>OU612096.1:37652765-47652765 GCA_914767995.1 Thecocarcelia acutangulata
TATATATATATATATGTATATCCCATTATGTAATATTAATTGAAAATTTAAATAAATAAAATAGTAAAAATAAGAAATGTAAATGTATTTTATATATTGAACTTGAAAGATAATTGCTGAAAATTTTTATACTTGATTTGTTATAAATATAAAAAAGATAAAATAAAATTCGCTACTCACAAACATATCGTTAGCGTGGATAGTTCTTACTAAAAATGGTTCTCCAAGATATTTGTAACTTTTTGAAAAAATTTTCGAATATTGTTTCTGATGAAGATAAACACAAACTGTTAAATATTCAGTCACACCTTGAACTCGTGAATAATTCCAAGCCTTTGAGAAATAAATACGGTGAACACTATAAAGATTGTTGCTGGTCGGACGAAAATACAACGTGTGGGCCAGACACATGTTCTTGTTTCAATATTAAAAGAAAAACACTGATGGTGGAGAAGGAAGCTGAAGAGCTGATGAAAACGTATTTTAACATATATACTCTTACCAAATGTAAAAACTGCGCATTAAATTTTTCCATCAATAAATAAATAAATAAAACGTTGTTTTTTTTTTTTTTTTTTTTTTTTTTTTTTTTTTTTAACTTAATTTTATTTTTAATTAAATACCCATTTGTTGCGCTAGTTGCAACAATAAATGATCATACCCATCATTTAATATAGGATTTAGTAAATCTAATGGAGGTAATATTTTTACCTCCGTTATTTCTATCATTTTCGCTAGTAATTCCTCATCCTCATCCAATAATCTCATAAAATTTACCAATTCTGATGATGCTGGAGCTGCTGTAGTTGTTATGGATGACGATGATGGATCTGACGATGCTATTGCTAGCAGCTCATCATCTTCATCCAATAGATGCTCTAGTGAGTCAACTTTTGTGGTTGACGGTGATGCTGAAGCAGTTGTTGTTGTTGATGCAAACGGTTGCAAAAGCATTTCCTCCAACCATGCCGGTAATGTTACCATTGTTGAGGCTGGTGTCGTTGTTGGGGCTGGTATCCTTGTTAAGACTGGCGAGTTTGTAAGAGGAGGAGGAGGAGGTGGTGTTGATAGTGTTGTTGTTCTTGATCTTTGTCGTGGTGATGGTGGTGGTGATTTTGGCCGTGGAGGTGGCGTTGGCAGCATTGGGAAGGATAATGCCGTTTCCGTCGATGGTAATGGAAACATTTCTCTTACCCAGGCTTCCCACTCCTTTTTTTCTAAATGTTTTTTATTTTTTTATATAGTGGTCCTTTACTGTGCGGAAGCACTATGTTGTGCTGCCGCTGATAGTGTCTCCGTTTATTGGAGATTGTTGAAAATGTGATGACTTCACATATATCACAAATTAGTTCCGATGAATTCATCGCGGAGAATTTTTTAAAACTGATGAATAATGAAAAACACATATGGTTATAAGAATTTATTATATAATTACTTACTTACTTTCTGTAGCACTTTTAACAAATATGTTTTATTTTATTTGATAGATATATATTTTTTATATATTAAATATAAAGTTACACACACTACTTTATTTTTGAATTTATAATTTTTATTATTTTCTCAACATAAACTGAAAAAGTGTACTGCGATTTCTATAATGAATAAAATTTAAAAAATTTTTATCCTTTTATATAGGAATAACAAATTTTCCATTTACACTCAATTTTAACTCAATAAACATATGTGAACCATTTAAAAGTCATGATGTGCCTAAAATAGATAACATCTTCTAAACATCTGCTATGCATAGAGAAAGTATTTATTGCTGTGAGAAAGCAAATCCTAATTATGCATTAAATCAACTGTCACATATGTTGCGCAGGTGTTTGATATTGATGAAGAATTTTAATATCTTTTTGAAACATACGCATACGCACAAGCATATTTATAATATAATACAACTCCTTATAGACCGCATGCACACACACACACACACAGTCACAAACAAATTTATAATTAAATACAACTCCTTATAATACACATACAAACACTCAATTTAAGTACAATAAAATCTAATATACATATGTAAACAATGTAAGAGTGTTGAGTGTACACTATTGCTTTCCTTTAATTCATCCTTTTTTTTTTTTTTTTTTAAATAAAAATTATCAAGCGCATAGATTTAAAATGCCAGACATCTACAACGTAATGCAGTAGCTATAGGAGAACATCCTTCAATATTTATAACCGTGGAATCCGATCTTACCAAACTTAACATTTGTTAAGCAGGTGCATTATGAAAAGAGTTGAATACCTTCTTTAGCATGCACATGCATGTTAAATTTTTTATTTGCTTTGAATAAAAGTACAGTTTTTTTTTTTTTTTTTTTTTTTTTTTTGTATTTTATTTAAAAGTTATAAAATAAATTTATTGAAAACTATTATTATTTTTTTTTAATGAAATTTTTGTTCTTGAATTTACTCGTATTAAATAATGAAATTTAAGTAAAAGAAAGTTCAAATATTGCAGATCCATTTGGTGATTCACGCCCTTTAAAAATTATTATCCAACTTTTGTCATTCATTCTGGCCAAGTATGGATCTTCTCTGTTCAAATACTTCACAATTCTTTGTGGTAGATAAAACCATTTATTGTTGTCTAAATGGGCAATGACTTTTGATCCGTATTGCGTAACCTTCCACTCAAAACTTAAAATTTTGTATGGTTCGTTTAGGGGGATATCATCGATTTTAGTGTACTCAGACTTAATTCCTTGCGCAATGTTTATAATTTGTTGATACAACTAAAATAAACATAAACAATAAATTCCAATAAATAATATTATTACTAAAATTTCTAATCACTCTTACCATTTCGAACTTTGAAGGCGATAATTTAAGCAATAACTGAATGTAAGATTCTGATTGACCTTTTATATCCATTTTGAATTAGTGAAAAATTTTATATAAACATTTAAGGAGAATAAAGGTTCAATTCTTATTTTTTCTCTTAACATATTCATTAAAACCAAACCAAATAGCAAAACCACCTTTAACAATAGCGATAAACTAAACCAGCTTGGAAACTTTCTTCAACGTTAATACTTGAACACATTAAATGGTTCAAGTATTATCATTCTCTTAAAATGTTCATTAAAATCAAAAGCAAATACCAAAACCACCTTTTATAACAGCGATAAACTAAACCCATTTAGGTTTTCAATTGGTAGTTTTTAGGATTTCTTTCGGAATTTTTAGTGAGAATAACATAAATTCCAATAGGGATTTTAAGAAATTCTAATTGGAATTTTCAAAAATTTTCTAAGCACAAGCTCAAACCTTCGGTTTGAGCTTGTGCTACTTATAGATGCATCCATTTGTATATCTTCATATTCCGTTAGCAACAACCTTTTACATACACACACCCACAAGCATATCTATAATAAAATTCAACTCCTTACAGTATACATACACACATAAACATACGCGCTACAAACATATGTATTTATAACAAAACACAATTCCTTATAGTACATATACATACATATATACATAAACACACACACACACACACAAACATATATATAATAAAATTCAACTCCTTACAGTATACATACATACGCACATAAACATACGCGCTTGTAAAAATAACTGGCAGAGCAGTAACAGCGAAATTTTATACACGAGCCAAAGGGATGAGGAAGCAGAGAAAATACACGTATGCGTCGGCAGAGAAAATTTATACACGAGCCAAAGGGATGAGGAAGCAGAGAAAATACACGTATGCGTCGGCAGAGAAAATTTATACACGATCCAAATGGATGGGGAGGCAGAGAAATTCTGCCTCCCCATTTCCCCACTACTAAGGAGTTTCTAAAAACAAAAAATAAACTATTTCTTGATTTGCATTTTGATTTTTATTCTCGTGATTCGATTTGATTGTTTCTTTTTTCCCCAATAATTTTCAATACAGTGCAAAATTTCAAACAAATTTTTTTGCGTGTGCAGCTAAAATTTCCTTGACGTTGGATTTTAGTTGTGTTATAGGCATAAATTTATTAAATTTAATTTTTGTTTTTATCTGTTATAGTTAGTACAGTTATATAAGCCCAAAGGGTTTTACACGTTTGATTATGGAAAATTTATATAAATATATTATTTTTATCGTATTTTATTTTCATTTTATCAACAATTATGAAACATATAGGGCTATAACTATAGTCAAACATCAAAGTCGGTTCTTTTTAAAAATAACTTAAATTTTAGCATCTGTTGCTAACTTTTTTTCAACTTTAGTCAGAATTAAAGTTGGTTCTGAGATGAAGTGGCTCTAAATGGGTGACAAGTAAAATTTATTAAAAATGTACATACAATCTAGTATAATATATAAACGAGTGGCATCTCTGATCAGCTGGCAGGCAAAATAAAAAAATAGGGAAACAAATGATCAAGAAATTTGATTAAAAATTAAAAATGAATGAAGTTTTTAAAAACTATTATAAATAAGTTAAGCTACGTACACACGGTTGTCAGATCTTACAATATTCCCAGTAAAATTGTCTGAAAATGTTTTACTATCGTGTGAACTGCCAATTTTTAACTTACGACGTTATCAGAAAAACCATTGTCAATCAATTGTAAGACGACAATGGTGTCAGGCAGCTGACAATCGTGAGAACACTCGGCATTGCCAGATAATTGGCTGGTATTGTAAGCTCAGTTTTAATTGTCAGATGTATAAAATTAATGCACCTGACAATGGCATCATTGTCAGAAAAAAGTTTAATGGGCAACACTGCCAAACAGATGGTTGTTGATATACATAAGTGGCAATGCCTTACAACATGTCTGCTAACTTTTTCATCTAACAATCTGACAACCGTGTGAATTGACAATTTTTGTTGTCAGATGAATTATTTGTCAGACCATAGTCTGACAATGAAATTGTAAGATATTCTTACGATCGTCTGAACACACAATTTACTTCTGCGGGACAATTTTTCATTGTCACTACATTGCCAGATCTTACAATATTGTAATATCTGACAACCGGGTGTACATAGCTTTACTATGGAAAATTGCTGTGTGTGTTATAAATTATTTTAGCTTTACAAATTCGCGCTTTTATTGATAGGGTCAACATTAAAGAGAACGGAAGGCTAACTGGAGCAATTTATCCAGCGGCAAGTTCAAGAGGGTCAACCCTTGGCGTATATATTTTGTGTCTTTCCACCCGAAATTCATCAATTATGACAAAGTCGACCTCAATGTACACATTTTACATACTTACATATATATTTATAATTTTTATTTTATATAAATTTTTGCTTAAACAAAATTAGTTTCTTTTTTTTACATTCCATCATAACAGCTGATTTATTTAGAATTATGTTAATTTACTTAAAAACAGCTTTTTCTCTGTTTAACTTTAGAACCGACTTTTGAAAATAAAGTGATCTTTTTTTGTGTATAGTAGACGAAAAGTGCACTTTTTGTTAAACACTACTTTATATATTTTAAAGTATACTTTTTTAATGAATATAGTTATAGTCCATAATATTTTAAAGGACATTTTTAAAGGAATACAAAATTTAAAAGCAAATTTATATATTATCACTTTTTGTTTCATTTGACACATAAATACAATTATAAAACTAACAGCCATGTCAGCGAGGTAATTTCAATTCGAAAACGGCATTGAGTTTTTTTTTAGTTCTTCGAAATACGAAAAGCTGAAAAACTTTCCGGAATGAAATCATTTCTAATTTCAAGAATGAAACTTACTTGCCTTTAACTTCAACAATGTCATTATATAGGGATATATGTAAAAAAATACTACTAGTTTATGGCTTGTACAATTATCAAATATTGGACACCGGACCATTTCTTTTCAGCAAAATCAAACGTTTTTTAGTACTCGCTATAGTTGTAATTTGTACCAAGATGTAGATTGCAGAAATCAAACCAACGCATTGACTACATGGGTGGAGTTTTGTATAATGAACTACCGAATGAGTTAAAATCTCGAAACAGAATGTCAATATTTAAAATGTTACTCAAGGAATATTTATGCTCATCATTTGAAGCGCTTTTGATGTAATTTCTGTATATTTTATTAATATAAAAAAATGCATTTCATTTAATCTGCCAATTATTTTATAATTTTAATTTAATTATCTTGTATTTTGTACAAAATAGTTTAATTTTTAATTTTTTGCCAACGTTTCCTCAATAATGTCTAAAAGCCGCTGAGGTCAAATGTATTAAATGGTGCCACTCAATCCATCATTTCGGTGAAAGTAGGGTGGTGGCTCTGGATATTTCAAAAGCGTTTGACAGAGTGTGGCATGGTGCATTACTGGCAAAACTTACTGCTTTTGGTGTCGGTGATGACTTCTCTCGGTTTATATCGAGTTTTTTCAGAGACCGCACTATACGAGTTGTTATAGATGGGGTCTCATCAAATGAGTTCAAGATTAATTCAGGGGTTCCGCAAGGCTCCGTTCTTTCTCCTACCCTATTCCTTATTTTTCTAAATGATCTTCTCTACCAAACTTCCAACCCTATCCACTCTTTCGCAGATGACAGCAGCATTTGCCATTCGTACTCTTTTAGCTATAGGCCCAGCCTATCAGAGATCGCTGCCAAGAGGCTAAATATGAATGATTCACTCAATAGTGACCTTCTATTAATCTCCGAATGGGGTCGTAAAAACAGAGTCGCCTTCAACGCTCGTAAGACCCAATGTTGCTTATTAACACACAAGCAAACGACCGCGGGTGCTGCTTCATCTGTACTCATGGATGGTATAAGTATTGAGGAATCGGATGCTCTTGATGTTCTTGGAATGAAGATACAGTGTGATGTTCGCTGGACTGAACACATTTTTCATGTCTCCAAAGAAGCATTCAAGTGTCTTGGTTTTTTGAAACGGTGTAAGATTTACTTCACTCCATCCGACCTCCTCACTATTTATACCACCTACATCCGACCGAAAATGGAATACAACTCTCATGTTTGGGCCGGTGCCTCAAAGTCTATTTTGGGGTTACTCGACCGTGTGCAGGAGAGGGCGAAGAAGCTCATCGGTGACAGTAGGGTATCCAACTCTATTGACTCACTGGAGCATCGACGCAGTGTGGGGTGCGTTACTCTCTTCTATCGTTACTACAATGGATTTTGCTCTGACGAGATTAGGGATCTTGTTCCCGAAACTCGCACATTTTTACGTAGCACGCGCTCATCGTCCAGAGCTCATCCATTTGTGGTCGATCGCCCGGGGAATCGCACTACGCACTACAGAGAGAATTCGTTTTTCACCCGAACGGTTCGTCTATGGAATAATTTGCCTGCAGACGTGTTTCCTGTCTGTTATAACGTTGGAAGGTTCAAGTCAAATGTTCACAAACACTACTCCCTCTTTCCCCCTCCTCACAACCTATTTTCCTAGTTCTGGTACAATGCACTGCATATGTAGGGGTCATCCCCTGAGTACTGGTCCAATATAAAAAAAAAAAAAAAAAATAGACTTAATTGAATTTTTTGTACAAATAAATATTTGAAAAAAGAAACCAAAAAAAAAAACAAAACTTGTATTGTCTTGTAGGAATGATTTCATTCCGAAAAATATTTTAGATTTGCGTTTTTTGAAGAAACGAAAAACGTATTCAATTCCGTTTCTTTTTCTTTTGTTTTCGGTTGGAGAGAGGAAATGCCTAACGCATCATCAGATATTTAAGGAGACGGCATTATCATTTCCAGAGAGAGCTAGGGCTGTTTAAGCCATTGAGATCTCGCAGCAATGCAAAACGGTCCAGGGTGGAAATTTTTATCCGAGGAAGAGAAGGGAGTTTTTTATTCGTAAAATCGTTGTTGACACTCTGTCATTGCGTACTGTTTTTTTCTAGGCCAGAACAAAACTTGTTTTCCTATTGAATTTTTGTTGAACTTAATCATTTTTAAATAAAATTTTGTGGTTTGTACATTGGGTTTTAGTTGAAGTTTTTTCTTTCTTAAGTTTTTTCTTAAGAATGATTTTTTTACAATACAAATTTGCTGTGATCAATAATTTTTGATTGAAGAAGACAAGAAAAATAATAATTAAATCTCTAGCTGGGGGACAACTGGATATTTCGTAGTCGCTACACTACTCAGCAGCACCCACTGGGATTTGAACTCGGGTCATGACGTATCATGATCTGCAGCCTTAACCACTCAGCCACCGAACATTTAATTATTTTCTATCTATATTCATCTCATATTGACAAATTGTTTTCAGTATTTAGCATAACTGCTTAAACACAGGTTCACTGACGGGAGAAAGGTGCCACTTTTGCAATATCTTCATGTAGACAGCTGAGAAACACACAAAAACAGTGATAAGTTAATTTACGGAAGCTGTGAGCGCCAAAGAAAGAAAATATTCGTTTAGGTTATAAAATTATTTCCTTAAGGAAATTTTCATTCACAAGAAATTAAAAATTTTATAACTATTTGCTATAGTAAACGGCCAGACCACATTATGACCCTATTCCATATCCTTCATTATGAATCCAGAAATCCATGATTAGTTTTGTAAATATTATGAAATTTGTCACCACACCAGCAAAATGAAATTGCTATATACTTGTATGCTAGCTAGCATGAGTTAAATGAAATTTACATTTTAAAACACGAAAAAATTAAATAACAAAACAAGAAAAGGTATCATTTTTTTCAACACTTTGATTTGCACAAAAAATACTTTAAACTAAAAGTGGCGCATGAAAAATTGCATGTATTTACATGCAACAGCAGCTCTATAAACAGATTTATAACAAACAACATTTGCAAACTGACACTTTAACTGAAAACGAGAAAAGGAGCTCATAAATGAATGGCGCAAACAAACAGTCACAATAAAAATAAAAAAAATACACCAGCTCCAGCATATACAGGCCCAAAGTTACTCAATACAAACTGAAACTGTAATGGCCCAAATGAAAGGAAAGAAAAATCGAATCCAACAAATTCATAAAAACATTAAACACAAAGAAAAAAAAAGAAGGTAAGGAAAGAGAAAAAAAAGTCAAAGAGAAATAAAACACTCACCGCCTGAGTTAAAGCCTGCAAGCGATTTAAAAAAAAATTAAATAAACTTGTTTTCCTTTATTATTATTTCTTTTTTCTTTTTTTTTTGTGAAAATAAGCAACCACACCAATATCATCATCACCAACACCATCATCAATGTTTGAGTAGTCATTTCAAGCAAATACAGCAAAAAAAAAATATCATTGTCCTTCTTACCATCACCATCATAATGATGATGATGATGATGGCGATGTTGATAAATGCCATGATCATAAACATTGTCGTCATTATCAAATAATAACTGCAACAACAAAAATTAAAAGCAATTGGTGCTGCTGCAGCAGCAACAACGCCAGCTACCACTCACCATCTAAACAGCAAGGATGTTGCAAACAACAAAAAAGTAGCAAATACGAGTATAAAATTTACTCTGAGCCAAAGTCAGCGGCAGGAATGAGCAGTAGCCAGCCATTCATTCGTATTCGCAAGCAAAACATCATCATCATGCCATTAAACTAATGCAACCATTTCATACCACATTTGCACAATTAATACAAGCAACACACAATACTCAAATGGCTACACAGTTCTGATTGCCGGAGTTGGCAAAAGTCGCCGAGCGGATTATATGCACCCACCACAAGAATCTCCGTAAAACTTTCGCCGGGTTCTCACTTTAATTGTCAACAAACTTTTTTAAACTGTCCTCTCCCAAGAAAGCCATTCAAAACTGTGGGGTCTTTCACATTAAAGCACACAAACAAGCAAAACATATTCATTTAATGTGTGTGTATGTGTGTGTGTGTATTTGTGTCTGCCAATGCAGGCAAATGTAGTTTCAATATGCAAGTAGATGGCGCTTTTAATGTTTCCTTTTTGGCGCGCATTTTGCCAGGCTCTCTACACAGTTTAATGGCAAAAATATTTCCTTGTTTTATTTTTGATTTTCTTTTTTTTTTTTTTTCTTTAATTTCGTTTTGTTATTTTTTGTTTTTTCTTTTAGATTTCTGTTTTAACTCTGTGACAAATGTTCGTTGAATGTACATTACGGATAAAATAGTATAACATTACCTTTTAACCATTTTATACCCAACTCACACACACACACTCAAACACACACAGCGGCAGTCATACAGAGGCAAGCGGAGAGACAATTTGACAGACGGTCACACAGTCGGGTTTATTGAACAAATCTACAAACATGAACATTCATTCAACCAACTAACTTTAGAGATATTTATAACAACATACCAACGCTTCTAGAATCCAATTCAATATCATGGAAATTTTTCGTAGTAAGAGTGCGATTGCAGCCGAACTGCAGGACATGCCAGTAGGAAAATTACAAACGAAAAGGGTGTACTGATATACTTTGAACTCCCACTCAACATAAAGTTAGAAAAAATAGTCAAAAAATATGCCGATAAAGAAAGAATGACATTTAGGACTACAAATACGCTTCTTTGTTTCTTCTATTATATACTAAAGTTCGTTTAAGTTCGAGTTAGGGAAACAAGCTCTAAGCATTAGTTTTCGCGTAAAACGCCATCACCAGAAGAAAGGACCTGATGGCTGACTCTGTGCCCTCAACTTCAATAATTAAAAAGTGGGATAACCGTTGTGCTCGTAGCAGCTAAAGTAATGAGTTACCCAAAATAAGTCATCACACCAGAAATGATCGGCAAAACTCATGGAATAAAATTGAATGAACTGCTAATGAAAGTATGTGCAGTGGCTGAGGCTGTAGGTGTCTCAACCCAGAGAGTACATTTCATTTTACATAAATAATTGGACGAGAAGCTATGCACAAGATGGGTCCAACGATTCATTGCTTACAATCAATCCTGCCAACTTTTTCGGCTTGACGTTGAGTTCTGGGACAGCTATGAATGTATGCCAGTTAATGGGAACCAACTTTCATTAGCTGATTCTCTCAAAAGTTGGAAGAGATATAGAACATCTGTTTTCTTCGTTTCACCTATTTGAAATGAATTTGGATTTAGTTGAGGCAAAGTAATTTTTCTTGCTGCATAAGAAGATAAGAACGATACTTGATACAACAAATAAGGCAATTACTTCAATACAACAATACTACAAAAGATATATATTTTGTTTGTGTTGTAACGACACTTTCGCTTTATGCTGGGATAGCTCAGCGTGGTCCAGGGTCATTTCAATAAAAAATAAAGAAACAAAGAAACAGAATTAGTCTTCAATGTTGGCTCTTTATTTAAATAAAATAATAAAAGAAAATCTTTCTTCTCTTTTTATGTGTTTGGTCACGTGGGGTTGTGGCACCACCCCACGTGACCAAACACTAAGGCTGACGTTGGAGCGGGGTCGCAGGCCGCTATGGAGGAATTGAAAACTCCTGCACGGTAGAACTCGCTTCCCCAACGATCCACTGCCTCTGGTGTCACGCTGTTGTTGCCATTATTGGACCCATGTCCACGTACCCATTTTAGGGTTAGGTTAGAATGTCTCGTTATCTTATTTAAAGATATCCGGCATTCTTGGACAAGACTAGAATTAGTATATATTCCAGTCAGGGAGTTGATGGCGGCCTTGCTGTCTGTAACTATCATGATATCCCTTCCGAATATCTTGTGGTATATCAGCCATCTGGCCGCTTTATTTATAGCCGATATTTCGGTCTGAAGTACAGTACATCCGTCTGCTAGTCTGAAGGAAATTTTAGTGTTAAATTCCTCTATGTAAACGCCACCCCCAACCCTTTCTTCCCTTCTGGACCCATCCGTGTAAACATAGAAGTATCCAGATTCTAGGGGAAATTCCTCAATTTGGTAGCCGAAGCAGTCTTGGGGTGCAGTAGTCAATAAGATCGTGGACTAGGTCTCCTTCAATCTCTAATATATTAGCGTGTCCCCACGGTCTTTGGGTCAATGCTCCTGCCGCGTTCAACTTGTTGATTACTTCGACACAGCTGTGATCACTTGAAAACAAGATGTTTTGAAATAGAATTAAAAACTCTGGTTTCAAGGCACGTCTTACCTGCAGGGCAGCCACTGACCAAACTGCCATGAATATGCTGATGCTCGTGCTTTTATACTCTACGATGAGCACACATACACGTACTAACACCTACGCGCAACCATATGTGCGGCTGTGTTTAGCAAGCATTGTCTCATGGTTGATATTTATTCTTTGTGTGGTGGTGCCATCTACGCTGACCGTTAATTTTAAATACAATTTTTAAACTTGGAAATAATTTAACTTATAACTTACTATACTAAATTAATTATTAATTCAAAAGCAAATGGAACAACGCTTCTTGCGTGAATAATAATAAATGAAATAATCAAATGAATAAATACAAATAAATGAAAAACGGGAACACGACTTCACTTGTGTTGCCCCGAAACGAGGCCTCCGACTTTGCGCGTTACAGTGTAAAGGGCGAATTTAAATCCTGAACTATCAAAAGTAGCAAGCAAGAAACTTGTGCATTATTAGTGTTTAGCTTTTACCGTGCAGCTTGTGAAAAGTTGAATAAAATAATATGTGATAGGCTGGCGGCTTGATAAGCAATTCGCCGATTCATCAACTTGAAAATGAAATTAGTTTCAGTTGAAAACAGAGTTGTTATTTGCCTATTATACATAATAGAGATATGACACAAAATTTCAATATATCGTCGTGCGGGAGTTTAAGTGCTCTATGCGCCAAAAACACATTTTGAGAAAATCGATCTTGAAGTTTTGACTTAATATTTCTAAAAACTATACGATAGAATTTTGAGATTTTTACACCATATATTTGTTTTAAAGAGATGATTCTTACGAAATGTTTTTTTATTTCTCGACAGTATCTATAACGGGATATTTTCTAAAGGTATTTAAAATCCTGTTTGCTCTAAACGCCACCGTAATCAAATTTCGTTGCAAATACGTACACGTAGAGAAAATTGACATTAACAAAGAAATAAAACACAACTAAAATTTTGTAAAAAATATAATATATTAATTTTATAAAAATCGAAACAAAGTCGATACAAATTATATTAAAATTATTATAACAAAATTCACAAAAGTATTAAATTGACATTAATTTATCTGGCTCAGATAATAATTTCTTTGTATTTCAGATATAAAATTGAATAACAACTTTAGATCGGAAATTTTTCAGTTCGAACTTTTTCTTTCTTTTTTTTTTTTCTTGGACCAGTACTCAGAGAATGACCCCTACATATGCGGTGCATTGAACCAGAACTAGGAAAATAGGTTGTGTGGAGGGGGAAAGAGGGAGTAGTTTGTGAACATTTGACTTGAACTTTCCAACGCTATAACAGACAGGAAACACGTCTGCAGGCAACTTATTCCACGGACGAAGCGTATGGCTGAAAAACGAATTCTCTCTGTAATGCGTAGTACGAATCCCTTGGCAATCGACCACAAATGTATGAGCTCTGGACGATGAACGTGTGCTACTTAAAAATGTGAGAGTTTCGGGAACGAGACCCCTGATCTCGTCAGAGTAAAATCCATTGTAGTAACGATAGAACAGAGTAACGCACCCTACACTACGACGATGCTCCAGTGAGTCAATACAGTTGGATACCCTACTGTCACCGATGAGTTTCTTCGCCCTCTTCTGCACACGGTCGAGTAAGCCCAAAATAGACTTTGAGACACCGGCCCAAACATGAGAGTTGTATTCCATTTTCGGTCGGATGAAGGTGGTATAAATAGTAAGGAAGTCGGATGGAGTGAAGTACATCTTACACCGTTTCAAAAAACCGAGGCACTTGAATGCTTCTTTAGAGCCATGAAAAATGTGTATGCAGATTTCGGTTAAACCAAAAGTGAAATCCTGGTTTAATCAGACGTGCAAAACCGCAGTCAGATCCAGAGAGGAACTGGAACTGGGGTTTTGTTTAAACGCCACCGATTTGCTACGCAAAAAGGCAAGATCTTCGTGTGCCAAGGTACTTAGGCATGAAAAGTTTCTCCACGAACAGCGCCTTCGTGCCAAGGTCCTTGCAGCTCCCCTTGGCAGTAAGACCTTCTGGTCTTTCGTTAAGAGAGTAAAGAATAGTGCTAGTTCATCAATTCCAACTCTGTTAAAGAATGACCAGGCATTTACTGACCCAGTTGACAAAGCTAACCTGTTGGCTGAAATTTTTGCAAGCAATTCGTGCTTGCCGGAAAGCAGTCAACCACTTCCCGAGCTCGAAAGAGTATCTGCAACCATGCCACAGATACTCTTCCGGGCACGAGCAGTTAAAAGGGTTTTGGCAGACCTTGACATAAACAAGACTCCTGGACTGGATAGCATTCCAGCACTGGTCATGAAGCAGTGCTCTTCTACGCTTGCGCGTCCATTAGCACGCCTCTTCAGCATAATTTACCATTTTGGTGAGTTTCCATCGTGCTGGAAGGTTGCTAATGTAACACCAATACCCAAAAAAGGTGAGGCAAATAATGCTGAAAATTTCCCTCGAATTGCAATTTGCTCTGCACTTTCAAAAGTAATGGAAAGTATGGTAAACTACCACCTTGTGAGGTACCTAGAGTCGCATAAATTACTTTGTGATGGCCAATACGAATTTCGTAAGAGTCGCTCTACTGGCGATCTTATGGCATATCTTTCGGAGAAATGATGCCACTCAATCAATCATTTCGGTGAAAGTAAGGTGGTGGCTCTGCATATTTTCAAAGTGTTTGACAGAGTATGGCATGCTGCACTACTAGCAAAACTTACTGATGACTTTTCTCGGTTTATATCGAGCTTTCTCAGAGACCGCACTATACGAGTTGTTATAGATGGGGTCTCATCAAACGAGTTCAAGATTAATTCAGAGGTACCGCAAGGCTCCGTTCTTTCTCCTACCCTATTTCTTATTTTTCTCAACGACATTCTCTATCAAACTTCCAACCCTATCCAATCTTTCGCGGATGGCAGCAGCATTTGTCACTCGTACTCTTTTAGTTAGTTATATATTTTAGTTGGATGTTCTATCACCAAAGTATTTAGTACTTTATACACACAACTGCTTATGTCGTTGCGCCACGGTCGTTATTAAATTCGCCCCAAACGCAAAAATAAGTAAATTTTTCTTTATTCGAAAAAATAATTGTAACGGTCATGTTATAAACCATGATTTTTCGCTTCTAATAAAATGAAGATGCAAAACCTTTAGGAAAATTAAAAGTACTTTGCAAATCAAAACATGCAACAACTGTAAAAGGGTCTTGATTCTGGCGATCTATATCACGTTCCACTTTAGGACCATTCGTCTCATTTTTATGAATATAACGAAGTACTTAATATATAATTTTTTAAATTCCGTTTACGTTACTCTTTCCCTCTCTTAATGAGAAAGAGAGAGTAAACTTTACAACAGTATTCCATTTGGAGAGAAATAACTATTACAAATTCTTCATAAGAGAAAAACATTTTGAGAAATATTTATATTCAGCAATATTAACTAGACGTAGAGCAAAATGACAATCAAATATCAATTTCAACGTTTTACATTGAAATTTTGTTCTATACGCCCTCTAAATGGCGCTTAGAGCAAAATAGCACAAAAAATCTGGTTTGAACGACATAGAACAAAACAGACACCATTTATCTCAGAAACTGCAAGAGATAGCCAAAAACAGATTGCAGATTTGAAAAATTTGGGGTCGCAAACCTAAAGTGGCATCATTAACTCGAAATGTATAAAATGGCGGATAGAGCACTTAATCTGCCGCACGACGATATGTGTAAAATTTTCCAATCGCACCTCTAATTCAGCCAGAATCATCTCCATTCAACATGACATGGATAATAGTTTAACTAGAGAGGATTGGGCTGAACGAGTACATAGCTGAAGGTGTATGTTTGTACGAGGACATCCACACAAACGTACACACCTTGAACAAAATTATGTTGGTATAACTTTGCAATAAGCATGTTGCTTTTGTATGTTTTGGAAATGTATTTGTACTTTCATATACTGCAAACATACAGACATCGTCACTATGTGCAGTAGTTAAGGTCTTATGGGAATGCATTTTTGTTATGGTTGATTTTTTTTTTTTTTTCTTTTTTCTTACTAGTTTCAGTTTATTTTCGTTCCTTTTTTTTGCAAAGTTTTGTGTTGAAAAAATAAAGAAAGAAATCACAATATTATGGGGATTTTATGCAACTATGAATATGTACAAACATACGCTTCTGCAAAAAAAAAAAGGAAAAAAAGGAAAAGAAAATGTATTAGTGTCAACAGTGGGTGGCAGAAGTAAGCAAATATATTACACTTATTAAAAGCATATATGAACGTTATATTTGATAAAAAATTAATAAAAATGTAACAAAAATTACGAGCTGGATGACGTTATCGTTTAATTAAAGTTCGCTATTTTTCTAAATCAAATAAAAATAACTGAAAGATTAGGTGTACAACTTTGCTGCCGCCGTTTTGCAAGAGATGGCTGTAGCGGTAAGTGACAGTCGAAATAAATAAATCTTAGGTATCATACAATAAGCTTAAGTATTTGCGAAGACAACGCCATCGCAATATTAGTTGATTTTTGTCTGCATCATAAAGTTATTCTCGTTTAAACATGTCAGTATACGTCGTTATTTGCGGAAGCTTCTAAATTGCTTCTTTAATATGAAGCAATAAACGGCTGAAGCTCCCAAATAACTACGGTGAACTCGCTATTAGTGAAAGAACGTGCTGAGTATGGTTTGAAGGCTTTAAGAACGCTGATTTTGATGTCGAAGAGGAGCCATTACTTTTTATACCCTTCACAAAAATGTAAAGGGTATATATAAGTTTGTGATTCCGTTTGTAATTTCTACAGTTTTTTTGCGACCCTATAAAGTATATATATTCTGAATCAGAATTAATGGAAAAGTCGATTAAGCGATGTCCGTAAGCCGGGTTTTTCATGAAAATGTCGCATAGGCGAAGCTAAACAACTTTTTTTTGCTTAAAAGTAGTTCTGGTAATAAAATAAGGTTATATAACTATGGAAAATGAAAATTTCCGATATCGGTCCATATATACCCGAGATATAGCCTAAACCGCGGTTTTCATGAAAATGTCGCGTAAGTGAACTTAAAAATCTTTTTTGCTTAAAAACAGTTCTGATAAGGAAATAAGGTTATATAAATATGGAAAATGGAAATTTCCGATTTCGGTCCATATATACCCGAGATATAGCCTAAACCGCGGTTTTCATAAAAATGTCGCGTAAGTGAACTTAAACATCTTTTTTTGCTTAAAAACAGTTCTGGTAATGAAATAAGGCTAGATAAATAAGGAAAATGAAAATGCCCGATATCGGTCCATATATACCCGAGATATAGCCTAAAACGGGTGTTTCATGAAAATGTCCCTTAAGTAAACTTAAACAACTTTTTTTGCTCAAAGGCAGTTCCGGTAATAAAGTAAGGTTATATAAATATGGAAAATAAAAATTTCCGATAGCGGTCCATATATACCCCAGATATAGCCTAAACCGCGGTTTTCATGAAAATGTCGCGTAAGTGAACTTAAACAACGTTTTTTTGCTTAAAAACAGTTCTGGTAACGAAATAAGGTTATATAAATATGGAAAATGGAAATTTCCGATATCGGTACATATATACCGGAGATATAGCCTAAACCGCGTTTTTATACGTGACTATTGTGAAGGGTATTTTAGATTCGGCCCAGCCGAATTTACCACACTCTTACTTGTTTTATCTTGGCCCAGTACTCTGGGGATGGCCCCTACATATACAGTGCATTGTACTGGAACTGGGAAAATGATGAGGAGAAAACTACTCCCTGTTTGTGGAGGTTTGTCTTTAACAATAACAACACGAAAGAACAAAAGAAACAAATTGCAATTAAAATTAGCTAAAACTGGTAAAGATAGCAATAAGAAATGGCAGAATAATTACGAGTGACAGAACAAGCCATCTCAATTGTCTGAATGTCATGAGACTGTTTCAGAAATAAGGAAATTGTAGGTCATACGAGTTGAAGCAGAGAACTGTTAAACGGCATTTGTTTGCTTGTAAACAGCTGAATGCAAGACAAAGACGGAAGGGATTTCCGCATCTGCACTGTGGCTGGGGAAGAAAAATTTGTTCGGTATGATAATCCCAAGCGCAGAAAATTATATGGATATCCCGGCCATGCATCCACGTTGACTCCCAAGCCCAATATGCATGGTCCCAAAGTCATGCTCAATATTTGGTGGTATCAGCTTGGCGTAGCGTATTAAGAGTTGTTAGAACCGATTGAAACAATCACAGACGATCGTTATTGAACGCAATTGAAGCGTTTGAGTCAAGCATTGAAACATAAATGGCCGCAATACAACGAGAGATGTGATAAAGTGGTTTTACAGAAAGCCAATGCTTGACCCCATGTTGCAAAAGTGGTCAAGACATACTTGGAAACGTTGAAATAGGAAGTCTTACCCCGCCGTAATATGCTGATTTGACTCCCTCGGGATATCAGTTGTCTCGATCAATAGCACACGGGCTGGATAACCAGCACTTCCAGTCTTATGAAGAAGTAAAAAAGTGGATCGATTCGTGGAGTGCTTCAAAAGATGAACAGTTTCTTCGCTGGATTCGTACGCTGCCCGAAAGATGGGAAAAAGTATTGGCCAACGATGGACAATACTTTAGATTACAACCAGTTTTTTACAATATAGCCTCGGATTTCAGGGAAAAAACGACGGAAGCAAAGTTGTACACCTAATTAGAATTGCTGGCTAATAAACAATTAACAGAAATATCGGAGGAAGATAAGACAAATGATGTAATATTTGGGCAGAATAAAGCTTATAAATAGCCTCGGAATGAGTTTCTTGACGCTAAGAATTATTGCGAATAAAAGTCATTCGGTTAAAATATTATAAATAATTTTCCAATCAAATATTTTTCATAAAATTTTGTCAGAGCCGAATAAATTACATAAACTGCTTGCCAAATATGTCATAATTATAGGTTTGTACAAATATTTACCATTGTTTAAGGGGGTGCTTGATTGTTTGTACAAAATATAAAAATAAAATTTTATTAAGGGCCAAATAAACTGCAGAAACTGTTTGTCAAACTTGCCAAAATTTTAGGTTTGTACAAACATTTACCGTTGTTTATGGGGATGTTTGTTTGTTTGTACAAATGTTTGAATCATTTGTACGAAACTCAAAAAATTTTTTATTTTGGTGCAAACATCTAGAATATTTATGTTTTCGGGACTAAATTTTGTCATTGCGATGAAAATTTTGCAGAGTAAAGTGTTAGCAGAAGGTGCAACAAAATGAATAAAGAAAAGATTTTCTTACTAGAAGGTATAAAAGTTTACCTTTAAGGTGCTATAAATTAATAAACTAAAGATTATAGCAACAGAATTTAAAGATATAGAGGCTGTCACAATTTATAAAACAAGCAATTTATATCTTGTGTGCTTCATATGGCGAGCACATTACTGCGACCAATCACCATTTACTCTCATTGAAAACAAAAAAGGTGATTAATTTGTGTTTGTATGAATTATATTTGTATCGTTTATGCCCCTCCCTTTCTTCGTAGAACAGGTTTGGCCTTGACGTAGACCAAACCAGGGCACTCTGTTTTCTGGGGCATAGAGGAAAAGCAGTCCCTCGTTTCTCTTGGAAGCCACACGATTTATATTGTGTTAGGCTTATGAAGCCCCTACCAAGGATTCAAATTGGCATAACGAGGAACAGTAACACCCCCGGGGTATTTTGCTTGGTGGTCTCTCGGTGCTAATCATGGTTGAGGTGCTTACCTTGGCTAAAACGTTATGGCAGTGGTTTAAACCTAAAATCGCAGGAAGAGGAATTTGTCTCTCTGATAACTATGGTGCCGGTTTTCGGGGACTAACAGCCTCCCGAGATACTACTGCCTTGCAAACAGATACCTTTACAGAAAACAACCAGGGGTGATGGTTGAACGGGTGGGTTGGCTTAAAGACTGATGCTCTTAATAGGCTTCGGGCTACCAACTCATTAAGACTTGTCTTCCATTGACTGTTGGGATGTTCCAACCATGAGGGCTAAGAAGGCTTGAGCTCTTAAGCTATGGGTTTGTCTATATGATTACAAATTTATGGCAAAAAGTTGTGACGTATGCGAGCCTAGAAAGCCACACGGAGATGCTGGTATATCGTGAATAATTTACCCTTTGGCAGGTGTTGATGTAAATCAATTTCACAATCTGTATAGTTTATGTGCGTAGCTTAGTTGGTCTTTTAAGCTTTCTTTTGATTTGAAAATCAAATAAAGTTTCCATAAGCATTTCTATCAATTTTAAAACTTTCACCACCCACTGTCGCTGTCAGTGCCCAACCTGACTGTTAGTCTGTGTCAACGAGTACAATACTCTTCCACATTTACGAGTAAATTCAAGTCTAGTAGTGCAAAAACAACAAAAGCTTAAAATAAGACACATAAAAAAAGCAGAAATTACAACAACAACAAAAATAATAAAATGGAAAAAGGTTCTGAAAACTCTTATTTAAAGGCATTCATGTCAGGTCGTCTAACTTGCAAAACGAACACATTTTACATCAACACACACATACACACACACACACCAAAACCAACATAAAAAGGAAACTGTAGTTGTGTGCACGTAAGCAAATGCATATTTTAGAAAAAAAAGCAGAATAAAAGAAAGTTTAAATATTAAAATTTTTCTTATGTTGAGGATGAATAAATTCAATAAAATTTAAGTTATTTGCAAGCCAAAAACACCAAAAGAGGTTGAATATACATTTTATATATATATTTTTTTCTATTTAAAATTTTTTTTTTTTTGTGTTTTAAAAGTTTTTAACACATTTTGATTAAATAAGGTTTATTGTATGAAAACTATAATAGCAGAAAGTAACACAATTTATAATACATACACTGAGAAGAAAATTCTATTTATGTGTTTCCCTTCTCTTAAAAGTTATGAGTTTTCTATGGTAATTCATTTTTCCAAAATTTTTAACATTATTTTTAAAACTAAATAGATCTAAAACTTTGCTTCCGCCGCTTTTGTTCCGGAATTAGGGGTTTTGTTGTAAAAAAATTGCCTTTGCATTTATGATTCAAAGTATTGTCCATGGCCGGCCACTACTTTCACCCGTCTTTCGGGCCGTTTACGGATACCGTGAAATAGGCGCTGTATTGATAAAAAGAATTCCATTATTTTTTTTTTTTTGTATAAGATTTCCTGTTAAAATGATTTTTTGCCGGATTGATAATTCAAATTATAAAGTAGAAATAGCTTTTTCACTTAAAAGCAAAAATGATTGAGTTGAAAAAAATTGTTGTTAATATGTAACATCTGCAAAATATACTTAACATTAAAAATTGTTAAAGAAACAACAACAGAATATATAATATATAATATGTAATATATAATATATAATATATAATATATAATATATAATATATAATATATAATATATAATATATAATATATAATATAAAATATATAATATATAATATATGATATATAATATATACTATATACTATATAATATTGAAATATATTTTCTAAAAATTCCATTACTATAACTTAAATACTGAGAATTTGAATAGAAGAATATTTTAATAAATTCTATGTCTCCATAAAAAAGCCCTGATATTGTGAAGTTTGTTAAATACTACAAAAAGGTGGCAATGCTAAAGTAACCACCAGCTTATATTTTCCTTTAAATCGGTAATGGCCGTCAGGTTGTTATTGAAAACTTTGCTATTCAGATATATCTAATGAAAAAAGTCCATTGGTGATAAATGGGGCTACGGGGTGACTAGCTAAAGTTGCCGCTTTTCGATATGATTTTCTGGCCAAAGATTTGAAGAACTGCAGCCCACGAGTCATTTGACGTATGACATGTTACCAAATCTTGTTGTAAAGTACGATTTAGTGATGTTCTAGTTCTATTTAAAAACCGCAGACCGCTTACAAGTAGAGAGGTTGGGTTGTTCTCGAACAGCTGACCGTTCCGGTTCCCACGATGTTTTAGGACGCCTTACTCGTTGTTTTGATAATGTTGATTTAGTCATCTCGCACTTCTCGACCCATTGCTTAATGGTTTGTATCGTTAGAGAATGTTTCCTATCATGAATGTTAATTTTTTTAACTTTTATTCATTTATTGAATCTTCAAAATATGAACCAACAATAAGTATTCAAATCCTAATACTAAACATAAAGAATTATATAAGTCCAGTCAATGCTAGACAAAAAAAGTTTTATTTTACGGGAACAATATCGGCGAAATCACCTATTTAACGTTCTGATGATGGCAAGGATATTCCTCCTTCTCAACCGAGAGTGGCCGTCAACATTAAGTATGTTGTGTGCAAGAGGGTTTGGGTGAAGTTCCAGCTTAGTGATATAGCTTGTTGCGCACTTAGAGAATTCACCTTTTACCAGCGGAATACACATATCCTCGTGGATTCGCGAGCTTTTTACGTGCCATAGAGCTGCAATACACGTACGAAGAATTTGGTTTTGTCGTCTTTGAATTATTTTCAATGTTTGACGCTGAGGCGGTGCCCCATAATTGAACTCCATAGCACCATATAGGCTTTAGAATAGCGTTAGATAACAAAAGTTTGCAGTCCAACTTCAATGCCGAATTTCTGCTCATAAGCCAATTTAGTTGCGCTGCTTTTAGTTTCAACTGAGTTAACCTACGGTCGAGATGAATACCAAGGTACTTGACTTCATTATGCTGCGGAATAGGTGAATTGTTAATTTGACTAGCTGAACATGACTAGCTGAACATGTCTATTAACGCAGTGTGAATGTAGCGTAAGTACATTTTTGTGTTTTACAATTTATAAGGGGCGTCTCAAGTCGCCTTCTCTGATAACAAATTTCCGGCCGAATAAGTAGCTTTTCGGAAGATTGCAAGTGTTTGCAGGCAATTTTTTTTTATATTGGACCAGTACTACATATGCTGTGCATTGTACCAGAATGAGGAACATAAGTTGTGATGAGGGGGAAAGAGGGTGTAGTGTTTGTGAACATTTGACTTGAACCTTCCAACGTTATAACAGACAGGAAATACGTCTGCAGGCAAAATATACCACAGGCGAAGCGTACACGCAGAAAAAATATATGGTTGGCTTGACAATATTCTAAGGGCAACATTCTATTGTTTAATTATTTGGTTGGTACTGATAATTTTATATTGTTACATTTGAAACGCAATTGACATGTTTCATTATAGTTTTAAAAAAATTTTTTTATAAATAACCACAATATATTCTTGTTTAACATTGTTATAATTGTGAACAACCACAATCATAGTAAGTTACCATAATAATGTCATACACAACCATGTTATTATGCTAACCCTTATATTATATAATATTAATTGCATTAAACAACCATACTAATGTCAAAAATAGCTTTATTGATATATAATCTTATTTTTGTCCTCTTTCACCATATTAATTAAATAAACGACATTCCTGGATAAACCGTACTATTTTGTTTATTTACAACTAACTATGTCCTACAATATACATATATATAATAATATAAAATAAAATTATAAATGATTATAATATATTTTTTAGTTTTTAAACAATTAAGAATAATTCGCAAAATATAATCAGGTTGCACAATTGCAAATGATTTTGACTTCAACTGGCTTTAGCATCTTCTAGCTAGAATAAGAATAAATTTAAAGTATTTTGACAATAATTGTATATTTAAAATTATAACCATAGTAATAAGGCTGGATGTAACATAGTATGGTTATTACCAACAATAGTATTGGTTGTCATTAAAATTCTTTTGGTTGTAACAATAGTATTGTTGAGCACAACCATAATATGGTTGTCCGACAATATGGTTGACTTCATCATTCACATTGTTGATTACAACATACATACAAATATTAACATTTTAACGTACCTTTTGATTTCTGCATACGCTTTATATGCATTTTTGCACAGTTCTAATTTTCAGTTTTTTTTTTTTGCTTGGTTTTTAGATCAACACAAAATTTGTTTAATTTAAAACAAAACACATATCCTTTTTATAGCAAAATCACAAAAATAACCACAAAACTAATGTTGACAATAGTAAGTTTATTCTATGAACTTAAATATGTTATATGTGAGTAAGTGTATCATAGACATGATAAAAACAAATATTTTAGTATTGGGTGCAATAAAAGCTATTGTAATTTAAAAGTAAATTACGCACAATACTAACATTGCCTGCAGGAAGACCTGGGGTATAAATCCTTGGAATTCTTGCTGGCTATTTAACATGGTAATAAAGCCCATATTAATGTATGGGGCGCTTGTTTGGTGGACGGCTTTAGAGAAAACCACCTATTGCAGATTCATAGAAAGGATACTGCGGTCATCTGCTTTGATGGTAACTGGTGCTTCTTGTACTACGCCAACTAAAGCACTAATTACAATGATGCATTGGCTGCCAGCTGATCTCATGGCGAAGGAAGTGGCCATGTGCTCGGCAATTAGGCTAAAAGCCAGTGAGATGTGGAAAGAAGCGACAGAAGGTCACGCTTCAATAATAGAAAGAATAACGGACCTCCCGGAGTATATTGATTACTGTGCACCAGCTCTAATGCCCGACAAGAGATTTGACGTGATCTCATCAAGGACGGCCTCGGCAGCGAACCAAATGGGTCGCCAAGAGGACGTGCTTGAAGTTTTCACAGATGGATCCAAGTCGGACATGGGAGTTGGTGGTGGTATCTTTATGCCCCAGTATCAGAGGAGGATCAGTTTTAAGCTATACGATGAGTGTAGCGTAATGCAGGCTGAAATTACAGCTATTTTGAGAGCAGCTAACTGGCTGAGGTACTATAGGGTATACGGGGGGAATATCCGAATCTGTACTGATAGTAAGGCTGCGTTAAATGCGCTTGTGGGTGTCTATACGACGTCCAGGTTGGTTCAGGAATGCCGGATATCTCTTAATGAGATAGCGAGACATTCGAGCCTGGAGCTTTTCTGGGTACCGGGGCACAGTGGAGTGCCCGGAAATATTGTGGCAGATGAGCTGGCGAAAGCCGGAGCTCGTCTACAGAGAGGGGACATTGATACGATGGTTGGAGTCCCGCTTAACAGCTGTAAAAACCAATTGCAGCGTCAACTTGTAGGGACTGCGCAGGACAGATGGTCTGGTGAGGTCACCTGCCGAGTAGCAAGGCTGACATGGCCTGCGTATGATCGTAGTAGAACTGCGGTCTTAAAGGGTTTTCCCCGTCAAAGGTTGCGTACCTTGGTGGCAGTTCTGACAGGACATTGTCTCATAGGGACGCATGCTAGGAGGTTAAATCTTCCATTTAATGATTTCTGCAGAAGTTGCGGGGATGAGGACGAGGAGGAAAGTGTTGAGCATTTCCTCTGTCGATGCCCGGCTCTCAGTTCTATGAGAGCGCTGTACTTAGGCGGACCGATGCTGCACGGATTAGCAGATATATCGGAATGCCGAGTGAACGGACTGGATTCCTTTATCCGGTTTTCGGGTTGGTTTGAATCTGAACCGTCGGGGGAAGTGTAAGTCTCGCGGGCTGCACTTCTCCCTCAGGCAACACAACGGGACCAAAAGGACCCAAGTGGGCTGGTTTCATGAAACTGGCGGCATGTACAACCTAACCTAACCTAACCTAACATTGCCTGCAACCATATTATGAAATTGATAGACGGTAACAATAGATTTACGGAAATGGAAACGAAAACATATTTATGGGGAAGCAACCTGTAATTAAATCGATAATAGACTGTTTTTAACGATAATACTCAATGTTACGGTGCATATACTAATGCTGCTGTAACCATATTTTAAACTGCCTTTTCTTTGCATGTACGGCTGAAAAACGAACCCTCTCTGTAATGCGTTGTACGATTCCCGGGCATTCGACGACAAATGGATGAGCTGTGGACGATGAGCGCGTGCTACGTAAAAATGTGCGAGTTTCGAGAACAAGATTTGTAATCTCATCGGAGCAAAATCCATTGTAGTAACGATAGAACAGAGTAACGCACCCCACACTACATCGGTTTAACTTTTTTTTGAGCATCAATCCGTCAGGCCACATTTTGAATATTAAATGATAACAAAATCTGCGTTCAGTTTCGTTCGCAGAATCGTTCTTGTGGTAGTATTCGCGTACGAAAACAGCGCATTTTAGTCTCTAATTACCGGTCTCCAGTTTCATAGCCCCTCGCTTTGATCCCCCCGCCCCCGCTGATGCCATGTTAAGAGATTTATGCTCCACCCTGTATCATAAGATTTCAATTAAACAGCCTTGAGAAAAATACATATCCTTTGTTATAAATTTTCTTTCTTTCTGAAGAAAAGGCATACGACTTAATAACATGATTTAAAATACCTTTGATGTTAAGCAACGCCATTGCAGCGACTAAATACTTATTTATTAAGTTGTTTATTACCAAATGTGTTTGGCCATTTACTCGTAGTTGCATGTTGCTTTCAGATATTTTATAGCACTTTTAATTCATTTGCACATGCAAATTTGTTTTTTTTATTTTTTATTTTTTTTGAATTAGCAAAACAAACAAAAAAGTCATAAGTCAAACAATGAAGAAAACTAAAAGTTAATCAAATAAAACAAAACACACACGCGAGCATAGAACACAAACACCAAACATTAGAAGAAATGGAAAGTGGAAAGGGGATATAAGAAATCGATTGAGATTATTAAATCAGCTCATTCACTGCTAAAGAGTATTCGCTGAAGAAGATTTTAATTAAATCATTAATGCAAATCCATACGAATATAAATTCTTACAAAGAAAATAAAACGATTCCTAAAACAGCAATTTGCACAAAGAACACTTTAATTGAAAGCAGCAAAAGAATTAAAAATTTTTTAATTAGTTGCATTTTAAGCTCCTGCTAAAAGCCAACGAAAATCAATTATAAACATTGCAAAAGCAATAAAGCAACATTTTCAAGTGGACAAAACGAAAAATGGCAGCAACAAAAAAAAAAAAAAAATACTGCAGGAAAACAAAAAGAATCTTTTGGAAATTACGTTGACCACAACTGTCAAGCAATAAACAAAACTGACAGCCATACAATCTAACATGGAGCAAAAATTAAAGATACAAATAGAAAAAGGAGCCACAAACAGCAAAGAAGAAAAAAAAATATTAACAGAAAGAACAAAAACAGAACGGCAAGACTACAATTGACAACCATCTAAATAAACAAAGAAAAGAAAATAGAAAAAAAAAGAAAACTTTGTTGTTGGCTCTGAACGAAATGAAAGGAGAAAATAAAAGTGCGGGAATAATAATGACAACTTTAGGGTAAAATATATTGAAATGCATTTACCAGAATGTTAAACGAAAATCCAAATCCATGACAGAACCCCACCAGTAAAAGCATTTTGAAATCAGCAACAGCAGCAACACCAACAACAACAACGGTCACAGTAAAAACTCTTAATAAAGTAGACAACTGTAGACGTTGCAGCAGAGTTGGAGAAAAGCAAGCAGCAAAATAAAACCTTTATTTAACAAAAATCTACAACCAAAGTGCAAAAAACAAAAGCAGCAAATAAAAAAAATAAAAATAAACAAAAAGGAAAAATCCATTCCAACAAGGACAAATATAATCCACCACTATGTAAAGGCAATCAAAAATGGAAACACAAATGTACATACAAAAAAAAAAAAAATAATAAAGAATTTGAGAAGTGGAGGATGAAAAGCAAAAACAAAAAAAAAACTTAAAATGGCAACAACAAGCAACAAAATATTGCAATGTAATGGTTTAAAAAGCTACGAGTGTACAAGAGCTCCAAAGCTAGACATTAGTGGCATGATGTTTTATAACAGCAACTGCAACAACACCAACAATTCCATACAATTCTATTTTACCTTTCTATCTTTAACTAGAACACAGCACACTGTGCCAACAACGGCCAGCAAGCAAAACAACAAATTTTGCCAACGATAAGCAGAGTCTCAAAAAACTGCAATGCACTTCCAATAGCTCGGCGAAATATTTCACTTCCCATATTTCGCATGACGAAAGTTGCATGCGGTAAATGAAAGTAAATAGAGCGAGAGAGAGAGAGAGAGAGTGCAGAAAGTTAAGTATTATATCAGTAATCGGAAGAAAATTTATAGCTATGTTCGCGTGATCGGCGAAACCGCAAAGTGTTCCGAAAAATGCTAAATTCACTTACAGGTGCTCCCAGAAACGTGCGTTTTACTGGCGATTTGGAGTGGTTACAAAAATATACACAGAAAAATAATTTTTTTCGTATTCAATATCGAAATTCGTTGAATCAATTATTAAATTGTTTGAATGCGGACCTGTAAAGGAATTCGTGGATTCAAACAAAAGCTTAGTAAAAACAATTATTGATGGAAAGCAACAATTTTATGTTTTTGATATTTATGTATATGCATACAAATTATTTCTTCAGACAAATAATTTTTTTTATTTTATTTTTACTATAATTTTTTCTGTGTACAACTTGCACCGAAAAAAATTTTTTTCGTCTTTAATAACGAAATTCATTGAATCAATTAATAAATTGTTTGAATACGGATCTGTAAAGGAATTCGTGGCTACAAACAAAAGTTTAGCAAATCGAAAACAACTATTTTTTAAACAACAACAAAATACGATGTCAAAGGTTATTTTTTTTGTTTATTTATGTATATGAGTACAAATTATTATTTCAGATAAAAATTTTGTTGATTTTATTTTTACTATAATTTTTTTTTGTGTGTGCTATACTTATGGACTTTAGGGGCGAATTATAGTGTTATGTGGAAAATCATAGGAACGAGATTTGAATACGCTAGAACCTCTTATTTTGTATAGTTTAGCAAAAAAAACCCTTGCGCCAAAAAAACTTTCAGTCCATACTCATAACTGTTTTGTGGGTATGGACTAAAAGCTCACTGAACTTAAAGAGTTTTAAAAGTTTTTACTTCACCTTAGACTAGCGACACATCTCGGCGTTACCTCGCAACAATTGCCGCTCATTCCAAGAATAATTCTAAATCAGGCTCTCCAGATTTTTTAAAAGCCAATCAGATCAGATTTTGGTTTGGATTAGAGCCTGTGCGGCTACGTGTCTTTATTTTACGATGATCAAAGCCCGGAGCGACCTAAACAATAACTAACCACCGCTTCTGTGCTGTTTTACCGATCACGGAGTTAACGAGGTCTAATCAAAAACTAGCCGTTATTTTGAAATTTCGTGAGTTACGTATGTTCGATTTTCGCTTTTTTTCTGTTGTGTCGGCACACATGTCTGTTCTATATGTTGGCGATATCAGCCATTTCCGATTGTCAACAGTGTGAAGTTTTCAACAACCGCTCTCACATAGCATGCAAGGCACATACTAATAGAAATTTCTTGCGAAAATGTTAATTAGCCCACAATACCAACAAACCCGATGTTCAAGATCTTGATCTTTTTAGCCTCTTCTGGTTGAAATGCCTTACACAGTGACAGGAGCAAGGCAAGTTATTTGGAGCATGTAGACCAAAATTCATAAAGAGAATCAGTCATTAAGCATACTTTCTTTAATGTTCCTCAAGATACTGCATGAAATTCCAACACAAGGCATTTGGTGCTGGTAAACTAATACTCACAAAGAGCATCAGGCTTTGATCACATGACTTTCTTTGATGGCTTTGATGTGTAACGGAGATAACAGTCTTAACACACATTTTGAGCGGATCCTTTCTAACACTACTGTCATTCTCAAGCTCATGGCATCCTGTTGCAGTGCTACTCCATACCAAGCTCTACCGAGTTCTCCTCGCATTGCGTAGTAAAGCGTAATCATTAGGGCTCACACGAAGGCTCTCATCCAAGTCGGGCAAGCATCGAGTTCCCAGGGCTCTCAATTACTGTGGTACCAGAAAATAGTAGGCTCTAGTCAGGCTATCATAGCCCTAAAAAGGAAAACCGGAACATAGAAATGCTGGCACCTAGCAATATAGTAAGCTGGTAGCACACAAAACTGTAGTGGTTTCCTCTTCTCGTTCAATAAAAACGTCCTGTCACGGCCGCCATATAGCGGTTTCCTCTTCTCGTTTAATAAAAACGTCCTGTCTGTTTGATGTTTGAACAACGACTCTTTATTTTACATTACTTGCTTATTGTATTTCTTAACTTAACAGTTGTATCTTAAGGTAATAAAATGAATCTTTGTATTTAATAGTAGTCTGTGAGTGTTGCCATTACAAAACTGTAAAGTCAGCGCACGCATGATCAATATATAACGGCCACAAATCACAATAAAACAAAACGCAACACAAGGAATAAATAATCACCCTCACGGTTTATACAACGGCATTTCGAGGCCATTTGTATCTACGAATATTAGACAATACATCATTACAAGCATGCGCTACGAATGTCACACTTGCGATTTACGATTGAGGCCACAGATGTTTTATTAATATATCTTAACTCCTACCATTACGAACCAATCTGACGGTGCACTATTTCCACGGGGTGAACTAGGTCATGGCTCCCTAGTGCCACCATATGAAATGGTAAGCTGAAACAGGGGGGCAGTTTTTTGTTATGTGTTTGTAGTCATATGATCAAACCCCTTGCTCGGACCTTCTAGTCGTGCCTGTATGAAGTTTCCCAGGCAGTTAAAAAATTTTTTGGGTTCTAGAGTTGGTGAACCGCACCACCATAAAAAACATCAGCCAAGTCATCCGTCTTTCCGCCGTTGCTAGTTTCTGACATTACAGCTATTAGTTGCAAGACAACATCACCACGTGGACTATAGTTAGTTCCCTGAAAATAGGCCATGCAACTTAATTATCAGAGAAAACTAATAACACCTCCCCCTTGCGGTTTTAGGTCTACACCATATTCAAACTGTCTAAGCAAAGATGAAGGCGCCTGCAAACCCCCTTTCTGCCATTTAATTCTTGGTAAGTGTTTTGGAAGTCCCAGGTAATGCTGGCGTTTTCAATAGTTTTGTTTCCACAACTAATGAAGAACTCGTATTCCTCTGTACCTTAGACACAAAGATGAGTGCATATGACAAAACATACTTGCTCCCCAGAGGGGTGCTCCAAAACATCTGGACCTCCCAATATTGGGAGGCCCAAATGATCATCTGCTACCAATTATTACTCCTGGGACTTGCACCACAGAACCACATTGAATCTAATTAGAAACAAATATATTTCGATGACTCAATTTCGGAAATGTTAGATCGTGACCCTTCAGTAAGACTGGATATTCCCAAACAAGGTTTTTATCTGTCATCATGTTTTCTTCAGCGCTCGTACAACTCCTGTGTTACCGATATCACAAAACATATGTACTCGTACTTGCGCTCAGATATTTGTCCGAATATAAAGTGACCTTTAATAATACCAACCAGGATTTACAATATTTTTTTTTAATGAGAACATAAAACAGATTGTTAGGTCAGCATTTAATGCATTCCTTTAGGCTTCTCACCGTTTAGATGTCTGCTCTAAACTTTGCAACTATAAAATGCATGCAAACAAAAATGTCAATACACAAACATACTCCTGTGTGTGCAACGCCAACCACCACCCAGTTACTAAGTACGAGTATATTGAGTATGAAATGCGTATCCTTGACACAACCTGTAAACTGGCAAGAGAAAAAAAACACAACTATGTACACAAACATACACACACGCACACACACACACACACACACACATACACAACCCTACACACATCCCCGCTTACATACTCCTGAAGCATGAAGCAGAGTCACAGTCATTTTAGTATGTTTTGAGTCAATATTTCTTCTCCAGTTTTTTTTTATTTTCTTCTTTGCATTTTGGGTGTTGTTTTGAGTTTATGTCTTTTTACTGGTTGCACTTTTATAAATTGTTGCACATTCCTCTTTTTCGGGTTTGTTTTTTTCTTCTGCTTTTTTTCTTTTTTTTTTTTTTGCTTTAAAGTTTAAAAGCATCAAAAGTATTCACATACAACAACATTCGCAGTGCAAGCACAATGTGCGCTTTGTGGAAAAGTGTTCTAGATGCTGCTGCAGATGTACAGATGTGCAGATGTACAAATGCGACAGACCGACCGACCAACCGACCGACCAACCGACCGACCGTTTTCTACTCGCATATTTTTAGAGATTTTAGATCGTGTGTTTAGATGGAAATTGTTATTAAGTCTGCCTTAAAAACAGAAAGGCAAAACATGTACTCGTATGTAAATGCAAAGGAATATCCTTAGTTATGTCGATGTGGATGTGGGTGAGTGTGTGTGTGCGTGTGTGTGTGTGCGTGTTTATGTTTGTGTGTATCTGCCACAAAATATTGGTAAATTACAAAATGTTGTAAGTGAATTGTTTATTTACTTGTGCTCGTATAGGCAAATTGCAATATTTAAACACATTTGATTTAAGAGTGTTGGTGTGTAAACATTTTAAAATTAATTAAGGTTAATAATGAATTTGTTTAGTTAATTTTCTGTTTTTTTTTTTTTTTTTTTTAACTCCCAAGTAAAAAGGTGAGAAAGTTTTTACATTCACAGGTAACACACACCAATGACTAATTAATTACATGTTGAATTTTTAAAACGTTTGTTATTATCATATTCTGTTCCGAATTCGCACGTAGAAAAAAAATATTCTAAGGGCAAAATACTGTTGTTGAATTATATGGTTAAACATAAACACATAATATGGTTTCAACCTGAAATTTATTTACAAAATTAAGTACAGCCAAAAACCATAATTAATATATATAACCATATATTTAGTGGCAGTTATAGTAATTATATTATACGTAACAATGTTATTGTAAAAACTCAAATCAATCCCCAACATATAGAATCACTCCCAACCATATTATTGAAAAACTGGAAATTCTATTGTTACGATCAGTCGTACAATACTAGTGTTGATGGTCACAATATTCTATGATAATATTAGTACACATACACACATGAGTAACTTCTATTCCCCAGTGGTATAAAGGACTAGCTCCGAATGTGTAGATTCGCTAGCTAATTTTGCACTACCGCTAGCCCAGCTGAAATCATGTATTTGAGTGGCGAATTTAACACGGGCTTGTCATTGGAGGTGGTGATTGGCCTGTCTCTGCATTACCTTTCACCATCTCAAGGGTTAGCTACAAGTTTCTTCATATAGTACCAGACCTGAGGTGCAATCCTTATGCTAGTCACTAGTAGCCATTGAAAGAACTAGCCCGGGAAAACTACCACATTCGCCACCTTCCTTCCCTATCCATATTAAAACAATTTAAATTTTGTAAACAGTCAATTTACACAAATTTTTTTTGCGTAAAAACAGTTGTGGTTATAAAACCAGAATATAAATTATAATGCAGAAAATGAAAAATTCCGAGATCGGTTCATATATACCCGAGGTGTAGCTTAAACCGATTTTTCCATGAAATAAATTTGTTTGCTTAAAATCAGTTCTGATTATAAAAGGAGGTTACTATAATACAGAAAATGAAAATTTCCGATATCGGTCCATATATACACGAGATATAGCCAAAATCGATTTTTCCATGAAAATTTCCTTACCTATTTGGCATGGCGATTACAAGGCAAAAAAATGTTATGCGATATCGGTCCATTTACATATATCCGAGTATATTCAGTTTAAATTTCTAATATATGTTTAAGTAACTATCGTGAAAGGTATTTTAGTATATTAGTTTTATTTACCTTTTTTAAATTCCGCACTTTCTAAAAAACACGTGGTTTTTCATTAAATTACAAATGCTACTGAAGTTCGTTTTAGCAAAGATAATGTTATGATCCTAAACGGGAGCTTTGCATTAACATAATAGCTCTCAGTGACAAACATTGTATGCGCCGTAGAAAAATACGTGCGTTATGCTTTACCTAGTGATACCGTATTAGCTATCAAATCATGAGTAACATTTGTTAAAATATATATAGGGTGTTTTTTTAAGCCCGATAGAACTTGAAATTGTAAAAAATAACACAAAAAATTAAATTGTAATCAAAATTTTTTTTTATTCGAAAGATCAATACGTGACATTAACATTTGAAAATGATTTCGGGCATATGGGCACCGCGGCTGTTCTTGACGAAGCGCATTTTGGACGTCCAATTTTGGGCCACTTTTTCGAGCACTGCTGGCCGTATGTCACGAACAACACGAACAATGCTGGCCTCCAAGGCGTCAATTGTTGCTGGTTTATCAGCATAAACCAGTGACTTCACGTAGCCCCACAGGAAATAATCGAGAGGTGTCAAATCGCACGACCTTGGAGGCCAATTGACAGGTCCATTTCTCGAAATCAACTTATCGCCAAATTTTGATTTCAGTAAGTCGATGGTTGCGTTCGCCGTATGGCACGTAGCGCCATCCTGTTGAAACCACATCTCCTCCGGATCAATGTCATCCATATTTTCAAACAAAAAATCATTGATCATGGTGCGGTAACGATCTCCATTGACCGTAACGCGAGCTCCGGCCTCATTTTTGAAGAAATAAGGTCCGATGATGCCACCAGCATGAAAACCGCACCAAACAGTGCATTTTTCTGGATGTAATGGAGTCTGTAGGGTCTCTTGTGGATTGGTCTCACTCCATATGCGGCAATTTTGCTTATTAACAAACCCGTTAAGCCAAAAATGCGCCTCATCGCTGAACACAATTTTGCGATAAAACAACGGGTCAGTTGCCAACTGCTCTAGAGCCCAATCGGCGAAAGAACGACGCATACAATGGTCTCGTGGCTTCAATTCAATGATTTGTCAGAGTATACTGAAACAAATAAAAAAAAGGTTTCATCAAAATTTAATTTTTTGTGTTACTTTTTACAATTTAAAGTTCTATCTAGCTTAAAAAAACACCCTATACTAGCTGAGTGGCATATTCTTTCGTTAGCGATTTGAGTGCATGGACAGAACACATCTACCATTTCGCTAGCCACATTTGGCTATCCCATTTTTCCTGATTTATTCAATTCATTTTTCAATCAATATGTCAACAAATAATGTAGAATATAAGAATAGAAAGAATTTGAAAATTGTTTGGTGTTTTGAAAATATTGATGAATTTTTCTTCTAGCCAGTAAATCTGCAATAAAAATAAGCAGGAATTCAAATCTATTAAAACACACACACATAAATATATTTGTCGATATAAGTTCTTACGCAAACTTTTTCATTTTCCAATGTTTATTTTTATAATGCAACTATTTCCACCAGAATAATTATATTTCTTTTAATATTTTTAATATTATCAAAATTAAAAAAAAATCACAGACACAAAATTTATTCGTTCAAAATTACCACAAATGAATGTGACAATGATTTTCACAAAATCAACAATAGATAGTTTATATTATTGTATTAGCACATTAATCATTAGATAAAAAGTCTATTATTGCGCATAACAAAATATATTGTTATATTCAAAGCATCTTTTAACACAATATTGTTGTATTCAACTATATTTTAAAATTATAGAAATATAACAATGAAAATGTGAAAATGTTAATGCTGCTTTGTGTATAGTAGACAAAACTATATTCAAAACCATAATACAGTGGTTAGCGCCCAGAAATCAAATTATAACAGATAAAATACTAATGTTACCACAACATTACTCTAAATTGATTTTTCTTTACGTGCATGTAAGCACCATCAGTAATTGCAAAAGGTCTCAATTCTCCTACATCTTCAATGAATGCCAGTGTGCCGGTTTTATCACTTACGATGCTAGATTTAGCTCTTTGTTTGCTGATTTAGCAGCAAATTTTTCGATTTAACACCTTCCAATTGTTCATTTAGCAATCTTTTAAAAGATCTCTGTTACCAAATTGTTTCTAAAGGACACCATGTTGATACCTTAAATTCACGCTTAGAAGATTTCTTTGTACCAATTCTGAATTTTGATTATAATTTTGAAAATTTTCTTAAATCTAAGAAAGTATAAATCTTAAAATGGAGAAAGAAACGCGAATTGTATTTCGCAGTTTTGTTGTACAATTGATTTATCGGTTACGACAACGTTTGCCAAAAAAAGTTCTCTAATCTTAAACAGATAAGAGTGTAGTATATTCGGCTTAGCCGAATCTAATCACGTAAATATGTAGAATATTTTTTTTATTTTTATATTGGACCAGTACTCAGGGGATGACCCCTACATATGCAGTGCATTGTACCAGAACTAGGAAAATAGGTTGTGGGGATGGAGAAAGAGGGAGTAGTGTTTGTGAACACTTGAATTGAACTTTCCAACGTTATAAAAGGCAGGAAACACGTCTTCAGTCAACTTAATCCACGGACGAAGCGTACGGCTGAAAAACGAAAGGAATAAATGGGTTCAAACAAAAGTTCAGTTAATTGACCAAAAACAACTATTTTTTTTAACACGTATAAGTTACGTTGCTTATTGCAGTGAAATAATTTGTCTTTTACAAAGGTTCACGCGTCTGACCAAGAAATATGGCCTTTTAGTAAAACAACGTGTTCAAATGTCAAAATGTGACTGTCTCTTTTATTTACATTTTTACAAAAGCTTTTTATTCTATAATAATCGGCGTTGCCAGAAAAATAGAAATAATACCTTTGGCGAATTCCCAAGAAAAAATTTATAATGTCCTGTTAACGGACGTTAACTTATACAAGGTGTTCCAGAACTCAACGTCAAGCCCAAACAGGGTGACAAAATTTATTGTAACCATCGTGAGAAATTGTATAGTAGGTCCGTGTAGGAGATGGCGTGCATTACTGTCTTACGTGTAAGCATCGGATCATGGTATCTGTAGCCGAAATATATAACACTCACCAATAATTCATACATTTACATACATTTTTAACAAATTTTTACAACAAGGATTGTATAAATTTCAAGCAAAACGAATTATATAATTTTAAATTTTTGATTTTTCTCACATTTTTGTGCAACTTGATTTGTGCATTGAATTTGGCGGCACGGTGGATGATTTTTAAAACGTTTTTAAATTGACATTAAATCTTAGTAAACAAAATAAACCTTCAAAGCTTCAATTGCTAGTTTATATTCCAAAGACTTATTGCTGGCTTAATGTAGAACACTGTCCTTAAGAAAAAGCAAAAGGAATTGCAACAATGTCAGCTTTGGATTTAAGGTTTCATTTTCGATTTTTCAGAATTTCAAACTAAATTAAGCAAAATTAATTTATGCGTTACTGATTATTTGTGTCTCTCTCTCTCTTATTCTCTCACTTTTTTTTATAAAATTTTTGCTTTGCATGCAGTTTATTCATGTGATCGAATACCAACTATACAACATAAGTATATACATATGTACATACATAAGTAAATATGTTTTAGTGCAAAATCTGGACTTGAAAAAAAAAAATATTATTCTTGGAAAATTTACCATAATTATATCAAAAAAATAAATAAAACGAATATAATCAAACAGGGAAAGAACCTTTAAAAAGAACAACGACTTTTAAAACGATGTACGGACGGATGGATGGACGGACGGACGGACGGACGGACGGACAGACAGACATCAACCTACCAAGAAACAACTTTATAAGGAAAATAAAAATATATAAAAATTAAACGGGCGAACAACAAACAAATTATGTACGAAGTATTAAAACGAAATCGAAGAAAAATTAAACAAAAATACATTTTAAGTATTAAAAGCATGAATATCATCCCATCCCATTCCAGCCATCCATCCACAATTCAAAATTAAACTAAAAAAAAAAAAAAAGCAAACCTTCAATGCAAAAACAAATCAGGGATACATACATACATATGTTTGTGTGTATGTTTGTTTGTTTGTTTTTTTTTTTTGTTTGTCTTTTTCTTCATATAAAACAAAGAAATGTAAATAAATATAAAAAAAAAAAAACAATTTATTGTGAGCTAATTTAAGCGAGGACGACACCTCAACAAAGACAACATCAACGCAACATCATGAGCCAGCAGCAAGCAACAGCAGCAGTAAGTATTGCATGCAACTCATATTTACAGGCCAGAAATGAAGCACCAAAAACTAAAAACAAAAAAAAAAAAAAATCATAATAAAATAATAATAAAAAAAAAATTAAATAAAAACCAACAACCAAAACAGTGCTAAATCAATGTGTCTTTGTGTCTGGCGGCATAATATGAGGAGACTAGAACGGACAGACAGCCATGAAAGTGAACTAAGTGAAGAACAGTGGAGCAGAAAGCGGCATCGGCAGACAAAATTCATTTTGACATATTCATGGATTTCGTGGAATAGAAAACAAGCAGTTTCTTGGGCAAGCACTAAAAATATAGTTACACGATTACTGGTTTTGCTTTCTACACTTCTTATTTTGTCAATAATACACATATTACGTTTATACGTAGGCTATTCACTGTTTATGCGCCTATCTGTATATGCACGTAGAAAAAATATATGGTTGATACGACAATATTCTATTGTCTATTATAATATTGTTGAAATATATGGTTATACCCAATAACATACTTTTCTCATATACCTTCATTAAGTAACCATACTAATGTGGTAAATAACTTTATTGTAAACATATTTATCTTATAATTTGCACAATTTCATATACGACATATATAATTGTAGTTAATTAAAAAAAAAAACATGGAAGGTGTGTAATATAATTTTATAATAATTATTGTGTAAAGTAAATACAAATAAATAATTGAGTTTAATCCCTTCATCAGCTTTTAATACTGATAGCAATCATAGCATTAAAAACATCTTGCAAAATAATTGTAAAGTGTTATATATAATCGGGTTGCATTTGAACCGAATTAATGCAAAAATCTCTTCTTGGAAGTTGAAATATCCATTAGCTGTAATAAAACAAAAATATTTATTCAGTATTTCGTTGCGATTTTAATTATATATGTAATATATTAGCATATTAATATGGTTGCATATGTTATTGGACTCACCACATGTATTTATGTTTATATCTTAATATTAAATATACTTACCTTCTAAAGTTCGCGAAATTGTAATTTCTGCTATTTCGCGTTTTTCCTTTTGTTTATAATATATACGATTGTTTTTGTATAAAATTTTTTTTAAATTGAAAACAAAAAACATTTTTGTTCTTTCAAAGAAAAACCGAAACTGAAATCAAATTATATGTCAACGACTAGAATGAAAATATTGTTAACGACAACAATAACAAGTTTATACTATAAACTCACTTTTGTTGCATGTGAATCACCGTATTATACATACGATAATAACAATTATTTTAGTATTGGGTGTGATAAAAGCTATCGTTGTTTTTAAAAAATTCTCACAATTGTTATTATTGTATGTAACCATATCTTGAAATACAAAGATGTTAACAATAGAATTATAGAAATGTAAACAGTAAAGTATTTATAGAGAAACAAACTATAATTATATTGATAATACAACGTTTTTAGCAATGATACATAATGTTATAGAATATACACTAGTGTTGTTGCAACCATATTTCAAGCTGCCTTTTTTCTGCGTGTAGAAAAGCTTTATTTTTATACCCTTCACAAAAATGTAAAGGGTGTATATAAGTTTGTCATTCCGTTTGTAATTTCTACAGTTTTTATTTGCGACCCTATAAAGTTCATATATTCTGAATCAGTATTAATGAAGAAGACGATTAAGCGATGTCCGTCGGTCCGGCGATGTCTGTTGGTCGTTGATATACCGTTTCTGAGAAAACCATTAGACATAGAATTTTTTTTTCTTTAATCATTCTATTACTCCAAGAAAATCCAAGTCTACTGATAATTAGGTTAGCTAGTGTGAAATACCGACATATAGACAACTAGGAAATAACAAACAAGCTGCTTATAATTGATTTGTAAATGAACGTTTCGTGAAACCTTATCTATATGATTTAATCTCTGTTTCTGGATTATACTTTGCTCTCAAGCTATATTACATAATTAAAAAAAAATTATTTTGAAAAATTTTTTTTGGCTTTTTTCAAGTTTCTTGTAATTATTTCACTGACATCCGGCAAAGATAAAAACACCTATTATGAATTCGTCTTGCAGGTGTGTTTAGAGAGAAAAACTATTCACGATAACAACTCAAATGTCAACAAAAATTAAATTATTAATCTACTGAATTTTTTGTTAAACTTTTATAGTTTTTAAGTTAAATTTTTGGTTTATACATTTGTACAACGAGTTATAGTTAAAAAAAACAAGTAAGAGTGTAGTATATTCGGCTGGGCCGAATCTAAAATACCCTTCACGATAGTCATGCATATGTATAGTATATTAAAAATTTGGCCTGAATATGCTCGGTTATATATGAACCGATATCGGAATTTTTTATTTTCTGTATTTTAGTAACCTTCTTTTATAACAAGAATTGCTTTTCAGCAAAAAAAAAAAAAAAATTTTTAATGAAAAAATCGGTTCAGGCTATATCTCGGGTATATATGGACCGATATCGAAAATTTTAATTTTCCATATTTATATAACCTTATTTCATTACCAGAACTGCTTTTGAGCACAACAAATTGTTTAAGTTCGCTTACGCGACATTTTCATGAAAAACCCGATTTGGGCTATATCACGGGTACATATGGACCGATATCGGAAATTGTCATTTTCCATATTTAGGTAACCTAATTTCATTACCAGAACTGCTTTTGAGCACAAAAAAGTTGTTTAAGTTCGCTTACGCGGCATTTTCATGAAAACCCTGGTCTAGGCTATATCTCGGGTATATATGGACCGATATCGGAAATTTTTATCTTCCACATTTATATAACCTCATCTTATTACCAGAACTGTTTTTAAGCAAAAAAAAATTGTTGTTTAAGTTCGCTTACGCGACATTTTCATGAAAAACCCGGTTTGGGCTATATCTCGGGTATAAATGGACCGATATCGGAAATTTTCATTTTCCATACCTATATAACCTTATTTTGCTATTAGAACTGCTTTTAAGCAAAAAAAGCTGTTTTAGTTCGCTTACGCCGCGTATTCATGAAAAACCCGGTTTAGGCTATATCTCGGGTATATATGGACCGATATCGAAAACTTTCATTTTCCATATTTATATCACCTTATTTTATTACCAGAACTGCTTTAAGGCGAAAAAATTGTTTAAGTTCGCTTACGCGGCATTTTCATGAAAAACACGGTTTGGGCTATATCTCGGGTATACATATATGGACTGATATCGGAAATTTTCATTTTTCATATTTATGTAACCTAATTTCATTACCAGAACTGCTTTTGAGCAAAAAAAAGTTGTTTAAGTTCGCTTTTGCGACATATTCATGAAAAAACCGATTTGGGCTATATATCGGGTACATATGGACCGATAGCGGAAATTTTTATCTTCCATATTTATATAACCTTATCTTATTACCAGAACTGTTTTTAAGCAAAAAAAAATTGTTAAGTTCACTTACGCGACATTTTCATGAAAAACCCGGTTTAGGCTATATCTCGGGTATATATGGACCGATATCGAAAACTTTCATTTTCCATATTTATATAACCTTATTTGATTACCAGAACTGCTTTTAAGCAAAAAAAGTTGTTTAAGTTCGCTTACGCGGCATTTTCATGAAAACCACGTTCTAGGCTATATCTGCGGTGTATATGGACCGATATCGGAAATTTTCATTTTTCATATTTATATAACCTTATTTTATTACCAGAACCGCTTTTAAGCAAAAAAAGTTGTTTAATTTCGGTGACGCGACACTTTTATGTAAAACCCGGTCTAGGCTATATCTCGGGTATATATGGACCGACATCGAAAATTTTCATTTGTCATATTTATATGACCCTATTTCATTACCAGAACTGTTTTTAAGCAAAAAAATATGTTTAAGTTCACTTACGCGACATTTTCATTAAAACCGCAGTTTAGGCTATACCTCGGGTATATATGGACCGATATCGGAAATTTTCATTTTTCATATTTATGTAATCTTATTTCATTATCAGAACTGCTTTTGAGCAAAAAAAAGTTGTTTAAGATCGCTTACACGACATTTTCATGACAAACCTGATTTGGGCTATATCTCGAGTACATATGGACCGATATCGGAAATTTTCATTTTCCATATTTAGGTAACCTAATTTCATTACCAGAACTGCTTTTGAGCACAAAAAAGCTGTTTAAGTTCGCTTACGCGGCATTTTCATAAAAACCTTGGTCTAGGCTATCTCTCGGGTATATATGGACCGATATCGGAAATTTTCATTTTTCATATTTATGTAACCTAATTTCATTACCAGAACTGCTTTTGAGCACAAAAAAGTTGTTTAAGTTCGCTTACGCGGCATTTTCATGAAAACCCCGGTCTAGGCTATATCTCGGGTATATATGGACCGATATCGAAAATTTTCATTTTTCATATTTATGTAACCTAATTTTATTACCAGAACTGCTTTTGAGCAAAAAAAAAGTTATTTAACTTCTCCTATGCGACATTTTCATTAAAATCCGATTTGGGCCATATCTCGGGTATATATGGACCGATATCGGAAATTCTCATTTTCCATATTTATGTAACCTAATTTTATTACCAGAACTGCTTTTGAGCAAAAAAAAGTTATTTAGCTTCGCCTATGCGACATTTTCATTAAAATCCGATTTGGGCTATATCTCGGGTATATATGGACCGATATCTGAAAAAAAAAATTTTTTGTCTTTTAGTCACCATGCTTAATAAGTGTGTGAAGTTTGAAGCAAAACGAACAACTTTTGTTTTCAAAAATTTTCATACAAAACTGCAAAAAAAATGGCTTTTTTCGGAATTTTGAATATATCTCAGCTATACGTGGACCGATATTACTGAATTTCAATAGCAAACCCATGAATTGATGGGGTAAAAGAATGGTGAAAGAAAAAAGTTTCTAAGTCTAATGGTTTTCTCAGAAACGGTATTTCAACAGCGGACAGACGGACAGACGGACAGACGGACATCGCTTAATCGACTTTTCCATTAATTCTGATTCAGAATATATATACTTTATAGGGTCGCAAAAATAACTGTAGAAATTACAAACGGAATCACAAACTTATATATACCCTTTACATTTTTGTGAAGGGTATAAAAAAGAAAAAAAAATTAAATTAATTTAAAAAAAAAATATGGCAGTAAGAACACTAGAGTTTTACAAAAAATATTTTGGAACTTTTTCCTTTTAGCAATCAAAAATCTATCACATTAACTACAACTATATTTTTCTATTATATAGCAGTAATCTCTAATTAAAAGAGGAATTTTCCCCATTTTTGGGGACAAACTCAAATTTTCATGACTAAAATAAAAACTTTTGTTTTCAGCTGTCAAATGCTAATTGAGTAGATTAAATTTTACACGTATGAACAATATTGTTTAAAATCAAATATTTTTTTACATATCTGAACTTGCTATAAGATGTACCTCACTCCATCTGATCTCCTTGCTATGTATACCACCTATATCCGACCGAAAACGAAACAAAACTCTCATGTTTGGGTCGGTGCTGCAAAGTCTATTGCAGACAAATAATTACCTTCAATGATTTGTAAATGCTCAACAATTTAAATTTTGCAATGAATTGCCGGCATAAATTGAGTTAACTTTTTAGCACACCAATGCCCACTGTACTCAAAAAATAATTGTACAGATAAGCAAAACAACACCCTGACAACACACAAACAAAACAACTTTGTTAAAAAAAGTATATATTGTTTTTTTTTCTCTTGTTGCTGTTGTTGTTGCAACTTATAAGAAGTATCAGAAATAACAAAATGAGCAATTGACTAAACTCGACGACGAGTTGATGGTTGTCATGAATGTGACCACAAAAACCCAAACATACAGCAACAACAACTACAACAACAATATAAAAAACTACAGTCGAAAAACAAAAAATACGCAAAAATACCAGAAAAAAAAAGAATTATAATACAAGCCAGAGTTAAGCACGACCGCCCATGAAAAATATAGCGACTGCCGCAACAACAACAACATTCACAATATTGCAACAGTTGAACGCATAATAAAGAATGGTTAAATATGCTGCCGCTGTTGCTGCTGCTGCTAATGTTGTTGTTCTTGTTGTTGCTGATAAATGAAATCAACTTAAACTGAATATTGTTGTAACCATTTAGAGAGACATTTTTAGCAGACACTTGCAACAACAAAGCCAAGAAATCCATACAGACTCGGACGGTTGGCTGGCCGAGCTGGCAGAGCAAGCAACTAACTGGAGAAGTAACCAACAGACGACCACTAGACCCAATAGCACACACACATACACACACATATCAAAACAGGCGAAAAAAATTCGAACAGACAGACAGATGGATGGATGACTGCCTGGCTGACTGGTCGGACAGACTTACACATTTATGGTCACATAAACTTTAACTTAGTTCATAATTTTTTGGTCCTAAATGTTTTAACACTGGGCTAAAGCCGATGACCAGGCGAAGTGGGGTGGCATGATGAGAAGCTGATTGTTTTCAGGAAGCATGAATACAGCAAATAAACCGTAAAGCAGTCAATAAAGTGACGACAACAATAAAGCGATAAACTCAGCATTACCAGCCAAAAACCATCACCCAAAACAAAAACAAACAAAAAATGACGACAAAAACCAATAACAAAAACGGCGAAAAATTATTGCGGAATAACAAATTAAAATGAAACCATTTAAAACAGGCTACAAATAAGCAAGATATACATATGTATGAATGTATGTATTATATATGAAAAGATACAATATTAAATCAACAACAAATACATATCCTCATCATTCTTAACCTTGTCATTATCCACTCACTTATGGTTAGAAAAAGGCGAATGAAGCCGCCAAAGTCTGCAAAACTCACAAAACAAACACGTTTTAAAATGTACTCGTATCAAGGCTCGAAAATGGTTTGTAGGCAACTTTTTGGAAAACTCCCAATAGGCGATATAAAAAAGGCGGTATAAAGAAGTGCCCAACTGGTATAAAGTTTACAAGTATGTCGCTTCTGGAACACATACAAGTTTTGAGTCACTTTTTCCTGAAAATTTACAAACTGTCATATTTCGATAGAAGACAATCTATTTAAACAAAATGTACCGAAATCGTTGATGAAAATAAATATAGTTGAAAAACCTAAACAACACGTTTCGATATCGAACTAAAAAATTTGAACTTATTTTAAACCTAATCTCAAAACAATAGTGAACGAAAAATAATAGTGTTATTTCGAAGAAAATAACACTATTTGGTTGGTCACCCCACATACAAAAAATGTGACACAGAGCGGTCGTATGAGTGGCAATGTTCTTATCCTTCCCTATAAATAATCACTCATACGATAGTGGCTGCGAGAGCTACAAATATATAAACATACAAGTGAAACCAATTCTCATATAAGGTGTGTTCCACGTGAATAACGAAACTGTCGGAACTAATCCCAAGTAGTCCAAAAGCGTTCCATGTAACAATTTTTGCATAATTTTGAGAGAAAATGAGAGAGTAATTTTTTTCATTTCATGTACAAATTAGCCCGAACTTTTTCTTTGGGTAAGTTCGGACTAGAATTGAATAATCAGCTGTTTTATGTTTACATATAGTTGTGAAAAAGATTTACATCAGCACCTGCCTTTATGGCCCTATCCGATGATGGACCAGTTCCACGGAGTTTCGCCAGCGCCCCCATGCGGCTGTATAGTCTCTCACAGGTAGTAATTTTTGCTATATGTTTGCAGCCATATAAGCAACTTTTTGTTCAGGAGTTTGGGCCTTCTAATCGCTCCCAATTTCTTGGCAACCAAGAAAAGACAAGGCTTAATGAGTTGGCGGGCCGAATCCCACTAAGAGCATCAGCCTTTAAACCAACTCACCCCTCAACTATCACCACTGGTTCCTTACAGTACAGGTACCTGTTGTTAGGGCAATAGACGAGAGGTTGTTAGTCCCCGAAAAAGGCCAACAAAACAATTATCAAGAATACTAACACCCCCGTCCTGTGTTTTAGATTTCAACCACAGCCAGAATGTTTCAGCCAAGGTAGGCACCTCAACCATGATTAGCCCGGATTGAACTCCAAGCAGAACCACCCGGGGGCCATGCTGATCCCTGTTCTGCCAATTTAAACCCTTGGTAAGGCTACCGGAAGCCAGCATAACATACGTCATGCGGCTTCCTAGAGGTTTATTTTTTTTGCTACAACAAACGAGGATATCCTTCCCCTCTTTACCCGCAAAACAGAATGCTCTGTTTAAGAATACGCTAAGGCAAAACCTGTTCCCCGGGGGGATGTTTACACACATATGAAACTAAAAATATAATCAGAAAAATTGCAAATTTAAAAAAAGTTTTTGTTTAAAAATTAATTAAAAGCAAAATGGAAGGTTGCCAAGCTAAAAATACTGTTACGAAGTTGTAAACAGAAAATGTAATTTTTATTTGGTTTTTAATTTTATAAATATGTATTATAAAAATCTTTTGAAAATTTTACATTGTGTTTAATTTTACAGTTGTTGCCAGTAATGCAAATCTTTTGTTTATATGATGTTATGCGTTTTAAGCGTCTAAAATCACTAAATTTTTAATCTAAAAGGTAAGCAGCACTAGTGTTGCAAGATTTACAATTGTGGTTTTTTGCGTTCCAGCAGTTTTGGACAAAATTGCACATTTAGGGAGTGTTAAAGCCAAATGCCTTAACTCAAAATGCTTACAAACCCTGTGGTTAAGTTTATATTGAAGTGGCTGTTTATCTAAAGAAGAGACAGGTTGACACATAAGCTTCTATCTCTTTTATATAAATGCCTAACAAAAATGGTCAATATACCACAAAATGGTACTTCCGGTTTTATAAGTAAAACCACTCGTTCTTAATACGAACGCATATAGAGTACACTGAAAAGAATTCCTTCATTAATATTATGAATTTTGACATTAATCTAATGAAAATTTTCATTATTTTTCGGCCAATGATGGCCTTCATTGGACTAATGAATCTTCTTTCATTAAAAATTATTTAATGAATACATTCGTTAGATTAATGAAAACTTCATTAAGTTAATGAAGAATAAATCATTACATTTATGAATACTTTTCATTAAAACAATGAAAAAATTCATTAGGCTAACGACTCAACTTCATTAGTTTTATGAATTTGGTACATTAATATTAAGTAAAACTTTCATTTCTTTAATGAATCTTCTTCATTATTTTTATGAAATATTTTCACTATTTTAATGAATACATTCGTTGAACCAATGATAATCTTCACTAATTTGGTGAAAAATTTTCTTCACTCTAATGAAATAAAATCATTAGTTTAAGGAGGAGTTTCATTATTCTAATGACCTTTTTTCATTAGCATTGTGCTACTGAAAATAAACTAAACAATTTTTTTATATTAGGCATAAAAGAATTTTTTATTGTTTTAATAATAATGGAAAATAATATAAAATTAATAATATTAATACATTTCATTTAGAATGATGGTTAAAAGAAAATCAAAACATTTTAATTCAACACAAAATAACTTAAAAAATAATATGTAATGTTACATATGTAAACATTTTGGATAATTAAATAAGTTTAAACAATGGTTATTTGACATTTAATTATTTGATCTTGTTTAAGTCAATATTTCTTATTTTCAGCTAAAGATCGTTTTTTTTTATAAAAAATTCAACGGTATTTATTTTCAATATTTCGATAACAATTTGTTATCATCGTCAGGAAAACATATAAAATATTAATTTTCCTTTAAACAATGAACTTCAGCAAACTTCACTTCAAAAATGAACTTCAGCAAACTCATTTCTTTTTTTAAACGTTTGCTTCTGCTTTTGGAAACTTGTGATGTTTTGCTTTTTGAAGAACGAAAAAAAAGTCCCGTTGCGTGCAAAAACAAAACGTTCGCTAAGGAAAAAATTAAGTGTGACTTTGTTGTTGCATTTGTAACGGAATAAATATTCTTTTAACCAAAAAACGAGAGAAGAGCCCATCTCTTTGCTTTTGATTTCAACTATGTAGGTATTTAAAATGAGGGTAGTTTATGAATTCTAATGAAAAGTTTAGTTAATATAATGAACACTTTTATACGAACTAAAAAACTATTGAAATTTTTATTAAAATAATTTTTTACACAGTAATTAGTGTATAAAATAATTTACTTTGTCATTTAGTTAGTAGTTATAATATATTTATTTTCTCACTTTTAATAAATCTCTAAAATATTGCACACAGCCTTCAAAAATTTTTTATAACAAATCCAATGAAATTTTCTAATGAAATTATGAAAACTAATGAATCAATTTTAATGAATATTTTCATTAATGCTATGAATTTTCATTCATGGAACATAATTTTTCATTCCGTTAATGAAAATTATCTAATGAATGGGGTTCATTGGAAATATGAAGCAAATATTTTTCAGTGTAAGCAGGTAAATATCTGAATGTCCACACTATTACTCCAAATAAACACTCAATGTTTCCAAAAAAGCTCTTATTCACTTGGTTTTTTTTCTTTTCTTTCTATCGGTCCATCTGTAATCGGGGGTTATTCTGTGTCAAAGCGCTAAAGAATTTTCCTTCATTCCCTGAGCACAAAGGCTCAGACAACAAACTTAATTCTTCCTTTTACTCCAGCCTACCATCCTTTCCAAAAGCTGATCAGAGTGTAATTTGCTGCTTACTCTCATTAGTCCGAACTAGTCCGAGATCTCATGGAACACACCTATAAGCGTATTAATAACCGCTCCTATCGTACCAATTATACAACCACATTGTAGTAATGTTTTTCGTCTTAAGCTTTACAGACATTTTGGTGTAGATAACGCCTAACTAAATTGCCAGTTATTTGTTTTGCATTTGCCACACAACGGTATCTTTTAATTTTTTTCGCGTTAATGAATCATGGCTGGGGAGCCAACAAACAAACAAATGGATGGAATAATATATGGATTAGGCTATAAGTTTATAAATAAGATTGTTATTGTGAATTTCTTATACTAGTGAAGTTTTTATTTTCTATGTAAATATAATTGAAAGCTCAGATTATTTGTGTTCTGTAATATGTTATTTTGGCCCTATGGGTATTACAAATAAATTTAATAATAATAAAACCGGCGACAAACATCTAAAATTGCTATACTTTAAATAAAAAATGCATAAAATCGGCAAATGTCCAAAAACCCAGAATAGAGTTGCAAAAACCGGTAAAATCTACAAAAACCGGTAAATATCAAGAAAAAAAACCGGCAAAAAACGGATAAATTAAAATGACTGTAAAAAAATCAGATAAACGTTCCACACCAAAAACGCACAGCGAATATATTTTCGTACTTGTAAGCGAATTGGTTCCGAGTTTCTTTGGGAATTCCTAAAATCGACTTAAGGAATCGCCAAAGTCCCTTCACTTCCCTTGCAACAATCGGGAAAGTAATAAGTCAACTTTTATATTTGCACTAAAGCGGCAACACTCTTTTCTATAACGGAATATCAAATTCCTCTAAATTATACACTATATGTAACAGAGTTTGCAAGAGCTACAAATAAACAAACAAACATACAAAAACACAAGTGATGCTAACATAAATCTGAATTTATTGGAGAGGAAATTTTATGACATTAATCCTTAAACATGATGTCGGTCATGCGATCGGCACAATTGGTCACTACAGGATGCAAGGTTTATGTCTAGCTTCCTCAGAAAGCACACTATACCGGTTGAGAGAGATGGAGTGTCCTCAAAAGAGCTAAAGATTAATTCTGGCTTGATTCTTGCTCCTACTCGATTTTTTAATCTTAATGATATTCTATGTAAAATTTCAAACCCTATCAACTATTTTGAAGACCCCAGCTGTATTTGTCATTCGTACTCATTCAGCTATATGCTCAATCTATCAGAGGTAGATGCAAAAAAGCAATATATGAATTACATACGACTACAGTACACAGTTTTATCGCCACTACAATGGATCTACGAGATGAGAGATCTTGTTTATGAAAACCAGCGCAAAGCGCATTCATTGGCTAGGGCTTATCTATTCCCGCACAGCACTTTAGAGAGAGAATTCGTTTTTCAGCTGTACGGTTCGTCTGTGGAACTAGGTGCCTGAAGACGTATTTCCTGCCACATACAACGTTGAAAGGTTCGATTCAAACGTCTACAAACACCACTCCCTCTTCCCCACGGTATATATAACAAATTTGAGCTAAGTATGCTCGGTTATATATGGACCGATATCGGGGAATAGATATGTTTGCCTTTTAATCGCCGTGCCAAAAAGGTAATCTTTCATGAAAGAATTGGTTTATACTATATCTCGGGTATTATGAACCGATATCAGAAATTTTTATTTTCTGTATTTTAGTAACCTCCATTTTTAATACCAGAACTGATTTTAAGCATTTTTATGGAAAATCGGTTTAGGCTATATCCCGGGTATATATGGACGGATATCGGAAATTTTAATTTTCGGTGTTTTGGTAACCTTCATCTTTATTACCAGAACTGATTTTCAGCAAAACAAATTTCTTAAATTTCATTTTCATGGAAAATCGGTTTAGGTTATATATCGGGTATATATGGACTGATATCGGCAATTTTAATTTTCTGTGTTTTGGTAACCTCTTTTTATTACCAGAACTACTTTTAAGCACAAAAACTTATTTAAAGTCGCTTACTCAACGTTTTCATGAAATCGGCTTAGGCTATATGTCAGATATATATGACCGATATCGGTGCAACCCATTACGTTATTACAGAGAAAATTAATTTTTCAGCCGTACGGTTCGTCTGTGGAACAAGTTGCCTGCAGACGTGTTTCCTGTCACATATAACGTCGGAAAATTCAAATCAAACATCCATAAACACTACTCTCTCTTTCCTCCTGCACATAACCTATTTTCCTAGCTCTAGTATAATGCATGTGTAGGGGTCATCATCCCCCGAGTACTGGTCCAAGACAACAAAAAACGAACAAATTTTATTCCGACATAAAAGATCTTAAAGCTGCAAAATAAATTTATTTAACGAAAAAAAAGATCGAAGAATATTAGGAAAAATATTTATTATTTCTTTTTTTTAATATTTTATTGGACAGAAGCAAGTCGGCTTATACAACAACGTATTTATCAGTTTGTAAAATTATTTTACTGCCATCATCATTATGGCGAACTTTGTTATCGTCATCATCATCATCATTGTCGTCGCTAACGTTGTCTCGCTTGTAGTTTTTATTGCGCCATCATTATATTTTTGAATACGGTTTATAAGCTGCAGTGTCATCCCTGTCTTGCCCTCCCTCCCCCAGAATCACCGAGAATCTTTTATGGATTTGTTACTTTATCATGACTGCTTCGCTTAACTCTTTTTTTTTTGTCGGACGCTGTTAAATGCGAATTAAAAAAAAATACATCTTTTGCCACCACAACAGGGCAGCACAACAACAAGAGCGAACAAAAAACGCAACAGCAACAACAATAAAGGAAAATAAAAAAATCAATTGAGCGATCAAGTGTCTTGAGGCGAAACAGAAGGTGGAATAAATGAAACAATAATGATGATAATGAAGTTAAAGTGAATTTTTGATGAACGTTCTTTTTATTAAACAAAGTTGTTGTTGTACGAGTATTTTTATTTTTTTTTCATTGTTTTTGGTGTGTCTTCTTCATGATGTTGTTGTCAATGGGGGGATCAGTTTTTTTTCTTTTTTTTGTAGTCTGGAGAGTGCAGCTGTATTTATTTGTAGCTGGTTTTGTTTTTGCAAAATAATAATAAAAAAAAAATATGAAAGAAAAAATTTGTTGGAAAAGGAATGCTTTTAAAGAATGTGGCAGACATATTTAAATGTTCATTTAAATGAATTTAAAGAGATTTGTTTGCGTTTTCATCTGCCTAATAAGCACTGACATGTCATTAATGTTATTAATAGTGGTATGTTAAACAATTTCTTTTTATATTTTTGTTTTGATTTGCGTCGACATGCTGAAGACAGAACATGACTTTTGAAAATTTTATTAAACGATCAGCTCTTAACGCTGCTCTAGATACAGATTTATTAATTGAATTTAACGTTTGTTGAAAACTTGCCAACATGCAATTGATTTCTCAAATTAAGGTGAGTGAAAGTGTATTTTGAAGTCGCGTTTGGTTTTAAAACGGTTTCCAGTACCTAGTTTCTGTCATATTTGTGAGAAGTTTTTCGCATCGAAAACTATAAAACATAAAACTCCACCGTTTCTCGACTATCGAGAGAAACAGCGTGTCTGCCTTTATTGGAATATTTCCATTAAGTAGCTGTCAAAATGGAAAAAGTAAACAAATATGAAGAAGCATATAGGAAAAAATTATCAAACGAAAAGAAAATTTAAGAAGCAAATGTTTAGCAAAGGATAAAGAAAACAATTGAATTCAAAACTTTCAAGTTTGACGCTGTTACAGGAAAAGGGAAGCGAAACATGTACTTTGTTTCATGTACATACAGTTCTTGTTGAGTTTCTTATTCACACTTTCCGATTTAATGTTAGCTACAACTATATTTGACATTTCTTTTTATTTAGTTTCTTTATTTGCGCCAATTACGAATAAAAATTGCATATGCGAACACTTTTCTAATTTTGTTAATAATAAAAATCAAATAGTTGCACAAAAAAGTAAACAAATTAATGCGAAAAAATGTAATTAATTCATTTAAGTTCAAACAAAAAAAATTTTCCATTTTCCAAAAAGAGTCAAAAACTAAATATAAGAAGAAGAATAAAGGTACTTCAAGGAATACAATTTTTTTTTTTTTTTTTCATTCATTTATTTCTTGAATCTTCACAAAGTGAACTAACAATAAGTATTCAAATCTTAAAACTAAATACATAAAATAAATTAAGTCCAGCCAATGCTAGACAAAAATGTTTTATTTTGCACGGTCAATATCGGTAAAATCACCTATTTAACGTTCTGATGGTGGCAAGGGTGTCCCTCCTTCTCAACCGAGAGTGGCCTTCAAAATTAAGTATATTGCGTGCAAGACGATTTGGATGAAGTTCCAATTTATTGATATACCTTGTTGCCTACTTTGAAAATTCGTCTTTTACAAGAGGAACACAGAGATCTTTATGAATTCGTGAGTTTTTTACGTACCATGGAGCTGCGGTAATTATTTGAAGAATTTTGTTTTGTCGCCTTTGAATTTTTTTCAACGTTTGAAGCGGAGGCGGTGCCCCATAATTGAATTCCATAGCACCATATAGGCTTTAGAATTGCGTTGTATAATAAAAGTTTGCAATCTAGCTTCAATGTCGAATTTCTGCACATAAGCCAATTCAGTTGCGCTGCTTTTAACTTTAACTGAATAACTTTCGCATCTATGTGAGACTTCCACGTTAACCTACGGTCCAGGTGAATACCAAGGTACTTGACTTCAATTTGCTGCGGAATAGGTGAATTGTTGATTTGGATGGCTGAACATGTTTGTTTACGCAGCGTGAATGTAACGTGAGTACACTTTTGTTCATTAACTTTAATTTTCCAAAGTTTTAACCACATCTCTAATATTGAAATATACTCCTGCAAATTTCGCGAAGCTACTTGATGGCTTTCATGTACGCTGCAGAATGATGTATCGTCTGCAAAAGTTGAAGTGTGGATTCCGGATGTCGTTGGCATGTCAGAGGCGTAAATCAAATATAAAATAGGTCCCAGTATGCTGCCTTGGGGAACTCCTGCCTCGATTGGCTGAGTTGGGCTTATAAAGTCGCCTTCTCTGATAACAAACTTCCGCCCACATAAGTAGCTTTCCATAAGCTTGTGTGTATTTGCAGGCAAGTTCAACTTTATTTTGTGTATCAAGCCCTCGTGCCACACTTTATCAAAAGCTTGAGAAATGTCTTCTCCTCAAAGGTCTGTCTTATGACATTGACTAGTCTGTGCGTTTATTCTATCGTGCTGTGTTTAGCCCGAAAGCCAAATTGATGATCAGGGATGCATCCCACATTGTTCAACATTGGACTCAACTTCGCCATTAACAATTTTTCAAACAATTTTGAAATTGTTGGCAGTAGACTTATTGGTCTGTATGATTCTACTTTAGTGGGATCCTTTCCTGGCTTGGGTATCATAGTAATCATGGACACCTTCTACTCTGCAGGATAATACTCGAGCCGTAAAATAGCGTTAAAAATAAAAAGAAGAATTCTACGAGCTACACGAGGTAGCTGCTCAAGCATTTTACCAGTAATTTTATCAATACCTGGGGTTTGTGTTAAGAATACAAAATGCAAAGAAAAACTTGAGTGTGGACACAAATGCAGTTTCAAAAGATAATTTAGAAATGTTTTGCAGCAAATGTTTCGTAGTATGGACGGGGACATATAAATCAAATAAAATTGTGTCTATCAATGACATACATATGTATGTATGTACATAAAAACACATTCAAATCATAAATAAATTTCATAAAAACGTTCAATAATGTATAGTTTTGTGGTGATGGTTGTTGACCAACATGACCAGCGAAACATGTTGCGCATTTACAGACAGATATTAAGGGATGCAACCGACCCTTTTTCACTTCCTGGCCAACGGTTTATGGAGTTGCCTGTTTTGCCTCTAGCAAACTCCAAACGAACATGTAACTCTACCTGATTTTGCAGGTAGATTACATGTTCATGAAGAAATGAAAAATGAACTACATTCACTATCTGCCGTATTCATAAAAAAAATAACTTACACAAAATAAAGGTTTAATTGACAAATTTTATGTAAAAATATACATATGTATATGTCAAATCCCCTTTACAAATTATTTTTTATGATTAATGCAATCAATATGTGTATAAATATTTAAAAACTTTACCTTTTCTCCACTTTTGGCATCCATTTTGTCAATTATATATTTTTTTAATTTATAACTTCCGCAGCTATTTTATTTGCGTTTTGACAGCTCTAGCGAGAAAATTCTCACAAAATTTTAATACAGAAACAAATTTACTCACAAACTTCCCATGAATTACGTCAAAAAAACTATTTTAACAGATATTTTTCTCTTCTCAAAGATACAGAAACATTTGTGTGAAAAACTCCATTTTTTGTTTCAATTCGCATAGTTTCTCTGTCAATTCCGTTGTTTCTTGGGAGAAATTTCTCGATGCGAGTTATACAGAAACGAGGCACAGATTTGCAAAATTAAGCTGTCACAAGTGAAACAAACCGAATGAATAGTTTTTTTCTAAGACATTTTCAAAAGTATTATATAAAGTATATAGCATGATATAAGAAATACAAGGTAGTTTTATTCTCTCCATTTTCCTTAACATTCACCATCTGACAAGTATAAGAATTGTGACATTTTCCATAAAATTGTGCTACCGCATTAGTTTATACATTCTCTTGTCTTCAATTTTGTTTTAAGTTGTGTCTGGAGATAATAATAAATTGTGACTTCTAACAAAAATAAATAAAAATTTTAAAATAAAATACATAAATCTAAAATATATAAAAATGGCCTGAAAAACATCCCCAGACTAAAATGCTGCCGACACCATGTTTCACTGTGCCTTTAGTATAACGTGGATTAAGACGTTGGCTTTTCGGTCATCTAACCAGTCTTACAGCCGGTTTACCAATCTCGACAGCGTGCTTGCGTTCGCAATCTAAGCGAAAGAAAATTGATTTGGGTTCGTCTAACTTTTTTCTATGCGAACGATGTGTCAAAACTCAATCAAAATACATAAGAATATGCGAACGAATAGTAGTGAGATAGACAAACCCAAATTCATTCGAATGTGAGTGACTGGCTTTCTTTCGCATTCATTTTCTTTCGAAATTGGTAAACTGGCTGTTAATCGATCGTAACCTTTTAAATTAAATTTGGACTCATCAGAGAATAGTATGGAATTCCTTTGTGTGGTGGTCAAATTAATGTGTTCCCTTGCAAATTCCAACCTGTAGTGCGATTCTCTAACTTTTAACGATCCGATAATCGCAACTTTTGTCATCAAATTTCATCGCTTGCATTAACGATTGAATGATTCTGTAACTTAATTCTAACGATGGTAAATAGCTGTATTTTTCTGCTCATTCATATAAACATCACGTGGCATCTCTGCCAGAAAGAAGCGAGAACCACAAAGAAGAAAAGAAAAAACAATAAATTTTTGCATACATATTGATGTTTATTTGTTGTGATTTTAGTTTTTAAGTTACAATAAATATTATTTAATTTGTAATAAGGTAAGTAAAATAAAATATGAGTTCATATGTTTCATTTATTCGTTTATACAATTTTGAAAATGTATTTAATAAATATTTTTATGTCTTAAAAATCAGATTATTAGCACTTTATTTCATTGATGCACAATTTAAAAAAAATACACTTTAACGATTGAATAAACAACAAGAAATTTTTTGTCTTTAAAAAATCGGCAGTCAAATTAACAGCACATTTTGATCGACAACGAATATCGTTAAAAACATGTTACAGAATAGCATTCGATAAAAATATCGTTATAATTATTTTAACGATTCGATTATCGTTATATAAGTTACAGAATCGCCAGTCTATTTTTCCGTGATATAAAGATCTTTTTTGCACTTTTGTCTGGTATGCTTTTAGTCCGCCTTCTGCAGCCTGCCTTTGAATCCTTCTGGGGGTACCATTTAATGACAATTGTGTGGTGATGGTTCTTGACGACACGAATTGGCCTTTTTTTTCAAACATATTATTGCCTGACCATCTCGTTTACTGGTTTTTCAGGAACGTCCACCTTTATGTTCTGTAATCAAAGTACCCGAACAACGAAAACGGCTTATAATTCTTGGTGAATGTAAAATGTTTTTGCAATTGTGGCCACTGATCGGCCATTATTAAAATCAGCTATAGTTTTGTCTTTTAAATGCACTGAATAATTATATCGCGCCATTTGTTAAAGAAGTTACAAGTCATGTCCAGATCAAGTTTGAAGGCACGGAAACGACGGAAAACTATATGCGAATTTTCGCTATACATGCTTACTTTGATATTTCAACAAATAATGACATCTTTTGGAGCAAGTAGAGTTTTCTTATTGTAAGTAATGAAGAATATTCAAGGTTACGTGCATTAGTTTTGTCGCTGCATTCTGGGTTATTCTAGTAGAAATAATTACACTGGCCAACAAATCAGACAAAAACTGTTGACTGTGGCAACGAAGCCTGTTTTTTTAGCTAATCTGGGTGCGCTGAATTCCAATCTGGCAATAAAGTTGAGCCATCACGTCCAGTTCGTTTTTTATCGCATGCTGGCAATACTATAAAATAGTCAATACTAACGCTACAAATTCACAGTTATTACTTTGACAGAAGCCTACAACCGTTTTAAATTTGTATAAAGATACAATTCAAGCATGTCAGTGGGATCGTGCGCTACTAATCCGAGCTATTTTTGCTTTGCGTGTGGTGAATATTTGATGGGGGAAAAAGGATATGCAATATCAGAATCACTAAAATATGCACATCTACATTATTTTGATTTTGCTGTCGAAAACTTGGACAAACCGTGGACATCGACAATGTTTTGCAATTGTTGCAGAACTATTTTATACAAGTGGTCAAGTGGCGAGAAAATCTATTTAGATTTTTCACTTCCAGTACTTTGTAGAGAGTCAAGTAACCACCAAAATGATTTTCGCTTCTGTTTAACAAAAGTTACTGGATTCAATATGAAAAATCGAATAAGTAATACCTACCCTAATGTCATATCAGTTCCTATCTAAACCAGTTCAACGTCTGTCAACTGATCCACCATCAGTCATTCCCGGTGCTACGAGCAGTGAGTGCGAAATATCTTTCACCGGCAGTTGTAGTTTGTATGAGGCTGATAAAGAACGCCATTTAGTGACACAAGATCTAATTCGGGACTTGCATTTAACGAAGCAAGACGCAGAAACACTAGCTTCACGCATGCAGCAGTGGAATTATTATAATTATAATTTTTTATGGAAAAGTCCAATAAACGCTTTTTTTATATCTCAAAAACCTGACGTGATAGAGAAAAGCAATTTACAGATTCGAATTCAGCGCACCAAATTACACTACGAACGGTATTTGGTTGTTCCAGTCAAAAATCTTGTTGGCTAGTGTTATTTATATATTTTTAAACCACAAGCATCAAACTTTTCCCTTTGTTTTTAATATCTAAAGAATAGTTTTTTTTTAATGTAATAATATTTTCTTCAAAATAGGCATTCGTTAGAATGCTATCGTAAAACATTGTGCTTATCAGAAGTCCATGCTTTTAGTTTTTGGGACCAAATTGGACCCAAGTATTAAACCTAACCTAACATGGGTTTCAAAACGACCTCAGATACCTACCTACATCAGCTTATTATTTCTAGCTTTTTCTAATATGAACAATACACTATACATTTCAGAAAAAAAACCATTCTAGGAGTAAATTCCCTTATTCAACTGTGTGGCAACGCCTTTTTATATTTCTCTCTAAAAATAAACTTCCAAAAGTTCTTATTAAAAATAATAAAAACAGTGTGAAACTACCTTGTATTTTTTATATCATAGGCTGCATGAATATATTCATTTGTTTATATACGACTACACACACTTAAAACACAATATTCATTCAAATATTGAGTATTCAAATATTGAGTATTCAAATACTGAGTACAGAGTAAAACGAGTGAAAACAGAAAAGAGAATGAATTGCATTTCAAAGTTTATTCTAATAAATAGAATCTTTCATGTACTCTTTTTAATTTGAATATTCATTTACTTAATTTTTACTCATAAATGTAAAAGCACACAAATACACGAACACAATTTGCCTGAGTACAAAAACTATTGAATGAATAAAGTGAATATTATTCGAATGTAAGTACATTACATTCATTAAACAACAAAGTAAAAATTCTTTTAAAAACGTGATTTGCTTTTAAAGTGCAGGCGGAATAAAGGCAGATAATGTTAAATTGAAGTTGACAAAAGAACTTAGATTGAAAATAATTGCAGAAAATACAATTAATTTCTACTTCCCCTCTTACACTCAAAGAAAAAAATCATCTTCATATTAATGACGGCGTGTCACAGAATAGTGACATCAATAATATGCAAATAGTCATCAGTAATGTGAAACCTGATATCAAGCTTGATGACAAAAGTCATCAGTGAATTTTGTCATACATTGGGTATCATCAATAAAACAACAGAAACTTAAAGACATATTTATATATATTATACATTTTATTTATCAAAATTGATTTAAGAAAAAAGGATAAATAGTACAAAAATATTTTCTATTTATTGTTGAAAAGGAATTGTGTTGTTAAAATTATTATTTTTAAATTTAGAATAATTTTAAAGAAGCAGAACAAAATGCATCATATTGATGTAAATATGTAATCACACCTAGAAAAGGCAAATAATTATAACTATAAAGTGAATATATAATTGACCGATAATATTATACATCATATTGATGACACTTAGTCATCACATACGGCGTTAGTTAAATAACGAATATACTGAGTGTGTAGAGAGTAAATTTAAAAAAAGGAGCTACGAAGCAAAGAAAGAGAGTAGTTTCTCAGCTAACACGCAATTAAAATATGATAATGGGACACACAGACATTATATTGTTGACATTAAGTCATCAAAAGTATTAGAACATTTTTAATTCTCATTGATTTTTTGAAAATGGTAATATATAAAATTATATGTTTAAACATATTTTTGAAATCATTAAATTTAATCGAAGATTAAGTTTAATTGATGATAGCTTGCCATGGTGCTGCTAATATTTTGTCATAAAATTTACTTTACTTAGTCATTTTTCTGAGGTTAATGAGCCATCACATCAATGAAATGTTTACATCAAATTAAATCCAAACTATTGTTGTTTTGATGTTATTATGCTATTCTACTGATAATATTTTATCATATTGACGTCATTTAGTAATTTCTTTGATATAAAAGTACTGCTGTATTTCCCACATGCTCACATCAAACGTATTCCAATAAAGCATCACCAGCATGTCAGTATGACATTTCATTGATGAAATAGTTGTTATAATTACTGCTAATAATAATTAGAGCAACTGATGCAATGTTTGACATCACAACGATGATAAGTGTCATGGCCTCAAAAATGATGACATTTGGCATTGCATTGATGTTAAAATTCATCACAGCTATTACGGGTTTTCTATGAGTGTGTGAACAGTAAAGGGGAAGACAATAATTTTTCTCCGATGGAGTTCAAGTTAATTTGGGGAAAAATAACGAAAGTAGGAAATATCTTTATCCAAAATATTCGTGATTTTATATAAAAAAAAATCCATTAAAATTTGTTTAAGAACTTTTTCTTTGCAAATTGATTACAAATATTTCAATAAATTTGATTTATTAATGACAACATAAGAAAGTTAAGGACTTGAAAACTTGAGTTGTTGACTGCAGTCAACTTGAGTTGTTGACTGTTATATTCTATACGTTGAAACATCAATAAAATCATAAATTTCCCGAAAATTTCAACACATGTAGTATACAGTGTTAAAGTATGAATACACTTCAGCCAGAGTAATTTGCAAAAATGATTATTAATATTTCATTTAATTCAATTTTATAAACGTGTTACTTCGATAAAAGCAGGAAAGAAAGAAAGTTAACTTAGGAGATTTTGCTGACGCAATTTCAGGAACATCTACCGGCTCCGTTGGCAGTTGCTCATTATCCAATCTTGACAGATTTCGCGATGAACTTGCAGATTTCGCGATGAGCATTTATATTTTTAAATTTTCAACAATTTATTTAGATTGTTGGGATATAAAGTTGAATGTTTGAGAATAGCTTTCAAAAATTTCCAAAGTCTACTGATGATTAGGGTAGTTCCTATGAAATGTCGACATATAAATTTCAAGGGCCGATGTTAATTTTGAATAAAACACAAACTATTTAGGAAATTATTGTAATTTTATTTTATTATGATATATTGGTATTATTCAATTATGTATGGAACAAAATATCGGCAAAATAGGCGTCGCGACGACGGCGGCACACCTCCATCCGATGGTCCAAATTCTCGATGACCCTGAGGCTGTTGAATTGTTGCTGGCTTATCGACGTACACCTTTTCTTTCAAATAACCCCAAAGAAAAAAGTCCAACTGTGTCAAATCACATGATCTTGGCGGGCAATTGACATCGCCATTACGTGAGATAACACGGCCATTGAATTTGTTGCGCAAAAGAGCAATTGTTTCGTTAGCTGTGTGGCAAGTGACACCGTCCTGCTGAAACCACAAATCGTCTACATCCATATCTTCAAATTCGGGCCATAAAAAGTTCATCTCACGATAGCGAACACCATTCACAGTAACTGCCTGACCGGCCTCATTGTGGAAAAAATACGGCCCGATGATGCCGCCAGCGTATAAACCGCACCAAACAGTCACTCTTTGTGGGTGCATTAGTTTTTCGACAGTCACTCTTGGATTCTCATTCGCCCAAATGCGGCAATTCTGTTTATTGACGAATCCACTGAGGTGAAAATGTGCCTCATCACTGAAGATGATTTTCTTCGAAAATTGATCATCATTTTCATAATAAGTCTGGATAACTTTAACACATTGTTGGATTATGTATCTCTCCATCGTTCAAATTGAGTAAGTCTGAAATAGAGAAATGTCAAATAAAATTCGAAAAAAAACTTGGCGTTTAGGTGTGGTTCACATTCAACATCGGCCCTTGAAATTTAACCACCTGATATATTCAAATCATATGAAATAAACATGAAAAGTGAATGTTGCAAAATCACTAATTAAAAAGGTTGGAAGTTACTTTTAAATGAATTTACTGTACAAAAACGTTTATGGTTTACAGAAGATCAATACCAATAACTTTCAGTTATCATGTGGAATTAATAAACAAAAATGTTTCTGATTACTTCAATTTATATACTTATGTCATTAAAAACATTTCCACGTTTGACTAAATTTTATTCCGACACTTTTTATTTCTTCGTTTTGTTTCTTTTTTTTTCTTTTATTTAACATTAAGTTGTTTTCTTATCAAATACAGTTCACCTTCGTCAGGGTCAATTTAAATTTATTTATATCATTCCATTCTGCTCAATTTCCTACTCGAACAGGATTAAGCAGAAACAAAAAATAAGAGCGCCAGGCCAGACCTTGTCGAATCAGTTGAGCGCTCTACTTTAAGTTTGTCTTTTTAACACCAAAAATAATATAAATTTTATTTAGCTAGAAAAAGAATATTAATTACGACATTTTGTTTTTAAGCTTCAAAAAAGGAAAACCTATTTAAAACCGGGTTTCCTATTTCGCAAAATTAAAACCAAATACCCTACACCAAGTGCTAGACATAATAAGTTCACATAAGTGTTTGAAGACTCGCTTTAGGTCGTTTTTCACCATCAGAGATTTATTTGTGTAAATTACCGCAGGCGTTAATATAAAATTTTTGACTGGACTATTTATCAAAATAAAAAAAAAATAAAAAATGAAACAAAAAACTAAATAAACAAGTCAACACAGAGATCCCCTAAAACTCTATTTAGCGACAATAACACAACAGCAACAGACCAACAAAAAACTAAATGAAAAAAAAATATATATATTACTTGATTTTAAGACAAGAACAAATAAAAGGTTTAAACTCATAAACAGACAGACGGCGCAGAGTCAAGTTTTCAAGTTGCTTAAACAAGAATTATAAATTTCTGGCACGTACTTTGGTTTATACATTTCTTTAATATTTCTTATAAGGTTTTTTGCTTTTTAAGCTTAACACTTGAAACTGCACAAAAATTTTATATATAAATTATTAAATAAAGTGACATAAATTCACCAGAAGCCAGACAACTAAAGGAGCCAATTCTTCTTTGCAGCACTCATAGAATATAACATTTTGCACTGTTGAAAATATAGTTACGGGAAAGTAAAGAATGTCCAATCATAACACACGATGTGAATTGTAAGTCACACTCAAAAGTCAAGTTTCCTGGCCAATTTAATTCAATATTTCTATGTTTCAGTGTTTGTCATTAATACGCCAGATGGTGGAGTGGACAGAGAGAATTTGGAATTGATTTACATTAGCACCTACCTTGATGGCCCAATGTGATGATGGACGTGAATTATGAATGTTTCATTAGTTCCTCCGTGTGACTTGCAACATGTTGCAACTGTCACCATAAGTTTGTAGCATTCTAATCCCTCCTGTATGCAATTTTGACGGCAGTCAATGGAAGACAAAGCTTAACCAGTTAGTCGGCCGAAGCCAATTAAAAGTATAAGGCCTTAACCAACCCGTCTAACTATCAGTTCTGGTTCTTTACATTATATGTATCTGATTACTCTGGGATATTTAAAGGAAAAAGTTTTTGAAAATAAACCAAAACAGTTCAAGAACTAATGAATGAGAGCATTGAACACTTTAATGACAGTAACGCGCAATTATGTCTAAGACCCATAGAAAACGGGGAGCAACGAATTTCCTTATGACTGATTGTCATAGATAATTTTATCACAAACCAAAAACTTTAGGATAATTCTCTGAAAACTTTATGTCTTATTTACAATTTACATGGTGCGTTATGGCTGGACCATCCTGTATGTGTAGTTTTCGTTTTTTCGAAAAATAGTCAAACAGCTCTGATTTTACTTTCGAATCAAAATAACTGACATGACTCGTACTCGTATATACCTTCGACGCTGATCAGACGAACAAAAACTAGTCTAACACAATCGACGTTACAATTCAAAAGAAATTAATGAATTAATAAAACCAAAAAAAAAAAAAAAAAACACTTGTGCACGGGATGGAAGAAACACGATTGCTCTGGGATATTTAAAGGAAAGCTAATGAATGAGAACATTGAACACTTTAATAAGAGCGAAACGCAATTATGTCTCTCAGCCATAGAAAATGGGGAGCATCGAATTTCGTTACGACTCATGAATCAAAAATCATAGATTACGCTTTGCGCAGGTCCGTTATGTTGTTTACATCAGTCAGCTGTTGAGTGTGAAAACACACAAATATTATTGTTGAGTAAAGAAACAACAAAATTTTTAAAAATGAAATAAATTTGCGAATTAAAATGAGGTGTGATATAAAAAATTGCTAGAATAATAAAAAAAAAAACAAACGCAAATTAAATTATTTTACTTTTCAACAGATTATTTAGGAACTTGATGCAGCATCTGCTTTGCTTACTGGTAATATGTTAAAAATTGTAAAATATACAGAATTCAACATTAATTCTGTTTTTTTGTTTTAGAAGAAAATGAAACTTTAGTGCATTCTAAAGAAAGTGAAGACCTCGTTGCAAAGTCGAGTTATGAACTGGACAAAGAAAACATTGCAAACTGTGGTAATAACAATGAAATCTATGAATCATATCATATATCAGAACAAGTTAAATAAAATTATAAATTGATTATTTTTGCTTTACTTCGACCCTTTCTTTCTTAATATTATATAATTTCTAATAAATTTACAGAAACATATCGACAAACTAGAGAAATGGCTCAAGCTTTGGAAAATCAAGGTTAATGAACAAAAGTGTGCCCATGTTACATTCGCACTGCGTCTAGGAACATGCTCACTCATTATTATTAACAATAAAGTAATACCACAACACAGTGAAGTCAAATACCTCGGTATTCATCTTAACCGTAGACTAACATGGAAGTCGCACATCGAGGCAAAAGTAACGCAGATGAAATTGAAAGCAGTGCAAATTAACTGGCTACTAGGCAGAAATTCGACCTTGAAGCTTGATTGTAAACTATGGGATGGGATTCAATTATGGGGCACAGCATCGGCATCCAACATTGAAAAAATACAAAGAAGTCAAAATAGAATACTCCGTAGAGTTACAGACGCTCCATGGTACGTTAAAAACTCACGAATTCCATCCAAATCCTCTTGCAGTTAATACTCTTAACTTTGGTGGTAATACCCGTCTTTTTTTTTTTTACGTTTATTTAACAAGTAATTTGTAACAATTAAGACTATAAATAAACAAATAGTAGATAAACATAGTATAGTAATACCCGTCTGAGAAGGAGGAATACTTTAGCACTTTTACCCTTAATAGAAATCAAACTTGCATATTTATGTGTCACTATCTGCCAACACAATAAGTATTAACAATTAATTTTACAAAAGGAAGTAAATTTATTAATTTGCCTTCTAGTTATTTGAAATAATATTAGTTATTTCAGTCCCTTAACACAAATCGCAAGCAATTGGCCGATGTAAACAGATAACAATAGACCCCCGTGACGTCATGCGCAGTAGAAAATTATTTTGTCAAGTTTTCGGCGCCATCTTAGTTATTTGCTTTATGGTTATGACTGATATATCGTTTCACACGTAATTTCCATGGATAGTTATATCACGAACCAAAAACTTAAGGATAATGTTTTGAAAACTTTTTGTTTTATTTGCAATTAACATAGTATGTTTTGGTTGAATCACCCTGTACTCGTATATGTAGTTTTCGTATTTTCGACAAATAGCCAAACAGTTCTGATCTTACTTTTGACTCAAAATAACTGACAAGGACTGTAATATCGATGAAGCTATAGTTATCCTGCCTTTAAAAGAACTTAATGAAGCCATTAGTTGAACTTGATGATGAACAAACTTTTCCTATAATTAAATAGAAAATAAAAATAAATATGTTTATGTATAAAAAGATGAATTTCTTTTGAATTTCTGCCATTAAGTCATAAGCATGATAACGAAAATAAAGTACATCTGCGTCGACGCACCGCGTCAATGACAGTAAGAATATGTTGGCTTCAAAAGTGTCCTTGAAATAATTGTAAATTGTGCATCATTGAATGGAATTTGTTTTTATCGTTAATGTAGCTGTCGTTTATTTGTTATTTGTTGTTGCAGTTGTGATCACTCTTTTTTGCTGCTTTTTTGTTTAAATACCTTTTTGAATTCACATCCAGTGGATGTGTCTGCAATCGTACGAGTACTTGAAACGTGTTTATATGCTGGAATTGTCACTGAGTATTTTTTTTTTTTTTTTGTTTTATTTTTTTTTCTAGATTCTGCTAATCATTGTCTTACTGCTGTAGAGAGTGAGTGAGTGGGTGGCTGTTTGGCACAAGAAAAAATTAATAATTCTATATACACATGACTGCAAAGCACACACACACACACACACATACTCGTACATTTAATAAAGTTGGTGCTGAGGATACTGGAGAATATAAAGCAATTTGATATAATGAATTTATTTAAAAATCAAATCATATTAAAGATTATAGTCTATAGAAATGCACATTTAGCCGCTTGTGAACTTGAACAGAAATCAAACGCTCTATTTTTAAACTAAAAATTAAAATAAATTTTAATTTTACAAGAAATTTAATTTAATTTATTAAGAACGTAATTCAAACATCTAATGAATTTCTTTCTAAATAATTAAAATCTAAAAAGCATCCCCAACAATCTGAACAAACAGTAGCATTGGTTAGAAAAATTATAATTTATTTTTCATGAAATTGTTTTCTGCCCTCAAATTAGAGAGAAAATGTTTTTAAATCAAAAGTGCGCACACAATTTAAATTCCATATCTAATACTTTAAATACATTCACGGCAGCAAACTACCGACTGACTACACGGCAAAAACACCCAGGGTACAAGCACGCTGACTGTCAATTGATTATTATTATTATAGATAGAAATATGGATCCAATATATGGCTTAAGTTCTTAAGGGAAATATAACAAAATTACGGCGGCATGTCCAATACCAACGTCCAATGACATAAAGTCCATGGACGTTATAACACATATTGTTTAGGGTAAAAGGGGAATCTTTCGAAAATAAAAACAAAAGTTTAATAATAATAAATGAAGATGCCAAGATCCATTGTCAAAAATTAAATATTATCTTTTGCACAAAAAAAGTGTCAAAAGGTCCATGGACATAATGTCTATCAGGGAGGTATCATAAAATCGGTGGACATTATGGCATTTTGCAGAGTGGCATAACGTTCAGAGCTTAAGTAATAATAAAAAAAAAAATTAGAATTGGAAAATTTTAATTGTAATACCTTTATCATAACTCTATACGAGTATATGAACGTACATGTACACAAAAAGAAAACAGCCGTTCTTTAATTTTTGTTAGCGAACGATAATGCATGTATCGTTAAATTGTGGACATACCGTTGTCAAACTGTGAACATACCGCCTTCAAATTGCGAATAGATGGCACTAAAATTCCAGTATTAAATTGAGAATGTCTTGTTGACACGATGAGATCGTTTTGTCCAATTAAGAACGAATGTTGTCAAAACGAAAACATCTTTCGTCACCTGATATGATTTGTTTATAATTTTGCTATTACGTTTTCCGTGTTTTCTAAGTGCTGTTATTTGAAAAGATATATTTATAATAGTATAAAGGGCAAGCAATTTGATTTATCTGATAAGCTATAAATGAATACACATTTATATATTATAAAAATCAAATAATAAATTTATTTATAATTGTGGCAAACGTTCGAAAAATAAAGTTTTTAAAACATCATTGCTTGCCGTGCCATTTAAAAGGGATTTCATCCGCTGTAGGTAATTTGATGGTTTTTGATCCCCTATTTCAATCCCGGTCAGCAGGCGTTTTAATTGTTGTTCAGCAGACTCTGCAAACGAATTCATGATTCGATTTTTAAGGGCGTCAACTTTACCGGAAGATGGTGGAGAAATAATAATATCCTTCACTAAATACAGCAATGACTGATCCAAACTTGTTAGCAAATATTCAAATTTTGTAGTATCTTGAGTAATCCCACACATACGGAGACTTGCTTCAACTTGAAGTAACCAAACCTCTGGTTCCTCTTTCCAAAAAAAAGTTAACTTAGGAGATTTTGCTGACGCAATTTCAGGAACATCTACCGGCTCCGTTGGCCGGTAGATGTTCCAATCTTGACAGATTTCGCGATGAACTTGCTTGCGGTGCGTTCTCAAATGTTGATTGTTGGATATACTCAAATTATTTGACTTATATAAAAGTTACAACTCGAGTCACCAATTATAGATGAATACGCATTTAAATATATTTTATAAAAATCAAATAATAAATTTATTTATAATTAAAAAACTATAAATAGGTTGTTTTCTATGTTTCCCAGCTATCTATCTGTCGACATTTCATAGGAACTACCCTAATCATCAGTAGACTTTGGAAATTTTTGAAAGATAGAGCATTTTTCTTTTTAAATTCTCAGCAATTTATTTGGATTGTTGGGATATAAAGTTGAATGTTTGAGAATAGCTTTTAAAAATTTCCAAAGTCTACTGATGATTAGGGTAGTTCCTATGAAATGTTGACATATAAATTTCAAGGGCCGATGTTGATTTTGAATAAACCACAAACTATTTAGGAAATTATTGTAATTTTATTTTATTATGATATATTGGTATTACTCAATTATGTATGGAACAAAATATCGGCCAAATGGGCGCCGTGACCACGACGGCACACCTCCATCCGATGGTCCAAATTTTCGATGACCCTGAGGCATAATGGAGGTTCTATGCCGTTAATGTGCCAAATTATCTCATCCTTTAGCTGTTGAATTGTTGCTGGCTTATCGACGTACACATTTTCTTTCAAATAACCCCAAAGAAAAAAAGTCCAACGGTGTCAAATCACATGATCTTGGCGGCCAATTGACATCGCCATTACGCGAGATAACACGGCCATTGAATTTGTTGCGCAAAAGAGCAATTGTTTCGTTAGCTGTGTGGCAAGTGGCACCGTCGTGCTGAAACCACATATCGTCTACATCCATATCTTCCAATTCGGGCCATAAAAAGTTCGTTATCATCTCACGATAGCGAACACCATTCACAGTAACTGCCTGATCGGCCTCATTTTAGAAAAAATACGGCCCGATGATGCCGCCAGCACATAAACCGCACCAAACAGTCACTCTTTGTGGGTGCATTGGTTTTTCGACAGTCACTCTTGGATTCTCATTCGCCCAAATGCAGCAATTCTGTTTATTGACGAATCCACTGAGGTGAAAATGTGCCTCATCACTGAAGATGATTTTCTTCGAAAATTGATCATCATTTTCATAATAACTCTGGATAACTTTAACACGTTGTTGGATTATGTATCTCTCCATGGTTCAAATTGAGCAAGTCTGAAATAGAGAAATGTCAAATAAAATTCGGATAAAAGACTTGGCGTTTAGGTGTGGTTCACATTCAACATCGGCCCTTGAAATTTAACCACCCGACAGATAGCTGGGAAACCTAGAAAACAAGCTATTTATAATTTTTTATTGGTATCAATGTTAGAAGCTAAAATAGCGAATAAAAAACTCAATTGTCTATTTATAATTGTTAGAAACTACAGTTTGAATGATAAGATTTGTCTCCTCATTTTTTAAGTTGTATGAAAAAGTATTAATAACATAAAAAATGATATGCTGATTAAAAATACTTTTTAAATACAAAGTTGTATTGCAACAAGTAGTAAATACCTACAAAGTAATCAAATGAAAGAAAATTATTTTCTGTACTGATAATAATATTAAAAACTTCAGATACTCACATATGTATGTCCAATGTCCAACTGCTGATCAAGTTTTTGAATTTGATAATCGTTATTATTTTGCATTGCTTGGTTACTTATAAAGGAAGTATGAACGAAAAATCGGTGCCAATTTTATAATCTTTATTACTTTGCATTGCCCGAGTTCAAATTCGAATGGGTGCTGATGAGTAGTGTAGCGACTACGAAACAGCTAGTTGCCCCCCTGCCAATTGTATTGTAAAAAATCATTCTTAAGAAAAAACTTAAGAAAGGAAAAACTTGAACTTAAACCCGCTGTACAAATGTACAAACCAAAAATGGAATTAAAAAAAGATTGACCGTGTATGAGTTTCGCTTTGCAATAGCTAAGCAGGAAAACAATATATCGTAACCCAAGTCTGCTTCACAAAATTTACCCATTTCATACTAGTTTTAAGTACCGCATTAATTAAAAACAATATATTGTTTTAAACATTACAGCTATATTAATTTTTTCTTTCGCTTAACCACTAAAAGCGCCTGTAGACGGTCTTATATTTTTCTCACGTTTTGCCTTCAGGAAACATTTCTTCACTAGATAGATCTTAAACCCGAGTTTTTCGGTTCGAACTCATACTAAAATCCAATTTATTCAAACAAAATCTTATTTCAGTGCTTAAAGGGTTAAATTGGCTAGCTGCCGTCAACCATGATCGTGTAGTCGAGTAGCCATGCTGCCGTTTCAAAATAACTGTTTTCTTATAAGCACATATACGAGTATTCTATGAATAGTTTCGATAGGATGTAGTCGGTTGCCGGCTGTCATAAATGTGTTTAATACATAAGCAAACTTATAGTTTAGCATTAATAACATATTTAGTAGTATTTAAATCAATTTGCTGAGAAAATCTTGGTATGTACTCGTATATGTATTTAGCAAGTATCAAGAAAATTATTTTGCACTCGTAATTTAGGTCTTTATTAAAAATAATGTTGTTGAAGAAACAATTTTTAATATTGCCTTCTTACTGAATTTGATGCAAAAAACCCCCCAAAGGAAAAAAAGAGCAAAATAATCGCAAACAATTTTCAAATAAAAACCTCCTCGAGAATAAATTTATTATTATTTAAGATGCCAAAATAATTTTATTGCGCTGTGTGCACTTTTATTTATATTCCTACAAGTATTTTCTATGCCCCTGCGATCTTCTCCCCACTTCACAGCCAAGTCACAAGAGCAAAAGCGCTAGGTGACGCTACCGCCATGCAGCAGAAAAACTGACCAATCGACAATGTATTTGGCCACTTGAAGGCAAATTTATGTGAGTCTTTGCATGTTTGTAGAGGTTGAATTTAAACTATTTGCTAGTGCACTTTTATTTTTTTTTTTTTTGCTCTAATCATAATTCACAACAATACAAAATTTGTTCAAATGCGCTGCCTCAGCTGCAATCACAGCGACGATACTGCTTGCGGCCAACAAACAATCACGAATAATTTGGTCTATTTGATTGGGTGTTGGGTTTATTATTTCCTCAAACTACAATGTTGATGATCATTAGAAAACATTTTCAAAAATGAAAATGCGTCAATTTTTAAAATGCTAAATTACTCGCTAAATAATTTGCTTAAATTTTGATTAAGATACATTTATCTAACATACAAACAGAGAGCCATAAATAAGCATGCAAGAAAAGAAAATTCAGCAGGCCTTTGTGCTAATGGGCCTCTTTTAACACGCTTATATTAGTTTTACTCGTATGTATGCAACACTCGAAGCCCACACCATATGAGTGATTACTACATATACAGGTGTATAACACTGTATATACAGCGTTACTGTTTTATTGCGAAAATAGAAGTTGCCGTATTGCTTCCAGGGAAGTTGACAGATTTTAGAGTTTCACGAAGCCGATTTTGGGAATTCCCAAAAAGAAATTTTAATCATTTAACTAAACGGTTTTGAACCGATTTTTCATATTCGCTGCGTAAGAAAAGAAAATTCAGCGGGCCTTTGTGCTAACGGGTAAGTGTTTCTAGCGATACGTTTTGTGTGGCTATAGAAATATGTTTTCTGAAGAAAACTCTTGGTTTTGTAAAGCTTGTCCAGTTATGGGACCTTTCCGCTAAAAAAGGTTTCACTGTATATACAGGGTCCCCCGGGGAACAGGTTTTGCCTTGGCGTATTCCTAACTTGGGCGCTCTGTTTTTCGGCGGAAAAGAGGGGAAGGGGTCCCTCGTTTGGTGCGGCAAACAAAACTCTAGGAAGCCACATGACTTCTGTTGGCTTACGAGACCCTTACCAAGAGTATAAATTGGCAGAACGGGGATCAGCGTGGCCCCTGGGTAGTTCTGCTTGCGGTTCGACCCGGGCTGATCATGGTAGAGGTGCCTACCTTGGCTGAAACGTTCTGGCTGTGGTTGAAAACTAAAACGCAGGAAGGGAGTGTTAGTATCCTTGATAATTGTTTGGTGTGTGTTTTTTCGGCCTATACAACAGATACCTGTACTGTAAGGAACCAGTGGTGATGGTTGACGGGTTAGTTGGTTTAAGGGGTAATGCTCTTAGTGGGCTTCGGCTTACCAACTCATTAAGCCTTGTCCTTCATTGATTGCTGGGAAATTGCATACAGGAGGGATTAGAAGGCCCGAACTCCTCAACAAGAAGTTGCTCATATGACCGCAATCATATGGCAAGAATTGCTACCTGTGTAAGTTTGGTAAGCAACCCGGGGGCACTGGTGAATCGTGAATAATTCACTCCGTGGAATTGGTCCATCATCAGGTAAGGCCGCAAGGCATGTGCTGATGTAAATCTTTTTCACAACTGTATATACAGGGTGGCGCAGAACTACCTTTATGATCGGGGTAAAATGGCATAATTAAGACGCTGTTCGTAGTCCATCGGCTTCAATTATTGAACAAGCTAAACCTTATACAGGAACATGTGCAATGTGGCCAAAACCCTCAATAGCCCTAGTTGTATCGAACATCTTCTGGTTGATATTTCTGGACTATCCTGTACACTATCCACAACACGTGGGATATTTTCTTCCGTGTGAACCGTACGCATACTTCTGGTACTTGGACAGTGTCTGACTCTACCATGTTGCCAAATTTGCAGCCAGGCGGTTTTTTTATGTGCTATAGGTCCAGTACTCAGATTAAAAAGACGACCATAAGCCCATTACATCAAAACTGTAGAGTTTTGATGTTCAAACTAAAACTCAACAAATTTTTTCCACTTTGCTGTTGTATACTGTTCCAGGTTACAATGCCTAAGTCTTCTTTACAAAGTTCTGAAATAGAAATAAAAAATATAAAAAAAACTAAAAAAATTAACGAGTTGTTCTGCGCCAACCTGTATATTGAATTTTATTTTAGCTCTGGCAAAAGTTTGCTCCGATTTGAATATGCTTTAATATCTTTTTCGGATTCACTTGCCTCCAGGGTATTTTCAATGTCTTCACTGCCAGTTCAGAAATGCTTCAGCTGCAAGAAGGGCAGAGTAGAGCAGAGGTATGCAAATAACAAAATAAAATTGTAGCATTTATAAGCTAATCAGACTATTCTTCACTTTTTCTTTGGCTTCCTAAAAATGTTGAATTTAACACATGAATTGTAAATGATCATTATTTTCATTTGAAATTGAGCGGCTGATAGTTGTTGTTAATACGACGATGACGATAACAACGACGACGACGCCGCCGCCGCCTATGAAGCCGCTAACGGCGAGGCGGATGATGATGTTTAATGTTGTGGTGCTGGCGGAGCAGGTGGCAGTGGCCAGTATATACCTGCTGTGTTAGAATCACAAATTGTGGCTAAATTTATAAAATTTAAATTAGAAAAAAAAAATGATCGAAATAAGTTGAACATTAAACAGATATTTTGTTTTGAAAATACTCAATCTATACAATTGCGCCTGTTTTATACAGGCCGCGAACATCATCAGCGAACGAATATTTTTCGTTTATTTTTAGCATCATTTACCTAAATATTCCAATTTAATGTGAAAAATATAATAGAAACAAATAATTTGATGCCAGCAATGTTTTTATTTTCTCATTTGCTTTGATTTGTTTTAATTTGTTCAAGAAATCGATTCGAAAATTAAAACGAAAACATCTTGGAATGCGGTAATAACTAAATGATTGACTTCTGAATAAACTTTCAACAACAAAAAAAGTCTAAACAAATATTTGTTTAAATCAATTAAATTGCTAAATTTAGCCCAATTTTCTAAGGTATTATTTTCAATATATCTGATTAATAAGGGTGATAATTGCCTAATCATTAACCGCTTATGTCTTTCTCCTACCCTATTTCTTATTTTCCTCAACGACCTTCTCTATCAAACTTCCAACCCTATCCACTCTTTCGCGGATGACAGCAGCATTTGCCACTCGTATTCTTTTAGTTATAGTCATATCAGAGATCGTTGCCAAGATCGTTGCCAAGAGGCAAAATATGAATAACTCTCTGAGTAGTGATCTCCTGTTAATCTTCGAATGTGGTCGTAAAAAAAGGGTCACCTTTAACGCTCGTAAGACCCAATGCTGTTTATTAACACACAAACATACGACCGCAAGTGCTGCTTTATCTGTACTCATGGATGGTATAAATATTGAGGAATTGGATGCTTTTGATGTTCTTGGAATGAAGATACAGACGTTCGCTGGACTGAACACATTTTTGATGTCTCTAAAGAAGCATTCAAGTGCCTCGGTTTTTTGAAACGGTGTAAGATGTACTTCACTCCACCCGACCTCCTTACTATTTATACCACCTACATTCGACCGAAAATGGAATACAACTCTCATGTTTGGGCCAGTGCCTCAAAGTCTATTTTGGGCTTACTCGACCGTATGCAGGAGAGGGCGAAGAAGCTTATCGGTGACAGGGTATCCAACTCTATTGACTCACTGGAGCATCGACGCAGTGTGGGGTGCGTTACTCCGTTCTATCGTTACTACAATGGATTTTGCTCTGAAGAGATTAGGGATCTTGTTCTCGAAACTAGTACATTTTTACGTAGCCCGCGTCATCGTCCAGAGCTCATCAATTTGTCGTCGATTACAAACTCTATTCCGTCTTTCCCCCTCCTCACAACCTATTTTCCTAGTTCCGGTCCAATGCACTGCATATGTAGTGGTCATCCCCTGAGTACTGGTGCTAGAAACAAAAAAAAAACAAATAAAATTTGAGTACCAGTTGAAAACAAAATTGTTGCTTTAATATCTGTTTAGACAGGTTATAAAAATGAATTGGGAAACTCTTTGTTTAAATGAAATTATCCATGCTTGCTACACTGAAAAATATTTGCTTCATATTTCTAATGAATCCAATTCATTAGATAATTTTCATTAACGGAATGAAAGATTACGTTCCATCAATGAAGATTCATAGCATTAATGAAAATATTCATTCAAATTGATTCATTAGGTTTCATAATTTCTTTAGAAAATTTCATTGGCTTTGTAACAAAAAAATTTTTGAAGGCTGGGTGCAAAATTTTTGAGATTTAGAAAAGTGAGATGATAAATATATTACAACTACTAACTAAATGATAAAGTAAATTATTTTATACATTAATTACTGTGTAAAAAATTGTTTAATAATATAAAATTTCAATAGTGTATTAAAACAATAAAAAAGTTATTTTATGCTTAATATAAAAAAAAAATTGTTTAGTTTTTCTTCAGTAGCACAATTCTAATGAAAAGAAAAGATCATTAGAATAATGCAACTCTTCCTTAAACTAATGATTTTATTTCGTTAGAATGAAGAAAATTGTTCACCAAATTAGTAAACATTTTCATTGGTTTAACAAATGTATTCATGACACTAGTGAAAATATTTCATAAAAATAATGTAACACATTCATTGGCCTAACGAAAAAATTACGTTTGAATGATGAAGAAGATTGATTAAAGGAATTAAAGCTTTACTTAATGTTAAAGTATCAAATTCATAAAACTAATGAAATTGAGTCGTTAACCTAATGAATATTTTCATTGTTTTAATGTAAACTATTCATAAATATTATGATTCATGCTTCATTAACTTAATGAAGTTATCATTAATCTAACGAATATATTCATTACATAATTTTTAATGAAACAAGATTCTTTAGTCCAATGAAGGACATCATTGGCCGAAAAATAATGAAAATTTTCATTAGATGAATGTCAATATTCATTATATTAATGAAGGAGTTCTTTTCAGTGTAATTACATTGCTAGATGACTGGCTGTGCTGGCATGGTAGCGATTGCTCCGGCTGAGGCTCGCCAAATGGGCGTAGTTCTTGCCGGCCAATCTGGCTGCAAACCGCTACAACAAAGAAAAAATTATACATACTAGCCTCTTTTTTTTACCAATTACGGACCCAAATCAAACTAACTATGAGGCCTGAAAGTGAATGCTGAAATAAAAAAAAAACTCAACTCTAACGAAAAGGAACCTTTTCACCTAATTGATCCGCCGCTTTATCACCTAAACACTGAAATTGTTGTCGTACACTCCGACGATTCCGGGTGGACTTCATCATTATGATTTCCTGCCGTTTTTTTTTTTTTTTTTTTAATTCGGAAACCATCCTTATTTTGATGCAGTTACACACTACGCCTACTCACCAGCCCCTATTTAATCTAATCATTCCATTGGAAGAGATTATCGCACTTCATTAAACTTTATAAACAATTTTTATTAAATCATGTAGATACACATACAAGTATGTACGTATTTCAACCTCAACAAAATTTAAAATTACTTAACAAAATGTCTGATCAAAATAATAAATTTTCTTTTAATTTTTTTCAAAAGGTATTTTTTATTCATCAATAACTATCTAGTCCCCTTTTAAGCAATCCCTATCAGATATAAAGCATTTTTTCCAATCCTTGAAACACTTTTGAAACGTGATTTTTGGTATCGCCAACAGCTCCTGGTTCGAATTTTCCTTTAACTGCTCCTGAAACGTAGCAAAACGCTTTCCTTTCATCAATGTCTTCAGTTTTGGGAAGAGGAAACAGTCAGCGGGTGCCAAGTCCAGTGAATACGGTGGTTGAGGCATGAAACTCACACATATGAATCGATGCGTGAGCTGGTATCATGGTGCAAATCCATGATTGTTTTTTCCACAATTCTGTGCGTTTCTGACGAATTGCTTCGCGTACAACTTCAAGGTACTATTGACCGTACGACCTTGTAGCAAGAATTCATGATACACCGCGCCATTGCAGTCGAAGAAAACAGTGACCAAAGCTTCGTATCTAACCGAACTTAACGTGCTTTTTTCGGTCTTGGCTTTTCTGGACGCTTCCATTGGGATGATTAGGCTTTGGTTTAATTGTCATAGCTATACACACATGATTCGTCACCAGTTATGACCAGAGGTTCAATTCGTGTGACTGACAGCCGGCTTTGAGCCGCTACCGGTCTTGTTTTACTTTGTTCAGCCGCCGTCTTTATGGCGGCTAAAATCGGCTTATTTTCAGCCGCCGTATTTACATAATCGACAGCTTGAGCCGAACTTTTAGCAATTGTCTTTTGAAATTGCTTTCTTGTCCACACAGAAAACCTTTTTTCGGCCATTCTTGAGCTTTCCCTATTTTTTATTTCATACAATTAACATTTTATATGCACATACACACATGAGAGAAAAATAAGGAACTGCTGAAAATTACCGAATACCGGCAATTCTTTTTCACTTCTTATTCCCCTCACCGAAAGCTTATATTTGACTTTATAGAATTGTCCAACTAAAGTTGCTGTGTCTGACCTGGCACATTCGTAGCAGCATAATGACTTTTTCTCACTGTCAAAATCTATGACCTCAAACTTTTGTTTAAGTATTTTATACAGTTTCTTATATTGCATGTAAGAGTTTGACAGTATAATCATACCACAAGCTGTTCCTTGTTACAATATATTTAGTGTCACCTTGGAAATTATTTGGTTTTATGATATTTTATTAGAAAAGATCCGACATTTTTCAGGTGACAGATTGCTATAAGCTTACCTTTTTTTAAAATCTTAATTAATTTGAGCCACATACTGTTATTTAAAATCAGTATTGTCTAAAAAAAATTGAGCCACGTAATGTTATTTATTTCTTTGCCAAAATATTTGTTTCTTAATAAGTGAAAAAACCTCATAACTCAAAAACTATACTCGTCTTAGAAAATATTTATGTTTACAAAATAGCTCCTAAAAGTTTAAATGAGTTTATGGACCACTACAAAGGATAGTATTGTTAACAAATTTAAATTGTTGGCTCGAAATAATTATGTGTATATATTGAATTATGACGTCGTTTGGGTAAATCAGCGATATTTAGTAAATTTGTACAACAAAAGTTTTTATATAATTAGCTTAAAATTTTTATGAAATTAGATGAAAAATAGTGAAGAAAATATTTGTCTAAAAGCGTACTTTTTTAAACAATATTTTGAAATGTTATATCTTAATAAATTAAAATAATACCACATATATCCAAAAAAAAAATCACATATGTCGGCTACAGCCGGCTTTTAGCCTCCGCCGACCTTCTTTTTGCCCAGCCGCCGCCGCCGACAACTATGCGACGAATTGAACCTCTGTGCCTCGTTTCTGTAAGATTAGTGAAAAGTTTCTCGCATCGAAAACTACGAAACATAAAATTCCATCGTTTCTCGACTATCGAGAAAAACAGCGTTTCTGTCGCAAAGAGGCAATACTAGTTACGTCTTTATTGGAATATTTCCATTAAGCAGCTGTCAAAATGCAAAAAGTAAACAAATAAGAAGACGAATATAGGAAAAATTTATCAAACAAAAAGAAAATTTAAGTTTAGCAGTGAATAAAACAATTGAATTTAGTGTTATAAATATCTAAAATAAAATTGCGTCAATCAATAGCACGTGTACATAAATAAAAACACATTCAAATCATAAATAAATTTCATAAAAACTTTCAATAAGGTATAGTTTTGTGGTGATGGTTGCTGACCAATATGACCGACGGAACATGTTGCGCATTTACAGCCAGAGACTAAGGGCTGCAACCGACCCTTTTTTAGTTCCTGAACCGATGAGGGAAGCTTCTCGCATTCGAGACAGGCTAAAATTAAGATTTTGCCATTCAATTTTTAATTTATCATACTGTATGTATGTACATAAATATTAAGAAATAAAAAAAAACCAAAAAAATTTAATTCATAATTTTTATATATTTATTATATTATATCTCCGTGGAAATTCTTCCAATTGTCTAAAATAAAAAGAAGAAATGAATAATGAGCTACATTCAATATCTGCCGTATTCATAAAAAATAATTTACATATAACAAAGGTTTAATTTAAAAGTTTTGTGTAAAAATATGTATGTCAAGTAAACTTTTACTAACTGCAAATTATTTTTTATGAATACGACAATATGTGTATAAATATTTAAAAACTTTACCTTTTCTACACTTTTTGCATTCATTATGTCAATTATATATTTTTTAAATTTATAATTTCCGCAACTCTTTTATTTGTAAAAAGTTTTGACAACTCTAGCGAGAAACTTCTCACAAAATTTTAATACAGAAACAGGTTTACTCACAAGCTTCCAATGAATTACGTCAAAAAAGCTATTTTGACAGATATTTCTCGCTTCTCAAAGATACAGAAACATTTGTGTGAGAAACTCCATTTGTTGTTTCTATTCGCATAGTTTCTCTGTCAATTCCGTTGTTTCTTGGGAGAAATTTCTCGATGCGAGTAATACAGAAACGAGGCACTGGTTATGACCTGTTTGAGGAAAATTGCGATCGTCGTTGTCTACAATCTTCGCTGCCGCCCGTTTCATGCCTAAAATATCCATAAAAATTGCCTGGCATGAGCCGAACGGTATGACAACATCATCTGCAATCTCTCTAAAAGTGATTCGACGAGTATATTGAAGGGTATATTTTCTACTGGTCGTTTGTTTAGCTTTAATAAGTAAAAAATTTTTGGTTTATACATATGTACATCGGGTTCTAGTTCAAGTTTTTTTCTTAAGAAAGATTTTTTACAATACAAATTTGCTGTGATCAATAATTGTGATTGAAGAAGACAAGAAAAGTAATAATCAAATCTTTAGCTTCTTCAATCAATAATTATTGATCACAGCAAATTTGTATTGCAAAAAATCCTTCGGAAGAAAAAAACTTGAACTAGAACCCGATGTCCATTTGTAAAAACCAAAAAAATTTTTAATTTAAAAATTATAAAGTCCAACAAAAATTTAACAAATTAATATTTAATAAGTAAAGCTAAAAAATATTGATTGATTTTCCTTTACTGGTAATGAATATTGATTGAAGAAGACAGCAAATAAGTAGAAGGCAGACACAGTACATCTTCCTAGAAGAGTATATTCTGTATTCTGAACTTTTCATGTAATGAACAAAAAATGTAAATGAAGTAATATTATTAACTCTCTTCCTTCATCCCGCACTACCGCCCTAGTTTGCTAATTTTTATTATTATTTATTTTTTTGTTCAACTTACTACAATATGGTTTTGCTTTATTGATTTTTAATTGTTTCTTTTTAATGATCACCATCAGTCTCCGGGTGTGCAATTTTTTTTTTTTTTTTTTTTTTATATTATTTAAAAAAGTTTTTATGTCTGTTTTAAATATTTATTATTGGCATTATTTATTTATTCCCATATCGTCATAAACAAATACGAGTAAATGTGTTTATTTGAGATAAATTTTTTCAAATTTATTATAAGCAAATTAACAATTTTTTTATTACGCCTTTTTTATGTAAACAGAATGCAAAACCAATATCATTAATAAGATTGTCATGGAACATGAGATGAAAAATAAATTACAGATCAATTCGTACAAGCTTTCAAAACAAAAAAAAAAACGAAAAAAAAGGAAAAAAAAAAACAGTTGAAAAATCATTACAACTGAAGCAGTTACCGGCCGAAGCTAAAATCTCATCTCACCTTTACAATAAATTATTATGGAAAATTGAAAACAATTTATGACATGCATTTTGCTGGAATTGAGGTCTTTGGAAAGGAAATTAAAAACAAATTGTTTATGAAAGTTAATTTGAAACAAATCAGTAGAAGGTGATCATAAGATAGAACAAAAATTTATCAAAATTGCTGAAAATTGTTGTTAAACAATTGCATCAATCTTCATTTTAAAAACAAGTTTTACTAAATCAAATTTTTGAACTAAAGCAAAAAGACAAAAATTTGACTTGCATAGCAGCCAAATTCAATACAAAATAAAAATAAAAAAATAAGCCTGAGAGATGTCTCAGAATCCTGCTACTCATAAAGGAATAGATTTTGTCGGTTTAAAATACAAGATATTTGATAATATCATTGGACCAAGAAAGCCTGGGCGGAATATGTTATAGAAAGGAAACACAGAAAAAGCTTTTTTCATACTCAATAACAAAATTCGCTAAATCAATTAAAAATTATAAAAGAATGCGTGAATTCAAACAAAAATTTTTTTAAAAATAATTGAAATAAATAAAAATTCAATAACTATATTGCTCGAAAACAAAGATTTTTTTCGACAACAACAAAATATGATAACCAAGTTTAACTTTATTGATTGACATGGTGCGCCAGAACTCAACGTCTAGCCGAAACAGGGTGACAAGATGGATTGTAACCAACATGAGAAAAAAAATACGTTAATAGTACCTCCGATATGTGTAGACTTCAGATAATACTTTCAAAATAACCGACTACAAACTGGCGAGAATCGCTAGAAGAACTCATGACCACCCACTTTCCGGGAAACCAACCATTGAGTGAAAATGACAGTTCTCCCCTGCTACACGTCCGGAATGTGGTATATCTGGATATAACAAAAGAGATGCTGCATTGGGCAATCAAGGGTTTCGAACCGTTCAAATGACCAGCACCGGATGTAATTATTCCCGTAGATCTACAAAACAATCTGGATCTGATAACACCATGGCTACTGGAGATCTATAGAGCCGCCCTAAGCTGGTCGTATATACCAACGGGAGGGACCAAAAGTAACGTAATCTTCATCCCAAAAGAAGGGGAACTGAATCAAAGCAGTATGGGCCAATTAGCCTGGCATTCTTTCTTTTGAAAATGCTAGAGAGGATGATAGACATCCACATAAAGTACAACAACCAATTGTTGCCATCTCAACACGCCTATACAAAGGGTAGATCAGTTAAAATTGCGCTACATAGTTTGATCAGTCATATTGAACGTTCCAAGCAATACAAAAACTACACCTTACTAGCCTTCATGGATATCGAAGGTGCATTCAATAGTGTCGAGACGCAGTCTTAAATGAATTTGCCGATCTGGGGGTTGATCGATCCATAATCATACTCATCACGAGGATACAAAAGTGCAGAACTATAACATCGATAACTAGAACTACGAGAAGGCCTTGAAGCAGTGCTCTTCTACGCTTGCGCGTCCGTTAGCACACCTCTTCAGCAAACTTTACCATGTTGGTGAGTTTCCATCGTGCTGGAAGGTTGCTAATGCCCACAGATGCTGCTTTATCTGTACTCATGGATGGTATAAATATTGAGGAATCGGAAGCTCTTGATGTTCTTGGAATGAAGATACAGTGTTATGTTCGCTGGACTGAACACATTTTTCATATCTCTAAAGAAGCATTCAAGTGCCTAGGGTTTCTAAAACGGTGTAAGATGTACTTCACTCCATCTGATCTCCTTACTATTTATACCACCTATATCCGACCAAAAATGGAATACAACTCTCATGTTTGGGCTAGTGCCCCAAAATCAATTTTGGGGTTACTCGACCGTGTGCAGGAGAGGGCGAAGAAGCTTATCGGTGACAGTAGGGTATCCAACTCTATTGACTCCCTGGAGCATCGACGCTGTGTGGGGTGCGTTACTCTGTTCTATCGTTACTACAATGGATTTTGCTCTGACGAGATTAGGGACCTTGTTCCTGAAACCCACACATTTTTACGTAGCACGCGTGCATCGTTCAGGGCTCATCCATTTGTGGTCGATTGCCCAGGGAATCGTACTACGCATTACAGAGAGAATTCGTTTTTCAGCCGTACGCTCCGCCTGTGGAATAAGTTACCTGCTGGCGTGTGTCCTGTCTGTTATAACGTTGAAAGGTTCAAGTCAAATGTTCACAAATACTACTCCCTCTTTCCTCCTCCTCACAACCTATTTTCCTAGTTCTGGTACAATGTACTGCATATGTAGGGGTCATCCCCTGAGTACTGGTCCAAGTTAAAAAAAAAAAAAAAAAAAAGGCACATCCCACTTTTTTTTCTTTTTTTTACATATGTTGTTTATTTGTTTGCGGTCATTTGCGAGTCCAGGGAGGGCACTATCTCCCCTTTGTGGGATGCTGTAGTGAATAACCTGTTCAAAGATCTGTATTATAAGAGAATAAAGACTGTAGCATATGACGATGACTTAGCGATTGAAGTCTCTGGAACCCATTTAGACACGTTTTAAGGATGGTAAGTCAATGCAGTGGACTAAGAGCAAACCCAGCGAAAACAGAAATCGTACTTTACAGTAAAAAGTATAAAATTCCACATTTCACACCACTAAAAATGAATGGCACCACAAGTATTCTATTGGGGACTCACCAATATACTTGAGATTAAAAAGGACTTAGTTCCCGATCTAATTGATTACTGCATCCCAAACTATTTCTCTCGCGGAGTTATGGGTACATAACCGAAAAATCTCTTTTAGAATCTGAATCCATAAATGTTTACACGAATGGATTTAGAAAGAGAGAAAGAGTTGGGGAAGGTGTTTACACAGAGGAATTCAATACTAAAATATTCTTCAGACTACCCGACGGACGTAGTGTTCTTCAAGCTGAAATATCGGCTATAAATAAAGCGACCAGATGGCTGACATTTAAGAAGATATTCGGCAGAGATATAATGATAATAATGGATAGCAAAGCTGCCATCAATTCCCTGGTTGGAATATACGCCAACTCCAGTCTAGTCTAGGAATGCTGGGCATCTTTCAACAAGATGGTGAGCGATTCTAGACTAACCTTAAAATCGGTATATGGGCACGAGTCCAACAACGGCAACCAAATCGCCGACGATTTAGCCAAACAAGGGACGACCCTAGAGGATAAGGATATAGATTTCTTCTGCGAACAACCTTTATCAGTGTGGAGTAAAAAAATAAAACTTCACACGCTTTATAAAATGGTTCACAGAGTCCACATGCCCATATCAAGGAACATGTGGCCGCATATTAACTTTAAGAGAACAAGAGAGCTCCTAAAGCTATCCAGACCACACTTGAAAGCCACTGTAGCAGTCAACGCTAGACATATTAACTTTAAGAGAACAAGGGAGCTCCTAAAACTATCCAGACGTCACTTGAAAGTCACTGTAGCAGTCAACGCTAGACATTGCCAATTCTGAAACCATGCCAGGAGACTAGACTTACATTACAATTACTTCTGCAGAGGTTGCCAAGACCAAGAAGAGGAGGAGACAATCCTGTACCTACGCGGAACATAACCGGCATTGGAGCATCACCGCCTAACATGTCTGGCATTGGCCAATCTGACCGTGCCAAACTCTTTCATAAGGAGCAGTGGATGGCTAGTACAATAGCATGTAATGCCACACTAAGTGATTTCCCACATATCCCCCCTCCCACCGACCACTATAACCATCTAGCTTCTATAAGCCACCTTTTCTTTCTACCTTTCCACTTTTCAGGCAAACATTAAGGGAACAATTTAGGACCCAACTGATCTTTAGAATCTAAAATATATCAGGAATTCCAGCGGCCTGCCTACTTAGCTTGTCATGAGAAAAGTCAGTGAAAATCTAAAAAAAAAAAATACAAGCGCTTGTGCGAATAAAGAGCATTTGAACTGAGTAGAGTGCTTTTTTTTTGGTTTTTTTCTGATTTTTCTCCTGATGGTTAGAATCAATCTTGCCATCTTGTTTCGGCTTGACGTTGAGTTCTGAGTTCTTGAGACAATAATTGATACATACGTTTTCAAAAACAAAGTTTTTATGGTCCCCTACTGACAAAACCATTCATTCCATCATACACATATGTTTCTTGCCACAAGTTTTATCACATAAAATCTCAAAATCTCCAAGATCGCCCTTATTACTACATTAAATTGTTAATCATAAATGACTCCAGTTAGTTCAAAATAATATCTGACACGTCGCTACAAAAAAAAAAAGAAAAGAAGTAGTTTTCAAATAATCAACAAGAGATCAAACATGTAAATTAATCATACGCCATGTGTACCCCATAATTTACAACCCAACGAACGAAAAGTCAAAATAACTCAGAAGTAAACTGAAGAAAAACAAGATAATAAACAATAACCATTAAATTTCCTATTTTACACGGGCATTTACTCGCAAATGACCGCAAACAAATAAACAAAATATGTAAAAAAAAGAAAAAAAAAGTACACAAGAAACAAAATTAAGATCTTAATCTTGGCAAAATTCATAAAGCAAAAAAAAAAAAAAAAAACAAAACAAAAACACTTCAGAATCGTACATTCATGTGAATATAAAAATTATTGTAATTATATAAAATTATTAACAATTTACCTCAAATATACACTACAAACTGTTGGCAAAATAATAAAAGCATTTATAAATGTAGATAAATTTACACATAAAGTGATCCACAAATGCAGCAGCAAGAAAATAAATCTCATTGAAAAAAATCAGAAAACTCAACCAGACAACCGAACGATATTTCTAGTTGGTCAAAATAACAAATTGGCAAAACTGCAACAACAACAACAATGCGAGTACAGAATCAAAAACGATCGGATGAATTAAATAAATAAATAATAATTTGCAGCCATAAAAGTGCAACAACGTGTGCAAAGTACACACACTGTTTAAATTCAACAGCCATACAAGGTGTATGAATTATTGGTATTACTCGTAAAAACAAAACAGTGGCGCACATAAGTGAACGGCAAATGCATTAAGTCAACTTTTCTGAAAGAACATATTATATATTATGGACTGAAACTACTTTCTTTAACGATGATTTTACTCAGATCATACTCTACTAAAACTATTTTTGTTATATATCTGAGAGATAAGTTTTTTTTATTTTTTTTTTTTTTTGTAGAAAAACTTATCTCGGCTTAGACTTTTTAAAAGTTGCTTCTCTTACACGTTGTTGTATGTAGTGTAAAAAGTCTTTATATAAATTCTTTTAAAATAAAATGTAAATTGATTGTTTTTTTGAAAGATACGTTTTAAAAGGCAAAGCACAAACATTCCTTTTTAAAAGCTGCAAATTTTAAAAGTATTTTGTATAGGTTTTTTCAGTATTTATTTAAATTTTCATTAGCTTTTTTTAGCCTTTGTTTAAAGTATTTTTTCTAAAAATTTTTTCAAGTTATTTCTTGAAATATTTGCAACAATTTTTTTCAGCTCAATAACTTTTTTGGTTTTTTAAAAAATTTGTTATATTATTTTTCAATATTTAATTTTCTTTCAGAAAAGAAATAAATTAACAAATTTTTTAAAACCCAAAAAGAAAGTTGAGCTGAAAAAAAAAAAATTATTGCAAATATTAAATTAAATAAAGATCAACATTTAATTTTACTTTTTTAAAAAATAAAATTTTAAAAAGTAAAATTTTTTAAAACCCAAAAAGGAAGCTGAGCTGAAAAAAAAATTATTGCAAACATTAAATTAAATAAAGATTAACATTAAAATATTACTTTTTTAAAAAGTACTTTTTCAAAGATACTTTTATAAAAAGGCACTATTTTTAATCGTTATTGTATAAAAGGTGTTTTTTAAGGACAATTTATTTAGAAATTTTTCAAAGGTACTTTTTAACAAGACAGTCTTAAAAAAACTCGTTTAGAAAATGTTTTTTTTAAAGGTACTTTTAAAAAATATTTGATTTCAAAGATACTTTATAAAATGAATCTTGTCAAACACAACTTTTTTTAAAAGGTACTTTTTGAAAATTTACTTTTTAATAAGGTATTTTTTTAAAAGGTACCTTTGTAAAATGTACCTTTGTAAAAGGTGCCTTTCAATAAAGGCAATAAAGGTACTTCTTAAAATGTGATCTTTCAACAGGTATTATTTTAAATTGTGCTTTTTGAAAAAGTTCTTTTTAAAAGATACTTTTTTAAAAGGAAGTTTTTTTAAAAGGAACGCTTTTAAAAGGTGTAAATGTGGGAAATGTCTTCTAGAAACTGGGGGAATAAAAGCAATTAAACTCCAGGAGCCAAATTGAACAATTAAAGTATTTGAGGACCACTTTAATCGCTCGGAAAAAGAAATGAACCCCAACCAATGAAATAGAAATAGAAAGTACAGTGAATTAGTATGGGAAAACAAAGTTTATTATTACAAAAATAATCGTGACCTTGTAACGTGACTGGTTGAACAATAGTAATTATTACAAAACTTATAGAAAAACTGGAAACCATCTTTTAGACATTTTTGTAGCTTGTGGTAGGAGTTTTAGGCTTTAAGCGTAAAAGAGAAAGGAATATTTTCACAATATTCAGCTATTGTATGTAATGAGCAGAAAACGTGACTCTAGCCCATCACAGTTGTTAATACCAAAGTACATACATATTTTGGCATTAACAAAAGGTACTTTTTTAAAAGGAAGTTTTTTAAAAGGAACGCTTTTAAAAGGTACTTTTGAACTCGAGGTGCGTCAATTATATTGGGGTTTTGGGGAAAAAGAAACAAACAAACAGGGCTTTAGTATTTCTTTCCAAAAGGTACAGGAGCAATTTATTAAACTATTCACCTGAATTCTCAATGGGTGCAAATACCATTTGATGAATTCAAAATTTTAGGCTATAATGTTGACCGCACTGGATCTTTCTCGCTTACGATGGTATGTCCCAAAAAAACTCAATTGATTTTATATACAGGAAAGGATGTAAAAATGACAATTGAAAAAATTTCAATTGGCTCGATTTGCCTTGGCGTATTCCTAACTTAGGCGCTCTGTTTTTCGGAGAAAAGAGGGGAAGGGGTCCCTCGTTTGGTGCGGCAAACAAAACTCTAGGAAGCCACATGACTTATGTTGTGTTGGCTTCCGATGGGTATAAATTGGCAGAACGGTGATCAGCATGGCCCCCGGGAAGTTCTGCTTGCGGTTTGACCTTGGCTGAAACGTTCTGGCTGTGGTTGAAACCTAAATCGCAGAAAGGGAGTGTTAGTACCCTTGATAATTGTTTGGTGATGGCTTTTTTCGAGGGCTAACAATCTCCCGAGGATCTGTTGCCTATACAACAGATACGTGTACTGTATGGAACCAGTGGTGATGATTGACGGGTGAGTTGGCTTAAGGGCTGATGCTCTTAATGGGCTTTGGCCTACCAACTCATTAAGCCTTGTCCTCCATTGATTGCTGGGAAATTGCATACATGGGGTATTAGAAAGCCCGAACTCCTCAAGAAGAAGTTGTTCATATGACCACAATCATATGACAAGAATTGCTACCTGTGTGAGCCTAGCAAGCCACACGGGGGCGGTGGTGAATCGTGAAAAATTCACTTCGTGGAATTGATCCACCATCGGGCTAGGCCGTCAAGGCAGATACTGATGTAAATCATTTTCACAGTTGGCTCGATTTGCCAGTGCGAAGAACTTTACAAAGTGGTGAGTATAGGTAGGTAATTAAAATGAATGAGTGGTAAGTATCAGGTAAGTAAGTAATTAAGGTAAGTATTAAGTAAATAAATGGTAAGTATAATATAATACACAAATGTCAAATAAAATAGGGTAAATAAGGTTGAAATTCATTTAGGGTTAATATAATAATTCAAAAAATTCATATATTGCAAACTATAAGAAGAAAAAATGATAAAAAATAATATATTGTACAAATTAGTTTGAACAAATTTAATATTGCTTAATTTTTACAAAGTAACTAGAAAATAATGTAATATAATTATTGAGAAATGTAGAATAATATATTTAATAATCTTTCTAATATTATATGATGATGGGTTGGTACCATTCGTCTAGCTCGAGTTCAATCCTGGCTAAAGCCAAGAAATATTTTGATTTATAATTATAACAATAATTGCAGCGATCAATAACTCTTGATCAAAGGAGACCGGAAAAAATAATTGAATACACTAAAGCTGGGGGACAACTAGCTGTTTCGCAGACGCGACACTGCTCATCAGCACCCATTAGGATTCGAACTCAGTACCATGTAAACATGATGTATTTTTAATACGGCCGCTTAACCAACTCAGCCAGTGAACTCTTATTTATTTTCTCGTCTATATTTGTCTCATATTGATCGCATATGCAAAATAATCCCATTTGTTTGTACTGCAGTTTGCTGTCACTGAACAACCAGTTATTTTTTATTATTTGCCAACGTACGTATGCTTGTATGTTGACAGTGTCTGTATTATTACATTAATACATACATATTTAATCATCTTTTTTTTATAGAACTTTTTAATTCCATAGAACAAAAATGTATATTATTTATAAAACTAAACAACTTAAAGAGAACTGTTGTTTATTTAACAAGAACAGCTGACTCAAACAGTAATAAGTATTGCCAAAAGCAGTGCAGAATAGCAAAATCGCTAAATCGCTTGTTTAATTTTTTAACAATAGCAACTTTTGTTATAAAACAAGCTTTTTTAAAAGAAATTTTTTCTCTTAAAGCAAATTTTTTTCAAGGTAAGTTTTTAACAATTTCACTTTTTCGGCCACACTGTTTCTTTCATACTCGTATGCACCACTGTTCGGTGCCGTACGGCAATTGAATGGTTGTACATGTGTGTGTTTGTAGTTTGATTCTGCCAGAGGCTGCTGTTGGTAAAATGTGTTAAATATTATTTTAAAATGGTTGATATTTCTTTTTATTGCAATTCATATATTTTTTTCGGTTATTTAATTTGGTTTGGGCTAAAGCTGTTTGTTGTTATTGTTGTAATATTATTATTATTATTTTTATTATTGTATTTGCTGTTGATGCTGGTGGTTTTGTTTTATTTTTATTAAATAATTTTTTTTTTTTTTTGGTTTCTTTATTTTAGCTGTATTTAGTGGCACTATTTGCCGCCTGCAATCTGCTGTCAGTTGGTGTGTGTGTGTGTATATATATGCATATATATGTGTGTTGATGGCGTACGTACAGTTGAGTGCAATAGTTGCCATTTAGTAGCAGCGTCGCGGTGACGACGTTGGCGATGGTGGTAACGGTGGCAAGTGCCAAAACAATTTGGCGCATTTTATAAAATAAAAATGAAATTTATCATTTTTAATCATGATTTCAATTAGATCTTTAAGGAATGCCACAAACAAACGTATGTACTTGTATGCACGTACACGTATGAGTGCAGAGCATAAATGTGCATGTGTCAGTTTCAAATGTCTATGTACATACATACATACATAGATAGCTAAGTATGCAAGCAGGTGTGTATATGTGTATGCGAGTACGGCTGTCCGTCTGTGTGTATGTGTGTGTGTGTGTATGTCTGTTTGATTTAATATATAATTTTGGTATGTGCGAATTTTTACAAATAAAATACTTCATAAACATTTCAATCAGTTGGTTTGCAACTGCTTTAAGTGGAGAGGTGGTGTGGTGGCATACGATATGATGTTGCTGCTTGCAACATTTATTCGTATATGAACATTTATTTATGATTTCTAAATATCAAATCTTATGTTACTTCATACGTACCAGTAGTTGCGTGTGTATATGTATGTGCTGCCATGTGTATGGGATGATGTAATTTTGTTAAGATACTTTTAAATTACATCGATTTTATTTGTGTTTGTGTGTGTTCGTTTGTTGGATTGATCGATTGCAAACAGTTTATTGGGTTAGACAAAAAGAATGTCTTAAGTGTTTGATAGAAATCTTACAACACATAATAATTTATGATTGTGATGCAATAAGTAACTTAAAGAATTAGTTTTATTAGTTTGCACAATTGGAAAAACTTTAATCGTGTTATGACTAAAATTTTTATAAAGATGTTTAAGTTTGACACATGTATGATATCCAGGCAATACAACGGCAGCAAATTGGACCCATGTGGGGGGCCTGTCTTTACGAGTTTTAGGCTGACAATACAAGTTATATATACATATTTTTTTTATTATTGGACCAGTACTTAGGGGATGACCCCTACATATGTAGTGCATTGTACCGGAACTAGGAAAATAGGTTGTGAGGAGGGGGAAAGAGGGAATAGTGTTTGTGAACATTTGACTTGAATCTTCCGACGTTATAACAGACAGGAAACAACTCTGCAGGCAACATATTCCACAGGCGAAGCGTACGGCTGAAAAACGAATTCTCTCTGTAATGCGTACTACGATTCCCCGGGCAATCAACCACAAATGGATGAGCTCTGGACGATGAACGCGTGCTACGTAAAAATGTGCGAGTTTCGGGAACAACATCCCTAATCTCGTCAGAGCAAAATCCATTGTAGTAACGATAGAACAGAGTAACGTACCCTACAGTGCGTCGATGCTCCAGTGAATCAATAGAGTTGGATACCCTACTATGATCGATAAGCTTCTTCGCCCTCTCCTGCACACGGTCGAGTAACCCCAAAAAAAAAAAAAAATAGACGCTGACGCACCGGCCCAAACATGAGAGTTGTATTCCATTTTCGGTCGGATGTAGGTGGTATAAATAGTAAGGAGATCGGATGGAGTGAAGTATATCTTACACGGTTTCAAAAAACCGAGACACTTGAATGCTTCTTTAGAGACATGAAAAATGTGATCTGTCCAGCGAACATCACACTGTATCTTCATTCCAATAACATCAAGAGCATCAGATTCCTCAATATTTATACCATCCATGAGTACAGATGAAGCAGCATTTGCGGTCGTTTGTTTGTGTGTTAATAGGCAACATTGGGTCTTAGGAGCGTTAAAGGTGACCCTGTTTTTACCAACCCATTCGGAGATTAATAGAAGATCACTATTCAGTGAATCATTCATATTAAGCCTCTTGGCAACGATCTCTGATAGGCTGGGCCTATAACCAAAAGAGTACTAGTGACAAATGCTGCTATCATCCGCGAAAGAGTGGATATATATGTATATAAAATAAAAATGCTGTAACTTTTTATCTTAACTTATAAGTATCGGTATTTATTTCACTTTTTACATTAATAAAATAGAAATATCGAATAATGTATATTAACAAAAAAAAAATAATCTTTTAATTTAGAATTTGTTAAATATATAACTATTTCACTAATAATTTAATATTGAGTTCGCGCGAGATCAGAAGTAAAATTAGTAAAAAGGTATTCCTTATTTCTTCTTGTGACGAACGAACAGCCAAACACGATTGTTCTTGAACTAATCGTTGCACTCATCACCGTTGATTGAGTTAGTAGGAATCATGAGGGGGCATTGTTACATCAGGCATGGGACTTCTGTTCACGGCGTGAACATAGCCAGTTAAGGTAAAATTATGCGAACGTCCACGTACGTTTATGGAACGGTCGTTAGTATTTAAGTATACATGAATAATGTAAATGCTTACTGAAATTAACTGTCACGTTGCCGGAACGTCTCAACCTGTTTAAAATAGAATTTGACGCCGTTGTTACGTGACATTCGTAGAACAGTGCTGGAACTCTTATATGAGAGATGGTATTCTGGCACATTAACCCCTTTTTGTAACTTTTTCAGTGATGCAATAATAATTTACAGTTTTTGCCATTTTTATCATAAGAGTTATAAGAATACTATTTAATAAAATATATTGATTTTGAATAATGACAATAGAAACGTAAATATATGTGTACAACTATTTCTTTAAACATAAACGTATGTATTAATGTTAATGTTAATTATTTGTTCCTGTCTTCTTTGATCAAGAGTTATTGATCGCGGCAATTATTGTTATAATTATAAATAAAAATATTTCTTGGTTTTAGTCAGGATTGAACTCCAGCTAGACGAATGATACCAACCCATTATCATATAATATTAGAAATTTTAAACATAAACTTTATATTTCTTGAAGCCAGTTGGTACTTATTTGACTATAGTAAGTACGAAAACTAACTTAAAAATACCCATCACTATGTTGAAAAGCTCAACACTGTTTCGAACAGCCGACAATAATTGACAAAAAAAAAATTCAATTTGGCTGGAAAATAAAACTGGTTTTATTTTGTTTTAATAAGTGAAAATTGTTTTGTTAATAATAAAAAAATAAAAAAAAAAGATATGGATAATATTTTTTTAAATTAGAAACACCGAAAAATTAAACAAAACATTGCACACTATGCTGTGCAATGTTTTGTTTATTTTTTGTTGACATGTGGTACGTTTTTTAAAGTTCTATAACTATACAAACGGCCGTTACGTTAAGGTACGTTAAGTTTTTCTAACATCAACGTTCGCATAACGAAGCCTTTAAACTTAACCTTGCTCTTGTTTATTTGATTGATAGGTCGCGAATTCTCCGCGACTTGCGATGAAATTAAGCAGGGGAACCCCAGGTCCTAGGCGCATCAAAAAATTTTATAGTCGTTTTGACATCATTAGAAAAAACTAAGGGGAATGCATTAAAAAAAAAAAATTTTTTGGGACATCTAGATTTTTTCAAACAAAAATTTCACAGCTTATATTTTTACCATAATTTTTTCTGTGTAAAGATTTTGTCAGAATGAGTTCTTCTTGTTAACCTTTATATGCATTGTGTTTCAGATTTACATCGCTGGTTACAACTGTTGTATCTCTAGATGTGGCAACATTTCCAACGTTTTTTTTTTTGAAGCATATAAAATTTCCCAGAACAAATTTACCATTATCATGTGCAAAAATAAGCTCAATAAGTTTATTTTATTATCTTACAGATTTTTAATAGGAACAACTAAGTTCCTCATTCTCACGTTTATCGCTGTTGAAGACATATCGCTACTTAATTGCAACATAGTCATATCTCAAAAAATGAGCTTTTCGAGTTAACAATGCAGAATTGTTAACAGTACTACCATTTATATTGTGCCAAAAATTTATTCAAATTGCCTTTAAACTGTTTCCTTTAGGAAATATTTTCTCAAAAAATTTGCTAGGACTTGTATGGAAGCTAAAAATTTAAAATGCGTTTTTCTCGAAACGAGCTTTTTACGATATGACTATGTTGCAATAAAGGAGCGATATAGACTAAAGACTCCGCTAGGCCATGAAATGCATTCAATAATAATTTTCAAAAGCTTGTGCGTTATGCTTACCCTACTTGTGCCAATTTTGCTTATTTACATGGCCATTCAACTAAAATTTGGCTTCATCAGAGAAAATATTTGATTGGAAATTCAATATCAATTTGTTCCTCAGCCCATTAGTTTCCCTGGTTTAAGTCTATTCATAATATAAGCAAACTAAACAAAAAGCAACTATCAGCTGTTAATTGGGTTGTCAAATAAATCAGTGTTGCTAACTCGAAGTTGCGAATCTCTAAAAACATACAACTGGAGAAAGATAAAACTCGCTTATCGTGCCGATGTACCATTTTTATATTTTTATTTTATAACGCGTTATATTTTTATATGGAATATTTATTTTACTTATTTTCTTCTTTAATAATATAATTGTTACAATAAATGTATAGAACTAAGTAGCTGTGAAATGCACTGCGAATTGGTTAACCATCCACCCTATAATCTAGATTTAGCTTCTACACTGAAAGAATTATACGTCATATATTTAATGAAACTGTTTCATTAAATATTTTTCATTAATCCAATGAAAACTTTTCACAATATGCATGAAACTTCATATATATTATGAAATAGTTCCATCAGAATGGTTTCATTAAGTTTCATAGTTTCATAAATAAAAAATCATTGGATTTATGACTACAACAAAATTAAATTTTTTTTTTAACTATTTGAATTTTGGTAGGATATATTAATGTGCATTTATTACAGTTTAAAAAATGTCAAGTTTAAAAAATGTCAAGTTTTTTTTATTAAAATGTAAGTTTTATGAGTTTCATAATTCCAATGAAATAGAATTCATTAGATCAATGACAAATAAATTTCTGGCTACCGAACTTGTACATATGTGCATGTACTCAAATCAGCATAATAATAGTTTAAAAAATTTAAATACCAGTGTATTGAAGTCATTTGAATTAATAAAATCTATTTTATTTGGTGAATACTTGTTCAACATTTTCTTTTATCATAATTAGGTACAATTTCACAAAAGCAAGGAATAGTATTGTTTGTGTAATGAAATAAAGTATAAATGAATAAATGAAATAATTCCATTGATCTTATTACGTACATTTGTGAACATATTTTATTAATGTATGTTATGATATTATTTCATTAAACAAATGTAACTATTTCATTGATTTAATGTAAATTTTTCAGGTGCTCAATGAATAATAAAATTAGATAAATGAAATAACTTCATTGACCTTATGAAGGAGTTTCATATTTTTAACGAATATATTACATTAGTACAAAGAAGTTATTTCATTAAATAAATGTTACTTTTTCATTAATTTAATGTGCAGTTTTCATGTGCTTTATGATATTGATTCCTTGATCTAGAGAAATTATTTCACTAATCATATGATTTGTCTTTCATACTTTTAATGAAAATGAGTCATGTTTCTTATTAAAATCTTTCATTACTTTTATGAAGGTTTTCATTAAAATAATCTAATGAAATTTGTTTCATTATTTCTATGAAAAGTTACAATGGTTGAAAAATAATGAAAAAATTCATAAAAGTAATGTCAAAATTCAGAGAATTTCTGAACAAAATTTTTTCAATATAATGACTTTTTCCTGTGTCCAAACTTGAAAAAATGGCTCGCAGGAAAAAGATTCATCTTAAACGAAGAAGTGATTGCCGAAACTACCGAAGAATACTGCTTCAAGACCAGTGCTGGAATGCCATCCAACCCAGAAATCTTGTTTATGTCAAGGTCGGCCAAAACCCTTTTGAATGTTTGAGCCCGGAAAAATATCTTTGGCATAGTTACAGTTACTCTTTCGAGGATCAATGGAGCACTTAATAACGCACTGTGGAGCACTGGGACACAGAAGATATAGGCTACTACAAGCTCATATGTTAAGTGAGTGTGACTTAATATCACTCCCAATGAAGGAGCTTGTCAGTTTTCTTGACATACTTAACCAGTAATGGGGCAAGGGGACGCGCAATAGATCAACACTGATCGCAGTGTAAGTGGCCGATGAAGGCCATATCCCATCCAATAATAATAATAATTCTCTTTAAATTATTAACCAGTGAAGTGGTTCCCAAAATCGTATTATTCAGATGGTATAAAAAAATTGGAATATCGTCTTACTAAGTATATTAAGCTAAAAGGAGACTACGTTGAGAAATAAATGGTTTTCGAAATAAAAGGTTCTTTTCCTACCTCGGTAGCTTCAATATCAATCCGCCTTCGTATGTACAAAAAAAAAACAACTCAAACCCATATAGGGATATAGACATGCGGATTGCGCAGTCAGGTCTATTAAATTTAGACCAGGAATGGTGTTACCTCACTTATTATGATTTTGTGGTGAAAAATAGTTTCGGCATGACAACATATAAAACTTTCAGTTCCTCCTAATTTTAAACAGAAATCCATTTAAAGCCAAAATTTCTGCACAAAAAAATGTTTTATATACAATTAAAAACATTGAAATACTGCTTTACGCACAATTTCTATTTAAAATCTTAATTTTATGTGCATAAGTTTGTATAACTAAAAATAAAAATGAAAAATAAAATTAAATCTAAAACGCATTTTTCAGACTATTTAAAAATAAATATCTCAAATCAAATATTTTGCTCAACCTGCATAGAAATTAGCAGAAGAAAAGCACCAATAATTCATTAAATGTAATTAAAAAATAAATAACAAAAAAAAAAAAAAAACGATTGCTATAAATAAGAAAATAATTCAAACAACAGCAACAACAACAAGAACAAATTGTCTAGCGCTATCAACACAATAATAAAAATACCACACCCTCAGTTTAATAATGACACAAAAGTAAAAGAGAAGAAAAACTAAACGCAGCATTTAGAAAAATGAATACTTTGAAATATTTCAGTGAGAACGACTACGAAGAGCACTTTTCGAGGAGAAATTTTGACATAAATTAGAGAGAGAGAGACAGAGAGAGAGAGAGAGAGACTCTTAAAACACAAACAGCCACATTTGACAGCTAAACCAGATGATCAAAATAGAGCAGTTACATCAAGGCAGCTTTACCAAGGTAGAGGTATAAAGGGGGCAAGACACGATCAAAATGCTAGCAGTCAATTTCGTGTACGTGTGCTTGACGCTTTAAAAGCTTCATGCTGAATACCCATCAAGCATTCATTTTAATTTTGATTTTGCAGTGTTAATTTAGTAGAAAAAAATTTCAATAAATAAGAATATTTTAATTGCAAAATTGTTTTTCTTCTTAATTCCCTTCTAAAAATTTTGTTCGCACCACTTGAAATGCAAATTATTCCATTTTGTCATCTTTATCATTCAATTTTCTTCTTTTGATTATATATTTCCTTTCACAACAAAAACAAAATAATAATAACATTTTTTAGGCTTAATAGCTTGCACTAGACACAAGCATGCAAAAAAATATAAAGGGGATAGACACGGTCAAAATGCTTGCTGTCAATTTCGTGTTCGTGTGCTTGACGTTCTAAAATTTTGTGCCTTATACCCATCAAGCATTCATTTTAATTTTGATTTGGCGGTGTTCGTTTGGTAGAAAAAAATTTTAATAAATAAATAATATTCTACTGCAAAATTGTTTTTTCTTCTTAATTCCTTTTGTTCGAAGGACATTTATTTTCATGAGTGTTTATTTTGTAGTTTCTAGTCGACTTTTTTGACTTTTTATGGGTTTTTTGTAGATTTTTTTTATACTAATCGGACTTTTTTTTACCAATTATATTTTAAATTCATATATTATTGAATTTAAATAGAAATAAAAAGCAAGTTTATTTTAATATTTTTCCTTCGACGTTTCGTTGGGATTTTTCTAACATCTTCAGGGAGTTTTTTTATTAATCTGGTAACATAAAATAAAATAAAAGCTTTAATTTTTCCCTTCCCCGTTTTTATTAACAATATTAAAGTACAACTACTTACATTATATGTTGCTCGTTACATCTACATTATTATTCAAAATTAAATTTAACAGCCAATTCGCCGATGTCGAAAGGATAAGTTCATTCGCATTCGGGGCGAAAGAAAATTGATTTGGGTTTTTTCCAACTTTATTCTATGCGAACAATGTGTCAAAATTCAATTGAAATACATAAGTACATGCGAACGAATAATAGTGACATAGACAAACCCAAACTGATTCGAATATGAGTGACTAGCTCTCTTTCGAATACATTTTCATTCGATATCGTCGAACAGCCTGTTACAACAAATGTAAATACAATTGTAGATTAAACATAAAAAGAATATTACAATCAAGTCATTTATTTTCGTTTTTTGATCCTGTAGCTTCCTTTCTGGATGTTGCTTTAAGAACGTTTTTAAAATAATTTGATAATATCCGCCTTTTACATATCACATCCCAGAGTATAGTTACAGACGAGTAAAATATTATTCACAATTTGAAGCAATAATTAATTTTTATTTCCACTTGAAATTCAATACTTATTGTTAGTTCATTTTGATACTTATTGTTAGTTCATTTTGAAGATTCAATAAATAAAAAAATGCTTAAAAAAAAAAAAACTTGAAATTCAAAATATTCTATTTCGCCAATTTTTCATTGTATTTTCTTCTTCTGTTTTTCTTTTGTCTTGACAACCATTCACAAAGAAAAACATATAATAATAAAAATTTTTGATATTCCATCAAACATCACCGATGTCACACATACTGACAAATTTTCACACATACTACTACCATGCTTGTTAAGCATTTTGATCGTGTCTATTTCCCTTTAGCACAGCTGCACAACCGTAAATTTGTCAAAAATATACAGTCTTCTTTGCTTTTTCAAACGAAAGGAAAACAAAGTTTAGAGAACTTTGTATTTATTGTAGTTCTGCCACTACCTATTAAAGCTGCCTTGAGTTACATTAAGGATTTATGCCGCCATATCACCAAATTCAACTCCGATCGTTAATGGAGCTCAATCCGTTTTTCAGCATGAAATCTATCTTCATTCTTTTCGCAAAACTTCTAAAATTTTTCGTTTTCAACAAATTTTTTCAGCTCAAGGTCCTTTTTGGCTTTTATAAAAAATTTCATCTTTTGAGAGTATTTGTCAATATTTCGAACAAGACACTGTATTTAATTCCAAGGACATCAAGAGCATCCGATTCCTCAATACTTATATCATCCATAAGTACAGATGAAGCAGCATCTGCGGTCGTGTGTTTGTGTGTTAATAAAACACAGTACGTCTTACGAGCGTTGTGGGCGACCCTGTCTTTATGACCATGTTCGCAGATTAAGATCAAGTAAGATTTGCCAGTAGCTCATCATGCCAGAATTTGTCAAACGCTTTGAATATATCTAGAGCACCACTTTACTTGCATCGAAATAATGAATTGAGTGGTACCATTTCTCAGAGAGATATGCTAAAAGATCGACCCTTACGAAATCCGAATTGACGATAACAAAGTAATTTATATGATTATAGATACCTCACAAGGTGGCGAGGTAGTACACAAACTTGCTCACAAGTGAACGTAAAATTAACGTGTTAATAACCGCTCCAAAAAAAAAGAAAAACATGCGAAACCCCGGTAAAAGTCGACAAAAAACCGATAGAGATCAATAAAAAACCCGGAAATACCCGGATAGTAATCGTATAACCGGCTTCAAGATGGCCATTAAAATTTCAGATACACGTTCCACGGTCAAAACACGCATCGAATATGAAAACCCGGTTCCGATCAAGTTACTGAACCGGTTTCAGTTTTTTTTTTTTTTGTGGAATTCCAAAAATCGGCTTGAGGAATCGCCAAAATTCCCTCCCCGAAATAATCCCGGAAGCAATACGGCAACTTCAATTCTCATATTAAAGCGGCAGCACTTTTTTCTATAGCGGAATATCAAAAGAACACACTATATATAACAGGGGTTACGAGGGTTGCAAACATACAAATCAACAAACATACAAGTGAAACTAATAAAAGCCTGTTAATAACCGCTGCTGTCGTATACGTACCATACATTCGGCCACTAAACACCGGCAGGAAACGTTGACAAATGCTATTTCTTTATATAAAAAGTGCACAAACTGGGCAAAATATACAAAAAAAAAAACGGCCAAAAAGTGCCAGCAAAAATCAACAAAACCCCTGATAAATAAGCGTATAAGTGGGTCCAAAATTACCTGTAAATGCTTAGACATACGTTCCATGACAAAAATTCACTACGAATATGAGAAATCTGTTTAGAATAGCTTACAGAGCTGGTTCCAAGTTTTTTGGTAAAATGGCTTCAGGAATTGGCAAAATTCCCTTATTTCCCCGGAAGCAATATAACAACTTAAATTTTCCCACTAAAGCGGCAAAAATTTTTTCTATAGAGGCATATAAAATTCCTCAAAAGTACACACTGTATATAACAGGGATTGCATGAGTTACAGACATACAAACAAATATACAAGTGCAGCTAATATAAGCATGTTAAAAAGGTCATTCTGTAATGAATGAGAATTATTAAATCTGTCATCTTTTAGTTTAACAAAACTGCCAATAACTACTGTAAACACATTTTTGATTTTAAATCAAAACCAAATACATAACCATAGATATTTTGTTACCAACTCTGCAAGTAACTTAAATTGCCTGTATTTCCCCTGTCGTGCCTGTCATCTTAATAAAGCAAAAACAGTCAAATTGAAAATTATATTTAGCTATAAATATAAATCTACATTTAAATACAAATAGAAGAGAATTTATTTTACTCGTATTTAAAATCACAAGTTGGCAAAATCTTGTCATACATCATGCAACGCCTGAACGAATGTGTGCGTACCCAGTTCATTATGGGCTCACGGATAATTTTGCATTTAGTAAGCTGAACAGAAATGCATAAACTACAGAGCAAAACTTATTGTACTTAAACATTCTACGTCAAATACATGATTTCATATCAGAAAATATGCAGGGCAGACGTTTAAAGATATGCTTTGTTTGCATTTTTACACTTCAGTTTTGCCAAGTTTATAGTGAAAAAATATAGTTTATAGTGCTAGAAGTCTACATCAAGCCTCCATCATGCGAAAAGTCAAGTCAGGGCTTGTACGTATAAAAAGCATTTGAACTGAGTAAAATGATCTGGCACAGCCTGTACATCACGTTACTTCAAAAAATTATGCAATAATATCACAAGCAAGCTTTTTTTCGTTTTACGTTACAAACGATATCGAACGGCGATTTTGGTGATCATCAATATTTTCATTTTCATCCCGATTTATTAATGAAGAAACAAATGAAACGTAGTAAACTTTTAAACTTGAATCGCCCAGAAGCTTCCTTAGTTCACATGATTTAATATCGTTTATTTCAAAATAAGTTGATATAATATTTATATTTTAGAAATATGAATAGCAAAACTTGTTCTTCTGAAATCGAACACCTTGTCTCAGAATCAGAAGAGAATGGCAACTTCGCAGGTCTCCCCAGCTTAAAGCTAGGCTTCGATTATGCGTAAGTCAACTAAGAAATTTGCTTGAAGTCCAAAGAGTGGCTTCCCTCACAACCTATTTGGAAAGCCTTGATGGTAGTCCTCAATCCGATTATTCTTTGTGGAAAGCAGCAAGAGGGTTAAAGAGACCCGTCAGATCTAAGCCACCCTTGCGGACTGGGCCAAAAGTGACTCCGAAAAGGGAATGCTGTACGCTACCCACTTGAGAAACGTGTTTGCCATTGACGGACTGAATGATGAAGCTGATATGCCGCCATACGCCGTTAGACCTCTCGTACCTTTTAGACTTCGTTTTCAAGATGTCGATAATGCTAATAGTAACTTAAACCCCAGAAAAGCTCCAGGTATTGATGAAATTACTAACAAGATGCTTGTGCAGTTGTTGCTCAGCTCTATTCATTGACGTTTCCAAAGCTTTTGACAAAGTGTGGCACGAAGGCTTAACTCATAAAATAAAATTAAACTTGCCTGCAAACACGCACAAGCTGTTAGAGAGCTACTTATATGACCGGAAATTCGTCGTTAAGGAAGGTTATTGCAAAAGCTCGGCTCAGCCAATCGAAGCTGGAGTAGCATATTGGGTCCAACTTGATATTTGATTTATGCTTCAGAAATGGCAACGAGCTGCAAAATTCACACTTCAATTTTTGCAGATGATACAGCATTCATCAGTGTCCATGAAGACTATAAATTAGCATCACAAAATTTGCAAGAACATATTCTTATATTGGAGAAATGGCTGAAACTTTGGAAAATCAAAGTAAATGAACAAAAATGTACCCATGTTACATTCACACTACGTAGAAAAACTTGTTCGGCTACTAAAACCAACAACTATATTGTTCCGCAGCACAGTGAAGTCAATTACCTTGGTATTCATCTCGACCGTAGGCTCACGTGGAAGTCTCACATTGACGCTAAAGTCACCCAGATGAAATTAAAAGCGGTGCAACTAAATTGGCTCATCGGCAGAAATTCTGTCTTGAAGTTAGACTGCAAACTTTTGTTGTATAACGCAATCCTAAAGCCAATATGGAGCTATGGAATTCAATTCTGGGGTACCGCCTCTGCATCTAACATTGAGAAAATTCAAAAGCGCCAGAATAAAATTCTCCGTATAATTACTGCAGCTCCATGGTATGTTAAAAACTCTCGAATTCACAAAGATCTAGGTGTACCCTTAGTGAAAGATGAATTTTCAAAATACGCGATAAGGTACATTAACAGACTGTAGTCTCACCCGAATCCTCTCGCACGTAGCATTCCTAACTTTGGTGGCCACACTCGGCTGAGAAGGATGGACACCCTTGCAACCATCAGAGCATTGGAAAGGTGATTTGCAACAAAATACACGCAAGAAGCAACCTTTGGTCTATCATTGGCTGGACTTAAGTAAATAAAATTGTTCAATATTAATTAATTTTTTTTCTATATTAATTAATGAATTTTTAGTTTTAAGATTTACATACTTATTGTTAGTTCTTTTAGAAGATACAATAAATAATTGAAATATTAAAAAAAAAATAAATAAATAAATAAATACAGAGAACATCACTGCTTCATCAGATAATTTTTTTGGTGCTAGCAACCGGGTTAAAGAAGTACGAAGCTTTTTACGTGGTCTCATATTGGAGTAATCTTGAAGTTATAATCTAGTCTAGTATAGGGTGTTTTTTTAAGCCCGATAGAACTTGAAATTGTAAAAAATAACACAAAAAATTAAATTGTAATCAAAATTTTTTTTTATTCGAAAGATCAATACGTGACATTAACATTTGAAAATGATTTCGGGCATATGGGCACCGCGGCTGTTCTTGACGAAGCGCATTCTGGACGTCCAATTTTGGGCCACTTTTTCGAGCACTGCTGGCCGTATGTCACGAACAACACGAACAATGCTGGCCTCCAAGGCGTCAATTGTTGCTGGTTTATCAGCATAAACCAGTGACTTCACGTAGCCCCACAGGAAATAATCGAGAGGTGTCAAATCGCACGACCTTGGAGGCCAATTAACAGGTCCATTTCTCGAAATCAACTTATCGCCAAATTTTGATTTCAGTAAGTCGATGGTTGCGTTCGCCGTATGGCACGTAGCGCCATCCTGTTGAAACCACATCTCCTCCGGATCAATGTCATCCATATTTTCAAACAAAAAATCATTGATCATGGTGCGGTAACGATCTCCATTGACCGTAACGCGAGCTCCGGCCTCATTTTTGAAGAAATAAGGTCCGATGATGCCACCAGCATGAAAACCGCACCAAACAGTGCATTTTTCTGGATGTAATGGAGTCTGTAGGGTCTCTTGTGGATTGGTCTCACTCCATATGCGGCAATTTTGCTTATTAACAAACCCGTTAAGCCAAAAATGCGCCTCATCGCTGAACACAATTTGGCGATAAAACAACGGGTCTGATTTTCAAAGTAAATTTGGATAATTTCGTAGCGTTGTTCAAGCGTGAGTCTATTCATGATGATTTGTCAGAGTATACTGAAACAAATAAAAAAAATGTTTCATCAAAATTTAATTTTTTGTGTTACTTTTTACAATTTAAAGTTCTATCTAGCTTAAAAAAACACCCTATAGTATGCATAGGGGTAGTTGTATTTTAAGAATATCCTCATAAATTTTTTAACTACACGGATTAATATAAATATAAAAAGTATTATATCGTGAAAAATACTTTTTTTATATAAGAAACCTGGCCACCTGATACTGTTTTGTTCGACGTTCGCTGACGAATCAATTAGAAATACAAATCTGTTTCAACTTTCGCTGAGTATGACGAGTTTTGACAAATACCACGATTGTGCGCAGTTTCATATAAACCAAAGTGTTTTACTTTTGGTGGCGACGAATATTCGCGACCAAAAATTCGTCGTTCGTCACAGTTGTGTTTCTAGCATAAGTCAGTTGAACAAAAAATACTGTTTGGCTACACTCATAGAAAACCTCTCATAACTGTGATGTATTTTAACATCAATGCAATGTCAGATGTCATCATTTTTGACCCCATGACAATTTTCATCACTGTTGCTCTACGAGTTGCTCGTAAGTATCAACAGCGGCAATTGTGACAATTATTTCATCAATAAAATGTCATACTGACATCATGGGGATGCTTTATCGGAATACGTTTGATGTGAGCATGTAATCAACGCAAGGAAACTCCAATACCGAAGAATTTACCAAAGGCTGTCAATATACTGACAAAACATCATCTATTGATGAATAGTGCACTAACATCAGACCATTTATAATTTGGATTCAATCTCATTCGTGGGATAGCTCATTAACATCAGAAAAATGCACGTGAAGTAAATTTAATGACGACATATCATCAATATTATGGTACGCTATCATCAACATTAAACTTCGGTTAAATTTAATGATTTTAAAAATATGTTCAAACACGTAACTTTATATTCTACCATTTTCTAGGAATCAATGAGAATTAAAAATGTTCTAATAACGCTATTGACGACTTCCTGCCATCCATACAATGTCTGTGTTGCGCAGTAGCATATTTTAATTGTGTGTATGCTGTGTATGAGGAAATATTCTCTTTCTTTGCTTCGTAGTTCTTCTTTTTATTTTTCTCTCTGCGCTGTCATTATATATATGTAACTAACGTCGCATATGATGATTAAATATCATTAATATGATGCATTTTTGTCTACTTCTTAAAAATTAATTTTAATTTAAAAATAATAATTTTAACTGCCTAATTCCTTTTCAACAATAAATTTAAAATATTATAACACTACTTAGGCTTTTTTATAATAAATTTTGATTCATAAATTATTAATAAAATGTATCATTGAATTGATGTCACCATAGTTGTAGCATTTATGATACTCAATATGTGACAAAATTGTCTGATGACTTTTGTTGTTGAGATTGATGGTAGTTTTCATATTACTGATGACTATTTACATACTATTGATGTCACAATTCTGATGGCCCGCCGTCATCAATATGAAGATGCTTTTTTCTATGAGTGCATAAGAGCAGTTTCAGCAACTCTAAATTATTTTAAAACTCTGCTGATTTGAAGCAATTGCAGTTTGCCCGATACTCGCTCTTTAACGTTTTATAGACAGTTCAGAGCTAAGAGAAAAACAAAAAACTTGTGATTTTTTTTTCTAGAGCTCTCTGCAGTGCTTTAATAGTCTGGTACCCACAGTTCGTCTCACTAAATGTATGAGTAAAAATTAAAGAAGCAGAAGATGCAGATGCAGATGACGACGATGATGATGATGACGATAAAGAGATGCAACATCCCATACAACAAACTATTTTGCACTTTGCCAGATACTTAACATAAAAAATATTTACAAATTCATGCTGTTTGCCCGATGCCAAAACAAATTGCTATACTTGTACATGTGTATGTACACTCATGTATTACATAGAGACATATGTACATATGTATGTATGTACATATGATTAAACGGCTGCAATAGCAACAGAAATATCTCAACATAATACAAAAGTCAAGAAATCAACATTCACATAAATGATCTACAATGTACGACTCTACAATACGAGTATGAAGAAAATTTGAAAATTCTTTTCCCTGCTGCCACTTGCTTATAAAAGGATAGTTTTTCTTCATCTGTTTCTGTTTTCTTATTTAAAGTTTCGACTTGATGATGGTCGTTCGTGTTGTTGTTTTTATAGTTATTATTATTGTTGTTGGCTGTTAGCTGGTTGTCTTCTACATTTTAAATATTTTGTGTAAATTTTGTTTTTAGAGTTTTCTTGTTCTTTTTTTTTTTTGCTTCAACTTCTTTAAAATGTGGCATTATAAATAACTTTGTAGAAACACAAATAGGAAAACATATGTAACTGTGTAAGAGAATAGGAGAAGAAAAAATCTTTCATGTATAATAATTTGTTGCTGTGTGTTGAACGAAGGTATGTACATATGTATGGTTGTGTGTTGTTGCAAGTTGCAGTTATTTATGAAACTTATAGGCCTGATGATATTCTTCATACCAATTGCATTTTGCACTGATTGTTTTATTTCAAATGTTTAAATGCTGTTGCCGTTTCTTTATTGAAAACTTAAATGCTGCACTGTGGGAAATTAAAATATCAAATAAATTTTTTTTTAACATTTTTTATTTATTGAATCTTCAAAATGATCTAACAATAAGTATTCAAATCTTAATACTATATTTAAAATTAAAAAATGTGCTTTATACTTAAGTCCGGCCAGTGCTAGACAAAAAGTTTTATTTTGCGGGAGCTATTTCGGTAAAATCACCTATTGAGCAATATGATGGTGGCAACGGTATCCCTTGTTCTAAGCCGAGTGTGGCCGCCAAAGTTAAGAATATTGCGCGCAAGAGGGTTTGGATGAAGTTCCAGTTTACTGACACGCGTACTTAGAAAATTCCTCTTTTACCAGCGGGACACTCAGATCTTTATGAATTCCAATTCATAAAATTCGTGAATTTTTTACGTACCATGGAGCCGCAGTAATCGTTCGAAGAACTTGGTTTTGTCGCCTTTGAATTTTTTCAATATTTGACGCTGAGGCGGTGCCCCATAATTGAATTCCGTAGCACCATATAGGTTTTAGAATTGCATTATATAGCAGAAGTTTGCAATCCAACTTCAATGTCGAGTTTCTGCCCATAAGCCAATTTAGTTGCGCAGCTTTTAGTTTCAACTGAGTGACTTTTGCTTCGATGTGAGACTTCCACGTTAGCCTACGGTCGAGGTGTATACCAAGGTACTTGACTTCATTGTGGATAGGTGCACATGTTTGCTTACACAGTGTGAATGTGACATGAGTACATTTTTGTTCATTAACTTTGATTTTCCAAACCTTCAGCCATTTTTCCCATGTTGAAATATATTTCTGTAAATTTCGTGAAGCTAATTGATGGTTTTCATGAACGCTCAAAAACGCTGTGTCATCTGCAATGGTTGAAGTGTAGATTCCGGATATCGTTGGCATGTCAGAGGCGTAAATCAAATATAAAGTAGGCCCCAGTATGCTGCCTTGGGGAACACCGGCGTCGATTGGCTGAGTTGGGCTTATAAAATCGGCTTCTCTGATAACAAATTTCCGCCCATATAAGTAGCTTTCCAGAAGCTTGTGAGTATTTACAGGTAAGTTTAACTTTATTTTGTGCATCAACCCATCAAATAAATGAAACTAATCAAATATAGTTTTTTGAGTTATCTCTTTGTCAAATGCAATCTGTGTGTAATGATTCTTGCAATTAACTTGATTTGGTGTTTGTTAGTGATGTTCATGTTATCCGGTCTGAATCAGTTACTTTACCCGAGGATCGATATCATATCATGAAATTCTTTGAGGAGTCACAGAACAAAACGTGCTTTTTGCATATTTTTTTAGAAATTGCTTTTTTGCTATACAGTCAGAGACTAAAGTATTCATACATGCTGAAAATTTCATATATTCGCCAATCGAAGAGTGCCCGAAAAAAAATTTTTTAACCAAAATTATTCAAGTCCATTTTATTTAAAAAAGGGTGGTTAAATTTCAAGGGCCGATGTTTATTTTGAATAAAACACAAACTATTTAGGAAATTATTGAAATTTTATTTTATTATGAAATATTGGTATTATTCAATTATGTGTGGAACAAAATATTGGCCAAATGGGCGCCGCGATCACGGTGGCTCACCTCCATACGGTGGTCCAAATTAATGATGACCCTGAGGCATAATGGAGGTTCTATGCCGTTAATGTGCCGAATTATGTCATCATTTAGCTGTTGAATTGTTGCTGGCTTATCGACGTTCACCAAAGTCCAACGGTGTCAAATCACATGATCTTGGCGGGCAATTGACATCGCCATTACGCGAGATAACACGGCCATTGAATTTGTTGCGCAAAAGAGCAATTGTTTCGTTAGCTGTGTGGCAAGTGGCATCGTCCCGCTGAAACCACATATCGTCTACATCCATATCTTCCAATTCGGGCCATAAAAGTTCGTTATCATCTCACGATAGCGAACACCATTCACAATAACTGCCTCACCGGCCTCATTTTGGAAAATATACGGCCCGATGATGCCGCCAGCACATAAACCGCACCAAACAGTCACTCTTTGTGGGTGCATTGGTTTTCCGACAGTCACTCTTGGATTCTCATTCGCCCAAATGCGGCAATTCTGTTTATTGACGAATCCACTGAGGTGAAAATGTGCCTCATCACTGAAGATGATTTTCTTCGAAAATTGATCATCATTTTTATAATAAGTCTGGATAACTTTAACACGTTGTTGGATTGTGTATCTCTCCATGGTTCAAATTGAGTAAGTCTGAAATAGAGAAATGTTAAATAAAATTCGAAAAAAAACTTGTGTTTCACATTCAACATCGGCCCTTGAAATTTAACCACCCGATATAAGGAAATGAAGTTTTTCATTCTTCTTTTAAAATAACGAAAAAAATTGAAAAAAAAAAACAAATTATAAGAGAGGACAAAAATGTTCATACATAACAATAGACTTTATAACATTTAGTAAAAATAGTTTGTAAATTATTATTTTTTTTAAATTAATATTTTGTTGGTCCGCCGTTAGCGTCAATCACTGCTTGCAGTTGTCTTGGCATTGATGCAATAAGATTTTCGGTCACATTAGAAGCAATTTCGAAACAGCCCTTTGTAGAGCTTTTTTTAACTTTTGCTTGTTGTTTATACTAACATGAGCATGAGTGGTACATAAGAGCACTCGGTCTGCCTAAAATTTCGTAAAAAAAAACGGCGGAAGAAAAGTTTTACAATTAAGATCTCTTGCTCTTTTTATTTTCTTAGTGTATTCAATTATTTCTCAATTTATAATTTTCATTCCTCTATTTCAGTTTGCGATTTTAATAATGATGTAGCACTTTTTTCTAAACAAAATAATTCTTTGTCTTTGCTTCTCTAAGCACGCAAGTCTGTCCTAACATTTTTTCTGCCTTCTGCCTGCCTGTCTGCCCCGCCTGCCCCGCCTGCCCCGCCTGCTTGTATGCTTGGCTGTTTGTTTCTCGTTCACTGTTTTTGCTGTGATTTAGTAGGTATGTAATAATTTTAGTCACAGTACTTGCACTACCACTAGTTAAAACATGGCCCCTATGATTCCCTCTAAATTGTTTAAAATACGAACAGAGACACAATTTAAAATTGTGGTGGCAGGCAGGCAGGCAGCAGCAGCGTGTTGCCAACGAAGCAACAGAAACAGCGACAGCAACAGCAACAAACAGGCCGACACTCCAACAAACAAGCAAACAACATGCTCGTTCGTATGTGCGTCTGCATGTACGAACATGTGGCAAACAGGCAATTGTTGTTAATGTATGTATTTAAGCTAATTTTCAACGCATTGTTGACAAAACTGTCAACAAAATGCTGAAGAGTAGCAAAAAAAAAAACGACTCAAACTAACACACATACACACAAACATATTAAATATGCATACTCACATACACACATTCATATAGATCGTTTGTTTATCCCCATTAATACAAAAAGTGTGTACGCGTATGGAGCAGTATTTTATGCTGCTTCGAGTGTTTATGCATTTGTGCAACATTTGTAAGTATAAATAATTAACACACGTTACGGCAGATTTATCAATTTCAGAATATTCAACATCGAAATAAACGAACAAGAACCAAATAATAATGTTTAAATAATTATGATGAAAATGCTATAAATATTAAAACGAGATGAGAAATAATTTGCGAGAATTAAAATTGGACGAAATTCATCAAAACGCGACTTAAAAGTGAAACTTTGTAGAAAGACGTACGATTTTGTGGGGAAAAAATTTAAAACGTTTTCTCTGAAAGATGCGTTTTTGATGACAGAAACTTTTTCAAAAGATTCTATTTTAAAAAAATTTTTTTAGAAAGCACTCTTCTTTACAAAGTATATTTTTTTTATAAAGTATATTTCTTTACTAAAAGGTACTTTTATCTTAAAGGAGTTTTTCAAAAATAATTTTCTAAGTTCTTCAAGAAAGTGTTTTAGCACTTCCTAAAAAGTACATTTGAGCAATTATGATTATTTTTGTATTGGAATAAAACTCAAAGGATAACCCCTACACAGAAAAAAAAAAATTGTTCGTGTTCAATAACGAAATTCTTTGAATCAATTAATAAATTGTTTGAATGCGGACCTGTAAAGGAATTCGTGGATTCAAACAAAAGTTTAGTAAAAATGATTATTGATCGAAAACAAATATTGAAACAACAACAAAATACAATATCCAAGGTTATTTTTTTGAGCTTCATGTAACGACCTACTGAGGCTTCTATTCGGGCTATTGTAAAAAAATTTCGCACCAAATTTACACTGTTGGACATTAAACCACCAACACGCTTACGTAGAGTGCGAACTGAAGAAAATATCGCAGCCGTATCGGCCAGTGTTGGTGATGACCGTGAAATATCGATTCGGCGCCGTTCGCAGCAATTGGGCCTCTGTTACTCCACTACGTGGAAAATTTTGCGGAAGGATTTGGGTGTGAAGCCTTATAAGATACAGCTGGTGCAAGAATGGAAGCCAAACGAACTACCACAACGCCAAATGTTTGGTGAATGGGCTCTTGAAAAGTTAGATGAAGATCCACTTTTTTATCGAAGAATTGTGTTCAGCGACGAGGCTCATTTCTGGTTGAATGGATACGTGAACAAGCAAAACTGCCATATTTGGAGTGAAGAGCAGCCAGAAGCATTGCAAGAGCTACCAATGCATCCACAAAAAACAACCGTTTGGTGCGGATTATGGGCTGGCGGCATCATTGAGCCGTATTTCTTCAAAGATGATGCGAATCACAACGTTACTGTGAATGGTGAGCGCTACCGTGCGATGATAACAAACTTTTTTTTGTCCAAAATGGAAGAACTTGACTTGCATGACATGTGGTTTCAACAAGACGGTGCCACATGCCACACAGCACGCGAAACAATGGACCAATTGAGAGGCGAGTTCGGTGAACAGTTTATTTCACGCTTGGGACCAGTCAATTGGCCGCCCAGATCGTGCGATATAACGCCTCTAGACTATTTTTTGTGGGGCTATGTTAAGGCTAATGTCTATAGCGACAAGCCCGCTTCGATTGACGCACTGGAAGCCAACACTGCCAACATTATTCGTGAGATACCGGCCGAAATGTTGGAAAGAGTATGCCAAAATTGGGCTAAGCGGATGGACCATTTGAGGCGCAGCCGCTGCCAACATTTGCATGAAATAATCTTCAAACATTAAACTATATCGACCCAACTATCGATCCAAATAAATATTTCATGCATTTTTCTGAATTTTATGTGTTTTTTTTTAATTTCCGATAGTTCTTATAAAATCACCCATTATAGGCATACAAATTATTTTTTCAGGCAAATATTTTGCTGATTTTATTTTTACTATAACTTTTCCTGTGTACATATGCAATGCATTGTACTGGGAAACTAGGAATACTAGTTATAAGGAGGGGGAAAGAGGGAGTAGTGAAAAGGTACTGATCTAAAGGTTATAAAGTTGTTACGGGTTGCGTAATCCAAGCAAAATAATCACTGGCACTCTCTGCGGATTGCAATTGAGTTCTAAAGGAAAAACTCCCTCAATACTACCCAGACACTACAACATTACTTTTCTAATGACCATGTTGGTCCGCATGTAGCAAACCCAGTGAAAAACTTTTTGAAAATACTCAATTGGGTAGTACACCTCCGTATTCAATAGATATTGTGCCGACCGACTATCATCTGTACCGGTCATGCTTTGCCGAAACAGGAGTAAACATCATATAAAAATAGGAAATATTGGGTTGATTTATGGATATCCTCAGATGACAAAAAAATACGTCAGAATTTGAATTCGAAAGCTGCCTGCCAAAAGGGAATATGTAGTCGACTGAATGTAAACCGCTGTTCGTTATTTCTCAAAAAAAAAAACTTTTTTCTTGACAAAAATGCCGGAAACTAATTTTTACTCCCAACATATTTCGAGGTTCCTTTCAGTTTTGCAAAAGGGTGCGTTTTAGAAAGGTGCATTTTTAAAAGGTACTTTTTGAAAGATATTATTGTACTCATACAAAGTAAAGTACTTTTTAAAAAAAGCTGCCTGCTGCCTTTTCAGAAAAAAAAAAAAACTTTACTTTCAAAATAATTTGTTTACAAATTTTTGTTTAAGAAGTTTTTTTAATGATAAAAGTTAGTTTTTAAAAACTAGTTTTTAAAAAATGCTTTCAGAAAAGGGGTTTCTCTCAAAGAAAACCTTTTAAAATGAAATTTTTTAAAATACACTTTTTTAAATGCACTTTCTTAAAAAATATTTTCCAAGCTATCTTTTTAAAAGGCACTATTTTTAAGTAAAGTACGTTTCGCAAAAACTACTACTTCAAAAAGTACTTTATGAGAATTTTCAAAATAATTTTTTTAAGAAATGCTGCTTTGATATGTATTTTTTTAAGTACTTTTTTAAAAGGCACTTTTTTTTAGAACGGTGGTTTTTAAGAGTTAATTTTTAAAAGACGCTTTTATAAAATGCACTTCTTCATAAAGCACCTTTAACTAGGTACTTCTTTTTAAGTACTTTTTAAAAAAGTACTTGTTCAAAACTTTTTGTTACTATTTACAAGGAATGTTTTTAATAGGTACTATTTTTTAAAATGATAGGTACTTTTTAAACGACACTGTCTTAAAAATGATAAGTACTTGCCATAAAAATTACTTTCTAAACACTTAACGAGTATATTAAAAATAATTTTTTAACAAAAATTTTTAGGGATTTTTTCAAATAGTACAATTTTAAAAGTTGCTTTTGTAAAAGGTTCGTAGTTGAGTAGGTTTTTTTATTAGGCGCTTTTTTAATGATTTTTAAAAACGTGGTTTTAAGAAATACTTTTCTAACTTGGACTTTTTTAATAGGTAATTCTTTTAAAAGGTTGGTTTTAACAGGTACTTTTTTAACAGATGCTTTTTAAAGGTATTTTTTTTAAACAATTAAGTTTTTAATCGCTATTTTTAGCTTCTACCATTTATACCAATAAAAATTATAAATAGCCTGTTTTTTATGTTTCCCAGCTATCTATATGTCGACATTTCATAGGAACTACCCTAATCATCAGTAGACTTTGGAAATTTTTGAAAGATATTCTCAAACATTCAACTTTATATCCCAGCAATATAAATAAATTGCTGAGAATTTAAAAGAAAAATGCTCTAATAATATCTGTCAAAACACAAAAAACAAGCCTTTTCATTTATTCACCTCTCTAACATTTCTTTACACCTTTCAAACAAATGAACAACCGTTGGTTGTCTACTGATGATTAGGGTAGTTCCTATGAAATGTCGACATATAGATAGCTGGGAAACATAAAAAACAGGCTATTTATAATTTTTATTGGTATAAATGGTAGAAGCTAAAAATAGCGATTAAAAACTTAATTGTTTGAATTTTTGTTCTCTGCTTTTCGATACTTTCAAAAAGCAAATCGTAGCAACCAACGGTTGTTCATTTGTTTGAAAGGTGTAAAGAAATGTTAGAGAGGTGAATAAATGAAAAGGCTTGTTTTTTGTGTTTTGACAGATATTATTAGAGCATTTTTCTTTTAAATTCTCAGCAATTTATTTATATTGCTGGGATATAAAGTTGAATGTTTGAGAATATCTTTCAAAAATTTCCAAAGTCTACTGATGATTAGGGTAGTTCCTATGAAATGTCGACATATAGATAGCTGGGAAACATAAAAAACAGGCTATTTATAATTTTTATTGGTATTTTTTTTAAATAAAGATATTTTGTTTAAAGATACTTTTTTAAAATAACATTTTTAAAGTACTTTTTAAAAGTCTTTTTAAGTACATTTTAAAAGGTACTTTATTAAGAGGTCCTTTTCAAAAGAAACTCTTTTAAAAGGTTATTTTTTTAAAGATACTTTTTTAAAAGGGACTTTATGTAAGGTACCGTTTTAAAGGTACTTTTCTAAAAGGTATTTTTTTAAAAGCTAATTTTTTAAAAGGTACTTTTTTAAAAGGTACTTTTTTAATAGGCACTTTTTTAACAAGTACTTTTTTAAAAGGAACTTTTTTAAACGGTACCTTTTTAAAAGCTACTTTTTTAAAAGACATGGTACTTTTTTAAAGGTAGCTTTTTCAAACCTACTTTTTTAAAAGGTATTTTCAAGGTGCTTTTTCAAAAGGTACTTTTTAAAAGGTAGTTTTTTAAAAGCTTCTTTTTTAAAAGGTGTTTTCAAGGTGCTTATTCAAAAGGTATTTTCAAGCTCCTTTTTAAAATGTATTTTCCTTGTACTTTTTTAAAAAGTACTTGATTTAAAAGTTTTTTTTTTTTTTTTTTGTTAATTTTCTCTCTTACTCTTTACATTTTGCAAAACATGTTTTTCGTTAGACCTTTTGATTAAATGTGTCATTTTTAACTAAACCTTTTATAAACTTTAGTGTTGCTTTTTAAGAGGTACTGTTTTACAAATACTTATTTCAAAAAAGGTAAATGTACTTTTTTCGATCCACACAGATTATAAATGAATTAACCACAATATTTTTGAATGGCTTTATGTTTGCTTCTAATTAATAACATATTGTTCAAAATATGTATGAGTATACGAGTACATAAATAAAGTTGTATATGGTGCAACATTCTCAGTTAGTGTCTTTGGCGTCATATTAATGAGGATTTTCCATTTAAATTTTGATGTCATAAGATAGCTTTATCTAATGATTATATTTTTAAGGAAGAGACTTCATTCATCTAGCTGCTGAGCAAACTGTTAACATAATTTTGAAATATATAATTAAAACATATGTCTTAGAGCAGAAAGAAAACAAAACAAAGTCATAACATAACGCCCGAAGCAAAACAAAACAAATCAACATTGATAATCCTTTAAGAAGCCACAAGCGAACAGACATACGGAAAAAATCAAAGCAGCAACTTAAAAGCATGAATCAAAGATATTAAAACCCCTACTCCATCATCTTGATACGCCTCATTGGACAATTAAAACGCCAACTCACTTTTACTCGTATAATCAAAGAAACAGTTTGATAGTTTTTAAAAAGGTGTAGTTAAGAGGGGGACTAAAAGAGAAAGGAGAAGGCAATGGAATGGAATGCTTTATGTTTAAAGTTAAGTATATTAGAAAAGATAACAAAGGCACTGCAGTTAGAAAAAAAGTGAAGCTAAATTTTTACATAAACGGTTTTTTGTGTAATATAGGAGGAGCTCTGAAATCTGCTCTAATTTGGAGAACTTATCCTTGGAAGATGCAGGCAAAACTAAAAATGCATTTGATGGTTAACATTTTGTTAGTTCGATTTAATGAAGCCCATAAATAATAAGACCATAGTTTTAACGACTTTGCATCATTCGATAATTTCATGTTAATTTAAAATGATTTATGCTGAAATCAAATATTTACTTGATTAGAAACTGCGTATAAATATACGTAAAACTTCATGAAGCAAGTGGTCTCATAAAAATTGTATTCTACATAACTTTAAGTAATTCTTTGTACAAGCATATCTTCATATTTTTTGGATTTTTTGTTTATAAATTATTTGAAATAATTTATAAACAAAAAATCAAAAAAATTTCCCTGAGGAAGTATTGAATTAAATAAACAATTTTTTAAAAACTTTTTATAAAAAAGACCTCAAGCTTGAAGATCATTACATCTTAATTTTATTTATTTATTTTTTTTAACTTTATTACTTTATTTATTGAATCTACATAAAAAATGGTATGTGTTTTATTTATTGAATCTTCAAAATGAACTAACAATAGTATTCAAATCTTAAAATCTGACAATAATAAATAAATCCTGACAATTCCAGACAAAATGTTTTCTTTTGAAGGAACTATATCGATAAAATCATCTATTTAACACTTTGGTGGTGGCAACGGCATGTCTTCTTCTCGACCGAGTGTGGCCGCCAAAATTAAGTATGTTGCGTGCAAGAGGACTTGGGTGAAGTTCCAGTTTACTGACATACCTTGTTGCATACTAAGAAAATTCGTCTTTTACCTGCAGAACACTCAGATCTTTATGAACTCGTGAATTTGGTTTTGTCGCCTTTGAATTTTTCCAATATTTGACGCTGAGGTGGTGCCCCATAATTGAATTCCATGCCACTATATTGGCTCTAGAATTGCATTGTACTCGTATAACAAAAGTTTGCAATCTAACTTCAAGGTAGAATTTCTGCCCATAAGTCAATTTAGTTGCGCTGCTTCAATGTGAAACTTTAACCTCATTGTGCTGCGGAATAGGTGAGTTGTTAATTTGGATAGGCGGACGTGTTTGCTTACACAGTGTGAATGTGACATGAGTACATTTTTGATCATTAACTTTGATTTTCCAAACCTTCAGCCATTTTTCCAATGTTGAAATATATTTCTGTAAATTTCGTGAAGCTAATTGGTGGTTTTCATGAGCGCTCAAAAACGCTGTGTCATCTACAAAGGTTGAAGTGTGAACTCCGAATCTCGTTGGTATGTCAGAGGCGTAACTCAGATATAGAGTAGGTCCCAGTATGCTAAGCTGGGTAACTCCTGCTTCGATTGGCTGTAGGGGGTTTATAAAATTGCAATAATCCCTCGTGCCACACTTTATCAAAAGCTTGAGAAATATCAATGAATAGAACCGAGGAATACTTCTTGTCCTCAAAAGTCTGCCTTATGACATTGACTAGTCTGTACGTTTGTTCAATGGTGCTGTGTTCAGTCCGACAGCCAAATTGATGATCAGGGATGCATCCCACATTGTTCAATATTCGACTCAACTTCGCCATTAACAATTTTTCGAATAGTGTTGTAGAATCATATAGACTTATTGGTCTATATGATTCTACTTTAGTTGGATCCTTCCCAGGCTTGGGTATCATAGTAATCATAGACACTTTCCATTCTGCACGATAATACTTGAGACGTAAAATAGCGTTAAAAATAAAAAAGGGAATTCTTCTAATTGCTCAAGCATTTTACCAGTGATTTGATCAATGCCTGAAGCTTTCGTGAGGTTTGTGCCACCGATACCATTTTCTACGTCTTCAAAATAAAGTCTCAAAGGCACAGGCGATCTAACAGCTGCATCAATCGCTACATCATTTGTAATAAAAACTTTTCTCAAGTAGTTAACATACACCCGGCTCCTTTACAGAATCGCTTCTTGCCCAATCCCCAGTTGAAGTTCACAAAGGTGGCTATTACGGGTCTTTTTCAACCTTTTGTCGCTTTCCACAAGGAATAGCCAGATTGGGGTGTACCATCAAGGCTTTCCAAATATGTTCTAAGAGAAGCCATTCTCTGAATTTCAAGACGTTTTCTTAATTCAGTTATGCATTCCCGTAGCCTAATTTTAAGGGGAGACGTGCGGAGTTGCCACTCTCTTCTGACTCTTCTTCTTCCTGACTGAAGTAGCCCAATTTCATAAGAGTAAGTTCTATTGTTTTTATTTTGGAGTCTTATATGATTAGAGATAGCATGCTGTATGGTTTTCAGAAAAATCTTTAATTGACACATCTTCAGGCGTTTTCAAAGCAATATATTCCGTACAATGAGTACACAAATATTTTTTATATTTCCGCCAAATAACTCTAGGGACGTTTAACGGGAGGCAAGCTCTTGGAGGAACGAAGCAGAGATTATAGTCGCTGAGTGCTGTGGTGACAGATCTAATGAAGGCTTCACTTGCATCCACTTTAAAGGAAAATTTTTCGCAACTCCAAAATCTATAACATCTAGAATATTTCGTTGGTCTGACGGCCAATAAGTGGGGTGTCCGTTTGAAACACATCTAAGCCCATTTTGGATATAGTGTCAAAAAGCACACGGCCTTTCGGGGAAATTAAACGTGGTCCTCAAAAAGTGGGTAGCGTTATAGTAGCCAATCACCAAAAATCGAGTGATTTGAAAAAATGTGAATATTGATTTTATGTTGCTGAAAATGGGGGCGGTGAATAAATCGAGGAAATACAAATTTTTCCATGGAAATATTCAATGTATATATTATTTGCTTGGAGATACTTCTCACGTGTCTCGTTTAGCAAATAGTGCTTAATACTAGTTTTTTCAAAATTGCCGAGCTTCCACAAGATCTGCCACGGAGATCTTCAGTATCGCATATCGTATAGATATTAAATTTAAAATAACTTGTGAGTATCAAGTCAGTTTCAGCAATTAGCATTATGCCGATTAATTTTCCATAGAGAAGTGCTAAAGTTGATTTTTGTGTTGGCGGATCCCACTTGCTTTCCAGAAACATATTTTAAAACAAATCATTTGTTCAAAATTGCCTGCAAAATAGTGAATTGCATTTTCAGTATTTCCTGCATCATGTTAGTCATGGAAACCGTAAATGTATTTATAGATTGAACAAGAGTCTGCAGAGTTGCCTCAAGATTGCTAAAATGTTGATCGCAGCTTTGAGTCTTGGGCTTCTGATGCAAGTTTTTATATGCTGATTCAAGTTTTGTACATCGGAAGTAGAAAAAGATGAGATCGAGAACTTCTCTTGTCCTGCAACAACTGAAATTGTGCCTTGCGTCTGGTTGGGAAGAAACGTTGTGGCAATTTGAATTAATGAATACATAGTTTTCAACATACTTAAATACAAAAAATGAAAGCTTTAAGCGTTTATTTATGGTCCTTCGAACCTAATATCTTTTCAATAATATGTGCCTAAGCCATTTTATATGCTATAACTTTAAAAATATTTGCCATTAAATCATGTTTTCGAAATTGTCACTTAAATCAATGGCTTTTCATTTAGCAACTTTTCGCCCCTTGAGAACAACAATATTTTATATTCCCCACCAGCTAAACCAAAAAAGCCCCCACATTAAGATCTCTAATGTTTAACAACAGGCGCATGCTTAACAGTTGTTCGCTCATAGACACTGACACTGACAACAGCGAACACAAGGAGGTGCCAACTTTGTGTCGCATTAACGGTAATTAATATGCGCATTAATAAAACAAGAATTAAAAAAACAACAAACAAGAGAGAGAAAGAGCGAAAATCAACAGCATCCAGCAACGAACAGCGAGCAACCGACCGACAACCACTACAACAAAAGGAGGGCGTAACTGTTAAACACTTATCAAATCAGCATAAACGTACGAGTATGAGTTTGATTTACAATTTAAATTCGCCGCTGCCAGCCAGCCAGCCTGCCTGCCTGCCTGCCTGCCTGCCAGCCTGCTACGGATGATAGAAACTGCGGAGGGGTTGGCAAAGACAACGTTTGTTTAATCTTTATTGTGAATAATTTCATGTGAATTATGGCGCGCTTGAGAAGAACAACTTTTGGAAAACTAGTTGGAAATTAATTTTGTCAGTTATGACCATTTTAAGTTGTTTAGACGACTAAATTTAATCAATTTACGAGTTCATATGAATGTGTTTTACAGCCACTGCTTAGATTTTTATCGATTCAATGTATAATTAATTGCTTAAATGTAATAAATTAATTGTGCTCTAGAGGAGTTTTCATTTGACCAAAAATTATTTATAATTTGTTGGTTAACAGAATTAATTTATGACCATATGGAGTTGCAAGACCAACCCAGTACTCGTTAATTGTTTATTAAGGTAAGACTTTGCCTTAAATATGCAGGTGCGTCATAGCCACATGGGTTATTGAAAACGGAGCTAATTTAATGGTTAATGAAATAGTAACACTAATATTATATTTTTTCTCTTTCTAGCTGATCCGCAAAAAACAAATTTGGAACTATAATTTTCTCAAATTTTTCAAAAAAAAAAAAAATAAATAAATATATATATATGAAGTTATTTCTATTTACTTTCTTTTTTAAAAGAGATAATTTTCTCAAAAAGTACATTTTGTATATTTTAATTAAACTTTTTAGAAAGTAACTTTTTACATATTAAAAAGTACTTTTTAAAATTTTTTTAAAGCAACCTTTAATTTTTAAATATACTTTTTTAAAAACCCTAATTTAAAAGGGGCTATTTTATATTACATTTTAAAGCGTTCTTTTCTCAAAAAACAGTTTTTAAGACAGAACTTTACGTAAAAGCTACTTACTTCTCTATAAAGTAATTCTTCAGAAACAAATCTTTTAAAAGACAATCCTTTAAAAACAGGCTTTTTAAAAAGTTACTAATTTTAAAAAATTTTATTTATACTTTTTTGAGTTATCTTTTAAGTACCTTTTTTAAAACACACATTTAAAAAAAAAACACTTTTGATGAAAGAATATTATTAAAAATATTTTTTTCTTCATAAGATACTTTTAGTAAAATCACTATTTTTCAAACAGTACCTCTCCAAAGGTACTTTATTAAAACATACATATATGTTTAGAAACGTACTTTTCTTAAAAAATAGTTCCGTATAAGGTACTTTATAATGTTTTCAGGAATTGCTTTTTGTAAAAGGTAGTTTTTAATATGTGTTTTTTTTCAAAGATATTTATTTAAAAGGTGTATTATACAAAGGGTACTTTTTCAACAGATACTTCTCTATAAAGTAGTACTTTAAAAGCAACAACGACATACTTTTTTCAAAATCCCTTATTTTAAACATATTTTACATATACCGGTATAAGGTACTTTTAGTACTTTTTTAAACGACACTTTTATTAAAAGGTCCATTTTTAAAACAAATATTTCAAAAATCCCATTTTCAAAACGGCAGACTTTCAAAAGCGCTTCTTTTACAACAGAGTTCTTGAAAGAGGGGCTGTCTTAAAAATATATTTTATAAGGCACTTTCCTAAGTGCTTGTGTTCAAGAGATACTTTTTGCAAAAGGGTTTTTTTTAAATTTACTTAATTTTAAATCACTTGTTTTAGAGGTAATTGTTAAAAAGGTACTTTTTCGCAAACTTTTTTTCAGCTGGTACTGTTTTTAAAAACAGTGGTTCTACAAAAAATTTGTATAAAAGGCCATTTGTTAAAAGTTACTTTTTTGTAAGGTACTTTTCCAAAATACACTCTTTTGTGAAATATATTTTATTAAAAAGTACTTTTTGAAAATATACTTGTTAAAAAGGTAAAAGTACTTTAAAATGTATATTTTTAAAGGTTCTATTTAAAATATACTCTTCCAAAGGTACTTTTTTCAAAGGTATTTTTTTATTAGGTACTTACGATAAGGTACTTTTTTAAATGCTACTTTTTCAAAAGGTACTTTTCTAAAAGCTACTTTTTTAAAAGGTACCTTTTTATAAGGTACTTTTTAAAAGGTATTTTTTTAATGGACTCTTTTAAAAGGTACACTTTTAAAGGTACTTTTTAAAAAGGTGCTTTTTTAAAAGGTACTTTTTTAAAAGGTAATGTTGTAAAGGTACTTTTTTAAAAGGCACTTTTTAAATATACTTTTTTAGATGGTACTTTGTGAAAATGTACATTTTTGAAATTTACATTTTTAAAAGTTTGTTTTTAAAGGTACTTCATTAATAGGTACTTTTTTAACAGGTACTTTTTAGTAGGTATTTTTTAAAAGAAACTTTATTAAAAATATACTCTTTTAAAAGGAACTTTTTTAAAAGTTACTTTTTAAAATGTACTTTTTAAAATATATTTTTCTAAGGTACTTTTTCAAAAAATATTTTTTTAAAAATACTTGTTTAAAAGGTACTTTTTTAAAAGGTTTTTTTTTAAAAAGGTACTTCTTAAAAGTTACTTTTTTAAGAGGTACTTTTTTAAAAGGCACTTTTTTAAAAGCTACTTTTTTAAAATGTACTTTTTTAAAAGGCACTTTTTTATAACATTTTTGCAAGATAACCTATCCAAAAGGGTTCTTTTAAGTACTTTATTTATAGAAGGAACTCTTTTTAAAAGCCCCATTTTTGAATGGTACTTTTTTAACAGCTACTACTTTCTTTTGTAAGAAATACTTTAAAGTACTTTTAAAGTACTTTTTGTAAAAGAGATAAATCTTTTTATAAAAATGATTTTTTTGCTAGGTAATTTTTTATAAGGTACTACTTTTAAACCAATTGAGTTTTTTGGTTTGTACATATGTACATCAGGTTTTTAGTTCAAGTTTTTAAGCTTTTTCTTAAGAAGGATTTTTTACAATACAAATTTGCTGTGATCTATAATTATTGATTGAAGAAGACAAGAAAAATAATAATCAAATCTTTAGCTGGGGGACAACTAGCTGTTTCGTAGTCGTTACACTAAAAAGAAAAATTCTGTAATAATGTGTTTTGACAGATAGTAATAGAGCATTTTTTTTTTTAAATTCTCAGCAATTTATTTAGATTGTTGGGATATAAAGTTGCATGTTTGAGAAAATCTTTCAAAAATTTCCAAAGTCTACTGATGATTAGGGTAGTTCCTATGAAATGTCGACATATAGATAGCTGAGAAACATAGAAAGCAAGCTATTTATATTTTTTTATTGGTACTACTTTTAAAAAATACTTTTTTGCCAAAAACACTTCTTTACGGTAGTTTTTATAAGAGAGATAATATTTTTTATAAAAATTATTATTTTTTGCGATATACTATATTAGTAGGTAGCTTTTCAAAGATACTTTTCCAAAAGGAACTTTTTTTAAGATAGAAATTCTATAGAAGGTACTTCTTTAAGAAGATTAATTTTGTAAAAAGCACTTTTATAAGTAGTAGTAGTAGTAGTAGTAGTAGTAGTAGTAGTAGTAGTACTAGTAGTAGTAGTAGTAGTAGTAGTAGTAGTAGTAGTAGTAGTAGTAGTACTTCTGAAAGTAGTACGCTTTAAAAATGTATTTTTAGCAAATATTTTAATCTTTAAAGATTATTTTGTAATTAATTTAGTTTAAAGACGTTTTCTGAGCACTAAAAATATTTTGCATTTATTAAAGGGTTATTTTGTCAAATAAACCTGTATTAAACAAAAAATAGTTTCTATGAATAAGGCAGAAAATTGTTATAAACACAAAAAAAAAATTATAGTAAAAATAAAATCAACAAAATTTTTGTCTGAAAAAATAATTTGTTGTACATAAATATCAAAAAAGATAACCTTGTATATCATATTTTGTTGTTGTTTAAAAACATAGTGGTTTTCGATCAATAATTATTATTTACTAAACTTTTGTTTGAATCCACGAATTCCTTTACAGGTTCGCAATCAAACAATTTATTAATTGATTCCACGAGTTTCGTTATTGAAGACGAAAGTGAAAGTACTTCTTTCAAAAATTTTTTTAAACGTTATTTTATTTCGAACCATATTCCTTCTTTAAGTTGAAAAAATTCAAAGGCCACAAAACAAAATTCTTCGAACAATTACCGCAGCTCCATAGTACGTAAAAAACTCACGAATTCATAAAGATCTCTGTGTTCCTCTTGTAAAAGACGAATTTTCAAAGTCGCAACAAGGTATATCAGTAAATTGGAACTTCATCCAAATCGTCTTGCACGCAATATACTTAATTTTGAAGGCCACTCTCGGTTGAGAAGGAGGGACACCCTTGCCACCATCAGAACGTTAAATAAGTGATTTTACCGATATTGACCGTGCAAAATAAAACACTTTTGTCTAGCATTGGCTGGACTTAATTAATTTTTTGTATTTAGTATTAAGATTTAAATACTTATTGTTAGTTCACTTTGTGAAGATTCAATAAATAAATGAATGACAAAAAAAAGTTTTATTTTCTCAAGAAGTTTCTGACTTTTTGTTTAGGTATGTTTATTATATAGACCTTTGTTGTATTTTATATGTATTTTTAATAGATTAATTTCTTTAAAAAATTATTTTATCAGATAAATGTTAAAAATCATATTATTTCCATATCATAAAATCATATATCTTCTAGATGATTTTACACAGATACTTTTTAAAATATAATAATTGACTGGTTTTCAAAAAATTAATTCGTTTCAATCAATAAAATTGAGTGGTTCCTTTCTAAGCCCCTCCACGTTTAATTATTATTAAAATTTATACATAATAATATAATTAAAAAACAATAAATAACCTCAAATTTGTTTTATATGCATTTAGTTTATTAATTCTTATAAAAATAATTTACGAGTTATTAATTTCCATTATTGTTTAAATTAGCTGCCGAAAGAAGGGGAATTAATGCGACTTTAATTCAAATGCTAATTCATATTTAACACTCATTTACACGCTTAATGTGTCACACTTGAATTTAATTTTCGGATTTCGTTTTACCAGACGCCCAACCGAAAAAACTGAGTCTTGCTAAACCACACACATATGTTCGGAAATTGTAAGAAGCCTTTAAACATTTCTAAATTAAAAAAAACACACAAAACAACAAAATTTGTTTCAGGCTAAAAAGAAATCTTTATCAAATAAATGTTTCACAACAAACATTTAAGCAAAAGCAAACTCATAAATTTAAAATGTTTTGTAGCAGAACAAACGCTAAAGTGAGAGCAAACACAACAAACACCGAAATTAGATATACGAGTAGAACAAAGGTGTGACGGACGGACAAAGGTCGAAAAGAAACTTTAAGCCACTGCCACTGTCACGCCACTCAAGTCGGAAACACTCGCACTGGTATGAAAAAATGATGACAAAGAACATATTAACAAATTAATAAATTTAAATGTTTTTGTTCACTTTAAATTTTAAGCGAATTGATAAACGATTTGAATAAGAAAACACACGAAATAAAAAGTCAAAATATTTTAGACAAATAATAAAAAATGAGGGAGCTCAACTGTAAAAATATTATTCAAAAGCAAATCTTAAAAGACGTGTGAAATTATTTGACAGATGCATATTGTTATAATTTAGTTTAGATACTTGCACAAAGGTCACACATACCAAATGATATACGTACATATCGTTGGTCTCATGCCGAAAGGCCCTAACTCGCATTGTCCCCGAATTGAGCTTTTTTATAGATTCTAATTCGTTTCAAATAAGTACACAGCGTCACAAAGATTTAAGTATATAATTTCATATATATCGCTGTTACAAGCAATTGAGCAAAAAAGTTATTTTTAGTTACTCTTAGGTATACAGTTTCCATAATGCTTTTTCCTTGTCCTGTCAAATTGTAATTATTTTTGTTAGGGCCTTTCTACATGAGACCAACGATAAGTATAAATATACATTCATACCTACACATATCGTCACTTTTTTTTTAATTATTATAAGTAAATGTCGAACCAGAAAACTTAAGTGAGATAGATTGATATACAAAAAAAAATTTTTCAAAAGCATGCGTCACAAAGTGTTGCCAATCTGTACAAAACGGTGCAAAATTTTGCATGCAAATATCTGTTTTTTCACTTCGAATCAAAAAAGAAGCAGATTCGGCTAAAGGCTAGTTGAAGATTTCGCAAATCAATATCATCAATTAGATCAGAATCAATATCATTTCGGTATTCAAGGAGCTGTACGAGTACTTCTTTTTAAAGGTACTTATTTTTGAATGTTTATTTGTAAAGTGCTTTTATTAAAACATAAATTTTTTAAACCAGACTTTTTATTGACGTTAATTTAAAAAAAAAGAAAAAAACTTCATTTCAAAGGTACCTTTTAAGATGGGTTTTTAAAGGTAGTTTTTTCAAAAGGTACTTATATCAATTTTTTTACAGGTACTTTTTTTAAAGTTTTTTATTAACTGGTACTCTTTTTTAGCTATACTTTTTTAAATACCTTGAAAAGATAGTTTTTTAATAGGTACTTTCTTAACGATTCTTATTTAAAACGGTATTTTTAAGTTTTTTTTTTTAAATATACTTTTTTTAAGGGTACTTTTCTTAAAAGATTCTATTTTTAAAATGTACTTTTTTTAGAAGTAGCTTTTTTAAACGGTCTCTTTCTTAAAATTTTTCAGCACGTACTGTTTTAAAATGTGCCTTTTAAACGTAATTTTTTGAAAAGATACTTTTTTCAAACGGTACTTTTTTCAAAAGGTGTGTATAAGTTTTTTTAATAGTACTTCTCATTTTTTTTATTAAAAGGTACTTTTTTAAACCGTACTCTATTGGAAAGTACTTTTTTAAAACTTTTTTTGAAAAGGTATTTTTTTTAAAGGTACTTCTTTAAAAGATATTTTTTAAGTTTAAGTAGTTTTTAAAAGGTCTTTTTTTAAAAGCTTCTTTTTTAAAAGGCACTTTTTTTAACATGTACTTTTTTAAAAAATACTTTTTTAAAAGCAAAAATTTTGAAAGGCAATTTTTTAAAAGATATTTTGTTAAAGTCCTTTTTTTTAAAGGTACTTTTTTAAAAGATACTTTTTTAAACGATCCTTTTTTTAAAAGGTTCATTTATTAAAAGGCACTTTAATTAATATGCATTTAATGAAAGGTGAATTTTTTTAGCAGTTAATTTTTTAAAAGATACTTTTCTATTAGATACTTTTCATAAGGCACTTTTTATAAAGTACTTTTCTATAAGGTACTTTATATAAAATAATTTTTATAAGATACTTTTCTGTTAGGTATTTTTATGAAATCCTTTTTATAGGGAACTTTTTTAGAAGGATACATTTTTTTTAAACACACTTATTTCAAAACACTTTTTTAAGAGAGAAATTTCGGTGGCGGAAAATGTGTGAAAATGCATGCAATGTTATTGGAAGGTTAGGATAGGATAGCGGCTTGCCACTAGATACCCCGAAATTGCCAAGGTTCTCCAGCTCACTTGGGTCTTTTCCCTCTGTGATTGCCTGAAAAAGTGGCAGTGGTAGTGTTCTTAATAAAAGCTTTTGCAAAAAAAATTATGGAACAAAAATTTCCCTCAAAAGGAAATTTTGATTATGCAATATTTGACAGCCTTTCTAAGAAAATATACATAAAAACAAAATGAGAAAGTGCTTGTAATAAAAATTTCCTTTTGAAGGAAATATTTTTTTTTTTAAATTTTTTATTAAGATTACTTTCTGTTGTTCTCTTTATGGATATTTTCTTTAAAAGGCTGTAAAATATGGCACAAACCAAATTTCCTTTTGAGTGAAATTTTTGTTCCATAATATTTTTTTCCAAAAATTTTTATTAAAAAAATTTTCTGTTGTTCTCTTTATGGATATTTTCTTGAAAAGGCTGTAAAATATAGCATAATCAAAATTTCCTTTTGAGGGAGATTTTTGTCCAATATTTTTTTTGCAAAAATTTGTATCAGGATTACCTTCTGTTGTTCTCTTTATGGATATTTCCTTAAAAGGGCTGTAAAGTATAACATAATCGAAATTTCCCTTTGAGGGAAATTTTTGTTCCATTATTTTTTGCAAAAATTTTTATTAAAATTACTTTCTGTTGTCCTTTTTATGGATATTTTCTTAAAAAAGTCTGTAAAATATAGCATAATCAAAATTTCCTTTTGAGGGAGCTTTTTGTCTAATATTGTTTATGCAAAAATTTGTATTAGGATTACTTTCTGTTGTTCTCTTTATGGATATTTCTTTGAAAAGGCTGTAAAATATAGCATAATCGAAATTCCCCTTTGAGGGAAATTTTTGTGCCATTATTTTTTGCAAAAATTTTTATTAATATTACTTTCTGTTGTTCTCTTTATGGATATTTTCTTAAAAAATTTCCTTTTGAAGGAAATTTTTGTTTCTTAATATTTTTTCAAAAATGTTTATCAAGATTATTTCTGTTGTTCTCTTTATGGATATTTTCTTAAAACGGCTGTAAAAAAAAGCATAACCAAAATTTCCTTTGAGGGAAATTTTTGTTCCATATTTTTTTGCAAAAATTTTTGTTAAGATTACTTTCTATTATTCTCTGTATGGATATTTTCTTTAAAAAAAACTGTAAATTATTGCACAATCAAAATTTCCTTTTGAAGGAAATTTTTGTTCCATATTTTTCTTTTTTTGCCCTTAAGAACACTTTTTGTTGTTTTCTTTATGGATTCTTAATAAGGCTGCAAAATATGGCATAACGAAAATTTCCTTTTGAGGGAAATTTTTATGCAGTATGAGCATCCATAAAAATAAAATCTAATTAAAGAGCCTACATATGTTGAAACATGTTAGTTAATAAAATGTGTTACTGGAGGGGAAATTTTATTACAATGTATTTATTCTGATTACAACAAACTATTAAAATCAATATTTTACCAGAAAGTCTTTTTCATTAAAAGGCATTAAGTTCCGCCAAAAATATTATTTATTACACAACTTTTAAAACATTATTGTATTTAAAATGTACCGTAACTTTTTAATTTCCCCATTAAATGTTATTTTATTTCCAACCTCTTAAGAAATTCGTTTAAGATAAGACTAAGACTTTTTTAATTTTCACATGAAATAAATAATACAAAATTTCTTCTAATGGCGCCAAATCGTTTTCCACACACTGTATTAGACTTCTTTCTAACGTTGTTCACTTTGATTCGAATTCTATTTGAAAAATCATCTCTAATTATTAAATACTCTTAACTTTTTGCAGTTTTCTGTCTAAATATGGAATTTATTTATTTTTATCTTTTAACATTAAGCTTTTTGTATTTTTTCGCGATTCCAACGAAATGAAGAAATTTCATTATTTGCTCTTAGAGACATGCCGACAGCGAGAGCCCCAGAGCCAGTCAAAGAGTGTTCTAATGCTTTTGGACATTGAACATGATCTGCAGTGATTTCTTTCTTTTGTTTCTGTTACAGGTGATTAAAAGTTGTTTGATTTATGACCGTATAAACATCAAGTTGTAAAAGATTATATCGTGTTGTTGGCTTCCAGAGATGTTCTCCAATGAGAGATAAGATATTGCAAAAAGGCGGTTTGTTAATTAATTGAACACATGTATAGTTCAAGATTGTTGCCAGTGAAATGGATAGAAAAAAACCAGATAAAAACTAGTTACTATAAATATGTGTTTTAAGATAAATACGTCTAGTTAAATTTAAGTTTGAAAAATAATATGTTTTATGCTATATTTTTCTTGATTTTTTATCTCTACAGAATTAAAATTTTCAGAGATACAAAAGGTATATGAAAGCTGCAACAACTCAAAATTGCCCAAAAAATTAGAATATCTTATAATTATTCCGAAGAAAAAATTCTGCAACTCTTGCTTTAGTAAACGCAGGAGAGTTGTCCTGGTGATTTCAATGATCACAACTCATCTTGGGGCTTCCTAATTCGAGTCATACAACTCCAGAAGGCCAATATGTTAAGTTATTCACTGCGCACAGCCACTTAGCGCAATCAGTGAATGAGCCAATACATATTCCGTGTGTTGAAGGGCACCATTCAAACGCACATGACCTATTCTAGACTTCACACCCTGAAAAGTATGAAGTCAGAGTTACTGCACTTCTCGTCAATTCGGGTCATTGCACCATTTCTGCCTCCTTTTCAATCAGTGAAGTTCATAACGTTTCTAAATCAGCTACGATACGGTTATTTACGAAAGGCCTCGTTGGGCTGAGCTCAACCTTTTTTATGAGCATTTTAATTGGAAACTTTGCTTTCTAGGTAATGACATAAATGCTTCAGCAAAAATAGTCGAGTATATGATATTGGTAGGCAGATTTCGAGTCAGGAATTGGCGTTTAAAGAAAACCCCAGACACTAATCTGCTACGCAAAAAGGCAAGATCTTCGTGTGCCAGGGTGCTGAGGCGCGAAAAGTTTCTTCACGAACAGCGTCTTCCTGACAAGGTTCTTATAGCTCTCCGGGGCAGTAAGACTTTTTGGTCTTTCGTTAAGAGAGTAAAGAACAGTGCTAGTTCATCAACTCTCTTAAAGACCAACTCTCTTAAATAAATAAGACACCTGGGGGTTACTCTCTATTGCGCTGCGAAAGAAAAATGGTTCGTAATCGAAGAATTGGTACCCTCTATTGCGTTTTCGTATTTTCCTTTCGCATTTAATTTTTCACTTTCGCACATTTTATTTTATCATTCTTCGCATCATTGTTATTTTGTGGTACCAGTGGTGCTTCATTTTCAAACTATTTCGAGAAATACTTTGCGTAAACGGCACAAAGTACCAAATTATACTCTTATCGCATTTACCTTTCGCAATATAGAGTAAGACCCTGGACCGGATGGCATTTCAGCACTGGCTTTGAAGCAATGTTATTTTACGCTTGCGCGTCCACTAGCACATCTCTTTAGCATACTTTACTATGTTGGTGACTTTCCATCATGCTGAAAGTTTGCTAATGTCTTGTAAATTCCCAAATACTGAATAGTGATCTTCTATTAATCTCCGAATGGGGTCGCAAAAACAGGGTTGCCTTTATCGACGTCGCTTGTTTCTGTAACACACAAAGAAACGACCGCAGATGCTGCTTCATCTAGACTCATTGATGGTGGATGCTCTTGAAGTTCTTAGAATGATAATACAGTGTGATGTTCGCTGGAGTGAACACATTTTTCATGTTTCTAAAAAAACATTCAAGTGTTTCGGTTTTTTGAAACGCTGTAAGATATACTTCACAGCATCCGATCTTCTTACTATTTATACCAACCGTAAATGGAATACAACTCTCATGTTTGGGCCGGTGCGTCAGCGTCTATTTTTTTGGGGTTACTCGAACGTATGCAGGAGAGGGCGAAGAAGCTTATCGGTTATAGTAGGGCATCCAACTCTATTGATTCACTGGAGAATCGACGCATTGTAGGCTACCTTACTCTCTTCTATCGTACAATGGATTTTGGTCTGATGAGATTAGGGATTTTGTTGCCGAAACTCGCACATTTTTACGTAGCGTCGTACAGAGCTCATCCATTTGTGGTCGATTACCCGGGAAACCATACTACGCTTTACAAAGAGACTTCGTTTTTCAGCTGCACTTTTCGCCTGTGGAATAAGTTGCCTGTAACCGTCTGTACCATGTATTATGACGTTAGAAAGTTCAAGTCAAATATACACAAACACTGCTACCTCTTTCCCCCTCCCCACAACCTATTTTCCTAGTTGTGGTACAATGCAGTGCATATGTTGGAGTCATCCCCTGAGTACTGGCCCAAGTTTAAGAAAAAAACGGCAATTAATTTCGTTTGTTCCCGAAATAGTTCACTCATAAAAGGTGTGTTTTGAAGTCTCCAATTTCAACTACTTTAGCTACTTGTACAAATTAAAATATCTTTTTGCATATTCTGCCAACATCTATGCCCCAACTGAAGTAAAGTAAACAACCAGTCCAACAGAATCATACAAAAATAAAAACTCCACATTTTGCAAAAAAAAATATTGAGAAAAAATTATAAAAGATCAATGACCTAACACATAAAAATAAAAACAAGTTCAACTGCTCGAAATAGTTAAAAAATTGTTTTTGTAGCATGATTTTTTTTTTTTACAAAATTATATGAAGATCATTCGCCGTTTAAGCTTCGAAGAAGTCTTACAACATCGTAAAATAAATCTACACAAAACGAAAACAAAAATCACAAAAATAAACTGAACTTCAGCTTTGAAGCAAAAGGCAACACAAATCTATCCAAATACTATTGATACTGCTCTTCACTTGACACCCATTTGCCAAAAACGAAAAGAGCTTCAAGCCAAATACAACAACGACAGCAGCAACAACAGCAATAGCAAACTTAAAGCTATAAAATAACAAGAACAGACAACAAACTATAAACATCAGCCACACTTTACGACTTTGACCACGACTACAATAGAAAAACGCTAGAATTTCATCAAAACTTTTTAGATACTGCGAACTTTTCACACACACACACGCTCTCACGTGCATACACATACACTTGCGAGTATACACAACTTCATATTTACTGCTCACATCGTAGCAACAGTTAATCTATAAATTTTCAACCATAAATTAAATGTCTGTTTAAATTTTTGGTCAAGACTTCTGCGACAGCGTCTGTTTTTTTTTTCCCTCTGCGATTTCGTTGCTGACATGACTTTGATGAATTGATTTGAAGTTGTCATGATTTCTTTAATAAAGAATAGAACAAGAATCGGTTTCATCTTCAATTCAAATTGAAAAGAAGTTAAACATGACGTTTTAGAATAAAATAAAAATTTATGTATTTGCAAACTCGTTGGAAAAAAACGCTTTTTAAAGCAAGTGCCGTAACAAAATACTTTATAAAAGTCTTTTTTTAAAAGAAGGTATTTTTGAAATATACTTTTATAAACATCTTTACAAAAAGTAATTTATATAATAAATTACCTTTTATATAATTAATTACTTTTTTACAAATAAATTACCTCTTGTAAAAATATTCTTTACAAATATATATTTTAAAAGTTTTGGAAACACTCCATTAAAAAGGTAATTTTGAAAAGTACTTCTTTAAAAAATACTTTTTAAATTGTACTTAAAAATTACCTCCTAAAACACAACGAGAAAAAGCACGTTAAAATTACGTTTTTCTCAACTACATACGTTTTAGGACAAGTATTTGCTACTCTTTTAAAAAAAATTTTTTTATAAAAGCACGTATTGAAAAGTATATTTTACAAAAATTCTTAAAGAAGTAACTGTTAAAAAAGAACAAAAAGTAATTTTTTAACAAGTACCTTTTAAAAAGGTATTTTTAAAAAGTACTCTTTAAAAACTACCTTTGAAAAATCCTTTGAAGAAAGTACTTTACAAAAAATACCTTATAAAACTGGTACCTTTTTAAAAAGTTCTGTTTGAAAAAGTACTTTTTTAAAATGGTACCGTCCAAAAAGTACTTTTGAAAAAGAGTACCTTACCAAAATAATATTCCTTTTAAAAAGTACCATTTAAAAAGTTACTTATAATAAAGGTACCTTTCAAAAAATTTGCTTTCCAAAAATTACGTTTTATAAAACGTACCTACCAAAAAAAAATATTCATTTTAAAAAAGTACTTTTTAAAAAGTACTATTTAAAAAGTACTTTATAAAAATCACCTTTTAAAAAATTACTTTTCGCAAAATGACTTCTTATAAAGAGTACCTATCCAAAAAAATATTCCTTTGAAAAAAGTACCATTTAAAAAGTACCTTATAAAAATGTACCTCTCAAAAAATGACCTTTCCAAAAATTACGTTTTATAAAAAGTACCTATTCAAAAAAATATTAATTCAAAAAAAGTACCTTTTAAAAAGTACCATTTTAAAAGTACCTTATAAAAAAGTACCTTTCAAAAAATTACCTTTCTAAAAATTACTTCTTATAAAGATTACCTATCCAAAAAAATATTCCTTTGAAAAAAGTACCTTTTAAAAAGTACCATTTAAAAAGTGCATTATAAAAATGTACCTCTCAAAGAATAACCTTTCCAAAAATTACGTTTTATAAAAATTACCTATCCGAAAAAAACATCATTTTAAAAAAGTACCTTTTAAAAAGTATATAGTTTCCATATTTAACTTTTTTATAAATTTATTTTTTAATATTGTGTCGCAAATAAAAGAATTCTATGAAATGATGTTTCTTAAATAAATGACGAAATTGTGTTAAAATTATATATTTTCAAGTGGTGCTGTTATTAATAGAATTGAATTGTTTATGTTTCATAGCTGTTAACAAAAACAGGTTTGCATTCAAAACGCTTACAAAGCGTCGGTCTGTGTGTTCCTGTAAATTTTTAGAGGTTCGTCCAGACGGAGCAAATTTTTATAATAAACAATTAAGAGAGTAGTATTAAAGCCCTTTTAGCCAACCGTAAATGTAGAAATGTAAATGTAGTTGAAACAGCTGATGGTTTTGGTATACGAGCAACAATGAAAAGGCTTACCTGACTGTAATGAAATGTAACCGTAACGTCTCAACCTGTAGAAAATAGAATTTCATAACGTGGCTACGTCACAAATGTTGTCGGTGATGGTATATATTATTGTGAATGGAAGGGTGGCACCAAAGCCCTGTTTTGGTACTTCTGCTTATTTGATAATTGAAGTGCTTAAGTAGTACACGCATAATATACTTTTAATAAATTTAAGACTTTTTGTCTAAGTTGTGCACGCAAAATGAATGTACATATATAGGTAACATAATTTATATGCTGCGCACGATTTTTGCAAGTGTCACAATATATGTAACCACAACTTTTATTCGACCGATTTTCAAAAATATATTCCACAAGCATAATCTTTGAACGATACGATAAAACGACTTTTGAAAATCGGGTTATAATGCAGAGTTATGCTGCTATAAATGTAAGAAAAAATTTCATGATTAAATTTAGTTCTGTGTAGTAACAAAAATTTATTAACAAAAATATATTAATAATTTTTAAATGCAATGCATTAATAATACATTGTAATATAACTTTTTATTAAAGTTTTTATATATATTAATAATATAATATAAATTTTAGGTACAATTTAAGCAAGTTTCGTACCTTTTGTATATGTAGTGAATACTATGAACTATCATCACTGCTGTGAACAGCTGTATTGCTTTTATTTCATTTTTGGAAATTATTTGATATAAAGATATGGGTGATGAAGAACTAACTATTTTCTTTAACACACAATAATATTTACATTAACATTACAGTTACAATTTTTACGGTCGGCTAAATGGGCCTTTAGTTCGGCTGGGCCGAATCTTAAATACCCTTCACAACACACACGTAAATATACAGTATATCTTACAAATTTAAGCTAAATATGCTCGGATGTACATACATATATGGAACGATATCGTGGTAACAAATTTTTGCCTTGTAATCGCCAAGCAGAAAAAGTAATCGCTCATTTAAATTTTCATAGAAAACTCGGTTGACTCGGATATGTATGGACCGATACTGGAAATTTCCATTTCCTGTATTTTAGTAAAAAAAAATTGTTTCATGGAAAAATCGGTCTAGACTATATCTCGGGTATATATGGACCGATATCGGAAATTTTGATTTTCTGTATTTTAGTAGCCTCCTTTTATTACCAGAACTGTTTTTAAGCAATAAAAATTGCTTCATGGAAAAATCGGTTTTGGCTAATCTCGGGTGTATGTATGTAGACCGATATCGGTAACTTTCATTTTCTGTATTTTAGTAGCTTTCTTATATAACCAGAACTGTTTTTAAGCAGAAAACTTGTTGTCCAAAATCGTTTGGACACTTATCAATACAAGTCGAATTATTTAATTTTTTTATGCTTTTTCTTATATTCTAATTAACTATTTTAGAGTATGAATTAAATTTATTAATAGTGTGGCAACATTTGAATTCGTGCGCCACGATTGAAGTATATTGTAGTTATAGTATAACAGTTTCAATTTTGTAGATAATTAGCCCAAAATCAGATTATTAAAAATGTATGAACTTACTTACTTTTTATCAACCTAAAACACAAGTTGTTCCTCTTTCTTTAAATAAAATTGGTAAAAGGTTAAACCTGCATTCTCTCGCTATAAGGAAGATAAAAAAGAGTGAGCATAAGCGTTTCGTATTAAACCAAAGAATTATCCTTTCCTTTCTTTTGGTTCCCGTAACCCCAAATAATTATAATCACAGACGAGTGAATATAATTATTCTTCTGCCTAAAGATTGGCATGACCTAAATTTGTTATTTCCAATCAACCAAGGGTGGAGTTAAGAATAGTCCAGACTATTTCACTTGTTTTTCATGAAAAAATCGGTTTAAGCTATATCGGGTATATATTTATGGACCGATATCGGAAATTTTCATTTTCTCTATTTTAGTAACTTTGCTCTTACTACCAGAACTGCTTTTAAGCAAAAAAATAAATTTGATTCAGTTCGCTTTAGCGACATTTTCATGACAAAATCGGTTTAGGTTATATCACGGACCGATATCGGGGGAAATTTTTTTGCCTTTCAATCGCCATGCTAAATAATTTTGTCAAGTTTCAAGCAGAACAAAACTTTTTGTTCAAAAATTTTCATACAAAACTGCAATAAAATGATTTTTTTCAGAATTTAGGATATATCTCAGATAGGTATATGTGAACCGATTTTACTGATTTTCAATAGCAAACCAATCAATCGATCGTGTCAAAAAATGGTGAATGAAAAAAATTTCTATGTCTAATGGTTTTCTCAGAACCAATATTTCAACGGCGTATAGATGGACATCGCTTAATCGACTTTTCTATCAATTTTGATTCAGAATATATATACTTTATGAAAATTGTAGCAATTACAAACAGAATCAATAATTTTTATATACCCTTAACATTTTTGTGAAGGGTATAAAAAAATTTCGTAATTTTGGCTTGTCAAACTATCAATAACTTCACAAGAGTGGCGAGTTTTAATTCGATTTGAAAGAAGAAGTAATAAAATACAAGCTGGTCCATAACTCACCAAACAAAACAATACATTCTCTTCTGAATACTTTACACGTATCACTGTTATACATGTGTTTCATATTCGAATTTTTCTATTCGCCATGATTACAAAATTCAATCCAAACAAATTTGCGTTTAGAGATTTTTAACAGCAAATTTGTTTATTGCAAAAATTTATTAAAAGTAGATAAATTATTTTCTTTTTACATTTTCCGCTTCCAATATTTTTATTATTGAATTTGTTATTTTTCATTGTTAACAAAACAATTCAATTCGAAACCTCAAATGATTTGATAATAATTTCCTTATTTGCTTTCAGTTTTTAGTTTTTTTTTCTCCCTGTTGACTGACGGACAGAAGCTCATTTATTAATGACGTAAATTATTAATAAAAATAGCGAGAAAAAAAAAGAAAATAAAAGTCTGAAAAACAAATTACTAGTTTTTTTTTTTTTTTTTTTTTTTTTAATTAAAAGCGAATGTTCAATTTGTCTATTTTTTACATTTTGAAAAACACCTCTCACTTTATAATAAATTTATCTTAAACAATGACAGACTTTTGCTGAAAGTATATTTTTCTCAGGGCACGAATCCCAACAAAGAGGTGCACTGCGCAGAGAAGGGCTGCCTCACTAGAGAAATACACAATTTACATTTTTGAGAGTTTTAAAAGATATTTTATAAACTTTATTAAAAATTTAGAGACGTGTATTATTAGAGCATTTTTCTTTTTAAATTCTCAACAATTTATTTAGATTGTTGGGATAGAAAGTTGAATGTTTGAGAATATCTTTCAAAAATTTCAAAGTCTGCTAAGGATTAGGATAGCTCCTATGAAATGTCGACATATAGATAGCTGGGAAACATAGAACACAAGTTATTTATATTTTTTTATTGGTAAAAATTTATTTATTTATTTACTATCTTGTTTATAAAAAATATTTCAAGTTCAATACAAAATTTGTCTAATAAAAGCTTAATAAATATTTTTTATAAATAACACCTATAAAACACTTTCTCAAAAATGCAAATTTCTATAACTTTAAGTTTTTTTCTTTCAATGAAACTGCATTTGTACTTTTTTGTGATCTTTATTAAGAAACTATTTTTTAAATTTATTTCTTTTAAATCGTAATGTTATTTAGTTAATAAAAAATAATACTACTTTGAAGACACTTTTTAAAAAAGTTCCATTCTTAAGATCGAGTTACTTTTTGTAAAGGGAACTTATTTTAAATACTTTTTTAACCCTTAAATGCATGGTGATGTAAATCTACATCGCATGGCAAGTCAGCAAGTTTATTTTATCTTAAAGTGCACTAAAAGGTGTGATTATTTATATTAAAAATAATTTAAAATATAACAAAAAAGAAATTTTTATAGTTCATATACCTAGTTTCTTTTTGTAGTTAGTTCATTATAAAAATTCAAGGCATGATTGTGCGAGATAGTGCAGGATGTAAATATACATCTGTATATATTTTTTTTAAATAAAACAAAATGCTAATGTGATGGTTATTATTTTATTGTTTCTTTCAATTGCATTCCTTTTTCAGATAATTAACCTATAATTTAATCAAAAATAGAAATATCATGCATTTAAGGGTTAAGTTTTTTTTAGTGTGTGTATATTTTTTTAAAATGCTTTACAAAGAGTACTTTTACTGAAAGTTTTTTTTCTTACAAAATACTAATATAAAAGGTACTTATTTAAGAAGCTTTCTTTTAACATCAACTATAATAAAAGTACTGTTTTAAAAGGCACTTTTCTTAAGAGTATTATTTTCAAAAGTTGTTCTTTCAAAATGTACATTCAATATATGTATATAGTTTAATAAACCAAAAAAATACGCTTCGACATCAATTATAATCAGCTAATTATCCGTACAGATAATTATCAAGTTTTTTTTAATTTCCAAAATTGTGTTCAAGAATCGCCTAAATCCCCCACCTCCTCGGAAACAATTAGGCAACTTTAATTTTCGCACTACATCGAAGGATCATCATAGTTCAGATACATGTTCCATGGTCCAAAAGCGTACCGAATATAAAAAAAATGGTTACGATTCGGTTAACGAAATGTTTCCGAGTTTTTTTTTTAGGAAACCTCAGTTTTAGGAAACCTCAAAATCCCCTAACTTGTTCAGAAGTAGTATGGCAACTTTAATTTTCGCACTAATTCGTATTACCGTTTATAGTTCAGAAGCATGGTTCAAGGCAAAAACGCGCACAGAATATTAAAAACTGGTTCCAAACCGGTTAGCAAAGTGGCTCCGAATTTTTTGGAATTTCAAATATAGGCTTTATGAATCCTCAAAACCCCTTCAGTTCCCCGGAAACAATACGACACCTGCAATTTTGACACTAAAGTAGCAACACTGTACATACCGTTTTATATACCCAAGGCAGATTTAACTTGGTAGTGGTATAAGCACAGCTGTCTTTCATTTCCTTTGCGTAAATTTGTCAAAAACACAGAAGCTCGATTTACAATCTTGTGCATATGAGGTTGCATATTTCTGCAATTGCAAAAGTGACGTTTTTGGGTGTGTTTTGTTGTAAAGTAAAAATATGTTCCACTTTTTTGCAAATGCAATGATGCAAGGCCATTTGCGCAAGATCGTGAATAGGGCTATAGACTTCCTTGCCTTTTCAAACAACATTTTGACAACTGTTCGTTAATTCTACCAACAAAATACATGTTGATGTTTTTTGGTGTTGTATTTATTGTAATTCTGCCACTGCCTAGTAAAGCTGTCTTGTATATACCTACATATCTAATAATCACTCATATGCAGTGTTGCCAGAAATTTTTGTCGAAAAATCTTCATTTGCCAAATATAATATATTAATTTTAAGAAAAAAATCTTAAAATGTTTTTTTATGTTTAAACCCAATAATTAAATTACACAAAGTGCTTGCCAAATATAACATTTTACATTAAAAATTTTTTAGTTTGTACATTTGTACCACGGGTTTTAGTTCAAGTTTTTCCTTTCTTAAGTTTTTCTTAAGAAGGATTTTTTACAATACAAATTTGCTGTGATCAATTATTATTGGTTGAAGAAGACAAGAAAACTAATAATCAAATCTTTAGCTGGGGGACAACTAGCTGTCGCTACACTACTCATCAGTACCCGCTCTGATTTTACGTTTTTGTAAATATTTTGTGCTATATATGGGAGTTTACTTCTGTTTGCACAAATATGCTTAGCATATTTAGATGAAAAGCAAACTTTTTTGATTTTTGCGCGCACATTTTGGTGTTTGTCAAACCTTTTGTGCTATTTAGCGCTAAATTTTATAATTTCAGTGAAAATTTTGCTGAGAGAAGTACAAAAAAAAGCCAACAATGTAGATCAACAAAAAGTTGTCCAGATGGAATTTATAAAATTATAACAACATTTGCCTTTTTTAAAAGCAAAGTCTATAGCAGCCGAGTCTCAAGAAATAGAGGCTATAACAATTTTGCAAAGAAGTTAAAAGAGAAATATCTTGACGTCAACAGAAGATATGACGATAAAATCAATATATCAGCCATGTCACAGAACTTAATTCCGTTCGGAAATGGAATTGAATTCTTTTTTTACTTCTTAAAAAAAAAAACGAAAAACTAAAAAACTTTTCGAAATGAAATCATTTCTGATTGCAAGATTGAAACCAGTATTATTTTATAGAATTTATTTCATTCTTAAAAAGTTTTAAATTGTTGTTTTTTGAAGAATTAAAAAACCGATTCAATTCCATTTGCGAACGGAAGCGAATTCTGTGACATGGCCGTATATTTTGAATTATGCTTGTGTCGTTTGAGTGCAAACGGAAGGCTTTTGTTTGCCAAACACAAAGTTTTAAGTAAAAGCACTTTTTAAAAGCTTTCGTTTGCTTGTACACATTTTTAAAAGCAATTTTATCTAGTAATATATATCTTGAAATTTAAATAAAAAAATACAGATTTTTTCTTAAATTTGACGTACTTTTAATGCAAAATTTAAAACATTTGAGGCATAATGAGTGTAGCTGAAGGGATGGATTTGAAGAAATATCGAAGAAAATATGATATTGCGCAAACTGTTTTTTGGCTTGAACGGTATCTTTTAGGGCCATTATTTGAGCCTAACGATAAAGTTCTTGATAGGTAATCTTAATATTAGTTAACATGAACGATAAAGTCCCCATGGAATTTTTTCCATTTTTACAACTGAAGTTAAAATATTTTCAGCAGAAAGTATGGCAGCTTCAAATGCTCAAAGTTAAATTTGAAATTTACCATGAGGATAAACCTGCTGTTAAGTTATCAGTAACTTTTCAGGTTAATATTAACTTGTAATAACCAAAAAAAAAATATTATCTATAGGATAAAATCCTAATGTTAACTATTCGTCAGTTGTAATAATGGTTCTTAAGGTATTTTTTTTTTTGCAAAAAACTTCCTTTTTGACATCTATTTTTTTTAGAGATACCTTTGTAAAGGGAAAATTTTTAGAAGAAACTTACTTAAAATGTACTATTTGAGGACACTGTTTTCAGAGGTACTTTTTCGAAAAATTCCTTCATACACAAAAATATTTGTTTCAAACAGATAATTTTTTTAATAATTCTTCTTCAATAAGTAGGCCGGCTTCCTAAATGCAAGTTACAATGCATATTTACAATGCATACATTTAGTAAATGCATACGTAAACAATCTGGCAACGTCCAATGTTCCTAATCGTTTGGCAACTCATTTTAATGAGCATCAACTGTCAGAATTGCGCATCATTTTTATATTTTATGCAAACATTTTTATTTTTGATCACTTTTCTTCTGGGGATTTTTATTGTCCTTAATAAAAGTTGTCCCTACTTTTTTCCTTTTTAATAAATTTCTTTAGCAAATCAATAGTTTTTGAAAGTTTAGCCTGAAATAATTCCTCAGCATTTGTCAACAAAATGGGTAAATAATTTTGTGTTAGCTAGAACTGCAAAACAATCGATAGTCGTCCCCATCGATATTTTCGATAGTTTCAAGAAAAACTATCGATACTATCGTTAAGCGCTACTTTTGGCTATGAATCTGTAACTCAAATGGAAGTTAGTAAACATAGATACATACATATTTAATGATAGGTAGATATAAAATCTTTACGTATTTTTATTCTATGATAAAAAATATAACTTTTAAATAATTTTATTTTTATTTTTGCTAAACACTTTGAGCTGCAGCGTCAACTGTATGCAAAGAGAACAAAGTTGTTTAAGTTGCAGTCGACATTTAGCCGCAGCCGCCAGATATAAGTTGGCATTTTTTTTTTTTATAAAAAAAAACTCTTTTTTTATATGAGATAAAAGTAATAAATGATATAATACTTTTTACTTTAATATATAATATGACTTATAAAATATATTTTCATTTGTAAATTGCGCTATAACTTTAAAAGCTTAAAGGCGGCTAAGAACCAGCCTGAATAAAAGGCCAGCAACGTTATGCCGGCTACATGTAACAGGCTTCGTATATACGTTCAAAAATTGGCGATAGTATCACTATCGAACGAAAACAATCGATAGTTAGCTAAAAACAGAACTATCGATAGTACTATCGATTGTTTTGCAGCTCTAGTGTTGCCTCCATTTTTCCAAAAAATTATTTAATTTTATAACATATGTTTGACATTTGTTTTATGTATGACTTGCATAGCGACATTCCTAAATGCCGATAAAATGCAAAAAATGTCTCTGCAATGCAAGGTTGTACTTAAGACATGTTTAGCATTGCAAACGCATTTTTTTAAATTATGCATTGCAACTTGCGTTTAGGGAATCGACCGTACTTTTTGAAAATATACTTTAAGAAACTGTTACATTTCTTTTATAGACTACAATTTATTCAAACATATTAGTGCTTTTTTAAATGATTTTTGTTTAATAGATAATTTTTCGGAATATATTTTTAGACATAATTGTGGAGATAAAGGCCCTTTTTTCAAAAAAACTTTTATAAAATGTAATAATATTAAGAGATATATTTCTTCTTTTAAAGATTTTCTTTTCATAATTCCTTTTTAAAAAAAAAGCACTTCTTTCGCAGCTGTGTGACTAAACACTTTCGATGTCTTGTAAAATATATTTACAGTTTGCTTAATTATTGGCTTAGACTTGTACAGGAGTATTTTAAACTGCTTTTAAGACCGCCCTCTTTTCACCAAGAATTTGTCCGTAATACACACACTCATCATAATCAAGTATTAATAGAAGAGGTAGCGAAATAAAAAAAATATATATTGAAATGGAAATATAACGAAATACTTGTTTTGAAATGAATCTATAAATGATGTACGCAAATTTAAGCGAATTTAAAATAAAATTAACAAAAAAAAAATCTTTTTGTGCTGATGTATGTTATTTTAATTTTTTTACTTATTCTCACAATTTTTTTATATATTTTTTCAATCCACATTTGCACTTGTATGGATAGAAATAATTCTTCATACTTTTATACGAGTACATGTGCGGATGATCGCACCAAACCAAATAGTCGAAGAGGTAAAAGAGGAGAAGGAGGTACAGACACTGGTTGGTTGGATGAAATTGGACGTATGACTGGTTGGTAGTTTGTCCATGTGACAGTCTGTATGACTAGCTATCGTTTTGTGACCATCAAAATTTAACATATGTACGAGTATGTTCTAGAAGTCGGCTTGTATGCCGGCTGGCATTTTCATCGTTTGCACGTTTATAAAATTTAACTTTAGTTGTAAGACAGTAACGTTTCTACAAATATGAGTTCGTATTGTACTCGTACATTTTAAATTTGTGTTTTAGTTTTTTTAACTTGATTTTTATTTATTAATTTATATAAAGTAGCCTTAAGGCCTTATTAGTGTTTACTTTCTGTGACGTTCATTTCCGTAGCAAATATTTTACAATTATTTTTCCGTGAAAATATTCAGCTGTTTTTTACAGTAGAGCATAAATAAAAGAAACACATTGGAATGAAGAATAAAATATGTACATAAATATTATCGTTTGTGAACAAAAAAAAAACACATTAATAAATTAGAAATGGTGATCAACCAGTCCACTTTTTTCTCACAATCTGCAGAGTTTATGACACTTCTTGTACAAAATATAATTTTTTCTCCGCTAAAATAATATTCTTTTAATAATACATAGTTGTTTAATTGATAAAAATTTATTAACTTTTAAAAATCTTTAATTAAAAAAATTTTTTTAGCTTTTGACAAAAAAAAATTCTATACATTTGAATAAAAAATTAATGTTTCCATATCTGAAAAAAGTAAAACATACACATATCTGACCGTCACTTAACGTTGAACTCTATTTTTAACAGATTAACCCGCAACAGAACAGAACGAAAAAGTAAGAACAAACCATGCACATATAGTTTATATCGAACAGAAACAAAACAGCTAATTCGGCCTTTATTCGTAACACAACCAATGAATCGATTACTAAACGAATAAACATATTAAATATTTCAACACGCTTTTTTTTTAACGCACACAAATCTCCTCACGCTTTTCGCTGTCAAAATTAAAATATCGTTATAGGAAACCGCATGAATTATGTTGTGCTGGACTTCCGAAACCCTCGCCAAGGCTTAATTGGCAGAACAGAGCCCTAGGGAGGTTCTGCTTGCAAACTATCTCGGTGCTGTTCATGGTGAGGATTTCCAATTTGGTTGTAACGTTCTGTGGTTTAAACCTGAAATCGGTGGAAGGGGAAAAAATTCCCCTGATAACTATAGTGCAATGCAGGTTTTCGGGGGCTAATAACCTGTCTAGGTGCTGCTGTCTTGCAAGATATACCTATAATATTAGGAACCAGAATTGAAGGTGAGTTGGTTAAGGGCTGATGCTGTTAATGGGCTTCTGCCTAAGAACTCATACGCCTTAACTTCCATTGACTATCTAGGAAATTGCGTGCAGGAGGGATTAGAAATCCCGAAGCAATGGGTTTGTCCACATGGCTACAAACTTATGGCAAAAGTGGCAACCTGTGTGAGTCTTACAAGCCACACGGGGCACTGGTGAATAGTGAATAATTCACCCCGTGGAGCGGGTCTAATGTCAGATAAGACCAACAAATGGATGATGTAAATCAATTTCCATAATCTGTCGGATAGCTAGACACGTGTGTGCTTGTACAAGGACTAGGGTAATGAGCGGTCGTCCCCAAAGAAGGTTGCATACTAGGGTGGACATGCGCTCCACGGAATGGGAGGGGTAATAAATCTGAGTAAGGTAACCACAATATTCCAAATGAAACTATACTCAATAAAAGAAGGAACACAAGGGACAGATCATAAAATACTCTCTGAAAATTAATTGGTTCTAAAAGTTCTAAGCAATTGTGTTTTTACGGCCAAGTTAGCACTGGAATGTCATAACATGTTCAAGGAACTGGCGAGCCAGAATCAGATAACTTTAGTCTGGATGCTAGGAGATGAGGGGCACTGTTAGAATAAGATGACAGGCAGCTGTGCCTAAAATGGAGCCAAGGGGACTTTCATGGGACCCACTCCAACGTTTAGCTTTAAAAAGATTTTCCATGAGAGGGAGACAGAGAAATGGACTTAATCCAACAAACGGAGTCAAACGGTATTCAGTACGCCAAGAAAAGTTTAAGCTTTGATGCTAAGACGGCGGAACATGCTCTAAAAGTGGAAAACTAACGGGTGCACTTACAGGTCATTATAAATATCTTGAGCATCTGCACAGAGTGGGCATTTCTCACACAGAGTTTTGCGAAACACTTGATCACTTATTGGTCGACATTGAGCCACAGGATATACATGCTGCTACAAGCCCATATGTTGGATGAAAAGGACTTGCTATTGAGGGTCTGCGAGAAAGCATAATAGATCAGCCATGATCGCAGGGTAAAGGGGCATTTTGACCTAATTGTTACTACTGTTGTACCTTCATTTTTTTAAACACCTGTTACAATGTGTTGTGTGAACAGGACTGAAAGGGCAGACCAGTTTTCTAACCTACTGTGCTTGTGAGGGCGGAACGAAAAGCATAATAGATCTACAATGTTCGTGGTTTAAGAGAAAGTTTTGGGTTACACCCCAATCTGATTAAAACCTGTTTTTAATGATTTCGATAGAAGTTATAGGAGGAGGAGGACGAGATATTGAGCTCTTCTCCTTTTGTTTTTCCTGCTGTTTCTTTTTAAGAGCGTTATATCTACGCAGAACGATACTGTAGGTGTTGCTGGCAGACATTTCGGAATATGAAATGAAGGGACTAGATGCTTTTAACCAGCTTTCCAATTGGTTAAGATCTGTATTGTTGGGTTTTCATAGAGTTTTAATAGAGTACTCATTGCTCTTGGACAACTCAACCAAGAAAGGACCCAAGTGAGCTGGTTTCCCTGAAGATGATAGTCTGTTAAAACTAACTTAATTAATTTTTCAGTAGTGTCCGCTGGCAGACATTTCGGAATGTGGGATGAAGAGACTGGACTCCTCTAACCACCTCTCCAATTGCTTTCGGTCTGTATCGTTGGGAGCTGTGTAGTTTCCAGAGGCTGCTCATTTCCCTTAGGCAGAACAACGGGATGAAGAAAGGACCCCAGTGAGCTGCTTTACCTGAAGATAACAGCCTATTCAAGCAAACAAATCTTTTCAGTTCCAAATATCTTTTATACCTGTGTATAAGTTTAAGTCGTTTAAGTTATTTAAATTAATTAAATGTTGTTATTTGTGGCCTAATGCTTTTTGTTGGCGTTGTCTTGAGAATGATTCAAAACCTCCTACTTTTTTATAAAAGCCCCAAGATGCGGTTTAATTAATAATCAATACAAATCAATATGAAATTTTAAAATTGCAAAAAAAAAAAAAAATTGAATATCCTTCAATTTCTTTGAAAAAATCTTTTAAAAGAAAAAGTGACTTAAAGTTGAGATTTTTTTATTTTAGTTATACACACATGCATACATACATAATTATATACATATATATGTATGTACATACATACAAACATACATTTATTATTTCTCATTAGGATTATCAAAAATAATCCGACTAATTTTATAAATTTAAAACAACCAAAAAATTTATTTTTACTACTGCTGCTGCTACTGCCGCTGCCACTACTGCTGCTGCTGTTTCTGTTGCTTCAAAACAGAAAACATGCAGAGGGGCAGATAGACGAACGGACGGACTTCATGCTGTGTTGTCACTACATAAATTTTGTTATTTTATTTTTAACAAATTATTGTTGGTACTGTTGTAGTAGATTTCAAACACAATAATATTTTGAACATTTTAAAACCGCAAAATCCTAAAAAATCTTACATTTTGACAGCATAAATGGTCGTAAACCGACAAACAAACCGACACACACACAAAAAACCAACAACAATTAGAGACATTTCAACAATTTGTTTAAGAATCTGTGAAATTGTTAATATACACATAATTAATAATGTCATCATTTCATTTCATGTCATTATATCATTTTGGTGTAAATATATATGTATGTGTGCGTGTGTGTGCGTCAGTGTGTGTGTGTGGCTGCTTGCTTGATGATTCTGTTTCTAAATGAAATTTATATAAAAATATGATTGAAGTTTTATTTAAATTTTTCTTCGAAAATCTAATTTTTTTATTTTAAATTAAGAAAATATTTGTTTTAGAAAACATCGAAATATATAAAAATTTCTTTAATTTTTGTGTATTTTTGTTTTTGACCCCAAAAATTATTTTAGTGTAAATTTTTATATCCATTTTTATGCTAAAGAATGGAAATATGTATGTCTTACCAAATTAAACAAAATATATGTATATGTATGTACACTGAATGAACAACAACACTTCGTTATGGGAATGAAACCGTTTCGTTCAATATTTTTTCGTTAATACCATGAAAAGTTACATTTTCATGGTATGAAAATTTTGAGTAGCACCACTTTATTATTTTTAAAACTTCATTAATATTAAGCTATGTACACACGGTTGTCAGATGTTACAATATTGTAAGATCTGGCAACATGCTGACAATGTAGTGACAATGAAAAATTGTCCCGCAGAAGTAAATTGTGTGTTCAGACGATCGTAAGAATATCTTAAAATTTCATTGTCAGACCATGGTCTGACAAATAATTCATCATCAACAAAAACTGTCAGTTCACACGTCAGATTGTTAGATGAAAAAATTGGCAGACATGTTGTAAGGCATTGCCACTTATGTATATCAACAACCATCTGTTTGCCAGTGTTGCCCATAACACTTTTTTCTTGCAATGATGCCATTGTCAGGTGCATTAATTTTATACATCCGACAATTAAAACTGAGCTTACAATCTCGGCCAATTATCTGGCAATGCCGACGAAGAGTGTTCTCACGATTGTCAGATGCCTGACAACATTGTCGTCTTACAATTGATTGACAATGGTTTTTCTGACAATGTTGTAAGTTAAAAATTGGCAGTTCACACGATAGTAATACTTCTTAGACAATTTTACTGGCAATATTGTAAGATCTGACAACCATGTGTACGTAGCTTTACGAATATTTTCTAAAAATGCGAAAATTTAAACGGCAAAATTTTTATATGATCAGACATCTATATATAAAAACATAAGTTAACTTGTGGAAATTTTAAGAAATAAAAGTAATTACTGCAATTATTTGCGTGATGTTCAAACTAAAAATGGTTGAAGAAGGTGGCAACATGTCACATTTTATTTGTAATTTGTTTGTTTAGGCGAAGGGAGTGAAGGAAATCATATTTTATCAGCATAATTTTTCAACCAGCACAAGAAGCACAAACCAATACAAAAACACGCCCAGCAAACAAAATAATTCCAGTTGGCAATATCGTCCTAGACGATATTGTCTTCGAAGATATATGCACGATTTGTCTTCTTTTGTTTAGGTTTTGTAATGAAAAGGGGACTATATAGGCGACAATGTGTTCAATCTGGACGGTCATCTGTAGGAGACAGATGAGCGATAATGTCTACAAATTTTTTATGTAGGCATTTCAAAAACTAAAGAAGCATTTAAGTGCCTCGGTTTTTTGAAACGGTGTAAGATGTACTTCACTTCATCCGACCTCCTTATTATTTATACCACCTACATCCGACCGAAAATGGAATACAACTCTCATGTTTGGCCCGGTGCTTCAAAGTCTATTTTGGAGTTACTCGACCGTGTGCAGGAGAGGGCGAAGAAGCTCATCGGTGACAGTAGGGTATCCAACTCTATTGACTCAGTCGAGCATCGATGCAGTGTGGGGTGCGTTACTCTGTTCTATCGTTACTACAATGGATTTTACTCTGACGAGATTAGGGATCTTGTTCCCGAAACGCGCACATTTTTACGTAGCACGCGTTCATCGTCCAGAGCTCACCCATTTGTGATCGATTGCCCGGGGAATCGTACTACGCATTACAGAGAGAATTCGTTTTTCAGCCGTACGCTTCGTCTGTGGATTATGTTGCCTGCAGACGTGTTTCCTGTCTGTTATAACGTTGGAAAGTTGAAGTCAAATGTTCACAAACACTACTCCCTCTTTCCCCCTCCTCACAACCTATTTTCCTAGTTCCGGTACAATGCACTGCATATGTAGGGGTCATCCCATGAGTACTGGTCCAATAAAAAAAAAAAAAAAAAAAAAAAAAAAAAAACTGTATTCTAAACAAAGCTAATCAAGAATGTTATTTTTGTTTAAATGAGCGATGAGCGACCATGTCTTCAATCTAGTCTTCAAATCGTTCAAGTAAAATATTTCTGCAAAAAAATTAGCGGGACTCTAAAAAAACAACAAAAATGTATAAAATTTTAGTATACATTTTAACACAGTAGAATATTAACAGCAGTAAGCGGCATATCGTCTGTTTTTTTTTTTTTTTTTTTTTTTTTTGAAATTTTTTTGTGTGACATAAAATATATGTATTATAGCTATGCACTTATGTATATGTATATTTTAAAAAAATTTAAACAAAAATGAATTTCTCAATACAACATACATTTTTTTAATTAATTATTCATGCATACAAATTAGTTTAAAAAAGTAATTGATACCAAATATATTCATTATTCTTTTCTAATTAATTTATACACTTTCTTATATTACTTAAAAAATGTAAAAGATTTGAATGTTATTTTAAATATTCCGTTGACAATTTGTTAGCATTCTCTACACATTGTGGTATAACACTATTAAAAATTAACAAAAAAATATTCTAATGATTTTAAGTAAAATAAATTTTTTAAAAGACATCGGAAGCTGAAAAAATTAATTAATAATTTTCATTAAATCACTATCATTCACGACAATTTAGTGAATAAATCGTCAGGGCAATCGTCAACGATTATGTCGCCTATGTAATCGTCGCCGATACTGTGGTGGTAATCGTCACGTATGTATTCGTCGACGACATGGTGAAGGAATATGTAGTGTATATTATCGTCGACGATGCATTGAGAGAAACTGTCGCTTGTGGCCATTTCTTTTTTGTCCACTTGTTCGAAAACTTCGTCAAAGATTTGTTTGAGGTGCCGTCAACATGTCTTCCACGATTTTCTATTGTCTTGTACCCATCATCTAAGATGTCTTTTAGACATGGCCAACTAGGAATAGAAAAGCACACAAACACACGCAATTCTATGTATAAGTATACATGTTATAACAGATAAATTAAACTCGTGTGTGATAGCTCACTATGGACATTATTCAAGACAAACTTTCATGAGTTAGTATCTTACAATAAACAAGTAAGAGTGTAGTATAATCTAAAATGCCCAACACGATAGTCACATCAATATATAGTATATGTTACAAATTTGAACTTAATATGCTCGGATTTATATGGACCGGTATCGGGGAAAAACATTTTTTGCCTTGTAATCGTCATGCCAGAAAGGTAATCGTTCATGGAAATTTTCAAGGACAAATTGGTTAAGGCTATATCTCAGTTATATATGGACCGATATCGGTCATCATTTTCTGTATATTAATAACTTTCTTTTATAACTAGGATTACTTTTAAGTAAAAAAAAAATTATTGAGGAAAAAATCTGTTTAAACTATGTATATCTCGGGAGTATATGGACCGATATCGGAAATTTTAATATTCTGCATTTGGCAACCTCTTTTTCCAATCAAAACTGATTTTAAGCAAAAAAAGAAATTTTCATGAAAACAACGGTTTAGTCTATATTTCGGATATATCTGAACCGATATCGGAAATTTTCATTTTCTGTATTTGGTAATCTCTTTTTCTAATCAGACCTCATTTTAAGCAAAAAAAAATATCATGAAAAAATCTGTTTAGACTATATCTCGGGTATATATGGGCCGATATCGAAAATGTTCATTTACTATATTTATATAATCTTGTTTTATTACCAAAATCGCTTTTAAGCAAAAAAAAAGTTGTTTAAGTTCGCTTATGCGACGTTTTCATGGAAAAATCGGTTTAGATTATATCTCGGAGCGATATCAGGAAAAACATTTTTTTTTTGCCTTTTAATCGTTTGATACAAACCGAAAAATTTTTTTTCAAAAATTTTCATACAAAATTGCCGATTTTAATAGCAAACTTATGAATCGATGGAGGAATAGAATGGTAAAATAAAAGTTTCTAAGTCTAATGATTTTCTCAGAAACGGTATTTCAACGGCCGATAGATGGACAGACGGACATCGCTTAACAGACTTTTCTCTAAATGCTAATTCAGAATATGTACTCGTATATTTTATACAAAGTATCACAAACTTATATACAACCTTTACATTTTTGTGAAAGGTATAAAACGTGATAAAATCACTAAATTAGTCTGAAAGCGCCGAAAGTGTGACTACTAATGGCCGCAAAAAATGAGACACACTGTTTTGCAGCGAACTTTACTGAGAGGCAGTAAAGCTTTCTCTCTTACGCTTTGTCAAAGTTGGATTTTCCAATTGCAAAGTCTCAGTTTATACACATCACGTTTTCTTGATCAATTTTGCTTCAATTTCCTTTTGAACTTGCATTTTTGTTCACACACAACAGCTTTACGTCATCAAGTTTAAGTGTTTTTGTCCTCAAGTTTTTAAATTTTTTGTCATTTCATTTTATACTTGGCGGTACCGTCAATTCTTCACCCTTTTCCATTTTCTTTTCCCCGTTCTCCCACAAAATCCAGACTTGACGAGTCAAAGTCGACGTGTGTAAACTGGCACTTAGCGTTAACGCCGCGCTATATGGGTTCGTCTCATACATTTAGTATGTGCATGAGAATTTTCCACAGATAAATTACGCTTGACGTGCTAATTTAGTTTTCACAGTAAATCAGTTAGTTGTATGAAAAAGTAGCTGCATGAGAATTCAGCGCTAGTCTAGCTTATGCTGTAAGGATTAAAGCTTTTTCAAAAGAAAAGCTTCCTTCACATGCTTCTATACATATTTCATCTCAATTAGTTACTAATGAAAATATTTCGAAAATTTCCATCGATAATCATTTTTAAATCAGACCTTGAAAATGTCAACTTTTATCTGATAAGAGTTTCACTTCAAAACTCACAGTCTTGAAGGTGAAATATTCATCTTTTCAAATAACATTTTATTCGATTCTAATGCATTTGTTTTTCAGTTTGCAATAGCGGGAGTGATGTTGGCTGTCGTGTCAAGAATTCTAATTATGCATTATTTATTTATTAAAGTATTATTACACGAGTTATATGCATAATATGAATTTGAATTGATTTACGTTTCTGTTTTTCGAATACATTTTTATGCAATTATTTATGCTTATTAAGATCTTTCCTAACAACGACTACATACATACGAGTACATATATACAACTACTGTTGCGGGTTTAGCAAAAGTCAAACCTCAAGTGTAGATAAGATTTGTTTCGCTGGCGCAGAGTAGTTTGTCAATTCGATTAATTGCAACTGTCGTCTGATGTTTTGACGTCTACAAAAAAAAGTGTATAAGTAAAAATTAAAAATAAATAAAAATTAAATTAGAAAAAATCAAAACAAAATGTTAAAAACTTCATTAGCATTGAAATCACAACATTTATTACGTTCGCTCAAAGTTGTTGCTAAAATTTGTATTTATTTATTTTTTTCTATTTTTATTTTGTATTGTTGAGATCTTTTGTATCTAATTTAATAAAATATTTGTATCGCTAAGCGATTTGCTTCGATATACGAGCTTTTAAAAGTGTGAAGCTAAATAAGTTTGTAAAGTGGCTTTAGTAGCACACGTGGGCGGTAGCAAAAGTTAATTGAGAGTTCTATATGTTAATTTTGTGCATAACCTTTTTTTTTTTTTGTCTTGGACCTACTTATGGAGTGCATTGTATCAGAACTAGAAAAATAGGTTGTAAGGAGGAGGAAAGATGGAGTAATGTTTGTGAACATTTGACTTGAACCTTCCAACGTTATAACAAAAATTACCGGTCAAAACCTGTCTGCAAGCAACCTATTCCACAGGCGAAGCGTGGTGCTGAAAAACGAATTCTCTCTGTAATGCGTAGTACTATTCCCCGGGCAGTCGACCACAAACGGATGTGGAAGTTTCAGGAACAAGATCCCTGATCTCGTCAGAGCAAAATCCATCAAAATCCATTATAGTAACGATAGAACAGATTAACGCGTTAACCCTCACTGCCTCCATGCTGCAGTGTGTCAGTAGAGTTGGATAACCTACTGTCACCGTTAAGCTTCTTCGCCCTCTCCTGCACACGGTCGAGTAACCCCAAAATAGACTCTTTGGTAACGGCCCAAATATGAAAGTTGTATTCCATTTTCGGTCGGATAAAGTAAATTAAAAAACTATAAAATAATTATAAATAGCTTGTTTTCTATGTTTCCCAGCTATCTATATGTCGACATTTCATAGAAACTACCCTAATCATCAGTAGACTTTGGAAATTTTTGAAAGATATTCTCAAACATTCAACTTTATATCCCAACAATCCAAATAAATTGCTGAGAATTTAAAAAGGAAAAATGCTCTAATAATATCCGTCAAAACACAAAAAACAAGCTTTTCTATTTATAAACTCCAAAGTATACTGATGATTATGGTAGCTCCTATGAAACGTCGACATATAGATAGCTGGGAAACATAGAAAACAAGCTATTTATAATTTTTTACTGGTATAAATGTTAGAAGCTTAAATAGCGATTAAAAACTTAATTACTATAAAATAATTACTATTACATAAAATGACACATTTTTGACAAACACTTCCTGAATTTACATTTTTAATATGTAATGAATATATAATCACCCCTATCATGAATAATTTTTCCCCTAAAATTTTTTCCCATTTCCCAAAAGTGCGATCATTAATAATTTTTCCCATAAAATGTGTTCCCATTTTCGGATATGTACTTCAGCGGAGGATGACATGCACAAAAAAAATGTTCCCATTCAAAATTTCGCCTTATCATGAATGGATTTTTCAAAGAAATTTTTCCCATATTTTGTGTCAATTTGTTCATTTTATTTTCTTTGGGGAACTAGAAAAAAATGTTAGTAGTTGTTATATTTTAAGAGATATATAAATTAATTAAAAACTATTTTTAGGTCTAAGTCAATAAATAATGTGCAGCGTGACAGGCTTCTCAATAGGATGCAAAATAACCTGCAATGGGTCGGTTATTGTTTATGATTATATGTGGTTTTGTGAAAGTTTCCAAAGATGTGGTGACTAAATTTTGAAATTCGCTTAAGGAAGAACTAAATAGTGCTGGCCCTCCTATTAAAAAAGTTCATGAATGGAAAAACGGATGAAATATTTTACATTTTTAAACATGCATACATATCCTACATGCATAGGAGTATGTACATATGTAACTTGCAGTAGGTGTGGATAGAACAAAAAAGGTATGTACTGTCAAAAGCATCCCTTGGCTTAAAAACACAACGAGAAACGGGAGGTGGATCAAACCGGACCAAAATCTTGTCAGCCAGTGACAAGCTTTGGTTCAGCTTTGGTTTACCAAAAGACGTTTATGAATGCAAAAAAAAATGAAACAACATTCTTACCTGCTCTTGATAATGGAATACGAGTAAGATCTGAAGCACCCATCTATTCAAAACTTTTAACACCATCGCGATTAGCCACTACAATGAGAGGAGAGTCCAGTAATAAAAACGCTTCCTCCATCAAAAGAAGAAGAAATGAGCCACAGGAAAAATTAACAACCGAGAAAGAGTTGAATACCGAGGAAAACTTATGCTCTCCACAATCGTTGAAATGTTCTAGCCACTTAAGAAGCACAACAAAGGAGTGGAAGTTCTGATGAAAAGGATATATCGCTCCTTAGAAAAGAGCAACGGCTTAAAATCGAAAAATATAAAAAGAGACTCGGAGCGTTACAACTCATTTATTGAAAAACTTCGCGAAAAAGAAGTTGCAGATCAAATACAAATTTGTTTATTTTAATTATAAAACTTATATTTACTTTATTATACCCTCCACAAAAATGTTAAGGGTATACATAAGTTTGTGATTCCGTTTGTAATTTCTACAGTTTTTTTTGCGACCCTATAAAGTATATATATTCCGATTCGGAATTAATGGAAAAGTCGATTAAGCGATGTCCGTCTGTCCGTCTGTCGGTCGTTGAAATACTGTTTCTGAGAAAACCATTAGACATAGAAACTTTTTTCTTCCACCATTCTATTACTCCATATTGCCATGTGTTTGTTATTGAAATTCAGTAATATCGGTTCACGTATAGCTGAGATATATTCAAAATTCCGAAAAAAGGCATGAATTTTTGCAATTTTGTATGGAAATTTTTGACAAAAAAGTTGTTTGTTTTGCATCAAACTTCACACACTCATTAAGCATGGTGACTAAAAGGAAAAAAAATTTTCAGATATCGGTCCATATATACCCGAGATATAGCCCAAATCGGGTTTTTCATAAAAATGTCACGTAAGCGAACTGAAACAACTTTTTTTGCTTAAAAGCAGTTTTGGTAATGAAATTAAGTTATATGAATATGAAAAATGAAAACTCCCGATATCGGTCCATATATACCCGAGATATAGCCTAAACCGGGTTTTACATAAAAGTGTCGCGTAAGCGAACTTAAACAACTTTTTTGTGCTCAAAAGCAGTTCTGGTAATGAAATTAAGTTATATGAATATGAAAAATGAAAACTCCCGATATCGGTCCATATATACCCGAGATATAGCCTAAACCGGGTTTTTCATGATAACTTAAAAAACTTTTTTTCCCTTAAAAGCAGTTCCGGTAATAAAGTAAGGTTATATAAATATGGAAAATGAAAATTTCCGATATCGTTCCATATATATCCCAGATATACCCTAAACCGGATTTTTCATGAAAATGCCGCGTAAGCGAACTTAAACAACTTTTTTTGCTTAGAAGCAGTTCTGGTAATGAAATAAGGTTATATAAATATGAAGAATGGAAATTTCCGATATCGGTTCACATATACCCGAGATATAGCCTAGATCGGGGTTTTCATGAAAATGTCGCGTAAGCGAACTTAAACAACTTTTTTTTGCTTAGAAGCAGTTCTGGTAATGAAATAAGTTTATATAAATATGAAAAGGTGAAAATTTCCGATATCAGTCCATATATACCCGGGATATAGCCTGATCCGATTTTTCCATTAACATTTTTTTTTTTTTTTTGCTGAAAAGCAATTCTCATTATAAAGAAGGTTACTAAAATACACAAAATGGAAGATTTCGATATCGGTTCATATATAACCGAGCATATTTAATTCACATTTTTAAATATACTCTATATATGCGTGACTATCGTGAAGGGTATTTTAGATTCGGCCCAGCCGAATATACCACACTCTTACTTGTTTTTACATCACTTATCCACAAATTTTCAATAATTTTTACTTGTTTTTATATTTTCTTCTTCCCTATTGTACTACATATTCATAGCAAAACAAACGTTCCTATGATATTCATGATAGCAAATTTCCCTACTTGGGAAATGAAAATTTTATGGAAATAAAAATTTCACATTTTATTCACGATAGGGGTGAATATGTAATATATTAATGAAATTGAGAAAAGTTAATAGAATTACTTATACTAGACATATTTTTATTACTCGAATAACGTTTTTCATTGTATTCGTTTGATTGAAAGTGCATCACTAACATATTTCTTATTTATATTTCCCTTTCAAATGTATATAAAAGTAACGTTCTAATATATTTATCCAAGAATCATAATATTAACAAATATTTTCCATAAAATTGTGTATTTAAAGAAACCTCAACAAATCAAATGTCATTTTATGATATAATTAGGTTTGGATACAACGTTAGGAAATTTTTCTTAACAATTGCTTATCTAGCTTTGTTAAGTTTTTTTTTGCATTGATTTGAATCCACAAATTTATTTACGCATTCAAATAATTTATTAATTGATTTAGCGAATTTCGGTATTGAACCTGAAGTCCTGCATTTAATGTCAGTTTTCTTAAGTGACTTACCGATCAAGCCTCCTTTATTCCTGTATGACAAATTTCGAAAACGAAAACTTAATTTTTTTCACATTCATTTCAAATACTCAACCCAAAATTATTTATTATTGTTGTTTTTCTTTAGAGATTTGATGTTCAGTGCGAACATTGTGCTTAAAAAATTAATAAAAACTAATTTAAAACACGCAAACATTTTAATTTGTTTTATTGTTGTTATTTGAACTTTTTTCCAAGTATTTAATTCTAGATTATTAATGTCAGTCTATTTTGACAAAAACACACGATATCTTTTAAAAATGGAAGTGATTTCTGAACATGAATGTGCACAGCCCATAAATATTCATACAATTCCCACACTATTTCAGTTCATTTAAATATTTTTCTAAAACAAATCAAACTTTAAAAAGCTGGAATTTTATTTTTCTACTGCCGGCCGTTGAATATTTTATACAAATTTTCTGACAAAAAAAAATGTATAAATAAAATTTCGTTTATGCTCTTTAGCAAAGAAATAGATGGATATAGATTGTTTATTCCAAAATTTAATATGACCTTTAAATCGGAATTCGCTAGACCTTGAAGGTTTCTGGTTAATTATGTCTGTGATCCAGCTACATATATACATATACATAAATGTTTCATAGTTGTTGTAAGTTTTTATTTAGCTTTCATCGCCTATAAAAATTGTGGACTAAATACTTTTCTCGTTTACCTTCAGCTAATTGAAATACAGTCGACCGGTAATTTTTGATTTATGGTTTGTTATGAAGCTTATTAACTTGGTTAACAAAGGCCTACGTTTGCTTTTTGGCCAATTTGTATATAAAGTATACTGCTACATACTTAGTGGCTTCTAATGAATATCTTAAGCAAATCTGCAATATTTTAACTTCTATTTAAGGGACCAGTTTTAGTCAATAATAGAGAAATAACAAGTAAGAGTATGGTATATTCAGCTGGCCGAATCTAAAATACCCTTCACAATAGTCACGTATTTGTATAGTATATATTACAAATTTTAACTAAATATGCTCGGATATATATATATATATATATATATATATATATATATATATATATATATATATATATATATATATATATATATATATATATATATATATATATATATATATATATATTATATATATATATATGTATATATATATATATATATATATATATATATATATATATATATATATATATATATATATATATATATATATATATATATATATATGGACCGATATCGGGGAAAATATATTTTTGCCTTGTAATCACCATTCCAAAAAAGAAATCTTTCATGGACATTTTCATGGAAAAGTTTGTTTAAGCTATATCTCGGTTATATATGAACTGATATCGGAATTTTCTATTTTCAGTATTTTAGCAACCTTCTCTTATAAGGAGAATTGCTTTTCAGCAAAAAAAAAATGTTAATGATATCTGAAAATTTCTTTAATACAATCATAACCACAAGCTATTTTCCGCTCAAATGGAAACATGCAAAAATAATTCCAGTTCCGAAACCTGACAATGAATATCGTCCAATAGCTGTTTTAAGCTACCTTTCTAAAGCATTGGAGAAAATTTTGCACCTTCAGATAAGCCGTTATATTCAGAATAATAATTTGCTGTCCCACAAACAATCAGGCTTCCGAACAAATCACAGTTGTGTAACTGCCTTAGTGGATGTCACAGAAAGCATTAGGCCTGAACTAGATACCGGGAAAATTAATATATTAATACTACTCGTTCATACTAAAGCATTTGATACAGTTAACCACCAAATTCTCTATAACAAGCTCAGGGGTCTAATTCTGTCATTCGTGATCGAAATTACTATCGAGTAGAAAATAGTTTCGATATCGTGTAAATTTCTAATGATGTGACTCGTTACGTAACGAGTCGAGTTATCACTTCAGTGTTGCAAAATACTGACAAAATGTGTTTTATAACACTGCCGCAAATTGTATGTATGTGCATACTTGTTGTACATTAAAAAATAAATAAACACACATACGTTCACAATAACAATTCATTTAAATCTGTAATAGAAATAGAAATAACAATAAATATGTATGTAAAAACAATCATTTAACTATGTAACTAATTATAAGCATATGTATATATGCATTTCTAAAAAAAATAAAAATATATTCTTTTATATAATAACATGTGACTTCAAATATAAGTATTTGTGTTCTTAGCAAATACTCATCTTTATACACATATACCTGTATATATAAGTCATGAATTAAAAAAAAGCCTTAAGAACCAAAAGTTCTCAATTTAATTTAACTATTATTGCTATTCAAAACAAATTTTTAATTTACATTTCTTTTGTGTTTTTCTGTTTGGCTGGTTTTCGATAGTACTTTTGCTTACGAGTAAAAAGTTGCACGGTTGCATTCGAATGGTTACTCGCTATGGAAAGGCATCATTAGAAATTTTTAAACCTTTCACTCGATATCGAATGAGTTAATCCCAAAAGTGTAAAAACTCGCACATTCGAGTAAAAACTCGCTCGTAAGCGAATGACAGAATTAGCCCCCAGATCTTCGTTTAACTTTTCGTCTACAGCCGCGCAACTTATATTGTCGTATATAACACAGTCAGTGTGTGTGAACAATGCCGTTTCCAACGCAGTTAAACTTGAGAAAGTTGTTCCTCAAGGTTCAATCTTAGGACCTCTGCTATTTTCAATTTACGCCAATGACTTGCCTAATAATTACTTTGAGACATGTATGCAGATGATGTGCAGTTATGGCTAAGTAGCCGAGCTGAATGTATCAGCGAAAGCATAAACAAAATCAATTATGATTTAAATAATATTTATATGTGGGCATCTGCAAATCGATTACAGATGAATCCTGGAAAATCTAAATGTCTGGTGATTCATAAAAAAAACTATACGTCCTCGTATAGAAGTTTATATTGCAGTCAATGGACATAAAATTGAAATAGTAAACTCTGCAAAAAATCTAGGAGTTATTTTTAACAGTAATTTAACATGGACCGATCATATTAATGCCCTGGTGGCTACATCGTATGTAAAATTGAGGACACTATAAACAGTTCAATATTTTACAGCTGTAAAAGTAAGAATATTACTGGCTAAAACTAACTTGATACCATATATCATATATGCCTGTGAATTGTTTTCTAGTTGTGATAGTGCTAGTAAGAGGAAACTTGAAGTATTATTTAATAACATAGTAAGAGAAAAAGCGGTTCATATCCCTCTATAATGAAAAATGCCTCTAAAACATCTTCTGATGGAACCGTAATTAGCAACATGTTTGCAGATTTTTTTGCATCAATTTATTAAGACGTACAACACAATGCATCACAACAACCTGATTTTTCTTCGCATCATCTACAGTCTATATCATTTGACTATATTACTACTTCTGACGTTACATATTACAATAATAAACTCAAGCCATCTGTAACTAGTGGGCCTGATGGCGTTCCGAATTGTATTTTAAAAAACTGTGCGCAGAATTTGGCGTACCCGTTAACTATATTGTGTAATACTTCAATAAAGATGGGATATTTTCTAAAAGTGTGGATGGAGTCATATATCATTCCACTTTTTAAGTCTGGATACAAATCTGATATTAACAATTACAGAGGAATTGCAAAGCTTAGTGCTATTCCTAAACTTTTCGAGCAATGCTTGACCCAGTCCATTTGTCATCAAACACAATCGCTTTTGACACCATATCAGCATGGATTTTGTAAAGGGCGTTCAACTACTACAAATCTATTACACCTCACTTCAACGATAAATGACGGTTTTTATAAAGGTCAGGGTACTGATGTTATCTATACAGATTTCAGTAAAGCCTTTGACAGTGTTGACCAGGTTCTTTTACTTAAAAAACTTTATGGTTTGGGGTTCTCTAAAAGTACTGTAAATTGGCTCAAATCATATCTTGTTGGTCGTCAACAACGTGTACGTTTCAATAATTATATATCTAAATCTATACCTGTAAGCTCTGGAGTACCGCAGGGAAGCCATCTAGGAGCAATTCTTTTTATATTGTACATCAATGATCTACCATCTGTCATTAAATTATTTCAACATGTGGGCTCTGGAATCAAAACTGTCTCCAACTGGATTTGGACAATTTCTTTAATTGGTCTAAGCAAAACCTTTTAAAGTTAAATTTCAGCAAGTGCAATCATATGCACTTCTCAAGAAATCTAACCCTCATGGGCATTTTAGGCTTGGTATTAAACACAGTTGAAGAATTTCTGGATCTGGGTGTTTTATTTGATAGAAAACTTACATTCAACCAACACATTAGCTTTTGCTCAAGTAAGCAAGGGAGGTGCTTGGCTTTGTAAAGCGCTGGTCTAAAGAATTTGCTGACACCACTGTTGTGAAGCAATTGTATACTCTTTAGTCAGGCCAATACTGGCATATGGCTCGATTATATGGGACCCTTTTTATAATGTAAATAGAGATCGAATTGAGTCTATCCAAAAACAATTAATTCTTTTCATCCTGCGCAATATCTACACGAACACTGTAGCCAACTTACCATCCTATGAGTTCAGACTGCAACAAATAAAGCTGCCTTCTTCGACAAGTCACTGAAAAATGTTAAATGCCAATTTTGTCTTCAAATTGATTAACGGCAATATCTGCTCGGAGTATCTGGTGTCCAAACTAAATTTTAATGTTCCCCAGCGTAGTCTTCATCAATATCAACCTTTGTCAGTGCTTTATTACCGTCAGAACTATGCGAATACAGATCCCTTCTGTAGATTATGTTGTTGTTTGTATGAACTGTACCACGTTATTGACTTTTCGATGAACTTAAATTTTGTTAAGCGTAGTATAATTTTAGTATTAAATTCCAGTAATTAACAATTTTTTCTATTGCTTATGAATTTTTGTTATTCCAGTAATTAGTCATTTTTTCTATTTTTTTTATTAATTTTTGTAATTATTTTTTAACTCATATGCGTGTACATATATAGTATCTGCCTGTAAGGAGTTATTCTCCATAGGCATAAAGTAATAAATAAATAAATAAATAAATAAGTTTATAATCTCAAGAACCGCGACCATGTTGCGTTATATGCCAAAACAGTATATGGTGTAAAATTTGAGAGTCTCATAAAGATAAGAACATTAATCTTTCTCCACAAATTACACCCAAAAACCAAAATATTTATTTAAAAAAAAAAAAAAGAGATTTGCTCGATTTTTAAGGGGTAAAAAATAATAATTCCCAAGTATCAGTGCCTTGTTTCGGAATGGCAATTCTTTCTGCATGCTAGTCGTCTTTGGAATGCTCTTCCCCAGCATCAACAAACTAGTAGCAACGCAACACATTTTAAAAACTTCCTATTCGATTATTTTGACTAGATGTCTTAAATGTTTTACAAATATCTAAATGTGCACGTTTTACTCTATTGATAGAAATAAGTTAAATTATATTTTTGTTTTTAATGTTAATTGTAATTAATGATAAGTTATATTGGCGATTTTATTGTACGCTATACAGCCCTGCATTGTAATTATAAGACTAAGTCTTGTAATGTAGGGATATAATAAATAAATAAATAACAGAAATAAAAACCGTTTTAGGCTATATCTCGAGTACAAATGGACCGATATCGGAAATTTTCATTTCCCATATTTATATAACCTTATTTTATTATCAAAATTGCTTTTACGCAAAAAAAGTTCTTTAAGTTCGATTGCGCGACATTTTCATGAAAACACCGGTTTAGGCTATATCTCGGGTATATATGGACCCATATCTGAAAAACTTTTTTTTGCCTGTTAGTCGCCATGCTTAATGAACGTGTGAAGTTTGAAGCCAAATAAACAATTTTTTTTTTCAAAAATTTTCATACAAAATTGCTTTTTTGGAATTTTGAATATACCTCAGCTATACGTGAACCGATATTACTGAATTTCAATAGCCAACCCATGAATCGATGGAGTAAAAGAATGGTGAAAGAAAAAAGTTTCTAAGTTTAGTGGTTTTGTCATAAATGGTATTTCAACAGCGGACAGACGGACATCGCTTAATCTACTTTTCCATTAATTCTGATTCAGAATATATATACTTTATAGGGTCGCAAATAAAAACTGTAGAAATTACAAATGGAATCACAAACTTATATACACCCTTTTCATTTTTGTGAAGGGTATAAAAACCTGTTGTAGCTTACTTAACAACACTAGGAAGACAGACACAGAAAATATTATTAATAATTTTCAAAAATTTTAAATATTTCTTATGAACAACAACACAAAAAGTGTAAGAACTCAACAGACACGAAATCAAACATTTGATATAAAATGACTTTAACATTTGATATCAAACATAATTTTCAAACCTTTTTCAATGGTTTGATTTTAACATTTGAATTTAAATTAAGAATTATTTGAAAATAAACATTTGATACTCAATATTTTATCAATTTGCTTTTGAGTGCAACTACCAATCGTAAAACAAATGTGTCAGCAATTACTAGAAAAAAGCAGCAACATTATAAATTCATTTACAAAAAAAAAAATTTATTTCGGGAAAAGATTAAAAATGTGATTTGTTTGTGAGCAATATGCAATTAATTGTGAGATTTGCTTTAATAAGTAAAAACGCATGAACATAAAAAAGTGAAACAATAAGAAGTAATGAGAATTGAAGTCAAACTTACAGCCAGTTCATAGAACAGGACTACACAACTTTAAAGTATTTTCTATCTTGTATTTGAAATACACAACTTGAAAGTAATTTGTATTTTGTATTTGAAATACACAGCTGGAAAGTATTTTGTATCTAGTATTTTACCCAGCCCTGAGTGGTATATGCACAGCTGTCTTTTGTTACCTTTGCGAAAATTTGTCAAAATTTTATTTACAAGATACATAATTCTGAAAAAACACATCGACTTCCTTGCTTTTACAAATAAAAGCAAAACAACATTTTGACAAGTTTTCGTAAATAAAATACATGTGAAGCTCTTTGACGTTTTGTTTATTGTAGTTCTGCCACTACCTGTAAAAGCTGCCTTGATTGGTGTCTAGTAGTCGAATCTTAAAACTTTTTGTTTGCACGAAAAAAACTTGAAAACTTTATGCTATTGTGTTCAATTTGCCATTGTCATAAAAAATATTTCCCTATAGCAGAAAAATGTTAATCTTTTGTCATCAGCAAAGTTCTATTTTTATATGTTAATATGCTTATATACGAGATATGTATAATGACGTACTAAAAATAAAAACAGGTTGTTGTAACGATTTGATTTTATATCTGCAATCAATTCATCACCTTCCAAAAAAAAAAAAAAAAACGCATTAAACTCTTGCCAACACGAGTGAGTCGGCCGGCCAAGCACCCAAAACAAAATTGTTGCTCTGCTGGAAACCACATGACTTAACGAAACAAACAAACAAACAAATATTTCTATTACAAAATTCCTTAACAAAAAAAGAAAACTCTCAGTTATTTGAATCCAACATTTCACAAACATTTTCCCACACACCAAAAGCCAAAAAGAAAACAATCCTATAATTAAGTACTAAAATTTATTAACCCCGTGATTTCATATTAAATTACAACTGATTTGAAGCAATTTTTATAAAATAATTAATCATGTTTTATTTGTAACGCATATTTTCCAATTTAATAGGCTGCTTAATATCGTATTAGGCCTTAAAATATTTTATCATGGAACAACAGAAATCGTATCGCATCACAACGCCAGATAATGCATTATTAAGGCATATCATAGCGATATCATAACAATATTATAACACACACACACGCACACGCACATACACGCATATGCCAAAAAAAAAGCGTGTTTATGTTTATGGGTATGTTTGAGTGTGTGCGTGTGTGTATATGTTTAGTGCTTTAGATGAAAGACATGCCTATTAATCGCTAATTAAAAGATTAAACAGGTGAAAATTAATTAAATGTATTTATAAAGTATTCAGTTGCTGCCATAAATAAACTTTTAGCCACAATTATAAATTGTATTTCCCTATAGAAAGAAATCTGCTCGTACTTTTTTTTACCACAAAAACCAGTTTAATCAAATACATGTACACGACGTAAAAGCATAACGTGACACATATGGAGTATAAATTGTCTTTCTTTTATGTAAGTATGTATGTATGTACGTATAAGCTATTGCTCTCTTAATCTTATTCTCCCCCATGTTGAAGTTTAAAAACCGAAAAATAGCTTGTAATTGATATTGTTACAGTGATAATGAGAATATGTACACTGAACGAAATACACTCGGGCTAGGTATATAACTTTTAGGTAACTAAATATATAACTCCTCCAAGCGGAATTATACGCTATAAGGGAAGTGGTTGAAATACTCTCCGACAGGGGGCACAAGGGAGTGCTGATAAAAATATACTCTCGTACCAATCAGTATTGAAGGCCCTGAGCAGTTGAGTCTTTACTTCCAGGTTAGTACTGGATTGTTACAACCGGCTAAATGAACTGGCAAGGCAGAACCAGGTTACTCTGGGTGTCATGACACGACATCTACACCAAAAAAGGAGCAGAGGGGACTTTCATTGACTCCACTTCAACATTTGGCTTTAATAAGGGTCTCCTTAATGAAAAGATGAAGGTATGGACGGAGTCCATTGTTGCGCAACATTAGAAAGAAACAGCTGATCTTGAACATTCCAAGAAATTTCTAAACTTTGATACAAAGAGAGACGAATGTGCTCTAAAACTGGACAGGAAAAGCGTCAGAACACTGACAGATGCACTTACAAGTGATTATACCTGCCCTAAGCACCTATACAAGATGGACATTTCCAACACAGATATTTGCAGATTCTGCGGTGAGGAAGAGGAGTCAGTGGAGCACTTGATGACCCACTGTGGCGCATTAGGACACAAGAGATATAGTCTGCTAGAAGCACACATGTTAAGTGAATGTGACTTAATATCACTCCCAATGAAGAAGCTGATCCGTTTTCTTCACATACTTAACCCGTAATGGGGCAAGGGGACGTTAAATAGATCAACACTGATCGCAGTGCAAGTGGCCGATGAGGGCCACATCCCATACAATATTAATATTAATAATAATAATAATAGTAGATGTTAAAAAGAAAGGTTTTTACATGGTATCCGCCGGTTTTGCCACCATTTTGGTAAACATTAGTATTGACACTCATGGTTGCCATATATGACGATTTATCGTCATTTTGAGGATTTTCGGTACTGAAAATAGCATTTTGACTATTTATCGGTCTAAGGTCTGTTTTTGCCGATTTTCGTCTTATCTTTCAGGCAACTACATGCGTACATCCTTTTCTTAAGTTAATTTATATATGATATGAAAGTAATATTTATGGTATGTAAATATGTAATATATCTATCGTTAAGAATTTTTATCACATTTAACCCAGTGTGCAGCTGTTTATGTGCTTATTATAAATGTAGATCACACTTTTATCGCCATATCTTTGAAGCCACTACAAGCATACTTTCTTTTTTTAAGTTAGTATATGTAGGAAATGAAAATAATGTTTATGGTACGTAAATATATATGTATTGTTAAGAATTTTTATCACATCTAACCCAGTGTGCTGCTGTTTATCTGTCTATTATAAATGTACAACCCATTCATACGAACAATATAAAACTAAAAACATAATACACAAACAAACAAACATACATGATTTAATGTACGTAAAATTCCAAATAAATCAACTACAAATGATTTTTTTGTTTTTCTTGTATTCTTGGTATTCGTTTTATTATTGTTTGTGTTGTGATTTGCTTATTGTTGGGAAGCATGTGTATGAATGTGTATATACGTAAAAATTATATTTGTACATTTGAGTCCTGAATTATGAATGACTAGAATGATCTTGATTATTGTAGAAGAAGATAATGTAGTATGAATAGCAGGCAGGTCGGCGGCAATGAGTCAGTATATTTTAAAGCATTTGTTTCCATTTAAGATTCAGTTGACACAAGAGCTTTTTCCACAATACCATTTATGCCGCCGTACATATGCCAATGGGATGTAATAGCTCGCCCATGGCACCCTAATTTTCATGAATAAATCATAATGAGTGACGAGGCAAATTTACATTTAAATGGATATGTGAATAAACAGAATAGTCGTTTCTGGTCTGGAGTGCAATTTGGTCAGGATCTAACTTCTTTGAAAATGACGACGGCGCAACGGTCACTGTAAATGGGCAGCGATATCGTGATATGATTGACCACTTTTTAACGCCACAGCTGCAAGCGTCCTTATGAGCTAATGTTTTGTCAGAATCCCCCATCACCCAGCTTTCGCCGGGGACACACACTAATGACCATAGTTCTCTTACGTAGACCACGAACTTACTCAGACTAGCTGCTACCATTCAAGCAGGCGTGCGCATAATCCTTTCTATAACCCTGCAATGGGTTTATGTGTCAAACCTTCCCAATGGCCTTTCGACAAAAATACAAGCCAAAAAAATCCATCCTGTCGACTCTGGATTAGACATTCTTCTGCCGTGACAGTTTGGAATCACGATAGATTTTTAGATATTTTGCACAATCCGCCAGCCTAAGCTAAGGGTTAGCAGATTGAAAGTCTTGTTTCTTCAGTTGAAAAGTAGAACCTTCTTTTGCTGTGGATTCACACTGAGTTCACAGTGAGTGCACCACCCATCTATGACTGTCAATACAAATTTCAAATACGGTGAGAAGGTGTCCGAGTATTTAGCCTATCCTGTCACGCCATAGTCTTAAATACATGAACATAAAATGATTCTTTTACTGCGCGACATAAATTAGCGCGTCAAGCGTAATTTATCTGTCAAAATTTTTCATGCACATAAAAAATGTATGAGACCAAACCAAATAACGCGACGTCAACGTTTTCGAATTGGAAAATCCAACTTTGACAGAGTATACGAGAGAAAGCTTTACTGTATCTCAGTAAAGATCACTTCAAAACAAGTGTTATCTACTCATTTTTACGGCCATTAGTAATTACACGTTAGGTGCTTTCATACTAACTTAGCGACTTTATCACTTATTATTATTTTTATTCAGTGACTTTTGTCAAACAAGGTAAGTGAACAATATTGTTAGTGGCACAACTTTAACGCTTTTATTTAAGTTACTTACTACAGCGTAAGTTACTTAGGGCGTAAATTACGTTGCGCTTTACGCCCTAATTTTGGTTGCGAAGCTAAATAAGATCAGGTCAATATTTGATATTATAATTTTTCTCACAAAGTTAAATTTACATTTACTTTTTTATTGTTTTGTTACGTTTTGTATCAAAACATTGTTTTTCTCTGTCTCGTGTTCTCCCTTCCTCTCTTGTTGCTTTATCAGACAGTAAAGTTATTACCAGGTTTCAAAAAATCATGCACTTGAGAACGAGCCTTCACAGCCGAGTACAATTTTTACTGGAACAATGTTCTAAGCCATTACACACACGACTAATTCATCTGGCATAACATGTATACGTATACAATTGTATATGTATTAGTGTTTTGTGCTCATTTGATTGTTTAGCATGTGTTTGTATTGGTATTGTGCTGCTTGTCTGGTTGAAAATTTATGCAGACAAAATATCACTCCCTTTACCCCCTTTGCTAACAAGCTACAGAACAATTGTTCTCGTGTGTAATAGACCAATGACATGAAATACGCTGGCAATGATCTGAATGACATAGACTAGTGCTCACAGGATTATCATCAGGTATCTGACAACATAACTGTCAGGCAGCAGTCTGACAATACTTTTTCTGACAACATTGTCAGTCGAATATTGTACGTTTACGCGATTACTAGAAAATTTCTCTGACAATATTGTAAGACCTGATAATCGAGTGGACAAAGCTGAACAAACGAAATTAAAAAAAAAATTCTTAATGAAAAAAAGGATTTTTGTTCTTAAATGCAAAATATTGCACAATAATTCAGTTTCTTCAAGTGTGTTATAGGTTATAGCAAAACTATCGACATCGACACGACTTCTTGAGAGATATTTTTGCTTTTCGAAAAATTTTCAAAATATATAATTAACGATATTTGTGATCTTAAATTTTTCTTAGTGTACAAAAAAAAAAAATTTTGTAACTAAAGTTGACAATCTTGTTTGGTCGTGCTTGCACTCATTTAACTGAATGCAATTATGAATCTGTGAATGTTCGATGGTCGGATGGATGGATGGATGGCTGGCTGGCTGGATCATTTTAGTTAAGAAGTGTTAAACCAAAAACGATCGCGTGCAATGCAAAAACGAAATGAAATGAAAAAAAAAAACCAAAACCAGTCAGTTGGCTTTGACGAATGCAAAAGGAAAAAAAAACATGAGTTGAGAGACTTGATATCCAGTTTGTAAAACATGCTGAAAACAACACAGCTGATAGACGCCCTGTGACAAAAATTTGTACACAATCATGTCTTTTATTCTCATTACAGACAACAGCAGCTGAATACAATTCATTCACTCATGCCAAATTAAAGTAAAAAACAAAACATAAAAAGAAGAAATCTTATAAAAGCCACCGACCAACACAAACACGCACTTTTCCATTCTCATTCATTGTTTGAAAAAGATCATGCGAATGAATAGTCAGTACGATCGTGGTGTTGCTGCCACTGTTGTTGCTGGTGATGGTGATGGTGCTGGTGCCGGTGACGGTGCTGCTGCTGATGATGATAATTATGATGAAAACTGTCATAAATGACAAATTATAGATTAGTTAGTTTCTTGAGTTTTCAAGCTTTTTTTTTGTTTTCTTTTTTAATGTATTTGCCAGTTTGTAGACAATTAATTAACTGCGCGACGCTCTTGTTATGGCAGGTAGTGCAGTGTTAGTAGTTGGATTTTTGAAACATAAAAGGAATGAAACTCATTTAATTTAATTTAATTTATTTCTTTCCACTTTAACAAGTTTGAGTAAACATTTAGAAAGAAAACGGTCACAAACATTGTCATCGCCACCAGTATTTTGTCATCATCAAGCCATTAAATTATGATCACTCTTTGTGAGTGTCAGTGTGTCTGTCTGGCTGTGTGTTTTAAAGGAGTTTAAATAACAAATGTGTGAAAATGTTGTTTTAATAGTTTTGATAGCAAAGTTTGTCACTTTTTCTATTGCGCATGCTTAAATGCAATTTTTCTTCTTTTTGTTTTCTTTCTGAAAGTTTTATTAAGTATGAAATTGGAGCAGAAAATGAGACACGACAACTACCAAACATGTGGCGAATATTTTCGCATGCAATTTATCACTTTTGAAGCGATAGATTTTCATAACGTGTGTTGGTGGATTTTATGTTATGCACTTGCTACATGCTATCCGAGGGCATATAAAGTTTAACTTTGTGCTTAAGACAGGCTAATCTTCTTCTGCTTCTTTTACATACACATCTTCAACTTCTGTAGTTCTCGACTAAGTTATGAAAGTTCCGACCTGGATTGGATTTAACTAGCCACGGAAAACTGGCAGTGCATCATAGTTATCAGACAAACTATTTCCTTTTTCTGTGATTTTAGGTTCAAACCACAGCCAGAATGTTTCAGCCAAGTACCAAGATGGTCTTTAAGCTCTCAGCAAAGACCCTTTCGAGAGCTTTGCTGATCCCCGTTCTGCCAATTTTAACCCTGAGGTGAGGGTTTCATAAGTCCAACACAACAAACGCCATGCGGCTTCCTAGCGTTTTATTAACTACAACAAATGAAGAACTTATACCCTCCTACTCCCCAGAAAGCGGAGTACCATGGTTTGGTGTACACCAAAGCAAAACCTGCTTGCCGACAGGAGCTATCGCAGTAGAACTCTTGCTTCCGGAGGCGTGATACACGTTACTAATTTCATATTGTATTTGTACGATTTTTCGTACGATTTGTAGTAACGTCTATGTACTGCATAAGAAATGCGAAACAAGATCAGTGACATGATCTTCAACGAAAACACGACATTGAAGAGCGAATAGTCTTCCTGACAGTTTTACAAAGTGCACTTCCAAGCCATAGGTAAATTTAGGAGTCAGCAAAACGAGTCGTAACATGCATTCGTAAATGAAATAAATTTTAAGGTATAAAATCTTCGTAAATTAAATAAATGAGATGAAAGAACCTTAATAAAACTTTTAAAGCAAGACTTAAAACGCTAACAAACTGATTATAGTGTAATTAAATCGCTGTTTAGTTGAATCATAATATAACATAGTTTTAGACGTTCTTCATTTGTTAAACGATCCGTATTTGCAACTGGCAAAACTTTTATTGTATAGATGACTCTTCAGACGACAGATATTTAACAGCTGATAGCCTTGCCCGATCGGTGTTCTTTTATTATGGACCAGTGCTTAGGGAGTGACCCCTATATATGCAGAAAATTGAACGGGAACAAGGAAAAGGGTTCTGTGGAGAATAAAAGACGATGTCGTGTTTGTGGACATTTGACTTGAACTTAGCAACGTATTAAAAGACAGGAAACACGCCAACAAGCAACTTGTTCCATAGACAAAGCGTACAGCCGAAAATCGAATTTCTTCTGTAATGCGTTGCACGATTTGCCTGGCAATCAAATAGATGAGCTCTAGACGATGAGCATGTAGTGCGTAAAAATATAGTGGTATCGCAAACAAGATGCCTAATCTTGTCAGAGCAAAATCGATTGTAGTAGCAAAAAAATAGAGTTGGATTCTCTACTGTCACCGATAGGCTTTTTTGCTCTCTCTCTCCCTGCCACACGGTTTTGCTCACTGTTTTCTTCGACTACAATGGTGCGGTGCATCATGAATTTTTGCCACAAGGTCGTACGATCAATAAGGAATACTACCTTGAAGTTATGCGCCGTTTGGTCGAAGCAATTCATCAGAAACGTAAATTGTGCAAAAATCAATTGTCCCGAAAAGTGTAGCAGGTGTGATCGTGGTGTGTTGTTGGCGATGTTACTATGGCTCGCTGTTGGGCGCCATTTTTGATCCTTCCACTGCATGTATGGTGTAGTAGCATGGTCGATGTTGCTTCTGTTACACCTTGTTGTTGTCATCTGGTCTTCATTTGTCTGGACTACTGGCGGTGCTGATATCCTGGCGGTTGCTCCGGCTCTAGCTCGCCGATGGGGGTCGGTTCTTGCCAGTCCGTCCACAACAAAAAAACGTCCAATCGCTAAAGGCACACAAAAAAACATACCAGCTATTACCTAAAACCCTTACTCTGAAGTTATTGCTGAGGCCGGAAAGTGAATTGTCCATTTAGCTGAAAAGAAATGAATACAAAGAAAAATAAAATAAAATGTAGCCACAAAATGTTACCCACCAGACACCATCAACTAACACCTGTTTTCTTCTCGTCCCACACCTAATCCCCTTTTTGCTATTGACTATGCTTCTTCCCCGCCATCCATCCTGATTTGATAACGCAGGTGGCTGTCAAGTGGTTGTGTCATCACATTTTTCTTCTCCACACCCGGCATTGTAGTACATGTACACAACACAATCATGGATTTTGTACCATGATAACGCACCAGCTCACACATCGTTTTTGGCCCCAAACTAAACCACTATCATGCCTCAACAACCGTATTCACCCCGCTGACTTCTTCCTCTTCTCAAAACTGATGGCACCGATGAAAGGAAAGAGTTTTGCTACGATATGGCGATAGCAAAAAGCGAGTTTCAGAAGTGTTTCGAGGATTGGAAAAAACGCTAGCATAAGTGTATCATATCTGAGGGGGATTATTTTGAAGGGGACAAGATAGTTAGTGATGAATAAATAAATAGTTTTTGAAAATAACGGTTATTTTTTATCAGACCTCGTAAAAGGTCAATAAGAAAATTAAGAAATAGGGTAAAAGAAAATACAGTGCTTTGCGATACTGTCCTCCCATCTATAACAATTCGTATAGTGCGGTCTCTGAGAAAGCTCGATATACGAGTAAATCGAGAAAAATCATCACGGCTATCACAAATAGTAAGTTTTGTTAGTAGTGGGTGGCAACATTTCTTCGGGAAACGATTACTTGCAGTGTGTAACTGTGTCCGGATGAACCTTAGCCCTAGTCATATGTGGTGTTTAAAAGACACGAATGAGTGATACGTCTAGGTGATATATATGAAACATACTCAATATATTGAGTGTATTTTATACAAATTTTCTGGACGTATCTCTCAATCCTGTACCATAAACACCACATTAAAAACACCCTATGTGTAGTGTGTTCCTCGATTCGTTTTGTATTTCTTAAACACTCTTTAGCGTAAGTCACAAATCACACTTTTCAACAAAAGATAGATAATTCATGTGTGCATTAAATATATGTGGCAAATATCATCATTTACACTTATGAAACGTTACAATGAGCACCTTGGGCAGCAGCAAAATGAAACAGTTTTGCACTCAGCGTCAGAGCAGTTGTTAAAATTGCTTTCGTATTTGCAGTAAAGTTTGAATCTCAAAAATAAAATATAAAAAAAAACTTTATGTTAATTGAGTGCAAACATTATTCACATTAAAAGGCCTGTTAGACAGATGCAAGTTATTAAAGTGAGATACTCGCAGATATTTTTTAGCTTTCCTTCCTGTGCGCCGCTGCCTGTTTGTTCGCAACGCGTGAACCTCCTGTGCAGAACGGAGTGCAGAATCCGTCGACACTGAGCTTTTTGTTTTCTTTTCGTTGAAGCACATAAATTTTACTGGTGTCTGATTAACACTCAATTAAAAGGAATTTAATTAAGAAACTTGAATTATGATGGGGATTGTTTGTGGTACTGGTATTTTTTGTATCAATTGCAGTTAATTTTCCATAAAAAAAATATTGACAAAATATTTATTAAATCATGATTGACAACTTAATTACAGTATTTAATTAATTTAAAGCACATTTCAGCGGTGTTGCTTTTAATTTTCAAATATTTCTTTAAGATTTTGTATACGGGTCATTCTACGAGGTTATTTAATATTAAGAATGACGGTGTGATAAAAATATTTAAAATAATAACTTTTTTCAATATAAACGTATTTAATCAGGTAGTTTAAACACATATTTAATAAAGGCCAGTCAAGTAATCTACTTTTGCCGTTATTTTAAGTCACCAGGGGAGATACTCTACGCAGCGCAAAGATATCTTACAGGATATCTTATTTTACAGGGGAAAGATAATTTGAAAACAAAGAATCAACTTTAGTTATTCAATATTTGGCAATAGTTTAAAACAAAAAACAAAGAAAATAGACTAAAATTTTCATAGTCTTTCATAGCCGATATGCCGCCATATGCCGTAACACCTCCCGTACCATTTAGACTTCGTTTTCAAGATGTCGAGAGTGCTATTAGTAACTTAAACCCCAGAAAAGCTCAAGGTATTAATAAAATTACCAACAAAATGCTTGTGCTGTTACACCGAGCAGCTAAAAGAATCGTCCTTTTTATTTTTAATGCTATTTTACGTCTCGAGTATTTTCCTACAGAGTGGAAGGTGTCTGTCATTACTATGATACCCAAACCAGGAAAGGATCCTGCAAAAGTTGAGTCATATAGGCCGATAAGTCTATTGCCAACAATTTCAAAACTGTTCGAGAAATTGCTAATGACGAGGTTGGCCCCAATATTGAATGAAGTAGGATGCAATGCGCTGCATATGTAGGGGCTATCCCTTGACTACTGATCCTAGATAAAAAAAAAGCATAGAACTATAGAACAAACACACAGGGAAGATAAAAAATATTGCTCAGCACTATTCATTGACGTTTCCAAAGCTTTTGACTAAGTGTGGCACGAAGGCTTAACTCATAAATTAAAATTAAACTTGCTGTTAGAGAGCTATTCAAAAATGCCAGAACAGAATTCTCCGTACAATTACTGCAGCTCCATGGTATGTTAAAAACTCTCGAATTCACAAAGATCTAGGTGTACCCTTAGAGAAAGATGAATTTTCAAAATACGCGATAAGGTACATTAACAGACTTGAGTCCCACCCGAATCCTCTCGCACGTAGCGAAAAGTTCTCATGCCCGTACATTACAACGGCAACGCTTTGCTATTGGAAAATCCAATTTTGACAATGCGTTTCACAGTGGAGTACTCGTAAGTTGCAAAAGAATTGTAAACAAAAGAGTGAAGAAAAAATATTAGAAAGGAAAATAGAGGTTGAAACTATTTTTAATATGATATAGTAACCTTCCAACTCTAAATAACTATTCTTTTTTTTTTTGTATTTTTTACGGTCTTATTTATAAAATTTTTTAATGTTTATTAAGCTCTTATTACACAAAATTTTGTATAGAAATCAGTACAAAAACAGCTTAATAAACTTTAAAAAATTTTTATAAATAAGGCTGTAAAACTTTAAGCATTTTAATTATTTTAATATAATAAAAAAGTCACAAACAATAATACCGTCCGCCCAGCTGTTAAAATAATCAGGGTTGTTTTATTTATTTTATCGTTTTGACATAATCTTGCCGCTTTTGTTTAGGCATGGCGTTGCAGCGTTAAAGCTCAGCGGAAAAAACGTTCCGCTTGTCGCTCTTGTTTAGGGATGGCAGAAACATGAAAAACAAGCTATTTATAACTTTTTTAACAAATGTATGGTAGTGTTAATGTGTTTTGGTAACTAACGTACATATACGTTAAAACTCAAGTAAGAATTTTTTTTTTTTTTGGATATGGAACTAAATGTTTAATGAATTAGTAATGAATTAAATATTCGTATTATTTGATCTTGTTTATATTGTTTTCTTCTAAATTTTCCAGCTAAAGATCTTGATTGATTTTTGTTTTTATAAAAAAGGTTTAACGGTATTTTATTTTCAATATTTCGATAACAATTTGTTATCATCATCAGGAAAATTAAAATGTTATAAAAAATTATTTGAAAAAATGTTGTCAAAAAATTGTACATACAAAAAATTCATACACATGAAAAAATTCTTAACAATATTAACAAATTAAAAAATAAAATAATTTAAATTAAACTTATTCTGCAAACAACACATGCTCTGTTAACAATTACAACATGTTGTACCTCTACCTTTAACAGGTTAACATAGCATATGTTGCTCACAAAATAGCAAAAAAATAATAATAACATAAAAAAAAATTTTATACAAATTAACAATATTCTAATAAATACCATTGTAAATAGAAGTATTATCCATCTCAATGTATTAACTTTTTGCTAAATAATGCCTATAACTCTGTGCTAAATTATCTGTGTCTAATTTAAAATTAATTCTCTGTTCTATCGGTGTATTCATAATTTCTAACATTTCTAACATATAACGTTTCTTATAATTTGTTTCTGTTTTTATTATTGAAACATTTTCAAAGTGAGGATAGTGATTTAAACCAAAGCAATGAGAAGATAACGCTGTCCTTTGTGAATTAACATGCCTATATTTTTGGTCTGATTTATGTCCTGCAATCCTTGTCCTTAATTTGTTTTTGTCGTCCCTATGTATACTTTATTACAATTATCCTGATCGTTTCCCTTACATGGAATTTTATAAACTATATTAGCAAAATCTAATTTACTAAGTCTATCCTTAGTCTTACTAAATAATGTATCTAGCGTATTATAACTCCTATGAGCCATTCCATATTTTTCCCAATTAAATATATTAGATCTTACTAACCTTTCTGTTAAGCCTGGTATATACGTCAAAGACTTATAAATTTTTGGTTCTGTTGAGCTAACTACATTATGGCTACCTCTATTTTTAAATTGACTCACAAATTTTCTAATTAATTCATCGGGAAAATCGTTATCTTCTAGTAACTTCTTGATTTTAATAATATTCCTTCCGTGGAACTCTTCATCACTTATTGTAAGCACCCTTTCAACAAAATTTCTAGCTGTGTTAATGACTATACTTCTACTATGTTTTGAAAAATAATTAATTATTCTACCTGATGCTGTTGGCTTCTGATACCAATCTACAATTAGCTTATTATTCTTCCTAATTACCATTGTTTCCAAATATGGAAGCCTTGAATTATCTTCCTTTTCCATAGCAAACTTAATATTAGTATTAAAATCATTTAAAGTTGAAAACATATTCTCAATGGCTAAGTCAGGAATAATACAAAACAAATCATCTACATACTTAGTCATTAATCTCGGTTTTATATTTAACTTATCTATAGAGCTGTCTAGTAACTTTTCCATTATAATGTCTGCAATAATTGGGGAAGCTGGAGATCCCATAGGGAGTCCATTTAACTGTGTATATATCTTTCCATTATGCTGAAAATACCTATTATCCTCTATACAAAATTTTAAAACACGCAAAAATAAACTCTTTTCAATTCTTGTATGTTGGGTTATTAAGCCCCACGTTTCTTCTATCGTGCTCATTGCCAAGTCAACCGGTACACTTGGAAATAGTGAAACTACATCAAAAGAAATTAATCTTTCATTATTATCTATAATTTGGCCCTGTGTCCTTTCCTTAAACTGTAAAGAATTTTTAATATTGTAATGTTTTAAATTTCAAAGATTTTGTTACGGAATAGTAAAGGGACAAGCCAGGGTAGATACTTTTTTCTATATAAATATGAAGTTATGACTAAACTAAGGCAATTGAGATATTGCAATTTGTTGATAAAAAAAAAGTAATCTTTATTTATTATTAAACACGTTTGATATTTCCACAAAATTTTCAAACTATATCGCTCCTTTATTGCAACATAGTCATAATTAAAAAAAGCTTGTTTCGAGAAAAACACTTTTCAAATTTTTAGTTTCCCTAAAAGTCTTAGAAAACCTAAAGGAAACAGCTTAAAAGAAATTTGAATAAACTTTTGGTACAATATAAAAGAAAGTACTGTTAACAATTCTGCACTGTTAACTCGAAAAGCTCATTTTTTGAGCTATGACTATGTTGCAATAAAGGAGCGATATATGATTTATGTAGCCGTCGATAGTACCAATTAACATAGAAACACCCATACCTTTTTGTATTACATACATATGTATAAATGTATTTACGAGTATATGTATGTACATATGCAAGCTTGTTGACAATATAAATATTTTTTATATGTTTTTTTTTTTTTTTTTGCATTATCCATCATTAGCAAACATTTGAATTTTGTTTTTTTTTTTGTGAAATTGTTCATTATTATCTTGTCAAATTAGAGAATGCACTTGTTAGCAGAAATTTATTTATTGTTCATTTCATTTTTCTAAGATACAAATATCTTTCGTGCTCTTCTCAAAACAATTTGCACAAACAGAAACAATTTCTTAAAAGCTAAACGTTATTTAAAATGACATTAATTTGCGTTATATTTAACGTTAAGTTGTCAACCAGTATTTTGCTACATGTCATACTTTGATTGTTCTCAAAATAATGTGCAGAGGACAGATTAAATTTTGTATACAAACACGGGTAAGTGCACACACAAACACATGTTTGCACATGTATCCATATGGATGTTTACCACCCAGTTGACCATGTGGTGAGCAAAGCTCTTCAAGAAAACAGCAAATGGATGAAATTTTGAAAGGCAAGTCAATGAAGTCGTGCTACTTGTTTCGAAGAAGTCATTGTTGACTATTGACTGACTCATTTACAACTGACTTCTGAGCCAACTCATATATTATACAGCTGACAGGCTGATTTTGTGCGATAGCGAATATTGTTTAAAAAAAAATTAGTAAACAACTCGATATAATATCTGCATTTCATTTGTGAGGTTATGAATTCGATTCCACCTTCAGCCAAAAACGAGTATTTTATTATGCATATACCCAGCAAAAACTTCTATTGCAAGGTAATGTGTTAAAGTGTTAATAAAAAGCCATTATTTTAACATGACGATGTCACTAGAAGCAAATACTTACCATTCTCGCTTACGAAGAACTATTTCAACATGTCATTAAAAAAAGGTCATTAAAAAAGCTAATTGCTAATAATTCTTTGATTTAAGAGTTGGTGTCGTCAAAAACTATCAAAATGGCTAAAGCTGTTTTGTACAAATGCATAAAATGTAATGGATAACTTTATATAATATAAAAATGACTTGACTTTAAATCATCGTATAAATGCTGCCATTATAAATGCATTTTTTTTTTATTTTATTTTTTTAAGTCTATAGACTATACAGTGGAGAGCAGAGGTGAGTTCATGTTTGTAGTTTATAGACTTGTAGGCTCATAATGTCTTTTTATTAATAATAAAGCGATTTAAACTATTTTTTAAGTATTTTATTTATAAATTAGATACTTACAAAAATATATATAAATAAAAACAAAAAAGTTTTTATTCACAGAAAAAAACGAAATAATTTTATACTAAGAAGGCCGTTAATATAGGGTGTTTTTTTAAGCCCGATAGAACTTGAAATTGTAAAAAATAACACAAAAAATTAAATTGTAATCAAAATTTTTTTTTATTCGAAAGATCAATACGTGACATTAACATTTGAAAATGATTTCGGGCATATGGGCACCGCGGCTGTTCTTGACGAAGCGCATTTTGGACGTCCAATTTTGGGCCACTTTTTCGAGCACTGCTGGCCGTATGTCACGAACAACACGAACAATGCTGGCCTCCAAGGCGTCAATTGTTGCTGGTTTATCAGCATAAACCAGTGACTTCACGTAGCCCCACAGGAAATAATCGAGAGGTGTCAAATCGCACGACCTTGGAGGCCAATTGACAGGTCCATTTCTCGAAATCAACTTATCGCCAAATTTTGATTTCAGTAAGTAGATGGTTGCGTTCGCCGTATGGCACGTAGTGCCATCCTGTTGAAACCACATCTCCTCCGGATCAATGTCATCCATATTTTCAAACAAAAAATCATTGATCATGGTGCGGTAACGATCTCCATTGACCGTAACGCGAGCTCCGGCCTCATTTTTGAAGAAATAAGGTCCGATGATGCCACCAGCATGAAAACCGCACCAAACAGTGCATTTTTCTGGATGTAATGGAGTCTGTAGGGTCTCTTGTGGATTGGTCTCACTCCATATGCGGCAATTTTGCTTATTAACAAACCCGTTAAGCCAAAAATGCGCCTCATCGCTGAACACAATTTTGCGATAAAACATCGACGACTGATTTTCAAAGTAAATTTGGATAATTTCGTAGCGTTGTTCAAGCGTAAGTCTATTCATGATGATTTGTCAGAGTATACTGAAACAAATAAAAAAATGTTTCATCAAAATTTAATTTTTTGTGTTACTTTTTACAATTTAAAGTTCTATCTAGCTTAAAAAAACACCCTTTACTATGATAATTAAAAGTATCTTCTTAGGTAAGTGCACCAAATTACCAAGTTTTTGCTGGGTAATATCATCCATTATCGATATTTTATCATTGCAATGATTTTAGCGATACATAATTATACACGTTTCCGATATATTGTCTAAACTAATCGTCTAAGCAAACATTCCTAAAAGGAAATATCATATCACAAGCATAAATATTTTAGCTTGTGCCAACAAATGAATATTTAAATCAAGAGATTTGGTTTGGTTTTGATGAAAACTCAGAAAACATTAGCATTTGCTATGAGCGAAGTTAAGAAATGTTTGTTGTTTAAAGAACAAATAAAAATAAACATAAATGTTTCAAAATTTCTTTAAAATGCCTATAAATTCTGTGGTCACAACCAATAACTGCCTAAGTCAAAAATCATGCTTTTAAGAAAAGTAAATTTTAAAATTCACACAAATTTCTGAAAAAACCGTTTACAAAAAAATATGATCTAAAGATTAATATAATTAGAATAGTTTTTTAAGCCCTTCACAAAAATATATATAAGTTTGCGATTTCGTTTGCAAGTTATATAGTTTACATTTGCGACCCTAGAAAGTATATATATCGGGTGGTTAAATTTCAAGGGCCAATGTTGAATGTGAACCACACCTAAACGCCAAGCTTTTTTCCGAATTTTATTTGACATTTCTCTATTTCAGATTTACTCAATTTGAACCATGGAGAGATACACAATCCAACAACGTGTTAAAGTTATCCAGACTTATCATGAAAATGATGAGCAATTTTCAAAGAAAATCATCTTCAGTGATGAGGCACATTTTCACCTCAATGGATTCGTCAATAAACAGAATTGCCGCATTTGGGCGAATGAGAATCCAAGAGTGACTGCCGAAAAACCAATGCACAAACAAAGAGTGACTGTTTGGTGCGGTTTATGTGCTGGCGGCATCATCGATCCGTATTTTTTCCAAAATGAGGCCGGTCAGGCAGTTACTGTGAATGGTGTTCGCTATCGTGAGATGATAACGAACTTTTTATGGCCCGAGTTGGAAGATATGGATGTAGACGATGGTGGTTTCAGCAGGATGGTGCCACTTGCCACACAGCTAACGAAACATTTGCTCTTTTGCGCACCAAATTCAATGGCCGTGTTATCTCACGTAATGGCGATGTCAATTGGCCGCCAAGATCATGTGATTTGACACCGTTGGACTTTTTTCTTTGGGGTTATTTGAAAGAAAAGGTGTACGTCGATAAGCCAGCAACAATTCAACAGCTAAAGGATGAGATAATTCGGCACATTAACGACATAGAACCTCCATTATGCCTCAGGGTCATCGAAAATTTGGACCATCGGATGGAGGTGTGCCGCCGTGGGGGCGCCGCGATTTGGCCGATATTTTGTACCATACAGTCTCCACTGTTAAAATACAGTTTCTGAAGAAACCACTAGAACCAGAAACTTTTTTCTTTCACCATTCTATTACTCAATCTATTCATGAATTTGATATTCAGTAAAATCGTCTAGAAAATTTGTATGAAATACTCTCAAAATATTGAGTATTTTTGTTACAAATATTCTAGACGTATTACTAATTCGTATCCCATAAACACCGCATAATTCACTAGGACATAATAAAAATTAAATTTTTAAACTCCTTGATATGTTATTGTTTCGATGTTGCTTTTATTTTACAGGTTTTGTTTTTGGCCAACTGGGTTGCCCATACACATTATTATATACATATAAACTACAATGTCAGACAGTCAACCCATTTAGCTTCAACAAAGATGAGTACTTTTGAGTGGAACTTTTAGATGCGATGACTGTCTAGCGGCGAAGAGTGTTTCCTATTTGCAAAACATTTGTTTTCGAAGAATGTCAACTGAATGAATGACTGACTGACTTCACCCTCAGTCTTTTTCAAAGTCTGATTAAGAACTGAAGTACAAAAAGAGCGTTAAACTACAAGCCTCAAAATATGTACGAGTATGTATGTTTGTTACTTCCTTAAAAAAATTAAACAAAAATTGGACAAAAAACGTCTATAAATCATAGAGCCAGAGCTTTAACAAAACAACAATTCGAAAGCTCGTATACACGTCATATGTATTGTCTAATTATATTGTTATACACCTCCCGGGAAGCGGGCTTTTCCATGGCGTATGCCTAATCAAGGCACTTTGTTTTGTGGGATGTAGAGAGATTGTGAAATTGATTTACATCAGCACCTGCCTTGTCGGCCCAATCTGATGGTAAACCAACTCCACGGGGTGAACTATTTCAAAAGAGTTCGGACCTTCTAAGCCCTCCTGTATGTAATTTCCCAGCAGTCAATGAAAGATGAGGCTTAATGAGTTGGTAGGCCGAAGTCCATTAAGTGCATCAACCTTTAAGCAACCTACATGTCTAACCATCACTACTGGTATATGTTTCAAGACAACAGCCCGTCGGCTATTAGCCCCCGAAAACCGGCATGCATCAAAGCTATCAAAGAAACTAATTCCCCTTCTTGCGATTTTAGGTTTAAAACACAGCCTGAATGTTTCAGCTAAGGTAGGCACCTCAACCATTATCAGCACTGAGATGGCCTACAAGTTAGAACCTCCGGGGGCTTTGCTGATTCCCGTTCTGGCGTTCCGACTTTGGCCCTTGGTAAGGGTTTTGAAAGCCAAACACAATAAAAGTCATGCGGCTTCCTAGAGTGTTTTTTTATCTTGGACCAGTACTCAGGGGATGACCTCTACATATGCAGTGCTCTGTACTAGAACTAGGAAATAGGTTATGAGGAGGAGGAAGAGGGAGGTTTAACTTAAACAATAACAACATAAAAGACCAAAACAACCTCTTTTACAGCATTTAAAATGCTGTTATATTGCTACAACAAACGAAGGACTAAGGGTTCCCTCTATGCCCCCCAAAGCAGAGTGCCTAGATTTGGTGTCTGCCAAGGCAAATTCCGCTCCCTGGGGTTGGGGTATAGAAAGGCAGGAGTTCCTCATTTACTGTAGCATGTAAAACTCTAGGAAGTCCCACTATCCAATAAGTTGCGTTGAGACTAGCGAAACGCTCGCTAGGGTTTAATTGGCAGCAAAGCATCTAGGATGTTCAGTTTAGCAGATCAACCTGGCGTGGTTTATAGTTGAGGGGTTGGCATCTTGAATGAAACTGTCTGGCTATAGCTCAGAGAGGTATTCTCTGATAATTATAGTTCCTGCTGGGTTTCTGGCAGCTAATTTTAATGTTGTTTACCAGGAAATACCTGTAATTTAAGTAACCAGAAGTGATAGATGATAGGTAGATGAGTTTGTTAAGGGCAGATACTCTTCATGGACTTCGAGCCAGCAACTCGTGTAGCCCAGCGATCCTCTGACTGTCTTGGAAATTGCATACAGAAATGATTACAGAGCGCTAGCTCTACAGCAAGGAATTTATTCATATGGTTACAAATATATAAAAAAAAAGGTGTTAACTGTATGAGCCTTGCAAGCTACATAAAGGCACTGAACTACAACACACGAGATTAATAGTGCTTGCAGCTTATGGGCAAAGGATAGAGTGATATTTTGTCGACTTCATTTTTAAACAGCTTCGTACCTGCAGCACAAGACCAATACAAACACACGCCAAGCAATGAAATAAATAGAAAAACACTAACACACACACAATGCTGTGTATACACGTTACGCCAGATGAATTAGTCTCGTGTGTGCTGGCTTGAAAGAAAAATTGTTCGGCTAAAAACTTTTGTCGTTTGTTCTAGACCTCTGGAATTTGATTTTTTTTTTCCTTAATGGTTTCCCTATGAGTACAAATTTGGGATCGGGATCATACTCAATAGAGTAAATTAGATAGAATTGAAAACTTTTGCTGGAAAAGCTAGCACATACACAACAATGATTAAGAGAAAATTTTCACGATGATTTAAAGGCATGTCTAAAAGGCATGTATTTTCTTTTGTACTGTAAAATTTTCTATATTAAAAAAAGTCATGTTTTCAAGTTTTTTTGGTTAATTTCTTTTTGACTCGTCTGTTATTTTTTAAATTGTTTTATTTTCATTCGACTGGCAAGGTAACCACATCGATACTACCAAAAGGGTAAAAAGAGACACAGGATTACTTTTAACGACAACAATTAGAAAAACGACATGACTTAAAAATCATCGTAAAGATGTAACATGATTTTAGCAGGAGGTTTAAAAGAGTATTATGAAAAAAGGCATGGCTTTAAATCACCGTATAAATCAGCCCTAAAACGTATCCAACAACGAGTAAAACAAATACAATTGTTTTCGTGTGTTCTAGCCCAGTGCCTACAGGTGGCTTGTAAGGCTCATACAGGTGGCAACTTTTTGTTATACGTTTGTACCTTCTGTATACAATTCCCCAGACAATCACAGAAAGTCTGGCTACACGAGTTGATAGTTTGAAGTCCATAAAGACTCACCTGTCTGTCTATCACTTGTGATTCCTTAAATTACAGGTATTTGTTGTTTCTGGTCACCCTGCTTATATTGTAAGTCATGTGCGAGTACTTTTAAAATATGACCTGTTTTTTTTTTTGCCGCTGCTAATTTCGTTGGACTTAATTTCATTGTCCAAATGTCAGCCAGAGAGTATCAGGCAAATATTGTCTTCGACATTAATTGTTGTATTAAAAATAAATTTGTTGCTTTTTCCACTCGCATAAATCATTGAGTCAATGAGCTTCAACGCTGAAGCGTCGAGGAAATGTCAAATTTTATGCGTACGCGCATATATTTATTTAAGAGTATATTTATTTAAAAATGCCATAAAATAAATACCAACAAAAGTAAGAAAGGAAAAAAGTTTTACATATTATGCCACAAATATGTAAAACTTTTTTCCTTTCTTACTTTTGTTGGTATTTATTTATTTCCACAATAAAATGAACATTGAAACATATTATTATTGTTGTTGTAGTAGTAGTTGTTGTTGTTGTTGTTGAATGTTTGTTGTCTTTATTTTCAACGCTTTTATTATTGAATACTTGGCGGCGGGAGATTATAATTCAAATGAATAATCATTTTATACGGTCGATCTGGTTAAACGAATATGTAGTGCTCGTTTAAAGACATTTGACTTCGTGCACGAGTGTATATTTATAATGGGCCTTTTATTGTTTCGTTTTGTCTGCTTTTTTTTTTCTTTTGTTGCCGCGGGAGGGGTGACGTAGCTGTCAACGTGGGGCCAACAAATTGTTGTTCGTTGGGATATTGCAGTCAGCTTTCGGTTGTCTGTGGCCTATTATTTTAATTATTGTCATTTTATTTTGCTTTTCATGCTCTGGCTCTGTCTGTCTCTTTCTTTCATTATGTCTTGCTTTGACACATCTGATTAAAGCGCTATTAAATGGATTGTAATACTAATTTATAATGGAATAATTTATTGCTTATTTTCACACAAACACATTTTGTTAAATTTACACATGCGAATACAGTCACATACACACTCACATACATACAAATAAAATGGCATGAAATATTTTTATGAACAATTAATTAAATTAACATGTTGTACTTGGTGGTTACTGAAACATTTATTTGTTTATTTGTTTTTCTTTTTTCTTAGTTTCAATACAAATTGCAGAAAAATATATGAAATTTACATAATAAAGTTTTTGCGAGCTTCCTGGATTTTTAAAGGCATTTAAATGAATTTTTTGGATGTAGTGAAATAAGTAAAATCACATAATAATAACTATGGGCTATAATCCTAATAAAAAATAAACTATACGTTTTTGATATTTCAATCGAGGGTTGCGGGTTTTTAGAGACCAGAAACGGCAATTTTGCTTGCTGACGTGACCGTTTAAGAGAAAATTAAATTTACAGTGTGAAAACGCTCCAAAATCATTTCACAAAAATGTTTGCGTAAATCAAGGTCACTTTCTTTCAGTTCTTGAACGATTTGAATTTTAAAAGGATAGAACTTCAGATCCTTTGTTAAAATTTCGTGAATAATTGCTCTTAGAAGTCCCAATAAGGTTGCTCTTTTCCGTATTGAAAGTTGCGGACTTTCACATAAACTGCTTTCAACCAGTTTAATGTTTTCAGGAAAGCTTGAAGATCGACCCCGGAATCTCTGCACCCACGAACGAATTAAATTTACACTTGGTCCATCACGTTTTCGTCGAATAATGAACTTTAAAAACAATATTGTCGACGAGCAATTACGTAAGAATTGAATTAGATAAAAATTATCTTCACAGCGAAAGCGCAATGCGATCGTGACTGACAAGTCCACACAATCGATAGTTCCAAAGCCGCCACAATCTGCCCGCACCATTTATTACTTTTTGAAATAATCGTATTTAACAATATAAATTTTATCCCAGCCACACTTTATTTAAATAAAAATAACATCGCATGAAATGAAATTAGTAAGTTTTTCTAAGCCGTTGATAAATTCAATATTTTAGTTTAAGAATTTTTCAATTCTAGGGAACACTTTCCATAATATTTGGAATTTAAGTGAAGCTGTCACACTCTCACCGCATTTAAATAAGAGCAATTACTTAAGACTGAAAAACTGAACTTGAGTTCATATATAACGAAGAACAGGGGCCAAATTGCGCAACGGTGAATTTTGAAATGTTCACCAATTTCAGTGTTCACATTTGATTTTTGAGCCCGCAATGGTGAGAATAAATAATTTTGACATTTAAAGTGTACACTTAATAATAATTTTTTCACTCAAAAATCCTCGGTGAATTTTAGTTTTTTGTAAAATATTTTGAGCTTGAAAAAAATAAACAAAAGGATTATGTACGTATATTAAAATTATCTATTCAACAACTTGTGTGATACAGTTAATTAGACAAATCAGCATATCATTCAGCCTGAAGAAACACATTCAGCTCAATAAAATTCATTGTTTTTTACGGAATCGCTTTTTAATGAAAAGTGAACACTATGTATGTCAGTGAATTTTATTTTGAGTGTTCACTGGTAAAAAAAAATTCATAGTTGCGGAATCTGGCCCCTGGACCTAAGAACATTTAGATTTCAGGACCCTGAAAAATAATTAAGACAGGATGGAAAAATTCCTTGAGCCGATTTATGCTGAAATATGTATGTATATATAAAACAAAGAAAATTTATTTCAATTATACCTTTAAGATTAAGTCATTTTTCCATTCCACTATTCCAAAAATCACATGAAATTTCTCACTGTGCAGTTAAATACTCTACAGCAGGAAAAATGAAATCCAAAAAAAAAAAAATTGTCTCACTTTAACTTTAAGTTGAGTATAACATAACAAAAGTCCAACAAATGCTGAAACCTACATTTAAACAGCAATAAAATGATGACAGGCAGGACTCCACTTACCACCCCTAACAAAACAAAAACAACAACTACAAGCGCACACAAACGCACGCAAACCTTACTCCGAAAATTTCTAGCCACGTAAACATTTCAAAGATAGCTGGAAACAAGACATTTCGTCACATCTTATATACGAGTTTCTAAAATGTCCCAAAATTAACTTAAGAAGTTTCGACATTTTGATCAAAATTAGAGTGTTTTATTAAAAAAAGAAACTTGTCACAAAATAATAAAAAAAAGCTATTTAGTAAAAGCATTTATCGTACAGCTTTTTTGTAACTTCAATACTTAAAATTACAAATATATAAAGATATTTTTTATGGAGGCATACAACTTTGAAATGGAATAAAACAAATATGATTTTTTAAATTGACATGAAATTTATTTTATACGAAAGATAGCCTTGTGACATTATAATTTAAATACGACTTCTGACATAATCAACAGTAGACTTGGAAAACTGTAAAATATATTTTCAAACATTTAACTATATATTCCATTATTTTAAATAAATGAATGAGAATTCAAATAAGAAAAGTGCTCAAATAATATTTCACAAGAGAAGCAAAAACAGATTTTTTTTAGAGAACCTATTATTCCTATCTTTCAGCAATTTAATCACATGTACGAGGATGTGTTTGTGAATTGGTTTTGGTTTTTATACTCGGTTCAAGAGTTCTGCACTTGATTCAAGAATTTTGTGCTTATTGTAAGACATCGCAGGAATGGTTTTCTTGAATAATCCCGTTTTCTAATTATTTTAAATAGAATTGTGTTAATCGTATTTAAATTTTTGAGTACGACTAGTACTAAATTCAAGTAAAAAATACTTAAATTTAGTACGAGCTTTTTCTTTCTGTGTACTTAATAAATGCCAGATAACAACTAACAGTTTAACACATACTTATACAAAAAAAATACGTTTAAACATAAGTAAACAAATCAATAACCTGTGATTAGGGGATTTCCCAATTTAAAAACACAACACAACACATTCTAGAGCTTTGTTCACATTTTAGAATAGTCTATGGATAAAAGAAAAATTTTTTACGTTTCTGAGACGTTCACTCTGGAGTGTTCACGTTTTCGCGAGTTCACTGTATGGGTATTAATTAATATTATAATATTTAATAGTGTAAAACTAGCAGCAGCAATTAAATTATAAGCAAAAAAGAAAAATTTTAAGTGTAAAATGATTTTAAAAACTACTTTACCGTAGCATGTATGTAATACCTCTAATCTTCAGTAGTGCGATTCACTATGCTTTTAAGCCACAATTATTTCGATTGAATTTGTTAACCACAAAATAAACCTTTCTCCTATTTACAAGGACTTTAAACACCGTATGCTGGTTTATAAAATCAGCTGTTTCAGGCAGCTGTTATATTTAACCAAAAAAAATTATTTGTTAATTAATACCCCCATTTTTTGTAGGTTTAATTAAAAAAAGTGTTGATTGATGCTGTTTACATATTTATTTCATTAAATTTATCTTATAAACTATTTTTCTAATAAAATAAATCTTGAAAATAATATTTTTATATAAAACAATAATTAAAAAGTTTTTTATTCAAAATGTATTTCGTTTCCCTTTAAAAAACTTCTTAAGGAAAGTATTTGTTGATTGATCATAAAATCAAACATATTTTGAAAGGAAATAAAATAACATTGTTTTTATATTAAATGCAATTATGTGTGTATGTTAAAGCTTTTGACGTTGTTTTATTTTCTATCGCAAACATTTTTTCGATTTTATAATTAATCAACAAATACATTCCTTAAGAAGTTTTCTGAAGATATTTTTAAAGAAAAACGAAATATTGAATAAAAAGCTTTTAATTATTGTTTTTTATAGAATATATTATTTTTAAGATTTTTATATATATGCATATACATACATATGTATGTATATAAAATGGTCAAAATTACAAAGGATGAAGAAAACATAAACAAAAAGAGATTCAGTACAATAGCTAATAACGATGAAATGGAGAGTTGCCAATTTATAACAATCTGAACGGTTAAAAAAACCCCTTTACGGTGGCTAAATATAGTTAGTGAAAAACGTAGGGGTTAGTGCAAACAACAAAATGTGTGGTTAAAGCTAACACTTCTAATTAGGGTGTAAAGTTAGTGAATTGCACTACTGGTTGTATGTTAAACAAATTTAAAATAATGTGGCAGCTTTGTTAAAAATAAAGAAACCCGCAAATAGGAATAGAAAAAATACCATAAGTTTTTAAGGTAAGCAAAACTAATTATAAATTTATTATTAAAAAAATTATAAATAGCTTGTTTTCTATATTTTCCAGCTATTTATATGTCAACATTTCATAGGAGCTACCCTAGTCATCAGTAGACTTTGGAAATTTTTGAAAGATGTTCTCAAACATTCAACTTTATATCCCAACAAACTAAATAAATTGCTGAGAATTTAAAGAGAAAAATGCTCTAATAATATCCGTCAAACACACAATAAACAAGCTTTTTCTTTTATACACGTCTCTAACATTCTTTTATTGGTATCAATGTTAGAAGCTAATACCTATAGTGAATAAAAAACTCAATTGTTTTATTATTTAAACCGACCGACAGTTGGAGCGCTAAAAGTAGGCTGATGTTCCGACAACCCGTATGCCAAATACTGTGAAGCCATACCACAAAAAATAATTGGTGTTTAGTTAACGCCAATCAGTCAAGCTATAAAAACAGCTGATTTAAGGCGAAGGCAAATAGTGTTAAAAGTGTTACAGAACCGTGAAACCCCCAATATTAGTGTTAATTTCCCTAAACGAATTTTATTAGCGTTTAAACGGGTTAGTGGATCGCACTACAGGTTTTCTTTACAAACAATTTCAAATGTGAGATTTTCTCAACAAAAAATGTTTGCGGGGCTTAGATATACATATATAACAATATATGTAAGTACATAAGTATGTAGTGAGAAAAACATATAAAAATTAAATGGTAAATTATACAAACAAACACACAAGAAGCATGACACAATGTAAATCCTTATAAAAAAAAATACCTAAAAGCAATAACAACAAGAACTACGCAAATTTTGTCTTAATATCATATTCTTCCTGAACGAGGCACGTAAACTCTCATAATGAAACCTAAAAGAGAACTAAAAGTACACAAAAAAATAAAAATGCAAAGAAAAAATTATAATATCACAAAGTAACAAACATATTTACAAACCTACTTAGCAACGAATATATGTATATGTATGTACAATTGATATTTAAGTACACACTAAATATATATATATATACATACATGTGTATATACCTATCTGTGAGTTGAAATTTATACAAAAAACTTTTCAGGACAATTATGGAAAAGAGAATGTGAGGGAAGGGCTGGCTCACAATCATAAACCAAGAATGCAAGTGTATAAAAATGTCTTTGACTTCCGATGATTTTACTTGATGTAAAAGGAAATCCAAACTTATAAAAAAAACTTGTTTGAAGAGTATTTGCTAACCACAAAAATAAAAGAGAGTACAACTTTTGATAAGGATGACACAAAAGAGATTTATCAATCCTGAGAGAGATGAGACAAGAAAACGGAAAAATATTCACACACAGAAGCGTTTATTTAATTGAGAGTATATAACTTATTAAAGAGTAAATATTATGATTTTTTATTTAATCATTTAATTTAAAACGTGCCAAAAGCAAAGCAGAAAAACAATAAAAACAATAACAAAAATAAAACGAAAACATGCAAGCACACAGATACTCTCCAACACACACAATATCACGCCAGCACACAATTAAACAAACGGCAAGTCAGCGAAAAATCTGCTAACAGCTGATGAAATAAAACAATAAAGAAACTTGTATAACAGGCCTGACAACATGACACTTTTTGTAGGCATGTTGCAAGCAACAAGTCCAAAAACACACAAGTTGGCTAGCAACTTTCAACAAGTGCTTAGCACATGTTGGTAGGCACAAGTTGTAATAGATATGTTGTGTTCATACTTGGCCTTTGAAGACTTGTTCGCGCAACATGTTGGTGTTATTTGTTGGCTGGTATAAGTTGCACGACCGCAGCCAACGACCTACAAAAATGAGCATCACATTTGCTTTTTGTTGTTTTCAACGCAATGACAGCTGCTCTCATTTAAAAAATAGCATTACTTCTTCTCACTAATACTACATTATAGCTACCAACACATATTCACAATTCTGCGTTTTAAACATCTGTAAAAAATTATTGTACTGCTTTAAATGACAACAATTTGCTGGTTAGCATTTAGTTGTGTATCTCATTGTCAGTCACGTAGACGTAACGCCAAAGATTCTTCCACGAAGTAAGGGGAAGATAGTTTTTGTTTTTCAGAAAACTATTAGTTTTGGGTGAGTTTGTATTACTATGTATTTTATTTATTGGTTACATCATAAAAGAAAACAGCGATAATTTTAAAACTCGCATGTAAGAACAATTCCCTCTTCCAAAGAAAACTCATTGGCTTTCGATGTTGCCAGCCTGAAGGTTTGCCACATGCTTACTTCAGAGACGTTTAGTGCAGTACACTTTAATTTTTTTGTTATAGTGAATTTGAACACTTCAAAAGATTTTGTCAGCGACTTGCCTGCATTCTCTTAATTTTTACGATTGCTGTTTGTAATATTAAAGAAAATGAAAAATGAAATCCAATATTAAAGAAAATGAAATGCGATTGCATCGTCATCAATGATAGCTTTCCTTATATTTGCAAAAATCTTTTCCCCGTTGATTTTCGTTGAGGAAGTTCAGTATTTCGAGAATACATATGTAGTTTGAATTGAACTTTTTTAATAGGAAGTAAATGAATAGACTGATTCAAAAAATGAAAAAGTTAAAATGTTTTCACTTCGCTTGCTATGGCTCTAAGCTAGCGTTTAGACATGCGAGTTAAATTTCGAAAAACTCAATACGCTAACATTTTCTACGACCACATTCACATTTTTCGCACTCTCAGTTCTACTCGCAGTTAAATTTACTTGCAAGTGAAAAATCACCAAAAAAAAAACATAAAAAACACGTTTACTCAGTTGAAAAGATTTTTATTCGCACAAACCCCTGCATTTTTTAGATCTATTTCTTATTTTTTCTCATGATGGTTACAATCAATTTTTTCACCATGTTCCGGCTTGACATTGAGCTCTGGGATACCCTGTATTTAATTCTTAACTATAACGTCCAAGGCAGTTTTACCAGGGTAGTGGTATAAGCAAAACTGTATTTCGTTACCTTGCGAAAATATCTCAAAATTTTATTTACAAGATACGTAATCCTGAAAAAACACAGAGTTCCTTGCTTTTTCAAAACAAAATTTTGTCAACTTTTAGTAATTTTTACCAACAAAATACATGTGATGTTCCTTGGTGTTATATTTATTGTAATTCTGCCATTACCTGCTTAAAGCTGCTTTGATAACATCGTGCCGTTTTTAATAATTAACGAATAAACACCTCGGAAAGAAAATTGCCTATAGATATGTACAAATGTCGCATATTGTACTCTTGAGTGCTAGGTCATACACAGCAACTTTAGCTGGGCCATTCTTGACTTTATAGAAGCTTTCGGTGAGGGGAATAAGAAGGGAAAAAGAATTGCCGGTACTCGGCAATTCTCAGTAATTCCTTGCTTTTCTGTCATATGTGTATGTGCATAGGCAATGTAAATTGTATGAAATGAAAGGTAGAGCAAGCCGAAAAAAGTTTTTGTGTGTAGACAAGAAAGCAATTCCAAAAGAAAATTGCTAAAAAGTTCGGCAATTAAAATCGTCCTGTCTGATCTTACTCCAACCATAACATTTTAGTAATTAGTAAATAAACAACACCTTTACGGCCCCTGGAAAATAAAATTTTGATGTACTGATTGCTTCTTAGGCCCAGTTTTTGAGTTCGTATTTAAATATTATTTAGCTTTAAGTTCCATTTAAATGCGAAAATCAGGTTTTCAGTACAAAGTTGGACTAAACTTAAATACCTAAACTGCTTCATTTAAGTTTTATTTAAGTTTTTTCGCATAGTCCATATGGTTTTTGTGTGCTTGCATTTGTATTAGTGCAAAAAAGGTAAACAAAACACATATGTATACGTGCTATTGCCTGCAGAAGATATTTGGAAATTAATTGCTAATTTTGCACTAAACAATCGCACAATATAATAATTAATTAAAAACAACTTCGCATGAAATAAAACTATTACGTTTGTATATGCCGTTAATAAATTTAATATTTTTCATTAAGAATTTTTCTATTTTTCCACTAACAAACAGCTGTTCTATGGAGCACTTTCCATAATATTTGGAATTTAAGTAAAGCTGCCACACTTTCATCGCATTTATATAAGAACAATTATTTAAGACTGATAAACTGAACTTGCATTTAAATACAACTTATATTTAAATGAAAATTAACTAATTTTGTATATAAATACGCAGTCAAAAACTAGGGTTTAGACTTTTGTTTAATGTGAAAACAATTTTAGCGACAAAAAAAATATCTTTTGTTTTGCAACCGTAACCGCTTAACTCGACATACATACATACTACATACATACATACATACGTATAAAATTGAATTTCTTATGCGACCATTTGTGTGTAAACTCATATCTGCTTTCAAATGATTTTTCACCTTTGGTAATTTTTAAGACGGCAATTATCTATTATAACGAAATAAGCCTTCGCTTGATTGAAAATAAATCCTTGAGACTTCAAAATAATTGGCGAAAACATTTGTGGATAGTTTTTATTTTGTTAGTTTAATTTCGAGGGTTTTCTATTTCTCTTTATAAAAAACTCAGAACGGTGCCGCATACATATGTATGTGCATATTCATGTATTTATCGTCACCTTGAAATGCAAAAGGGCCAAATTTTACTTGTATAATTTTACAGCAGAGTGAAAAGAACAATTCTGCCTTGGGACAAAAACTCAATTGAGTTATTGGGCCCTTCGCGGAACGATATCTATTAACATGAAATATAATTGTCTCTTCTTAGATTGCCTAAATACGTTTTAAAGACGTGGATGAAGCATTCCACATGCACTTTTGTTTCTCACAAAATCACAGAATATTATGAAATTTGGAAATATGGAGTGTAATCCTTTAGCCTTTGACACAGGTAAGTTGCTTTGAAAAAAAGGTATTTGCCTTTGCTTTATTTTTGTTTATACTTAACATATTTTACTGGCTGCATAATTGGTGAGCAAAATTTCTTACAGTCGTGTGCAAAATTTACTGCTATCTTAACATTGACTAACGCGTTTTAGCTCTAAAGCAGTGGTGCCCACAAGTTCTATATGGAAGAGTAAGCACCAATGTATTTAGGGAAACACTATTTTTATTTAATATTTTTTGTTGTAAAAAACAAAACATTTGCAAAACAAAGTTCACACTGATAATCGCTGTCGTCAATGTTTACCAACAAAACATGCGAAAGTGTTGTTGCTTTGCTTTGGTGTGTGTGCGGTGAAGAACGAAAAAAATATAAAAGACGAAGTTGTTTGTGTATTTTTCATCGCTAATGCTGAGCGCAGTATTTGTGTATTAAAGAGCACAGCCCTATAGCTAAGCGCATTTACAAAAACAGTTGATTATCAAGCGCATAGGACTGGGCACACTTGCTCTAAAGTGTCCTGGAGACGATCAAAAAAACACATCAACGTTCGAAGTGTGTGCGCGCAGTCGTGCTTTTTCGGGTACACCTATAGGTTGTCGGCTCTGATTGATGAAAATTAAAAACGTTTGATATATTTTTATTATTATAATTTTTTTTTTTTTTTTGGCGTGTAATTGTTTTGATAGTCTCCAGTTGTGATTGACGATAGAAAATGTCAGTTTTGTTATCGAAAGGGACAACATTAAGTAAAATAAAGAACTACATCTATATATGTATTTATTATGATTATTGAATTTTATTTTGTTTATATGTATGTGTACATACTCGTATATATGTATTATATAAGCTTTTATTACTACTTTTCATACATAGCTTTTTTTTCTTCTTTTCATGTTTTTTTTAACAAAATTGCACAAGGTAATAATAATTCATCATCCGATGAAATGTTTAGAAACGAAATACAAATGATGATTGACGATTTTATTTGTACGTATCCTTTCAAAAACGACAAAAACACGACACTCACACATATGCACTGATTGACGTGTTGTTTTGATCGTCTCCAGGGCACTAAAGTATTTTATAGTTGAGAAGAACTTATAGACATACTTAACTGTACATTAAATTGGCATTTCTTTGTTCTTTTCTTGTTTAGTGGTCTGTTTTGACAATTATAAATTCACGAATTCTCTTTTAGTTTGTGTGGCTACTCATTAAGTGAAAACTAAATATGATCTCGATCTGACAACGACATCATATTTAGTTTTCACTTAAGGCACCCACAGACGATATGTTTTTACGTCTGTTTTTTAAAATGTAATTCTTCATGTCTGACATTGTCTAAGCTTTTTTATTATTATAAAAAATAATCACTTAAAACATATTAAAATATTATTGCATTAAAATTTCCTCAAGCCGACTACTGATACGGTCCAAAAACGGCTACTGTCTACTGTCAGATGTTTAAACATAACAAAATAGAACAAGCTCTATTTGAAATTTTGTCAGACGACTTTGTTCATGTTTTTTACAGACGCAATGTTTTTAAGGTAACAGACGACATGTAGGCCTTTTACATTGTGAAAAATCACATGTACATTGTTATATAATGCATTTACACCAACTGCAAATGTAGTAGATATGAATTAAAATCTATAACAAAATCTATATCGTTTACACCTCCGTTTTTTACATCTAGCAAGATTTCATTTTCACAAAAATAATTTTTGGATGGAGGTTTGATAAAACGATTTTATCAGAGACTGAATACACCACATTAAAGTACATATTTTTGTTGCAGTGTAGCATTTTTAAGTACTTTCTGAACAAAATCACAGTTGCATCGCTTGGTACTGAATAGATCTCAGGAAATTTCATCGAAATTTACTCGTAAAGTATATCTCATTTTGTATGGGAAATCTTCTCATAATCTATTGGCTTGAAATCTCAAATGAGCAGAGTTAGCTTTAGTGTAAATAGACTATTGTCTCGTTTATACGTAAAAGTTATTTGCAAATACATAGCTAACTCACAGTTTGTACAGCCGAAGAAATTTCAAAGGGAAATGATAAACCACGTATATATGGCAACACCGCATTGTCATATAATTATAAAAATATAAGTTTACTTGTTAAAGTTTGGAGAAAACACGAATTCTGAAATAAAAGCAATTATTCCAGCTATTTTTTTAGCACAATCTAATGAATTTTCTTTCACAAATTTTTTTTAATTATTGATGACAATTACAGAAGTGCCTGATGATTGAAAAAAATTAAACTTTGAAAGAAGGTGGCAGCATGTCATACTTTTTTTGTAAATAAGAGCGTTATTCAAGACAAACTTTCGGAGTTAGTAACTCACAATAAAAAAGGCATACGGCAATATTAGACGTTCTTATTTGGAAATAAGTCACACGTATAAACAAGACATATAACACATTTATTTATGTACATTCTCGTATATGCAGAAGTGGGGTTTTCATCAATTGCGGTTTTAGAAAAGGGGGAAAAGGGCTATTTGCGCCTCTCTAAAAAGGCAATGATAAAGGATTTGTTAATACAAAAATTTTGATTATTATTTTTCCATGCAAAACTTACCCATTCCCCAAAAGTTTCCACTTTAACTGCATTTCTGCATATTCTAAACAGCATACAAAACTTAACACAAGATTTGCAATAAATTGCAAGCTGATCTTGAATTATCTGACTGGTGTTTTGAAAATGATATACATATTAATATATCAAAATGTTCCTCGATGTCCTATACCCATATCTTAAGCCCATTTAAGTTCGATTATTCTATTAATGGCCTCTCAATTAAACGTGTAGGTGAAGTAAAGGATTTAGGCGTATTTTTTTTTAGTAAATTGAGTTTTTCTATGTATATTGATTATGTTGTTTCTAAAGCATATTGTATGCTTGGTTTCAAACGAAGAAATTCTAAAGATTTTAAGGATGCATACACCCTGAAATCTTTATACATTTCTTTGGTCCGCAGTATTTTGGAATATTGTTCTATTATCTTGAATCCCTATCATGTAGGTACATCTAATCGTATTGGAACGTATTCAGAAAATATTTACTAAGACCGCTTTAAAGTTAATATGGCCTAATATGAACTGCTTTCTTATGACATCAGGAGAAAGTTATTAGGCTTGCAATCATTAAATGATCGCAGAACTTGTTCCTTGCTATTGCTGGCCTATAATATTTTATCTAACAATATTGATTGCCTAGAATTAAAAAATTATTCTACCTTACATTGTCCTCCCAGGGATTTAAGAAATAATCGTATGTTTGAGGAGAGCTTTCTAAGGACTAATTATACGAATAATGAACCAATTGCAAGATGCTTACATTTATGTAACAATTTGTTTCCTTTATTAAATTTTAATGTTAATTTTAATTCGTTTAAATTTACGTTATTTAAATATTTGAATTAAAATGTTCAGTAATCTGTAAAAATATGATTCTGTAGATGAAATAGTAAATAAATAAATAGAAAACTTATTGTTTGTCCCACGATATCGATCGCTAACGTTCGTCAATATTTTGTAGATCACAAAACTGGTTTGGAGACAATTTATGAACTTTATGTTGACAAGTTCAGCTGTCAATCGCATTAATGAATTTCAACATGTAGCGACTATATTACTTAGATCGCCTATAATCGACTTTTTGATGTTCAACATATCAGCGAACGTTAGCGTTCGACATAGTGGGAGAGGCCCATAGTTTTTCGTCTTTCGATTACTTTTTTTTCTTTTTGGAATCATTTCATATTTATGGAAAAACATATGGGGCAAATGGCCTCCTCGGATATGCATGCACATAGCCACTCGTTTGTTGAAATTTTCTATAAATCTAATGCTGTTAAATCACATGATCTGAGACACCAAAGAAATAGTACACAACCTTGAAATGACTCTTGCAGTAATTTAATTGTTGTAGGGGCTGTATGGCATGCGGCTTCATCTTGTTGAAATCACATATTGGCCATACCAATATCATTCAATTTAGGCAAAAAACTGTTGTATCACGTCACGATATCAAGCACCAGTAACAGTTACTGCTTGACCAGCCTTATTTTCAGAAAAGTTTTATCCAATTATGTGTCCAGCCCAAAATCCGCACCAAATAGTGACACATTGTGAATGCATTTGTTTTTAGCATTGTGATATCGGTTCTCAGAACGCCAAAAGAGGCAATTTCAGCGATTAACAGAGTCATCAAGGTGAAAATGAGCTCTATCGCTCAGAGTGCGATTGCACAAAAATCAACATCCGTTTGTTGATGTTCGACAATCAATTTGAGAACAAGTTGCTCTGTCGTGTAACGTTTCATTTTTCTTAATCTTAAACTGTCAGATGTCGAATTGTTTTTATTGCCCAAACGATGACAAAACTCGAATCGCGTGTTAATTTCGGAATACCTTTTTCTAGCTATTTTGAGTAAGTTTCCGCCATTTTGAGAAAGATGGTAAGGCACGAGGCTTGCGTTAGAGTTCCCAGATGATAACCGGCTTGAGAGATAATAACCGCTCTTTCAGAAAAAACAAAACTAACCTGTTTTCAGGAGGCAATTCGTCTTTACTTCACATTAAAACGTTAACGTTTTGCATATTTGCGTTTTTCAACCGCGAATGTCATATATTATTACTACTTACGTGATATGATAAGTATTTTTTTTGTTTTTTTGTTTTTTTTTTCTTTTTTGTTTTTGTGTGACGATTTGTGCCGATATTTAATGCCGCAAATTTTTATTCAAATGCACAATTTTTTATTTTCTTTTATTCATACGTTTATATCTAGAATGGTTTAAAAATGTTTAATTTTTGTTTAAAAAAAAATATATTGCTGCTAAAAATTTTACAAATGTGTGTTTTTTTTCTTTCTCTTATTTTCTTTGTTATATTGAGACGGGGTTACCATTTTTAATGATTAAAATAAATATTTTATATAAACAAAAGTAAACAAATATTAAATTGTAGTAGGTAGGTAATACTACGACTTCATACAACGTAAATGCGTTCATAAGTAAGTCGATAAAACCGAATCGTGTCCAGTAACCCCAAATTGTTACGTATTCGTCAAGCTGCAATCTGATTGTTGTTTGCTTGAACGTCTTCCAAAAACAGGCACTAAGACGCCAGCTACAAAGGTTTCATTATTTTTCTGGTTTTCTTCAATCAAAAATTATTGATCACAGCAAATTTGTATTGTAAAAAATCCTTCTTAAGACTGGAAAAATTTGAACCAAAATCCTGTGTACAAAAAATAATTTAAAAAACATTAAAATTTTAGCAAAAAAGCGCCATTGGCGGGAAATTTTATTATAAAAAATCTGCAGCTGAGCTCGCAAAAGCTTATAATGAGACCACTCTTTAAGTGAGAGAACAAGTCGCCAAAAATTTTGAAATTTCTGGATTTGATGCAGAAGACAAAGATTACAGTCTTGTTGAAACCACATGTCATGCAGGTCAAGCTCTTCCATTTTGGGCAAAAAAAAGTTTGTTATCATCGCACAGTAACGTTGTGATTCGCATCATCTTTGAAGAAATACGGCCCAATGATGCCGCCAGCCCATAATCCGCACCAAACAGTTGTTTTTTGTGGATGCATTGGTAGCTCTTGCAATGCTTCTGGCTGCTCTTCACTCCAAATACGACAGTTTTGCTTGTTCACGTATCCATTCAACCAGAAATGAGCCTCGTCGCTGAACACAATTCTTCGATAAAAAAGTGGATCTTCATCTAACTTTTCAAGAGCCCATTTACCAAAAATTTGGCGTTGTGGTAGGTCGTTTGGCTTCAATTCTTGCACCAGCTGTATCTTATAAGGCTTCACACCCAAATCCTTCCGCAAAATTTTCCACGTAGTGGAGTAACAGGGGCCCAATTGCTGCGAACGGCGCCGAATCGATAATTCACGGTCATCACCAACACTGGCCGATACGGCTGCGATATTTTCTTCAGTTCGCACTCTACGTAAGCGTGTTGGTGGTTTAATGTCCAACAATGTAAATTTGGTGCGAAATTTTTTTACAATAGCCCGAATAGAAGCCTCAGTAGGTCGATTAAACTGACCATAAAATGGAAGAAGCGCGCGATGAACTTTCTTAACAGAGCACGCATTTTGGTAATAAAATTCAATAATTTGCAAGCGTTGTTCGTTTGTAAGACGATTCATGATTAAATTATAGACCAAACTGAAGATGTTTGACAGTGACACAAGATACAAAACGTGCGTGAGCTGTCAAAACTAGTGTTGCCAAAAAGATAATAGCAAAAAAATCACTCGTTACATGTCATTTTTTCAATTTTAAAAATTTGACTTAAGTTGTTATAATAAAACACCACAGATATTTAAGTACATATGTACTCGTATGTAGATGCAGAACACTGAATGCTTAAGTTGTCAATTCAATCAAGAAATTTAAAAAAAAAACTGTTATTGTTTTGTATTTGTACTTAGTCAAATATTAAACTGCGCTCTATTCTCTTATCACAATTGCTTACCAGGGATGGAGAAGTAAATCGTATTAGAAAACTCCAAAGTAATAAATTTATTGTTTTTAGACGTAAGTTAAACAAATAGTAGAAAATAACGTACCAAGGTAGCTTTAACAAACCACACGTCTTACGTACTTTCATACATATATATGTAAGACGTGTGGTCTTATTTTCATTATTATTACTAATCATTATGATTTTCCTTATTCTGTATGTTGTTGATTAAAATGATTAATCAAAGGTTTGTTAATCAAATGCAGATGAACTGGAAGCCGGTGTTACAGTGTATCAAATATTGGAAGAAGTACGTGCACTGAAGCAGAAATTTGAAAAAAGTGATGAAGAGAGTAAAATTTTAATCAATGAACTTAAAGATGAGATTAAAAACTTGAGATCAGAAATTAAAGAAATGAAAATGTATGCGGATCCTGAATTTAATTTACTACCCAATATGCCCTTCGAAACGATTGAAGATTTAAGAGAATTCGATGAAAAATTGCCATATGATGATGCGTTGAGAGGCGAATTGGTAGGTGAAGGAACATTTTATTCCATATTCATGAAAACTAAAACGATAATAATTTTATTTAAAACGTTTTTGCTGTTTGACCTATTTTTAAATAAAAACATGTTGTTTATTTTCGTTAACTTTAGAAAGCCTTTTTAATTAGACATTCGGGAAAAGATTTCACTTCGTTTATAAGGGCTGCTTTAAGAGCGATTGTCACAGATGAGTTGGCGGTAAATTTGACTTGGCGCGGTACTGCAGAAAAGCCTAGTGTACAAACATTTACCGTTTTCGTGCTTTTAAGAGGTTAGCCTTAAAAACAAGTTTATTTTTCACTTAAATTCCTTATTTCCATTGTTAGATCTTTGCCATGCTAGATATAACAATTGCAATCATGCGGATATTAATCGCATTTGTCAACAGCATTTTCTACATGCCAAGGATAGACTTACTAAGAAGCTTAAATCAGGAGGCTACACTCCCTATGTATCGCAACCCATAAAGAGAAGTGCTTCTCCAGCTAGGTCATCTACGCCAACTTCGAACAGGGTTTCCCCGAATCCACCTTCACGGGTTTTACAAATTTTACCTCCTTTACCACTAACAACATTAAAATCTTTGGAAGAATTTGATGAAAATTTATTGAACGACTCGAAACTGAAAGTTGCTTTGGTAAGTTAAGCTTAAATAATTTAAAACTTGGTTATAGATTTTACTGCAAAATATAAAACATCGAAAAAACTATATAATTAATATTTTGTTTTAGAAAAGATTTGTTCACACCATAGACGGACTGGACTATTCAATATTTCTGCGCGCAGCGTTTAGAGCCCTAATAACAGATAATGTGGCCTCTGAAATGACCTGGAAGGGTACAAAAGAAAAGCCAAGCATTCAAGACTTTACTATTTTCGATGTGATTAAAGGCATGCACATACATACATTTATACAATTCATATTTTATATTAAAATTGCTGCATATTTTGTTTTTCTTTCATCAGATGCCTGTCAAAGGAAATATAGTGAAGCTGCTGAAACGGAAATCAATAGAGTTTGTCAACAACATTTTCTTCATGCCAAAGATAGAGTTAGCAAGAAATCCAAAATGTTTTAGAAATGCTTGTGCTTTTAAGCTTCATAATAAAATAAAAATATAAAATCCAAATCCCTCAAAAATATTTATTGCGTGGATAATATGCTAATAGATTTGTTTAAATATAGACTGCGCATCATCAGGTTAGCGCCCCCTAAACTACTCATTTACTTTTTACCTTTGCTATTGCAATATTGCGCGCAACTTCTTCATTTTTGTCTTATTTTTGCTATCATCATATGCGATCTCTCTCACATGAAAACTAAGCTCAATAAAAGAACCATTGTATATTATTTTATATTTTGTTTTATTTTTCACAAAGTATTTTGCACTTATTCTTTTTAATCAGATTAGCGCCCCCCAAATAGAATTTAATTTATCTAATTTGCCTTTGCAATTACTGACATCAATTTATTTGTACGTCTTGAAATATTCAATATCTTCAATCAAACGCAAATTTTGGGGAGAGGAACAGTTTTATCTTTGGAGGAAAAATCGAAAACTGTTGTGACTATCCTTCCATAAAGTTGCCGAAAAAAAACTGAAATGAAAGACACAGGAAAACCAGATCCAATTTTCTTAAAAATAAAGAAAACTATGGAAAAAACTTTAAAGGCGGTAACAATCGAGTGATTTCTGAAGCAGATAAGAGAGCTATACTGAGGAAAGCATCTAATTTCCACAACTCATCTGCCAAAATTAAGGAAAACACTTGTGTTGAAGCGAGCCTATCAACTGTGTAAAGGGTAATAAGAAAAGCAGCATATATACGGAAACAGAAATTTAAAAAGAAACCACTACTTAATACGCCAAGAAAGAAAATGTGCTTAGATTTTACCCGAACACACATGACATGCTGTGCTCAATGGAAATACGTTGTCTTTTCAGATGAAAAGAAATTCAATTTAGAAGGAAGAGATGGATACAATTATTACTTTCATGACCTACGTAAAGAAGAACATCATTTGGACCGGTTGCACAGCCGAGAGGGAGGTGATATGTTGTGAGGAGCTATATCCTACTATGTCACCAGCGAATTGAGGTTTCTTAAATCATGCATTAACGCGGAAAACTATAGAAACGTTTTAGAAATGGCTTTTTCTCAATTCTAAATCTTGTTCGGGAGTCTAGAGTGGCATTTGCTACACGACAAGGCCCCAATTCATACAGCCAGATCCTTAAAATCCTGGATTCAAAGCCAAAAAGGTGATGTCCTTGAGCGGCCACCGTACTCGCTCGACCTAAATACAATCGAAAACATATGGGACTGGTTGGTACGAGTCCGAAAAGCAATACAGCACAAAAACACAACTAATCGAAACCATCAAACACGCTGATCCACCATTTCGTTGAATTACATTGAAAATCTGTACAATTCCATTCCTAATCGAATTTTCGAGGTGATTTCAAATAAAGGCGGAACAATTTCAGTGGCCTCTGCTTATTTTACAAACTAATCTTAACGTTTTTTTAGACAAAAGCAGCCTATCGTACAATCGAAGTAGTTTTTCGGTATAATAATTGCTCTAAGCATTCATACAAAATCGTGAAAAAAGCTCAAAGGCCAGTGCAAAGTGGCGACCTGATTCCGGTTGAGAATTTGTGGTCAATTGTGCAAAGAAGATTGATATTTTACCAATCACCACAAACTACTTTAGACGAACTTTGGCCACGAATTCTCCACGATTGAGTAGATATTCCAAAGGAAGTTATTCGTAAATTGATAGAAAGTGTCTTAAAACTTATAGAAAATATTTTACCATGAACAAAATGTGGCTTTTTTTAATTGCTAAAAGCAAACGTTTGTATTAACCAACTCCGCTTTATGCAGAATCACAATCTGATTAACTCGGGTTGAGTTAATGATAATGATTTCAGGGAAAAGAAATAACATAACTATGGAATTATTATGTCTTTGCAATAAATATACGAGGGTTTATTAGATTATTCACCTCGTATGCAGGGTAGTGATTACAGGCTGAAAAGGGATTTGTATAGTTCCAAGTGGGGATATGCTAAAGTTGCTCGCATTGACTGTCTTCAGTCTATCCCGATGGTAAGTATTAGTCTTTTTACACTGACCGACATCTAACATCTATCATCATTTTTCAAATCTTCATCATCTTCCCATAAGAAATACTTTATTCTAAAAGTCAACACATTTCAACTTCTTTATAAAATGTTCCTTTCTCATTTTATTCCATTCAACATCTTTCGATTATTTCAGTGTTATCACTAGAAAAGTGGCAATAATGTCGATTATTCTTGTGGCATCACTGAAAAAATGTCTTTCGTTTTGAAAGAAAATCATAATTTATTTATTATGTGTCAATTGTTTGCATGTGTGTCTTCTTAATTCTTTTTATTTTTGTGTTCTTTGGCAAACATTTTTTTTATGTGGATTACATATAATTTATATATTTTTTATAACCCCGTTTTGTTTTTCAACTTAATTTTTTTCAAAAAAATTTTGCTTGCTTCTGTTAAATTGTCTCAAAATTCAAATAATAATATTTTTGATGGATAGTGGGTGTTAGATATGAGCAATGTAAATGGTGTTTTACATTTGTAACATCTTCCACGCGTTCCATGAAGATGTTGATCAGTGTGAAAAGCCTATAACTGTACACTTCCTGGCCTTTTCAAACAAAAGTAAAACAAAATTTTGACAAAAAACGTGATGTTTTTTGGCGTTGTATTTATTGTAATTCTGCCACTACCCTTTTAAAGCTACCTTGCCAGAACTCTTTAATACAATGAATATACATATTAGTGTTGCCAGTCAAATTTCGATAAAGATACATTTTACTTTCCAAAAAGCTACATTTTTTCCCAAAAAGAAACATTTTGAAAAAAAATTTAAAATCCATTTTTAACGTTTAATATTTATTTACATAACATTTTTATTTCATATTTAATGAACTATACTCTTTTATTAACAGCCATTTGTCATTATCATTGCACATTATCTTTTTCGGAGAATGGCCTGTAAACTATAACGAAGTTCCAATAATTTCATATAGAAACATATGCACATAAAATTATTTTCAGCAAGATTGGGAAGGATTTAGAATGATAGCTGACGCTCAAGATGCAATTCATAAATTAAAAAATTTTTTTGATTTTATTTTTTTTTTTTTCAAATTTCCATAAAGAAAATTTACAATAAAAGAAACACTTAATTATATTGTGAAACTTTGAATTTTCTCGTGAAACTTAAGGCCTCATTCGTTTTTACTTTTTGGTGCCGTTCTGTGACGTTCATTTCTGTAGCAAATATTTTACAATTACTTTTTCCGTGAAAATATTCAGCTGTTTTTGACAGTAGGGCATAAATAAAAGCAAAACATTGGAATGAAGAATCAAATATGTACATAAATATTATCTTGTAGGTTAGGTTTAACAGGCTGCCAGCTATTATAAAGCCAGCCTACTTGGGTCCAATCAGGTCCCGTTGTGTTGATATTATCTTGTATAAAAAAAAACAAAAAAAAAAGAAACGAATTAATAATTTAGAAATAGCGATCAAACAGCCCACTTCTTTCTCAAAATCTGCAGAGTTTATGACACTTCTTATAGAAAATATAACTTTTTCCTTGCTAAAATAATATTCTTTTCATAATTCATAGCTGCTTAATTGATAAAAATGTATTAACTTTTAAAAATCTTTAATTAAAACAAATATTTTTAACTTTTAACAAAAAAAAAATTATATAATTTTGAATAAAAAATTAATGTTTCCATACCTGAAAAAAGTAAAACATACAAATATCTGGCCGTCACTTAACTTTGAATTCTAATTTCAACAGATTAGTCCGCAATAGAACAGAACGTAAAAGTAAAAACAAACCATGTACATATAGTTTACATTGAACAGAAACAAGACAGCTGATTCAGTACGGAAAAGAACGTACAAACTAATTCTGCCTTTAAAGTCTCAGATCATAGAGCTTAAAAATGGTGAAAATGGCCAGCAGGTGATATCTGGTGCTCAAGATAGAATACATAATTTAAAAAATTGTTTTACTTTTTTTTCAATTTTGTTTTAATTATGCCATTGACATGTGAAACAGATTAAAATTAAAAAAAAGTTATCAGCTGCGCTGTCAATTTCACCTGTTATGAATTCGCCTTAATATATGCAGTCAACTTTTTCGTTTTCTTTTTTTTTATTTCGGGATTAAAGTCGTTTTATTTTATAAAACTATTACACAAAAATGGGTTAAAATTATTAACTGTAAATATCGTTATTGTTTTCTTCTAAAATTTCATTTTAAGACATACACAAAAATAAGCAGACGAGAGAAGAACTTAAGAAACGTAACCACAAAATATTTTATTTCAGCACATTTTGCGTGCAGATTCAAAAGATACGAATAATGTCAAGATGCGTGGTACATGAAGTCATCAAAAGATACGAAAAATTTATCTTTCGTAGGGTGGCATCACTGATACATATGTATATCAGGGGCTAGATTCCGCAACTAATTTTTTTTACCAGTGAACACCAAAATAAAATTCACTGACAGACACAGTGTTCACTTTTCATTAAAAGAGATTCCGTAAAAAGCAATGAATTTTATTGAGCTGCATGTGTTTCTTCAGGCTAAATGATATGCTGATTTGTCAAATTAATTGTGTCACACAAGTTGTTGAATAGATAATTTTAATATACATACATAATCCTTTTGTTTATTTTTTTGAAATTCAAAATATTTTACAAAAAACTAAAATTCACCGAAGATTTTTGGGTGAAAAAATTATTATTAAGTGCACACTTTAAATGTCAAAATTATTCATTCTCACCATTGCGGTCCCAAAAATCAAAAGTGAACACTGAAAGTGCTGAACATTTCAATATCCATCGTTGCGGAATTTGGCCCCAAAGCAAGTTTTTCGTGTTCACACATATGGTTTTTTATATGTTTTGCTATAATATTATGCCGCAGTTTTATTAAATACTAGCTGACTAGCAAACGTTGTTTTGCCTTCAAATTTTATTTACATGATACATATGAATGACTTAAAATTTCCAAATTGTCATTGGCAGTGCAATATATGCATGAATATAGAAAAATTTAAATACTATTTCTCCGAGACATAAACCATCTACAGACTATCACCAAAATACTTTTAAACTTTGGTTGAAATCGGTCGACCCGTTCCCGCGGTTAGTGGTGACATCAAAGTGTACACTTATTTTTATATATATAGATTTGCGGAACTGATATTTCTAGCTCTTCGTTAATTTGGAAGCGTCTTTCAAAAGAAATTTTATAAACTACAAATTATTTCAACAACAAATTTTAGTTCGTAATCGTTTTTTAGTTCTTAATTTTGCATCAACTTGAAGAAGTTCTATTTAATAGAAAAATGTGTTTTACTGTATTGAGATACAGATAACATTTTCCATTCCTGATGTTAATGCATCGTTTTGGCAGCCATAAAACGTAAACGTTTCAGTTGCTGTTGAATAAACACACAAAACGAAACAGAATTATAAACAAAAACAACGACGCCAGAACGTTTTAATTTACGAATCCACATTCATAAAAATTAACAAAAATGCCAACGTTTTTCTAAAAAAAAAAACTACTTGATATAAAAAAAAACAGGCCAGGCATAGTAGTTACGGCGTAGACATTCAAAAATGAAACGTTTGTAAAAAAAAAGTCCAACTATACACATGTAAATATTTGTGTATATTGTTTTATTAATTGTTTAACTTTTCAAGTATCAGTAGTTACGCTTTCTGTTTTGGGCGTTTGCCTGTTTTCAATTCTGTTCTGTTACGTTGACGTTTTTTTTATCTTCATATTCGTTCGTGTTTTATGTTCGTTGTTGTTTTTCTCGTTAAATTTTCTCTTTGCGTTTTCGTTTCAGTTTGTTGTTTACTCTTAACGTGAACGGTTTGTCATAGAATTAGATTTTGTGGTAAATATTTTATTGTGCATAGAATTTGCGTGCAGTTGTTCTATTGCGGCGGCACCACCGCCATGGTCAGAGAAAATATAAGTGTGAAATTTTTGATACATTTAGTGGGTGAACGACCTGCTTTGTGGGATAAATCTTCGGAGGATTATAGAGATCGCAAACTCAAAGAAACGTCATGGCGCGAAATTTGTGCGTTCGTGAATGAAAATTTTTACAGCCTGTCAAACAGAGCAAGAGATGAATTCTGTAAGTTCTTTTACATATGTACATATTCACCCTTTTATAGATATATAAACATATACTTAACTACCGTTGGAAATGTTTACATTCATTTGCATTCAAACGCTTTTTCGTCTCTTTTTCAAATATGCATTGTCTTTTTCTTCTGCATTGTGACAGTGCAAGCTAGATTAGGCTGTACAGCGCGTAATTTAATGCTTCGATTTTACGCTGTAGTAAGTAACTTAAAGGTGTATTCCACGTGAATAACAAAACAGTCCAAGCTAGTCCAAAAACCTTTCACGCAGGGCTGCCAGAAGAAATATGAAAGAAATCGTCAATATCCCGATCATTTATGAATTTATCGTCATTTTAGTTTTGAACTATCGTGAAAAAAATCGTATTTAAAAAAATGCTAAATACACTAAAGTATTTGAAGTTTTTATTTAAAAATATAAAAAAATTTAATGCAAGCTTATGGTGGCGTTTGAAAAAAACTAAATAAATTGAACTTTCTAAAAATTTTAGAAAGATATATCTGAATTGAATAATTCTAATACGAGTAAATAGGATTTAATTGAAATATCAAAGAAGTTTGAAGATTTAATTTTAATTGATCTTCATAATAAATAATGCCTTCAACTGTATCATTTTGTAAAGATTTTCATATTTTTGTCTTTATTCAACTAACTTGGCTGAATATTATGCCCACATTACAGAAAAATAGGGCAACGTCACTATAAATTTTGAATAATTTTGAATATATTGGAAATGCTCGCATTTCAATTCATTTTTTTTTTTTTTCAAAAACTGTATAAATTTGTTTCTTAAAACCGTGATTCACTATTCTAGATAATTGTGCGACCTAACAAATATAACTTGTGTGCTGAAAAAGTAGTAAAAATCGAGTGATTTACGAGTAAAAAGTTTTATGAAAAATATGAGAAGATTGTTGGCGCCTCGAGAAATAAATTGAAATAATGTAAAATTATTATGGTAAAGCAAGCCACAGGCTATGCGACTAGTTGTACAACATGACGATGTTGGTTATTAGATTGTAAAGCTTGTGGGGTCGTCGTATGAAGTTGTGTCTCGGTTGTACGAAAGATTAAAAAGTTTTGATTTTTTGGGTGGTTGTATCGACTGGTTGTAAAATTTAGGTGCATGTTGTACAACCTTATTTCGATTTGCTCTTATTTTTATATACAATTGTTGCATCTGCGGTGGTCTTTACTCAACAGAATTTTTTAAGTAATGAAATTGTGAGTTAATGTCGCACAATTTGTGCGCAAAACACACAACTCGGCAAGTCAACATGTTGTAGCAACGGTCGCATAGTCTATGGCATGGGTAATAATAGTTTTAATTATTTTAGTATACTTATGTATGTATAAAAATATAGCAATCTTATATAATAGTGTGGCAATACAACTCTATTTTGAAGCGTATTTGTTAAGTCGACCAGACTTTTTTTCTGTGAAGAAAATCGTACGATCGTGAAGGATATTGCATCAGGGCTTTTAGCTATACTTTGTGTCTCATCTATAAAAAGCTAATGTCGCCATGCCGTCATTTTTAGGACAAAATCGTCATTTTGCAAAATTTGGGCATGAAAATCGTCAAATTGACGATTTATCGTCAAATCTGGCAGCTATGTTTCCACGTAATAATTTTTGTGCAATTTTGAGAGAAAATGAGAGAGTAGTTGTTTTCATTTCCTGTACAAATTAGCACGAACTTTTTTTGGGTAAGTTCGGACTAGAAATGAATAATCAGCTGTTTTATGTTTACATGCATATGAAACTGAAAATGTAATCAGAAAATTTTCAAATTGGAAAAAAGTTTCTAATTAAAATTTAGTTAAAAGCAAAATGAAAGTTTCCCAAACTAAAAATAACGTTGTGAAGTTGTAACCAGAACATGCAATTGTTATTTGGCTTTTCATTTTATTAATATGTACTATAAAAATCTATTGGAAATTTTACATTGCTTTTAATTTCACAGCTGTTGCCAATAATGCAAATGCTTTTTTATATAATGTTATGCGTTTTAAGCGTCTAAAATCACTAAAATATACTTTAGTCTAAAAAGTAAGCAGCACTAGTATTACAAGATGTACAATTATGGTTTTTTGCGTTCCAGCAGGTTTTAGATAAATTTGCAAATTTTGCAAAAAAGAGTAATTTGCTTTTTATTCCGATTAGTCTGAACTAGTACGAGATCTCGTGGAACACACCTTAAATAAGAACGTTATATCATGTTCACACGAAGGCTAAAGGTCGTGTCAGATAACACTCTTGCTTCGCTTTGCGTTTAAAACGCGTTTTGGCATCTGAGATAAATTATGCATACTTATATGCAACACGTCACATAAAGTACTTTTAACGGAATGTGAAGCGAAAAGTTTGACAACTCTCAACTTTTTACGAGTTAAAGTTTTTTCTAATAGCTCCAAAGCTTTATGCACTAAGAAAACAATTAGAACCAATTTTAGTAGTTCGTCCAATAATATCTCTAACATATATTATGATAAGAAATAACTTTTTTAAGCATTTTTTATTTATTGAATCTTCAAAATGAACTAACAATAAGTATTCAAATCTTAATACTAAATTTAAAATAAGAAAATGTGCTTTTTACTTAAGTCCGGCCAACACCAGACAAAAAGTTTTATTATGCGGGAGTTATTTCGGTAAAATTACCTATTGAGCAATCTTATGGTGGCAGCGGTATCCCTTCTTCTTAGACGAGTGTGGCCGCCAAAATTAAGTATATTGCGCGCAAGAGGTTTTGGATGAAGTTTACTAACATACCTTGTCGCGTACTTAGAGAACTCCTTTTTTACAAGCGGAATACGCAAATCTTTATGAATTCGTGAATTTTTTACGTACCATGGAGCTGCAGTCATCGTTTGAAGAATTTGGTTTTGTCGCTAGTTTATATGAACTAGTTCTCAAAAAAATGTTACTAAAAAAAACACAGATAACTAATAAGTGTAAAATCAAAAGAAACACGTGGAACATATAAAAATTGGATAAAGATTTAAGTAAAAATTGCAAAAAGAATTAGTGAAACGTTTGCACAAAATATGTAAACATCAGTGTGGAGCAAAAAACATCCGTCTGAACGCCTAGTTTCGCAATACGAGTAGTGATTCAGAGAGCGAATCAAGTGTTTCATATTACCGTCTGAACATGGTGTTAATGTTGTGCCATGAACGGAATTTCTAACTAACCTTATTTAATAATCGCTAAATGGAAATAATAAAAACTTGTAAAATCGCTATATAAGTCTAAAAGCACCGAAAATGTGATAACTAAAGCTGTAGTCACCCATAGTTTCGGAACAAAGTTTTTGTTCTGAAGCAACATTTTTTTATGTAGTTTGACATTTCTATTTTTGAGAGCGAAAGAAAGTTAACGGGCATGTTCTGACACTCGCATTTTGTATGACATTTGCGATTGTGACTTGAACTCGCAAAAAAGATGTTCTGTAAATCGCCAGACTCTTAGCGAGTTCAAATCACAAGATTATACTAAAGTGAACTAACACTAAACTAAACCTTAAACAAAAAATAAAATGACGTATATATTAAAATAAATTTGTTTTCTTTGTATTAGAATAAAAACTAGGCGAATTTTCATACAATTTTTGCTAAATATGTACATGCAATTTAAAAAATGTTCTTAAAACGCGAGCCAAACTCATTATGTATTTCTGGAAATAAACTTTTATACATTCAATTTTTTATTACATTTTCAACCCAAAATGCATAATATGAATGTTGCTGCCATTTTAAATTTATTTTTTAGTTCATTTGCTTTGGTAAAACATGTGTTTTTTAGCATTCAAATTATGTTAACTCGCAAGCAAAACGCGTGAGTCACAGAACACCTAAAAATATATTTGGCGTTTTCAAGTCGCCTAGCGACTTTGAAAAATTGCTAGTGCGGGAACATGTCCGTAAATTTGTTCGGAACCATTGCAGCGTCAATTGATTAAATTTAATTTTTTGTTCCGAACCAATTGAACTGTGCTGCCAGCTATTTTAATTTTGCATGTAGAATTAAACTGCGATGCCACAACTTATTATGTGTACTCACATATGTACATATAATAAATTACAGTGTATACGTAAATGTTTTATATTGATTATTATAAAATTAAAAATAAACAACTTTGAAACATTTTGTCATGAATTTCAACGAATCGATTCCACTGAAGCTTGTTTCAGAAATGAAAAAGCTGCCAACCCGTAACAGTAAGACGCCTTGTTTACAAAGTTCAAAACGAAATGATAAAATACGTCTATATGGTAACACCGCGCGGTCATGTAATTATAAAAATATAAGTTCATTTGCTAAAATTTGGAGAAATGCCGAATTCGGAAATAAAAATGATTCTTTCAATTATTTTTTTCGTGCAAAATAATGAACTTTCTTTCACAATTTATTTTTATCATCATTGACATTTGCGGTAGTGCCAGATTTTTAAAACGAAACTTAAACTTTTGAAGATAGTGACAACATATCAAAGTCTATTTGCAAATAAGAGCATTTTTCAAGACAAACTTTCATGAGTTAGTAACAATAAAAATAAAACTATGCGGCAATATTTTACCTTCTTATTTGCAAAAAAGTCCTACGTATAAACGAGACGTAAGACATATTTAGAGGTAGTGAACAAAAGGATACCCACGAAACTATATGCTATTATTGCGCTTATAAACCAAAATTTTTTGTTTTGTTTCTTCCATGCACATGTATTAGAAAACAAAAATAATTGCGATTATAGAGCAGCGATGGGCAAAGAGCGCTGTGAATAAAAGTAGTGTCTTGTAGTTGCTACACTTAGCCAAATTTACAACAACTTGATGAAAACGTGCACACCTGTGACAATTTGATTTCAACACAATCTCTATTTTCCACTATACAGCAACAATGTAGAATTAAGCAAAATAAACAAATTATCAACGCTTCTCCTCTGTTGATATGTTAACTACACTGGATAAAATTTTATCCTCTTGTTACTAGTTGTATTAATAATTGAAACTACTTGATTTTATTGCGAGTTTGTTAAAAATTAATACTATTAGTAATTGTAAAAACCCGAGCATCTTCGTAGCTCAGGCAAACCAGTGCCCATCGCTATTCTAAACTAGCAGTATAATACGTTTTAGCATTTTTATTCTAACAAACGGTTTGTAAGCGGCATCAAAAGATATTTTTAAAGTTTATAATGTCTGCGAAACAGGCACGGATTTGTGGCGGAGTATCCTCCCCCTGCTCCAAAATTTAAAAAATATATTTTATGATTTCACTAATAAGCGTTTAGCCAATACACAAACACAGACACTAGTTAATGGCAACAATTGGAGCTCCAGAAACAGAAACAAATTTTCAGACATTTTTTAAATATTTCTGATAAAAAAAGAAACAGAAAACTTCGTTAACTTATTCCTTTCTCTTCTCAGGTAAAATGATAATCAAAAAATGGACCCACATACGTGATTCATGGGTAAAATCGATGAAGTGTGGTTACGATGAGGACACTAAATTACCACTGAAACCCTACATCTATCATAACGAGTTAAAATTTATGCAGAAAAATTTGAAATGCAGACCACAACGTTACGATCTTAATCAATGCCAACCCAGTAACACGCATTTCGAAGAATTTTTTCGGGAGACAAATGAAACTGAAAATAGTCATGGAACCTCACAGGATACAGGAGACGAGGACAAGCAGCTAGAAGTGGATTTTAAACAGGAGCCAGATACGAGCAAAATCGAATCGAAAATATCGGAAGCGGAAGAATCAGATGAATGGCAGTTGGAAGAAACGGAAATGGTACCCAAAATAGGAGAAAACGATAAGGTTAAAAACCATGAACTGGCCAAAAAGAAACGCAGTAGCATATTTGTTAGTTCACGCAGCAATGAAGATGAACAGCTGAAACAAAATGTGCCACAGAAACTTGTGATGAAACAGGTGCAAATAATACCACCTCCATTGAAACTAAACCAAGTAGCATCGAAAACGCCAATAATTGAAAGTGCCACCACTCTATACCGGCAAAGACCCAACACTCATTATATTGAGGATCGTCACTGGAATTTTTTCAAAGGCATACTTCCCTCTGTTAGCGACTTGGATGAAGATCATATTTTGCAATTTCAATCAGGTGTCATTTCATTGCTACAAAAATTGCGAGAATCACAAAAACATAAACAGAACCTGCCACAACGGCTGTCTTCCCATTCTTTATTCAAAGGCAGAGGCAGAAAACGCAAAGCATCGCTGGATGATGGTGATGATGAGTGGCCCAATTTTAATAACAGTTTTTCCCACAAAAAATCGCACAAGCAAACATTTGATCCCATAGCCCCCGAATACACACATCCAGAAACTGAGTATTCATCAGATGACTGATTTGTTTCCTATTTTATATTTATACAGTGATGGAGGAAATTATAGGACCTCGAAGTAATGAGCGCACTTAACATTAACAGCCTGTTTGGCGATATCGAATGAAAATGTATGCGAAAGAAAGCGCTAGTCACTCACATTCGAATCAATTTGGTTTTGTCTATGTCACTATTCGTTAGCATGTATTTATGTATTTTAATTGAATTTTGACACATCGTTCGCATCGAAAAAAGTTAGAAAAACCCAAAACCATTTTCCTTCGCCTAGAATGCGAATGAGCCTTTCGACATCGGTGAACTGGCTGTAAAATTCAAAAAGCCATATTTTTAAAAAGAAATCGATTATTACAAAAAGTTAAAAAAGTGATTTGTGGATAATTTTTCTTGCTTTCGTTTTCGTCTAGTATGTGTCATATTATGTAAACTATGTAAATGCTACGAGATTCGAAAATCAAGTTATTTCAGGTACTGGTTCTACAATATTTATATATTGATTTTTTAAATTCATAATTTTATATTTTAAGCTATAATCTGCTTGATCATTTTCAGTTATCATAAAACTTTTTCACCGCCCTCAAAAAAAAAACCCGGGCAGGATTGTGTTGTTAGAGAAACTCGTTTTGCAGAACTTTTAATTTTTTAGCTTTAACTTTTCGGTTAATTGAGAAACTATCATGCATGTTCTGAGAAACGCAAATCGCTTAAATTTATCGTTTTCGATTTCGTATAACGCAAGAAATATGGTTTTGCGATTTGAAATCGCCAAATAGGTGTTCTGGAAAACGCATATCGCTTAAAGTTGGCGACTTCAACTCGCATGTATATATTGAAGTGAACTGATTGAATTTGCTAAAACTGAACTTGCAAAAGGCAATAAAATTATTCACTATTAAAATTTAATATGTTTTCTTTCTATTTCAATAAAAAGTTTAAAATTTTACACATTTTCATTAAGAAAATTTTTTTTTTTTGGATTATATTACTACCACATACATACATATATAATTATATAAAACACATGTTGTATTTTTTCGGAAAAAACTCCTAAATGCAAGTAAAACGCACGTTCCTTAGAACACCTAAAAATCAATTAAGCGCATTGCGGTTTCAGAACACGCGTTCTCGGAAAATGGCTGTATTTTTTTTTTTTTTTTTTGTTATGTTTTTACTACTCTACACAAATACAAAACAAAATAAACATTTAATTAATTAATAGAAAAATTAAAGCTCTAAAGTTAAAAAGTCTGTAGAATGAGGTTCTCCAGCAACACAATCCTGCCCTGTAAATCTTTTGTTAAGCGGTGAAAAAAATTACATGATAAGAGAAAAAACTATCAACTAGACTATAGCCAAAAAAACAAAATTATGACCTTAAAAAAAATCGAGTTTAAATATTGTAGGACCAGTACCTAGAAACTTCATTAAAGCAATTTGATTTTCCAGCTCGAACCTCATAGCATTTACATAGCTTACATAATGTGGCCCCTACTAGACGAAAACAAAAGCTAGAAAACTTATCCATAACTCAATTTTTATTTTATATTATACTCGATTTCTCTTTAAAAATATACCTTTTTGAATTTTAATGTTAAGTGCTCTCATTACATCCTGTCACTATTATTTCGGCCATCGCTGTGTGTTATTTATAGATAGATTGTTTTATGTAAATAAATAGTTTAATAACAAATATAGAGTATTTAATCTTTTGTTAAACAGAAACTGTTTTAAAAAATATACACAGCTTACGTTTTATGTAGCTGTCTATCAGGGCTGTTCTGCAAATCACTTTTTGTGAAAGTGATTTGAAATCACAAAAAAAAGGTGTTCTGTAGACAAAATATTTTTGATTTTTGTAATTTCAAACCAGTAAGCTAACCTGTAGTGTAATTCACTAACTTTTAACGATTTTTAAAGAGTATAACTTAACGCGAACTATGGTGGTTTACACTAACGCTTATGTGATTCACTAACTTATGTTTAACACCTCTGTAGTGCGATTCACTATGCTTTTTAAGCCCCAATTATTTCGATTAAAGTTGTTAACCACAAAATAAACCTTTTTCCTTTATACAATTACTTTAAACACCGTATGCTGGTGTTTAAAATCAGCTGTTTCAGGCAGCTGTTATATTTAACCACAAAAATAGTTGTTAATTAACACCCCCACTTTTTGTAGGTTTAGCTAAAAAAAAGGTGTTGATTTATGTTGTGTACATATTTATTTCATTAAATTTATCTAGTAAAAACACTAAAAGTTAGTAAACAACAAAAATAAATCTTGAGAATAATATTTTTATATAATACAACAAATAAAAAGTTTTTTATTCAATATATATTTCGTTTTCCTTTAGAAAACTTCTTAAGGAAAGTATTTGTTGATTGATTATAAAATTGTATGTTTTGACGGATATTATTAGAGCATTTTTCTTTTTTAAATTCTCAGCAATTTATTTAAATTGTTGGGATATAAAGTTGAATGTTTGAGAATATCTTTCAAAAATTTCCAAAGTCTACTGATGATTAGGGTAGTTCCTATGAAATGTCGACATATAGATAGCTGGGAAACATAGAAAACAAGCTATTTATAATTTTTTACTGGTATAAATGTTAGAAGCTTGAATAGCGAATAAAAAACTTAATTGATTGTTTTTATTTAGGAAATGTAGCTAATTTTTTTTTCTTTGTTTTTATTTTAAAAAATACAACTTTTGACAATAGCGGAAATCACTCTTCGTAGCAAACTACCTCTGAACATCTTGCAGATGTTGCTAACGTGCTATAGTCTGCAATACTACAACAACAAAATATATTAAACCGAGATTTGCTACACTTGAACAAATATGCATAACTGAAAGCCATTGCAGATTCGTACTTGCAAATGTTCTCAATGCTAAAACAAATGTGTTTGTCGACTATTTTTACAATCAAAACTTGTAACTACTTGCGCTTCCAGTCGATTTACAGAAAACATTTACAAAAATCTGTTGTTATATACATAACTGCGTAGGTATGTTCAAGGATCACGTCACTGATTTAAGAACCAAATTCCAAAAGCCACGACGGTATGGCACAATAAAGATTATTATCGAGGCTGTTCTGCAAATCACTTTTTGTGAAAGTGATTTTAAATCACAAAAAATGTATTCTGCACACAAAATATTTTTGATTTTTAAGCTCATAATTTAATAATTTATTACATTAAGAAATAACTTAATGCGTTTTCTATTGATTATCTGGTTTTAAATGCAAGTAAAACCCAATTTATTAGGTTTAAACCACAACAGAATAGAAGTAGTGACTGTATGGTGATTATTGATGGGAGACGAATTAATGAAGTAAGTGTTGTAAAATATTTGGGGGTATTGCTTCAAAATAATCTTGGTTGGCACTCTCATATACAGTATATAAAAACAAAGATATCACCAGTTGTTGGAATTTTGTATAAACTTCGTAGCAAACTTGATGAACGCTCTAAGCTAATGATACTTGAGGCATTAATACAAAGCAAAATTAATTATCTAGCATTTATTTATGGTCATAAAAGAAACGCAGATCTGAAATCGCTGCAAGTTTTGCAAAATAAAGCCTTAAAGTCTGTTTTTAAATTACCAAACATTTTTTCGACATTGTTATTATATAGAGATATTGCACGTACTATTTTGCCTGTTTATGGTTTACACAAAATGCAGCTTCTTGTTTATGTCACAATTCGATTACAGATGAACCAACATAATGTGAACACTAGGCAAAGATCTAATTTACAAGTGATAAGGTGTCGCCTAGAAACAACCAAACAAAGGACTGAATACAGTGGTAGTTTACAATTCAATGATTTACCAACGGCTATTAAAAGTTCTAATTCTCTTTCTACATTTAAAAATTCATTGAAAGAGTATTTGTTCCAAAATACTGATATGCTTTGATTATAATAACTTTAGGCAATTAAAGAATAATATTTCAACATTACCAAATGCTCTTATACAGTTTTTCTTATAAGTATTGTCAAAAATTTGAATTAATTGATCTTCTATTTTTATTAATTTTATTTATTTTCTAATTACTTCGGATTAATGGAAAATTAAACTAATTTTGTAAATAATTGTTGTCAGATTGCCTCAACAATGCCACCATGGTGCTGAGGCCTTATTGTAAACTTTGATATGTTTATAAATTTCGATAAATAAATAAAAAATAAATTAAAAAATAATAAATAAATTTAAATTATTTATTTTATGCGAAATAATTCACTAAATTAAGAAAAACTAGATACGCTAATATTGTTGCAAGATTTGTTATATTCTTTTGTGATTTGGTTTATTTTACTTTACCTGTTAAATTTATTAGAAGAAATAAACCTTATTATGCAAATAATACCGCGAATAAAAAAATTTTGCATGAAAATAAAAATATCAGTAAATTGAAGAAATTCCTTGCTTCAGAAGAGTGTAAATCACATCGAAATTACAAAAAATTTTGACTTGCAGAACAGACGCAAATCATCTTTGTGCTTTTGAAACGGCATGTGCTTTGAAATCACGTGAGTTTTAGAACCGGTCTGTATTATTATTATTTATTAATAGATTTAGAAAGTATCTACATATTTTATAATTCATTTACAATGTGATTAGCAACTAAATCTATAAATGGCATAACTTATTAGTTGTAAGCCAGATTGGCGCAATTTTTAACAAAATTATTTTAAATACTTGGATAGAAAAAGAAAAGAAGACAGGATATTTTATTTTATTACAGAAAATTTGTTTTCTATACTTTAAGCAGACTTCAATGTATTTATAAAGAGAAACAAAATTTAAGCCATTTAGTATACATATAACTTCCTTTTCATTTGGTATGGATTTACTAAAATATTGTACTCTGAATTCTTTGTATGCTGGACAAACACCTATGAAGTGAGACGTATTTTCAGAAGCATCTAAATTACATAAAGTACAAATACCAACAGTATTGTTGCTGAAGGATTTTGCATTAAGGTTTAATAAGCCAGCTCTAGCTTTTATTATTAAACTGACTACACGAGGTGAAAAGTTTGAAGAGTAAAGTGATGAAATATTGTAATCTAATTTAGCATATAGGTCGTGAAATTGCGAACTTTTAGCATTTTGCACACAAGTATTTCGTTCTTGAGTTTTTAGAAGATGTAATAAAAGTTTCCAATTTCTACATAGCATAGTGTTACCGGGAGAAAACTGTATATTTTGACAAATCTTTTCCCATTCCTTAGCCCAATATATGTTTTGTTCTATAATTTTTAATGCTAAAATACGTGGTAATCTATGTGGCTTCATATCTATTACGTTATTAATGTAACAGAGATGAAGCTTTAAGGTCGATACATAAAGCGAGTCAAGATTTGTTTCAATATACAGCATATAATTAGGTGTTGCGCTAGGCAAACACAGCATCTTTTTATACCCTTCACAAAAATGTAAAGGGTATATATAAGTTTGTGATTCCGTTTGTAATTTCTACAGTTTTTTTTTGCGACCCTATAAAGTATATATATTCTGAATCAGAATTAATGGAAAAGTCGATTAAGCGATGTCCGTCTGTCCGTCTGTCCGTCTGTCCGTCTGTCCGCTGTTGAAATACCGTTTCTGAGAAAACCATTAGACTTAGAAAATTTTTTCTTTCACCATTCTTTTACCCCATCGATTCATGGGTTTGCTATTGAAATTCAGTAATATCTGTCCACGTATAGCTGAGATATATTCAAAATTCCAAAAAAAGCCATTTTTTTTTGCATTTTTGTATGAAAATTTTTGAAAACAAAAGTTGTTCGTTTTGCTTCAAACTTCACACACTTATTAAGCATGGTGACTAAAAGACAAAAAATTTTTTTTTCAGATATCGGTCCATATATACCCGAGATATAGCCCAAATCGGATTTTAATGAAAATGTCGCACAGGCGAAGCTAAATAACCTTTTTTTGCTCAAAAGCAGTTCTGGTAATAAAATTAAGTTACATAAATATGGAAAATGAAAATTTCCGATATCGGTCCATATATACCCGAGATATAGCTCAAACCGGGGTTTCCATGAAAATGTCGCGTAAGCGAACTTAAAAAACTTTTTTGTGCTCAAAAGCAGTTCTGGTAATCAAATAGGGTTATATAAATATGAAAAATGAAAATTTTCGATATCGGTCCATATATACCCGAGATATAGCCTAGACCGGGGTTTTCATGAAAATGCCGCGTAAGCGAACTTAAACAACTTTTTTGTGCCCAAAAGCAGTTCTGGTAATGAAATAGGGTTATATAAATATGAAAAATGAAAATTTTCGATGTCGGTCCATATATACCCGAGATATAGCCGAAATCGGGTTTTTCATGAAAATGTCGCGTAAGCGAACTTAAACAACTTTTTTGTGCTCAAAAGCAGTTCTGGTAATGAAATAGGGTTATATAAATATGAAAAATGAAAATTTTCGATATCGGTCCATATATACCCGAGATATAGCCTAGACCGGGGTTTTCATGAAAATGCCGCGTAAGCGAACTTAAACAACTTTTTTGTGCTCAAAAGCGGTTCTGGTAATAAAATTAGGTTACATAAATATGGAAAATGAAAATTTCCGATATCGGTCCATATGTACCCGAGATATAGCCCAAATCGGGTTTTTCATGAAAATGTCGCGTAAGCGATCTTAAACAACTTTTTTTTTTTGCTCAAAAGCAGTTCTAGTAATGAAATAAAGTTATATAAGTATGGAAAATGAAAATTGTCGATATCGGTCTATATATACCAGAGATATAGCCTATACCGGGGTTTTCATGAAAATGCCGCGTAAGCGAACTTAAACAACTTTTTTGTGCTCAAAAGCAGTTCTGGTAATGAAATTAGGTTACATAAATATGAAAAATGAAAATTTCCGATATCGGTCCATATGTACCCGAGATATAGCCCAAATCGGGTTTTTCATGAAAATGTCGCGTAAGCGAACTTAAACAACTTTTTTGTGCTCAAAAGCAGTTCTGGTAATGAAATTAGGTTACATAAATATGAAAAATGAAAGTTTTCGATGTCGGTCCATATATACCCGAGACATAGCCCAAATCGGGTTTTTCATGAAAATGTCGCGTAAGCGAACTTAAACAACTTTTTTGTGCTCAAAAGCAGTTCTGGTAATTAAATAAGGTTATATAAATATGGAAAATGAAAATTTCCGATATCGGTCCATATATACCCGAGATATAGCCTATACCGGGGTTTTCATGAAAATGCCGCGTAAGCGAACTTAAACAACTTTTTTGTGCTCAAAAGCAGTTCTGGTAATGAAATCAGGTTACATAAATATGAAAATTTTCGATGTCGGTCCATATATACCCGAGATATAGCCCAAATCGGGTTTTTCATGAAAATGTCGCGTAAGCGAACTTAAACAACTTTTTTGTGCTCAAAAGCAGTTCTGGTAATGGAATAGGGTCATATAAATATGAAAAATGAAAATTTTCGATATCGGTCCATATATACGCGAGATATAGCATAAACCGGGTTTTTCATGAATACGCGGCGTAAGCGAACTAAAACAACTTTTTTTGCTTAACAGCAGTTCTAATAGCAAAATAAGGTTATATAGGTATGGAAAATGAAAATTTCCGATATCGGTCCATATATACCCGAGATATAGCCTAAACTGCGGTTTTAATGAAAATGTCGCGTAAGTGAACTTAGACATCTTTTTTTGCTTAAAAACAGTTCTGGTAATGAAATAGGGTCATATAAATATGGAAAAAGAAAATATCCGATATCGGTCCATATATACTCGAGATATAGCCTGAACCGATTTGTCCAATAACATTTTTTTTTTTTTGCTGAAAAGCAGTTCTTGTTATGAAAGAAGGTTACGAAAATAGAGAAAATTAAAATTTCTGATATCGGTCCATATATACCCGAGATATTGCCTAAATCGGGTTTTTCATGAAAATATCGCGTAAGCGAACTTAAACAATTTGTTGTGCTCAAAAGCAGTTCTGGTAATGATATAAGGTTATATAAATATGGAAAATTAAAATTTTCGATATCGGTCCATATATAGCCGAGATATAGCCTAAACCGATTTTTCCATTAAAAAATTTTTTTTTTTTTTTTTTGCTGAAAAGCAATTCTCGTTATAAAAGAAGGTTACTAAAATACAGAAAATAGAAAATTCCGATATCGGTTCATATATAACCGAGCATATTTAGGTCACATTTTTAATATACTATACATATTCGTGACTATCGTGAAGGGTATTTTAGATTCGGCCCAGCCGAATATACTACACTCTTACTTGTTTATAAAAAATCTGAAAAGTTTTTCAAAATCATCGATGAACGAAACCTCCTGAAGATGAACGAAACGTCAAATAAAAAACTCATAAAAATTGTTTTCAAAATATTTATAATTTAAAACAAAGAAAGGAAAAACCTTTTCCATTTAATTTTAGTTTCACACCGTAACAGGCTACACAAAACTCCTATTCGCCGTAGGCGTTGTCGCGCATACAAGCTAGTGTATTTATAAAGTCCTATTTAAAAAAGGAGAGGTAAGCTTTAGTCCCCTTTTCAAAATTACGCTTAAGTTATGCCTTCAAAATAGCATTAAAGGCCACTTCTTGTTGATAATTTTCTGTGGAGACATATGGAAATATGAATATTATTTATTTATTTATTTAGTAACTATACAGTTGCAAAGTATAGGATGCACAGCATGGGCGGGGTGAGAAAGACCATAATGCCCAAGATGGTATTAACAGTACTTTTGTAGCGTCGCTGTGATTAACTATAACGAGCTATGCCTTCACATAGGAAGTTTCCACGTGGTTAGCAATGAATAACCTCTAAAAGAAAACTGTAAACCAATACAGTTAGTTGAGGCAAACCGTTAACCAGTGCGAGCGAGACGCAAAACTCTCGAAGACCGAACAACAAACACAAGCCTGACCGCACTTAAGAAATAATTACGATGACGCGAGAGCTGTTCTTTAATCCACAGCTGCTTTACGACTGGAAATACGAATATATTTAATTGGAAAGAGATTCCAAACAGCTGTTTTTAATTTAAATAAACTAGCACAACTCATTGCAATGCCAGAATGAGTACATACATATGTATGCTTATAATCATTATTTCATTTTCGTAGAAAAAGATATTAACACCATTATTACCATTCTTAACGTTTTTAGATTGGGTTCCCAGCACCGACGGAAGCAGCCTGTAAACAGGACATTAAATTTAAACGATTTCATTTTATGTTCCCTTTTCTCTACAATCAATGACTTTATTACAATTTACCGGTGAAGGGCACTGATTTATTTTTTATAAGCGCGTGCATGTTTCCGAATTCTGCTTGTAGAACATCCAACTTTGTACTCTGTGAACACATTTGTGTGTCTTAATACTCGGCTGCTGCTAAAAGCGCATGAAAAATGTGTCGTAACATATTTGCCACCACTGCAATTATTCATCTTTACGAGCTCAAATCTATGTTGGAATTTGCACATGATGTGTGTGTGTTTTTTTTTCTGCTGTTTTATGCTCGTGTTCACTTTTGAAATATTATTCGCGCCTGTTAGAATTTCGTGTACATTTTCACACAAGCAAAAAAAAATACAAACAGAGAGGAGGAGTACCACCACCATCAGCCGTATTAATATGTGCATAATATGTATGTATGTGTGCGTGCACGTATTGACGACTCAGTGCAATTTTAAGCCAACAAAGGATTCTTTTTGTTTCATGTGTGTAGAAAGAAATATGTATCAGCGTGTGAGGAGTATTTCCAAGCAACAAATATTCGTATATGTATTAAACATTTTCATGAAAAAATTATTATATCCTCGATTTATTTCACTGCGCCGATTTTCATATAATCAATAATCACATTTTTTCAAGTCACTTAGGCCTCGATTTTTAGCGGCTGGAGATCAGGAGCACTTCGGCAAAGAGATGGCTGACATTTACCTCCTAAGAGGAGCAGAGGGACTTTTATTGCAGCCATTCCAACTTTTGGCTTCCATAAGGGTCTCCTTAATGAGGAGATAAAGAAGTGGATAAAGTTCATTGTTGAGCAACATTTGAACGAGATAGCTGGTTTTGAACACTCCAAGAAATTTCTAAACTTTAATACAAAAAGGGGGCCAAACTTACTCTAAAACTGGATAGGAAAAGTCTCAGAACATTGACAGGTGCACTTGCCGGTCATTATATCTGCCTTAAGCACTTGCGCATGATGGGCATTTCCAACGAAGACATTTTCAGATTCCGTGGTGATGAAGAGCAGTCAATGGAGCACTTAATCATCCACTGTGGAGCACTGGGACACAGAAGATATAGGCTACTACAAGCTTATATGTCAAGTGAATGTGATCACTCCCTATGAAGGAGCTAATAATAATAATAATAATAATAATAATAATAATAATAATAATAATAATAATAATAATAATAATAATAATAATAATAATAATAATAATAATAATAATAATAATAATAATAATAATAATAATAATAATAATAATAATAATAATAATAATAATAAAAAGATTAAATTTAATTAACAAGAGGAATAATTTTTCCACGTTTTCTTTAAAAGGTCAAAATCTAATTAAAAAATATATACGAGGGTGGCTCGGAAATTTCTTAGCCTAGCACAAAAAATGCGGTATAAACAGAAAAAAGTTAAGTGTTGTTGGAAACTTCCATTAAATATTTATATAAAAACAAGAAATTCATAATGATAGGGTGAGTATGTTAGGTGAAAGTGCTCCTTCACATGCAACAGTAAAATATTGGGTAGCTGAATTTAAACGTGGTCGTCCAAGCATTGAAGATGATGTCCAAAAACACCAACAACTACAGAAATTGTGGCCAAAGTGCATGATATGGTGTTAAATGATCGACGAATAAAAGTGCGTGAAATAGCTAATATCATGGACATCTCAAATGATCGAGTCCATTTAATTTTGCATGAAGAACTACAAATGAAAAAGCTTTCTGCAAGATGGGTGCCGTATTTGTTAACAGTCGACCAAAAACGCATAAGAATGAACATTTCTCAAGCTTGTTTGGATCGTTTTAAGCGAAATAAAATGGATTTTAAGCGTCGTTTCATAACTGTTGATGAGACATGGATCCATCACTATACTCCGGAGACAAAAGAACAATCCAAACAATGAACTGAAGCTGGAGGAAGTGCTTCAAAGAAGGCAAAAACAACTCAAACGCCTGGTAAGGTTATGGCAACGGGTTTTTAAACCTCAAAGGTATTTTATTGATTGACTATCTGCAAAAGGGTAGAAACAATAAATTCAGAGTACTATTGCAACCTTTTGGATCAATTAAAATAAAAAAAAAATACTTTTTCATGAAGACAACGCACCAGCGCACAAGAGTGTTTTAACAATGGCTAAAATCAACGAATTAAAGTACGAATTTCTTGACCACTCACCTTATTCTCCTGATTTAGCTCCCAGTGACTTTTACCTGATCCCAAATCTAAAAAAAAATCCTTGCTGGCAAGCGTTTTACCTTAAATCAAGATGCAATTACAGTTAAAGACCTTAAAGAAAACTATTTTAATCAAGGGATAAAATTGCTAGAAAAGCGTTGGACTAAGTGTATTAAAGTTTCAGGAGATTATATTGAAAAATAAAAATATTTTTGAAAAACTAACTATTCTCTCTCATTGATAGGCTAAGAAGTTTTCGAACCGCCCTCGTATTTATATTCTTAATGCTTTGCTATGAAATGTTTAAGGAAGAAACTAAAAAATTCTTTTAAAAAAAAACTGAAGCGCGGCTGGATAAAACAAAAGCAAAAGCAAATTATTTCCATCGATGTTTAAGTTTTGCATTACTTCCTGTTCTTTTTACCTCCTTTAAAAATAGGGGGGAAAAAATATTTCACTATATTTCTCACTCTTGCAGAACTTTCAAGAGATATTGGGAGAAGAAAAAACCTCCAGCCTGCTTTAAGCAATCTGAGGTTGGCTTAATTTCTTCTTTGCTTTTAAAGACCCCTGTAAGGAAGAAAAAACACAACTTATGCTCCATTTATTTTTTATTTTGCTTGTCTGACTGTAGTTCTGTAGTTTTGTGCTTTTGTTGAATTTTTCTTTTCGGTTTTTGTCGTTTTTCTTAAAGTTTTTTCCCCATAAAAGTTTTGTCAGCCAACAAACAACATGCAATGTTAAAAACAAATAAAAATAAAATTATTTTCTTAAGCTTTTCCTATATCAACTGCTATTTATTTTATGAAAGTATTTCCTTTTTTTTATAAAAGAAAAAAACAAACAAAAAACAAAAATAAAATTTTAAGTAAAAAGCAAAATAAATTACAAGAAGTAGAAAATTGTGAAAAAAAGTTTTCTTTAGAAAAAATAAAATAAAATCTGTGCAAAAAATTTAAATTAACTTCTTTGTAAGTTTTGTTCCTAAATATCTTCAATAATAACTTCAAGCGCTATAACTTCGAAAACAGTGCTATAAGCTTTGTGCTTTAAAACATCTTGATTAAATACAACGTAGCGACGAAATTTAACAGTTTTGCCAAAATTCATAAAAAGCCAATGTTTACAGCAATCCTCAAGCTCTTACCCACTCCAATCATAATACGGTTGGTTGTATCCATCGAACTATAATGTTATTGTGATCAAAACCCGTAATTGATTTATTTAAGGAAACGCCTGGTAAATGCATAGATTCACATTTCTTATACGTGAATTGGGTTGCAAGATTGTGAGATTTAAAGCCGCTGGAATATTTTCTGTGGGGAAATGTGATGCCGGTAATCTACGCTAATATGCCCTTAATGTTTGACCACTTGGAGTACAACATTTTCTGCGTTACTGTCGTTATACGGCCACAAATTGTGAACAAATTCACTGGAAATTGCACCTTTAGATTAGACTACGTTCAAGTTAGCCATGGCCGTCGTATATCACAAGTTATACAAATTAATAAAGTCGATTTTTTTGCTTGGAAAATGTATTTATCATAAAAATAAAATGAATTTATGCATTATCCAAAACGAAGTGCATCGTTAGCCACTACCTTTTCCCACCTTTCTGGCGGCATATGAATTTCGCTCATAAAAAAATGCTCCGGTTTTGAAATAAACAATGAGTTCAGCCAATTGCTTATACTTTTGCATTAATCTACAAGGCGTGTTAGCTAAAACTTCGCACCCACTGCTTGCCAAACAGTTTTGGAAAGATCTTGAAACATGCAGCCGATATAGCAAATGGTATTTATGGAAGATTATGACCTCTGGATGCATTCTGGTCAAATATTCTGCTCGTTTTTCGGCGACTGTTCCCTTCAAACGCATCGATTGTGTTTGGTATAGGTCCCGACCAGACCAGACTGCTGATCTGATCCAATTTCAATAGTTTAAAATACAAAACACCCTTCTAATTCCACCAAATAAAGAGCATTACCTAGGCGTCATGGATATTCGGCGTAGATTTGGCTGGTTGGTCGTACTTTATATATGAATTTTTGCGCTTGTGGTAATCTTGTCAGCCGTTGACAGCAACACTAAATTAAATACTATTTAACGATTTAACTTCGACAATGCCCCACACACATATAACATGGATGTTATTCTCTAGTGAAAATAATGCTGGTTTGCGGGGGCTAACAACCCCCCGAAGTGCTGTACTGTAAGGAACCTGGAGTGACGGTAGGAAGGGTGAGTTGGTTACGGGCTGATGTAAATCAATTTCATAACAGTAGCGTGCAAGTACCCCCCCCCCCCCCCCCCCCTTCCACAGGAAGCAGGTTGGTGTACACCAAACCAGGATTAATATGCTTTCTGCAGCATAGAGGGGTAGGAGTCCCTCGTTTGTTATAGCTAAAACTATAAAAGGCCGCATGATTTATGTTGTGTTGGGCTTCCGAAATTTTTACCAACGGTTAAACTTGGCAGAAGGGATCCCAGCGCTGATTATGGTTCAGAAGCCTAATATGGCTGAGAAGTTCTAGCTGTGGTTTAAACGCGGAGAAAGGAATTAGTTTCCCTAATAATTATGCTGGTATTCGAAAGCTAATAACCCTCGAGGTGCTGTTGTTTTTCGACAGATACGTGTAATGTAAGGAACCAGAAGTGAAGGTTAGATATGTGAGCTGGTTAAGAGCTACTGCTCTTAATGGACTTCGGCCCACCAACTCATTTCCATTGACTGTCTCAGCAATTCAATACATGAGGGATTAGACGGCTCGAGCTCTTTAGCAAGGGCTTATGAAAACACTGATGAATCCTCAATAATTCACCCCAGGAGTTAGTCCATTGATAGATAAGGTCGTCAAGGCAGGTTGCTGATCAATGAGCAGGTTATAAATCAATGACCCATATTACCTTGGTAGGGATAATCCCTGCAACTGCAGTGCTTTGTAACGCAACAAGGAAAACAGGCTATATGGAGGGGGAAAGAGGGAATATTACTGGTGGATGTTCGACTTGAACGTTCCACCGTTATATGTGACAGAAAACACGTTTACAGGCAGCTTGCACTATAGACGAATAGTACTGCTTAAGATCTGTAGTACGCAGTGCAATCTACCACAAATGTATAATATCAAGACGATGTACGTGTATTACGTAAAATTATGTCGGAACAATATACCTAATCTCATTGGAACAACATCCACTTTTGTAGCAATGAAACTACAGCGGTGCTCCAGCAAGTCAATAGGATAAGTTTATTCGCTCTCTCTCTCTCTCTCGCTCTCTCTCTCTCTCTTGCATACGATCGTGTAACCCCAAAATAGACTTTGAAGCACCGGCTCATACATGAGAGTTCTATTCCATTTTTGTGTCGTACTTATTTGGTTAAATAGTAAAGCGATCGAAGTTGGAGTTGAGTATATCTTACGGCGTTTCATTGAATTGAATTGCTTCTTTAACTAGATGAAAAACGTGTTCAGTCTAGTGAACATCATACCGTATTTTCATTCAAAGAATATCAAGATCATCCGATTCATCAATATTTAGACCAACCATGTGATGATTCACGGTCCTGAGTTCGTATATTAAGAAACAACACTGGGTCTTACGGGAAGTCAAACCTTTTTAAGACCCCATTCGTAGATTAATTTAAACTGAAAAACATTGTTATTTGCTTTATTCCATTTCGAAGTTCTATACTTTTATTAAAAAAAAAAAAAAACAACTTATACGTAGTTGAGTTGGGATATTCATTGTACTATAAGTCAAGAACCGCTTAGTAAGTAAAGCTTGGGCAGTGACTTGTTCTTATAAAGTTTATCCAAAATTGTTTAGAAAATTATAGTAATTTTCAAACTAATAATAATAATAATAGGCGAAAATTGCAGCTGAAAACTCTTTATATTTTGGAAAGGAAATTGGAACTTCGCGCAAACCTTCTTGCATGAAACATACTTAATTTTAGTGGTCACACTCGGTTGAGAAGAAGGGATACCGTTGCCACCATCAGAGCGTTAAGTAGGTGATTTTACCGATATAATATGCGCATAATAAAACTTTTTGTCTAGCATTGGCTGGACTTAGTTAATTGATTGTATTTAGTAATAGGATTTGAATACTTATTGTAAATTCACATTGTGAAGATTCAGTAAATAAAAAAAGCTTAAAAAAAAAAAATATTTTGGAAAGGGAGTGGCATATAAGTGTAAACTGAAATAGAAATCTGTATATATTTACATACTCGTATATGTATATGTATGTGCATACACAAGAAATTCTTTTTCAATAATACACTGCCTTAAAACTTCTGGATTATGAAACGAGTATTCATTTGGGGATAATGCACGACAATTTTACAAAAGCATGTATTATTTTAAGTACAAGTATATATGTACGTAAGTTTGTATTTATAAACATTTTGGCAACAACAATGACAACACAAGTGTATTGTATGTATGCCTGTATGTATATAGACCTCATTTTATTCCTATTTCTTTACAAGCAAACAAACAAACAAACGAATATAAATAAATAATAATAAAAAATTATTATTTAGCTCATCAGTTTTTTTTTTCTTTTTGTTTCCCTGCTTTTTCTCTTTATGCAGAATATTCTTTTATGGTCTGCTTTTTAATGCCAGACATTTTAGTTGTTTATGAAATTGTTTGCACTTTTTTTCAAAGAACTTGTTAAAGAAGAGGGGGGAAAAGTTTTAAGGTTTTGTAGCCAACAATTTGTAGACCCAACTCTTTAGCATATACTCGTACAATGACAACAAGACAGTCAGACGTTGGTGGTGGCAGGGGTATGGGTCAAAGCTGTACGGTCGTCGTAAGTAAAAGTGCAAGAAAAATGTCCTTTTCTCCTGCTCTTTCCGTTTAATACTTTTTATTTTTTTTTTCTTTCTGCTTTTATTTGAAAAAGTTTTCTTACGTTTCATTTCAATAAAATCATGCTTGATTTCTTTACATTTCTGTTTATGGTTGATTTTTTGCTCTTTTACGAGTATTTTTTACAACAAAAGCAAAAAGTTCGTTTAGAAGAAAAGAAGCAGCAGAAAAAGTGGAAATAACTTTTGAAGTTTTATTTCTTAAAGAAATTTTTGTTAAAAGAAGTTCGTTGTTGCTGTTGTTGCAGTTGTTGGGTAAAAAAGTTGTTTGTTAAAATTTTTGTGGTTTATCAAAGACATTAAGATTATTCAGTAGAGGTGGCAAAAATGACAGACGAAGGCGTATGAGTGATATAGTAAGTAATAAATATTGAGTATATGGTCGTGATTAGAGAGCGAGCGGGAGCCAATTATAAATTATTCTTTGTTCAAAAGGTATTTCATTCTCCAGAAACTTTCTGAAGATGTATTATGGACTTGTGAATAAAGCAGAATCAAAATAAAAAGGGGAAAAAATTTGTGGTCAAAAGTATTTTTTTAGAGGAATTAAAGGAGTGAATTGTTATTTAAAGCTAGTATTTTTTCGTCTGTTTCTGTTTTTCTATTATTATTGAAGGAACTTGTTTTTAAAAAGTACTTGTTTATTAACGGCAGTAGAAATATTATGTCACAATGTTTTCCTTTTTTTCTTTTCTTTTAATACCGAAAAGTTGCAATAATCAGCCAGTGTTTTTAATTCTTCTTTTATAGATGTTTTTACTAACAGTGTTTAACGAGTTACTAGTCCGCCAAAGCTTCCTGCATTTTTGTGCAATTACTTGTAACTTATTTTCTTTGGTTCGGCATGTGGGTCCTTATGCATATTGTAATCAAAACAAATTATGGATTTTGCAAACATCCAAATATTGCACAGGGAGAAAAAGAAAATGATATACTCTAGAAAGCCTAATAATGGAACAGAAAATACAAGCTACAATGAATGCAAAGGAAGACAAAGACAATACGAAACTACAATATTCTGTAGCAATAGCTCATTTCAAGTTCTGTGATATTAGTGTTAGAATATTTGTGTTGTTTTCTTTCATATATTTTTGTATTATTTAATTATATTTACAATTATATAAATACAAGCTTGTCAAATTCTATTTTTTGATTAACATTGAAGAAGCTTGAAAAAACCGAAATAGTTAAATATTAATTTATTGAATTTTCGTTGAACTTTATAATTCATTCAGTTAATTTTTTTTCGGTTTTTACCCTTTTGTACATTGGGTTTTAGTTCAAGTTTTTCCTCACTTCAGTTTTCTTAGAAAGGGTTTTTTGCAATATAAATTTGCTGTAATCAATAATTTTTTGATTGAAGACAACAAAAATAATAATTAAACCTTTAGCTGAAGGATAGCTACTTGCTGCACTACACTACTCATCAGCACCCCTTTTCAGATTTGGCTGAGTGGTTAAGGCAGCCATTGTTGATATATCATGACCCGATGTACAAATACGCAAAAGCCAAAAGCGAAATAATTTTATTTTATTTGTTTTGGACCGACTATAATTAGCCCACGGTAAAACCACTGTTCAAAAAAATTACCAATAAGATATAGTCATAAATACTTGAACTTAATCTAAATAAATTGTGTTTATGGATTAAAACTTCAAGTGTCAAGTGTTTTAACATAATCTATATTTTTGTTTAAATGGCCTACTGTACTGTAAAAAATTTTATATTAAGAAAGTAGAATACAAGGGTGGTTCGGAAAATTCTAAATTAGTTTTTCAAAAATATTTTTACTTTTCAATATAATCTCCTGAAATATCAATACACTTAGTCCAACGTCCAATACTGGTTTACAACTGTAATTGCATCTTCATTTGAGGTAAAATGCTTGACAGCAAGGAATTTTTTTTTTTAGATTTGGGAACAGGTAAAAGTCACTGGGAACTAAATCAGGAGAATAAGGTGTGTGGTCAAGCAACTCGTACTTTAATTCGTTGATTTTAGCCATTGTTAAAGCACTTTTGTGCGCTGGTGCGTTGTCTTGATGGAAAATTATTTTTTTGTGTTGTAAGCCTGGACGTTTTTCTCGAATTTGTACATTTAATGGATCCATATTACATTGATAAATAGTACTCTGAATTTATTGTTTCTATCCTTTTGCAGATAGTCAATCAGTAAAATACCTTTGAAGTCCCAAAAAACCCGTTGCCATAACCTTACCAGCCGATTGAATTGTTTTTGTCTTCTTTGGGGCAGTTCCTCCAGCTTCAGTCCATTGTTTGGATTGTTCTTTTGTCTCTGGAGTATAGAGGTAGATCCATGTGTCATCAACAGCTATGAAACGACGCTTAAAACCCATTTTATTTCGCTTAAACCGATCCAATCAACTTTGAGAAATGTTCATTCTTATGCGTTTTTGGTCGACTGCTAACAAATGCGGCACCAATCTCGCAGAAAGCATTTTCATCTGTAGTTCTTCATGCAAAATTGAATGGATTCGATCATTTGAGATGCTCATGATATTAGCTATTTCATTCACTTTTATTCGTCGATCATTTAATAGCATATCATGAACTTCGGCTTCAATTTCTGTTGCTGTGGCTGTTTTTGGACGTCCACTACGTGGTTCATCTTCAGTGCTTGTACGACCACGTTAAAATTCAGCAACCCAATTTTTTACTGTTGCATATGAAGGAGCGCTTTCACCTAACACATTCACCATATCATTATGAATTTCTTGTTCCGGTAAACCTCTTTTATGTAAATATTTAATGACACCACGCATTTCTAATTTTTCCATTGTAAAAAATTCGCAGATGCGTCTTTTGTGAATACCTGTTTCTATATGAAGGAGTTACCAGATCGGAACAAAATTTAACATGTTTTCATTGATAATTCATAGCAGAGATGGAAGTTTCCAAAACACTTATTTTTTTCTATTTATACCACGCTTTTTGTGCTAGCCTAAGAAGTTTCCGAACCGCCTTCGTATTTGTTACACTTATTGAGGCTTTTTGAAAAATTATAATGCAACAAATTTGGATGTTCATCGGCGATTGGTGTTTCGATAACTGTACTGTATTTTTGTTACTTCTTATTCCAGAAAGGTTTCTAAAAAAATTTTCTAAAAATATATATAATTTTTTAAGTATTAGGCATACAAGCTTGCTTCCGCCATTTTGAAATAGAAGTCTGTATGGGTAAGAGGTTGTCAAAATAGATAGATTGTCCATGTCATACAATAAGCTTAGGTATTTATAAACATAACGCCATCAAAATGTAGTTGATTTGTGTCTGCATGATAAAGTTAATTTTTTGCTTGAATGAAGAAATCTGCAGCTGAGGCTCATCGAATGCTCTCAAATGCCGATGGTGAGACCGTTCTTAGTGCAACAACGCACCAAGCGTGGTATCAAAGCTTCAAGAACGGTGATTTTGACGTCAAAGACCAGCATGGTGGTGGAAGAAAGAAGGTTTTCGCAGATGCAGAGTTAAGGGCATTACTTGAACAAGATTCGTACCAGACGCAACAAGAACTGGCAGGATTATTGTTAGTGTTGCAACAAGCAATTTCAAAATTCCTGAAAGTCATGAGAATGATTCAGAAACAAGAAAATTAAGTGCCGTACAAGTAGAAGATGAGAGGCGTTGAACGGCGTTTGTTTGCTTGGGAACTATTGATTGCAAAGCAAAAATGGAAGGTATTTATGCAAGCCATTGCGACTGGGGCGAAAACTGGGCTCACTACGATAATCTCAGGCGCAGAAAATCAAGGGTCATGCAGACCAGCTCGGTGTGGTATATTAAGCATTGTTATAACCGATCACCGGTAATCGTTAACCAATGCAATTAATGCGTTACAGTCGAGAATTGAAAGACAAATGGCTGCAATACAACGAGAGATATGATAAAGTGATTTTACAGCATAATAATACTTAACCCCATGTTGCGAAAGTGATCAGAACATACTTGGAATGCCCTACCCCATGGAAATGGTATGTCCTACCCCACTCGCCGTATTCACCAGACATTGCTCCTTCGGATTATCACACGTTTCAATCAATGACACACGGCGTGACTGACCAGCACTTCCGGATCGATTCGTGGATCGCTTCCAAAGATGATCCGTTTTTTTTAATGTGGATTTCGTACACTGCTTGAAAAATGGGAGTAAGTATTGGCCAGTGATGGATAAATATGTAACCAGCTTTTTTAATAAAGCCTCGAATTTGAGAAAAAACGGTGAAATCAAAGTTGTACACCTTGTTGTATAGTTTGAATAAATCACTTACATATCTTGAAAGAAGAATCTTTATTAACAAAAAATAATATTGTTTTTAATCCCGACGTGCTATTGGCAACCCTCTGATGTTAAGTCAACAGCTGTGACACATTTTGGGAACTATCTGAAATTTTAATATTTTGGCCCTGGACCAGTACAATAGTATTGTTTCCAATTCATATGAAACTCGGTTATTGAGAATATACAAGTCAGACATCTCAAAAAAATCTCAAACACTCATTGATTTTTTTTTTAAACCACAAGCTATATAAAACAACCTAGTTATTGTGCTGTTTACAAATACAGACGAGTGCGTTTAAACTAAAATTATTTGATTAATTTCCATTTAAACATTTTTAACGTGTCTATGTTCTATAAAGAAAAAATATTAAATTTATTGCATTTTTGTTGAACTTTATAATTTTTAAATTCCATTTTTGGTTTGTAAATTTGTACAAAACAAAAAAAAAATTATTTAAAAATTATAAAGTTCAACAAAAATTCAATAAATTAATATTTACATCTCTGGGTAAGGAGAACTATCAAATACAAAAATATGTATGTTAATAACTAAAAAGAAATACCGCTAGTTCTGAGACAGCAAACGCTATACAAACAATGCGGGTAATTAACAAAATGCATATGTGATTCAATATGAGATGAATATAGATAGAAAATAATTAAATGCTCGGTGGCTTAGTGGTTAAAGCAGCAGATCATGATACGTCATGACCCGAGTTCAAGTCCCAGTGAGTGCTGCTGAGTAGTGTAGCGACTACGAAACAGCTAGTTGTCCCCCAGCTAAAGATTGGATTATTATTTTTCTTGCCTTCTTCAACCAAAAATTATTGATCACAGCAAATTTGTATTGTAAAAAAGCCTTCTTAAGAAAAAACTTAAGAAAGGAAAAAACTTGAACTATAACCCGTTGTACAAATGTACAAATCAAAAATTTTATTTAGAAAATATTAAAATCAAAATTGTTTTTTAATTATGTGTTGTTTTTAGAACACAGACGGACGATTCATCTATAATATTTGTCTGAAAAAAACTCAACCCTTTAAGTATTTTTCACACAAATTCTCTTGTCCAGTTGTTCGTCTGTATTCTTTAAACAGAATATTAAATTTGTTATGTACTGTTCACAAAATACCGTTAAACGACTCCTGACGAAAATGTTTATGGAAACCACTGAAAAAATAGAGTTCTTCTCATACAAATTTTCTAGACAAGTCACTCGCCTGTGTTTAATAAACATCACATAAGTGTTTTTCTTAAAAATATGAAATATGAAACTGGTTTATATTTCCCATCTCCTTAACACGTCTAACCATTTTACGATGTTGTTACTTGTGGCCCATTTAGAAAAGAAAACTACACACTAAAGTTTTAAATAAGAGAAAAGCTAATCATTTCCGTAAACAACTTTTCTTTGAAGCATTTACACTCTGTAATCAGAAAAAATAGAGAAAAATTAACTCCTTTGGAAGTTTGTTTTTAAGTTCCAAATGGCATCACTGCTTCCTCAAACTTCTACATTTATAAGCACAAAAAAAGCAAATGTTGCTGCACGCCAAATGTGCAAAATAAAACGAGACTTTTTCTGACATTTGCTGCTGCATATGGAACTCATTTCATTTGCGTGCAGCACAGTGTGCTTATTATGTACATAAGTGTGTGCAGGCCCGTGTTTGTATGTAAATGTAGATTTTGTGAATTGGCCACAAAATATTATCATCTGTTTTTAAGTGAAAACAGTGACTGTGGCCAAAATGAACAGGCCAACAGAAATTTCCAGCAAGAACTTAAATGGTTTTTTTTCATCTCCTTGTTGTGTCTCCCCTTCCTTCAGACCCCCTTCCAACACAAAATAAAAGTCGTAACTATAATTCAGGCATAGAAGATGTTGTAAAATTTTAGCAGTATTAAAGAGCACAAAAAAAAGTACTAAAAATGGAAACATCACAATAAAATGGAAAAAAACACATTCACATAATTACACGAAGCCAATGGAATAAAAATCTGAAACACGTAGACAGACAGACAGACAGACAGACCGACACACAGGCACACAAACAGAGATACGTTCAACGTTAAACAGGCAGATACATTTACAGTTTCTCTACTTAACTCCGTTAGACAAAACAAACTCCCATACACAGCAGAAAACATAAGTGTACGAGTATGTGTGTTGTTATATCTTATAAGATAATTCTGTAGACAATAAATGAAACAGCAGCCACCACTTTCGATATTGTAAATTTGTTTGCGCATTAAAGCAAACGAAGAATTTTGCAAAGTTTTCCTAGAAATTTAGTCAATTTATAATCGCTTTCTTTTACAGCCAGTTTATCAACCTCGACAGAGAGCTTTCGTTCGCAATCTACACACGCAGAAGAAAAAATATGGTTGATATAACAATATTATAAGAGCAACATACTATTGTTGCACTATATGGTTATAAACAACCATATAAAATGGTTACAGTTGAAATGTTATTTGATGACCTAAGTAAATCCAAGAACCAATATTATATAATTTAACTATATATTTAGTAACCATATATCTGCTACCAGCCAACCCCCCCCCCCCCGGGGAACAGGTTTTGCCTTGGCGTATTCCTAACTTAGGCGCTCTGTTTTTCGGGGAAAAGAGGGGAAGCGGTCCCTCGTTTGGTGCGGCAAACAAAACTCTAGGAAGCCACATGACTTATGTTGTGTTGGCTTCCGAAACCCTTTCCAAGGGTATAAATTGGCAGAACGGGGATCAGCATGGCTCCCGGGAAGTTCTGCTTGCGGTTCGACCCGGGCTGATCATGGTTGAGGTGCCTACCTTGGCTGAAACGTTCTGGCTGTGGTTGAAACCTAAAACGCAGGAAGGGAGTGTTAGTATCCTTGGTAATTGGGCTAACAATCTCCCGAGGATCTGTTGCCTATACAACAGATACGTGTACTGTAAGGAACCAGTGGTGATGATTGACGGGTGAGTTGGTTTAAGGGCTGATGCTCTTAATAGGCTTCGGCCTACCAACTCATTAAGCCTTGTCCTCTATTGATTGCTGGGAAATTGCATACATGAGGGATTAGAAAGCCCGAACTTCTCAACAAGAAGTTGTTCATATGACCGCAATCATATGACAAGAATTGCTACCTGTGTGAGCCTAGCAAGCCACACAGGGGCGGTGGTGAATCGTGAAAAGTTCACTTCGTGGAATTGATCCACCATCAGGTTAGGCCGTCAAGGCAGGTACTGATGTAAATCATTTTCACAGTTGTTACCAGCCAACCATATAATATTGTCATTCCCACCCATTTAATCTAAAAAGTCTAAAACACCATTATCACGTTGAATCGAAATAATAATGAACTATCATATTATGCTAGGCACACAACTGCGACGAACGACGAATATTTGGTCGCGAATATTCGTCGCCAAAAATAAAACACATTGGTGTATATGAAAATGTACATAATCATGGCGTTGGTCGAAATTTGTCATACTCAGCGAAAATTGAAATAGATTTATTTCTAATTGTTTCGTCAGCGAACGCCGAACAAAACAGTATCAGGTTGCCAAGTTTCTTATATAAAAAAAATATTTTTCACGAAATCATACTTTTTATATTTATATTAATCCATGTAGTAAAAAATTTATGAAGATGTTCTCAAAATATAAAGTACCTGAGATAATTTGTTCAAAAATCCCTCTTTCGGATGGGATTTATATAGGTTTACTTTTAATATGGCCACCTTAGTATTTATATTCATTTTTTTTTTCTTTGCACGGAATGTAAACAATGTTTGTTGATATTGTGTTTCACACGATGAATTTATACAACGAATATTTGCCGGCGAGTTCGTCGCGTTGGGCGAAGTTCGTCGTTCGTCGCAGTTGTGTTCCTAGCATTATATGGTAACATATTTATTATTTATCTTACATATTTATTATTTATCTTAAACACATATTATGTATTTTAAAGATATAACCAACGCTTAATTCTTATTTCAAACATGTAAAAAGCGAAGCAAAGCGACCCATATCCAGGCGTTTTAAATAAATTTCTGTAATGATTAACATATAATTCATACATATTAATATGTTATCTAAGAATATGTGCACATACGTATGTATGTATGTATGTATGTATATTTTTATACACAAAATTACCAATACAAACCTTCTTCTTTTCATTTGTACAATTATTCATGCAAATATTTTTACAATATTTTCACGTACCGCCATATTCCTGCTATCTTGCTGATATCTCGCATAATCAAAATTTATAAAGTCCAAATAAATTTCAAAGAAACAAATAGAATGTTTCAAAAGAAAAGTTAAATTACATGAAAATTATATGTCAACTAGCTGCCCAGGCAAACGTTGTTTTGCCTTCAAATTTTGTTTACATGATATGAATGACTTTAAATTTTCAAATTGTCATTACCAGTGCAAGCCGTATATTGACAACTGCAACTACTTAAAATAGAATGTTATGCCTTTCGCAACCATTAGGATTCATGGTATCAAAACGTCCTCACCTTTAAACTATCCAGTACAGAACTGTTAACAGTACTACTTTTTATATTGTGCCAACATTTTATTTAAATTACTTTTAAACTGCTTTCTTATATGGAAACTTAAAATTTGAAATGCGTTTATCTCGAAACGAACTATGTTTAGTTACGACTATGTTGCAATAAAGGAGCGATATGTTTATTATTACAGAAATTTATTTAAAACGCCTGGATATTGGTTTGGTGTGTACATGTTAAGAATTAAGCGTTGGTTATACATATGTTTAAAATAAATAATATATATATATGTTTAAGATAAATAATAAATATGTATAGATAAATTGTAAATATGTTACCATATAATATGATAGTTCATTATTATTTCCATTGAACGTGATAATGGTGTTTTAGACTTTTTAGATTAAATGGGTGCGAATGACAATATTATGTGGTTGGTTGGTAACAGATATATGGTTACTAAATATATAGTTAAATTATATAATATTGGTTCTTGGATTTACTTAGTTCACCAAATAACATTTCAACTGAAAATATTTTATATGGTTGTTTATAACCATATAATGCAACAATAGTATGTTGCCCTGAAGAAACGCACAGAATATTGTTATATCAACCATATTTTTTTCTGCGTGTACGGTCAATAAGGAATACTGCCTTGAGGTTACGCGGTTTGCGCGAAGCAACTCGTCAGAAACGCACAGAATTATGGAATAAACAATCATGGATTTTGCACCAAGATAACACACCAGCTCACACATCGATGCCTGTGCGTGAGTTTTTGGACAAAAACAAAACCGTAATCATGCTTTAACCGCCGTATTCACCGGACTTGGCCCCCGTTGATTTTTTTCTCCTTCCAGAACTGAAGACACCGATGAAAGGAAAGCGTTTTGCTACAATTGAAGAGATAAAAGAAAAATCGAAACAGGGGCTGTTGGCGATACAAAACAGCGCGTTTCAGAAGTGTTTCGAGGATGGGAAAAAACGCTGGCATAAGTGTATTATATTTGAGGGGACTAGATAGTTATTGATGAGTAAATAAATACTTTGTGAAAAAATTTAAAATAATGGTTATTTTTTAATCAGACCTTGTATATCTATGCTTTGAATTCTATCAAAGTTTGTTTAAATAATTTTGCAAAGAAAAAATTACCCTTGACTCCAGGTGGTCATAATTTTGCAACAATATAAACTTGCTGTATTCCATAGTACTTTGATCCATCTATGTTTCAAATTTCAGCGATATGGATTCAGCAATTTGGCTTACAAAGCATAGCAGACATATTAACTTTTGCATTTGGTCTGAGGACGGACATGTGGAAGAATACGCGGATGATAGGGCATATAGCGTCCTCACGTTGATTGAATTTAATTTTTCTTTTTTAGTTCCTAAAACTGTTGTTTTTATAGATTTCTTCAAAAACAGTAAGTAAAATTTCCTGAGTTTAGGCGGTTTACCGTCTCTTGACCCCACCCTAATTACTGTAATGAATTTTTATAAACCCTATGTATGTCCGAAGGCTTCACTCTACACTTTGTGGAAAACATTTTTAAAATCGGACCAGTAGTTCCAGAGATTACCTTTTGCAAACATACAAATATACAAACTTACAAACTTTTCCTCTTTATATATTAGTATAAAAGATATAGATATGTGCATACATAAGTACATAGAAAAGTTCTAGTTTTATTCAAGTATGAGCTCCTGTTCCAAAAAGCAGAGAAATAAAAATAACAAGTAACAATTTCATTTCATACGTAAACAAGCCAACAACTCATCTTGATACACATTAGGGTGGCACAGGCATACACAAGTGGGCAAGCCTGAGTATGTATAAGTCGTGTGTGTTAGAGTATTTGTAACTTAAAAACGGCAGAATTGATTTGTTGGAGTCGTGTTCGTAGACATAATTCTAAATTTTACTTTTTAATACATTATAGAATACTGGAGGATATTATTATTACTGTCAGTTTAGCAGTCTCAACAGTAAAGGCATGCAAAAGAAAGCTAGTCACTCCTATTCATATTTCTCAGAAACGGCATTTCAACGGCTGACAGACGGACATCACTTAATCGACTTTTCTGGTAACTCTGATTCCGAATGTATACTTTATAGGGTCGGAAATAAAAATTGTAGAAATTACAAACCGAATCGCAAACTTACATTTTTGTGAAGGGTACACGCAAAAAAAAACGCAGTTTGGAATATTGTTGTGGCAACATTAGTATTTATTATTTATTCGTATTGTTGCCACTAGCAGTATATTATAATTTTTAATATAGTATAATCCTCTATAAATATATCAGTGTTGAAAGTTCCATATTTCTATTGTTACATTTCTATCAATTTAAAACATGGTTAAATGAAATAATAATGTTTAAAAAAATAATTTGAACACAACAATAGCTTTTGTTATCTACAATAATATAATGTTTTTTATGTAATATATGTATTTTTATAAAAAAATTTCAATTTTAAAGCAATTAGTTTATTTTCATGTGACTGTGTGTGTGTTTTTTCAATATTAATAATATTAAAAATAACGAAGATTATATGTACATTGTACATACATATATTTATCAATGTGCTTGAATTTTATATGCATTTTTACAGATTAATGAGCCAGAGAGGAAAAATGTACACTAATCTTTCTAGAGCACCAAGATTTCGCCAAATTCTATAAGTGTTATCTATTTCTTAAAATTTTAAATGGAAAAACATATTTAATAAATTACAAATATATTATTTTAATTATACAAATTATGTGTATGTTTCTTTGTGTGTGTATTCATTACGTCATCATATAATATTGTTACGTTCATGATAGAAAAATTATAACTTTTACCAAATATATGGTTACATGGTATAATTTGGTTTTAGGCTGTGCTAGGTTTTGTAAATAAATTTCGTACTGAAAACATATTATGTGGTTGTGTTCAACCATATAATACAACAATAGTATTTTGCCCTTAAAATATTGTCATATCAACCATATTTTTTCTTCTACGTGTATAATGAAATAGTTATGAAGAAGGCAAATGGTTTCGCTAATTTTGAGAAAAAGTTTTTGGCGCCACACAAACAAAAGCTATTAATATTTCAAATCATAACTTTTTCAAATTGTTTTTTAAAATAACTTTTTAACCGATATTTTGACGACATATTTTTATGCGACGTCTGTCTTCCGAATTCAGATGAAAAATAAAATTGTTTCTGCTTAATAAATCACTCAAAGCCGATGCCTTGCCATCCTTAGCAAGTAATAAATGGCAAGAATTTACAAACCAGGATATGTAAACATTTCTTGCGCATAAAAATATTCTTAGTTTTAGTTTTAATTGCAAACAGAAATCATGTTTTGCAAACAAAGTTTGCACAAAAAACTGACAATTGAGTATTTTTGTTTTTAATTTCCTCCGCCAGTAGATACTTACTGCATTTCTACATTAATGGAACGAAATGTTTATAATTTACAATGTTGGTTTTAAACAATTTAAGCGCCATTAAAAAAAAGATCCAACTTTGCAACAATTTTTATAGACAGAGAGACAGACAGACAGTGCTGTAAAAATGTTACAATTTTTCAACTAAAGTAGAAAAAAAAAACAAATAAACAAACAAAACAAAAAAGGAAAAAAAAATAAACACACACATTTTTTATTTTACGCTCGTATTAAATACTTTTAGTGTCATCGCAGAGGAATTTCAGTCTGTTGGCAGATCTGAGACAAGTCCCTGTTTTTCTGATTATCGTTTAAAATGCTGCTAAGCAAAATCAAAATTTTGTGTAAGCAGAAAGGGTCTGTCTGTAAGTGGTGTTACCACTTTTTCAATTTAAGTATGGGTATTACTAGAGAGGAAATGAAATTATCCTCATTGTGAAACTGACTTACGTTTTTTTTTTTTTGGTACGATAAGGTCAGCAAATCTATTAACTCGTACATAGAAATAATTATTACAAACTTCATTGAAAAATTAAAAAATATCTATTTTTCAGATCCAATGAACGATGCAATGAATTAACCAATACGGGGGTGGTTCGGAAACTTCTTAGCCTACACGTAAAAAAAAATATATGGTTGATAGGACAATATTTTAAGGGCAACATACTATTGTTGAATTATATGGTTGCACTTGATAATGCTATATTGTTACATTAGAACCCCATTGACTGGACGCACCATAGTATTGTAAAAAAATATTCGAAGTAACAATATTTTGGTTAAACATATTTTCTTTTCTCAGTGCATACTCAATTATTCTAACCTTTCATACTATTCTCATATATAACCATATTACTCTCATTAAGTAACCATACTAATATCATAAATAGCTTTATTGCAACAGAAACATATTTTTGTTATAATTAAGACAAATACATACATATGACAATTAATAAGAACAAAAAGACACCATATAATATATATTGGTAATACGTGTAAAATAAATACAGTTAATAAAAAAATAATAATATTCAGATTACATTTCAACGGAATCAATGCAGAGTTTCCTCTTTGATACTGAAATAGCCATTCATTCCATCATTAGCTGCAATAAAACAAAAATATTTGTTAAGGATTTTCAATTGAAATTCCAAAAGTCATATATAACCATAATAATATGGTTACACGTCTTGTTGGATACACAATATATACATATGTATGCATGTTTACATCTTAATATTAAAAAATACGTATCGTTTTACTTTCGCGAATACTCAATATGTATTTTTTCAACAATTCCACGATTTTTTTATATAGCTGAACAAATATGTATATGTATTTTGAAAATTAAACACGCACAAAACATCTAATTGTTTCCAAAGAAAATATCAAACTAAAACAAAATTATATGTCAACGACTAGAATGAAAATATTGTAATATTCTGTAAACTTACTTTTGTTGCATATGAATTTGCGGATTATACATATAATAAAACAAATATTTTGATATTGGGTGTGATAAAAGCTATTGTTGTTTTTAAAAAAAGTTTGAAATTGCTATTATTGTATGCAACCATATCTTGAAATTTATAGATGTTAACAATACAATTACAGAAATGCAAATATTGACATATTTATAGAGGAACAAACTATAATTAATTTGATAAGACATACTATTTAACAATAATGCACAATGTTACGGAATATATACTAATGTTGTTGCAATCATATATTAAACTGTCTTTTCTTTGCGTGTAGCACAAAAGCGCGGTATAAACATGAAAAGAAATTTAAATGTTTTGGAAACTTTCATGTCTTCTATGAACACATGTTAAATTTTGTTTCGATCTGGTAACTCCTTCATATAGAAACCGGTGTTCACAAAAGACGCATCTGCGAATTTTTTACAATGGAAAAATTGGAAATGCGTGGTGTCATTAAATATTTACATAAAAAAGTTTTAACGGCACAAGAAATTCATAATGATATGGTGAATGTGTTAGGTGAAAGTGCTCCTTCACATGCAACAGTAAAAAATTGGGTTGCGGAATTTAAACGTGGTCGTACAAGCATTGAAAATGAACCATGTAGTGGACGTCCAAAATCAGCAACAACAACAGAAATTGTAGCCAAATAAATATGGTATTAAAGGATCGGCGAATAAAAGTGCGTGAAATAGCTAATATCATGAGCATCTCAAATGATCGAGTCCATTTAATTTTGCATGAAGAACTACAGATGAAAAAGCTTTCTGCAAGATGGGTGCCGCATTTGTTAACAGTCGACCAAAAACGCATAAGAATGAACATTTCTCAAAGTTGATTGGATCGCTTTAAGCGAAATAAAATGGATTTTAAGCGTCGTTTCATAACTGTTGATGAGAGATGGATCCATCACTATACTCCAGAGACAAAAACAATCCAAACAATAAACTGAAGCTGAAGGAAGTGCACCAAAGAAGGCAAAAACAACTCAATCGGCTGGTAAGGCTATGGCAACGGTTTTTTGGCACTTCAAAGGTATTTTATTGATTGACTATCTGCAAAAGGGTAGAAACAATAAATTCAGAGCACTTTTACAACCATTTGGATCAATTAAATTTACAAATTCGAGAAAAACGTCCTGGCTTACAACACAAAAAAATAATTTTTCATCAAGACAACGCACCAGCGCACAAGAGTGTTTTAACAATGGCTAAAATCAACGAATTAAAGTACGAGTTGCTTGACCACCCACCTTATTCTCATGATTTAGCTCCCAGTGACTTTTACCTGTTCCCAAATCTAAAAAAAATTCCTCGCTGGCAGGCGTTTTACTTCAAATGAAAATGCAATTACAATTGTAAACCCCTATTTAGAAGACCTTGAGGAAAACTATTTTAATCAAGGGATAGAATTGCTAGAAAAGCATTGGACTAAGTGTATTGAAGTTTTAGGAGATTATATTGAAAAATAAAAACACTTTGGAAAAACTAACTATTCTCTTTCATTGATAGTTTAAAAAGTTTCCGAACCGCCTATGTATGCTGATAAGGGTTGTCCGCAAAAAGATTCTATATCCCTATCTTCCAGGGTTGCCTCTTTTTAGCTAAGTCATCAGCGATGCTGCTGCCGTTGTGGGACCCGTGTTCACGTACCCATTCTAGGACTAAGTTAAAACGTTTCGCATCTTATCCAAAGATGTGCTGGACTAGACTGAAATTTGTATATATTCCAATCAGGGAGGTGATGACGGCCTTGCTATCCGTTATGATCATGAAATCTCTGCCGAATATCTTGTTAAATGTCAGCCATCTAGCCATTTTATTTATAGCCGATATATCAGCTTGAAAAACACTGCACCCCTCCGGTAGTATAAAGGATATTTTAGTGTTAAATTCTTCTATGCACATGACTTCGCCAAACATTTCTCCCCTTTTGGAACAATTCGTATAAACATAGAAGGATCCTAATTCCAAGTAAGATTCCTATAATAAGGAATGAAGTATTTGAAATTAATATTTATAGAAATTAAACCATTTAGAGTATCATCTTACCAAAACTCATCTCACAAATATGTGACATATTTTTTTGTATTCTTGAGCATTTCTTGTTGTTGTGAATTACTTTTTTTTTCACGTAATATTTCACTATCAAATTTGTTATTTATTATTGTATTGCCAAAATCCCAGTTAACCGGTTTTTTCTTTAATTATTAACCGGAAAACAGTTTTTTTAATAATTACTATTTAATACCAGTAAAAAATTATAAATAGCTTGTTTTCAATGTTTCCCGGCTATCTATATGAAAGAAAGAAATGTTAGAGACGTGAATAAAAAAGCTTGTTTTTGTGTTTTGACAGATATTATTAGAAAATTTTTCTTTTTAAATTTTCAAAAATTTATTTAGATTGTTGGGATATAAAGTTGAATGCTTGAGAATATCTTTCAAAAATTTCCAAAGTCTACTGATGATTAGGGTGGTTCCTATGAAATGTTGACATATAGATAGCCGGCAAACATAGAAAACAAGCTATTTATAATTTTTTATTGGAGTATCAATGTTAAAAGCTAATATAGTGAATAAAAAACTCAATTGTTTGAATCACTATTTAAATTATTCGAAAATTTGTTTTAGCAAAAAAGTGATATAATCGATCATCCTATTAAACAGCAGTTAGATGTTCGGCAAAGGTAGACAGTGCAAGACAGTTATAAGTAAAAAAATTAAACAAGTCTTGTGTGTACACAGTGGTGTTAAGTCGTGAAGTATTTAAGTACTGTGTAACGAACAAGTGTCTGTCTGTGTCATTATTTCATTTGCAATTGATGAATCCACAAAACCATTTTTAAAGGCAAAAACGTAACAATATGTATTCATCAGATTTGAAAACGTTCAAATTTAACTTTTTATTCTATCCTCTCTTCCCTCTTCCATATAATCTATTTTCCCAGTTCCAGTACTGTTTAATCTTAATCGATATTGCCCGTGTGCGTTCTTTTAACCCGTTGAGAACTGAGTGGAGAGGTCGTTTGGAGAGGCAAGAGGGAGCCTCTGAGCTACTTATGGGAAAAAGAGAATAAAACTCCAAGCATTTCTTACTTACATAACAATCCACTTTATTTTTTTTTTTTTTTTTGTATTACTTATCGTTAGATTACTTATATATGACGGGCCACACTTGTAAATGATCTATTCTAGATGAGCGTACAATCCCTACTAAAAAATCCATAAAAATCAAAACTTCAATACTGATGCCTGTTTTACCGACAAGCGAATTCAATCGAAATACGGTGAATAACTAAAAATTCACCACAAGTGGAAGTGTTCTAAACTAATGCAAACTATCGTAACGGACGTTATATGTACATATATAAATTCAAAGTTAATAAAAATAATATAATTTCAATTCAAGAAAAAAGATGCCGCATTTAAACAAGTACAATGCACTGCATATGTAGGGATCATCTCTTGAGTACTGGTCCATCATAGAAAAATAATGAAAATCAAAAGATAATTGTTCTTTCCTGGCATTTTACGATCCTTTAGCTTTTCACTAATAGATCCTTTTGAGTTTTTTTTTTCAAAGGAAAGAAAATTCTCTTAGACAAGTGAGTCCAAATTAACAAGTTTTTGGCAACAAAGTTAGTTTTGCTGCTGCTTTATACTGAAACGAAATCACATGCAAACGCAAAACAAGTAAATTTGAAATTCGTTTTATGTTTGTTTGCCAGCGAGAAATTAAAAAAAAAAATCAACAACTAAATTATCAGAATAATGTTTTTTTCTTTTCTTTTACTTCAGCTTTAATATTTAACGTAAACCCCTTGAACAACCACTTGAACATTGAAAAAATAAGTGAAAAGTTATTGTGTTGCATGTGGAAAGCAACACAAACTCACAGTTGTTGCAAAATAAAATGGCAACGAAATAAAGTAGAAAGAAGGAGAAAAAATACGAAAAAATAAAACCGACAAAAAATTTAAAAGAAAAAAAAATACTACAGAAAAAAAGAAAGAAAAAAAAAAAACAAAGAAAACTCTGTGAAAAAGTTACTGACAAACTTCTCTTCAGAAAGTTTTTTCTGCACAAACGTGCTTTTAAAACGAAAAATTGCAAAAACGAGAACATTATTTATGCATTTTTTAGTTTGTGGGGTGTATGTATGGGTAGGCATGTGCGTGTGTGTGTATATGTGTGTGTGTGTGTGTGTGTGTGTGTGTGTGGGCGTGTGTGTGTGTGTGTATGTGTAGGGATAATAAAACTGAAGCATCATAGTAATATTAAGTATTTATGCAGAAGTGTGCGTATGTGTGTGTAAGTGTGTGCAACTGTGTGTGTTTTACGACTTTTTATATTGTATGAGCTCCCATTGAAATAGAAGGTGGATGTCTCTCAATTGTTAGCAAATTATTTTTGTAAACTTACTCTTTTGAACTCTTAAAAAGCAATTTTTTTCACTAGTGGTTATTTTGTTTGTTTTTTGCTTTTGCCAGCATGGCACAGTGTGCACGGAAGCTCTCTCTGCACAATTTAGGTAAACTGAAACCGAAATCTGATACCTTGCAGAATGTGCAAGGCTAAATTTGACCATGTCACTATAAGAAGGCGGATTGTTATTAAAGCTACCTAAATAGAAAAAAAAATCAAAAACCATTTACTTCCTAACATAGTCTCTTTTTAGCTCAATGCACTTAGTAAGACGATATTCCAACTTTTTTCTACCATCTGAATAATACGATTTTGTGATTACCGAAACTAATACCTAGTTTGAGGTATTAGTTTCGGTAATCACTTCTTCGCTCGAGATGAATCTTTTTCCTGCGAGCCAGTTTTTCAACTTTGGAAACAGGGAAAGTTCACTAGGAGCTAAATCTGAACTATAAGTCGGATGATCAAATAATTTGAAGTGTATTTCACGTCATTTTAGTATCGTATCTAATGATGTGTGAACCGGTGCGTTGTTTTGAAGAAAGAACATTTCTTTCTTCTTTAAATGCGATCATTTTTTCTTGATTGCATTAATCAATTGATCCAATAATGCTCGATAATATTTTCCTGTGATTGTGGATCTTTTTTTAAAATAATCGATGAGCAATATTCCGAACACGAGTGCCGAAGACATAATGTTCGCGTTCATGGCTATTGTAGGAACAGCGTTGCTACCTCACATACACATACTAGGTATTGTATTGTATCCGCCGATGTTTGCAAACAGAGTGGTTGGAAACGACTTGATTCTAAAACACCATACCCCGGAACAAACAACCGCCGAAATATTAGGAAATCCCGATGTGGGATAAGACGACCTTACACACCACCCGGAAGAAGGGCCAAATCTGCAAAACGATTTTTAAAGCGAAGAATGGATAGGTCTGCTTCAGGGCTTGCAACGCTTATTATAAAATTTGGTCAAGTCGTCATTTAGAAACCTCTATACAAAGAAATCAGAAGATTTAAAGTACACTGGCAAAGTCCAATTATCAAAAGAACTAATTCTAAAAGTGTGTGTAAGTGCAAGGGATTATTATAAGTAGATACAAGTTTAATATAAAAAGTTAAAGGATCACAATAGATAATAAATATTTAAGATTTCTTAATAATATCTATAATATCTATAATATTTGATATTTAATTATTTGATCTTGTTTAAGTAAATATTTCTTGTTTTTGCAGCTAAAGATCGTTTTTTTTATTTTTTATAAAAAATTCAAATAAATAAATACTGTTGAAATTTTTATAAAAAAAAAACGATATTTAGCTGTAAAAATAAGAAATATTTAATATCTATAATAAAGCAAAGCCACTTCACTGTATACACAACAAAAAAACAGGGCGGATTGATATTGATATTGACGCTAGATGTCAGCACAAAAAAACAAAAAATTTTTTATATTGCGATTTGTCAAACGTCAGCTGTTAAAATTTCACCCAAATTCATCGATTAGTTTATTCGTTATAGTCGTTTGAAATAATCAATTTTTATGTTTCTAGAAAAATAAAAAAAAAAACTGAATTTTGTGCAGAGATTAAATACTATTACTTGAAAGGGAAAACGGAGAAGAAACAGAAGAAAAGCCCGATAAACATTACGGTGAATCTACTCCATCATCACATGGTAAAATATGGTACTGCTGAATTAAAATGCAGCCGAACAAGCATTGCAACAATATCATCAACAGGAAGGTCAAAAAAGGTGGGTACTGAACAAAATATCAAGAAAATGATCGATACCGTTATGTATGATCACCTAGTCAAGTTACCTGAGATTGTTGAAATGGTAAACAGTCCATATGAAGACCTGTTCATCATTGTGCATGAACATTTGCATATGTAAAAGCTATCAGCAAGATTGCTCAGTGTCAAATAAAATAAAATAAAATAAAATAAAATAAAATAAAATAAAATAAAATAAAATAAAATAAAATAAAATAAAATAAAATAAAATAAAATAAAATAAAATAAAATAAAATAAAATAAAATAAAATAAAATAAAATAAAATAAAATAAAATAAAATAAAATAAAATAAAATAAAATAAAATAAAATAAAATAAAATAAAATAAAATAAAATAAAATAAAATAAAATAAAATAAAATAAAATAAAATAAAATAAAATAAAATAAAATAAAATAAAATAAAATAAAATAAAATAAAATAAAATAAAATAAAATAAAATAAAATAAAATAAAATAAAATAAAATAAAATAAAATAAAATAAAATAAAATAAAATAAAATAAAATAAAATAAAATAAAATAAAATAAAATAAAATAAAATAAAATAAAATAAAATAAAATAAAATAAAATAAAATAAAATAAAATAAAATAAAATAAAATAAAATAAAATAAAATAAAATAAAATAAAATAAAATAAAACAAAATAAAATAACGTGATGCAAAACGAAACTCTACCTATTCCGGTATAATTTCGTTTTTTTACAAATTAATAATAAACATAAGAATAGGTATAGGTATAGAAAAGACGGACGACAATGAAAAACACATGTGTACAGAACGAAAGACAAAACACTACTCAACACTACTTAAAATAAATACATTGTATTTTCTAAAATAAAACAAACATTGTCTTTTTCTAGGAAAACTTTTTCAATGAGCAAATAGTCAAGATGATATAAAGCCATGTCCAAGGCAGCTGTACAAGCAGCGGAAATGAAAGGCAAAACAGCTATTTTTCGAACATTGCCATACTGCATGCGCAATCATTTATATTCCAGCACGAGTCCTAACGTTGATTAAATTCACATTATTAATTTACATGATTAAAGTCAACAGCGCATTTGTGTGGCTGATGGCAAAATCATCATTGATGCAATATAATGTTTTTCATGTGTTGAATAAGTATGATTTTTTTTGCAATAGCACAGTTGTCTTTTAGCAAGTGCAAGCATATGCACTTCTCAAGACAATCTAACCTTCATGGGGATTTTAGGCTTGGTGGCCACGGAATTGGGTGTTTTATTTGATAGAAAACTTACATTCAACCAACACATTAGCTTTTGCTCAAGTAAAGCAAGGGGAGCGCTTGGTTTTGTAAAGCGCTGGTGTAAAGAATTTGCTGACTCCACTCTTGTAAAGCAATTGTATACATCTTTAGTCAGGCCAAAACTGGATTTGTCTTCAAATTAACGGCAATATCTGCTCTGAGTATCTGGTGTCCAAACTAAAGTTTGATGTTCCCCAGCGTAGTTTTCGTCAGAATTATGCAAATGCAGATCTCTTCCGTAGATTATGCTGTTGATTTAATGAACTGTACCACATTGTGGCGACTTATTTAATTTTTAACTTGTTCTATAGAACAAATTTGTAATCAATGCTTCATAGTTTTTTTATACAATATTTTCTTATAATTTTTTCATTATATTAATTTTTTCCCCTTTGGTTAATTGTTAATTTTTTTTTAATTTATTTAAATAAATATTTTATATAAATGTAGCAGAAGTTTAATTAATAGAAATTTTTGTTAAAAACGTATTTTATCATCAACTTCCCACTACAAATTGGTGACCCCAAACAAGAAGAATTATGGCTTTGTTTCATTCTCCGTCATGGTGGGACTCGAAATGAACTTCCGACAAGACAGCAGGATATTCCCGAAAGAAGTAACGAACATCCCAACATTGAGATTAATGCATCTTCAGCAATCAAATTGCCTCCTTTCTGGCAGAAGAATCCAAAGGCATAGTTTTTTTCAGGTTGAAACCATTTTCAGCTTGCAACGAATTACATCGAATGCGACAAAATTTCGTTATTTAGTAGCGAATATTGATCCAGCTACTCTATATCTGGTTAGCGATATGCTGAATGACAACCAATCAGAAAACAGGTATGAAGCGCTAAAACTGAGAATTATCAACTTATTTTCTGTAACTGATGAACGGAAACTCAAGCGTCTGTTGAGTGGTCAAGTTCTTGGGGATCAAAAGCCAACACAATTTTTGTGCACAATTCAGAATTTATGTCAAAGACAAGTTGGGGAAAACGTTATTCGATCCATTTTTCTTGACCAGCTGCCTGAAAATGTCCGAGCTATTCTTGCAATACGTGAACAGCAAGGTATTAATAAATTGGCAGCTCAGGCTGACAAAATTATTGACATGATTCAGCCAGCGGATATTTCGAGTGTGGCTATAGAAAACTCAGATATTTCTTCAAGAATTGAAGCTTGAAGAAATATCGATGAACTTAAATTTTGTTTTTCTATTGCTTATAAATTTTTGTAATTCCAGTAATTAGCTATTTTTCCTATTTTTTATAAATATTTGTATTTTTTTTTTTAACTCCAATGCGTATACATATATAGTATCTGCCTGTAAGGGGTTATTCTCCATAGGCATAAATAAATAAAAAGTTATACAAAATTTTGTTTTCCGTCGACAATTTATCCAGTATACTTAATATGAATTTGCCTTTTATGAATGAGTATTTATTAGTCATACGCATGCGAGCATGTTTCATTTCTCTCTATTGAGGTAATTAATTTTAATTTTGTTTATTTCCTGATAACGAAAAATCTGCCACACCTTTGATTTGATGTTTATATTATAACCTTCACAAAAATTTTAAAGCTATATATAAGTTTGTGATACCGTTTGTAATTTCTATTTCCGATCCTATAAAGTATATATATTTTCAATCAGAATATGGTAGAGAAGTCGATTAAGCGATGCCCGTGTGTCCGTCTGTCTGCCGTTGAAATACCGTTTCTGAGAAAACCATTTGACTTAGAAACTTTTTGCTTTCACCATCTATTTGCGACTGAAATTCAGCATAATCGGTACACATACATATAGCTGAGCTATATTCAAAATTCCGAAAAAAAATCCATCTATTATTGTATTATTGTATGAAAATTTTTGAAAAAAAAATTGTTTGTGTTGCTTCAAACTTAACACAACTATTAAGCATGACGATTGAAAGGCAAACAAAAGTTTCCCCGAGATCGGTTCATTATATTTTTTTATTATTATTATTATTTTATTTTAAATTAAGTGATATACCAAAACTCTTTGAAAAATGTGTAATCGATTGCCTCACTCATCAAGTTTCTGCCTTATTGTCTCCACTACAGCATGGCTTTCGGAAAGGATTTTCTGCTATGACTAACATCCTTGCATTATCAACATTAGTTAATAGAGCTTTTTTCTATCGGTCAACATACTGACGTTATTTACACCGATTTCAGAAAGGCATTTGATACAGTTAACCATGCACTATTATTGAAAAATTAGATGGAATTGGTTTTAATAACAAATTCTTAAGCTGGATTAAGTCATATCTGTCAATATGTAAATTCAATGCCGCAGCTTCGAAGAAATTTAACGTAGTTTCTGGAGTACCACAGGGAAGTCACATTGGTCCCATTTGATTCCTCCTTTTTATTAGTGATTTGCCAGAAGCAATAAAATATTGTAAAGTACTGTTATATGCTGATGATGTAAAGTTATTCGTGAGTGTCAAGCACCCTTTGGAACAACTTAATTTGCAACACGATCTGGATAATTTTTTCAAATGGAGTGAATTAAATTTGATGGAACTGAATTTAAATAAATGCAAACATATGCAGTTTTCAAGAATAAAAAATTGCACCTACTCTTATGCTGGTTACAAGCTACAATCGGTTGACACAATAATGGATTTGGGAATGCTGTTGAATGCTAAACTCAACTTTGCTCAACACATAACGATGAGTGTTAATAAATCCCGCTACGTTCTTGCCTTTATTAAAAGATGGGCCAAAGAGTTTAAAGATCCCTTTATCACAAAAAAACTTTTACACTTCACTGGTTAGACCCATTTTGGAATATGGCAGTATCTTTTGGGACCCAATCTACAAAAGTCACAACGATCGTATTGAATCTATTCAAAAACAATCTATTATTTTCTGCTTAAGACGTGTTTATAGAGGTTGCTTGGTTTTACCATCGTACCCAATAACACTGTCTGAAATCAATTTACCAACATTAAAAAGCCGAAGAGCTATGCTTAACGTATTCTTCATGGTCAGGCTGGTAAACGGAAACATCCATTCAGAATTTTTGTTAACCAACGTAACCTGCAATACTCCTCATCGCTTACTTCGTTCGTTCAACCCTCTATGCGTGAGGATATGCCGCACTAACTTTGCTCTGTCAGATCCTCTAAGGAAATTATGCTGCTGGTACAACGATATGTATAACTTTATAGATTTCTCTCTGCATATTTATACCATCAAACGCAATATTATATTATTTTTAAATCATTAATGTTAACTGTAACTAAATACATTTATTATTGAAGCACTTTAAATAGTCTGTAAGGAAATCGTCCATAGACTTAAACTAAATAAATAAATATATACCCGAGATATAGCCCCAACCGATTGATTTTTATGAAAATATTGCGTAAGCGAATTTAAAAAAAAAATTATTTTTTGCGTATAGTCAGTTCTGGTAATAAAAGGAGATTAATAAAATACCCACAATTTGATATCGGTTAATATATACCCGAGATATTTCTTCCTTGGTTTAAAATAGTTCTTCTTTAAATTTAAAACAGTTCTGGTTATAAAAAGAGGTTACTAAAATACAGAAAATTTCTGATATCGGTCCCAATATATCCGAGACATAGCCTAAACCGATATTTTCATGAAAATGTAATGTAAGCGAAGTTTTTAGATTAAAAACACTTCTGGTAATATAATGAGATTACTAAAACACAGAAAACTAAAAACTTCGATATTGGTCCATATATACCCGGGATAACTAAACCGATTTTTCCATGAAAAAATGTATTTTTGCTTGAAAGCAGCTTTGATAACAAAAGGCAGTTACTAAAATACGGAAAATGAAAATTTCCTATATCGGTCCATATATACCCAAGATATAGTCTAAATCAAGTTTTCCATGAAAATTTGCATGAAAGATTACCTTTCCGGAACTCCGGCTCAATGTCACCAAATTGTGAATTTTATAACTCATACGTGTGAAAACAAATAAGAAGCACTGACACAGTACCGCAATGTGGCTTGCTTTCTAAAATAAAGAAAGTTTTATCGGTTTTTTAAGCTGATCAACATCTATCATCTTTGCTAAGATGTTAACATCTTCCCATAAGAAATACAATAGCTCGATTTACAATATTGTGCATTTGAGGTTGCATATTTCTGCAATTGCAAAAGTTAAATTTTTTTGGTGTATTTTGTTAGTGTAAAGTAAAAATATACTCCACTATTTTGCAAATGCAATGATGCAAAGGCATTAGCCCGATTCACAATCTTGTGCTTTTAAGATTGCATATTTCTGCAGTTGCAAAATTTACATTTTTGGCTGTATTTTGTAAGTGTAAAGCAACAATATACTCCATTATTTTGCAACAATATACTCCATTATTTTGCAAATGCAATGATGCAAGGTCATTTGCACAAGATCGTGAATAGAGCAATTGTCTTTAAAAGGAGAGATTGCAACTAAATAAAAGTAATAAAAAAAACTTTTGGTTATAAATATTTAAAATGTCCCACTGTATCGCCCAAACAAGTAGTTGATATATTTAAGTACAAGTATTGTAACAAAAACAACAACTGTAAAACTTTAGTATTTATCTGAAATCATACAAGAGAAAAAACATACATATATACATGACCTGACTAGCAAACAAACAACGGAGTCAGATAGATGGACAGACAGACAGACCGGCAGACAGGCAGGCAGACAAAGTGACAACAGAGTAGAAAACAAAGATATTTAAGAAAGTGTGATGTTGCAGTCAGGTCACACAGCACAAGGACGTTCAGTCATAAATTTGTGCAAATACGTGTGCATGTGTTAGTGTTATTATGTGAGAGTACGTGTGTAGTTAAGTGTGGTTGTGCGAGTGTGTCGTATGAATTATGTAGTGTTTGTATCTATGGGATGTATAAATATGTTTGTATTTAAAGCATTAGTGTGACTGTAGATGTTGAGCAAAAAAGTTATGTTGGCTTTTATACATACACACATACATATACATGCATATACATATCTGAATATACATGTATACATATATATAATATTTATAACAAGTGAGTTTGCTTGTGTTCGCCACTGTATAGGAATGTGTTATTTTCTCTTTTGGTGTTTTTTTCTTCTTCTTTCGTTTTGTGCTTATACATACATACATACATAAAATAACTTTTTTTCTTCTTCTCTGAATTTTGTTTTAATGTACAATTTTCATTTTGTTTGGCTTAAAATATAAAAGCACAAAAAAAAAAAAGAAATAGAAAAAAGTGTAAAACCTTTGGGAAAGGATGTGCAGCAGAAGGTTGCTTTTTTTCTATCACTGTTATATGTGTTTGTGTGTGTGTGTGTGTGTGTGTGTGTGTGGTGTGCTTTTTTTGCACAAAAGTTAAACACATTTTAATATAAACGTATAAAAATAATACATTTCTCTATATAAAAATAATTTGGTGTGGGAGAATTAACAAACCTGCAAAGATATACATACATATGTAGGTACATCCAAACACCCACTCTATTATGCCAAAAAATTACATACATAAAAATTTATACATACGTTTATATACATACATATGTATGTATGCAAACGTAACAAACATATATTCTTCGCCAAGGTATAACTGTGTTTGTGTGTGTGTTTGTGTGTTCTTTCCGTATTTATAAATGCTTTATATTCATTTATATGCATGTTAGAGATTTTTTCAAACATTTGGTTTCTTTTTTATATGTGTACGTTTGTGTGGGTAGGCAGATATGTGGGTGAGTGTGTGTGTGTGTGTGTATGTGAGGGGTTGGGAGTTTGTTTGTTTAAATGTTTTTGCTGTTAACGCTTATTTCTGTCACAATATTTTTATCATAATGTTGTTGATTTTTTACAACTTTTTTCCATTTTATTTAATTTCTCGTTTTTCTTCTTCTTCCAACTGTTTGAATTTTTTTCTTAATATTTTTCCATTCCATGAAAAAGGATCAGTTTGCAAAAACGTGTACAGTGTAAATGAGAGGTTATAAAAAAGTATATATTTAAATATACATATATTATTATGTTTTATTTATAGTAAACCAAATAATTTTTTAGCATTTCAAACACCAGGGTTTATTATATAATTTATTGTTAAAAATAAATGGTTTTTGTTGTGAAATCTAACATCTGGTTGAGTGTTTTAATTACTTCCTTTTTTGAGTATATACAACAACAAGTTTTAAGCCAAATTCGATTTTGATCATTTTTTTAGAATTAAATGTTTAACTTCGAAAAGTGAGTGCACAGGAAAAATTATAGTTAAAATAAAATCAACAAATTTTTTGTCGGAAAAAATTACTTGTATGCACATACATAAATATAAAAAAAAATTACCTTGAATATCGTATTTTGTTGTTTATATTTGTACGATATTGTACTAATCAGTTGTGAGTTCGAGTCCAACTTCAGTCAAGAAGAAGGATTTTTTTTAATTTTAACAATAATTGCTATGAAACAGTAAGCTGAGTTGGTTAAGCGGCCGTATTAAAAATACATCATGCTCACATGATCTCGAGTTCGAATCCCAGTGGGTGCTGATGAGTAGTGTAGCGACTACATATATATATAACTAAAAAAGTTCACTGATTAATAATTTAAAAAAAAAGAAAAGTATTTTGTTGTTGTTTAAAAAATTTGCTGCATTCGCTCGCATAATTATTTTTACTAAACTTTTGTTTGGTTCCACGAATTCCTTTACAGCTCCGCATTCCAACAATATATTAATTAATTCAACGAATTCCGTTATTGAACATGAAAAAAAAATTTTTCTGTGTGGGATTTTTGAAGAGCTGCTGAGTGTTATAATATACTTATGATGTTAATTTAGTATTTATGTGTCTTACTTGCTTAAGTATAATTAAAATAGTGCAAAGTTAAAAGCAAACAGTTGTCAGTGTTTTTATCGCAAACATAAAACTGCACAGCTACGAGCATGATATAAAAAATACAAGGTAGTTTCATTCTCTTTTTATTATTTGTAATAAGGATATTTGAAGTTTACGTTTAGCGAGAAATATAAAAAGACGTTGCCACACAGTTGAATAAGGGAATTTACTCCTGGAATGGATTTTTTCTGAAATGTATAGTGTATAGGGCGCAAAAAACTAAAAGCACGGACTTCTGCTTATCAGTAAACTTTACGATAGCATTCAAACGAATGCCTATTTTCAAGAACATATTATTACATTTAAAAGAAAATACTCTTTAGATATTAAAAACAAAGGGAAAAGTTTGATGCTTGTGGTTTAAAATTATATGAATAATTACTTCTATAGAATGACCCAGGATGCAGCGACAAAACTAAAAAAAAAATTATAAATATTTTTTATTAGTTGGAAATAAGCCTGGTTCAATATAATAAGCATTAATCAATAACGCAATATTCCTCATTTTTTCTATGAAGAAATTTGCGAAAATAACCGTTACCGGATAATATTTGAATAAAGTAGTAATTCAGGTCTCCCCATCTGCTATTTATCTAGTTCTCAATATATTGAACAAGCCTTATCTTCAATCTTCCACTTGTCTTGCGTCTAAGCACTTCCATCTCCATGCGATCAGTCTTATTCGACTGTGTCAATAGCCATATTTTTATTCTTTCCAATATATTCAGATCAATTGGTATATTACCTGCAATGACGACCCTGGGGTATAATGAGGTTATTCGCAATGCAGCTGTCCTCTGGACCGCTAGAAAAGTGCTTGTCCTCTCTCTCTCTCTCTCTCTCTTTCTCTAAAAATATGAAAAGATGATAATACCTCTGCGACAACGGATAGTAATAGGTTTGTTATTCTTCAGACTGACGAGCCAACAACATTCAAAAAACATATAAGCCACCACCAATATATTTGAGAACTGGTAAGAAAACTTATTATGGCAATCGCTAAAGATACTTTCAACGGCACATCAGTTAAGCACGGCAGCATCAGTGAAACAAACATCCAGTTAAAACATGAAAATGATTACCGGAAATTGTCTAATGCTTTAGAAAAAGAGAAAAGATCATTTTACACTTATGCCCTTAAAAGTGCTAAAGTTCTTCAGGTCATTATTAAAGTTATTGACCCTTGCGTAGATACTGATGATATAAAAACTGGATTGGAAAACAAAGGCTTTAAAATAAAAAATGTTGTAAGGATCAAGATCCCTCAACCCATGTTTTGGGTTGAACTAGAACCAAGGGTGTTGTGCTAAAAAAAAGAATGTAATTCACCCAATTTATACCGTCAAATTTCTCTTGCATTGTAAGATTACCGCTGAGGAGTCACATAAGCGTTCAGAACCCATTCAGTGGCTAAACTGCCACGAATTTGGACACCCTGAGGTGTAATGTTAGTTGTCCGCTGTTTGTATTATTTCATGGCACATCTCAGTGTAATAAGTCAAAGGCGGACGCGAGTATTAAAAAATGTAGTGTCTGTGGAGGTAACCATACTGCGAATTACAGAAGTTGCCCTGTCTATACCCAATTTAAGCGGTCAATGACCAATAAGTCATCAATATCTCCTGCAGACCAGCAGTTAAATGTCATTGCTAAAAGTAATTTTCTCCAGTTAGGCCATTCTATCAACCACTCAACCACTCAAACATGAAAAACTCCAAACAAGTTTCTTATGCTAATGTGGTCAAAACCAATATACAAAACTTGAATTAGAAGCCCAAGCTCCAAAATTCCGATCAAAATTTTAACAAACTTGAGGCAGCTCTGCAGACACTTGTTTAATACACAAACACATTTACGGTTTCTCTAACAAACATGATGCAGAAAATGCTGAAAATGCAATCCACTATTTTACAGATCATTTAAGGCAAATGGTTTGTTTGAAAATATGTTTCTGAAACACAAATGGCAGCCGCCAACACAATAATGAACTTGAGCAATTCGAAATAATGCTGAAACTCAGTTGGCGCTCACAAGTTATTTCAAAACTAATTTCTACACACTATATGATACTAAAGATATCCGAGCCATGGAGGCTTGTCAATTCTGATAAAAACCAAAATTAAGCACTATTTGCTACACGAGGCAGGTGAGGAATATCTGCAAACAGCAAATATACTCATATGTATTGAACATTTCCATGGAAAAATACTTATTTCCTCGATTTACTCACCGCTCCAATTCTCAGTAACAGAAAATACATATTCACATTTTTTTAAATCACTTGGTCCTCGATTTTTAGCGGCAGGACTATAGGTATTGAAGATTAAGATCGCTAAGAAACTCTCCAGTTGGTAAGACCCCAAAAAGATCGTATTGGAAAAAATTAGAAACTTCACTGCCACATGAAAATATTTTGAAACTAATACAAGAGGTTGAGTGTCGGAGAAGCTTGTGGGATACATAGAATATAAACTATACAAAGATAGTGCGTGACAAGTAGTCTCAGATGATATTTTTGTGAGTTTCAATGGCTTCAAAAGTACAACTTTCTACTCAACTTAGAAAAACTTCGGTTCGGGTTTATTTGCAGGAATCTAGGTGAGTAATTTTACGTCAAATCTCTCCTGATGGTGACAAAGCACCCAGGACTTTTCCTAAATACTGCGATATTCGCAATATCTTGATCGATATCGTAAATAAATATTTTTTAATAATTATATTTTCCAAACACACACTGACTGACAATTGAGCTGATAATTTTTGTTGCAGAACAAATCTGACTACAGTTTGAACTCACACTATTTTATTTGCCAACATTGCTAGATAATTATATTACAATGGAATTGGCAGTTTTTCTGATAATTGCCTAGCAACCGTATAAACTGAAAATTTCTATTTCAAATTTATTCCAGTCCTCTAATAACAGACTTTAAATATTTTATCTGCAGAGTTAAGATATTAAACAAAAGTAGCTATCGGCACTTTGTTGTTTAAATCACCAGAGCAAAGCAAACTTAAATTTATTAAAATTTTCCAAAGTAATTTAAGTATTTAATAATAATCAATTTTTAAATTCATTCATAAGTTTCATTGGATGTGAGTATGAAAAATACTTTTATTCGCTTCTAATGAATTTGTTTGTATTAAAACTCATAATCACTCACAATTTTAATAAGGTGACGTTTATTTAATTTCTCAATAGTCAATGTATGTTTGATTTTAAGCATTCTCATGTTCAGACAATAATTTCTATTGTTTTTGTTGGTGTTGGCCTCTAACCCACTTTTAATGCTAAGCTAAATCTGCGAGTGTTCGTATTTATCGCAAAAGTGAGTGAAACACAGTCACTTAAGAAACCTCGACCCATTTTCTATTGTATGAATATTTTATGTATTAAATAAAAAAACAACAATAACAAAAACAACGACAACGACAACAGTAAAATAACCTTGTTCTTAAGGTTTTTATCAAATGTTACAACTAAATACGAGTATGTATGTATGTATGCAAATATATATCATAAAGTATTACAAACATGAGTTCACACCAGAAGGCATGAGAAAATAAATGACGTTCATTTATAAAGAAAGAGAAGTAGAGAAAACGACTTTAAACAAATTCAACACAACAGTTTTAGCAAAATATACACTAAAAATACCAACAACACTTGCCGAAAAAATAAAAAGCAACAATAAAAAAACAACAAGTTAAAAATTGTCAACAACAACGAAAAAAGAAACTACCCTCTCAAAAGTCAAGTTAGACCTCCATTTTGAACTCATACTCTTAACAAGTGGCCTTGTCAATATGTCACTGCAAAAGTTGAATAGAACAAGAGCAGCAGAAAGTTGAGTTTATAGACAAATGATAGAGACATACACACACATACATAAAAACACACATGTCAACAACCATACAAACACATGTGAGCCCCAGAGTACATGCGTTTCATTATTTACTTGAAATTATTGTTGGCATTGCTTTTGTTGCTTTTTTTTTAATATAAAAGAAAAACCAGAATAATATTGCTTGTTATATTTTGAATTTATAAATTTAAAATATATATGATAAACTTAGTAGGTATTTCAATAATTAATTTTTTTATACCCTTCACAAAAATGTAAAGGGTATATATAAGTTTGTGATTCCGTTTGTAATTTCTACAGTTTTTTTTTGCGACCCTATAAAGTATATATATTCTGAATCAGAATTAATGGAAAAGTCGATTAAGCGATGTCCGTCTGTCCGTCTGTCCGTCTGTCCGCTGTTGAAATACCGTTTCTGAGAAAACCATTAGACTTAGAAACTTTTTTCTTTCACCATTCTTTTACCCCATCGATTCATGGGTTTGCTATTGAAATTCAGTAATATCGGTCCACGTATAGCTGAGATATATTCAAAATTCCGAAAAAAGCCATTTTTTTTGCAGTTTTGTATGAAAATTTTTGAAAACAAAAGTTGTTCGTTTTGCTTCAAACTTCACACACTTATTAAGCATGGTGACTAAAAGACAAAAAATTTTTTTTTCAGATATCGGTCCATATATACCCGAGATATAGCCCAAATCGGATTTTTAATGAAAATGTCGCATAGGTGAAGCTAAATAACTTTTTTTTGCTCAAAAGCAGTTCTGGTAATTATATAAGGTTGCATAAATATGGAAAATGAAAATTTCCGATATCGGTCCATATATACCCGAGATATAGCCCAAACCTGGTTTTTCATGAAAATGTCGCGTAAGCGAACCTAAACAACTTTTTGGTACTCAAAAGCAGTTCTGGTAAGGAAATAGGGTCATATGAATTTGAAAAATGAAAGTTTTCGATATCGGTCCATATATACCCGAGATATAGCCTAGACCGGGGTTTTCATGAAAATGCCGCGTAAGCGAACTTAAACAACTTTTTTGTGGTCAAAAGCAGTTCTGGTATTGAAATTAGGTTACATAAATATGGAAAATGAAAATTTCCGATAGCGGTCCATATATACCCGAGATATAGCCTAGACCGGGGTTTTCATGAAAATGCCGCGTAAGCGAACTTAAACAACTTTTTTGTGGTCAAAAGCAGTTCTTGTATTGAAATTAGGTTACATAAATATGGAAAATGAAAATTTTCGATGTCGGTCCATATATACCCGAGATATAGCCCAAATCGGGTTTTTCATGAAAATGTCGCGTAAGCGAACTTAAACAACTTTTTTGTGCTCAAAAGCAGTTCTGGTAATGAAATAGGGTCATATAAATATGAAAAATGAAAATTTTCCATGTCGGTCCATATATACCCGAGATATAGCCCAAATCGGGTTTTTCATGAAAATGTCGCGTAAGCGAACTTAAACAACTTTTTTGTTCTCAAAATCATTTCTGGTAATGAAATAGGGTCATATAAATATGAAAAATGAAAATTTTCGATATCGGTCCATATATACCCGAGATATAGCCCAAATCAGGTTTTTCATAAAAATGTCGCGCAAGCGAACTTAAACAACTTTTTTGTGCTCAAAGCAGTTCTGATAATGAAATTAGGTTACATAAATACGGAAAATGAAAATTTCCGATATCGGTCCATATATACCCGAGATATAGCCTAGACCGGGGTTTTCATGAAAATGCCGCGTAAGCGAACTTAAACAACTTTTTTGTGCTCAAAAGCAATTCTGGTAATGAAATTAGGTTACATAAATATGGAAAATGAAAATATCCGATATCGGTCCATATATACCCGGTGTATAGCCTAACAGGTTTTTTGATGAAAATGCCGACTAAACAACTTTTTTGTGCTCAGAAGCAGTTCTGGTAATGAAATAAGGTTATATAAATATGGAAAAAGAAAATATCCGATATCGGTCCATATATACTCGAGATATAGCCTGAACCGATTTTTCCAATAACATTTTTTTTTTGCTGAAAAGCAGTTCTTGTCATAAAAGAAGGTTACGAAAATAGAGAAAATTAAAATTTCTGATATCGGTCCAGATATACCCGAGATATAGCCTAAATCGGGTTTTTCATGAAAATATCGCGTAAGCGAACTTAAACAATTTGTTGTACTCAAAAGCAGTTCTGGTAATGATATAAGGTTATATAAATATGGAAAATTAAAATTTTCGATATCGGGCCATATATACCCGAGATATAGCCTGAACCGATTTTTCCATTAAAAAAATTTTTGTTTTTTTTTTTGCTGAAAAGCAATTCTCGTTATAAAAGAAGGTTACTAAAATACAGAAAATAGAAAATTCCCATATCGGTTCATATATAACCGAGCATATTTAGGTCACATTTTTAATATACTATACATATTCGTGACTATCGTGAAGGGTATTTTAGATTCGGCCCAGCCGAACATACTACACTCTTACTTGTTTTAATACTAGTGGTTTTCACTTTTTGTATTAAATTTAAAATGCTTCTAAATATACTGTACTGTAAACTTCTAAGCGTGAGCGACTTTTTCTTTGGTATTGTAAAAAACCGAAAAAGCTGACATTTGTTCAGATATTTTTGCTGCACAAATGCACAAAAGAATTTTTCAGCTGGGAGTTTCGCGAAAAGAGATAAAACTTAAAAAAATACCTACGAGTATTAATATGTTCGTAATTGATTTTTACAATGTAATTATTATAAGAGCATTTTTCTTTTTAAATTCTCAGCAATTTATTTGGATTGTTGTGATATAAAGTTGAATGTTTGAGAATATCTTTCAAAAATTTTCAAAGTCTACTGATGATTTTTAAAATTGGATTTTCTAAACTTATATTAAGAACCAAATTTGAGTTAATCTATTTTTGAATTTAATAGTCCCAAGCCTTAATTGAATAACTACTGTAATTTTATGCTTTGTTAAAGATCTTGTGATATAACTTAACGATTTTTTGACGAAAGAGCAAACATACTCTGAACTTGAAACTGAAGTTTTTTAACTTTCCGGTACACATTTCGTATCGAGAAGTTCCCCAAGAAGCTCCATCAATATCATCAAAAAGCCGATAAGTATTGCTATATTTGAAAAATAAAGTGGTCTTTATGTAAGTACTCAATATTGAAAAGTATAAGTATTTTATTTTGAAGTGGAAATTGAGTGAACACTCTGACGTTCCCCCAATTGGTACCTAAATCCCCTCAGGTTATCCCCAGCTTTCAATCCCAAACCGATGATTTTATTGCTAATTTAACCTAGCTATTTAGCAGGTAATTAAACGAAGGTAAAGAAAATCTTCAGGAGGAAACATTCTATCATATAATTTGCGTTAGTGTAAAACGGAGCCATTATAAGGTTGTTTTCATAGCACTGCAAACCTCTTGAGATGGAGTTTCTAATTAAATTTATGAAATTATCTATACGTATAACATTTGCATTGTTGTACAACTTTTTATTCGAAATATACTTCGTATAGCCACTTTGTTGGGTTCTATATAATGAAGTACAGGCTCTTAAGCATTTTCTTTCAAAAACTCTTAATTTTTCCATGTTCGAGGGTGATATATTGAACCAAATTGGTTATGCGTATGTTAAAATAGGTATTATTCGGGATTGGTACATTATTATTTTTACCTTCGGTTTTAAATATTTTGAATAAAATAATTGCCTGTATATCATAAAAGCTTTTCTCACTTTTGTGAGCGTTTCTTTAATATCATAATTGCATTTATTTACAGGTGGTCTAAAAAGAATAGTTTCACATTTTTCATAGAATAGTTTCATATTAATTGACATGTTCCAATTAATAGCATATTGTTCGACAAAATTATAGGATTTTTGCAGGTTTGTATTAATTTTTTCTAATTTGTTGTCAGCGTGACATATAATTATATCATGTGCAAAGGAAATTATATTATCTAAATTTTTAAGCATGTCTAGAATATATAAATTGAATTATAGACATTTCTTTTTACTATGATGATATTGGCGCACCTCAATCCGGTGGTCCCAATTTTCGATGACGTGTCGAATTATCTCATCCTTTCGCTGTTGAATTTTGTGGCTCTTGTCCACATATACCTTCACTTTTGAATGATTACTATCAATCTTGTCACCCTGTTTTGGCTAGACGTTGAGTTCTGGAACACCCTATGTGTACATATGTAAACCACATATTGTATTTTTATACCCTTCACAAAAATGTTAAGGGGATGAAAAAATAGCTATTATTTTCAAATTTCGTGGGTTTTTATGGTCGATTTTCGCATTTTTTTTGTGTAATGTTGTGTTTGTTATAGATGTCGGCAATATCAGTCATTTTGGAGTGACAGTTTGTTTTTGACAGATAAAAAGATTAGTCGTGTTTTGGTAAGCTTTTCAATTTTTTACTATTCGAATAAATGTATCAAAGGAACTGTATTAAATTTTGTGTAAAAACTTAAATTGAGGACATTTGATATATTGACTATGGCGTTTGGCACGTCTACTATGAGCAGAACACAAGTTCAATTGTGGTATAACCGATTTAAGGAAGGCCGAGGAGAAAATGTCAATAACGATGCTCGTCCTTGTCGCCCGAGTACGTCAACAACCGATAAAAGCGATCATAGATTTTGCACCATGATAATGCACCAGCTTACATATCGAAGCTTGCTCGTGAGTTTTTCGACAAAAACAAACCCGTTATCAGCTACCATATGCACCGGATTTGGTACCCGCTGACTTTTACATTTTCCCAAAACTGAAGACACCGATGAAAGGAAAACGTTTTGCTACGTTTGAGGAGATAAAAGAAAAATCGAAACAAGAGCTGTTGGGGATACCAAAAAGCGAGTTTCAGAAGTGTTTTGAGGATTGGAAAAAATGCTAGCATAAGTGTATTACACCTGTAGTACAAAAAATTTCCAAAGTCTTCTGAAAGTCTTGAAATGTCGACATATAGACAGCTGGGAAACATAAAAACTGTTTATAATTTTTTTTAAAACTTTTCTTGTATATACTTATGAATGTATGTATATGTTTGTACTCTTAGAATTTCCATTAAACTTTTAAAAATTACTTAAAAATTACGAAAAAGAAACCCCTAAACGATTACAAAATTAATATGATTTAACAAAATTTTATTAACTTAATTAAAACATAAAAGTTTACAAAGAGAAATTATGTTTTCAAATAATTTTACCACACAGTCATAATTTTTAGAGGCCACATTTGATGGAAACTCATTAAAATTTTACGCATTGTATTGTTTCAAATATTCCCCATACACACACACACAAACACACACACACCTACACACACCCACCCACATACACACTCCCTCGTGTGCAAGCATAGTATAGCCTGAAACGCGCACATTAAAATATTAATGGAAATATGGCACAACTACCACACGTACATCTGATATGAACATTGACTACCTCTTGCCACCTCATTCGCCATTATCATCATCATGCCGAATACACATGCACACACACACACACGCACACATTTTTAAAGCGTATAAAAGTTGTGAAAGCGTGAAAAAACAGGATATTTAAGGCTATAACAATATTTCCGCTTCACAACAGCGAAAATTATTACTTAAATGACAAAAGTACAACAAGCAACAATAACATTAGCAACGACAATGACAGCAGCGGCAACGGCAGCAACAACAACAACAATAATCACCAACAACAACAGCTATCACACCAATGCAAAGCAACAAGACACCAGCACAGAGCAAGTATTTGCAAAAAGCAACAAATATATAGGCAAACAGACAGACAGACAGACAGACAGAAAATAAAAGCAAAATTGTTAACGTTATCATCACCAGTGGCGTCAACGTTGTCATGCTTATCATTAACACAATCGCTTCAAACAGAAGCCTGAAGGTATGAAAACAAGTTTTAGAGTAGAAATTGAAAAAAAAAAAACATTTTAAAACTACGCAGTAATTTTCGGTTTTATTAAATTTTAAGCAGTGTTTGATGTTATTGATGTTTAGAAATAAAATTAAAATTTTATGAAAAGCTTCAATTTTATTTATTCAAGCAGATCTCAATTACAGGGTCCACCAAAATTAACGAAGTGATTTGAGTTCTTTATAACTTTTTATTTAAGATATAATTTTTTTTAATGCCGAATATTGATTTTTGAATTGAATTGAGAAACTCGCGATCTTAAAGCGCAAGCGTTTTGAAAAACGCTAAATTTATTGGTGGTACAAGGAAAGGTTTTACTGATGTTTCGGAGTTGTTGCGAAAAATACAACATATGGTCTACAATAGGTGCATATCGTTGGTCTCATTTGCAATTTTCCAGGAGAAGGAAAAATCGTAAAGGAAACAGGTACATCAAAAAGTAACTCTTTTTGCTCAATTGCTTGTAAGAGCGATATGTATGAAATTATATAATCAAATTTTTGTGACCCTGTGTACTTATGTGAAACGTAGTAGAATCCCTAAAAGAACTGAATTCAGGAAAAATGCGAGTTAGGGCTTTTCTACGTGAGACTAACGATATGTAATTATTTCTTAATTTGTAAAATTTTTGTTGAACTTTATAATTTTTAAATAAAAAATTTTTTGGTTTGTACATATGTACATCGGGTTTTAGTTCAAGTTTTTTCAAGAACTGAAACCCGATGTACATATGTACAAAACAAAAAAAAAGTAATTATTTGTTATTTTTGCAGCTAAAGATCGTTTTGATTTTATATAAAAAATTTAACAGTATTTATATAAAATCAAAACGATATTTAGCTGCAAAAATAAGAAATAATTACTTAAACAAGATCAAATAATTAAATATGTACATATGTATGCGATAGTTACTCGTATGTATATCGGTTGGTTAAACTTTAAGGGCCGATGTTGAATGTGAACCACATCTTCATGTTAAATCAAGGTTTTTCTGCATTTCATTTGGCAATTCTTAATTTCGGATTTGCTCAATTTAACTCATTGAAAGATACATAATCGAGCAATGCTTTATAGTTATTCGGACTTATTATGAAAATGGGCGTTTAAATAAAATTGCATATCGCTCACTTTGTGATTTTTTCCAAATTTGCGTACAATCGGCAAAATCGTGTATCCATTTTAGCAAATCGTTATTGCATGTTCGTACAGCTCGTTATGCAGCAAATATTGCTGCTGTTCGTGATAGTGTGACTGAAGAACCGTCCACCTCAACTCGTATTAAAGCCTCTTGACCATTCTAGACGTCGTCAATGGTCAGAATGGTGGCAAGGAATGGCAACAATGGATGATTAATTTTCGAAGAATGTCATCTTCAGTGATGAGGCACATTTTTACGCTAGTGGATTCGTCAATAAGCAGAATTACCGCGTTTGGGCGAATGATAATCCAAGAGTGATTGTCGAGAACCCAATTAACCCACAAAAAATGACTGTTCGTTGCGGTTTATGGGCTGGCGCATCATCGGGCCGTATTTTTTCCAAAATGACGCTGGTCAGACAGTTACTGTATATGATATAACTAACACAAATGTATGTAAACCACATATTGTATTTTTTGTAACAATTCCGAAATGTCAGCAAAACGCGCAGTACTTAGAACTCCTGAAAGATAATTTAGAAAATTATTACGTAAATGACAAGAGTATAACAAGCAACAGTCATATTCGCAACGACAATAGGTTTATTCGTTTACTTTACAGTAACATTCAGTAAATGAGTAATTTTTCAGCAAATTCTACTTTTTTCGTCTATATTTTTCTCATATTGATCACATAAAATAAATAAAAGCTCGGTGGCTGAGTTGGTTAAGCGGGCGTATTGAAAATACATCATGTTTACATGGTATTGAGTTCGAATCCTAGTGGGTGCTGATGAGCAGTGTAGCGACTGCAAATCAGCTAGTTGTCTTCCAGCTTTAATGTATTCAATTATTTTTTTCTGTCTTCTGTGATCGAGAGTTATTGATCTCGGCAATTACTGCTATAATTAAAAATAATAAAAATTTTTCTTGGCTGAAGCCGGGATTAAACTTGAGTCAGACGAATGATACCATCATATAACATTAGATATATTGTTTAAAATTTTTTTTATTATATCAACCACACATCTAAATTGTAGCTATTTGTTTATTTTGCGATTTTTGTGAATATGTATAGTTTAGCGGTTTTTATCGCTTTTTATGTAAATTCGTGACGCGTTGTGGTTATAAATAATTGACAACCCTAAATGAAGGAGATTAACTTAATTTTAAATTTAGCGTGAAGGCCAAATTAAAATTGCTTATGCACGAAATGATTAATTCGCCAAGCATGCCACGAAAATCTGTCGGCTTAAACTCTAGGGCAAGCTGAATTTTCTTGACAGTTACCCTCTTGAAAATTCAAGTTGTGTCGAACGTCTCCTGTTTGATGTTTCTTTATTTTCCCGATTACTCTTCTGTTCTCAGTGTGCACTGTTCATCGTCTGTCGGCACCGGGAAGATTCTATACTGTTGAAATTTTTACAGCCCGACGATTTATTGCTCACTCTGACGGTCTAACTAGTATATTAAAATAATGACATAGCAGTCTGCATGTTGAGTCAAAGCCTTAGATCGTTGGTTTGGGAAGTAAAGTTCAATGGTTTGGGGCGTTCCATTTTATTAAAAAAAAAAAAAAAATTACCAAAATAATAAAAAAAGTTATAAGAAATTTGTTTAAATTAGGTTTTTGGTTCGTACATTTGTAAATTGGGTTTTAGTTCAAGTTTTTTCCTTTCTTATGTTGTTTATTAAGAAAGCTTTTTTTTACAATACAAATCTGCTGTGATCAATAATTTTTGATTGAAGTAAATAAGAAAAATAATAATCAAATCCTTAGCTGGGGGACAACTAGCTGCTGCGTAATCGCTACACTACTCACCAGCACCCATTCGGATTTGAACTCGGGACATGACGCATCATGTCCCGAGTGCACTCAGCCACCAAGTCATTGAATTATTCTCTATCTATATTCATCTCGTATTGAATTACGTATGCATGTTGTTAACTGCTCATATTGTGTTTACAGCGTTTGCTGTCTCTGAACAAGCGGTATTTCTTTTTACTTGTCGTTATTAGTATATAATTGGTTTTTTAGTTTTGTGTCACCCTGTATTTAATTTCCTATTTTATAGAAAGTGTATTAAATATTTGTCAAATAATAAATCTTCAGCGGGGACAGCTTTTTCTCGGTAACTATCAAAATCTTCAGGCTTGCCACCTGATAATCCTTTCAAGCTTCTGGCTTCGTATACTCGTACATGAAGTTTCAAATAATACACACGATAATGCATGAATTAATGGTTAAAAACATCAAAACAGCAAATAGCTTATAAAAAACAAAGTCCAGTTAAACAAAAGCGAAGGATTTATTTTAACAATGGTAAACTTTTAATTTTAACTGAATATGAAACAAGTCGGCAAACTAAAAAACACAAACATAATTTTCAGGATTAGTTTCTATATACGAGTATATGTAATATATCAAACATTTTATATGATAAACAAAAACTAGGACTCTTTTTTTGAAAAATTAATTACTTTTTCTGTTGACAGGCATACAAAATTGAAGAGAAATTACCCAAATTCCGTGTATTATTGCCAAGGAGTTTTAACGTCTAATAGGTGGCAGCGCTAGCATAAAAATGCAACAAAAACAGACGTCTAGAGGGCTGATTCTATCAAAAATATTTTAAACATTTTTCACAATTATAAATTACTGCCTACCTGTGCCTGCTGCCTTACCCGCCCGTTGCTCATATTTGTTCCGCTGTAAAAATAAGAATAGAAAACACATATATATATATTTTTTAGAAATATTACAAATTAATTTGTTTTTGTATTATATATCGCCTATAAAATGAGGCCTTCGATATGTCGTAGTTGGAACTTTTTTTCCTCATGCCAAAAGCTATGGAAAAATCGATGACACAATATCAACAAATTTTGGTCCTTCCCATTCTAATGTGTATATCAGAGTTCTGCACCGGTGCCCCGCAACCCAAAAATTTTCGCATTCGACTATTTTAAACTCTCTTAAAAATTGTTGCGGTGGTATTTATATAGTCGTTGGCGAAATCATGATACATCAAAAATGTATACAAAATAACGAAATATGAGTACGAGTATTTTCTTGAAAACGCGATCACCAAAACCCGATTTTTTTCAAAACTTTCTGGCAACGCCGAAATTAGTACAAATATATTTACTGAGTGTGAGTGAGTAAATATATTAAACTGAACAGACAAACTGTCGGTGATGGGGTACGAGGGCGGATTGAAGCTACCTAGCTGCCAACACAAACACAAAATATTTTGTCTTTTTTTTTAAATTTCGATCTGTCAAACGTCAGCTGTAAAAATTTCATCGATTAGTTTATTTGTTGTTCGTTCGAAGTAAACAACTTTTTTGTTTCTTTAAAAATGACAAAAAGAGAATTTCGTGCAGTGATTAAACTCTATTATTTGAAAGGGAAAAAGGTGAAAGAGACAAAAGAGAAACTCTATAAATATTGCCGGGAGTCTGCTCCTTCAGATAACATGGTACAATATTGGATTGCTGAATTTAAACGCGGCCGAATAAGCACTGCAACAATACCATCAACAGGAAGGTCAAAGTAGTGGTTACTGAAGAAAATATCAAGAAAATCTTCGGTATCGTTTTCAATGATCGCCGAGTTAGGTTACATGAGATTTTTGAAGTGATAAACATATCATATGGACGTGTGTTCAACATTTTTCATGAACATTTGCATATGAAAAAGCTATCGATAATATGGGTGCCGCGTTTGCTCAGTGTCGAACAAAAACGAGTTCGACGGATCAGTTCGCAGCTGTGTTTGGACATGTTAAAGCATAATTCTGTTGATTTTTGGCATCGACTAATAATTTTTGATGAAACGTAAGTCCAACACTACACACCGGAAACTAAAAATTAGTCGCAACAATGGGTGGAACCTGGTGAAAGTATTCCGAAGAAGGCGAAGATAGTGAAATCGGCTGGCAAGGTTATGGCCACTATATTTTGGGATGCACACGGAATATTGTTCATCGATTATCTTGAAAAAGGATCCACAATCACAAGAAAATATTATCATTCATTATTGGATCAATGAGTTGATGCAATCATGAAAAAATACCACATTGAAAGAAGAAATAAGTGCTCTTTCTTCAAGACAACGATCTTGTTCACACAGCGTTAGAAAAATCCGCTTCTTCAAGACAACGAACCGGTTCACACAGCATTAGATACGATGCTAAAATTACTTCGAATTGATTAATCATCCACCTTGTGGTCCAAATTTAGCTTCTAGTGACTTTTTCTTGTTTCCAAGCTTGAAAGAATGGGTCGCAGGAAAAAGATTCTTCTCACACGAGAAGTGATTGAAATTGATAAAAATGAATTGTGATGAAATTTTTTAAAGTTGAATGTTTGAGAATATCTTTTAAAAAATTTCCGAAGTCTACTGATGATTAGGGTAGCTCCTATGAAATGTCGACATATAGATAGCTGGGAAACATAGAAAACAAGCTATTTATAAGTTTTTATTGGTATCAATGTTAGAAGCTAAAATAGCGAATAAAAACTTTAATGTTTGACTATTTTTCATTTATTACTACTTTTCACACATAGTTTTTTTCTTCCTTTCACGCAGCGAAATCAAAGTACAAATGATGATTGACGATTTTATTTGTATGTCTCCTTTTAAACGTCAAAAACACGACACTCACACATATGCACTGATTGACGTGTTTTTTGATCGTCTCCAGGGCACTTTAAGTACGAGTACGATTGCCGCATGAAGAAAAAATAGTTGAGAAACAAAATCAAGCAGCCACCGCATAGAAAATTAACTGTTATATATCCTAGCTTACAGACGCACGCTCTAACGAATAGAAAACATACTTGTGCAAACAATATGCGGAGGCCAATCGTACCACAACTCGTGTTAAGACAAGTGTACTTAGATCATTAAAAAAAGGCACCGGTTGCAAATCTCTGGTATATATTTTCCATTTTTATGATGTAAAGTAAAATTCAGTATGCTCTTTACTTAATTTTCAATCACATTTCTTAAAGAAACAGCATAACTAAAAATCGTACTCAAAAATTTAATTAAAACAATTAACATACACCTACGAGCACAATCAGAGTCTTCAAAGTTAATGCAAAAAGGAGAATGGAAGAGGATTGTTTCGGCAATGCGCCCTTAACAGTGAGTTGTGTATATTTTATACATTTCTACTTAATTTATTTATACTTGAATATTTTTAAGTTTACAATTATATACACATATGCACATACATATAAATTAAACACATATGTGTTTGTATGTATGCATGCGTTTGCTTAACTGTACATATGCTTATAACAAATATTTATGATTCAATAAAAGCCAACATTAATAATTATTTCGAATAAAGTTGAATGTTAATGCAACACAAATTCACACGTAAAATTACATATTTTCAAACAAAATAAATAAATATGTATAAATATGTATGTATGCATTAAGCCAACAAATTTATTGTTTCATGCTTGAACAAATACTCGTAGCAACATACACGCCCACCAATACTGGCGCAAATACACCTACCCGCCAGTCGTTTGAGGATGAAGGCATTTACATGTGTGTTTGTGTGCGTGTGTTTCATAGCTTCGTTTTTAAAATGTTTACTGTTATAATATTTATTAGTTTGTGAGTGTATGGGTTTACATAATATTGAAAAGGTGGCATTTAAGTGTGTGTACATGTGTGCATATGTGCTTAAAAATGTATATAACAATTATATAATATGGTGTACATATGTACTTGCAAATAGGTGCACACAATCACATCTCTTAACACCAGACCTATAAACTAAGATCACCACTTATATGAGTACACTTATACATATATACGAGGGCTGTTCAACAACTACAAGACTTTTTTATCTTGGGGGATGACCCCTACACTGAAAGAATTATGTGTCATATATTTAATGAAACTGTTTCATAAAATATTTTTCATTAATCCAATGGAAACTTTTCACAATATGCATGAGACTTCATATATATTATGAAATAGTTCCATCAGAATGGTTTCATTAAGATCCATAGTTTCATTAAAAAAAAATCATTGGATTTATGACTACAACAAAATTAAATTTTTTTTAAATTCTTTAAATTTTGGTAAGATATATTAATGGGCATTTATTAATCTTAAGCTACAGTTTAAAAACTGTCAAGTTTTTTTTATTAAAATGTAAGTTTTATGAGTTTCATAATTCCATTGAAATAGAATTCATTAGATCAATGACAAATAAATTTCTGGCTACCGAACTTGGATATGTATGTACACGTACCCAAATCAGCATAATAATAGTTTAAAAAATTTAATTACCAGTGCACGGAAGTAATTTGAATTAATAAAATCTGTTTTATTTGGTGAATACTTGTTCAACATTTTCTTTAATCATAATTAGGCACAATTTCACAAAAGCAAGGAATAGTATTGTTTGTGTAATGAAATAAAGTATCAATGAATAAATGAAATAATTCCATTCATCTTATTACGTACATTTGTGAACATATTTTATTAATGTGTGCTCTGATATTATTTCATTAAACAAATGTAACTATTTCATTGATTTAATGTAAATTTTTCAGGTGCTCATTGAATAATAAAATTAGATAACTGAAATAACTTCATTGACCTTATGAAGGAGTTTGGTATTTCTAATGAATATATTACATTGGTACAAAGAAGTTATTTCATTAAATAAATGTTACTTTTTCATTAATTAATGTACAATTTTCATGTGTTTTATGAAATTGATTCTTTGATCTAGAGAAATTTTCTCAGTAATCATACGGCTTGTCTTTCATACTTTTAATGAAAATAAGTCATGTTTCATATTGAAATGTTTCATTACTTTTATGAAGGTTTTCATTAAAATAATCTAATGAAATTTGTTTCATTATTTCTATAAAAAATTACAATGGTTGAAAAATAATGAAAAAATTCATAAAAGTAATGTCAAAATTCAGAGAATTTCTGAACAAATTTTTTTCAGTGTACATATGCAGCGCATTGTACTAGAACTAGAAAAATAGGTTATGATGACGTGAAAAGAGGGAGTAGTGTTCGTGGAGGTTTAACTTTAACAATAACAACACGAAAGACCAAAACAAACTCTATTGCAGCATTTAAAATTAAAACTGATCAGTGTCCAGTATATATACCTTCGACACTGCTAAGATTAGAAAATTTTCCGCGTAGTAACTTCAAATGCAACACTGCTGCCGTCATCTTGTAATACAAGAAAACTATAACATTTTGTGTCGACGTTAATAGCAGAACTTTTATATAAATGGAAGTGAATATAGTTTAAAAAACTGAAAAACACGCCTCGGCATTGAACCAAAAAGTAAAAAATTGTTTTAAGAATAAGCTTAAACAAAAATGAAGGAAAAAAAATCAGAGTTTTATTGTGAGCGTCGAGCGCTTGATATATGTACGTTATATTACTCGATATACGAAAAAATGGCACGAAGCGCCACACGCTTAATGCACAATAATACCACTATAGTATTTTTAATTCACTATTTTTTAAACTTATTCTTTTTTTAGCTTTTATTTATTTATCAAATCTTCACAAAGTGAACTAACAACAAGTATTCAAAACTTAATACTAAATACAAAAAATTAGCTAAGTCCAGCCAATGCCAGACAAAAAGTTTTATTTTGCGCCAAATATATCGTTAAAATCACCTATTTAAAGCTCTGATGGTGGCAAGGATATGTATCCTTTCTTCTCAACCGATTGTGACCGCTAAAATGAAGTGTGTTTCCTGCAAGGGGGTTTGGAACACACAGATCCTGATAAATTCGTGCATTTTTTACGTACCATGGAGCTGCAGTAGTCGTTCAAAGACCTTATTCTTAAGATTATTTTTTACTTATTAGTTCGATGTCGAAGCTTGTTTTTTTAGTTTTTTTAAAGTATGTTTATTTTTTACGTTTTAGTACCTGTTTTTTAGTTTTTTTTCTTTAATTTTATTTATTTAAACTCAATATGTAGATTGCACTAAAGGGAAGGACAGATTACACGTTCCACGGCAAAAATGCGCACCTAATATGAAAATCTGGTTCCAAACTAGTTAGCGTAGCGGTTCGGAGTTTCTTAGTAATTCCCATAATTGGCTGCGGAAATCGCCAAAAAGCGACAACACTGTATATGCAATTTTATATACCTACATATATAGTAATCACTCACACGGCATGGATTTCGAGAGTTGCACACATTCAAACAAACAAACATACAAGTAAAGATAATATAAGCGTGTTAATTAAGTTTAAAAAACTAAAAAAACACGCTTCGATATCAAATTTAAAATTTTTCATTCATTATTATTTAAGCTGCTTAAATTATACCTATAACCGGAAAATCTATATAGCGCGTTCCGAGTTTTACTTTTTAATCCCCAAAATCGGCTTCAAGAATCGCCAAAATCTCTCACTTCCTCGGAAACGATAAGACATCATCAGTTTTCGCACTAAAGCGAATGACCGTTAATAGTTCGGATAAATGTTCCTCGGCCAAAGCTCGCACCGAATATGAAAATCCGTTTCTGATTCGGCTAGCGAAGCGGTTGCCGGTTTTGTGGGAACTCTATAAGTCGGTTTCAGGAAACGTCTAAATTCCCACTTTCTCGAAGCAATACGTCAACTTCAATTTTCGCATTAAATCAAATGACCGTTAATAGTTCAGATACATGTTCCACGGCCAAAACGCGCATCGTGGACCAATTTGATTAGCGAAGCGATTCCGAATTTTTTGGGAATTCCCAAAATCAACTCCGTGAATCCCCAAAATATCCCCAATTCCACGGAAGCAATACGGCAACTCCAATTTTCGCACTGACGCAGCAATATAGTTTTATATGCCTACATGCGATTATGCAATAATCACTCATATGGCCTGGGTTTCAAGAGCTGCAAACATACAAACAAACAAAACATACAAGTGAAAATCATGCAGGCGTGTTAAAAAAGAAATTTGTGTGTTTATTAAACATAACTTTTTGCGCAGAAAACCAACACTGATACTTAGAAAATACTTAGAAAAAATATGATAACTCTACACTATCAATATCAGTGGTTAAGAAGTGACTTATCAAACTTCTTTGACGCAAGGGATGCCATATGTTCAGCTCGTTCGTAAAAGGCCATAGGGCCAGAAATCGTCTATAAAATCCATGGAGATTGAGTGCTGAAAGCAGGTGAGCTAACTTGCTCAGTCAACCCAACTGAGCGATGTATATTGTCAGCAGCGTGACCAATTTGACATTTTTGCGGCCAAATTTAATATTTTTTATTTTGATTTAACTGCAAATTTTTCATTTGACAGTTGGTATTTTTTTTAGCATTTTCCAACTATATATTTAGTATTATTTTATTTTAAAATATTCAAAATACAGGTTAATTAATATGCCAGCTTAAACAACGAATGCCAATATATTTTCTTAATATAAGAATTACCAACTTTTTTTATATAAAAAATAGTTGCAAAATTAATAAATGCAAATTCAAGGAACCTTTTAAAGAAAAAATGATTGATTTCACTGTAGAAGATATAACAACTTTTGAACATCATTGGCAACTAAGTTGATATGATTAAATAAAAATTCAAGACTTAATTTCTAGGTAAATGCACATGATTACACAGCCTGACAAGTTTTTAATTTGGAAAAATACCAAGAACGCCACATGCCTAGATAAGTTAATTGGGGCCTCCTGAACCCGAAAAACGCTGTAGTTTTGTTTTTTCCTAAATACCGTTTTATAGATAATGGTACTTTTGTGTTTTTCGGTGTACACTCAAAAAAAATATGAACTAAATTTTAGGTAAACGTGAACTTAGTTTTAGTTCATGACATTTTCTTGAATTTAGTTCAAATTAACTTAAAACAAAGAAATAGTAGTTCTCGGAAGTAAACACGAAGTTCATCTAAACTCAGCCCCAACTTGAAAATATTACCCAATTTTACTTATATATTCTTATTTAAAAAAGTACATAATTTTTTAAAACTATTATAAATTTACTTGCATATAGTAAAAACTTCATAATAGTTAATATATTTTAGGTTTAAATTAAGCAATTCTAATTTTGTATAAAAAATATAAAATTTAATAAAAAGGTTCCTAAAATCTTGTTCAACTTTGGTTATTAACTTAAAATAAGTATGTCGAGTTCTTTGTTTTATGAACAAAATTTCTTTAAAGTAATGAAAATAGTCCTAAAATTTAAGAAATGTGTACTTGAGATCAAAATATTTATTTTTATATTAGTTTAGTAGGCAGTGAATTTCATTTCTATGAAAACCAACAAATATTTTTTTTTATTTTCATTTAAAGTAAAAATATTTTCAAAAGTGGACGTAAAATAAACACGCGTGTGTATGTGAAAAATTTTAAAACAAAAATTTACCAAAAAAATATATACATACATATGTAAATAACAAATATTAAAAAATACATAATTAATAAATGTTTGTTACAATTATAAAGGTAAGGCTTCCTTTAATGCAAATCGTTTTAATTTTTCGTACACTAAACCAAAAATTTACCTAAATATTGCACAATGGAGTGTAAGCATGAAGAAATGTTGGCTTATTACAACCTACAAAATATACTATTGTGTGGCCATTTAACTGAAATAAAGTAGTGAAATTTAAAGATATTTTTTCATTTCTACAGATGTTTAGTCAAAAAGAGGAATTTCATTAACAAAATTTAGTGGAATAAACGAATGTTTTATTTAAACTAACATTTTTTCAGGATGTTAGTTTTAATATTTGTATGTGTTGCTTCGCTTAAGATGTGTTACTACTGTTTCCTCATAATCTTCGCTTATTCAACAAAATTTTGCTTACATTTTTAACAAATATTTTTTGAAATGTACAAATTTAGAAAATTTTTATATATTTTTCTTGGTGAAGGGTTTAAGAAATTTTTTAGATAATAATACCGAAATTTGGTCCAGTGTAACATTCTTAGATCTGCTTTTAATTTAAATAGATTAAAATGCTTGCAGCTTAAGATCTCAAATATTTTTTTTTATATTGAAAAACGAAAATTTTTATAATTATTCCGATATATCGCTAACAGTATCGCCAGGAAAATTAAAAAAAGCTGCAAAAATTTAATTTATATTATTATTTTACACTTATTTTTTTAACAAAAAATTGTGGCACATAAAAAATGTAGCAAATTAGAAACACACAGAACAAGGCGTATAAGTACGAGTGCGGATTCTATTGTGTTAGCTGTCTAACTAGGAATGCACGAATATATGCATATGTGGACATAAATATATATATATATATATATATATATATATATATATATATATATATATATATATATATATATATATATATATATATATATATATATATATATATATATATATATATATATATATATATATATATATATATATATATATATATATATATATATATATATATATATATATATATATATATATATATATATATATATATATATATATATATATATATGTATGTCTTAAAAATAGAAATTCGTTAATTACAGAATTTAAAAAATTTATATATTTATTGAAACTTAATTTCTCATTAAAGGCAGAATATACATATATGTAGTGTACACATACTATAAGGTATTAATAAGTCGACGTATACCTACTTTATTTAGTATTATTATAAATACCGTATTATTATATGTAGTTTTTACAAATATTAAATTGGAAATATTCCTGATTCATTTGTAGTCGCAGGAATATTGTTTCCAATTTTTTTTTTTGTAGTTTGTAGGATAGAAAAAAGGATATATAAACACATAAGTTTGTAAATAAAGGATCAATTATTATTCTGCCTTCAAATCGGCATTTTTAATTTATTTTGGCATTCATCTGCCTTAAATAAACACCGGCATATAAAACTGCCTGTGCAACTTATCATTGAGGCCCGTGGCGTTAATTAGCGCCGGCCAACTAAATTAGATAAGAGATCACAGAGCCTCCACAACGGAAAACTCACCTTCATATTATACAAGGACCAGAAATCAGTACCAAAGCTGGAAAGAGATACAGTTTATGAAACCGACTTTGTGATGCAGGAAATGGAAGAAAAGAGTACCAATTGTCTGAAAGACGACGCTTAGTGTAGGTAATAATATAAAATTGTGGACCTTTCTTTACAAAGTTTTTAGTTTTAGTTACACATTGTATACAAATATATATACATACTTAAGCATGTATTGGTTTATAAAAAATATATATTTTTACAAGTTTAAAAAATATTACATTTGAGCTTCAGCGAATAATGGTGGTGCTTTTAATTGGTTCAGTTTACTGTTTACTGTTCGGAATTTATACTAGGCCATTGAGTTATTGGCTTAAAAAATTGTAGAGGCAGGTCATAGTACAATTGCTTTTGTCAATCCCCATTTATAATCTCGCATGAGGGTAAGAGAATTCGCATTTAAGTCTATGGGAAATTTCTTCTACAGTTAAGTCTGTCGAAAAAAGTTACCTTCTAGACCTGAATGTTTTTCACTAATTTCAATGAGCCGAGGTCAGGTTCAACTTTTATACCTCTGTAAGAAAACAGCTTTTAGTAATCAAGTAATCATGGAGTTATCAAGTCACCCTCGTATATATAATCTCTTAATAACCGGCAAAGTACTTTTAGGTTCTTTAGGAAAAGCCGGCAGCACATAAAAAAATCTGTTTGGCTTTTATTTTGCTCTACTTCCAAAATTCTAACATAAAAATTTAACAGTGAACAGTGAGCAGTGACGGTAAAATGAAAAGCAAGCGGATAACGAAATCAAAAAAAAACAGTAGAAGATATTTTATTTAAGCACTTCCTCCATTTGCCATTGAGAGTTGAAAAAAAAATCATAAAATAATTTACATACACTCGTATATGTGTAAGTACATATGTACTTAAATGTCATGTACTTTTTTTTTATCAATTAACAACAAAATATTTATTAATTTTCAGGCAGAAATAACTGTAAAGAAGAAAGAAGGAAAAACATATATGGCAATGAATAAAAAACCAGGTTAAATTGGGCTTTGTTGGTAAATAAGTGCAGGTATATTGGTTTGCGCATTTATGTGAGATTATATACAACACACATTTCTGACTATATTTATATGTAACCATACATATATAAGTATGTATATATGTGCACATATAAATAAATATTAAATGAATCGAAGTATAAGTAAATAAGTGTTAAATATGTTGTAAATATGCTGAAATCAACCTGCACACGTTCATGTTGAATGAACCGTGAATCAATGTTTGTTAAATCTTTGTTTAACACTTTATTTACAAACAATGAATGCTGCATTGGCAACAACAACAACAAAAAAAAACTTTATAATTCAATTCTCCTGCTTTTTTTCCATTAAGTGGTGAAAATAACATAAAAAAAATGTTAATTAATGCAAAAAAAAGGCAAATTAAGTTTTAACTGTGAAGTTATCAGTGAACATTAAATTTGCGATGGGTTTTAATATTGATGACGGCATACCAAAATTATGACATCAATGTTATGTAAATAGTCATCAATAATGTGAAAACGAATAGCAATCCAAGTGACAAAAATTATCAGAGAATTTTGTCATATATCGAGCATCATCAATGCTGTTATTACTGTGGCAACATAAATACCAGAGAATTTTATAGAATTTCCTAGAAAATATATAAATCAAACAGTTTTTGTCGTTTCAAATTAGAAAATTTTAAAAGTAATTTGAATAAGATCTAATTTTATTAATTTTCCCGAGCAATAAAATCATATTTTATGCCCCTATTACGAATTGCAATCCAACTTTAGTTTAATTCAAAATTTACGGTTTGACATCATCGTTTAAAAATATTGTTACGTTTTTGCCTTTAAAAACGCTTTTGCGGATTCTTCAATCGCAAATAAAATAATGATTCACACACTTATTCGTTATACAGTTCTTAAATAACACTGGTTTACAGTCAAAGAAAAATACCAAGAACACCATATGCCTAGTGGGACCTCCTGAAAAACGCTGTAATTTTTTTTTCTAAGTACCGTTTTTTAGATAACGTTACTTTTGTGTTTTTCGGTATGTGGTCCCACTCAAGGCCTCATTAGTTTTTACTTTCAATTGCCGTTCTGTGACGTTCTTTTCTGTAGCAAATAAAGGGTGGTTAAATTTCAAGGGCCGATGTTGATTCTGAATAAAACACAAACTATTTAGGAAATTATTGTAATTTTATTTTATTATGATATATTGGTATTAGTCAATTATGTATGGAACAAAATATCGGCCGTTAATGTGCCGAATTATCTCATCCTTTAGCTGTTGAATTGTTGCTGGCTTATCGACGTACGTACTTTTTTTCTTTCAAATAACCCCAAAGAAAAAAGTCCAACGGTGTCAAATCACATGATCTTGGCGGCCAATTGACATCGCCATTACGTGAGATAACACGGCTATTGAATTTGTTGCGCAAAAGAGCAATTGTTTCGTTAGCTGTGTGGCAAGTGGCACCGTCCTGCTGAAACCACATATCGTCTACATCCATATCTTCCAATTCGGGCCATAAAAAGTTCGTTATCATCTCACGATAGCGAACACCATTCACAGTAACTGCATGACCGGCCTCATTTTGGAAAAAATACGGCCCGATGATGCCGCCAGCACATAAACCGCACCAAACAGTCACTCTTTGTGGGTGCATTGGTTTTTCGACAGTCACGCTTGGATTCTCATTCGCCCAAATGCGGCAATTCTGTTTATTGACGAATCCACTGAGGTGAAAATGTGCCTCATCACTGAAGATGATTTTCTTCGAAAATTGATCATCCACTGTTGCCATTTCTTGCCACCATTCTGCCCATTCACGACGTTTGGAATGGTCAAGAGGCTTTAGTTCTTGAGCCAATTGCACCTTGTAAGCGTGTAAATGCAAGTCTTTATGCATAATGTTCATCAACGACGAGCGTGAGAGATGCAATTGTTGGGCACGACGACGAGTTGAGGTGGACGGCTCTTCAGCCACACTATCGGGAACAGCAGCAATATTTTTTGCAGTACGAGCATGCACTGGTGTTCTCACATCTTCTACAGACCCGGTTTGCTCGAATTTGTCCACGATTTTTGCGATTGTACGCACATTTGAACGATCAAATTGACCAAAAAAATCACGAAGTGCACGATATGCATTTTGATTTGAACGCCCATTTTCATAATAAGTCTGGATAACTTTAACACATTTTTGGATTGTGTATCTCTCCATGATTCAACTTGAGTAAGTCTGAAATAGAGAAATGTTAAATAAAATTCGGAAAAAAAACTTGGCCCTTGAAATTTAACCACCCTATATTTTACAATTACTTTTTCTGTGAAAAAGTTCAGCTGATTTTTACAGTAAAGCAAAATCAAAAGAAAAATATTGGAATTAAGATTTTTCGTAAAAATTATTTCATTTGAAATAAACGAAATAGAAACAATTTAATTACTTAGAAATGGTGACAAAACAGCCAACTTTTCTCTGACGATCTGCAGAATTTACGACATTTCTTACACAAAGTATAATGTTTATTCGCTAAAACAATATTCGTTGGATCATTCATAGTGGCTTAATTGATTAATATATATTAAATTTGAAAAATTTTTAATTAATACAAATTATTTTAGCTTTCGATAAACAAAATTTGTATTCATATGACTAAAAACATTAGTTTTTCCATACCAGAAAAAAGTAAAACATACACATATCTGGCTGTCACTTAACGTTGAATTCTATTTTCAACAGATTAGTCCGCAACAGAACAGAACGTAAAAGTAAAAACAAACCATTCACATATAGTTTATATTGAACAGAATCAAAACGGCTGATTCAGAACGGAAAAGAACGTACAAACTAATTCTGCCTTCAAACTTTTGTGGAGTAAGTTGTTTCATACAAAAGCTAAAAATTGCTAGAAACTACGATTATATACAGGGAAATAATTGTTATTAGGGAAAACTATAAATAGCTTGTTTTCTATGTTTCCCAGCTATCTATATGTCGACATTTCATAGGAACTACCCTAATCATCAGTAGACTTTGGAAATTTTTGTAAGATATTCTCAAACATTCAACTTTATATCCTAACAATATAAATAAATTGTTGAGAATTTAAAAGAAAAATGCTCTAATAATACCTGTCAAAACACAAAAAACAAGCTTTTCCATTTATACACCTCTCTAACATTTCTTTACACCTTTCAAACAAATGAACAACCGTTGGTTGCTACGATTTGCTTTTTGAAAGTATCGAAAAGCAGAGAACAAAAATTCAAACAATTAAGTTTTTTATTCACTATTTTTAGCTTCTACCATTTATACCAATAAAAATTATAAATAGCTTGTTTTCTATGTTTCCCAGCTATCTATATGTCGACATTTCATAGGAACTACCCTAATCATCAGTAGACTTTGGAAATTTTTTGAAAGATAGAGCATTTTTCTTTTTAAATTCTCAGCAATTTATTTGGATTGTTGGGATATAAAGTTGAATGCTTGAGAATATCTTTCATAAATTTCCAAAGTCTACTGATGATTAGGGTAGTTCCTATGAAATGTCGACATATAGATTGCTGGGAAACATAGAAAACAAGCTATTTATAATTTTTTACTGGTACAATTCTATCATTTTAAAATATGGTTGAATGAAATAATAATGTTTTAAAAAAACTAATTTCAGTACTACAATATATTTTGTAATGTCCAATAATAGACTATTTTTCTTATGGTTAATGTGTGTATCTGCAATACATGTGCGTTTACAAAATAAACTAACTATTGTTGTTTTTGTGAAAATTATTGATATGTGCATTTACAGTAATTTTTGACAAATCACTTTTTTTATATGCGAGTTTTCTTTTTAATTCTAATAGTATTAAAAAGATTAAAATAAATATTCTGGTGAAAACATCTGGAAAATACATATGCGAAAACAAAAGGGTTTGGGTAATAATTTATATCTACAAATATATGTATGTATGTGTTTTAATGTATTTGAATGTATGTGTATTTTTGCAGCTTTACGGACTCATATCGATATACCCAAAACACAAAAATTTTGCAGATTTTCTTAGTATTGTAATGTTATATTCTACTTACTTGTAAAAATATTGATTGAAAAACTAAATTTTATATAACAAAAACTATAGTGAAGCATGTAAATAGCGTTTCAAATATAACAATATAAAGTTATCAGTAACAAGCATACAAATCCACAATAGAATGTTGCCCTTAGAATATTGTCAAGTCAAACATGTATTTTCTTCTGCGTGCACGTGAACATACAAAATTTAATCGTATAATAAGAGTACTGTTTTATATAAAAAATTATTAATAACAATAATACATTAATTTATTATTAAACAATTAGAGAACACCTATCTATGACTTTAACGAATTTAATGACACAGTTTGACAATTAACATCTGATGTAAAAACCATAGACCGAAACAAAGCGTACTATCGCCAAGAAAATTTCTTTCATTTGACTCCCAATTATTAAACCCCAGTTTTATATTTGTTTAAAAATGAATTTAGTATATTAAATGTGTATATTTTTTTAAGATTAAGAAAATTAATTTGCATTGACAATGGCTTCACTTACTCTTTCTTTTATGTGTGTAGGAGTCTTGCACACAATAAAACAATTTACCGACAAAATTAATTTGCTCAAAAATGAAGACAATTCATAGAAATTGTTGCGCGGCAGTGACGCAGTATTATATTGCTATTCGTGCGTTCGTGTGACGTCACTCACATCCATCGTCATTCGCCACAAGTAACACAACTAAGAAAAAAGTTTTGCTAACACGCGTGAATATTTGTATAAATGAATTTCAAACATTTTTAACACAAATGTCAGACAGCCCACATGCTTAACAATTGACGAGAATCAAATGCGACATTTTGAAACACTAAGAAACAAAATGTCAAAGAATGAGAAAGTGTTAGAGTATGACAAGTTGAGCCAGCGATTTCTAAGGCGAACAAAAATAACTGCACATTTAACTGAAACAATTTGTTACAGTTTATTCATAAGGACTTTTCATAGCAAAAAAAAAAACAAAAACCAAAGATGAAGATGTTTTACGTTTAATAACCTTATTTGCACATAATAATGCGCATTAAAACGATAATTCTATAAGATTTGAATCAATTAATATCACGAAGGCAGATTGATATTGAAGCAATTAAGCGCTAGATGGCAGCACAAACACAAACACTTTTTTTAAATACGATCTCTTAAACGTCAGCTGTGAAAATTTCACCCAAATTCATCGATCAGTGTATTTGTTGTTTTTGTGTTTCTAGAAAAATGGAAAAAATTTTATTTCGTGCAGTGATTAAACATTATTATTTGAAAGAGATAACGGCGGACGAAACAATATAAAATACCTATAATCGTTGTGGTGAGTCTGCTCCGTCAGATTACATGGTATAATATTGGATTGCTGAATTTTAACGTAGCCGAACAAGCACGGCAACAATACCATCAACAGGAAGGCCAAAAGAGGTGGTTACTGAAGAAAATATCAAGAAAATCCTCGATATCGTTATGAATTATTGCTGAGTCAAATTACATGAGATTGTTGAAATGGTAAACGTATCATATGAACGTGTGTTCAATATTTTTCATAAACATTTGCACATGAAAAATCTATCGGCAAGATGGGTGCCACGGTTGTTTAGTGTCGAACGAAAACGAGTTCAACAAACCACTTCACAGCGGTGTTTGGACACGATAAAGCGTAATCCTGTTGATATTTGTCGTCGACTAATAACTGTTGATGAAACGTGGTTCAACCACTACACACGCAAAACCAAATATCAATCGAAACAATGGGGGGAAGCTGGTGGAAGTGCTCCGCAGAAGACGAAGACAGTGAAATCGGATGGCAAGGTTATGGCCACTGTATTTTGGGATGCATACAGAATAATGCTCATCGATTGCACTCATACCCCGGCTTACGTCGTTCCGGTTTGAGTCGTTTCGAAGTTGCGTCTGTTTAAAATTTCCGTGATTTCGATGTTGCTACGTCACACGGCTTCGAAATTGTTTTGTTAGTGCTTCGATTTGCGTCGTTACTAAGTGTTTGTATGTACAAAGTAAAAATAGAAAAAGGGGATTTCTCGTCGAAGTCTAATGCAAATTGTACAATGAAATCGGCCGGCAAGGTTATGGCTACTGTATTTCGGAATGCACATGGAATAATGCTCATCGATTACACTCATACCCCTGCGTCGTTTCGAAGTTGCGTCTGTTTAAAACTTCCGTGATTTCGATGTTGCGTCGTTTTTGCTTCAGTTTGCGTCGCCTGGCTTCGAAGTTGCCTCGTTAGTGCTTCGATTTGCTTCGTTAATGAGTGTTTGTATGTTTGTAAAATAGAAAAAGGGTATTTCCCGTCGAAGTCTAATCTAAATCTGTGTGTGAAAATTGTGTACAAGTTTGTTTTCAAATTACATTTGGTGAATTGAAGTCGAACCTAAATTATTTTCAACAATGAGTCAGAAAATAAAAGCAAATAAGCTTAGAACAAAAATTTGGCATTTTAGAGCGTTTTAAATCAGGAAAGAAACCAGTTGATATTGGAAGAAACCTAAGATTAGCCCTTAAACCAACTCACCCGTCAACCATCACCACTGGTTTCCTACACTACATATATCTATTGTAAAGGCAACAGACTCTCGGGAGGTTGTTAGTCCCCGAAAAAAACCACACGCCAGACAATTATCAGGGATACTAACACCCTCTTGCTGCGTTTCAGGTTTCAACCACAGACAGAACGTTTCAGCCAAGGTAGACACCTCAGCCATGATCCCCGTTCTGCCAATTTAAACCTTTAGTAAGGGTTCCGGAAGCCAACACAAGATAAGTCATGCGGCTTCCTAGAGTTTTATTTGCTGCAACAAAAAAGGAAACCCTTCCCCTCTTTTGCCCGAAACACAGACTGCCCTAGTTAGGAATACGCCAAGGCAAAACCTGTTCGATCAAAATCAGCGAAGAATGCCAGTGAGCCAAATGGTAATTCAAAAGAAATCTTCAACTATTTTTGAAGATTTGAAAGAAAATTATCTATTATAAAGTGCGGAAAATGCAGAGCAATTTGAAGCAAGCAGAGGTTGATTTCAACGTTTGAAAAACCATTTCATTGAAAGGAGAATCTGACGGTGCATGTCGGTATAGACTTTTGATTTTTCATCTATGTACATTCTATGAATTTCTAATATTTATTATTAATTTTTTATGTGTTTTTCATGAATTCTTATTTTTTATTTCGATAAAAAGTACTTTTACACAAATATATTTGCTATAGAAAAGTCAATTTTTTTTACTAAAATTATGAGTCTCGGAACGAATTAAATGAAAATTAATACAGTTTGTGTGTCGTTTTTCCGGTCCCAATTAGCGACGGTAACCGGGATATTAGTGTATCTTCAAAATGGATCCACAATCGCAGGAAAGTATTATCGTACATTATTGGATTAATTGATTGATACAAGCAAGAAAAAACGGCCAAAGTTAAAGAAGGAAAACGTGTTATTTCTGTAAGACAACGCACCGGTTCACACAGCATTAGATACGATGCTTAAATTACGTGAAATACACTTCGAATTGGTTGATCATCCACTTTATAGTTCAGATTTAGCTCCTAGTGACTTGAAAAAATGGCTCGCAGGAAAAAATTCATCTTAAAGGAAGCAGCGATTACCGAAACTATTTCGCATTTCGGGAGTTCCCAAAATCTTATTATTCAGATGGTATAAAAAAGTTGGAATATCGCCTCACTGAATGTATTGGGCTAAAAGGGTACTATATTAAAAAATAAATGTTCTTTAATAAAAGCTTTTTTTTTCTTTCGTCCTGGGTAGTTTCGATATCAATCCTTCCTCGTAAATATGAAACTTTCCCATAAATTCTTTTTTAAATCTAATTTGCAATTAAAAAAAAATGAAGGACGTTTTTGGATGCAAGACTTTTTCTTTTATAAAATTATATAACTTTATATTAAATCACATTAGCTGAAGGAAGAAAACGTTCCAAAAATCCGCATTTGATCATTTGAGTCTAAATAAAATTTAATCATTAACAAAAATCTCAAGTGTATAATAATGGTTACAGACGCTTTAATACTTTCGGGCAATGAAAAACCTTCCGGAACCAGAAGATCTTCTAGCAAAACACTGCATTCTAAATAAATGAATATTTAAAATTAAATAAAAAAGAATCCAAAAACAAGTCTGTGACTAAAAGATGTTGGCATTAAAGAACTTGAGATACCCTGCAATAAAAGTTTTATTTTATTTAAGCACATGATGGACCATTGTGAGGTTTTAGTATTCGTTCAGATTTTGTGCAAAAAGAAAGAAACTCTGCAAGCTTCAAACAAAGTATGGAGGGCATTCATGATATTCCGAACCCTGGTTTTAATCTCCCTCTACGTTATCAGATGTTAAACAGGGATGGGAATTTACAAAATCGACTTCGGGAATCACCGAAATACTCCGACTTCCGCGGAAGCAATGCGGCAACTTTAATTTTCGGACTAAATCGAATGACCGGTAATAGTTCAATTACAGTTTCCGCGGCAAAAACGCCCACCGAATATGAAAAACTGGTTCCGAGCCGATTAGCAAAGTAGTTCCGAGTTTTATGGGAATTTCTAAAATCATCGTCAGGAATCGTCAAAATGTTTCCACTTCCTCGGATGCAATACGGCAACCTAAATTTTCGCTCTAAAGCGAATGACCGTTAATAGTTCACATACACATTCAACGACAAAATCGCGCACCGCATAGGAAAAACCAAAAAAGCGAAGTGAGTCCGAATTCTTTGGGAATTTACAAAATCAGCTTCGGGAATCACCGAAATACCCCCACTTCCCCGGAAGCAGCTTTAATTTTCGCACTAAATCGAATGACCAGTAATAGTTCAATTACAGTTTCAGCGACAAAAACGCACTGGTTCTGCACCAGTTAGCGAAGTGGTTCAAGTTTTTTTCAGAATTCCTAACATAGGCTGCAGGAATCGCACAAAATCCCACCATTTCCTCGGAAGCAATACAGCAACTTCAGTTTTCGTACTAAAGCGAATGAACTTTAATAGTTCAAATACATGTTCCACGTCGAAAACGGAATGTGAAAAAGTGTTTCCGAACCGGAAGCAGTTTCGAGTTTTTTGGGAATTCCCAAAACCGGATTGCGAAATCGCCAAAATTTTCCCACTTCCATGGACCCAATACGGCAACTTCATTTTACGCACTAAAGCGGCAAAACTTTATACACTTTATATACTTGCATATGCAATAATCATCCATACAGCAAGGGTTTCGACAGAAAGTTGACTTATCACTAAAATTCCCTGCATACGAAATGAAAGCATATGGCATCAAAATCTATAAGAATTCTAAATTTATCCTGAAAAGCTTGATGATTTATAAAAATCATTCACATCAAGCCGCCTTACCAAAATATGTAAACAAAATTGTCAAAATGTTATTTTTATAAAGTAGATCGCCATAAAACGGGTAGCGTATCAACTCAAACAATTCAACGACTTAACAAAACTAAATAAAAACCAGTATAGCAGACAAACGTTAAACAGATTAAATTCAAATAAATCGACATGGTCGCCTGGAAATGAAAACATTGCACATGTAAGTAACTTCATCACCAGCAAAGCCATCGTCATCGTCATCAAGCTCAACTTCATCATCACTAAGAACAACTCACACAATAACAAATGCATCGTCATCAAACTTCTTATCCTCAATTCCTCAATATGACGCTTACTGCTGTTCATCGTCCAAGACAAAGACCCACAAATGGTCGGTTATTGGTCACAAACAAGTTGTGTGCAGAAGCATGTGAAGATCAACACCAGCCAGGCAAAGAAAACAAATACACACACACACACACGAACACATAAACCTAACACGCACACACACACACACATTAACATAAATTCATCCGCATTTAAAACCGTCAGCCATGTAACCACTAGTGCGCGATGCTTGGCCAGTTGTTTGACGTATTGACTGGTTAACTTTCCCGCCTGTCTTGCTGCCTGTTGCTCATGCCAGGGTAACTAGAGCTGAATGTCTTTGACTGGTTGGCGACTGTGACTGTTGCTGCGGCTGTTATTGCTGTTTGCATGAGCAAAGAACTCGAAAGAAGTCAGAAGTGTTTAAGTATAAGTTAGTTATTGCATTTGTACGAGTGTGTCCGTGCATGTCTCATTTTCATTGCCAAAACATTAAAGCCGACAAACATTCAAATTTAGAGTCTTTAGACCTTAACACTGCACTAACAACACCATTAAACTCTTAACTACACCTTATAGTTCGTTACTCGTATGATTGTAAGCTGCACAAACAAAAAGTGATGCAACTACAAATACAAATGTTGCCATAAAACCACATAACCGAAAAATCGTTTAAGAATCGTATAGAGGCCTGCATATATGTACGAGTATAACCCCTATAAGAAACTGTACGAGTATACATATGCGGGATTTCAGTCTTCCAACCATTTCTTGAATATGTTTTCTGCTCTTTAAAAATCAGATTTCACTTCAATTGTTATTTTACTTCATTGTTTACTTTTGGGCCGAAATTGTGGTATCGAAGATTATTTGCTTAAGGAAATTAAAGTTTTAGACTCTCCGTCCTTGAAACTTTTCTTGAATATGTTTTCCACTGTTAGAAGATCCATCACACATTTGAACCACTCTATAAAAATCAAATTCATTCATTATTCAGCCATTATATTTATATTTCAGCCATTCATTAAATTCAGCCATTATTACAACTGACGAATAGTTAACATTAGGATTTTATCTAACAGGTAATTTAGATTGGTTATTACAAGTTAACATTAACCTGAAAAGTTACTGATAACTTAACAGCAGGTTTATCCTCATGGTGAATTTCAAAATTGACTTTAAGTATTTGAAGCTGCCATATTATCTGCTGAAAATATTGTAACATCAGCTGTAAAAATGGGGAAAATTTAATGGTGACTTTATCGTTCACGTTAACTAATGTTAAGGTTAACTATCAAGAACTTTATCGTTAGGTTGTAATAATGGCCCTAAGAGCTGGAAATCGAACGTTTTGAAAAAAGTCGTCGTTTTCAGAAGGTGTGATAAAAAACATATGTATTTTGAAGACAATATTTTCGTGATTGCCTTTAGAAAACCACTTTTCCAAAGGTTACCACGAAAATGCTAGATTTTGGCTACAATGAAACTGCCTGTCAAAAGTCAATTTGATTTGATTATGGCCTAAGAAGAGGTTTATTGTTGTTACTATTTTGATATGAAATGGACACAGTTTCTCTTTGCACAGAAGAATAACATATCGTTTCTTTATTGCAACAACGTCCTAATTCAAAAAAAGTTTGTTTCGAGAAAACCACATTAAGATTTTTTGTAGAAAATACTCGTATCTCCTAAAGCAGGCAGTTTCAAAGAAATTTCAAAAATCTTTCGCATAATATGAAAAATAATACCCTTAACAATTAATGTTGCATTATTGATTCAAAAAATTCATTTTTGAGATATGACTTTGTTATAATAAAGGAGCGATATGTAAGTGGTGTGCATGGTGTACGTTTCGTTTCTGCGTGAAAATATTTTTAGAAATAACTTGTATTGGAGTTCTTTTTGTATGTAACTTCGTTTCTATACATTTTTACAAATTTCTTATTAAAAAGTGAAATATGTTAAAATAGAATTCTGTGAAAAGGTTTTTTATATAAAGGAAGCTTTGTAAAAAGGAAGCTTTAAATGACATTTTAATAAAGCTTTGTTTACATTTTTACAAAGAAACTTTTTTATGAGTTTATCTTCTTAAACATACATTAATATTTATTTATTTTATTTTATATTATTTTTTTTTCTTTTTTTTTTTTTTTTTTTTTTTTTTTGAAACACGCTTTATTTAAAAAATATTTTTTAAATGTATTTTTGAAAAGTTGTTTTATAAAGGCATTTTTTATTAAAGGTATATTTATTGCAAGGAACTTTATTTAGAAGGTACATTTTTAAATGGCCATTGTGTTGCAAGGTACTTTGTTTAAAAAGTACTTTTTTTAAAAGATGATTTTTTAAAACGTAATCTTGTATATGTGAAATATTGTTTTAAAGGTAATATCTCATTTTAAAAAACTGTTTTTTAAATGTACTTTTTTTAAGGCGATACCTTTTTATGACGTACTTTTTTTAAAGGCAATTTTTTATTATATACTTGTGTTAAATATTATTTATAAAAGTTAACAATAGTACTTTTTTGAAACTACTTTTTTTAAAAGTAGTTTTTTACAAAGTATCATAAAAGATACTTCTTTAAAAAGTACTTTTTTCAAAGGTAAATTTTAATGTAATTTTTTTGAAACATAGTCACAGTCAAAGTCATAAGACAGACTTTTGAAAACAAAAAGTATTGTTCAGCTCTATTCATCGACATTTCCAAAGCTTTTGATAAAGTGTGGCACGACGGACTGGTGCACAAAATAAAGTTGAACTTGCCTGCAAACACTCACAAGCTTCTGGAAAGCTACTTATACGACCGGAAATTTGTTATCAAAGAAGGTGCCTTTACAAGTTTCTCACAGTCAATCGGAGCAGGAGCTCCCCAAGGTAGCATTCTAGGGCCCACTCTATATTTGATTTACGCATCTGACATGCCAACGAGATCCGGAATCCATACTTTAACTTTTGCAGATGACACAGCTTTTAGCAGTGTTCATGAAAAGCATCAAGAAGCTTCACAAAATTTGCAGCAGTATATTTCAATATTAGAGAAATGATTGAAACTTTGGAAAATAAAAGTTAATGAACAAAAATGTACTCACGTTACATTCACACTGCGTAAGCAAACATGTTCGGCTATCCAATTTAACAATACACCTATTCCGCAGCATAATGAAATTAAATTCCTTCCCAGTGAAATTTTTCTCACATACATCTTCAATCTAAGACCATTGACAATGTAAGCGCGACCCATCCGAAGTCTGTATACAATTCCTACTTACATTTGCACAGCAATGGCCTAGGCCGTAAGATGCATCCAACACTGTATACATTGTAAGCGAAGATTGAATGAGTTCAAAACTATATTATTAGCATTTGTTTTCTTCTTTGCTTCTTATGTACATTTAATTTAACAAAATGAGTAAAAAAAAGACTAATCTGAATCGGATGCTAGTTGTTTGTTGTGCTTAACATGTTTATTTTGATTTTTTATGTTGACACAATCGCTTACAATCCGATGCTTTGCAAATTGTAATAACTTGTGGACTGCTGGGTTGGTATTTACCTCGACTGTAGGCTAACGTGGAAGCCTCACATTGATGCGAAAGTCACTCAGTTGAAATTAAAAGCAGCGCAACTAAACTGGCTTATGGGCAGAAATTCGACATTGAAGTTGGATTGCAAACTTTTGTTATTTAACGCAATTTTAAAGCCTATATGGTGCTACGGAATTCAATTATGGGGAACCGCCTCAACATCTAACATTGAAAAAATTCAAAGAGGACAAAAAAAAATTCTTCGTACGATTACTGCAGCTCCATGGTACGTAAGAAACTCACGAATTCACAAGGACCTGTGTGTTCCGCTGGTAACTGACGAGTTCTCTAAGTATGCCACAAGGTATATCAGTAAACTGGAACTTCACCCAAATCCTCTTGCACGCAACATACTTAATTTTGGCGGCCACTCTCGGTTGAGAAGAAGGGATACCCTGGCCACCATCAGAACGTTAAATAGCCGATATTATTCGCGCAAAATAAAACCTTTTTGTCTAGCAGTGGCTGGACTTAAATAACTTTTATATTTAGTATTAAGATCTGAATACTTATTTTTAGTTCATATTTTGAAGATTCAATAAATAAATAAATGAAAAAAAAAATTTTTAAAAGGTTTTTTTAAAGGTGGTTTTTTAAAATGTAGTTTTTTATTAGATAATTTTGCTATATGTTATTTTAAATGTAGTAGCTTATAAAAGTACTGTTGCTAAAAGGTCCTTTTTCCCATTTACTTTCTCACAATATACTATTTTTAATTACTTTTTCGAAAGCTCTTTATTACAATGTACTTTCTTAAAAGATACGTTTTTAATACACGTTTCTTAAAACATATTTTTTAAGAGGTACTTTTTTATGCGATAGTTCATTCAATATATACTTTTTTAAAAGGAACTTTTTTATAAGGTATTGTTTTTAAAACCTGCTTTTAAAAGGTACTTTTTTTAAAAAGTACTGTTTACAAAAAAAAAAAACTTATATTATTTTTATATTATTACTTATATTTTTAAAGGCGCCTTTTAAAGGTACTTTTTCGGATTGCTGAGCTATTTTATCTTTTAAAAGAGTGCTTTTAATGGTTTCTTTTCATTAAAGTACTTTTTTAAGAGCCGCCATTTCCAAATCTATTTAAGATTAGTGATATCTAAATATATATATATAACTCAAAGCTGGCTGACTGATTGACGTAGAGATCTATTAACTCACAGCCCAAACCACTGGACGCATCGGACTGAAATTTGGCATGCAGGTAGATGTTATGGGGTAGGCATCCGCTAATAAATGGTTTTGATTAATCCTGCCCCCAAGGGGATAAAATAGGCGATGAAAGTTTGCATGAAACTTTGTTGGTGAGCGAAACCGCGGAATTATAGGAATTTTTTGACAATAATTTTTCAAATTGGAATATTTTTAATAATATATTAATTTTCCTGACGATGATAACAAATTGTTATGGAAATATTGAAAATAAATACTGTTAAATTTTTTATATAACATAAAACGATCTTTTGCTGCAAAAATAAGAAATATTTACGAAAATTTTTATTTTAATTTTAAAATTTTAGTTTTAAAACGAGTTTTTTTATGAAATCGAAAGTTATCTTCGAAGATACTTTTCCGTGATAAATTTTTTGAAAGAACCATTGTTTAGAGTTTTTTTAAAAAAAAGTTACTCTTTAAAAAAACTTTAGGTAAATGATTTACGCACATACTACTTTTTAATATACAACTGCGGAAAATATCTTACAAGTAATTCACCGGACAGTTCGTATTTTCATTTGCTTAAAGTTTTTTTTTATAAAAACCCAGAAGCATTTCACAAAAATTCAACTGCACTGCAAGTTACAGTTTGCATAGATAGCTTATGTAAATCATTATTAGCGGACATTGACACAGGTCATTCCTTTCGCTGAATAAAACAAAACGAAATTATCATTAAAAGCAGCAGTAAGAATAAGCCAGTAACTGGTGGCTCATAATAACGTCTGATCAAATCTTCATTATGATAATAATCATCATTGTCTTTATCGTTATTATGATGCCCAACAACTGCAAACTCTCGTTAACAAACGACACTGGCGTTGAGGCAACGAAAGCTGTTCGTCGCCAAAAGGATAAAAAAAAATTGTTTAAAAACAAAATTGAAAAATATGCTGCTTTTACACATATTAGTATCAAAATCCATTTTGTTATTAAGCTTCTTCTCATGCGTCATGTGTTGTTGTTAAATTTTGTTGTTTTCAAAAGGCGCGCAAATGCATGTTGCACGTACGCACATACATATGTGCCGGGCATTTTTGTTATTTGTTGCCTACAACTGTTGGCTGGCTTACATTCTTAAACATGCCCATGTTGTCATCATCTCTATACTGATCCACATATATGATCATCATGATCAGCACCATCGCCGTCATCAGCATGATGATCATCATCATTCATCCTGAACGAACAATATTATCAACCTCCATATCAACATGTATACATATGTTTAACTATCACTAGCAGCAGTATGTATATAGTTGCACAATGGGGCAAGACAAATAAAAAATAAATTTACTTATAGCGAGCAATGTGGACGTTCTGATTAAGTTTACAAAAAAATAAATAAAATTCGAAAAACCATGTAGTAATAACAAAAAAAAACTTCTAAATTTTTTTATTTTCCTTAATGAAAATTTGTCTATGTAATTTCAAGAAAAATCGCTATCAAATTATATCGATAAATTCATATACTTTTTTTAATTCTTATTTGCAAAATGAAGGAAAAATATTGAATATTAGTCATCAAATGACTGTCTATAAATGAGTGCATAAGAAAAACGCTGTCAAATTTAAAAAGAATCACTTTCTTAACCAGATTTTCGACATAAACAGGTCTCCTAGAGTGGCTGGTATGCCAGCACTGGTCTTAAAGCAGTGTTCTACTACGCATGCTCGTGCATTAGCACGTCTTTTTAGCATATTTTACCATATTGGTGAGTTTCTATTGTGCTGGAAGTTTGCTAATGTAACAGCAATTACCAAAAATGGTGAAGCATATATGTATATAACACTGAAAATTACTGCCTTGCGTTTTCCAAAGTGATGGAAAGTATAGATAATTGCCATCTTGTGAGGTATATGAAGTTGCACAATTTACTTTGTGACCGCAGTGGTTGCTCTACCGGAAATCTGCTGGTTTATCTCCCGGGGATACGGTGCCACTCAATCCATCATTTCGGTGATAGTAAAGTGATGGTTCTAGATATTTCCTAGGCGATTGATAGAGTGTGATATGGTACACTACTGATAACACTTACTGCTTTTGGCGTCGATCATGATTTTTCTCGGTTTATATGGAGCTTTGTTAGAAACCGCACTATATAAGTTATTATAGATGGCGTCCCATCAAAATTAATTCAGGGGTACTGCAAGCCTCGACCTTGTATATCAAACTTCTAATCCTATCCACTCTTTCGCTGATGACAGCAGCCTTTGCCATTCGTACTCATTCAGCTATAGGACCAGCTTATCCGAAGTCGGTGCCAAGAGGCAAAATATGAATGACTTATTGAGTAGTGATCTCCTATTAATCCCCGAATGTGGTCGTAAAACAAGGTCGCTTTTACTGCTCTTAAGACCTAGAGTTGTTTATTAACACATAAAGAACCGACCATAAATGCTGCTTCATCTGTACACATGGCTGATATAAATATTGAGGAATCGGATGCTCTTGATGAAAATACAGTGTGATGTTCGCTGGACTGAGCACATTTTCCATGTCTCTAAAGAAGCATTCAAATATCTTGGCTTTTTGAAACGGTGTAAGATGCACTTCCCTACATCCGACCTCATTACTATTTATACCACCTATATCCGTCCGAAAATGGTATACAACTCTCATGAAATAGCGAAGAAGTTTATCGGTCACAGTAGGGAATCCAACTCTATTGACTCAATGCAGCTTCATCGCAATGTAGGGTGCGTTACTCTGCTTTATCGTTACTACAATAGATGTTGTTCCGATGAGATTATGGATCTTGTTCCTGGAACCTGCATATTTATATACAATACACGTTACTTGTTCAAAGCTCATCCGTTTGCAGAGCGCAATATAGAGAAAATTCGTTTTTCAGCCGTACACTTCGTCTGTGGAACAAGTTTCCAGCAGACGTGTTTCTCGTCTATTATAACACTGGAAAGTTTAAGTCAAATGCCAACAAACACTACTCCATCTTTCTCTCTCTTCATAATCTATTTTGCTAGTTCTAGTACAATACACTGCATGCGAGGTCTGACCCGTTATTTTCAAATTTCGTGAGCTGCGTATGTTCGATTTTCGCATTTTTTCCTATGTTGGTACACAAATCAGTTATATAAGTATGTTGGCAATATTAGCCGTTTTAGATTGTCAGTTTGTTTTTGACAGATAAAAAGGTTAGTCGTGTTTTGGTGAACTCTTCGATTTTTTTTACTATTCGAAAAAATGGTACAAGAAACTGTATTAAATTTTCTATAAAAAATTAAATTAAATGCGCAAGGACATATCAAATGTTGACTGTTGTGTTTGGCGAGTCTGTTTTGAGCAGAACACAAGTTCAATTGTGGTTTAAGGAAGGCCGAGAAGACGTCAATGACGAGGCTCGTCCTGGTCGCTCGAGCGACCATTGAAGCAGTGAAGAAAATGATTTAGAATAATCATCGAGTCACTATCAGAGAAGTTGCTGATGATGTTGGCATATCTTTTGGCTCACGCCATGCAATTTTTACGCATGTTTTAGGCATTAAACGTGCGGCAGCGAAGATTGTTCCAAAATTGCTAAATTTTGAGCAAAAACAACGTCGCATGGACATCACTCAGGAGCTGTTGAACATCGTCAATGACGATCAAAATTTCCTCAAAAATGTCATAACTGGTGACGAATCATGGGTGTATGGCTACGACATTGAAACCAAAGCCCAATGTTCCCAAGACCGCAAAAAGCACTTCAAGTTCGGTCAAATGTGAAGGTTTCGCTCACTGTGTTCTTCGACTGCAATGGCGTGGCAAAATCGAAACAGGAGGTGTAGGCGATACCAAAAAGCACATTTCAGAAGTGTTTCGAGGACTGGAAAAAAACGCTGGTCTAAGTGTATTATATCTGAGAAGGATTACTCTGAAGCGCACAAGATAGTTGATGATTGATGAATAAATAAATTCTGTTTTAAAAAATTGAAAACAAGAGTTATTTTTTTATCAGACCTCGTATGTAAGACCTCAGACCTCTCCAGTCCTAAATTAAACTCAAGCAGTAAAGTAAGCATTTACATATATACAGCTTTATGTTGCTGGTGCAAATCAGAAATTAATCATAAACATCCCATCGTGCGATTACTGCAGCTCCATGGTACGTAAAAAATTCACGAATTCATATTTTGGCGGCCACAGTCGGTTGAGAATAAGGCATATCGTTGCCACCATCAGAACGTTCAATAGGTGATTTTACCGATATTGCTCCCGCATAATAAAACTTTTTGCCTAGCGTTGGCTGGATTTAAGTAAAAAGCACATTTTTATATTTTTTATTTTTATATTTAGTATTAAGATTTGAATACTTATTGTTAGTTCATTTTGAAGATTCAATAAATAAAAACGCTTAAGAAAAAAAAATAAACATCCCATAGTGTTGCGCTTTCATTATTATTATAATTGCAATTATTGTTTTTTTTTTTCTTTCTTTCTTATGGTTTCTTTTTTAACTGCTGCGGTTCCATATTCACACGCACACTTAACCAGAAATGTTTCTACTGAACTTAACAGTTTGTATATTTTGATCTCCAATCTCTTTTACAGGTGTTTGTCCTTACGATCAAACATTTAAAATAAGTTAAATTCGAAACACAAACACACATTTCATAAAACAGTAGGAGGGCTCATATTCAGCAGAGAAAATATTGCTCGAAACTGTCAGCACAGGCGACATTTTCACAATAAAAGTGTTTTCTGCTTCACAAACTTCGAACGCATCTAATTTTTTCGTACTTTCTATCACGATTGAGTTAACAATTTATTTGGATACAAGCCAGCAAAACAATTAGTATAATATTTTGCATTCTTATATAAAGATTTTTTTGTTTAAATTTTGATATTTTTTAACATCAAATTCTAGAAAACTTGAAATTTTTTTCCAAATTTTTGAGAACTCCAAAATGCATGTGCCCCATAATATAAAATCATTCAACTTTTCATTTTTTTATAAAGGGACTTCCTTCTGCTTCATTTAAAACTAAACAACTTTAAGCAGAAGTTGAGTACAGACGTCGCGCATTTATTGTAAAACTTGCACGTGCATGCATATGTGTGTGTGTATGTGGGGATGTGTGCGCATACGTTAAATTGTGTAATGTTGTTTGTCTTTTTGAAACCAATAATAAACATCAACTGAAATAATACCGCTGATATGCGAGTGAGTGTGAGTTTTTAAAATCGAAAAATAAGAAATAATTTTACTTAATGTGTACTCGTACGTTTGTTTGTTTGCTTGAGTTTTGTTTTAAGCAATTCTTTCTGGTCATCTTTCATTTGCGCAAATAAAATACAGACTAAAAGGACCGATGTGCGGGGAAAAACTTATAACACCGGCTTAACTTTACGCATATAAATTAAAATACCAAATAAGTGGTAAGTAATGATAAAAGGTAAGACTGAAACGAATAAAAAGTTCACTTAAATTGCAATGAGAATTCTCACAATGAAAGCCAAATCCTTAAGCGGGGTAGACACGGTCAAAATGCTTGCTGACAATTTTGTGTACTTGACGCTTTAAAAATTGCATGCTTGATACCTATAAAGCATTCATTTTTTTTTTATCTTGGACCAGTACTCAGGGGATGACCCCTACATATGCAGTGCATTGTACCAGAAAAATTGGTTGTGAGGAGGGGGAAAGAGGAAGTAGTATTTGTGAACATTTGAATTGAACTTTCCAACGTTATAACAGACAGGCAACTTATTCCACAGACGAAGCGTACGGCTGAAAAACGAATTCTCTCTGTAATGTGTTGTATGATTCCCCGGGCAATCGACCACAAATGGATGAGCTCTGGACGTTTCGGGAAAAAGATCCATAATCTCGTCAGAGCAAAATCCATTGTAGTAACGATAGAACAGAGTAACGCATACCACACTGCGTCAATGCTCTAGTGAGTCAATAGAGTTGGATACCCTGCTGTCACCGATAAGCTTCTTCAACCTCTCCTGCACACGGTCGAGTGACCCCAAAATAGACTTTGAGGCACCGGCCCAAACATGAGAGTTGTATTCCATTTTCGGTCGGATGTAGGTGGTATAAATAGTAAGGAGGTCGGATGGAGTGAAGTACATCTTAAACAAGGTCATTTCAGCAGTTACCATGAATGGTGTTTACTATCGCGAGATGAAATCTGACTTTTATACGAGGGCGGATTGATATTGAAGCTACCTAAGAAGGAAAAAGACTTTTTTTCAAAAACCATTTATTTCTCATTTCTTTTCTACTTACTATATTTCAGCTTTTTTACACCATAATACGATTTTGGGAATCCCTCAAAATACGCCTTAGTTTCAATGAATCTTTTTTCTGCGAGCCATTTTCTCAAGTTTGTAAACAGGAAAAAGTCACTAGTAGATAAATTTGGACTATAAAGTGGATGATCAACTAATTCGAAGTATATCTCACGTAATTTTAGTATAATATCTAAGGCTGCGTGAACCGGAGCGCTGTCTTGAAGAAATAGTACTTTTTTCTTTTTTAAATGTGGTAGTTTTTTCTTGATTGCATCAATTCGTGGTTCCAATAATGCACGCTAATACTTTCCTGTGATTGTGGATCCATTTTCAAGATAATCGATGAGCAATATTCCGTATGCATCTCAAAATACAGAGGCCTTAACCTTGCTAGCCAATTTCACTGTCTTCACCTTCTTCGGTGTACTTCCACCAGGCAATCGAGCCCCATCGATTGATTTTGTGTAGTGGCGGTCACACAACAATTATTAATTGATGCCAAGAATCAGAATTACGCTTTACCATATTCAAACACCGCTGTGAAGTGGTCTGTCGAACTCGTTTTTGTTCGACACCGAGCAAACGCGGCACCCATCTTGGTGATAGCTTTTTCATATGCAAATGTTCATGCAAAATGTTAAGCACACGTTCATACGATATGTTTACCATTTCAACAGTCTCACGTAACTTGACTCGGCGATTATTCATAACAATATCCAGGATTTTCTTCAGTAACCACCCCTTTGGCCTTTTTGTTGATAGTATTGCTGCAGTGCTTTTTTGGCCGCGTCTAAATTTAGCATTCCAATATTTTACAATGTAATCTCACGGAGCAGATTCACCGTAATGTGTATCGGGCTTTAATTCTGTCTCTTTCGCTGTATTCCCTTTCAAATAATAGTGTTTAATCTCTGCACGAAATTCACTTTTTTCCATTTTTAAACATTAAAAAGTTGCTTACTTAAAACTAATAGATGAATTTTTGTGAAATTTAAACAGCTGTCGTTTGACTGATCGCAATTTCAAAAAAAAATGTATTTGTGCTGCCATCTAGCGCTAAGTAGCTTCAATATCAATGCGCCCTCATAGTCATACGAAACAAAGGTATCTGTAACTATCATGAGAAAAATTAGAAAAAAAGTCTAAAAAAATACAAGGACATGTGCGAATAAAAAAAATTGAACTGAGTAAAATGTTTTTATTTTTTTTTTTTTAGATTTTTCTCATGATAGTTACAATCAATATTGTTATCCTGTATCCATATTAAAACTAATCAGTGCCCAGTGTGTATACCTATGACACTGTTCAGGCTAACAAAAATTGGTCCAACATCTCCCACACTGCAAGGCAATGAACTACCAACTATGCCCTTAACTATATGCAAGTATGTAGTGTACAAAAGATTTGTAACCAAGAGGAAAACTGTTTTCAAGTGTCATTTTATAAAAGAAGTCAAACTTCGTTGGATATTTAAAAATAATTCATTTAGTATTCTAACTAATGGGCTGTTCATAAAACACAAACAAGCAACAAACACGTCTAGGAAATTTGTATGAAAGTTACTCAGTGGAACAAAAACTTTCTGCTTTTCTTCCAGATTTGTTTAACCCAATTCTGCTTCCAAGCAGAATTGTGAATATAATTAACTCAGCAAGGTGCATTAACGTATACACCGTGGCAGCACTAGAGCAAAATTACAACAATACAACAAAAACAGGCATTTCGATTAAACCAAAACCAAAATCTTGGTTTAATCAGACGTGCAAAAACGCAGTCAGATCCAGAGAGGAAGCATTCAGTAACTGGCGTTTAAACAAAACACCAGACACTGATTTGCTACGCAAAAAGGCAAGATCTTCGTGTGCCAAGGTACTTAGGCGTGAAAAGTTTCTTCACGAACAGCGCCTTAGAGCCAAGGTCCTTGCAGCTCCTCGGGGCAGTAAGACCTTTTGGTCTTTCGTTAAGAGAGTAAAGAACAGTGCTAGTTCATCAATTCCAACTCTTTTAAAGAATGACCAAGCATTTACAGACCCGGTTGACAAAGCTAACCTGTTGGCTGAAATCTTTGCAAGCAATTCCTGCTTGCCGGAAAGCAGTCAGCCACTTCCCGAGCTCGAAAGAGTATCTATAACTATGCCGAAGATATTCTTCCGGGCGCGAGCAGTTAAAAGGGTTTTAGAAGACCTCGATATAAACAAAACTCCTGGACCGGATGGCATTCCAGCACTGGTCTTGAAGCAGTGTTCTTCTACGCTTGCGCGTCCATTAGCACGCCTCTTCAGCATACTTTACCATACTGGTGAGTTTCCATCGTGCTGGAAGGTTGCTAATGTAACACCAATACCCAAAAAGGGTATGGCAAATAACCCCGAAAATTACCGCCCAATTGCAATTTGCTCTACACTCTCCAAAGTAATGGAAAACATGGTTAACCATCACCTTATGAGGTATCTGGAGTCGCATAAACTACTTTGTGATCGTCAATATGGATTTCGTAAGGGTCGTTCAACTGGCGATCTTATGGCATATCTCTCAGAGAAATGGTGCCACTCAATCCATCATTTCGGTGAAAGTAGGGTGGTGGCTCTTGATATTTCAAAAGCGTTTGACAGAGTGTGGCATGGTGCACTATTGGCAAAACTTACTGCCTTTGGTGTCGGTGATGACTTCTCTCGGTTTATATCGAGCTTTCTCAGAGACCGCTCTATACGAGTTGTTATAGATGGGGTCTCATCAAACGAGTTCAAGATTAATTCAGGGGTACCGCAAGGCTCCGTTCTTTCTCCTACCCTATTTCTTATTTTCCTCAACGATCTCCTCTACCAAACTTCCAACCCTATCCACTCTTTCGCGGATGACAGCAGCATTTGCCACTCGTACTCTTTTAGTTATAGGCCCAGCCTAGCAGAGATCGCTGCCAAGAGACTAAATATGAATGATTCACTGAATAGTGATCTTCTATTGGTCTCTGAATGGGGTCGTAAAAACAGGGTAGCCTTTAATGCTCGTAAGACCCAGTGTAGCTTATTGACGCACAAACAAACGACCGCAAATGCTGCTTCATCTGTACTCATGGATGGTATAAATATTGAAGAATCGGATGCTCTTGATGTTCTTGGAATGAAGATACAGTGCGATGTTCGCTGGACTGATCATATTTTTCATATCTCTAAAGAAGCATTCAAGTGCCTCGGTTTTTTGAAACGGTGTAAGATGTACTTCACTCCATCCGATCTCCTTACTATTTATACCACCTATATCCGACCGAAAATGGAATACAACTCTCATGTTTGGGCCGGTGCCTCAAAGTCTGTTTTGGGGTTACTCGACCGTGTGCAGGAGAGGGCGAAGAAGCTCATCGGTGACAGTAGGGTATCCAACTCTATTGACTCACTGGAGCATCGACGCAGTGTGGGATGCGTTACTCTGTTCTATCGATACTACAATGGATTTTGCTCTGACGAGATTAAGGATCTTGTTCCCGAAACGCGCACATTTTTACGTAGCACGCGTTCATCGTCTAGAGCTCACCCATTTGTGGTCGATTGCCCGGGGAATCGTACTACGCATTACAGAGAGAATTCGTTTTTCAGCCGCACGCTTCGTCTGTGGAACAAGTTGCCTGCAGAAGTGTTTCCTGTCTGTTATAACGTTGGAAGATTCAAGTCAAATGTTCACAAACACTACTCCCGCTTTCCCCCTCCTCACAACCTATTTTCCTAGTTCTGGTACAATGCACTGCATATGTAGGGGTCATCCCCTGAGTACTGGTCCAATATAAAAAAAAAAAAAAAAAAAAAAAAAAATCTGGTAAGCTATGTTTATCAAAAATATTTGTAACAATTTTCACAATTATAAACTATTAATTTCCATAATTATAAATTTTCATAATTATAAATTATATTTATTTGAATTATTTTTATGTTCACAAAATAATTTGTATATGTTTAATTCAGAATAAAACACTAAATTCACTTTCAAAAATGTAAACAATACATTTGACGTAAATAGCTTCCTATATTGCCAGTAGCAAAAAATTTTCACATGCCGTAGTGCTGCCACCGTGTATACATTAATGCACCTTGACCTTTTCTAATTCACAATATTAATGGTAGATCGATAAGAGACTCCAAACAAATTAATATAACTATAAAAAGATTAGTGGGCCGCTCTGCAGTTCTGCTTCTCAATTTGATGGGGGAATTTGTAATAATTTGATATGCCAGAAATGTTCAGATTCTGGCAATCTAAATTGATATTGGAATCTTTTCCAACCGAATTGCGAATGCGAACCACAGAGTGGTATCCGATAAACAAAATATAACTCGTAAATAGTAGGTGAGTATAATAAAATTCATTTTACAAATTCATTATAATTCAAAGTTATACGCCAAAAATAAGAAAAACCAAGAAAAATAAATTTTAATTACTTTAGACACAGTTTTTTTACTGGTTTCCTTCCATACAAATATTTTAGACAAGCCTTTCGTCTATGTTCTATGAATTTTGAGAAAAGGATTTTCAGATCTTATTTTTCTTCTAAAGCCTTAGTCCCAATTTTCACGAGGCAATTTTAGTTGCGCAATTCTTGAGTTTGTGGACAAATAAGAGAGGAAAGAGTGGGGAGTGTAAAAATGAGTACAGACTTGCTTGTACTCGGAAAGTCGTTTTGTGCTATCATTCGTAATATCAGAAATTTTACATTTTCTTTCATTTTTGTTTCTTTTATGTATTGATATGTTGTCCGTGATGAAAGTAATATTGGCGCGAAATTGCGATATTTTAATTCATTTGAAAAAAAAATTTTTTTTTTTGTAATATTGTGGACAATTGCAAAAAATACATAGCAGTATTAATTTAGAAGAAGTGAAAATTAAATGGAAAAATTTGAGAATGCAGTACATGCAAGATTAAGAAAGTGAAAACAATAGAAAACGAAAATTGATCAAGTAAAATTGCTGTGTCTGAACATAAAAGCAAGTTGAAACGAAAATTTGATAAGAATTGCGCAACTAAAATTGCCTCGTGAAAATTGGGACTTAGAAATTAAAGTAAAATCTTTATTCTGGCTAAACTTAATCATTTGCAAAGTAATTTTTTCGTGTGTGAATGATAAATGTATTTCGGCAAAATGCATTTTTTAAAAGTTTTCACTCAATTCATTCAGTTCATTTCATAAAGTGCGCCAATAATTCGGTTTTGCTTCATTTATTAATGTGTATCATACACCTACTGGCTTTTATCAATATCGACCGTGTTTGGAGACAAACTAACAGACAAAGAAATAAACAAACTGCGTGCAACAAAGTCTTCTCCTTAACTCAAAAAGGGTATCATTAGTAATTTTTTATAGGTATATTTCATAAAACAAAATAACAAAAAAACAAAACGTCGCCTTATTTTTGATAAACTCCAATAATGGTGACCAAACAAACTCAACAAAGAAAAAAAGTTTAAAAACCAACAAAAAAAAACGAATGAACACAACAACAAAAGTCTTAAGAACAAAGATTTTCTCATCATCCAACGTCTAAAGTTGAATGCGAAAAACTACAAAAAAGCACAAACACAGACAAGCAAAACTCTATCAGCTGCAACAACACACCAGTGCAAGCAGCAAGAACAACAACAACAGCAGCAACTGTAAACACATTAGCCGCATTGATACATTCAGGGTTGCCATATTAAACGATTTGACGATATAAGGTCTGATTTTGCCGATTTTTGTAGAACACAATTTTACTTTCACATCTTTCAAGAAACTTTGCTTTTATAACTACACATATAAACTGTAGTAAAAATAAATGTCTACGTAAATATGTATGTAACACTGAAAATTTTAATAAGCTGTTTACAGAAAACAGACGACCGACTTGTCTAAAAAATATGTTTGGAAATCACTCAGAAAATTATGTAACTTCATACAAATTTTCTTGACGAGTTGCTTAGCTGTGTTCTATGAAGAGCACAATAAATCGTTATAATATTATAAAGGAAACTGTTTGTTTTTTCTGATTAATCATCTTTATTTTTTTTTTTTTTTTTTTTTTTTTTGTTATTTTGGACATGGAATACAACTCTCATGTTTGAGCCGGTGCCTCAAAGTCTATTTTGGGGAGAGGGCGAAAAAGCTTATCGGTGACAGTAGGGTATCCAGCTCTATTGACTCACTGCAGCACCGACGCAGTGTGGGGTGCGTTACTCTGTTCTATCGTTACTACAATGGGTTTTGCTCTGACGAGATTAGGGATCTTGTTCCCGAAACTCGCACATTTTTACGTAGCACGCGTTTATCGTCCAGAGCTCATCTATTTGTGGTTGATTGCCCAGGGAATACGCATTACAGAGAGAATTCGTTTTTCAGCCGTACGCTTCGTCTGTGGAATAAGTTGTTTGCAGACGTGTTTCCTGTCGGTTTTAATGTTGGAAAGTTCAAGTCAAATGTTCACAAACACTACTTCCTCTTTCCCGCTCCTCATAACCTATTTTCCTAGTTCCGGTACAATGCACTGCATATGTAGGGGTCATCCCCTGAGTCCTGGTCCAAGATAAAAAAAAACAAAGTTTTTTGTGTAAGCTTAGTTATGTTTTACGCGTATCATATGCATATATAATAAAAACAAATTTTTTGATAGTGGGTGTAAGAAAAGCTATTGTAGTTTTAAACAAAATTTTCATAAATGCTATTATTGTATGCAACCATATCTCGAAATTTATAGACGGTAATAATAGCATTACAGAAATGCATACTATAACATAATTTTAGAGCAATAAACTGTAATTAAATTGGTAATATACTGTTTTTAACAATAACACACAATCAAAAAATTGTAAATAGCTTGTTTTCTATGTTTTCCAGCTATCGATATGTCGACATTTCATCAGTAGACTTTCAAACATTCAACTTTATATCCCAACAATCTAAATAATAATATAAGCTAATAAAGTGAATAAAACTCAATTGTTTGAATAACACACAATGTTACAACATATATACTAATGTTGTTGTAACTATATTTTAAACTGTATTTTCTTTGCGTATAGAGGAAATGTTTTATACTAAAGGCTACTTAAACTTTACAACTGTAATTGTTTTGACTTAAAAGATACGTTCAGTTTAATAACAGTATCCAATACAAAAATGCGTTCATAACTTTTAAATATAGTACAAAAAATGAACTTTCAAAATACCTTTCATTAAATGAAATCTCATTTTATAAAATCCATAAAAATATATTTTATTTATTAAAGATTTATTGGATAAACTTTGTATAGAAATCTCCAAATCAATCTGTAATAAACATAAAATATTTTTTATGGATATACCTAGTCGTTGGAATATATACTTTTGAAAAGAACTGCATATTTTTACGATTATATATTTGTTGTTTTAGCTTTAAAGGCAACCATGAAGTGTTTTGCTATATTTTATCAGTTTCAAATATGTTCATTTTATTGAAAAACGATTTATTATACTTCTTGACGATTTTTGGACGATTTGCGATAATAATATTGACGATTTTTCTTCCCGAAATTGACGATTTTAAACCAGATTTATCTGGCAACTTGCCAAGTACCATTAGTTTGCCAACAACAATCACAAACACAAATTCTCTTACGCTGCTTGCGTTATTTTATTTCTCTTGCAAGAAGAAAGCTGCAACCAAACACCAACAACAATAACAACTGCAAAAGATACCTTACAAGTTGCCAAACAAAAAGGACGTTTAAAAACTAAAATTAAAGGCCAAATAAAAATTATTTACGATCATTTTGTCAGCGCAACTTTTGAACATTTCATTATACGAAAGTATTCAGCGTCATCGCTTTTTTTCTTTCTTTGTTTGTCTTCATTTGTTCCCGTTTTTTCGTCGTGTTTCTTTTTTTTTTCTCTCTCTCTCTGCGAATAAGCAGAGAAGAGCCTTTTTTCCAATAAATTTAAGTTTCTTATAATTCCAGCCAAGTGCAGTGTGCGGAGTTTATATCATTATTATTGGTTTATAAGTAAGTTGAGTGAATTTGCTGTGAAAATATGAATTTCTTAAAAATATTTCTTCGTTTTTTTAAAGCCTACAGATTTTGTGTAGCGACACAATAAGAAATAATTTTGGCAAGTTTTGAAATTTTAACCGAAATTTAATCCTTTTTTTTCTTTACAAGATGATTATGTCTGGTAGGATAATTGTGTTTTGACTGATACAAGATAGTTTGTTTGGAAAAACATTTAATTTATTCTGGGTATTTTTTACTCAGAAAAAAAAAAAAAATTCTAAAAAAATCAATAAAATTTTTGTGTGAAAAAATAATGTTTTTTTCAATAATTTTGTTGTACTTCAACAAAAGTTCTTTAAATAGGGAAATTTAAATAAGGAAAATTATTGTAAACGCAGATAGGTATATGTTAGAAATGTTACAAATAACTAATGTACCGTTAGAAAAATGAATGAATTTTAAAAAGAATATAGACGGTTTGGCTCAAAATTATAGACATTTAATATACATGTAAGAGTAAAGCATTAAACACATTGAAGCCAGCAGACAACCGACTTCAATATGTCAAATATAAAATACATGCATTTAAATGCAAACGTTTATTTAGACAACAGCAAGACGACACGACTGCAGGTTGTTGTCCATACTGATTTTTTTGCCCCAGTCGAATTAAACTAATTTCTATTTTTCTACGACTACAAAAAAACAGTGTGACCAATGAGTATAAAAACAATTTAGCTCTCGGTAATATTTTATTTTCTAATATAATATAAAATAACAATAAAATTTAAATGGTGTTTTAAATAAATTAATAAATATTTTTACTATTGTTAAATATACGCATACATACTTACGGCCGTATTCATAAAATATATTATATGTTTATTAAACACTTATTTGATAAATTTTCTATAGAAATTTGTCAAATAACAGTTTAATAAACATACAATATTTTTTATGAATAAGGTCATTAGACTCAAAACAAGCAATCTTAATTTTATTAAGTAAGTAGGATGTAGTTTTAATTCCATATTTTTTATAAAAAATTTTAAGAGAGTTTTGGTCTCCGTTTTAAAAGATTCGATAAATTGTCGGAAAGTTTCATTTCTTTAACACTGTTCTCATTATAGATCAGAAGTTATATCCAATTATATTTTAAAATTTGAAGGCCCATATAATCTGAACTAATCGTAGTAAACGAACATTTTTTTAAGTTAAGTTCTTTTTTTATCTTTTTAAGACTGTGTTTGTTAGATAGAAGAACTTAGTCATGAAAGTTTGATATAAACTGATCTTGTTCTGTAAATCAACAAATTTTGTGAAGCTAAAAACTCTTAGGTGGCCACACTGAAATATAATTTTTTAATATGAATTTATGTTGCTGCCGTGTTCAAAATAATTCAGTAGTACCCTACACGACTACAATTGCCGTTTGCAGCATTTGCTGTTGTGAAGTCGTGTAGTCTGCTGTGGTCTATGTGTTTAATGCTTTAAAACAGGAGTTAAAACGTATAAATAGGTTTTAATCTTAGATTATTTAAAAAATTTTTCATTTCTTTCTTTTTATAAAAAATAATAAAAACAAAAATTAAAAAATATATATATATATATATATATGTACATACATATATAAATTTGTAAACAAAAATTTAGAAATTTTCCTGAAGAATTATAAATGAAAAAGCTACCAAATTTCTAAAGCACAACCTTTTGACAATTTTGAGAAACGTCTTTGAAAAAATTGTACAATAAAAAAAAGTATTTATTGATAAAAAATTTTTTTTTCAATTTTTCAATTTTTATATGATTTTTTTTTTTTCTTTGAAATACGACATTTAAAAAATATATCTGGGCTGAAGAACCGCGTCATCGTAATTATTTCTTAAGTGCGTTCAAGCTTGTGTTTGTTGTTCGGTTTTCGAGAGTTTTGCGTCTCACTCGCACTGGATAACGGTTTGCCTCTACTAACTGTATTGGTTTACAGTTTTTTAGAGGTTATTCATTGTTAACCACGCGGAAACTTCCTCTGTGAAGGCATAGATCGTTATAGTTAGTCACAGCTACGCTACAAAAGTACTGTTAATACCATCTTGGGCATTATGGTCTTTGTCACCCCGCCCATGCTGTGCGTCCTATACTTTTCATATTTACTTTGCAACTGTATAGTTACTAAATAAATAAATGTCTTTTCACAGAAGTTCCCTTCAAATGAGGAGAGCAATTTGAATGATTAACAAATGAAAAATACATTTTAAAAACATTTGGGAAACCTACATAGGTATTTATTACACATAAGAAACCGTTTGAAAAAATACCGTTTAATAAAAATTATTTTTAAAAAATTGAAGCAAAAAAAAAAATTCATACAAAATTGCAATCGATGGGGTAAAAGAATGGTGAAAGGAAAAAATTTCTAAGTGAAATGCTTTTCTCAGAAACGGCGGACAGACAGACAGACGGACATCGCTTAATCGAATTTTCTATCAGTGCAGATTCTGAATATGTATACTTTATATGGTCGGAAATGAATATTGTAGAAATTACAAACGGAATCACAATCTTATATATACAGTGAACCAACTTGAAGAAATGTAGGTTATTTACAACCTACAAAATATTTTAATCAAATTTACTCGGAATTTCAACTATTGTAATTTATTTAACAAAAATAAAATAAAGAAATGTCTTATTTTCTAAATGTATTTATACAATAATACATACCTTTAGTTCAATGGAAAAATATTATTGGGTTCCAATAAAATAAATTCAGGTCTATTTGAGAATTCACTCTAATCTTCACATTTTTTCAGCTAACCAGGCCTTTGTCGAAAACACTAAAGGCACTAACTATCAGTCACAAATTTTTTGAGTTGGTGTGTGTTGTCGGTAATACCATGTTCAGACGGTAATATGCAACACTTGGTTCGCTCTCTGAACCACTAGGCGAAACTGTTTTTAGTTTGTTTGGATTTTTTTTTTGCAGCTAGTTCAGGGGGGTTACTCTCTATTGTGATGCGAAAGAAAAATGGAAGAATTGGTACCCTGTATTGCGTTTTCGTATTTTCTTTCCGCATTTAATTTTCTCTTTCGCAAATTTTTTATTTCGCAAAAAAGTTTGCGCAAACAGCACTGAATGCCAAATTATACTCTTATTATTACTTTCGCATCGCAATAGAGAGTAACCCCCCAGGTAAACTAGCGATAATTTATTATCAAATTTGGAGGTGACAGTAGGTTTTACTTGGTTCGCAACAAGATTCAAAATGAACCAAGTTGGTTCGCTCAGAAAATTTTGTATGGCGAATCATGTTGGTTCAATCAAGATTGGGCCGCGAACCACAAAGGAGAGCGCGAACCTCGAAAATAAGCCTTCGTGTGAACATGCTATAAGCTTCTACCAACAATCGATAACTTTCAGTAGCTGTTTTCTTCAAATGAACTAAGGCTACCAGACTTCCCCATAAAACACAAATTCGATATTACGATGGCGACTGAGAAAATGTTCGTTTTCACTGATACTGACCTATGTTACATATGTTGTCCAAATTGGCATTTGCAATAAGTCTATTTCCCAAATGATCCTCTAAATATGTAAAAAACGTTTTAAAAGTAGAAAAGCATAAAAGAAACAGAACATAAGGTTATCGTAGCAGAAAATTATAAGAATAGAAGTCTTAAAGAATGTTGTAGAATAAAAACAGAAGAACAAACAAGCGAGAACGCATAAGGTTTTATGAAGACATAAGACTATTAAATTAAATTTTTTAACGTAATAAAAAAATATGCACATGCTTGTAGTTAGGCATAGAAATTAGCAGAGCTTTCTTTCTGATTATTTCATCTTTATATATTTTTTATTTCTTATTTTTGTTTATATTAATGAAAACTAATCCTCAGTTTACAACCAAAGTCAATAAAAAAATTATAATGATTTACCTTTAACATTACACATCTTTTCACTTCTCCTTATAAAAATCGGAGAAAAAAAGGATTTCATCATTAACTATTTGTAAGCGAGTAATTTGTTGGAATTTCCGCACCAAATCAAGCCTAAAGCCATCATCATCAACATCATCAGTACTGAACTCGATATGCGTACAAATGCCTTTGTTTTTTTTTTTTTTCTTCTTCTCTGCAATGCCTTTATGACTTCAGCGCACAAAAAAAACTCTATGCAGACATAAAAAATCTTCTATGATTTATTTTATTTAAGTGAAAAAACCCACTAGTTAATGGTTCAACACCAACACCATCGGCAGCAATCACTGCATCATCGTCCACTTTAAAACAAGCAACAAAAAATGTCTGTAAAAAAATGTTTGCAGTATATAGTACTCGTAGACTCGTACTATGAAAACAGCATTCAATACAAACAAAAAAAAAACTACTTCTTAAACTTTGAAGACGGTTTGTTAAAAGTAAACGATGATTGGTTACATAAAGTGTAAGAGCGTAGAGTATAAGAGAATAAATTATAGGATTGATATGATATGTAAAAGTATAAAATGGGTGAATATGCGAGTGCTATAGATGTTTTTTATGCATCCTTTCTTTGCTAATATTATAAAAGTGAAAGTTTAGCATATACGACGGGTGAGGTAGGACTTCCCACTTCAACGTTTCTACGTGTGTCTTGACCACTTTCGCAACATGCAGTCAAGCATTGTCATGCTGTAAAATCTATTTATCACGTCTATCGTTGTATTGCGGCCATTTATCTTTCGATGCTCGGCTCAAACGCATTAATTGCATTCGGTAACGATCGCTTGTAGTTATTTCAGTCGGTTTTAACAACTAGCTAGTCCCACCAAATATTAAGCATTACCTTGCAACCCTGAACATTCGATTTGGCCGTTAACATGGCATTGAATTGTCGTAATTAACACAATTTTTGTTCCCAGTCACAATGCGATGCAGAAATCGCCGTTCAACATCTCCCGGCTTCATGTCGTACGGCACCCAATTTCCTTGTTTCTGAATCCTTTCCATGCCTTTCGAGCAGAAATTGTTTGTTGCCTCACTACCAATAATCCTGGCAATTCTTGTTGCGTTTGACACGAGTCTGGAACAAATAATGCGTCCAATTCTACATTTTCGAAACCTTCTCTTTCCTCCACTATGCTGGCCATCGACGTGGGAACCACCATTCTTGAAGCGTTGAAACCATTCTCGGCATATTCTTTCACTAATAGTGGCCTCACCATAAATATTTCAGAGCTTCAGCCGAAAATTTCTTCATCTTAAAGCAGAAAATTGAAACTTGCCGCAAATGGCAAGAATTTTTCTCGTAAGCTGACATGTTTAATCGAGAATAATTTTATTATGCAGACCCAATTCTTCTTGTATGGCATCTACGATCTATTTATTTCGCCTACCATTTACCTCTACACCCATCTATTGCTATTGGAAGTGATACGTAATTCAATAATTCTACATATCACTGGTTTAGAATCAATCCGAGGATCAGATAATAGAGTGGAATAAGCAGTAGAAAATAATTTTCGGCACTCAGCAATTCCATCCTCTTCTCTCATATACGAGAACGTATGTGTATTTGCATATACGAGGGCGGAATGATATTGATGCTATCTAAGTAGGGAAAAAAACAATTTTTTTGAAAAATCATATATTTCTCAACATAGTCAGTCCCTTTTTAGCTCAATACAGTTAGTAAGACAATATTTAAGATAATCGGTGAACAGTGGCCATAACCTTGCCAGCCGATTTCACTGTCTTCGCCTTCTCCTGAGCACTTCCACCAGTTTTCACCCATTGTTTCGTTTTATTTTTGGTTTCAACAATTATTAATCGGCGCCAAAAATCAGGATTATCCTTTACCATATCCAAACACTGCTGTGAAGAGGTCTGTCGAACTCGTTTTCGTGCGACACCGAGCAAACGCGGCACCCATCTTTTTTTTCTTGGACCAGTACTCAGGGGATGACCCCTACATATGCAGTGTATTGTAACGGAACTAGGAAAATAGGTTGGGAGGAGGGGGAAAGAGGGAGTAGTGTTTGTGAACATTTGACTTGAACCTTCCAACGTTATAACAGACAGGAAACACGTCTGCAGGCAACTTATTCCACAGACGAAGCATACGGCTGAAAAACGAATTCTTTCTGTAATGCGTAGTACGATTCGCCGGGCAATCGACCACAAATGGATGAGCTCTGGACGATGAACGTGTGCTACGTAAAAATGTGCGAGTTTCAGGAACAAGATCCCTAATCTCGTCAGAGCAAAATCCATTGTAGTAACGATAGAACAGAGTAACGCACCCCATACTGCGTCGCTGCTCCAGTGAGTCAATAGAGTTGGATACCCTACTGTCACCGATAAGCTTCTTCGCCCTCTCCTGCACACGGTCGAGTAACCCCAAAATAGACTTTGAGGCACCGGCCCAAACATGAGAGTTGTATTCCATTTTCGGTCGGATGTAGGTGGTATAAATAGTAAGAAGGTCGGAAGGAGTGAAATATATCTTACACCGTTTCAAAAACCCGAGGCACTTAAATGTTTCTTTAGAGACATTAAAAATATGTTCAGTCCAGCGAACGTCAGACTGTATCTTCATTCCAAGAACACCAAGAGCATCCGAGTCCTCAATATTTATACCATCCATGAGTACAGATGAGGCAGCACTTCTTGGCGATAGCTTTTTCATGCAAAATGTTGAACACACGTTCATACGATATGTTTACCATTTCAACAATCTTACGTAACATGACTCGGCGATCATTTATAACGATATCGAGGGTTTTCTTGATATCTTCTTCAATAACCACCTCTTCATGTTGATGGTGTAGTTGCAGTGCTTGTTCGGCCGCGTTTAAATTCAGCTATCCAATATTTTACCATGTAATCTAACGGATCAGACTCACCGTAATGTTTATCGAGCTTTCCTTCTGTCTCTTTCGCTGCATTCCCTTTCAAATAATAGTGTTTAAACACTGCACGAAATTTACTTTTTCCATTTTTCAAGAAGCACAAAAGTCGCTTACTTCAAACGACTACAACAAATAAACTAATAGATGAATTTGGGTGAAAGTTTAACAGCTGATTCTCACAGATTGCAATTTAAAAAAAAATTAGCCCTATTCACTATCTTGTGCAAATGGCCTTGCATTATTGCATTTGCAAAATAGTGGAGCATATTTTTACTTTACAAAAATAAAACACACCCAAAAACGCCACTTTTGCAATTGCAGAAATATGCAACCTCAAATGCATAAGATTGTGAATCGAGCTATTTTGTTTGTGATAACATCTAGTGCTACGTAGCTTCAATATCAATCCGCTCTGGTACAATGTAAGTTATAAGAAATAAAAGCTAGAGAAAATACAGCAATTGCCGAAGAAACTTCTTGTGTGTAAACTTAAAATCAAGGAAACGAAAATTGTAGAAAAGTTGGGTAATTAAAATTGCCATGTCTGATCGTGCACTAAGAAATTCTTTTTGATATTAGTCTCAGAAATATTTATAAATAAAATACTCTTTCTTTTCAAAAGATCAATAATATAAATAAATACCGGATCAAATTTCAATCAAGTAGATATATGACATTTTAATTTCTTTGTAGGGTATGTACACGTATCTATAGTTTTATAACCGAATATACAAATAAAAAAATAGCTAAAAAAAGGAATATATTCTATTGCTTCAATGACCATGCATCTGCACAAATATGGGCAAAAAACATGTGATGTCTTAAGAAAAATAGCATTTCAGCAACCAACCAAGGTTTGTGCTTGAACAACAGCGAGTGATTCTTAAACCAGTAGATTAGTGGTTTTTTCATTTCGATGATCTTTTGATTTTTTTTTTTTTTCAAACAGTCTTCCAAACGAACACGAAACCATACAAATAGAAATGAATTGAACATTTTGCTGGAGTAGCTAAATCTTAAACTCTTTTATTTTTCAACACTTTTGTTTGAGCCTGCTGCTTGAATATCGATATATACTCGTTAGGAAAATCGTATGTGACTTTTTATATGTTCTTGTGTGCGAGTGTGTAATGATACTTTTTTCGATTTTTCTAGAAAATTTTTTTCAACAAATAAAATTTTTTACACACTTAGATATGAATATACATACATACATACGTATTTAGAACTAACAACGATTCCTAGTTTTATAATTGTTAATTTGATTTCGTGTAATTTAACCCATTAGTTGAAAGTTTAGACAAACTTTTAGACTTGTAACATGATGTAAATAAATCTATATAAGAGTTGTAAAATAATCAAGTATAAGAATATAAGACTACATATGTCAGTATATCACTTATTCACAGATGAATAAATAGTTAGAGCAGGGGTGTCCAAAAGTTCTGTATGGAAGAGCAAACACCAATACATTTAAGTAAAACCAACTTTTATTTAATTTTTTTTTTTTTGGTGTAAAAAGCAAAACATATTTACAAAAGCAAAATCTACACTGATATTCGCTGTCGCCAGTGTTTACCAGCAAAGCATGCGAAAGTGTTGTGACTTTGCTACAGTACAGTAAAGAACGCCAAAAAAAAATATATCGGGTGGTTAAATTTCAAGGGCCGATGTTGAATGTAAACCACACCTAAACGCCAAGTTTTTTTCCGAATTTTATTTGCCACTTCTCTATTTCAGACTTATTCAGTTTGAACCATGGAGAGATACACAATCCAACAACGTGTTAAAGTTATCCAGACTTATTATGAAAATGATGATCAATTGTCGAAGAAAATCATGATGAGGCACATTTTCACCTCAGTGGATTCGTCAATAAACAGAATTGCCGCATTTGGGCAAATGAGAATCCAAGAGTGACTATCGAAAAACCAATGCACCCACAAAAAGTGACTGTTTGGTGCGGTTTATGTGCTGGCGGCATCATCGGGCCGTATTTTTCCAAAATGAGGCCGATCAGGCAGTTACTGTGAATGGTGTTCGCTATCGTAAGATGATAACGAACTTTTTATGGCCCGAATTGGAAGATATGGATGTAGACGATATGTGGTTTCAGCAGGACGGTGCCACTTGCCACACAGCTAACGAAACAATTGCTCTTTTGCGCAACAAATTCAATGGCCGTGTTATCTCACGTAATGGCGATGTCAATTGGCCGCCAAGATCATGTGATTTGACACCGTTGGACTTTTTTCTTTGGGGTTATTTGAAAGAAAAGGTGTACGTCGATAAGCCAGCAACAATTCAACAGCTAAAGGATGAGATAATTCGGCACATTAACGGCATAGAACCTCCATTATGCCTCAGGGTCATCGAAAATTTGGACCATCAGATGAAGGTGTGCCACCGTGGTTGCGGCACCCATTTGGCCGATATTTTGTTCCATACATAATTGAATAATATATCATAATAAAATAAAATTACAATAATGTCCTAAATAGTTTGTGTTTTATTCAAAATCAACATCGGCCATTGAAATTTAACCACCCTTTATATGCAAAGTTGTTTTCGTATTTTTCATTGCTCGTGCTGAGTGCAGTGTGTGCGTGTATTAAAGAGCACAACCATATAGCTAAGCGTTTTTACTAAAACAATTGAGCATCAATCACATAGGGCTTGGGCACTTCTGAGTTAGAGTAAAAAAAATTAAAACAATTAAGTTTTTTATTCGCTATTTTTAGCTTCTACCATTTATACCAATAAAAATTAGAAATAGCTTGTTTTCTATGTTTCCCAGCTATCTATATGTCGACATTTCATAGGAACTACCCTAATCATCAGTAGATTTGGAAGGGTATTATGAGGACATTTCTTTCAAAAGTTTCCAAAGCTTGTTTTGTAACTAACGTATGCGTTAAACGTTAGTTACAAAACACATTAACACTACCATACATTTGTTAAAAAAGTTTATGCAAAAACGGTACCTTAACTATTAAATGCAATAATAAATTTAATTATTTTCTTCTGGCAATGCCGTTATGTTCAGTTGTAAGTTTTTGAATAGTGATGCAAGAAAACTAATATTCGAAAATCGCAAAAACACATTTAAAAAATAAAAAATGTTTATTATGTCATAAAATAACACATTTTTGGCAAACATTTCCTGGATTTACCTTTTTAAAAAGTAATGAATATATAATATGTAGTATATTAATGAAATTGAGAAAAATTAATAGGATTACTTATTAGAAATATTTTTATTATTCGAATAAAGATTTTCAGTGTATTCGTTTGATTGAAAGTGCATCACTAGCATAATTTTAATTTATATTATTCTTTCAAAATGAATAGTTTGAGAATGTAATGATTTTATTTTTTATATAATGAAAGTAATAAATAGTGTATTTATTAAACTAGATAAGTTAATTAGGACCTCCTTTATTAAGGATTTTGTGGAACGATAATATTTTCCTTTTCATTGCTCACACAAATTCAAATACTTGTATGAAAAACTTAATTTTGGAACTTCAACCCGTTGCATGACACTATTGGTACCAAGATACTTACATCTCAATACCTCCAGATTTTTTTCATTAGCGCCATTAAATTGTAGAACTCTTTACCCTTAAACTTTAAACGTATACAAGCGAAAAACAGTTTTGCTAAAGCTATCGTTTAAGGGCGTTTCAGACTATCATACAAGTCTTAAGATTTTGATTGGATTTTGTGGGACAAAAATCTAAAGATATTTGTTGCGACTGTCAAAAAATCTAACGTACCATTACATTTTGTTTTCACACTATTACACCTAAAGTAAAAAAAGGAATATGACTTGAAAATAAACAGCCAATTTACTTAACGTCTGGTTTTAATATTTTTATTATTTGCTTTTGCAAAAAATGCAACCCTGATCCAATGAAAAATCTTATTGTTTAAACAAATTTCTAAAAATGGTGAAAAGTTATGGGATGTCAAATCTTTTACCATATTATTTTCAATTTTCATAACGCTTTACATTCACACTATCACACTTGCACGTATTATTTGATTTTTTGACAAGTCTTAACACAAAGTGTGATAGTCTGAAGTGCCCTTTACTATTATTCAAAAAATTTACTATGATTCAAAAATGATTAACTTTTAATTTCTCTTCATTTTATTTGTTATTCTCAAGTATGCATTTGTATTTTTTAACTTAATAAAAAAGGATTATTGCTTAATATTTAAACCCCTATTTTATAAAGATTTTCTGTGTTGTGATGTTCTGCACACTGTGTGTCGGCAAAGCAGTTTTTTTGGGTGGGCTTATACAAGATTGTACGAAAAAAGTATAAACATTGGCCGTAAGTTGTATGCCAAAAATATTAAAGAAATATGGAGTGGTGGAAAAAAAATTGGAGAGAGAAAGAGAAAAAAGAACTGCGAGAAGAGATAAAAGTTTGTTGATTGGGCCTGCTAAATTTTTATTGCTAATTATTAAGATTAAAAAAAATAATAATAATAATTAGTGCAATATTTTTCTAAATATAAAACATTTAAGTTGAAACCAAAAAGAGGTCGTTGGACGAAAATCTGCCCAACCCAGCTACAAAAGAGCCAACATCAAGCTGTGGCAACAGGTACGCGAGCCAAAAAGAAATGAAGCGGTGTAAGAGTTCGGCAAGCTTCCCAGTATAACTTGTGAGAAAGGAATTTTAAGGACCTTTGATGCAACCGGAATTTTGTAAGAGCTATCTTTTCTACATAACTACAAAAAAATGTATCTGGTATGTAAACCGGGCGAAAAGGGCCCAACCAACATCTACAGGACCTACAGGCTAATTTAAGCTGTTCTGTGGTGCTATTGTTTTTGAAAGTTTTATTGATTTTAATTTTTATGATTTTATGATAATTTGCAATAATAATTTTCAGTAGCAGTTTAGAAATTTTTTTTTACTTTCTCTCAATGAAATTTTGCGTCGTTCGTTTGTGGTATATACATATATTTATTCAAATTAGAAAATTATTTCAATTTCATTAATTTTCATTTTCGAGTCATTTCTATCTAGTTACATTTTCATATGTTTTTTATATACATTACCTATTTTTTTTAGTTCTTGTTTTTTTCATTTTTTTGATTTGTTAAACCAAAGTATTTTAGTGGCTTTTAGGAGTAAAAGCACCACAGCTTGCCGTTTTTTTTCACTTCAAATTAGAAGTATTGTTGTTAGTACTCCGAATAATTTGAGCTCACGCTAGGCTGGAGGAAAACTTTTCAGTAACGCGATTTTTTTTGTTGGGGACGGTATTTTGTCCGGAAGCTAAGCTTGTCCGTAAAGAAGCTAAAATTCTTTTGGTTAATTAATATAATTTTGTAATAAGCAATAGTTTTTGTTTGCACATATGTGCTTATTTAAATAAATTAAATTTTATAATGTTTTTTTTTTTTTAAATGATCATCAAGTTTTCTTAATGCAATAAGACATTAAAAATTATGGGACGGTGAGTAGAGAAGGGACCGGCTGAACGTGTTTGGGGTGGTTTCAGAAACAAAAGCGCCAGAAACCACATAGGTGAAGTCAATTTTGATTTCAGGGGAGGGAAGGCGTGCCGACAGACCATCAGTCGGCGGTGTGACGGGTTGATGAAAGTCAACAACCATGGCAGAGTTTTGTATTTTTTTGTTTGTGTTTCTTTTTGTTTTACTCACTCACTTTCGGGCCTCACCACTTAAATAGAATTTTGTTTGGCAATTGGAAAAAAGGCTGGTATGTTTTTTTTGTAGTTGCATTGAGCTGGATTGGCCGGCAAGAACCACTCCCGATCGGCGAGCCAAAGCCGGCGTATCCGCCATCATGCCAGCACAGCCGGCAGTCCAGCAACCCTACACACAATGTTCAACATTTTGTTTTTTTATGTAAATCATTAATGAGTGAACTTTTTTAGTTATAAACATATGTACGAGATTAACTAGTTGTGAGTTCGAGTCCAACTTCAGTCAAGAAGAAGGATTATTTTTAATTATAACAATAATTGCTGTGAAACAATAAGACCAAAGAAGAACAGAAAAAATAATTGAATACCATTAGCTAGGGGAAACTAGCTGTTTCGTAGTCGCTACACTACTCATCAGCACCAGTATGGAACTTAAAGCTAAATGAGATTTAAGTACGAACTCAAAAACTGGGCCTTAATGTTCTTATGATGAAATAAAATAAATATTGTTATTGTGGATGTTGTTTTTGTAAATGTTGTAGAACTGTAACCATCAGTAATTTTATTAGACTTTCATAACAATACTTTGATTATACTTATCCCACATTTTTGCTCACTGTTTTTAAGTACGAAGAGAAATTCGTAATATTTTGCTCCCACACATCGAAATATCCCAGCGGCCAAAGTTTTGCTTACAGAAGCGATGATCTCATGCGCACTTGTAAGTCAGTAATGCACACCATCTCATATACGAACCTAGTATACTTTTTCGTATACATTGCCGCATTTGTAGAGTGAACGCCTACCAACTGCACACAAAGTAAGCGAGGTAGTGAGGTGTTCATTCAACAAAAGCTCATTACTTCCTAACATACATTGTAAGTCATCAGTAGGCAGTTCGAATACAATCTCGCATACTTTATAAGTCGGAAGTAGACAGCTCGGATACAATTTCGCATACATTGTAAGCCGGCAGTAGGCAGCTCGTACGTACTGCGCATTTCAGTTTTTTTGGGAATATTTCATTAAATAAATTTTTTGTGTTTTTTGTGCACTGCATTCTTTTCTTTTTCACTAAATGTTTTATCTTTCTTGTAACTTTTTTATAAGGTTTTCTTACATTTAGCACTGATTTTGTTAATTCAATTTTTGCAACGTGCTCTGGCAAAGACGGCGAACGTTTGAATTACATCGAATAAATAAAATACGTTCATATAAATGTAATACAAAAGATGAACGCAATTCATTTTGGGAACTCCATATACTACTGTGATACACTCTATAAGTTACCATTCATTGATTACAAAGTGTGGCACACATCATCGAAGAGAAGTAATGTGGTAGACGATGTTCGCCGCTGGGATCTTGTATTGCCAGGTAAACGTGACTTTAGGAAAACATATGGTCGAATATAACTTAAATATACTACCGAAAAGGATCTTAAATCTCAACGCCTCAAAGGGTTAATAAGCCAATCAAAGGTCTTAACACTTTAAGATACTTATTTTACTGTTTTCTTGCCCGCTTCAAGTACAACAGCATTTTCTATTGCTGGAGACTGTGGAAGGTAGCCAGTGGTAAGTAAGTGCAATTTAGTTTTGATGCAGCAGTTGTTGCCGTTGATGTGTTGTTGTTGCTGTTGGGTTCATAACGATGAGTTGCTTAACAGCAGATTTAGCTAAAGGACAAATCGCTTTAAAAAAAATAAAGAAAAAAAAAAGAAGTTCGTCGTTGGCTTAAACAGCGTGTATGTTTTGGCATCGTATTAAAAATTATGTTGTAGTGACTGTTGTTTTTTTTTCAGTTTTCTCGTTGTTGTCGTTTCTGCATTTTTATTTATTTTTTTTTTTTTAATTTTAAATTTTGTTTGTGTCTAAACTTAAGGCTTCTTTCTTTCTATAGTTAATGTCTAACTTTTTATGTTTTTATGCATACATACATACACGAGCACATATACATACATATATACATCCAAACATTCGGTTTTTTTTTCTCTAAAGTTGTTTTTATTATTTTCTGCTGTTATGCGCTTTTTTATTTTTATTTTTCTTGTTAGATAAATGCAAAGTATCGAATTCCAATAGTTGTATTGACCTCTTCTACTTTTACTGCCTGCTTAAAGCATGTACATGTATGTGTGTGTGTGTGTGTGTGTGTGTGTGTGTGCGAATGTGCATGTGTGATCATGATTTTTGTTTTCTGTTACTGTGGCTTTGGTTGCTGTCGTTTTTACTGTTGTTACTACCATCAAATATGCATGGATGTGTGTGTGTGTGTGTGTACGAGTATTTGTTGTTATTGTTGGTGCACTTGCATTTTGTCTGGCAACCAATTTTATACTCTCATCGTTTACACCGTAACTTGTAATGATCACTACTAAATTTTCTTTTGCTTTCTGTCCGTCCGTCCGCCCGTCTGTCTGTCTATCTGTTGGTCTTTATGTTTTTGTATTTCTAAATCTAATACTTTTATAGTTTTTTTGTTCAGGTCTGTATAAATGGTTGCTAAAATGTAAGGATACACCGATATTATATTATTGTTCTTGTTGCTTTTGCTGATGTTGTTGCGTTTCTTGAGAACAATAAAATTTGATGTGATTTGGCTGTTGTTTGCATTTGTGTTATTTATTTTGATATATGTAGATATGTATATGTAGATGCATTTATGTTCGAACGCACCCAACAAACAAACTGATCTCAATTTAACCATTTTCATATATTATATGTCCATATCGCAAACGTTTAATAAAACGAAAGCGTTCGATTTTTCTCAATTTGTGGAACATAATTATTCCCGTATTACTCTCAAACTGTTTTTTAAATTAATTTTCTTTGAAATTAGCAATGGAATCTAAAAGTTAGTTAATACTTATTTAATCAAAGTTGTTATTTCTTCATAAAAAATTTTTGTATCAAATCACTCCGCCATTTCAAGAAACTGTTGGCTTTATACCGCCGATTTTTAAAAATTAAGCGCAAAATATTAGTGAATGGAAAATACTAGCATCGAGTGGTTAAATTTTAAGGGCCGATGTTGAATGTAAACTAGTGGCTGTGTTCTGGAATTCTCGCCACGAGAAACTTTTCGACTGAAACGTGTAAAATGAAACAAAGTTGACTACCTACTTTTCTCACTAAACTGTAGCTATAACTTTTTTTTGGCGAGTACTGGTGTAACGACACTTACGCTTTATGCTGGCATAGCTCAGCGTGGTCCAGGGTCGTTTCAAGAAAGAAACAGAATTAATCTTCAATGTGGTTCCTTTATTTAAATAAACTGATTTAAATGCTGTCTTATGTGTTTGGTCCCGTGCGGCTGTGGCACCACCTACGGCTGACGTTGGAGTGGGGTTGCTGGCCGCTATGGAGGAATTGAAAACTCCTGCACGGACGCACTCGCTTCCCCACCAACCCACTGCCTCTGGTGTCGCGCTGGAGTGGAATTAAAAACTCCTCTGGCGGATGGTGAAGGTATTAATAACACTTTCATTCTCCTCCAAGGTTGACAAACTGCTCTCAGGAGAATTTAAAACTCTCCCTCGAATACCAACCTGACGATGAGGCAAACCAGGCAGAGATGAACCACTCCAGAGTAAAATATTAGGAATTAAGAACTCCTCACTACTCTTTATTGGTACTTTGCCACGGCTACTCAAAAAAACCATATGCTTTGAATTAGAATTAAAAACTCTTCTTCAAGGCTGAATACGCTGATGCTCGTGCTTTTATACTCTACGATGAGCACACATACACGTACTAACACCTACGCGCAACCATATGTGCGGCTGTGTTTAGCAAACATTGTCTCATGGTTGATATTTATTCATAGCATGGTGGTGCCATCTACACTGACCGTTAATTTTAAATACAATTTTCAAACTTAGAAATAATTTAACCTACATTACATGTAACTTATTATACTAAATTAATTATGAATTCCAAATCAAATATAACAACGCTTCTTGCGTCAATAATAATAAATGAAATAATCCAATGAATAACTGAATAAATACAAATATGTATATGAAAAACGGGAACATGACTTCACGTGTGTAGCTCCAAAACGGGGCCTCCGACTTTGGGCGTTACAATGGCTGTCACGTAAGAAAATTTCTCGCCATTTGACAGAAAACTATTTCTGTAAAACTTTTGCGAAAAAATTTCCCGTTTTCAACTGTTACTATTTCTCGCAAATAAAAAGGCTGTGAGATAGTATATATTTCAAATAACAATAATCACCATTAAATGAATAATAATACGGAAAAAATAAGTATTTTGCTGTTAAATTAAGTTTAATATATACTTTTATTTACGCAGTTTAGAATGATTGTTTTTTTATTTTAACTTTTGAATTAATTTTTATATCCATCACACAAAAAGCTTTAACGGAATACTTAAGTTTGTAATTTCTACAATTTTAATTTCCGACCCAACAAAGGATAATGTAATACTTCTGTAAAGTTTTTTTCAGAATTCACAAATTGTAATTTTTTTTAATTTTTACAAAATTTTGTGCATACGTATGTATGTATTTGTAAACAGAATATAAACGTAAGAGCCATACTACACATTTTCTTGAATATCCGGCGGTTATAATATGACGCCGTCGAACAAAATTTCTTAACTGTAGTAATTTTTGGTCGGCGGCGGTACTAATTGTGGCTGGCGCTTTCATTTATAAAATTGCATGTCGGCATCGTTTTATATTTTCAGGCATTTCTAACATAACGACGTAATCGCTTTGGATAGTTTTTGACATGAGTTACAGACGCAGTTTTTTCTCACTTTTCGAGAAACGATGGAATAATTTGTTTCACAAGTTTTCGACGCGAGAATTTCTCGCCAAAGTTACAGAACACAGCCACAGTATTTCATTTGACAATTTCAGACTAGCTCAATTTGAACCATGAAAAGATATACAATCTAGCAACGTGTTATTATGAAAATGGGCGTTCAAATCAACAAATCAAAATGCATGTAGTGCACTTCTTCTTCGGTTAATTTAATCATCTAAAGTAAATGTGCGCACAATCGGAAAAACCGTGCAAAAAAAATTAAGCAAACTGGGTCTGTAGGAGAAGCGAAAACATCAGTGCCTGCATGTATAGCTCGTTCTGCAGAAAATATTGATGCTGTTCGCGATAGTGTGGATGAAAAACCGTCCACCTCAACTCGTCGACGTGCCCGACTATTGCACCTCTCACGTTCGTCGTTGATGAATATTATGCATAAAGACTTACATTTACACGCTTACTCAAGAACTAAAGCCTCTTGACCATTCCAAGCGTCGTCACAATTGTGGCAAGAAATGGCAACAGTAGATGATAAATTTTCGAAGATAATCATCTTTAGTGATGAGGCACATTTTCGGCTCAGTGGATTTGTCAATAAGTAGAATTGTGGCATTTGGGCGAATGATAATCAAAGAATGATGGTCGAAAACCAATGTACAAAGAGTGACTGTTTGGTTTGGTTTATGGGCTGGCGGCATCATCGGGCCATATTTTTCCCCCAAAATGAGGCCGGTCAGGCTGTTGCTGTGAATGGTGTTCGCCATCGTGAGATGATAACGAACTTTTTATGGCCCGAATTGGAAGATATGTGGTTTCAACAGGATGGTGCCACTTTCCACACAGCTAATAAGACAATGGCTCTTTCGCGCGACAAATTCAATTTCATGTAGTGGCGATGTCAATTGGCCGCCAAGATCATGTAATTTGACACCGTTGGACTTCTTTTTATGGGATTATTTGAAAGAAAAGGAGAACGTCGATAAACCAGCAACAATTCAAGAGCTAAAGGATGAGATAATTCGGCATATTAACGGCATAGAACTTCAGTTGTGGCGTCATCGAAAATTTCGACTATTGGATGGAGGTGTGCCGCCGAGGTCGCGGCAGCCATTTGGTCAATATTTTATTCCATACATAATTCAACCACTATTATCATAGTAAAAACCAATGACATAAATTTCTAAATAATTTGTTATTATTGTGAAAAAGCGTCCGTCGCTCGACTTATAAAAAATAGTGCACAAAGCGCCTCAGTGTTTTTTCACAAATAATAGTTTGATCAGTGTTGCCAAAATGAAGAGCTTACCATGGTTTTGGCGATTTTATAAACAAAATAAGGTTTGAAGATATTTCTCCCAAAATTAATATATTTCGATTTTGGAAAGATATATATAGTTAAAAAGCTTTTTTTTTAAATTAACTATCAGTAAAACAAAAACAGTGTGGCCAAATATGAGTAAAGAAAATATTTGTATGTATGCAAATATATGAAATTTCATGGTTTTACTGATTTTTATATGAGAGTGTATTATTTAAGAGCGGTAAAAACAAAGAATGCGATGGATTGCGTCGACCGGTGTTCTATCTTTTTATTATATTTGAATAATCGCCCTTTTGCAATTTTTACGTTTGACACTGAAATTTAAAAAAAATCATTAAATTTTTTTCTAATATTAAGATTTTTCAATTAGATTTTTGATTTGTACATTTGTATATCGGGTTTTAGTTCAAGTTTTTTCCTTTTTTATGTTGTTTATTAAGAAGGCTCTTTTACAATACAAATCTGATGTGATCAATAATTTTTGGTTGAGGAAGACAAGAAAAATAATAATCAAACTTTAGCTGGGGGACAACTAGATGGGGGACAACTAGCTGGGGGACAATTGGCTGTTTCGTAGTCGCTACACTACTCATCAGCATCCATTGGGATTTGAGCTCGGGTCATGACGTATCATGAACTGCTGCCTTAACCACTCAGCCACTGAGCCAATTAATTATTCTCTATCTATATTCATCCCATATTGAATTACATATGCATTTTGTTAATTGCCTACATTGCTTGTACAGCGCCAAAAGTTTCTGGCATCACTGGTTTGATGTGCTATGGAAGTATGTACGAGAATTCATATAAGTAGCGATGTTATTATCTTTGCCTATAAATAATTACTCATACGACAATAGTTACGAGAGTTACAAATATAAAAACATACAAACATACAAGTGAAATTAATATAAGCGTTTTAATAATCGCTCTTGTTGTATAGATAGCAGCTATTCAGCCACTAACAACTGACAGGAAACGTTGAAAAGTACTACTACGTTGCTCAAAAATCGCACAAGCTCGGCAAAATCTCAGACTACTCTACAGAAACCGGTAAAAATAAAATAAAAATTTGTAAAAAAATAAACAAAAACCGTATAATTACCTGTAAAACCAGTTCCAAAATCGAGCGTTTAAAGTTACATGTTCCACGGCAGTTCGAAACAGGTTAGCGAACCGTTTCCGAGTTTTTTTTGACAATTCCCATAATCGGCTTCAGAAATCGCCAAATCCCCTCATTTCCACGGAACAATTTTCGTACTAAAGCGGCAATACTCTTTTCTATAGCCGAATATCAAAAGTAAGCATGTACTCGTATGACAGGATTTGCAAGAGTTATAAACAAACAAAAAAAAAAAAAACACAAGTCTCAAACCGAGTCGCAGAAGTTATAAACACTTGTAGTTGTGTTTGGTGGGCATGTTTTGGCCGCTTACAAAGCTCGTACAAACCATTTGGTATTTATTTGTTCTAAAGTTACTTTTCTAGATAGTTGATTTAATTTTTATATTAATCGAATTTTATTACTCAAGAGGGGAAATAACTTGAAGATAAAGTAAAGATTTTGTTTACAATACTACATTTTCTCATACATATGTATGTATGTGAGTACACAAAGTTTACGTATGAATCTTTTCATTAAAGTTTGATAGATATAAAAGCGAACAGGAGAGATACTTTTTTAGGAACTCATAAATGATTTTAAGTTCTTAGGTAATAAGCAAAAATAAATCGAAAAGCCTTATGAACGACGCGATTCAAATAGACCCATCGATGATTAAATCGAGTGATTTTGCTGGCCATACCAAATCGCCAAACCGAGAGATTACGCGACCAGGAAATGCTTATTACACAATACCCATTGTGGCTACGGCTGTGTATGTGGTTGTAGCATCTTGTAGCAACCGTAAGTGCACCGCTCATTCAATTCCGGCAGTAAGAAGTTGCTCATCATCGATGGCGTCTTCAAAACAAAAAATAAGGTCAAATCACCACTTCATGCTTGAATACCGCACCACATAGTAGCCTGGAGTGAATGTAACGGCCCCAGAAACAAAGATTTTGTTTTTTTGGCCTCACCATTTAAATGAAAATACGACTCGTGTTCCATGATGATTCTCGACTTAATTATGCCACGCTCTTGCGGAATATATCGTCCGTTATATCCTGCAGCTGTCTAGTTCACAAATGTCAAATATGATTGACGTAAAATGGCATTTGCAAAAGCTTTTACACCTTACGATGGGGTGATTAATTTTGCTTTACCCTGTGCATCTTGTATCGCCTATTTAGTTTTGTTTCAAAGATTGTTCTAAAACACAGTGCTTGGAAGTCCTGCATCTGTATTCTTTAGAATATTTTGTGCAGCCTTTTAATGTATACTAACTACTAGACTAACTAGTCAGATCTGCAGTACGAGCATGGTTGCATACACAGAAAAAAAGCTAATACTAAATTCAAGAGTTTTACTTTACTTGCTTTTAATACGAGTCGTACTCAAAAATTTAAGTACGAATAACACATAAGAGTACTTAAAATAAGCAGAAACCGGGATTGTTCAAGAAAATCAAAGAATCTCGCAATATCTTAAGATAAGTATAAAATTCTAGAACCAACTGCAGAATTTTCAAAACAAAGAAGACACAAATTAATTTATATAAATGAATTGCTGACAGATAGAAATAAAAGACTCGCTGAGAAAAAAATTCAGTTTTTTTTTGTGCGAAATTTCTTACCGGCGAGCATTTTTTCAGGTCTGCGAACAGCCAGGAGCTAAATCTGGTGATTACGGTGGATGTGGGCGCAATTCGAAGTTCAATTCATGTAGTTTTGCCTTTGTTTTGATTGACTTGTGACACTATGCGTTGTCTTGAAGAAACAAAATTTTTTCTTTGTCATATGCGGTCGTTTCTTTGCATTTTCTGCCTTCAAACTCTGCAAAAACGCTACATAATATTCACTGTATTTCCTTTCTCAAGATAGTCGATGAATATTATACCACTCACATCCCAAAATGCCGAGGACATAACCTTTCCAGCCGATTTTTATGCTTTCGGGCGCTTTAAACGAGGTTCACCAGCTCCAGCTTGTTTCCGAAGTGAAGTGGTGTATCCATGTTTTATCCCTTGTCACATATCGACGCAAAACTTCCGTTTTGTTACGTTTAAACATGGTCAAACACTGCTCAGAATCATCAACACGTTATCGTTTTCGGTCAACAGTGAGCAAACGCGGCACCCAGAGCTTACTTATAGACAAATGATCATGCAATATAAAGCCAACACGTTCTTTTGGCATCTTTACAATGTCAGCTAACTCACGCAACTTCACCTTTCGATCATTCAAAACGATTTTATGGATTTTTTACGTTTTCTGGTGTTACCGCCTCATTTGCACATCCACTGCGTTCTGCATCATCAGTGTCTCTACGACCACATTTTAAGTCAGCAAACCAACGCTATTGTTGTTGTTGTAAGTGATATGGGGAGCGGAGTCCCCATAAAGCTACGTATACACGGTTGTCAGATCTTACAATATTGCCAGTAAAATTGTCTGAAAATGTATTACAATCGTGTGAACTACCAATTTTTAACTTAAAACGTTGTCAGGAAAACCACTGTCAATCATTTGTAAGACGACAATGTTGTCAGGCATCTGACAATCGTGGGAACACTCTTCGTCGGCATTGCCAGATAATTGGCCGGTATTGTAAGCTCAGTTTTAATTGTCAGATGTATAAAATTAATGCACCTGACAATGGCATCATTGTCAGAAAATAGTTTGATGGGCAACACTGCCAAACAAATGGTTGTTGCTATATACAACATGTCTGGCAATTTTTTTCATCTAATAATCTGACAACCGTGTGAACTGACAATTTTTGTTGTCAGATGAATTATTTGTCAGACCATAGCCTGACAATGAAACTGTAAGATTTTCTTAGGATCGTCTGAACACAAAATTTACTTCTGCGGGACAATTTTCCATTGTCACTACATTGTCAGCATGTTGCCAGATCTTACAATATTGTAACATCTGACAACCGTGTGTACATAGCTTAACACTTTTCAAGCCATTGCTTCGCTTGAAAGTTATTTTTTCCCATCAACAAGCATTGTAAAGCTCTAAACACTTAGACGACAGCAGACTTCACAACTTCACGGCTACAAATGAAGTTAGCTTCAAATGCTGTCTCGTCAACAACATAATTATTTTCAAGACAGCAGCAGCACTATGTGTATTTAAGCAATGCAAATTTTAGAGGTGCCAGATATATATTTTTCATGAATAAAATTAAAATTACTGACTGAAAACGTAATAGTATCACGTAAAGTTGTAAAAACTCATAAACTTATTTGTTTATTTTATTTATATGATGTTTATTTCTATTAAATATTTCAAACAAATTTTAGTTTTTATTGCTGCCAATTTATATTTATAGTGGCAGCACTGCATTTACTTTTTGCTGCTTACGAAAATAGAAATTAATCTAAGTTGGCAGCAGCAGCAAATACTGTTGTGAAGTCGCTGTGCTGTGATGTCGTTAAAATAGTCGTGTGCATTTAAACACATGTATTTTATTTTTGACAGATTGCTGCTTGCTGTCTGCTGTCGTCTATGTGTTTAAAGCTTAAGGAAGATTAAAACACGAAATTGTTTTTGAAACATTGTTTTCAATATAACAGAAGTAGCGTCACTCTTAGCACAATAACTCACGAACTAATGAATAGAATATCATGAAATTTTAACAGATGTCTTTGGAAGGTTAGTATTAACTGAAAAAGAGTGACTGCAATAAAGCTAGCGCCGTCTATGTGTTAGGCCCGGGACTTTTGAGTCTATGTAGTATCCTATTTGTCGCAGAATGATTGAGGAAACAATCAGCAAACTGTATTATCATTGAACTTCAATAAAACTTTCTTTTTTTCCACAAATGTTGCAAAGACTTGACACAAAACACACAACTTTGTTTTAAGCATTTTCCTCTTTAAAACCGAATATCAAAAGAAATGAAATTATTTTTTTTTTTTTATTTTACATAAAACTCAACTTCCTGCCTAAAAACCACAAACAACGTGTTAACTTTTGTTTGGAAAAACAAAATCTTTGATCCACTTTTAAAAATGTTTGCCAATATTTTATCGGTTTTTGCTGCCTTAAGATACCTTTTGCTCACTCATATTAACCATAAAAAATACGAAAACGAAATAAAAAAAAATTTTGTGCTGGAAACTTGTTTTAATTAAAATTCCTTAAAACCAAACAAAAATTCACAATAACTTTATACTCTACATACAAAAAAAAAAAAAAAAAAAAAAAAAAAAATACGAAACGAAATGAACGCATAAAACGAAAAAAGTCTCTTTTCAAATTTACAAACTTAATAAAAAAGAGTCTTATACAGTTTTTGGCTTGATGTAGGTTGGATCAAAAAAAAAAAAAAACGGCATATAAATGTATCTGTATTTAACAGATTTTGTTTTTGCGCCAGAAAATTGGTGCAAAAGATAAATAAGTGGAGAAAAAAACTCTGGAAGAAAATCTCAATATGCAAGAACTACTTGCTTGTGTGCTTAAAAAGTAGGCAGGGAGGGGGGCTGAGTACAGCAGAAGAAGAAAAAATACATCACTTTGATTCTTTCGATTTTTTCTGGTTTTTTTTTCTTGGTCTCTTTGGTGCCGGTTGTAGCAACCAAGTGAACGTACCTTTTCCATCAAACAAAAGCGTTTTGTCGCAATTAAATTTTGCTTTACTTTTCAGTTCTGTTTTTTTTCTTATTAATATTTTTAAGATATAAAGTAACACAAATATATAAAAAAGAAAAATATTTGGCAGCGCAAAGTTAAGGAATGATTTAAATATTTTATAAGAAAAAATTGCACGAATGCAATTCATACGACTGCACATAAGAGTTTGTTTATGCCAGCGATGGGCAGCGGGAGCGCGTTGAATAAAACAGTAAATAAGTTGCTCTACGCCAGCGAATGCAGAAATTATTCTCGAAAGTGTCTTCACTCGCCAAGAAAGATCTTTATTTAAAAAAAACCCAGATTTTGTTTAAAAGACACGACTTGACAACAAAAAGCGCTTACTTTGCAACATTCTTTGTTTCTTTTGGCGACTATTGACGATTTTTGTGAAAAATATGTTCCATAGTTAAAAAAAAAGTGCACAAAAAGAAGACAAAAAAAATTTTAAGAAAAATTTCAATTCAATCAAACTAATTCAAAATGCATGTAAGCTCAAGACCACCCAGAATTTTTGTATTTTTTAATTTACAAATCGATTTGCCAATCAATATCTAATGGTGTTTTCTTTTCTGATAAAAATGCTACACTTTGAATGGTTATCATTTTTTTCCGATTACCATCACCCTTAAAAAGTTGTACATGTGTTACTAGCACAAAAGAACAAAAAATGCTAACAAAGTGCCATTTAATAATAATGTACACTTAGCGTTTCAAATATATCATGACTACTTTTAACATACCAACGTTTTAATCACTATTTTTATCTTATAACAGCTATCATTAGCAGCACCGTTTACTCGTCTACAATAACAAAAGTATTTCATATTTGCATAAACTCGTATGAAACAAAGATGTAAGAAAAAGGGCAGTGTCTCCACCTTACTTGAAGTACAGTGAAGGACATGCTACATGTTTTGCCAGTTTTAAGTGCAACATGTTTTGATAAGAACATGATACCCTTTAAATAGTGTATCAAATTTTTTAGAAAAGAACGTGTTGAACCACTATATGTAGCATAGGTGTAACATTTTTATCAGAAAAGAAAACACCATAAATATAATATTTCTTTATATCACTAGAGCATAATAAGCAATTTTACAGCACAACGTTGCCAGTTTAAATTAAAATAATTTGTTAGGTTAGGTTAGGTTAGGTAAGCAGGCCGCTGGATTTCCAGCAAGTACCCGGAAACTCCAGCTCACTTGGGTCCTGTAGGTCGTTCCCTTTGTGATTGCCTGGAAAAGTTAGTAAAGGAAAAAGAAAATAAAAGGTTATAGGGATATAGAAGGAAGTGAGGAAGAGGGAAAGGAGGTGGGAAACTATTAGTGTGGCATTACTTGCTGATTTACTAGCCATCCGCTGATTCTAATAAAAGAAGCTAACGCAGTCGGTTTGACCGAGGCCAGACATGAAAGGCTATTGGAGCTCTGCTCGCCTAAGTACCTTAGACGATGATGCTCCAAAGGCATGTACCGAGGAGGTGAAGGATTGTCTCCTCCTCCTCCTCGTCTTGGCAACTTCTACAGAAGTCATTATATGGTAGACCCAGTCTCCTGGCAGAGATCTAGGAAGTTTTAGTAGCCCCCCTGTTCTCTTAGAGTTAATGTGCGGCCACAGGCTTCTTAATATAAGGCATGTGGGCTCTGTGTGCCACCTTTCTTGGGCATATTCTAGCGTATGGAGTTTTATTCGTTTCCAACACGCTGATAAGGGTTGTCCGCAAAAGGGGTATATATCCTTGTCCTCTAGGGCTGTCCCTTTTTTGGCTAATTCATCAGCAATGTTGTTGCCATTATTGGAACCATGTCCACGTACCCATTTTAGGGTTAGGTTAGAATGTCTCGTTATCTTATTTAAAGATATCCGGCATTCTTGGACAAGACTAGATTTAGTATATATTCCAGTCAGGGAGTTGATGGCGGCCTTGCTGTCTGTAACTATCATGATATCCCATCCGAATATCTTGTGGTACATCAGCCATCTGGCCGCTAAAAATAATTTGTTAAACTCATTTGTTTGTTAATAACCATTTTAAATACGAGTTTATTAAACCTTAAACCCTTACTAACTCGAACTTACAAGAAGGCAACATATGCTTTTTATGGTATTTTACACATTTGCTTTATCTGAGACTTACAGGGTGAACTAACTCATCTCGTAAGGTTGCAAAAATAAAAAACACTTTTCAAAACATATATTTTATCACCTTTAAAACACATTTTTTCGAAAGACAAATAAAAACAAAAAATTAAATATGTAGCATGTCTTTAAAGAAGGGGTTAAATGCTTGTGATCCTCAATTAGCAAGTGATATTTATTCACGTGTCTCATTTTCATTGATCATGCATTAACATGCACATGCACCAGTGTGCATGCAAACGCTGTTAATTACTTTTTATAACGTTTAAAATTGTGATAAAAAAACACAAACTGTAAGCTAACAAATGTAATGTTTATATTAACGATAAGACAATTAAGGCAAAAACTAAAAAGTAAGCTGAAAATTAAAGAAAAAAAGAAAAACATATTGGCAAGTGTTATTTTAAACAAATTTCATAATGGAACAGGTTGGCAAAACAAAAAACAAAATGAAAAAGAGAAAAAGCAGCAGTTTTTATTAAGGAAGTTAAAAACCGGATAAAACATTTTATTACTAAAATAATTAGGCAGATACTTTTGTACAGCATAGCGCAACAAAGTATTGTTGATGCGTGTATTTTCTACATTTCTGTCAAATAGTTCGATGACATTTAAACGAAACTTAATTTGACTTATACAGATGCATTATTTGTGAAATTTTCCGAAAATCTTACATGAAAAAATGTTGTAATAAATTGAAATGTTTAATCCAGTTGTTGCATAGGTTGATTTTATTTCATTACAAAAAAAAATATTAAAATACGAGTAAGTATTTGTTCGAATATTCGAGAACGCAAGAGAAATTATTCGAAGAATTTTTTTACATCATGACTTTGTAGGTATTCAATCACAGGCAGTCAACACGCACCAAAATGGGGTAAAAAGCGCGTTATTTCAACAAAAACGCACCGAGATTTTAAATTTTTTCTTTCATTTTTAAAAACCTATTTTATGCTAGGAACACAACTGCGACGAACGACGAATATTTGGTCGCGAATATTTGTCGCCAAAAATAAGACACATTGGTGTATATGAAAATGCACACAATCATGGCGTTGGTTGAAATTCGTCATACTCAAAGTTGAAATCAGGTGACTAGGTTTCTAACATAAAAAAAGTATTTTTCATGACATAATACTTTTCATAATCTATATTAATCCATGTAGTAAAATATGTATGAAGATGTTCTCAAAATATCGGGTGGTTAAATTTCAAGGGCCGATGTTGAATGTGAACCACACCTAAACGCCAAGTTTTTTTCCGAATTTTATTTGACATTTCTCTAGACTTATTCAATTTGAACCATGGAGAGATACACAATTCAACAACGTGTTAAAGTTATCCAGACTTATTATGAAAATGATGATCATTTTTCGAAGAAAATCATCTTCAGTGATGAGGCACATTTTCACCTCAGTGGATTCGTCAATAAACAGAATTGCCGCATTTGGGCGAATGAGAATCCAAGAGTGACTGTCGAAAAACCAATGCACCCACAAAGAGTGACTGTTTGGTGCGGTTTATGTGCTGGCGGCATCATCGGGCCGTATTTTTTCCAAAATGAGGCCGGTCAGGCAGTTACTGTGAATGGTGTTCGCTATCGTGAGAAGATAACGAACTTTTTATGGCCCGAATTGGAAGATATGGATATAGACGATATGTGGTTTCAGCACAACGGTGCCACTTGCCACACAGCTAACGAAACAATTGCTCTTTTGCGCAACAAATTCAAATGGTGTTATCTCACGTAATGGCGATGTCAATTGGCCGCCAAGATCATGTGATTTGACACCGTTGGACTTTTTTCTTTGGGGTTATTTGAAAGAAAAGGTGTACGTCGATAAGCCAGCAACAATTCAACAGCTAAAGGATGAGATAATTCGGCACATTAGCGGCATAGAACCTCCATTATGCCTCAGGGTCATCGAAAATTTGGACCATCGGATGGAGGTGTGCCGCGGCGCCCATTTGGCCGACATTTTGTTCCATACATAATTGAGTAATACCAATATATCATAATAAAATAAATTTACAGTAATTTCCTAAATAGTTTGTGCTTTATTCAAAATCAACATCGGCCCTTGAAATTTAACCACCCTTTATAAAGTACCTGAGATAATTTGTTCAAAAATTCTTCTTTCGGATGAGATTTATAGAGGTTTACTTTTAATATGGCCACCTTAGTATTTATATTCATTTTTTTTTTTTCTTTGCACGGAATGTAAACAATTAAAGCGAAATTATTAGGTGGATGCATGGCGAATTCAGGCGAATTCGGTTAATATGGCGGCACTTTCTCTGTCAAGATGTGTTTACCTTTTTCGGCGCCATTTAAATTTTTGTACATGTTCTTTATCAACTACTTTTGATAGCTTAAGTGTGAATTCATCTTTTTACACAAACAAAATACCTTTTGTTTTTTTTATTGTCGTATTGTTGTAGGGAAGCGGCTACCTTCTTTTTTGTATCATGGTATCACGAATTTATACAATGAATATTTGTCGGCGAACTCGTCGCGATAGGCGAAGTTCGTCTTTCGTCGCAGTTGTGTTCCTAGCATTATATATTAAGAAGTACAATACTTTTATATTAAATATTTCTTATTTTTGGAACTAAAGATCGTTTTATTTTATAAAAAAAAAAATTCAATAGTATTTATTTTCAATATTTCGATAACAATTTATTATCATCGTCATCGTTTTTAATAACATATTAATTTTATATGTTATTAAAAAGTTTTCAAATTGAAAAATTATTGTCAAAAATTCCTATATACAAAAAATCCATACACCAAGAAAAATTATTAATTCATACACAAAGAAAAATTCTTAACAATATTATCAAATTGAAAACTTAACAAATATCTATTTGATTTACTGATAAAAAATTTTTGGCTATTAAAAAAATTCAAAAAAGAAAATAATATTAATAACAATAATAACAAACATAGAAAATAATAACAAAAACCAAAATAACCTAATTCTGCAACCAACACATGTTCTGCAACATGCTGCTTCTCAACTAGCAAAACAAATGTTGTTTACAGAATAACATGGAAAAAATTATTAACATAATTTAAAAAATTATCCTAACATTCATTCCTAAACAATTCAAATCTAGAATTTCTTATTAGCTAAATATCTATAATTCTGTGCTAACTGGAATTCGTGTTTGTCAAACTTGGCCTTTAGTACGACTCGGTTAGTTTTATTGAGATAATGTTACCTTTACAATAATTATAGCGATATTTTAATCAAATTTATTATTAAGCAATATCATTTAATTATATTTACTGTCGACCCAAAACCGTTGTCAGAATTATATTTCAAGAGCATTACTGTCTAAAGAATTTACATTTATCTGATTATTAGAAATTAGAGAATCCTACCACAAGCCTTCAAATCCGATTAATAGCAATTCTATCAAACACATTGTAAGCAGTGTCTTGAAAAGAATTTATTGAAATATACGAAAATTTGCCAGAATTATAACAAATAATAGATGAAGTTTACCGTAATCAGTACTTAATGCAAAACTTTTGGAAAAACTTTATAATTTATTTAATAATTTGGTAAAATGGTTCACGAGCCATTATAAATACGAACTTCTCTGTTCAGAGACTGCATTTTGACAAACTTAGCTTGATCGTTTAATAGCAGCAAGACACTCTCTAAAAGCAGCAAATTTTATAAAACGAAATATTTCGTTTTCTTTCGATAATGTGTACTATACACATTATCGAAAGATAATGTGTATAGTACACATTTATTCCAAGAGGCGTCATCGTGGTCACCTGAAAGAGATGTAACAAATTTTTCAATTATTTACTCGCTGCCAACAGCAATTGAATGCAGTCGATAGTCTCTACCCATAGGTTACGTCTATGAAATATCAAAGGTCTATCAAAGAATAGATAATTGCTATCGAGGACGAGTGTACAATCAAGGGTTTTTTGATGTGACGACAATGACGCCTTTTGGAATATGGGGGAATATACAACAGCAAGATTGTCTTAATTTGTGCATATAACATGTTACGTTTTCCATACAAAATGAATCGTAAAACTTTTGAACACTTGACGAAACTTGCTTCTTACATTAAAACAAAAATTTGAGTTGAATTCGATTTTGTGTCACCGAAATTTAAAAAACGCACCGAAAATTAAAAAAAAGCGCACTCCACACCGACTAAGGAATTTTTCCCACAAACAATTTTAAAAAGCACCAAAAATGGTGCAAAACGCACCGAGTTGACAACGCTGATCACAGGGAAAGGAAGTGACTCTCTCTCTCTAACATTTTCTCTATTCCTCTACCACCAATTAATCCAAAACGCAAGAGAAATGTGGATCTCTTACATTTTCTATTTTCCCCTGCCACCAACAAACTCAAGACTTTCAAAGTGGGTGATAGTTAAACTAAAAAGTGATCGAATTACCGATTATTCACCGAAAACTACATTAAATTTTCTTTCCCAAAACATAAGTTTTTGCTGTTTTTCCTTTTTTTATTTTATATTTAAAAATTAATCTTAAATAACTTTTTTAACTCATCAGTTTGATAGAAATTATTGGGATAATTATTTGATTTAGGTAGTAATTTTCAAGGTTTTAAGTTTAGATTAATTACTATCAAACGGTTTAAAATAGATTATCGAAATTTTTTCGATTATTCAAAAAATTTTTTTAGGAATTATTTGAATTGTCTAAATGCGAAGGAAGTAATCAAATAGAGATAATACTTAATAATAGTACTAATAATATTTTAGAATCTTTTTGACAAAAAAAAAATTGTCATATATCAATGAAATTATTCGAGTAATTATTCGGATAATTATTAGGAAAATTATTCAAAAAAATATTTTTGAAAGTTCTAAAATAATTCATTTCTTTTATTAAAACAATATGTGCAAAACTCACAGTTTCCACTATGGAAGCCTTCTTGACTGAGCTGATTGACTTTTAGAGAACGTGGTAAGGTACAGAATGGATGAATGGCTACTCGTACATTAAGAAACTTAAATAACTTTTTGTAAGATTTCTGTAATTTATTTTTTAGTAATTCATTTGAAAAATAATACATTTTTATTAAAGTGATTCATGAAGTTTTGATAATAATTGAATTCAAATGGCCTCCACCCTCGGTGACACACATGCGACATCTTTTAAAAAGTTATTCACTACTGCCTGGAGTGTTGCAGCGGGAATTGCCTCAATTACCGTTCAAACGGATGGCTTTATACCATGCAAATTTGTTGGGTTTCTTTTAAGAAGTAGATATAATTGCATCTGCTGGAGTATCTGATAGAATTACTCCATATTCGACAATTTTGTTTGTTAACATTGACGTTTATATCAAAATGTGTCTGGTCAGATATAAAAATGCAGTTCAAGACGTTTTCATCCTCTGACGCCATTTGAATTATCTTCGTACAAAATTCCAAGCGAATCAGGAAGTCTCTAGGGTTCAGTTTGTTTGTTAATTGAATCTTACATGGAAATAAGTTTATATCTTGGTGTAAAATTGTCTGCAGTGACTGTCTGCTGACACCCTTGTGAGCAGATAAACTGCTTATCCTCTACAGCAGCGATTGTTTTCTGCGTCCGAACTAAGGGAACTCAATGATAAGGCCTTCTGGCGATTATGCCAAAGCTTGGCAAAATTCTTCACCAGCCTTGTTATAGTCCAGAGCCTTAAGCAATTGATATTAATAATTCTTAAATATTTTTATAACTAAATTACTTCTTTATTTTAAGTGATTAATTTTTTGACGCTTATAAACGAGTACTTTCACCAATTCAAATACTGGGTTTCGTTCTTTAATATACTATACATATTTATCATCATAATTAATTACAAACTCATACATATTCAAGTGAGAGAAAGACAAAATTAATATACATAACGATGAATCCTTCACTATTAACCATTTCTACATCGTTCTATTCATGAAAATGTCAATACAAAATGTTAATGGTAATTAACACTAAACCCACATTTATGTCAGCAGTCACTTAAGCCAACACCAGCCGACCATACAAACGCCACTCATACAAACAACATTTAAAATAACAACAAAAACTATTAAAATTGTAATTTATGGCAAAAAAGACAGAAAAGAAAAGTATGAGTTCTTACAATGCACAATGGACCAAAGCAATAACTAGTTTGGGATATAAAATATCAATCCCCTGTGCCAGACTATCACACTTAATATCAAGACTTGTCAAAAATTCAATAATACGAGCAAGTGTGATAGTGTGAATGTAAAGCGTTATGAAAATGAGAAATAATACGATAAGAGATTTGACATTCCATAACACTTCACCATTTTTAAAAAATTTATTTAAACAATAAGATTTTTCATTGGATCAGGGTTGGATTTTTTACAAAAGCAAATAATAATAATAATTAAACCAGACCTATTCATGAGTAAACTTGGACGGGTATTATGAGAACATTTTGCTTTCTAAATTCCGATTGGTTTATTTAAAATAATAGTATATACGAGGTCGGATAAAAAAATAGCCCTTACTTTAAATTCATCAATAACTATCTCAAAATCTTGTGCATTTGAGATTTCATAGTTCTGTAATTGCAAATATAAAATATTAGAGACTATTTTGTTAGATTAAAGTAAAAATATATCTCACGATTTTGCAAATGCAACAATGCAAGGTCATTTGCACAAAATTGTGAATAGGATTAATATATATGTATGTGTAGATTGTAAGTAGTAGCTGGCAACCAAAGAGTGAAACCAATCAACCAATATAGCAAATGTTTGCAATAGCACAAAATTTACAATCTCACATACAAAAATTGTAAATGGTAGCCCAATTCACAATCTTGTGCATTAAATTCTACTACATGTGTTTAATATAATCATAATGACTTCATCTTTTTCTAGTATTTGGAAGACTTGAAGAATAGTTTCTATTAAGAAAAAAAAAGGAATGAGCAGTGGAATTGATAATTACCGCCCTATCAGTATATTGCCGTGTTACAAAAATTGTATATGATAACCCAATTCACAATCTTGTGCATTTAATATTGCATATTTCTGCAATAGCAAATATTATACATTTGCGTGGATTTTGTTAGTGTGAAATAAAAATTTGCTTCTTTGTTTTGCAAATGCAATAATGCAAGATTGTCCATCGGGCTATTTATTATATTTATTTTTAAAGCAAAATTTAAAATATGTAAAGCTGTGTTACACTCAAACTTAATCTTAGCTAATTTAAGAATTGTTAACTTTATGAAATTGTTCTTTTAGAAGCCATTTGTTACAAAAATCCAACAGCATATTTAACAGTAGTTGAAAGTAGTTCGTTAAAATTGAACACTTATTCATTTCATATAAATATGTTATATACATAAGCTGAACTAGAATAAGCAGACACCACTCTCTTATTACAATAACTCACTTCTTAATACTCATGCACAAAGAGAAAATATTGTTTAAGTAAATGTAAACAAAAATGCTTTTTTTTTTACGCAACAACAAAACGTTGGTTACGTATTGGTTTTGCACATTGCAACATATTTACTTGCACTAAAAAGGCTCTGAGCAAAAAGAAGTATGCAAAAATACTCAGTTATTGCTTATTTTATTCTCAAAAGTTACACTGAATGTTAATTCAAAATATAAACAAACAATTGAGTGTATGCTTATTTACATTATTAACTATTTATACTAATAACAAATATTTATTTATACTAATAACAAATATTTGTAGTTTGCTCTCCTAACTGTCTACATGTCGACACTTGATAGGAGCTTTCCTATTCATCAGTAGATTTGGAAGGGTATTATGAGGACATTTTGCTTTCTAAATTCTCATTGTTTTATTTAAAGTACCCGAATATACTCGCATAGTTGAATGTTTGAAAATATTTTTCAAAGACTTGCAATTCTACTGATGTTTAGAGAAGCTCCCATATATAAAAAATACAAGGTAGCTTTATTCTCTCAATTTTCCTTAACAATCACCATCTGACAAGTATAAGGATTGTGACATTTTCCATAAAATTGTGCTACCGCATTAGTTTATACATTCCCTTGTTTTCCGTCTTGTTTGAAAATAATAATAAAATTGTTACTTCTAACAAAAATAAATAAAAAATTTTAAAATCAAATACATACATACATCTAAAATATATAAAAATTGCCTGAGAAACATTCCCAGACTAAAATGCTACCGACACTATGTTTCAATGTGCCTTTAGTATAACGTGGATTAAGACGTTGTCGTTTCGGTCATCTAATCAGTCGGAATCTTTTAAATTATATTTGGATTCATCGGAGAATAGTATGGAATTCGTGTGTGTGGTGATCAAATTAATGTATTCCCTTGCAAGTTCCAACCTGGTCAGTCTATTTTTCCGTGATATACATCTTTTTTACAATTTTGTATAGTATGCTTTTAGTCCGCCTTCTGCAGCCTGCCTTTGAATCCTTCTGGGGTTAACCATCGGCCATCTCGTTTACTAGTTTTTTGGAAACGTCCATCTTTATGTTCTGTAACCAAAGTACCCGAACAACGGAAACGGGTTATAATTATTAATATAACTCTGTGGTGAATGTCAAATTTTTTTTGCAATTGTGGTCACTAATTGGCCGTTATTAAACTCAGCTATTATACGCGTCATTTGTTAGAGAAGTCCAGAACAAGTTTGAAGGTGAATGTCAAATTTTTTTGCAATTGGGGTCACTGATTGGCCGTTATTAAAACCAGCTATTATTTTTTCTTTTAAATGCACTGAATAATTATATCGCGCCAATTGTTAGAGAAGTCACGTCCAGAACAAGTTTGAAGGCACGGAAACGACGGAAAACTGTATGCAAATTTTCGCTATACATGTTTACTTTGATATTAAAACAAATAATGGCATCTTTTGCAAGTAGGTTAATGAAGAATATTCAAGGTTACGTGCATTAGTTTTGTCACTGCATCCTGGGGCATTCTAGTAGAAATAATTATTTATATATTTTTAAACCACAAGCATCAAAGGTTTTTCTTTGTTTTTAATATCTAAAGAGTATTTTCTTTTAAATGTAAAAATATTTTCTTTAAAATAGGCATTCGTTGAATGCTATCGTAAAGTTTACTGATCAGCAGAAGTCCGTGCTTTTAGTTTTTGGGACTAAATTGAACCCAAGTGGGCTAGCTTTACAATAGCTGGCAGTCTGTTAAACCTAACCTAACATGGGTTTCAAAACGACCACAGAGACCTACTAACATCAGATACCTACTTATTTCTAGCTTTTTCTAATATGAACAATGCACTACACATTTCAAAAATCCATTCTAGGAGTAAACTCACTTATTCAACTCTGTGGCAACGCCTTTTTATATTTCTCTCTAAAAATAAACTTCAAAAATCCTTATTACAAATAATAAAAAGAGAATGAAACTACCTTGTATTTTTTATATCATGGAAGCTCCTATGAAATGTCGATATATAGACAGCTAAGAAGTTTAAAAAACAAGGAGTATGTATTTTTTGATTGATGTAAACAATTTTTGTATCAAACTTATTAAAACGATTTCCTCTTCAAAAATTGCCCTACAATTTAGTATAGTACACATGCTCTACATCTACTATATTTCAAGACCCTTAAAATTTTTTTTTTTTTATTGGAACAGATATCCAGACTCTCAAACATACAAATTTTCATATTTATAATATTAGCAGAGAAATTTATTTTTCAACGATGTTTCTATAAATAAAATACTATTTTCAAACGGATAAACTCTAATTATTCATAAAAGTACTTGCCTAAGCTGGATTCACCCATTGTTTCCGAACAAAATTTTTGTCCGGACAAAAATTTTTTTAATGAGAGTTTTCTGCAGCACGATTCACCCATTGCATAAAAATGTTCCGGAAAATCAGAGCTGCCATATGTAAACAAAATCTATTAGTTTTACAAGGTGGTAGTGCTGTTTGTTATTATATTCATATTCTCAATTATTAGTAAATATTGTGTGATAATATTGGAAAAGAGAAAACTGCTTTTGCTTATGGCCATTGAAATACATAAAGCATTATTACTAGCCAAGTACACAAATATAAAAAAAATTAAAAAGAAGTGCAGTGAGAAGACTTTTAAAACAAAGAAGAGCAATGGGTTATTTTTACACATTATATCATACATACACTCTGTTCTTGGCTTTTCCATTTCTTCAATAAGTTTCTGGGCAATAAATTCATTTATTTCCGTATTAAAATTATTACTTATTTTTTAATAACTATTAAAACTATGTACATACATATATCAAATGCCAGCCACAATCCATGGGGCAACTCAATACAATTTTGTATGAAAAAATATATCCTATTGGCATCTCAGTTCAATTTTGTGCGGACAAAATATAAAATTAAACTAATTCAAGTTGGGAGTTGCTCGTAAAAAATACTTTCTCTCTCTCAAGAAGAGAGACGTTAAACTACATATACATAATTGTTGTCCGGACAAAAATTTTGTTCGGAAACAATGGGTGAATCCAGCTTAGTGTAAGGTCAGACACAGCGATTTTAATTGCCGAACTTTTTAGCAATTTTCTTTTAGAATTGCTTTCTTGTCCACACACAAAAACTTCTTTCGGCAATTCTTGAGCTTTCTCTACTTATTATTTCATACAATTTACATTGTATATGCACACACACATGAGAGAAAAAAAGGAATAGCTGAGAATTGCCGAGTACCGGCAATTCTTTTTCCCTTCTTATTCCCCTCACCGAAAGCTTCTATAAAGTCAAGAATTGCCCAACTAAAGTTGCTGTGTGTGACCTGGCACTTAAACTAATATGGTATGTGCGGGACATGCATGAGTGAGTGATACGTCTAGAGAATTTGTATTAAATATACTCTCACAAATTTTTTTTTTAACATTATTATTTTATTTATTGAATCTACATAAAAAATGTAATGACAATAAGTATTCAAATCTTAATACTAAAAAAATTGTGATTAAAGTCCTGCCAGTGCTGGACAAAAATTTATTTTTATGCGAATATTATTTCAGAATTCAGTCATCTGTTTAGAGCTCTAATGGTAGCCAAAGTATCCTTCCTTCTGAGACGGGAAGGAGGGATACAGTACACAAATGTACTAATATTTTTTTTTTCGCTGTGTACAAAATCATAATGATTAAATATACTACAACAAAAGAACATCAATACATACTCTAATAAATGTTGGCGTTTGTATGCATCTTAATATGTAATTATTACTACTATTTAACACAACTTCAATATATAGAAAAACAATCAATCATTTCTACGATGCTGTTCTTTGCCAAGCTGTAGTCATACGAATTTCAGCAAAAGCTACCGGCACTGCTGCTGCATGCAATTCAATGTTCATGTTGACACACAGTAAGCAATCTGGCTGCTGCTACTCATAGATGAATACAGACCAAATCACACAAGTTATGTACAAGTATGAACTCAAATTGCCAACTATCATCTTAATAATACGTTTTTCAAGAGTGAATATAGTAAAGCTACGTACACACGGTTGTCAGATCTTACAATATTGCCAGTAAAATTGGCTGAAAATGTATTACAATCGTGTGAAGTGCCAATTTTTAACTTACAACGTTGTCAGAAAAACCATTGTCAATCAATTGTAAGACGACAATGTTGTCAGGCATCTGACAATCGTGAGAACACTCTTCATCGGCATTGCCAGATAATTGGCTGGTGTTGTAAGGTCAGTTTTAATTGTCAGATGTATAAAATTAATGCAGCTGACAATGGCATCATTGACAGAAAAAAGTTTTATGGGCAATATTGTCAAACAGATCGTTGTTGATATACATAAGTGGCAATGCCTTACAACATGTCTGGCAATTTTTTTCATCTAACAATCTGACAACCATGTGAACTGACAATTTTTATTGTCCGATGAATTATTTGTCAGACCATAGTCTGACAATGAAATTGTAAGGTTTTCTTACGATTGTCTGAACTCACAATTTACTTCTGCGGGACAATTTTTCATTGTCACTACATTTTCAGCATGTTGCCAGATCTTACAATATTGTAACATCTGACAACCGTGTGTACATAGCTTAAGTATGTAGAAGAAACCTGTTTAAAAGTGATAATTTATTAACAAAAGCCAACAATAACTTAAATCCACAACAACAACGACAGCAACAGTAAAACTTCTTTGTTGTTTAAGCAAGTTGCATTAACTGCAACTGCATCATACTCGTAAGCAACCAACCACATAATCTTAAATCAAAGACATACACTCTCTCTTTCTCTATTCGCAAGCATTCCGCATTAGTGCCACAAAGTTAAGCTTCTTCGTCTTACGTGTTTGTTGGCAAAGTTTTTGTTGTTGTGGGGGCAGAGAGGCAATTTTTAATAAATAAAATAACAACAAAAATACTCATATCACATGAAATATTGTAAAGTATCAACTTGAAAAGTTTTTTGTGATTCATCGCACAAACAAACACCTTTTAATCATAAATAATCCTGGTTGTTGTTGACATTTTCATAAGTTTTCGAAAGGAAAGCCATCAAAAGTCTTTTGTCGCTTTTACACACGTAATTGACTGTTAATTTTGTGTTTGAAATTTATGACAAAAGAAAATGAAAGAAACGATCAAAATAGTTTTAAAATCAATTTAATTAATGCATATGTATGTACCACAAATGTTCTAAATCATTTTTAATTGCATTTTATTTTATTACCATTTATATCTTTATATTTATTTTATTACCATTTATATCATTTATATTTAAACAAATCTAGAAAATATGAATGAAATTTTTAATAAATATGGTTTAAAAAACTAAAAAACAAGTTTTTTTTCTTCAAGAATCATCAAAATCACCCATTTCCCCGGTAATAATATGGCGACCTCGATGAACTTTCCACGGCAAAAATGCACACCGAATATGAAAAACCAGTTCCGATTCGATTATCGAAGCCATTCTGAGCTTTCTAGCTCAGATGCATGTTCCGCGGCAAAAACGCGCACCCAATATGAAAAACCGGTTCCAAGTCGGTTAGTGAAGTGGTTCCAAATTTTTTTGGGAATATCCAAATTTGGCTTCGTTAATCCCCAAAATCCCCCCACAAATTTATGCAAAGGAAACGAAAGACAGCTGTGGTTATACTACTACCCTAGTAAAGCTGCCTTGCTTCCTTGCCTTATCAAACATAATTTTGACTTTTCGTAATTTGTACCAACAAAATACATGTGATTTTATTGTAATTCTGCCACTACCTAATAAAGCCCAGTTCAGACTACTATACTGTGTATTAATACTTGTCAAAAATTCAAATAATACGTGCAAGTCTGACAGTCTGAATGTAATCCATCATACATACGAAAAATAATACGATAAAAATTTGACATGCCATACGACTTTTTTGTTTTTTGAAACTTTTCAAAACGATAGTACTTTTCATTGGATTAGGGTTGCGTTTTTTAGGAAATCAGCTGTAAAAAGATTTACTAGCCGACTATTTATTAGCCAATGGCGTGCCGTCACCGATAGTATTTTTTGTCGTTATAAGAAAGCTCGAAATTTGGGATTTAGCTGTTGTATATAAATGTATTTTGCTCATGCTATATGTGATACATAAAATATTTTGGTGCTTTTAAATTTGGATCTGTTTTACATAATTATTATATTAGCTGCTAAAGATATTCAAACGCCGGCACGTCTACCGCCTACGACGAAGAGCTCACCTGCCGCTGTGTAAAGTTTTATATTGGAAAATCTCTCTGCTGAATAAATAAAAAAAATATGAACAGCTGTTTTCTTTTCTACTAAAATTTTTTGGTTTATATCAAGTGTGATGGTGTGAATGCAAAATCTAATTTGCGTTAGACTTTTAGACAGTCGCAAGAAATGTGTTTAGATTTTTGTCTCACAAAATCGAATGAAAGTATTTATACTTGTATAATAGTCTGATCGGGCCTTAAAGCTGCATTGATACTATTCATTTATTTTTTCCAAGTGCGCGACAGCGTAGTGTTTTCAATTGCGTTGTTAAAAATAATATCACAGCACTTAAAAAGCACTTAAAAATATGAAAATCTGGCAACGCAGCAGGTATTATTTTGCAAAGAAAATCTTTTCAAAAGCAAATAAATTTGATTTTAAGCCCCGTATGTATTAGATAACGTTATAGTATGTTATATTTTCCTTCGCTAGAGTCTGATTATCAGTCTACATCATTGAACACTACATAATAATTGCGCTTATACATTTACATACTGTGCGCTCTCTTTATGTGGACTCAGGGGATAATCCCTACATATGCAGTACATTGTACTATAACTAGGAAAATAGCTGGTGAGGAAGGGGAAAGTGGGAGTAGTATTTGTTAACATTTGACTTGAACCTTCCAACGTTATAACATACAGGAAACACGTCTGCAGGCAACTAGTTCCAGAGGCGAAGCGTACGGCTGAAAAACTCTCTCCTTCTCTGTAATGCCTAGTACGATTCCCCGGGCAATTGAACACAAATATATGAGCCCTGGACGATGTACGAGGGTTAGGTAGAAATGTGCGAGTTTCGGGAACTAGATCCCTAATCTCATCAGAACAAAATCCATTGTAGTAACGATAGAACAGAGTAACACACCCTACACTGTGTCAAAGCTCCAGTGAGTCAATAGTGTTGGATACCCTACTATCACTGATAAGTTTCTTCGCTCTCTCCTGTACACAGTCGAGGAACCCCAAAATACACTTTGAAACACGATTCCATTATTAAATTGTTGGGATATAAAGTTGAACTTTTGAGAACATCTTTCAAAAATTTTCAAAGTCTAGTGATGATTAGGGTAGCTCCTATGAAATGTCGGCATATAGACAGCTGGGAAATATAGAAAAGAAGCTGTTTATAATTGTTTTGATTGGTATCAATGTTAGAAGCTAATATAGTGAATAAAACTCAATTGTTTGAATTTTTGTCCTCTGCTTTTCGATACTTTCAAAAAACAAATCGTAGCAACCAACGGTTGTTCATTTGTTTGAAAGGTGTAAAGAAATGTTAGAGATGTGTATAAATGAAAAAAGCTTGTTTTTTGTGTTTTCACAGGTATTATTAGAACATTTTTCTTTTTAAATTCTCAACAGTTTATTTAGATTGTCGGGATATAAAGTTGAATGTTTGAGAATATCTTTCAAAAACTTCCAAAGTCTGGTGATGATTAGGGGAGCTCCTATGAAATGTCGACATATAGACAGCTGGGAAATATAGAAAACAAGCTGTTTATAATTTTTTGATTGATAAAAATTTTATTGATTTTTTACCATAATATTGCCCGTTTCCCTTTATTAATTTGACTTTCTGTATATAATTGGCTGATGTTAAGCTGAAATTATTTTGAATATCATAATCTAAAATCTTCACCAATCTAAATGACATACACAAGCACGTGAACTTGAAGTTGTCACAATCGAAACTCTTGGCTTAGTTGATTTTAAAGTGTGTGTGTGTGTTTTTTTTTCATTGAAATCGAACGCTACGCACAATTTAATTAATTGATTTTATTAATTAACAAACATGTTGGCCGTACATGTCAACATTTTGCCATCAATTAGCTTCATTCTCTCATGCAGATGTTTAACGACTTAGTCAGTCAGTCGGTTTGTTGCTGGTTATTGCTGCATGTTACTGGTGTTGTTATTGTTGTTTTTGCTTTTTTTATAGCAAGTACTTAGTGTTTGCGTACTTTCAACAACATATTTGTCATGTATAGAAAGAACGTGTGCGCAGAAGCGTTGTTCTTGTCAGTTATTTAGTGTTCAGTTGTGGTTTTTCAGTGTAGACTCCTGTGTGTTGTAATTTTTTTTTTTTTTTTTTGTAATTTCTGCGTAAGAGATTTCAATCTCCACTTGTTGTGCTGTTTGTCATCATTTATTGTCTTAGAAAGCAGGTTTCTTTTTTTTTTTTGCTTTAAATTTCAATTTTTCTCCCCTTTTTTATGCAAGAAATTGATTTAAATAGTTTTAATTACAGTTCATGTGATGCATATCAATGACTTTATTGGCTGGTGGTGACTTTGACGATGGATGAAGAGAGATATTTGTTAAAAGGGGCTGAAGCTTGAATGAAGCATATTATTTGCTTGAGATATAAATCAAAAGTGAAATAAGTGTGTTTTAAATGTTATTTCAACAAATTAATACTTTATTTTTTTTAATGGCAGATGTGCACGGATGTTGCTCAGCAGGAGCTAAAGCAAAATATAGATTGCCAGTTTCTATACATATTAGTATAAAAAAAAATTCAGGTTTATTTTAGAGGCTGACTTAAGTCAAAAATTTAACAGATTTTAAATAAAATCACTTTTCTTTTATATAATTGAGACAAAAAGTAATTTCAAACTATGGCTTAAAAAACATTTTAAGAGTTTTCCTTTTTAACACGCTTACTCCTTTCTTGTTCCTTTTTAACACGCTTACTTATATATTAAGCTACGTACACACCGTTGCCAGATCTTACAATATTGCCAGTAAAATTGTCCGAAAATGTATTATAATCGTCTGAACTGTCAATTTTTAACTTACAACGTTGTCAGAAAAACCACTGTCAATCATTTGTAAGACGACAATGTTGTCAGGCATCTGACAATCGTGAGAACACTCTTCGTCAGCATTGCCAGATAATTGGCTGGTATTGTAAGCTCAGTTTTAATTGTCAGATGTATAAAATTAATGCACCTGACAATGGCATCATTGTCAGAAAAGAGTTTGATGGGCAACACTGCCAAACAGATGGTTGTTGATATACATAAGTGGCAATTCCTTACAACATGTCTGGCAATTTTTTTCATCTAACAATCTGACAACCGTGTGAACTGACAATTTTTGTTGTCAGATGAATTATTTGTCAGACAGACCATAGTCTGACAAATAATTCATCTGTAAATTGTAATATTTTCTTACGATCGTCTGAACACACAATTTACTTCAGCGGGACAATATTTCATTTTCACTACATTGTCAGTATGTTGCCAGATCTTACAATATTGTAACATCTGACAACCGTATGTACATAGCTTTAGTTTCAATTGTATGTTTGCTTGTAATGTCAAATAAGTGATTATTATGGGGGATAGACACGATCAAAATGATTGCTGTCAAGTTCGTGTACGTGTGCTTGACGTTTTAAAAATTTTATGCTTGATACCCATCAAGCGCTCATTTTTAATTTGATTTTGCGGTGTTCGTTTAAGGGCACTTCAGACCATCACACTTTGTATAAAGACTTGTCAAAAGTTCAAATAATACGAGCAAGTGTGATAGTGTGAATGTAAAGCGTTATGATAATGAGAAATAATACGATAAGAGATTTGACATCCCATAACACTTCACCATTTTTAGAAATTTGTTTAAACAATAAGATTTTTCATTGGATCAGAGTTGCATTTTTTACAAAAGCAAATAATAAAAATTTTAAAACCAGACGTTAAGCAAATTGGCTGTTTTTTTCAAATCATATTTCTTCTTTTACTTTAGATGTGATAGTGTGAAAACAAAATGTTATAGTACGTAAGATTTTTTGACACTCGCAACAAATATCATTAGATTTTTGTCCCACAAAATCCAATCAAAATCTTAAGACTTGTATGAAACGCCCTTTAGTAGAAAAAAATCGATCTATAAATCAGAAATTTTAATTTCTAAATAGTGTATTTTTCATTTCTCTTCCGAAATTTGTTTGTAACATATATATTTGCTTCTTTAGATCCTGCTTTAAAACCGTTTTTAAACGAATCTTTTACGCAGCGATCGCTGTATTGTGTACTTTTCATATACCAAAGTGAAGGTATAGACCGATAAATTTCAACAAGTTCCAACGTATCTTGATTATCATTCATTTTTTCTTTCCATAAATATTCTTCACAATTTAAAACAATAGTTAAATTTTACACAGTCGTAAATCATTTCTTAAGGGCGGTCAGGCTTGTTCTTATTGTTTGGTCTTCAAGGTCTTAGCGTCTCGCTCTTCTGGTTAACTATTTGCCTCAACTGACTTTATTAGTTTACAGTTTTTTGAGGTATTCCATTATAAACCACACGGCAACATCTTATGTGAGGCATAAGCCGTTATAGTCAATCACAGCGCCGCTGCAAATTACTGTTAATACCATCGTGGGCATAAGGTCTGTGTTACTCCGCACATGCTCTGCATCCTATACTTTGCAAATTTCTTTGCAACTGTATAGTTTAATAAATAAAAAAAAAAGAAATTTGTCAAATAAGTTTTTAATAAGCATACAGGGCTATAACTATAGTAAAACACAAAAGTCGATTCTTTTTAAAAACGACTTAAATTTTAGCACCTGCTATAATTTAAGTTTTAATAAATTTTCAACTATATTTAAAATTAAAGTTGTTTCTAAGTTGAACTGGCTCTAAATGGGTGACTAGTTAGGCACTTGCATACAATCTAGTATAAAATATAAACAAGTGGCATCTCTCATCAGCTGGCAGGTAAAATTAAAAAAAGGAAACCAAACGGTCGATAAATTCGAATAAAAATAAAAACAAAAAGTTTTGAAAAACTTTTATAAACTATTATTTACAATGGAAAAGGTGGGTTCTGTGTGCTATCTATAAGTTTGCGCTTTTATTGACAGGGTGAACATAAAAGGGAACGGGAGGCTAACTGGAAGTTATTGAAAAGAAAGGCAACGACACTTTCATAATCACTAAAAAGAAAAATGCATGGCAAATAATAAAGGAAAGTATGGCTTCCGTAGGCTATTGCAATGAAATGTTTATAGTAGATGAAAAGTGTACTATTTATTAAACATTACTTTATATTATTTAAAGTATTCTTTTTTAATGACTATAGTTATAGCCCACAATATTTTTTATAAATACTGCCGTAAATCTTTAAGCAAAAAGCTGTTGATATGTTTTTTGCATTCATAGTGGAAAAAAAGTATAATTTAAGTTGAACTGACTTTAAATGGGAGTTAACTTTTATTTGCTGAATGTTTACTCACAATTCCTAGTCAAACATTAGAAAGTGGCAACATTGAACAACTGCCTTTCTTTTGTTTACATTTCTTTAAGAATATAGTAAAAATGTATACGCTTCTTTTTTAATATTTTAAAAGTTCATTTGCGAAAAAATTTTGGAGAATTGAGAAAGTAGAATTAGTAAGTTTGAAGTTTATATATACATATGGTCAGTCCAAGGCGACTTTATACAGGTGAGTGCAAGCGGAAAGGCGAATTCAGTACTATGTATTTTGTTATTGTAAAACATGTCATGAATGTCATAATCTAAATTCGCCTAAGATTGCCCAGCAGAGAAAAAATTTTATATAAACGTTAAATATAAGCTTTTATAATTGTTTGTAATTAAAATCACAGATTATATTAGTTTTTCACTTTTAAATTCACACAAATTTCTTTAAATTGCACTAAATCATGCAAAAAAACCTTCAGATTAAAATGGCGCGAAAAAGTTTGTAAACAAAAGAAACAAAATTTGACAGTCTCATTGGAAAAAACGCGAGAAGCAAAAAATAATCACCTGTGCTGTTAAGGTCACCTGGTAATGAATTCGCCTTGGGTCAGTCAATCAATGATTTATTTTCAGCAAGCGAAAAAGCAAAGAGACCGAGAGGCACTCCAATAAGTACTGCTATGTTGTTAAAAGAGTTAAACACAGGTTCAGCTGGTTTTAAATTTAGAGTTGGTTTTAACGTCAAAACTTTAAGTTGTCTATGAATGAGTTAGAGTCGACTCTTAGAAAAGTTGACTTTAGTTAAAGTATACTTTATTTTCAACTATGAATACAACCCATAGATATTGACAGTGACGAAATGTGATTATTCTTCCATGGCAATGCCATCTTATAGAGAAAAGTCGGCTCAACCTGTTGATTGTATAAGTGCAGTGACTTAAAATAAGCCGATTTCAGCCGCCATAACGGCGGCGGCTGAATAAAATAAAACATGTCCGGCGGCACACATTTGAATTGAACTTCTGTTTCAATGTCAAGTTTAATAAAAACCAAAGAAAAAACTTGATGTACTACAAAACATTTGAAAGATTATTTAAAAAATGCAATCAATAATATACGACCATTTAACTAATTTGCTTTTAAAAACGTATTAAGAGTACTTATGTATTATATTTTTGTCTTGAGCTCTATTAAGTACGTTTTGCGACTATATATCCAAGTCATTAATCACCACTCAATACGATCAAGCGTAATTGCGCTTATACATTTATATACTGAGTGTTCCCTTTGTAGGGACTACAGATCTATAATTATTTTATTAGAGAGTTTTTAAATCTCTTTTACGTTGTTCTTTCAGGGATTTACTTTGCTTTTGTTCACACTATCACAATCAAATCTTATTTTATTCACAAATTTGTTTCTAATTTTATTACGAAACACCGGTTTTTTCTTTCAATTTTTGTCGAAAATCGCTATTATTCGAGTTATTCGAAAAATGGCTTTAGAAAAAATGTCGAATAATTGATCACCCTAATCAATATATGTACATCTTAAAAGCTTTAAAATTATATACTCATGTTCAATCCCATCTAAATATTTTAGCTTAAATTCGAAATAACAAAACAATAGTTAAATTTTACCAAAATCCAGATGGTTTTTATGGAAAAAAAAATTAATGCTTGCAAATAATTTTAAAAAGGTTAAATTTTTAAACACATTAAAAGCAAACTTAACAAACAAATGAACTAACAACAAATAAAATGCAACAAACTGAATTAACATATAAAACTAATACATATATACTTACACACATTAACATCCTCACAAACATTCGAATGCATTTACACATGCACATACATAGGTATAATGCATATAAATGTGTACATACGAATTAAAAATAAAACAAATCCTACTTAAACGCGCACACACCAAACAAACGTTCATGCTACTCACACAAATATACTCAGCGAGACAACAAATAAACAGCAGGTGACACAAGCAGTAGTTAATTTCTATGTCAAATGTATGTAAATATATCGTCAGCTAAAATGCTTCATTTCTTTACAGGGTGGCTGATCAATTTGGCTACATTAAGAAACTCAAAAAAAAACTTATTGTAAAGTTTATGTAATTTATTTTTTAGTACATACATTGGTGATGTGCAACCATACAACCTAAGAAATGCAACAGACTCTAGAAGTTAATAGCAGTGCTATGCAGAGATCATTATTTTATAAAGGTTTGAATATTTACAACAATATGCCTATCAATATTAAAAATGAAAAGAATATGTATACATTTAGGAAAAATGTTGTCAATTACAGAGCTAAATTTATAAATAATTAAATCCATAGAAAATTTTAATTTATTAATAGACAAATTTAAAGTATTATAAATAGATACTACTCAATAAATAAATAAATAAAAAAAAACCCCATTCCAAAAATAATACATTTTTATTAAAGTAATTCATGAAGTTTTGAAAATAATTGAATTCAAATGGTCTCCATTCTCGGTGACACATGTGCGACCTCTTATCAAAAAGTTATTCATTTCTGCCTGGAGTGTTGCAACGGGAATTGTCTCAATTGGATTGCTTTAATCATCCAAATTTGTAGGGTTTCTGTTGTAAACTTTTTGTTTGTAGTAACCCCACAAAAAAAAATCAGATGCAGTGAGGTCAGGAGACCAACGGAATGTGGAGTTTCTTGAAATTAGTTTATTGGGAGTATTTTTTTCTATCATAACATGGGTGGCTATGTGACAAGTTGCCCCATCTTGTTGAAACACAGATGAGAGAGATTCTCTTTCGGCGTAACTCTAAAAGATAAACTCTTTCAACATCTTTAACTAACGGCCTCCATTGACCGTAACAGACCATTTTTCTTCGAAAAAGTAAAGCCCGACAATGAATCTTGAAGAAACTGCATCTGATGGAGTATCTGTGGATTAGAATTACTCCATATTCGACAATTTTGTTTGTTAATATTGCCTTTTAATTAAATGTGCCTCGTCAGGTATAAAAATGCAGTCTAAGACGTTTTAATCCTCTGACACCATTTTAAATGATCTTCTCACAAAATTCCAAGCGAATCGAGAAGTCTCTAGGGTTCAGTTTGTTTGTTCAAATCTTGCTGCGAAATTGTCCGCAGTAACTGTCTGCTGACACCCATTTGAGCAGATAAGCTTCTTGTAGACACTCTAGTATTGAGTTCTATGACAGCAGCTAAAGCAGCGATAGTTTCCTGCATGCAAACTGAGGGAAGCCGATCATATGGTCTTCTTGTGATTGTGCCACACTTGGCAAAATTCTTTACGAGCCTCATTATAGTCCAGCTGCAAGGAGAAGTGCCGGCAAACGTGCGCCTGTATTCTCTTTGGACGGAAACAACGGGCTCTAAATCATGAAAGCGTTACACTATCCAAATTCTTGTTTCATTGTCTCAGTTCTCCATTTTAGTTAAACTTAAAGATCAATCTATAAAATACAAGAAAAATAGAAGAGGTTACTTAATTTTTTTTTTTTTTTTTTTTTTTGGAAGCTGAGGGCTAATTCTGTCATTCGCTTACGAGCGAGTTTTCACTCGAATGCGCGAGTTTTTACACTTTTGGGATTATCTCATTCGATATCGAGTAAAAGGTTTCGAAATTTCTAATGATAGCATTCGATAGCGAGTATCCATTCGAATGCAACCGTGCAACTTTTTACTCGTAAGCAAAAGTACTATCGTAAACCAGTCAAACAGAAATGTAAATTAAAAATTTGTTTTGAATAGCAATAATAGTTAAATTAAATTTGGTTCTAAAGGCTTTTTTCAATTCATATGATGATGTATATGACGTATATATACAGGTATATGTATATAAAGATGAGTATTGCTAAGAACAAAAAAACTTATATTTGAAGTCACATGTTATTATTTTTTAGAAATTTATTTTTTTTAGAAATTCATATATACATACACATGCTTATACATAGTTAAATAGTTGTTTTTCACATACATATTTATTGAATTGTTATTTCTATTTACTTACTTTTTAATGTACAAACACGCATACATGACTGCTTTAAATGAATTGTTATTGTGAACGTATGTGTTTATTTATTTTTTAATGTAAAACATGTATACAAAGTATACAAATACATACAATTTTCGTCAGTGTTATAAAACACATTTTGTCAGTATTTTGCAACACTGAAGTGATAACTCGACTCGTTACGTAACGAGTCACATCATTAGAAATTTACACGATATCGAAATTATTTTCTACTCGATCGTAATTTCGATCACGAATGGCAGAATTAGCCCCCAGGTTTTATCAGCTACCCTCCCAATCAACTCATTATAAACAGCCTGTTTTCTATGTTTCCCAGCTGTCGATATTTCATAGGAGCTACCCGATGATTAGGGTTGCTCCTGTGAAATGTCGACACATAGACACCTGGGTAACTTAGAAGACAAGCTGTTTGTAATTTTTTTAATTTGATTGGTATCAATATTCGAATATTCGAAAAATCAATGGTTTTAATCAACTCATGTTATGTAATATTAAAAGCACATTTCTACGATGGTTTAAAGTAGTGATGGCCAGATACACACACAGACACACACACATTCATATTTATACACTTGTATTGTGTTTTTGGAAAAGGGCATCAACCAGATGCGTGTCTTTTTTCCCTTTGACCAGTACTCCGGAGATGACCCCACATGTGCAGTGCATTGTGCTGGAACTTTGGAAATAGGTTATGAGGAGGAGAAAAGAGGGAGTAGTGTTTGTGGGCGTTTGACTTGAACATATCAACGACAACACGGAAAAAATAAAACAAATATTATCACGGCATTTAAAATATTGGTTACCACGTAGATATATCGCTCCTTTATTGCCACATAGTCATATCTCAAAAAATTAACTTTTCGAATTAACAATGCAGAATTGTTAACAGTACTACCTTTTATATTGTGCCATAATTTTATTTAAATTACCTTTTAACTGTTTCCTTTACGAGATATTTTCTAAAAAATTTTCCTAAAAATTGTATGGAAACTAAAAAATTTGAAATGTGTTTTTCTCGAAACAAGCTTTTTTGCGTTATGACAAGGTTGCAATAAAGGCGCGATATGTAATGTGCATGACAGAGGGTCGCAACAGCTGGATTTTGTGTTTCATATCCAAAAGCATTGAGGTTTTGGTATTCGCTGATTTAAAACCAAGTCTAAAAGGCATTTTTTTTTCTTATGACAATGGAAAAGGCATGCTTTCTGTTTTTTCTACTTTTCTTTTCGCTCATTGGTTACTTTATTATCTAATATTAAAAAATATTGGTTATTTTATTATTTTATATTAATATAGAATTGGAAACTCTAGCAAAGTTATTGTATATGAGCCCACGAAGGTTTCTAAGTTGGTACGACCAGTTTTCGACAGATGGTTCCACTGTTAGTCCAATGAATTTCATATATTGGCATGACAGTTCATGCCGATTTGAATTCAAACGAAAACAGCACACAGAAAAAATTATAGTAAAAATAAAATCAACAAAAATTTTGTCTCAAAAAATAATTTGTATGCATATACATACATAAATATCAAAAAAATAACATTGGATATTGTATTTTGTTTTGTTGTTTAAACAAAATAGTTGTTTTCGATCAATAATTATTTATACTAATCCACGAATTCCTTTACAGGTCCGCATTCGAACAATATATTAATTTATTCAACGAATTTCGTTATTGAACACGAAAAAAAAAATTTCTGTGCAACCGAATGAACGTTTTAAGTTGTGCAGGCTACAGCTTGTAACATAATAAACATCATTGCTAAGAAAAGAATAAAAAGAGGCGACTAATTTATTTTTACAGCAATAAACAAAAAAAAGATGCCTTAAAAATTATCGTAAATATGTAACATAATTTTGATAGGAAAGAAAATTTAAATAACGCGTGGCTTTATATCACAGTATAAATGTGCTCCAAGATAATAAGACAAGAAATATTCAGACATGTGGCTTTACTGGATAGAAAATTTTATGTCATTATGCCGTATGGCGGCAATAGCTTTTCGAATGTTGATTTCTAGGTGTTCAGGTGCCTCCTTTCAGGGAGCCTTTGCTTATTCCTAAGTAGGACACTCTACTCTCCGAGGTATAGAGTTGGGCTCTCATTTGATATAGCAAATAAAACTTTAGGAAGTTCGAGCACAACTTGTGTTAAATTGGGACTTCCAAAAACACTCAGCACTCGTTTTAATTGGCTAAACGAGAGTCAACACACTCCCAGCCTGTTCTGTTTTACGGACTATCCTGATGCTAATTTGTGGTTTAGGTGTTTGCACTAAAAAACTAAGGGAGAGTTTTTTAATATTAGAACTAATTGTAGTTCCTCGTCTTCCGGGCAGCAGGTTTTGCCTTGGTGTAGACCAAACCAAAGCACTCTGTTTTCTGGGCCATAGAGGGATAGGATAGAACGGGAATCAGCAAAACTCTCAGGAGGTTCTGCTTGCCAACCATTTCGGTGCTGATCATGGTTGAGGTGTCTACCAAGGCTGCAACGTTTTGGCTGATTTAAACCTAAACTCGCAAGAAGGGGAACTAGTTTTCCTGACAACTATGGTACACTGCACTCTGCTGTTGTCTTGCAACAGATACGTGTAATGTAAGGAACCAAAAGTGATGGTTAGACGTTTGGTTAATGGACTTCGGCCTATCAAATCATTAGGCCTTGTCTTCCATTGAGCTCTGGGAAATTGTATACAGGAAGGACTAAGAGGCCTGAACTCTTTAGCAAGGGGTTTGTCTATATGACTACAAACTTATGGCAAAAAGCTGCGAACTGTGTTAGCTTTGCAAGCCACACGAGGCGCTGGTAGATCGTAAATATTTCACCCCGAGAGTTTTGTCAATCGACAGGTAAAGCCGACAAGGCAAATGCTGATGTAAATCAATTTCACAATCTGTTGTTCCCTGAGGTGCTGTTGTCTCTTAACAGATACCTGTAATGTAAGAAACCACAAATAGTAGAGGAAGGGGTGAGATGGTTAAGTCTTGATATTCTCTATAAACTGCGGTCCACCAACTCACGAAGTCTAGTTCCCCTCTGGCTGTCTGGGGAGTTGCATATAAGTATCATTAGATGGCGCGAGCTCTTCAGCAAGGGATTTGGTCATATGGCTACAAACATTTAACAATTGCCGCCTGTGTAAGCCTTGCATGTAATCGTTGATGAGCCGTAAGACAGTTCCACCGCCAGGTTAGGCTGTAATGAATAGGTACTGGCGCTATTCAGGTTCTCGCTATTTCCACTATACAAGTATTATTGCCTGAGTTGATTAACTTTTAGAGGATGTGATGAGGTATATTGGATAGTGGTTTGTCGATATAGACCAGTGAGTGAATTTACATAACCTCAAAAACACATTCTAATGGAGTTAAATCACACGATATTGATGGCAAACTAACTGGGCCATTGAGTGAAATTATTCTTGCATCAAAAATTTCTTGGAGTAAATCAATTGAATCAATTGCATACATCTATGGCATGTGGTCTTGCCCTGTTGAAACCACATGTCAGTATGATAGCAAGGTCAATGCCAGCTAACTGAACTACGAAAAAATGTCTAAGTTTTAATACATCATTGACAATTACATTCTGACCATCAAGTTTTTAGAAGACATATGAACCAAAAACGATTTGATTTCGAAACACTATATACGTTTTCGTTTTCTGAAAAAGAAAAAACAGTTTTTGAAATTCTGGCCAATATTTTTTGATAGTTTTATGTATATATTAAACGTTAAAAAAATGCATAGAAAGTCTATAAAAAGGTATTTTCTTTAAAATTTCCACATGTTATTTGTCGTGTCTAATCGGAATTTCGGAAATGTTACAATCTGTGAAATCGTATGAAAACAAAATTATTTATTCTATGTACATATATGCATTTACAAAAATATAAAAAAAAAAATCCACTCATTTCCATTATGGCTTTTCATATTTTTGTCAACCATAACTTCATGCATATGCATGTATGTGTGCGTAGCAGTAAGCAAGTGTAATTGCAAACACATTTTGTTATATGTACTTACATATATGCGAGTATGTATTATATTATAAATGTGTTTATATAAAATTGAAACTGTAGTAAATTGTTGTGCAACATTTTAACCATTTTGACCGCACTCACCACGGGTTGGCGGTAAACGAGCACTAACTGAGTGTATAAGTATGCAAGTATGTATGAATGTGTGTTGGATATAACTGTATGTATACACATGAGTGAATGTAGTCAATGTATTTTGTAGTTTAACACGGCAGGATAATATATGACAATAAAATTATAAAAGCAACAACAACAACAAATATAAAAACAACAGGAATTTAAAAGAGAAATGCATTAACAGCAATAAAAAAAAGAACTGAGTGACAAAAAATTACAAAATTGTTAATTTTAAGCATATTGTTATAAATGAACAAATGTGTACAAAGTTGTAAATAAATACATATAATATACACACATATGTGCAATCATATAGCAAAAAGTGTTAGAGTTAAATAATTTAAAATAATGTTGATTTAGCATTATCGTGAGTGCATGTTATATGGGATTGGTTTTACCAGAGAATAAAGTTTTTTTTTACTCTAAGTATTAATGATAAATAGTCGAATTTTCTTATTAAATATCGAATGATATTATTTGTATGGTTATGAGTTCGACTCCTCCTTCAACCAAGAAGGATATTTTTTATTATAACCATAATTGCCGTGATCAATAACTCTTAATCGAAGAAGACAGGAAAAAATAGTTGAATAGTAAAAGCTGGGTACAACTACATAGCTGTTTGGTAGCCGCTCCACTACATGTAAACATAATGCATTTTTTTATTATTATCTAACTCAACCATCGATCTCTTTAAATTATTTTTTCGTCAATATTTGTCCCAACTATCAGCTGTTAAATAACTGCGGCCAACTCAAACTTGTGAAACTCTAAAAAAACACCTAATATATGCATATATATCTAAAAATTTATTTGCATGTGTGTGTGTGTTTAAAGCCGTAATGAAACTTTTTTTCAGCTTTTCTTACTCTAAAATTGAAAGGGTGAAATAGTCAACAACAGAAAGAGACGATTATATAAGTCACAACAAAATAACTTATGTACACATAACCTATCGTTTACCTATCGTTTACCTATCGTTTACCTAGCGTTTAGACGGGAAAGTAATTTCATGAAAGTTGCAATACACTCACACTTTTTCACTAACACACTCACATTTTGTTTACTTTCCACTCAGCTTTCATCAAAAATTTCATGAAACAAATTTTTTGAAGTTTTCTGAAAGTAAAATGACAAATTGCTAAGCACTGTTGCCACATACAAAGAATTATACAAAGTTGCAGTATTGTAGTAAAATAATAATTATAAAATTAACTTCTTTTGCAAGTCTATGAAAATAATTATGATCATTTGTCATTGTATTGTATATTTAGCACATAAAGAAAACAATTAAAGTCTTTTTATAAAAATAACATCATAGAAAAGTTTATAATGATAAGTTTTTTAACTATTGCCCCATATATTTGTATATGTAATAAGTTCGGCAACTCTGATTAGTAAGCAAACAAAATAAGAGTGGAGAGAAGCAGAGGCAAATTTTGCAACTCTTTGCCTCGGTGACATTTTTAAAATGAACTTTCACTTTCCTGTGTAGACGAACAAGAAATTTTCATGAAAGTCGCGTATTTCATTGAAATTTTTATTTGTAATACGTATACAAAAATTTCATGAAAGTACTTTCCCGTGTAATGGCAGCGTTAGACAGCAAAGTAATTTCATGAAAGTTACAATACACTCACACTTTTTTACTAACACACTCTCATTTTGCTTACTTTCCACTCAGCTTTCATCAAAAATTTCATGAAACAAATTTTTTGACGTTTTCTTAAAGTAAAATGACAAACTGCTAACCATTGTTGCCACCTACAAAGAATTATACAAAGAACAGTATTGTAATAAAATAATAATTATAAAATTAACTTCTTTTGCAAGTCTATGAAAATAATTATGATCATTTGTCATTGTATTGTATATTAAACACATAAAGAAAACAATTAAAGTCTTTTTATAAAAATAATATCATAGAAAAGTTTATAATGATAAGTTTTTTCAACTATTGCACCATAAATTTATATATATATATATATATATATATATATATATATATATATATATATATATATATATATATATATATATATATATATATATATATATATATATATATATATATATATATATATATATATATATATATATATATATATATATATATATATATATATATATATATATATATATATATATATATATATATATATATATATATATATATATATATATATATATATATATATATATATATATATATATATATATATATATATATATATATATATATATATGTAATAACTTCGGCAACTCTGATTAGTAAGCAAACAAAATAAGAGTGGAGAGAAGTAGAGGCAAATTTTGCAACTCTTTGCCTCGGCGACATTTGTAAAATGAACTTTCTCTTTCCTGTGTAGACGAGCAAGAAATTTTCATGAAAGTAGTCTATTTCATTTAAATTTTTATTTGTAGTACGTATAAAAAATTTCATGAAAGTAATTTCTTGTGTAATGGCAGCGTAAATACGACATTTGTAAACAAAGCAATAATAATATGCAATGTTGTTCAAAAATAAACTTTTTCGTGTATTTTGATGAGTTTAATTTGTGAAAAATTGTTATAAAAAATCCAAAAGTATGAGGGCAAGAGCCTCTTCTCAATTATTGAAGTGAAACATTGGTGTCGGCTATAATTTTTAATTTATAATTTGGCAAACACATTTAAATTGTAAAATATTTTTGTTGTTTTTGCGTTTGTTTTGCTTATTTTTTACACTCAGTGATGCGTCATTATTGTATGCATGAAAAAATCGTTTAGTTGAGAAAAAATCTCTACATTCAGGCATTAATCTAGTGTTTAGACATGCGAGTAAGAGTTCGAAAAACTCAAACTCACATGTTTTTACTACCACATTCACACTCTTCGCACTCCCAAGTCTACTCGCAGCTAAATTTGCATGCGAGTGATTTTTTGAGACTTCCATGCAATCAAATATCAAACAAATAAACAGTGTTACACGGTAACACTGTTATAATTTTAAGCAAATCACTACAAAATTTAAACTCAAGTTTTAGCTAGTTTGTTTGTTAAATTTTATGTTAATTTATTAAAATTAATACAATAGATGGAAATGTTTAAATTACAAAACGTTAATATCAATAAAATACTAATCCTAAAAATATTCTCATGTGAAGAACACGGCAACTCCAATTTATAAAGAGAAGATAAATTAAAATAAAAAAAAAATATGTGAAGGAATCAAAATGTTTGAAGTTCATGTGCTGACGACAAATTTAAAATGAACTCTCACTCGAATGTGTAGACAGAAAAGAAAATCGCTAAAGATTCAAGTTTTTCGAAGAAATTTTCGATGATAATACGTATACCGCACTCGCATGAGACTACTCGCATGTCTAAATACAGTGTAAACTAAAAAGTTAACAGCATGGTAGCACTTTAAGCTCTAAACACTTAGACGACAGCAGACTTCACAACTTCACGGCTACAAATGAAGTTAGATTCAAATACTGCCGTCTCGTCAGCAACATAATTATTTTCAAGACAGCAGTAGCACTATGTGTATTTAAGCAATGCAAGTTTTAGAGGTGCCAGATATATATTTTACATGAATAAAATTAAAATTACTGACTGAAAACGTAATAATATCACGTAAAGTTGTAAAAACTCATCAATTTATTTGTTTATTTTATTTATTATTTCTATTAAATATTTCAAACAAATTTTAGTTTTTATTGCTGCCAATTTATATTTATAGTGGCAGCACTGCATTTACTTTTTGCTGCTTACGAAAATAGAAATTAATCTAAGTTGGCAGCAGCCAACTTAAAATAATCGTGTGCATTTAAACACATGTATTTTATTTTTGCCAGATTGCTGTCTGCTGTCGTCTACGTGTTTAAAGCTTTAAGCTGCAAACGTCACTTTTAAGCAAGCATTTTTTGGATTTTTTCCCCACTTGTTATCGGTAACATGTTGAAAAATTTTGACGTTTTTTGATTTTTTTCAATATAGCCGAACTCTTTGCTCTTAAAAATAATTTCAATGGTAATATATCTATACTCTTCTCCAAAATCTTAAAAAGTTGAAAAAAAGTAAGTGTCATTACGGCTTAAGCAACAATTTATTACACATATATTTAGATGAGTTAGTACATACTATGGTAATCGAACGGTTATTATTCCACGTGATTTTACCGGTTTGTTTTTTCTTTTTTGGTTTTACTAAAACCGGGGGTTGTAAAGTGACTGTGATTCGATTATCGAATAAACCGGGTTTTTAATACGTTTAACTGAGATTTTAATATTTAAATATTATATATGTTTTTATTTTAAGCAACTGAGTTAACTCATATTAGGATTGATATTGAAGCTACTAAGTAGAGAAAAAAAAACCTTTTGTTCTGAAAAATCATTTATTTCTCAATATAGTCTCGTTTTAACTCAATACACTTAGTAAGATGATATTCCAACTTTTTAATACCATCTGAATAATACAATTTTGGAAACCCCTCAAAATAAGCGTTAGTTTCAGTAATCACTTCTTCGTTTTTTTTTTTTTAGTTCAGTCACATTTATTCATACGCATCTCCATAAATTACAATTGTGACCTTGAGTTAATTGTTGAGATATTTTTTTATAATTATTTTTCCCAACAACTTTTAATTTTATTTTCTTTTTAAAAGAATTTATATATTATTTTCTTTCTTTAAAATATAAAAATATATTTATTACAAATTTTTATATAAAATGATTATTTTACAAAAGCCAGCTTAAAACTGAAAACAATTGAATTAATAAATTATATACATATGTATATATATATGAAAAAAAATAAAAAGTAACAAATTGATAGTTAACAACTTGAGTAAATGTTATTTAAAGTATTTATAAATATTGTTTATATAAAGAAGTGTAGTAAAACAAATAATATAATGTCTATATAAGACCAATATATAACTCCCCCACCCTTAGAATAACATTGCTCCTGGAATGTTACGTATAAAATAGTAAACAACATATTAAATATTAAAGTTATGAATTTAAAATTTATAATTACTTCAATGAACAAGTTTTTGTAGATATTTTGTTATTAAATTAAATTTAGGTATTTCTTGAGTAGTTTCTTCCGGTTATTTTTCTATCAAAACTTATATTTGGTATATCATTTTGATATTTAAAAACTCTCTTAACGACTTGTCTATCTCGTTTACAACCTTTCTCATCTAAAAAATGTGTATTATATTTTTCCTTTACTTGTTTAATTATATATTTTGGTTTTTGCTTTAAATTATTAAAACCAAGATTTTTCACAAATTCTTTGTCTTTAAATTCACGACAATTTTCTCTGTTATTATTATTTTTTTCAAATCTTTTAATTTTTTTTTCATGTACAATATTATGTATTTTTTCCCAGATTGATTTCTCTACTTTGTTATGTAATAAGTCATCAGCCCCAGTTGTATTATGTATTGTATCGTTATAAAATTGAACAGATTTGTAAACTATAGCTTTATCGTCGAAATCATGATCTTTTTGTTGCAATTTAAATAGTCTTATGTGTTCATTAAGTGTAAGATGAAATCGCTCTATATCTGAATTTCCTGTATGAGTATTTGGGGATGTAAAATGGTACTCAATGCCTTCTGATCTCAAAAATTCTCTAAGAAGTGCTGTGTTAAATTCATTATCTGCTACAATTTTACTCGGTTTCCCCAAAATTGCTAACCTTTCCCTAATTTTTTCTACAATAGTCAATGAGTTTCTATCGCTCAAGAAATGTATAGATACGTGTTTTGTTAATTTATCTATACACGTTAGAAAAAATATATTTTTACTTAGGAACCATATATCCATATGAATTATTTCATTAGATCTAAGAGGAGTTTCAGTTAAACAAAACTTGTTGCGTATAGGTCGTCTATCAAATTTGCACATATTACACAATTATTAATAAATTTCTGAATTTCTTTTTTTAAATTCGGATAATAAAAAGTATCTTTTATTTCCAGGAATGTTTCTTCAATACCTCTGTGGTTTCTTTTACTATGAAATCTTTCCAGTATGTTTAATAATTCTTCTCTGTCAAAAATATCTTTTATAAATTTGTTACATCGTACAAATTTCATTCCATGAACATTGGAAAAATAATGAATTAAAAAGTTTGTTGTAAATATTTATATATTTCAAAATTATCACAAAATATTCCTATTGTTCCTTTTATAGGGAAAATTTTTTTTAAAAATTCTAACACTTTTTCTTCAAAATAATTCTTTAATGTTATTATATGCCTTATATTTCTATTATACAGAATTTCCTTCTCATATCTAAATCTGTTTCCTAAAATTATTATGAGTTGATTTTTATATATATTTATAGGTGATTCCGAGAAAAGAATGTGGTCATTTAAATTTTCTTCACCACTATGAATTGTGGCTAATTCTGATTGAAGGGTTTCTTCTACTTGTTGAAGAATGTTAACATCTAATCGGCTAAGATAATCAGCGACTTTGTTAGTATTACCTTTTATATATTCTATGTTAAAATCGTATTCATTGAGCTGTATTTTCCATCTCTGTAACTTAACATTTGGTTCTTTTAGAGAATTAAGCCATACTAGCGGTCGATGATCTGTCTGTATTTTAAATTTTCTACCGAAAAGATATGGTCTAAAATACTTAACAGACCAAACAATTGCTAAAAGTTCTTTTTCAATTGCGCTATAATTGCACTCGTGTTCATTTAACGTTCGTGATGTATACGAGATTGGATGACCATTTTGGGAAAGTACGGCTCCTAAGGCACCATTGCTAGCATCTGTTGTCAAAACAAATAATTTATCAAATTTAGGATATGCTAACACTGGATTTGTGCATAAAATTTTTTTTAATTTGTTAAAGGAATCAATATAGTCTTGATTCTTAACGTCAATAACAGATCCTTTTTTAAGATTCGAAATCATTGGAAGTGCTATTCGACTATAATCCTTTATAAACTTTCGATAGAACCCGGTTATACCTAAAAATGATCTAATTTCTTTAACTGTTTTTGGTAAAGGAATTTTTTGGATAATTCTTATTTTATCAGGGTTTGGTTTAATACCATTGGTTGTTATTATATGCCCTAAGTATCCTGACTCCCGTTTAAAGAAATTACATTTATCTACCTGCACTTTAAGATTATATTCTGTTAATCTTTCAAAAATTTTCTGCAAGGATATTACGTGCTCTTGTAACGATGAAGAAAATACCAAAATATCATCTAGGTAAACAACGCAAATGTTGTTAATGAAATCATGAAGGATTTCGTTCATCATTCTTTGGAAAGATGCTGGAGCATTCTTTAATCCGAATGGCATCCGTGTAAATTCATAATGTCCAGTTGGGGTGGAAAATGCAGTTTTATGCATATCTTCTGGTAAAATTGGAATTTGATGAAATCCCTTTGCTAAATCAATTGTGCTAAAATACTGGGAGTTTCCTAGTTTTAAAAATAAATCATCCATATTTGGAATAGGAAATTTATCTTCAATTGTGATATCATTAAGTTTTCTATAATCTACTACAACTCTCCATTTCTGTTTACCAGAATTGTCTATTTTCTTGGGAACAATCCATATGGGAGCATTATATGGACTACATGATTTGGCTATAATACCTGATTTTAACATTTCATTTACTTGTTTTTCAACTTCATGTTTGTGAATTTCTGGAAATCGATATGTTCTACAATATACTGGTATATCGTTTATCGTAGGTATTTTGTGCCTGTACTTACTAACTACAGATAAATTTTCATCTTGAATATAAAAGACGGAATTATATTTCTTAATTAATCTTGTTAATGAAGTAATTTCTTCTTTATTTAAATTATCAACTTTCAGTTTATCAATTATTTGATTTATCCGCGGTTCATTAAAGTTTATATCAATTGTTATGCTATCCAAATATGATATGTCTTTTTCGGTGAATGACTCTTCAGTTTTTTCATATATTAAAGGAATTTTTGCATTGTCAGTTAACAAAACGTTCTCTTTTAAATCTATTTTCGCACCCAATGGTTTTAGGATATTACAGCCTATAATACCATCGAAATCGTTTAAAATGTCAGTTTCCAACATTTCCATTTTACAGTTAGGTAAATTGAATTCTTTGAAGACAGGAATGGTTACTTTTGTTGTTGTAATTGTCCTAGAACAAATAGTGTTTAAAGTAATTGCATGACCCAGTTTTGATTGAAAAGATGGATGAAAAAGCCCTTTTTTAATAAGTGAAGTACCTGAACCTGTATCTATTAATAATTTTATTGGAACTGATTTTGTCTTAATTATTATATAGGGTAAATTTTTCCGGCTTGTGATTGAAAATTTGAAACCTCAACACTGTCTACATCCATTGGAACAGTTTGATTGAAATTTTGTTTCAAGTGTCCTCTACTGTCGGCAGAAAACGCATTGTCTTTACTGTTACTCGTACCATTCATATTATTATAATTATGGTGAGCATTAAATAATCCATTTTTATTAAAATGTCTACTACTATCTGAATTCTGATGATTAAAATTACTAAAATTATCTCTTCTTTCAAATTTTCTATGTGTAACATTATTGCTTCGATTTTTATAAAAATTGCCTGAATTGTATTGATTTTGACTTAAATGTTGCGAAAAATCATTGCAACAATCATTATTTGGAAAATAAATTACTTTAGATGAAGAAGATTGTAAAGATGTTAAGTTTTGAAATTTACTCATATAAAAATAATCTGTTTCAATGAGAATTTCTTTTGCATTTATTAGCGAATGAGGATTTCTCGATTTTAAAACTAATTTTGGCTCATTTGGCAATTTATTAATGAAAATCCTCAAAACCATTTTCTCATTGTTTGTACAACTAAACCATTGTTCATTGCTTTTATCAATACTTGTCCTTAAATTAAGTTTTGTTTTTAAAGATTCCATATAATCATAAAATTGGTTAACACTTGTTTTAAATTCTGCTGTCTTAATTCTACTAATCAAACTCTCTACACTATCCGGTATATTGAAGTGAATTCTAAGTATTACCTTTACTTCTTCCCATTTGGTTGGATTATTATTATTAATTATTGAAGTGTTTGCTGCATCAACAATCTTGTTGCGTATTCTTAAATCAAATAGTCCGATATGTGCTTGGTCGACAAGTACACGTACACCTTCAATGTTTTTTATGAAAAGTTCAAGATCTTCTGGGTTTCCATTAAATTTTGGAATATCAGTGAGTAGTTGAAAAGGAATAATTGCTGCGGCTGCTGTCATACTTAATGATTCTTTCTTAAGTTCTTTGTTACTGCTACAAAATTTCTTCCTCGGTATCTTGTTCTTTCTTAAGATTGTGTGATAATTTATGAGATTCGAAAACCGACTGCGCCAGTTAATTGTTGAGATATTTTTTTATAATTATTTTTCCCAACAACTTTTAATTTTATTTTCTTTTTAAAAGAATTTATATATTATTTTCTTTCTTTAAAATATAAAAATATATTTATTACAAATTTTTATATAAAATGATTATTTTACAAAAGCCAGCTTAAAACTGAAAACAATTGAATTAATAAATTATATATGTACATATATATATATGAAAAAAAATAAAAAGTAACAAATTGATAGTTAACAACTTGAGTAAATGTTATTTAAAGTATTTATAAATATTGTTTATATAAAGAAGTGTAGTAAAACAAATAATATAATGTCTATATAAGACCAATATATAACTCTTGGCGCTAGAAAGGCATTTCAGAGGCGATCTGGCGATTTTTTTTACAAAATAAGAGATAATGCATACACAGATATAATATTGTTTTAAATATTTATCCTGCGAGCCATTTTTTTAAAGTTTGAAAACAGGTACAAGTCACTAGGAGCTACATCTGGACTATAAGGTGGATAATCAACCAATTCGCTGTGTATTTCACGTAATTTTAGCATTATATCTTATGCAGTGTGAACCGGTGCGTTGTCTTGAAGAAATATTGTGGATCCTTTTTCAAGATAATCGATGAACAATATTCTGTATCCATCCACAGTGCTCATAACCTTGCCAAATATACAATGCAAAATACTTTCAAGTTGTGTATTTCTTTGTTTCAATTACTATTTTACTAACAAATTTGTTTATAATTATTGAACTAAAACCCGTTTAACCGGGTTTTTCTTTAATTTTTAACCCAAAGCTGGGGTTTGTTATACCCTTCACAAAAATGTAAAGGGTATTTATAAGTTTGTGATTCCGTTTGTAATTTCTACAGTTTTGCTTTGCGACCCAATAAAGTATATATATTCTGAATCAGAATTAATGGAAAAGTCGATTAAGCGATGTCCGTCTGTCCGTCTGTCCGTCTGTCCGCTGTTGAAATGCCGTTTCTGAGAAAACCATTAGACTTAGAAACTTTTTTCTTTCACCATTCTTTTACCCCATCGATTCATGGGTTTGCTATTGAAATTCAGTAATATCGGTCCACGCATAGCTGAGATATATTCAAAATTCCGAAAAAAGCCATTTTTTTTTGCAGTTTTGTATGAAAATTTTTGAAAACAAAAGTTGTTCGTTTTGCTTCAAACTTCACACACTTATTAAGGATGGTGACTTAAAGGCAAAAAATTTTTTTTTCAGATATCGGTCCATATATACCCGAGATATAGCCCAAATCGAATTTTTAATGAAAATGTCGCATAGGCGAAGCTAAATAACTTTTTTTTGCTCAAAAGCAGTTCTGGTAATAAAATTAGGTTACATAAATATGGAAAATGAAAATTTCCGATATCGGTCCATATATACCCGAGATATAGCCTAGACCGGGTTTTTCATGAAAATGCCGCGTAAGCGAACTTAAACAACTTTTTTGTGCTCAAAAGCAGTTCTGGTAATTAAATAGGGTCACATAAATATGAAAAATGAAAATTTTCGATATCGGTCCATATATACCCGAGATATAGCCTAGACCGGGGTTTTCATGAAAATGCCGCGTAAGCGAACTCAAACAATTTTTTTGTGCTCAAAAGCAGTTCTGGTAATGAAATTAGGTTACATAAATATGGAAAATGAAAATTTCCGATATCGGTCCATATATACCCGAGATATAGCCCAAATCGGGTTTTTCATGAAAATGCCGCGTAAGCGAACTTAAACAACTTTTTTGTGCTCAAAAGCAGTTCTGGTAATGAAATTAGGTTACATAAATATGGAAAATGAAAATTTCCGATATCGGTCCATATATACCCGAGATATAGCCCAAACCGTGTTTTTCATGAAAATGTCGCGTAAGCGAACTTAAACAACTTTTTTGTGCTCAAAAGCAGTTCTGGTAATGAAATTAGGTTACATAAATATGAAAAATGAAAATTTCCGATATCGGTCCATATATACCCGAGATATAGCCTAGAACGGGGTTTTCATGAAAATGTCGCGTAAGCGAACTTAAACAACTTTTTTGTGCTCAAAAGCAGTTTGGTAATGAAATTAGGTTACATATATATGAAAAATTAAAATTTCCGATATCGGTCCATATGTACCCGGTCCATATGTAGCCCAAATCGGGGTTTTCATGAAAATGTCGCGTAAGCGAACTTAAACAACTTTTTTGCCTGGAACGGGGTTTTCATGAAAATGACGCGTAAGCGAACTTAAACAATTTTTTTGTGCTCAAAAGCAGTTCTGGTAATGAAATTAGGTTATATAAGTATGGAAAATGAAAATTTTTGATATCGGTCTATAAATACCCGAGATATAGCCCAAACCGGGTTTTTCATGAAAATGTCGCGTAAGCGAACTTTAACAACTTTTTTTTTATTAAAAACAGTTCTGGTGATAAGATGAGTTTATATAAATATGGAAGATAAAAATTTCCGATGTCGGTCCATATATACCCGAGATATAGCCTAAACCGGGGTTTTCATGAAAATGCCGCGTAAGCGAACTTAAAAATTTTTTTCGCCTTAAAGCAGTTCTGGTAATTAAATAAGGTTATATAAATATGGAAAATGAAAATTTCCGATATCGGTCCATATATACCCGAGATATAGCCCAAACCGGGTTTTTCATGAAAATGTCGCGTAAGCGAACTTAAACAACTTTTTTCACCTTAAAGCAGTTCTGGTAATGAAATAAGGTTATATAGGTATGAAAAATGAAAATTTCCGATATCGGTCCATATATACCTGAGATATAGCGCAAACCGGGTTTTTCATGAAAATCTCGCGTAAGCGAACTTAAACAACTTGTTTTTGCTTAAAACAGTTCTGGTAATAAGATGAGGTTATATAAATATGGAAAATGAAAATTTCCGATATCGGTCCATATATACCAGAGATATAGCCTAAACCGTGGTTTTCATGAAAATGCCGCGTAAGCGAACTTAAACAACTTTTTTCACCTTAAAGCAGTTCTGGTAATAAAATAAGGTTATATAAATATGGAAAATTAAAATTTCCGATATCGGTTCATATATACCCGATATATAGCTTAACAGGTTTTTTGATGAAAATGCCGCGTAAACAACTTTTTTGTGCTCAAAAGCAGTTCTGGTAATGAAATAAGGTTATATAAATATGGAAAAAGAAAAAATCCGATATCGGTCCATATATACTCGAGATATAGCCTGAACCGATTTTTCCAATAACATTTTTTTTTTTACTGAAAAGTAGTTCTTGTTATAAAAGAAGGTTACGAAAATAGAGAAAATTAAAATTTCTGATATCGGTCCATATATACCCGAGATATAGCCTAAATCGGGTTTTTCATGAAAATATCGCGTAAGCGAACTTAAACAATTTGTTGTGCTCAAAAGCAGTTCTGGTAATGATATAAGGTTATATAAATATGGAAAATGAAAATTTCCGATATCGGTCCATATATACCCGAGATATAGCCCAAACCGGGTTTTTCATAAAAATGTCGCGTAAGCGAACTTAAACAACTTTTTTCACCTTAAAGCAGTTCTGGTAATGAAATAAGGTTATATAGGTATGAAAAATGAAAATTTCCGATATCGGTCCATATATACCCGAGATATAGCCTGAACCGATTTTTCCATTAAAAATTTTTTTTTTTTTTTTGCTGAAAAGCAATTCTCGTTATAAAAGAAGATTACTAAAATACAGAAAATAGAAAATTCCGATATCGGTTCATATATAACCGAGCATATTTAGGTCACATTTTTAATATACTATACATATTCGTGACTATCGTGAGTGTAGTATATTCGGCCCAGCCGAATATACTACACTCTTACTTGTTTTAAATTGAAAATATTCGAAAACCGGTTGTAGAAAAATCTAATCGAATAATCGATCTAAACTCTAATACATACATACCCATGTATGTATGTATGTGTTTATTTCCCAATTTATGTGTATAATAATTTAATTATTATAAATTAGATTTTATGTTACTTTTTGTTATTATGTAAACTCATACATGCGCTTTGTATGTACGTACTCGTACGTATGTATGTATGTATTTAGAATATTTGTATTTTTTTTTTTTTTTTTTTTTGTATTTGTTTTAAAATTTTATTGCTTTTATCGTTTATGTCTTTCATTGATTGTCTATTTTGGTTTATTTAATTATGTATTATAAAATATAAATGATTTTATTTGCATTTCATCGTTATTATTTTTTTCTTTTTTTGTTGGTTTTATGCTTTTTTGTATAATATTTGTTTGCTTGTGTCAAATAAAAATATTATTAAATTAATACAAAAATTATTCCATTTTCTTAATTGTTATTGGTTAGTAAATGAATATAATATTTTTATTTAATAAATAAATTGTTTATTTATTTGCAGGAGGGAAAATCGCGCAGAAACAGTTTTGAAATATTTTATGTAACAAATGTGTTAAAAAAGTGAATTTAAAAAAAAAAAAACAAAATAATTAAATTAAAAAAAGTATTTGCTAAAAAAGCACTCTTTCAAAAAAGTATTTCCAAAAATTTCTTTTAAAAGAGTGGTTTAAAAAGGCATATTTTTTAGAATTTTTAAATTTTTTAAATAAATGAGTTAGAAAACTTACCTTTTTTTTAACTTGCACCAATACTCAGGGGATGACGCCTACATATGCAGTGCATTGTACCAGAACTAGGAAAATAGGTTGTGAGGAGGGGGAAAGCGGGAGTAGTGTTTGTGAACATTTGACTTGAACCTTTCAACGTTATAACAGACAGCAAACACGTCAGCAGTTAACTTTTCCACAGGCGGAGCGTACGGCTAAAAAACGAATTCTCTCTGTAATGCGTAGTACGATTCCCTGGGCAATCGACCACAAATGGATGAGCTCTGAACGATGCACGCATGCTACGTAAAAATGTGCGAGTTTCAGGAACAAGGTCTCTAATCTCGTCAGAGCAAAATCCATTGTAGTAACGATAGAACAGAGTAACGCACCTATCAAAACCTATCAAAAGAAACCCTATATTTGAATACGTAATCTTTTTTATCTTGGACCAGTACTCAGGGGATGACCCCTACATATACAGCGCATTGTACTGGAACTAGGAAAATAGGTTATGATGAGGAGGAAAGAGGGACAATAACAACACGAAAGACTAAAAAAACTCTATTGCAGCATTTAAAATGTTGGAAATAAATTAGTTGAAACTGATCATTGCCCAGTGTATATACCTACGACACTGCTCAGATTAACAAAATTTGGTCCAACACCTTCCACACTACAAGGCTTTAAAAAGCTTTCTGTAAAAGTAGCCAAAATCACATATCTTGACGGTTATAAATCTCAGTCTCGTCTGTTTGATATGTACTGTTGTGTACATCATATGTGACATTAGGATTGAATTTTTTCAACATATTTTCCGTTGGCTTACATATACAATTTATTATTTTTATTAATGCATCAAAAAGTTTATTTTGCACTTTATACTGCGAACGTGTTTTGGTATAATTCATTAAGGAAAATACGGAAGCGTTGTTAGTTGGAATAACCAACATACATCCAAATATATTATTTTAAGATGAGACGTACTCGCTGTGCCGAGACCAAAAATCAAATAAATTCGTATGTATATTTCGTTTTTAACAGGAAATGTATAGAAAGAACATTAGTATTCGCAGGGCATAAGAAAATATAAGAAGTCAATAAGTCTGCTGAAAGAAGAACTTGGTTATCACCATCCAGTTTTATAATTTTTTTCGTAATTAGGGTAAAAAATTAATAAGTATAATAAATAGTTTCCAACCCTAGATTATTTTCAAATTATTAGAAAGAACTGAGTTTACTATTATTTAGTTTGAAAGCTATAAAATTTGTTTAAAATCAAAATACATAGCTACTTTTGCATTTTTAAGATAGAATATTTCAAAAATAAGTACCTTTCAAAAACTACCTTTCATTAAAAGTACCTTTAAAAAATGCCTTTCCAGAAAACTATTTAAAACAATTCCTCTTAAAAAAGTCCGTTTAATACGTATGTACATACGAATACATATATATCATATAAAAAGCGCTTTTTAAAAAAAAAAGAGTACCTTCTAAAATAGTACTTTTCAAAAAAGTACCTTTCAAAAAAAGTACCTTTCAAAAAATGGCTTTAAAAAAAACAATTCTTTCAGAAAACCATCTAAAATAATTTTAATTTATATGTACATTATATTATGTGAAAAAAACGCTGTTACAAGATAATAGCCTTTCAAAAAAAGTAACTTTCAAAAAAGAGTGCCTTTCAAAAAATGTACCTTTCCAAAATATTACCTATAAAAAAACAACCTTTCCAGAAAACCATTTAAAATAATTATGTTTAATAAACATATCATTTAAAAGAAGCGTTTTTTTTTTAATATAGTAACTTTCAAAAAAAAAAAAAAAAAAACCTTCCAAACATATTACCTTTCAAAAAGATCTGTCAAAAAACTATTTTTCTAGAAAACTATTTAAAATAATTACGTTTAAAATGCATATCATTTAAAAAAGCATCGGTTTAAGATAGTGTCTTTCAAAAAAAAAGCTTTCCAAACAAATTATCTTTAAAAAAAAATTACCTTTCAAAAGGATCTTTTAAAAAACTACCTTTCCAGAAAACCATTTAAAAAACTACTTTAAAAAAAGTACGTTAACATTAATTTTTAATATACAAAGTACCTTTCAAAACAAAAACTGCCTTTCATAAAAAATACTTTCAGAAAACTACCTTTCCAAACAACCATTTAAAATAATTGCTCTCTAAGAAGTACATATATACCATATAAGAATAGCGTTCTTTTAATATATTAGTACCTTTCACAAAAAGCAACTTTCAAAAAAGATACCTTTAAATAAACTACCTTTCCAGAAACTATTTAAAATAGTGCGTCTTTTCAAGAAATTATATTCCATAAAAAAGTATTTTTAAAAAAGTACCTTTTAAAAAAGTACCTTTCAAAAAAAATGCTTATGAAGAAAGAAGTAAACAAATATTTAAAAAAAAACAAGTAAGAGAGTAGTATATTCGGCTGGGCCGAATCTAAAATACCCTTCACGATAGTCACGAATATGTATAGTATATTAAAAATGTGACCTAAATATGCTCGGTTATATATGAACCGATATCGGAATTTTCTATTTTCTGTATTTTAGTAACCTTCTTTTATAACGAGAATTGCTTTTCAGCAAAAAAAAAAAAAAAAAAAAAATTTTAATGGAAAAATCGGTTCAGGCTATATCTCGGGTATATATGGACCGATATCGAAAATTTTAATTTTCCATATTTATATAACCTTATATCATTACCAGAACTGCTTTTGAGCACAACAAATTGTTTAAGTTCGCTTACGCGATATTTTCATGAAAAACCCGATTTAGGCTATATCTCGGGTATATATGGACCGATATCAGAAATTTTAATTTTCTCTATTTTCGTAACCTTCTTTTATAACAAGAACTACTTTTCAGTAAAAAAAAAAATGTTATTGGAAAAATCGGTTCAGGCTATATCTCGAGTATATATGGACCGATATCGGATTTTTTCTTTTTCCATATTTATATAACCTTATTTCATTACCAGAACTGCTTTTGAGCACAAAAAAGTTGTTTACTCGGCATTTTCATCAAAAAACCTGTTAAGCTATATATCGGGTATATATGAACCGATATCGGAAATTTTAATTTTCCATATTTATATAACCTTATTTTATTACCAGAACTGCTTTAAGGTGAAAAAAGTTGTTTAAGTTCGCTTACGCGGCATTTTCATGAAAACCACGGTTTAGGCTATATCTCTGGTATATATGGACCGATATCGGAAATTTTCATTTTCCATATTTATATAACCTCATCTTATTACGAGAACTGTTTTAAGCAAAAAAAGTTGTTTAAGTTCGCTTACGCGAGATTTTCATGAAAAACCCGGTTTGCGCTATATCTCGGGTATATATGGACCGATATCGGAAATTTTCATTTTTCATACCTATATAACCTTATTTCATTACCAGAACTGCTTTAAGGTGAAAAAAGTTGTTTAAGTTCGCTTACGCGACATTTTCATGAAAAACCCGGTTTGGGCTATATCTCGGGTATATATGGACCGATATCGGAAATTTTCATTTTCCATATTTATATAACCTTAATTAATTACCAGAACTGCTTTAAGGCGAAAAAAATGTTTAAGTTCGCTTACGCGGCATTTTCATGAAAACCCCGGTTTAGGCTATGTCTCGGGTATATATGGACCGACATCGGAAATTTTTATCTTCCATATTTATATAAACTCATCTTATCACGAGAACTGTTTTTAATAAAAAAAAAGTTGTTTAAGTTCGCTTACGCGGCATTTTCATGAAAAACCCGATTTGGGCTATATCTCGGGTATATATGGACCGATATCGGAAATTTTCATTTTCCATATTTATGTAACCTAATTTCATTACCAGAACTGCTTTTGAGCACAAAAAAGTTGTTTAAGTTCGCTTACGCGGCATTTTCATGAAAAACCCGATTTGGGCTATATCTCGGGTATATATGGACCGATATCGGAAATTTTCATTTTCCATATTTATGTAACCTAATTTCATTACCAGAACTGCTTTTGAGCACAAAAAAATTGTTTGAGTTCGCTTACGCGGCATTTTCATGAAAACCCCGGTCTAGGCTATATCTCGGGTATATATGGACCGATATCGAAAATTTTCATTTTTCATATTTATGTGACCCTATTTAATTACCAGAACTGCTTTTGAGCACAAAAAAGTTGTTTAAGTTCGCTTACGCGGCATTTTCATGAAAAACCCGGTCTAGGCTATATCTCGGGTATATATGGACCGATATCGGAAATTTTCATTTTCCATATTTATGTAACCTAATTTTATTACCAGAACTGCTTTTGAGCAAAAAAAAGTTATTTAGCTTCGCCTATGCGACATTTTCATTAAAAATTCGATTTGGGCTATATCTCGGGTATATATGGACCGATATCTGAAAAAAAAATTTTTTGCCTTTAAGTCACCATGCTTAATAAGTGTGTGAAGTTTGAAGCAAAACGAACAACTTTTGTTTTCAAAAATTTTCATACAAAACTGCAAAAAAAAATGGCTTTTTTCGGAATTTTGAATATATCTCAGCTATACGTGGACCGATATTACTGAATTTCAATAGCAAACCCATGAATCGATGGGGTAAAAGAATGGTGAAAGAAAAAAGTTTCTAAGTCTAATGGTTTTCTCAGAAACGGTATTTCAACAGCGGACAGACGGACATCGCTTAATCGACTTTTCCATTAATTCTGATTCAGAATATATATACTTTATTGGGTCGCAAAGCAAAACTGTAGAAATTACAAACGGAATCACAAACTTATAAATACCCTTTACATTTTTGTGAAGGGTATAAAAAAGCTTCTGAATCTGTTGAAAAGAGCCGTTGAAAAAGGAACTTTTTAAAAACGTTTAAAACTTTAAAACAAAAAGTACCTTTAAAAAACTTTAACTTTTAAAGCAAAACCCACTTTTAAAACAAAACAAAACAAACTACAAAGAAAATTCAATGGTTATCCGTTTAAAAATACATTTGAAAAATATACATTTAAAAAAAATATACTTTTTTAAAACAATCCTTTAAAAAATAACTTTTTTAAAGAAAGTTTCTAAAGTTTCTTTTTAAAAAATGAAGATTTTAAAAGGGTAAAAAATTACGACTATTCATTTTAAAAAGTATCTTTTCAGAAAAGTATCTATTTAAAGAAGGCATCTAAAGGCACTAAAAAGTACTTTTTGAAAAAGGCACCTTTTGAAAAAGTACCAAATAATAATTGAAGATTAGTCGTAGAACTAATTTTTAAAACTGCTTTTAGAAATTTTGTTTCAATGGAAACATCTTACTGTTTATAACAACATCTTTTATTGAAAATTATTTTTATAAAAATCTCTTTTAAAAAATCCTGTAAATACAAATTAATCAGGGGAATCTTTCAAATAGTATTTATAAAAAGAATTTAAACAATTAAGAGTGTAGTATAATCGAATCTAAAATACCCTTTACGATTGTCACGTAAATGTGTAGTATATATGACAAATTTGAACTAAACATGCTCGGATATACATATGTATATGGACCGATATCGGAGAAAAAAATTTCTTGCCTTGTAATCGCCATGCCAAAAAGGTAATCTTTCATAGAAAAATCCGTTAAGGCAATACGGGTATATATGGACCGATATCGGAAATTTTCGTTTTCTGTATTTTAGTAATCTCCTTTTCTTACCACAACTGCTTTTAAGCAAAAAAATATTATTTCATGAAAAAATCGGTTTAGATTATATCTCGGATATATATGGACCGATATCGGAATTTTTCATTTCCTGTATTTTAATAACCTCCATCAGAACTGCTTTTAAGCAACAAAAGTTTGTTCTTGGAAAAATCGGTTCAGACTATATCTTGGGGCCGATATCGGAAATTTTCATTTTTTTATATTTTGTAACCTCCTTATATTACCAGAACTGCTTTCAAGCAAAAAAGTTGATTAAGTTTGCCCAACATTTTCATGTAAAAATCGGTTTAGACTATATCTCGGGTATATATGGAGCGATATCGGAAATTTTCATTTTCTGTATTTGATAACCTTCTTTTATAATCAGAACTGCTTTTAAGCAAACGAATTTTTTTTTATGGAAAAATCGGTTTAGAATATATCTCGGGTATATATGGACCGACATTGGAAATTTTCATTTTCTGTATTTTAGTAACCTCCTTTAATAATCGGAACTGCTTTTAAGCAAACAAATTTTTTATGGAAAAATCGATTTAGAATATCTCGGGTATATATGGACCGATATCGGAATTTTTCATTTTTTGTATTTTATGGCATGTTTCTATATACCAAGTCACTCAAAATTGTTTGTTGATTGAGTGAAAAAGTGTTTTGGGGTTCCACTACACACATATCAGTTTTTTTTTTTTTTTATTAACAACGTAAGGCTATCAATTTTTGGTGATTTCTGTATTGCAATTGCAATTGTGATTACTGTCAAAAACAGACAAGCACAAAAAAGTGCTTGTGTACGTTATAAAATAATAAACTTTCAGTAATTTTCACAAATGCTATACAATTCCAAAGCTGGTTGAACTAATGGAGGAACACCCACAACCTGCTACTGGCAGTCCCACATTTGGAAGCAGTAGGGCGGTGGCCGAAGAATCATGGGATAATGTAGCAAAAAATGTAAATGCTCTTGGGCCTCCATTAAGAAGTGGATTGGAATGGAAAAGGGTAGGGAACAATTTTTTTAATCATAAAGAAATTAATACTGAAAACCTATTTACATAGATACATGTTTGCATATTAGGTGTGGCACGATCAAAAGTGCAGAGTGAAGAAAAAAATAAGCGAAAACAACAAAAGTCTTCACGGAACTGGTGGCGGTCCATGTACCATAACTAACTTGGCGCAACTAGAAGCATTGTAAAAACTTCTTCATTGATGCGAAATGTAGCAATTAATCTGTAAAAGTACACAAATGTTAATAAAATTAAATTACAGCTTTTGTGTTTACTAACCGCTCTTCCGGCAGCTCTCATATATTTAATGCATCACGGATATTTCTACGGTACGAAAGTACACAATATCACTATCACTTTCAGTAGAGTCAGTATCGAAATTTATTTCAGTTGATGGAAACATTTTACTATATCTGAATTAAACTTTAGTACACTTTTTATTCACAAAAAATTTTTCACATAACCAAATTTTAATTCATAAACAAAACCAGCTGTTTTTGTAGGTGTGTTCATCTATGTGGCAACGCTGATTTATATAAAACTACTTTAGAATATTGAAAATATTAAATATAAAAATCATCATAGTAGGCGTTGATATTTTGGTTATTGTATAGAAAATATAAAATAAAGGAAGTTGGTTTTCTATCAGCGAACAGCGAGATTGGTGTTTCATTTAGGCGGGTTATTACATTGGCGACGAGGATAAAAAGCGTTATTGTAAAAAGTGCATTCATTTCGGCCGTGAAATTTTCAGGAGCTGTTGAACGGAATCGGCTTAGAACTGATTTCGCGGGAAGGGAGATTGCAGATTTTTGATAAATCTAATTGTGTCGTGAAGGTAAATCACATTAAATTGTGTAATTGGTAGCATATTGAATTGTGCAGTTAAAATCATTTTAGATTGTGAAATTGATATCACATTCAATTGTGGAGTTGTCGTCACATTTAATTGTGAAATTGGTATCACATTCAATTGTGAAATTGACATCACATTCAATTGTGAAATTGACATCGCATTCAATTGTGAAATTGATATAACATTTGGTTGTAGATTTGGCAGCATATTTGATTGCGTGTAATTTGGAGATTATAGAGGTGACAAGATGACTGAGATAAAGCCATTTCTGTGCGATGCGATAGATAAGTCGCTGTTGCGGATGGAGTGGGAAAGGTGGCTCCGTTCTTTCAAATTGTATTTGGCAGCGGAGGAAATAAAAGATCCGGTGAAAAGGAAGAACAAGTTACTTCACTTGGGTGGTCCGCAGCTTCAGGAGGTTATTTTTAACATTCCTGGGGCATTGGTTGAAGATGACGCAAAAACTGATGATGATGTATTCAGAATATTGATAGAGAAGCTGGATGAATACTTTTCGCCAAAAAGGAATTCTACTTTTGAAAGACATCTATATAGGTGTTTAGCACCTTGTGATGGCGAAACTTTTAACAAATTTCTTTTGAGGTTAAGACAGCAGGTTTCCAAATGCTCATTTGGATCGACGAAAATTGAAATAGAAGATATATGTATTAAAGATAAGATAATCGATACCTGGGCTCCAATTGACCTAAGGAAAAGGTTATTAGAGAAAGAGCAAAGCCTACATGACGTTATTGAAGCTTGCCAAGTTTACGAGCAAATTAATAAACAATCACGGAGTATTTTAGATAAAGTCAATGAAGAGGTGGTAAATAAGATTGCTTCAAGGAAATCTCACACAGAAGACGTGGATGTTGAGTGTTACAGATGTGGTCGAAAGGGTCACGTTGGTAGCGCTATGAATTGTCCCGCACGAAATGCTAAGTGTAATAAATGCTCTCGTGTGGGTCATTTTGCTTTAAAATGTAAAACTAAAGGACTTAAAAGAAAGTACCTTGATGAGAACAGCAGTGCAAATAGAAGCTACTCTAAACAGTCGAAAGTTCGTCGTATACAAAGTGCGAGGGGAGAAGACATAGATAAAGTCGGTGAACTGCGTGGATTTGACTGTTTGAAAATAGGTGATAACGGCGAAGGTGATGAGATGATAAGGTGCTGTGTGGGAGGTCAAAGTATTCTGATGGTCATTGATTCTGGTTCACGTTTTAATCTTATCAGTGAGAATGATTTTACCGTGCTTAGAAACAAGATGGCAGTTATGTGGAATATTCGATCATATTCATCAAACCAATTTAGAGCATACGCATCAGATCAGATTCTCAAGATGGTGTGTGTATTTGATTCTCCGATTTCCGTTAACAATAACTCTGAGATAGTTGCTACATTTTATGTCATAAAGAATGGATGTCAGTCATTGTTGGGTCGTGACACATCGACAAAGCTCAAGGTATTAAAAGTAGGCTTGAACGTAAACCGAATTGAAGGGGTTCGATCTTTTCCCAAAGTGAAAAATATACAAGTGGAGTTGTCAATCGATAAGTCTATAAAACCTGTACAGCAGCCACTCCGGCGTATACCAATTGCACTTGAAGAAAAAGTGTCAATGAAGTTAGAGGAAGCACTTAGGTTGGACATAATCGAGCCGGTACATGGACATAGTCCTTGGATCTCACCGGTAGTGGTCGTGTTTAAAGGAAATGGTGAAATAAGGTTATGTATCGATATGCGGCGTGCAAACAGAGCCATTTTAAGGGAGAATCATCCATTGCCAACATTTGAATCGTTTATGCCAAAATTAAGAGGAGCTAAGTTTTTTTCAAAATTAGACCTTAAAAGTGCTTACTATCAAATTGAATTACACGAAAGCAGTAGAGAAATAACCACTTTTATTACTCATAAAGGTTTATTTCGATATAAGCGGTTGATGTTTGGGGTAAATTCGGCACCAGAAATTTTCCAACGCATTCTGGAAGGACTCTTGGCATCCTGTGGCAATTCTTTTAATTACATAGATGATGTAATCATATTTGGTAAGACGGAAGAGGAGCATGACAGAGCAGTAGAGAATGTGATACGAACATTTAAAGAGAATAACCTCATACTCAATGAAGAGAAATGTGTTTGGAAAACGCGAACATTGAAGTTTTTAGGACATGTTTTGTCTGATAAGGGTTTCACTGCTGATCCGGAAAAGATTAAGGTAATTACCGAATTCCGAGCTCCTAAGACTAAGGAAGAAACCAGGAGTTTTTTGGGTTTGGTTACTTATGTTGGAAAATTTATACCCGATTTGGCAACTGTAACCGAACCATTGAGAGTATTGCTAAAGTTAAACTCAAAATTTGTATGGGGTCCTGAACAAGCTGATGCTTTCCAGCATCTCAAAACATTGCTGTCCCAAATTCCCAACTTATCGTATTTTGATCCGAAGAGAAGAACTCGTGTAGTTGCAGATGCTAGTCCAGTAGCATTAGGGGCAGTCTTAATTCAATTTGGTCCTGAGTGCAACCCGGAAATAATTTCTTTCGCTAGCAAGAGTTTGTCGGATGTTGAGAAGAGGTACTCCCAGACGGAAAAAGAGAGCTTGGCATTAGTATGGTCCGTTGAGAAATTTTATTATTATCTGGCAGGTCTAGAGTTTGAGTTGGTGACAGATCACAAGCCTCTGGAGTCAATTTTTAAACCTACATCTAAGGCTCCAGCCAGGATAGAGCGGTGGTTATTACGGTTGCAGTCGTTTAAGTTTAATGTCGTTTATCGTTCTGGTAAGGAGAATATAGCTGATTCTGTATCAAGACTTTGTAAAATTTCAGACACGAATTCATTTGATGCGAATTGTGCGAGTAATATATTTCATATTGTAACAAATTCCATTCCGTCACCTCTGACGATCACTCTGGTAGCAAGGAAGAGTGCGGAGGATGAAGAAATTTCCAATATTGTGAAACATGTCAACAATGAGTCATGGGATTCTGATAAATCAAGCGCCTATTATCCATTCCGATTTGAGCTTTCAGCGATTGGCAGCATACTCCTGCGAGGCACTAGGATTGTGACTCCGAAGTCTCTTCGTGATAAAGTGGTTCAATTGGCTCACGAAGGGCATCCAGGTGAATCAGCTATGAAACGGAGACTAAGGGCTAAAGTATGGTGGCCATCAATAGACAAAGAAGCAGAAGGTTTTGTAAAAATATGTCGCGATTGTTTGCTGGTCTCCCAGGTGTCGAGGCCGGTGCCTATGAAAAGACATTCATTTCCTAAAGGGCCATGGCAGTGCGTTGCAACAGATTTATTAGGGCCATTGCCAAACAATGAATACGTCTTGGTTCTAATAGATTATTATTCACGTTATCAGGAGGTAGTATTTTTAAAAACTATATCTTCTGAAAAGATCATAAAAGCCATGGAGGAGATATTTTGTCGACTTGGTTATCCGAAATCATTAAGAACAGATAATGGCCGCCAGTACGTAAGTTCGGAATTTGAAGATTATTGTAAAACTAATGGCATAGTACACATTAAGACGCCACCATACTGGCCGCAAGCTAACGGAGAGGTGGAGAATATGAACAAGTCTCTTGTCAAACGATTGAAAATCGCCAGTGTCAACAAACTTGACTATAAACAAGAGATACAGAAATTTATTTTAATGTATAACGTAACACCACATGGCACGACAGGATCGCCTCCATCCGAACTGATGTTTAATCGAGTAATCAGAGATAAAATACCAAGTATTCTAGATATAACGGATGAAATGATTGATTCGTCAGCAAGAGATTTGGACTGCATAAATAAACAAAGAGGAAAGGAGAAACAAGATAAAAGGCGGAAGGCAAAGGATTCCGATATAAATGTTGGAGATAAGGTGCTGCTAAAGAATGTTGTTTTTCCTCATAAGCTAACGACAAATTTTGATGTGAGAGAGTATGAGGTCATCGACAGAAAAGGAAACGAGGTGACAATAGCTAGTAATGGCAAAACTTTTAGACGATGCGTCAGTCATGTGAAAAGAATACCGTCGTCAACAATATCCGAAAAGTCAGCTTCGCAAGATGGGGATTTATCAAATGTAACACATACAACAGATATTACGAACCCATTTAGAGTTTCGAATGGATCGGTAAAAGGCGAAGTACAACTAGGCGATCCGGTGATGAAGTTAAAGCTGAAAAGAATAGGAGGGATGTGGCAACGCTGATTTATATAAAACTACTTTAGAATATTGAAAATATTAAATATAAAAATCATCATAGTAGGCGTTGATATTTTGGTTATTGTATAGAAAATATAAAATAAAGGAAGTTGGTTTTCTATCAGCGAACAGCGAGATTGGTGTTTCATTTAGGCGGGTTATTACAATCTACTTTACTAGTAAAAACTAGTAACGAGAGAGTAACAAGAAATTTTGCAAAATTACTCTCAAAAATGTGAAAAAGTAAATGAACACTTTTCTAGCTAAAATTTGCAAGTTAGAGTAGTGTTGTTATGTATAGTTATATATGAGTACTTAATAACTACTCTTATATTTTTTGGACAAATTATACATATGTATATGTATATTGTTATAAAAAGAGCGTGGTTGTGGTCATTTATATTCAGCATTGTCGTGACTGGTTTTTTTTTTTTTGAGTACGGCTTGTAACAGAATAAAGAAAAGTTTTACAATTTTATTTAATCTAGTACTAGACGTAGTCGAAATACGCTAAATACAGGGGTGAATAGATACTTTTGAATAAAATATATATTTTTAATTAGGGGCGCTTACCCCATACACGTTTCAATTCAATTGGTTAGGTAGGCAGGCCGCTGGATTCTCAAAAAAGTACGTGGATTGATTCGTTTGAAAGTTGTCGAGTTGGTTGAAGAAAAATCAAACCATTTTGATTTTTTTTTTCAAGTTGGCTAGTAAGTCTCTCAATTCGATTGTGCTTTGTATGTTCGAGTCTCTTGATCAGTTGTCCAAAAAACTTAAGAAAGGAAATAGCTTGCAAATGTACAAACCAAAAATTTTATTTAAAAATTATAAAGTTCAACAAAAATTCAATAAATTATTGTCCAAATTTATATTTGTAATTTTTTGTAAAGAAAATGTTAAATAATTTTAAAATTGTCTTTAATTTCATTGAATCTGATAGTTGGATGAAAATATTTCAACTCAGTTTATGATGTGTGTTGCCAAGAATCAATTCAATTGAAAGACTCAATTCACAATTGAATTGAAACTTGTATTTATACGTTATAACTGACTGCATAGCATAATTTCAAAGTGTAAAGTACCGAGTAGCTAGGTACTCATAATATTTACAATACTAAAAATAACATCTGGTTTGTAAAAAATAAAGAAACAAAAAACAAAAATATTTTAGAGGTTAAAATTAGATAAATGTTAATATAATTATAAATGGAAGGATCGAAGTGTGAATTTAATTGCTTCCCTAGAAGCTTTAAACACATTCAAGCAAGTAAATTTGCCGGAACATCCTTTGCCACTGATGTGCCAGATACTGTGGTGCTTAGTTTATTTCCCTTAGACTTCTTATTTTATTAAAAAGACTACAAAAATACATTTGTAATCTTTTTAATACTTTTAATCGGCTTAAAAGTTTACATACAATTATAATTTCTTAAATTTTCCAAAATGTTTTGTATTGTATTGTATTGTATTTGTAACTATACAGTTGCAAATAAATTTGCAAAGTATAGGATGCACAGCATGGGCGGAGTAACGTAGACCTTATGCCCACGATGGTATTAACAGTATTTCTTTTGCGGCGCTGTGACTAACTGTACCGACCTATGCCTTCGCATAGGAAGTTGCCGCGTGGTTAACAACGAAATACCTCACAAAAACTGTAAACTAATACAGTTAGTTGAGGTAGACAGCTAACCAATGAGAGTGAGACGCAAAACTCTCGAAGGCCAAACAACAACAACAAGCCTGACCGCACTTAAGAAATAATTACGATGACGCGAGAGCTGTTCCCCAGCCCAGAGCTGCTTTACGACTGTCCAAAATGTTTTAATTTTTAACTTAATTTAGAAATACTGTTTTGTAAACACAAAAGCAAAACAGCTGTTTGAATAATTATTGCAAGTAAAAATTTTACTTGTAAAAACTTGCAAGAATTTTTATGGCTCTCAATTATTTACGCTCTTTTGACGCTCTCTCGTTGCAAATTTTTTGGGTTAATGAACGCTTTCTAGTAACAATTATTACAAATTTGTAAAAGTTTTTAGTAAATGAACACAACTTGTTTTTGTTCAAAAGTTGCCACTGAGTAATGAAATTATTGTGTTTTTGTATGGAAAAAAGTAAACACAGTACAAAAATATTCACTACGGCAATCCTGCAGTTTAATAAAACGTAAAGTTTTATTAAACTGCGTCTGTGTGGCACTTGATTGTCTGAACATTTGCCTGATATGTTTTAAGCCAAAAAAAAAAAATTGTTTAAGTTCGCTTACGCGAATTTTTATTTAAAAAATCGGTTTTGCCTATAGCCTAAACCGATTTTTTATATATGGACCGATATCAGAAATTAAAATTTTCCATACTTAAATAGTTTTATTTTATTACCAGAACTACTTTTAAGTAAAAAAAATTGCTTAAATTCGCTTATGCCACATTTTCATGAAAAAATCGGTTTAGGCTATACCTCGGGTACATATGGACCGATATCGGAAATTTTTACTTTTTGTAAAAATTAAAAAATTACATTTTCGGTATTTTGGATATATCTCAGTTATATGTGAACCGATGTTACTGAATTTCAATAGCAAACCCATGAATTTTTAAAGAAATAGAAAAGTGAAAGAAAAATGTTTCTAAGTCTAATGGTTGTCTCAGAAACGGTGTATCAACGGCAGACAGACTGACATCGCTTAATCGGATTTTCTATCAATTCTGATTCAGAATATTATAATTATAGGGTCGCCAATGAAAATTGTAGAAATTACAAACCGAAACACAAACTTATATGTATATACCCTTAACAGTTTTGTGAAGGGTATAAAAAGGACTAGAATTCCTTATAATAGACATACTTTTAAAAACGTGTTTTAAACAAAGAAAGCCAAATTGCGAATAGATTTCTTAGAATCTTTACCATCTCAGTCCGCAACCAAATAACACTATATCATCAAACCAATGCACTGGTTACTTAAGCAACAATTTAATTTAACATCTTCAACAAATTGTAAACACTTTATCAATCAAAATAAAAAAGACTAAAAATCACACCTACGAAATTGTTAAACAAAATATAAAATAATTTTGTAAATCAACAATATTCTGCAAACCAAATAAAAGACATATTAATGCAAATGCACAAAATCTACTTGTTCAATCTGGTTGACCACAAGATTACTGGCCACTGCAGCAGTAGTGGTTTGTTTTTGTGACACTTGTTTGTCAACACAATTCTCTCTCATACGAGTACGTTTGTTTCTTCATCATTATCGTACAATATAATACAAACATGAACTAAGTAAATTTGTATGTAGATATGTACGGATACATATAAGTATGTGTGTGCATTTGTACAAATACTTAAATGTAATTATCATTTACAAATGAATGCATGCACATGCATGCATGATACAATATAATACTTACATAAGTGTAACATGGACACAGTCATAAGAATATTTATGTTTTTCACACATCTTTTTGTGTTCTTTGATGCTGATTAAATTATTATAATATCTCTGAAAATCGTAAGACAATAGCAAAAAAAAAAGTTAATTGTTGTAACATTTTATATTTGTTTTGTTTATTTTTTTATTACGAGTATTTATACTATTTATTGTGAAACCTTAATAATACAGTAAAATTCGCTTATAGTCCACTGTTTCAAATGCACACTTTTTGTGGACTATAAGGCGAATTGGACTATAGTTAGATTTTTATATAAGCCACTTTTTGGCATATAAATGAATTAGCATATAATAATTTATTTTGACTATATAAAATCTGAAAGCAGATAACGAGTGATTTTTTTGCTATTATCTTTTTGGCAACACTAGTTTTGACAGCTCACGCACGTTTTGTATCTTGTGTCACTGTCAAACATATTGAGTTTGCTCTATATTTTAATCATGAATCGTCTTACAAACGAACAACGCTTGCAAATTATTGAATTTTATTACCAAAATGCGTGCTCTGTTATGAAAGTTCATCGCGCGCTTCTTCCATTTTATGGTCAGCTTAATCGACCTACTGAGTCTTCTATTCGGGCTATTGTATAGGGTGTTTTTTTAAGCCCGATAGAACTTGAAATTGTAAAAAATAACACAAAAAATTAAATTGTAATCAAAATTTTTTTTTATTCGAAAGATCAATACGTGACATTAACATTTGAAAATGATTTCGGGCATATGGGCACCTAGGCTGTTCTTGACGAAGCGCATTCTGGACGTCCAATTTTGGGCCACTTTTTCGAGCACTGCTGGCCGTATGTCACGAACAACACGAACAATGCTGGCCTCCAAGGCGTCAATTGTTGCTGGTTTATCAGCATAAACCAGTGACTTCACGTAGCCCCACAGGAAATAATCGAGAGGTGTCAAATCGCACGACCTTGGAGGCCAATTGACAGGTCCATTTCTCGAAATCAACTTATCGCCAAATTTTGATTTCAGTAAGTCGATGGTTGCGTTCGCCGTATGGCACGTAGCGCCATCCTGTTGAAACCACATCTCCTCCGGATCAATGTCATCCATATTTTCAAACAAAAAATCATTGATCATGGTGCGGTAACGATCTCCATTGACCGTAACGCGAGCTCCGGCCTCATTTTTGAAGAAATAAGGTCCGATGATGCCACCAGCATGAAAACCGCACCAAACAGTGCATTTTTCTGGATGTAATGGAGTCTGTAGGGTCTCTTGTGGATTGGTCTCACTCCATATGCGGCAATTTTGCTTATTAACAAACCCGTTAAGCCAAAAATGCGCCTCATCGCTGAACACAATTTTGCGATAAAACAACGCGCGAATCGACGACTGATTTTCAAAGTAAATTTGGATAATTTCGTAGCGTTGTTCAAGCGTGAGTCTATTCATGATGATTTGTCAGAGTATACTGAAACAAATAAAAAAAATGTTTCATCAAAATTTAATTTTTTGTATTACTTTTTACAATTTAAAGTTCTATCTAGCTTAAAAAAACACCCTATAAAAAAATTTCGCACCAAATTTACATTGTTGGACATTAAACCCCCAACACGCTTACGTAGAGTGCGAACTGAAGAAAATATCGCAGCCGTATCGGCCAGTGTTGGTGATGACCGTGAATTATCGATTCGGCGCCGTTCGCAGCAATTGGTGGGTGTGAAGCCTTATAAGATACAGCTGGTGCAAGAATTGAAGCCAAACGACCTACCACAACGCCAAATTTTTGGTGAATGGGCTCTTGAAAAGTTAGATGAAGATCCACTTTTTTATCGAAGAATTGTGTTCAGCGACGAGGCTCATTTCTGGTTGAATGGATACGTGAACAAGCAAAACTGCCGTATTTGGAGTGAAGAGCAGCCAGAAGCATTGCATGAGCTACCAATGCATCAACAAAAAACAACCGTTTGGTGCGGATTATGGGCTGGCGGCATCATTGGGCCGTATTTCTTCAAAGATGATGCGAATCACAACGTTACTGTGAATGGTGAGCGCTAATAACACGATAACAAACTTTTTTTTGCCCAAAATGGAAGAGCTTGACTTGCATGACATGTGGTTTCAACAAGACGGTGCCACATGCCACACAGCACGCGAAACAATGGACCAATTGAGAGGCGAGTTCGGTGAACAGTTTATTTCACGCTTGGGACCAGTCAATTGGCCGCCCAGATCGTGCGATTTAACGCCTCTAGACTATTTTTTGTGGGGCTATGTTAAGGCTAATATCTATAGCGACAAGCCCGCTTCGATTGACGCACTGGAAGCCAACATTGCCAACATTATTCGTGAGATACCGGCCGAAATGTTGGAAAGAGTATGCCAAAATTGGACTAAGCGGATGGACCATTTGAGGCGCAGCCGCGGCCAACATTTGCATGAAATAATCTTCAAACATTAAATTATATCGACCCAACTATCGATCCAAATAAATACTTCATGCATTTTTCCGAATTTTATGTGTTTTTTTTTTTTTTTTTTTTAAATTTCCGATAGTTCTTATAAAATCACCCAATATTTCAATGCCCTCATTGACAAAAAAAAAACACATATAACATTGTAAGCATGTGTCAAAAATTAATATGTGCATATAAAAAAGTGTTGCATTTTTGTGCTCCGTTTTTGTCTAGGAAAATTTTTATTAAATTTGCATTTTGGATTATATCTTTAATAACTTGCATGAAATTAAGTATTTTTCACACCGCATCTAGGTAGAATATAAGCAAAAATGGACTATAGCGCTAATGGACTATGTAACAAATATTTTTTAAGTATTTTATTTATTGATGTCAAAAAATTGCACATTTTGGACTAAATCGCTAATTCTACTATAAGCGATGTGGCTTATAAAGGAATTTTACTGTAATAATAGAAAAGTATTTTAGTCTACTATTGAGAGAAAGTAATTTAAAATTTCGATCAGAGAAAATTTTGAGCAAAATCGTTTTCAAATTTTTTTAGCTTTAGCGAATGATAAACTTAAGCACATTTACATATCGTCATATTAAATGCAAACGGACATAACTACACTTTTTATATGTTTTTACAGGAGAACCAAAAAACCTTCTAAAATCAACAAATATTATGGTTTCTTTGCAATTTTTCTAAATTGTGCATACTCGTAGATTGTGGTGGTTTATTTAAGGCCCAATCAGACTATTATACAAGTATAAATACTTTTATTAGATTTTGTGAGATAAAAGTCTAAACACATTTCTTGCGACTGTCAAAAAGTCTAACGTAAATTAGATTTTGCATTCACACAACATAGATGTGCCATCATAAAACTTTTCACGGCGGCAGGTGCGCTATTCGTCGTAGGCGATAGACGTGCCGGCGCGTGAAATTCTTCAACAGTTAAAATAATAATTATGTATAACACATCCAAATTCAATAGCACAAACATATTTTATGTTCTAAACATAGCATGAGCAAAATACATTTATAAATGACAGCTAAATTCCAAATTTCGAGCTTTTTTATAACGACAAAAAATACTATCAGTGACGGCACCCCATCGGCTACGAAATAGCCGACTACTCAATTTTTAATTAGCTGGTTTGCTAAAAAACACAACTCTGATCCAATGTAAAGTATTATCGTTTTGAAAAGTTTCAAAAAACAACAAAGTTTTATGGGATGTCAAATTTTTATCGTATTATTTTTCGTATGTATGACGGATTACATTCAGACTATCAGACTTGCACGTATTATTTGAATTTTTGACAAGTATTAATACAAAGTATAATAGTCTGAACTGGGCTTTATTGGTGAAGATATTTTTAATTTTTTTCGAGCATTTAAAATTTTATGTTAGTTACGTGCTTTTGACTTTTCCCTTTTGTTAAACGAAAAGACGTAACTACAAAAAGTCACAGTAGTGGGTGAAAGGTTTTCTTCATGGTATGAATTCATTAACTTCTAAACTACTGAACAAACGAAATTTGGAGACTCGGCAGCAGAGATGTTAGACTTTCAAAGCAATGTTTTAGTACTTGTGTATTTCTAGCAGAGTGGATTTTATAGTGGAACAAAGTTGACAATCGGGTATGTAAAATCTATTGGTCCGTATAAATTTTCAATTGAAAATAATTTTGAATTTTTGAAAACTACTTGAAAAAGTTAAGAAAAAATATGCTCACTATATACTAGTATTCTAGTCTCTTACAGTCTAAGAGATATTTAACTTTATTATTTATCTTATATTTTATAGTTTAAGAGAAATTCGCCAAAATCCTTACCTATTGATTTGAGTTTCACCATTTTAAATTGTTTATAATTTTGAATAAAAATATATTTCCTTTTTTTAACTTTTTTATTAAACTTTTATACATATTTTATTATAAAATAAAATGTAATTATGTAATTAGTTTTTAAAATAAAAACTACAAATATGTGAGAAATTTTATATGAAAACTTCAGTACATTTTATAATAAAAAAATCATTTAAAAGAAGTCGAAACCAAATAGTAAATTTTCGATCGGAATATTGTCAAAAAAAATTATGGCAATCGGCTGGTATTAAAGGTTTTAAGTCTTGGAGATTGAAAGTGAAAAGTGGAGATTGAGAGAAAGTGGAAATTTTCTTTGTTATTTTAGTTCTCACAGTGCACAATGGGTTGGGTTCACGATCTACAAATTTTTTTATAATTCTTTGTGGAAGTAGTTCATGATCATCGTTAATATTTGTTTTAAAATAAATAACACCAGTGCCATCGTATCACAAATCGTGTTTACTGTGTAATCAATGGATTTTTTCCCTGTTCAAAATATATAGTTTAAAATCAATAAATATGTGTATACCATTTGTATATTAAAATAAAATGTAATACTTTACCTGGTCTTATTGGTGAATAACGTTTTGGAACGGACTCAAAGTCAAGAAAATACTCATGGCTTAAATGGTGCATTTGTAGAGAAAAGGGTATTAAGTCCACAAGTTGCGATGGCAGATTTATTTGCTTATTGTCAATTTATATTTGAATTAAAGTGTGGATTAAGTCACACTCCATTTGAGTGGGACCAACTATTAAATATTGTAATATTTCTTTCCACGCACAAAGACAACAAAGCACTAGAATAACGTTCCGACTCGGGATTTTGAAATTATACATAATTTATAAATTATGAAATTATAATATTATTGAATTATAGAATTATAAATTTTTCCTTACGATTTAATACATAATAATATCTGCAAAATTTCGAAAATTTTCATGATTTACGGGATTTTTCGTAAATCTGAAAATGCAAGAATTATTTTTTGGCAAATCCCGGGATTTGGAATTTCGTAAATTTCAAAAATTATAATGTTCAGGATCGAAATATAAGGATTGGCAGCATTATATACAACAAATGTATTTGAATATAAGATTTTCATATAAATGTGTAGCTGTAGTTACGTCCGTTTGAATTTCAGTAATAAAATCGCCATTTTTTATTGTAGGAATCTGAAATTTTGCAGAAACATGTATAATCGAAAAAAAAACCTTAATTTCGAAATTTTGTGTAGTTACGTCCGTTTGCATTTGATATACATATATAGTAATAGAAGATATTTAGACTTTGTGGGAGCGAAATATTACGAAATTGTCTCCGTACGTATTTGCATGTTTACATTTGTAGCATAAGTAAAATCAAAGTATTCCTATGAAAGTCTAATAAATTTACTGACGGTTACAAATCTACAATATTTACAAAAACAACATGCAATATTCTTCATCTGAAATTGTTTGGGTTTCTAAAGGTTGTGCCACCTTCAATAAATACTGGAAATGCTGCCCATGCAAATTTGAAACTACACCTCTGATGTGATGAGAATACAGAGTTTTCTGAAATAGTTCAGAAAATAAAGATTTACCGACCATTTGCAAATTTTTGCATTTCGTTTTTACACGGTAAGATTTCTTTTATCCGACTCACATTTTTGACAGTTCTTCCTTTAAACCAAGTGTGCCCAGCCCTATGCGCTTGATACTCAATTGTTTTTTTAAATGCGCTTAGCTATAGGGCTGTGCTCCTTAATACACAAATACTGCGCTCAGCACTAGCAATTAAAAAAATCTTTTTAATCCTGGACACATCATTTCGACGCAATTTTAATATCCAAGCTTAAAACCATTCTCGATATCTTCGAGAGATTGTAATAGACTAAAGAGAAAATAAAGGGTGGTTAAGTTTGAAAGGCCGATTTCGAATAAAATACAAATTATTTAGAACTTATTGTCATTTATTTGTATTATGATAATATTGGTATAGGTCAATTATGTATGAAACAAAATATCGGCCAAGTGACAACCATGGCTTTGACGGCACACACACCTCCATCCGATGACCCAAACTTGCGATGACGCTGAGGAATAATTGAGGTTCTATGCCGTTAATGAGCCGAATTATCTCATCCTTTAGCTCTTGAATTATTGCTGGCCTATCAATGTACACCTTTTCTCTCAAAAAATCCTAAAGAAAGAAGTCCAACGGTGTCAAATCACATGATCTTGGCGGCCAATTGAGATCGCCACTACGTGAGATAACACAGCCATTGAATTTGACGCGCAAAAGAGCTATTGTTTCGTTAGCTGTGTGGCATGTGACACCGTTCTGCTGTAATCACATATCGTCCACATCCATATCTTCCATAAAAAGTTCGTTCTCATCTCACGATAGCGAACACCATTCACAGTAACTGCCTGACCGGCCTCACTTTGGAAAAAATACGGGTCAATGATGCCGCCAGCCCATAAACCACACCAAACAGTCACTCGTTGTAGGTGCATTGGTTTTTCGGCAACCACTTTTAGATTATCATTCGCCTAAATGCCACAATTCTGCTTATTGAAGATGATTTTATGCGAAATTGCATCATCAACTGTCGCCATTTCATGCCACCATTCTGACCAGACCATTGACAACGCTTTGAATGGTCAAGAGGTCTTAGTTCTTGAGTCAATTGTATCTTGTAAGCGTCTTGCATAATGTTCATCAATGACGAGCGTGAGAGGTGCAATAGTCGGGCACGTCGACGAGTTGAGGTGGATGGCTCTTCAGCCACACTATCGCGAACGGCAGCAATATTTTCTGCAAAACGAGCTGTACTAGCATGCACTGGTGTTTTCGTATCTCGTGCAGACCCGTTTTACCCAAATTTTTGCACGATTACTCGCACATTTGGACGATTAAATTGACCAAAAAAATCACAAAGAGCACTATATGCGTTTTGAATTGAACGCCCATTTTCAAACTGTGAAAAAACTTTAACGCGTTGCTCGATTGTGTAACTTTCCATGGTGCAAATTGAGTTAGTCTTGACGTTTAGTTGTGGTTCATATTCAACATCGGCCCTTAAAATTTAACCACCCGATACTTGAGTTCAATTTAGTCTATTATAATCTATAATCTAAATATATATAACTCAAAGGTGACTGATTGCCATAGTGATCTATTAAATCGCAGCCCAAACCACTGGCCGGATCGGGCTGAAATTTGGCATGCTGGTAGATGTTGTCACGTAGGCAGCCGCTAAGAAAGGATTTTGATTAATTCTAACCCCAAAGGAATGAAAGTTTGCATGAAACTTTGTAGGCGAGCGAAGCCGCGGGCAAAAGCTAGTCTCTTGTAAATGTCGAGTAGCGTAATAAGCCAATATATTTTAAAGTTCATCGCGTTCGCTTTGTAAAATGGGTAAATAAATGCAATATTTTTATAACTTTAATATATATGTATAGATAAATACACATACTATATAGATATGAAATTTTGTTCACCTGATTGTTTATTTATTATTACATACCTATATGTATTTTTTTATTAACGAGATTAATTCAAAAATAATTTGTTTAAATTGCGAATAAAAACAAATATTAAAAGTAAAAAGTTCAGGCAACTACATGTGTCTGACATGGCACTTTAAAGCCATTAAATTTTAATTTTCTTTTATTTAAGCAAACACTACCATTAAATATATAACTATGTACATACATATATATGTACATACATTCCAAACTGTATATCCAGCGCTGTAACCAGCAGTCAAACTTGGTAGGCATTCAATATGAAAGCCTTTTATAAAACTTTCGATTGCCTTCTTTTACAAGCGATAACACACGATATGTTTCTAACAGTGTACAAGTAGATGCCATTTTTCCCAACGTAAAACGCCGTGAGCATAGTTGCCATATTTGACGATTTATCGTCATTTTGACGATTTTGGGTGCTGAAAATAGTACTTTGACGATTTGACGATTTAAGGTCTGTTTTTGACGATTTTTGTAGATCACATTTTTACTGTCATATCTTTCAAGCAACTACATGCATACTTCCCTTTTTTAAAGTTAATTTATGTAGGAAATGAAAGTAATATTTATGATACGTAAATATATATGTATTTGTAATACTGAAACATTATGTGATATTTATTTTAGTGTACACATATATTCATGCATGTTCTGAGAAACGCAAATCGCTTAAATTTAGCGTTTTCGATTTGAAAATGCCAAATAGGTGTTCTGAGAAACATATAACGCAAGAAATATGATTTTGCGATTTGAAATCGCCAAATAGGTGTTCTGGAAAACGCATATCGCTTAAAATTGGCGACTTTAACTCGCATGTATGTATATATTGAAGTGAACTGATTGAATTTGCTAAAACTGAACTTGCAAAAGGCAATAAAATTATTCACAATTAAAATTTAATATGTTTTCTTTTTATTTCAATAAAAAGTTTAAAGAATTTTACACATTTTCATTAAGAAAACTAAATTGAAAAATTTTTCTATTTATTGTCAAATATTTTTTCGTTTTATATTACTACCACATACATATATACGTATGTAAAACACAAGTTGTATTTTTTCGGAAAAAACTCCTAAACGCCAGTAAAACACACGTTCTTCAGGACACCTAAAAATCAATTAAGCGTTTTTCAAAACGCATTGCGGTTTCAGAACGCGCGTTCCCGGAACATGGTTGATTGTATGTTAGAAATGAATTTAAAATATCATATGTGAATAGCGCTAAAAAAATGTTTATCCTAAAAATTATACAAATTTGTATGTAAAAGCGTGAGTTCATATTTTAAGGAGACTAAATTTGAAGATGAATTCGAAACTTCAACTTCTACAAGTCCTTACAATATTATAAAAGAAGAAAGTGTCTTTTTTCTAACATAATGAAAGAGTTTTCTTATTTCATCGTAGAATTCGAAAGACGAGAAATTTAATACCCATGTCACAAGAATTAATGAATGGTTATAGTTATGAAATTAAATTCATATCTGTAGGAGTATATATTTGTTGTTGTAGTTTTAAATGCAGTAGTTTCTTATTAAAGGCAACCATGACTTGTTTTTCTATACTTTACGCCGTTAAATTAAATCTTTTCTACTAAAATAATGAATTTTACTAACTGACGATTTTTTGACGATTTGTAATAATCATATTGACGATTTTTTTCATCGAATTTTACGATTTTAAACCAAATTTATCTGGCATCTATGGCCGAGAGTAAAGTCATCTGACAAATTTTCAAATAGAATGTGCTCTATTTTGTTATGTTTAAACATTTGACATTAGAAATACTTACAAAAATGATGTACTTGGTTCAATAAAAATTGTATACCCATATTTCCCTATTTAAAACGAAGGGTTACCAACCCATTGCATTTTTGTCAAAACTCGAACTTGAGTTTGTGTGTTAATAAACCAGACTGGGTCTTACGAGTATTGAAATCGATCCTGTTTTAACAATCCCTTTGGGAGATTAAAAGAAGATCATTACTCAGTGAGTTGTTCATATTTTGCCTCTAGGTAACGGTATCAGATAGGCTGGGTCGTTAGCTGCAAGAGTACGAATGACAAATGAAGCTGTCATCTGCAAAAGAGTGAATAAGATTGGAAGTTTGCTGTAGAAGGTCATTAAAAAAATAATAAATAGAGTAGGAAAGGGCACCGAGCCTAGCCGTACCTCTGAGTTAATCTTGAACTCGCTTTCATTCATGCCTTACCTGCAAAAACAGAGCAGAGCACTTTTTAATTCCCATTGCTTTATCCAAAATAATGGGATAAACAGTTCAATTTTTGAAAGTATTTTTCAAAAGACTCCTAGTCTACTTAGGATTACGCTAACTCCTATGAAAAATGGATAGGATAATAAGAAACATAAAAACAAACTGCTTGTATTTTTTAATATAGTTTCTCTATAACAAAAAACACTATGGAAAATACTAGTCTTTTTTTGTCGTGTAACCCTTTCGGTGTGGGAAAGCGTATTTTGTGGGTGGGCTAACACAGCAGTGGTAGGGAAAGTTAGTTTAGGTAGGCAATACTGGCCGTAAGTTGTATGCCTAAGAAAAACGAAGAGTTTTTTTTTGTGACTTTTTGGGATGAAAAGAAGTCAAGATAGAGGTTTTTTTGCTGAAAAAGTTATGATGAAGAGTGGTGGTGTTTTTCTGTTTTTTATATTCTTTTTGAAACAAAGAAATTCTAAGTTTAAAATTTTGAAGAAAAGAAAAAAACGAGAATAAATTAAAAAAAAAATAATAATAATAAAGACAAAAGAAGAAATAAACTTTTAAAAAAAATTTTTGTGCCGTAAAAAGAAAAAGGAATTGAAGGAAAAAATTCAAATTAAGCTGGAAAAAAAGGGCAAAAAAACTGAAACCCGAAAAAGCAGCACCTATATCTTGTAAGAGAATAAAAGGTAAAGAAAACCCGCCTTGCAAATTTTAAAAAGGAATCCCCACATATAGTGGCCGCAGCCAAGCGCCCGTTTAAGAAGAAGAAGCGAAAACTACACCACCGCAGAGAAGGCAGCCGTATTGTGCAGTCGGCGTGGGATTTACAGTCAAAAACCAACAGGCAACTGACTCGGACAGCTTACGAACGGACCGGACAATAAGTTAAGTTTAACAAAATTTTCTTTATATTTGAATTTCATTTATTATTATTTATTTTTTTTCATTAATTTCAATATTTTTTTTAAAACATGCTTTTAAATTTTATTTTGTTTTATTTTTTTTTTTTGTTTGTACAATTCGTATTTTAAATTAACAAATTTCGATTTAATTTTTTTTTTTTTTTGTTATAAAAAATATTAAGGCAAACACCTCGCGTAGTATCGCGTAAGTGTCGCTTAGGCGACAAGGGAGGCTTGGCACTCCGAATAGGGTGAGCTCACACTACGCACGGGAGGAAATAAGTTAACCCACGCGTATTAGTTCGCGACCTTGTTTTTTTTCGGTCCAGAGAGCAGGTGTGGGTCCTTGAATTGTCTGGCTAGAGGGGAGAAATTTAATGTTTTTTTTTTTATTAGATTGGATATGTATAAATATATGAATATCAATAAATAATTTTTATAACGTAAAAGAATGGAAAATGGGTCGAAATATGGGACGGTGAGTAGGGGCGGGGTGTCACTGAACCACGTTAGGGATGGTTTCCGAAATTTTTAAAGCACTAGGAAACCATAATGGTGAAATCCATCAGGATTTCAGAGGGAGGACTGGCGTGGCCGACAACAACACCAGTCGGCCGAATGTTGGGTGACGAAGCGGCGAGTTGAGAGGGTGAGGTTAGTATTCGGTAGAGTAGTGTTTTTTTCTTTTTCAGCATTCACTTTTGGGCCTCACACATTGTTTTGATTTGGCTCTAATACAAAAAGGCTGGTATGTTTTTTTGTAGTTACATTGAGGTGGGTTGGCAAGAACCACCCCCGATCGACGAGCCAAAGCCGAAGCATCCGCAATCATGCCAGCACAGCCGGTAGTCCAGCAACAGAACGCAAAATGTTTAACATTTTGTTTTTTTTTTTAATTTTGCCCCAGCCACACTACAGTTTACTTAATAAATATTATAATATTAAAAAGAAAAAATCAGTCATCTGATAAATACTTAGTTTCGGGGACTTAGTGATCGCATATTTGTTTATGGGATTTTTATGGGGAAAACTGTACATAAAATTTGGACAATCATGATCAGGGAAACCGAAATCATTGGGTTCATAAGCCATTCTTAAAGGCCTTTAATCTCTACCCCTCTGCCGTTGCGCAAGTATTTACTATTTAATGAATTAATTCTGTATATACACATACATATTTATAGTTATATAAGTTAATATTGCAAAAGCTAATGCAATATTACAAACAGACATACATACACTGTAACATAAACCCATTCAGCACTTTTAAATTAAAGCTAAAGAGAGACGTGTGAAAGCAAATTGTGCAACATTTATGAAATTAAACAAAAATCAAACGACTTCCTGCACACTCCACCAGGTCAGCAAAATTCATATGACGTGATCACCACCTACAGCAAGTTTAATTAATACTTAGGAATTTATTTTAAGTTAGTTCTTAAGTAATTGTCAACCAAAAAGGTTTAATTAAATAAAGAAAAAAATAAATAAAAAAAATAAAAAAAAAAAAAAAAAGAATTTTATTCTTTTTTTTTTTTAATGAAGAAATAACTTCAAAAAACTCAACTGGCGCCCAACAATAAAGGGTCGCTACCGCGTTACGTTCCGAAGGACTTTTTTTTGTGAAATAAAAAAGTAAAGTGTGAGTGAAAAACCATAAGATCCTTAAGAAGCATACGTGGTTTATCATTTTCAAAAAAAAGGGAAAAGTCCTTAATAAAAGCCCTTAAGCAGTGCGATAGGAAGTAACAGGCAGTGACTACAATCAGCGTTAAAGCCCAAAGAGGACGAAACGCACACCCACGCAGAGTGCGCATCGCGGGACCCTCAGTAGCAGACAGCAAAAAGGATAATTCTCCAGCGCCGTGGGATGGTTATTACAATATTTTTTATGTAAGCTTTATATTTAAGTAAAAGTTTTAAATGGTTAATTATAAAAGTGAAATATAAAATTAAATTTAAAAAGAAAAATAAGAAAGTTTTAAAAATAAATCCAAAGCTAATAAGCAATATCAAATATTTAATTAAAACAAAAGAATATTAACTTAATTCATCGTTTTTCGAGTGAATATAAAAAAAAAAAAACACAAAAAAATTTAGAAATTCTTTAAAATAAATTTTAATTTAAATATCTAATTAAAAAAGAAAAATATTAATTCACAAATTGCCCTAATATAATTAAAAAATTAGTAATTTTAATTTTTTAACAGTGAAATTTTTATTTTCAACGAGAAAACAGAAAATAAAAATTTAAAGAGGTTTTAAAATAAGGAAAAAGTAAAATTTAAGGAGGTTTTGAAGTAAATAAATAGTAAAAATTTAAGGCGATTTTAAAATTAAGAAAATTTTTAAATATGTCTAATCCAAATAATCTCATTAGACCTAGCATTTTAGAAAATCCTGGTAGCTCTAGCGCACAGAATCAGTCCACTAATTCATCACAGCCAGTAGCAGCACCTGATTTAGAAAGGCTAATAAGCAATATAGTAAACAGGGTTGTTCAGGAGAACTTAGCTCTAAATAACCCGGACAGCATACTCGTTACCGCGACAGACGAGACAATAAGACCGGAACACCAGGGACAAATTAATGACTTAGACAAAATACCGGACATTGTTCGTAGTTTAAGGGATTTTTCCGGAAATCCTTCAGAATTTAGTTCGTGGAGGAAAAGCATAGAACGCGTCCTCAAAATTTATGAAAATACGAAAGGAACACCAAAGTATTTTGGGATTCTAAGTAGTATTAGAAATAAAATTACAGGAAATGCCGACGTGATTTTAGAATCCTATAACGTTCCATTAGACTGGAAAGCAATAATCTATTGCCTCAATCTCCACTTCGCAGACAGACGCGACATAACGACATTGGAATGCCAACTTGCATCATTGGTGCAAGGAAGGAAATCCATACCCGAATTTTACCAAGAGGTATACAACCACCTTTCTTTAATATTAAACAAATTATCAAGCCTTACCATGGGACAGGAAGCTCTTAACCTTTTGACACAGACTTACAGAAACAAAGCATTAGACACATTTGTTAAGGGACTTAATGGTGACTTCCCAAAGTTATTAGGCATGAAAGAACCATCTGATTTACCTCAGGCCTTACATTTATGTCTTAAACTTGAAAACCAGGGATACAGGACACAATACGCGTACAACCAGAATAAAAATAGAAAATTCCAACCACCACCAATGCATACACCGCAGCAAATGCAAAGAAAACCACCTTTCTTTGCACAAACAGCATTTATTCCTCAACAGTTTAGACCTTTTTCTTATAACAGACCCATAAATAATCAAGCAAACATCCCTTCACTCAACAACGCTTTTCCACAAAATTTCAACCATTTTCCACAATATCAAAATTTTCAACCACAAAGACCTTATGCTCCTAAACCATTACCCAAACCTATACCTATGGAAGTCGACAGTTCCCAACAAACGCGTAATGTCAATTATATGAACAGACCAAATTATAACACATTTGCAGGAAAGCGCGCACCACCGCCATCAAACCAATTTTCTCGTAATATTCCAAACAAACTCCAAAGAGTTAACCACATTTCCCAGGCTGAAAACTTCACAAATAATATGGAACATTATAACTCAAATATGCCCGAAAATCTGAATGAGGAGAATTGGCAGGAATATTATAATAACTATGAACAACAGGAACAGAATTATCCAAGCGAAAATCAAAATCAATTTGCAGATGTTCATTTTTTAGGTTAACAAATTCATCGCTTCCGTATTTCGAATGTAAAAGAAGCGATGGAAAAATATTAAAATTTCTTATCGACACCGGATCAAATAAAAACTATATTCAACCTTCACTAGCAAAAAACCCTAAACAAAACGAAAATATTTTTTTCGCAGATTCAGTAGGAGGAAAAATTGAAATATCTCAGCACATAGAACTTTATCTTTTTAATCTCAAGAACGAAAAACTTAAATTTTTTATACTACCAACACTTAAATCATTTGATGCTATTATTGGCAACGACAGCTTAAAACAACTTAAAGCAGTTATTTACACTTCAGATGACCTAATGATAATTAAAGATAAAATTAAAATACCTATTAAACAGCAAATAGCAAAATCAGTAAATAGTATAGAAGTAAAAACAGACCATCTTACCCTTAAACAGCAAACCGTTATTAAATCATTATTAGGAAAATTTTCAAAATTATTTGCAGAACCTGACAAAAGATTAACATTTACTACGAGAGTTACAGGTGAGATTCGAACAACAACGGAATCCCCAGTCTATACAAAATATTACCCATACCCCATGTCGCTCAAAAACGAAGTCGAAGACCAGATAAATAAACTCCTTAAAGATGGGATTATCCGACCATCACGTTCCCCTTACAATTCGCCCGTTTGGATTGTAAATAAAAAACCAGATTCAGAGGGAAACAAGCAATACAGATTAGTTATTGATTACAGAAAGTTAAACGCTGTTACTATCGCCGACCGTTACCCAATCCCCGAAATCAACGAAGTTCTTTCGCAATTAGGACGAAACAAATTTTTTTCTGTCATAGATCTTAAAAGCGGGTTCCACCAAATTCCTTTAAAAGAAAAAGACATCGAAAAGACAGCATTTTCTGTCAATAATGGTAAGTACGAATTTACTCGTCTTCCATTTGGCCTTAAAAATGCCCCTTCCATTTTTCAACGTGCTTTAGATGACATCTTAAGAATGCACATTGGTAAAATTTGTTTCGTATACATTGATGACATAATCATCTTTAGTCAAACAGAACAGGATCATACTAAACATTTAGAGACTATTTTTAACACTTTAGAACAGGCGAATATGAAAGTTCAATTAGACAAATGCAAGTTTTTTGCCGATGAAGTTGAATTTTTAGGATTTGTTGTAACACCCAATGGAATAAAAGCAAACCCATTAAAAGTTGAAGCGATAGAAAAGATTCCTATACCAAAGACCCTTAAGGATCTCAGATCGTTCCTAGGAATGTCTGGATTTTACAGGCGCTTCATTCAGGACTATGCCAGGTTAGCGAAACCACTAACCCTAATTTTGAGAGGGGAGGAAGGACGAATGTCCAAACGTTTGTCAGCAAAAAAAGAAATAACGTTAGATAATGATGCAATAGAAGCCTTTAATAAAATTAAAACTACTCTCGCTTCTAACGAGGTAATGCTACAGTATCCTGATTTTAGCAAAGAATTTAGTCTTACTACAGATGCATCCAATTACGCTATAGGCGCAGTTTTGGAGCAGGATGACAAACCAATAATATTTATATCACGGACTCTCTCGAAAGCAGAAGAAAATTATGCCACCAACGAAAAGGAGATGTTAGCTATCGTTTGGGCTCTGAAAACATTGCGAAGTTATTTGTATGGACCTGTTGCCGTAAAAATATTCACAGATCATCAACCTTTAACGTATGCATTAAGTAATAAAAATAACAACAGCAAGCTCAAGAGATGGAAAGCAATTTTAGAGGAGTATAATTATGTACTCAAATACAAACCTGGAAAATCAAACGTAGTAGCAGACACATTATCTAGAACTCCAAATAATCAAATCAATTCTCTTACACCAACGATGCACAGTGATGGAAGTTCTTCGCATAATCTTATTCCCTATACAGATTCCCCAATAAATGTTTTTAAGAACCAGTTGTTTCTTTCTACTGGCGATGTAGCCTCGTACCAGTTCAAAATTATTTTTCCCACCTACCATAAGCATATCATAATGGAACCAGATTTTAATGAGGAAAACTTAGTAAACATTTTAAAACGATATTTAAATCCTTCTGTGACAAATGGTATTTTCACAGAAGATCATATTTTAGGTAAAATACAAAATATATATCCACAACACTTTGCCCAATACAGAACACGTTACACTAGGAAACAAGTAGAAAATCTCACTCAAGAGGCAGACCAGGAAACAGAAATTATAAAAGAACATAATAGAGCTCATAGGAACGCAGTCGAGAACAAAATCCAATTGCTAGATAAATTTTACTTTCCTCATATGAGTGCAAAGATCACAGCTATTGTAAAACAATGCAAAATATGCAAGGAAAATAAATACGAAAGACACCCTACTTCTCCAATTTTGAAACCTTCTCCTATCCCTGAATATCCCGGACATATTGTTCACATTGACATTTACCACACAAACAATAAAATCATTTTAACCGCCATTGATAAGCTTTCGAAATATGCCTTAGTGAAATTAGTTAAATCACGGTCAACCGAAGATATAAAATTACCCCTTCAAGAGTTGCTCATTTCTTTTGGAATCCCGAAGAAAATCGTTATAGATAACGAAAAGTCTCTTAGTTCAGCACCTATAGTATTTATGCTTGAAAATCAATATGGAATAGAAATATTCAAGACACCACCCTATACGAGTACAATAAATGGACAAATAGAGCGGTTTCACTCCACTCTTTCTGAAATAATGCGATGCATTAAAACCGAAAAAACACATAGGAATTTTGAAGACTTACTACTTAGATCCCTTTACAAATACAACTTCTCTATTCACTCGACGATCAAGAAAAAACCAGTTGAAGCATTTTTTGGACGAACAGTTAGTACAGACCCAGAACAAATCGAAAAAGACCGACAGGACAGCGTTAATAGACTCGTAGAAAAACAAAACAAAGACTTAGAATTTCATAATAAGAAAAGGATACCTTTTCGTTCGTACAACGCAAACGATAAAATATTTGTAAGAAACAATAAGAGAATAGGAAATAAGCTAACGCCTAGATATAAAGAAGAGACAGTAAAAGAAGATAGAGGAAACACAATACTGACAGAATCAGGAAGGATAGTTCATAAGTCACACATTAGAAGTTAAAATAAATTTTAATATAAACTCGTATAAAATGAAAACAATATCGTAAAGCTTAACAATATTTTTACAACATTTATGAAAAATATGTATAATTTAAATAGAATTAAGAAAAAATTAAAAACTAAATGTAAAAAAATGATAACGAATCAAACAAAACAAAATATGTGAATTAATTATTTGCTAAGTAATGATAAAGCTTGTAAAAGGATCGAGCAATATGCCATAGGCGTACGATACCTTCATTTAGTAAGAGAAAAATTGTAAATCAAGAAAAGAACAATCGAATAATATGCCATAGGCATACGATTTTAAATTTAAGTATTATAAAATTGTAAAACTCACTACTTTGAAAGAAAATATGATTTATAAAAAATATTAATTTTAAAAAAAAAAAAAAAAAAAAAAAAAAAAAAAAAAAAAAAAACCCGCAACATTAAAATATAAATTAATCTTTATTATTGTTATTAAGAATTAAAAGCTTTACCTAGACATATAATAAAAAAATTCTATGCTAATTTTGCAGACTTACCATGCACCTAGTGCATGCGGAATTTCAAATATTCGATTACACGAATTCGCAACTTATCACTCTAAAAGACGACACTGCAAGAGTTCAAGAAGGATCTTTTAAGATAATTCATGTAATAAATTTGGAAGAATATGCAAAACTAACTTCTGAAATAGAAAATACTATTAGAAATAGCCTTAATGCAGAACATCAATTATATCCTCTCCTAATACACGAAGTATCTCAAGTTCGGACTCTTATTGCAAAAATTTCTCCTAAAGCAAGAGAAAAACGTTCTCTTGACTTTATAGGCTCAGCGTGGAAATGGGTCGCAGGAAACCCCGACCACCGTGACCTAGAAATCATAAATGAAAATTTGGAAACATTAAATGAAAATAATAACAATCAGATAATTATAAATAAACAATTGATACAGAAATTAAATGAACAAACCGAAAAAAGTAACCAAATTATGAAAATTATTAATGTAGACAATAAGCTAGAAATTAGTCTTAAGATAAAATATAAAATACAACTTATAAAAGAAGAACTATTAAATATCGAATATGCTTTACATTGGGCAAAATCCAGTGTAGTTAATTCATTTATTTTGTCAAGTATTGAAATTGAAACCATAGAAAAAATTGTTAGACATGAAGGCATACCATACATAAATGTTGAAGAGGAACTAGAATTTACAGACGTAAGCATAGCCGCAAATGGTTCTATGATAATTTATATTCTTAGCTTGCCTACAACTGAAAAAGAAGAATGTGAAATACTTACACTTAAACCTGTAAAATTAAACAATAGAATCAATAAAATCCAATATGACAAAATTCTGAATTGTAAAAAGAAAATTTTTGGAATAAAATCTAAATGTAAAGAATATAATAGAAAAGCCATTTGTAACAAGAATAACTTAGTAGAATTAAGCGATAATCATTGTATAAGTAAACTTGTAAGAAGCCGATCATCTAATTGTTCACGAACTAATGCTGATCACATATCGGATACGGAAGAAATTTATCCTGGTATACTATTACTCAACAACTTCAATGGCACGATAGAGATAGATGGACAACAATTCACACTGACTGGAACTTTTATCATAAAACACCATAACTCTACAATTAAGATTGAAAATAAAATTTTTTACATACGCGAAGAAATATATTTTGAGCCGTTGCCAGCCGTTTTTCAGCAAAAATCAAAGAATGATGAATTAGAAGAAGTTCTCTCTTTGGAAATGATTAAGGAACTCGAGATCACTAATAGGAAAAGAATTTCCAAAATTGACACAAACAACAAAATTGGATTAACACTCAACTCAATCACTTTAGCTGCATTTGTCACCCTTATTGTTGCACTCGCATATGCATCATGGAAAATTAACAAGAAAATGAACCTGAAAAGAAGGTCGATGCCCGAAGCCAAGTTTCTGCCAACGGGTACGTTAGCATTTGAGAAGGGAGGAGTTAATATTGCAAAAGCTAATGCAATATTACAAACAGACATACATACACTGTAACATAAACCCATTCAGCACTTTTAAATTAAAGCTAAAGAGAGACGTGTGAAAGCAAATTGTGCAACATTTATGAAATTAAACAAAAATCAAACGACTTCCTGCACACTCCACCAGGTCAGCAAAATTCATATGACGTGATCACCACCTACAGCAAGTTTAATTAATACTTAGGAATTTATTTTAAGTTAGTTCTTAAGTAATTGTCAACCAAAAAGGTTTAATTAAATAAAGAAAAAAATAAATAAAAAAAATAAAAAAAAAAAAAAAAAGAATTTTATTCTTTTTTTTTTTTAATGAAGAAATAACTTCAAAAAACTCAACTTATACATACATACATTTTTGTATGTACAGGCATTTAAGTATGATTTTGTAGGAGTAAGAGGTTAAAACTGTTAAACAGATAATAAGTATTTTGCTGCACGGGCACACACACGGTCGTAAATGATGAAAGCCATGATGGAAAGTATGATAATAATTTAAAGCAACCCAGTGATATAAAAACATATGTATGTATGAGCGTTTGCATACGAATTATACTACCACACTTGAAACAATACATACAAATTGGTATATACGAGTACAATGTATATGTATTTTTTCATATTTACTCATGTATACTCATACTACACATGCTAATCTTTACATCCCTATTAAAGTATTAATGACTGGAAGCAGTTGACACAAGGTAAGAATTTTCCAGACTCTTCAATCGCTTCGATTAATCGAATAATTTTTGATTATTGTGATTGATTATGAGAGAAGCAACTTGCGCTGGCAACAGCGTTGCCTTAACAAGTTTTCAAAAAGTGGCACAAAAAAGGTATTTTGAAGAAAAAAAAGGTGTCACAAAAAGGGAATTTTCACTAAAAAGGGTAAAGTTTTTAAAAACAATAAAAACTAAACAAATATTCTTCAAACATTAATATATTTAAATGCAAATATATTTTAATGATTACATTTATTTATTTGTCTATGGAAATATACCTTAAGCCCAGTTCAGACTATTATACTGTGTATTAACACTTGTCAAAAATTCAAATAATACGTGCAAGTCTGATAGTCTGAATGTAATCCATCATACATACGAAAAATAATACGATACAAATTTGACATCCCATACGAGTTTTTAGTTTTTTGAAACTTTTCAAAACGATAATACTTTTCATTGGATCAGGGTTGTGTTTTTTAGGAAACCAGCTGTAAAAAGATTTACTAGCCGACTATTTATTAGCCGATGGCGTGCCGTCAACGATAGTATTTTTTGTCGTTATAAGAAAGCTCGAAATTTGGGATTTAGCTGTCGTATATAAATGTATTTTGCTCAAGCTATATGTAGAACATAAAATATTTTGGTGCTTTTAAACTTGGATCTGTTTTACATAATTATTATATTAGCTGCTAAAGATTTTCAAACGCCGGCACGTCTACCGCCTACGACGAAGAGTTCACCTGCCGCCGTGTAAAGTTTTATGTTGGCACATCTCTCTGCTGAATAAATAAAACATAATGAACAGCTGTTTTCTTTTCTACTCAAATTTTTTGGTTTACATCAAGTGTGATGGTGTGAATGCAAAATCTAATTTACGTTAGACTTTTAGACAGTCGCAAGAAATGTGTTTAGACTTTTATCTCACAAAATCGAATGAAAGTATTTATACTTGTATAATAGTCTGATCGGGCCTTTACAGACATTAATAATATGTTGATATGTACATGTGTATATAAATATTAAAATATGTAAAAAACAAAATAATTAACAGGTATAAACAACAAAGAGAAAAGTTATGAATTTAAATAGACAATAATTGAATTCTTAACAAAATTTAGATTTAAAGAAAAATCAATTAGTCCAATCAGTTGATTGAACTGCATACACACTCTCCTGTGAGGGTCAGCATCAACATAATTAACTCTGGAAAATTCCACAAATAACGGAAAGAAATACCGGGATGAGCGTTGAGAAATGTTAAATGAAATTTCATTAACCAAAAATCCAGAGCAGATATCACCGTTAATCAGCTTCAGAGCAAAAGAAATGTTGAGCATAGTTCTACGGCTTTTCAAAGTAGGCAGCTTGATGAGAGCCAGATGAGCCGTATACGAAGGCAAATATTGAGGGTTGAAGCGTAACCCTCGAAGGGAAAACAACAGAAACTGCTTTTGCACTGACTCAATTGCCTTTGAATGAATCTGATAGATAGGGTCCCAAATAATCGATCCATATTCTAATATAGGATGAACCAGTGCAGTATATAACGTTTTCGCAATGTACGGATCTGCGAACTCTTTGGATCAACGTTTTATAAAACCCAGTGTATCCCTGGCCTTATTTATTGCAGCTGTGATATGCGGAATAAAACTCATTTTTGGATCAAATAAGATACCTAAATCCATTATTATACTGTCGACGGTATCAATTTTATAACCATTTAGAAAATAATTAACGATGTTCGGATTGTTTCTAAAAAAGCGCATTTGCTTCGATTTGTTTAAACTAAGCTCCATCAGGTTGACTTTGCACCACTTATAAAACGAATCTAAATTCATTTGAAGAAATTTATGAGCCAAAAAGATTTTTACTTTGTCTGCATACATTAAAACATTTGAAAACTTTATTACATCCGGCAAATCATTAATATACAGCGAAAATAGCAGTGGTCCTAGATGGCTCCTCTGTGGTACCCCGGAAGGTACTTTATATTTTTATACCCTTCACAAAAATGTAAAGGGTATATATAAGTTTGTGATTCCGTTTGTAATTTCTACAGTTTTTTTTTTGCGACCCTATAAAGTATATATATTCTGAATCAGAATTAATGGAAAAGTCGATTAAGCGATGTCCGTCTGTCCGTCTGTCCGCTGTTGAAATACCGTTTCTGAGAAAACCATTAGACTTAGAAACTTTTTTCTTTCACCATTCTTTTACCCCATCGATTCATGGGTTTGCTATTGAAATTCAGTAATATCGGTCCACGTATAGCTGAGATATATTCAAAATTCCGAAAAAAGCCATTTTTTTTGCAGTTTTGTATGAAAATTTTTGAAAACAAAAGTTGTTCGTTTTGCTTCAAACTTCACACACTTATTAAACATGGTGACTAAAAAACAAAAAATTTTTTTTTCAGTTATCGGTCCATATATACCCGAGATATAGCCCAAATCGGATTTTTTATGAAAATGTCGCATAGGCGAAGCTAAATAACTTTTTTTGCTCAAAAGCAGTTCTGGTAATAAAATTAGGTTACATAAATATGGAAAATGAAAATTTCCGATATCGGTCCATATATACCCGAGATATAGCCTAGACCGGGGTTTTCATGAAAATGCCGCGTAAGCGAACTTAAACAATTTTTTTGTGCTCAAAAGCAGTTCTGGTAATGAAATTAGGTTACATAAATATGGAAAATGAAAATTTCCGATATCGGTCCATATATACCCGAGATATAGCCTAGACCGGGTTTTTCATGAAAATGTCGCGTAAGCGAACTTAAACAACTTTTTTGTGCTCAAAAGCAGTTCTGGTAATGAAATAGGGTCATATAAATATGAAAAATGAAAATTTTCGATATCGGTCCATATATACCCGAGATATAGCCCAAATCGGGGTTTTCATGAAAATGTCGCGTAAGCGAACTTAAACAACTTTTTTGTGCTCAAAAGCAGTTCTGGTAATGAAATAGGGTCATATAAATATGAAAAATTAAAATTTTCGATATCGGTCCATATATACCCGAGATATAGCCCAAACTAGGTTTTTCATGAAAATGCCGCGTAAGCGAACTTAAACAACTTTTTTGTGCTCAAAAGCAGTTCTGGTAATGAAATTAGGTTACATATATATGAAAAATTAAAATTTCCGATATCGGTCCATATATACCCGAGATATAGCCTAGAACGGGTTTTTCATGAAAATGCCGCGTCAGCGAAATTAAACAACTTTTTTTGCTTAAAAGCGGTTCTGGTAACAAAATAAGGTTATATAAATATGAAAAATGAAAATTTCCGATATCGGTTCATATATACCGCAGATATAGCCTGGAACGGGGTTTTCATGAAATTGCCGCGTAAGCGAACTTAAACAACTTTTTTTGCTTAAAAGTAGTTTTGGTAATAAAATAAGGTTGTATAAGTATGGAAAATGAAAATTTTCGATATCGGTCTATATATACCCGAGATATAGCCCAAACCGGGTTTTTCATGAAAATGTCGCGTAAGCGAACTTTAACAACTTTTTTTTTATTAAAAACAGTTCTGGTAATAAGATCAGTTTATATAAATATGGAAGATAAAAATTTCCTTTATCGGTCCATATATACCCGAGATATAGCCTAAACCGGGGTTTTCATGAAAATGCCGCGTAAGCGAACTGAAACAATTTTTTCGCCTTAAAGCAGTTCTGGTAATTAAATAAGGTTATATAAATATGGAAAATGAAAATTTCCGATATCGGTCCATATATACCCGAGATATAGCCCAAACCGGGTTTTTCATAAAAATGTCGCGTAAGCGAACTTAAACAACTTTTTTCACCTTAAAGCAGTTCTGGTAATGAAATAAGGTTATATAGGTATGAAAAATGAAAATTTCCGATATCGGTCCATATATACCCGAGATATAGCCTGAACCGATTTTTCCATTAAAAATTTTTTTTTTTTTTGCTGAAAAGCAATTCTCGTTATAAAAGAAGATTACTAAAATACAGAAAATAGAAAATTCCGATATCGGTTCATATATAACCGAGCATATTTAGGTCACATTTTTAATATACTATACATATTCGTGACTATCGTGAGTGTAGTATATTCGGCCCAGCCGAATATACTACACTCTTACTTGTTTTCATTTAAATTTAAGTTGTATTTCAATAAAAGTTAAATTTTTTCAATCTTAAGCAATTCCTTTTGTATAAATAGCAATTCCTTTTATATAAATATAAATTCCAAATATTATAGAAAGTATTCCATAGAACGGCTGTTTGTTATTGAAAGAATAAAAAAATTCTTAAAGAAAAATATTAAAAAAAAATTATAAATAGCTTGTTTTCTATGCTTCCCAGCTATCTATACGTCGACATTTCATAGGAGCTACCCTAATCATCAGGCGACTTTGGAAATTTTTAGGGTAGCTCCTATGAAATGTCGACATATAGATATCTGGGAAACATAGAAAACAAGCTATTTATAATTTTTTATTGGTATCAATGTTAGAAGCTAAAATAGCGAATAAAAACTCAATTGTTTGAAAAATATTAAATTTATCAACGGTACAGTAAAACTTAATAATTGTATTTCAAGTGATGTTATTTCTATGTATCATATTGTGCGCTGTTGTTTAGTGCAAAATTAGCGACGAATTTTAAAATATCTTCTATAGGCAATAGCTCATATATATGGTAAATGAATTAAATTTACGTACAACTTAAATGAAGAAGATTGCACATATAAGTTTGATTCAAATTTGTAGTGAAAAACTGATTTTCGTTTTTAAATGGAACTTAAAGCCAAATGACATATATATTTTAATTAATTTGTTGAATTTTTGTTGAAAATTTTTATAATTTTATAAATTAGATTTTTGGTTTTTGTACATTTGTACATGTGTTTTTTAGTTCAAATTTTTGATTGAAGAAGGCAAGAAAAATAATAACTAATTAGTTGTGAGTTCGAGTCCAACTTTAGTCAAGAGGAAGGATTATTTTTAATTATAACAATAATTGCTGTGAAACAATAAGACCAAAGAAGAACAGAAAAAAAGCGGCTGTATTAAAAATACATCGTGCGGCCGTTTTAAAAATACATCATGTTCACTTGATCCCGAGTTCGAATCCCAATGAGTGCTGATGAGTAACAGCTAGTTGCCCCCCCAGCTAATGGTTTTCAATTATTTTTTCTGTCCTTCTTTGGTCTTATTGTTTCACAGCAATTATTGTTATAATTAAAAATAATCCTTCTTCTTGACTGAAGTTGGACTCGAACTCACAACTAATTAGTTAATATCGTACAAATGTATATAACTAAAAAAGTTCACTGATTAATAATTTACAAGAAAAATAATAATCAAATCTTTAGCTTTCGTAGTCACTACACTACTCATCAGCACCCATTCGGATTCGAACTCGGGTAATGACGTGTCATGAATTGCTGCCTTAACCCCTCAGCCACCGAGCCATTGAATTATTTTCTGTCTATATTCATCTCACCCGATGTACAAATGTACAAAAACCAAAAATCTAATTTATAAAATTATAAAAATGTTCAACAAAAATTCAGCAAATTAATATTTACATCTCCGGATATGGAGAATTATTAAAATACAAAAATATGTAAGTTAATAAAAATGAAATACCGCTTGTTCAGAAACAGCAAACGCTGTACAAATAATGCGGGTAATTAACAAAATATATATGTGATTCAATATGAGATGAAAAGGGTATACTGAGACTTTAGAATCAAAAGGGTAACGCTGGGTGGCAATAAGAACTGTGTAAAAGCATAGAGTTTGAGAGTATAAGAGTATATTAATACGACAATATAAAAATAAAATTTGTCAAAAGTGTAAAAGTATGAATAAGCGGAAATCGATTACAAAATATTTCAGTATTAGAGTGTAAAATTAATGCACTGTGGAGAAATCTGGGGCTTAATGATGGGATTGAGCTTTCCGGTTTGCACGAGAGTAAAGTGGACTGTATTCTGTGAACCTCCAAATTTCTTAAATGATATACATAACTTTTTTCTATCACCATCCTATTACCGCATCGATTCATGGGTTTGGTATTGAGATTCAATAAAATCAGTTCAAGTATAGCTGAGATATATCCAAAATTCCGAAAAAAAGCCATTATTTTTTGCAAATATCGGTCCATATATACCTGAGATATAGCCTAAAATGATTTTTTAATGAAAATACCGCATAAGCGATCTTAAACCACTTTTTTATAATTAATAAAGTACGGTTATTTAAATATGAAAAATGAAAATTTTCGATATCGGTCCATATATATCCGAGATATAGCCTAAAATGTCGCGTAAGCGAACTCAAACAATTTTTTTGCTTGAAAGCAGTTCTGGTTATGAAAGGAGGTTACTGAAAGACAGAACACAAAAATTTCCGATATCGGTCCATATATGTATATCCTCAACCGACTTTTTCATGAAAATATCACGTAAGCGAACTTAAACAATTTGTTTTGCTTACAAGCAGTTGTGGTAATAAAACGAGCTTATCACATACAGCAAATGAAAATTTCCGATATCCGTCAATATAAGTATATATGTATATCCGAGGTATAGTACGAACCGATTTTTCCATGAAAAAAGTTTTTTTTTTAACTTAAAAACAGTTCTGTTTATAAACGAAGGTTACAAAAATACAAAAAATAAAAAATTCCGATATCGGTTCATATATACCCGAGATATAGCCTAACCCGATTTTTTTCTTAAAATATCGCGTAAGCGAAATTAAACAACTTGTTTCAAATATTATTATTATCAAATATAGGAAATGAAAATTTCCGATATCGGTCCACATAAACCGATTTTTCCACTAACAAAAAATTTTTTTTTCTTAAAAGCAGTTCTGATTATAAGAGGAGGTTACAAATATACGGAAAATTAACATTTCCGATATCGGTCTATATATACCCAAGATATAGTCTAAACCGATTTTTTCATGAAACAAATTTTTTTGCTTAAAAGCAGTTGTGGTAGTAATAAAAGAAAGTAATACGAGTATAAATACAGAAAATGAAAATTTCGATTTTTTCATGACAATGAATTTTAACAACTTTTTTTGCTTAAAAGCAGTTGTGGTTATAAAAAGAAGTTACTAAAATACAGAAATTGAAAACTTCTATATCGGCCCATATATATCCGAACATATTTACTTCAAATTTGAAATATATACTATATATTTATGTGATTATCGCGAAGGTTATTTTAGATTCGGCCCAGCCAAATATACTACACTCTTAAAACTTTTTTTAACTTATAAGAGCATTAGAATATAAAGTATTAAGCCCTATGAGTACCGGACTCATAGATATTAGAAAGATGTTAGAGTGTAAAGTTATAAGAGTGGTAAACTTCAATAAAACAACATTTTTTTTTTTCATAAAAAATATTTTATATTGATTAAAGGTTCATTTTTCAAACTTTATATAGAAATTTATCAAATAAAACCGCAACAAACAAAAGATATTTTTATGAATATGGTCGTAAGATTATATGTAAGAGCATTAGAATATAAAGCTATAAAGTCTATGAAAACCGATTTGTTAAAGTTTTTTTTTTAGTATAATTTTCGATTACTTATTTAAAACTAAAATCCGATTCATAGCATGTTGTTTTAAATTTTCAAGCCTAGCAATCAAATAAAAAATATACATTTACCAGTTGATGATTGAGAGTGAAAATATTTATGAAAGTATTCGTATAAACACACATACATACATACAAATGTATGTGTGTATATATAGATGTATATATGAAGGCATGTACCCACTGAACAATTTTTGACAAACGGACGAATTTCCAGCTTTTGGAGATACGCAAGTGAATCGAAATTTGTATCGCCGGCTTTTAAAAATACAAACGTTTGGGCTATATCTCGGGTACATATGGACCGATATCGGAAATTTTCATTTTCCATATTTAGGTAACCTAATTTCATTACCAGAACTGCTTTTGAGCACAAAAAAGCTGTTTAAGTTCGCTTACGCGACATTTTCATGAAAACCCTGGTCTAGGCTATATCTCGGGTATATATGAACCGATATCGGAAATTTTTATCTTCCACATTTATATAACCTCATCTTATTACCAGAACTGTTTTTAAGCAAAAAAAATTGTTGTTTAAGTTCGCTTACGCGACATTTTCATGAAAAACCCGGTTTGGGCTATATCTCGGGTATAAATGGACCGATATCGGAAATTTTCATTTTCCATACCTATATAACCTTATTTTGCTATTAGAACTGCTTTTAAGCAAAAAAAGCTGTTTTAGTTCGCTTACGCCGCGTATTCATGAAAAACCCGGTTTAGGCTATATCTCGGGTATATATGGACCGATATCGAAAACTTTCATTTTCCATATTTATATCACCTTATTTTATTACCAGAACTGCTTTAAGGCGAAAAAATTGTTTAAGTTCGCTTACGCGGCATTTTCATGAAAAACACGGTTTGGGCTATATCTCGGGTATATATGGACCGATATCGGAAATTTTCATTTTCCATACTTATATAACCTTATTTGATTACCAGAACTGCTTTTAAGCAAAAAAAGTTGTTTAAGTTCGCTTACGCGGCATTTTCATGAAAACCACGTTCCAGGCTATATCTGCGGTATATATTGACCGATATCGGAAATTTTCATTTTTCATATTTATATAACCTTATTTTATTACCAGAACCGCTTTTAAGCAAAAAAAGTTGTTTAATTTCGGTGACGCGGCATATTCATGAAAAACCCGTTCTAGGCTATATCTCGGGTATATATGGACCGATATTGGAAATTTTCATTTTTCATATTTATATAACTTCATTTCATTACTAGAACTGCTTTTGAGCACAAAAATGTTGTTTTAGTTTGCTTACGCGACACTTTTATGTAAAACCCGGTCTAGGCTATATCTCGGGTATATATGGACCGACATCGAAAATTTTCATTTGTCATATTTATATGACCCTATTTCATTACCAGAACTGTTTTTAAGCAAAAAAATATGTTTAAGTTCACTTACGCGACATTTTCATTAAAACCGCAGTTTAGGCTATACCTCGGGTATATATGGACCGATATCGGAAATTTTCATTTTTCATATTTATATAATCTTATTTCATTATCAGAACTGCTTTTGAGCAAAAAAAAGTTGTTTAAGATCGCTTACGCGACATTTTCATGAAAAACCTGATTTGGGCTATATCTCGAGTACATATGGACCGATATCGGAAATTTTCATTTTCCATATTTAGGTAACCTAATTTCATTACCAGAACTGCTTTTGAGCACAAAAAAGCTGTTTAAGTTCGCTTACGCGGCATTTTCATTAAAACCTTGGTCTAGGCTATATCTCGGGTATATATGGACCGATATCGGAAATTTTCATTTTTCATATTTATGTTACCTAATTTCATTACCAGAACTGCTTTTGAGCACAAAAAAGTTGTTTAAGTTCGCTTACGCGGCATTTTCATGAAAACCCCGGTCTAGGCTATATATCATGGACCGATATCGAAAATTTTCATTTTTCATATTTATATGACCCTATTTCATTACCAGAACTGCTTTTGAGCACAAAAACGTTGTTTAAGTTCGCTTACGCGACATTTTCATGAATAACCCGATTTGGGCTATATCTCGGGTATATATGGACCGACATCGAAAATTTTCATTTTTCATATTTATGTAACCTAATTTCATTACCAGAACTGCTTTTGAGCACAAAAAAGTTGTTTAAGTTCGCTTACGCGACATTTTCATGAAAAACCCGATTTGGGCCATATCTCGGGTATATATGGACCGATATCGGAAATTTTCACTCTTCATATTTATGTAACCTAATTTCATTACCAGAACTGCTTTTGAGCACAAAAAAGTTGTTTAAGTTCGCTTACGCGGCATTTTCATGAAAACCCCGGTCTAGGCTATATCTCGGGTATATATGGACCGATATCGGAAATTTTCATTTTTCATATTTATGTTACCTAATTTCATTACCAGAACTGCTTTTGAGCACAAAAAAGTTGTTTAAGTTCGCTTACGCGGCATTTTCATGAAAACCCCGGTCTAGGCTATATATCATGGACCGATATCGAAAATTTTCATTTTTCATATTTATATGACCCTATTTCATTACCAGAACTGCTTTTGAGCACAAAAACGTTGTTTAAGTTCGCTTACGCGACATTTTCATGAATAACCCGATTTGGGCTATATCTCGGGTATATATGGACCGACATCGAAAATTTTCATTTTTCATATTTATGTAACCTAATTTCATTACCAGAACTGCTTTTGAGCACAAAAAAGTTGTTTAAGTTCGCTTACGCGACATTTTCATGAAAAACCCGATTTGGGCCATATCTCGGGTATATATGGACCGATATCGGAAATTTTCACTCTTCATATTTATGTAACCTAATTTCATTACCAGAACTGCTTTTGAGCACAAAAAAGTTGTTTAAGTTCGCTTACGCGGCATTTTCATGAAAACCCCGGTCTAGGCTATATCTCGGGTATATATGGACCGATATCGAAAATTTTCATTTTTCATATTAATGTAACCTAATTTTATTACCAGAACTGCTTTTGAGCAAAAAAAAAGTTATTTAGCTTCGCCTATGCGACATTTTCATTAAAATCCGATTTGGGCTATATCTCGGGTATATATGGACCGATATCTGAAAAAAAAATTTTTTGTCTTTTAGTCACCATGCTTAATAAGTGTGTGAAGTTTGAAGCAAAACGAACAACTTTTGCTTCAAAAATTTTCATACAAAACTGCAAAAAAATGGCTTTTTTCGGAATTTTGAATATATCTCAGCTATACGTGGACCGATATTACTGAATTTCAATAGCAAACCCATGAATCGATGGGGTAAAAGAATGGTGAAAGAAAAAAGTTTCTAAGTCTAATGGTTTTCTCAGAAACGGTATTTCAACAGCGGACAGACGGACAGACGGACAGACGGACATCGCTTAATCGACTTTTCCATTAATTCTGATTCAGAATATATATACTTTATAGGGTCGCAAAAAAAAACTGTAGAAATTACAAACGGAATCACAAACTTATATATACCCTTTACATTTTTGTGAAGGGTATAAAAATAGGATAGATTTCTTAAAGAGCTTTCGGCAAGACTGATCGTATCTTCAGCGAGGCGAACAAGAAAAAAGTACTATACAAAGGAGTTAAATGCAGGCAGGAACAAATATTTATTATTATTTTTAATTGTGAAAAACATCTTAAGAAAACAAACACACAAAGAAAAAGTAGTTTGAAATATGGTTACAACAACATTAGTAGATATGCTATAACAATGTGTATTTTTTTGGTTAAAAACAGTTTATTATCATTTTAATCATAGTTTGTTGTTCTAGAAATATATTTTTTTTTTCTATTGTTACCGACTATAGATTTCAATATATACAATAATAGCATTAATGATTTTTTTTAACACATCATATCAACACATCATATACAACAAAACTAACAGACATGTGCTGAGAAACATAAAATTTTGCAATCACAAATCACATTTGTTTTTGTGTGCTGAAGATCGCTCGCAGGGCTGCCAGAAAAAATATGTCAGAAAAAATATGGAAATATCGTCATTTTGGTTTTGAAAAATCGTCCAAAAAAATCGGACTTATAAAACTACCAAATTTGTAGCATATTTTAAATTTTAATTTAAATGCAAGCTTATGGTCGTAAATTTGTACGCAATATGTACTTGTAGTACGATATTAAAAATACATTGAATTTTCTGAAAATTTTAAGATTAATTATGTGAATTTATTAATTCTAATAAATTGGATTTAATTTTAGTTAAATTGGATTGGAATTTAATTTTAATTAGTCTTTAATTGTTTCATTTTCTAAAGAGTTTCGTATTTTTGTCTTATTTTAACTAACTTGGCTGAATACTACATATGTCCACGTTGCAAAAGAATAATAGTAATGTCACTATATTTTGCAATAATTTTTAATATAGTGGAAACGCTCTGATTTTAATTCATTTGTTTTTTTTTTTTTTTTTGCAAAAACTACATAAATTTTTTTCTTACTTCTTAAAAATTGCTTCAAAATCTAAAAGAATTAACTCGGGACACTCGGAATACAGATCTTCATATTTATTTATGAAATGAGGAAAATTGTTGTTTTTATTGAAAATATTATCAAGAGTTTTTTTTTTTAAATCAAATATTTTCGATATTTGATTACCAAATTCAATGTAAAAATTTACACAAGTTACATTATTAAGTTTCTTACATTTTTACAGAGCTTTTCATATCACTTTATGCATCCTTTTTTTAAATTTGTTTACGGAAACAAAATGCCTGATTTTTATACTGCTGTCGAGTTGCATTTACTTATATAAAAGGCTTTCATGATAATGCAAACAGTGCAAACGATGCAAATGTGAACAAAAATATTCCGTTGTTCTCATGCCACAACAAAACATATGTATGTATTTGCAGCTTGCTTCATTTCCATGCATTTGCACTAAAAACCTTGAGCAGAAAGAAATTTGCAAAAATAATCAGTTACAAACGAACGTAAACAATAACATTTCACAAAAAAACTACCCCCAAATTCTTTTATATAAACAAGAAATATTATAAACTATTAAAAAAAAGCAATCATTAAAATAAAGTGAGTGAAGAACCTTCAAGAAGTAAAGGCAGTAAGATCCATGCACGTTGAAGAAATATGGTTGATATGACAATATTTTAAGGGCAAAATACTATTGTTGAATTATATGGTTGAAGACAAGAACATAATACGGTTTCAGCCGGATATTTATATGCAAAATTTAGTACATCCAAAAAGCAAAATTATACCATATAACCATATATAGTTTTTGTGTCATGCCTAATTCTGTTATTGTTGAAATAAAAATTTATGACAGTTAAATTTTCCCACCATATTTTTTTTTTTTTAATTGTAAATTCTATTGCCACGTACTAGTGTTGAACGTCACTATGTAATATGATTATATAATAATAAATAGCCATAAATATAAAAACACAGATGACATCTTTAATTAAAGCAACACTTTTGTAATTTATTCAGTATATTTAGCCCAATTCCTATTTTGAAAAATGGTTTACAAATTTGTGAAATTGTCCAAATTTGGTGCTCCCGGAAGATTGATGTACATATGTATTTTCCTTCTGGCCAAATAAATCTGTAAAAATACACATACATACATGCATTTGTCTATGTACAGTAATTCGTATACAAACCTTCTCTAATTTTATGGTCATTTTCAATTCAATTAATAAATATTTATATCATCTTCATTATTTTTAATATTATTAATATTCAAAAAACTCACACACATCAGCTGATTGTTTCAAAATTGAAAAAAAAGAATAAAAATATGTATATATATGTTTAACAACAATAGTTAGTTTAACGGATATCTGTTATAGATACATATATTACATACAAAAATAGTGTAACACTGTACACAACAGAAGCTATTGTTGCGTTTAAATTATTGTTATAAACATTATTATTGCATTTAACCATATTTTAAAATTATAGAAGTATAACAATAAAAATGTGGAAATCTCAACACTGGTATATTTATAAAGGATTAAACTATACTCAAAACCATAATATGCCGCTAGCGGCAACAATACACATTATGACAGAGTAAATAGTAATGTTGCTACAACAATATTCCAAAATGCTTTTTCTTTGTGTGTATGGAAAACCAACCTCGACGTCATAAAGACCATTATTTGCAAAAAAGTTTACAATATTTTCTCTTTCACTGATTCTGGACATTCTTATTTATTAAAATATTTGTTTTAATATGCTTATGTATAATTGTTAACAAATGCAGATTTTTGGAGAATTCTGCTAGTGGAGCCAGAAGTTATTTATGTTTCTAGAAATAGGGCATATTTCCACAAAAATACAGGGGTATTCTCACGATCAACCATAACGTGCACATGCAAATTTAAAAGTTGCAAAAAAGGTGAAAATCCTTATAGACAATCTCGTACTTTGTAGCTCACCTACAAATAATTCAAAAATTAAATGCTGCAAAAATCGTAATTTTTAGCACAAACATCGTCAAATCATCATTTTACAAAATTTGAGCAGGGAAATCGTAAAAATGACGATTTATCGTCAAATCTGGTAGCTATGATCGCGCGTTTTGTTTGAACAAAAATATGTGTAAAATTTGGTAGCACTTGCTTTTTGTATGGAAAAACACTAGTGGTGCCATCTGAAGTCGCCATTTTTAAAGTAAACAAATGCAACACAACAATCATATAAAAAAGCTGTATTTTTTAATTGCAATTTTTGTTTTTTTTTTTATTAAAATACATTAAAATTATACATTTTTTTTTATTAAAATACATAAAAGGCATTAAAATTTTATTTGTATGCTTCCAGTTCCACGGTTGGATCATTAGTTTCCATATCGCTCTTTTATTGCAGCATAGTCATAATTAAAAAAAAAATCTTTTCGAGAAAAACGAATTTCAAATTTTTAGTTTCCATACAAGTCTTAGAAGATTTTTTTAGAAAATATCTCCTAAAGGAAACAGTTTAAAAGTAATTTGAATAATCTTTTGGCACAATATAAAAGGTAGTACTGTCAACAATTCCGCATTGTTAACTCGAAAAGCTCATTTTTTGAGATATAACTATGCTTCAATAAAGAAGCGATATTATAAGCCAGTTCACCTAGAGTTTACCTCATAATTTGCTTGCTAGTTGAAATAGCCAAATTTTTTGTGATTGCAACTTTTAGCACACCAACTTTGTGACTTCAAATCGTACTCACATTTTTTTTTTGCGAAATGTGAGTTTCAGCACATGGCTGTAAGTTTCCATGAGAACGGCTGTTAATGCATTATGTATCATATAGCATGTTCACACGAAGGCTTATATTCGAGCTACGCTCTCTCATTCGCGGTTTGCAGCCCAATATTGATTGAAACAACATGATTCGCCATACAAAATTTTATGACCGAACTATCTTGGTTCATTATGAATCTTGTTGCGAACCATGCAAAAATTACTATCATCTCCAAATTTGATAATAAATTATCGCTAGTTTATCTGAACTAGCTGTCAAAAAAATCTAAACAAAGAAAAAACAGATAATTAATGCGTGTAAAACCAAAAGAAAGTCTTGAAACATATTAATATTAGATACTTACGCAAAGATTTAAATAAAAATTGAAAAACGAATTAGTGAAACGTTTGCACAAAATATGTAAACATCAGCGTGAACCAAAAACAACCGTCTGAACACCTAGTTTCGCAATAGTGGTTCAGAGAGCGAACCAAGTGTTTCATATTACCGTCTGAACAAGGTAATACATACGAAGAAACATTAAAGGAGACATGAGCACGTTTCTTTTAATGTTCTCTCATCTGTAGCGAAGTTTCTTGTCGAAAATTATGTTTCCTTTTAGGTCTCCAAAAGATAAAAAAAAATTTTTGATCCACTCCGTTGAGTTCATTAGATTTAATGGTAGAATTTATTATTTGGGTTCCGTCTGACCTCAATGTCTGCTCTACATTGCTTGCTATCGCATTTCTTAATTCTGCCGACATTATGAACTGCTGACTTGATGATGGCGCTGCATTATTATTAGAAATATCTGAATTTATGACTGGGAAACGCAACAAATTATTATGCGGCATTTTGTAAGGGATAAGGGAAAGTTTATACTATGTAGAGTTGAATAAAAATTTTCCGCTATTGGAGACCCGTAGGTATCGCAATAAGGAATAAAATTAAAATCCTAATTATGTTTATAATATTCCTTTATATTAAATAAGTTAATGAGAATTCAAAAAAAGAAAAATGTCCAAATAATATTTCACAAGTAAAAAAAAACCGCATTTTTCTTAGAGAACCTTTTATTCCAAACTCTCAGCAATTCATTCATGTTGCCGATAGCTTTTTCATATACAAATGTTCATGCAAAATGTTGAACACACGTTCTCATGATATGTTTATCATTTCAACAATCTCTCGTAACTTGACTCGGCGATCGTTCATAACGATTTATTTATTTATTAATTTATGCCTATGGAGCATAACTCCTTACAGGCAGATACTATATATGTACACGCATATGAGTTAGAAAAAAATTACAAAAATTCAAACAATTTAGTTTTTTATTCGCTATTTAAGCTTCTAACATTTATACCAGTAAAAAAATTATAAATAGCTTGTTTTCTATGTTTCCCAGCTATCTATATGTCGACATTTCATAGGAACTACCCTAATGACGGATATTATTAGAGCATTTTTCTTTTTAAATTCTCAGCAATTTATTTGGATTGTTGGGATATAAAGTTGAATGTTTGAGAATATCTTTCAAAAATTTCCAAAGTCTACTGATGATTAGTGTAGTTCCTATGAAATGTCGACATCAACATCAACACTTAGTTTGGACAACAGATATTCAGAGCAGATATTGCCATTAATCAATTTGAAGACAAAAATGGCTTTTAACATTTTTCTGCGACTTGTCAAAGAAGGCAGCTTTATTTGTTGCAGTCTGAACTCATAGGATGGTAAGTTGGCTGCAGGGTTCGGGTAGATATTGCGCAGGATGAAAAGAAGGAATTGTTTTTGGATAGACTCAATTCGATCTCTGTGTACATTATAAAGAGGGTCCCATATAATCGAGCCATATTCCAGTTTTGGCCTGACTAAAGATGTATACAATTGCTTTACAACAGTGGAATCAGCAAATTCTTTAGACCAGCGCTTTACAAGCACCCCCCTTGCTTTACTTGAGCTAAAAGCGAATGTGTTGAATGAATGTAAGTTTTCTATCAAATAAAACACCCAGATCCAGAAATTCTTCAACTGTGTCTAATACATGACCACCAAGCCTAAAATGCCCATGAAGGTTAGATTTTCTTGAGAAGTGCATATGCTTGCACTTGCTGAAATTTAACTTTAAAAGGTTATGCTTAGACCAATTAAAGAAATTGTCCAAATCCAGTTGGAGACAGTTTTGGTTCCAGAGCCCACATGTTGAAAAAGTTTTTACATCGTCTGCATAGATTAGAATATTGGAAAATTTTATGACAGATGGTAGATCATTGAATGAACAATATTGGTCCTAGATGGCTTCCCTGCGATACATTTAGGTATATAATTATTGAAACGTACACGTTGTTGACGACCAACAAGATATGATTTGAGCCAATTTACAGTTGTTTTAGAGAACCCCAAACCATCAAGTTTTTTAAGTAAAAGAACGTGGTCAACACTGTCAAAGTCTTTGCTGAAATCTGTATAGATAACATCAGTACCCTGACCTTTATAAAAACCGTCATTTATCGTTGAAGTAAGGTGTAATAGATTTGTAGTAGTTGAACGACCTTTACAAAACCCATGCTGATATGGTGTCAAAAGCCATTTTGTTTGATGACAAATGGACTGGGCCAAGCATTGCTCGAAAAGTTTAGGAATAGCACTAAGCTTTGCAATTCCTCTGTAATTGTTAATATCAGATTTGTATCCAGACTTAAAGAATGGAATGATATATGACTCCTTCCACACTTTTGGAAAATATCCCATCTTTATTGAAGTGTTAAACAATATAGTTAACGGGTACGCCAAATTCTGCGCATAGTTTTTTTAAATACAATTCGGAACGCCATCAGGCCCACTAGTTACAGATATTGAGGATTTTCTTGATATTTTCTTCAGTAACCACCTCTTTTGGCCCTCCTGTTGATGGTACTGTTGCAGTGTCGCTTTAAATTCAGCAATTCAATATTTTACTATGTAATCAGCAGCCGTATTCTGTAACTCGCTAAAGCTAAATCTCCATCGCTAAAAATCTACAAAGATGATTTAGCGATTTTTGGCCCCAAATGCAACTCTGTAACGTGCATAGCTAAATTTGGCAGATTGAATTTGCCGCAATTTTAGCGATTAGTGACTTCGCTAAAATGTTTAAATTTTGTATTCTCTAACACCAAATAAGTAGTTGTTGTTGTCTAAAACGCTAAAATATTAGCAACGGTAATTTTTAAGTGCTAAAATGTAAGTAAATTACAAATGTTTTCTTTTTTCTATTGTTTCTTGTTAAAAAAAAAATATTACAGTATAATGGAAGAAACAAAAAAAGAAATTACAAAGGAGCAAAAATATATGTTTATTCAGTATTTGGAGGAGCGCAAAGAATTCGCCCATGACAGGTAAAAAGTTAATTTCAACTTAAAGTGATGCAAAACACAAAAATTCGTTTTTTTTAAGATTTGTGAATTCCACAAGTTTCCTGTTCACAATTTGCTTATTGCGTTCACTAATTGCACTTAATGAATTCATTATATTACGACGCCGATAAAAACGGCTTATTTTCATTTTTTTTTTTTTTTTAATATTTATTTTTATAAAATGCAGAAAATTTTTTCTAAACCTTATGAACGTTTTTTGTTTATTTAAAATGTAAATAAACAAATACTTTTTTGTGCAGACGCAAAGCAGCTCTAGGCTGGGGAACAGCTCACGCGTCATCGTAATTATTTCTAAAGTGCGGTCAGGCTTGTTGTTGTTGTTTGGCCTTCGAGAGTTTTGCGTCTCACTCTCATTGGTTAACTATCTACCTCAACTAACTGTATTAGTTTACAGTTTTTGTGAGGTATTTCGTTGTTAACCACGCGGCAACTTCCTATGCGAAGGCATAGGTCGGTACAGTTAGTCACAGCGCTGCAAAAGAAATACTGTTAATACCATCTTGGGCATAAGGTCTACGTTACTCCGCCCATGCTGCTTAAGGCCCATTTAGCCGACCGTAAATGTAGAAATGTAAATGTAGTCGTAACAGCTGATCGTTTTTGTCATACGAGAAACCATGAAAACGCTTATCTGACTGTAATGAAATGTAACCGTAACGTCTCAACCTGTAGAAAATAGAATTTCATTACGTGTTTACGTGAGAAATGTAGTCAGTGATGGTATACATTATTGTGAATGGCAGGATGGCCCAAAAACTCTGTTTTCGTACTTTTTGTTTATTTGATAATTGCAATATTTAAATAGTTATATTTGTATACACACATAATATATTTTAATAAATTTAAGACTTTTCTGTGAAATACGCAAAATGGATAGACATGGTAATATAATTTATACACAGCGCACAATTTCTGCAACTGTCGTATTATATGTAATCACAACATTTATTCGCCCGATTTCCAAAAATATATTTATTAAGTACAATCTTCCAACGATAAAATGAATTTTAAAAATTGGTTTACAAAATAGAGTTATGCTGAAATAAATGTAAGAAAGCAATACAGTATAAATTTAGGTCTGTGGTGAAATGAAAATGTAATAATAAAAAATGTTTAATATTTTTTTTTAAGTATAATAAGCTAATAATTATATATAACTAGCATTTTAGAGAAAACCATTAGACTTAGAAACGTTTTTCTTTCACCATTCTATTACCTATTGAAATTCAGCAACATCGCTTCACATATAGCTGAGATATGTTCAAAATTCCGAAAAAGGCCATTATTTTTTGCAATTTTGTATGAAAATTTTTGAAAAAAATATTGTTTTGCTTCAAACTTCACACACTTATTATAGTAATAAAAGGAGGTTACTAAAATACAGAAAAAAAGAAATTCCGATATCGGTCCATATACTCGTATACCCAAGATATACCCTAAACCGATTTTTCCATAATTTTTTTTTTTTGCTTAAAAGAAGTTCTGATAATATAAGGAGGTTACCACATACAGAAAATGAAAATTTCCGATATCGGTCCATATATACCCGAGATATAGTCTAAACCGATTTTTTTGTGAAAAATTTCTTTTGCTTGAAATCACCTCCGATTATAAAACGAGGTAATTACTCGTAAAATACAGAAAATGGAAAATTCCGTTATCGGTTCATATTTAACTGAGCATATTTAGTTCAAATTTTTAATATATACTGTATATACATATGTATATAGGTGACTATCTAAAAGGGTATTTTAGATTCGGCCCAGCCGAATGTACTACGCTCCTGTTATATATTAATATTATTATATATTATAAAAAGTTGAATTTAATTTTTTAGAAGTACCAAAGAGCAGAGAACAAAAATTCAAACATTTGAGATTTATTCGCTATATTAGCTTCCAGCATTGGTACTAATAAAAAAATTATAAACAGCTTGTTTTTTATGTTTCCCAGCTGTAGCTCATATGAAATGTTGACATATATACAGAAAAAGAAATATTAGAAATTTTAGGTACCATTTGAACAATTTTCGTACTTTTTGTTTATGTACTGAATACTATGAACTCTCATCACTGCTATGAACAGCTGTATTGCTTTTATTTTATTTTTGTAAATTATCTGATATAAAGATATGTGTGATGAAAAATTAATTATTTTCTTTAACATACAATAATATAAAAATGAAAAACAGAGCACTTTTTCTGTAAATCATTAATAAGTGAACACTTTTTCTTCACATGCACTTTCGTTTTTTTTTTTTTGTATCAAAAACACATGATACGGTTTTACGTGTTCTATAAGTGCTACTACATTTACATTTACGTTACATTTACATTTACGTTACATTTACATTTTCTACTGTCGGCTAAATGGGCCTTTAGGATTCACATAGTTACAAATACAAATACAATACAAATACTTTTTTGTGATGCCATATTTTGAAAATTTTCCCATAAATTCCACATTTGGTTGTATCATGAAAAAATACTGCTCATAATTTATCGACTTAAGTGCTGTTTAAGTAATATTTGTCAAAAACAAAATAAATTTTGAATAGATCTTTCACAATAACTATTTAAAATCGAGATTTCAAAATATATTTCAAAAAGTTATTGAAGAGAAGTTTTAAGAATATTTACGGGAAGCACAATATAAAGTAAGGTAACACTACCATGAATTGCCAAAAAATATTACATTATGTTTATCTCTTTTTAACAGAAGTTCAACAAAGTAGAAAGAAAGAAATAGTATACAGTTAGCAAATTAGCTGCGGCGAAAATATAAAAATTTAGCTAAGCAATTTACCTTACAGAATACAGATTTAGCGACATCGCATTTTAGCGATCGAGTTTTAGCTTTAGCTTAGCGAGTTACAGAATACGGCTGGTGATTATAGAACTTGTCTTTTGTTTCTTTCGCCGTGTTCTCTTTCAAATAATAGTGTTTAATCACTGCACACTGATTTTTCAAAATCGCAATTAAAAAAAAAAACAAGTAAGAGTGTGATAAATTCGGCTGGGCCGAATCTAAAATACCCTTCACAATAGTCACGTATAAAAACCCATTTTAGGCTATATCTCGGGTATATATGAGCCGATATCGGGAATTTTCATTTTTCATATTTATCTAACCTTATTTCATTACCAGAACTGTTTTTAAGGAAAAAAAGTTGTTTAAGTTTGCTTACGCCGCATGTTCATGAAAAACCCGGTTTAGGCTATATCTCGGGTATATATGGGCCGATATCGGGAATTTTCATTTTTCATATTTATATAACTTTATTTTATTACCAGAGCTGCTTTTAAACAAAACAAAGTTGTTTAAGTTCGCTTACGCGACATTTTCATGAAAAACCCGGCTTAGGCTATATCTCGGGTATATATGGGCCGATATCGGGAATTTTCATTTTTCATATTTATATAACTTTATTTTATTACCAGAGCTGCTTTTAAGCAAAAAAAAAGTTGTTTATCCGATTTGGGCTATATCTCGGGTATATATGGACCGATATTTGAAAAAAAAATTGTTTGCGTTTAAGTCACCATGCTTAATAAGTGTGTGAAGTTTGAAGCAAAACAAACAATTTTTGTTTTCAAAAATTTTCATACAAAACTGCAAAAAGAAATGCCTTTTTTCGGAATTATGCATATATCTCAGCTATACGTGGACCGATATTACTGAATTTCAATAGCAAACCCATGAATCGATGGGGTAAAAGAATGGTGAAAGAAAAAAGTTTCTAAGTCTAATGGTTTTCTCAGAAACGGTAATTCAACAGCGGACAGACGGACAGACGGACATCGCTTAATCGACTTTTCCATTAATTCTGATTCAGAATATATATACTTTATAGGGTCGCAAAAAAAACTGTAGAAATTACAAATGGAATCACAAACTTATATATATATATACCCTTTACATTTTTGTGAGGGGTATAAAAACACAAATTTTTTATTTGTGCTGCCATCTAGCACTAGGTAGCTTCAATATCAAACCGCCCACGTACGTTGAGCGTTTCATTCAAAAGAATCTTAGATAAGTGACCTTAGCAAGTACCAGATTACGTCCTTAAACACAACTGTAGAGTAAAATTGTTCAGTGGGTAAGTACACATATATTTATATACATTGGTAACAATGTATTGGTTGCTGCTTAAACAGCATATTTTACACAATCAATACAATATTTATAGTGTGCAATACATACACAGACACAACGAAATACGAGTAAACGGATGTAAAACACATTATGAGGAGGCTGTTTAAATATTATAGTTACATACGAAATTCCTACAATTTATGAATGTAAATCCATTAGGTCGTACCATTATATATTTAGTGTGCGTTACTAAATTTTAACGCATAACTAATGTAGATATAAATAAAATATAAATCATACAATTATACATCATGAAGATTTTAGCAGACTTTCTTCAGAAAACGTGAACGGACTTAGTACTTTATTGCGAATTCAATTGGTAATTCTGTCGGACATAACAAATCAACATCGTTTTTGTGTCATAATTGTTAATTTTAACATGTTTTTGGTTGCCCTAATTATACCTTGAAATTTTCAGGGCATTAAATATTAACTTGACCTCCTCACACGAATCACATAGTTATCATTGTTATTGTTATTGTTTTTTTTCTTTTCGCTTATGGCTATCTACATTTAAGCCAACATGAGTGAGTATGAAGCATAAATGTTTGCAATGAAGCGGAAACGGAAACCAGACAACAACATTAAATGTTAGTTCTGCAAGCACACAAATAAACACACACACCTATACATATACACATAAAGGGTGTTTCATAGAAGTGGAAAATTCAAACAATTGAGTTTTATTCACTATATTAGCTTCTAACATTGATGCCGATCAAAAAATTTATAAACAGCTTGTTTTCTATGTTAGCCAGCTGTGCGTGGTATAACCCAGCTAGTAAGCGATAATTGCTAGGCGATGCTTATATCGTATCGCAAATTAAAATGTAAAATGTATTCATAAGGATCTTGTAACATTATTGGATATCTATTAAACACGTGCATTAGTGCAACAGAAGGTATTGCGAGAACAGTTTAACCAAGTTATTACGCATTACCTTTTGCACAAATAAATCTTTTATATTGTAAGCTAATGTTTTGCCAATAAAAAATTATAAATAGGTTGTTTTCTATGTTACCCAGCTGTCTATATGTCGACATTTCACAGGATAGGGTAGCTCCTATGAAACGTCGACAGGAGCATAGGAGCTACCCTAGCTCCTATGGTTAGGCAGATTTGTAAGTTTGTATACAAATGTGTTCAAAGAAACCAGTAGCAAATTCAACAAATCCAAAATAGCTAATAAAACAAATTAACATATACATATAAACAAAACTACATACATATGTGTGCGTGGTATAATCCAGCTAGTAAGCGATAATTGCTAGGCGATGCTTATATCGTATCGCAAATTAAAATGTAAAATGTATTCATAAGGATCTTGTAACATTATTGGATATCTATTAAACACGTGCATTAGTGCAACAGAAGGTATTGCGAGAACAGTTTAACCAAGTTATTACGCATTACCTTTTGCACAAATAAATCTTTTATATTGTAAGCTGATGTTTTGCCAATAAAAAATTATAAATAGGTTGTTTTCTGTGTTACCCAGCTGTCTATATGTCGACCTTTCATAGGAGCTACCCTAATCATCAGTAGACTTTGGAAATTTTTGAAAGATATTCTCAACAATTCAACTTTATATCCCAACAATCTAAATATATTATTGGGAATTTAAAAAGAAAATTGTTTTAATAATACCTGCCAAAACACAAAAACAAGCTTTTTGCTTTATACACGTCTCTAACATTTCTTTACACCTTTAAAACAAATGAATAACCGTTGGTTGCTACGATTTGATTTTTGAAAATATCGAAAGGCAGAGAACAAAAATTCAAATAAGTGAGTTTTATTCACTACATTAGCTTCTAACATTGATACCAATCAAATGTATGTAATGTATAAACAGCTTGTTTTCCATGTTTCCCAGCATTTTTTTTTTTCTTTTTAAATTCTCAATAATTTATTTAGATTGTTGGGATATAAAGTTGAATGTTTGAGAATATCTTTCAAAAATTTTCAAAGTCTACTGATGATTAGGGTAGCTCCTATGAAATGTTGATATATAAATAGCTGGGAAACATAGAAAACAAGCTGTTTACAAATTTTTTGATTGGAATCGAAGTACAAAATTTTAAGCTGGCAACACTGTTTTAACATACAGCCATTTTGTCAGCTGTTTAGTGATATAATTTGAATTTGGTTTGGTATTTCAACGTGAATGGACTGACGCTAGAAGAGCGCTTCCAAATTGTGCAAGTATGGGTCCGATTTTCAAAAGGCGAATATTGTTTAACGATGAAACTCATCGTTAAACAAAAACTGCCGTTTTTGAAGTGATGATAAGCCTCAAGTTTGTATATGTTGAGATACCATTATATCCAGAAAACTTGGCTGTTTGGAGTATTTTGTACACTGGTGGAATCATTGATCCATATTTCTTTAAAAGCGAAGCTGGCCAGTACGTTACAGTCAACGGTGACCGCTATAGAGCCATGATTACTGACAATTTTGTTCAACAATTTAACAACTATGATGTGCAAGGGATACTTGCCACACAGCTCGTGCCACAATTGATTTATTGAAGAAATCGTTTGGTAACCGCAAAATTTTACGTTTCGAACCTATGAATAGGCCTTCAAGAGTATGCGATTTAACGACGCTAGGGTATTTTCTGTGAGGATATGTAAAATCACTAGTCTACGCTGGTAAGTCCGAAACGTTTAACCACTTGGAGGGCAACATTCACTGCATTATTGTCGATATGCAGCCACAAGTGTTGGAAAAAAGTCATAAAAAATTTCACCTACGTCCAACACAACCGTGGGGGTGATATTTTTTAATCAATAAAATTTGTTTTGTGAAAAAAAAACTAGAATTTTAATTTAAAATCAATAAAATTAAGATGTTTTCTTAAACGAAAAAATATGCAGAATGTGGCGTCTATTAGAAGGCGGTTAAGGAATGACCCTAACATTTGAGATTCGTGCGCTGTAATGTAAGTAAATGCCATTTATGCATAAGTTTTGCTAACTACATATCCGTGTCTCTTTTCCAGTTTTAAAGCTTATTTCCGTCTGCTGTGGTGTATTTGGTGGAAATTTTAAATAACGATCTCCACCAGTTATATGCAGATCTCTTTTGTGATGGAGTTATGTCAAAGCGCTATAAATTTCTGGCCAAGTTAGGAAGTGCTTTTTGTTAATACTGCTTCAATAAATATTTTCTTTATACTAATTATATGCTTTGATTTCAAATATGCACTTACAGTTTGTACCTTTTGTGCACTTTAACAACAATAAAAAACTTCTGTTTCTGAACGCTGTAGAGCTAACGAATGCAATTTATCGTTATCGAATGCTGTAATCTGAAATTGCAATTGTACCGGTCCGATAACAACTGCAGTAATCCCAATAATAAAACTTACGAAGTTTTATTCCATCACGTATGCGGTAATTCAGCCCCTGATCTGCAGTTGATTTACAATCTATGCCTAAACTTCTCGATTAACGTAAGGATTAACTTTCATTTCTTCTACTCGTACAAGGAATAATTTTAATTATTTTGAAATGTGCTTATAAGATATAATTGTTAATTTTGAAACAATTGAGTTTTATTCACTATATTAGCTTCTAACATTGATGCCGATCAAAAAATTTATAAACAGCTTGTTTTCTATGTTAGCCAGCTGTGCGTGGTATAACCCAGCTAGTAAGCGATAATTGCTAGGCGATGCTTATATCGTATCGCAAATTAAAATGTAAAATGTATTCATAAGGATCTTGTAACATTATTGGATATATATTAAACACGTGCATTAGTGCAACAGAAGGTATTGCGAGAACAGTTTAACCAAGTTATTACGCATTACCTTTTGCACAAATAAATCTTTTATATTGTAAGCTGATGTTTTGCCAATAAAAAATTATAAATAGGTTGTTTTCTGTGTTACCCAGCTGTCTATATGTCGACCTTTCATAGGAGCTACCCTAATCATCAGTAGACTTTGGAAATTTTTGAAAGATATTCTCAACAATTCAACTTTATATCCCAACAATCTAAATATATTATTGGGAATTTAAAAAGAAAATTGTTTTAATAATACCTGCCAAAACACAAAAACAAGCTTTTTGCTTTATACACGTCTCTAACATTTCTTTACACCTTTAAAACAAATGAACAACCGTTGGTTGTTACGATTTGATTTTTTAAAATATCGAAAGGCAGAGAACAAAAATTCTAATAACTGAGTTTTATTCATTATATTAGCTTCTAACATTGATACCAATCAAATACTCGTAATGTTTTCTATGTTTCGCTTGTTTTCTATGTTTCCCAGCATTTTATCTTTTTAACTTCTCAATAATTTATTTAGATTGTTGGGATATAAAGTTTGAGAATATCTTTCAAGAATTTTCAAGGTCTACTGATGATTAGGGTAGCTCCTATGAAATGTTGATATATAAATAGCTGGGAAACATAGAAAACAAGCTGTTTATAAATTTTTTGATTGGAATCGAAGTACAAAATTTTAAGTTGGCAGCACTGTTTTAACATACAGCCGTTTTGTCAGCTGTTTAGTGATTTAAGTTGAATTTGGTTTGGTATTTCAACGTGAATGGACTGACGCTAGAAGAGCGCTTCCAAATTGTGCAAGTATGGGTCCAAAATAAGATTGGCGAATTTTGTTTAACGATGAAACTCATTTTTGTTTGAATGGACACCACATTTAACAAAACTGCCATTTTTGAAGTGATGATAAGCCTCAAGTTTGTGTATGTTGCGATACCATTATATCCAGAAAACTTGGCTGTTTGGAGAGTTTTATACACTGGTGAAATCATTGATCCATATTTCTTTAAAAGCGAAGCTGGCCAGTACGTTACAGTCAACGGTGACCGCTATAGAGCCATGATTACTGACAATTTTGTTCAACAATTTAACAACTATGATGTGCAAGGGATACTTGCCACACAGCTCGTGCCACAATTGATTTATTGAAGAAATCGTTTGGTAACCGCAAAATTTTACGTTTCGAACCTATGAATTGGCCTTCAAGAGTATGCGATTTAACGACTCTAGGGCATTTTCTTTGAGGATATGTAAAATTACCAGTCTACGCTGGTAAGTCCGAAACGTTTAACCACTTGGAGGTCAACATTCACTGCATTATTGTCGATATGCAGCTACAAGTGTTGGAAAAAAGTCATAAAAAATTTCACCTACGTCCGACACAACCGTGGGAGTGATATTTTTAATCAATAAAATTTGTTTTGTGAAAAAAAAACTAGAATTTTAATTTAAAATCAATAAAATTAAGATGTTTTCCTAAACGAAAAAATATGCAGAATGTGGCGTCTATTAGAAGGCGGTTAAGGAATGCCCTTAAAATTTGAGATTCGTGCGCTGTAATGTAAGTAAATGCCATTTATGGATAAGTTTTGCTAACTACATATCCGTGTCTCTTTTTCCAGTTTTAAAGCTTATTTCCGTCTGCTGTGGTGTATTTGGTGGAAATTTTAAATAACGATCTCCACCAGTTATATGCAGATCTCTTTTGTGATGGAGTTATGTCAAAGCGCTATAAATTTCTGGCCAAGTTAGGAAGTGCTTTTTGTTAATACTGCTTCAATAAATATTTTCTTTATACTAATTATATGCTTTGATTTCAAATATGCACTTACAGTTTGTACCTTTTGTGCACTTTAACAACAATAAAAAACTTCTGTTTCTGAACGCTGTAGAGCTAACGAATGCAATTTATCGTTATCGAATGCTGTAATCTGAAATTGCAATTGTACCGGTCCGATAACAACTGCAGTAATCCCAATAATAAAACTTACGAAGTTTTATTCCATCACGTATGCGGTAATTCAGCCCCTGATCTGCAGTTGATTTACAATCTATGCCTAAACTTCTCGATTAACGTAAGGATTAACTTTCATTTCTTCTACTCGTACAAGGAATAATTTTAATTATTTTGAAATGTGCTTATAAGATATAATTGTTAATTTTGAAACAATTGAGTTTATTTGCTTTATTAGCTTCTAATATTGATACCAATCAAAAATTTATAAACAGATTGTTTTCTATGTTTCCTAGCTATATATACGTCGACATTTCATAGGTGCAAATCATCAGTAGACGACTTTGAAACCTTTGAAAGGTATTATTATGAGTGTTGACATATAAGTTGTGTTCATTTACTAAAAACTTTTACAAATATGTAATAATTGTTACTAGAAAGCGTTCATTAACCCAAAAAATTTGCAACCAGAGAGCGTCAAAAGAGTGTAAAAAATTTAGAGCCATAAAAATTCTTGCAAGTTTTTACAAGTAAAATTTTTACTTGCAATAATTATTCAAACAGCTGTTTTGCGTTTGTGTTTACAAAACAGTATTTGTAAATTAAGTTCGAAATAAAAACATTTTGAAAAATTTAAGAAATTGCAATTAAAGGGTGTTTTTTTAAGCTAGATAGAACTTTAAATTGTAAAAAGTAACACAAAAAATTAAATTTTGATGAAACATTTTTTTATTTGTTTCAGTATACTCTGACAAATCATCATGAATAGACTCACGCTTGAACAACGCTACGAAATTATCCAAATTTACTTTGAAAATCAGACCCGTTGTTTTATCGCAAAATTGTGTTCAGCGATGAGGCGCATTTTTGGCTTAACGGGTTTGTTAATAAGCAAAATTGCCGCATATGGAGTGAGACCAATCCACAAGAGACCCTACAGACTCCATTACATCCAGAAAAATGCACTGTTTGGTGCGGTTTTCATGCTGGTGGCATCATCGGACCTTATTTCTTCAAAAATGAGGCCGGAGCTCGCGTTACGGTCAATGGAGATCGTTACCGCACCATGATCAATGATTTTTTGTTTGAAAATATGGATGACATTGATCCGGAGGAGATGTGGTTTCAACAGGATGGCGCTACGTGCCATACGGCGAACGCAACCATCGACTTACTGAAATCAAAATTTGGCGATAAGTTGATTTCGAGAAATGGACCTGTCAATTGGCCTCCAAGGTCGTGCGATTTGACACCTCTCGATTATTTCCTGTGGGGCTACGTGAAGTCACTGGTTTATGCTGATAAACCAGCAACAATTGACGCCTTGGAGGCCAGCATTGTTCGTGTTGTCCGTGACATACGGCCAGCAGTGCTCGAAAAAGTGGCCCAAAATTGGACGTCCAGAATGCGCTTCGTCAAGAACAGCCGCGGTGCCCATATGCCCGAAATCATTTTCAAATGTTAATGTCACGTATTGATCTTTCGAATAAAAAAAAATTTTGATTACAATTTAATTTTTTGTGTTATTTTTTACAATTTCAAGTTCTATCGGGCTTAAAAAAACACCCTATATATGTAAACTTTTAAACCGATTAAAAGTATTAAAAAGATTACAAATTTGTTTTTGTGTAACTTATTAGCAACAGAAGTAAAATAAGAAGTCTAGGGGAAATGAACTAAGCAACACTGTATCTGGCACAACAGTGGCAAAGGATCTTCCGGCAAATTTACTTGCTTGAATGTGTTTAAAGCTTTTTGGGAGAGCAATTAAATTCACACTTAGATCCTTCCATTTATAATTATATTAACATTTTTCTAATTTTAAGCTCTGAAATATTTCTGTTTTTTGTTTCTTTATTTTTTACAAACCAGATGTTATTTTTAGTATTGTAAACATTATGAGTACCTAGCTACTCGGTACTTTACACTTTGAAATTAATTTGAAAAAACAAAAATGCTATGTGTAGGCAGGCAGTTATAACGTTTCAATTCAATTGTGAATTGAGTCTTTCAACTAAATTGGTTCTTGGCAACACACTTCATAAATTTAACTGAAAGATATTCATCCAACTATCAGATTCAATGAAATTAAAAACTATTTTAAAATTATTTAACATTTTCTTTGCAAAAAATTACAAATATAAGTTTGGACATTAATTTATTGAATTTTTGTGGAACTTTATAATTTTTTAATTAAATTTTTGGTTTGTACATTTGTACAACGGGTTATAGTTCAAGTTTTTTCCTTTCTTAAGTTTTTTGGACAACTGATCAGGAGACTCGAACACACAAAGCACAATCGAATTGAGAGACTTACTAGCCAACTTTAAAAAAATCAAAATGATTTGATTTTTCTTCAACCAGCTCGACAACTCCCAAACGAATCAATTTACACATCTTGGTTTGCACAACAACCGACTCAGTAGCCAATTGAGTTTATCGCAAAGAGAACGATCTTCAGAACCCAAGTGAGCTGGAAAATCGAGGTACTTTTTTCAGAATCCAGCGGCCTGCCTACCTAACCAATTGAGTTGAAACGTGTATGGGCTAAGCACCCCTAATTAAAAAAATATGTTTTATTCAAAAGTAGCTAATCACCCCTGTATTTAGCGTATTTCGACTACGTCTAGTACTAGATTAAATGAAATTGTAAAACTTTTCTTTATTCTATTACAAGCCGCACTCGAAAAACGCCAGTCACGACAATGCTGAATATAAATGACCACAACCACACTCTTTTTTTAATAATATACATATGTATAATTTGTCCAAAAAATATAAGGGTAGTTATTAGGTACTCATATATACCTATACATAACAACACTACTCTAACTTCCAAATTTTAGCTAGTAAAGTGTTCATTTACTTTTTCACATTTTTGAGAGTAATTTTGAAAATTTTCTTGTTACTCTCTCGTTGCTAATTTTTACTAGTAAAATAAATGAACACACCTATAGACAGCTAGGAAACATAAAAAACAGGCAGTTTATAATTTGTTGCGATCTGAAACCGCAAAGCGTTCTCGAAAATTATTACTTCACTTTTAGGTGTTCTAAGAAACGCGCGTTTTACTGGCGTTTCGGACTTTTTTCCGAACAAAATACAACATGTGTTTTACATACGTACAATGCATCTGGTAGTTAGTATACAAAACGAAAAAAAATTTGACAACAAATAGAGAAATTTTATAATTTGAGTTTTTTAATTGAAAATGTGTAAAATTCTTTCAACTTTTTATTGAAATGAAAATAAAAACATGTCGTGTGTAAACACAGTGGCACATATGGCAGCACCAGTACAGGGCAGCACTTGATTTCTGCCGTGTGTAGGTAAAGCCAAGTACGAGATATCTGTCAAAATTAAAGAAAAGAAAGATGTCTGTTCGGCGCGAAAAAATATAATATGGAGTGAATGAGAGACAACAATAGTGTTGCGTACCGAAGACGGCGATGGCCAGAAAGAGAAAGATATGGGAATATGGTAATAAAAGATGGTGATCAGCGGGAGAAATAGGCAGAAACAGAATAGTTTGAAGGTTCGAAAACGGGAGCAGTTTACGGAGTGCTAACGTGGTTGCCGTGAGAAGAAAGTGTTTTTGGTGGTGGTAGCAGCAAGAAGGAAGAAAAATCAAAAAAAAAAAAAAAAAGGAAAAGGTAAAAAACCCAAAAATTATAAAACTAAAATTGTGAAAAGAAGAAAACAAACGAATCTAAAAACTAAAATTGTGCCAAGAAGGAAATAAACGAATTTAGAAACTAAAAATTATAAAACTAAAATTGTGCAAAGAAGGAAATAAACGACTTTAGAAACTAAAAATTATAAAACTGAAATCGTGCAAACAAGAAAAACATAATTTATAAAAGCCCAAATAATACAAAGATGAAAGTAAACCTTTGGGATGACTCAAACATATTTATCTTCGGCAAGAGTCATCATGGTGGGGCGTGGACAGCACGTCAAGCTCCAAGAGGGAGGGCAGCCGAAACAGGCACAACATCAGTCAGCATGTTGGAGGAGCAGCAGCTGTGGTGGGTAAATTGTGTCAGTTTTGTCTATATTTCAGGTTATTCCACTTTCGGGCCTCGTAACTTTTACTTCTGTTTTTGGTGTTTACTACAAAGGCTGGTATGATTTTCATTTGTAGCTGCTAATAGTCTGAGTTGGCTGGCAAGAACCACACCCCATCGGCGAGCCAAAGCCGGAGCATCCGCCAGCATGCCAGCACAGCCAGCACTCTAACAAAATATTATTTTTTTTATAAGACAGCCCTGCTACAAACATATTAAATTTTAGTTGTGAATATATGTATGTATTTCCTTTTGCACGTGCAGTTTTAGTAAATTCAATCAGTTCACTTTGATATCCACATGCGAGTTTAAGTCGCCAATTTTTAGCGATATGCGTTTACCAGATCACCTATTTGACGATTTCAAACCGCAAAACCAATCTTCTTGCGTTATACGTTTGTCAGAAAACCTATTTGACCTTTTAAAATCGAAAACGCTAAATTTAAACGACTTGCGCTTCTCAGAACATGCCTGTTAGATATCAGTTGCCATCTGTAATACCTTTTTAGCAACTGGCAACGCAGCCCATTATTCCAGTTTAAAGTAATATACCTCTATAAAATCCACACCCTTTATAAATACACTTCAACGCACACGACTACACATATACACATCCTTTAAGCCAAGTGTGCCCAGCCCTATGCCACTTGATACTCAATTGTTTTTGTTAATGCGCTTAGCTATAGGGCTGTGCTCTTTAATACACAAATACTGCGCTCAGCACTAGCAATGAAAAATACACAAACAACTTCGTCTTATATATTTTTTTCTCGTTCTTTACTGCACACACACAAAAGCAAAGCAACAACACTTTCGCATGTTTTGCTGGTAAACATTGACGACAGCGATTATCAGTGTGTACTTTGTTTTTGTAAATGTTTTGCTTTTTACAACAAAAAATATTAAATAAAAATAGTTTTTCCTTAAATGTATTGGTGTTTACTCTTCCATATAGAACTTGTGGGCAGCACTGCTTTAAGAGAAAATTACCCACACATGTTTACATATGCACACATTATTATCATACTTTATGTATGGTGGAATGATAGAACAAGCAAATAAGTATTTGAGTTTGTATATACTCATATGTGTACACGTATATAAGTTTGTAAATGTTTAATCCGGTGTTCTACATCCATTTGATGATCAACTGAACGAACGTTCATTGTGATACATTGAAATATAATTATTGGAAATGCGTGCTTGTCGTTTGGTTTCCGTAATTGTGTTTAATATCAACAGCAGCAACAATGAATTAAGTTAAAAAAAGGGAACACAATCATTTTCAAGCGATAAAAGTGCATGAGTAAGCAGGCCTTTTAAAGGACCAAATATACAGATACGTGCTGAAACTCATATCTCACAGAAAAAAATGTGATTACGTTTTGAATTCACAAAATTGGTGTGCTGAAAAACGTAAGTCCAAAAAAAATTTTGCTACAATATTTCAACTCGCAAGCAAAAAATAGAGCGAACACTAAGTAAACTTGCATACATTACAATATAAAAACCGAATGTCAAACAGTGGAAATTGAAGTTTGATGTGTTTTTATTTATGGCTCGATTATCGATAGCAACCGAACATAGTTGCGTTACTAGTTGCTATAAAGGTATTGCAGATGACGACTGGCGACTATATCTGGCAACCAAAGTTGCTATTTGAAAGTAATTTTGGCAACCACAAATTTTTAGTTGCTCTATGATTTTTGAAAACGATATACTAGACTGAAAAATAATAAAAAAAATAAGTAATGTGATCCCATGAGCATCATTTGCTTAACTTTAAAATGGTGACTTCAGACGGAGTAGCTGATTTTTTCCCACACCAAATTTTACATATATTTTTGGCAACCTAAATTATTGCGTAAACGCAATTTAACGCTTTGATTTTACGCTATAATAACTTAAATAAGAGCGTTGAAACTATGTATGTTGTTCCCTAAACATTTTAAAGAAAATCTTTAAATAGAAATAATAAATAGTGATAAAGTCGCTAAATTGGTATGAAAGCTGCTAAAGTGTGACTACTAATTGCCACAAAAAATGAGTAACACTTGTTTTAAAGCTAACTTTACTGAGAGAGAGAGTAAAGATTAGTCTTTTACACTTTATCAAAATTGTATATTCCAATTGCATATTGAATAGATTTCGTATATGCATGAATATAGGTTGCGTGTTAGGTTAGGCTAGGTAGGCAGGCCGTTGGATTCCCTAATATATCCTAGGTTCTCCAGCTCACTTGGGTCCTAAATTCGTTCCCTTTTTTGATTACCTGAAAAAATAGAAAGGTAAAAGGTAGAAGGTAGAGAAATAGAAACTGGAGGGATAGTGGTGGTTGCGCGGAGGAAAGGTAGGAAACGCTTAGTGGGGCGTTACATACTATTTTACTAGCTGATACTGACGCTCCTTGTGAATGAAGCTAGCGCTCAGATTGACCGAGGCCAGATATGATAGGCTATTGAAGCTTCGCTCTCTTAGATATCTTAGGCGATGGTGCTCCAATGCCGGGCATATTACAAGGAACTGAAGGGTTGTCTCCTCCTCGCCTTCGTCATGGCAACTTCTGCAGAAGTGGTTGTACAGTAAGCCTAGTCTCATGACATGATTCCCACGGGCAACGTCAGTGATGACTGCTACAGTGACTCTCAAATAAGATATGGGCAGTTTGTTTTCTTGAAGTTAATATGCGGTCACAGGCTCCCTGATATATGGCATGTGGGCTCTGTGTACCATTTTTCTTGGGCATATTCTTAAAACTTAATGATCATATGGAGTACATTTGTAAAAAGATCGGAAAAAATATTGGGTTCTTTAAACGTATAAGAAATAAGATTTCAATTATGACTGCAATTAATATTATAACGTGACCATTAAACAACACTTTGAGTATGGTCCAACAATCATATACTCAAGCTGCACTGATCAACAACTTGCAAGACTCCAAAAACTACAAAATAAAGCTATGCGTGCAATATTAAAATGTAGCCGTTTTACATCAATAAATCATATGCTAAATACGTTAAAATGATTTAATATTAAACAGAGACTTCAATTAGATACAATAAATTTTATTCAAAAATTAAAAACGGGAAATGCTCCGGACTATTTAATGGAGCAGACGAGATATGTTGGAGAAGTTCAGTCATATAATCTCAGAAATGCTAGTGATTTTAGGCTTCAATAAGCGCACACTAATGTGATGCAGAGAACATTGTTTTACAAAGGATTGAAACTGTATAACACCATGCCAAATGAAATTAAAAAAAAATTAACAAAATGTAAAATTATTCAGAATGAAAGTTGTTAATTTTATTAAAAATAATTTGGTTCAGAACACATAATAATTTTGTATTAGCTAAACATTTTTCGTATTGTAATTATTAAAGTATTTCATAATACTACTTAATATCTAAATAAAAAAAAAATATTCCAGCGTGTGGAGCTTTATCAATATTCTTATCCCCTACGGCTGTCCCTTCTTTTGCTTAACTCTTTCTCCCCTTCTAGATCCATCCGTGTAAACATAGAAGGATCCAGATTCTAAGGGAGATTCCTCGATTTGGTAGCCAAAGCTCCTTGAGATTAATGGTTTTGGGATGCAGTAGTCAATTAGATCGGGAACTAGGTCCTTTCCAATCTCGAGTACGGGGGCGGTTTGGAGCCTTCTTAGCCTATCAATGAAAAAGAATAGTTAGTTTTTCAAAAATACAGTAAAATTCGTTTATAAGCCACACCGCTTATAGTAGAATTAGCGATTTAGTCTAAAATGTGCAATTTTTTGGCATCAATAAATAAAATACCTGCAAAATATTTGTTTCATAGTCCATTAGCGCTATAGTCCATTTTCGCTTATATTCCATCTAGCTGCGGTGCGAAAAAACTTAATTTCATGCAAGTTATTAAAGATATAATCCAAAATGCAAATTTAATAAAAAATTTTCCTAGACAAAAACGGAGCACAAAAATGCAACACTTTTTTATATATACATATCAGAGAACCACTTTGAGTGATTGCAAAACAATCATACTTGCTCAACAACGTGAAAACCAATTCATTTCCTTCAAACATGATTTTGTTTTCAGCCGCACAAATGCGCAGTTGATTTTTAATCAGTGAACACAATGAGCAACAACTTCGCTATGCGAGTGAAATCATCGTTAAGGTTCGTGCTTGAATATAAATGAATATTCAATGTTTGAATATTGGTTTTGGAAGAAAAAAATTTTATAAAAATCAAGGCAGTGATGTATTCAACAGTTTTTCTGTATGTTTCTATTGAAAACAAAAAAAAAAGCAAAGTAAAATACACATACATAGAAACAAAAGGTTTTCATAGATTATGAAACGAATGTGCATATGTATATATGTGTTTATTTTTGAACATTTGTTAAAAAACACAATGGTACGAGTGTACGAGTTAATCAAGCAAAAACATGATTTTTGGTGATCACTGGTACATATGTATTTCATTTTTGACAACTGTTTGCAATGTTAAATGTGTTTTTTTTTTTGTCAATGCGAGCATTGAAATATCTGCTTTCAGATTTTATATAGTCGAAATAAATTATTATATGCTAATTCATTTATAAGCCAAAAAGTGGCTTATATAAAAATCTAACTATAGTCCAATTCGCCTAATAGTCCACAAAAAGTGTGCATTTGAAACAGTGGACTATAAGCGAATTTTACTGTATTTTTATTTTTCAATATAATCTCCTGAAACTTGAATACACTTAGTCCAACGCTTTTCTAGCAATTTTATCCCTTGATTAAAACAGTTTTCCTCAGGGTCTTCAAAATAGTAGTTTACAACTGTAATTGCATCTTCATTTGAAGTAAAACGCTTGCAAGGAATTTTTTTAGATTTGGTAACAGGTAAAAGTCACTGGGAGCTAAATCAGGAGAATAAGGTCAAGCAACTTGTACTTTAATTCGTTGATTTTAGTCATTGTTAAAACACTCTTGTGCGCTGGTGCGTTGTCTTGATGAAAAATTATTTTTTTGTGTTGTAAGCCAGGACTTTTTTCTCGAATTTGTACATTTAATTGATCCAAAAGGTTGCAATAGTACTCTGAATTTATTGTTCTACCCTTTTGCAGATAGTCAATCAATAAAATACCTTTGAAGTTACAAAAACCGTTGCCATAACTTTACCAGCCGATTGAATTGTTTTTGCCTGCTTTGGGGCACTTCCTCCAGCTTCAGTCCATTGTTTGGATTGTTCTTCTGTCTCTGGAGTATAGTGGTGGATCCATGTCTCATCAACAGTTATGAAACGACGCTTAAAACCCATTTTATTTCGCTTAAAACGATTCAAACAAGCTTGAGAAATGTTCATTCCTATGCGTTTCTGGTCGACTGTTATCAAATGCGGCACGCATCTTTCAGAAAGCTTCTTCATCTGTAGGTCTTTATGCAAAATTGAATGGACTCGATCATTTGAGATGCTCATGATATTAGTTATTTCACGCACTTTTATTCGTCGATCATTTAATACCATATCATGCACTTTGGCTACAATTTCTGTTGTTGTTGCTGTTTTTGGACGTCCACTACGTGGTTCATCTTCAATGCTTGTACGACCACGTTTAAATTCAGGAACCCAATTTTTTAATGTTGCATATGAAGGAGCACTTTCGCCTAACACATTCACCATATCGTTATGAATTTCTTGTCCCGATAAAACTTTTTTATGTATTTCTAAATTTTCCATTGTAAAAAAATCGCGGATGCGTCTTTTGTGAATACCTGTTTTTATATGGAGTTGCCAGATCGAAACTAAATTTAACATGTGTTCATAGCAGAGATGGAAGTTTCCAAAACACTTTTTTCTGTTTATACCGCACTTTTTGTGCTAGGCTAAGAAGTTTCCGAACCGCCTTCGTATATTGCCTGTCACGTTCAGACTGATCGTGGTTTTTAATGCTATCTGCCTGGCGGCTCATAAGTGCAAGAAGTGTTTTAGTTGGTGTTGTCCTCATGGCCCCTGTGGTCAGTATTGCCATGGTTCTACTGATTCTCTCAAGTGATTTCCACCATACTGATACTCCATAGAAAACTATCGGTTTTACGAGTGTGCCCCACTCGTGCCTTTTTACATAGCCTTGGCTACTCTAGCCTGTATATTCTCTTTCCATGCTAGTTGGCTGTCTAGTATGATGCTTACGTATTTTGCTTTATCTGATAGCGTAAGTATGGTGCCATTCATTTTGGCGGATTCAAATATGGAATTTCATAAATCTTATTGAAAACTACGATTTCCGCTTTCACTGGGTTTCGCATTGAACTAAAAAATAATTTTTTATTAACTTTTAATACTTACTTTACTTCTTAATATTTTCTAAAAAAAAAAAACATTATCTTTTTGTTTTGATTTTTTAAATGTATTTTTTAATTTTTTCTTCGATTTAAAGTAAAATTAGTTATTTAAATTAAGGTTTTTTATTTTCAAACTTTACACAGGAATTATGGTTGTTGGTTTTGTTTTCGTTAATAATAATCATAATTAATTTTTTACAATTGTTTTTTTTTTTACAATAAATTTTGTGGTTTTACTCTTATTTTATTATTTTTTCATTGATTTTTTTCCTTGTCAATTTTCAATGTTTATAAAAATTTAGAATTTTTCTTTTTTTTTATTAGTTAGTTGACTTTAATAACTTATCTGTGATGTTTTTATAACTTTTTGATTAATAAATTATTTAATGCGGTACATGCATCACATCGAAACAAAAAAAAAACATTTTGTTTAAAAGTATAAGCCCTGTGCTGTAAATCGAATGATTAAAATAACAGCCGACTTATTGTAATTTATTCCCTATGCCAGAAACTAAAAATTAAATTAAATTTATTAAAGAAAATATTTTAGTAGAGAAATTTATTTAAAACTCTTTTCTGAATCACATTCAAATTCGTCCAGAAATCAATCGATTTACAGCATTGACCTGCATGCTTGATTTTTTGTTTAAGTACGTTTTGTTGCAAATTGTGGTTTTGCAATGTCATTGTTCTAATTTTGTTCGAAACTTTTTATACGACAATTTCGTTTCAGTTTGTTTCATAATTTAATAAACTTTAATCATTAAAATGTTAATATGCAAAGCATACATTAAGTTTATTCCAACAAATTGTATACATATTTTACGATCTATACTTTAAACTTAGACCCGATTCATTATTTAAGACGATAAAATTAAATGCTATTAAAATAATTTATTATTATTTTTTTTTATTATTAAGAATTTGTCATTGTGCATTTTAATTTAAAAGCCAGCAAAATAGTTTCTTTTTGACGGCAGTTGGGCACGATTTGTTAAAAGTGGTTGTTGTATAAGAAAAAAATAACAGCAAATGATGATTATCAGTTCCATTTCTAATGAGCTGGTTTAAATTTTTAATTCTTTTTTTTTAGCTTGTTTGGAAAATAATAGCATTTCTTACTTTCAATCACCTTACTGTAGAAGAAAACATGGATAATATTGATAACTTTTCTTAAAAAGAAAACATTTTTAAAATGAATTATTATTTTTCAAAGAATGGAAAAGATATGGACTTTCTATACATACGAGGTCTGATCAAAAAATAACCGTTATTTTCAATTTTTTCAAAAAGTATTTATTTATTCATCAATAACTATCTTGTCCCCCCCAGATATAATACACTTATGCCAGCGTATTTTCCAATCTTCGAAAGAAACGCGCTTTTTGTTATCGCCAACCGCTCCTGTTTTGATTTTTCTTTTATCTCCTCAATCAAAGCAAAACGCTTGTCTTTCATCGGGGGCCAAGTCCGCTGAATACGGTAATTGAGGCATGATAATGGTTTTGTTTTTGGACAAAAACTTATGCACAAGCGTCGATGTGTAAGCTGTTGCGTTATCATGGTGCAAAATCCATTATTCATTTTTCCACAATTCTGTGCGCTTCTGACGAATTGCATCGTGCAAATGGCGCATAACTTCAAGGTAGTAATCCTTATTGGTCGTACGACCTTGTGGCAAGAATTCATGATGCACCACGCGATTGCAGTCGAATAAAACAGTGAGCAAAACCTTCACATTTCACCGAACCGAACGTGCTTTTTTCGGTCTTAGATGCTTCTATTCTGGATGCTTCCATTGAGATGATTGGGCTTTGGTTTCAATGTCATAGCCATACACCCGTGATCCGTCACCCCAGCTACGACCTTTTTGAGGAAATCTGGATTGTCGTTGACGATGTTCAGAAGCTCCTGAGCGATGACCATACACGTTGTTTTTGCTCAAATTTTAGCAATTTTGGAACAATTTTAGCTAGCGCACGTTTCATGCCTTAAACATCCGTAAAAATTTATGGATAATTTAACTTTTCTATTGAAAACTTATCAATAACATAGCTAGCTTTTCTATTGGAAAGTTTATTGAGAGCTTTTCTATAGAAAAGTAATCATCACTTTATCTCTTTTGGTTAAAATAAAGTAGAAAAGTAACGCGAATGACAGCTTTACTCTTAAAATATAAAATTTCCCACAACCTTTTTGAAAACAAAAACAAAATTTATAAAAATTGTTTCTTTTAAAAATATTATTTTTTTCTTCTCTAAAAAAATATTGAATACTTTCCCATTCCTTAAAGTTGTATTATTTACCAAACAAGTCTATTATTAGCTTAGATTTTATTTCTTCCACTGTAAACGAAAAGTGTGTCTGTATTTTATTTTTTAAGTCTGCATAGTTCTTATTGCAAATATGGCCGGATTTTAAAGACAGTTTTTTTATACATTTATTTTATACACTAAACAATTATTTCAAAAAGATATTTATTTTTTATATTTTCTTTACTTTTGTACTTATTTCAAAATATTTTTATATATTTTTTTAACTCAAGCTTCTGCCAAGTCTGAGTCAACCAAGCCATTGTTTGTTTTCAGTATTTTTCCGAATATTTATGTATATTAATGTATGTTTATTTTTAATTTTTTTAATTATATGTATCTTTATTTTTTATTTTACCTAAAAATGCTAATTTTTTTTTTTAACAGATATATTGGTAAAAAACAATTTTTTGTATAAAATGGCAAATGCAGGACAAAAGCAACAACAACAACCTATGGAAATCGAGGCCAATCAGGACCAATATAACCCAGAGCTACGCAATGATGAGTTAAGCAAAATATACCATCTTTGCGCCTATTTATACAATAAATTTTTCGGTAAAAAAATTGATTTAGAGGCAGACAAGAAAAAAATAGACTTGGATGAAAGCAACGACCTGGCCGGACTGGTCCACACACTATACACTTACTTGCGTAAAAGGCACAATGCAAATGTGGGAGCTGTGGGTAACTTGGGCGAAGCCAGGGAAATGAAGGTTGGAAACGCTATATTCACAGTAGGAAACACGGCGGCTGAATATATTGGGGTGAATGGTTACAGACCATTTGATTTTCAAATTGCTACACCTCTTATAGATATGCTTACCTCATTTAAATTGGTGTGGAATGAAATAAGATTATCGTGCGCACACTTCACACATCGTGCGATCAATGGAGTAACACGCGTAAAGAAACTTGCTGAAATCGGATTGTCGAATGAAGACATACCAAATTTATCTGGAATCACTTTCAAACCAGAGAGAAGGAGCGGACTTATTCGTACATTGGGCCCATTGACACTTATGATATTCTTAGCCGAGGAAAATCGTTATCCGGATAAAATGAAAAATGCGTTGATTGATTCCATCAAAATGCTTCCAATGGGCGAAGCTATAGCTGACCTTTTTGCACGTGCTAGAGGATTAGAAGAGACCGGCAAAGTACTTCAAGCTACTGCAAGAGTTCTAATGGTCATGGGTTCACGCAGCCATCATAAGATTCATTTTCCCATACTCTTTTTTGCACGCTCATTTGCACATTATCGCGCCGATGCACTTTTAATGAATTTTTCCGGCATTGCGGGTATAATGTTTTTCCAGAAGACTGCTCCCAAATTTGAGTGGACAAAACGTTCAAATGGAATGGCTGAAGACATCGCTCAGGTTGCTTTTCACTCAGTATTTGGAACAGCAAGAGAAGATTTCGGAATTTTGTCAGCAATCACAAACCAGCGTGGATGGAAGACCAGAAAGGAATTGAATGAGGTTTTCAAGAACCAACTAGCTGCTCCTAAAAAAACGTTCACTTTTCCGAAATATACTTATGTGCCTAGGTTAGCTGGTGCAAACATGCTTAAGGGGCTAGGAACATTACGTCCGCAAATCAGCGCAGAGGTTGTTTTTGCCGGCAAACGAAAACGCAATTACAGTGAAGCTTTCATAGAGGCGTTCGAACGTGAGAAAATGGGCCAGGTCTACTCGACTGATCCGAATCAGTTAGCCGAACAAATCAATGAGTTCAGGATGCGCATTGCTCGTGAATTAAGGGAAGGCAAACATCGTAACTTGGGAACAGTCCCATGGTTGAAAGTAGTAGGAGACGAACTTGAAGAGGACGACTCTGAGTTTGCAAAAACTGGAGTATTTATGTACACTTAGTTTATTTCACTATTTCTTCTTGTATTGTATTTCCCAAATTTTTTATAATGTTTTTGAACAGAAATAAATTTACTTTAAAAAAAAAATGCTAATAAATAATTGAAATTTTTTAAAGAGAGATATTGTCTATGAAAAATGTTTTGTTAAAAAATTTGATATTTTAAGCAAAAGCTTTAATGAATATAATAAAAAATTAAAATAAAGAAATGACCTTATAAACAACAATTTTATTTTTTATACATATAAATATATTTTGTGATAACAATGATCTTTTGTGATTTTTTTTTTTTTTTTTTAATATTTTTTATTTAAAATCAAACAAACTTACAATAAACATAAAAAGAGACATCTTACTGATACTCGTCGTCACTGCTTAATAACATCGATTTTTCATTATAATTTTGACTTATTGTTGCCACTCGCTGCCCACCAGGCATAAATTTACGTTGGTTACCCAGAGTTTTCGATGCCATACAACCTAATGAAGAATTTTGACTGCCCTGTGTTAAGCTGGCATTTACGCCACCTTGATTTGTGTTGCTTACATCATCGGGATCGTACGACGATACACGTATGCCTCGGGAGTTTTTACCTAATTGTAAATATGCAGTTTTTTTTCGAAAATATTTTTAAGATTTTGTTTTTTTTTTCAGATACAAATACAAGTGTATAAAATTTATATATGAAAAAATATAACATCAGCAAATATTAAGCAAATTTTCAAAGGAAGAAAAACACAACATGCTTAACGGAACTCTAGCAACATGGTGTGCGTGTGTGTGTGTTAATGAGACGGAAGAGTAAAGAGCTCAGTTATATTTTAAAGAATGTTGTATACCTTAAGGCGCAAAATGAACATCCCTTGTCGTGGTTTGTTAAGACGGGTTTGTATTTTGGACAGATAAATTACGCTTGACGCGCTAATTTCGGCTGCGCTGTAAAATTTTGTTTCGATGCCTCCGATTCTTATTGTACAGGGTGACCATGAACTACCTTTATGGTTTGGATGTTCAATAACTTTTTTAGTTTATGTATATTTTTTATTTTTATTTCAGAACTCTGTGAAGAAGACTATTTTGAAAATCAAAAGTCAATTCAGACCATAAAGGTAGTTCTGCACCTCCCTGTATGTAAGAGTGTATGATATTGAATACATACATATCGCTAATTTATTGCAACATAGTCATATCTCGAAAACTGAGATTTTCGAGTTAACAATGTGGAATTGTTAATAGTACTACCTTTTATATTGTGAAAAAAAAATCTATTCAAATTGCTTTTAAACTGTTTCCTTTAGAAGATATTTTGTAAAAAAAAATTCTAAGACTTGCATGGAAACTAAAAATTTGAAATGCGTTTTTCTCGAAACAAGGTTTTTTAAGTTATGACTATGTTGCAATAAAGGAGTGATATGTATTCGTATGAAAAAACAAAATTAAAATTTTGGGGCAAGATGTACAAGTTTTACGCTGTAAAATATTACAATTTTTATTCAATTTTCAGGGCCTCTGCAATCTGTTCTTAAACACGGTTCTACGACATTTCGGCATCAAATATTTTTTTAAATTGCAAGAAAAAACCCGCTTTTGTTTCAAATTTACACATAGAAATTTTGCTTTTTAAAACAAATTCAAAGTAAATGTTAGATTTAGATTTTTTATTTTCCTAGAGAATATAAAAATCGTTAAAAGTAGAAAAAAAGCAAACAGAAAATAAAAATTAATTTCATATAAAAAAAACATGCAGTTTATTGTTGTTTATTAGAAACTTTCGCATGCTGGAGAAGAACAAAATTGCTTAAATAAAAACAACGAATAAAAAAATAAAACGAACACTAAATCCTCGATTAAAAGCTTTGTTTCTAGATAATTTTTATTTTTATACGAGTAGAAATATGTATTAAAATTAATCGTTCTTATAAGCGAAGATTCAGTGTTACTTTATTATGCGTTGTTGTTTGTGTGTCTGTTTTTATGTCGATATTTTTTTTTCTTTAATTTTATTTAAACTTATAAATAAATTATGGAGTTAAAAATAATATTTACTTCAATATCAATTAAAATTATATTTATACAATAATTTGTAAAATAATTATTGAAAATATAATTGTTTATGGTGTTTCTTTATTAACACATAATAAAATATAAAAACTATTAACAAAATCCAATTATAATTTTGTATAAAACTTAAGAATAATTGTATGGTAAGTACAGAATTATATTTTAGATTTTTAAAGGTACGTATTTGGAAATTATAAAAGAAAATTAAAACGTAAATGGTTTAAAGATATCACGCAATTTAAGTACAATAGATAGAAAAAATTTAACATTTATATAATAATTGAAGAAATTATAAAAAAAACAGATAAAATAAATACATGTCAAATGCATTGAGTCAAATAAAGAATTGAACATAATATTGAAACTGTGTTGTAATTCCAACCAGCATTTACAAGCCGCAACCCAGGCCTTTTAATACCCAAATATTATTTGGGTTTAATGATAGAAAAGTGAGTTAGTTGATAGAAAACTTTTTTTTAATTCAATTCTTTAAAAAGTTTTATGTTCTACACTTAGTTGTATTTAAATAACATTTTTATAGGATTTTAAAGGCAATTGTGGTAGTGTTTAATTGTTGAATTAATTAAAAAAAAAAAGAAAAAAACTTAGGCATAAAATTTATACTAGATTTTATATTTAAACTTGAACTTAAAAACATATTAATTGTCTTTTAGGATGTTTGTCGTTTAAATTTAAAAGCAATTTAAATTTTTTGTTTTTCAAATCAATACGATTAAAGATATTTAAAATTATTTAAAGTTTTTCATAACGTTGAGATGAAGTTACTTCTGTAAAAGTTTAGAAGAGAAATAAATACGGTAATTTTTTTTTCATTATGAATTTGGCGTTAATTTTATTCTAATTAATAGATATTAGTATGAAAAGACTAGAACTTTAGCCATGAGTAACGTTACGTTTGCAGGTGTGACGGTGAAGATGGTAAGCATTTCAGCTTTTGAAAACTACGTACATAAATACCATTGGGTTAGTTGAAAAAAAAATAGAATGAGTGAGTCTTTGCGTGAGAACAAGATTACAAAAGAATGATAAAAACTAATTAAAACAGGATTTAATTATGTAATAGACCAACACAAATAACTTATAATAAATATATAATTTATAAAAAAAAATATTTCAAAAATTTTAAGTCTCGTCCCAATAAAACATCAACTATTTTATAAAAAGTAGCCTACACAACTTTCTTGCTACAAATTCTTCCAAAACAAAAGCAATGTGCTCATATTGATTCTTTATCAAACAAAGTTTGTTTTACTTTAAGGAGAGTTTATTCTCTTAAAAATTACAGGGATTCGCAATGCGTGCATTAAGCACGCATTGTTGATGTCACAAATCAATTATTGCTTAGAAGTTTATTCAGATATACTTTCTCGTAATCTTCTTAGTCTGAAACATCTTGTGAAATATAAATTTAGTATGAGACTTCTTGACCAGCGCTGTCAAATCGGTACGTTTCGCACCGTTTTTGGTGCTTTTTAAAATTATTTGTGCGAAAAATTCTTTAGTCGGTGCGGTGTGAGATTTTTTTAATTTTCGGTGCGTTTTTTAAATTTCGCTGACACAAGATCAAATTTAATTCAACTTTTTGTTTTAATGTAAGAAAAAAAATTTTAATCAAGTGTCCAAAATTTGTCGTTTCATTTTGCGTGAAAAACCTACTATGTTATATGCACAAAGTCAGACAATCTTTCTGTTGTATGTTATACACACTCTCGAAAGAAAAAGAAATATTTCGTTTTATAAAATTTGCTACTTTTAGAGCAGTTTGTCAAATATTACAATAAATACCGTCTCTGAACAGTGATGTTCGTATTCATGATGGCTCGTGAATTCGTTACGGTTTTCGTAATTGAAAAGTTACGAAATTATTAACTAAATTATAAAGTTTTTCTAAAACGTTTGCATTAAATATTGATTATGGTGAACTTCATTTTTTATTTATTATAATTCTGGCAAATTTTCGTATATAATTTCTTTTAAAGACACCCACCACCACAAATGAAATGTACACTGTGTTTGATAGAATTGCTATTACTGGAATTTGAAAACTTGTAGTGCGATTCTGTAACTTTTAATGATCCGATAATCGTAAATTCTTTCGACAGTAATGGTGCTCCTGCAATATAATTTTGACGGCGTTAAGCAGCTGTATTTTTGTGTCCCTGATAATAGGCAGTAAAAGTAACAGCTGATTTCGGTCGACAGCAAATATAATTATATAATTAAATTAAAGTAACATTATCTTAATAAACCTAACAAAGGCGTATTAGAGACCAAGTTTGGCAAACACAGATTCTAGGTATTGAACGAAGTTGATGGCTTGGCATCAAGCGGTGCTTTTAGACCAAGTTTGATTGCATAATAGTCGCTTAAAACGCTGTTTCATTATAGTGTTTTTGATATAAAAATATTTTACTCCTTAAAATACAAAATAGGGTTTTAAAAATGAAAGGAAAATATTCAAAATTCGGTGCGTTTTTCTTGAAATAACGCGCTTTTCCCCCCTTTCCGGTGCGTTTTGAAATTTCAAAGTTGACAACGCTGTTCATGACCATGACAGAGTTTTTGAACTATTACCACAATTTTTAGGATGCCACTTTCAAGATTTTCTTGAAATTCATCTTCTCATATACTTTTTAAAGACTTTATAAGATTATTTTCTATTTTAGAGCGCTCAATTTATGTTAAAGTCTACCGGATTTAGAATCAATTACCTAGAAACTTCAGGAGGTTTGCTTGTTCTACACCTAAAAGTTCAGGAAAAAAATTCTAACTGCAACTTCCACTACATAAACTTTACAAAAAGTTATTTGAGTTTCTTAATATAGCAAAATTGATTAAACAATCTGTATAATGAGAATTGTTGGAATATTTTTGCTCAATTTATGTGAAGTTTCTACAATAGAAGCAATCAACTTGTAGGAAATATTTGTATAGAACTCACTCAAACAATTAAGTGTGTTTCACATAAAACTTCTTGACAAGTCGCTTGCTTGTGATGTGGAAACGTCACATTAATTTTTAAGGACTCCACAAAAAGTTGTAGAGCTGCTGAAATATATTTTTTATTTAGAAGATGTGCGCTAATTAACATACGATTATTAAAATTGCGGATTAAATAAACAATTCCAATTTCGCTGGACAAGCGAGACAATGTGATACGAAAGTGGTATAAATGGCGCTCGTTCTTTCATCACAGTTTATCATTGAAATAACTTAAAATTTAATATCGCAAATCTTAATAGTATTGGCTTACACGTTTTATTTTTGTAAAATTTCATCCACTTTTATTTTTACATCGTTTAAAATTAAGTTATTTTTTTCACTTATTTAATGGCCAACAATTTAAAAAAAAATTGTAGCCCCAAAGGAAAATATCTTACGTATAGTAACTAAACAAAATGCGAATTCTAAACAGATAAAATTGCTAACTTTTTCTATTTCAAGAGTAAAATTTTGTTTAATTGAAATGAATTCGTCTCGATAAAAAGTAGTTAAATTTGTTAATCGTGTAGTTTTCTGTGGATAAAAGTATGTACGATACATATTTAGCGTAAGGAAAGACATTAAGCAACATGGATAAAAAAAATTATTATTACAAATCAAAGCAATTCTTATTATTAAAGAACGATACACAGTAAAAAAATTTATGTGCATAATAAAAAGTTTATTTTTGTACACAAAATTAGAATTAAATTAAAAAGCACTCATAAAACAAACCTTTTAAAAATCCAAGCCATAAACAATTAAAAAAAACACCAAAAAAGCTTTCTAAAGCTACAGAAAAAATTAAAGCAAAACGAAGAGTTAAACTTACCGGAACTGTATTGTGTGTATTGTTGATACTGTGGATGGAAATTGTGTATAGCATCTGTCATAATATCTTTAGGATTCATGGTTTCCTGTTATAAAGAAAATTAATAAATTTATTTTATAGGTTATATTTTTGTATATTAATTTTCAAATACTTTTAAGCTGCTTGAAATTGATTGCATAGTAACTGAACGGCCATGTCCATCCCCAATACAACTGCGAGCGTATACCTAAAAACATCAAATTTTTGTGAAAAGATTTACAAAATATGTAAATTATTTATTTTGTCAATTATTATCAAATTAAATTAATTATCAACTTGTTTTTGCCGAAAAAGTACGACGGATTGATATTGAAGCTACCTAATGCTAGATGGCAGTACACAGTTTTTCCTTAAAATTGCGATCTGTCCATCGTCAGCTGTTAAAATTTCACCCAAATTCATGGATTAGTTTAGTTGTTATAGTCGTTTGAAGTAATTAACTTTTGTGTTTCTTGAAAAATGGAAAAAAGTGAATGGAAATGGAAACAGTAATTAAACAATATTATTTGAAATAGAAAACGGCGAAAGACCCAAGAAAAGAGAATATCGATAAACATTACGGCGAGTATGCTCCATCAGATTACATGGTGAAATATTGGATTGTTGAACATAAACGCGGCCGAACTGCAACAATACCATCAACAGGAAGCCCAAAAGAGGTGGTTACTGAAGAAAATTCCGGATATTGTTCTGATCGCTGAGTCAAGTTTCGTTGAAATGTAAGCATATCAAATGAACGTGTGTTCAACGTTTTGCATGAACATTTGCATATGAAAAAGATATCGGCAAGATGAGTGCCTCGTTTCCTCAGTGTCGAACAAAAACTAGTTCGACAGATCACTTCACAGCGGTGTTTGGACATGATAAAGCGTAATTCTGTTGATTTTTGGCGTCGATTAATAACGGTGAAACGTGGGTCCACCACAACACACCTAAAACCGAAAATCAATCGAAACAATGGGTGGAAGCTCGTGGAAGTGCTCCGAAGAAGGTGAAGACAGTGAAATCTGCTGGCAAGGTTATGGCCACTGTATTTTGGGATGCACACGGAATATTGCTCGATTATCTTGCAAAAGTATCCGCAATCACAAGAAAGTATTGATTGATGTAATCAAGAAAAAACGACATTAAAAGAAGAAAAAAAAGTGCTTTTTCCTCAAGACAACGCACCGGTTCACCCAGCATTACCCGTAGATACGATGCTAAAATTACGTGAAATACACTTCGAATTGGTTAATCATCCACCTTATAGCCCAGATTTAGCTCCTAGTGACTTTTTCCTGTCTCCAAACTTAAAAAAATGGATCTCAAGAAAAAGATTCATCTCAAACGAAAAAGTGATTACCAGACACTAACGCGTATTTTGAGGGGTACCCAAAATTGTATTATTCAGATTGTATAAAAAAAAGTTGGAATATCGTCTTACTAGGTACATTGAGGTAAAAGGAGACTATGTTTCATCCCTACATGGGTAGCCCAACTCTATTATTGGTTTGTAGTCTAGGCAATAAATTTTAAAAACTTAATAAAACTCTAAAAGATTTTGGGTTTCGTCTTTGTAGCAAACAAAATCAACCATTAGCTTCCTAGTTTAACAAATAACGCTTTTCTCATCTTCTCACAAAGTGATTCATTTTGTTTGTATGTATTTTACAAATATATATGTAGGTATGTAGGTACACATGTTTATATGCCACAGAAAAAATTTATTTTAAAATTACAGTCAAACTACTTTTCACAAAGTTGAAAATGGACACGCTAATGTAGAATCATTTAACATATAAAGTAATAAAAATAGAATTTTTTCTCACCTGATAAGGAAAGGCATAACGTAAAGCGATTGCAGCAAACAACATTTCAATACAAATGAAAAAGTTTTGATAACCGGCCGAAACAGTACCCGCTGAAGTCACAGTACCAGCATTGTCAACAATGGGAGAAATAACATTAGCTTTTTCTAAAATAGCCAGGCCAACACCTGTTTAACATGAAAAATATTTGTATACAAAATTATTTTATATTTAATGCAATAACAACAATTTCGCCCACCTTGCCAAAATGATAAGAAAATCACCGATTTGATGGTGCAGAATTTTAAAACCGGTTCGAAGGGTGTCAATAAATCACGTGTGGCAAAATAAAATAAATATAAACCGTATAAGGCCAATGAAACCGAAATATTATAAATTACGGTAATGTAGATATAACCACCATCGGATCTAAATTTTAAAAACAGAATTAAGTATAAAATATTAATACATGTACATATGTATGTGTCTACAACATTTCGAAAATAATTACCTCCAATCACCGTCATGATAATGACCAAATATTTGTAAAAATATTATAATAAATGCCACCAATGGTTTAACCAAACAGAATTGTAAGGTCGCTTGTTTGCAGAAACGTAAAAATCCTATTGTATAGGTTTTACCTTTTAAACAGCAGGTGCCGTAAAGGCATGAAGTTTTGATTGGCTTGCCACGTATTTCTGACATAATATTACCTTCTCCGCCCAAATACTCGTAGCACAGCGAAAGGAAGTTGTAAATGACGAAAGCTATAAGAAAAAAGTGTATATATGTATTAATGTTTACACTATTTAACAAACATACAACAATAAATACCTTCATAACAATCGCGCACAGTGAAAAAATACACATAGACATTGTCCGAATTGAAAAATAACAAACTTATCCAGGAATATGTTGCGTATATGGGCACAATGAATAAAATTCTTACAATCCAACGCTGCTCCTGGGGATTTGTGTACCAACGTAAATGTTGATAGATCTGACAAGCAAATACGCCAATAAAGATGATGATGGAATTAACAAAGCAAAACAAAAATCAATATAACAACACCCACCTGTTGGCATGCTATAAATAAAGCTGCCCAAACAAAAACTCCTGCTAAACCTTGAGCGGTTTTTGTTTGCAGAAATATACCATCACCCACATGACTCAAAGGATCGATGGGTGCAGCAGCGGCGGACATTTGTGGCATATAATTGTATTTTACTGTGGCTGTTGATGTGATTGTTAATGTTGTTGCAGTTGTTGAGGTGGCGACTGATGAGGTGACATTTAACGTCGTGTCATTTAAATTACTGCTGCTTAGGGATGTGCTCATACTTTATTTATGTATTTGCTCCAAGAATATTCTTTAAGAAAATCAAATCACAAAAAGACAGTTTTAAAATAATAATTTCCGACTATAAACGAAACGTCATTAAAAATTCATTACAAAATGCTACATGCTCGCATGTACATATGTATGTATGTAACTAAAAATCAATATTGTCCAACGTTGTGCTGTTAATAAATTTCAAATAATATTTTATCAACAGTTGACATTTGGCTCTATCAGACTGTTAAAGAAAACGAAAAACAATTAAAACAAATTGCGCGTATCTTACACACACATACACTTAAATAATTCCAAGTGTTGACTGATAAGACAGTAAAAGCTTTTTTCTTCGCGTTTTCTTGTTTTCTCTTCTGTTCAGATAAATTGTGAGGAATATGACAGTTTGGAATATCATACCTTGTTTTTTTTTATTTTTTATTTAGCAATGTGTCAATTTATTTACATTGCTTTAATAAATTAAATAAAAAAAATATGAGTTTCAGCACATTTTGAGAAAGAAGTTGAAAAAGTAGATTGGTGAAAGAAAATATTTGGCGAACATTATCAAATTAATCAGCATTGATTAAGAACATCATACATTGAAGAATCTGCTCAAATGATTTATAAAATTTTCTTCTTTTCTATGTTTATTTCTATAATGAAAATTATTAACGCTGCCTGATTGATATATAAAAAAAAACAAATTTTTGAAGATACAAAACTCTGTGTAATAATTGTGTTATAATTCTCATCTTCTTTAAAAAGTTATATACGAGTTGCAATATCCGGATCTTATTTGAGAGCGGCTTAATACCCCCCACCCTCCCCCCTTTTTGCATAATATCGTAAAGTTTGACTGAACAGACCGAAACTGAACCCGGCCGTATGTTTCAAAGCAATTTTGAACACCTTAATCTGGATTCACTCATTGTTTCGGAACAAAATTTTTGTTCTGAACCAATTTCAGCATTTTGAGAGTTTGTTTTGAAACGTTTAACCCACTTCGAACATTTGTTCTGGACAAACACAGCTACCATATGATTTTAATCATTTTTTCATCAAAGTATAGTGTGATGCCTCCTGAAGGACATAGACTATATAAAAGTCCATTAAAGCGCCTAGTGTAGGGTCAAGAGACGGCACACTGCCTAAGCTCAGGAAATTTTTCTTTTTTGAAGAAATCTACTAAAATAAATAGTTTTAGGAACCAAAAAGGAAAAATAAAACTCAATCAACGTGAGGACGCTATATGCCCTCCAATCTGCGTGTTTTTCTACGTGTCCGCATGCGAAAGTTAATCTGTTCGTTTCTTACTCTTACAAGCCAAACGGCTAAATCAATATCGACGAAATTTGACACATTGATGGATTTGAGTACAAAAAGGAAAACAGTAAGTTTATACTGACCAAGTGGTGTCAAGGGTAATTTTTTTATTTGCATAACTAACTAAGCTCACTTTTATCAAATTAAAAACATAGATGTAACTAACACATGTCCAAAAATTACACAGGCTCTATACATTTTCAAAGCTAAAAAATGGGTGCTTGAAAGCATCGAAAAGCAGAGAACAAAAATTCAAACAATTGAGTTTTATTCAATATATTAGCTTGTACATTGATACCAATCAATCAATCATAGCAACCAATGGTTGTTCATTTGTTTGAAAGGTGTAAAGAAAAGTAAGAGACATGTATAAATGATTTGACAGGTATTATTAAACCATATTTCTTTTAAAATTCTCAATAATTTATTTACATTGTTGGGATATAAAGCTGAGTTGAGAATAGTTGTGTTCATTTACTAATTTTTTTTTTTTTACAAATTTGTAAAAATTGTTACTGGAAAGCGTTCATTAACCCAAAAAACTTGCAACGGGAGATCGTCAAAAGATTGATAGACGATGATAACAAATTGTTATCGAAATATTGAAAATAAATACTGTTAAATTTTTTTTTATATAAAATGAAACGATCTTTAGCTGCAAAAATAAGAAATATTTACTTAAAAGTCAAATAATTAAATATCAAATATTACCAATGTTTTATATAAATTTTTATGACAAAGTATTAAACTCTTCTGACCAACCCATTAACCACAACGTGTAATTAGAAAATGATGACAATATTCCCAAGAACTTTAACTTTGACTTTCAGAAGCATTCATACATACTCGTATGTTTAACAATAAGTACACACTGGTGTTTGTGCATGTTTGCATTGAACTGCAAAACAAAATAGTTTGTAGCTCAAGAAGGGAACGAATAATTTCATACATAAACAAACCAAAAAAATGAGCCAAATAGTAAAAATAAAAAAAAAATACAAAACAACATATATCTATTTTTAATGATTGCTTGGTCATGGTCGCAAAAAACGAGACCGAAGAAAATGTTTTACAACAAAATAAAGTTGTTATAAATACCCAGCAAAAACATAACTTATTATAAACTAATTCTGAATAAAGTCCTGAACGGATTATTTTGCAGCCAAGGTGAAAAGCAAAAAATTTCGTTACGTATACGTACCACTAGAACAAAGGAATGTCAATTTCTCAATTCCAGGCTAAGCTGAAAATTTGATAAGCATCCAAATTATTCTTGACTAGGCTATTTCTCGAACGAAAATTCATATATTCGAAACCAAAATGATAGTGGAAAGTAGAAATAAAAATTTTCAAAATGTTTTGACAATTCAGATATTTCAGAAAGCTTTATTTTGTACGAAACAGTGAACAACCTTAGTTTAGGCTTTAGAAACTTGCCGCCTATAGCATAAGTGATTTCTACGAGTATATGCATCGGTATAATCAAGTGTTCAAGAGTTCTTACAAAGCAAAAAAGTTATACACTCCCACGGGTCGCCAAGTATTAGTGCATCTACATATATATCCTAAAAAGCAGAGTATGTAGTATTCGGCAGGCAAAGCCCTGATCTGCGAGTGGAATAAGCAGCAACTTTTTAACAAATTTAACAGTCATACAATTTATTTTAATAATAATATGAATATTTTTATGTTTGATATACATAATTAAAACATTTTTTATAGTAAATTAATTTATTGTTTTGATGGCATATCTAAGATTTTATTGTAGGTTAAAGGCACCCACGGACAATATGTTTTTACGTCTATTTTTTAATAAAATTTAAATTTACAATTTAAAATCTTTTATTTCTCAATATTTCGATAACAATTTGTTATCATCGTCAGGAGAAATTAAATGTTATAAATTTAAATTTATAACATTTAATTTCTCCTGACGATGATAACAAATTGTTATCGAAATATTGAGAAATAAAAGATTTTAAATTGTAATTTTTTTTTTTTTTTAACAAAAAACAAAGATCTGAAGCTGCAAAAATTAAATTTATATTATAAAAAATTAATATTTGAAACATATTAAAATTTTAATGCATTCAAATTTCTTCAAGCCGATTACTACAAAGTCAACAGCCGCTGAATTGTTCGCAAGGCATAGAATTCTAATGTCAAATGTTCAAACATAACAAAATAGAACACACTCTATTTGAAATTATTGTCAGATGTCTTTGCTTATGTTTTTTACACACGCAATGTTTTTGAGGTAACAGACGACATGTATTCATTTTACATTGTAAAAAATGACATCTACGTTGTTAAAAACATATCGTTTGTTATCTACTTAACTAGACGTCATTCATCTGATCCCCAGAGGAAAAACTTGGATTCGTCACTTCATAAAATATTTTTCCAAAAACTCCTTGGTTTCTTAATGTTTTTTCCGACAAAATCCAATCCGGTTTTAATTTTTTTTTTTTTTTTGGTGACGAATCTTTTTTCTGTGCGATGCAACCACGTAAGGCACTTTCATTGAGCCTTCGTCGAATAGTTCTAGATGATATATGGATACCATATGATGACTCCAATTCATCTTTTAGCTTTAGATCTTTTAAATCTGTCAGCTATAGAGCCCTTACGACTATTTTATTGCCTTTGGATGTGGTTTTGCCGGGTTGAGAGGCTCTAGGCACATTATTTGAGTTCCCAAATTTACCAAAATGGTTCATTGCATTATAAATTTTTCCCTAGAGCAAACAAATAATTGAGAAAATGTATCTTCTCGGAGCCTCTGACATTAATTTTTACCTTCCTTTCTTCTTCGGAGCAACTTACTCTTTTTCCAATACCTAGTGTCTAATATGGGTATACAATTTTGATGATATAATTTAAAACATACATTACAACAAATTTTCGCAACAAAACGAAATTAAATATTAAAAGAACTTTATTTAAATAGCAGATCTGAAAATGTTTTAATTATGTATCCACTTGAAAAACATCCCTTTCACTAAATATTGGCTAATTTTTTAAAGAAAATTGAACAAAAAATTAATGTAAAGAATGAACCAAGTACAAAAGATATCAAACTTATCTTTGCAGTGGAAAATTTCCATTGAAATAACAATAAATCATATAAAATATCGAAAGAATGAAAGATCACATTTATGTTTTAATTACATATCCCACCACTGTATCACAAGTTTCAGAAGTCTCGCTCGCTCTCACTTTCCAGTTTTAACACATAACCTGAAAAGCTAAAAGCTAAATTGTTTATTTCGTCCCTGATATCAATCAATATCATTTTTGTATAACAGCATTTCGTATTAGAGAAAAATATTTTTGATATTTTTTTTTTACCATCTCAATTTGTGTTTTTCTTTGCTAGATCAGACAATTCGAATAAGCGATTTTCTGATTATCCGACACGTCTCTCAATTGTTAATGACACGTTGATAAATTCGCAACTATAAATCTTACGAATTTTGTATTTTATAGAAGATTTATTAATTTTGTCTAAAACTTTAGGAGTCATAACCGCTTAAAAAACGGGGAAACTCAAAAATTACAGGTACTTTTAGTTAATAGTCGTACCGATCTAATAATTTATTTGTTTCTTATCCACTTATAGCTGGTAGCAGCATAAACAAATTCAATATTTAACAACACTTTTACATGGCTTTTGCTGAACAGAATATTATTTTTTATTAGAGACAAAGACGATTATAAACCTTGGAATGTGCTTTAAATGTGAGAAAACATAAACATGACTAAAAACCGCAAATGTTAGAAATAAAACAGACTAAGCAAGTTCAAATAACTTGGAAAAAAACTACAAAGAAACTGTTTTGCAAATAAATACAAAATAAATATTTTTTAGAAAGCCAAACAAGATGTTACAATTACGAAACATTTATTAAAAACGCACGATTCAATAACAACAACAAAAAATGATGATGCGAATATTTTAAGCTGCAATTCTGTTAAACCGGAATATTATTGTTTCTTACACTTTGGTTCACTTATTTAAAGGCACTAAAAATTCCATATTCAGAAGCCTATATCTTTTGCCATTTTTAACCGATTGCAGAATTTTCAAATAGAAGTGGAATCTAGACATCTTGAGATATAAAAAAAGCATACCAATAGTGAGTCTCTTAACTAAACAACCTTTTCTGAACAATTTGTAAAAAAAAAAGTTCAAAAAATGTGATTTTTTTTGTGACTTGAATAAAGGCACCTTAACTAACGCTAATGAAAAGCAGTTTTTCTTGTTTTTTAATTCATTTTTCTTTATTATTGCTTTAATTTACTTAAGAACGATTAATAATGGGTAAAGCCTATGTAGGGATAACCCCCTACATATGCTGTGCAATGTACCAGAACCAGGAAAATAAGTTGTGAGGATTGTGACTTGAACTTTCCAACGCTATAAAATACGGGCAACACGTCTGCAGGCAACCTATTCAACAGACGAAGCGTGCGGCTGAAACACGAATTCTCTCTGTAATGCGTTGTACGATTCTCTAGGTCATCGACCACAAATGGATGAGCTCTGGACGATGTACGCGTGCTACGTAAAAATGTGCGAGTTTCGGTAACAAGATCTCTAATCTCGTCAGAGCAAAATCCATTGTCGTAACGATATAACAGAGGAACGGCCCCTACACTGCGTCGATGCTGCAGTGCGTCAATAGTGTTGTATACCATACTATCACCGATAAGTTTCTTTGCTCCCGCCTGTACATGGTCGAGAAACCCCGAAGTAGGCTTTGAAGCGCCAGCCCAAACTTTAGAGTTGTATACCATTCGCGGGCGGATATAGGTGGTATAAATAGTAGGGAGATCGGATGTGGTGAAGCATATCTTACACTGTTTCAAAAAACCCGAGACACTTGAATGCTTCATTAAAGACATGGAAAATATGTTCATTGCAGCGAACATCACACCATATTTTCATTCCAAGGACATGAAGAGCACTCGATTCCTCAATATGTATACCATCCATGAGTACAGATGAAGCAGCATCAGCGGTCGTGTGTTTGTGTGATAATAAACAACACTGGGTCTTACGAGCATTGAAGGCAACACTGTTTTCACGGCCCCATTCGGAGATTAATAAAAGACCACAATTCAATGAGTCATTCATATTCTATCTCTTGACAACGATCTCGGATAGGATGAGCCTACAACTGAATGAGTATTAATGGCAAATGTTGCTGTCATTTGCAAAGGAATGGATACGGTTGGAAATTTGATATGGAAGGTCGTTGAGGATAATAAATAGAGTAGAAGAAAGAACGGATCCTTGCGATACCCACGAATTAATCTTGAACCCGTTTGATGAGACCCCATCTGTAACAACTCGTATAGTGCGATCTCTGAGAAAGCCCGATATAAACCGAGAGAACTCATTACTGATACCAACAGCAGCAAGTTTTACCAGTAGTGCATTATGCCACAGTCTATCAAATGCTTTGGAAATTTATTTAGGTAATCCAACGAAATTTTACTCAAAACATCCTTAATAGCCTGAATTAGTGACTGCTTGTCATCAAATTGCCTACCTCCTTCATAGATCTTACGAGATAACCAACCACAGAAATTTCCAATAATGTATAGATGTGCCGAATAGGGTGGCCAGTCAAGAATATCAATATTTTGGCTTGCAATGAAATCCTTTACTACTCTGGCGCTGTGTATAGAGGCATTATCCTGGTGCAATATCCAAGATATGGGACCAAATAGTTCATTGAACTTCGGAAAAGCTTATTCCGATAACATTTTATAGTTTGTGCCAGTAATTTTAGCACATTCAAATTCAAGATCGATAGTGCCATAGTATGAAACAGCACCCCATACCATAAGGCCTTCCTTTCGGCTGTGATGTCGGTTCAAAAATCGATTTTCTTTGAGTAAATAATGGAAATAATAGTTACAGCCATCAGGTCCAACCAAATTAAACTTCTTCTCATCCGTAAATACAACGGTTATCCAGTCATTTACATGACGTCTTTGCTGCACATCTAATGACATGTAGTCTTTTGCAAATTGAAGCCGCTTTTCAGTACAAGAAGCATTAAGTGGATTTTTTTTAATTTCCGATATTTAAGATACCCACAGCTTTTAATTACTATGCATACTGATGACTTGCTTGCTTACACTCCTGCTTGAGCTCTTATTTTTAACAAGTATAAGGCAGAATTAGGAGCAATTCTGATTAATTTTCTTTCCTCTTACGTAGGTAAAGACGATGAAACCCTTCCTTTAAAATTTGTACCATTCCCCTCTGGATCCATGAGGCAATTGGCGACAAATATTGGGCATCGCCCAAGTTTTTTAGCTATTCCGCGCTTGGAATATCCTTCAGAACGGTAAACATCGATTTTAGTTTTTTCCGATAGATTAAAAATTTTTTATTTTGACTCGTAAATTGATTAAGATGTAAGAAATTGTAATAAACAATTGCAAAATACTAAAATGCCTTTATTCAAGTGAACCAAAAAACAAAGCCCATTTTTTGAACTTATTTTTATAAATTGCTCAAAAAAAGTTCTTTAGTTAAGAAACCACTTTTGTCATGATTTTTTTTACATCTCAAGGTATCTAACTTTCATTTCTATTTTAAAATGTTGCAATCTGTTAAAAATTGTGAAAGATACAGGCTTCTGAATAAGAATTTTTTATTGCCTTTAAATAACTGAGCCGGAGTGTATAGACGTATAAAAAAATTAAATATTTTGTGACGTATTAAATAATTTTTATAAAAAAAATATTTTGGTGTACTATATTACGTACATTTGTATATATACATATATATCTATATAAACACGTACGTGTGTAAAGTGCCAAACGAAACAAAGCACATAATTCCAGAAAGCGAACATTATCAGCCTGTTCGACGATATCGAATGAAAATGTATGCGAAAGAAAGCTAGTCACTCACATTCGAATCAATTTGGGTTTGTCTATGTCACTGTTGTTCATTCGCATGAACGTATGTACTTTAATTGAATTTTGACATATTGTTCGCATAGAAAAAGTTTGAAAAAACCCAAATCAATTTTCTTTCGCCTAGAGTGCGAATGAACTTTCGACATCGACGAACTGGCTGCATATCTTAGTAGTAGTACTTTTATCGGAAAGAGAGTTTTGACTAGGTACACATTTCTCCTTGGCATGTTTTACAGCCAGTTTACCAATCTCGACAGCCTGCTTGCGTTCGCAATCTAAGCGAACTAAAATTGATTTGGGTTCGTCTGACTTTTTTCTATGCGAACGATGTGTCAAAACTCAATCAAAATACATAAGAATATGCGAACGAATAGTAGTGAGATAGACAAACCCAAATTTGATTCGAATGTGAGTGACTGGCTTTCTTTCGCATTCATTTTCTTTCGAAATTGGTAAACTGGCTGTTAGTTTAGTTGCGCATTTTATCATAAATAAACATGATAGCAACCAAGGTGCATTAACGTATAAACGGTGGCAGGACTAGAGCAAATTACAACAATACAGCAAAAGCAGACATCTGGTAATATTTGTAACTATTTTCACAATTATAAACTATGAATGTACATTTTGATAATTATAAATTATATTTATTTGAATTATTTTTATGTTCAAAAAATAATTTGTATATGTTTAATTCAAAATAAAACACTAAATTCACTTTCAAAAATGTAAACAATACATTTGACGTAAATAGCTTACTATATTGCTAGTAGCAAAAAATTGTCACATGCCGTGGTACTGCCACCGTGTACACGTTAATGCACCTTGAATGTACATTTTGCAATACTAGTGCTGCTTACTTTTTAAATTAAAGGTTATTTTAGTGATTTTAGGCGATTAAAACGCATAATATCATATAAACGAAAGATTTGCATTATATGCAACAGCTGTAACATTAAAAGCAATGTAAAATGTTCAATAAATTTTTATAGTACATATTTATAAAATGAAAAGCCAAATAACAATTGCATGTTCTGTTTACTTTTTTCCAATTTGCAAATTTTCTGATTACATTTTCAGTTTCATATGTATGTAAACATAAAACAGCAGATTATTCAATTCTAGTCCGAACTTACCCAAAGAAAAATTTCGGGTTAATTTATAAAGGAAATGAAAAAAATTACTCTCTCATTTTCTCTCAAAATTGCACAAAAATTGTTGCGTGGAACGCTTTTGGACTAGTTCGGACTATTTTGTTATTCAAGTGGAACACACCTTTCGTTGAAATTAATATCAAAAATTTAAACATACATACATACATATATTTATGTATAGGAAAAATAAAAACTTAAAAAAAATATGAAAAAGAAATAGTTCCAAAGACATTAACGAAGCCTTTTCGGCAAATATGCGTATGTTTCGATATAAGGAATTTTACTCTCGGGAAATAACTATTTCAGAAATAGCTATTGTTCTGTAGTTGAATGGATCCACGGGCTTATCTTAATTTTAAGTTGCCTTATTTATTCGTATGAAAGGTACAACTGTTCCTTACTTGGATGTGTGCCAGTTGCATATTCAGTTATATCCAATTTACATTGACTGTTAGCTATCAGGCCCCTGCAGCAAACCATAAACGCACATTCGGCTTATGCTAACTAACTAGCTGCTAAGTTGTTTGTGTGCAAATTCCCATAAAGGAAAGATAGCAGCAAGTTAGTTAGCAGAGATTTTTTATCTTACGCAGCGGCAGTTATTTTTTAGTTTTACCCAGAGAAACAAGTGAAATAGGTATTTATAAAGTAAAAACTACAGATATATTATAATTGAGATAAGTGAACAAATTTTTTGAAGGAAATATTGAATATTTTCTGTGCACCTATTATCACATAGAAGACTTACTAAAAACAATAATAATAATAATTACCCCGTGATTGTATATCTACATGTAAATTCAATTTTAACAGAAGAGTGCAAATGTTCAAAAATTTGGTAGACATCATGCACATGCATTAAAATTTAAAGGTTTGCAAACACTTGGCAGGTATTTGCAGAATTATGCTTTATTTACAAGAACATAGGGTATATACATAAGTAAGTAGCAATTTTGTTGAATTATGGAGACAAAATTAGTCATAAAAAAAAGTGAACGATCTTATAAGCAAGCCGATTGGCACGTGCCTGAAACGTTCTGGAGACCATATGCGACAATGAGAATTAAAGGTGAATGCGCAAATATATTTCTTACACTTCTTACAAATTGGTCAAGCAAAACCTTATCTTTAAAACAACCCGCATGTTTATTTACAAAGTTGTACTTACATCATATTATCTTTTTTTAGGTCTAGGTCAAATTTCCCAAATACAACATCGTAATTTTAGGGATGACTATAGAGCAGACATTTACTTCAAATGCCTAAAACTGTTCCTTGACAAAAATGATAGGAAACTAGTTGTATAAAACAAATCACGTATAAAAAATCGAAACTGTAAAAGGCTGTCTGCAAAATTCAATTACGTTAGAAAATTTGTGGGACATTCGTTCGTTGGTTCGTCTTCCATGCAGTACTATAAACAAAAGCAGAATACACAATGAATCATTCCAATATCGTTTTTATTTTAAAATCGTAAGACCCACAAAAAACGAATATTTTTTCATTTAATGACAATATAAATAAAACATTTTTAATTTGAAAGATGCTGGAAAAAAACAATGCAAAAAAGTTTAGCTTTAAATGCCAAAACATAAAAACAAAGAGGAAAACAACGAAAAAATGCGATAGGAAAACATTGCCAACACACAAACAAACGCACACATACACTCTCTCAAAAAAGCTTGGGGAAACAAAAATATGTACATATTAAAACCTTCAATAAACAGCTGTCTCATTATCACGTATAAACATGAATATTTGCAATTCTTAAACTAACCTTTTTTTTCTTATTTTAAGAAAATGATTTACTTAATTAAAACTTTGGCTTATGGCTTTTATTTCCTTAAGTTTTTTATGCATGAAGTTTAAAACACTGACGTAGTATATCTTTTTTCTTGTGCTCTTTGCTTTTATATACATGAATTTTATGTGAAAAAATGTTCAATTTCGTCACTTTTTCGTATTTATTTTAACAGTGCAAATTATTTTTGAAAAGATTAAATTGCTATTGACAGGCTTTTTTAAGAAAATTCTATACAAATTAAATAAAACAGAAATTAAAGTTTCAATTGTCTACAAATTCACTGACGGTTTATATATTTTCGATAAAAATTAATTAGAGTGAAAAAATCCCGAACAGACGAAGTTAAAAAAGAACTATCGAATGAAAGAAAACTGGAAAAACAGTGTTGTATTATTATTTAGATAACTAGCTGCGCCATCTATTTGTAAAATGTAAGGTCAGTGCTTTTTAGCGTGTATAAGCATTTCGTGTTAAGATAATACCGTGCAATAAAAAAAATCCTCAAGTTCCTTATATATATTTTTTTTAATTCTATGTTTACAAATTGCGTTAAAAGCCGATATTGGTATTTTGGACTGATATCAATAAAATTGACGTATTTTACAAACTTCCTTTATGTTTAATATCGAATGCACACGCAATCACATTTACCACACATGTATGCAAATACTTCTGATGACTGCTTCCTGTTTCCGACATAAAAGGGAGAGTTTATATAGTGTGTCAAAAGTTGAAGTGGTTTTAACCGCGTTTTTCCTTTAAAACTGCGTTACCTTATCGGAATACTCTACTATAAATTATAAGAGACTCAAATGCCTATGATCTATATTCTATATGAACATATTCTTTTCATTTTTAATATTGATAGGCATACTGTTGTAAATATTTAAACCTTTATAAAATTATGATCTCTGCATGGCACTTGCTGAGTTCTAAAGTCTGTTGCATTTTTTAAGTTGTATGGTTGCACATCACCAATGTATCTGAATTGTTCTGATAGATATTCCTGCGTTTCTCCAATTTTCATCTTTTGTATGAGCCATCTCAAATTGTCCAGCATTAGCTCTATTGAAGTATAACGACTGCATTTTAAAATTGTACGCATTGCCTTATTTTGTATTTTTTGTAATCTTGATACTTGTTGATCTGTGCAGCATGTTAACAATATAGCAGATCCATATTCAAAATGAGGTTTTATTATGGTATTATATACATATATTCACTGATGTTAAAATAGATACTTTATTTCTTACGCGTTTAAAGTATCCAATTTTCTTGCCGAGTTTTTCGTATTCCACATGGTTTTTCAATTTTAAGTCCTTGTCTATTATAAACCCCAAATATTTAATTTTATCAACTTTTTCTATAATAATATTATTCAAAGTAAATGATCTGTTAGTGTTCATATGTATTTCCATTAGGATGGTTTTGTTTTCGTTTAGCTTAAGTTTATTCATTTTTAACCACTTGTTTATATTTTTAATGTCTTTTGTTAATATTTCATAACAGTTTTCTTCCGAACTTGCTATTGAATAAACGAGTGCATCATCTGAATATAACACAATTTAACTTTTTTCCAGTATATTTTCAATATCGTTTATACATATTAAAAAAAGAAGTGCTCCTAATATGGAACCCTGTAGGACTCTAAAGTCGTTTGTTATGGCGCTAGATTTTGTGTTACTTACTTTTGTCACTTGCTTTCGATTAGTTAAATATGATCGAAACCACTTTAGTTCATTATTTTGTACTCCATATTTGAACAGCTTTCTTAAAAGTATTTCTCTCTCAACTGTTTCAAACGCTCTTTCGAAATCCAGGAAAATAGCCAATATTTTAGTCCTTTTTGCCCTATATTGTAAGTATGAATGACAAATGTCTTGAGTTCGTTTCGCCCTTCAGATAAGTAGGACTATTTTGTTGAATGTTTCATATTAAAAAAAATTGTTTTAAAGAGCGTTCCATCAAACAAAACGACATTATTTTCGCCGAGTTTGCCAGTTTGTCAACAAGCTGGCATTTTGGAACAGAATTTTCGTAATAATTATGCATATTTACGACATATAAACAGTTAAATAGTGCTAAAGTAAATTTATTTGGCTAACGTTTTTAAGGGGTTTGAGGCTTATACAGTAATGATGAGTATTTTTGACTACAGTTAGGAGCACCTTGCATAAACTTATATATGGACCGCATCAATTTCAATCTCACGGTTCATAGTTTGTCAATAATAGTGACTTATGGTTTCTTGTACGTTTGTATAGAGAGTGAAAGGTCAGAGGGACTGCTATTATTAATTATATCTAATCGACAGTAATAACGGACGCTTACGATTCAGCTTAAAATTAATGCATAGTGAAAACGCTCGCTATTTAACACGCTAATGTACCAAAACACTGCTTTATCGTTCTCTATCATTCTTTTGGAGAGTTTGTAGTGTAAGAACTGCTTTGTAGTGTAAAAGAGCTAGGTATAATCATTTTTTGCAGTTTTTATGCTGCACATAAAAAAAATTTACAAAGAAAAATTCGTAATATATTATAAACCATTTCAAAGAATTCATTAAAAAAGTTAAAAATTACTTAATTGCGAGATAGCTAAAGTATTTGCAACATATTTTTTATCACGTCACGCAGATTTTACGAGTAAGTACCATTTTTCTAAAAAGAATTTGCTCACTTTCAAAAAGGGTTTCAATATATTCAAGGTGAATGTACGCTTTTTTATTTGCAAATGCTGGAAAAAGCTAGGCAGATCTAAATGTGTGGTTTTTTCCCAACCACATAAAACACATTTTCTATATTTAAGTAAAAAGATGTGGGAAATTTATAAACAATTTTTAGAATAACTTTAGTTCATATTTGATCATTTTAATCATGAGTTTTCATAAACTGTCTGCTGAAAAAAGGTGGTGGTTTTTTCTTGACACATTGCCCCATCGTTTTTAAAACCAACATTGCCCACGCCAACAACAAAATCATGGTCGCTTTTGTCTATTTTAACTCACACCGGGAATATTTTCTATTGTTTCTTTTGAAATGTCGATAAGTTTGTATGTACATACATGAACACATGTTTGTACTTGTATATGCTTGGTAGACATCTTCGGGAGTGAGACAATTATCATCAGACTTCGGTTTTGCGAATGTGTGTAATAGCATTTTGCATATAGTAGCTACTTTTACTGATTTCACCTAAGGATAAAAAAGGAGCATTACTTCCGCTAAAAGGGTTATCAATAAAAAATAATGTAAGGCTGATTCATTTTATTGGCTTATTACATTTTATAATGATTAATCTTCTATAAATCTGCTATATTGTCTATGACGGACAGTTCTGAAGTTTAGTATTGGTTGAGGCAACGAGCAACATTGTATCGGAGGATATTATTTGAAGCCTAAAAGCATTCTAGTCCAATGTGAGTTCAAGAAAATTATGCCTAGAGTGAAGACAACAGTGTTATATAATATATCTAGGATTTGTAGCGTGCTGGAAGTCTTCTGATGACATATTTATTGTTGCTAACTAATATTTTACTATTGGTTTAGATTAGGTCTATATCATTTAGGTGCTTGCTTTTAAATAGATACAATTACCCATCTTCCAACTATTTAGGTAAAATTGATCTCATGGAAGCTCCCAATAATTTCAAATGATAAGTTTTTAGAGTGTATAAAAAATGTTTGAAACTTTTATTAAACCCAAAGTCTCCAGCCTTTCATCATTCAGTTAATACCCACAAATTGTTTATCGTGTATTTGACATAAGGGTTAAAGAAGACTGCAAGTGTAGCGCCGGTTTCAAAGCTTTGTTTTGTAATGAGGTGGACTAAATGTCAATATGTACATACAAATCTTGAAATACTACAAGTCATTGTTTCCTCTTTATTTTCATCCTGAACAACTTGCAAATAAATTTATGACATAAAATGAAAATAACGTGATTTCTGGTGTTTTTATTACCGTTTTCCTGGTGGTGAGATTTTTTATGCGTAGTGCTGTTTTTACAATATTTTCTATTGTACACCTACCACCCCTTTCAATTACTCCACTTGATCATTTTCGATCCATCTAGATGTATATCTCCACGTTTTTTTTTTGATGGTCATTTGGCCAAAATTCGGTTTTGTAAGTTTTTTGTTCGATATTCGGAATCCTGTTTCAGGATTTCGAACATTAACATTCGCAAAGACTTTGAATGATAAAAACGATAGATCCACTGTTAAGTTCAAGCGCATGATATTTCAAATAATAGAATGAACTATTATACACAAAAGATTAATGAATAAGTAAAAGCTTACATATCATTTTATTGATGTATTTAACTCCAATACAAAGAAATCGTGTAACGTTAAAGCGCATAACAATAATACAAAGAATAGAGCATTTATATTAAAAATTATCGCAACTCTACACCCAGGTTTAAACAAACTAGCGGTTGTTTTTCTTGTAACTTGAATAGGAATATGAGAAGAGTTTAAGAGCGCTTCGAATGTGACTCCAAGTACGGTGGACTCTTAACAATAAAAGATGTACCGAAAACATCCGAATGACCTAAAGGAACGTCAATTTGAACATTACGTGTTGAATTAATGAAAGAAAAACGACTTACTCGACCCGTTACGACGACCCGTTTTCAGAATTTTATAAAAATAAAGCAAGTTACGTAACTGTAAATAATCATCAAAAGTAAACTTCAGGAAAATTGGAACCATCTCAGAAACGCGGTTATGTTGATCAATTCTTATGCTAAAATCATAGCGAACAATCTTTCTAACATTCAAATTGTATGACCACGAAGCAGAATAAACTTCCAAACAATAATGCTAAGCGTTTTCTAATATGTATAGGAATATAGGATTTGAAGAAATATAACCTTCTTAAAGTAAGGCAGCAATTACGGGCACGAGTTAATAGTATGTTCTGTACAGTTTAGTTTAGGGTCAAATATAATCCCCAGACATTTTAAAGAATACACAAAAGCAACGAAAATACTTGGATGGGAAGTAAGTCTATTGGAAGAATGAAACTGAATTGCTTTAGTCTTCTCAGAGTTTATTTCAAGATGATATTATTAAAGTTAATAATTTAAATTTTATCAGCTTAATATCATGTTTCCACTACAAAGGAAAACACTTGTTTTGAGGAAAACATGCCGAAGTGTTTCCACTAACATATGAACTTCGAATTTTCGAAGTCAGTTTGACGTTAGGTTATTTTCAATTTGTTTGTAGTTTTTGTAAAATTTAGAAGGCCAGTTTATTAAAACTGGTTCCTATTTCAATATAATGTACCATACAGACGAGGAAACATGCGAATGCTGCTTTTAATGTTTCCTCGACTGAAGTGATGTTTCTTGCTGAAAATCATGTTTCATTTTTGGTTCCCTGGTCTGTATTCTTGTTTACTGTTTTGTTTCTTTAGTTCATTGAGATCAATCATGATGTTCACTATTTTTAAATAGCCTAGCAAAGAATATGAACAGAATAGTTGTTGCAAAGAAGTTGTATCATAACTGATGTTACTCGTATATATCGTATGGTTTTTTGTTTTCAAGAGCTTTCATCCATTTAAGATTTCAGTAAGGAGTTTATTAATCGGCTGTATCAAATTGAGTCAGTTATGTATAAGTAGGACTAAACAAAATTGGATTTATGGATTAAAAGGCGTTGTTAATAAAATCGTGTTTTGCTCTTCAGCTCTTTGCAAGAATTTTGCTGGAAGATATATTCGTATATTATTTTAATAATAAAAAAAAACAACATTTCTTGAATTTGAGCATTTAGCTCAATGAATATGAAATATTGTATTGAATTGTAGTATGATAGTATATTAAAATTGGGTTGCAAAAAAACATAGGTCAGGACTTGCAATATGAATGAGGAGGCAATACTTCTGGTCCTAAAATGAAAAAATATTATTGATGTAAAAATACAAAAATATGCCATTAAGCGTAGGTGGCAATGCTTTAGGACTAGATTTGTGGTCTGATAGTCTGCTTTAGCCGAAGCATTGTTGTATACTCGTATTTGCTGCTGAATAATATGAAACTTATATATAAGTCCCAACCGCCATGATGGCTAGCAAACTCCATTCCATAGAAATTTTTAGCTACAACATACTCGTATGTACATCAATGTTAAAATCCTTTTATTGATCTTTGTTTTCTTTACTATTCTTTCGTATATTATAAACATGTAGAAACATTTAGTAAGAAGTCTTGGAAAGAATTAAAAATTCTAATTGTTTTGTTGAATTCTAATTTTTTATTTATTTTTTTAAATGACAAATAAATATGTAATTTTTTCGAATTTTTCAGTCACTTTGGATGAATAGCACAATGTTGTATTTCATATTATCGAGTATGTGCAGTGTTGTTTAGAACATTTTCGAAGTGTTTTGCTCCAAAACATGTAGCTTTAGGTGTTTTGCTATTTTCGAAAATGTATGGGCAAACATGTTCATTTCTACATGTTTTGAGCAAAACACGTGTTTTCGAGCAAAACAGCTATATGGAAACACACTATAAGGATCTGGTATCGCTCTTTTTTTACTAAAAAAAGTAACAGTTTTTTAATTTTATTTCGATAACATTTTAATTTTCCTGATAATGCTAATAGGCTTTTTCCACTGAACAACATCTAACATCTACCATCAGTTTTTGAAGATGATAACATCTTCCCATAAGAAATACGTTATACTAAAAGTCAACATTTTTCAACATCTTTATAAAATGTTCCTATCTCATTTTATTCCATTCAACATTTTTCGATTTTTCAGTGTCACCACTAGAAAAGTGGCAATAATGTCGATTATTCTTGTGGCATCACCGAAAAAACGTAATTTGTTTTGAAAAAAATTTAAAAATTCATAATTTATTTTTCATGTGTCAATTGTTTGTGTGTGTTTTCTTCCTTAATTTTTTCTGAAATATTTTTTTCTCCGTTTTTGCCAAATTTTTTTATGCGTTCTACATTTTGTTTATAGACATACATACATATATATTATAATTAATCCTCTTTTGTCTTTCAAATAAATTTTTTTCGAAACAATTTTGCGTGCTTTTGTTAAATTGTTCGAAAATTGAAATAATAATATTTTAGATTGATAGTAGATGTTAGATGGGAACAATGTAAACAGTGTTTCATATTATCAACATCTTTCGCGCGTTCCAAGAAGATGTTGATCAGTGTAAAAAGCCTATAACAAAATGTAGTGAAATATCGAAATAAAAATTTAAAAACTGCTGCTTTTTTATAAAAAAAAAACAATACCAGATTTAAAGCTGCAGAAATTTAAATTATTTAACATATAACAAGATCCCAGAATATTAGGATAAAATTATTTTTAAAAATACATACATATTTAAAAAATCATATTCTTGTCAAATATCAAAAAAAAAAAAAAATAAATAAATAAATAAATAAAAAAATTAACAAACAAATACATATAGTTTTCAAAAAATCATATTATTTTAAGATTTTATTTTATAACGTATTTTTTCCTCTAATTTTTAAGGCTCACCTTCACTAAAGCGAGAATTATTCGTTTTAAAGTCCTAAGAAAAAGACCATTTTGAGAATAAAACTTTATTGAATTAAATAAATAAAAATGACGTGGGAACCGCAAGCTGATGGCTTACAGCAAATAATAAACATTCTCAAGGAATCGCAATCGCCGGATACAGCTACCCAGATGGCAGTGCATATGGTTAGTATGAGCAAAAAGCAATTTATTAGTGGTTGGTGCAAAACATATTTCCATATTTTATGGAATACTTCTAGTTAAATTAACAAAACAAAGAATGCAAATATACTACACATATTTCGTAATAACACCACTTGCACCAATCTATCAACTGCGCTCATACAGCAAGTTGAAAATAATGAATTGACAAATTTAAGTTTTGATATTTATAAATATTTAATTTTTCTTGCGACAGAAACTGGAAGAACTAAATCGTTATCCAGATTTTAACAACTATTTGATCTATGTTTTGACCAAACTTAAAACCGAAGATGAACCCACCCGTTCTTTAAGTGGTTTAATACTTAAGAACAATGTGCGCACTCATGGCAACAATTTACAGCCCGAAATTGTAGAATATATTAAACATGAATGTTTGCAAGCAATTGGCGATCCATCACCTCTGATAAGAGCTACAGTGGGTATTCTAATAACAACAATTGCCTGCAATGGTGGTCTTCACAATTGGCCTCAACTCTTGCCATCGTTGTGCGATATGTTGGACTCGCAAGACTATAATGTATGCGAGGGAGCTTTTAGTGCTCTGCAGAAAATCTGTGAAGATCATGCAGAGACCCTGGACTCCGCTGCTTTAAATAGACCTCTTAATGTTATGATTCCTAAATTTCTGCAATATTTCAGCCACAACAGTCCTAAAATACGTTCGATTGCTATCGCCTGTATTAATCACTTTATTATAATACGTTCTCAAGCTCTAATGTTACATATAGATACATTTATCGAAAGCCTCTTTAATCTGTCGTCAGATGATGATCATGAAGTGCGTAAAAACGTTTGTCACGGCTTGGTAATGCTGTTGGAGGTGCGTATGGATCGCCTTTTACCACATATGCCGCAAATTATTGAATATATGCTGATGAGAACTCAAGACTCTGATGAAGGCGTTGCGTTGGAAGCTTCGGAATTCTGGCTGTCATTGGCTGAACAAAGCATTTGTAAAGATGTTCTTACACCCTACTTGCCGCAATTGGCACCAATACTTGTAAAGGGAATGCGTTATTCTGATATTGATATCATATTGTTAAAGGGGAACGTTGAAGAGGACGACATGGTACCAGATCGGGAGGAAGATATACGACCGCGTTTTCACAAATCACGCACTCATACGATTAAATCAAATGAAGCTGGCGGAGGAGGGGATGATGACGACGACGAATTCGATGACGGGCTCGATGATGACAGCTCTCTATCTGAATGGAATTTAAGGAAATGTAGTGCAGCAGCTTTAGATGTATTGGCAAATGTATTCCGTCAGGAATGTTTGCCTATTCTCCTACCCATACTCAAAGACACTTTATTCCATCAAGATTGGGTTATAAAAGAAAGTGGCGTCTTGGCTCTGGGAGCCATTGCCGAAGGCTGTATGCAGGGCATTATACCTCATTTGCCGGAATTAATACCATACTTAATTAGTTGTTTGTCCGATAAGAAGGCCTTGGTTCGCTCCATTACTTGTTGGACACTGTCTCGTTATGCTAATTGGGTGGTTAGCCAACCACACGATCAATATTTAAAACCCTTGATGGAAGAGCTGCTCAAACGTATTTTAGATTCAAATAAGAGAGTACAGGAAGCGGCCTGTTCAGCTTTTGCCACACTTGAAGAAGAAGCTTGTACTGAATTAGTCCCATATTTAGAATACATTCTACAGACTCTCGTATTTGCCTTTTCAAAATACCAGCATAAAAACCTATTAATTCTGTATGATGCTGTTGGTACATTGGCTGATTCAGTGGGGCATCATTTGAACAAACAGCAATATATAGAAATTTTAATGCCACCCCTTATTGATAAATGGAATCTTTTAAAAGATGACGATAAAGATCTGTTTCCTTTGTTGGAATGTTTGTCGAGTATAGCAACAGCTTTACAATCTGGTTTTCTGCCCTACTGCGATCCAGTCTATAGAAGATGTATATCTCTGATTGAGCAAACGATTAATCAGGAAATGGTAATCCTTCATTATTTTATAAAATTAATATTTAATAACGGGAGATTCTCTCTACTTTTTTAAGACTTGGAAACAAAATCCTAGCATCGATCATCCTGATAAAGAGCGCATGATTGTAGCTTTGGACTTATTATCTGGCTTAGCTGAGGGTCTAGACGGTCATATTGAATCTTTGGTTGCAAACAGCACTATTATGCAGTTATTGTATCAATGTATGCAAGATATATTGCCAGAGGTAAAAAAAAAAACAAAAAACATTTTTTACATTTACTCTGCGAAAAAACTCACTAATTCCGCATATACTATTACATATTTGAAGGTACGTCAATCTTCTTTCGCTCTATTGGGCGACTTGACCAAGGCCTGTTTCCAACATGTCCACCCCTTTATGGCAGAATTTTTCCCAATTTTAGGACAGAATTTAAATCCAGATTATATATCGGTGTGCAACAATGCCACTTGGGCAATTGGTGAAATTTGTATGAAATTAGGTAATAACTGGACTGGACTGAACTTTATGTTTGTCTATTTTAAATCATTTCGCTTTTATTCGCTCTGCAGGTGAAGAGACATGTCAGTATATACATCTGGTACTAAAAGAGTTGATAATTATCATTAACCGACCAAATACGCCGAAGACTCTCTTGGAAAATACTGGTAAGTGTTGCTTTAAATATAAAAAAAATGCATTTAAAATTTACAAGTTGTATTCAACGGTTTTACTTTTGTTACTTTGTGTGTGTATATTTTTCCAAAAATCAAAACTTGTTTAAAGTATTTTTAAAGCACCAAAAAGAACGCCACATATGATTAAGTTTTTTTATGTTTTACATTGTTAGAAAATTTGAGCTGTTTTATTAGTTCTAAACAATCTTCATGTTATTTGTTTTTCAGAAAAATTTCAAAATAAATTTAATTGTTTTTGTACCGGTTCTCAAAATTAGTACGTTTCATAAAAAACATTAGGAGATCCTCAAATACAATATGGTTTTAATGTTTTTTCACAGTAAAAAAAAATAGAAATCGGGTTGTATACAGTACACAGCATGATATAAAAAATACAAGGTAGTTTTATTCTCTCAATTTTCCTTAACAATCACCATCTGACAAGTATAAGGATTGTGACATTTTCCATAAAATTGTGCTACCGTATTAGTTTATATATTCCCTTGTTTTCAGTTTTGTTTGAAGTTATGTCTAAAAATAATAATAAAATTGTGGCTTCTAACAAGAATAAATAAAAATGTTAAAATAGAATACATACATAAATCTAAAATATATAAAAAATGGCCTGAAAAACATCCCCAGACTAAAATGCTACCGACACCATATTTCAATGTGCCTTTAGTATAACCTGGATTAACACGTTGGCTTTTCGGTCATCTAATCATTCTTAACCGGATCTTAAACCAATCGGAACGTTGTAAATTAAATTTGGACTCATCGAAGAATAGTATGGAATTCCTTTGGTTGGTGGTCAAATTAATGTGTTCCCTTTCAAATTCCAACTTTTTTTCGTGATATAAAGATCTTTTTTACACTTTTGTATGGTATGCTTTTAGTGCGCCTTCTGCAGCCTGCCTTTGAATACTTTTGGGGGTGACATTTAATAACAATTGTGTGGCGATGGTTCTTGATGACATGAATCGGTCTTTTTTTTTATCAAACGTATTATTACCTGGCCATCTCGTTGACTGATCTTTCGGGAACGTCCACCTTTATGTTATGTAACCAAAATACAACAACGAAACGGCTTATAATTCTTGAATGTCAAATTTTTTTGCAATTGTGGTCACTGATTTGCCGTTCTTAAAATCAGCTATTATTTTTTCTTTTAAATGCAGTGAATAATTATATCGCACGGAACCGACGGAAAACTATGCAAATTTTCGCTATACATGCTTATTTTGATATTTAAACAAATAATTACATCTTTTGGAAGTTGGTTTTTCTTATTGTAAGTAATGAAGAATATTCAAGGCTACGTGCATTAGTTTTTTCGCTGCATCTTGGGTTATTGTAGCAGAAATAATTATTTATATATTTTTAAACCACAAGCATCAAATTTGTCCCTTTGTTTTCAATATCTAAAGAGTATTTTCTTTTAAATGTAATAATATTTTCTTTAAAATAGGCATTCGTTTGAATGCTATCGTAAAGTTTACTGATAAGCAGAAGCCTGTGCTTTTAGATTTTCTGACCCAAGTGGGCTGGCTTTACAATAGCTGGTGGCTTGTTACACCTCACCTAATATGGGTTTCAAAACGACCACAGATACCTACTTACATCAGCTTATTATTTCTAGCTTTTTCTAATATGAACAATGCACTACAAATTTCAGAAAAAATCCATTCTAGGAGTAAAATCCTTTATTCAACTGTGTGGCAACGCCTTTTTATATTTCTCTCTAAAAATACACTTCAAAAATCCTTATTACAAATAATAAAAAGAGAATGAAACTACCTTGTATTTTTTATATCATAGTACACAGTATTATAGAGAATTGCAGGTATACAGCCATGTGCTAAGAAACGCAAAATGTTTAAATAATTTGTGATCGCACTTCTGTGCGCTAAAGATCGCGAGTTTTATTTGGGAAAAATTTTGTATGGAAAGAAAACTAGTTTTGCCATATGAAATCATAAAAAAAATCTTTTTAATGAAAATATATCAAAACACGTTACAAAAGACATTATATAAAATTTTTGGTTTTTGTACATTTTTGGTTAAAATTTTTCATGTCTTATGTTTTGCTAGAAAGGGTTTCTGTGATCAATATTTTTTTATTGAAGAAGACAAGAAAAATAATAACCAAACCTTTAGCTGGAGGAAAACTAGGTGTATCGTCATAACCGTGTCTAGCAACAACAACAAAAATTAAAAAAAAAACTTTCGTTTTGTACATGACAAGACAGCTTTGACAGGTAGTGGCAGAATTACAATACATCACCAAAAAACATCACAAGTATTTTGTTGGTACAAAAAGTTGGCAAAACTTATTTTCTTTCGTTTTGTTTGTCAGCTATGAGCTGTGAAACTCAAATTCCCAAAAATAAGGTGATTTGAAGTCACAAAATTGGTGTGCTGGAAGTCGCAATCACAAATAGAGTTGCTAATTCAACTCGCAAGCAAATGATGAAGTGAACTTGCTTATACTACAAAAACTATTGTGTTTTTATATATTTTCATTAGAAAATACATAATTTTCATAGATTTTAATAAAAAAAAAATAATGCAATTAAAAAATACACTTTTTTGTACGAGTATGTTTGCTGTGTTGCATGTGTTACTTTAAAAATGGCGATTTTAGATGGCACCACTCGTTTTTTCCATAAAAAAAAAACAAGTGCTACTAAATTTTACAAAAGTTTTTGCTCAAACAAAACGCGCGATCAGGGCACAGAAAAATGGGATTTGCGATTTTAACCTCATAAGTGTTTAAAAAAAAATTTGGGTTCCTCCGCACATATATGTGTGCACGGTTGCCATATTTGACGATTTTCGGTGCTGAAAGTAGCACTTTGACGATTGGACGATTAAAGGTCTGTTTTTGACGACTTTTATATATCGCATTTTAACTTTCATATACTTCAAGCAATTTTGGTTTTACAACTACGTATATACTCGTACTTTCTTTTTTTGAGTGAATTTATGTAGAAAGTAAAAGTAATATTTATGGTACAGAATAGGAAAATACATGTGTAATCAAAATGTTAAGTGATATTTATTTGAGAGCATACATACGAGGGTGGATTGATATTGAATCTACCTAACGCTAGATGGCAGCATAAAACTTTTTTTATTTTGCAATTGCGTTCTGTCAAATGTCAGCTGTTAAAATTTGACCCAAATTCATTAAAAAAAAGAGAATTTCGTGCAGTGGTTAAACACTATTATTTGAAAGGGAAAACGCCGAAAGAGACAAAGGGAAAGCTCGATAAACACTACAGTGAGTCTGCTCCGTCAGATTACGTGGTAAAATATTGAATTGCTGAATTTAAACGCCGCCGAACAGAATTTACGAACACTTGTCAAAATTTTGTTTGAAAAAGTAAGGAAGTTTATGTGATTTTGACAAATTTGCGCAAAGAAAACGAAAGATAAATGTGCTTATATCACTACCGTATTAAAGCTGCCTTGAAAAAATACATAATTCTGAGAAAATACATAGACTTCTTGGTATTTTTTATTTCAAACAAAACTATAACAAAATTTTGAAATTTTTTCGAAAATTCTACCAACAAAATACATGTGATGTTTTCGGGTGTTATATTTATTGTAATTCTGCCACTACCTGTTAAAGCTGCCTTGAGTAAAACCAAAACGAATACTTTGAAATTGACAAAAATAAAGAAAACAATTGACTTTTTGTTCGTCTGCTCTGCTTGCTTTGATACAAGGCGAATTCATACCAGGTAAATGCAAGAGCAATAAATACACTACAAAAAATAAATATTTTTCAAATCTCAAGGGAAAAATATAAAAACAAAAAAAGGAATTAAAAAAAAATACAACCATGTTCCGAAAAACACGCGTTCTGAAAAACGCTTAATTGATTTTTAGGTGTTCTAAGGAACGTGCGTTTTTCTGGTGTTTCGGAGTTTTTCCGAAAAAATACAACGTATTTTACATACGTATATACATACATATATGTATGTGGTAGTTATATAAAATGAAAAAAATTTGACAACAAATAGAAAAATTTTTTAATTTAGTTTTTTTTAATTCAACTTTTTATTGAAATAAAAAGAAAACCTATTAAATTTTAATTGTGAATAATTTTATTGCCTTTTTCAAGTTCAGTTTTAGAAAATTCAATCAGTTCACTTCAAATTGCACATGCGAGTTGAAGTCGCCAATTTTAAGCGATATGCGTCCTCCAGAACACCTATTAGGCGATTTTAAATCGCAAAACCATACTTCTTGAGTTATACGTTTTTTAGAACGCCTAATTGGCGTTTTTAAATCGAAAACGCTTAATTTAAGCGATTTGCGTTTCTCAGCACATGACTGATAATAAAAAAATTTACAAGAAAAGGAAAACTTTTAACTTTAAAACTTGTTATATCGAAAAACTTCTAATTATTTCGTGAAAATTAATGTCTCAGATCATAGAGCTTGGAAAGTTTAAAATGGCCAGCCAGGTTGGGGATGATTCTGGATGATACCTGGCGCTCAAGATACAATACATAAATTAAAAAATTTCTTTAAAAAAAAACTTATAATAAAAGATAAACTTTTAATTATTTCGTGAAAATTAAAGTCTTTGATCATAGAGCTTGGAAAGCTTAAAATGGCCAGCCAGATCGTGGAGGATTCTGGATGATAGATATTTGGCGCTTAAGATACAATAATACTTAATTTAAAATAATTGTTTTAAAATTTTTTATTCCAATGACATTTGAAACAGATTAAAATTAAAAAAAAAAAGTTATCAGCTGCACTATCAATTTCACCTATTATGAATTCGTCTTGCTTTGATATAACGATATAAACGTACAATTGGGAACAACACAAAAGAAAACAACGTGTTATGTAGAGAAATTAATATAGATCTTAGTTTAAAACAGAAAAAGTATTATTTTCCGTAACTACTCGTTTAGTTAAAATTAGCATCAATATATGCAAAAAAATATATTCATTTTAGAGATTCTAATGCATTATCTTCTAAAATTAGCAAATAAACTAGCAAACGTGTGCGACAAATTTTTTAAAATTATTTTTCTCTCAAAATTAAATGACCCAATCGTTTTGATTATTAATTTTTATTTGTTTGCATATGAAACGTTTACTATTGTTTATTTTCATAGCCTCGGGACGACCTTAAAAATTGTAGGCACTTAGTTAAATAATTACATTTGTTATAAAACAGAAACTATCCGGCTGTGAATGCTCTGCTATAGCGAATTTAAATTTGGAAGAAATTAAAAAAAATATATTTTAATGCAATTTTTAATTTGTGCATAAACAGTTATTTGCTCTATTTTAATAATTACATTTTTGTTGCATAGGAGTGATATGTGTGCTGCACAAAAGTAATGAAATACTCTTGTATACTATATACATACATATTCGTGTTTATACATTTTAATTGTCCATTGAGTGAGTGATTTGTCTGGAAACTATTTACACAGATCACTACAAAAAGTTGAGAGCTTTTGATGTATAGTTTCTCGACAAGTCACCTGCTGTGGAAACATCGCATTTAACTTATGTACAACAAAAATTTTAAAAGAGAACTTATCAAATATATTTTAAAATTTTTGTTAGTAAAATAAAAAAAAAAAAAAAAAAAAAAAAAAAAAGGAAAACAAATGTTAAGACCAATTGAAAATAATTTGTATTTATTGTCTATTTGTATAAAATCATAATTTATGATTTTTTAATTTATTTACAATTATATTTTTAATTTTTGTTTTTCGTTCCTTTATAGCAATAACTATTGGTCGTCTAGGTTATGTGTGCCCAGTTGAAGTGGCTCCTTATTTGCCAGAGTTTGTACGACAGTGGTGTGTAACACATTTAATTTGTTTACAATTATATAATTTCTTTTTGATTTTTATTAAAATTTCTATGTTTTTGGAAAAGCTTCGTATTGATTATTTTGTGTAAATAATTTGTTACATGTATGCTTTTGTTTAGTTATAAAACTTTATTTTCTACTTTCTTTTATATATATATATATTTTTTTTTTAATGAAAACTAACAAAATTTATCACGAGTTCATAAATATCAATATGTATATACATATATATCTATTTTTTTCTGCTTTTTTCTTTAGGTGTACTTCGCTACGTCATATCAGAGACAACGATGAAAAAGATTCAGCTTTTCGTGGCATGTGTCACATGATAACTGTTAATCCTGCTGGTGTAGTGCAAGATTTTATATTCTTTTGTGATGCCATTGCATCATGGGTGAACCCACCGCAAGATTTGCATCAAATGATACAAAAGGTAATTAAGAAAACAAACAAACCAATTAATAATTATTTTTTTTTTAACCGGATAAACAAATGATTTTTCTCTATAATATTTCAGATATTACTTGGCTTTAAAACCCAAGTTGGTGAAGAGAATTGGCGTCGTTTTGTTGACCAATTCCCGCCTTTGTTATCAGAACGTTTGGTCCATATGTACAACATATAAACATATTAGTACTTGAGCGAAAAATGCAAATTTATGGAATTTTCGCGCGATTGGGAAAAATGTTTGACGACAAACAGGGTTACAGAAAATCAATGGGATATCTTCTGTTGTAAAACAAATGAAGGGCATATGTTTTACATTTTACAAAATAAATACTTTTGCTAGGGACTTCATTTTAAATAATTTTAATGCAGTGGAACTTGTGGGTTATAAAAGTTGGGGAAAACAGAACAAAAACTAATCATACATACATGAAATCAATTGTTAACAGCTTTCAAAACGTACTACACAGTCTTGGGAAATGTTTATTTCCTCAAAACATAAAGCTTTGATTTTTTATGAAATCAAAAATAAAACCTAATTATTAATTTTGTGAATAACAAGTTGTCAGAAGTGGATACAAAAATATTAAAGGTCTAACCTTGAACTTTTTCCATATCTGTAAAATGAAAGCTATTTGTCAACAAAATATACATACATAAAATATTAAAAAAGAAATTCATACTAAATGAAATCATTTCAAAATTAAACAAAACTTCATACATTTCACAGGCGTGTTAGATAAACACTCAAATGATTTTTTGAGTAAATTATTAACTAAATAGCTGCATCAATTGGTGAGTAAGATGCCTTAACTATTAATATTATTGTTTAGATAATACTTAAAATAACTCAAAATTCTTTTTAAGTGGCCAGTTAATTATAAAATCTCTTTTTTTATCAATTATTTGTATGTGTATGCAGTGATTTTTATTTTCAATACAAATATATTATTTCATACAACACACACAAAGATTCGAAATTATCAAAAAAAAAAACTATACGATCTGTACTTACAGTTTGCCATTTTTAATTTTAAAACGATTTTCGGTATATGAATTATTATTATTTTTTTCTTCGATAACCATTTTTTTTTTTTATACAAAAAACAAAAAGTGTATTAATAAAATAAAACGTTTCGTATCGGGTCGGGTCGTTTTCTCCGCGTAAAATATATTATTTAAATTAAAAATTTGTTACTTAAAATGAAAATTATATGAAATGTGTTTTATACATTTCTTAATAAAAAAAAAAGTATTTAAATAATTTGCTGCTTAAAAGAAATAAAAAGCTAATTAATTTATTCACATTTTTGCTTGCCTTGCCTTACACAACGGATCGGAGAGTTCCAAGTGGGCTGCATTTCATGAAACTGCCAGCCTGTACAACCTATTGCTGTTAGAAACATTTAGATTCTGCGATTCTGCTACGACTTCTTGAGGATTGGAAAATAAACAGACACAATTACTTAAATTTTTCATACCTCAAAAACCACGATTTTAATGTCTCTTTTTCTCTTACGATTTTATCAGATTCGAATCGTAAGCTTTATTTCGTTGGAAACCACACTTCACTTATTTCCCTTGATTTATTTTCGAATCAAAGGAAGGAAGCATCCCGGGGTATACTGGGTTATTCGGCTTAATACTTCGAATACTTTTTCTTGGAAGCTTCCCTCTTTGTTCGAAAATAATGTTTATTTAAATAGATAACACACGATATGTTTTTAACAATGTAGATGCAATTTTTCACAATGTAAAATACCTACATGTCGTGTATGTTTTAAATAATTATTTTTTATAATAATAAAAATTATAGACAATGTCAGACGTACGTTTGTGAGCAAATTTTACAAACCGTCTGTAAAAATTATAATTTTGACAGACATGAAAAATACATGAGGAATTACATATTAAAAAAACAGACGTAAAAACATATCATCTGTGGGTGCCTTTAAAAGTTAATTGGAACTTTAGATCTCTTTATGAAAAAATAAACAAAATTTTTATGCCAATATTTTGCTACAACTGCCAGGAAAAATTATTAGTGGTAAAGAAATAATTTTTTCTAACGAAATGATATTATCAGGTATGAAAATCTTTTGAGATCACTTCTATATCAAGCTTTGGTAGTTTACTTTTTTTTTTTTGTATGTTTTCGAACAATAATTCGGAGTAAACTTCAAAGCTCTTGTAACCACTTTTTACACAAAATGATGTAGCGTAATGTAAAGTGAATGTAATTATAATTCCATTGACAAAACTTGTTAGAGGAAAACATATTTATTTGAGATAGCAATTTTTTGTATTCATTTGGCTAATTAAAGTCGACTGGTAATATTGTAGGAGAGGCTACTCTAAGCTAACAATTTTCAATCATCGTCATCACTTTCATGTATTGAGTGTACACCGTGTATACCAGAGAACTTCACATGTTGATCAAAAAATTTTATTTATACTTAATATTTTATACAAAATATTTTATTTGCAAATGATCAAACTTACCCACACACTCTCTTTTGCTGTTCAGTTTAAAGTAACCGAACATATCTCTCATTCTTGGTTCTGAAGGTTTACACATCGGCGGACTCATAAAAATAATATTAAGTGGGAATGAATGAAATAATCAAACTTGTTCGAACTTTTCTATTTTATTTTCATTCTAAGGCATTCAAACCACATGTAGGTTGAACACTTGCTTATTTTTATCATAGGTCTAATGAAACTTGTCAACTCGTGCGCCTGCCTTTTCCACTCAACAAACAAAGTTTTGATGGATATTGAGGTAAAAAAGGAAGAAATTATTGTGTATGAATTCGTTTATTCCTATCAACAAAATCAAGTTTTTTTTTTAATTTACATTGGTTTGTGATGTCTATTCGTGTTGTCTATGGCAAAATAGCATTTTTATAAAAAAATATTAATTCTATTTGCAGTTAGGTTTTACAGGCTGCTAGCTATTTTAAAGCCAGCCCACTTAGGTCCAGTCTGGTCCCATTGTGTTTATTTACAATTCGATATTGCAAATAATATTTATTATCATATTTTATTTGCTCTCCTTTACAGTGGCTTAAAATAGAAATTTTATCGTTTGCCATATTGCATGTGTATTTCCAAGTGTACAATTCAACAAAATTTGACCCATTAATCGTACATATGTTTAACAATAAAAAACAAACAAAAGACAAGCCTTTTTTGCAAATGATCAAACTTGTCCATGTTCTTTGCATTGTTGGTATATCATATTGCTCAAGCCACACAGATAGACGTTCGGTTCAAACATGTTGTACGAGTTAATGGAAATAAGAGCGTTTGGACACGATGAATTTACTGCACACTATTGTCTTCCCTGTGCGCACTTGTTCATAAAATGCTGTTGTTAATTCTGCTCATAATCAGAACTTGATGTGTGCAGCAGAATGAATATGATTTTTAATCATCATTGAATTTTTCGTTATACATTAATATGAACAAACATTTTTGTGCTGAATAAAATCAAGAAAAACCGTGATTTTTGAAGTTCTCTGGTGTAAATACCAAATATTTGCGCTTAAACAAATTACGCTCACCGTCGTGCATTGCTCATTTGAGACACCAAGCACTACTGCTAAAGTAAGAAGCGCTTGATTTAACATGTTGTGCGTGGTTTTCAGACCAAAATCACTTCATCTTCCACAAAAAATAGCGATAAAACTGAAACATGGCTTATGTCAGTTGTTTAAAAGTAAATTTATCAAAGTTTTATTTTCGAACTTCATTTCGAATAAGAAAGTAAAACAACTTTTAACTTTTCAAATAAATTTTTTCTTTCATTCTACTACTTTTTTTGTGGCTTTGAAAAAGTAGAAATTTCTAAACAAAAAAGGTAATATCAGGTCAGCAAATTAAATGAAAAAAAAAAAAAATAATATGCAATCCTTTTTTACAAGAACCAGACAAGAAATGTAAATACATTTTTGTTTCTTTTAAGTAAGCAAATTTTTTAATACTTATTAATAAATAAAATCGTCGCGTTTCGGGTTTTATCGGTTCCGCGTTCGCGTTTAATTTGTTCGCCGTTCGTTTAAGTTTATTACTACTCGGTCATCGTCGTCGTTTGTTTTTGGTACAAAATAAATTAGAATTAGGGTTCGCGTTTTATTTTAAAATGCAAATAGCAACAAAAAATGTTTATAAACATGAATTCAAAATAAAACTTAGCATACCAGGAGAACAATAGTATTAAAAAAATTATTATAATTTATTTTTATTAAAAAAATATAATTGCAAACTCTTTAAATCCTATAGAATAATCTGCTGTTTAATAAATTATTATTATTTTTTATTTATTTTTTTACCGTACAGTCTCATAAGATTACAGCATTAAACTTTTTTGTTGAAATTTATATGCGAAAAGTTTTTTGAAAAAACACGTAACCACGTGCTAGGTAGGCAGGCTGCTGCATTCCCAGTATATTCTATGACTCTCACTTGAGTCCAAAATTTGGTCGCTTTGTATGCTAACATTGGTGCAAATAAGATGTATGCGATTGACAAATTTCAGTTGCAGACTTTCGCATGTTCTTTCGCAAGAATAATTGCACTAAACAAGTTGTTTTATTTGACTTAAATGGTGGGTCAAGTTCTTAATTCGAAAAAAGGTTAGAAAATAGATGCTGTAGTTTGTCAGCTAGTTTGGTGGGAAAAATATGATATGGCCTAAGAAGCTTTTGCCGTTTGAGGAACGATTTTCTTTATTCCCTGGCTTATTACTTTGTCAACAGATTCTTTATGAAAAGTTTCGATAAACTGTTTATTGACAATTTATGTTTAGAATTCTATGAAAAATAAAATCCTACTTACGTAATTTTAAAATAAGATTTTCTAATGTTTAATTCTTGATATCTTCCAATCAAAAAGTTTAATGTTGTAGTTCCTATTTTAATGCAGCAACACAACTTTACCATAATTAAGAACATTTATGTGATGTTTCCTCAATAAAAAATATACAATCCTTAAAGGATTAACATTTTTCGATCTAATTTTTAAACAAAAAGAAGAGAAAAATAAAAGAAAACAAAAGACTTATTTTTTATGAATAATTATAAACATTAAATAGCAAGTGTAAATTACTATAAAAAAATAACTTTAAAAAATTTTGTGTTTTAACAAATGATTATCATAGGGGGGATTAGTTAACCAAATTAAAAAAAAATATACGTGTGATATTAAAATTAAAGTTTCGGTCTCGCGTCGCGTGTCATAATAAAGAAATAAATAAAAAGTAAACAAATGGATCTCCGCCCCCAGATCACAAACTTATTGTATAATAATAACAATAATTAATTACAAATATGATTAAAACAAAAAGTTGTCGCACATTTGTATATAATAATATAAAGTAAAATTAGCATAATAAATTCATCGTGATTTCGTAAGTACCTAAACCAGATTCACCGCGGGATCTGGTCGCGTTCGCGTTTATCTCTCGGGTGATTATTTAAATTTAAGATAATAGTAATAAAAACTAACAAAACAGAGAAATAACACTATTTTCTTAATAAATTTATCGAAAAAAAAAACTAACTTATAATAATAACTAAACAAAAAATAATTTACTATTAAATACACAAATAGGCAATTTTTTATTTAATATTCAGTTTTTACTTTGTTAAAGATACAGTTTTTTATACAACAATTTTTCTTACAATATTATTTGTTAAAAGTTTCCGCTGTTCTTTATTTTTATTATTATTTTAATATGAAGTTATCGACAATTTATTAAAATAAATATCTGCATACACCTTATCCTTTTGTTATGTTCCATAATACTATACATACTACATATTTATAAACAATTTACTGAAATATTAAAATATAGAAATCATACACACATACGTACATAATACATACATACACAGATATAAATTTATTCCATAACAATATTGTGTCAACTTCACTTCACTATAGATTGAATATAAATAAGAAAAATAAACTTTGGATAAAAAATCCTGAAATTAAAAAGAAAAAAAAATATCAAATAATACTGAAAGCCATTTGAGTTTAATATCAAATTTAAATAATAAAACAACCTTGAAAGTAACATTAAGTTTAAAAACATGCATACTTTCATGTATGTAGAACTCTTATTAGCTGTTAAAAAAAATATACTTTGTAAAAAAAGCTCTTATATCTCAATATCCAATACTAAAAATAAGCATACAGATAATAAAATAATAATTTAAATAGGTTTAAATACATAAACATATAAACAAAATGTGTATGTATTTTTCTCACGACAAATGTGTATGTATATGAAAAATAAATACATTATTTTAAATAAAAACAAAACACAATTAAAAATCAAGCTTTCCTTAAGTCTTTGTATTAATGTTGTTGTTGTTTTTTTTTTTTTTGCGAAGGGAACAATGTTCTAAATATACAAAAGTTTAAAACTCAGTTTCAACATTTAAAACAAATACAATACGTTTTACCCACTTGCTGCAACGTTCTTATAACTAAGGCGAACAATTTTCAGCACGAAAAAATTCTTAAGTATTTAAATGAGAACTTTGAAAATAATGCTAATTTTTCAATTCAGATTTTCTATTTATTTATTAGAAGAAGAGAAATTTAATAAAATTCGAATCATAGAAAAGATTTATTCATAAATTAAACAAATCGGGAACTGGACGATGATTTTTTTCTTTACCAGTGAACAATCAAAGTAAAATTCAACGATTGTGTTACTTATCAGTAAAACTGTGGCAGAATTACAACAAATACAACATCACATGAATTTTGTTGGTTGAATTTTCGAAAAATTGTCAATGATTTGTTTTACTTTTGCTTGAAAAAGCAAGGATGTCTATCTGCCTGGCTCACGATGTCGTTTCGTAAACGTTCAGGGTGTCCCAGAACTCAACTATCTATACGATCGTACGATTCAGTCACAGCAAACTGTTTTAAAAGTCTGGCCGACTTAAAAAAATCGCTTCAAAATGGCGTTGTAGGCCACACTATTATACAAGTATAATTGCAATAATTTATATACACAATAAAATAATTAAAAACCTTTATTAACATAATAATTTTACATTACTTAAATTTTTTTATCGAGGCACCAACAATATTCTCATTTTTTCACAATATTAATTTAATTTAAAAAAACTATACAGTTGCAAATAAATTTGCAAAGTATAGGATGCACAGCATGGGCGGAGTAACGTAGACCTTATGCCCACGATGGCATTAAGAGTATTTCTTTTGCGGCGCTGTGACTAACTGTACCGACCTATGCCTTCGCATAGGAAGTTGCCGCGTGGTTAACAACGAAATACCCCACAAAAACTGTAAACTAATACAGTTAGTTGAGGTAGACAGTTAAGCAATGAGAGTGAGACGCAAAACTCTCGAAGGCCAAACAACAACAACAAGCCTGACCGCACTTTAGAAATAATTACGATGACGCGAGAGCTGTTCCCCAGCCCAGAGCTGCTTTACGGCTTTTTCCACAATATATAACACACTTATCGCAGAGAAACCATAATATTTTGAAAAGTTTCATAAAATTTTTCAAATCGCACAATTTGTTAAGAATTCTGCTGCACGGTTGCATTTTTAGTACTTTTTCAGCACATATGCTTTATAGCGCATTTACACCAACTCAAAATGTAGTAGATTTGAATTGAAATCTACAACGAAATCTATATCGTTTATACCACCGGTTTTTGACATCTAGCAAGATTTCATTTACTAAAATATAATTTATGCATGCGGGTTTGACAATGCAATATTATCAGAGACTGAATACACCAGCATTAAAGTGTATATTTTTGGTGCCCAGAGACTGCATACACCACATTATAGTGCAATTTTTGTTGCAGCGTAGTATTTTTAAGTAGTTTTTTCAAGAAATCACAGATGCATCGCTTAGTACTGAGTAGATTTCAGGAGATTTCGTCGAAATCTACTCATAAAGTAGATTTCATTTTGTATGGGAAATCTCAAAATCTAATAGATTCAGCTTGAAATCTCGAATGAGCAGATTTTGCTTTGGTGTAAATAGGCTATTATTTAATAGATCGCACGATCGTGTATGATAGTATAAGTCTATGGTCAGACACAGCGATTTTAATTGCCGAACTTTTTAGCAATTTTCTTTTGGAATTGCTTTCTTGTCCACACACAAAAAACTTTTTTCGGCAATTCCTGAGCTTTCTCTACTTATTATTTCATACAATTTGTATTGTATATGCACACATACACAGTAAGGAATTGCTGAGAATTGCCCTTCTTATTCCCCTCACCGAAAGCTTCTATAAAGGCAAGAATTGCCCAACTAAAGTTGCTGTGTGTGACAGGAACTAACAAGGCCTTAATTAAACTTGCAGTGCCGTTCTCAAATTAACTGACTGAAGTTGTGTATCTGCTTTTTCGTAGTATTATCGTTCTCAACTTTGTGTAAGTTTGGTTGACAAAAGCGTTGTTTTATTGGCAGTTAAAGTTGATTTTCTGAGTTAACGGCAAAAAAAAAATTATTTTTTAATAGATGTAATAATTTTACCCAGTTTCTTAGCTTTTTAAGGAGTTCAAAAATAACTATCAAAGCTCAACTTCAGCGTCTTTTCCAGACTATGGAGAAAAATCCAGAAATTGGAGCAATCACAAATTTGACTGGTTAAGTGAAGCACATCAATATTAGGGCTTTCATTTAAAAAATAATAATCTACATTTTGCGCAACAGTCAAAATACTTTCTTTAATTTAATTAAATTCTTGCTAGTTTTCATTTGCTAAACTTGAACTTTAAAGTTGGCAATTTTAGAGCAAGCTCAGCTGGGAGGTTACTCTCTATTGCAATGCGAAAGAAACATGGTGCGTAATCGAAAAATTCGTACCCTGGGGGCTAATTCTGTCATTCGTGATCGAAATTACTATCGAGTAGAAAATAATTTCGATATCGTGTAAATTTCTAATGATGCGACTCGTTACGTAACGAGTCGAGTTATCACTTCAGTGTTGCAAAATACTGACAAAATGTGTTTTATAACACTGCCGAAAATTGTATGTATTTTCATACTTTGTATACTTGTTGTACATTAAAAACTAGATAAACACACACGTTCACAATAACAATTCATTTAAATCAGTTATGTATGCGTGTTTGTACATTAAAAAGTAAGTAAATAGAAATAACAATTCAATAAATATGTATGTAAAAAACAACCATTTAACTATGTATATAATCATTTCTAAAAAAAAAAAACAAATATAAATTCTTGAATATAATGACATGTGACTTCAAATATAAGTTTATGTGTTCTTAGCAATACTCATCTTTATATATGTACATATTTTTATGAATTGAAAAAAGCCAAAATGAATTGAAAAAAACAAAAATTTTCAATTTAATTTAACTACTATTGCTATTCAAAACAAATTTTTAATTTACATTTCTTTTGTGTTTTTCTGTTTGGCTGGTTTTCGATAGTACTTTTGCTTACGAGTAAAAAGTAGCACGGTTGCATTCGAATGGTTACTCGCTATCGAATGCCATCATTAGAAATTTCGAAACCTTTTACTCGATATCGAATGCGATAATCCCAAAAGTGTAAAAACTCGCACATTCGAGTAAAAACTCGCTCGTAAGCGAATGACAGAATTAGCCCCCTGTAATGCGTTTTCGTATTTTGTTTTCGCATTTAATTTTCCCTTTCGCACAATTTATACTACTGTTGCTTCATTTTCAAACAATTTCCCGAAAAAGTTGCGCAAACAGCACTGAGTACCAAATTATATTGTTATCGCATCTACCTTTCGCATCGCAATAGAGAGTAACCCCCCTGAAAAGCACAATGCGCAAGAAGAGTATGGTTGTGGGAAAGTTAAGTTGTCTCTTACACAATCAAACTGAGCAATAGGGGCACTAAGCTGCATTACCCAACGCCTACCTACACTGCGTCCAGCAATTCTGTGGAATACTATAGTCAGCCACTTTTGACGAAAAAATTTCGTTTCAATTTCATTACCTTCAAATAAATACGCTACCTCCCTAATTATTACTCATCAGGAAGAGAACAATTTAATGTAATATTAATAACAATGAAAACGCTAATAATTACAATGCTTTTTTTTTTTTTTTGTTTTAATATTTTTCCATGACACTTAAACACTTATGTAGAAAACTAAAGTGATCTTACATATTAACCAGCCAACAAATTTATCTGTCAGCAAATTAGTTTAGGTTCAGAACCATTCACTTCAAGTCTTACAGTGGACTTGACAGAAAAAGCACAATCCATTATAAAGAGATTGCCGATTTTTAGATAGATTTTTGTTAAAAATCTAGAGCTTTTTACTGGAAATCAATGTGAAATATAATTACATTAATGAGGAGTGTAATAATTTTTGCTTCATAAATAATTACAAATAAAATGTTTTTATATTTGTAGTGAGTGATTTTTTTGCTATTATCTTTTTGGCAACACTAGTTTTGACAGCTCACGCACGTTTTGTATCTTGTGTCACTGTCAAACATCTTCAGTTTGGTCTATAATTTAATCATGAATCGTCTTACAAACGAACAACGCTTGCAAATTATTGAATTTTGTTACCAAAATGCGTGCTCTGTTAAGAAAGTTCATCGCGCGCTTCTTCCATTTTATGGTCAGTTTAATCGACCTACTGAGGCTTCTATTCGGGCTATTGTAAAAAAAATTTCGCACCAAATTTACATTGTTGGACATTAAACCACCAACACGCTTACGTAAAGTGCGAACTGAAGAAAATATCGCAGCCGTATCGGCCAGTGTTGGTGATGACCGTGAATTATCGATTCTGCGCCGTTCGCAGCAATTGGGCCTCTGTTACTCCACTACGTGGAAAATTTTGCGGAAGGATTTGGGTGTGAAGCCTTATAAGATACAGCTGGTGCAAGAATTGAAGCCAAACGACCTACCACAACGCCAAATTTTTGGTGAATGGGCTCTTGAAAAGTTAGATGAAGATCCACTTTTTTATCGAAGAACTGTGTTCAGCGACGAGGCTCATTTCTGGTTGAATGTATACGTGAACAAGCAAAACTGCCGTATTTGGAGTGAAGAGCAGCCAGAAGCATTGCAAGAGCATCCACAAAAAACAACCGTTTGGTGCGGATTATGGGCTGGCGGCATCATTGGGCCGTATTTCTTCAAAGATGATGCGAATCACAACGTTACTGTGAATGGTGAGCGCTCCGTGCGATGATAACAAACTTGTTTTCGCCCAAAATGGAAGAGCTTGACTTGCATGACATGTGGTTTCAACAAGACGGTGCCACATGCCACACAGCACGCGAAACAATGGACCAATTGAGAGGCGAGTTCGGTGAACAGTTTATTTCACGCTTGGGACCAGTCAATTGGCCGCCCAGATCGTGCGATTTAACGCCTCTAGACTATTTTTTGTGGGGCTATGTTAAGGCTAATGTCTATAGCGACAAGCCCGCTTCGATTGACGCACTGGAAGCCAACATTGCCAACATTATTCGTGAGATACCGGCCGAAATCTTGGAAAGAGTATGCCAAAATTGGACTAAGCGGATGGACCATTTGAGGAGCAGCCGCGGCCAACATTTGCATGAAATAATCTTCAAACATTAAATTATATCGACCCAACTATCGATCCAAATAAATATTTCGTGCATTTTTCTGAATTTTATGTGTTTTTTTTTTTTAAATTTCTGATAGTTCTTATAAAATCACCCATTATATAGTAAATTTTTAGGTATTTTGTTGCTTAAAACGTTTTTGCTGTTTGACCTGTAAATAAAAAAAACAGGTTGTTTTACTCCATTGGAAATGTAGACAAAAAATCTACGAAACGTCGAGAAAAGTAATACAACATGTTTTTTATTTACTAAAGGTCAAACAGCAAAAACGTTTTAAGCAATAAAAATAAAATGATTTATTATACTACGTAAGTTCTTCTTATGTGGTGTTTGTGGGACACAAATTCTATGAAATATACTCAAAAGTTTTCTAGACGTATCACTCATTTGTGTCCAATACACACCATATTATAATCGAGTCCATTTCTTTCTTAAGAAGTATTTATTATTACAATAATAATTACTGTAATTGATCAAAGATAAGAAAAAATAATTATTTAATTCAAATTGTCTGATGTGTGATGAGTAATGAAACTAAGCTAAGGCAAATAATTATTTTTTCTTGCCTTCGTTGCTCAAGGCGATTATTGTTATAATAAAAAATCCTCAACTTAGGGAGAGAACGAACTTAAACCTTACAGATAACAGCTTGGAGTATTTACAATCAGAAAGTTCAACTATTTATCATTACTTACCCTAGGTTAGGTTGTACACGCCGCCAGTTTCATGAAACCAGCCCATATGGGTCCTTTCTTGGTCCCATTGTATTGCCTCAAGGAGGAGTGCAGCCCATGAGACTTACACTTACCCCGACGGTACGTGCTTTCAAATCACGAACCGTTTTGAAAGCACGCAGACAATTTGAAGCTGTTCTGCAAATCACATTATTTTACGGTTTTCGACATGCTTTTAATTTGTCGAAAGCACGGAAAAACAGTTTTTTTACATTTTTGTTTTTTTTTTTTATTTATAGTTTTATATTCTTAACTACAAAAAAAGTGAATATTAAGTAAAAAAATAAACCAGCTGACTGCTAAAGAGAAAATGTAAATCACTACTATTGGTAAACAAAGCAAAACAATTTCTCAAAAAACAAGCAATGTCAATAATTTTATTAATATTTATGTTTCTGTGTGAATAAAACTTAATTTTATTACAAAAATCAACAAACAACAAACACATCATTTTAAATACATAAAAATAGTTTTATTAAATTTGTATTGAAAAACACAGAGAAAATAACCAAGTGATATCAAAAAGCCAACCATTTGGCTAACCGGTTTAAAATCACGTGATTTGAATATTTTCTGTGTGCAGAACACCTATTGCGTGATTTGAAATCACTTTGACAAAAAGTGATTTGCAGAACAGCCCTGATAATTTATAGGTCTAAATAGAGCTTTTTGTATATATAGTTCTCATGCACTCAAGAATAGTATCACTCATGAATAGTATCACTCTATCAAATGCGTTACGAAAATAGTGCTGTGTTTAGGAGGATTTGGTACGGCTGCAGTACTTAAGATCGTGATCAACTGATCCTCGTTTTACGCTTATATTACCAAATTACGCTTTTATTTCTCAACGACCTCTGCAAAAGCTGTATGGAGTCTGCTATCCTGGACTCAAATTTTATTTATAAGCTTTTTACACTGATTGACATCTAACATCATATTTCGAAGATGTTAACATCTTTCCATAAGAAATACATTGTTCTAAAAATCAACATTTTTCAACTTCTTTATAAAATGTTCCTATCTCATTTTATTCCATTTAATCAGGCCTGTCACAGAAATTATTCGGAATGGTTTTGATTACGAATTTTCAATTCGATCGATTTTGTTTTGCCTTCTTCAGACTTAGAACGATTTACTTAATTCCGACAAAGTTTATCTTTGGTATTTTTATGGTAAGTGTGGCAATATTTTACATTAAACTTAGTAATAATGTACAAATAAAAAAAAAACATGTTTAAAATAGTAAAGTGCTAAAGCGCAAAAATTTGTTCAAACTAATTTCAACAAAATTTAAAACATTTAAGCAAAATACCTGGAATTTCAGTTGTTGCAGTGTTAAACGTACAAAGACGAGATCAATCCACCGAAATATTGTGACGAAGGAGTTCAAGGGATGTATTAGATCCACTTTCAAGCAGCACCTGATTAAAGTTTTTGTTGCTTATGTTTCTTTACTTCAAATATAAAAAGTATTTGGAAATAATAAAAAATATCAATAAATTGTGTTTCATTGTTTAAAAAATAAAACTCTTTATGGGAATAGGAATGTTGTGTACTTGTGTTATTGCTATTGCATATATAAACTTCTAATTCCATCGCAAAAAGAAAAGTGATTTCATTTTGAGAAAATGGAATTATTTCAATTTTCTGAAGAAACTTTTTCGGAATTGAAATTGATTTCGATCGAAATTAATTTCTGTGACACGCCTGAATATCTTTCGATTATTTCAGTGTCATCACTAGAAAAGTGACAATAATGTCGATTATTCTTGTGGCATCAGTCAAGGCAGATTTATACAGGTAGTGGCAGAATTACAATAAATACAACACCAACAAACATCAACATGTATTTTTTTAGTAGAATTTACGAATAGTTGTCAAAATTGTTGGTGTTGTATTTATTGTAATTCTGCCACTACCTGTATAAAACTGCCTTGGCATCAGTGAAAAAACATCATTTGTTTAAAAAATATTTGTTAAAAATCATAATTTATTTATCATGTGTCAATTGTTTGCATGTGTGCTTTCTTGCGTATTTTTTTGTAATACATTTTTCTTTCTCTATTTTTGCTAAATGTTTTTTATGTGCCTAACATATTGTTTATAGACATACACATATTTTATAACTAATCCTCTTTTGTTTTTAAAATTAATTTTTTTCGAAAAAATTTTGCGTATTTTTGTTAAATTGTTTGAAAATTAAAATAATAATAGTTTTAATTGATAGTAGATATTAAACCGTATTTCACACTTTCAACATCTTCCATGCGTTTCATGAAGATGTTGATCAGTGTAAAAAGCCTATTAGTTACAGGAATGATAGCAAATCGGAACTGAAATCATTTTTAACATGTAACACTATGTTCAGACAGACGGTAATATGAAACACTTGGTTCGTTCGCTGAACCACGATTGCGAAACTAACTGTTCAGACGGTCCTTATTGTTTCAAAGGTTTCACTGCTTTTTTCCAATTTTAATTTAAATCTTTATGTATTTATTAATTTTTTAACTATACAATTGCAAATAATGGCGTTTTCTTTTCTAGAAAAAGTGTAACATTTTCAATATTGTTTTGCCAAAAAAATAAAGAAGTATACAGTTTTCTCAACTTTTTTTCAGATATTTATAGTTATTGCGATATCTTCTTTTGATCTTAGTAAAATTTAAATTTTAAAACTTGAGTCTTAAGAATAAAAGTGCAGCATAAATGCAAAACTTTTTCAGAAAAGAAAACGGCATAAATCTAATGCGCAGCATGGGCGTAGTAATGAAGACCTTATGCCCACGATGGTATTAACAATAATTTGCAGCGGCGCTATGACTATTTGGATTTAGCCTTCACATAACAAGTTGCCGCGTGGTTAACAAAGAAACACCTCAAAAAACTGTAAACCACTGATGTCCACTTCATAGCACAATTGTGCTAAACAACTCACACGTATTTGTTATGCTCTTTCATTTAGTCATCGTTGAGTTAGCGATGAAAACACATGCGACGGATGGTTATAACTTTTTTTCAGGAATTCATGTCCAACAAACACGAGCATTTCATTTGAAAACAACGAAGCAAAGTAAAAAATTGTGTGTGTTTACATTGTTGTAAATTTTACAACAAACAAAAGCATACACATTCTTATTTTATTTAATGTTCACTAAGCCAGCGTCGAGTAAACACATATTCTTAGCGGTTCGTTGAATTTTTTTTATTAAAATAAAATGAGATGCGAGAAGTATTTTATGATAAGCAATGCTTTTAATTCGCATTTAAAAAGTATTTTATTAATTCGAAATTCTCATGAAAGCATCAATATGGAAGATATAATTAAAGACAAACAAAGTTCACAGCCTACATAAAACAGCTCAGCTTATGTTTCTTTTTTTTGTATTTTAAAAGAGAACTTCATAAGAACGTCTTATATTAATTCTTATATTACGATTAATTTAATTTTGATCTACTGAACTCTGTTTTTTTTTATTTTCATTTCAAAACTAAAATACATATCCTCCATTTCTTTAAATTTATCAGTTTGAGAATGAACAAACTTTCAAATTAATTTTTAAAATATATTATAGGATTTTCTTTTTTACACGTTTAACGTTATGTTTGCTGGGTAGCTCTCGCACCAACACAACTGTATTTTCATTTTTGGACACCAATGCTGTAAACTAATACAGTTAGTTGAGGCAAACAGTTAACCAGTGAGAGCGAGGCGCAAAACTCTCGAAGGCCAAACAACAGCAAGCCTGAACGCACTTAAGAAATAATTACTATGATGCGAGAGCTGTTCTGTTTCTTTTGACTTGACACATTAAGTGCCAGGTTAGACACTTCAACTGTAGTCGGGCAATTCTGGACTTTATAAAAGCTTTCGGTGAGGGGCATAAGAAGGGAGCTTAATGAACAGCACACAATTTTGTTCTGCAAAGAGCACTTCAGACTATCACACTTTATACCTACTAAGACTTTTCAAAAATGTAAAGCATTATGGAAATAAAAAATAAGACGGTAGAGATTTGACCTCTCATAACACTTCAGCATTTTTAACTATTAAACAATAAGATTTTTCATTAAATCTGGGTTGCATTTTGTACAAAAGCAAATAATAAAAATATTATTATTATTATTTATTAGACTTATAATTAAATTACAAAATCTAATATTAAAGTTAAGTAAGCATTAGTCCAGTCTTTAAGCAAATTGGCTGTTTATTTTCATATCATATTTATTATTTTACTTTAGGTGTGATGGTGAGAAAACAAAATGTAATGGTACGTTAGATTTCTTGACAGTCGCAACAAGTCTCATTAGATTTTTGTCTCACAAACTCCAATCAAATCTTAAGACTTGTATGATAGCCTGAAACGCCCTTAAATAACACATTAGTTTATAAAAATAAACAGCGAATTACCATATACCTAATACCTACGTGAATTTTAGATGGAAATATGCACCTAATTTTTGGCTTTATATTACTGAATTGATCAAATAAAAAAAAATTGTTTTCTTTGGTTTAAAATATTAAATATCATAAAAGTGTTAGCTGGGTTACTTTATTATTTTTATTATAAAAAAAAATTTTGTTTTCTTTTGTTTAAAAAATTAAATATCATAAAAGTGTTAGCTGGGTTACTTTATTATAAAAAAATTGTTGTTTCCTTTTGTTTAAAAAATTAAATATCACAAAAGTGTTAGCTGGGTTACTTTATTATGTGTAGAAGAATGGTGGTAAATATTTTTTAGGCTAACGGTTTTTTTACATAAAGCACATGCTCTCTCCTCTAAAAGAGAAAAATTCCTATGACGTATGAGAAATATTTTCTTTCATTAATAAAAAGGAGAAACGACATTTTTAAACCACTGGGGTTAATGCAGCGGCCCCAAAACAATAACAACAAAAACATGTCAGTATATCACAACAATAAAATTTAAAGAGAACAAAAGAGCACTTAAACGAGTAAAAAACAAGTCAACAAAAACAGTTGTTGTTTTTATTAGTTTAGCTAATTGTAGTTGGACTGTGCTATTAAATTGACCTGCTTGCTATCAGTGGTGCGATTAATAAAATTCATAAAATACTTGCATACATACGTATGTATATATGTATATATAAAAGATATTACTCTCGGCTGTGAAATGTCTTATTCTATTGTTGGTAAAAAAATATTAAGTGCAGTTAATTTTGGTATGGAATAAATAAGCATGCTCGTATATATGCTTATCAATTTTAAAGGAATCTAAACGCACAATATACGCACATATGTATGAGTATATGTAAGTATAGAAAGTAAATATAAATAATGCACTATATTGCCGCATTAGATGTGGGAACAACAACAGTCCGCTGTTTTGTTCTCAATGAAAAATGTGAAATTAAGGGTTCAGCTGTGGAAGCGGTAAGAAATCATTTGTATCAAAAGTTATGAATGAAAATACGTTTATTCTCTTCCGTTATCATGACAGGTAGAACTGCTGAATCCAAAGCCGGGTTATTTTGAAATAGAACCTGAAGGTCTGTGGCGCAAAATTATAAATGTGATAAAAGATGCAGTTAAAAGTAAAATATATTTGCTTTTATTTTCTCAATTTTTTTTTAAATATACATACATATGTACATATTTTCAGATGCTCAAATTTTACCTATGCAAATTTCATGCCTGGGCATCAGTAGCCAACGTTGCACCTTTCTCTCTTGGAATCATGTGACACAGGAATATTATCATAATTTTATAACCTGGAAAGACTTACGTTCCGACTCTTTAGTTGATGAATGGAATAGTAGCTTAACTTTAAAAGCCATCAATACGTTGTCTTACGTTTTGTATCTCATCACACGCAGTAAACGTTTTTTGGCCGGCAGTGTATTAAAAATGATGAACGGCCAAGTAACTTTACGGTTGCTTTACGAAATACAAAATAATTTAAAACTCCAAGAAGCTTTGAAAGCAAAATCAGCTAGATTTGAGTTATTGGACTCATGGATATTGTACAAATTAAAAGCTGGCAATGGCAAGGATGTGCCAGTGGAGCACATCACTGATATAACTTCCTGTACGGCAACGGGCTTATTTGATCCCTTTCTAATGTGTTGGTCACCAATGGTGAAATTAGTTTTTGGCATTGATGTAAGTAGAGAATTTAAGAGTTAAACAAGAAAGCTTCTTATATTATTTCTAATTGAAATACAAAAATTCATGAAGGATTAACTTTACACAGCTGAAAAAGTTTACATATGTAAGTAAAATCATAGAAAAAACGGAGGCTATAACAGCGTCAACATAATGAGAGCTATTTTTTCAGGTATTTTACTACCCGATTAGCGGAAATCAAGAATTGTTTACCCTATATATATGTATATAGTGGTGGACGCGTAATTAAAACATAAATGTGATCTTTCATTCTTTCGGTATTTTATATGAGCTATTGTTATTTCAACGGAACTTTTGCACTACAGAAATAAATTTTATCTATTTTGCACTTGGTTCTTTCTTTACATTCATTTTTTTTTTTTTTTTGTTAAGTTTTCTTAAAAACAATCGCATTATTTAGTGAAAGGGATGTTTTTCAAGTGGACGCATAATTAAAACATTTTCAGTTCTGCTATTTAAATAAAGTTATTTTAATATAATTTCGTTATGTTGTGAAAATTTGTTGATAGGTATGTTTTAAATGGTATCAGTAAAATTGTATACCAATATTAGCCACTAGGTATGGGAAAAAGACCAAGTTACTCCAAAGAAGAAAGGAAAGTAAGCATTGATCTCAAATGCTCTGAATAGACGTTGAATACATTTTCTCAATTACGTATTTGCACTAAAGGAAAAATGTATAATGCAATGAACCACTTTGATAAATTTCGGAACTCGAATAATGTATGCAGGGCCCACAAATCCAGTAAAACCACAGCCGAAGACAATAGAATAGTGGTAAGTGACCACTTAGCTGACTGATTTCAAAGCTCTTAACATCTGAAAGTTGAATTAGACTCATCATATAGTATCCATATATCATCTAGAACTATTCGATGACGGCTTAATGAAAGAGTCTTACGTGGATGCATCGCAGAGTAAAAAACAAATTATAAATCTTGATTGGATTTTTTCAGAAAAAGCATTAAGAATGCTAGGGATCAGATGGCAAACGCTATGAATAGCGTCTAGTTAACCAAGAACAGAGTCTCAGATATACCATTAAAACAATAAATTAATTTACTACCAAAAATGTTTTAATTATGTGGCCACCACTAAATATGTATAATTTTTTTTCTTATTTACATTCTCCTTTTAACTTTGGCTTTATTTGAGGCCATTACATAAGAAAAAATTCAAAAACATTTCATAAAGATTATTCAAATTTTATTAAAAATTAAGGCAAAACCGAACACAGGGGTCATAATAAATTGTATACAAACACTGGACTTGTATTCTGGCATTTAGACTTTAAATTTATGGCAATAATATTTCCTAATACTTCTTCTTAATTTGCTTAGTATAAACTTTCTTTGCAAAATCAAACTTTGTCATTTCCTTTTTCAGAGCTCACTACTGCCAAAAATTGTGAAAAACTCTTATAAACATTTCGGACATATCAATTCCACCGATTTTGGACCAGAATGGAAAAATTGCAATATACCCATAACGTCGTCGGTTAGCGACCAAGCAGCAGCTTTATTTGGATCACAATGTTTTGCAAAAGGCGATGTTAAAATCACCATCGGCACTGGAGCCTTCTTGGACTTAATCACTGGAAACCGGTGTCATGCTTCTTTAAAGGGCATGTATCCATTAGTAGCTTGGCATTATGATGAACCAATTTTTTGTGTTGAAGGGGCTGCTTACGACATGGGTACAGTTATAGACTGGGGTCAAAACTGTGGACTTTTCGCGGAACCTAGTGTTACTTCTGGTATTGCGGAATCAGTGGCGGATACAAATGGGGTGTTTTTCGTGCCTGCTTTTAGTGGTTTAGGGGTAACATTAAAAAAACATTAAAAACCTAGCTCTAGTTAAATAATAGTGTGATTTTTAAATTTTTATTTAAGGCGCCGATAAATGATCATAAAGCAGCCAGTGGCTTTATAGGTATAACACCATCTACTAAAAGAGAGCATTTAGTAAGAGCATTGTTGGAGAGTATTGTATTTCGCTTAGTACAATTGAGTGAAACTGCAGAGAGGGAGACCGGTCAAAAGCTCAAAGTATTGAAGTAAGCATTATTTTTTAAAGTATTGTGGTAATAGTTTTGCTGCATTAGGGTTTCAAGTTTATTCAATAGGTGTGTTTCTTTACTTTCCGGGCAAGTTTCGGGCAAAAGAGAGCATGCATGAGTTACTCTCAAATACAGATAAAATTTACCTAAAGTACGGGAACGCAAAAAGCCAAATTTCTAGCCCAAAAAGAAACATATGCTGTGTTTTGATATGGCAAAAAAAAATTGTCACTTAGTTTTACGAAAAAATACTGTGATATTTTTCACTTTTTAGCTTTTAATGTCTTTTGTACATTCCTGTGTATTTAATTTTTATATAAAAACACTGAAATGATTTGTATACGAGTTGATTCAAATGAACTTTGTTTCTTTGCTATTGTTTATTTTTCGAACAGCTGATTGCTTAATTACTTGCCCAAACTAGCCCGAAGAAAAAGTACGGGCTGTTTAGTGCAAGAAGAGGAAGCATACTATTCTCTCAAAAGCGCTCTCATTTGCCCAATTTTAAAGTACGGGAACGCTTTTCGTGCAAATTGGGATCCCGCGGGATCCCAAAGTAGAGTAAAGAAACACACCTAATATGACTTCATGTCAAATGTAAGTACTCACTAAATAAAGAATTTGATTGCAGCATAAACAATTTAAAATCAAATATTTATGTATTTAACATTAAAGATTGTTTTTTCTTTATATTTATTAGACTTGATGGTGGAGTTTCACGCAATAATTTTGTTTGCCAATTTTTAGCAGATGCCAGTGGCATACATGTTGAAAGAGCCAGCAATCCTGAAAGTAGTATAATGGGCGCTACATACGCAGCTGGTTTGAACCTGGGACTGTGGAAAACTTTGAATGATGTTCTTAAATTTCGTGATATTGAACGTATTTTTGAGCCAAATAGAGAAAACTTTCCAATTATACGTGAACGCATGAGTATCTGGCTCAAAGCAATTAATCGGTTTGGCTTTTGGTACAATTAACGTTTTTAAAATCCTTTTTACACCAATAATTATGTGGGACGGGTACTGGTCTTGAACGAATTTTTTTTGACAATGGAATGGTTTATTTTCGCATTGTCGCATATGTTAAAAAAGTATTAAGAAATAAAACTTAAAATTAAAACTTTTACTCCGAATACAATATTTAGTTATAAATTATTTCACCATATTCGAAGCAGCGTCATCGTTTTCTCATCAAAAATTATGTATTCTTTGACAGGCCTCCAATATTATCTAGACCTAAGCAATAGATATAGTCTGTCGACAACATTCAACCGTTGTTGACAAGAAGTAAATACATAAATGAAAAAAAAATGTGTGAAGAATTTATGTGACGGCAATGACGCCTCGTTGAATATGGGGGATAATGGTACAATAGTATAACAGGTAAAAGTGGAACTACAACAAGCCAACAATAAAAAAAACAACATGGCTTTTTATTGCTGCTTTGTGCTGATAACGAATTTTACCAAATTTGAGGAAATTGAGAAAAATACAGTAATAAAAAAATTATATTTTATTCATTTATTTAACTATACAGTCGCAAATAAATTTGCAAAGTATAGGATGCAGAGCAAGGGCGGAGTAACGAAGACTTTATACTCACGATGGTATTAACAGTAATTTGTAGCGGCGCTGTGACTTAACGACTGCCTTCACATAAGAAGTTGTCGTGTGGTTAACAAATAAATACTTCAAAAAACTGTAAACTATTACAGTTAGTTGAGGCAAACCGTTGACCAGTGAGAGCGAGACGCAAAACTTTCTCCTAACCTATTTCTTATTTTCCTCAACGACCTTCTCTATCAAACTTCCAACCCTATCCACTCTTTCGCCGATGACAGTAGCATTTGCCACTCTTACTCGTAGGCCTAGCCTGTCAGAGATCGCTGCCAAGAGGCTAAGTAATTATAAATGATTCACTGAACAGTGACCTTCTATTAATCTCTGAGTAGGGTCGTAAAAACAGAGTCGTTTTTAACGCTCGTAAGACCCAATGTTGTTTATTAACACACAAACACACGACCGCAAGTGCTGCTTCATCTGTACTAATGGATGGTATAAATATTAAAGAATCGGATGCTCTTGATGTTCTTGGAATGAAAATACAGTGTGATATTCGCTGGAATGATCACATTTTTCCCGTCTCTAAAGAAGCATTCAAGTGCCTCGGGTTTTTGAAACGGTGTTAGATGTACTTCACTCCATCCGACCTCCTTACTATTTATACCACCTACATCCGACCGAAAATGGAATACAACTCTCATGTTTGGGCCGGTGCCTTAAAGTCTATTTTGGGGTTACTGGACCGTGTGCAGGAGAGGGCGAAGAAGCTCATCGGTGACAGTAGCGTATCCAACTCTATTGACTCACTGGAGCATCGACACAGTGTAGGGTGCGTTACTCTGTTCTATCGTTACTACAATGGATTTTGCTCTGACGAGATTAGGGATCTTGTTCCCGAAACTCGCACATTTTTACGTGGCACGCATTCATCGTCCAGAGTTTATACATTTTTGGTCATTACCCAGAGAATCGTACTGCGCATTACAGAGAGAATTCGTTCTTCAGCCGTACGCTTCGTCTGTGGAACAAGTTGCCTGCAGGCGTGTTTCCTGTCTGTTATAGCATTGCAAAGTTCAAGTCAAATGTTCATAAACGCTACTTCTTCTATCCCCCTCCTCACAACCTATTTTCCTAGTTCTGGTACAATGCACTGCATATGTAGGGGTCATCCCCTGAGTACTGGTCCAAGATTAAAGAAAAAAACAACAACAACAAAAAGCCTGACCACACTAAGAAATAATTACGATGACGTGAGAGCTATTCCCCAGCCTAGAGCTGCTTTACGTCTGAAAAAAAACCAATGCCTGTATGAGAAGTGCAAAGGCCGGGTTACATAGAGTATGTCGTACGTTATATGTTGCCTTTTTCAACTGACAACTAAGTTTAAATACATACATGTAGTCTCATTAGCTTTGTCACATTCCGTACTTCTCCGTCAACGCAAAGTTGAGCAGCTTTTAACGTACGTTCGGCACTTTGATATTTTGATTTATTTTCTCGTTCAAAAATAAAATGAATTTAAACAAATTGCGTTCGATTTTCTGTGCTGTGCCTAAAAAATGAATGAGAAGATTTTAGTTAAATTAAAGTTTTATATCCCTTAAGGCACCCACAGACGATATGTTTTTACGTCTGTTTTTTAAAATGTATTTCCTCATGTATTTTTTCATGTCTGTCAAAACTTTTCATATTTACAGACAGTTTTTAAAATTTGCTCACAAACGTTCATGTACATTTACGTCTGACATTGTCTATGTTTTTTATAAAAAATAATTATTTTATGCTTTTTATAAAATATAATTATTTAAAACATATTAAAATATTACTGCATTAAAATTTCCTCAAGCCGACTACTTATACCGCTCAAAAACGGCTGCTGAATTGTTTGCAAGGCATAGAGCTCTAATGTCATATGTTTAAACATAACAAAATAGAACAAGCTCTATTTGAAATTTTGTCAGACGACTTTGCTCATGTTTTTTACAGACGTAATGTTTTTGAAGTAACAGACGACATGTAGGCATTTTACATTGTGAAAAATTACATGTACAATGTTAAAAACATATCGTGTGTTATCTACTTTAACAAAGTACCGATTGTGAAAACTTCTTATACGTTAATGTCAGTTGAAAAAGGAGACGGATAACGTTAACTTAACTGAACATATAATGTACTTCGATAAATATAGGCGACGTGACGTATGTGTGATCAAGGCGAATACATCTTATCCGGTGGAACTGAAAAACAAATGTCCTACTTTTTTCGACTTGTAAAACATCAAGTGTCGAAAGTTGTTTCGTGTGTGTGTATATGCATACACAAATTTTTGACACACGAGTCGCTTACGTAGCGTCTCCACATAGCAATTTTTATTGCTAAAGGCACCCACAGACGATATGTTTTTACGTCTGTTTTTTAAAATGTAATTCCTCATGTATTTTTTCATGTCTGTCAAAATTTTTCATATTTACAGACGGTTTTTAAAATTTACTCACAAACATACATGCACATTTACGTCTGACATTGTCTATGGTTTTTATTATTATAAAAAATAATTATTTAAAACATATTAAAATATTATTGCATTAAAATTTCCTCAAGCCGACTACTTATACCGCCCAAAAACGGCTGCTGAATTGTTTGCAAAGCATAGAGTTCTAATGTCAGATGTTTAAACATAACAAAATAGAACACACTCTATTTGAAATTTTGTCAGACGACTTTGCTCATGTTTTTTACAGACGCAATGTTTTTGAAGTAACAGACGACATGTAGGCATTTTACATTGTGAAAAATGACATGTACAATGTTAAAAACATATCGTGTGTTATCTACTTAAGTCCGCTTTTAGAGTTTGGAAATTGAAAGACAGACATTTTTCTCATTCTGCTTTGAATTTGCCGAAACCTTTTAGAGTTGCGAAATTAATAGACAGACAGAAATTTTTCGTTCCTTTTTTCTTTCTTTTTTGTTGTTGTTGTGTTTTAAGCATAGCAAGTGTGTTTATATGAAGTTGATGTTGATATGAGAATAATAATATGAAGCAACAACATGAAAAAATACGAAGAGAGGCAATTTCAAACGAAAAATGTCTTAAATGTCCTACAAACTTCGTCGGACTCATGATACAAAAAACAAGGTAGCCGCTTCGCTACAACAATACAACAATAAAAAAAACAACAGGTATTTTGTTTGTGTAAAAGGCGAATTCACACTTAAGCTGTCAAAAGTATTTGATAAAGAACATGTAAAAAAATTTAAATGGCGCCGAAAAAGGTAAACAAAACTTGACAACAAAAGTGCCGCCATATAAACCGAATTCGCCTGAATTCGCCGATGCATCCACCTAATAATTAATTCGCCTTGGTCGGACTATGCACAGCACTGTGTTTGCTATATTTTTATACCAAATTACAACAACTGACAGCTCATTGCTTGGCAATAATTGCTCAAGCAATCAGTAGAGCTATCATTACGCAATAGATTGCTACATATAGCAATTTGCGGTCTACACATCGCAAATTTTATGGACGCAATCAAATTTGACAATTGCCGCAATAAATATTGGTATGTGGAGACGCTAGGTTAAGCAAAAATAGAACATCATGTTGTTCTTGCCATGATACAAAAAAAAGGTAGCCGCTTCGCTACAGCAATACAACAATAAAAAAAACAACAGGTATTTTGTTTGTGTAAAAAGGCGAATTCACACTTCAGCTGTCAAAAGTAGTTGATAAAGAACATGTACAAAAATGTAAATGGCGCCGAAAAAGGTAAACAACACTTGACAGAGGAAGTGCCGCCATATTAACTGAATTCGCCTGAATCCGCCGATGCATTCACCTAATAATGAATTCGCCTTGTGTGTGATAACATTTTTGCAATATTCCAATTCTGAAAATTTGAACTACTTTTCAAATTTTATTTTTAACGCAAATAATAATAATAATGTAGAACATACATGAGCATTTTAAAATGAATTTGAAAATTGTTTGATATTGATCAAGGCAGCTTTATAAATGTAGTGGCAGAATTACAATTTTGACAACAATTCGTAAATTCTAGCAACAAAATACATGTTGATGTTTGTTGGTGTTGTATTTATTGTAATTCTGCCACTACGTGTATAAAGCTGACTTGATATTGATTATGAAATTTTCTGAATTTATTGTTTACGTATTGCACTAAAATGAATATAAGAACAACTATGTAACCCCCCGTCTAGATTAGCAATAAATATGTTAACAATTATTGCAGACACTAAACGTCAAAATTTATTGTCATTTGAGTTTAGTATTAAAGAGTTTTTGAAACATTCTGCTTGCGAACAATTTTAGTAAATTTTTCTTTTGCAAAAATTATTAATTTAATTCTTATTACTTAAAATAAAGTGGTTTCTTTTAATGGATTGGTGCATTGAGGGTGTTTGCAAAGTAGTCCCGCTGTACAAACAGTTTTCTTGTCTTTAGGAATTTAAAAGTCCAGATAAAATAAAATTTTAAGTTATTGTGCACATTTTTTTGCAATAAAATTTTGCTTTTTGCACTGAACTTTTCTATTCGGTTTTTTTGTAATTATGAGTTGTCATACATACGTGATCCCATACATTTGACATAAGCAAAGCAATAAGCAATTTTGTACCGTTGTTCTGTCGGCGTTATTGCTTTATCGTAAACATATTTATTGCTAATCTAGACGGGGGGTAAAAGGCACTACTCAACGCACATTGCACCAAATGACACTACTCGTAAAATCACACACTCTGGTAGCGCTGCCTTGACACACACATTAAAGCACATGTTTATTTTCCTTTTATAAAATTTCCCAAAACAAATAATTCAACAGATTTGTTGATTCAAAATAATTGCTCCACTAAAATCATGGGGAAATTAAATAAAAACGATATAAAAACAAAATTACTTCAATGTAAAACGCGAAAAGGTAAACTTATTACAAAAGAGAAATCCAACCATGCTCCATGTAATTTTAAAGGTGATGAGAATAAACTATTGCTGCATAAAACAATAACACCCAAAAAAACTACAACCAAAAAGGAAAAATATCGTCAAAAGCATAAAAACCTGATGAACAAATTTGTACTAATAAAAAAACAGCAAAAGGAAGAGAAGGCACGAAAAAATCGTGAGAAAACAGCAGTTATAGGTGACTTGAAGCCTCTCAAGGATGCTCTACCATCTCTAGATGAGGTATTTAAATTATCTAAGGAAAAGGACCAGTTAAAAACAGGAATAAAAGAATTGGACGAAAAAGTTAATGACAAACACTTAAGTGCAAAACAAAAATTAAGGAAAAAGAAAGAAAACTTCATAAAACAAGTAAAAACTTTTCATTCGGTTTTGAAAGATCCGGAATTTAAGAAAAATCCACGAGATGCAATTCGTTATCATATACAATATACACACGGTTTGGTTGAAGAATAAAAATTATAATTAAGCTTTGTACGAAGCTGATTAAATATAAACAATAGTAAACTAGCAGTTTTATTTTGATTTATTTATTTCAGTCAAGGTAGAATTGAATATGCCAAAAACTGCTCGCACCTGGAAAAATTAAAGAAGATGCCTATAAAGAAAGTTTCACAGTTTATGGGTCAAAAAGCTTGCATTGGCTTTTTGCCTTTAAATGTGCTTTAAAGGCAATTTTAGTTTTCAATTTTTATAAATATTTCTTATTTTTGCAGCTAAAGATCGTAGAAAAAACATTATAAAGATTAAAAACATATTAGAAGATAACAGTTTTCCAGCTGAATTTGCTTCTAGATTTGTAAGTCAGTTTAAAAATAGAAATGTACAGGATTTAGTTAACTCAGCAGAACCCAAAATGTATAAATCTAACATATATACCAGGTTTATCAGAAAGATTAGCAAGGTCTAATATATATAATAAAGAGGGATATAAAATCGCTCATAGAAGCTATAATACGTTAGGTAAATTATTTAGTAAAACTAAAGATAAACGATCTTTAGCTGCAAAAATAAGAAATATTTACATAAACAAGATCAAATAATTAAATATCAAATATAATTTCAATTTTTATATTTATAAATACTCTGGTATCTTAGTTGGGATTAAATAAGATACTAGTATATTTTTGGTATGAGATTGTAACTCAAGGAATTGCAACTTTACAGAGGGAAATTATAGATTGTCAACATGAAACATTTTTTACGTGAAAAGTACTAGTTGAGGCTTTCTACGTGAGATTAACGATGTAGTTATCCATGTCACAGAGAATCATCTACCGATCAACGTTTAAAAAATACTGTTACGTATTTTGGTGAGGATGACTCCGTAAAGTGTGATGTGAAACTCGGATAAAAATATGCAAACTGAAGTTGAACTGAGTTACGCATTGAAAGTTCTCGTGATGAATTTTTTTTTTTTTCGTCATTCATACTAACTCACGAAATACGAAGTACGATACGCATAATTTAATCTAAACTACTCTGAATTAAGTCGCAATAAATGTGAATGCGACGTCGATATCGTACTAACGCTATCTCATACTAATAAACCACCTCAATTTGATTTTAATTTCAGAAAATTGCTTGTAATACTCCCATTGATTTAGCTCAGTCAATACATTGAGTTAGTAGATTCTAACTCAACAACGTCATAAATGTTGTTGAACATGAGTACGATCAGTATTTCAAACTTTGGTGTGGATATGAAGTTGGGTAACATGACAATAAACGTGAGTACGTAGGTTAGGTTAAGTGTGATAGTTATCTCAGCAGATCTACATATTACGGGTTCAGTTCAGAACCAACCCGAGGATCGGATAAAGCAGTCCAATCCACTTACATCACATTCCGATACCTCCGCCAAATCATACAGCATCACTTTTCCTAGATGCAAAGTCCTTATATAAAAAAGAGGTAGACACCGACAGAGAAAGCGCTCAAGACTCTACCTCCTCTATGTCTCTGCAACTTCTATAGTCAGTAAATAAAAGACTTAACATCCTCGCACGCGTCGCTATGTGGCAATGTGCTGTCAGGAACGCCACAGCAGAACGCAACCTCCATCGGGGCCCTTCCCGATTATAATCCTCCTGTTATCATATCTGGGCATGTCAACCTTGATATTCGACAGGTAACCACACTAGAACATCTGTCTTGTTTTTTACAGCTTTTAAGTGGGATTCCGATGATCCCATCTATATTCCTTTGTTGTAGGTGGACACAGGCCTTTGTCAGTTTGTCCACTACGTGAGTATGAGTATAAGAAATTATGTCATGATTCATCTCTAACTCACTTTTTCACTGCACATTGCTGATCACTGGGACATACATATGTGTGTTGCTAAGTCGTTTTAAATTACGATACTAGCACTCTGAACGAACAAGTACTCGTATGTCACAATGAAAACTTTGGAAACGCTCACGATTTGTTTGTTTATCTAAAAATCTGGTTGCTTTGCTTCGCGCAAAGCGAAGCAAAAATTTTATCTGATACGACCTTTAGTTAGGTTTATCAAATTCTCCGTTTGCAACGTTGATCGTAATTTTTTAAGCGCCATTTTATGCAAAAGTTTGATATAGCGGGTGGCGGTAAACGAAAGACATGTAAGTGATAACGATGATTCGGACGAGTTAGTGACTCCGTAAACGCTGTAATAAGAGATGATATCGCCAATCGACTTTAGTTAATAAAATAACAAATATTACTTTTTCATATATTCTCCTTATTTTTACTACAAATTTATGCACAATTGTATCTCAAATAAATACTTCGTCATCTAACCCTCTTATTTCAATGGGATTGTAATTATACTAAGTTTTCTGTAAAATATTTCATTCTCACAATCAAATTAAAAAAAAATGTTTTCAAACTAAGTAAGCAGACAAAGTAAAACAAATGTGGCAAATAAAAAGGCTGGTTGCAAAATTTATTAATGTCCGGGCAACAAATAAAAGACAAATATAGTAAGGTAAAAACAAGTTATTTTATTGAAAATCTTCAGTTAAAATGCAACCTGTACGGCGTGACGCGTTTACTTTGATGTTGTTTCTGCGGGTGTTGTTGAATGAATGATAGTCGTTAAATTTAAAATCTCTGCCGTGAATTTCTGATTTACAATGTTGCATATAAAAGTAATAATACACGGATGTATTTCTGGCAGTAATGCCAACAGGGATTGTAATTATACTAAGTTTTCTGTAAAACATTTTATTTTCACAATCAAATTAAAAGAAAATGTTTTCAAACTACTACATTTTGTGTAAAAGTAGTTTCAAGAACCAGGCAATTCACTACAAATTAATGTTCGAAAACAAAACAGAAATGAAAAGTATTGAGTAGAATGTAGAACACCAAAGCTTGAAATTGAAGTGATTTCAAACTAATTTCACTTCAAAGTAGAATCCAGAACATACCCGTATGTGTTTTTGACAAATTTACACAAAGGAAACGAAAAACAGCTGTGCTCATACCACTCTCCTATTAAACGAATTTTTATGTCAACTATCAAATAAAACAATTTTTGATTGTATATTATCAATGTTGCTAATATATTTTATTACGTTCAACTTAATTTACTTTTTTTGTATGTTTGAAAGTAATTTAAATAAAAATAGCTTAGTAGATAAAATTTTAGTATATATGCATTTTGTATTGCTAATAAAGAACTTAAAGCGACCCTCGTTAATAACCATAACCTATTTTTTTTTAACTTTATTTCATTCATGTAGATTCTTAAGGTTAGGCCATCTGTTTATTTGCTCTTATTCAACCATTGTCCGCAATTAAAGAACTTTAAAATTCAATATTTTGTATACGTTTATTACATACTGATTTTATCTGTTATATTTGTTACAAAAATAAAGATGTTTCGTTTCAATAAGGGTTTCCTACGGGCTAATGTTGGTCAAACCTTTGTTTTAAATTTTAAATAAATTAAAAACAATTTTTATGAGTTTTTTTACTCGACGTTTCGTTCGCTTTTTTCGAACATCTTCAGGAGCATTTTATGATTTTATCTGTTATATTTGTTACAAAAATAAAGATGTTTGTTTACTGTTTTAAATGTATATATTTTTTGATGCACTCTTAATGAAACTTTATTGTAGAGTTTTGTCAAATTATCAATAAAGTATACGAAATTATGTATATAGACTTTTAAGATATATAATATTATTATTTTTCTATTTTTACAGTTTTAAAATACACATTTAGATTTGTTTTATCAGTTTTAGTTTAGCTAAAGTAATTGCAATTTATTAGTTAGGTTAATTGTGTTTTGCTCTTTTATTAAAACTTGCGAATTTGCGTTTCATTATTTAATTTATCTGAAAATAAAATGAAAATTAAATCAAAATATAGGTATTTGTGTTTTAGTTTTATTTTATTAAAGTTTAGGTATGATTGCAGCAAGATTTAGTTTGTTTTTTTTTAGTTTGTTGTGGCTTAAATAATAAAAGATTGGTGTTGTGTCTTACAGTGTTCATTTCGCCATTTTGGATGACTTTAAATTAAAACCGTATTTTGGTGTTAAGATATTCTTACAGTGAAATAGATTAAATATTTGTCATTTAATATTTTCTTTACTTAATAGATTTAAAATTAATTAAAATATTTGGTAAGAGCTTATTATGTTTATTTCAATGAGTTATGTATGAGATCTATATACTTTTTTATTTAGGTTAATTTTTTTTTTTATATGTATGTAGTTGCGTGTATGTGGTTTTAAATTCTTTAATTTATTTTATGGATAAACGTTTTACATTAATAATAAATCGATTTCAAAAGGTTTTTCATAATTTGTCGGTGGAAGACTAAGTTCTTTATTAGCAATAGCTTTATATTAGTTTGTTCAAAAACAAACAAAAAAAAAACAAAAAAACAAACGAATATATTAAAATAAATGAATAATTATTGCGAAAAACACATTATTTTATAATATACATATGTATGCTTATATAAATGTACATAAATTCTATGTATTTATATGAATTAGATTTTATATTAAAATATGTAAACGAGTACTCTTTATTAGCTTAACTGTAAATACTTAAGAATTAAGAGTTTTTTTTTTAATTTGTTTAAAATAACACATCAGCTTATATAAACTACACAATTTGTTTATATATAAGTTTGTAATTGGATTCAAGATTGATAATTGATAAACTCCAAGAAAAAAATATTTTTTATATTGAAAAATCATGAACTTTTAACCCCCATACTCAGTTATTACAAAAAAAAAAGGAGACGAGTTAAAAAAATTATTAATGATAAATTTGAAATTAGTTTTTATGAAATAGTAGTTAAAATTACATAACACACACGGAAAGATTAATTTAAAACTAAAATAAAAAGACTTACAGGCCGTTTTCCAATTTCGAAATAAAACGAATAGAAAAGAAAGCTAGTCACTCACATTCGAATCAATTTCTTTTTGTCTATCTCTCTATTATTCGTTTATATAAACTTATGTATTTTATTGAGTTTTCTTCACATATCGTTCGCATAAAGCTAGAAAAACCCAAATTAATTTTTTTAACTTAGATTGCGAACACATTCCATCGAGGTGGAAAACTGACTGTTAGTAGTTATTTGACATATACATACATATTTCAATGATTTGACGTACACTTTCTTAAAACAGCTATAAAATCTATTACACACTGAATTTGGTTTTTGTGTCAACCTTGTCTAAAAGATTAATTCCAGTTTTTCTCTTTTCTAACTCTTTTTGTAAGCAATTTGTTTGAATACACCGTGATATGAAAATCTAATTGGCTGTTTACAGATAGCGAACGTTTTCAATTGATTGCATAATTACATCGAAAAATAATGTGTTCCCATTTCTAAATGTAATTACATATGTATATAGTAATCGAACGCAAACATTTGACACTAAGTGCCAATTTCACGATAACGAAGCTGTTCGTTCGTTCGCACAATTACATTTAAAACAAAAACAACATTCAAAATTTTGTTATTGTTTTAAATGTAATTGTGCGAACGAACAGCTTCGTTATCGTGAAATTGGCACTAAATTGTTTTATTCGTCATAGACGCGTCATAGGCGCGTTTCGCACCGTTTTTGATGCGCTGTGAGCTTTTTTCAATTTTCGGTGCAATTTTCAAATTTCGGTAGCGCCTAATCATATCCAACCACTTTTTTTTTTATGTAAGAAAATTGTTTACTCAAGTATCCAAAATTGTTACATATCATTTTGTAGAGAGACCACAATGAGAACACGCAGTAATAATGTGGAAAATGTACCACTCCGCACAAAGTAAGATAATCTTGGTGTTGTATACATATTCTCGAAAAAGAAGAAACATTTCGGTTTATAAAATTTGCTGCTTTTAGAGAGTGTTTTGCTATTCAAGCCAAGTTTGTCAAATATTGCAATAAAAGCCGATACTGAATAATGAATTACTATTACACGAGTTTGATGGCTTGTAGTGGATTCTGTAACTTTTACTAATCCAATAATCGTAAATTTTTTCGACATCCCTTGTGGTAACGATTGTATACTCCTGCAATATAATTTTAACGACGAATAGGCAATAAAATAAACAGCAAAACAAAATTTATTTGTTTGTGTTATAAATTCAAATATTTTATTGAATTTATAACACAAACAAATTTTCCTGAAAAAGTCTTCCGAAGGAAGACGAAGTATTGAAAAATACATAACATTTTTTTTAAAAACAACAAAAAGGGCCATTTATAAATTCAAATATTTTATTGAATTTATAACACAAACAAACAAATTTTCCTAAAGAAGTCTCCCGAAAGAAGCCAAAAAATTGAAAAATACATTAAAAATTTAAAAAAAAAAAAAAGGACCTTGAGCTGAAGAAATTTATTGCAAATGTTAAATGTTTGAAAATATTTTTCAAATGTTTCCAAGCTTTAACGCAATGTCGAAGTATAGATAACTAGGAAATATAAAAAACAATATGTATATATTTTTGAATAAAATTATTTCTTGTCTTTAATGACTTCATTCCGAAATACTTTTTAGCTTTCCAAAAAAAAAAAAAAAACGGATTCAATTTCGTTTACGAACGCTTCTGTCGCATATTTAATTTTCGGAGACGAATTAATTTTACATTTTATGAAAATTGCCAAAAATGCCTAGGAAAAAGGTTTTTAAACTGTTTTGATTGACACGATACTGGACAACTAAAATCTTTAGGAAAGTTTTTTGATAAGTGAAGTTTAAGGTTTAATTATTATTGTTGTTTCAGTTCATGATTTTATTACATACAAAAAACTCATTATCGGTATGTTTTGAGGCCGAGTTTTTAGTGAGTTAAATATAACGATAATATAAAACATATTTTTAAAAAATAAAAATGCTTAAATGTAAATTTAAACTAATCTAGTTATTAATTGATGATTTATTTATTAAGCAAAAACATCAAGAGACTGTAAAGAAAAAAATAAAATAAAAAATATATTTATACTCTCGAAAGAACTGCTGTAAATTTGAGTTTTAATTTGTAAAAAAAAAACTATATTAAATGTGCAGGAGTTTCGGAACAAACACTATTATACCAGACTGATGAAGCATCGCCGTTCACAGGTTAGCAGGTTGTATGAACATGCACAATTTTTGTTTTGCCTGAGGCAGATATGTAGTAGAATTGAGAGGGGAGAATGACAGAGAGTGAGAAAGAGAAATTTAGAGATATGGAGAGAGAGAGGGAGAGACGGAGAGATAGCAGGGCAACGACGGAGGAAGTTTTCAACACTTTTATATTCCTTAATATTTTGGAAAAATCTGCAGAAATCATAATACGTTAAACTTAACACTCATTCATGGCTCTTTATATGAACGTAAGAACAGCCATTGGAGTACGCAGAATTCGTTTGAGATTTAGTCTTCTCACAGTCATAACAGGGCCATATTTGTCACGACGTTCGACAGGTTATCTCACTAGATGATCAGGCCTATTCGGTTTCTAATAATTGTTGCTTTACAGCTGCTAAACAGGGCTTCTAAGAGCGGATTCATATTTGGCTCTTTCATCTGCTACATTTCCCCAGTACTGGTATTACAGTGACTCGGCAACAAGAAAAAAAACTATATGTTTGACGATCTCATTGTCTAGTTAAGTCATCTTTGTCTAACTTTTCGAATTGAAGTTTCGAATATACTTTTCACTAACTGCTTGCTAAAGCTCCATTATAAATACATGTTTATTTAATTACATACTCACCGGAAGTTAATGCCTTTGTTCGATAACAAACGATTGCACTCGTTGCTATCAGGTAGTGGTAAAGTATAATAATCACTTTCGGTACTCTAAAAATTTTTTAATTAAATCATGAAGCAAGTTATAAAAAAAAAAAGTTCGCTTACTTGTTCCGTAAAATCATGTTTGTAGATTTGAGTACCAACTTTCATATCAGAAAAAGGTCCTTTTAAAGCAAAGAAGTGTATGCTCATGGGTGTACTAGTTTTTGTTTTTAATATAAGCTTAAAAAGGAAAAAAAATCCAAAAATTTTTTAAACAGTTTAGTACAAAATGTCCCTGTTTTAATATTTACCTGATAAGTAATTGTTCTTTCATTTGATTGATGAGGATCTCTCTGGCTATTATTTATTCTAGCCTTTACCACCCATTGATGATTAAATGCTGAAAATCTAGCAGTTTCATAAAATAATTTGTGTACATATTCATCGGTACGATAGGGTTTCATTTGCAAATCTATTAAAACAATATTTAACTTTTAATATTAAGAATTAGCAGCAATTTTTATAAGAAACAAACCATTAAATATGATTTTCTCATAACTCAAAAGATCAATAAGAGTACTGAACATTTTCTTTTCTTCTTTGATTTTAGCATCATGAGCCTCTAATGCTGACATAACTTCATAACCAGATTTAGTGGGGTGCAAACAACTACGCTCGTGTTCAGTTGCTGTAAAAAATTTGAAATATTCAATTAATTAAATGTGTATATATTTTTTTATAAATCGGATTACACGGAGTAGTGTAAAACAACACCTTTTCCAGAAAGAAAATTTTATATTTTTTTTAAAGGGCTCCAAAGGCCGTTTAATTTTTACTTGCTTTCCAAGTAAACATTAAACACTGTTGGAAATTAGATAAGTATAAAGAAAACAAAGACCAGTCAACCTAGTTTTTTTTCAGATAAGATAATTCGGTATAATTCGAGATCATGACACTCCATTATTAACTAAACACTTTTGACTATTTCAAGGCAGCTTTATAAAGGTAGTGGCAGAATTACAATAAATACAACACCAAGAAACATCAATATGTCACTACCTGTATAAAGCTGCCTTTTGCTATTTTAAATCTACAATTAAAATAAAATTTCCAAAAAAAATTTTTTTTTGTTTACAATTTTCAAGAAAAAAATTTACTCAAAATAAAACACTATTTAAAAAAATGTAAAATTAATCGGTTTCAAAAAATAAGCTTTACATGGTAATTCACGTCTTGCAAACAATCAAATGAGTCAATAAGCTCCCGTTTCTAAAACTTTATATCTGCCTTATTATTAAATATTTCTTTTAACTTACTTTCATGATTTGGTCCACGCCACTGGCAACCAATTCTGGAATACTTGCATTTAGTTGGACGTTCTTGGCACTCATGCTGTTCGTGACGGTCTAATGATTTATACGGAAATTCTTTACTGCAAAACTGTAACACATGGAAAATGTTTAAAAATATATTCTTTTCAATAAATAATCAATGAAATATTTACCTGACATTCACTAGGCAATTCTGAAGCAGCTTTTTCAACAGCTAAATTACGAGAAGCTGTGCTTTTTGAAATTTCTACACGACAGTTGGGGCAAGTTGCTATTTGATCACGTAAACTAAAATGGCAATAACAAACACAACATATAAAAATCGTAATTGAAGTGTAATTTTTTTATTTTTGATTATTATGAATGGCTGTTAAAATTATGTCAAAAATGCGTGCGTAAGCGACAAAAACCAAGCTGGAACTTTTAATGATTAAAAAATAAATACAATAAATTAAAAATAAATAAATAAATTATGAGAAAGAGAAAAAGGCGAGGTAGTATGTGGTTCGCAATTTTTATCTTCTTTAACTTCGACCTACATATGCACTGTATTGTACTGGAACTAGGAAAATAGATTATAAACAGAAGTAAAGGGGGAGTAGTGTTTGTGGACGTCTGACTTGCGCCTATTAATAGAACATGGAAAGACCAAAACAAACGTTATCATAACAATTAAAGTGTTGGAATTAAATTAGTTAGGCACTCGCAACTGCTGACGCAAAATAAACCTTTTTATCTAGCATTGGCTGGGTTAATTTTTTGTATTTAGTATTAAGATTTGAATACTTATTGTTAGTTCACATTGTAAAGATTCAACTCCAAAAGTCATCATTTTTTTTTTTTTTTGCTGTTTTCATTTCAATTCAAAGCACCAATTTAGAAACCATTGCGAGATCATACACAACAATTTTGCGAAAGATCACCACATGATCAAATGTATAGTTTAAGATTCTATAAAGGACAGACAAATATTAATTTTTATATATGTAATATAAATAAAAATTGAATGTAATCAACAGTCGGTTTTCTTGCTATTCCTGACCTACTCTGAGCGGCGTTTAGTTCATAACGCTGCAATTACAAGTTTTGTATATGCCAAGTAAACATCAAACATACAAACAAAAGTAACAACTGTATAGGTAAAAGCTTTTACAAAAATGATCTCTGTATATCAAACTCTCTAGAGATGAATTCCATAGAGCTCAAAATAAATATATGGAGACTTTCTCACTATTTCGAACGTTAAAGTTCTCAAACATTTAAACCGGAAAGAAACAGATATGAGGCGCTGAAATCAGAGATTTTATGATGTATTGGTATATTCTTTGCATGTGAATTCTAAAGTTCGAGATCGTAAAGCAATTATCAATGGGTGTATTTTTTTTTTTTAAATTGGACCAGTACTCAGGGGATGACCCCTACATATGCAGTGCATTGTACCAGAACTAGGAAAATAGGTTGTGAGGAGGGGGAAAGCGGGAGTAGTGTTTGTGAATGTTTGACTTGAATTTTCCAACGTTATAACATACAGGAAACACTTCTGCAGGCAACTTGTTCCACAGACGAAGCGTGCGGCTGGAAAACAAATTCTCTCTGTAATGCGTAGTACGATTCCCCGGGCAATCAACCACAAATGGATGAGCTCTAGACGATGAACGCGTGCTACGTAAAAATGTGCGAGTTTCGGGAACAAGATCCCTAATCTCGTCAGAGCAAAATCCATTGTAGTAACGATAGAACAGAGTAACGCACCCCACACTGCGTCGATGCTCCAGTGAATCAATAGAGTTGGATACCTTACTGTCACTGATGAGCTTCTTCGCCCTCTCCTGCACACGGTCGCGTAACCCCAATATAAACTTTGAGGCACCGGCCCAAACATGAGAGTTATATTCCATTTTCGGTCGGATGTAGGTGGTATAAATAGTAAGGAGATCGGATGGAGTGAAGTACATCTAACAGCGTTTCAAAAACCCGAGGCACTTGAATGCTTCTTTAGAGACATGAAAAATGTGGTCAGTCTTAAAGTGGATAAGACGAATTTTGGATAAGACGAATTCTCAACATAATTCTCTAAAAGGTAAGTAGTTCGCCACAATAGTTGTGTTCGACGTACGTTACTGCGGGAATCCGCAGACTCCCAATTTGCATGAAAAATTTTGCTTGTGTTGAAAATTGGGCAAATCGGTTAAATGAGAAAGCTTCTTCAGCCACACTTTTTTCCGTGCAAAATAGTAAAATTGTCAAATTGTTTAATCAGCTGTTTGTTATTTATAAAAATAAAATACAGAAATGCAAGTCATAGAAAACATATCTAAAACTATAATAATGAGTTCTGTTCCATAAATAACGTACTAAAAACCTATTTTCCGTTTTTTATCTAGCTTTAAATGTTTAAATAAATTAGCAAATTTTTGTTTGAATTACAATAGCGCTGTCAACTCAGCCTTTTTCACACCGGTTTTAGTGGTTTTTAAAAATCACACGAAAATTTTTTAAATCAATGCACGATCTCTTACTTACAGCCTTATTCAAAAAAACTTACTTATAGTTATTAAGCGAAATTCCCTAAAGTATTATTCAAAACCAATATTTGTTTAATATACTAATATTATCTCAGTGTCAAATGCTGAAATTTTAATAAACCTTCTGCCCGCCTTTAAACCTACTTTTAGTCATAATTCCTCTTATTGGTTTTTGCCCTCAATATAATTTTTCAGGACAAATTCCTATTTGGTCATATATAAGTGTGAACATACATGTATGTGTAGATATGTTAAAAAAAAAAACTTTATTTAAAACTGAAAACGAAATTGAAAAAATGTGTCCAAATACATATGAATGGATGTTTGTATGTATGTACTTCTTTCATTCATATTTCAATTTTAATAAATTTTTATTTTTGAATGACAAAAAATTACACACACAAACGTGATGTACATAAAAGTAATAGTAAAGTTATTCGAGTTCCTTTTATTCGTAATGAAAAAAGTACATCTCTTTCACCTTCGAAAATCTACTCAATTTGGTTTTATTAATAAATTTTTTCACTTTATTCATTAACATTTTTCACTAAAAGATAAAAACAAAGAAATGTTTATTGTACGCAAATGTTTTTTTTTATTATTTTACAACCAAAAAGTATTCGAAAATTTGGTTACCGATTAATATAATACATATTTCTTGCATCATTAGAACATAAGCCACAATTTTTTGGAACTTAAGAGGCACTTTTATGTATACTGTTACCAGTTCAAAATTGCTTGAATCATTTATCAGTTAATATGTGTTTTCTGAATACAAATTTTTAATAACAGTTTCTTAAGCTTTACTCATTAGGTAACAAATATCTACATGAAAGCAAAATTTTTTTTGAATAAGACTGTACGAATAAAAGGAACTCAAATAACTTTACTATTAATTTTGTACATCACTTTTGTGTGTGTAATTTTTTGTCATTCAAAAATACAAATTTATTAAAATTGAAATATGAATGAAAGAAGTACATACATACAAACATCCATTCATATGTATTTGGACACATTTGTTCAATTTCGTTTTCAGTTTTAAATAAAGTTTTTATTTCAAAAATATTTTTCATAAATATGTACCCTGAAGTATGGGGTTAAGCGTATCCACGTCAACATTTTTGTCAACATTTATGATGTCTTTCTGGTGACACTGTCAATAAATGTTTTTCCTTGTCTTTTGTTTTTTATAGATAGAGCATATTTTTTGTTAATAATTTCATTTGTTTTTAAAATTTATCTCTGGCCGCAAGAAAATAGCTAATTCTAATAAAAAATGTAAAAGTGATATAAAAAGGTAAAGGTAAGTAATAAGTGCTAAACTAGTTAAATATTTTATAATTATAGACAATCACTATTTGTTTTACTATTGACATTTTCTACACATGGTATAGGGAATCAATACAGTTTTACTATGGGCATTTCCCACAGTGCGTTAATATCGTTAGTAGTAAGTCAGTACAATCTTACTATTGACATTTTCTCCATATGACCCCACAAGACTAACTAGTCAGTATTGACGCAGTCTACTGGTAGATTTCGTAGGACAAACCTGTGTTAAATGTTAATAGTAGTTAGCATTAGTAAGAATACAAATTGTCTGTAGTACTAATGATATTGTCAATAGGTAATCACTATAGTATTAATATTGACATTTCCTGCAGGGTATGTATATATGAACATATATACACACACATGCATGTTCACACTTATATATTATCAAATAGGATTTTGTCCTGAAAAATTATATTGGGGACAAAACTAATAAGAGGAATTATGACTAAAAGTAGGTTTAAAGATAGGCAGAAGGTTTATTAAAATTTCAGCATTTGACACTGAGTTAATATTAGTATATTAAACAAATATTGGTTTTTGAATAGTACTTTAGGGAATTTTGCTTAATAGCGATAAGTAAACGTTTAGTAAGTTTTTTTGAATAAGGCTGTTAATAGTTTGTAATTTAAAAACTCTTCTTTTTCTAATCCAATATCTGCAGCTAAGACACGTTTCGCTCATTTTCAAATATTTTCTCTGCATTTATTTATTCATTCAATAATATATAATAATTACAAAGCCTATTTGGCCAATTTCATGGTATTATACAGTAAAATATAAAAAATAGCAATATAAAATACTGACAGCAAAAATTATTTCAGAATTTGCAAAATAAAAGTAGACAATTAAAATTCATATAGTTCCCCTCACAACAACCAATCACTCAAAAAAAAAAAAAAAAAAAAAAAAAAAAAAAAAAAAATACAGAATTTATTAATTTCTGAAAAAAAAGAAATTTAGTCGATGTTTTATCAACAACCATTCATACAGAACAAATGTTTCCTTTTTAATTCCATCATGTGTATTGAAAATGGAAACATCGAAGGAAGCACATGTTTTTTAATTACATTTTAATTTTCCTGACGATGATAACAAATTGTTATCGAAATATCGAGAAATAAAAGATTATGAATTGTTAATTTTTATAAAAAAAAAAATAAAGATCTGAAGCTGCAAAAATTATATTTATTTTCACAAACGAAGATCGAATAATATTAAGATGGAATAATATTAAGATGGAATAATATTAAGATCGAATAATATTAAGATAAAAATCTGTCTTTCTCTCAAAACTCATAAATAATAAGATGATTTTTATCTTTATGATGAATTAAAAATATAAATGTTAATGTTATATTGATGTACAGAACCTTTTTACTATTGTTATTGTTATAATATTACATTAAAGAGTTACTGCCTTATAAATAAAAAATATTTTATGTTTATTAATCTTATTGCACAGATGTCTATACAAAATTTGTCTAATAAAAGCTTAATAAACACGAAAAAAATTTTATAAATAAGATTGTTAGTAATTTATAAAGTTGACTTAGTTATGAATAAAGAAATAAGATTTTTTGTTTACCGTCCATCAGCTAACAAATGTGTAAAGCAAGCGGCGCACATTAAATGCCCCATTTGACACTGCAAAAAATGTAGAAAAATACAAAATAAACATTAATTATTTTTTTAAATATTGTGAAAAGTTGTTAATGATAGGAAATTAAAAAAAAATTATAATATTTATTCAACACCTGTAAATGAGAAGAAAAAATAAAAAACGGAATTAGTTCTTCATGAATTAACAAATTTTCAAACAGCGAAATGGACAGAAGGATTTTTATGGATTTTAAGCTTTAAAGTGAGTGGATGGATGAATTTCTCTATGAATTGTTTGTTGATGTCTTAACCAATTTTCAAGTAGAAATAAAAAAACAGACGCAAATTTATGTTTTATTTATATTTTTAATAAAAAACCTTTATTGAAAATTTTTTTTGTAAGGAATTCTTAAGACCACTATTTTAATAAATACTCAAAATACATTTGAAATCTTGTGTAAAGCTAATGGTACTAATAATTAGTTTATTATGGATTACTGTGAACATTTTGATAAAAATTAAAGATATATGTAAATGTATAGTTTATAAATGTCTTAAAAGTACAAAAACAATTATTTTTTTCTTTTTGCAAATCAGGACATGTTTAAGATTATATTTTCTACATTTATGCTTTTAATACAGATAAATAATTTAATAAATGTTTAAATACCAATTTATCACTTTATACAGATAAAGTTTCAAGTGGTTGATTGTAATCAATATTACAGGTATTAAATTTTTTTAATTATTCTAATATTATTTACATTTTTTATTGAAAATTTTATTATATTTTTTCTTAATTCTTTTTTGTTTCCAAATGTGGCAAAGAAGTCTAAAATTTCGAAATCATTGTTTTATAAGATTTGCTTTTTATTTACCGAAAAATGCATTTTATTTAAAATAAATAAATAAAAATTGACAAGGCCAAATTGAAGTTATTATTTCGTGCCTTATGTATCATAAGTTATTTTTTTACTGCTTTTTCAGTGACTAACATTTTTATTTTCTTTGAAAACAATAAATTGTATTGCTTTATTGCCGTTTTGAGCATAATTTTTTTTGAACTTAATTTCTTTATTTTTATTTTTTTACTTTCTTAAACAGGGTCCGTAAATCAAGTCTGCAAAAACCTAATTATGAAACGAATGATTGGTAATGGAAGAATATACTTATTACCTGCAGTCGCATAACAACAAAACAATATGAGTGGATTGAAAGGGATTTTAAAAGGTATCTAGCTAAAAATGCTTACAGTACAATGAAAAGGAAAATAAGCTAGAAAACCAATCACGTTTTAAAATTAAAAATACATTTAAGGCATTTAAAAGAAATATATCAGACGTGATATTTCCATGAAATTTAAATAATGCCAAAGATAATTAGTTAGCAGACAGTTTTTAGTATTTGAATGTATGTAAAAACGGGCCTAGAAAATTTTCATTTCTTTTATAATAAAAATTCCTGATATAAAACTGCTATCTATTTTAAAAACACGTTTATTTTCAAATACTATGGTATAATTTTCAAGGCAACCAAATGACCGTGACAATCACAAACAATTTAAGTTTTATTTTTATAATTTTCTGTATGTAATAAATACACACAAACATGCATCTACAATACAACAAAACACGTAATAGCCTGTTTTATAGCTATTGTTGTTATAGTTAAACAAAATTTTAAAATTTATTGTATTTAATCATTTGTTTTCTTTATTTAGGGCCAGTTCCCCCATGTTAAACGTGAAGGTTCGTAGGCATTTTAAGCAATAAAAATCTAACTTTTCATTAATACAAAAGATGAACTTGGTAGTATTAGTCTCTACACAAGTTTTTATACCTTCCAAATACAAGCATCGAACCGTTGAATGGATTTTGTGGTACTGGGGATTGGATTAAAAATTACGTACCAGCTTTTAGGCAAAACCTATAGGTTCATTTTTATTTATTTTTTTAAATAAAATAAATAAAATATAAAGCTATTTCTTTCCTGACAACTAAGTCCAGATTATAGTGTAATAGAAAAGACAAATAATTACACTTAATTGTATACAAATTATTTTAGATGACTCAAAGTGTTTCCCTTAATACGTGTGACAAATTGAGAAAACAAAAAATAGTTTCCTTTGTACACCTAGATAATGTATGCCATGCTAGTGGCAATTTTCAACGGCTTCAAAAAGATTTTGAAATATAAGATAATGCTGCGAAAACTATATATTGTGCCCTAATTTTTTCTTGGGTATGGACCCAGAAGGTCCATATAAATTCTTTGATCAATCTTCAATTCAATCCGTAAAACTTATTAGATTATTAACGTAGAATTCTTACGTTTAATCCAATTTTTCAGTTTTTTTTTTTACTTTTAAGCCTCGCATTCGAAAAATCCTCATATTTTTCAAACGTACATTTGACCTTAAGTGCATATAAATATTAAACCTCCTCTTCAATATATTTTTTATTGGTTTTTTATATTGAGATTTGAAATCATTAAATATGGGAATAGAAATCTTGTTTGAAATGTTTGGCTTTGTGTATTTCTTAAAATTCTGAAAGTCTTGTCAATTTGTCAAGGCGTGGTAAAACTAGTGTTTGTATTCAAATTTATTTATGTTTCTTATTTATCCTTTTGTTGTTATAAGATGTATTCTAAGTGGAGATACCACAAAATAGATTTCAAATTTGCGTTTGCGCATAAGTCTTCTCTAGCCCGAAACGTTCATATCTATGAAATCTAATTCCATACTTTTTCAATTAAAGCTTCAGCAACGTTCAAAATATATTATTGTAATAGGAAATCCACAAAGTCCAAATGCCAACAAACACATGCTTTTACGCGTGTGTCTGCGTGAGCGTGCAAAGATATATTCATACATAAGCTACCCATTTATTAATTAGCAATAGATATTTCAACATAAGAAATCAAAACAAACATCTAAATATCAAAATAACTTAAAATTAAGATTTTAATTAAGTTTTGCATTTTTAACTGATATGTATTTCCCTGCAATAAAAAATCTCGTACTGGTGTACTAGTATATTGTCATTCATACTCGAACATCCATGCACACACACGCATCTATGTAAGTACATATATACATTCTTATGAAAACACAAATCCTCTGTAAATATCCACTTACAAAATGAGAAAAAAACGTAAACAAACAAATGTTTTGAAAGAACTACAAATGAACGAGAAAAACAAGTTTGTGGTTCTATCTATTGGGTTTAAAGTCAAGAAAAAGGAACCTGTCTCTCTATTAAGAAAAATTGCAGACTAGTCAATCAGTTCTAATAATAAAGAAAGCAAAAAAAAAGGAGAAACAATAGAATTTGAAAGCAATTTTTATTTATATTAAACTTGGAAGCATTTATATTCTTGTTTCGTAAAAAACAACAAACGCATACAGGTGCATACTTACAGCTATGAGGTCATAAATAGTCCATCTTGACAAAGGGATGCAGAAGATTGAAAAGTTGTTTTATTTAACTACAAAGCTGCAATATGTTTATTGTTGTTTGAGCAAACGGAAACAAAATAAGTAGTTTCAAAACCGAATAAAATATACAAAATTGTTTTTGAATATGTTTAACAAATAAATATTTGCAGTCAATTTTTTCAGCTCAAGGTCCTTTTTTTTTAATATGCTCTTTTATTTTTCAATATTTCTTCGCGAAAATTTTCCTTAAACTGAAAAAATGTAATTTATTACAAATATTAAATATTTAATTAAATATTTAATCTAATATTTACATAAAGTTGTTTTGATTTAATATTTACAATAAAGGTCAAAGCAATTAGGATCAAGATTTAACAAATAAAATAATTAATTCTTAATGACCATTATAACTCACAAATATTTAACTTTAGGTGCCAATTTCACGATAACAAAGCTGTTCGTTCGTTCGAACAATTACATTTAAAACAATAACAAAGTTATGAATGTTGTTTTTGTTTTAAATGTAATTATGCGAACGAACGAACAGCTTCGTTATCGTGAAATTGGCCCTAAGATGGTATATTACTATTTCTTTTTTTTTTGTAATTACAAGTTAACATTAACCTGAACAGTACTGATTGACTAAAGGCCCAGATAGACTATCCTACACGATCGTACGATTCATTCACAGGATAATGTTCTGAAAGTCTGGCCGACTTTACAAAATCGCTTCAAAATGGCGTCGTAGGACCACAAAACGGAGGGAAAATAAATTTATTAAAATATCAGTAAACAAACACAAAAACTGCGAAGCTTCTTTGCTTGTCTGCAGTAACACCCAGGGTCTGTGGCAGGAATCCAACCTGCGACCTCGAGACTGTTGGTCGAGTACTCTACCAAATCAGCCATCGAGGCACCCAAAAATGATTTCGTAGTAAAATAATTAAAAACAATTATTAACATAATAATTTTACTTTATATCATTTTATTTCTTGAGGCGCCAACAATATTCTCATATGTTTCATAATAAATACCACTCTCTGGATGCATACAAACCACTATTTTATGAAAATGTTCATAAAATTTTCCAAATCTCATGCTAAGTCAAAAACTCACACAGTTGCATTTTGAGTTCTTTTTCAGCACACATGTTGTATTTGGTAGATCACACGATTGTGTAGGATAGTGTATCAAGGCTTTTAACAGCAGGTTTGCCCTCAAGGTAAATTTCAAAGTGAGCTTTAAGCATTTCAAGATGTCATATATTCTGCTGAAAATATGGTAACTTCCGTTGTAATAATGGAAACATTTAATGGTCACGTTAACTAATTTTCGGGTTAAGTATAATGGTAAAAATTTTTAATCACTAATAAATAGAGCTCTTCGATTTCTGCAGTTTTTCTCAGTCGTGTTCTTCTCAAACTAAATACAAGTTACACCTAATTTTTAACCATTGTCTATGAACTGTATTTATTCTGTTTAATAAATTTACGTTTTTTATATATTGGACAATTCCCAAGGTAGGAAAAAAATCTGCTCGCGAATTAAATTTTATTCAATTCTCTCGTTTTCTCAAATATGTATTTCCGAATTTAAAAATAAAATTCTCGAGCAGAACTTTATTTTGAGTTCTTGGTTTTTTCATTATTTTCGCGTACGAAAATAAACTAATTTTTAATTCGTTCGCGAGCAGAATGAAAAAATTTCCAAATTTAAAATAAAATTCTGCTCGCGAATTTAAAAATAAAATTTGTGAGCAGAATTTTCCAACAAAAAGAACAAAGAAAGAAAATTTTTTTAAAACATCTAACATCTTTTTGTTTTGTAGCATTGCAAGAATTATAATTTTAACACATTTTTGAGGATCTTTGAACCGCAATATGAATTGATAATTTTATCTCAAATGATGATTTAATTTATATTAATTATGATTTTGTTCATGAATAATTCGCGAATTTAATTATTTAATTCTCCAACGAATTAAATTAATTCTCTCACGAATTTTATTTTTAAATTCGCGAGCAGAATTTATTTCTTCTTTGATTTTTAAATTCGTTCACGCATTTTATGGATTTTGATTTATTAAAAATTTGAAATATTAAAAATTAAATTCGTTCGTATTAAATTCGTTTGCGAACGAATTTAATTAATTTGAGCATTATTTCTACTCTACCAATTCCTTATAGGTATTAAGCATTTAAAACTGTGATATTAGGTTAAATGTGTACAAGTTTGGAGAACATTTAGTTCATTGTATTTGCAATATTTTAATATTTTAAATAATTAACTCTGACACAAAATAGAAAAATCCTGGAAAAAGTAGACAAAAGTTCGACGAAACTTTTTTAATTATAAAAGTTATGCTAAACCGGAAATGGAACAAATGGCAATACAAAAGCTTACAAGGCCGGCCAATGGCGTATTGCCGGAATACTTTTAGTTTCCACGTTTTTTAAATCCATTTCAGTAATGTTCCTTATAACGAGTGATTTTTTTGCTACTATCTTTTTGGCAACACTAGTTTTGACAGCTCACGCACGTTTTGTATCTTGTGTCACTGTCAAACATCTTCAGTTTGGTCTATAATTTAATCATGAATCGTCTTACAAACGAACAACGCTTGCAAATTATTGAATTTTATTACCAAAATGCGTGCTCTGTTAAGAAAGTTCATCGCGCGCTTCTTCCATTTTATGGTCAGTTTAATCGACCTACTGAGGCTTCTATTCGGGCTATTGTAAAAAAATTTCGCACCAAATTTACATTGTTGGACATTAAACCACCAACACGCTTACGTAGAGTGCGAACTGAAGAAAATATCGCAGCCGTATCGGCCAGTGTTGGTGATGACCGTGAATTATCGATTCGGCGCCGTTCGCAGCAATTGGGCCTCTGTTACTCCACTACGTGGAAAATTTTGCGGAAGGATTTGGGTGTGAAGCCTTATAAGATACAGCTGGTGCAAGAATTGAAGCCAAACGACCTACCACAAAGCCAAATTTTTGGTGAATGGGCTCTTGAAAAGTTAGATGAAGATCCACTTTTTTATCGAAGAATTGTGTTCAGCGACGAGGCTCATTTCTGGTTGAATGGATACGTGAACAAGCAAAACTGCCGTATTTGGAGTGAAGAGCAGCCAGAAGCATTGCAAGATGGGCTGGCGGCATCATTGGGCCGTATTTCTTCAAAGATGATGCGAAGCACAACGTTACTGTGAATGGTGAGCGCTACCGTGCGATGATAACAAACTTTTTTTTGCCCGAAATGGAAGAGCTTGACTTGCATGACATGTGGTTTCAACAAGACGGTGCCACATGCCACACAGCACGCGAAACAATGGACCAATTGAGAGGCGAGTTCGGTCAACAGTTTATTTCACGCTTGGGACCAGTCAATTGGCCGCCCAGATCGTGCGATTTAACGCCTCTAGACTATTTTTTGTGGGGCTATGTTAAGGCTAATGTCTATAGCGACAAGCCCGCTTCGATTGTCGCACTGGAAGTCAACATTGCCAACATTATTCGTGAGATACCGGCCGAAATGTTGGAAAGAGTATGCCAAAATTGGACTAAGCGGATGGACCATTTGAGGCGCAGCCGCGGCCAACATTTGCGTGAAATAATCTTCAAACATTAAATTATATCGACCCAACTATCGATCTAAATAAATATTTCATGCATTTTTCTGCATTTTATGTGTTTTTTTTTTTAATTTCCATAGTTCTTATAAAATTACACATTATTAATTTCGCATATATAGGTAATTCATAAGTAAAAAAGGCCTTATAATTCATACGTACGTATAAAAAATTGCACTCCTCTGGACTCAATCTGGTCAATACTCATAGGAGACATACAGGGGAGAGGGGAATGCCAAATTAAGCCAGTCACAGCAAACAATTTCGAAAAAGAATCTAATTATACGTTAAAAATGGGAACTTTTCTTCTTAAACGTTTTAAATGAAAACACAAAAGAACGTAAATAAAAAGGCAAGTGATTCCAAATTCTGGCAATTCTAATAAGAAACCACAGCTCAAGAATAGAGCGATGTTTTTTAATGGTTCAATAAACTGGGGATTTTTCACAGATCTAGGTAGGTACCTATAGTTTTAATAATTTTATAAAAGAAAACAAGACTACGAGTGTTTATATACTCAAATAAATATCTTGCTCATTCATATTTTTAGGGCCATAGGTGCATAATAGAAATTCATCCAAGCCAAAGCATTTAAAATTGTTAATAGTAGAAAATTTTGTTTTTCCGCCTGATTTCTTGGAACACATAGCAATTTTCTTCCTGGATTTACAATTGTTGTCTTCAATATAAATTTGTGACTAAAAATTCCTCCAATTTGACTGAAGTAATTCCGTGAGCACAAAAAGGTTTTTGTACACATATTATGATCTACAGTTCGCGAAAAGTGATTTTTCGAATCTAGTGTCGTTCATATTACAGTTTTCTCTTTTGGAACAGCTAATAGGTAGAAAAAGTCGCGAAATTCAACTATTTTAGTAACTACATATGTGACCACAGTGGTGTTCGAGATTTATTAAAATAGATACTTACATACATACATATGCATATGTAGGTAGTTATAATAATTATAGGTATTTTTGAATCGAATGTACCTATGTATACCTAGTCGGATATTAATCTGCAATTCTTGAACGATAAAAACGCTCACCATTATTAAACATATTAAGACATTAATGCGAGTTACCAGTGACAATTCTACACAAGCTTTATACTAAACTAAATTAAAGCACAATAATATATGTAGGTACGTACAACATGAGTATCTATATAGGTATGTATATAATACATATCTAAGCACAAACAATTTTTATCAAAAACAGCTGACCTTTTTTATTCCTGACGCCGTTTTCTTATAAATCCCCCCTACACACACAAAACAAACAAAATTTGTGTTAATAAACATGCATACACACACGTTTACATGTACATACAAACACACATGCGCGTTCATAGAAGCATATTGTATGCATAAGTTAAATTTTGTTTCGTATTGTAGGTATATAAGTATATATACATATATGTATGTATGTATGTATGAATGCACATAAACCCAACCCAGTGATAGAAATAAGTATATTGTGGAAAACTGCAGTTGTTTATGTACATACGTACATACACATTCGATCGTGCATACAAATATTACATACTTATGTATGTACTTAGGTACCTCCAAAGCTAATAATATTTATTTACGTACCTATGTATGTACATATTCCTCCATATTCCAAGAGGTGTCATCGACGTCACCATTGCTGTTGCCAACAGCAATTGAATGTTGCCGACCGCATCTTTCTATCGCTTAGGTCTAGACAATATCAAAAGCGTGTCGAAGAATAGGTAGGTACATAATTGCAACCGAAGACCCAAAGTTTTTTAATGTCGTCTTGATCTGACGACGATGACGACTCTTGGAATATGGGGGATTACCTATATTATGATGACGACAATAACTCGTCATCAAAATATTATGTATGTAAATACCTAAATACATACCTATGTATTTACATTTGCACTTATGTATCTATGTATGTATATAAGTATGTGTATTTATCTATGTATGTAGGTATTAAGTTAATAAGTCACGACCATAGCACACACTAATTGTTGATGTTGTTATAAATATACCTACATACATACACATGTACATACATACGTAGTGTATATGCATACATAGATAAACGGATCACACAAATGATCATATAGCTTCACATACTACATACATACATACATGCATACATATGTAGATACATAGGTATATACGGATCTGTTCTATTATAAATGACAGACTGTTTAGTTATTAAAGAAATATTAAAGTAGCTATATAGCTGAAACGCATGTGCTGATAATATACCACCACATCATACCAATACACGTTTCATATAAAAAGAAACACCAAACGCTGCCAATAAATTTTATTATTTGTACCATCATATACTGAAAATGCATATGTATGCATATGTGTATGCATGTATGGATATATAAAATCATATGCAAGAAGAATAAGCCAAAAAAAAAAATTAAAAAATAAACAAAACAAAACGTGTGATAAAATCAAAGAACAAAGCATAAAGTTCATCAAAACAAAACTTACGAATATGAGAATAAAATGAAATTGTAGCAAAAACAAAAATAAAGTATCTCGCTCGTATGTTTTATATTCAAAACACGAACTGTGTACATACTTATGCGCACACTGAAACAAATATATATAGAAGCATTTCAAATTTAACAAAAGCAATTAGTGGGTACACATTTCTAAGCAACGCTTATTAGGTGTAAGCAGGTATTTTAGTTTTTATTCTATGTTATAGGTATACTAACTTTTTAAATACTTTCGGCCGGCCAATTGACTATGGAAAAGAAAATACACGAGGAAACGGACTTTTTTACATTATATCGATCCTTTATTGCAACATAGTCATATCTCAAAAAATGAGCTTTTCGAGTTAACAATGCAGAATTGTTAACAGCACTACCTTTTATATTGTGCCAAAATTTTATTTAAATTACCTTTAAACTGTTTCCTTAAGGAGATATTTTCTAAAAAATTTGCTAAGAGTTGTATGGATACTAAACATTTTAAATGCGTTTTTCTCGAAACGAGCTTCTTTGCGATATGACTATGTTGCAATAAAGGAGCGATATATACCAAGGCAGCTTTCATTGGTAGTGGCAGAATTACAATAAATACAACGCCAAAAAACATCACATGTATTTTGTTGGTAGAAATTACGAAAAGTTGTCAAAAATTGTGTTTTACTTTTGTTTGAAAAGGCAAGGAAGTCTATGTGTTTTGACCACTACTCTGGTAGAGCTGCCTTGGTATATACAAATGTAGTGAATTTGTGTTGTATTGAACATAAAATCTGCCAAAAGTGAAATTAATTTTGAAAAAGATGTTGAAAAGACTTTGTAAAAGTAAACTACGGCTGCGAAAGAAGTTAATGTTACTGGAATAATGTATCTCGATTTGATTGTCAACATATTTTTTAATTTTAAGTCCACTTTCATTAAAATGAAACGATCAAGTTTTCTTTCAATTTTGGTTTGAAGCTTTAATTTTTTCTAATTTTTCACCAATACTTCTAGAAATTGAAAAGAACTTGCTTTCAATTTTTCTTTCTTTATTTTTCATTTGTATTCTGCTGATATTTTGTTTCTATTTCTTAATTATTTTGTAGCCATATACCTATTTTGCGGAGTTTTGTTTCTTTTACTATCTCACAAAAATTGCTTTAAAATAGAATGCAGCCTATGTTATCGCTTCCAATTTTTGTTAATTGAAGGTTTAAAAAATGGTCTTTATATATATGAGCATATATGTTTATTGTTTTGTTTCTTGATTAATGGCGTTTTCTTTTCTTGAAAATAAAATGTTACATGTGATTAGGCAACATTTTTAACTGCTAATCAGATTTTTAAAAGTTGTTATATATCTTAAGGCCTTACTACACTATCATTCACGATCGTGCGATCTACTAAATAAAGCATGTGTGCTGAAAAAGTACTAAAAATTCAACCGTGCGACAGAGTTTTTGACAAATCGTGCGATTTGAAAAATTTTATGAAACTTTTCAAAACATTATGGTTTCTGTGCGATCAGTGTTGTACATATTGTAAAAATATGAAAATATTGTTGGTGCCTTGAGGAAAAAATTTAAGTAATGTAAAATTAGTATGTTAATAAAAGTTTTTGTTTTATTGTGTATATAAATTATTTCAATCATACTTGTATAATAGTGTGGCCTACAACGCCATTTAGAAGCGATTTTTTCAAGTCGGCCAGACTTTTGAAACAGTTTCCTGTGAATGAATCGTACGATCGTGTAGGATAGTGAATCAGGGCCTTTACGTTTACAAAAGAACACAAAATATTGTATAAGACAATAAAGTACAATTAGCGTTTTCAATTCAAGTTTGAAGTGCTTTTAGAAAAACAAACGTTGGCATTATTAATTTAAAACATATATGTAACATATTATTAATTTTACAGTTTTTTTATGTTTGATTTCGAAATAATTATCAAAACATTATGAAAACTAGAATAATTATTTTTACATAAATCATAAATTTAAGTCAGTAACTACAGAGTAGTCAAATAGGGCAATATCTCATCCTGTACTTGAAGTTGAGGGCAAAATATGCTTCATATATTGCCCTTCTTCATGCAGCATATTTAGAAAAGAACACCTTTTTATTTACACTGTAAAATTCTTTTTAGCAAAGAACATAAAAACGGGCAAAGGGTAGAATAATTGTAACATTTTTGTTAGAAAAGAAAACTTCATAAGTTGTGAATAATTTTAGAAGTTTAAACGGGTCTACTTTCAACATAGCTTGCCAAAACTTCCTTGCGCCATTTTCAAATACGGTTTTAATAAATATGTGTACACGTACGTAAATGCATATCCGGAATTTAAGCAAAATGTGGAAAAGGGAAGTAATGTCTACCACAAAACATACTTACATATTATACATACAAATATTTGCCACTGAACATATTTTCAAGGATGTAAGCTACAAAGAATTTGAGCAGATAGCACAGTAAAAACACATACATACATATGTACATACATACATATAGTTATGCTGTTAAAAACATATTTATTTATATGCATGTGTGCGAGTGTAGTGTGTGTGTTTTTAAAACCATCAAAAGAAAATACAAATTTTAATAAAGGCGAATGCAATATGATCGCATACCTACATATACTTATTAGAAAAAATACAAATGAAAACGTTATGCAGAAACCAAATGAATTTTTGTGTCACGATGATTCTGTGTTTACTCCAATATTAAATGTGAATGCATATATGAATATTGAATGCATACATACATATATTCATATACTATATATTATGAGTATGTATGTGTATACGTTTTGTAAACAACTTTATAAAAATATATTAGAACGTATTTAATGTTAGTTCGTCTGAATAGTAACAAATAGATACCTACCTATTTATATTTACATATAATGCGAAACGGGAATAAAAATTACAACAAATGAAATTTGCGGTTTTTATCGTTATAAATATGTATACTTATAGTACATACATACATGTGTATGTAAGTAGCTATAAACATACAACATGTCAGATTTAAAAAAAAGACGTAATTTACTTCCTCGTCAAGAATGATAGAATACATGATTTCGACACCTCTCACACAAAACTGAAAACTTCTGCGCATGTTGGTCAAATGTCGTCACGAAACAATGCAAACACAGCCCTAGATGTTTTTTGAATACATACTCTTGGATAGGTTAAACTACATCATCTAACGGGAAAAAATGCGCATGGCGTAATCTCTAGTTTTATCATTATTGCTTGCTCGCTACGACTGAACTTGCTAAATAATAATCGAACTTGTGATTTCAAAAAGTATATTCCTACATAACTCTCAATTTTTGGTTCCTGAAACACCGTTTCCTTTGTGATTGCTGAGGTTAGGTAGGCCAAAGATGATGGACAGCTTATAGCATACACGCTTTACATACGTTGCTAATGACTCACGTGAATTACTGCCTGGAAACCATTTATGGCAGCTTAACTTACAACATTAACTATTTGAGTAATATTATAAAGGGGATTATTAGATTTGTGTATAGTATCAATTATCGCGATCATGTATCCCACGCAGTTATTGACTTTTTAGGTTATTCTACTTTACAGTATCTTAACATTCGTATCTTAATTTTCTTTTATAAGATTATTTGCTCTGGCATACCAAGCTTTTCTAGATCTGACTTTGAGTTCTCATGGTCTGATGGGAACCCGCAGACTATTCTCTCTCTAATAATTGCTCGATGTATGGACGATCTTTTCTTACAAGAACCGCTAGACTGTGGAATCGCTTACCGATTGAGTTACGATTTTACACTTTATCATGCAATGTTTTCAAAAAAAAAAACTTGTCTAATCTGGTAAATAATAACATTTAAGTAGATATTGATTGTTTCTCGATGCTACGGACTATTCAATTCTAAAATTGGTCTCTATTTGCATGGACGATCTTTTCTTACAAGAACCGCTAGACTGTGGAATCGCTTACCGATAGAGTTACGATTTTTCACTTTATCATGCAATGTTTAAAAAAAAAAAAAAAACTTATCTAATCTGGTAAATAACAACATCTAAGTAGATATTGATTGTTTCTCGCTGCTACGAATATGTAACTTATTAATATTGTTAATATGTTACATATGTTAACACATGTAACTTATTAATATTCTGATTTAATAAAACAATTCTTTTTTATTATTGCGTAACATTTGTTTCCTTCAATATTCTCTTGAAATTTTTGTATATACAGGGTGGTTGATGAAAACTGCTACCAAAAAAAAAACGTAAAAACTTATTTTCTGTGTAACTAACCTGTTCCATTTTTGTTGTGGTTTATAGATTGTTCTTTAAATTTAACTGAAAGGAGAATATAAACGCACGTTTGGCGGTACTCCTCCTAGCAGATGGAGTATAATGAGGCTCGCAAAGACTTTTGCCGCGCTGGCATACTCGCAAGAAGGTCTTAGCATCGAGATAGCTCAATTCGGACGCAGGAAACTATCGCTGCTGCCATACAATCCAATCCTAGAGTTTCGACAAGGAGCTTAAGATTTAAACTTATTTCCATATAAGATTCAATTAACAAACAAACTGAACCCTAGAGACTTCCCGATTCGCTTGGAATTTTGTGAGATCAATCAACTGGTGTCAGAGGATGAACACGTCTTGAACTGCATATTTAAGTCTGATTTAAACCTGATTTTTTTTTGTGGGTTTATTGCAAACACGAAGTTTACAAAGAAACCCAACAAATTTGGATGATTTAAAGCAATCCATTTGAACGGTAATTGAGACAGTTCCCACTGCAACACTCCAGGCAGTAATGAATAACTTTTTGATAAGATGTCGCACATGTGTCAACGAGGGAGGTGTTTCTGTTGTGAAAATTGGGCAAATCTTTTGTTTCTCATTTTACCAGACTTCAGCCATACTTTTTTCCGTGCAAAATGGTAAAATTACTCAATCAGCTGTTTGATATTGATGAGAATAAAATACCAAAGTGCAAATCATACAAAACATATCTAAAAATTTAACAAGGAGTTTTGTTACATAAATAGAATTGCAACAGCCGTGTCAACTCAGCGTTTATACATAACACCGGGATTAGTGGTTTTTAAAAATAGCACGAAGTATTCTAAAATCAAGGCACGATGCTTTTATTTAATTTTTAATTACTTTTTATTTGTGATAGAATTCAAAGAATCTGTGCTGATAACTGAACATTTAAAAAACTAAACTATATATTTTCGTTCTGGTTTTGTTCAATAAGTTGTTGCAGGCACTGATCTCGGTTTTAGAACCAAAATTTTACAAACATCAATACTTTGCTAATTATTACCATCTGTAGAAAAAAAATATCGTTATTCGTATATCGAAATATTGTTTTTATATGATATTTCTTGCATTTTTTTATAAAACCTCAAGAGCACCATCTATAGAAAAAAACCGTTAGCAAAATATTGATGTTATTTGAAATGTGTTAATTTTTTTTTATAAAACCTTAAGAACTAAATATGCAGCAAATTATTGAATAAAAAATTTAGTTTATATATTTGCTTTCGAGATCAAGTTATCGGCAATAGTAACCTCAAACTATTTTAGGTGCCACTTTTTCAGGCAACAATGTAATGTAACATTGTGTTAAAAATATTGTGTTTCACTGTATACCTACTGTTCACTGGAGCAATATTAATCCATACATACATACTTATGCACACACAAATTAAAAAATAATTTTTTACTTAACTACATCCACTATTAAAGTTGGTAAGCCTACCCCAAGTAAAAAATTTAGTGTACAAATACTGATTTTATTTTAAAAATTTCACAATTTTACCATTTATTTTGAGAATGAGACGGTTTTGCAGATGATTACACCATACGCTTGACATTCATTACGTCTTACATTCTTACCAAAATTTTTTATTTAAGCACCTACCTAGGTAGATAGGTACATATGTAACTTTAAATTTTTGACAAAAATTTAAGGTCCCCAATAAAATAATCTTAGTTGCAAAAATACAAAATTTGTTAAAAATGTTAAAAATAAATGCGCATTTCATATTTTTTACTATGCCAGCAAGTGTTGTTTAAGGGTTGCAAATTTTAATAAACATTTACGATGTTTTTCTTCCCACCACTTTCGTAAAGTAGAAAGAAAATTAAAAATTATTTGACTTATTGGCACTTGCACAGTGGCATGTAACTAGAAACTACGTCGCAAGAAAAATACAAAGCCAACCTACATATGTACATGTATGTATACAAATGTTCATTTACATATGTATATACATACATACATCCATAGATACCTAAATAAGTATATATATAAAAATATAAAAAAAATTTACTTCAACAAAACACATACGTACATAAGTAAGTGCATTTTACCTAATATATGCATATGTAGGTATATGTTTGCGTATGTGCATATGTACATGTATATAATGTTTATAAGCATATGTATGTATGTATGTTAACACCTACCTACCTATGTGTATATTTATGGCTTATTCGAGTAAAATCGAAGCTATTTTATATGTACACACATATGTAAGTACATACATATGTACTTGTGTATGTAATTAATGACGCATTATCTGTTAATCGCGTTACATGCATATGTATATACATTCATATGTACATACATATGTACGTACATAGGAAACCAAAATATTAATAACTTGTGCTTGTGTTCAGTAAACAAAAATTTGTGTTCATTTATGAATTTCTATGTTTTATTCAAGTAATCTAAAAGTAAAAATGTGTGTATGAAATTAACGAGAATAAAATTCCTTAGATATTTTTTAACTCAGAAAATTGTTGCTAAAAACAAAATGTCATATATGTACGTATGTATGGAAGTACCTATACCTACATATGTGTATTTGTATGTAAGTTAATACAACATACGTATATACACCAAATTTATTAATTATAGTGTTTGTATACATAGATGCATCAATTTTATTTGGAAAGGTATTCTAAGCTTTTGTACTTTTACCCGAAAACTTTTCAAATCGGTACACTGGATACATACGAGTACCACATACATACATATGTACATGCATAATTTTTCGTATAATAATCTGAAAACTCATGAACTTAACTCACCTGATACATAGCAGTTTTTGGAAGATCCAAGCACACCGCACAACACAATATACCACCCAAACGACTTTCTAGTTTTTCATAAGCAGCTGATTGTACCGTCAATGATGACGATGTTGACGGATGATCAAGCTTTTGTTTCTTTGCTACAGGTTCATTAGCATCAGCCGTTGTAGTTGGCGTGGTTGTGTTGTTGGAAGAATTATTACTAGAACCATTATTTTCATTCGATGATAGGTTCGATTGCGTCAAACTAGCAGAAGTGGAGGCTGAGGTAGCCCTTATTAATGCAGAAGTAACAACAGAAGATGTACCAGTGGCAAGTGATATGGTGGCCGATTGAGCTGCAGATGGTTGTTGCGGCAATACACCACTATTATCCGTAAGAATTTCAGCTGCAGCTATTAAGGGTATAATATGGCCACTGGTAGTGGATGAAGGTGGCTGTTGAACAGCACTTGAGGATTCGACATCAGCCATTTTATTTTTTATCAGACCTTTTATTTAAATCCCAAATATTGCTACAAACAAAATGAATGAATCTCCACCCAAAATTTTTTTAACCTCACCCAGTACGTAACGTAATTTTTCTTCTTTTGTTTTGATTTTGTTCTTTTGTCGTTTTAGCTATCTTTTTTACGACGTTATTCTAAATCGATTTTTCCTTGAATTTTTATCTTTCTTGCAAAAAAACTTTTATGTAGTTTTACATACATATGTATGTGAGATTTTTCTTCAATTCAACCAAATGTGCGAATTTTTTTTAACAGGAACCGCAACAATTTGGAGAAATTATCAATCAATTTATAAATATATTAAATAATTATCCATAAACTTTTCAATATTTTAATTTGCACTTAACCCAAACAAATAGAACTCAAATTTATCCGCTCACACGTCTTTTCCGTTCAGAGAAAATAAAGAGAATGAACAAAGAAAATTCATTCAAAATGTTTGCCTGTTTTTGCTGACTCAAAATTCATTTTGCAGGTACAGAAAACTATTTTTTTAAATGCTGCTAAACTGTTCTATGTTCGACGGGTATTCTTATTTCTTTGTAATAGGGGGTACTTGTCAACAATATGAACTTATACGAGTTCATGGCAGGTAAACTATTATTTTGTTTCATTACAATTTTTTTTAATGCTAAAATTGAAAAACATACATACATATGAATATGTAAATATATTGGTAAACCAAAAATTATTCTTCCAGATCACGTGATATACATAAAAAATTCGATTGGGACCGAGAATTATTAAGTTACACGAATGTAGTTATTTAAAATTAGCTCCAAAATATTTTAGCATATTAGTCCTGTTCCTGTACTTTTTGAGTAAATGAGCAAGTATATTATACCTTCGTATTGTACGTTCAAAACGAAGGAGTTTTTGTATCACTCAGTTCCAAATTAAATTGTGACGGAAAATTTAATAAGTCAACATTCCAAAGAATGTAATTTATTAATAACTAGTGGACATCTAACCAGTGCCAGTATACTAAGACACTGTGTTAAAATGCCACACCTTCACGTACATACATACATATGTATCTTTTTTTGTGTATACAAATATTAACTTAGATATGTACCATATATGTATGTTCGAATGGCAAAAAAGAACTCTAGGTCCATTTAAAAATTTTTTTAGTTAACTCAATTGAAATGGAAAAAGTACCTCATATAACCATTTATTTTTTCCGTAATTATAGGTTTATCCAGCTTTTTAGTGTTGTCGGTATGTCATGTTCCGAAGCCCATTATATAGATATGTTTATCGATTTTATAGTATTACCTTTAAATTTCTTTTCCTCATAAGCACTATTGTATAAATCATCCCATTCAGTATCTGAAAATAACATTTCCTCATTACTCTCTACAAGGAATTCTTCGTAAATCCAGCTGTTTATGTCAGCCTTTGCGATTCTATTCAAATTAAAAAAGCGAAAAAAAGCCGCAAATATTTTCGCTTTTTTATTAAAAACTGTCGCAATTATAGAATCTGTAATGTTAATTAAGCTGGCGCAACAACCGCGTCATTGGGATAACGGAGAGTTGCGAAGAACGAGCATGCATTCCTATAAAATTCAAATTTCCAAATGTCGGTCTTTGTGTTTGTAATTTTAAACTGGAGAAAATATTCATATTGGAAATTACGAAGTCGACATCCCGAATGCATCAAATATGTCCAGATAAAACATATAAATTAAACATTCTGAGAGAAATCTGCCATTCGCAAAAATGTTACAACAAAATAATTTTCGATTTTCATTAGGGACTCAAATGAGTGTGGTATTTTCATCGACAATATTCAAAGATGTACTTAAGTATAATAGTATATATAATAGAACCCCAGAATATCCGATGTTTAACAGGCTGCCAGCCATTGAAAAACTTGGGTCCAATTTGGTCCCGTTGTGTTGCGTAGGTGTGATATGTATCTCAGCAGATCTACTGGTTTTACATTTCGTTGGTCTCATGCAGAAAGGCCCTAACAAACATAATCGCAGAAGGAAAAACCATAGTGGAAACTGTATGCCTAGGTTCATTAGCAATTAATATTTTTGTTCAATTGCTTTGAAAAGCGTTATCTAATTATTCAATTAAATTTTTGTGGCGCTGTATATGCGAAAAGTAGTAGAATCCCTTAAAAAAAAGCTCGATTCAGGGAAAATACGAATTAGGGCCTTTCTACATGAGACTAACGATATGAAACAACTTTCAATCTGCATATTGAGTCTAGTACTGATAATAAGACTATTATCCTTAGCAGACGGCGAAGGTTGCATTCTACAGTGACGGGCCTGACGAGACATTTCTACATAGGGACGCATTCGAGGAGGTCAAATCTTCCATTTATTGATTTATGTGGAAGTTGTACGAGAAAAGGAGCAAGTAGAGAATATTGAGCACTTCCTCTGTCGGCGTCCATCTCTTTCATATATAAGGGCTTTGAATTTAGACAGACCGATGCTGCATGATTTGGCAGAACTATGGGAATGTGATGTAAGTGGATTGGATTCCTTTATCCGATCCTCGGGTTAGCTTTGAATTGGACCAGTGATGTGTAGATCTGCTGATATACATATCACTTAGGTAACACAACGGGACCAAATTGGACCCAAATGGGTTTCTAAATAGCTGCCAGCTTGTTTAACCTAAGCTTTAGTCTGCATTCTGATTTTGAGTTAGAATGGTACAGCTTAATTTCAAACAAATGCCTAGTTTTTACATGTAATCAAAATCGTTAATAAATAAATAAAAACTACAACTTCTGAAAGAATAAAATAAAATAAGAAAATTCTCTTCTTGCTTTTGTAATTATGACTACAATAAGAATTAAATTGTAAGTTATCTTTACTTAAGATAGAATAAAACAAAATGCTTATGCTGCAAAAAAAAATACACACAAAATTATAAGGGAATACAAGAAATTCTACAATTAGAATGTAAATGTAAGGATGTAAGAGAAAAATACTATGGACTACAATTTCATAAGCTTTAAAAATAATTAAAAATAAAGCACAGAATTAAAAAAAGTACAAATTATTATGTTCATATAAACTCTGTTATTATTTATATTTATCATGGTGAGTTTGAAATATCCATGTTGTCCGATTTTTCAACGCTGACAGACTTTCGGGACTTTGAATCAACGCTAGATCTTGTGCTCTTGACATCAATATCTTCAGAAATTGGTTTCAGTTTACGATCAGCCGGTGTACGAGAGCGGTTTTTGGAGGAAGAAGAGTTGTTTGACTTTATAATGGGTGGTCCAATATCCTTGCTGCGACTCGAACGTGAACGTACGGAAGCTGGCGAGGGCGATATGGAGCGACGTTTGCTATGCGAGCGTGATGATCGTATTGGACGTTTTTCATCGCGTGTACGATGTGAACGTTTACGATCACGAGAGCGGGAACGCTTTGTGCGCGAACGTGAACGGCGCGCTCGGGAGGAACTACGACGATGGCGTGATCGTGAACGTTTGCTACGGCGTTCACGAGAACGGGAGCGCCTCTTGGATCTTGAACGAGTGCGACTTTTACGTCGTGAACGTGAACGTTTGCGCGAACGAGATCGTTTCCGTGAACGTGTACTACGAGAACGAGATCGTGAGCGTCGCTTAGACTTGCTACGAGAGCGCCTGCGTGTGCGTGAACGTGAGCGTTTTCGTGATCGCGATCGGTGAGAACGTGAACGACTAGTTCGTCGGTCCCTAGATCGTGATCTAGAGCGGGATCGACGTCTTTTATCTTTAGCTAACATACCAATGACGGGGTCGATCGCGGCAGATATCATATTTTGCGCCTCCTTGACTATAGTCATTGCCTCCTCTATCTCCTTCTGAGCAGCTTCGTTAGATTTCGCTTCCGGTTTCATAATTGCATCTGTTGAGTGGTAAACGCTTAAATACCCTCCCTTAAATTCTTGACCATGCATTCTTAAAGCGTTGATGATACTTGGCTGATCGCAAAACTCAATCATGCAGTAAGTTTTGTTATCCTTCTCAGCCCAACGAGCATATTTTACTTCACCAGCACGTTGAAAGCAATCCATAAGGTCATCCAAGCGCCATTCATTTCTAACATCGCACACAATTATTGTTCGCCTAATCTCCTCAATTTTTCTGGCATCGTAAAATGAAGGTAATGCTGGGTATTCGGGTAAATTGTTTTCCACTAATTTTGGGTCATAAGTTTTAATTACCTTGAAAATAAAGCTCATTTAAAAATCTGTATAAAAATATTATTTAAATCCATTTCCTACCTGCTGCGGTGATTGACCTTCAATGCGATTCACAACTTCCGGTGGTAATTTCGAATCAGGCTTTTGCAGGCCAGGTACAATTGTACCATTCTTAGACATTTCTAATGCTCGATATTCTTCAGGTATTGCCAAAACCGGTATTACTATCAATGCGCGGTCTATGAACACAGTATTTGTCAAATGCTGTGCCACCGGCACACAAGCACAATCGACATACTTCACATAGCAAATGCGAGACTGCACTGGACATGATACATCCCTTACGGTTGGATACAAACGTATTTCCTCGATTTTACCGATATTACCAAACAATGACTGCATTTGATCCTTTGTGGCTTGTGGTGCAATATTCGTGATTTGTATCACGCGTGGCGTATTGCCACCAGCCATAGTTAGATTTTTAATCTGCGGCTCTTACTTTCTCGAGTTTTCTCTAAAACTAAAAGGTTTTGGTGGGGGGTGAAGGTGAATTATTCTCTATAACTGGAACCACTTTAAGCTTAACTAATAAAATAATGAATATTATTATATTGATGTATTTTTTTTATAAATTTTTACTATAAATTTTTAATCTCTACCCGCAAAAAACTACAAATCTTAATATTTGCACGATTTTTTCACTCTCGCAAATAACGCCATCTTTAATGTGCTTTTTCGGCATTATATGCCAGTGATGTTGAAACACTTGACAACAGCGGGCTACCTTACCATTTTAAGAACTAGCGATTTTCATTTAAAATTGTTTAGAGTGATTTCAGTTCTCAAGGGAAACCATTCAATTTTCACGATGTTTATTTCACGTGTACCTTTCATTTGTCGGAAAATTCTATTGAAAAGGAAGGCAAGTAGAAAGGCACGATTTCTATTTTCGAATGTATAAAAATTAATGCGTTCACCTATGTCAAAAAATAATTGTTCTTAACAACACTATTTCTTTGTCCGCAACGTTCACCCCTGTTTTTGAGGTATACAAATAATACTACATTGTAGTGCAACATTGTTCTCTTAATCAAACTGGTGCAATGGAAGGGTTAACGCTAAGATTTTTCATAAGTAAATAAAAATTATATTAGGTTTACATAAAAAAATAATATGATTAAAGTTCCGCAAATGAATAAAACTATTAAAGCAGTAGTGAATAATTTAAATAATTGATTTAAAAAATGATCGAAATTTTTTTATTGAAAGAAATTTTGCATTGATTTCGCAAGTACAAAGGAAATGTGAAGTAAAAGAAACCTATAATTGCAATAAAGAAAAGGTAGACAATTTCTGTAGTATATCGTAAAGAAAATTCGTTCTTATAAAAAAATACTCCTTTTTGGGGTAGGAGTTTTCAAATAAAATATTAACGAACCAATTTTCCCATAAAATGAAATTTATTGTGTCCTTGACAATTTTTTAACCCCAAAAGCAAAAAAAAAAAAAAAGCTGCTTCAAACTAAACATCCAGGATTGCTGAGGTTCTAATTAAACTTAAAAAGGCAAATAAACGTAAAAAACATGTCTACGGATCATGTAGGCAAGCGAATGGCGAAATGTTTAACACTAACTGATACTATAAAAACATTAGAAACAACTGCAACAACACAAGCATCCACGTCAACAACTGATAATACAGAAACGTTACCTATAAAACAAACTCTACAAAAATATCAACATGAAGTTATAACAATAACACAAACAAACGACAGAAACGTTAGCGGAGTAAACACCAACAATGTGCCAATGAGCAGTAATAGACCTTTTGTTGTTATGCGAAAGCTTAACAAAAGTACTGGAAACAGCAGTAGCTGCAATAATGAACAACGTTATACGGACTTGCCAAAATCATCAATGACTAACCAAAGCTTAAAAAGTGATTCCGGTAATCCAACATCGCCAAGTTCCTTGTCATCGTGTTCGCCTTCTTCACCGACTGAGGGAGATTCAGGCTCAGCTGAACTACGTCAATTAAAACGTGATTGTGATCCTCAATTCTCGCGTTTGGCAGATTACTTTGTAATATGTGGGCTAGATTTGGATACCGGATTAGAACCTGATCGTTTTGCCGGTATGTAAACATATTTATTAAAACAACAAATTCTAAAATAACTAGACGTTTTTACCTATTATGAACTGGTCTGATCTTTCGATATGTGAGTTTCTTCCTATTTACTTGTAACAATATTTACAATCGGTCAAATATGATATTACAAAATTAGGTAACAATTTAATTCCTTTTAAATTAATATCTGTCCGATAAGATATACCGAAAAAGGTACAGTTTATGCACAGAGCTCCCTCCGTAGGGGGCAGAAAATTAAAAAATAGGACGAAAAAGTAAAGTGAAAGAAATGGCGGAAACGCATAGTTTCCGAGTTATAGACCTCTGAAATTTCCATGTATTTATACATGAATTTGCGGATTTTCACTACATTTCCAAAGTCATGTAAGCAAAATTGGTATCATCTGAAAGCTTTCCAATAGGACATTTTAGATATGTAGTTTTCAAAAAAAAAAAAAAAAAATGTTTAACCCTTTGGAAGTCTGACAAATATTAAAAAATACAAAGGCTTTGTTAAGGTATTAAAAAACATTTTATTTAGCTTATTTATTTTATTATGCCCGGCCGGCAGTGCAGAGAAATTATTTATATACCATAGAAGAGACAATCCCTCCGCCCGGGAAGCTTAGCGAAGCCGATGTTTGTTATACCATAGAGGAGAAAGTCCCTTGTTATTTACTAAAAATTAAAAAAAAAATCGTGTTTATGGAGCTGTAATTGCACAGATTTCTATACAAAATTAGTGTATAACTATATGGAAAAATTATATATTAATTATATATGGTCCCATGGGCTCGATTAAATACAAAATAAATAAATTGAAATTTAATAAGATAATGTAATTATTTTATAAATAAGGCCGTAAAATTTTAATCGCATTTTCGTTTTTATAAAAAAATTTAATATGAATTTATGTTTATGTTATTAAATATAAATTATTAACCTTTACTAGTTTTAACAAAAATTTTATAAAACCCGTATTATCACTTAAGGTAATTAATAAAATCTTGCATAATATAATGTACCTGTTCAAAAGCTTCCGAATTTCGTCCAAATACCTTGAGAAATATAATGAAAATTCATAATTTCATGTACACGTATATCAAAACTTCAGAGGTCCATAACTCAGACCACCCTATACATGTTTTTACCAATTCGGAGCTCAGTGCGTGTACAGTAAAATAAGCTACGAAATTGTGCCAAAAATTATAAATTAATCGCGCTAATGGCAAAAAAATCAAGTTATTTATAGCTGCATGAGATTGCCTTATTTTCTAAATTCATGAGTTCAAAAATTTTTAATTCATATTAATAACATATGAACACAGTTGGGTTTAACTTCAAACTGTTGAATGCTAGTGAATGTTAATGCTGCACATAGTAGAAAGAACTCTAAGTGACTCCTTACAAGATTTCTTACTTGGTACTTTGAAGTCACGGTTGTGCATTTGTGACGTTGTAGTGATAAAGAACCGAAATATAACTTGATATTATTGTACTTAAAGTTTTATTAGAGTATGTAGACACTCATTGTGCACATTTTCTTTTGAACGGCAATAATTTCTACGTTAAACGCTCCAAGTTTTCGATAGTTAAAGGACTAAGTTTTTCAGTTTTAGGCTTAGAGGCTGAAATTTTGTGTTCGGATATTTAATTAAATACCTATTTTTTTCCATATCTACAGAAAGGTTATTTTGTCTTGATTTCTCCCCACTGCTAACATGCAAATGATAGCTATTTGAAATCGTGTTAAAATGCTTTTATTGCTGCCGGTCTTTATGTTTAAATTAAATATTTCCATTTGTAGGTGACAATTTGCATTGCTCCCCTTTGGATCGTGCTTATAAAAGCAAGCCATTGGCCCACTACCCCGAAAATGTACCATGGAATCCATTTGATTCACACGGTATATGTATGGTAAGTAAATAAACACACAAAAAATTATTTTAATAGCGCAAAATAATTTCTTATACAGATACAAAGATGGCAAACTTAAAGTACAAAGACAACCATTGTTTTTAATCTAATTAAAATCATAATATTAAGTACCCTCATACAAACAGACACATCAATTATACAACACTGCATATAAGTATGCGATATAATACCACCATCATACTTCATTCATTTACTTAAAGATGATCAATTGAGTTCAATTAAAAAAAGGAAAAAAAAGAAAATATGTATATCAAAAGTCTGTCTCTTACACAATAAAACACTGGCTCGCCCGTTGTTTTGCTTTTTGAATAAAATATTGAACCTTCAAACAGACATAAATATATATACGTATGATGAAAGTGAAATTTTGTTTTGATGCTTGTGCAAAAAAAAAGCCAAAACAATCATTTTAGAATGTTGCTATTGTTCAAATAATGATTTTTTAAACAGATTATTTCTAATTTTATTATAAACATATTTTCAAAATTTTTTTTTTTTTGCTTTGCAAAGCAAAAGTATGAAAGCGATAGCCAAATTCATTATAAATTTTTTTGAGTTTATACCACAATATTGACATTCTGGTATTTTCGTTAATTATGCCTCACATGTGCAGAAGGGATTTCAAAAAGTTATTCGTCATTTATTTACTTATTTATTTGAGTTTGCAATACAAAAGCCTGCTAGGCCAAGAGCATATTGATAGAAAACTCTAAATTTATGTTAATCATTTAAAATTCTATAATTTAATTGTCTAATTTTTGCAGCTTCAGATCTTCAGAAAGACTTGTTTTTTATAAAACAATATTTCGCTAACAATTTGTTAGCATCTTCCGGAAAGTAAAATTACATCTAATTAGACGTTAAAAAGAGAATAATGTTCTTTTTAAATGTTATTGATGAAAATACAAAAGAGAGTAATTGAAGCGGGAAGTGATTCTAAATTCTAGCAATTCGAATAAGAGACGATCGCACAAATACAGAACAGTGTGTTAATGGTTCAGTAATCTGGGGTTTACACTCAGATCTAGAAAGATGTTAAGGTATACCAGTTTTAATCATTATGTGAAAGAAAATAATATTACGAGTGTTTATATACTCAAGCAAAAAATTATCCAAAGTATTAATCACTGAATCTGAAATGCGTCCATGATGCTTTATTCCATACACAAACTTAACAATTAATTTATTAATGTTGTTTAGCGGAGGCTTTAATAAAATACCTTAATTGGCATACAAGAGTTTTGTAATATTTGTACAAAACTTTAATTCAATATCATGTTGAAGCGTTATAACGTCTAATTCGTTTTATAATGATAGTACATATTTAAATAAATCTAAAGTTTAGGATAGAATTTTTGAAATCTCTACATTTTTTTATTATTTGGCAAGAACGCAAGGTATTCGTATACATATTTTCTTCGAATTTTATTACACTTAGATGCTATTTCTTCGCTTATAACAATTTAATAATTCCAAAACTTTTTATAAATAGTATTCAATATTAAAAAATTTTTGTTTTTTTTTCAGTTGTCGTTACCACAAGGCTTAAGATTTCGAACTCAAAAACATAATATTGAGCCAAAATTTCACTCTTTTGCTACTACTCGTGAAGATGGTAAACGATGTTATGGTTTTAGTTTAGTATTTTATGAAGAAATACGTAATCGAAATATTTGCAGTGCCATGCACACATTGCAGGTAGAATTTCTGTATTAAGTTTCCACTAAAATGAATTAATATTTCACATTTACATTATAGTCCATGTTTATAACAGAACTCTCCAATGGCCAGCAAGCGCATTCATTGACACGTATCAAAGACAGTCCAGTTAGCCGTTCTTTGCCACGCCATTTTAAGGTGGCCGGCCAAGCTCCACAATCCGCACAAAGTTATTATGACATCACCAAGGATAAACTCTATGTTGCCAAAAGTATTACACTAATCTGTCAAATACCTTATGCTTATGCAGCCGAAGTATTTCTCACTAATTTATTTAGGTAAAAATATTTTAAAAGTAGCTATGAAATGTCGACATATAGACAGCTGGGAAATAAGCTGTTTATAATTTTTTGAATTCTTTATTTTTCTTTAAACTCATTAAATATCGTTAAATTTTTAAATGATCGTCTAGATCTTAAGAATAAAAAGAGCGAACATTTTATGCTAACATTATTTTTTTCAAAATAAACTCGCCACCTTTTTCAGATGTCTTCCACGCCAGCCCGGTCCAGGCATTAGTCTCGAATCTTACGTTTATAATATACTTTATGAAGTAATGCTACCTCAGCCTGGAAAATCTATAAGAATTTACTTGCCACCAGCAGAAGCACATTTGCCAGCTTTAGCCTTAACCCTACAAAGGCCTGATACACGCACCGAATTACCACTATTAGATTTCCCGTTGCGTTTGCTCTTTTCCTACTTGGGCGTCGAATGTGTAATACAATTATTAACTTGTGTTCTGTTAGAGAATCAAGTACTATTACGTTCAAATGGTAAGTTAACATTAAAATATTTTTATTATTATTTAATATTTATAAAATTTTATTAAAGATTACCAAAAATTAATGATAGTTGGAGAATGTATTACATCTATACTATTTCCATTTGTTTGGCCTCACGTTTATGCACCTATTTTGCCAGCAGCTTTACATCACTTTTTAGATGCCCCTGTTCCTTTTGTTATGGGTTTGCATGCTGATTGTGAAGCCGCCAATAAAATTGGTTCAGAAGCTACGCTCTGTTTTGTGGACATTGATAAGAAACTTATACAATTACCTGAAGAACTTCCAGTTTTTCCACACAAAATTGACTTTATGGCCGAAATAATTTCAATTTTAGATAAGTTTGAAATTGAGCGCGATCGCCTGCATGAGCCTAATCTTAGAAATGGCTACTCATCACGTGATTATGATGTTATGATGAGCAGTTGCACTTTGCCAAGTGGTTTGCAAGCAGCACGCAGAAGCAAAGAACGCTTCCAACAAATGCAGGAAACCGTTTATACCCTGGGCTCATCTCCGGATGGAAATGTTCATAACAATTTGCATTATCAGCCTTTAGTGGCACACCCTTCAAAAATTGATCACGTCCCACGTATTGCAGATTTTCTAAGGCGTAAAGGAGTACGTACTTCATCACCTGTTGGCGGAGGTGACTGTGTTGATGCCAAAGCTGCTACATCCCCAGTCAGTATGTCTCCAACCAGATCACGGGGTAAAGAATTTAAATCGACACCAAAGTTAACACCTGAAGAGCAATATTATCAAGATCTTCGCATTAATAACGCATTGCGAGAGATTTTCTTAAATCGTTTTGTGCATATGTTTTTCGCATACGAATTTTTTGTTATTTATCCAAATCAAGATAGAGATGAATGGCTGAGCAATCGTGAAACATTGCAAAATTTTGATAAATCATCATTTTTGTCTGACCAACCAGAACATCATCGGCCATTTTTGTCCCAATTTTTAGAATCTCAAATGTTTGCCACTCTAGTGGATAACAAAATACTCTCCGTTTGGGACAAGGAACCAGAATCAAACTTGAAACTTTTCGATCAACGAGTTAAACTCTTAAGGTAAATACATACAAATTTCAATTTATTTTTATCAAATCTTATCGACTATTTCTAGAAATTTTTCTGAAATTTAAAAATATTTTGTTTGAGTTTTTTTTTTTTTTTTTTGAATATTAATGACGATACATAAATAACATGTGGAAGTTGGCAAAACTATTAAAAAAAGAACAAATGTATAATATACTTTGTTGGTACTATTATTGTTTTCAGTTCCGTATTTTCTCACTTTAACTGCCTGGCTCACGATGTCGTTTCGTTAACGTTCACTAATGTTTCATAGTAAAAATAAGTGGCTTATAGTCACCTATTATTCAAATAACGGATATATCGGAGATAATCAAGGCAAATGATACAAGATCACGGAAAAATAAAGCTTATAAACGTCATCGGAATAGGTTTTTTGACCTCAAATATCATGGCGAATGTTTACGAAACGACATCGTGAGCCAGGCAGTAAACTTTCAAACTACATACAGTGTTTGCTAAAACAAATATAAAATCTTTTATACAGTGTTTGCTAAAACAAATATAAAATCTTTTCATTAAGGAGAAATAAAAGTATAAGTATTTTTAGAAATCATTTAAATTATACGGACACTTTTGGTCAACCAAAATTGTTTTTTTTTTCTCGATATAGTCGTGTATTTCTAATAGCTTTTAAATATCTGCAATGCATCTCCCCGGAACCACAATCTCAGGGGTCTAATCACCGCATACGATATCTAATTAACTATCGTATCGAATAACATTACGATACATCTAGATTAAGGCAAACGATGCATATCGGATTGTAATTTAAATAAAATGCAATAGATTCAAGATCATATGTTTCCTAAAAGTACGAATAAAGAAAAAAAATATTTAACTTTTTTATATTATTGCAAAACAATTCATTCGATATCGAATGCCATGATACCAAAATGAAAAATTTCGATAATATTGCTCGATATCGTATGCGGTGATTTGGCCCCAGACTTTGGTGAATTAAAATCGACACCAAAAATATATGTGTGTATGTATCCTCAAATGTGAATTTAGAAGATTTTTTTTTATTGCCGACCTAATTATTGATTCCATTTTAACATTATAATTTTATATATAATCTGATTCTATAAATTTTATAGCGGATTTAGTGAGCTTGGGAAGAAATTATAGCTTGACTGGCGACTTCAATTGTGTAGAACATGTCAAGTTAGGTTAGACAGGTCGCTGGAAAGGCAACAGAAAATTGTGGAAAGGATATAATATATAGGATATACTCGTAATATAATATGTAAGATGAGAATGTAAAATTCAATAGTAAAGAGAATTCTGTTACGTGAGGTCTTCAAATCAGTGTTATCGCAGTCTTATAATAATTTTTATGAGAGCGTTCTTATGAGAAATCTCATGACAACGGTCTTATAATAAAAGCTGTCAAAAAAAGCGGCTGTGTATGTGTGTGTTTACAAATAGACGTCACTGCAATTTTATCTATGATTAGTTTTGCAAAATAAATTTTAAAAACCCCAGTCGTAAAGCAGTTTTGGGCTGAAGAATAGCTCTCGGGTCATCGTAATTATTTCTTAAGATCGGTCAGGCTTATGTGTTTTTGATTATTTTTGTACAAATATACACATAGAAAAAAATTCATATAATATTCCATTGATCGTAATGAAGTGTTTTCTTCTCGGCGTTCAATGATATGCACCCTCCCAGTGAACTTTTTGTCACATACATCTTCGATCTGAGAGCATTGACAATGTAAGTGCGACCCATCCGAAGTCTGTATACAATTCCTACTTACATTTACACAGCGATGGCCTAGGCCGTAAGATGCATCCAACACTGTATACATTGTAAGCGAAGATTGGATGAGTTCAAAACTATATTATTAGCATTTGTTTTCTTCTTTGCTTCTTATGTACAATTAATTTAACAATATGAGTAGAAAAAGACTAATCTGAATCGAATGCTAGTTGTTTGTTGTGCTTAACATGTTTATTTTGATTTTTTCTGTTGACACAATCGTTTACAATCGGATGCTTTGCAAATTGTAATAACTTGTGGACTGCTGGGCTTATAAGAAAAGATATTGACTCTCTCAAACTCTTTATTCTCTCTTGCTACCACCAAACTCGACACTTTGGGCGCTTTCACATTTGCGCAATTTTAATTTTTGTTTTTATTTGTTTTCTTTTAAACTTACTTTTATGTTCACATACAGCAATTTAGTTGCAGTTGTGAACATAAGCTGTGTTATCACGGCCGCCATATTTGACGATTTATCGTCATTTTGGCGATTTTGGATGCTGAAAATAGTGCTATAAGTGTTAAAGTGTGGCAACACAGGATCTTTGCAACATATACGTTATCTTTGTTTTTCCTTCTGATATGTATTCTCATATATATTTTTACTTTGACTTTGTACTTACCTCTTAGTCTTAAACATTATTAATAAACAATAAGATCCTTTTTTGACGATTTTTGTAGATCACATTTACAAGTAAATATATACTACCTAGTTTGGTGGAAATGAAAATAGTACATGTATGGATAGAAAAAACCAGTAGTAAACAGATTTGTACGTAAATATGTATGTAACAGTTAAAAATTGACGTGTTATTTATTTGTGAGTATACATATATTGTATATGTTAGAGACGTATTTAAAGATCATATGTGAATACTACTTCAAAAAATTTAAGCTACAAATTTTTATGTAAGAGTGTCTGATCATATTTTAAGTAGACTTAAATTTGAAACTCAAAACATTAGCTTTATACGAGTAAATCTTTACAGTATTATAAAAGAAGAAGGACGTGTATTTAAAGAAATGTAGAGACGTGTATAAATGAAGAAAGCTTGTCATTTGTGTTTTGACGGGCATTATTAAAACATTTTCTTTTTAAATTCTCAATAATTTATTTTGGTTGTTGGGATTTAAAGTTGAATGTTTGAGAATGTCTTTCAAAAATTTTCAAAATCTATTGATGATTAGGGTAGCTCCTATGAAATATCGGCATATATATAGCTGGGAAACATAGAAAACAAGCTATTTATAAAATATATAAAGTAAAAAACAAATTTTTTTTTCAGAAATGCTCCAGCGGGGGCTCAAGATGTAACCTTTTTCATTTTTTAGAATTTTTTTATTTGTTTTAATGTAAGTCAAAAAGAAAAAAAAAATACTATTCGAATATGATTCGAGAACCCACCCTATTATACACGTATACAGCAATAAACAATCGCTGCGATAAAAATTTCACAATATACATAAATGCAATTGAAATTTTAAAAAAGAAACTACAAAAATTGTGACTACTAAAGTTGTACAATATAAACTGGAATCTATTAAACTTAGAAATTTATTTTACGATATAGATATGAATATGCTAAAATGTTATGTACCTACTAAAGACCAATTAAAATTTTGCAGCAGTATAAAAGTGTTTAGTACTATAATGCATACATAACTATTAAATATAGTATAAGAAATTTCCTTTCTATTAATTAATTTTAGTAGCTGATAATCATATTGACGATTTTTTCCGCGAAATTGACGATTTTAGACAAGATTTATCTGGCATGTGTGTAATATCGTGTGCAATCAGGGCTGCCAGAAAAAATATGGAAGAAATCGTCAATATCTCGATAATTTATGAATTTATCGTCATTTCAGTTTGGAACTATCGTCAAAAAAATCGGACTTGGAAAAATGCCAAATTTTTAGTGTATTTGAAGTTTTTATTTAAAAATATTAATTATTTTTAATGCAAGCTTATGGTGGCGTTTGCAAAAAATATATAAACTTATTAAAGAATTAAGTTTTTAATTAATTACTTATTATGGTACGTACTTATTATGGTATTAAAAAGCAAATACGCTGCGATACAATGAATTTTCTAAAAATTTTAGCACGATATATCTGAATTGAATAATTCTAATAAATAGGATTTAATAAAAATATCAAAGAATGTTGAAGGATTTAATTTTAATTGATTTTTATAATAAATAATGCCGTCAACTGTATTATTTTGTAAAGATTTTCATATTTTTGTTTTATTTCAAATAACTTGGTTGAATATTATGCCCACATTACAGAAAAATAGGGCAACGTCACTATAAATTTTGAATAATTTTGAATATATTGGAAATGCTCGCATTTCAATTAATTTTTTTCAAAAACTGTATAAATTTGATTCTTAAAACCGTCATTCACTATTCTAGACAATTGTGCGACCTACCAAATATAACTTGCGTGCTGAAAAGTGGTAGTAAAAATCGAGTGATTTAAAAAGGTTTATGAAAAATTTGAGAAGATTGTTGGCGCCTCGAGAAATAAATTGAAATAATGTAAAATTATTGTGGTAATAATAGTTTTAATTATTTTAGTATACTTATGTATAAAAATATAGCAATCATTCTTATATAACAGTGTGGCAATACAACTCCATTTTGTTAAGTCGATCAGACTTTTAGAAAAATTTTCTGTGAAAAAGTCGTACGATTGTGTAGGATATTGATATACTTTGTGTCTTATCTATAAAAAGCTAGCGTTGCCATGCTTTTCGTATAGCAAGAATCGTAATTTTTAGGACAAAAATCGTCAAATCATCATTTTGCAAAATTTGACGATTTATCGTCAAATCTGGCAGCTATGTGCGCAATATAATATATGCGCTCTCTTTTACTTGCAAAAGCAACAGAGTCTATTGGCGTCATGTTCTTTTCAAGACATGTTGCACTTAAAACTGGCAAAACATGTAGGATGTCCTGCACTGTACTTCGAGTAAGGTGGAGGCACTGCCCTTTTTTACATCTTTGTTTTAAACGTGTTTCTGCAAATATGAAATTCTTTTGTTATTGTAGATGAGAAAACGGTGCTGCTGATGATAGCTTTTATAAGATAAAAATAGTGATTGAAGCGTTGGTATGTTAAAAGTAGTTATGATATATTTGAAACTCTAAGTGTAACTTATTATTAAATGGCACTTTGTTAGCATTTTTGTTCTTTTGTGCTAATAACACATGTACAACATCTTAAGGGTGATGGTAATCGGAAAAAAATATTAACAATTAACGGGCAGCATTTTTATCAGAAAAGAAAACACCATATGTACATATATGTTTTCTCAGAATTTTGTTGCTTTGCTCGTATCAAAACAAAAGACAGCTGCGGTAGGCTCGGATATTTTTATTGCTCCTTAGCGATGCTACTGCTGCATATAAGAGTTACTCCCTAATAGTTTTGTTATATTTTTTAAATCGGATGAAATTATGTCTGCCTTTCATTTAGTTATTTGTGAACATTAACATTCGACATAACAATATTTAGTCTTTTTTGTTTTGTTTTGGTATTCAAATAATTTCGATATCATATAAGATATCGGTGCCCAGTTTTAAACTGCCTTTTTTGTATCTCCAGTGAGCTTTCTTATAAAAAATTATAAGTAAACAAATGCGTAATTTATAATTAAAAAGCGGATGTCTTCTACTTAAATTCAAAGTAAGAGTACTACCTAACAACAAATACATTCATGCAGAGGTTTAGTAATAAAAGAAGGTTACCAACACAAAGAAAATGAAAATTTCCGATATCGGTCTATATATACCCGAGATATAGCCTAAACCGATTTTCCATGAAAATGTCGCGTAAGCGAACTTAAAATTTGTTTTTGCTTAAAATCAGTTCTAGTAATAAAAGGAAGTTACTTAAATACAAAAAATGAAAAATTCCGATATCGATCCATATATGCCCGAGATATTGTCTAAACCGATTTTATAATGAAAATGTCGCGTACGTCGACCTTAAATAACTTTTTTTTTTGCTTAAAAGTAGTTCTGGTAATAAAAGGAGGTTACCAACACAAAAAAATGAAAGTTTCCGTTATCAGTCCGTATATACCCGAGATATACCCTAAACTGATTTCCCATGAAAATGGCTCGTAAGCGAACTTAATTTTTTTTTTTTTTTGCTTAAAATCAGTTCTGGTAATAAAATATGGATATCCCATATATACATATATATATATATATATATATATATATATATATATATATATATATATATATATATATATATATATATATATATATATATATATATATATATATATATATATATATATATATATATATATATATATATATATATATATGTTAAGCATAGCGGTTACAAGCAAAAAAAAAAAATGTTCCCCGATATCGGTTCAAATATAACCGAGATATAGCCTAAACCGATTTTTAAACGATAATGACGCGTAAGCGATCTTAAATAACTTTTTTTTTTGCTTAAAAGTAGTTCTGGTAATAAAAGAAGGTGACCAACTTCTGTTTATAAAAAAAAGGTTAGTAAAATACAGAAAATGAAAATTTCCGATATCGGTCCCGAGATATAGCCAAATCCGACAATCCCATGAAACGATTTTTTGTGTAAAAGCAGATCTGGTAATAAAAGTAGGTTACTAAAATATAAAAAATGATAATTTTTAATATCGGTCCATATATACACGAGATATAACCTAAACCCATTTTTCTCTGAAAGATTACCTTTTTGGCATGGCGATTACAAGGGAAACAATTTTTCCCCCGATATCGGTCCATATACATATGTATATTCGAGCATATTTAGTTCAAATTTGTAATATATACTATGTATATACATACATGACTGTCGCGAAGGGTATTTTAGATTCGGCCCAGCCGAATATACTACTCTCTTACTTGTTAAATTACAGTTTGTTATGTTGTTTTTTTTATCAATTGTTGTTCAACTCTTTCTTTTTAGAAAACGACATGGTGAAAATATGATTTGTGCTACTAGCTACGAACCATGCGTTGTTAGTCAGGAATCTCAACAAGTTTTCGAAAAACGTCTTAATTGTGTGGATATTGAAGTAACACCACCCAGTGAAATATTATCCAATCGTGCAGCTTACTTTCGCAGCTTTCCCATTCTTGAGAAGAACGTTTTGAATCAAGAATGTGCATCGAGGTAGATTATGAATTTTAATTTTTCTTTTCACAAAGATTTTACTCAAATTAGAGAAACACTATGTTATACTGTTTTTCTTTTATTTGATAGCGAATAGTATTTAGCTATTTTTTTTTTAAAGATTTTTTGTTGATTTTTAACAGAGACGAAAATTTAACAACTAAATTTATACCAAAACGAAATTGATCGTATCGAATATTAATCAGTTTAGTATTTATGTATGTACTCGTTTGTGTGTGTAATTGAATATTTTCTTTTGTTCTTTACATACATTTGATATTATTTTTATTTATATTTATAATATGTTATTGAATTCATTTTTTATATTTAAACGAAATATACATTAGTAGATGTTGACTTTTGTTTCTTAATATTTATTTAATTTTTCTTTTGTCTTCCTCACTACTGAATTTAAAAAAAGAAATATTAATAAAAAAAAATTTGTAAAACAAATACGAAAATAAAATTTTAAAGCACTTTAAATAAAAAAGTTTTATTTTATTCGATACAGTATAACGGCCTTATTCATAAAAATATTTAAAATTTATTAAAAGTTCCTTAAATGATTTTCGTAAGGAAGTTTGTCGTGCTAAACTAAAATAAACAAAGAATATTTTTTATGAATAAGTCCTTAAGTAAATAACTATTATTTTAGATAAACGTTTAATTAAAATTTATTTCAAGCATGTTTTAGCTGTAAATAATTTGATTTCAGTTTTTTGTTTTCATTATTTTAATGGATCTCATACAGAGCTATTATTAGAGAATGTTATGTTCATTGGGTCTAAAATAAGTAGTTTTAAAAGTACAATTATAACAACAGTAACAAACGCCGGACTTTCTACTACTTACCTGTAGAATGAAACTTCCTTATAGTTGCAGTTGTAGGAATGAAATCTTCATTCTTAAACTCGAAAAATTTATGTTTTGCGATGAAAACTCTTCAAGTTCTAACAAATTTTGTTTTAAATTCAAATAGAGTTTTCTGCTGCCTTTTAAACCAGCTATATTTTTTACGTAGCTTAAAAGTAATGTATTCTAGTAAATTAATGTTTCAAATTTGTTTATGGCGATTTTAGCTGAAAGTAGTGTTTTTAACGTTTTTGAAAGCAATTGATCTAAATTGGTTCTTTATCTAAATCATGGATCTTACATTTACTTTAGTTATACACTTTGTGAAAGTGATTTGGAATCGACCATAAGACTTATTGAATTTTTGTGTTTTGGAACCAGTCAGCTAGATGACTGTAAATTTCCAAGCACTTTCTTATTTTAATCTTTTTCAAATTCATATTAAATCAATTAATTAAATTAAAATTTGAAATATTAAAACACTTTTCACAATTACTTTTTAACTATCAGCTGTTTAAAATCTTCGAACATACATCTATGGTTGCCACAGTAGGTGTGTTTCTTTCTGTTTTGGTTAAACTCCATGCAAATGAGTGCAAGTACAAGCTTTTCTCAAAAGGAGATAACTTTTACCAAAAGTACACGAACGCAGAAAGCCAAATTTCTAGCCCAAAAAACCAGTAATATTTAAATGATAATAAAGTAGATCAAGACACAGAAGTGCATTGAATTTAAGGAAATTAAAAATAAAATTATAATAAGAATTATGTTTGATATTTAATTATTTGATCTTGTTTAAGTAAATATTTCTTATTTTTGCAGCTAAAGACCGTTTTATTCTATAAGACCGTTTTATTTTATATAAAAATTTCAATAGTATTTATTTTCAATATTTCGATAACAATTTGTTATCATCGTCAGGAAAATTAATATGTTATTGAAAAATTTTTAATAACATATTTGCTCAATTCACAAGCTCAGTCGTATCGTGTATCGATGTATTTGGAGAGAAAATTTCAAAAACAAAACTTTAAAGCAAAAACAATTTTCAAATATATTTTTTGTGAGTTTAATGTTTGTGTTTGAAATTGTCTCTCCAAATACATCGATACACGATACGACTGAGCTTGTGAATTCAACAAGTAATTTTCCTGACGATGATAACAAATTGTTATTGAAATATTGAAAATAAATACTATTGAATTTTTTATATAAAATAAAACGATCTTTAGCTGCAAAAATAAGAATTATGTTAACATGAGCGTTACTGTGTTTTAATACGGCAATAGTCTTATTTTTTACACTTTTGCGTTTTCAAAGTCTTGCACTTAGTTTATTATATAAAATATAATAGCATTGAAATGATTTCAATATAAGTTGATTCAAATGAAATTTCTTTCTTTGTTATCGTTTATTTGCCAAACAGCTGATTGCTTAACTACTTGCCCAAACTAGCCCGAAGAAACAGTACGGGCTATTTTGTGCAAGGAGAGGAAGCATAATTTTAAACTACGCTAACGCTTTTCGTGCAAATTGAGATTCCGCGTGATCCCAATATAGAGTACAGAAGCACACCTAGTAGCAAAAATTTTCTATCAGTGGGGAGTACATTTTTTATGTTTTTTTTTATATGCTTATTATTCCTTTATGTCGACCCTTTGTTTCTTCGTATTATATAATTTCTTGATCTCTTCTTATTTTATAATTTTTTTATTATTTTATTATCTGGCAATATTTCGCTCTCCTTCGAATAACTTCTTCAGGCCAAATAATAATATTATTATCATTATGTGGGTGAGAGACTATACTTATTTTCGTACTTAATGAAATATGAGTTTTAGTACGGTTTTCATATACACGTTACTACAACTCATACTATTTCATTTGAAAGAAATATTTTAAAGGCAATACAAACACCGGCAAATCTATATTCGTATTATATGATTATTATTATATTATATGTTTTTTTTTTATTAAAAAGGTTTAGCAATTTTATATTTTCGATATTTCGCTAATAGTTTGTTAGCATCTTTAGGCAAAATTAAAATATTATTAAATTAAATGTTATTTAACAAACTATTAGCGAAATATATAAAATTGTTAAACCTTTTTTATAAAAAGCAACAAAACAACGGTCTTTAGCTGGAAGAATTTACAAGAACTTAAATAGTTTTCAATCGTATATAACAAACAAAATATCCAACACATGAAATCTGCTCTTCATAAAACAAATTTCGCTGTACTACAGGATGATACACGATACTTATTTTCATACTTATGACAGCTCCGCCCACGAAAATCAAAACTTTTTGATTTTCGTACTACAAAGTATACTTCATAAGTACGACAGCATGATACAGCATACTTGTACGATTTATACTAACGTCTATCATAGCCATTATTTGGCCTTAAGAAGCTATACGAAGGATAGCGAAATATTGCCAGATAAAAAAATAATAAAAAAACCAAAAACTATAACATAAGAAGAGACCTTAAGATCAAGAAATTATATAATATTTTTTCTTTAATATTTAATTATTTGATCTTGTTTTGATAAATATTTCTTATTTTTGCAGCAAAAGATCCTTTTATGTTATTTTTTTTTTTAATATTATTATTTCCAATAAACCGAATGATTTTTGTTAATTCTTATTTAAAGTAGTTAATAAATATCAATTGTTTGCCTAAGTTTATACTAATTGTGCATAAAGTTAAGCATATCGCGATAATTATTTGTGGCAGTTTCAGTCAGTTATTTGTGGTTTTAAATGTTAGCGAACATTAAGGACATCGTGGGACGGGTTCACAATATTTGAAATATCTTAATTATATTGATAAAATTTCATTGTTGAAAACTAATCCAATTATTAACAAATAACTTGTAAACTAATCCAATTATGATCTAATAACTTCAATAAGTTGACTAGCTCTGCAAAGGATGGCCTGTTAAATCTAACTCCTAGCACGTGCATAAAGTAACGTAAATTTCATTTTCATTTATTTTTCTTAATATTAATTTTTGTTCAGATTTTCTACCAACACCAGATAATACTTTTAAAAATAGATTCAAGATGTCCACTTTAACAAATTTTAGCAACAAACTCTATAAAAATTCCATTCGATATCGAAAGGCATTTTACTTTATTTTTAAGTACTAACAACAGTTTTATAAAAAAGAGCCACAAATCATACTATCAAAAACTATGATTTTTAATTTTTAGCTATTACAATATGGAAACTACTGTTAAGACTAACAAAAGTTTTTAAGTTCTGAGTAATTTTAAAGCGGTAGGTTTGTTTTTAAATTTATCCACAAAGCTGTGTGCAATTTTGAATCACCACGTAATCTTAATTCTTGTAGTTTTCGGAACAGGAATGTAGTGTATGCGTCCGTCCAGTTATCTTTTATTTATTAAAGCTGCGTTCATATCAAGTTTTCGATAATCATATTTTTAGTTCATTTTATGGTATTTGACATTCTTATAGTAAACATTCAATTCCGCTTATTCCAAGAGTCGTAATCGTTGTCACATCACCTAGACATCAAAAACTTTGCGGAAATGTTTGACATTTCGTTGACCATCTAATCAAAGACTATAAATACATATATTTATAGTCTTTGATCTAATGCTTTGGCAAAGGTTGATCAATTTTCTTGGGAGTTAAACATGTCAAATATCTATAAAAAATTAATTGGTTTTGTCAAAAGCTAATTAATGTCGCCTTCCTGCGATGACGAAAGCGAATCTTAAAATAAGGAGAAATTTGTTAAAAGTTTACAGTTTTTTATAAATATTTTATTTATTCGATTTTAATAGAGAAAAAAAACATATTTAAGGAATGTCCTTTAATGTATAAAATATGTAATTCACATATTATCACAAAAATATAAAATTAGTTTAAAAAAATGATTTAATATGATAAATATTGATATTAAATACGAAAATAATTAATATCATTTAATAAGTACTCATGTACTTACATGGATATGTATGTATGTGTAGTTTGTATGATGGGTTTCCTTCAATATACAAATAAACAATGTAAAACATTTTATCGAAAATTTAGGTTTTATTGCAACCTGAAAGTAAACCTAATTCTTATTCATACCTGAAATTCAATTGTCGTAAGTAAATATGTTCTTGTTTTGGAGATGAATGTACATTTTTATGTTCTTCCTTGTGCCATAATCAGATTCACCACTATCCTTATAACTTCAGTGATGCTCGGAAGACATTTTACCGTAAGTCATATAATCATTAATATTTATCCAAAAATATGAAATCGCAGTATAGGTGGGATAGTACCACAGAATTTGAGATGAAAGTGAAAATTTACACATTTTTAAATTCAAATTTGTATTTCACTTTTCCACGTGTTATGCATACATACATATGTACATACATACGTTTTCATAAACCCTTTTGTTTACGAGATAGGGAATAAAAAATAAATTATATTAAAAGAGAAAATAGAACTTTTAAAAATATATACAATTTACCATGATATATCATGCAATTTACTATCGACACTGTACCTAGTTTTTGTAATTTTAGTGAAAAGTTTTTACATCGGGAACTCTTTGTTCATTTGCCCAATTTTAAAATACGGAAACGTTTTTCATCTAAATTGAGATTTCGCGGGATCCCAAAGTAGAGTCAAGAAATACACCTAATATACGCGGGCGGATTGATATTAAAGCTCTAAATTTAAATTAATTAGAAACCGTTTATTTCTCAATATAGTCTCCTTTTAGCTCAATACACGTATTAAGACGATATCCTAACTTTTTCTGAATAACACGATTTTGGGGGAACCCCTCAAAATACGCGTTAGTTTCGGTAATCACTTCTTCGTTTGACATTTTTTTTGCGAGCCATTTTTTTCAAGTTTGGGAACAGGAAAAAGTCACTTGGAGCTATATCTGGACTGGTGGATGATCAGCCAAGTCGAAGTGTATTTCACGTAATTCGCATTGTCTTGAAGAAAGAGCACTTTTTTCTTCTTTAAATGTGGTCGTTTTTTTGTTGAATGCATCAATCAATTGATCCAATAATACATGCTAATACTTTCCTGTGATTGTGGATCCTTTTTCAAGACAATCGATGAGCAATATTCTGTGTGCTTCCCAAAATACAGTGGCCACAAACTTGCCAGCCGTTTTCACTGCCTTCTTCGGAGCACTTACACCAGCTTCCACCCACGTTATTTATCGACGCCAAAAATCAACAGGATTACGCTTTATCATGTTGAAACACCGTTGTGAAGACGTCTGTCGAACTCGTTTTGGTTCGACATTGAGCAGACGCGGCACCCATCTTGCCGATAGCTTTTTCATAAGCAAATGCTCATGCAAATGTTGAATTCACATTCATATGATATATTTACCATTTCAACAATCTCATGTGACTTGACGCGGCGATCATTCATAACGATATCGGTGATTTTGTTGATATTTTTCAGTAACCACCTCTTGGCCTTCCTGTTTATGGTATTGTTGCAGTGCTTGTTTGGCCGTGTTTAAATTCAGCTATCCCATATTTTAACCATGTAATCTGACGGAAGCAGATTCACCGAGCTTTTGTTTTGTCTCTTTCGCCGTTGTCCCTTTCAAATAATAGTGTTTAATCGCAGCACGAAATTCACTTTCTTCCATTTATCAAGAAACAAAAAGTTGCTTCCTTCAAACGATTACAACAAATAAAGTAATCGATGAATTTGGGTGAAATTTTAACAGCTGACATTTGCTGGATAGCAATTACAAAAAAAAAATTTTGTGTTTGTGCTGCCATCTAGCGCTAGGTATTTTCAATATCAATCTGGCTTCGTCGTATGATACCAAACCAAAAATCGTAACGTCAACGCTTTGCAATTGGAAAATCCAATTTTAAAAGCGCCTAAGAGAATAAACTTTACTCAGTAGAGTTGGCTCAAAAAAAACAACTGCTACTTTTTGTGTTTAACTACTTTCAGACCAATTTAATTACTATCTTTATCTATCATTTAGATTTATATGGCGATTTATTTCACAATGTTAGCACGCTTATTTAAGTTTCCCGCCACAGCATGAAGTCGAAGTGTTACATTACATCACACTTTAGGCGCTAACTTAGGTTGGTGTATATTTCTTACAAAATTTTGCTGCAAAAACACATTTGCTCCCATCTTTCCAATAACTTATGCGAAAAAGCTCAATTGAAAGATAGTTTTCACAAAAAGGAATTATAGAAAACATGTGCGTGAGAAATGACTTTTTGTTCAATAATAGGTGTGTTCCGTGTGAATAACGAAACAGTCCGAGCCACCGCATATTCTATATATTCAAGTTAACAGACGCAAGCTCTAACGAGTAGATGACATACCTATGCAGACAATATGCGGTGACCAATCACACCGCAGCTCGATTTAAGACGGGTATATTTACATCATTAAAAAAGGCACCGGTTGCAGATCTCTGGTTTACGTACATATGATACTGAACATGTAATCAGAAAATGTTCAAATTGGAAAAAAGTTTTTGTTTAAAAATTAGTTAAAAGCAAAATGAAAGTTGGCCCAAACTTAAAATAACGTTGTGAAGTTGTCAACAGAACATGTAATTTTTATTTGGCTTTTAATTTTTTAAATATGTACTATAAAAGTTTATTAAAAATTTTACATTGTTTTTAATTTTACAGCTGTTGCCAATAAAGCAAATCTTTTGTTTATATAATGTTATGCGTTTTAAGCGTCTAAAATCACTAAAATATACTATAATCTAAAAAGTAAGCAGCAATACTATTGCAGCAAAAATTTCAAATATAGAGAGTAATTTGCTTTTTACTCTCATTAGTCCGAGATATCGTGGAACACACCTAATGATAGAATACATGATTACAACAACTCTTGACACAAAATTTAAAACTTCTGCACATGTTCGTCAAATGATGTCACGCAGCAGTACAAACACATCCGTAGATGATTTGGAAGTACTTTTGCACGGGTTAAACTACGTCATCTAACGGGAAATCGTGAGCATAGCGTAATCTCAAGTTCTATCATTATTGTTTAAATTCACATCGGGTTTCATGCGAAAAATTTCTCACTGCGAGCCATTGATTTTGCCTATTTTTTTTTTAATAATAAAGTTCGCCATATACAATAATTTTAGCTCATTTCTTTTATGTAAATAAATAAATTATCAATTGCATGCATTTCACTATTTTGACACTAATTAGAACCGCAAAACTTTTGCTCTTTGTGAGTTTTGGAGCATTTCCACTTTTGTACGTATTCGGGTTTTGCGACATAGCTGAGTGATCAAACCGTCGTTTTCACATTGTGTTTCTTACTCTACTTTGGGATCCCAATTTGCACGAAAAGCGTTCCCGTACTTTACAATTGTGCAAATGAGATCGCTTTTGAGAGAATAGTATGCTTCCTCTTCTTGCACGAAACAGTCCGTACTTCTTCTTCGGGCTAGTTTGGGCAAGTAGTTAAGCAATCAGCTGTTCAAAAAATAAACAATAACAAAGAAACAAAGTTCATTTTAATCAACTCGTATACAAATCATTTCAGTGTTTTTATATAAATATTAAATAAAAAGGAATGTGCCAAAGACTTTAAAAACCCAAAAGTGTAAAATATAGTATTTTTTCGTAAAACTAAATGCCAATTTGTGTTGCCATATTAAAACACAGAATATGCTTCTCTTTGGGCTAGAAATTTGGTTTTTTGTGTTCCCGTACTTTAAGTAAATTTTATCTGTATTTGAGAGAAACTTAGGCATGCTCTCTTTTGCACGAAAGAAACACACCTATTATTGCTAGCTTTGCGATGTTTCGAATGTAGGACTCTATATTGGAATTAGTTTAAAACAGGAAAAGCTTATTGTTATAAATGAAAGGCTTTATATTTAAAAATCATTAATAAGATTTTATAGGTTAACTATTCCACACTTAATTCGCAAACTTGTTTGTATATTTTGCGGAATTAGCAAAGACTTCACGTTAAATTAATTTGACATCCATATTATATATTATTTTCTTTATTCTAGCAACATTTTAAGCCACTTCTGGCCAATGATATTAAAATCGATATATACAAATATATGCGCTAATGTATGCAAATATATAAACAATCCTAATATTAAACGTTACCAAGATCAGCAAACTAACAAGGATGTGACTTTACATTCACACTTAAGGCTAATATTGAGTTCATTATTTCGTGCGAAATTCTTTGAAATTGCATACAAAAATGTTTAGTATGAAATATCTGCGAAATAAGTTTAGAAATGTCGTACTGAGTTTTTAAAGCGAAAAACACACAATATGTATCTGCAACATGTTTTCATTTAAAATTGTTTCTGGGAATATTTGTTTTTTCAGCTGCGAAATAACATAAGCAAAGCTTTTTTCGCACGATGTACAACCATGTGTACTTAAAATTAAAAAAGAAACATGAACAAGAGAAAAAATAGACTACACTGAGTGCATCTCAATTTTTCCGTACGAAATAAGTAATGATGCTGAAAATTTTCGCACATTCAATCTCAATACTAGGCTTTACGAGTTTAATCATAGTTTTATAACAAACAATAACAACGATTATGACTCTCCAGCCAAAAAATTAGTAAGAAGATAATATGACAGGCCTACAAAATATGCAATAATTTATTTTAATATAAATTTAGTTGAAGAGAAAAGACATTATCGAATAGTGCATATACAGTACTGGACAATTCAATGGAAACTTTTCTAAAAATTTATTTATTTATTTTTAGAAGTCGAAAATCAAAAATTATTTCCAAAGAAACTTGACAAGTATTTTAGAATTTCATTTTATAGATTCTTTTTGATATATAAACAAAAAAATAATAACATAAAAATAACGTAGTTCTAAAATTATAAAGAAAAATTAAAAGTATCAAATTTTGAGGTATTGACAAAACAATGGAAACTTAAAATTTACTCCAATAAAAACCTTCGGCCTATTATCAAAAATTAATATTTTGTTGGGTATCCTTTGTTTTTAATTACTGCATCACAGCGACGATGCATTGACCCAATTAATTTGTCAATTGTATCCTTTGGTACCTTTTGCCATTCACTCAAAACTGCATTGGATAAATCTTCCTTCCATGTGTAATTTCGAGTTCTTATCTTGCGTTCTACAATTTCCCATAGATTTTCTATGGGATTGAGATCCGGGGATTGGGCAGGCCACTTCAAAACACGGACCTCATTTGATTGTAACCAGTCAGTTACAACCCTAGAGGTGTGTTTTGGATCATTGTCATGCTGAAATCTCCAAATTAGTGGCATGTTCTCCTCTGCATATGGATACATTATGTCGTTTAAAATGGATCTGTTGCCGACACCAGTCATTGTATCCTTTATAATGTGAATTGGGCCCATTCCTTGCCCAGAAAAACAGCCCCACACCATAATATTGCCACCTCCAAACTTGACTGTCTTGCTTGTGTACTTTGGGTCTAGTCTCTTTCCCTTTGGCCGCCTTACAAATGATCTTCCATCATTGCCCCTTAAATTATATTTGGACTCGTCTGAAAAAAGGACAGTGTTCCATTTCTCTTTAGACCAATTTATGTGCTTTCTGGCAAATTTTAAACGAGCAGCACGGTTTTTCTCCGATATCAGAGGTTTTTTCGCAGGGCGGAAGCAACCAAGACCAGCCTCGCGGGCTCTACGGCTAATTGTTCGAGAGCTAACATCCAATCCAAGAACATTTTTAACCTCTCTTGATGCCATTTGGGGGTCTTTTTTGAACTCTCTTGATATTAAATTATCCTGTCTTGGAGTAGTTTTACGTGGTCTTCCTCCTGAATGCAGAGTTTTAACAGTACCCGTTTCACGAAATTTCTTGATAATCTTCGAAATTGCCGATTTATTCATCGAATATTTATCACAAATAGTTTTTTGTTTTAATCCAGCATTAAAATCATTTATTATTTTTATTTTTAAATCTTCACTTATCTTGACTCTAGCCATTTTTACTAATTATGTATTCAAGATTCTTGTGTTTCAAATATTTGAAAAAAGAAGCTGGCAAGAGAGTAATTTAAAAAATAACGGTAAATTATTATGCATTTTGCCTCGTTTTTTCATTAATACATTTTGCTTTAGTCATCTTTCGTGCAGAAGTGTAAAAGTTTCCATTGTTTTGTCGAACCCCAAAAATTTTATACTTTTAATTTTTCTTTATAATTTTATAACTACGTTATTTTTATGTTATTATTTTTTTGTTTATATATCAAAAAGAATCTATAAAATGAAATTCTAAAATACTTGTCAAGTTTCTTTAGAAATAATTTTTGATTTTCGACTTCTAAAAATAAATAAATAAGTTTTTAGAAAAGTTTCCATTGAATTGTCCAGTACTGTATGCCAAAACAATTTGTAATGAGTATAGTATTTATAATATGTAGGAAATTAACACTAGTGGAGGGAAAGACTAGTTTTAAAAGCTTTACAGCAAAAAAACCCAGATTATTAAAACATTATCGAAGATTAGACAATGTTCAATATCATGAGAAAGGACGTAACAAAAAACTTGAATATGAACGCAGTTTTAAGGAAATAAATCAGAAATATGTAGATATATACGTATTTATGTACTTTGTATGTATGTAAGTATACTGGAAAATCGAACTACATATGTCTATTTGTCGAACAACGCTTTTGCACGATGTAAACATAAATTTGTTCACTTTTGTAAAATTGAAAATCATTTATCGTACGAATGAATGTCATTACAATATACATAATTGAATCAAATATTTAATTAATCTAGCATTTGTAAGGTGCCACACAAACGTTTTTCTCTTCCCTTTAATTTTTGGTTTTCTTCTGAAACAGAGGCAATAGTTTAAGACGTGTAAAGAATGGCAACAAATGGAGGGCAAAAGAAATTAACTTTGATCAGAAACCATCAACAAACGTTGCTTTAAATAGGTTATCGGCAAATTTAACAAATACCGAATTAAGTCCCGCATTAATCGCACAAGCCAATTGGACATTTGTAGAGAGATTACTAAAGGTAAGTCTATTGTTTAAAGATCGTTTATACAATATCGATTCTTAATGTGTAATTTTTCTAGGACATCAAAAGTAAAACCAAACGTATGCTATTAGAAAAAATGGGCACTGAAGCTGTGGCTTTAGGTCTAAATAAAAATGATGGCATTGAAGAAAATACTTTAATAGCTTCACTGTGTGATTTGTTGGAGAAAATTTGGTCGCATGGTCTGCAGACGAAACAAGGCAAATCGGCTCTGTGGTCTCATCTGCAAGCATATGTAGAATTACAAGATGCGCGTTCTTCTAATGCCAGTGCAATTAATAGTCCCAATTTAAATGTTTCCGGCTGTACACCGAAATCAAGCAACAAAGTTGGTGTAACAGGCAGTTATGCAGTGGCAGCACCAGCTTTGGCTTGGAATGTTATGCGTAAACGCATGGATTGTAGGTTTTATGTGCAAAAAAATTACGAATGACTTCAACATATGTATGTCTTTCCTTTTCTTAATATATTCATTTCAGATTTATCTACCTTTCAAACGGATTTCGATACTCCTCCCAGTCCAAATCGCAGTCGATCTAGAGATCGCAATAAGTTTGTTGGTCTTGAACAACTATGCCCGCTGCCCGAATCATTGGAATTTGATGTCAAGTAAGATTATATCATTGTTACATTATTATTTTTTTATTTTCTAATGCACGATACAAAATAAAAAAAGAAACTGATCGGTTTGCAAAAGTGGGGAAGAAATAAATTATACAAATATGTATGGGCACACATTAGGGGGTGATAGGGCATAGTTCCAATGAACTAATAAAACAAAATCTTAAGGTTGTTTTTCTGTGACTTTTTTTATAGTTTTTTTTTTTTTTTTTTAATTTGTGAAATGTTTCAAGGCGAATTCATACTAGGTAAATGCCAGAGCAATAAATACAACATAAATATATAATAAAAAAATATTTACAAGAAAAGTAAAACTCTTAATTGTTTTGTTAAACTTATTTATTATTTTGTGTCTTATATCATAGAGCTTGGAAAGGTGAAAATGGCCAGCCGGATTGGGGATGCCTCTGGATCGTACCTGGCTCCCAAGCTACAATACATAATTAAAAAATCCTTAAATTTTTTTTTTGTAAAATTTCCAAAACAGATAAAAAAAACTATCAGCTGCGCTGTCAATTTTACTTGATAAAAATTCACCTTGAGTATGATCAAGGCAGCTTTATAAAGGTAGTGGCAGAATTACAATAAATACAACACTAACAAACATCAGCATGTATGTTGTTGGTAGTACGAATAGTTGTCAAAATTTTGACAACTATTCGTAAATTCTACCAACAAAATACATATTGATGTATGTTAGGTTAGGTTAGGTAGGCAGGCCGCTGGATACCCTGGAATAATCTAGGTTGTCCAGCTCACTTGGGTCCTGTAGTCGTTCCCTTTGTGATTGCCTGAAAAACTAAAATAGTGGAGTGAAGAGAAGAAGTTGTAGGAAAATGATAGTGGGTGGAAAGGATGGGCGAGGATGGAAAGGAGATGCGGGAACCTTTTAGTGTAGCGTTACATGATGCTATACTAGCCATCCGCTGCTTCTTATGAAAGAGGCCAGCGCGGTCGGTTTGATCGAGGCCAGACAAGATAGGCTATTGAAGCTCCGCTCGCCTAAGTGTCTTAGACGATGATGCTCCAATGCCGGGCATGTGCCGAGGAGGTGAAGGATCGTCTCCTCCTCCTCCTCGTCTTGGCAGCTTCTACAGAAGTCGTTATGGGGTAGTCCTAGTCTCCTGGCATGGTTCCCAAACGGGCAATGGCCAGTGATGACTGCTACAGTCACTCTTAGTTCTGGGCAGTTTTAGTAGCTCCCACGTTCTCTTAGAGTTAATATGCGGCCACAAGTTCCTTGATATAAGGCATGTGGGCTCTGTGAGCCACTTTTCTTGTGCACGTTCCAGTGTGTGGAGTTTTATTCTTTTCCAGCACGCTGTTAATGGTTGTCCGCAAAAGGGGTCTATATCCCTATCTTCTAGGGATGTCCCTTTTTTGTCGGCGATGTTGTTGCCATTGTTGGACCCATGTCCACGTACCCATTTTAGGGTTATGTTAGAATGTCTCGCCATCTTGTTTAAAGATGTCCGGCATTCCTGGACTAGACTAGAATTGGTGTATATTCCAATCAGGGATTTGATGGCGGCTTTGCTGTCCGTTACTATCATGATATCCCTACCGAATATCTTGTAAAACGTCAGCCATCTGGCCGCTTTATTTATGGCCGATATTTCAGCCTGAAGAACACTGCATCCATCTGATAATCTGAAGGATATTTTAGTGTTAAATTCTTCTATGTAAACGCCACCCCCAACCCTTTCCCCCTTCTGGACCCATCCGTGTAGACATAGAAGTATCCAGATTCTATGGGACATTCCTCAATTTGGTAGTCGAAGCTCGTTGAGAGGAATAGTTTTGGGATGCAATAGTCAATTAGATCGCGGACTAGGTCCCTTCCAATCTCCAGTATATTGGCATTTCCCCACGGTCTGTGGGTCCATGCTCCTGTCGCGTTCAACCTGATCGCAGCTTTTTGTGCTGTCTGCCTGGCTTCTAAGACATGCCATCCAGCTTATAAGTGCCAGAAGTGCACATAGAATCCGTCGCATGTCATCCGTTTCCTTTTTCAACTCACATCAACGTATGAGTATATTTGATATAAAAAGATATTGTAAGGCCCGGAACTTTTCAGTCCATGTCATAAAAAGCTATTTTGCAAAAGTTTAAATTCAATATGATATTCATAATTAGTTTTTATAGTTGCTATTTTTCTGTGTGTATTTGACGGTCACTCAAAATGTGTTAAATTTTAAATTCAAATTGTGTACACAAAATTCTTTAATTGCTTAAAAAGTCGTCAATTGATCGATTACAATAAACTTCTTTTCTATTGTCTATTAGTTTCAGGAATTACATATGTATATATAGTCCAATTCTGTTACAAATTAATAATCATATTAGTTATCTTAATCGTGAACATATTTTAGTTTAATGTTTTTATTAAAAACTTTTTTTGTTTTATATTTTGCAAAATAATTTTTTTATGGTTTTAATTGAATCTATATTTTTGCAGAAATGTTATGGCTATGGCCGATATAAAAACACATATTGGTTACACCAGAGCATGGGTGCGTTTGTCACTTGAGAAAAAATTGTTATCGAGACATTTTCGCACCCTTTTATCCGATGACTCTTTGTTGCGTTCTCTTTATAAACGTTCAGCATTCCTAAGATGTGAAGAAGAAAAGGAACAATTTTTATATCATTTATTAACATTAAATACAGTGGACTATTATTCATTTACGAATACGTATCCAACAACAAGTAAGTTTTTGTAAAAAATAAAGATGAATATAAAAATTAAATATTTCGGCTGAAATTTTCATTCAGACCACTTAAACAATTTAAAATTTCACTATGAATATAAAGTTAATTATTTCATTTTTATTATTTTGAAAACGAGTATTGCAATTCATTTACAATATACACATATTAATCTCTTTTATTAGAACTTCCTTATCGCGTTGTTATTTTCCCATCACGTAAACATGGCTCGTACAATACTTCCAGTAACGTATGGATTATGGTTTCTGGTACTTCAAACGAAACGCAAAGAGTACCGGTACCCAAAGGCTCCCTAGAATTTATATTTCATGTAAATTAACTGACCGACTATCGTTTGCTACCAATTTATTTAACATATACATGTTTTATGCTTTTAGTACAAAAACTTGGGTATAATAACTACAATGCGCATTGGCCATGATAACAGTGGAACCTCCAATAAATGGCTAGTTGAGCATGTTGTAATGCGTAATGAAGTTACTGGCCATACTTACAAGTAATATTTTATTACTATAAATATTTTCAAAATGTATTTACATGTTTTTTGAGCAGATTTCCATGTGGACGTTGGTTAGGCAAAGGCGTTGATGATGATTCCACTGAACGTTTGTTGGTGGGTCAAAGAGTGTCAACAAATATAAAAAATACTGAATTGGTACAAACTTGTGATACTCCACCCCGTACTCGAAGTCCTAGCGTCCAGCGAGGTCAAGATCTGCCGCCACCCTCTGAAATTCAACACAAATTAGGAAATTGTGTAAATATAATTGTCAAATGGCATTACAAACCCAGTCGTGATCGTGATGTTGGTACCTTTACGAACCTTTTATGTGGAGATGATGGTTTGGTTAAATGTTTGGAAACAGTATTTCTCTGCGGTTTTCGTTCAACTCGTTTTTTTGGCCGAAATCTTTATATATGGGACTATTTTAGTAAGCAATCGAAGAAATTATTTATACAATTTATTCTAATTATTTCTACACTTCAATTAAAATGTGGGTGCACACTTTCTAACTTGAAATCATTTTCATAAAAAACTTATCAGAATAATAATTTTTACTAAAAATCGTAAATTATTCGTAGTTATTCTAAATGTTATTCTAGATGATCACAATCTGCTAAAAATAAACATGATAATTCTGATTCTAATTTGTTCTATCGTCGCAAATATGCTTTGAATTCATTCGCTTTTTACGCGTTTAATTTACGAGGTCTGATCAAAAAATATTCGGTTTTTTCTAATTTCTTGAGTTACGTATGTTCGATTTTTGACGTGCTCTTCAATTTTTTACTATTCGATAAAATGGATCATAAAAACTGTATTAAATTTAAAAAAAAAATTAAATTAAATGCGCAAGGACATATCAAATGTTGACTGTGGTGTTTGGTGAGTCTACTATCAGCAGAACACAAGTTCAGTTGTAGTAAAACCGGTTTAAGAACCGAGAAGATGTCAACAACCGATGAAAACATTGAAGTAGTGAAAAAAATAATTTTGAATAATCGTCGAAGAGAAGTTGCTGATGATGTTGGCATATCGTTCTGCTCATGTCAAGCAATTTTTAGTCATGAAACTTGCGGCAGCGGAGATTGTTCAGAAATTGCAAAATTTCGAGCAAAAGCAACGTCGCATGGACATCGCTCAGCAGCTGTTGAACATCGTCAACGACGCTCCAGATTTCTTCGAAAAGGTCCCAACTGGTAACGAATCATGGGTGTATGGCTATGACATTAAAACCAAAGCCAATCATCCCAATGGAAGCGTCCAGAAAAGTCAAGACCGAAGAAACCCCGTCAAATTCGGTCAAATATTAAGGTTTTGCTCACTTTTTTCTTCGACTACAATGGTGTGGTGCATCCTGAATTGTTGCCACAAGGTCGATAAGGAATACTACCTTGAAGCTATGCGCCGTTTGCGCGAAGCAATTTACCAGAAACAATCATGGATTTTGCACCATGATAACACACATCGATGCTTGAGCGTGAGTTTTTGGCAAAAAAAAAACCGTTATCATGCCTCAACTACCGTATTCACCCGACTGACTTTTTCCTCTACCCAAAACTGAAGACACCGATGAAAGGAAAGCGTTTTGCTATGATTGGGGAGATAAAAGAAAAATCAAAGCAGAAGCTGTTTTCGGTACCAAAAAGCGCGTTTTAGAACTGTTTCGAGCATTAGAAAAAACGCTGGCATAAGTGTATTATATCTGATGGGGACTACTTTCAAGGGGACAAGATAGTTATTTATGAATAAATAAATACTTTTTGAAAAACTGAAAATAACGTTTATTTTTTATCAGACCTCTTATTACCCTAACGATGAAATTTTCTTCTGAATATAACAAGTGTGGTCATCAATAGCAAAATAATTTTTTACAAAACTGTTCAAATGCTTTTATTTATAAAATTATTGAAAGGCTTTTAATTTCTTAAAAAAAAAATAATATGTCATACATACAACTGTTGTTTAAATGAGTTTGAGGTCACTTGTTGTAGAAAAAATAATAGTTAAATAATTGATATTTCAACACCCATTTGTGTGTCTTCTTCAGGAAAATTTGTTAGATATTTTGTTTAAAAATTTTATAAAATTGAAAACAAATTGATATAACACCCAATTTTCACGACGACTTTTAAAGACATGTTTGTTTTTCATTTTATTTTAAAGCTACTACCAAAATCATGTTACATTTTCATCATGATTTTTTAAGACTTCTCTTTTTTTCAATTGTAGTTGCAAAATAATATAATTTGTCTCTTTTTATCCTTTTATTTGCATCGATGTAGTCATCTTGCCAAACGAATGTAAATGAAAAATAATAACAACATTACAAATGATATCAAAAAGGGATTAGGAAAAAACACGGAGTTCGTGTCTTTTTTTGAGCGTCAGATATCACCCAGAATCCTCCGCAATCTGGCTGGCCATTTTCACCTTTTCAAGCTCTATGATCTGAGACTTTAATTTTCACGAAATAACTAAAAGTTTCACCAAATAATTAAATGTTTGTCTTTTATAGTAAATTTATTTATTATATAAATTTTTTTTTAATTCCTTTTTGTGTTTATATTTTTCTCTTGACATTTGAAAAAGATTTATTTTTTGTAGTGTTAGGTTAGGTTAGGTTGTACAGGCCGCCAGTTTCATGAAACCAGCCCACTTGGGTCCTTTTGGTCCCGTTGTGTTGCCTGAGGGAGAAGTGCAGCCCGCGAGACTTACACTTCCCCCGACGGTTCAGATTCAAACCAACCCGAAAGCCGGATAAAGGAATCCAGTCCGTTCACTCGGCATTCCGATATATCTGCTAACCCGTGCAGCATTGGTCCGCCTAAGTACAGCGCTCTCATAGAACTGAGAGCCGGGCATCGACAGAGGAAATGCTCAACACTTTCCTCCTCGTCCTCATCCCCGCAACTTCTGCAGAAATCATTAAATGGAAGATTTAACCTCCTAGCATGCGTCCCTATGAGACAATGTCCTGTCAGAACTGCCACCAAGGTACGCAACCTTTGACGGGGAAAACCCTTTAAAACCGCAGTTCTACTACGATCATACGCAGGCCATGTCAGCCTTGCTACTCGGCAGGTGACCTCACCAGACCATCTGTCTTGTGCAGTCCCTACAAGTTGACGCTGCACTTGGTTTTTACAGCTGTTAAGCGGGACTCCAACCATCGTATCAATGTCCCCTCTCTGTAGACGAGCTCCGGCTTTCGCCAGCTCATCCGCCACAATATTTCCGGGCACTCCACTGTGCCCCGGCACCCAGAAAAGCTCCAGGCTCGAATGTCTCGCCATCTCATTAAGAGATATCCGGCATTCCTGAACCAACCTGGACGTCGTATAGACACCCACAAGCGCATTTAACGCAGCCTTACTATCAGTACAGATTCGGATATTCACCCCGTATACCCTATAGTACCTCAACCAGTTAGCTGCTCTCAAAATAGCTGTAATTTCAGCCTGCATTACGCTACACTCATCGTATAGCTTAAAACTGATCCTCTTCTGATACTGGGGCATAAAGATACCACCACCAACTCCCATGTCCGACTTGGATCCATCTGTGAAAATTTCAAGCACGTCCTCTTGGCTACCCATTTGGTTCGCTGCCGAGGCCGTCCTTGATAAGATCACGTCAAATCTCTTGTCGGGCATTAGAGCTGGTGCACAGTAATCAATATACTCCGGGAGGTCCGTTATACTTTCTATTATCGAAGCGTGACCTTCTGTCGCTTCTTTCCACATCTCACTGGCTTTTAGCCTAATTGCCGAGCACATGGCCACTTCCTTCACCATGAGATCAGCTGGCAGCCAATGCATCATCGTAATTAGTGCTTTAGTTGGCGTAGTACAAGAAGCACCAGTTACCATCAAAGCAGATGACCGCAGTATCCTTTCTATGAATCTGCAATAGGTGGTTTTCTCTAAAGCCGTCCACCAAACAAGCGCCCCATACATTAATATGGGCTTTATTACCATGTTAAATAGCCAGCAAGAATTCCAAGGATTTATACCCCAGGTCTTCCCAATGGCCTTACGACACAGGTACAAGGCAACAGCCGCCTTGTCCGCTCTAAATTGGACATTCTTCTTCCAAGACAGTTTTGAATCAAGATAGATTCCCAGGTACTTGGCACTATCTGCCAAACTAAGCTCAACGCCCTTTAGGGTTGGCAGATCGAAAGGAGGAGTCTTGTATTTTCGGGTGAAAAGTACAAGCTCCGTTTTTTGTGGATTCACACTGAGACCACTATGGGTGCTCCACCCATCTATGATCCTCAGTGCGGAATTCAAACACTGTGAGAGGGTGTCCGGATATTTACCCGACACCGCCACAGCAATATCATCGGCATATGCCACAGTCTTGAAACGCATGGAGTCTAACTCCACCAGTAATGAGTTTAGGGCAAGATTCCATAGGAAGGGAGATAAAACTCCCCCCTGCGGAGTACCCCTGTTTGCCACTCTGCATATGGTGGCCCGTCCCATACTAGATGTTATGACCCTCTCAGTCAGTAGACTCCATATGAGACTTATAATCGGCTGACGAATGTTCAGCCTTTCCAAAGCCATAGTAATGATTTTTGGCGCAACATTATTAAAGGCTCCCTCTATGTCAAGGAAGGCCACCAATGTATACTCCCCTTGCTCTAGAGAATTTTCTATGTACCCCACGAGCGAATGCAACGCAGTCTCAACGGATTTTCCCTTAGTATAGGCATGTTGAGATGCAGATAAACGGCACGGATTTATTGACATTCTAAGATGTAGATCAACCATCCGCTCCAACGTCTTTAGGAAAAAGGATGTCAGGCTTATCGGCCTGTAATCCTTCGGAGTTGTGTGTGAAGTCTTTCCACCTTTAGGAATAAAGACCACTACACATCTACGCCATGTTTTCGGTATGTAGCACCATTTAAGGCAGGCCGTAAAAATCCGAATCAACCATGGCATGATCAGTTCCGCATTATTTTGCAAGTCTGCTGGTATAATACCATCCGGACCCGGTGATTTATATGGGCCAAAGCTCTTCAACGCCCAAAGGACCCGGTTCCTATCGACAGAGAAACATACTTCTCCTTGTCTGTTTCGTTCAACGGCCATACCTGCCCCCGTGTAGGGTGTACAGCCTGGAAAATGCGTATCCATGAGTACCTCAAGGGTCTCCTGGCCGCTGGTTGTCCAATTACCACATTGTTTCTTTATGAAACCTGGTATGGACTGCGTGGTCGATATGATTTTGCGAAGCCTACTTGTCTCAGAGGCTCCTTCTACGCCACTGCAGAAGGATCTCCAAGACCTCCGCTTTGCATTTCTTATCATATTTTTAAACCTGTTTACGGAGGCTTTGTACTCCGACCAGTCTCCCAGTCTTTTTGCCTCATTGAAAAGTCTGCGAGACTCTTTTCGAGCTCTCGCTATCTCTAAGTTCCACCATGGTGGTTTACTCTTACCTCGGCACACGCTAGGTCTGCACGATTCCGAGATAGCTGTATCAAAAGACTCAGTTAGTAAGTCTACAGCTCTCTCAATATCCTCACAACCACTTATAGTAGGAGGATCCGGAAGAAGGTTCGAGAGAACTCTACCCTGTTCCTCCCAATTCGTCCTCTTCCTGTTTCTTCTTGGGACTAACCCTATTTCCTGAATTCCTATTTCAAACTCAATATACCTGTGATCAGAAAATGAACAGTCATTCGACACCTTCCATCCTTTGATCATATCAGCATGCCTAGTACTAACTAGCGTAATATCCAGAACCTCTCTTCTATTTACCACAACAAAAGTAGGTTCCGACCCAACGTTCACAACGTCTAAATTTGCGCATAGTATGAAATCAAAAATCGACTCACCTCTTGCATTTGTGTCGGAGCTGCCCCACACCATGTGATGTGCGTTTGCATCGGCTCCTATTATTACTGGCAGGTTTCTCTCAACAGCCATCCGAACAACATCGCGAACTTTAGTTGGTGGTGGTTCGCTCTCATATGCCATATAACTTGAGACAAGCAGGCAGGTGCCTACACTTGTCTCCCAGGCTGCCGTCACTGTATCTTCATCACTGAAATCAGACAGGATAAAGATATTCAAATTGCTCCTCGCTACTATACAGGACCTAATCCTACCTTGGCCCACATATAGTAGCTTGTAGCCTTCCCTTCTTAGTCCACAAACCCTGCCCTTACACAGCCAGGGTTCCTGAACTAAGACAACATCATCCGCTTTCTCCGCCATCCGGAGAAGCAATGCAGCCGAAGCAGCCTTCGAATGGTGAAGGTTAATTTGAGTTACCTTCACCATTTTTCCCCTCATCATCCACGATTGTGACGTCGACGTCCTCTTGGTCATCCTCATCAGATACCAAGAGGGCGTCCTCGTCAACTGCTTCGTCAACATGCCCGAAGAACTCCCCTACCAACTCAGAGTTGGAAAGGGCGTCCTCGCACGATGTTAAGCTAGCAGTCTCCTCAACGGACATGCTTTCCACACCAGGATCCACATCCTCCCGAATCAGGCCGCCCTTGTCGTCACCCCGGTATACTCGGAGAAGGACTGCATCGAAGCAGAAATACATTTTCCCCTTTCTAGCGCGGAGTGGCGCCAGTGACTCCTGAGTCAGCAGGATGGTGATATTTCTCGAATTGCCCTTCGGTTCGGAGACCCTGACTACCTTCCAATCATGGGTAGGTATATCAGGATTTCCGCCTCTCAGGACCTCCAAGATTTCCTCTGCAGACCCAGAGATGTCTGGTATCTTGGCAACAGCTCTAGGACGACGTGGAACCTCAGAGAGGAATCACATCGAGCTTGGCACCTTCCCATGGCTTGCCCACATGACCGACTGCCTGTTTAAGCAACATTGCTGATCGCTCATCTGCACAGGCCATAAGCTTTATACGCCGCCGATACCAGCCAGCCTCCTCACACCTGGGGTACGGACCCGGATTGTCTTTGAGAACTCTCCGGATCATGTTTAACCCCATCACTTCTTTCTTCACCATAACCCAGTTCGAAGGGGTTATGGCAAAATCCGCGTTGCCCCTGTCAATGACAGCCATCACAAGCTTGTCCTTTATGACATCGCTAAATGATTTGTCCATTGACCTTTGGGGTCTTAAACGCTTATTCGCAGGCTGTTGTGCCTGCAACACTGCCTCCTCCTCAGAGCGTTGCCGCTTAGGTGCATCCTTAGATGCGAGGGGAGGCGAATTCTGCAGTTCAGCTAAAACTGATCCTGCCCATGATAACCGGGATTTCTCTTCTGCCGTTAAGGCATCCGCTGGCTTCTTCCCCAGCTCCCCATAGATCTTACTGGCGGCACGCCGCCTTAAATAGGCCCGTCTCGCGGAACTTGTGTGCCTTTGAGACTTTTTATCTATTGCTTGAGGTGCAGCTTGGTTACCCGAAAACAAGTTCGCAGTTTCCTTACTACCCTTTCCGCAAGGTATCAGGGATGTAGCTTGAGAGCCCGAAAACTGGTTCGCAGCTCCCTTACTCACATTTCCCTGATGACCACCAACGCGGGAACCCGAAATCTTGTTCGCAGCGCCTTTGTTGGTGGAGGGTGGTGGAGTTCGAAGACCCGAGGACTTGCTCGCAGTCATCTTTCCCACAATAGGCACTTGGGCAGCTGTTGCAGCGCTGTCACTAGCACGAGCAGCTCCCAAAAGAAGGGTGTGTGCCGTGAAGGCCCGGGCCTGTGCAGCCTTCGAGGTGTTCGGCTCAAAGTCCATGGACACCTCACTGCCGAGATAGCTATCCGAAGATGCTTTCACGCATTTGGTATTCTTAGGTTGCCCCAAGACACCTCCTGCAATCAGCGTTTCGGTCCTTGTACCATCGTTACCGTAGTCCGTTGTCTTGTCCATAGTCGTCGTCATGTCAGTTTGAGTATTGGTGTTAATTTTTGAAAAGTTCATTTTGGTCCCACGAGTGTGGGGGAAGGGGATCTCCTCCACGTCATAGCCCCCTGTAACGTGGAGGGGGCGTGGTCTATTTGCTGAGGTGCCCAGGTATCAGCAAAGCTCCGTTCGAATACAGTCTCTTGACCCCCGACTGCAAAGAGAACAGATGGGCACGGGTCGCATGACACCCCTGTTTGAGGGTTTGGGTAACCTTTAGTATGCAGGCTGGCTTAAAAAACCCTATCCTCTCCTCGGGCTCAACCATTAGAGCCTGAAACAGAACTCCCATGATTAAGCCCTCGAAAGAGAATAGACGTCCAGCATACACTTAAGCCCCCACACCACGTCAAGGTAGTTACCCAGGTGAGGGTTTTGTAGTGTTGTATTTATTGCTCTTGCATTTACCTGGTATGAATACGCCTTGGTACATAGTATATATATTTTTCTTTTTTAAAAGAAATGAAAAATTTTTTAAATAATGTAAGATAAAAACCTTTTTATACTATATATTAACGGCCTTTTACATAATCAAAACACTTATGCTAACTAACCAGCTGCTATTTTTTTTTTGTGTGTAAATTCCCATAAGGGAAAGATAGTAGCAATTTAGTTAGCACAAGGTTTTCTATTATACATAAGGCCGTAAATGTCTATAATATTGGGCCAATCCGTCTATATCCTTTTTATCATTATTTTTTCTAACGGTACATTAGTCATTTGAAACATTTCTAACATATATCTACGTTTAAAAATAATTTTCCCTATTTATTATAGATGTACCCCCAAAATCTGGATTATGATTAAAACCGCGACATTGAGTCGATAACGCAGTTTTCTGTGAACAATTATATTTTCTGTGTTTTTGGTCAGATTTATGCTAATCTAGTCTTAAGTTTATTGCCTGTTGTTCCTATATAAACTTTATTACACTGCTCATTGCCATTCCCATTACAAGATATTCTATACACTAAATTGGACTCTTCTAACTTTTTTAACTTATCTTTAGTTTTACTGTAGATAGACAGTGTTATGAATTTTATGCGCAATTTTATACTTGCTGCTCTCCTTTATATTTGAGCTCTCCAATATTTCTGACATCATAGGTACATATACTGCGCGTCATCAGGTTAGCGCCCCCAAATCACTCATTTACTTTTGACCTTTTCTATTGCCATATTGCGCGCAACTTCTTAATTTTTGCTTTGTTTTTGCAATCGTCATATTCGATCTCTCTCACATGAAAGCTAAGCTCAATAAAAGGACCGTTATATGGTATTTTATATAAAAAAACAAAATTTTTCACATAGTACTTTGCACTTATTCTGCTTCATCAGATTAGCGCCCCCAAATAGAATTTAATCTATCTAGTTTGCCTTTGCAATTACTGTCATCAATTTTGTTTGTGCAGCTTGAACAGTTTTATCTTTGGAGGAAAAATCGAAAATTGAAGCCTATTGTGAGGCAGGACTATCCCTCCGTAAAATTGCCGAAAAAACTGAAAGACACAAGAAAACCATAGCAATATTTCTTAAAAATAAAGAAAACTATGGAAAAACTTTAAAAACAGTAACAATCGAGTGATTTCTAGAGCAGATCGGAGAGCTATACTGAGGGAAGCGTCTAATACCCACGACTCGTCTCAAATTAAGGAAAAAACTTGTGTTAAAGCGAGCCTATCAATGGTGCAAAGGGTAATAAGAAAAGCAGCATATATATGGAGATAGAAATTGAAAAAGAAACCACGACTTAATACGCCAAGAAAGGAAATGCGCTTAGATTTTACTCGAACACATATGACATGGTCTGCTCAGTGGAAATACTTGGTGTTTTCAGAAGAAAAGAAATTCAATTTAGAAAAGCCCGATGGGTACAATTATTACTTGCATGACCTGCGTAAAGAGAAACACCTCCGGTTGCTCCCACACCATCGGAGGTGTGATGGTGTGGGAGCTATATCCTACTATGGCATCTGCGAATTGCAGTTTTTAACATCACGCATGAATGCGGAAAACTATAGAAACGTTTTAAAAATGGCCTTTTCTCAATTCCAAACTTGTTCGGGAGTCTAGAGAGGCATTTCTAACACGACAATGCCCCAATTCATACAGTCAAATCCGTAAAATCCTGGATTCAAAGCCAAAAAGTTGAGCGGCCACCGTACTCGCCCAACCTAAATATAATCCGAAAAGCATGGGACTGGTTGGCTAGGAAAGTATACGAGTCCGGAAAACAATAAAATACAACACAAAAACAGAACTAATCGAAGCCATCAAACACGCTGGGTCCACCATTTCGTTGGATTACATTGAAAGTCTGTACAATTCCATTCCCAATCGAATTTTCGAGCTGATTTCATAGAAAAGCGGAACACCACACACTACTAATTTTATTTAACAATTTTCAAAATATCACAAACTAGCAATAAAAAACTAAATATATTGAAATTATCGCAAATGGCGCTATCCTTGTGACCAGTTCTTGGATACATTTTTTAATATACTTTTTCTAAAAATTAAATATTAACTTTAACATTATACTAGCCATTATTGTTTTATTTTAAGAAGAATTTATAGAAATCAAATAATTTATAATTCTGCTAGAAGAAATTGGTTTCTGAAAATTTGTATACAAAAAATCTTAAAAAATTTTCTGAAGACGACACCCAAAGGGATGTCGAAATATCGATTATTTAACTATTACTTTTTTCTACAACAAGTGACCTCAAACTCATTTAAACAGCAATTGTACTTTGAAAAGTTCGAAATACTATGATCCAGATACGAATATATATCATACATATGTACATAACTTCCGAAAAAAAATTTCATGAAGAAGACACACCGAAGTAACCACTAGTTCAAGTAACAAACAATAATAAAAAACTAAAATAAAGATTTTTTTAAAAAACACATGTACGAATATATAATTGATTAAAATTTGAAATCTTAATATTTTTTATTTTATTTCTGAACAGCGAAAATAAAAGAATCGTTTGAGCAATTCTTATTACAAGATCAGCAGTTGGATGATTCTGGTTCTAGTCTTGATTCTTCATTAAATTCCAACAACAGCAATAGTCTTCAAAGAAGAGAATTGTGTGCCATATGGCGTTATTATGTACATCTTATGGATGAAATTACTAAAGTCGGAAATACTTTGGGAAAGGATGGCAAATTCCAATTGCTTATATGCTTAAGTCTAAGGTAATGGAAATTGCCAATTTAAATATTTATACATACATCTTTAAAAGTACTTTCTTAAAACAGAGAACATTTACTTACACGCATGATACGCCCAATGGCTATGTGTAAAGTTACCCAGGAGATGTATGACGAGGAGAGTTTTTTAAGACGTAAAAATCTCTTGACATTTCTTATACAAATATTAGAACCATTAGATGAATGTCATATCGTTTTGGAAAATTCCATAACACAGGGCATTTCATCACAATGTTAAAAATAACTCAGCAACAACCACGGAAAACTATAGAATCTCTTTAAAAATACTCATTTTCCAGCTTAGTATATAAGTTAATGTTTAAAAAAAGAAATATTAATATCCTTAAATACTTGCCCTCCAACAACTACATACATACATATATGCAACTTTAAACTCTTGCCCCTATTTGTAGTCAGTAAGAAAAAAAATCCCTTAAACCAAAGCAGTGCAACACAAATTTTTATTAAAGGAAAAACAAAAACCAAAGTATTTTTAAAATATGAGAGCAAATATAGAATTAAACATAAAAAACTATAAAAAAAATTCCGTTGCGTGCAATTTAGAAAAAAGGCAACTAAGTAAAAAGTCATTTAAATTTACATACATACATACATAACATATATACATAGAACACACATATGTTATCTTTTTATTTTTTATACATATTCATAAATATATTTGTTATTTTTATACATACTTTTATTCTTGTTATAAACAAATGAAGTACTAAATGCTTATAATTTAAACATTTCCTTACTTTTCAATTTCAAAGAAGGCATTCTACGATGACAATAGAGATGAACCGCTTCATGAACCCAGTATCTCTATTCACAATCTCGTGCATTTGTGATTGCAAATTTATGCAATTGCAAATATATGCTATCAATTGTGAACCACCTGTGTTGGTTTAGTTCGCACTACTTTTTTCAAAGCATGAAATTCACAGCTGATTGATAATTAGAGTAGAAAATAATTTGCTGAAATTTTAATCAAAAATAAATATGCCGAAAAAAAGCTTTATGGAGCAGTTAATGAACTTTTTAATAGAAAAAGTGATTTTAAGTTAGATAAAGACATCGATTGTTGCTATTTTTTTTTTTTTATCTTGGACCAGTACTCAGGGGATGACCCCTACATATGCAGCGCATTGTACCAGAACTAGGAAAATAGGTTATGAGGAGGGGGAAAGAGGGAGTAGTGTTTGTGAACATTTGACTTGAACTTTCCAACGTTATAACGGACAGGAAACACGTCTGCAGGCAACTTATTCCAAAGACGAAGCGTACGGCTGAAAAACGAATTCTCTCTGTAATGCGTTGTATTTGAATGCGGGATGAGCGACAGCAGCTAAGCGGCTTTTACGAACTAATTGGCTTGGATCGCTGATTGTCAGCTGTCGATTTGCAATTAACGTGTGCTTAAGTAGAACAAATAAAAACTATAGGTTTTAAGTATTGCATATACGCATAAGACTAGCAAGTGCATTGCTGTGTATTTTGTTAGTGTGGAGTAAAAATATGCTAAACCTTTTTGCAAATGCAATGATGCAATACTATTTGCACGAGACTTTAAATAGAGCTAGTGATTTTTTTGAATTTCTACAGCAATAATGATTCATTTCAAGAATAAAATTTGTGTCGTCTTCAAAAAGCTTTGCACATACTAGAAAAATTTAAAGATTCTGTGCTAAATTTCTCCAGATGGATCACTACTTCAAACGTACGTTAATTAAAAATATATACTCGTACATATATACGTATATTTATAATCTGTTTAAATAGGTCTATCTTCGAGTTTAACTTTTCAAATGAAAAAAATATATATCAAAGTGGCTTCTTCTAAATGATGAAGAAATCAATCGGCAAACTTAGAAAATAAATATTTTTATGTTCATGCAGAACAAAATGTGACTTATTCAAATTTAAAGTTGTTGAAAATTTTGATTTAATTTTTTTTTTTTTTTTACCAATGTAAGTTTATTTAACACAAAAAAACTATATTTTGAAGAGTTAATGAGTTAAACAGTTTCCAAAAAAAATTATAAAGACAACGTTAACAGTTTCAAAAAAATCGAAAAGTAGGAAGAAATTTTGTAAAAACAATGACTTAAAATATTCCTTTTTTTTACTTGTTTTATTAAGTGCGTTCCACGTGAATAACGAAACAGTCCAAAGTAATCCAAAAGCGTTCCACGTAACAATTTTTGTGCAATTTTGAGAGAAAATGAGAGAGTAATTTTTTTCATTTTCTGTACAAATTAGCCCGAACTTTTTCTTTGGGTAAGTTCGAACTAGAATTGAATAATCAGCTGTTTTATGTTTACATACATATGAAACTGAAAATGTAATCAGAAAATTTGCAAATTGGAAAAAGTTTCGGGGGGGTTAATCTCTATTGCGATGCGAAAGTAAGTTCAATGCGAAAGGTGAATGCGATAAGAGTTTAATTCGGTACTCAGTGTCGTTTGCGCAAACTTTTTCTCGAAATACTTTGAAAATGAAGCAAGATTGGTACCACAAAATAAATAAAAGCGAAGAATGATAAAATAAAATGTGCGCAAGGTACCAATTCTTTAATTTTTCTTTCGTATCGCAATAGAGAGTAACCCCCTGTTTAAAAATTAGTTAAAAGCAAAATGGAAGTTTGCCCAAACTAAAAGTAGTATTGTGAAGTTGTAAACAGAACATGAAATTGTCATTTGGCTATTAATTTTATAAATATGATTATAAAAATTGACTGAAAATTTTACATTGCTTTTAATTTTACAGCTGTTGCCAATAATGCAAATCTTTTGTTTGTTATATGTTATAAGCGCCTAAAATCACTAAAATATACTATAAACTAAAAAGTAAGCAGCACTACTAATGCAAGATGTACAATTGTGGTTTAGAGAGTAATCCAAGATCTCGTGGAACACACCTATTATTTTTAGGAGGAAAGTTCAAACAAATGAATTGTTAAAACCCAGGCGAATTCATACCAGGCAAATGCAAAAGCAATAAATACAACACTACGAAAAAATATTTTTCAAATGCCAGGGGGAAGATATAAAAACAAAAGAGAATTAAAAAATATATAATAAAAAAATATTTGCAAGAAATACGTTTAATTATTTTGTAAAAATTAAAGTCTCAGATCAAAGCAGCTTTAATAGGTAGTGGCAGAATTACAATAAATACAATAACAAAACACCAAAGTTGTCAAAATTTTGTTTGAAAAAATAAGGAAGTCTATGTGTTTTTGACAAATTTACGCAAAGGAAACGAAAGACAGCTGTGGGTATACCACTACCGTATTAAAGATGCCTTGTCGCAGATCATACAGCTTGGAAAGGTTAAAATAGTCAACACTATTGTGGAGAATTTTGGGTCATACCTGCCGCTCAAGCTACAATATATAATTAAAAAAATTGTTTTAAAAATGTTTTTTTTAATTATTCCTACGACATCTGAAACAGATTAAGATTAAAAAAAAGTTATCAGCTGCACTGTCAATTTCACCTGCTATGAATTCGCCTTGCTTAAAACAATAAAATAAATATTAAATCACAGTCGTAAAGTAGCTCTGGGCTGAAGAACAGCTCTCGCGTCGTCGTAATTATTTCTTAAGTTCGGTCAGGCTTGTGTTTTTTGTTCGGTCTTCGAGAGTTTTGCGTCTCACTCGCACTGGTTAACGGTTTGCCTTAACTAACTGTATTGGTTTAGTTTTTTTTTGAGGTTATTCATTGTTAACCATGTGGAAACCTCCTATGTAAAGGCATAGGTCGTTATAATTAGTCACAGTGACGCTACAAAAGTACTGCTAATACCATCTTGGGCATTTTGCTCTTTGTCACCCCGCCCATGCTGCGCATCCTATACTTTGCAAATTTACGTTGAAACTGTATAGTTACTAAATAAATAAATAAATATTAAATAAAAAAAAAAACAAATAATGGATCAAATGTGAAATATAAAAAGAAGACTACTCCGTTTCTCTTTTTTTCTGGTAAAAAATTTTTCTTATAATTTTATTTGCCTTCTTATGTCAACAAAATATAAAGTCATATGAGTGAATATTTGTTTCATTGGTTTTGAAGTCTACTGACTAGCACGCTGGCATCTACAGATTAGAGAGTATAGGCTTTTTTATCTACATACATATGTATGTATGATTGATATTTTTCAAAATCAATTTCTTTAAAAGTACTTCATGTGTATTTATTAAGGTAGCTTTTATTTAATTGAAATTAATAACCAAAGATTTCTGTTTCCTTACATTTAGTTTTTTTATTTTGTTAATGCAAACCATAGCTCATTATAATAATTTTATTATTATTGGTTTAATAATGTCAATTAGATTGTAAGTTTTAGTTTTCCTATTTAGTTTAATTAAATTTTATTTATTTATTTTTTTTTTTTTTTTGCAATAATATCAATTCTGCAATAAAAATGAGTTTATATATGTATATTAAATTAAAAAATTGTACATGCATACATAATACATAGGTATTTCATATACATACATACATAAAGTTTTAAAACAATAAAGAAAATATAACAAATAAAAATGTTTCCTGTTTAATTAAGAATGACTTATTTATTTATTCTCATTCTTTTTCTAATCTTCAATTAAATAAAATCTAAAAATTTGTTATTAAAAAATATTTTATTAAATTCGGTATTGCTGTTATGATAGATCCTAGATCGATCTAGGTTAACTTCCATTTTACGGAGACAAGCTTATTATGTAGGTAATATGGCTTATAAAGCTAATAATACTAAGGCAGCTTTACCAGCGTAGTGGTATAAGCACAGCTGTCGTTCGTTTCCTTTGCGTAAATTTGTTCAAATTTTGCTTACAAGATACATAATTCTGAAAAAAAAACATCGACCAACAAAACACATAATTCTGAAAAAAAACATCGACTTCCTTGCTTCTTCAAACAAAAGACAACTTTTCCTAATTTCTATCAACAAAATACATGTGATATTTTTGGTATTACATTTATTGTAGTTCTGCTACTACCTGTTAGCTGCCTTGAATAATACCCTTCAAGCACAAAAACAAGCCTTGTCTTATAAATCTTCAATGTTTTATTTAAAAATTTGACGTATGTATATAAAGTGCATGATACAAAAAACAAGGTAGCCGCTTCGCTACAACAATAAAAAAAAACAACACATATTTTGTTTGTGTAAAAAAGGCGAATTCACTTTTCAGCTGTCAAAAGTGGTTGATAAAGAACAAGGCGAATTCATTACTAAGGGAAGGCGAACTCAATACTATGTATTTTGTTATTGTAAAACATATCGAGAATGTCAAAATCTAAATTCGCCTAATATTGTTCAGCTAAGAAAAATATGTTACATAAACGTTAAATACAAATTTTTATCATTGTTTGTAATTAAAATCACAGATAATAATAGTTTTTCCCTTTTAAATTCACAAAATTTTTTCGAAACTTCACTAAATAAAAAAAAAAAACTTCAGATTAAAATTGCGCGAAAATGTTTGTAAACAAAAGAAACAAAATTTGACAGTCTCATTGGAAAAAACACGGCAAGCAACAAATTATCACCTGAGCTGCTAAGTTCACCTAGTAATGAATTCGCCTTGAGGTGAACATGTACAAAAATTTAAATGGCGCCGAAAAAGGTAAACAAAACTTGACAGAGGAAGTGCCGCCATATTAAGCGAATTCGCCGATGCATCCACCCATGATACAAAAAACAAGGTAGCCGCTTCGCTACAACAATCAAAAAACAACAGGTATTTTGTTTGTGTAAAAAGACGAATTCACACTTAAGCTGTCAAAAGTAGTTGATAACGAACATGTACAAAAATGTAAATGGCGCCGAAAAAGGTAAACAAAACTTGACAGAGGAAGTGCCGTCATATTAACCGAATTCGCCGATGCATCCAGCTAATAATTAATTCGCCTTGCATCCACCTAATAATGAATTCACCTTGATAAGGTGTGTTTCTTTATACCATGTTCAGACGGTAATATGAACCACTTGGTTCACCTCTGAACCACGATTGCGAAACTAGGTGTTCAGACATGATACAAAAAACAAGGTAGCCGCTTCGCTACAACAATACAACAATAAAAAAAACAACAGGTATTTTGTTTGTGTAAAAAGGCGAATTCACACTTAAACTGTCAAAAGTAGTTGATAGCGAACATGTACAAAAATTTAAATGGCGCTGAAAAGGTAAACAAAACTTGATAGAGAAAGTGCCGCCATATTACACGAATTCGCCTGAATTCGCCGATGCATCCACCTAATAATGAATTCGCCTTGGGTAATATGAACCACTTGGTTCACCTCTGAACCACGATTGCGGAACTAGGTGTTCAGACGGTCGTTTTTGTTTCACAGCGATGTTTACATATTTTGTGCAAACGTTTCACTACTTCTCTTTTCAGTTTTTATTTATACCTTTATAAATTAAATTGAAATGTTTTTTAAGCTTGAGATCAGTTTTATTTTTTATATAAAAATGTTTTAATTATATTCGATATTTCGTCTTCCTTCGGAAGACTTCTTCGGGGAAAAATAAACTAAAAAAATTTTTCCTGAAGAAGTATACCACTCAAGACAGATGGTCTAGTGAGGATACTTGTCGAATATCAAGGCTGACGTGGCCCAAATATGATAATAGGAGGACTATCATCCTTAAGAGCGACGGAGGTTGCGTTCTACTGTGGCGGTCCTGGCGGGACATTGCCACATAGGGACGCAGGCGAGGAGGTTAAATCTTCCATTTAATGACTTCTGTAGAAGATGCAGCGATGACGAGGAAGTAGCAATTCCTCTGTCAGTGTCCAGCTCTTTCTTATATAAAGGCATTGTACCTAGGCAGACCGATGCTTCATGATTTGACGGAGGTATCGGAATGACTCCTTTATCCGATCTTCGGGTTGGTTCTAAACCAGTGATATGTAAATCTATTGAGATACTTATCACATCCAGGTAACACACCGGGGCCAGAGACCCAAGTGGGCTGGCTTTACAATAGCTGGCAGCCTGTCAAACCTAACCTAAGCTAACCTTCGATACTTTCAAAAACCAAATCGTACTAACCAACAGTTGTTTATTTGTTTGAAAGGTGTAAAGAAAAGTAAGAGACCTGAAAGAGAAACGAAAAGCTTGGTTTTTGTGTTTTGACAGGTATTAATGAAACATTTTTCTTTTTAAATTCTCAATAATTTATTTACAATGTTGGGATATAAAGTTGAATGTTTGAGAATTTCTTTCAAAAATTTCCAAAGTCTACTGATGATTATGGTGCCTGCTATGAAATGTCGGTATATAGACAGCTGGGAAACATAGAAAACACGCTGTTTGGAAAATAAAAATTTCGAAATAATTTTTTAAATTATATGTTGTATCTTGAGCGCCAGATATCATCCAGAATCCTCCCCAATCTAGCTGACCATTTTCACCTTTTCAAGCTCTATGATCTGAGACATTAAGTTTCAAGAAATAATTCAATTTTGCTTTTATTGTAAAGTTTTTTAATAGAAATTTGAAAGAAAAAATGTTAAAACAATTGAGTTTTTTATTCGCTATATTAGCTTTTAACATTGATACCAGTAAAAAATTATAAATAGCTTGTTTTCTATGTTTCCCAGCTATTTATATGTCGACATTTCATAAGAGCTGCCCTAATCATCAGTAGACTTTGGAAATTTTTGAAAGATATTGGCAAGGCGAATTCATAAAAGGTGAAATTGACAGCGCAGCGGATAACTTTTTTTTTTTTTAATTTTTATCTGTTTTAGATGTCAATAGCATAATTAAAACAAAATTGGGGGAAAAAATTAAAAAAAAAATTTTTAAATTATGTATTCTATCTTGAGCGCCAGATATTACCCAGAATCCTTCAAATCTGGCTGGCCATTTTCAGCTTTTCAAGCTCTATGATATGAGGCTTTAAATTTCACGAGAAAATTAAAAGTATCACATTACAATTAAGTTTTTCTTTTATTGTAAATTTGTTTTATGGAAGATTGAAAAAAAATTCAAAGCAATTTTTTTCATTTATGTATTTCATCTTGAGCGCCAGCTATCATTCTGAATCCTCCCCAATCTTGCTACGAAATAACTAAAAGTTTCACTAAATAATTAAATGTTTGTCTTTTATTATAAATTTTTTTGATATTCCTTTCTTAATTCCATTTTTTGTGTTTATATTTTTCGCTTGACATTTGAAAAAGATGTATTTTTTGTAGTGTTGTATTTATTGCTCTTGCATTTACCTGGTATGAATTCGCCTTGGATATTGAGATATAAAGTTGAATGTTTGAGAATATCTTTCAAAAATTTCCAAAGTCTACTGATGATTAGGGTAGATCCTATGAAATGTCGACATATAGATAGCTGGGAAATATAGAAAACATGGTATAAAATTGGTTTGGTTTTTTATATGTATATTAATTTTTTTATATTATTTTTTAGTATGATTTTTCTAAACGAGTGCAAGGCGAATTCATTATTAGGTGGATGCATCGGCGAATTCGGTTAATATGGCGGCACTTCTTCTGTCAAGTTTTGTTTACAATTTCCGGCGCCATTTAAATTTTGTACATGTTCTTTATCAACTACTTTTGACAGCTTAGGTGTGAATTCGCCTTTTTACACAAACAAAATACCTGTTGTTTTTTTTTTATTGTTGTAGCGAAGCGGCTACCTTGTTTTTTGTATCATGAACGAGTGCAATTGTATACAACCGTTAACTATTAAGTACTTTCTAGTATAACGCTTTTGACGGCAACTCGTTCGACTACTTTTTAAGTACCAGTTACTTAACTCAAATATTTATCTTTCAATTGGCAAAAATTTTCTCTCATTAGTGAAAAAGTGTGCACTTGAAGAGAAATATAAAAGAAACTTTTATTATTTCTGTGTTAGTTCTAAGAAAAGTGTAAGAAACTATTTGAAATTAATCAAATAAACTCGGAGGAGTTGCTGAAAATAAAGGCAATTGCTTAAAAACAAAAAATATTGTTTTCAAAAAGTGAATTTATTTTTAAGAAACTGCTCAAATCGATTTTTAACAAAAAATATACAGCATCAATTCTAAAATAAAAACTATGTAAGTCAAATTCTTATTATATTCATAGGATTGTATAACATAAATCGGTTAATTTTAGTGAACAACAGAATTAATTGTTAAAATAATTAAGCAAAACATTGCCCTGACCGCTTTCTCTCACTCTCCGTTAGTTGCATTTTCAATTTGTTTTTTTTTTCAAGATGACGTGACATTAATGGGATGTTTTCGTTGTTTCAAATAAAAACATTCACTACAAACATATGTGCATATACCTATATATAGGTATTAATTATTAATCTATTTATTAGAAACTACGTGGCTGTTTTTCTTGCTTTCTTTTATTAAATAAACCTTTAAGGAGGGTACATGCGAATACAAATAAAGCTATAATTTATTATACAAGAACCTATGAACACGTACTCAACATATGTATATACATATGTAAATGCGAGCCAAATGTTTATGATAATGGTTATGTATGACCTTTTCTCTCAAAATTTTAATCTAGGGCAAATTGTTGCTATTTATGTAAGCATATAAGTACATGCAATTGCAGTTTTCTTTCAGTCATACTCAAATTATAATTATGTGTAAATAAGTAAATATTAATATGTATGCATACATATTTACGTATGTACATATACAAAAGCATTGATAGTGGAGTAAAAGTGGAAATAGATGATTGCATGTGTATATACTACATATATTTATGTATCCGCATTGAAATCAATTACAGCTGTTATTTGTTTGTTTTGATTTACAGAAATACATATCTACATAAGTATGTGTGTATGAAAGTGCTGAATTGTAAAAATGTGTCAAACAATCATCGGCAATGAATCATAACTTTAGGTACTTATGCTTCATTATACGCCATTAGATTTTCCATAAAAGGTATTTGTTTGTTTTGCATGTATACAAGATGTCTTCAAGATATTTCTGTTATACAATATACCTATGTACATGTATATATACAGCTCACAGCGGGACCAAAAGGACCCAAGTGGGCTGGTTTCATGAAACTGGCGGCCTGTACAACCATATATACAGCTACCAATATAATACCAAATTAATAACTCAAAAACCACTAGCAATCACATAGACTCTGTTTTAAAAATACAGAGCAGTATAGGTATTCTGAAGGTACCTACATACATACATATGTAAATAATTGTTTCTTCCATTTGAGTCCATCAGTAAGTTAATCTATCCAAGATAAGTGGTCTTTCTATAAATCCTAATCAACTATCCGAGTGACCAAATGTTATACGGAACATAATTAGAAATAAAAATGTAGGTACAAATAAGTATGTATGCATGAATGTTTATTACCATGTGTATAAATGGTTCTAAGCCCAAACAAAAAGTCATGTATGTATGTTTGTTGAAAAATATTAATATGGATTTAGCTATCTTTATTCAGATAAAGCTTTGCTAATATTTCGCCAAACTAAAATTAGTTGATAACAATACGATAAGAAATCACAAATTCATATTTATCAAAATAAAATGCATTACCTAAATAATGTTTTATATTTTAGTTTTTCCCCTTTGCACGCGTATGCACAACCCATCGAAGAAACATAAATTAAACTGAAAAGTGAAATAATCAAAAGTGCTGCGATGACATTGAATTTAAAGACTTTTTTAGTATAAATAAATCTCTTTGTTAATAGCAATTAAAAATGTCAAACGTATAGACTCATTAATGAGCTTTGTATACAAAAACAAATTTAAGACATAAACGATTTGTCTTAAATTATTGATTAAACAACTATTTATTCTATTAATCTATTGTTGCTATCTATTTGCGAATACAAGCATGCCAGAGATCTCTGAAAGAGATCAAAGGCTTAAGGACGGGGCACACAGGATTCGTCGTACGGTATAAGTAGTCTTTTTTAACTGACAACTAAGTTGAAATACATGTGTTCTTATGAGCTTTGTTACATTCCGTACTTGTCCGTCAACGCAACTTTTAACGTACGGATTTTAGTCTTTTTGTTTGTTAATAGAAAACATAAAAATAATTCTCATAACAAACTGTACATAAGATATTGGTTATACACAATTACAAATGTATTACAAGTACATCTTTCCTAGCTGGCATTTTCAATCGTAAAGACTCTACTGGGGATCCCATGAAAAATATTTTTGATCCAAGACGAGCTTACTTTTTAATCGCAGATGATCCCTCGCACGGAATAAAATTTTAATAAGGCTGATATGAGACTGTTACACAACTCGGCAAAAGGCTCTTATGTTAATTGTAGAGGGAATCGCCTGAGACTCGTGTAGGTGTTATCTTACAACTCCTTACGTAATCAGCCATGTAATTCTTGTATGATTCTTACAAGAAACATCAATAGGTTGGTTAATTTGATTTTTTCAAAATTTTCACATGTATAATTCGCGAAGAAAGGTGGTGAACCTGCACATATTAAATTCCACACATGAAAAAGACTATAAAACGCTGTTTGTTTCTGTTTATCCGTAATATAAAAATTAATTACATATAAAAACATAACACAATAATAGTTTTAGTCTTCTTACAAACGTTCCAAGATTGAGTGGCGAGTGTTTCAAATAATGTGTAAAAAAGAAATAAACGCTGTTTGTATCTGTTTATCTTTAATATAAAAATTAATTACATATAAAAACATAACACAATAAGAGTTTTAGTATTCTTACAAACATTCCAAGATTTAGTGGCGGAAGTTTCAAATAATATGTAAAAAAGAAATAAACAATTAGATGCTTTTGTTATTTCTACTCGTCAGATAATCGTCAGAAGATTCTTTTGGGTATTGTATATTAAACACAATCGTCTAACAAACAACGTATGATAGCTGGGTTATATTAATATATGTATGCATGTATGTACTAATAGGCTGCATGAATACATTCATTTGTTTGTATGCACTTGAAATACAATATTCCTTCAAAAATGTCATACTTTAAGAGAGTTTAACAGAGTAAAACGAGGAAAACCAGAAAATAAGTAGAATGAATGCGTTTTATAAATAGTTGGTCGTAATAAATAGATTCTTTCATATACTCTTTCTTATTCTAATATATATTTACTCTCATTTGTAAGTACAAAACCACGCAAATACACATACAAATAAATGAATGAGTGTATAAAGTAAATATTATTCGAATGTACATTACATTCATTATTTGTTAAAACGATATTTGCCTTTTAAGAAGTGTGCGAAGTAAAGACTGAAATTTTTAAATTGGAGTTGTTAAAAAAACGTTGACCATATGTTATTGTACACTCTTACATACATGTGTAGGTTAGGTAGGCAGGCCGCTGGACACCCTGGAACAATCCAGGTTGTCCAGCTCACTTGGATCCTGTAGTCGTTCCCTTTGTGATTTACATGTGTATAGATGCATAAATATTTATTTATGTTATTATTTTTTTTTAAATAGGTTTTATAAAAATATGTTTATATAGATGCATATATATGTATGTATTTAAATGCAATTTTTAAATGCATATACATTTATTATAATATATTTGCTGATATTATATATTTTCGTACTATGTGCGTATGAATAAAAATGGGCACGAGTGAATCAGATGCATTAGGCGGAAATCCTAGTGTACCTCCCACGTGTAATAATTTAATTAATGGCTGTAAGTATTGACCTAAAGTATGTGCATATGCACTTATTTTTCAAAATTTTAAAGATAAGAAAAATTCAAGAAACAAATTACTAATAGAGTACTACATAAATATGAATATACTCGAATGATGCTTGCATTCATCCGAATGATATTATATATAAAATTTGTTCTTATATTCGTTTTATTTAAATGTATGTTGTACTTGTTTCTTCACGAGTTATTATCATTATTCGTTCAGCTTGTGTATTAATTTATTTATTTTTATTAAAACAGAATATGAGTCACTTCGTATACAATTGCGTTTGTTACGAATATTTATTTATTCAAAGAGCAAATGAATATATTCAAATGCCATTTAAGCGTAATAATGCAGAAGTTTAAGTATACACATATATATATTTTAAAATTTACCATTGCTGTTTAGTAGAAAATAATAAAAAAGCGTGACATGTTTTGACAATATTCGTAATTGATCTGATTATTTTGATATTGATCAAAAGTTTTAACCAAAATTACAAAAGATCTCGTGTAAGCATAGTCGTATGTATTAATTTTCTTTGCAATCAGTTTTCTTGCATTAAAGAAGCAATACGAATTTTGATCTTTTTCTATTAAAATTCTAAAGGAATTAGAGATTAGAATGCGCAAACGATTAAAACTTGTCAAACCTGTTTGTGAACAAATATTTATGTATGTGTGTACATATGCATGTATTTCTATTTGAAAGAAATACACAAATTAGTACATACATATAAATCATTGCCTACTTATGTACATTTGCTTATCGTCTTAGCTGCGAACTACACCTTTGACCGCGTTTGCACACATATTTCTATATGGCTGATAGACGTTGACGTTGTTTGTCATTTAGTTGAAATAATTGCTTGACAACTAGACCGTCTTTATACTGATTTTTGTTTTTAAATTTATAATATCTAAAATTTATTATATTAAATTATTGCATTAAATGAATAAATAAAAAAATTAATAACCAAAGTTTCAAGGAATTGTAAAAATTCCATTACGATTTTTCTTCGCTAGTTAGAGATCGTTGAGGTAGGTATGTAAAGTAAAAAGAAAAAACGAATTTATTCCACTTCCCCAGCTATGTACATATATATAATGTCAAAAATTTTAAGTTTAGAGAAGTGTTTTATGATAAAAACTAAAAATGGAACACTTGGCAAAAAAAAAATTACTATGGATTTAACTATTTTTTAAACTGTTTACTGCCATTAAACTGTTTGTTACCATTATACTTACAGCACAACGCAAAATTACAAATTTCGATTGCGTTTGAACAATGTTGTCATTAAGAATGGTGCAAGTGATATTTTAACAAGAGATAGATGCACTACGGAATCTGTTTTATAATCTTTTATGTTAAACTTCTTTAATAGGTTTGTTTATATGGAAATTATTTATTTATTTTTTTTTATCTTGGGCCAGTACTCAGGGGATGACCCCTACATATGCAGTGCATTGTACTGGAACTAGGAAAATAGGTTATGATGAGGTAGGAAAGAGGGAGTAGTGTTCGTGGAGGTTTAACTTAAACAATAACAACACGAAAGACTGAAACAAACTCTATTGCAGCATTTAAAATGTTGGAATTAAATTATTTAAAACTGATCAGTGCCCAGTGTATATACCTTCGACACTGCCCAGATTAGCAAAATTTAGTCCAACACCTTCCAGGCTACAAGGTAATGTCTGCAATACAAAATCCTACAAGGCCAATAGTACAAGTTAATTAAATATATTTCAGTAAAGTTCCTTATAATAATCATTTAGCATATATAATTATGTAAAATAAAGCTTACCATATGTACTACTTTTAATCGAATGCAGTTTTTTAAATTCGTGTTAGAATTTTGGCAGCGGAAATATTTCTTAAACAGCAAAATTTTAATTGCTTCTCTTAATTTTACTTTGTCGATCTTCATATATGTACAAACAATTTTAAAATACCGGTTTATTACGGTCTGTACTAAAGGCCCTGATACCATAGTTGCCATATTTGACGATTTATCGTCATTTTGACCATTTTGTGTACTGAAAATAACACTTTGACGATTTAAGGTATGTTTTTGACGATTTTTGTAGATCACATTTTTACTGTCTTATCTTTCAAGCAACTACATATGTACATACTTCCGTTTTTTTAAAGTTAATTAATGTAGGAAATGTAATATATAATAAAAAGTAATATTTATGGTACGCAAATACATATATATGTATGTTTCTAATACTGAAATATTATATTATAGTTATTTTAGAGATTTAGAGAGTTTAAAATATCATATGTAAATAGTGCTTAAAAAAATATAAGCTAAAAATTGTACAAATTTGTATGTAAAAGCGTGTGTTCATATTTTAAGGTGACAATTTGAAGATGATTTCAAAACTTTAACGTCTACAAATCCTTACAATATTATAAAAGAAGAAAGTGTTTTTTTTCTAACATAATGAAAGAGTTTTTTTATTTCATCGTAGAATTCGAAAGACGAGAAATTTAATGCGAGCTAAAGTAACTAAGCCTATTAAACATGTAAAATTTCTTTTACGCTATAAATATGAAAGTGCTAGCTTTTTGGAACAAAGTATCCTATGACTAAGTTTATACCAAAAATATTGGTCTTACCGTCTTCTGCAATTGTGTGAATTTGCATCCAGGTATATATCATTTTTGGAAAAGACTACTACAAATTACTCGTATCTGAAACTTTGCAACTGTTGTTGTTATGACTTAGATATGCTCGATTTAACAGTGGTGTTTAATATAATAATAGTACCTTTTATTATATGAAATCTTATTTTAAAAATATATGTCACAAAAGTTAATAAATGGTATGCCTATGAAAGTAATTTCAAGTTTGTAGGATATATTTATTATTATAGCTTAAAATGCGGTAGTTTTTTATTAAAGGCAACCATGACTTGTTTTCTACATACATATATACTTTACGCCGTTGAAATAAATCTTTTATTCAAAAATGTTTAATTTCACTAGCTGACGATTTGCAATAATCATATTGACGATTTTTTCGTCGAATTTGACGATTTTAAACCAGATTTATCTGGCATCTACGCCTGATACATTATCCTACACGATCGTACGATTCATTGTGCAATAACAGACGATAACAATTTTTAGTCCGAACAAGTTTTTGTTCTTTTAAGAACACGCGAGACTTATTCATCCTGCATAACATGTATACGTATACGCAGCATTGTGTATGTATTAGTGTTTTTGTATACATTTGTTTGCTTGCTTTGTTTGCTTCTCAGCAATTCCTTACATTTCTCTCATGTGAGTAGAGAAAGCTCAAGAATTGCCGAAAAAAGTTTTTGTGTGTGGACAAGAAAGCAATTCCAAAACAAAATTGCTAAAAAGTGCAGCTATTAAAATCGCCTTGTCTGATCTTACTCTAAAGCTGGTTGAAAAAATTATGCCGACAAAGTATCACTTTCATCCCCTCGTTCGCATACAAGCTGCAGAACAATTGTTCTTGTCTGTTATTGCACATTCATAAGAAAATGTTTTAAAAATCTAGCCGACTTTACAAAGTCGCTTCAAAATGCCGTTGTAGGCCACACTATTACACAAGTATGATTTCAACAATTTATATACTTAGTACAGCAATTAAAAACAATTATTACCATACTAATTTTCCAATATTCTCACATTTTCAGCATTATATACTACAATCAGGTTATGAAAGTTTTCATAAAATTTTTCAAATCGTACGATTTGTCAAAAACTCACAATTATATTTTGGGTACTTTTTCAGCACACATGTTTTATTTAGTAGATCGCACGATCGTGTAGCATAGTGTAACAAGGCCTTTATGTATATTTTCCATATACATATATGAACATTGTCTGCGTATTACAAACAACCCAAATGTATTTATACAGCTGATGTAGGCAAAAATGTAAATAAAATCAAAATTTTCTTAGAAGTAAAATGATACATACCGCTAGTGTATGCACAATAGAAAAAAGTTAAAAATTATATTTCTGGACAATGTTTATTACATTATCATACTAGCACAATTGGAAACGAAAGATATACAATGCAAAATAAAAACAAAAAAATACATTGAATATGTGTATATGTTATAACAGCTGAACATTTTTCGTCAACTATCTTTGTTATACATACTTAAATATATTAGGTGTGTTCCACGAGATCTCGGACTAGTTCGGACTACTGAGAGTAAAAAGCAAATTACTCTCTAAATTTGCAAATTTTACCCAAAACTACTGGAACCCAAAAAAACAACAATTGTACAAGTGCTGTTTACTTTTTAGATTAAAGTATAATATTTTAGCGATTTTAGACGCTTAAAACGCGTATCATCATACAAACGAAAGATTTGCATTAATGGCAACAGCTGTAAAATTAAAAGCAATGTAAAAATTTCAATACGTTTTTATTGTACATATTTATAAAATCAAAAGCCAAATAACAATTGCATTTTCTGTTTACAACTTCTCAACGTTATTTCTAGTTTGGGCAAACTTGCATTTTTCTTTTAACTAATTTTTAAGCAAGAACTTTTTTCCAATTTGAAAATTTTCTGATTACATTTTCAGTTTCATATCTATGTAAACATAAAACAGCTGATTATTCTAGTCCGAACTTACCCAAAGAAAAAGTTCGGGCTAATTTGTAATGGAAATTTACTCTCTGATTTTCTCGCAAAATTGCACAAAAATTGTTACGTGGAACGATTTTGCCCTAGTTTGGACTAGTTCGGATTGTTTCGTTATTCACGTGGAACACACCTATTATAATTAAATTTTGCATATTCACATGTACATACAACATAGATATACACAAGGAAACGGTGACGCACTCTTCTTAATATGTTATAAAAACTCTGAGGTTTTCGATCTATGACTGATTCAAATTATTGTAATATTTTAAAACACCATTAGTCTTCATAACTTAAATAAAATGCAAATGTTGATAACTTAAAGGATTTTATAGGTTAATTACAGGAAACGACATTTTTCCTCAGCACAAAAATTGTGTCAATGAAAGCTCATAACAGTTCGTATAAGTTGGAATAAATAAAAATTAATCAAACAATAGGTGTATTTCTTTACTTTCCGGGCAAGTTTCGTGCAAAAGAGAGCATTCATAAGTTACTCTCAAATACAGATGAAATTTACCTAAAGTGTGGGAACGCAAAAATTGGCATTTAATTTTACGAGAAAATACTATGATATTTTACATTTTTGGGCTTTTAAAATCTTTTGCACACTCCTTTTTATTTAATATTTATATGAGATGAGATTGTATTGGAGTTGTTTCTTTGTTATTGTTTATTTTTCGAACAGCTGATGGCTTAACTACTTGCCCAAAGTAGCCTGAAGAAAAAGTCCGGGCTGTTTCGTGCAAGAAGTGGAAGCATACTATTCTCTCAAAAGTAAGGAAAGTAAAGAAAAAGTGTAAGTTTAAGGAAAGTAAAGAGACACACCTATTAAAGACTAGTCGCTTGTTTGTGTTGTGCAAATATTACATAAATGCCCTCTTATTTTATGTTCAGAATAAAGTTAAACTAAACCAACTGAATGTTTTTAACAAACGGTATATGTATTTTAATTTTTTTAAATAGGAATGTTTGCTCGACAGATCAAAGTTCTAACAAAACCGATACTTATATTATATAATATTTCGATCAAACAAAACAAGCATACTTAGAAACAATAGAATAATCTAAGGTATAATATGTAACAAGTATATTACAACACCCCCTCTCAATTAGGTAGGAGTTTCAACGAATTTCTAATTGCAGAAAAAATTACATTTCTCCAGTGCCTTGGTGAATATATCAGCCAGTTGAAATTTCGAAGCAATATGTTTTATTTTCAAATGGCCTTTTAGAACATGATCGCGTATAAAATGATGTTTAATATCTATATGCTTTGATCTTTTGTTTTCAGAATTTTTAGCCATAGCAATGCATCCTGCATTATCTTCATATAACAAAAAAGGTTGCTCGGATGTTGTAACTTGCATATCACTTAAGACTCCATTCATTCAACCATAAGCCTTCTGAAGTAGCCAAACTCAATGCAACGTATTCTGCCTCGCTTGAAGAAGTAGCCACAGTTGTCTGTTTCTTACTACACCAAGCTACTGGACAGCCATATACATAATAAACATAGCCACTTGTTGATTTACGATCATCTATGCTGGAAGCCCAATCTGCATCTACATAGCCAACCAAAACATCATCAGATTCATTGCATCTATCAAATTTTAATGTGAATGATTTCGTCCCTTTAAGGTATCTTAGGATTCGTTTGAGTGCAGACCAATGTACCTCACCAAAATTTTCTTGATATCGTCCCAAATACCCAATTGAATAACAAATATCAGGTCGCACACACAACACCAAATACATTAAGCTTCCTAAGAGTTCTCTATACGGTTTTTCAACAGCTTTCTCCACAGAATTTGATAACTGATGGTTTTTCTCCATTGGAGTATCACTAGCATTACAATTCTCCATATTAAATTTTGATAATATATTTTCAATACTATTATAGTCAATCTTAATTCCAAGAAAGTACTTCAAGCTTCCACAGTCAGACATTTCAAAAAACTCAGAGAGTTTTTCCTTAACCCGCTCAATATCATTTAAATCTGTTCCACCAATTAAAACATCGTCAACGTATAGTAGCAGTAATGTAACACTTTTACCAACACATTTTGTATAAAGGCAATAATCGTGTTGGGATCTTGTGAAGCCTAGGTCTTTTAGAACAAAATTTATCCTTTGATTCCAGCACCTAGGACTTTGTTTTAACCCATATAGTGATTTCAATAATTTCAATGCCATTCCTGGTTTAATGTTCATGCCTTCTGGGACTTCCATGTAGATTTCTTCTTTAAGTTCACCATTTAGAAAAGCTGTTTTAACATCCAATTGATAAAATGTATAACCTTTTTTCACGCCTACTGCCAAAACTGTACGCAATGTGCTTAACTTCGCCACAGGTGAATAGGTTTCATAATAATCCACCCCATATGTTTGAAGAAAACCTTTTGCAACCAATCTTGCTTTAAATCGAACAGGATTTCCCCTAGAGTCAGATTTAATTACGAAAACCCATTTTGACTTTATAAGTTTCTTATGATTTGGTTTCTTGACAATGCTCCAAACCTTATTTTTCTCCATTGAATCTAACTCGCTTTTTACCGCTTCACGCCACTGATCTCGATTTACAGACTCATTAATTTCCGAAAACGAAGTAGGAATATCATACTCAACGTTAGACACTCCTTCAAAAATAGAGTTATATATATCTTTGAATCGACTTGGAGGTTTTCTTATTCTTTCGCTTCTTCTAAGTATGTTTTCCACTTCAGCTTCTGTTTCTGAAACAATATTTGGTTCCTTTTCTACTTCAACAGAAACAACACCGCTTTCATTTCCCCCCTCATGTTGGTTCGAGCCTTCAATCTGAAGAGTATCTAAGAAATTTGAATAATCATTTTCATTACGTTCTATTACTTGCAATGTTTCCTTTTTCGTGTCTTCATCTGGCTTAAATGGAAAATTAAATTCATCGAATTTGCAATCTCGTGCAAGAATTATCGCCCTTCTATTTTTATCCCACAATCTGTAACCATTAGGACAATAACCAACCATTATATAATTTGTACTTTTAGGGTCTAATTTCTTTCGTTTTTGGTTCGGAATCCATGCATATACTAAGCAACCGAAAATTTTAAGTTTGGTTAAATCAGGTTTCTCATTAAGCCACATCTCAGCCGGAGTTTTGTTACACAATAATGAATTAGTAGGGCTTCTATTTATTAAATAAACGCTAGTATACACAGCTTCGCCCCACAATGATTTCGGAACACTGCCTTCAATCAAAATTGCTCGTACTTTATTAAGCAGGGTTCTATTAAATCTCTCCGCTACTCCGTTCTGCTGAGGTGTATAGGCGATGGTTTCAGCAATTTGTATGCCTTTATTTTTACAGTAAGTAAGCAACTGATTTGATTTGTATTCCCTTCCCTGATCAATAGTTAATACAGAAATATTGCTACCAAACTTAGCAGTTACTAGCGAATTATATTCTTTAAATTTATCAAAAATTTCAGATTTTTGTTTCACAAGGTAAACATAAGCAAAATGGGTATAGTCATCGATGAACGAAACGAAGTAATGAAATCCATTGTACGTTTCAGGACTAATAGGTCCACAAACATCGGAATGAATATGCTCAATAGGTCGCATTGCTCTTGAACGAGTTCCATCAAAAGGATTTCGACATTGTCTACTCTGTGCGCAAATTTTGCAAAAATCTATTGACATTTGCTCTGGAATACCTAAAGCCATCTCATGCTTAACCAAATCATTAAAAGCTTGTTTACTTATGTGGCCCATACGTCTATGCCAAAGTTGTTCTGACTCACATTTTGATAAATTAGATACTGACCTTGAAATTTTGACTTTTAGTTCAAATAAATTACCAACCCTCTTCGCAGTTGCTATAACAACTCCGTTTTTCTCCAGTACAGCTTCATTCTTCTTAAAATTTACTTTTATTCCAGCTTCTACAATACGGCTGACAGACAAAAGATTCTCTCGAAAATTTGAGCTGTATAGTACTTCTTTTAAAATCACCTTCACACCACAATTGCTTATGCCCTCAACTTCTCCAATTTCATTGGCAATGACAAATTGATTATCCTTCGCAACACTTATGTAACGTGGTTCTGCAAGTTCATTAATTCTTGAAAAAATATTTTTCTTGTTGACAAAATGATCGGTTGCACCCGAATCTAACGCGAATGATATTTCGCCATTTTCATTATTATTCTTATACTTATCCGAGTTTACCATAAAACTAACACTTGGGCATGTAGCAGCTTTAGCTTCTTTTACACGGCAGTCCTTCTTCATATGGCCGTACCGCCCACATTTATGGCACTTGCCATTAAATTTAAATTTCTTCTTTTTCGTGCTAAATGCTGTTATCTTTTCTTCAACAACTTCCAACTGTCTTTGTTTCTTCTTTGACTCTTCAGCTAACAAACGTTGTTTCACTGATGCCACGTTAAGTTCTTCACCTGCCAGATTTTCCATAGCAGTAACGACAGCATCATATGATTCAGGAAGAGTCAAAAATAGTTGGGACACTAAATCCGCTTCTTCAGGCTTTGCCCCAGCTGACTTTAGTTGACGAATCAAATGGTCGAACTTCAACAAATGACTTGCCATTTCTTCTCCTTCATTCAATCTTAGCTTTGCGAGCTCTTTCCTTACCAAAGTTTGATTCTGAGTTGACTTCTTTTCAAAAGTTGCACACAGCGATTCCCACATCTCTTTTGCAGTCTTCTTATCTCTTACATACTCAAGAAAATCGTCGTGAATAAAGGAAACAATCACATCTTGGGCTCTTGAATCTATTTTCCTAAATTCCAGTTGACTTCCGGCTTCTGAAGGTTCTGACTCCATAACAGCTTTAAAACAGCCTACAGACGAAAGATGCCTTTCCACTCTGAATTTCCAATTATCAAAATTGGAACCAGCAAACTGAGCAATTCCAGTTGATTTTTCCGTGGGACCCATAACCTCTTATTTTATGTTCAGAATAAAGTTAAACTAAACCAACTGAATGTTTTTAACAAACGGTATATGTATTTTAATTTTTTTAAATAGGAATGTTTGCTCGACAGATCAAAGTTCTAACAAAACCGATACTTATATAATATTTCGATCAAACAAAACAAGCATACTTAGAAACAATAGAATAATCTAAGGTATAATATGTAACAAGTATATTACAACATGCCCCTATTTAAAAAAAATTAATTTGTGTTTACGAATTTTCATTACTTTTTGTACTTTTAGACAAGAGAGTTTTTTTTTGAAAAATTTCATCCGCTCACAAACAGACAGAACGATTTTAATTGCCAAAGTTTTTGGCAATTTTCTTTTGGAATTGCTATCTTGTCCACACACAAAAACTTTTTTCGGCAATTCTTGAGCAATTCTCTACCTTTTGTTTCATGCAATTTACATTGTATATGCACATACACATACACACATGAGAGAAAAGTAAGGAATTGCTGAGAATTGCCGAGTACCGGCAATTCTTTTTCCCTTCTTATTCCCCTCACCGAAAGTATCTATAAAGTCAAGAATTGCCCAACTAAAGTTGCTGTGTGTGACCATACACTAACGATAATCGACGTTTACAAAAGATGGTCAAGTTCTGACTAGTTAATATAAGCGTGACTGATAACGGGAAGCTGAACAATATATGTTTGACAAACTTATTTTTGACTAGTCAGATCTGCAATTACCCCTGTGTGCGCTGTTAAATATGGATGTAATTTTATCAGCTGTTTAGTAAAGTTTACGAGTTTTTACTTATTTTCCGTTCGAATAATTTTTTTGGACAAGAGAGTTTACAGAGAGTAATTTTTACAATTTGCTGAAAAATTACTTAGTTACTACATTTTAATGTAAAGTAAACGACTAAACCTAATACTAAATAAAATTAATAATAGTGTAAATTAACCAACATGCAAATCAACTTTATATTTCCATTGTGTTACATCGGAAATATACCCGTTTTTATTTGATATTTCATATCTTTTCTCATACTCGTATTGATATTTATAAGTTTCTATGGTTTAAGCATTTCTTATTTCACTACGTATATTATGCTGTACATATATAGAGAATAAAGGTTTTCCTTAGTCTAAGTTCAGACAGAACGATTTTAATTGCCGAACTTTTTGGCAATTTTCTTTTGGAATTGCTTTCTTGTCCACACACAAAAACTTTTTTCGGCAATTCTTGAGCAATTCTCTACCTTTTGTTTCATGCAATTTACATTGTATATGCACATACACATACATACATGAGAGAAAAGTAAGGAATTGCTGAGAATTGGCTAGTACCGGCAATTCTTTTTCCCTTCTTATTCCCCACACCGAAAGCTTCTATAAAGTCAAGAATTGCCCAACTAAAGTTGCTGTGTGTGACCATACACTTAATTAAAATTTAGCAGCTGCTCAAGCACAATAAAAATGTTTTACAAAACATCGTAGTATTTTCAAGTATTATCCATCCTCTTCTTTCACATTTAAAATCAACCACTTCAGTGCCGAAGTGTTCTAAAGACATAAACGAATACTGAATATATTTTATATTCATTTAGAACAAATAGAACCAAACACAAGTAGAACAAAATTGAAGTAGAACTTCAAGCATTAATGCAATGTTCTACTTCAGTTTTGTTTATAAAATTTGTTGTTTATGGTTTTTGTCTTTGTATTAGTGCAAACGTGCTGTATGTACAGTATGCTCATTGTTGTTTTTGGTTTTTGTCTTTGTATTAAGCACAAATATTTAAGACGTAGTACGCTCAAATGCCATTGTGATTGTTCTGACTCATCGTTTATTTGCTTTATTGTGATGTTTTGTTTTGAATTTTGCTGTAAAACAGAATTCAAGTACAGTCAAGCACTGTCGTGAAGGCGGTTCAAAACTATGAAGTGTTTGTCCTGTTTCTAAATGCTCTATAGCTTGTTTGTTTTGTTTTAAGAATTGTTTTGAAATACAGTGCTTGCAACTACTACACATTAGTGAGCCTTTAGTGTCTTTTAGAATATTCTGTGTATTTATAGCGTTGAGTGAACTTGGATTATCCACTATTTACGGCAAACTATTGACTGAAAACAATTTAGATTGTGAACCTCCCTAATTGTTTACTGTTATCAATTTTGTTTTAGTCTATCGCGCCACAAAAAGGGTGCACATGTGTGTATGAATAAATAAAAGTGTGTAGCTACATACATACTATTATTATTTTCGATTATTCATCATTCGTTTCAATATTTCTGTACGACTTGAGCGTAGTTTGATTTTGTTCTATTAATAAACTTAAAAAATTAGTCTGCCTACATACATATATATATCAATTTATTTTACGAATTTACAGTGCAGAATTAAATTGTATAATAAAAAATTAACAAAATTTCATATAAAACCACAAAAAATAATAAAATGATTAAAAACACTGCTTGCCACTTTGCTAAAAACATCTGAATGTATCTTATATTGTGTTATCTTTTTATCAATATTAATTAAGCTTACTATTCGAACATTATTTTATTAACACTTATTCAAATAAAACCCTGCATTCTATTACGAAGCTTCTGTTTTACTTTCTATCTAGTTTTATTTTTATATTAATTGCTTCGTGATTTGTTATTGTTTTGCGTTGTTTGGACAGTTTGAGTAGCATTGTAAACAAGTAAAGAGTATATTTACCAATATTCGGGTTCGTGGACGAATGGATGGATGCTGATGAATAGTGTAGCGACTACCAGTTAGTTACTTCATATCTAATAAAATATTCTATACAATTTTTTACGTTATATGAAATTGTGTGTAAAAAAAAACAATAGGGGATTGAATATCTGCATTCAAATATGTATTTACTTTTATCTGTTCGTAATTTTTTATTGAAACAATTTTCTCTTAACAACAACTTTTCTTTTTACTATTTCAGGTCATAATCATCAAGGAATAAATAAATGCATATAAATGTAGATGTATTCTGTTTAAAAAAAATTTGTCATAAATTGAATAAAAGTGCATAATTAACAAACCTCACTACGTATAGATACGTTCTAAAATAAATTAAAGAAAGAAAGAAAAAAAACATTTATTTATGCAGTCTTATAATTAATTAGCTGCAAAATTTCATTATTCCTTACAATAAATTCCAATATAATATCTTGTAAAACTCGAAGAGCTTAAGTCTTAATTTTTGTTCTACTACTCTGCGGTGTCTAATAATCATTACAAAAATATCTAATTCAACGCTGCAATGGCATCATCCTCCATACTCACCAACAATCCAATTACGACACATGCAACACCAACTTTAAGCGAGTCTAAGAGTACTACAATATCAGCAGTAATTGCAGCAACAACAACAACAACAACATCGACAACACGCAAAAGAAGCTACGAAACAGCCCTAACTTCTAAATCATCTCTTAACACAAACTTGTCACAATCGCCAAACCTTGGAATTGCCAAAGAACAAAATAAATCAATGTTGCCTCCATCATCTCCAGTTTTCGCTAATGATGAATTGGTGTCTATTAAAGGGAATGGTTCCCTAGGCACATCCTCCGGTAAGGATTATACACGCACAATTTCACAATGTGAACAAGAAGATGGAGAGGAGGGAACTGTCGCTATTTTAGCTGTGGATCCAGCTGCTACTACTAGTCCCGTTAAAAAGAAATATGTGATACCAAAACCGTTAATGTCAGGACCCAGTGTCAGCAGTGGTAGTACTGAAATAATGGTGAGTTTAAATCAAATTTGCTTAACGTCACAAAAGAATGAGTTGATTAAAATAACAGCATTCATCAACATCATTATGTATTATTATCCTACTTTATATATCAAGAAAATTATAATGGTTCATTGGTTCTAAAAATATAAATAAAAAGCTTAAAATGGAGTTTATTGAACATAAAATGTTATCTTCAGTCGCAAATACGAAATAGTGTGTATTTTTATAAGACAACCCAAATTTTAAAGTAAATTTTTAGTAAAGATGTCGTATGAACTTAAATTGACTCATCTAACAAGTTGACGACTTTTTAGAATAATTACCTTCTGTGTTGATTGATATTATGAACATCACCATTATCTTTTTACGAAAAAATAATAATAATAATATATCTATTTAAAACACCATAATAACTTTTAACGTAATTTTGATTTAAAATTGTGTTTACGTATACATATGTATATAAGTTTGTATATTAAAATTGATTTAATTGGCTTAGAACGTGCAAATTAATTTCCATGTATAAAACTTAAGTGACTGACTGACATAGTAATCTATTAACGCACAGCCCAAACAAAGCTCTGAACGGCAAGGGCTGAAATTTGGCACGCTGGTAGAAGTTATGATGTAGGCATCCGCTAAGAAAGATTTTGATTAATTCTACCCCCAAAGCGATAAATAGGGGATGAAACTTTGTTGGCGAGCGAAGCCGCAGACAAAAGCTAGTTATGTGTAAAGTTTAAAGGGCTACTATTGGGCATCGCTATCAATATAAAGTGTATGCACGATAAAATGGAACATCACCTATTTAAAATTTTACCTATTACCTATTGATTTAAATCAAAAGTTCAGTTCAAGCTCATCGTCGAACAAATATTTCGATGATTTTCTAACGTCACATTAAAAGTTTAATTTCTTTTAATTGTTTATCATACGTAATTTTCTAAGATAAATGTAAACAAATAAAGTACACGTTGTTTACAAAAAATTCTTTTTATAATGGACAGATTTGAAATGCACTCGTTAAAAATATCGGCTGACAAAATGCGCATACATACATACATATATTTATATATTTGAACCTATTGCTTGCTTATATTTTTTTATTTCGTAGTTAAGACATCAATCTAAAGCAATTATTGCCAAGAAGATACAGACTAATGTGTGTGTAGATATATAAGTATGTATATATGTATGTAAGTACTTTTGTAATAATATATGATCACGCCACTGTTGTACAAATATAAAAGAATTTTATATCAAATGGCTATTTTTATAGATGAAAAATATTTCTACAAAAAACATACTAATATATTCTCTATACATACATATCATACCATTATTGGTTCCGTGTAAAAAGACCCTAACTAACAGAATTGCAACTTAACAGTAGAAGGGAAAAACATAATATAAACTGTATTCATCAATATGTAACTTTTTTTGTACAATTGTTAGTAAATCTGTTGCTTAACGAACTATTCCATTACATGTTTATGATTAACTGTATATGTATGTATGTGTGTTTTATTAAAATCACTAAAGACGAAAAGTCGGAAATAATGTGATTTAGGGCATTTCTACGTGAGACTAAAGATATACATATATATATATGTATGTATGTGTGCATTTGTAGGCTTGAATGTTCGTATTTATTTACATCAATTGTTTGATTTTATAAAAAGTGGATGTAAATTCATTTAAAATCAAAATCATTTTTAGTGAATACTTGGAAGACATCGCTTTTTTCAGTTAAAAAGGGGTCATCCCTTTAAAAAGGGGAACATTATAGTCTAAGTAAAAATTTTTACTGGTAGAAAGCAGCGTTTAGAGGCAAAGATGAAAAAAGTTAAAACCCCTAAAAAACGAATAAATTAAAGTTATGAGGAAAAATAGCTTAAACATTTTGAGCTGATTTTTGTTTGTTTTTTTTTTTTTGATAGGTTCTATACTATATTATTTTAAGCTAAAAGCTTTTGTAAATAGTTTTGTAAAATTTTCTTAAAATTTGTTAAACCATGTTTTACATTTCTCAAAACATGGCTGTAATTATTTATCATGGTTTTTGCTGATGACCGGCATGGCGCAGATTATTAAGCGCCCTGGAGACGATTAAATACAATCGTTAATCGGTATATATGTACATACATATGTGTGAGTGTTGTGTGCTTGGAATTTTAGGTACATGATCAGACGGAGTTCTATTAATTGCCCAACTATTTCATAAGAGTAAACTTGCTTTTATGTTCGACAAAAAATGTCTTGCCTGATCTGGCACTAAAGGAGAGGTATAAATAAAATCATTTGAACGATATTAACTAATCAGTTGTGAGTTCGAGTCCAACTTCAGTCAAGAAGAAGGATTATTTTTAATAATTATAACAAAAATTGCTGTGAAACAATAAGACCAAAGATGAACAGAAAAATAATTGAATACCATAAGAGCTGGGGGACAACTAGCTGTTTCGTAGTCGCTACACTACTCATCAACACCCACTGGGATTCGAACTCGGGATCATGTGAACATGATGTATTTTTAATATGGCCGCTTAACCAACTCAGCCACCGAGCTCTTTAATTATTCTTACGTTAGTGTTTGCCACACATTGATCACGTATATGCAATTGTTATAACGTATATCACTAAAAAAGTTCACTTATTAATAATTTAAATAAAATCATTTGAATTTCGGTACAAAACATCTATTTTTCACATCGTCGCGGAGACAAACACAAAACAAATAAAATTCACAACTAGTTAGTTAATATCGTACATATGTATATAACAAAAAAAGTTCACTTATTAATGATTTACATACAAATAAAATTTTGTTCGTCAATCACAACAGGAGACAATAGAATAATCAATCAGCCGTCGAATAAAAGAATCAAAACTTGATTTTCATCAACCATTACCGATTTTATTTGATCATTTCCAGGGCGCTCTAGTGTGGGACATTTGCAATAATCAAAATCTCTTAGATTATCAAAGTTTTAGGTTGCATTTTAAACTTCAACTGGTCTGACTACATGGCTTTCTTCACATACTTTTTGGTGTAATCCTATCTATCTGCAATGTTTGCTCACTTACTGCTAGATATTGAATATTTAATTTCGCTGTTTTCTTTGTTCTAGGCATATGAGGTTTTTAATGGGTGGTTAACTTTCAAGGGCCGATGTTGATTTTGAATAAAACACAAACTATTTAGGAAATTATTGTAATTTTATTTTATTATGATATATTGGTATAACTCAATTATGTATGGAACAAAATATCGGCCAAATGGGCGCCGCGACCACGGCGGCACACCTCCATCCGAAGGTCCAAATTTTCGATGACCCTGAGGCATAATGGAGGTTCTATGCCGTTAATGTGCCGAATTATCTCATCCTTTAGCTGTTGAATTGTTGCTGGCTTATCGACGTACACCTTTTCTTTCAAATAACCCCAAAGAAAAAAGTCCAACGGTGTCAAATCACATGATCTTGTCGGCCAATTGACATCGCCATTACGTGAGATAACACGGCCATTGAATTCGTTGCGCAAAAGAGCAATTGTTTCGTTAGCTGTGTGGCAAGTGGCACCGTCCTGCTGAAACCACATATCGTCTACATCCATATCTTCCAATTCGGGCCATAAAAAGTTCGTTATCATCTCACGATAGCGAACACCATTCACAGTAACTGCCTGACCGGCCTCATTTTGGAAAAAATACGGCCCGATGATGCCGCCAGCACATAAACCGCACCAAACAGTCACTCTTTGTGGGTGCATTGGTTTTTCGTCATTCACTCTTGGATTCCCATTCGCCCAAATGCGGCAATTATTGACGAATCCACTGAGGTGAAAATGTGTCTCATCACTGAAGATGATTTTCTTCGAAAATTGATCATCATTTTCATAATAAGTCTGGATAACTTTAACACGTTGTTGGATTGTGTATCTCACCATGGTTCAAATTGAGTAAGTCTGAAATAGAGAAGTGTCAAATAAAATTCGACAAAAAACTTGGCGTTTAGGTGTGGTTCACATTCAACATCGGCACTTGAAATTTAACCACCCATTATTAATTGGAGAGTTTAGGCAACAGTTATCAAAAATTTAATTTTACTACCACCGTAAAACTTTGAATACTAGAATATGTAAAATAGTTAAGGGAAACAAAAATTAAATTTGTGCAAAAGTTCTTATTAAAATACAAGAAAACGTGAAATATGGCTACTGTCCTCCTCACTTTCTTTACCATATACATTACTACATATTTATAATGCCTTTTCAATAAAATTCGAATACTATACGTACGTTCACACGAAATTCTATTTTTTACTTGATTGCTTTTTATAGTCTTGCCCAAAGTTGATTCGCTTTACTAAATAGACTAATTTCTTTCAATTTAAACAAACATGAAGGAAGATTCAATTACCGAAAGCAGTAGCAGTTTGTAGTAGTTTTTGCTACAGTACATACGTACGTACGTATATATGTAAATGGAGAAGCGTTTTGCTAAGTGAATCAAGTGAAAACAAATTGGCGAAATGTACAACATTGTCATTTATCCAAAGGAACTACAACGAACAACACTGTAGTTATTTTATTGCCAGTTAAAAAAGTAGCAATAAATAAATAAGTTGTCAATTCCAAATAAATAACATATTTATATATTTACATATTTCAATCATCCCAACAAAGCTCTTTTGCGTTACCTTTATTTTTTACATTTAAAATGGCAGCTATAAAAATGTTACCATTACATATGGATTTTAAAGAATATGTAATACAATGAAAGTTTTAAGATATTAAAGGTAAAATTAGTTACTCCATTTTTTTTTCTTATTTTTTTACTTTAGACAATTTGCAAACCAGCACCTTTTTCCACCGATGAAGAAGCTACCACAGAGCGTGAACGTTGTGATTATAATTACAAAATAACTTATCAAATGGCTCGCAGTGGCCAAGCGACCCGAAGAGTACGTGTTTATGCGGATGGTATTTATGATTTATTTCATCAAGGTCATGCAAGGCAGCTGATGCAGGTAACAAAAACAACTTTTGTCTGTGTACATACAAAGGTATTTTACTAACAAAAAACTTTTATTTAAGGCGAAAAATATTTTTCCAAATATTTACTTGATTGTTGGCATTTGTAATGACGAACTTACGCACGAAATGAAAGGCCGCACCGTAATGAATGATTTTGAACGTTATGAAGGTGTACGCCATTGTCGTTACGTTGATGAAGTAAACATATTACAAATAAACAAATGTTTGTACGTTTCAAATAAATATTTATCTCAACTTTTTTATTTAGGTTATACCGAATGCTCCTTGGGAGTTGACTGATGAATTTATTACTGCCAACAAAATTGATTTTGTTGCCCACGATGACATTCCATACACTGGTGATGGTGTTGATGATATTTATGCTTGGTTAAAGGCTAAAGGCATGTTTGTTGCTACGGAACGCACTGAAGGTAAAACATTTAGTAATGAAAATACACTTATTTTTTTCGGTTGGCTAGCCTAAAAATAATCTTTAAAAAGTTTCGGCAATATTTTAATAGTTTAAAGACCAATTCATATTGTATTCTTCCATTAAGTTTTCCAATCACGATAGGGTTGGGCATTTTATTGCAATAAAAAGACATTTTTGTTTTCCAAAAGTGTTAATACTTATTACTGTGTGTGTGCACTTAATACACTTTTGAAAGCACCGAATTTGATAGAGAGAGAGAGAGAGAGAGAGAGAGAAGTGAAGTTGTAATTTATAAGAGAATGAAAATGAATATAAAATATAAGGCGGATGTCGGAGAAACGATATTTGTGCTATTTCAATACTAGAAGATAGAGATATTATAATAAACAAAACAAATCAATTTGTTTTTTTATATTAATTTTTGAAAGTGTCTTTAACACGCGTTTTTTTATTTTAAATTGTATAAACACACAAAATGTTATCAAATAATCATAAATTCAGAGAGAGAAAGAATGTCAAACCCAATTTTTTAATGTACAAAATTTAAAACAAAGGAATGACACTAGAACCAAAGAAATAAATCACATCCTACTAGAAACCTGTATAGAACATACATATTTTGTAGCACAAATTCGTGTAGTTTCGTTTTCACTCTGATCAAATACTAAGAAAACAGAAGTAGAGGCTTCTCCAGTGTATTGTAAGAGCCATTTTATGTTATAGCTTATATCACCCACACTGACATCAGCCTAATATAAGGATTAAAAGGCTGTACAGAATGTTCTAAAGAACGCTGCTCACTAATATGCAGTAGTTACAAGCACTGTATTTCAAAACAATTCTTAAAGAAAGCAAACAAGCTTTAGAACAACAGAACAAACACTTCATAGTTTTGAAACGCCTTCACGACAGTGCTTGATTGTACTTGAATTCTGTTTCCAAAACAAAATATCACAATAATGCAAATAAACAGCGTTGTCAACTTTGAAATTTCAAAACGCACCAAAATGGGTAAAAAAGCGCGTTATTTCAACAAAAACGCACCGAATTTTGAATTTGTTCCTTTAATTTTTAAAAAGCTATTTTATATTTTAAGAAGTACAATATTTTTATATTAAAAACACGATAATGAAACAACAGTCTTTTACGCCACTATTATACAATCAAACTAGGTCTGATAGCACCGCCTGATGGAATGCCATCTAATTCGTTCAATAGCTAGAATTCGGGTTTGCCAAACTTGGTCTCTAGTGCGATACCGTTAGTTTTATTAAGATAATGCTACCTTTACAATAATTATAAAGATATTTTATCAAGTTTATCATTAAGCAATATCATTTAATTATATTTGCTGTAAATTGAAATTAGCTGTGACTTTTACAGCCTATTATCAGGGACCCAAAATACCTGCTTACCGTCGTCAAAATTATATTTCAGGAGCAAACAACCATTACTGTCGAAACAATTTGCAATTATCGGATCATTAAAAGTAACAGCATCGTACTATAAGCTTTTAAATTCGATTAATAGCAATTCTATAAAACACAGTGTAAGCGGTGTCGTTAAAAGAATTTATTAAAATATACGAAAATTTGCCAGAATTATAACTAATAAAAGATGAAATTTACCATAATCAATATTTAATGGAAACGTTTTGAAAAAAACTTTTTAATTTATGTAAGAATTTGGTAATTGCTGTTTATGTAAGAATTTGGTAAACCGTAATGAGTTCACGAATTTTGTGCCACCGAAATTTTAAAAACGCCCCGAAAGTTCAAAAAAGCACACCCCGCACCGACTAAAGAATTTTTCGCACAAATAATTTTAAAAAACACCAAAAACGGTGCGAAACGCACCGAGTTGACAACGCTACAAATAAACGAAGAATCACAGCAAGCACATTGGCATTTGAAAGTCAAAAACCCTGAACAACAACAAAAAACAAAACACAACACATGAGCACACTGTGCATACAGCACTGGTGCACTAATACAAAGACAAAACCCATGAACAACGACAAATTTTATAAACAAAACTGAAGTAGAACATTACTACAATGCTTGAAGTTCTACTCCAATTTTTTTCTACTTCATTTGGTTCTAATTGTGTTTGGTTCTGTTTGTTGTAAAATGCTTATGAGACAGTATTCGTTTATCTGTTTAGAACATTTTGGCGCTGAAGTGTTTGTTTTGAAATGTGAAAGAAGACGATGGATAGTACTTGAAAATACTAGGATGTGTTGTAAGACATTTTTATTGTACTTGAGCAGTCCTCTAATAAGGATATTGCGAAGGCTACGATATAATGTCAACGCTTGGGTCCTAACCTAATCCTTTACCAATTTACTGATGCCTTTTTGGTTTGCTAAAATCTTTATTTGGTTTGCATATTATATCCTGAATATAACATCATTTATACCATTTTTTTAATTAGTGCAATAAATAAACTATTTTATCAAAAAAAAAAAAAAGTTTTCCTGATTGAATTCGGATGTGCGTGTATAGAAAACATTATTAAATCTAGAATTTCACTTCATTTTGCGTATACTTAATATTGCAAACTGTGCAATACATCGTATATCAGTTATACGCTTAGGTTTAGCATCCGGCGCAAAACAAACTTGGTAGCACTTTTTATGTGAATTTCTCTCAAAGCAACCAAACCGCATTTTTTTACACGCAATGTACTGTACAATTAATATATTCCGAAGAAGTTATTAGCGGTTCAAAACTCGAATCTAATTTATCAAACACGGATTTTTTGACATTCTACGATTTCAGATTGTTCAACAACAGGCAATTATTAGAGGTAGAAAGATAGGTAATGGCTCGCCAACCTTGTCAAATTTTGTGTTTTCAGCTTTTTGAATTCATTTTATTCGAAAAATTGTTTATTCGAAAAAGTATAAACAGCTTGTTTTCTATGTTTCCCAGCTGTCTACATGCCGACATTTCACAGCCGCTCCCTAATCATCAGTATACTTCGATTATGGTAGCTCCTATGAAATGTGGACATATAGACAGCTGGGAAATATAGAAAACAAGTAGTTTATAATTTTTTGATTGGTATCAATGTTGGTATGAATAAATCTAATTTTTATGATTGCTTATTCATTTAAATTTATTGGGCAGGTTTTTTCATGAGCTATGTTTTTTTATTTTTAGGAGTCTCCACTTCCGATATTGTTGCACGTATTGTTAAAGATTATGATTTGTATGTTCGTCGGAATTTGGCTCGGGGTTATTCGGCAAAAGACTTGAATGTATCATTTTTGTCTGAAAAGAAATTCCGCTTACAGAATAAAATGGATGAGTTAAAAGATCGTGGACGCCGCGAACTGACGAAAGTCAAAGGAGACATCATTACCAAATGGGAAGAAAAATCACGTGAATTTATTGACGCTTTCCTGCTTCTTTTTGGACGGGAACGTCTCAATCATTTGTGGAACGAATCCAAAGGAAAATTAATACAAGCATTGAGTCCACCTGGTAGCCCAAGTGGCTCTATAAATGGTGATTATATCGATTTCGATGATGATGACGATGATGAGGCTATTGACGATGACGGTGTGGCATCGAGAGAATCTAGTGACAACGGTCCAGAAGTGAATATTCATATGGAACATTCGCCACGTGGTAGACGTACTTATCATCGACGTGTGGTCGGTAGTCCAACAACATTGCGTAGAAATAATCAGTATTCTCCAGACGAAGAGGATGGTGATGATGGCGTAGAAGTTGAGCAAAGAAGTAATTAAGTTATTGTTACCATTTATGGCTGCTCTTACATATAAAAATTACTTTTAATTATATTTATTGTATCGGGTGTAACAAAAATTTTTAAGCAAAATTTAAAAACAAGTTATATATGTATATCGTAAAGAAAAGAAAAAAAAAAACATTTGAATAAGAGGTTAAAAGTAGTCCTTTTGGAAATATTAAAATTTTTTTAATTGACAAATATTTGTTGAAAAAATTTTTAAAAGAAAAATTACGCAAACTCCACGCATACATTTTAAACAAGCACATGGACTGTTAAAGAAGTAATTAATTTATGCATTGTATGTATAAAATACAATTTAGATTGATAGCATTAAATAATATAGTTCATGTTCATGCCTTAAAATATCGTTTTTTTTTTTTTATTTCAAACGAGGGAAACCACCAAAAAAAATTATTAGTTAGACTTCTAGTATGCCAAGAAATCGTTGTTTTTCATCAAAACTTTTTTTCATTTATTATAACATTTTTATTTTTGCAGTGTAGCGTTGGTTATAATTTCTGCTCCTTTCATAATATAAATATATTCCTAACTTAACTAATTAATTTATTAAAATTTTATCCGTTTTTAACACTCTATTCATATTACTATTAAATTTATATATTATCGCTTAAATTGTTTCCTAAACAGAATATTTTTATTTAAATATAAGGATGATTGCTAGTAGCGCCACAATAGAGTATTGAAGTTTTGTTTTTCTTGAATATTTTTTAAGTGTATGTTAATATTAATGTAATCATAAATTTATATAAATTGCCACCAAATTTTCAATTATTTAATATCGCCAATCATTTATAACATACGCCTGCATATACATTATGAGAGTTTTCTGGCAGCAATTTTTCTTCTGATTTTCTAGATTTGCATTTGCATATTTTGTTACAATAGATACATATTAACGGTTGCATACAATAAGTTTAGGCAAGCACGTGTAGTTTTTATAAATGTGAATTGCAAAGGTTTATTGTTACGGGAAAAATGTGTTTGTACACGCATTTGTGCACACTTTAGTATTCCCTATTTTAAGTTATCTTTCATTTCTTTATTATTTATTAATCAAGTCCTTAGATCTATATTTGATTAATTATAAACAGTTAGTAATAATTTGATAATAATTTTATAATGTCTATTTAATTACAAGATAATGAAAAATATAATATTTCATATCTCTTTCTCTATGTACAAAATTAATAGTTGTTACAAGAAAACTTTCACAATTTATGTGTAGACATACTGAAATAAATGTTTTGTAATATATTTTTGACTTGCTTTAAATTTAAATAAAAAATAAATTCCTTTAAAAAAGTTAATAAAATTTTAGTTTGATGTACTATAAAGCAAGGTAGCTTAACACTACTTGTTGTGTTAAATAACTATAAGTAGTACAAATTGTTCTACCTAATTCCTTCCTATTTTATTAAGTTTTTTAAATGGATTAAGAAGCTATTGTTGATGTAGAAAGACCCTAACCAACATAATAACTACTTTATTGGAAAATGAAGAATATAGTGGAAATTATACTTATCAAGATGTAACTTTTTTTGTACAATTGCTTGTATGTGAATATGGAATGTGTTAGAATCACTACAAAACTGAGATTCGGCAAAATGGGAGTTAGGGCCTTTTTAACTGAGACCAACGATACATACATACGAAGAATTTTACGAGCGTTATTCGACTTGATTTGCAAAAAAAAATATTTATGCTGTCCAAATTTTAGCATAATGTTTCAAATAACTTTCAAAACCAAATTAGTATTCAGATGCTCCATTTGAAACGTGAAGACACAACAAGTACAGCGGCAACTCTTTGGAAATAAAAAAAAACCAGGTGGTGTAATGTAATTGAATATGTATGTACACGTCCAGCTTTGAATTCTACTTGATCCAGTAAACATCAGCAAAAGAACTTCTATATATGTACTAGAATGTCAGTAAACCTTTCATATGAGGAGTTGTCTGAATGGTAAACATTACTTCTCCTTGTTATGAGAGCGATTCATCTAGATAGTCTGCTTGATACTTGTATTAGATATTGCATATCTAATGGTCAGTAGTTTTTTGCCAATATGTTTTTAAAAAGGGGTTTATAACTGCGTCTAAACATTTAAGTCTGACGTGTTTTGTTAAAAAGATATGTTGTTGGAAACCAATTATTTTGAAAAATATCGTTTTTAGGAGATAAGGCGAAAAAGTATTTGCCCATTTTTTTTTAAATCGTTTTAAAACGAAAACAGTTTAAGGATTACACCTTTATTTTTTTTACGAGTAAAACGAATTTTTTTCAAAACTAATTTTTTTAATAATATTAGTTTTATTCGCTTCTAATATTGATATCAATTAAAACAGCTTGTTTTTTATGTTTCCAAGAATAAAAAACATCACATGTATTTTGTTGGTAGAAACTTCGAAAAACCAAAATTTTGCTTTTCTTGTTTGAAAAAGTAGGGAAGTCTGTAGTTTTTGAAAATTTGAAGAAATTTACACAAAGGAAACGAAAGACAGCTGGTAAAGCTAACTTGGTATCAATACTAGAAGCTAATATAGCGAATAAAACTCAATTGTTTGAGTTTTTGTTCTCTATTTTTTGATACTTTCAAAATAAAATCATAGCAATCGGCTGTTCATTAGTTTCAAAGGTGTTAAGAAAAGTAGAGAAGTTTGCAAAATAAAGTTGGATTCATGAACTCTTTTAAGAGGATGCTCTTTTTAGTTCATCTCTTTTCAATGAAATATGTCTTTATTTTAGTTCAATAGTTCACTGCTTCGTATATATAATTATTTTCAATGAACGGCTCTGTTTCAGCTTTCATGATACAAAAAGAAAACAAAATCGCTGTAAACAAAATTAAAAGTGTGATTAAAAATATTTAGGCATGATGAAAAATAATTTGTATTGAAAAGAAACAATAATTTAGTTGCGATGAATTTCGATCGTTTTCATATTTATTTTTCGTTTAGTTTCAATAACTTTTGATACTACTGAGGAAAACAAGAATTGGGTTTTTTATATTTATATAGAAAACTTTATTCGCTGTAGCTCTAACGAGAATAAATTATAAAATACTTTTTTTTTATTTTCTATTGTCAATATTTTTCCGAAATTAAAAATCAATGAACATGTGTTTGATAAAATATTAATTTCTAAAAGTAAAATTAGTATTTCAGCACAAGTGGATTTCCTACAAGACTCCCCTCCAGTTTCAACTTTCAGCGAAACGAACCTTTTTGGAAACCTTTTCCTCTTTCCTTGCCCTTGATGCTAATTCTGTGTCGTCAAGAATTGACAATAGTTTTGCCGGCTTAACTCGATCTGCCGAAACCACTTTCTCTGAATTATTTATTTGAACAGTAAACGTTTTGTCTGTGTGGCATCTAACCAAATATGGACTACTATATGGTTACTGTAAAGGCCAGATCCTGTGGCACATATACTGGTCTGGTTCCATGCCTTTTTATATGAGGTGCATTCATATTCTGCATATGCTCACACAAATTTGAGACCCACTCATCACTTGCATCATACAACTTTTCAGTGAGGAACTGCCCTGGAATTTTCAATGCTGAGCCTAGTGTTAATTCTGCTGGTGAGTATCCGATGTCTGGATTGACAGAGCATCGAAGTCACCAATGAGGAAAACAAGAATTGGGTTTTATATATGTACTCTCTAACGAGAGTAAATTACAAAATACTTTTTTATTTTCTATTGTCAATATTTTTGTGCCAGTTTACACACATCAAGTCTTAACTTTGTGGGAGAACGGGGAAAAGAGAATGGAAAAGGGTGCAGACTTGACGGTACCGTCGAGTTTAAAATGAAATACCAAAAAATATGAAAACTTGAAGGCAAAAGAACTTAAACTTGACGACATAAAGCTTTTGTGTGTGAACATAAATGCAAGTTCAAAAGCAAATTGAAGCAAAATTGATCAAGAAAACCTGATGTGTGTAAACTGAGACTCCGAAATTAAAAATCAATGAACATGTGTTTGATAAAATATTAATTTCTAAAAGTAAAATTAGTATTTCAGTACAAGTGGATTTCCTACACTACAAAAAAAAAAAAAAACAGAAATTGTGTTAAAATGTTGTTGTCCAATTTTATGTTTTCTACGTCAAATTGAGCCTCAACTTTTCGGCTACTGCCTAGAAAAAATAAGCATGAACGAAAAGAAAAAAGGACAAAAGTAAAAAACATGAACTACGGAGCTAAAAGAGCTCACAGAATTGATGAGCTCATTTAGCTCCCTCAAGTGAATAGTTCAGTTATACTACTAGTTCATTCGCGAACTGCCCAACTGTAGAGCAAAAGAAAAAGCTTGTCCAAGGCGAGAAAAAATCTTTTTCAAATGTCAAGGGAAAAACAAAAACAAAACAAAAATTTATTTTAAAAAATATTAATTGTTTATATGAGATCACTTGTTATAAAAATATTAGTTTATTAATATTTCGACACCCCTTTGTGTGTCGTCTTCAGAAAAATTTTCCTAACTAGTTAGATCAAGCTCATACAAACAACAATTATATTTTAAAAAGGTCGAAAAACTAGGATCAAGATACGAATATAAAAAAAGAAAACAAAAACTTTTAATTATTTCGAGAAACTTTTAATAATTTCGTGGAAATTAAAGTCTCAAATCATAGAGCTTGGAAAGGTGAAAATGCCAGCCGGATTGGGGAGGATAGATAATTAAAAAAAAAAGCTGTTTTGAATTTATTTTTCGAATTTCTTTTAAATTCCATTAACATCTGAAACAGATTAAATTAAAAAAAAAAAGTTATCAGCTGCGCTGTCAATTTCACCTGTTATGAATACGGCTTGAGCTTGTTTTTTGCGTCTTAACATTTTTCTTTTTAATTTCTCAATAACCTTTTTAGAATGTTGGGATACAAAGTTGAATGTTTGAGAATATCTTTCAAAAATTTCCAAAGTCTACTGATGATTTCGGTATAAAAAACAAGCTGTTTATAATCTTTAGGTAATTTACGAATATTTTTTCGAGTGATTTTGCAATTTATTTTCAGTTAATGACTCGATTATAGATAACAACCAGTTCAGTTGTCAGGTACTGACAATTATACTACAGTCGATAAATTGATATTCGTATTTTATAGCTTCTTTCTGACCATTTATTTGCCTATAACACATTGACCCATTGTGCACAGTTTTTCTGAAAAAAAACTGCAAAATATTGTAGGTTACATACATACGTTATTTTATTATTTATCAATAAATTGTTAATTCTGTTATAGTGTTCGCCCGACCATTTTTTTTATAAATCAGTATTTTGTAATGTAATAAAAACGAACAAAACTTATATGTATATAAAAAAAAAAGAAAAATTAAACTGGCAAAACTTAGTTGCCACTGAAATTCATTCCAGTAGAATAAAGGGGAACCATTTTTTTAGATTTTCTTGATTTCTTAGTACCAACCCTTTTGTCCAAATTGGAATTAGTTGCTTCCTTTACGTTCGCAGAGGATTTTTTATCTTGCTTTTGCGATAAAGCCTGGGCTAAAACGTCTCCTAAATTAGTATGCATAGTACTTAAAATAGAGTTATCTTCATCAACTATTTCCCTTTGATCAACATTTGTAGACACCAATGATGGTTTTGCTGCTTGTGCCGCATTCAGAGTAGACCATGGTGTATGTTCCTTTTTGCAATGCAAAGCAATTGCAGAATAACTACAACTTCCCGTACTGCTTGTGCTTACTGTTTTAGTACGACCAACTTTAGAAGTAGATGGAATATTGTCGGTTACATCGGTTTCGCTAAGAGGTATTAAGGGCTCCTCAAAACCACACTTAAAAAATTCAAAAATATATGTAAATTAAGAGGAAACTATATTGTATAAACTTACTGTTGGAAACTCATGGGATGATGTTAAATTAATATTTGCAGCTCTTGCTATAATTTTTCCCATTTGACGATCATTAATTGCATTTATATGTTTTTCTCGTTTACGCTCTTCTATGGCTTTGCGTTGGCGTTCGTTTTTGCGAAATTGTAAATCGCATTCAAAAGCTTGGATTATATTCTCAGTAACATAAGGCGGTTGCAATTCAATCTCCACAACAGCGAATTGGCATGTCAATGGTAGATGGCCTAAACATGTAAATTTGCGTCGATGATCTTCGTCCATTGAATGGTGCTCCTTTTGAATAATTCGTGCTCTAATGACAGACGGACCATCAGCTAAGCTGCCATAGCATGCTTGTAACATTTTAACATTCAATGGATGTAAATATATATTTTGACCATCGTCGGATTGATAAAAATAATAAAATTTAGTTGGGGCGTTTTTAGCAGTTTGATATTCACTCGGAGAAACAACTTCTGTATTGGATGAAGATTCCGATGTCTCTTCTTCAAAACTATTTTGTTGGTCGTTAATGGGTGAAATACTAGCAGTACATTCATATCCGTCAGAGCTCCTTTTAATATCAGAGTTAAGAAAGTGTTCAGATTCAGTATTTTTTATAATACTGATATCGCCATTATTAGTCATTCCCTTATGTGCGGTTTCCTCCAATTTGTTCAATTCCTCATCTTTTTGTTCAATTTCGCCCAATTTCTCAGTTCTTTGTTTGAGCAATTGTAAAGCTTGTTCAATAAATACATATTCTGGACAAGATTCATCAACATTCGTTAGCAGTTCTCGCTGCTCGCGAGCCAATATATCTGACACATCATTTCGCTTTGCTAATATGAATTTAGAGAACAGTTTCTCTTCAATGGGACTCCCAATATATGGATACTTTTTAATAGATTGTTCATTTTTCTTATTATTATCAAACGTTTCTACAAAAAGAGACCCTTTTTTACGACGCATTAATCGGAAAGTGATTTCTGAATTGACATTGAAATTCTGCTGCTGAACAATAGATGCACTTTTTAGATCGGCTACGTGTATTGCATCATAACAAATGGGGCATTTACGCCAGGTCTTGTCACTTAAAGATAGGTAATGTAACACACAAGTCCAACAATAGACGTGACCACAACGAGTAACTTTAGCTGCAACTGGTGGGTACAAACAAATTGGACATTGCAGTTCTTCTGGGGTATGAATATTGATCTGTTCAATTAAGGGCCATCCAATCAGGGTGTCGGGAGAATCATCAGTTTTACATTTAGCTGAAGCCTTTATAACAAATTGAAAACTGGAAAGTAAAGGACATTTATTTACATAGGGCCTGTCCCACTATGTCAAACGCTAGCGTTCGCTAACATTTTGAATACAAAAAAATTCATTAAAGGTGAACTAATAATCACTACATGTCGCAATTCATTAATGAGATTGACAGAGGAACTTGTCAACATAAAGTTCATAAATAGTCTCCAATTCAGTTTTCTGATCTACAAAATATTGGCGATCGTTAGACATCGATATCGTGGGGCAGACAAATAATTTTCCTGATGATTAAAGCACCCATGTTTATTTACAAAAATATTCGATTTATTAACATGGTAATTTATGTATTTCTTAATGACAAGGTACATGAATTTTTTGCCTCATAACCTAATTATACAACGGGACAAAGAAATGACCCAAGTGATATGGTTTAATGAAACTGGCAGCCTGTACAACCTAACCTATTTCAAGTATTATGAATTTTTTGCATTTTGTAAACTATCAGGCCTGTTCTAAAAACCACGTGATTTCAAAGCACATGCCGTTTCAAAAGCACAAATGTGATTTGTACCTGTTCTGCAAATCACAATATTTTATAATTTTCGATGTGCTTCACACTCTTCAGAAGCACAAAAACAGCTGTTTTTTGCTTTGATTTACTGATTTTTTTATTTTCAGGTAGAATTTTTTTTCATAAACCCACAGATTAAATTACAAAAGAATACAACAAAATAAACGGATGTAATTTTTTCATAATTTAGTGCATTATTTGGTATAAAATAAATAGTTTAACTTAAGTAATCAATAGAAAACACATTAAGTTATTCAATAATGTAATAAATTGTAAAATTCATAGTGAAGTACCTACAAAAATAAGAATACGATTTCAAATCGATAGCAGGTTAGCTTACCGGTTTGAAATCACAAAAATCAAAAATATTTACATATTCTACAGAACACCTTTTTGTGATTTGAAATCACTTTCACAAAAAGTGATTTGCAGAACAGCCCTGTATATACGTATGTATATATGTACATATATAATTATACAGCCCAATTATAAATGAAGATTTGGTGGGATTTTTTTCATTTTCCCCTTCCTCCAATTAGTAATAAAAATGAAGTATAATGTTTTTTATTTTTTCCTTCCTCCATTCACTAAAAAACACTGAAGAGAGTTTAATTCTTCAATTCCTACGATCAAGTTAACAAAAATTGTGTTTTTCCTTTTAATTTGAATTGAAAAAAGTACTTTATATGAAAAAAAAAGTCCGAGAGGAATAAATTCCGTGAGAATATTCATAATTGGGCTGATTATACATTTTGGGTGAGAACACCTAAAAATAAATTTGGCGTTTTCAAGTCGCCTAGCGATTTTGAAAACTTGTGAGTGTGGGAACATGCCTGATATATGCAATTTTCCACTACATTTGTGAACATATATGGACAAAATTGGTGTCATTTGAAAGCGTTTGAATAGATCTTTCCAGAAATACAAAATTTGTTGAAAAATATCCGAATGAATGAATGAATTTTTTATTTAATTTTGATTTAGTCTTGTATTTACTTACTTTAGATTTAGTCCTCTATTTACTTACTTTGCTTGCAGGAACTGTTCTTTATTGTATTTTTGCCTTTTAACGTGGTTGTGACGTTGGCTATTGACATAAGAACCACCCATTCTATCGTAATCGTCAATTTTACGTGGTGCACACTTAAAATTTAACAGATGGTTTAAGTTCTGCTTTTTGCTTCTAGACGAAATAAGTTCGTAATCGCTTTGTCCAAAAAGTTCTGCATCTAAATCGACGCAGAACGTTGTATCCGCAGGCACTAATCCGGTGCGGGCAGCAAAGTAATTATCATTAGAGCTATTATATGAGCTGCCAACATTGTGATTGGCATAACCACGGCCACGTGGCCTTTTGTCCACATTTGGACGTACTTTTGCTGAAAATTTTTGTTTATTATTGTTATTGTTACGCGGAGTTGGTGTTGGATGTTCACGTCGTCGCGAATATCTGGGGCAATTCTTATCAGTTTGAATATCTTCAAAGAAATAAAAAATTAAGAATACAAGGTAAATAAACACAAATAAAACTGAATAAACTTATCACATTTAAATTATTTTTTTTTACATATATGTATATTAATTCAATGAAAACAAATTTCGATTATAATTATTCAAACAATTAAGTTTTTTATTCGCTATTTAAGCTTCTAACATTTATACCAGTAAAAAATTATAAATAGCTTGTTTTCTATGTTTCCCAGCTATCTATATGTCGACATTTCATAGGAACTACCCTAATCATCAGTAGACTTTGGAAATTTTTGAAAGATATTCTCAAACATTTAACTTTATATCCCAACAATCCAAATAAATTGCTGAGAAAAGAAATGTTAGAGACGTTTATAAATGGAAAAGCTTGTTTTTTGTGTTTTGACGGATATTATTAGAGCATTTTTCTTTTTAAATTCTCAGCAATTTATTTGGATTGTTGGGATATAAAGTTAAATGTTTGAGAATATCTTTCAAAAATTTCCAAAGTCTACTGATGATTAGGCTAGTTCCTATGAAATGTCGACATATAGATAGCTGGGAAACATAGAAAACAAGCTATTTATAATTTTTTACTGGTATAGATTATAATTATTATTATATTATAAGATTAATAACATAATAGGTGCTTTCCTGTGCTTTTTGCAAATCTCACACTGGGTTTTTAATTGTTTTAGCCTATAATTTCTACATTAATATGTATATACTATGAGAAGCAACAGGGAGTCAACACCAGTGGTGTGTCTTGTTTTTTAATACAATCGAATTATATTATACATATCGATTTTACTTACAATAACAAAAATGAATAAATCATTATTTACAGCGTTATAATAGGAAATAGAGCTGAAATTAAATATAATGTATTTTTTTTATACTTTACAAGAAAGTGTCAATAATATATGATCAAAAGTGAGTGTACGTCAATGTATAAACAAAATGTATGTGCAGTCTTATTTCTCGACCACCTGACATTAAATTCATATTTATGCAAAGTGCGTCGTATTGTGCTATCACTAACTGCTTTATCTGGCTCTGAAGTGATATCCTTGGCAATTTGTACCACATTAGAATGTGGTTTCTTTGTAACTATGACAGCAATCCTTCTTTCTTCTCCTTCAGTTAACAGCTTTGGACCTTCTCTTCGCTTAAAATCGTCTACTTTCTGAAAGCTTTTTAATTTTTCCGCAATGCTTTTTAAGAGGTGTAGTGTCTTCATAAAATTTTACTAATTTTTCGAAATTATTTACCTTTTTCTCTTAGTTCTATTATAGTTTTTTCTTGTTTCTATTGAAAATTCCGTTTTCATCTTTATTCACGGCTTTGATAAAACTTTACAAGCACTTCCACAACGTATATTGATTATCAATTAACTAAAACAATTATATTTTGTCTTTTTTAATAAAAATCATCATAAAAATTGCTGTAAATCTACCGGTCTTAGCGAAAACATTAAATGAGAAGGAAACTGTTTACTCACTTTTGAAGCGTAATTTTTGACAGTTTTAGTTAAAAGGTATTATAAAAAATTGTTGGTCTTATTTTTTGAAACTGGTTAAGTAAGCATTAGATAGTCTCTTAATTATAGTTACTAAGATTATTCTAGTGCTAATTCTAGCAATGTAATAAAACAAAATATAAAATTATCATTGATGTTGACTTACTTTTGACGCTGATAGTATATACATATTGTAATGATTTGATTCAAATGATTTTTTTTTTTTCGTTACAATTATTCACCAAAATTTTTGTTTTTGGGTAATATTATTTATGAAACTGAGAAAACTGAGAACGTTTTTTTTTATTAAAGCATACGACACATCTAATCAAGTGCAAGAATACAAAAAGAAATTTTATTTAGGACAATTCCCCTGGCAACGGCTTAAAGAAATCTGAGCAAGGGGCTGCATTTTCCCAAAACTTTACGAGTTTTGCGAAAGCCGTAACACTTTTACAGACCTATCTAGAGTTATTCTGATAGGGTATGATCTCGTCTATCGCCACATATCGTTTGGATCACCATTTACGATACACCCTGTATATGATTAGTAGTAATGTATTTTCTTTAATGGTAGTATCAATGTATTTTGTATAACCGGCGGAAAAGCATGCTACGCGACACCTGTGATATGTGGAGAGTTCATAATTTTGTTTCGTGTTCGCAGATAAAATAGAACTTTACTTTTCGTCTTCACGTGCTATCGACTTGAACATGACATGACATTAACGTCGGCAGAGCGAAGGTAAAAATAAGTTCATGTTCTTGTATGTGGCAAATACGTATGTTCATTTTGTGTTTTGTTTTCTTCTAAATTTTCCAGCTAAAAAAGGTTTAACGGTATTTTATTTTCAATATTTCGATAACAATTTGTTATCATCATCAGGAAAATTAAAATGTTATAAAAAATTATTTGAAAACATGTTGTCAAAAAATTTTACATACCATGGTACAATAATATAACAGGTAAAAGCGGAACTACAACAAGCCAACAATAAAAAAACAACATGGCTTTTTATTGTTGCTTTATGATTATAACTGTCAAAGAACACAAAAGAAAATAAAAAAACAAACGTATATTTTTATTCGTGTCTTTATTTTACAAATAATATTTTAATAAGTTTTTGCATTTAAAAGTCGTAAAATAAATTAAATATATAAATAAAGATCAAGAAAAAGCTGTCTGTTGTGTTTGAAGCTGTTTTTGCGTTTGAAAATTATTATTGGAACATTTTTTTTCAAAAAGGTTTTCAATTTGTAAACAATAATAAAAACTGTGTGTGCATGTGTGCACTTTTGATAGTTATCATCACAGAAAAAAAAATGTCGGCCACAGTTGCGACACTACCTATATATTATTGTACCATGTTACATACAAAAAATTCATACACATGAAAAAATTCTTAACAATATTAAAAAATAAAATAATTTAAACAATTAAGTTTTTTTATTCGCTATTTTTAGCTTCTACCATTTATACCAATAAAAATTATAAATAGCTTGTTTTCTATGTTTCCCAGCTATCTATATGTCGACATTTCATAGGAACTACCCTAATCATCAGTAGACTTTGGAAATTTTTGAAAGATATTCTCAAACATTCAACTTTATATCCCAGCAATATAAATAAATTGCTGAGAATTTAAAAGAAAAATGCTCTAATAATATCTGTCAAAACACAAAAAACAAGCCTTTTCATTTATTCACCTCTCTAACATTTCTTTACACCTTTCAAACAAATGAACAACCGTTGGTTGCTACGATTTGCTTTTTGAAAGTATCGAAAAGCAGAGAACAAAAATTCAAACAATTAAGTTTTTTTATTCGCTATTTTTAGCTTCTACCATTTATACCAATAAAAATTATAAATAGCTTGTTTTCTATGTTTCCCAGCTATCTATATGTCGACATTTCATAGGAACTACCCTAATCATATATATAGATAGCTGGGAAACATAGAAAACAAGCTATTTATAATTTTTATTGGTATAAATGGTAGAAGCTAAAAATAGCGAATAAAAAAACTTAATTGTTTGAATTTTTGTTCTCTGCTTTTCGATACTTTCAAAAAGCAAATCGTAGCAACCAACGGTTGTTCATTTGTTTGAAAGGTGTAAAGAAATGTTAGAGAGGTGAATAAATGCAAAGGCTTGTTTTTTGTGTTTTGACAGATATTATTAGAGCATTTTTCTTTTAAATTCTCAGCAATTTATTTATATTGCTGGGATATAAAGTTGAATGTTTGAGAATATCTTTCAAAAATTTCCAAAGTCTACTGATGATTAGGGTAGTTCCTATGAAATGTCGACATATAGATAGATGGGAAACATAGAAAACAAGCTATTTATAATTTTTATTGGTATAAAATAATTTAAATTAAACTTCTTCTGCAAACAACACATGCTCTGTTAACAATTACGACATGTTGTTCCTCTACCTTTAACAGGTTAACATAGCATATCTACCTGTTAAAGGTAGAGGTACAACATGTTGTAATTGTTAACAGAGTATGTGTTGTTTGCAGAATAAGTTTAATTTAAATTATTTTATTTTTTAATTTGTTAATACTGTTAAGAATTTTTTGTATGTTAAATTTTTTCACAACATTTTTTCAAATAATTTTTTATAACATTTTAATTTTCCTGATGATGATAACAGATTGTTATCGAAATATTGAGAATAAAATACCGTTAAACCTTTTTTATAAAAAACAAATATCAATCAAGATCTTTAGCTGGAAAATTTAGAAGAAAACAATATAAACAAGATCAAATAATATGATATTTAATTTCATTTTGTGTATTTTTGTTCGTGATGGCCAACTTCATGGCGAACATCGATGCTCAGCCATAAGCTCGAGCATGAACGAAAGATGGACATGAGCGATCCACATTAGCTATTTGTAGTGTTCCATATGATGCTCCTACCAGGTTCATGGCTAATTTAGACATCCACTTATGATCTAATTTAAAAGTGTGTGTTAAAACTACCAACGGGTTTTCATTTGTAGCGTTGTCAATCTGGTGCATTTTGCGCCGTTATTGGTGCTTTTTATATTTGTTTTTTTGTGCGAAAAATTCCTTATTCAGTGCACTGTACGTTTTAATTTTTTTTTATTTTCGGCGCACTTTTTAAATTTCGGTGTCACCAAATGATATTAAAAAATTTTTACATTTCATTTTACAAAACTTGCTGTTCTGTTCTGAATAGTGAAGTTCGTGTTCATGAAGGTGCGTGAATTCACTACTGTTTTGATAATTGAATAACGAAACAGTCCGAACTAGTCCAAAAGCGTTCCACGTAACAATTTTTTATGCAATTTTGATAGAAAATGAGAGTTATTTTTTCATTTCCTGTAAAAATTATCCCGAACTTTTTTTTCTTTGGGTGAGTTCGGGCTGGAATTATATAATCAGCTTTTTTATGTTTATATACATATAAAACTGCAAATGTAATCAGAAAATTTGCAAATTGGAAAAAAATGTCTGTTTAAAAATTAGTTAAAAGCAAAATGGAAGGAAGGAAAACTAAAAATAATATTGTGACGTTGTAAACAGAACATGCAATTGTTATATGGCTATTAATTTTATAAATATGAATTTAAAAATCTGTTGAAAATTTTACTTTGCTTTTACCAATAATGCAAATCTTTTGTTTATATCGCTCCTTTATTGCAACATAGTCATATCTCAAAAAAGCTCGTTTCGAGAAAAACGCATTTAAAATGTTTAGTTTCCATACAAGTCTTAGCAATTTTTTTGAGAAAATATCTCCAAAAGGAAACAGTTTAAAAGCAATTTGAATAAATTTTTGGCACAATATAAATGGTAGTAATGTTAACAATTCTGCATTGTTAACTCGAAAAACTCATTTTTTGAGATATGACTACGTTGCAATAAAGGAACGATATGATGTTATACGTTTTAAGCGTCTAAAATCACTAAAATATACTATAATCCAGTGGTGGGCACTGTGAATGTATTGATGCTTAATAGTATTTGTGAGATGGCAAATGTACCCAGCAAACACAAAGCCAAGCGTTAAAATATAATGTTGCATTATATTTTCTTAAGTAATATTTAACGCATTAAAACAGAACAAAAACGTAAAATTCTATTATAAATAATGGCTGAATTCACACCTCACTCGGTAACTGTTTACTCGTTAAATTGGAAAAATTTCCTGTGCATTTTGTTTTTGTAAATTGACAAACTTAAATTTCCAAAAACAAAATACATTAAATATTTTACGAATTTAACGAGTAAACAGTTACCGACTGAGGTGTGAATTCAGCTAATAATAATTAAAATAGTTATGTATAACTTTTATGACGGGTTTGCAAATTTGAAAAAAATTGTATAGAACCACGGCTTCACCTTTCCGAAATCTGTTTCAATTGTGTTGCAAATAAGTAGAAGTTTAATCAGAACTGACAATTCTTTGAAGCGGATTTTTACGAATTAACAAATGATGTCAACCATTCTTTTATTTTTGCAAAATAAATATTTTTATATTTATTTAACAGCCCATTTCTTTCTTCGACATTAAGCTCGTTTATATAATTATGAAACGAATCATAATGTCTTTTAATAACATATTCCCTTTTTTCCTTAAATGTTTGATAACATAAAAGGCATTGTATGTTACCAAATGCATTACATATAGTAAAATATTTGTCACACACCATAGCTAATTTTAAATAACAAGCGTGTGTTTGCTGTGTAAATTTCTCTGAAAAAAATTAAAAACAAAACGAACAAAAATCGTAAGCATCCGCCTGATGTGCATACTTTGCTGTCTCACAAGCAACTAAAATTTATTAAAATCAAAGAGCGTAAGAATACGTGTGAGCTCTCTCTGCACAATTGTGCTATTGGGTGCCCACCAATGCTATAATCTAATAAGTAACCAGCACTTCTATTGCAAGATGTATAATTGTGTTTTTCTTTTGTGTTCCGACAGTCTTGTGCAAAATTTTCAATTTTAGAGAGTAATTTGCTTTTTACTCTCATCAGCCCGAACTAGTCCGAGATCTCACGGTTGCCAATTTAGCGTCTTTCGCTCTAGTTTTAGCGCTTTTCTCTACCCTAAAAGCCGCATTTTTTCGTCTCAGCGGATTTGTTAAAAATACGCTAAAATGCCGCTTTTTATACACTTACTGCCTGGCTCACGATGTCGTTTCGTAAACGTTCGCCATGATATTTAAGCTCAAAAAACCTATTCCGATACCGTTTATAAGCTGATATTTTATCATTTGCCTTGTTTACCTCCGATATATCCGTTAGTTGAATAATAGTTGACTATAAGTCACTTATTTTTAATATGAAACATTAGCGAACGTGAGCCAGGCAGTTAGTCTCAGTTTACACACATTAGGTTTTTGATCAATTCTGCTTCAACTTGCTTTTGAACTTGCATTTATGTTCACACATAAAAGCTTTGTGTCATCAAGTTTTAAGTTTTTTTGCCTTCAAGTCTTCATATTTTTTGGCATTTCCTTTTAAACTTGACGGTATCGCCAAGTCTGCACCCTTTTCCATTTTCTTTTCCTCAAGACTTGACGAGTCAAGCTTGATGTGTGTAAACTGGCACTTACTTTTAGTGCCAATTTCACAATAGCGAAGCTGTTCGTTCGTTCGCACAATTACATTTAAAACAAAAACAACATTCAAAGTCTTGTTTTGTGCGAACGAACGAACAGCTCGTTATCGTGAAATTGGGACTTGGCACATCTGTAATGAATTTTAATAATTTATAAATTGATATTGACGTATTGAATGAGTATTGTTATTTGGTATATTTAAAGTTCTGAAAAATAGTTAATTAAAAATTTTTTTTTTGCCATACAAAGGAACTTATCTAACAAGATAAAGAAGGACATCATTATATTTTTAGAGAGTTTATTGATCTTGAAATCGAAATTGAAGAAGTTTACAATTGTTTGTATGTTTACGGGCAAATACCTACCTATAAGTTCAAGGGCGTAGAACGGAATAAATATTCTAATAGTCCATGTGATGTAAGTCAAAATTCTTTAAAGAATTCAAAATATTATAATTTGTTAAATTTTTGTTGAACTTTTATAATTTTTTAAATTATACAAACCAAACAATTTTTAATCAAAATATTATATCCAAACAGTTTTATGACTAGAAGCTAAACTTGATTTGAAAACTAGCAACTTTAGATTGATCATGTTTTAATACTTTATATTCTAAAATATTACTTATATGGCACTACCTTGTATTTTATACTCTTTTTATGTGGGTCAACTTCAAAAATGAAAAAGAAATGTTAAATTTTAAGATTGTTTTTAAAATTTAATTAAAATTTTTAAATGTTTGTTTCTGTTATTTTGCCTAAATCTTCAAACTTTGACTGTTTTTTTTATGAATGTGTACAGTTTAGCGGTTTTTAACGCATTTTGGGTAGGTTCACGGCGTGTTTATGATATAAATAGTTAACCCTGAGTATAATTCAAAGGTTTCCAAGTCTACTGATAGACAAGCTGTTTATAATTTTGTTATTGTTATTAATAGTAGAAGCTAATGAAGTAAATAAACTCAGTTGTTTGGATACACTGTACTATCAGATCTCTACGACTGTCAGTTAGTGTTGTAATATATTTTTTCATTTTCTGAAAAAAAAAAATTTTCCGACCAAAAAAGCTTTTTAAATTTTTTTTGTTTCGAATTTATTGAACAAGAGCTGTAAAAATTAAAAAGAAAACTTTAACAGAAAAATACATATATAAAGAAAAAAAAAGATAATCTTGCGATTTGACGACACTGGTTACAAAAATAGCCCCACGGATAGTTGATTTCGTATTTAACTCACCTGAAGACGATTTTTGACGATTAGAATCAGAACTTTGATTGGAAGTTTTCGAATTGCCAGCCCCGGAAAAATTTTGTTTCTTGTTTTCCATTTTTATTATAAATATTAGAATTGAATATAGGAGAAATCAGCTGAACAATTCCCAGCTGGAAATTATTAAATGAAAACAAGGCCTTTCTACCACCTCTCTTCGATTTCGAAAGATTATTGCGACAATACTTGTCTCCACATGGAGCTTTAACTTTATATAATTTTATTTTAGACATTTTTACTGAGCCATGTTTACAAATTTTACCCAAAGAAAATTATAACTCCTTGATATAATTTAAGAAGATATTTTATAAACCAAAAACGTGTAAAACAGTTCTATTTATGGTAAAGGTTATGAATTGCGACTTTTCTTGTTAATGAACAAAACGTCGTGCACAGATTTTTAACAATCGTCGGCTTTATGGTACTTTTGTTTTACAATTTTCCTAGCACAATTTTTAATTCCTTTGTTGAAAAGATGTTTACGAATTAAAAAATTAAAAATACTATGTAAATAATTTCCAATTAAAATTAAGAAATTTTTTCAATACAATACGAAACTTCACGACGTAGGTTGCAAAAATGGCCTCCAACCAGAGATGCCAAAGCTATTTTTCGTTCCTATATACTTCTACTCGCAGTCTACACGTAACATGCAGTCTACACCTAACGTCAAACGCAGTTAAAACCACAGAATACATATATATATATATATATCTGTGACGTAGTGTTGTTAGAGTTATAACTTCTCAAAGTAACATGCAGTCTACACCTAACTTGAAACGCAGTTAAAACATGAAGCTAAAACTTGCTGTTTAAATATCTATCTGTTAAAGTCGGCGTACACGTAGTGATGTTAGAGTTATAACTTTTCATAGTAAAACAATAAAAATGGCGAAAAACAACTACAAATATCAGGCTGTTATCAATTTAAGTTATAACAGAGTTTCCAAATGAAATGTTTTAACAACCAAGTTATAACTTTAACCAAACTTCAACATGAGCGGTCCACATTTAACTTTAACTTGAAGTTAGCGTTTAAGTTACTGTTTTCAAGTCAGGTGGAGACCGCACTTTAAGTGCTGTCCACACCTGACACGAGAACACTTACAGGAACAGCAAAATACTGTTACTGTCAGTTGTAGACTGCAAATGTTAATGTTTTCTTGCCGTCTTGACACGGTTAATAAAAAAAAAAAAGGTTTTAAAAGCTCTCTCTTAACAGAAAATGACATTTTAATATGAAAAAAGTAACAATAGTTTCAAATTAAGAGAAATTACAAAAAAAAAGTTCAAATTCTTCTTTTAGATTGTAAATTTTGCAAGAAAAACATATTATTTTTCCACAAACTATAAAAAAGGGCATAAAAAGTGATGATGTGCTTTTGTTGACGGAGTTTAAATAATGAAAAATCAAGACATATAACAATCAAGCCGTCAAAGGTATGTTTTAACAGTATGTCTTAACAGTGTTTCATGTCTAATGTAGACGGGCTGTAAAAAAATAAAAATGGTGAAAAACAACTACAAATAGCAGGCTGTTGTCAATTTAAGTTATAACAGATTTTCCAAATGAATTGTTTAAACAACCAAGTTATAAAGTGCTGTCCACACCTGACATGAGAACACTAACAGGAACAGCAAAATACTGTTACTGTCTGGTGTAGACTGCAAATGTTACTGTTGTCTTGCCGTCTTGACACGGCTGTTAAGACGTCTGTTTTAAAAGCTCTGTCTTAACAGAAAATGATATTTTAATATGAGAAAACTAAAAATCGTTTCAAATGAAAACAAATTGACAAACAAATATTCAATTCTTATTTTAGATTGCAAATTTTGCAATAAAAACATATTTTTTTTTTCTACAAACTATAAAAAAGGACATAACAAGTGATGATGTGCTCTTGTTGACGAAATTAAAATAATAAAAAATCAAGACATACGGGTATTCTACCATGTAACAATCGGGCCGTCAAAGGTATGTTTTAACAGTATGTCTTAACAGCGTTTCATATCTAATGTAGACGGGCAGTAGCTTTAACCAAACTTCAACATGAGCGGTCCACACTTAACTTTAACTTGAAGTTAGCGTCAAAGTTAGTGTTTTCATGTCATGATGCTGTAACGAAAATTGTCGGTGAGGGTAGTACACGACTCTCTATTCTAGACATTTGTGGAAATTTTTTCTTTCTCATTTTTACTTTTCGCATTTTTATGCTGTTGCTTCATATCATTATTTTTATATCAACATGAACTTCATATAAACACACTAGCTGTGCTTAAAAAGACAACAACAACAAAAAAGAAAGAAAATAAAAACGAAAAGTTTCTGTCTGTCTATTAATTCCTTAAATGTAAAAGAGATATGAAAAAGTGTCTGCCCATCGTCTGTCTAAATGTAAAAACAAACTTAATATCTATAAAGGGCACTTCAGACACATATCTTCAATGTCAAAATCTAAATTCGCCTAAGATTGTGCAACTGGGAAAAAATTTTATATAAACGTTAAATATAAACTTTTATAATTGTTTGTAATTAAAATCAAAGATTATATTAGTTTTTCACCTTTAAATTCATACAAATTTCTTGAAATTGCACTAAATCATACAAAAAATCTTCAGATTAAAATGGCGCCAAAAAGTTTGTAAAGAAAAGAAAAACAAATTTTTGCAGTCTCGTTGGAGAAGACGCGAGAAGCAAAAAATAATCACCTGTGCTGTTACGTTCACCTAGTAATGAATTCGCTTTGATATGAACTTTTGTAATTGTTTGTAATTAAAATCACAGATTTTATTAGTTATTCACTTTTAAATTCACACAAATTTCTTGAAATTGCACTAAATCATACAAAAAAATCTTCAGATTAAAATGGCACGAAAAAGTTTGCAAACAAAAAAAAAATTTGACAGTCTCATTGGAAAAAAAAACGCAAGAAGCAAAAAATAATCACCTGAGCTGTTAAGTTCACCTAGCAACGAATTCGCCTTGTAGTCGGTTTTCTCATGATCATGATACAAAAAAACAAGGTAGCCGCTTCGCTACAACAATACAACAATAAAAAAAACAACAGGTATTTTGTTTGTGTAAAAAGGCGAATTCACACTTACGCTGTCAAAAGTAGTAGATAAAGACATGTACAAAAATTTGAATGGCGCCGAAAAAGGTAAACAAAACTTGACTGCGAAGGTGCCGCCATATTAACCGAATTCGCCTGAATTCGCCGATGCATCCACCTAATAATGGATTCGCCTTGCTCATGATTTTAAAAGTAGCAAAAAACTTACATATGTTCCAGTTCTGCCACCTTGTAGATTGTAATATACCTTGTACACGTCATAACAAAACAATTTTCATAAATATGTTTGCATACATACAGTAGCAAGCACCAATAATTAGATCGGGATAAATCGTAATATGGAAACTTTATACCATCAAACCAATCACATAGTACAGGAGATCGAACAATGTTTTCAGAAATTAGTACAGACTTCCGGACAGCCCGATAGTTATGACGTCGAAAATGAAATACAAATGAAAATAACACAAGTTAATACGTGAGTAAAGTAAAGCATAAAAAAGTAAAGCCAATATTTTTATGAGAAATGCACTTTTTATGAATTTATCAGAAACTGTGATCGCCTGGACGTTTTACTTTACAAAGTGCCGGCATCTCAAAGACAGAGTGCAAAAATGCGAGTGGATCAAATAAAATATGATTTGCGGCACTTGCAAAGCAGTTTACAAATGTTTAGAGAAAAAAGACAGAAAAAACTGCTGGAGTTATCAGAGCGAGAACAGCTTCTGAGTCATCGATTTGCTCCTAATAACTCTGAAACATGTCTAGATATTGATTATGCTCTACAACATAATACACAGTTAGGAAATGCCCAACAAGGTGTTGATGACATGATTGCCACAGGCGGTAGCATACTAAGTAGTTTAGTTAATCAGAGAAGTACGTTAAAAGGAGCTCATAAGCGTCTTTTAACAATTGGCAGTACATTGGGTCTATCAAACCACACAATGAAATTGATTGAACGTCGTTTTGTTGAGGATAAATATATAATGATCGTTGGTATGTTAATCACTTTAATAGTTATAGCGTTGGTCATTTATTTTATAGTCTTATAGCTTAAGGCAAAATTTAAAATATTGTTGGATTTTTTATTTCTAGTTGTTATAACACACATTTTGAACGTAACGAATAAAACAACAATTTTAAACTGAAAAGTTAAAATGTGGTACAACTTATTTTTCTTAGATAAAAAAGGAGAATTATACATTTGATACAATATGTAATTTTGCATTCGATTATAATCTGATAGGTCGCGGGATCATTTCTAATACGTCGAACGGTGCCGCGGCCGACCCCTAAATCATCGATGCCTTATTTTTTTATTTATATGACCACCCTTTTTTGCGGTTACACTTGATGAAGGAAGTTTACTTTTGGTTGACGTGTTGGTACTTGTGCATGGCTCTTTATTTAGTTGTTCTCTCTGCGGAGTAGCCGAGTGGTCACCTTTCTCTTCTTTTCCTGAACTCTTAATAGTGATAGCACCATCGTGTGCAGTTGTTGTGTTTTGGTTCAAGGCAATCTGGTTATCGCTGGAATCTTCATTTGTTACGGAATCAGATTCACTGGCTCTTTCAGCTATATGTTTGAATAATGTAACATTTTAAAAATAGTCCATTGATTTTTATAACAATTACTTACGATTGCATATGGCCATAGAAGTAATCGATGATTTAGAAAATAGTCGCTCGGCCTCCTTAAATTTCCGATTTCGTTTATCAGCTTTGGAGTTAGTTGCCTTATTGGATGTCAAATATCTTTCCCAACCACGAATAATGTTACCACACAACTGTGTGTCCTCTAGGTAAGAGCCTTCAAACGCATAAATTTGTCTCTCCAAATTGGCCAACTGTTCCTGAATTTAGAAAAATTCATAAATTTATACAAATTCCATATACATTTTTTTGTTTTGTTGAACATACCGAAGTTTCTGCCTTTTTCTTAATTAGATCTGCAAGTTCTGCTCTAGTATCTAAATTTGTCGATTTTACTGTCGAATTAATTTTTGTAGACTTCCGTTGTTTGTTATTGATTGCTTCATTATTCGACTTTATTGAAGGAGAGCTCATTTTGAAACAAATTTAATCTAAATTGAAATAAATTACAATAATTTCAAGAAAATGTATATGCAGTTGTTAGTTTACAAACAATATAAACAAATGCGCAGAAGTGACACCAAGTTTATGAAATAATGCTCATGGATGTAAACAAGGTGCCCTAACATCTTCATGGTGGCAGCACTACAGCATGCGACAATTTTTTGCTACTGGCAATATAGTAAGCCATTTACGTCAAGTGTATTGTTTACATTTTTGAAACTGAACTTAGCGATTTATTCTGAATTAAATATTTAAAAATTATTGTGTGAACATAAAAACACTTCATATAAAAATAATTTACAATTGGGAAAAGGTACTTTCATAGTTTATAGTCGTGGAGAAACTTTGACAAACGTAGCTTACTACATGCCTGTTTTGTTGTATCTTTGTAATTTTTCTGTAGTGCTGCCACCTTGTAGACGTTAATACACCTTGGATGTAAACATGGTGTAATAGTATACAGATAAAAGCAGAACCAGAATACACTTAATAAGGCAGCCTCGTCTGTCAACCCGTTACTCATCTGGTAAGGCCAGATTGTCAAAAGTTGTTTATATTCTTGTCTGTTTACATTGTTTTTTCTTTACAATTTTGCACGCGCCAAAATTATTAAAAGTTTGCTGGGTTAATATCTCCCTATTCTGAGTAAATTCAGAACTGACAACTGGTGGGTCAGAATTGTCCATTGGTCTACTATTGCACTGGGTAAGTCTCGCAGTGGCACAATTAGCTTGGAAGATTTTTTAAGAAACACTTTTTTGAAAATTTTACTAAGAAAAAAAGTTTGCTTTGTTACTATCGCCCTATTCTCAGTAAATCCAGAAGTGGCAACTGGTGGGCCAGAATTTTTCATTGGTCCACTATTGCACTGCATAAGACTTTTGGTGACACAAGAAGTTTGAAAGATTTTTTTTAAGAAACAATTTTTTTTTTTAATTTTGCCAAGAAAATGTTTCCAGTGCTCACATACATAAAAGTTTTATATTTAGAACTATAACATTTTGTAAAAAGTAGAATTGTTGCATATCTTTATTTATGTTTTTTTTTTTTTTGCTTTGTTTTCAATTTATTTTTAATTGAACTAGTTTTTAGTTATTTTATTTGATTTTTCTTCGCATGTGTTTTAAATTTTAGCCACAAAGAACTCTGTGATTTTAGCGTTTTCAGTACAGGAAATGCACTTGGCATCACTAATACGTTGTTTTTGTATGTAAACACAACATAGTACTCTTTTTGCAACTCTGTAAAAACGTTTGCCATTAATAGCGCATTTACACTAACTCAAAATCTAGTAGATTTGAATTGAAATCTACAACGAAATCTATATCGTTTACACCACCGTTTTTTTACATCTAGCAAGATTTCATTTGCTCAAAAATAATTTATGCATGCGGGTTTGACAATACAATATTATCGGAGACTGAATACACCAACATTAAAGTGTATATTTTTTGTGCCCAGAGACTGCATACACCACATATAGTGCAATTTTTGTTGCAGCGTAGTATTTTTAAGTACTTTTTGCAAGAAATCACAGTTGCATCGCTTAGTACTGAGTAGATTTCAGGAGATTTCGTTGAAATCTACTCATAAAGTAGATTTCATTTTGTATGGGAAATCTTCTCAAAATCTACTAGATTTGGCTTGAAATCTGGAATGAGCCGATTTCGCTTTGGTGTAAATAGGCTATAACCAAAGTTTGATTTCTTCTCCTGCGTAAGTAAATTTGCAAAGTATCTTGAGGTCCATTATGTTCTCAGCTGTCAAATTCTATTGCCAATATCATATCTCCATGTGTGGACCGCAAAAACATTTATTTGCAAATATATTACGAAATAGTTGTTAACCTTCCGTCATCCACATGTTCCGTTAGTCACATACGTAGCGCATGTATCTGGCCAGATACACTATATATTTCAATACATTTATATGAAAAATATGCTATTTTGGTGATAACATTACATTGTTCTATTGTTATCACGTCAGGGAGATATATATTTTCTATTTTTTTTTTGTTGTTTTTTTTTCTTAGTACATAGTAAACCACCTACACGGGAAAAAATAATGGGAAATAAAACAAGAAAATTTTTATTTTTGTATTTAATTTCAAACAAAAAAATTTTATAAATTTCAATTCAATTAATTTCAATTCAAAAATTAATACTTATAAAATAAACTTAAACTTAAATTTTAAATAAAGTGAGGTTTACAGAGTTTCAGGCAAGCAGCTAAAACATGTGTAATCTGATTTCGAATGTTGTAGGCATACCGGATTCGAGCACTTGGAACAAAAAAAGCGGGTTAGTCGACGAATTTTTTCTTCTCGCATTGAACAAAGTTGACAACTTTTTCTTTTGTAGAGTATTAGCACCACATGAGCTAGGAACTAATACTGGAATCTAAAATAAAAAACAAAAACGTGGAAAATGAGATGAAGGGCAAATGTTATATCAATGAAACTTACATTTAGTGATCTTCCAAAATACGATTCCATGGCCAAACGAGTGCTGAACTGTTTCCAAATATTGAAAACCGAATGAACAACGTTCATTCATTCAACGAACCAATGTATCCACTAACGTAGTGAGAAAATTTCTTCTAGCATTATTTTTATTGAGACCATCAACTTCTTTTCATATACAAAATGCAGCCAGTGCCATGATGTCCAACATGTTGCAGAAGAATGCAAAAGTCCATCGTCTTGTTGGCCGCTTTGTAGTAAAATGCGTAAGCATTTGGTCCATACAATCAACGCCAGCTTTATTTTGATTGTAAAAGAGGATTGCTTCGGGTTTCATCGCTTCCCCTTCACAATGTTTCGTATAGTGGACGGTCGAAAGTAGGTTCACACATTTATTTTTTTTTTTGGCACATAGCTGCAAATTTAGACCAAATTTTCGTGGAATCCAAATAAAGATGACATAACAGGGCGAGAACGATCCTTTCTCATTTCGTTAGGGATACACCTTTTATTGGATCATATGGTACCAACAAATGCAAGACCAATTCTGGCCAGACGCTTTGCTCCTTCCAAAGTGGTAAAAAAGTTATCAGCTACAATTGTACGACCGGTATTGCTGTACGGTTTTGCGAGTTGTAGCATAACATTTTCGCCTTGATTTACTTCCCGTTCATCTCCTTCTTTTTTACCGGTATAAAGCTTTCCTTGAAGTGGATATTTAGATTTGGAGTCGCAAGCCCACCAAACTTTTATACCGTGTTTCGCTAGTTTTTATGGTATGTTCTGCGTAAACTTAGTTTTTCCAGGTCGAAAACGCATAATATTATGTTGACGTATACGAGTTCCAATATTTGGTTCAGTTTTAGACCATATAGTACCGTTCTTTCCAAGAAAAGTATCTTCAGTAGCATTCTGCTCTTCAATTTCTTCATCGTCGTCACTATCAAATACTACACCTGGTTCTGAGGCATCGTCATCATTTGGCATATAACTTATATCCATATCGTCATCGTCATCAATTCCTGGAAAGTCATCAATCTCATCTGCAAACACATCGCCTTCTTCAGCGGCTCTTTCACGTTCTAACTCATTGGCCAATGCTTCTGCTAGCCACTCAAATTACCACTCTGATATCGCGTGTTATAAATCTAATCGATTTCTTCATTCATTTTTTTTTTTTCAAAGATATAAAAAATTCGCCCGCAAACTATTGTCTAAAGCTTTCAAGGTTCACTATTCAACTGACGCGAAAAAACAAAGGTAATTTGTATTTGACTTTATTGCTGCGAGAGTATCTACTGCGAAGAGGGAGGAGCCTAACTAAAAATCTGAAACTTACAACAATTACAACCATGCAGAGTACATAGAATGCACTTTGAGTTGATTTGAGTAAACAAATGCAAAAAATTTAGATAAATTTCATTACTTTCCATACAAAATACAAGTGTATCTGGCCATATACATGCGCTACGTATGTGATGTGTAGATGAATAAATTCATCGTCTAAAATACTTAGGTGAGCGAAGCTTCAACAGCCATCTTGTCTGGCCTCGGTTAAACCGACCGCGATAGCCTCTTTCATAAGAAGCAGCGGATTGCTAATATAGCAGCATGTAACGTTACACTAAGAGGTTCCCGCCTTTCCTTTCCATCCCCGCCCAACTATTCCACTCACGCTATATATCTATAACTTCTTTTCTTCACTCCACTATCTTACTTTTCAGGCAATCACAAAGGGAACGATTCCAGGACCCAAGTGAGCTGGACAACCTGGACTATTCAGGGGTATCCACGTGCCATTATAAATACGAATTTCCATATCTGTGCTTACATTTATTGTAATATTTGACAAACCTGGCTTGATCGTTTAATATCAAAACACACTCTAAAAGCAGCAAATTTAATAAAACGAAATTGTTCTTTTTCTTGTGCATATATTCTGATTGCGCTCTGCAAAATGACGCGTAAAAATGTTGGGCACCTGATTAAACTATTTTCTAATATAAAACAAAAATTTGTTTAGGTGCCACCGAAATTTAAAAAGCGTACCGAAAATTTAAAAAAAGCGCACCACGCAACCACTAAAGAATTTTTCGCACAAATAATTTTAAAAAGCACCAAAAACGGTGCAAAACGCACCGAGTTGACAACGCTGATTCTCAATATCTCGAAAGGTGCTGCCAAGCTTAAAATATATTTTTCAAGTTACGTTGTTTATTTTTGGAAAATCACCGTCGCTGAAAATTTTTTAAACAAAATGTATTCCCAATTGGAAGCTAAAAGCCAGTATGTTCCTAGAGTTAATCAGGTATGTAAAAGCAGCTTGAAAACTTACCTAAGAATTTATATAAAGTTTGGTAGATCGATGCCATTAATTTAAATAAAGATATAACAAGGCTGATACGGGATAATATTTTGGAGAACCTGCAGGCAATATCTGTAAGTCAAATTTTTGGTTATATTATGTTTATTAATTCTTCCGCTCACAGCCTATTTTGTTCGTAAAAATACAACCTGAAATCGATCTAATAATTCAATCCGCTATTTGGTTTGGTTCCATCGCTAAACGGTGTTCAACATTTGGACAACAACTATTAGTATTGGCTTACGATTCAGAACGATTGACATTAACTAGGCTTATTTTACACTTTTGCCTAACAGTTTTACCTAGCTATATAAAAAATTTGGAACAACGCAGATTAAATAGAAGACACGAGTGGTTAAATAAATCTATACAATACGGCGAAAATGCAACTTTAGTTTTGTCTATAATAAACTTTTTCCGTTTTTTGAAAACTGGGAGGAAGCCTACCTTGGTGGATTTCGTTCTGGGCTTAGATTATATAAGTCTGCGACATAACCAGCGAAGAGATATTGGCTACAAATATTTAACAAGAGAGTTGTTATGGGGTGGTTTTATGGTAAGTTAAAGCTTTAAGTAATCAATAGTTAATAACTATGTATTTTGTTTTAAGGAAATTTTGGGACTAGTGCTACCTATAATAAATTTTCGCAAGATTCATCGTCTGAGTAAAAGCTATATAGGTCTAAAAAAAAGAACTAGAGATACCAATGAAGCAAGAATATCGGCACGTAAGCCTAAACTTTTAAATACTACTAAATGTGTGTACTGTGGAGAGCGTCCAATCTTACCTCACTACATGGGATGTGACCACATTTATTGTTATTATTGTTTATCTGCTAATGTATTAACTGATGCTAAATTCTGCTGTGTGATATGTGATACTCCTATGTGTACAAAAGGCATCCAGTCTTTATAAAGTATATACATTTTCTAGGCTAAATAGTGCCAGTTAGCATATAGGTACATTTGTTTCTACATAATATAGGTATTTACGATTTAATTAAATAATAAGTGGATAACAGGATTTTATTTTCATTATTTCAATATTTTATTGAAAAATGAAATCAACACTCAAACAATGAAGAGAAATGCATTGATTTTTAAATCTTCTTAAGTATTTGTTCGCAGCTTAATATGTTTTCTGAAAATTGAATTTAAAAATACATATCGCTCCTGCATTGCAACATAGTCATAACTCAAAAAAGCTTGTTTCGAGAAAAACACTATTCAAATTTTTAGTTTCCATACAAGTCTTAGAAATTTTTTTAGAAAATATTTCTTAACGGAAACAGTTTTGTAACAATTTGAGTAAATTTTTGGCACAATATAAAAGGTAGTACTGTTAACAGTTTTGCATTGTTAGCCCGAAAAGCCAATTTTTTGAGATATGACTATGTTGCAATAAAGGAGCGATATGTATGAGACCGTAATATGATCGTTGGCTGTTCGTACAATGATCATGTACTCAATAGCACCAAGCAAGAATAATAACAAGTAGTCGTACTTGAATGTGTACGTTTTTATTGTTTTGAATCTTTAAAACAACAAAAACATATGAGTGTTTAAGCTGTGCCACTTCACATTTACAAATATAGTGTAGACCTGTAACTTGAACTGACTATGTGTACCTGCATATATAGTCGTACACGAAAAGCTTCCTGTATCTAAAAATTGGTGAATGAGGGTGATTGTATTCTTGCACGAAACAGTTTGTTCTCTTTCTTAGGTTTAGTTTGGGTAAGTATACTTACATATGTACTCGTAGTATATACCAAGAATGATGAGACTACCGATTCCTATTAGATGATGAAGTTTAACCCAAGCAAGGGTTGCCAATTCGATGTATTCCCGAATCATCAAGGACAAGAAGTCACCAAATACATAATTTTGTTGGAAGTGTAAAATTTAATCTGGCGTGTTCCCACACTCGCAAATTTTCAAAATCGCCAGGCCAAATTTATTTTTAGGTTTTCTGTGATTCGCGCGTTTTGCTTGCGAGTTGACATGATGTGAATGCTAAAAACACATGTTTTATCAAAGCAAATAAACTAAAAAATAAATTGAAATGTCAGCAGCATTCATATTATGCATTTGAGTTAAAAATGTAATAAAAAAATTTTATGTAAAAATGTTTATTATCTCCAGAAATGCGTTTTAAGAACATTTTTTAAATTGCATGTACATATTTAGCAAAAATTGATTTATTCTAGTAGGTACAAAGAAAACAAATTTAATTTAATAATAATATATGTATATACGTGATTCTATTATTTGTTTAAGATTTAGTTTAGTGTTAATTCATCAGTTCACTTTGGTATACTATAGTACTGTGAATTCGTCAAGAGTCTGGCGATTGCGAGTCCAAATGTCATGCGAGATGCGATTGTCAGAAAATGCCTGAATAATTTTATGAAATTGAAACGCTTTTGCAAGATGTATGCATTCTTATACATATACATACATACATACCTTTATGTATGTAATATGCAAGTTTTGCACTTCATCATATTCTCATTTTCTATTTATCTTTTTACATTTTTGTGATATCTTAAAATTTGTACATTATTATAAATATTGAAAATTGTTTGCTATTTTTAAATATTGTATACCTAGAACATTTGCCAGCTTGGGCTTAAGACCAGTTTAAGTACACTCTTCCAAATTGAGAAATAAATTATATAGCGGGGTAGAAAATTGAAAATTAAGAAGAAAGTTTTAAGTGAGAATTTTGGAGGAGTGTACTTAAATTGGACTTTCTCCCTTAATTGTCTCAATAAAATTTTAGGCCCTGGAACTAAATTGAACAACTTTGTACAAATAAATACTGTTCCAAAAAAATATTTATTACAAAGAAAGTCTTAATGCTAAGTATACATATTCTCTTTGAAATAGTTAAATATTAAGAGATTGCGCTATTTTTTAATAAAACAGAATACATCTATCAGGGCTGTTCTGCAAATCACTTTTTGTTTTGATTTTTGTGATTTTAAATCGGTTAGCTAACTTGCAATCAATTTGAAATCACATCCCAATTTTTGCACGCACTTTATGATGAATTTTATAATTTATTACATTAATAAATAACTTAATGTGTTTGCTATTGATTATTTAAGTAAAATCATTTATTTTATACGAAATAATTTAATAAATTAAGAAAAAACTAGATACGCTTATTTTGTTGCAAAATTTGTTGTATTATTTTGTGATTTGCTTTATTGGTTTATTTTATTTTACCTTTTATATTTATTAGAAGGAATTAACCTTATTTTGCAAATAATTCCGCGAGTAAAAAAATTCAACCTGAAAATAAAAATATCAGTAAATTGGACCAAAAAACAGAATTTTTTTGTGCTTTAGAAGAGAGTAAATCACATCGAAAATCACAAAAAGTTGTGATTTGCAGAACAGGCACAAATCACATTTGTGCTTTTGAAACGGCATGTGCTTTGAAATCACGTGATTTTTAGAACAGGCCTGTATATAAAAATTTCAACTGGGTATTTTTTAGTACTACAATTGTTTATACCATCACTGTCATGAACTCCCGCTCATATTTTATATTGGTTATGCCAAGTTTAGTTTCTTCTTGAGTTTGCTATGTACTCTGTGGTTTGCTAACACAAGGTCTGCTACGGTCCGCTTGTAAATTCGTTGAACGAATAATTATTTGTTGAATGTTTATTGAAAACGTGTAACAGAAGCATTCAATATTAGTACAAATTTGTGAAATAATTGAAAAAAGAAAACATCAAAGCTGTCCATGTAAGTAGAGAGAAGAAAATTGCGTAGCTTTTGCGCCAAAAATATTTCTTACTATTATAAGTACTACCAAGTATTATTTTCCGAGGGAGCCATTTTTAAATGAACAACATCAGCTGTTATATCTATGATGTTTAGTCATAACAGCTTAAATCGAGATAAAACCAAAAATGCTTTTAGGACAAATTTTGCTGAAGAACTATATTTAAGAAAAAATCAACCAAAACTACAACAAAAATTGGTCAATAATATGAAAAATATATTTTGGCAAAGAAATTGGTCATATATTTTGAATTAATCAAATAGATAATTTAAAATTTTTTTTTTAAATCGACTTGAGCTGTTGTCGTAAATCGGCACAAACACATTCTTGTTTTGAGCGTTTTTCTCTTTGTTTTTATATTCTGCTACATAAAGTGAATAGTTTTCGCTAGCCTTTGCATTTGAAAGGAAATACAGAAGAACATAAAAATTAAGACGACATAAACAAATTTTCCATGCTAAAAAAAAGATATCAAATAATAATTAAATTATATAAATTATAAACGCATAGTGAAATAAACTCATTGAAGTGCATGTGAAATAAGTATATCAAAAATTAAGTTTGTGAGAAAAGTCATTAAATAATTATTACGTTTCAGTAAAAAAAAAAAAAAATCTGAAACAAAGGAAAGCAAAACCCATATACAAATACTAAAAGCAACAAAAATTAATAAAATTTGCTCATATCAGGGTCAATCAACAAGAATATTCTTATTTGAAGACCTTGCAAATTTAAAGAAATTTGATAAGGTTTAAGAAAAGATCCAATCAAAGCACTGCCTCTGTCTGCCAACGGTTTATTTTGTTTTCTGTTTCAATAGAAGGTAATGACAACAATGAATTTGCTGATACACCATTAATATTTATGTTCTTTCAGTCTTGCTATGTTGGATTTAGAAATAGTGCCTGAAATTTCTTTGGGATGTGATGCATGGGAATTCGTTTTAGGAATGCATTTTTCCCAGGCAATTGCTATAATACAATCTCAAGTTGGTATTATCAAAGGAGTACAAGTATTGTACTCGGATACAAATCCGTTGGGTGTGGATATTATAATAAATTTGCCTCAAGATGGCTTAAGATTAATTTTCGATCCAGTTAATCAACGTTTAAAAATTATTGAAGTTTGCAATATGAAATTAGTGAAACTAAAGTACTGTGGAGTATATTTTAATTCACCTGAGGTTTTGCCTTCGATTGAACAAATAGAACATTCATTTGGAGCTACACATCCCGGCGTATACGATGCTGCAAAACAATTATTCGCATTACATTTTCGAGGACTCAGTTTTTACTTTCCAGTAGATAGCAAGCTACATGCCGGTTATGCTCATGGCTTGGGTTCTTTGGTGTTTTTGAGTGGAGCTTCTCCAGTAGTCTCAAAGATGTCACTATATGCTGGAAGTAATGTTACAGAAAATAAGACCCCACCACTACCATTGTCATGTTATCATCGTCAGATTTACTTGGAGTCTGTCACAGTATTACGTACGGTTTTAGGCAGTACCAAAGGTTTAAAATTAAAGCTTTTCACAGAAGGCTCCGGGCGATCTCTCGAGCCACGCAGACAATGCTTTACAAAGGAAATTCTATTTGGCGACAGTTGTCAAGATGTAACCACCCAACTGGGAGCTCCGAATCGTATTTTCTTTAAAAGTGAAGATAAAATGAAAATACATTCCTCCAATGTTAATCGTCAAGCTCAAAGTAAACGCAGTGATATATTCTTTAATTATTTCACTTTGGGTATTGATGTTTTGTTCGATGCCCGCACTCAAACATGCAAGAAATTTATTTTGCACACCAACTATCCAGGACACTTCAATTTCAACATGTATCATAGGTGTGAATTTCAGTTTCAATTGCAGCCGGATCGTTCTTTAATCGATGGCGGTGTACGTGCTTCCTATGGAGATACGCCCACAAATCCTGTTACAATAAATGCATATTCAAAGTGGAACGAAATTAGCGCTGCCATGGCTCCTTCGGACCGACCAGTTGTTCTTCACAGAGCTTCGTCAACCAATACTGCTAATCCTTTTGGGTCAACTTTCTGTTACGGTTATCAGGATATAATTTTCGAAGTGATGCCAAATAACCATATTGCTTCGGTAACGCTTTACAGCTCAGTCCCTGCAAAACATTCAGAAGACTTGTGGCAACAACACAAAATGCAAGACATACGCTTGACAGTTGCGTGAAAACCTGTTTTTTTTTTATCATTTATTATAGGTATAGAGTAAATCATCACAAAAGCACAAGGTTTATATGTATTTTGTGTCGACATAGGATTGTTTTCGTGTGAACATACATCCTACCGCAAACATGATGACCATGTAATTATTAACATAAATATAGGAAAAGGAAAAAATCAATTAAAATCTCCTTTAAAATATATACATAAACTTAAATTAATACTTTTAAAATAATTTATTATTTTATGTACGCTAAATCAATTCAAATTGATACCTTAAAAATTAAACACAGCATTTGAGTCTAGAACGAATTGCTGGTACGGAAAGTGTATCAAATTTTTAATAACATACTAAACGAAATTATTTTATTATATTTTTGTCATCTTTAATGTTTTATTAACATATTAAAACCCGATAAAACCAAAATAAATCAATTAAAAAAGCAAATGTTGAAACTGATGAATTTTCATACTTGGGGGCAGGAATTTTTAAATGAAATGAAATATTCGGCCATGTCACAGAATTCACTTCCGTTCGGAAATGGAATTGAATCGGTTTTTTAATTCTTCAAAAAACGAAAATTTTAAACTTTTTCGGAATGAAATCAATTCTATAAGATAATACTAATTTCGTTCTTGCAATTAGAAATGATTTTATTCCGAAAAGTCTTTTACTTTTCCGTTTTTTAAGAAGTAAAAAAAGAATTCAATTCCGTTTCCGAACGGAATTAAGCTCTGTGACATGGCTAATAGTATTTTTTTTAATTCACATATTTTATGAGACAGTCAACGGAATAATCTTTTTTTGCCTAATTAAACGTTTTTCCCTAATTTTTTAATAAATATTCACGCATTTACTAGCATGCCCGAATCACAAATGGAAAATAAAACTGAACAATCCCATAAAAATACACAGCAAGACGTGACGTATGACCCTGCTTTTCTGCCGGATATGTTACCTGTTTATTATAAGCGTTTATTTCCTCACAAGCCTTTTTATCGATGGCTTTCGTATGGTTTGTGTAAGTGAACATTTTAATTAATACTGATTGTAATATACTTTTATTCTACATATATAATTTTTATATGCTTAAATAAATTTTTTTTAGCCGAGGAAGGTATTTTTGCAAATCGGGAAATTTCTTTTACATTGCATGATGATATATACATACGGTATTTGTGTTTCGATACGCAAAGTGATTTAGAAAAAGAGTTATGCTCGAGGTGTCCATTTAAAATAGATATTGGAGCTGTAATGAATACCAGGTACATTTTTTACGAAATTAATATTTATTAATTCAAAGCAGAATTCCACTAAATATAACGACCAGCGGTATTGACGAAATATTTAATAACAACATGACTTTATCATAGCACCATCATTCGATGAACACACTTTCGAATTTTATTTCTGTTACATAAGTTTATTCTGCTTAAAGTTTGTCTTCAAATATAGAAACGCTTTCTAATTTATTGGAATTTATTCATTTTAGACCTAAAAACAATCGGATATCGGCTGCTGCAATGGCTCCTGTGCAGCGTGAATTGGTTTTTGATATCGATATGACAGATTATGATGATGTTCGTACTTGCTGTAGTGGCGCCGATGTTTGCACAAAATGCTGGAAATTCATGGTAATTGCGGCACGGGTGTTAGATGCCGCAATACGTGAGGATTTTGGATGGGAACACATATTATGGGTATTTTCTGGTCGTCGTGGCATTCATTGTTGGATATGTGATTATGACGCTCGTCATTTGGATTCAACTGGACGATCAGCAGTCGCTGAATACTTTCAGGTTGTTACCCATGCCATGGTTGAGGGTGTAAATGTTCCCAGAGTTCATATAGGGGAAAAAATGCATCACAGCATTAAAAGAGCGTTTAGGTTTATAGAACCAGCGTTTGAAGAAACAATCTTAAGCGACCAAAATTTATTTTGCTTACCAAATGGCGTTCGAAAGTTATGTCAATTTATTGCTGACGATGTAGCTCGCAAAGATGCTGAACAATTTTTGCTTAATAATGTCGCAGATGGTGCTTCAGCTCGTGATGTTTGGGAAGCTTTCAAGCGTTATACGAACTCCATGCGTTACAATTCAACAGCTTCCGTTTGGTCACGAAGATTAAAGAACATAATAGAAGAAATTCAGTTGGCATGTTTATATCCTCGTTTAGATATAAATGTAACAAAAGGTTTTAACCATTTATTGAAGGCTCCCTTCTGCATTCATCCAGCCACAGGTAAAGTTTGCATTCCATTCAGTGCAAATGCTGCTAGTAAATTTAATCCAACAACTGTGCCAAATATAGCGCAATTGCTGCAAGAAATTAACGCGTTTGATGAGAAAACAAAAAGTAAGGAAGAGTCTGATGAAAAGGTACGCATTAAGGATTACAAAAAGACAAGTATGTTTAAGGGAGTAGTAGTTTTCGAAGAATTTCTACGCAAAATTGAAAGCAGCTTAAAAGCCAAGCTTGTTCTAGGAAATGAAGCAAAAATTGATTTTTGAATTAAAACCAATATAAAAAATATTGTTTATTTCGTATGATAATAAAGTAATAAACAAAATGGTACAAAACATCCTTAAAGAAAAAATATAAATTTATTGTATACTTACATGAGCGCAAATATATTTGAAAAGATTAATTCTTTACATTATCATTACATTCAGACAGACAATTCGTTTTTGTACAGAAAATTGTATTCTATTTAATTTCATTTTTTTTTTAAATGGTTCAATAAAAGAAAATTAATTCAAAAAGCAGTTTGAAGGCGTTTGTAACAATTTTTCTTCTTTATTTAATATGCTTTATTTGATCATATGCATCTTAGTCGAACAAGAGGTGCACTGTTTTCAGGTTTTTTGATTTCTGCTTCGAGACGAACAAAGCCTTCTTCGGGAATACTGCTAGCAGCTTTCTTGATATGTACTGCATTAACTTTTGAACCATAACGTAATTGGAATACTTCAGAGTCTATTGAAGATTCATTGAGTTTAATGTTTAACACCACGGTTTTAGGTAAAATGTCTCCTACGTTCAAAATTTTTTGAGCATTTTCGTCATCTTCTGCAGACCCATGCCATATAGAAACTTCCTCTGCTACACATTCACATTCTTCCGAGGGTTCTAAAATTTTTTTTTCGCAGTCCACAAGAAAAAGTGTTTGTCGAGCACAGCCCACAGCAACAACTTCGTCAGCAGATATTGAGCAATTGATTTCAACGTCAGGATACTTATTTGAAATTGCCGATTGCAGCTTAGGTATTTGTGTTGTTGCCCCCAACAGTACAATATTATCTAATTTTTTAATTTCCGGATGATTTTTTAGAGCCTTATCTACGCATTCATTAAGGATTTGCATAAATGAATTTATAACTGGCTGAATAAGGCTTTCGAAGCGAGCACGACTCATTTGGTTATTAAAATCTACACCGTCCATAAGAGAATCAATATAAAGTTGCGTGGAGGGAAGTGTGGAAAGGATATGCTTACAGTTTGCAGCAGCAGTACGAATTTTAGCTAGAGAGCGGCGACTTTCATGAGGATCTAATTTATATTTTCTTTGAAATTCTTCGCAAATAAATTTCACTAACTCTTCTGTAAACTGGTGACCACCAATAGGAAATGGGCCAAAGCATTCAATTTTTGTGTACAAACCATGCTTAATTTCATACAAAGCAAAGTGTGAGAAGAGTCCACCACATTTTACTGTCAATACATATTTAGTGTCATCGCTCGAGATATCTTCACCAATAGCATATGCTAAAACGGCAGCTGTTGTCTCATCGACTATTTGAGCCACATGGAAACCGGCTTTCTCGGCGGCCTGGGCTAATATTTCCCACGATTTCGAAGGGAAATAACTGGGAATGGACAGCACAACGATCGGTTTCTGTGTAGCATCGCTAAAGTACTGCCGCGCTAATTCCAGCTCTGATTCAAAAAGTTTAACTTGTACTTCAAATGGAGAAATTTCTTTCAGAGCTTCATTGTCATCATTTTTATGTTGCACTGCTTTTAACAAGAACGTATTCTTTCCTGAATCATATTCACATGGTATTGTTTTAATCGCTTTTGTTAGCAAATCCTCTTTTATATCTTCTGCCGGCCTTAAAAGCTGAAAGCTATTTGCCACTGCCTGCTTCGGTTTTGAAGACATTTTTTGTTTTGCAGTTAGGCCACACTCAATCTCATCCACGCCATCCCAGAGTAAACATGCTTGGGAAACGCGATCACCCTGCTTGTTGGCTATTACATCTGGTTTTGTATCGGAAGGTTTTACATGTGCAATGCAAAGCGTGCTGTTACCCACTTTTACTCCAAATCGGGGCCACATTTTTATTAATTTACTTATATTTAAAAGAAAGATTTAATAAGCCACTAAAGAACTAAATTTACTAAAATACTATATAACCTCTACCGTTAACTGTCAAAAAATACGCGGCGTGCTAAATGTTTGACAGATAAACAAACTTGATGATGCCACACTTTTAAGAGCAAAAGAGAATTCAAAACAAAGGGATAAAAGAAAGTGATGTAAAGCAAACGTCAAAAGTAACGCATAAAAGATTAGAAAGAAATTAATAGACAAAAAAAAATCGAAAAAATAAAGAAGTACACACATTTATTTCTCTTCCTACATTTAATTTTTTGTATTTAACAATAACAAAATTACAAATATTTATAAACAAAATGCATAATATGCAATGGATTGCAAATAATTGCAAAAATTTTAAATAAAAAAAATTAGTGAAAAAGCGTTGAAAAGAATGAAAATTTTTATACGTAAGATTGAAAATTTTACGAACGCCTCGAGGAGGTAATTGATTGTCACATCATACCCTACTTACATACTCTTACAACTTTACACAATAGTAGTGAAAATAATATATGAAACTATAGGAAGGCAAGTGATTCGTCATCGATTTACCAAAAAGATTGGATAAAGAAAATTATTTTCCTTCATTTCCATATACATACATAAGTATATACATGTGTATGTATGTATGTATTTATGAATGTTTGGGCAAAAAATGTAAATTAAACAAATTACATAAAAAAATTAAGAGTGGCAAAAAATACAATCCGAGATAAGAAAATATCGTATTTTGTGACAAAGATTTGTTACCACGAATATTCTTCATTAACATGGATGATAATTTAAGTACGAAGTCCTCGGAATCTTCTTTGACCACAAGTGGAGAGTATGAAATCGTTACCGACAGTAATTTAACAACACCACTTGACATACAGCCATCATTGGACCTTTCCAATAATTGTAATATTTCGGATATACAAAATGCTATGACTGATGCTCTCAAAGAATTGGAATCTGATAAAGCAGGAGAAGGTAATTAGTTACTGAAATTGAAATGTTTGTAATAAAAGTAATAAGTCAACATTTTTTTTCTGGAGGACTTTTAATTAATAAATACATATGTCAATAAATAAGTAGGTTGGTTTTTACACTAACAACTTTTGCTAGGCATTTATTGCATTGTTTGTTGATTCTCTTTGTTCATTCACTTTAAAAAATTTGCTTTTAATATTATAGTAATGACTTATCCTTTCGATAAAGAACCGAAAGTACCTTTAATAATTTTTTATCGTTCAAGAAGTTTCCAAACAAATTCTTAAACAAGGCATTAACTTAAATATCTTTTAGAACGTTGTACTAGTTACTATAGATCAATTGATAATTTGAGCACTAAGTCCTCGGAATCTGCTTTAGCAACAAGCGAAGAATATGAAATTGTTACCGATAATTATATACCATCATCACTTGATGCTCAACCAATGATGGAATTAGCTAATGATGGTCATATTTTGGATATGAAAAATACTATGACTAATATTCTTACAGAAATGGAACATTATAAAACAGGAACAGGTAATTAAAGAAACTATGCTGTAAATATATGTAGTTTAATATTTTGAAAATTATTTTCAAAGTCAGCTTATAAATGGCTAGTTATCTACGTTTTTATATATGTAGGTGTTTTCCAATCGCGAATAAAAATTTCAATTTCAGTTGTCACTTTGTCGCTCTTATTTTGAGCCAATATTTTAGATTTCTTAATAACTAGTCTGAGTTTTAAGCACATATAATGCTTTCCCATAAGATACCATTTAAAATTGTGAACTAAGATATCAGCTGCAGCAGCACTCAAACTAAAGTAATATTCCGTTGTTGTTTAAACTATGTTAAAATACGTTGAATAGTGTGAAAAAAAACACTTGTGTTTCATTACATAGGTATTTCTTTCATCTTTTACAAGTCTTACAACACATTTTCATGTTTCAGTGCGATATTTATGCGTTTGTGTAGACTCAAATTTTATGATTTTAAGATGGTAAAACATCATCGTGGTAATAATTGCTTATGTATCAGCTTTAAATTTAAATGAATAGCAGTGAAAAAATTAAAAAGTGTAATTTGCGATTAGCTTGAGATATTTTAAATTATTTAAATTTCTTGCTGCTAATTTTTCGTCCCTTTGTATTTAAATTATTGTTTGTTTGTTGAGCTAGATAGAGGTCACCTACATATATAAATTATCATTGTTTATTTGTTTCAATATTTCGACACTCCGTTTTGTGTCTTCTTCAGGCAATTTTTGTTTATTTTTATAAAAAAAAGAAGAAGACAAACAACGGGGTATTGAATTGTTGAATCAAATAAACAACGATAATTTATATAAGTGAACTACAGCTCAACAAACAAAAAATCATATAAATTACTTAAAACAAATTCAATCTGTTTTTGATTAATTTGCGAATTAATTTTTTTTAATTGAAACAATAGAATTTGTACTTATTCTACAAGTACAAGGTGTCCCACGCAAAGGTATACTACTCGCATAGCTTCCAATATAATCGTAGCTTTATGCATTGTGGCACCATCTTGCTGATACCACATATTAATCAAGCCCAAATCATGTAGTTGTGGCGTTAAAAAGTTTTCAATCATATCACAATATCGATATCGCTCCCCATTCACAGTTACCGTTATGCCGTTTTCATTTTCAAAGAAATAAGGTAATGATTCCTCCGACTAGATTGCAAACCAGACTGTCACTTTTAATGTACGCAAAGGTGACTGATAAATAATTTTAGAGTTTTCTGTTGTCCAGAAAAGACTATTCTGTTTATTTACATTTCCATTCAAATGAAAATGTGGCTACTCGTCACTCATTATGATTTTACATTAAAATCGATGATTTATTCTGATAAAATTTTATTAGGAATACCAATCAGAGCTAAAATTTTTATATAATTTAAGATTTTTACTGTAAATTTAAAGATATTCAATAAATTCTAATTATCAAACACAAAAACAATTAAAACACGTTGCCCCCAGCTAAAGATTTGATTATTATTTTTTTTAGTCTTCTTCAATCAAAAATTATTGATTACAGCAGATTTGTCTTTTAAAAAATCCTTCTTAAGAAATACTTAAGAAAGGGAAAAACTTGAACTATAACCCGATGTACAAATTAACAAACCAAAAATTTAAATTAAAACACGTTGGTTTATCGAATATTTTTTCATAAAAAATTGGACATGTGCCTACTTCAAGACTGCCAAATATGAACCATCAAGACTAATGTTTACCAAAATAGCGGCAAAAAAAAGTAGTATACTTTCCCGGCGGCCACCCTGTAAAAAGAAACTGAAAACATAGTGCTTCATTCGAAAGAGCTTCAGAACATAAAACACTACGAATTGGGACATTCGGGTATATGTAGGTCTAAAAATAGTATAATTATTTTCAAGCTTTTGAACTAGTAAAAAATTATTTTTATTTACTTAGGTATTTATTTACTTCAATACATTGAAAGTTTATACGGCCTAAAATGATGAATGAAATGGCCTGAAAACACGTTTGACATTCACTTTCTGTCTGATCCTTTCTGTTACGTAAGTAGAAAAGTAACATTGTTGGGGACTGCAAAATGTGCTAAATGGTACATATGTATGTATGTATCCATGAAGTCTTGATACAACAAAATTGAAAAAAAAATACAGTTTTATTCAGGTTTTATATTACACGGGATAATTAATAAAAATTCAGTTTGCAAGAGACAAATAAAACAAGCAATTACATATATTGGCAAAAATAAAAATAATACTAAGAATAAAATAAAATAAAATATGATTTGGAATCGAGCATAGCTGCTGGGGCTATCAGCTCGATGTAAATGTTTACTCGTTTACTTTACAGTAGAAATCCCCAGATTATTGAACCATTAATAAACTTCTCTATTTTTGTGCGGTCGCTTCTTATTAGAATTGCTAGAATTTGGAATCACTTGCCGCTTCATTTATGCTCTTTTGCGTTTTCATTTCAAAAAGTTCTCTTTCTAAAGTCGTTGTTCCATTCTCCTCCCCCCTCTATGTTTGCTATTGATCAGATAGAATCCAGAAGAGTGCAATTATTGATAGTGTTGCAGCGAAATCTAAGTAAATCGCATTTAAGGTGACCATATGTGTAATGAAATTCTGTTTGCTTAGTATCTCTTAAATTGTTAACTGATTTTCTGCTTAACGTACTCAGTAGCATTTTTATATTTGATATTTGTCTTCAAACTTATTATTAATTTTATAAATATGTATATAAGCACATACACACATCTGCATTTAGTTCTACTCGGATTTATGTAAAAGGGATAACGGTTGGCAATTAAATATTATGTAATTTATTTACTTCTTAAAAACAGTTTCAAAAGAAACAAAAGAGACTTTGATACAAGGAGACAAGGAGTGCAGTAGAAAAACGAAAAATTTTAAAGCGGCTTAGTTTTTTATTGATTTGAATAAATAAAATTTAAAAATATAATTTTCATGCGCCGTTATCCCGGTTATTGAAAACAAAAAAAAAAAACTAAACGCTATTGAAAATTTTTTTTTTGATAAAATTGAATTTAGAAATCGTTTAAATAAAAGGAGTTTCAATAAATCGAAATAACAGATAGATACATATGTCATATAGTCTTTTTTTATATACATATTATTAGAATGCTATTATAATATGAATCATGCTAAATGACTAATATAAGGAATATTACTGAAATGTATTTAATAAACTTGTAAACTATAATTATTCTAGCAATACACCATTGATTGTTCTTGTAGGCTTTTGTATTGCAGACACAAATAAATAAACAAATAAAACAATAAAAAATAAGAATTGATACCAATAAAAAATTATAAATAGTTTGTTTTCGATGTGTCCCAGCTATCTATATGTCGACATTTCATAGGAGCTACCCTAATCATCAGTAGACTTTGGAAATTTTTGAAAGATATTCTCAAACATTCAACTTTATATTCCAACAATCTAAATAAATTGCTGAGAATTTGATAAGGAAAATGCTCTAATAATATCTGTCAAAACACAAAAAACAAGCTTTTTCGTTTATACACGTCTAATAGTGAAAATTACTTTCAAAAAGCTCTCTTGTCCAAAAATATACTCGAACGGAAGAATACTCGTAATAAAAATTCGTAAACTTTTTACGATTACAACAATCTACGTTTTACAATAACTGTTCTCTCTGTCTCTGTTCTGTCAAAGGTTCCCAAGTCTACTGATGATTAGGGTCGCTCCTATGAAATGGCGACATATAGAGAATAAGAATAATAAAGGGAATAAATTCATTGTTTGAATATGAAAAATATTTATATATTTTATAAAATTTTAAAGCTTTTCTAATTAGTTGTCAATAGTTGTAAATATGTATATACATATGTATATGGGCCTGTACATTGTACGTACATATCCTGAATGAATTCACACCTGAATAAACAATCATATTCATGAAAGAAGTGTTTCCAAACAATTTTATTTACATGTGCAACCAAAGCTACATTTTCGCTTGTACTCTGATGCTTCACTATACATATTGTAGAGCTAATGCCAAATACGCCCACCTTTAAAACGTTAAAATAAAACAAACAGGCATTAATTAATCACTTTGCTTTTCCGCTATTAAAAAAATTTTTTAAATTAAAGAAAAGAAATATTTTTCTTATTTAATTTACAGGCACCTGTTCTATTAATACAAGTCTTAAAAGTAAATCACTTACATTACCTTTGATGGGTACAACCAGCCCTGCTCTGGTAGTACCACAAGACAAATCAAGTCTTGCAGCAATGAAGACACAAACAGTACCACGTTTATCAGTTAAAAATGGTCAAAATACACCGACGCCTAAAAGCGATGACTCAAACTCTGAAATGAATCGCGTTGGCCAGTCAGTGTTTTATGATTGCATAGATGCAAATGCAGGTAATATTCCGGTCATCTCAGAGCGGCATATCGGCGATGGTGCTGATGTTGAAGAGAAGCAAGATAAAATGAAACCAGAACGAAATGACACCGATGAAGAAAGTGAGTTTAATATTATTAAATATTGTTTTTCTCTACATATTTTGGCTCTTCAGTTTCCGAAATAGATCAAGGGTGCACCATATTTTCCGGTGTTACTTATTTGGGTGCGGCTAATATAAATGCTCCCAAATCCGAACTTGATGTTTATCGCATAATGAGTGAATTGAATAGCGGAACAGCTGCAAACGGCTTGAAAATCTCCATCAGCATACCGAATTGTTCTGATGGTTTGGTAGTTTTGCATGATGCCGACACCAATTCTATAATTGCCACCTATGAAATACAAAGTATTATTTTATACTTTCGTGGGCCCATTGAAACAAAGGAACATGGTTGTTTTGCATTTACCTGGTTGCATGGGGAGTCTCTTTTCCAGTGTCATGTTTTTCGTTGCCATATACCAGAAGCTGTAAATCAAGTTAGCGGTAAATACTTTTGCCATTTGATAGTAAAGAAGATATCTTATCAATTTGTTTTTTTTAGCATGCTTCCAAAAAGCTTTTCAAACTTATCCACCCAGTTTGACTTGTAGTCTTACCTCGGCTGTTGACAGTAACATGATGAACTCAATTACTTCAGATATTAGTGGAAATCTGTTGAACACGGCAGGCTATGAATTTTTAGTTTCTTTGGAAATACGAGAAAAAGTGGCTAAGAATTCGTATACTCCCGTGCCCCGTGATCGTCATTGCTTTAAGCTACGAGCCAATACAGACAAAGAAGTTTACATAACAGTCAAGCAAACACCCTCGACTGTTTTGCAACCTTTGTTAATTGAGCGTTGTTTTGGAGTTTTGTTAAGCCCAGGCAAGTTGGTGAGGCAGGCAGATATGCAACTGATTGATATGATAACTATGGGTTATATACAATCGCCGGCAGCTGCTAATACAAATTCCAGTGGAAATGGCAGTATAGTTACTACCACTACAGCTAGTGGAGATACCCCTGTGTCTGTAACACCATTATGTTTAAATCCGTATCACATTCGTGCTGAATGGAAAGCCAATGAAAAAGCATTTGAACAATTAAATGTCGAAACTTCAAAAACTTTTTTGACTGTGGCAGTCGATATTGTCATACGTGGCATACAAGAGCCTGTAAGATTTGTCATAGAAACACCAGTTACAATACAATCAGCTGGCGAATTGCGTATTATGGATCATTTTATTTCAAAGCGTCCAATGACTTTACGTTTTTATTTGCACTTAAAACGAACCACAGATGAGTTTAGTTGGAAGGTAAGCTCAATTGATCCTTCAGAAGAGATATCGGAGCCGCCGCAACAGTCTACATCTTCTTCATATTTACTCAAATTTGGAATGAATAATCTTTCGCGTATAGTACGTTCAGCATCGATTGCTTCAATTGAAGACGAGTGTCCCACTGATCCAGAAGATCTGTCTGATGGCGATGAACCATTATTAAGCGGCACTGGGGAAGTGTCAAAAGATTGCTCACAGGATACTTTAGATGAATGGGATCCAGTTCTCAAAGAGTGGGATGGTGAGAAGAGGCCAAAAAATCTTGCACCTCTTGTACGCTCTGGAGTTCCGGAAGCATTGCGTGAAATGATTTGGAAAAAGTTGGCTGGAGTTGAAGCTAAAGCGGAAATGCTGGATATGTATAAAAATCTAATAACCAAAGTAAGTGTGAGACTAAAATCGTAACGAAAAATCGTAAAATCGTAAAGAAACAGAATTTTTTTTTTTTTGATCTAAGGTATGTCACCAGTTATTGCAGTATCGATCTGTTTGTTGTCAGCATTGAAAACCAAAATTTTAACAAATTATATTTTTATTTATTCATTTCAATTCTATGTATTTTTGTTTGTTTTGTACAATATATTTATTTATTTATTTTTGCTTTCACACAATTGATACTGATATTGATACGAGTCATGGCGAATTCATAACAGGTGAAATTGACAGCGAACTGATAACTTTTTTTTTTTTTAATTTTAATCTGCTTCAGATGTCAACGGCATAATTAAAATAAAATTGGGGAAAAAAATTTAAAACAATTTTTTAAATTATGTATTCTATCTTGAGCGCCAGATATCACCCAGAATCCTCCTGGTCATTTTCACCTTTTCAAGCTCTGTGATCTGACACTTAAGTTTCACGAGAAAATTAAAAATTTCACAATATAATTAGGTTTTTCTTTTATTGTAAATTTTTTTTATGGAAATTTGAAAAAAGAAAATTCAAAACAATTTTTAAATTTATTTATTGCAACTTGAGCGCCAACTATCATTCTGAATCCTCCCCAATCTTGCTGGCCATTTTCACCTTTCCAAGCTCTATAATCTGCGACTTTCACTTTTACGAAATAACTAAAAGTTTCACGAAATAATTAAATGTTTGTCTTTTATTGTAAATTTTTTTAATATATTTTTCTTTTAACTCCTTTTTGTGTTTATACTTTTCTCTTGACATTTGAAAAAGATTTATTTTTTGTAGTGTTGTATTTATTGCTCTTGCATTTACCTGGTAAAAATTCGTCTTGATACCACTCAAAAAATTATAAACAAAGGTTTCCAAGTCTACTGATGATTAGGCTAGCTCCTATGAAATGTCGACATATGTCTATATGCTAGAAAACATGCTTTTTATAATTTTTTATTGGTATTTTTGCTTTCTACGTATATAGTTTTATTTGAACACTTATTAAAAATGCATTCTATTAGCACGCAGCCATTCTAAATAAATTTAACTTTACTGTGGTTATTGGGCAACAAACAGGTGTGTTGTATGTACAACAAAACTTTCATGTTATACAACAAAAATGTTGTGGAGAATGGTTTCTCAAACAAATCCTAATGTTAAAGATAAAGCAAAATATAGTTTTTGCGAATACGTCTTTAATAATATACATATATATAGCATGAAATTTTTCATACGAGATCTGATAAAAAAATAACAGTTATTTTAATATTTCGTTAGTTACGATGTTCGATTTTCGCAATTTTTTCTGTTATGTTGGCACACATGTCTGTTATATATGTATGTTGGCAATATCAGCCATTTTGGATTGTCAATTTGTTTTTGACGGATAACAAAAGTTAGTCCTGGTTTAGTGTGCTCTTCGATTTTTTACTATCCGAAAAAATGGATCAAAGAAATTGTATTAAATTTTGTGTAAAAACTAAAATTAGATGCGCAAGGACATTTGAAATGTTGACTGTGCCGTTTTGCGAGTCTACTATGAGCAAAACACAAGTTCAATTGTGGTATAACCGTTTTAAGGAAGGCCGAGAAGATGTCAATGACAATGCTCTTCGTGGTCGCCCGAGCATGTCAACAACCGACGAAAACATTGAAGCAGTGAAGAAAATGATTTTGGGTAATCGTCGAATCACTATCAGAGAGGTTGCTGATGATGTTGGCCATTTTTAATGATGTTTTAGGCATGAAGCGTGCTGCAGCGGGGATTGTTCCAAAATTGCTAAATTTTGAGCAAAAACAACGTCGCATGGACATCGCTCAAGAGCTGTTGAACTTCGTCAACGAATCCAGATTTCCTCGAAAAAGTTATAACTGGTGACGAATCATGGGTGCATGGCTATGACATTGAAACCAAAGTCCAATCATTCCAATGAAAGCGTCCTGAAGAGCCAAGACCGAAAAAAGCACGTCAAGTTCAGCCAAATGTGAAGGTTTTGCTGACTGTTTTCTTCGATTGCAATGGCGTGGTGTATAATGAATTTTTGCCACAAGGTCGTACGGTCAATAAGGAATACTATCTTGAAGCTATGCGCCGTTTGCGCGAAGCAGTTCGTTAGAAACGCACAGAATTGTGGTAAAAACAACCATGATAACGCACCAGCTCACACATCGATGTTTGTGCGTCAGTTTTTGGCCAAAAATAAAACCGTTATCATGCCTCAACCACCGTATTCACAGGACTTGGCCCTCGCTGACTTTTTCCTCTTCCCGAAACTGAAGACACCGATGAAAGGAAAGCGTTTTGCTACAATTGAGGAGATAAAAGAAAAATCGAAACAGGAGCGATACTTAAAAGCGAGTTTCAGAAGTGTTTCGAAGAAAAACGCTCGCATAAGTGTATTATATCTGAGGGGAATTACTTTGAAGGGGACAAGATAGTTATTGATGAACTAATAATTAGTTTTTGATAAAATTTAAAACAGCGGCTATTTTTTGATCAGACCTCGTATATTACTGGTTGATTTTTGTAGAACACACTATTATTTTTGGAATTTTGTGATTATGTATTGACATTACGACTTTCAAAACTTGAAACACCATGTATCTTTTAAGGAAACCAAATGTGAGACAGTTATTCAGCGCGATATACATCGAACATTTCCAGCACATAAGTGTTTTAAAGAAAGCGGTGGATCAGGTAAAAAGAATTTTGAGTATTCTCAAAATAACTTAATGTTAATATTTTTGCTTTTTAGGACAAGATGCGCTTTTTAAAGTATCCAAAGCTTACGCTGTTTATGACAGTGAGGTGGGCTACTGCCAAGGCCTGAGTTTTATAGCAGCTAGTTTATTGCTCCACGTAAGTTAGTGTCGAATAAAGGCATACTAATTCCAGTTGAGTTCTAAAGCCTCTATTATTCTGAATTATAGATGCCGGAAGAAGACGCTTTCTGCGTTTTAGTTTCCCTTATGTACGATTACAGTTTACGAGATTTATATAAACAAGGTTTTGAAGTGTTGTATTTACGACTTTATCAATTGGAACGACTTATTAAAGATCATTTACCCAAACTTTATGAACATTTTCAAAATTGCGGCATTGAAACTCATATGTATGCCTCGCAATGGCTGCTAACTTTGTTTACGGCTCGTTTCCCCTTATGTTTTGTTTTCCATGTTCTAGATGTTTTTCTTTTGGACGGCATTCCTCTACTATTTCAGGTTGCCCTTACATTGTTATCAATATGTGAAAACGATTTACGCCAGCTAGATTTTGAGGGTATTTTGAAGTATTTTCGTGTCACTTTGCCCAAAAAATGTCGCAGTTCTAGCCAAGCCAGGCGTATCATGAAAATGGCTTGTGATCGCAAAATCAAAAAGCTCAAGCAATACGAAGATGAATTTATGTTAAAGAAACAAGATAAGGAGCGCCTTGAAAAAGAGGCTCAAATTTATGAAAATCGTTTTGGCGCAGAAAGGCGTAAACTTCAGACGGAAATTAATGATCTACAACAAAAGTTAGTCGATGCTAATGAACGTGCCATTGAAAAGGAAAAGAAACATACGGGTATTATTCAAGATTATAAACAAATCATACAACGTTTGGAACAAGATATGACAACGCTGAATGAGAGCCTAGGAGCAGTTATGGTAAGTAGCATAATCATGATGTAAAAATCATGTAACTGAGAATATTTTCACAGAATTGCGTGTCCAAGTGTCCAAACTGTTCTCAACACATTGAACACAATGATCTGGCAAATAATTTAACGACAGTTTCTAATGAAAATGTAACGGTAATTAAGAATAACAAAATTACAAATGAGGCCCCATTGGGTCCACTTGATCCTTTACATTCAGCACAACACCGTATACGGGAGCTAGAATTAGAATTGGCGCAAGCAAAACTGGCACAAGTTGAAGCCGAATGTAAAAATCAAGACTTAAATCATCAGCTTAATACGACTATTACAGAAATGCATTCGAATCGAAATAGCTGGCAGCCATGGTTTTCGAAAACTTTAAACACTTTGCAGGAAAAAGTCTCTACACGAAGTAATCGAGATCCGCAATCAGCAGCCACATTTCAGTCATATATGTCGGCAACAGGAAGTGAATCAAATTCACCATTAGGTCACCAGGTATCTTAATGGAAAATGCCCTTAAATCCCAACAGCTCTTAATCTTTCTCGTCGTCATTATCATGATACAAATTTTTAAGTTAATTTTTTATTTACATACGAGTATATACATACATATATATTATAAGAATGCATCCGATAAAAAAACGTTTGGAAAGAATTCACATATATTACAAAACTTCTTATTAGCAATTATTGACTTATTTGAAAATGTTTTCGGGATTTGCAAGCGGGTTGTCATTTTACTTTTAAACAAAATGATTTTTTTAGTTTTGTGCTTTAAATTATTGTTTCTTTTTTTTAAACAAAGAAAATGAAATACATGTTTAAAGACTGTATCACATTTATAGTCCGCTATGCAAGCAGTCATATTCCACAAGATAGCTTCAAAATGTCACTAAATTATGGCATAAAAAAAATTCAAAAAATTTTAACAACTTCAGCTGCTCTCGTGCAAGTACATCTTATCAGTATAAACTACTTTTCACGGTAACAGTTACGGAGATGACAAATTACTAATTTTCTTGAATTTCCTTTATTTCAAACATAAAAACTTTTAAATTTAATATTCGTATTATTTCACCTAGTTTATATTAATTTCTTCTAAATTCTTCCAGCTAAAGCTAAAAAACAAAACAATGATCTTTAGCTGGGATATAAAGTTGAACTTTTTAGAATATCTTTCAAACATTTAAGATAGCTCCTATGAAATATCGATATATAGACGGCTTGGAAACATAGAAAATAAGATCTTTATACTATTTTGATTGATATCAATATTAGAAGCTAATCATGGTACAATAAAATAACAGTTAAAAGCGGAACTACAACAAGCCAACAATAAAAAAAAACAACATGGCTTTTTATTGTTGCTTTGTGTTGATAACTGTCAAAGAAAACAAAAGAAAATAAAAAAACAAACGTATATTTTTCTACGTGTTGTTATTTTACAAATAATTTTTCAAGAAGTTTTTGCCAACGCGAATTCATAACAGGTGAAATTGACAGCTCAGCTGATAACTTTTTTTAATTTTAATCTTTTTCAGATGTCAATGGAATAATTAAAACAATTTTGAAAAAAAAAAAATTTTTTTTCACCTTTTCAAGCTCTATCATCTCAGACTTTAAGATTCACGAAATAATTAAAACTTTCACGAAATAATTAAGTTTTTCTTTTGTTGTAAATTTTTTTTGAAAGAAATTTGAAAAAAAAATTTTTTTTTGAAATAATTTTTTAGTTTTGTATTTTGTATCATTCAGAATCCTCCGCAATCTGGCTGGCCTTTTTCACCTTTCCGAGCTCTATGATCCGAGACTTTAATTTTCACGAAATAGTTAAAAGCTTCACGAAATAATTAAAAGTTTATCTTTTCTTGTATTTTTTTTTTATTATATTTTTTTTAATTCCTTTTTCTGTTTATATTTTTCCCTTGACGTTTGAAAAAGATTTATTTTTTGTAGTGTTGTATTTATTGCTCTTGCATATACCTGTTATGAATTGGCCTTGGTATTTGCATTTAAAACTCTTAAAATAAATTAAATATATATATATATATATACATATATAAAGTGCTGTCCACACCTGGGGTCTAATCACCGCATACGACATCGAATTAACTATCGTATCGAATAACATTACGATACATCTAGATTATGGCAAACGAAGCATATCGGATCGTAATTTAAACAAAATGTAGTTTATTGAAGACCATACGTTTCCTTAAAGTACGAATACAAAAAATAAATCCTTTAACTTTTTTATATTATTGCAATACAATTTATTCGATATCGTATGCTATGATACCAAAATGAAAAATTTCGATAATTTTGCTCGATATCGTATGCGGTGATTTGGCCCCTGATACGAGAACACTAACAGGAACAGCAAAATACTGTTACTGTCAGGTGTAGACTGCAAATGTTAATGTTTTCTTGCCGTCTTGACACGGCTGTTAAGACGTCTGTTTTAAAAGCTCTGTCTTAACAGAAAATTACATTTTAATATGAAAAAAGTAAAAATAGTATCAAATTAAGAGAAGTTTAAATAATGAAAAATCAAGACATACGGGTAATCCACCATTATAACAATCGAGCCGTCAAAGGTATGTTTTAACAGTATGTCTTCACGGCGTTCCATGTCTAATGTAGACGGGCTGTAAAGATCAATAGAAAGCCATCTTTGTGTTTGAAGTTGTTTTTGTGTTTGAAAAGTATTATTGGAACATTTTTTTTTCAAAAACTTTTTCGTATTCGTATTACTTGGTGCTTTTCATATATACATGAATATTTTCGCACGCTATGATCCGTTTGTACTTGATTTTAGCAACCGTTAATAAATTGTTCAAAAATGGACAAAAAATCTGTTTTTAAGATTAAGAAGCGGATAATACTTATTATAATAGTATTTGAAATTTGGGAAACGCAACGCATTGAATACATATCGCTCCTTTATTGCAACATAGTCATAACTAAAAAAAAAACTTGTTTCGAGAAAAACACATTTCAAATTTTTAGTGTCCATAAAACCTTTGGGAAATTTTTTTGGATAATATCTTTTAAAGGAAACAGTTTAAAAGTAATTTGAATAAATTTTTGGCACAATGTACTGTTAACAATTCTGCATTGTTAAATGGAAAAGCTAATTTTTTGAGATATGACTATGTTGCAATAAAGGAGCGATATAACATTAATGTATGCACATAAACAGAAAATAGAATTAGCAAATTCTCGAATATCCAAACGTTTTTTCGTTTTCACTATTTTTTATAAATGCAAAATAATATATCCATTGTTCTCTTGTTTTTTGATTTAATATTTAAGTTTTGCTTATACATACCTACATACATAATTTCATAAACGTTTCGTTTTATTAGTTTGTACTAGGTTTTTATTTCTTTGTTGAAAAATGAATTGCTTTATTTGAAAAAATAAAATATTTTACAATAAATAATATTCGTAACTTAAATGTCCCCTTTTTCACTTTTTAATTCTTAAACATTTCCAAATAACTTCTTTTGCAGGAATTTAAAGCATTTTCGGTCACCAGCTCACCAAAAATGCCCGTTAAATTTCAAACAGCACGTTTACGCAGTAGCATTGATAGTTTACGTAATATAGTGGTTCCTTTAGAAAACTCTGGCAAAAATTTATTAAACGAAACTTTAAAACAACATCAACAACAACAGCAATAATAAAAAAAGGATTGCAACAATAAATAAATCAACAGTATAAAAAAACATTCCGAAGAATTAAAAAATAAGATATATGTATGTATGTTTACATTTAAGGGCAATATTTAATAAATGTGATTAAGAAATTCAATTCTCTCCAATAATCATCATACAAGTATTACAACACAGAATTAAAAAAGGAATGACAAATTATTTACCAAACCACTATGCATATTAAATAATATTTATATTAAAGCTTAATATTTCATTTCCAATAAAAATAAACTGTCATGTCCTTATTTTAGTGTAATATTTCTCTGTGTGGCGTCCAGCAAACTTTTTTATGAGCCAAATGTGGAGAGGTATTAATATTAATTGACTTCGTTTTAAAGCACCTGCTTGCGAGATAAAACTTGTAGCACAATTCATTAACAATGAGAGATTATTTAAGGTTTAAACTTTCGTTTTACAAAATTTATTTTATTTATTATGTATTTTTATAATATATTTTCTGTTTTATTAAACAAAATTGCAATCAACTCACTATTTGTATACAATAGCCAAAGGGAAAAGCATTCCAAAAAAAAAAAAAATGCAAAGATGGTATTTAATTTTTTCCTTGTGTTAAAGGGGTTTTCAAAAACATTATCTTCTGGTCTGTTGCGAAAACCATGTGCTATCAAATCACGAAGCATTTTGAAAACATGCAGATATTTTGAATCTGTTCTGCAAAACGCGATTTTACAGATTTCGACGTGCTGTTAATTTTTCGAACGCACGAGAAAGCAGCTGTTTATTTACATTTGTGCTTCGTTTGTTTATATTTTTACATTTTATGGATAGAAGCGACCAAAACCAATAACCAAAACTTAATTGATGTAAAAGGTCTAGCCCATTCGCTTTTTAATTTTACCTCTTTTTACCGGCTTAAAAGAGCTTTCCAAATGGCATTGGAAGAACCAGCACCAAAGTTACCCCAAAGCTGTATTCCTGGTAAAAAGAGAAATTGACATGTTTCAATTCAATTCGTAACTGAGTTGTGCAAATCAAGACGTGTATGGCTATTTGAATTGATTAGTTTGCAGTTGTCGAGTTGGTTGAAGCAAAATCAAAAGATTTTGATTTTATCAAGTTGGTTAGTAAGTCTCTCAATTCCATTGTACTGTGTGTGTTCGAGTCTCCTGATCAGCCGGCAAAACTTATATTTTTAGTTTTCTTTTTGCGAGGAGACCGTTAATAATTTTTAAAATTGTCTTTAATTACATTGAATCTGATAGTTGAATGGAAATATTTCAATTCAGTTTATGAAGTGTGTGGCCAAGAATCAATTCAATTGAATTGAAACAAGTATGGTCCGCTTTATACGTTATAACAGCTTGCATACACAGCATCTTTATTTCAAATTAATTTAAAAGTGTAAAGTACCGAGTAGCTAGGTACTCATAATATTTATAATACTAAAAATAACAGCCGGTCTGTAAAAATGAAAGTAACAAAAACATTTCAGAGCTTAAAACTTGAAAAATATTAATATAATTAAAAATGGAAGGATCTAAGTGTCAATTTAATTGCTCTCCTAAAAGTTTTAAACACATCCAAGCAAGTAAATTTGCCGGAACATCCTTTGCCACTGATGTGCCAGATACTGTGTTGCTTAGTTCATTGCCATTAGACGTCTTATTTTATCTCTGTTGGTCCTAAGTTACACAAAAATAAATTTGTTACCTTTTTAATACTTTTTATCGTTTTAAAAGTTTACATACACTTACAATTTCTTAAATTTTCCAAAATATTTTTAGTTTTAACTCAATTTAGAAATATTGTTTTGTAAACACAAACGCAAAACAGCTGTTTGAATAATTATTGCACGTAAAAATTTTACTTGTAAAAACTTGCAAGAATTTCTCTCTCTCTCAATTTGTTTCGCTCTTTTGACGCTCTCTCGTTGCAAATTTTTTGGGTTAATGAATGCTTTTTAGTAATAATTGTTAGAAATTTGGGAAAAATTTTAGTAAATGAACACACCTTATATGACAACCCTGGTAGTATGTTGTATGAACCCTGGTAGTATGTTAGAAAGTTTGTTGGTAAACAAAAAGTTGGCTAAAAAGTTTGTTTTCTTCTCGGGTATACTAAAAAAAAAGTAATTTCTAAATTATCGTTATGAATTCGCCTTGGTTGGTTGTTAAATCCAAGGCGAATTTATTACTAGGTGAACTTGACAGCTCAGGTGATTATTTTTTGCTTTTCGCCTTTTTCCAATGAGACTCATCAAATTTTTTTCTTCTGTTTACAAACCTTTTCACGCCGATTTAATCTCAAAATTTTTTTGTATGATTTAGTGCAATTTCAAGAAATTTGTGTGAATTTAAAAGTGAAAAACTAATAAAATCTGTGATTTTAATTACAAACAATTATAAAAGCTTATATTTAACGTTTATATACGATTTTTTCCTAGCTGAACAATCTTAGGCGAATTTAGATTATGACATTCTCAGTAAGTTTTACAATAACAAAATACATAGTGCTGAATTCGCCTTCCCGTTTGCATTCACCTGTATAAATTCGCCTTGTTTATTTCCTTGGAATTTTTTGTTCTTTATTAATGCATGGTGTTTGTTTGTGTATTATGTTTTCAGCTTTATGTTGTATGTGTATATAAGTGTGCACACTTATAACAAGCAGATCAACGGCGCACAGTGGGTTAGAGGAGATTCAAATTCGTAACAATATAAAAAAATTATGTATTATGTTCTCATGGTTTCGCTTTGCTTATTTTCCGTTAGGAAAATTAACTCTTTAACAGCCACTTTACCAATCTCGACAGTGTGCTTGCGTTTGCAATCTAAGCGAAAGAAAACTGATTTGGGTTCGTCTAACTTTTTTCTATGCAAACCATCTGTCAAAACTCAATGAAAATACATAAGAATATGCGAACGAATAATAGTGAGATAGACAAACCCAAATTGATTCGAATGTGAGTGACTAGCTTCCTTTCGTATTAGTTTTCATTCGAAATTGGCTGTAAAAGTATTGTTTTTCAAGTCAAATTAAAAAAAAAAACATTTATATACATACATATGTATATAATTTTTATTAAGATAGCTAACATGAACAAAAACTTTTTAACATTTTAATAATGATACTAAAATTAATTGCCAAATAATGTTCGTTGTTCATTAAATCCAATACAAATTTGCTTTTCTATTATCACTGCAGAAAATATCACTAACTGGTCTCAAACTTAATAATAAATCAGCTGATGAGCTACGCCTCAGCGTATTGCTAGAGCGTTCATTACCTTTACTGTTCGTAAAGGATCTACTACGAGCATGTCTCCTTCGTACATGGGTGCGACCAACAGCTGTGTATTTTATTCTTGCGTTCACCTTGAAAGGATTATTGACGGTACCGAAACAAGAAATATTTTGCTCACCACCATCGTCACTTTCCATTTCCGACATTAACAGCAGCTGGGTACCGCGACTGGACCTCTGTACACCAGTGGCCGTAGTTGTTAAGCTGGAGTCCTCCTCGTATTGGACTATGTCGGTTTCATTTGTTGTATTGTTATTGTTGTTGTAGCAACTACAAGTACTGTGAGTTGTACTTTTCAGCCTTGTTTTCGAGTTCTGGGAATCAATACTGTTTGCTGAAGGATCTCTAGAAATATCTGATATAAAATTACTGGTATTGTTACTTAAAATGAAACTTTTTTCGTGTGGCAAAATGGAGCCGTAATTTTGCGAATCGCCATAAAATGACCAATCATGAAGAAAAGCTTCTGGTGATGAGAATGTCGGTCGCAAACGTTGTACCTTGTAAGTTTGTCCGCCACTGTTCATGACAATCCACGATTTCTTTAAATGTGTGTGTTCTGTACAATTTACTGAACTTTTAGGCCTTGAAGATGCTTTAAATTAAAGAGATATTTTTTAGTTTCATAATAATTTTTTAATATATCAGTATCGTTCGTACTAAATTTGATAGTTTTTTTTACTAGTTAAAAGATAAACGACAAATTCAGTGTGAACTCAGGTATTCACTCTTATTGTGTTTGGCGTTTTTATGGCGAAAGTCGGGCGTTTTTGAAAAATTGTACTGTGTTTGGGGAAAAACGCCAATGAATATGACAAGTTTCAAATTTATTACAAAAAGGCCATTACATTGCTAGCGTGTTTGGCGTATTTGTCTTTCAAAAGGGAGCAAAATTGTCGTCAAAGTATTTGCTCACGACAAATAATTAAAATCGGATAAATAAAATAATATCAAAAATAAAAATACGAACTCTACTTTTTCCATTTTTTACATTCTTATCAAGGCAGGTTTAAGCAGGTAGTGGCAGAATTACAATAAATACAACACAAACAAACATCAACATGTATTTTGTTGGTAGAATTTACGAATAGTTGTAAAAATGTTCACAATTATTCCTAAATTCTACCAACAAAATACATGTTGATGTTTGTTGGTGTTGTATTTATTGTAATTCTGCCACTACCTGCTTAAACCTGCCTTGCAATAAATACAACACCAAAAAACATCACATGTATTTTGTTGGTAGAATTTCCGAAAAATTGCCAAAATTTTGTTTTACTATTGTATGAAAAAGTAAAGAAGTCTATCAATTGTGTTTTTATTCGCTATTTTATCTTCTAACTTTGATAGCAATAAAATATTATAAATATCTTGTTTTCTATGTTTCCCAGCTATCTATGTGTCGACATTTCATAGGAATTACTTTGGAAATTTTTGAAAGATATTCTCAAACATTCAACTTTATATGCCAACAATCCAAATAAATTGCTGAGAATTTAAAAAGAAAAATGCTCTAATAATATCCGTCAAAACACAAAAAACAAGCTTTTCTATTTATAAACGTCTCTAACATTTCTTTTCACCTTTCAAACAAATGAACAACCGTTGGTTGCTACGATTTGCTTTTTGAAAGTATCGAAAAGCAAAGAACAAAAATTCAAACAATTGTGTTTTTATTCGCTATTTTAGCTTCTAATATTTATACTAATAAAAAATTATAAATAGCTTGGTTTCTATATTTCCCAGCTATCTATATGTCGACATTTAATAGGAGCTATCTTATTCAGGTATTATAAGAGCATTTTTCTTTTTAAATTCTCAACAATTTATTTAGATTGTTGGGATATAAAGTTGAATGTTTGAGAATATCTTTCAAAAATTTCCAAACTCTACTGATGATTAGGGTAGTTCCTATGAAATGTCGACATATAGATAGCTGGGAAGCATAGAAACCAAGCTATTTATAATTTTTTATTAGTGTAAAGAAGTCTATGTTTTTGTTCAGTATTATGTATCTTGTAAAGAAAATTTTGACAAATTTACGCAAAGGAAACAAAAGACAGCTGTGCTTATACCACTACTCTATTAAAGCTGCCTTGATACTTATGATTGCCATGATATAAAAAATACAAGGTAGTTTCATTCTCTTTTTATTATTTGTAATAAGGATTTTTGAAGTTTATTTTTAGAGAGAAATATAAAAAGGCGTTGCCACACAGTTGAATACAGGAATATACTCCTAGAATGGATTTTTTCTGAAATTTATAGTGCATTGTTCATATTAGAAAAAGCTAGAAATAATAAGCTGATGCAAGTAGGTATCAGTGGTTATTTTGAAACTCATGTTAGGATAGATTTAACAGGCTGCCAGCTATTGTAAAGCCAGCTAGCTCACTTGGGTCCAATTTGGTCCCAACAACTAAAAGCACGAACTTCTGCTTATCAGTAAACTTTAAAATAGCATTCAAACGAATGCCTATTTTATAGAAAATATTATTATATTTAATAGAAAATACTCTTTAGATATTAAAAACAAAGGGAAAATTTGATGTTTGTGGCTTAAAAATATATAAATAATTATTTCTACTAGAACGACAGGATGCAGCGACAAAACTAATGCACATAACCTTGAATATTCTTCATTACTTACAATAAGAAAAACCTACTTCCAAAAGATGTCATTATATGTTTAAATATCAAAGTAAGTATGTATAGCGAAAAATTGCATATAGTTTTCCGTCGTTTCCGTGCTTTCAAACTTGTTTTGGACGTGACTTATAACTTCTCTATTCAGTGCATTTAAAAGAAAAAATAATAGCTGATTTTAATAACGGCCAATTAGTGACCACAATTGCAAAAAAATTTGACATTCACCACAGCGTTATATCAAGAACGATGATGAGTTGACCAGACAATAATACGTTTGATAAAAAAAAAAATACCAAATCGTGTCGTCAAGAACCATCGCCACACAATTGTTATTAAATGTTACCCCCAGAAAGATTCAAAGGCAGGCTGCAGAAGGCGCATTAAAAGCATACCATACAAAAGTGTAAAAAAGATCTTTATATCAGGTTGGAATTTGCAAGAAAACACATTAATTTGATCACCACACAAAGTAATTCCATACTTTTCTCCGATCAGTCCAAATTTAATTTAAAAGGTTCCGATAGATTAAGACTGATTAGATGACTCAAAAGCCAACGTCTTATTCCACGTTATACTAAAGGCACATTGAAACATGGTGTCGGTAGCATTTTAGTCTGGGGATGTTTTTCCGTCCATTTTTACATATTTAAATTTATATATGTATTTTATTTTAAAATTTTTTAATTACTTTTGTTAGAAGTCACAGTTTATTATTATTTTTACACACAACTTCAAACAAAACTGAAAATAGTGGAATGTATAAACTAATACGGTAGCACAATTTTATGGAAAATGTCACAATCCTTATACTTGTTAGATGGTGATTGTTAAGGAAAATTGAGAGAATAAAACTACCTTGTATTTTTTATATCATGATGATTGCTGTTACTGGTTCTCATTTGAAGTTAGTATTTATTTATTTTATATATATTGTATTAAAAAAAAAATAAAGCAGAGTGAGGTTGTACTAAGACGTAGGTGGACTGAATTAAAAAAAATCATATTTATGAACATATGTGAACAAACATTTATAATACATACATTAGGTGTGTTTCTTTACTTTCCGGGCAAGTTTCGTGCAAAAAAGAGCATACATAAGTTTCTCTCAAATACAGACAAAATTTACCCAAAGTACGGGAACGCAAAAAGCAAAATTTCTAGCCCAAAAAGAAACATATGCTGTGTTTTGATGTGGCAAAAACAATTGTCATTTAGTTTTACGAAAAAATACTGTGATATTTTACACTTTTTAGCTTTTAAAGTGTTTTACATTTTCTTTTTTATTTATTATTTATATAAAAACACTGAAATGATTTGTATACGATTTGATTCAAATGAACTTTGTTTCTTTGTTATTGTTTATTTTTCGAACAGCTGATTGCTTAAATACTTGCCCAAACTAGCCCGAAGAAAAAGTACGGGATGTTTCGTGCAAGAAGAGGAAGCATACTATTCTCTCAAAAGCGCTCTCATTCGCCCAATTTTAAAGTACGGCAATGCTTTCCGTGCAAATTGGGATCCCACGGGATCCCAAAGTAGAGTAAAGAAACACATTTTTTACTGCAAGAAATTTTTACAGTAAAAACTTGTAAGTACTCGATAAAAGAACTGACACTTTACTCTCTTTTTTTTGTGTTATCATTTACTGCAACTTGGGTAAACGAACATCATTCAGTAAAAATTTATACAAGTTTTTGGGTAAACGAACAGACATATAAATTATCAAAAATTTTAGACGGTAACATAAGAGTGTAAATGCGACAGCTACTACAAGATCTGTCGTTTTACGACTACGTCAAACACAATAAGGTTGATTGTGTTTCACTTCTTACCATTTTCTGTACTATTGTTGTCGTTTATTAAACCTGATCCGTTTTGAGGTAATCCTAAAGAAAACGATATATTTAGTGTATCATCACAAAAATCATGGCTGCATTCTTCTGGTTGGGTTGTGGTATTGCATCTGATCAGTTTGTGGTTAAGATAAAAATATGTTTTTAAATAATTGTCGCTTACTTATTAAAATGAAACTTACGAGTTGATAGTTTGACTTAAGCTTTCTAAAACTGTTGATGTCGCTAAAAGTTTTCGTTTATTCTCTTCCGCTTGGCATTTGCAGCGACATTTAAGTTTCGTTGGCGCTGTCTCTGGTGCTTGAGACGTGCTTGTAATACCTGCAAGCGGGAATCTTTTTTCATGTTAAAATTTGCAATTCAATCTGTATCAAAAACTTATTAAAAACTTGGATTAAAAAATTTTAAATGCATCAAATTTAAAGAATTAAATGAAAAGCTCTAGTCGAAAAAGCTGAACGACATATACAGGGGCAAATCTCTGTCTCAGAACGACCATTTCAGCGTTTGTATGTGCATATTTTAGGACCTTAACCCAGCAGCTAAAGAGGATATATCGGGTTACTTATAATTTTAGATCACTTCATTAAGTTTCACTGGCTTTGTCCGTTGAAGAAATTCACCAGCGATAAAATTATTGAGTCAGAATTTTTTTTTTTTTTTTTCAAATGGAGTACCGGAAACGCTCATTACGGACAAAGGATCGCAATTTAAAGCCTCAGAATTTAATAAATTTTTGCATAAGCATGGAGTAAATTACATAGATACGGCCCTTTATTCTCCTCAAAGTAATACCGCTGAAAGAGCCAATCGATCGATTATTGCTGCCGTACGAGCTTACCTTACACAAGATCAAAGAGAATGGGTTCTTCAAAATTATTGTTTGGCCGGAAGGACCAAAGCAGGGATGATTAAGAGGTCATAGGAAGTAATTTCATCAGCTTTCCGCAACATAATTGGCAATCAGTGCATTGAAAATTAATCATACCAGAAGGTTTGGTTTAAATTAGAATTTTCGAGAACTTAATAAGATCAATCGTCGGCATTAAGAACTCTTTAAAATATTTGTGTGCACTTACAACCAGAGAGCAAGGTCAACGAACCCCTCACACCGCTTGAGCTAGTCGAAAACGACGACGAGTTCGGCACAACCTTTTCTTCTCCCGGGAAACCTTGAACAGAAATTAACACTAACCATTTTCACATTATTGTTCACTATGTACACTACAAAGATTTTTTGAATTTTAACAAAAAATGAAATTCGTGTGTTGATTTAACATTATTAAAAATAAAATACTATCATTATAACCAAGGAAAGACTTGACAAACGCTATGGAAACATTGAACCATTTATTTTACTGGTTTACTGAGTTCTGTTGTGATCAAACGCCATATTTTTAGGTTGCACACCCCAGAAATCGGTAATAAAATTGATGTAATAATAAATTAACGATCAGAGAATGAAATTGCGTGAGAAGGCTGTGGCTGTAGGCATCTCTACTGAGGGAATACATCATAATTCACATAAATATTTAATGATGAATCGACCATAGTCGAAACCGTGCGATCACTTCAAAGGTGTATTTGGCGATTTTTAATCCTAACTCTAGCGAGTTTCCATGCCGCAATATAATGTAAATGATAATGAGATCAAGAAGCAGTAAAAACATTGGGTTTCACCGGGTGACCGTGCACCAAAGAAGCTGAAGGTAGGTCTTTTTTTATATTGGACTCAGGGGATGACCTCTATATATGCAGTACATTGTACCAGAACTATAGGTTGTGGGAAGGGGGAAAGAAGGAGTAGTGTTTGTAGACCTTTGACTTGAACCTTCTAACGTTATAACAGACAGGAAACACGTCTGCAGGCAACATATTCCACAGGCGAAGCGTACGGCTGAAAAACGAATTCTCTCTGTAATGCGTAGTACGATTCCCCGGGCACCCTACACTGCGTCGATGCTCCAGTGAGTCAATAGAGTTGTCACCGATAAGCTTCTTCGCCCTCTCCTGCACACGGTCGAGTAATCCCAATATAGACATTAGGGTATCGGCCCAAACATGAGAGTTGTATTCCATTTTCGGTCGGATATAGGTGGTATAAATAGTAAGGAGATCGGATGGAGTGAAGTACATCTTACACCGTTTCAAAAAACCTAGGCACTTGAATGCTTCTTTAGTCTGTCAGTCAACAAGGTTATGTCCGGAGTTTTTTTTTTTTGAGATACACACGATGTCATTCACATACATATGTTACCTAGAGAAGAGTAAAACTATCACATTTAGCGTAAAAAATGCTGTTCCATCAAGAAAATGCACGAGTGCTGCCGTTTGTAGGCACTATGGCAAACATTTATAAAATAGTCTACGATCTCCTACCCTATCCAGATTTAGTCCCTCTCCCCACTATTTGCTTTTTTCAAATCTGAAGAAATGGCTGGCTGGGTCAAATGAGAAATCATTCCCAAACCAAACGGCTGTTTTGAGGGCTTTGAGAAAAATTATTATTTGGAAGGAAAACAATATTTCAAAAATGCTGGACTAAATATATTGATCTAAAATGCGATAATGTTGACAAACAGAACACTAATTCATAATATAAAGTTATTAAAATAAAGGGTGTTTTTTTAAGCTAGATAGAACTTTAAATTGTAAAAAGTAACACAAAAAATTAAATTTTGATGAAACATTTTTTTTATTTGTTTCAGTATACTCTGACAAATCATCATGAATAGACTCACGCTTGAACAACGCTACGAAATTATCCAAATTTACTTTGAAAATCAGTCGTCGATTCGCGCAACTTATAGACGACTTCGTCATTTGTATGGCGTACATAATCGTCCATCTGAACAAGCCATTCGTCGAACTGTGGATAGATTTCGTACCACATACTCTCTAGAGGATGCAATAACACCAGCACGTCGAAGGAATGTGCGTACTGAAGAGAATATCGGAGAAGATCCAAATTTATCGATTCGTCGTCGGTCGCATGAATTGGGGCTCTGTCCGTCCACTACGTGGAAAATTTTGCGTAAAGATCTCGGCCTACACCCGTATAAGATCCAGCTGGTGCAGGAATTGAAGCCACGAGACCATTGTATGCGTCGTTCTTTCGCCGATTGGGCTCTAGAGCAGTTGGCAACTGACCCGTTGTTTTATCGCAAAATTGTGTTCAGCGATGAGGCGCATTTTTGGCTTAACGGGTTTGTTAATAAGCAAAATTGCCGCATATGGAGTGAGACCAATCCACAAGAGACCCTACAGACTCCATTACATCCAGAAAAATGCACTGTTTGGTGCGGTTTTCATGCTGGTGGCATCATCGGACCTTATTTCTTCAAAAATGAGGCCGGAGCTCGCGTTACGGTCAATGGAGATCGTTACCGCACCATGATCAATGATTTTTTGTTTGAAAATATGGATGACATTGATCCGGAGGAGATGTGGTTTCAACAGGATGGCGCTACGTGCCATACGGCGAACGCAACCATCGACTTACTGAAATCAAAATTTGGCGATAAGTTGATTTCGAGAAATGGACCTGTCAATTGGCCTCCAAGGTCGTGCGATTTGACACCTCTCGATTATTTCCTGTGGGGCTACGTGAAGTCACTGGTTTATGCTGATAAACCAGCAACAATTGACGCCTTGGAGGCCAGCATTGTTCGTGTTGTTCGTGACATACGGCCAGCAGTGCTCGAAAAAGTGGCCCAAAATTGGACGTCCAGAATGCGCTTCGTCAAGAACAGCCGCGGTGCCCATATGCCCGAAATCATTTTCAAATGTTAATGTCACGTATTGATCTTTCGAATAAAAAAAAATTTTGATTACAATTTAATTTTTTGTGTTATTTTTTACAATTTCAAGTTCTATCGGGCTTAAAAAAACACCCTTTAGTTTCAGAATTATTAAACAGCCCCCATATGTTAATTTTCAGCTACCTTATACTATCCTCAGTCAGGTACAAGTACTTTCAGATAAGACAATCTTCTATTACCGACTGGGGCTTAAAAGAAATCTTAATCGGAAACATTCCAACTTACCACAATTTTGAGTAGCTCTTATTACATGCTGGCTTAATTCTTGGCAAATATTGCCCCCAACTTCATTCAAAACCACAGTTGAAGGCGCAATACTCTCAGCAGCTAGAGACATGGCTGCGGCCGCAGAAGTTGAGGGTCTGTCGCTACAGTTGTGAATTGGTACAGTAGAGGAAACTGTCACATTACTAGATGCACGACTGCAGTCTCGATGACGTCTGTGGTGTTTCCGATGTCTTTCGCGTGGCTCACGCATTTCATGATCCAAACCAATCTTAATAACTTCTTCATAGTCAGGAGGTGCCTCATAGCTAGGCGGCTCATCAGGTGACGTAATTTCCTCCTGGCGATCTGATTTACAAACATAAAGTACAATTGAATTCCTTTTTTCATACTATGAGCATAAAACTGACCTAACAGTTCACTTATGGTTTGCAAATGATTTTGCAATTCCCTCTGATGACGAGCTCTTACACCCATACGATACAGAATCACCATCCAGCCAGACAGTACAGCAAAAATTCCCAAAGTGGAAATAATGAAAATTCCTGTGGCTGTTTTTAAATCAGGATACTGTTCTATTTTGGGGAAATAATAGTTCGGTTTGTGAGAGTACCACTTGCGATCATTTTGCAAATTAGCCCAATCATCTTCGCAGGAATCGGGTTCATCGCTACCATCACCACAATGATCGAAACCGTCACAATGCAAGCGTATTGAAATGCAATGATTGTTGCCACATAAAAATTCGGAACCAATATAGCAATCTAAAAGCAAGACTTTGAATATTCAACTAATTACTCCACCGGTTGGAATACTTACTTAAATAATTGAATACACTGTAAACTATGGCTAGTTTTGAAGACATGCCAAAGACTCCCCTTAGGCGAATGTAATAACCGGTTAGAACGGGTACCACATGAGTTTCTTTACTTACACCATTATTAGGCCATACAACATTTTCAATTTCCAATGCATCAGATGTTGTTCCCTGTCGAATGGTAAGATCCGAACGAGAAGCCATGCCATGAAATTCCTCTATTCTTAGCGATATATGAGTTTTCATCATCATGTAATTATTTCCGGGCTTAATTATCCATATACAATCAAAAAAGCGCACATCAGTATTATTCTCAATCATATTCATCATTGTAATAGCACCACCAGGACCAGAAACTAGACCACCACAATCTGTTATCAAAAATTTCAGAATATTAATAAGACCCATGATACTCATATTTGAAAAAATGAAAGAAAATTACCTGTGTAAGGCATTAGACGATCTTCCTTTTGTTTCGGTGACACAAAAGTTACTTCTGCCCGAAAACCACAACCTGTAACTCCATTACCCCGAAACTGTAATAACAGCGATTTTCCTGAACTGATTACAATTGGAGGGCGAAAATGTTCTCCATTGTAGGAATCTACCATTTGACCATTCGAGTCGAAAATTTCTAATGTTGAAGACAGTCCCAGCTGGAAGTCGGTAAAATCTAAACGAACATTACAATTATCTGCTTCACATGTTAGAATTTGTTCCGTGCCATAATCACGTGGATAATTCATGGGAAAGTATGGGGTCGATATGATTTGCGGTGAACCATCGTTATTTGACTTTTGAAGTGGTGAACCGCTAACGATTTTTACATTACCTACATAAGATATGTAAACACAATTTGAAATGAAATCAGTGCTTATCAGATGTCGGACAGTGAAAATTAAGGCACTGCTTCATGATTTCGAACCTTAGCGTTCGCAAGCATTTTGACTAGCAAAGACTCCTATTTCCGATCCACTTTTGATCTGAAAGTCAAAGAATGTGTCAAATTATAAGAAACATATTTTGAACTGTAAATGTGCTTCTTAACCGTTTCAAATGTTTGCGAACGTTAATGTTCGAAATCGTGAAATATGCGCTAAACTACGAAACGTTAAGGGATAGAACAAATATTTTTAATTATTAAAGTTTTGAACCCCAGAAGTCATTCACAAGTCATACCGAAATACACTAGAGAATTAACCAGACCTGTAAACAATATTCACTATGTGATAAAGAAAAACTGAAAACACATTTGACTTCAGCGCATCAAAATTCACATAGCCCGCATACTTTTATTTAAACGACATTTTTGGGTATTGTGTAGTGTAATTAGAAAGTTTTTTTTGCTGGTTTTCCCTTCACACCAAACTTGTTTGTGTCCATACTGAAAATATACTATCGCGAATTTGTATCATTTCTAGCCTATTGTACAGCCGTTGATCTGCTTGTTATAAATTTACACGCGCATCCACACAAACAACATAAAACTAAAAACATAATACACACACACAAACAAACATATATAATCTAAAGAACACAAAATTCCAAGTAAATCAACTACCAATGATTTTATAGTTATTGTTGCGTTCTTATTGTTTATTGTTGTTGTACGCATGTGTGTGCATATGTATGTGCGTAGGCAAATATATATGTATATGATTCAGAAATTACCAATAACTAGAAGGTCCATTAAGATTGTAGAAGGTGGTAGGGGGAGTGTCGATGGTAGATGTTTGGCGGAGGGGCGGTTTATTTTTAAACCTTGCGCAAGGCAGTCATATGAGTATAAGTCGGAAAAGTAAGCAAGTGTGAATAAAGTTGTGAAATATTTAAGTACTGTGTACCAAACAAGTGTTAGTATTATTATTTCATTTGCAATTGAAGAACCCGCAAGCGTTTTTATTGGTAGAAATATATGTACATAAGTGATACTTTTATGAAAAAGAGCTTTTGAAAACGCACACGCGCAGAAAAAGGCATTTTTCAACACATATTGTTTGTAAGAATGCATTTATAAAAGTGGTATTTGTGGGATGAATTAAAGTCATGTCGTTTGATATTATATTAGCCGTACACGCGGCGTTGCCCGCCCTGTATTCATGTTTCTTTAACTGTAAAAGGTGTGTTTCACGAGATCTCGGACTAATGAGAGTAAAAAGCAAATTATTCTTTAAAATTTTACCCATAACTGCTGGAACGCAAAAAACCACAATTGTACATCTTGAATACGAGTGCTGCTTACTTTTTAGATTAAAGTGTATTTTAGTGATTTTAGGCGCTTAAAACGCATTACATTATATAATTAAAAGATTGGCATTATTGGCAACAGCTGTAAAATTAAAAGCAATGTAAAATTTTCAGTAGATTTTTATAGTACATATTTATAAATTTAAAAGCCAAATAACAATTGCATGTTCTGTTTGCAAATTCACAACGTTATATTTTGTTTGGGCAACCTTCCATTTTGCTTTTAAATAATTTGTAAAGAAACGCTTTTTATCAATTTGCAAATTGGCTGATTACATTTTCAGTTTGATATGTCTGTAAACATAAAACAGCTGATGATTCAATTCTAGTCCGAACTTACCCAAAGAAAAATTTCTGGCTAATGTGAACAGGAAATAAACAAAATTGCTCTCTCATTTTCTCAAAATTGCATTAAGATTTTTACGTGGAATATTTTTGGACTAGTTCGGACTGTTTCACGTGGAACACACCTATTATGTTTAAAATGATAAGTACACGTCATATTAAATAAGAAATACAGAACTTGATTACAACTGTAATTAAAAATATGTAACCTTTTTGGTAATTTTTGATTGTAAACCTATTGCTTATGACGCCAAATCATTAGCAGTCAGTTCGCCGAAGTCGAAAGAATAAGTTCACTCGTATTCTAGGCAAAAGAAAATTTATTTGGTTTTGTCGAAGGCAGCCTTAAACAGGTAGTGGCAGAATTACATTAAATACAACACCAAAAAACATCACATGTAGAATTTTCGAAAAATTATAAAAATTTTGTTTGAAAAAGCAAGGAAGTCTATGTGTTTTTTCAAAATTTTGACAAATTTACACAGAGGAAACGAAAGACAGCTGTGCGTATACCACTACCCTATTAAAGCTGCCTTGGTTTTGTCTACATTTATTCTATGCGAACAATGTGTCAAAATTCAATTAAAATACATGCGAACGAATAATAGTGACATAGACAAACCCAATTTTTTTTATTATTCTTGGACCAATTCTCAGGCGATGACCCCTACATATGCAGTGCATTGCACAAGAACTAGGAAAATAGGTTGTGAGGAGGGGGAAAGAGGGAGTAGTGTTTGTGAATATTTGACTTGGACTTTCCAACGTTATAACAGGCAACTGATTCCAGAGCATGGCTGAAAAACGAATTCTCTCTGTAATGCGTTGTAGGATTCCCCGGGCAATCGACCGCAAATTGATGAGCTGTGTACGATGAACGCCTGTTATAAATGTGCGAGTTTCACGAACAAGATCCCTAATATCGTCAGCAAAATCCATTGTAGTAACGAGAGAACAGAGTAACGCACCCTACACTATTTCGATGTTCCAGTGAGTCAATAGAGTTGGATAACCTACTGCCACCGATGAGCTTCTTCGCGCTCTCCTGCACACGGTCGAGTAATCCCAATATAGACTTTGGGATATCGGCCCAAACAATTTGAAATTGTATTCCATTTTCGGTGGGATATAGGTGGCATAAATAGTAAGCAGATCGGATGGAGTGAAGTACATCTTACACTGTTTCAAAAATCCGAGGCACTTGAATGCTTCTTTAGAGACATGAAAAATGTGTTCAGTCCAGCGAACATCACATTGTATTTTCATTCCAAGAACATCAAGAGCATCCGATTCCTCAATATTTATACCATCCATGAGTATAGATGAAGCAGCACTTGCGGTCGTTTGTTTGTGTGTTAACAAACAACACTGGGTCTTAAGAGCGTTAAAGGCGACCCTGTTTTTACGATCCCATTCGGAGATTAATGCAAACCCTCTTGCGCGCAATATACTTAATTTCGGCGGTCGAACTCGGCTTAGAAGAAGGGATACCGTTGCCACCATCAGATTGCTCAATAGGTGATTTTACCGAAATAACTCCCGCATAATAAAACTTTTTGTCTGGCATTGGCCAGACTTGATAAAAAGCACATTTTTAAATTTAGTATTAAGATTTGAATACTTATTGTTAGTTCATTTTAAAGATTCAATAAATAAAAAAAATTCGGAGATTAATAGGAGGTCACTATTCAGCGAGTCATTCATATTTTGCCTTTTGGCAGCGACCGCGGATGGGCTGGGCCTATAACTGAAAGAGTACGAATGGCAAATGCTGCTGTTATCCGCGAAAAAGTGGATAGGGTTGGAAGTTTGATATAGAAGGTCATTAAGAAAAATGAGAAATAGCGTAGGAGAAAGAACGGAGTCTTGTGGTACCCCTGAATTAATCTTGAACTCGTTTGATTCGAATGCGAGTGACTAGCTTTCTCTCGCATACATTTTCTTTCGGTATCGACGAACTGGCTGTAAATCTTTGTGACGACATGTATAACAATCACTAAAAGCTGAAATTCAAATTACGAGCAACTTGTCTAGAAAATTTGTATGAAAGTTACTCAATTTTTTGAGTGATTTTCATATAAAATTTTTTAGACGAGTGCTCGTCTGTGTTCTATGAACTGCACGTAAGTTCCCACCTTTCTTGTTTTGGCTTTCTTCTGCATTACCATCCAATTTCTCTGGACATTTCCCATTTCATTCTTTCATTTTCACTTTTCTTTTAAAATTGGAATTTACATATGCAAAATATTTGTACATACGAGTATGTGGGTATATATATTTTAATTAAATGAAATATAGAAAATTATCTTACGTTCGGAAAAGTACTGCAAAGAGAAAACATGACTATTTGTGGCGCGATAGAAAAATTTTAGCAGTAATGTACGTGTCTTACTGCGAAACACTTTGCCATCGCCACAAAACTCCTTTCCTGATATTGTACTATCGTAGGGAGGTTCAGAAAACTGCATATGCTCACAGGGGCACATTGACGATTTGCCCAGTGCCGTATTACCCATGCGTTCACAATTTTTAGAGAAATTGGCAAAAGTAAATGTAATACGTATAACACATTCTGCACACGTCACCAATTCAAGGTTACACTGGTACCAGTAATCCAAATTTGAACGATTTTTCAACGTATTGCCATTGGAAGTGGATGGTGAGTAAAGTGTAGTCTACAAAATCAATCAATACAGAGGTTTAATTTATTTTTTTAGGTATGTAAAATGTTCTTTCAACGAAATCAAAGTAAAATTTTACATTTCGTACACGAAATGCTGAAGTGGTAACATTACGAGCATGCAAATCTCCACGTTCACCCAATTCCAGGAAATGACGACGACCATTCCAGTGGTTGCAAATGTCCAAATCACGATAAGTGTTGGGGGGATAAGCCGTTACGAAAGAGTTTAAAAAGCACAAAACTACCGTTACTTTTATGAAACAACGATTTCGAACGATTGCAATACCGAGTCCTTTCGAGGATCGCGAAATCATATCCGGCCTTTATGAACAAAAGGATATTAAAGATAAGAAACGTAAAAAGAACACTTTTGTATGCAGTATGTAGTTTATGTATGTACATGTGTGGGGTTATTTAAAAAAAAGTATTGTGTTTAAATTTTTCACTTTTAAAATTGAACATGTTGTCTTCGCGTTAGATACGTTTTGACTGCGAGTCAAATACTTAAGAACAAAATTAAATAAAGCCAACATTACAAACCAGCAAACTCAAAAATAGCATAAAAAATAAAAGAAACCTTAAAAATGTCTGTTATTACATACGAGTATTGGCTAATAGTACAATGAAATACGTTTTACAGTGGGGTGAATTCAGCTGATTTGGAAATGGACGGATCATGTTAGATATTAATAAAAACTTAGCTTGGAATTAATAAAAAAAACCCATGTAAAGGCCGGTACGGAGTTCTTACGAAAATTCACGTTTGGAAACATACATTTATTTCTACACGGAAAAATAATTTGTAGATTTGTATAGAAAAGGTATATGTATGTACGAGTATGTAAAAACTTATCTCATGCTATGTTCATCGTCCAAATATACGGCAAACAATTCTTCCTCCATTTTTTGCTTATGGCTATTGAAATATGTACATAAAGCATTATTATTAGCCAAGTACATAAATATAAAAAAAAAATTAAAAAGAGCTGCAGTGAAAGACTTTTAAAGCAAAGAAGAGCAATGGGTTATTTTTACAGATTATATCGTACATACACTCTCTTCCTGGCTTTTTCATTTCTTCAATACGTTTTTGGGCAATCAATTCATTTATTTCCATATTAAAATTATACTTATTTTTTAATAACTATTAAAACTATGTATATACATACTTATAACAAATGGCAGCCACTATTGAAGTTTCATCAGAATAAAACTACTATAAAGACCTTTAGCTGGAAAGTTTAGAAAAAAAAAAAAAAAAAAATATATATATATATATATATATATATATATATATATATATATATATATATATGTATATATATATATATATATATATATATATATATATATATATATATATATATATATATATATATATATATATATATATATATATATATATATATATATATATATATATATATATATATATATATATATATATATATATAAACAATATCAAATAATACGAATATTAAATTTTTTATATGTAAATTTTTTATTCGATGGGGCAACTCAATACAGTTTTGTATGAAAAAATGTATCCTATTGGCATCTCAGCTCAATTTTGTCCGGACAAAATATAAAATTAAACCAATTCAAGTTGGGAGTTGTTCGTAAAAAATATTTTCTCTCTCAAAAAGAGAGACGTCAAACTACATATAAAAAAACTTTGTCCGGACAAAAATTTTGTTCGGAAACAATGGGTGAATCCAGCTTAAATCAAACAAAACATTAAGAAATTTCGTCAAAAAAGACAAAACAAAAAGAGACAAACTTCAAGCTGATAATGTTGTATATGAGGTAAAATGTAATGGAAACGAGAACGAGAGATGTGATATGGTTTACATTGGTACTACTAGGAGAATGCTGAGTACAAGAAAGAAAGAACACAAATTAGATATAGAAAAAAAAAGAAAAGCCACAGCACTATCACAACATGTAAAGGGCACTTCAGACTATCACACTTTGTATTAAGACTTGTCAAAAAATCAAATAATACGTGCAAGTGTGATAGTGTGAATGTAAAGCGTTATGAAAATGAGAAATAATACGGTAAAAGATTTGACGTCCCATAACACTTCACCATTTTTAGAAATTTGTTTAAACAATAAGATTTTTCATTGGATCAGGGTTGCATTTTTTGCAAAAGCAAATAATAAAAATATTAAAACCAGACGTTAAGTAAATTGGCTGTTTATTTTCAAGTCATATTCCTTCTTTTACTTTAGGTGTGATAGTGTGAAAACAAAATGTAATGGTACGTTAGATTTTTTGACAGTCGCAACAAATATCTTTAGATTTTTGTCCCACAAAATCCAATAAAAATCTTAAGACTTGTATGATAGTCTGAAACGCCCTTAAACAAGTGCAATCACGTAATTCACTTTGAAAACGTAAAAATATTAAACAAGGAAAAAAAAAAGAGAACAAATGGTTCACTATGAGAGCCTAAGGATACAACAAAAAATAAATAACGCCATGAATACGAAGGAAGACAAAGATAATATTAAGCTACAATACTGTGTAGCAATAAACTAATTGCTTAGTTAACATTATGTGATATTAAAATAGCTGCGTTGTACCATTTTTTAATTATTTATTTAATTTAAAATTCATTTGTCGTGATCTCCAGTTTTTTAAGATTAAGATTAATAACATGGGGGAAAAAAAGAATCGTAAGTTGACCCACAATGTTAGTATTAAATATAATACATCGAACTAAACCATTTTATTGTATTTGTTAGTGCCTGATTAAATAAAATATGCTCCTGAAGATGATCGAAAAAAGCGAACGAAACGTCGAGTGAAAAAAATTAATTATTATCAGCTTGTTCGGCGATATCGAGTGAAAATGTATGCGAAAGAAAGCTAGTCACTCACATTCGAATCAGTTTGGGTTTGTCTATGTCACTATTATTCGTTCGCATGTACTTATGTATTTCAATTGAATTCTGACACATTGCTCGCATAGAATACAGTTATAAACCCCCCAAATCAATTTTCTTTCGCCTAGAGTGTGAATGGACTTATCCCTGCGACATAGGCGAACTGGCTGTAAATTGGTTTTTGTAACCTTTAAGATTCCGCTCATTCCTGGTTTTTATAATTTGCAAAATATTGTTCAAATGCCCCACTGTGCATTTAGCAACATTTGCTATACGTACCTCCTACTACTTATGACTATAGTTGGGCACTAGTACATGACAGATTCGTTTCTAAAAGAAGTGTTGTTTTCCACCCTTGCAGCTGTTTTGTTATATTTTGAGAAATAGAAGGCCTGCATGGATTTTTTGTTGACGCCTGGGTTAAAGACCTTTCAAATAAACAATATTACAAATAAGGGGTTGTAATCTGGACAACTTATTTGATGTCGGTTCTTTTAGTTGTTTAACCTTGAAATTGGATTTAATTATATGTATATAGTATAGTATACGAGTACATTGATTGCGAAAACGAGAAATGCTAAACAAAATTAATTCGAAATATTCCAACGAGCCAATCAAGGCGAATTCATTAGTAGTTGAATGCATCGGCGAATTCAGGCGAATTTCTTATCAGTTCATGCATGATATGCAAAATGTGGCAAACAAAATTTAGAAATATTGATATACATTTTGCACAAATGCGTAATTGCTGTTATTAAAGGGCACTTCAGACTATCATACAAGTCTTAAGATTTTGTTTGGATTTTGTGAGACAAAAATCTAATGATATTTGTTACGACTGTCAAAAAATCTAACGCACCATTTCATTTTGTTTTCACACTATCACACCTAAGGTAAAAGAAGGAATATGACTTGAACATAAACAGCCAATTTACTTAACGTCTTGTTTTAATATTTTTATTATTTGCTTTTGCAAAAAATGCAACCCTGATCCAATGAAAAATCTTATCGTTTAAACAAATTTCTAAAAATGGTGAAGTGTTATGGGATGTCTTTTACCGTATTATTTCTCATCTTCATAACGCTTTACATTCACACTATCACACTTGCACGTATTATTTGATTTTTTGACAAGTCTTAATACAAAGTGTGATACGACTGTCAAAAAATCTAACGTACCATTTCATTTTGTTTTCACACCATCACACCTAAAGTAAATGAAGAAATATGATTTGAAAATAAACAGACAATTTGCTTAACGTCTGGTATTAATACTTTTAGTGTTTGCTTTTGTAAAAAATGCAACCCTGATCCAATGACAAATCTTATTGTTTAAACAAAATTCTAAAAATGGTGAAGTGTTATGGGATGTCAAATCTCTTACCGTATTATTTCTTACTTTCATTACGCTTTACATTCCCACTATCACACTTGCTCGTATTATTTCGTTTTTTGACAAGTCTTAATACAAAGTGTGTTAGTCTCATTTTGTATTAAGACTTGTTAAAAATTCAAATAATACGAGTGGCATAAATTTGTTGCATTTTATACAGATGTTAACAATATTCAAATTCCAAGGTGGGTGCATTATTCTCTGTGGTCGTCAGCGGAGATTCATGTTTTTTCAGACGCCTCAGAAAAAGCATACGCGGGGGCAATCTATATCCGTGTCGAAACATTTGAGCGGGTCTATTCGAATTTGCTCTCTTGTAAAACCAAAGTTGCACATATCAAATCTATCTCCTTACCTCGCTTTGGAACTTTGCGGCGCGGTTTTGGCTTCGGAACTCCTGAAAGCGGTCGTAGGTGAGATTGGCATTCCTCTTAGTCAGATTTACTGCTGGACTGACTCAACCATAGTGCTATGCTGGTTACGAAAACCACCTAGCACCTGGACAACGTTTGTTGCGAATCGGTTGTGCCGGATTCAGGAAAATGTAGGCAAGCATAATTGGTATCACGTCAGATCAGAGGAGAATCCTGCTGATTTAGGTAGCCGGGGTCTCTCGCTCGCTGAGCTCGCAGACAATGATCTATGGTGGCATGGACCCACGTGCCTTCGACAACCAAAATCGTATTGGGAGATCAAAGACACGTCGCCAATGGAGACTGATATCGAGGCTAAAATAGTGAAAACTCACGCGTCGTTCTTCAAATTTGAGGACATTTTGGAAAGGTTTTCAAAGCTTGCTCGCGCGTTGAGGGTTATATCATACATGTTTAGATTTTACTATAACGCCCATCCTTCACATAGAGGTAAATACTCTAGTTCGATCTGTTATTAACCGTTGCAAATGTTGTATTTTGGCTAAGAAACGTTCGTGTACGCAAATAATGGCGGCATTACCTCCGGAAAGAACAACCTTAGATCGACCTTTTAACATCACTGGGGTGGATTTCGCAGGTCCATTTGACTTGAAGAGTTTTACTGGTGGTTCGTGTCGTATAACAAAGGCATATGTTTGCTTCTCTACCAAGGCTGTTCATTTGGAGGCGACTACTGATTTGTCAACGGATGCTTTTCTGGCTGCATTTCATAGTTTTGCTGCCAGGCGAGGCTGTCCTCGAACCATGTTTTCGGATAATGGAACTAATTTTGTGGGAGCCTCCCGCGAGATAAAGGGGCTTCCGCACTTTTCTATTGGAAAGTCAGGCTTGAATGTGCTCCGCCTATGGGGTTCAGGGTCTGTCATGGAAGTTTATACCGGCTGTGGCATCCCACATGGGAGCGCTGTGGGAAGCTGCTGTTAAGAGTTTTAAACAACACTTCCGGAAAGAGGCTTAGTCCGTCAAATATACACTCGAAGAACTTTCGACGGTCCTTGCTAGAATTGAGGCTTGTTTAAATTCATTCACTTACTTAAATTCATTCATTCACCTGTATAAATTCGCCTTGCTTCACGCAAAGCGACATAGTTTATCTGACACGGTCAAGGCGAATTCATTATTAGGTGAATGCATCGGCGAATTCGGTTAATATGGCGGCACATCCTCTGTCAAGTTTTATTTACCTTTTTCGGCACCATTTAAATGTTTGTACATGTTCTTTGTCAACTACTTTTGACAACTGAAGTGTGAATTCGTCTTTTTACACAAAGGAAATATTTCTTGTTTTTTTATAGTTCTATTGTTGTAGCGAAGCGGCTACCTTGTTTTTTGTATCATGCATTCATGTATAAATTCGCCTTGCTTACGTTTTAATGTGGCAGTCAAGGCGAATTCATAACAGGTGAATGCAAGCTGAAAAGCGAATTCATTACTATGTGTTTTGTTATTGTCAAACATATATTGAATGTCAAAATCTAAATTCGTCTGAGATTGTTCAGCTGGGAAAAATGTTTATATAAACGTTAAATATAAACTTTTATAACTGTTTGTAATTAAAATCACAAATTATAGTAGTTTTTCACTTTTAAATGCACACAAATTTCTTGAAATTGCACTAAATCATACAAAAAAATCTTCAGATTAAAATGGCGCGAAAAAGTTTGTAAGCAAAAGAAAAAAAATTTGACAGTCTCATTGGAAAAAACGCGAGAAGCAAAAAATAATCACCTTTACTGTTAAGTTCACCTAGGAATGAATTCGCCTTGTGTAAAACTTACTGAAATGTCAAAATTTAAATTCGCCTAAGATTGTTCAGCTAAGTCTTAGGCAAGGCGACTTTATACAGGTGAATGCAAGCGGAAAGGCGAATTCAGTACTATTTATTTTGTTATTGTAAAACATATCGTGAATGTCATAATCTAAATTCGCCTAAGATTGCTCAGCAGAGAAAAAATTTTATATAAACGTTAAATATAAGCTTTTATAATTGTTTGAAATTAAAATCACAGATTATATTAGTTTTTCACTTTTAAATTCACACAAATTTCTTGAAATTGCACTAAATCATGCAAAAAAACCTTCAGATTAAAATGGCACGAAAAAGTTTGTAAACAAAAGAAACAAAATTTGACAGTCTCATTGGAAAAAACGCGAGAAGCAAAAAATAATCACCTGTGCTGTTAAGTTCACCTGGTAATGAATTCGCCTTGGTCTTAGGTCAGACAGAGCGATTTTAATTGCCGAACTTTTTAGCAATTTTCTTTTCCACACACAAAAACTTTTTTCGGCAATTCTTGAGATTTCTCTACTTATTATTTCATACAATTTACATTGTATATGCACACACACATACACACGTGAGAGAAAAGTAAGGAATTGCTGAGTACCGGCAATTCTTTTTCCTCTCACCGAAAGCTTCTATAAAGTCAAGAATTGCCCAACTTAAGTTGCTGTTGTGACCTGGCACTAAGAAAAAATGTTACATAACCGTTAAATACGAATTTGTATAATTGTTTGTAATTAAAATGACAGATTATAATGGTTTGTCACTTTTAAATTCACAAAATTTTCTTGAAATCATACAAAAAAAAAAAAAAAAACTTCAGATTAAAATGGCGCGAAAATATGCCTAATTTTTGAGTTTATTATTATTGTATTTTTTTAATAACTCAAAATTTTTTGATTTTGAAATAATTTTATTAACATTTTATTTTCCTGATGATGCTAACAAATTGTTAGCGAAATGTTGAAAATAAACACTGTTAAACTTTTATAAAAAACAAATAAAAGATCTTTAGCTGCAAAAATAAAAAACTTTTTATTTTCGATATTTCGCTAACAGTTTGTTAGCATCCTCAGAAAAATTAAAATGTCAATATACATATACTTATATCTTTGGCGTTTTATCATAACAGCTTAAGTCGAGATAAGATCAAATAAAGTTTTGAAGAAAAATTTTAATGAAGAATTAAATTTAAGAAGAAAAGAAGATAAACCATAATTATAACTAAGTTTTGTGAATAATACTAAAAATTATATCTGCAAACAAGAATACCATATTTATTCAAATAATCAAATCAGCAGTAATTTTTAAAATTTTTAAAAATCGACTTAAGCTGTTATGATAAAACGCCACAGATATATTATTGCAAGAACAAGAATTATGCATGGGTACAAAATTTACCTTCGGCGTAGTAGCTTTTCGGCATTATTTTAAATACATTCGAATATTTAAACAATTGAGTTCTTATTCGCTATTTTAGCTTCTAACATTTATACCAATACAAAATGATTAGGGTAGTTCCTATGAAATGTTGACATGTAGATAGCTGGGAAACTTAGAAAACAAGCTATTTATAATTTTTTATTGGTACATACGAGTATTATAAATTATACATAATATCAAGGCAGCTGCATTGTGTAGTATGTAGTAGATATGTACATACATATATGAAATGAAATAAATATACAATTTTTTCTTTTTAATAAATTTGGTACAAAATGTATTTATTGTTAACGTTTCTTAAACGTCAATATGTTGTTGTATTATACTGAATAATAAAATAAAACATACAAATGCACAACCTACAAAAAATTGCAGGCAAACATACTTATGTATACCAGAAATAATTTAGAGATGAGACTTTTTGTTTTGCTCTGGATTTAGTCAAGCTAAAGCTTTCTTCAAGTTGTCTGCCAATTTATCCATAAATTCAAAAGTTTCCATGTAATCCTTACGTTGTACATTATCGAGTCCCTTAATGCAGGCGGCCAAATCTCTAGTCATAAAACCAGATTCGATGGTATCTACACAAACTTTTTCCAATGTTTCGGCGAAAACCTTAAGTTCGGCATTATTGTCGATTTTAGCGCGGTGCAACAATCCACGTGTCCAGGCGAAAATAGAAGCTATAGGGTTGGTGGATGTCTCTTCGCCTTTCTGGTACTTACGATAATGACGTGTAACTGTACCGTGAGCAGCTTCCGACTCAACAGTCTTGCCATCGGGACAGATCAAAACAGATGTCATAAGACCCAAAGAGCCATAGCCTTGAGCAACCGAGTCTGATTGTACATCACCATCATAGTTTTTGCAGGCCCAAACAAACCCACCATCAGACTTCATAGCATAAGCAACCATATCATCGATTAAACGATGTTCATACCAAATGCCAGCTGCGTCATAGTCCTTTTTGTATTCTCTTTGGTAGATTTCTTCAAAAATGTCTTTAAAGCGACCATCGTATTTCTTGAGAATAGTATTCTTAGTGCTCAAGTACAAAGGCATTTTGCGAGCGAGAGCATATTTAAAGGAGGCATGGGCAAAGTCTATAATTGAAGCATCAGTATTGAACATACCCATAGCTACACCAGCACCCTTATATTGATTAACAACATGTTCAATTTTAGCACCGCCATCAGCAGGCACAAAAGTCATTGTTAGTGTACCAGCACCAGGAACTACAAAATCGGTGGCCTTGTATTGATCGGCATGAGCATGACGACCGATAACAATGGGGTTTTTCCAAGTGTTTACTAAACGCGGAATGTTTTTACAAATGATAGCTTCACGAAACACAGTACCACCCAGAATGTTACGAATAGTACCGTTAGGACTCTTCCACATCTTTTTCAATTTGAATTCTTCCACGCGTTTCTCATCGGGAGTAATTGTTGCACATTTAATACCAACATTGTATTTTTTTATGGCTTCGGCACAGTCAATAGTGACTTGATCATCTGTTTTGTCACGATGTTCCATACCCAAATCATATGTATGCAATTCAATATCCAGGAAGGGCAAAATCAATTTATCCTTGATTGATGACCATATGATACGGGTCATTTCATCGCCCAAAATATCAACAACGGGACCACTTTTAATCTTAGTTGCCATCTGGAAGGAAAAGTTTAGAATAGATATTTTAATAATGTTATGTTATGTACAGTATTATTTTTAAACATAGGTATACAGATAATATGAAAAGAAATAAAAATGAAAAAATATGAATTTATATTTGATGACATTGACTTAAGGATTAGAAAAACATTTACATGTCATGCTACCAGGCCTGTAACAATTCGATAGTTAGTAGAATGTAGTGAATTTCAAAAGGCTTAAATATTCTAATATTTTAATCTCATATTTATTTGATTTAAGTTTGTTCAGGCTCAGCCATTTAATTATAATGGGAAAAAAGGTTTTCATCCTATTTAAAGTTATTTTCAAGCACTTCTAAAACTTCTACAGATATATGTACCTCACTCCATTTCAGGTTTTCTGCATCCATTTGAATTTTGTCACAATTGTTAAACGTTGAATTATTTATAACTTCATTTCTAAAAGTATGTACTATTATGTTTAGTTAAATGTGTTTTAAAATAAATATATGTACCTATAAAAATATTCAACTTTAGGAATAGTTTCATTAGTAAAGAGCTTGCAAGTAATTGCACATATGTATATGTATATATAAGTCTCATTTCGATAATTGCAGTTAGGTTAGTTTAAATAGTTTCATCAAACCAGTCCACTTGGTTACTTTTTCGGTCCTGTTGTATTGCCTGAGGGGGTAATTACAGTTTCTAATATGGTTTTTCCTTCTCCTGTACAGTTGCAATTACTTTGTTAGTTTGATTCTTTCTACTTGAGATCAACGATATATGTACATATGTATGTATGTTTATCTTCCGAGCACAATTTAACCCATTCAAAATAAGTGGTTCAGCCACATCAACGATGAAACTTATTTAAGTTTCGAAGCTAATTTGAGATTCATTGGAAATATTTTTAAACAGTTGACGGAGCAAGTCCAGATTACATACGGAGAGGGGTTGGAAATTGAAAAATGAGAAGAAAATATTAGGTGGAAAAGTTGGCGGAGACGCATAGTTTCCAAGTTATATGATCTCTGAAGTTTTGATATACTTGTACATGAAATTGCGATTTTTCATTACATTTCTCAAGATATTTAGACAAAATTGGTATCATTGGCAAGCTTTTGAATAGATACATTATATTTTGCAAGAATCTTTCAATTTCTTAAGTGATAATAGGGTTTTTAAAAAATTTGTTTAAAAGTGTTAGAGGGTAATATATAAATATAATTTTTTTTCCAAACAATTGAGTTTTTATTCGCTATTTTAGCTTCTAACATTTATACCAATAAAAAATTATAAATAGCTTGTTTTCTATGTTTCTTAGCTATATGTCGACATTTGATATGAACTACCTTAATCATCAGTAGATTTTGGAATTTTTTTAAAGATATTTTCAAACATTCAACTTTATATCCCAACAATCTAAATAAATTGCTGAGAATTTAAAAAGAAAAATGCTCTAATAATAACTGTCAAAACACAAAAAACAAGCTTTTTCATTTTTCATTTTCGTTTACACGCAAAAGTTGACGATACTGTCAAGTCTGTACCCTTTTCCACTTTTCCCACAAACTCAAGACTTGACGAGTCAAATTTGATGTGTGTAAACTGGCACAATTTTGTCAAATACTATTCACATGTGATCTTTTAAATATACCTATATAATACACGGTTGTCATATTTGACGAGTTATCATCATTTTGACTATTTTGGGTGCTGAAAATAGCACTTTTACGTTTTGACGATTTAAGGTCTGTTTTTGACGATTTTTGAAGATTACATTTTTATTTTCATACCTATTGGTAATATTGGTTTTACAACTACATACATATTTAATTTGTTTGAGTTAATGTATGTGGGAAACGCAAGTAATATTTATGATATAGAAAAACACGGGTGTAAAATATATGTGTACGTAAATATGTATATAATACTGAAATGTTATATGATATTTATTAGGCAGTATACGCATATTGTATATATTAGAGATGCATTTAAGAGATTGTAAGTAAATAGCATGGAAAAAATTGTAAGCTGCAAATTTTACAACTTTTTATGTAAAAGAGTGAAGATAAATTGCAAACTTTAACTTTTATAAATCCTTACAGTATTATAAAAGCAGAAAGTGTATATAAGTTTTATGATTTCATCGTACAATTCGAAAAACGTGAAAATTAATCCGAATTAAAGCAACGTGGTCTATTAAACCTGGAAATTTTGTTTTACGATACAGGTATGAAAACGCTAGATTTTTCGAATAAAGGACCAAAAACAAGACTTCACTAATTTATCCTTCTATAGCTAAGTTTATAGCAAAAATATTAGTCATATCTTTTGCAAATGTGAGAATTTGCATCCAGCTGAATGAACCTTAGCAAAACCAAAGTGAGATATTAGCGGAAGAAACCATTTTCAGAAAATTTTTTTATAAAAGACTACGTACAACTTTGCACTTATTGTTGTTTTGAGTATTATAATAGTGCCTTTTATTAAATAAAATCTTATTTATGTATATGACAAAAATTAATGAATGGTATAAAATCATGTTTGTACGAATATGTATTTGTTGCTATAGCTTTATATGCTTTAACCCCATTCTGCTATACTTTACCCCATTGAAATATATATTTTATTCAAAAAATAATTAACGATTTTTTAATAGTTCGCTAACGATTTTTTGCCGATTTGCGGTAATCATATTGACGATTTTTTCCGCCGAATTTGACGATTTCAAATCAAATTTATCTGGCTTCTATCATATAATATATTTATACTCCCAAATAAATATCAGGTAACATTTCAATGTTACATACAGTGTATATGTATGTAGTTGTAAATGTGATCTACAAAAATCGTCAAAGTACTATTTTCATCATCCCAAATCGTCAAAATGACGATAAATCGTCAAATATGGCAACCATGCCTGCATAGCTGTCCAATGGCCGTGCGGAGGGATTTTCTGCTCTATTGTATAACAAACACTGGCTTCGCTGACCCTGCATAGCCGGTCTTTGACCGGGTAGAAGGATTATCTCCTCTATGGTATAAAACACCTGCATGGCTGACTAAAATTTTTGTGCATAGTCGGCCTTCTGGTATGCAGAAGGGTTTTATCCTCTATTCCAGTATAACAAACACCGGCTTCGCTGACTAAGGCTTCCCTGCATAGCCCGCCTTGGCCCGGGCGAAGGGATTATAACCTCTATGGTATAAAAGCACCTAATTCGCTGACTAAAATTTCTCTGAATAGCAGTTGTCTTCGGCTGAGCATAATATAACAAATAAGCCAAATAGAATGATTTATTTATAGGTAGCTTAACAAAGCTTTTATATTTTTAAAAATTTGTCCTGCTTCAAAAAGGGTTAAAAAATATTTAAAAAATTGCATATTCAAAAAGGCCTATTGGAAGGCTTTCAAATGATATGTACTTTGGAAATGTAGTGAAAAATCGCAATTCCATGCATAATACGAAATTTCAGAGATCCATAACTCGGAAACTATATGTTTGCGCCAACTTTTTCACTTACCATTTTCGATTTATTTTTAAATTTCCTACCCCTCTATAGCTCTTTATTTCAAATAGGAGCTCTGTGCGTATATTAAGTCCATAAAATTGTATGCCTTATCAAACCCATTATATTTTTCCCGCTTCCAAATGGATTAAGAAATGAAAAAAAAAATTTCCATATCTAAGAAGGCCTATTTAAGAGCTATCAAATAATAACCAAATTAGCCGAATATCCTTAGAAATGTAACGAAAAATCGCAATTTCATGCACACGTAAGTATAGCAAAACTTCAGAAGTCTATAACTTGGAAAAGTTGGCTATGCGTTTTCGCCAACTCTCACTTACAGCCTGTTCGACGATATCGAATGAAAATGTATGCGAAAGAAACCTTGTCACTCACATTCGATTAAATTTGGGTTCGTCTATGTCACTATTGTGCGTTCGCATTAACTCATGTACTTTAATTGAATTTTGACATAGAATAAAGTTGGAAAAACCCCAAATCAATTTTCTTTCGCCTAGAGTGAGAATGAACTTATCCTCTCGACATCGACGAACTAGCTGTTAATCTTTTCTTCTTATTTTTCAATTCGGAGCTCCGTACGTAAACTGAACATAAGACGCGTAAGGCTTTCGTTAGCAGTGTTTTAATTTTGTTAAGATGAAAAACTCTTAAAACATTAAACAACATATACCTATATGAAATTGTAATATCCAGCCGCAAAAACAAACAAAAAAATATTATATTCCAAATGTTAAACGGCAAAAAACTTGGCGTTATCGTAAGCAAATCAAAAAATTTTACTTTCGCTTATATTGATCTTATAATTAATTACCTTAATAATACGTGTATTTTGGATTTTATTTATTTATTATGTGTATGTTAAATCACGTTAAATACAAGCTTACCCCTGCACAAATAATTGTTCTATTTATTGTGTTATTTTTTAAAAGTGTAGGAGCAGCAACAACATTTAAACATCGTGTTGCTAAACGTATTGAGAACATTTTACTTTAATTTGTTAAAAACGTATTTTTTTAGTCACAATTTTTTATATCTTGTAAAAACGTTTGTATACTTTTGGCCTTAATACATAAATTAAAAACAATTGTACTTTACTCCCGCTCCAATGCCTTTGCAAACTTATGCAACCTTAGTGAATGTAGAAAGCAACTGAAACGGAATTTACGTATAAAACCAGTCTTACGATGAATGGAATAAATCTCACACTGATAACATTAATATAATTTGATAAGATTTCACAAAAGTAAGCATTGTAAAGTATTTAGAAAATTATAACACAAAGGCACTTGTTAAAAAGAAAAATTAAATTAAAAAATAAAATGCAAATACACTTATCAGTCAACAATACCCGGTGAATTACGAAGAGAAAACTAAAATATAATAAAAGAGAAAACTTTAAAGAACATATGGCTAGCAGTGGTGCCAATGATTAAAAGCGAAAACCACTCAATTTACGTTGAAATTTTTGTTCCTTTATAATATAGAGGCGCGGTTGCCATATTTGATGATTTATCGTTATTTGGACGATTTTGGGTGCTGAAAATAGCAAGTTGACGATCTGACGATGTAAGGTCTGTTTTTGACGATTTTTATACATAGATCGCAATATTAATTTCATATCTTTCAAGCAACTTTGGTTTTACGAGTACAACTACATTTTATAAAGTACGATTTTACAGTTAGCCAGACGATGGATGGACAGGCAGACGAAATTTGAGGGTGCTGTAACGAAAATTGCCGGTGGGGGAGTGTGTAGTACACGACTCTCTGTAGTAGCAGCATTGTCAACTCGGTGCGTTTCGCACCGTTTTTGGTGCGTTTTAAACATTTTTGTGCGAAAAATTCTATAGTCGGTGCGGTGTGCGCTTTTATTAAATTTCCGGTGCACTTTTTATGTTATGGTGGCACCAAATTATATTCAACAAAACTTTTGGTTTTAATGTAAGAAAAGAGCTTATTCAAGTGGGTAAAATTTTTACATCTCATTTTGTAGAGCATAATGTGAACACGAAGTAATAATGTGAAAAGCGTATCACGTCCCAAAGTGAGACAATCTTGATGTTGTATATTATAAACTTTCTCGAAAGAAAAATAAACATTTCGGTTTATACAATTTAATAATAATGAACATACATATATAGAAAATACGGACAGCAGAGACAAAGACGTGAGGATGAAAGACAAAACACTACTCCTCATCATAAACTATTTTCCCAATTGCAGTACAATGCACTGTATAGGTAGGTGTCATCCCCTGAGTACTGGTCGAAGATAAAAAAAAATTTGCAATTTTTGCTGAGTGTTTGCTGTTAAACGATCAAACCAAGTTTGTCAAATATTACGAAAAAAGCAAACGCTAAATAATGGAGTTCGTATTCATAAAGACGCGTGAATTCGCTATTGCTTTAGTAATTAATAAATTACCAGTATTTTGTGTAGCTGATAACGTTTTTCTGTAAAAAATTTTTATTTTATTGTTAACTCTTTCGTTTTCCACAGAAAAAATATTTTAAAAAATCAATGAGATCTTGAGCTGCAAACATTAATTAATTTAAAGGCCGAAGCAACTAGGATCAAGATAGATCGTTATAATTATTGTAAAGATACCACTGCCTCAATAAAAGTAACAGAATCTCACTAGAGGCCAATTTTGACAACCAGGATTTTTAGTTATTGGACGAATTTGATGGCATGACATCAGCCGGTGCTATCAAACCTAATAGTCGCTTAAAAGGTTGTTTCGTTTCATGTTTTTTATATAAAAATATTATCCTTTTTATAATACAAAATGGATTTTTAAACATGAAAAGAATAATTCTAAATTTGGTGCGTTTTTGTTGAAATAACGCGATTTTTTCCCCATTTCGGTGCGTTTTGAAATATCAAAGTTGACAACGCTGTGTACTAGACATTTGTGGAAATTTTTTTTCTCTTTTTAACTTTTCGCATTTTTTTATGTTGTTGCTTCATACAACATCAACTTCATATAAACAAACTGGCTACAGCGTTGCCTTCGAAATGTTCAAAAAGTGGCACAAAAACTGTATTTTGAATAAAAAGGTGTCACAAAAAGGGTATTTTGAAGAGAAAATGGGTCAAGTTATTAAAAAACAATTAAAACTATACAAAAATTCTTCTAAGTGTAAAAGAAAATAAACTGTAGTAAAATATATATGAACAAAAATGCTTTTAGCACGGTGAAAGCAAATTTGATTTAACCAATTCTGCCTTTTCTCAAAGCAGAATTGAGGATAATCGTATACTTAACTCAGGTCGAGTTAATTATATGGAAGTTTGGGAAAAGAAAAATAAATTGGAATTATTATATATTTTCAATAACATTAGGTGGGTTATTTTCACTTGTGTTACCTTTTATATTTTACAATGTTGATGGTAGTTATATAAATAAATTATTATAACTATAATAAAAATTAGTAGGTTGTTTTGCAGTTCTTCTTCGCAAGTTGATGGGAAAAATGTTAATGATCCAAAAACCAACATCACCAACGACTGAAGAACCAGCGCTATCAACTTTAGTAACTACCGATTTTGGAATTATTGATTTTCATTTACACCGATTGTAAACTCAGTAAATAATTTAATAAACTACTGCTGTATTTGTTGGAATAAAATACGAAATCTCTGTTTATTTATTTTTTTCCCCCCAAAACCCCATTATAATTGACTTACCGCGAGTTAATTATATTCCAAAGCAGAATTGGTTAACTCAAATTTTGCTTTTAGCGCCGAAAAAAAAGTAGTTTTTTGTTCAACATGTGTACGTAAATATGTATGTAACACTGAAAACTTAAAGTCTTATAAATCCTTAGAATGTTATAAAAGAAGGAAGTGTTTTTCTGGTCAATCAAAGTGTTTTCTTATTTTATTGTAAATTACGAAAGACGAGGAAATAAGTCCGGATTAAATAAATTAAGCCTTTTAAATTTCGAAATTATCTTTTATCATTCAGATATGAATATGCTAGATTTTTTGAAATAAAGTATCAAAAACGATTCTTTACTTTGGCTAAGTTTATAGCAATAATATTAGTCTCACCGTAGTTTTATGCAAATTTGAAAAGAGTTTGCATGCAAAAAAAAAAAAAACTCAAAGTTTAGTTGAAGAAACCATTTCTAGAAGAAGTTTTGTACACTAAATTCTACTTTAAACTTTGCAACTGTGATTGTTTTGACCAAAAAGATATGTCCAGTCTAGCAAAAGTGTTTCAATACAATAATGCGTTCATAACTTTTAAATATAGTACATAAAAGGAACTTTTAAGATATATTTATTTATTACTGAATAACTTAGTAATAATTAATTATTAAAAAGGTTACAAAAGTACGAGCACTAGCTTCTAGGGCTATCGGCTCAATTTATATACTTATGAAAATATCGTAATATTTGTTCCAGTACATATTTGTTGTTATAGCTTTAAGTGCTATAGTTTCTCATCAAAGGAAACCATGAATTGTTTTGTATAATCTAACAGTTTAAAATATATACATTTTATTCAAAAATGATTTATTTTATTTGCTGCCGATTTGCGATAATCATATTGACGATTTTTTTCCCCGGAAATTGCTGATTTTAAACAAGATTTATCTGGCATCTACGAATGGAGGTGTGTAAGCGCTCTTTCACATTCGGCAACTTAGTTGCGCAATTCTCTTGCCCAAGTCTAGTGGTTGTAGATGTGAGAGGTAAGAGCAGCTTGAAGGAGGAAGAATTGTTGATAATTGAGTACATACTTGCTTGTACTCAGCAATTCCTTTTGTTTGCACATTTTTGTTTTTTATGTTTTTGATATTTTCTTCTGTTTATTTTTCGGGCCGTTCAAATTGTTAAGAAAATTTAAGTAAAACAAAATGAAAGTTATGTGAACATAAAAGCAAGTTTAAAAGAAAATAAATAAAAATTAAAACTAGACTTGCGCAACTAAGTTGCCAAATATGAAAGCGTTTAAACTTCATTCGTACTAATAAAGCTACTTATGTATAACGAACTTTTAACAATCTCTGGTATTTTTTCTAGTATTAAATGTAATTTCTGTGAAAAATAAAATAAAAACAGCACTATAAAATTCGGCAATAATAAGTAAATTAGTGAAAACCCTATTTTGGGCTTGAAATACACTATTGGTACATATACATTGGTACATATACCTATTTTCGATATTAAAAACTAAATAAAGCAAAACTTTAAATAATCCACTATATTTTTTTTTATTTCAGCTTTCTCTTTGTCTGTTCTCTTGAAGAGAGGCAGACTACTGTAACAATAAAATATACCCACACACATTTCATAGAAATCTAACCTCTAATGACACTAAACAGTGACAGCAATACATGCAAAACTATCAGGATGAAATGAGTAATATGGATAATAAATGCCTACAAAATGAATTCATTTACTGCCATAAATGCGAGTCCAGCTAGGCTCTTTTTACTGCCCCTCTACATTAGACATGAAATGCTGTTAAGACATGCTCTTAATACACACCTTTGCAAGCCTCATTTGTATGTAATAGTTTTTCACAATTTTTATGCCGTTAATAGATTCATTTTCATCTTTGTATTAAAAAAAAACAATTTTTATTGCAAAATTTACATGCAGAAATAAGTATTTGAACTTTGTTTTGCAAAGTTTTCAGTTTTAAACTCTTTTTTTATTTTCTTTGTGTAATACTGTTGAAGTTTTTCCCTGCAACAATGCAAAAACATAGGCTGTCAAATTAAAACGTAATTTTCCGTTAAGACAGAATTTTTACCCTAGATGTCGTAAAAGTCATGTTAAGACGTAAAAGTAGTAACATATGCTGACTGCACCTGAAGGTTTTTCTGTTTATGTATGTGTTTTCATGCCGCATTTTAGGACTGAATTGTTATCATTTAGACGATTTAAAGTGGTTTTTTTTTTGGTAACGAAATCTTCACGAATTTATAAAACTTCATATCGCTAGTACATAAGTAAATTTAAACACAATCCAGAACAAAAATTAACTTCAAAAAACATTTTATTAAAAAAGAAAATGTATACAAAAACATATTGTATTATTTTTGAAACGGCGCATGTTTTAAAAAAATGTTTTAGAGATTGCACGCTGTTGTCGCAAATATGACCGTGACAGGTTTTTAAATCGTTTTCTTTTCAATCTGATAATATTGAAGCTTAAGGGTTGTATTTTTGTCACAAAATTTTTTTTTTTCAATTCAGCATATTAATTTTAATGCTTCTTTGAAATTCTGAAAATTCAGATTTCTTGAAATTTTCAGTTAATGTTGCTTAAAAGGTGTGCAATAACTTAAATTAGCTTTTATCAAGGTAGAGTGTATTGAACTTATTCAGTAAATTTAAACTTTTTATGCAAATTTATATACATATGAAATTTTGTGGCTTCTAAACAAATCTGTAGTGTTTATAATTTCACATCGGCTTATCAGTTTTTAACTGTGAGACAGCTCAAAGTTGTACTTTGCTCTTAAATTAATAAATAAATAATTAGTATGTCAATGCCACTAAGATTTAAGGTCAGAGGGGCTCGCTTTTTGTATATAAGAATTTAATTTTAAGCTACACTTGTTTACTTGATTTTGTATAGTAAAGAATTAAAATATATTTTTAGACAATTTCGTATACAAGAGAAATTAAATTCATATTTTAAACCTTAAAATAAGAAAACCACCTTGACAATTTTCTAATTTGAAACTTCACAGACTAGGATAAAATGTAAAGACTTTAGGAAGTGGGACCATACCAAATAATTTTATATTAATAGTATCTAGATAAGTTTTTATAAAACGTATTTTTTGCTTGAAAAAGTTTTGAGATGAAATTAAAACTAATTTTAGCGCTTAATTGTGTTTAACTAAATAGAAGAAATATGTGAATCTTAACACTAAAATTTAAATAAAGCAAATCACATTCATAATATGCATATATATACGTACATATGTATGTACTTGATATATTTGGTATAATTAACTCAATTATACAAAAACGCATTAAATTAATTTTATTGAACTCATTCTGCATGTTTGAATAAACAAACATACAACACCACACCGTTTGTAAATATTCATGCAAAATATCTTAATTAGCAAGCAAATGATATCAGATACTCGTATTATTTATAATCGTCAAGTTCTGATTTTCTAAACAAGTGTAACTTGATTGAAAAATATTGAAAATTCTTAAATTTTTAACCAACAAACAACGAAATTTTTGTTTCACAATTTAAACATAAACGTTTGTATGCTTTATTAACGCTAAACTGTTTTACAACGAAATTATCAGCTTTTATGTATGTAGCAGTGTGTGCAAAGGTTAACATTCGAAATCGTGAAATAGGTCCATGTATTTGATTCTTGATTATACGAGTATAGCAAGCAAATTTTTTAGATTTTTAAAATAATTTAAGACTGCTTTCATATTCGTTTCTTTTTTATTATGTCTCATATTGGGTTTATTTTTAGTGTTTTATTTGTTTAATAAATGTCTAACGAATTTGTAAATGTGTTTGCTGGGAATAATAATTTATTTACAACCTATTGTTACAAAATATGAGTATCAGGGATGAAAAATCGAATTTATGAAATTGTACGGAATCAAACGGAAATTTTAATTTATAAAATTTTTGTTGGAACGTTTTAATTTTTAAATAAAATTTTTGGTTTGTTCATACATATGTACATCGGGTTTTTAGTTCAAGTTTTTCCTTTTTTAAGTTTTTTCTTAAGAAGGATTTTTTACAATACAAATATGCTGTGATCAATAATTTTTGTTCGAAGAAAACAAGAAAAACAATAATCAAGTCTTTATCTGGGGGATAACTAGCTGTTTCGTAGTCGCTACACTACTCATCGGCATCCACTGTGATTTGAACTCGGATCATGACGTATCATGATCTGCTGCTTTAACCACTCAGCCACCGAGCATTTAATTATTCTCTATTTATATTCATCTTATATTAAATTACATATGCATTTGAAGCCGATTTTATTCAACTCTAAGATGATTGTGCAGTGTTTACAAAATGAGCCGATTTTACTTAGCCTTGAACTTTGATGTTTGATTTTTCTGATTACAGATTCAGAATGTTTACAAGACGACGATTTATTTCCCTCAATGTTGAACTTTGTTGCTTGATTTTGGCTGATTACAAATTTTAGTGTATGAGCAAGGCGAATTTATTACTAGGTGAACTTGACAGCTCAGGTTATTATTTTTTGCTTCTCGCGTTTTTTCCAATGAGACTGTCAAAATTGTTTTTATTTGTTTACAAATATTTTCGTGCCATATTAATCTGAAGATTTTCTTGTATGATTTAGTGCAACTTCAAGAAATTTGTGTAAATTTAAAAGTGAAAAACTAATATAATCTGTGATTTTAATTACAAACAATTATAAAAGTTCGTAAGATATATAGCTATTCGCAAATAGAAATTTTAATTACTGTTTATGCGGCAATTTTTGTTATTTACAATATTTTTATTCGCAAATAACCTGGGCGTATAATAGCATGTTCATACGAAGGTTTATATTCGAAGTTCGCTCTCTCATTCGTGGTTCGCGGTTCAATCTTGATTAAACCAACATGATTCGCCATACAAAATTTTATGAGCGAACTAACTTGGTTCATTTTGAATCTTGTTGCGAACCACGCAAAAACTATTATCATCTCTAAATTTGCTAATAAATTATCGCTAGTTTATCTGAACTAGCTTTCAAAAAAATGTAAACAAAGAAACAACAGATAATTAATGTGTGTAAAATCAAAAGAAACATGAAACATATACAAATTTGTTACTTACATAAAGATTTAAATAAAAATTGAAAGAAGAAGTAGTGAAACGTTTGACGAAATATGTAAACATCAGTGTGAACCATGATACAAAAAACAAGGTAGCCGCTTCGCTACAACAATACAAAAATAAAAAAACAACAGGTATTTTGTTTGTGTAAAAAGGCGAATTCACACTTAAGCTGTCAAAAGTAGTTGATAACTAACATGTTAAAAAATTTAAATGGCGCCGAAAAGGTAAACAAAACTTGACAGAGAAAGTGCCGCCATATTAAATGAATTCGCTTGAATTCGCCGATGCATCCACCTAATAATGAATTCGCCTTGAGTGTGAACCAAAAAACAATCGTCTGAACACCTAGTTCAGTGTTGCCAGGAGATTTTTGTGAAATCCCTACCATAGCGCATAAAAGTCGTTATTTCTCCCTACAATAAAAAATATTTCCCTACATTTTTCCCTACGCAATTTTTCATTTAAATTTTATGCAAATAATTTATTTTATTACAATTTTAATATTTATTTTAAATTCAAATAGGTAAAACCTTTTACTAAAAAGTAAATTAGTTAAATTAGTGTAGAAAATTTCATGATTAAAAATCTATGTATGCGTTTAGCTATATAAATAAATTCTTTTAAGTGATTAGGTCTACATTCTAAACGGGCATATGCGTTTTGTGATGTGAATATCCCAACGTTAACATAAATGCAGCTTTGCAGGAGTTGGAAAGCCCCCAGCACAAACTAGTTTCATCAATATGCGACTTTTATTGTATAATTACATGTAGTAGCCCATTGTTTATTCCATTAAATCTTTGCGACGAGCTGTACTTATGTGAAATTTGTTAAAATCATTAACAAACTTAAGTTTGGGAAAATTCTAGCTAGGGCGTTTCTACTGAGACCAACGATATATAGATATCCAATCCTTTAATATGCTTAGTTACGAAATCTTTGTGATTAAAGTTTTTAAGGAGGTTAGGGGGTGTACTCGTACATCTTAAATTCATGCAATTAGCTAAAAACCTTGTAAATGAGATCTTAGAATGCATATGGAATTTGAAATTGCGCGGTTTAGTTCTTTGCTATTTTAGTACGTCGGTTGGTAGCTATAGAAAAAACCCCTCCCAGCAGTTTTAATACGATTTTAATGATTTTGGCATAATTATTAAAATATTTAACGTTGTAAATAAATTGGATGAAAATGCATCGATATCCAATTTGAGCAACGATTTTTTCTCATATTCAAAAAAAAAAAAATTATAATAGTCTAATAATAAATAATATTATTAATCATATCATAATAAATAATACTGTTAGTGATAGTTGGAAAAATTATAATAGTATAATAACCATTGTTAACCATTTCTGATAATTTAAAAATTCCCAACAATAAGCCTAATCATATAAAATCTGTCCTTTTTTTCCCTACATGTGGAAATAAACAAATAAATCTTTACAAAATAGGAAAAATCCCTACGCTTGGCAACACTGACCTAGTTTCACAATAGTGGTTCAGAGAGCGAACCAAGTGTTTCATATTACCGTCTGAACATTGTATAAACTTAGTAATAGATAATTATGTATGTTTGTATTTATAATAACTTAATTGAAGTTCAAAAATTGTATGGTAGAAATCAAATTTTCTTTTATATTTAATGTGTACGCAACATTGCTCGTTACTAATACGAATACCTCGTGTACTAATATATTTTTTTTCGTTTAACTAACGATTTGTATCTTTATTGTCTACTTAAATACTTTTGCACATCCATACATACTTACGTATAGAGGTATAGATGTATGTATAAAAACAAACTTTGTATCTTTCGATAATTTTGAAGTTTGTATTTAGTACCGACATACATATGACATGTATGCATGTGCACACCTACCTACATAACATATTATGTTTACATAAAATTAAAAAACAAAATGGCAATATGTTTATGTCAAGAATGTGAGAAAAAAAAAACAACTGCCGCTTTTACTTGCTCTTTGTATTTATCTTGTTTTCTCTTTTGTTTTTTTGTGTGCAATAATTGCATAAAATCAAATTGCAATAACATATCTACAAACTTTTTCTGTTATTGAAACAGAACTTTTTATTGCAAACTAATCAAGATATAATTTTGATATCTTTCTTCAACTCACCTTATTTAAAAAATTTAAGTGTATTTACTAGGCCAAAATAAAATAAAAAACTTGAAACGCAACCACTCCCAACGAAGTAAAGTAGAAGACTGATTAAAACAATACCTACTTAGAACTTGTTTGGTTTTTGTTAGGAGAAAACTTTTATTATAAAGAACTTGCTTATGAAAGAAAATAAGAAAAAAAAAAACACGAATGGTAACAAATAAGAATGATAACAATAATTAATTCACTATTTGGTAGGTTCTTTTTCTTCACTATTATCCCTGGTTTATTCCATGAGGAGACCACAACCATAGCTGCCAGATTCGACGATAAATCGTCATTTTGACGATTTTCATGCTCAAATTTACTAAAATGACGATATGACGTATTCGGTCCTAAAAATAACGATTTTTGCTATACAAAAATCATCATTAAATTTTTTAATTATTTGTAGGTGAGTCACAAAGTATGTCTGTAAAGATTTTCACGATGACCATTGTGCAAATTTGCAACTTGCTAATTTGCAGTGCATATTATGATTGATCGTGAGCATACTAGTTTATTTTTCTGGAAATTTCCGAAATGAAGCGAACTGCAAATACATACATATTTTTGCTCACATTTGCGTCGTTTGCATTACCCATCGCGAATGCAACTCGAGAATAGTATAAAAACCAGGCATTTTGTTTGCGTATGACAAAAGTAATTGGCGACAAAAATTAAATAAGGATGCATAAAGTGATGTCAAGAGCTGTGTAAGAATGTAAGAAACTTAATTATATAACTTGTGTATATTTTTACATTAAATTGTGTAGTAAAATTTCGAAGATACTTGATTTTGAAAAAATTCCTGATAATATTGTCGATAAACAGCAACTCTACTCATTTTATAATTAAATATGAAAAACAAGATCTCTATATCGAATATCAAGAGTTAATTATTTTAGATTTTAAAGTGATTTCTAAGAAGCAAGAAACAAATTTATGTAGCTTTGGGGGGGAAAAAATAATTGAAAGGCGAGCGTTTGTAGTCCAAAATATATTGACATCACCCTATTTTTCCTGCAACGAGGACATGTGTAGTATTCAGGCAATTTAGTTCAAATAAGGCAAAAATATGAAACTCTTTAGAAAATGAAACAATTGAAGGGATTATTTATTATAAAGACAAATTAAAATGAAATCCTTCAAAGTTCTTTGATGTTGCAGTTAAATCCAATTTATCGGAATTATTAAGCAATAAACACATTGAAGCCAGCAAACAACCGACTTCAATATGTCAAACATAAAATACATGCATTTAAATGTGAACATTTATTTTGACAACAGCAAGACGACACGACTGCAGGTTGTTGTCCATACTGATTTTTTGCCGTAGTCGAATTAAACTAATTTCTATTTTTCTTGACTACAAAATAAAAACAGTGTGACCAATGTGTATAAAAACAGTTTAGCTCTTAGAAATATTTTATTTTCTAATATAACATAAAATAACAATAAAATTTAAATGCTGTTTTAAATAAATTAATAAATATTTGTACTATTGATAAATATATGCATACATAATAAATTATATTATATGTTTATAAAACACTGATTTGAAAAATTTTCTATAGAAATTTTTCAAATAACAGTTTAATAAACATACAATATTATTTATGAATAAGGCCATTAGACTCAAAACAAAAAATCTTAATTGTATTAAACAAGTAGGATGTGACTAAATACATATGTATGTATCAGTTGATTTTGCATCACGTGCAAGTAGTTCTAATTCCATATTTTTGATGAAAAAAATTTAAAAGTTTTGGTCTCCGTTTTAAAAAATTTGAAAAATTGTCGTAAAGTTTCATTTCTTTAGCACTGTTCTCATTATAGGTCAGAAGTTATGTCCAATTATATTTTAAATGATCTGAATTAATCGCAGTAAATGAAAACTTTTTTAAATTAAGTTACTATTTTTATCTTTTTAAGACTTTATTTGTTAGAGAGAAGAAATTATTCATGAAAGTTTGATATAAACATATCTTGTTCTGTAAATCAACAAATTTTGTGAAGCTAAAAACTCTTAGGTGGCCACACTGAAATATAATTTTTTGAATATGAATTTATGTTGCTGCCGTGTTCAAAATAATTCAGTAGTTCCCTACACGACTACAATTGCCGGTTGCAGCATTTGCTGCTGTGAAGTCGTTTAGTCTGCTGTGGTCGATGTGTTTAATGCTTTAAACTCAGATATTTGTTCCTAAAATATTCCAAAAATTCATTGTAACAAAGTGTGTTTGATTTTTAATGCCATACTATAAGTACATATGTACATATGTATGTAATTGTAATTAATTAAAAACTAAATTCTTTAATAAATTTATATATTTTTTGCGAATGTACAAATTTGAGATCTTAAGCTTGCATTAAAAATCTGTTGTATTTTCAAATAAAAATTTAAAATATACTACAAATTTGGAAATCAAAACTGAAATGATATTTACAAAAATTATCGGGACTTTGACGATTTCTTCCATATGTTCTCTGGCAGCCATGACCACATCTAAATGTTTTTACTCTTTTTTCATTTTGCGAACACATTTACTTCTCAACCGGGGATGTAAAAATCAGTACTTTGGATAAATTACGCATCATATACACATAGTAACAGTGAAAAAACTAACGACAAAAATCATGACTACAAAAAAATTATATAGATATGCAAAACAATTTTTTTTAAATCTGACTACAAACTTTTTACTAGTTTTAAGATTTCTACATTACTCCACCGAAATATTTTAGTGCAGAATTGTGATTTTTTTTTTAAATTTATCTTTTACCATAAAATAATATTTTTACATGAAAATTCAGAATAAATTTTATAAAAACATTAACACAATAAAAACCAAAATACTTAAAAAAAGCTGAAGATAATTATATAAAGTTTTGATGCTGAATTTGAAGTTTTCTACGTACTAAAACGAAAGCTACCTTAAACACAACAAGGCAAAAGTTTAGAGTTTTTTTCGACAACTAATACGAAATACGTTATTTTTTAAAATTAAATAAATAATTATACGCTATGTAAGCAAAAATCGCTGAGATATGAAAGATCAAATTAATAATCATTAACAATATTTTTTGCATCACGAGTATTTAATTAGTTTGATTGCAAGTGATTTTGGTTGGCAGTGATTATTTCACTTGCATGCAAGCAGAAACAAACAGTGTTGCCCATAGATATTTAATTTTAACTTTAATAAGTATTTTTCAAGGAAAAATGTTTAAAATATTAATATTTTTAGTTACTCGTATATGCCGAAAACAGAATATGAAGAAACGAAAATAAATAAACATCTACTATAACTTATTTTTTATTTGGAATACATATTTAATAATTATATTGTGAAAATTTTATGTACATAATATAATTCCCCTGTAATGTTGCTATACTAATAGCATGTTCACACGACGGCTTATATTCGAGGTTCGTTCTCTTGTTCGTGATTCGCGACCCAATCTTGATTGAACCAACATGATTCGCCATACAAAATTTTGAGAGCGAAACAACTTGGTTCATATTGAACTTGTTGCGAACCATGCAAAAACCACTATCATCTCCAAATTTGACACTAAATTATTGCTAGTTTATCTGAACTAGCTCTCAAAAAAATGTAAACAAAGCAAAAACAAATAATTCATATGTGTAAAATCAAAAGAAACACATTGAACATATATAAATTGGATACTTACATAAAGATTTAAATAAAAATTGAAAAAAGAAGTAGTGAAACGTTTGACGAAATATGTAAACTTCAGTGTGAAACAAAAACGACCGTCTGAACACCTAGTTTCGCAATCGTGGTTCAGAGAGCGAACCAAGTGTTTCATATTAGCGTCTGAACATGGTATAAAACTTTGGACGCACTGACATTAAAAGTGCATGTAGTACAAAGGCGTACAATGTTTGTCATCGACGACATTTTGAAAAAGAACTTGCACTTGCGTGTGTAAACAATCGAGCAAATTGCAATTGTTTTTATTATATATTTCGATGTATTGGTTGTTAATACGTACACGCAACTTGTAACAAGTTATCCAGTGTAGGAGTAAATACAACTTTTTCTTTTTATTGGTTAAAAATGTCTGTCAAGAACGGGTTTTGTCTACGCTATGTAGTTTTTTCTAGATGTTTTAAAAAAATGATAAGGCAGATTTCTATACCCTAAAAGTATGCAAGATAAATATGATTACATATGAACACTATTTATTCAAGGCGAATTCATAACAGGTAAATGCGGGAGAAATAAGTACTGCCTTACATATAATCTTTTTTAAATGTCAGGGGAATAATATAAACACAAAAAGGAATTAAAAAATATAATAAATTTCTTCTATTTTCTAATTATTTGTTTATTTATTGCCTTTTGACAGCTGTTTAATGGAAATATTCCAATATAAACACAACTAGTGTTGCCTGTTTTCACTTTAAAATACGGAAACGCTATTTTTTCCCCTAAGTGAGAAACAAAGGAATTTCTTGTTTCACGGTTCTCACTAGGATTCAGAGTCGAAGTACAAATCTTAACAGCCTGTTCATGGAACACAATGTGCTCAAAAAACGCTAAGAAAACTTGACGTTTTTCTTTTTTGCGTTCATGCAACTTGAAAAAAAAACTTTTTAGACGAAAAACGTAACAACTGACATATGCTTTCTGCCTGTGTATCGCGGTTTTAAGTGCCAAGCAGGCGAATAGCACGCGAATGAAAATTTTCATTAGTTGAGAAAGAAAAAAGAGAAAGCTTGAACGAAAATAAAAATAGAAATAACAGCAAAAAAGTATGCTTACATGTACATATATGCACAAATAAACGTTCATATCCATGTTAACACGTTCATACATATATATTATTAAAAAATAGGAAATAATTTAAAAAAAGTCCATAAATTAGGATCAATCCATACATTTGTAAGAACATCAACACTATTTGTATGAACAGCAAAAATTCTATAATTTTTTTTTCCAGCATAAATATGTTTCATAAATATTTATCACTAGTTTCTTTTTTTCAATTGAAATAGGGTTACCGTCATCCACGATGCAAAAATATATTTTATACGAAAAAAAGTAAACAAGATAAATATAATTTACATAGTGGCAATACTGAGGTTTGAGAAAATGTTTACAAATACGTGTATAACGTAACTGAACACGAACAATGAGAAGCGCACACAGACCCAATTTCTTACGTTCCATGAACAGGCTGTTAGTTTAGTAGATGATAGCGTGCTATGGTACTGATGACATTTTGTCATAAAATTTACTTTACTTAGTAATTTTTCTGATGTTAATGAGCCATCACATCAGTGAGATTTTTGCATCAAATTGAATCCAAATTATAATTGGTCTGATGTTAATCTGATATTCTATTGATAATATTCCGTCATTATATTGACTTCATTTAGTCATACCCTCGATATTACAGTGTAACCTAAATTAAGGCGTAAGAAACGTAAATAAAAGCGTTAAAGTTGTGCCATGAACAGTATTGTTCTCTAATAGGCTTTTTACACAGATCAACATCTAACATCTACCATCATTTCCCGGAAATGTTAACATGTTCCCATATGAAATATATATATTGTTCTAAAATTAAACATTTTTCAACATCTTCGTAAAATGTTCCTATCTCATTTTATTCCATTCAAAATGAAATATGTGTATATATTTTTTCCAAACCAGGATTGATAAAACACGTGATGTTTTAAAAATTTCTGGCAACCGTTTACCGAGTGGCGTGAGTAAATACATAAAACGGAACACACATACACACTTTATTTGTGCGTACGAGTACATTTTTATAAAAATTTCTAAAATATTTACTGTTTGTGTAAGGTTTTTTTTTAATGGCAGTAAATAAAAATATTATAGCTGTTTAAAAATTATTAGTTTGGTAGAAGCCACGTTTGATTTGTATGTGGAATTAGAAACTACGGCACATGCCAACAGGATATGGTGGGTAAGACGCGTTAATGCATCAATTGTCCTTTTGCTTCCACCTTTCTATACGTATCCCGTAAATTTCGATTTTTTTTTTCTTTTTTGCTTCCTCAGCTAAAATCAAATAAAGTCTGACAAAAAATAAGGTAACTGAAATAAATTCACTTATCTGGTACGCTAAAATCTGTGATTTGGACCAAAAATCTTTTTTATACTGGAAGTTTTTGTAACTTCCCGACTGCAACTTCTTTTTTAATTTTTTCTTCTTCCGTTAATATAATTTTTAAAGTTTTATATTTCGTAAAAAAAATAATAATCTCCAAAATCATATTTTTTATTTACAATAATGTTGTGAAAATCGTCAATTATTTAAAAGATATGGCAACATCGAAGAGAGAAAGGGAATAAAAATTGAGAGAATGAGAAAGTCCGGAATGAAAATAAAATAAATTTTAATTTTATGCCGCTCCGCACTGCGATTTTTCACTTCAAATTCGTATGGAAAATCGCACCGCAATAAATTATTGTTACGTTGTGTTCAGACTCATACACATATTATTTTCGTTTTTAAAACGAAGTACGAGTTCGATTGCCGAATGTGGAAAAAATAATTGAGAACCCAAATCAAGCAGCCACCGCATACAAACTTGATTATGTATGTTATATATTCTAGTTAACAGATGCAAGCTCTAACGAGTAGAAAGTATGTTTTCTAAGCAAAAAGTATGCGCAACTCAATTTAAGACGGATGTACTCAGATCATTAAAAAAGGCACCGGTTGCAGATCTCTGGTATACCATACTTTTCAGGTTCTTGAAGAATATTTTTAATTCATTTTTATAACAATTTTTTATTCTAAAATGGCCGCCCAACTTTAATAATTAAAATGAAATAATATTTATTTGTCTGTATAGTGAGAGCATTTCGCATAAAAAGTGTTTTCTGTGTGCGAACGACATACATGCATGCACATGCATACATGCATGTACTCGTATGTATGTGTGTTTAGTTTAAATAAAAATTTCACTTTTCTGTGTGGATCCAGTAACAATAAATTTGCCATTCAAATGTAAATTTATCTCACTTCAAATAATTTTAAATTTGATGGCTAAAATAACAAATTGCCTTTTACAATTTTAAACTATACTCGTATAATTTATGATTTAAATATATTTAAGTGTGTATGTGTATGTGGCTCAACAAAGGCACATGCACAATGAAACAAATCTTTGACAAATTTGATGATGATTTTACAAATCGATCACAAATTCAGTTCAATGAATACATCAATTTATTAAATATGTTCGCGCTTCCAATCTAAATATTAAAATACTTTCAAAACTCTTTAATCTTTAAGTCTTAATAAAAATATTGTTTTATAGTTATGATTAACATTTTAATTCGAATGAAATAAAAAGAAGCCCAGTCAAGTTTGTTTACCATATACCTATATACTAGTATGTCTGTATGAGTGCTAACAGTAAAATTTTAGGAATTAGCCTAATTAATTTCAAATAATTTGGTAATTCAAATAACGATAAAACATTAGATAAATGTATTTATTTTTATTAAAAAAAAAAATATAAGATGATGATGATTGTTAGCAAGCAAGTTCAACGAAAGTGAACTTGATTCAAATACTTGTACAGAAGACGATGTACAACACTTGCTCGTAAATACAGGGTGGCTGATCAATTTTGCTACACTAAGACCCTCAAAGAACTTTTTGTAAAGTTTATGTAATATAGTTTTTAGTAATTCATTTGAAAAATAATGCATTTTTATTAAAGTAATTCATGAAGTTTTAAAAATAATTGATTTCAAATGGCCACTACCCTCGTTGACACATGTACGACATCTGATCAAACAATTATACATTACTGCCTGGAGTGTTGCAGCGGGAATTGTGCCAATTACCGTTCCAATTGATTACTTTAAATCATCCAACTTTTATTTATTTATTTATTTTTGTTTTGCCTTGGCGTATTCCAAACCTGGGCACTCTGTTTTTCGGGCCTAATTTGGGACAAAGCTTTTCGAATGTTGATTTCGATGTGTTCAATTGTCCGACCCCCGGGAAGCAGGTTTTGTCTTGGCGTATTCTAACCCGGGCAATCTACTTTCTTTGGTATAGAGATATTAGGGTACCTCATTTTTTGTAGCAAATATAGCTGCAAAGCCCAACATATCTTAGGTTTGTGTTGGGTCTTCTGAAACCTAATTAGAAATTACATAATAAGCAGTATATCATGTCTTAATAATGGCACCATAATACGTAAATAAAGAGTACATAAAAAAAAAACTGGAAACGGGTTATATACCACCTATACCTGGACAGCAAAGGATATTTACAAATGCGGGATCCCCATTTTTATCACATTCATAGGAGAGCTCTTTTTTTTGTATTGGAGCAGTACTTAGGGGATGACCCCTACATATGCAGTGCATTGTATCAGAACTAGGAAAATAGGTTGTGAGGAGGGGAAAAGAGGGAATAGTGTTTGTGAACATTTGTCTTGAACTTTCCAACGTTATAACAGACAGGAAACACGTCTGCAGGCAACTTGTTCCACAGACGAAGCGTATGGCTGAAAAACGAATTCTCTTTGTAATGCGTAGTACGATTCCCCGGGCAATCGACCACAAATAGATGAGCTCTGGACGATGAACGCGTGCTACGTAAAAATGTGCGCGTTTCGGGAACAAGATCCCTAATCTCGTCAGAGCAAAATCCATTGTAGTAACGATAAAACAGAGTAATGCACCCCACACTGTGTCGATTCTCCAGTGAGTCAATAGAGTTGGATACCTTAATGGCACCGATAAGCTTCTTTGCCCTCTCCTGCACACGGTCGAGTAACCCCAAAATAGACTTTGAGGCACCGGCCCAAACATGAGAGTTGTATTTCATTTTCGGTCGGATGTAGGTGGTATAAATAGTAAGGAGATCGAATGGAGTGAAGTACATCTTACACCGCTTCAAAAACCCGAGGCACTTGAATGCTTCTTTAGAGACGAGAAAAATGTGTTCAGTCCAGCGAACATAACACTGTATCTGCATTCCAAGAACATCAAGAGATTCCAATTCCTCAATGTTTATAACATCCATGAGTACAGATGAAGCAGCATTATCAAAGCTATATGTAGCAACCTCCTCATGATCAGTTTTTTTCAAAAATGCAGAAACCTAGCCTCAAGTATAAAAAAATATTGGTGGCACACCAAATAAATTCGTTTTTTTCCATATTTTTATTTCTTGACAATCATACCTCTCTCCTCCCCCATCCAGAGCTACAAAAGTAAAGGTTTTTGTATACTTTTCCTTTGCACGAATAACATAAACATTCATAGATTAAATAATAAGCATATATACTGTTATAAATTATAATCTAAAGAATAAATGTTTTATATAGTATACTTGACAGCCCCTTCATGGGATAGCGCATAACCTTACTATTAAAGGGCACTTCAGACTATCACACTTTGTATTAAGACTTGTCAAAAAATCAAATAATACGTGCAAGTGTGATAGTGTGAATGTAAAGCGTTATGAAAATGAGAAAAAATACGGTAAAAGATTTGACATCCCATAACACTTCACCATTTTTAGAAATTTGTTTAAACGATAAGATTTTTCATTGGATCAGGGTTGCATTTTTTGCAAAAGCAAATAATAAAAATATTAAAACCAGACGTTAAGTAAATTGGCTGTTTATTTTCAATTCATACTCCTTCCTTTACTTTAGGTGGGATAGTGTGAAAACAAAATGTAATGGTACGTTAGATTTTTTGACAGTCGCAACAAATATCTTTAGATTTTTTTCCCACAAAATCCAATCAAAATCTTAAGACTTGTATGATAGTCTGAAACGCCCTTAAGCTATATATAATAATAACATTTGTTTATTTTTGTTATTTAAGAATAATATCTTGATTAAATAAACGATTAAAAAAAAAACAGAAAATAAGTTATTACGTTTTTTTTTGTTGGTAGCAAATTTCGTCAGCCACCCTGTATTTATATTCATAAATAAAAATTTACATAAATATAGTCGTACACAAGGGATTAGAAAATAAAATGAAATGGAGCAAAATCGAAAGAAAAGAACTGTTATGATTTACTTTAGAGGTGAACTAAAAAGTTTTAGACTTTCTCTAAAAAAAAGCAACAAAATTAATACTTTCGTTTATTTTAAGAAATACAGTGGTGTGCTCTATTTAAAAGAAGATTGGCAAAAATAAAGACCTGTCAAAGGGCTCTGTTTAGTCTGACAGTGCAACCTAAATTAAAGCCAGGTATTGTGATTGGAATTCCACGTGGAATGCGGTCCAAATGCATACATAAAAAATATACGCAGAAAGTTAATGAAAAAATGTTGCAATCGTTGTACTGTAATTTCTCGTGGAAAAACACATGAAATGTATGTGGCAATATTTATGAAAGCTGTGAAATAAAACAAGTTGGCTGTATTCCGTGCCGAGTTTTCAAGAAACAGCTGATATAAAAAAAAATTTACATTTGTAAAACAAATGCAGTATTGTTCGGCTCGTTATTTTAATTAAAATGTTTTGAATTTACACCGAATATAGCGTGTGAGCAATGAAAATGTTGTCGTTCCACAAAATCCTTAATAAAAACTTTATTTTTCATCCGTTTCTTTCCACGTTTTTTTTTTTTTTTTTTTCAAATTACGCTTATAATGTTGGGAATTAAATAAACTTTTTGTTAAAAAAGTAAAACATTCCAGATCTTTTCCACGTAACAGGCATTCATCGTACAGAGCTGATCCATTTGTAGTCGATTGCCCCGGGAATCGTACAACGCATTACAGAGAAAATTCGTTTTTCAGCCGTACGCTTCATCTATGGAATAAGTTGCCTACAGACGTGTTTCCTGTCTGTTATAACGTTGGAAAGTTGAAGTCAAATGCTCACAAACACTACTCTCTCTTTCCTCCTCAGATCCTATTTTTCTAGTTGTAATACAATGCACTGAATCTGTAGTGGTCATCCCCTGAGTACTAGTCCAAGATAAAAATAAGAACATTTACGCTGTTTTAATTTTAATCAATCAAATAGCTGTATCTAACGGAACTTAACCAACACTTTTCTACAACATAGCACTTTTTTTAGTCGTATAAGATATGACTAAATTTATAATTTTAGGGTTTTTGGTATTAGTGTACTATTCTCTAACAAGTTATAAAAAGATAATGAACAATTACTTATAATTATATAAGTTATAGAGCAAAAACAAATTAGAGCGCATATTTTACGCGTCAAAATAAAGTGTATATGGTGCATGTGCATTACATCAGCGGTGTGTTCTGTAAAATAATACCGTTATATTTGATTATTGCTTATTTTAGCATTCTGCTGCAACATTTTTATTGTTTTATGTTGATTAATTGCGATCGGCAGAGTAAGAACTCCTCGTGTGAAGTAAATTTATTTGTTTTGGAATGGGTCAACAAACTTCTAGTGATATCAGAGAATTAGTAATATCATTTCGGAATGAAGGAAAATCTTTCAGAGAAATTGGCTCTATTATAAACAGAAGCCACAATACTTTAAGTTGAAAAATACGGCATAATATAAAGTCGTCCAGGGCCGAGCTGACTAAAACTTTTAAGAGAGGCTGAATTAAGATCTATAGTGCGTGATGCAAAAAATATTTTTTTTAAAGTGTCGTTAAAATATAAGAGAAAGTTTTGGCAACATCAGGAACTATCTTAAATGCCAGTACAACACGGCGAGCATTACTCGAAAACGGATTACATGGTCGACTCCCGCTAAAGAAACCACTTATATCGCCAGTTAAATAAAAAAGACGCCTAGAATATGCCAAAAAGTATCAACATAAAGATATTTCTTAGTGGAATAATGTGCTTTTTAGTTTAGAAGGTAAAATTGAGGTGTTTGCCAAGACAAAACCGGTTAAAGTATGGCGAACAAAAAATAATGAATGTACTGACCGGAGTTTAATAGCCACAGTTAAAAAATTTAATAACCATAGTTAAGCATGGTGAAGGTTGGATGATGGTGTAAGGGTGTATAGCGGCAAGCGGAGTTGGAAATTTGGTTTTTATTGAAAGTATAATGAATAAGATGGACTACCTGAACATTTTGCAAAACAAAATGCCACCCAGTGTGGAGAAGTTGGGGTTGGAAAGATATTAGATTTTTCAACAGGAGAACGACTCCAAGCACTCATACGATATAGTAAAAGAATGGTTCCTGTATCGCACTCCCAATCTTCTCTAATCACTGGACTTGGCATTTGGACCGCAAAAGGAGCTATTGCATCTAGCTGATATTTTAAATAATAAAAATTTAATTAAAAATAACATGCCGGGGAGAAATTTAATATTTTTTTAAAGAATTTTTCAATGCTGCCAAAACAAACAGCTGTTCTATGGAACACTTTCGAACACGTTCCACAATATTTGCAATTTAAGTGAAGCTGCCATATATTCATCGCATTTAAATAAAAGCAATTACTTAAGACTGAAAAAAATGAACTTGAATTTAAACACAACTTAAAATGAAAATTAGCTAATTTTGTATTTAAGTATGAAGTCAAAAACTGGACTTAAGTAGAATTAGTATAATTTAAACTTACTACATTACATTTTCGTTCAAATACATTAACTTTTGAAGAATTTTTGTTTAGTTTTTATTGTTTTTTAATAACTTGATCCGTTTTTCTTGAAAACAACCTTTTTGTGACACCTTTTTTTTTCTTAAAATACTCTTTTTGTGGCACCTTATTTTTTCAAAATACACAAGGCAACGCTGATCACAGCAACGCTTTCATACTCTCTTTTCCATAAAGTTCTCTTCTACTCAAGCCACCTCCATCATCATACTCATAAATAAATTTTTTTAATTAAGTCATTCCACCAAGCAGCTTGTAAAATATTTCATTTTTGGTTTTTCATACCAACTTTTCAAATAAAAATAAATAAAAAAAGTCGTAAATTTTATGATAATAAATGTTGACATGCCGTAAACAGGGTGTTCGTTTGTAATAATTCCATTGATTAAATTTACAATAACAATTCTCTTTATTGGTGGCACAGACAGTCATGCAATTTTAGTTGTTTGATTTTTTATTTTCATTTTTCAATTTTCTAAATTCTTTCTTTTTATTTTCCATTGTTGTGGCTTTTTTTCATTCTGTTTTCTGTTTTCTTTTTTCCGTTTTTTTTTGTTGGTTTGTTTGCCAAAATGCGGATACATGTTGTTAAACTCTATCAAATATTTTCAAATGAATGTCAGCAGGAAGATACTTGAAGTCGCACAACAATAAGACTTCAACAAACATTACAACAAGTATGTAGGTGGTATTTTCTTCGGCATTGAATGCTTAGCCGTCCGTCCCTCCGTCCATCTGCCTGGCCCAAGCAACGAGTTCACTTCAAACGCACACACATGTATGTATGTATGATTGTATATTTGCAGCCTGTTGCAAGGCCCAGTGTTTGTTTGGTTTTATTTGCCACATGATAGATGCTTTCGCACATAATAATGCAATTGTGCCATTAAAGATCTCTAACAGTGTCTCTAAGTTGGTGTTGGTGGCAGTGGCGGCAACAGTGGCAGTAGCAGTGGCACACTGCGATGGCGAAGCTTCTGGCTGGTTAAATTTGTGGTTGATTGTGTTGTGTTGTCGGCGAGCACTGGATGTTTGTTTGAATGGTGCCTTTTTGCCAGATTGTTTGTACTTGAAGAAAAATGAATTAAAAGTCCAAAGAAAATAATGAAATGCGTTTGTTTTATGGGCAAAAAAACAAAAAATGCTCTCGGAGAGGTCTAAAATTACAACAGCGTAAATGTTCTTTTTTTTATCTAGGACCAGTACTCAGGGGATGACCACCACAGATGCAGTGCATTGTACCACAACTAGAAAAATAGGAGCTGAGGAGGAGGAAAGAGGGAGTAGTGTTTGTGAACATTTGACTTGATCTTTCCGACGTTATAACATAATACGTAGTTCGATTCCCCGGGCAATCGACCACAAATGGATGAGCTCTGGACGATGAGCGCGTGTTACGTATAAATGTACGAGTTTCGGGAACAAGTCCCTAATCTTGTCACAGCAAAATCCATTGTAGTAACGATAGAACAGAGTAAAGGCCTAACCATAATGTGCATAGACCGACTTAAGCTTGTGTTAAAATTAAACGAAAAGTCTGCCAAATGCGATGAAATGTGAATGAAAAACGACTTTTAGTTGACCCAAGGCGAATTCATTACTAGGTGAACTTGACAGCTCAGTAGTGCAATTCACTAACTTTTAAAGATTTTAAAGGAACAGAACTTAACGCGAACTATTGTGGTTTGCACTAACGCTTATGTGTTTCAACTTCTGGTTGTGTGTTAAAAAAATTTGATATAATATGGCAGCTTTGTTAAGAATACAGAAAACCACATATGCAAATAATTACATGTTTAAGGTAAGTAAAACTAGTTATAAATTTATTATTTAAAATATTTTTTTTTAAATAAGTTTTTAATAAGTTCTCCTCACGGAGAACACACCGACCAACTATTGGAGCGCTAAAAGTAGGCTGATCTTTCGACAACCCGTATGCCAAATACTCTAAAGTTATTCTAACAGAAATTTTAACGACACTGTTGTTAAAATAAACAGTGCAAAAATAATTCGTGTTTAGTTAACGCTAATCAGTCAGGCTATAAAAACAGCTGACTTAAAACGAAGGCAAACAGTGTTAAAAACTGTTACAGAATTGCGAAAACGGCAATATTAGTGTTAATTTCTGTGAACAAATTTTATTAGCGTTAAAACAGGTTAGTGAATTGCACTACAGGTGATTATTTTTTGCTTCTCGCGTTTTTTTCAATTAACTTTCAATTTTTTTTCTTTTGTTTACAGACATTTTCGCGCCATTTTTATATCTGCAGATTTTTTTTTTGTATGATATAGTGCAATTTCAAGAAATTTGTGTGAATTTAAAAGTGAAAAACTAATATAATCTGCGATTTTAATTACAAACAATTATAAGAGCTTATATTTGACGTTGATATAAAAGTTTCCCGGCTGAACAATCTTAGGCGAATTTAGATTTTGATATTCACGATATGTTTTACAACAGTGAAGCCCAAAAGTTCTATATGGAAGAGTAAACACCAATGCATTTAAGGAAAAACTACTTTTATTTAATATTTTTTGTTGTAAAAAGCAAAACAATTTACAAAAACAAAATTCACACTGATAATCGGTATTGTCAATGTTTACCAACAAAGCATACGAAAGTGTTGTTGCTTTGCTTTTGTGTGTGTGCGATGAAGAATGAAAAAAAATATGAAACACGAAGTTGTTTGTGTATTTTTCATTGTTAGTGCTGAGCGCAGTATTTGTGTATTAAAGAGCATAGCCCAAGGCGAATTTATTATTAGGTGGATGCATCGGCGAATTCAGGCGAATTCGTTTAATATGGCGGCACTTTCTCTGTCAACTTTTGTTTGCCTTTTTCGGCGCCATTTAATATTTTGTACATGATACAAAAAACAAGGTAGCCGCTTCGCTACAACAATACAACAATAAGAAAAACAACAGGTATTTTGTTTGTGTAAAAAGGCGAATTCACACTTAAGCTGTCAAAAGTAGTTGATAAAGAACATGTACAAAAATTTAAATGGCGCCGAAAAAGGTAAACAAAACTTGACAGAGAAAGTGCCGCCATATTAACCGAATTCGCCTGAATTCGCCGATGCATCCACCTAATAATTAATTCGCCTTGTTTTTGTACATGTTTTTTATTAACTACTTTTGACAGCTTAAGTGTGAATTCGCCTTTTTACACAAACAAAATACCTGTTGTTTTTTTTATTGTTGTATTGCTGTAGCGAAGCGGCTACCTTGTTTTTTGTATCATGGCATATCCCTATAGCTAAGCGCATTTACAAAAACAATTGAGTATCAAGCGCATAGGCCTGGGCATGTTTGTTTTACAATAACAAAATACATAGTACTGAATTCACCTTCCCGCTTGAAGTCCCCTGTACAAATCCGCTTGAGTTGACCATAATGTACTTATATGAACTTAATGATCTTAAACCCATTGTTGCACAGCTTCGTAATACTTGTGTCTCTTCTGAGTAGATTATATAAAAAAGTACTAAAAATAACAGCCAGTTTACCGATCTCGACAGCATGCTTGCGTTCGCAATCTAAGCGAAAGAAAATTTATTTGGGTTCGTCTAACTTTTTTCTATGCGAACGATGTGTCAAAACTCAATCAAAATACATAAGAATATACGAACGAATAGTAGTGAGATAGACAAACCCAAATTGAATCGAGTGTCAGTGACTGGCTTTCTTTCGCATTCATTTTCTTTCGAAATTGGTAAACTGGCTGTAACAACAAAGTATTTGTATGCTATAATTTCCAAACAAAAAGTAAAACGAATTTTGTAGTAATTTATTTAATTAAGAATTGAAATACAGCTAAAACACATTTCTATTAAATTAAATACAAATGTGTTTTTTTCAATTTTTCTTTACTTTAATAATTTTTATAAACACACGTACAATCTTCCGAAAACAAATGATTCCGTACAGAAGATGCGATTAAAGTGGCTTGAGCCAGTCTATGCACATTATGGTTATGGTACGCAGTAGAATTAGTGACAGTTCGCGGATAACGAAGCTAAGTCGTTCGTTGGCACAATTACATTTAAAACAATAACAAAATTTCGAACGTTGTTTTTGTTTTAAATGTAATTATGTGAACGAATGAACTGACACATAATTCAATACCAAATCCGTGCTTGGAATAAGAACAATTGGGCCTATTATTATTTACGGAAATTGCTACTAATATTTATACCAATCGATATACATATATACAGGGTAGCTGATGATAGCTGCTTCCAAAAAAAAATGTAATAACTTATTTTCTGTGTAACTAAACTGTTCATTTTTTTTGTGTTTTATAGCTTGATTTTTAAATTTAAATAAAATTAAGAATTGGGACAATGAAACAAGAATTTGGATAGTGCAACGCTTTCATGCTTTAGAATCCGTTGTTTCCATCCAAAGAGAATATAGGCGCACGTTTGGCAGCACTCCTCCTAGTAGATGGACTATAGAAGGCTCGTGAACAATTTTGCCAAGCGTGGCACAATCGCAAGAGGGCCTTATCATCAAGTACCCTCAGTTCGAACGCAGGAAACTATCGCTGCTGTAGCAGCTACAATCCTAGAGTTTCGACAAGAAGCTTATCTGCTCAAATGGGTGTCAGCAGACAGTAACTGCAGACAATTTTTCACCAAGATTTAAACTTATTTCCATATAAGGTTCAATTAATAAACAAACTAAACCCTGGAGACTTCCCGATTCGCTTGGAATTTTCTGAGAATATCATTCAAATGGTGTCAGAGGAGGAAAACGTCTTGAACTGTATTTTTATGTTTTATTTATATTTATATGATTTATTTTCAGTCTAATTTATAAAAATATCTTAATTTAAAGATAATTCTAACATTAGTTATTCAACGGCTTTCGCGTTATTAACCAGTAATAAAAAGGCTTATTTATAAATACTTGATAATATCAAATTAACTATTAAATACTCTTGTGGCCATATATGTTGGCAATACCTTGTTGCATAGTTCGAATTTTATACTTTTTTGAGTCAATTTGTTTTGGAAAAATATAATATTGTTTTTTTCTTTGAAAATAGTATGTACAAAATGATCGAAAATAAACTTTTTATTTTTGAAAGGGTTTATGATCAGGCTGAACACATAAAAAATTCAGGATATGCAGTATATGTGAATAAATATTTGAAATTCTTTATTTTTCCGAAAGAACTTTTTATGTAAAAACGGAATTCGTAAAAGTTTAAAATTTGCAGTAGTTAACAACTCTGAAAGGTAATTTATAAATTTGCTTAAAAATAAAACAAAATGGGAATGGGATGAGACCCATTGGAAATGAATGTTGGGATTACAAAATCTTCAAGAACCATTTTTTTAGTTCAGTGAGCGATTTTTTTTATACACATCTGAAATTGGCGATTTCAGAACGCTGTGTAACAAGAAAGAATCATTATAAAATTGGTCAAATAATGTATAAAATTAATGCACCTGGCAATGTCATCATTGTCAGAAAAAAATTTGATGGGCAACACTGCCAAACAGATGGTTGTTGATATACATAAGTGGCAATGTCTTACAATAAGTGGCAATTTTTTTCATCTAACAATCTGACAACCGTGTGAACTGACAATTTTTGTTGTCAGATGAATTATTTGTCAGACCATAGTCTGACAATGAAATTGTAAGATTTTCTTACGATCGTCTGAACACACAATTTACCTCTGCGGGACAATTATTCATTGCCACTACATTGTCAGCGTGTTGCCAGATCTTACAATATTGTAACATCTGACAACCGTGTGCACATAGCTTAACACTAGACGGCGCTGTCATACCAGAGGTGCTATTTGTTACAGATTTTCATAAAAAAACGGTGTATTAAGTGTTTCAGACATAATATTTGAACCCTTAAAGTGCGGTCTCCACCTGACTTGAAAACACTAACTTAAACGCTAACTTCAAGTTAAAGTTAAATGTGGACCGCTCATGTTGAAGTTTGGTTAAAGTTATAACTTGGTTGTTAAAACATTTCATTTGGAAACTCTGTTATAACTTAAATTGACAACAGCCTGCTATTTGTAGTTGTTTTTCGCCATTTTTATTGTTTTACTATGAAAAGTTATAACTCTAACATCACTACGTGTACGCCGACTTTAACAGATAGATATTTAAACAGCAAGTTTTAGCTTCATGTTTTAACTGCGTTTCAAGTTAGGTGTAGACTGCATGTAAAGAATTTCTACAAAGAACAAGGCAATAAGGAAATAAAATTGAGTAACACGCAAATTGAAATGCAGAAAGAAACTTGACGTTTAGCTGCGGTTCATATTCAACATCGGCCCTTAAAACTTTACCGCTGGAAAGAAATAGCACCATTTCTATGACAGCGCGATATATAAAAACGATAGTTCACTTTATATACATTGCCTGAAAGAGCGAATAGATCGATTCTCTCGCTATAAGGTTTGCAAGACCTTTTGCGTAATGATATATCTACAAAATTTTTGCTGGAAATGCAAATGCATTTGTTACACACTTACCGATAGTATTAATTGAATTAATAAAGTTCGTTTTATTTTATTTTAATCTTAAAAATTCTCTAAATTTGCGCCCAAAATGTTTTTATAGTTATAAATTTCAACTTATTAAAGGTTTAGAGAAAGGTAGAGGCTACAATAAATTTTTGGAAATTATTAATCGTTAATAACAACTGAATAGTGCTATTAACTGTTTATAAATAGTGTTTTTTCGATTTCTTCTTATTAACTCTTAATAAAGCAGTCAAAAATTTTTATAAATTAGACTGTTTATATTTATTAAAGGTATATTAGACTCACTTTGTAAATAAATTAGTAACGCTAAAGTTTTCCAGTATAAATTAAATGATAATAACTTAAATGTGGTAAGTCAAATGTTGGATCTTGGTATTGTGTTAGATTGTGAACTTAACTTTAATGCGCATCTTGACTATATTATACCTAAAGCTTATGCTGCCTGTGCTTTTATAAGAAGAAATTGTAAAGACTTTTCGGATCCTAGAACGTTAAAAATCTTATATACTGCTTTTGTTCGTTCTAAATTAGAGTATTGTTCTTTCGTGTGGAACCCTTTTTATAATGTACATTCCAATAGAATTGAGAGAATACAGAATAAATTTGTTAAATTTGCACTTCGTAATTGTCAAGTAATGCTAATGTCAAGTTCGTATAATGTTCATTGTTTTATTTTGGGCTTGAAGCCATTGTATGTGAGACGTACTGTACTATTCATTCGGTTATAATAATTTACAACTTGATTAATGGGACTATTGTTGTGAATATCTGTTAAAGTTAATTAAATTTTGTGTACCATTTAAATGTTTAAGATCTAAAAATTTATTCTACTTTTCAACACGTGTTATTAATTACGCTATGCGGGAACCTATGCTACGTGCTTTGAGCGCTTTAAATAATATTAACAATATTGTAAATGTTTTTTTTTTTTTTTTTTTTTGTTAGCTTGGACCAGAAATCGGGGGATGACCCTTACATATGCAGTGCATTGTACCAGAACTAGGAAAACAAGTTATGAGGAGGGGGAAAGAGGGAGTAGTAGTGACTTGAACTTTCCAACGTTATAACAGACAGGAAACACGGCTGCAGGAAACTTACTCCACAGACGAAGCGTATGGCTGAAAAACGAATTCTCTCTGTAATACGTAGTACGATTCCCTGGGCAATCGACCACAAGTGGATGCGCTCTGGACGATGAACGGGTGCTATGTAAAAATGTGCGAGTTTCGGGAACAAGATCCCTAATCTCGTCAGAGCAAAATCCATTGTAGTAATGATAGAACAGAGTAACGCACCCCACACTGCGTCGATGCTCCAGTGAGTCAATAGAGTTGGATACTCTACTGTTACCGATAAGCTTCTTCGCCCTCTCCTGCACACGGTCGAGTAACCCCAAAATAGACTTTGAGGCACCGGCCCAAACATGAGAGTTGTATTCCATTTTCGGTCGGATGTAGGTGGTATAAATAGTAAGGAGGTCGGATGGAGTGAAGTACATCTTACACCGTTTCAAAAAACCAAGGCACTTGAATGCTTCTTTGGAGACATGAAAGATGTGTTCAGTCCAGCGAACATCACACTGTATCTTCATTCCAAGAACATCAAAAGCATCCGATTTTTTCACTTCAATTTAATGGTTTTAAATTGTTACTAGATTATAAGGATGATTTACTATTAAATTAAGATTTTGTTAGCCTGTAAGGTTTTTTTATTCCATAGGCATATTAGAAATAAATAAAAAAAAGAATAAAAAAAAAATTTGTTTGTACGATCGTGTAGGATAGTGAATTAGGGCATTTTGAAGAGCTCTAAACAATTTCATTAAAAAAATATCTGAAAATGTACAATATTTTAAAAGTATTTGCAAGAAGAAAGACTTTTTTTTCAAAAAATGCTATGTACTAAAAGAAAGAAAAAAAACTTATTTTTAAACATTCCAATAATTTGTAGAGAATGACAACTATAAAGAAAGTATATAAAATATTCGACCAAGTTTGTATGTTTGATATGTGAATGTGAAAGTTGTACCGAGCGTTGAGTCGAAATCCTTTCCTGTCTATGCACAACTTGCTCAATTATTATAATCTTTGCTGATTTTAGGGCTGAACTTGTATTTTATAAGCCCGATATTAAAAAAATATGCTAAAACACAAATCTTATGCTAAATAATCGTAATGAAAACAATGCAAAACTATTTTCTATCGAATGAATTTGAAGTATGCCAACCCAACACGATCGATCGCTGATCATATTTATTGCCCTTTTGCGCAATAATTTTGGAAGTAACAAAATATTTACGGCTTTAAAAAGTATTTCAACGTTTTTACGCGTTAAAGTTTGTTTCATTTTAATTATAATAATTGTTTTTTTTTTATTTAAATGTTTTCGTGAACTTAAACATTTTTTTATTACATTCCTCTGAAGACAATAAATTTTATGACCTTTATGGACATGTGTGCTAAAACTTTCCAGTGTCGCTCGTAAAAGATAATATGCAAAATCTTCAAGTGCACTCACTACAGGAATTTTACTTTACTATTTTGTTGTTAAAAAGCAGCGTCTTTTCGAAAACACTTCACGCATTTTCGCATGAATAGAGGCCATGAATAATGTTTTATTTTCATTTGAACAAGTTATTTCAAAATAAATACGAACATTATGTACCTGAGTATCTATTTAATTTATAAATTTCTTTTAGCTTTCGTTTTCGTTTTGAAAATTTATAAGTTTTGTTTCGTTAATGATGAACTTTTATGCCTTTTAGTGTTATTTGTATTAACAAATTTTTTCTTGTGCCTGAATGTTTTGTCAAATAGCGCATACAGTGCATAACAAAAGTTGTCACATTACCAGGCTATTGTGATATTTATATTCTTACTTAAAGTATTATCATGTGAATGTGAATGAGCGATGCGCCTAGAAAATTTGTATGAAATGCACTCGAACCACTTTCAGACAAATTTTTAACGCGTATCGCCACCATCTGGTATTGTCTAATGTCAAGTTTTGAGCAAGCTGCGTCATTTATGGATTGAACATCGGCTACAAATGTCAATAGCTATAATTATTATTAAGTTTGCTTACAAAAACCAATTTTTTTTTTAAATAAATTAAATTTGAGACTGCGTTGCTCTGGAGCATGGGGAGTATGCATTAATTGCCTTCCTTGATATAGGGGGAGCATTTAATAATGTGGTGCCAAGGGTCATAGTAATGGCTCTGGAAAGACTGAACGTTCATCAGTCAATTGTGAGCTTCATAGGAATTTACTGACCAACAGGGTCATAACACAATTTGCAGAGTGGCTAGAAGGGGTATTTTACGGGGAGGGGTTCTGTCCCACCTTTTATGGAATTTAGCCCTGAAATCGTTATTGATGGAATTAGATTCCATGCTGTTTAGGACAGTGGCATATGCCATGCCGATGATATTACGGTTGCTGTGTCGGGCAAGTACCCGGATATACTATCACAGCAACTAGGCTCTGCACTCATAGAAAACCCGTCATAACTTTGATGTATTTTAACATCAATGCAATGCCAAGTTTCATAATTTTTGACCTCATGACACTTTTCATCGTTGTAATATCAACCATTACAGCAGTTGCTCAACTTATCATTAGCAGTAATTATGATAATTATTTCATCAATAACATGCCATACTGACATCATGGTATTGATTTATTGGAATACGTTTGATGTCAGCATGTGATCAATACAGTGGCACTCTAATATTGAAGAAATTACTAAGTAAAGTCAATATAATGAGAAAATATTATCAATAGAATATCACACTAAAATCAGTCCAACAATAATTTGGATTCAAAATGATGCAAAACTCTCACTGATGTGATGGCTCATTAACAACAGAAAAGTGCCATCAGTACCAGTTGTCATCATCTAAAGCAGTTGTGATCAACTAAACTTATGTGTTCAAACAAACTTATATGTATATATTTTACTATTTTAAAAAAACCAATGAGAATTAAAAGGGTTCTAATACTTTTGATGACTTACTGTCATCAATATAATGTCTGTGGGTGTGGCATTATCATATTTTAATTTTGTGTATGCTGTGTGCGAGAAACTACTCTCTTTCTTTGCCTCGTCGTTCCTTTTTTATATTACTTCCTACGCTATTCGTTATTTAACTAACGCCGCATATGATGACTAAGTGTTATCAATATGACGTATTATCCTTCATATATACTTATCAACCTTTGCTTAAATAATATTTGCGGTGATTACAAATTTACATCAATAAAATGCATTTGTTTCTAATTTTTAAAAATTAATTTAAGTTTAAAAAAAAAATACTGATTTTAACAATAAAATTCTTTTCCATCAATAAATAGAAAATATTGTAATACTATTTAACCGTTTTTTTTAAAATCAATTTTGACAAATTAGATGTATTATAATTTCTAATAAAATGCATCATTGAATTGATGTCACCACAGTTGTAGTTGTCAATATATGACAAAATTCTCTGATGACTTTTTAATTGAGATTGATGTAACTTTTCACATTACTGATGACTATTTACATAATATTGATGTCACAATTCTGATGGCGTGCCGTCATCAATATGAAGATACTTTTTTCTATGCGTGTAGAAGGACGGTGTACAAACAGCGGTCTAAGTGTGAATCCACACAAAACGGAACTTGTACTCTTCACTCGAAGATACAAGACTCCATATTTGCTATACCAATGGTCAGATAGTGCGAAATATCTGGACATCTACCTGAATTCCAAACTATCCTAGCAGCGGAATGTCCAGTCAAGGGCAGAAAAAGCGTCTTTCACCTTATTCTTTGTGAAGACCTGGAAAATAAATCCTAGGAATTCCTGCTGGCTATTCAATACGGTTGTTAAGCCTACTCTAACGTATGAGACGCTCGTGAGGTGGAAGTCATTGGACAAAACACCCGACTGCAAAACCGTATAAAAATTAATGTGTACTGCTGCTTTGATGGTGACTGGTGCTTCCTTCCGGCACTACGCCATCTATATATACTGCCGGCTGATCTCATGCTGAAGGAAATAGCCATGAATTCGGCTATAAGGCTGTCGTCAAGCAGGACGAGGAAGAAGGCGACATATGGTCATACCTTAATAGTAGAAATAATAGTGATCCATCCTGAGAATATTAATTACTACCAAACGGTTCTACTGCCCGACAGGATATTTGATGTAATTTTATCAGGCGCATTCTCAGAGAGAATTGGCACAATTCGTCAAGGGGACGTGCTTGAAATCTTTACAGATGGATCCAAGTCGAACTTGGGAGTTGGTGGGAGTTTATCCCCCTGCATAAGAGGAGGATGAGTTTCAGGCTACAAAATGAGTGTAGCGTAGGCAGCTAACTGGTTAAGGTACTACAGGATATACGGGGAGGATATTCAAATTTGTACTGGAGCTGCAAAATGACTGTAGCGTAGTGCAGGCCAAAATCGCGGCCATTATGAGGGCAGCTAACTGGTTAAGGTACTACAGGATATACGGGGCGGATATCCTAATTTGTACTGATAGTAAGACTGTACTGCATACACTATACGATGTCCAGGAATGCCGAATATCTCTAAGCAAGGGAGCGAGACATTCAAATCTGGAGCTTTTCTGGGTGCGAGGGCCCAGTGGAGTGCCTGGTAATGTTACAAACTGATCAAATTACATCAAAGCTACAATAAAGGGATATAAATGGGTTCACTAGAATCCCGCTTAGGAACTGTAAGAAACAAGTTTAGCGTCAACTTTTTGAGACCGCCCAATAGAGATGGTCTAGTGAGGTTACCTGTCGAAAGCTGACATGGCCCAGATCTGACAACATGAGGACTATTATCCTTAGGGGCCTGCCCGGACGGAGGTTGCGATCTGCTGTGGTGGTACTAATGGGCCATTGCCACTTAGGGTCACAGGCAAGGAGGTTAAATCTTCCATTTAATGACTTCTGTAAAAGTTGCAGAAACGAGGAGAAAGTAGAAAATGTTTAGCACTTCCTGTGTCGGTTTGCAGCTCTTTTCTACGTAAGGGTTTTTTATCTAGGCAGACCGGTGCTGCACGATTTGGTGGAGGTATTGGAATCTGATGCAAATAGATTGGATTCCTTTATCCGATCTTAGGGTTAATTCTAAACCAGTGATACGTAGATCTGCTGAGATACATATCATACCCACGCAACACAACGCCACCAAAGTGGATCCAAGTAGTCTGGCTTTTCAACGGCTGGCAGCCTGTTAAACCTAACCTAATCATTAACTTAGCTTAAGATCTTCTTTTTTATAAAAAAAATTAACAGTATAGCCCTCAAAAATTTATAAAATTGATTACGCTCTTCCTACATATGATTGGTGTGCTGCCTCTCATATCTAACTAACACACACTCCGTTTCACGCAGCAATTCGGGGTAGCATTGGAGCCTTTCTATCCAGACCAAGTGTTAATCTTTTAGCTGAGGTCGGTTTACCTTCTATCGCGGATCGGACTTTACACCTGGCACACAAAATTTATTTAACAAACGAAGATCAACATGTTATTGAAATTTATTTTCAAAAAAAGGAATTCGTCAAATAGAAATGCAAACTTGAGCAGGTTCCAAGTCATCACACTATTCAGCGTTTATAAATTTATGTGCGCAACTGTATATACGAGTACATATGTATGTATATATTTTTTGTTGTTGTTTTTCATTGGTGATTTGTTGAACTAGGGCCAAAATGACAGAAATAAAAAATCGTCCAACCGTCCTACCTGTAACTGCTTGCTTGCCAAATTGTATTGCAGAGCGTAGTTTGTATCCGTCATTTGTATCATTAACTAATTTTTATTGTAACAATTAGTTAAATGTTCGTTTTATAAAAATCCATAAAAATTCACTTCAAATAAAATTTATAACAAGTACGCACTTTTTTGGACATTAATTTAAAGTGTAATTTACACATTTTTTATTAAAACTTAAAAAACAATTTATTATTTCATAACAAGTCAATTAAAGCGAAAAAACTGCCTTTCACTCACACTCATCAGTAAAAAATAAACAAAAGAAATGAATTGACATTTGATTATGCAAATACTTATACTACGAGTATTGGACAAGTCAAAGAGTAACAATTTATGTTTGCTTTTGAACTTAATTGATATATGTAAATATGTATGTACTGAATTATATAGGATAGAAATCTAGTAAAATTGTTAATAAAATTTATCATGTCATAACATTTCATTGCACAGCATCATAACTCAAAAAAAGAAAATGAAAAATATGAAATGAAAGTAAACAATGGGCTTAAGGTAGGATGACACGATGACGCCAATCGTGTGATTGCACAATTAATTGGCACATGCGGCAATTGCGATCAATATTGTTCTTATTTTGCCCAGCCAAATGCAATCGTGTGGCTACTCGATATGCAATGGTGCGGTAATAAAAATGCTACAAATGCGCCAATATTTATTGTGTTCTAGTGCTGCAATTCAAGTGTGGCAATACCCGAGAATATTTTTAATTTCTTCTAATAATTTACTTTTTTGTGTGTGCTCCTTTTATAGCAACACTTGTTATAAGAATATAAAAAGGATATTCATTTATTGTACATTATATTTATGTCTGTATATACAATGTATATTGTACATACGTACTTATTTATGTACATTTAAAATTTAGTTCATGTTAAATACAAGTAATTTTATTGCACACTACAGATTTTTTTACATGACATTCGAGTAGAAAATTTATTTCTAATTTAGTTTTTAAAATAAAACAATCTTACCGTGATAGCGCTTTTAAAATATGAACATATGCCGTACTTTTGATACGAACATTTTGATAGAATTAGAAATACTTATCACTATTTTCTCTGACAAGAAAACTTACAAAGAAACAAGTAAGAGTGCATTGTATTCAGCTGGGCCGAATCTAAAGTACCCTTCACGATAGTCACGTACATATATAGTATATATTAAAAATTTGAACTAAATATGCTCGGATATCGGATATGCTTGGACCGATATCGGGTCCGAGCATATCCGTCTTGTACTCGCCATGCAAAATTTTCATGGAAAACCCGACTTAGGCTATATCTCGGGCATATATGAACCCATATTGGGAATATTAATTTGCTGCATATTAATTTGCACTCAGCACTAGCAATGAAAAACACACAAAACAACTTCGTATTATATATTTTTTTTTCGTTCTTCACTGCACACACACAAAAGCAAAGCAACAACACTTTCGCATGCTTTGCTGGTAAGCATTGACGACAGCGATTATCAGTGTAAATTTTGTTTTTATAAATGTTTTCCTTTTTCCAACAAAAAAAAATTAAATAAAAAAAAATAGTTTTTCCTTAAATGTATTGGTGTTTACTCTTCCATATAGAACTTGTAGGCACCACTGCTTTATAGGATCACAAATAAAAATTGTAGAAATTACAAACGGATTCATAAACTTTTCATTTTTGTGTAGGGTATAAAAAGTAAGCATCATCTTTTGTCGTTTTGTCGGAATTTCTAACCGCTCAGCGGCAACTTGGCGGTATTTCGGTTTGCTTCATACAATTTGTATGGGCATGATAAATTTTGACAGCAAGAAAACGCTTACCGCTTTTGTTTAGGTATGGTTGTAACTTAAATAAGAGCGTTAACGTTATGTCATGAACAGTATTACCCACTAACCTTGTTTAGTAAAAATCACTCCATAGAAATAATAAGAAGCGATAAAGCCGCTAAATTAGTCTGAAAGCATCTAAAGTGTTAATACTAATTGCTGCAAAAATTGAGTAACATTTGTTTTGAAGCGTACTTTACTGATAGAAAGTAAATCTTTCTCTCTTATGCTCTCTCAAAATTGGTATTTCCAATTGCCAAGCGTTGGTGCCGTGGTATTTGGATTGGTCTCATACATTTTGTATGCGCATGAGAGTTTTTGACAGATAAATTACACTTGACGCCCTAATTTAGGTTGCGCTGATAATAAAAAGTATTGTAGCCCAAAATGCTTTTTTATGTTGTGCATACCTCAATTTCTGTCTAATATTTGCCTTGTCTGCACACATCTTCTTTAATGTTTTCGCTTATGAAATTGTGTGCTGACCCCCTAAAGCAAATCATAGCGGTTAAATACCACTTTAATATTTCAAGTTGATTTAATTGATTTAATTTTTAGCAAAGGAAAAAAAAAAATGGAAGAAAAATATATTTTTACTTAGAAATAAAGATTAATTATAATATTGCTTTTGCTTTGTGTGTCTGAGATTTTTTCTTTCTTATTGCTTGCAGAGCAACAAACACCGCTTTCACACACGGAAAGTTTACTTTGCAAAGTCTTAAATTTACAGGTGGCAGGGGCAAAGCAATCGGTGACGTTATAGTCTTTATTGTGCACTGCAGCAAGAAAAAAAATATATATGGTTGACACGACAATATTATAAGGGCAACATACTATTGTCGATTTATGTGATTGTTGCGGACAATATTATATTGTTATATTCAAAACGCAATTGATCTAAAAAAATTTTATATATAACTATACTATACTCTGCTTCAACATTTTTGTAATAGAGAGTAACCATAGTACAAATTGAAGTTACTATATTACTGTTATACCCAACCATATTATCATACCAACCCACCTTACTTTTTCATAAATAGTTATTAAGCAATCATAATAACGTCACATAATTTTATTGTAATACAACAATACTGTCATAATTAACACAATACATATAAATAAAAAAAAAATTATAGCAAAGAGTTAGAGTATGACATATTAGCGGAAATCACTCTTCGTTGCATATCTGCAATCTTGCAGATATGCATGATTTTTTGCTACAAAGCGTGAGAGTCTTTTACAAGTGCTTAGCAAATTAGTTATAACAGCTGATTTTAGAGTAACGGCAAAAAATTTATATTTTTGGATCGCAAATTGAGAAGGAAGAAAGCTTAGAAAATTTTATCAAACTGAGTGTAATGCCAACAGAATAAAACAAAATCATAAATAATTTGATTCAAAATGCTGGTGATTAAATTGAAGTTGTAGAATAGTAACGTAAATATCAAGGCGAATTAATTATTAGGTGGATGCATCGGCGAATTCAGGCGAATTCGATTAATATGGCGGCACTTTCTCTGTCAAGTTTTGTTTACCTCAAAGCGAATTCATTACAAGGTGAACTTAACAGCACAGGTGATTATTTTTTGCTTCTCGCGTTTTTTCCAATGAGACTGTCAAATTTTTTTTCTCTTGTTTACAAACTTTTTCGCGCCATTTTAATCTGAAGAGTGTTTTGTATGATTTAGTGCAATTTCAAGAAATTTGTGTGAATTTAAAAGTGAAAAACTAATATAATCTGTGATTTTAATTACAAACAATTATAAAAGTTTATATTCAACGTTTATATAAATTTTTTCCCCAGCTAAACAATCTTAGGCGAATTTAGATTTTGACATTCACGATATGTTTTACAATAACAAAATACATAGTACTGAATTCGCCTTTCCGCTTGCATTCACCTGTATAAATTCGCCTTGGTTTACCTTTTTCGGCCCCATTTAAATTTTTTTACATGTTCGTTATCAACTACTTTTGACAGCTTAAGTGTGAATTCGCCATTTTACACAAACAAAATACCTGTTGTTGTTTTTTATTGTTGTATTGTTGTAGCGAAGCGGGTACCTTGTTTTTTGTATCATGCGTAAATATAAGTATTCCTACACCGGAGACTAATATTTTGTTTGCACAGATTCAAGTTAAGGTGAACTGGTGGAGAACATTTTGGATGATAGATGCTGTTGACGATATAATCTTTATTGTGCCATACTGTCGTGGCTTCTGGAATTTGGTTCCTAAAACGATGATATGGTCCTTGAACATACCTTTGCAGTTATATAACAACAGACTTTTGCAAATGTTTTGTGTAAATCCACTGGAAGCGCAAGTAGTTACAAGTTTTGATTGTAAAAATAATCGACAAACACAGTTGTTTTAGTATTGAGAACCTTTGCAAGTACGAATCTGCAATGGCTTTCAGTTATGCATATTTGTTCAAGTGTGGCAAATCTCGGTTTCATATATTTTGTTGTTGTAGTCTTGCAGACTATAGCATGTATGCTACGTTAGCAATATCTGCAAGATGTTCGAGGGCAGTTTCCAACGAAGAGTGATTTCCGCTATTATAAAATAACCAATAATAATTTGAAAAGAATAATATGGGATGCATGCGCATGATTTGAATTTAGGCAAAAATTTTTCTTTTCGAAGTATCTATTAGCTGCAACAAAACAAAATTAATTATTAACATTTAATCTGTGATTGCAATTTAAAATAATATACATAACCGTATAAAAATGATTGGATGTTACATAGTATCCAACCATACTATGTAACAACAGCACGACAATAGTATCATTAAACCCAAGAGCTTTTGATGTATATTATGATGTATTGTACGGTTGGCTACATAATAATATTGTTGGCTACCACCCACTCATATATGTTTACATCTTAGTACACTAACTTACCCTGATAGCCAATCAGTGCTGAAGGCCCTGAGCAGTTGTGTCTTTACGTCCAAGTTAGTACTGGAATGTCACAACCGGCTAAACGAACTGGCAAGCCAGAATCAGGTTACCCTGATATGGGTGCCAGGACATGAAGGGCATGACGGCAATGAAATGGCTGACATTTATGAATATATATTATAAGAAAGGAGCAGAGGGGACTTTTATTGGACCCACTCCAACTTTTGGCTTCAATAAGGGTCTCCTGAATGAGGAGTTAAAAAAATGGACGGTATCCATCGTCGAACAACATTGGAACGAGACAGCTGGTCTTGAACACACCAAGAAATTTCTAAACTTTGATAAAAAGAGGGCCGAACGTGCTCTAAAACTAGACAGAAAAAGTCTCAGAACATTGACAGGTGCACTTACAGATCATTACAACTGCTACAAGCACCTTCACAGGATGGGCATTTCCAACACATATATTTGCAGATTCTGCGGTGATGAAGAGGAGTCAATGGAGCACTTAATCAGCCACTGTGGGGCACTGGGACACAGAAGATATAGGCTACTACAAGCTTATATGTTAAGTGAATGTGACTTAATATCACTCCCTATGAAGGAGCTTGTCCGTTTTCTTGACATACTCAACCCATAATGGGGCAAGGGGATGCACAATAGATCAATATTGGTCGCAGTGCAAATGGCCGATGAGGTCATATCCCATCCACTAATAATAATAATAATACCCTTTTATTCCGCGATCGCTGAATACGTATTTATTTCGTTCTTTTTGATTTTTGTTAAATTTTAAGTTTTTTTTTTGTTTAAATCAAATATTTTTATAAACTAAAAAATAAAGAATGCATAATTTTACTCCTAAAAATATAATCGATAGAATATTAAATGTCAATGACTAGAAGAAACGTGTTGTTAATGATGGCAATAGTATTTGTATTCTGTAAACTTACATTTGCTGCATGTGAATTAGTTCATCATACATATTGCAAAAATATGTATGTATTAATGATAAATAGTCGAACTTATTTTAATATTTCTAATATTATATGATGGTATCATTCGTCTGGCTGAAGTTCAGACCTGGCTTTTGGCAAGATTTATTTTTATTTTTAATTATTTTTTTTTTAGCTTGGACTAGTACTCAGGGAATGACCCCTACATATGCAGTGCATTGTACCAGTACTAGGAAAATAGGTTATGAGGAGGGGGAAAGAGGGAGTAGTGTTTGTGAACATTTGACTTGAACTTTCGAACGTTATAACAGACAGGAAACACGTCTGCAGGCAACTTGTTCCACAGACGAAGCGTACGGCTGAAAATGAATTCTCTCTGTAATACGTAGTACGATTCTCCGGGCAATCGACCACAAATGGATGAATGAGCTCTAGCCGATGAGCGCGTGCTACGTAAAAATGTGCGAGTTTCGGGAACAAGATCCCTAATGTCGTCAGAGCAAAATCCATTGTAGTAACGATAGAACAGAGTAACGCACCCCACACTGCGTCGATGCTCCAGTGAGTCAATAGAATTGGATACCCTACTGTCACCGATAAGCTTCTTCGCCCTCTCCTGCACACGGTCGAGTAACCCCAAAATAGACTTTCAGGCACCGGCCCAAACATGAGAGTTGTATTCCATTTTCGGTCAGATGTAGGTGGTACAAATAGTAAGAAGGTCGGATGGAGTGAAGTACATCTTACACCGTTTCAAAACACCGAGGCACTTGAATGCTTCTTTAGAGACATGAAATATGTGTTCAGCCCAGCGAACGTCACACTGTATCTTCATTCCAAGAACACCAAGAGCATCCGATTCCCCAATATTTATATCATCCATGAGTACAGATGAAGCAGCATTTGCGGTCGTTTGTTTGTGTGTTAATAAACAACACTGGGTCTTACGACCCCATTCGGAGATTAATAGAAGATCACTATTCAGTGAATGGTTCATATTTAGTCTCTTGGCAGCGATCTCCGATAGGCTGGGCCTATAACAATTATAATAATAATTGCCGCTATCAATAACTCTTGAGCAAATACGAATTTTGTTTTTTAGCAAAAAAATAATATACCATTTGACACCAAGTTAATGGAAGCATTAGAAACTTATAACTGCTCGCTTCAAAATTTGTCGGCTGTAATTTTACGTTTTAAAAAAATTACTCTTCCGCTCCTCAAAAAAACAATACTTTTAATAATCGATTTTAAAGATAAAAACAATAGTTTGGATAAACAAGTTTTTTTTTTTTAATTTTGATTAATAGATTGTTTTAAAATTCATCGTTATGGAATTTTAAATCGTTACATTTTTAGTATTTCTGTAAAATTTATTCACACTATGGGATGAAAGCATGCCGGTCTTCACAAATAATGAGAAACGCAAGTATATACGTACATACATATACATACATTTATTTATGTAGGTACATATGTACACGTAAATTTTTAAAACATTAATGATTGGTGGTTCTTTTTAATGCTACAAAAATGGAACATTAAACAGAAATTACTCGATGCTAAAGAATTTGATCGAAAGTGTTTAAATTCGTTTTTCAAGACATTTTAAGAAATTACAAGAAAAAAAAAATCCATGACGTTTGACCCTTTCAAAACACATAAAAGCCATCCATTTTCAAGTGTTTAAGTTTTTCTTTATAAAAAAAGTAATTAGAGCGTGATTTAATAAACAAAATTTAATAATTACTTAAATAAAAAATAACTTCACATTTTTTACATACATACTCGTACATACATAACACAGAGTGTGTATTTTTTAGAGTTACACAAATTTAAATCATTATAAAGCAAAGAAATATATTTGTAATATCACTGAAGCGGGTTTTATTGAATATTACACCGCTTTGACACACAGAAAGTTTACTTTGCAAAGTCTTGAATTTGAGGGCTGCACCTAACCTACAGTCTCAAGACTTTACTCGTAGGTTAGGTTAGGTTTGACAGGCTGTCAGCTATTGTAAAGCCAGCCCACCTGGGTCCAGTCTGGTCCCATTGTGTTGCCTGGATGTGATACGTATCTCAATAGATCTACATATCACTGGTTTAGAACCAACCCGAGGATCGGATAAAGGAGTCTAATCCACTTACATCGCATTCCAATATCTTCGTCAAATCATCATCGGTCTGCCTAGGTATAATGGTCTCATATAAGAAAGAGCTAGACACTGACAGAGTAAGTGCTCTACTTCCTCATCGTCTCTCTACTTCCTCCTTATCAATTAATTTAGATTGTTGGGTTGAATGTTTGAGAATATCTTTCAAAAAATTTCAAAGTCACTGATGATTAGGGTAGTTCCTATGAAATGCCGACATATAGATAGCTGGGAAACATAAAAAGCAAGCTATTTATAATTTTTTATTGGTATCAATGTTAGAAGCTAAAATAGCGAATAAAAAACTCAATTGTTATTATACATAACAATTATTTTAATGAAATTTACATATTTTTTTAAGTGTAAAACAAAGTGAAATTCAATGTACTTTAAATTTCAATAACCATACTTCACTACGACTATTAACACATTACTATAGTGATAAAATAATCTACATGTGAATCGAATGTGGCGATAACACTCCAGATATAACAGTGTGGCCTACAACTTCATTTGGAAGCGATTTTGTAAAGACGGCCAGACTTTTAAAACACTTTCCTGTGAATGAATCGTACGATCGTGTAGGATAGTGAATCAGGGACTTTATTAAGATTAACTTGTGCTTCAGCCCATTCGATGAATTGGCTCTGGGATAAGTCTATCCATAATGAAACTACACAAAAACCAGTTCTCCGCTGTTAAATGGTTTGGCAAATGAATAAAAGTTGTGAATCTATAAAAAAGCACCCAGTACATACTTTTTACATTTCCATAAAATATTCGCCCGATGAATTTTTTTACGATCGCAGTTGATTCTTGATTTTATTAAGCCATTAAAACTATTATTTCGTATTTAAACAAATAAAAAGTTAAGGAATTAATGTTACTGAAAATTGTTTTATATATATTTACTTAAATTTAATGCCTTTGAATTTAAATACAGCTTAGTTTTTAATTAAAAGAACTTATTTGTATTTTAACTGGCATTTCTTTGTAATGTTTGGGTTTTAATTGTTTGTTTAACTTTATTACTTTTCAGTTGTAGTTTCTTGCGGAAATATAATTAATGTGCACATGAACGGTAAAGAAATCAATCATTTTAATTTAAGGATTTAAGCCAGAGGTTCCCAAATATTACTTCTACGTCAATCTTGCTAGGTTAATAAAACTCAATATCTTTTCAACGGCATATTTTCTTTTCTTTCTTTGTTTGTTTAATTTTTGCTGTTTTGGCAAAACATTTAAACAAACATTTTCCAGCAAGCAATTACTCAAATGCACATAAAAGTAAAAAAAAAAAACAAGCAAAGTGAACAAAACTGACAGACTTGTTAAAAACTAAAAGGCTTTTCAAATCCAGCAACCATTTGAAGGCGTGTTTGTTACAAGCCACTGTGGAAAAAATTTAACTTTAGAAAAATTAAAATCTTAAATAAAAAAAGTAAGAAAATAGTGATTTACACATTTTGTGCTGCAATGCACTGACTCTGAACTATCTGGAGTTTTTGCCACTGAATTGTAGCTTTCGTCGGACGCATTTATAACCGCTGTTGCGTTTTGTAACTGCAGATTTTCTTTTTAATTTTCATTTTATTATTATCATCAGTTCTATCATCATGATGTCAATATATAGCTAAAGATATGCACATACACAGTTACGAACAATAAAATAGCAGTACCACTACATTTTTAAATATTTTTTAAATTCAACAAGCGAACAATAGCTTTGATTTTTATTTTAAAGCTATTATGAAGTAAAATAAAATATACGAGTATAAAAATTTTATTCCGGTTAGGATGAACGAAACTTAACAGAGAAAAACATAAAGTGCGGTCTACACGTGACATTATAGTTCTAACAGGGACAGCAAAATGCTGTGTCTGTATGATGTAAACAGCAAATGTTAAATGCTGTCCACATCTAACATGATACCACTAAAGGCCCATTTAGTCTTTGAAACAGCTGATCGTTTTTGTTAAACGAGAAACCATAAAAAGGCTTACCTGACTGTAATGAAATGTAATCGTAACGTCCCAACCAGTTGAGAATAGAATTTTATTACGGGGTTACGAGACAAATGTTGCCAGTGATGGTATATATTATTGTGAATGACAGGATGGCACAAAAACCCTGTTTTAGTAATTTTTTAGATAATTGAACTGTTTAAGTAGTTAAATATTTATACACATATAATGGGCTATAACTATAGTCAAACACTAAAGTCGGTTCTTTTTGAAAACAACTTAAATTTTAGCATCTGCTGCTAACTTTTTTTCAACTATAGTCAAAATTAAAGTTGATTTTAAGTTGAACTAGCTCTAAATGGGTGACAAGTCAAATTCATTAAACATTTGTATACAATCTAGTAATAAATATAAACGAGTGGCATCTCTGATCAGCTGACAGGCAAAATTAAAAAAAAAGGAAAACAAACGGTTAAAAAATTTGAATAGAAATTAAAAAAGAAAGAAGTTTGTAAACACTATTATAAATTAGTTACAATGGAAAAATGGTTCTATGTTTTTTAAATTATTTTGACTCTATAAATCTGCGCTTTTATTGGCAGGGTCAACAGAAAAGGGAAAGGAACTAGAACACTTTTTCCAGGCTAAAACGAAAAGGATCAAACCTTTGACAATATATTTTGGTCTTCTTATGGCAAAGTCGACGTCAATATCTTCCATGTAGACATTTTATATATATATTTTTTTATTTTTATACAAATTTTTACCTAATTTTTACAAAAATTATTATTTTTTTACATTTTATCATTTATTTAGAGCTATGTTAATTTACTTAAAAAGCTGCTTTTTCTCTGTTTAACTCTAGAACCGGCTTTTGAAAGTAAATTAAACTTTTTTGTTTATAGTAGACGAAAAGTATACTTTTTGTTAAATATTACTTTATATTTCTTAAAGTATACTTTTTTATTGACTATAGTTATAGCCCAATATATTTTAGTAAATTTAAATGGTAGCATAATTTATACACTGCGCACAATTTTTGCAACTGTCACAGATATGTAACCATAACATTTATTCGCCCGATTTCCAAAACTATATTCCTCAAACATAATCTTCCAATGATAACTCTATATTATGAACCAATTTTTAATATTATTAAAACATTTTTATTTTTGAATTCTCAATAATTTATTTAGATTGTTGGGATATAAAGTGGAAAGTTTGAGAATTACTTTAAAAAATTTCCAAAGTCTACTGATGATTCAGATAGCTCCTATGAAATGTCGACATATAGGCAGCTGGGAAACATGAAAAACATGCTGTTTGTAATTTTTTGCTTGGTATCAATATTAGAAGCTAAAATAGTGAATAAAACTAAATTGTTTGAATATTTCAAAATAAATAAATTTTTTCTATATTAATAAATTAATTTTTAGTTTTAAGATTTGCATACTTAATGTTAGTTCCTTTAGAAGATACAATTAGGGATGAAACAATACCATATACTTATATTCGATACGGTATAGTTCACAAAGTATCGATAGCTACTCGGTATCGAATAAAAAGCACCGATATATACTTGTATCTGTCGATTTCTCTTTACGATGAGTGGCAGGGAAGAGCACATGGAGCTAGAAATCAAAATCTTCGTTATGGGCTTGATCTCCGAATCCACTGGCTGAAATTAAGGTGTGTTAATTAAGATCCCGGAAGTGAAGATTTTTAGAACGCAAGAATTTTCTAGTAACATTTCTTCTGCTACATTCACCCAATAGTTTGTCTTGTAACTTTCCGACACATGCAATGGAGGAAGAAGAACTTTGTAGCTTGGTTGTAAGATATTTTATCTTTAGTATAATCTTCGAGAATGTCGCATAATTCTGGGTTGAAGCCTTTTTAGTGTCAAATTCGAATGGTTTTAGTAACTGGACTATTAATTTTAGTATCTCAAGATCGTGACCGCAATCTTACCGCAATTTTTATGAAATGCAACCATACATCCGATTTTGGTAGTCCCATTTGCATGCACGGGTGGCATGGATTCATTTTATAAAAACTTTGAACACAAATAAAATTATGATACAATGGTGACCAACTCAGTTTTTTTTTGCCTTTCAGTAAGAAAAGAGTATTTCTGGTCGATGCTAGTAGTTTTGACCGATACCTACTTGGTACTCGATAGTAAAGCATCGATACCAAATTACTTGGTATCGAAAGAAAATTATCGAGTCTTTAGTTGTATTTACTCGTATCGTTTCATCCCTAGATACAGTTGGAAAAAAGATTTACATCAGCACCTGCCTTGCGGCCTTATCTAATGATGGACCAGTTCCATGGAGTGAATTATTCACGATTCACCAGCGCTCCCGTGTGGCTGACTAGGCTCACACAGGTAGCAATTCTTGCCATATGATTGCGGTCATATGAGCAACTTCTTGTTGAGGAGTTCGGGCTTTCTAATCCCTCCTGTATGCAAATTCCCAGCAATCAATGGAGTATAAGGCTTTATGAGTTGGCAGGCCGAAGCCCACTAGCAGCATCAACTCTTAAACCAACTCACCCGTCAACCATCACCACTGGGTCCTCACAGTACAGGTATCTGTTGTAAAGGCAACAGATCCTCAGGAGATTGTTACTAACAGCCCCTTCCTGCGTTTTAGGTTTCAACCAGAGCCACAACGTTTCAGCCAAGGTAGGCACCTCAACCAATATCAGCCCGGATTGAACTGCAAGCAGAACCACCCGGGGTCCATGCTGATCCCCGTTTTGCCAATTTAAGCCTTTGGTAAGGGTTTCGGAAGCCAACACAACATAAGTCATGCGGCTTCCTAGAGTTTTATTTGCTACAACAAACGAGGGACCCGTTCCCCTTTATACCCGAAAAACAGAGTGCCCTAGTTAGGAATACGCCAAGGAAAAACCTATTCCCCGGGGGGCATCCCTAGATACAATAAATAATTGATTTGGAAAAAGAAATTAAATTTAAATTTTGCAAATAAAAAAATTCTGAAATATGTTCCTATTCATGTGTACGCGCCAACAGATGGATTCTCTAATAATAAAAATCCCCTGCTCCTCCCCCACAAAAGAAAAAATATATCCCCGTATCTTTTTTTTTGCTTATCCAACTAATCTCAAGCGCAGATCTTTTAACTTACAGGCCAGAAATAGAAAAACTTGAGATGCTTAAACATACAAACGCATTAAAAGTTTTCATTTTATACTTAAGAAAAGAAAAAAAGAAGTCTAAAGAATTGTTGTTTTGTTTTCACCATAAAATCAGATTCGACTGCTTCAAAACGTTAATGAGAAAAATGAATATGATTTCAAAAGAAATGTTGTGTACATTTGTGCACTTTTTCGGGCGTTCCTCAAGGTGGAGGAAAGTGAGCCAAGCCAAGCCAAGTCGGGCCAGTCAGCCAGCTTTTGTAATTCGCAAGTCAACAGCAAATAAAACTAATATTCATACATATTCATATTAGATACGAGTATAATACTTAAACGCACACACACTCACACACATACGCATACACAGACACAAACTTGTAGAGTTGTGGTTTTGCCACTGCCACTGCCACTAGAAGAGCTTCTAAGTGGCATGTGTACTCCGTTGTGTGCAAGTTTTCTTTTTGGCCAACTTGTGACTTAATTACGACGTATGTATGTATGTATGTATATATGTATGTATTTCCAAATGTCTGTCTGCCGGTTTGTCTGTCCATCTGCTTGTTGCTTTGTCTGATTGTTATGATCTTGTAGGTTTTTCTGTCTATTTTTTTTCTATATTTTTTTTTTGTGTGATTAAAGCGCCAGCAACACAAGACAATGCAATTTAAAAATCCACATTGAATTCCATCTGAGTGTGTGTGTGTGTGTTTCTTTTCAATTTATGAAAGATTTATGCCCAAAGCAATTTTCCACTACATTTTCGTAAACTCGTGCATAGAAATATTTTAATTTTTTTTTTTTATATTTTGTTTGCGCTTTAAAAATCATTTCAAAGCCTTTTGGCAAACAGCAAAGGAAATAAAAAATAGAATATTAAAATAATAACTCTAAATAAACTAAAAACATAAAAGAAAGAGAAAAATGGCATTCGCATAAGATACTTGTGTGCAAATGGGCGGCCGTCGGGCGGTCGGCCTCAAGGAAAAGCCTGTCAGATAAGAAGAAAGAAAAAAGTAATAATATTATTGTTCATTAAAAATACCATCTGTTTGTCTTCATTTCTAACTGACTGTCAGTTAGTAAGTTAATTTTAATAACTAACTACTTTAACACTCCCAGCTCTGGTAGCATTAATCTAATTATATCATGTCTAGCGGTAATACAGAAATTTCATGAGTGTTTTTAAATGCTTTGGCTTCCAGCCACATCAGACGTGTTCGTACCTGATTTGGATAATTTTGACTTGGGAAAAATATGAAAAAGAATACAATATCAACTTAAGGTAATAAGAGGACATTTTTCGATTTTTAAGTGCACAAGAACGTAATAGCAAATTAATTGCACAACACAATAGCTCTATTCAAAGTCTCGTGCAAATGGTATTGCATTTGCAAAAAGGTTTAGCATGTTTTTACTCTACACAGCAATGCACTTGCTAGTCTTATGTGTATATGCAATACTTAAACCCTATAGTTTTTATTTGCTCTGCTTATGCACAAGTTAATTGCAAATCGACAGCTGACAATCAGCGATCCAAGCCTATTAGTTCGTAATCGCCGCTTAGTTGCCGTCGCTCATCCCGCATTCAAATAACACGAATCGATATCTCTATCTTACTTAAAATCGCTTATTCTATTAAAAAGTCCACTAACTGCTCCTTAAAGTTTTTTTTCGGCATATATATTTTTGACTAAAATTTTAGTAAATTATTTTCTCTGATTATCAATCAGCTTGCAAAAGTAGTGCAAACTTAACTATCAGAGGTGGTTCACAATTGATAGCATATATTTGCAATTGCATAAATTTGCAATCACAAATGCACAAGATTGTGAATAGACCTAATGATTATGGAAAAAGTTGAAAACAATCGTGTAGATCTCAGTAGATTTGTTTTTTTAACACGCTTATTATATTAGCTTCAGTTGTATGTTCGCAACTCTTGAAACTCGTACCGTATGAGTGATTATTACATGTGCACGTACGAGTATATATAAAAGTATATATAAAAGAAATGCAGCAAAAATAGAAATTGCGATACTACTTCTGGGGAAGTGGGCGGATTTATCGTGAAACATGTATCTGAACTATTAGTAGTCATTCACTTTAGTGCGAACATTGAAGTTGCCGTACGTCTTCCGGGGAAATGGGGAATGTTGGGGATTCTCGAAGCTGAATTTAGGAATTCCAAAAAAAAAACTCGAACCACTGTGCCAAACGGTTCTGAACCGGGCTTTCATATTCGGAGCGCGTTTTCACCGTGGAACGTGTATCTGAACCGGAGTTGTCAACCGATATCGGTCCATATATATCCGATCATATTTAGTTCAAATTTGTAATACATACTATACATATACGTGACTATCGTGAAGGGTATTTTAGATTCGGCCCAGCCAAATATACCACACTCTTACTGCCTGGCCCACTATGTCACTCGACATCGATCGCTCGCATAAATACATGTAGACCAAAAACAAAATTTTAAAATTTGTTTTTGTTTCAATTGTATTTATGCGAGCGAGCGATGTCGAGTGACATAGTGGGCCAGGCAGTTACTTTTTTTAACTACAGTCGACTCGCGAAAACGTGAACTAATTTTTAGCGCGGGTGTTCACGTTATAGATGGATTTTTTTTTTCATTAATATACGTTAAAAATTATTATGCAGAACAGTTTAATAGACTATTTTATTCAACAAATTTACTGCAATATTTTAATTCAGTTGATGTAAAACTATTCGAGTGTAGAAACTTTGTTTCGACTTAACATTGAATTAAATGTACATGAAACAAAAGGGTAAAAATACATTTGCATAAATACGTTTTTCAAAATTTTTTTTGATAAAAATTTAAGAAAATATCTTATTCAAAGAACGATTTAAGAAATCATACAAATATGTATAGAAAAACCGGGAAAATATTTGTACATTAAACCAAAAACGAGGTAATTTTTGTTGACAGTGTTTTTGATTGAGTATCTGCAACGTCGCTTTTTCTTTCAGGTTACGCAACACTGTAATTTTACTTTAACTCACTTCTCCATTTTAGCGCCTTATCAAGAGCTTCTAAAGCATCTTTTAGCTTAATTTTATTAACTGGCTCCTCTAAAATACACAGTTCAAGTTTTAGAGCCATCAGCACTTGTTCAGGCTTCAGAGTAGTCAATGTTAATATAAAAGTGTTCACGTTTTTGAATGTTCACGTTTTCGCGAGTCGATTGTACTACACAACCGGACTGGATTTGAACTAAGCTGGGACTCAAAGAAGATGAATCGAAGAAGAGTAGAACTGAACTAAATCAGATTTTTTCATTTATTTTGTAACTACTTATAACAGAACTCGAACTAAGAAAAACAAGATTTGAACTAAGCTGGAAGTGAAAAACTGACTTAAAATTAAGATCTTGATCCTAGTTGCTCTGACCTTTATATTTTTCAATTATTTGCAATAAATTTTTTCAGCTTAATGTCTTATGGCTTTTTTGAAAAAATTTGTATATAAATATTATCTTGTGCGAAAGCACAAAAAAAAGGATCATATTAATAATTTAGAAATTGTAATCAAATTCTCACAATCTGCAGAGTTTATGACACTTGTTATACAAAATATATTTTTTTCCTCGCTAAAATAATATTCTTTTCACCATCCATAGTTGCTTAATTCATAAAAATGTATTAACTTTTAAAAATCTTTAATTGAAACAAATTTTTTTTCGATTTCTACCAAAAAAATTACATACATTCGAATAAAAAATTAATGTTTCCATACCTGAAAAAAGTAAAACATACACATGTCTGGCCGTCACTTCACGTTGAATTCTATTTTCAACAGATTAGTCCGCAACAGAACAGAACGAAAAAGTAAAAACAAACCATGCACATATAGTTTATATTGAACAGAAACAAAACAGCTGAGTCAGAACGGAAAAGAACGTACAAACTAATTCTGCCTTTATTTTTCAATATTTCGTTTGCCTTTGGAAAACTTCCTTAAGCTATGTACAATATTGTAAGATCTGGCAACATGCTGACAATGTAGTGACAGTGAAAAATTGTCCCGCAGAAGTAAATTGTGTGTTAAGACGATCGTAAGAAAATCTTACAATTTCATTGTCAGACTATGGTCTGACAAATAATTCATCTGACAACAAAAATTGTCAGTTCACACGGTTGTCAGATTGTTAGATGAAAGAAATTGCCAGATATGTTGTAAGACGTTGCCACTTATGTATATCAACAACGATCTGTTTGGCAGTGTTGCCCATCAAATTTTTTTCTGACAATGATGCAACTGTCAGGTGCATTAATTTTGTACAACTGACAATTAAAACTGAGCTTACAATACCAGCCAATTATCTGGCAATGACGACGAAGAGTGTTCTCACGATTGTCAGATGCCTGACAACATTGTTGTCTTACAATTGATTGACAATGGTTTTTCTGACAACGTTGTAAGTTAAAAATTGGTAGTTCACACGATTGTAATACATTTTCAGACAGTTTTACGGGCAATATTGTAAGATCTGACAACCGTGTATACGTAGCTTTAGGAAAAAAATTATTTTCATAAATAATTTTTTAAAAAATACGTTACTTTTTTGAGCGTAGTTGCGCACGCCTGGTATCCGATAACAAGAAATAACTTTTGCTTTCGCTAGAAAATGTTAATCGTATTTCAATAAAAAAAAAAACAGACAAAACTTTATATTCTACTCGAAAAACAAACAACGAGCATAATTTTTTTTTCTTAATATAAATAACAGTTATTTGTAGTGGCATGATAGCATACTAGTCATTATTGTTTTCTGGTTGTAACGGTACTGTTTACTTGTAACATTTTAAGGATGACATACATATGTAGGTACTTGTCTTAAATAAATATGTACATAACAGTGTCTTATATATGTACTTGTTAATATGATGCTTGAAGTGAAATGTTTTGAATTTTTTAGAAGTTGTGGAATGCATTCCACAAAATGTGGAAAACCTAAACCAGCAACTAATTAAACAAACTGGAATAACTTAACTTTAACAGAAACCCATCAACGTCGTTGTCATTATGCGTTTGGAGAAAAGCATTTATTGTGCGCTTAACTTGAGTTTGAAATTCTCTCAAATATTTATTTAGCCCCATTTTTAATATGTGACCTCCTCCTTTATTTTCCCTAGATTAAATAGATTCTAGTCACAAACTGATCGCACATACAAAAGCTTGCGAGTACAACAAAGGTATTTATTCAAGAATGTTGCAGCTAGCAGCAAACAGATAAACAAACAATCGAACGAATGGACGAACGAACAAGCCAACGAACTGACGAACGAACGTACGAACAAACAAACGGTTGGTGTTTGTTAGCCACTTATCGGTATTGACATCATGCCATTCCATGTTATTGCGGCTTAATTTTTCTATTCATTTCATTTCTCTCTACTCTTTTTAACCAATATAATTTTTCTTCTTAAGTTTTTTGTTAGTCGGGTTGGTTGGTTGGTCGGTTGCTTATGGAAGTGTTTGTGTATCTCCATTTGTGCCAAATGACTTAAAGACTTTTCTTACAAACGTTTTAACAGTTTTTGTTTTTATTTTTGTTGTTTTTGGTCGGCGATGCTTTAAAGGAAAATTTACAAATTGTACCACAAACAAATATGAAAAAAGTGTGCTATTGGTTAGAAATGTACCAAAGTTTTGGGGCAGCAAAGAATTGGAACATCTAGAGTTTTAAAGAAATTTTGATACAAGCACACGTAAAGAAAAGCAAAATTTGAAGATAAAGAAGAAACAGTTTTACCAGGTAGTGGCACCAAATTCAGTTTCAAAAACACACGCGCACAAATATATATATATATATATATATATATATATATATATATATATATATATATATATATATATATATATATATATATATATATATATATATATATATATATATATATATATATATATATATATATATATATATATATATATATATATATATATATATATATATATATATATATATATATATATATATATATATATATATATATATATATATATATATATATATATAGTTATATGCTATAGCTCAGCTTCAATCTGTTGACATTTTATCTATAATTTTAGTTTACTAGTTTTGCTTTTTTACTACTATAGACCAAATCGCAGATTAACGGTCGAACGCAGGATCGAAGTCCACGGCGTTCTGAGCTGCATATGTGTGTGTTGGGCAACAAATTGCATGGCCTGAGACGGTGTCGCCAATTCTTAGAAATGTCCGTGAAGGGACATGAAAGGGCAGTCGAACAGTATCGCTGTTGTGTAAATTGCCTGGAAAGAAGCCATGATTTGCAGGCTTGCGCGTCCAACCCAACACCTGCAGAAGATGTGGTGAGTTTCGTCATACGTTGTTGCATCCAGTTCGTCAACGGGTGCCGAAACCCAAAACCACAATGAAGTCAGCGAAAACTCTCAAATCTAAGACAGAGCCTCAGCCGCATACCGTAGCAGAACCTACAGCAACATCTACAGCCAACCCGGTCCCCACTAACCGTATTATCGAGGTGATTAGGTCATTGGCAAATGTTTTGTGAAATAGTCCGGGATTGGTGGATTGAGGCATGTTCAAAGTAATTTGGACAATTTAAATTGGCTTGAATTTGCCAACACATATTACTTGAATTTGCAATTTAGATTAAGATTATTGTAATATATATGAATTATTTTGCATGAATTTTTATACTAATGCTTACCATTTATATTGATTTGCTTAATAGTTACATATCTAATACTTACCTGATATTTACGACTTATTCATTTGAATTACTTATCTTTATACTCACCGTTCTGTAAGTCTCAATTTGCACGAGGCAATTTTAGTTGCGCCATTCTTATCAAATTTTCTTTTCAACCTGCTTTTATGTTCAGACACAGCAATTTTACTTGAGCAATTTTCGTTTTCTATTGCTTACACTTTCTTAATCTTGCATGTACTGCATGCTCAAATGTTTCCATTTAATTTTCACTTCTTCTAAATTAATACTGCTGTTTATTTTTTTAAGTTGTCCATAATATTTAGAAATTTTTTTTTTCCAAATGAATGAAAATATCGCAATTTCGCACCAATATTACTTTAATCACGGACAACATATCAATACATAAAAGAAACACAAATGAAAGAAAATGTAAAATTTCTGATATTACAAATGATAGCACAAAACAACATTCCGAGTACAAGCAAGTCTGTACTCATTTTTACGCTCCACACTCTTTCCTCTCTTATTTGTCCACAAACTCAAGAATTGCGCAACTAAAGTTGCCTCGTGAAAATTGGGACTGAAGTTGTAAAAGCTGTAAAGCATTGTCAAGTCGAACCAATTAGAAAATTTCCAATTGTCAATTTTCTTTTCCGCTACATGCATTTTTTATTATAAGAATTCTTATAATCACCGCTGAAGGAAGACTGCCAATTATTCAATTTTATTTCGTTTGTAATTATATTTGAGTTTCAAATATAAAACCTCAACCAACTCTATACGAGTAGTACAGGTGAAGAACTTTTTAATTTTTTGATTTATTGAAAAGATAACCCCGTTTTTTATTTATTTTCCCCCAACTCGTTACAATTAACTAATCCCGAGTTAATTATAACCCCAATTCTGGTTTATCGAAACCAGAATTGGTTAACACAAATTTGTTTATTTTTTAACACAGGAAATTTGCATTTTTTCGTACAATAAGTTTGATCTCTTTTGTCCTTGGTTCTCTCTTTACATTCATTTTCTATTAAGCTTTCGTAAAAAGTAATAGGCCATTTACACCTAAGCCAAATCTACTATTTTCGGGATTTCGAATCAGATCTAGTTGATTTTGACGAGATTTCCAATACAAACTTAAATTTAGATTGCGACTAGATTTTGACGAAATCTAGTAGATTTTGTAAGTACTCTATTACACAACTGTGATTTTGTGCAAAATAATACTTTAAAATACTACGCTGCAATAAAAAATCTATACTTTTACATGATGAATTCATTGTGATATAGTTACTGCTATCAAACCCGTTGCAAAAAAAGATTTTATGAAAATGAAATCTGGTTAGATGTCAAAAAACGGAAGTGTAAACGGTTAAGATTTTGTTGATGATTTTCATTCAAATCTACTAGATTTTGGGCCCTATAAGTCATTATTTAAAGAAAGGGTAGTTTTTCAAGTGAACATATAATTAAAACATTTTCAGTTCTGCCAATTAAATAACGTTATTTTAATATCTAATTTCATTTTTTTGCGAAAAGTTGTTGTTAAGTACGTTTTAAATGATATCAGCAAAACTGTATACCAATATTAGCCAACAGTTATGTCAAAAATACCAAGCTGCTCTAACGAAGAAAGGTAATAGTTAATCTCAGAGGCCGCGGGAAGGCGGTGAATGAATTTTCTCAATTGCTTGTGTGCTCTAGAGGAATGAACAATTTTGATAACCTTGGGAGCTGAAATAATGTACCAAGAGCCTGCAAATCTCGTAAACCAAAGCCAGATACAATAAAAAATCTTAAAGGCCTCCAAAGCTGACCGTTTTAATAGTTCTAAACAGTTAAAAGTATTGTATTGTGTTGTATTTGTAACTATACAGTTGCAAATAAATTTACAAAGTATAGGATGGACAGCATGGGCGGAGTAACGTAGCCCTTATGCCCACGATGAACATAACAGTATTTTTTTCGCGACGTTGTGACTAACTGTACCGACCTATGTCTTCACATAGGAAGTTGCCACTTGGTTAACAACCAAATACCTCAGAAAAACTGTAAACTAATACAGTTAGTTGAAGTAGACAGTTAACCAATGAGAGCGAGACGCGAAACTCTGGAAGGCCAAACAACAACGACAAGCCTGACCGCACTTAAGAAATAATTACGATAACGCCAGAACTGTTCCCCAGCTCAGAGCTGCTTTACGACTGAGTTAAAAGTGGAATTAGAGTCATCTCATGGTGTCCGTATATTATCTAGAATTATTAGACGGCGGTCTCATGAAGGTGCCTTACGTGAATGCATCGTCCAGTGAAAACTTTCGTCGCCAAAAAACAATTTTAAGTCCAGATTGGATTTTGTCAGAAAAACATCAAGAAACCAATAAGATTTTGGAAAAGAATTGTATGGAGTGAAGAATACAAGTTTAGCCGTTGGGGCTCAGATGTAAAACGTCATGTTCGGCGTCTAGTTAACCAACAAGACAATGTTAGATATATCATCAAAACAGTAAATTAACTTACTATCAAGCATGTTTTAATAATATGGCCACTACTGTATTTATATGAGTATATAAGTAACATTTGTTTTAAAGCTAATTTTGTAGCACTGACAGTAAGATTAAGATCAGACAGGGCATTTTAATTGCCAAACTTTTTTGTAATTTTTTTTTTTTGGAGTTCTTGCCTGACACTAAGTTTGCTCTCTTGCGCGCTGTCAAAATTGTATTTTCCAATATGTTGGTCTCGTATATTTTGTATGTGCATGAATATTTTTGACAGATAAATTACGCTTGGAATGCTAATTTAGGTTCCGTTGTATCTTAGTTGGCCGTCTCTTACTTTGAACTCCTTATTTGGTTGTAGACCCTCTTTTCAAGGACGAATTCTTGCTAGTGTCGCAAAATCATCTGAATCGGACACTTCTATATATACTCATGGCCCCCTGCATAGGTTGCGTTGCGTCGTTGTTTTCTATACCGGTGTTCACAAATGAATATACAACAATACAACATTTTAAGCTTGCATTTACGTGTAATGAATAGTTGCCAGATTAAATTTCTTGGTGCATTTCAATTTAAACTTGTTTTGTACATTTTATTTCATTACTCCCAATTTCAAAATATACCCATTTAGACTCGTATGTATGTATGTATTTATAGTATACATATGTATAGAAAAATAAGAATTTGCCAAAAAGTACTCAAATTTGTTTTACCCTGGCCTAGATGAAATATAATTTTTGTGTCTGTTTTTATTGTTCAAAAGTAGAAGAAAAAACAAATTAAAAAAAACTGAGAAAATTACATGTATGGCAGGCAGGCAGGCTGGCAGTTGTTGGTATGTGTTTCTTCCATATTGAATGTATCGGATGGATGCCTGGAAAAGAATGCATTTTCTCTTTCTACTTTAGCTTCATTTGTTTCAATGACAGTTAATGTCACATGAATGCAGTCAAGTCATTTAACCAACTTTAGCAACTTTATCCGGTAAATGTGGACTTTGCATGTTTAACTTCTTTTTTTTTTTTTTTTTTTTTGGTTTTCTTCTATTTTTGTTTGTGAAGCCTTTTCTTATTTTGGTTTCTTCATTTTCGATTGGGTTAGCGTGTTGATGCCAATTGTTCTTCTTACACTGGATGTGTGTTTGTCATTACACATCCATACATATATACTCGTACTCGTACACGTACGGGTATTTAATATTGTTTTATTCTTATTCGTTCTCCTTAACATTTTCTTCGTTATTATTGTTATTACATGTATTTGCATTTCTGAAATTTAAACCAAAAAAAAAAAAAATGGGAACGGGAAAGTTTTGGTACTGATGAACCTAAAATTGTCACTTCAATTGAGAAAAAAGGCACAAAAATTATCAACCAAATTTTTCAATATTATTTCAAATATAATTTTACGTTTACAATAGGCCAGGGGATATACTCGGGTACAATGTTGGGCTTATTCAAAAATTCATCATCGCGCTACTCCTGATCTGCAATGATGAAGCAATGCATGGTACAGAAACATACTAGGTTGTGTCGAAGAGAAAGCTGGCCTTTTATTTTGATGATGGCAACTGTCAAAATTTGTTTACATTTTGCTAACATATAAACACACTTTTGTATTATTGTTTACATAATGTAGAGCTCAAGCACAAGAAAAATATCTTACAATACAACGTAATATTTTCAACTACTATCCATTTTCTTCTTTCACATTTCAAAACAAACACTTCAGTGCCGAAATGTTCTAAACACATAAACGAATACTGTCTTATAATCTTTTAGAGCAAACAAACCAAACACAAGTAGAACCAAAATATAACAAAATTGAAGTAGAACTGCAAGCATTGAAGTAATGTTCTACTTCAGGTTTATTTATAAAATTTGTTGTTATTGTTCATGGTTTTTGTCTTTGAATTGGTGCACAAGTGCTGTATACAAAGCATGCTCATATGACAATGTGTTACTGCCAATGTTTTAATGCTCTCGCCACGTTTTGCTATGAGTCATCGTTTATTTGTTTCAGGCTGATGTTTTGTTTTGGGTTTTGCTATAAAACAGAATTCAAGTACAGTCAAGCACTGTCCTATATGTATTTCAAAACTATGAAGTATTTATTCTGTTTCCAAATGTTAACCAGTGAGAGTGAGACACAAAACTCTCGAAGGCGAAAAAACAACGATAAGCCTGACCGTACTTGAGAAATAATTACAATAACGAGAGAGCCGTTCACCAGCCCAGAGTTGCTTTACGACTGTGCTCTGCTCATAGTAGACTTACCAAACGCCACAGTCAACATTTCAAATGTCAGTTTCTTTGATCCATTTTTTTGAATAGTAAAAAAAAAATCGAAGAGCTCAACAAAACACGACTGAGCTTTTTATCTGTCAAAAACAAACTGACAATCCAAAATGGTTGATATTGCCAACATATATGTATAACAGACATGTGTACCAATATAACAGAAAAAATGCGAAAATCGAACATACGTAACTCACGGAATTTGAAAGTAACAGGGTTTTTTCTGATCAGACGTATACACAGATTAGTATCTATTAGTATTGATTTGATTGCTTTACGCGTGTTTGTATTAATTTTATGCTGCTAATGTAGGTTTGAAGCTGGCTGGCCGAAGAATAATGCCGACAATATATCATTCCCTTAACTTACTTTGCTTCAGCTGCCATTTTGTGTCAGAGAAATTATTCTCGTGTGTAAAAGACAATTAGTTTGCGATGATGATGTAAATCAGTTGATCCTGATGCCCAGACAAAAGGAAGGATGTTGCTTACCTAGTGTCTACAACTGCGATTAACATAATATCTGAGAAAACGTCGGCAGAATGAGAGAACGAATTTCATTCTGTCCATCTTAATATTTAGCAAGGAGTATACGTAGTTTTGTTAATCTTATAACAATTCATAAATCACTGAAAGCCGAGAAGAAAACACTTCTTTGCGGTGAATAGAATATTATATGAATTTTGTCTATGCGCACATTTTGTACAAAATTAATCACGTATAGTATATATTTATTGCATAAAACAAATTACTTTCCATTTAAAAGGGGGTTTTTAAAAGAAAATTTGCAAAACTAATAATCGGTAAAATTATAATGGCGTCTTTCTTTTTGTACACAAACACATACATAATCGTTTTTTTGACAGCTCTTCTTATAAGATCGTTGCCATGAGATTTCTCATAAGAACGTTCTCATAAAAATTATTATAAGACTGCGATAACACTGATTTGAAGTCTACACGTAACAGAATTCTCTCTGCGATTGAATTTGACGTTCTCATCTCAGATATTGTTGCAAGTGTGGACACTAAGTTATAATCTCGCATATGAGAACATAAATAATGATTGCATAAGTTTTTTTCTTTTCAGATCAAAATTCTTTTCCTTTTTTTTTTTTTTTATTTGAACAAACTAAACAGCTTTAAGAATTTCGGAGGAAGTTCTACTCAAAAATGCATAAACAACGAATTAATAGCTACTCATACATTGCAGCAGCATTTTTGTGGTGCGCGTTTGATGTTGTTTTGCAGATAATCTATTTGAGAACTCATTCTTCACTTCGTCGTCGTCGAACGTTCACTTTTGACGGCTCGCTATCGATAGATTCTAAAATACGCGCGAATAAATATCGTTTTCAGTAATCGAATTTTGTGTTGTCTCTGGTAAAAATATAATATAAATGGATTCTGTGTAATATCTGGCGCTCAAGATAGAATACATAATTTAAAAAATTGTTTTAAATCTTTTTCCAATTTTGTTTTAATTATGCCATTGACATCTGAAGCAGATAAAAATAAAAAAAAGTTACCAGCTGCACTGTCAATTTCACCTGTAAACAACATTCCACACAGCTGACTAGAAAAAAACTAAATTCAAAATAAAAATAGTGAAAATAGAAAATCATATACTTTTAATTTCTTTGTCGGGCTCAAATTCGTTGCTAAATTCGTTGCTTGTGATTATTATTTGTTAAAGAAGGCAAGAAAAGTAAAAGAGGATGTGCCAACATAAACTCTACCATTGCTCTAAATTGCTTTTAGTCCATCATACATATAGTAAATATGCATACTTCCTTACATTTTTCACAAATATATAATTTATTTTTGTTGTCGTTAATTTGTGCTTTACGCGGTAAATTCGGCGCCGAACAATATTGGGACTAAAATGCAGTGATAAGGTATTTTAATACTACATTTACACCAACTCAAAATCTAGTAGATTTGATTTAAAATCTACAACGAAATCTATATCGTTTACACAACTATTTTTTGACATCTAGCAAGATTTCATTTTCACAAAAATAATTTATGCACGCGGGTTTGACAAAACAATTTTATTAGAGACTGAGTACACCAACATTAAAGTGTATATTTATGTTGCCCACACCACATTAAAGTGTAATTTTTGTTACAGCGTAGTATTTTAAAGTAAGTTTTGAGCAAAATCACGGTTGCATTACTTGGTGAGTAGATTTCAGGAGATTACGTCGAAATCTACTCATAAAGTAGATTGCATTTTGTATGGGAAATCTTCTCAAAATCTACTAGATTTGGGTTGAATTCTCTAATGAGCAGATTTCGCTTTGGTGTAAATAGCCTATAACTAATATAGATATGTATTTTAGAATAGTAAAAAATGAAACGAGCACGTATTCGTGGTGAAAGTGACTTCTCGAATAGAGACGAATATGTTGGACTGTTGCATTTTGGAACTAACAATATTAGCAATGCTGTCAAATTTTGTTTATTAGATGGTACTGCTTATCATATGCAGCTCACTGATGCATTCGAAAATGCAACACTGCGCTTTATCGAGTTAAATAAAAAATTTTATGCACAAATCCACTGTTGGCACTAAGAATTATTAGCACAAAAACATGTTAAAATAAGGGATATTAAATAAATTAACATTTTTGCAGCTTAAGATCTTGTATTTATTTTTTATATAAGATAATAAAGTCAATCTTAGCCTGCAAAAATTTTAAATTATTTAACATAAAAGAAGATCGAAGAATATTAGGATAAAATTATCTAATAAAAAAAAAAACTAAAAACAGTTCAATGCGGCATTTGTCAACTGCTCATTAACTAATCTTAATATGAAACAATTTACTACCTGTTACAAACCGCTTAACAAGTTCCCTTATACCCTCATCTGTTTGTAAACAAACAAATTAAAAAAAAAAAATTAAATAAATGTTTAAACAGTAGAATTGCAGTTACAATTGTTAACTGCTTAAAATTGAATTGGCATGTTGCAACAGCCAGTAAACCAACTAAGCAGACATCGAGCTTCAGCAAACAAAAACAATAACTATGACTCCATATATATATATATATATATGAAAAAAAGAGTAGAAAAGAGGAAAAAAGGAATTTACAACATTTTACTACTTACGAGTACAACTTGCGTGGTCATAAACTTCACCTCTTTTTCATTGTTTATTGTCAAAATAAAAGAACGCACTATAAATCATCTCCGGCTTAAACTAATGCTGCCGCAGCATAAAAAATTAACTTCTCTACCGCATTGTGTTGTACGAGTACTTAGCAGACTGACTGCAGCTACAGCTGTGGTCGCAAGTCGGCAAGCAAGTGTAATTCCTTGTTAAGCGGCCAAAGAATGTAAAATATTTTTTACACTTTTTTTTCGATTGGGTGGCATTTTATTGGGTCTTTTTGCACTCAAATACGAGCAAATAAAGTTATTGGCAAATGTCTGAAAGCTTTAGGAATTCAGAGTCATTAAAAATACATTATTTTGTGCTCAAATGTAAAATTTAAAAACAAGGCAAACTTAAAGAAGGCATTAAAATTCCTGTTAAAGTTCGTTTTAAAAGAAAGTTTTGTTTTAAAGATGATTTTATACACTTTTATAAATGCATACTTGAAAGTTTTTTTTTTTTTCAAATTGCATAAAGCTTTTTAAAGAAGAGGTTTTTACAAGGTTTTTTTTTAAATAAATATTTTTTAAAAAGTATTTTTAAAGTTACCTTTTTAATACATATTTTTTTTAGAAGTACTTTTTAAAGCTACTGGTATATTTTTATAAACGTTTTGCTCTGAAATTTGTTCAGATTTTGATATAGAGCAAAATGTTTTCTGGTAACATTGTTCAAAGATTTGAACTGTCTTTGAAATGAAGTCTACGAGTGTATATCTTAAGCTGATATCTATCACAGTTTTTTAAGCTGTACTTTATAAAAATACCTATTATTGAAACGTTCAGTTTTGAAAAAGTAATTTAATAACTTTGAATGTGACTATTTTAAAAGTCACCCTTTTAATAGATATTATAAAAAAAAATTTGTTTTTCGAAAGCTTTTTTTTTATATTATAAGTAATTTTTAAGTAATATGTGGTTTCTCATAAGGTACTTTTTGAGAATATAAATTTTATTTAAAATCATCTTTTGGAGAAGATAGCTCTTTCAAATTACTTTTTTGAAAACACTTTTTTAAAATTACTTTCTTGAAATCGTACTTTTTAATAGATTCGTTTCAACAGGTACTTCTTAAAAGTACATTTTTAAAAGATTCGTTTTTCAAAGGCACTTTTTTACACGATATCTTTTTAAAATGTATATTTTATACACTTTTTAAAATATACTTTTAATATACATACATATTATATTATAAAAGGTATTTTTTTATGGTAAATGGTGCGTTTTTAGAAGGGAGTTTATTCTGAAACCCATTTTGTTAAAAGGTGTTTTTAGAATGTACTTTTTTTAAAGAGTTTTTCAAAGGCACTTTACTCTAAAAGTTACTTTTTACATGGTACCTTTTTAAAAGTACATTTTTTAAAATATAAATGGCCTTATACAAAAAAAAATATTTTATGTTTACTAAACTGTTATTTAACAAATTTCTAGAGAAATTATAAATTTTCTACTCATAACAAATATTGTATGTTTATTAAATTTCTACAGAAAATTTGCCAAATAAGTATTTAATAAACATAAAATATTTTTATGAATACGGCCGAAATTCTTTAGAAGTTTTTTTTGAGAAGGTGGTTGTTTAAATGCACCATTTTGACAAGAAAGTACTTTTTTTAAGGTACTTTTTTTTATAAAATATCTTTTGAAGTATAGTTTTTTAAAGATACTTTATTTTAAAGGGACCTAGTTTTAAAAGGAACTTCTTTCATCGATTTTTGAAAAGTAATTTTATTAAAATGTACTTTTTTTTAAATATTCTTTTTAAAATGAACTTTATTTTAATGGGCATTTTGCCAATAAAGTGCTTTTTCTAGAAATACTTTTTTTAAGGGAAAATATTTTATTACTTTTATTTATTTTACTTTTAGAGTGTTCTATAAAAAGCACTTTTGAAAATTTTTAATTTTTTTTTAAAGGCAATTTATTTTAAAGAGAAACATTTTTTCATGGCCGTTTTTTTAAAGTAATTTTATTTAAAGCAACTTTTGGTTGAATATACTTTTTACAAGGAACTTTTTTTTTTTAAATTGGACTTTTTTACATCGGGTGATCAATAATTTTTGATCGAAAAAGACAAGAACTTTATTTTAATGGACAATTTTTCCAAAAATGTGTTTTTTATAAAAAAAAACTAATTTTTAAAGGGAACTTTTTTTTAAAAGAACTGTTTCAAATAGCAATTATTATTATTTATTTATTAGTAGTATTTTTAATACTTTTTCATTACATTTCATTTCAATTACATTTAGTTTCATCAAAAATTTTTGCATTCACATTTTTAATAAAATCTACAGCTTTTTGTCTAAAAATATTATTGTTTGTTTCATTTTTTATATTATTTGGCATCTTGTTATACGTTCTTAGCCCTTTGTAAAATAATGATCGTTGTGTATCAGTAGTATTTGATCGCTGTAATCTGAAATTTTGATTATTTCGTAGGTTATACGGCTGAACATCTCTAAGATATCTAAGTTGTTCTACTAGGTAATCTGGTGCTTCTCCCATCTCCAATCTTGTGATAAATATTAGTGTGTTAAATTCCAGCCTTTGGTTTATATTCATCCATCTGAGGGCATCTAACAAGCATGTTACTGATGTAAAACGATTTAGTTTTCGTATACACCGCATTGCTTTATTTTGTAGTTTTTGCAACCTATTTATTTGATTATTCGTGCAACATATATATATTATTGTTGACCCGTACTCAAAATGTGGTTTTATAATAGTATTATAAATGTTTATTGCCGTAATTAAAGATACTTTCTTTCTTATACGCTTTAAGAATCCTATCTTTTTTCCAATTTTCTTGCACATTTATTGTAAGTGTTCTTTAAAATTTAGTTCCTTATCTATAAAAAACCCCAGATATTTTATTTTAACTACTTTTTCAATTACTACATCATTAATCTTTAGTTCTTTATCACTGTCCATATTTATTTCCATTCGTCTGGTTTTATTCTCATTTAATTTATTCATTTTTAGCCATCTATTAATTTTACACACATCTGTTTTTACTTTTTCATAACACATATCCTCTGTCTGGGCTTCTGCGAAAATCAGTGTATCGTCTGCATATAGCAGCACTATTTCACAATTTTCTAAAACTTTTTCCATGTCATTAATATATAAAATAAATAATAAAGCACCTAAAATTGAGCCCTGAGGCACACCAAAATTATTTTCTTTCGCCACTGATTTTATATTATTAACTTTTGTCATCTGTTTTCTATTAGTTAAGTAAGATCGAAACCATTTTAATTCAATGTCTTGTATTCCATATTTTTTTAGTTTTTGTATCAAGATATCTCGATCAATAGTTTCGAATGTTCTTTTGAAATCTATCGAGTGGTTAAATTTCAAGGGTCGATGTTGAATGTGAACCACACCTAAACGCCAAGTTTTTTTTTCCGAATTTTATTTGACATTTCTCTATTTCAGACTTACTCAATTTGAACCATGGAGAGATACACAATCCAACAACGTGTTAAAGTTATCCAGACTTATTATGAAAATGATGATAAATTTTCGAAGAAAGTCATCTTCAGTGATGAGGCACATTTTCACCTCAGTGGATTCGTCAATAAACAGAATTGCCGCATTTGGGCGAATGAGAATCCAAGAGTGACTGTCGAAAAACCAATGCACCCACAAAGAGTGACTGTTTGGTGCGGTTTATGTGCTGGCGGCATCATCGCGCCGTATTTTTTCCAAAATGAGGCCGGTCAGGCAGTTACTGTGAATGGTGTTCGCTATCGTGAGATGATAACAAACTTTTTATGGCCCGAATTGGAAGATATGGATGTAGACGATATGTGGTTTCAGCAGGACGGTGCTACTTGCCACACAGCTAACGAAACAATTGCTCTTTTGCGCAACAAATTCAATGGCCGTGTTATCTCACGTAATGGCGATGTCAATTGGCCGCCAAGATCATGTGATTTGACACCGTTGGGCTTTTTTCTTTGGGGTTATTTGAAAGAGAAGGTATACGTCGATAAGCCAGCAACAATTCAACAGCTAAAGGATGAGATAATTCAGCACATTAACGGCATAGAACCTCCATTATGCCTCAGGGTCATCGAAAATTTGGACCATCGGATGGAGGTGTGCCGCCGTGGTCGTGGCGCCCATTTGGCCGATATTTTGCTCCAAACATAATTGAGTAATACCAATATATCATAATAAAATAAAATTACAATAATTTCCTAAATAGTTTGTGTTTTATTCAAAATCAACATCGGCCCTTGAAATTTAACCACCCTTTAGAAATACGACTACAATTTTATTATTTTGCTTCACATATTTCCATCGGTTTATAACGTAATTCACAGCAGTCTCGCATGAGTGTTTTTTTTTTCTGAAATCTGATTGATATTTTAACAGTATTTTGTGACTTTATATATATTCTTCAAGCTGATTCTTTACTATTTTTTCCAGAATTTTTTCACAAGTTTTTAGGCTGTTTATAGGCCTATATTCTTCACATTTTATTGTATTTAAAATTTTTTCTATTGGTGTCATAACTGATTCTTTCCAGTTGTTTGGAAATATTCCGCTTTCAAGGGATTTGTTCACTATTCTAACAGTCTAATTTATAAAAAATTTTGACTGCTTTATTAAGAGTTAATAAGAAGAAGTCGAAAAAACATTATTTATAAACACTTAATAGCACTATTCAGCTGTTATTAACGATTAATAATTTCCAATAATTTATTGTAGCCTCTACCCTTCTCTAAACCTTTAAAAAGTTGAAATTTATAATTATAAAAACATTTTGTGCGCAAATTTAGAAAATTTTTGAGATGAAAATAAAATAAAACGAACTTTATAAATTCAATTGATACTATCGGTAAGTGTGTAACAAATATATACATACATATATACATGAATACATGAGAGAATCGATCTATTCGCTCTTTCAGGCAATGTATATAAAGTGAGCTATCGTTTTTACATATCTCGCTGTCATAGAAATGGTACTATTTCTTCCGAGCGGTTAAATTTTAACGGCCGATGTTGAATGTGAACCTCAGCTAAACGTCAAGTTTCTTTCTGCATTTCAATTTGTGTCTTACTCCCTTATTGCCTTGTTTTTTGTAGACATTCTTTAAGGGTTCAAATATTATATCTGAAACAGTAAATGCACCGTTTTTTCTATGAAAATCTATAAGAAATAACACCTCTGGTATGACAGCACCGTCTGGTGGTAGTTTTAGGTAAAAATAAAACTCAAACTTACTTTCTCGATTTAAAGATTAGCAGACTTTCCAGGAGAATAAAAATAAATAAGCATTATTTGCCTAATTTTATAATGATTCTTTCTTGTTAAAGAGCGTTCTAAAATCGCCAACTGTGTACAAAAAAATCGCTCCCTGAACTAAAAAAAAAGTTTCTTGAAGATTTTGTAACGCCAGTTTTCATTTCCAATTGTTGTCATCCCATTCTCATTTTTTTCCAATTGGTATTTTATTTTCTAACAAATTTTTAAATTATCATTCAGAGTTGTTGACGACTGCAGAAATGTTAAACTTTTACGAATTCTGTTTTTTACCCAAAAGTTCTTTTGGAAATCTCTAATATTATATGATGATGGGCTGGTATCATCCGTCTAGCTCGAGTACAATCCTGGCTAAAGCCAAGAAATATTTTTTATTTATAATTATAACAATAATTGCCGCGATCAATAACTCTTGATCAAAGAAGACAGGAAAAAATAATTGAATACACTAAAGCTGGGGGACAACTAGCTGTTTCGCAGTCGCTACACTGCTCATCACCACCCACTGGGATTCGAACTCAGTACCATGTAAATATGATGTATTTTTAATACGGCCGCCAAATCAGTCACCGAGCTCTTATTATTGATCACATATGCAATTTTGGAAAAATAAAGAGTTTCAAATATTTATTCACATTTACTGCATATCCTGAATTTTTTATGTTTAGCATGTTCACAAACCCTTTCAAAAATAAAAAATTTTGTACAATCTATTTTCAAAAAAATAAAACACAATATTATATTTTTCTAAAACAAATTAACTCAAAAAAGTATAAAATTGGAACTATATAACAAGGTATTGCCAACATATAGCCACAAGAGAATTTAATAGTTAATTTGATCTTATCAAGTATTTATAAATAAGCCTTTTTATTACTGGTTAATAAGGTGAAAACCATTGAATAACTAATGTAAGGATTATTTTTAAATTAAGATATTTTTATAAATTAGACTGTAAGTATAAACTTATTGAATTTTTGATGAACTTTTTATGATTTTTTAAATTAAATTTTAATTAAAATTTAAAATAAATACCGCTAGTTCTGAAACAGCAAACGCTGTACAAACAATGTGGGCAATTAACAAAATGCATATGTGATTCAATATGAGATGAATATAGATAGAAAATAATTAAATGCTCGGTGGCTTAGTGGTTAAAGCAGAGTTCAAATCCCAGTGGGTGCTGATGAGTAGTGTAGCGACTACGAAACAGCTAGTTGTCCCCCAGCTAAAGATTTGATTATTATTTTTCTTGTCTTCTTCAATCAAAATTATTGATCACAGCAGATTTGTATTGTAAAAAATCTTTCTTAAGAAAAAAACTTAAGAAAGAAAAAACCTGAACTATAACCCGTTATACAAATAGACTGTAAGTATTTTATTGCAAACTATATCCCAATTATCTAATATTAATTTATTAGTTAATTTATTATAGTCTGGCTTGTTTTTTATGTCTTTACATATACTCTAACTCTTTAAATTTACTGTCTATTACAGGTATATTATTTTTGTATTGCACATGCCCAATGGAGTTATTAATTTCCTTTATACTGTTGATAAAATAATTGTTAAAATGTTCTGCTATTTGCAAACTATTATTATATTCTACATTTTTAAATATCACATTTTTTATCACCGATCTGGGGTTTCCTAGGACGAGTTCGTTCAATTTTCTCCACATTTCTTTTTGATTATTTGTACTGTTTATTTTATTATTTATATGATTATTTTTTTCAATTTTTACTTTATATGCATTTCTTATTATTTTATAATCGTTCCATGCCTCATTTGTATTTTCATTCATTGCGCTCTGGTATTTAAAAATCTTTTCTCTTTTCATGTTTCTTAGATCATTGCTGAACCACTTATTGTCATGCTTTTCATATATTTTCTTTTTGGCAGTAAATTTATTTATTGTATTTTTTATGCATTTATCAAAATGATCGACATAACCGTCTAAGTTGTGCATTTCATTACACTCTAATATTAACAAAAGTATTGTCTTTAAAAGGCGCATTTTTTAAAAAGGGCTTTTTGGAACAATTCTGGTTTTTAAAGGGAACTTTTTTATATATTAGAAGGTACCTTTTCAAAAAGCAATTTAATAAGAAACTTTTTAATAAAAAAATTTTCTTGAATGGTATTTAATTCACAAGCACTTTTTTAAGTTACATTTTTGAAAAGGTAGTTATTAATTTATTACTTTTTTAATTTTTTTTTCAGGTAATTTTTTAATAAGCACTTTCTAAAAAAAATTATTTTTAAAAGGTACTTTATTAAAAAGGCACGATTTTATAACATATGTTTTAAAAAGGTACTTTTTATGCGTACTTTTTTTTTATAAGGAACGTTGTTATAACGTAATTTTTAAAAATTTTGTTTTTTAAAATATTCTGTTTTAACTGGTAACTTTTTAAAAGGTTCTTTTTGAAAAGGTACCTTTTTCTAAAAGTACTTATGTTAAAAGGTACTTTTTTAAAAAGGTAATTATTTAGGAAGTATGTTTTTAAAAGGTCCTTCTTTAAAAGATACTGTTTTTAAAAGGTACTTTTATAAAAAGTATATATGTATATGTATGTCGCAAATACTAGACAAGCAAATATTTTTTATATATTGCATATGAAATATGTTTCACTACTGCTGCGCACTGTACCTACAAATTAAAAGAAAATCTTAAAAATACACTCCGTAAAATATAGAATGCCACTAACACCTTAAACGCCTATTTCTTGTGCAAAAAAAAAATCAATCTTAATAATTTAATATAAAAAAAAATTAAGCCTGTTTTCATCGTCAATGTGTATGTTAATCAGAAACAAATAAAAATTGTTACATATCCGACAGTTTAATGACTATTAAGCCAATTATATATTTTGTGGCACAAAAACAAATTATTACAGTAATTGAAAGAAACAAAATAAATTTTGAATTTTAATAGTAAAAAATTGGTTTTGAAACTCAAATGTCTTCCGAATGCAGAAATCGACATGAGACAACAAGTGAATGAATGAATATCTTTTGATGGATAAATTCCAAAAAGCGTTTCACTCTGCAAGCTTTTTACTCGTTGTTGTTGTTGTTGGTGTGGTTTCCGTTTTTTCTCCGCAAACAATAACTTTGATGAATGCATAAAAAGTGAAAACGCGCAAAACTACACAAAAATAAATTGTTAACACAGGCATGCACACACATGTTTACATGCTTCCATATAAACACGTGTGTGTGTGTGTGTGTATGCGTAGAGGATTTAGTACGTGCTGCACTAGTATTCATTCAACATACATGTGCATATCTCTAAGTATAGGGTGTCCAAAATTGAGGTATAACTTAAATTTTGTTGCCATTTTTTCTATTGCACTTGCCCCACTTGACATAATTTTTCATTTTTAACTTCGGAACTTCGTTGTAATAAACTGAAATCAACATACAAATTTTTAATATTAAAAAAACTATTTTTTTATTAAAATTAAAATGATGCCTTAATTTTGTACACCCTATACGGAATAAGTAACAACGAAAATGTACCAACTACTTTAAATATGCTTGTATGTAAGTAAGTACCCAGCGAAAACTTGGTAATGTGTTGCACTTATCTAAGAACATACTTTTCAATGTCATTGTATTTACCACCTGCATTACTAAGAAGTAGTTAAGTAATGAATTGTCTAATATATGTTGCTTATGTTCGCATGTAATTAGGTATTCTTGGTACATATACAATACATATACAATATTTACAATGAAAATTTAATAAAAGAATTTGAGCAAAAGTTGGGTTTGGTGACACTTAAAATAAGCTGATAGAAGTGCTGATTTAAAAATGTTTACAAAGTGAAAAATGTAGTAAATTAATATCTAATTTTATAAAATTTTGCTGTTCTATCAACTTTACTATTCGTATCGTATTCGTGTTGTTGTTATTACGACTTACAGGTTATAAATACCCGGTGTAAAAGTGATATTGACATTAATCTATGTACACACGGTTATCAGATGTTACAATATTGTTAGATCTGGAAACACGCTGACAATGTAGTGACAATGAAAAATTGTCCCGCAGAAATAAATTGTGTGTTCAGATGATCGTAAGAAAATCTTACAATTTCATTGTCAGACTATGGTCTGACAAATAATTCATCTGACAACAAAAATTGTCAGTTCACACGGTTGTCAGATTGTTAGATGAAAGAAATTGCCAGACATGTTGTAAGACATTGCCACTTATGTATATCAACAACCATCTGTTTGGCAGTGTTGCCCATTAAATTCTTTTCTGACAATGATGCAATGTCAGGTGCATTAATTTTTATACATCTGACAATTAAAATTGAGCTTACAATACCAGCCAATTATATGGCAATGCCGACGAAGAGTGTTCTCACGATTGTCAGATGCCTGACAACATTGTCGTCTTACAATTGATTGACAGTGGTTTTTCTGACAACGTTGTAAGTTAAAAATTGGCAGTTCACACGATTGTAATACATTTTCAGACAATTTTACGGGCAATATTGTAAGATCTGAAAACCGTGTGTACGTAGCTTTACATATGCGCTGACAAGCACGTTCAAATGTAATTGCGATAAATTTCTAAAATTATAAAACACAGTGCTAGAAACCAGTTCCGTACTTAATTCCATGAGGTTAAAAATTAAATTTTATTGATAAAGTTTTTAAGAAAAATATATGAATATAAATGATACTTTTATCAAAAATATTTTGTTGAAAAGGCAGAAGCACAGAAAATGGACTTTTTCAAGAGATATTGTTTGTAAGAGTACATTTATAAAAGCGGCATTTGTACCATGATTTAAAGTCATGCCTTTTTTTTGTAATATATAATATGTAATATATACGAAGGTCTCTTTTTCAAAATGATCTATATGCATTTTCCTTTATCGTTGACAAAAATAGTCCACAGTTTCTTAACTTCTCGTTCCTTTAAAGTCCATATTGGTTCTCATATCTCTACAAATCACCCTATAAAGGCGGGATGCCCGCAATAACAAATCTAAACAGAGCGTTTCAGATATGTTTTATCTTATTTCAATAAATGGAAGATCATGCTAAACTATGACAAAACACAAGCGATTTATTTTACAAGGAAGCGTCATTCCACAGACCAATATAGTTTTAAATAGCAATACAATACCATGGGAACAAAAAGTAAAATATTTGGGTGTTATGCTGAATTTAAAAATGAAGTTTAGAGATCACATACCTTATGTCAAAAATAAAGTAAACATTTTAACGCGTATTCTGTACCCTTTTGTAAATTGTAAATCAAAACTTAACATAAATAGTAAAAAACTTATTTTAAAGTCAATTTTTCACGCTGTGATATTCTATGCGGTCCCCGTCTGGTCCAAATTAGTGCAAATTGCCATATAAAGAAATAACAGGTAGTCGAAAACAAGCTTTTAAAACTTATATATAATCCATCAGATGTCTACATGAAATTGCAGGCCGAGAGTAGAGCTGTAAAACAATCGATAGTATCGATTGTTTTATTTTTTGATAACTATCGATTGTTTTTGTTCGATAGTGCTACTATCGACAATTTTTGAACGTACATATACATATATGAAGCCGGTTACATGTAGCCGGTATAACGTTTCTGACCATTTATGCAGGCAGGTTCTTAGCCGCCTTTAAACTTTTAAAGTTATAGCGTAATTTACAAATGAAAATATATTATATAAATCATATTATATACCAAAGTAAAGTGTATTATATCATATATTACTTTTATCTCAAATAAAAGAATAGTTTTTGTTATATAAAAAATGTTAGTTCAACACGGCAACTTATATCTGGCTCTTTGTTCTGCAACTTATATCTACTTTGTTCTCTTTGCATACAAGTGACACTGCAGCTGAAAATGTTTAGCAAAAATAAAAAGAAAAGTATTTAAAAGTTATATTTTTTTATCATAGAATAAAAATACGTAAAGATTTTATATATACCTATATAAATATGTATGTCTCTATATTTACTAATTTTCACTTGAGTTACAGATTCAGAGACAAAAGTAGCGCTTAACGATAGTATCGATGGTTTTTCTTGAAACTATCGAAAACATGGATGGGGACGACTATCGATAGTTTTGCAGCTCTAGCCTAGAGCCAGTACTAGAAAAAATTCAGAGGTTAACACAAAATTTTAATATCAGATGTCAAATTTCTGATTTTTATCATATTAATGAGTTATACTCATCCTAGGGTTTTAATCTAGTCGTAGTTAGTTGTGTAGCTAGTCATAAATGAAAATCAAATAGGTTTTTGCCAATTTTCTCCCCCAAAATAATGTATATATGTATATATAATATTGTAAATACTAATAATTAAGCTGAAAAAGAAACGATCGTGAACACTTAAATATGCAATAACTTAATTTTACTTTAAATGTACATATTATGGATAAATAAATTGAATTGAATTAAACGTGTAAATGTATTAGCTTTTTTAATTTATTATATCAACTAGAGTTTCTAATGACTTTTTTGTTATGTCATTTTTAAATAGTTACTCGTAAGCGAGAATGGTAAGTACTTGCCTCCAATGACATTATCATGTTAAAATAATGACTTAAAATGCCAAAGTGGCAGTAGTGAAGAGTATGTTTATTAACATTTTAACAAATTACTTTGAAATAGAAGTTTTCGCTGGGTATGCATGTTATGTATATGTACAGTACTTGAAATGAACCACAACAAAAGACCGGACTAGAAAAGACAAGACGTTTGGGTCAGTTAGCAGCCACAAAATCAACCATAAACCAACCCTATTAATCAAATAAAACACTCAACAAATGCCGAGAAAATTTTACAAAATTGTTTAACGCTGAAACAAAACAATTAAACAAAAAAGAAACACTTCAACGGGAAATGCTTTACAAATTGTCATAATTAAGCCACATGTGAAAACTACTTGTATACAGCGACAACAATAACAACTGAAACAGCAGCGGCAACACAAATCTATAATGTGCGTACACAATGATCTCAAAGCGAAGGCACGCACTACTCTTTCGTTCAAATGCACTTGACGACACGACAACAAAAAAAAAAACGATATTAATTAATTTGTTTGGCAGACTATACACGGAGAAAAAAATTCTCAGAAAAGATATGCTGTAACAGAAAGAACTCTTTTACACTGAGCTTACGCATGCACGTAACTTCTTGCAAGCCGCGTGTACGAGAAGCTAACTAGTGCTAGATGGCAGCACAAACAAAATTTATTTATTTTTTTTTAAATTGAAATCTGTCAAACATCAGCTGTTAAAATTGCACCCAAATTCATCGTTTAGTTTATTTGTTGTAGTCGCAACTTTAGTGTTTCTTGAAAATTGGAAAAAAGTGAATTTCGTGCAGTGATTAAACACTGTTATTTGAAAGGGAAAATGGCGAAAGAGACAAAAGAAAAGCTCGATAAACATTATGGCGAATCTGCTCCGTCAGATTACATGGTGAAACATTGGATTACTGAATTTAAACGCAGCCGAACGAGCACTGCAATAAAACCATCAACAGGAAGGCCAAAAGAGATGGTTACTGAAAAAAAAAAAAAAAAAATATCAAGAAAATCCTCGATATCGTTATGAGTGATTGCCGGGTCAAGTTGCGTGAGATTGTTGAAATGGTAAATATGTATATCATATGAGCATGTGTTCAACATTTTGCACGAACATTTTCATATGAAAAAGCTATCGGCAAGATGGGTGCCGCGTTTGCTCAATGTTGAACAAAAACAAGTTCGACAGATTACTTTTGGACATGATAAAGCGCAGCCTCTTAATTTTTGGCGCCGACTAATAAGGTCGCAAACGCAAGTTGCATAATTTAAAAAAATGTGTGTGCAATGCTAAACATGTCTTAATTACAACCTTGCGTTGCAGAGAAATTTTTTGCATTTTATCGGCATTTAGGAACGTCGCTTTGCAACTCATACATAAAACAAATATCAAATACATATTATAAAATTGAATAAATTTTTTGGACAAATGGAGGTAACACAACATTATTTATTTATTTTGTTGGCAAATGCTGAGGAATTTTCTCAGGCTAAACTTTCAAAAAATATTGATTTACTAAAGAAACTTATTAAAAAGGAAAAGAAAAGAGACAACTTTTATTAAGGACAATAAAAATCCGGAGAATCCAAAATAAAAATTTTTGCATAAAAAATAAAAATGATGCGCGATTCTGACAGCTGATACTCATTAAAATGAGTTGCCAAACGATTAGGAACATTGGACGTTGCCAGAATGTTTACGTATACGTTTACGAAGTGTATGCATTGTAAATATGCATTGCAACCAGGGCTGCCAGAAAAAATATGGAAGAAATCGTCAATATCCCGATAATTCATGAAAATATCGCCATTTTAGTTTTGAAATATCGTAAAAAAATCGGACCTATAAAACCACCAAGTTTTTAGTTATTTAAAATTTTTGTTTTAAAATATAACACATTTTTAATAAAGGCTTATGGTCTCAAATTTGTACATTAGCAAAAAATATTTTTACGTACATACGTACTTATAGTATGGTATTAAAAAACAAATACACTTTCTTGTATTGAAATTTCTGAAAATTTTAGAAATAAACATCTGAATTGTAGAATTCCAATAAACTGAATTTAATAGCAATATCAAAGAAATTTGAAAGATTTTATTTTAATTCGCGTTTATAATACAGAATGCCGTCCATTGTTTAATTTCCTAAAGAGTTTCGTATTTTTGTCTTATTTTAGCTAAAGGCCCTGATTCACTATCATTCCCAGGAAAATGTTCTAAAAGTCTGGCAAATTGAAAAAATCGCTTCAAAATGTCGTTGTATTGACACACTATTATACAAGAATGATTGTAACAATATATATACATAGTAAAATAATTAAAAACTATTATTACCACAATAGTTTTACACTATTTCAACTTATTTCTCGAGGCACCAACAATATTTTTATATTTATAATATTATATGCTACTCTGATCGTATTAAAACAATTATTTTATAAAAATTTTCATAAAATTATTCAAATCACACGATTTGTCAAAAAATCTGTCACAGAGTTGCATTTTTAGTAATTTTTCAGCACACATCTCATATTAGGTAGGTCGTACGATCGTGTAGGATAGTGAACCACGACCTTAACTTGACAGAATATTACATTTGTCCACGTTGATAAAGAAGACGGCAAAATTTTGGAATAATACTATATATATATTGGAAGTGCTCCCATTTCAATTCATTCTTTTTTAGTTTTGCAAAAACTGAATCAATTTGCTTCTTAAGGCCGTGATTCACAATTGCGATATCTACGGAATATAACATCTGTGCTGAAAGTGTAGTAAAAATACAACTGTGTGGCAGATTTAAAAAAAAATCGTGCGATTTGAGAAATTTTACAAATATTGAAATATGAGTATGTTATTGGTGCCTCGAGAAATAAATTGAAGTAATATAAAATTATCAGGGTAATAATAGTTTTTAATTATTTTATTGTGTATATAAATTATTACAATCATTCTTGTAGTTATAAAAGTGTAGCAGTACAACTCAATTTTGAAGCGATGTTGTTAAGTCAACCAGACTTCTGGAACATTTTCCTGTGAATGAATCGCACGATCGTGTAGGATATTGAATTTAATGTTGCCATGCTTTTCGTATAACAAAAATCGCCAAATCGTCATTTTGCTAAATTTGGGCAAGAAGATCGGCAAAATGACGATTTATCGTCAAATCTGGCAGCTATGATTGCAACTTGCCTTTAGGAAGTCGGCCTAACTGTTGATGAAACGTGGGTCCATCACCCTACACCTGAAACCAAAAAATGAAACGAAACAATGGGTGGAAGCTGGTAGAAGCGCTCCGAAGAAGGCGAAGATAGTGAAATCGGCTGGCAAGGTTGTGGCCACTTTATGTGGTACTTTGAGATGCACACAGAATTTTGCCTCTATATATCACTTAGTTCTTGAAAATATCGAAAGCCTATTAAAGAATACGTATATAATTGCTGTCGCAATATATAACCACGAGTGTTTTTTGATGTCGTCTTTATGGGACATTACTTCCTAGAAAAACAACTAAAGTTCTATAAAAAACTGTCTGTAGCATTTTAAAAAATTACCTTTGACAAACTTCCTTTAAAAAACAAGCATTTTTAACGAAACTGCTAAAAGTAACTCGTAAAAATATCTTCTTCACAAAATATTTATTTAATTTTAAATATGTTTGAGATGTGAATGTTTTTGTAACTACGAGTATCTGCTTTCTCAACTGTTTTTTTTTTCGCTTAAAACTTTTTATATGAAAATGTGTCACAAAAGTACTCTTTTGGTAATTAATTGTGCACTTAAAAATATGAAAGTCTTTCTTTTTTCTGTTTTAATTATTTTTTCTACTCGCACATACATATTTTCTCAACGTTGATTTTATAATTTTAATTTAAACTTAAATTGTTTTAGTTTTTGCATAATAATAGTAATCTCTTCTTTTTAATCGCTTTAAAACATTTCTGAAATTGTTAAATGTCGACAACAACAGCAGCAACAACAGAAGATGACGATTGTAAAAACGTACAACACAAGCAATTGTTATATAAGAAACAAAATTGCCCTGAAATAATAATTACGTGTGTTAAATAATTTTTTCCATTTCTTTAAGTGCATTTGATGAATTTAAAATAATTTATTTTTGTATTTGTTCTTGTGCTGCAATTGAAATTGAAATGAGAAATAACAATTTGGCCGGCCCATCAACAACATTCTTCGTTTCAAAAAATGTCATCAGTGAGTCTTCAAATTAATCACGCACTCTGAAACCCAAAGAAATTAACAGCGGTAGGAATGTATGTAGCTGTGTACGTGTATGCGTGTAATAGAATAGTGGAAAAAGGGACCATTGTGGCGCAAGTGTGGCTGGCTGATGTGTGTAGTGTCAATGTTGTTGAATTGAGAAGCGTTCGGAATGTTCAATGAGTTTTGATTTTGAACTAATAAATTGTCACTTGTCAAAAATTTCGACTTTTTTCACTTTTATTTTCACTTCTATTTAATTTTTTTTTTTTTTCTTAAAAGTTGTGTCTCGCATATTTTAAACCTTATCCTCCCTGTACTTAAAAAATAAAACGCATATGACATTAGTGGATCAAGGGCCCAATGCAAGTTTTTAAATATTTATTCATTCTTATTATTTTTTTTTTACACTTATGATATAAAACGTGATATGAAAAATACAAAGTATTCTCTCAATTTTCCTTGACAGTCACCTTCCGACAAGGTGTCCCAGAACGTAACGTGAAGCTGAAACAAGGTGACAAGATTGATGGTAACCATCATGAGAAAAATTAGAAAAAAATTCAAAACAACTATGAGTGTAGTATACACGGCTGGACCGAATCTATGTGTATATTTACGTGACTATCGTGAAGGGTATACAATAATCACGTAAATATACATATATTATATTTTACAAATTTCAACTAAATATGCTCGGATATGGATCGATATCGGGGGAAAATTTTTTGGCCTTGCAATCGCCATGTCAAAAAGGTAATCATTCATATAAATCTTCATGGAAAAATCGGTTTAGGCTATATCTCAGGTATATATGAACCAATATCGGAAATTTAAATTTTTTGTATTTTAGTAACCTCCTTTCATAATCAGAACTGATTTTAAGCAAAAAAAAAAAAAAACTTTTTCATGATAAAATCGGCTTAAGCTACATTTCGGGTATATATGGACCGATATCGGAAATTTTAATTTCTGTGTTTTAGTACCCTTCTTATATTACCAGAACTGCTTTTAAGCAAAAAAGTTTATTAAGTTCGCTTACACGACATTTTTATTAAAAAACCTGTTTAGGCAATATCTCGGGTATATATGGACCGATATCAACAATTAACAATTGTGTGAAGTTTGAAGCTAAATAAAAGATTTTTTTTCCAAATATTTTCATACAAAATTGCAACAAAAAAATGTTTTTTTTTCGGAATGATGGATATATCTCAGCTATTTGTGAACCGATTTTACTGAATACTGAATAGCAAACCCATGAATCGATGGGATAATAGAATGGTGAAAGAAAAAAGTTTCTAAGTCTAATCGTTTTCTCAGAAACGGTATTTCAACGATCAACAGACGGACGGACGAACAGACTGACACCGCTAAGTCGAATTTTCTATCAATGCTGATTTAGAATATGTATGCTTTATAGGGTCGGAAATGAAAATTGTGAATAATACAAACGGAATCACAAACTTATATACATATGTATACGAGGGCGGTTCGGAAACTTCTTAGCGTATCAGTGAAAGAGAATAGTTAGTTTTTCAAAAATATTTTTATATTTCAATATAATCTCGTGAAACTTCAATACACTTAGATCCAACGCTTTTCTAGCAATTCTATCCCTTGATTAAAATAGTTTTCCTCAAGGTCTTCAAAATAGTGGTTGACAACTGTAATTGCATCTTCATTTGAGGTAAAACGCTTGCCAGCAAGGAATTTTTTTATATTTGGGAACAGGTAAAAGTCACTGGAAGCTAAATCAGGAGAATAAGGTGGGTGGTCAAGCAACTCGTACTTTAATTCGTTAATTTTAGCCATTATTAAAACACTCTTGTGCGCTGGTGCGTTGTCTTGAAGAAAAATTATTTTTTTGTGTTGTAAGCCAGGACGTTTATCTCGAATTTTATTGATCCAAAAGGTTGCAATAGTACTCTGAATTTATTGTTTTATCCTTTTGCAGATAGTCAATCAACAATACCTTTGAAGTCCCAAAAAACCATTGCCATAACCTTACCAGCCGATTGAATTGTTTTTGCCTTCTTTGGGGCACTTCCTACAGCTTCAGTCCATTGTTTGGATTATTCTTTAGTCTCTGGAGTATAGTGGTGGATCTAAGTCTCATCAACAGTTATGAAACGACGCTTAAAATCCATTTTATTTCGCTTAAAACGATCCAAACAAGCCTGAGGAATGTTAATTCTTATGCGTTTTTGGTCGATTGTTAACAAATGCCGCGCCCATCTAGCAGAAGGTTTTTTCATCTGTAGTTCTTCATGCAAAATTAAATGGACTCGATCATTTGAGATGTCCATGATATTAGCTATTTCACGCACTTTTATTCGTCGATCATTTAATACGATATCATGCACTTTGGCTACAATTTCTGTTGTTGTGGCTGTTTTTGGACGTCCACTACGTGATTCATCTTCAATGCTTGTACGACCACGTTTAAATTCAGCAACCCAATTTTTTACTGTTGCATATGAAGGAGCACTTTCACCTAACACATTCACCATATCATTATGAATTTCGTGTCCCGATAAACCTTTTTTATATAAATATTTAATGACACCACGCATTTCTAATTTTTCCATTGTAAAAAAATCACGGATGCGCCTTTTGTGAACACCTGTTTCTATATGAAGGAGTTACCAGATCGAAACAAAATTTGACATGGTGTTCATAGCAGAAACATACTTAATTTTAGCGGTCACACTCGATTGAGAAGAAGGGATACCCTTGCCACCATCAGAGCATTAAATAACTGATTTTAGTAATATGCGCAAAATAAAATTTTTTGCCTAGCAAAACTGGCTGGACTTAATTATGTAGTATTAAGATTTGAATACTTATTGTTAGTAAGATTCAATAAATAAATAAAAGCAACAAAAAAAAAAACAAGGCCGACTTCCTAACTGCAAGTTGCAATGAATATTTACAATGCATAGACTTTGTAAGCGCATACTTTTTGGCAACGTCCAATATTCCTAATCGTTTGGCAACTCATTTAAATGAGTATCAGCTGTCAGAATTGCGCATCATTTTTATTTTTTATGCAAACATTTTATTTTTGATCACTTTTCTTATCGCGATTTTTATTGCCCTTAAGAAAAGTTGTCTCTTTTTTTCTATTTTAATAAGTTTCTTTAGCAAATCAATATTTTTTGAAGGTTTAGCCTGAGATAATTCCTCAGCAAAATGGATAAATAATTTTGTGTTACCTACATTTTTCCAAAAAAAATTTATTCAATTTTATAATATATGTTTGATATTTGTTTTATGTTTGAGTTGCATAGCGACGTTCCTAAATGCCGATAAAAAGAAAAAAATTTCTCTGCAACTCAAGGTTGTACTTAAGACATGTTTAGGATTACATACGCATTTTTTTTTTAAATTATGCATTGCAACTTGCGTTTAGGAAGTCGACCCAACTATCCACAAATTTAAATAGGCTGTCAGTATTTTGCCTGTTACGCCCTTTTGGGTTTTAGGTGAGAATATACAACTTAATTTTATTAAATTTAAATGCATATGTAAAATAAAATATGTATCCAAAACTAGAGAAGTACATTTTTATGAGACCCAAATACAAAAATATGTTTGTATCTTTTAGTTGTATTTTGTATTTAAAATACGCAACTTGAAAGTATTTTGTATCTTGTATTTGAAATACATATTTTGCCCAGCCCTGATGACAACAAAGCATTGGATAAAATAGGAGTGCCAGATTTAAAATACAAAGTATGTAAAAATAGCCAACTATTTCGCCACATGATTTGTAAATGGTCAAAAAAATCGCCAGTCGCCAAGCCAAAAATTTGGTCGCCATAATAGATAAAAATTCGCCAGGTTTGGTGAGAATACCAGTACCTAAAGTAAAAAACCCTCGCTGTAATGCGGACTTTCGCCCAATAAGCATTTTGAATTCATGTTCCAAAATCTTTGAGATTTTAATAATATACAAATACAAAATTTTTTAATGTCTAATAATATGATTAAGCCTTATCAATCAGGCTTTAGGAGAGGATATAACACAACCGGTTTGTTAATGGATATTGTAGATAATATAAGGCAAAACTTGGATCGTTCCTTTATTTCTGTTTTGGTAACACTAGATTTGACCAAAGCCTTTGATTCTTTAAATTTTAAATTGCTCAAACAGAAACTGTGCAATGAATTTAAATTTGGAAATTCTGCTTGTTCTTTATTATATTCCTACATTGTGAACAGATTTCAGTTAGTTTAAATAAATGGTCGGCAGTCAAATATTTCAGAATTGCATACGGGTGTACCTAAGGGATCCATTTACTGTTTATGATGTATATGAATGATCTGTATAATGTAATTAAATTTGGTAAATGCTACACATATGCTGATGATATTCAACTTCTTGCTGAGAACAAAGGGCTGGGCTTAAATTACCTTGCTTCCAATACCAATTGTGTCTTTCAACTTATTGCAGATTGGGCTGAGCGAAATTATTTGTCTTTGAACCCTGCGAAGACGAGCGCCATGTGCTTCGCTAATAGCATATTTAGTCTGTGTACACATTCGTAATCACCCTGTTGAGCTAGTTTTGTATCGCAAGGTATTGGGCTTAGTTATCGATAACAAATTGGGCTTTCACTATCAAGTCAACTCAATAATATCTAGAGTTTCCTTCACTCTGCAGAAATTATACCATTTGGCTATTTTCTTGCCGATAAATGTGAGAAAACGTGTAGCTTTTTCTTTGTGTTTGCCTCTTTTCTTGTATGGAGTTGAAGTGTTTTCGGGTACATCTCTAATATATAATATAATAATAAACCCTCATACATTTTAGGAAAATTTGTTTTCGGACGTTCTTCAAGAACTAATATGCTGACCTGTCCTCATCATTCCACTTTAGTGATGAGCAGATCTTTTGCTGTGAGAGTAGCGCGAATTTGGAATACAGTTATTCCATATGAGGAACGGAATTTTTACAAATCTCTTTCTCAGTTCAAAAGTTTGCTCAAGCAGTATTTATGAGGATTTTCACTGTTACAATAGAAATAACAATAGTTATTTGAACGATTTTTTCATTATTTAGACAAACTTCATTAATGATACCGTGCCTTAAGCAGTTTTAAATTATTAATTTGTTAAATTTTTGTTGAACTTTTATAATTTTTTAAATTAAAAATTGTTTGGTTTGTACATATGTACATCAGGTTTTAGTTCAAGTTTTTCCTTTCTTAAGTTTTTTCTTAAGAAGGATTTTTTACAATACAATAATGCTGTGATCAATCATTTTTGATTAAAGAAGACAAGAAAAATAATAATCACATCTTTAGCTGGGGGACAACTAGCTGTTTCGTAGTCGCTACACTACTCATCAGCACCAACTGGGATTTGAACTTGTAAATTATATTTTTTTTATAATTAATATTGTAAATATATTTATATTATGCAATTGTAATAACCATTTGTGATTCTGAACTAATTTGGCCAGTTCGTAATAAATTAATAAAAAGAAAGAAAAGAAAGAAAGAAAGACATCGCCATATCTGATAACCCTGGCTACTGCTCTAGATTGTATGATTTAACACCGTTGGAGTTCCGTTCATTAACTTATTTCAAGTATTTGGGTGATTTAATTTCAATTATTCTATTCGCCAATTAGGGAACTGCATGTTAATTTTAACATTCTTCTCGAAAAAGTCCCACTGTTCTATAGAGCAGCAGCCTGAAATTGCAAACTCAAAAGAACCAAAAGCTGCAAACAATCGCTATCGTCTTTGTTTTCGTCAATTGTTTATGGGTTGTTTAATAAAAACAACAGTTATTTTTAATTTAATTCAATAAAAGTTGACAGTTTTGATTAAAAAGATGATGTACACGATAATTTTCGCCGAAGATCATTATTTCAAGTGGATCGCTCTGATAATGCCGACATGCCGACATGCCCACATCTTTTCATTTTGCCATGCAAATTTAAAGTACACTTTAAGCATTCAAAGCGTCAAGCCAACCACTTCATAAACTGCTGTTTGAATTATCAAAATAAATTGCGAGTAGAAGAAAGAGTTAAACAACGAAACAATTTCAAACTGTTTATTTCAAATGAAGAGGAAACGCTTAAAAAAAAAAATGTTGAAATGAAATTGAAAGCAATAATTTAAACATAAACGAATTTTTATTAATAAGCAAAAGATACTCGTATTACTAAAGGTGTAAAACAATAAATAGCATAAACTTTTTCATTTCGAAGATGTCAAAGGAAAACAATAGAAATGGAATGCAGAAAAGAAAGCGGAAAAAACATTTAAAGATCAGTTATTGTTTTTTTTTCATTTATTTATTTTTTGTTGTTTGAATTGAGCTTAAAATTTGTATTGAAAAGCAAACAAAAATACTTTCCATTGGGGAGCAGGGGTCCATTTCTTTTCTTTTGCGTCTGCGTCTGCGTCATCATCTTCGGCTGCAGCACTCACCTCAGTCATGAAGAAATAGAGGAGTGATTATAAATTTGCCACACGTGCCGGCAAGTTTTTGTTTGTTTTGTTACACGTATCTTCATGCCACACATAACAATAAACATGTTGAAACAGTTAATAATAATAAACATTTATCTCTCTTGTTTTGTCTTTTGCAGAGGCGTTACCAAGTCGCTTCTTTCTTTTGCTTTTTTTTTTGTCAATGTTTCTGTTCAAAAAAACTAAGCTGAGATTTTGTTGCAAAGTAAGAAAAAAATGCTGCTGAAAAGATTTTTACAAAATGATAAACAAAATTCTGCAATCAGGTTTGACTTTCGAACTCGTTGAGTTTGGAAAAGTTAGAAGAAAAAAAAAAATTATTCCAATTAAGAGACCTTTCATGAGTCAAACAAAGCGACATATTGAAGTTTTTCAATAAAAATAGTAGCTGACCGCTGCGCTCGGAAGATATTTACTAATATATAATATACTACACAGAAAAAAATAGATGAGATTTTTTTTTCAATCAAGTTATGTTATTAATAAAAAACCATCAATTTAATAAAATTTGCATTGACTTAATTAAATTATTATTAATAATGAATTTTTGGAAATATCTCTCAATAAAATGCAATTAATAAAAAGTTTTCCGAATTATTTATTGTTATTCAATAAATAAATTTAAAAGGTTGTCATATAACAGTGAAGAGTTGTTGTTTCTTTAACAATTTTTTTTTGTTAAGTATATTTTAACAACAATTTTTTTCAACTCAATAATTTTTGCTTTTAAGTGAAAAAGCTATTTCTATTTTATAATTTGAATTATCAATCCGGCAAAAAATCTTTTTCACAGGAAATTTGATAAAAATAGTGCATTTTTTTAATCAATATGTCATCTATTTTTTTTTGTGTAGCTGACCAGGCAAACGTTGTTTTGCCTTCAAATTTTGTTTACATGATATGAATGACTTAAAATTTTCAAATTGTCATTGCCAGTGCAAGCCGTATTGCCAACTGCAAATGCTTAAAATGGGATGTTACATCTTTCGCAAACATTAGGACTCATGGTATCAAAACGTCCTCACCTTTAAACTTTTCTTTAAGTACTCTTTTTTTAAAACGTTGATCATAAAATTTTTTACCGGAAGCCAAATGACATTAGAAAGACTTGGATTGGTTGGATTATACCTCATAATATTATGGTTACCGATCTGACTTTAACTAATTCTAGCGAGTTGAAAAACTGGCTTGTTGGCAACCTTATCATCTATTCGCAAGCAGTTTACTTATAAATTTGAATCCGAAAATTCAAATCGACATCACGTTCGGTCAACTAAACATGATTTTTGTAAAATGTTCGCGAGTACATTGTTGATGAGCTCAGGTTTTGGTTCGATAAATTCGGTAAAATAACAGAAAGGGACTGGTAGTGGAATATTGCCAGACGGCGTTATTTCAAGATGTAATTCTCCTTATTTTCACAAACTATTTATTAGTCCGATATGAATAATAATAACCTGAACTTACTTTTTTGTTAGCTTCAGTATATAGGAAGCCGCGTATATGAAATGAATGCATATGGACTCGCGTTCACAGAGAATAAATTTTACATGATACTTTAAGTTTTCTTTCGTAAGAAAAATTCGCAAGTATTCACCAGACAAACGTGAAACACAGCAACACGATCTATGGCCCATAAGAGTTACATAAAAATATTCGTCGGCTTATATTTATCTCTCATCATAGCTATCGCACCGAAGGAAATCATTTGAAACGTCAAATTGTATTGTCGAATATATAATTTAATGTATTTAATTGTGTGTTTGAATGCATTCCATGAAGTCTACAAAGAGTGTTTTGTTTGTTTGAAACAAAAATGTTTGGAACTTGGTGACGTTCCAAAAACCAATGAATGGAGTGGATCGGATGGCGATTAAAATTGTTTCAATTTCAATTTACGTTAGAACAACACAGGCCAGTGGTTCCATCTGGAAATGTGGACATCTCAACGTCATTCTACCGTTACATCTATGTACACTGCCATCAATTTCGCACTCATAATTAAAAGCAGCATATTCCACGTCTTGTACAACACGACGTGGAAGTCGTGTTAATCGCCGCGATGTTCGATTTCTTGGACTTTTATCCGCAGATGACATCGTGCATCGCATTGCAATTGGTGTGAGGTAATCGTTCAGTTTGCGATCTCCATTAAATTTTGATCGAGCAGCTCATGGCATTACCTTTGATACAATAATCGTATATAGCAAGTGAAAAATCGAATGGTCGAATCAACGCCTGAAAAGATTCAGCTCAAGAGTCCGAATGTGGTTGTATAGATAAGGTAAGAGAATGGAGGGCATTGTGTTAAAACTTGTATGGAAATATATAGGAAAATCTAAATGCCATATCTCTGGAACCATTGAGTCTATTTTGTGGAAACTTCACATAAACCATTTACAGTTTATCGCCAACATACGTTTAAATCATTTGGTCAAAATCGGTGAACCTGCTTGGCCAGTTAGTGGTGACATTGAAGTGTACAGCAACTAACCGGGCGCTTAATAATTCAATTTTATAAAATAAATAGTCGTACCCGCAGCTATTTAGCTGCACATACGAGAGTAGTCAATAAAAATTAGTAGTCAATGAAAATTATTGAAGAACACTTATTTATAAATATTTTTTATTTTTGCCGCTAAAGATCGTTTTGTGTTATATAAAAAATTTAACAGTATTTATTTTCAATATTTCGATAACAATGTTATCATATTGAAATGATTAAATATAATAACGAATAACTACTATTTTCCCTAAGTTTTTAAAATTTTTCTAAAAATAATTTTTTGCGTTCAGCCACTGTGCAATAATTTTCTAGGACTTTGTAGGATATATTTTAAATACTATTCCATATATATTGTTAATTGCACTTCATATACATATATACATACAAGTGTTTATGTAAAAATATCGGGTGGTTTAATTTCAACGGCCGATGTTGAATGTGAACCACACCTAAACGTCAAGTTTTTTTTCCGAATTTTATTTGACATTTCTCTATTTCAGACTTTTTAAATTTGAACCATGGAGAGATACACAATCCAACAACGTGTTAAAGTTATCCAGACTTATTATGAAAATGATGATCAATTTTCGAAGAAAGTCATCTTTAGTGATGAGGCACATTTTCACCTCAGTGGATTCGGCAATAAACAGAATTGCCGCATTTGGGCGAATGAGAATCCAAGAGTGACTGTCGAAAAACCAATGCACCCACAAAGAGTGACTGTTTGGTGCGGTTTATGTGCTGGCGGCATCATCGGGCCGTATTTTTTCCAAAATGAGGCCAGTCAGGCAGTTACTGTGAATGGTGTTCGCTATCGTGAGATGAAAATGAACTTTTTATGGAAGATATGGATGTGGGTGATATGTGAATTCAGCAGAACGGTGCCACTTGCCACACAGCTAACGAAACAATTGCTCTTTTGCGCAACAAATTCAATGGCCGTGTTATCTCACGTAATGGCGATGTCAATTGGCCGCCAAGATCATGTGATTTGACACCGTTGGACTTTTTTCTTTGGGATTATTTGAAAGAAAAGGTGTATGTCGATAAGCCAGTAATAATTCAACAGCTAAAGGATGAGATAATTCGGCACATTAACGGCATAGAACCTCCATTATGCCTCAGGGTCATCGAAAATTTGGACCATCGGATGGAGGTGTGCCGCCGTGGTCGCGGCGCCCATTTGGCCGATATTTTGTTCCATACATAATTGAGTAATACCAATATATCATAATAAAATAAAATTACAATAATTTCCTAAATAGTTTGTGTTTTATTCAAAATCAACATCGGCCCTTGAAATTGAACCACCCTTTATAAATAAGAGCCAGTTCGTCGATGTCGAAAGGATAAGTTCATTCGCATCTTAGGCGGAAGAAAATTGATTAGGGTTTTTTCTAACTTTATTCTATGCGAACGATGTGTCAAAATTCAATTAAAATACATAAGTTCATGCGAACGAACAATAGTGACATAGACAAACCCAAATTGATTCGAATGTGAGTGACTAGCTTTCTTTCGCATACATTTTCATTGGATATCGTCGAACAGGCTGTAAATTTTTTGGTTTAATTTTTCAAGGGAATATTAATTCGTAAATTTAAAGACAATATAAAAAAAAAATCTGTATTGAAATAATCACTTGTGTAATTAAAAAGAGTGGAAGTGTCAATTTCATGTAGGCAAACTAAGTAAGAGTTATGCGTCAAAGTTTTGCCACCGAAAATGTAAACCAATAATGATAATGGGTTACGGACTTTATTGGTTCAAAGTATCACTCAAATGTACGATTATTTTCATATACTGTCATACTGTCCATGGACTTTATGACACGTTGATGTGTGTCACAGTGTCCATGGACATTACAACACTGGACATTATGACATGTCACCTTATTATTGCTTGTGCGAATTGGAAAAAAAGGGAACGCCTCTGGATCTATTTCAAATATTAATTTCTATATGCACTATTTGTTACATACTCGTATATTTATTTACTCGCTCATTTGCTTAAGCCAAAGTTCAAACTTTCGTTAATTTCATTATGGCTCTTTTTAAATTTATTTGGCTTAAATGAAAGTGCAAATAAGAAGATGAAATGAAGTCACGGAAAGCAAGAAAAAACAAAAACAAAAAAACAAAAGACAAGTAGTTGTTGGAATGAAAGAAAACTTGACATATTGTAATCGTAGACAAAATAGATAATGAATGTGTACAAACGGCTATTTAAAATAAAAAATATATTACTTTTACATATGTGCCTGCTTTGTGGCAAGAGGGGAATAATAAAACTTATATGTATAAAGTTTGTGCAACTCAGTGGAGGAAATTTGTTCAACTCTTTGTGCAAACAATAAAATTTACTAATAAAACAAACATCAACTTCAACTTCAACAGCATCAGCGTCGTCATTTTCATTATGAATTTAAAATTTCAAAATTTGTAGCAAAAACAGAAAAAAAAACACACACACACACAAAGAATTAAAAGAAACCATTCCAGCCAGCATCCAGCCAACCGTCCCATTTGAATTTCTTGAAAACATTGTGCAGCTGCAATTGATTCAAGAAACTTCAAAGATAAAAAAAAAATATTCTCATGATAAAGAAGCTTTTTTTTGTGTGTTTTGGAAAATTAAATGTAATAAATTTTGAAATCTTTATTAAAGTGAACAAGTTTGAGTCAGCGACAACAGCGTTATTGTATCGGCCGTCGTTTCGTTTCATTTATGAGCATTTCCTCACAATTGTTGTACAAGTAATTCCCTGGATGATGCCTGCAGATTTCTGGCGACTTTCGCCATACATATTGTTCATATTTTTTTTTTAGTTTTCTTTCTTTCGTTTTTTTTTCTTTTTTTCTTTTTGTTATTGTGTATTGACCTTGTATCAAAGTCAAATGCAAGAGGCATTTAACCAAGTTAAAAAGGACTGACAAAGTAACACAAAATATTGAACATGTGCATTAAGTTGGTACTCAACTTTGTGTTGAAGCAAAACCACTCCATTGAGCGAGCAGCTACCTGCTGTAGTAGTTTAAAGTTTGAAATATGGCTATAGCGACATTAGTATATTCACGATAACATTGTTTGTTATTGTCAAGAACATTATGTTATCGATTTAGCTATATTTTATTCAACTATCGGGTGGTTAAATTTTAATAATAGCGTATTTATACTTACTCATATTTTAGAGATGTGTGTGGAAGATGTTGAAAGTTTAAAAAAGCTGTTTACATTACATTTTCAACATCTTTCATCTGCCAAGTATTACTTCACGGGTTGGAGCAAACAAAAAACATTAAATAAAATGGAGTTAAAAGATTCTGCAATTATTGGAATAATTATTGCTCTTAGAGAGCAAAAACAATTATTGCTTCAATTTACAGAATTGTTAGAAATTATGCAAGACGACGGCGATGATGAGGATAAAATCTTGCTTTATGCGCAACATGTTTCGAGTCCAAGATGCCGTGAGCATTTGTTAGAATTTTAAATAATTTTTTAAGATTTAATCTAGTAAATATAAATAATAACAGCTTAGAATCGATGTGACAATTTTTGTGCAAAGGATATTCCAAAACTACCAGCCCACAGTTTTTCAAAGAGAGATTACGAATGGATCGAGTGGATCTTGCAACTTCACTGCCATTTCCTGGAAAATATGTAGATTTTTCCTCTCATACTGCAATTTTTCCATGCCAAAGGTAAATAGATTAATAGCGTACTCTCGTTTTTCTTTTTTTACTGTATATGTATAAACGTATTGTCTGTATTATTATTTCTAGTTATGAGGCAGCATACGCTGTACAAACAATGCGGGCTATTAACAAAAATGCATATGTGATTCAATATGATATGAATATAGATAGAGAATAATTAAATGCTCGGTGGCTTAGTGGTTAAAGTAGCAGATCATGATACGTCATGACCCGAGTTCAAATCCTAGTGGGTGCTGATGAGTAGTGTAGCGACCACGAAGCAGCTAGTATGATTATTAAAGATTTGATTATTAGCTTTCTTGTCTTCTTTAATCAAATATTATTGATAACAGAAAATTTTTATTGTAAAAAATCCTTCTTAAGAAAAAACTTGAACTAAAACCTGATATAGATATGTACAAACCAAAAAATTTTTAACTTAAAAAATATAAAGTTCAACAAAAAATTTAACAAATTAATGGTTTTTAAGACAAATTCTAAATTTGGCGCGTTTTTGTTGAAATAACACGCATTTTCCCCATTTTGGTGTATTTTGAAATTTCAAAGTTGACAACACTGATTAATAATTATGATAAAAACTACAATAAGTAATAGTAATATTTAACAGATATATTGAAATGAGAGTTAAACTGTTCTGTACTGTAAACTGTTCTGTTACATTCTCTCTATACAACATAAATTGCAGGGAGCAATATTCAATATTAATCATCATAATGATTGAGAGTGATGTTTAACAGAGATGTTTATACTCAAATTCATCGATATGGAATAGACAATTGTATATATGTTCTTATGTATATACATATGTATTGTACATATGTTTACTATAATATCACTCCTTTGTTGCAACATAGTCATAATTAAAAAAGCTTGTTTCGAGAAAAACACATTTCAAATTTTTAGCTTCCATACAAGTCTTAGAAAATTTTTTTTAGAAAATAACACCTAAAGTAAACAGTTTAAAAGTAATTGGCACAATATAAAAGGTAGTACTATTGCATTGTTAGCTCGAAGAGGTAATTTTTTGAGATATGACTATGTTGCAATAAAGGAGCGATATATGTAAGAAAGTTTATCATGGTTCGGAAAGTAAATGAAAAAAATGAAACAAGAGATGAGTATAATTTGTTCTGCTACAAGAGAATATAACATTTTAATAAGCTATGTACATACGGTTGTCAGGTGTTACAATATTGTAAGATCTGGCAACATGCTGACAATGAAAAATTGTTCCGCAGAAGTAAATTGTGTGTTCAGACGATCGTAAGAAAATCTTACAATTTCATTGTCAGACTATGGTCTGACAAATAATACATCTGACAACAAAAATTGTCAGTTCACACGGTTGTCAGATTGTTAGGTGAAAAAAATTACCGGACATCTTGTAAGGCATTCCCACTTATGTATATCAACAACCATCTGTTTGGCAGTGTTGCCCATCAAACTTTTTTCTGACAATGATGCCATTGTCAGGTGCATTAATTTTATACATCTGACAATTAAAACTGAGCTTACAATACCAGCCAATTATCTGGCAATGCTGACGAAGAGTGTTCTCACGATTGTCAGATGCCTCACAAAATTGTCGTCTTACAATTGATTGACATTTTTTTTCTGACTACGTTGTAAGTTAAAAATTGATAGTTCACACGATTGTAATACATTTTCAGACAATTTTACTGGCAATATTGTAAAATCTGACAACCGTATGTACGTAGCTATAGTCATTTAAAGGTAAATTAGAACTGGGTAGGTTACAAGAACTTCTTTTCTTATCTTAAAAAAGATAGCTTCTGATATTCCAGTATTAATTTTAATTTTGCATTTAAAAAACTATTGAGAGAGGCTGTTTAATGCAAGCTGTAAGTTATCAAGGATAAGTTGTGGTGATACATCAGAGCTGTAAATTGCAGTATCGTCAGCTTAAAAAGTATAGTTACAAACATGTGTTTTAGGAACATCAGCTCAGTATAAAATGTACAACAAAGGCTGCAATACAGAGCTCTGGGGAACTCCAGCATAAATAGTGTAGATTGCTGAGTATGAAGAGTTAAAACAAACATTACATGTTCGGTTTGTCAAAAAGCTTTGAACCATTTTTATCAAATAGTTCGGAAAAGAAGAAAGAAATTGATTTATAAATAAGGCCTTTATGCTACATACGGTGTCAAAAGCCTTCTTCAAATCTAAAATTATCATAGCAGCTGGATTTATTAACTAATTACTGAACAAGAGAAAAAAAATTTTATTTAGTTTTTATTTTGGCAAAATTTAATGCCGATGACGACAGCCACCCTAATGAATATGCATGCAAAATCGGGCAGAAGAAAAGAGTTAAAACGAACGACACAAGTTTGAATTGCAAGTACTTGTACATACATATTTTTTGTTTTAACCGGCCAAATTTAAGAAAAACAACAACTAAAATTAAAAACCAAAAGAGGAAAAAAATCTATCTCCAAAAATAAAGCAGTTGTACTCGTATTTTGTTTTCAAGATTTTTGTTTTGCGACCAAATTTTTTATTTCGCCTTTCGCTACCTGAACGAGTGAGCGAGCGAGTGAGTGAGTGAGTTAGTGTGTAAGTGAGTACATGCTCCATCCAGTCAACATATTTATGGCTTTTGCAGCCTTCTTTTAAATTGGGTTAGATCTGCCCATAGGTCAATCAACTACACCAAAAACTTAAAAAAAAGCAAAACCAATTCGAATGCGAATACAAAATATAAACTATATTTATTTTTTGTAGTTTAAAAAAATTTTTTTTTTTTTACCATTTTGGTTGAACATGTTCCCATAAAAGAAAGGTACGAACAAACAACCAACCAACCAACCAGTAGTGGTTGTAAGTGTTTGTGTGAGTGTGGTTGGGTGCTTGTTGGAAGGTATGAAAACGAAAAGAAAAAACCTTCAGCGTTGTCAACTTTGAAATTTCAAAACGCACCAAAATGGAGAAAAAAGCGCGTTATTCCAGCAAAAACCCACTGAATTTTGAATTTTTCTTCTCATTTTTAAAAATCAATTTTTATACCCTTCACAAAAATATATGTGATTCTATTTGTAATTTCTACATTTTTCATTTCCGACCCTATAAAGTAGTGATGCCCAAAGAGAAATCCATAGTTACTCTCTGAGTGTAAATAAATTTGCACTGGGAGAAAAAATAAGCAAATCAAAAAAATCGTTTTACTTACAATTTAATTAAAATTGAAGTAAAAGTAAAGAATAAATATATGAATTTATGTTTTTATTATTTTTAATAAATTTTATATCACAAAAAGTAAAAAATACGCAAAATACAGAGAAAAAACAAGGAATAAATTCATACACCCATGCGCATGCTCATTCGTCGCTGTCACATTGACGACTAAACTAATGAGCGCAAGATTGTGTTTGCTTTTGTTTACCACTTTAATACAATGGATGGGCTTCCCTACTATAAAGTTACTTATTTTGCTTAAAACCAGCTCTGATTATAAAAGGAGGTTAGGTTTAACAGGCTGCCAGCTATTGTAAAGCCAGCCCTTTTGGTTCCAGTCTGGTCCCGTTGAGAGGAGGAGGATACTAAAATACAGAAAATGAAAATTTCCGATATTGGTCCATATATGCCCGAAATATAGTCTAAACCGATTTTTCTATGAAAGATTACCTTTTTGGCATGGCGATTACAAGGCAAAAATATTTTTTCCTCGATATCGGTCCATATATGTCCGAGCATATTTAGTTCAAATTTGTAATATATACTTTATAAAGGGTGGTTAAATTTCAAGGGCCGATGTTGATTTTGAATAAAACACAAACTATTAAGGAAATTATTGTAATTTTATTTTATTATGATATATTGATATTACTCAATTATGTGTGGAACAAAATGTGCCGCCGCGATCACGGCGGCACACCTCCATCCGATGGTCCAAATTTTCGATGACCCTGAGGCATAATGGAGGTTCTATGCCGTTAATGTGCTGAATTATCTCATCCTTTAGCTGTTGAATTGTTGCTGGCTTATCGACGTACACCTTTTCTTTCAAATAACCCCAAAGAAAAAAGTCCAACGGTGTCAAATCACATGATCTTGGTGGCCAATTGACATCGCCATTACGTGAGATAACACGGCCATTGAATTTGTTGCGCAAAAGAGCAATTGTTTCGTTAGCTGTGTGGCAAGTGGCACCGTCCTGCTGAAACCACATATCGTCTACATCCATATCTTCCAATTCGGGCCATAAAAAATTCGTTATCATCTCACGATAGCGAACACCATTCACAGTAACTGCCTGACCGGCCTCATTTTGGAAAAAATACGGCCTGATGATGCCGCCAGCACATAAACCGCACCAAACAGTCACTCTTTGTGGGTGCATTGGTTTTTCGACAGTCACTCTTGGATTCTCATTCGACCAAATGCGGCAATTCTGTTTATTGATGAATCCACTGAGGTGAAAATGTGCTTCATCACTGAAGATGATTTTCTTCGAAAATTGATCATCATTTTCATAATAAGTCTGGATAACTTTAACACGTTGTTGGAATGTGTATCTCTCCATGGTTCAAATTGAGTAAATCTGAAATAGAGAAATGTCAAATAAAATTCGGAAAAAAACTTGGCGTTTAGGTGTGGTTCACATTCAACATCGGCCCTTGAAATTTAACCACCCGATATTTACGTGACTATCGTGAAGGGCATTTTAGATTCGGCCCGGCCGAATATACTACACTCTTACTTGTTTTAATATAAAAAAAATATATTTCAATTTAAAATTCATCAAATTCGTTCAATAGCTAGAATTCGTGTTTACCAAACTTGGCCTCTAGTACGATTCTGTTACTTTTATTACGATAATATGAATATTTTATTTTTATAATATGATATTTTATAAAATTTACTATTCAGCAATATTATTTATTATATTCGATGTCGACCGAAATCAAAAGGGTTACTCTCTATTGTGATGCGAAAGGTATATGCGATAAGAGTACAATTTGGTACTCTGTGCCGTTTGCGCAAACTTTTTAGCGAAATAGTTTGAAAATGAACCAACACTGGCACCCCAAAATAAACAATAGCCAATTATACGGAAAATACGTATTCGCCATTTATAGGAAAATACGTAAACGCAATATTCTTCGATTACGAACCATTTTGCTTTTACATTGCAATAGAGAGTAACTCCTTAGCTGTTGCTTGTGCTGCCTATTATCTGTAATCGAATCGTTAAAATAATTATAACGATATTTGATCAAATTTGCTGTTCTGTAACATGTTTTTATCGATATTCGCCATCGATCAAAATCAACTGTTAATTTTACTGCCGATTGTCGATTTCTTAGAGACAACAATTTTCTTATTGTGAGATTTTGGTATTGTTTTGGTATTGTGTTTATATGTTTTTGGTATTGTTTATATGAATGAACAGTAAATATAGCTGTTTACCATCGTTAGAATTAATCACTCAATCTTTAGTGCAAGCGATGAAATTTGATGACAAAAGTTGCGATTATTAGATAATTAAAAGTTGCACATTCACACTACAGGCCATCAAACTATTAATAGCGGTTCTATCAAACACAATGTAAACTTCATTTACGAAAACGAACAGTGAAAATTTGTTGGCTAGACGATGTGTTTAGAAGATTTTATTGAAATGTACGAAAATTTGCCAGAATTATGACAAATAAAAGATGAAGTTTAACATAATCAAAATTTAATGCAAACGTTTTTAAAAAAGTTTTATAATTTAATCAATTAGTAACATATCAATTAGCAAAAAAGTAACGAGTTCACGCGCCACCATAACACAGTGGGCGAAAAGGCTCATCTAGCGGCGTTTAATTAATAGCGTTTAAGGATTTTTTGTTTGTTTCTCTTATGTACATATATTTTTTTTTAATTATTTCGTATTCACACAGTCGAACATGTTGCCGGCAACATTCCATTATTATTTGTTTTTTACATTTTTCGTTATGTTGTCTGTTTCAGCAAATATTTCGATGTGTAAAAATTACGTCAATATTATCTTCACTAAGATTAATTTTTCCACAATTTTTCTTTCCCATTTATATTCCATATTTATTAAAATTTCTTTTTCTTTAACAGATTTAACAATATTGTAATGTAAATTAAATGTTTAAAAGTAAATTATATGTCAATAAAGTAAATGTCAATAAAGCGTTTTGCCGAGTACCGAACACAAAATTGATTCTCCCTTCCCCACCGGTAATTTGCTTCCAAACTAAATGTTTCCCTTACAAATGTTTCGTGTCTAAATGCAGACTTATAAATAGATTAAGCTACAATGTTAAACAAAAAAATATTTTTTTATATAAACAAACAATTAAGTTTTTTATTCGCTATTTAAGCCTCTAACATTTATACCAGTAAAAAATTATAAACAGCTTGTTTTCTATGTTTCCCAGCTATCTATATGTCGACATTTCATAGGAACTACCCTAATCATCAGTAGACTTTGGAAATTTTTGAAAGATATTCTCAAACATTCAACTTTATATCCCAACAATCCAAATAAATTGCTGAGAATTTAAAAAGAAAAATGCTCTAATAATATCCGTCAAAACACAAAAAACAAGCTTTTCTATTTATAAACGTCTCTAACATTTCTTTACGAAAATATCGGCCAAATAGGCGCCGCGACCACGGCGGCACACCTCCATCCGATGGTCCAAATTTTCGATGACCCTGAGGCATAATGGAGGTTCTATGCCGTTAATGTGCTGAATTATCTCATCCTTTAGCTGTTGAATTGTTGCTGGCTTGTCGACGTACACCTCTTCTTTCAAATAACCCCAAAGAAAAAAGCCCAACGGTGTCAAATCACATGATCTTGGCGGCCAATTGACATTGCCATTACGTGAGACAACACGGCCATTGAATTTGTTGCGCAAAAGAGCAATTGTTTCGTTAGCTGTGTGGCAAGTGGCACCGTCCTGCTGAAACCACATATCGTCTACATCCATATCTTCCAATTCGGGCCATAAAAAATTCGTTATCATCTCACGATAGCGAACACCATTCACAGTAACTGCCTGACCGGCCTCATTTTGGAAAAAATACGGCCTGATGATGCCGCCAGCACATAAACCGCACCAAACAGTCACTCTTTGTGGGTGCATTGGTTTTTCGACATATTATATATTCATTATTTATTAACGACATGCGACAAGGTATATTAGTAAACTGGAACTTCACCCAAACCCTCTTGCACGAAACATACTTAATTTTAGTGGTCACACTCGGTTGAGACGAGGGGATACCGTTGCCACCATCAGAGCGTTAAGTAGGTGATTTTACCGATATAATATGCGCATAATAAAACTTTTTGTCTAGCATTGGCTGGACTTAGTTAATTTATTGTATTTAGTATTAAGATTTGAATACTTTTTGTTAGTTCATATTGTGAAGATTCAATAAATAAATAAAAGCTAAAAAAAAATCATTTATTAAGAAGGTAAATCTAAGAACTGTTTGTCAAAAATATGTTATTTTATGTAATAATAATAATTTTTTATTTTTAAATTTGTTTTTCGGTTTTCGAATATTAGTTTTTATTCATCACTATTCAAAAAATTACAACTGAACATAACGGCGTTGCCATAACAAAACAATTAAATTCCTTACTACACGTGAAAGTTAACGTACTGTTTTTTAACAAATGTATGGTAGTGCTAATGTGTTTGGTAACTAATGTTTGCGTTAAAACTCAAGTAAGAATTTTTTTGGATATGGCCCTAAAAATAAAAAAATAAAAAATGTGTATTAATTTTTAAAATTTTTTTCTGTTGAAATAATTGTTTTGACCTTATTACGTCTTCAATTTTTTGGCTACTTCGAAGGTTCAATTTCTATTCAATTTTGCTTATTAAATTAATTTTATTACTTTTATACGTGTTAATATTGATTATATTATTAAATATATGACTTTCAACGGTAGAAATTTTTTTTAGTAGGCATGGGCTCGTTGCACCATAGTAAACAAACTTCTCGTCTGAGCACCGACATTGTTCCTAAAAAATGCAATATCATATAAAGTTGCAGGTGGCTGCAGATAAATTTGCACATTTTACAATCACAGGACAGAATAAGAATTTAAAAAAAATATTCTAGCGTGAAGACACAAGAATATCATAAGTTCCGATCCACAGAAGTCTTTTTTATACCCTTCACAAAAATGTAAAGGGTATATATAAGTTTGTGATTCCGTTTGTAATTTCTACAGTTTTAATTTGCGAACCTATAAAGTATATATATTCTGATTCAGAATTAATGGAAAAGTCGATTAAGCGATGTCCGTCTGTTCGTCTGTTGGTCGTTGAAATACCGTTTCAGACTTAGAAACTTTTTTCTTTCACCATTCTTTTACCCCATCGATTCATGGGTTTGCTTTTGAAATTCAGTAATATCGGTCCACGTATAGCTGAGATATATTAAAAATTCCGAAAAAATCAATTTGTTTTGCAATTTTGTATGAAAATTTTTGGAAACAAAAGTTGTTTGCTTTGCTTCAAACTTCACACACTAATGATGACTAAAAGGCAAAAAATTTTTTTTCAGATATCTGTCCATATATACCCGAGATATAGCCTAAACCGGGTTTTTCATGAAAATAGCACGTAAACGAACTTAAGCAAATTTTTTTGCTTAAAACCAGTTCTGGTAATAAAATCAGGTTGTATAAATATGGAAAATCAAAATTTCCTATATCGGTCCATATATACCCGAGATATAGCCTCAACCGGGTTTTTTTATGAAAATGTCGCATAAGCGAACTGAAACAACTTTTTTTGCTTAAAAGCAGTTCTGGTAATAAAATCAGGTTGTATAAATGTGGAAAATCAAAATTTCCGATATCGGTCCATATATAGCCGAGATATAGCCTAGACCGGGTTTTTCATGACAATGCTTAAACAACTTTTTTGTGCTCAAAAGCAGTTTTGGTAAGGAAATAATTTTATATATGGAAAATTAAAATTTCTGATATCGGTGCATATATACCCGATATATAGCCTAGACCGGCGTTTTCATTAAAATGTCGCGTAAGCGATCTGAAACAACTTTTTTTGCTCAAAAGCAGTTGTGGTAATGAAGTAAGGTTATATACATATGGAAAATAAAAATTTCCGATGTCGGTCCATATGTACCCGAGATATAGTCTGAACCGATTTTTGCTGAAAAGCAATTCTCGTTATAAAAGAAGGTTACTAAAATACAGAAAATAGAAAATTCCGATATCGGTTCATATATAACCGAGCATATTTAGGTCACATTTTTAAATATACTATACATATCTGCGACTATCGTGAAGGGTATTTTAGATTCGGCCCAGTCGAATATACTACACTCTTACTTATTTTTTTTTTTTTGTCTTTTTTTCAAGCAGTTATAGTATAGTCGTATAGTCAAGTTGTACCACATATTTTCTACAACACTTCAGCACAGGTCACAAACAAAATTTTTTTATTTAATACATACCTCTAACTATATAAATAAAACCAATTTTCTTCCACTTAATTGAGACAAACGCAACTTTAGAGAGTATTTTGCTATGCAAAGAAAACACGTGTTAGAGCTTAGTGATGTACCGGCTGAAACATATGTTATGTTTCACAGCTCACAGCTGTTCAAATAGATCATGACAATCAAAATGTAAGCGATATTTAAGTTCAGTGGTGTATTAGTAAACGATAAATACACAGTTTTGGAGCAGTTTACCACTTTTTTTAATTAAACAACGCTAAATTGACCATTTCGCCCACAGTGCATAAATACGAACTGCACTATCTTTGTCTGCATTGTAATATTTGACGTACTGGGCATGATCTTTTAATAGCAATACACTCTCTAAAAGCAGCAAATTTGATAAAACAAAATGGTTCATATTCTTTCGAGATGGTGCATAAAATATGGTTCGTTTTCCATATTATTATAACGCCATGTTCTGATTGTGGTCTGCAAAAAGCAACATAAACATTTTGGACACTTGAATACTTTTCTCTTACATTAAAACAAAAAGTTGAGTTGAATTTGATGCAGTGCCACCGAAATTTAACAAGTGCACTGAAAATTAAAAAAAAAAACGCACCACGCTACGACTAAAAAATGTTTCGCACAAATAATTTTAAAAAGCAACAAAATCAGTGCGAAACGCACCGAGTTGGCAACGCTGAAAACCTTTCGTTTGCGGTCTGTAAGAACGAAGTTTGTCTTTTTAGTTTGGTTATATAAATTTTTTCTCCAAGTGGGGTGCTCGTGTATTATCCATTCAGCATAAATATGTATGTATGTACTCGTACATGTTATATGGGAGTAGTAAATGTTCTTTTTAAAAAACCTTTTTTTTTTGCTTTTTTTATTTTTAGTTTTTGAATTCTGGCGGAAACATTTAGCTGGTGAAAAGGTGTGTATTGTGTTTAAATGGTCAATGATTTTTTCTGTTTTTTGTTTTCTTTGGCATCCTGGCATTTCGTTCAGAAATTGGTAGGAGACCATTTCGGACTTTTTATTATTATTTTTTTTGGTTTTCTTTATGATTCGTTTGTTGCGTGCTTAAGAATTTTTATTCTGCTGTTTGGTTTTGATAACGTTTAAGAGAAAGTTACAATTTCTCCTGGTGATTATGATCAACAATATTATTTCCTTTTTAATGTTCGGCCACTCAGAGGAGTGTAAGCTGCAAAATTGTTGGTAATATACAATGAAATATAAATCTTTTTCCCTGTTTTATTTTTCCTGTTCTTTTACCAAATGGGTCAACATAAAAATAATGATTGCAATTATAATAAAAAAGAATTTACAAGATTTTTGGTGTTTTTTCAACAGTTTTTTTTTAATAGGATTAAATAAATTAACGCTTGCTGTTTTTGCAAATTAATGAAATTTTAAGTGCTATATAGGATCGAAAGCTTTCCACACTTACACTCGCTAGTCTAAATAACTAGTGTAACTCGAGTGAAAAGTATCGAAGAGCTTAAAAACTGCATTCATGTCGCGGCGAACAATTAAATTCAATTATTTTGAAAAAGTGAATGTCAGAAGTTGGTATTTTAGGTCATCAACAACACTCCACCATTCTTTTTAATCTATTATTTTAATATTATATAATGACATTTGTCTGGCTCAAGTTCAAACCTGGCTTTCGCCACGAATTATTTTTAATTATAACAATTGTTATAATTGGCTTCCCTCACAGCCTACTTGGAAAGCCTCGATGGTAGTCCTCAATACGATTATTCTTTGTGGAAAGCAGCAAGAGGGTTAAAGAGACCCGTTAGATCTAAGCCACCCTCGCGTACGTACTCCAACTGGGGACTGGGCCAGAAGTGACTCCGAAAATTGGATGCTGTACGCTAACCACTTGAGAAACGTGTTTGCCATTGACGGACTGCATAATGAAGCTGATAGTCCACCATATGCCGTTAGACCTCCCGTAGCTTTTAGACTTCGTTTTCAAGTAACTTACACCCCAGAAAAGCTCCAGGTATTGATAAAATTACCAACAAAATGCTTGTGTAGTTACCCCGAGTAGCTAGAAGACTCGTCCTTTTTATTTTTAATGCTATTTTACGTCTCGAGTATTTTCCTACTGAGTGGAAGATGTCTGTCATTACTATGATACCCAAACAAGGAAAGGATCCTACTAAAGTTGAGTCATATAGGCCGATAAGTCTATTGCCAACAATTTCAAAACTGTTCGAGAAATTGCTAATGACGAAGTAGGATGTATTTCTAACCATCAATTCGGTTTTAGGGCTAAGCATAGCACCATAGAACAGACACACAGGCTGGTAAATGTTATCAGAAACGCGTTCGAAGATAAAAAAATATTGCTCGGCTCTATTCATTGAAGTTTCCAAGTCTTTTGACAAAGTGTGGCACGATGGCTTAACTCATAAACTAAAATTTAACTTGCCTGCAAACACGCACAAGCTGTTAGAGAGCTACTTATATGACTGGAAATTCGTCGTTAAGGAAGGTGATTTCAAAAGCTCGGCTCAGCCAATCGAAGCTGGAGTTTCCCAGGGTAGCATATTGGGTCCAACTTTATATTTGATTTATGCTTCAGACATGCCAACGAGCTGCAAAATTCACACTTGCAGATGATACAGTGTCCATGAAGACTATAAATCAGCATCACAAAATTTGCAAGAACATATTCTTATATTGGAGAAATGGCTGAAACTTTGGAAAATCAAAGTAAATGAACAAAAATGTACCCATCTTACATTCACACTACGTAGAAAAACTTGTTCGGCTATTAAAATCAACAACTATATTGTTCCGCAGCACAGTGAAGTCAAATACTTTGGTATTCATCTCGACCGTAGGCTCACGTGGAAGTGTCACATTGACGCTAAAGTCACCCAGATGAAATTAAAAGCAGTGCAACTAAATTGACTCATCGGCAGAAATTCTATCTTGAAGTTAGATTGCAAACTTTTGTTGTATAACGCAATACTAAAGCCAATATGGAGCTATGGAATTCAATTGTGGGGTACCGCCTCTGCATTTAATATTGAGAAAATTCAAAAGCGCCAGAATAAAATTCTCCGTATAATTACTACAGCTCCATGGTATGTTAAAAGCTCTCGAGTTCACAAAGGTGTACCCTTAGTGAAAGATGAATTTTCAAAACACGCGATAATGTACATTAACAGACTGGAGTCTCACCCAAATCCTCTCGCACGCAGCATCCTTAACTTTGGTGGCCACACTCGACTGAGAAGGATGGATACCAGAGCGTTGGAAAGGTAATTTACCAACAAAATACACGCAAGAAACAACTTTTCGTCTAGCATTGGCTGGACCTAAGTAAATACAATTTTTCAATATTAATTAATTTTTTTTTCTATATTAATTAATGAATTTTTAAGATTTGCATACTTATTGTTAGTTCTTTTAGAAGATACAATAAATAACTGAATTATAAAAAAAAAATTGTAACAATAACTGCCGCAATCAATAACTCTTGATCAAAGGAGACAGGAAAAAATAATTGAATACACCAAGCTGGGGGATATTTAGCTGTTTCGCAATCGCTAAGCTGCTCATTGGCGTAGCGAATGCGAAAAGAAAAACAAACAGGTTTCCGCAAGACAAAAAGGTGGGTTTTTCAAAACTATATTTTCCGAATCGCAAATGAATCCATATCTTGGAAAACATTTAAATTGTACGGGTTCCTAGAGCAAAACGCTTAAAAATCACAAAGGAAATAACAAGGAATCTAACTGTAGCAATTTTCTTTAACTACATTTTATTAGAACTTCCTTTAAGGGAATTTTTCTAGTTAGACAGAAGAGAGAAATATTCGTTAACCTAGCAGAACTAAAATTTCCCTTCCAGGGAAATTTTTTACTTAATATATTTTGCCTATTTTCCAATATAAAAATTGTTTTATTAAAGGTAATTTAAAAATTTAATTAAACCATATTAAAATTTTTTCAAATAAGTAATTTTTTTGTAGGGAAATTTTTAATTTAAAGTGCTTTTCACAAGAACACTCAATAGGAATAATTCTTTTAACAGTGATATGTGCATTTTATTAAAAAATCGTGCAATTGCTTTCAGAGAAGAAATATTTCTTGTTGGAAAATTTTATAAATTAAATTGAAATGTTGATTAAATTTGAGGTCAGTTTTGCTTTTTCTATACAAAATATTTTAATTAATTTATTCGATATTTCGTCTTCCTCCGCAAGATTTCTTCAGAAAAATTTTTTTCAGTTTTGGTTGGGAAATTTTTTATGTAATGTATTTTTTCGATTTTCACAAAGGAAACAACAATGAGTCTAACAAATTGAGCTAATTGTAGCAATTTTCTTTTACTTCATTTTGCTAGAATTTCCTCTAAGAGAATTTTTTTAGTTTCTGGAAAGATCCCAAAAAGTGCTTATATTTAAGACTACTACACAGAGGAGAGAAATATTACTCGTTAACCTAACAAAAACAGGACTATTAGACACAGGAAAGAAATATTATTCGTTAACCTAGCAAAAACAAAATTTCCCTTCTAGGGAAATTTTTTTAATGTGTTTTTTCTATTTTCTAATATAAAAATTGTTTTATTGAAGATAATTTAAACATTTTACTAAATAATATTAAAATTTTTTTAAATAAGTAATTTCTCTTGTTGGGAAATTTTAAATATAAAATGCTTCACAAAAACACTCAATAGGTATAATGTTTTTAACAGTGATATGCATTTTATTTAAAAAATCCTTCAATTACTTTAGAGAAGAAATTTTTCTTGTTGAGAAACTTATTATTTAATGTATTTTTTCGATTTTCCATTATAAAAATTATTTTATTAAAGATAATTTTAAAATTTTATGAAAACAAAAATTAAAATCTTTTCAAATAAGTAATTTTTCTTGTTGGGGAATTTGTAGCTTAAAGTACTTTTCACGAAAACACTCAATAGGAATAATGTTTTTAAAAGTGATATCTGCATTTTATTAAAAATGTATTTTTTAAAATTTGATGAGTATAATTTTTATGTAAAGATATTAATTTTTTAATAACTTTTTTAAAGATATTCATATATTTATTAATAACTTAGTAATATTTAATTATAAAAAGTTATAAAATTGCTAGCAGTAGTTTCTAGGGTGATCCGCTTTTTAAAAATAATTACTGCCAAATAAGGAATTCCCTTGTTGGGAATTTTTAATACTTAATTTAGTTAGTAAAGTTTTTTTACATTTTATAAAAACATCTACAATTACTAACAAATAAAAAATTTCCCTTGTTGGGAAATTTTTATATATAAAAAATTTTTTTATAAAAGGTATAATAAAATATCGTAGCTTTGTGGTCGAGTTTTTGAAATAATTATGCAAAAAAAAAAAAAAATCGACAATTGTTCTCAAATAAAAAATTTCCCATGCTGGGAAATAATACTATTATTACTGCCAAATAAGGAATTCCCTTGTTCGAAAATTTTTAATACTTAATTCAGTTAGTAAAGTTTTTTTACATTTTATAAAAACATCTACAATTACTAACATATAAAAAAATTCCCATTTTGGGAAATTTTTATTTTTAAAAATTTTTTATAAAAGGTCTAATAAAATATCGTAGCTTTTTGGTCGAGTTTGTGAAATAATTATGCAAAAAATAGATAATTGTTATCAAATAAAAAATTTCCCTTGCTGGGAAATAATACTATAATTACTGCCAAATAGGGAATTCCCTTGTCAGAAAATTATTTATACTTAATTTAGTTAGTAAAGTTTTTTTTTACATTTTATAAGAACATCTACAATTACTAACAAATAAAAAATTTCGCTTATTGGGATTTTTTTTAATTTTTTATAAAAGGTCTAATAAAATAGCTTTGTGGTCGACTTTTTAAAATAATTATGCAAAAAAAAAAAAAACGACAATTGTTATCAAATTAAAAATTTCCCTTGCTAGGAAATAATACTATAATTACTGCCAAATAAGGAATTCTCATTGATGGGATATTTTTAATACTCAATTTAGTTAGTAAAGTTTTTTGACATTTTATAAAAATACCTACTAACAAATAAAAAATTTCCCTTGTTGGGAAATTTTTAAAAAATTTTTATGAAAGGTCGAATAAAATAACTTTGTGGTCGAGTTTTTAAAATAACTATGCAAAAAATCGACAATTGTTATCAAATAAAAAAATTCCCTTGCTGGGAAATTTTTATTTTTTTTAAAGATTTTCATAAATGGTCGAATAAGTGATATCTGCATTTTATTAAAAATTAATTTTTTCAAAATTTATGAGTATAATTTTTTAAAGATATTTATTTATTTAATTGAATAAGTTAGCAATAATTCATTGCAAAAAGTTTCAAAATTGCTAGCAGTAGTTTCTAGGACCATCGGCTTTTTAAAGATAATTTTCACATTTTGTTAAATAACACTAAAATTACAGCTAAATAAGGAATTCCCCTTGTTGGGATCTTTTTAATACTTAGTTTAGTTAGTAAAGTTTCTTTAAATAAAAAATTTCTCTTGTTGGGAAATTTTTATTTTAAAGAAATTATATAAAAGGTCGAATAAAATAGCTTTGTGGTCGAGTTTTTAAGATAAGTAAAAAATTTCCCTTGCTGGGAAAATTTTATTCTTTTTAAATATTTTTATAAATAGTCGAATAAATAAGTAATATCTGCATTTTTTTTTAATATATTTTTTCCAAATTTATGAGTATAATTTTTCTAAATAAATATATTTATTTATTTAACTGAGTAACTTAGTAATAATTCATTATAAAAAGTTTCAAAATTGCTAGCAATATTTTCGAAGGCCATCGGCTTTTTAAAGATAATTTTTACATTTTGTTAAATAATACTATAATTACTTCCAAATAAGGAACTCCCATTAATGGGATATCTTTAATATTCAATTTAGTTAGTAAAGTTTTTTGACATTTTATAAAAACATCTACAACTACTAACAAACAAAAATTTTACGTTGTTGGGAAATTTTTATTTTTAAACAAATTTTTATAAAAGGTCGAATAAAATAGCTTTGTGGTCGAGTTTTTAAAATAATTATGCAAAAAATTCTACCATTGCCATCAAATAAAAAATTTCCCTTGCTGGGAAATTTTTATTTTTTAAAGATTTTTCTAAATAGTGGAGTTTTAAAGTAATTATGCTAAGTTTGTCCAAAATTTATATATAAAAAAAATTTCCCTTGGTGGGAAAATTTTACTTAGTTTACAAAAAAGTTTTACAAACTTCTTTTTTACTTTTTTATTTGTTTTGCGATTCTGATTTTAAAACGTATTTTTGGGCTTGTAATTCAAAAAATTTTCTTGAAAGAATATTTTTTTTTGTATATATTGCTCTTCTCGTAATTATTATATTTATTTTCCCTTTATAAATAGTTTTTCATTGTTTTTCTGCTGTTATAAAAATAAATAAATCGAAATATTTTGTTTAAATATTCGATAATAATTTCTGAGGTTTCTGCCATTCGTTACCCGAAATTTCGCCTTTTCTCCACATATTCTTATCAAAAGTTGCTCCTTGCACCGTTTAATCATTCAGGTTTTTCTAACTCGAAAATTATTATTTAGAGTTTGTATTTTTTTTTTATCAAATCTTAATAAACTCTTATTTAAAACATTTACCCGTTGTTCGTACCATTTTACTTCAAAAGGAGAAAAAAAAAGAAAATTATGTCGCTTAATACAAACTACATTGTCTTCATTTCATTCACTTTAATTTATGTCGTTTAAGCTTAAAGTGCTGCTGAAACTCTGTTGCAACAAACACCCTTTTGCCAATACAATGTTTCTTTGTCAATATTTATCAGTTGCTCCCATATTAGTTTGTATGCATTTCTTATGGAAATTTTTGTGCTTCATCTGCTGCCTGGGCATTACTTAACGGTTCTTTTGTTAAATATTCACTTGTCTACTACAACAACATCAAGTCCCAACAATAATACGAGTACTAATGCAATGCACCAACAACTGCAACATGCACATTACACAAAATTCTTGCTTACCTTAAATTACATACGAGGAGCAACTTAAACACATGGACGACTGTTCGGAAACAAAACATCCAGTAGAACACACATTAGTCCTATTCACGGTCTTGTGCCAAAAGGCATTGCAATGGTTTACATAACATCTGCAAAAAATACGAGCAGAGCTTCAGAGCCTGACTGCTCTTAAGAAATAATTACGATGATGCGAGAGCTGTTCTTCAGCCCATAGCTGCTTTACGACTGATATATGTTATATAGTTTTGTTACTTTCTTAGTGTCGGTGATGATTTTTCTCGGTTTATATCGGGCTTTCCTAAAGACTGCACTATACGAGCCGTTATAGATGGGTACCACAGTAGTTATAGATGGGGTAGCATCAAACAAATTTTCAGGGGTACCGCAAGATTGGGTTCTCCTACTCTATTTCATGTTTTTCTTAATTATCTTCTATGTCAAAATTCTAATCCTACCCATTCTATTGCAGTGGACAGTTGCTTTTTCCATTCGTGTTCATTCAGTTGTACGTCCTACCTATCCGAGATCAGTGCCAAGAGTGGAGTCGTATGAGCAGCGTAGACTTCAACATGCGCAGTGAATCGTAAAGGGTGTTTTTTTAAGCTAGATAGAACTTTAAATTGTAAAAAGTAACACAAAAAATTAAATTTTGATGAAACATTTTTTTTATTTGTTTCAGTATACTCTGACAAATCATCATGAATAGACTCACGCTTGAACAACGCTACGAAATTATCCAAATTTACTTTGAAAATCAGTCGTCGATTCGCGCAACTTATAGACGAAAAATTGTGTTCAGCGATGAGGCGCATTTTTGGCTTAACGGGTTTGTTAATAAGCAAAATTGCCGCATATGGAGTGAGACCAATCCACAAGAGACCCTACAGACTCCATTACATCCAGAAAAATGCACTGTTTGGTGCGGTTTTCATGCTGGTGGCATCATCGGACCTTATTTCTTCAAAAATGAGGCCGGAGCTCGCGTTACGGTCAATGGAGATCGTTACCGCACCATGATCAATGATTTTTTGTTTGAAAATATGGATGACATTGATCCGGAGGAGATGTGGTTTCAACAGGATGGCGCTACGTGCCATACGGCGAACGCAACCATCGACTTACTGAAATCAAAATTTGGCGATAAGTTGATTTCGAGAAATGGACCTGTCAATTGGCCTCCAAGGTCGTGCGATTTGACACCTCTCGATTATTTCCTGTGGGGCTACGTGAAGTCACTGGTTTATGCTGATAAACCAGCAACAATTGACGCCTTGGAGGCCAGCATTGTTCGTGTTGTTCGTGACATACGGCCAGCAGTGCTCGAAAAAGTGGCCCAAAATTGGACGTCCAGAATGCGCTTCGTCAAGAACAGCCGCGGTGCCCATATGCCCGAAATCATTTTCAAATGTTAATGTCACGTATTGATCTTTCGAATAAAAAAAAATTTTGATTACAATTTAATTTTTTGTGTTATTTTTTACAATTTCAAGTTCTATCGGGCTTAAAAAAACACCCTATATAATATATCATAGAGAGAATTGATTTTTCAGCTGTACGGTTGGTATATTCAAGTCAAACGTCTACAAACATTACACGCTCTTTTCCCGTCCTTGTAACCTATTTTCAAAGTATCGGATGTACAAACTACTACATATGTAGGACTCACACTTGAGTACTAGTCCAAGATAGAGCAAATATTAAATATATTTTTTGCATTTGCTCTGTGCATACAACTCTACATTGCAAATGAACAGCTGACAGTGAGAGAGCTCAGCCGTTCGATTGAAACAGAAAAGCAATTTTTGTTATCAATCAGCTGGGAATATGTATTTGTGTAAAAAAATATTTCAAACTTAAACAAAAAGCTTGCTGACAATCCTTTGCAAATGTTTTTAGATTGCACAAGTTTGCAAATTCATGTGTATAAGACTGTGAATAGGGCTATTGTCTTCCGTGTATTGCACACATTCTGTATGTTATTCGAACAAAGTCTTCGTTAGTGAATTATATATTTTTGTTGTACTTGTACTTTAATGCTTAGTTGTTTGTTTATTCTTAAAATGTAATGAAAGAAAAAAGAAATCGTTTGCATTTTTCAGCTTTCATTAAGACAATAATCAGCAATGCACATACATACGAGTATATACGAGTATATACAGGGTGTCTGGTAGTAGATTTATATTTTCAAACTTGAAAAAAAGTAATAATTGACGCAAAGGCTTATTAATATTGGTTGGGGAAAAAGAAATCCATTATTTTTACGTGAACTTCAAGACTTTATTTAACATGTTTTGCATTGTCCGATTTAGGTCAAATATGCACCATTTTGTTCTATAATTTGTTGCCATTTTAATGGTAGCTTCATTATGCCTCTCTCATAAAAGAAATGGGTCGATTTCATTACGTTTGGCCAAGGCTTCGCAGATGGAAATTCGATCCATCATGTTTTTTGGTGTTAATTGGTGTGGCACCCAAACATCAAGCTTTTTTTTAAACCCAGCTTTGTGCAAATGGTTTAAAACTGTTTTGTGGTCGATCTTTAACTCCTGGGCGATGCTACGACTACTAACATGCCGGTCCACTTCGATGATTTCAGTGACTTTGTCGACATTTTCGACGACGGGCCTGCCTGTGCGAGGGGCATCCTTAACGTCAAAAATACCCGAACGGAATCGACGAAACCAAAATTGCGCGTAATTAGCTGTTACAGTATCGGGACCATAAACACTATTCTCATTTTCAGCCGCCTGACTTGCATTTTCGCCCTTATCAAAGAAAAACTGTAAAATGTACCGAATTTTCTCTTTGTTGACTTCCATCTTTAACGCCGTGTAACTCAGAACTGAATGGACAAAACAAAAAACTGCAAACGAATTCTTTTAGTGCGAACTGTTACCTTGACAACGAGCATAAATTTGAAATTGTTTGATCGATAATTTACGAGATATCGATCACTACAGCCATCTACCGAAAAAATAATGGATTTCTTTTTCCCCAACCTATTATTAAGAGCATTGAACGATAGAATGGAAATGCGGATTTTATTTTTTAAAGAGTACGAGTATGTCATCCAGATGTCTTCCATCGAGATGAACATACTGTTCAAAACGGAGCTTTGTGTTCTGAGAAAAAAAAAATGGTCTTATTATCTCATGCGTGGATAAGGCTAACCAAACAGTTCTCCTGGGACAATTCAATGGTTTTGATATTTCCATTGATGGTTGCGGCTTCTTGGAGACCTGTAATGGCAGTTTTGCTTACTGACGTGGCCGTTTAAGTCAAAATTAGCCTCGTCGCTTTAAAAAATGGGATCTACTGTGCAATAATGCTCCAACAGAAATGTCTGCACAATGAATGCGCGATGATCACTCTAACACTTCGACATCGTGACTGGAAAATCCGTAACGTTCATTACTTCTTGAAATAATCGTATTTAAACATATAAATTTACCACCAGACATCCTGTATATACGTAAGTATATAAAGAGTATCCCAAAATTAACGTGAGATTTGAATTTTTCGCCATTTGTGCAGTAAGATGTTGTCAACGCTAGACAAAACAATTTAGGTAGCTGACAGTTTAGGTTTAGTAAAAATGAAGCATTACACGATAGAACAAGTGTGAAAACAATTTCCGTGGGTACCGGCTAGTATGGCTTTACCCCACGTTGGTTTTTATCACCGGGTGAGATACAATGCCTCCCCTAGGCGTGACAAACTGCCATACATGAGTACCTATTCGATCATATGTTGTTTGGACATGATCTCTCTCTCTCTCTTGCTTTGTAACGCAGCCTTTCTAATAGCCCTACCGATTTTTAGGTCAGAGCACTGGGCACGATGAAATAATATATCTTCGTTATAGAAAAATATTTTGGAGCTAAGTCATTCTAAGCGATTTAGCACATTTTCACCTTGAAGGGCTTGTTAATCGCCAAAATTACCGCTTTTGGTGTTCTGAGAACCCACACGTGATTGTCAAAAACAAATGCAACCACAACGTTTCACTGTTTGGTGAGTATTTTAGGCTGGAGATATAACTGGATCATTCCGTTATAAAAATGAGGCAATGACTATTACTGGTAATCGATATCGCGATGTGATAACACAGTTATTTGCCGGAATTGGTTGATATGGATGTGGCCCGTGAAAAATTCAATGACTGCATAAGATATTTACGGGTCGTGTATTCTCGTTTTGGTGATCAGATTTGACTCCTGGTCGTGTAATTTAAGAATTTTAGATAACTTGATCCTAGTTGCTTTGACCTTTATTAGCTTAGCTCAAGGTCCTTTTTGGTTTTTTTTTTAAATTTTATTATTGTATTTTTTAATATTTCGTCTTTCTGTGGAAGACTTCTTCTGAAATATTTGTTTGTGTGTTATTCATTCAATAAAACATTTTAATTAATAGCACACAAACAAATTTTCCTGAAGGACTCTTCCGAAGGAAGACGAAATATTGAAAAATACAATAATAAAATTAAAAAAAACCAAAAAGGACCTTCAGCTGAAAGAAGATATTGCAAATATTAATATTACATATCTTTTGATGCAATTATTTGAAATCACAGGTGAGTAAGTCCACAGCCAGCCGGCCTTAAAGGACACGACTCAACGCTACATCAGTGAAATTTAGCTATATTTATGCAAAATCGTCATAGAAACGTTCGGCAAACGAGTGCAAATGTGCAAGCAAAGCCATAGAAGTCATTTGCCCGGCGCTTTATTCCATAAATAACCCTATCCTAATCGTATGTACTTTACGATTCAATAAAAAAAATTAAAATACTAAAAACTGTGCTTTCAATTTAATTCAAATCTTGCAGTAAAACCGGGACACCCTTTAATTCTTCTATACAATACAAAATATGCCACCAACATTCTCAAGCATTTAACATTAAGGAATTACCAACAAAATTTTTCTTATGCAAAATAAAACAAAAAGATTGTAAAATTGTATTCACTTTTATAACAGAATTAACAACTGCTCAATAAATGTGTTAAAATCATTTTTTTAGAGCCTTTTGATATTGAATAGTTTGTTTTTAAGTTGCACCGGGTACACTGAAACAAAAACGCTGAGTTATGGGAATGAAACCGCTTCGTTTACAATTCCTTCGTTAACACCTTGGAAATTTTCATTTCGGCTATGAAGGCTTCATTAATGAGACGGAAATCTTGCATAACACCTCTTCATTATTTTTTACAATTTCATTAATGTTACGAAAATTGTTTCATTCGTGTTACGAAAAACCTTTGCATGAAAATGTAAGCATTTCGTTATAGCTACTAAACAGTGTAAATATAATGAAATTAATGTAAGAATTTCGTAACAGCTACGAAACAATGCGATTAAAATAAAGAGCACATTTCATTATATTATGTAAATGTAAGACTTTAATGTAACTCGTTATCTGCTTTGGTAGAGAGCACGACCAACAGTCTCGGGGTCGCAGCTTCGATTCCTGCTACATACTCTGGGTGTAACTGCAGGCATAAGCGAACAAATTTCATTCTATTTATAATTTTATTTTTTTTAATGAAACAATATTCATATCCTGAATAAAGTTTTAAGCACTAAGCACATAGACCACCGCATACTACAGGACTTCACAACAGCAAATGCTGCAACCGGCAATTGTAGTCGTGTAGGGCACTACTGAATTATTTCGAACACGGCAGCAACATAAATTCATATTCAAAAATTTTTATATTACAGTGTGGCAATCTAAGAGTTTTTAGCTTCACAAAATTTGTTGATTTACAGAACAAGATCTGTTTATATCGAACTTTCATGAATAAGTTCTTCTGTCTAACAAATAAAGTCTTAAAAAGATAAAAATGTTAACTTAAATTAAAAAGTTTTCGTTTACTACGATTAATTCAGATTATATGGGCCTTCAAAGTTTAAAATATAATTGGATATAACTTCTGATCTATAATGAGAACAGTGTTAAAGAAATAAAACTTTACGACAATTTATCGAATTTTTTAAAACGGAGACCAAAACTCTCTTACAAAAAATATGAAATTAAAACTACTTGTACGTGATGTAAAATTAACTGGTATGTACATATGTATCTAATTGCATCCTACTTATTTAATAAAATTAAGATTTCTTGCTTTGAGTCTAATGACCTTATTCATAAAAAAATGTTGTATGTTTATTAAATTTTTATTTGACAAATTTCTATAGGAAATCTATCAAATAAAAGTTTAATAAACATATAATATATTTTATGAATACGGCCGTAAGTATGTATGCGTATATTTAACAATGGTACACATATTTATTAATTTATTTAAAACAGCATTTAAATTTTATTGTTATTTTACGTTATACGAGTATTAGAAAATAAAATATTTCCAAGAGCTAAATTCTTTTTATACATATTGGTCACACTGTTTTTATTTTGTAGTCAAGACTGCGGCAAAAAAATAGTATGGACAACAACCTGCAGTCGTGTCGTATTGCTGTTGTCAAAATAAATGTTTCCATTTAAATGCATGTATTTTATATTTGACATATTGAAGTCGGTTGTTTGCTGGCTTCAATGTGTTAATTGCTTATATTTTCAACTTTGATGGCGCGCCCAACCTGAATTAAGCGTAGCAAACCAAACCTTTTTTAAGATGCTCTTTTTACCTTTTTAATACATTTTTTTTGTTTTTAGAGATAGGAACTTTTTTCATGAAAGGTTGATATAAACAGAATTTGTTTTGTAAAGACACGGTAAGCTAAAAACTCTAAGGTGGCCACACTGAAGTATACTTTTAGGTAAATGAATTTATGTTGCTGCCGTGTTCAAAATAATTCAGTAGCCGACTATACAACTACAATTGCCGGTTGCAACATTTGCTGTCATGAAGTTGTGAAGTCTGCTGCGGTCTATGTGTTTAATACTTAATGCAAAAAATCGTCATAACTACGAAGATTTATTTGGAACACTGGTAAAGCTTTCTGATTGCAGCGATGATATTAATATACTGATAGAATAACTTTCGTGGATATAAATAATTTCTGCATTGTTACGATTTTGCCGTTGTCTTAGGGCCAATGTAAAGCTTCATACGGGCAATGAATACTGTTTCATTAAAGAAATGACAATCGTGAATAGAATGAAATTGGTTCATGTTTGAAAATGTGACAATAATCGAATCTGCGCCCTTGAGACTGTTGCATATAAATAAAGCTATTGTATATAAATAAAGTCCTACCATATATATTGTCCAAAAAATAATGAAATATGCCCATTATTTTAACCGCACTGTTTCGTAGCTATTACGAAAGTCTTAAATTAATACATACAATTCGCCGTTCTTTTCAAACTAGCGTAAAACTTTATTCAGGTTATGAATATTGTTTCATTAAAAAAATAACAATCATAAATAGAATGAAATTTGTTCGCTTATGCTTGTCCAGAGTGTGTAGCAAGAATCGAAGCTGCGATCTCGAGATTGTTGGTCGTGCTCTCTACCAAAGCAGACAACGAGTTACATAAAGTCTTACATTTACACAGTATAATGAAATATGCTCTTTATTTTAATCGCAATGTTTCGTAGCTGTTACGAAATTTTTACATTAATTTCATTATATTTACTACACTGTTTAGTAGCTATAACAAACTTTTCTACATTTTCATGGAAAAGTTTTTCGTAACTCGAATAAAACTATTTTCGTAACATTAATGAGGTTGGGAAAAATAATGAATTAGTGCTATACAAAACGTTCACTACATAAACAAAGCGAATTCGTAACAGCTGAAATTCACCGTGCAGCTGATAACTTTTTTAAATTTTAATCTCTTTCAACTGTCAATGGAACAATTAAAAGGAATTTGAAAAAAAAGATATTTAAAACAATTGTTTAGATTATATTATAGCTTAAGCGCCAGGTATGATCCAGAATCCTCTCCGATTTGGCTGACCATTTTCACCTTTCAAAGCTCTATGATCTGAGACTTTAATTTTTACGTAAAAATTAAAAGTTTTTATTTTCTTGTAAATATTTTTTTAATATATTTTATTTAAATTTCTTTTTATGTTTAGATGTTTCCCTTGACATTTACAAAAGATTATTGTTTTGTAGTGTTGTATTTATTGCTCTGGTATGAATTCGCCTTATATGTATATAAATAAATATATTTTTTTTAATTTGATACAATTTACAATTTTTATCACAAAAATGTTCCATTTGAGATAAATGTTGCTGCACTTGTATTGGCTACTGAAAACTTCTGGATCTGCAAATTGCATTTTGAACTTATTTACTCGCAGTACGAGTATATGGAATTTTTCTCAAGGACCAACAATTCTTTATCTTCATTATCGTGATGTTAACGATTTTCTGTTTGTCTCTTTTTGAATTCTTTCTTTAATTTTTTCCTCCCAACTTTTATTATTTTCAAATAAAATTTAAACATTTTTTAAAGCCCTTCTTTGAAATTTTAAGTGGAAAAGCCATAAAGAACAATAAAAAAAAGTATTGAATTCAGCAACAGAAGTGTAGAAAAAAGTCAAGAAGATAAAGTTTTCTGACCTCAGCTTTACACACAGAGCGATGATGGATGGATGGATGGATGGATAGATGACTTGGTACCGATGCTCACACATGGACAACATGATCATTTTACCAACAAACAAGCAAACAGACAAGCAAACGCCTACGTTTACACATTTTTTATTTAAGTTAACATTTGACTTATGCACACATATGCAAAATAATACAATTGCACTTGCGTTTGCGGAACGTACATATAGCTGTGTGCGTGACAGAGAGAGAGAGAGAGAGAGAGAGTCAGAATGTGTGGCAAAACCATTTGGCTATTTATATCTTAAGTTTGTCCAATGCCACCCTATAGATCTGGCTGGAGGTATTCTGAAAAGCAAGTTGCTACTTCTCTCTTGATTATAACTTTCATTAAAAATTTCAAAAATTTGGCGTGAAACGTTTAAAACTTCTTAGCACAGCGGGTTGCAGACGATAGTTTTAATGCTTGTATTTGATTGTATTACTGTGACTGCGCGAGCACACGAGCGTTAGTTTGGGCGGTTGTGCTGACCAAACAAAATCGCGAAGTGCATGAAATACATCAAGATTTGAACGCCCATTTCCATAAACGGCTTTTAACCCACTGCTCACCTGTGTGCACCTGTCCGTGGTTGAATTTGTCAAGCACTGAAACAGTGATATGTCAAAATAAGTTGGGCAAAAAACTTAACCTAAAGGAGTGACTCTCACAATTACCATCGTACATTATGGTTGGATCACTCTTTGTAAAATTTCTCCTTATATATAATTTGAAATATGTATAAACAAAAATATTTATAATTGTGTTATAGCATAAAGTAGCCCATACACGTTTCCAATCAATTGTGAATTGAGTCTTTCAACTGAATTGATTATTGCCCAAACACTTCATAAACTGAATTGAAAGATTTTCTTTCAACTATTAAATTCAACGAAATTATAGAAAATTTTAAGAATGTATAACGTTCTCTTTGCAAAAACACTACAAATAATTATAAATTTTGAGATCTGATCAAGAGACTCGAACACACACAGCACAATCAAATTGAAAGACTTGCTAGTCAACTTAAAATAATCAAAACATATACATTTTTCTTCAACCAACTCGACAACTGTCAAACTAATCAACTTCAACTGACAAAGCCATACACGCGTTGATTTGAACAACAACCGGCTCAGTTGTCAACTGAGTTGAAACGTGTATGGGGTGCTTAACTTACACTAAAGATCCCAAGTCTTAGATGGTTCTTCAAAACTACAGGGCAAAGAGTATATGTGAGAAAAATGTGTGTGTACATATGTTTGTTCATTTATAATTTTATGAAACCGTACACAGGGTGGTCTTTAAACAAACATCTCCACAAGTCAGATATTTGGTTTATATTTTTGAGCAGAAACTAGGAAAATAGGTTATGTGGAGAAGGAAATAGGTTATGTGGACGTTTGACTTGGAGTTTCCAACGTTATATGTGACAGAGAGCACATTTGCAGACAACTTGCTGCTCTCTCCTGGACTCGGTCGAAATACCCCTTGAGGCTCCAGCCCAAACTTGAGTGTTGTATTCGATTTTCGCTCATATATACATACATACATTCATAGAAAACCCGTCATAATTGTGATGTGTTTTAACCTCAATGCAATGCCAAATGTCATCATTTTTCACCCCATGATACTTTTCATCACTGTGATGTCAACCATATCAGTTTAATTGTCATTAGCAATAATTATGACAATTATTTCATCAATGACATATCATGGTGATACTTTATTGGAATACGTTTGATGTGAGCATCTGATCAATGCAGTGAAACTCTAATACCGAAGAAATGACAAATGAAGCCAATAAAATAACAAAATATTATCAATAGAATATCACACTAACATCAGTCCAACTATAATTTGGATTCAATATGATGTAAAACTCTCATTGATGTGATGGCTCATTAACATCAGAAAAGTGAATAAGTGAAGTAAATTTTATGACAAATATCATCAAAAACCATGACACGCTATTACCAACTAAACTTAAGTTCTGGTTATATTTAATTTAATTCAAAAATATGTTCGAACATATAACTTTATATTTCACTACTTTCAAGAAATCAATGAGAATTAAAAATGTTCTAATAATGTAATGATGACTTACTGTCATCAATATAACGTCTGTGTGTGGCATTAGCATTTTACTATCTACGCTCTCACTGTCGTTATTTAGCTAACAACGCATGTAATGACAAAGTGTCATTAAAATGATGTATTATCATTTAATTATATATTCGCTCTATAGTTATACTTATTTGCCTTTGCTTAAACAATACTTGCTGTGATTACAAATTTATATCAGTATGAAACATTTTTTGCTATTTCTTAAAAATTCATTTATGTTTAAAAATAACAACAAAATTCCTTTTCAACAATAAATTGAAAATGTTATAATACTACTTACCCTTTTTTAAACAATTTTGACAAACTAGATGTATTATAATTATTAATCAAATTTGTCATTGAATTGATGTATCCAGAGTTGCAGCATTGATAATACTCAATGTATGACAAAATTCTCTGATGACTTTTGTCATTGAGATTAATGTCTGTTTTCACATTACTGATGACTATTTACATAATATTAGTGTCACGACTCTGATGTCCCGCCGTCATCAATATGTAACTTGAAGCAGAATATAGTATAGTTATAAATAAAATTATTTTAACAAAACTATAGTCAGTCATGTCAATTGCGTTTTGAATATAATAAAATAATATTGTCGGCCACAATAATATAATTCAACAATAGTACGTTGCCCTTAGAATACTGTCGTGTCACCATATACTTTTTTCTATGTGCAATAATACGCTATATGCTATTCCTGTTTTGACATCTCTCCGAAAAGTGGAAATTTGATAAATCATCTATTTTATCTCTGTATACTTTGTGAAACCAAAAAAAAAATTACTGCCAAGTTTTACATCGCATAAACTACTTTGTGATCGTCAATATGGATTTCATAAGGGTGGTGCTACTGGCAATCTTATGGCATATCACTCAGAGAAATGGTGCCACTCAATCCAGCATTTCGGTGAAAGGAGGATGGTGGCTCTGGATATTTCAAATGCGTTTGACAGAGTGCGGCATGGTGTACTACTGGCGAAACTAACTGCTTTTGGTGTCGGTGATGACTTCTCTCGGTTTATATCGAGCTTTCTCAGAGACCGCACTATACGAGTAGTTATAGAGGGGGTCTCATCAAACGAGTTCAAGATTAGTTCAGGGGTACCGCAAGCCTCCGTTCTTTCTCCTATCCTATTTCTAATTTTCCTTAACGATCTTCTGTATCAAACTTCCAATCCTATCTACTCTTTTGCGGATGACAGCAGCATTTGTCACTCGTACTCTTTTAGTTGTAGGCCCAGCCTATCAGAGATCGATGCCAAGAGGCTAAGTATGAATGATTCATTGAATAGGGATCTTCTATTAATCTCCGAATGGTGTCGTGAAAACAGGGTTGCCTTTAACGCTCGTAAGACCCAATGTTGCTTATTAACGCACAAACAAACTACTGCAAATGCTGCTTCATCTGTACTCATGGATGGTATAAATATTGAGGAATCGGATGCTCTTGATGTTCTGGAATGAAAATACTCGTACAGTGTGATGTTCGCTGGACTGAACACATTTTTCATGCCTCTAAAGAAGCAACAGTGTAAGATGTACTTCACTCCGTCCGATCTCCTTACTATTTATACCAGCTACATTCGACCGAAAATGGAATACAACTCTCATGTTTGGGCCGGTGCCTCAAAGTCTATTTTGGGGTTACTCGACCGTGTGCAGGAGAGGGCGAAGAAGCTTATCGGTGACAGTAGGGTATCCAACTCTGTTGACTCACTGGAGCATCGACGCAGTGTGGGGTGCGTTACTCTGTTCTTATCGAATTTTGCTCTGACGAGATTAGGGATCTTGTTTCCGAAACTCACACATTTTTACGTAGCACACGTTCATCGTCCAGAGCTCATCCATTTGTAGTTGATTGCCCGGGGAATCGTACTACGCATTGCAGAGAGAGTTCGTTTTTCAGCCGTACGCTTCGTCTATGGAACAAGTTGCCTGCAGGCGTGTTTCCTGTCTTTTATAACGTTGGAAAGTTCAAGTCAAATGTTCACGAACACTACTCCCTCTTTCCCCCTCCTCACAACCTATTTTCCTAGTTCTGGTACAATGCACTGCATATGTAGGGGTCATCCCCTGATTACTGGTCCTAAAAATAAATACACCCTTTAGTTAAAACGAACTCAAACTCTTTGCTAATATTGAGCCACCTTGTATATATTACATCACAAAAGACATGAAACCTAGTTATTTGTATTTAATTTTAAAAACGAATATTTGTATTTGGCGCACCAGTTAAGTGTGTTCGATTTGTCTGTACTCCTGTGCAGAATGTTTTGTATTGATTGTCACATTAAGTGTTGTTTATATATTTGATTAACACTAAAACATTTTTTTATACTTTTGATTTTTTTTTCGACAATTTTTAAATGTTTTGTTTTTTGTTTTGCCACCTGCTGTCATTCTGCGCTTAACGGATATTTTTATTTGGCCGTGTGTTTCCAACTACTCGTAATGTTAACAATAATTTAAATCATTAAACATGTATTCATTTCCAAAACATGTTAATAATCTTGATTTCGGATGCTGTAATTGCTGCTGGAGTTAATTAGAGAAGAGGAAAAACAAAAAGATGTTAAAGCTCTCGTCCGCCAAACGAGCGTTGAGTTATTAATAATTTTATTGTGGCTGAAATAAAGAAAAAAAAAACATCCTGTCCAAGTTGTCTAATAGAATTTTTGGTATGCCTGGAGAAGATAAATTGACCAATTGAGTTAATTTATTTAAAAGAACAAGTCAGTCGGGTATTTCGCTGTTGGTTATCTGTTATCCGTGACACTTGATAACCCTCTTGGATGGAGACTTGGTCAAGTGGCTGTGGGGGCTCTAGTAGAATAGAAAAATAAACAATTTGCCAATGAAATTAGAGAAAATGTCATTTATTTGAAATAAATAAGTATAAAATAATTTAAAAATTTATTTACTTAATTGAGATAAGCGTTTGGCATAAAAACAAAACTTAATTGAAAAAATATGATTTCCAAACTTGATTTCTGCCATATGATAATTATCAATGGATTGCGGTTGAAATCTGTAAATTGGGACAAGAATAGATAATATTTTGTGACAAAAAATTTTCTTACTAAAATTTTTCTAAGAAATACACCAATTGTCCAAACTAATTTGGACAACAATTATTATTTTGCTGAATTATTTGATGTAAACTACTAATATGAATTTCAACGTTGAATTTACATCTATATTCTATTTATAATTTTTATACATCTTTATATTACATTTATTAATTGGAAATAATTTTATTATAAATATTTATCTGAATATATGTATATATACTTACCTTTTCTTATACTTACCTTGCATTATACTTACCTACCTTTATTCTACGTACCTGTTTTTATTATGCTTTTGTATGAATCTTATTCTTTGCACGAAAATTTACGATTTTTACTTACCTTTGTTTTGGCTGTTTAATATTACCGATTTTATTAAATATTGAAAAATATAACGTATGGCTGGTCACACTGGCGGCTGGAAAACTTCCAAATGTCAAGGCCGATTTTTCCAAGGCCGAAGTTTGGTCTGGCGAAGGTCGTGGAAAAAACGGCACTTGGAAATCATCAGCCGTATGGTATAGTGCATTTTTTCAACTATCATTCTAAGTAACCATTGTCTACTAAAAGGTAAACCTGTAAATAAATTTTATTTAAAACCGAAATTCCCAACCCTAACGTTTTATTTATTTATTTCATTTCCCCACACATATTGTGATTTTCTCATCCATCGAGAAAATTACAATAACCTGTTCTTGGAGATCCCACAGCAGCAACCCCTTTGTTATCTCCACGAAAAGGTTTATAACAAAGTGATCCATTCTCTCTAACAGCTCAGAGGCAGCAGAAAGGGCATCACTTTGTTCACCAATATTTGGCACAAAATGTTTGTTTTTCGAATAGAAAATGTTTTTCTGGGACTATTTTTAGCTAAAATATTTTTCATAGAAAAATTTCTGGTATCAAAAAGTTTTATTTATATATACACATATAAATATATACATACGAACGCATACCTACACTTTCACATCAAAGAACAAATTATAACAGTGAAGTCTTCTAATTTAAGAAAAAAATTTAATAATACGATTAATTTTTAGTTTATTCGAAAATTGTTGGCACAAAATCTTGTCCCAAAAAATCTCATTTTGTATAATCTCGCAATAAAAATATACATATAAAAAAAAATTCCAAAAATATTAAAAAAAAAAAAAAAAAATATATATATATATATATATATATATATATATATATATATATATATATATATATATATATATATATATATATATATATATATATATATATATATATATATATATATATATATATATATATATATATATATATATATAGGGTGTTTTTTTAAGCCCGATAGAACTTGAAATTGTAAAAAATAACACAAAAAATTAAATTGTAATCAAAATTTTTTTTTATTCGAAAGATCAATACGTGACATTAACATTTGAAAATGATTTCGGGCATATGGGCACCGCGGCTGTTCTTGACGAAGCGCATTCTGGACGTCCAATTTTGGGCCAATTTTTCGAGCACTGCTGGCCGTATGTCACGAACAACACGAACAATGCTGGCCTCCAAGGCGTCAATTGTTGCTGGTTTATCAGCATAAACCAGTGACTTCACGTAGCCCCACAGGAAATAATCGAGAGGTGTCAAATCGCACGACCTTGGAGGCCAATTGACAGGTCCATTTCTCGAAATCAACTTATCGCCAAATTTTGATTTCAGTAAGTCGATGGTTGCGTTCGCCGTATGGCACGTAGCGTCATCCTGTTGAAACCACATCTCCTCCGGATCAATGTCATCCATATTTTCAAACAAAAAATCATTGATCATGGTGCGGTAACGATCTCCATTGACCGTAACGCGAGCTCCGGCCTCATTTTTGAAGAAATAAGGTCCGATGATGCCACCAGCATGAAAACCGCACCAAACAGTGCATTTTTCTGGATGTAATGGAGTCTGTAGGGTCTCTTGTGGATTGGTCTCACTCCATATGCGGCAATTTTGCTTATTAACAAACCCGTTAAGCCAAAAATGCGCCTCATCGCTGAACACAATTTTGCGATAAAACAACGCGCGAATCGACGACTGATTTTCAAAGTAAATTTGGATAATTTCGTAGCGTTGTTCAAGCGTGAGTCTATTCATGATGATTTGTCAGAGTATACTGAAACAAATAAAAAAAATTTTTCATCAAAATTTAATTTTTTGTGTTACTTTTTACAATTTAAAGTTCTATCTAGCTTAAAAAAACACCCTATATATATATATATATATATATATATATATATATATATATATATATATATATATATATATATACATATATATATATATATATATATATATATATATATATATATATATATATATATATATATATATATATATATATATATATATATATATATATATATATATATATATATATATATATATATATATATATATATATATATATATATATATATATATATATATATATATATATATATATAGCTTGTTTTCTGTGTTTCCCAGCTGTCTATATGTCAATAAAAAAAAATAGAAACAAGCTGTTTGTAATTTTTTCATTGGTATCAATATTAGAAGCTAATAGTTATAGCTAGTTGTTTGGCTATAAAAAAAATACAAATTTGTGACAAAAAGTTTTGTAAACATTTTTTTTTTGTCAAAACATAAATATTTTCTATTAATTAGTTAAATTTTTTTGAACTTTATAATTTTTAAATTAAAAATTTTTTGATTTGTGCATATGTACATCGGGTTTTAGTTAAAATTTTTCTTTATTTAAGTGTTTTTCTTAAGAAGGATTTTTTACAATACTAATTTGACAGCATACGCTGTACAAACAATGCGGGCAATTAACAAAATGCATATGTGATTCAATATGAGATGAATATAGATAGAAAATAATTAAATGCTCGGTGGTTTAGTGGTTAAAGCAGTAGATCATGATACGTCATGACCCGAGTTCAAATCCCACAGCTAGTTGTGACTCAGCTAAAGATTTGATTATTATTTTTCTTGTCTTCTTCAATCAAAAATTATTGACCACAGCAAATTTATATTGTAAAAATTCCTTCTTAAGAAAAAAACTTAAGAAAGGAAAATTTTGAACTAAAACCCGATGTACATATGTACAAACCCAAAAATAAATATTTTCTTACAGCAAATTTTTATATCAAAACACAAAAAATTTTCTGGCAAACAAAGTTTTTTGTCACAGAGAACTAATTGTAACAGTGAAGTATTCTAATTAAAAAAAAACTTGAGTAATACAATTAGTTTACAATTTAATTGAAATTGTTGGTACAAAAAGTCACAAAATTTTTTGGTCTAAAACATTGTCCCAATAAATCTTGTTTTGTATACTCTCGCAATAAAAATATACATATTAAATTCAAACAATTAAGTTTTTTATTCGCTATTTAAGCTTCTAACATTTATACCAGTAAAAAATTATAAATAGCTTGTTTTCCATGTTTCCCAGCTATCTATATGTCGACATTTCATAGGAACTACCCTAATCATCAGTAGACTTTGGAAATTTTTGAAAGATATTCTCAAACATTCAACGTGGACTAGTTCGGACTGTTTCGTTATTCACGTGGAACACACCTATTATTAGTTTATTGTTTCGATATTTGCCTTGTTTATATTCTTCAATATTTTGACACTCCGTTCTGTGTCTTCTTCAGAAAAAAAACAAACATTCATGTAAAATTTATCAAAGCGAGATATACTCGTACATCACCCAGGTACTCGTCGTTTATGTGAAATTATTTTAGCCGTGATATGATTTTTCCATTCCACGCCGTGCACCAAAACTCTCTTATTCACCTAATGGGAAATTTTTGGCTGTGATGCTATTTTCACTAGTTAAAATTTTGAATTTTTTCGAATTGAAGCCGGCTGAACATTCACTTGACAAATTTTAAAACAAAAATTTCTTGTGGAAAAGCGTTTTGTAATTTTTTTATTGCAAATTTGTCATAAAAATGTGCTTTCTAGAGCAAAATGTGTCATTACAGAGATAATTAAACCAATCAATAGGAATATTTACGATGTCAAATAACTTTGCTGAACTTAATCTGTGTTAATGGACTAATTCTGCAATTTCACACTTTCTAGCCAATTTATTGGCCAACAAAAAGTGCTGAGTTTTTCATGCTTGCGAGCATGTATGTAATAAACATTCATAACTACATACATACATATGTGCATTCATATTTGATATTATTTATAAAAAAAAAAAAAAAAAAACTTAATCATAACCATAAATAAAAGGATTCCATTAAAATCTAGGTGATTTGTTTTTTGTTTCATGAATTATATCAATTTTATTATCTTCTTAAGGAAATGAAGAAATTAAAAGCCGGCCACACATTTCCTAAGACTATAAAATCTAGAGAAAGTTCTCTCGCGCACAAATTGTCATTAGCTGCAATTTTTTTTATTGTTGCTGTCATTGTCACTTTTTTCCTTTTCTTTTCTCTTCTAAATATTATAAAATTCCTTTATGAAATTGAATTGAAAAAGCGGCGGACAAAACAATCATGTCCAAATAAAAATGAACAAAAAAGAACAAAATAGTTTTCAAACGCCATAATAATTTAAGGAAATTAATAAAACGGAAAAGCCACTGCCAAAAGAAAATGCTGTCAGTTAACAACAATTCATCACAGATTAGTAGAAGAATACAACAACAACCACAACACAAGAATGCATTTTCCATATTTACAACATGAGGAAAAAATTTGAAAATTTCCAACAACTCTCTCGTTTAAATGTAAGCATGTGTATGATTGTATATTAGTGTTTGTGTGTGTGTTTGTGTATGGATGTGAGCACTTGTGCTTTAAAAGTTCAAATAGTCTAATGGATTGAAGTGCAATTTTGAAGATGCTCTTTTGGTGTGCAGATTACCTTAAACAGCAACAACATTTATTATTCTCTTTTTTTCCCAACTCGAATGTCTGTGATCTGAGTTCCAGTACTCTGCTAGTGCAGTGCCTAGTAGCCTACTTAATAATGAGATGATTACGAGCTTGGGTGTGAGCGAGCATTAATGATGTTATTTATGAACATCATTAAACAGAACATCATAATCAACGAAATCATTTCGTTAACGAAGTTCACAGGCTTTTTAATGATTTTAATTTATTTTTATTTTATTTTTATTTATTTTTTATTTTTTTGTGTAGAAATAAAACATGCTTTAATACTCAAGTAGCACTTGCTTGGCAAATGTATGATTCCCGTCCGTCTGAATGTCTGTCGGCATGTCTGCCCATAAAATCTCTCATACTCATACTAGTAATGCTGCGAAAATAAAACAAGTAAGTGGATACTTAAAAACGAGTACTTTTATAAAGGCTACATATGTAGTAAGTTTGCGTTTTAGTACGTTTGTGGCAGGGACTTGGTTGTTGCATATCGCTTTATACCGGCCAGTACTAAATAATATACATTACATGTGGGGAATGAAAATCGTGCAACGTGCTGTTTGAAAAAGTACTTTTTGTTAAGTGCCAATTTCAGGATAGCGAAGCTGTTCGCATAATTACATTTAAAACAAAAACAACATTCAAAATTTTGTTATTGTTTTAAATGTAATTGTGCGAACGAAAGAAGAGCTACGTTATCGTGAAATTGGCACTAAATTTTATCGCTCTCTTGCTCATATTTCCTTATAATTCAAAACAATAAACTATTTTTACGTTTTTAAGAAAATACCGTTAAAAATTACATTCTCAAGAGAACACTTTAAGAGAATATTGTACGCTTTTTTTTATCACAACATGAAGATTCAGACAAGAAATAATTTTGTTATTAAAGAGGAAATTTGTCTTTGGGGAATGTTTTTAATACTTTTTTTTATTCATTTATTTATTTATTGAATCTTCAAAATATGAACTAACAATAAGTAATCAAATCTTAATACTAAATATAAAAAGTTATTTAAGTCCGGACAATGCTAGACAGAAAAATTTTATTTTGCGCGAACAATATCGGTAAAATCACCTATTTAACGTTCTGATGGTGGCAAGGGTATCCCTTCTTCTCAGCCGAGAGTGGCCTTCAAAACTAAGTATATTGCGTGCAAGAGGATTTGGGTGAAATTTCAAATTACTGATATACCTTGCCGCATACTTAAAGAATTCGTCTTTTACCAGCGGAACACATAGATCCTTGTGAATTCGTGAGTTTCTTCTTGCCTTTGAATTTTTTCAATTAGATGTTGGGGCGGTGCCCCATAATTGGAATCCATATACACTTTAGAATTGCTTTAAATAACAAAGCTTTGCAATCCAACTTCAATTTCGAATGTCTGCCCATTATCCAATTTAGTTGCACTTCAATTTCAACTGAGTGACTTTCGCATCAGTGTGAGACTTCCACGTTAGCCTACGGTCGAAGTGAATACCAATGTATTTGACTTCATTGTGCTGCGGAATATGTGAATTGTTAATTTGGATATGCGAACATGTTTCATTAACTTTGATTTTTCATAGTTTTAGCCATTTCTCTAATATTGAAACACAGGTTGGCTAATGAAAGCTGCTACCAAAAAAAAAAAAAAAAAACTTATTTTTTGTGAATTAACCTGTTCCATTTTTGTTGTATTTTATAGATTGATCTTTAAGTTTAACTAAAATGGAGAATTTGATAATGAGAATTTGGATAGTGGAACGCTTTCAGTCTTTTATTTCCATATAAGATTCAATTAACTGAACCCGAGAAACTTCCCGATATGTTTAGAATTTTGTGAGAAGATCATTCAAATGGAGCAAGAGAATGAAAACAGTTTCATTTAAACGGCAATGTTAAATATACAAAATTGTCGCATATGGAGTAATTCGAACCCACAGATACTCAATTAGATGTACTTACATCCACTTCGCATCACAGCGTGGTGTGCAGTTTCTTCAAGGTTCCTTGTCGGGCCTTACTTTTTCGAAGAAAACGGTTTTACTGTTACGGTTAATGGAGACCATTACTTAAAGATATTGAAAGAGTTTTTCTTTCCAGAATTACGCCGAAGGAGAATCCCTTTCAAATCTGTTTGGTTTCAAAAAGATGGGACAACTTGTCACATAGCCACGCCTGTTATGACCGAATTGAGGTAAAAATTTCCTAATAAACTGATTTCAAGAAACTCCACATTCCGTTGGCCTCCCAGGTCTCTACGCCTGATTTTTTTTTGCAAACAAGAAGTTTACAAAAGAAACCAAACAAATTTGGATGATTTAAAGCAATCTATTCGAATTTGAGATAGTTCCCGCTGCAACACTCCAGGCAGTAATGCATAACTTTTTGATAAGATTTCGCACATGTGACGACGAGGGTGGAGGCCATTTGAATTCAGTTATTTTCGAAACATAATGAATTACTTATTATTTTTCAAATGATTTTTCTAAAAAATAAATTACATACAGCCTGGCTCACGATGCCGTTTCGTAAACGTTCGTCTTAATTTTTAAGGCCAAAAAACCTACTGCGATGCCGTTTATAAGCTCTATTTTTCACTGATCCTATATAATTTGCCTTGTCCACCTCCGATTTATCAGTTAGTTGAATAATAGTTGATTATAAGTCACTTATTTTTAATATAAAACATAAGCGAACGTTAACGAAACGACATCGTGAGCTAGGCAGATAAACTTTATAAAAAGTTATTTGAGTTTCTTAACGTAGCAAAATTGCTCAGCCACCCTGTATATCTCTGCAAATTTCGTGAAGCTAATTGATGGTTTTCATGAACGCTGCAAAATGCTGTGTCACCTGCAAAAGTCGATGTATAGATCCCGGATCTCGTAGGCATGTCAGAAGCGTAAATCAAATACAAAGTAGGTCCCTGAATGCTACCTTGAGGAACTCCTGTCTCGATTGGCAGAGTTGGGCTTATAAAATCGCCTTCTCTGATAACAAATTTTCGGCCCCATAAATAGCTTTCCAGAAGCTTGTCAGAGTTTGCAGGCAAGTTCAACTTTATTTTGTACATTAAACCCTCGTACCACACTTTATCATGTGGGGTCCATAGTGAACGGATTTGTTTGTTTTTGATCGGAAAGTAAAAAAATAAAACCAGTATAAGTAAAAACCGTAATAGGTGAACAGAGTGATTTTATTTAAAAGAAAAACTTTGTGACATTTTTCCAATACCATTTTAAATTTTAAATAAAAAAAAAAAAAGAAACAATTAACTGCATGAGTGTACGCTAGAAAAAACATTTGGATTTCTGAGAAAGAATCTGTAAAATAATCATTGGAAAATCCCCTGTCTCTAAGAGATAGGAAACGCCCGCGACCGTGTTCGCCAAATATTGTTGTTACAACTGAAGACAAAGCATCTTTCACTTTAATTATTGCTGGTAAGCCGAAAACACAAGTAGGGATAGATAGGTATATAACCGTGGTTAAAAGGCAGCGAAGCCCCAAATAAGCTCAAATATCATCGCATTCGAAAATTTCTAAAGATGATAATAGGACTACGGCAACGGATAGTAATAGATTTGCTATTCTTCGGACTGATGAGCCTACAACATCCAACAAAACATTTAAACCGCCACCACTATACTTGAAAGAGCCTAATTCTAGTGAGCTGGTGAAACAACTTATTACGGCAATCGGCAAAGACACCTTCAACGTTATATCAGTAAAACAATGAAAATGAATGCTGAAAGTTGTCTGATGTTCCGGAGAACGAGAAGAGATCTTTTTACACCTATCAACCTAAAAGTGCTAAAGGCCTTCAGGTAGTTATTAAAGGCGTTGACCCTTAAGTAAATACTGATGATATTAAGACTGGACTGGAAGAAAAAGGATTTCAAATAAAAAATGTCGTTAATATTAGGAACCGTGAAAAGTTACCTCAACCCATGTTCAAGGTTGAACTAGAACCCAGGGATGTTGTCCTAAAAAAAGGTTAAATCCATCCAATTTATAACCTTAAACTTCTTTTGTATCGTAAGGTTACCGTTGAGGAGCCACATAAGCGTCTAGGATCCGTTCGATGCCTAAACTGCCAGGAATTTGGCCATACTAAAGCTAAGTACACACGGTTGTCAGATGTTACAATATTGTAAGATCTGGCAACATGCTGACAATGTAGTGACAATGAAAAATTGTCCCGCAAAAGTAAATTGTGTGTTCAGATGATCGTAAGAAAGTCTTACAATTTCATTGTCAGACTATGGTCTGACAAATAATTCATCCGACAACAAAAATTGTCAGTTCACAAGTTGTCAGATTGGTAGGTGAAAAAATTGCCAGACATGTTGTAAGACATTGCCACTTATGTATATCAACAACCATCTGTTTGGCAGTGTTGCCCATCAAACTTTTTTCTAACAATGATGCCATTGTCAGGTGCATTCATTTTATAAATCTGACAATTAAAACGGAGCTTATACTACTAGCCAATTATCTGGCAATGCCGACGAAGAGTGTTCTCACGAATGTCAGATGCCTGACAACATTGTCGTCTTACAATTCATTGACAGTGGTTTATCTGACAACGTTTTAAGTTAAAAATTGGCAGTTCACACGATTGTAATACATTTTCAAACAATTTTAGTGGCAATATTTTAAGATCTGACAACCGTGTGTATGTAGCTTAAGACTTATTGTAAGTTGCCCGCAGTTTGCGTGGTGTGTGGCAAACTCCACGGTACATCACAGTGCTTGGGAAACGTCAATGAATAGCGCTGAAGAATACTCTTTGTCCTCAAAAGTGTTCAGCCCGAAAGCCGAATTGATGATTAGGGATAAACCCTACATCATTCAGTATTGGAGTCAACTTCGCCATTAACAATTTTTCGAACAGTTTTGAAATTGTTGATCACTGGAGTAATTGTTATAATTAAAAATAAGAATAATTCTTGGCGAAAGCCAGGTTTGAACTTGAGCCAGGCGAATAATACCATCATATAATGTTAGAAATATTCAATAAGGTCGACTACTTATCACGGCACAGAGCCTGCCCAACATATATTCATACATACGTACGTTGATAAATAATAAAAAATAACTGATTGTTCAGTGACAGCAAAATGCAGTACCATCAACTGGATTTATAACAAACTACAAATGTGATCAATATGAGACAAATATAGACGAAAAAATAAATAAGTGATCGGTCAACATGTTTACATGGTACTGAGTTCGAATCCTGGAGAGTACTGATGAGCAGTGTAGCGACAGCGAAATAGCTAGTTGTCCCCCAGTTTTAGTGTATTCAATTATTTTTTCCTGTCTTCTTTGATCAAGAGTTATTGATCGCGGCAATTATTGTTATAATTAAAAATAAAAATTAATCTTGCCGAAAGCCAGGTTTGAACTTGAGCCAGACGAATAATACCATCGTTTATATTTATCTCAAATTATATTTCCCTAGTGGGGAAATTTTTGTACGTATAACATTATTGAAAATACATTCGAAATAGTTAATAGTATGAAATCATTAAAAAATTATGTAGGAAAACCTGTAGCGGTAACGAGAAGAAAAAAAATTTCCTACGTTGGGAAATTTTTATTCGGCATAAGTTTCTAATCAATATTTTTTACACTGTATTAAACTCTCTATTAAAACTTAAAACATTTCGTTAACTGTAAATTTCCCTTTTCGGGAAATTTTCAATAAATGATATAAATATTTTATGAAGAACCTATTTTAAATATTATAAGAAAATATTGTTATTGTAGGTTATAAGAAAATATTGTGGGAAAAACTGTTACGATGAATAAATAAATTATGTTGAAAAATTTCCCTTATTGGGAAATTTTTATATGGTATAACATTTCAAACAAAATTTTCTTTCGATGAAAATTTTTATATAAAAATCTATTTAAAATAACGCTTTGTTTAGGATTGTTCGAAAATTTTGTTAAACATTTTATAAATAAGCTCAAAACTAAAATTCCCCTGGAATTTGCTTAAAATTTCAATAACCCTGTTTTAAACCTAATTTAGCTCGTAGCAACATTTTAAGTACATTTTATAAGTTGCTTTCTGTACATATAGTGCCATTATTTACACTCCCGTTTCAAGATATCTGAGAGCTTTGCAGAAGACGCAAAGAAGCGAAAAAGTACTCGCAGTAAAGTATCAGTGTATTTGACTCTTTACCTTTTGTGGTTACCGATGCTTTATTTTATTTGTTGAAATAATATACATATGTATGTACTCGTGTGTGTACATACATACATACATACATGTATGTAGAAAGCAACAACTACAACTTCGTTAACAACTTTTATGATTGTGTTTAAGTTTGGCTTGGTCTCGGCCGGTCGATCTGTCGGTCGTTCGGTCGGTCGTTTTAATCGTATGTAAGTCGCTTGTGGCTTGTAGCGAAAAACTTTTAAGCTGCTGTTTGTTTCTTGGGCTTTCTGCTCAGTGCTGTGTTTGTGTTAAAGCTGCTGCTGCTGCTACTCGTGCTGCTGCTGCAGCTTTTACTGTTGTCGCCGATATAAAATTTCTGCTGTTGACTTTGTGGCAATTTGGTATTTGTAACCATGACCGTGGCTTTTAACTGATGTTCTTAAGTCCGTTGTAGGTCTGCATCTCTTCAGTTAGTGGCTGACCATCGTTTCGTGCAGACGTGTTTTGGTATAAAAGAAAAGCAAATCAAAAGATCTTAAGCAAAAGTCACCAAACGTCCGCAAAAACTTTCGGAGTTTTTTTTTCTCAAATGACAAATTGATTTTTTTTTACTTTTTAAACTATAGTTAATACTTTGTGCTTTAAAAAGAAGTAAATTTCTTACAGAAAGAAGTTGAACAAAATTCAAAAGATTTTTAAAGAAATATTTTAGTGGTAAAAATAAAAATACTTAAAATAGAAACAAGTGGCCATCTCTAGTTTTTGAAAAACCTAACAAAAATGTAATTAAAAATATTTGTTTTAAATCTATAATAAATATTTTACAAAATTATTTGAAAATTACTGAAAAATGTGTTGCAAAATTATGTAAAAATTTTAGAGTTAAAAAAGAGTTAATTTTGAAGTAATTGAAATATAATCTTTTCTGAAATATAATAAAAGTAGAAACAGTTTAAAAGTGCGATTCTCAAAGGAAAAATAAGGATTTGTATAAATTTTGTAGAGATTTAAAATTTTGTTTAATGTTCTTACTTATTAAGGCCGGTACGTAGTTATTACGGAAATTCATGTTTCATTCATACATTTATTTCTACACTAAAAAATAATTTGTAGATTTGTGTAGAAAAGGAATATGTATATATGTAAAATCTTACCTTCATCGTCCAAATATACGGCAAACAATTATTCCTCCATTTTATTAACAACATTTTATTTTAAATATATTTTATTAATAATAATAGTCAACTGTCTGCAATTCTGTAGGCAAATAAATGTATGAACATTAATTTTTGTTTCAGTTAAAGGAAAAAAGTCTCCACTTTTACTTTTAACATACCTGTAATAATAAAAAAAATATCAGAAATTCCGTTAACTTTTCTTTAAAAACTCCGTACCGGCATGCTGAAATTTACCAAATTGAAATTCCGCAACTTTTTTTACATACAGTTCTTATGAGAACCTGAATTTCCGTAAAAACTGCGTACTGCCCTTTAAATACAATTTATTTTCATTAGGCTCTTATTAAAACAAATTCTGTGGAAATTTGTCAAATAAGCGTTGAATAAATCTCCGGTTCGAAGGACCAAAATGTGCATGGCTAATGGGGTTTAAGAGGGAAATCAAAAGAATAAACTTACCGGGGAGACTGCTTATCGTGGCTGAAGAGGTGAAACGAGATGCTTCCCAGATAATTCTCAGTGATGGTGTGATGATTGGTGCCACCTCCGTGGTCGGCCGCTTGTGGCGGTAGCAACACTTCTCGTCTTTCAGTGATTGCTAGAGACCAATCTCAAATACTCACTTTTACCCAATTTTCTAGGGGGAAGTCACAGCATTAATACGTCCGATTCTATATAATTTCAACCTGATCACATGATGCCAATGGGCAGAATTCCGGAAAATAAAACACCTTGTCTTTTTTTTTGCTTAATATGTTGCCTTTAGCTGGCGGCACAATTTTATTTAAATTGCAAAAGAGCTGAATCCACTTGAGAGGTGTGAAAATATTGAAATGTTGCGTTAAATTAAGGTGCGTGGAAAAATATGGGAAATATTTAAATACACTTGATTAAAATGGCTTAAATACACTTTAAATTATGTTGGTTGCAATACACTTTAAACTCTGTCGTTTGCTTGTTGCTTTGTTCGCTGTTCTCCAATTAACGAGCAAACAAACAAGAGCCACTATTGAAAGAAGCCTTGTTGCCAGAACCAACGAGTCGTTCTCGTTGGTTTTGACAACATGGATTGCAAGACCTGAACAGCGTGCTTCTTTAATGCTAAAAAAAAGAACTCATTTTTCTCCAACTTATCATTTTTAATATAGCAAATCCCAAAATACTGAAAAGATTGCAACAATATTTTATAAAAAAAGTCATAATGGAGCCAACAGCATTTTCTTTTTGGTCGGTTAGAAAGTATGCGAACGTTAACGTTCGAGACCGTGAAACAGGCTTTGTTTTTATTATCAAAAACAAAAATTACAGAATATGAAAAAAAAATTCTGTTAGTTTTTTGTTTGAAAAGTATTATAAGAAAATTTTCTTTTTAATTCTCACTTCTTTGTTAAAAATAATGGAATATATAGTTAAAGGTTTGAACTTATTTTTTTCTAATATTTTCAAGTCCACTAATGATTGGATGTGAAAGATAAATAGATCGCTAGGAAACATAAAAAACAGATGTACAAACAATATGTTTTTTTGAATTTTAATAACAAATGCATTTGAAGTTTGGGATCCATCTTAAAAGACACATGTTGACTCTATCGAATCAGTGCAAAAGCAATTTCTTCGCATTCATTGAAATGTTTTCAATCTCGAATCTTGGAGTTCTCCTAGATCCTAAGCTTAACTTTATTAGCCATATTTCGCTAACTGTTGGCAAAGCACGTAGTATCCTTGGTTTCATAAAATGTTGGGCTAAGGAGTTTAAGTAACCTTATGTTACGAAGCAGTTGTACAATTCCCTGGTCAGACCCGTCTTGGAATATGCATCTGTAGTTTAGGATCCATCTTATAAAATACATGTTGACTCCATCGAATCAGTGCAGAAGCAATTTCTTCGCACTCATTGAAATCCGCTTAATCTCCCACCGTACACTAGTCGCCTTGCACTTATTAAGCTGCCAACTCTTAAAAGTCGTAGGACTATGTTGAATATATCATTTATTTTAAATTTTATTACCGGTGACATTTGTTCAGTGTTCCGACTCAATAATATTGCATTGACGGTTCCTAATCGAGTTGTTAAATATTAAATAGTTTAGATCTAATTATGCTAATGCTGATCCATTTAGGAGGATTTGCAGTCAATTTAACAAATATTATAAATTTAAGGACTTTTCTTTAGATAAACACTGAAATAGTCAGCGAGGGCCAAGCCCGATGAATACGATGGTTGAGACATGATAACGGTTTTGTTTTTGACCAACAACTCACGCAAAAGCATCGGTGTGTGAGCTGGTGCATTATCGTGGTGCAAAATCCACAATTCTGTGCGTTTCTGACGAATTGCTTCGCGCAAATGGCACATAACTTCAAGATAGTATTCCTTATTGACCGTACGACCATGTGGCAAGAAATCATGATGCACCACGTCATTGCAGTCGAAGAAAACAGTGAGCAAAACCTTCACATTTGACCGAACTTTTTTTTTTAGGTCTTAGATGCTTCCATAGGGATTTGTCACTTGTTATGATGCTTTTGAGGAAATCGGGATCGTCGTTGACGATGTTCAACAACTTCTGAGCGATGTCCATACGACGTTGTTTTTATTCAAAATTTAGTAAATTTGGTAAAAAATCGAAGAGCTCACCAAAACGCGACTAACCTTTTTATCTGTCAAAGGCAACATATATGTGTAACAGACATGTGTACCAACATAACAGAAAAAAATGCGGAAATCGATCATATGTAATTCACGAAATTTTAAAATAGCGGTTACTTTTTGATCACACCAGGTACATTCAACATATTAATTAGAGATTATTAGTACACCTATAGAACAGAGAATTAATTATTAAAGGTGGGAAACTGCTTAGTGTGGTGCTACATGCTATTGTACTAGCCATCTGCTACTTCTTATGAATGAGGCTAGCGCGGTCAGATTGACTGAGGCCAGACATGATAGGCTATTGAAGCTTCGCTCGTCAAGATATCGTAGACGGTGGTGCTCCAATGCTGAGCATATTCATATGAAGTAAATGATTGTCTTTTCCTCGTCTTTGTTTTGGTTATAGGGTAAGCCCAGTCTCGTGGTATGGCTCCCACAGGCAGTGCTCAGTTATGACAGCTATAGTGACTCTCAATTAAAATCTGGACAAATTGTGAAATTAGTTTACAGTTTACAACAGATAGACGAAAAAATATAGATGGCTCAAGATAAAAAGCGTAATTTGCTTTTTGCAAAACAGCATTTACTTATATTTTAGTAGTATTCCTTATAAATATAGGATGTAAAAAATTAAGGTATCAGGTAGATGATCCGAAACTTTTTGTGGCGGAAAATTTATGATTTGAACGAAGCAAATATGTGGTTCCATCAGAATGGTGTCACCTGTCCCACAGCATACTTTGGATCTTCTTAAAGAAAAGTTCGAAAATTAAATTATAGACATCCACACGTTTCTTGATATAAGGCATGTTGCCGCTGCGATCTATCTTTCCTGGGAGCTTTTTTCTTTTCCAGCACACTGGTAAGGGTTGTGCGCATAAGAGATCGATTTCTCTATCCTCTCGGGTTGCCCCTTTTTTTGGCTAATTTGTCAGCGAATTTGTTTCTGTTATTGGCCCCGTGTCCACGTACCCATTTTAGGGTTAAGTTTGAATGTCTCGCAATCTCGTTAAAAGATATCCGGCATTCTTGGAATAGACTGGAATAGTTGTGTATTCCAATCAGAGTTGTAATGGCGGTCTTGCTGTCCGTTATTATCATGATATACATGAATTAATTTGTAGTTTTCTGTAAAGCGGTGTCTATGAAAAATGTATTGTTTAATTTAAAATTCTTTCAAAAAATCAGCATGCCAAGTTAAACACATTTGCTATACATACAAAAGCACATAGGCGCATCTGTATGTAAGTATGTACTCGTATCCTTTGCTTTTGTATTTTGAATGTTCCTGCAACAGCATTTCAAGGACGAACATAAATGTCAATCAATCATAAAATATTTAAAATTAACTCTTCTGTCTTCAGCACAAAACTATTTATTTTTAAATCACGGCAAAGACAGCGCCCCAGACAGACTTGCAGACATAAATTTTTATGACAATAACAAGTCATAATTTAAATAATCATTTTAAAAATATGAGAAAGAGAGGAAATAATCAAAATTACACTATATTCATACGTAAAACAGACACAAGCATTTGCATGTGTATGTGTGCTAATAGATGTGCTTGGGCGAGTTATATTATTCGTTCTTTTAATATGAGGCCAAAATTCCTTTGATTTTGATTTATTTTAACAACTCTACGCGGCTAAAGCTCAAAATAGTTATAGACTGGTATAAATACAGTTAATATTAATATTAATGAGAGATTTTCCAGTGCGATGATTAACAAGAACTACACAGGGGTCTTGCCGCATTCGCAGGCTTTTCAATTATTTTGCATGTCTTCAAAAATTAGAAATTTTGACCTGTCGGTAATAAAGTACTCGTATGCTTTAGCACAACTGAAGTCAATTTTTTAAAGTCGACTCTAATTCATTCATAGAAAACTTAAAGCATAATTTTAGGTGTGTTCCACGTGAATAACAAAACATTCCGAACTAGCCCATAGTAGTCCAAAAGCGTTCCACGGAATAATTTTTGTGCAATTTTGAGAGAAAATGAGAGAGTAATTTTTTTCATTTCCTGCACAAATTAGCCCGAACTTTTTCTTTGGGTAAGTTCGGACTAGAATTGAATAATCAGCTGTTTTATGTTTACATATGTATGAAATGTTATCAGAAAATTTGCAAATTGGAAAAAAGTTTTTCTTTAAAAATTAGATAAAAGCAAAATGTAAGGTTGCCCAAACAAAAATAACGTTGTGAAGTTGTAAACAGAGCATGCTATTGCTATTTGGCTTTTCATTTTATAAATATATGCTTTAAAAAACAATTGAAGATATTATATTACTTTTAATTTTACATCTGTTGCCAATAATGCAAATCTTATGTTTATATAATCTTATGCGTTTTAAGCGTCTAAAATCACTAAAATAACCTTTAATCTAAAAAGTAAGCAGCACTACTATTGCAAGATGTACAATTGTGGTTTTTTGCGTTCCAGCAGTTTTCGATATAATTTGCAAATTTAGAGAGTAATTTGCTTTTTACTCTCATTAGTCCGAACTAGTCCGAGATCTCGTGGAACACAACTTTTGATGTAAAAATCAGCTCTAAATTTTAAATCAGCTGGAGCTACATAGGAGTATATATGTTTAACACGTTTCACAACACCATCAGCTGTTCATTGCAGAGTGGAAAAGTTTAGAAAAATAATAAAGGTTATATTCCTAAAAAATGTTTTTTGTTTATTGCAGATTTATTTGCTAAATTTCTATATAAAGTTTATCAAATAAACGTTTAATAAATAAAATAAAAAATATTTTTTATGAAACCGGCTGTAAAAGTGTTTAGATTTCAAGGCGTCAAAAGAGATTTTGCTGTTACTAGTGATTGTGAAGAAAGTTTCGATGAACGAAAGTCTAAAATGTATAATAACATATCATACGTACGATCTTACTGAAATTACAACTCGTTCCTATATAAACTTGTTGAATATTATCGAATATTACCTGCCTTATATAAAAAAAAAATTCAAGTTTATTAAGCTTTTATTGAACTGATTTTATTGAACAAAATTTGTGTAACAAGACCTTAATAAACACGAAAATTTTTTATAAATAAGGCCGTGGTGGACATATAATTAAAACAAAAATTTGATCTTTCATTCTTTCGATATTTTTATGACTAATACTCGTGACTCAAAAAAGCTTGTTCCGAGAAAAACACATTTCAAATTTTTAGTTTCCATACAAGTCTTAAGCTACGTACACACGGTTGCCGTTTGTCACAATATTGTAAGATCTGGCAACGTGCTGGCAATGTAGTGACAATGGAAAATTGTCCCGCAGAAGTAAATTGTGTGCTCAGACGATCATAAGAAAATCTTACGGAAAGTTTAAGTTGCAATGTCTTGAGATTGGTTGTGGCCAATGGGGAAAACAAGAGAAAAGACAGCCGCTCTCTTCTATCTTGCCACCACCAAGATCAATGCTTTGATTTAGCAGAACTCCACAGCTATATATTTTCCATTATATACTCTCTTTTAAGACAAAAACTACAATTTTTTTTTATATTTTTGCATAACTCAGTGTCTTTGGTAGGAATTGAATCTGCGACTTCGAGGCTATCAGCAAATCCTCTACCCACTGGGCTACCGAGGTACTTTGCAGAAAAATTTAAAAGCTTCGGGCCATTGTGCCAGAAAAATTGCAATTTTATTTTATATTTTTGCAATACCGAGCATCTTTGGCAGGAATCAACCCTCGAGGCTATCAAACAAGCACATTACCTATTGATCCTTTGAGGTACTTTGCAGAAGTACCTAAAAGCTTTAGACTACTGTGTCTGAAAAAATATAATTTTTTATATGTATGCAACATCCAGAATCTTTGGTAGGAATCGAACCTGCGACCTCGAGTCTATCAGTCAATCCTCTACCTAATGGTCCATCTAAGTACTTTACGGAAAAATTTAAAAGCTACGAGCCACTGTGCCTGAAAAACTAAATTTTTTTTAGTTTGTACATATGTACAACAGGTTTTTAGTTCAAGTTTTTCCTTTCTTAATTTTTTCTTAAGAAGGATTTTTTACAATACAAATTTGCTGTGATCAATAATTATTGATTGAAGAAGACAAGAAAAATAATAATCAAATCTTTAGCTGGGGACAACTAGCTGTTTCGTAGTCGCTACACTACTCATCAGCACCCACTGGGATTCGAACTCGGGACATGACGTATCATGATCTACTGCTTTAACTACTAAGCCACCGAGCATTTAATTATTTTCTATCTATATTCATCTCATATTGAATCACATATGCATTTTGTTAATTGCCCACATTGTTTGCAGTAGATCATGATACGTCATGTCCCGAGTTCGAATCCCAGTGGGTGCTGATGAGTAGTGTAGCGACTACGAAACAGCTAGTTGTCCCCCAGCTAAAGATTTGATTATTATTTTTCTTGTCTTCTTCAATCAATAATTATTGATCACAGCAAATTTGTATTGTAAAAAATCCTTCTTAAGAAAAAATTAAGAAAGGAAAAACTTGAACTAAAAACCTGTTGTACATATGTACAAACCAAACAATTTTTAATTTAAAAAATTATAAAAGTTCAACAAAAAATTTAACAAATTAAATTTTTTTTATATTTTTGCTACACCGAGAGTCTTTGGCAGAAATTGAACCTCAAGGCTATCAATAGGGCACTCTACCTACTGGACCATTGAGGTATTTTGTAGAAGAATATAAAAGCTTCGGACCATTGTGACTGAAAAATTAATTTTTTTTCTTGCAATACCCAGAGTATTTACTAGGAGTCGAACCTGCGAACTCGATGTTATTAGTCAGCGCTCTCTCTACTGATCTATCGAGGTACTTTGCAGAAGAATTTAAAAGCTTCAAACCACTGTTTCTAAAAAACTACAAACTTTTTTTTATTTTTGCAACACCAAGAGTCTTTGGCAGGAATCGAACCTGCACCTTGAGGCTATGAATCAATCCTCTTTCTACTGGACCATTGCGGTATTTTAAAGAATAATTGAAAAGCTTTGGACCACTGTGTCTGAAAAAATACACAGTTTTTATAATTTTTCAACACCCACAGCCTTTGGCAGGAATCGAACCTCGAGGCTATCAGCCAATCACTCTATCTCCAAGTCCATCGAGGTACTTTGCAGAAGAATTTAAAAGCATCGAATCACTGTGCCTAAAATATTAAAATTTTTTAAATATATTTTTGCAACATTCTGAGTCTTTGCCAGGAATCGTCAATCACTCTAGCTACTAGTCCATCGAAGTACGAAGTACTTTACAGAAAAATTTAAAAGCATCGAACCACTGTGCCTGAAAAATATAAATTTTTTTAATTTTTGCAACATTCAGTGTCTTTGGCAGGAATCAAACCTCGAGGCTCTCAGTCAATCCCTCTAGCTACTAGTCCATTGAAGTACTTTACAGAAGAATTTAAAAGCATCGAACCACTGTGCCTGAAAAATATATATTTTTTTAATTTTTGCAACATTCAGTGCCTTTGGCAGGAATCAAACCTCGAGGCTATCAGTCAACCCCTCTAGCTACTAGGCCATCGAAGTACTTTACAGAAAAATTTAAAAGCATCGAACCACTGTACCTGAAAAACTAATTTTTTTTTTTTATATTTTTGCAAAACCTAGAGTCTTTACCAGAAATTTATCCTGCGATCTTAACGCGTCAATCACTCTACCTACTGGACCATCGAGGTATTTTGTAGAAGAGTGTAAAAACTTCGGTCCGCTGTGACTGAAAAAATAAACATTTTTTTATGTTTTTGCAACAGTCAGAGTCTTTGGCAGAAATCAAACCTTGAGGCTATCAGTCAATCACTCTAGCTCCAAATCCATTCAGGTACTTTGCAGAACAATATAAAAGCATCGAACCACTGTGCCTGAAAAACCAAGTTTTTTTAAATATTTTTGTAACACCCAAAGTCTTTAGCAGGAATCGATCCTGCGATCTTGAGGCGTCAATCACTCTACCTGCTGGACCCTCGAAGTGCTTTGCAGAAGAATTGAAAGCTGCGGACCACTGTGTCTGAAAACAAAGACTCAGATTTACGATACCAAATTAAGTTATGGCGACCCACCGACTCAGAGACCCAGCAATATTTAAAAAAAAATAAACAAATATTACAAATTGAATGCACAACTCCTACAGCAACAGCAGCAACAACAACAACAATATACAATAACACTACACAGGGACTGTTTTCCCAGAGGAAGCTGTAGAAAAGAAAAACTTGATACAAAAAAAAGCTTAAAATAACTATTGCCTTATTTTTATATACGAGTACATAACTATAAATAAAACAGTTTTTGTTGTTGCTGTCTTGTTAGTGCTGTTTGTCTTTTATGATTTATTTTTTTTTGCTAAATTTATTTTTACACATTCATAAAGCGTAAGATAAACACCGTTGTTTTCGAATGTTTAACAAACTCACTTTGATTCATTCACTTCAATTCCACAAACCCAACCAACCCTGCCATCCCTGTCCCGCCCCACCACAACCGTATTACACCAGCATACCGGCCTCTTAAGTCCAGAACTCATTCGCTCACACGCTTTAAACTTTTTAATATTCTGCCTGGTGCTAAAAGCGTTGTTTTTTTTTCTTTTCTTTTTCACTATGAAAAAAAAAAATATAATACAAAATAAAAATTATTTTAAAGATAAAGAAAGAAAAAATTAAAATATGTATGTTTGTATGTCTGAATAAAATTTCGCTTCTAAGAGAACGTGTGATTTTAAATGTGTATCTTCTCCTCCCAGCTTGAACTGATCGATTAAAGTGTAACAGCTTTCTGTTGCTCTTGTTTTTGCTGCGGCTCTTGCTGTTGTTGCTTGTGCTGTTGCTATTGCTATTGCTCTTGTTGTTGTTGTTGTTGTTGCTTAAAAGTTTATTTTAATATAATGAATGGTTGCGAGTACAAGTATTTGTGCGTTTATTTAATACTTCCTCCGTATGCTGAATTAATTTCTTCTTTGTTATTACGAATATCTTTAGTGAATTCTTTTGATGTTTTCATTTGACAGTGGCGCAACTTGCAATTAATATCGATGTAATTTCTTAAGATTGATTTATCGATAATTACAACGTCTCTAAAGTGTTTTTTTTTTTTTGGTATTGAATTTATTGGTATTGTCAAAATATCTGGTAAAGCTGCCTAGATATATGTTGGCTGTATAACAGCCAAGGTGTATTAAGATGTATAAGGTGGCAGCTCTGCGGTCTCAGCCGATTTTTTGCTACTGGTAATATCGTGAGTGCTTAAGGCCTATTATACAAGTATAAATACTTTCATTAGAATTGGTGAGATAAAAGTCTAAACACATTTCTTGCGACTGTCAAAAAGTCTAACGTAAATTAGATTTTGCATTCACACCGTCACACTTGATATAAACCAACATAGATTGCCATCATAAAACTTTTCACGGCGGCAGGTGCGCTATTCGTCGTAGGCGATAGACATGCCGGCGCGTGAAATTCTTCAACAGTTAAAATAATAATTATGTATAACACATCCAAATTCAATAGCACAAACATATTTTATGTTCTAAATATAGCATGAGCAAAATACATTTATAAATGACAGCTAAATTCCAAATTTCGAGCTTTTTTATAACGACAAAAAATACTATCAGTGACGGCACCCCATCGGCTACGAAATAGCCGACTACTCAATTTTTAATTAGCTGGTTTGCTAAAAAACACAACTCTGATCCAATGTAAAGTATTATCGTTTTGAAAAGTTTCAAAAAACAACAAAGTCGTATGGGATCTCAAATTTTTATCGTATTATTTTTCGTATGTATGACGGATTACATTCAGACTATCAGACTTGCACGTATTATTTGAATTTTTGACAAGTATTAATACAAAGTATAATAGTCTGAACTGGGCTTTAGCGTCAAATGTATTGTTTATATTTTTGTAAGCAGATGTAGTGGTTTATTCTAAATTGAGCAGTTAAAACTAATTTTGTGAAAGTAAAAATAATTTAAATATTTCTAATATTATATGTTGGTGTTTGTCTAGCTCAAGTTCAAACCTGGGGCCAAATCACCGCATACGATATCGAGCAATATTATAGAAATTTTTCATTTGGTATCATGGCACACGATATCGAATGAATTGTGTTGCAATATCATAAAAAAGTTAAACATTTTTTTTATTTGTATTCGTACTTTTGGGAAACGTAGCGTAACGTAAATGTAAATGTAATGTAAATGTGGTAGCACTTAAGGTACAATTATGCGAACGTCCACGTACGTTTATGGAACGGTCGTTAGTATTTAAGTATACATTAATAATGTAAGTGCTTACTGAAATTAACTGTCACGTTTCCGGGACGTCTCAACCTGTTTAAAATAGAATTTGACGCCGTTGTTACGTGACATTCGTAGACCAGTGCTGGAACTCTTATATGAGAGATGGTATTCTGGCACATTAACCCCTTTTTGGAACTTTTTCAGTGATGCAAAAATAATATAATTTACAGTTTTTGCCATTTTTATCATAAGAGTTATAAGAATACTATTTAATAAAATATATTGAGTTTGAATAATGACAATAGAAACGTAAATATATGTGTACAACTATTTCTTTAAACATAAACGTATGTATTAATGTTAATGTTAATTATTTGTTCCTGTCTTCTTTGATCAAGAGTTATTGATCGCGGCAATTATTTTTATAATTATAAATAAAAATATTTCTTGGCTTTAGTCAGGATTGAACTCCAGCTAGACGAATGATACCAACCCATTATCATATAATATCAGAAATTTTAAACATAAACTTTATATTTCTTGAAGCCAATTGGTACTTATTTGACTATAGCAAGTACGAAAACTAACTTAAAAATGCCCATCACTGTTTCGAACAGCCGACAATAATTGACAAAAAAAAATTCAATTTGGCTGGAAAATATAAATAGTTTTATTTTGTTTTAATAAGTGAAAATTGTTTTGTTAATAATAAAAAAATAAAAAAAAATATGGATGATCTTTTTTTTTTAATTAGAAACACCGACAAATTAAACTAAACATTGCACACTATGCTGTGCAATGTTTTGTATATTTTTTGTTGACATGTGGTACGGTTTTTAAAGTTCTATAACTATACAAACGGCCGTACGTTAAGTTTTTCTAACATCAACGTTCGCATAACGAGGCCTTTATAGAACACTTAAAATCCTATATGTGTTTTTGATACAAACAAAAGTGCATGTGAAGAAAAAGTGTTCTTCATTTTTATATTATTATAAATAACTAATTTTTCATAGTCCATATCTTTAAGCGGCCCATACACGTTTCAATTCAATTGTGAATTGAGTCTTTCAATTGAATTGACTATAGTCCACACACTTCATAAACTGAATTGAAAGATTTTCATTCAACTATTAAATTCAATAAAATTATAGACAATTTTAAAAATATATAACGTTCTCTTTGCAAAAACACTACACATATATATTTTAAGACCTGATCAAGAGACTCGAACACACACAACACAATCGATTTGAAAGACTTGTTAGCCAACTTGAAAAAATCAAAACATTTTATTTTTTCTTCAACCAACTCGACAACTGCCAAACGCATTTTGGTAAAAATCCTAAAAAAGGTGGTAAACCTCCTAATGATAATAAATTTAAAAAATTTTATAATTTTTGAATAAACAATCAAGTTTTTTATTCGCTATTTAAGCTTCTAACATTTATACCAGTAAAAAAATTATAAATAGCTTGTTTTCTATGAAAGGTGTAAAGAAATGTTAGAGACGTTTATAAATAGAAAAGCTTGTTTTTCGTGCTTTGACGGATATTATTAGAGCATTTTTCTTTTTAAATTCTCAGCAATTTATTTGGATTGTTGGGATATAAAGTTAAATGTTTGAGAATATCTTTCAAAAATTTCCAAAGTCTACTGATGATTAGGGTAGTTCCTATGAAATGTCGACATATAGATAGCTGGGAAACATAGAAAACAAGCTATTTATAATTTTTTTACTGGTATTTTTGAATAAAAAAATATTGAATAAAGTTGATTTATATAAGAAATTTTAAATATATTAAATAAAGTTATATAGTTTGTTCTTATCTTATATTAAATAAAAAAATTATTAAAAATGTTAAAAAAGAATAAAATAAAAAATATATAAAAACCAAAAATTTTTTTTCAAATAAAGATGCTAATATTCATTTTAAATGATTAATAGAAGAGTAAGCTATTAATTTTCGTAAAGATGTTTGATTTAATCTTCCAATCGCTCCAATTATTCTTGAAAAAATAATTCTAAAAATTATTAAAGGTTTATGTATAATATAAGATATTTATATTAAAGGAGCAATTTTTTGTCAAGTTATTAAAATTAAAACATTTATTCATGATAAACCTTCAATAATATTTGGAAATCAAAAATGCAATGGAGCTGATCCCCTTTTTAATAAAAGTGATGAAACAATTATTATTTCTATAGTATTTAAATTTATATTATTTGAATTTAATAAAAATAAGATAATTGCAAATAATCATATAGAAGAAGCTATTGTTTGAGTTAAGAAATATTTTAATGAGGATTCTGTTGATATTAATTTATCGTCTCTTATTAGGGGGATCGTGGATGACAGCAGCATTTGTCACTGGTACTCTTTTAGTTATAGGCCCAGCATATCAGAGATCGCTGCCAAGAGACTAAATATGAATGATTCACTGAACAGTGATCTTTTATTAGTCTCTGAATGGGGTCATAAAAACAGGGTCGCCTTTAATGCTCGTAAGACCCAGTGTTGCTTATTGACGCACAAACAAACGACCGCAAATGCTGCTTCATCTGTACTCATGGATGGTATAAATATTGAAGAGTCGGATGCTCTTGATGTTCTTGGAATGAAGATACAGTGTGATGTTCGCTGGACTGATCATATTTTTCATGTCTCTAAAGAAACATTCAAGTGCCTCGGTTTTTTGAAACGGTGTAAGATGTACTTCACTCCATCCGATCTCCTTACTATTTATACCTCCGACCGAATATGGAATACAACTCTCATGTTTGGGCCGGTGCCTCAAAGTCTATTTTGTGGTTACTCGACCGTGTGCAGAAGAGGGTGAAGAAGCTCATCGGTGACAGTAACGTATCCAGCTCTATTGTAGAAGCTCTTCGGAGACAGTAGCGTATCCAACTCTAGACTCACTGAAGCACAGACGCAGTGTAGGGTGCGTTACTCTCTTCTATCGTTACTACAATGGATTTTGCTCGACGAGATTAGGAATCTTGTCCCCGAAACTCGCACATTTATACGGAACACGCGTGCATCATCCAGAGCTTATCTATTTGTTGTCGATTACCAGGGGAAACGTACTACGCATTACAAAGAGAGAATTCGTTTTTCAGCCGTACGTTTCGCCTGTCGAATAAGTTGCCTGCAGACGTGTTTCCTGTCTGTTATAACGTTGGAAAAATATTATTACTACAACATAACGTTGGAAAGTTCAAGTCAAATGTTCACAAACACTACTCCCTCTTTCCCCCTCCTCACAACCTATTTTCCTAGTTCTGGTACAATGCACTGCATATGTAGGGGGCATCCCCTGAGTACTGGTCCAATATAAAAAAAAAAGATAATAAATTAATTTCTAAATCCTATTCAAGTTCCTAATCATGAATTAGCTGAAATAGAAATTAAAGTTTTAATAATTAAAATTATTATAAATATAATTTTTGATGAATTATTTAAAATTAGAAGAAAAGGATTATAACCTTTATAAATGGGGTATGAAGCCATTAGCTTAATTAGCTTATCTTTTTATATTTTAGTGTACGATGCACAAAAGTTTTTGATTTTTTAGAAATAGTTTAATTCTATTAAATATAATGAATATAATTTTTATTATATAATTTACCCCATCAAGGTAATCCTTTTGTAGGCAATTCATTCTCTTTTTTTTACAATAGACAAAGCCATACACGCTTTTATTTGGATAACAACCGACTCAGTTGCCAACTGAATTGAAACGTGTATGGGGTGCTTTATATCAAATAAATTATTAAAATTTTTGTTGTTGTTATATTTTTATAACTTCGCAGACCTAAATTTAAATATTCTCTAGCAGCATAACGCTGCATTATGAACTGATTTTTAGAAGTAGTTTTATTGTTCAAAGATTATGCTTGTGGAATATATTTTTGAAAATCGGGCGAATAAATTTTGTGGGTACATATAAAGGGCCAGTTGCAAAAATCACGACAGGAAATGCTGCAACCGGCAATTGTAGCTGTGTAGGCCATTACTGAAATATTTTGAACACGGCAGCAACATAAATTCATTTGAATAAAAGTATACTTCACCTTAGAACTTTAAGCTTTACAAAATTCCATTGTTTTACAGTACGAGTTCTGTTAATATCAATCCTTCATGAAAAAAGTTCTCTTTAACAAAAAGGCCTTAAAATCTAAAAAAACAAATTAATTAAGAAACTTTTGTGTGCTACGCTTAATTCAGGTTAGGCGGGTCTTAAAAGTTGGAAATATAAAATTTTGATCTATAATGGGAACAATATTAAAGAATCAAAAGTTTAAATTGAATTTTTCAAAAATTTGGACAAAAACGCTACGACTCAAGAAAGAAAAATGTATGTACATAAATTATAAAATTGTTCGTCGAAGATATGCAATTAAAACTACTCATAAATGAAGTAACTGGTATATATCTAAAGAGACAAATAAACTCTGCAAATGACAAAATTTTACATTAGACAACACAAACATTCAAGATGTTTGCACAAAAATCGTGCAAACATGCTTAAACAACGCTAAATGTTTGTACAAATGTTATTGTATGTTTGGTAAGCTGTTTGTGTAGTTTGTTTGGCGCTTAACTAGTTCTTTTATAAAATTAGGCATTCTTATTTTGAGCATAAATATGTATTCAGTAAAACAAATAAATTTATTAATTTATTTAAAAGCCCATATAAATTTTGTTCTTTTATTATGCTTTAAGTATTAAACACATAGACCACAGCAGACTACACGACTTCACAACAGCAAATGCTGCAACCGGCAATTGCAGTCATGTAGTGCACTACTGAATTCTTTTGAACACGGCAGCAACATAAATACATTTTCAACAAATAATATTTCAGTGTGGCCACCTAAGAGATTTTAGCTTCACAAAATTTGTTGATTTACAGAACAAGATCTATTTATATCAAACTTTCATGAATAAGTACTTCTGTCTAAAAAATAACGTCTTAAAAAGATAAAAATAATAAACTAATTAAAAAAAGTTTTCGTTTACTACGATTAACTCAGATTAGGTGGGCCTTCAAAGTTTAAAATATAAACGGATATAAGTTCTGATCTATAATGAGAACAGCGTTAAATAAATGAACTACTTGTACGTGATGTAAAATCAACTGGTGTATGAATTTGTATCTATGCACATTCTACTTATTTAATAAAATTAAGTTTTCTTGTTTTGACTCTAATGGCCTTATTCATAAAAAAAATATTGTCTGGGGGGTTACTGTCTATTGCGATGCGAAAGAAAAATCAAAGAATTGGTACCCTGTATTGCGTTTTCGTATTCGCCTTTCGCATTTAATTTTTTAACTTTCGCACAATTTATTTTATCATTCTTCGCTTTTGTTTATTTTGTGGTACCAGTCTTGCTTCATTTTCAAAGTATTTCACGAATAACTTTGTGCAAATGGCACAGAGTATCGAATTATACTGTTATCGCATTCACCTTTCGCATGGAACTTACTTTCGCATCGCAATAGAGAGTAACCCCCCTGTTTATTAAAAGACTATTATGTGACAAATTTCTATTTGTCAAATAAGTGTTGAACAAACATATAATATATTTTATGAATACGGCCGTAAGTATGTATGCATATGTTTAACAATAGTATCAATAAATTTACTAATTTATTTAAAACAGCATTTATTGTTATTTTATGTTATATTAGAAAATAAAATATTACCGAGAGCTAAATTCATTGGTCACACTGTTTTTATTTTGTAGTCAAGAAGAATAGAAATTAGTTTGATTCGACTGCGGCAAAAAAATCAGTATGGACAACAACCTGCAGTCGTGTCGTCTTGCTTTTGTCTAAATAAATGTTCGCATTTAAATGCATGTATTTTATATTTGACATATTGAAGTCGCTTGTTGGCTGGCTTCAATGTGTTTAATGCTTTATTAGAAAATAAAATATTTTCAAGAGCAAAATTTTTTTATTAGATATTTTTTTTATACATTGGTCACGCTGTTTTTATTTTACTACAATAAAAATAGAAATTAGTTTAATTCGAGTTCGGTAAAAAAAAAATCAGCATGGACAACAACCTGCAGTCGTGTCGTCTAAATAAACACTCTCATTTAAATGTATGTATTTTATATTTGACATATTGAAGTCGGTTGTCTGCTGCCTTCAATGTGTTTAATGCTTAATAATAAACTTCAAAAATCCTTAGTAAAACTAGTAAAAAGAGAATACAACTGCCTTGTATTTTTTATATCAAGGTCCCAACCGTCTTTTCACAATTGACCACAAATTCTCAATTGGATTAAGGTCGGTACTTTGCGCATGTTACTGCGCAAAGTTGAAATTTTTACCCAGTCAACCATTCCATAATGATTTTTGAGGTATGTTTTGGGTCACCATACTATTGAAATATGCCTTCTTTCTCAGGGTAACTCTTGCCATAATAATAGGAAGAAAAGCATTTTCTCTGTGTGTAGTCAGTATTTGAAGTCAAATACTGTTTTTCACTTTTATCACCCAAATAGCCACTGTCCCGAATAGCAACTGCTTAACCGTATACTCCGTATTCTCTTTCTTGTTTTTAATGGCTAAGTACATTTTATAAGATAATTGTTGATAAGATTGTGACAGAGTTGTTATTAATAAATTTGCTTTATTTAGATCATTATTGCTCTAAAGGATATTAAAGCTGTTAATTTGTTAACATTTAACTTAATTTGAAAAGTAGGAATAATAAAAAGTTTTCAACTCAAACTTGATTCAGCCAGCAACATTCGTACAAAATAAGAAAAAATAATTGATCTTAAACGGGCATACTCACTCGTAAAATAAAATAAATTTAATTTCCTTTAACCTAAAAAAACTGAAAGAGCTGTTGTCGTTTTTGAGTTGAACGAAATCTTAAAAACATATTAAATTAATATAACAGCAAATCATCAATTTTATGTTGTTATTTATATATATTTCGTTTTTTTTTTTATAAAAAAGAGGAAAAGCAATAAAAATATTGCAGTCTTTAGTTACAGCTGTTGTTGTTGTTGTTGTTTAATTATTTAAAACTCATAAAATTTGAACATTTTGAAGCCTAACGGTTATTTTATTTTTTTATTTGTTATTGCAAAAAAATATAAAAAATTACACCTGCTGTTTTTACTCCAAAGATTAAGATCCATTTGAATGTTTAGAATTGCTTAAAGAATTTAATTACATTTTTTTTTTAGGATAACTTGATGTGAGCTGATATTTGAATAATGTAACAAGAGATCTCCAATATTCAAAGAACAGGCACTTAAGATTTTTATGCAGCAGAATTTTGTTAGTTTTATGGAGACATTAACGGGAAAATGTTTTTTAAATGTGTTGGGAAGAATTTAGTCAAAAGTGTTTCTCTTCACAAGTACTATAAGTTCGTTAAGCTAGAGTTTTTAATCTAAATAGGTGTTTAAATGTGGTAGTTAAATGATTTAATATCCTCATACATAATCAAGAGATGTGAAAGGAAGACAGATTACAGACATACGGGGAAGTAGATCTCTATAGAAAATAAACTCCGTTCGCAGTTGAAATCATGCCTACATTTAATCAAATAGTGTAGTGGAGGTTGCAAGCCAGATAATAATCGGGAAAAACACTGCAAGCACATGAACACTTATTGATTAAACTTGGGTTGGGGGATTTATTATCCTGTGAATAAATCCCTTTTTCTTATAATATCTCAAGGATTTGAGATTATTTTGTTATGCATACTTTTTTGATGAAAAAATCATGCTTAATGCTTAAAAATATTTAAATTATTTTTCAATTTAATTTACAAAAATATGCTAGCCGCCGAGTATTTTTAATCAACTTTGCTTTCGCTTTTTTCTCGCCGATAGTATCACTATCGGATAAAAAATATCGATGGTGGACCAAAAATGAATTATTGTACAACTTTTATCGCTGCAATTCTTACTTTGTTGGTGAGATGGGAGAGATGAATTGAAAGGGGTACGCATACGGTCAAAAAATAACTATTATTATCAAATTTCGTGAGTTACGGATGTTCGATTTTCGCATTTTTTTTTCTGTTAAGTTGGTACACATGTCTGTTATATATGTTGGCAATATCAGCCATTTCGGATTGTCAGTTTGTTTTTGACAGATAAAAAGGCTATTCGGGTTTTGGTGTGCTTTTCGATTTTTAGTCAATTTTGAGCAAAAACAACGTCGCAAGGACATCGCTCAGAAGCTGTTGAACATCATCAACGACGGTACACAACAGTTATTGATGAATAACAAAGTACTTTAAAAAAAATTTTAAATAACGGTAGTTTTTTGATCAGCCCTCGTATATTGGATTTTTTGAAATAGAAGAAAAAAAGAAAAAAAAAAGGGAAGAAATATTATGCAAATAAGTTTTTTTCCAATAGAACTTGGCAAAAAAAAAAAAAAACAGTCGTAAAGCAGCTCTGGGCTGAAGAACAGCCCGCGCGTCACCGTAATTATTTCTTAAGTGCGATCAGGCTTGTAACGGAGTATTGTAAAGCTAAAAACTCTAAGTTTTATGTACAGGATGGCTGATGAAAGCTGCTTACCAAAAAAAAAATTAATAACTTATTTGCTGTGTAGCTAAACCGTTCCATTTTTATTGTAATTTATAGACTGATCTATAAGTTTAATTAAAATGGAGAATTGGGATAATGAAACGAGAATTTGGATAGTGCAACGCCTTCACGCTTTAGAGTCGGTTGTTTCCGTGCAAGGAGAATATAGGCGCATGTTTGGCCGCTCTCCTCCTAGCAGATGGACTATAATGAGGCTCTTGAAGAATTTTGCCGAGCGTGGCACCATCACAAGAAGGCTTTATCATCAAGTTCCCTCAGTTCGGACGTAGGAAACTATAGCTGATGTAGCAGCTGCTGCCATACAGTCCAATCCTAGAGTTTCGACAAGGAGCTTATCTGCTCAAATGGGTGTCAGCAGACAGTCACTGCAGACAATTTTGCACCAAGATTTAAACTTATATCCACATAAGACTCAATTAACAAACAAACTCAACCCTAGAGACTTCCCCATTCGGTTGGAATTGTATGAGAAGATCATTCAAGTGGTGTCAGGGGATGAAAAGTTCTTGTTTATGTCTGACGAGGTACATTTCAATTTAAACGGCAATGTTAAATAAACAAAATTGTCGAATATGGAGTAATTCTAACCCACAGATACTCCATCAGATGCAATTACATCCACTTCGCATCACAGTGTAGTGTGCAGTTTCTTCAAGATTCATTGTCGGGCCTTACGTTTTCGAAGAAAACGCTCTTACTGTTACGGTCAATGAAGACCGTTACCTTAAGATGTTGAGAGAGTTTTTCTTTCTATAATTACGCCGATAGAGAGTCCCTTTCAACTCTGTTTGGTGTCAACAAGATGGGGCCACTTATCACTTATCATGGGGCAAAAATTTCCCAATAAACTGATTTCAAGAAACTCCACTTTCCCTTGGCCTCCCAGGAAATTATTTTTTTTTTTTTTTTTTTTTGCAAACAAGAATTTACTAAAGAAACCCAATCCATTCTAACGGTAATTGAGACAGTTCCCGCTGCAACACTCCAGGCAGTAATGAATAACTTTTTATAATATGTCGTACATGTTTCAACGAGCATGGAGGCCATTTGAATTCAATTATTTTGAAAACTTCATTACTTTAATTTAATGTATTATTTTTCAAATAAATTACTAAAAAATAAAACACATAATGTATAATTTTTCAAATAAATTACTAAAAAATAAATTATATCAACTTTTCAAAAAGTTATTTGAGTTTCTTAATGTAGCAAAATTGCTCCGCCACCCTGTAGTTAAATTTATGTTGCTGCCGCATTTAAAATAATTCAGTGATCTACTACACGACTATAATAGCCGGAATTTGCTGTCATGGTGTTGTGGTCTATGTGTTTAATACTGTCCAAACTACTTTGGACAAAATTATTTTGTTTTTAGTCATAAATGTATTAGTATATATTTTATTGTAATAATTATTAATTATGAATTTCTTTAATGAATTGTACTTACCAATCATTTATTTGAAGTACCTACTTATCTATACTCATCACTTTGTAAAGTTCTTCGCACTGGCAAGTCAAGTCAATTGGAACTTTCCAAGTGTCAATTTGGTTTTACCTCATTTCCGGTAGATAAATTAATTGGTTTTACATACCAGCTTCAACGATAGACAAACCAGTGCGATCACCCTTAGTTTGACTCATCGATTATTATTTACACTCAGGTGAATAATTAATAAACTAGTGAATATTTTTTTGAAAAGTAATATTAACCCTCTTTTTATTTCTTTTCCCCAAACCCCATTATAATTGGCTCATTTGAGTTACTTATAATCCCCATTCTGTTTTATATAAGACAGAATTGGTTAGCACAAATTTGATTTTTTAACGCAAAAATCGCAACTTTGTTCCAATACTTTAAACTTATGTAATTATAAAAACAACACCCTGTACGTACTTACTTAACTTTTTAGATCTCTTATTTTCTTGCTTGTTGTTACGAATAACACAATTTTCGCTTAAATAACAAAAACGCTTTACCATAACGTCAATTAATTTTAAAATTTACCATAAATTTCTTTTGCCAAAATCTAAGATTCTTGCAATTGTCTTTCTTTCATTATTTATGTATTTAAAAAGAAAATAAATTATTCACACATGTCGCAGAAATTGCGTTTAAAATGAAACTCTTGTTTTACGCCCCAGTTGGTCATAAATCAAGTTTGTGTCTCAAATCTTTTGATTTGTTGGCAAAAGCAGCGAGCGAAATAACCAAAACCAAAACGAAAACCAAAAACAACAACAACAACAAGAAAACGAAAGCTTGAGTAATAAACTTTTAAATTTCTTTCAGCATTTCTTTGCTTTTAAACAACTACTTAACATAATTTTGCAACACGTTGTTGTTTTCTGCTTAAAAATGAAATAATTATCTCCTTTTTTTAAACTTTTCGAACGAAATGTTATTTCATTATTTTTAAATGTGTTCTTCATTTCTTCTTTTTCTTTTTTTTTTATTCTTTTCAGCTGGTTTAAAACGTATGCTAGTGTCCGTGTAAATTGCGTATGCATGTGTAAGTGCGTGTAATTTTTATTTGGTTTTTTAGCCCAAATCTTGACAAAGAAAAATAATAAAAAAATAAATATAACTTAATTTTAACAATCCCATCATGGAATACAACATACTGCAACAAAAGAGTCATCCTCCCACAACGAGACATTTAACGGTTAAATTCTACTTAGTGGTAAGTTTGTGATTTTTATTGTTTAACTATTAAAATATTGTTTCAATAGTTTCATTTAGCTTTTAAGTATTCTCATAAATTGAATAAAAAGATTTGTTTTAACACTTTTTGTACAAAATTTAATTGTTCTTTGGATTATGACTTGCATTTTTCTCCGCTTAAAAAGCAATTTCGCCATATGTTAAGCTAGAAGTCACTTTATTTAAAAACGACGTCCTTCCACTCCACACGTATTTAACTGCTTAGAATTAATTTTGTTTTGTGCCCGCAAATAGAGTGCACACTCACCCAAATGTATTTAAATGTGTTAGCTATCGATACTGAACGATAATTATCTGTATGAATTTTATCTGGCCGATCTGGCAAAGCTTATTCCAGATTCTTCTTAACTTGTGTTGCTATTGAATGTATAAAAATAGAGGATAGATGGGAAGAAAAGGCTGATGTAATACACACGTGGTTTTAAATAAAAATTACAGTTTTTACTTGAAGTGCTCTTTAACAAAAGTATATTACATAATTTAAAGCAAAAACTCTTAAAACAGAAATTGAAAAAAGTGCTTTATAGAAATTATCTCTTAAGGAAAATATTTTTTTTTAAATACGAGTATATAGGTAGCTAGATATAAATATCACTAATTAGCAGTCCCTTTAGAAGAGTAGCTTATAAAGTAGATAATTCTTAAATAATCAGCATCTTCACAAATCGAACAAATTACTTTATCTGGGGGCTAATTCTGTCATTCGCTTACGAGCGAGTTTTTACTCGAATGTGCGATTTTTTACAATTTTGGGGTTAACTCATTCGATATCGAGTAAAAGGTTTCGAAATTTCTAATGATGGCATTCGATAGCGAGTAACCATTCGAATGCAACCGTGCACCTTTTTACTCGTAAGCAAAAGTACTATCGAAAACCCGCCAAACAGAAAAACATAAAAGAAATGTTCAAAACTTGTTTTAAATATAAAATTAAAAGTATAAATAATTTTTTATATCAGGTCAGCAGTAACGAAAATTAATTTTACACAAAAAAAATCTTTGGCCAATTTTATGGTAGTACATGCCGACTTGGCAAAAGGTGTATTACCCAATACTGCGCAAGGGAAATATAAAGCCAAGCAATTGTGGCAAGAGCTTGCTCTGAAGGTGAACGCTTCTGGTCCACCAATTAAAGATGTAGTTTTGCATACAGTACTTTGGCTAATCCCTATTAAAAAATCATTTCCAACGGAGTGTTGGAGTCCAATTGAATTTTTGGTGGAACTGCGTTGGAAAGTTGTGCCTCAAAATTTAGTTCGCCCAACAAATAGTTAAACGCTTCCTTTGTGAGTCTAAATCACCTCTTGAAACTGTGAAATAAGCATTGTTTATGGTATGGATGTATTTGAACAAAATATTGACTGCACTTACTCATTGTTTGGCAAATTTAAAGGATCTGCACTTCCCCTAATTTTTTTCTTTATTGTTTTAAAGGTAACCGTTTCATCGGAGTCAGACAATGATACATAGTATAATAATATTGGGTTCATTTCTTTTGGGTTTTTATTTTTATTGAGTTTGCTGATCGTAAATTTTAACTTGTTTTGTCAAAACATATGATTTATGTTGACAATTTTCGGCAGTGTTGTAAAACAAAATTTTTCAGTATTTTGCAACACTGGAGTGAAAACTCGACTCGTTATGTAACGAGTCACATCATTAGAAATTTACACGATATCTAAATTATTTTCTACTCGATAGTAATTTCGATCACGAATGACAGAGTTAATTTGGCCAGAAAATATTTTTCGCTTTAAACCAATGTGAAATATCTGGGATATGAGAACACATTTGGCAAAAATTATTGATTTGTTGTTTTTTTGTGTTTAACATTCGTATAAAATTTCAAAAAATTTGCTTAATTTAAGTTGTCAAATCTGAGAAAACAGAATTTTTGCCAAAAGTTTTACCAGATCCCAGATGTTGCACATTCAAAGCGAAATACATTTTCTGGCCAAATTTTAAAATATCAGATAAGGTAATCTTTTTTATTTGATATTTAATTTTAATCTTTATTAGGTAAATATTTCTTATTTTTGCAGCTAAAGATCGTTTTATTAAAATTTAACAGTATTTATTTTCAATATTTCGATAACAAGTTGTTATCATCGTCAGGAAAATTAATTTTTTTTTAGTAATCTTTTTTAAGTATTTTTTTAATTTCCATAATTTGTTTGCTTATAAATAAAAATAAATAGGTTCAATGCAAAAGTTTTATCAAAATAAAAAAACTTCATTTTCGTTGAAAAATATTTAGATTTAGGATGGGAGCGAACTGAGTTTTTAAAGGTCCTGACTAGAATTTGACGTTGTAGTAAAAAATACCATTAATGACAGAAATGTAGGGGTCTTAGAGCCATTAACCGATCAAATCGCCAGGACCGGATGGAATAATTCGCGCAGATCTACAGAAGATTCCGGATCTGATCACTCCATGGCGCCTAGAGATCTATAGAGCCGCTTTCAGCTGGTAGTACACTCCTATGGAATGGACCAAAAGCAACGTAATCTTCAGCCCAAAGGGAGGGAAGACGTCACACACTAAAGCAAAGGAGTATAGGCCAATTAGCTTGACATCCTTTCTTTTGAAAACGCTAGAGTGAAATAAGTTGCAAGATTAGCAAAAAACCAATTGTCACCATCTCAACACAACTATACAAAGGGCAGATTTGTTGTCATATTGAACAGTCCAATCAATACAAAACTATACCTTAGTGGCCTTCATGGATATAGAAGGTGCAATCAATAATGTTGAGACGCAGGCAGTCATAGATTTACTTGACTGTCTGAAGGTTGATTGACTTACTGTCGTACTTATTACGAGCATACTAAAGAGCAGACCTATAACATCGACAATGGAGAACTCAAGAGGGGTATTATCTCCCCTTTTGTTGAATGCTTTATTAAAAAATACGCTCAAAGACCTAGACCATAGGAAAATAAAGACTGTAGCCTCTGCTGATGACGTAGCAATTGCAGTCTCTGCAACCCATTTACACACCATAACTGAGCAGTTAGAACACGCTCTAAAGATGGTAAGTCCATGGAGTGTATAACTCGCACTAAGAACAAATCTAGTGAAAACGGAAATCCTACTTTTTAGGAAAAAGTATAAAACTCCGCATTTCAAACCTCCAAAAATGGACAACACCACACTTACCATATCGGATAAGGCAAAATACTTAAGGCCTATTCATAATGTGCATAGACTGGCTTAAGCTTATGTTAAAATTAAACGAAAAGCTTGTCAAATGCAGAAATGAATCAAAAAACGACTTTTAGTTGCCCTTAATGTGAACTCAATGATTTTTAACCCATTGTTGCACAACTGCGCAATACTTGTAACTTTTCTGAGAAGATTATATAAAAAATACTAATAATAACAACAAATTAATTGTAGGCAATAATTTGCAAACAAAAACTAAAAAGAATTTTGTGGTAATTTGTTTAATAAACAAGTAAGAGTGTAGTATACTCGGCTGGGCCGAATCTATAATACCCTTCACGATAGTCACGAATGTGTATAGTATATTAAAAATGTAACCTGAATATGCTCGGTTATATATGAACCGATATCGGAATTTTCTATTTTCTGTATTTTAGTAACCTTCTTTTATAACGAGAACTGCTTTTCAGCAAAAATCGGTTCAGACTATATCTCGGGTATATATGGACCGACATCGGAAATTTTTATTTTCCATATGTATATAACCTTATTTCATTACCAGAACTGCTTTTGAGCACAAAAAAGTTGTTTAAATTCGCTTACGCGATATTTTCATGAAAACCCCGGTTTAGGCTATATCTCGGGTATATATGGACCGATATCAGAAATTTTATTTTTCTCTATTTTCGTAACCTTCTTTTATAACAAGAACTGCTTTTCAGCCAAAAAAAAAATGTTATTGGAAAAATCGGTTCAGGCTATATCTCGAGTATACATATATGGACCCATATCGGATATTTTCTTTTTCCATATTTGTATAACCTTATTTCATTACCAGAACTGCTTTTGAGCACAAAAAAGTTGTTTAAATTCGCTTACTCGGCATTTTCATCAAAAAACCGGTTAGGCTATATATCGGGTATATATGGGCCGATATCGGAAATTTTAATTTTCCATATTTATATAACTTTATTTTTTTACCAGAACTGTTTTAAGGTGAAAAAAGTTGTTTAAGTTCGCTTACGCGACATTTTCATGAAAAACCCGGTTTGGGCTATATCTCGGGTATATATGGACCGATATCGGAAATTTTCATTTTCTATATTTATATAACCTCATTTTATTACCAGAACCGCTTTTAAGCAAAAAAAGTTGTTTCAGTATATATATATGGACCGATATCTGAAAAATTTTTTTCATGGCTTTTTTCGGAATTTTGAATATATCTCAGCTATACGTGGACCGATATTACTGAATTTTAATAGCAAACACATGGCAATATGGAGTAATAGAATGGCGAAAGAAAAAAGTTTCTATGTCTAATGGTTTTCTCAGAAACAGACAGACAGACGGACATCGCTTAATCGACTTTTCCATTAATTCTGAATCAGAATATATATACTTTATAGGGTCGCAAAAAAAACTGTAGGAATTACAAACGGAATCACAAACTTATATATACCCTTAAAATTTTTGTGAAGGGTATAAAAATGTAAAGAAAGGTACAGGACATTTCTATTAAATTAAATATGTGTTTGTGTTCTTGCAAATGTGTTTGTTTGCCTTCAATTTTTCTTATTTAAATAAATTTTGTAAACATACACACAAATTTCTGAAAACAAATGATTCCGTACTGTTAACGTTGAATTTCCTAATAATGTATTTAAAATAAACATTATTTGGCACCACACTTTAGTGGTCGAAAAATCGTAGCTGTGTCGCTTCCTAAAAATTTTTTCAATTTTGTTTGCTATTGACATTTGAAACAGATTAAAATTAAAAAAAGTTATCAGCTGCGCTGCCAATTTCATCTGTTATGAATTTGCCTTGCTCTTTTGAGTTTAAAAAATAATGCTCACTGGAGAGCAAGCTCAATTCGAGCCCTCTTCGTACTCTGCTTTAAAACTAAAAATTGCAAACAATGTTTCTTTATCGGATTTGAAAAATAAACTGTTTATTTGTTTCATATTGTTTCCCTTTCGCACTTCATTTACCGCGATTCTTATAAATAAAAAAGAATAAAAATCATAACAGAATAATCAAATTAAAAACCAATTATAATTATAAAAGCTTTATTAGGCTGTAACATTCCAATCAATTTCCCGCTTCATCTGAAGCCGTTAATAAAGTAATTTAAATTAGTATTATGCAACAGAAGTGGTTAATTTGATTTTATACGTTTTGATGTGTGTGTGTGTGTGTGTATGTGTGCGCTCCCTTCTGTAACACACAAACTTGTAATTACCCGGCCAATGTCAGTCAGAGCCACACATGTTGCCAGAAGAAATGCATGAACAAAACGATTGAAAACGGTTCATAAATATTCAAGAACATCATGATGCGATGCATAAAAAAAAGTCAACCGCCCAAAACAAAAACAAAATATAAAAATAAAAACAACAACAACAACAACAAGACACAAAATCTCTATTTTCAGTTTTCGGTTATAAAACTTGAAGACGACCGAGTTGAGTTGTTTTACTCAGTGTAATCAGCGAGATGGTCGGTGAGCAGGTGCTCTATAATTAAAATTAAACCACTGTACTTCATTCTAAGCAACGGTTTGTTTATTTATTTATTTATATATTTGTCTGTTTGTTTGTGTTCTATTCCTACTCGTTTATTTAGTGTATTTTATTTTTTAATTAAGACGGCAGAATGAATATGAATGGTAACAACGTACAAGTAAGATTGTTGCTTAAATAACAGTTCAGTGACCCAAACGGAAACTGTTCGTTGTTGATAAAGAAACTTTCAAGTGCTTTTTTTCATCTCTTTTTTTATATTTTAGAAGCTTATTTTCGGTGTGGATAGACCAGTATGAAAATTATGTGTTTAAATCGATAATTTATGGTGTCTTAAAAACTAATAGATTCAATTTGTACAAAAGATAAAAGTTAATGAAAGTTATAAATAAAATATCAATTTGTTTAATTCTTTACCACCAGTGTTGCAAACATTCTTCATTTAATTATAAAAACGTTTAAAGTTTATTAAATGAAGTTTGTGACTCATAAAACTCTTTGACTGTCTTAGCACTTTTATTTGGGTCGAATAGTTTATAAAAAAAAACATTTTCTCACCTGCATGCGAAATTTTTATGAATGTTTGCTCATAATTGTGTCTAAATATTAACAAAATAAATTAATTGCTTATTTACTATATTATACCTGTACATAGGTGTACAACTTTGCTTCCGAAATATGAGGCTTTACGATTTGAAGTATTGTACATTGCTGGTCACTACTTTCTTCCATCTTTCACACAGCGTACGAGTCCCGCGTAGAAAAAATTTTTCATCTTTTGAACCGATCCTCGGATTGATCAAATTTTTTACTTCTTCATAATACCTGCAGTACGTGTCTGCCGGGCAGTATGCCATTGATCGAAACTAATGACAGTTTGACGGAGCAGCATCTAGACAATGCATGGGGTGGGGCAGGACTTCCCATTTTAATGGTTTCAAGTGTGTCTTGACCACTTTCGCTACATTTTTTTTAGCTTTTATTTATTTATTGAATCTTCGTAATGTGAACTAGCAATAAATATTAATATTTACTATTACAGCTCTGGGTACGGAGAATTATTAAAATGCAAAAAATGTATCTAAATAACTAAAAAATAAATACCGCTTGTCCAGAGACAGCAAACGCTGTACAAACAATGTGGGCAATTAACAAAATGCATATGTGATTTAATATGAGATGAATATAGACTTTCTTCATTCTCCTACCTTATATCTTGTTTTCCTCAATGACCTTCTAAATTCTCTTTTGAAACTGCATTCGTGTAAACACTGAAGTTTTTGTTTACAGTTTGTATTGTTTTCTTCTATTTACTTTTTGATATTTTTGGGCAAAAAAAATATTTTTTGTCTGAAATTAAATGCATTAATTACATTTTTTACATTTTTAAATTAATATTTGTTTAGCTTTTTGTGTAACTATATACTTTCCAATATTAGCAAAGGTAGAAAAACTTTTGTATATGTAATTTGTATGTGTAATTAGTGCAAAACAAAAAATTAAATAAAATGAAATGTCAAATATAGTTGCAGCTAACTTTATGTCGAGAAGTGTGAATGAGAAACTCTATAAGAACTGAATGTAAATGAAACAAAGTACATGCTTCCGTTCCCTTTTCCTGTAATATCTTCAAACTCGAAAGTTTTGCAGCAAATGTTTCATAGTATGAACGGAGACTAACGAATCCTGGAATGGTCGAGAGGCCTAAGTTCTTGAGCCAATTGCACCTTGTAAGCATGTAATTGCAAGTCTTTATGCATAATCATCATCAACGATTAGCGTAAGAGGTGCAATTGTTGGGCACGTCGACGAGTTGAGCTGGATGGCTCTTCAGTCACACTATCGCGAACAGCAGCAATATTTTCTGCAGAACGAGCTGTACGGGCATGTAGCGGTGTTTTTACATCTCCTACAGACCCGATTTGCTCAAATTTTTGCATGATTTTTTCGATTGTACACACATTAGGACGATTAAATTTACCAATACGAGTAAATCATGAAGTTCACGATATGAATTTTGATTTGAGCGCCCATTTTCATAATAAACCTGAATAACTTTAACTCGTTGCTCGATTGTGCATCTTTCCATGGTTCAAATTGAATTAGTCTGATATGCTGTTCATACATACACTTTTTAATTAACTCAATTATCAGTTTATTTTATTTTATTTATTTAATTAATTAAAGTCTAAAGATAAATAAAATTATTCAAAGTCTAAAGATAAATGAAATCCTATCAGACCATTACAAAAGAAGTAAATACTTTAATTATTAAGACTTAAAATCATATTACGTTTAAAACTCAGAACAGATTCTTATTAATGGATCCCAGTTGGCGCAGTTAGCTCGGAAAACGTGCATGGACAGCGGCACAAAATTGCATGTAGGTCGTATTGGGATGTTTCAAAATATATATTTCGTATCAAAAATTCACAGCTAACTTTTTCATTTATAATATTTAACAAAAAAGTGACATTTTTCTGCGACTTCTAAGAGTAGGAAGTTTTATTAATGCAAGTCTAGACTTTTATTAAGGTAAATTCAGCATATTCCAATGCAGACCACGAAGACAAAAAAGCAAAAACTGTTTTTGAACAGATTCAATGGTTTCAATATGAACTTTATAATTAGGATCCCAAATAACTGACCCATATTCAAGAATTGGCCTTACCAAGGATGCATACAATTGTTTAGTTATATAAGGGCCAGTAAACTCTTTTGCCCAGCGTTTAATGAATCCTAATGCGGAACGTGTTTTATTTACTATCAGTGATATATGCTGAATAAATTTCAGTTTAGCATCCAAAAATATTCCAAGATCAGAAACTGCATTCACGTTGTTTAATACATGACCATCAAGCACATAGTTTAGATTTGTATGTGATCTCCGGAAAAAAGACATATTGCTACATTTTTTAGGATTAAAGCGACACCAAGAACTTAAAGCATCTAAATCAAGCTGCAACAGCGAAAAATCGGCATGTCACTCGGGCGTGAGAAATATTTTGACATCGTCTGCATACATAAGGATATTTGAATGCTTAATAACTGTTTGCAAATCGTTAATAAATAAAGAAAAAAGCAGCGGGCCCAGGTAACTCCCTTGAGGCACACCAGATAAGACGTCTGTTTATTGGCTTTGATGATTTATTTAAAAAAAACACTTTTTGTTTTCTATTTGACAAATAAGACAAAATCCATTTGAACGAATTACTCTTAAATCCCAGCAAATTAAGTTTTTTCACAAGGAGCTTATGATTAACTTCATCAAAAGCTTTACTAAAATCTGTGTATATCACATCAGTTTGTTTTGCTGAACAAATCCCTGATTTACAAGAGTTATCAAGTGAAGTAAATTAGTAACTGTTGAACATCCTTTATGGAAACCATGTTGAGCGGGTGAAAAATTTGACGACACTTGGTGGCAGAGCTGATCAGTAATTAATCTTTCGAACAGTTTCGGTATGGCACTAAGCTTCGCAATTCCTCTATCATTTGCGATGTTATTTTTGTAGCCAGATTTAAATAACGGAATAACAAATGAATCTTTCCAAATGTTGGAAAATTACAATATTTAATAGATTCATTAAACAATTTTGTTAAGGGAACAGTTAAAGCAGCAGCGCACTTGACAAGAAAGGAACTCGGAATTCCATCAGGCCCACATTTGTAGGAAAATTTTAGCTTTATTAGCTTGTTATATTTTCATCTAACGGTGCAATAGAAATATCCATATTAAAAGTTTTTTTAATATTGCTAAAGCAATTAACGTTTGACAACAGCTGACCGAAAAGTTATCTACATTTTGATTGTGAATATTTCTTCTTGTTGACTCGCCATCTTTTGTTTGCATTTGTATACATTTGAGTTGTCAAATTTGAACAAAGTATGTTCATTGGGCATTATTGTGCTAACTAAACACGGTTGCCACAGAGTTGTTTATTTAATTTTACTTAATACTAGAACAATTAACTGTTAACTGACAATTAAGTTAATTAAAATTTTGAGTGGGTAATTAAAATCAATTAAGGCTTTAATTGCAAAATTTTAATTAAAACTGTATGTATGAATAGCACATGAAATTGTGAAGTATCAAATGAAATGCAGAAAAAATCTTGGCGTTTAGGTGTGATTCACATTCAACATCGGTCCTTAAAATTTATATATACCGAATGAAAGTGTATGTGAATGAAAACTAGTCACTCACATTCGAATAAATTTGGATTTGTCTATGTCACTATTGTTCGTTCGAATGAACTTATGTATTTTAATTGAATTTTGACACATCGTTCGCATAGAATAAAGTTACTGCCAGGCGATAGAAAACTAGTCACCCACTTTTAGTCGATTTTGGGGCTCGCTATCATTATCGTTTTCGTTCGCATAGTATTCACGTTATTCACGTAACACCTTTAACAATTGCTACATTTTTATATTGCCACATCAACTCAATTGAAAATTAATCGCTTACCTTGAAAAAATTTTAAAAATTGGTCATTAAAAATGTGACTCTGAGCTTTGTTAAATTGAAATGAATGACAGAAAAGTTTTTTTGCTTATGTTTATTTATGTATATTCATACGATTACATTGATTTATTTATAAATAAAGGAATATACATAATTGAAAGTAAATTCACCACATTTGTTTTTAAAATCAGTTCATTCTTTTTATTAATTAAATAAAACTTTTACATATGTATGACCTTGGGAAAGAGTGCTTATCATTAATTATAATTATGTATGTATATATTACATAGCTCTAATAGGAAATAAATTTTTATATATGTATATATATACACATATTCAATATATACATATTAAAATTATTGAAATCAGTTTGCCAAGAAATGGACTGCCAACAATTCAAATATGTCGACAATTTTCGTTAATTCGTTCGCTTTTTGTTCTGTTGCGTCTGCCATTCTTTGACTAGCAGCAGGCTTTTTGCGACTTTCATTAAAGCTTTTGTCGCATCCATTTGTTCTTTGGCTAAAGCTGCAGACTGTTCACCCACCTTAAGCTGTCGACGAATTATTGACAGTTGTTCATCAGCAACTGTTTTTCTCGTTTTTGAGGTAGAACAGCTTAGAAGCTCGTACCTAATATGTTGGCATTTCTGTTGCTGGGAATGGTTGGATGCTGGCAATATATTGAATTGTTGTGGAATGGACGGCTCCTCGTTTAGAGTATTTTGTGGCTGCCTTGATGGAGTAATAACTGCTACCGCTTTGCAAAACCTGGGTGGCGTGTCCATTAATGCTATGAAACTATCATCAATTGGGTCAATAGCCTTTGAACTCTTTCCAATGATAAAACCAAACACATTGCCGCTAGGTGCTGCAGCTTTAGAAAGAGACAATGTTCGGTCTACTATTTGCTCCAATTCATTTAAAGAGTTCATGCGATAAAGGCCGCCACCAGTCTCGTTAAGGCTTTTTTTTTTATTTTCAGCAATTATTTATTTATTTTTTTTTTTGCTAGACTTTAAATCTGCCCAGGACTATGAATAATTATTGAATGCAAATATCAACGCACATACTCTTAAGCACGTAAAAGCTAAATAAACATATTAAAAACACTTACCTTCCTCCATTCTGCAACGGAACGAGTGGGAGGTCTTGTAGAATATAAATTCATTGTCAGCGAATTCCACTGCTCCTCTACGGTTATTTTGGATTTTCCACAAATAATGCGTCCTCTAGCAAAGTCTGGGTTCTCCTACATATATTCAACAAGTGCATGCAGCTGGGAAGTAGTTGATTTTTTAGCGCTAATGTGTGTAAAATTAATATATAATTACCTAAAATATGAATACAATATTATGTATTCACTTCTTGTTCTCCACTTCTTGTTTTTTATTAAAATAAAATTAATGTTTGTGCGAAGTCGCAACAAAACGACAACCAATACTTGAGTGAAGCATTTTGACAACTCTTATCGCAGGGATGCCAACTTAAATTATTAGTGAGCACGGAATTTGTATTGGCGTGTTTACGTTTGCGATACATTTCGTTGTCGTTCGAGTTGCGACTTTTAGTGAGCACCAACAGAGTTTTTTTTTTCATTAAAAATGATTGTGAGTGAAAACGTTCGATATCATGAGCCAGGCAGTTAGAAAAAACCCACATCAATCTTTCGCCTAGAATGCGAATGAACTTATGTTTTCGACATCGGCGAACTGGCTGTAAAAGTACTTTATTATCAAAATAAATAATCGCTTATTGAAATATATTTAGGAGTATATTACTTTCAAAATTTGAAGCAATTGGATTTGATTCAAGAGGGCAAGCAATTCGATTTATCTGATAAGCAATCAAATGAAAGAAAATTTACTGATCAAGTTTTTGGATTTGATAAACTTTATTACTTGGCATTGCTTGATCACTTATAAAGGAAGTATTATCCTTTCGACATCGGCGAACTGGCTGTTAGTATTGAATATTTTCTTAAATTTGCTGCATTAAAAAAATACTAAAGTTATGCTGCAGGTAAGAAGATCACTTTTGCTTATGATAGTTTTGATAGCTTAGAAAAGGGTAAATTCTGATTATAGTCTTTGTTAATAGTTGAATAAATCATATTCCGGTTTCTAATTAAATTCTTTTAAACTTCATTCCACATTCATTCACCTTTGAAATAATGATAGAACTATAAATGTCTGCAAGTGAGTTTAATTTAAGTTTTAGCGAGATTTTTAAAAATTCCTTTAGTTCATGTTAAGCACAGCTTGATATTTTTTTTAATAGGTCTCAAATAGGGTTTGGGAAAAATAAAAGAAGCGGGAATAAAATTTCTGGAATGTTTCACATAAGTTTGAAAAAGTGAATGTCATGTAAATTAAATCGTTTCAACGAACGAACCAAACAAACGTCCACCACACAAAATACATTATAATTCCAGCAACTTGCTATAAAAACTTAAAGTACACACTAAGCAAAGTTGAAGCGAACTTTTTTCTTTCTTTCTTTCTTTGTTAATTTTAGTGTCAACATTTTAAAGTTTTTTTTTCGTTTTTGCAATTTCATAAAAGTAAAAGATTGAAAAGAAATTGAAGGAATAGGAAAAAAAAGAACATACAAGAATGAATGAGGCAGCAGTTATTGCTTTCTAAATATGAAGAAAACCCAGTTTTGGCTTTTACGACTTAAAAATAACACGACCAATAAAACGATACACAAAATAAATAAAAACAAGTCGCTAGTTAAACAACTCAAGACTCCAGAGCAATTAAGGCGAATTATATGTCAACTAATGAGAAAACACGAAAGTTTAATTCAGCCAACAGCCGTCATCATCAATACGAAATCTATTTTGGAAACAGAAAACAGATTGATGGACGTACGAGTACTTACACAAACAGCAGGCAAAGCACAAATACGAATAAAGATGGACAGATGAATGAATGAATGAATGGATGAATGTTCGACTGGCCGGCTGGGTTGGCAGTTCGCCCGACTGATACCAGATGAGAATTTTTAAACATTTTTGAAAGAAAAGTAATGAATGTCGAATAAAAATTTTTTATGAAATTGGACACTGTAAAAAGTTTCAAATGGATTTCATTAGTTAGAATCAGCTTTTTGCCAGTTAATTTTATTTTGCCTGAAAAAAAGAGAGAGAAAAAAACTGGATCATAAAAATCTCATTAAAAAAACGAAACTGACAAACTTAAATTAAAGTTAAATTAAGACCAACAAACCAGAAGAAATAATCGAAATAAAAGACGCATTTTTTTTACTGCGAATTAGCCGCTTTCATGTGTTTCCAGTTTTTTTTTTAAGTTTATATTTAATTTTGCGTCCACCATCCGGCAATTGAAGTTGTAATTGAAGTACGCACTTATGGCCAGCAAAATTAATTTTTTGATTTTTAACTGCAAATTTTTAAGTCGTAACTAAAACATCAAAAATTATAGTAAAATCAACAAAATTTTTGTCTGAAAAAATAATTTGCATGGTGCAATTAAGCAGGTGGCATCACTAGCGCAGGTTATAATTTTTCATTTTAAACGAACGAGGGTCTTAAAAGTCGTTTGTGTTTACACAAAGTGAAGTGGAAAAATAATAAGATTTAAAATTTTTTAATTTATTGCAGCATAAGATCTTGTGTTGTTTTTTTTTTTTATAAAAAGTAGCGGATTTTTTTATTTTTATTTCGATATTTCGCTAACAGGTTGTTAGCATCGTCAGGAAAAGTAAAATGTTATAAAAATATTTGTTTGAAAAAATGGATTTCGCAAGGGTCGCTCTACTGGCGATCTTATGGCCTATCTCTCAGAGAAATTGTGCCTCTCCATCCATCATTTCAGCGAAAGTAAGGTAGTTGCTTTGGATATTTCAAAAGCGTTTGACAGAGTGTGGCATGCTGCACTACTGGCTAAGCTCACTACTTTTGGTGTCGGTGATGACTTCTCTCGGTTTATATCGTGCTTTCTCAGAGACCGCACTATACGAGTTGTTATAGATGGGATGTCATCAAACGAGTTCAAGATTAATTCAGGGGTACCACAAGACTCCGTTCTTTCTCCTACCCTATTTCTTATTTTCCTCAATGACCTTCTATTTCAATCTTTCAACCCTATACACTCTTTCGCAGATGACAGCAGCATTTTCCATTCGTACTCTTTCAGTAATAGGCCCAGCCTATCCGAGATCGTTGCCAAGAGGCAAAATATGAATGATTCATTGAACAGTGATCTTCTATTAATCTCTGAGTGGGGTCGTAAAAACAGAGTCGCCGTTAACGCTCGTAAGACCCAATGCTGTTTATTGACACACAAACATACGACCGCAAGTGCTGCTTCATCTGTACTCATGGATGGTATAAGCATTGAGGAATCGGATGCTCTGGATGTTCTAAGAATGAAAATACAGTGCGATGTTCGCTGGCCTTTTACGTTCTGTTCTGTTCCGCACTAATCTGTTGAAAATAGAATTCAAAGTTAAGTGACGTTCAGATATGTGTATGTTTTATTTTTTCAGATATGGAAACATTAGTTTTTTATTCAAATGTATATAATTTTCTTTTTGTCAAAAACTAAAAAAAATTTGTTTCAATTAAATATTTTTAAAAGTTAATACGTTTTATCAATTAAGCAACTATGAATTATAAAAAGAATTTTATTTTAGCAAGGAAAAAATTATTTTTTGTATAAACTCTCAGATTTTAAGAAAGAAGTGCGCTGTTTGATCACCATTTTTCTAAATTATTAATTTGTTTTTTTTCTTTGATTTTTCATACATATTTGATTCTTCATTCCAATGTTTTTCCTTTAAATGGTGGTGGATAAAATGGAGGTTGTTGATTTTGAATAAAACACAAATTATTTAGGAAATTATTGTAATTTTATTTTATTATGATATATTGGTATTACTCAATTATATATGGAATAAAATAACGGCCAAATGGGCGCCGCGACTACGGTGGCACACCTCCATCCGATGGTCCAAATTTTCGATGACCCTGAGGCATAATGGAGGTTCTATGCCGTTAATGTTCCGAATTATCACATCCTTTAGCTCTTGAATTGTTGCTGGCTTATCGACGTACACCTTTTCTTTCAAATAACCCCAAAGAAAGAAGTCCAACGGTGTCAAATCACATGATCTTGGCGGCCAATTGACATCGCCATTACGTGAGATAACACGGCCATTGAATTTGTTACGTAAAAGAGCAATTGTTTCGTTAGCTGTGTGGCAAGTGGCACCGTCCTGCTGAAACCACATATCGTCTACATCCATATCTTCCAATTCGGGCCATAAAAAGTTCGTTATCATCTCACGATAGCGAACACCATTCACAGTAACTGCCTGACCGGCCTCATTTTGGAAAAAATACGGCCCGATGATGCCGCCAGCACATAAACCGCACCAAACAGTCACTCTTTCTGGGTGCATTGGTTTTTCGACAGTCACTCTTGGATTCTCATTCGCCCAAATGCTGCAATTCTGTTTATTGACGAATCCACTGAGGTGAAAATGTGCCTCATCACTGAAGATGATTTTCTTCGAAAATTGATCATCCACTGTTGCCATTTCTTGCCACCATTCTGCCCATTCAGGACGTTTGGAATGGTCAAGAGGCTTTAGTTCTTGAGCCAATTGCACCTTGTAAGCGTGTAAATGCAAGTCTTTATGCATAATGTTCATCAAAGACGAGCGTGAGAGATGCAATTGTTGGGCACGACGACGAGTTGAGGTGGACGGCTCTTCAGCTACACTATCGCGAACAGCAGCAATATTTTCTGCAGTACGAGCTGTACGAGCATGCACTGGTGTTTTCACATCTTCTACAGATCCGGTTTGCTCGAATTTTTCCACGATTTTTGCGATTGTACGCACATTTGGACGATCAAATTGACCAAAAAAATCTCGAAGTGCACGATATGCATTTTGATTTGAACGCCCATTTTCATAATAAGTCTGGATAACTTTAACACGTTGTGTGTATCTCTCCATGGTTCAAATTGAATAAGTCTGAAATAGAGAATTGTCAAATAAAATTCGGAAAAAAACTTGGCGTTTAGGTGTGGTTCACATTCAACACCGGCCCTTGAAATTTAACCACCCGATAAAAGGCGAACAACAGGATCTTGTTCCGACCGTCAAGAATTAATGTTTTTAGACTTTGTAGCAATGTTTTGAAACTAGAAACAAATTTAGGTAGTTTTTACATAAATAAAAAATGAATTGAAATACGAGCGTTTCCAAGTGACACGTTGTAGAAGAATAGGCCCTTCTGCAACGTGGACATAAAATACAGCCAAGTTAGTTGAAACAAGACAAAAATATGAAACTCTTTAGAAAATGTAACATTTGATGGCCTAATTTATTATTAAGACCAATAATAAAAATTATTATTTCTATGATGTTGCAATTTTTTTTTTTTTTGTAGTGTTTTTTATTTATTGAATCATCAAAATGAACTAACAATAAGTATTCAAATCTTAATACTAAATTTACAATGCAATTCTAAAACCTATATGGTGCTATGAAATTCAATTATGGGGCACCGCCTCAGCGTCAAATATTGAAAAAATTCAAAGGCGACAAAACCAAGTTCTTCGAACGATTACAGCGGCTCCATGGTACGTAAAAAATACACGAATTCATAAAGATCTGCGTGTTCCGCTGGTAAAAGAGGATTTTCTAAGTACGCGACAAGGTATATCAGTAAGTTGGAACTTTATCCAAACCCTCTTGCGAGCAATATTCTTAATTTTGGCGGTCACACTTGGCTTAGAAGAAGGGATACCGTTGCCACCATCAGACTGTTCAATAGGTGATTTTGCCGAAATAGCTCCCGCAAAATAAAACTTTTTGCCTAGCATTGGCCGGACTTAAGTATAAAGCACTTTTTTTTTAAATTTTAAAGCATTTGTTAATTTTAAATTTAGTATTAAGATGTTGCAAATAAATACAATTTATTGGAATTATTCAATTCAGATTTTAATTTCTAAAGTTTTTGCAAAATTCAAGGCATCAAAGTGTATTTGTTTTTTAATACCATACTATAAGTTCATATATATATATATATATATATATATATATATATATATATATATATATATATATATATATATATATATATATATATATATATATATATATATATATATATATATATATATATATATATATATATATATATATATATATATATATATATATATATATATATATATATATATATATATATATATATATATATATATATATATGTGAGTGTAATTAATTAAAATTTAAATTCTTTACAAAATTTATAAATTTTTTGCGAATGTACAAATTTGAATCAAAAATCTGTTATATTTTTAAATAAAAATTTATAATATACAAAAAATTTTGTAGTTTTAAAGTTTGATTTTTTACGAGATTTCAAAACTAAAATGAGGATATTTTCGAAAGTAATTTTTGACAATTTCTTCCATATTTGTTCTGGCAGCCCTGCTTTGCTTAAGTCTTTTGTTTTCCCCCACTTTGAACTGAAAGAAAGAAGTTGAAACATAAATATTTATTTTTTATATACTTCCAAATTACAATAAAACTTGATCTTCTTAGAACATTTTCTTTTTGTTTATTCTATTTATTTTCCCGGTTAAAATATTGATTTTTAGTTTTAATTATTTTTCTTTATTTGTTTTTCGTTTTCGTATTTATTTCTATAGATAGTGTTAATTTTATCTATACACACCACAGATGTATTGGGTTCAACACTTGGCGCAAAATGTCAACATGATATGGATTGTACAGATTTTATAAAGGGTTCCTCATGTTCGGCACAGGGCTATTGTGAATGTGCACCGTACTTTGTGCAATACAATACCACAACCTGCTTGTCTTGTAAGTATATTTTTAGTACATATAAATTTCTTTTATGACAAGCAAGTTTTTCACTCAAACACATACAGAAAAACGCGTGCGTGCGACAAGTTATTAATAAATATAAAGAAAATTAGCTGAATATCTATTAGAAAAGATCTGTTGGATCTTTGAAGATAAATTGAAGCTTAAATATAAAAACAAGAAATCTAATTTTTAACACTTTCATGACAGGTTTTCGTGTCGTGTCTTCTTGTTTGAGTTTATATTAAGCGGGTATAGATGTGCGTGTGTGTGTGTGTGTGTGTTTGAGTGTTTCTTAAGTTAGATGCTTGAATATTTATTTAGCATAATTAATGAATGAACACATTTTCTTACTTTCAGCTCAACTTCTGGGTGGTGATTGTACACTTAACGAACAGTGCACCATGAAAGTGGCCAACAGCAGTTGTCTGGATGGTGCCTGTCGTTGTGTCGAAGGTTTCTTGCAATTTCGCAAACACACATGTCTTGGACGTAAGTACGCAGATTTAAAAAAAAAAAATACAATTTAAATTGAAAGAAAACAAAAAACGATTAATAAAAAAAGAACGGCCTACGAGAGATAATGATGATTATGTGCAATGCAGTTGATAGTGCAATTAAGAGTTGAACATTCTCAGCTGGTTTGAAACTTATCGAAAAATATAAAGAATTTTTGTTGCTTTGTAGTACTAATAATTTCCATAATTGGTATTTTACTGCAACCAGCTAGTTATTACTCAATTAAAGAAAAAAACTTATAAACAATTGATGTGATTTATTATTTTTATGAGTTTGAACAGCTTTAACCGGAATTTCTCAACTGTTTATGGAAAAAATTTACAAAAAACTTTTATTTGAACTCAAAATGTTGTGAATTTAATAGCGTAGACTTAGCATATTAAATAAGCTGTTTGCGATTGATTGATTGAGGGTGTTTGGAACAAAAAGGAAAAAATTTGTAAAAATACAGGGTGGCGCAAAAATAACCTTCCGATGTTTTTTGGCTGTAATTAAAAAAAATGAAAAACTTTGATTCTTCTTGTGGATTATTTTTATTTGGTCTTTTAATTTTTTTACATCAAGTCGAGAATATGAGGTCATGTAAATGGCCGCCGTCACAGTTGATTGTCTTTTGAGCCCTTTTTATAGCATTTTCCATCACATTGGCCAGAACATCCGGCGATAGGTCCTCACATTCTTGACGGATATTGTCTTAAAGAGCTGCAAGAGTCTGAGGCTTGTTGACATAAAGCCGCGACTTCAGAAAGCCCCACAAAAAGAAGTCTGCAGCGGTCAAATCAGGCGATCTTGCTGGCCAGTGTAAATCGCCAAAACGGGAGGTTAGGCGTCCGGAAAATTCATCCTTCAGCATATCGGTTGTGACACGTGCAGTGTGTGCTGTAGCACCGTCCTGTTGGAACCACATGTTTTCCAATCCCAATTCATCAAGTTGTGGCAAAAAGAATTCGTTGATCATTGCTCCGTAACGCTCGTTTTTTGTTTTGTTTTATGTTTGTATGTTTGCAATACTCGAAACCTATGCCATATGAGTGACTGTTACATATGTAGGTATATAGTACTGTATATACAGTTTTGCTGCTTTAGTGCGAAAATTGGAGTTGCCGTATTGCTTCCAGAGAAATAGGGGGATTTTGGGGATTCATGAAACCGATTTTGGGAATCGAAAACACTTCACTAACCGGTTTGGAGCCAATTATTCATATTCAGTGCGCGTTTTTGCCGTGGAACATGCATATGAATTATAAACGGTCATTGGATATAGTGTATAAATTGAAGTTGCCGTATTGCTTCCGAGGAAGTGGAACTTTTGACGTTTTCTGTAGCTGAATTTTGCAATTCCCAAGAAAATCGGAACCGCTTTGCTAACGAAAACGGAACCGGTTTTTCATATTCGGTGCGCACTTTGGCCGCAGAACGTGTATTTGAACTACTAGCGGTCATTCAATTTGGAGTTGCCATATTTTTTTCGGGGAAGTTGAGGATTTTGGTGATTACTGAAGCCAATTTTGGGAATTCCAAATTGGATAAATTAAGAAGAAACTTAAACAATAGTGAATGAAAAAACTTGCAATTTGATATCGAAACGTGTTTTTTAATTTTTTAAACTATAATTATTTAATGTGAGTACTGGACCTTCGACAAATACAATAAACCGCCTGGTTGCAAATTTTCAACAACATGGTACAGTAGGACACCTTCCATGTACCGGAAGACCCCGTACGGTTCACACGGAAAAAAATATCCAATATGTTGCGGATGGTGTACATGATAATCTAGAAATATCAACAACAGCACAACTGACGATATCACGGAGGTTCGTCCAGAATATTTTGGCCACATTGTATATTTTTTTTCAGCTTGTTCAAGAATTGAAGCCGATAGAATACGAAACAGCGTCTTAATTATGCCATTTCACTCCAACCATTAAGGTAGTTCTCCGCCATATATTCTACAAAGATGCAGGCTTCACACAAATATTCGAAGTCGGTCATACATTTGGCACCCTTAGATTAGTTAGGGCGGTTGACCTTAAACTGTTAAAAACCAATATTTTGTACGGCGCTCCCGTACAAAATATTGTAAGGAAGGCAGTAAAGGCTGTGATTCACTATCTTACACGATCGTGCGATCTACCAAATAAAACATATGTGCTGCAAAAGTACTAAAAATGCAACTGTGCGATAGAGCTTTAGACAAATCCTGCGACTTGAAAAATTGTATGAAAAGTTTCATAGCATGATGATTTCTGTGCGATCAGCGTGGTATATATTGTGAAAAATATGTGAATATTTTTGGCGCCTAGAGAAGTAAATTAAAGTAATGTAAAATTATTTCAATTCTTTCTGCTCAAATTTTGCTTTGCAATCAGAAAAAGGCTTCTGTTTTCTCCAAGTTTTTAAGTATTTTACTATGTTTATAAATTATTGCAATCATACTTGTATGATAATGTGGACTACAATGCCATTTTGAGCGATTTTGTAAAGTCGGCCAGACTTTTAAAAAATTTTCCTGTGAATGAGTCGTACGATCGTGTGGAATTGTATATCAGAGTCTTTAGGGGGTAGTATGTTTAAAAGAAATATAGAGGGAATAATATTAGTAGGGTTAGGTATTAGATTTTATCCCCGGAAGAGTGACTGAGAGACAGTTATGAAGCTTTTTAAAGATTTTTCGCCATTTTGTCTCACCTTTGTCCCCTATGCCGTCCCAATTTTTGGCTCATGCATTTTTGGATTCTAGCGAATCCAAATCGTGAAATTAAGACTCCCTATCCATCCATAAAAACTACCTCAAAAAATTAACAACCTTCAAAAAGTTTTTAATTTTTTAAGCTGCTTTTTTTAAAATTTGCATTAAATATATTTCTTTTAAACAATTATTGATTATAATTATCTTTCCGAACTTCAAAGAAAGTGTAAAGCGTTTCTTTAAGTTCTCGGCCTTTTAAGTCTTCATGAGAAAAGTATAAATTTAAATGATCTCATGCCCCATCAAGCAAATCAAATTAGTTTTATCAACTCCCCTATAATTAAACTTGTCAAATTATAAGCGATAATGTATGTGTGTGAGTGTATGTGTTTATGTATCTCCTGTTTAAAAATATAATTGAAAAAAAAAAAAAAATGTAGAACAAAAACTTCCACTTGGTGAAATTGAAAAATTGTTTGTTTAAGTGATTGAAGTGTTTGACTGGCGCCTGTAACTGTAACAGGGCGTTTATTTGCTATTTTCGAACATTTTTGTCTGCCATCCAATCAACCTGTTCAGACACACTACAAGTCAACAAAGGCAGGCAGTGGTGGCAGTTGCCAACATTTTGTTTTCGTTTTTTTTTTTTTTGCTTGAAGAAAAGTTTTCTTTGTTGGCAAACAGAGCAGCCAGTCAGCCGCTTTAAATTTTCTAAAATGTTTTTCATAAACGACACACGAAACCCCCATCAAATCAATTAAATCATTCACTCAATCAAAAGCAGCAAAAAGATTCTGCTAACAAGTGCCGCACCAACAAACTCATCAGTAAATATAATCAAAGAAAAGCCACCATCGTCGATTGATCGATCGATCGATCAAGCAGGCGAGCGAGAGAGCAAGCGAACGAGCGGGATGCTTGTGAAAAGGTGTGATTGAAAATAAGTGTTCATTGTTATAGATTCAGCGATACTTTGGCCCAGAGATAATTATGGTGATAACGCTGTCGCTGCTGCTGAGGATGATGGCTGGTTACCAAGCTGTGGCCTTTGGCTGTTTGTTTGTGTTGTTTGTTCAGGAACTTGTTAAATAACAAAATAATAAAAGAAGTATTAATTTTATGTAAAGTTGACGTTTTCTCACTCATAAATTTAATTTTCTTTAGCTTTCCTTTAGTTTCTTTTGTTGGTTTTTGTAAATAATTTCTTGGAAATTAAACAATTACCACGATAATTAGTTGTTGTTTGTGACTGTTCTCACATGTGAACAGCAGAAACAGAGAAAAGGAGGCTTTAGATTAGAAACTTTGATAAAACCTCTAATGCTCGCGCTCAAGAGCCAACAAGTGTGGCTTACATTTCATTTGTTTTCGTTATTTTATTAATTCTTGCCAGTTTTCTATTCTCCTTTTTCGACTTTTGTTGAACGAACAATGCAATTAAGCTGCATGTCTTCTTGCAGATGCAGATGTTGCTTGATGTTTTCATTCACACAGCAGCCACATCATGAACTGGGAAAATAGATTTAATTGTTTAGTCACAGCAAATTCAAAACATGCTACCAAGTTATGGTTAAGTAAAAAATAAATAAATAAAATAATTAGATTTTTAAGTTCTTAGAGAGAAAGAAAAAAAAAGTAAGAAAACAAAAGAAATTAGGTGCCAGCGTTGCCAGAATACCTGCAGCAAAAGTGGCTATATATGGCGTAAAAAAACTGGCTAAACGTCATTTAGCATCATAACAACTTTACATGCACTGACCCAAAAGGAATAACAGCCGTATTCATAAAAGTTTGTATCAGGCTTGTTAAGTGTTTATAAGTAAAATTTTCTAAAGTTGTATTCATAAAAGGTTAATAGCCTTAAGCTACGTATACACGGTTGTCAGATCTTACAATATTGCCCGTAAAATTGTCTGAAAATGTATTACAATCGTGTGAACTGTGAATTTTTAACTTACAATATTGTCAGAAAAACCATTGTCAATCAATTGCAAGACGACAATGTTGTCAGGCATCTGACAATCGTGAGAACACTCTTCGTCGGCATTGCCAGATAATTGGTTGGTATTGTAAGCTCAGTTTTAATTGCCAGATGTATAAAATTAATGCACCTGCCAATGGCATCGTTGTAAAAAAAAGTTTGAGAGGCAACACTGCCAAACAGATGGCTTTTGATATACATAAGTGGCAATGTCTTACAAAATGTCTGGCAATTTTTTTCATCTAACAATCTGACAACCGTGTGAACTGACAATTTTTGTTGTCAGATGATTTATTTGTCAGACCATAGTCTGACAATGAAATTGTAAGGTTTTCTTACGATCATCTGAACACACAATTTACTTCTGCGGGACAATTTTTCATTGTCAGCCTGTTGCCAGATCTTACAATATTAAAACATCTGACAACCATGTGTACATCGCCTTAGAGTCGTTTTATTAAGCATTCACATTATAAGAAACTTTATATCGGCCTTTAAACCAGCAATATAGTGCCAACCTGAAATTTTGATTGTACACATGATATTAATATTATTTTGTATAAATTGAGAAAATTGGTTATTTCATAAAATGCACACTGGCTCCAAATACATTTTATGCACTGCATTGTACCTGAACTAGAAAAATAGGCTGAGAGGAAGGGGAAAGAGGAAGTAGTGTTTGTAAACATTTGACTTGAAGTTTCCAACGTTATAACAGAGAGGAAATACGTTTGTAGTTAACTTATTCCATAGGCGAAGCGTACGGCTGAAAAACTAATTTTCTCTGTAATGCGTAGTACAATTCCCTGGGCAATCGACCACAAATGGATGAGCTCTGGAGGAAGAACGCGTGCTACGTAAAAATGTGCAGGTTTCGGGAACAGGATCCCTAATCTCGTCAGAGCAAAATCATTGTAGTAACGATAGAATAGAGTAACGCACCCTACACTGAGTCGATGCTCCAGTGAGTCAATAGAGTTGGATACCCTACTGTCACCGATGAGCTTCTTCGCCCTCTCCTGCACACGGTCGAGTAACCCCAAAACAGACTTTGAGGCACCGGCCCAAACATGAGAGTTGTATTCCATTTTCCGTCGGATGTAGGTGGTGTAAATAGTAAGGAGATCGGATGGAGTGAAGTACATCTTGCACCGTTTCAAAAAACGGAGGCACTTGAATGCTTCTTTAATGCTTCTTTCATGAAAAATGTGTTCATCCCAATGAACATCACACTGTATTTTCACTCCTTGAACATCAAGAGCATCCGATTCCTCAATGTTTATACCATGCATGCGTACACATGAAGCAGCACTTGCAGTCGTATGTTTGTGTGTTAATAAACAACATTGGGTCCTACGAGCGTTAAAAACGACCCGGTTTTTACAACCCCATTCGGAGATTAAGAAAAGATCACTATTCAGTAAGTCATTCATATTTTGCATGTTGGCAATGATCTGGGATAGGCTGGGCCTATAGCTGAAAGAGTACGAATAACAAATGCTGCTGTCATCCGCGAAGGAGTGGATGAGTGGTTGCAAGTTTGATACAGAAGGTCATTAAGGAAAATGAGAAATAGGGTACCCCTGAATTAATCTTGAACTCGTTTGATGAGACCCCATCTATAACAACTCGTATAGTGCGGTTTCTGAGAAAGCTCGATATAAATTGAGAAAAGTCATCACCGACACCAAAATCCAGTAGTGCAACATGCCACACTCTGTCAAACGCTTTGTAAATATCCAGACTCACCACCTTACCTTTACCGAAATGATGGACAGAGTGGCACCAAGTGAAATATGTTATACATTCGCCAGTAGAACAACCCTTACGAAATTCATATTGATGATCACAAAATAATTTATGCGACTCTAGTTACCTCATAAGGTGGTAATTAACCATACTTTCCATTACTTTAGAAAGTGCGGAGCAAATTGCAATTGGGCGCCCTTTTTGGGGATTGGTGTTACATTAGCAGCCTTCCAGCACGATGGGAATTCACCAACATGATAAAGCATGCTGAAGAGGCATGCTAATGGACGCGCAAACCTAATACAACACTGCTTCAAGGCCAGTGCTGGAATGCCATCCAGTCCAGAAGTCTTATTTATATCGAGATCGGCCAAAACCCTTTTAACTGCTCGAGCCCGGAAAAATGTTTTTGGCATAGGCAGAAAAATGAAGAAAAGGTAAGAAACTGTATAAAAAATTATATTATTTCTTAATGGCAACACTCCAAGCAATCATGAGAATATAATAAAAACAACTAGATGGCAACACTGGCAGTCTGTTATCCTTTCAAAGTTTAATATGCAGTTTAATCGGGTTTTAAATAGTGCTAAAATTATAATACACAGAAAAAGTTATAGTAAAAATAAAATCAACCAAATTTTGGTCTGAAAAAATTATTTGTACTCATATACAAAAATATCGAAAAATTAACCTTGGATATCGTATGTTGTTGTTGTTTAATTTTTTTTTCGATCAATAATTATTTTTACTAAACTTTTGTTTGAATTCACGAATTTCTTTACAGTCCGCATTTAAACAATTTATTAATTGATTCAACGAATATCGTTATTGAACACGAAAAAAAAAATAAAATTTTTCTGTGATAAAAACATAGTGTTGAAAAGAAATAGCTAAAATTCATTACTCCAATTTTTTATAAATTGGAGTAAAAATCTCCCGGTCGTTATTCTTGAATGTTGTGATTATGCGACTTTAGTCAATATATCTTATATATTTTGTAGACTAAAAGTTGTATTTGGGCATAAACTTGCAATAATGTATTTGTCAAAGTGTGTCTTATATGTGAAAATTTAAATCTAGCCAGCATTTTTCAGCAAACTCCCGCAATTCTTATTCTGTTTTAGCTCATTTTTCGTTTAGCTGTGGCGAAATGCTTTCGTTTTGGCAAACAAGCGGGCGCAGATATGATGTTGTAACCGATGGGATACTTCAAAAAATTAATAAAAATATAAATATCAACAAATTGATTGCTAGTTATGAAATTGATGGTTTGTCGGGTCGAAGTACTTATAAGCAGTGTTGTCAACGTTGTTGAAATCTCCAAGCGTAGCAAAATGAGGAGAAAAGCGCGTTATTTCAACAAAAACGCACCGAATTTCGAATTTGTTCCTTTAATTTTGAAAAACCTATTTTGTATTTTAAGAAGTACAATATTTTTATATAAAAAATACGATAATGTAACAGTCTTTTAAGCGACTGTTATACAATCAAACTAGGTCTGATAGCACCGCCGGATGTCATGCCATCAAATTCGTTAAATAGCTAGAATTCGTGTTTGTCAAACTTGACCTCTAGTACGATTCTGTTAGTTTTATTAAGATAATGTTTCTTTTACAATAATTATAACGAAGATGAAAGTTTGTATGAAACTTTGTTGGCGAGCGAAGCCACGGGCAAAAGTTATTTAATATATAAACTTTAAAGTTTTCTATCCCATAAAGCCTGTTTCATTATTCTTGTGTAGCTCTCAAAACAACCTGTATTTGTTTTAAAAAGTTTTCGAAATAAATGTGATGTTTCCACCTCAAGAAATTGTCAAAGAAATTTTATAATAAAAGCACAACATTTTTTGACTGATTTCTATACAAATATTTCGGACAAGTCGTTTGTTTGTGTTGTGGAAACATCACAAAAATCTAAGTTTTTCGCTAATTTGTAAAGTATTTAATTTTTTAAGGTCTCATTTTCATCCTGAACAAAAGATTGCATTTTTCTCTTAAATTTTTAAATAGCTTTTTTATTTTTGCTTGTCTTGAAACCTCATTTAAAACAGTAAAAACTTTTGCGTGAATGGCTTTCACCAGACAACATGTTCATACAGAATGCAGAATACAGTGCGACAGACAGACAGACAGACAGATAGAAAAACAGTTAACAAGAAAAAGTCATACATTTTTACAGTCATTTTGGAAATGTGAAAAGCTTTTTTTATTTATTTATTTATTTTTTTGTTTTGTTTTTTTTTAACAATCATTAAAAAGTAGCAATAAAAAATAAAATAAAAAAACATTTCTAGAAGGAACCTTTCACTTAACAAAAAAAAAAACATTTATTGGTCGCTAAAGAAAATCAAATTAAATTTAAAAGTTGAAAATGGGAAAGATGGGTCCTGTTCGAATTTAATGATGTTGGGCTGTTCAAACGTGTAACTGTCTTAAATTAAATTGAATAGATTTATCTGTGTTTTTATTTAACTTTTTTTGTATTTTAAAAGTAATTAGAAGAAAGAAGACATTGTTAGGTATTAATTTAGTTTGCCAATAAATGATTTAAATCTGCCAGAATGTTTTATATAAGGATTAAAACGAATAAAAATAAATTCTAAATTGGCAAGCATTCTCGCTTTGAGCCCAACAACAGGGTATCGATTTCAAATACAATGAAATATTCTTTTAAAGTAGTAAATAAAAAAGTAGACAGACAATTTGCTTTCAGGAAATATTATTTAAACAAAAGTTAAATTTTGATATCGATATATATTTTTTTTTAACTTTCAAATAAAGTGCAAAGCCAAACAGTGAGCATTGTCTACCACATTCCATTTTTTAACCCGGCTATTCGCAGTGTCACTTACACTTACCACAAAGATTGAAGGTATTCTTAAACATGAAAACAGACATCACTGATAAATATAAGTATAATTTATATACGGACTAAAAGGCTACAGAGAATGTTCTAAAGAACACATTTCACTACTATACAGTAGTTCCCAGCACTGTATTTTAGAACAATCTTAAAAGCAAAACAAACAAGCAGTAGAACAGTTGGAAATATAACAAACACTTGACTTGACTGTACTTGAATTCTGTTTCATGGCAAAAAAGCAATACAAAACATCAGACCGAAGGAAATAAACGATGAATCATAGCGTGTGCGCTGAAACATTGGCACATAAGCATACTTTGTATACAGCTCTTGTGCACTAATACAAAAACAAAAACCATGAACAACAAGAACAAATTTTATAAACAAAACTGAATTAGAACATTACTTCCATGCTTGAAGTTCTACTTGAATTTTGTTCTATTTCAGTTGATTCCACTTGTGTTTGGTTCTGTTTGTTCTAAATGCTTATAAGACAGTATTCATTTGCGTGTATAGAACAATTCAACAGTGAAGTGTTTGTATTGAATTGTGAAAGGAGATGATGGATAGTATTTGAAAATATTACGATGTTTTGTACGACATTTTTTTGTGCTTGAACAGCCCTATAATACAGACAATAAATACTTTTTTGTATATTGGTTTAAGTTAGGCAACTTTATATGCTGTTCATACATACACTTTTAATTAAAATTTTGCAATTAACGTCTTAATTGATTTTAACTACCCATACAAAATTTCAATTAACTTAATTGCTAATTAACAGTTAATTGTTCTAATATTTAGTAAAATTAAATATACAACCCTGTGGCAACCGTGTTTAGTTAGTGAACACACTTTGTTCAACTTTGACAACTCAAATGTAAACAAATGCAAGCAAAAGATGGCGAGTCAACAAGAAGAAATATTCACAATCCAAATGTAAATAACTTTTCGGTCAGCTGTTGTCAAACGTTAATTGCTTTAGCAATATTAAATATGTATGAACACTTAAACAAAATTTAATATGGATATTTCTATTGTACCGTTAGATGAAATTACCGTATATAACAAGCTAGTAAAGCTAAAATTTTCCTACAAATGTGGGCCTGATGGAATTCCGAGTTCCTTTCTTGTCAAGTGCGCCGCTGCTTTAACTGTTCCCTTAACAAAATTGTTCAATGAATCTATTAAATATTGTAATTTTCCAACCTTTTTAGAGTTGTTAATTATGTAAAAATTCATGCGTATGCTGACGACATTCAGTTGTACATATCTAATCATATTGGTCTTCTAGAGGATATGTGCCGTAAATTGATGAAATAACAAATTGTTGTATCGTAAATTGATGACCTGAATTCTACTGTTGGCAGGGCTAGACTTAATAATCTAAAATCATTTGTTTTGCCAGTCAGTAGAGCTAAATTTGGCTGCCTAGATTTTCTGGAAATTTACGTTAGTGACACGGTGCTCACTCAAGTATGTTGAAAAAGTAAACTAGTTGGAATTCTACATTAATTCCACCTTAACGTGTAAAGACTATAAAAATTTTGTTGTGAGAAATGTTTTTCTTACACTGCGTAATTTAAGGATGTTCTCCGAATTTGTTGCAATCGCAATGAAAAAGAAATTAGTGATTCAGCTTAAGTTTATAGTAATACATCATTACATAAGGTTCAAGTGGTTTTAGCAATGCATCCTGCTATATCTATGGCATATATCGTTGCAGTAGTGTTTATTCCTGGCATAAGATGATGCTAGGCTGTGAGTTATTATACTATTTGCCTATAAGAATATTCTTATTCTTTCATGGTTTGTTGATAAGACAAACTTCATCCTACTTGCATGTGGAAGTGAATACCGGTTTTCGGAAGCTAATAGTCCTCCGAGGTGCTGTTATCTTGCAACAGATACCTGTACTGTAAGCAACCAGAGGTGATGGTTAGATGGATGAGTTGGTTAAGAACTGATGCTCTTAATGGGCTTCTGCCTACCAACTCATTAAGCCTTGTCTTCTATTGACTGTTGGGAAATTGCATACAGGAGGGATTAGAGGGCCCGAATTCTTAGGTAAGAGGTTTGTCTATACGGCTACTAACTTATGGCAAACAGTTGCAACCTGTATGACCCTTGCATACATGGAGGTGCTGGTGAATCGTGAATAATTCACCCCGTGGAGTTGGTCCATCATCAGATTAGGTCGACAAGGCAGCTACTGATTTATTTATTTATTAATGTCTATGGATGTTATATCCTTACAGACAGATATTGCTACCAATTAATTATTACATTCATAAAAGTACAATACAAACACTAAGAGTCTTCAAAAGCATTTAGAAAGCCAATAATTTTATATTTTACAATATTTTTATCTAAAGAAAAGTGTATAAATTTATAAGATTTGTTAAATTGACTGTAAATCCTCCTAAATGGATCAGCGTTTGCATAATTAGATCTAAAGTATTTAACAACTCGTAGTGTCTAGATGGACGTTTAGGAACCGTCAATGCAATATTATTGAGTCGGAACACTGAACAAATGTCACCGTTAATCAAATTTAAAATAAATTATACATTTAACATAGTCCTACGACTTTTAAGAGTTGGCAGCTTAATAAGTGCAAGGCGACTAGTGTACGATGGGAGATCAAGCGGATTCCAATGAAGAGTGCGAACACAGAAAAGCAAAAATTGCTTCTGTACTGATTCGATGAAGTCAACATGTGTCTTATAAGATGGATCCCAAACTAGACATACATATTCCAAGACGGGTCTGACCAGGGAAGTGTACAACTGCTTCGTGACATAAGGGCCTTTAAACTCCTTAGCCCAACGTTTTATGAAATATGGCTAATAAAGTTAAGCTTAGGATCTAGGAGAACTCCAAGATCCGAGATTGAAAACACTCTTTCCAATTGCTGATTTCCCAGAGAATAATTTAGATTAACATAAGAACCTCTTTAGAAAGTAATATATTTACACTTGTTAGAATCAAGCTTTTTTTTCATTCATTTATTTATTGAATCTTCACAAATCTTAATACTAAATACATAAAATTAATTAAGTCCAGCCACTGCTAGACAAAAGAGTTTCATTTCGCGCGAATAATATCGGTAAAATCACCTATTTAACGTTCTGATGGTATCTCAACCGAGAGTGGCCTTCAAAATTAAGTATATTGCGTGCAAGACGATTTGGGTGAAGTTCCAATTTACTGATATACCTTGTTGCGTACTTTGAAAATTCGTCGTTTACAAGAGGAACATAGAGATCCTTATGAATTCGTGAGTTTTTTACGTACCATGGAGCTGCGGTAATTGTTCGAAGAATTTTGTTTTGTCGCCTTTGAATTTTTTCAACGTTTGAAGCGGAGGCGGTGCCCCATAATTGAATTCCATAGCACCATATAGGCTTTAGAATTGCGTTGTATAATAAAAGTTTGCAATCCAGCTTCAATGTCGAATTTCTGCCCATAAGCCAATTCAGTTGCGCTGCTTTTAACTTTAACTGAGTAACTTTCGCATCGATGGGAGACTTCCACGTTAACCTACGGTCGAGATGAATACCAAGGTACTTGACTTCATTTTGCTGCGGAATAGGTGAATTGTTAATTTGGATAGCTGAACATGTTTGTTTACGCAATGTGAATGTAACGTGAGTACATTTTTGTTCATTAACTTTAATTTTCCAAAGTTTTAACCATTTCTCTAATATTGAAATATACTCCTGCAAATTTCGTAAAGCTACTTGATGGTTTTCATGTACGCTGCAGAATGCTGTATCGTCTGCAAAAGTTGAAGTGTGGATTCCGGGTGTCGTTGGCATGTCAGAGGCGTAAATCAAATATAAAGTATGCTGCCTGGGGGAACTCCTGCCTCGATTGGCTGAGTTGGGGTTAGAAAGTCGCCTTCTCTGATAACAAACTTCCGCCCACATAAGTAGCTTTCCAGAAGCTTGTGTGTATTTGCAGGCAAGTTCAACTTTATTTTGTGTATCAAGCCCTCGTGCCACAGAGCTGAGCAATACTTCTTCTCCTCAAAGGTCAGTCTTATGACATTGACTAGTCTGTGCGTTTGTTCTATGGTGCTGTGTTTAGCCCGAAAGCCAAATTGATGATCAGGGATGCATCCCACATTGTTCAACATTGGACTCAACTTTGCCATTAACAATTTTTCGAACAGTTTTGAAATTGTTGGCAGTAGACTTATTGGTCTGTATGATTCTACCTTAGTGGGATCCTTCCCTGGTTTAGGTATCATAGTAATCATGGACACCTTCTACTCTGCAAGATAATACTCGAGACGTAAAATAGCGTTAAAAATAAAAAGAAGAATTCTACGAGCTACACGAGGTAGCTGCTTAAGCTGCATCAAGTTTTTATTACACCAGGTATAAAAGCTCTTTAAGTCCTTCTATAGTAGATTGTGATCAGAATATTTGTCAATACTTAAAAAGATTTTTACGTCGTCTGCGAACATTAAGACATCAGAAAATTTAATTACTTAGGGAGATATAAATAATTTTCAAAACTGTATGGAAGGCACGAACCACTCTAGTATGCAAAATTTATATTTCAAGGGAGTTCAGCGTTCCAGCAATTTTGGTTGAAAATGAAAATTGTTGAGAGAATATGCCTTTTATTTTCACCTGTCCGATATCCCATGGAATACCCCTAACATGTATAGTCAAAAAGTTTAGAATTTGGAAGCAAAATAAATCAATTTTTTTTTAATAATTTAGTTTTTTTATTATTTTCGAAAATTATTTTCTTTTAATAAAAACATATAAAAATATATCTAAAGAGATACGGTTAAAGCTACCTTACATCTATAAGAATTTATCAATTTATGAATACGCAAATGATTTGGAATAAATTGTTAAATCGGAGAAGGAAAATAAGTTTCGTTGAAAACAAAACCTTCAGGAAATTTTTTAAGGGGGGTATATACGAATACATTTAGTATATTCACGAAGATAATATTGCCAAAAGTAAAACAGTCAGTAGTGGAAGCAGTTGGACTGCTGAGAAAAAATATATGTACAGGAAATTTGAAATTTGTTTATAATAGTTTGAATACGGATGTTGATGTATTCTACATGGCAAAGACGATGTAATCTTTGTGTAGAATAGTGCCAGGCTAATTTCAGAATCATTTTGAGAAGTTTGTTTTGCCTGATTTGGATTTTCTTGATATGTGTCGCTGCGCATGTTCCCCAGACAGGACATGCATACAAAGCTATAGCCTGAAAGATTGTCTTAACAATAGTTATTTTATTTTCAGTGCCGAGTTATGAATTTCTATTAATAATAGTATATAACATTTTAATAGCAGTATTAAATTTTCTAATTATGTGACTGGTGTGTTCATTAAAAGTTAAACGTCGGTCTAGGAAGACTGCCAAATATTTAACATTGTTAGACCAGGGAATATCTATACCATTTAAAGATAAATTTGTACTAGGTAGGTTACAAGAACTTCTTTTCTTAGTAAAAAAGATAGCTTGTGATTTTCCAGCATTTATTTTAATTTTCCATTTAAAAAAGTATTGAGAGAGGCTGTTTAGTGCAAGTTGTAAGTTATCAAGGATAGGTGTTGGTGATAGATACATGCAGTAAATTGCAGTATCGTTAGCATAGAAAGTATAGTTAGAAACATGTCTTTTAGGAACATCAGCAGAATATAAAATGTACAAAAGAGGCCCTAATACAGAGCCCTGGGGAACTCCAGCATCAATAGTGTAGCTTGCTGAGTTAATAATTTAGTTTGTATAAAATTCAAGCAAACTTTAGAAGAGAATTAAGGCAGAATTAGTTTGTACGTTCTTTTCCGTTCTGACTCAGCTGTTTTGTTTCTGTTCAATATAAACTATATGTGCATGGTATGTTTTTACTTTTTCGTTCTGTTCTGCTGCGGACTAATCTGTTGAAAATAGAATTTAACGTTAAGTGACGGCCAGACATGTGTATGTTTTACTTTTTTCAGGTATGGAAACATTAATTTTTTATTCGAATGTATATAATTTATTTTTTTTTTTTTGTAGAAAGCTAAAAAAAGATTTTTAAAAGTTAATACATTTTTATGAATTAAGCAACTATGGATGGTCAAAAGAATATTATTTTAGCGAAGAATAAATTATATTTATTTATTTATTTATTTATTTATTTATTTATTTTATTTATTTATTTATGCCTATGGAGAATAACTCCTTACAGGCAGATACTATATATGTACACGCATATGAGTTAAAAAAAATTACAAAAACTAATAAAAAAATAGAAAAAATTTGTTAATTACTGGAATTTAATACTAAAATTATACTACGCTTAACAAAATTTAAGTTCACCGAAAAGTCAATAACGTGGTACAGTTCATTAAAACAACAACATGATCTACGGAAGGGATCTGCATTCGCATAATTCTGACGGTAATAAAGCATTGACAAAGGTTGATATTGACGAAGACTACGCTGGGGAACATCAAAATTTAGTTTGGACACCAGATACTCAGAGCAGATATTGCAGTTAATCAATTTGAAGACAAAAATGGCATTTAACATTTTTCTGCGACTTGTCAAAGAAGGCAGCTTTATTTGTTGCAGTCTGAACTCATAGGATGGTAAGTTAGCTGCAGTGTTCGGGTAGATATTGCGCAGGATGAAAAGAAGGAATTGTTTTTGGATAGACTCAATTTGATCTCTGTGTACATTATAAAAAGGGTCCCATATAATCGAGCCATATTCCAGTATTGGCCTGACTAAAGATGTATAGAATTGCTTCACAACAGTGGAGTCAGCAAATTCTTTAGACCAGCGCTTTACAAAGCCAAGCAACCCCCGGGTTTTACTTGAGCAAAAGCTAATATGTTGGTTGAATGTAAGTTTTCTCTCAATAAAATACCCAGATCCAGAAATTCTTCAGCTGTGTCTAATACATGGCCACCAAGCCTAAAATGCCCATGAGGTTTACATTTTCTTGAGAAGTGCATATGTTTGCACTTGCTGGAATTTAACTTTAAAAGGTTTTGCTTAGACCAATTAAAGAAATTGTCCAAATCTAGTTGGAGGCAGTTTTGATTCCAGAGCCCACATGTTGAAAAATTTTTTACATCGTCCGCATAGATTAGAATATTGCAAAATTTTATGACAGATGTTAGATCATTGATGAACAATATAAAAAGAATTGGTCCTACACTCATAGAAAACCTTTCATAACTATGATGTATTTAAACATCAATGCAATGCCAAATGTCATCATTTTGGACCCCATGACACTTGTCATCGCTGTGATGTCAACCATTACATCAGTTGCTCTAATTAATAACAGCGGCAATTATGACAAATATTTCATCAATGAAATGTCGCACTGACATCATGGGGATGCTTTATCGGAATACGTTTGATGACAGCATGTAATCAATGCAAGGAAACTCCAATACCCAGAAAATTACTAAATGATGTCAATGTAATGACAAAACATCATCAGTAGAAAGGCGCACTAACATCAGACCAATTATGATTGGATTCATGACGACATCATCAACATTAACCTCCGGTTATAATATCTGACTTCAAAAATATGTTCAAACACATAACTTTATATTTTACCATCTTAAAGAAATCAATGAGAATTAAAAATCTTCTGATAATACTTTTGATGACTTCCTGCCATCAATACAATGCCTGTGTGGCGTCTTATCATATTTTAATTGCGTGTATGCTGTGTATGAGGCAATATTCGCTTTCTTTGCTTCGTAGTTCTTCTTTTTCTTTTACTCTTTACGCTGTCATTATATTTATGTAACTAACGTCGCATATGATGACTAAATGTCATTAATATGATGCTTTTTTTTCTTCTTCTTAAAAATGAGTTTAAATTTAAAAATAATAATTTTAACAACCTTTGCAACAATAAATATAAAATATTATAACGCTATGTAGGCTTTTTTATAATCAATTTTGACAAATTAGATGTATTATACCTATTAATAAAATGTATCATTGAATTGATGTCACCACAGTTGTAGCATTGATGATACTCAATATATGACAAAATTGTCTGATGACTTTTGTTGTTGAGATTGATGTCAGTTTTCATTTTACTGATTACTATTTACATACTATTGATGTCACAATTCTGATGACCCGCCGCCATCAATATGAAGATTCTTTTTTCTATGAGTGTAGATGGCTTCCCTGCGGTACTCCAGAGCTTACAGGTATAGATTTAGATATATAATTATTGAACGTTGACGACCAACAAGATATGATTTGAGCCAATTTACAGTAGTTTTAGACAACCCTAAACCATCAAGTTTTTTAAATAAAAGAACGTGGTCAACACTGTAAAAGGCTTTACTGAAATCTGTATAGATAACATCAGTACCCTGACCTTTATAAAAACCGTCATTTATCGTTGAAGTAAGGTGTAATAGATTTGTAGTAGTTGAACGCACGGAAAAAGTAATTGTAAAATATTTGCTACAGAAATGAACGTCACAGAACGGCAACAGAAAGTAAAAACTAATGAGGCCTTTAGAAAGAAATCCGAAATCTTATGGAACACCCCTAACACGCATAGTCAAAAAATTTAGAATTTGGAAGCAAAATAAATCGAAATTTGTTTAAATAATTTAGATTGTATGAATATTTAGAAAACTTTAGAAGAGAATTAGAAAGAAATTTATGAACAAAAGTTGGAGCGTCTGAACTGGTACTAAACAAGTGGTTTTCCGACAGTTGCATGAAAAAACAAGAAACTTCAAACATTAATCATTCCCACGACCTGTAACCCTACGAAGAGCATAAAACATGGTTTTGGGATTTGCAAAAAGATTTCAAACTGGATTTTAAATCTGTTTAAGGTGTCTTTAAAATAGCAATTTAAATCTTTTTTTTTTTTTTACTAAAAACTTTTGTAAATAAAATACAAGTTCTGAAAATGAACCGGTATTAAGTTTAAAAAATAATTAAGCAGGAACACATACACAAACATACACGCTTACTTACACATACAAGCATATGCAAATATATAGTTAACTATAGTTTTACAAAAAAAGAAAAGAAAAATTTAACCTGCTAAGATTAGAAAATAAAATCATAAACTTTTTTTATTTTTTTTTTTTTGAATGAAAGTAACAGTGTGAAAATGAGTTGTTTTGTTTTGTTTTTGCTTTTGTTACCAAGAAAACACCAGCCAGCATTAATAAACTGGTAAATGAATAAAATATGTTTTTATGAATAAAAACTTAAATAAAAAAAATAAAAAAAGAGCTTAGGAAAAGTATGCCATTAAGTCATGGCACATTGGAAAGTGCATTTATGAGTAAAAACGAATAAATAAATGAGTTTGTAATAAAAACTAATATAAACTAATACTCTCACTCTTCAGGAAAAAAAAAAAACAAATAACAAAAAAAAAAAAAGCTGAAAAAGAAAAGTGATACACATACCTACTCATTCTTTAACACACCTGACATAAGTCATAATAAATATCATTAAAAATACCGAACGAAAACACTCCAGTAGACAGCCGCCAGTTGCCACCACTGACTCTAGCTGGCATTGCAGCAAGTTCACGTTAAAATAATTCTTTTTTTTTTTTTTTTTTGCCTCTTGTTTCTTTAATCATAATTACTAATGAACAAACTAATGGCCAAACTACACAACTGCAGCAAAAAAAAAAAAAAAAAAAAAAAAGAAAAAAAGCAAAAGTATTATTTGGTTTTTCTGCTTTTCTGTGCGAGTCGTTTGATGAATATTTTTCTTTCCAATATGAGACTAGTTTTCTTTACTTTTTTTATATTTTTTCTTTCCTTGTGTTAAAAATAATCTATAGGAATTTGTATTATTAAGTTTCAGTTTACTATATTTCTGTGTTTTTCTTCTCATTTTTATATTTTATGACTTGACCTACATCTTTGTGTCTGTCTAACTTGAAAAATAAGTAAATGGTGAAGTACAAATAAGTACGAGGGCGGTGCAGTGCAGCAATAAATAACAACGAAATTGAAAATAATTATGTCTATTATGGGCAACTTTCGTATTTTCATTTGCGGTCGAATTTTAATTTGATATTGTAACACAATTTCATTCAATATTGCACTATTGTGAATTTCTGTAAATAAAAGTGTTCACAATAGTATCAATATCTATCAGCTGGCTCTCTAAATTCATCCTGTGATCAATAATCGACCAAACCTTTTATTAAAACAAAGTGTATAAACACATCGCATAACAAATTATAAACAGAAATAACTCTAAATTTCTCGAAATCGCTTTTGTTTTGCTATAAACTAGCTTACAGATTAACGGCCTTATGCATAATCAAAACTCATACGCTAACTAACTAGCTGCTTAGTTTTTTGTGTGTAAATTAAGCACAGGGTTTGTTTTTTATTATACATAAGGCCGTAGATGTCTAAAGTGAGGTCTCCTCATAGAAAAAAGCATCTTCATATTGATGACAGCGCGTCATCAGATTTGTGACATCAATATTATGTAAATAGTCATCAGTAATGTGAGCAATCTCAATGACAAAAGTCATCAGAGATATTTGTCATACATTGAGTATCATCAATGCTACAAATGTGGTGACATCAAATCAATGATATATTTTATTAATAATTATAATACATTTAATTTGTCGAATTTATTTTAAAAAATGATACATAGTATTGCAGTATTTTCAATTTATTGTTGAAAAAGGATTTTGTTGTTAAAATCAACTTAATCAAATAAAAAAGTAGAAAGAAATGCTTATTTGTAATCACAGCAAGTATTGTTTAATTGAAACAAATAAGTATAACTATAAAGCGAATATATACATATGAACGATAATACAGCGTGGTTAAATTTCAAGGTCCGATGTTGATTTTAAATAAAACACAAACTATTTAGGAAATTATTGTAACTTTATTTTATTATGATATATTGGTATTACTCAATTATGTATGGAGCAAAATATCGGCCAAATGGGCGCCGCGACCACGGCGGCACACCTCCATCCGATGGTCCAAATTTCCGATAACCCTGAGGCATAATGGAGGTTGTATGCCGTTAATGTGCCGAGTTATCTCATCCTTTAGCTGTTGAATTGTTGCTGGCTTATCGACGTACACCATTTCTTTCAAATAACCCCAAAGAAAAAAGTCCAACGGTGACAAATCACATGATCTTAGCGGCCAATTGGCATCGCCATTACGTGAGATAACACGGCCATGGAATTTGTTACGCAAAAGAGCAATTGTTTAGTTAGCTGTGTGGCAAGTGGCACCGTCCTGCTGAAACCACATATCGTCTACATCCATATCTTCCAATTCGGGCTATAAAAAGTTCGTTATCATCTCACGATAGCGAACACCATTCACAGTAACTGCCTGACCGGCCGCATTTTGGAAAAAATACGGCCCGATGATGCCGCCAGCACATAAACCGCACCAAACAGTCACTCATTGTGGGTGCATTGGTTTTTCGACAGTCACTCTTGGATTCTCATTCGCCCAAATGCGGCAATTCTGTTTATTGACGAATCCACTGAGGTGAAAATGTGCCTCATCATTGAAGATGATTTTCTTCGAAAATTGATCATCCACTGTCGCTCATTTTGATAATAAGTCTGGATAACTTTAACACGTTGTTAGATTGTGTATGGTTCAAATTGAATAAGTCTGAAATCGATAAATGTCCAATAAAATTCGGAAAAAAAACTTGGCGTTTAGGTGTGGTTCACATTCAACATCGGCCCTTGAAATTTAACCACCCATTACATCATATTGATGCCACTTAGTTATCACATGCGGCGTTAGTTAAATAACGAATATAATGAGAGTGTAGAGGTTAAATGCTAATGCCACACAAGGATATTATAGTGATGACAGTAGGTCATCAAAAGTTTTAGAACATTTTTAATTCTCATTGATTTCTTGAAAATAGTAAAATATAAAGTTATATGTTTGAACATATTTTTGAACTAAATTATATATAACCAAAGCTTAAGTTTAGTTGATGATAGCGCGTCATGGTACTGATGACATTTTATCATAAAATTTACTTCACTTAGTAATTTTTCTGATGTTAATGAGCCATCGCTTCAATGATATTTTTACATCATATTGAAACCCAAAATCAGTCCAACTATGGACTGATGTTAGTGTGATTATCTATTGATAATATTTTGTCATTATTTTGGCTTCATTTAGTCATTTCTTCGATATTAGAATGTCACTGCGTTGATAACATGCTCACATCAAACGTATTCCAATAAAGTATCACCATGATGTCAGTTTGACATGTCATTGATGAAATGATTTTCATAGTTACTGCTAATGATAATTAGAGCAACTGATGTAATGGTTGACATCATAGCGATGAAAAGTGTCATGGGATACAAAATGATGACATTTGGCAATCAATGCAATGATTTGTCCTGGGGCTGCCTATGCTCGTGGTGCCAAATGTAATTCTCCGGTCAGAGTTCGTAGACCAAACACTACTATTAGACGAATCAAAGGACTAGGAGAGTGTTGGCTCCCCACCCTAACACTGGGCGCTTAAAGTTATAATTCAAAGCTTTGAAAGAGGTTTTGTTACATTAAACAACTAAATTTTAATCAATTAATTGAATTATATTAGGCAGCTGTTTCCAAGCCCGTTCTTAATTTTTGTTTAACTATAAGAATGAACACAACGGGACCAAAAAAGGACCCAAGTTGGCTGGTTTTATGAAACTGTTAGCTTACATACACATATTTGTTTGTATTGTGTGACAAATCGATCTACATATGCATATACGAGGCCTGATCAAAAAATAAATGTTATTTTAAATATTTTCAAAAGGTATTTATTTATTCATCAATAACTATATTGTGCCCTTCAAAGTAATTCCCCTCAGATATAACACACTTATACGAGCGTTTTTTCCAATCCTCGAAACATTTCTGAAATGCGCTTTTTGGTATCGCCAACAACTGCTGCTTCGATTTTTTTTATCACCTCAATTGTAGCAAAACGCTTTCCTTTCATCGGTGTCTTCAGTTTTGGGAAGAGGAATAAATCAGCGGGGGCCAAGTCCAGTGAACACGTGATGATAACGGTTTTGTTTTTGGCCAAAACTCACGCAAAAAGGTGTAATAGTCGACGAATATTACACCACGCATATCCCAAAATACCGAAACCATAACCTTTCCAGCCGATTGTTGTGCTTTCGGGTGCTTTTATCGAGGTTCAACAGTTCCTGTCCACTCAGATGTCGATTGTTGTGATTCCGTAGTGAAGGGATGGATCCTTGTTTCATCCATTGTCACATATCGAGGCAAAAATTCCGATTTGTTACGTTTAAACACAACGGGAACAAAGTGGACCCAAGTGGGTTGGCTTTATAATAGCTGGCAGCCTGTCAAATCTAACCTACGTTTAAACATGGCCAAACACTGCTTAGAATCACCAACACGTTCTCGTTTTTGGTCAACATTGAGCAAATGCGGCACCCACTTTGAACAGAGCTTTCTAAAAGTGAAATGCTCATGCAATATAAAGCCAACACGTTCTTTTGATATCTTTACGATGTCAGCTAACTCACGATGTCATGCCTCGTTTGGACGTCTACTGCGTTCTGCATGATCGGTATCTCTACGACCACGTTTGAAGCCAGCAAACCAACGTTTTATTCTTGTTTCTGATGGAGCGGAGTCTCCATAACACTTTTCAAGCCATTGCTTTGCTTGAACGGTATTTTTTCCCATCAAGAAGCAAAATTAAGTAATCAATTAAGTATTTTACTTACACGAAATTATTTTTGATCCACTGTTTGAAAATAACAAAAGTAGCGTCACTCTTGGCACAATAAAGGCCGGGGCACAGAGAATCCGACGTACCTCTTCAACTGACAACTAAGTTAAAATACATATATTCTTATGAGCTTTGTCACATTTCGTACTTCTCCTTCAACGCAAAGTATCAAGGCAGCTTTAATATGGTAGTGGTATAAGCGCTGTGGTTTTTCGTTTCCTTTGCGTAAATTTGTCAAAAACACATAGACTTCCTTGCTTTTTAAAAAAAAATTTTTGACAACTATTCGTAAATTCTATCAACAAAATACATTTTGATGTTTGTTGGTGTTGTATTTATTGTAATTCTGCCACTACCTATTAAATAGCGGTGGCAACGCTGGTTCAATGCGCTGCATATGTGGTTGAAACCTAAAACGCAGGAATGGAGTGTTAGTATCCTTGATAATTGTTTGGTGATGGCTTTTTTCGAGGGCTAACAATCTCCCGAGGATCTGTTGCCTATACAACAGATACGTGTACTGTAAGGAACCAGTGGTGATGGTTGACGGGTGAGTTGGTTTAAGGGCTGATGCTCTTAGTGGGCTTCGGCCTACCAACTCATTAAGCCTTGTCTTCCATTGATTGCTGGGAAATTGCATACAGGTGTGATTAGAAGGCCCGAGCTCCTCAACAAGAAGTTGTTCATATGACCGCAATCATATGACAAGAATTGCTACCTGTGTGAGCCTAGCAAGCCACACGGGGGTGGTGGTGAATCGTGAAAAATTCACTCCGTGAAATTGGTCCACCATCAGATTAGGCCGCAAGGCAGGTGCTGATGTAAATCATTTTCACAGTTGTCTTTTGAAGTAGTAGTTTAGTATTAACTGAAAAAGGTGACTGGAATAAAACTAGCGCCATCTATGTGTTATTTTATTGCAAACGAAGTTCAAATAGCTTGTAAATTTTACAATAAAAATTGTGTTTTTTTTCTTGGACCAGTACTCAGGGGATAGCCCCTATATATACATATGTTGAGAAAAAATACAACAACTGACAATTTTTACTTGTTAAAGGCATAAAACAAATGAAAAATTATGACACACCTGTAGTCCACCATTTAAAAATTGGACATCCAAAGGTTTATTTTAACAGTATGTCTTAACAGCATTTCATGACTAATGTAGACGAATAGTCTACATTTGACTGCAAGTCGAAGTCACAAATTCGCAGCCTTAAACTTTAAAAAGTTCTATAATAGCCCTCGATGTTTCTTTCTATTTGCCACTTTTTGCCGCCACTGCAAAGCTTCCTTTAATTTCTGTTAACCTCCTCTTTACCTAACAAAAGGTGTAGTCATGATATTTGATGTTTTATGCTGTTGCTGCTGCTGCTGCTGTTGCTATTGCAATTGTTGATCACGATGTTGATAATATGCAACTAGTTTTTCTTGCACCATTTCAAATGCCCAGCTTCCCAGGAGCTTTACAAAATAACAACAATACAAATTCTATGGAAAATTTCTATCAAGAGTACATTGTTATAAGTCTCATGCTTTCGCAGCAATTTCATATGTTCGTGCAACTTTTAGAGCAACATACTTACATACATATATAACTATTGTACATACACATATTTGCCACATACTCATATTAGAATAAGAACATAAAAAAAATAAAAATAAAAACGGCAACCACAGCTGCTACTGTTTCTGTTCTATTCCATTCTGAATGCCAACAACATGCGTGCAAATTTGTTTCTTCTCTTAATGTGTAGCAAACATCAAATTATGGGCGGTTTGATTAGGAAAATTCCAGGAATCGAAGCAGAAAATTTGCCACAAATGGCAAATCGATTCAGCTTGCTAATGATTTTCCTACTCGTACAGAGCAACAACGAAAGACCATGAATAAATTAGTTATTTAAGCTATTTTAGCTTTAAAATAACTCAATCTTAAATTCATCTCTCCTAATTAGTCTTTTATAACGATTGATTGGTTCTGCATCGATTCTTTAAGGAAAAATTCCAATTATTAAAAACAAAGAAAAGGAATTTTAATGGAATTGTTTCTGATTGCTATTTGCTAATTGCAAAATTAAAATACCATGTTTTTTTCGACTAGTACTATGGGGATGACACCTACATTTTTATTTTGCACCAGTACTCAGGCCATAGCCCCTACATATGCAGTGCATTGTACTGGATCTAGGAAAATAGATTATGAGAAGGAGGAAAGGGGGAGTAATGTTTGTGAACTTAACATACGGAACGACCAAAACAAACGTTATCACAGTGTTCAAATTAAATTAGTTAAAACTGATCAGTGCCCAGTGTATATACTAAAGGGCTGCAGAGAATGATCTAAAGAACACTGCTCACTACTGTGCAGAATTTCCAAGCCCTGTATTTCAAAACAGCTCTTAAAACAAAACAAACAACCTATAGAACATTTAGAAACAGAACAAACACTTCATAGTTCTGAAACGCCTTCACGACAGTGCTTGACTGTACTTGAATTCTGTTTCACAGCAAAATCCAAAACATCACATTAAAACAAATAAACGATGAGTCCTAGCGAGCACATTGGCATTTGAGTGCTTAATACAAAGACAAAAACCATGAATAACAACAACACACACACACATGAGCATATTGTGCATACAGCACTTGTGCACTTATACAAGGACAAAAACCATGAACAGCAACAACAAATTTTATAAACAAAACTGAAGTAGAACATTACTTCAATGCTTGAAGTTCTACTTCAATTTTGTTCTATTTCATTTGGTTCTACTTGTGTTTGGTTCTGTTTGTTCTAAATGCTTATATGACAGTATTCGTTTATGTGTTTAGAACATTTCGGCAATGAATTGTTTGTTTTGAAATGAGAAAGAACACGATGGATAGTACTTGAAAATGCTACGATGTTTTGTAAGACATTTTTATTGTGCTTGAGCAGCCCTCTGGTATATACCTTCGACACTGCTCAGACTAACAAAAATTAGTTCAACACCGCGCACACTGAAAGGTAATAAATACATAGAAGGAACATAAAAAAGAAATTAATAGTAACAAATAGAGAAATATGTAGTGCATTGTACTGGAACTAGAAAAATAGGTTGTAAAGAGGAAGAAAGAGGGCTTAGTGCTTGTAGACGTTTCATTTGAACCTTCCAACGTGATATGAGACAGATAATGAAATTGATTTACAACAGCACCTGCTATTGAAAGCCTAATCTGATGATGGACCAGCTTCAGGGTATGAATTATGCACAATACACGAGCGCTCCCGTGTGTCTAGTAAAGCTCAGACAGGTCGCAACTTTTTTGCCATAATTTTTTAGCCATTTAGATAGGCCTCTTGTTTAAGTGTTCGGGACTTCTAATTTCTCCCGTAAGCAATTATTCAGAAATGAATGAAAAACGGCCCTCTAATCCCTCCTGTATGCAATTTTTCAACAGTCAACGGAAGACAAGGCTTAATGAGTTGGTAGGCCGAAGCCCATTAAGAGCATCAGCCCTTAACCAACTCACCCGTCTCAACATCACTCCTGGTTCCTTACATTACATCTGTTCAAGGCGCTGTTGTCTTGCAGCGGGGAACTATTAGTCACTGAAAACTGGCTTGCACCATAATTAACAGGGAAACTAATTCTCCTTCCTGCGATTTTAGCTATAAACCAGAGTCAGAACGTCCCACCCAAGCAGGCACCTCAACCATGATCAGCCCGGGTTGAACTGCAAGCAGAACTACACGGGGCAGTGCTGATAAACTCTCCAAAAAAATATAAGTATGCCCTTCTTGATCTTTTTAGATAGGGGCCTCTGTACAGCAACAAAGAAAAATTTTTTAAATTAATTATTTTTCAGAACTTTTAATATTGATTTTTTTGCAGAGTTTCACATAAATATACTAAATAATTCAAATAATTAAGTGTTTATTCGCTATTCTAGCTTCTAACATTTATACCAATAAAAAATTTAAGAAAGCACTAAATATAGCGTGAAAGGCGTTAAAGTGTCAACCGTGCTAACAAGAGAGCAAGAGAGTCAGTATTTATTTACCTTATTAGCTACTAGAACGGTTACCAATTAAGCACCTTTCGCGCTAGTTTTAGTGCTTTTTAGTATCCTAAAGGCCGCATTTTCGCCTCAGCAGGTTTTTTTTTGTAATTCGCTTATATGGCGCTTACACTTAGTAATTAATTTTAATAATTTAGAAAATGTTATTGACTCCATATTGTAAGAATATTATTATTTGGTATAAAAAATTTAAAATAGCTTGTTTTATATGTTTCCCAGCTATCTATATGTCGACATTTCATAGGAACACAAAAACAAGCTTTTTCATTTATACACGTCTCTAACATTTCTTTACACCTTTTTAGAGTGTATAAATGAAAAAGCTTGTTTTTTGTGTTTTGACAGGTATTATTAAAGCATTTTTCTTTTTAAATTCTCAGCAATTTATTTAGATTGTTGGGATATAAAGTTGAATGTTTGAGAATATCTTTCAAAAATTTCCAAAGTCTACTGATGATTGGGGTAGTTCCTATGAAATGTCGACATATATGTAGATAGCTGGGAAACATAGAAAACAAGCTATTTATAGTTTTTTATTGGTATTCTTAAATTAATCTTATTTTTGGCTCATTTCAAGATGGATTCGGGTTTAAGTATGTCTAAGCTTAAGTATTCAGCGCTTGACTAATCCGCATTTGAATAAAGCGCATGATATTTGATTTAAAAAATCCGTACTTGCCGTATTTTTGACATCGCTGGGGCTTGATTTAAGTAGGAATGGCTTGAATATTCTTTTCAGTGTGTGATCTTACTTAAACTAATATGATATCCTTTGTTGAAATGTGAACAAAGCACCAAGCGAATGTATGTTTTAAAGCTCGAAAATATTTACTGTGTACATGAGTGGACATCGCAGCAGCTACATTTTGTGTCTTATACTGGCGAGTACAGGAAATTGAGATCTTGCCGCTCACTGCTCTAGGTTGTATTCTATTATTTTTTTATTTTATGAATTATTGCTCATTCGACAAAATGCGTTTTTGTCACCTTTTTGTTCTTGTCTTTTACAATAGAAAAATACATTCCAAGAATAAAAAAAAAGAAAGAAATTGCAAACATGTTTGCTCTTGTGCAATCTTGCCTACGCTTGCATATATACGAATATATATGTATATATGTATACATATGCGTAAAAAATCAAATTCCTCGACAATTTCCAAGATGCAAAAAGTGTCAGATTTCGTTCTGCAATTCCGCGCATAACAACAAAAAATAAGTCACACTAACTTCGTTTTGCTGCAAAGCAAAGGAAGTTACCTGTCACAATCACAAATTAGGTTAATCCTTTTTATGATGTCATCTGTGTAGTGCGTAAGTTTCAATGACAAAATGACAAACAAGATCAATCAATCAGTTAGTCAGTCAATTTACCACTTAAAAAGGAAACTAGTTTTCGTCTTGTTTGAACGTTGAAAACGTTTTCATTTTTTTTTTACTCGTAGTGTTTCTTGCATTGGCAAAAATGCGTAGAATTTTGTTTTCCGTTTTGTTGACCATAATTTGTGTGTCTTTAAAGTATGTGGCATGCAGCAAGCAGCTTAAGGAGTCTACTCGTATAATAGCAACAAAGGCAAGTTGCTGTTGCTGTTGCAATTCTATGAAATTCGTTCCATTTTTTCGCTTGAATTTTTTTTGTTTTTGTTTAAAGATACGAGTACATGTGACAAACGTTGTTGTTGATAGGATGGATGGTTGGACGGATGGACGGTTTGTTAAATGGAAACCGGTTTGCTGTATAGGCTTGTCAGTTGCAACAATTGTATTCGGTTCCTTTTGGTGGTGATGTTTTTGCTTTTCTGCTTAATGTTTTACATTTCACGTGATGGCCATATCGATGAAGATCGTCATTATCGTCATTATTATTATTGTTATTAAACTATTAAATCAATTCAATTGCCACAAGTTAAATTCAACTTGTAACACTGTCTGTCCACGAACACTGTTCAAATAAAGAAATTGAAGAGAGCGCCTAATGGCAGACCAAATAGCGGCAGGCAAATATTCAAGTCTTGAATATTGAGCAGAGCCAAGAGAAAGATCTGCTCTGCTGGGATTTTAATGTCTGCAGAGCGAGAAGTTTTGCTATGAAACTTCATTTGTATGAAGTCGAAGTCTGCACAAGCCACTGACTTCCTCAGCCACTGCTGGCTTTCTCTGAATGATCATTAGCGCCACGATCATCATTAGAATGCTTTGAAGCTGATCATAGTGTTCATTTTAATCGTGGCCAAAACAAAAATGGAAAAAATGTTGTTGCTGTTTAAAAAACATCATCAACTACAAAACGGTAGATATTGGCGTCTGTGCTTTAACGAAAGAGTTGGCGTCGCTTTAATGCCTGTTGCAGTATGATGGCTGCAGCAAAATACAACGGGAACAACTCTACTAACCAAATAACTATTTATTTACCATTTTCATTTAAACTAACACATGCACACATACGAGTAAGTGCATGCATAAACATGTGGCAAAGAAAGACTGACTAACCACCACTAAGTTGGTAAACCAGTGGAAACAGGTTGAGCGGCAAATAGTTATTGCAAGTAACTATATTGTGATGTATCATGCTTGATCATGTTATTGATGGCTTTGTGCAGGTTTCTTTTGGCTGCTGCTTGGTAAAAATCTCTGGCAGAAAAAAAGTGTGTCAACCAAAGTTTATTTTCTCAAAAGCACAAACAAAAAAGAAAAACAAACGAAAACCAAAATAAATTATAGGAAAAAAAAAATCAGGTGTGGATGGTAACAATGCAGCATGTGAACAAATGCTTGGGAATTTTCTTTTAAAGTCCAGTCTGTAGCTTGGTGCAACCCAAGATAGTATAAAGCTTAGTAAGATTAAAGAACAATTTAGTTTTCTAATTTTTGTTGTCTGCAGCCGTTGTTTTTTTTTTCATTTGTCATTTAATTTAGAACTAATGTAGTTTTCTTTTTGTTTGTTTTGTTGCAGCTGCTCCACCTGGTTCTGTCTGTTACAGTCACGCCCACTGTCAAATGTTTAGTAGCCGCACCCATTGTGATTTCTTAATACCAAATCTATTTGGTCGTTGCCAATGTACGGCACCTACTAAGCTCAAAGCTGGTCTGTGTGTCGATAATACTGTTGAAGAAGCTATTCCTGTCACACCAACAACAACTTCTACCACTCCACCGCCTTTAAAGGAAACTGAGCTTCCATTAATGAGCCAAGGTAGTGAACAAGCCCAGCATGTTGTTTCTACCCCGCCAACCTACCCAGAGGACTCTGTAGATATAGCAAACAAAGTGAATGCAGCAGATCAAGAAATGCCAACAGTATCCCAAGAAAATGTTTCAATTGAAGAGCAGGTATGGGAAGATGATAAGGATACGATACCGCCAACCACTAAAACTCCTTTAAAAATCCCAGCCGAACCTTTGACAACAGCTGAAGTTGAAGAACATCTGCTAGTTGAGGCAACTGAGGCAAACGAAGCTTCGGATGCTATTGATTTGCCCAATGCTAATGAAGACTATCCGTACAAAATCGAAGATGAGGAAGTTCATACCCAAACACAAAAACCTGTTACTTTTGAAGATTTCCCCAAAGAAACAACTCTGCCCGATGAGTCTTCCTCCGTTGAGGAAGAAGATCAAAATGAAGAATACGGGCATGTTATAGATAATACCATGAACTTTGATTATGAAGCTGCCCAAGAAGATATAGAAGATCATTTGGAAACAGAAAATTATGAAGAAGAAAACATCGCACCAGAAAAGCAAGAACAAGATTTAAAAGATCCTGAAAAGCTGGAAGAACATGTTGAGGAACAGCCACAACAACCACTTGACATTAATTCTGATCAAGAGCAAGAAACTCAACAAAAAGTCGAAGAGATGCCACAGCAAAATCTTAATGAATACATAACTGAAATAGACCACCCTGTAGAACATGAGAAACAAAATGAAACTGATGAAAAGGTTGAGCAGGAAGACGAGACAGTTTCCCATACGGAATATAGTACTGAAGAGATCTTAGAAGCAGAAGAACACAATGAACATAAACAAGAAATACAGGAAGAAGTGCCTGAGCAGCAACACCAGGAAGTTCAAACAGAACAGAAACATGAACATCAACAAGAGGAATCTCTGGAAGAACAAGCACATGAGAAAGAGGAAGCCGAGCAACAGCATGAAAATATTTATGAAGAGCAAGATCACGAGCAACAGCATGAAGAGTTTTATGAGGAAAATGAACCCGAACAACAAACACATATAGAATCGGAACACGAGCAACAACAGGGGGCCGTTCATGATGAAAATGAGAGCGAGCAACAACAGGGATCAGTTCATGATGAAAATGAGAACGAACAACAGCACAGTGATGTTCATGAAAAGCCAGAAACTGAGCCAGAAAGTGAAATAGAGCCACACCAAGAATCTGAACAAATTTTTACGCCACAACCGCAAATTGTTGAAGATAAGGGAACAACACAAGGATCAAAACTAGAGCAAGAAGAAGAAGAGGAAGTTAAAGTGTCAGAAGAGCAACCAGATCGCGAGAATGTCAACGTTTCTGAATCAAGTTTTCAACAAGATTTAGAATACAATTTAACCAAAAATGAAATGGAAGTGCAGCCAATTAACGAGCCAGATGTACATGAAATAAACGCTATACCAGAGCCTGAACTGGAATCAGAATACACCCAAAATCAGCACACAGAGGCTGATCTTGAAATAGAAGATCCTGTCACAGAGCATGCAGATATTCAAAAAGAAAATTATGAACTGACAAACAAACAGCAGCTAGAACATAGTCTCAATACACAGCCAGAGCAGGAAGAACATAACGAGCTAGTTGATGGGCCTGATCCTCAGCATGTAAATGAAAATGAAAGTCTAGACCAAGACTGGGGTAATCACGAAACTTCAGAGCTTCAAAAGGAATCAGACAACGAGCAGAGACCAGAAATTGTAGAACCAACACAAGATCATTATTCTGACTTAGAGCAGCATGAAAATCATGAACTTGAGAGTGTGGAGCACCAACAACAAACTGAAAACACTGAACAAAGTCATGACGAGGATGACTACTTGGAGCAGCAACACGTAAATGAACAAGACAACATTGCACAATTGAACCATATAAATCCTAGCAACAGCGAACTCGACAACAATTCACCATCCAAACAACAGCTTGAAGACAGTCAAGAAGATGAAAGTTTACCTGAATCATTAACTCTGCAATCGATAACAAATGAAATTCATCATGATCAAAACTTTGATGTGAATACTGTAGAAAACGAAAGTGTACAAAATGAAAATGAAGCAACCACACAACAACAAATGCCGGAGGCAGATGAACTGCAAGATGATGAAGTTATTACTGCACAACCAGCCAAACTAGAGAAGGAAGAAGATGAAAATAATGAAAAGCAAGAAGTAGACAATAGTCAAGAACAACAACAAATCAGTTATACCACAGCAAAAGATGAAATTCTTACACACAATGATCAACAGATCACGGACAAGGAGGAAGAAACGCTTGACGAAAACAATACTGAGGGCCAAACAGCAGACACAAACACCGATGAGCAACTGCAAGAAATCTTACAAGAAACCACAGGAAAAATGCCTGAAGAGGAAAACCACTCTGACACATTCAGTCAAGATATTAATCAGCATTTAAACGAAAATTTTGAAAATCATCAAGCAGACACACAAAACGAAATTTTCAACCAACAAACGATAGAAACTGACCAAATAAATCACGTAAGCAACAATAATAAAGCACACCAACCGGCTTTTGAAGAAGACGACATAAAACTAAACAAGCTTGAACAGGAGCCAGAATTTGTAACGGAAACCCGCTTGGAACTGGAAAAGGAACAGCAAAATATTTCACATGAAGAATTGGCTGACATTGAGAATACAACCCTGATGCCGACACATCAGGATGAGGTAGAAGAAGTAAACCAAATTAAAGAACAAAATTCCTTCGAAGAGTCAGACGTGGACGTGAAACATGACACTGAAGTCCAAGCTGAAACGGCAGAAAGCTCCAAAGAAATTAGCAGCACTGAACACATTAACGAGCAAAATGAAATTGATCACTTGGAAAATCAAGAATTAGAATTCTACGATCATCTGCACAACATGTATGAAACTTTAAACGCAAACAAAGTACACAGTCACTCAAGTCCTGAAAGCAATGAGAGCCTGCAAGTAGAAGACAGCTACAAAGAAAATGATTCCCCGAAAAACGAAGATGAGGAAACGGAGAGCAGTGGAAATGAAACTTCAAAATTGGAACTCATTGGCACTGAAAATGAGCCGGCAACGCTAAGTGAAATAGCGGAAAACAATGAAAATGAAGAAGATAATTTCATTGAGTCCACAACACTAGCAGAGCCGGAAGAAACACGGGAAGAGGACTCTATGGATAATATTGAAACCAATAAAATCCCAGAGGAAAGTGAGACTGAAAGTCCAATAGAAATTAAACACGTAGATCTCAACAATGAGCAAATAACACAAGAACAACCTGCAGCCGTAACTCATGAAAATGAAGATGAAGAACACAAAGATAAAGAGGAAAATGAAGAAACAAATCATGAAAGTGATCATGAAGAAGAAGAGGAAGAAGTCCCATCAAATATCGAGTCCTTACAAACCAATCAAGTGCCATCTAAAATCATTGAAAATAGTGAAGAACTTATTGGTTCTTCAGGGGACAGCATAAATGACAATGAAGTTCTAGACAAAGAACTTCAGGAATATCCAATCCAGCACGACAATCAAAATCAGCTACCAGACAACAAGGTTATAGCAGAATTCATTGATCAAGCAGAAAGCGTGGAAGATTCGCTTGATGCCCAGCCTCAAAATACTTACTTGAGCCCAGACCATCTTACTGATTTAACCAAGCCTGAAAATCAGGAATTCAAAGAAAGTGAATCCATCAGCGATATTTTAAATAATCTTATGAAAGAAGATGTAACTTTGCAGCCAGAATATGCCCAGGAATCAGCTAACAATGATCATCTGCATGAAAGTGATGTGGCGGACTTGCTGGCCGAAGACACCAACATCTCTGAAGAATCTGTCTTGTCACAACAGTTGCCTTCTAAAGATTCTACACAAGCCCCCATTGATCCAGAGGACAAACTTATAACATTCTATCCCGATATGCAAGAGTTGCAACCGGTACAACAAATGCCCATAACCAGTCAACAGGAACTAGAACAGGAAGCAGTCGAGCAGGAAACATTCGAAGAATCCTCAGGAGATGCAGCTGAGAAACAACATTTGCAAGACAATGAAGTTGACAAGAGTGAAGAACACATACAAAAAGAACAGCATCATACCTTGTCACCTTTAGATTTACCCTTCGACACTTCTGTCGATTATGAGCCTCAACAATTCGAGGCCGATAATTTGGTAGTGGAAACCACCACACTTTCCGCCAGTAAACTCAAGCCACAAGATGTTGAGGAAGCCCTAGAGACCACTACTATATCTGGGCTAATCGATGAGGTAACCACGCAAACAATGTTGAATTTAGCCAGCCGCGTTACTTTAATGGAACCAGCTGCCCCCATTTCCACAACTTTAAAACCTTTAATATCTTCAAGTACTAACGATGAGCAAGTAACAGCAGTTCCTGCTTTTGATGCACCCGTCATGGAAGTTCTATTGACGACTAAGCCCAGCACAGGTAAGGACTGTTATCTTTAGATACTTAGTGCAATTAAAATTTTGTTGCTTTTTGTATAGAAATTCGCAAACGTGTTGAACTGAGTTTAGAAGCAGTCTCTTTGGGACTTTCCTGCTCTAATAATGAACAATGCCGCTTAGCTGATCCTTATACGATTTGTAATGCACGCGGTATTTGCGATTGTGCTGCTAACGTTTATACGACTCAGGATCAGAAACATGATCAGTGCGGTGCTGAAAGAACTGGCTGTGCTCCTGGAACATTCCAAGTAAGTTTAATGAATTTTTTTTTTAATTTATTGTCCCAAATCATGTGGAGGACTACCAGCTTGTATTGAAAAATCTTTATTAATAATAATGGCACATGAGAATAAAGTTATAATCGCGTAATCATTGAGTTTACTGCTCTTGAAATCATAATATAAAGGGTGTCTCATAATGTTTTTCGTTTTTGAATTGATCACTACGCGTCAACCACTGGTATCAGAGGGTGGGGAGTGGTTTCAATCGCTTGGCCGGCTTGCTAAGTTTAGCAGCAATGAATCGTTTCACGGGACCGCAGCGCGCGTCTACACTGTTGTTCATCTTCTCTACGGGACACATTTTAATTTAACAAGCTTAAAATATGTGGCAAGTGACAATTTATTTAAGAATTAGGTGTGCAAGTGTGAAGAGACTGAGATTTCAATACCGGACAAATCGTCTGGGCGCAAAAGGACATCAAGAACGAGCATGAACGTCGACTGCATTCATCAGTCTGTTATGGACGAACCTCGTCAGTCGTTGAATTGCGCACAGCATCTTTTAATTTGAAGAAATCTGCGGTTCATCGCACCCATATGAAATTGTTATTGCTCAAGAAATGAAGCCTGATTATCCTGAAAAACAATGAGTCGAATTATACATGACAACGCTAGACCGTTGTGGGAGTTTCAATAACATCTGGCTCTACGATGAATCGAATTTTCGCAAAATTACAGACACTTGGCCTCCGAGAATCCGCTACAACTGCATCAGAAGCCCCTTGCACTCGCCAAAGTTAACAAAAGATAGGTCAATTCAGAGCGTGAGGGGCAAAAATAGAGTTATAAGAGCAGTATCGCGGTGTTCGTTTATGTTCATTAGAATTTTTTTTAACGACCTTTGAACTTTGTAGTCAAATACCGATTTCATTGACGAAGCGTACGGCTGAAAAACAAATTCTCTATGTAATGCGTAGTACGATTCCCCGGGCAATCAACCACAAATGGATGAGCTCTGGACGATGAACGCGTGCTACGCAAAAATGTGCGAGTTTCGGGAACAATATCCCTAATCTCGTCAGATCAAAATCCATTGTAGTAACGATAGAACAGAGTAACGCACCCAACACTGCGTCGATGCTCCAGTGAGTCAATAGAGTTGGATACCCTACTGTCACCGATGAGCTTCTTCGCCCTCTCCTGCACACGGTCGAGTAACCCCAAAATAGACTTTGAGGCACCGGCCCAAACATGAGAGTTGTATTCCATTTTCGGTCGAATGTAGGTGGTATAAATGGTAAGGAGATCGGATGGAGTGAAGTATATCTTACACGGTTTAAAAAATCCGAGGCACTTGAATGCTTCTTTAGAGACATGAAAAATGTGTTCATTCCAGCGAACATCACACTGTATCTTTATTCCAAGAACATCAAGAGCATCCGATTCCTCAATATTTATACCATCCATGTGTACAGATGAAGCAGCATCTGTGGTCGTTTGTTGGTGTGTTAATAAGCAACACTGGGTCTTACAAGCGTTTTTTTTTTACGACCCCATTCGGAGATAAATAGAAGATCACTATTCAGTTATAAACCCTATAACTAATTGATATTTTTTAAATCTGTAAAAAGCCAAATTATGTTGTTTAAGTTCGCTTACGCGACATTTTCATGAAAATATCGGTTTAGGCTATATCTCGGGTATATATGGACCGATATCGGGTCCATATACCATTTTAATTGCCATGTTTAATAATTATGTGAACAATTTTTTTTTTTAATTTGCATACAAAATTCCAAAAAAATAGCTTTTCTCAGAATTTTGGATGTATATCAGTTATATGTGAATATTGTAGAAATTACAAACAGAATCACAAACTTACATATACTCTTTACATTTTTGTGAAAGGAATAAAAAAAATTGAGATCAAACAAAAAAGTCTTACAGCCTGTTCGACGGTATCTAATGAAAATGTATGCGAAAGAAAGCTAGTCACTCACATTCGAATAAATTTGGGTTTGTTTATGAACTTATGTATTTTAATTGAATTTTGACACATCGTTCGCATAGAATAAAGTTAGAAAAACCCAAATCAATTTTCTTTCGCCTAGAGTACGAATGAACTTATCCTTTCGACATCGACAAACTCGCTGTAATTGTTGCACAGGTCTCCAGCAATAATTTTGCTTTTACAGATTTAAAAATATCATTAAAAAAAACATATAAACAATATACTGAAAATCGTCATTTGACTGCAAAGTTCGAAGGTCGATTAAAAAAATTCGAACTAACATGAACAAACGCAGCGATACGGGTCTTCTAATTTACAGGCAGTTTACCAATTTCGAATGAAAATGAATGCGAAAGAAAGCTAGTCACTCACATTCGAATCAGTTTGGGTTTGTCTATCTCACTATAATTCGTTTGCATAATTTTATGTATTTTCATTGAGTTTTGACAGATCGTTCGCATAGAAAAAAGTTAGACGAACCCAAAGCAATTTTCTTTCGCTTAGATTGCGAACGCAAGCACACTGTCGAGATTGGTAAACTGGCTGTTAGCCTCTATTTTCACCCCTCACTCTCAAATCGACCTAACTTTTACTAACTTGAATTTATTCCACAGTGTTATCGGTCCTTATTTTTTTTGGTCGAACACAAGTCCTTAATTCTGATTGATATTGTCATATCATCCGGACTATTTTAGCTACAGATATACAAAACCGGGATGACTAATTTTTTTCTAGCAAGATGGAGCCACTTCTCATGTTACAAATGACTCATTAGCTGTTTTTCAAACTTTATTCCCTGGAAAAGTGTTAAGCCACCGAGGACCCCGGTTTTCAATTCATTCCTATCCAAAGGATTCGCGCTGATTCGCCTCACACACTTGACCTTCGTGCTGGTGTATAGATATGTCATATTTTTAAATTTCTAATTTTCGTTGATACTTTCAACATGCTATGAAACTCATTTCAAAACGAATCTTGTTTTCCCACCGCAAATACACTGAATTTTTCAGGTCTTATTAAAATTGCTGTTTTTTTTTTTTCTTGAATCCATTTTTTAGTGTCGCTCCAGTGGTGTTTGTATATCTTGGTTCTTCGTTTGCGATGGCCGTTCCGATTGTAATGATGCCTCCGATGAAGAATGCACTTTCAATGCGCGTCGAAATCAAACCTGTCCCAGTCAAGCTTTCCAATGCGGCCAAAGTGGAAGATGTATTTCGAGAGCGGCTCTTTGCGATGGTCATAAGCAGTGCCCACAGGGTGAAGATGAAATCGGCTGTAATGGCTTAAGAGCGGAAGACTCTTGTCCACCCAATACCTTCCGCTGCAAGAGTGGTGAATGTTTGCCGGAGTATGAGTATTGTAATGCCATTATAGCCTGCCGTGATGGCAGCGATGAGCCGCCACATTTGTGCGGTTCGCGTTCAATGCCCAATTTCTTTTTGCAACTATTGACGGCTGGTGGTTTGATGGGTAAGAGTACCGACAACAGTGCCTACTGTCCACACAGGTGTAGCAATGGCAGATGTCGTTCGACGGCCATAGTGTGTTCCGGTCGTGATGGTTGTGGTGACGGTACAGACGAACAAACTTGTTCAGTGTGTAGTAAGTTTTTCGTTTATTTTCAAAAATACTTGAAAAAATAATAATTTATTAAATTTTCTTTTAGAATGCCCCGCTGTTAACCTGGAAAGCCCCGCCATTACTGTTTCCGATTATTTAGCCAGACATCGTTCCATGCCTTTGTGGTAGACATTTTAGTTTTATTTTATCTTTTCTGCTAACGAATGACGTCTCCATTTTCCACTAAAATGCATTTACTGTTTTTTAAAGACATTTTTCTAGTTATAGGTTTATTTATTTCACATCAGTTACACTCCCAGTCACATTTTATTATTTATTTATTTATTTGCTATTTATTGAAAATGTTATTCAGAAACAAAAAGAAAATGAAAATTAAAAATTGTCTCTTTGCCAGCAAAGGTTTCGTTAGCACTTGATTTTAGTAAATTGTACGAAAACCTTTGATCTAGCGATGTCTGACAATTGAATTGCAGAAAAATGTTTAACGAGTCTCCCTTTATTCAGCCTAATTTATCATCTATTATCTATAAACTATTTATTCTCATTCCATATCTGTGTATTGTATTAGTAAGTTTTTTTCTTGTCCATAAACATAAAATTTTATACACCACTTACTAAGTGTCAAGAAGTGGACAATAAAGTGAACATGAATTTTTAAAAAGAATTTTAAAATGTATATTTTAGAATATTAAGAAAAATTATTGAAAATAAAATAAATATTAAAACGAAAATAACGGTCTAATTCATAAATACATTATAGCACGGTGATATCCAACTTATAAGGAAAAATCGAAAAAAACGTATTCATAAACGAGTGATAGCTTAGTATACTGCTTATAACCTTCCTTGACATTCAAGATTTTTATTGTGGCCTCTACCCAACTATAAGCATTTAATAAAGTGAACTTATTAAATTGACTAACGTTTGTTTACACAAAAGTTTATTGATTGTGTGCATATTTTTTTCTTTTCTACCACAAATTATATAAAAAAAAGTAAAAATGACAATTAAGCTGGATTCACCCATTGTTTCCGAACAAAATTTTTGTCCGGACAAAATTTTTTTTTATATGTAGTTTGACGTCTCTCTTCTTGAGAGAGAGAAAAATATTTTTACGAACAACTCCCAACTTGAATTGGTTTAACTTTATATTTTGTCCGGACAAAATTGAACTGAGATGCCAATAGGATACATTTTTTCATACAAAATTGTATTGAATTGCCCCATCGAACAAAAAATTTACATAGTAGTTTTATTCTGTTGAAATTTCGATTGTGGCTGGCATTTGATATATGTTTTAATAGTTATTAAGAAATAAGTAATAATTTTAATACCGAAATAAATGAATTGATTGCCCGAAAACTTATTGAAGAAATTAAAAAGCCAGGAAGAGAGTGTATATATAATGAGTAAAAATAACCCATTGCTCTTCTTTGCTTTAAAAGTTTTCTCACTGCAGCTCTTTTTAATTTTTATATTTATGTACTTGGCTAATAATAATGCTTTATGTATTTCAATGGCCATAAGCAAAAGCAGTTTTCTTTTTTCCATTATTATCACACAATATTAACTAATAATTGAGAATATGTAAAATACATAAAAGGAAAATAAACCGAAATAATAACAAGCAGTATTACCACCTTGTAAAACTAATAGACTTTGTTTACATATGGCAGCTCTGATTTTCCGGAATATTTTTTTGCAATGGGTGAATCGTGCTGCAGAACACTTTCAGTAAAAAAATTTTAGTCCGGACAAAAATTTTGTTCGGAAACAATGGGTGAATCCAGCTTTATATCTTTGCATACGATAAATACATAAATACGCACATCGCAAAGGAAATGTGAAATGGTAGTCAACCAAATAATTAAACACTTTTAGGTTGAAGATGATTCAGCCGATCTTCATGGTTTGTCTCAAGCAACGGTCTGCCGAATTTCCGCCAGGGTGGCTCGTGCTTTTGCACGAAGTTACCTAAATAATCAGTTTTTGTTATATGCATTACTAAAGGCCCATTTAGCCGACCGTAAATGTAGAAATGTAAATGTAGTCGGAACAGCTGATTGTTTTTGTTATACGAGAAACAATGAAAATGCTTATCTGACTGTAGTGAAATGTAACCGTAAAGTCTGAACCCGTAGAAAATAGAATTTCATTACGTGTTTACGTGACAAATGTAGTCAGTGATGGTATATATTATTGTGAATGGCAGGACGGCACAAAAACCCTGTTTTAGTACTTTTGTTTATTTGATAATTGAACTGTTTAAGTAGTTAAATTTGTATACACACATAATATATTTTAAAAAATTTTGGAATTTTCTGTAAAATACGCAAGATGGATATACATACATTGGTAGCATAATTTATACACTGCGCACAATTTTTGCATCTTTCACATTATTTGTAACCTCAACATGTATTAGCCCGATTTCCAAAACATATTCCTCAAACACAATCTTCCAACGATAAAATGAATTTTAAAAATTGGTTTATAATATATAGTTATATTCTGAGAAAACCATTACACTTGAAACGTTTTTCTTTCACCATTCTATTACCCCATCGAATCATGGGATTGCTATTGAAATTCAGTAATATCGGTTCACATATAGCTGAGATATGTTCGAAATTCCGAAAAAGATATAGCCTAAACCGATTTTTCTATAAATGTTTGTTTTGGCTTAAAAGAACTTCTGATAATATAAGGAGGTTACCAAATAGAGAAAATGAAAATTTCCGATATCGGTCCATATATACCCGAGATATAGTCTAAGCCGATGTTTTAGTGAAAAATTTCTTTTGCTTGAAATCAGTTCTGATTATAAAACGAGGTAATTAATTACTCGTAAAATACAGAAAATGGAAAATTCCGTTATCGGTTCACATTTAACCGAGATATAGCCTAAACCAATTTTTGCATGATGATTTCAATGAAAGATTTCCTTTTTGGAATGGTGATTACAAGGCAAACATATTTTTTTGCCCGATGTCGGTCCATATATATCCAAGCATATTTAGTGACTATCGTGAAGGGTATTTTAGATTCGGTCCAGCCAAATGTACTACGCTCCTGTTATATATTAATATTATTATATATTATAAGCAATTAAATTTCTTTTTTTTAGAAGTACCAAAGAGCAGAGAACAAAAATTTAAACATTTGAGATTTATTCGCTATAGTAGCTTCCAACATTGGTACCAATAAAAAAATTATAAAAAGCTTGTTTTTTATATTTTCCAGCTGTAGCTCATATGAAATGTCGACAATAGACAGAAAAAGAAATATTAGGAATTTTAGGTACCATTTTAACAATTTTCGTACCTTTTGTATATGTACTGAATACTATGAGCTCTCATCACTGCTATGAATTTATTGCTTTTATTTTATTTTTGCAAATTATTTGATATAAAGATATAGGTGATGAAAAATTAATTATTTTCTTTAACATACAATAATATAAAAATGAAAAGCAGAACACTTTTTCTGTAAATCATTAATAAGTGAAGACTTTTTCTTCACATGCACTTGTGTTTTTTTGTTTGTATCAAAAACAAATGCTACGGTTTTACGTGTTCTATAAGTGCTACTACATTTACATTTACGTTACATTTACATTTACCTTACAGTTACAATTTCTACGGTCGGCTAAATGGGCTTTAAGGCTCAGCTTTTGAGTTCGTATTAAAATGTTATTTAGCTTTAAGTTCCATTTAAATACGAAAATCAGTTTTTCACTACAAGTTTGGACAAAATTTAAATGCCCAAACTTCTTCATTTAATGGTGTTTTCTTTTCTGATAAAAATGTTACATCTATGCTACATATAGTGGTTCAACACGTTCTTTTCTAAAAAATATGATACACCATTAAAGGGTATCATGTTCTTTTCAAAACATGTTGCACTTAAAACTGGCAAAACATGTAGCATGTCCTACACTGTACTTCGAGTAAGATGGAGATACTGCCCTTTTTACATCTTTGTTTCATACGTGTTTATGTAAATATGAAATTCTTTTGTTATTGTAGATGAGTAAACGGTGCTGCTGATGATAGCTTTTATAAGATAAAAATAGTGATTAAAACGTTGGTATGTTAAAAGTAGTCATGATATATTTGAAACGCTAAGTGTACACTATTATTAAATGGCACTTTGTCAGCATTTTTTGTCCTTTTGTGCAAGGCGAATTCATTACTAGGTGAACTTGACAGCTCAGTTGATTATTTTTTGCTTCTTCCGTTTTTTCCAATGAGACTGTCAATTTTTTTTTCTTTTGTTTTCAAACATTTTCGCGCCATTTCAATCTGAAGACTTTTTTTTGTATGATTAAGTGCAATTTCAAGAAATTTGTGTGAATTTAAAAGTGAAAAACTATTATAATCTGTGATTTTAATTACAAACAATTATAAAAGCTTATATTTAACGTTTATATAAAAATTTTTCCCAGCTGAACAATCTTAGGCGAATTTAGATTTTGACATTCACGATATGTTTTACAATAACAAAATACATAGTACTGAATTAGCCTTCCCGCTTGCATTCACCCAAGGCGAATTTATACAGGTGAATGCAAGCGAGAAGGCGAATTCAGCACTATGTATTTTGTTATTGTAAAACATATCGAGAATGTCAAAATCTAAATTCGCCTTAGATTGCTCAGCAGGGAAAAAATTTTACATAAACCTTAAAAATAAACTTTTATAATTGTTTGTAATTAAAATCGCAGATTAAATTAGTTTTTCACTTTTAAATTCACACAAATTTCTTGAAAGTACACTAAATCATACAAAAAAAATTTCAGATTAAAATGGCGCGAAAATGTTTGTAAGCAAAAGAAAAAAAATTGAGAGTCTCATTGGAAAAACGCGAGAAGCAAAAAATAATCACCTGGGCTGTCAAGTTCACCTAGTAATAAATTCGCCTTGCTTTTGTGCTAATAACACATGTAAAACTTTTTAAAGGTTATGATAATCGGAAAAAAATGATAAACATTTAAAGGGCAGTATTTTTTATCAGAAAAGAAAACACCATAAGTTTGTCTCATATCCTATAAAGATTTTGTGTGCTTGCATTTGTATTAGTGCAAAAGACGTAAACAAAACACATATACGAGCTATTGCCTGTAGAAGATATTTGGAAATTAGTTGCTAATTTTGCACTAAACAACAGCACAATATGATAATTAATTAACAATGACATCGCATGAAATAAAACTTTTAAGTTTTTCAATGCAGTTAATAATTTTAATATTTTCCTTTAAGAATTTTTCTAACAAACAGTTGCTCTATGGAACACTTTCCATAATATTTGGAATCTAAGTAAAGCCGCAACATTTTCATCGCATTTAAATAAGAATAATTATTTCAGACTGATGAACGGAACTTGCATTTAAATACAACTTAAATTTTAATGAAAATTAACTAATTTTGTATTTAAATACGCAGTCAAAAACTGCCAAATGACTATGAAAATACCAAGGTACAAAAGTAATAAAAGTGTTGAATAGTTATTTGCTTGGTATTATGTGTTTATGAATCAAGCTTTTTATTAGTTGCTTATAAGGCAGTGAGAGTATGATAACTATTACCAGCTTATAAGCAGAAATATGAAGTTTCTATGAATTAGATTGTAAGACTTTTAAATTTTTTAACATACACCTTTTCATGCATTTTGTATTATCACTTTCTCCTCTGTATCTTTGGCCATATACGAGTAGTCCTAACAATACTCTATCAGCCATTTGCTATTGCAACCCGTAATAGCGCATTTACACCAACTCAAAATCTAGTAGATTTGCATTGAAATCTACAACGAAATCTATATCGTTTACACCACCGTTTTTTGACATCTAGCAAGATTTCATTTGCTCAAAAATAGTTTATGCATACGGGTTTGACAATGCAATATTATCAGAGACTGAATACACCAGCATTAAAGTGTATATTTTTTGTGCCCAGAGACTGCATACACCACATTATAGTGCAATTTTTGTTGCAGCGTAGTATTTTTAAGTACTTTTTGCAAGAAATCACAGTTGCATCGCTTAGTACTGAGTAGATTTCAGGAGATTTCATCGAAATCTACTTATAAAGTAGATTTCATTTTGTATGGGAAATCTTTTCAAAATCTACTAGATTTGGCTTGAAATCTCGAATGAGCAGATTTTGCTTTGGTGTAAATAGGCTATAAGCAAAGAATAAAGTGTAGTGTTGTTAAAAGCGGTTGCTTTTAACTACTCAAAACTAGTGGACAATTTTCAAACCGTGTACTCAATGCTATTGAATACTTTCAATGGATTTAATTATTTTTTTTGTATCTTGGACCAGTACTCAGGGGATAGCCCCTACATATGCAGTGCATTGTACTGGTACTAGAAAAATAAATTATGAGAAGGAGGAAAGGGGGAGTAATGTTTGTGAACTTAACACGTGGAACGACCAAAACAAACGTTATGACAGCATTTAAAGTGTTGAAATTAAATCAGTTAAAACTGATCAGTGCCCAGTGTATATACCTTCGACACTGCTCAGAATAATAAAAATTAGTTCAACACCATAAGGTAATAAAATACATAGTAGGAACATAAAAAAATAAATTAATTTAATTACTAACAAATAGAGAAAAAACAAACGGCAGTAAAAACATAAAATAGGTTACGTTACATTATTCAAAAGTGGGAACATATTTGATTATTATTACAGTTGAAACATTTTTTTTCTTCCTTCATTTTTATACTCTCAAAAAATAAAAAAAATAAAATGGTAATTCTTCGAATTTTGTGTAATTGCGAGTTGTGATTTTGAAAATTAATTTACGTTTCCGGCAATACTGATTTCTTCCATAGATTTTAAGGCGAATTAAGTATGTGTTCGACAGATGGGTAATAATGGGAAAGGCGAACTACATGTTGTTTTTTGTGTTGTTGTTCTAATAAGGCCACCTGGTACTTAATTCGCTTAGCACTGTATTTACACATACAAGTAACTTGCAGTAAGTTCAGAATACATATTATTATCGAAAATGTCCGGAAAATTCTCGAATTTCTCGCCACTTACTTTTGTGTTTACACGACATGTGCAAGTTCATTTTCGAAATGTCGTCACAGCCTAAAAAGCTATTAAAAAATGCTTTATCATTGTACTTAAAAATGTTAAATATACAAAAATTACAGCGAAATTTATTTATTAATTCCTTTTTCATATAATTTCTTTGTATTTGATGAAAAATATTTGATTTGAAATAATATTTGATGACACCAAATATGGATCAAGTATTGCGGTTTTGTCATTATAGAAAGAGCCAGAAAAACATATTTGCATGAAATAATTTTTTTAGAGAGCATTTAATTTATGTTTAGTATTGTTCTTAAAATATGTTATAGCCTATTTACACCAAAACGAAATCTGCTCATTCGATCTAGTAGATTTTGAGAAGAACTCCCATACAAAATGAAATCTACTTTATGAGTAGATTTCGACGAAATCTCCTGAAATCTACTCAGTACTAAGCGATGCAACTGTGATTTCTTGCAAAAAGTACTTAAAAATACTAGCTGCAACAAAAATTGCACTATAATGTGGTGCATGCAGTCTCTGAGCACAAAAATATACACTTTAATGCTGTTGTATTCAGTCTCTGATAATATTGTATTATAACCCGCATGCATAAATTATTTTTGATCAAATGAAATCTTGCTGGATGTCAAAAAACGGTGGTGTAAACGATATAAATTTCGTTGTAGATTTCAATTCAAAACTATTAGATTTTGAGTTGGTGTAAATGCGCTATTAGTATATTGTTGTGTTTATATTTCTTTTTATATAAATAAGCTAAAAATCAGCTATAAACATTATTATTTTCATAATCAATATTAATGTAATTTAAAAAAAAAATGGTAAAGGTAAGTAAGCTAACCTAGCGAATCATAATCATACATTCATATGTATGTATAAATAAAAATATCCTATTATTTTTTCTATTTTATTAGGAGACTAATTTTCTGCTTTTACGGTAACACTGGTATTTATTTATATCGCTAACGGTTTTCGTGTTTGTTTACATGAAATATATACTCTTAATAAAGTTAATAAAATAAGAGCATTACCCAGCAGGAAAAGATATTTCATAAGGTAATACTACAGAAACATGTCTTATCTATAATCGATTGCAGAAAGAATGGAATGGAATCGATTATAGATAAGTCATGTGAAGAATTGTATTCGCAATTAAGAGGAATTTGTACAGTTATTTTAGTGTTTATATTATACTCGTATGTATAATCAGCATTTACATATGTAATTGCAAGTTCGAAGAACTCAATATGCACCACAATTTTTTTTAGCAAACATTCACATGTTCGTTAGTTGCAGCTCAGCTCATAAGCAAATTAACTTGTAACCTAGTGTTTAGACATGCGGGTAAGAGTTCGGAAAACCCAATACACTCATATATTTATACTACCACATACACATTTTTCGCACTCGCAGGTCTTCTCGCAGCTAAATTTGCTTGCGAGTGCTTTTTTGGCACTTTCATGCAATCAAATGTCAAACAAACAAACAGTGTTACCGTGTAAATAATTTTAAGCAAATCAACTGGATCATTACAAAGTTAAAACTTAAGTTTTATCTAGATTGTTTGTTAAATTGTATGTTAGTTTATTGAAATTAATACTATAAATGGAAATGTTTAAATTATAAAGCGTTAATATCAATAAAATAATGATAATAAAAATTAATGCCAACTATTTCCTAAAAATATTTTCATGTGAAGAACCCGGCAACTCCAGTTTATAAAAACAGACAAAGAACCAATATATGTGAAGGAAACAAATTGTTTGAAGTTCACATGCTGACGACAAATTTAAAATGAACTCTCAACCGCATGTGTAAACAGAAAAGCAAATTTTTTTATTTTGGACCAGTACTCAGGGGATGACCCCTACATATTCCATCAGAACTAGGAATATTGTACCAGAACTAGGAACATAGGTTGTGAGGAAGGGGAAAGAGGGAGTAGTATTTGTAAACATTTGACTTGAACTTTCCAATGTTATAACAGATAGGAAACACGTCAGCAGGCACTTTATTCTATAGGCGAAGCGTGCGGCAGAAAAACGAATCCTCTCTGTAATGCGTTGTACGATTCCCTGGGTAATCGATCACAAATGGATGAGCTCTGGACGATGAACGCGTATTACGTAAAAGTATGCGAGTTTATCGTCAGAGCAAAACCCATTGTAGTAATGAGTGGGTCCAATAAAAGTCATGGAGTGGGTCCAATAAAAGTCCCCTCTGCTCCTTTTTCGGTGTAGATGTCAGTTATTTCATTGCTGTAGTGCCCCTCATGTCCTGGCACCCAGATCAGATTAACCTGTTTCTGGCTTGCCAGTTTATTTAGCCTGTTGTGACATTCCAATACTAAACTGGACGTAAAGACACAACTGCTTAGGGCATTCAGTACTGATTGGCTATCAGAGAGTATTATTACTAGCACTCCCTTGTGACCCACTTCCCTTATTGCGTATAGTTTGACTTGGAAGACTGTGGTGTCTTTGCTAAGAGTTATATACTTACGCGCTCTAGGCCCCACTGTTCCCGCTCTAACTCCTTGAAGCGTTTTGGAACCATCCGTGTACTACTTTTGTGAACCATTCCGCAACCATCTTTATGGGGCGATGATACCTTCATTGCTCAAAGGTTTTCTTTGGGACTTAAGCATTTGTAAAAAAGTTTTTTGGATAACCCAATGATTTGAAACGATGATTTTTCCTTGTTCCTGAAGCTGGTGAACAGAACATTCGTATTTTTCATTGCACCGCAAACGATATCGAATTAACTATAGTAGCGATATTACGATACATGTAGATTGTAAGAAACTATGCGGATCATAATTTAAACAAAATGTACGAGGGCGGTTCTGAAACTTCTTAACCTAGCACAAAAAGCGCGGTATAAACAGAAAATAGTTAAGTGGTTTGGAAACTTCCATCACTGCTATGCAGACATGTTACAATTTTGTTTCGATCTGGTAACTCCTTCGTATAGAAACAGGTGTTCACCAAAGATGCATCCGCGATTTAAATACAATGAAAAATTGGAAATGTCTGGTGTCAATAAATATTTACATAAAAAAGGTCTATCTGGACAAGAAATTCATAATGATATGGTGAATGTGTTAGGTGAAAGTGTTCCTTCATATGCAACGGTAAAAAATTGGGTTGCTGAATTGAAGATGAACCACGCAGTGGACGTCCAAAAACAGCAACAACAACAGAAATTGTAGCCAAAGTGCATGATATGGTATTAATTGATCGACGAATAAAAGTGCGTGAAATAGAGATGCCCATTATCTCAAATAATCGAGTCCATTTAACATTGCATGAAGAGCTTACAGATGAAAAAGATTTCTGCAAGATGGTGGCCGCATTTGTTAACAGTCGGCCAAAAACGCATAAGAAGGAACATTTCTCAAGCCTGTTTGGATCGTTTTAAGCGAAATAAAATGGATTTTAAGCATCGTTTCATAAGACACGGATCCACCACTATACTCCAGAGACAAAAGAACAATCCAAACAATGGACTGAAGCTGGAGGAAGTGCCCCAAAGAAGGCAAAAACAATTCAATCGGCTGGTAAGGTTATGGCAACGGTTTTTGGGACTTCAAAGGTATTTTATTGATTGACTGCCTGCAAAAGGGTAAAACAATAAATTCAGAGTACTATTGCAACCTTTTGGATCAATAAAATTCGAGAATTACGTCCTGGCTTACAACACAAAAAAATAATTTTTCATCAAGACAACGCACCAGCGCACAAGATTGTTTTAACAATGGCTAAAATTAACGACTTAAAGTACGAGTTGCTTGACCACCCACCTTATTCTCCTGATTTAGCTCTCTATGACTTTTACCTGTTCCCAAATCTAAAAAAATTCCTTGCTGGTAAACTTTTTACCTCAATTGAAGATGCACTTACCTTAAACCACTATTTTGAAGACGTTGAGGAAAACTATTTTAATCAAGGCATAGAATTGCTAGAAAAGCGTTGGACTAAGTGTATTGAAGTTCCAGGAGATTATATTGAAAAATAAAAATATTTTTGAAAAACTAACTGTTCTCTTTCATTGATAGGCTAAGAAGTTTCCGAACCGCTCTCATATGCATTTAGGAACTTCTCTATGCAACTCATACACAAAACAAATGTCAAACACATATTATAAAATTAAATAAATTTTTTTTTTTTTTTGAAAAATAAAGGTAATACAAAATTATTTATTCCTTTTGTTGGCAAGTGCTGAGGAATTATCTCAGCCTTAATCTTCAAAAATATTAATTTGCTAAAGAAACTTATTAAAAAGGAAAAGAAAAGAGACAACTTTTATTAAGGACAGTAAAAATCGCGAGAAGTATAGGGATCAAAAAGAAAAATGTTTCTCAGCTGATTCTCATTAAAATGAGTTGCCAAACGATTAGGAACATTGGACGTTGCCAGAAAGTTTACGTATGCATTTACGAAGTGTATGCATTGTAAATATGAATTGCAACTTGCATATAGGAAGTCGGCCAAAATTTTCTGTGCTAATTTGTATACTTAACTTATTGTAAGTTACTTACTGGTGGAAAATACTGCTACAGCTTATATCAACAGACTACTATCCTTATATCAACAGACTACTATCATCCGTCGCTCTAGTATGAATTTACACACAAACGAGTTTTCAGCTATTTGTGGTTTCAATTAGTTATGCATATTTGCAAAAAAACAACTACCCACTTTTGCCACTGGGTAACATTTTAGTTCTCTATAACAATGTATTTCTCTCCATTCAACTTTTTCTTCTCTGTATACATATGTACTCGTATATCTCAACCCTGGTGCTTTAAAGTCGACTGCAAAATTCATTCAGTTGTTTTAATTTTTGCAAGGCGGTGGTGGTGATTTTGTGGTCTTTAAATTACAATACAAACAAAAGTTTATTTCTAATTTTGTTTTGTTTGTTTAAAACTAAATGTTTCAATTATAGAAAAAAAGTTTTATATGAAATTAATAAAAGTAAGTGGTCTAAGCAGAAAATACACGGTTTTAATTTATTATCTAAAAATAAAACGCCTTATTTGGTGTTAATATTCATACTTGGAAATATACGAACGCGTACATAACGTCATATTATGTACAAAGTGCGAATTAAAAACGTCCTTTGTAAGGATAATGAAAGCATACATATTGTACACATTTCTTGCTCCATACACTGGCGTTTATTGATTTTTATTTACATACTTTGCATGCGGACGATACCTCTGTATATGGATACAAGAAAACATATTGTGTTTAGTTAAAATTCAGTTTAAACGTTCCCGGAAACTTTAAATGTGTTTGGAAAACATATAGAAACGAAGTAAAGTTTAGTATAAATAAAGGAAGTGGGGTTTGAAGCAAAACAACCCCAAACTAAGTAGGTAGGTATACACATTAGTAGGTATTTGTTTTACAGACACGTTTCGAGATGTTAATAAAATTCAAGTGATTTGGCTATTACTCGTAAATATAGATTTTCTATGGTTAGACAGATTTGTAAGTTTGTATACAAATGTGTTCATAGAAACCAGTTGCAAATTCAACAAATCCAAAATAGCTAATAAAACAAATTAACATATACATATAAACAAAACTACATACATATGTGTGCGTGTGTATTTCCCCAGTGGTGTAACCCAGCTAGTAAGCGATGATTGTTGGACGATACTTATATCGTATCGCAAATTAAAATGTAAAATGTATTCATAAGGATATTAAATTATTGTATATCTGTTAAACACGTGCATTAGTGTAACAGATAGTTTTGCGAAAACAGTTTAACCAAGTTATTACGCATTACCTTTTGCACAAATAAATCTTTTATATTGTAAGCTAATGTTTTGCTTTATTCTAAGTAAAATACTTAACTTATCAAAACAAGAAAAATATTTATGTTTTCGCTTACAAGAAAACTTTTGTTCTGAAAACAAACAAAAAACGGTTATATTAGTCATTATAAACTTTCGTTCATTCATATTCAGAATAATTAAACAAATAGCCATAACCATCCGAACAAGAAAAATTGAAAAACTCACAAATATCTACAAGTAGATGAAATTTCAAAATTTTGTGAACTTTGCGTGTAACCATGCACTTGTTTAATATCTATACATCGTTGTTCTCATATATAGATATTTTTTCCGCACTTGAGTTTGCTAATTATTCTAACAAATTTCACATAAATACACCACGTTGTGCAAGATTTAATGAAATAAATAGCGGACTTACACGTAATTGTACAATGAATATTGCATATTGATAAAACTCGTTTCCGTTGTAGTTTTCTCCATCTCCTGTAAAGTTGCAATTGTGTTAACGTTGTGCTAGACTTACTTATTCAATCATAAGCACATGTATCACCTAGTCACTTAAAATAATTCAGTTTTATAGCTGACCATATTAAATTATTCTTATGAATCTCCTAGTCGTATGTTTTTTACACTAATATACTTTTTAGTATATTCGAAAGTTATTTCTGTTTGAATTTACAATAACCATAAAAATCGTATTAAATAATTTATTTCTGCAACATTTAAAAGAAAAAGTGCGTAGGGAAATTTATTTATTTATTTATTTAATAACTATACAGTTGCAAAGTAAATTTGAAAAGTATAGGATGCACAGCATAGGCGATGCGTAGGGAAATATATTTTTTATTGTAGGGGAAAAAGGTGATTTTTATGCACCATGGTCGGGATTTCACAAAAAATTTCCTGGCAACACTGATCACAGGAAAGTATTATCGTGCATTATTAGATCAATTGTTTGATGCAATCAAGAAAAAACGCCGAAATTTAAAGAAGAAAAAAGTACTCTTTCTTCAAGACAACGCAACGGTTAATGCAGCATGAGATACGATGTTAAAATTACGTGAAATACACTTCGAACTGTTTGATCCTCCCCTTTATAGTCCAAATTTAGCTTCTAGTGACTTTTTCCTGTTTCCAAACTTGAAAAAATGGCTCACAGGAAAAAGATTCATCTCAAACGAAGAAGATATTACCGAATCTAACGCGTAATTTGAGGGGTTCCCAAATTATTATTATTATTACGGCCTTATTTATAAAAATTTTTTCATGTTTATTAAGCTCTTCTTGTACAAATTTTGTATAGAAATCAGTGCAATAACAACTTAATAAACTTGAAAAATTTTTTATAAATAAGGCAGTTATTATTTTATTTAAGTATTATTCAAATGGTATAAAAAAGTTGGAATATCGTCTTACTAAGTGTATTGTGCTAAAAGGAAATTATGTTGAGAAATAAATGATTTTTGAAAAAAAAAAATGTTTTTTCCTACTTAAGTAGCTTCAATACCAATCCGCTCCATATTTTTTACAAAATATACTTTTACGTAAATGTTTTAACTAGATTGTAGCATGATCACAACATAAATTCACTCTTTTAGCCATAACATGCATGCATCCTATCAAAGGCATGCATAAGAAATAACTAAAATAATATTAAGTTACATTTTAAAAAATGCATAGCTCACGTCACTTGACACCTCTTGCTGTCACTGATCGTCGTCGCGACAGTACGCCTTAGTTAAGCGCAATCATTTGAAATTCGCTTGAGCTGCGAATGATATGGGTTTATGAAGGTATGTAAGCATGTGTGTGGCACTGTAATAATCAAATCTAAAAACACTTGAATCACGCCGCTCACGTACATATGTATGCACACACCAAAGAAACAATTTATGGCCTTGAACCATCTGCGTATGTACATATGTGACGTCTGATCAGCTTACCCCTAAACGTGGAAACCAAATTTGTTTCCCATACATTAACTTTGATAATATAACAATTTGTATAGATGAGTCGTCTAGAACTTCTCATAAGTAGTATATAAGCAATTGTAATTTTAGTTTAAGCAAGGATTAATACAGAAGAATTGATTTGAGCAACCTCGAGTTGCTCATCATATTTTACAGATAATAAACATATTAAAAACAACAAGCACATACCTGTTTTAATCCAATTAAAAGATACTACTAAAAACACTATTTTAAAAACATATCATTTTTAAATATTTTATTTTAATTTTGAAAACCATATTTTACTTATACCACAGGGTCATGATACAAAATCCTATCAACATTAATATGTAAAGAAATATTTATGTATGTATATTTTTTACAAAATATACTTTAAAAAAACATACCAGAAACTAGATATTACTAAAAACGATATTTTAAAAATGTAGACTTTTATTGTTATTATTATTATGATTATTATTATTATTATTATTATTATTATTATTATTATTATTATTATTATTATTATTATTATTATTATTATTATTATTATTATTATTATTATTATTATTATTATTATTATTATTATTATTATTATTATTATTATTATTATTATTATTATTATTATTATTATTATTATTATTATTATTATTATTATTATTATTATTATTATTATTATTATTATTATTATTATTATTATTTGTTTTTTTTAGGTTTAAAAACCATAATTTGTTGTTAATTGCATTGGCAAGGGTTTCTACTTATACCACAGGGTCATGGTAGATAAACCGCATCAACATGAAGATGTAAAAGATTATGTACATATGTATATTTTTACAAAATATATTTAAAAAAAAATCCACTAGATTCCACTAAAAACATTATTTTAAAACAGTAAATTGTTTTTAATAGACGAGTATATTATGTACTCGTATGTATTTTTTTAATATTGAAAATCATAATTTGTTTCTAATAGGTAATAAGTTTTATTATAGATATTGTTTAAACATACACTAAAAACTATTCTTAGTTTTACAAAATTAATTTTTTAACGACTTAAACATACCTACATCTGTAGTAGCTTAAAAAAATTCCTTGCTGGTAAACTTTTTACCTCAATTGAAGATGCACTTACCTTAAACCACTATTTTGAAGACGTTGAGGAAAACTATTTTAATCAAGGCATAGAATTGCTAGAAAAGCGTTGGACTAAGTGTATTGAAGTTCCAGGAGATTATATTGAAAAATAAAAATATTTTTGAAAAACTAACTGTTCTCTTTCATTGATAGGCTAAGAAGTTTCCGAACCGCTCTCATATGCATTTAGGAACTTCTCTATGCAACTCATACACAAAACAAATGTCAAACACATATTATAAAATTAAATAAATTTTTTTTTTTTTTTGAAAAATAAAGGTAATACAAAATTATTTATTCCTTTTGTTGGCAAGTGCTGAGGAATTATCTCAGCCTTAATCTTCAAAAATATTAATTTGCTAAAGAAACTTATTAAAAAGGAAAAGAAAAGAGACAACTTTTATTAAGGACAGTAAAAATCGCGAGAAGTATAGGGATCAAAAAGAAAAATGTTTCTCAGCTGATTCTCATTAAAATGAGTTGCCAAACGATTAGGAACATTGGACGTTGCCAGAAAGTTTACGTATGCATTTACGAAGTGTATGCATTGTAAATATGAATTGCAACTTGCATATAGGAAGTCGGCCAAAATTTTCTGTGCTAATTTGTATACTTAACTTATTGTAAGTTACTTACTGGTGGAAAATACTGCTACAGCTTATATCAACAGACTACTATCCTTATATCAACAGACTACTATCATCCGTCGCTCTAGTATGAATTTACACACAAACGAGTTTTCAGCTATTTGTGGTTTCAATTAGTTATGCATATTTGCAAAAAAACAACTACCCACTTTTGCCACTGGGTAACATTTTAGTTCTCTATAACAATGTATTTCTCTCCATTCAACTTTTTCTTCTCTGTATACATATGTACTCGTATATCTCAACCCTGGTGCTTTAAAGTCGACTGCAAAATTCATTCAGTTGTTTTAATTTTTGCAAGGCGGTGGTGGTGATTTTGTGGTCTTTAAATTACAATACAAACAAAAGTTTATTTCTAATTTTGTTTTGTTTGTTTAAAACTAAATGTTTCAATTATAGAAAAAAAGTTTTATATGAAATTAATAAAAGTAAGTGGTCTAAGCAGAAAATACACGGTTTTAATTTATTATCTAAAAATAAAACGCCTTATTTGGTGTTAATATTCATACTTGGAAATATACGAACGCGTACATAACGTCATATTATGTACAAAGTGCGAATTAAAAACGTCCTTTGTAAGGATAATGAAAGCATACATATTGTACACATTTCTTGCTCCATACACTGGCGTTTATTGATTTTTATTTACATACTTTGCATGCGGACGATACCTCTGTATATGGATACAAGAAAACATATTGTGTTTAGTTAAAATTCAGTTTAAACGTTCCCGGAAACTTTAAATGTGTTTGGAAAACATATAGAAACGAAGTAAAGTTTAGTATAAATAAAGGAAGTGGGGTTTGAAGCAAAACAACCCCAAACTAAGTAGGTAGGTATACACATTAGTAGGTATTTGTTTTACAGACACGTTTCGAGATGTTAATAAAATTCAAGTGATTTGGCTATTACTCGTAAATATAGATTTTCTATGGTTAGACAGATTTGTAAGTTTGTATACAAATGTGTTCATAGAAACCAGTTGCAAATTCAACAAATCCAAAATAGCTAATAAAACAAATTAACATATACATATAAACAAAACTACATACATATGTGTGCGTGTGTATTTCCCCAGTGGTGTAACCCAGCTAGTAAGCGATGATTGTTGGACGATACTTATATCGTATCGCAAATTAAAATGTAAAATGTATTCATAAGGATATTAAATTATTGTATATCTGTTAAACACGTGCATTAGTGTAACAGATAGTTTTGCGAAAACAGTTTAACCAAGTTATTACGCATTACCTTTTGCACAAATAAATCTTTTATATTGTAAGCTAATGTTTTGCTTTATTCTAAGTAAAATACTTAACTTATCAAAACAAGAAAAATATTTATGTTTTCGCTTACAAGAAAACTTTTGTTCTGAAAACAAACAAAAAACGGTTATATTAGTCATTATAAACTTTCGTTCATTCATATTCAGAATAATTAAACAAATAGCCATAACCATCCGAACAAGAAAAATTGAAAAACTCACAAATATCTACAAGTAGATGAAATTTCAAAATTTTGTGAACTTTGCGTGTAACCATGCACTTGTTTAATATCTATACATCGTTGTTCTCATATATAGATATTTTTTCCGCACTTGAGTTTGCTAATTATTCTAACAAATTTCACATAAATACACCACGTTGTGCAAGATTTAATGAAATAAATAGCGGACTTACACGTAATTGTACAATGAATATTGCATATTGATAAAACTCGTTTCCGTTGTAGTTTTCTCCATCTCCTGTAAAGTTGCAATTGTGTTAACGTTGTGCTAGACTTACTTATTCAATCATAAGCACATGTATCACCTAGTCACTTAAAATAATTCAGTTTTATAGCTGACCATATTAAATTATTCTTATGAATCTCCTAGTCGTATGTTTTTTACACTAATATACTTTTTAGTATATTCGAAAGTTATTTCTGTTTGAATTTACAATAACCATAAAAATCGTATTAAATAATTTATTTCTGCAACATTTAAAAGAAAAAGTGCGTAGGGAAATTTATTTATTTATTTATTTAATAACTATACAGTTGCAAAGTAAATTTGAAAAGTATAGGATGCACAGCATAGGCGATGCGTAGGGAAATATATTTTTTATTGTAGGGGAAAAAGGTGATTTTTATGCACCATGGTCGGGATTTCACAAAAAATTTCCTGGCAACACTGATCACAGGAAAGTATTATCGTGCATTATTAGATCAATTGTTTGATGCAATCAAGAAAAAACGCCGAAATTTAAAGAAGAAAAAAGTACTCTTTCTTCAAGACAACGCAACGGTTAATGCAGCATGAGATACGATGTTAAAATTACGTGAAATACACTTCGAACTGTTTGATCCTCCCCTTTATAGTCCAAATTTAGCTTCTAGTGACTTTTTCCTGTTTCCAAACTTGAAAAAATGGCTCACAGGAAAAAGATTCATCTCAAACGAAGAAGATATTACCGAATCTAACGCGTAATTTGAGGGGTTCCCAAATTATTATTATTATTACGGCCTTATTTATAAAAATTTTTTCATGTTTATTAAGCTCTTCTTGTACAAATTTTGTATAGAAATCAGTGCAATAACAACTTAATAAACTTGAAAAATTTTTTATAAATAAGGCAGTTATTATTTTATTTAAGTATTATTCAAATGGTATAAAAAAGTTGGAATATCGTCTTACTAAGTGTATTGTGCTAAAAGGAAATTATGTTGAGAAATAAATGATTTTTGAAAAAAAAAAATGTTTTTTCCTACTTAAGTAGCTTCAATACCAATCCGCTCCATATTTTTTACAAAATATACTTTTACGTAAATGTTTTAACTAGATTGTAGCATGATCACAACATAAATTCACTCTTTTAGCCATAACATGCATGCATCCTATCAAAGGCATGCATAAGAAATAACTAAAATAATATTAAGTTACATTTTAAAAAATGCATAGCTCACGTCACTTGACACCTCTTGCTGTCACTGATCGTCGTCGCGACAGTACGCCTTAGTTAAGCGCAATCATTTGAAATTCGCTTGAGCTGCGAATGATATGGGTTTATGAAGGTATGTAAGCATGTGTGTGGCACTGTAATAATCAAATCTAAAAACACTTGAATCACGCCGCTCACGTACATATGTATGCACACACCAAAGAAACAATTTATGGCCTTGAACCATCTGCGTATGTACATATGTGACGTCTGATCAGCTTACCCCTAAACGTGGAAACCAAATTTGTTTCCCATACATTAACTTTGATAATATAACAATTTGTATAGATGAGTCGTCTAGAACTTCTCATAAGTAGTATATAAGCAATTGTAATTTTAGTTTAAGCAAGGATTAATACAGAAGAATTGATTTGAGCAACCTCGAGTTGCTCATCATATTTTACAGATAATAAACATATTAAAAACAACAAGCACATACCTGTTTTAATCCAATTAAAAGATACTACTAAAAACACTATTTTAAAAACATATCATTTTTAAATATTTTATTTTAATTTTGAAAACCATATTTTACTTATACCACAGGGTCATGATACAAAATCCTATCAACATTAATATGTAAAGAAATATTTATGTATGTATATTTTTTACAAAATATACTTTAAAAAAACATACCAGAAACTAGATATTACTAAAAACGATATTTTAAAAATGTAGACTTTTATTGTTATTATTATTATGATTATTATTATTATTATTATTATTATTATTATTATTATTATTATTATTATTATTATTATTATTATTATTATTATTATTATTATTATTATTATTATTATTATTATTATTATTATTATTATTATTATTATTATTATTATTATTATTATTATTATTATTATTATTATTATTATTATTATTATTATTATTATTATTATTATTATTATTATTATTATTATTATTATTATTATTTGTTTTTTTTAGGTTTAAAAACCATAATTTGTTGTTAATTGCATTGGCAAGGGTTTCTACTTATACCACAGGGTCATGGTAGATAAACCGCATCAACATGAAGATGTAAAAGATTATGTACATATGTATATTTTTACAAAATATATTTAAAAAAAAATCCACTAGATTCCACTAAAAACATTATTTTAAAACAGTAAATTGTTTTTAATAGACGAGTATATTATGTACTCGTATGTATTTTTTTAATATTGAAAATCATAATTTGTTTCTAATAGGTAATAAGTTTTATTATAGATATTGTTTAAACATACACTAAAAACTATTCTTAGTTTTACAAAATTAATTTTTTAACGACTTAAACATACCTACATCTGTACATAAGTACATATATTCTCTAATTACAACCTTGTCTCAATCTAACATTTGTGGCTTAGAACGTTTTGCATACAGTTTGCATAAATTAAAGTCAAATGGACATAAAACATATGTACGTACATATGTGTATGTATGTGCATATTTCTATTAAAAGGTTTATGTCACTTTTATGCAATTAATTATTTAATAAAGAACTTGAGTGCTTTCAAATGAATTTCAAACGAAAAAGCAATAGCAACAACAAGAAAACACAACTAGCAAAGATAATGTAAAATATATATATATATATATATATATATATATAAGTTGCTCTTAAAAATCAGAGCAAACAAAAACAATTTTGGCATAGAAATTCTGTAATAGAATTTATCTCATTGCATGAGAGATAAAATGTAACCCAGCGAGTAATCTACGAGTACTTTTAAAAAGCAACAAGTATCAAAACAATGGGTTTGTTACAAAACTAAACGGAATATTCATATCAGTGTATGTTTTTAATATCAATAAAATGGACTTAATTGAATTGAAAATTTTATGACATTAATGGGTGTGCGGTCATAGCGGCATGTAAACTACTATCATAATTGCTAAATGACCAAAAAAAAAAATCGTTGGAAAATTGGAATTTTTGTCGATATCCATGCGGCACTGCTCTAACTATATTCTTACATGACAACATCTGTACTTGTTAGACAAACCTGTCAAGACTAGTTCCTTGCGCATGCGGGCTTCTACGGTAATGGAGGTATACAAAACGGCATCCACGTTAGACATGTTATTCCAACGCAGAAGCAAGATTCCAATGGAGCTTATTAAAAGTGATTCCCATAGACTCTTTCTTCTAAAGGTTACAAAATCCCAAAACGAAATCTACTCTAGATATCTCCATCGCGGAACCAGTCAGGAACTTATTAAAAGTGATATCTATTGACTCTTTCATCAGAAGGCTACAAAATCCCAAAAAGGGATCTACTTTACTTTTCTCCATTGCAGAAGTGGAAGAAAAGTGGTATCTACTGACACTTTCTTCAGAAAGTTACAAAACCCCAAAAAGCGATATACTTTACATATCTCCATTGCAGAGATGCAAGAAAAGTGGTATCTATAGACCAGTGATGCCCACAAGTTCTATATGGAAGAGTAAACACCAATACATTTAAGGAAACACTATTTTTATTTAATTTTTTTTGTTTTAAAAAGCAAAACATTTACAAAAACAAAGTTCACACTGATAATCGCTGCGAACGTATTGTTGCTTTGCTCTTGTGTGTGTGCAGTGAAGAACGACAAAAAAATACATAAGACGTCTTATGAAAAATATACAATTTCGTCTTATGATAAGACGAAGTTGTTTATGTATTTTTCGTTGCTAATGCTGATCGCAGTATTTGTGTATTAAAGAGCACAGCACTATAGCTAAACGCATTTACAAAAACAATTGAGTAACAAGCGCAATGGCTGGACACACTTGCTATTGACTCTTTCTTCAGAAGGTTACAAAATCCCGAAAAGGTATATATGTATATCTCCATCGCGGAATCATTTAGTAGCTTATTAAAGGTGGTATTAATAGACTCTTTCTTCAGATGGCCACAAGTGTATGGAGAAATCTATATGGGGCAATCAAAGTCAAATCGGACATTTCGGGGAAAAAAATTTTATGATTAGCTTTATCTTCTATTGTATTGGTGTTCCTTTTGACAGCATATTTTAACAAATTTTCAGATTTTTTTTTGTGGCGTATGATTTCAGAGATATCGGGTTTAAAAAAACCGATTAATCCAAACAGAATATTTGTTTTGCATTGTATTTCTTTTTCTGTCTTTTATTTAATAAAAAAAAATAGAAAAAAATTGCATAGTGGGCTTGGATGCAGTTTTCAGGATTTAATATTTTAAATCAATTTTTTTTCACTGTTTGCACTCTTCGATTTTCCTAACATTTTCTCGTATTTAACTTTGATTTTTTCCACAATTTCTAAGACCCGTTTGGTAGTCGGATTCAAATAACTACTATTTTTCCTGATATTTTCAAAATTTTCAGAACATAACTTTTCGCGTTAAACCACTGTACAAAAGTTTTCTAGGACTTCGTAGCATATATTTTTAATACTAATTCACATATTTTGTTATTTACATGTTTATTATTTTATTAATTACACGAAAAATTATTTTTCAAATATTTTTAAGATATCAGGAAATATATTATTTAATTGAATCCCACTGCCAAAGGGGTCTTAAAAGTTGTGGAAATAGTCAAAGTTTAATACAAAAAATTTTAGGGAAATATTAAGTCCCGAAAACTTCAACCCAGCCTACTGTGCACAATTTTTTATATTTTTTATTGGATAATAGACAGAAAAAGAAAAAAACAATGCAAAAAACAATTTCTGTTTGGACTAGTACAGAAAGTTATGAGAATTTACTCGGACACGGTTTTCTTATAGTTCGGGCTTTTTAAAACCCGATATCTCTGAAACCATAAGTCAAAAAAAAACCTAAAAATTTGCTGAAATGTAGTCTTCAAAAGGAACATCAATACAAAAAATAAATCAAATAAAAAAAAAATTCTATCCGATTTGACTTGGACTGCCCCATTTACATGCCGAGTGGCCAACTTTTAAGAAAACTGAACTATACATACAGTAATAAGGTAACTTATCACAGGAGGAATATATCAAGATTGCTGACCGAAATAACTGAATAACTGTCCTAAAAAGACATGCAAATTTATTTGGACTACCCTGTTATGAATTTTGTTGTAGTTGCACAGATAGGAAGAAGATTTGACAGTCAAGAGAAACACTTTTTTTGGAAAACTATACAATTTCCAATCGAAATGAGCTATCGCAGTCCAGACTTAATGACCTATTGCGCTCTCTTACGTCTACAGGTTGTATTTAATATTATAATGATTGCACTATATGTGAGTGATGTTACATCCAACGAGTGAAAAAAAGTCCTTTTGACTCTACTATCATGTAAACAATGAACAATTTTCAACTACGATTAGCAGCGCATACCAGGCGCAGACTGGAACACCAATTTTCACCACTCACCACTGACAGCAACATTCTGATTATCAACGCTTTTGAAGGCAAATATACTAATGGCTCAGCATATAGTAATTTCCTATGTATGTAATAGTGTTTCGGCAAAGACTGTGGACTACTTTCACTCCATCTCTTTTACAGCTGTCAGCTGTTAAATAAGTTGTTCAAATAAAGCAGTGTTGCTAACTCAAAGTTGTAAACCTCTAAAAAACGCCAATTACAGAAACATGCATTCAGCTAATGTTTCTTTTAAAGAGCCACGTTTTGATTTAGCTTTCTTTGGTTTTAATTATTTCTTAATTATAACTGTTTTTTATTAACTCTCCTTTCTCTTTCTTTTATACTAATTTTAATTTTGTGGAAGTAACATTCTTGTAAGTCTGCAAATACTCGTACGTGTAAAAAGAAGAATTTTATTGAAAAATATTGTTTTTATTGTTACTGGGACGTGTTTTTTGTGTAATTTTATTCGGTTTAAAATCACGTAAGCAAAAATATTCGAATACAAATGTACAAAAATCCAAATTAAAAATATTCGAAGTTAATTGTTTCATATTTTTAGCTTCTTTAAATGTGCAAATTGGCGAAAATAACTTTTTATCTCCTAATTTTACGCCAAGGTCTTAGTGTAACGGCTCAGAGTATTCAAATTTAATATAAGCTGGATTATCACTCAACGGGCTTAGAAGCAATTTATTTAAGTTCCTTCTCTGTAATTGACGCTTGAGGTGACGTCGCTATTTGATTTCGGCTAGACGGTGAACGTGTGCCCGAAAATTGGTTACAGAGAAGCCATACATATCGCATCCTAAATACAAAAATGTCACAACTCAAAATTTTCTAAAACTGACTTTGTTCCATAAAAGCAAATTTTTTGTGTTTTCGCATATATAATATAAAATTGAAAAAAGTACAGCAGCACCTTCTTCAATATTGAAATTTTTCATAATGGAACAATATTTTTTTCTTAAATATTACAATCATTTTTCCATAGACAGTCTTTTGTCTCTCCCGAAAATTTTAGTATTCTGAGTTGTGACCCTTTTGTATTTGCCGTGCGCAGGGCTGGACAGTATTTGAAATACTTGTATTTGAAATACAAATACGTATTTTGTATCTGTATTTCAAATACCCAACCTGAAAGTATTTAGTATTTTGTATTTCAAATACATGTGGCTCAAAAATACATTTTTACAAAATACATTTATTTATTATAATAAATTGAAAACAAGTTATTTCACAAAGCTAAAGCCGCTAGAAACTACAACCATTAAAATGTTTATCATTTTGCAATACTGCAATTTGGCTTTCATTTAAACAGAGCTAATACATTTTACACTAATCGGGTGATATCAGTAAGAATTTCTATATATTTGCCACCAGCTTTTAATATACAGGGAAATAATTTTTATTATGGAAAACTTTAGGCTGCGGGAACCAGATTAAATCCACTGCAATATAATACTTTGAGGCATTTAAGTTGTATTTTAACAAAATTAATGGAGAGCTTGGAAATATGATTTAATGAGTTTCTCATGCTGACACCTGGAGCAAATAGAGCCATATCGGTGTCATGTTTCAAAATTAGCTGATTGCCAGAAAGCATCTCAGTAAAGGAGAGGCAAAAAATTAAAAATCTTGCAATAGATACCATGGAGAAAAATTGTAAAAAACGTGAAACCATGACTGGATGCAGAAGAAGTAGTAGTTGAGGTAAAGATAATGAAGATTTTATTGTTGTTTTGGACAATACAGTGGTCAACCTCGTAAATCAAATTTGGAACTTGAGCTTATCAGTTTTCAAAATGATAAAAGCAAGGAGCTTGCTATTCTGGAAAACTATCCAAGAATCAAAAATAAATGCATTTATAGAATTTGACAGCAGCTTGTATTCCTCAGGACCTGTAGAAAGATTATTGTTTGTCAGATAACTGATTGAAATATCTAGTTTTTATTAAAGGAAATACTTGTTTTGCCGAATGAATTTTTTATTTACTATCTATCAAATGCTAAATATTAGGTTTGTTCCTTTAATTTCTTAGCAAGTTTAGAACAATAATATGAATATACAACTTAGTTTAAGTGCATATGTAAAATAAAATATGTATCTAAAGCCAGACGGGTACATTTTTCTGAGACCAAATTACAAAAATGTATTTGTATTTTGTAGTTGTATTTTGTAGTTGTATTTTGTATTTAAAATACACAACTTGAAAGTATTTTGTATCTTGTATTTAAAATACACTACTGTAAAGTATTTTGTATCTTGTATTTCAAATACACTCCTGGAAAGTATTTTGTATCTTGTATTTGAAGTACATAATCTGTGTATTTTGCCCAGCCCTGGCCGTGCGACATGTGTTGGTTGGATACTCTCACTGCTACGCATTATTTCCAGATAGTGCTGCATCACACCTAATATTTGTTCATTGGTCAAAGATTGAAACGCTTTTTTTAATCTCCAACTAAATGCGTTTCATAACACATACAGACTTTTAAATGTAAGCGATAAAAAACAAGACTAATTTTTCAACATATTACTGACGAAAAACATTCAAATATTCATACACATGAATGAATTTATTTGAATTTTGTTTGCTTTATCATTCTGTTAAACAAAGCTGACAGATGCATTAAAAAACAATTTTGGAAAATAAATTGCCGAAAATTGCGGCCTATAGTTTTTATGATCTTTTTAGGGTTATTAAAATTTTTATTTGTCAAAAAATTATTAAATCCTAAACAAAATCTCAAAGAACAAAGACTTGAAAAATAATCATAGAAGAGTTTTCCAAAGTAAGAAAAAGGGTATAAAATACAGCTTCTTGTTTATGTCTACAAGGTGCTACACAACATTGGATTTCACACAATTCGATTACAGATGAGCCAACATAATGTGAACACTAGGCAAAGATCTAATTTACAAGTGGTAAGGTGTCGCCTAGAAACAACCAAACAAAGAATTGAATACAATGGTGGTCTACAATTCAACGATTTGCCAACGGCTATTAAAAGTTCTACTTCTCTTTCTACATTTAAAAATTTATTGAAAGAGTATTTGCTTCAAAATTACCAAATTCTCTTATATAATTATTTTCTTATAAGTATTGTTAAACATTTGAATTAATTGATCTTCTATTTTATTTATTTTCTAATTACTTCGGATTAATGAAAAATTAAACAAATTTTGTAAATAATTGTAGTCAGATTGCCTCAACAATGCCACCATGGCGCTGAGGCCTTATTGTAAACTTTGATATGTTTATAAATTTCGATAAATAAATAAAAAAAAATATAAAAAAAATACCAGCAGAAGTCTAGCTTGTAGATTATTTGTTATAAAAAAATAATTCGTAAGATTAATTATTGCAACGTTTCTTTTTTAATTTGGAAAATTAATGCAAAGTTAATGCTTGCCAGATCGATCATAAATCTGACGATTTTCGTTTAGGTAAAATTTTATACTCAGTTTCTTCTTTTAAGCCGGGTAATAATGGTCCGATCAAAAATAACAGTTATTTAATTTTTTTTCAAAAAGTTTTTATTTATTCATCAATAACTACCTTGTCCGCTTCAAAGTAATCTCCCTCAGATATAATACACTTATGCCAGAGTTTTTTCCAATCCTCGAAACGCCTACAGCTCTTGTTTCGATTTTTCTTTTATCTCCTCATTTGTAGCAAAACGCTTTCCTTTCATCGGTGTCTTCAGTTTTGGGAAGAGGAAAAAGTCAGAGGGCGCCAAGTCCGGTGATTACGGTGGTTGACGTATGATAACGGTGTTGCTTTTGGGCAAAAACTCACGCACAAGCATCGATGTGTGAGCTGGTGCGTTATCATGGTGCAAATTCATGATTGGTTGCTCTACAATTCTGTGCATTTCTGCCGGATTGCTTCACGTAAACGGCGCATAACTTCAAGGTAGTATTCCTTATTGACCGTACGACATTGTGGCAAGAATTCATGATGCACCACGCCATTGCAGTCGAAGAACTTGACGTGCTTTTTTCGGTCTAGGCTCTTCTGAACGCTTCCATTGGAATGATTGGGCTTTGGTTTCAATGTCATAGCCATACACCCATGATTCGTGACCAGTTATAGCCTTTTTGAGGAAATCTGGATCGTCGTTGACGATGTTCAACAGCTTATGCTACATTATTTTTGCTTAAAATTTTGGAACAATCTTCGCTGTCGTACGTTTCATGCCTACAACATCCGGAAAAATTGCTTGGCATAAGCCGAACGATGTGCCAACATCATGAGCAACCTCTTGACTCAAAGCAACTCAAACTCAAAATGTGGGAGAATGTAATAAAAAATATGCTCAAAAGGGCTCCCATTTGTGAGGTTAACAGTAGCGGATATGTATCCGATATTTATTTCATTTTATTTATCAATATAAGATCCATTCTCTTTCGGCAGAGATAAAAAAAATATTTTTATAAACAAAAAAGTTGTCTTCAGAGCTGCCACTTTTGATAATTTTAACCAAAATTGATAATATATTTCTTCAATGTGGTGATGGAAATATTTTTTGCATTTTGGTTAATTTTTTCTTCCATAAATACAGTGAAACCTAACCGAACAGCCATCTACGCAGATTTTTTGTCCAATTATAAGAGTTGTCCGCTTATAAGAAATACGCATTTATTGTTTGAAATATTTTATTATATAATGCTACTCATTATTAAAATAATGCTAGGCTTTGAAAAGCAATCTGCAGATCAAACTGTTTTAATTTAGACCAATTCAAGTTAAGTAGTTGATGCTTTTGGAAAATATATTTTAATCCTTCAGTACACTGAAAAAATTATAGTAAAAATAAAATCAACAAAATTTTTGTCTGAAAAAATAATTTGTATGCATATACATAAATATCAGAAAAATTCCCTTGGATATCGTATTTTGCTGTTGTTTTCGATCAATAATTATTTTTACTAAGCTTTTGTTTGAATTCACGAATTCCATTACAGGTCCGCATTCAAACAATTTATTAATTGATTCAACGAATTTCGTTATTGAACACGAAAAAGAATATAAGAATTGTGGAATCAGATATTTCTATATTTACCTCATTTCAAGAGTTTTCAGACTTATCTCCACAACAGCTCTTGAATTTACTGTTTTAAAGCAGCCATCATCAATGCAGACGCTTTCAGCGGCTTTCAAGAGTTCATCAAAGCAATTTGATTGAACGAACTCTTTTATTAAATTAAATTTTAATTTTTCTTCTTGGCGTGTTTCACTATATACAAATTTACCCAGCATTTACACATGAAAGTGCAAGTTCGAAAAACTCAATACATGCAAACTTTTTTACCAATATACACAAATTTTTCCTACTTACAACTGAACTGACAACCAAATTCAGTTGTAAATGAATTTTGAATACTTACTGTAAGTAAAATGACAAATAATAAAACAGTGTTGCCGAAAATGAGAGAAATAGGTCTTCTATTACAGCTGTGAAGACAAGGTAAGGGCAGGGTATAGAGCAGGCAAAAATTTGGTACTGCTAAAGGAATATTCACCAGAGAAGCATCAGATTTCCAGCGACATTAATCGGTAGTAGAGTATAAAGGTTGTTTTATGTGTGTACTTTTTTTTATTAGATCTGGTACCGGGGATAGGCTTATTGTGACGCTTTGAACCCTCGACAGAGTGAAGCAGCTGGTAGATATTAATGTACACACTGTCACGAAAAGTCAAACTATTTCATCCATTTCTCTACAAGCACAGCAACCACCAGATACATAACAGAAAATGATATTAATTATTAAAATAAAAATAATATTCATAGCTGATTTTGGCCTATTTATATGAAAAGAAAAATAAAGAAAGAACACTACTGTATAGCAAAATATTTCAATGATAGCATTAAAACATAAATAATATGTTTTTTCGGAAAAAATCATATCATGCAAATATGTTTTTCTGAACTTTTCCAATAATGACAAAACGGCAATACTTGGTCCATATTTTTTTTATCAAATATTAATGTAAATCAAATATTTTTCATCAAAAACAAAAAAAAATTATATAAACAAGAAACTGTTAAATAAATTTCGCTTTCGTTTTTGTATATTTAAATTGTTTAGCTACAAAATTAAAGCAATTTTTAAACGATATTTACGCCGTGACGACATTTGAAAAATTAACTAACTTGCACTTGTCTGTGTAAACAAAAAATCAATTTGCAACCAAAATTCTACAATTTTTCCGACATTTTCGATAATAAGATGTACACTCATAGATGTCAGATAAATCTGGTTTAAAATCGTCAAATTTGGCGGAAAAAAATCGTCAAAATCGTCAATATGATTATCGCAAATCGTCAGCTAGTAAAATAATTGGTTTTGGCATAAAATATATATTTCAATAGGTTAAAATATGGCAAAACAATCCATGGTTGCCTTTTAATAAAAAACTGCAAAAAAAACTACTGCTTTTATATAATAATATACACTTGAACAAACTGAAGTTAATACACATTCAATAATTGTTGTACATAACGCTTTTATTTAAATAAATTTCAATTAATAAAAGGAATTTTGAAATTTCCTTTCATATACTATATTTAATAAACACTTTTATTAAATAGGACATGGCTAAGTCAAAACACCCACAGTTGCTAAGTCTTTAGTGTTCTTTAGTAGGAATATAACATTTCTTCTGAAAATAGTTTCTTCAAATAATTTCTCAGTTTGCTTTTTAAGCTTCATTTACCGAGATGCAAACTCTCACATTTGCTAACTAATATTTTTCGTAAAAACTTACCCATAGAAAGAAGAATGACCGAAGAATCATTTTTGATAACTGATTCCAAAAATCTAGCATTGCCATATCTGTATCGTAAAACAAATTTTCAAAGATTTATAGACTACGTTGCTTTAATTCGGATTAAAGTTCTCGTCTTTCGAAATGTACTATGAAATATGAACCCTTTTTGATTTTATCAGAAAAAAGACACTTTCTTCTTTATACCACTGAAAGGATTTATAAAAGTTAAAGTTTTGTATTTATCTTCATATTTAAGTCTCCTTAATATATAAGCATCGCTGTAAAACATGAAAATTTGTACACTTTTTAGCTAAAAATTTTTCAAGTACTATTCACATATCGCTCCTTTATTGCAACATAGTCATATCTCAAAAAATGAGCTTTTCGAGTTAACAATGCAGAATTTTTAACAGTACTATCTTTTATATTGTGCCAAAATTTTATTTGAATTACCTTTAAACTGTTTCATTTAGGAGATATTTTCTAAAAAAAAATATTCAAGACTTGTATGGAAACTAAAAATTTGAAATGTGTTTTTCTCGAAACAAGCTTTTTTGCGTTATGCCTATGTTGCAATAAAGGAGCGATATGGTCTTTTAAATACATCTCTAACCTCTCCAAAATAAATACATACAGATTTATTTTACTATATTTTTTTCTTAATATTATTTTCTCAATATTATGTATGTAGTTGTAAATGTGATCTAAAAAAATCGAAAAAACAGGCCTTAAATCGTCAAAACGTCAAAGTACTATTTTGAACACTTAAAATCGTCAAATATGGCAACTATGTGTATACTGAACTTACAGTAAGTTACTTGTATGTGTAAATACACTGTTAGTTCATGAGCTTCAAACAAAATGTGTTAATTTTTTAATGATATTTTGAGCAAATTAAATTTATTTGTTTGCCAAGTAAAAAAATTCATATTAATTTTGTTAATTTTATGAAAAATTTTGGTTGTAATAATTTTATGACCATGGCAACACTGGTTGTCTTGTAGAGATTTTAAGCATCTTTTTCATTTAGTTAAATAATATATTTCGTTTGTCATAATTTTAATATTCTTCGCGTGTAAATTACAAATTATTCATAGACGGTATTTAACGATTTTAAGCCAAATTTATCTGGCAACTATGAGTATCCGTAACTTTAGCTCTTTTTCTATTTTGTGCTGAGCTTTTTTCTTTGGTCTTCTATTGAGAAAATAGTTCGCAGATTCAGTTGTTATTGTGCATTAAAAGCAATAAAACAAACCGGATATTTTCGTTGATTTTATTTTGCCCAAGTACCTATTAACACAAAATTTTGAAGTTCAATAAATAAATTAGAAAATCAAATAACAATAGTAAACATGTGATTTTATTATATTTCTTAATATTCGAATTCATCATTGTCATCATCATAAATCGCATGAGTGTAATTAATTATTTCAATATTTTTCAAAACTATTTCGTGGCAATTCCGATAAAAATGTACCAATAAGTAAAATGAAAAATAAGGAAATATTGAAGTCAAGGCAATGTGTGTGTGTGTGCTTAATTCATTTAATTGAATTTAATTTTATTACAAAATTTCATAAAAAGATAAAAAAAAAAATCTAAACGAATGTGCGTTTTTGTGTGAGGAAATTGTAAAACGTAAAAAACTATTACGAAAATCATTACTTACAATACTTTTTTAAAGGAGTTGAGTCCCAGCTAACATTTTCAATCGTAGAAGACTCTTTTGCGAATCTTATGAAGAGTGTTTTCGTTGACCAGCTCATTTTTTAATTTTAAGTGTTAAAAGCTCATTCTTCTATGAGACTCATACACAACTCAGAAGTCAAAAGACTCGTATGTTAATCGTGTAGGGAATTGTCTGAGACTCGTGTAGTTATTATCTTACAACTCCTCAGGGAATCAGCCGTGTAATCCCTGTATGATTCATACAGGAAACAGCACAAAGCTCATGCGATATTCATACTATGTATATATAAATCGCACTGACTTACTACCATAACCATAATCCACACCTTTTATGTTCAAAAAGTTGTTGAATAATAAAGAAAACACTATTGACGCCATTCGTTTCTGTTTATCTGTAATATAAAAATCAATTAAAAATATAAGTAAATAAAAACAATAAAATTTTTAATCGTCCAATAGACATTCAAAGGTTGTGTAACGAGCGTATCAGAAAATTTATAAAAAAGAAATGAAAAAGTAGATGTTTTTGTTATTGTTACCCGTTAGATAATCAACAGAAGATTCTTTTGGGGATTGTATATTGAACACGATCGCCTAACAAGCAACGTATGCTATTTTTATATTCTACATAAGTCCCAATTCTCACGAGGCAAGTTTAGTTGCGCAATTCTTATAAAAATTTATTTAAACTTGCTTTTATGTTCAGGCACAGCAATTTTACACTTTCGTTTTCTATTGCTTACACTTTCTTAATTTTGCATGTACTGTATTCTCAAATTGTTCCATTTAATTTTCGCTTCTTCCAAAGTAATGCTGTTATCTGTTTTTTTTTTTTGGGTTGTCCACAATATTATTAAAAGCTTCAGCTTTTTTTAGCCAGTCTACTTAAAGTTTTTTTCAAATTAATTAAAATATCACAACTTCGCGCCAATGTTGCTTTCACTATGGACAACAAATCAATACATAAAAGAAAGACAAATGAAATAAAAAGTAAAATTTCTGACTACGAATGATACAACAAAACGACTTTTCGAGTACAAGCAAGTCTGTACTCATTTTTATACTCCCCACTCTTTCCTCACTTATTTGTCCTCAAACTCAAGACTTGCGCAACTAAAGTTGCCTCGTGAAAATTGGAACGAAACAGCGTAGAATAGTTTTTTCTTTATTGTTTAACAATCTTTTGAATATAAAAAGTGCGTGTGCTGATTAGGGTGGTAGTCAGTGCGGATTATTTGTAGTATGAAAATATAGAATGAGCTTTGTTATGTTACAAGAATTACTTGGCTGATTCCTTGAGGAGCTGTGAAGTAATATCTATACGAGTCTCAGATGATTGCCTATACGATTAACCAGTTATGTTCTGACAAACGCAATTCGCTTAAACTTAGCGTTTTCGATTTGAAAATCTGAGAAACGTACAACACAAGAAGTATGGTTTTGCGATTTTAAATCGCCAAATAGCTGTTCTGCTAAACGCATACCGCTTAAAATTGGCGACTTCAACTCGCATGTTTATATTGAAGTGAACTGATTAAATTTTCTTAAAATAAACTTACAAAAGAAAATAAAATTATTCACAATTGAAATTTAATATGTTTTCTTTTGATTTCAATAAAAAGTAAAAAAAAATTTACACATTTTCAATTGAAAAATATTAAAATTAAAAAATGTCTCTATATGTTGTCAATTTTTTTTACTTTTATATAACTACCACACACATAACTCCAAAACTCCAGTAAAACGCGCATTCTTTAACGCACTTAACAGTGAATTGAGCGTTTTCAGAACGCTTTGCAGTTTCAGATCGCGCGTTTTTCAGAACATGGCTTAATAAAGAGTCTCTTACTGAATTGTGTAAGAAAGTGAAATGAGCTCGTCGACGATTAAAAACACCCAGTAGAGTCTTCGACGATTGAAAATGCTAGCTGGGTATGTTCGTGCACACGCACAAACATATTCATATATAAATACTATAGGTCTCAGATGTAACAACATTAATTAAGACGCTCCCTTGAAAATGTCGATAAGAAATCTACGAAACGTCGGGAAAAGAAAAAACAAGATGTTTTTTATTTAAAAATAGGTCAAACAACAAAAACGTTTTAAGCAACATTTACCTAAAAATTGACCATATAAAAATACAAAAAAAAAAAAAAAAAAAAAAAAAATAATAATAATAATAATAATAATAATAATAATAATAATAATAATAATAATAATAATAATAATAATAATAATAATAATAATAATAATAATAATAATAATAATAATAATAATAATAATAATAATAATAATAATAATAATAATAATAATAATAATAATAATAATAATAAATTTAAGTTATATATGTACTTGTTATGTATTTGAAATTTCAAAACGCAGCTTAGTATCTGTTTCTTAATTAAAAACCTTTTATTACTTACAGTTGATTTTAAGATAAATTTTTCAAAAGCATCAATCAAAAACATTTAAAATGTCTTCAACATGACGGAAGAGGATATAACTCTACTACATTTGCCAATGGATGCGAACGGTACCTTCAAAGCTGATGCTGTTGACAACAGCGCTACGCACAATAATCAAAAAAAGAAGAAGAGAAACAAATTATGCGATGAAAAAAATCGCACTGTGGTGCATGAGCGGCGTATAACTTTTAGCAGAAAATCTTTTAGAATTCCTTATTTGTGGAAACGCCGATCTCTTGTCTACATAATAGCAATATTGTTGTTAGTATTATTAGTTAATTTAACCATAAATCGTGATATCGATGGCCGTGAAGATGACAGCTTGTATTATTTCAATCTACACTCGCATGTGCCGGGCATGAAGGGTAAGTATGTATGTATGTGGTGTGGTGCTTTTTGTTTTTACTAAAATATGATAGATGCTATTTGAATGGAATGCACGAAATCTTCACAATTTATCATTTGTTTGGTTTTCTTGTAAAGATATTGTTTTTTTTTTTTTGTTTTTGTTTTTTTTTTTTTTTTTGTTTAATTAATTGTTGTCGATTTTAAATGTAATTTACTTTTTGTTTTTGTATTTGTTCTTTTGATCTTTTGCTTTTGCATGCCATTAAAATAAAATAGAAATAGACAATGACGCTGAATCTGCTCATTAATTTATGTACATATATACATATTTACCAGAGACTGACAAAAATACCATTTTAAGTACTTATTAAATATTTGCTATTTTTGTAGGGCAATATCCAAAAAAAAATTCTTAATTGAGTTTTAACGCATACGTTAGTTACCAAACACATTAGCTCTACCATATATTTGTTAAAAAAGTTTATGCAAAAACAGTACATTAACTTTTAAATACAGTAAGGAATTTAATTGTTTTATTCTGGCAGTGCCGTTGTGTTCAGTTGTAATTTTTTTGTTTAGTGATGTATTAAAACTAATATTCGAAAACTGAAAAACAAATTTAAAAAACTATAAAATTATTATTATTAAATAAAATAACACATTTTTGACAAACATTTCCTGAATTTGCCTTTTTAATGAATATATAATATGTAGTATATTCATGAAATTGAGAAGAATTAATAGGATTACTTATACTAGAACTATTATTATTATTCGAATAACGTTTTTTGTTGTATTCGTTTGATTGAAAGTGCATCACTAACATATTTCTTATATATATTTCCCTTTCAAAATTAATATTTTAAGTTCATACAAAATGTAACATTCTAATTTAAGTATCTAACAATTATAATGCATTGTTTTTGTTAATATTTTCTATAAAACTGTGACTTTAGAGAAAAATCATAATCAAGAATCCAAATGTCATTTTAACGTATAGTTAAAGTGGCTCATTTCAACTTTAAACGTATGGTAAATAATAATTCGTTTTGAATACAACGTTAGGAAATTTTTCTTAACAATTGCTTACCAAGCTTTGTTAAGTTTGTTTGCATTCTTCCGGTAGTCAACTACTCATTATCCGACAGGGTTTGTACTCGTATAGGTGTGTGTGGATATTAGAATACAATGTCTCCCAGCCGGAATTAGAGTTAACTCAAAACTATTGAATTATCATCCAAAAATTAGTTAGAGGTGACTAAAATCTAGACTCATTTTGCCTGCTAAAAGTGTTCAGTTTTAGCATTGAGTGACCGCAGGACGAGTCAGTACTCACTCACCTCTGCATAAGGTTTTAAGTAATTATGAGTTAGGTAATTATGAGTTAGCTTCTGATACCACAATTTTTAACTAATCATGAGTTAGGCTTATGACTCATCAGTTTTTAGTTACTCATGCGATAGGTCATTATGAGCTAGCTTATGGCTAGTAAATAGTTTGATTTATACTATATATTTTCAGATTTTTATTTAACCATTATTTCATTAGACTTCAGACTCTTGGCTTGAATGCAATAAAATAACAAAATATACTTTAGCTTACACAATTACTATTATTTGCGATATAGCTATTATTAATTTTTTGCGAACTACTACCTGACTCAAATGCTGTCAGATCACGGCTATTACCGGAGCTACTTATGCAAAATGAGCTAATGTATCACACCCTTTTGCTTATACGAAGAAGAAGAAGTCCTGGACGATGCCGAACATACTTTCTTTAAGTGTATTCGATGGACGGAAACTCGTATAGAGCTAGAGATGGTAGCTGGCTCAATAACGGTAGAGAATGTCGTGGACATCATGGTAGTGAGCGAGGCCAACTTTTTAGCGGTATCGCGATTCTGTGAAAAAGTTCTGCGGACGAAAAAGCCAGATCTAGATGCCGAGATATAGCCCAAATCGGGTTTTTCATGAAAATGTCACGGTAGCGAACTTAAGCAGCTTTTTTGTGCTCAAAAGTAGTTCTGGTAATGAAATAAGGTCATATAAATATTGAAAATTAAAATTTCCGGTATCGGTCCATATACACCCGGGATATAACCTAAACCGGGTTTTTCCAATAACATTTTTTTTTTTGCTGAAAAGCAACTCTCGTTATAAAAGAAGGTTACTAAAATACAGAAAATAGAAAATACCGATATCGGTTCACATATAACCGAGCATATTTAGGTCACATTTTTAATTACACAATACATATACGAAACAATCGTGAAGGGTATTTTAGATTCGGCCCAGCCGAATATACTACACTCTTACTTTGTCAAAATTTTGTTTATAAGCTACATAATTTTGAAAAAAGTTTGACATTTCGTAATTTCTACCAACCAAATACATGTGAAGGTGTTGTAATTATTGTAATTCCGAGTAAAAAACCGAGTGTTTTTTGATGTCGTCTTGATGTGACGACGATGACGCATCTTGGAATATGGGGAAATGTTTTAAAAAGATAAAAAAGTAAATTAACTTAAAAAAGTTTTCGTTTGCTACGTTTAATTCAGATTAGGTGGGCGGGCATTCAGTGTTGAAAATACAAATTTTCTAGACGAGATGCTCGTCTGTGCTCTACGAACAATTTATTAATTTATTTGAAACAGCATTTAAATTTTTATTGTTTTCTTATTTAGGTGTTCTGGAAAACGCATATCGCTTAAAATTGGCGACTTCAACTCGCATGTATGTATTGAAGTGGACTGATTGAATTTGCTAAAACTGAACTTGCAAAAGGCAATAAAAGTTGTTCACAATTAAAACTTAATATGTTTTCTTTTTATTTCAATAAAAAGTTTAAAGATTTTTACACATTTTCATTAAGAAAACTAAATTGAAAATTTTTTCTATTTGTAGTCAAATTTTTTTTTTTTTCGTTTTATTTTATTTCGTTTTTATTATTACATACATATAGACGTATGTAAAACACATGTTGTATTTTTTCGGAAAAAAACTCCTAAGCACCAATAAAATGCGCGTTCCTCAGAACACCTAAAAATCAATTAAGCGTTTTTCAAAACTCATTGTGGTTTCAGAACGCACGTTCTCGGAACATGGCTGATTAGTTTATTTAAACTGCAGAAAAAAAATCAGCACGGACAACAACCTTAAGTCGTATCGTCTTGCTGTTTTTAAAATAAACATTCGCATTTAAATACATGTATTTTTATTTGATACATTGAAGTCGGTTGTTTGCTGGTTTCAATGTGTTTAATGCTAGAAAAACAGCTTCGATGAACAACGAATTTCGTTCATCGCAACGAATTCGCCGGCATATATTCGTTGTATAAACTCGTCGTTTGAAGTATAATACCAACGAACTTTTGTGTAGATAGCATTGTTTACTTTTAAATCCCTTCCGAAAGGTGGATTTTTGAACAAATTATCTCAGGTACTCTCTATTTTGAGAACATCCTCTTTAATTTTTTATTACATGGATTAATATAATTATAAAAAGTATGATTTCGTGAAAAATATTTGTTTACATAGGAAACCTGGCCACCTAATACATTTTGTTCGTCGTTCGCTGACGAAACAATTAGAAATAAATCTATTTCAACTTTCGCTGAGTATGACGAATTTCGACCAACGCTACGATTGTATGCATTTTCATATACACCAGTGTGTTTTATTTTTGGCGACGAATATCCGCGACCAAAATTTCGTCGTTCGTCGCAGTTGTGTTCCTAGCATAATGCTAAAATCTACAAAAGCCAAACACACATTCATTTTATAAACACACTTTTTCATAAATAAATATATTAAAAATAATAGCTAATGTACATATTATGTAATAAATAATTTAACGTTTAAGTTTTTTAATAAATTTATTTTGTATCTTTTTTCTTTACTTTTTGGAAATTTTTTATTTCTTTATTTTTATCTGCAACAAAATTTGTTTAATTAACCCTTGTATTGACGTTTGCCTGTATGTGAAATAATTCCACAAATTAGATTTGCCTAATTCACCGCAACAAAAAGCTTTCAAGAACTTAACATCACTGCTGAAAGCCCAAAAGGCAAGTGTTACCGCTCAGCTCAAAAAGCAGCACGCAGCTTTAACGACAAAATTTGGCCCCGCAAACGCACAAAACAAAGCAAAAAGTGATGTTAAAAACAATGAAAATTTTTTGAAAGCTAAACTTCTTACAGAAACCGAAAATAAAACTTCTTCTTTATCTTTAAATTCTCAACTCTCAACAAACTCTTCCCATCTCCATACTGCAACCGATTTTAAAATTTTAAACGCACCATTGCCACTGCCATCACCGCCACCACCACCAACAGGTTATTTAGTTTGGAGTGAGTTCTGCAAAATGCCAAACCTGGATCCCTACTTGCCGGAAGTAATGAAAAACTTTCGCCGGGAAAAATACAAGCCCTGCAAGCTGGTGCCGCCTTTAACCAAAGTTGAGTTTAATGCCACAACAAAACGTTACACACTTTTTGTGGACGAAGAGGCGATACCTGCGTATAGCAAAACGGGCAAATTGGACTGCTGTTTTCAGTCCATAGTGCGTAATGGTACGGCAGAAAGGGCCGATAGAGATGTTAGGTAAGGTAAGGTTTTATTTTTCAGCTTTAAATTCAATTTCAGTTTTTAATATGATTGTTATCATTGATTTAAAACAAAAATTTCTTCTATTCCGGTCTATTCAGCTTATCCGAGTGCATGAGTTTTATTGATAAAACTTCAATATCTCCCCTGATTGATAATATTCTGGTACGCTGCCGAGCCCGTAACCAACAAGTTTATATCAATGGCTATCCCTTAATGCCAGAACGCAAGGAAATTCGCCAACGTTTAGAGCTTTGGAAGAAGTACGACGACAACCAATTTTACAAAAAAGGCAGACCGCCCAGTGTTTTGATGCTGGGCATTGACAGCATATCCAGAGTAAATCTTGTGAGAGCTATGCCCAAGACGGCAAAATATTTGTTTGATAATGAATGGTTTGAAATGAGTGGATTCAATAAGGTGAGTTGTAACAAGAGATTGGCAAGAAATTAGAAAAATGTAGACAAGACATATCGTTCTTTTATTACAACATAGTCATATCTCAAAAAATTAAATAATGCAGAATTATTAACAGTACTACCTTTTATCGGCCATGTCACAGAATTCACTTCCGTTCGGAAATGGAATTTAATCGGTTTTTTTAATTCTCAAAAAACGAAAATCTACTACTTTCTTCGGAATGAAATCAATTCTATAAGAAAATACTAGTTTTATTTTTGTAATAAGAAATGCAGCCATGTCACATAGTTTAATTCCGTTCGAAAACGGAATTGAATTATTTTTTTTCTTCTTCAAAAAACGAAGAACTGAAATTTGTTCGGAATGAAATCATTTCTAATTGTAAGAAATAAGTTTTCGATTTTCGTTTTTTGAGAATTAAAAAACCGATTCAATTCCATTTCCGAACGGAAGTGAATTCTGTGACATGGCCGATGATTTCATTCCGAAATTTTTTTTATTTTTTCGTTTTTTGAAGAATTAAAAAAATAATTCAATTCCGTTTCCGAACGGAATAAAAATTGGTGACATGGCTATATATTGCGCCAAAAATTTATTTAAATTACTTTTAAACTGTTTCCTTTAGAAGATATTTTCTACAAAAAATTTGAAATGTGTTTTTATCGAAACAAGCTTTTTTAGTTGCAATAAAGGAGCGATGTATACATCGTGTCTGGTAGTAGATTTATATTTTCAAACTTAAGAATTGACACAAAGTTTTATTAAGAGCATTGAACGATAGAATGGAAATGTGGATTTTATTTCTTCTATCGAGTTGAACACACTATTCAAAACGGAGCCTGGTGTTCTGCGCCACACGCTGCTGTAAATGGAGCTTATTTCTTGATGAATATTTTTCTTTAAATCCACAAGAGATTAGTGATTGTCATGGGAGTTAGATCGGGTGACCTCGGTGGGGAAAATTTTTCCGAAACAATTCCACTGAAGCTCTGGCTGCGCCTGCAGTCGTCCGTCCCATCCTATTGAAACCACATGTGTGAAGAGTACAATGGATGAGTTCACAGGTTTGGTAAAAAGAATTCCCTAATCATGCGTCAATAATTTCCACTACTGGCATGTGGCCTCGGGAATTTTCGAAAAGAAATAGTGTAATTAGCTCATGCGTGGATAACGCATACCAAACAGAAGCAATGTAATGGTTTTTAACATTTCAATTGAGTGTTGCAGGCCAGTAACGGCAGTTTTGCTTGTTGACGTGGCCGTTTTAGTGAAAATGAGTACGAAAACGCTCCATCATCATTTCATAAAAACTTATGCTTAAATCAAAGTTAGGGGGTTTCTAATATTTTAAATCAGATGTGCCCAAGCCCTATGCGCTTGGTGCTCATTTATTTTTGTAAAAGCGCTTAGCTATAGGATGTGCACTTTAATATACACATGTGTATGTACACACGCAAGTGCAAAGCAACAATACTTTCATATGCTTTGCATATTAAATAAAATTAGTTTTTTTTTAACTTGGACCAGTACTCAGGGGATGACACCTACATATGCAGTGCATTGTACCAGAACTAGGAAAATAGGTTGTGATGAGCAGGAGGTATTTGTGAACATTTGACTTCAACCTTCTAACGTTATAACATACAGGAAACACGTCTGCAGGCAACTTGTTCCACAGACGAAGCGTTCGGCTGATAAACGAATTCTCTCTGTAATGCGTAGTACGATTCCCCGGGCAACCGACCACACATGGATGAGCTCTGGACGATGAAATAGAATGAAATAAAAATGTGCGAGTTTCGGGAACAATATCCCTAATCTCGTCAGAGCAAAATCCATTGTAGTAACGATAGAACAGACTCGATGCTCCAGTGAGTCTAGAGTTGGATACGCTACTGTCTCCGAAGAGCTTCTATAATAGAGTTGGATACGTTACTGTCACCGATGAGCTTCTTCATCCTCTTCTGCACACGGTCGAGTAACCACAAAATAGACTTTGAGGCACCGGCCCAAACATGAGAGTTGTATTCCATTTTCGGTCGGATGTATAAATAGTAAGGAGATCGGATGGAGTGAAGTACATCTTACACCGTTTCAAAAAACCGAGGCACTTGAATGCTTCTTTAGAGACATGAAAAATGTGTTCAGACCAGCAAATATCACACTGTATCTTCATTCCAAGAACATCAAGAGCATCCGATTCCTCAATATTTATACCATCCATGCGTACAGATGAAGCAGCATCTCCAGTCGTTTTTTTGTGTGTTAATAAGCAACATTGGGTCTTACGAACGTTAAAAGCGACCCTGTTTTTACGACCCCATTGGGAGATTAATAGAAGATCACTATTCAGTGAATCATTCATATTTAGCCTCTTGGCAGCGATCTCTGATAGGCTGGGCCTCTAACTACAACTAGAGTACAAGTGACAAATGCTGCTGTCATCCTCGAAAGAGTGGATAGGGTTAGAAGTTTGATAGAGAAAGTCGTTGAGGAAAATGAGAAATAGGGTAGGAACGGAGAAAAGAACGGAGCCTTGCGGTACCCCTGAATTATTCTTGAACTCGTTTGGTAAGACCCCATCTATAACAACTCGTATAGTGCGGTCTCTGAGAAAGCTCAATATAAACCGAGAGAAGTCATCACTAGCACCAAAAGCTGTAAGCTTTGCCAGTAGTGCAGCATGCCACACTCTGGCAAACGCTTTTGAAATATCTAGAGCCACCCCCCTACTTTCACCGAAATGATGGATTTCTTTAAATGTGTTGGTGTTTGCTCTTCCATATAGAACTTTTGGGCACCTCTGGTTTAAATAATTATAGTAATTATGTAATTTAATACGGAGTAAGACTTTTTAGCACATCAATTCGAAGTGTTTTTCCCCATAACTTGCTTACAATATTCTTTGTATTTTATTGCAAAATTTTTTTAAAATCTTCTCCTTTTTCTTAATATTAATTTCGAATTTTATTTCTCCTGAATTTTTTTCACATCAATTTGCTTTTCTTATTCTTAGGTAAACTGGTTTCAATAATGAATTTTCCTCTATTAATTATTTCTCAATTTCAACTGAAAGAGATAACGATATAAACGCCACTGAAAAAATGTTAATGCATTTTCAGATCGATGACAACACCTTCCCGAATTTAATGGCCGTCCTAACCGGCATGAATCGCAGCGAAGTAATGGACAAGTGTTCCCCTTATGTACTCAATTCGTTGGATAATTGTGATTTTATATGGAAAACATTTCGCCAGCATGGTTATGTAACGGCTTATGCAGAAGATGAAGCCAACATTAATACTTTCAATTACCTAAAAATGGGTTTTATGGAACCGCCAGTAGACTACTATCTGCGGCCATTTCTATTAGGAGCTGAAAAGCATTTGGAAACTAAAATAAAATCAACTTTAATTAATTGCCTTGGCTTCAAACACTCGGCAGATCATGTCTTTGATTATGCTGTCGAATTGGCCAAAAGGTATAGAAATGATACGTTTTTTGGTCTCTTTTGGGCCAACACTTTTAGTCACAACGATATCAGCGACTGTACTGCCATGGATGAGCATATAATGGATTATTTGAAAAAGTTCAAGGAAATAGGCACTTTGGAGAATACAATAGTTATATTCTTTAGTGATCATGGTATGAGATTTGGACCCATACGCAAAACCTATTCCGGCCACTTGGAAGAGAGATTGCCTTTTATGTTTTTATGGTTACCTTCAAACCAAAAACAAAAATATCCGAGTTTTGTGAATGCCTTAAATATCAATAAAAATCGTTTGACAAATCCCTACGATACGCACATGACGCTTAAACATGTGCTGCGTCTAACCGGAAGAGTGAAAAATGAAAGTTTTTTAAGCAAAGCAGACGCTTGTCCAAAATGTCAATCTTTATTACAGCCAGTGCCACAGAATCGCTCATGTCAGGATGCTGCCATCGAACCTCATTGGTGCACTTGTCTGCTGTACGAAAGTATTTATAAAAACTCAAAAACTGTCGTCAATCTAACACATCTGCTCATCGATTACATCAACGATTATGTGGCAACCTTTCACAATCGCTCACTGGCCAAATTATGTGTTCCCTTAGCGTATGACAGTGTAGAGAGTGCTTACCGCACTACTCAACTACAAACCAGTGATGACGATAAAACCAGCCGGACCATTAACATATATCGCGTCACATTTTATACCAAACCCAATAAGGGATTATTTGAGGCCACTGCCATTTATGATCCGGCGGAGAACTATCTCAAAGTAACAGGAGAAATAAGTCGCCTTAACACTTATGCTGCTGACTCCGAATGCGTGTCAGATGGTGGAGCCAAAAAATATTGTTCGTGTCGCAAAAAAGTTTTCTAGCATAAAACAAAAGTAGTGCATAAGGAAGTTTTAAAATTAGCTAAAAAATTGAAAAAACTCCAATCTCATCGCTAACGATGTAAAATACAATTTCAAATACGCATACATATATATACATATATATATATTTTTATACTGATATAAAAAAAAAGAACACAATTTAATTTTATAACTAAAATTATTATTAGAATTTGTTTAGTCTTCACACAAACGTCGATTCATTAGAATCCAGTCAAGCTAATAAATAGTATTATTGTTTATCAGCAATTTTTCCAGCTGTGAAATTGAATTAATGTCATTACGGCCTAATCTGATGATGGACCAACTCCACGGGGTGAACTATTCACGATTCACCAGCGCTCCGTGTGGCTTATTAGGCCCATATATGCCCCAACTTTTTGCCATAAGTTTGTAGCCATATAGACAAACCCGTTGTTTAATACCTCCTGTATGCAATTTCCCAACAGTCAATTGAGGACAAGGTTTAATGAGTTGGTAGTAGCGTTGTCAACTCGGTGCGCTTCGCAGCGTTTTTTGTGCTTTTTACAAGTTTTTGTGCGAAAAATTCTTTTGGCGGTGTGCGCTTTTTTTAAAATTTCCGGTGCGCTTTTTAAATTTCGGTGGCACAAATCCTATTCAACACAAATTTTGGTTTTAGTGTAAGAAAAGAGTTTATTCAAATGTCTAGAGTTTATTCAAGTATATAGAAACATGCCATAAAATTTTTACCTCTCATTTTGTAGAGCACAATGTGAATACGGAGTAATAATGCGGAAAACGTATCACATCATATCGCTCCTTTATTGCAACATAGTCATATCACAAAAAAAACGAGCTTTTTGAGTTAACAATGCAGAGTTGTTAACAGTACTACTATTTATATTGTGGCAAAATTTTATTTAAATTACCTGTAAACTGTTTCCTTTAGGAGATATTTTCTAAAAAAAAATACTCAAGACTTGTATGGAAACTAAAAATTTGAAATGTGTTTTTCTCGAAACAAGCTTTTTTGCGTTATGACTATGTTGCAATAAAGGAGCGATATACACAAAGTGAGACAATCTTGCTGTTGTATATTATACACTTTCTCGAAAGAAAAATAAACATTTATAAAATTTGCTGTTTTTGCAGAGTGTTTGCCCTTAAACGATCAGTCCAAGTTTGTCAAATATTACAAAAAAAAGCAACCACTGAATAGTGCAGTTTCGTATTCATAAAGGCGCGTGAATTCGCTACTGCTTTAGTAATTAATAAATTACCAAATTATTAACTAAATTCTAAATGAGATTTGATGGCTTGTAGTGCGATATACATATTTCATTTTCCAAAGGAAAAAAATTTAAAAAAAAGAAAAAACAATAAGACCTTGAGCTGAACAAATTTATTGCAAACATTGATTAATATGTATAAAGGCCGAAGCAACTAGGATCTAAATGAATCGTTATAATTATTGTAACGATACCATTGCCTTTATAATAGTAAGAGAATCGCACAATTCTATTGCTTTTCGCTTGGACGAATTTGGTGGCATGACTTCAGCTGGTGGTATCAAAGCCTTAAAAAGGTTGTTGCGTTATCATGTTTTTAGTATAAAAATATTAACCTTTTTATAATATAAAATGGATATTTAAACATGACAAGAAAAATTTTAAATTTGATGCGTTTTTGTTGAAATAACGCGCTTTTTTCCTCATTTCGGTGCGTTTTGAAATTTCAAAGTTGACAACGCTGGTTGGTAGGCCAAAACCCATTAAGAACATCAGCCCTTAACCTCGTACAGTACAGGTACCTGTTGTTGTTGTATTATTAGTCCCCCAAAAACCGACATGCTCCAGAGTTACCAGGGAAACTAGTTCCCCAGTGATTTAAGATTTAAACCAAAGCTAGAACGATTGAGCCAAGACAGGCACCACAACCATGATCAGCACCGAGAGATCTGCCTGGCAGAATTTCCCGAGGGCTTTTTTTCTAAACATAGAAAAACAAGCTATTTATAAATTTTTTATTGGTATCAATGTTAGAAGCTAAAATCGCAAATAAAAACTCAATTGACTATTTATCATTTTTTAAAATAAATGTTGACAGTTGTAGCAGTGATGATACCCAATGTATGACAAAATTCTCTGATGACTTTTGTCATTGAGATCGATGCCACTTTTCACATTAATGATGACTTTTTACATAATATTAATGTCACAATTCTGATGACCTGGCGTCATCAATATGAAAATGCTTTTTTCTCTGAGTGTACTATCGTCTTACAGAACGTTTCGTTTGCGATTTCAGATTGCGTGTTTGCCAAAACATACCCGATAGTTTCCTTGAAATATATTTTCGAAAATACTTAATGAAATGATATTTTTAAATACATTATGAAAGAACTTTTTTTAATTCCTATTTTCAAAAAAATTTCACAAAATATTTTCAAAATCAAATCCATTTCTGCCTTCTAAAAACGTTTATTTTTTCTGGATTGCTTCAGCTTTTTTTATGTGAAGTTTAGATTTTTGTAAATATTTCACTAAAATCTGATTTTTCTTAAATATGCTATAAAACTAAAAATATTTTAAACAAATTTTCGTTTGAAACAACAAGTCATGCTTTAAGAAATCCACTTTGCATGGTTGTTGTCAAGGCGAATTCATAACAGGTGAAATTGACACCGCAGCTGATAACTTTTTTTTATTTTAATCTGTTTCAGATATCAATGGCATAATTAAAACAAAGTTGGAAAATAATTTTTTAAATTATGTTCTATTTTGAGCGCCAGATATCATCCAGAATCCTACGTAGTCTGGCTGGTCATTTTCTCCTTTTCAAGCTCTGTGATCTGAGACTTTAAGTTTCACGAAATAATTAAAAGTTTCACAATATAATTAAGATTTTCTTTTATTGTAAATTTTTTAAATAGAAATTTGAAAAAAAAAAATTTCAAAACAATTTTTTTAAATTATGTATTGCATCTTGAGCGCCAGCTATCATGCAGAGTCCTCCCCAAGCTTGCTGACCATTTTCCCCTTTCCAAGTTCTATGATCTGAGACTTTAAGTTTCACAAAATAATTAAATGTTTGTCTTTTATTGTAAAATTTTTTTTTTGTATTTTTTTTTAATTCCTTTATATTTTTCCCTTGACATTTGAGAAAGATTTATTTTTTGTAGTGTTGTATTTATTGCTCTTGCATTTACCTAGTATGAATTCGCCTTGGTTGTTGTATAAATTATTAATCCGTTTAACAAATTTCTTGTTGCAGTAAAAATAGTTTTAGTTAAGTTCTGCTTGACATCTTTAATCTTTTTTAAGCACCCCATACACGTCTCAACTCAGTTGGCAACTGAGTCAGTTGTTGTCCAAATCAAAGCGTGTAAGGCCTTGTCAATTGATTTGTTTGGCAGTTGTCGAGTTGGTTGAAGAAAAAATAAAATGTTTTGATTTTTTCAAGTTGGCTAACAAGTCTTTCAAATCGATTGTGTTGTGTGTGTATGAGTCTCTTGATCAGGTCTCAAAATTTATATTTGTAGTGTTTTTGCAAAGTAAACGTTATATATTTTTAAAATTGTCTATAATTTCATTGAATTTAATATAGTTGAATGAAAATCTTTCAGTTCAGTTTATGAAGTGTTTGGGCAATAATCGATTCAGTTGAAAGACTTAATTCACAATTGAATTGAAACGTGTATGGGCCGCTTTAGTGGTATACTCGTACATACATATGCACATTAATTTAATAGAAATTCCTGAAAAATGAAAACCATAATGCTTTTTGTGAAGAAAGTGATCTTGACATGACACATACATACGAGTACATATGTAACTAGTTTTCATTACATCAAGATTTTGCACAATAAAATTAAAATAGGATGATACGTTTTTACTTTTAAGTATTTTTTTTAACTTCTCAAGTATTAATTTTATGCCGATACAAAAAATATAAAGTTTTAAATCTTTATAGATGTTTTGTTATAATTAAAAACATACGAATACACAAATATTTAGCAATTTAATTAATTTGACGCTTACATATATATTGTAAAAAATCAGAATAGCTTTATTTTTATAATCTTAGCAAAAAAAAAACAGATATACATATAATAAAATGTTAAATATTTTTGTAATTCATTTTGTTTTATTTGAGCTAAATCGCCCAATAAATGGCCACATCCTTCCGCCAGTTAAGCTGGATTCACCCATTATTTCCGAACAAAATTTTTGTCCGGACAAAAATTTTCTTTACTGAGAGTGTTCTGCAGCACGATTCACCCATTGCAAAAAAATGTTCCGGAAAATCAGAGTTGCCATATGTAAATAAAATCTATTAGTTTTACAAGGTGGTAGTACTGATTGTTATTATTTTGGTTTATTTTATTTTTATGTATTTTACATATTCTCAATTATTAGTAAATATTGTGTGATAATAATTGAAAAAAGAAAACTGCTTTTGCTTATGGTCATTGAAATACATAAAGCATTATTATTAGCCAAGTACATATATATATAAAAAAATTAAAAAGAGCTGCAGTGAGAACACTTTTAAAGCAAAGAATAGCAATGGGTTATTTTTACACATTATATCATACATACACTCTCTTCCTGGCTTTTTCATTTCTTCAATAAGTTTTCGGACAATCAATTCATTTATTTCCGTATTAAAATTATTACTTATTTTTTTTAATTACTAACTAACTTAAAACTATCAGCCACAATCGAAATTTGATCAGAATAAAACTACCATGTAAATTTTTTATTCGATGGGGCAACTCAATACAATTTTGTATGAAAAAATGTATCCTATTGGCATCTCAGTTCAATTTTCTCCGGACAAAATATAAAATTAAACCAATTTAAGTTGGGAGTTGTTCGTAAAAAATATTTTCTCTCTCTCAAGAAAAGAGAGGCGTCAAACTACATATAAAAAAATTTTGTCCGGACAAAAATTTTGTTCGGAAACAATGGGTGAATCCAGCTTTACCTCTATCGCTGCAAGTTTTTACTGGGTGGTTAAAAAACTCGAATTTTTTGGATTTCTACTACTATTGATTACGGGAACAACATCCAAAATTGGGCTTTTAAAAATATTTATCCTAAATGTGTTTTTTGGAATGTATCCATATGGATACAGAATTCACTACTGGTGAAAATAAATACAAGATGTTTGTTTTTTTTTCATATATAAAATTTTTGATATACAGGGTGGCTGATCAATGTTGTTACATTAAGAAACTCAAATACCTTTTTTTACAGTTTATGTAATTTATATTTTAGAAATTTATTTGAAAAATTGTACAAGTTTAGGGGTTTATACTGTGATAATTGCTGGTTCATCTTCTAATTCTAATTATGCTTTATTAGTAGGTTTACGAGCTGTTGCACAGACTATTTCTTATGAAGTTAGAATAGCTTTAATTTTGATAAGATTTATTTTTTGAATTGAATGATATAAGTTTTTATTAAGTAATTCATTAAGTGTTGAAAATAATTGAATTCAAATGGCCTCCGCTCTCATTGACTCATGATCAAAAAGTTATTCATTACTATCTGGAGTGTTGCAGCGGGAAGTGTCCTGTCGAATGGATTGCTTTAAATTATCCAAATTTGTTGGGTTTTTTTGTAAACTTCTTGTTTGCAATGACCCTACAAAAATAAAAAAAAATATCAGAAGCTGTGAGGTCAAGAGACTTGGGAGTAGCCAACGGAATGTGGAGTTTCTTGAAATCAGTTTATTGAGAAATTTTTGCCTCAATTCTGTCATAACATGTCTCTAAAGAAGCATTCAAGTGCCACGATTGTGAAACGGTGCAAGATGTACTTCACTTCATCCGATCTCCTTACTATTTATACCACCTATATCCGACCGAAAATGGAATACAACTCTCATGTTTGGGCCGGTGCCTCAAAGCCTATTTTGGGGTTACTCGACGGTGTGCAGGAGAGGGCGAAGAAGCTCATCGGTGACAGTAAGGTATCCAACTCTATTGACTCACTGGAGCATCGACGCAGTGTGGGGTGCGATACTCTGTTACTACAATGGATTTTGCTCTGACGAGATTAGGGATCTTGTTCCCGAAACTCGCACATTTTTACGCAGCACGCGCTCATCGTCCAGAGCTCATCCATTTGTGGTCGATTGCCCGGGGAATCGTACTACGCATTATAGAGAGAATTCGTTTTTCAGCTGTACGTTTCGTCTGTGGAACAAGTTGCCTGCAGACGTGTTTCCTGTCTGTTATAAGGTTAGAAAGTTCAAGTCAAATGTTCACATACACTACTCCCTCTTTCCCCCTCCTCACAACCTATTTTCCTAGTTCTGGTACAATGCACTGCATATGAAGGGAAGTACCCTAAGTACTGGTCCAAGTTAAAAAAAAAAAAAAAAACAGGTGTGACTATGTGACAAATTGCCCCTTCTTGTTGAAACCAAACAGTGTTGAAAGGGATTCTCTTTCGGCGCAATTCTAGAAAGAAAAACTCGTGCAACATCTCTAATTAACGGTCTCCATTGACTGCAAAAGTAAGACCAGTTTCTTCGAAAAAGTAAGGCCCGACAATGAATCTTGAAGAAACTGCACACCACACTGTGATGCGAAGTGGATGTAATTGCATCTGATTGAGTATCTGTGGGTTAGAATTTCTCCATATTCCACAATTTTGTTTGTTAACATTGCAGTTTAAATCAAAATATGCCTCGTCAGACATAAAAATGCAGTTCAAGACGTTTTCATCCTCTGACACCATTTGAATGATCTTCTCACACAATTCCAAGCGAATGGGGAAGTCTCTACCGTTCAGTGTGTTTGCTAATTGAATCTTATATGGAAATAGGTTTATATCTTGGTGCAAAATTGTCGGCAGTGACTGCCTGCTAACACCCATTTAAGCAGATAAGCTCCTTGTCGAAACTCTAGGATTAGATTGGATAGTTTCCTGCGCCCGAATTGAGGGATCTCGATGATAGGATATTCTTGCGATTGTGCCACGCTCGGCAAAATTCTTTAGGAGCCTCATTATACACCATCTGCTAGGAGGAGTGCCGTCAAAAGTGCGCCTATATTCTCTTAGGACGGAAACAACGGACATGAAAGCGTTCCACTATCCAAATTCTTGTTTCATTGTCCCAATTCTTCATTTTAGTTAAATTTAAAGATCAATGTATAAAACGCAACAATATTGGAACAGGCTAGTTACACAGAAAATTAGTTTTACGTTTTTTTTTCATAAAAATTGTTTCAATAAAAGCAAGCATAAAACTAGAACTTTACATACGAGTAATAGGTTAAAATGAAGCTGAAAAAAATAGTTTTATTCCTTATTTGATGGTATTTTCTTTTTGCATATTGCTTCTTCCTTTAAATGGAACCATCATCTCATCCAGGCAAACATTTTCATCTTTTAGAATAGAATAGGATTTTTAATAAACATATTTATAAAGGACGAATTTTTTACAGCTTGTCATATTCTGTCGATTCCGTTGCAAATTTTATATTGTTACGTACGAGTTCAAATTTGCTATATATGTATACTATATATTTACGTGACTATCGTGAAGAGTATTTTAGACTCGGCCCAGCGGAATACACTACTCTCTTACTTGTTTTTTCTTTTAACTTATCCAGAAGTATATGTAGTTTAAAAACGAAACATATCGCTCCTTTATTGCAACATAGTCATATCTCAAAAAAAAGAGCTTTTCGAGTTAACAATGCAGAGTTGTTAACAGTACTACCTTTTATATTGTGCCAAAAAATTATTCAAATTTCTTTTAAACTGCTTCCTTTAGGAGATATTTTCTAAAAAAAAAAAAACTTCTAAGACTTGTATGGAAACTGAATATTTGAAATGCGTTTTTCTCAAAACGAGCTTGTTATAGTTATGACTATGTTGCAATACACGAGCGATATGATTTTTTGATTCGAAAACGTTTTTTTAATTGGTATATTTTCAATTAATTTCAAAGAAACCATATAGAAGATAATCAACTCTGATAAGAGTCAAGACGTCAAAAAATCATAATCGGTCAAAATTTCAACCAGTATTATCAAATGGAAGTCGTGAGACGTTAACAAAGTTAAGTATATACATATGGATACATAGGAGCGAAAAGGTTGATAAAACCATTGAAAAAAAAGGCTCGATATTGTATGAAAAATGACCTGATAAGAAAAGTTTTCATAGCGCACGTATCTGTCATTTATTTAGAGGAAGGGAATAGCGTTAAGCAACACGTGTAAGTGATACAACTTTTTCAACAAAATGCGAGTTTTGTTCAGGTAGCGGACCGCGTCAAACTATTTTTAAACCATAAGAATAAATATAATCCGAAATAATAACGAATTATCGCTACTGTCGCTGCTGCACTGTAAAACCGACCTAAAAATTGCGTTGGTGTCATGAAATCCAAGTTGTCAGTTTTGTGTTCGAACTTGAATTTTTATCGATTTTAGGTGTCATAGAATCCAATATTAACGGATTTTTTTTCTTTTTTTTTTTTGAAATAAAACAAGAAATTAACAGCTGACGGAATTAATTGGTTTTGCTTATTCTATTTAAATAATTTGCAAAAATGTAAGTAAATAAAAAAGTTATCATAAAATATATATTTTTTTATATATTCAGGTGTTAATTTTTCTTTATTACTGCCTGGCTTACGATATCGTTTCGTAAACGTTCGTTATAAACTTTAAGGTCAAAAAACCTATTCCGAAGCCGTTTATAAGCTTTATTTTTCCCTGATCCTATATCATTTGCCTATTAACCTCCGGCATATCCGTTAGCTGAATAATAGTTTACTGTAAGCCAATTATTTTTAATGTAAAACAGCGAACGTTAAGGAAACGATATCGTGAGCCAGGCAGTTAATCTTTAATAAATTGGAACAAAATTATAATTTACATATTTAATAACAAAACAATCTTGACATGGGTAACATGAATGCAGCCAATTGTTGATGTAATCTTGTATTTGCTATAAAAATAGTTTCTTGATCTGCATTTCTCATTTGAGGCCATTTCAATTTTTACCCCTGCGGGCAAACGTAACGCTCGATAGCCATAAGCACATCGTGCAACACTATTGATACAGTGCTTCTACCAAAACTTATACTGGAGTCCTTGCCAACAGACCTCTGATAAGAGCTAAAAAGAGTAACGTGGCTGCTATCATTGCAAGTGCCCTTCGATAGTATTAAGTACTTCTCGAAATGCTTCTTTGTTTAAACGATAAGAGGCTAACAACATCACCACATTTTTATATACATCGCTCCTTTATTGCAACATAGTCATAACGCAAAAAAGCTTGTTTCGAGAAAAACACATTTCAAAATTTTAGTTTCCATACAAGTCTTAGAAAACATTTTTAGAAAATATCTCCTAAAGGAAACAGTTTAAAAGTAAATTAAATAAAATTTTAGCACAATATAAAAGGAAGTACTGTTAACAAATCTGCATTGTTAACTCGAAAAGCTCATTTTTTGAGATATGACTATGTTGCAATAAAGGAGCGATATGTATGAACATATTAAGATCTAGTAACAATCAAAATTACTTACGCTGTGTCCGGTACTTCAAATGGATTGCTGCAGTCTCTCAAAATTTTTCTTGGTGCAACGCTGGATGCCATTTTATTTATTTATGAAATGTAGTCACTTTTTTTTCTTTGTTTTTATTTAGCAACAATTACAACTTTCAACAATATTTTAGTACAATTTGCAACAAAAAAACAAACACTTAAAATTGTAAACAAAAGAGCAAAAACAGAAAACAACTGATTCGAATATTGGTTTTATTCCAATCGAAAACAACAAAACCGACATGTTTTCATGACACCAAATGAATCCAATATCGGATTTCAAAAGCGATAATTATCAAATCCGACTTGGATTCCATGACAACCCCGAATAATCTTAAAAAATTATCGTTTTTATTGAGCACAAAGTTGATTACGGTTTTATACCTCTACTTTTATAAATAAAAAATAATAATTCTTCTGCAAGTAACGCCATGCTACAATTTATACAGTTTATTTTATATACGAGTATATTTATGCTTCCCTTTCCTTTTAGACATCTAATATATTTTTAAACTTAAGAATTAGCTGTTGATAAGATGGTATCTTTAGTATTTTCTGTTTCACTACTAGCCGCATGTGTGTTGTTCATATGAATAATGTCTGTAATGCTGAAACTTTGTAATGTATTCTTTAATACATTAAAAAATTTGCGTATGGGGCTCTTTTTATTTAGACTTGCAGCAGCAGCATCTTCAGGCAACTCAAATTTTATTTCAATACCCAAGTTATTCGATAAAATGTTGAGTTTCAAAATAGCATTGAACGTTACCGAAAACTTGGGGTCTTGCCTTCGTAAATTGTGCAAACGTTCGGTTTGTTGTAGTTGATAGGACATAAAAGAAGTTTGCAAATTCTTTTGGAAGCAACGATTGGTCCAGAGATCAATTGTACTGGAAACTTCCCACGAAGTGTTTAGATTATTATCATTAGCCCCTTTGTCCAGCTTTGGTTGCTTTTGTTGTGTGGGTAATTGTTTATGCATATCCATGCGAAAGAGTTCAGTCAAAACAACATAAATAGCACGAACATAATGTTGGCCCCAGCATTGTAAAATTTCATCACCTTTTATCATTTTAGGGTAATGCGTAGTAATTATGCGCAAATCTGCTTTTGAGGGTATAAGTGTATAAGTTAAATTGTGATTTACTTGGGGAAGTGCATGTGAATTGCTCAAAATTGCTTTCAATTCCGGTCTAGTATTTCCCATTTTTTTAACTGAATTTTGATTGATAGTTTCAAATAAAAGTTGGACATACAATTGGGCTGGCGTTAGATTTTGAGGATTTTCACAAATCTTTTTGGCATTTTGCAGACACAATAAAAAGTATTGTTTATTTCGAGGTGTAATGCTTTTAGCGTTATTTTGATTAAGACAAAAAATATCTTGAACGCACATACAATTGTCAATTTGTAGATTGTTGGCTGGTTCTCCTTCCAAGTATTGTGTTATTGTCTTCAATTGCATATAGTACTCCTCGCAAATGTCCGGCGTTATATTGGTTTTTGCTATTGACTTGCCGTAAAATGGCGATATAACATTATCTTCGAAATTGAAATTTTCATAAAACTCAAAGAATTCCTTTATCAAATCCCAGGTGGTTACGTTTGCAGGTATTTGGGGTTTATTTACTTCGTTTGCTAAATCGTACGCATAATTCACGCCCTGCACTATGTGAAAAGGACACTCCACTTGCAACTCCTTCATTGATTTTAAAATACGGCTATCACCTTTGTCTTCCTCACTCGCATTTGCCATCTGCCGAGGTTGTTGCAAAAAGAATATTACCATAGTTATTAGGCAATAACTGGACATAACATCTCTGCCGACTAGTTGTGTATTTTTACCCCATAACTTCAGAAACAACATTAATTCGTGTATACGTGTATCACTGCTGACCAGATCCTGAATGAACTGTGTATTTTCCCGGCTACTTGGATATGAGATGTTTATGTCAATTCTAAATCCTGTATCGTTGTGTGTACACTTTATAATGGGCACTCTTGCTTTGCGTATTGGAAAAATGTCCGTAAAATGTGTGCTACGATGTAAGAGTTTAGTAATGCGATTAAATTCTTTGGTATAGGGGGGCATTCGTGTCTTTTTATTTTTCTTTGGGTTGAATTTGGGTAAATCGCACATATCGGATACATCTATGTATATATCGACATCGCAATCTGAAAAAAAAATTTAGAAAAATATTAATGAAGTTTTCTTTATTTATTGCTGATTTAAAGATCAATTGCTAGCCGAATTCAAAACAGTTGAAAATGGCCGTCCAGCTGATCATTTTATTGCTTTAGTCACAACTGGATGTAAAAAATTTTAAAAAATTTTGTTTTTTTTTTTTACATTTCAGAACAATTTACCAAAAACTTAAGAGATTGGCGGGTTTATCTATTTTAAATTTAATTTAACCTAATTTAGCGTCTTTCGCACTAGTTTTAGCGCTTTTTAGTACCCTAAAAGTGGCATTTTTTCGTCTCAGCGGCTTTTTTAAAAAATCCGCTAAAATGGCGCTCTTTATACACTTTTAGCATATCTTCAAAAGTTTGTAATGAGTTTTAAAAATTTAGAAAGGGATATTGACTTCGTAGTGAAAGAATATTGTTATTTGGTATAAAAAATTAGAAACAGCTTGTTTTCTCTGTTTCCTAGCTGTCTATGTGCCAACATTTCATAGGAGCCCCCCTAATCATTAGTAGATTTTGGAAATTTTTGAGAGGTATTATTAGAGCATTTTTCTTTTTAAATTCTCAACAATTTATTTAGATTTTTCAGATATACTCGTAAAGTTGAATGTTTGAGAATATCTTTCAAAATTTTTCAAAGTCTACCAATGATTAGAGTAGCTCCTATGAAATGTCGGTATATAGACAACTGGAAAACATAGAAAACAATATGTCTATAAGCATATCGCTTCTTTATTGCAACATAGTCATATCTCAAAAAAGCTCGTTTCGAGAAAAACGCATTTAAAATTTTTAGTTTCCATACAAGTCTTAGCAAATTTTTTGAGAAAATATCTCCTAAAGGAAACAGTTTAAAATCAATTTGAGTAAATTTTTGGCACAACATAAATGGTAGTACTGTTAACAATTCTCCATTGTTAACTCAAAAAGCTCATTTTTTGAGATATGACTATGTTGCAATAAAGGCGCAATATATTCTATTCAAGTATTGAAAAAAACTTTTTGGTAATAAAATGAAATAGACAACTAAATTTAAACGTTAATTTTTACATTTCATTTGCCAAAACTTATAACCACCCTTTCAAGTATGTTTTGCGTTCTTCAACATATTCATTAGTAGATTTTTCATTTATACAATTTTCATTTATCCTACAGAAATTACTTATTAAAGATCGTTAACGCCATGTTTATGTTTGAATTGTGCAATAAAACAAATTGTTCGTCAATAGAAATGAAGACAAATAAATACAAGTACTGCACTAACGCTACCATTTGTCTAAATACTATTGTAGTCATACTATACTTTGTGCTTACTGGTATTACATTTCTGTGTAGTCTTTTCTTTTTTTATTCATTCCGTCTCTTTTTGGTAACTCGATATTTCGAATATTATCGTCGCAGAATTCGAATACGTGGCTATTGTTTACTCGGAAACCGAAAAATCAAAAGATATTTCAGAATAAAACTTTATTTTTGGTTCCAAGAATGAAACAAATATATTTACTAGTGATAAAGTAACACCAATTTTCATAATTTTATAAAACTAAAGCAAAATATGTAACTGTAAATAATAATCAAACTTGCACTTCAAAAAATTGTAAACTGCTCAGAATATGCTAAAGACCTACCGAACAACCATTTCCCCTATAACATTCAAATTGCAGCACCAGGGAGCAGAATAAACTTCCAAACAGTAATTTATTCCCGAAAACAACTATGAAAATGTTAAACGTTTTCTATAATATTTAGGAGTGTAATCTTATGTTCTGTAAAGCTTGGTTTAGGATCAAAAATAACCCCCCAAGTTATTTTATAGAATAAACTTGGATGGGAAATTAATCTATTAGAAGTATGAAACTGAGTTGCTTTAGTTTTCTCAGTGTTAATTCCAAGATAATTACTATTCATCCAAGTAACAATAGACCTAAATTGGTAATTTCTTTCATTTCCAAAATTAAAAGCAAATTTAGTAACGGCAGAAAACATCATCAGTGAAAACATATGGTAAGCATATATTACAATTATTACAAAAACACTAAAATTAGATAGGGCTTAGTACCTGAGGCACACCAGAGCTGACAGTCCCCGTGATTGGGTTGGCACCATTAAGAGTAACATATTGCAACCTACTTACAAGGTATGCATATATAAGCTTGCACACATTCCTAAGAAAATTCAACCTCTCATAGATTTTATTAATTATGATATAATGATTAATTAAGGACCCGAAAAAATACCGTAAAATACAGGGGTCACCGCATACGATATCGAATTAGCTATCGTATCGAATAACATTACGATACATCTAAATTATGGCAAACGATGCATATTGGATCGTAAATTAAACAAAATGTAATAGATTGAAGACCATACGTTTCCTAAAAGTAGGAATACAAATAATAAATCCTTTAACTTTTTTATATTATTGCAATACAATTTATTCGATATCGTATGCCATGATACCAAAATGAAAAATTTCGATAATTTTGCTCGATATCGTATGCGGTGATTTGGCCCCAGAATTCGAAATAGTTACAAAATTGTTAACCGGTAACTTTAACTGGATCAAGAAGTCAAGATAATCCCAAATTTCTTAAATCTGGTAACTTATTTTAATATTTTGTGAAGCATGCTTTCAGGCTGCGGATTTAAATTAGCTTTATATTTATATAGAAAATGTAAAGGTCAAATAAAATCCCGAAAACTTTAAATAGAAATCAGAAACTTAACATTCGAACTGCTTTCAGAGTGTAAACTTATTTTTCTTTGTTTTAGTTTAACAATTACATTTTAGAAAAAATGTAGTATGACGGTAAACAAATTGCAGTTTTGCGAAACCCGACTACCACTTAGCAGCACTAATTTTAATTCCGTCTTACCTCTTAACGCTAAACCACTTTCTATCGATCCAAATGGATAGATTTTGACAATACCAGCCGATTGTAATTCTTTTTCCAAACACGTTTGTATACGCGTGAATATTAAACCCAAATCATCAGTTTTTATGCAAAATAGTTCAAAAATTGTTTTCAATTCCTCCCCACTTTTACAATTGCTGAGACGTTTATTTAACCGCTGACGTTCTAGAACTTTCTCATCACTATTTAAAAACTTAGCCGTAGCATTAACACGTTTTTGTATTTGATTGTTAGGATCAGATTTCTTTTGTAGGCTGTGACTGACGAGTTCGTGTTTTAAACATTCTTGGAGATTGGTAAATTTTTCTCCACAGACACTGCAGTTCGAGGAGATTGTACTGTTATCCTTTGTATTAGCCATGTTGGTGTAGCTGCCTATAATTTGGAGATAGAAAATAAAGAAACATAAATTTTGATTTTTAACATAAAATGACTAGACTTTTATTTTTTTCTAAACCAAATTATGTGTATTAGAAATCTATGCATCTTCCTGTACGCCTTTCCACCACCTTTTCGAAATATTTTGTTGGTATTGAGCCATCTTTCAAACCACTGCACAATATTACATTGTTATCCGAACGATAGAGTTTTAGTTCTTCTAATTCTAAAACTTTGTTTACATTGAGGTATATTAAAATTTGACAATCCTTACGAAAGCCACTAATATTATCAGCGGCATCACTTGATGTTGCAAAATGAACGTGAGTTCTCGACATTCTTTTCAAGCCTTGACGCTTAATGGCAGGCCAATGAGTATAATAAGTTCCATGCACAGCCAATGGTACTTCATTCGCTGATATAATTCTTTTAAAACACTGTTCTTCCTCAACCGCCTTTAATGTGTGCCCTTGATTTGCACGGATTTCATACTCTTTCGACTCTTCATTGCGTCGCAAAGTGTAGCGTTGTTTCCCATCACTTTCCACTATCGTTTTTAGCAACTCTAAGGTGAAGCAGTCTTTGTACTTAGGATGTTGCAATATATCCTGAACCATAACAAAACCATTTTTTTGTATTCGCAAACCTTCTGTTATGGCACCATGCCTCAATAACCAAGACAACTTTTTGCTCAATATGGTTCTGCTGCTCAATCTCTCTCGTTCTTTCTTATGCATTTTTCTTAAATAATAGATGCACTACGTTTAAAAAACACTTACTTATTGCATTAGAAATGTAAAATTTATTAAATTTTTGTAAAATTGTACTCCGTAAAAAAAGATAACGAATAAAAGCAAAAGTCACACATATTTTGTAAACCAAGCCATTCCTTCTTATTAGCAGGCATTCACTAAAAACTGTTAGCCGGTACTATGAAAGCTAGTGCCTTTATTAGGTGGGTTCCAGGTGAATAACGAAACAGTCCTACTAGCCCAAAGTTGCCAAAAAGCGTTCCACGATCTTTGAACCATGATTGCGAAACTAATAGCATGTTTACACGAAGGCTTATTTTCTAGTTTCGCTCTCTCATTCGCGTTCCAATTTTGATTGAACCAACATGATTCGCCATACAAAATTTTATGAGCGAACCATGCAAAACCTACTGTCATCTCCAAATTTGATAATAAATTATCGCTAGTTTATCTGAACCAGCTGCAAAAAATATCCAAACAAAGTAAAAACAGATAATTAATGCGTGTAGAATCAAAATAAACACATTGAAAATGCAAAAATTTGATACTTTCATAAAGATTTAAATAAAAATTGAAAAAAGAATTAATGAAACGTTTGCACAAAATATGTAAACATCAGTGTGAAGCAAAAAACAACCGTCTGAAGACAAAGTTTCGCAGTTCAGAGAGTGAACGAAATGTTTCATATTACCGTCTGAACATGTATGTATAACTTCAAACGGTTGTTATTGTTTCACATCAATGTTTACATATTTTATGCAGACGCATGATACAAAAAACAAGGTAGCCGCTTCGCTACAACAATACAACAATAAAAAAAACAACAGGTATTTTGTTTGTGTAAAAAGGCGAATTCACACTTAAGCTGTCAAAAGTATTTGATATATTACATGTAAAAAATTTAAATGGCGCCGAAAAACGTAAACAAAACTTGACAGCGAAAGTGCCGCCATATTAACCGAATTCGCCTGAATTCGCCGATGCATCCACCTAATAATTAATTCGCCTTGATGCAGACGTTTCACTACTCCGTTTTTATATGTAGAACAAGGCGAATTCATACCAGGTAAGGGCAAGAGCAATAAATACAACACTACAAAAAATAAATCTTTTTCAAATGTCAAGGGAAAAATATAAACACAAAAAGGAATTCCAAAATATATATTAAAAAAAAAAAATTACAAGAAAAGAAAAACTTTTATATATTTCGTGAAACTATTGAGTTTTTTATTCGCTTTTCTAGCTTCTAACATTTAATGATGAAACAGAATACGTCCGCAACTTCAAGCAAAAACGACTCTCAGAGAAAACAGGCACATAATTGAAACGACGGCTGCAACTTCACAAACTGTCATTTAATCTTCTTTTTTGTTAGGTAAAAAAAGCTTTTTCTTTTATTTTTATTTTTCCTCGCAGTAAAGCTTTTGAAGCTTTGGTTTTGTTTACAAAATGTATGAAATTTACTAAAAGTGTGGTAATATTGTTGAAAGCTTTTTTGCTTCAAAGTGAGAGCATAAGAAAAATCGCTGCCAAAATAAAATAGATTCTATTTTACGACCGCATTCTCTGGCGTTATTTTATGCCAAATTGTATGGAGGAAAACGTCATGCCCTAGTTCTGTTTCATCATTTATACCAATAAAAAATTATAAATAGCTTGTTTTCTATATAGATAGCTGGGAAACATAGAAAACAAGCTATTTATAATTTTTTATTTCGTGAAACTCTTTATTATATAGTGAAAATTAAAGTCTCAGATCATAGAGCTTGGAAAATGTGTAAATGGCCAGCCATTGGGGAGAATTCTGGATGATATCTGGCGCTCAAGATACAATACAAAATTTAAAAAATTGTCTTAATTTTGTTTTTGAAATTTTTATTTAAAAAAAAAAAAAATTGCAATTAAAGGAAAACTTTATTATTTCGTAAAACCTTAAATTATTTCGAGAAACTTAGTCTCTGATCATAGAGCTTGAAAAGGTGAAAATGACAAGCCAGATTGGGGAGGACTCTGGATGATATCTGGTGCTCAAGATGCAATACAAAATTTAAAAAATAGTTTTAAAATATTTTTCCAAATTTGTTTTAATTATGCCATTGACATCTAAAACAGATTAAAATTAAAAAAAGTTATCAGCTGCGCTGTCAATCTCACCTGTTATGAATTCGCTTTGATGTAGATTATATTCTTTTTTATTTTATTTATTTATTTGCTTTATTTTAATACATAGGAAGCCTATAAGGCCAATATATAGGTGTGTAAATATCCAATTTTTATATGTTCAATGTGTATCTTTTGGCTATAATAAATGTAAAAGAGGACTTATGAATACAAAAAGAACACTAATCTGTTAATGCGTAGGCAATGTACATTCTGTGGTATGCATATATGTACGTGTTATGCCAAATGAAAATAGCTGTGTAGAATTGCGCACAAAAAATTTGTTGTTGTAATGAAAGCCTATTCAAAATAACCGTTTCTGTTGCGTTCCCATTTGACTTCGTTTTTGAAGCTAAGCAAATTTTTACCCTTATAGGTTTTCCTTTTAGATCCAAACGTACAGAAAATTAAAATTTCCGATATCGGTCCATATATGTACTCGTGTACCCGAAATATAGAAGACTTTTCAATGAAAAAAAAATTTTTTTTTGCTTAAAATCAGTTCTGATTATAAAACGAGGTAATTAAAATACAGATAATGTATTTTAATTACCTCGATATCGTTATATATATACTAGAGATGTAAGATAAACCGATTTCTCCATGAACATTTTTTTTTGCTTAAAAGCAGTTCTCGAAGGCTACTAAAATTCCGATATCGGTTCATATATAACCGAGATATAGCCTAAAACGATTTCTCCACGAAAGATATCCTTTTTGGAATGGTGATTACAAGGCAAACATATATTTTTCTCCATGTCGGATCATATATATCCGAGCACATTAAGTTCAAATTTGTAATATATACCATATACATATGTACGTGACTATCGTGAAGGGTATTTTAGATTCGGCCAAGCCGAGCATACTACACTCTTACTTGTTGCTTTTCTTTTTCTGAAATAGAACCGTTCACTGATTTTTTTTTAGCTTTTATTTATTTATTGAATCTTCACAATGTGAACTAACAATAAGTATTCAAATATTAATACTAAATACAAAAAAATTAACTAAGTTCAGCCAATGCTAGACAAAAAGTTTTATTTGCGCATATTATATCGGTAAAATCACCTACTTAATGCTCTGATGGTGGCAACGGTATCCCTTCTTCTCAACGGAGTGTGACCGCTAAAATTAAGTATGTTTCATGCAAGAGGGTTTGGGTGAAGTTCCAGTTTGCTGATATACCTTTTCGCATACTTTGAAAATTCATCTTTTACCAGTGGAACACACAGATCCTTGCGAATTCGGGAGTTTTTTACGCACCATGGAGCTGCAGTAATTGTTCGAAGAATCTTGTTTTGTCGTCTTTGAATTTTTTCAATATTAGAAAATAGTTTTATATATAGAGCACTGAACGATTGAACTAAAAGAAAGACATGTTTCAGTGAAAAGAGCTGAACTATAAAGAGCATTCCCCTAAAAGAGCTCATACATTTTGGTTCCATCGTAGACTGAAAACGGAAAGATTGAATGAAACATATGTTCTTTCGTTCGTGTGATGCATTCACGTACAGTTCGGTACGATATAAAAAACAAGTTTGTTTTAATATATTATTTCCTACCTCAAAACGCATCACTATTTATTTATCAAAATTCGGCATCGTTTGATAAGAGGGTTTCATAAATTATCAATACTCTCTTAAGTGAAGTATTTATCAATTCTATTTTCAATTTTTTGTTTTGTTTTTGTAGAACAAATTAATGTTATTAAGTGAATAACAATAGTATTGAGTAAATTACACTTTTGTAGATTCAGAGAGGTTTGGCAACAGGTGTTTAAACAAACTGGAGCAAATTTTAATAAATTTCTTATTGGAATAAAATTAAAAGCCCAATTCTAGTCAAACAGTACGAAACCGAATGAGCGTCGAGAGAGTAGAAAACGCTTTCAATATTTTTTTTTTTATCTTTCACACCGGATAGCTTACCTGTACTTTTAAGTGTTTGGACGGTTAGTAAGTGCAAAGCGTTTAAAAATAATTGCACTTAAAAAAACTATAAATTGTATCTTATTTGTTTACACAAACATATGTGTTTATAAAAAGGGAAAGAGGAAAGAAATTAATTAAATACCTTTTTCAGTGTTAATTAATTCAGTACAAAACAATATAGATTTTTTAATTGAACAACATGAACAGCGCCTTTATTTATAATCCTGCCGGTTGTATTAAAAATTTCAGTTCACTACGTGCTGTAAGCTTTTGGGCAGGTGGTCTTGGTTTGGTAAGTTTTTTTTTGCTTTTCAGGAAAATCTTGTTTTTGTCATTTGCAATATGTTTGTCATGTGTTTGAGTCTTATCTCTCTTATCAAATACATTCAATTGATTAAAATTCAAATATGAACACCTAATGCAATAACAATTTTTCAAATAAAAAATTTATTAAATCACTTAATTTGAAAGTTCATTCACAATGATTCACTTTTTAAATAAATAGATCTTGGGTTTACTGAAACGGAAGAGAACTAAATATATTGGGTTTTCCGATAAGGACTTGACTATATTTTTTTTTAATAAAACACAACCATTTGAGATATTTTCAAAACTTTATGATCGACTTGAAATACAATCAAAACATTTATGAATGGGACTCGACTTCGTTCACATAGCCACTACGCGCACGTCTGCAGCGGCCGAATCGTTGTACCCAAATTTCGATTACTCGGTCATACATTTCGGCCGTAACGACCGCTATTACGCGTTCAATGCTTTTTTTTCATCTTGGACAGCCACTATATATGCAATGAATTGTACTTGAACTAGGAAAATAGATTATGAGAAGGAGTAATGTCTGTGGACATTTGACTTAACACACGGAAAGACCAACGCAAACGTTATCACAGAATTTAAAGTGTTGGAATTAAATTAGCTAAAACTGATCAGTGCCCAGTGTATGTAACTTCGATACTGCTGAGACCAACAGAAATTAGTCCAACACCCCGCACAGTGCAAGGAATTTGACGTAGCCCCAAAGAAAAAAGTCTACCGGCATTAAATCGCACGAACAAGGTGGACAATTGGCTGATCCATGTGTATGTAACTTCGATACTGCTCAGACCAACAGAAACTAATCCAACACCCCGCACAGTGCAAGGGATTTGACGTAGCCCCAAAGAAAAAAGTCTACCGGCATTAAATCGCACGAACGAGGTGGACAATTGGCTGATCCATGTCTTAAGATAACACGCTCACCAAATTTGCTCTTCAATAAATTGATTGTAGCGTGTACTGTGTGGCTTGTGGCACACGGTCCCATTGAAATCACATGTCGCCCAAGTTCACGCTTTCCAATTCGGGCCAAAAATAATCGGTAGTAATGGCACGATAACAATCGCTATTCACAGTAACGTAATCATCGTTATTGTTGACGAAAAAATATAATCTAATGACGCCCCCGGCATGCAAACCGTACCAGACAGCTGTTTTTTGTAAATGAAGTGGTGATTCATGAAACACATGTGTATTTCCCCCAGACCAATAATGCATATTTTGGTTATTAACGAACCCATTGAGCTCACTACCATACCACGCGCTCTAAGCGTTTGTCACAAAAGCAGAATCAGTATAATTGTAAGAGACAAGTTCCACATCACAAAACATAGACGCGTACGACGCAAAAAGTAGGGTTAAGCTGAAGGTCCATACCACGTGTTATATGCGTTAAAGCGTTCTAAGCGTCTGTCAAAAAAGAATCAGTGCAATTGTATGAGACAAGTTGCATATCACAAAGCGCAGAACGCGAACGACGCAAAAAGTAGGATTACTTTCTACTTTTGCATAAGCGTAAGAAAAACTGTCAATTGTTTTTGATAGCTGCAGATCACAATTTATTTTATTTTTTCATAGTTATCGCCAAAAATATTTGTGCCGTGGATTGATATTTTATGTTTTTGTGTTTAAAAAAAATGTTTTTATTTAAAAACATACTTCAAACTCAAAAAAAACTTATCGCATGGATAGCGTTGAATGTAACTTGAGTTTAAAAAAGTGTAGAAGTGTAGTAATGCGTGGTATGGACCAAGGCGAAAAACAAGGTAGCCGCTTCACTACAACAATAAAAAACAGGTAGTTTGTTTTTGTAAAAGGTAGTTGATGAAGAAAATGTACAAAAATTTAAATGGCGCCGAAAAAGGTAAACAAAACTTGACAGAGGAAGTGCCGCCATAATAACCGAATTCGCCGATGCATCCACCTAATAATGAATTCGCCTTGGGCGAATGCAAGCGAGAAGGAGAATTCAGTACCAAGGCGAATTAATAGAGGTGAATGCAAGCGGGAAGGCGAATTCAGTACTATGTATTTTGCAAGGCGACTTTATACAGGTGAATGCAAGCGGAAAGGCGAATTCAGTACTATGTATTTTGTTATTGTAAAACATATCGTGAATGTCATAATCTAAATTCGCCTAAAATTGCTCAGCAGAGAAAAAATTTTATATAAACGTTAAATATAAGCTTTTATAATTGTTTGTAATTAAAATCACAGATTATATTAGTTTTTCACTTTTAAATTCACACAAATTTCTTGAAATTGCACTAAATCATAAAAAAAACCTTCAGATTAAAATGGCGCGAAAAAGTTTGTAAACAAAAGAAACAAAATTTGACAGTCTCATTGGAAAAAACACGAGAAGCAAAAAATAATCACCTGTGCTGTTAAGTTCATCTGGTAATGAATTCGCCTTGGTATTTTGTTATTGTAAAACATATATAGAATGCCAAAATCCAAATTCGCCTATGATTGTTGAGCTAAGAAAAAAACTTCACTATATCATGCAAAAAAAATTTCAGATTAAAATGGCGCGAAAATGTTTGTAAACAAAAGAAAAATAATTTGACAGTCTCATTGGAAAAAACGCGGCAAGCAAAAAATAATCTCCTGAGCCGTCAAGTTGACCTAGTAATAAAATCGCCTTGTTCAGTACCAAAGCGAATTCATTATTAGGTGTACGCAACAAGGTATATCAGTAAATTAGAGCTTCACTTAAATCCTCTTGCACGCAATATACTTAATTTTGAAGGTCACTCTCGGTTGAGAAGGATGGATACTCTTGCCACCATCAGAACGTCCAATAAGTGATTTTACCGGTATTGACCGTGCAAAATAAAACATTTTTGTCTACCATTGGCTGGACTTAATTAATTTTATGTATTTAGTATTATGATTTGAATACTTATTGTTAGTTCACTTTGTGAAGATTCAATAAATAAATGAATGAGCAAAAAAAAAAATTAGGTGGATGCATCGGCGAATTCGGTCAGGCGGCCGGCACTTCCTGTGTCAAGTTTTGTTTACCTTTTTCGGCGCCATTTTAATTTTTGCAAATGCTCTTTATCAACTACTTTTGACAGCTGAAGTGTGAATTCGCCTCTTACACAAACAAAATACCTGTTGTTTGTTTTTATTGTTGTAGCGAAGCGGCTACCTTGTTTTTTATATCATGTTCAGTACTATGTATATTGTTATTGTAAAACATCCTGAGAATTTTAAAATCTAAATTCGCCTAAGATTGCTCAACTGAGAAAAAATGTTATATAAACGTTAAATACAAATTTTTATATTCGTTTTTAATTATAGTCACAGATTATAATAGTTTGTCACTTTTAAATTCACAAAAATTTCTCGAAAATGCACTAAATCATGCAAAAAAAATTTTGAGATTAAAGTGGCGCGAAAATGTCTGTAAACAAAAGAAAACAATTTCATAGTCTCATTGGAAAAAACGCGGGAAACAAAAAATAATCACCTAGTAATGAATGCGTTGTGTTCTTATTTTTTTCGATGTATGGTTTTTAATATATACACGCAATTTGTAGCAAGCTACTTGCATGTGTAAAAGCAGTCTATTAAAAAATGGTGGCTGACGGCAGCAGTGTTGCATTTAAGGCTACTATGCGGGAAATTGAAAAAGTCACATAGCCCCCTTACATACTATTAATTCGGTTTTACTGTTACTGCTTTACTATACCAATGAATGTTATTAAAGACAATAAAAAACAACCAATTCTTGCTAGATTTTCTTAAAACTTAAAGATTTTCAATTTTACAGGTTCAATCTTTAATACTGGTCGCTCTAACAATAACTGGCATTTTATCCTACAGCTGCATCATTAGTGTAAACGACACTTTTAACTATGGCAGTCTATTTCCAACAGTTTTTCTGCAGCTTTACTTTATGGGAACTTGTGACAGTGCAATCCCTCCTTACAATGACAGCTTATTGCATCAAGTGAAAACTGTTCTAAATCCCCAAGATATTTTGATTTGGGACAGTGTATATTTGACAGTAGCCGTTTGTTGGTTTTTTACTTCGATATGCTTAATGACATGTAAGTTCTTGAAACAGCATATAAAATTGGTACTTATGTTATTCTTTAACAGTTCTGAATCAAGATCAACCACGTATGGTTAGTGGTATTTTGTGGACATGGATTTTGGTAACTTTCAGCATATGTGGCATGGACTTGGCTCTTGGCATTATTTTTGGCATAGACTACAGCCGTTTTAATCGGCTGGCTTACATGTACAATTTAGACAGTATTTATGCCGGCGAAGTAAGGGCAGAAGCTGCTCAACTATTAGCTGGGATGGTTGTCTCCCTGACCATGATGATCGTTGCGTTGAAAGGGTTCATTTTATGGATTATAAATTTTGGTTTTCTAGTTTATTTGGCAATGCAAGCTTCATTTATTGGTCAAGATAAGAGTGGAACGGTGAGTACAGAACAAACACTTCATACTTTTGAAATACCTTCACCACAGTGCTTGGCAGTACTTGAACTGTTTCATATCAAAAAAAAGGTACCGTTGCCTTCAGATCTGTCAAAAATGTGTGTAGAATAAAGGAAATATTACCGTGTAAAAGCAATATGTATTCAGTAGAAAAAAAATCCAAAATGCAAAAATTGACAAGAAGTCGGTAAATCTTCATTTTCTAACTTAGTAACTTATTTCTATCATGTGGGTGTGAAGAGCATGATAACATTTTGCAAAACAGGTAAAGGCGAATTGATAACAAATTTGCATGAATTCGTCGATGTATCCACCTAATAATGAATTCGCCTTGATTACTTCAGTGCTTAAGTTATAATTCAATTTTATTCTATTTCACTTGATTCTACTTGTTTTGTTCTTTTTGCTCCAAACGGTTATAAGACAGTAGTCGTTTAGTGTTTAGAACATTTCGGCACTGAAGTGTTGGTTTGGAATGGGAAAGGAGAAGATGGATAGTACTTGAAAATATTATCATGTCTTGTAAATGTCTTATGCTTGGCAGCCCTCTAGTATGTAAACAAAAAACAGCTGATTAACTAATGCCACTCCAAACTTACTCAAAAAAAGTTCGTGCAATAAATACTCTCTCAAATTCTCCCAAAATTCCACAAAAATGGTTACGAAGAAGGCTTTTGGACTACCTCAGAACACCTTGAGTGTTCTCTTTGTAGGTATTGTTAACAATACCTGCAAAGTAGTTTGTAGTATGTAAACAAAAAACAGCTGATTAACTAATGCCACTCCAAACTTACCCAAAAAAAATGTTTCATGCAATAAATACTCTCTCAAATTCTCCCAAAATTCCACAAAAATGATTACGAAGAAGGCTTTTGGACTACCTCAGAACACCTTGAGTGTTCTCTTTGCAGTTATTGATTTAAAAGTTCTGATTCCCAAATGTCCTTTATGCACAGTACGAATATGAACAGTATGCACCATTTCGTCCTGTTTCTCACTTTTTGCGTGAGAAAAACAAAATTATATAAAAAACAGTGAGCGATAAACACAAATATGTGCACGAATTTAAAACCGCATAGTTAATAGAAAAAAAAAACAATAGAGACAAATTTGACGTTTTGAAGAAAAATACTTCCGAAGTGTAAAATTAAACAGGACGATATTAATTTTGCAAAAATTTCTTTTGAATTTGCTTTTTTATGGTAATACGCAAAAACTTTTACCCGGCAATTCTTGCGTTTTCTCTTGCTTTATTTCTTACAATATACATTGTATATAAGCATACACATACATACAAGAGAGAGGAGTATGAAATTGCTCAGTTAAGTTATTTAGTCACAAATCGATTAAAACAGAAACCGGATACAAGATATGACACATGTTACTTGATTGCACTTTATATTCATAAACAAGTAGTCATTCTTGATTACTTTCTTTCTTTTAATCGAAATGTACAAAATTTTTTTAAGGAGATAAAAACTGACAATGACAAATAAGAAAGAAGTTTTAGAACACAGTGATTAATTCTATTTACGATTGTTCTCCTTTATTTACACCGTTTTCACACACGGAAAGTATAATTTGCAAAGCCTTGAGTTTGATCGTGACAAGGGAAAATAAAATGTATAACAGAAACACTCTCGTTTCCCTTCTCACCTCTAAACTCAACACTTTTCAAGGTAAACTTTCTGTCTGTGAAGGCTGTGTTACTTAATGAACTGTTGGAACATGCGATTGTTGAATATATTTGACTAATTATTTTTTGATAAGAGTTTTATACCTATACATACGTTTTACAACTTGCTTTTAAATCATTTATCAGTTAATATCAAAATTTGTTCTTAATTTATTATTAAATACAATTTTAATTTTGTGTTACTTTATTTTATTTGGAGGGAGTTTAATTGATAAGATGTATCGCTCCATACAAAAATTCACATAAATATACATATGTATTTATCAAGGCGGATTTTATAATTTGATACCATTGTTAACTAAGCATATACATACATATGTATTTATGTGTGTATATGTATATCAAAAGATGTTCTCAAGAAATATTATCCATAAATCAAACTGTGTCTGATTCGCATGTTAAACATTTGCTGCGTATTGCGTTTTGAGACTACTACGTTCCCTTCAGTAAGTAGTTGATAAGTAGTTACTAATCAAAGCTCGCCATTCTATGTACATACTTATGTATGTATGTAATCACAATAATATAGCATGTTCACACGAAGGCTTATTTTCGAGGTTCGCTCTCTCATTCGTGGTTCGCGGCCCAATCTTGATTGAACCAACATGGTTCACCATTCAAAATTTTGAGAGCGAACCTACTTGGTTCATTTTGAATCTTGTTGCGAACCAAGCAAAAACTACTATCATCTCCAAATTTGATAACAAATTATCGCTAGTTTATCTGAACTAGCTGCAAAATAATCTAATAACATGTTCGACGGTAATATGAAACACTTGGTTCGCTCTCTGAACCACTATTGCGAAACTAGGTGTTCAGACGGTTGCTTTTTGGTTCACACCGATGTTTACATATTTTGTGCAAACGTTTCACTAAATTTTTGCATTTTCAATGTGTTTATTTTGATTCTACACGCATTAATTATCTGTTTTTACTTTGTTTGGATATTTTTTGCAGCTAATTCAGATAAACTAGCGATAATTTATTATCAAATTTGGAGATGACAGTAGGTTTCGCAACAAGATTCAAAGTTGGTTCGCTCATAAAATTTTGTATGGCGAATCATGTTGGTTCAATCAAGATTGGGCCGCGAACCACAAATGAGAGCGCGAACCTCGAAAATAAGCCTTCGTGTGAACATGCTATTAAGCGCAACGTGTTTCAACTCAAGCTTTTTTATGCGCTCCCTTATAAGTTATCGAGCTATCGTTCCTTCACAATAATTTTGTTGTTTTTTGCTTAATACATCTTTAGTTAATAGGTGTGAATAGAAGTTTATTAGAACCATTTTAAACATTTGCGTTATTGGCAACAACTGTAAAATTAAAAGCAAAGTAAAGAAATAGGAATGTTCCACGTAAATAACGAAACAGTCCGAACTAGTCCTAAGTTGACCAAAAGCGTTCCACGTAACAATTTTTGTGTAATTTTGAGAGAAAATGAGAGAGTAAATTTTCCATCTCCTGCACAAATTTCGCCGAATTTTTTTATTGGGTTTTGGATTTATAAAAAAAAATAAAAAGCTTGTTTTTTGTATTTTGACGGGTATGGTCAAAGCATTTTTCTTTCTAAATTCTCAATAATTTATTTAGATTATTGGGATATAAAGTTGAATGTTTGACAATATCCTTTAAAAGTTTCCAAGTCTATTGATGATTAGGGTAGCTCTTATGAAATGTCGACATATAGGCAGCTAGGAAACAAAAAAACAAGCTATTTATAATTTTTGATTTGTATTAATATTTTATTTTTTTTTTTTTAATTAGTTGTTTGAAAAAAATTTTTATTGTATTTTTGTGATTAAAAGTATTTTGCATTTTTTTAAATTTTCAGAACAATCTTTTTATGACGCGCAAGGATTCCGATGATATACTTGCTACCAGACCTCCGATTAATGCCTACCAGGATGAGCAAAAGTGAGAAGAAATTTTATTAAAATTAAAAAATTTTTTTGCTGCAATAGTTTTATTTCCTTTTAAGGCCTAGTGCGTTTTCTACCGTTTTTTCAAATGGCGGTTTTGAGCCCGATAATCAAGTCCGAGAAAATGCAGCTGTTATCAATCGCGAAATTATTGCTCGAGCAGCCCGCCTCTCAACAGATATTTCATTACATGAAAGACGTTTCCGTAATTTGGATAATTTCCAACAGTATCCACCGCGTTCAAGGCCTGAGTCCACTATACATGAACATACAGATCATCAACAGCAATCAACTTCCCCCATTGTTGTGACTGCTTTTCCAGCTCCCGACTATACACCGCCCATGCAACGAGCTGCACAGAATCCCAATCGTAATCAACGATTTCATTAGACGACTTTTTCTAAGTGTGTCTTAAATTATTTTTGATTTTTTTAATTTAATTGTTGCCATTTAAGTCAATTACTTTACATTTATTAAAATAGAACGATGGTTGTGTATCACCAGACAGTGATAACACCAGCACGAAAACAAGATTAGTGCCATCCGCACACATGCTTATGGACCCCAGCAGAGAGTTTTGCGTTATGTTGATTTTTTTTCTATTTTGTTTTAAAATTGATAAGGAAATGTTTTCAGAAAATACTGTAGCTTTTTCTAAGTCAAACTCGCATCTAATATATATTTACTATAGTTACATACAAAAACATAAACTAATCTTTATTATCGAATAATTCGAGTATTGATTTTAAATAGAACGATTTGTGTAAATTTTTTCAAATTTCTGTGTAATAGGTTGTATTTCAAGAGTTTTTTAATCTATTAACTCAACTCAAGTAGCTTGAACCCCTAAGTAAAAAAGACTAAACGTACATTATCTCATTCATTTTTTTCTCCATTATTTTTTATTCGATTACAAACAATTTCATAACGCCATTAGTGTCACAGTGTACAACAGAGATGAAACTTTGCGGAATAGAAATAACTGTTACACATGATAGCAATTGACAACTTTTATGCGAAGGGGATGAAGGGAGTGATATTGTGTGGGCATAATTTTTTCAACCAGCTACAATCCCGTACAATCAGCACAAAACCAATACAAACACACGTCAAGCAATCAAATGCCCAGCGGGAAATTTCTAAAGGTCTTCATCAGAAAAGCTTTCTTAAAGGCCGTCTAAGATATTATTTTAGACCGATAACCATTCTTGCTTGCCTTCTACTGAAGGCCTTCTAGGAGATCTACACACTCATTGAAGGGTACAAACGTTCATTGTAGTACATACTCATTGTTGCCTGCCGTCCAATGCAGGCCTACATTCTCCCTGCTATAGGAAATATTACAGAGAAAGCTTTATATGAGGTCTGCTAAGTAAGCCGTGAATCAGGTATTCTAAACAAGGCCTCCAACTAGACCTGCTACGAAAATCTGCAATAAGACATACTAAAGTATGCCTTCCAAGAGAACTGCTAAAGCAAATATTCCATAAAACACACCGCGTAGGGCAGTGTGGAATTCATTAGCAGCCTAGGACACTCTGTGTAAAAAATAAATGAATGTGTAATCGAGTAAGAGAGGCTTCTGTCTGCCAAATCAGACATTTCAGAATGCTTGCTTAGTGCGCTTTTACATTTGGACAGACGATGGGCGGACATTTTTTCATTTCTCTTTTAATCTTGCCTAAACCTTTTAGGAAATTGATAGATAGACAGAAACTTTCCGTTTCTCTTTTGTTACTTTTCTTTTTTCAAGCACAGCTAGTGTGCTTAAAAAGAGAAACAAAGAATGTCCGCAAATGTCTAGTACAGAGTCGTGTACTACATACTCTTCCCCACCGAAGATTTTTGTTACAGCATCAACAAATTTCGTCTGTTTGCATATCGTCCGTCCAAATGTAAAAGCAGACTTACTGCTTCTTTTTACTAGTGGGGTGCATATACCAACATACTAAAGACCCTGATTCACTATCCTACACGCTCGTACGATTCATTCACACGAAAATGTTTTAATTTTGGCCGAGTTTACAAAATTGCTTCAAAATGGCGTTGTAGGTTACACAATTATACAAGTATGATTGTAATAATTTTTATACAGAATGAAATAATTAAAAACTTTTGCTACCATAATAATTTTACATTATTTAAATTGTTTCTCGAGGCGCCAACAATTTTCCCATATTTTTCACAATATATACCACACTGCTCGCACTGAAACCATCATGTTCTGAACATTTTTCAAATCGCACGATTTGAAGTCTGTCACACAGTTGCATTTTTAGTACTTTTCCAATGCACGTTTTATTTTGTAGATCGTACGATCGTGTAGGATAGTGTAACAGGGCATTTAAAGCTGCCTAGGGTGCATACAAGCATTTTGTACCTTTTTAAAACCTCTTATAGCATGTTCACATGAAGATTTATATTCAAGGTTCGCTCTCTCATTCCTGATTAGTGGCCCAATCTTGATTGAACCAACATGAAAATTTTGGGAGCGAACCGTCTTGATGCTGCGAACCATGTAAAAATCCCTATCTAGAGGTTTGATAAAAAATTATCGGTAGTTTATCTGAACTAGCACTCAACAAAAGTGTAAACAAAGAAAATCATATAATCAATATGTATCAAGGTGCATTAACGTATACACGGTGGCAGCACTACGGCATGTGACAATTTTTTGCTACTGGCAATATAGGAAGCTATTTACGTCAAATGTATTGTTTACATTTTTGAAAGTGAGATTAGTGTTGTATTATGAATTAAAGATATATATATTATTTTGTGAACATAAAGATAATTCAAATAAATATAATTTATAATTATGAAAAGGTACATTCATAGTTTATAATTGTGAAAACAGTTACAAATATTGTTGATAAACATAGCTTACCACATGCCTGTTTTTGTTGTATTGTTGTAATTTTGCTCTAATGCTGCCACCGTGTATACGTTAATGCACCTTGCAATATGTATAAAATCAAAAGGAAAAGTTTGAATATATAAAAATTGGATACTTACATAAAGATTTAAATAAAAATTTAAAAAAGAAGTAGTTAAACATTTGCAAAAAAATATAAATCTCAAAGTGAAGGAAAAACAACCATCTGTGAGTAACGGTTCAACTGACGAGGTTGCCCTATTAAGTGTACCCTGATTACAGCTACATTTCATGTCATGCAATTTGGCCACAAAGTTCAATTTGACATTTAACAATATAAGAGCAAACATACGGCATTTGTTTTATTTGCACTTAAAAAAATTCAATAGAAAAGCTTCTGTAAAAAATTAAAAAAAAACTTTGGCAATTTTTTAATATTTGCCCGATAACCTAAGATGCTTTGAGATCAAACTTATAATTAGTAATAAAAAATTGATAAGGCCCTCAAATAAAAAAGTAAAAAAAAAAAAAATACGACTACCTCATAGCAAAACGGCGGAACGAGCCATTATTTGTATTTTAAACGTAGAGCGAAGAGTGCGTTCAAGTGGAAAAGTGTTAAAGCAAAAAAGAAACATGGTTTCTATATTAAAATTCTCTCATTTAATAAAACAAAGTTCAAGTTTGTTAAAACAAACCAAAGCTTTGCAGGGCTTCAGACAATTTAGTTTCTCCATTGCGAACAATGCAGGTCAGTAAAATGATAAAAATTGCAAATTTACAAAGATAAAATTTACGCAATATTCATGTGTGTATATATTTATATACATGCAGTATGTAATAAAAATACCGCTTAACAGCTGCTACAAACAATGGCTTTCGAACTGTGTAAAAAAGGTGTTGCCAGAAAACTAACAAAAAACGTTTTTTGCTTTTAGAACGTCGTTTTACTGAAAAACATGAATGGGTCTCTTTTGAGGGTTCCTCAGGCACAGTAGGTATTTCCTCTCATGCCCAAGAGGCTTTGGGAGATGTAGTGTTTGCTCAATTGCCGGAGCTCGGAATGGTGCTAAAACAAAATGATGAGTGTGGTGCCTTGGAAAGTGTTAAAGCCGCCAGTGAAGTATACTCTCCTGTAAGTGGAGAAGTAACGGAAATAAATACCGCTGTTGAAGAAACGCCTTCCTTAATCAACACCAGTTGTTATGAACAAGGTAAAATTACTATAACTTAACTAATTTTGCATAATTGATTGACAACATATTATCTGTTTAGGTTGGCTTTTTAAAATCAAACTATCAAATACCTCCGAATTGGATAAACTTATGACTGAAGATCAGTACAAAGAGTTCCTTAGGAACGCGGATCATTAGTTAAAACCCATTCTCTTAATTTTAAATAACTTAAATCATTTATAAGTTGCTTTTTAAGTTATGAAAACAGTTCCCTACCATTATGTGCTCAATTGAATTGATAAGTTATATAAGCAATTTATGTAAGACTCTTTTAAAGCCTGTTTTATAATGTTGGACCCTTAACTTTCGCATGCATTTAAACTTTTGGTTTATATATAAACAATTGCATGAGAAATACGTGATTGATTTAACTTTTTATACCTACTTGCATGTGAACTTCTACCTTCGAGTTTGTTAAACAGACATTTCACATAAAATTCTTTATTTTTATCTAATATAATAATTTTAAATATAAATTATATAATTGAATTTACTTATTATTATATGGCCGTTTTTTGATTTTATATAAATTTTATATTCGCAAGCACGATAGGTATGTATGTATTTGTACTTAGATAGGAACTTACTTGTATTTGACACTCGGCAAGACAACGTGTTGTAGCGACGGTCGCATAGTCTATGGCATGGGTTAGAGATGTAACTAAACGTCACTTCAAAAACGTACTTCAAAAATTATAAGCTAAAAATTCTATAAATTTTTATGTAAAGGAGTCTGATCATATTTTAAGGAGACTTTAGTTTGAAACTTAAAACTTTAGCTTTATAAATCCTGACAGTACTACAAAAGAAGAAATTATATTTTTCCTGAAAATTAAAGATTACAAAAGCATGCACAGAGACGGAGTTTTTTGGTTGGTTGTAGGTTTCGGAAGATAAGAAATTTAATCCGAATTAAAGTAACGAAGCCTATTAAACTTAGATTTTTTACGATATAGATATGAAAATGGCAGATTTTTGTAATAAAATATCAAAAATGAATCATCACAAATTTTTCCTTCTATATAGCTAAATTTTTAGCAAAAATATTTGTCTTATTGTGTTCTTCTGCAAATGTGACAGTCTGCATCCAGGTATTATACATGTAGAAGTAAAAAAGGTAATCCCCTCAGTTTTAATAATCGAATGTTTATTTATTTAATTTACTTAAAAGTTATTTTAAGAATAACGTTAATTCAAACAATTAAGTTTTTAATCGCTATTTTTAGCTTCTACCATTTATACCAATAAAAATTATAAATAGCTTGTTTTTTATGTTTCCCAGCTATCTATATGTCGACATTTCATAGGAACTACCCTAATCATCAGTAGACTTTGGAAATTTTTGAAAGATATTCTCAAACATTCAACTTTATATCCCAGCAATATAAATAAATTGCTGAGAATTTAAAAGAAAAATGCTCTAATAATATCTGTCAAAACACAAAAAACAAGCCTTTTCATTTATTCACCTCTCTAACATTTCTTTACACCTTTCAAACAAATGAACAACCGTTGGTTGCTACGATTTGCTTTTTGAAAGTATCGAAAAGCAGAGAACAAAAATTCAAACAATTAAGTTTTTAATCGCTATTTTTAGCTTCTACCATTTATACCAATAAAAATTATAAATAGCTTGTTTTTTATGTTTCCCAGCTATCTATATGTCGACATTTCATAGGAACTACCCTAATCATCAGTAGACTTTGGAAATTTTTGAAAGATATTCTCAAACATTCAACTTTATATCCCAGCAATATAAATAAATTGCTGAGAATTTAAAAGAAAAATGCTCTAATAATATCTGTCAAAACACAAAAAACAAGCCTTTTCATTTATTCACCTCTCTAACATTTCTTTACACCTTTCAAACAAAAACAAAAAAACAAAACAAGCTATTTATAATTTTTATTGGAATAACGTTAATTATTGTAATATCGAGTTATAGCTCGCTTATAATTTTTAAAGCAGGTTGAGTTAACGCTCACGAACTTTTTTACTTGACGGCTACACAAAGTCTGATTTCTTTCTTGTCTTTTCTGCTACAGTAAGCGGTAGCTGCAATTCAAGTCCGTTATGTTTAACCTCTTTACGTCTCGTCTTTTTAACTAAATGTTCTACAGTGGCGTGATGTGTCCGTTACACAGCGGTACGATTGTATCATCCTACATACATAAACCCTGAACAAAACCAAAATGAGAAATTTGTTAAAGAAACCATTTTCAGAAGAAATGTTATATACCTGCTAAAAGGCGTTTTAGACTATCATGTAAGTCTTAAGATTTTTATTGGATTTTGTGAGACAGAAATCTAATGATATTTGCTTCGACTATTAAAAAATCTAACGTACATTTTGTTTTCAGACAATCACTCCGGAAGTAAAATTAAAAATATGTGTAAAGAATAAGCAGCCAATTTGGTCAATGGCTGGGTTTAATATTTTATGTATTTGTTTTTATGAAACCCTGGTTCATTGCATAGTCTTTTACATTCACGCTATCACACTTGTACTGTTTGTATTAAGCCTTTAATTCAGTGCTTTTAATATTTTGGAACACCCGTTAACTCCCTTCATTAGAAACGAGACCAGTTTTTGTATGGGTCTTAAAACGCAAAAATTGCTAGAACCTAAGTGATATCGCAATATGTAATCCATATAGAAAAGAAATATGAAGACAACAGTGGCAGTTTTATAGGTTTTTGCAGCAAGCGGTTGCCACTCCGTTTGTGTGAACTCCAACGCAGCCATCTAGACAGATGGTTTCTTAGAATCGGGGACTGAGTGAATAGAGGGCGACATTTTTTTTTATAAATAATTATATTCCGAATTCCGTACAGAATTTTTGAAAATTGAGGGGCTATTATATTCTTAGTAGAGGGTCACAAGGCTCATATGATATTGAACAATAATCGGATTATATGTTATGCACTAACTCCATACTTAATTCGTTAATACAGCTGGCCGATGCAAGCATTTAAGCCTGTAAATAGGTGTGTTCATCTACTTTACTAGTAAAAACTAGTAACGAGAGAGTAACAAGAAATTTTGCAAAATTACTCTCAAAAATGTGAAAAAGTAAATGAACACTTTTCTAGCTAAAATTTGCAAGTTAGAGTAGTGTTGTTATGTATAGGTATATATGAGTTCTTAATAACTACTCTTATATTTTTTGGACAAATTATACATATGTATGTATATTGTTATAAAAAGAGCGTGGTTGTGGTCATTTATATTCAGCATTGTCGTGGCTGGCGTTTTTTGAGTACGGCTTGTAACAGAATAAAGAAAAGTTTTACAATTTTATTTAATCTAGTACTAGACGTAGTCGAAATACGCTAAATACAGGGGTGATTAGATACTTTTGAATAAAATATCTATTTTTAATTAAGGGCGCTTACCCCATACACGTTTCAACTCAATTGGTTAGGTAGGCAGGCCGCTGGATTCTCAAAAAAGTACCTGGATTTTCCAGCTCACTTGGGTTCTGAAAGATCGTTCCCTTTGCGATAAACTCAATTGGCTACTGGTTCGGTTGTTGTATCAAGACGTTTAAATTCATTCGTTTGGAAGTTGTCGAGTTTGTTGAAGAAACATCAATCCATTTTGATTTTTTTCAAGTTGGCTAGTAAGTCTTTCAATTCGATTGTGCTTTGTATGTTCGAGTCTCCTGATCAGTTGTCCAAAAAACTTAAGAAAGGAAAAAGCTTGCAAATATACAAACCAAAAATTTAATTTAAAAATTATAAAGTTCAACAAAAATTCAATAAATTTTTGTCCAAATTTATAATTTATTTATTTATTTATTTAGTAACTATACAGTTCCAAAGTAAATTTGCAATGTATAGGATGCACAGCATGGGCGGGGTGACAAAGACCATAATGCCCAAGATGGTATTAACAGTACTTTTGTAGCGTCGCTGTGACTAACTATAACGACCTATGCCTTCACATAGGAAGTTTCCACGTGGTTAACAATGAATAACCTCTATAAAAAACTGTAAATCAATACAGTTAGTTCAGGCAAACCGTTAACCAGTGCGAGCGAGACGCAAAACTCTCGAAGACCGAACAACGAACACAAGCCTGACTGCACTTAAGAAATAATTACGATGACGCGAGAGCTGTTCTTCAGCCCAGAGCTGCTTTACGACTGAGTCCAAATTTATATTTGTAATTTTTTGTAAAGAAAATGTTAAATAATTTTAAAATTGTCTTTAATTTCATAGTTGGATGAAAATCTTTGAATTCAGTTTATGAAGTGTGTTGCCAAGAACCAATTCAATTGAAAGACTCAATTCACAATTGAATTAAAACGTGTATTTATACGTTATAACTGCCTGTCTAGCATAGCATAATTTCAAAGTGTAAAGTACCGAGTAGCTAAGTACTCATAATAGGTGTGTTTCTTTACTCTACTTTGGGATCCCGCGGGATCCCAATTTGCACGAAAAGCGTTCCCGTACTTTAAAATTGGGCAAATGAGAGCGCTTTTGAGAGAATAGTATGCTTCCTCTTCTTGCACTAAACAGCCCGTACTTTTTCTTCAGGCTAGTTTGGGCAAGTAATTAAGCAATCAGCTGTTCGAAAAATAAACAATAGCAAAGAAACAAAGTTCATTTGAATCAACTCGTATACAAATCATTTCAGTGTTTTTATATAAAAATTAAATACACAGGAATGTACAAAAGACCTTAAAAGCTAAAAAGTGAAAAATATCACAGTATTTTTTCGTAAAACTAAGTGACAATTTTTTTTGCCATATCAAAACACAGCATATGTTTCTTTTTGGGCTAGAAATTTGGCTTTTTGCGTTCCCGTACTTTAGGTAAATTTTATCTGTATTTGAGAGTAACTCATGCATGCTCTCTTTTGCCCGAAACTTGCCCGGAAAGTAAAGAAACACACCTAATATTTACAATACTAAAAATAACATCTGGTTTGTAAAAAATAAAGAAACAAAGAACAGAAATATTTTAGAGGTTAAAATTAGATAAATGTTAATATAATTATAAATGGAAGCATCCAAGTGTGAATTTAATTGCTTCCCTAGAAGCTTTAAACACATTCAAGCAAGTAAATTTGCCGGAACATCCTTTGACACTGATGTGCCAGATACTGTGTTGCTTAGTTTATTTCCCTTAGACTTCTTATTTTATTAAAAAGACTACAAAAATACATTTGTAATCTTTTTAATACTTTTAATCGGCTTAGAAATACTGTTTTGTAAACACAAAAGCAAAACAGCTGTTTGAATAATTATTGCAAGTAAAAATTTTACTTGTAAAAACTTGCAACAATTTTTATGGCTCTCAATTTTTTACGCTCTTTTGACGCTCTCTCGTTGCATATTTTTTGGGTTAATGAACGCTTTCTAGTAACAATTATTACAAATTTGTAAAAGTTTTTAGTAAATGAGCACAACTACTGTATACAAATTGAAAATATTAATTTTGAAATAAAAATTCGAAATGTTTTAGTGATGCACTTTCAATCAGACGAATACAACGAAAAACGGTATTCGAATAATAAAAATAGGTTTCTTAATTTTACAATCAAACAGAAGCATTATTTTTTGAGGAATATTCAAGATGAGTTGGAGTGGATTAAATATAATTTAAGCAGATTTATTAACAATCAAGAAATGAAAAATTTTTTAAAGTATGAGGACAGACTCGCTGATAGATTGATAAGGAATAAGTTTGAATGTCCTGTTGAATTGCAAAGGAAGGAATTATTAACTAAATTTAATAAAAAATGATTTGTTAACAAAAGTAGTGTAGATATTCCTGAAGATGTGCAATGGATTTTGTCATTATGTCAAAAACGTGCACTACCAATTGATAGGAAAAAGTTTCCAATGATGGAGATAGTAGCGGAAGGTGAAGATTGTATAGGAACATTACAGAACAAGGAACAACAGGAAACATTAATAAACGAATAATTTTGATATAAGTGACCTCAAGCTCAAATAAACAACAATTATATTTAAAAACAAATGTCGAAAAACTAGGATCAAGATACGAATTTAACGTTTACTTAAAATAAATAAAAGTTTGAATTCCTTCATTGAAAAACTATATGCAGACATAACATGCCGAAAATGGAAAATTGGTGCCGACTACTGATAAATGTGCTCTTTTTTTTTAAAAAACGTAAAATTTTTAAATGTTTATAAACAACTATTAAAACACAACTTATATAAACTGTAAGAAGAGAAATTCACGGTACGGAATAATTAATCTTCAAATCAATAGTTATATCACATATGCCACAACGTTATTTTAAAAAGATCAAAAGTCTTAAACTGCCGACTACTGGTACACTTACCCTACATAACTATTAAATATAGTATAAGAAAGAAAATTTCAAAATACCTTTTATTTATGAAATCCTATTTTATTATGATATTAACTTCATGTTTGTAGTTTTTTCCATGAATTCTTTTCATTTATACACGTCTCTAAAGTTGAAAGTCCATACCACGCGTTATATGCGCTGCGCCTTTTATGCATTTCATTTCGCTTTTTTAAGCGCAAGTTACATGCAACGCTTTTCATGCGATAAGTTTTTTGTTGTGTTTGAATAATTTTTTCAATAAAAACATTTTTTTAACACAAAAACATAAAGTAACAATCCACGGCACAAATATTTTTGGCGATAACTTTACAAAAAAAAAATGAATTGTGATCTGCGGCTATCAAAAACAACTGACAGTCTTGTGACGGGTGCAAAAGTAGAAAATAAACCTACTTTTGGCGTCGTATGCGTTTAAAGCGTCATACGCTTGTGTTGTGTAACCTCTCTCATAAAATTACATTACTACTTTTTTGACAGACGCTTAGAACGCGTTGACGCGTGTTATGGACTTTCAGCTTAACATTTCTTTACACCTTTCAAACAATTTTTTTTTTAACTTTATTATTTTATAAAGTTGTTTGATTTATTTGACCTTAATGAGTTTTGTTTTTTTATTTATTTTCAGGCTCTAGGTCTGTGTATTTTAAATAAAACTCTTTTTTGTTCTATTTAATATTGGTTTTTTTATTTCCGATATTTCGAGTACCTTTGGTACTCTTCTTCAGGAACTAACAAAAAATACAAACAATTGTAAAAAGATTACGTTAACATTAAAAATGAAAATATAAATAATTTTATCACAAATAAATTTTTATAAAAATGGGAAATAATTATTACATTAAATGTTTGCCTTACTTTTAGTAAAGTCGTCCGTCTTATTGTATTAAATGTTAATCGTTTACTAATGCTATATGCATGCTGTCAGTAAATATCTGTAGGTTTGCGCGCAATTCTCAGTGTCTGTTTTGTAATTCAGTCTAATGTTCGCGGGAGTATTTATAATATGTAACATTTCTATAATAAATCTTTTTTTATAGTTGTTTTCTTGTTGTAATATACTTGTCCTGTTAATATTGGGAGAGTGATTGTATTTTGCACAATGGGCCGCTAGCGCTGTTTTTTGCTCAGTTTTTCCCTTACAATTTTTATAATCAGATTTGTGTGCCGATAATCTTGTCTTTAATTTTGTTTTAGTTGTTCCAACATAAATTTTGTCACATATGTTGGACCCGTCTCCATTACACGGTATCTTGTATATGACATTAGATTTGTCCAATTTGTCAATTTTTGTTTAAGTGTTTGAAAACAGTTTATTCAAAGTGTTTATTTTTATTATTTATTTATTGAATCTACATAAGAAATGTAATGACAATAAGTATTCAAATCTTAATACTAAAAAAAATTGTGATTAAAGTCCTGCCAGTGCTGGACAAAAATTTATTTTTATGCGCTTATTATTTCAAAATTCAGTCATATGTTTAGAGCTCTAATGGTAGCCAAAGTATCCCTCCTTCTCAGACGGGTATGACCACCAAGATTAAGAATATTAACTGCAAAAGAATTTGGATGGAATTCAAGTTTGTTGATATATCTTGTCGCGTACTTCACAAACTCAGATTTCACAAAAGGTTCGTTCACATCTGCGTGGATTCGTGAGTTTTTAACGTACCATGCATGCATGCATGAGCATCTGTAATTCTACGGAGAATTCTATTTTGACTTCTTTGAATTTTTTCAATGTTTGATGCCGAGGCTGTGCCCCATAATTGAATCCTATAGCACCATATTGGCTTTAGAATCGAGTTGTACAGCAAAAGTTTACAATCAAGCTTCAAGGTCGAATTTCTGTCTATTAGCCAGTTAATTTGCACTGCTTTCAGTTTCATCTGCGTTACTTTTGCCTCGATGTGCGACTTCCATGTTAGTCTACGGTCAAGATGAATTCCGAGGTATTTGACTTCACTGTGTTGAGGAATTACTTTATTGTTAATAGTAATGGGTGAGCATGTTCCTAGACGCAGTGCGAATGTAACATGGGCACACTTTTGTTCATTAACCTTGATTTTCCAAAGCTGGAGCCATTTCTCTAGTTTGTTGATATGTTCCTGTAAATTTATTGATGCTTGCTGGTTGGTGGTTACTATGTATGCTAAGGAATGCTGTATCATCTGCAAATGTTGAAGTGCGAATGTTGGTGCTTGTCGGCATGTCAGATGCGTAGATCAAATATAAGATAGGCCCTAATATGCTGCCTTGGGGAACTCCAGCTTCAATAGGCTGGGCGGGGCTTATGAAATCGCCTTCTTTTATTATAAATTGGCGACAATATAAATAGCTTTCCAAAAGGTTATGTACGTTTGCAGGTAAGTTCAACTTTATTTTATGCATTAAGCCATCGTGCCACACTTTATCAAAAGCTTGTGAGACGTCGATGAATAAGGCAGAGCAATATTTTTTATCTTCAAATGCCTTTCTTATGACGTTAACAAACCTGTGTGTTTGCTCAATGGTGCCATGTTTCGCTCTAAAACCAAATTGGTGATTGGGAATACATTCAACCTTATTAAGCATTGGATCCAACTTCGCCTTTAGCAATTTTTCGAAAAGTTTTGAAATTGTTGTCAGTAGACTTATTGGACGGTATGATTCTACTTTCGTGTGATCCTTACCTGGCTTAGGAACCATTGTTATCATGGACACCTTCCACTCTGCAGGGTAATACTCAAGTCGTAAAATAGCATTAAAAATAAAAAGAACAATTCTTTTAGCTACACGAGGCAGCTCTACGAGCATTTTGCTGCTGATTTTATCCATACCTGGAGCTTTTTTAAGGTTTAGATTATTAATAGCATTTTCAACTTCTTCAAAATTGAATCTTAAAGGCACAGGAGGTCTACTAACAATAGGCGGCAACTCATTTGCATTATCAGACCTATTTGTGAAAAAAACGTTTTTTAACAAATAAATTACCCTTTTCCGCGTCATCTCTAGCCCAGTCCCAAACAAATGAACAAGCGTTGGTTGCTACGATTTACTTTTTGAAAAAATGAAAAAGCTTGTTTTTTGTGTTTTGACAACAATTATTTAGATTGCTGGGATATAAAGTTGAATGTTTGAGAATATCTTTCAAAAATTTCCAAAGTCTACTGATGATTAAGGTAGTTCCTATGAAATGTCGAAATATAGATAGCTGGGAAACATAGAAAACAAGCTATTTATAATTTTTTATTGGTAAAAATGTTAGAAGCTAAAATAGCGAATAAAAACTCAATTGCTTACATATATATTTTATTTCAAAACTATTAATTTTAGTAACTGAGAATTTTATGAAGATTTCAGATAATCATATTGACGATTTTTTCCGCCAAATTTAACGATTTTAGATCAGATTTATCTGGCATCTATGCCTGCAAGGCGATTTAATTCGCCTTGGTTCGGCTAGTAGACACGAATTCGCCTTGAAAAAGCTTTTGCACTCAAAATCGTCAAATATGACAGCTGTGTGTGCGTTATCATTCAACGTAAAACCACTGTAAATATCGAAAGCTTTTTCTCCAGTATCTTTCGACTACAATGAAATTAAGCTCTTCAAATTTCTGCAAATAAAAAAAAAAAATTCTAAAAAATGAGATATTCAGCACAAACGTTGAAAAACAATTTGTTTTGAGTTTGCATACAGAGACATTTAGTAAGCGAGAGTTTTCCAGAGTGTCGAGACGTTCCAAAGTAATTGATGAGCTAAACGGTTCTAACAAGAATAAACGTTGAAAATTTAAATTAAAAAAAAAATTTTAAATTAAATCGGAATTTTTATAAAAATATAAAATTTGGTTATGCTTATTTAGTGCTACTCGTTTCAAAAAAAGAAGAAAAGTCCATTCGAAGAATTTTGTATCTTAAAAGAAAAAAAAAAAAAAACAGTTTTGTTAAAAATGCCTTCGGAAAAATCGATTTATAATCCCAATCTAGCTATAAGCCAAAATGCTTACATATCAAGCATGGAGGAATACAAAAAGTTCTATGAAGAATCTTTGGATAATCCCGAAGAGTTCTGGTCGCGTGTAGCCAAACAGTTCCATTGGGAAACACCAGCAGAGCCAAAGAAATTTTTGCAATACAATTTTAATATTACGAAAGGACCCATTTCCATAAAATGGATGGAGGGAGCCTCAACAAATATATGTTATAATTTGTTAGACCGCAATATCCGTAATGGCCTGGGCGATACAATCGCTTATTATTGGTAAGTTTTTACTTCCTATTTTTAGATTCATTTCTACCGTTTCAATTTCAATGACGCATTTTAGAGGCTTTTCTTCTTAACTGAAAAAGGACTTTCTACTTTGAGTGTTATTGATTTTTTGAATTGCTCTTGTCATTTGGAATAGAAATATACATACATCCATACACATGTATGTATGTATGTATAAGTTTGCAAACTGAAAGAAAAAAAAAGAAACCCCAAAGCCTTGTGTTACGAAATCAAATATACAAATTTACCTACAATGAGTGTAAAGGGCAAATTCTTTAGAACGTATGCAGGCATTTTGTATTTTATATTAAAACCTTTTTGTATTATTTATAAACAATCAGAGGTATAAACGTGTATATATTCTTTAGCAATTGCTGTCAATTGTTAATAACGCTTAGTAAACGTTTTGATTGCAGACGAATTGGAAGTGGGCTATCTTATTTCTCTTTCATTCAAGGCCGTTGTACAATGTACTCGATTTTTTTTTTAAGAATTGAAGATTATGAAACACAAAATTTGAGCACCATATCATATCATAGAGTTTAATTATGTTCGAAAACGGAGTTCAGCCTTTCGGTATTAAGTAATTTTAAATTTTAGTAATAATATTTTTAAAATAATATTAAAAAATATTTCATTTCGAAAAACTTTGTAGTTTTTCATATTCTGAAGTTAACTAGGTACCCAAAAACTGATTGAATTTCATGTCTAAACAGAACTGAACTCTGTAACATGGATGATTCTGAACAAAATGGATTTCAAATTAGCCTGGGCGCTAATATAATAATAATAAAAATATAAAAAAATAAAAAAAAAAATATATAAAAATAATTTCGATGTCGTGCAAATTTCTAATCACTTCAGTGTTGCAAAATACTGACAAATTGTGTTTTATAACACTGCCGAAAATTTCCAACAAAAATCATACGTTTTGAAAAAACAAGATAAAATTTACGAGCACCAAAAATTTAATTAAAATAAAAACGCAAACGAAATGGACCCAATATTATTATATTATGCATAATCGCTATCGAATTCCATCATTAGAAATTTCGATACCTTTTACTCGATATCGATTGAGATAATCCCAAAAGTGTAAAAACTCGCATATTCTAGTAAGAACTCGCTTGTAAGCCCCGGTATTGCTATTCACTAACCTGTTTTAACGCTAATAAAATTCGTTTAGAGAAATTAACACTAACATTGGCGTTTTCCCGATTCTGTAACCGTTTTTAACACTATTTGCCTTCGTTTTAAATCAGCTGTTTTTATAGCCTGACTGATTATAGTTCACTAAACACCAATTATTTTTCCGTGTTTATTTGAACAACAGTGACGTTAAAGTTTCTATTAGAATAACTGTATTTTTGTACGTGATGGCCAATTTCATGGCGAACTTCGAAGCTCAGCCACATGCTCGAGCACCTATGTCAGAGCATGAACGAAACATGAACATGAGTGGTCCACATTAACCATTTGTGATGTTCGCCATGATGCTCATACCATGTTCATGGCTAATGGAGACCCCCAGTTAAGAGTATTTGGCATACGGGTTGTCGGAAAATCAGCCGGTTGGCGTGTTCTCCTTGAGGAGAACTTGTCTTACTTATCAAAAAATATTTTAAATAATAAATTTATAATTAGTTTTACTTACCTTAAACATGGAAATATATGCAAATTTGTTTGTTTGTTTCGCTGTTCGTTTTTGTGGTTTTCTTTATTTTTAACAAAGCTGCCACATTATTCCAAACTTTTTTAACATACATCCAGAGGTGTTAAAAATAAGTTAGTGAATCACATAAACACAAACCACAATAGTTCGTGTTAAGTTTTGCTCTTTTAAAATCGTTAAAAGTTTGAAAATCGCACTACTGGTAAAGCAGCCTTGCTTTTTCAGTTACAACATGTAAAAATGAATTCACCTTGAAAAACAGGCGTGTAGTGAGCACGAATAACTGCTTTTAAATTTCATTATATGACGACGCCTGGAATATGGGGCAATATCTCTAAACAAACTTGTACTTTAAAGAAATCAAAACAACTTTTTATAATTTTGCGAATAAAGTACATTAAGAAAAGGACTTTGTTAATAGGTAAATAAAATGTTATTTTTTTAAAAGGTACCTTCTAAAGAAGTACCTTTTAAATGTAGTATTCTTCAAATAGAACATCTTTTAAGTAAAATATAGAAAAGTACGTTTAAAAAATTTCTTTAAAGAAAGCTAATAAATACCTTATAAAAACCAATTACTTTTTAAAAACAATAATTTTTAAAAACACTACCCTATAAAGTGAATATTCTGTTAAATTTTGAATATAATTTATTTAAAAACAGAGAGAAATGGTTAAAACTTTGGAAAATTAAAGTTAATGAACAAAAATATACTCACGTTACATTCACGCTGCGTAAACAAACATGTTCAGCTATCCAAATTTACAATTCACTTATTCCGCAGCAAAATGATGTCAAGTACCTTGGTATTCATTTCGATCGTAGGCTAACGTGGAAGTCTCACATCGATGCGAAAGTTACTCAGTTAAAGTTAAAAGCAGCGCAACTAAATTGACTTATGGGAAGAAATTCGACATTGAAGCTGGATTGCAAGCTTTTATTATACAACGCAATTCTAAAGCCTATATGGTGCTATGGAATTCAATTATGGGGCACCGCCTCCACTTCTAACATTGAAAAAATTCAAAGGCGACAAAATCAAATTCTTCGGATGATTTCTGCAACTCCATGGTACGTAAAAAACTCACGAAGTCATAAGGATCTCTGTGTTCCTCTTGTAAAAGACGAATTTTCAAAGTACACAACAAGGTATATCAGTAAATTGGAGCTTCACCCAAATCCTCTTGCACGCAGTATACTTAATTTTGAAGGCCACTCTCGGTTGAGAAGGAGGGCAAGGGTGCCACCATCAGAACGTTAAATAGGTGATTTTACCGATATTGACGGTGCAAAATAAAACATTTTTGTCTAGCATTGGCTGAACTTAATTAATTTTATGTATTTAGCATTAAGATTTGAATACTTATTGATAGTTCACTTTGTGAAGATTCAATAAATAAATGAATGGGGGGGGAAAAAAAATATTAAAACAGGTAAATTCTAGAAAAAGAATCTTTAATAATGAATATACTTACGTATATATCTGCTAAAAGAAGTAATTTATAGTACAAAATATAGTTAAAAAACTAAAAATCACGCTTCGATAGCAAACTAATTATCCATATAGCCAGATAATTATTCGTACAACGCTTTGCGAGTTTTTATTTGGAATTCTAAAAATCGACTTCATCAAAATTCCCAACTTCCCCGAAAACAATATTGCAACTTCAATTTTCGCACTAAATCGAATGACCGTTAATAGTTCAGATACAGCCAAAATGCGCACCGAATATGAAAAACCGGTTCCGATTCGGTTATCGACACAGTTCCGATTTTTTTGGGAATTCCCGATGTTGGCTTTAGGAAACGTCAAACTCCTCCCAATTACTTAGAAGCAACACGGCAACTTCAATTTTCGCACTGACCGTTTATAATTCAGAGGGATGTTCCACCGCGTATGAAAAACCAGTTACCCAAGTGGTTCCGAATTTGTTGGTCATTCCCAAAATCGGCTTCGAGAATCCCCAAAAAATAGAAAATATTTTTGGAAAAATTACCTTCAAACAATAGTATTTATACATACATATGTTTTAAAAGAAGTACACAAGGCGAATTTGCCTTGGAAGTCTACTCGACTGGCATGCGGTTTTGCCGCCTTTTTGTTAAACATTAGTCTTGACATGTGGCAAATTTATTATGGAAAAATATTTGGTAAATTAACGGGTTTTAATCGTTAAAACATTTTATCAATAATCGATTAGTGTGACAATTAGAAAGTTACGTGAAATTTGTGAGAGAAACAACGAAACACACTATTTATCTTGTAGTGACAGCTTTCGAAGAAAGATGGTCTGTAGGGTTTATTCACACATACATTCATTTGAGTGTATGTGGGAATAAGCAGAATAGTCGGTTCTTGGCAATGGAAAACTCTCATATTATTTATCAGTCCATTAAAAGTGACAGTTTGGTGTGTAATTTTCTCAGGAGGAATTATTGGAACTTACTCAGGTAACTTGACTCAGCGATCATTCTTGACGTTATCGAGGATATTCTTGATATTTTCTTCGGTAACCACCCCTTTTGGCCTTCCTGTTGATAATATCGTGGCTGTGCTTCTTCAGCCTCGTTTAAATTCAGCAATCCAGTATTTTACCATGTAATCTGAGTGAGCAGACTCACCACGATGTCGATATCGAGCTTTTCGTTTGTCTCCTTCGCCGTTTCCCCTTTCAAATAAAAATTTAAAAATTCACTTCTTTCCATTTTTCAAGAAACACAAAAGTTTCTTACTCAAAACGACTACAACAAATAAACTAAACGATGAATTTGAGTGAAACTTTAACAGTTGACGTTTGACAGTCAGCAGTTTGTGCTGCCATCTAGCACTAGGTAGTTTCATACTAAGTAGTTTCGTCGTACACTAAGTTGCAAGGTGCATTAACGTATACACGGTGGCAGCACTAGAGAAAAATTACAACAATACAACAAAACAAGCATGTAGTAAGCTATGTTTATCAAAAATATTTGTAACTATTTTCACAATTATAAACTATGTATATATGTACCTTTTCATAATTATTAATTATATTTATTTGAATTATTTTTATGTTCACAAAATAATTTGTATATGTTTAATTCAGAATAAAACACTAAATCCTCTTTCAAAAATGTAAACAATACATTTGACGTAAATAGCTTACTATATTGCCAGTAGCTAAAAACTGTCATATGCCGTGTATACGTTAATGCACCTTGCTAAGTAGTTTCAACATTAATCCGCCCTCGTATACTGTTAAAAATAATTAACTTTTCTAAAATGGATTTTAAAGTGTTCTACAAAACTGTTTTGAAAAAAGCAGCTTTAAAAAATATTTTGAAATAAATTTTATATAACAAAGATTCTTTTTGTAAAACCAGAAATATTTACATATTTCCATATCCTCCAATTGCTTTTTCAATGCATATTTATATTTTTCAAGTAACTAACCAATAACACAAATATGTAGTTTTTTAGTGGGCAAGGTTGTGTATAATAATAAAGTAAAGGATATTTTGGAGTGCCCTCTCTTTTCTCTTTCTGTCACATGCGCAATGTCAAATTATTGAACTTTCGCAGAAAATGATGGCGAAAATAAAATAGAAAATAAAAACAGGAATTAATTTACAATGATTAACGTACAAATATTAAATTCTTTTTTGTTTGTGGACATTTATTTGATTTTAATTAAATGAGTGTAAAAAATATAAAAAGATCATTGACATTTTCTAAAGCAATAATCAGTAAAATTTTTGCAAAAGTCAGGAATATAAAACATTAAAAAAGAATAAATGTCATTCCACCTGCATTCATACATACATATATGTATATGTATGTGTGTATGTATCAACGTTATTAAGCCTAGGAAATTGTTGAAAAAATAATACAATAGATGCATGTAAATATACATAAGTACTCGTATGTAGGTTTTATTATCATATAAAAAAAACAAGGTGCTACATTCTCTTTTTATTATTTTTAATAAGAATTTTTGTTTTTAGAGAGAAATACTTATACTCCGCCTTGAACATATCCAAAAAGCGCTAAAAACTGCTATTCTACCTGATTCGAAGGACCAATATTAATATGATAGAATAAGGGAGAATGAATCCTTGGAAATTGTAAAACAAAAAAGGTCAGAGCCAAATAGAACGCAGAAGACATCGAATATTTATTTCCAAATATTTGTAAGCCACACTCAAAAAAAAAGTAAACTAAATTTAACTTAGCTTGAAGAAATTCGGGAACGATTTGGCTCCAAAGAAATTGTGACTTAAATTGTTGAATTTTGGCTTAAATTGTTAATTTTCATAAAAATTAGTAATGAAACGTTTTTTTTTTAAACTAAAAAGAAATAATAATTTTCTAGAAAACAGTTAAAAATAAACTATATAATTATGAATACGAGGGCGGTTCGGAAACTGCTTTGCCTATCAATAAAAGAGAATAGTTAGTTTTTCAAAAATATTTTTATTTTTTAATATAATCTCCTGAAACTTCAATACACTTAGTGCAACGCTTTTCTAGCAATTCTACCTCTTGATTAAAATAGTTTTCCTCAAGGTCTTCAAAATAGTGGTTTACAACTGTAATGGCATCTTCATTTCAGGTAAAACGCTTGCTAGCAAGGATTTTTTTTAGATTTGGGAACAGGTAAAAGTCACTGGGAGCTAAATCAGGAGAATAACATGGGTGGTCAAGCAACTCGTACTTTAATTCGTTGATTTTAGCCATTGTTAAAACAATTTTGTGCGCTGGTGTGTTGTCTTGATAAAAAATTATTTTTTTGTGTTGTAAGCCATGATGTTTTTCTCGAATTTGTACATTTAATTGATCCAAAAGGTTGCAATAGTACTCTGAATTTATTGTTTTGCCCTCTTGCAGATAGCCAATCAATAAAATACCTTTGAAGTCCCAAAAAACCGTTGCCATAACCTTACCAGCCGATTGAATTGTTTTTGCCTTCTTTGGGGCACTTCCTCCAGCTTCAGTCCATTGTTTGGATTGTTCTTTTGTCTCTGGAGTATAGTGGTGTATACATGTCTCATCAACAGTTATGAAACGACGCTTAAAATCCATTTTATTTCGCTTAAAACGATCCAAATAAGCTTGAGAAATGTTCATTCTTATTCGTTTTTAGTAGACTGTTAAGAAATGCGGCACCCATCGTGCAGAAAGCTTTTTCATCTGTAGTTCTTCATGCAAAATTAAATAGACTCGATCATTTGAGATGCCCATGATATTAGCTATTTCACGCAATTTTATTCGCCGATCATTTAATACCATATCATGCATTTTGGCTACAATTTCTGATGTTGCTGTTTTTGGACATCCACTACGTGGTTCATCTTCACTGCTTGTACGACCACATTTAAATTCAGCAACCCAATTTTTTACTGCTGCCTATGAAGGAGCACTTTCACCTAACACATTCACCATATCATTATGAATTTCTTGTCCCGATAAACCTTTTTTATGTAAATATTTAATGACACCACGCATTTCTAATTTTTCCATTGTAAAAAAATCGCGGATGCGGGTTTTGTGAACACCTGTATCTATATGAAGGAGCTACCAGATCGAAACAAAATTTAACATGTGTTCATAGCAGAGATAGAAGTTTCCAAAACACTTAACTTTTCTTTTCACTTTTCTATTTATACCGCGCTTTTTGTGCTAGGCTAAGAAATTATCGAACCGTCCTCGTATGTGGAAACACACTATTATGCAATTCAGATGTTTTTTATTCGCAAAAGCCATTGTATTTTTTTTCAAGGTTTTTCTCATGACGGTTAAAATCAATCTTGTCACCCTGTTTTGACTTAACGTTGAGTTCTGGGACACCCTATATATTTATATATTTGCACTCACTTTATTTTTGCGAAATTTGTCCTCAGAAAACAAACAGACACTATTTTGCAATATTATTCATTACTTAAGTTCATATGGAAATTTCGTTCTGAACTTAAAAAAAAAATCAAAAGATACAAAAAATAAACAGAAATAATATTCTTTCATGACATGCGTTCATATTTATGTACTATATGTACAAGTAATGTACATACTTTTTTTTATATATAAACTATATATGGATTGATTTTGAAAATGAAATATTTATACGAATAATCAGCAAATAGCGCAAGAATAAATGAATTGATTAGCGACAATGCCAATTCTTTTGCAATATTCTATTACGTGAAAGTCACAGCGTTTGAATTTTTAAAATACACGTACGTAAATACTCCAGCGCTATATGATACGAGTTGCATAATTTAGATTCCTGCTTAAAAGTACTAATATTTTTTAAAATTAAATTATAATAAATTTTAGTTTTTTATTCACTATTTTAGCTTCTAACATTGATACCAATAAATTACAATTTTAAATCAAGTACTCGTAAACGTACACTGAAAAATATTTGCTTCATATTTCCAATGAACCCCATTCATTAGATAATTTTCATTAACCGAATGAAAAATTACGTTCCATGAATGAAGATTCACAGCATTAATGAAAATCTTCATTAAAATTGATTCATTAGTTTTCATAATTTCATTAGAAAATTTCATTGGATTTGTTATAAACAATTTTTGAAGGCTGGGTACAAAATTTTAGAGATTTATTAAAAGTGAGATAATAAATATATTATAACTATTAACTAAATGACAAAGGAAATTATTTTATACATTATTTACTGTGTAAAAAATTATTTTATCAATAGTTTTTTAGTTGTTATGAAAATGTTCATTATATTAACTAAACTTTTCATTAGAATTCATAAACTACCCTCATTTTAAGTACCTACATAGTTGAAATCAAAAGCAAAGAGATGGGCTCTTCTTTGGTTTTTTGCTTAAAGGAATATTTATTCTGTTACAAATGCAACAACAAAGTCACACTTAATTTTTTCCTTAGCCTTCGTTGTGAACAATTATGTATTTATACTATAGATTCTATAGCCAAAGCAAACGTTTTGTTTTTGCACGCAACGGGGCATTTTTTTTTTGTTCTTCAAAAAGCAAAACATCACAAGTTTCCAAAAGCAGAAGCAAACGTTTAAAAAAATAAATGAGTTTGCTGCAGTTCATTGTTTAAAATGATTCTGAAGTCAATAGACAAAGTTTATGAAGTTTATGAAAAATAAAATATACTTAATTATCCAAAATGTCTACATATGTAACATTACATATTATTTTTTCAGTTATTTTGTGTTGAATTAAAATGTTTTGATTTTGAATTAAAATATTTTGATTTCCTTTTTAATGTATTAATATTATTAATTTTATTTTGCATTATAATTAAAACAATAAAAAATTATTTTATGCTTAATATAAAAAAAATTGTTTAGTTTCTTTTCAGTAGCACAATTCTAATGAAAAAAGGTCATTAGAATAATGAAACTCCTCCTTAAACTAATGATTTTATTTCATTAGAATGAAGAAAATTTTTCACCAAATTGGTGAAGATTTTTATTGGTTCAACGAATTTATTCATTAAAATAGTGAAAATATTTCATAAAAATAATGTAACACATTCATTAGCCTAATGAACAAATAACGTTAACCTAATGATTTTTTTCATTGTTTTAATGAAAAGTATTCATAAATATTATGATTTATGCTTCATTAACTTAATGAAGTTTTCATTAATCCAACGAATGTATTCATTAAATAATTTTTAATGAAAGAAGATTCATTAGTCCAATGAAGGCCATCATTGGCCGAAAAATAATGAAAATTTTCATTAGATTAATGTCAAAATTCATTATATTAATGAAGGAATTATTTTCAGTGTAGAGGAGGCCACCACTATGGTTCTGCAAGTTATTTAGTTGCATTTTAAAAATCCGTGTTGTGTGAGAACAAATTGTCCAACGCTTTTTCACCTGCAACATCTATAGGCCAATTGTGGCCACAATCCATAGTTGTAGTCGTATTTTTAAAATAACTGTTTCAGAAAATTAAATTTACTTTTATGTTTCGCGCTCAAAACTTTTTACAAGGATTGATCTTGAAGCTATATATTGCTAGATGGAAGCGAAAACACAAGCATTTTTGAAATTAGCAATTTATGTCATATGTTTGTACCCATATGAGCAACTTCTTATTGAGGAGTTTGGCCCTTCTAATCCCTCCTGTATGCACTTTCCGAGCAATCAATGGAAGACAAGGCTTAATGAGTTGGTAGGCCGAAGCCTACTAGCAGTGTCAGCCCTTAAACCAACTCACCCGTCAACCATCACCACTAGTTCCTCACAGTACAGGTATCTGTTGTAAAGGCAACAGAACCTCGGGAGTTTGTTAGTCCCCGAAAAAAGTCACGCTAAGCAATCATCAAGGATACTAAGATCTCCTTCCTGCGTTTTAGTTTTTAACCACAGCCAGAACTTTCCAGCCAAGATAGGCACCTCAACCATGATCAGCCCGGGTTGAACTGCAAGCAGAACCACCCGGGTGCCATGCTGATCCCCGTTCTGCCAATTTATACCCTTGGTAATTGTTTCAGAAGCCAACACAACATAAGTCATGCACCTTCCTAGAGTTTTATTTGCTGCAACAAACGAGAGACCCCTTCCCCTCTATACCCGAAAAGCAGAGTGCCCAAGTTAGGAATACGCCAAGGCAAAACCTGTTCCCCGGGGGGGATGAATATAGACAGAAAATAATTTAATGGCTTGGTGGCTGATTGGTTAAGGCAGCAGTTCATGATACGTCATGACCCGAGTTCAAATCCGAATGGGTGCTGATGAGTAGTGTGGCGACCACGAAGCAGCTAGTTGTGTCCCCTAAGCTTAAAGATTTGATTATTAGCTTTCTTGTCTTCTTTAATCAAATATTATTGATGACAGAAAATTTGTATTGCAAAAAATCCTTCTTAAGAAATGCTTAAGAAAGGAAAAACTTGAACTAAAACTACACTTATAGAAAACCCGTAATAACTGTGATGTATTTTAACATCAATGCAATGCCAAATGTCATCATTTTTGACCCCATGACAATTTTCATCGCTGTGATATCAACCATAACATCAGTTGCTCTAATTATCATTAGCAATAATTATGACAATTATTTTATCAATGAGATGTCATACTGACATCGTGGTGAGTAATGCTTTATTGGAATACGTTTGATGTGAGCATGTGATCAATGCAGTGGCACTCTAATATCGAAGAAATGACTAAATGAAGCCAATATAATGACAAAATATTATCAATAGAATATCACACTAACATCAGTCCATAGTTGGACTGATTTTAGGTTTCAATATGATGTAAAAATCTCATTGATGCGATGGCTCATTAACATCAGAAAAATTATTAAGTGAAGTAAATTTTATGACAAAATGTCTTCAGTACCTAACATCATCGCTAACATCAACTAAACGTAATTTAATTCAAAAATATGTTCAAACATATAATTTTATATTTTACTAATTTCAAGAAACCAATGAGAGTTAAAAATGTTCTAATACTTGATGACTTAAGCTCTAAACACTAACAATTGCCAATTTCGCGAAAAATGCTAACAAAAGCAAGATAAATAAATTAAAACGTTACATTTCGTATGAATTGAAAATATTAATTTTGAAAGCGAAACATAAATAAGAAATATGTTAGTGATGCACTTCCAATCGAACGAATACAACTAAACACGTTATTCGAATAATAAAAATATTAGTAGTATAAGAAATCCTATTAATTTTTCTCAATTTCATTAATACACTAAATATTATATATTCATTATTTATTAAAAAGGTAAATCCAGGAAATAATTGTCAAAAAAGTGTTAATTTATGTCATAATAATAAGTTTTTATTTTTTTTCAGTTTTCGAATATTAGTTTTCATACATCACTATTCAAGAAATTACAACTGAACATAACGGCATTGCCAGAATGAAACAACTAAATTCCTTACTATATATAAAAGTTAACGTACTGTTTTTGCATAAACTTTTTTAACAAATGTATGGTAGTGTTAATGTGTTTGGTAACTAACGTATGCGTTAAAACTCAAGTAAGATTTTTTTTGGATACGATCGTAAGTGTTTAATATGATTCATTTTTTTCTAGTTCTTAAAAACTAATTTAAATTTAAAAATAATAATTTTAACAACCAAATTCCTTTTCAACTATAAAAAGAAAATATTGTAACACTATTTAGGCTTTTTTTTTTTTAAATAAATGTTGACAAATTTAATGTATTATAATTATTAATAAAATGTATCATTGAATTGATGTCACCACAGTTGTAGCATTGATGATACTCATTGTGATTGATGTCTGTTTTCACATTACTGATGACTATTTACATAATATTGATGTCACAATTCTGATGACCCGACGTCATCAATATGAAGATGCTCTTTTCTATGAGTGCAGATGTACAAAAAACAAAAATCTAATTTAAAAGCTTATAAAGTTCAACAAAAATGCAATAAATTAAAAGAATTTGTGTTGCCATTTAGCCCTAGATTGCTTCAATATCAATCCACCCTCGTAGCAAAAAAAAAAAAAAACGTTTTATTTAATAGTCATTATTATAATTTAAGTTGTAATTTATTTGATAAAACAAAATACTAAGTGAAAATTAGAGATAAATCAACAACTTTTATACGGTTGAATGGCCATAATTAAATACATAACAGTGCTATTATGGCACGTTCCACTAACTTACCGCCAAAGTCAATATAAAATTGTGTAACACCGAAAGAAGTTCAATATTTTGAAATACTCGTATGTCACTTCAAATGGTTTCAATTAAAGTATTGCAAGTGTTAATAAGCAACAATAAAAAAGTGTTTGTTTAATGATAAAATGCAAGTTTTGAGTAAAATGTTTATCATCTTCAATTAATTCTTGGGAAATGTTTTTCTATTGCTTGCGAGTTCATCATGAAAAATAGTAATTTGTTACGATAGTCTACACTTTCCTACAAGACTGCATATGTAGGGGTCATCACCTGAGTACTAGTCCAAGACAAAAAAAACAAGTAAGAGTGCGGTATATTCGGCTGGGCCGAATCTAAAATAACCTCCACGATAGTCACGTATATGTCTAGTATATATTACAAATTTGAACTGATTATGCTCGGTTATATATGAACCGATGTCGGAATTTTCTATTTTATGCATTTTAGAACTTCTTTTATAACGAGAATTGCTTTTCAGCAAAAAAAAATATGTTAATGGAAAAATCGGTTCAGGCTATATCTCGGATATATATGGACCGATATCGGAAGTTTTCATTTTCTGTATTTAAATAACCTATTTTTATTACCAGAGCTCCTTTTAAGCAAAAAAAAAGTTGTTTAAGTTCGCTTACGCGATATTTTCATGAAAATCTTGGTTTAGGCTATATCTCGGGTATATGTGGACCGATATCGCAAATTTTCATTTTCTTTATTTAAATAACATTCTTTTGGTACCAGAGCTGCTTTTAAGCAAAAAAGTTGTTTAAGTTCGCTTACGCGTCATTTTCTTGAAAACCCCGGTTTAGGATATATCTCGGATATATATGGACCGATATCGGAAATTTTAATTTTCTTTATTTAAATAACATTCTTTTAGTACCAGAGCTGCTTTTAAACAAAAAAAATTGTTTAGGTTCGCTTACGCGATATGTTCTTGAAAACCCCGGCTTAGGCTATATCTCGTGTATATATGGACCGATATCTGGAAAATTTTTTTTTGGCTTCTAGTCACCATGGTTAATAATTGTGTGAAGTTTGAAACAAAACAAACAACTTTTGTTTTCAAAAATTTTGATACAAAATTGCAAAAATTAATGGTTTTTTTTTTTTTTTGAATTTTGAATATATTTCAGCTATATGTGAACCGATATTACTGAATTTCAATAGCAAACCCATGAATCGATGGCGTAAAAGAATGGGGAAATAAAAAAGTTTTCTCAGAAAAGGTATTTCAACGACCGACAGACGGACAGCGCTTAATCGTCTTTTCCATTCATTTTGATTCAGAATATATTTACTTTACAGGGTCGTAAATGAAAATTGTAGAAATTACAAACGGAATCACAAACTTATATATACACTTAACATTTTTGTGAAGGGTATAACAAGTGCCTGACCTATCCTTTGTCTTGCTCTGGTTTTGTTTCTTTTGCTTAAATAAGTACAAAATTAGTAAAAATGATTTAAAATCGTAATTGTTATAATAGCTAATTGTCATAACAATTTAATCAAATAAACGTTTTGATGAATTTTTCACTTAAAACTATTTAATTTTGCAGAAGTGTTTTTGAGCACGAATGCACCCGCAATTAACAAAAGTGTCTCTATTCAAAGAAATCAAAAATGTAATCGCATGAATTGCATGCACAGTAATTTTATTTGCTAATTTTCCTTTTAATAATGAACAATATTCTGATGGGATTCTCCTTTTAAGTATTTAATAAGAAATCAAAAATATAAAATTTCAGCATTAGGCAGCAACCCTTTTAAGTATTTATTAATCGATTTTCAATTGATTTATTTCAATAATTACTTATTTCCAGCCATTCAAGCTTTTCTTTAATTTTTGTGATAATAATATTAAATACGCAAAAACAACACAATCACTCCTGCCTCTGAGTTAATCAATCTCAAATCAGTTCAAGCGAATTGTATATTCACAAGCAACAACAATTTCGACAAGCCCCCTCTTATAATCAAATAAATTTTATCAGTTATTGTCTACTTTATTTATATGTATATATATTTTGTGTTTTTTTGGGGTTTTCACAGAAATACGAAAACAAAGTGTTTGTGAACCATAAACAAAAGAAATCAATAGTAGTACAAATCTGAATTCAAAATGATAAAATTATTATTTATTATATAAAGCAGTGATGCCCAAAAGTTCTATATGGAAGAGTAAACAGCATTACATTTAAGGAAAAACTACTTTTATTTAATATTTTTTGTTGTAAAAAGCAAAACATTTACTAAAACAAAGTTCACACTGATAATCGCTGTCGTCAATGTTTACCAACAAAGCATGCGAAAGTGTTGTTGCTTTGCTTTTGTGTGTGTGCGGTGAAGAACGAAAAAAATATGAAATACGAAGTTGTTTGTGTATTTTTCATTGCTAGTGCTGAGCGCAGTATTTGTGTATTAAAGAGTACAGCCCTATAGCTAAGCGCATTTACAAAAACAATTGAGTGCCAAGCGCATAGGCCTGGGCATGTTTGATATCAAGAATCTTTCATTAAACACTTCTGAAGTAGATAACACACGATATGTTTTTAACAATGTACATGGCATTTTTCACAATGTTAAACTCCTACATGTCGTCTGTTACCTCAAAAACATTGCGTCTGTAAAAAACATGGGCAAAGTCATCTGACAATATTTCAAATAGAGTGTGTTCTATTTTTCTATGCTTAAACATCTGACATTGGAACTCTATGCCTTGCGAACAATTCAGCGGCCGTGTTTGGGCGGTATAAGTAGTCGGCTTGAGGAAATTTTAACGCATTAATATTTTAATATGTTTTAAATAATTATTTTTTATAATAATAAAAAGCATAGACAATGTCAGACGTAAATGTACAAGTACGTTTGTGAGCAAATTTTAAAAACCGTCTGTAAAAATTAAAAATTTTGACAGACATGATAAAATACATGAGGAATTACATATTAAAAAATAGACGTAAAAACATACTTGGGGTCTCCACGCGCAATAACCTAGGAAATAATTATGTTCTCAGCAGTCAAATTCTATTGCCAACACCATATGTTCACTTGTGGACCGCAAAAACATTTATTTCCAAATACTTTTTTTAAGAAATAATGTTCAACATAAACTGTCAAATTTAGTTGTCTATTCTTTAACATTTGTTGTTAATTATTGTTAATTATAAATCTATTTAAATTAAAAATAAAAAAGATAAACATGCCTATTTGATTATGATTTGATTAATATAAATGAAAAAATTTTGTTATATTTTTATTTATCTATTGCAAACATGATATTTTAAATTTATAATAAATAAAGTAAATTTAATATTTTAAAGCAATAAATTTTATTTGTTTCCAAATTGACATTATTTTATTATTGTTAAGCTCTAAACACTTAGACGACAGCAGACTTCACAACTTCACGGCTACAAATGAAGTTAGCTTCAAATGCTGCCGCCACGTCAGCAACATAATTATTTTGAAGACAGCAGCAGCACAATGTGTATTTAAACAATGCAAATTTTAGAGGTGACACATATAAGTATATTTTACATGAATAAAATTAAAATTACTGACTGAAAACGTAATAATATCACGTAAAGTTGTAAAAACTCATCAATTTATTTGTTTATTTTATTTATGTGATGTTTATTTCTATTAAATATTTCAAACAAATTTTAATTCTTATTGCTGTCAATTTATATTTATAGTGGCAGCACTGCATTTACTTTTTGCTGCTTACGAAAATAAAAATTAGTCTACGTTGGCAGCAGCAGCAAATGCTGTTGTGAAGTCGTGCTGCTGTGATGTCGTTAAAATAATTGTGTGCATCTAAACACAGGTATTTTATTTTTGACAGATTGCTGTCTGCTGTTGTCTATGTGTTTAATGCTTTATTAGTATATTGGACATGTAAGTACATCTTTACGCTTTCATACTAACGAAACCATTCGGGACGAAATTTTTAAATTTATGCCCAATACACAATACGTGTTCTACACCTAAGAGCATAAGCTTGAACATGAACATATTTTTGCTGTTATTCTGCCGACGTTATTGCTTATGTTCGGAAATAAATATTGCGAATGGAGACGTGCAGATATCGTCTGTACGAGTATGTGCGAAAAATCATCAACATCAAGTTCTATTAATATTTACAGGGTAGCAGCACAACAGCAAAATAACAATAATACAACAAAAACAGGCGTATTGAGAGCTATTTTTTATACTATTTTCACAACATAACCGTAATGACACTTACAGCCCGTTCATGGAACGCGTTTTAAATAAAGTGAAAATGAGCGACACGTTTACCCCCCGTCTAGATTAGCAATAAATATGTTAACATTTATTGCAGCAAACGTCAAAATTGTGTTATTGCCAGTGAAGACAGCTTATTGCTAGTGGTTGCAATTATTGCTGCAATAATTGTCAATGAATTTTCGTTAACAATTATTGCAGACACAAAACGTCAAAATTTATTGTCATTTAAGTTTAATATTAAAGAATTTTTGAAACATTCTGCTTGCAAATAATTTTACTAAATTTTTCTTTTGCAAAAATTATTAATTTAATTCTTATTACTTAAAATAAAGTGTTTTCTTTTAATGGATTGGTGCATTGAGGGTGTTTGCAAAGTAATCACGCTGTACAAACAGTTTTCTTGTCTTTAGGACTTTCAAAGTCCAGATAAAATAAAATTTTAAGTTATTTTGCACATTTTTTTGCAATAAAATTTTGCTTTTTGCGCTGAACTTTCCTATTCGGTTTTTTTGAAATTATGAGTTGTCATAAATACGTGTTCCCATACCTTTGACATAAGCAAAGCAATAAACAATTTCGTAACATTGTTCTGCCGGCGTTATTGCGAAGATATTATTGCTAATCTAGACGGGGGGTTATGACTGCGTAAAAAATTGGGTCGGGTCTGTGTCAAGGCGAATTTATGCAGGTGAATGCAAGCGAAAAGGCGAATTCAGTACTATGTATTTTGTTATTGTAAAACATATCGTGAATGTCAAAATCTAAATTCGTCTAAGATTGCTCAGCTGAGAAAAAAAAATTTTATATAAACGTTGCATACAATTTTTTATAATTGTTTGTAATTAAAATCACAGATTATAATGATTTTTCACTTTTAAATTCACAAAAATTTCCTGAAACTTACAAAATCATACAAAACAAAAACTTCAGACTAAAATGGCGCGAATATGTTTGTAAACAAAAGAAAAAAAATATGACAGTCTCATTGGAAAAAACGCGAGAAGCAAAAAACAATCACCTGTGCTGTTAAGTTCACCTAGTGAAGTTAATTCGCCTTGGTAGAAATACAATATATCATTTTTTTAAATAATTCAATAAAAATTTCTGCCTGCTTGACAAACAACGCTCTGTCGTGCTACAAAGTTCAAAATTTTAAAGCTTGCGCTTCAACTGCTACTGCAGTGACTGCTACAACTACACATTCTCTGCACTCTCATTTAACAAGTCCAATTTTAACTTTTGACAGCTTGCATCGCTACTCGTTACGTTGTACTACACGCAGAGAAAATGCAATTTGGTATATTGTTGTGGCAACGTTAGTGTTTACTCTGTCATAATGTGAATTATTGCCGGAAGCAGTGTGTTATCGTTTTTAATATAATAATTAATTATAAATTATATAATAATTTAATTATAATTAATTATAAATTATATAATAATATAATTTGTGAAAAAAGTTACAAATATTTTAGACAAGCATAGCTTCTTACCACATGCCTGTTTTTATTGTATTGTTATAATTTTGCTCTACGAGTAGTGCTGCCACGTTGTGAACGTTCATCTTCAGATTAATTGTAGCTTCGGGCAGATTTCAGTTTGCAAGATTAATAAAATATATATTTTTTTTCAGCTATAGTAGAAAATTTTACTCACGCCACTTAAAAAAAAAAAAAAGAACAGCATTAGCAACCAAATACTAGTACGTGTATGTGTATAAGTATGTGATACCAATATTTATTTTCAGTGCTGTAAATATGATCGTGACTCAAAAACGTTGAATACGAGGTCAGCCTTGAAATTATAAATCTTGTAGTATTGTTATGAAAATTATTATTTGTGTAAAAATATGGAATAAATTGTGGCTGGTTTATAATGCTGAAGATCATTTGCATATGCAAACTTACAGCAAAATTTTGGTAGGCAGGTAGAGGGAAAACTCGATCGCTCGAATGCTTCCATTTCAAGACATAACCAAAAGCGTGTAAAAAAAATTTTAACTGGAATTAATAATTTTGTATCATGATTGTCATAGAGCTTGTTTTTTTTTCGCTAGGTGCGCGCGCTATCTATTTAATTGACTTAGAGAGAATTGTTGCCTGTGATATATTTTCGTAACTAAAGTTAGTTTTTGAAAAAATTATTTATTTTCCTGTTTGTTATTCTACAGTTTACAGCTGCAAACTGTAATACATATTAAATAATGTAAAATAAAAATCAAAGCTGAAGAAGTTGGAAATAACCCAACGAAACGTCGGGAATAAATTAGGGTAAATAAATCTAGGCGCTATCGTTTTATTTTTAATACAATCTTAGAATTCCCAAATACACACGTATGTACGTGGCTCAAAGTTATAATGGAAAAATTGCTGAATTAGTTTGCCGAATATACGAGTATCGGTAAATACATAAGCCTTAGCTTAAAATAACACTTTTCCAATTATTTGTTAAGTACTGTAATACTTTAATAAGAACAGAAACTAAAAACTCTAGAACTATCTATATAAATGAAATTGAATCGCCAAATTTGTTTAACATTGCTGAAGCAATTAAAACGATGAAATTGTTTGAGCTATAGGCCAACAGGTTTATAAATAGTGTTATACTTTTTACTTATGTATTTACAACAACTTAAATTTATTTTACAATACAGCATACCCCGCGTAATTACCCACCGCTTAAATGCCTTTTTCGTTTATTCGCCTCTTATATTCAATCCCGGTTTTTTTCTCACTTATCTTCATACAAAAATACACGGTTAATTAACTTTCTTTTAAGTACTCATTTTGGGTAATTATCCAAAATATTGTATCCCAAATTCAAAAATTCCCTAAAAATTCGTTCATTTATTTACCCAACACTACCTACCTATTCACTCAACTCTGTGGACAAATTTGTCATTTGTTAAACACAAAGCGTAAATTTTTGTGAATTCAGCCAATTTGCTTTTTAACGTTCTGATATGCTTTTATTATATACATACATGCATCACTGCTATTTTTTTTTCTATTTATGTATAATTTTTGTGATAATGAAATTGTTTTATTGAATAAAATATTTTATTTTGAAAACTTCTTTTGCGTTAATTTTTATTTTGACGTATGTAACGACTTTGATTTAATTTAAGTCCGTTTGAATAAATGCCTTCGTAGAGGTACTTAAGCGCCTTCGTATAATTACCTCTATGAGGTAATTAAACTTCTCCGCTTTAATACCTTATTCGCTCAATTACCCAAAAATTATAGCAACTTGAGTGAGGTAATTAAGCGGGGATTACAGTAATCAAAATGATAAAAAAGTTCGTTACTTATTCCAGTTCTTTTATCATATTATTATTTTTAGTTATTAAATGCCTATAACTATTAGTGCAATTACCAATATCTTTTTTAAAATTAATTCTTTTCTCTTCAAGTGTATTATTTATACATATATAACATTTCCAAGGTAGACCGTTTGCTTTCTTTATGTTCTCTTTGTATTATCTTAATATTCGCTAACTCTGGCTTATCTTCTACATACAGGGCTGCGCAGTATTTGAAATACTTGTATTTGATATACACATACGTATTTTGTATCTGTATTTCAAATACACGACCTGAAAGTAAAAGGTGGTGCAAAAGTAATCCTCCTATCAGAAAATGCTATAAATTTTGCGATTGGCCCCTAATGTCAGTTCTGTTTTGACATTTGTCGAAATACACGTTAATAAACAATGTCACGTTAATAAACAATGTACACTGCTCGAGAACGTGGAATATTGGTGGCTATTTATTTGACCAATAATTTTCATCAAAAATAATCATGAGTAATGAGGCCCATTTCCATCTTAGCGGTTATGTAAATAAGCAAAATTTACGCTTCTGCGGCACTGAAAATACGCGTGTAACCCACGAAGAGCCATTACACCCGCTCAAAGTCACTGTATGGTGCGCTGTTTTCGCTGGAGGAGTCATCGGACCTTTTTTCTGTGAATGGTGAGTGCTACAGAGCAACGAGTTCTTTTTGCTGCAAATTGATGAATTGGGATTGGAAAACATGTGGTTCCAACAGGACGGTGCTACGGCACACATTGCTTGTGTCACAACCGATATGCTGAAGGATGCATTTCCCGGATGCCTAATCTCTCGTTTTGGCGATTTGCACTGGCCAGCAAGATCGCCTGATTTGACCGCTGCAGACTTCTTTTTGTGGGGCTTTTTGAAGGCCCAGTTTTATGTCAACAAGCTTCATTCAGACTCTTGCAGCTCTTAAAAAGCTGCTAAAATTATACTACTAATAATTATACTAATTATTTGTAGTAATAATACTAAAATTATACTACGCTTAACAAAATTTAAGTTCATCGAAAAGTCAATAACGTGGTACAGTTCATTAAAACAACAACATAATCTACGGAAGGGATATGCATTCGCATAATTCTGACGGTAATAAAGCATTGACTACGCTGGGGAACATCAAAATTTAGTTTGGACACCAGATACTCCGAGCAGATATTGCCGTTAATCAATTTGAAGACAAAAATGACATTTTCCTGCGGCTTGTCAAAGAAGGCAGCTTTATTTGTTGCAGTCTGAACTCATAGGATGGTAAGTTGGCTACAGTGTTCGGGTAGATATTGCGCAGGATGAAAAGAAGGAATTGTTTTTGGATAGACTCAATTCGATCTCTATGAACATTATAAAAAGAGTCCCATATAATCGAGCCATATTCCAGTATTGGCCTGACTAAAGATGTATACAATTGCTTCACAACAGTGGAGTCAGCAAATTCTTTAGACCAGCGCTTTACAAAGCCAAGCACCCCCCTTGCTTTACTTGAGCAAAAGCTAATGTGTTGGTTGAATGTAAGTTTTCTATCAAATAAAACATCCAACGGTGTGTTCTGGCGATAGGTCCTCAAGAACGTGAGGACCTATCGCCGGAAGTTTTGGCCAATGTGATGGAAAATGCTATAAAAAGGGTTTAAATGACAATCAACTGTGGCGGCGGCCATTTACATGACATCATATTGTCGACTTAAAAGACCAAATAAAAATAATCCACAAGTTATTCATTTTTTTTTTTAATTACAGCCAAAAAAACATCGGAAGGTTATTTTTGCGCCACCCTGTAGATGTTTAGCTTCCATTTCAATTTTAAAATTCTGTAATCGGTTAAAAATTATGAATATGGAGATTTTAGTGCCTTTAGTTAGGTGAACTCCAGTGTAATTATCTTCCCTAGCAGCTAAAATCGCACCGCACACCAAAACTATTTCACTGTCATTACTCGTATAAGAAAATCATAAAATGAGTTTTGCAAATATCCAGCGTCTCCGCAGAAAAATCTGATATCTAAGCAGCCATTAGATAATGATCGTTCACACTATCTGCTTGTTATTAAAAATGCTTTTTTTATTTTTTATTGCAAGTAAACAATTTACTCACGCTTTATGTTGATGTCAGCCAGTTCGAATAATTTTGAGATCGTCGTCGGTAGTAAATTTGTTTTGTTGTTTACAAAGAGCTTTCATAGAATGTTTTCAGATGGTTTTTGATGTTATTGTTGCTGTTAGCGTTCGGCAGCCTGAGTGGCAGCTGTTGAATATCGTATGTTAAATTTATGTAGACCAACTTTAGTTTGTATTGGCCATTGTAATCAGGCGATTCGAAAATTTTACCGCGTGAGTCAATTTCTAGTTGCCAGTAAAGCCATGAATGCAAAGTTTATGTTTTCTTTTTGTAAAAAAATGTATAAATAGAATAAGAGTAATATTAAATAAAGCACAACGACTTTAAAAGCTTAAAAATAAAAGTGGTTTTATAAATAAAAATATTTCATGATTTCAGAAATTCAATAAAAAACCGATTTCATTTGAACTTATTAAATAATTTATTGGTTTCCATATTGAAATAAATATAAATGATTGGACAAGAAAGAATATTTTTGGACAAGAAAGAATATTTTTGATGTTAAATTTCAATGTTAAAGTTCTAATTTCAACCAACTGAGTATACTATTATTTGCTTTATTAGGTACTTACATACGAGGTCTGATCAAAAACCGTTATTTTAAATGTTTTCAAAAAGTATTTATTTATTCATCGATAACTATCTTGTCCCCATCAAAATAATCCCCCTCAGATATATAACAGCGTTTTTTTCCAATCCTCGAAACTCTTCAGGAACGCGCTTTTTGGTACAGCCCCTGTTTCGATTTTTCATTTATCTCCTCAATCATAGCACAACACTTTCCTTTCATCGGTGTCTTCAGTTTTGGCAAGAGAAAAAAGCCAGCGGGGGCCGAGTCCGGTGAATACGGAGATTGCGGCATGACATCGGTTTTTTCTGGCCAAAATCTCACGCACAAGCATCGAATTGTGAGCTGGTGCGTTATCATGGTGCAAAACCCATGATTGTTTTTTCCACAATTCTGTGCGTTTCTGACGAATAGCTTCGCGCAAACGGCGCATAACTTCAAGGCAGTATTCCTTATTGACCGTACGACCTAGTGGCAAGAATTCATGATGCACCACGCCATTGTAGTCGAAGAAAAATGTGAGCAAAACTTGACCGAACTTTACGTGCTTTTTTCGGTCTTTGCTCTTCTGGACGCTTCTATTGGAATGATTGTGCTTTGGTTTCAATGTCATAGCCATGCACCCATGGTTCGTCACCAGCTATGACCTTTTTGAGGAAATCTGGATCGTCAGTGACGATGTTAAACAGCTCCTGAGCGATGTATATGTGACGTTGTTTTTGCTCAAAATTAGGCAATTTTGGAATAATCTTCGCTGCCGCACGATACATGCTTAAAACATCCGTAAAAATTGCTTGGCATGAGCCGAATGATATGCCAACATCATCAGCAACTTTTTTGAAAGTGATTCACGGTTATCCAAAATCATTTTCTTCACTGATTCAATGTTCTCATAGGTTGTTAACGTGCTCGGGCGACCAGGACGAGCAGTTCTGAAAACGATTATCGTTGGTACCTGCCAGTCTGGCCTTACCCCAAGGTGACCTAATCACCGGGTGAATACACTGCGTCTATCAGCGCCCCCATACATGACAGACTGCCATGCATGAGTACCAATTCGATCTCATGTTGTTTGTACATAATCTTCCCATTGGTTAGGAGCGGAGCCTTGCTAAAACTCCTTCCGATCTATGGGTCACGGCATCTGGCTGCAATGCAACTCCACACCGAGCTCAATTGAACTCTCCCCAGGACGAGCCTCGTCACTGAAATCTTTTCGGCCTTCCTTAAACCGGTTTTACCACAATTGAATTGCTCATAGCGGACTCGCCAAATGCCACAGTCAACTTTTCAAATGTCCCTGCGGATTTAATTTCATATTTTACACAAAACTTCATACAGTTTCTTTGATCCATTTTTTCAAATAGTAAAAAATCGAAGTTTGTTAGCATACAAAGTTCATTGTTGGAAATACCTTTCCATAATTTTCAAAGTCTACTGATAATAAGCGTAGCTCCTATGAAATTTCGACAAACAGTTTATAATTTTTTGATTGGTAACAATATTAGAAGCTAATATAGCGAATAAGATCAATTGTATTGATAGAGAAAAAATTAAATACAAATATTTATTAATCTATTTATGAAATTTAATTATATAAAAATTTTTTAAGGCCCTGTGATGGAAAGCAAACAAATTCCGGTTTAATTACCAAGATTGCCAACAAAAACAACAGTTGTTTGCGGCATTACCATTATTCGCCTGTGCTATCAATTTATTTAACTGTGTTATCAATGTATGCGACTGTATTATCATTCTCAGTGCCTGACAACTCAACTATAATATGAAGTCGCCTTGAGAACTACTTTTTAAGCTTAATGTTACGGCAAAATAATATTTGACAGCAAATAAATTAACTTTCATTAAAAAATCTGAAAAAAAACTGTAGATTAAAAAGTTGTTTCTAACAAAGTAAAGTGCAAAGCAAAAATTTCCGCTTTTCTAACTATTGTCAAGTTAAAACGGATCACTTTAGCAAAAACAATCTGGCCTTTAATTTGTAATTTCAATTGTTAAACATTGACCCTCAAAAATACTGCATATAAATTAGTTGTTTTTTCTTGGCAAGTGGAATCAATGACCAGCTGTCTGCAAGTCACGACTTTTATTTGTTGCCGACATAAAAATTTTTATAATAATTGCGTGTGTTTGTTCGTGTGTATTATCCCATTCATATTTTAATAGTTCACCGCGTGCCCATAATTGTAACACTCGGACTTTTCACAACAAAAAATCGATATTTCTAATTCTATTATATTCAATATTTTGTATCAATTTCAAAATCTGCTGCAAACAAACATCGTCCGACGGAGATGCTGATTTGCTTTAGCATTTGACGTTTTCATTTATTTTTTATTGAAATTTAAATGTTTATTTTTTAATATTTTTTATTCTACATCAAACTACTTTTATAATGCAGCTAATTAAATAAAAATAATACTTGTATGTACACCCCGGCTCACTTATTTAAAGGCACTAAAAATTGCATATCCAGAAGCTTGTCTTGTGCAAGTTTTAACCGATTGCAGAATTTTAAAATAGTGGAAGTGGCAGCTAGACATCTTGGGATATAAAAAATCATGACAAAAGTGAGTTTTTAACTAATACTACATTTTCAGCAACTCAAAATCTAGTAGATTTGAACTAAAATCTACAACGAAATCATTTTGACAAACAATTTTATCAGAGACTGAATACACCAACACTAAAGTGTAATTTTTGTTGCAGCGTAGTATTTCTAAGTACGTTTTGAACAAAATCACGGTTGCATCACTTGGTACTGAGTAGATTTCAGGAGATTTCGTCGAAATCTACTCATAAAGTAGATTTCATTTTGTGTGGGAAATCTGCTCAAAATCTACTAGATTTGGTTTAAAATCACGAATGAGCAGATTTCGCTTTCGTGTAAATAGACTGTAAAGAACTTTTTCTGAGCAATTTATAACAATAAGTCCAAAAATGTGCTTTCTTTTTTGGTTCACTTGAATAAAGGCATTTTTTTTATTATTATTATTTTTAAGGTAAGCGATGATTTTTTGTACGGAGCGATTGTTTATTACATTTTAATCAATTTACGATTCAAAATGGCAAAACCAAACATTTTAAATCTATCGGAAAAAATTGAAAGCGATCTGAAGGATATTCTAACCGCTCAATAGCTAAAACAAATTTGCCGAAGCCCAACAGTTGTCAAGAATTACATCTAGGATCGCGAAGGATATGGAAGAAGTTTTAAAGATCAGAAGAAGATCATCAGAATTGCTTTTAATTCTGCCTTATACTAGTCAAAACTAAGAGCTCAAGCTGGAGTGCAAGCAAGCAAGTCATCAGTATGCAGCGTAATTAAAGGGTGTGTGTATCTTAAGTACTGAAAGTATCCGATAAAAACGCCATTTAATGCTCCTCGTAAGTAAAAGCGGTTTCAATTCACAAAAGACTACTCGTCACTGGATGTGCAGCAAAGAGGTCATGTAAGTGACTGGACCCCCGTTGTATTTACGGATGAGAAGAAGTTTAATTTGAATGGATCCGATGGCTATAAACCATTATTTCCAATATTTGCGCAAAAAAAGCGTTTTTGAACCGATATCACAGCCGACAAGAGGCGTTATGGTATGGGGTGCTATTACGTACTATAGCACCAACGATCTTGAATTTCAAAGTTCAAAAATTACCAGTGCAAGCTATAAAATGTTATTGGAATCAGCTTTTCCGCAGTTCAGTGAACTATTTGGTCCCATATTTTCGATGTTGCAACAGGATAATGCCTCTATACACAACGCCAGAGTAGTAAAGGAGTTCATTGCAAGTCAAAATGTTGATACTCTTCAGCAGCCACCCTATTAGCCAGATCTAAACATTATCGAAAAATTCTGGGGTTGGTTATCTCGTAAGGTCTATGAAGGAACTAGACACTTTGATGACAAGCAGTCACTAATTCAGGCTATTAAAGATGCTTGGAGTCAAATTTCGTTGTATTACATAAATTCTCTTTATCTGTCAATGAAACCCCGTATATTTAAAATTATTAAAAGCAAAGGCGGTTTTACCGATTACTAATCGTTCTTAAGGAAAGTTAATGAATCAATAAAAAAGAAAAAAAATGATATACAGGCCTGTTCTGAAAACGGAGTGTTTTCAAATCACGAACCGTTTTGAAAGCACGCAGACAATTTGAAGCTGTTCTGCAAATCACGTGATTTTACGGTTTTCGACGTGCTTTTAATTTGTTGAAAGCACGAAAAAAACAGCTATTTTTACATTTTTATTTGTTGTTGTTTTGTTTATTTATAGTTTTATATTCTTAACCACAATAAAAAATTAATATCAAGTAAAAAAATAAACCAGCTGACTGCTAAAGAAAAAATGTAAATCACTACTATTGGTAAACACAGCAAAACAATTTCTCAAAAAACAAGCAGTGTTAATAATTTTATTAATATTTATGCTTCTGTGTCAATAAAATTTAATTTTACTACAAAAATGAACAAAGAACACATCATTTTAAATACATAAAATAGTTTTATTAAATTTGTATTGAAAAACACAGAGAAAATAACCAAGTGATATCAAAAATACAACCATTTGACTAACCGGTTTAAAATCACGTGATTTGAATATTTTCTATGTGCAGAACACCTTTTGTGTGATTTGAAATCACTTTGACAAAAAGTGATTTGCAGCACAGCCCTGAGTGTCTATAATTTTATTAATATTTATGTTTCTGTGTGAGTAAAACTTAATTTTATTACAAAAAGGAACAAACAACATATCATTTTAAATACATAAAAATAGTTTTATTAAATTGCTAATGAAAAAGACAGAGAAAATAACCAAGTGATATCAAAAAGCCAGCCATTTGGCTGACCAGTTTAAAATCACGTGATTTCAATATTTTCTATGTGCAGAACACCTTTTGCGTGATTTGAAATCACTTTGACAAAAAGTGATTTGCAGAACAGGCCTGATAAAAAAAACCAAAAAGAAAACTGTTTTTCATTAAAATTAGTTAAAGTGAACCACAAAAAAAAACACATTTTTGGACTTTTTTTATAGATTGCTCAGAGAAAGTTATTTAGTTAAGAGAGCACTATTGGTATGACTTTTTTGTATTTCAAGATGTGTAGCTTCCACTTCTATTTCAAAATTATGTAATCGCTTTAAAATGACAAAAGATATAGGCTTCTGAATATGGAATTCTTAATGCCTTTAAATAAATGAACAGGAGTGTATATTGAATAATACACTTAAAACAATTGTTTTTGCAAACACCAGAAATTCAATATTATTTTTGCTTACAGGGAAGGCAATCATCCAGATGATTATTCCAGAGGTCTTACTTATCGCAAGCTGTTAGAAGAAGTCTGTCGTTTTGCCAATGTATTGAAAGATCATGGCGTGGAAAAAGGTGATCGTGTTTCTATTTATATGCCTATGGTTTTGGAACTTCCAATAGCCATGTTGGCTTGTGCCCGTATTGGTGCTGTGCATTCCATCGTTTTTGCTGGTTTCTCGTCAGACTCATTGGCCGAGCGTATGTTCGATTGCAAGGCTAAAATTTTGATAACCGCCGATGGCGCTTGGCGTGGTGAGAAACCTTTGTACCTGAAAGCTTTGTGTGATATAGCTTTAGAGAAGGCCGAAGAAATGGGTCACACGGTAGAGAAATGTATAGTTGTGTCGCATTTGAAGAGAGTCACTGCCTGCCAAGAAAATCATGTGGAACAGGATATACCCTGGACTGATGATCGTGATTTCTGGTGGCATGAGGAAATGGAAGATAAAGAACCTGCCTGCTATCCCGAATGGATGGATGCTGAAGATCCTTTATTCATGTTGTATACAAGTGGCTCGACTGGCAAGCCCAAAGGAGTTTTGCATACTACTGGTGGCTATTTATTGTATGCGGCCACAACCTTCAAAATTGTATTTGATTATAAGCCTGGTGATATCTACTGGTGTACTGCCGATGTTGGCTGGATCACTGGTCACACATATGTTGTGTATGGTCCTTTGGCCAATGGTGCTTCTTCAGTTATTGTAAGTCTAGATATATTTTTGTTTATTTAAAGTATTTAATCAATAACTACATGTTTTCTATTCAGTTTGAGGGAACTCCTTTTTATCCTGATAATGATCGTTATTGGGCGGTTATAGACAAATATAAAGTAACTCAATTCTACACTGCCCCCACGGCCATAAGAGCTTTGATGAAGTTCGGTGACGGCCCAGTTCTAAAGCATAAATTAGAGCATTTGAAGTAAGTTATTGTACTTTAAATCCACTTTTCTTAATTTTATAGCGGGTACGAGTTAGTACATTTAATAAAATACATTTTTTTTTAAATAAAGGCTTTTTTATAATAAATCTTTTTAATAGTTCCTTTTTCAAAAAAGGTACTTTCTAAAAGAGGTACATTTTTGAAGGCGCACGCTTCTAACATAAATTTATATATTTCAAAAGGCACTCTGAGTTATTGAAAACCACTTTAATAAATACTTTCTTAATAACGTTTTTAATAGGTTGTTTTTAATAGGTTGTTTTTAATAGGTTGTTTTTAATAGATACTTCCTCAAAGGGATACTCTTTTCAAAGGTACTTTATATACGTTTTTAAAACGTTTACTTTTTCAAAAATTGGTTTTTTCAAAGGTACTCACTTAATTGGTAGTTTTTTATTAGAAAATTTTTTAACATGTATTTTTTTATTAGGTACTTTCTTGAAAATAACTTTTAATCAGGTACCTTTTTAAAAAGGGCCTTCAAAAGGTACTTGTTAATAGATATTTTCTACAAAGGTACGTTTTAGAAAAGTAACTTTATCAAAGGTAATTTGTTAATTATTTTGTTCCGAAGAGGTACTTTTTAGTAGGATTGCTTAAAAAAAATCTTTTTTCAAATGTACTTTCTTAATTAGTACTTTTTTAAGGGAATGTTTTTTAAAAGCTATTATTAAATTAGTTTTTTTGAAAAAAAAATTCAAACAGGTGCTTTTTATAAATGACTTCTAAAGTACCTTTTTATAGGTATTTCCTAAACATTTCCTTCGAAAAGTTATAACTACTACCGTATGAGCTATCTAGAGTCGCATAAACTACTTTTTGATCGCCAATACGGATTTCGTAAGGTGATCTTTCGGTTTAACTCAATCCATCATATCCGTAAAAGTAAAGTGGTGGCTCTGGATATTTCAAAAACATTTGACAGAGTGTGGTATGCTGCACTACAGGCAAAACTTACTGCTTTTGGTGTCAGTGATGACTTTACTCGGTTTATATTGAGCTTTCTCAGAGACCGCACTATACGAGTCGTTATAGATGGGGTCTTATCAAATGAGTTCAAAATAAATTCAGGTACACCGCAATTCTCCGTTATTTCTCCTACCCTATTTCTTATTTTCCTATGTCAAACTTCCAACTCTACCCACTCTTTTGCGGATGATAGCAGCATTTTCCATTCGTCCTACTTCAGTTATAGGCCCAGCCTATACGAGATCGTTGCCAAGAGGTAAAATATGAATGACTTACTATTAATCTCCGAATGGGGTCGTAAAAATAGGGTCATCTTTAACGCTCGTTAGATCCAATGCTGCTTATTAACTCACAAACAAACGAACGCAAACGTTGCTCCATCTGTACTCATGGATGGTATAAATATTGAGGAATCGGATGCTCTTGATGTTCTTGGAATGAAGATACAGTTTGATGTTCGCTGGACTGAACACATTTTTCTAAAGAAGCATTCAAGTGCCTCGGGTTTTTGAAACGATGTAAGATGTACTTCACTCCATGCGATCTCCTTACTATTTATACCATGAGTGAAAATGGAATACAACTCTCATGTTTGGGCCGGTGCCTTAAAGTCTGTTTTGGTGTTACTCGATCGTGTACTGGAGAGGGCGAAGACACTTATCGGTTCCAGCAGGGTATTCAACTCTATTGATTCACTGGAGCACAGACGCAACGTAGGGAGCGTTACTCTCTTTTATCGTTACTAGAATGGATTTTGCTCCGAAGAGATTAGGGATCTTGTTCCCGAAACTCGCACATTTATACGGAACACGCGTGCATCATCCAGAGCGTATCTATTTGTTGTCGATTGCCCGGGGAAACGTACTACGCATTACAGAGAGAACTCGTTTTTCAGCCGTACGTTTCGTCTGTCGAATAAGTTGCCTGTAGACGTGTTTCCTGTGTGTGACAACGTTGGAAAGTTCAAGTCAAATGTTCACGAACACTACTCCCTCTTTCCCCTTTCTCATAACATATTTTCCTAGTTCTAGTACAATGTACTGCATATGTCATCCCCTGAGTACTGGTCCAAGATAAAAAAAGGTACTTTTTCCAAAGACACTTATATCAAAGATATTTCTAATTGGTACTTAGGAGAAACTGTTTTAAAGGTTTAAGGTACTTTCTTAAAAAGAATTCTTTAAACAGCTACTTTTTCACAAAGGTATTTTTTAGTTGGTACTTTCTTTGATTTCTTCCGGGGTATTAATTGGTACTTTCTTCAGAGGAACTTATTAAAAGGCAATTTTTATTAGGTACTTTTTAAAAAGGATATTTCAAAACATTTACTTCTAAGCAGGTACTTTTTCCAAAGGTAGTTTTTTAATAGGTACTTTTTAAAAAGACCTTTTTTAAAGGCGCTTGGTTAATAAATATTTTCTAAAAATAAATTTTCTCTAAAAATAAGTAGTTATTCCAAAGGCTATTTTTTAAAAGGCCTTTTTTAAACGATATTTTTTATAGTTCTCTTTTTAAAAGGAACTTTTTTAAAACGATCTGTTTTGAAAGTAACTGTACCAATTTTTCAGTTCTTGAAAAGGTATTTTTTTTATTGGACATTTTTTAAAGTTACTGTTTTAAAACAGTATTTTTCAAAAGATAATTTGTTAAAAATTATTATTTTTCAAGTTGCATTTTTTTTAATGATAAATGGCATTTACTCAAAGGTATTTTTTTTTTAAATATTTTTTATTTATTTTATTTATTCTGTTTTTAATGTCCCATGCACAAGACTTTAAGTCTCATATTGCAGCATGGAACTCAGTGTCTGTACATACAAAAGAAAATATGTAGATTTATATGTACAGGGTGGCCCAGAAAAACCGAAGTGGTGTGAATTCCTTATAACTTTTTTATTATAATTTTTTTTTCTTTTCTTTTCAGTATTTTGTAAAGAAGACTTGGATAATTTATAATGGAGCAATACACAATTGAACAACGTGCCCAAATTGTTGAAATTTACTTTTCAAATCAACGGTCCATTGTGTTGACTCAGCGTGCATACCGTCGTCAATTTAATGTGCGGGTTGCACCCTCTCAGTCAACAATAAACCGTCTGGTTGCAAATTTTCGAGAACAAGGAGCAGTAAGGAACCTTCCTGGTCCCGGCAGACACCGAACTGTCCACACGGCTGACAATATTCAAGTGGTACAGGAGAGTATTCGGGAGGATCCAGAAACATCAACCAGGAGACGTTCGTCACAACTGGGCCTCTCAAGGACGTCGCTGCAGCGAATTTTGCACACCATAGGATTGTTTCCATACAAAATTCAACTTGTCCAAGAATTGAAACCAACAGATTACCAGCAACGACTTGACTATGCAATTTATTTCCAGCAAAAAGCACAAGAGAATCCAAATTTTATTCATAACTTAATAATGAGTGACGAAGCCCATTTTCAATTAAATGGGTTCGTTAACAAGCAAAACTGTAGGATATGGGCTACGGAAAACCCGAGAGTACTTCATCAACGACAATTGCACCCAGTTAAGTGTACCGTTTGGTGCGGTGTTTCTTCAGAAAGGATCATTGGCCCATTTTTTTTTGAAAATGAACAAGGTGTCGCCATTTCCGTCAATGGTGATCGATATCGGGCCATGTTGCAAAATTTTGTAAGGCCAGCCGTGGAAAACCATCCGCAAATATGGTTCCAACAGGATGGAGCCACAGCGCACACTGGGAGGGCCACAATGACTCTTTTACGCGACATCTTTGGTGAAAGAATAATTTCTCGTAACAGCAATTTTAATTGGCCTCCGCGTTCCCCGGATTTAACCGCTCCAGACTGTTTTCTTTGGGGCTATTTAAAAGGAAAAGTTTATGTTAATAAGCCTAGGACTATTGAGGAGTTAAAAACCAATATTCGAGAAGAAATTAACAACATACCACCGGAAGTTTTGCGAAAGGTCATGGAAAATGTGTTGGAAAGAGCACATTTGTGCGAAGCAGAATATGGCCACCACTTGCGGGATATCATTTTTAATAACTAATCCAAAAATATTCCCCATAAATTTAATGTATTTAAAAAAAAAAAAATTAAAAAAATATCTCTTAAATAAAAAGTTATAAGCAATTCACACCACTTCGGTCTTTCTGGGCCACCCTGTATTTATGCTACGGATCTTCACTATCGCAGCTAAAGATCCCTACCGGTCCTACACAAAAAGCTCAACAGTATTTATACTCAATATTCCGCAAATAACTTATTATCATCCTCAGGAAAATTAAATTCTTAAAATTAATGTTTTGGTATTTTTCCACAGGGCACTTTTTTGTAATTGTTTGTTAAAGAAATTACTTAATGCTACTAATAACAATATATCTCTTTTTGGAACGTCTAATTAAAGAATGGATATATATATTTCTCTGTTGTAGAGTTTTGGGCAGTGTTGGTGAACCCATCAATCCAGAGGCTTGGCTGTGGTATTATCGCTACGTGGGCAAAGAAAGATGCTCCATAGTGGACACTTTCTGGCAGACCGAAACTGGCGGTCATGTCATTACCCCCCTGCCCGGCTGTACACCCATGAAACCGGGCTCGGCAGTAAGCTTCAGATTCTCGTATGTTTTTAAAGAAATTAAATTTAAATGTGTTTTTATATATTTCAGTCTTTTCCTTTCTTTGGCGTAAAACCAACGTTGTTAGATGAAAGTGGTATTGAAATTAAAGGTGAAGGTGAAGGTTATTTAGTATTTTCACAACCCTGGCCCGGCATGATGCGAACCCTTTTTAATAACCATGAACGCTATGAGGAAACTTATTTCTCAAAATTTCCCGGATATTATTGCACCGGCGATGGTGCCCGCCGCGATGCTGATGGATATTTATGGATTACCGGACGTGTTGATGATATGTTAAATGTATCGGGACATTTAATGTCTACTGCTGAAGTGGAATCTGTGCTTACCGAACATGCCCGTGTAGCAGAATCTGCTGTAGTGGCCCGGCCACATCCTGTAAAGGGCCAGTGTTTGTATTGCTTTATCACAACCAATGAAAACGAGAAATTTGATGCGAAATTAGTGGCTGAATTGAAAAAATTGGTACGAGAACGTATTGGTCCATTTGCTATGCCCGATGTGGTGCAACATGCTCCCGGCTTACCCAAAACACGTTCAGGTAAAATTATGCGTCGAGTGTTGCGTAAAGTTGCGATCAATGATCGTAATGTGGGCGATACATCTACCTTGGCTGACGAAAGTATTGTTGAACAATTGTTTGCCAACCGTCCTCAAGAAGGCAAGTAAGTCCGCTTAAGTTTCTAATACATTCCACAAAAACAAAAATAGCAGTCACTTAACCAGCCAAACCCAAGTAAAGCAAAATACCAGCCAGAGGCTTAAGGATATATCAAAAAATTATATTTATATGCAAGTAAAAGCAAAACTTCTGCAGCCCAAAGACACACTCACACAAAATAAGTGATAAAAACAAAAATTAAAAAAAAGATTTTAGCATTGAAAACTCTCTATATGGGAGGTATATTTTAAATATTTAGTTTATTTCTATCCAAAATTTTTATTATTTGTTTTTAATTTTTTTTTTTAATTCTTTTAATCTCTGTGTTTTTTATAAAAAAAAGAGTTTAATTGAATCAAAATATGCTAAGAGCCGTACACTCTGCGCAATATACATACATATTTTTTAGATTTAAGTTGTACATTATCATAGGCGTAGCAAGGCCTTACCACCTAGCGCCTTAAGAATTATTTTTACTAGCAGTAGAAAAAAAAATTTTTAATTAACTCCATGTTTATTTTATATATTTAAATGTAAAAATATTCCATATTTAAGTTGTAGTTCTCATCAATAAATTGAATATTTTTTTCAAGTTTTGTTTTAGAGAAACACTGTAGTCTGTAGTTCGTTTGAATGAATTTATGTATATAATTTATCACTGCAACCCTCGTGTGTCTGTATCTTTTAGATGCATGTAATAATTATACATATATATTTAATCTAGTGTTTTTTTTATTTTAACTTAATTGCGTTAATTACCGTATTTTTTGTTTATTTGTTTTATGGTTTATAAGTTCAATCCAGTTATAAGTTAAAATAACTTTTTATTTATTTGTAAAACAAATTGAAATATTTTTTATATACTTTTTATCTTAATCTTAAGACATAAGTACACAAAATGAAATAAAAACAATTAATAATAAAATCCTCTTTTAAGTGTTTCTCGAGAAATTAAAAAAGTTTGAATTGCCAAGTGTTGTTGTTTTACATTAAATGGTTCAACTGACAATTCCCAACTTTGTAATTACTCTTAGTACCACTGAACAGGATGTATTTTAGAAAAAAGTAAATCACAATTACAAAAATTAGTTTTTGTTGTTTTTATTTCTTGGTTTACTAGTAGGTTTAACAGTTGTTTATCATTCGAAAGTTTTTGTTTCTTTACCATTTCTGGCACAAGCACTTGTTTACTGTATTCTTTTAAACGAATATATATGTATATGGGGCAATCAATCCAAGTCAAATCGGACAGTTCGAAGAAATATTTTTTTTTATTTGCTTTATTTTTAACTGTATTGATGTTCCTTTTGAACAGCACATTTTGCCAAATTTTCAGATTTTTTTGGCTTATCATTTCAGATATATCGGGTTTTATAAATATCGATCTATAAGAAAACTGTGTCCGAACAAATACTCATAACTTTCTCAATATTAGTACAAACAGCATAATTTTTTTTTTGCTTTGCGTTTCTTATTCTGTTTATTATTTAATAAAAAATAGGAAACAGTTGTGTACAGTGGGCTTAGATGCGATTTTCCTGATTTAATATTTTAAACCAATTTTTCTTACTATTTGTACTCTTCGATTTTCTTAAAATTTTTCTGTATTGAACCTGTTTGACCTGTTTGGTAGTGGAACTTGAATTATTACTTAGAACATTCTCACGGAATTTATTTCTCAAGTAAAGTACTTTTCTGAATTCAAATTTTTAACCTTCTCACGGAATTTATTCTTCTCGGAATTTATTTCTCAAGCAAAGTACTTTTCTGAATTCAAATTGAAGCGAAAAGCTAAATTTTCATTATCTCGACACTAGAAATTGAAGAATTGATCACCTTTTAGTATGTTCAGTAGATGGAGAGAAAGAAATAATACAAAACATCATACTCATTTTTATGTTCATAATTGGAGAAAACAGAAAATTGAAAAAACTCCCAAGAAATTTCCATTTGTAATTGGGCTGACTATTTTTTTTTCAATTTTTTTTTTTTTTTTAATTTGCTAACAATAGTCTTCTGTGTTAAATCAGTGTGCAAAAATTTTCTAGTACTTTGCAGGATATATTTTAAATATTAGTCCAAAATTTTGTTATTTGCATGTATTATACATACATATGTAAAACTATAAGCAAGTTTTATTCGAAAACTTTCATTGACTGTGCCAAAAAAATCATAAATGAACTTAAAATTATCTCAATATGGGTTTTTAAGACCCATTTAGTTGTGACAATCGAATAACAAAATTTTTCTGATTTTTTAAACTTTGGTAAAAAAAAAAAAATATATTTTTGACTTTAAACCAATGTGCAACATTTTCTTGTTTATCAAAAAACAAAAATTATACGGGTATGTTCTGGATTCTACTTCGAAGTGAAAATAGTTTGAAATCACTTCAATTTCAAGCTTTGGTGTTCTACATTCTACTTTTCATTAGTGTTTTGTTTTCGAACATTAATTTGTAGTGAATTGTCTGGTTCTTGAAACTACTTTTACACAAAATGTAGTAGTTTGAAAACACTTTTTAATTTTATTGTGAAAATGAAATATTTTACAGAAAACTTAGTATAATTACAATCCCATTGAAATAAGAGGATTAGATGACGGAATATTTATTTGAGATATAATTGTGCATATATTTATAGGGAAAATAAGGAGAATATTATATAAAAAACTAATATTTGTTATTTTATTAACTAAAGTTGATTGGCGATATCATCTCTTATTACAGCGTTTACGGAGTCACTAAATCGTCCGAATCGTCGTCATCACTTACATGTCTTTCGTTTACCGCCACCCGTTATATCAAACTTTTGCATAAAATGGCACTTAAAAAATTACCATCATCGTTGCAAACGGAGAATTTGATAAACCTAGATAAGGTTGTATCAGATAAAGCTTTTTCTTCGCTCTGTGTTGCAAATTCGCTTTGATATCTAAGATAAAACGTACGTACTTATATGAAACATGTCACATAAAGTACTTTTAACGCAACGTGAAACGAAGTTTTTTCTAATAGCCCCAAAACAATTAGAACCAATTTCAGTAGTGCGTCCAACAATGTTTCTAACTTCTATTATCATAAAAAATAATTAAATATAAAACTTATCAACCAGTTTTTTAGATAAACAAACAAATCGTGAGCGGTGCCAAAGTTTTCATTGTGACACACACCTTTTGCTTGGTGCTTTTCTATTAAAGTTTTAAACATCACGCAAAGCGGCAAAGTGTTATCTGACATGGCCTTAAATTTTGTTCTAATATAACAAGCATTAGATAAAAAATTTTCCACGTCGTTCTTTGAGCAAAAAAATTAAATAAAATTGAAAATATGGTTCTTTTCAGTACTGGTTTGTATAAAAAAAAAAACAAATAAAATTGAAAACATGGTTCGTGTCAGTACTAGTTACTGCACAATTTATCCAAGTTTAATTTTCGAAGTTCAGTTCAAACGAAAGAATGAAACACACAAACTACTACTTTTTCAGAACAACAAAAATGAATAGTTAACTTGTCCAAGGCGAATTCATTATTAGGTGGATGCATCGGCGAATTCTGGCGAATTCGGTTAATATGGCGGCACTTCCCCTGTCAAGTTTTGTTTATCTTTTTCGGCGCCAATTAAATTTTTGTACATGTTCTCCATCAACTACCTTTGACAGCTAAAGTGTGAAAAATACCTGTTGTTTTTTTTTTATTGTTGTAGCGAAGCGGCTACCTAGTTTTTTGTATCATGAACTTGTCAAATCATTTTTTATTTTCATTCCACTACTTTTCTGGAACATGCCGGATAAATTTTTTTATTTTGTTTAAGTATATTTTTAAACATAAATCCCACGATTGCTGCAATTGTGCAGAAGCTGATCTTAAATTCTTGTTTGACCGATGCTCTTTTTTAAATATAATTGATTACAGAATTCATTATCGATGTTAGTGTTCTGTATTGAATTTGATATTTACGGAAAGCTAGATAAAACTTTAGCATAAAACTCTAGGTGAAATTATAGCTATAAATATTAAGTTTTCTTCTAAATTAAAGGTATTTTATTTTCAATATTTCGATAACAATTTTTTATCATCATCAGGAAAATTAAAATGTTATAAAAAATATAATTTAAACCGTTAAACCTTTTTTATAAAAAACAAAAATCAATCAACATCTTTAGCTGAAAAATTTAGAAGAAAACCATATAAACAAGATCAAATAATACGAATATTTAATATAAATAAAAATTATAAATAGCTTGTTTTTTATGTTTCCCAGCTATCTATATGTCGACATTTCATAGGAACTACCCTAATCATCAGTAGACTTTGGAAATTTTTTGAAAGATATTCTCAAACATTCAACTTTATATCCCAACAATATCTCTAATAATATCTGTCAAAACACAAAAAACAAGCCTTTTCATTTATACACGTCTCTATCATTTCTTTACACCTTTCAAACAAATGAACAACCGTTGGTTGCTACGATTTGCTTTTTGAAAGTATCGAAAAGCAGAGAACAAAAATTCAAACAATTAAGTTCATTTGTTTGAAAGGTGTAAAGAAATGTTAGAGAGGTGAATAGATGAAAAGGCTTGTTTTTTGTGTTTTGACAGATATTATTAGAGCATTTTTCTTTTAAATTCTCAGCAATTTATTTATATTGCTGGGATATAAAGTTGAATGTTTGAGAATATCTTTCAAAAAATTTCCAAAGTCTACTGATGATTAGGGTAGTTCCTATGAAATGTCGACATATAGATAGCTGGGAAACATAAAAAACAAGCTATTTATAATTTTTATTGGTATAAATGGTAGAAGCTAAAAATAGCGAATAAAAAACTTAATTGTTTGAATATTTAATATAAATATTAAGTTTTAAATGACTTTTTCACTTTTTTATAACATTTTTACTCTGCAAATATATTTCGTTTTAAATATTAAAAAAAAACACCAACTTTAATTCTAAATCGTTCACGTTTTCCGGTGTTTCAATACGACTGATCCGTTGTTAGACCAATTTATATATTCTAACTACCAATAAGGTCAGTAAAAAATCATTAAAATGTACGGCTATTTGATATGATGCCACGATCAGTAGTATATTTTGTTAAGATAAAAGCAACAAACCGTATTGAAATAATTTCATTAATTTATGATCTTTTAGATATAGTCAGTCAATAGAAGTTTTTGAATAAAACTTGTTTATATTTTTACATATGTATGTATAATACATACAAAAAATAAAATATAAGGATTAGTATGTAAAATATATCATAGAAAATTAATGCACAATGGTTTAACACGGAAAAATACTTTAACAAAATTTAAAAAAAAAAATCGGAAAAAATATGAATTATTCGAATCCCACCAGCAAATGAGTCTTCAAAGTTGTGGAAAAAATCAAAGTTTAATACAAAAAAGATTTCAAGAAAATCAAAGAGTACAAACAGTGAGAAAACTTGATTTAAAATATTAAATTGCGAAAATCGCATCCAAGCCCACTGTGTACAATATTTTTTTTTTCTATTTTTCATTATATAGTAAAGAGAAAAAAAGAAAAGGAACGCAACACAAATTATGCTGTTTGGACTAATAATAAAAAAGATTAGTATTTTATTTTAGTACTTATCCGCACACAGTTTTCTTACAACCCGATATCTCTGAAACCATAAGTCAAATGTACTGATCAAAAGGAACGTCAACACAGCAAAAAACAATGCACATAAAAAAAATTTTTTCTTCGAACTGACCGATTTGAGTTGGATTGCCACATATGCAACAAATAATTCTCATTTGTGTTTACGATTTTTGTGTAGAATCTTTAGTTAAAATCACTGCTTTTTCAATTAAGCAAGACTTAAGTTAATAAAGCTATCACAATGGTAAGTGCGTACCGGGCAAATTTGAGCAAAACTATAACAACGCTACATCGTCCAGTGGTTAGTGTTATGTAAAAGTCTTATAGAAAAGCTAGGTGCTACGCAAATTTTATTTGTGCAGTTCGTATTTGGCGTTAAACACGTTGAAGCCAGCAAACAAACGATTTAAATATGTCAAATATAAAATACACATATATAAATGCCAACGTTTATTTTGGCAACAGCAAGACGACACGACTGCAGGTTGTTGTCCTTGCTGATTTTTTGCCGTAGTCGAATTAAACTAATTTCTATTTGTCTTGACTAAAACATGAAAATAGTGTGACCAGTGTATAAAAAAAAATATGCAAAAGAATTTAACTCATACAAATATTTTATTTTATAATATAACATAAAAACACAACAAAATTTAAATGCAGTTTTAAATAAATTAATAAATTTATTTTTTCTATTATTAAATATGTGCATACTCAAATTCAAATTAATTTTATAAAATAACTAGTATGCGCTTAGATATATGCCAGTTGATTTTACTTCACCTACGAGTAGAGCTGTGTAAAGACAGATTTAAAACGGTAGTGGCATAAGCCCAGCTGTCTTTCGTTTCCTTTGTGTAAATTTGTCAAAAACACTTCTTTGCTTTTTCAAACCAAATTTTGACAACTATTCGTAAATTCTACCAACAAAATCAATGTTAATGTTTTTTTGGTGTTGTATTTATTGTAATTCTGCCAATACCTATTAAAAAGCTGCCTTGAGGTGTGTCGTTCATGATCGAACGGGTTAAATTAGACGGATCATTTCAGTGAACGAGTCAATAAACTGAGGCAGTCATTCCACTAACCACTTTTTGTTCAATAGTGTACCCTTCAATTTGAATAGCTGTCGTTCAAATTTCTTTCGTTCTTTCTATTTCATGTTTTTCTGTTTCAGTTGGTATTTTCTGTATTAGGAAGAGTAGCTTTTAAAGTATATTGGCGTATCGCTGTGGTATGCCATCAATATTTTTCTTAATTAAATGTTTTTTTGTTCAAATTTAAACTTTCTTATAAAAAAAATTAAACTTAATGACAAAAATAATTTTTTGAAATTAGTTTTGTGTCTTTTTTTAACATTGAAAAGTTTTAAAAAATTGAGTTTTATTTACTATATTATCTTCTAACCAGGGCGAATTCATATCAGGCATATGCAAGAGCAATAAATACAACACTACAAGTAATAAATTTTTTTCAAATGTCAAGGAAAAAATATAAACACAAAAAGGAGTTAAAAAAAATTTACAAGAAAAGACAAACTATATATTCGTGTTATTGGATCTTGTTTATATTGTTTTCTTCTAAACTTTCCAGCTAAAGATCTTGATTGATTATAAAAAATAAAATACTGTTAAACCTTTTTTATAAAAAATTAAAATCAATCAAGATCTTAAGCTGGAATTTAGAAGAAAACAGAAAAGACAAACTTTAAATTAATTCGTCAAAATTAAAGTCTAAGATCATAGAGCTCGAAAAGGTGAAAGTGGCCAGCCAGATTTGGGAAGATTCTGGATGATAGCTGGTGCCCAAGATACAATACATAATTTAAAAAATTGTTTAAATTTTTTTTTTCAACTTTGTGTTATGCCATTGACATCTCAAACCAAGACGAATTCATTACTAGGTGAGCTTGATAGCTAAGGAGATTATTTTCTGCTTCTCGCGTTTTTTCTAATAAGACTGTCAATTTTTTTTTCTTTTGTTTACAAACATTTTCGCGCCATTTTAATCTGAAGATTTTTTTGTATGATTTAGTGCAATTTCAAGAAATTTGTGTGTATTTAAAAGTGAAAAATTAATATGATGTGTGATTTTAATTACAAACAATTACAAAAGATTATATTTAACGTTTATATAAAATATTTTCCCAACTGAACAATCTTAGGCGAATTTAGATTACGACATTCACAGTAAGTTTTACAATAACAAAATACATAGTGCTGAATTCGCCTTCCCGCTTGCATTTACCCAAGGCGAATTCATTACTAGGTGAGCTTGACAGCTCAGGTGATTACTTTTTGCTTGCCTCATTTTTTCTAATGAGACTGTAAAATTTTTTTCTTTTGTTTACAAACGTTTTCGCGCTATTTTAATCTGAAGTTTTTTTTTTGATCATTCAGTGAAGTTACAAAAAATGTTTGTGAATTTAAAAGTGAAAATCCATTATAATCTGTGGTTTAATTTACAAACAGTGATAAAAACTTTGTATTTACTGTTTATGTAACATTTTTTCTTAGCTGAACAATCTTAGGCGAATTTAGATTTTGACATGCTTGCCATGCTTTACAATAACAAAATACATAGTACTGAATTCGCCTTCCCGCTTGCATTCGCCTGTATTAATTCGCCTTGCATTCATCTGTATAAATTAGCCTTGTCTGAAGCAGATTGAAATTAAAACAAAAGTTATCAGCTGTGCCAAGGCGAATTCATTATTAGGTGGATGCATCGGCGAATTCGGTTAATATGGCGGCACCTTCGCAGTCAAGTTTTGTTTACCTTTTTCGGCGCCATTTAAATTTTTGTACATGTCTTTATCAACTACTTTTGACAGCGTAAGTTTGAATTCGCCTTTTTACACAAACAAAATACCTGTTGTTTTTTTATTGTTGTAGCGAAGCGGCTACCTTGTTTTTTTTGTATCATGAGCTGTGCTGTCAATTTCACCTGTTATGAATTGGCCTTGCTTCTAACATTGATAGCAATAAAAAATATTAAAGGTGTAAAGAGATGTAGAGACTTATATAAATGAAAAAGCTTGTTTTTTGACAGGTATTATTAGAGCAGTTTTTTTTTAAAATACATAATAATTTATTTAGATTGTTGGGTAAGATAAAATTGAATGTTTGAGAATATCTTTCAAACATTTCCAAAGTCTACTGACGATTAGGGTAGCTCCCATGAAATGTAGACATGAAGACAGCTGGAAAAAAACCATTGAAAACAAGCTGTTTATAATTTTTTGATTGAAAAGTTTTGATAAAAAACAAGCTTAAGCAAAAAACACACCTAAATGATTTTGAAACTTGTTTTTACATTTCCAAACAATAATTTTTTACTACATTACTGTTTATTTTATTATCTTGTTTTTTGTGTCTTTGACCGGAACATTTTAGTTTTGGTGCTCCGTCTTTCGTTCGGAAAGACCGAGTGAACGAAATGAACAAACGGATTAGTATTTTGTAATTGAACGAAAGTGATCGGTCACTAAAAAGAACGACCCGGCACAGCTCTACCAACGAGTAGCTTTAATTCTATGTTTTTGAAGAAACATTTTAAAAGAGACGGGTATAAATTTTTTGTTTCTCGAGACAAATTATTGTTGGTCTACACTTTGAAAAATTCGATTATTGCCGTAAAATTTCAATTGCTGCAAAATAAATTTTTCCTTGATAATGATATCCAATGGATATCAAAATATTGGATAAAGCACGCAAATAAAATATAAAAAAACTGGTCTAGAGCTCAAAATAATTTCATCGTTTTAATTGGTTATTAATAAAAAAAAAGGCTGCATAAATTATAAATTAACGTTAGTAGAATCGACATGAAATGCGAAAAATGTTACTTAAATACTCAAAGTTTTTGTACAATTTTCATTACAACTTTCTTTTTGGGGTTTCAAAAAAGTTTGAAATTCTTTTAAGATGTTTCATTCTTTGAGCTTTTAAAAAGTTTGAAATATTTTTAAAACGTACTTGCAAAGTTAAATTGTAATCGTGTTCGATGTCTAGTCTATCTATTTGTTATAACAAAATGATGAGCTTATATAGAGAAATAACTTAAAAGGAAGAATTTTTTAATAAAGCATTTCCGGATTAAAATTTCTAGTGTAATTATTGAGTTAAAAATTTATATATTTCTTTCACTACGAAGTTTTTGTTGTTCTCTATCGGAAAATATGAGAACAAAGTTGTAGCATTTAGCGGAAATATCACAAATGCTGGGTGGTTGCTCTCTATTGCGATGCGAGAGGTAAATGCGACAGGAGTATAATTTGGTACTCTGTGCCGTACATACTTTAAAAATGAAGCAACCACAAAATAAACAATAGCGAAACATTTTAAAATAAAATGTGCAAAAGGGAAAAGTTAAATGCGAAAGGTATATACGAAAACACAATACAGGGTACCAATTCTTCGATTTTTCTTTCGCATTGCAATAGAGAGTAACCACAAACAAACAAATCTACTGATGGAGGAGGTAGGTACGATTATTGAATTAAAAGCCTGGTTACCTAAAAGGAAACTAATTTATTAAGAGAAAAAAAAAAAATGAAATTTGATAACTATTATATAATTCTAAAACATATCATAATTTAACTGTTTTGAAACCAATCACACAAGTATTAATAAAACAAATTTATTTTTTATTATTTATAAGAAGTATTGGCTGAGCAATGAAAAAACCAATTATTAAGACTTCCAGCAACGAATACATATCATTATTCTATTTCAAATATTGTACGATTTTAAGTTAATAATTTAGCTTAAAACAAACAAAAGTTATTAATAATTGATTAAATGATTAATTACATATTGTGGAAAAATTATATCACTCTGAAAAGAGGAATAAATTTTAAAGGCTTAACTGATTATTTGTTCGAAAGGACAAATAAAAAGTTTATAACCTATAAAAAGAGGTTAGCAATATATATTATGGGTAAATAAATGTATGTTTATTGTTGAAATTTAAAATATGTATATTGAAAAATAATAAATAATTAACAATTAAAGAAAAATTGTTATATTCATAAGCGTTTTTATTCTATTCGTAAGCTTTGCAGTATAATGGTCCTGTTATTCATTTGAACGCGTTACACTGCATTGGTAAGTAATTCTGCGTTGGAAAAAATCGTGTCCTCATAATTATGGATATACATATATGGATATGTTAATAAATGTTTTTGTCTAACCTTTCCAAGTTTCTCGTTTGTTACCGGTATTAATGATATGCGTATTCTGTATGTTGCATTGGCAACAGACATTCATTATGTTTTTCCAACGCCCTTTTAGTTAGACGGATTTCTTTCTACTTACATATGCATTTACATATGTATGTATGTAAGTATGTATCTGTTTTTATTGATGTATTACTGTGTTGGTAAAGTGGCAAACAAAACCCGTTGAATTTCGTAGAAGATGTATTCAGGAAGTCTTCTTCCAGCATGAAGATGGAATTCAGTTCTTGGATGCTGCTTTTATTTATTTATTAGATTATTATTCCATTAGCCATGAACTTGGTATGAGCATCATGACGAACATCGCAAATGGCTTATGTGGACCGTTCATGTTCATGTTTCGTTCATGCTCTGGCATCGATGCTCGAGCATATGGCTGAGCTTCGATGTTCGCCATGAAGTTGGCCATTACATCTCGTCTTCACGTGCCATCGACTTGAACATGATATGAACATAACTTCGGCAGAGCGAAGGTAAAAATAAGTTCATGTTCTTGTATGTTGCGAATCGTATGTTGGAATTTACCTTATTGGGGGTCTCCATTAGCCATGAACATGGTAAGAGCATCATGTCGAACATCGCAAATGGCTAATGTGGACCGCTCATGTCCACATCATGCTCTGCCATCGATGATCGAGCATATGGCTGAGCATCGATGTTCGCCATGACTTAAATTAAATAGACACCTTAACTTATGAAAAACTGTTTTTCTTGTTTCCTTTTTAATTAATTTTTTATTATTATTGCTTCATTTACTTTACTCAAGAACGATTAGTAATAGGTGAAACCCCCTTTGTTTTTAATAACTTCAAATATACGGGTTTTCATTGACGGATAAAGAGAATTTATGTAATCCAACGAAATATCCTGAATTAGTGACTGCTTGTCATAAAAATGTCTACCTCCTTCATAGATCTTACGAGATAACCAACCTCAGACATTTTCGATGTTTAGAGTGGCCAGTCAAAAATATCAACATTTTGGCTTGCAATGAACTCCTTTACTACTCTGGCGTTGTGTATAGGGGCAATATCCAAGATATGGGGCTAAATAGGTCAATGAACTTCGGAAAAGCTGATTCCAATAACAATTTATGGCTTACACTAGTCATTTTTGCACTTTGAAATTAAAGATCGATGGTGCCATAGTACGTAATATCACCCCATGCCATAACGCCTCCCTCTCGGCTGTGATATCAGCTCAAAAATCGCTTTTCTTTGCGTAAATCAAGGAAATAATCCTCCCAGCCATCGGGTCCTTTCAAATTAAACTTCTTCTCATCCGTAAATACAACGGTTCTCCAGTCATTTACATGACCTCTTTGCAGCACATCCAGAGACAAGTAGTCTTTTGCGAAATGAAGCCGCATTTCCTTACGAGGAGCATTAAGTGGCGGCTTTTTTTTTAGTAATTTTCGCTATTTAAGATACTCACAGCTTTGAATTACTCTGCGTACTTATGACTTGCTTGCTTGTACTCCAGCTTGAGCTCTTATTTTTGATCATTTGAATTAAAAGCAATTCTAATGATTTTTCTTTTCTCATATGTACGAGTAAATAAAGACGGTGAAACCCTTCCTTTACAATTTTTTCCTCACCGCTCACGATCCCTCATGTAATTGTTGACAACTGTTGGGCTTCGTCCAATTTTTTTTTTTTAGTTATAGCGCGGTTAGAATATCCTTCAGCACGGCCAACATCGATTTTAGTGTTTTTCCTATAAATTTAAAATATTTTGAAATTAAATTTTTGGTTTGTACATATGTACATCGGCTTTTAGTTCAAGTATTTCCTCTATTAAGTTTTTCTTAAAAATAATTTTTTACAATACACATATGCTGTGATCAATAATTTTTGATAGAAGACAAGAAAAATAAAAATCAAATCTTTAGCTGGAAGACAACTAGCTGTTTTTCGTAGTCGCTACACTACTCATCAGCACCCACTGGGATTTGAACTCGGGTCATGACGTATCATGATCTGTTGCCTTAAGCACTCAGCCACCGAGCATTTAATTATTCTCCATATACATATATTCATCTCATATTGTATCACATATGCATTTTGTTAATTGCCCACATTGTTAGTTAAAAACCTACTTCTGTCATGATTTTTTTTATATCTCTAGATGTCTAGCTTCCATTTCTATTTTTTAATTCTGCTTCTGAATATGGAATTTTTAGTGATTTTAAATAAGTGAACCGTGGAGAGTGTTTGTAACGTATGTAGACTAACTACAGTTTTGAATTCTCTGCTGTACATGTGTTGTCAGTTTCATTAAAGCGGCCAGATAGTTCCACTCAATTAATAAAACCATCTGTCAACGCTTTGACTGAAAACATTTGACTGACTGTTTTTGTATACGTTTCACTAATTAATTTAATTAGATATGAATTAGTATTGAAAAATAAGTGTGTGCAAAATGATTTATTAAAATAGCTCAAGTACTTAATATCAATAACTTAATCAAACTGTTTGTTCTAAATTTATTACAAAGAAGCTCTTTAAAAAGTTCAGTTTTTTATCGAACTGTAGTAAAGATGGTTGATTCGCCGGTTGACCTGTCCAAGTGCTTCGAAGTGATAAACCAATTGGTAAACAAAGCTGGTGAGGTAAGTGCTTGCTAAATAATTTCGTAATTATTGGTTTTCCTTAATTAAAATATTTATTTTTCCTAAGTAGATAATAGTTAAACGCAATGAGACACGCCAGGAATATGTCTGCAAGCAAGGAGACATCGATTTAGTCACTGAAACTGACAAGGAAGTTGAACAGTTGTTGATGAATGGCATAAAAGCACAATTTCCAGATCATAAGTATGAGCTCATTATTTATTAATACAATTTTCTACAAGGTTAAAAAAAATTGCAATCTATGGCTTACATTGTTTGCATACAAACGAATTAGATAAGTAAATATCGTTAGAGAAAATACAAAACGTTTCAAATTATTGAAAATATTACGATAATAAGGAATGCTAATATTCATACTACATATAAATAATTCTAATTAATACAATATTTGTCGCTGACACATAACTCTGAAACATTGAAAGGAAGTGGACACAGTATGTACATATTTTCATTTAGAAAATAATATGATTGCAGATATTTCGTTAGGCACTTTACCAATGGCATGTTGAATTTTATACGACGATAAGTACTTATTCACGTTATAATGCGACTGGAAACAGAAATATGAATTTCGTTTAGAGATAATATTGCTTCCATTTCAATATAAATTTTTATTTGAATTTTTGTTATTTCATACTTAACGTAAAAATTCATAAGCAGGCATATTTTCCCACAGTCGCAAGTTTTCAAAGTCGCCAGGTGGCTTGAAACGCCAAATTTATATTTAGGTGTTCTGTGACTCACGCATTTTGCTTGCGAGTTGGCATAATTTGAATGTTAAAAACACATGTTTTACCAAAGCAAATAAACTAAAAAATAAATTGAAAATGCCAGAAGCATTCATATTATGCATTTTGGATTAAAAATGTAATAAAAAATTTAATTTAAAAAAAAATTATTTCCAGAAATATATGAGTTGGCTCGCATTTTAAGAACAATTTTCTAAATTGCATGTATTTAGCAAAAATTGTATGAAAACTCGTCTAGTTTTTATTCTAGTACAAAGAAAACAAATTTAATATATGCGTCATTTTATTATTTGTTTTAGGTTTAGGTTAAGGGTTAATTCATCAGTTCACTTTGGTATACACTTGTGATTTGAACACGCCAAGAGTGTGGCGATTAAGATTTACAGAACACCGTTCTTGCGAGTTCAAGTTACAGTCGCAAATGTCATGCGAGATGCGAGTGTCAGAACATGCCCGATTATCTTTGAAAATACCTAAACTAAATCTATTTGTAATTCTTATAATCTTTAGACTTGTTGGGCGTCGAAAGTGAAACTGATTGCTCTATGTAATAGCAAACGTAAAGTTATTTAAAAACCGTGTATTAAATTTTTTTTAATACGTTTTTTTTTTTCATAAAAAAAAATTGATTATGACTTTAGGTAAACAAGACACGCCTAATTTTAGTTTTTACCCTTGGTAACAAAGCAGAAATCGAATTTGCATTTTGCAGAAATAAAGTAGCTTTCAAATCCAATTTTGCAGATTTATTGGGGAAGAAGAAAGCAGTGCAGAAGGAACTCCAAATAAGTTAACGGATGCTCCCACCTGGATAATTGATCCTGTAGATGGAACAATGAATTTTGTTCATGCTTTTCCTCATTCTTGTATATCGGTCGGCTTGGTTGTCAACAAAGTGACGGAATTAGCTATAGTTTTCAATCCAATACTCAAACAACGCTTTACAGCACGCCGAGGTCAGGGTGCATTTTACAATGATAAACCTATAAAAGTTAGTGGACAAACGGATTTATCAAAAGCTTTGATAACCAGTGAATTCGGTACCAATAGAGATCCAGAAAAAATGAAAGTGGTGTTGGAAAACTTTGCTAAAATGTCTGCCAAAGCGCATGGGTAAATATGAGCTGAAAATATGAATATTTATATTTAAAACTCGGTTATTGTTCTATCTGCTACAATATTCTCATTAGTTAAAACTCTCCATGGTTTATTTAACCAGAAATATTATTTCAGGTAACTTTAATCAGTAATGTTCCTTCCATTCGTAAACAGTATTGAATGATTTCTTGGTTCTTCAGCAAAAGTAGCACACAGCGTATTAACTTATAAGAAAAAATTTTGTTTTGATCTATACAGGCCTGTTCTGAAAACTACGTGATTTCAAAGCACATGCCGTTTCAAAAGCACAAATGTGATTTGTACCTGTTCTGCAAATCAAAATTTTTTGTGATTTTCGATGTGATGATTTATACTCTTTGGAAGCACAAAAAACAGCTGATTTTTGCTTTGATTTACTGATAAACTTATTTTCAGGTGGAGTTTTTTAGTTGCGGAATTATTTGCAAAATAAACATAATAGCTAAACATAAAAGCTAAAGTACAAAAAAGTTAAATAATCTCACAGACCATATCGCAAAGCAAATACAAGAAAATAAACGTATCTAGTTTTTTCATAATTTAGTGCATTATTTCGTATAAAATAGTTTTACTTAAGTAATCAATAGAAAACACATCAATGTAATAAATTATGAAATTCATAATGAAGTACCTGCATAACTTAGAATGTGATTTCAAATTGATAGTAGATTAGCTTACCGGTTTGAAATCACAAAAATCAGAAATATTTTTTCTGCAGAACACTTGTGACTTCAAATCACTTTCACAAAAAGTGATTTGCAGAACAGCCCTGATAAATATGTTTCTTGGCCGCTTCAAATGTCTGCTCACGTTAAGGTTCGAAATCATTTCTAATTTCACGAATGAAAATAGTATTTTCTCATAAAAATGTTTATTTATTTATTTAGTTAGTTTCAGTCTATGGATGAGAACAAAGATCCTTACAGACTATGAAAGATAAACTACAAAGAATAAATTTTAAATGCTGTAATAGAGTTTCTTTTAGTCTTTCATGTTGTTATTGTTAAAGTTTAACCTCCACAAACACTACTCCCTCTTTTCTCATCATCAATCTATTTTCCTAGTTCCAGTACAATGCACTGCATATGTAGGGGTCATCCCCTGAGTACTGGTCCAAGATAAAAAAAAAAAATAACTTATAATTAAACATTATAAATATAGAAAAACGTATTATTTCCGCATATTAAGAAGTAGCAGTTTAAAATAATTTTTTTCCGTGCTAAATTCAATAAAAGAATTGGATTGTTTCTGCATATTGTCGTTTACGGCATTAAGATAGATGAGACAACGAGTTAGAACTCCGAAAGAAGCGTAATTAGTGCGATGAAACGGCACTTCAAAAAGTTTTGGAAATCTAATATTCCTCGAATGAATACAAAATGGAACAGCTGATAATAGGTCAGGGCAATCATTGATAATATCAAAAATAAAGAAAGTAGATCATACTTTACGTCGTAATTGCAAAGACTGTAATCCAATGAACAAGCATTTAAATTCATAAGACACACTAGCTAGATATGACAGAGGTAGGGTAGCAAATTTAAGGTAGAAAACATGTGGACTCCAAACGTTTGCAGCATATTCTAACTTGAATCGTACAAATGACGTATAAATATGTTTTAAAGTGTATACATCGGAAAATTCAGAACAATTTCTTTCCCAAAAATATTTAGATTTTCGGTTTTTGAAGAATCGCAAAACGAATTTAAATACGTTTCCGAATGGAATGGATTTCTGTGACATGGCTGAATATTCTGAATCAAATTATACTTAAAGGTTTGAATTTCATCTATTGAAATAATAAAATAAACATAATTTTTAAAGCTTTTTACAAATTCACGGTAATATTTGTTTAAAGTTCATGTTTTAATAGTAAATCGAAATACCAATAAAAAATTATAAACAGCTTGTTTTCTATGTTTCCCAGCTATCTACATGTCCACATTTCATAATAACTACCCAAATCATCAGTAGTCTTTGGAAATTTATTTTGATGATTAGGGTAGTTCCTATGAAATGTCGACATATAGATAGCTGGAAGACATAGAAAACAAGATATTTATAATTTTTTATTGGTATAAATGTTAGCAGCTAAAATAGCGAATAAAAAACTCAATTATTTAAATCAAAATACTTTCGAAAGAAAAAAATATGTACAATAAAAAAATTATTATGCTTTTGTTTTTTTTTCACAGTAGTATTAAATTTGTCTTTCAGAATTCGCGTTCTCGGCTCCGCTGCCCTCAATATGTCAATGGTTGCTTTGGGAGCTGCCGATGCTAATTATGAGTTTGGCATACACGCCTGGGATGTTTGTGCTGGCGACTTAATTGTAAGAGAAGCTGGTGGTGTAGTAATTGATCCAGCTGGTGGTCCATTCGATATGATGTCACGTCGTGCTTTGGCTGCTGCAACTTCAGAATTGGCCAATGATATTGTTAAAACTCTAACACAATTTTATCCACAACCAAGAGATGACTAAAATTTTGCTGTAAATAATTGAGATGTCGGCAAATGTCAGTTTATTTGCTTAAAGCATTTAGCAATACTTAACCAAAGATCATATTCATACATGCACTTGTCTTGTCATAAATATTTTGATAAAAGTATTATGCAAACATATACATACATATTTTGGTAATATGCCTGATGTATAGGGTGTTTTTTTAAGCTAGATAGAACTTTAAATTGTAAAAAGTAACACAAAAAATTAAATTTTGATGAAACATTTTTTTTATTTGTTTCAGTATACTCTGACAAATCATCATGAATAGACTCACGCTTGAACAACGCTACGAAATTATCCAAATTTACTTTGAAAATCAGTCGTCGATGTTTTATCGCAAAATTGTGTTCAGCGATGAGGCGCATTTTTGGCTTAACGGGTTTGTTAATAAGCAAAATTGCCGCATATGGAGTGAGACCAATCCACAAGACTCCATTACATCCAGAAAAATGCACTGTTTGGTGCGGTTTTCATGCTGGTGGCATCATCGGACCTTATTTCTTCAAAAATGAGGCCGGAGCTCGCGTTACGGTCAATGGAGATCGTTACCACACCATGATCAATGATTTTTTGTTTGAAAATATGGATGACATTGATCCGGAGGAGACGTGGTTTCAACAGGATGGCGCTACGTGCCATACGGCGAACGCAACCATCGACTTACTGAAATCAAAATTTGGCGATAAGTTGATTTCGAGAAATGGACCTGTCAATTGGCCTCCAAGGTCGTGCGATTTGACACCTCTCGATTATTTCCTGTGGGGCTACGTGAAGTCACTGGTTTATGCTGATAAACCAGCAACAATTGACGCCTTGGAGGCCAGCATTGTTCGTGACATACGGCCAGCAGTGCTCGAAAAAGTGGCCCAAAATTGGACGTCCAGAATGCGCTGCGTCAAGAACAGCCGCGGTGCCCATATGCCCGAAATCATTTTCAAATGTTAATGTCACGTATTGATCTTTCGAATAAAAAAAAAATTTTGATTACAATTTAATTTTTTGTGTTATTTTTTACAATTTCAAGTTCTATCGGGCTTAAAAAAACACCCTTTATGTATGTAATATTCAAACTATTAAAAATCATAAAAAAGTAAAAGTATAGAAAAATAAGACGTAAAACCAAAATATGGTTTTTATTTCTTTTCCTGAATTTCATTTACATTCTTATCATATAACATTCTTATCATTTGACGAAAACAAAATATATAGTTGTATTTATTTATATTGTATTGGCATATGCATGTGCGAGTATGTTTGTATATAAAATCTTAATTGCCATTCCTGTAAAAGCTTTTCAATAAAGGAATTTCCATTGTTTAAATTTTTATGTCAAACAGTTTCTCACTTCAAAAAAATTGTATAGCTTTGTGGGCCTAAAAGTACTGCCTTTAATTGCATATTAGGTATATTCGAAATGAGAACAGTTTTTTTTTTGAACATTGTGTATATTTTAAGTGTGATTCTGCGAACGAGTCAATCGGTTCGACATCCCTGAGATGATATTTGAGCGAATGTGGGACTTCGCTGTCTTTTAACCACGGGCTCATACCTATCCATGCCTACTTGTGTTTTGGGCTTATCTGCAATAATTAAACTGGAAAATACATTGTCTTCTTTTGTAACAACAATATTAGGCGAACACGTACTCGGGCGTTTCCCATCTCTTAAAGACAGGAGATTTTCCAATGAGTTTTCCACAGATTCTTCCTCAGAAATCCAAAGGTTTATTCTAGTGGAGCTAAGTTCTTTTTCAGAATTACATCTGCTGGGTCCACTCATTCAATTTTTTTCTTTTTTTTACTTTAAAAAGTATATAAAAATAATTGTCACAGAGTTTTTTTATGTAAGTTAACTCTTTTCACTTATTGCGGTTTGTACTTATTCTGGTTTTATTTTATTACTTTCCGATCAAAAACAAACGCGCCCGGTCTCTATCGAAGCTAGACTCCGAATCACAGATTTAACCGCCGAATGACTTGCAAATTGAAACCAAATTTTTTATTTTTTGTTTTGCGAATATATGGAAGATTTTGAGTAGATATCAGAGAAACAAGCCGAAGCAAAAATTTCAGCGGCGCCTTCATTTTAGGTCGGCGGCGGCGGCGCATAACAAATTTCGGCGGCTTATTAATTACTGCATAATACCATGTTCAGACGGTAATATGAAACAGTTGGTTCGCTCTATGAACCACTATTGCGAAACTAGGTGTTCAGACGGTTGTTTTTTGCTTCACATTGATGTTTACATATTTTGTGCAAACGTTTCATTCTTTTTACAATTTTTATTTAAATCTTTATGTAAGCATCAAATTTTTACATTTTCAATGTGTTTATTTTGACTTTACATGCAATAATTATCTGTTTTTACTTTGTTTGGATTTTTTTTTTTGCAGCTAGTTCAGATAAACTAGCGATAATTTATTATCCAATTTGGAGATGACAGTAGGTTTTGCTTGGTTCGCAACAAGACTCAAAATGAACCAAGATGGTTCGCTTGTAAAATTTTGTACAGCGATTCATGTTGGTTCAATCGAGATTGGGCCGCGAACCTCGAAAATAAGTCTTCGTGTCAACCAAGGCGAATTCATTACCAGGTGAACTTAACAGCACAGGTGATTATTTTTTGCTTCTCGCGTTTTTTCCAATGAGACTCAATTTTGTTTACAAACTTTTTCGCGCCATTTTAATCTGAAGGTTTTTTTGCATGATTTAGTGCAATTTCAAGAAACTTGTGTGAATTTAAAAGTGAAAAACTAATATAGTCTGTGATTTTAATTACAAACAATTATAAAAGCTTATATTTAACGTTTATATAAAATTTTTTCTCTGCTGAGCAATCTTAGGCGAATTTTGATTATAACATTCACGATATGTTTTACAATAACAAAATACATAGTACTGAATTCGCCTTTCCGCTTGCATTCACCTGTATAAAGTCGCCTTGGTGTCAACATGCTATAAAATTTAAAATTTGATTAAACAATTTATAATCAAGGTCAAACATATATGACATATATAATACATTTCGTCGTGTATCTTATGAAAAAAAGAAAAATCTGAAATTCGTTTGAAATTATCGGTCCACATATCCAATACTAAGGCCGTAAACATCGTTAAGAGCTGCTGTAGCTATTGTTGTTGCTGTCGGAAATGATATAGCATAGCAATGATAGAACCGAAATACCTTACATACTTCTGAAACTCTTTTCTTTCAACTGTGCTGTAAGTTTGAAGGTCTATGCAAAAATTATCAAAGATGCAGGGCGTTTAAAAAGCTATTATTTTTTTAAAGTGATGTTGATAACGACTTTTTTTTGTCAAATATGATGTTTTTTTTTTATAAATTAAAGGTAGGTTTGTAAATCATTAATGAGTGAACTTTTTTAGTTATATACATATGTACGAGATTAACTAGTTGTGAGTTCGAGTCCAACTTCAGTCAAGAAGAAGGATTATTTTTTAATTATAACAATAATTGCTGTGAAACAATAAGACCAAATAAGAACAGAAAAAATAATTGAATACCATTAGCTGGGGGACAACTAGCTGTTTCGTAGTCGCTACACTACTCACCAGCACCCACTGGGATTCGAACTCGGGATCATGTGAACAAGATGTATTTTTAATACGGCCGCTTTAACCACTTCAGCGACCGAGATCTTTAATTATTCTTACGTTAATGTTTGCCACATATTGATCACATATACATATGCAATTGTTATAACCCCAGTTGTTTGTACAGGATTTTCTGTCACTGAACAACCAGTTTTTAATTTTTTTATTATTTACTAATAATTCTCCTAACTGTGAGACGTATTTGTCACAACTAGTTAATCTCGTACATATGTATATAACTAAAAAAGCCTACTGAGGCTTCTATTCGGGCTATTGTAAAAAAATTTCGCAACAAATTTACATTGTTGGACATGAAACCACCAACACGCTTACGTAGAGTGCGAACTGAAGAAAATATCGCAGCCGTATCGGCCAGTGTTGGTGATGACCGTGAATTATCGATTCGGCGCCGTTCGCAGCAATTGGGCCTCTGTTACTCCACTACGTGGAATATTTTGCGGAAGGATTTGGGTGTGAAGCCTTATAAGATACAGCTGGTGCAAGAATTGAAGCCAAACGACCTACCACAACGCCAAATTTTTGGTGAATGGGCTCTTGAAAAGTTAGATGAAGATCCACTTTTTTATCGAAGAGTTGTGTTCAGCGACGAGGCTCATTTCTGGTTGAATGAATACGTGAACAAGCAAAACTGCCGTATTTGGAGTGAAGAGCAGCCAGAAGCATTGCAAGAGCTACCAATGCATCCACAAAAAACAACCGTTTGGTGCGGATTATGGGCTGGCGGCATCATTGGGCCGTATTTCTTCAAAGATGATGCGAATCACAACGTTACTGTGAATGGTGAGCGCTACCGTGCGATGATAGCAAATTTTTTTTTGCCCAAAATGGAAGAGCTTGACTTGCATGACATGTGGTTTCAACAAGACGGTGCCACATGCCACACAGCACGCGAAACAATGGACCAATTGAGAGGCGAGTTCGGTGAACAGTTTATTTCACGCTTGGGACCAGTCAATTGGCCGCCCAGATCGTGCGATTTAACGCCTTTAGACTATTTTTTGTGGGGCTATCTTAAGGCTAATGTCTATAGCGACAAGCCCGCTTCGATTGACGCACTGGAAGCCAACATTGCCAACATTATTCGTGAGATACCGGCCGAAATGTTGGAAAGAGTATGCCAAAATTGCACTAAGCGGATGGACCATTTGAGGCGCAGCCGCGGCCAACATTTGCATGAAATAATCTTCAAACATTAAATTATATCGACCCAACTATCGACCCAATAAATATTTCATACATTTTTCTGAATTTTAAGTGTTTTTTTTTTTTAATTTCCGATAGTTCTTATAAAATTACCCATTACATGTGCATATGTATGTACGAATGCACATCCATTCTTTAACATTTTCGTAAACTGCTGTTTAGTTTAGCAATAATAAAATTAAATATATTACTAAAGCCCAGTTCAGACTATTATACTTTGTATTAATACTTGTCAAAAATTCAAATAATACGTGCAAATCTGATAGTCTGAATGTAATCGAAAAATAATACGATAAAAATTTGACATCCCATACGACTTTGCTGTTTTTTGAAAGTTTTCAAAACGATAATACTTTACATTGGACCAGGGTTGTGTTTTTTAGCAAACCAGCTAATTAAAAATTGAGTAGTCGGCTATTTCGTAGCCGATGGGGTGCCGTCACTGATAATATTTTTTGTCGTTATAAAAAAGCTCAAAATTTGGAATTTAGCTATATATAGAACATATAATATTTTTGTGCAATTGAATTTGGATCTGTTTTACACAATCATTATTTTAACTGTTGAAGAATTTCACGCGCCGGCACGTCTTCGCCTACGACGAATAGCGCACCTGCCGCCGTGAAAAGTTTTATGTGGGCACATCTATGTGCTGAAAAAAGTTGACAAATTTTACACATTTAAAATACTTAAAATCCAAAAATGAGCGAAGATATTGTTATTAAGGTAAGTTATTATAAATAAATTATACAAGTACGCACATGCATATGTACTTATTTACGTAAGTATATAAATACGTACTTATGTACATACGCATGTGATTGCAGAAATTATACGTCGGGACATTGCGGCTCTTGGTGAAGAACAATAATTTATAATTCGTCTTTTCAGGTTGACTGGACTCCGAAAGCCGTGCTGAAATTATTAGACCTATTCAAAAGTGAGCACTGTTTGTATAATACAAAGAGTCCACTTTACCACAACAAACATGCCCGTGCGGAGGCATTGGAAAGTATGGCAGGTCAAATGTGTGCCGAAATGCCTGGTGTTACAGTAGTGGACATTAGAGTATGTATTCATGTATTCGAATGTTCATATGTTTCATTCTTTGCATATTATTATTATTTAAACCGTATTGTAGACAAAACTGAATTATCTTCGCTCGCAATACGCGAGAGAGTTGTGTAAACAAACGGACTCCAAAAAAAAGTGGTGTAGGCACTGACGAAGTTTACGTCCCGTCAGCATATTGGTTTGAACAACTGCACTTTATTAAAGACTTTGTTCGGGTTCGGAAAGGAAAATCCAATATTTCACAAGTAAGTTTGTTAAACTTGAATAACAGTTTCTACGGACAAATCATTTTTGTCTTTGTTTTTTCAGATTTTAGATGACAGTTTAATTTATGAAAGTGATGAACAGCCATCCTCATCAAAGGGAAATCAGGTATTGTATTAAGGCATCAGTTATATAATTATTTTAAGTTTTGCTATTTTTTCATTTTATTAGCCTAAAAACTATGCATTGTCAAATGAAGCAGAGGATTTGACATCCGCTAAAAAGAAAAAAGTTGTTTCTGAGCCAGATGAAGTTTTAAAAATTGCTACACATTTTCTACAGAAAATGAATGAAGAAGAGCAGAAAGTTGAAAACTTTAGGGATGGTTTAATTGCATTTATTTCGTCAAGCATTGATGAAATAAAAAACAGACTTGAAAGATGAAGTTTCTTCAAAGATAATACTTTTGCTGTTTGATTATATGAGAAAGCAACGAGAGTTAGAATTATAGCTCATATAAAAAACATGGAATATTTATGTACCTGCTCTCTGATACATATCTACATATTTTCGTGTGTATATAAATACATACATGTGCCTTTTTAATTCCGTTTATTTTCTATTACTAATTGATGTATTTATGAAATACTTTTTCTGTTTTATTTTAACTTATGTATGTATGAAGCACTTTTTGTTTTTTACTAGCGACTGATGTATATATGAAATCCTTTTTTTTTATTAGTTATATACAATTTTTTTTTTTAGTTATAAAAATTTTGTTTGATCTCATAAGTGATATACATACATACATACATATGTACATATATATGTATATGAATTATTAGTTATTTATTTATATAAGTATGTACGTTAATGAACTTATTTATAATTTTTATATAGTACTTATAAATTTACATATGTACATTGTTTTAAATGCATCTCTTTTTGAAATAAAATATACTCGTATAAAAATTTTATATAAAGTTTTTTTTATTTAAAGTATGGACAAACTTATATTACATGAGAACATGAATACTTATTTTCTTTTCAGGCGTTTATTAATTCAGTTTGTTTCAAGCTTTGGGCAGTTTTTTATTATTACATTTATGTATTTGTTTTTCCCAACATTTCAACATCCATCTATCATTATCATTTAAGGTATAATTTATTTTATAATACTACAAAAAATCGAATACTTCAACATCGCCATTAGTTTATGTTCAAATTGGATTCAAAATTGAGTTCAATTTAAACAAGCGCATCACGGTTTGCATTGTAAAATAAATTTTTCCTTGATTGTTATGTTATTTGGTGAATATTGAAGTGTTGGGAAAAACAAACAAATAAAAACTAGCGTAAAGATTGAAATAAAATCATCTTTTTAGTTGGTAGTACATATTTTTACTAAAAATTAAATCTTCTTATGGATTCTTGCTGCCAATTTAGAACGCTAATATTGTTAAAATAGTGTCGATATTTGTCTCTTACTGCCGATGCGTGCACGATTGCCTAAGCTTCTTTCTAAAGGAGCCAAACTGTTATTTTCAGATGACAATTCAAGTTCTTCGTCTTCTTTTGCTATGTAGTTGTGAAGAGCACATGCGGCAAGTGTTATTAACTCTTTTTCAACGCTTGATGTTTTAATGGGTTTTTGAAATATCTGGAATCTGGAAGCCAGAATTCCGAAGGCGTTTTCTACCACACGTCGTGCTCTAGACAAGCGGTAATTAAATATTTTATTTTCTGTTGATTGCCTTTGATTGTAGGGTTTTATAATTCTTGACGTCAACCGAAATGCGTCGTCTGACACAAAGACATAAGGAACCTAAATATAGCATGGTTTTTAAAAAAACTTTATTCTTCCATATTCCAAGAAGCGTCATCGTCGGCACAAAAATTTTGGATATATTTACTTTTTTCCAATAACAATTGAATGTTTTCGACAGCATCTATTTATCGCTTAGTTCTGGGAAATATTGAAGACTTATCAAAGAATATATAATTGCTGCTGACAACGAATGTATAACCGAGTGTTTTTTATGTCGTCTTGATGCGATAGCGCTGACGCCTCTTGCTACAAGAGCCAGGTTAGTATTTTTGAAAGTATCGAAACGTAAAATTGAATAATGGGATACCGTTAGATCTGTGTTTGGAAGATTTTCATCTTTGGGAAAGTTGAGAATGTTGCGTTTTATGGCATCTCCAATAGCTGACGTATTATATGCCGCAGCATCATTGGCTCTCCCATTCGTTCCAACGTCCACCATAATGAATCTGCAATTGGCGTCTACTACTGCCAACAAAATAACGCTGTTGAAGTAGTACGATCCTTCGGACGCTTTTGGGCAAAAAGCAATGTGCTTACCATCTGAAATTTTACATAATAAAATATCTACGTGATTACAAAATAAAAATATTCCACCAATAGCTCCGAGGCACATGGGAAAATTCCACTTTTCAATAAAGTTGTCAGCAATTTTTCTCCAACCAGCAGATGTATTGCACCCCTTTAAATATTTTTTTCAAATAACTTTAAATTTTACCATCTAACATAGTCCTACCACTAAATATTGCCCACTCAGTGAGTTATAAATGGCTCGCAGAGTTTCTGGAACCAACTCGGAGATCAATGATGATGATACTCTAAACCCATAGGAAAGATCCTTATAGGTGTTTCCCGTAGCCAAATACCGTAGTGCAATGAGTAAACTTTGTGAAACAGAAACAATAATGAAATTACAATTGAAAAATTTGCAAACATTTTTTTAAATACACACCGCGTAGTTGCTGAAACTGACTGTCTTAAGACTGTGTCTTTTTTCTTATAAGTGGCCCAACAATATTCAGCAACTCTTGGAAGGAATCTTTTGTTAGTCTACAAAAGTTTTGAAAACTTTTTGGGTCTTCCAACTGTAGCTCTTTCGTAGCAATGTGGGTAAGATCCCTTCCAGAATACCGCCGAAGAAGCCATTCACGGCTCCAGAAACGTTTGGCACCTCGTTGCTTATAATGTGTTTTATTTTTTGTTTTTCTAGTTAAAGTAAATGCTGCCACAACTCCTAAAAACATTTTTTTCTTGATTTTTTATTCATCATTTATATTTTTTAATTATTTTATATTTTTTTCTTTAAAAATGTTGCTCACTGCAATTTTACCCGATAAAATAATCACAATTTAATGTTTTGTAGAGGAAAATCGAACAGCTACTCATATTTGTTGGTTTATTTGAAGTGTGATAGTGTGAATGCAAATTCTAATTTACGTTACACTTTTTGGCAGTCGCAAGAAATGTGTTTATACTTTTGTCTCACAAAATCTAATGAAAGTATTTATACTTGTATAATAGTCTGATTGGGCCTTAAAGAGTAATACTAAAGAATGGAAGTGTCCCTTTTATTTTTGCGACAGTGTATAATTGCATGAATACATTTAACACATTACAATATTAACTACTAATTATTCTAATCACTTAAGAGCATGTCACAATATGGACACATTCAGAGAGTGAACCAAGTGGTTCATATTACCGTCTGAACATGGTATTATAATCAAAGCAGTAAGCCATTTTGTACCGTTGTTCTGCCGGCGTTATTGCTTTATTGCGAAGACTGCTAATCTAGACGGGAAATACATGATACAAAAAACAAGGTAACCGCTTCGCTACAACAATAAAAAAACAACAGGTATTTTGTTTGTGTAAAAAGGCGAATTCACACTTAAGCTGTCAAAAGTAGTTGATAACGAACATGTACAAAAATTTAAATGGCGTCGAAAAAGGTAAACAAAACTTGACAGAGAAAGTGCCGCCCAAGGCGACTTTATACAGTTGAATGCAAGCGGAAAGGCGAATTCAGTACTATGTATTTTGTTATTGTAAAACATATCGTGAATGTCATAATCTAAATTCGCCTAAGATTGCTCAACAGAGAAAAAATTTTATGTAAACGCTAAATATAAGCTTTTATACTTGTTTGTAATTAAAATCACAGATTATATTAGTTTTTCACTTTTAAATTCACACAAATTTCTTGAAATTGCACTAAATCATGCAAAAAACCCTTCAGATTAAAATGGCGCCAAAAAGTTTGTAAACAAAAGAAACAAAATTTGACAGTCTCATTGGAAAAAATGCGAGAAGCAAAAAATAATCACCTGTGCTGTTAAGTTCACCTGGTAATGAATTCGCCTTGGTGCCGCCATATTAATCGAATTCGCCTGAATTCGCCGATGCATCCACCTAATAATTAATTCGCCTTGGGGGGATACTTTGCAATTTTATTTGCAACTTTATAGTGCAATAAATAAATATTCCAACTTACCAATATTTTAGATTTATTTAAACTTCTTTAATTTTATAGTTAGGAGTATCACTTGATTTATAATTTTATTTATTACACATTTCTGTAATGCTTACGTTTAAAAAATTTTAATTTCTCATGATATTGATGAAAAAACAACAAATTCATTTGTGTTTTTTTTTTTAATTTCGTTTATAAATTTGTTAATATGTAATTAGAAAGTTAATTTGTTATTATATGTATTTTTTTATATTAAAGACAAAAGCGAGTTTTCTTTTATGTTTTGTAGGTTGAAAAATAATTTGTTGAAATCAAAAATAAATTTATTTAAAATATGTATGTATTTAGACACAGTTTATTTGATCTATTGTTATATATTATAAACTATTGTATTTATTAAATATTAATATGTTTTATTAAATAACAGCGAGCACATTTCAGAATAGGAAAACTGATTTTTTCATTTTTGTTTTGTTTTTATTGTTAAGGAAGATCAGCGCCAAAATGTAAAGTTTACTAACGACATGGAAAATATCGTTATCTGCACTTATTGCTGGAAAGCTGCATCCAATTATTTTCCAGTTACCTTATCACTTTAGCGCTAACCTTACCGATTGCGGTTTCTATAGGACAGATGAAACTTGCTTAAAGTATTTGAAAGCTAATGTTCCGTTCGTCTTAGAGCAACCGTTTTTTTTTATTTTATTTTTATTTAATATTAATGGAGTTTTTATAAATTTTATTTTTCATGCTACCTTTTTATTATTTAATATTTAAAACTAATTTTTATTAATTTTTGAGTAATTATTAAAAATTGTCTTTTTAGTATTATTCGTTATAAATTTTAGATATTCTTATATAAAAAATTTAATATGAAAAAATTTGTGTTGATTGATTTAAGTTTTTAATATATTTTGGGTAAACTACAAACTAATATTTGCTTTGGAAATCTTATAGTTTTTTTTAATATAAAAAATTTTCTTTAAATGAAATTATTTGACACACTGATGTTAGACGTGAATTTAGTATTGTTTATTTTCTCTAAAAATTGTTAATAATAAAAACATATATGACAAATAACGAGTGTGAAGGAAATGATGATAGCTTTTGGAAGAGTCTAAAAAATTACGATAAATTAAATATATCGGAAACATTAAAGGTCTCTGGCAGCACTGTTATAACCGATTAGGAGCGTTTTTCTTATACCTGGTAACTTTTTTACTTTTAGCTAATAAAATTCATACTCTTGCTAGAAAAAGTATTCGTACACTTTGAAATAAAAAGCTTACACCCAAGACAAAATTAAAAATAGTACACTTTTATTGAACAAATATTTTTTAATTAAGTATTAATTTATCTATTAGCTATTTTTAAAGTTTATTAATTTATAAAAAATAATAAGAAAAAACTATTTTTTTAATCTAAAAATTAACAAGAAAAAGTATTCGTACACTTGGAATCTTTGTATAAAACAAATTAATTAAATGCAATATTGCTAAAGTTAGCAACTCGTTGGGTATCCCTTACTCTTAAGAAATTCTGTAAGCCGATTTGGCATTGACTTAACCAACTTTAAAGTATCGTCTGTACTTATATTGGCCCACTACTCCATTACAACACTTATTAACATTTTTTTTTTGTCTTAACATTAACATATATATTTTATGTTGTCGGATTCTGCGCTCAAGTAAATCCTATAAATGTTCAGTTAGATTTTGGTCGGGAGACTGAGGGCGTGATTTTAATTAATTTTTTGGTAGGTTGACATTATACGCCGTATGTTTAGGATCTTTATCCTGTTGGAATCAAAAGCATTTTACAACTTTAGATTTTTCCACCGCTTTGCTTCAAAATTTTCTTTTAATATGTTTAAATATCCAATTTGATTCGTTATAGAGTCTATGCATACGAGATTACCAATGTCTTTGCCCGCCATACGTAGCGAAACCATTATGTTTTCGCCATCGTGCTGTACCAGATTTTCGCTAAACTAACTTCTTTCCTTTGATGCCAAAAATAGAAAACTTGTTTTTGTTTCAAATGATTTTATACGAATGAAAATTTTTATTCGAAATAGTGGAAGTAGCAGTAAAACTTTTGTAGACGTTTAAAATGTTTATATAGAAGTGTACGAGTAGCTTTTCTAGCAAATGTACATACATATGTATTTGATAAGTTTACTGAAAATGATTTCTGCTTAATAAAAAAATTATATACTCTATTGCATTCTCTGTAAAGTGCATATGAATTGTTGAGTTTTGTAAAACCTTTCTTTTAACTGGCGCGAAAAGAGTGACATTATGGGATTTGCAATGAATCTGTTTGCAAGCAAGGATGTATCCAATCCAGAATGTTTGCAAACTGGAACTACAATTATTGCAGCCAAATTTCTGATTGTGAAATTACGGCCCTGAAATAAACCTAGTCACTGTCTTCTGTATATGTCATTTGTTTTGACAATATGGATCATAACAACAATGTTGCCGATAAAGTTCGGGACATGAACTTGAAATTCATATATTTTAAAGAAAAATGATAATACAAACTCTATTAAATCTGCTTTCAATAGAGTTGGAACTTCACCCAAACCCTCTTGCACGAAGCATACTTAATGTTAGCGGTCACACTCGGTTGAGAAGAAGCGATACCCTTGCCACCCGAGCATTAAATAGGTGATTTCACCGATATAATTGACAAAAAATAACACTTTTTGTCTAGCATTGCCTGGTCTTAGTTAATGTTTAGTATTAACATTTGAAAACACATGTTTTGTATTAAAATTTTGTATTAACATTTGAAAACACATAAATAAATAAAAGCTAAAAAAATAGGGCCGTGACCGAAATATATGTAAGTGCATATGTCAACGTGTGCTAACGGACTAAAAACTGACATGCAAGATTTAAATTCATATTTGGATAATACTAAAAACGCAACTGCGACGAACGATGAATTTTTGGTCGCGAATATTCGTCGCCAAAAATAAAACACATTGGTGTGTTTGAAAATGCACACAATCGTGGGTTTGGTCGAAATTCGTCAAACTCAGCGAAAGTTTAAATATATTTATTTCTAACAATTAAGTTTTTTATTCGCTATTTTTAGCTTTAGTTGTAAAGAAATGTTAGAGAGGTGTATAAATGAAAAGGCTTGTTTTTTGTGTTTTGACAGGTATTATTAGAGCATTTTTCTTTTAAATTCTCAACAATTTATTTATATTGTTGGGATATAAAGTTGAATCTTTGAGATAATATATTTCAAAAATTTCCAAAGTCTACTGATGATTAGGGTAGTTCCTATGAAATGTCGACATATAGATAGCTGGGAAACATAGAAAACAAGCTATTTATAATTTTTATTGGTATATTTATTTCTAATTGTTTCGTCAGCGAACGCCGAAGAAAGCAGTATTAGGTATAAAAAAAGTATTTTTCTCGAAATAATATTTTTTGGGTCTGTTTCCCGATTTCGAACGTTAACATTCGCATAAATTTGAAATGGCTAAGGAGCACATTTACAGCTCAAAAATAAAATTTGTTCTTATGAGTTGATACTTTTTGTTATGTTTTCTTACACTGTGTTGTCTTTCAGCTCAAAAGTGGTTCGGAAATGGGAGTTTTTGCCACTCAATTGCTTGCGAACATTAAGATTCGAAATCGTGAAACAGGCTCTTTGCATTTATATTAATCCATATAGTAGAAAATTTATGAAGATGTTCTCAAAATATAAAGTACATCTGTTAATTGGTTCAAAAATCTCTCTTTCGGTTGAGATTTATATAGGTTTACTTTTAATATGGCCCCTTAGTTGTATTGGACTTTTTTATATTTGAGCATAATTTTGTCATGGGAATTAAATTTATTCGGCTGCAAACCATCATGGTGAAGTTCGTTGAACTTCAGAGGGATGGGCTGGTGATCCTCGTATAACATCAGCCAGAAGGAGTTCGTTGTGGGAGAGACAACAGGTAGAGGGTATTGGTAAGTATTTGGTACCAATAATAGTACTTTTTTTTTGTCAAATTCGTTTCTTCGTTTCCACTTTCGGATCCCATACCTTAATTTTTATTCAGGGACATATGTTATACATGTTCTAGCAGGCATGATTAAATATTTATTATGTGACAAGCACCAGATGGATGGCAAAGAACCACCCCAAAACATGTGGTAGCAAACTACAACATGCAGTTTGATATCAATTGTGTTTTTCTCTTGAATATTTGCTAATTTGATTTCAATTAGAATTTGTTTTTATTTCTCAATTTATATTTTATTGAATTTTGTTTTTCTCTCGCAACATACACATAATAGGTGTTTCTTTACTCTACTTTGGGATCCCAATTTGCACGTTCTTTAATATTGGGCAAACGAAAGCACTTTTGCACGAAACAGCCGGTACTTTTTCTTTGGGCTAATTTGGGCAAGTGTTAAGCAATCAGCTGTTCGAAAAATTAACAATAACAAAGAAAGAAACTTAATGCCAATTTCACGATAATGAAGCTGTTCGTTCGTTCGCACAATTAAATTTAATACAATAACAAAATTTTGAATGTTGTTTTTGATTTAAATGTAATTGTGCGAACGAACGAACAGCTTCGCTATCGTGAAATTGGCACTTAATTTGAATCAGCTCATATACAAATGATTTTAATATTATTAATATTAATTAAAACAGTATGCGCAAAAGACCCTATTTACACTTACTCACATCTTAGACATGTGTGTGGAAGCTGTTGAAAATTGAAAGAAGCTGTTTACATTACATTTTTAACATCTTTCATCTGTCAAGTATTACTTCACGTGTTTGAGTAAACAAAAAACATTATATAAAATGGAACTGTATTATTCTACATTTATTGGACTAATTATTGCCCTTATAGAGCAAAAACAATTACTGCTTCAATATGCAGAACTATTAGAAATTATGCAAGACGACGGAGACGATAAGGATGAAATCTTACTTTATTTATTAGCATTTGTTAGAATTTTAAATAATTTATTAAGATTTGAACTAATAATTACAAATAATAACACCTTAGAATCGAAATGGCAATTTTTGGGAAAAGTATATTCCAAGACTACCAGTCCAGAGTTTTTCAAAGACAGCTTACGAATGGATCATGCAACTTCATTGCCATTTCCTGGAAAATATTCGAATTTTTCCTCTCGCTCCGCAATTTTTTTTGCCAAAGGTCTATTAGCATAGTCCCATCAGCAGCAGACCATACAACGCGAAATATTTTGTTCCTTTTTACTTTAAATAAATGTATTGTATGTATTTTTATTTCTAATTATATATTATTTTTAATTCAATTAAAATTTACTTACATTGTTCGCACCCGTTCATGTACAAATGTTTGACACTTGTATATTTTTTAGTGATGGTATGCATTTTTGACAATTTCTTTAAACTTTTTTTGGTGATGACACTAAAATAATCGAAAGATGTTGAGTCCAGCAAAATGAGAAACGAACATCTTGTAAAGATGTTGAGAGATGTTGAGTTTTTTTCATATAGACTTTACATAGGAAGATGTTAACATCTTGCCAAAATGATGAAAGATGTGAGTAAGTGTAAATACGCTATTATATACTTCAAAAGTGTATGATTTATACATTTGTTCGCAAAACTGAATGACAATTTTTGTTGCCGCATCTAAACACAGCATACGCTTCTTTTTGGGCTAGAAATTTAGTTTTCTGCGTAAATTTTATCTCTTTTTGAGAAAAACTTATACTTGCTCTTATTTGCACGAAACTTACCCAGAAAGTGAAGAAACTCACCTAATATAGTATTTATATTACACGTAATGTAAACACAAAATTTCGTTGGTATTGTGTTTCACACGACGAATTTATACAACGAATATTTACCTACGGATTCGTCGCGATGGGCGAAATTCGTCATTCGTTGTGTTCCTAGAATAACACACTGAACAGAAGTGATTTATAATACAAGGTTTACCTATGATACTCAAAAATTCCTTTTTTAAATAGATTTTGCCCTAATTAAAAACATTGCCTTATACTTTTTATTAAAATTAATACCAAGGGATAATAGTTACTTAAGAAAAACTGCCGCTACAATAAATACAATAACTGTGGACGAAAAGGTTACTCAACCTTTGTAGCTGGAGATCATTTTACACATATAAATAATTAAAAGTTAAAGCGAAAAGAAATACTACGAAGAGTGATTGTGTTAAAAAAGATTAATTGCTTTAAGAATTTTGTTTTAAAAAATACATCAGCTTAAATTAAATAATAGTTTTTTGAACACCTATAAAAACGTACATACATTCTATATACTTCTATTATAAATTTCGATTTTACCTAAGACATCTATTTCTAATAGTATTATATCAGAACTTTTCCTTATCATATCCTTTGTTTTACTTAATTTTATGTGTGTTTATAAAAAAAAAGAAAAAGTAATATACATACATATATTTTGTATGTAAATAAAAACTTATGAAGAATTTCAACGATTCCTTAAGATGAAAACTTAATAAAATATACTTAACTTTACATTGTAATTAATTCTTTCTCCTAATTTTGAATTAAATTCAAAGCTAGAATTTAATAAAATTTAAGTTTCTTAAATATCATAAATTTTCAAATTTACATAATAAATGTTAGCACCAATTAATTTAATGAATGCAACACAATTGATTGTACGACAAGATACATTTTTTTTTATTAGTAAAAAAAAAATTAAATAAAAAAATATTTGGGTTATTTTAATAATGAAAACATTTCTACATATCGTTCCTTTATTGCAATGTGATCGTAACTAAAAAAAAGCTTCTTTCGAGGAAAACACGTTTCAAATTTTTAGTTTCCATACAAGTCTTAGATACTTTTTTTTTTAAATAAATTTTTGACACAATATAAAACAAATCTGTATTATACTGGTAACAAATCTGTATTATTAACTCGAAAACTTTTTGAGATAAGACTATGTATGCAATAAAGGAGCGATATGTATGTATGCATTATGTATTTAAACTGTGCGGCACAAATGATTGAATGCAATCATAGGAAATTTAGTCGCCTCCTCTAGTTATGTGTTTAGCAAATTTCTATACTTTTTATTTCGGGTGGCTTTTTAAAACTTGATCTAAAATCATTCAAAATAATATGTATAAATACATACATACATATACTGTTTTGCCACCAAAATATGCACACAAGGAAACAAACAAAGAACAATTTGATCAAATGTAGAAATGTAACAACTGCAATTGTATTATCTGCAGAATTAAATTTAATGTTATCTTAAAAAGCATATGCTGTTGTTTTTTTAAGTATATATACGAAAGCTTGTTGCTGTTGTAATGTTTGTTACATTGTAGGAGTACATGAGCAGTATGGTAACATTATGAAGCAATGCATAAATAAACACGACACAACCGGCTAACGGTTAAGGCACGTTTACATGGTAATAATTACAAGATATTTAGATTTTGTGGGAGCAAAATACTACTAAATTTTCACCGTATTTAAAAAAAAGTTTGTTGTAAGTATTTTTTACGATTACATTTGTGGGATAAGTATAGTCAAAGTATTATTATGAAAATGTAATACAATTCTACAACATTTACAAAAACGACAAGCAATACTATCTAACTAGTTGTGAGGCCGAGTCCAACTTCAGTCAAGAAGGATTATTTTTTAATTATAACAATAATTGCTGTGAAACAATAACTAGTTTATTTTGAAATTAGTTGAATTGAAATTGCTTCATTGTAAAATTAAAACTTAAGTTTTAGCTAGTTTGTTTGCTAAATTATATGTTAATTTATTAAAACTAATACTATAGATGGAAATGATTAAATTATAAAGTGTTAATATCAATAATATAACGATAATAAAAATTAATGCCAACTATTTTCTAAAAATATTCTCAAGTCCCAATTTTCACGAGTCAATTTTAGTTGCGCAATTCTTATCAAATTTTCGTTTCAACTTGCTTTTAAGTTCAGACACAGCAATTTTACTTGAGCAATTTTCGTTTGTAAGCTCTTGCTTACACTTTCTTAATCTTGCATGTACTGCATTCTCAAATTTTTCCATTTAATTTTCACTTCTTCTAAATTAATACTGCTATGTATTTTTTGAAATTGTCCACAATATTTAAAAATTTTTTTTGTTTTTCAAATGAATTAAAATATCGCAATTTCGCGCCAATATTACTTTCACCACGGACAACATATCAATACATAAAAGAAACACAAATGAAAGAAAATGTAAAATTTCTGATATTACGAATGATAGCACAAAACGACTTTCCGAGTACAAGCAAGTCTGTACTCATTTTTACACTCCCCACTCTTTCCTCTCTTATTTGTCCACAAACTCAAGAATTGCGCAACTAAAATTGCCTCGTGAAAATTGGGACCAAGTGAAGAACACGGCAACTCCAGTTTATAAAAAAAGACAAAGAAACAATATATGTGAAGGAAACAAATTGTTTGACGACAAATTTAAAATGAAATCTATCTCTCGCATGTGTAGACAGAAATGAAAATTGCGAGAGATTTGAGTTTTTCGAAGAAATTTTCGTCGATAATACATATTCAGCACTCGCATGAGATTACTCGCATGTCTAAGTCCATGGTTAACGTCGACAAGGTGGCAGCGCTACGGCATGTGACAGTTTTTTGTTACTCGCTGTTTACATACGCAAGTACAAGTGTGAAACACCCAATAAGTTGTAACATTTTTTCTAATATCCAAAATCTAGTAGATTTGAATGAAAATCTTAAGCGTTTACACTTACGTTTTTTGACACTTGCAAGATTTTATTTCCACAAAATTTATTTTTGCAAAGTGTTTCACAACAATAAAGTGCGGTCTCCACCTGACTTGAAAACACTAACTTTAACGCTAACTTCAAGTTAAAGTTAAATGTGGACCGCTCATGTTAAAGTTTGGTTAAAGTTACAACTTGGTTGTTAAAACATTTCATTTGGAAACTCTGTTATAACTTAAATTGACAACAGCCTGCTATTTGTAGTTGTTTTTCGCCATTTTTATTGTTTTACTATGAAAAGTTACAACTCTAACATCACTACGTGTACGCCGACTTTAACAGATAGATATTTAAACAGCAAGTTTTAACATCATGTTTTAACTGCGTTTCAAGTTAGGTGTAGACTGCATGTAAGACAGACGATGGGCAGACATTTTTTTACTATTCTTTTGGTGTTGCCTAAACCTTTTACACTTGATTTATTTATGTATTATCAATCGAGCCCATAGGGCCATATATGATTAGAAATAGGGTTTACAAACTAACTGAAACTATAATGGAATATGATAATGAAATAGTTAAAGACACCTTATATGTCGTATATATGAATGTGATTGAAATGCATTTAATAATAGTGCACATATCTCTTAAATTGATACAACAACAATTTTAAGTATAGGAAAGCAATAACAAATACATTTAAGAAATATAATAGACAGACATTAACTTTTCGCGAGTAGTGTTTACTTGCAATTTTTATAACGTAGGCCAACAAAGTTTTCGAACTTTATACTCAATTTTTTTTTGTACACATTTTCTTGTAATCACGAAAATTTATGGAGACAAATAATTGTTAGCCGAAATGAGCCGTCCAAATCGGCGGCGGCTACCACGCAAGAAAATTAATCGGCTACGGCTTAGCCGCGGCTAATAGCCGATCGGCTTCGCTCTCTAGTTCTTTATCAACTAATTTTGACAGCTGAAGTGTGAATTCGCCTTTTTACACAAACAAAATACCCATGATACAAAAAACAAGGTAACCGCTTCGCTACAACAATACAACAATAAAAAAAACAACAGGTATTTTGCTTGTGTAAAAAGGCGAATTCACACTTAAGCTGTCAAAAGTAGTTGATAGCGAACATGTACACAAATTTAAATGGCGCCGAAAAAGGCAAACAAAACTTGACAGAGAAAGTGCCGCCATATTAATCGAATTCGCCTGAATTCGCCGATGCATCCACCTAATAATTAATTCGCCTTGCAAAATACCTATTGTTGTTTTTATCGTTGTAGCGAAGCGCCTACCTTTATTTGCATCACCTGTTAAGCTACCGCTTCTAGAAGTTCTCAACAGACGCTTGAAAATTAATATGTGATGGGGTTATGTCAAAGTACTGAGTTTGTCTTCCCGCATGTATTTGCCTATCGCGTTTTTATACAGGTGAATGCAAGCGAGTACTAGGTATTTTGTTATTCTAAAACTTCCTGAGAATGCCGAAATCTTAATTCGCTAATATTGTTCAGCTGGGAAAAAATGTTATATACCTAAATTGATAAGAATATATTGGGTTTTCACCTTTCCCACAAAATTTCATGAAATTGCACTAAATTATACTAAAAAATCTTTAGATTAAAATGGTGCGAAAATATTTACAAAACAAAGAAATTAAATATTTGTCTCAGGAAGAAAAAGAACTGAAGCAGAACACAATTTAAATGTGATTTAATGATGAAACAGAATACGTCCGCAACTTCAAGCAAAATCGACTCTCAGAGAAAACAGGCACATAATTGAAACGACGGCTGTAACTTCACAAACTGTCATATAATCTTCTTTTTTGTTAGGTAAAAAAAGCTTTTTCTTTTATTTTAATTTTTCCTCACAGTAAAGCTTTTGAAGCTTTGGTTTTGTTTACAAAATGTATGAAATTTACTAAAAGTGTGGTAATATTGTTGAAAGCTTTTCTGCTTCAAAGTGAGAGCATAAGAAAAATCGCTGCCAAAATAAAATAGATTCTATTTTACGACCGCATTCTCTGGCGTTATTTTATGCCATATTGTATGGAGAAAAACGTCATGCCCTAGTTCTGTTTCATCATTTAATTGTGATTTTCTGTAATTATCAAGTGTTGTACAAAATCAAATCTGTTATTTCTTAAGGCCGGGCACATACAATCCGTCGTACTTTGTACGTCTCCTTTTCAACTGACATCAACGTATACGAAGTATGAAGTTGGCACAACCAGTACCTTGCTAACGGATATATAATTCAACTGCATTTCTAACAAATTTTTTTCTTTCAATTTATTTATGTCAAAATATACAAAAAATATTACCAGATAGCAAGGCAGCTTTAATATGGAATTGGTATAAGCGCAGCTGTTTTTCGTTTCCTTTGCTTAAATTTGTCAAAAACACATAGACTTCCTTGCTTTTTCAAACAAAATTTTGAGAATTATTCGTAAATTCTACCAACAAAATATATGTTGATGTTTGTTGGTGTTTCATTTATTGTAATGCTGCCACTACCTGCCAGATAGTTGTCAAAGTTCTCAACGTACGTTAAAAGTTGCCCAACTTTAATACTTTGCAACAAATGGACCTTGAAAGCCCGATTTGGTTTGATACCAAAAAATTTTATTTTATTTTTTTTGTTAAGCGTTTTTATTTATTGAATCTTCAAAATGAACTAACAATAAGTATTCAAATCTTAATACTAAATATAAAAATAAAAGAATTAATAAAAAAAAATAAAATGTGCTTTTTACTTACGTCCAGCCAATGCTAGACAAAAAGTTCTATTATGCGGGAGCAATATCGGTAGAATCACCTATTGAACGTTCTGATGGTGGCAACGGTATCCCTTCTTCTCAACCGACTGTGGCCGCCAAAATTAAGTATATTACGCGCAAGAGGGTTTGGATGAAGTTCCAGTTTACTGACATACCTTGTCGCGTACTTAAGGCCCAATCAGACTATTATACAAGTATAAATACTTTCATTAGATTTTGTGAGATAAAAGTCTAAAGACATTTCTTGCGATTATCAAAAAGTCTAACGTAAATTAGATTTTGCATTCACACCATCACACTTGATATAAACCAACATAGATGTGCCATCATAAAACTTTTCACGGCGGCAGGTGCGCCGTAGGCTATAGACGTGCCGGCGCGTGAAATTCTTCAACAGTTAAAATAATAATTATGTATAACACATCCAAATTGAATAGCACAAATATATTTTATGTTCTAAATATAGCATGAGCAAAATACATTTATAAATGACAGCTAAATTCCAAATTTCGAGCTTTTTTATAACGACAAAAAATACTATCAGTGACGGCATCCCATCGGCTACGAAATTGGCGACTACTCAATTTTTAATTAACTGGTTTGCTAAAAAACACAACACTGATCCAATGTAAAGTATTATCGTTTTGAAAAGTTTCAAAAAACAACAAAGTCGTATGGGATGTCAAGTTTTTATCGTATTATTCTTCGTATGTATGACGGATTACATTCAGACTATCAGACTTGCACGTATTATTTCAATTTTTGACAAGTATTAATACAAAGTATAATAGTCTGAACTGGGCTTTAGAAAATTCCTCTTTTACCAGCGGAACACTCAGATCTTTATGAATTCGTGAATTTTTTACATACCATGGAGCTGCGGTAATCGTTCGAAGAATTTTGTTTTGTCACCTTTGGATATTTTCAATATTTGACGCTGAGGCGGTGCCCCATAACTGAATTCCGTAGCACCATATAGGCTTTAGTATTGCGATGTATAACAAAAGTTTGCAATCTAATTTCAATGTAGAATTTCTGCCCATAAGCCAATTTAGCTGCGCTGCTTTTAGTTTTAACTGAGTGACCTTTGCTTCAATGTGAGACTTCCACGTTAGCCTACGGTCCAGGTGAATACCAAGGTACTTTACTTCATTGTGATGCGGAATAGGTGAGTTGTTAATTTGGATATGCGCACATGTTTGCTTACGCAGTGTGAATGTAACGTGAGTACATTTTTGTTCATTAATCCTGATTTTCCAAAGCTTCAGCCATTTTTCCAATATTGAAATAAATTCCTGTAAATTTCGTGAAGCTAATTGGTGGTTTTCATGAACGCTCAAAAACGCTGTGTCGTCTGCAAAAGTTGAAGTGTGGATTCCGGATCTCGTTGGCATGTCAGAGGCGTAAATCAAATATAAAGTAGGCCCAAGTATGCTACCTTGGGGAACTCCTGCCTCGATAGGTTGAGTTGGGCTTATAAAATCACCTTCTCTGATAACAAATTTCCGTCTATATAAGTAGCTTTCCAGAAGCTTGTGAGTATTAGCAGGCAAGTTCAACTTTATTTTGTGCATCAAGCCGTTGTGCCACACTTTATCGAAAGCTTGAGAAATGTCAATGAATAGAGCTGAACAATACTTCTTCTCCTCAAAGGTCTGACATTGACTAGTCTGTGTGTTTGTTCTATGGTGCTATGTTTAGCCCGAAACCCAAATTGATGATCAGGGATGCATTCCACATTGTTCAATATTGGGCTCAATTTAACCATTAACAATTTTTCGAATAGTTTTAAAATTGTTGGTAGTAGACTTATTGGTCTATATGATTCTACCTTGGTCGGATCCTTCCCTGGCTTAGGTATCATAGTAATCATAGAGACCTTCCACTCTGCAGGGTAGTAAAATAGCGTTAAAAATAAAAAGTAGAACTCTTCTAGCTACACGAGGTAACTGTTCAAGCATTTTGCCGGTAATTTGATCAATACCTGAAGATTTCCTGGGGTTTATGTTACTGATTCTACATCTTGAAATGTGAATCGCAAAGACACAGGTGGTCTAACTACATATGGTGGTAATTCAGATGCATCATTTGTTATATCATTTATAATAAAAACATTTCTCAAATGGTTAACATACACCATCCCCTTTTCTGAGTCACTTCTTGCCCAGTCGCCAGTTGAAGTTCGCAAAGGTGACTTACCTATTACGGGTCTTTTCAGACCTTTTGTCGCTTTCCACAGAGAATAGTCAGATTGCGGAGACCAAAAAAATAAAAATAATTAATACTTTGCGTTGACGGAGAAGTACGAAATGTGAAAAGCTCATAAGAATACATGTATTTCAACTTAGTTGTCAGTTGAAAAAGGCAACGTATAACGTACGATGAATTCTATGTGCCCCGGTCTTTAACTGTCTTGCTTTAAAGAAGCAAATTATATTTTCTGGTAACGTCTTGATATATTTGACATACATATCTAGCCAATTGTTTAAGTTTTTCGATTATAGCCATTATCACAAAAATTTGCTAGTATGACTGATGTGTGTTTTAAGGCGGTTCCAAATGTAAGAATTTTAGTGAATCCGAAATCGCACCTTCGTTTTCTACTTAAAACAAGTAGTTTTTGTTTTCTCAACCCAAGTATTTTTTTTTGTGTTTAAATTAAATTCAATTACAATAAATATCCTAATTTCTCATTTTTTAGTTTTACAATCTTATTTAACTCAAATTTGAAAACGAAATGTTTTGTTTTTTGTCTTAAAACTTAAATAACTCTGATTGCATCTTCTTTTCCCTACTTAAGATTTTACATAAAAATTTATTTTTTTTCTTTATAAATAAATTTAATACCTAAGAGAATTGCATTTGTTAAAATTGTTAACTGAATAAATTTGTTTAATGTTTGTGTGTATGTACATGTGTACATATGTATATATGTAGGTATGTATGTAGATAATGGAAGGCTGTAAGTTTGAAAATGTGTCTGAAAAGCCCTTTGTTAATGGATGGAAGATGATATTTGAAATAAAAGGAAACAATAACAAATTTAAAATTTATTTATAAAATAGTGATAATGTATAAAAAATAAAATACTTACGTTAACAACTTATGTACTCGTATATTACGAAATGAAAACATGTTATTTATTTCCAAAGCTACGACTACCGCTACCGCACCTTTTTAAACCATTTTTTTTTTTAAGAATTTTCGAAAAATTTGATAATTGTGGGAAGGCGGATCAGAGATCTGCGGTAGTGATGAAACGATACTTGTACTCGATACGGTATCGATACTTACTCGGTATCGAATAAAAAGCATCGATACATACTTGTATCGGTCTATTTCTTTTTACGATTAGTGATGCCAAAATCAAAATCTTCGTTATGAGCTTGATCTTCTGTTTACGCTGTAACTTAAGGTGGCTTAAATTATGATCCTGGAAGCGAAGATTTTCAAAGCGCAGGAATTCTATCATAAAAATTCTTTTGCTACATTCACTCAATAGTTTGTCGTGTAACTGTCTGGCACCTGACAATGTAAGCAGAAAAACTTTCTAGTTTCTAGGAAAATGATTAGTATAATCTTAAAAAAAGTCACATAATTGTGGCCTGAACATTTTTTAGTGACAAATTCGAATGGTTTTAGTAACTGGTCTCTTTATTTTAGTATCTCAAGATCGTGACCGCAATCTTACCGCCATTTTTATGAAATATAACTCAACACAACGGGACCAAATTGACTCAAGTGGGCTGGCAACCTGTTAAACCTAACCCTACACCCGATTTTGGCAGTCCCATTTGCATGCACGGGTTGCATGGATTTATTTTATAAAAAAAATTAAATTGTGGTAAAAACGGTGACTAACTCAGTTTTTTGGCTATCAATAAGAAACGTGTATTTCTGACCGATACTAGTAGTTTTGACCGATACCTACTTGGTACTCGATAGTAAAGCATCGATACCAAAAGTACTTAGAGTCGAAAGAAAAGTATTGAGTATTTACTTGTATTTACTCGTATCGTTTCATCCCTAATCTGCAGCCAGACGTTACACTTGCAATTGCACTTACTTTTTACTATGTTATTTTAACACTCGAGTACTAAAACAACTCGCTCATACAGATGCGTTGTTTTCTCCTACTCGTTTTTCGAATGCAGCGAGTCTAACGAATGCAAATAAACATCGTAATATTCATGGTGCAATTATTAGGTGGCAGCATTAGAGGTGTTGTACTACATACATAATATTTTGTTTATGTAAAAATTACAGAGGCCGTCAAAACCATGAAGAAGAAGGTGAATACTCATATGTACATACGAATTTCAAAATGCTTTAAAATCTATTTGTTTACCTTGTAAAGATACTTCTCAAATAAATTTAAAAAGTGGTGAACATTGGAATTATATTATTATTTAACATCACTCAGTACGTATGCACCAAAGAATTTACAGTATTTATAAAAGCAACATCCAACTAAAATAAAGCATTAACAAAGATTTTAACTTAAAGCGCACTTCAAACACCAAAGTCAAAAGAAAGCAAAACTTTTTTAACTTTAGCTTTCGAACTTATTAAAACTACCACTTTTCTTTAACTTAACTTCCGAACATGTTCGAAGTTGAAGTCAGTCAAACCAAAAACTGTTCAAACATGTCGACTGCAGAAGTCTTCGTAGCGTATAACTTTTCGTTTTTTGTCTCTAGCTTAATTGCGACTGTTTGCATGATTGAAATCAGAAGTCGAAGCAACAGTTTATGTTTGAATAGCAAAAAATTGAGAAGTCGAAGAAAAGGCTCAATCTTACGACTTTTGTTACTTTGACTGCAGTTTTTTAAACACTGTTTGTATCAGAAAAATTATCACCTGCGCTAGTGATGCCACCTAGTTAATTGCACCGTGGTAATATTTTTACTTGGCATACTTTTTGAGTGATGTTTAAGTAAGAGCAAAGAAGAGAGTAACTGCAATAACGCAGCCAGTCAGAGCAAAGGTACGTGTTTTTTCTGTTTTGACACTTGATACATGTTTGTATTCCAACTAAACGAGTGTGTTGCTTCGAACAACTTGTAACGACATATATGCAGCCGTCGCTTCTTAATAGCGACGGCTGCTAAATGTAAATCATTTATCATACGGCTGTATACTTAATAATTGTGTCATTATTTATGTAATTTTTATGTGTACCCATGCTGCATTTTGTCAGATCTTACAATATTGTCAGCAAAATTGTCTGAAAATATATTACAATCGTGTGAACTGCCAATTTTTAACTTACAACGTTGTCAGAAAAACCATTGTCAATCAATTGTAAGACAACAATGTTGTCAGGCATCTGAAAATCGTGAGAACATTCTTCGTCGGCAATGCCAGATAATTAGCTGGTATTGTAGGCTCAGTTTTAATTGTCAGATGTATAAAATTAACGTACCTGACAATGGCATCAATGTCAGAAAAAAGTTTGATGGGCAACATTGCCAAACAGATGGTTGTTGATATACATAAGTGGCAATGCCTTACAACATGTCTGGCAATTCTTTTCATATAACAATCTGACAACCGTGGGAACTGACAATTTTTGTTGTCAGATGAATTATTTGTCAGACCATAGTCTGACAATGAAATTGTCAGATTTTCTTACGATCGTCTGAATACACAATTTACTTTTGCGAGACAATTTTTCAACTCAATGATAATACATGCGAACGGGATAGACAAGCCCAAATTGATTCGAATGTGAGTGGCTAGCTTTCTTTCGCATTCATTTTCATTCGAAATTGGTAAACTGCCTGTAATTCGCCACAATAAATATTGATTTAGGTCAATTTGCGGCAATCGTTTGATCTTTGTCTTTAGATCATTAAAAAAAGGCACCGGTTGCAGATCTTTGTTGATTAGTATAAAACTCAATAAGCGTAGAACAGGCGAATTGTTAAATAATTCGCCTATACATCCCACCTCATAAGAAATTCGCCCTGAACCTGAAGGGTAATGAATATAAATTGTCGAAATTTTTTTCTTCACAATAATGGCTCTGTTCGTCAATTGTTATTGATATTGAATTCCCATACAAAATTTTCTTCTCCGATCAGGCCAATTTTTGGTTGAATGGGTAAATAAGCAGCATTGTCGCATATGCTTTTCTCGAAGCAGCATTTCATCCACAGAAAATTTTTGTTTAGGTTGCTTTGCGCACTAGCGGAGCCATTGGTTCAGATGTTTTCAAAAACGGTTCGAATGCAGGCAGACGATCCGTTCAAAATTAAAGAAAAAACGAAAGAAAATAATTAAAGTAAAACATTTGATTTTTTATATTTTTTTTTTTCAAAAAATTAAACATTAAAAAGTTTTTATTTACAAATTTCAAGTGTGTTTTGTTGTTGTCGTTGCAAATTTTTAAATAAAAATAAGTTTAAAACGTTTTTTTTTTTTTAAATTCAATCAAAATAAAATGTTAATTTCACTGAATTGTTGTTTTATTAAGAAACATTTTCAAATTATTATTTTAATAGCAGTGCGAATAAAAAACTATTTCTTTTTTAAATAAAATAATTTTCTTTATATAAAAACATACAAATATTTAATAGTAGAGTAAAAATTAATAATAATAAAAACATTTAAAATATTGTTTTTAAAATTTAAATAAGTAAAATATATTGCAATAACATTATAAAAATTAAAAAAAAAAAATTATTATTATTAAATTAAAAGTAAAAAAAAAAATACAGTTAAAAATGTGATGAATTGAATTTTTTTGTTTTTGTTTTTTTTTGTTTAATTGCTAAATTGAATGAATAAAATGATAGTTTGTTTTTTGTTGTTGTTGTTTGTTGCGGTTTTTTCTTTCATTTTATATATTTTTTTTTTATAACATTTTAAAAATGTTTCAAGAACTTGTGGATTTATTTATTTAATAAATTTGTTTTTATTCCTTTGTTATGCTTATGTATGTATGGTGTGTGTGTTTGTATGTATGTATGTGTTTTTGTAAATTTCTTTTAGTGATTTTTAGTCGTTTTTTGTTTCAATGCAATTTTGCATTTGTTTGTTTTTATTTGTATGTAGTTTTAATGTTTTGTTTTTATATTTAAGCTAAAATACTTTTTTTTATAATTTGATGATTTGTTGTTGGTTTTTTTTAAGTTATTTTAAATTATACAATGATGAATATACATGTCTATATATTTTGTTGTGGTTGAGTTTGTTTTTAATTATTGAAATAATTGAAAATAAAAAAAAAGATTGTTTTAAAAATTTGAAATTTAAATGTGATGCTTTAAATTTGTTCTTTTGTCATTTTTAATTAAATTAATGTTCCCTTTACAATTTTTGCTTTTTTACTTTTTTTTTTGAATTGTTTTCTTTTGTTTTATTTAAAATAATAAGCTGCGCATTATTCTGATAAGGTCACAAAGTTAACAATAGCTGTGTTTACTTTAAATTGTGGGTAAATGAGAAGAACCGAAGAAAACGAAAACAGGATATATAATAAAATATCGGGTGGTTAAATTTCAAGGGCCGATGTTGAATGCGAACCACACCTAAACGCCAAGTTTTTTTCCGAACTTTATTTGACATTTCTTTATTTCAGACTTACTCAATTTGAACCATGGTACACAATCCAACAACGTGTTAAAGTTATCCAGACTTATTATGAAAATGGGCGTTCAAATCAAAATACATATCGTGAAAATCATCTTCAGTGATGAGGCACATTTTCACGTCAGTGGATTCGTCAATAAACAGAATTGCCGCATTTGGGCAAATGAGAATCCAAGAGTGACTGTCGAAAAACCAATGCACTCACAAAGAGTGACTGTTTGGTGCGGTTTATGTGCTGGCGGCATCATCGGGCCGTATTATTTCCAAAATGAGGCCGGTCAGGCAGTTACTGTGAATGGTGTTCGCTGTCGTGAGATGATAACGAACTTTTTATGGCCCGAATTGGAAGATATGGATGTAGACGATATGTGGTTTCAGCAGGACGGTGGGTGCCACTTGCCACACAGCTAACGAAACAATTGCTCTTTTGCGCAACAAATTCAATGGCCGTGTTATCTCACGTAATGGCGATGTCAATTGGCTGCCAAGATCATGTGATTTGACACCGTTGGACTTTTTTCTTTGGGGTTATTTGAAAGAAAAGGTGTACGTCGATAAGCCAGCAACAATTCAACAGCTAAAGGATGAGATAATTCGGCACATTAACAGCATAGAACCTCCATTATGCCTCAGGGTCATCGAAAATTTGTACCATCGGATGGAGGTGTGCCACCGTGGTTGCGGCGCCCATTTGGCCGATATTTTGTTCCATACATAATTGAATAATACCAATATATCATAATAAAATAAAATTACAATAATTTCCTAAATAGTTTGTGTTTTATTCAAAATCAACCTTGAAATTTAACCACCCATTAGCTATACAGGCCATTTTTCACTATCCTACACGATCGTGCGATCTACCAAATATAACATGTGTGCTGAAAAAATACTAAAAATACAAAAATATTGGAAGTTGGTTGTACATTTGGCCCCCTTAGATTAATTAGGGTGTTGACGTTAAAATGTTACATATTAATATTTTGTACCGGAACCCCCATAAGGAAGGCAGTAAAGGCCGTGATTCACTATTCCACACGATCGTGCGAACTACCAAATATAACACACAAACAATCGAGCGCAAATGCTGCTTCATCTGCACTCATGGATGGTATAAATATGAGGAATCGGATGCTTTTGATGTTCTTGGAATGAAGATACAGTGTGATGTTCGCTGGACTGAACAAATTTTTCATGTCTCTAAAGGCCCTGATTCACTATCCTACACGATCGTACGATTCCTTGACAGGAAACTGTTTCAAAAGTCTGGCTGACTGGAAAATATCGCTTCAAAATGGCGATGTAGGCCACACTATTATACAAGTATAGTTGCAATAATTTATATACACAATAAAATAATTAAAAACTTTTATTAACATATTAATTTTACATTACTTAATTTTTTTTCTCGAGGTACCAACAATATTCTCATATTTTTCACAATATATACCACACTGATCGCACAGAAACCATCATGTTTTGAAAAGTTTCATAAAATTTTTCAAATCGCACGATTTGTCAAAAACTCTGTCACGCAGTTGCATTTTCAGTACTTTTTCAGCGCACACGTGATTTTTTTCTTATCTTCGACCAGCACTCAGGGGATGACCCCTACATAAGCAGAGCATTGAACCAGAACTAGGAAAATAGGTTGTGAGGAGGAGGAAAGAGGGAATAGTGTTTTTCAACATTTGACTTGAACTTTCCAACGTTATATCAGACAGGAAACACGTTTGCAATATCTTTCAAAAATTTCCATAGCCTACTGATGATTAGGGCAGCTCCTATGAAATGTCTACATATAGATAGCTGAGAAACATAAAAAACAAGCTGTTTAAAATTTTTTGATTGGTAATAATATTAGAAGCCAATATAGCGAATAAAAACTCAATTGTTTGAATTTAAAATAACTTTTAAGAAGTAGCAAAAAATGCATCATATTGATGTAAATTTGTAATCACAGCAAGTATTGCTGTACTTATTTGCAAAGGCAAATAAGTATAACTATAAAGGGAATATGTAAATGAACTACAATACCGCGTTACGAAAACGAACTTTTTTTCTGTCCCCATGAACCAAATTTACTTTTTCGAAAAGGGAAGAAAAAAAAAATACACCTGTATCAGCGACTTTCATGTACAGGTCAGAATTTTTTTTTGTGTATAAAATATAAAGTTCGTTGTGTCCGTCTGTCTGCCTGTGTGAAAGACTTTGGATAAGTTTTTAACCCTTTAGTTAGTTAGTTAGTACTGGAATGTCACAATAGGCTAAACGAACTGGCAAGCCAGAACCAGGTCACCCTGATCTGGATGCCAGGACATGAAGGGCATCACGGCAATGAAATGGCTGACACTTATGCCAAGAAAGAAGCAGAGGGGACTTATATTGGACCCACTCCAACTTTTGGCTTTAATAAGGGTCTCCTGAATGAGGAGATAAACAAATGGACGGAATCCATTGTTGAACAACATTGGAACGAGACAGCTGGTCTTGAACATTTCAAGAAATTTCTAAACTTTGATAAAAAGAGGGCCGAACGTGCTCTAAAACTGGACAGGAAAAGTCTCAGAACATTGACAGGTGCACTTACAGGTCATTATAACTGCTACAAGCACCTTCACAGGATGGGCATTTCCAACACAGATATTTGCAGATTCTGCGGTGATGAAGAGGACACAGAAGATATAGGCTACTACAAGCTTCCATGTTAAGCGAAGGTGACTTAATATCACTCCCTATGATGGAGCTTGTCCTTTTTCTTGACATACTCAACCCATAATGGGGCAAGGGGACGCACAATATATCAATATTGGTCGCAGTGCAAATTGGCGATGAGGGCCATACCCCATCCACTAATAATAATAATAATAACCCTTTTTCCGTGTTCCAATCAATCAAAATTTTTGCAGGCAGTCTCGTGGAAATGTTTGTATTATGTCAAATTAAAAAAAAAAATAGATATTTATTAGATTATTATTATGTGTTTTCAAATTGATTGCAAATTAGCTTACCGGTTTAAAACCACAAAAATCAAAAATATTTTGTGTGCAGAACAGCTTTTTTGTGATTTCAAATCACTTTCACAAAATATGATTTGCAGAACAACCCTGTATAATAAATTTTTAAACTGGGGCGAAATCACCGCATACGATATCGAGCAAAATTATCAAAATTTTTCATTTTGGTTCACGGCATACGATATCGAATAAATTGTATTGCAATAATATAAAAAAGTTATTTTTTGTATTCGTACTTTTAAAAAACGCATGGTCTTCAATCTATTACATTTTGTTTAAATTACGACCCGATATGCATCACTTGCCATAATCTAGATGTATCGTAATGTTATTCGATACGATGGTTAATTCGATATCGTATGCTGTGATTAGACCCCTAATCTCTTTATTTTTTAGAACTGAACAATAATTTTTCTCTTAATTCTTAGCAGACTTTTAATGCCGCGCACTGAAGTGAGTAATACATGACTGATGTATTTATTACTTATCATTCAAATTGTAATAAAAGCAAGCAAGTAGAAAATAAAATTCTTAAAATTTGATTTTGGCAAAAATCAGATGAACAAAATTCCAATACCAAGAATTGGTCCTTCGTACTTTCGTTATTCAACGTTAATTTTGCTTAACGTTTTGTCAAGTGACCTTATCATTTTAGCGCTTATTTTGTAGATATTTGTCAAATAGAATAGAAAAGAAACACTTATTAATGAACACAAATAGTTTAAAAAATCTCTTAAATTGCTTTAGAAGAATCAAATTTCTTTCCCCTTTCTCTTTAGTTAATTACTCTTCTCTTTGTCTCTGCTACGTTTCTGCTTATATGTTTCTTTTTTTTTTTTTGTTTTTGTTTGTTTTTGTAATACATATTAATTATTATTTTGTTTTATATTAAATTTAAGTTTTTTATTTGTTTTCTGCATAAATTTGCTTTAGTAGTCTTATCATTTTGTTTTGTTTGTTTTATGTTTCTGTTCGCTAGAGAACAAAAACAAGCCGCCATTTTGTTTCACATGATCTTTTTTGCTGCTATTTGTTTTTGTTTTTTTAATTTACGCTTCATCATCCATGGGAATGTCGAAGAGTTCGGCAAATAATGGTGGCAATCTGGGTTTTGTTAAACGCAACCAATTACAGTGGGCACTGTGCTTGAGACCCAGTGATCTCAATTCTGGTATTTTGGCTTCCAGAGCTGGCATAAGTTGTAGGGCTTGTGTGGTGCCGTTACGCGAACGTACAATTTGTACTCTCAGTGCTTCCGTAATGCGTTCTCTTGTTCGTGAAATCATTTTGGCTTCGGAGATGCCAGGCCTATCCGAGGCCAGCAAAACCATGGCGGAGAAAAGTCCAATCTCTGTATCACTGAGACCATAAACGTTAATAGTGTTTGCAAAGTTGAACAATGAAATCACAAAGTCGGTCTGAAATAGAGAAAAAAAAAACAAGAAATATACTCGTACCATGCGATTAATAGAGTTATCATAAGAAAATTTTTCTTGAGAGTACAGTTTTATCAAATAAAAATGTGAGGAATTTTTCGAGCTTGAGGTCAAGTTTTTAACTTTTATTTTAAAATTTCCAATATTTCGCTACACCACTGGGTAGCATCATCAGGGATTTAGATATGGTTTTTTTCAACAGAACACTAGAAACACAAAATAGGGATCCTTTTTCCTCCTATGTTATTACTGTACTACTCTGTTTCTAGTGTTGTTTTGAAAAAAAAAAACAATATCTAAATCCCTGATGATGCTACCCAGTGGTGTAGCGAAATATTGGAAATGTTAAAATAAAAGTTAAAAACTTGACCTCTAGCTCGAAAAATTCCTCACATTTTTATTTAACAATTATAAAGGTCGTAAAATCTATCATTAATATTTTACATTTTTATCTTTATGTTAAACAGGTTTTAAATCATATTTTATTATATGGCGCCGAAAGTATTTTTTTTGTATTATTTTTAATAATACGAAGTAAATTTCACTTCTCTTAAAACATATTTATATGATGATTTAAAGTCATGTCTTTTAATCCGGTTTACAAATCGGATTAAAAGTTTTTTTGAAGACGAATGTTTTTCCTGTGCGATGCATCTACGTAAGACACTTTCATTAAGCGTCCGTCGAATAGTTCTAGATGATATATGGATGCCATATGATCACTCTAATTCTGTTTAGAGCTATTAATTCGGTCAGCTTTAAAGGCACTTACGACTGTTCAATTAATTCTTGCTGTGGGTTTACATGACTTGGAAGCCATGGGTACATTATTTGAATTCCCAAATTTATCAAAATGGTTCATTTCATTATACAGCAAATACGTTATTGAGAAAATGCCGTCACGTTCTTTTCGGAGCCTCATTAATGTAACGATTATCTTCCTTTCTTCTTCGAAGCAACTAGGTTTTTTTCCCATACCTAGTGGCTAATATTGGTATACAATTTTACGGATGTCATTTAAAACATACCTATCGACAAATTTTTGCAACGAAATTAGATAATAGAATAACTTTCTTTAAATAGCAGAACTGAAAATGTTTTAATTATGTGTCCACTTGAAAAACATGCCTTTTACTAAATAATGGCTTAACTGAACAAAAAATGAATGTAAACAAAGAACCAAGTGCAAAAGGTATCAAACAATAGAATGGAAGATAACGTATATGTTATGAATGAATAAAAGATAACATATGTGTTTTAATTACATGTCCTCTATGTGTTTAATACACAAAGTTTTTTCAATTGTTGTTGCAAAAAAATCGTTTGTCTCTTTTTAACGCGCCTGTACTAGCTTCAGTTGTAAGTTTAAAACTCTCGACACTCATGCCGTATGCGTTATTGTTAAATATTTTGTTACTTATAAATTTGTATACACAAATTATACAGTGTTGCCGCTTTAGTGCAAACATTGAAGTTGCCGTATTACTTCCGGGGAACTGGGGACATTTTGGCGATTGCTAAAGCAGATTTTGGGAATTACCAAAAAACTCTAAACCGTTTTTCATATTCGTTGCGTGTATTTACCGGGGACGTGTATCCGAACTATTAATGGTATTTCGCTTTAGTGCGAAAATGTTGGCGATTCCTGAGATTCTTGAATTTTTGGCAATTGGAAATCCCCAAAAAAACTCGGCACCGCTTCGATAACCGTTCGAACGTGTATCTAAACTAATAACGGACAAGATGAGTGGGAGAGATTATGGCGATTCCCAAAGCTGATTTTAGGAATTCATCAAAAACCCGAAACCGCTTTGCTAACCTGTTTTACATATACGGGGCGCGTTCCTACCATGGAACGTGTATCTGACGGCCATTCGCTTTAGTGCGAAAATTGAAGTTGCCGTACTGCATCCAGGCATTCCATCCATCGATTCTCGATGTCGACTTTTGAAATTTCCAAAAGAACTTGAAACCGTTTTGGAACCGAGTTTCCTCATTGGGGGCGCGTTCTCACCATTAAACGTGTATCTGAACTATTCACGGTCATACGCTTTAGTGCGAAAATTTAAGTTGCCGTATTGTTTCCGGGGAAGTGTGGGGATTTTAGTGATTCCTGTTTTTTGTGGAACTTTGGCGATTGGAAATCCCCAAAATAGTCGGAACCGCTACGCTAGAGAATACCGAACTAAAAATCAAATAAAAAGTAAAAACTAATTTTAAGAATAAGCTTAAACTAGTGAATGAAAAATACTAGTATTATTGTAAATACTCGTAAAGCTTGACGCGTTTGTGGCATATTTTTCGTATATCGATAGTATTTTTCATTCACTATTGTTTAATGTTATTCTTAAAATGAGATTTACTTTTTAGTTCAACATCGAAGTATGTTTTTAAGGTTTTTAAACCCTATTTATTATCTTTTTGTTACAGGCAGTTTACCAATTTCGAATGAAAATGAGTGCGAAAGAAAGCTAGTCACTCACATTTGAATCAAATTGGGTTTGTCTTATGTATTTTTATTGACATATCGTTTACATAAAAAAAAGTTAGACGAACCCAAATCAATTTTTTTTCGCTTAGATTGCGAACGCAAGCAGGCTGTCGAGATTGGTAAACTGGCTGTTAGTCGAGACGAGTAAATAATGGTGTCTAAATAAATATCTAAGAAAAAACTTTCGTTTTAAGATTATACGAAAAGCAAATTATTACTAAATAGGTTTTCCAATTGAAAGTTTCGCCTGCAGACATATGAGAACTTAAAATATGGAACTTACATCGTATATGATCTCTAAATGTTGTCGCGTCAAAAATGTACCATCATCAAAAGTTAATGTTGAGTCAGTTATCATGCGGGCAACATGGGTGAGCCATGTTTCGAAAAAGCCCATTTTTATGAGTATCAGTTGATCGTCTTGGGTAAAATCACAGAAGCCAGGTAAACGTTTAGCAAATTCAACAATACGTTGAACATTTGGTGTCACACGTGCTGCGTACTGTTGCCAAAGCCAAATTTTTTGAAATTCCAAACTTTCCGCCACCGTTGAAATTAACTGCAGAAATTTGAAAGAAAGAAAAAAGATAAGGAATTAAAAAGAAAAACACATACATATGTATAAAAAACAAATTCCGGTCATTATGTTCTCCAAAAAAAAAAAAAAAAAAAAAATCCCACACTAATTAAATGAGGCAGAAAACATAAGAAATGATTATTTACTTCAAAATGAAAAATGATAAAAATCATAAAGAAAATAAAATATTCTCAGTCACTTACACCATTGGGCGGCACATTTAAGGGACGACGCATTAAATCTCTGGTCTGTTCTTCTGTGTATGCGCAGTTCATGCGGTGAGCTTGAGAAACGCACATAATCACATCGTAAACAGACAGTTCTGTGCCGGTACCCGCCATTATGGCGTCACTCAAATGATGACTCTCATGATGAGCTGTCTGTAACTGCTGGGCATTCAAGTTGCCAACACCACCCATGCCAGAGCCGACACCAATGCCGCCACCACTGTTCGGCCCTACTAGACTCGAACTATTTGAATTGTTATTGTTAGTGGTGGCATTGCAGCCGCTTAATTCGGATGGCGATGATGCTATGGAACACATTTGTGGAGTTTGTGGTGTGTTCGGTGTTCCCGGTGTGCTGACACGCCGTAAATCACACGAATTTACAACAACAACTGCGTTTGGATCCTCTGTGGATGATGGCGTGCCGCCATTCAGCTCACGTGAACGTTTTGGTACGCGACCATAACGCACAGCTAAAAATATATAGAAGAAAGAAAAAATCCAGATTAACAAAGTTATAACATAAACAAACAAAAAATATAAGTAGTGAAAGAGTGTTTAGCAAAGAAATAAAACATTAATTAGATCAGAAAAAGTTTTCACTGAAATTTGAAAACGAAAATTTTTTACAATTTTTCTATGTCGACGCTGGACCAGACAAAGAGATATCTCCAATCAATAGCAGTTTATAGAACCTAAAGTTTTGGCAAAGTAAGTTTTGTAAGAGATAAGCTTTTTTAAAAGGCACTGTATATAAAAAAGGTACTTTATATAAAAAGGTACTTTATATAAAATTAGTACTTTATATTAAAAGGTACGTTATATAAAATTAGTACTTTATGCAGAAAGGTACTTTATAGAAATATGTACTTTGTAAAAAGAGTACTTTATATGAAAAGATACTTTCTATCAAAAGGTACTTTACATAAAAAGGTACTTTAAATAAAAAGGTACTTTATATAAAAATGTAGTTTATATAAAAAGGTAGTTTATATAACACGGTACTTTATCAAGAAGACTACTTTATATAAAAAAGAAATTTTTATAAAAATGAACATTCTATAAAAATGTACTTCATATTAAATGGTACTTTATAAAAATAGGTACTGTATGCAAAAAGGTACATTATATAAAAAGGTGCTTAATAAAAAAGAGTATAAAAAGGAATTTTCCATAATAAGGTGCTTTATAATAGTTGGTACTTTTATAAAAAAGTACTTTTTAAAAAACGGTCTTTTGTATAAAAAGGGACTTTATATAAAAAGGAACTTTATAAAAAAGTTTACTTTATATAAAAATATTCTTTATATAAAGATGTACTTTCTGTAAGAAGGTACTTTGAGTAAAAGGTACTTTCACAAAAAAGGTACCTAACGTAAAGGGGTACTTTATATAAAGAGGTACTTTATACAAAAGGTACTTTATATAAAAATGTACTTGATATAAAAAGGTACTTTACATCCAAAAGTACTTTATAAAACAGATACTTTGTATAGAAAGGTAAAGAGGTGATTTATATAAAATTGAACTTTTGTAAAAAGGTACTTTATATAAAAATCTTTTTGGTATAAAAAGAAATTTTATATAAAAAGGTACTTTAGAAAAAATGTACTTTATACAAAATATGAATACAATGTAATAAGCCCATTTAAATTAAGAGGTTATTGATATAAAACTGTACTTTATATCAAAAGCTAGTAAATTAAAAATTTACTTTACGTAAGCAGGTACTTTATGCAAAAAGGTACTTCACATAAAAATATTCCTTATATATTAAGGCAATTTATATAAAAAGGTTCTCGATATCAAAAAGAACCAAAAGCTATTTAAATAAAAATGTACTTTATATAAACAGGTACTTTATGTTAAAAGGCACTTTATACATTTATAAAAAGATACTTTATGTAAAAAGGTGGATACTTTGTGTAAAAAAGTGATGCTTTATATAAAAAATCACTTTGTATAAAATGGTACTTCATATAAAATGTACTTTTCTTAAATTTTTAATGGTGTATCTTAAGAAGCTTTTTAGCCAAATTAAAAAATGCTTTCTTAAAGGTACTTTAAAAAAAGACTGATTTTAAAAGGCTTCTACATATGTATTTGGCAACGCTCGTGTTAACCTAATTCCTATCATTAATATTTTATTTTAATTTTGCTAAAATAAATGCACTTCTGTGTCTGAACTAATTACATTCTGTTGATTATTATTTAAGTATTTTTGTTTAATAAACATAAATTACTAATTAACTATTTTTATTTTCGAATTATATTTTTGGTTTCTACATTTTTTCCTTTCTTTAGTTTTTTCTCAAGAAGGATTTTTGTTACAATACAAATTTGCTGTGATCAATAATTTTTGATAAAAAGGTAAGTCGTGTTTTAGAGTGCTCTTCGATTTTTTACTAAAATTTTGAGCAAAAACAACGTCGTATGGACATCGCTCAGGAGCTGTTGAACATCGTCAACGACGACCTAGGTTTCATAACTGGTGACGAATCATGGGCGTATGGCTATGATATTGAAACCAAAGCCCAATTATCCCAATGGAAGCGTTCAGAAGAGCCAAGACCGAAAAAAGCACCTCAAGTGCGGTCAAATGTGAAGGTTTTGTTAACTGTTTTCTTGGACTGCAATGACGTGGTACATCATGAACTCTTGCCGCAAGCTCGTACGGTTAATAAGGAATACTACCTTGATGATATGCGAAGTAATTCGTCAGAAACGCAAGGAATAGTGGAAAGAGCAATAATGAATTTTGCACCATGATAACACACCAGCTACACTTTGATGCTTGTGCGGGAGTTTTTGGCCAAAAATAAACCGCATGATGCCTCAACCACCGTACTCACCGCACTTGGCCCCCGCTGACTTTTTCCTCTTACCAATATTGAGGACACCGATGAATGGAAAGCGTTTTGCTACGATTGAGAAGATAAAAGAAGAATGGAAACAGGAGCTGTTGGCGATACCTAAAAGCGAAGAAGTGCTTCGAGGATTGCAATATATAAATAAATAAGTACTTTTTGAAAAAATTGAAAATAACGGTTATTTGTTATCACCCCTCGTATATATGTAATAGTATGTATGTATAAGACTAAACCGAGAGTTTTTGGAAAGATCCTTCAAAATATGGACAAATGAGAAAAAATACGGGTAGAAAATCGCAACTTAAGAAAGAAACAATAGAAAAATTATAAAGTGTACAAGCAATTCCGCAAAAAGTGCTAGAGAAATAGCAAATGAGTGTGATATAAACGTGTCACGTTGGACAATTAATCGTGTCCTAAAGCAGTCAGCCTTTATCAAAAAACGAAAACTAAAAAATGCACTTCGTTTGCTTGATTGGCACAAAAAAGCGCGCTTGGAATTTGCAAAAAAAAAAACCAAAAAAAAAAATATGAACACAAATTGGAATATGGTAAGTACATCTTCGAAATTTTTAGTCACTACTTTACAGGAATTGTTTGTAGATCATTTTTTCTGATTAGAAAAAATTTAATTTAGTCAGCCCAGATGGGTACAAGTTAATGGAGGGACTTAAGCAGGGAGCCACCCTACTTTTCTAAACGAATTTTTGGTGGTGGTTTGGGGAGCCTTTTGCGCCTCTGGTACACTTGAGTTAGCTTTCCCAAGTACAAGAATGGATTCCACAGATTCGGGTATCTTCCAGATTCTATTTTGAGGTGAAAATAGTATGAAATCACTTTACTTTTCATTTGTGTTTTGTTTTCGAAAATTAATTTGTTGTGAATTGTCTGGTTCTTGAAACTACTTTTACACAAAAAGTAGTAGTTTGAAAACACTTTTTAATTTCATTGTGAAAACTTTTACAGAAAAACTGAGTATGTAATTATACTCCAATTGAAATAAGAGGGTTAGATGATGAGCTATTTATTTGAGACACAATTGTGCATATATGTATTTATAGGCAAAATAAGGAAAATATATAAAAAACGAATAATTTTTATTTTATTAACTAAAGTCGATTGGCGACATCATCTCTAATCACTGCGGTTACGGAATCACTAACTCATCCGAATCATCGTTATCACTTTCGTGTCTTGGGTTTGCACCCACCCACCATTGCACCATTTAAAAAATTACGATCATCGTTGTTGACGAAGAATTTGATACACCTAACAAAATTTTGCTCTTATAAAATAAGTATTAGATTAAACATTTTACACGTCGTTTTTGGGCAAAAGGTATATCGCAAAAAACAAAATAGAAAATATGGAAAATATGGCAGTACTCTTTTATATAAGAAAACAAATAAAACTGAAAACGTGGTTCGTGTCAGTACTAGTTATTTGACCATTTATCCAAGTTTTATTTTCGATGATCAGTTCGAACGAAAGAATGAAACACCCAAACTACTACTTTTTCAGAACAACAAAAATGAAAAGTTAACTTTTGAAATCAATTTTTATTTTCATTCTACTACTTTTCTGAAACATGCTGGATTATATTTCTATTCTTCAAACACATTTAAAACCATATTTTGAAAGAATTTATAGAAAAAACAAATTTTCTAATAAGATAATGCCGCGGTTCACAAAAGTACCAAGTCCCACTGTGGCTGGAGTGAAACCACAGCCTGTTCTCCCGATCAGAACTTGTTCTCCTCATCATATCCTATTTTCCTAGTTCCAGTACAATGCGCTGCATGTGTAGGGGTCATCCCCTGAGTACTGGTCCCAGATAAAAAAAAAAAAGAACCGAATGGAAAATTATTAATATTTAGCTCGTTTTAGTGTTTTGTCGATTTTGTTTGTGCGGCGTACTTATAATTCAGCGCTTTTTGGATACTTATAATTTAGCGTTTTTTTCGCTTCGATATGTGCTTTTTGCTTTAAAAATATTGACATCGCTGCAAACAATAAACCGAAAAATTATATTTGAGTTAATTTATATTTCTAATTAATTAAATTGAGAATTTAATGATCCTTCAATCGATCAAGTTCAAATTGAATTGTAAAAGAAATAAGTAATAATAATCTCATAAATCATACAGAAATCTCTAAACGTTGTTTTTATCTCTGTGTTTTGTTTTAAAGACATCATTTTTAATTAATTTTTCAATTTGTTATAAAATTTTACACCAAAATGCTACATAAATTATTTTCTCAACAACAAAATAAAGCTTTCAATTTAAATGAAATTTCAAATTTCAATTAAAAAAAAACCGAGAACGAAATGCAGAAATTCCCACACAAAAAAAAAGATAAGAAATTTTTGCATTTTGGGTTACTGCAAACCAAAAAAAAAAAAAAAAGAAACAAATAAAATAAAATAAAAAAATTATTAAATACACAAACAGTAAATAAAGAATTGTGTAAAATTTGCAAATGCTGACAGTTTTCTTATATTTAAAATAAAAAGTAAAAGCTTCATGCTCGACGGGCCAATTTAGCTGAAAATGAGACATTTTATTCGGTATAATGAACAACTCAAACATCGAGCTGGCTGTCTGTCGTCAATGCATCCATCCAACCATCCATCCATCTATTCATCCACTTGTCCGCCTGTCATTTGCCACAAAATTCATCTGTCTGGGCGAACAAAACCGCAACAAAGGAAACAGACAAACGGTGGGAAAACGCCAAAGAAGAGAAAAGATGCACCACAACAACAATTTCAAAATAATTTAATTTTTTTTAATAGAATATTTTAGCATTTATTTTAATATCTTATTTTTCTCTACAACAATTCAATTTAAATAAAGACAAAATATTTATTCTTAAATATGTACGAGTATATGATTTTAAGAATATTCAGCATTTAATTTTCATTTATTTTTAAAATAATTGCTGTTTTGCCAGAGAAAGAAAATACCAGCCGAGTTAAATGACCAATAATTGTTATTTTTGAAAATCATTTATAAAAGATTTTTATTCGAAAAGAAACCACATTTTGATATTTAAAATTTAAACCTAAAAGAAATCAATAGACTTAACATTTTTCTTATCAGTTTGGGACATTGACCCAGTAGTATTCGTAACTGAATTAAATGAAACAAAAACAACAAAAACATACTTGGGATAACGGTTCAAACTGTCAATCTCCATTTTCTCTCGGCGCCTCAAAAAGTCAGCAAATAAAACATGAAAAGAAAGCAATAAAACTAGCCGGCTCGTTATGAGGATATTTCAACTGGCTTGAAAGTAAGACAAATTATAAACGAATCATGCGGTTTATAAACCGAACACTGATAACTCTTTTAACTTGAAACCGAAATACATATTATTCTAGAAATTTGCAATCTAGATGCAGGTATAGATTGTACAGGGTGGCAGTTTAATTGAAACCAGCTGACTTGGATACTTTCTTAGTCCAGCTGTCTTGCCTGAGGGAGATTTGCAGCCTGTGAGAGCTACACATGTCCCATCAAGTGCAAATCCAACATAATCGAGAACCGGAAAAAAGAATCCAGTCCTCTCAACGCGTATTCTGATCTGTCGGTTCGGCCTGCCTAGATATAACGCTTTTATGGAAGACGAAGCCGGACATGGATAGAGGAACTACTTAGCACTCCGCCTCCTCGTCAACCCTACAACTTTTACAGAAATCATTAAGTGGTAGAATTATTCCCCGCGCATGCGTACGGATGTAATAATGGCGCTTCAGAACCATCGTCATAGTACACAACCTATGCAGAGGAAGGCCTTTCAAGATCACAGCTCTCCTACAATCACTTACAGGCCTTACCAACATTGAAAAGTCGTCGAACCATGCTTAGTATCTCTTTCCTCCTTGGATTGTTTTGCGGTGAAGTTGATTCAAAGTTTCTGCTGAGCAAAATAAAATTCTGTGTATCAACAAGAGCAACCCGTAACTATCAACTAATAAGTCTAGATTATCACAGGACCGTCTATGGTAACAATAGTTCCTTTCGTCGTATATGTGAAATATTTAACAAATTTTATCATATTATAGATATCTCTAAATGATGTTCTAAAACGAAAAATAATTTTGTACTTAAACACGTGATTGTACTCCTTTATAATTTTCTTTAGTCTGTAAGGACTTGTAGTCTATAGACTTAAATAAATAAATAAATAGTTAACCTTGACATCTGGGAGGCACCTCACTAGACCAGCTGTACTGGGCCGTCCCTACGAGTTAAAGCTGTACTTGGTTCTTACAGGTTTAAAGTGGGAGTCTCACTATTCCCTCAATATCAATGCTGCAAACAGACTCCGGTCTTTGTTAACGCTATAAATTTTTCCGGGACTTTACTTAGGGATGAAACAATACCACTAGGGTATCGATACTTGTACTCGATACGGTATCGATCGCAATGTACCGATACCTACTCGGTGTCGAAAAAAAAGCATCGATACATACTTGTATCGTTCGATTTCTTCATATGCTTAGCGATTAGCAGGGAAGAACACTTGGAGCCAAAAATCAAAAAATCTTCGTTATTGACTTGATCTTCTGTCCCACTGTCTGAAATCGAGATATCTTAATTAGAGAATCCCGGAAGCGAATTCTATCTTAACAATTCCAATAGTTTATCTTGTAACTGTCTGATACATTCAATGCAGGAGGAAAAGCTTTACAGCTTCGATGTAAGACAATTTGTCGTTGGTATAATCTTCGCTAAAGTCACATAATTTTTCTTGAAGATTTTTCGAATGGCTTTAGAAAACTGGACTATTTATTTTAGTATCTCCAGATCATGACCGCAATCTTATCGCCTTTTTTATGAAAGGCAACCATACTCGTACACCCGAATTTGGTAGTGCCATTTGCCTGCACGGTTTGAATGGATTTATTTTATAAAAACTTTGAAAACAAATAAATTTATGATAAAAATGATAACCAACTCAGTTTTTTTTTTGCCTGTCAATAAGAAAAGAATATTTCTGACCGATATGAGTATTTTTGACCGATACCTACTTGGTACTCGCTAGTAAAACATCGATACCAAAAGGACTTGGTATCGATAGAAAAGTATCGAATATTTACTTGCATTTATTCGTATCGTTTCACCCCTAACTTCACTGCGTGGTACCTAGAAAAACTCTATGTTTGAATGTCTCGCTATCTCGTTATATGATATCTGGTATGCATGGCCCAACCTGGATGTAATAGAGACACTAGCGCACACAGCCTTACTATAATTTTTCTATCTAAAAATTAAAGCATATCCGGTCACCATGACGAGAGAAAACTTTGATTTGAGTATTTAGCATTAGATATGAATAAATGATCGCTGATAGTCAACTGCAAGGAAATGAGGGGCTTAGTGACAACGGCAGACATCTACTTAACAAGGAAGCTAAAAGGACTTTAATTGCACCTACTCTGTCACTTGGCTTATATTACAACGCAATACTAAAGCCGGGGCACCGCCTCGGCGTCAAATATTGAAAAAATTCAAAGGCGACAAAACAAAATTCTTCGAACGATTACTGCATCTCCATGGTACGTAAAAAATTCACGAATTCGTAAAGATCTGAGTAAAAGAGGAATTTTCTAAGTACGTGATAAGGGTTGTCAGTAATCTGGAACTTCATCCAAACCCTCTTGCGCGTAATATACTTAATTTTGGCGGCCACAGTCGGTTGAGAAGAAGGGATACCGTTGCCACCGTCAGATTGCTCAATAGGTGATTTTACCGAATTAGCTCCCGCATAATAAAACTTTTTGTCTAGCATTGGCCGGACTTAAGTAAAAATCAAATTTTTTAATTTTAGATCACATTTTTTTTTAATTTAAATTTAGTATTAAGATTTGAATACTTATTGTTAGTTCATTTTGAAGATTCAATAAATAAAAAATGCTTAAAAAAAATTAAAAAAAAGCTTGGCTTATATAAGTAAGAGTCCTTTAAAGAATAACGTAACAAAATGGACTGCGAAAATCATCGGATACTTTTTTTACATTCCAAGCTTTGATACTAAAAGAGCGGAACTTGCTTTAAGACTGGATAGAAAAAGCCTGAAAACTATGGCGATTGTACTGACAGGTTGTTTCACCAGCCTTAATCATCTCTACAGAGTGCTTATTTCTAACATAGATACTTGCAGTTTTTGCGGTGAGGAATCAATGTAACACTTGAATATTTACTGTGAGGCGTTGGGACATAGGAGATACAGGCTGCTACAAGCCTATACGTCGATGAACAAGACTTGCCAACTCTCGAGTTGAAAAAAATAATCCGGGGTTTTCAACAGCGGTAAATGGGCACTCTTCGGGTCAGATGGTATTATTATTAGATAAGAGTGGTTGGTTCTGCGAGAACTACTGGTCCCTGCTAAAGCAAAATGTAAATAGCGGAACGCAAACTAGTATGTCCCTAGAGTGTTTTGTTTGCAAACTATTCTGGATTAATAATAGTCTAGGTGCTTAGGTGGGCTGAAAAAAACACTTAAACCGCCACAAGTTGATTAAGGACTTATCTCCGTAAGAACATGTATCTATTAATATCACATTCTCGGGCTTATGAAACTGTCTGATTTATTCTTTTGCTGATTTATAGATTGCTACCTGTATATTCTTGGAATACTACATATGGAGTTTTTTGGTCCCTTTTACCTAACTTACCTATAGCTTAAACTTAAGCTCCCTTCCTTCAGGACAAGGGGGATTAGACCGACAAGTCTAGTAGTGGATGTTAATTTAATATTACTTTACATCAGCATGAAAATTGTTGCATTACTGTTCTGAAACTTCATGCTCTTTTCGCTAAAAGCAGTGCTGAAGGCATCCGTAGTGCTTTATCTTTCGCCTTTTTTAAAAAGCATTAATGTAACGACGGGGGAAGCTGACTTGGAATTTGCTGACTGATATTTTATCAGCCCTAAATCAAAACATACGAACTAAATCAACGCATATCAAAAATCAGCTGACAGCTGTCAAAATGCTAAAAGGTAAAACAACCCTGAATCAAAACATACTATCTAAATCAACCCCATACCAAAAAATCAGCTGATAGCTGTCAAACTAGGTTAAAAGGTAAAAGTTGCTCATTGTTTGCCTAGAGAATCTAACAAAGTTCATAAAATAAGATGTATGTATATTACATAAGATAACATGTATATTAGCTGTCAGTTGAAAAGTGCAGTGAATGACGTACAACGGATTCTATATGTCGCGGCCTTAAGTCTCTATTAAGCCGCTGAATTTTGACATCAAAATTCACTATAAATATGTCCGTTGTCTTATAAGTGTGAACTTTTTTCTTTTGTTGCTAAAATTACTTTATTATTAACATCATTTGATGTTGTTCCAATTAATCAAGTGTTCAAAATAATTAAAATGTTTTATCACAAACCAAATATGTCAACATACTTAAATGGTTACAAATATTCATTCATACTCACAGTTGGTATTGTGTCTGTGTGAGCGAATATGTGTGTGTGTGAATATTTGCAAGAGAAAATTGTGCTAGAGAATCTCATTTCAAATCTCCATTTAAAATGATTGACGTAACAGCAGCGACAAGTGTAAAAATTTATAAAAACAAAGTTTTTTCTTTCGCTGTTCAACCGGCAAACACATGTTGTTGATGATTTTACAAGGAACAGCAGCAATCATCGCTCACACACAGAGCTGCAACTACTTTAGTTTGTAGTGAAAAAAAAAAAACACATTTAAAAAACGACTAAAAAAATCAGAAACAATCCAGTGAAATTCAATAGCCTACTTTTCGTAATGTCTGATATTTAAACGAAAAGAAATTCAAGAAAAAAATTAGTAATCTATGAAAGTGAATAACAGGCAGATAGTGGAAATTGGAGTACCAGCGTTGATGAATACATAAATACGCTACTAATGAAGCTGTAAGACAACACTGAGGTGCTTAAAATGACATTGGATTTTATGAAAGTGGGAATAGATTGTCACCTGTATATGTGTGAATTGTCATACAGAGTGCTGCCTTTTGGGGTTGCAAAACAAAAATTGAGATTAGGGCAAACTTGTTGCAACCAGGTTGGGTTCGCAAATGGAGAAACAACAACACCAGTTTCTCCCCTGTAAGAGATCGGAAAAGTGACAAGCAAAGCGGCTTAAGTAAACATTTGCTTTTTTCGGCATAAATAAATATTTTTTATGTCGGCGTACCCAGGGAGAGGGTTGGAACCCACTGAGTGGTCTGTGCTCAGAAAAAGTAGCTAGTTGGAAACCTCCCTGGTCTCTGCGGCCGTAACTTAAAACATATCCTTACGGCAGGACAGCGTAGAAAATCTTGTTGCCATTACGCTTTGTGTGAACCTAACACAGCACAATCCATGACTTCACGTCAGCCCTACTGAAGTATTTCGGAAATGAAAGCAACATAAATTCATTTATATAAAAGTATACTTTAGTGTGATCACCTTAGAGCATAGCTGCCAGATTTGACGATTTTCATGCTCAAATTTAGCAAAATGACGATTTGACAATTTTTGTTCTAGAAATTACGATTTTTGCTATAGGAAAAGTATGGCATAATTAAATTTTTTGAATTACTTTGTAGGTGAGTCACTAAGTACATTTTCACAATGATCATTTTGTAAATATGCAACTTGTAAATTTGCAGTGCATATTATGGTTGATCGTGGTCATACTCAACGGGTTTATTTTTATGAAAATGAGCCCTATTTCTAGAAAAACAAAAAACTTCTGGTTGCATTAGCAGAAGTCGCCGAAAATCTGCATTTGTTTACAATTATGACAAAACAAAAGTAATTGGTAACAAGAGCTGCGGGGAAGTGTAAGAAATTTATATTTCGATATCGAATGAAAATATATGCGAAAGAAAGCTAGTCACATTCGAATAAATTTGGGTTTGTCTATGTCAATATTGTTCGTTCGCATGAACTTATGTATTTTAATTGAATTTTGACACATTGTTTGCATAGAATAAAGTTAGAAAAAACCCAAATCAATTTTCTTTCGCCTAGAATGCGAATCAACTTATCCTTTCGACATCAGCGAACTGGCTGTTAGTGTAACTCGTGTAAATTTTTACATTGAATTGTGTGCTCAAATTTCAAAGGTATTTGATTAAAAAAAAACTCCTGATAATACGTTTATTTTTTGATTAGACACACATATCAGCACATATGTGCGTTGCTTAACTGGTCAGTCCCATCTTTGATTTGCAACTAATATTACCCAATATTGTAGCGCCAAGAGGATAAAATGAAATGGAAAGAAAACTTTTCCATTTCATTTCAAAAAAAAAAAAAACTTTTGACGTTAATAAAAACTCAACAAGATGAAAATTGAGCAAATGGAATTTTAAATCAATTTATCAATACTTTTGTGAGAAACAAGGTGCTTTCCGGAATCTAGGCTAAAGTAATTAAGTTAAAAAAGTCAAATTTTATGTCAAGACTCCATTGCAAACGACTTCTTATGCGGACGGATATGATTCATATAAAATATCCGGTGTAATTTTTATTGATTCCCTGTTTAAATGAACGATTTTAAAACAAACAGCAATTAAAAAAAGAAAAACCTTAAAAATGCATTTTGTTTCTTTTTCAAAGTTATTCTGTAGATTATAATTAAATCTTGGCAAATATTTAAATCGACTTCCATGTTCAAGTTCATGTTGTCATGGTCGTTAAAAAAAAAAAATAGTAAATGTGGAACACGGTGTTTCATAAACGTTTTTAAACTACTCGTATTGCATAGTGCTGTTAAACGCTACAGAAAGTATTTGTGGTGGTTTACTGAACTTGGAAATCTCATACTCGTATACATACATATTTATTTAATTTTAACCGTTTTTTGTCCAGTTTAAATCCTTCGGCAGATAAAATAAAGTTTAACATTTTTTAAAGCGGTTTGTGATCTAAAAAAAAATATATATTTTATTTGTATTAAAGTTGGTTTGTCGCCAGTAAAATAGTGCTATATTATTCAAGATTTAAAAGTGTTCTGTTATAAGATGTTGTTTTTAACACGCTTATATTAGTTTCACTTGTACATTGAAAAATAATTTACTCCATCCCTACTTAAAGTGGTGTTAAAAGTACGGTAAAGTACGGATTTTCCTAAATCAAGTACGGATTATTCAAACACTAAATACTTACTTTAGACGTATTTAATCCCAAACTCGGACTTGAAATAAGTCGAAAATGAGATTAATTTGAGTAAACCTGAGATCGAATCAATCTTAAAATGAGATTGATTCAAAAATTTTAGAGTTGATTCAATCACGAATCCGTATTTGAAATAAGAACAATTGAGTCTATAATTATTTAATCTATTAGCTACTAATAATCAAAAATTATATACTAATTTTTGTGTTTCCTATCTGTAGATATATCTACATTTCATAGAAGTTGTCCTAACCAGCACTAGACTTGGAAAACTTTAAAAAATATATTCAAACATTTAACTATATATTCCATTATTTTATATAAATGAATGAGAATTGAAAAAGAGAAATGTCAAGTAATATTTCAGAAGTAAAACAAAAACAGCTTTCTTTCTTAGAGATCCTTTTATTCCTCGTTGATTCACATGCACGTATTTGTGTCTTTGTTTTCTGCATATGATTCAAGAATTTTATACTTATTTTAACACATCGCAGAATTGATTTTCTTGAACAATCCCGTCTTCGGCTTATTTTAAGTACACTTGCGTGTTGTTCGTACTTAAATTTTTGAGTACGACTCTTACTGAAAGCAAGTAAAATATACTTAAATTTAGTATGAGCTTTTTTTCTGTGTATGTTTGTTAGTTTGCATGTTTGCACTACTCGAAACCAATGCCATATCGCTCCTTTATTGCAACATTGTCATAAATAAAAAAAGCTTGTTGCGAGAAAACCCCATTTAAAATTTTTAGTTTCCATACAAGACTTTTTTTTTAAATATCTCATAAAGGTTTAAAAGTTTAAAAGTAATTTCAATAAATTTTTGGCACAATATAAAAAGTAGGACTATTAACAATTCTGCATTGTTAACTCGAAAAGTACGTTTTTTGAGATATGACTATGTTGCAATTATTACATATGTAGCAAGCCGAATTCTGTTTGCCAGGTGGAATTCGGATTACAATAAATACAACAATACAAAAACAACATGATGCTTTGTTGTTGCTTGAGCGATTCGGGTGTGAAAAATAACTTTTTACACTTGATATTTTACAAATAGAAAAAAAGTAGAACATCTGTTTTTTTAGTTTCACCTGGTAAAATGAATTCGCCTTGCGTATGTAGGTATATAAAATTGTATATAAAAATTGTTTTGCTGCTTTAGCGTGAAAATTGGAGTTGTCGTATTGCTTCAGGGGAAGTGGAGGGATTTTGGGGATTCTCGAAGCCAATTTTGGGAATGCCCATAAAAATTCGGAATCGCTTCGCTAACCGGTTCGGAATCGGGTATTCATATTTGGTGCGCGTTTTTGCCGTGGAACATGCATCTAAAACTATAAACGGTCGTACGCTTTAGTGTGAAAATTAAAGTTGCCGTATTGCTTCTGAGGAAGTGGATGCAATTTTGACGTTTCCTAAAGCCGACTTTGGGAATTCCCAAAAAATTTGGACTCACTTCGGTTTGATATAGAAGCGTGTTCTTTTAGTTTTTTTTTAAATAAATTTATTAAGAATGAATGTTGATACGTAACGGATGGCAGGCATATAAAAACGGAATTCGATTTTTAATACTTTCTATATATATATTTATATCATAATTTGTTTCACGTGAGATTATTAAGGGCCACTCACACAGTATTTTACTTCATTTCACGTCATATTATGTAAGGTCACGTTATACAATGATATGTCATAAACTGTGTGGTTACATAATATCATGAAATTTTATTACGCGTATTAGTATAAAATGTCACATTATTGAAAAAAATATTTTATATTGTAAGCTCATGTTACGTCACGTAATGAAATTTTTACATTACTTAGTCTGTACGATGCCAAATATAAAGATCTACTGAGAACATCGTGTTCGCTTGATCAAACGACTCCAGGTCGCAAAGACTCTGGGTTACCTGTAGACAAGCAAAAATATTGTTAACTTCAAAGCTTGTTATTTGTCTACAGAAACATGCACAGCCTTAGGCAGGAATCGAACCTACAGTCTCGAGAGATAGTTAGTAGAGCACTCTCAGTTCACCCTTCAAGGTACTGTGAGGATGATTGTGAAGCAGAATCTAAGACAAACGATATCATGTTGCTAAGAAGAAGTAAGACTTTTTTTTACCCAATTTTATATCGTTCCTCAAGCTTCCTAAGGCTTAAAGGTAAGCGACCATAATCAATGATGGTTGAACAAACTGCATCGTTAAGTTTCTCGCGCGTTTTGGGATGAAAATGGAAAAAATTGAATCTTGTGTGCGCATTAAATGATATTTTTTGCGGAAAAAACAATAATTGAAACCAAGGCTAAGTTTGATAACTATTATGGGAATAATGAACCATTCATTGCCAAGGTAGAAAAGTGCTGCACTGAATTTCGATGTAGCCGTACAGGCAAGGAAGATGCCAAACGTTGTTGATGCCCTGTTGGGGTCTTTACAGCTGAAATAAATGAAAAAAATGCACGATATGGTTTTAGCCAATTGGATATTGATAATGAGAGATTGTGGAAGCCATAGGCAGATCACAAGTCTCAGTGGTTTTAATTTTGAATGATCACTTAGGAATGAGAACGCTTTACGGAAGGCGGATGCTCACATATGCATTTTTCATTACAAAAATCCATGAATTGGGCTAGGAATCGCTTCAAAAAAATCACGGACCTATTGAAACCTCCCCCCTCTCCTACCTTGTGCTGGGTTAATATTTCACTAAGACCACCAACTTCGCTTGGCCTGATTTAGATGACATACCCAATAACGATGGGATTTAAGCAGGGCAGCCCTATGTGCCTGATTTCCAACTTGTATTGGCCAGAATTGGATGATATGGAATATAACAACGTGTGATTTATGTAGCACTGTGCCATGTTCCCCACAGCTTGTTCTATATAGGACATTCAGTACAAGCGGTTTGAGTGCCTGGTCATCTTGCTTGGAAGTGAAGTAAATTGCGCAACCTGATACCGTTTGACTCTTTCGTTGCCGGGTTTATTTAAGTCGTAGTTCTATTTGTTTCAGCAGCACCTCCACAGCGGCTTTTAAAGCCAACTTAAACAATGCTGTTGGACGAATTTAGCTTGAGTTATATGCCAGGAACATGGAAACCGAAGCGAAGATGCTCGTCTTACTTTTTAAAGTCTGAAAGTTCAACATTTTTTGAAAATATTGAAGCAAAAGTGCAAATGCAAAATGTAAATGCTTTTATTGGCAAATTCAATCGACATCTAGAATTTTATTTTGCCCCATTGCTTTAAACTACACTCTGGCCACTCTACTAGCTTTACATATCAAGCGCCTTATATACACTACCTGCCACTTGAATAAGGAATCACATTTTTTTAACTTTAATTAAGTATAACTCCTAAACTAAAGTTCAGAAAAAAACACAAAGAAACAAATTTCAAGGTCTTGGCTTTAGTTTCGCGAAGGAATACAAAGAACACATATATTTTTATATTTTTATTTAAAGACATGTGTCCTGTGGTACTATTTCGTGTGGGCTCGGCTGACTTCTGTCAAGCTCTAAAAGTTCAGCATTTTGCGAAAATGTTGTAGCAAAAGTGCACATGCAAAATGTAGACGCTTATGCATCTACATAAAGACATGTATTTCTGTGGTTCTTTTTCGTGTGGCACTTGAAAAAGGAATATTTAAAAACTAAGCAAACTGTAATTTTTTTTTGTAATTTTAGGTTATGAAAATGCAAGTTATTGTCTTCTAGCATTCAATTAGTAATGACTACTGCCACCATTTTTTTAGAAATAACCTTCCTTATTCAAGTGGCGGACAGTGTATTTCAGTTATTTGAAATGTAAATTTACAATCTATTCTTATAAATCGAATCATCCTTTCTAGAAAAAGCCGTTGTTTATATTAAAAGGAAAAAACGCTTTTAAAATTTTTATTCATCTAATTCAGTGATTTTCAAATCATTCAAATATTCAAAAAAGAAGCTTTACGGATTTTTGTTTTTAATTACATTTAAATTGAAAATCTTCCGTCTACAACGTTTCGATTTGGCATCGGTTCTGAAGTGCGGGTTTCTTAACACTTAGGAAACTTCATAATGAAAACTTTATTAATAAGTATTTTTGCTTTAATTTATCATGTGAACCTTGGAATTTCTTGTAGACCTTCTGATGCAAAAACTTTTGAGAACCTCTGCTTTTATAGTTATTGTTGCCTATTTTCAAGCGTGACAAACAATTTTAAATAAACGTGACCATAGACGTGCTTGACGAAAAAAAAAAATGGAAAAAATGATCTTGTTAAATCAACTCGTTATAAGTTTTATTTTATTAAAAATGCCACAAAAAGATAAATCGGCACAGGGACGGAATAAATGAAAGTATTAGAAAATAAACGTAAAAAATTCATAGTGCGGAATTAATTTAAATAAAATTCAATCTTATGTAAAATTAAATTTGCCATAAAAAGCAGCCACAAAAAACAATTGACTAAATAAACAAAAAATAAAATAAAGATAACTATAAATTACTCTAATGCTAAACAAATATTAATCCTTTGTATAGCAATTACCCACAACAAAACTTCCCCTAAAGACCAAGAAGTACTTTAAACACAAGAACATTAAATAATAGGACTATAAGCTCTTTTTTAATTATTTACTTGTTTTTTTTTTCTTCATAAGAAGAACAAGCAAGAAACGAAATCAAAATGCAAATTTTGAACTGACCTACTACAAATACTGCTGGCTGGTGCGGGCCCCTTCCCCACTGACGCGTGAGAAGAAACAAGTTTTTTTTTAATTGTTTTTAAAATGAAGTCTACAAAATGACAGTAAGCTCAGTAAATAGGTTTATTTTTGTTAATGCCAGCGCTTTATGATCGTCATCGTAATTTTGTTACCAATAAAAAAAACTGTGGTAAATACTCGTAAATGGAATAAAACAAACAAAATATACTCGTATAAAGTACGTGGAAATCAAGGCTGCCGTTTTTGGTTATTCTAGCCAAAATTGGTAGTGAAAAAAGCTTATTGAGTGGTTAAGCTTTTGCCTCTTCTCCTATCGCAAGAATGTCCATCAACCTTTGGGAACAAAAGTATACATATGTTGCCACTGTTGTGAGTTATTTGAACAATATCAACAAGAACAACAACATGCGGATATAATTCAACCAATCAGGTCAACAGCACAATTGGTTGATATTGCGAAATATGAAATCAAGCAGTTGCGAAACAACCAACAAAGTTATAACTGCTGACAACACGGTATGCCGGCAAAACAGGCAGCAACAATTAGAACAGCAGCAGCAGCAGCAAAATAATTGTATAAAATAATAAATGTATTTAAGCTAGAAGTTAGTGAAGAATAATAGATCATAATTAATAATCAATGAACAATAAACAATATTAATTAAAATTAACTTTTATCGTGTTTTTATTTCAATAAATAATAATAAAGTATTTCCTGCGACTCCTAGGGGACCCTCCAGGAAGTATTATAATAATAATGTATTTCCTGCGAATGCTAAGGGACCCTCCAGGAAATACCATAACACCACTTTGCAAGGAGAAGCAATAATTGTTTTCTCCAGTAGAAAGCAACGTTGCAGAGAAGAGAGAAATGAGTAGATATTCGTTTTTTCCCGCTCACTGCTGGTGGAGTTAATTACCCACTCACCTTTTGAGTAGTCTGGGACATTTGCTATCAATGCAAGCGAATTTTCTTCACGAATATTTACAGAAATTTATTTATTCAAACTTAGTGATAAGGGTTATTCACAATGATTTTAAGAAATAAGTAATTTTAAGAACTTTAGCTTAAGGCTTCACGCAAGCATTAATAATTCATAATCTAAAATTTCAAAGTAAACTGCCCAGTCGGTAAAATAACAACTGGAAAATTAATGACTATGCATTTCCATAAAAAAAATTTATTTAATTTTCAACTAGTTTACCAGTGAGTTGTTTCGCAACAATTTGTGTGTCCAAACACTGTTTGGACAGGTAGTATTTTTTTGCGAGGGCGGTTCGGAAACTTCCTAGCACAAAAAGCGCGGTATAAAAAGTTAAGTGTATTGGAAACTTCCATCTCTGCTGTGAACACGTATTAAATTTTGTTTCGATCTGGTAACTTCTTCATATAGAAACAGGTGTTCACAAAAGACGCATCCGCGACTTTTTTACAATGGAAAAATTATAAATACGTGGTGTCATTAAATATTTACATAAAAAAGATTTATCGGGACAAGAAAATCATAATGATATGGTGAATGTGTGAGGTGAAAGTGCTCCTTCATATGCAACAGTACAAAATTGGGTTGCTGAATTTACACGTGGTCGTAGAAGCATTGAAGATGAACCACGTAGTGGACGTCCAAAAACAGCAACAACAACAGAAATTGTAGCCAAAGTGCATAATATAGTATTAAATGATCGGCGAATAAAAGTGCGTGAAATGGCTAATATCATGGGCATCTAAAATGATCGAGTCCATTTAATTTTGCATGAAGAACTACAGATGAAAAAGCTTTCTGCAAGATGGGTGCCGCGTTTGTTAACAGTCGACCAAAAGCGCATAAGAATGAACATTTCTCAAGCTTGTTTGGATCGCTTTAAGCGAAATAAAATGGATTTTAAGCGTAATTTCATAACTGTTGATGAGACATGGATCCACCACTATACTCCAGAGACAAAAGAACAATCCAAACAATAGACTGAAGCTGGAGGAAGTGCCCCAAAGAAGGCAAAAACAATTCAATCGGCTGGTAAGGTTATGGCAACGGTTTTTTGGGACTTCAAAGGTATTTTATTGATTGACTATCTGCAAAGGGGTAAAACAATAAATGCAACTCTTGCAACCTTTTGGATCAATTAAATGTACAAATTCTAGAGAAACGCCCTGGCTTACAACACAAAAAAATAATTTTTCATCAAGACAACGCACCAGCGCACAAGAGTGTTAAATGGTTAAAATCAACAATTTAGCTGCCAGTGACTTTTACCTGTTCCCAAATCTAAAAAAAATTCCTTGCTGGCAAGCGTTTTACCTAAAATTAAGATGCAATTACAGTTGTAAACCACTATTTTGAAGACCTTGAAGAAAACTATTTTAATCAAGGGATAGAATTACTAGAAAAGCGTTGGACTAAGTGTATTGAAGTTTCAGGAGATTGTATTGAAAAATAAAAATAATTTTGAAAAACTAACTATTCTCTTTCATTGATAGGCTAAGAAGTTTCCGAACCGCCCTCGTAATGTGGAGATGCGAATATTTTATTCATTTTGGTTAACTTTTCTGAAATTAATAATATTTTAATAATTTTTTATGTGTCATTAGTTAGATTTTCATATCATTTTTTTTTTTTAATTTTTAACATTGTTATTTACAAACTTCTTTTACACAAAGCTGTCATTACTTCTCCGTAGTACTAAATGATCAGCTCTGAGTTATAAAATTATTAATGTCTGTTGTAATATTCACGTATGTGATATCATGGGCGACAATCTCTTCCAACTAATAAATATTTTATTTAGCTACAATGTGCAAAGATCTTTTGTAGTAAAGGATGGTTAAATTTTTAGGGCCGATGTTGATTTTGAATATAACAAAATTAATTAGAAATTATTGTAATTTTTTTTATGATTGGTTTTTCGACAATCACTCCTAGGTTATCAATCGTCCAATTGCGGCAACTCTGGTTACTGACGAATCCACTGAGGTGAAAAAGTGCCTCATCACTGAAGATGATTTTCTTCGAATATTGATCAGCCATTTCTTGCCACCATTCTGACCATTGACGACGTTTGGAATGGTCAAGTGGCTTTGAGTCAATTGCACCTTGTAAACGTGTAAGTGCACGTTTACAGAATATCTTTCAAAAATTTCCAAAGTGTACTGATGATAAGAGCAGCTCCTATGAAATGTCGACATCTAGACAGCTGGGAAACATAGAAACCAAGCTGTTAATAATTTGTTGATTGGTATCAATGTAGAGACTAATGTGGTGAATAAAATTCAGTTGTTTAAAAAAACATTTTTTTCGGAATTATTTAGCTTAAAAATGTTTATGTGGACAAAATTTGTTTCCTTGAGTCGTAATCTCTTACAAACTGTTTCTTTTTCTTTACTCTTTTAATTTAAACAACACAACATAAAAAATCATTTCTCCCATAAAAATTTAAATCAAAGTATAATCTTTGAAAAAAATAGAAGAAACAATAAATTGCTTAGATTTGAAAACAGATTGTACTCGTATGACACAAATAGCAGAGTCTACGGTTTTAGCGCACAACCAGCATGAATATGTGTAGATACGAATAGTTGCTTGCAACATGCTGCATAAGTAATTCTAACAAACATTTAAAAAATGAGTCAACGAAACGATTGTTCTAATTTAATCCCTACTTTTTCATTCCTTTTTTGTTTCTTTGATATTTTCGCAAGTTCTTCCTCCTTTCATTGTTTGTTTGTAAAAAGTGTGTACGTGCGAGTACCAGCAGAGCATGTGGATGAGTGAGTGAGTGTTCGTAGAGTCTACTTGCAAAGAGTGTTTTTTTATAGGAGTATTAAACCTTTAAATGGAATAAAACAAAGCTGAATTTTTTTAATGAAATTTACTTTATTTAAAATATAATCTTCTGGCGTTATAATTTAGCTATGAGTTCTGGCATATAAGCGCCGTGGTTGACTAGTGTAGCTAGAGGCCCGGTTTTCGATTACTTTTTTCAACATTTGTGGCCATATATAGGCTACAATGCGGCGAATATTGTCCTGCAAGTGTCGTTACGCGATTATCTGCGTAGACTAGCGACTTCTCCCCATACAAAATAATCTAGCGGCGTTAAATCGCAAGATATTGGAGACTCGTAATTCACGGATTCGAAACGTGAAACTATACGGTTACTAAAAGGTCTCTTCAATAAATCAACTGTGGCACAAGCTGTGAGACATCTTGTCCCGTCTTAATGAAGCCACAACTCATGCACATCCTAGTTATTCAACTGATGAACAAAAAAGTCATAAATCACGGTTCTATAGTAATCGCCCTAACGTAGCGTTATGACCAGCATAGTTTTTGAAGACGTGCAGAACAATGATTCCATCAAACAGACAGTTTTTGTGGATGTAACGGTGGATTAATATCACTGCAAATACGGTTTCGTTTGTTGCCGTATCCTATCAAACAAAAATAAGGTACATCGCTAAATAAAATTGGCTTATAGGGCGTTTATACCTAAGCCAAATCTAGTATTTACGGGATTTCAAGTTAAATTTAGTTGATTTTGAGGAGACTTTCGATACAAAATGAAATCTACATTGCGACTAGATTTTGACGAAATCTAGTAGATTTTTTAAGTACTTTATTACACAACTATCCGCTATCCGCTATCCGTCTATACTACAGAAAGTAAAGTGCCCTGGTTAGGCATAGCCATATAAAAACCTAATGTTCTAGACAGAATCAGAACATGTTTAACGTGGGTTCCTGCCTTGAGGGCCCAACCCCACGGTGATTCTCTCACAAGGTGAAAAAAAGTTCATTCGGACGTCCCCATGCATGACAAATTGTCACTCATGACCATGCATGAAAATCGTCATGCATGAGTACCATTTTCGGTCACATGCTGAATGGCGCATGGTCTCCCCAATGGTGTAGGGCGGAGCCTTCGATCTCAGGGGCAGCCTTCCGATCTCAGCGGCACCTTGATGCAGTGCAACTCCCCACCGACTCCGAAAACTCTCCCCGCATTTCGGTATCAAACCACAACTACCACTTTTCCCCCGAAGGACCTCACCATAGCGGGGCGAGAGCAATATTCCCGGGGCTTCCGTGGTCCAGAAAATAAAAGCCGGGGGTCAGGCTGTTGCAGACCTAAAAAGGGCTGCTACAGTTTTAAACTCCAAACGGTTCGAGGAACTGCTAGCCCTCATTGCTATTCTAAACAACTGTAAAAATGATTTACATCAGCATCTGCCTTTACGGCCTAATCTGATGGTGGACCAAATCCACAGAGTGAATTATTCACGATTCACCAGCGCCACTGTGTGGCTGACTAGGCTCACACAGGTACCAATTCTTGCCATATGATTGCGGTCATATGAGCAACTTCTTGTTGAGGAGTTCAGGCCTTCTAATCCCACCTGCGTGCAATTTCTCAGCAACCAATGGAAAACAAGGCTTAATGAGTTGGTAGGCCGAAGCCCACTAAGAGCATCAGCCGTTAAACAAACTCAGCCGTCAACCATCACCACTGGTTCATTACAGTACAGGTATCTGTTGTATAGGCAACTGACCCTCGGGAGATTCTTAGTCCGCGAAAAAAGCCACGCCAAGCAATTATTAAGGATACTAACACCCCCTTCCTGTGTTTTAAGTTTCAACCACAGCCAGAACGTTTCAGCCAAGGTAGGCACCTCAACCATGATCATCCCGGGTTGAACTGCAAGCAGAACCACCCGGGGGCCATGCTGATCGCCGTTCTGCCAATTTAAACCCTTGGTAAGGGGTTCGGAAGCCAACACAACATAAGTCATGTGGCTTCCTAGAGTTTTGTTTGCCACACCAAACGAGAGACCCCTTCCCCTCTTTTCCCCGAAAAACAGAGCGCCCAAGTTAGGAATACGCCGAGGCAAAACCTGTTTACCGGGCGGTGCTATTCTAGACAGCTAGATAATACACTAAAACAACAATATTTTTTGAATTGTATAACTTCTCACTAATTTTGGAATTTCATTGTGGTATAGTTATAGCTGTCAAACCCTCTGCAAAAATAAATTTTATGAAAATTAAATCTCGAAAGATGTCAAAATAATGGAAGCGTAAACACTTAAGATTTCGTTGAAGATTTTCATTCAAATCTACTAGATTTTGAGTAGATGTAAATGCCCTATTATGAAAATTGGGATAAACGGCAATCTTGTTTTGGGACCATCCGCCTAATTTATGCCTTACTAGGTCTATTCATGAAATAGCAAACCAAACTGAACATAAATCACTTGTGAACTGAAAAAAATACCGATTAAAAAAGTGTTGTCAACTTAAAATTTTACACATCTATAAAAAGCACCCTTTATAATGCACATATGTAATATACATTGTATATAATCATAGCGCTTAAAAGTGTTAAATTTTCTAAATAAACTTCAATTTAGTTGTCTTTTTTTTACAGTTTTATTTTTCTTAACAGTTTTTCTTATACATACTCACACATACTCGGATTTTGTAAAATGTTTTCCATAAAAAGCAGCTTAAATAGATTTAGGTTTTTTGGAACAGAAAATCCCAAAGAGTTGTATAGTAAGTATACTCTAAGCGAATACAGCGAAGTAAAGTAATGAGTTTATAAAATAAAAGCTATTCAATTGCTTGAACAAGTGGAAATTTAGAACTTCAAGATCACGATCCAGTTTTCTATCAATTTTACTTTCAAATTTAATTCTCTTTAATTTTTTTTTTACCAATACAACCAAAATATTTGAAGTTTGAAGAGAACTTGTTTTTAATTTTTCTTTCAAGATGAATACTCATTATTAAATTACGCTTAAGAAAACAGCTGATTGCCGTTTTTTCCATTTGTATTTTCTGAAGTTGTTTTGTTGATATTATTTTGCTGTAAAATTGAATGGAGCCCGAATTTTTGTAAATTTTAACCAGCAATAAGTGTAAAAAATCTTAAAAGAGAGTTGGAAACAAACTTGATGCTTCAAAATTAAAGGCCGTGTCAGATAAAAATTTTGCTTCGCTCTGCGTTGCAAATTCGCTTTGACATCTAAGATAAAATATACATAATTATATGACACATGTCACATAAAGTGAAAGCGAAAGGTTCGACAACTCTCATCTTTTTACGCGTTGAAGTTTTTGCTAATAGATCCAAAGCTTTATGCACTAAGAAACCAATTTGAACCAATTTCAGTAGTTCGTCCAATAATATTTTTAACTTCTACTATCATAAGAAATAATTAGAAATAAAAAATAACAACAATTTTTTATATAAATAAACAAATCGTGAGCATTGCCAAAATTTTTATTGTGACATACACTTTTTGCTTAGCGCTTTTCTGTTAAAGTTTTAAACTTCACGCAAAGCCACAAAGTTTTATCTGACACTGCCTTAAGACTTTTTTTTGAAGGCTCACAGCTTCGAGTAGGCTTTATTTGACAATTCATTTAACAGCTGATAATTTAGATTGGTTTGACATTTTAGTATGGCCAGAGCAACTGTTGCAAATTGTTGAAATTTTGTTATCAGAATAGTAGATCTGTTGGTTAATTGATATTGAATTTGCATTGTACTTCGATGAAGCCGTTTTTTGTTTGAATAGTTGTAAAGTAAATAAAACGAGTTCTGAGGATAATATACAAGCTTTTGTCGAAACACAATTACATCTATAGGAAGTTACTATTTGGTGTGCTTTCTGCGGAGTCATTAACCCATAAGTCTTCATAATAGCACATTTATACCAAAGCAAAATCTAATAGACTTAAATGAAAATCTTTAACAAAATCTTTCGTTTTTTGACATCTTGCAAGATTTCATTTTCATAAAATTTATTTTTGTAAGGAGTTTAACAGCAGATACTGTATCACAATGAATTCACCTTTTTTTAGCGCAGTATTTTCAAGTAATGTTGTGAACAAAATCACAGTTGTGTAATAGAGTATTTACAAAAATCTAATGGATTTTGTCAAAATCTAGTCCCAACATAGATTTCATTTTGTATGGGAAATTTCGTCTCGTACTGTACTATAATAGTCTATTTACACATAAGTCAAATCTGCTCATTCGGAATTTCAAGCCAAATCTACTAGATTAAGAAGATTTCCCATACAAAATGATATCTACTTTATGAGAAGATTTCAACGAAATCTCCTGAAATTTACTCAGCACCAAGCCATGCAACTGTGATCATGGAAGATCACAGGAACTGGGAGCACCAGGAACTTGTTCCTGCCCGGTTATGCTGCGGCCCTTCGGGAAATATCGTGGTAGTTATGGTTTAAACCCAAATCGCGGGGAGAGTATAATTGAGCTCGGTGTGGAGTTGCATTCTAACTGGGTACCGTGATCCAAAGATCGGAAGGAGTTTTAGAAAGGATCCACCCCTAACCAAGTGGGAGATTATGTACAAACAACATGAGATCGAATTGGTACTCATGCATGGCAGTTTGTCATGTATGGGGACGCTGGTAGACGCATTGTATTCACCCGGCGATTATATCACCGTGGGGTAGGGCCATACTGGCAAGTAGCCTCAATAATCGTTTTCACAACTCTTCTCTCAACAGCACTCTTATTTGCCAAATTTTAAAGCACGGCATCGCTTTTTGCCAAAGCAGAGTAAAGAAACTCACCTATATGAAATATAATGACGTCTTATGGAAGCTTAATAAGAGCAGGAGAAAAATTAAACCCTCTTCTCTGCGCCCAAATCCCTAACCAGATTTTTGCATTGCCGATACGCGTACTTATTTTTCTTATACTTACATAATTTCTAAGATTTTTTTTTGGCAGTTAATGTTATTTTTCAATTTCAATTCATTAACAGCTCTGTTGCTAAACTTTTAGATAAAATACATTCATAATAAACAAATAAAAAAAAAACAAACTGAGCGGAGAAACATATTATTAAGTAGGTATCCGTCGTTTAGTCATACATGCAGTTGGTGCCAGTTATGGCTGTTCTGTTGTTGTTGTTGTCGATGGTTTTTTGATATTTCATTTAAGCAAACCATCGAAGCGGGAGGAATGACCTGAATAATTGGGCAATGTTTTTGTTGTTGCTAATAGGTTTTGTTTGAACGTAAACAAATACGAAACAAGACTGACTGTATGTGTATGTATGTATGGCTATATTAGAATGTGTGCGAAGCGGAGTGTAGCTTGTCCGTCTGTATTTGAATATTCCAGCAGATAAAACATTCATAATTCCTAAAAAAGTGTTGGTCGCTGCAGTTGGCGGTGAAGATTATTTGTATTCATATTCCACTTTTCGAAATTAAACAACAACTATCATTAACTGTTCGGTTGGTTGTGTTCTCTCATATTCATAAGTGTGTTATTATATATTTTAGAGTGGCCAGATATTACAACCCTTGATTGTAAAGTAGGAAAAAGGAATGAGCAAGTTGGATATGTAATTAAAATTTTGTGTATATTCTAAAGGATATTTAAATAAAGAGCTTACGGCCTTATGTATAATCAAAATCCTTATACTAACTAACTAGCTGCTAAGCTTTTTGTGTGTAAACTCTCATAAGGGAAAGATAATATGAAATAATAAATATATTATTTACTTTAAGTAAGTTTTCGTTACTACAAAAAGGCAACAAACTCAAGCTCACGTTGAAAGATAAATATGATCTAAGGCGTTAGTTTTGGTTCTTTTGGCTTAAAGCCAAAAAATCAAAATCAAAAATAAATTTTAATACTGATATATTCACCCCTATCGAAAACAGTTATTCCCATGAAAAAATTTCCCATTTCCCAAAATTGTAATCGCTAATACTTTTCCGCTAGAAATGAATTCACATTTTCTATGTGTAATTCAGTTTGGAATAATAACACTAAAATAATTCACAGTCGGCCAAAATTCACCTAATCGTAAACATTTATTTCCTTCGTATTATTTTTGTTTTTCCCTTTGATTTTTTGACATTATTTTTTTTAAGTTAAAATGTACAAGCTTATATTCAGCTATTTTAGGACTTGCTTTGTTAATAAGGGGCAAAATGATATTGTGCTCAATAGAGTGCAAAAACCCCTAAAGGAGTGTTGGGTGAATTCTGGAATTCTTTTACGGAAGATATAAATAGTACAGGCTCCTGGATGTGTGGCATCAACAAATCTTATCCTCTGGCTGGCTACACCTTCTGCAAAGAACCGGATGCAGGCATGCAATGTTATTGTTGGCGTTATTCCAAGTGATGTTTATGTAGTTGGAATATTATTGTCCAACACTTCTATATGTACATAAATGCTTTTAAGGCTTTATTTGCCCTACAATGTTGAATAAATCTAAAACAAAAAAAGTTATGTACAAGCACAATTTGTTTATAGAATAAGTAACTCCAACGGAGTAGATTCATTTCGTATATGTCTACAAGCAATTCGGTGTTGTCGAGATTCTTTCTCCTGTAATTAAATTATTGCTACGTTTCTAAATATTTTCTTTTAATTTCAATTAAACTAATTTTCACGCTTTTCCTTCGCTGCTCTATGATGATAGTTCAATCATGTGTTATAATATTCACCTCATTTGCATCTGGTCACCTTCTTTCGTATTTACTTTTAATCTAGGTGGTGTCGCTATGTCGTTTTATTTTCTCATTTTGATATTCGAATTTGTTTTTATTTTATTTTTCGTTTTTTTTTCATCTTGTCTTTAAACATTTATTTCATAAAATGTATGCAAATAAAATTACTTAATAGCGACTGAAGTGGATCAGATAAACATTCATACAATTTTGATTACAGATACATATGTATATATTTTTTTTTTAGAAATAGCTGTTCTGTACTAGAGCAAAACAACCAAAATCGACAACAAACGGCAGAGCAACCAAAAAGACCATAAATGACAGATGGTCATGCCAGATTAAGAAATCGTTTTGGGTCCAACATATATTTAATGTTTTTTTTTTGCTCTTTATTATACTTGTACATAAATTAGAGATTAATTAAACACTATCACTGGCAGTAACCAATCCATAGGAATGAGAACAACTTTAACTGTCCTAATAAAAATTCATTTTGGATAATTTTTTGAAAGATTTTGAAATCATTTACAAAATTCAGGTAAAAAATTAGAAATATTTAATATAAATAGAAATAACTATTAGGAATTCTAAAGCTACTCTTCACCAGACAATTGTTACCTGTCAAAATATAAGTTTTGAAAAATCCTACCCTTTTGTTACAAGCAAATGGCGGCACGAATATTTTATAACAATTTAAACAAAAATTGAAAATAGTTCAAAAGGCTTTAAAAAAAGTATATTTTACAGCAGTATCTTTGAAAAGTTCTTAAAAAAAAAAAATTTTTTAAAAAGTACCCATCCACAAGTACTTTTAAAAGAAGTAATTGGCAAACAAGTACCTTTTAAAACAGTAGCTTTTAGAAAAGTGCGATTTACAAAGTACCTTTTAAAATACGTTATAAAAAGGTACCTTTTAAACAAGTATCTTAAAAAAAACTTTTCAAAATATACTTTTGAAAAGTATCTTGTTAAAAAGTACCTTTTAAAATGGTAACTTTTAATAATATACCTTTTAAAAAAGTAACTTTTGAAAAATAGCTGAAAAAACATTTTAAAAATTAATCTTTTAAAAAAGTACCATGTAAAAAAGTATCTTTTAGAAAAGTACCTTTTAGAAAAGTACCTTTAAGAAAAGTACCTTTTAAAAAGTATCTTTTTAAACAGTGCCTTTTAAAATAGTAACGTTTAATAAAAAAGCACCTTTTAAAAAGTACTTTTTAAATATGTACCTTTGAAGAAAGAACCTTTTAAAAAAATGCCTAAAGTACCTTTAAAAAACGTCCCTTAAAAAAAAAAAAAAAACTTTTTAAGAAGCATCTTTCAGAAAAAAACCTTTTAAAAACGTATCTTTTAGAAAAGTACCTTTTAAAAAAGTATCTTTTAGAAAAGTTCCTTTTAAAAAGGCACCAGTTAATAAAGTACCTGTGTAAAAGTACATTTAAAAAACATATCTTTACAAAAAGTACATTTTAAAAAAGGACATTTTAAAAAATTACCTATTAAAAAAGTACGTTTTAAAAAAGTACTTTTTAAAATAGTACCTTTAAGAAAAGTACCTCTAAATAAAGTACTTTCTAAAAAAAAGTGCCTTTTTCAAATAGTACATTATAAAACAGTACCTTTTAAATAGGTACCTTTTTAGCAATGTACCTCTTAAAAAAGTGCCTTTTAAAAAAGTTCCTTTTATTAAAAGTACCTTTTAAGAACTACCTTTTAAAAAAGCAACTTTTAAAAAAGTACCTTTATAACATTACATTTATGATATTACTTTTAAAAAAAGTACCTCTTAATAAAATACTTTCTGAAAAAGTGCCTTTTTCAAAAAGTACTTTCTAAAAAAGTGGCTTTCTCAAAAAGTATTTTATAGAAAAGTACCTTTTAAATATGTACCTTTTAGCAATATACCTTTTAAAAAAGTGCCTTTTAAAAAAGTTCTTTTTGAAAAAGTACCTTTTAAAAAAGTACTTTTTAAAAAAGTAGCTTTTAAAACAGTTCCTTTTCAAAAAGTACCTATTAAAACAATACCTTTTAAAACAGATCCTTTTCAAAAAGTACCTATTGAAAAAAAAAATCTTTTGAAAAAGTATTTTTAAAAGGGACCATTTAGAAACGTACCTTTTAAAAAGAACTTTTTAAAAAAGTACCTCTTAAAAAAGTACCTTTTAAAAAATTACTGTTTAAGTATGTATCTTTTAAAAAAGTACTTTTTACAAAGGTACTATTAAACAAGTTCGTTTTCAACGGTACCTATTGAAAAGTAACTTAAAAATTACATTTTCAGGTAAGTATTATTTAATAAATAAATGTCTTACACGAGAAGTCTTTTTTAAAGGAACTAAATTTTAGAAATAGACTCTTCTAAGCAAACAAATTTTAACCAAAAGAACTATTTTTCGAGCAAGCAAAACTTTACATAAAAAACTGCTTTAAGTAAGAAGTAGCAGAATTATAAAGGAATTAATAACACTTCAATACGATCATTGGTAAAAGTACATGTCAAATAATTCCAATTTCCAGATATTTTCCTTAACATGCAAATTACGTGGAAGAGAATATAGTTTTACGATATTGCATGTCATCGTTCCCGGGCTAAAAAGTAAATTAGGTACCAACTTATTCGCTTGAATAAGTAGCAAATCAGGAAGCAATGAATTATGCAATATTTTATTAAAAGATATATATAAAGCCTTGCTACACTATCATACACGATCGTGCGATCCACTAAATAAAGCATACATATGTGCTGAAAAAGTACTAAAAATGCAACCGTTCGATAGAGTTTTTGACAAATCGTGCGATTTGAAAAATTTTATGAAACTTTTTAAATATTATGCTTTCTGTGCGATCAGTGTGGTATATATTGGGAAAAATATGAGAATATTGTTGGTGCCTCGAGGAAAAAATTTAAGTAATGTAAAATGTTTATGTTAATAATAGTTTTTAATTATTTTATTGTGTACATAAATTATTGCAACTAAACTTGTATAATAGTATATTTTATTTTGAAGCGATTTTTTCAAGTCGGCCAGACTTTTGAAACAATTTTCCTGTGAATGAATCGTACGATCGTGTAGGATAGTGTATCAGGGCCTTTAGAACGCTTGCAAACGTCAACTTTCGAGATGGTGAAACAAGTTGCGCTTGTTAACTAGTTTTTATCCTGATTTTAAAAATATTATCTAACTACATACAAGCACAGCTGTGTTGTGTTTAAACAAATACAATAAACAAAACGGATTCGAATTTGAATACGTTTAAAAAATATCGTTGGAAAAAATATATAGTACATATAATATACTTCCGATTTTCGAACATACTAACTGCTTGTAATCCTGATTTGGTAAAAAAAATCGTTTAAACTATATGTAAGCAGTGCATTTAGACACAACAGTAATTTTCGAAATTGATTCGAAATTGAAAAGTAATGATCAGCATAAAAAATACAAACAAATTGATAACCTTTTCTGTTTTTTAGCCGATAAAAACTCAAAACGACAAATATATGTGTACATAAGTATGTATTTGTGTATGTAAGTATTTGAAAAATGTTTTCCTTTTCCAGCTGTTGGGCACATTTAAGTCGACTTAAAGTTTTCGAAAGCAACTGTTGTAACCACTACCAACTTTAAACTTGTTTGTGGTACAAACTCGTTAATGCCACAGTTGCATTGTAAGTGTGCCGCAGTTCTGTGAGTGTATGAGCATCTGCATCTGTGTTTGTATCTACATACATACAGACACACATACATTCTGTGTGTCTATTTTAATTTTCGGAAAACCAGGTCATTCTTGTGCGGTGGTGATGGTTTAAATTTGTGGTTGTTTGACACAATTCCTCTGAATAAAAAAATAAAAAAATTAAATGAATACAAAAATAACGAAAAAAAAATCTTTTACTTATTATACATAAGTTTAAATGTGAATTAGTTGTATGTGTGTTTGCAATGGTAGTGGTTTGGTACTACAAAGTGTTCTATAATTGAGTTGTAATTATATGAAAAAAGAAAAGAAAAAGCAGCGAAGGGGGGAAGAAAAACAAAGTAATGGAGGAAAGATTATGAGAATTTAAGCACGGTTCATTTTGTGGGGTCAACGAACGACCGAACGAACGAACGTTCGAACGGTTGGTTAGTGGAAATTTTTTATTTTAGTTTCATTTACAGTTGTTTAATTTACGCTTTGATACCAGCAAAATGTTTTGCACAAATAAACCTACAAATTTTTTTTTATTGTAGTTTTTTTGTCTTCTTTTTTATTTTGGCTTAAAAAATGGGGTCTTCACTCAAGTTCGTTTGAACTCAATAAATAACTGAACGTTCTTTTGTAAACATTGAACATTTTTCTGGGTTCTTGCCACAAGATTTGCCTTCAGCAGAATCAGCTGATTTCTGTGTCTGCATTAGTATATGAAAAGCTGAAGTGAACAAACGACAAATCAATTTTCTTCTTTCTATTTCTGGTCATTTTTCTTTTCTTTTTTCTGGCAACTTTAATTTAAAATTAATTTCATTGAAAATAAGAAAATTAACTTTTTTCAAAAACCTATTTTTAAGTTTATTTTTTAAAGCGAAGTTACACAAAAGAAAGCGGAGAGAGTTAAGCCTAGTTCAGACATGCCTGTTAATTGTACAATTAAGAAATTAACTTAATTTAGGCGTTAATTGAGCTTAATTTATTTAATAAAGACTTGCAACTTATTTTATAGGGAATGTTAAAATTAAAGCAAGATTTGAATTAAATTGCAAATATAGTTTTTATTCATAAAGTATACATGTTAGGACTGTTTATGGTATAACATATTGGTTTTTTAGAGCAGCTAACACCTTACTATACAAATGGTGACAAATTTATGGAAAATAAATGGAAGTTATTAAAGTCAGAAGGAATTAAAATGACACATTCTGCACATGTTGAACGTAGTATACATGAAATGCCAAAAGACACGCCGTCCATGAACGATAGTGACAACGCAGTACACTTATATTTTTATAATCTTTTATATTTTTCGATTACCATTTATTTTAAAAGGCTCTTTAAAATCATTTGTTTCCATCAAAAAACGTATTTTATCAAACATCAATTTTTAAATCAAAATTTTAAATTATCGTGTTCAAAAAACGATTTTCATGCAAGTAAACTTTTTTTACAGCGTACCTTATTCAATAAGTACTTTTCTAAAAAAGGTGCTTTTTTCATTCATTCTTAAAAATTTAGTTTTTTTTATGAAAAAGCGCATTTTCGAAAAAACAAATATTTTCAAGTGATATTTTTTAATAACCCTATTTTTTCCATATACACCTTTTCAATAGATTACTTATTTTCAGTACTTAACATCACAGAAAAAAAATATTTTTTGTTCAATAACGAAATTTGCTGAATCAATTATTGAATTGCTTGAATGCGGACCTGTTAAGGAATTCTGGGATTCAAACAAAAATTTTGTAAAAAAAATATTGAACGAAAACATCTTTTTTTTCTTAACAACAACAAAATATGAATGTAAATGTGTTGGAATTAAATTAGTTTAAACTAATCAGTGCCCAGTGTATATACCTTCGACACTGCTCAGACTAACAAATATTAGATCAACATCTCGCATTTACATATTGAGTGTTTTCTTTGTGGTGACCACTGCTGTAACTGAATGCAATGCTAAAAAATCTTGTCGAGATGATTTTTAAAAACAATTTTCTTAAAACGTACTAATTTCTTTTAAGAGATTGCAGTTAAAGGGCACTTCAGACTATCACACTTTGTATTAAGACTTGTCAAAAACTCAAATCATGCGTGCATGTAAAGTGTTATGAAAATGAGAAATAATACGGTAGAAGATTTGACATCCCATACCACTTACGCAACACTACGTGTTTACACAAGCAGGTGCACGTTCGAAAAACTAAATGCATTCAGACTTTTTTACTAACACACTTAAACTTTCAGCACTTGCAGCCAATTTTCAGCTAAATTGATGAGATATTACGGATGGCTGTGATTTTTTGACGCTTATTGAAAGTCAACTGACAATCGAAGTAGCAGTGTTGCCATATAACAAGTTATGGGGAGACTAATTGGATTTTTAAATCATGCCTTTGAGCATTATAAACTTTTTGAAAATATATTTTTTACAAATTCCATGCGTTTTACTTGAAAATACGTTAATTACGTGGGGTTTGTCGTTTTAAGTTGGAAATCATTAAAAATAATTTTTATTCATTTATTTATTTCATTCCAGCTATTTATTTCCCCAAAATATAAAATTATGTTTTATTCATAGTAACGCTATTTCTGGATTTCTTTCGATAACTTTTTTTAAATAAACTTCCATGTTAGTGTTTACATTGCGTTTACACGTACAAGTGCTTGTAGTTCCTGTGTACGTATTATTAAGGGAAATGTAAAAAAAATACTCAACTTTCTTGCAAGTTGCTTTAGTGCCTAAACAGTTATATGGAAGTTCTCTTTAAGTTCTCAGCGAAAAGAAAACTCCATAAATAAAGTTAGCATTAAAAAAACATAATATTATTCTTTACGGAAATAAATTGCATGACTAGACTAAATAAATGTATTAGAATTATTTTCAACGATTTATATTTTACATATTTTCAAGCAAAATATATGAAATTCTTTTAAAATTATATTTTGAAAAAGTTAAAGAGGACAAAAGAATTATATATATTAACAGCCAGTTTACCAATTTCGAAAGCGAAAGAAAGCTAGTCACTCACATTCGAATGAATTTGGGTTTGTCTATCTCACTGATATTCGTTCGCATATTCTTATGTATTTTGATTGAGTTTTGAAACATCGTTCGCATAAAAAAAAGTTAGACAAACCCAAATCAATTTTCTTTCGCTTAGATTGCGAACACAAGCACGCTTTCGAGATTGGTAAACTGGCTGTAACATCTATAAGATCTCTGCAAAACTTGTTATAAGGCAACACTGTTACTTCGACTGTCATATGACTTTCTGTAAGTGTCAAAACAATCAATGCCATCCGAAATCTCTTGTCAGTTTAGCTGAAAGTAGGCTGCAAGTGCAGAAAGTGTAAGTGTTGAGTTTTTCGAACTTGCACCTGCACGTGTAAACACTGCCTTACACACTAATGCAACTTGCAAGAAAGTCGAGTATTTTTTTCGACATTTTCTTTGATAAAATGTACACAAGACTTCCACGCAAGCACTTGTAGTTACATCTAAATGCAGTGTCAATAATTTTTAGAAATTTGTCTTATTGCTTAATAAGATTTTTCTTTGGATCAGAGTTTATTTTCTACGCATAGGTATTTTTTATTTTACTACAGGTGTGATGGTGTGAAAACAATAATTAATGGTACATTAGATTTTTTGGCAGTCGCAAAAAATCTCATTAGATTTTCTATCGCACTAAATCCGATCAAAATCTTAAGATCTGTATGACAGTCTAAATCGACGTTAAGAAGAAATTTGTTAACAAATGCTTTTTATCGGAAGTAGTTTTCAAACTTTCTTCTGAATTTGTTTTTTGTTAAATAATTGTTTAAAAAAATATTTTTCAAAAATGAACCTTTTTGCTAAACTTTTTTTGAAATGCTATTAATTTAAAGTAGACACCTACTCGTAGGTATAATCTAAAAAAAAGTTTAGTTCTTTCCCTTTTGCTTTTGTTTATATTTGAATCCTTGTTTTGCTTTGTTTGTTAAACTGGCATTGCATATGTACGAGTAAGTATGTATGTGCATATGTAAGTATAGTATAAGAAACTAAAAACCTAATTTTATATGACATTTTCCAATTAAGCATTTTCACTTCCAAGAAAAGTTTAATTCGTGCTGAAAAAATTCGAACATCTGTTCAATGAGTTGGAATTGATAACGACTGATTAAATTAAAAGCAAACTGTTTCCCAACTCGGGCTTGTAATTCATGGAGCAAAAGAGCATCGTTAATTTGTCACAAATCTACAAACAATCGTGTTCGTGGCCGAACAGAGAGGGGTCTCAATCACACATTTTATTATCGCAACACACACACTATCGTACGCGTGAATTTGTTTTGAAAAATAATAACAACAACAACAAAGGCACTGCTTGATTTAAAGTTGTTTTTTCCTAAATGCTGTTGATATTCACATTCAAAAAAACTTTTTCTTTTTTCTTGTTGTTTTTCTTGCTTTGCAATTAACAAAAAAAAAAAATTATATATGTGTATATATATATAAAGAGAAATTAAGAAAAGGATTGATGAGGCAGCAAAACTACTCGTTTGTTTTTTACCCAGCGTGTATGAGGGCTCTTGCTGCTGCCGGTGTTGTTGTTGTTTTTGGTATTGCTGTCGTCGCAGTAGCTGCACTGGCAGTTAAATGAAACAAGTGCATTGACATTTAAGAACGTGTAAATGTTATTATGTTGCCTTTGGTATGGAAAAGTAAAGAAAAAAGTGTGTGTTCGCATGAAGTTTGTACATAAATTAACAGGCAGAGTTGCAAAAGAGTGATTTTATAAAGAATTTAAATTTCAGTATAAATCTTTGTTCTCTTCAGTTTAAACCAGGGGTGCCCAAATGTTCTTTATGGAAGAGCAAACATCAATACATTTAAGGAAAAACTACTTTTATTTAGTATTTTTTGTTGTTAAAAGCAAAACATATTTACATAAACAAAATTTACACTGATAATCGTTGTCTTCAATGTTTACCAGCAAAGCATGCGAAAGTGTTGTTGCTTTGCTCTTGTGTGCGTGCAGTGAAGGCAAAAAATATATAAGACGAAGTTGTTTGTGTATTTTTCATTGCTAGTGCTGCGTGCATTAAAGAGTACAGCCCTATAGCTAAGCGCTGTTACAAAAACAATTGAGCATAAAGCGCATAGGGCCTAAGCATATCTGGTTTAAACTAATGCTGGGTATAGGCGTTGCTACAAATCCTATGAAAAATCGTACAAGTATGAAATTAGTAACGTGTATCATGCAGTCGTACTCGTGAAGTACACTCCGGTTCACTTATTTAAAAGCTCTAAAAATTCCATATTCAGAAGTCTGTATCTATTGCAGTTTTATACGATTGCAGAATTTTAAAATAGAAATGGAAACTAGACATCTGGAGATAAAAAAATCATAGCAAAAGTGGTTTCTTAACTAAAGAAAATTTTTTGAGCAATTTATAAAAATAAGTCACTTCAATAAATGCTTTTTATATTTTCAAAGTAAGCGATGATTTTTTTTGTACCTATCGATTGTTTATTATAATTTATTACATCTTAATCAATTTAGGAGTCAAAATGGCAAAACAAAAAAGCCTGATTGCCTGTAGCGAAAGAAAGTCTATGTCACTATTATTCGTTCGCTAGCACTTATATATTTTAATTAAATTTTGACACATCGTTCGCATAGAATAAAGTTAGAAAATCCCAAACCAATTTTCTTTCGCTTAAAATGCAAATGAACTTACCCTTTCGACATCGGCGAACTGACTGTAAATAAAATTTCCTCGAATGCGAAGGTATAATTATAAATGAGAAAACTTGTTTTTAGTGTTTTGACAAGTATTATTAGAGCATTTTTTTTAAAGTTCTTTAGATTGTTAGGATATAAAGTTGAATGTTTGAGATTATTTTTCAAAAATTTCCAAAGTCTACTGATGATTAGGGTAGTTCCTATGAAATGTCGACATATAGATAGCTGGGAAACATAGAAAACAAGCTATTTATAATTTTTTTATTTTTGTATTTTTATTATTGTATAATATTTATATAAAAACAAAAGAAATCTGGCAATATTTCGCTTTCCTTTGGATAGCTTCTTCAAGCAAATAATAATAATATTATTTGCCCTATAATGTTGCCAGATAATTAAAAACCAAAAATCTGAAAAAAAGAAATTCATTATGCTTATTTAAACACTTCGAAAAACGGCTAAAGCCATTGAATTCAGCATATTCGAATTAGCTTTCCAGTAGGGTGGCCAGCTGGTTGCAAATAATGTATCAAATTTGAGCACAGTGAAAATAATCAAATTATATAGTTAAAAAAGAGCCTGAGTTCATCAGGCGGCGACCAATATCGTAGGTTCGAGTCCTGTTAATAGTCAGAGTCTTTGACTTTTTCTGCATACAAGCAAAAAAAGTTTCACGGAATTAAAAATAAAAGATAATGCCATTCCTTTAAGTGGCCGCAATGCTTGTAATAGTTTCACCGCAGCAGTAATCATCATCGTCTATACGATATACTCGTAATGGTGATGATTTAAATGCTTCTGAACATTCTTCGTTTTTGTTGTATTTTATTCTTTTGAACCAAAAACAATATTATAAGTGAAAGAAAAGGGTCGTTGGAGTATAAACGATCAATTTGTTATGTTTTGTTGTTGTTGATGTTGTTCTTATCGTTGTCTGAAATTTTTTATGGCTTGAAACGAAACCAACAACAGAATTAACTTAAAAAGGAAAACAAAAACCAAAAGAAAAAAAAAAAAAAACAACAAACAAAAAATTAAAGAAATGAAAAGTAAAGTTCATTAAAAAGAATTCGTTTAATATGCAAAAGTGTAAAAAAGTAAAAAGGAAACAGAAGTGAATTAATGGCTTAGAACTTTTCATTGATGGTGAGAGTTTTGAAACTTGCACATATTTAATAAATGAAGGCTTACACAATTTCAATATGCAAGTATATATTTACATATGCTCTGAACCAAAAATTTACCAAAATACTGCAATATGGGGCGTAAACTTGAAGAAATGTAGATTATTTACAACCCACAAAATATTTTATTCAAATTAACACGAATTTTCAACAACTGTAATTTATTTTACTAAAATAAAATAAAGATATTTCCTCATTTCTACAGGTATTTATTCAATATAACATAATTTAGGTTAGGTGGAAAAATATTATTCAGTTTCAATGCAATAAATTAGTTGAATAGAGAAAAAATTTATTTAAATCTACATGGTGAATTTTGTTAACAAAATTTAGTCAAATAAACGAATTTTTTATCCAAACTAATATCATGTTTCCACTATAAAGGAAAACACTTGTTTTGAGGAAAACAAGTCGAAGTGCTTCCATTAAAATATAAACAGCCAGTTCGTAGATGTCGAAAAGATAAGTTCATTCGCATTGTAGAAGAAGGAAAATTGGTTTGAGTTTTTCTAACTTTATTCTATGCGAACGATGTGTCAAAACTCAATTAAAACAATAGAGACATAGTCATTAAACAATAGTGACATAGACCCAAATTGAATCGAATGTGAGAGACTAACTTTCTTTCTAAATACTTTCAGGTAGTCTATTTAAAATACAGATACAAAATGCGTATTTGTATTTCAAAAAATGCGTATTTGTATTTCAAATACAACTATTTCAATTACTGCCCAACCCTACTGACATACATATGTACTCATAATGGGGTGCCTCGATGGCTGATTTGGTAGAGTACTCGACCAACAGTCTCGAGGTCCCAGGTTCGATTCCTGCTACAGACCCTGGGTGTTACTGCACACAAGCATTCGCAGTTTTTGCGTTTGTTATTAAAAAAAAAACATGAGAAGACATGTGAGTAGAGCTTTTCTGTTAGGTGTTCCTTTTCCCTTTTGAACAAAAATAAAAATTCCGAAGTAATTATTAAATTCAGAATTATATTTTCAAAATTAATTCAACGTACCTATTAAACTTTATATATATTTTTTCTTAAGCAAGTTTTCTTTCCCGTCAATTTTGAGAAGGCTCAACCAAAACACAAGATTTCTTTACAAAAATAAAAAAATAATTTTAAATACTAATAATTTCATTACTAATAACGTGAATTGAAAAGGGAATACGATTTACGTTACAAGCTAAAGCCTCTTATTACCGCAGATATTTGCCTAATTGTCAATAAGCTCATATACTTATCTATATTTATATTTAAATAGGTTTTGTTGATCACTGTACTTTTTATTCATTTCTGCTTTAAGTATTCATATGAAAGTGCAGCCACTTCAATTCACAAATTATTATGAGACTGGCAACACTAATTTGTATCTTTTCAACATAAATATCCGACAACAAAAACAACAACATTCAACCTCCTCAACGCACAATAAAATTGTCGTTGCTGTCGTTTCATCGCATTAAATTGTGATGGCGATCAATGACCCAACGCAAGCAACAACGACAACACCAGCATTAAGAAAAATCAACAAACAAACAAAAATAACAAAAACTAGTGATCATTTAACAAATACTTTTTCTACACTGTTGAAAAGAACCCAAAGAGCAGCATTAACACAAAAAAAAAAAACCAACAAGAAAACTACATACAACAATAACAATAGAGGCGTTAGTTGTAGTGAAGAGTGTTGGCTCAGACGATGCGTTGAAAATTATAAAAATGAAAAGTGCAATTCCCATACTAAGGAGGTACGAGTCAGAGACTGACAATGAGTACTCATAAAACAAGTATACTTAAGGCCTTGTTACACTATCCTACATGATCGTGCAATCATGTGCTGGAAAGTAGTAAAAATGCAACTGCGTGACAAATTTTTGACAATAGTGCGATTTGAAAAATTTTATGAAAATTTTTAAAACATCTGAGAATATTATTGGCGCCTCAAGAAAACATTTAAATAATGTAAAATTTTTGTGGTAACAAAAGTTTTTAATGTTTGTGTATATAAATTATTGCAATCATACTTGCATAATAATAGTCAGGATTACAACGCCATTTTGAAGCGATTTTCTTGGTCAGACTTTTGAAACATTTTCCTGTGAATGAATTGCACGATCGTGTAGGATAGTGTATCACGGCCTTAAGGCAGCAATCGAAATGTTTATATATGAAAAAGTAAGACTTTTGTAACAGCATTACAATTTTCTATTATTTTTAATTTAATGATAAATTTTACGGAAATAATGGAAAAATTTGCTTGCTATGCGTTAAATATATTGATACAAAGTATACAAATAAATAATTTTTCAAAATTTCTACACTTTCAGGGCTTGTCCCATGATGTCGAACGTTAACATTGTAATCAGTAAAAAAGTGCACGAAAGCATAATAAGTGATATAAAGAGCCGGATTTCAATAATGCGAGCTATATATAAACTTATCAATACACGTAGAGCAAAAAATAAGGTTGACAGGACAATATTCTAGGGGCTACATACTATTGTTTAATTATATAATAATAATATATAATAATATTATAAATTTATATCCAACATTATAATTCAAAAACAATGAAACTTCAGTGTTAGTAAATCAGGACCTTTAAAGGTACCTTTACATGGTAATACAAATATTTAGATCTGTCAAAAAGTATGTAGAATAAAAATCTTACCACGTTATTTAATTTAGAAAATATATAAACAAAAAAGTATAAACTTTTTAAGCCCCTTTATCTCCTTTGGCAATGTTGGGCTATCCTGTGTTGCAATATTATACAAATTACTATTTTTAAAATGAACGTACTTTTGTACTTTAAACGTACTTTTGTAAAATATTTTCTTTAAAAATAAATTTTCAAAAGAATCAGTTTTTAAGATGTTTGCAAAGTTACAAACGCACTTTAAAAAAAAACTAACTGTTTGGCTCACGATGTCGTTTCGTAAACATTCGTCATAATTTTTAAGATCAAAAAATTTATTCCGAAGGCATTTGTAAGCTTTATTTTTCCCTGATCTTGTATCATTTGCCTTGTCTACCTCTGATATATCTATTAGTTGAATAAAAGTCGGCAATAAGTCACTTATTTTTAATATAAAACCATACTGAACGTTAACGAAACGACATCGTGAGTCAGGCTGTAAAATTTTTAAAAGACAGTTAAAAAAATAGTTTTTAAAAAGTACATGTTTATGAAAAAAGGTGTTTATTTAAAAAATGTTTCAGAGAGAAAAGTACCTCCTTCAAAAAGCTAATTTTTATAAAATAGCACATTTTTATAAAAGTCTTTTCTCAAAAAGGTGTTTATTTAAAGAATAAGTTTTTTTTCAGAAAGGTATTTTTTCCAAAAATGTACATTTTTTTTTTAAATAAGTACTTTTTCAAAAATGGTTTTTTCATATATGTAAGTACTTAGTCCTAATAGGTATTTTTCTTAAAGAACTTTTGTTAAAAGCGCATTTTTCATCTAAGTACATTGTTTTAATTTATATATAATACATTTATTTAAATAAAAAATACTTTTTCTCAAAAAGTTAGCTTTTCAAAAAGGTACTATTTTCAAATAGGTATTTTTTTTTACTAAGGATAATTTTGCCAAAAAGTACTTTTCTGAAAAAATACTTAAAAAAAAGTACTTTTTTAAAAAAGGAATTTTTTTACAATTTACTTTTTTAAAAAAGGTACTATTTTCAAATAGTTTTTTTTTTTCAAAAAGGAAATTTTTTCATTGATTTATATTCGGCCTTATGTATAATCAAAATCCTTATGCTAACTAATTAGCAGCTAGTTAGTTAGCAAAAGGTTTTAAGACAACGTTTTTTAAAACATACCCATTCTTCTAAAACTATATAATTTGAAGGTTTTATTTAAAGAGACAATTTTTTAAGTTTTTCTTTTTTTTTAATTATACGTCTTTTATAGGAACCGTTTTTAAAAAGAACTTGTTGCAATTTACTTGTTTGAAAACTTCCTACTCGTATACTAAGCAAATTTATGTGTTAAGCGGTACTTATTTAATAAGTAATTTTTAGAAAGGTACCATTTTAAAACAAAAACATTTTTCAAAAGTTCGTTGTGTTTTTTTATTTATACTCAAAAGGTACTTTTGTTTAAGTAGCTGTTTCAAAAAGTACTTTTACGAGGTTCTGTGTTTAAAAACTAAGTTTGTTTTTATCAAAAAGTTACTTGTTTTAAATTGTACTTTTTTACGAGGCACATTTTTCATGAAGGTACTTTTTTAAAAAAGTACCTTCATGAGGCTTTTTTTTAAAAGAAATTTCCTTTCATATGATGTTTCAAAGATAATTGAATTTTTTAAAGATCGGTTTTTAAAGATCAATTTTTGTAAAGGTCGTTTTGTAAAACTTTTTTAAAATTAGGTGTTTTCCAGTTTTTCGCTTCAGAAATGTTTTTCAAAACCACACCTACGATTGCAAGTGCCATCTCTAGTAATTACTTATCATTTTTTCTTCCCTTAACCGGGGTTCAAAATTGCAGTTCCTGAAATTCACTGCAAATGCAAAACGAAACAGAACCGAACATTTTTTTTCTTTGTTGCAGTTCTTTAAAATGCAAAATCAAAGGAAACAAAGTGTCAGCAGAAGTTGCAGACAAAAATGCGACTGAGGTAAGTAAGTTGAGCCCAACAATATTCTAAAAAAAATCGTCTGTCTGACTACTTGAGACACTTTTTGCAGTTTCTCCGCCGTCTCTCCGTTTATATATATTTTTTAATGTCTGTCCTTCTATTGCTAAATGTTATTACTAAGTGCCAGTATTTTTGTATGTGTGAGTTTTTATTGTCCTTCGAATGGACAAAAAAAAAAACTAAAAAAGAAAAATGTTTTTGACTTATAACATGCACTTTTTTTTATTTGCTCGTTACTTTTCCATTAGGCCGGAGTTTAATATTTTTATGCACAAACAGGCAGACAGGCAGTGCATTTCCAACAGAAGTACTCTGGTATTTAGTTATGGTGGTATGTATGGATGTGTACGTTTTCACATAAAAGCTTTTATGACTGAATGACTGACTGAATGACTCGTCATAAATGAAGTCGTGTACACAAACAAATAAATAAATAAATAGACATGCAACTCTAATTTTTTTTTCTTTTTCTATTCAATACTTTAAAGAGTGATTCAACTAAATTGCAGAAAATAAAATTTTTCTGTATCAAATTCAAGAAACGTAGAACACACAAACAAACAAGCAAACGAACGAACAAATTTTAAATCTAAATGTGCAGCTAATGAACTCTTTTCAAATACTTTTATGACGGCGAGACAAAACGCTAACCGCCAGCACGAATTCTAAGTATGTATGTATTGTTTTGTTGTGCAGATCGAAGGAAAAGGCTTTAGCGAGCGAGAGCCATACTCGTTAAAGTTTAAAGTGAACAGATTGAATTTTCGAGATTTGTCTGCGTTATAATTTATAGTAGAGATGGAAAATTACATTTAAGCAACTTATAACAAGCAATTTAATAGGTGATCCAACTTTAAAAATTAAAAACCCACTAAAATAGCATAAAAATGATTTATCTAAAGAAAAACGCAGCAAATTTTTAAAAATTAATTTTGTTAGTTCTTTACAAAAGGTATTTTTTATATAAGGTAATTTTTATAAAAAATATTTATATAAAAGGTACTTTTTTAAAAGGCAATTTTTAAAAAAAGTACTTACTAAAAAAAGAAACTTTTTATAAAATGTACTTTGAATAATAGATAATTTTTATAAAAGGTAATCTTGCTAAAAGGGGTTTTTATTAACGGTAATTTTAATAAAAGCTACTTTTGACAAAGCGCAATTTTGCTAAAAGGTATTCTTTATAAAAGGTACTTTTGCTGAAAGGTAGTTTTGCTAAAAGACGCTTTTTATAAAATATACTTTTTACAAAATGTACATTTTATAAAATGTACTTTTTATAAAAGGTACTTTTTATAAAAGGTACCTTTTATAAGTGGTACTTTTTATAAGAGGTACTTTTTATAAAAGGTACTTTATATAAAAGATACTTTTTATAAAAGGTACTTCTTATAAAAGGTACTTTTTATAAAGGGTACGTTTTGTAAAAAGTACTTTTTATAAAAGATACTTTTTATAAAAGGTAATTTTTATAAAAGGTACTTTTTATAAAAGGTACTTCTTATAAAAGGTACTTTTTATAAATGGTACTTTTTATATAAGACACTTCTTATAAGAGGTACTTTTTATAAAAGGTACTTTTTATAAAAGGTATTTTTTATAAAAAGTAATTTGTATAGAAGGTATTTTTTATAAAAGGTACTTTTTATAAAAAGTAATTTTTATAAAGGTATTTTTTATAAAAGGTACATTTTATAAAATAGTACTTTTTATAAAAGGTACTTTTTATAAAAGTTACTTTTTATAAAAGGTCCTTTTTATAAAAGGTACTTTTTATTAAAGGTAATTTTGATAAAAGTTACTTTTTATAAAAGGTCCTTTTTATAAAAGGTACTTTTTATAAAAGGTACTTTTTATAAGAGGTACTTTTTATTAAAGGTACTTTTTATAAGTTACTTTTTATAAAAGGTACTTTCTATAAAAGATACTTTTTATAAAAGATGTTTTTTACAAAGGGTACTTTTTATGAAAGGTTTTTTTTATTAAAGGTACTTTTTAGAAAAGGTACCGAAAAAACTTTTACAGAAAAAAATTTACAGAAAAAAATCGATGCCATATTGATAAAAAGAAATTGCACTATTTTTATCAAATTTCCTGTGAAAAAGATTTTTTGCCGGATTGATAATTCAAATTATAAAGTAGAAATAGCTTTTTCACTTAAAAGCAAAAATTATTGAGTTGAAAAAAATTTTTGTTAATATGTAAAATATACAACTCTTCACTGTTATATGATATGATAAGCTTTTAAATTTATTTATTGAATAATAATCAATAATTCGGAAAACTTTTTATTAATTGCATTTTACTAAGAGATATTTCCAAAAATTCATTTTTAATAATAATTTAATTAAGTCAATGCAAATTTTATTAAATTGATGGTTTTTTATTAATAACATAACTTTTTTTCTGTGTATAGTCTTGGAGTTAGGCAGCCCTCGTAAATACAAGCTACAACAATGATCAATAATTTATGTCTTCAAGGGCAATCGCGCTTGTACATTTAGACGCTTGCGCTCTCTTTATGGAAACCACTGGAGTCCCAGTAGAAATAAGAAAAGCTGGTATACGTGTATACAAAACTATCTTATTTTGTATGGGTAGGAAATTCGAATTCCTTTTGAGTAAGTTTTTGGCCCTATGTAAAGGATATTACTATTAATAAATCCTCGCATTCATAACGTTCAAAACTTATTTTTGAGTTATAACTTTGTTACAATATAGGTGACATTGTACAGGGTGAACCATAAATCTCTTAACATTTGAAATTCTCAATAAAAAGTAAATAGTCACATGCTTATAACACGGTTTATTTATTACGAAAGTAAACGAAATTGTCTTTGAAAACTATCTCATTGAAATGCAATCCTTGTTTACTCTGGCAGTGATGCAAGAAGCTAAACTGGAAATTTTCTGTTCTTCATAAAAATAAGTCCGATAATTGCTCTTGCTGATAATGCAGCTCAAACAGTAACTTTGGCTGAGTGTAACGGTCTTTCATGTAAACAGATCTGTCTATTTACACTTAAGTAAAAGTGTGCTTCGTCCGAATAAAATATTTTATTGAAGCACTTAAATTGCCGTTTGCGAAATGAATTCAGTATCCCTAAATGGAAGACAAGGCTCAATAAGTTGGTCAGGCCTTAACTAACTCACCCGTTTAACCATCACTCTTGGTTCCTTACAGTACTGGTATCTTTTGCAAGTCAACAACACCTCCAGAGCGTTTCAGCCACGTCAAACATGGTCAGCACCGAGAGATTTGTCAGGGAGAATCTCCTGGGGGCTTTGCTCATTCTCGATCTGCTAATTTTAGCCCTTGGTACGGGTTTTGGCAGTCCAACATAACATAAGTCATGCGGCTTCCTAGAGTTTTGTTTGCTACAACGAGCAACTTCTTCTTCTCTATGCTCCAGAAAACAGAGTGCCCTGGTTGGGCCAAACCCGTTGCCCTAGACAGGTTGTCTAGTTGTGGTTTATCAGTAGCAGAATCATTGCCAAGATTAGGTTAAGTTGAATAACCGTGGTTTGGTCTACGCCAAGGCAACAAAGGCTGTGTACAATTTGAATTTTGTATGGCTGCAAGTGCAGATCCTTATGCCAAATGCGATTTAGAGATCATCGAGGCATATTTAAAACTGTAGACTGTTTACGAGTAGAGAGGTTTGGGTTGTTTTCGCACAGATGCTCGTACTCGCTATAAGTTTGCCGGTTCCCTCGATATTTTAGGATGTCCGAATTGCTGTTTTGGTAATGTAGATCCAGTCATCTCGAAATTCTGGAACCTTTGTCAAATGGTTTGAATTGTTGGAGAAAGATTTCTACGCGAGTATTAAAATGATAACAAAATTTATGTTTAGCTTCGGTCGCAGAATCGTTGCTACGATTTTATTTGCGTACGAAAAATGCCCGCTGTGCTCCGCTAAGGGACGTCATGGCACACAATCCCCAGTCAGCAGTTTCGCAGCCCCACCGCCCGCGCTGATGCTACAGTCTGCTCAAATGTTAAGAGACTTTTGAGCCGCCCTGTGAAAATCTCAACAAGACGTTTTATTAATAATTATTATATGTATACTCGTATAATTCGAAATGCAGTTTAATAGAAGAAAGAATATTCAAACAATTATCAACCCTCACACGTACGCCATCCATTTATTTTACCATCAACTCGACAACTTCATGCCCCAATAAATCAAAGCGGTTTACAACAATTAACCCACTTTAACATATTGATTGACTGTCACATTAAACAATCACAGTGATTTCAAAATAAGTGCAACGTTTGCTCTTTGTATCCCCATAGCGTTCACACACAAAAAAAAAAGGAAAAAAAAAACAAACTCAACATCTTAACAAAAAAATTTTGAAAATAAATCTCTGTTATAACAATGAGTTCAAACTCCCGAACATTTTCAAACCACACAAAAATTCTATTATGTCACATCAATTTATTCCACTCAACTCAAAGGCAAAAACAAAAGTTAAAAAAAAAAAAAATAAAAAATCCAAATGTCTTTCCTTTCCCCAAAAATGTCATGGGTTTAGCTCAAACTTTATAGAAACTAAACAAGCTGATATTGCAAGAAAATGGGATTGACTGGTTTAGCAAAATCAACAAAATAAAATAAAAATGCACAAAAAACAAAATCTGTGACCTAAAATCCTTACTACTACAACAACAACACCAAAATGTAATAAAAATATTTATTAAGAGCAGGAAAAACAATTATGTGCCATGGATGCATATGAAAGCATTTACATTTGTTGATATGTATGTATATGCATGTGGTACATGTGTAACTTGTACATACACGTATATACATAGATGCCAGACAAATCTGGTTAAAAATCGTAAAATTCGGGGGAAAATCGTCAATATGATAATCGCAAATCGTCAAAAAAATCGTAAATGAATCGTTTTGGAATAAAATGATGTGTGTGAAGATAAATTTTAAAATTTTTAACCTCCGCCACAAACCTTCTATTTTAACATACCTCTGTTAATTTATTAACAGGGTCCTGTTAAGCATGAAAATCATAATTTAAGCAATAAAAATGTGTTTAAAATCAATAATTTAAACAAATTTATAAGAAACAATTTAAGATAATATTCTTGAATCAAAATGTGTAGAGTAGAGCCACAAAAATTTGAAAAGATCCCTCGACCGTAGGCTAACGTCGAAGTCTCACATTGAACCAAAAGTCACTCAGTTGAAACTAAAAGGAGCGCAACTGAATTGGCGTATGAGTCGAAATTCTTCCTTGAAGTTGGATTGCAAACTTTTGTTATACAACGCAATTAGTTGGATTGCAAACTTGTATTATACAACGCAATTCTAAAGCCTATATGGTGCTACGGAATGCAATTACAGAGCACCGCCTCAGCGTCAAACATTGACAAAATTTAAAGACGCCATAATCGAATTCTTCGCACGATTACTGCAGCTCCATGGTACGTAAAAAACTCACAAATTATAAAGATCCGAGTGTTCCGCTTGTAAAAGAAGAATTTTCTAAGTACGCGACAAGGTATGTCAGTACCCTGGAACTTCATCCAAACTCTCTTGCGCGTAATATACTTAATTTTGGCGGCCACACTCGGTTGAAAAGAACGTTCAATAAGTGATTTTACCCATATTGCTCCCGCATAAGAAAACTTTTTGTCTAGCATTGGCTGAACTTGAGAAAAATCACTTTTTTTTTATTATCTACATTTAGTATTAAGATTTGAATGCTTATTGTTAGTTCATTTTGAAGACTCAATATATAATTAAATGCTAAACAAAAATACACATACAAAACCCAAGTTGCTTGAAAGATATGAAAGTAAATATGTGATATACAAAAATCGTCAAAAACAAATCTTAAAACGTCGAAACGTCAAAATGCTATTTTCAGCACCCAAAATCGTTAAAACTACCATAAATTGTCAAATATGGCAACCGTGTGTATATATGTATGTCAATACGCAGCAAAATTTATATGGATAAGCACGCATACAGACAAACGTTTTTACAAAATTGTACAATTTTCATTCCCTTCACATGAGAACAAAAACGACCAGAAGGAACAAGAACAAAAAGCACAATTTATGCCAGTTGGTTTATAAAAATGTTGGGTTTTTTTTTTGTTTTCTGCTCCAGCTTTCAAAATAACTAAGCATTAATCTTTTTTTTTTAGAATTTATATAGGGCAAAGTTTTATAGATAAGTGTGGTTGTCTTTGTCAGCATATGAACAAGCATATGCATGTTTATTATGAACCCAGTTAACATTTCCAATCACATACATACGAGGGCGGATTGATATTGAAGCTAGCAAGCGCTAGATGGCAGCACAAACACAATTTTTTATTTTATTTTTTTGTTTGTTTGAAATTGCGATCTGTCAAACGCTTATTTTCGGATTAGAGCTCGGGAGATGACGTATCATGAACAGCTGCCTTAACCACTCAGCCACCGAGCCATTGAATTATTCTCTGTCTATATTCATCTCATATTGAACCGAGTATGCATTTTTATTAATTGCCCGCATTGTTTGCATAGCATTTAATGTACAAATTGGTGCTGATGTGTAGTGTAGTGGCTACGAAACAGCTAGTAGCTACTAGCTGTTTCGTAGCCACTACACTAAGAGGGTAGCCCCAGCTAAAAAGGGTTAATTTTTTTTCTGGTGTTCTTCAATCAAAATTATTCATCACAGCAAATTTGTGCTGTAAAAAGTCTTATTCGAGAAACTTAAGAAGGGAAAAACTTGAACTAAAACCCGACGTACAAACAAACAAAAACCAAAATTCTAATTTAAAAATAATAAAGTTCAACAAACTTTCAATAAATTAATATATTAAAACAGTGAATTTCGTGCAGTGATTAAACACTATTATTTGAAAGGGAAAACGACGAAAAAGACAAACGATTGCATGGATTTACATGGTAAAATATTAGACTGCTGAATTTAAACGCGGCCGAACAAGCAGTGCAACAACGCCAAAAAGGGGTGGTTACGGAAGAAAATATCAAGAAAATCCTCGATATCATTATGAATGATCGCCGGGCCAAGTTACGTGAGATTGTTGAAATTGTAAACATATCATATGACCGTGTATTCAACATTTTGCATGAGCATTTGCATATGAAAAAGGTATCGGCAATATGGGTGCCGCGTTTGCTCAGTGTTGAACAAAAACAAGTTTGACAAACCACTTCACAGCGGTGTTGGATATGATAAAGCGTAATCCTGTTGATTTTTGGTGTCAATTACTAACTTTGGATGAAACGTGGGTCCACCACTGCATACTTGAAATCAAAAATCAATCGAAACAATGGAAGGAAGCTGGTGGAAGTGCTCCGAAGAAGGCGACGACAGTGAAATCGGCTGGCAAGATTATGGCCATTGTACTTTGGGATTCACACGGTATATTGCTCATCGATTACCTTGATTGTCGTGCATTATTGGATCAACTAATTGATGCAATCAAGAGAAAGCGACCATATTTAAAAAAGAAAATAGAGATTTTTCTTCAAGACCGGCTAAAATTACGTGGTATACACTTCGAATTGGTTGGTCATCCACTTTACAGTTCAGACTCAAAAAAATGACACTCAGGAAAAATATTTATCTAAAACGTAGAAGTAATTACCGAAACTAATAGTGAAAGGCCAATGTAAGCGGTTTGCGGCAACGAGCGGCAACCAACTGTTCGATTTTCCGCTTGAGTTTATTTGTTGTAGGCAAATGAACGCGGCTAATTGAAGAAAAATTTGTGCTTCGAAGATTACACATTTTGATTTTTTTAAAGCCAAAATAAATAAACAAATTCAATCATGATATAAAAAATACAAGGTAGTTTCATTCTCTTTTTATTATTTGTAATAAGGATTTTTGAAGTTTATTTTTAGAGAGAAATATAAAAAGGCGTTGTCACATAGTTGAATAAGAGAATTTACTCCTAGAATGGATTTTTTCTGAAATGTGTAGTGCATTGTTCATATTAGAAAAAGCTGGAAATAATAAGCATTCAAACGAATGCCCATTTTAAAGAAAATATTATTAAATTTAAAAGAAAATACTTTTTAGATATTAAAAAGAAAGGGAAAAGTTTGATGCTTGTGGTTTAAAAATATATAAATATTTATTTCTACTAGAATGGCCGCGGATGCAGCGACAAAACTAATGCACGTAACCTTGAATATTCTTCATTACATACAATAAGAAAAACCTACGTCCAAAAGATGTCATTATTTGTTTAAATATCAAAGTAAGCATTTGTTTAAATATCAAAGTCGTTTCCGTGCCTTCAAACTTATTCAGGACGTGACTTGTAACTTCTCTAACAAATGGCGCGATATAATTATTCAGTACAATTGCAAAAAAAAATTGACATTCACCACAGCGTTATATTAAGAATTATAAGCCGTTTTCGTTCCCGAAAAATCAGTAAACGAGATGGCCAGGCAATAATACGTTTGATAAAAAAGACCGATTCGTGCCGTCAAGAACCATCGCCACACAATTGTTATTAAATATTACCCCCAGAAGGATTCAAAAGCAGGCTGCAGAAGGCGGACCAGAAGCATACCATACAAAAGTGTAAAAAAAATCTTTATATCACGGAAAAATAGACTGGCCAGGTTGGAATTTGCAAGGGAACACATTAATTTGACCACCACACAAAGGAATTCCATACTATTCTCCGATGAGTCCAAATTTAATTTAAAAGATTCTGATAGATTAAGACTGGTTAGATGACCGAAAAGCCAATGTCTTAATCCACGTTATACTAAAGGCACATTGAAACATAGTGCCGGTAGCATTTTAGTCTGGAGATGTTTTTCAGGACATTTTTATATATTTTAAACTTATGTATGTATTTTATTTTAAAATTTTTTATTTATTTTTGTTTGAAGTCACAATTTTATTATTGAAAACAAGGGAATGTATAAACTAATACGGTAGCACAATTTTATGGAAAATGTCACAATCCTTATACTTGTCAGATGGTGATTGTTAAGGAAAATTGAGAGAATAAAACTACCTTGTATTTTTTATATCATGAATTCAATTGTTAAAATTTCAAAACCCAAAATTAATTTCTGTGTTCTATTTTTACATTTTTTTCCTTTAATTTTTGGTTTGACAAATTGAAGCGGCAAAACAAAAAGTTAAACTGAATTCAACATTGCCGCTCGGCCGCCTGTAACGGAATTGCCAAATTAAATTAAATTCAATATGTTGAAATTTATGTACGATTATTTTTATAAAGAATAGAATTTTTTGTAAATGGGTCACATTGTTGCCGCCCGCTGCCGCATGCCGCTTACATTGGCCTTTCACTATAATGTGTATTTTTAGGGGTTCCGATGGTATAAAAAAGTTGGAATATCGTCTTACTAAATAAAAATTAAATTAAAATTGTCTGTATTTAGTAACCTCCTTATATTACCAGAACTGCTTTTAACACTGCATTTACTCATATAAGTAACTTACAGTAAGTTCAGTATACATAGTATTATCGAAAATGTCGGAAATGTCTCGCTCGAATGTCTCGCAACTTTTGTGTTTACACAGACAAGTGCAAGTTCATTTTTAAAATGTCGTCACAGCGCAAAAATCGATTAAAAATTGCATGATGTTTGTAGTTAAAAATGTAAAATATACAAAAATGAGAGCGAAATTTATTTAATGACTTGTTCATATAATTTCATTTGTATTTGATGAAAAATATTTGATTTAAAATAATATTTGATGAAACAAGATATGGATCAAGTATTGCCGTTTTGTCATTATTGGAAAAGTTCTGAAAAACATATTTGCATGAAATGATTTTTTCCAAAAAAAAAACATGTTATTTATGTTCAGTACTACCATTGAAATATGTTGCTGTACAACTGTGTTTTCTTTATTTTTCTTTTCATATTTTTTTTTTTTTTTTTTTTTTGTTAAGCGTTTTTATTTATTGAATCTTCAAAATGAACTAACAATAAGTATTCAAATCTTAATACTAAATATTAAAAAAAAAAAAAATAAAATGTGCTTTTTACTTACGTTCAGCCAATGCTAGACAAAAAGTTCTATTATGCGGAAGCAATGTCGGTAGAATCACCTATTGAACGTCCTGATGGTGGCAACGGTATCCCTTCTTCTCAACCTAATGTGGCCGCCAAAATTAAGTATATTACGCGCAAGAGGGTTTGGATGAAGTTCCAGTTTACTGACATACCGTGTCGCGTACTTAGAAAATTCCTCTTTTACCAGCGGAACACTCAGATCTTTATGAATTCGTGAATTTTTTACGTACCATGGAGCCGCTGTAATTGTTCGAAGAACTTGGTTTTGTCGCCTTTGAATTTTTTCAATATTTGACGCTGAGGCGGTGCCCCATAATTGAATTCCGTAGCACCATATAGGTTTTAGAATTGCATTGTATAGCAGAAGTTTGCAATCCAACTTCAATGTCGAGTTTCTGCCCATAAGCCAATTTAGTTGCGCTACTTTTAGTTTCAACTGAGTGACTTTTGCTTCAATGTGAGACTTCCACGTTAGCCTACGGTCCAGGTGAATACCAAGGTACTTGACTTCATTTTGCTGCGGAATAGGTGTATTTTTAATTTGTATAGCCGAACATGTTTGCTTACGCAGTGTGAATGTAACGTGAGTACATTTTTGTTCATTAACCCTGATCTTCCAAAGCTTCAGCCATATTTCCAATATTGAAATAAATTCCTGTAAATTTCGTGAAGCTAATTGGTGATTTTCATGAATGCTCAAAAACGCTGTGTCGTCTGCAAAAGTTGAAGTGTGTATTCCAGATGTCGTTGGCATGTCAGAGGCGTAAATCAAATATAAAGTAGGCCCAAGTATGCTACCTTGGGGAACTCCTGCCTCGATAGGTTTCATATAAATGCTAAAAATCAGCTGTAAACATTATTTTTATTCTAATAATTAATATCAATTTCATTTAAAACTCATTTTAGGCAACGCTGTTTTATTATTTGTCATTTTACTTAAGCTATGTATAGACGATTGTCAGATGTTACAATATTGTAAGATCTGACAATATGTTGACAATGAAAAATTGTCCAGCAGAAGTAAATTGTGTGTTCAGACGATCGTAAGAAAATCTTACAATTTCATTGTCAGACTATTGTCCGACAAATAATTCATCTGACAACAAAAATTGCCAGTTCACACGGTTGTCAGATTGTTAGATGAAAAAATTGCCAGACATGTTTTAAGGCATTGCCACTTATGTATATCAATAACGATCTGTTTGGCAGTGTTGACCATCAAACTTTTTTCTGACAATAATATCACTGTTTTATACATCTGACAATTAAAACTGAGCTTACAATACCAGCCAATTATCTGGCAATGCCGACGAAGAGTGTTCTCACGATTGTCAGATGCCTGACAACATTGTCCTCTTAAAATTGATTGACAATGGTTTTTCTGACAACGTTGTAAGTTAAAAATTGGCAGTTCACACGATTGTAATACATTTTCAAACAATTTTACTGGCAATATTGTAAGATCTGACAACCGTGTGTATGTAGCTTTACAGTAAGTATTTAAAATTCACTTACAACTGAATTTGAGTTGTAAGTAAGAAAAATGTGTGTGTATTGGTAAAAAAGTTTGAATGTTTTAACTTTTTCGAACTTGCACTTGCAAGTGTAAATACAGAGTTAAGAAAAAATGGAGTTGAATATGATGCAGTGCCACCGACATATAAAAAGCCCGCCGACTAAAGAATTTTTAGCATAAAAAACGGTAAAAGTCACTAAAAATGGAGCAAAACACACCGAGTTGACAACATTGTCAAAAAGCTTTGCAAGTTTGGTAACGGATTCATGAAGAGTGTCATGGGCGTGAAAGGAGATCCAAATTGCAATTTTAGTACCATGAAATGGTCTACAGTGCAACGCCGATTCTAGCTTTCATCTAACTCGAATCATCCGTTAAAACCAGACTTTAGTGTTAAAGAATATTTTTGCCCTATAAAAACATGCCTGCGTTGTCAAATAAGTTATGCGGAATTGCCTTCAAATGTTGCAATACATACATACACACATACATATAAATAAGCTAAAATGTCTTATTTTTTTCACTCTTATTATCCTTAAGGCTTTTATTTCCTTATTTATAAAATTTGGGTTACGAAGCCAAAAGTCTTAAAAGTAAAATGAAACGACCACAAAATTCTTTGACTTCTTGGGTGTGTTGTGTTCTGCAAAAGAAACAAAACAAAAAAAAAACGATATAAAAAACTAACGCATGTATTTAAGTATATACTTTTGGCTCTTTAAATTACATTTATATGTATGTCTATGTATTATATTTATGTACGAGTATGTATTCGTTTATGAACATATGTATATACTTATGTTTATGCAAGCATTTTGCCGATGTGTGTGTGTGTGTGTGTGTGCATAAGTATTTGTGTATTTCAAAATGATTGTTACCAAAATAAAATACATAAAAATCAAGTTACTATCATCATCGTTGTTGGTTGTGTTGCTGCTGGTCTTGTGATGTTTGTTGTTGGTGTTAATGCTGCCAGCTGCTGCCGATTGTCACTTCAGTAGATGTTGCTGCTGAATGTCTCGTTGTCGTTGTCATTGCTGTTATTATGTTATTCTTTTTGCATTTGTACTCTAGTCTTAAGTTTTGCCAAATGAAACAAGCGAACCATCAACCAGCCAACCGACCGACCGACCGACCATCATCCATCCATCCATTCATTCGTTCATTCATTGTTTTATTTTTATTACAAAATTGACCCAGATTTTTCAAATTTATTTTTTTTATTTTAGTGACTTCATGTGTGTGTGTGTGTGTGAGCGCTAATGTTTGTCTAGGTGTGTTTACAAACAATTTTAATACCTACATACATTTGTTTTTGTTTTGTTTTTATGTAGTAAATATTATTTTTAAGCGTTCGCCGTTTTCATGTTAATATGTTTTCTTTATTTGTTGTGTTTTTGAAGAATTTTGTTTTTCTTTCTGTTTCTAAAGCTGCCAGATTTGAAATTGTGGTTTCGCCATTTTGTCTCTTTTTCAAACAGGGATTTTACAGTTTTTATTAACGTTTGGGAATTTAGAAAGCGGCTGCTGCTGTTTACTCTTATTTAGAAAAATTTGCTTAATTTGAATTTGTATGTACACTCCGGTTCACTTACTTATATTTTGCAATTTTCAACCGTTTGCAGAATTTTCAAATAGAAATGGAAGCTAGACATCTTGAGATAGGGTAAGTGTACTTAAGCTAGGCATGTACTAGTAGTCGGCAGTTTTTTAATTTAAACTTAAATAACTAAGAATAACGGTAGTTATTTATTAATATAATTGCATAAAAATGTTAGATATATTCTCAACTCTCTACGTGCAAAGACAAATTCCAGCTTAGATGAGTATTTTAAGAGTCTTATACCTTTGTTCATGGAGAGGTCTTCAACACACGTGGAAGTGCTTGTTTTCTTAAGAAAAAATTAGTGGCAAAGCCAATATTGTAAGACAAGTAGCTATTCACATTTTAAAAAATTTTGATCGAAAATGGTGTTTAATGATAGCAAACTGTTCAAATGATGTTATTAATGTGAAAAATCAAAATAAAATATAAATTTTCTCATTCAGTAGTCGGCATAGGGGTGCCGACAATTTGAATGTTTGAGAATATCTTTAAAAAAATTCCTACTAAGTCTAAGTCTACTGATGATTAGGATAGCTCCTATGAAATGTCGACACATAGATAGCTGGGAAACATAGGAAACAAGCTATTTATAATTTTTTATAATTTTATGATCATAAAATAATCTGCAGATGTGAAAGACAACTTTTTTAAATTATAATTGGGAAAAAAGTTTCAAATGCTTTAGACAAGAAGAGGTTGTAAAATGTTTGTTTTTGCTGTATTGTTCTAATTTTGTTCTGGAGCTGCCACCATGACGGCTAAAATATATATCATTAAGGATGTAACCATCTTACCAGATAAAAAATAACTAAGTGAAAACGAAATCAGAAAAAATCATGAAAACGGAAACATATTTTTTCATTGCCACTATTTTCATTAAAAAAAAAACATGGTATAAATATGCTCTTGGTTAATTAATTTCTATTTTTTAATGATTTTTGCTTTATTATATTTTTGTTCTTATTAATATTTTTTATCTGTTTTACTTTTAATATTTATTTCTTACGCTTTTTATGAAGTTGCAGTGAATTTAATTTTTCCTAGTTAAAATTCTTCGATTTTGCTTTTATATTTTTCTCTTGATTATAGATATATTTTTTAATTATGAGTTTTCCTTTAGTTTTCTATATAATTTACATTTCTCTTCTTTACTTTTTCTCTGCTTTTTTTCTTTTCTTTCCTTTTTCTGTTCTGTTCTTTTACTTTATTTTATTTTATTTTATTTTATTTTATTTTATTTTATTTTATTTTATTTTGTTTTTTGTTTTATTTTATTTTGTTTTATTTTATTTTATTTTATTTTATTTTATTTTATTTTATTTTATTTTATTTTATTTTATTTTATTTTATTTTATTTTATTTTATTTTATTTTATTTTATTTTATTTTATTTTATTTTATTTTATTTTATTTTATTTTATTTTATTTTATTTTATTTTATTTTATTTTATTTTATTTTATTTTATTTTATTTTATTTTATTTTATTTTATTTTATTTTATTTTATTTTATTTTATATTATTTTCTTGTCTTTTCTTTTCGTTTCTTTTCTCTTCTTTTCTTTTCTTTTCTTTTCTTTTCTTTTCTTTTCTTTTCTTTGCTTTTCTTTTCTTTTCCTTTCTTTTCTTTTCCTTTCTTTTCTTTTTTTTCTCTTCTTTCCTCTCCTTTCCATTTCATTTAATTTTTTTCTTTCTATTCTTATCTTTTATTTCCTTTCCTTTCCTTTCCTTTCCTTTCCTTTCCTTTCCTTTCCTTTCCTTTCCTTTCCTTTCCTTTCCTTTCCTTTCCTTTCCTTTCCTTTCCTTTCCTTTCCTTTCCTTTCCTTTCCTTTCCTTTCCTTTCCTTTCCTTTCCTTTCCTTTCCTTTCCTTTCCTTTCCTTTCCTTTCCTTTCCTTTCCTTTCCTCTCCTTTGCCTTCCTTTTACTTTCTTCTTTTCTCTTTCCTTTCTTTTTCTTTTCTTATATTTTTCCCCCTTTTTCCTTGTTGTTCTTCACGTTCCTTTTTCTTTCTGTTCTCCTTCTTTCTTTTCTCAGCTTGACTCTACATATGTTTTATTTGATTTTAATTTATGCCATCTTGATTCTAATTTGTTTACCTTTTTTAAACCTTAATTAGAATAAAGTTCAAAGAACAAAAGAGACCTCAGTCTCTTTTGTTTTGTATTAAAAATTTTATTTACGTTTTCTTTTGGAAAACTACTTTTTAATTTGTTTTATATTAATATATTTTGTTTTATTTTATTATATTTTACTTTATTATAATTTGTTTTATTATATTTTATTTTATATTATTTTATACTATTTCATTTGATTTTTCTTTCATTTTCCTTTAAATTCTTCTTTATTCCAAATTGTGTGCATTCGTTTTCCTAATATCTCGTGTTGTTTCTAATTTTACAATATTGAACTTTGTTTTGAAAATCCTTGATCTCATCCGTTTAATTTCTGGCTCATTCATCTCATTAAAATGCAAATATTTAATTTTTGTATTAAAATTCATTTAACCATCACTTAAAATAGAAATTACACCCAAATTGGCCAACCCTGATCGGGCACATGTCAATACACATGCACATATGTATGTACATCCAAATGCATCCAGTATAAAAATGAGAAAATGCATTTCTGTGTCGGTGTGTGAATGTAATATGCCTTTTAAGTTGCGCTGAGCTGAATGTTGAATGAATTTGAGAGCGAGTGTGAGCATGGACACGTACATATGCAGACTGTAGATGCATATGTATGCACATATGTGAATTTAAAGTTAAACTTAGAACATTGTGCTAAAAACATGAAGGTAACAGCAACAACTACATCGTTACAGGCAACAAATTAATAGCAGCAACAACAACAACTACTTTTAAGTATAACAGCAATAGTAAAGGAGAAGACTCATCAGCAGCGGCCACAGATGCCAGATAAATCTGGTATAAAAACGTCAAATTCGGCAGAAAAAAATCTTCAATATTTCAAATCGCCTAAAAATCGTCAGCTACTAGAAGTAATAGTTTTTGACTAAAATATATAAGTATGTGTTTCAACAGGATAAAATACCAATTCATGGTTGTCTTTAACAAAAACACTACAGCATTTAAAGCTTCAACAACAAATATATTCTCGTACAAACATAAGTTAATACCATAAGAACACATTCATTAATTTTTGTACATAACACATTTTTTAACATATTATAAGATTCCATTTAATAGAAGTTATTTTGTAATATCCTTTCGTATACTATATTTAATAGCTAAGTCATAATTGTAGTCTAAGTACTTTAAAGTATTTAGTCGGGCGTATTTAAATCTAAACAACCACAGTTGTAAAATTTTAGTAGGATAACATTTCTTCTGAAAATGGTTCCTTCAACTAATTTCCCACAGGTTCAAGTACCTGATTGCAAACTCTCACATTTGCAGAGGAACTCGATAAGACAAATATTCTTGCTATAAACTTAGCACTACTCGTAGAAGAATCAATTTTGATATTTTATTATAAAATTTTGTTATTTTCATATCTATATCGTAAGACAAATCATCCAAATATTAATTTATTGAATTTTTGTTGAACTTTATAATTTTTACTGCCTAGCTCACGATGTCGTTTCGTTAACATTCGCTAAGTGACTTATAGTCGACTATTTTTAACTAACGGATATAGCGGAGGTAGACAAGACAAATGATACAAGATCAGGGAAAAATAAAGATTATAAATGGCATCGGAATAGGTTTCTTGACCTTAAAAATTATGACGAACGTTTACGAAACGACATCGTAAGCCAGGCACTTAAATTATATTTTTGCGTGTTATACCTTTGTACATCAGACTTTAACTCAAGCTTTTCCTTTTCTTAGATTTCTGAAGAAGGATTTTTTTTTACAATGCAAATTTGCTGTGATCAATAATTTTTGATTGAAGAAGACCAAAAAAAGTCAAACTTTTTTCACTGGGGGACAATTAGTTACTTCGTAGCCAGATATTATTAGAGCATTTTTCTTTTTAAATTCTCAACAATTTATTTAGATTGTTGGGATATAAAGTTGAATGTTTGAGAATATCTTTTAAAAAATTTCCAAAGTCTACTGATGATTAGGGTAGCTCCTATGAAATGTCGACATATAGATAGCTGGGAAACATAAAAAACAAGCTATTTATAATTTTTTATTGGTATTTTTTTTTTCCAATTTTTCAATTTAATAATATTGTTAAGAATTTTTTCTTTGTGTATGAATTAATAATTTTTCTTTGAGTAGGAAGTTTTTGTTTATAGGCAATTTTTGACAATAATTTTTCAAATAGAAAATTTTTATTAACATATTTATTTTCCTAACGATGATAACAAATTGTTATCGAAATATAGAATATAAATACTGTAGAATTTTTTATATAAAATCAAAACAATCTTTACATGCAAAAATAAGAAATAATTACTTAAACAAGATCAAATAATTATATATTAAATTAAATAACTTTGTCTTATATATATTTTTGTCGAGCAAAGCAACAACACTTTCGCATGCTTTGATGATAAAGAGTGACTACAGCGATTATCAGTGCAAATTTTGTTTTTGTAAATATGCTTTGCTTTTTACAACAAAAAATATTAAATAAAAGTAGTTTTTTTCTTAAATGTATTGGTGTTGGCTCTTCTATAAAGAATTTTTGGACACCCCCGCTTTAACTTATATTTAAATTTTTGCCTCTCAAAATCTACGATCAAATAAGAAAACTCCTTCTCTGTCCTTGCTTTTGGAATTTTAAATTTTTAAAAGAAAATGCACATACTAAAGTTTTGAGTCTTAAATTTAAATCTCCTTAAAATTAAATTTTTTCAAGTACTATTCACATATGATCGTTTAAATACATCTCTAACATATACAATGTATGTATACTCCCAAATAAATATCAGGTAACATTTTCATGTTACATACATATTTACGTACACATTTATTTACTACCGTTTTTTTTCTATCCATATAAATTATTTTCTTTTCCTACGTAAATTAACTTATAAAAGAATTATGTATGTAATTGCATATGTGATCTACAAAAAGCGTCAAGAACAGACCTTAAATCGTCAAATCGCCAAAATACTATTTTCAGCACCCAAAATCGTCAAAGTGGCGATAAATTGTCAAATATGGCAACCGTGGCAGCAGTAGCGCACGTTTGACTGTTGTTATTGATTTAAAACAGCTATAAAACAACCAACAACAACAATAGCAACACAATTAATTTATGTGAGATCATTTAGTAATAAAGTTGCGGATGATAATGATGATGAAGACGTTGATAATGACGATGATGAGGGCTTGTGAAGAGCTGACGTGTTGTGTGATGGATTGATTGTATCTGCATTTGAAACAAATAATGGCTGATAATGAAGATAATAGCTACGACGACGACGATAACAGCAACAACGACATCAATTACTTCAATAATGGAAACGCAGAAATAGTGCAAGGATGACTAATAAATATTATTATGGAATTATTCTTTGTGTGGTTCTTAAATAGTTTGCATAAACGTTTTTTTTTTTTCTTTGCTGTTTTTCCATAACCAAGATTTATTACAACACTGTTTATAATGTGGTGGCGGTTGCCTCGAAAACGTCATACTTGAAACTTTTGCAAAATATTTGCAGAAATAAGGCCAACTTAAGGTTTTGAAGTAAAACATATTTGCAGTTTGTGATAAGTTTGTGCGGTTAAATATTTAAGATTGCAAGAATATGAAATAATATGGCCTTGATAAATCTATTGCTAAAGAGATTTATTACAAGATTTGTTATAATTGGCCATTGATTACTAAATAAGCTGAGCTGTTAGATGTCATTTATTAGCAGGTATGCAATTCAAAGTGTCACTGAATCTTTAGATTGGTGATATAAAAAAATATCTACACATACATATACACGAGTACGAGTATGTTCAAATAAGGATTCTGTGTTATATGCTCTTGATTGGCTTTTCTCTGACTATCACACTCAGCTATTCAAAGCAAACAAATTTATTGGACTTTTGAATTTAAGAAGAATTTTCTTTCTTTTGTTGTTGTCAATAGAATGACATAAAATGCCAGCATATCTCTCAGACAGATTGTGCCACTGAATCCATCATTTCGTTGATAGTATAGTGCTGGCTCTGGATATTTCGAAAGCATTTGACAGAGTGTTGCATGCTGTACTACAGCAAAACTTATTGCTTTTGGTGTCGGTGATGACAACTCTCAGTTTATATCGAGCTTTTACAGAGACCGCACTATACGAGTTGTTATAGATGGGGTATCATCAAACGAGTTCTAGATTAATTCAGGGTTATCGCAAGGCTCCGTTCTTTCGCCTACCCCACTTCTTATTTTCCTCAACGACCCTATCCACTCTTTCGCGGATGACAGCAGCATTTGCTCTTCGTACTTTTTAAGCTACAGGTCCAACCCATCCGAGATCGCCTCCAAGGGGTAAAATATGAATGGCTTACTGAATAGTGATCTTCTATTAATATCTGAATGGGGTCGTAAAAAGAGTCGCCTTTAACGCTCGTAAGACGCAATGTTGTTTATTAACACACAAACAAACGATCACAAATCCTGCTTCATCTATATTTATTGATGGTATAAATGTTCAGGAATCGAATGCTCTTGATGTTCTTGGAATGAAGATACAGTGTGATGTTCGCTGGACTGAACACATTTTCCACGTCTCTAAAGAAGCATTCAAGTGCTTCGGGTTTTTGAAACGGTGTAAGATGTACTTCATTCCATCCGACCTCCTTACTATTTATACCACCTACATCCGAACGAAAATGGAATACAACTCTCATGTTTGGGCCGGTGCCTCAAAGTCTATTTTGAGATTACTCGACCGTGTGCAGGAGAGGGCGAAGAAGCTCATCGGTGACAGTAGGGTATACAAGTTTATTGACTCATTGGAACATCAACGCAGTGTGGGGTGCGTTACTTTGTTCTATCGTTACTACAGTGGATTTTACTCTGACGAGATTAGGGATCTTGTTCCCGAACACATGTTTACGTAGCACGCGTTCATCTTCCAGAGCTCATCCATTTATGGTCGGGGAATCGTACCACGCATTCCATAGAGAAATTGTTTTTCAGCCGGACGCTTCGCCTGTGGAATAAGTTGCCTGCAGACGTGTTAATACCCATATTGCCCTATTCAAAACGAAGGGTTACCACCCCGTATTTAATTAAATCTACTAAAGAATAAAATAAGTTAATTTGGCGTTTTTATTACAAACAACCCCGAACAAAAAATTCAACACACGTTCTTTTTACAGAATATCCTTAAAAAAGGATATAGATGATCCTCTTTGGACAAATTGTCTTAAAACACCTTTCTTATGACCGATATCGTATATGTTGGTAAGAAAATAGATTCTCAAATTAACAAAACATACAAAAATAGATCCTTTTTCAAACTAAACTAACTCACGAGAGGTCAAAGCTGGCGCCGAAATATTTTAGATGTCATCATAAAAAATTACCAATGTTCGTTTTGAGGGGGACACGTACACCTTGCACGAATTTCTCTTCCATACAACCTGAGTCGCTTTAATGTATATATTTTACTGTTGCAAACATTAAACAAATCGCTTTTTTAAATTTAAATAAGTTAAACTTTAGTAGATAATAAAAATACAGTTAAAAGTAACAGAACACTTTTCTACTCATTTTCTATTCATTTCTTACAAAAGTATCAAAGACTTTTCAAAGATTAAGACCATCACACCCATTTTCAATTATAAAATTCCATTCTGACTCAAATGCATACACATATACATACACACATACACCGTTAACAGTTCTGACAGATTGACAGGTCAATAGTCTTAGTGGCCAATTGAAGCAAAGTTCTTTAAGTCTTAAAATTCATTCCCAGTCAGGCAGTCAGTCAGTCCGTCCGTCTGGATGTCTGTCTGTCTGTCTGTCCTATGACAGAAAAAATTATGCCCTCCCGTAAAGAAGACATTTTCAGTTGTGGTTTTTTATTCCTCATGGTTCCATTTAAAAGTCTTTTTATTATTATTATGTTGGTGTTGTTGTTGTTGCTGCCACTGCTGTTGACTTTTGGCTATTGCCAGTATTTGATGTTGTTGTTATATTTATTGTTCTTCTTAAATATAATTTATGTTTTTTATATATATAAATATATATTTTTTGTTTTTTGATTTTCATTCGCTTTATTTATTAAGTTTGCAATTCGTTCTGTTCTGTTTGTTGTAATAAATGATTTAAATGTGTTGCCGTTTTTGTTGTTATTTTATGCATATTTATTCTTCTATTTGATGTTCAAACACAAGTGTATCTGTTCATGATTGTCGGTGAGCGTATATGTGTGTGTGTGTGTGTGTTTGTTTATAGATGTTTCTTTGTTTAATAGAAGTTGACTCGTTGTATGTTTGTTTGACTTGTTTGTATGTAGGCTTTGTGGTTTTCATTTCGTTGGTGTGTGGCAAACGTTTTCAAAATCGAGGACGGTTCAATAAGTTCTAAATGCTGGCAGATATTATTTCTAGATATATAGTCTCCTTATAACTGGCTCGAAATAGAATAATAAAAATGATTAAAATTGCTAAAGAGTTAAAAAAAGTTTTGAAAATACTTTTGCTACCCACCTCGTTAAAGTATTTATACAACATTAGGTCTATCAGTGTTTGTATGTATATACTGTGTATGATTTCTAAGCATGATTTTTTTCTAAATTTATTTTGTATTTTAGTAATGTTAACGACATTTGACTGGAGGTCGCTTTTGAAAACAATATAAAGGTGCTGTCATAATTTCATTATATCTCAACATATTTTCAACAAACAACAAGCAACAGCAACAAAAACTGCTGTAAAAGAGATGTCAAGATAATTTAATATCCATCGTAATGAAAATGAAATAAATTATTTAAAGAACATGGCCTGTTCGGAAATAAGGTCACGACTACTGAAGCATTAATTATGCGATTTGCTTTACGGTCAAAGGGACGACGATGAAATTAGGAAAAGTCATTTAATAAATTTATTTGCTTTACAGTTTTTACAGTTTTGCCTGAAAATTAAAACAAATATTATAAAATCGCCAGAGTAAGCAACTTAGAAGGCAGAGGTGGGGATTCTTCTGTAGGCAACGAAAATGTTTTTTTGTTGGAAAATAATTTAAACGAGAATGTTTTCTGGACAAACATTTTAAATTATTCAATAAACAATGATAAAGATCAAAGATTAATAAAATTAATTAATATATAAATTAAGCAAAATAAATTTGGCAAAGACCGTAGTAGTTAGGACTATTTGTTTTCTTTTTTTTTAATTCACTCTATTGAAACTAACTTTTTCTTTGCTCGATTCTGTATTCATAAATGTTAGTTGAGTAATTTTAAAGTGGTGGGCAGCATTGCCAGCTTGGAAGTTTCTATCTCTGGCGGGTTTATTCTGTTAATGACGACCCCTGGATAGGTTGTACATGCTTCTAGTTTCATGAAACCAGTCAACTTGGGTCCATAAGGTCCATTGTGTGACTAAGGTGGATATCCACACTATGACCTACTCATTCTAGAACGCTAAACGTATAACAGATAGTAGTTCGTCCATATGTCTGCCTATCTATGTAGTCTAGGTTAGCCCAGATACAATGCTCTCTTGGAAAAAGGAACCAGACTACGTCAGAGTAAGTGCTTAAAACTTTCTTCCTCATTCGTACAGCTTTTAGAAAAATTTATAAATTAAATAATTAATCTCCTCGCATGGATCTTTATATGTCTAGTCCAAACCGTCACTACATAATGCCACAGGACCATAGTGTTCCTACACTCACGCCAGCGATCACCTAAAATCATGTTTCTGCTTGTATAACTCATACACTAAAATTTGTAATCAACAAATATCAGGCAACAAAGTTCAACGCTGAGTAAAATCAACTCGTCTTGTAAACATTCTGAATTTGAAATCAACAAAAATCAATCAACAAAGTTCAACGCTGAGTAAAATCAACTCGTCTTGTAAATATTGCGCGTTCATCTTAGTGTTGAATAAAACAACTTCATTTATTGTTGCTTTGATAGTAAGTTGTATTTGTAGGCAGGGCTGCCAGAAAAAATATACAAGAAATCGCCAATATTCCAATGGTTTTTCAAAATATCGTCATTTTAGTTTTGAAATATCGTAAAAAAATCGGACTTATAAGACTGTAAAATTTATTAGTGTATATTAAATTTTTATATAAAAATATAACAGATACTGAATTTTCATTCCCATAACATCCAGAGCTACCTATAAATATCTATGAAGTAGCAGCAGCTGTTGTGTGTCTATGCGTTAGTTACAACACTGGGTCTTAGGTGCATAAAAATCGACCCTGTTTAAACGTTAGATTTTATTAAAAGATAGTTGCTGTTAGAATTATTCATATTTTGTCATACGGCACTTATCTTAGATTGATTACTCATATAAGCGAATGAATATGAATGATAAATGCCTGCCAAAATCGGCAAAAGAGTGGATCGGGTTGTAAGTTTAATAGTTTTGGCTGTCAAGAGGAACACCTGGATAGTTTCCAACCTTGGTGAACTGTCGGCGTTCAGGCTTAATGATCTACAGCAATATCTCACAGGTTGAATTTAATACTTTAATGATTGCACTATGGTGTGAGTTATGCTAAATCCAATAATCCGATCACGGATAATTCAATTTAATATTCTTGGATAGAATAAGGAAGTGCAGTACTCCTTTTTAATAATATGGTAGTGTAATATGTAACATTGAGTATATCTGCTTTGTTTCTACCGCTGCAATGCGAAACGGCAGCAGTTTGAGTGAGAAATCGCAACATTGACCGTAGTGAATGTCGTAAATGTGAGTGAATAAATTAATTTGCTTATGTGTGCACACTTTTTTTTATCTGAAGTTCTGATAATATAAGGAGGTTACCAAATAAAGAAAATTAAATTTTCCAATATCGGTCCATATATACCCTAGATATAGTCTAAACCGATTTTTACGTGAAAAACATTTTTTTTTTTTTTTTGCTTAAAATCAGTTCTGATTATAAAACGAGGTAATTAAATTACAGATAATGAAAATTTCCGATATCGGTCCTTATATACCCGAGATAAAGGATAAACCGACTTTTCCATGAACATTTTTTTTTTTGCTTAAAAGCAGTTCTCGTTGTAAAAGAAAACTACGAAAATCGAAAATTCCGATATCGGTTCATATTTAGCCGAGATATAGCCTAAACCGATTTTTCCATGAAAGATTTCCTTTTTGGAATGGTGATTACAAGGCAAAAATATTTTTCCCCGATGTCGGTCCATATATATCCGAGCATATTTAGTTCAAATTTGTAATATATATTTAAGATTCGACCCAGCCAAATATTACTCTTACTTGTTTTTTATAAAACAGCTACGTTGGTTAAATTCGTTTGTTATTTAATTTGTTCAAAAAATATTATAAATTTTTCAACTTTGAGTTTGCGCAAACTTTTGTTGACAATTTTAACTAGTATTCTAAAACAGATTATTTGAGTATTTGCCAACACTAAGATAAAAACCCGACTCGTTTTGCAACGAATAACATCATTAGAAAATTATACGTTATATTAGCTCTATTCACAGTCTCGTGCAAATGGTATTGCATCATTGCATTTGCAAAAAGGTTTAGCATATTTTTACTCTACAATAACAAAATACACAACAATGCACTTGCTAGTCTTATGTGTATATGCAATACTTAAAACCTATAGTTTTTATTTGCTCTGCTTATGCACAAGCTAATTTCAAATCGACAGCTGACAATCCGCGATCCAAGCCAATTAGTTCGTAATCACCGCTTAGTTGCCGTCGCTTATCCCGCATTCAAATAACACCAATCGATGTATTTATCTAACTTAAAATCGCTTTTGCGATTAAAAAGTCCATTAACTGCTCCTTAAAGCTTTTTTTCGGCATGTTTATTTTTGATTACGAGTATCAATCAGCTGTGAATTTCGTGTAGTGCAAACTTAACCAGCAGATGTGGTTCACAATTGATAGCATATATATATTTGCAGTTGCATAAATTTGCAATCACAAATGCACAAGATTGTGAATAGAGCTATTGTTTGCTATTCGCAAGTAATCTCGATCACGAATTATTTTAACAAGAGCCGAATTTAGCCAACGGCCTAATTTCTTTAACCTCTTAAAAGGAGCCAAATTCTACACTCACCCTGACTTTGTTTTAAATGTCGAAAGCGTTTCGTTTTGAAAACAGTTTTGCTTCTTTATGAGATAATTAATATAATACAACAATTTGTCGCCTATTGCAAAAAATAATAAAAATATTATATGAAGAAATTTTTTATTTATTATTTTGTTTCTTCTTCTTTTTTTTTGCAAGGACATTTTATTCTTTAAGTCAATGAACTGCCTTTTTTGTCTCTTTTTCGCTCAATATTTTTCTAACAAAGTTTTTGCTTGACACATATACACACTCACGTGCATTAGAAAAAACATCACGTATATATATACATGTTTGTATGTAAATAATATGAAAAAAAAACAAAGTAAATTGCAAAAAAAAATATTTATTTTCAAATTCAAAATTAGTGTTCATTTATTATGTAATTGATAGAAAAACTAAAAACTAAAAAAAAAAAAACAAATCCAGGAACAACAACATTAAATTTATTTATTTAACCCACTCACACTCTGCAACAGATTGTACAGCATTTAATTGCTTTTTTCATGCCGTTGTTGTTGTTGCTGTTGTTTTGGTTTCTTCTAAAGAATTTAAATTTACTTAAGTTTAACTGACTACAACACATTAATTTTAGTTTTTTTTTTCTTCTTCTGCTCGTTTTGTTTCTTTTACTGCAGCACTAAATTGTGTTAATAGCTTGAAATAAATTTGTGTAACTGCTGGCGCACAATCAGCCAATAGATGGCTTTTCTTGAAAACTGCGTCTGTAACAAATCCTTAGACAGCGTTATTTGCTTGCCGATAAAGGTTCAATGAATTTTCTTACAAGTGATGACTAAATAATAATAATAATATTATAAAACAAAAAAAAAAGAAAAGCAAACAAATCAAAGTACAGGGCATTGAGATAATAAATAACTAAATAAACTAGATCGCTGTGCTGCTTTTAAATGGCAGACGGACAGTTCGCTTGCAAAAGTATTGCTTGTGAAGATGACGCCCCCATTAAACTACAAATACGTAAGAAAGCAAAATAGTGGTTCAATATTTGACACAAGGCGAATTCATTACTAGGTGAACTTAACAGCACAGGTGATTATTTTTTGCTTCTCGCGTTTTTTCTAATGTGACTGTCAAAATTTTTTTTCTTTTGTTTACAAACTTTTTAGCGCCATTTTAATCTGAAGATTTTTTGTATGATTTAGTGCAATTTCAAGAAATTTGTGTGAATTTAAAAGTGAAAAACTAATATAATCTGTGATTTTAATTACAAACAATTATACAAGTTTATATTTAACATACATATAAAATTTTTTCCCAGCTGAAAAACCTTAGGCGAATTTAGATTTCGACATTCGCGATATGTTTTACAATAAAAAAAATACATAGTACTGAGTTCGCCTTTCCGCTTACATTCACCTGTATAAATTCGCCTTGATTTGACACTTTTTATGCTGCTCCGCACCAGCACAACAACACAAGGCTTTATCAAATAACTATTAGATAAAAACTTGTGTTGTTAAATTAAAATTAATTAAAAAAATATATATAAATAAATTTTGGTAAGGAATTTCCTTGAATTTTTCTAGCTTAAAAAAATCAAAAGAGTTAAAATGTTATAAAGGCAGCCACACGCCAAGAAAGAAAGTTTGAAATATGGTTACAGCAACCCTAGTATATACGCCATGACATTGTGTATTATTGTCAAAAACAGCTGATTATCGTTTTAGTTATAGTTTGTTTGCCCATAAATATGTTTTCGTGTGCATTTCTGTAAATCTGTTATTGCCATCTAACTAACTCTTTTTTAATTAGTATTGTGAGTTATGACAAAAATATGATTTGTGATATTAATATAGTTGTTTAATGAGAGCATAATAACATAATTAGGTATAGTGTAATTAGGTAATAGTGTCTATTATGGCAACTTTCATTAATACTGTAGTTGCTGACAATTATAACAAAGTTGAGCCAGAATTTAGTATAGTTATTAATAAAATTTTTCTTTCAAAGCTATATTGAAGTAATAATATACTATTTTCCCTACCAACCATATAATTCAAAAATAGTATGTTCCTCTTAGAATATTGTCATATCAACCATATATTTTTTTCTACGTGCACAGACGACATGTTTTTGCTTCTGTTTTTGGATATGTATTTCCTCATGTAACTCTCCATTTCTGTCAAAATTGTAACTTTTACAGAAGGTTTATAATGTTTGCTCACAAACGTACATGTTTATTTACGTCTGTCATTGTCCTTGGTTTTTTATTTTGCTTCTTCACTTAAATATCAAAGTCAGGCTGATCAAAGATTGCTGGATTGCTGACGTTGAAAAATTCTTGCCTGCGACACAGAGGAACTGATGTTTCAGCAGTTTTTTCTTCTCTATGTCCGATAATATTAAACTTATATACAAATTATAAGCGAATTGAAGGGCCAAATATACTACACAAACTGCTTGCCAAACATGTAAATTTTTTTTGTTAGTTTATGGGGGTGTTTGCTAGTTTGTACAAATATTTGAAGCATGTTTGCACGCAAATCAAAGAATGCTCAGCCCATCCGAGATCACTGCCTAGAGGCAAAATATGAATGACTCATTGAGTAATAATCTACTTTTAACCTCTGAATGGGGTCGCAAAAACAGGGTTGACTTTCACACTCGTTGTTTATTAAAATACCAGTGCATGATCGTCAATGCTGCCTCAGAGAGAACGACGAAGCTTATTGGTGACAGTAAGGTAGCCAACTCTACTGACTTACTGGAGCTTCGCCGCAGGGGGGATTTTGCTCTGACAAGATTAGGGACCTTGTTTTCGAAACCTATATTTCTGCGTAATACACGTGTGTCGTCTAGAGCTCAGCCATTTGTAGTCGATTTTCCACTTAATCGCACAACGCATTACAGATAGAATTCGTTATTCAGCCGTACGATTTGTCGGTGGAACAAATTGGATGCATATGTATTTCCTGTCGCATATAACGTTGGAAGGTTCAAACCAAACGTCCACAAACACTGCTCCCTTTTTGCTCCTCCACATAAACTATTTTCCTAATTCCAGTACAATGCAATGCAAATGTATGGGTCATACCCTGAGTACTGGTTCAAGATAAAAATAAAAAAAAATGGGTGAGACTAACACAAATAGCGTGGCGTCAACGTTTTAGAATTGGAAAATCTAATTTCGACAGAGCGTAAGAGAGAAAGCTTTACTGTCTGTCTCTCAGTAAAGTTCGCTTCAAAACAAATGTTACTAATTGCGGCCATTAGTAATGCCACTAATTTAGCGACTTTGTTACTATTTATTATTTCTATTTAGAGATTTTTTTCAACAAGGCTAGTTAACAATACAAGACTAGTTAACGCTCTTACTGGGGATCTCCATTAGCCATGAACTTGGTATGAGCATTATGTCGAACATCGCAAATGGCTAATGTGGACCGCTCATGTTTATGTTTCGTTCATGCGATGAAGTTGGCCATTATGTACTGAAATATACAAAATGGTGCCGAACTGAACACTTTGATAAGGTATTACAAGAATACAAAATACAAATACAAATTATACAATACCACAAAAGAATTTAAGTTGCTTTTATATTATTTTAGACTAACTGCCATTTATCAGTTATCACATTTTACCTTGAAGGAGAACTTGAGATTTTTAAAATAAAAGAATATAATTCTTGATATTATTTACGTTATTTTCTTGTTCTAGTTAAATATAATTCCAACATGACGTTTGTCATTAAAATCAAAGTAGTCAAAAACCTAGCCAACCAACTAATTGCAAGTTGTTTATTTCCATTTCATACTTAAATTTTTTTTCTAGGCATTAATTTTTTTTTTTTTTTGCTATAAATAACCCAAAATAACATTTAAACTGCTTTTCTTTTTTTTAATTTTCATTCTCAAGAAAAACAAAACCATGCCTTATATCCAAATAGATCCAACGCTTTCAGGGCCATTTGCTCTTAAAAGCCACAGCCTTGAAACGCAAACTTTGTATAATTTTGTTGTAAATCATTTACGAAACCAATTTTCTGTCACTGTGACAAAACGTTTAATTAGCGTGTTGCTAAAAGCCATATTTAAAACAAACAAATGAATTCCAAATCATTTGTAGGACACACAAGTTTATGTGCACTCGTGTGTCCGCATTCATGCAGTGAGCATCGAAATAAATTGTAATAATAAAATAAAGTGTAATAATAACGTTTTATGGTTCAGTTTTTAACTAAATTTTTAAGAATGTAATTTCAAAAGGCTTTTAAAAGCTATGCTTAAAATATTGATTGCAAACTATGTTCGCATGTTATTTAGGAAGACAAAAGAACAACAGTATTTTTATACGATTACAAAAATGTTCTCTTAAAAACAACAGTTATATAGCAAGTATTATATATAAAATATTAATTGCAAACTATGTTCACGTATAAAGTTGAGATCTGCTACTTATGTATATCAGCAGTTCGAGCACACCTTTTTTAATAAAGTCCATTCTATGATTAAAATAACATATCTCCTATGTTCATCTCCTATTGAACATTTAGTTTAAATTTATTTATTTATTTAACAGTTACAAAGTTAACAGTTGCAAAGTAAATTTCCAAAGTATAGGATGCACAGCATGGGCGGGATGACAAAGACCATAATACCCAAGATGGTGTTAACAGTACTTTTGTAGTATGCCTTCACATAGGAAGTTTCCACGTGCTTAACAATAAATAACCTCTAAAAAAAACTGTAAACCAATACGCAAAACTCTCGAAGACCGAACAACAGACACACGCCTCTCCGCAATTAAGAATTAATTACGATGACGCGAGAGCTGTTCTTCAGCCCAGAGCTGCTTTACGACTGACATTTAGTTTAAATATTTTGAAATAATTTTTTCCTACAGTATTCACATTCCATTTTTTTCGTTCTAAGGTGCAGTGAATTTTTTTAAATAAATTTTTTTTTTTCGTTTATTAAATGATGTGCCGATAGGTAACTTTACCTTAAATACAGTTATGCCCTATAACAAATTTGTTTCAATTCTGTCAAATATGTATAAAAATGAAAATACTCTCCTGTAAGTCCATTGTGCGGTATTTAATACTTATATTAGCGATTTATTTACCTGACGATTAACTCACTATTTTGTCTGGCAATAATGCCTTGTATGAGGTCGCGTGCGTATGACGTATGAGTGATGTGATTTTCTACCTTGATATAATTAATAGCGTAACGGTAAATATTATGGAGAATGAGTGACTACTGACGACGCACCTGTTATAAATCAAAAAACGCATAAAGACACTTTGTACGCAAACACACACCCACCCACCTACAAGCGTGTACAGATGTGTGTGTGTGTGTATACATATATGTATTCATTAATGTAATTTGTGTACACATACATAAATGTAGTACATACCTATACAAACAAAACATGTATCTGGTACACGCATGTGGCAAAATGATAAACTGCTACTCAAAGATACACACAATCACCAGATACTCGTGCACACAATCAATCCCCTGATATGAGGAAATGCGTGAAATAAAATGAAGAGAATTGTTGTTCTTATTTAAATTATGCTTATTTTTTACTTTCCATAAAAGCACACACGCGCACACGTTTTGTATCTAAGCAATAGATAGAGGAACGTCGGTCTGTCTGTCTGTCTATCAGTCTGTTTGCTTAATGAAATACAAGAAGTTTAGCAAAAGTTTGCAAAAAAAAGCAATAATACTAATCAAGCAGTTGAAGGTCGTTTATTAAGTTTATGCTTGAGTGTTCAAGAAAGCTTTTTCCATGCAGAGAAACTACAAACAAATAAAAATTTTGAGGTCAATGTATGATAAAACCGTTGAATAAATAAACACCCAATACACCGCTCACAAACAAAAACATACGAGAACGAAAATTGAGAAACTGAGAAACTTATAAATGAATGCACGTACGCCGTCGATACAGATACTTGAATGAGAAAACAATTTATTTACACGCATATTGAGCAAATAAATAAACCATGACAAGAATTAGTAAAAACATACGCACCAGCAGCAGCAACAACAACAGAAAGCCAATACAAATTAATTTCAAACAAAGAAGAGATGAAAAATGTATTATCTCACTACCCAGCAACAATAAATCAGTATGTAAAATTGTATGTACTGAAATAGAGTATCAAAAAAGAGTTTCTCATGCAAGTTGTTATTCATTTTTTAAGTTGCTACTTTCTAACAGGTAATTTTTTTCAGAGCATATTTTTATACCCTTCACAAAATTGTACAGGGGATATATAAGTTTGTAATTCCGTTTGCAATTTTTACAATTTTCATTTGCGACCCTATAAAGTATATATATTCTGAATCAGAATTAACGGAAAAGTCGATGCAGCGGTGTCCGTCTGTCCACCACTGAAATACCGTTTCTGAGAAAACCATTAGACTTAGAAACTTTTTTCTTTCACCATTCTTTTACCCCATCGATTCATGGGTTTGCTATTGAAATTCAGTAATATCGGTTCACATATAGCTGAGATATATCCAAAACTTCGAAAAAGCCCCATTTTTTTGCAATTTGTATGGAAATTTTTTAAAAAAAATTGCTTGTTTAGCTTCAAACTTCACACACTTATTAAGCATGGTGACTTAAAGCCAAAAAAAATTTTCAGATATCGGTCCGTATATATATGTATATTCGAGATATAGCCTAACCGGGTTTTGCATGAAAATGTCGCGTAAGCGAACTTAAACAACTTTTTCTGCTCAAAAACAGTTTTGGTTATGAAATAAGATTATATAAATATGAAAAATTAAAATTTCCGATATCGGTCCATATATACCCGAGATATAGTTTGAACCGATTTTTTCATTAACATTTTTTTTTTTTTTTTTTTTTTGATGAAGAGCAATTCTCGTTATAAAAGAAGGTTACTAAAATACAGAAAATAGAAAATTTCGATATCGGTTTATATACATATAACCGAGCATATTTAAGTCACATTTTTAAATATACTATACATATACGAGACTATCGTGAAGGGTATTTTAGATTCAGCCCAGCCGAATGTACTACACTCTTACTTGTTAAATTAAATGTTCCGAAAGATATTTTTTCCTTTTAAGGTTTTTTACATTTACAAAATTTTTTAAAATATTTTTAAGAGTGTGTTTCTCGAACTCGAATGTTAACGTTAGATAGTATTTGTGGAGACCAAAACTCCTATTTGTTATTCCCTTTCAAGCTCAAGCGCAATATAGTATACAAAAATGTTATAAAGCTCATCATAAAAAACTAAATGAAAGTATTTTTAAAACAGTGATAATATTGAAACGGCAATTAAAAAAAAAAATATTCATCCATATTCTGCTTGTCGTCGGCAATACAAGATGATGCCCATTTTTAAATTTTGAGCCGAATCGATATTCCTGTTGCCAATATTGGCATGTATCGATAACTGCCGACACATATCTGATATTCCACAAGAGAAAATGGAGGCAATATTGCCTTTAATTGCCGGTTATTTTGTCGTCACAATTTTTAGCGTCGAGTTCAAACAGAAGCATCAAAAAAAAATGAATAAAGAAAATTAAAAAAAAATGGGAATAAAATGGAAAAAACTAAAATTACGAATCCCGCCCAATTTCAAAAATTAGTAGAAGAGCTGGAAAAGAGCCCATCAGATCTAAATATATATATAAATAGGACTTCTGTCTAATCAGTCTTCTTGCCACTATTAAGTTTGTTTTGTTTTCTGGGTCACTGGAGTCCAAGTATAGGCAGTCCCCCAGCTAAAGATTTGATTATTATTTTTCTTGTCTTCTTCAATCAAAATTATTGATCACAGCAAATTTGTATTGTAAAAAATCCTTCTTAAGAAAAAAATTAAGAAAGGAAAAACTTGAACTAAAAACCTGTTGTACATATGTACAAACCAAACAATTTTTAATTTAAAAAATTATAAAAAGTTCAACAAAAATTTAACAAATTAATAGGCAGAAATAATTTGTACGTTCTCGGTTCTGAACCAGCTGTTTTGTGTCTGGTCAATTGAAACTATATGTGTATGGTGAGTTTTTAGTTTTCCGTTCTGTTTTATTGCGCACAAATCTGTTGAAAATAGAATTCAACGTTAAATGACATCCAGGTATGTGTATGTTTTAGTTTTTTCTGGTATGGAAGTTTTTTTTTTTGTCAAAAGCTAAAAAAATTTGCTTCAATTAAAGATTTTTAAAAGTTAATTTATCTTTATAGTGGCCCATACACGTTTCCATTCAATTGTGTATTGAGTCTTTCAACTGAATTGATTATTGCCCACACACTTCACAAATTGAATTGAAAGATTTTCATTCAACTATTAAATTCAATGAAATTATAGATAATTCTAAAAATATATAACGTTCTCTTTGCAAAAACGCTACAAATATAAATTTTGTGACCTGATCAAGCAACTCGAACACACACAACACAATCGAATTGAAAGACTTCTAGTCAACTTGAAAAATTCAAAACATTTTAATTTTTCTTCAACCAACTCGACAACTGCCAAACTAATCAACTGATAAAGCCATACACGCTTTGATTTGGACAACGACCGACTCAGTTGCCAACTGAGTTGAAACGTGTATGGGGTGCTTATCAATTAAGCAGCGATGGATGATCAAAAAAACTATTATTTTAGCCGGAAGAAAATTATATATTGTATAAGAAGTGTTATAAACTCTGCAAATTTTGAGAACGAAGTGGGCTGTTTGATCCACTTTTCTAAATTATTTAGTTGTTTCTTTTTTAGTTTTTTCACACAAGATAATTTTTATCTACATATTTTATATTTTATTCCAATGACTTTCTTTTATTTATGTTCTACTGTCAAAAACAGCTGAATATTTTCACGAAAAAGTAATTGTAAAATATTTGCTACAGAAAAGAATGTCACAGAACGGCAATAGAAAGTAAAAACTAATAAGGCCTTATGGCTGGAAAAATATTTTGTATATAAAAACTTTATTTTTCTTGTTCCACAAACTTTCTTATTTTGCACAAAATTTTGTTCTAAATCAATGTGTACACAAAACAAAGCAACTGACCCATACATTAGAGATGTGTGTTGGGTGTTATTAACATAATCGATAAACCGGCAACATCACTACAAAACTGTTAGGGAATGCAAGATTAATATTGATGCCGCCTTAAATTGATGTTGCCATAATATTGCCGACGGTAATGCCGCCCACAAGCAGAAAATGTGTGATTTTTTAAAACGTATTTTTTTCTTATAGGAATTATTGCTAAAAGGTATTATTTTTAAACGGTATTTGTTTAAAATTAATAATTCTTTTTTTTAATATTTTTTTTAAACTACTTTTTTAAAAACCATTTTTTGAAAGGCAAGTTTTGTAAAAGGTAATTTTTTAAAGGTGTTATTTGAAAGTAAAAGGTAATTTTTCAAAGGTGTTATATTAAAGTAAAAGGTAATTTTTCAAAGGTGTTATTTTAAACGGTACTTCTTTTATAAGATACTGTAATTAAAGGGTAGTCATTAAAAATGTACTCTTTTGAAGCTACTTTTTTCAAGGTAATTTTTTTAGAGGTAATATTTTAAAACGTACTGTTATAAAAGTTAGTTATCCTGTTTTTTAATAGCTAGTTATTGAAAATTGACTTTTTTTTAAAGGTACTTTTTTAATAGATAGTTTTTAAAGGTACTTATTTTTAATAGCTTTTTTTAATAGTATTTTAAAGGTATCTTTGAAGACTTTTCTTAAAGTACAACGTTTAGACGTAAAGGTATTGTTCAAAGGTAATTTTCTTAAAGGTACTATTCTGGGAAGTACGCACTAAAAATGTGCTGTATTTAATGGGTAGTTGTTACTTTACTAATAGTTAATTTTTTTAATAGTATTTCAAATATTTGAAGAATTTTCTTAAAGTACAACTTTTAAACGTACAGGTTTTATTCAAAGAAAATTTTTTTAAAGGTACTATTTTGGGAGGTAGTCACTAAAAATGCACTGTATTTAATGAACAGTTGATAAAAAGGTACTTTTTTAATAGTATTTTTAAAGGTAATTATCTTTGAAGAGTTTTCTTAAAGTACAACTTTTAAATTTAAATGTATTTTTCAAAGGTAATTTTTTAAAGTTACTATTCTGAGAGGTAGTCACTAAAAATGAACTGTTTTTCAACTCAATTTCATCATTAGCAATTTCTCACATAGTTCTGAAATTGTTGGCAGTAGACTTATTGGTCTGTACGATTCTACTTTAGTATGATCCTTCCCCGGCTTAGGTATCATCGTTATCATAGACACTTTCCACTCGACCGGATAATACTCAAGGCGTAAGATAGCGTTGAAAATAAAAAGAAGAATTCTTCTAGCCACGCGAGGTAGTTGTACAAGCATTGTACCAGTAATTTTATCCATACCTGGAGCTTTCTTAGAATTTATTTTATTGATAACGTTTTCCACATCTGGAAAACTAAATCTCAAGGACACAAGCTGTCTTACGGCAAATGGCGGAAATACTGCTATGTCGTTTGCTGCATCATCTGTAAAAACATTTCTCAAGTGATTTACATACAACATCCCCTTTTCGGAATCGGTTCTTGCCCAGTCGCCAGTTGGAGTCCGCAAAGGTGGCTTACCTCTAACGGGTCTTTTTAAACCTTTTGCCGCTTTCCACAAACAATAGTCTGATTGAGGACTGCCATCAAGGCTTTCCAAATATGATTTAAGGGAAGCCATTCTTTCTATTTCAAGCAGATTTCTCAATTTGGTTACACATTCTCGTAGCCTAATTTTAAGCTGGGGAGACCTGCGGAGTTGCCACTCCCTTCTAACTCTTCTTTTTTCTAACAAAAGTTGCTCAATTTCCGACGAATAAGATCTATTGTTCTCGTTTCTGTATCTTATATAGTTAGTGCTAGCATGTTGTACGGCCAGTTTAAGGCTTTTGGAAAAACTATTAATGGACACGTCAATATCTTTAGGCGTTCTCAAAGCAATATTCTCCGTACAATGAGTACTCAAATATTTTTTATATTTTAGCCAATTAACTCTAGTGGTCGTCAACTCTAAGTCAGTAGACGGGGAGTAAAACTCTTGGCGGAACAAAACAGATATTATTGTGGGTGAGTGATCTGATGACAAATCTAACGAAGGCTCCACTTGAAACCACTCTAAAGGAAAACTTTTCGAAACTCCAAAATCTATAACATCTGGAATCTTTCGTCTGTCTGACGGCCAATGCGTGGGGTGACCACTTGAAATCACATCTAAGCCCATTTTAGAAATGGTATCAAAAAGTACACGGCCTTTCGGAGAAATTAAACGTGAATCCCAAAAAGTGTGTTTTGAAGATACTTATTTTTAATGTTGTTTTGAACTCTTAATAGATACTTTTTTAAGTGGCACGTTTTTCAAAGGTACTTATTTTTAAAGGTTTTCTTAAAATACAGCTTTTAAATGCATCTCTCTTAAATCCACTAAATTTAAATTACTTTTCTGCAGAAGGTACTTTTTACGGTACTTTCCAAATAGATTATTTTTTAAGAGCTATTTTTCTAAAAGGTACTTGCCTAAAACATACTTTTCTAAAAGGTACTGCTTAAAAATATACCTTTTTAATGGCTACTATATTCGTATTTTTAAAGGCACCATATCGCTCCTTTATTGCAACATAGTCATAACTAAAAAAAGCTCGTTTCGAGAAAAACGCATTTCAAATTATTAGTTTCCATACAAATCTTAGAAAATTCTTTTAGAAAATATGTCCTAAAGAAAACAGTTTAAAAGTAATTCGAATAAATTTTTGTCACAATATAAAAGGTAGTACTCTTAACAATTCTGCATTGTTAATTCCAAAAGCTCATTTTTTGAGATATGACTATGTTGCAATAAAGGAGCGATATTACCAAAGATACTTTTTATTGATTCTTTCTTAAAAGTAACATTTTCCAAAAGTAAATTTTTGTAAAATATACACACTTTGTTATTAACAAAAAAGCTAATTTTTTTTTTAAATTACTTTTTTAGAAAGCATTTTCTGAAACATTATCTTTAATAACTATTTTTAACTATTAACTATTTTTAATTATTATTTAAAGAACTATTGTTTTCATTTCCACCTTAACAAATACAAATTTTCAAGCAGTTGAACAAACAAACTCAACTTCAAATACAACAATTGCTTTAACGTTCGTTCCATGACAGGTGTTGCGAAACGTTTGTGAGTTCGTAAGCAAACAGTGAAGAAAAACAAAATCTTTTCAAAACAACTTCTGACTGCCAAAAATAATAAAAACTTTTAGAAAATTACGTATAAAAGATGAAAGGGGGTAGAATTTAAAACTGTTTATCTGTGAAAAGTTTTCCATAGATAAAATATAATATAATACCTATATGCGCAAAATTTAAATAAAACTAAGAAACAACAATAATATTCCGGCGTTCAAATTTATACACACTTGAACCATGAGATAAATTCACACACACATCACACACACACACACACACACACACCACACACTCTGTACTGATTTAAAAGTACAACCTCTTGATGTAGTGTAATGAACTCAATTCCAAAATATTTAATCAAGTGAAATAGTTTCCCATTTGCTTAAAACGCTATAAACACAAGTTGCGACTATAAAATAAAAACGGCCATAAATTTAAGACAAAGTCACATAAATTAAAATGGTCAAAACCACGTTGCGATTGAAAATGGAACAAGCAAAAAGAAACAGACTCAAAAGCACTTGACTGCCACAAATACTTTTGTTTGGTTCAGGAAGCATAAACATTTGTGTTTTGGTGGAAATAATTTTCCTTTTTTTCCCAGTCGATCATAAACAACGAAAAATGTTTACATTTAAATGGAAAGTTTTGAATCTAAACAGACGGAATAGAAAAATTTGTATTCGAAGGCACATAAATATATATACATATAAATATATATATATAAACATACATATATGCTTGATAAAAAAGGGAGCCAGAAGTGGATGTCTCGCAGTTTTAAGTAAAATTTTTGGGCCTATAAGCGACGTTTCGTTACTACAAGGCAGAAGCTCAATTCGAGTGGCTGACAGCCGGCTTTGAGCCGCCCCCGTCTTTGTTCTTTTGTATACAGCCGGTGCCATTATGACGGCTGAAATCGGCTTATTTTTGGCCGTCGCACTTGCACATTCGGGAGCTTTAGCCGACTTAGCTTTCAAGGTGGCATTGTAGGGGCATCAAAATGGTATTTCGTCGCTGTCAAAATCTATAAACACGAACTTTTGTTTATTTTTTTTTATAACTTGGACTATTACTCAGGGGATGACCCCTACATATGCAGTGCATTGTACCAGAACTAGGAAAAGAGGTTGTGAGCAGGGGGAAAGAGGGACTAGTGTTTGTGAACATTTGACTTGAACTTTCCAACGTTATAATAGACACACGTCTGCAGGCAACTTGTTCCACAGACAAAGCGTACGGCTGAAAAACGAATTCTCTCTGTAATGCGTAGTACGATTCCCCGGGCAATCTACCACAAATGGATGAGCTCTGGACGATGAACGCGTGCTACGTAAAAATGTGCGCGTTTCGGTAACAAGATCCCTAATCTCGTCAGAGCAGAATCCATTGTAGTAACGATAAAATAGAGTAACGCATCCCACACTGCGTCGATGCTCCAGTGAGTCAATGGAATTGGATACCCTGCTGTCACCGATAAGCTTCTTCGCCCTCTCCTGCACACGGTCGATTAACCCCAAAATAGACTTTGAGGCACCGGCCCAAACGTGAGAGTTGTATTCCATTTTCAGTCGGATGTACGGGGTTTTTTAAACATATTGCCTATACTGACTCCTCCAGCCCATAAAGCGCCAGACAGTAATTTTCAGTGTATCTAATGGTGTTTTGACAAACATTTGTCAAAACACCATTATGCTCACTTTAAATGCAACAATTATGCTAAATTATGTGCCCATCCAACTAAAACTAAGCTTCATCGGAGAGCAAGCTTTTGAAAGGAAATTCAATATCAATGGACAAACAGACCGATTATTTCGATAAGAATTGTCAACTTTTTGGAATCTTCGCTTTGTTTTAAGTCTAACTGTAATGAAATGTCAAACCAAAACAAAAACACACTATGTATCAGCTGTTTAATAACACTGTGCCAATTAAAAGCTGTGAAGTCCCCGGTATTTCTTTACGATATATTCCTATTATCAAATCCTACTACCTGCAGTTTGTTGTAGAGTTTTTATATTTCGGTTTGAATGTCTTGTGCTTGCTTATGGAGGGAATATTCCGAGAAAAGTCTTGGCACTATACTGGAGTAAACATTATTAAAATTTTGGAATAAATTGTTAAAATTTTGGCATAAATCTTCTAATTTAATTGTTAAAATTTTGGAATAAAATCTTCTAATTTATAGCAAGTTCTCATCAAATTACAGTTCCAGTAGATACAATATACATATATTACGTAGTTTAAGAACCTCACAGGAATAACTTTTTTTTATAGATTTTTAAAAAATTTCTTATAAAAAAACATTACTGATTTTTCAAATACTTAAAACACAAGAAAAGTAAAATACTTAATAAAGTTTTAATTAATTTAATTAAAAATTTAATTGCTGCAATTAAGTCTTTAATTATTTCAATTAAAACATTAATTGCTTTATTTGATTGAATCTACGTTTAAGTGATCTATTAATTTCTTTTATTTCGTTTTCTATTTGAATCAAAATCTTAAATTATTATTTAAAATTTTGGAATAAAATCTTCTAATTTATAACAAATTCTTTGCAATATGAACAAAATACTGCCAAAATACCATCAAATTACAGTTACAGTAATACAGTATATATTACGAACTTTAAGAACCTCACAGGAATAACTTTTTTTTATAGATTTTTAAAAAATTTCTTATAAAAAAGCATTACTAATTTTTCAAATACTTAAAACACAAGCAAAGTAAAATACTTAATACATTTTTAATTAATTTAATTAAAAATTTAATTGCTGCAATTAAGCCTTTAATTATTTCAATTAAAAAATTAATTGCTTTATTTGATTGAATCTACTTTTAATTGAGGTATTAATTTCTTTTATTTCGTTTTCTATTTGAATCAATATCTTAAATTATTATTTAATTGTTTTCCACAGGACGAGAACAAAATTTCTTATTCTTCCAAAAATGTAACCGTTTTCTTACAAAATATCCTACTGTGCGGCAAACAAATCTTAACTTGCAAATACAATTTAAAATATTGTCAACACTCGGATACGAGTACGCTATGATTTTTATACCGAGGCGATTAAAACAACGAATAAGAACCTTTCGTCATCTCTAGAATGTTTAGAGTTTGTCAGTGTGTCAATATTATGGCGCAATAGAATAAATATTTATTAAATGCATATTTCATTTGTCCATGTATAATAAAGACCAAAAGAATTTATAATTCTTGGTCTGATTTTTAAATATATCGGTCACTGCATTATAAATAAAATATGTTAATTTGGTTTCAATGCATCTACTTTGCGCTGTCTGCACAAATGGAAGGAAATAAAAAGTTATTATTATACAATTAAGGCTAAAAAAATTAAAGTCAGTAAATTAGAACAGGCAGCAAAATAACGCGATTAACAGACCAAAAGCTGCAACAAGCGCCGACAAGTTGGCAGGCAGAGCAAAGATATACTTAGTTGTCATATGAAAGAATATTTTAAAAAGAGTATCATTTTACAAAGTCTCTTTTTAAAAAAGTATGCCTCTATAAAGCAGCCTTTAAAAAAAGCGCTTCTTAGGAAAAGTACTTTCTAAAAAAAATCTTTCCAAAAAATAGTGTTTAGAAAAGTTTGCTTTTTAAAAATTTATTTTTAAAAAACTACTCAAAAAGTACCATTTGAAAAAGTGTATTTTGGAAAAAAGACTTTTTTAAACAATTACTTTTTTGAAAAAGAATCTCTTAAATAAAAACCTCTTAAAAATTTATTTTAAAAAAGTGGATTCAAAAAAGTAGTTTTGGAATTGGTAGATATAAAAAAAATTTAATAAAATAATATATCCTTAGTACCTTTTAAAATAGTAGTATTTAAAAATAGTACCTTTTTAAATTAAAAAAAAAGTAACTATTGATCCTTTTAAATAAGTCCTATATATAAACGTATATTTTGAGGAGAATATCTAGAAAATACATTTTGAGAAAATACATTTTAAAAAGTACTTTTTAAATGATTATTTCTTTAAAAAGAAAGTCTTAAACAAAAACCTCTTAAAAACTAATTTAAAAAAGTAGATTTAAAAAAAGAAGTTTTAAAAAAAGGTGGACATAAAAAAAATGTTTTATATTAATTACCTCTTTAAAAAAGTACAATTTGAGAAAACTATCTTTCCAAAAACGAATTTCAAAAATTACCTTTCTTCTAAAAAGCTTATGATGTTTTCCTTTCTACAAAAATGTAATTTTTCTTTAAACTCTTCTTTTCTTCAACCTTTTTTTTGAATAAGAACTGTCAGCTATTTAAAAAAATGAAATTTTTCTTCATTTTGCATAACTTGTGTTTTATTGCAGACAAACTTCAAATTGCATTTTTACAGTGATGACCTTTTAACAAGGCGGAATTTTGTGTAGAAACGAAAACACTATTAAATTATCCATACAGCATGCTACGGCTAGCCATATAAGATCCAGAAATGAGAACAATAGAACTTATTCGTCTGAAATTGAGCAAATTCTGTCAGAGAAAAGAAGAAAGTCAGAAGAGAGAAAGTTGGAATTTCACCCAAAGCTTCTTGCACGCAACTACTGAATTTTTGTGGCTACACTCGGTTGAGAAGAACCTATTTGACGCTCTGCCAATTATCAAGGATACTAACACTCCCTTCCTGCGTTTTAGGTTTCAACCACAGCCAGAACGTTTCAGCCAAGATAGGCACCTCAACCATGATCAGCCCGGGACGAACCGCAAGCAGAACTTCCCGGGGGCCATGCTGATCCCCGTTTTGCCAATTTCTGCCACCATCAGAGCGTTAAATAAATGATTTTACCGATATAGTTCCTGCATAATAAAACTTTTGTGTCTAGAATTGGCCGGACTTAATATTTAATAATAATATATTTAATATTTTTATGCTTAGTATTAAGATTTGAATACGTATAGTTAGTTCATTTTGAAAACTCAATAAATTTTACAAAAAAAGTCTCAAAAGTGGTCAAGACATAGTTGGAAATGCTGAAATGCCATATTTTCCAGACGTTGCTCACTATCACTTGTTTTGATCAATGGCATACCAGCACTTCTGGTCTTAAGAAGAAATAAAAAAAAAATTGAATGGATACGTGGATTGCTTCAAAAGATAACCAGTTTTTTCAACATGGGTCTCGTGCGTTACCCGCAAGGTGGGAGAAAGTAAAGGCCAGGGATGGATAATAACTTTAATCATAAATGTAGGGTCAGGCTTTTATAATAAAGCCTCGAATTCGGGGAAAACAACGGCGGTAGAAAAGTTGTAAACCTATATAGTTAAACTTTGTTGTTTGTTTTGTTTCATCTCTGTTTATTTTGTGGTAATCTCTTTCAAAATAACGCCTTTAAAAGGTGTCACTTTACAAAACCTAACTGTCATTTACAATACAAGGGTGTGGTAAGAAAAACGGCGACATTTTGTTTTTGTTAATTTGATATTATCTGCGCCCACTTGCCACACTGTAATAAATTTTTAATTTTCACACCACTCTTCCACAAAATTAACAAACGCAGCCACACCCTTTTCAATTGTTTCGTAAATTAACTAGATATTTTCCAACAATTTAGAAAAATTTTAATTGTATATTCGCTACTTGTTTGTTTGTTTGTTCTCTCTTTAGTTAATGCTATAAAGTATGTATGTATGTTTGTATGTATCATCAATTAAGTGTCGCAACTTTCTTTTCCCACATCTTTTTTGGTTTTGCTCAGAAAAAAAAATATAAAAGATTAATTAATATTATTAGTATTTGTCTAATGCCAGAAAATGTGTTTTAGATTGCTGCACATATTCATTAGTGTGATTAATGTTGAAATTTGAACTAGAAAAATTTTGCAAAGTTGGCAAATTTTGAAGTCAAGCAATCGAAACTGTTACAATGTATTGCAAAATACAAAAACAAACACATAAATTTTTGCTTTGTTTTTGTTGCTTTACCTTACGGGGGCAGCCCTGCTTTGGCGCCCACTTTAATATCTAAAATCTATTTGAATCTGACTTCATCTAAGCATTATTTGTTAGATTAGAATCAAAAATTAGCTGCTGCTTATTTGATGTTAATGTTGTTGTTGTTGTTGCTGCTGCTGCTGGTGTTGGTTTTGGTTTTTCTTTCGTGCAGTTGAAGTCATTGAAGTGTCAAAATGTGTGTTTCTGTGTTAAATTTTAGCCAAGTTACTAACGCAATTTTCACAAAAAGTATTTTTTATTTTTTGTTTCTTTTTTTTTTTTTATTACAATTATTTTAAGAAGTTTTTGTTGTTTTAGCTGCTGTTTAATTCATTGTCTTCTTTATGCTGTTTTTTGTTTCTGTTGTAGTTAAATTTTTGATTGCTGTTGCTGTTGTTGTAGTTTTAGTTTATTTTTTTTATCTTTTGTGTGTTAAGCTATAGAATAATTTTTTTTATTATTCCTATTTTTTCTAGTATTTTTGTGTGTAATTTTACTCGTATAGTGTTGGTTGCTGTTGTAAATAAAGCAAAGCGAAGCCTTGAACCCGCTGCTCATAGTTTATTGGCCGTTTTACTATAAATACCGTTTTTTTTTTATTTTCATTTTTTTTTCTTCTCTCTGATGCTCTCTAGCGGTTTTTCGACATGGTTTCACCAAATTTTGTTTGTGTTTTCTTGCATTTGTTTAAGGTTTTGGTATTGTTATTATTATAATTTTTATAGGTATATTTTGTTTGTTTTTATGTAGTTAATTTATTTTTTGTCTTTTGCTTTTGTTATAAAAATTTTTAATACACTAAAGTTAAAAATATACGTTGTATTATAAATACGCTTTCTGCATATTTTGGATTGATTTCGATTTGGGCGTATACAGGGTAAGCCAGAACTCAGCGTCAAACCGCAACGGAGTGACAGGATTGATTGTACACGCAGAGAAACTACATTTCTTCATATTGTTATGGCAACATTAGTATGTACTCTATAATATTTTGTATCGTTGCCGCAAAATGCGTATTATCGTTTTCAACATAGTTTAAGTCTTTATAAATATATTATTGTAAAAATGTTACGGTTACATGTTAGATATAGTTGGATGGAATAATAATATTTAACGAATATAGTTTGAATACAATAATAGCTGTTGTTATGTGTATTTAACAGCTTTTTATTTTAAACATATGTATGTTAGATTTATTCACTGATAATACTTAAATGATTAAAGAATAAACTTATTATTGTTGGTGTTATTCAAGACATTGACATGTAATTTTATTTCAGTTTTATTTTATTTTGCCTTGCCAAGTAGTCAATTCTTTTTGTGTTGGATTATTATTATTATTTTTTTATTTATTTATTTATTTTTCAATAATTAATCGAGCCCCTAAAGGCCATATATGATTAATACAGATGTTATCATTTCCGTAAAGAGATACATTTATAATTTTTAAAAAAATAACACAAATTTAATACTAAAGAGGAAAAATAAGTGTATATAAACAATAAGTACAAACGATAGTTGTGCATTATAATTGCGAAAATATAATTGAACAATTTAAGGCTAAAATGCAGAATTAAGTAAAAGATGCTTAAATTTCTTTAAATTTATGGGCAGATTATTCCAATGTTTAAAAGCCCTTACCAAAAACGATCGTCCAAACGTGGAATTTGATATTCTAGGGATCACCAAAACGGGATTCCTAGTAGATCTAGAAAATTTGATCTGTTCGAATAAGCTAGATGGGAATTTTGATGTCACGACTTGGTGTAAAGCCAACAAAATTTCAATCCTTAAAAAGTCCTTAAATGAACAATTTAAAAAATCTTTAACATAGTGCGATATATGCATAGAAATATTAAGCGCAAAAGTGAATCTAACAATACGATTTACTGTGAGATTCACTCGCTTAAGATTTCTTGCTGTAACACCGCTGTAAACCACCAGACAATATCGAATATGCGGCATAAGGAGAGCATGAGCTAACTGACGGCGTACTGAAATCGGCAAATAAAGACTAGAGTTATATAAAGTTTTCAACGTGTAATTTATCTTAGAACCAATTTTTATAATGTGAATTTCAAACGATAAATTTTTATCCAGGACAACACCAAGACAGTTTATCGTGTTTACAAACGGTATATTTTTTCCCTGCAAAACAATATTAAAAGAATAATTTAAATGAGATGACTTGAATGTGATTGCTTTTGATTTAGCTGGATTAAATATAAGTTTGTTTTGCTGGGCCCATAAAGAAGCTTGATTTAGCACGTAATTAATACTAGCCACATGGGAATCCATAAACTGATATTAACCAGAAAACAATAAATTTATATCATCAGCAAATTGAAAACTTTTACAGAAACTAGAACCAACGAACCTCTCAAAATCATTCACATAAATTAAAAATAACAGAAGCCCAAGGAACGATCCTTGTGGTACTCCACTCACACAATTTAAAATTGATGATCTCGCCGTATTATTACCAACAAACTGTCTGCGTTTACTAATAGTCTAACAATAGTCTACAAGATGTGGCAGAAAATTTAAACTCATTCAACAATTTGTTAATTAAAATATCGTAGTTCACGGTGTCAAATGCCTTACTGAAGTCTAACGAAATCATTGTAGAAATTTTATTTGAGTTTATATTTCGCCGTATGTCCTCGGTCATACTCATCAATAAAGATGAAGTACTTCTGCCATTTCTAAACCCGTAATGGGAATCGCTTAATAATTTGTTGAGATTGATATACTCCATCATTTGATTTTTCAATACAATTTCCAGTGTTTTAGCCAAACTGCAAAGTATGCTTATAGGTCTGTAGTTTATTACATTATTATTAACAAATATAAAAAGTAAAATAAAAAGTTTTAATAATATAAGTATTAGGTAAAATAAATAAATAAATAAGCCGGTCAATAATGTATGAAACGAGAGAGGTTTGTATTAGCATTTCTTTATTTACAAATTATAATAATAAAGTAATTACTCGTATATGCTTATTTTACAGATCTGCGGTCTAATAATTTATCAAGGATACCAGGAAATCACCTAAATATTATTGCTTTTTTGGCTATAATTTAGAATTAAACATTTTTATACAATATTTTACAAATAAATTATATGTTTTAGCAAAAATTGTAGTATAACTCGATGTAACAATAGTAGCTTAGACTTTCACAATAATATAGATGAGAGTGATAATATAATATGGTTGTCATACAAATCTTATTAAAAATTTTACAAACATATGGTTACGTGATATATGTAGGTGTACTTAGTTTAGCGAAGAACATTTCCATTTCAAAACATGTTATTTGGTTGTCTTCAACCATATAAATCAACAATAGTATGTTGCCCTTAGAATATTGCCATCTTAACCGTATAATTTTTTCTACGTGTAACCAACATGAGAATGCAGTTTGAAAATTATAGGACTTTAAGAAAAACTTTGAAATTTAATCAAACTGTAATAAACATTGTAATTTTATCATACTCTTCCAAAGGTCTTCATGAAATGATTGACTCTTAACAGATATATTGCTTATCCTGGAGCTTAAGACTTAATTTGATGAAATCCAAAAGTGCTGTGTTTCGCAACGCACCAAGAATTTTAAATGATTTATAGCGGTGTCAACCTATGCTATAACTTATCGTACCAAAAACATATACACAATAAGCTGTCAATATCTAAGATAGCTATTGCTTCTACATGGTCGAAATATACTAACCACCCAAAAATAACGAAAAATAACAAACTTAAAATATTCAATACTCATCAGCTGATGAGGGAATGTAGCGAAACGGCATAAAATCTGCTTTAAACGGAAATCACCAAACTGAAAATTATATGTATGTAAGCATTATTATTTTTGATAATGTAATTATAAACATATATATTTTCTAATTATATTTGAAGATTTTCTTTTGTCATATAAAGGTTTTCCTATTTTCCCTTTAAAACTGTTAAAAAAAAAACCAAAACTCTCAATATCTGTGATTTTAAGTATAATTCGTTGTAGTATCTATAGATAAAATCTCGAAAATGTAAATAGAAAAATAAATCTAATCAAATCGCACAAGTTTGGGGTTACGAAAGGTTTGATGATGTCGAAAAATTATTCCGCTTCTTTATTAAAATAAAGCTGTTATACTTGTCCACTACTACGCCCATTTCCATGTTATATTTAGAAACTGGATTAAACTCCTTGTACATTTCAACTTTAAAAATGCATCTTTGTTACGTCAATAAGATATTGCCACACGCTCCGAACAGACTGTCGCGAGTATTGGCAGACAAAATAATAGAGCTAGATATATCTTGGGCAAAACAATGGAAACTTTTATGTAACTCTTTGCGGTATACTCCTGCTAATCCTATTGTTCCTATTTGCTCATCATGGAAAGATATTATCAACCTCCTGAAAATAAAAGACACTAATGATTTTGCTGTTCTTGCCACCAACTCACGTTTCATGATCTTTACGCAGTACTTAACTTCAACAAAACTTCCAAGCTCACGGCTAATCTTTCATCTCGGGCTACAAGTCTATATATTAAAGCCAGAGGTGGCCTTCTTGATTTAAACTCTACATGCTTTAAAAGTAATACAGACGGTATATGTACAGTTGTGAAAGAGATTTACATCAGCACCTGCCTTGTGGCCTTATCCGATGATGGACCAATTCCACGGAGTGAATTATTCTCGGTTCACCAGCGCCTCCGTGTGATCGGTATATGTACAATTTGTAATATAGATTCCCCCGAATAGAGAATTTCGAGTCATATAAATACTTTGGCCAGTCTACACTCTGCTACAACGATGTATTGAAGATATAAAACGGTTCTAATTTTCACGTACTACACAAATATCCTGAAACTTGCCTAGAATACAGATTTCGGAGACTGAATAAATTTAATAGTTAATGCCAACTCATAACATTTTAGTATTATATTAGCAGTCTATCTGCTTTTATAATGTAAAGTAGCACCATTACTAAACATACACTGCCAATCTGGCTTAGAGCAATAACGCTATGCCATATATAGATTATAATTGATTTAATTAATTTATTATTCTTATATTGAATTGTAACTAAATTATTAAATCTATTAATTCAATAAAATATAAAATAATATGCTGTCCATACATGCACTTTTTAATTAACTCAATTATCGGTTAATTAAAAATTTGTTAAGTGTTCATACATATTTAATATTGCTAATGCAATTAAGGTTTGACAACAGCTGACAGAAAAGTTGTTTATAGCATGTTCACACGAAGGCTAATATTCGAGGTTCGCTCTCTCATTCGTGGTTTGCGGCCCAATCTTGATTGAACCAACATGATTCGTCATATAAAATTTTATGAGCGAACCAACTTGGTGCATTTTGAATCTTGTTGCTAACCAAGCAAAATCTACTAATATCACCAAATTTAATAATAAATTATCACTAGTTTATTTGAACTAGCTCTCAAAAAATATAAACAAAGAAAAACAGATAATTTATATGTGTAAAATCAAAAGAAACACGTGGAACATATAAAAATTTGATACTTATAAAGATGAATATGAGATGAATATAGATAGAAAATAATTAAATGGCTCGGTGCCTGAGTGGTTAAGGCAGCAGTTCATGATACGTCATGACCCGAGTTCAAATCCGAATGGGTGCAGATGAGTAGTGTAGCGACTACGAAAATGCTAGTTGTTCCCCAGCTATAGACTTGATTATTATTTTTCTTGTTTTCTTCAATCAAAAAATATTGATCACAGCAAATTTGTATTGTAAAAAATCCTTCTTAAGGAAAAAAAACTTAAGAAAAGAAAATTTTGAACTAAAACCCGATGCACAAATGTAAAAACCAAAAATCTAATTTGAAAAATTTTAATTAAAAATTTGCAATTAACACCTTAATAGATTTTAGTTAGCCATACAAAATTTTAATTAACTTTATTGCCAATTAACAGTTAATTGTACTAATATTTTGTAAAATTAATCCCACAACCCTGTGGCAACCGTGTTTAGTGAGCACAATAATACCCAATGAACACACTTTGTTCGTATTTGACAACTCAAATGTCAACAAAAGATGGCGAATGAACAAGAAGAAATATTCACAATCAAAATTTTTTTTCATTCATTTATTTATTGGATTTTCACAAAGTGAACTAACAATAAGTATTCAAATCTTAATACTAAATACATAAAATTGATTAAAGTCCAGCCAATGCTAGACAAAAATGTTTTATTTTGCACGGTCAATATCGGTAAAATCACCTATTTAACGTTCTGATGGTGGCAAGGGTATCCCTCCTTCTCAACCGAGAGTGGCCTTCAAAATTAAGTATATTGCGTGCAAGACGATTTGGGTGAAGTTCCAATTTGCCTTGTTGTGTACTTTGAAAATTTGTCTTTTACAAGAGGAACACTGAGATCCTTATGAATTCGTGAGCTTTTTACGTATCATGGAGCTGCAGTAATTGCTCGAAGAATTTTGTTTTGTCGCCTTTGAATTTTTTCAATGTTTGAAGCGGAGGCGGTGCCCCATAGTTGAATTCCATAGCACCCTATAGGCTTTAGAATTGCGCTGTATAATAAAAATTTGCAATCCAGCTTCAATATCGAATTTCTGCCCATAAGCCAATTCAGTTGCGCTGCTTTTAGATTCAACTGAGTAACTTTCGCATTAATGTGAGACTTCCACGTTAACCTACGGTCGAGATGAATACAATCAAAATGTAAACAAGTTTTCTGTCAGCTGTTGTCAAACGTTAATTGCATTAGCAGTATTAAGTATGTATGAACACTTAAAAATTGTTTAATTAACTGATAATTGAATTAATTAAAAAGTATTTGTATGAACAGCATATTAGATTCTTAAAAGGATTATCTGTCATGTTGATATCTACATTCTTTACCACAATTCCAAGAAATAATTTATATGAGTTTCTTGCGTAGCATAAGTTCTAAGTGCAATTATTGACTCTTGTCAAAACTTTTAAAGTTATTTGTAACTATTTTGATCTTAAACATATTTCAACAATTTTCCATCCAAACTCTGTTTATAGTTTAAGAATTTGTGCAAGACTTTTTTTTTAATATTTTCTTTAATACTTATTAAAACTTTCTGCAAAAACATTTCCTCTTAACGACCATCTTAAAGTAATAGACCTGTTTTACTTCTCAAAAAGCAAAGAAAAGCGACTTATTCGAGGAAAAAAATATGTTTACCAATTTCTTTCAAGATTCAGTTCGATTCTTTTTACCACCTAAACACGTATTTAAGTCATTTACCTGCTGAACGTAAATGAAATTGTAAAAAGCAACTCAAACACAAGCGGCGGCAGCAGCAACAAGACGACAACAACACCAACAATTGCTTCTTTATCAAAAAGAAGCAACCATTTTAAATGGTAACAACCTTAAAAGTTTTTTAACCTTTTTTTGTGTTAAATATTTTTCCAACAAACACCGAAAATAATAAAAACAAAAATGTTGCATGACTTCCTTACAACTCTCTAATGCACTCCTAATGCTAAGATGATTATTGTTAGAGCATGTGTGCTTGCTATGTGTGAGTGTGTGTGTGTGCGTGTGAATGGTGTAAAAACGAGCAACAACATCATCAGCAGCAGGCACAACACAAACAACAACAACATCGTCGAATGATGTTTTCGTTTGCAATGCACTGTGGAGTAACAGGAACTGCAAGATTTCGAAATGAAATGATGCTGGCGAAGGCGATGATGATGATGATGCTGATGATGATGATGATTATGATGGCGATGAAAACCAAAACTAATGACAACAAGGAGGTTAACGATGAGTTGATGTTGTTGGCTGCTGTTGTAGCATTTTGTGATAATAATGACGATGCTTGATGCTCGTTGATGTTATACTGCTGCTTTGTTTGTGGCTGCTGATGAGGATGCTGCTTTTACAAAGAAAGCGAGAATTTTTTTTTATATTTAATTTAGTTTTTTTTCGACTCGTTAAGAAATAAAAACTGGTTCTTTTTTACATCAATATGAAAATAAAATTCAATTCAAATAAGTGAAGAATGTAAAAACAACACACACAAAAGAAACAACAAGCGACAGTAACACAAACATACAAAAAAGATTAAGAAAAAAGAGTTCAACAGCAACAAAAATAACGCAAGCGGCAGCAACAGCAGCAAATAGCGATGAAATTTTTGTTGTAGGGTGCAACGAACTAACAAACATACAACAAAGCAGAGCTGTGAAAGAACGATTCCTTTTAGCAACAATCGGCGACTCATTCAGACAATATACAGTGGGGCAGCAGAGGTGAGTACATGTTTGTAGTTTATAGACTTGCTGGCACATAACATTTTTAATAATAAAGCAATTTAACGATATTTTTAAGAACCTTAGTTATTCCGTAAGCTAATTGGACCTAAATTTTCTAATGTAAATTAAAACCAATTTTATGTACATTTTTTCCCAACGTTTCGTTAATTTTTTGTTTTTTTATTGGAAAAAGTGGTTAAAAATCAGTTAGAAGAATATTTGGAAAAAGAAAATTTTATCAAAATACCAGTCCGGATTTAGTAATAAATATTCATGTGAAACGGCAGTCGAAATATATCGAGAGATATAATAAAATACTGGCGATATTTTTAGATTTTAAAAGAGCCTTCGAGACAATAGACCGAAATATACTAATAGAAAAAGTATACATGCACGGAATGAGAAATAATGAACTAAAATGGTTTCAATCATATCTAGAAAATCGTTCACAAATTACAAAAGTGAACACTGTTATACCATCGTTAAATACAAATGATTATGGAGTGCCTCAAGGTTCAATTTTAGGAGCCCTCATATTTATTTTATATATAAATGATAGGGAAAAGATGTTGAATAAATCTGAAATAGTGTTGTATGCAGACGATACTTTGATATGTGTTACGAGAACTTGTCAAATGATATGAACAATATAAATAAATGGCTTGAAGTGAACAAATTGAAATTAAAAATTCCTGAAATTTTTATTTTAATATTTAATATACAAAAGTTCAAAATTGAAGCTGTTTAATCCACTAGCTGTATACATATGTATAAATAATTTAAGTAGGTGGTATGTTGTCTAGTAGAAGCCAAATTATTGTTAAATTAATCCACATCTTTGTAAACCATCCGAGTATTGAAGTCTTGGAAAGTTTTTTGAAATATTAATATTAATTTAAAACGACAAAAGTTCTAGATTCAGTATAAACAAAAATTTAAGAAATTTATCAGTTAAGGAAAACTGCTTTTACAGCCCTGAAACGAATACAACTGAATTACTGCATGTTTATTAGAATAAAGTCCAACAACAATAATAATAACAATAACGACAACAACAGCAATAAAAAAGTATGAAGAAGTAGGTATGTTGGCAACGAAAGAAAGAAAGAAAGACGAACGAACAACAACATTGGCTGTAATAAACACAACAATAGCAACAACATTATGAAGAAAAATGAACAAAGGGAAAGTAACCTCGTTGCAAGTGGACAATTTCACACTCATATTAAAGTCAACAAACTCAATTGCAGGTCAAAACACATTTAAAATAAGGAATTGAACACAATAGATAAAGCTAGCCAACTTTTTGTGAGCCATAAATATTTCTCCTGAAGTTTAGGTTTACATACGAGTACATACTTATAAATATATTTATATACCAGTAATCGGCAATGAATCGTTTTTCTTTTCTTAGGTGAGCAGGCATCATTTTGACCTCAACTGATTTTGCTAATTCTCACGGGAACGTAGATTTATAAGTATAGGTTGCAATAAATATGATTACAACGTCGACATGCCATATTCATAAATCACCTCAGTTTGATTCCCAATTTCAGGAAAATACTCATAATACACACATTGATTCAACTCATTCTAGACAAATCTACACATATTTCGTTATTTGTTTGTATGCAAAGTTCGTATTGCAAACCATGCTCATCCCAGTTGTCCTAGTTGGTGTTGACGACATTTGTTCCCGCTGACATCTTCAAAACATTTCCTGATATATCGCCTATAAAAACAAAATTGAATGCAACTATGACGACATATTATTCTGATCTTTTGTATTTACTTCAGCGAAGATTAAAACACTAAAGAGTGCATGCAAATTTTCGTGTTTCAAGTGTATTAACGCCAACATGTACTACATTATCTTTTGCATTGTCGTGTTTGGGGAGTAACTTACAAAAAGATGAGCATCAAATAGAAAATAACTAACCGGATCTGAGCATATTTAAAAGCAAGTAAGCTCAAGAACAAATAAAAAAATTCTGTTGGTATATATAAGTGAGTGAAAGAAGATATAATTTTCTCATTAAAAATACTGGTAAGGAGTAAACACTCTAGCATATTCAAATGCGAAATTTTTAGCGCATGGAAATAGCATGTTAGTTTTGATAACGTTGTCATTGTAATTATCGTTAACGATAGCTTTGATAACATTGTCATTAAATTGGTGGTCTATGTTAGTTCAGATTACATTGTCATTACAATTCTCTTTAACGATACGTTTGATAACATTAAATTAGTCGCCGATGTCAATGACATTGTCATTATAATTGTCGTCAACGACTATATAATGTTTTTCATATTGTGGAGCACGAATAATGTGCCCTTTGATTAAAAAGGTCGTCAGTAATTGGCCTGGGCTATCGTCATTGTGTCGTCGAAAAACTACTATAGATCTTGCATCAGCTGTCGATGACAGGTACACGACAAAGACAGCTGGGTATTTTGCTTCGTCTATACACCTCGAGTTAAGCTGGATTCATTCATTATTCCGGAAGAAAATTTTTCTTCCAAAACAATTTTGTACATGTGGTTTGACGTTTTTCGTTTTAAGATAAAGAGGGAAAGAAAGCACAGGGTACATAACTTTGAAACCCCAACTAGACTTTAAAGCCTTTTCAAATAAAAGAGAAACAACATTTCGACAATATTTCGTAATTTCTACCAACAAAATACATGCGATATGTTTTAGTGTTGTATTTATTTTAATTATTACACTACCTGGTAAAACTGCCTTGGGTTTAATTATATTTTTTATTCCAAAATAATGGAACTAGGCAGCCAACTACTTTAATTTTTGAGCTGAGCTGCCACATCATATATGTATACGTAAATGTTTTATATTGTTTATAATAATAAATCAAAGTAAATAACTTTAAAAAATCTTGTCATGCATTTCAATGAATCGAAGCTTATTTCAGAAATAAAAAAGCTGCCACCTCGTAATAATAACACGCCTCGTTTGCATTGATGGATGAATCTAGGTTGAATAATAGTCAATATTCTAAGTGTATTTTGTATGAATACTCTAGACGTATAACTCATTCGTGTCCCATAAAAACCACATACATAAATCAAAAATATCACTATCTCTAAATCAACAACTTCAAACCTTTGAGTGGATATGAAGTTGTACCACATTGCAATAAGTATGAGAGCGTATGAAGGCGGATTGCTATTGAAGGTATGTAAGTAGAAAAAATACTTTTTTCAAATACCATTTATTTCTCAACTAAGTCTTCTTTTAGCTCAATACACTTAGTATGACGATATACCAACTTTTTTATACCATCTGAATAATAAGATTTTGGGAACCCCTCGAAATACCCCGTTAGTTTCGGTAATCACTTTTGTTTGAAATGAGTATTTTTCCTGCGAGCCATTTTTCAAGTTTGGAAACAGGAAAGAGTTTAGGAGCTAAAGCTGGACTACAAGGCGGATGATCAACCAATTCGAAGTGTATTTCACGTAATTTTAGCATAGTATTTATGCTGTGTGAAGTTGTCGATGAGCAGTATTTCGAATGCATCCCAAAATACAGTGGCCATAACCTTGCCAGCCGATTTCACTATCTTCGCTTTTTTTGGAGTACTTCCGCTATTGTTTCGATTGATTTTTGGTTCCAGGTGTATAGTGATAGAACCACGTTTCATCAACAGTTATTAGTCGAAGCCAAAAATCAACAGGATTACGCTTTAGCATATCCAAACACCGTGCTCATGAAGTGGTCTGTCGAAGTCGTTTTTGTTCGACAATGATTAAACGCGTCACCCATCTAGCCGATAGCTTTTTTATATGCAAATGTTTATGCAAAATGTTGAATACACGTTCTTATGATATGTTTACCATTTCAACAATCCCGCGTAACTTGACTCGGCGATCATTCATAACGACATCGATAATTTTCTTAATATTTTCTTCAGTAACCACTTCTTTTGGCCTTTTTATTTTGATGGTATTGTTTCAGTGCTTGTTCGGCCGCGTTTAAATTGAGCAATCCAATATTTGACTATGTTATCTGACGGGGCAGACCCACTGTAATATTTATTGAGCTTTTCTTGTGCCATTTTCGCCGTTTTCCCTTTCGATTAAGAATGTTTAATCACTGCACGAAATCCACTTTTTTCATTTTTCAAAAAACACAAAAGTTGCTTACTTCAAACGACTACAACACATACGAGTAAACTAATCAATGAATTTGGGTGAAATTTTAACAGCTGACGTTTGACAGATCGCAATTTCAAAAAAAAAAAAAAAAAAATGTGTTTGTACTGCCATCTAGCGCTAGGTAGCTTCAATATCAATCCGCTCTCGTATGAGTACAAGAGATTATAAGTCACGATTCAACTGTACTCACTTTGCAATTTTTCACTACTCATTGCTAATCACTGTTGTGTTAAATATATAAAACTGCAAAAATCTGAGGATCATTTTTACAAATACCAAAATTCTTAACAGCAAAATATGTTCTAACACCAATTTGGTTGCAAAATGTCGAGAGGAAAAAGTTATTTCATTACGAAACTAAAATAAACTACAAAAATAAAAAAATCTCCACTGAAAATTTAATAATTAGTTTTTGCGCCATACTTCCCTTCGGGTTAAACTTTTTCCTTGTAAAAGAGAGCGCACACAGCCTACTCGTATAAAGACCAACGAAGAAGGATGTAAAAGTTTAGATTTTTTAGAAAAACTACAACAACAACAAGACGAAAGAACAAACAAAAAACCTGCCAGAGTTTAAATGCTATTTTGTTGTTTTTGTTTTTTATGTTGATTTGTAGATTTTTCAACATTTTGTTTTTTTTTTTTTTTTTTGTTTTTTTGCTCAATGTGTGTTATGCTTAGTTAGTTAAGTAGAGCATTGGGATTGACAAAGCACGAAGGAGAAGTAGCAACAGCAACCAACAACAAATACAACATTTGCAAAGAAAAAAAAAAATATATTAGTAGAAGACCAAAAGGTATGTATGAAGTAGACAAGAACGGGCCTGTAAAGACATGCCTATGTTTGTTCTAAAAAAGCAACAGTTGTTGTTGTTGCTTAAGCTAGTGCTATTAAAAAATAAATTGCAAGTGATGTCAAGTCTGTGGGATACGCTAATAAGTAAATTGGCGCCAGGAATATTTTTCACCGGATTTCTGTAATTTTATTGAGCATTTAAAAGCAGCCCTTTCTTAGTTTTAATTAATATTATTCTGGAATAAAATATTTATGGTACCATACACAGCAAAGTTTATGAAATTAATGCGCTGTTCATAGAACACAGACGAGCACTCGTCTAAAAAATTTTATATGGAAATCACTAAAAAAATTGAGTAACTTTCATACAAATTTTCTAGACAAGTTGCTCGTCTGTGTTCTATCAACAGCACGTAAGTTTATTATTGTTAATATACATATCGGTAGCTTAATATAAAAAAGGCGTATCTCCGTTTTTTGTTAGTACCTATACAGGATAAGGTTAACGTTGTATAAAGTTAAAATCATATTCAAAATAAGAAAGATAAAATATGATAATTTCAGATCAAAGTAAGCAATAAATGCAGTGCTGGTCTATTTATTATAGTTTTTAGAAGTTTTTATAAGCTATACAACCGAAAATAAGTAAATTATGCAAAAAACAAGATACGCTTTTTATACATTAAGCCCTCGATATATGATTGTCGGTTTTTTTCAATCATTTATTTATTGAATCTTCACAAAGTGAACTAACAATAAGTATTCAAATCTTAATACTAAATACATAAAATTAATTTAGTCCAGCCAATGCTAGACAAAAATGTTTTATTTTGCACAGTCAATATCGGTAAAATCACCTATTTAACGTTCTGATGGTGGCAACGGTATCCCTCCTTCTCAACCGAGAGTGGCCTTCAAAATTAAGTATATTGCGTACAAGAGGATTTGGGTGAAGCTCCAATTTACTGATATACCTTGTTGAGTACTTTGAAAATTCGTCTTTTACAAGAGGAACACAGAGATCCTTATGAATTCGTGAGTTTTTTACGTACCATGGAGCTGCAGTAATCGTCCGAAGAATTTGATTTTGTCGCCTATGAATTTTTGCAGTTTTTTTTTTTTTTTTGACTGCAAGTTTTAAAACCCTTAATATACATGTATGTGAATAAGAAGTAAATTATGCAAAAAACAAGATACACCTTTTTTACATTAAGCCCACGATATATATATATATATATATATATATATATATATATATATATATATATATATATATATATATATATATATATATATATATATATATATATATATATATATATATATATATATATATATATATATATATATATATATATATATATATATATATATATATATGTTAGTCGACGATTTTCTTTTTGAACGCAAGTTCAAAAGCCTCTAATATACATATTTGTGTATATTCTTATTTATAGCTGATATTTTATTTTCTAGCTCTATTTTCAGCAACATTAACAAGTTTTATTTATATAAAATCTATTATGACGTTCAAAAAACTAAATCCATTTATTTAATTGATTTTCTGCTTTGACGTATGCAAACTATTTTTCATATACATATATATGTATAGTTCTTTACGTAGTATAAACGTAAAGGCATAAATAGTTCAATAAGGTAATTACGCAAATATAATTGACCAAATTTTTTCAAAAAGGAAGAAATTAATTAGTAAAATTTTGTAAAAGAGTTTGATTAAAAAAGCAAATAAAAAAAAAAAATAATAATAATGAGTTGTCCTTAAGAACTCTTATGTCCTGTTCAGGCATACACCGTTATTAAGGTTGCCGCAATTAACGCTTTAATTGAGCTCAATTAAGTTGTTGCACAATTAGTAGAGATTTCTTACCCATACCATAGACTATGCGACCGTCGCTACAACACGTTGGCTTGCCGAGTTGTGTGCTTTGCGCACAAACTGTGCGACATTAATTCATTTAATTTAAAAATTTTGTTGAGTAAAGATGACCGCAGATGCAACAGTTGTATATATAAAATAGTAGCAAATCGAAATAAGTTGTGCACATGCTCCTAAATTTTACAACCAGTCGATACAACTTCCCAAAAAATCAAAACTTTTTAATCTTTCGTACAACCGAGACACAACTTCATACGACGGCCCCACACACTTTACAATCTAATAACCAACATCGTCATGTTGTACAACTAGTCGCATAGTCTGTGGCTTGCTTTATATTATTGAGTAAAGTTTGAAAGGCGCTACACAGAAGATAGATGAGATTTTTTTTCAATCAAGTTATGTTGTTATTAAAAACCATCAATTTAATCAAATTTGTATTGACGCAATTAAATTATTACTAATATCGAATTTTTGGAAATATCTCTTAATAAAATACAATTAATAAAAAGTTTTCCGAATTACTGATTCTTATTCAATAAACAAATTTCAAAGGTTATCACAAAACAGTGAAGAGTTGTTCTTTCTTTAACAATTTTTTTTGTTAAGTATATTTTGCAGTTTTACATATTAACAACAATTTTTTTCAACTCAATAATTTTTGCTTTTAAGTGAAAAAGATATATCTAATATTATATGATGATAGGTTGGTATCATTCTTCTAGCTCCAGTTCAACATTAATACATGAAAAAGATATATATACTTCATAATTTGAATTATCAATCCGCCAAAAAAATCGTTTTTCATAGGAAATTTGATAAAAATAGTGCATTTTTTTTATCAATATGGAATCTATTTTTTTTTCTGTATACTATTGCACGTGTGTTTAGTGAGCAAAACAATTCACAATAACAACTCAAATTGTTTGTTGAATCAAGGACTCTGGGTGCTTCTGCAAGTAAGCGAAACAGTTTAGCAGTTTATTGTTGTAAAACAAGAAAAAAAAAGAGTCAATATGTACCCGCCCTTGTTGAAATACCTCCTATTTGTTAGATTTGATAGCAGGTTTGCAATACGTAGTTATGTTGCATATCGGCCACATTGAGGCTGAAAGGGTTAAGCAAAGAAAATAGAAGAGAAATACCGTTTACAATTGGAATTGAATTACTGGATGATTATCTACACTGAAAATAAAATTTAGTTCATCGGTACTTAAATTAATCTCAAGCAGTGTCAAAAGTACGGATTTTCTTAAATTAAGTACGGTGCGCTAGTTTTAAGTACGGATTATTCGAGCCATAGTTAATCCAGAATCCGTACTTGAAATAAGAGATAATGAATTTAATAACGTTCAAATACTATCATCCAAGAACGGTTGAGTCTATGGTTATTTACTTCATTTATACACTGAAAAGTAAATTTAATCCTTCCGTACTTAAATCAATTTCAAGCGGTGTCAAAAGTACGGTAAGTATCGATTTTCTCAAATCAACTACGAATTATTCGAGCACAAAATACTTAATTTTGTGCACTTAATCCCGAATCAGTCTTTTAGATAAGCCGAAAATAAGATTGATTTAAGAAAAACTACGTACTAGAACAGATGCAATTACATTCACTTTGCATCGCAGTATGGTGTGCAGTTTCTACAAGCTGTCGGGCCTTACTTTTTCGGAGAAAACGGTCTTACCATTACGGTCAATGGAGACCGTTACTTAAAGATATTGAAAGAGTTTTTCTTTCCAGAATTGCGCCGAAAGAGAATCCCTTTCAACACTGTTTGGTTTCAACAAGATGGGGCAACTTGTCACATAGACACGCCTGTTATGACAGAATTGAGGCAAACATTTCCCAATAAACTGATTTCAAGAAACATTCCGTCCGACTCTCAGGTCTCCTGACCTCATTGCACTTAATTTTCTTTTTTTGATTCTTGCAAACAAGAAGTTTACAAAAGAACCCCAACAAATTTGGATAATTTAAAACAGTCCATTCAAACGGTAATTGAGACAGTTCCCGCTGCAAAACTCCAGGCAGTAATGAATAACTTTTTGATAAGATGTCACACATGTGGGTGGCACCGAGGGTGGAGGCCATTTGAATTCAATTATTTTCAAAACTTCATGAATTACTTTAATAAAAATGTATTATTTTTCAAATGAATTTCTAAAAAAATAAATTACATAAACTGTACAAAAAGTTATTTGAGTTTCTTGATGTAGCAAAATTCACCAGCCACCCTAAACTGAAAAAAAACAAAAGCTCCCAGACCTCAAGCTGCAAAAAAAGCTCTAAATGAGCATCACTGTTTCTGCCAGAATTATCACAAATACTTATTGCTGCATAATAGATTAACAAAACAAAAAGTGTATTGTATTATAAAAAATTTGCTTACAATTTACCATTTAACTATAGAAGATACAGAAAAGCGTTGCAAATTCGAAGCTCCAAAGGCTGGAAAGAAGAACTCAATTCAAATCCTGTTGTTCTCTTGGCCTGTGGACGAAACTGCTTAAAAAAAGTTTTAACGCTTAGACGAGGATTTTTTCACTTTTTTTTTTAATTTAATTTTATATTTTGTTGAAGGCTTTTAAAAACGTTAAAAATTTTTAATGATGCCGCAGTGTTTTCCAAAATTAAGTTTAAAATGCACAACACGTTAAATAACTTTGATTTTTGCTCCTTTTTTTCACTAAATTTTTTTTTTTTAAATTTTATGCAGCCGTTTTATTTTTATTACTTTTGAAGCTTAAATATCTTTATTTTTCAATTTATTTTGGTTTGAGGGAACAAACGCACTCGATGTTGGATACAATTCTCTAAAGATGTGTGTACGTACATATGTATGTATGTACGTATGTATGTATACAAATTGTTTGTATAAAAAATTTATTTATTTATTTTTTTTTTTTTTTTTTTAACTTTAACACTTGCTTGTTTGTTGTTATTGTACTTATTTCAGAATCGTATGCGAGAATGGCAGAGCTGGATGCAAATCAGCATTAATTATGAAGTCCATTCAACTTCACTTTTTTTTTTATAAATTTTTATGATTTTTGTTTAACTTTTGTATACTATAGCAGTTTAATAGCAATTTTATATGGACAAAAATTTTTCTTAAAAAAAAACAGCCGAAGAATAATTTATAAAAACAACACTTGTTATTTATATTTTAAGGAAAAATAAACAAACGTTACTTTTAAATATACAAAAGAACACAATAGGTACAAAATTTTATAAATACATTTTATAACTGCACAGCTTTTTTCAATAATTCCTTAATTTGTATTTTAAAAAGAAATTTTTTTTTTTTTTATGAGAAAAAACTAAAGAATTTTTTGTTTGGAAAAAATTGAATATGTTTTTCAGTAGTGTAGTTAATATTTATTTCTTTCACCAACGGTTGCGGCCGTTTTCAATGAATGGCAAACGATAACTGCGAAAGCCGACAAATTCGTTTGCAGATACACAACAAACAATTTTTAAGGCGCACACACAACTGCAAACATATAGAGAAATCTGTAAAATACACAACTTTATGCTCTTTCACGAAGATACATCAAAAGCAAACTAAACAAAAATAAAATGTATCTAAACATGCACATCTGAACAGATACACACACACACTCGCACTCACTTACACTTACTCTGCTTCGCCTGCTCGTTGTAATCGGGCGAACGAATATTTGAAAAGAAAATCCAAATATAAACAAAAATAATGCATCGTTAGAGACAGACAACTCCCCCCAAAAATGCTCTAATTTGCGTGAGATTTCCAGAGAACACTCTCTCCCTGATATTTTTGCTTTTGTCAAGAGCATAACAAAATAGTGCATACAAAAGTACATGAATCTCCAAAACCAATACCAACTTAAATAAGTAACAAAAAAAAAACATATTAAGAATATTGACACAAACAGAGAGCCAATGTTTTTATTTTAAACGAATTTCTGAATTTCTTTGTGTTTCCTACAACTAAAAATGGCACGTGCAGAGTGATAAAACCAGCAGCAGCAGCAGCACCAATGGAAACAACAACAACAGCTCCAGCAACTTTTACATATTCATGCAAGTATGTGTGTATGTATGTACGTGTGCACACAACAGGAAGAAGGCAAAATCAGAAGAAAAAAAAAATTACATAAAGGAAAAGAAAAGTCAAAAGGCAGCCAGCAGCAAGGAGTTTCCTAGGAGGACAGACTGAAAAGAACGTTAAAAATTGGAAAGTACGATTTGAAATATTTCAGAGAAACTGAAGGCCTCATTAGTTCTTACTTTCTGTTGCCGTTCTGTGACGTTCTTTTCTGTAGCAAATATTTTACAATTACTATTTCCGTTGATAATATTCAGATGTTTTTACATTACAGCATAATTAAAAGAAAAACATTGGAATGAATAATAATATATCTACATAAAAATTATATTGTGTGAAAAAAAACAAAAAACGAAATAAACTAATAATTTAGATATAGTGACCAACCAGCCCACTTCTTTTACACAATCTGCAGAGTTTATGACACTTCATATACAAAATAAAAATTTTTTCCCGCTAAAATAATATTCTTTTGATAATTGATAAAAATCTTTAGTTGAAATAAATTTTTTTAGCTTTTGATAAAAAAAATTATTTGCCTTTGAATAAAAAATTAGCTTTTCCATACCAGAAAGAAGTAAGGCATACACATATCTGGCTGTCACTTAACGTTGAATTCTATTTTCAAGACAGAATTAGTTTGTACGTTCTTTTCCGTTCTGAATCGGCTGTTTTGTTTCTGTTCAAAACTATATGTACAAGGTTTGTTTTCACTTTTACGTTCTGTTCGGTTACGTTGAATTCAACGTTAGGTGACGGCCAGATATGTGTATGTGTTACTTTTTCAGGTATGGAAACATTAATTTTTTATTCAAATGTATATAATTTTTTTGTCGAAAGCTAAAAAAATTTGTTTCAACTAAAGATTTTTAAAAGTTAATACATTTTTAATAATTAAGCAACTATGCATGACCAAAAGAATATTATTTTAGCGAGGAAAAAAATATATTTTGTATAAGAAGTGTCATAAACTCTGCAGATTGTGCGAGAGAGGTGGACTGTTTGATCACCATTTCTAACTTATTGATTTGTTTCCTTTTTTGTTTTTTCACACAAGATAATATTTATGTACATGTTTTATTCTTCATTCCAATGTTTTTCCTTTATTTATGCTCTGCTGTAAAAACAGCTGAATATTTTCACGGAAAAAGTAATTGTAAAATATTTGCTACGGAAATGAACGTCACTGAACGGCAACAGAAAGTAAAAACTAATGAAGCCTTCAACAGATTAGTCCGCAACAGAACAGAACGAAAAAGTAAAAACTAACCACACGCAAAGAAAAGGCATTTTGATATATGGTTGAGACAACATTAATATATATTCTATAACAGTGTGTATCACAGCGTATTACCGGTTTAATTATAGTTTATTCCTCTACAAATATGTTACGTTTGCATTTCTGTATTTCTATTGTCACCGTTAATAAATTTCAAGATATGGTTGCATGCAATAATGACAATTGTAAAAAATTTTTAAAAAACAACAATAGCTTTTATCACATCCAATATAAAAATGTTTGTGTTTATAATATGTGTGATATGGTAATTCATATCCGAGAAAAGAGTTTAAAAAATAAATTTGTTATTGTTGTCATTAATAATATTTTCTTCCAGTCGCTGACACATAATTTTTTTTTGGAAATAAAAAATATGTTTTGTGTACTTTATAATTTGAAAAATATATATATTTGTTCAGCTTTATATAAAAAGGAGAAAAAGAACACGAAATTGGTGAAAAGTACATTTGAGTATTCGCGAAAATATAAAGGTAAGTCTGTAATATTAAGATATAAACATATGCAACAATACGAATACGTACAACCATATTAATGCGGTTAAATATTACTTTTAAAATTGCAATCACAGGCAAAGTTCTTAATAACTATTTTTATTTTATTGCAGCAGATGGATAATTCAAAATCAAAGAGGAGATGCACCTGATTATTTTTAAAAATATATATTAAACATAGTATTAAAATATATTATAAGCTGTCTTTTTCTTGTAATTAATTAGCATATGTATGTATTTGTGTATTTGTGCTAATTATAATAAATATATGGTTCCATTGCGATAAAGCTATTTGTGACATTAGTATGGTTATATCATGAAAGTAACATGGTTACATATGAGAAAAGTATGAGTGGTTAGTATAAAAGTATGGTTGAGTCTGACAAATATTTGATAAGTTTAATCACCAATGTGGTTACTTATTATTATAATAATGTTAAGCCAAAATATAGTATGGTTATTTATAATATTTTTTTTACAATACTATGGTGTGTTCTGTCAATGGTGTTGTAAATGTAACAATGTTGTATTATCAAGTACAACCATATAACCCAACAATAGTATGTTGCCCTTAGAATATTGTCGTATCAACTAGCTGTCTCATAGTCGCCACACTACTCATCAGCACCCATTGGTATTTGAACTCGGGTCATGACGTATCATGATCTGCTGCCTTAAACACTCAGCCACCGAGCATTTAATTATTCTCTATCTATATTCATCTCATATTGAATCACATATGCATTTTGTTAATTGCCCACATTGTTTATACAGCATTGCTTTCTCTGAACAAGTGGTATTCCTTCTACTTTTTTTTAGTTATTATCATACACATTTTTGTATTTTAATAATTCTCCGTAGCCAGTGATGTAAATATTAATTTATTGAATTTTTTTTGAACTTTACTAGGGGCTCAACGCTCAATAAACTTGGAAATAATTATGTTCACAACTGTCAAATTCTATTGCCAACCATATGTTCACGTGTAGACCGCAAAAATATTTATTTGCAAATACAGTCAAATCCTGATAATTCATAATCGCAAGAGACCGTACATTTCTTACGAATTATAGGGGTTTTCGATTTAGCGAGGTTTCGGTTAAACGGAGTTGAAATAAAATAAATACGAATTAGCGGGTGTTTTTAATTTATTTACTAAAACTAAAAAGAAACAGAAAATATTGCTAAAAATAAAATACAAAATAATTAAAATAAAATAGCAAATTCATTTAAAATACGTAGAATTTCAATATCAAGCAAAATATAATAATCGGAATGTTAGACTACCGGGACTGCGTAAACCATAAAACTAAACACTTTTCAAGCTCGGATATTCATGTAATTTTTCGCCTTTTTGCTCCTTGAAGATTTTTGCATAATAAGTTGTCTTTTTTGAAGGATTGAAGTAAGAGTTGATGGAGCAATTTCAATTTTTTTGTAATACCGACAGAGATTTATGCGTGCGCTTTGACATTTTTTTTATTATTCATGTAACAAACTGATCTTAAGAGAACAAACACACACCCAAGCAAAATTCACAAAACCAATGTGTCTGTTGTTTTAGTACAAATTATAACTGGTAGTTAGCAAACAATTACTACATAGAAGAGGTGAAAAAGATTTTATTTGGGGAAAAATTACGAATTATCGAGGGAACCAAAATGAATGGATATTTTACGAATTATCGTGATTTTTTCAAGGGACCGACAATTTATTACGAATTATCGGGAATTACGATTTATAGGGATACGAATTATCAGGATTTGACTGTACATTGCGAAATAGTTGTTAACACTTTTTTTGAAAAAATAATGTTCGACATAAACTGTCATATGTAGTTGTATTTTCTTCAGCATTAATTGTTTGCGTATAAAAAAAATATTGTGGTCGTGAAAAAATTATATATGTGTTTAAATTAAAAATGAAAGAAAAATATACAATGTATGTGAAAAACATGTGAATTTTTATTTTATAATCATTGTAATAATTATATCATTATAATAATTATATTATATGTATATATTTTTATTTATTAAACACAAATGTTTCAGTAAATTTATTGTCTTAAAACAAAACTTTTTTTTATTTGTTTCTACTTATTTCTATCTATATTGGGTAAGCAAGTATATCTATACACTTCCATACTAGCAGAACCATTCACGGCGAATTTTTTAAATTTATGTCTAATATACAATACCTAAGAACATAAGATTGAACCAAGCCGAATTCATTACTAGGTGAACTTGACAGATCAGGTGATTATTTTTTGCTTCTCGCGTTTTTTCCAAGGAGACTGTCAATTTTTTTTTCTTTTGTGTACAAACATTTTTGTGCCATTTTAATCTGAAGATTTTTTTGTATGATTTAGTGCTATTTCAAGAAATTTGTGTGAATTTAAAAGTGAAAAACTAATATAATTTGTGATTTTAATTACAAACAACTATAAAAGTTTATATTTTACGTAGACGAATTTAGAATTTGACATTCTCAGGAAGTTTTACTATAATAAAATACATTCGCTTACGAGCGAGTTTTTACTCGAATGTGCGAGTTTTTACACTTTTGGGATTATCTCATTCGATATCGAGTAAAAGGTTTCGAAATTTCTAATGATGGCATTCGATAGCGAGCAACCATTCGAATGCAACCGTGTAACTTTTCACTCGTAAGCAAAAGTACTATCGAAAACCAGCCAAACAGAAAAACACAAAAGAAGTGTAAATTAAAAATTTGTTTTGAATAGCAATAGTAGTTAAATTGAGAATTTTTGGTTCTTAAGGCTTTTTTTGTTTCTTAAGGCTTTTTTCAATTCATATGATGTATATGACGTATATATGTATACAGGTGAATATTACTAAGAACACAAAAACTTATATTTGAAGTCACATGAAATGCATACATATGCTTATACACAGTTAAATGGTTGGTTTTTACATACATACATATTTATTGAATTGTTATTTCTATTCACTTCCTTTTTAATGTACAAACACGCATACATGACTGATTTAAATGAATTGTTATTGTGAACGTATGTGTGTTTATTTAGTTTTTAATGTACAACTCGTATACAAAGTATGCGAATACATACAATTTTCGGCAGTGTTATAAAACACATTTTGTCAGCATTTTGCAACACTGAAGTGATAACTCGACTCGTTACTCAACGAGTCACATCATTAGAAATTTACACGATATCGAAATTATTTTCTACTCGATAGTAATTTCGATCACGAATGACAGAATTAGCCCCCTGAATTCGCCTTCCGGCTTGCATTCACCTGTATAAATTCGCCTTGGCTTGAACATAAACATATTTTTGCTGTTATTCTGCCGACGTTATTGCGTATGTTCGAAAATTAATATAGCGAGTGGAGACGTGAAGTTATAATTCTTAAATTAGATTTTTGGTTTTTGTACACCGGGTTTTATTCCAAGTTTTTATCATTTTATATATTTATTATTAATCCATTTTAGCGAGTTTTCAGCACTTTTGATAATGCAGATATCTATTATTAACATCACTTTTGCACCGGATATTCATAACTTGTAAATTATATTGACCGCAAAATATACAAAACTAATAATGAAATTGCCAAAATAGCAAAAAATTAAAAAAATCGAAACAGATTGATCACATTTTCAAATTTGAAAACATTTTTATTCCCATTTCTATCACCTTTTCTTTTGTTTTAAGCATAAATCGAAATATTTTATGAAATTTTTATGTTAAAGATTATTTTTTTCACTCATTTATTTATTGAATCTTCAAAATATGTTAAAGATAATACAATACATGTAGTACATGCTGAGAAGGACTACTTGCATATGCCAGATCATAAGCAAGACATTACCTGACTGCTTTTAAGTAATGCAAATAGTAAATAGTATGATATTGAAAAGTATGTTGTTAGGTAAGTGCAACACATTACCAAGATTTCGCTGGATAGTTACTTATACAGTATCGCGCAGGACTAACTTCATGGTTTGAATGCACAATAACTGTTTTAGTTTATATTTCTTATTTTTATTTCGGAACTTTGTGAATAAGACGTTGGGAATTTAACATGGAATTTAACACGACAGAACAGCGATCATAAGTTGTTGCATTTTATTTTAGAAATCAAAAGTCAATTCACACCATAAAGGTGGCGCAAAACGTCCTGTACTACTGCATATAGAAAGAAATTTGATTTAACTGAACTTTTATAATACGAAATAAATAAACATTATTTTTGCATTTAACATTACAACAAAACAAAAAACGTCTTAGGAATTTTCTTTACTAAATTTAAGATTTTCTATTTGTAAAATATAGATTTTCCGAAAAAAATTTCTGGCATCACTGGTATGTAGTGTTTTTATAATCTGCCATTTTTAAAATAAATTTAATATATCGCTCCTTTATTGCAACATAGTTATATCCCAAAAAAGCTTGTTTCGAGAAAAACACATTTCAAATTTTTACCTTCCATACAACTTTTAGAAATTTTCTTACGAAAATATCTCCTAAAGGAAACAGTTTAAAAGTAATTTGAATACATTTTTGGCACAATATAATAGTTGATATTGTTAAAAATTTTGCATTGTTAATATGCAAAAAAAGCAGATAGGTAATACTTAAATGTAACGCCTGCTCTTTCTTTCCCTGCAGCATTTGATAATGCTTAATGTTACTGTTTTGCTAAAATTATATTAAAAAAAAAAAGGCTTGTATATACAGCAATAATCGTTGGCAGGAAACTTCCAGCTTTGGATTAATCTTACTGTTCAATACATAAAAGTTCTTAAAACTTGGAGCTACACCCAAGAGTACTTTTAATTACCGGAACCAAATACCATTCCTCTTAATTTCTATTATGAGAAAATTTATTTTTTTTTTTTTTTTTAAAGTTTTAAACAACTTTTGTGACTTCTTTCATACGAATTTTACTCGTAGTCAGCGTTGCCCTTTGATACTAAAGTATCAATTTTATCCTTTTTTGAAGTCAATGAGATTTTTTATTAAACTTTTTTTTAAATGCCCTATTTGATCCTTCTTTCAAACATGGATCTTTTTGTTGAGAACGATCGAACTGCTCTTGCATATTTAACCAGTTCTCATTCATATTTAAGTAAGCTTTTATATTAAACTGCTATTATATATATATATATATATATATATATATATATATATATATATATATATATATATATATATATATATATATATATATATATATATATATATATATATATATATATATATATATATATATATATATATATATATATATATATATATATATATATATATATATATATATATATATATATATGTATTTATTATTTTTTTTTTTTTTTTATTGAAATACATTAACTTTTGGAAAATTTTTGTTTAGGTTTTATTGTTTTTTAAAAGCCTTACCCTTTTTTCTTGAAAATACCCTTTTTATGACACCATTTTTCCAAAATACCCTTTTTGTGCCACTTTTTGAAAATTTCGATGGCAACGCTGCTCGTAGTATTTTAAACAACAACAGCAATATGAAGTTTGAGTACTATAAGCATTTGCATAGTATTGTAACACACACGTACACACTTGCACACTTATACGTGAACACATCAACAATCAATTTTAAAATTGGAAAAAACACAAACGAGTAAATAATGGCCAGCCCATTTGTGTGAGAGTTTTAGGCTGTGTATCATTAATGTTCCATTTGATAACATATCACATACACACATACAATGCATGCATACATATTTATGCTCATATTACTAAATACATACACGTTTGCACAAGCCGAAAGTGTCATTTAGGGAGGAAGGAAGACAACAGGCTGGTAAAGCTGATTAAATATGCCAAGTACCATTTGAAATTATATAACTTGTAGTGTTTGTGCGAGTAGAGTATGTACTCGTATTACAAACTCTCTTTTGCACTCAACTTTTTTTTTCTAGATTGTTGCTGGAATATCTGACCTTTTTTTCGGGCATGTCCGTATAAACGTTTTAAGCAAAGAAAAAAAGTTATAAAAAAATAAGCTTAATGCCGATTTCTTATTTCCGTCTTTTCGTTTTGTCCTTTTATTTTATTGGGGCCATTTAAAATAGCAAAAAAACGGAATGAATGCAAATCGTCCTGCCTTGAGTGATAAATAACGGGGTGAAACGCAAAGCCAGCGGTATTTTGTTCTTAATGTTAAATTTAAAAATATCCTTGGGCTCTTTGGCTTGATTGAGTTGTAGTCAAATTTTAATTTTAAATACTCGCAATTAGCGAGATTAAAGAATTAAGACATTTCTAGTGATAATTATTGTACAATAATTATATTTATGTACATAAGTATACAGGGTGGACCAAAACTCACCATCGGGTTTAATAAATCAATAATTTTTTAATTAAAATATATATATTATTTTTTCTGGTTATTAAATACACAATCATGAAATTGTTTTTGCACTAAGTAGAAAACTAATTTTACTTATGTTATCCCTGTATTCAGCTAATCTAGAACTCGGAAATTAATTAGCCTAAACGTTCGATGGATTTGTCAGCACGCGATTATTTTCATTCGGGTAATTTGAAGGTGTGAGGGAATATAGGTGCACAAGATCGGAACAAACGAAATTGTTACCAGAGCTGCCACTCAAAAATTTTCAATCCGACCAAACTTGTATTAAAAACCTACCAAAATCCCAAAAAAAATTAGCTTTTCGAGTTAACACTGCAGAATTGTTAACAGTACTACCATTTATATTGTGCCAAAAACTTATTCAAATTGCTTTTAAACTGTTTCGTTTAGGAGATATTTTCTCAAAAAATTTGCTAAGACTTGTATGGAAACTAAAAACTTTAAATGCGTTTTTCTCGAAAAGAGCTTTTTTGAGATGTGACTATGTTGCAATAAAGGAGCGATGTGTATTTTTCATATAAAGTATAATTTTTATTCCATAAAGTTTTTAAATTATAGAATGAATAACAATAATGAAACGAAAACAAAGTTTCATTTCTGTTAAGCGCAACAAATTCCACTATGTAATAATGATATCAGGGTTGCAATCAACAAGGTTAAAATTAGGTGCAATATAGGCCAGTCTTGTTTAGACAAGACTTTAGAGAAAATACTCTTCATGATTAAAGACAAATCTAGATTTTATTTGATTTCAATATAAAATTTCAATATTTGCTGTTTAACATTTAAAAATTTTTTAGAATTTATATTTTTTCAGCTTTTGTGCCAATAAAAATATTTGAAAAATATGTTACTTTTAGTATTGAAATCGATTTCAGCATTTTTACAAAGATACATGTGGCATTTGCTTTTCATGGTGAGAACTAAATATAGGGTGTTTTTTTAAGCTAGATAGAACTTTAAATTGTAAAAAGTAACACAAAAAATTAAACTTTGATGAAACATTTTTTTTATTTGTTTCAGTATACTCTGACAAATCATCATGAATAGACTCACGCTTGAACAACGCTACGAAATTATCCAAATTTACTTTGAAAATCAGTCCCGTTGTTTTATCGCAAAATTGTGTTCAGCGATGAGGCGCATTTTTGGCTTAACGGGTTTGTTAATAAGCAAAATTGCCGCATATGGAGTGAGACCAATCCACAAGAGACCCTACAGACTCCATTACATCCAGAAAAATGCACTGTTTGGTGCGGTTTTCATGCTGGTGGCATCATCGGACCTTATTTCTTCAAAAATGAGACCGGAGCTCGCGTTACGGTCAATGGAGATCGTTACCGCACCATGATCAATGATTTTTTGTTTGAAAATATGGATGACATTGATCCGGAGGAGATGTGGTTTCAACAGGATGGCGCTACGTGCCATACGGCGAACGCAACCATCGACTTACTGAAATCAAAATTTGGCGATAAGTTGATTTCGAGAAATGGACCTGTCAATTGGCCTCCAAGGTCGTGCGATTTGACACCTCTCGATTATTTCCTGTGGGGCTACGTGAAGTCACTGGTTTATGCTGATAAACCAGCAACAATTGACGCCTTGGAGGCCAGCATTGTTCGTGTTGTTCGTGACATACGGCCAGCAGTGCTCGAAAAAGTGGCCCAAAATTGGACGTCCAGAATGCGCTTCGTCAAGAACAGCCGCGGTGCCCATATGCCCGAAATCATTTTCAAATGTTAATGTCACGTATTGATCTTTCGAATAAAAAAAAATTTTGATTACAATTTAATTTTTTGTGTTATTTTTTACAATTTCAAGTTCTATCGGGCTTAAAAAAACACCCTATAGGATTGCCGAGAGTTGCAAATTTTTGAGGTGACCAATATTCGGAGTTTCCTAAAATGTGTAGTTGAATTCTTTCAATAAGACCAAAATAAGGTTTAGCCGACCAGCCGACCAGCCAAACTAATAATATCCGACCAAATTTGGTCGAAAAATACCTACAGTGGCAACGCTGATTATTACAGAAATTCGAGCGCCACCATTACAAATTTTGGAGAATGTTAGAAAAATACTCTCAAACGAGGCCATCATTACAAAGCTGAAAACGGAGGTTATATAGGGTGTTCCAGAACTCAACGTCAAGCCGAAACCGGGTGACAGGATTGATTGCAACCGTAATGAGAAAAATCAGAAAAAAATGTCCCCTGCAGTTTGAAAATTATGGGCATTTACGAAAAACCTAGAAATTTGGTTAAACTGTGGATTATGCTCTCAGTGGGCCTTGAATAAACTTTTTCTTTGAGAACGCTACAAAAAAAAAAAAAAATAAAAATAAAAATAAATAAATAAAAAATCGTGGGATTTAAACCTAGAGAACGGGCTGGGCACGAGAAAGTGCCTGCAAGTTCAATCCACCTTCCCTTAGTCTGCCCGTTCACTAATATCCATTAGCCCTAACACCCATTAGCCCAAACTAAAGTTATGTTGGATAGACAATATACCCATATTGTTTGGTTGGAGTCATACGTATATTCATTCGGTAGGTTTGATAATTCACTGTCAAAAGACTAATGTGCTGTTGAAAAAGCTTAGACAAGCGCTTCATCTAGAAATTTTATATGTAAACCATTAATATTTTTGAATACTCTGCACACAAATTGTAAATGTTGATTTTTCACTTCAATTTAATAATTTTAAATTGTTACTAGATTATAAGGATTTATATGATTTACTATTTAATTAACATTTTGTTAGCCTGTAAATTTTTTTTTTATTCCATAGGCATATTAGAAGTAAATAAATGAATACAATCAATTTCAAATAAAATTCTCTAAACGTATCAATCGTTTGTGTTCTATAAACAGCACATTCCACCGGTAGCATTACTCCAAAATATTGACTCTTCTGAGAGTAAAGTTTTACGTGTAATTTGAGCAACAATTATCAGTGTGTTTACATTTAGCCAATACCCAGTTGACAAAATCGTATTAGACGGAATAGTCTTTTGCACACGTCTCTACTTTTTCTTTTTATCGTAGCAACCAACGGTTGTCCATTTGTTTGAAAGGTGTAAGGAAAATTAGAGACGTGTGCAAAAGAAAATGCTTGATTTTTATGTTTTGACAGGTATTGTTAAAGCATTTTTCTTTTTAAATTCCCAATAATTTATTTAGGTTGTTGCGATATAAAAATGAATGTTTCAGAATATTTTTCAATTAGGATAGCTCCCATTAGACAAAATACAACATATTTACGCTATTATAAGTCGATATGAGAAAACAATTTTTTGACCCACCCAAATGTATAACATGTAAAAAAACAAAGGAAAAATTATCTGTATGGTTCTATGTATATATGTGTATACATTACCTAATTATATAATATTATGACGTGCAACACCAGTACGATTAAACGTGACAATAGAATTTACAATTTTTCAAAAATATGGTCGGGAATGATAATATAATATGGTGAGACACGACAATAACAGTATTAGCCATGATACAAAAAATTATAACCGTTACCAAATATATGGTTATATGGTATAATTTGGTTTTTGGCTGTACTAGGTTTTGTAAATAAATTTCTTATTGAAACCATATTATGTAGTTGTATTCAACCATATAATTTAACAATAGTATTTTGCCCTTAAAATATTGTCATATCAACCATATTTTTTTTTCTGCGTGTACTAAGAAAACAAATATGAATAAATGAATGTATGCATAAAACATAAATATATTTAAATATGTACTAATGTATAAAATGTTAGTATGAGGTTTTCCATAAACCGTAACCAACTTTTTGACATAGACCCAATCTAAAGAACGCAAGGCAAAAAACTATCACGTACGCTAGCAATGCCACCTAGTTAAGTGCGCCTTAAATGATACGTTGAGAGATATTGTCCTTTGCGTAATCTTGCACGAACTAATGGCCATTTGACCTGCCGTCAATAATATGTCTTACACGATATTCGTTTGTCTTGTTCCCTTCATTCTGAAATACATGACCAACTAGGTAGTCAAAAAATATTGAGACTGCAGGGATCTGTGTGATGATTTTATTTATTTAACTATATAGTGGCAAAGTAAATTTGTAAAATATAGGATGCACAGCAAGGGTGGGGTGACGGAGACCATATGCCCAAAATTATATTAACAGTCCACTTGAAGCGTCGCTGTGACTAACTATAATGACCTATGCCTTCAAATAGGAGGTTGCAGCGTGGTTAACAACGAAATTCCTCTAGAAAAACTGTAAACCCATACAGTTAGTTAAGGCAGCCCGTTAACCAGTACGAGCAAGACGTAAAATTCTTGAAGGGCAAACAACAAAATTAACAAGTCTGACCGCACTTAAGAAATAATTACAATGATGCGAGAGCTGTTTTTCAGCCCGGAGCTGCTTTACGACTGTCTGTATGCTAAGCTGCGGACCTCTAGTATAAAAATCTTTGAAAAATTTCTCTAGTGTCTTATTTTTTATGTGACGTTCCAGACTATTTAAGGACGTTTCAGACTATCATAGAAGTCTTAGGATTTTGTGAGACATATGTATGTATATCTAATGAGAATTGTGATGTGACTGTCAAAAAATAGTCTAACGCATCACTAAAATTATTGACAATTCACGAAAGGCACCTTTTCATGGTAATACAAATATAAACAATTGAGTTTTTTATTCACTATATTAGCTTGTAACATTCACTATATTAGCTTGTAACATTGATACCAAAAAAAAATTTTCTATGTTTGAGAATATCTTTCAAAAATTTACAAAGTCTACTGATGATTAGGATAGCTCTTATGAAATGTCGACATATAGATAGCTGGGAAACGTAGAAAACAAGCTATTTATAATTTTTTATTGGTAATACAAATATTTAGATTTGTCAAAAATGTGTGCAGAATAAAGGCTGAGCCGAATCTAAAATACCCTTCACCATAGTCACGTAAATATATAGTATATATTACAAATTTGAATTAAATTTGCTCGGATATATACGTACCGATATCGGAAGTTTTCATTCCCTGAGTTTGTATAACCTTCTTTGATAACCACAACTGCTTTCAAGAAAAAAAAATTTGTTCCATGAAAAAATCGGTTTTGACTATATCTCGAGTATATATGGACCGAGATCGCAAATTTTCATTCTCTATATTTTAGTAACCGCCTTTTATTCCCAGAACTGCTTTTAAGCAATATACATTTTTTAAGTTCACTTAACATTTTCATGGAAAATCAGTTTAGACTATATCTTGGGTATATATAGACCGATATCAGAAATTTTCATTTTCCATATTTAAATAACCACCTTTTTTAAGTTTGCTTACCCGACAGTTTCATGAAAAAATCGGTTTAGGCTATATCTTTGCCTTTTAATCGTCATGCCAAATAAATAACCGTGTCCAATTTGAAACAGCACAAAATAAATCCAAAGATTTTATTATTTCGGACTTTTGGATATAACTCAGCTATACGTGAACCGATTTTACTGAATTTCAAACCCATGAACCAATGGAGTAATAGAATGGTGAAAGAAAAAAGCTTCTGAGGCTAATGGTTTTCTCAGAAACGGTATTTCAACAACCGACAATCGGACATCGCGTACTCGACTTTTCTATTAATTCTGCTTTGGAATGTATGTACATATATACAAGGTGGCGCAAAAATAACCTTCCGATGTTCATCATATTGGTTGTGGCTTAGGCAGTGAGTGCTGTAGCACCATCCTGTTGGAACCACATGTTTTCCAATCCCAATTCATCAAGTTGCGGCAAAAAGAACTCCTTGATCATTGCACTGCAGCGCCCACCATTCACAGTAACCGTCTTCGAAGAAAAAAGATCCCATGACTCCTCCGAGCGAAAACAGCACACCATACAGTGACTTTGAGTGGGTGTAATGGCTCTTCGTGGGTTACACGCGGATTTTCAGTGCCCCAGAAGCGTAAATTTTGCTTATTTACGTACCCGCTAATGATTATTTTTGATGAAAAATCATCTTCATCAAGCAGTGTAGCGTAACATTGTTTATTAACGTGTATTTCGCATGTGTATACTACACAAATGTGAAAACAGAACTGGCAGTAGGGGGAAATCGCAAAATTTTTAGCATTTTTTTGTTGTTTTTTTTTTCTAATATTATATGATAATGGGGTGGTATCATTCGTCTAGCTCGAGTTCAATCCTGGCTAAAGCCAAGAAATATTTTTATTTATAATTATAACAATAATTGCCGCGATCAATAACTCTTGATCAAAGAAGACAGGAAAAAATAATTGAAAACACTAAAACTGGGGGACAACTAGCTGTTTCACAGTCGCTACACTGCTCATCAGCACCCACTAGGATTCGAACTCAGTAAACATAATGTATTTTTAATACGGCTGCTTAATCAACTCAGCCACTGAGCTCTTATTTATTTTTTCGTCTATATTTGTCTCATATTGATCAGATATGCAATTTTCTGATTTCTTATGGCATTTTCTGATAGGAGAATAACTTTTGCGCCACCTTGTACTTTATAGGGTCGCAAATGAAAATTGTAGAAATTAAAAACGGAATCAGAAACTTATATTTACGCTTTATATTTTTGTGAAGGGTATAAAAAGAATTGGTTTGCAAAACAGCTGATGGCAGAAGCTTCCAATTGTAACACTGCAAATTCCATCTGAAACTTACAGAAACAATTTTACACCATGTATGCTTTTGCAATGCACACTGTGATATCATACATGGTGTATAAAAGTAGCTTTAACGGTGATTAAACGTTGCAATTTGGCCACACTGCTTTTACAACCTTGCAGCAGGCTAATCAACCTTAACCCGTTTTATTTTTTATTTTTGAATACTCCTCTAAAATTGTTCTTCACCAAGAGCTGTTAATTTTTATTTTAAAAAGTTAAATTCTTTAACAAAATTACTATATAAAACATATTAATTATATTACATTCTAATATAAAATTTTAAGATTGAGACGACTTTGAAAGTGCAAAAAATAATTAAAGTATAATAATTGCCCATAAAAGGTTCAACAAAATCTTAATGCAGTTGTGAACACTTGAATAATTGCGATTAAAATTTAAATGCCAAATTTTTGTTGCTGTTATTGTTGTTGCTGGTGTTTTTTTTTATTCACGCGTCAAGAAAAGTATCATTAATTTAAAAATAAATACATATATTATTTTTTAAACATAATTTGCATGAAGTTCAACGAACTTGTGACAGAAACTGATGAAAATAATTGCAAATTATTTGAAATATTTTTTGTAAAAAACAGAAGAAAAAAAATCAAAACTGAGCAGAGAATAGTTTCAAAATTACACATAATTTGACAAAGACACACCGCGGGAGACTAGTGAATAATAAAAAAAAAGAATAGAGGATGCAGTTTTTACAGCAACAACAAATAAAGAAAAAAAGCTTAACAAGATATTTTTTATTATTTCCACCAATAAGTGTTTTTTTTTTTTAATTTTATTTTTATTATTATTATTATTCGACTGTTAAGGTTAAGGTGAATGCAAATGTGCACTCAAATTGTGTTTTTTATTTGTTTTTTTTTTTTATAATTTACTCTCTTCAAAGCACTTTACGGCATAAACAAGTTTACAGAATTGAACATGACGAGAAAAAAAAAGAAATTGTGTGTGTTTGTGCATTTGTTTTTTTTTTTTTTTTTTCTTAAAATAACTTCTTAGTAAGTGATTATTGTCTGGATAACTTCCTGATTACGTACCTCCCCCTTAAGTGCAGTTGTAAAAGCAGTCTGTAAACGATTCTCTCCCTTTTTTTAATGGTTTGCCACAGAGTTAAAAGACAAATTCACCAAATGATTGTAACCCCGTCAATTATCGTAATCGTGACAAATAGCGACTCGTAAGTCTAATTTTAACGCAATCAAGAAGTCACAGGCCGGGCAACAAATTATATGCAGCTTATTGGCGTTTCTTTTTTTAACTTGCGTGCTTTTTAATAACTCAACTTTAAAAGCAACTGAATGTAAGACACACAAACCGTGTAACGACGCCTGCCTTCGTGTTCTCGTTAGTAAAAGCGCTCACCATCCCAGCAGAACAAACGTTTTTGTATAAAATGTGTTTAAGCGTTACGAATCAATCAAGTGTAACGATTGAGGCAAATACTGCGAGTGCAAAAGACAAATAATGTTAAAACAAATAGTCGTTAAAAAATCACCAAGTTTACATGGCTGTAAAAATTTTATAAAGGACTCTACAACCGTAAAGGCCATGTACTTATGGATGGTATAAATATTGAGGAATCGGATGCTCTTGATGTTCTGGGAATGAAGATACAGTGTGATATTCGCTGGACTGAACACATTTTTCATGTCTCTAAAGTAGCATTCAAGGGCCTCGGGTTTTGGAAACGGTCTAAGATGTACTTCACTCCATCCGACCTATTTACTATTTATACCATCTACATCCGACCGAAAATGGAATACAACTCTCATGTGCAGGAGAGGGCGAAGAAGCTCATAAGTGACAGTAGGGTATCCAACTCTATTGATTCACTGGACATCGATGCAGTGTGGGGTGCGTTACTCTGTTCTATCGTTACTACAATGGATTTTGCTCTGACGAGATTAGGGATCTTGTTCCCGAAACTCGCCCTTTTTTACGTAACACGCGTTCATCGTCCAGAGCTCATCCATTTGTGGTTGATTGCCTGGTGAATCGTACTACGCATTACAGAGAGAATTCGTTTTTCAGCCGCACGCTTCGTCTGTGGAACAAGTTGCCTGCAGACGTGTTTCCTGCTTGTTATAACGTTGGAAAGTTCAAGTCAAATGTCCACAAACACTACTCCCTCTTTCCACCTCTTCACAACCTATTTTCCTAGTTCTGGTACAATGCATTGCATATGTAGGGGTCATCCCCTGAGTCCAATAAAAAAAAAAAAAAAAAACAGAAAAGCGCAAAGAAAAAATTTGTAGGTCACAATAAAAACTTTGGCAGCGCTCGCGATTTTTTTTATTTATCTAAAAAAATGTTTGTTAATTTTTATTTTTAATTATTTTTTATGATAATAGAAGTTAGAAATATTATGGGACAAACCATTGAAATTGGTTCTAATTGTTTGCTTGGATCTATTAGAAAATACTTCAACACATAAAAAGATGAGAGTTGTCGAACTTTTCGCTTCACGTTGCGTTGGAAGTACTTTATGTGACATTTTTCATATAATTATGTATATTTTATCTTAGATGTCAAAGCGAAGCAAAAGTTTTATCTGATGCACGATGTGAATTGTAAGTCACACTCACGTTTGCCATATTTTGACGATTTATAGTCATTTTAACGATTTTTGCTGCCGAAAATAGCACTTTGACGATTTAAGGTCTGTATTTGACGATTTTTGTAGATCGCATTTTAACTTTCATATCTTTCAAGCAATTTTGGTTTTACAACTACAAATATGTAAAGGGTATATATAAAGGCCGGGGCACATAGAATTCGTCGTATGTTATACTTTGCCTTTTTTAACTGGCAACTAAGTTGAAATACATGTCGGCTTATGAGCTTTGTCACATTCGGTACTTCTCCGTCAACGCAAAGTATTAAAGTTGAGCAACTTTCAACTTTGAAAATACGTTGAGAACTTTGGCAACTATCTGGTAATTTTTTTGTATATTTTAATATAATTTTTCGTTCAAAAATTAAATAAATTGAAAAAAAAATTGTGTTAGATTTTTTAAGCTGTGTCTGAAATATAAATTCAAAGATTTTAATCAAACTAAATTAAACTGCAGTTGGTTTTATATCCGTTATCAAAGTACTGATTGTGCCAACTTCATACTTTGTACACGTGATGTCGGCTGATAAAGGAGACGGACAAAGTACGACGGATTGTATGTGCCCCGGCCTTAAGTTTGTTATTCCGTTTGTAATTCCTAAAATTTTCATTCAATTTCATTTTCATTTTCATAAAGTATATATATTCTGAAACAGCACTGATAGAAAATTCCATTAAGCGATGTCTGTCTGTCCACCGTTGAAATACCGTTTCTCAGGGAAACCATTAGACTTAGAAACTTTTTTCTTTCACCATTCTTTTACCCCATCATTCATGGGTTTGCTATTAAAATATATGTTATATTTATGGTATAGAAAAAACGGTAGTAAAATAAATGTGTACTATTAATATGTTACGAGGGGTTCGGAAACTTCTTAGCCTTGCACAAAAAGCGCGGTATAAACAGAAAAAAGTTAAGTGTTTTGAATTTTTCCATCTCTGTTATGAACACATGCTAAATTTTGTTCCGATCTGGTAACTCCTTCATATAGAAACAGGTGTTCACAAAAAAGCATCCGCGATTTTTTTACAATGGAAAAATTAGAAATGCGTGGTGTCATTAAATATTTACATAAAAAAGGTTTATCGGAACAAGAAATTCATAATGATATGGTGAATGTGTTAGGTGAAAGTTGCTGAATTTAAACGTGGTCGTACAAGCAGTGAAGATGAAACACGTAGTGGACGTCCAAAAACAGCAACAACAACAGAAATTGTAGCCAAAGTGCATGATATGGTATTAAATGATCGACGAATAAAAGTGCGTGAAATAGCTAATATCATGGGCATCTCAAATGATCCAGCCCATTTCATTTTGCATGAAGAACTACAGATGAAAAAGGTGGCTGCCGCGTTTGTTAACAGTCGACCAAAAACGTAGAAGAATGAACATTTCTCAAGCTTGTTTGGATCGTTGTAAGCGAAAGAAAATGGATTTTAAGCGTCGTTTCATAACTGTTGATGAGACATGGAACCACCACTATACTCCAGAGACAAAAGAACAATCCAAACCATGGACTGAAGCTGGAGGAAGTGCCCCAAAGAAGGCAAAAACAATTCAATCGGCTGGTAAGGTTATGGCAACGTTTTTTTTGGGACTTTAAAGGTATTTTATTGATTGACTATCTGCAAAAGGGTAAAACAATAAATTCAGAGTACTATTGCAACCTTTTGTATCAATTAAATGTACAAATTCGAGAAAAACGTCCTGGCTTACAACACAAAAAAAAATAATTTTTCTTCAAGACAACGCACCAGCCCACAAGAGTGTTTACACAATGGCTAAAATCAGCGAATTAAAGTACGAGTTGCCACCTTATTCTCCTGATTTAGCTCCCAGTGACATTTACCTGTTCCCAAATCTAAAAAAATTCCTTGCTGGCAAGAGTTTTACCCCAAATGAAGATGCAATTACAGTTGTAAACCACTCTTTTGAAGACCTTGAGGAAAACTATTTTAATCAAGGGAATATAATTGCTAGAAAAGCGTTGGACTAAGTGTATTGAAGTTTCAGGAGATTATACTGAAAAATTTAAATATTTTTGAAAAACTAACTATTCTCTTTCATTGATAGGCTAAGACGTTTCCGTACCGCCCTCGTATGTGATATTTATTCTCTAATATATACATATTTTTATATATTAGAGATGTTTTTAAAAGATCATATGTGAATAGCACTAAAAAAATTTTCAAAATTGTATGCTTTAACCTTTGTGCTTTAACCTTTATGTTTTAACCTTTAAAGCTTTGAAGCAAAAACTTTTGTCGAAGTTCACTTATTCAACATTTTCATTAAAATCGGTTTAAGCTTTATCTCGGGTATATATAGACCGATGTTAAATATTTTAATTTTCTGTATTTTATGAAGGAGCACTTTCACCTTTTATAATCAGAACTGATTTTACACAAAGAAAAAATGTTTTCTTGCAAAAATCGCTTTAGGCTATATCTAGGATATATGTATATGAACCGATATCGGAATTTTCATTTTGTGTGTTTTAGTAAACTGCTTTTACAAACACAACTGCTTGTAAGGAAAACAATTTTTTTCATGGAAAAATCGGTTTACACTATATCTCGGGAATGAATTTTAATTTTCTGTATTTTATTAACCTCCTTTTATAATCAGATATGCTTTTAGGAAAAAAATAAATTCATAAAAAATCGCTTTAGGCTATATCTCGGGTATACATGGACCGATATCGAAATTTTCATTTTCTTTATTTTAGTAATCTCCTTTTATAATCAGAACTGATTTTAAGCAAACATTTTATTATTCATGGAAAAATCGGTTTAGACTATGTATATCTCGGACCTAAATGGACCGATATCGGAAATTTTTATTTTTTGTGTTTAAGTAACCTCCTGATATTACCACAACTATTTTTAAACTAAACAGCTGGTTTAAGTTCGCTATACCACACTTTCATGGAAAAATCGGTTTAGGCTATATCTCGAACATATTGGCCGATATCGGAAAATTGGTTTTTCTGTATTTTAATAACCTCTTTTCATTACAGTTTTTAATCAAAAAATTGTTTAATGGAAAAATCGGTTTAGGTTTTACCATAGATTTATATGGACCGATATCGGGGCAAAAAATGAAAACTGTAGAAATTACAAACGGAATTACAAACTTGTATATACCCTTTAGATTTTTGTGAAGGGTATAAAAATTGTGTTCGAATATTATTATTGGATTAGCATCCTTCTCTATGGGAGCGAAATCTTGGAGGAAAAAATAGGGCGCAAAGTAGGGTGATGCAACGGACAGCTACTTTACGGGTCGCTTCTGCATAGCGTACAGTACTGGCGGGCACGGTTATGGTAATAGCTGGTATAACCCCAATAGGTAGGCAGGCCGCTGGATACCCCGGAATAGTTTAGGTTGTCCAGCTCACTTGGATCGTAGTCGTTCCCTTTGTGATTGTATAATCCCAATAGATCTATAGATTTTAGCGCGCTGGTTGACAAGGATATTAAAGCAGACTGGCCATGCAGATATTGGAAGGATGCAGCAAATATGACAGGAAATTTTACACAGTTGGCAGTCTAGATGGAGTACTGACACTAGGGGCAGATAGACGGAGCGTCTCGTTCCCAGTATCTATACATGGATAAAGAAATGGCACAGGAGTGTAAGCTATTACCTGACTCAAATTCTGTCAGATCATGGCTACTACCGGAGATATTTACACAAGACGGGCAAATATAGCACACCCTTTTGTCTCTATGAGAAAGAAGAGGTCCTGGACGATGCTGAACACACTTTCTTTTAGTGCATGCGATGGGCGTAAACTCGTAGAGAACTGGAGATGGTAGCTGATTCAATAACAGTAGAGAACGTCGTGAATATCACGATAGCAAGCCTGGCCAACTTTTTAGCAGTACCGCGATTCTGCGAAAAAGTTCTGCCGATGAAAAAGTCAAAATTTAATGCTGTGTTAACATTTGGTAGGTTTTTTTGCTATTGATAGGTGCAAGTCAACGTCCACAAACACTACTCCCTCTTTCCTTCTCCTTATAATCTACTTTACTAGTTCCAGTACAACGCACTGCATATGAAGAGGTCGTCTCCTGAGTACTGGTCCAAGAAAAAAAATTTGGACGCCGCAGAACAAGACGATAGTCAGGTACCTAGATGCAGGACAGTGATAAGGGAAGGGCTGATTAAGTCGTTGGAAATTCCCCTTCAAGCAATGCTAATGCGGTCCCAGTGTGGACATTTTTATTCTAGGATGAAGAGGGGGTTTTTTAATCGGTAAAATAATTGTTGTGATCAGTCCGATACAAAACAGAGTATACCGATTCCCTATCAGCGCGTTAATGAATTTTCCTCCTCGATGGCGAAACATTTAAATCTTTTAATTATATTATTGGTTACTCAAATATTGTTCGATCTTTCTTCGCTTTTTATTCGATAGTTCAAGATTTGTTGGAATTCTATATAAAAAAATTATAATAGTTTGTAAAAATGTTTTATCCAAATAATACTCCAATAATAATATTATTCGAATATTATTGTTGGATTAGCAGAATTTAATAAATTTTTTAAATTGGTGAATTGAGTATTATTCGTTTATTTTTCTTTTACTCGATTGTTTTGTCTTTTTTTCTATATCTTCCATTTTCTGGTGGCATATTTTTTATTCGATTTTGTGTGCAATTGCCAATAAAAATTTTCTATGCGAATAAAATTATTTGAATAATATTAATCGATTGGCGCTATCATTCAGCTTTTTTTTAATTACTGATTATTTGAATATTGTTGGATTGTTTCTCGCTTCATTCGATTACTCGAATATTCTCTTTTAGTAAATATTTTTTATATTTAGAGTTTTATGAAATATTTTGTGAAAAATTGAAAATAAAATTTCTCTATCCGAATAAAATTATTCGAATAATACTAATCGATTGGCGGTTTCACCGATTTCTTTTTGTATTACTGACTATTTGAATATTGTTTGATTGTTTTGTGTTTTATTCGATTACTCGAATATTATCTTTTCGTATATATTTTTTATACTCCAATTTTGTGAAAAACTGCGAATAAAAAATGTTTTATTCGAATAATATTAATCGATTGGTGGTTTCATTGTATTTTTATTTTTTTATTACTATTGTTTGAATGCTTTATATATTATTCGATTATTCGAACATTCTTTTTTATCTTATTCGCTTTTCTAAACATTGAAAATGGTTAAGAAAAATCTATAAATAAATAATTACTAATCGGTTATACAAATAAACTACTAGTAGAAATTTTCAAAAAACCTTTATTTGGACCAAAATAATGGAATTTTGTTTAATCATCCCTAAAATATCGTTAGTGAAATACAAATATGAGGTTAGTTATGTGGCCTTAAATTTCCTTGAGTTTAATGATGAATAAAAATTGTAACTCGAATTGCATAATTGTAAAATTTTTTTGGTTCCCAAATGACTATAGAAAATGTTCATTTGATTGTCTAATCTACAAACTGTAATCGGTGAGAATTCAGAGTTGATTTTTTTTATAAAATAAATTTATTTCTCCAAGTGGCAACACACATTTCACTTTTCTTCGTCATGTGATATATAAACGACGAAATTATGAAAACAAGAAATAAATTTGATAACAATGTAACACCAGCTACAAAATGAATATAACAAACAAACAAAAAAGTAACGGAAAAAGAAAAACAAAGGCTACCACAGAAACCGCAATTACGGTTAAAGATAATTTCCGTGTTTCCCTCTGTTTTGTTTCATTTTTTACGTATTTTTTTTTTTACAAGAAAAGCAAAAAAATTAAAGGCAAAAACTTTTTTAACTCGACTAAGGAGTCAATGAAATCATAATGAATACAACTGAAAACACATGCAATCACAAACGCACATTAGCACGCTGAAAGGCGCACGTGTGTGTACGAGTATGCGTTGCGCTGCATGTGCACTAAACGAAAACAAAACGAAATTAAGAAAAAAAAAAACTGAATATTAAAGAAATTATGAGTAAAAATAAATGAGATGTTAAAAAAAAGAAAAACTTCAAAACGAAAATTAATTCTTGGTAGGTGATATTAATATGAATTTTGAACTTTCCTTAACAATATTATTATCATCATTATTATCGTCATCGTCATTGCAAATCGGCAATATCATTCCCGACACTGTGGGCATGACTGCTTTAAGTTTTGCTTTTAGGAATTTATACAGAAAATAGATGCAATCAGAGTATGAAAATAAATAATAAATTATTAACCCTTAAGTGAACACCAGGGTCTGGCCAGACATTTTTCAGATTTTTAATAATATTTTTCATATATATCATAGCCATAGGTTACTGATTTTTTATGAATTCCTCAATAAAGGTGTTTTGTGTAGAAAAATTAAAAAAAAAATAATAATAATTTTAATAATAATAATAATAATAATAATAATAATAATAATAATAATAATAATAATAATAATAATAATAATAATAATAATAATAATAATAATAATAATAATAATAATAATAATAATAATAATAATAATAATAATAATAATAATAATAATAATAATAATAATAATAATAATAATAATAATAATAATAATAATAATAATAATAATAATAATAATAATAATAATAATAATAATAATAATAATAATAATAATAATAGTAATAATAATAATAATTTTTTTTTTAAATCTGTGAGCGCGATAATCGCTCTTAAAAAAATTTTATTCACGTTTGAACCTCCAGGGTCCATCCAGACCCTATAACAATATGAACAAAACATCGTGCATTGAAACAAACAAAACGTGTAAAAATCACACTATGCATAAAAACATTTTATTTGTGTTTATTTAACACAATGAAATGATGGAACGTAGTGGTTCAAGTCATCACCAGCTCCCAGAAAATTTATGTCGCATAATGTTTTGAAATATTTTTTAGGGCCAACAACTGACGGCGTTTGGGAATTAGAGATATCCAAACGACTGTTTTCAAATGACATAAAAGAAATTGTGCTGCATGAAACAAATAAACATGGTAGAAAAGTTTATGAATTATCAGACAAAGACAAAGCCGATAAAAAGCCAGTTTGGATACCAATGTCTATGGAAGAATTAGATGGATTCGTGGGAATATTGATTTGTGCTGAGGCAACGCACAACAATATGCAGGAGCTTTGGAAAACTTCAAATATACGCATGTTTCGCGCAATTGGGTTTCATGAAAATATCCTCATATGCTTTTATGTTCCGAAAAAATAAGGCTATTATACTGCTATCAACAGTTCACTACAGTACTACTGCATTACAACAATGCCAAAACAGGTGTAGAGGTTATGGACCAAATGCTTCGCAAATATACTATTAAGCGAAGAACACATCGATGGACCTTTTTTACAACATGATCGACATAGTGGCTCTGGCTTCATTCATTATATATGATGAAAACCTGTCCGTGAAAAAGATACAAGTCGCCAGAAGAACATTTCTATCCCACCTTTCGGAACAGCTTGCATATCCTAGCGTTGAAGAACGAAGCAAAAGCAAGAAAGTTACAGCAAATTTTGTTAGGTCGGGAATAGAAGCTTTTTTAAACAAAACCATTCAGATAGATTTGTAAGAATATAGACAAAGGCAAGCGGTGCACTAGAATTCTGCAAAAATCCTGTTTGCCTTCAGCATTCTAAATGTGATAATATATGTTTTAAATGTAACTAAGACTGTATATCCTATTGTGTATATGACTACAATTTTAATGAAACGACTGAATTTTTTAATTTTTTTACTTGTTTACGTTTTTTGTATTGTATTATAATTATTTTTTAAGGATGAATAAGATTAATTTAAAAAACCAACAAACATATTTCATCAATTTACATACAATAGAAATTAAATTCCATACAAAATACAAGGGGTTCCAGCCAGACCCTGGTGTTCATTTACGTAAACTCATTTTGGTATTCGCTTAAGGGTTAAGCGTGTAATATATTCGGCTGGGCCGAATTTAAAATACCTTTCACAGTAGTGACGTATGTTTCGCTCCTTTATTGCAACATAGTCATAACTAAGCTTGTTTCTAGAAAAACACGTTTCAAATTTTTAGCTTTCACAGAAGCCTTAGAATTTTTTTTTTTTGAAAATATCTCCTAAAGAAAACAGCTTAAAAGTAATTTGAATTAATTTTTGGCACAATATAAAAAGTCAACTCGAAAAGCTCATTTTTTTCAGATATGACTATGTTGCAATAAAAGGTCAATAAATTAGGGTCAATACATACAGACATTTGTATGAACATCAACAGCATTTATACGACCATCAAATATTCTATAATTTTCAAATTTTCCAGCTTAAAGGTGGTTTGTTTACATAAATATTTTATCGCCTGTATCTTTTTTTTTTAAATCGAATTAGGGCTACCGTCATTCACGATGCAAAAATATATTTTACACGAAAAAAAGTAAACAAGATACAAATAATGTATATAGTGGCAATACTGGGGTTTGAGAAAATAGCCTTGTTCGAGGATATTCCGGGTAAAGTCCGGTAAAATGAGAGTAAAAAAAAAATCTTTCTCAAAGAATAACAAATTTACAATTTTCAAATTCAGTGTTCTCAACTTTTAAATTTTATAATACACTGAAATCCAATCAAAAACACATACTTTTACAAAAAGTTGAAAATTTTTATTATTTTATAAAATTGACAAACAAATTTATTTTATAATATCCATTTTAATAAAAAAAAAATTTAACTTTTTACATTTATGAGAAAGATAACTATGTATCGCAGAGTTATTTTTAGAATTTTCTTCGATTTAAAAGTAAATTAGTTTTCAATTATTATGTTTATGCACAGCCAATTTGTAAATAAAAACTATTTGAAATAATTAACTGACTATTTATGCATTAATGCGAGCGATCGATATCGAGTGACATAGTGGGTCAGGTAGTTTATTTTTTTAATTTCTAAAACGAAGGTAAACTTTTATACAATTCAAAACATTTTCTTGATCCACTTGTGTGCTTCTTCTTACACCAATTTACTCTGCAAAAATTTCATTGAAATTACAAAATGTAAACTTACATTCACAACGTTTGCACGAAAATCAAACATTTTTTATATTTGTGGAAACATGTTTTAAATATTTGTATAAACCAGCAAACAGTCCCATAAACACAAATGTTTGCACAAACTCAAAATATTAACATGTTTGGCAACAGTTTGTGTAGTTTATGAAATACACCTGTTGTCGAAAACTTGACGTCGAAAGTCGATAAATTGTTGTGTATATAGTTTCTGATTTTAACAAATTTCATATAACATAAATTTTTTTTATCGATAGTAACAAATTAGCAATATATTGATATCAAATGAAATATGTAAAATTTTGGTATGAGAAATCGAAATCAAATATTAAAAAGAAAATATACTAAAAATTAATTAAACGCATCGTGCATTGATTTAAAAATTTTTTGTGCGATTTTTAAAAACCACTAAAATTGTGTGAAAAGCGTTGAGTTGACAGCGCTGTTGTAATTCAAACAAATATTTTTGCCAATTTATTTAAACATTTTGAGCCATATAAAAACGGAAATTAACTTATTTTAATATAACTTATTTAAATATAAGGTATTGTCATATTTTTAAATACTTTTTTTCATAATTTGCACTTTGGTATTTCATTTTCATAAATAGCAAACAGCTGATTAAATGGTTTAACAATTTTACCATTTTGCACGGAAAAAAAGTACGGGTAAAGTGTGGTAAAAGGAGAAACACAAATTATTCTCTCAGAAGCTTTCTCATTTACCCAATTTGCACATTTTTCAACACAAGAAACACTTTTCGTGCAAATTGGGAGCTCGCGAGTTGCCGCGGTAACGACGTCGAACACAAATAATGTTAACCAATACATGTTTATCGTAACTGAACACGAACAATTAGAAGCGCGTTACACGGATCCAATTTCTTACGCAGTCATAAACGTGTCGCTCATTTTCGCTTTATTTAAAACGCGATCCATGAACAGGCTGTTAGTAAAACGATATTTCAACTTTTTTATACCATTTGAACAACACGATTTTAGGAACCGAGCAAAATACGTGTTACAGCCTGTTTACAAAACAGCTATAGCGATAAAAAGCACTAACTTAGCAACATTTTTTGTTTTTTGGTTTATACATGACAACTACTGACGATTTTTGTTAAAAGATGTAACCAAGGCAGCTTTATATGTTATATATGTCAAAATTTTGACAACTATTCGTAAATTCTACCAACAAAATACATGTTGATGTTTGTTGGTGTTGTATTTATTGTAATTATGCCACTACCTGTATATAGCTGCCTTGGATGTAACTGCTATCAATTTATTTTGGTTTGTACAACACGACTTAGCTCACACTAAGTGTCAAAGTGTGACGAATAAAAAAACATATTCGTCAGTTATAAAAATAAATGTGGTTTTAGTTTTTAAAAACTTTTGCTAAATTTAAATGAATTTACAAAAATTTGACTCTGGTTTGGCGTAAAAGTGGCTAACAGCACGCTTTGCATTGTGTATGTAAAACCATCTGAATCCTATTTGTTTTGTGTTGGCATCAATGAGATTAACTTTGAACGAGGCAAGCTATTACCGATGGAAGATGTGAAAGCGAAGTTGATGGGAAAAGTACTAAAACAATACTATGTGAATATGTTTCCGAAAAGAATACATTCTTATTAAAAGCAGTGCAAGATTAAAATGACAAAGCGACAGAAGTGCTGTAAGAAATTTGACCATATAAAGTGCAAGTGCTCAGCAATACTTTAATTTTTTGTCTTTTTTTTTTGTTTATATTGGATCAGTACTCAGGGGATGACCCCTACATATGCAGTGCATTGTACCTGAACTAGGAAAATAGGTTGTGAGGAGGGAGAAAGAGGGAGTAGTGTTTGTGGACATTTGACTTGAACTTTCCAACGTTATAACAAGCAGGAAACACGTCTGCAGGCAACTTGTTCCACAGACGAAGCGTGCGGCTGAAAAACGAATTCTCTCTGTAATGCGTAGTACGATTCCCCGGACAATCGACCACAAATGGATGAGCTCTAGACGATGAACGCGTGCTAAGTAAAAATGTGCGAGTTTCGGGAACAAGATCCCTAATCTCGTCAGAGCAAAATCCATTGTAGTAACGAGAGAACAGAGTAACGCACCCCACACTGCGTCGATACTCCAGTGAATCAATAGAGTTGGATACCCTACTGTCACTGATGAGCTTCTTCGCCCTCTCCTGCACACGGTCGAGTAACCCCAAAATTGACTTTGAGGCACCGGCCCAAACATGAAAGTTGTACTCCATTTTCGGTCGGATGTAGGTGGTATAAATAGTAAGGAGATCGGATGGAATGAAGTACTTCTTACACTGTTTCAAAAAACCGAGGCACTTGAATGCTTCTTTAGAGACATGAAAAATATAATCAATCTAGCGAACATCACACTGTATCTTCATTCCAAGAACATCAAGAGCATCCGATTCTTCAATATTTATACCATCTATGAGTACAGATGAAGCAGCATTTGCGGTCGTTTGTTTGTGCGTCAATAAGCAACATTGGGTCTTACGAGCGTTAAAGGTGACCCTGTTTTTACGACCCCATTGGGAACTTAATAGAAGATCACTATTCAGTGAATCGTTTATATTTAGCCTCTTGGCAGTGATCTCTGATAGGCTGGGCCTATGACCAAAAGAGTAAGAGTGACAAATGCTGCTGTCATCTGTAAAAGAGTGGATAGGGTTGGAAGTTTGATAGAGAATTATTTTATTTAATTATTTTATAAAGAACTCGATCGTTTTTGTGTCCATGCCTTTCGAAATCATGAAAAATGTTAGCCACTAAGGCCTGTTTCTATCAAACGGAGTTCTGTCACTCTTATGCAAAATGGTAACGGAAAACTTCGCCAAACGGGTGTGTATGTGCATGCAAAGCCGTGGAGGGCAATTGTCTGATGTGCTATTTCATAAACAGCCCCATTCTACGTATTTTATTAATCAATAAAAAATGCTAATCAAAAAAATAAAAACCGTATTTTCTAATTAATTTAAATCTGGCATTAGCTTATGGATACTCTTTATATTAGATTACTGAGTCAACGTGTTGTTTTATTGCTGTAGGTTGAATGAAAATACTTTAATTTGTGTTTCGAATTATAAACGCACTTAACATTTGTCACAAAAAGAATTTTTCAAAAGACAGTAATATAATTCTCTACAAACGTATTTAGAAAGTCTGGATGGTATTCCTCAGTCCGACTATTCTTTATGGCGGGCGACTAAGGGTTTAAAAAGGCCAGTCAGAGGTAAGCCGCCCTTGCGAGAACCGTCTGGTGACTGGGCTAGGGATTATTTGAAAAACGCTTTTTTCACAAATAGGTCTGATAATGTAATTGAGTTGCCGCCTATTGTTAGTAGACCTCCTGTGCCTTTAATGCTAATAATGCTATTGGTAATTTAAACCTTAAAAAAGCTCCAGGTATGGATAAAATCAGCAACAAAATGCTCGTAGAGCTGCCTCGTGTAGCTAAAAGAATTGTTCTTTTTATTTTTAATGCTATTTTACGACTTGAGTATTACCCTGTATAGTGGAAGGTGTCCATGATAACAATGGTTCCTAAGCCAGGGAAGGATCACACGAAAATAGAATCATACCGTCCAATAAGTCTACTGACAACAATTTCAAAACTTTTCGAAAAATTGCTAAAGGTGAAGTTGGATCCAATGCTTAATAAGGTGGAATGTATTCCTAATCACCAATTTGGTTTTGGAGCGAAACATGGCACCCTTGAGCAAACACACAGGTTAGTTAACGTCATAAGAAAGGCATTTGAAGATAAAAAATATTGCTCTGCCTTATTCATCGACGTCTCACAAGCTTTTGATAAAGTGTGGCACGATGGCTTAATGCATAAAATAAAGTTTAACTTACATGCAAACGTAGATAACCTTTTGGAAAGCTATTTATATTGTCGCCAATTTATAATAAAAGAAGTCGCTTTCATAAGCCCCGCCCAGCCTATTGAAGCTGGAGTTCCCCAAGGCAGCATATTAGGGCCTATCTTATATTTGATCTACGCATCTGACATGCCGACAAGCACCAACATTCACACTTCAACATTTGCAGATGATACAGCATTCCTTAGCATACATAGTAACTACCTGCAAGCATCAATAAATTTACAGAAACATATCGACAAACTAGAGAAAAAGCTCAAGCTTTGGAAAATCAAGGTTAGTGAACAGAAGTGTGCCCATGTTACATTCGCACTGCGTCTAGGAACATGCTCACCCATTACTATTAACAATAAAGTAATTCCTCAACACAGTGAAGTCAAATACCTCGGAATTCATCTTGACCGTAGACTAACATGGAAGTCGCACATGGAGGCAAAAGTAACGCAGATGAAATTGAAAGCAGTGCAAATTAACTGGCTACTAGGCAGAAATTCGACCTTGAAGCTTGACTGTAAACTTTTGCTTTACAACTCGATTCTAAAGCCAAAATGGTGCTATGGGATTCAATTATGGGGCACAGCCTCGGCATCCAACATTGAAAAAATTCAAAGAAGTCAAAATAGAATTCTCCGTAGAATTACAGATGCTCCATGGTACGTTAAAAACTCACGAATCCACGCAGATCTGAACGTACCTTTTGTGAAATCTGAATTTGTGACGTACGCGACAAGATATATTAACAAACTTGAAATCCATCCAAATCCTCTTGCAGTTAATATTCTTAACTTTGGTGGTCATACCCGTCTGAGAAGGAGGGATACTTTGGCTACCATTAGAGCCCTAAACAGATGACTGAATTCTGAATAATATTCACATAAAAATAAATTTTTGTCCAGCACTGGCAGGACTTTAATCAAAATTTTTTTTTAGTATTAAGGCTTGAATACTTATTGTCATTACATTTCTTATGTAGATTCAATAAATAAAATAATAAAGTTAAAAAAAAGTAATATAATTAGATTAGATTAGGTTCAAAACTTTTAACTCTTTCATATTTCTTTAATGGTTTAAGGTTTATTTTCCAGTTCACAAAAAATTATAAATTTTTAAAAATTTTGTTGTTTTCGTTTGTTTTATTTACGAGCACATACATATGTACACATGCCAAAAATAGGGTTGGTTTTCTTTATCAAAATGAAAATTTGTGTATGAAAAAAATTCAAACAAATAGTTTTTTGATTATATTGGCAACGGTACCATTTCTTAACTATTTGACATATACACGAATTAACGTAATCTGCGCGACTCGACTTAGCCGCGTTATATAAACATATTTCTTTACGTAGTCGTCTACAAATCGGCTGGTTGCGAGTGAGCTTAGTCGTGTTCTATGAACAGCCAGTGAGAAACATCGCGAGAATAAAGTATTTTGTTTAAATTACATGGCCGAAAAAATCGCCGTGTAAACAAAGACATTTTCTGAAAATTACCTGGATGGACGTATCATTGATTAAAATAATAAATTCATTTTCTTGTTAGGCAAAAATATTATCCACTGCCCGCTGCCCAAAGCATAAGAAACAATGAAAAAAAAAAGAAAAATTTCTTACTCATATGATTGATTAAGATATTTAATCCTTTTATTTTTACCGAACAAAACTATTATGTTAGTCCCACTGTTCGCTATGAAAATCATGAGAAAATATTAAAAAAAAATGTACTTTAAAGAATAAGCCAAAGTTCTATTTGAATGCATTCAACTCCCTTTGTAAAGAAAACAAAACTAAGAAAAAAACTTGAGCAAATTCTTTAACGAACACAAACAAATCAAAACACACACACACACACTCTCTCACAATCACACACACACACACATCTAAACACTTGCAAGTAAAAGTTCCACAATTTGTTGGTCTAGCAGTTAAATGCACTCTAAAGTCATTGCATTTTGGTTTAATTTTTGTGTGTCTTGTTTAACACACACACACACACTCTCACACACACACTCACATACTTTGACATGCTCATTTTAATATCATACAAAGGAATGATGTAAAGTTTATAAAAAAAAAAACAACTACAATAATAAAATAAAGGAAAAGGTCAACGTTTTCTATCGTTCATTACTACTTTTAGTTTATGGAAAAGAAATTTTTGCTACAACAAAACAAATTATAAGGAATCAACTTATTTGCAATCAGGCCAGAGTGGAGTCAATTGTTGGCTGGTATTCAATTCCAGAAACCAGTGCAGGCCTTTGAAAGTGTATGTATGTGTGTGTGTGTGTGCGCGTGTGTCTGTAAAATATGGAATAAGTTCACAATAAAAGATCAACTGCGGTTAGTGGAAATAAAGAAACGTTTTTTTTTTGTATTAATTTGGTCAACGGCAGAGGCTTTAGGTGGTAATTAAGTCTGAAAAAGGGCTCACTCTTAATTGAATATGCGATTAAGCGGCACAAAAAGAAAATGGCAAGTAATCATTTGCATTGGAGTTGCGTTATGTAGTGTTTCATTTTTTTTTTTTTTGCATAATGTTGTGTGCAATTCTCTCTATATACGAGGTCTGATCAAAAAAGAACCGTTATTTTCAAATTTCGTGAGTTACGTATGTTTGATTTTCGCATTTTTTTTTTTTTGTCATGCTTGTTATATTTACATGTTGTTAATATCAGCTATGTTGGATTGTCAGTTTGTTTTTAACAGATAAAAAGGATGAAGGAAACTGTGTTAAGTTTTGTGTAAAAAATTAAATTAAATGCGCAAGGACATTTGACATGTTGACAGTGGCGTTTGGCTATTCTACAATGAGCAGAACACAAGTTTAATTGTGGTATAATCGGTTTAAGGCAGGCCGGGAAAATGTCAATGACGATGCTCGTCCTGCAGCCGTATTCTGTAACTCGCTTAGCTAAAGCTAAAACTCGATCGCTAAAATGCTAAAAAAAAATTGGGGCGAATATTTTAGCGATGTCGCTAAATCTGTATTCTGTAAGCAGAATTGCTTAGCAAAATTTTTTTTATTTTCGCCGCAGCTAATTTGCTAACTGTATACTATTTCTTTCTTTCTACTTTGATGAACTTCTGTTAAAAAGAGATAAACATAATATAATAATTTTTGGCAATTCATTATAGTGTTACCTTACTTTATATTGTGCTTCCCGTAAATATTCTTAAAACTTCTCTTCAATAACGTTGTAAAATATGTTTTGAAATATGGATTTTAAATAGTTATTGTGAAAGATCTATTCAAAATTTATTTTGTTTTTGACAAATATTACTTAAACAGCACTCAAGTCGATAAATTATGAGCAGTATTTTTTCATGATACTACCAAATGAGGAATTTATGGGAAATTTTTCAAAATACGGCATCACAAAAAAGTATTTGTTTATTTACATTTTAAATAAACAAAAAAACGTTCATAAGGTTTAGAAAAAATTTTCTTCTTTTTATAATAATAAATATTTAAAAAAAGTGAAAATGAACAGTTTTTATCGGCGTCGTAATATAATGAACTCATTCAGCCATGTCTCAAAGTTTAATTCCGTTCGGAAACGGAATTGAATTATTTTTTTACTTCTTCAAAAAACGAAGAACTGAAAAATTTTCGGAATGACATTATTTTTAAATGCAAGAATAAGACTAGTATTGTCTTATAGCATAGATTTCATTCCGAAATAAGTTTTAGATTTTCGTTTTTTGAGAATTAAAACCCGATTCAATTTCATTTCCGAACGGAAGTTAATTCTGTGACATGGCCGATTAAGCGCAATTACTCGTAGTGAACGCAATAAGCTAAATGTGAACCAGAAACATTTGTGGACTTCACAAATCTTAAAAAAAACGAATTTTTGTGTTTTGCTTCACTTTAAGTTGAAATTAATTTTTTACCTATCATGGGCAAATTGTTTGTGCTCCTCCAAATACTGAATAATCATATATTTTTGCTCCTTTGTAATTCTTTTTGTTGTTTCTTCTATTATATTGTAATAATATTTTTTTTAACAAGAAACAATAGAAAAAAGAAAAGATTTGTAATTTACTTACATTTTAGCACTTAAAAATTTGCGTTGCTAATATTTTAGCATTTTAGCCAACAACAACTACTTATTTGGCGTTAGAGAATACAAAATTTAAACATTTTAGCGACGCTACTAATCGCTAAAATTGCGGCGAATTCAATTTTTTTGTCATTGCCAAATTGAGCTATGCACGTTACAGAATTGCATTTGTGGCCAAAAATCGCTAAATCATCTTTGTAGATTTTTAGCGATGGAGATTTACCTTTAGTGAGTTACAGAATACGGCTGCTGGTCTCCCGTGCACGTTAACATCCGATGAAAACATTGAAGCAGTAAAGAAAATGATTTTGGATAGTCGTCGAATCACTATCAGAGAAGTCAAGCAGTTTTAACGGATATGTTTGGTATGAAACGTGCGGCAGCGAAGATTGTTCCAAAATTGCTAAATTTTGGGCAAAAACAACATCGCATGGACATCGCTCAGAAGCTGTTGAACATTGTCAACGATATTTCCTCAAAAAGGTCACAACTGGCGGCGAATCATGGGTGCATGGCTATGGCATTGAAACCAAAGCCCAATCATCCCAATGGAAGCGTCCAGAAGAACCAAGACCGAAAAAGCACATCGAGTTTGGTCAAATGTGAAGGTTTTGCTCACTATTTTCTTCAACTGCAATGGCGTGGTACACCATGAATTCTTGCCACAAGGTCGTACGGTCAATAAGCAATACTACCTAGAAGTTAGGCGCTGTTGGCGCGAAGCGATTCGTAAGGAACGCACAGAGTTTCAGAAAAACCAATCATGGATTTTGCACCAGATTCGCCAGATAAAATAAGCTTTACAATTTTTTAAAGCGGTTTGTAATCTAAAAAAAATTATATATTTTATTTGTATTAAAGTTGGTTTGTCGCCATGCTGATCCCCGTTCTGCCAATTTATACCGTTCAAATGAAAAAATGTTATTATATTTTTCTTTGGCTGAAGATCTAATAAAATTGGAAATTAAAAAACCCTCTTTTGAGAAATTTCCTTACCGGTAAATTGTAAGTCTACCATCATTTGTCATTGAAATTCTAATTAAGCCAGATAAAAAAAATTTCCCTTTTGGGAAAATTTCTCGTATGGGAAATTTTAATGTTGTCATTATACTCCACTAAAATTTTAATTAATCCAGATTAAAAAAAGTCCCTCTTTACGAAATATCTTCAATGAGATATTTTTAGTTTTTCATTATTTTTCACTAATACTGCAATTAAATGTGATATAAAAAATTTCCTTTTTGGGAAATTTTCCTTATTTCCCCCTAGAATTCCAATTATATGAGATATAAAAAAACTACCTGTTTTGGGAAATTTCCCTTTTTGGGAAATTTTAATTTTGTCTTTATATTTGCCATTTAGCTTTTTTATTAAAAATCTTGAGAAGAAAAAAATTTCCTTTATATCCTAATATTTTTTGATGTTCTTATATGTTAAATAATTTATATTTTTTTATCTTAAGATCTTTTGTTTTTTATATAGAAATCTTACACTGCAAAAATATAAATTATTGAAAATAATTTCCTTTCGTGGGAATTTTTAAAACTTTTCAGAATTAGGACAATAAGTTGAGACTTTAAGAAGGGTTGAAGATTATCTTGCGTTAGGAAGTGTTATAACATATACTATCTAAATACATATGTATTTTTTTACATTTGAAATTCTTCTAAATTAAATTTTATTACGGAACTGAAAGAGCCTCCTTAATAAAAAAAAATCTTCCTCAACAAAAAAGAAAACATCGTACTTTTTACCGAATACCACTGTGCTTAAATTCTTTAAAAAAAAATGTTTAAAATTTTTATTTCCTCCTTTGTGAATGTTGTTTGTACTGCTGCATGCTATTCATAATTATGTTGCATGCCACTCTGCAATGTTACTACTAAACATGTTGTTGACTGGCTGGGTATCGTGTTTGAAAATTTCTTTTTCTTTCTTTCGTTTTTGTTTTTTGTTGCACATCTTTTCAGTTGATTGTAGTAACTGGTTTAATGTTGAAGTTGCTGCTCTTTTGATGAATTTGCGTGTCTGTAAACAGTTTTTTTGTTTGCTTAAAAAATTTTTATGTTTTATTTGTAGCCGCTAACTACTAACGGAATAATTCCTCTTGGTTTTATGGGTCTTTTCCTTTGCCAAATGCTGCTTACAACTTCAGCTACAGCCAACAACAATATTGTTGCAATTTGGAGGCCTAAAAGCAAGTTGCAAGTTGAACTCTTTGCTCTTGACAAGAGGATTTTCAAACAGACAAACAAACAGACGAAGTATGAAAATGAATTCGAGTGAATAAACAAAACTGAGCGAAAGAGTGGTCCCGTCCCGTGGCGCACCGTGCCGAGCCGTTGGTGTGCATGTCTGTCTGTCTGTCTGTACTCGTATGTCTGTCTGTTTGCTGGTTAAGTGTTGAGTTCAAAGCGAAAGTGCACAAAAACAAACGTGTTGCATGCAACAGTTGTACAAAAGACTGTGTAACCAAAAGCACTTAACTTCGCTTACTACATACTCGTACACCGTACGCCAGCTTTCGGTCGTATGCAGGAGCTTCGCTATTAGGCTGTATGCCTGGTCTTTTGCAAGTATGTATGTGTGTAAGTATTAGTAAGCATGTTGTGCCACAAACACACCTTTATTTGATTAGCCTGGGAAAGAAGGAAGTAAAAACCTTTTTTTTTCTTTTTTCTTAAATATTGGGTTCGCTGTGGCTGCCGTTTTTTTTGTTATTTTTTTATGTTAACGGATTAAACTTGTTATTTGGAGGCATTTGAATCCGACAAAGGTTTTGTTTCTCTCTGTCTCGTTTTCTGTCCCCCACAAGCTGCTTGTCGTGCTGCTTTCTTATTCATTGGGTGTTTTGATGATTTCGCTTTTCATGTTGCTTGATCGCACAAAAAAAAAAGAAGAAGAAGAAAAAAAAACAACAAAAAGAAATCTTCATTTGATTTCAAAATCTTGCATTCAGGCTGAAGAGTGTGTTTGTGTTTGTTTTTGTTATTGTAAGTATTGTAAGACTGTTGAATATCTTCCGGGTTTTGATAATGTTTCGTAATAAATTAAATTATGAACAAAAAGAAAAGAGGCGTTGAAAAGAAAAAGCTTCGTTAACAGTTTTCTTATCTGCTGCATCTTTATACTACTTAATGTTTCTCATTTCAATGCTTCACTTTTAATTTCTTCTTTTTCCAATAAAGACATAATTACACATCTCTTTAATATTTACGCACATTGGTATCAATTAATTTCAACAACACAGATACACAAAAAGAAAGATCAAAGATCGCCATCTTTGGTATTGATTCTGTGGAGGAGGATTTCTTTTAAGCTTTGCGCTATTAGTATAAAGCGGTGAAGAAAAAATGGGGGAAAACGTAAATTTAATTTACATCAGCACCAGACTTTTGGCCTTGTCTGACAGTAGACCAACTTCAGGGAGAGAGCTTCTCAACCGCTCACTAGGCTCTCCACGTGGCTTGCAAGGCACTTACTGATGGCAACTTTTTGAAAATATGTTGGTTGATCATATTGACAAGGCCCTTCCTTGCTGAAAATCGCGGCCCTTCTAGTTTCTTATATATGAAATTTTCTAGAAAGATATGTATTTTTATTATTAGATGGGACGTGGCTCTCATCGGCCACTTGCACTGTGATCAGTATTGATCTATTGTGCGTAATCTTGCCCCCCCCCCATTTCGGGTTAAGTATGTAAGGAAACGGACAAGTTCCTTCATAAGGAGGGATATTAAGTCACATTCACTTAACATATGTACTTGTAGCAGCTTTATATCTCATGTTCTCAATGCTACACAGTGGGTGATCAAGTGCTCCTCTTCCTTACCGAAATATCGGCAAATGTCTGTGTTAGAAATGCCCATCCTCTGCAGGTGCTTAAGGCAGGTATAATGACCTGTAAGTGCACCAGTCAGTGTTCTGAGGCTTTTCCTGTCCAACCTCGATTCTTAAAATTTAAAATTTTTAATTTATATAGATTCATAAAAGGGGGATAGACAGCCTCAGCTGCTCAATGGTAGGATTTCACAATCTAGAATATGAAAGTCAACAAAAACAAGAAGAAATATGTAAACCGAAACCAAAGGAATCTAAAGATATATTGAATTCCCGAATGATTTCCTTTTAAATTCGGACAGTCAAACTTTGTTGACAGAAGACCTTATACTGGATATGTACACAGAAAGAAAAAGTTCATACTAAATTTAAGTATTTTATACCTGCTTTTAGTACGAGTCGTACATAAAAATTTAAGTACGAATAACACACAAGTGCACTTAAAATAGAGCGAAAACGGGATTGTTCAACAAAACTTATCCTACAATATGTACAAAATTCTTGAATCAAGTACATATTTCTTGAACTGAAAAAAATCCAAAACAAAGACACAAATACGTACTCGTAGATATGAATGAATTGCAGAGAGATAGAAATAAATGGTTCTCTAAGAAAAAAAAACTGTTTTTGTTTCACTTCCGAAATATAATTTGAGCGTTTTTCTTTTGAAATTCTCATTAGTTTATTTAAAATAATGAAATATATAGTTAAATGTCTTCGAGCAAATATATGATTTTCAAAGAATTTTTGTTAAACGAATATTAAACTGACCGTAATCCACTCCAAATCTCATTAGAAGCGGGAATGGAACATTCGGCTTTTTAAAACGCGATATCTTTGAAATCAAAAGCCAAAAAATCTGAACATTTGCTCAAATGTGCTGTTCAATAGGGAAATCAATACAATAAAAAATAAAGCAAATCAAAAACGTTTTTCCGAACTGTCCGATTTGACCTGGATTGCCCCATAAATATTTTGATTAGTGTAAATATTAGTAGCTAATAAAGCAAATAATAATAGACTGAATTTTTCTTATTTCAAGTATTCATTCGTAACTGAAGCAAATCTAAAATTCTTGAATCAATTATTTTTGAAGATTGATCGATCTCAGGTTTTCTCAAATTAAATATATCTTAAAGTAAGTATTTAGTAATTGAATAATCCGTACTTGAATCAAGTAATCCGTATTTGATATAAGAAAAGCAGTACTTGCTGTACTTTTGACAGTGCAACCAATGTCTTCCAGATTTTAGCCACCTAGAAACTACAAACGAATAGAAGCTGTGGCAAGCAACTATACAATAATACTGGAGAGAAAGTCCAATGTGTTGAGGCCGGTGCCTCAAAGTCTATTTTGGGGTTACTCGACCGTGTGCAGGAGAGGGCGAAGAGTCTCCTCGGTGACAACTCTATTAACTCACTGGAGCATCGACGCAGTGTGGGGTGCGTTACTCTGTTCTATCGTCACTACAATGGATTTTGCTCTGACGAGATTAGGGATCTTGTTCACGAAACTCGCACATTTTTACGTAGCACGCGCTCATCGTCTAGAGCTCATCCATTTGTGAGCGATTGCCCGGGGAATCGCACTACGCATTACAGAGAGAATTCGTTTTTCAGCCGTACGCTTCGTCTGTGGAATAACTTGCCTGCAGACGTGTTTCCCGTCTGTTATAGCGTTGGAAGGTTCAAGTCAAATGTTCACAAACACTACTCCCTCTTTCCCCCTCCTCACAAGCTATTTTCCTAGTTCTGGTACAATGCTCTGCATATGTAGGGATCATCCCCTGAATACTGGTCCAATATAAAAAAATGTGAAAATAAGAAGTGGGGTCGTACAATTACTCACACAGAAAAAATTACAGTAAAAATAAAATCATAAAAATAACCATAGATATCGTATTTGGTTGTTGTTTAAAAAAATTGTTGTTTTCGATCAATAATTATTTTTACTAAACTTTTATTTGAATTCACGTATTCCTTTGCAGGTCGGCATTCAAACAATTTATTAATTGATTCAACGAATTTTTTTATTGAACACGAAGAGTTCAAACGTATAATGCAAGAAGATTTCAAACGTATAAAGGCTCGAAAATATGGCGAAGCTTTATTAAGAAAACATACTGGAGAGAAAGTCCAATGTGTTCACAAGTGAAAGTAAGAAGCGAGGTCGTACAATTACTCAAAAAGAGTTCAAACGTGTAATGGCTCCAGATAATGGTGACTCTCTATTAAGAAAAGTTATATTAATAATAATTATATGGAAAAAGTAAATTGCTTAAGAGAAAATGTGACCAGGATAAAATGCGAGAGACGAAATTCCGAGCCAAGAAAACGATAGAGCAACATTAGCACGCCACGCAAGAACGACTTTTAAAACAACAATTATTACAAATGTCCCACAGAGAGCTCAGCAAAAAACATTTTTTTTTTTTTTTAGTTAAAAAAAATATTCTCTCAACCACTGTCTTTCAACTAGACCTAAACAAATAAACAAATGCATCATCCATCGCCTTCAGCTAAAGAAACAAATCAGCTTCATCATCATTAACATCATCGCCGCCCACAACTTCAGTTCATTAACCTTTCGAACAGCATTTTTGAAAAAATTTCTGATAAATATTAAAATGGTCTTATGAAAACTTGCGATAAGATTTCCACACAAAACAATTTTAAAAGCCAAACTCTTCTCCTACAAACTTCATTTATGTTATTGACAAAGTTAAACAAATAAGTAGAACAAAAACATTTCGAAGATGCTGCCACTCCTGCAGCAAATTAAGATAAAAATCAGACAGACCTCAAGAGTCCTCAGCAAAGAGATTAATTTTAAAAGTTTTCGTCTACTTTTGTCTTTCGTTTCAAAAGAAAGAACTTGATTCTTCAATTTAATCCCCGTAATTGTCTAAAAAGGTATTTATAGCACAATTGCTACTTAATAATAATTATTATTATTCAAGTTTTAAGAATTAATTTGTTATTGAAGCTTCTGTTTTACAAAGACCTTGTTTGTAAAATTGAAAGGATGTTTTTTTTTTGTATTTTTCCTTCAGTCTTCTTTGTTCAGTCTATTTTTTTTTAATATTCTATTGTTATTGTTTAGTTGTCAAGGATTTGAATTCAAGGAAAACGTGCATTTGGAATTAAAGACATGAGACAAGAACAACAACAGCAACAAAAACGTCAGCCAACAAACAAGGATAAAAATCAATAAATTTCTTTTTTTTTTTTTTGCTTTCTCTTACATTTCAAGGACACCATGCAGGTTTCAAGGTTGATACAAAAAATGTGATATTATAATTTCGTTATAAAAGAGAAAAGAAAATAAAACTTTTCCATGGAATTTCGAAAACATGATACTCAAGGAACATTTCTTCAATCAAACTTAATAAAATATTTATAAACTTGTATTAAACAATAATAAAATTTAGACGCCAATTAAATTCAGTGCCAAGGAAACACGTCACGTTTTTCGAACAGTGCTTGCATGCCCTCAACATTTTTATGGCTTGTTCGGAAGAAAAACTGCCATATTCATAAAAAATATTTTATGTTTATTAAAGACTTATTTGAGAAGTTTTCTATAAAAAGTTTGTCAAATAAACCTTTAATATAATGATATCGTTTTTTTTTGTAAACATGGCCGTAAATATAAAAAATTTCACATTTTGTAAAGTAAAATGATTTTTTATATCCTTCAAAAAAAATCTTAGGGGTATATACCAATATAAGTTTGTGATTCCGTTTGAAATTTCTACAGTTTTCATTTGTGACCCTATAAAGTATATATAAGAAGATTCAGGATTGATAAAAAAGTAGATTCAGCGAAGTCTGTCCGTCCGTCTGTCGGCCATTGAAATACCGTTTCTTTTTTCTTTCACCATACTATTACCCGATCGATTCATGGGTTTGCTATTGAAATTCAGTGAAATCGGTTCACATATAGCTGAGATATATCCAAAGCTCTGAAAAAAGCTATTTTTGTTCAATTTGTATGAAAATGTTTGAAAAAAATAGTTTTTTTTGGCTTTAAACTTAATAATCTTATTAAGCATGGTGATTACAAAGCCAAAAAGAAAAAATTCCCGATATCGGTCCATACTCCAGATATCGGGATATAGCCGATTTGTTCATGCAAAAGTCGCGTAAGCGAATCAACACAATGTTTTGCTTTAAAAATAGTTCTGGTAATATAAGGAATTTACTAATATACAGAAAATGGAAATTTCCAATATCGCTCCATATATGCCCGATATATATATCTAGTCTAAACCGGTCTTTTCATGAAATTTGTTTTGCTTAAAATCAGTTTTCATAATAAAAGGAGGTTACAGAAATACAGAAAATTACTATTTCCGATATAGATCCATATATACCCGAATGTGTAGTCCAAAACGATTTTTGCGTGAAAAAAATTTTTTTGCTTAAAAGCAAGTCTGGTAATAAAAGGAGGTTACTAATATACATAAAATAAAAATTTCCGATATCGGCCAATATACATATGCATGTATGTATATATATACCCGAGATATAGCCTAAATGGTTTTCGCATGAAAATATCGCGTAAGCAAACTTAAAATTTTTTTTTTTTCTAAAAAGCAGCTTTGCTAATAAAAGGAGGTTACTGAAATACAGAAAATGAAAAATCCCCATATCGGTCCATATATACGCGAGATATAGTCTAAGCCGATTTTTCCATGAAAAAAATGTTTTTGCTTAAAAGCAGTTCTGGTTATAAAAGAAGGTTACTGAAATACAAAAAATAAAAATTTATGATATCGGTCCATATATACCCGAAATTTTTTCCTGAAATTACCGCGTTAGCGAACTTAAAGAACTTTCTTGTTTAAAAGCAGTGCTGATAATATAAGGAGGTTACCACGTAAAAAAAATGAAAATTTCCGATATCGGTTTATATATGTATGTATATCTGAAATATAGCCTAAACCGATTTTTCCATGAACAATTTTGTTTTGCTTTAAACCAGTTCTTTTTTTTTTTTATCTGGGACCAGTACTCAGGGGATGACCCCTACATATGCAGCGCATTGTACTGGAACTAGGAAAATAGGGTATGATGAGGAGGAAAGAGAAGAGGAGGTTACTGAAATGCACAAAATGAAAAATTTCGATATCGGGCCATATATACCCAAGATATAGTTTTTTCTATGAAAAAAGTGTTTTTGCTTAAAAGCAGCTCTAGTTATAAAAGGAGGTTAAAAAAATTTTTTTTGCTCAAATGCAGTTCTGGTATTAAAATATAGAAAAGAAAAAACTCCGATATCGGTCCCAATATATAGCCTAAACCCATTTCATCATGAAAAAAAATTTTTTTGCTTAGAAGCAGTTCTGGTTACTAATAAACAGAAAAATAAAATATCCGATATCGGTCCATATATACCCGAGATATAGTCTAAGCCGATTTTTCCATGAAAAATAATTTTTTTGCGTAAAAGCAGTTCTGATTATAAAGGAATGTTACTTATATAAAGAAAATAAAAATTTCTGATATCGGTCCTTATATACTCGAGATATAGCCTAGACCGATTTTCCCATAAAAATTTCCATGACAGATTACCTTTTTGGTATGGCGATTACAAGGCAAAAAAAATTTTCCCCCGACATCGGTCCCTATATATCCGAGCATATTAAGCTCAAGTTTGTAATATATACTATATATTTACGTGACGTGAAGGGTATTTTAGATTCGGCCCAGCCGACTTGTTTAAATAGATATTTTTGCTGTTTAGTATCCATATAATTAATAGTTAAATACGTTTTTTTTTCAATCCCTTTTGTAGTTGTACTACTGCACTGATTTAAAAAAATTATATATGGTTTTAAAGTTCTTTCTGCATAGAAGTGAACGAACGAAATTTCATTTTGATTGTTTCAGTACTTTAGGATTAGTGTGGCTATTAATATCTTACTAAAACTAACAAACAAAATTTGACTTAAATGCAGGTTAAAAAAAAAGTGTGGCCATATATACATAAAGAACACATTTGTGGGTTTGCACAGTTTTATTGGTTTCAACATTGGATTTAATACGAACATTGGATTTAATAGATAGAACGGTTAAAAGGAGAATGCGGTCGATTGCATCGATTAATTACCACTAGGTTTAAAAATCCGTGATTTGTTTTAAAAAATTCAATGAAGTTTGACTTTATTCATAAAATGAAACATGAAATATTTTTTAGCTGGTATTGCTTAAACTTTTGGCACACTACGTAGTATACACAGAAAAAATTACAGTAAAATTAAATGAACAAAATTTTTATCTGAAAAAATAATTTGTATGCATATAATACATAAATATTAAAAAAATAACTTTGGATAACGTATTTTGTTGTTGTTTAAAAGAATAGTTGTTTTCGATCAATAATTATTTTTACTAAGCTTTTGTTTGAATCCACGAATTCCTTTACAGGTCCGCATTCAAACAATTTATTAATTGATTCAACGAATTTCGTTATTAAACAAGAAAAAAAAATTTTTCTGTGTATAATATACTACTAATTTTGTAAAGAAATTTGATTGAATTTTCACTTTAAATTATATTTTTCTCATGTTCGTGATAAAGAAAAATCAAAAGCATTTAAGGACTTTTTTCCGGAATTTTCTTCAAAAATCGAGTGGTTTAAAAACAAAATTTTTGTTCCGAAATATGTTTTTATATAAAGTTTTACGTTTCTCTTTTTGAGAGAGAGAAAGAGAGAGAGAGAGAGAGAAAGAAAGCCAACTTTTTTTCGGAACAAGTTTTGTTTGAATTGGTTTAATTTTATTTTTTGTTCCGAACCGAACTGAACTGTGCTGCCAGCTACTTTAATTTTTCAAACGAAATTTAACGGAGCTGCCATATCATATTATATTTACATACATACTCGTATATATTAATAACAAAATACAGTGTATACCTTATGTTTTATATTGTTTATTACAAAAAATAAAAGTAAATAACTTTAAAACATTTTATCATGAATTGCAACGTGTCCATAATGTCAAGCTTATTTCAGAAATGAAGAAGCTGCCACTTCGTAATAGCAAGACGCCTTGTTTACATAGTTATTTCATATGGTAGCTTTATTTATCGAAGTGGGTGAATTGTTTCAGAACAAACTCTCAAAAAACTAAAATTGGTTCGTAACAAAAATTTTGCTCCGAGACAATGAGTGAATCCAGCTTTAAGACTATTCACCGCAGTGCTAGATTAAGTTCACCATCCGAAAGGTTTCTTTGGTTGAATTACCGAATAAAGCTAATTCAATGACTATTTATACGCTTTATTCAGCTGAATTAATGTATTTTTCACATTGTTTGCTATTGATGTCACGCTTAAGTTTTATAGATGCCTCTCAGTCCATATTCTAAATCCTCGAAATATTTACAAACGTTAACCTTCGACAGTCTGGGACAGACCCATAACCGTTTTTAAGATTTTTACAGTTTACCTTTAAGCTATTTTTGAATCTTTGTTATAAGATAGTTTTGTTTTTCCACATTTTTACTTGCAATTGTTTTACTGCAATTGTTTAGATATTTTTACGTATTATATTCATTTTATTTTCGTCATAAAAAACTTTTTGTTTATTTATTTCTTTATCCAATGATTAATATGCATTAACTATTTGATCCCAGGGCTTATTTAATAAAATAAAATATATTTGTGTACATAATCACAGTCAAACAAATAAACAATCATGAATAAGTACTTCATTTCGCAAGAAAACTTTATTTATGGACTTCAACACAATTACAGTGGGCAGCAAAATAAGTACATATATGTTGAAATAAAATATATTATATATGGTGATCCAATCATAATGCACAGAATGTGTGATTAATTTACATCAGTATCTGCCTTGACGGCCTTATCTGATGATGGACCAAATCCACGGGATGAATTATTCACGATTCACCAGTGCCCCCGTGTAGCTTACAAGACTCACGTAGGTCGTAGCTTGCTGATTCCTCCTGTATGCAATTTCCCATACAGCCAATAGAAGACAAGGCTTGTGAGTTGGTAGGCCGAACTTCATTAACACCTTAAGAAACTCACCCGTCCACGCTCAATACTAGTTCTTTACATTATAGGTATCTGTTGCAAGGCAACAGAGCTCGTATGTGGCCCCCGAAAACCGGGACTCACCATAGGAAATATCAAGGCGAGTAGCACTAAAAACCACGATCAGGCTGATTGCGGCAGCAACGTGTTTCCAAAGACCTTGGGGACATAATAATATATTTGAGATCGAAAAGCACCTTGTCCCCGATCTACTTGACTACTGCATCCGGGAGCTAACAGTTTTAGGGTTGTGATAGTCTGACCAGAGGCTATTATTTTCTGGAATATTGTTCTCGCCCGGCTATGGTGAGGTACTTCGAGGGCAACGTGGTGGTTGGGTTTTAATACCCAAATTCGGGGTGGGTTTTCGAACTCGATGTGTAGTTGCACTGCAACCAGGTGCCATGACACTGAGATCGGAAGGAGTTTTAGGAAGGCTCCGCCCTACAGTATGGGGGAGAGCATGAGCCATTCAACCAACAACGCATTTTAAGCAATTAAAATATTTTTGAACGCTTTTTTGTTTTCCTTTTGAACTTTTTCCAACTGTTTAAAATCGTGGTATTTGCGAATTATAATTATTTCTAATCGCTTTAAATATTTCTAGCTCGCTTTTTGCAAATGAAGGCAAGTGGAGATTATTTTGTACCAATCATAAAAAATATTCGTTTTGGATAATAAATAATACTCTTCAAATATTTTACATACAGGCCTGTTCTGAAAACGGCGTGCTTTGAAATCACGAGCCGTTTTGAAAGCACGCAGGCAATTTGAAACTGTTCTGCAAATCACGTGATTTTACGCTTTTCGACGTACTTTTTATTTTTCGAAATCACGAGAAACAGCTGTTTATTTACATTTTTGCTTTTTGTTTATAGTTTTATATTTTTAACTACAATAAAAAGTGAAAATTAAGTAAAAAAAAACCAGCTGACTGCTAAAGAGAAAATGGTAAATAAACAAAACAATTTCTCACAAAACAAGCCAGTATCTATAATTTGATTAATATTTAAGTTTCTGTGTGAATAAAATTTAATTTTATTACAAAAATGAACAAACAACATATCATTTTAAATACATAAAAATAGTTTTATTAAATTTGTAATGAAAAACACAGAGAAAATAACCAAGTAATATCAAAAAGCCAGCCATCTGGCTGAACGGTTTAAAATCATGCGATTTCAATATTTTCTGTGTGCAGAACACCTTTTGCGTGATTTGAAATCACTTTGACAAAAAGTGATTTGCAGAACAGCTCTGATAATAAATGTTTTATTAAGTTTAGGTGTTCCAATTATTAAATACTTTTCAACAACCGTTCTATATCACTTTGTGTATCCTATCCAGTATTGCCAAGCGTAGTGATTTTTCCCTCTTTTGTACATATTTTTTTGTTTGTTTCCACATGTAGGAGAAAAAGGATAGATTTTGTAGGGAATTTTTAAATTATCACAAATGGTGAACATTATTATTTATTATTATACTATTATAATTTTTATGACTAGAAGTAACATATTATTTATTATTATAATATGATTAATATTATTATTTGTTACTATACTATTATAGTTTTTCCGACTATGAAAAAAAATCCTTGCCGAAATTGAATATCGACGCATTTGCATCCAATTTATATACAACGTTTAATATTTTAACAATAAGTAGATCCCAATTACGCCAAAATTATGAAACTTGCATTAAGGCTGATAGGAGAGTTTTTTTCTATATTTACAAACAGTCGTACAAAACGAGAAAAAAATTAACCGCGAAGTTTGAAATTTCATATGCATTAATTAATTGCATAAATTTTCGATGTATACCCCGTAACCTCTTTAAAAAACTGTTATCACAAAGATCTCCTAACAAAGCATATTAAATGATGGGATATCTATATATCGTTGGTCTCGGCAGAAGGGCACTACCTCGCATTTTTCCCGAACTTGAGCTTGCTAAAGATTTTAACAAATTTCACACAAATACGAGTACATCTAGTTGCAAATATTTAATGGAATAAACAAGGCTTCTACACATATTTATATAATAAAATTCGCATATTGATTTCTGCTGTATTTTTTCAAACTCTTGAAGGTTGCATTTGTATTAACATTGGGATATTCTTACATATTCCATCACAAAACGCATACGAGTATGCCAGTTTAAGTTAGAATGTAGACCAAGTCACTTACAAGAATTTAAACCCATACACTTTTGATCATATGAATCGTTTGTTATATTTTTTACACTTATTTACTTTTTAGTAAAAAGTGCTACTTGTTTGAACTTACAATAATGATAAAAATCGTATTAAAATAATTAATTTGCGTAAAATTAAAATAAAAAATTGCGTGGGGAAATATTTTTTTGATTATAGGCGGAAATAACGATTTTTATGCGCTATGGTAGGGATATCACAAAAAATCTCCTGGCAACACTGCTCCGATATATCTCCCAGTTCAATGCTGGTGTTGATCTTCTTGATGGCGTTGTTACGTTCGCAGCTTATACAGGTCGTCACAATCATTAAGCACGAATCTAAAGGATTAGGAGCACCCTTTAGCCGCCTTCTTATTGATCAAAACAGCTTTACCAGGTAGTGGCAGAATTACAATAAATACCACACCAAACCCTTTTCGCTTGTCAGTAAAGAAACAAATATTAAAAAATAACCCATGAATGTTGAATGAAAATTATATTTAACTATTTTTTAAATAAAATAAAATCAAGAAAAGAAATATTATATTTTTTTTAATATTTTATTTTTATATTTTATACTACTTTTGCTTGCCACTGTTACAATTGAATGTCTCTTTATGAATTGCATTTGATTGTCATGTGTGTAAACTTGGATTGAATCACCTTTTTTCTTTTTTTTTTTGTGTTTATTTTATTTAAAGTTACATTCTTAGTTTGTTTGTCTAGAAGAATAATTGATTAAGTGTCATCGACATGCAAGCGCTTAAGTGTATGTGTGCATGTGCGTGTATACATGTGCGAGTATGTGTGCATCTCTCTTCATTTAGGTTTGTATACAAACAAGTTGCATTTATCGCGCCGCTTTGCCAAAGTGCCACTGCATTCGTTCTTCAAATAAATACTTGTTGCATTTTATTCGCAGACATTTGAAATGAAACGCTGCTGCTGATTTACAAAAACGCAGTAAAGTTTCATTTTCTGTTGTCCTCTTCTTCTTTATTTATATATTTATTTGTTATTGTTATTGCTTAGACGGTCATTGATCCACCAGTTAGTTTCGCAAACTATTTATGCTATTTGTTATTGTCGTTGTTGTTGTTGTTGTTGTTGTTTTGTTCATACATTTATTATAATAAATAAAATCTGCATAAAATGTCATTTGCATAGAACGAACAAAAGTGAGTGTAAAAAGTATCCCAGTAGGAAATGATCAGACTAGACTGATTTAAGATTGATAGTCAAAGCATGAGGGCACAGAAGCAGGTGGTGTAAAGGGATAAATTATATTCTAAATTCTTGTGCGAAGTAATTAATATTGCAAAAGACTCGCTTTAATAACTATTTAAATGTAATTTAATTAATTATTCCAACAATGTTTACTCTCAAACATTTCAAATTATATGAGAACTAAAACTAATTAATCGGTTAATAAGTTTAAAAAACAATATATAATATTAATAATTCCTTAAAAAAATTGCTTAAATGATTAATTTAAACAAACAGTCATTTGAATAAAATGTAAATCGAATAAATAATCGTGTTTATATATTCGAATACAAACAAAATATTTTATATAAGTACATCATGCTGGAGCTTAAACTTTGCTAATGAACATAATAAAAGGAACATAAACTTTACCTAACATCAATATAATACTCGAATAATCGATTAAAAACTAACAAATTTTTTCTTTTATATTTGAATAATGAAATACAAAATATGTTACTTTTAAATATGTTACTTTTACTTTCGAACGAATATTTCATGAAAACTGGTTAAACACAATCGATTAATCACCTAAAACCGATAAAGCGAATATAAGCAGTTTTAGTTTCCTTAGTAATATTTGCAAAAATGCATTATTTTAAAACACACAACTATTTGAATGAAATTTAATTAATTATTCTAACAATGTTTATTCTCAAACTTTTCTAATTATATGAAAATTAAAACCGATTAATCGGTTAATAAGTTTACAAAACATCATATCTTATTAAAGTTTCTTTAAGAAATTGCTTAAATGATTAATTTAAACAAAATGTCATTTGAATAAAAAGTGAATCGAATAATTAATGGTGTTTATATATTCGAATACAAACAAAACATTTTATATACATCATGCTAGAGCTTAAACTTTGCTAATGAACATAATAAAAAGAAAATAAACTTTACCTAATATATGTCTTAATATAATACTCGAATAATCGATTAAAAATTTTACTTTTAAATATGTTACTTTTAATATGCACGATAATTCGACTTAAAATTAATATTTCCGAGCGAATATATCATGAAAGCTTGTTAAACACAATCGATTAGTCACCTAAAACCGGTAAAGCGAATATAAATAGTTCTGTTTTAAGTTTCCCTAGCAATATTTGCAAAAATTCATTATTTTAAAACACACAAATATTTAAATGCAATTTAATTAATTATTCTAACAAGGTCTATTCTCAAGTTCATAAAACAACATATTTTATTAATGTTTCTTTAAGAACTTGCTTAAATTAAACAAAGAGTCATTTAAATAAAATAGAAATCGATTAATTAATCGTGTTTATATATTCGAACACAAACAAAATATGTTATATAGATCATGGTAGAGCTTTAACTTTGCTAATGAACATAATAAAAAAAAATATATACTCTCCTTAATGTATGTCTCAATATAATACTCGAATAATCGATTAAAAATGAAAAAGTCTTCCTTTTAAATTTCAATAAAGACATTCAAAATATATTATCTTTAATATACGTGATATTTCGAGTTAAAAGGAATAGTTCCGAACGAATATTTTATGAAAATTTTTTTAAATACAGTCGATTAATCGTCTAGAACTAATAAATCGAATATATGTAAGTAGTTTTAAGTTTCCCTAGCAACATTTGCCAAAATTCCTTATTTTAAAACACACAGCTATTCCAATGCAATTTAGTCAAATATTCTAACGATGTTTATTCTCAAACATTTCTAATTTTATGAAAATAAAAACCGATTAATCGGTTAATAAGTGCAATATATTTCGTTAATGTGTCTTAAATACACTACTTAAGTTATTAATTTAAGCAAACAAACAATCATGTGAATAAGATATATATCGAATAATTAATCGAATTTATATGTTCGAATAAAAAACTAAATATTTAAATATTTTAGACTACAGCTTAAGTCTAGCTAATGAACATAATAAAAGCAAAATAAAATTTACTTAATATATGTCTCAAAATAAAAATCGAGTAATCGATTAAAAATATTTTTTTAAAATTTTAGTATAAAACAGTAAAAATCAAAAAACAATACTTTTAAAATACATGATACTTCGACTTAAAACGAATACAAATGATTATTTTGTGCAAATTTGTTACACTCAATAGATTAATCGCATATTACTGATAAAGCGAATATACTCGTATGTAAATATGTAATTTCATTTTCAATTTCAGTCGTAAAGCAGCTCAGGGCTGGGGAAGAGCTCTCGCGTTGTCGTATTTATTCCTTAAGTGCGGTCAGGCTTGTCGTTTTTTGTTTGGCCTTCGAGAGTTTTGCGCTTCACTGTCATTGGTTAACTGTCTACATCAACTAGCTGTATTAGTTTACAGTTTTTGAGAAGTACTTCCTATGCGAAGGCATAGGTCGGTACAGTTAGTCACAGCGCCGCAAAAAAAAATACTGTTAATACCATCGTGGACATAAGGTCAAAGTTACTCCGCCCTTGCTGTGCATCCTTTGCAAATTTATTTGCAACTGTATAGTTACAAATACAGTACAATACATTTTAAATTTTCCTTAAAAAAACTAACTATTTAAAAGCAAATTAATCGAACATTCTAACAATGTTTATTCTCAAACATTTCTAATTATACGAAAATTAATCAAAGATTAATCTGCCAATAAGCATATAAAACCGCTTAAAGAAATTGCTTAAAGGAGTTATTTTAGGCAAACAAATCATCATTTGAATAAAATTCAAATCGAGTAATTAATCGAAGCTATATACTCGAGTACAAACAAAAACTTAAGTTTAGCTAATGAACATAATAAAAGGAAAATAAAACTTTTTTTATGATATATCTCAATATAATAATCGATTAAAAATCTAAAAATTTTTTTATGATATATCTCAATATAATAATCGATTAAAAATCTAAAAATTTTACATATATGATAACTTGATTTCCAACGACTACATTCATATGTTATGCTAATTTTTCATACCTAACCGATTAATCGCTTGAAACTGATCAAGAAATATAATTTTTTTATGTTTCTTTCTAGGAATGTTTACAAAAATGTATTTTTCTAAAAAAACACAATTGTTAGAATACTGTTTAATCGAAAATTTTAACTATTTTTCTTCCCAAACACATGCAATTATTCGAATAAAACTTGATTTATTTTTCTTTTATTAATACGTTTTTTTTTGAAGGAAATTTAATTCGTTTTAATAGAAAAATATTTAAAACGCAAAAATGCAGTTTAACGAATAAAATTCGATTAATTGATAAGCATCCTGATATAACTTATCATTTTTATACAGCGAATGAAATCTAAATACGAGAACTATAACTACTTGGGCACAAGATTTACAGAATATTAAGAACAATCCAGTCTGACCCTAAAGGATCTTTTGTACTGTGACCATCGTTGATCTATTGTATATTCACTTATACACTCATGTCATAGAGCATAATTCCGTTCGGAAACGGAATTGAATTCTTTTTCTACTTCTTCGAAAAACGAAAAACTAAAAAAACTTTTCGGAATGAAATCATTTCTAATTGCAAGAATGAAACTAGTATAATCTTATAGAATTAATTTCATTCCGAAAAAGTTTTAACTTTTGAAGAATTAAAAAACCGATTCAATTCCATTTCCGAACGGAAGTGAATTCTGTGACATGGCCGATAATAGGTTTTTTTTTTTTTCTAGAAAAAAGTTTAAAATTTTTGTCTTTTATACTTCTTTACAATGCAAACTTTTTGAAAACGAATGTTTTTTTTTTCAAAAATTTAAACACTTTTTTTTATCAAACTATTTGAATCTCTTATTTCCCCTAAAATTGTTAAGAGTATTTGAATTTTTTCTGAATAACTATAGTGCAAATAAAAATGTTTGCCCCAGTGAGTAACAAATCCATAAAAAATATAATTGCTACAATTTAAGCGGTTGAACATTTCAACAATTTCTGCCAACAATTTGAAAAATGTTTGAAAACATATAATCAATAATTTGTGAACCATACAAAATTGCAACAACTGCGCCAAATGTCAATCAAATCGAAATTAAAAAGAAGGAATTCATCAAGGCATGCAACTCGAGGCAGACATTTTAAAGCAACTACCACTCTTACAACACACATACTGACAAACAAAATGTGTGGCAAGTAAGTGAGTGGCAAGTTTTTTTTTTTCTTTGATTTTCGTATATTTTCCAAACCAACAATTTACTTAAAGAACAACCGACTGACTGACTGAGTGACTGACAAACGTCAGAAACAACAAATGCATTGGAAAAAAACCCGAAAACCGAAATCGTTACATTACAAAATCTTTGAAACTGAGTTTTTTTATTACTTAACCTCAAAATGAAACAGCAACAACAAACAACTGCTGCAACAAATACAATGAACATTAAATAACCACAAAATTTAGCTTAAAGTCATTTGAAAACATTTTCTAAAACACAAACAAACGCAGTTTAAGCTTAAGCACAGACACACACACACACACGCATACACACACACACACACACACACACACACACACACACACACACACACACACACACACACACACACACATACACATACATACATACTCACACTCGCCAGTACTGGCATAAACAAGTGAAAATCCGTGAAAAAGCAATCAAAGCGTTAATGCAGTCGTCGATTAATGAATTGAAGTATGAATTATCGATTACCAAGCGATTAATCAAAATAGTCTAAATCAAATGATGCCAAAACAGTCAAAAACAAACTGCCGGCGGTTGCATGCTGGAAACATGCCATTTAACGAATAAAAACCGATTACTTTAGTGAACAGTCAACAAGTCGATTAGCAATTAACTTGGCAAGAAATAATTAGTTTTTCTAAAACACCCCCTCAAAATCAACACACAAAATGTGTCGATTTAAAACCGCTTAATAAAAATAAAATTTGATTTGGTAAAAAAAAAATAACAATAACAATAAAAATGATTCTTGAATTCAGCAAATATTGAACAATTTTTAAAATTTGCAGCTTTTTCTGCTGCTAGAATATATGGTGTAACTTATTACGTTATGTGCAATTAACATTTACAGCAGCGATATGCACATGCATTTTAAAGATGATTATATATTTTTGTGAAGCATTTGCTTAAGTGGAAAATAAGCCAACACAACCATCAGTGTTTGGTAGATGCCATTGATTCTGTACAATCAGGTGCTTGAAAGAACAAATTCTAAAGCAACTTTAAAAAGGCTTTATTCATACAAGAGAAAAAATTATGTTTATTAGGCTTTTTTTATACCCTTCACAAAAATGATAAGAATATATGTATATGTATGTTTGTGATTCCGTTTGTAATTTCTACTGTTTTCTTTTCCGAATTAATAGAAAAGTCGATTAGGCGAAGTCCGTTTGTCCGCCCTTAAAATACTGTTTCTGACACAACCATTAAACTTAAAAACTTTTTCTTTTCCCATTCTATTACTCCATTTGTTCAAGGGTTTGCTATTGAAATTCAGTAAAATCAGTTCACATATAGCTGATATATATCCGAAATTCCGAAAAAATGTTTTTATTGCAGTTTTGTATAAAAATTTTTGAAAAAAAAGATTTTTTTGTTCTGCTTCAAACACAATCACTTGGTATGGCGATTAAGAGGCAAAAAAAAATTTCCCCGATATCGGTCTATTATTATCCGAGATATAGCCTAAACCGATTTTTTAATGTTTTTTACTCAAACAACTTTTTTTTTGCTTAAAATCAGTTGTGGTTATAAAAGCAGGTTACTAAAATACAGAAAATTATGATTTCTGATGTCGGTCCATATATACCCGAGATATAGCTAAATCTGATTTTTCCATGAAACAATATTTTATTTATTTTTTTGCTTAAAAGCTGTTCTGGCGATATGGGGAGGTTACTAAAATATAGAAAATGATACGATATCGGTACATATATACCCGAGATATCTTAAACCGATTTTTTCATCAAAATTTCCTTGAAAGCTTAGCTTTTTGTCATAGCGATTACAAGGCAAAAAATTTTTTTCCCCGATATCGGTCCATTTATATTCGAGCATATTTAGATTAGGCCCAGACGAATATATTACACTCTTACTTGTTAAAACACATTTTTCTTAAAAAAAGAAAAGGTACTATTTTCGTAGGTAGTTTTCTTTAATAAACATGTTGATGAGAATGGTACTAATGCACTTAATATGCTATAGCTCAAAAATTCTACACGAACGAAACCGTTTTATATTGTTTTCATTAGAATGTGATGTTCTCAAGAAAATAAAATGCTATTCAATGTTCTGCAATGTTAACTGATGTAAAATAAACTGCATAATTATTCACAATCCCACACGCAATAAAATCATAATCATTCACAATCCCACACGCAATAAAAAACGGGGTTTCCCTTCATTGTTATTTTTCAACTATGATGTGCAACAGCCAGGCTAGGAAAAATTTGTGCTCGCGAATTAAATTTTATTTAATTCGCTCGTTTGTTAATTTGTATCTCCGAATTTAAAAATAAAATTGACGAAACGAATTTATAATATTCGCGAATTTTTTCATTGTTTTTGCGAAGAAAATATATAAATAATAAAAAGAGATTAAATTCGTTTGCGAGCGGAATGAAAAAATTCCCGAATTTAAAATAAAATTGTGATCGCGAATTGAAATATAAAGTTCGCGAATTAAAAAACAAAATTCGTCAGCACAACTTTACAAACAAGAAGAACAAAGAAAGAAAAATTCTGTGAAACATTTAACTGAGCATGATTAGAGTTGTTTTTGTTTTGAAGGTTGCCAAAATTATAATTTTAACACATTTTTGATGATTTTTGAACCAAAATGTGATTTGATCATTTTTTCGCCACCGAAATTTAAAATCAATAAATTAAATAGAATTTTTCGCACTAGAAGTTTCAAAAAACACCAAAAACAGTGCAAAAAGCACCGAATTGACAACACTGCTTTTTTATTTCTTCGGGAATAATTCGCGAATTTAATTATTTAATTCTCTCACGAATTTAAATTCGCTTTTTTGCTTTTTAAATTCGTTCACGAGTTTTATGGATCAAATTCAGGAACTAAATAGAATAATTCTTTGAAATATGAAAACTTAAAATCGAGCATTATTCCTACCCTGGGTAAAAAGTGTTGCCAGAGTACAAATTTATATTGTATAATTTGTACATCGACTTGTAAGTTGTGTACTATGTATAATACAGCGGGCGGAAATGGGTTAAAAGGCTTTTTTTATAAAATACGCCTTTTAAAAAGGTACGGCTTTTAACATGTTTTCTTTAAAAATACACTTTTTTAAAAGCACCATTTGTAGAATAAACGTTTAAAAAAATATTTTTAAAAAGCTCTCTTTTAAATAGTACTTTTTCTAAAAGTTTTCTTAAATGTGTTTGTTAAATTTTTCAAATGTTTTTATTTTGAAAATTTGGTTTAAAAAAACTGCTTTTTAATATATAATATACTTTTTTAAAAGAAACGTTTTAATAACAGATATTTCTTAAAGTGAAAGCTCTTCGAAGGTAGTTCCTTAAAGCCAAACTTTGATAAGAATTAGACTTTTCTTACAAGGATATTCTGCTTAAAATTATACTTTTCGTAAGAGGCTATTTTGTTAGAGATGATTTTTTCAAAAGGTACGCCATTTAACAAGTTTTCTTTACTAATACACTTTTTTAAAAGGTACATACTTTTGTATGGCACATTTTAAAAGAGCAGTCATATTTAAAAAAGTATTTTTTAAAAAGGTAGAGACGTGTATAAATGAAAAAGTTAGTTTTTTGTGCTTTGACAGGTATTATTGAAGCATATTTCTTTTTAAGTTCTCAATAATTTATATAGATTGTTGGGATATAAAGTTAAAAGTTTCAGAATATCTTTCAAAAATGTCAAAAGTCTGCTGATAATTAGAGGAGCACCTATGAAATGTCGACATATAGACAGCTGGGAAACATAAAAACAGCTGTTTATACATTTTTAATTGGTATCAATACTAGAAGCTAATATAGCGAATAAAACTCGGTTGTTTCTATTTTTAATATATATTTTTATACCCTTCACAAAAATGTAAAGGGTATATATATAAGTTTGTGATTCATTTTGTTATTTCTACAACTTTCATTTCTGACTCCATAAAGTATATACATATATTCTGAATCATAATTAATGGAAAAGTCGATTGGAGAAATCTGGTATTAAAATATGGTTATATAAATATGGAAACATAACATTTCCTATATTGGCCCAAATATATCCTGAACCGATTTTTCCATTACATATGTTTTTGCTGAAAAGCAATTCTCGATATAAAAGAAGGTAACTAAAATACAGAAAATAGAAAATTTCGATATCGGTTCATATATAGGGTGTTTTTTTAAGCCCGATAGAACTTGAAATTGTAAAAAATAACACAAAAAATTAAATTGTAATCAAAATTTTTTTTTATTCGAAAGATCAATACGTGACATTAACATTTGAAAATGATTTCGGGCATATGGGCACCGCGGCTGTTCTTGACGAAGCGCATTCTGGACGTCCAATTTTGGGCCACTTTTTCGAGCACTGCTGGCCGTATGTCACGAACAACACGAACAATGCTGGCCTCCAAGGCGTCAATTGTTGCTGGTTTATCAGCATAAACCAGTGACTTCACGTAGCCCCACAGGAAATAATCGAGAGGTGTCAAATCGCACGACCTTGGAGGCCAATTGACAGGTCCATTTCTCGAAATCAACTTATCGCCAAATTTTGATTTCAGTAAGTCGATGGTTGCGTTCGCCGTATGGCACGTAGCGCCATCCTGTTGAAACCACATCTCCTCCGGATCAATGTCATCCATATTTTCAAACAAAAAATCATTGATCATGGTGCGGTAACGATCTCCATTGACCGTAACGCGAGCTCCGGCCTCATTTTTGAAGAAATAAGGTCCGATGATGCCACCAGCATGAAAACCGCACCAAACAGTGCATTTTTCTGGATGTAATGGAGTCTGTAGGGTCTCTTGTGGATTGGTCTCACTCCATATGCGGCAATTTTGCTTATTAACAAACCCGTTAAGCCAAAAATGCGCCTCATCGCTGAACACAATTTTGCGATAAAACAACGGGTCAGTTGCCAACTGCTCTAGAGCCCAATCGGCGAAAGAACGACGCATACAATGGTCAATGGTGATGATTTGTCAGAGTATACTGAAACAAATAAAAAAAATGTTTCATCAAAATTTAATTTTTTGTGTTACTTTTTACAATTTAAAGTTCTATCTAGCTTAAAAAAACACCCTATATAACCGAGATATAGCTTAAACAAACTATTGCTTGATTTTCATGGAATAGTTTGTCCATGAAAGATTTCTTTTTTGGAATGGTGATTACAAGGCAAAAATATTTTTTTCCCGATATCGGTCCATATACATATATCCGAGCATATTTAGTTTAAATTTGTAATATATACGTGATTATCGTGAAGGATATTTTAGATTCGGCCCAGCCGAATATACTACACTTGTTTAAAATATATTTTTCCAAAGACACTTTTTCAAAAGATTTGTTTTGCAAAGTATATTTCTGCTAAAAAGTGCCCAAATGATGTATCTTAAAAGCCCCCCTTGCTTCTTGAACTTTGTTGATGTTGTAAAGATGTTATTATTTTATAGCACTGGTGTTTGGTGGGTATTTGTTGAAAAATTACTACCAAAACGTAAAGTTTTTTTTTTTTGATAAGTAGGTCACCATGCGTCAAATGTATAAAGCAACAACACCAACAACAACTACCCTAACAACAATTATGAAAAGTATAAACTGCACCAACAAAACCAGCAACAAATACGCTCAAAACAAAACAACAACAAAAAAAAACAGCTTTTGTAATAACCAAACAAGAACATTTTCGTATTTTATGTGTTTTTTTTTCAGCATAAATGACGAATAAATTTCAAAAAGAAAAAACTACAAACCAAAAAATTAAATTAAACTTACTACAATATGTTGCAAGATAAATTTTTAACTATTGTTTTGTGGTCATGTTAACTTGAGCATTCTGTTGCCCGAATTCATTTGTTTTTCAGTAATTACTATTGTTGTTGTTATTGTTGTAGCTGTTTTTGTTGTTGTTGTTGTTGTGGTAGTTGTTGGTTTGGCATTAATTTGTATTTATGTAAATCTGGGCATTTGATTTCGTAATGTAATTAAATGGCCTCAGTTTTTCATCTAAAGAATTTCGCCATGGATTAACCAACGCTTAATTGCAACAAGCCACGGCTGGTCATCAGTCTTTGCAACGTCAGATTGGCGGTTGATATTGTAAATAAATCGTATCGCAAAAGAGTTAAAGGTGCGCTACATGTTTTGTGTCAATGTTGCTGGTATTTTTGTTATTATTTCATACAGTGTATTGATTTTAAATCGACTTCTATTAAAATTGTTTGCTTTAAGTAGCAGCGCAATCGATGAGGGGAAATACGGGCATTAAAGAAGGCACTTGCTGTCATTTAAGAGAGTATTGAGAAATGTTTTAAATGTGTGTTTTTAAGCGATTTTAAGGGCAATTTTTTTTTGCAAATAAAACAGTGAATATTTTTAGAGTATTCACTTATCTTGTTCTTCGGTACCCAATGAACCAGTGGCAGCGCTGGACCACGCGTGAACGTCGGCGAAATTAGGGTCACGGCTCGCGAGGCCTCCTGTTGCGGCAGCAACTTCAATGATCCTGTTTGGGAAAACGCACAAAAAATAATAACAAGAACGGCTCGGCTGTTTTAGAGCGGTTTTATTATCTGGTAAAAAAATGTCAAGTACATTAATATAAAGTAAAATGCATCGTACTATAATAAAATAAAATGTACTTACTCTATTCTGTCCCGTGGTTTTCCTTCAACTGAGCGTGATCACGCCGGTAAGCGGTTACATTCACAATTAGTCGTTACTGACTACTTTGCGACAGAATAGAGCGTACTTACATTAATAGTGAGAAAGAAACAGAATTCGACACTGGTCGAAAATTACTGTTAAATTAAAAATCAAATATCAAATTTAGTTTGTAACACCTCCTTTTGTTACAGTTAAGAAAATAGGCCCAGTAGCGCCAGCGTTAATAATAATGCGATACGAGATCTGCCGATTTATTACAGTTCGATGTTTTGTAGCAGAATCCGAGCCATGATGAATAATTCTACACCAATGCAATGGAAAATTGAATAAAATTGTTTTATTTAGACCTGGACTATTTTATACTGAAAGTACAAAATAGTCCAGGATTCTAGTGCGGTGTTCTTTTAATGCAAAATAATCTAGATCTAGGTGTGACTGAAAGGGATGTAGTATGTTGAAAAAATTTACGATCATCGTTTCATTAAACAGTACAGAATCGCACTACCAGCCATCAAACTCGCGCTATAGCAATTCTATCAACCACAGAGTGAACTAAATTTGACAAATTTGGCTTGATCGTTTAATAGCAAAACAGCAGGTTAAAGTTCAAGTTTTTTCCTTTCTTAAGTTTTTTTTTTAAGAAGAATTTTTTACAATACAAATTTGTTGTGATCAATAACTATTGATTGATGAAGAAAAGAAAAATAATAATCAAATCTTTAGCTGGAAGACAACTAGCTGTTTCGTAGTCGCTACACTACTCATCAGCACCCACTGGGATTTGAACTCGGGTCATGACGTATCATGATCTGCTGCTTTAACCACTCAGCCACCGAGCATTTTAACTATTCTCAATCTATATTCATCTCATATTGAATCACATATGCATTTTGTTAATTGCCCACATTGTTTGTACAGCGTTTGCTGTCTCAGAACTAGCGGTATTTCTTTTTAGTTATTAACATACATGTTTTTGTATTTTAACAATTCTCCGTATCCAGAGATGTAAATATTAATTTATTGAATTTTTTTTGAACTTTTATAATTTTTAAATAAAATTTTTATATATATAACCCGTTGTACAAATGTACAAACCAAAAATTTAATTTGAAAATTATAAAAATTCAACAAAAATTCAATACTCGTAAATTAGCAAACCAAAAATTTTTATAAAACAGCACAGTTTGTAAAATGAAATGTAAAAATTTTATGTAATAATTGCATTGCATTGAATATCATTTGGTGCCAACGAAATTTAAAAGGCCGACTAAACCGACTAAACCGACTAAAGAATTTTTCGCACAACAAAATGTTAAAAAAAAACACCAAAAACGGTGCGAAGCGCACCGAGTTGACAACGCTGAATGAAACACACCAAGAAAGAGTAATATTTTATCTAATAAAACTCTTCGGTTAATCAAACGGACTTTTGAATATTAAATTCAAGAGCTCTTGTAGAAATAAGTCTTTCTTAAGACTCTTAAAATTAGGTAAATGTAGAAATGCTTAATTCCATAAATTCTTAATATATATTACAGTCGAACTTCCATAACTCGAATCAGCATTATCCCAAAAAAAATTTCGACTTACGGAGACTTTGAGCTACAGAATTTTTTGACAAAATAGCATATAAGGTTTTTGTAGTTTTATTTAAAATAGCCTCTAATAGAAAACTATATACTTAAGAAATAAAAGAACAAGGATTTGTACTCACATAGTTAAAAAATTGTAGTTAAGTAAAATACATATTCCTAAATAAGTGACTTACATTTTCCTTTTTTTAAATCCATACAGTTAAATGAACTTTTCATCAATTAATCCTTTTCTTAATACCTCTGCTTTCATTAATCAAGCTAACATGTGCTTGCCTTTTTCTTTAATATTTCACCAGATATAGGCATGTTTTGCCTTCAAACTGCTGAAAACCAATCGAGGACTGCTTTGTCAACACGTTTGAATTTTGGGTTTCTAACTCTTTCACTACATAAACGAAATCCAGATTCAATCGATTTGATAATTGATTCCATTTTTTTGAAAATCGTTGAGATCTTGCTTGCCGGAATACCATATTTATCAGCTGCTTCCTTTTTCTTTAATCCATCTTCGACGTCACTTATAAGTTTATATTTTTCTTCAATTGATAAGCATTGCCATAATAATAAAAAATCGATACTTACGCAAACAAAAAGAAACAAATTTGTAATTCCCCGAAAAAAAATAAACAACAATAGCCAGCATGTAAAATATACAAACCAGCTCGAGCAACAAAAGAGCTCAAAACATAAAAATCATAACTAACACAAAAAAACCATATAAACAAGCAAAATTCTTCGAGTTATAGGGTTCATGTGCATGTTTTTTGTTCGAGTTATGGAGAACTTCGACTTATGGAAGTTCGAGTTACAGAAGGCAAATTGTAGGTGACTTGTGTTTTTAACGCTACTGCCAACTAAATTAGTTCGAGTTAGAGAAAATTCGAATTAGAGAAGTTCGAATTATGGAAGTTCAACTGTATATTGAACCATATTTCCCTGAAGCATTTTACCAGAGACGACTTTGTCGTTTTCCAACACATCAAAAACATTGAAAATCGTTTTGAAACTAAACAGCTCCACATAAACCCGTGTAAGTTAAAGCAGTCTAACTCATATTAATTTTCTCAACCACCATAGACAAGCCTAGCATTGTTTTAATAAATTGTAGCATTATACTATAATAATATGAAATAATAAATGTGTACATATTATAAGCGGACACTTCTCATAATCGCACAAAAATTGTTGATTGTCCGGTTATGAGAGGTTTCACTATATGCATGAAAGAAAAAATTAATCAAAACGAAAAATATATTCGCATCTCTACATTGAAGAAAAATATTACCAGCTTTGGTTAAAATTACCAAAAACAGCTGCGCTGACCGTGATTTAAGAAATGCAAGCAGGCAAAGCTCGTTTCTTACCGGGAAGGAAAATAGGTCAACTCAGTAGAGCAATTCAGCAACTTTTAACGATTTTAAAAAAGCATATCTTAACGCGAGCTATTGTGTCTTGCACTTACGCTTATGTGATTCAATAACGTATTTTTAACACCTCTGTAATGCAATTCACTAACTTTACACCCCAATTGGAAGTGTTAACTTTAACCACACATTTTGTTGTTTGCATGTTACACTATCATACACGATCGTGCGATCTACAAAATAAAGCATGTGTGCTGAAAAAGTACTAAAAATGCAACCATGCAACAGACTTTTTGACAAATCGTGCGGTTTGAAAAATTTTATGAAACTTTTCAAAACATTATGGGGTCTGTGCGATCAGTGTGATATATATTGTGAAAAATATAAGAATATTGTTGGTGCCTCAAGAAAAAAATTTAAGTAATGTAAAATTATTATGTTAATAAGAGTTTTTAAACATGTTAATAAGAGTTTTTAAACATATAAATTTGTTTATATGTTTTCTTCATCTTTTGTAACTTTGACCTTTTTGTATGTCTATATAAAACAATAAATTAAAGTTTTTTATTCAATATTTCGTTTTTCTTTAGAGAACTTCTTAAGGAATGTATTTGTTGATAAATTATAAAATCGAAAAATTTTTTTATGACAGAAAATAAAATAACATGAAAAGTTTTAACATACATACATACACACATAACGACATTTAGCAAGGCGAATTCATACCAGTAGTGCGATTCTGTAACTTATATAACGATAATCGAATCATTAAAATAATTATAACGATATTTTATAGAATTTGCTATTCTGTGACACTTTCGTAACGATATTCGTAGTCGATCAAAATCTGCTGTTAGTTTTACTGCCGATTGTCGATTTCTTAGAGACAAAAATTTTCATGCTGTTTATTCAATCGTTAAAGTGTAGTTTTTTTAATTGTGCATCCATGAAATAAAGTGCTTACAGTCAGATTTTTAAGACATAAAAATATTTATTATATATTAAATACATAAAATATTTATTAAGTGAATTTTCAAAACAAAAATTTCAGTATAATTTTTTCCAGGTATGAAAAAAGTTTGAATGCTTCAAGGGATAATCAGTGTGTTTATCGGGAGTTGGACAATTCCTTTGAGTTGACAGTTAATGAATTTAAAAAGTTATATTGATTATCACCAGCCTCAGTTGTGGTCATTCTGAACATATGCACACTTATTTTATTTTACTTACCTTATTACAAAATAAATAATATTTATTGCCACATAAAAATAAAAATCAATATGTATACATATTGTTATGGAAAAATTTATTGTTTTTTCTTTTCTTCTTTGTGGTTTTCGCTTTTTTCTGGCAGAGATGCCACGTGATGCTTATATGAATGAACAGAAAATTACAGCTGTTTACCATCGTTAGAATTAAGTTACAGAATCACTCAATCGTTAGTGCAAGCGATGAAATTTGATGACAAAAGTTGCGATTATCGAATCGTTAAAAGATAGAGAATCGCACTACAGGTAAATGCAAGAGAAATAAATTAAATAAATAAATTAAAGGTGAAAATGGCCAGCAAGATTGGGGAGGATTCAGAATAATAGCTGGCGCTCAAGATGCAATACATAAATTAAAAAATTGTTGTGAAATTTTTTATTCAAATTTTCATTAAAAAATAATTACAATAAAAGAAAAACTTAATTATAATCTGAAACTTTAAATTTTCTCGTGAAACTTAAAGTCTCAGATCATAGAGCTTGAAAAGGTCAGGTTGCGAAGTATTCTGGGTGATATCTGGTGCTCAAAATAGAATACATAATTTAAAAAATTGTTTTAAATTTTTTTCCCCCAATTTTGTTTTAATTATGCCATTGACATCTGAAACAGATAAAAATTAAAAAAAAGTTATCAGCAGTGCTGTCAATTTCACATGTTATGAATTCGCCTTGACATTTAGCATAACAAGAAAGTTATTTTATTGCCTATGAAAACATTTTTGATTTTATAATCGATCAACAAATACTTTCTTTAAGGAAAACCAAATACATAATGAATAAAAAACTTTTAATTTTTTTTTTTATATAAAAATATTATTTTCAAGATTTATTGTTGTTGTTTACTAACGTTTAGTGTTTTTTTTTTTTTTTTTTATTAAAAATAGTTTATTAGATGAATTCAAAGAAATAAATGTGTAAACAACATAAATCAACACTTTTTTCAATTAAACGTACAAAAAATGGGGGTGTTAATTAACAACTATTTATGTGGTTAAATATAACAGCTGCCTCAAACAGCTGACTTTAAACGCCAGCATATGGTGTTTAAAGTACTTGTGAATAGGAAAAAAAAAACAAACAAATTTGCAAATAATACGATGTTTAGAGGAAGTAAAACTAATTATAAATTTATTATTTAAAATATTTTTTCATAAATAAGATAAGTTCTCCTCACGGAGATCACGCCGACCGACTGTTGGAGCACTAGTCCTAGGCTGGTCTTCCTAATACTCTGAAGTTATTCTATTGAAATTTTAACGGCGTTAAAATAAATACCACAAAAATAATTGATGAGTAATACATATTGTTATAGCTTATATACTAGTGTTGCCGTAACCATATTTAAAAACCATATTTTGTTTGCGTGTTCTACTTTTTAGTGAAATAAAAAGAAAACATATTAAATTTTGATTGTGAAAAATTTTATTCTCTTTTGTAAGTTCAATTTTAGCAAATTTAATCAGCTCACTTCAATATACACTTGCGAGCTCAAGTTGCCAATTTTAAGCGATATGTGTTTACCAGCAGCCGTATTCTGTAACTCACTAAAGCTAAATCTCCATCGCTAAAAATTTATAAGGATGATTTAGCGATTTTTGGCCACAAATGCAATTCTGTAACGTGCATAGCTAAATTTGGCAATGACATAAAAATTGAATTCGCCGCAATTTTAGCGGCATCGCTAAAATGTTTAAATTTTGTATTCTCTAACGCCAAATAAGTAGTTGTTGTTGGCTAAAATGCTAAAATATTAGCAACGGAAATTTTTAAGTGCTAAAATGTAAGTAAATTACAAATGTTTTTTTTTTCTATTGTTTCTTGTTAAAAAAAATATTATTACAGTATAATTGAAGAAACAACAAAAAGAATTACAAAGGAGCAAAAATATATGATTATTCAGTATTTGGAGGAGCACCAAGAATTTGCTCATGACAGGTAAAAAATTAATTTCAACTTGAAGTGAATCATAACATAAAAATTTTTTTTGGTTGAAGATTTGTGAATTCCACAAATGGTTCCTGTTCACAATTAGCTTATTGCATTCACTATTGCACTTAATGAATTCATTATATTACGACGCCGATAAAAGCTGTTCATTTTCACTTTTTTTTAAATATTTATTATTATAAAATGCAGAAAATTTTTTCTAAACCTTATGAACGTTTTCTTGTTTACTTAAAATGTAAATAAAAAAAAACTTTTTTGTGATGCCATATTTTGAAAATTTTCCCATAAATTCCACATTTGGTTGTATCATGAAAAAAAACTGCTCATAATTTATCGACTTAAATGCTTTTTAAGTAATATTTGTCAAAAACGAAATAAATTTTGAATAGATCTTTCACAATAACTATTTAAAATCCAGATTTCAAAACATATTTTACAACGTTATTGAAGAGAAGTTTTAAAAATATTTACGGGAAGCACAATATAAAGTAAGGTAACACTATAATGAATTGCCAAAAATTATTACATTATGTTTATCTCTTTTTAACAGAAGTTCATTCAAGTAGAAAGAAAGTATTCAGTTAGCAAATTAGCTGCGGCAAAAATATAAAAATTTAGCTAAGCAATTTAGCTTACAGAATAGAGATTTAGCGCCATCGCTAAAATATTTGCCCTAATTTTTTTAGCATTTTAGCGATCGAGTTTTAGCTTTAGCTAAGCGAGTTACAGAATACGGCTGCACAACACCTATTTGGCGGTTTCAAATCGCAAAACCATAGTTCTTGCGCTATATATTTATCAGAACAACTATTCGGTTCATTTCAAATCGAAAACGCTAAATTTCTCAGAATATGCCTGATGGTAAAGAGTTATATAAGAAATATATGAAATCTGATTAGTTATAATTCCAAATATACGAGTAGTCCACCCTCTGCGGGTTTCTCGGAGGCGAAAATATATTATCCTCCCTCCTCCACTTAATTAAGCATTCTAACAGCGACTATTCGCGGCTATTCCAATATTGATTGCTTTTGTTTATTTATTAAACTTAAACGTGTAAATTTGGAATATATTATTCCAAGTTATTTATTCAATGCGCTAAAAACTTTTATTTTACTGCCTTTACTTTAATTTGTTAAAATGTTAAACAAAAGCTTTACTTAAACACTTAATTACTTTTAAATATTTCAAGATAAAATATCATGAGTTCAGTGATTAAACTATTTGTCAATGTTTTAAAATTCTAATTTAGTACTTACAGTCTCGACTCATACCAGCTGATAGACATTTCTTAAAACGACAATACTGACAGCGATTACGATTCAAACGTATGACCAGGCACTTGCCGTCTCTCAAGCAACGATATTCAATTTGTTTTTGTATGCTGCGACGAAAGAAACCCTGTGGAATGAGAATGGAAATAAAAGTCATCACGTATATACTAGATAAGTATATTTGAAATATAATATATTAAAATAACATTTAATAATATATATTGTAACGCTAAGCACAGCTTTTAGCAGCTGTGTGAATTTCATTTAGAACCAACCTTACAACCCTCGCAGGATGTTACACCGTAATGATAACCGGATGCTTTGTCACCACAAACTTTACAGGGAACAAACGATTTTGCCACTGCACTATTCGAATTTGAATCAGCGATAGCAAACTGCTGTGACGATGATGATGTTGAAGATGACTGATGTTGTTGTTGTTGCTGCTGCTGCTGGTGCTGGTGCTGGGGGTGTTGCGATGATGGTTGCTGCTGTTGGAGTGGCTGTGGCTGTTGCTGGTGAAGTTGCTGATGTTGTGACGATTGCTGCTGGAGGTTTTGGTGTGTTGGTTGATGTTCTGGAAAAAAAAGGGAGAAAAGAAGCAAAAACAATTTAGAAAGTGTGTAATTTGTGTGGAAATTAAATATTAACTGGGTCAAAAACAAAAGAAAAGAAAGTAGGCAAAATGTTTCATTGTACCGAAAGTTGTTGAGTCATCAAAAAATGACTTGTTTTTCTTGTTAGAAATTTTATGGAAATTATATCTTTTTAAATTTATAAACAGTGATCGAATTCGCCAAAAGTTGTTAAGTGGCAGAAAGAACTTATGATTGATTACATACATATATCACCATTGAATTTTTACAGCAATTGAATTAGTTATATTTTAGAAATTCTTAGCATACTCTAAGGATGCAAATTACTTATGAATCTGGCGCCCGTATCAAAGTGTTTTGTTTAGGGCAGCGAAGGGCAGATAGAGAGGGTTGAGCTAAAGAGAGTACAAAGTTGCTCTACACTTAGACAAATTCGTTTGTTTCATGTTGAATAAAAAGCCGTATATCTTCCATTTGACGAGTTAATATTCGACGAGATATAGGCAATTCATTATTTATAAATGCAAATAGGAAAGATTTTCAAACTCTACATGGCACATTACTACTGAAAAACAACCTGAAAAAAAACATACATAAGATAGCTTGATCTCAACAGAATCTTTATTTTGCCAGTGTACAACAAACAAAATGCGTAATTAAGCAAAATAAAAAAAATAAAAAAATCCGCAACGATCTCGCTTTGTTGAAATCTAGTAAGCTACTGAATTAAATTTCAGCGTTGTCAACTCGGTGCGTTTCGCACCGTTTTTGGTGCTTTTTAGAATTATTTGTGCGAAAAATTCTTTAGTCGGTGCGTGGTGCGCTTTTTAATTTTTGGTGCGCTTTTCAAATTTCGGTGGCACAAAATCAAATTCAGCTCAATTTTTTGTTTTAAGTTAAAAAAGGATATTCAAGTGTCGAAAATTTGTACGTTTAATTTTTCAAAGCACAATCAGAATATTGAGTTTTAACGTTGAAAACTCGCCATAAATGTGCACAAAGTAAGAAAATCTTGCTGTTATACATATATGTATTATACAAATGTTGTATATAAACACAAAACTTGCTGGTCTTAGAGCGTGTTTTGCTATTAAAGGAACAAGCCAAGTTTGTGATCATGAATGGTATTCATGATGGCGCGTTACTTCATTACTGTTTTGATAATTGATAAATTACCAAATTATTAATTAAATTAATAAATATGTTCAAAAGCATTGGAATTCAGTATTGATTCTGGCAAACTTCTTCTTTTAATTGTTATAATTTGGCAAATTTTTGTATATTTCAATAAATTCTTTTAAGGACACATACTCAGCTGATTTGCCCTGTTCGCTTACAGAAACACAAATTTAATTTACACTGTGTTTGATAGAACTGCTATTATTAATAGAGTTTGATAGCTTTGAGTACGATTCTGTAACTTTTAATGATCCGCTAATCGTAACGGTTGTATGTTCCTGCAACATAATTTTAACGACGGTAAACAGCTGATTTCGGCCGACAGCAAATATAATTATATAATATTCCTGAATAAGAAATTTGATCAAATATTGTTATAACTATTTTAAACATATAGAGGCCAAATTTGACAAATATGAATTCTAGCAATTGAACGAATTTGATGACATGCCATCAGGCGGTCCTATCAGACCAAAGTTTGTTTGTATAATAGTCGCTTAGAAGGCTGTTTCATAATCGTGTTTTTAATATAAAAATATTATACTTTTTATAATACAAAATGTGTTTTTAAACATTAAAAAAAAATTAATTCGGTGCTTTTTTGTTGTAATAACGCGCTTTTTTCCCCATTTTGGTGCGTTTTGAAATTTCAATGTTGACAACGCTGTTAAATTTCATGTTTTCCCCTCGTTTATAATTGTATTAAGAGTTGCCATTATTGTTATTAATGAAAGAAACAAAGAATACAAGTTGTTCTGTTTGTGGGCAGTAGTAAATGAATGAAGACGGAAACACACCAACACGTGTATATGGTACAGGTGCATTTTTTAAAATTTCGGTTTAAATGTAAAAATGTTTATTTTTTTTATTGTGAATGCTAAGAAATAGCATTTATCTATTTAGAACTTACTTTTTGATGATAATTACATTAATTTTTTTAAATTAAAAAGCAGTGTAATAAAACAAGTGTATGGCAGGTTTTGGGGAATTTCAAGTCAGATCTTGTTATGTACAATTTTAGCTTGGTAGCAACTCTAGTTTTAAAAAAATCTCGATCAGCAATTGAGAATAACCGAACAAGTTCGTAATCTGGGCAAACCAGCGCCCGTCTTTGATTTAGGGTCCCCAGTTCTTCTTCAGTTCACTCTTACGTTGCCTTTACACAGGAAATTTCTTTCATGAAATTTCTGTATACGTATTATAAATAAAAATTCAATGAAATAGACGACTTTCATGAAAATTTCTTGTTCGTCTACACAGGAAAGTGAAAGTTAATTTTTGAAAATGTCGCCGAAGCAAAGACTCACAAAATTTGCCTCTACTTCTCTTCATTCTTATGTTGTTTCCTTACTAATTAGAGTTGCCAAACTTATTACATATACAAATTTATTGGGCCATAGTTGAAAAAAATTATCATTATAAATTTTTTTATGAGATTATTTTTATAAAAAGACTTTGTTTTCTTTATATGCATTAAAAGGAAAAAATAATATAATTATTTTCATAACATGCAAAGGAAGTTAATTTTATAATTATTATTTTACTACAACACTGCAACTTTGTATAATTCTTTTTATGTGGCAACAGTGTTTAGCAATTTGTGATTTTACTTTCAGAAAACGTCAAAAATATTGTTTCATGAAATTTTTGAGGAAAGCTGAGTGTGTTAGTGAAAAAGTGGTGATGTATTGCAACTTTCATGAAATTACCTTCATGTGTAAACGCTAGGTTATTCTCAATATTTCGTGAAAATTCTTTCAAATTGCATACAAAAGTATTTCGTACGAAACATTTGCGAAATAAGTATAGATAAGTAGTACAGAGTTTTTTAAGAAAAAAACACCCAAAATGTAGCTGCAACATATTTCAATTTAAAATTGTTTCTGGGACTAGTTGTTTTCTCAGCTGCGATATAAATGATGAAACAGAATACGCCCGCAACTTCAAGCAAACACAACTCTCCGAGAAAACAGGCACATAATTGAAACGACGGCGGCAACTTCACAAACTGTCATTTAATGTTCTTTTTTATTAGGTAAAAAAAAGATTTTCTTTTATTGTTACTTTTCTTCGCAGTAAAGCTTTTGAAGCTTTGGTTTTGTTTACAAAATATATGAAAAAGTGTGGTAATATTATTGAAAGCTTTTCTGCTTCAAAGTGAGAGCATAAGGAAAATCGCTGTCAATATATAATAAATTCTATTTTACGACCGCATTCTCTGGCGATATTTTATGCCAAATCGTGTGGAGAAAAACGTCTTGCCCTAGTTCTGTTTCATCATTAATAGAAACAAACAGTTTTTGGTGGATTTTGAAAATTTTTGTGCGAAAAATTCCTTAGTCAGTGCGTGGTTCACTTTTTTAACATTTTCATGGGATCAAGTTCAAAACGAACAAAAATTTTTTTCATTATAAAAATTTTGTACTGTATATCAATAAAACTTTAAATACCAATTAATTAAAGTGATGTATAAAATGCTCCACTTCATATATATAAAGTAAAACAGTCTCACAACTGTAGACTATTCATACTTGTATTATCTAAAGAAAAAGCAACACAGTACACACATAACTGCTTGTGTTATAAACAAGTTTATATTTATATTTTTAATATAAAAATATTATAGTTTTTATAGAAATAAATTTATGCGCTATCGACGGAGCGTAGAGCAGCACCTTGTCCAGAAAAACCACTAATATTTTTAATAATTTCCGTACAATTTTCTAGATGTATCGTTTGTTTGTGTTCTGTAAACGGCATATTAAGTAAAAGGAGTTTAAACTTTTTGAGTCCCTATTAGAAACACTGTTACCATATTTGACGATTTATCGTCATGCTGAAAATATCACCTTGACGATTTAAGATCTGTTTTTGACGATTTTTGCAGATATCTTTCAAGCAAGTTTGGTTTTGTTGAGTTAATTTATGTAGAAAATAAAAGAAATATTTATGGTATAGAAAAAACGGTAATAAAATAAATGCGTAATATTAAAACGTTATGTGATATTTATTTGTATATACAGTCGTAAAGCAGCTCTGGGCTGGAGAACAACTCTCGCGCCATCATAACTATTTCTTAAGTGCAGACAAATTTGGAATAAAAAAATCTGCTTTTTCAAGTGATAAAGTTGCTTATAAATATCTGTCATTTACTGCAACAATGTCATAACTCGAAAAAATTCTTGGAGGAAAACTTCTTTGAGTTTTTAACGTTCATACACATCTTAGAAAACCAAGCTTGGTACAAAAACTCCTAAAGGGACAAGCTTAAAAAAGTATTGGAATAAATTTTCGACATAATAAAAAATTAGAACTGCTAACATTTCTCGAAAATCTTCTTTCTCCTACCCTATATCTCATTTTCCCTAACGACCTTCTATATCAAACCGCCAACCCTATACACTCTTCTGCGGATGACAACAACTTTTGCCATTCGTATTTTTTCAGATATAGGCCCAGCCCATCCGAGGTCGCTGCCAAGAGGCAAAATATGAATGACTCACTGAATAGTCTCCGAATGAGGTCGTAATAACAGGGTCGCCTTTAACGCTCTTAAGACCCAGTTTTGTTTATTAACAAACAAACATACTACAACAAGTGCCCGCATCATCTGTACTCATGGATGGTATAAATATTGAGGAACTGGACGCTCTTGATGTTCTTGGAATGAAAATATAGTGTGATGTTCGCTGGAGTGAACACAATTTTCATGTCTCTAAAGAAGTATTCGTGTCTCGGTTTTTTTTAAAACGGTTTAAGATGTACTTCACTCCGACCGAAAATGGAATACAACTGTCATGTTTGGGCCGGTGTCCCAAGGTCTATTTTCGGGTTACTCGATCGTAAGGAGAGGGCGAAGAAGCTTATCGGTGACAGCAGGGTATCCAACTCTATTGACTCACTGGAGCATCGACGCAGTGTGGGGTGCGTTACTCTGTTCTATCGTTACTACAATGGATTTTTCTCTGACGAGATTAGGGATCTTGTCCCCGAAACTCGCACATTTATACGAAACACGTATTTATCATATAGTTCTCATCCATTTGTAATGTTCACAAATACTATTCCCTCTTTCTCCCTCATCACAACCTATTTTCCTAGTTCTGGTACAATGCACTACATATTCCATTATTACTAGTCCAAGAATAAAAAACAAAAATATTTCTAATATTATATGATGATGGGTTGGTATCATTCGTCTAGCTCGAATTCAATCCTGGCTAAAGCCAAGAAATATTTTTTATTTATAATTATAACAATAATTGCGCGATCAATAACTCTTGATCAAAGAAGACAGGAGAAAATAATTGAATACACTAAAGCTGAGGACAACTAGCTGTTTCACAATCGCTACACTGTTTATCAGCACCCACTAGGATTCAAACTCAGTACCAGGTAAACATGATGTCTTTTTAATACGGCTGCTTAACCAACTCAGCCACTGAGCCCTTATTTATTTTTTCGTCTATATTTGTCTCATATTGATCACATATGCAATTTGTTATAATCCCAGTTGTTTGTGCTGCAGTTTGCTAGACGAATGATACCAACCCATCATCATATAATATTAGATATATTAAAAATAAAGTTCGACTATTTAACATTAATACATAAAAAACAAAAAAAAATCCTTTTTTGAGAGTTATGACACTGTTGTAATGTAATAAAAATTTATTTAGTATATTCTTTTTAAAAAATAATCTATCAAATAATCTGCAACTATTTCGTTTGCTGTATTTTCCTGAAAATAATTTTTGTAGCCTCTTTTGTTTTTTAATTTAACATATTAATAAATCATGTTCTTATAAAAATATATTATATATTACTTTTAAAAATAAGTAATGTTATTTTTATTAAATCTTTCTGACAAATCAAACTGCTGCTTCGTGAGCGAATCATAATTGCAATTTGGCTTAAGTCGACTAAAGTCATTTAGTTCACTTTGTCACAGATTTAGTGATAGCTGATCCTGGTGGCCAAAAATAAATTGTAACCCCAATTTGACAGTTTTACCAATACAGTCGCATTTTGGTATTAGAATCCAATGCATTTTTCTTATTGACTTCATTTTATTACCAACAATAATGAAACAAGTAAAGAAAAAGCCACGATGGATGGCAGTTTGTAGTTTTATTTGAATTTCAAATGCTATTGACAAACTCAACACAATAATTGTTTGCCTGATATTTCTTTCGGTTGCATTTAAAATACTTTTGGAGCTTTTGGAAAATACAGGGCTGAAACAAAAGCAAAACTGAAATCAAATGTTAGAAAAAGGCGCACCTTTACACCCACAACAGTAAAATACTTCAGATAAAAATAAAAAAAACATGGAAACAAATTAACATGAACAAAGAGAACAAATTTGGGAGACTACACTGAACAAAATACTATTAGCATTTTGACGATTTCTTCATATTTAGTGATAGCCCTGGTTGCATTCCATCATGATATATCTTTCGTCACTCGGCAAAAATTATTGGAGCTTGGTTGGGATGTTTTGTCACATCCACCATATACAGTGGTGGCCATATAATTGAAACATTCACATTAACTAGACGCAGTACACAACGCTTTGCGTCTGACCCCCATCGGCAAAACTTGGATTCGTTACTTCATAAAATATTTTTCTAAAATCTTCTTGGTTTCTTAAAGTTTTTGTGGCAAAAACAAATCTGGATTTAAAAATGTTTTTTGGAGACTAAAGTTTTTACTGTGCGATACAGTCACGTAAGGTACCTTGATTTAGCCACCGTCAAATCTAGATAATATACGGATATCATATGATGACTCTAATTCAACTTTTAACTGTTTAGAAATTTTAAATCGGAGAGCTGGGGAGGTCCTCAGGACTATTTTATCGTCTCTGGCTAAGATTGTACGTGGTTTGGAGGCTTTGGGTACATTATTTGAGCTCCCAAGATGACCAAAATTGTTCATTGCAATATAAATTTTTCCTCTAGAGCAAACAAGTAATGGAGAAAATCCATTCACCGTCTTCACGAAGACTCTGAGATTAATGATTACCTTCCTTTCTTCTTCGGAGCAACTTGGTCTTTTTGCTATGACTGGTTACTAATATTGGAACAGTATACCCCGTATATTTACCCATCGCTTAAATGCCTTTTTTGTTTATTCACCCCTTATAATCTATCCCCGTTTTTTTTTTTGCTTATTTTTATGCAAAAATGTACGGTTAATTAACTTTCTTTTAATTGCCCATTTTGGGTAATTACCCAAAATATTGTAACCCAAGTCCAAAAACTCCCTAAAAATTCCTTCATTTATTTACCCATCACTGCCTACCAATTCACTAAAAAAAAGCAAATTTTTGTGAATCCAGCTAATTTGTTTTTTAAAGTTCTGATGCGCTTTTAGTATATACATACTTGCATGTACTTCTGTTATTGTTTTCTATATACGCACATACTTATATATATGTACGTATAATTTTTGTGATATGAATGTGTTAGCTTTTGTTTGTTTATATTTATTTTAAAAACTTCTTTTGCGTTTACATTTTATTTTGACGTATGTATGTAATGACTTTGATTTAATTTAAGTCCGTTTGGATAAATGCCTTTGTAAAGGTATTTAAGCGTAATCGCATAATAACCGCTATGAGGTAATTAAACGTCTCCGCTTTAATACTCAAAAATTGCAGCAACTTCAGTGAGGTAATTAAGCGGGGTTTACTGTCTACCACTGTATATCCGAGCATATTCAGTTCAAATTTGTAAAATATATATTTATGTGACTATCGTGAAGGGTATTTTAGATTCAGCCCAGCCAAATATACTACACTCTTACGTGTTTTTACTGATTTTCTATGCTTTTTGTCGTAATTCCTCTTATTGGTTTTTGCCCTCAATATAATTATTCAGGACAAAATCCTATTTGCTCATAGACAAGTGTGAACATGCATGTGTGTGTAGATATCGCTCCTTTATTGCAACATAGTGATATATCGAAAAATGAGCTTTTCGAGTTAACAATGCAGAATTGTTAACAGTACTACTTTTTACATTGTGTCAAAAATTTATTCAAATTACTTTTAAACTGTTTTCTTTAGGAGATATTTTCTAAAAAAACTTTCGAAGACTTGTATGAACACTAAAAATTTTAAATGCGTTTTTCTCGAAACAAGCTTTTTTGCGTTATGACTACGTTGCAATAAAGAAGCAATATGTTCATATGCATTAACATACAAAATTTTGAAAAAAGTTTTAACATAAAAACTTTATTTGAAATTGAAAAAGAAATTGGAAAAATACATATGAATGGATATTTGTATTTATGTATGTACTTTTTCCATTCATCCCTAGCTAGCACACGTTGTTTGTTAGACGATTGTGTTTAATATACAATCGCCAAAAGAATCTTCTGTTGATTATCTGGCGAGTAACAATAACAAAAACATTTTTTTTTTTTACAAATTTTCTGACACGATCGTCACACAATTTTGGAATATTTGTTAGACGATGAAAAATTTTATAGTTTTTATTTATATTTCAATTGATTTTTTATTATACATGAACAAAAAAACATACAGCGAATAATTTTTTCTTTATTGTTCAACAACCTTTTGAGTATAAAAAGTGTGGGTGGAGATGACGGTAAGTTCGTGCGAATGAATGAATTCCTTAATGAATCATACAGGAATTACACGTCTGATTCCTTACGGATTGATTTGTAAGATAACATATACATGAGTCTCAGACGATTCCCTCTAAGATTAACATAAGAGTTTTTTGCTGAGTTATGTAAGAGTCTCTTCATGAGATTCCCAGTAGAGTCTTCTACGATTGAAAATGTTAGCTGGGATATTTCAATTTTAATAAATTTGTATTATTGAATAAAAAACACATATGCACACAAAAGTGATATACAAAAATGTTAAATAGTAATAGTACGTTTCCATTATAAGCAAATTAAATGCATTTGGAGAAATCATATCGAAGTGTTTCCACTGTGTTGTAAGTAATATTTTTCGAATTTTCGAAATCAGAATGACATTTACTTATATTGTTTGATTATATTTTATGAAAAAAAATTTTTTTCAATAAACACTGTGCAACAAGCTGTGGCGTTCGGAAATGAAACACGCTGAACACCAATGATCAGATTAATGATGCTCTCGATTACATGTTCTCGTTTGCTGCGAGATATTGAAAAATGTGCCAGACATGTTTCATCGAAGGTTGATGACCCCCTTTCTTTTAAAATGGAAAAAAAAGCTTATTGCTACTTTCACTATTTCGAATAAAAATTTTCATTCGTATAAAAACATTTGAAACAAAAACAAAATTTTGAAAATTTTATGTTTATGCGAATGAAAATATTTATTCGAAATAGAGAAAGTTGCAGTTAAAGAAAGCCTTGAAGTTGATTTACTTATATGAAGGCATAGGGATAGGAAAGGACCGCATTCCTCTTAAATTGGCTGCAACATGGAAGGGTATCAAAACCGCAAAAATTCTAGAAATCAAACATGTAGAATGTAGCTTGGCGTTATTTTGCTGAATTAATGTAACTCTGATTTTCCCATTTGTGAGTCGCATTCTTGATTGGTATGCTGCCAATATAGATAAAATTAATCTAAGGAGGTCCCACGAGTTGTATCTGCTACCAAAATTTACAACTACTAAATGAAATTCGGATATCAGGCTGTAGTTATGGGTGCGTTATAGCACTAACCGCTTGTGACTTGCTTACAAATGAACCTTCCCTACTTAACGAATACGAAATGTCTTTTAGATAGATGCTTAATGAAGACGATATAGCCACCGACAGGCTCTCAGAAGCAATTCGTAAATTTGCCATCACTTTAATTAACACAACGGTGGAAAAAATAAAATGGTTTTCATACAATTAAACAGCCATGTTCCGAGAACGCGCGTTCTGAAACCGCAGTGCGTTTTGAAAAACGCCTAATTGATTTTTAGGTGTTCTGAGGAACGCGCGTCTTACTGGCGTTTAGGAGATTTTTCTGAAAAAATACAACATGTGTTTTACATATGTACGTATATATGTATGTGGTAGTAGTATAAAACGAAAAAAAATTTGACAACAAATCGACAAATTTTTCAATTTAGTTTTATTAATGAAAATGTGTAAAATTCTTTAAGCCTTTTATTGAAATAAAAAGAAAACATATTAAATTTTAATAGTGAATAATTTTATTTCATTTTGCAAGTTCATTTTTAGCAAATTCAATCAGTTCACTTCAATATATACCTGCGAGTTGAAGTCGCCAATTTTAAGCGATATGCGTTTTCCAGAACACCTATTTGGCGATTTCAAATCGCAAAACCATATTTCTTGCAGAACGCCTATTTGGCGTTTTCAAATCGAAAACGCTAAATTTAAGCGATTTGCGTTTCTCAGAACATGCATGAAAAAAAACATTTAATATAGAAAAATAGCAAACAAAAAAATAAGACATTTCATTCATAAGACATGCAAAATTTGTTTTTTTTATACATTTTTTAACTTTATTCATTAAAGTTTTTCAGTAAAAGATCATTTGCGTACAACGCAAATGATTTTTTATTATTTTACAAGTAAAATGTATTCGAAAATTCGATTACTATACTACATATTTTTTGCAGAATTAGAACATAAACCACAACTTTTTGGAACTTCAAAGACAATTTTATGTATTTCTAAATTTCAAAACCGCTTAAATCACATATCACTTAATATGTGTTTTCTGGATACAAATTTTTAATAATAGTTTGTTAAACCTTACTAATTTGGTAACAAACATGTACATAAAACCAAAAGTAAATATTTTTTTTAATAAGGCTGATATAGATTTCAAGTTTATTAAGTTTTTATTAAAGAGATTTCTATACAATATTTGTCTAATAAGAGCTTAGTAAGCATAAAATATATATGTATATATTTTTTAAATAAAACTGTAAGTATATCAGCTCAATTATGAATATTCTCTCGAAGTTTATTTCTCACGGAATTTTTTCCTCTCGTTAATTATTTCTCAATTAAAATATTTTTCTCAATTCTAATTAAAGAGAAAAGTACATTTTATGTTAACTTGACCGGAACTTGAGGAATCGTAGAGTTAATATCCTTTTAGTGTTTTCGGTTAACGGAGAGAACGAAAAAAGAAAAAAAACATCATATTCGATTTTTGTTCATAATTGGAGAAAAGAGAAATGTGTAAAATCTCACACGGAATTTTTATTTGTAATTGGGCTGTATATAATTTAAATATATAACCACTTTATTTAGTTAATATTCTTTTAAAAATTTCAGTTTATAAGACTTGTAAGGCAATTAATATTTCATATTTTTAAGCAAAACAAGTTTCTTAAAGTGCACTTTAGCGTTCAATAACCCGATGTAATTTTATTACTTGCAATTGTTTTGTTTCTTTTTTTTTTGCTTCAACTTCTATTGTCATTTTTCCTAATGTAAAAAACTTACGACAACGACAACAACTACAACAATAAAAACAACAACATGGTCTCTATTAAAAGCTTCCTTTATTGGGTTTTATCTTCATCAAGGCATCTACACTTAACAGTCAAAGCAATACTTTATTATAACAACAACAATCAACTTTAACGGCAACAACTGCAACAGCAACAAAACCAACTACAACATTTGCTTAATATGCAGATACAATAGAAACATTAGAAAGAAGGAAAAAAAAGAAACTCAAACGCAAAGAAAATATGTATAAGGAAACCAATTTGAAATGCATTTAAAGTGCAAATATAAGTGCAACAATAGGTTTGTTAACTACAGTGGTAGACAAAAGTACACCTAAGGAAGAACTACAAATAAAATTGGAATTCAGTAACACTACTAAGGAATTATCATTCAGCAGATATTTCAAAAAAGTTTATAAATTAGTTAAGATTTAGTTCAAATTTTGGTGCACACAAAAGTTCTCTTATGTTATATGGTTTTCCCCAATGACTCAAAAATATTATGGAATTTTTTTTTTAACTTATTATGTTATATGCTTTTTACCAATGACTCAAAAATTTTCTGGAACTTTTTTTGTAACTCATTGTTGTTATTATCACGATGAATTGAAAGAAGCTGGTGGCCTATACTAAATTTGAACTTCTTGAACTGGCAGAAATTACGCATAATTTTACGCCATTCTATCGGGTGGTTAAATTTCAAGGGCCGATGTTGAATGTAAACCACACCTAAACGCCAAGTTTTTTTCCGAATTTTATTTGACATTTCTCTATTTCAGACTTACTCAATTTGAACCATGGAGAGATACACAATCCAACAACGTGTTAAAGTTATCCAGACTTATTATGAAAATGATGATCAATTTTCGAAGAAAATCATCTTCAGTGATGAGGCACATTTTCACCTCAGTGGATTCGTCAATAAACAGAATTGCTGCATTTGGGCAAATGAGAATCCAAGAGTGACTGTCGAAAAACCAATGCACCCACAAAGAGTGACTGTTTGGTGCGTTTTATGTGCTGGCGGCATCATCGGGCCGTATTTTTTCCAAACTGAGGCCGGTCAGGCAGTTACTGTGAATGGTGTTCGCTATCGTGAGATGATAACGAACTTTTTATGGCCCGAATTGGAAGATATGGATGTAGACGATATGTGGTTTCAGCAGGACGGTGCCACTTGCCACACAGCTAACGAAACAATTGCTCTTTTGCGCAACAAATTCAATGGCCGTGTTATCTCACGTAATGTCGATGTCAATTGGCCGCCGAGATCATGTGATTTGACACCGTTGGACTTTTTTCTTTGGGGTTATTTGAAAGAAAAGGTGTACGCCGATAAGCCAGCAACAATTCAACGGCTAAAGGATGGGATAATTCGGCACATTAACGGCATAGAACCTCCATTATGCCTCAGGGTCATCGAAAATTTGGACCATCGGATGGAGGTGTGCCGCCGTGGTTGCGGCGCCCATTTGGCCGATATTTTGTTCCATACATAATTGAGTAATACCAATATATCATAATAAAATAAAATTACAATAATTTCCTAAATAGTTTGTGTTTTATTCAAAATCAACATCGGCCCTTGAAATTTAACCATCCTTTATAAAGCTAACACGTTTTTTAAAATTTCCGTTTTCTTTGAGACTCTTAAACAAATTTTTTTATTTTTTTGCCCACCGTGACTGCACCAAAACACATGCAGCCAATTACTAAGACTGACTGTAAGTCAGCACCAAAAGCAGCAATAACATTAGGAACAATAAAAATGTTGATAAAAAAAATTGTTTATGCGAGCACTGTTGCAAGGAAACATTGCATTAGATTGCAGTTAGTTAAAATGTTAGTTAACACACCCGATCAAGCGTCACTACCAAAACTTTGCACACACGGGAGTTGCAGGCTAAAAGAGAGGTTTAGAGTTTGAAAAAGCTATTTGACTAAGACTCCACAAAAATTGCATAAGCCCACAACCAACTCAACGAAGACATAAAAAAACTGTCCATGTCATTGTTTGGCATTAGAAAAAAAAACAAAAACATTTTTAATTTATTAACTTTCATCAATTTTTCATCGATACCAACAAAAATAAGCGATCGTTTAACTTCTTGGGAGATATACGAGCAGATAGCAATTACAAATTGAGTTGTTTGTGTGTATGTTTGTGTGTGTGTGTTTTTTTTTTGTCTATTATTATAATGTTTTTGGAAAAATGTATGTAAAAAAGTTGTGCCTGGCGACTTTAAAGGTTTTATTAAACGGAGCGAAGTCATAGTTTTTCAATAAACTTGCTTGTATTATTATTACAGCGAAAACTTAATAATGTGTTGGACTTACCGAACAACAACCAGTATTTTTCAATATCAGAGTATTTACCACCTGCATTACTTAGAATTAGTTAAGTAATGTCTTGCTTAATATCTGTAGTATATGCAGGGCTGGGCAAAATACTCACCTAATGTATTTCAAATACAAGATACAAAATACTTCCCAGCTGCGTATTTCAAATACAAAATCCAAAATACTTTCAAGCTGCGTATTTCAAATACAAAATACAACTACAAAATACAAATACTTTTTTTGTATTTCCATCTCATAAGAATATACCTCTCTGGTCTTAGATATTTTATTTTACATATGCACGTAAACTAAGTTGTGTATAGTCACCTAAAACTTAAAATGAGGTAACTGGAAAATTAATAATGAAAGCCTATTGTATGGCATGCGCACATATGTATATTCATATGATTGTTCTAAGCTCGCAAGCTGGGAAATTATTGGAACAAAGCTAAGATTTAGGATTTTATAGACAGTAAATAAAAGATTCATTCGGTAAAACAAGTACTTCCTTTAATAAAAGCAATATATTTTAATGAGTCATCCGACACACAACCTCTTGTTGGGGAGTGAATAAATCCTACAGGTCCTGAGGAACATAAGCTACTGCCAAATTTTAGAAATGCATAAAAACAATAAAATCCTCATCATCTTTACTACAAATATTACTTCTTCTGCTGCATCTACGTTTGGAAATTTTTCTCCAAGGTATCAAGGTTTTGAATTCGTTCCCTTTCTTTCAATGAGATGCTTTCTGGTAACCAACGCATTTTGAAACTAGGGTGGAAACATGATGCCAATATGGCTCTATTTGCTTCACGTGCCAGCATGAGAAACTCATTAAATCTCTATTCCAAGCTCTCCATTAATTTTGTTAAAATACAACTGAAATGCATCAAATTATTATATTTGCAGTCTATCTAATCTGGTTCTCACAGACATTAAGGTAGACAAAAGTTTTCCGTAATAACAATTATTTCCATGTATATAATCCAAAGCGTTGGGAAAAAGCTGGCGGCGAATATGTGGAAATTCTTATTGATATCACCTAATTAGTGTAAAATCTATTTGCTCTGGAAAAAACAATTGAAAGCTGACTTACAGTTTTGTAAAATGATAAACAGTTTAATGGTCGTAGTTTCTAACAATTTTAGCTTTTGTATGAAGTAGGTTATTTTGAATTTACTATAATAAATAAATGTATTTTGTAAAAATGTATTTTGGGCCACATGTATTTGAAACACAAAATACTTTTAGGTTGTGTATTTGAAATACAGATACAAAATACGTATTTGTATTTCAAATACGTAATTCAAATACTGCCCAGCCTTGAGTATATGTACGTAGTTGTTCTTTGCAAATATACATGTAAATATTTGCAATGAAAATTGAATAAAAGAATTTGAGTAATACCTGGATTTGCTAAAACTTAAGATAAAGTGATAGAAACGGTATTAAAAATTTCTACAAAAAGAAAAATATAGTAAGTAATTGATTTTATAAATTTTGCTGTTCTTGCAATTTTAGAATTCCTGTCGTTTTTTTTTGCTGTCATTACGACTTACAGGTTACTGGGGGTATCCATTAGCCATGAACTTGGTATAAGCATCATATCGAATATAGCAAATGGCTATTGTGCTTTGACACCAAGCATATGGCTGAGCATCGATGTTCGCCATGAAGTTGCAAATCGCGAACAAAAATACACAAAATGTGATTTTGTAATCTAATATTTATTCAAATAATTAGTACTTGAATATGTATTCGAATAATATTATTTTCTATCAAAGAAATTTGGGTGAATTAAGTTAAAAAAAAAAAATTAATAGAATATATGAAATCTTAATCAAATATATCGTGTATTCGAATAATTAATATGCGAATATTTATTTGAAATATTTTCTTTTTTCAAGTTATTTTGTGTAATTTTAATTCATAATCGAATAATTATACGAATAATTAGCACACGAATATGTATTCGAATATTATTATTTTCTATCAAAGAAATTTGGGTGAATTGAATTAAAAAAATAATAATAATAATAGAACATATTAAATCTTAATCAAATATATAGTGTATTCGAATAATTAATATGCGAATATTTATTCGAAAAAATTTTCTTTTTTCAAGTTATTTTGTGTAATTTTAATTCATAATCGAATGTTTAAACGAATAATTAGCACACGAATATGTATTCGAATATTATTATTTTCTATCAAAGAAATTTGATAGAATTTTGGGTGAATTTAATTAAAAAAATAATAATAATAATAGAACATATTAAATCTTAATCAAATACATCGTGTATTCGAATAATTAATATGCAATAGTGAATGTAGTTCATTTTTCATTTCTTCTCTTTATTTTAGAAAATTGAAAGAATATCCAAGGAGCAGAATCTCTTTTATTTTTATAATGAATAAAAAAAAAATTATGAATTAAATTTTTTTGGTTTCTTGTTTATTTCTTAATATTTATGTATGATAAATTAAAAACTTAATGGCAAAATCTTTTAGTCTGCCGCGAATGCGAGAAGCTTCCCTCATCGGTTCAGGAATTGAGAAAGGGTCGGTTGCATCCCTTAATCTCTGCCTGTAGATGCGCAACATGTTTCGCCGGTCATGTTGGTCAGCAACCATCACCACAAAACTATACATTATTGAAAGTTTTTATGAAATTTATTGATGATTTGAATGTGTTTTTATTTATGTACATATGTTATTATATATATATTAACACAATTTTATTTTATTTATAACACTACTGAATTCAATTGTTTTATTTATTCACTGAGTGAATCATTCCCGATTCACCAACGCCCCTGTGTGGCTTATCATGCTCACACAGGTAGCAATTGTTGCCATATAGTGCAGCAGAACTTTTGTGGTGGTTTTCGAAATGCATCAGCTACTTTTTAAAACGTGAATTGCCAGAGATTTTCACTTCCCTTTTAGCAGCCTTTAAGCAGCACCGTCACCCGAGAGCTCAATTTATTTTTAATCCAAGGAACTTGTATTCTTAAATCTATTTTAATACATTTATATAGGGTGTTTTTTTAAGCCCGATAGAACTTGAAATTGTAAAAAATAACACAAAAAATTAAATTGTAATCAAAATTTTTTTTTATTCGAAAGATCAATACGTGACATTAACATTTGAAAATGATTTCGGGCATATGGGCACCGCGGCTGTTCTTGACGAAGCGCATTCTGGACGTCCAATTTTGGGCCACTTTTTCACGAACAACACGAACAATGCTGGCCTCCAAGGCGTCAATTGTTGTTGGTTTATCAGCATAAACCAGTGACTTCACGTAGCCCCACAGGAAATAATCGAGAGGTGTCAAATCGCACGACCTTGGAGGCCAATTGACAGGTCCATTTCTCGAAATCAACTTATCGCCAAATTTTGATTTCAGTAAGTCGATGGTTGCGTTCGCCGTATGGCACGTAGCGCCATCCTGTTGAAACCACATCTCCTCCGGATCAATGTCATCCATATTTTCAAACAAAAAATCATTGATCATGGTGCGGTAACGATCTCCATTGACCGTAACGCGAGCTCCGGCCTCATTTTTGAAGAAATAAGGTCCGATGATGCCACCAGCATGAAAACCGCACCAAACAGTGCATTTTTCTGGATGTAATGGAGTCTGTAGGGTCTCTTGTGGATTGGTCTCACTCCATATGCGGCAATTTTGCTTATTAACAAACCCGTTAAGCCAAAAATGCGCCTCATCGCTGAACACAATTTTGCGATAAAACAACGGGACTGATTTTCAAAGTAAATTTGGATAATTTCGTAGCGTTGTTCAAGCGTGAGTCTATTCATGATGATTTTTCAGAGTATACTGAAACAAATAAAAAAAATGTTTCATCAAAATTTAACTTTTTGTGTTACTTTTTACAATTTAAAGTTCTATCTAGCTTAAAAAAACACCCTATATATAGCCGATAAGAAACTCCGAATATTGAAGAACAATAAACGTTGTGAATTGGAAAAGTATAGCATTTACGTATTGTAGCTGCTGTGACTTCCCTTTTTCAATCCCGAAGCAGAGGGCATTTGGGTAAATCGGCAGTAAGTGTATTCATGGTCCTTCGAACCGTATTTTCTTGATAAAACTCTGCTATATATTTCTTTAAACCAGCAAAAGAAGTACCTTCTAGACTACATTTACTGGGAAAAGAAAGTATTTTGAGAGCTGCTTAATGGAAACATTCCAATAAAAACGTAACTGGTGTTGTCTCTTTTCGATTGATGAGCTGCTTAATGGAAACATTCCAATAAAAATGTAACTAGTGTTGTCTCTTAGTGTTTCTGTATAGAAATGCTGTTTTTCTCGATAGTCGAGAAACGGTGGCATTTTATGTTTCATAGTTTTCGATGCAAGAAACTTTTCACTAATATTACAACAACGAGGCACAGATTAGAAAACGAATCTTAGAATGTTTGGATACCGCAATTTGCATTTTGGTATCTGCGAATTTATTCACTGACTCGCTTTTGCTTTAGCAAAAGAGTATTTATTTTTTAGTGTTTTGGCAAAAACTGTGGTTTCGAAAACGTATCACACCGAGTAAATGTGTAATTGACTTTAGCTGGCTCTGCCTTTACTTTAAGGAAGTACAAAAGCTGGCCAAGCAGTTTAGTGGGCACACTTTGCTTTTAGCCAACTTTTTTTAGTTGTAGGCAAAATCTTTGAATTAACAAAATTGTCCCTTTCAAATTTGAAAGCCCCCCGGATAGAACACACCTTTGTCTCGCTAGACAATAAATTTTATTGACATTTAACCTAAAAGTCACGTTTCGCAAACAAAAAAAAACATTTTCCTTTTAATTTCAAAATTATTAAAACCGCCTTCCTTCAATGGCAGCCACAACAATTAAATTGTGTTTTCCATTTTCCATTTTGTATGTGTGTGTGTGTGTGTGTGTGTGTGTTTTTTTTTTATTCTTTTCATTTTCAAAAGTTTCCACATTTTCATGATGTGTAACACCCTGTGTCTGAATATTTAATAAAACGTTACGATCATTTGTACGTAAGAAAAACTTAATGCAGCAACGAAAAGCAACAATTTACATAATCGAAATGCCAGCAACAATAAGAGGCAAATAAAGCGACAGCAGCAGCAACAAAAAGTGACTGCTAGAGCTGAGTGAGTGAGTAATAGACCAGCAAAAATAAATTGCAAGCAAATAATTTGCTGCAAGTAACCGACAACAACAAAATAATGCTTTTGTATGTTGCATTATACAGCCACAGTTGCAGCTACAAAACACAAACACAAACTTGCGCTCATGTACGTGTACGCCACGTTAATTTGATAAAACATGAGGAAATATTATGTCCAACACACAATAGTTAATGCAACATTAAATAACTGCATAAAAATGTTGTAACAAATAAAAGAAAATGTGGAAAAATAATAAACGAAAAAAAAAAAACAAACCTACAGCAACAACCACAAAGTGATAAATAAGGAAAAGTTAAAAAAAATATCTATTTAAACGTGTGCTATTCTTCAAAAAATTTAAAAAAACACAAACTGGCAAACAGGCTGGCGTGCTGCACCACGTACATGAGCGCAACAACATTGCGCATGCGCACCTTTCCATCATACACATACCAACAAACATATTTTATTTGTTGCTCTTTTTTTGTCTTTAATTTAGATGGAAATGATGATCGTCATTGTTGATGATCATTTAAAATGTTATGTAATCAATAGCAACGAAATGGAAAACTTTTAAAGAAAAATGAAAAGAAACTCTAAAGAAAACGAACATCACAGAGAAAAACGGTTTTCATAATAAAACAAAAAAAAAATCTTGGTAATAAGAGATGTTAGGCAAAAAGAAAGAGAGAGGGAGAAAATGTTTAAAAGTGATTGCCTGGGAATTTTTATGTTTTGCTTAAGCCCAGTTCAGACTATTATACTTTGTATCAATACTTGTCACAAATTCAAATAATACGTGCAAGTTTGATAGTCTGAATGTAATCCGTCATACATACGAAAAATAATACGATGAAAATTTGACGTCCCATACGACTTTGTTGTTTTTTAAAACTTTTCAAAACGATAATACTTTACATTGGATCAGGGTTGTGTTTTTTAGCAAACCAGCTAATTAAAAATTGAGTAGTTGGCTATTTCGTAGCCGATGGGGTGTCGTCACTGATATTATTTTTTGTCGTTATAAGAAAGCACGAAATTTGGGATTTAGCTGTCGTATATAAATGTATTTTGTTCATTGTTCACTTTTAAATTTGGATCTGTTTTACATAATTATTATATTAGCTGCTAAAGATTTTCAAACGCCGGCACGTCTACCGCCTACGACGAAGAGCTCACCTGCCGCCGTGTAAAGTTTTTCGTTGGCACATCTCTCTGCTGAATAAATAAAAAAATATGAGCAGCTGTTTTCTTTTCTACTCAAATTTTTTGGTTTATAACAAGTGTGATGGTGTGAATGCAAAATCTAATTTACGTTAGACTTTTTGACAGTCGCAAGAAATGTGTTTAGACTTTTATCTCACAAAATCTAATGAAAGTATTTATACTTGTATAATAGTCTGATTGGGCCTTTAAGAGCAAACCATAATGAAACAAAGAACTGAGTGACCAACTGCTGACAAAAAAATAGTTCCAAAGTTTTCCGGCTAATTAAAATAGTCTTTTGCGCTTTAATTCCAAAACTTGTATGGAGTTATGTGATTAAATTATAGAGCACAACCCCGGCATCAAACATTAAAAAAATTCAATAGCATTAAATCAAAACTCTCCTTCCAATTACTGAAGATCCATGGTAAACACCTCATGAATTCCGAATTAAAAAGGAATTGAAAGAGTGTGCGACTAGTTACCAGCCGGAGAACAGGTTTTGGCTTGGCATACGCCAAACCAGGGTATTAGGATTTTCGGGTAAAAAGGGGAAGGAGTCCCTCGTTTGTTGTAGCAAATAAAACTCTAGGAAGCCGCATGAATTACTTATGTTGTTTTGGCTTCCGAAACCCTTGTCAAGAGTATAAATTGGCAGCACAAAAGGGATCAGCATCAGTGATCTGCAACCAGTGCCTTTATTAATTATCTAAGTACACCCGTCTTAAATCGAGTTGCAATGTGACTGGCCACCGTATTTTGTTTGCACAAGTATGTTTATTTTTTTCTTATCTTGGACTCAGGGGATGCCCCCTACATATGCAGTGCATTGTACTGGAACTGGGAAAATAGGTTATGATGAGGAGGAAAGAGGGAGTAGTGTTTGTCGAGGTTTAACTTTAACAATAATAACATGAAAGACCAAAGGAAACTCTATTACAGCACTTAAAACTCTAATATAGAATTTAAAATGTTGGAATTAAATTAGTTAAAACTGATCAGTGCACAGTATATATACCTTCGACACTGCTCAGATTATCAAAATTTAGTCCAACACTTATATTACTCGTTAGAGCTTGCGCTTGTAAAGTACAGTATATAACATGCCCTATCAAGTTTGTATGCAATGGCTGCAGGGTTGGCAGAATTTAAAAAGGTAAAATCTGCAAATCTCAAGAATTTCTCTTGAAAAAATCTGCAAATTCTGCACTTTATTTTTCAAATCCTCAAAAAATCTTCAAACTCTTATTAATAGGCCTTTTTTTATAAATAATTTTAAAAATATTAACAACATATTGAAAAAAATTATGCATTTCAGAATATTAAAATTCAAATAGATTTAATTAGAAAACAAACATATATACCGATGTACGAGTATATTCGGACTTCTGTGTAGTTAAAATTTACCTAGCTGAAGATTCTCTCCACACTTGCTGATGAATGTGGTAAAGTCATTATATATTTAATAAACTCTGTTAGAATTTGAAAAGTATGTCAGAATTAGCTGGTTTTATTTTAGATACAGCTCTGGGCTGGACAACAGTTCTTGTGCTATCGTAATTATTTTTTAAGTGCGGTCTGGCTTGTCGTAGTTGTTTGGCCTTCGAGAGTTTTGTGTCTCGCTCTCACTGGTTAACTATTAGACTCAACTAATTGCATTAGTTTACAGTTTTCCTTTGTTAATAATGCGCCAACTTCTTATGTGAAAGCATAAGTCGTTATAGTTAGGCACAGCGCTGCTGCAAATTACTGTTATTACTCGTACTATTCTGGGCGTCAGGTCTTCGTTAATCCGCCCATGCTGTGCATGCTATACTTTACAAATTTATTTGCAATTTAGATAGAGCAGATTTTCAGGATGGTTTAAAGTCATGCCTAAACGCCATTTCTTGTTGTACTGAAAAATTGTCACAATGAAAAACATTTTTCATTTTTTTCTAGTTTCCTTTTGGCTCATTTGTTATGTTTTTAAAATTGTTTTATTTTCATTTTACTGACACCGATATTATCAAAAGGATGAAAAGAGGCAAACGAAGTTTTAATCGACATTAAAAAAAATTAAAATTAAAGAAAAAGACATGACTTAAAAATCGTCGTAAAAACGTAACATGCTTTTGGTAGCAACTTTAAAAGGGTATTATAAAAAAAGACTTTAAATTGTCGCTCATATTACTTTCTAAAAACTTACCAAAGTTGCTTTTACAAAGTAACTTTTTAAACTTTGAGTCGAAAAACAATCAATTGCAGGTAGATTTCAACCTTTATAATTTTTTCGAAATTTCGCTTAAATTTCTTACATATCATTCAAAAACATGTTGATTCTATTTTGTCTATTTTACAACATGAACAATTGATATTTTCGTTCTAACATAACGTAAACAAATGGTAGTAGAAATATAAAGGGAAAAGTACAATAAGTTACTTTATTATTAAAAATTTTTAAAATCTGCGTTTTTAGACCAAAAATCTTCATTTAGTGCTTGTAGAGAGGAAAAATCTGCAAAATTAAGATAAATCTGCATTTCTGGCAACTGTGGGTGGCTGTTTGATTTGGTTTCTCAATTATTTGTTTCACATTTGGCAATCGAACTCGTTCTTTTTTTAACAACGAAGATAATATTTGTATGTAAGAATTTGCAGTCACACATTTACCTTATCCATGAGAGTGTGTGTGTTCAGTTCACACTCGGTAAACATATTCGTACTAAGCGCGGCGTTGCCAGAAGGTTTTTAAGACGACCTGTTTGGGGGGTCGTGTTTTGAAGAAAATATATACACATATTTTATTTGAACATATTTAGTAAAAAACCGGTAAAAATAATAACTCTTACTTAAAAAAAATAATTTTTTTATGAAGCACATTTTCATAACATTTCCTTTATTTTATGGTCCTTCATTTATAATAATTTTTATTTTTTGGTTTTAATCCATAACCACAATAAATGCGCAGTTACACATACATATAAGCAATTGTTGAAAAATTTTGTTAGAATTTAATTTTCATTTCAAAATTTTCAGCAAAAACAATATTAAAATCATCATTCAAAATCGTCAACATGGTTATAAATTATTAAATCTGGTAGCCCCGATTTCAGTTAATGTTAAATAAAAGGTGACGCATTTACACAAGAAAAGAATTTGTCGAGAGTGTTGTTTTTACAAGTTGATATTGTGACGACGTTGTATATGTATTATTAAGAAAACGATTAGAAACAAAAATAGAAAATACTCAAAATGATTCTCTTACAAACAACACTCTTTTTTGTGGTCGTCTCTATCATTCTTAAAAAAAATACACTAGATACGAAAGTGATTGGATACATTTTTGATATATCAAAATTTCACAAACGAACGACAGGTATAAATACCACCCCATCAATTTTTAAGAGTGTTTAAAGTACTTGGATGGGAAAATGATTGGGTAAATAACCAGTGTACTTATGGTTGCGTTGCACCGGTACAGATCTCTGATCAGCATGTCCTCGGGTGGTTTTGTTTGCAGTTCAATCCGGGCTGATTATAGTTGAGGTGTCTACCTTGGTTGGAACGTTCTGTTTTTAAACCTAAAACGCAGGAAGGGGAAGTTAGTATCCCTGATAACTGTTTGGTGCGTGGCTTTGTTCAGGGACTAACAACCTCCCGAGGGTCTGTTGGCTTTACAACAGATACTTGTACTGTAATCAACCGGTGATGATGGTTGACAAGTGAGTTGGCTTAAGTGCTGAGACATTAATCATCAAGCCTTGTCTGGATTGCCAGGAAATTGCATACAGCAGGGATTAAAAGGCCCGAACTCTTCAACAATAAGTTGCTCATATGGCTACAAACAAATTTTTTTTCAAGCATTTATTTATTGGATTTTCAAAATGAACTAACAATAAGAATTCAAATCTTAATACTAAGCATAAAAAAAATTATTTATGTTCAGCCAATGGTAGACAAAAAAGTTTTATTTTGTGGGCACTTTATCGTTAAAATAACCTATTTAACATGTTGATGATGGCAAGGGTATCTCTTTTTCTCAGCCGAGTGTGGCCGCCAAAAATAAGTATATTGCATGCAAAAGGATTTGAGTGAAGTTCCAGTTTGCTGATATACCTTGTCGCGTACTTAGAAAATTTGCCTTTTACCAGTGGAACACAGAGATCCTTATGAATTCGTGAGTTTTTTACGTACCATGGAGCTGCAGTAATTGTTCGAAGAATTTGATTTTGTCATCTTTGAATACAGAAATATGCTCCTGCAAGATAAAGTTGAACTTGTCTGCAAACACTCTTTTAACAAGAAAGAATACTCTCGACTGAGAAGAAGCTTTAGGTGATTTTACCAATATATTTGGCGCAAAATAAAACTTGTTGTCTAGAATTGGCTGAACTTAGTTAATTTTTTGTACTTAGTACAAAATGAATATTTATTGAAATGAATACTTATTGTTAGTTCACATTGCGAAGATTCAATAAATAAATAAAATCTAAAAAAATAAACTGTAATGCAAGCAAGCAAGTCATCAATACGCAGAGTTTTTAAAAGCTGTTAGTATCTTAAATACCGGAAATTACAAAAAAAGCCGTCACTAAGGGCTTAAATTATTAGTATTTATTAAAGGGGCCGCTCAAGCACAACAAAAATGCCTTACAAAACATCGTAGTAATTTCAAGTACTATCCATCGTCTTCTTTCACATTTCAAAACAAACACTTCACATTTAAAAAAAAAACAGTGCCGAAATGTTCTATATACATAAACGAATGCTGTCTTATAAGCATTTAGAACAAACAGAACCAAACACAAGTAGAACCAAATGAAATAGAACTAAATTGAAGTAGAACTTCAAGCATTGAAGCAATGTTCTACTTCAGTTTTGTTTATAAAATATTTAAGACGCAGTATGCTCAAATGCCATGTGCTTGCTGTGGCTCATTGTTTATTTGTCTGATTGTGATGTTTTGTTTTTGATTTCGCTGTGAAACAGAATTCAAGTACAGTCAACCACTGTCGTGAAGACGTTTCAAAACTATGAAGTGTTTGTTCCGTTTCTAAATGTTCTATAGTTTGTTTGTTTTTTTTTTTTTTGTTGTTTTGAAATACAGTGCTTGGAACTTCCGCACACTAGAGAGCAGTGTTCTTTAGATCATTCTGTGCAACCTTTTAGTATTTGTGTATACAAATTGTAACATATGCATATTTATTAAATATTTTAACAAAGTTTGCCGAGTATTCCAATGTATTCAATTCACATACATGGCAAACGTCTGTATAAAGAAAGCTGTAATTTTTTTATCTGATAGCATAATATACTTCCTATATCATGCCATCTATATTGAAACCTTTAATTATTAAAGTATTTTCTCTAATTGAAAGAAAATGCGGGAAAATCAAATAATGCTGACCACCTTTGAAAGATTGAAAACACAATCTAATAAATCGACAACGAGTTGCATGAAAATAAGAAGCAACATTTACGCCAAGCAAAAACTACAGTAAAACTTTTAAGTGAAGTTGAATAAACTTGATTTAATTCGAATGCAAAAAGTACTTTAAAAACCACAATAACAATAACAACAAATCTAATAAAAGAAAAACCCACCAACGATAAAACATCGAATAACTAACCAAACAACCGACAACCACCCACTCGCCTATTCACTCATTCACTTCTTTACTTTTTTTTCTCTCTCTCTCACTCTCTTTTTTTTTTTTGTTGATGCAACAAAATTAACAATGAGGAAGTAAGAAACATGTTTACAACTTCAACTGTTATTATTTTAGGATACCCTACAATTTATCTTTAAATAAATTCTAATCGAGGAGCTACAAGTGCTTTTAGTCCTGCGTTTGTTAAATAGAGAAAAAGCTTGGTTTATGAATAGAAAAGCTTGTTTTTTGTGTTTTAACGGATATTATTAGAGCATTTTTCTTTTTTAAATTCTCAGCAATTTATTTGGATTGTTGGGATATAAAGTTAAATGTTTGAGAATATCTTTCAAAAATTTCAAAAGTCTACTGATGATTAGGGTAGTTCCTATGAAATGTCGACATATAGATAGCTGGGAAACATAGAAGACAAGCTATTTATAATTTTTTATTGGTACAACATTATTCTTTATCAATTCTCAAAAATTTAATTAAATTGTTGGGATATAAAGATGAATGTTTGAGAATATCTTTATTTGTATTTTGACAGGTTTCAGTTTTCTTTTTAAATTCTCAATACAAAATTTAAATTGTTGGGATATAAAGTTGAATGTTTGAGAATATCTTGGCCCCCGCTAACCATCTCCTCTTCCCAAAACTGAGGGGGGTTACTTTGACGGAGACAAGATAGTTATTAATGAATAAATAAATACTTTTTGAAGAAATTTTATATAACGGTTATTTTTTGATCAGTGTAGAATACACTACCTGCCACTTGAATAAAGAATCATATTTTTTAACTTTAATTAAGTATATCTCCTAAACAAAAATTCAGAAAAAATAATATGGGAAAAATGTAAAAGGGTGAAAGAAAATGGCAAAAGACAGACGAAAAATTCTTAGAGTTGCATCAAATGCTGCTTCGTTTTTATCAAAAATACGTGAAAATAGTGTAATCAGTGCCAATCTAAACCGTAGTTTAAAGTCCTGCCCATCCATAATCCACCGAAAACTGAAAAATGCATAACACAAATACAATGGCATGGTCCGACAAATGGTTTAAAGTTGTATTTTCCGATGAAAAAAAGTAAAATTGAAATGTTGTTTAAGCTTGAGGTAGTTTTGTTTTTTATATAAAAAATGTTTCAATTAAATTCGATATTTCGTCTTCTTTCAGAAGACTTCTTCACGAAAAAAAAAATAAACTAAAAAATTTTTTCCTGAAGAAGTCTTCCGAAGGAAGACAAAATATTGCATTTAATTAAAACATTTTTTATATAAAAAACAAAACTGACCTCAAGCTTAAACAAGATTTCAACTTAATTTATAAGAAAAAGGTCAAATAGTTAAGATCAAGATAAGATGAAAAAAGGTTTAATATTGATGGTGTCGGCGGGTATAACTATTACTTCCATGATTTCAATATAGAGTAACTATTTTTGAGCCGCAGACACAGCCGAGGGGGCAGAATAATGGTATGAGATGCCATTTCGTATTATGTTACCATAGAATTGGTTTTTGTATCACTCAAAATGATTCTGGAAGACGCATTTCCAAAATTTAATGATTTCTTTGGACCCATACCTTGGACGTACAGCATGACAACGCTCCGTTTCATACCGCCAGAGCACTAAAACAATGAGTTAATCAACAAGGTGTTCAACTTTTGCACTGGCCCTCATATTCACCAGACCTGAATCTAATGTAATATGTCTGCGGTTAGCTTGCAAGAAAAGTTCATGAAGGAAGAAAACAATTTGAGATGATAGAATAACGTAAGCAAGTAGTTCAATTTCGCTTAAAGTCATCATACAAATCGATGTCAAATCGGATTTTTGAGGTTCCTTTCAACAATGGTAGCAGATAATAACTTTCATTTTTATAACATAAAATTTCAAAATAAATTACAGTTCCCTATTCAATTGACACATAAAAAAGTACGTCAGAAATACATGTCTGTAAATAATTGCACAATATTAGTATAACAAAATATGTATATTTTTTATTTCTTCAGAAAACTAAAGCCAAACAATTATATTTCATTTGAACTTTAGTTTAGGAGATCTACTTAGCTAAAGTTAAAAAAATGTGATTCCTTATTCAAGTGGCAGGCAGTATAAGTAAAAAGTTTTCATTAAAAGATATTTATAAAAATTTTCAGAAAGAAGACTTTCATAGTGCGAACCCGGACGTACTTCAGTTATTCGTCAAGATTGTGATTCGTCTACACGCAGCGAAATGTAACTGCCGTGTGGTTTATTTTTAAACTGCCGTTGACTACTTCTAATTGACATCGCTTGTTCTTTGTAACTATTTTGCTGTCGATAGATCGTTATCGGGTAGAAAACATCGATAGTTCACTAAGAATAAAATTATCGTTAATATCGGGAAACTGTATCTAATATTAACTTATGAAAAATTTGTTGTGTAAAGCTTTCAAAATTCGTGCTTGCCGGTTGTTGCACTCTCACTTATTGAATGTATATTTGTTGCAGAACATCTCATGTGGCTGTTTAAAGTTGGAAAGTCATAAATAAATTGAAGTATCGCACACTCAAGCTGAACTACAGATCGTTAAAAAAAATTAACAAACAAACAAAACAACAATATCAAAAAATTCTTTTTAAAGATCAAAAAGCAAATACAAGAAAAATAAAAAAATGCTGTTTTATGGGTTTTCCGCACAGAAAAATTCTTTTATTCTGTCATGGTAACACAGAAGAAAGCAAAACCGATTCATGGAATTATATAATGTTAGCGAAAAGCGGAGCAAAATCCTATAAAAGTTAAAAATAAACCATTGGCATTTTATTAATATAATTTCTTTTTGGCAATACAACAAATGTGCACTTTATTGGTTCTAATATTGCACAGTGGGGCAAAAATTTGTATTGTTTTTTGGTTTATAATGTAACTGTGTTCTGTATTTGGCAAAAAGGGTTTGTTTTAAGTGGGTTAGACATGTTCAAAATTACTGCTGTCAACATCGTGTATGTTAGCTTGATAGTTTGTGATTTTATGCTTGATGACTTATCAAGCATTCATTGTAATTTTGATTCTGGAGTGTTCGTTGGGCGGTAAACTTTAATTTGCTTGCTTCTTTTCTGCTTAAGAAGTTCTCCCTGGGGAGCAAGTGTTGTTTACACCAAACCAGGGTACTCTGCCTTCTGGGCTATAGAGGGGAAAGAGTCCCCCACTTGATAAAGCTGCATAACTTACAGTATGTTGGGGATAGCTTGGAACTAGGAAAATAGATTATGAGATGGAGGAAAGGGGAAGTAATGTTTATGGACATTTGACTTAACACACGGAAAGGCCAAAACAAACGTTATCACAGCATTGAAAGTGGTGGAATTAAATTCGTTAAAACTGATCAGTGCCCAGTGTATATACCTTACACACTGCTCAGACTAACAAAAAATAGTCCAATATATGATGGAAATCAAAACTCTACCTCGTCTTGCTTGCAACCTATTCCGGTATAATTTGGTTTTTATAGAATAGTAAACATATATATATATATATATATATATATATATATATATATGTACTTGTATAGAAAATACGGCCGACAATGAAAAACACGTGTACATAGATTGGAAGACAAAACACTAATGGGTATGTTGGACTTCCGCAACCCTACCCAAAGGTTACAATTAGCAAAATGAGGATCAACAAAGACCCCGGCAGGTTCTGCCTTGCAGTCTTCTCAGTGCTGATCATGGTTATGGTGCCTGAAACGTTCTGGCTGTGGTTTAAGCCTAAAAAATAGTAGTAGTTAGCATATCTCTCAGCGAAATGGTGTCACTCAATCCGTTATTTCGGTGAAAGTAAGGTGGTGGCTCTGGATATTTCCAAAGCGTTTGACAGAGTGTAGCATAGTGCATTTCTGGCAAAACGTACAGCTTTGGGGACAGTGATGACTTTTCTCGGTTTATATCGAGCTTTCTCAGAGGCCGCACTATACGAGTTGTTATACATGGGGTCAAACGAGTTCAAGATTAATTCAGGGGTACCACAAGGCTCCGTTCCTTTTCCTACCCTATTTCTTATTTTTCTCAACGGCCTTCTCTATCAAACAACCAACCCTAGCCACGCTTTAGCGGATAACAGTAGCATTTGTCACTCATACTCTTTTAGTTATAGGCCCAGTTTATCAGAGATCGTTGCCAAAATGCTAAATATGAACGAGTCACTGAGTAGTGATCTTCTATTAATCTCCGAATGAGGTCGTAAAACAGAGTGGCCTTTAACGCTCGCAAGACCTAATGCTGTTCATTAAACAAACGACCGCAAGTGCTGCTTCATCTATACTCATGGATAGTATAAATATTGAATTGGTTAAAGGCTGATAACATATGTGGCGCTTGTGTGGTGGAAGTCGTTGGAGAAAACCACCTGCTGAAAAATCGCAGAAAAGATAATGCTTACTGCTGCTTTAATGGTGACCGGTGCTTCCGGCACTACGCCATCGAAAGCACTTTTCACTATGCTGAACTGGCTGCCGGCTGATCTCGTGAAGGAAATAGCCATGAATTCGGCTATCAGGCTGTGGTCAAGCGGGACATGGCAGGCGGCGACATATGGTCATGCCTGCCACGTGAACCTTCCGGAGAATATTGATTACTGCTCGCCGGCTCTACTGCCCGACAATCTGTAATCTTATCAGTCTCGTTCTCGGAGACCACTGGCACAGATCGTCAAGAGGACGTGCTTGAAATTTTTACAGATGAATCCAAGTCGGACTCGGGAGTCGGTGGGGGTATTTTTATCCCCTTGTATGAGAGGAGGATGAGTCTTAGGCTGCAGAATGAGTGTAGCGTAGCGCAGGCCGAAATTGCGGCCATTATGAGGGCAGCTAACTAGTTAAGGTACTACAGGATATACGGGAATGATATCCGAATTTGTACTGATAGTAAGGCTGCGTTGTATGCGCTAGCTGGAGTCTATACGACATCCAGGTTGGTTCGTGAATGCCGGATATCTCTAAACGAGATAGCGAGACATTCGAACCTGGAGCTTATCTGCGTACGAGCGCACCGTGAAGTGTCCGGAAATCTAGTAGCGGATGAACTGGCAAAGGCCGGTGTCCAGCTATAACAAAGAGATATTGATGGGATCGTTAGAATCCCGCTTGCGAGCTGTAAGAAACAAGTACAGCGTCAACTTTTTCAGACCGCTCAAGACAGATGGTCTAGTGAGGGTACCTGTCGAATATCAAGGCTGACATGGCCCAGATATAATAACAGGAGGACTATTATCCTTAGGTGCTTGCCCCAACGGAGGTTGCGTTCTGCTGTGCCGGTCCTAACGGCACATTGCCACATAGGGACACAGGCAAGGAGGTTAAATCTTCCATTTAATGACTTCTGTGGAAGTTGCAGAGACGAGGAGGAAGAAGAGAGCATTGAGCACTTCCTCTGTCAGTGTCCAGCTCTTTCTTATATAAGGGTATTGTACCTAGGCAGACCGATGCTGCATGATTTTACGGAGGTATCGTAATGCGATTTAAGTGGATTGGACTCCTTTATCCAATCCTCGGCTTAGTTCTAAACCAGTGATATGTATATCTACTGAGATATATATCCAGGCAACACAACGGGACCTGACTGGACCGAAGTGGGCTGGCCTTACAATAGGTGGCAGCCTGTCAAACCTAGCCTAAAGGCTGATGTTCTTACAGGACTTCGGTCTACCAACTTATTAAGCTTAGTCGTCCTTCCTGTATGGCAAATTGCATACAGGAAGGATTAGAAGGCCTGCAATCTTAAGCAAGAGGTTACAAATTTATGCCAAAAAAATTCAACAAATGCACACGGGGGCGGTGGTAAACCGTAAATAGTTCACCACGTGGATTTGGTCCATCATCAGACTAGGCCGACAGGGCAGGTGCTGTTGTACGAGTAAATAAATTTCACAGAAATTTTTCACTCTTAAAAATAAAAATGAAAATTTGTTTGCGCCTGAAGCTCAGCAGATTCTTTTTTTATTATTTCTGCATTTATTTCTTCTTCTTTGTATTTATTTTTCAAAATGAGAACAAAATAATAAAAAAAAATATTTCGTACTTGATTGCTTGCACTAGACACAACTAAGCACGAGAACGCAAGCATGCTAGAAATACAAAGATTTTTCATTTTCCTTCAAGCAACGTCGGTGTCATTCATACGAACGTATTTTCACATATATTAATACAATGCTTGTTAAGCATTTTGACCGTGTCTACACCCTTATGGAATAAATACAAATGACTGATTTTAAAAACTTTTCAAGGGTATAGACACTATCAAGCACTAATCGTTAATTGTTTTCATGTTATGTATGAAAATTCGTTGGTATGTGTGACACCGATATTGCTTGACAATAAATCTAATTTTTTCAATTTTGCATTACAATTTTGTCAAACATACTAATGAATTTTCACTCATACTATCACCATGTTCGAATGTAACTACCCCGCTTTCACCACATGCTGCATTGAACAGCTGTAATGTTTTACAGCTGCTTAAAGCTTTCTCTCTCTTTCGCGCTCTCCTGATTGAAAAAAATAAATAATACAAATTTTACCTGAAGGTAACTTGACATTGGCCAATGAAACTATTGATGATGAAACTGTCGATGATTGTGTTGTATGATTGAGGTTTCCAATAAAATGCTCAGTACCCAACGATGATGATGCTGCTGAGACAGCTGAGGCATTTGTTGCTGATGCTGATCCTGTTGCAGATGCAGATGAGGATATTGCTGATGATCCAACAATTCGATTATTTGCGGATATTGGTGCGTTGGTGTGGCTGCTGTTGTTTGTGTTGTGGTGGCTAGAACTACTGCCGCAAAGACTGCTACTATTGCTGGCGATTGAAGAGGTTGAAGAACAGCCGGATGACGATGAATTTGATTGTGTAAAGTTGTGGATGCTGCTAGTGGCGTATAGCGAACCTCCACCATTGCCAAACGGATTAAAGCTTGTGGACGTTGCAGAGGTAGAAGCTAAACTAGAGTTTAAACTACACTGTGCTGATGTGTTGACACTGTGATTAGTGGATCTTTGATTCAAAGCAAGCGCCGTCGATGATTGATAAAATTTTTGACAATCGGCTGTCAATGTGTGTGGTGGCTGTTGTAGATGCTGTTGAATCAATTGATTGTGAAGATTCGATGTGGCTTCTAGAAAAGCGTCCGTTTCAGATTCTACTGACCCGGGATCACTGAAACCTCCCTGTGTTGAAGAATCTTCGGGAGTATCAAAAAAATGTAAATTAAAATCAGAATTTGCATCAAAACTGACTTCCGGTAAGACTTCGTCGTCGTCGTCATCGACTGTATGCAAATGACTGTTATTGTTGCTATTATTGCCGGCTGAGCCGGTTGCTGTGAGTAAATTTCGTTGCGCTGTATTGTTGGCACTGCTACTTTCCACTAGACTGGAACCAATTTGAGCTTGATCCAAATCTAATTTGAATACATCCATGGTTCAATCGACTCCAGAGCCATCGTCTTTGGGTTAGACATGTTTGTGTTTGAAAACTTTTACTTTAGACGACCTTAGAAAAATTTGTTGTTGTTGTGGCAAAAAAGTTTCAAATTAAGTCATAAATGCATTCACTGTTTATTTTTTATGTATAACTATATTTTTTTTTTTTTATTGAGTTTATTAAGTTTATTTAAGACGAGACAGCAAAAGTTGTTGTCACTGAACACTTGATGTTTTAAATAAACCTATCTGTTTAAGATTGCAACTCCCATGCGGGGGTTAAATGGGGGATATAGGGTTTAGGTAAAGGGGGTGTGTAGGGCGAAGAGTGATTAAAAAATATATTTACAAAGTTTCGTTTGTTTTATGTCAGGAAAAGTGGTCAACTAAAGGATTAAAGTTGTTAAGTAAAATGTGATACAAAGGTTAAAATTATACGGCCGCTATAAGCACTGAAAAAAGCTATTTGTATAATCCATTCACAATGGTAGTCTGTTAGCAATATTCTGGAACTAGTTTGGAATTTGTATTTCGTAATAAATTTGTAGTAGGTTGCTACAACAATAAGTAGTTTTTACTAAAAATTCTTCTGTTGTTGACTGCAAAACCATGTATTTAATTCCTAAAGCTCCAACATAAATTCTTTTGTTAAAAAACTTTCTATCAAATAGATTACTTTCTTTCTGAGATAGCTTTAAAGCTTTTAGAAGCTTGAAAAAAGCCATGAACTTATGCACTTCTATTTTATCAAGTTCAAATATTAATATTTTTTGAAAAATTTTAATATTTAATTTAATACTGTTTTTAGTTTGATTTTAATGTTTTTGTAAAGTATTTTTATTTATTCACATAATTTCTTTTTTTATTTTTTATAATATGTTTAATTTAATTTCATTTTAATATTACTTTTAATATGTTAATTTTTATATGTTGCCCTAATTTTCTTCCCTTAAATTTATTTAACTTCATTTTATTTCACTTAATATATTATATAATTTTTTGAGCTTAAGGTCTCTTTTTTGGTTTTTTGGCTTTTTAGTCTATAAATCTGGCAATATTTATTCCAGTTAAATTTTATATATGTTTTAATGGTACCAAACTTTCAAAATTTATTAAATTTTCGATTTTATTATTTCGATTTTTATTTGTTAGAGACGTTTATAAATAGAAAAGCTTGTGTTTTGACGGATATTATTAGAGCATTTTTCTTTTTAAATTCTCAGCAATTTCTTTGGATTGTTGGGATATAATGTTGAGTGTTTGAGAATATCTTTCAAAAATTTGCAAAGTCTACTGATGATTAGGGTAGTTCCTATGAAATGTCGACAAATAGATAGCTGGGAAACATAGAAAACAAGCTATTTATAATTATTTTTTTCGAATTTTATTTTTTCCCACTCATTCATGTATTTAATACATATCCACTTTATTTTTTGATTTATTTTGTTTTTCTTTTTTTTATTTTATTTCATTTTATTTACTATGATATAATATTTTATGCTATAATTTTCTAAATTATTTATTTTATTTATGTAGTTAAAATGATTTTTATTTATTTGCATATAAAAATTGGTTTTTATACAACATTTTAAAGAAAGGAACCCCATTTCTTCGCTTTTAAAGCAATTACTGTTGCCAGACATTTCAAGATGTCGAAAACTTTATAAATAAAATAAACTTCAGGAAAGCTCCAAACATTGATAACATTGCTGACAAAACAGTTACCTCGTATAGTTAGCAGAATTCTTCTTTTTATTTTTAACACTATTTTGCGTCTTGATTATTATCGTTCAGAGCGGAAAGTGTCTTTTATTACTATAATACCCAAGCCAGGGAAGGATCCCACTAAAGTCTACTGCCTAAAATTTCAAAACTGTTCGAAAAATTGTTAAGCGAAGTTGACTCAAATACTGAATCTTGTAGGATGTATCCCCAATCATCAATTCGGCTTTTGGGCTAAACACAACATCATGGAACAAACACACATACTAATAAATGTCATAAGAAGGACTTTTGAGGACAAAAAGTATTGCTCAGCTCTATTCATTGATGTTTCTCAATCTTTTGTTAAAGTGTGGCACGAGGGCTTAATGAAAAAAAAAATGTTGAACTTGCCTGCAAACACTCACAAGCTTCTGGCAAGCTACTTATGTGGGCGAAAATTTGTTATCAGAGAAGGCGACTTTGTAAGCCCAACTCAGCCAATCGAGGCAGGAGTTCTCCAAGGTAGCATTCTGGGACCCACTTTATATTTAATTTATGCTTCTGACATGTCAACCATATCTGGTATTCACACTTCAACTTTTGCAGATGACACAGCATTCTGCAGTGTTCATGAAAACCATCAACTAGCTTCACGAAATTTACAGGAATATATTTCAATATTAGAGAAATGGCTAAAACTTTGGAAAATAAAAGTTAATGAACAAAAATGTACTCATGTTACATTCACACTGCGTAAGAAAACATGGATAAACAAAAAGCATTGTGAGATAGATTACTATATAACACAGATGCTTTCTGGTCACGGGTATTTTCTGGAATTTCTCCACAGAATGGGGAAGACAGATACGCCGATCTGGCTTTATGGAGATGACTACGTGGACGACGCAGAACACACATTCTTCAGATGTGATAGGTGGAAGCAGGAAAGATATGACTTAGAGGAGATTATGGGTGAAATAACACCGGAAAACGTCGTAGAAGTTATGATGGAAAGTGATAGGAAATGGTGTCAAACAACGACTTATATTGAGAAGATCCTTTGAGACAAGGAGCAAGATATAGACGTGGGCATGGCACGTGCAATCCGGTAGGAACAAAGGAGGAGCCCCATCCTGAGACAAGGCTCAAACAAAAGAGAGGGGTTTTAGTGGGTGCAAGCGCCACATACCGGATACTGTGTGGTCACAGTATCTGACGATGCATTAGGCATTTACCCTCTCCAACCGAAAAAAAATTATATTCTTTGATTATATATTAAACTGTTTTCGTATTTTTTTCTATAAATATTCATTTATTTTGTTTATATATTTTGATTTTAGTTTTATTTATTTTCCTACTAGGGGAGTAATGGTTCAAGATAAAATATATATATTATTTTTTCTAATATTTTTTTCTATTGTTTTATTTTATCTTTTATTTTCTGTTTATTCCGTTTGCTTTATTTGATTTTCTTTTATATAATATCATTTTTATTTATATCTCATTTCATTTTATTTTAGTTTATTATTATTCACATTATTTTTTTATTGTGTTCTTATACTTTTTTAATTATTTTTTAATTATATTACATTTTATAATATATATATTTTTAATATTTTGATGCATTCATTCGTATATTATTGTATTATACGCTGTTTTATACAATTTTAAAATTTTTGTGTATTTAATCGTATTTTATTTAATTTGGTTTTATTTTACATTAATTTTTATAATATTTTTTTTTATCTTGGACCAGTACTCAGGGGATGACCCGTACATATGCAGGGCATTGTACTGGAACTAGAAAAGTAGATTGATGATGAGGAAAGATAATATTTTTTGGCATTGAATTATTAAATTTGCTATGGTTTAGTTTTATTTTATTTTGCGCTATTTTGCTAATATTATTTTATAATATTATTTTGTTCTTATTTTAATTATTATTTACTTTTTTAATTTGTTATATATTATTTTATTTTGTTTTATTTTATATAATTTTTTTTATTCTGTTATATTTTATTTTATTTTATTTTATTTTATTTTATTTTATTTTATTTTATTTTATTTTATTTTATTTTATTTTATTTTATTTTATTTTATTTTATTTTATTTTATTTTATTTTATTTTATTTTATTTTATTTTATTTTATTTTATTTTATTTTATTTTATTTTATTTTATTTTATTTTATTTTATTTTATTTTATTTTATTTTATTTTATTTTATTTTATTTTATTTTATTTTATTTTATTTTATTTTATTTTATTTTATTTTATTTTATTTTATTTTATTTTATTTTATTTTATTTTATTTTATTTTATTTTATTTTGTTTTATTGTATATTATTTTTTTTATATTTTATTTTACTTTACTCTATTTTATTTAATTTTATTTTATTTTATTTTACTTTATTTTATTTTATTTTATTTTATTTTATTTTATTTTATTTTATTTTATTTTATTTTATTTTATTTTATTTTATTTTATTTTATTTTATTTTATTTTATTTTATTTTATTTTATTTTATTTTATTTTATTTTATTTTATTTTATTTTATTTTATTTTATTTTATTCTATTTTTTTATTTATTATTTTTTTATTTTATTTTATTTTATTTTATTTTATTTTATTTTATTTTATTTTATTTTATTTTATTTTATTTTATTTTATTTTATTTTATTTTATTTTATTTTATTTTATTTTATTTTATTTTATTTTATTTTATTTTATTTTATTTTATTTTATTTTGTTTTATATTTTTATTTTCTATCTTAATTAATTTTATTTTACATAAGTTCATTTTTATCTTACTTCATTGTGTTTTACTTTATTTTGTTGCATATTTATATTAATTTTTATATTATTTTATTATGTTACTATTATTTATTATTGGTTTATTTTTTATAACATCATATTTTTATATATTATTTTATTTTATAAATTAAATATGTTGCTATTTTTCCTAATAAATTGTAGCCTTATTTTCAGCTTTTTATGTGATCTCTTCATTTGAATTTTGAATATTATTCGTCTTCTCCAAAAAAAAAACTATTTTTACCAATAATTTAACTCTCCCAAAGTATCAAATCGATTGCTTGAATCCACATAGTTGACCACTTAAATTCCTCAATCGTGGAGTATTAGCCAGCCGGTGGGAATATGTGTGAGGGGGAGCAGGATTACAAAGCAGTAGGGAGATGTGAGGTTAAAGGGATTTTTTAATATATTCAAACTTTGTTTGCTATTGTTATGATACATCAATTTTTTTTTTTTTTTTTTTTGTTAAAATAATATATTAAATTCACTTCCGTTATTTGTATTTATTTTTAAGCGCTTAAAGCATTTTTCTTAAATAAAATATGACACCACAACACAACACCACCACCACAATGTACGAGTATGAAGACGGGGCGCACAGCCGCACTTTGAACGAGGACGCAGAAGGGTGTGATTTCGAAAAAGGACTGAATGATCTTTAATTATAATAACTTTTTTCTTGTTTCTTAAAAAAAAACACACAAATAAATAATAATTCTTTTTTTTGCGCTTTAAAAACAATAATTATTTTGTATATTTCTTAATGTTTTTTCTTTTTTCTTTTAATATAATATGATGTTTAATTAGATTATAAATTTATTTAATTAAATTTTTAAGGTTCATTCGTTTGCCTTAATGACAAAAAACAAAAAAAAAACCAAGAAAAAGCAGAAATGTCACACAATTTCACGTAAAGCGCTTCATAGTCAATATTCACGTAAATATCCCGATCGTTTGCCAAAAGAACCTTTGAAGCGTTCAGAAGAAAGAATATTTAGCAGTACGACTATGTATGTTTTTAGAAGAAGAAAAAGAAGAACCAGCAGACGAAGACGAAGTAGAGGAAGAACTCCCAACTCCCTGCCAACCAACCATTGGCTCTAACTCTATTAGAACTTGCAAATGTTTTTTGTTTGCTTTCAAAGTACAAGAGCAAACTGAAAAGCGAGTTGAGGCCTATTCTGGGATGGCTTTTTTCATTCTTTCTTCTCGTTGTTGCTGTTGTTTTTGTTGTTATTATTGTTGTTGCTGTTGTCTATTAAATTGCTGTTGTAGTTGTTGTTGCTAAAGTATACTGCCTGCTTTTACTTCTGCTGCAGCTGCTGCTGCTTTCGCATGTAATTTTTATAAAAACGACGCCAACACATAGACAACGCTATCTATTACACCGTTTCCCCAAGTAAATAAATGCTCGTAGTAGTTAATAACTTTTATTGCTCTTGGCTTTACATATGCAGTCTTGTACAATGAGACATCTTCGTGCTCAAATTATCTTCACTATATCACATACGAGTAATTAAGATAATTGATATAAGACCATTTCTTAGCAGAAGTTTTATAGATCTGTTGTACGGCACGATCGCCTAGGCTAATGATTTTTGAGATATAGTGAAGGCAATTTGTTGCGTATCCATTTTTGATACAAATTTAATAAGATTGAATCTCCAAAAAAAAATGGAGATATATTAAGATATCTGCGACACGAACAGTCGAAATTTAAGAGATAACCAGAAATTACTTAAATGTTAAATTTTTTGTTCATATTACATATTAAGAAAATTTCTTCTTAATTAATTTAAAAAATATTTAAAATATTTCAGCCTTCTTTGTTTAGACATTAAATCACGTTAATTTAACGTGACATGTTAATGAAGCAAACTCAGTAACAGCATGATTTAGCTTCATTTGGTCTATATCAGTGCTAATTTTACATGATTTTATATTATGTCAATAACCTTTTTTAATTGCGAACTATATACAGGATGTGTGATGGCAAATTTATATTTTTAAATACTATTATATCAAAAAGTAAACGATGCGGGCAAAGGCAGGCGCCATTAGAATTATTGATTGTGCGGATTTTTCAGTCACGAAGTGGTCGCAGTTGTCGACTGAGCATCGCGCGTTCGCTGAGGAGACGTTTTTTAAAAGTAATGCTTTTTACGTAACTGCTCGTCGTTTGTGGACCGAGTGTAAGTTTCATAAAGAGTGTAAGTTCATTAATAAAATTAATGCGGAGATTCCGCCCAACTGCTTTGGCAAAGAATGTCCCAGTCCATCTTCATGGACTGCCGAAAATATTGAACTGTTTGAAAGCTGTTTACGTGAAAATCCGCGTCTTTCAATACGGGAAAGAGCAGCCATAGTGCGACTTCCAAGAGCGATTATTATGAAATTTGAAAAAATGTTCTGAGGATCCATTCTTTTTTATAATTCAAATCATTCAAAAACTGAAGGAAAGTGACATTGATTTACTTAGCGTAAATTTTTGTGAAACGATGTGAGATCGTTTTCGCACTGTATGTCCTATTTTTAGAGCGACGAGGATCATTTTTACTTAAACGGCCGCATCAACAAGCGAAACTGTCGCAACTGGTCTGCAAGAGCCCGCAACCTCTCGATTGAAAGATCAAAAAGCTTTGCTCCGCCCCAAGGTAACTGTTTGATGTGCCTTATCCACGCATGAGATAATTGGAGCAGTTTTTTTTTTTAATTCTCGAGGCCAGGCGGCAAATGTCAACGGCTAAAACTATCGATCGGAATTCTTTTTGAAAACCTGCGTGCTCCTCGTACTCTTCACACACGTGGTTTCAGCAGAATGAGGTGCCTACACACACAGCCAGAGCTTCGATGAGTTTGTGTCGAAAAAGTTTTCCCCAAAAACTAATCAGTCGCTTTGGGGGCACCCCATGGCCACCGAGGTCACCCGATCGAACCTTCATGGATTTTTTTATGGCGCTACCTCAAAGCGAAGATTTATAATAACAATCAAAAATCTCAAGTGGCTTTGAAGGAAAATATCCGCCAAGAAATCAGGTCGATTGAACCAAGTTTACTGCAGCGTTTGGGGCAGAAGACATTTACATGATATTCTCTAAAAAATAAAAGCTTTAATTCCATTAGAGCTGTGTCGTTCATGAACGAACGGGTAAAATTGAACGGATCATTTCAGTGAACGAAGTGAGCCGGTCATTAAACTGACCACTTTTCGTTCAATAGTGTACCATTCAAATTGAATAGTTTTCGTTCGAATTTCTTTCGTTCTTTCGTTTCAGTTGATGTTTGATGTGTTAGTAAGAGTAGCTCTTATAGTATCATCATTTGCGTATCGATGTGGTATACCGCCATTGTGTTTTTTTTTTGTAATTAAATTTTGTTTGTTCAAATTTAAACATTTTTATAAAAAATATAAACATTTTTATAAAAAAAATTTGGTTTTCAACAGTATGTGTCTTTTTTTACAATTGAAAAGTTTTTATAAAAGACAAGGTTAATCAAAATTCACACCTAAATGATTTTTCAAATCGTTCTTACGTTTTCAAACAGTAATTTTTTATTACAATTTATTTTATCACTTGTTTATTTTATTATCTCGTTTTGTGTGTCTTTGTCAGTTGTGCTGATTAATGAATGATTGGAACATTTTAGTTTTGGTGCTGCGTCTTTCGTTCGGAAAGACCAAGTGAACGAAATGAACGAACGGATCAGCACTATGGAAAACGAAGATCTATCGAATTCTAGAATTCTCCACAATATCAAAACATGTACAAAGAGACGGAAAAAACTGGAAACTATAGGCATCTCTGCAATTTTTCTCTTCGAGCTTTGTGCTTTTATTCTTAAACAATAAAGTTTAAACGTCTAATGCTAGGAACACAACTGCGACGAACGGCGAATTTTTGGCTAATATTCGTTGCCAAAAATAAAACATATTGGTGTATATCAGAATGCACGCAATCGTGATGTTGGTAGAAATTCGTCGTACTCGGCGAAAGTAGAAAGAGATTTATTTCTAATTGAACAAATGTATCAGGTGACCAGGGTTTTCACGAGATCATACTTCTTTTATTTATATTAATCCATGTATTAAAAAATTTGTAAAGATGTTCTCAAAATATAAAGTACTTCAGATAATTTGTTCAAAATCCCTCTTTCGGATGAGGGATTAATATGGCCCCCTTAATATTTATATGTAAACAATGTTATCTACACAGAAGTTCGTTTGTATCGTGCTTCACACGACGAATATGTACAACGATTATTTGCCGGCGAATTTGTCGGGATAGGCGAAATTCGTTGTCCGTCGCTGTTGTGTTCGCGGTGATCATCTCGCTCTATCCTTAATAATAATCGTACTTTTACATTGGCATACCGTGTTTTCTCTGTATGGGAACCACTGCTCTAAAGTATATAAGTCGGAGAAAGCAGCAATGCACTTTTCCTTTCTCTATTCTGAATTCTCTACGAAAGTTGGTGCCGAAACACATATCCGGCAGTGTTGTCAATTAAAAGCTTTATAGCTTATTTTTTCACATACGTTTAAAAAATTGTAATTGGATTAACAAAGTAGTTAAAAATATCTCTCAACATTGTTGAAATTTATTGAACTCGTTTGGGAAATGGTTTAAATGCAAGTTGTGGTCACGGGCATCAGATTCTATTCTATTGCAATTGTAGTTGCAATACTTCTTGCCGCTGTTGCTGCTTTAGTTGTTGTTATTATTGTCTATGCCATTCCCATATAATAATATTTTTCAAATCCATTTGCAATTCTTCTTACTTTTTACACGAAAGTAAAAACTCAAGTCGAGAATGTTGCAACTAAAAAAGCCACAAATGAAAAAAAAAACTGAAAACTAAAAAATTCTAACGATAGAAAAAGAAAAATATCAACAACAACTGATATTGTTCGAAAAGAAAACTCATTTCTAATGTTTTATGTGAAAAGAAATGAAAATATTGTTTGTGAAAATGATGTGGAATCAGGAAAAACTAACAGCAGACATACACGCACACAAATGCACTCTCGCAAAACAAAAGAGCATTACAAGAATATACAACTCTTGTTTAAAGAACTTTTCATTGAAAGTGTTTGTGTGGGTATGTGTGTGTGTGTGTGCATTTTGGTGCTTGAAAATTGCAATCTGCTGTTTGTTCTTTTATAGAAAACGTTTTCTTGTTTTCCTTTTTTTGCAAATCTTAAAAGAAACGAATGGAGCTCATGTGTCATTGCTAGTGGTATGGAAGTATGTTTGAGTGTATTCAGATTGTGTTCATGTGCGTGTGTATGTGTGTGATTAAATTCTTGTTTGCAATTTTCTAAATGTTGTTGTTACTATTTTCAATTTCTTTTCAAGAGAGACCACAACAACAATTAAAAAACAACAACGAAAGAAAACAAACCATCTATCTTTAAGTTACAAGATCAACGGCACAGTGCTAAATATCAATCATATGGGTGTTTCCATTAGGAAGACAACATAATTTGTTAATAGCGAATATACGCCAAAACAAAATTTAGTTCATTTGGCTGAAAATTTTCTACAAACCTTTAAAGGTTTGCACCTCAATTTTTTTAAAATTTATATTTACAAAGCGTTTGACAGCAGAAACTATATCACAATTTATTCATCTAGCAAAAGTATAGTTTTTTATTGCAGAGCAGTATTTTCAAGTACTGTTGCGAACAAAATCACAGCTGTATAATAGAGTACTTACAAAAATGTACTAGATTTCGTCAAAATCTAGTCGTCCAACAAATTTATGTTATTTATTAAATTTAATTTGTATAGGAAATCTCGTCCAAACCATTGAGATTTGACTCGAAATTACGTATGTACTACACTGAAAGAATTATGCGGCATATATTTAATGAAACTGTTTGATTAAATATTTTTCATTAATCCAATGATAACTTTTCACAATATGCATGAAACTTCATATATATTATGAAATAGTTCCATCAGAATGGTTTCATTAAGTTTCATAGTTTCATTAAAAAAAATCATTGGATTTATGACTACAACAAAATTTATTTTTGTTTTTAATTCTTTGAATTTTGGTAAGATATATTAATGTGAATTTATTAATCTTAAGCTACAGTTTAGAAAATGTCAAGTTTATTTTTATTAAAACTTAAGTTTTATGAGTTTCATAATTCCAATGAAATAGAATTCATTTGATCAATGACAAATAAATTTCTGGCTGCCGAACTTGGGTATATATGTACATATGTGTATGTACTCAAATCAGCATAATAATAGTTTAAAAAAATTTAAATACCAGTGTATTGAAGTCATTTGAATTAATTAAATCTGTTTTATTTGGTGAATATTTGTTCAACATTTTCTTTTATCATAATTAGGTACAATTTCACAAAAGCAAGGAATAGTATTGTTTGTGTAATGAAATAAAGTATCAATAAATACATGAAATAATTCCATTCATCTTATTACGTACATTTGTAAACATATTTTATTAATGTGTGTTATGATATTATTTCATTAAACAAATGTAACTATTTCATTGATGTAATGTAAATTTTTCAGGTGCTCAATGAATAATAAAAATAGATAAATGAAATAACTTTATTGAACTTATGAAGGAGTTTCATATTTTTAATGAATATATTACATTACTACAAAGAAGTTATTTCATTAAATAAATGTTACCTTTTCATTAATTTAATGTACAGTTTTCATGTGCTTTATGAAATTGATTCTTTGGTCTCGAGAAATTATTTCACTAATAATATGATTTGCCTTTCATACTTTTAATGAAAATAAGTCTTGTTTCTTATTAAAATGTTTCATTACTTTTATGAAGATTTTCATTAAAATAATCTAATGAAATTTGTTTCATTATTTCTATGAAAAGTTACAATGGTTGAAAAATAATGAAAAAATTTATAAAAGTAATGTTCAGAGAATTTCTGAACAAAATTTTTTCAGTGTAGATTTCACTTTGGTGTAAATGTACTATAAAGCATATTGTGATATATTGTTATTTGTTTTTTTTTAATGGAAATATTCCTACGAGTAAATTTTGAAGTAAATAGCCAACACAAATTGCGTACAATTTTGTTTGTAATTTTTTGTTTTAATAGTCAAACAAAATTACGTCATGATTTCACTTTCCATACAAATTGATATACGAGTACAATTGTTCAGTAAAATGAGTTTGAAAAATAGAATCTATTTTATTTTTACAGAATTATTATGATCTCATCATTGATTTTCATGATGAATGTTAATGATACCTTGGTTTCAGTTTCGATCTCTTATAAAAAGGAATAAAATTTTGGAAAAACCCATATGTATAGAATTTTTTTTATTATATATAAAAGCTAAATTACTCTTATTCACAAATAACATCGTTGTTGTATGTGTGAGAACCGTTACTGGCTGTGGGTTATAAAGAGGTGGCATACGAACCGTACAGTAACAAAACAGAACTTGAGCCAGATATGACAAATTCGGTATACTTTAAATTAAAAGCCATACCAGTACTACGCATTAGTACGTATTATTTTTTAAAGAAAAATACCCAATTCTACTTTTCTGAAATTTTGATATGAAAAAAATTATAATTATTATATAAAACAAAATTTTAAGACATCACATTAACATTCAAGTATCTTTAAGCTTTTTGTATTAGTTTTTTTTTCGAAGCTCGAAAAGTAAAATTTTGTCAGTCTCTCTTAGAAATGACAATTATATTCGGCAAGCTAGCTACATAGCAAATTAAAAGCCGATTTCGGAGACAATTCGCAGCTAGCATCAGTGTTTTTTAGACAATTATGTTTCATACATCGGGTGGTTAAATTTTAAGGGCCGATGTTGCATGTGAACATCACCTAAACGTCAAGTTTTCTTTTTCTACTTCAGTTGACATTTCTCAATTTCATATTAATTCAATTTCAATCATGGGAAGATGCACAATCGAGCATTGAGTTAAAGTTATTCAGACTTATTATGAAAATAGGCCTTCAAATCAAAATATATATCGTGCACTTCATGATTTGATCGGTCAATTTCATCGTCTAAATGCGCGTACAATCGGAAAACCCGTGCAAAAACTTGAGCAAACCGGGTCTCTAGGAGATATGAAAACACCAGTGGATGCTCGTACGGCTCGTTCTGCAGAAAATATTGCTGCTGTTCGCGATAATGTTGCTGACGAACCTTTCACGCTCGTCGTCGATGAACATTATGCATAAATTATGCTTGCAAGGTGCAATTGTCTGAAGAACTAATGTCTCTTGACCATTCCAAGTGTCGTCACTGGTCAGAATGGTGGCAACATTGGATGATACATTTTCGGAGATTCGACAATAAACAAAATTACCGCATTTGGGCGAATGATAATCCAAGGGTGATTGTCGTAAAACCAATGCACCTACAAAGAGTGAATGTTTGGTGCTGTTTGTGGGCTGGCGGTATCATAGATTCGTATTTTTTCCAAAAGTTATAAAACTTTAAAAATTAAGATTAGAAAACTAGGTTCAAATAATATTTAAAACATCTATTAGCAGTGTTGCCACCTTGGTGTCTTTCGCACCACTTTTGGTGCTTTTTAAAAATTTTTTTTGTGCGAAAAATTCCTTAGTCATTGTATGGCGCGCTTTTTTTTTAACTTTCAGTGTGTTTTTTAAATTTCGTTGGCACCAATTCAAGTCTAAAATTCTTTATTGTAATAAAAAACCTTTTTGTACTATATGTACTTATATAAGTAATACCATAAATAGGTAACTTAATTAAGAGCGTTAACGTTATCCATGAACAATATTACTCACTTGTTTAATAGAAATCACTTAATAGAAATAATAAAAAGTGATAATGGCGCTAAATTCGTCTGAAAGCACCTAAAGTGATATTACTAATGGCCGTAAAAAATCAGTAACATTTATTTTGAAGCGAGATTTACTAAGGGACAGTAAAGCTGTCTCTCTTACGTGCTAATATTTATTGATACATAAAAATTTTCTAGAAGTGTCGTTCGCCTGTGTTCTGTAAACGGAATTTTACGTAACAAGAACTCTAAAGTTTTATTCATTTTGAGTCTCTATTACAAATCTTTGATCTCTTTTTTTTTAACAATTTTCTGAAGTAATAATTTTGGTGCGTATTTATTTAAATAACGCATGTTTTCTTGTATTTTGGTGCGTTTTAAAATTTCAAAGTTGACAACGCAGTCTATAAAGCAAACATGGAAAACCTAGAGAGCTTTATATGAATCGTCAAATCTTCATTGAGCGAGCCATTTTCGGCTCATATGAATGAATCATATGGACTGTGTAGCTCAGTATTTCACAGGTTGTATGTCTTTTACTGTCTTATGAAAGAATCTTACAGAAGAACTGGCTCGCGTAGCAGCTTCTCCCGTGCAGGTGATCTTCCGCGATTAAATAAATCAGCTCGTTGTTCGTGAAACTCCCCATAGCATCTTTCAAGATTAAAAATACTAGCTGAGTTATTACATCCCTAAAAATAAAGCAGGTAGGATTACTTGTTTTAAAATAATATTAGAAAAAATCTCGACGCAGGGCAATACATTACGGAACCAGGGTTTCAGTTTAGAAAACAAATCAAATAGAAAATTCTGTGCAAGATGAGTTTGCATATGACATATCGCTTCAAGTAAAAACAAGATTTTTTTGATAATTGTTTATTTTATAATCAATCTCATTTGCGAAGTGTACACCAAAACGATGGGGTTTCAGATTTCCGAAATGTGCAATGAATAGGCGGGAAGTAGTACTTTCAAGGTATTTGCACCTTTAGTTCAATAGTATAGAAGTCTATATTGAGTTTAATTGAGAACAAAAAGATTTCAAAATAATTTGGTTACTGTCAATTATCATCCCTGACTTTAGTAAGTAATTTCTTGAAAACACACACAAGCACACAAATACATACATATTCATAATTAGATAACAATAATAAATTAAACTGAAAAACGAAAAGAGAGCGAGACAAAAAGACAACAGGAAGAGTTTCCTTCACTAAATAAATTTGAGAAAAAAAATAAGTACTTTGACATTTTCAAAGATAATGTCAACTTGAAAGAAATAAAAGTAAAAAATTTATTAAAAGAATTAAAGAAAAAGTAAATACGAGTATGTACATATATACATATGTACACACATGCATACTCGTATCCACTTGCAAATTTTAATTGAAATAATTCAAAGAGTTTTAAAGATCAAGATCGAATGAAGGTTGAGGGAAGTCTTTAAAGTGTTTTCAAAATTTTCTTATGCAATTTCAAATTGAAATAAACTTCTAATGTTCGTACTCACGCATACATACATACATATGTGCACACACATATGCTTCTAATTATATTTGTTTTCCTTTTAGGCTTTCAATTTTATTGAATACAAATATTTACTAACGTTCAAATTGTTTTGTTATTGTTAATATGCGTTGTAAACAATAAAAGAAAAAAATTATAGTTTAGCAAAAGTCAATGATCATGGCAAATAGAAAGAAAATCCACGCAATTTTTCTTTTCGTTTCTTTTTTTTCAAAAGAAGGAAATTGCAACAAAACAGTACACACTCAATAAATCTTGAAAGCAGCACAAAGAAAATAAGAAGAGAAATACTGGAAAGTATTAGATAAATAGATAGACATAATAACGAAATGCTACAACAACATTTATTATCAGCAGGGACTTTAAAAGATTGAATTCGTTGATTTAAAAAAATAATAATAATAATAACTTCAAGTGGAACAAGTCAAAAAAAAAAAAAAGAAATTGGACAAAGTCCTGAATAGGAAATACACAGCTGGAAAATATCTCACCCTAATAAAATCGTGCAAAAATTTGTGCAAACTGTGGCTGTGTTCTGTAACTTTGGCGAGAAGTTCTCGCATCGAAAACTTGTGAAACAAATTATTCCATCGTTTCTCGAAAAGTGAGAAAAAACTGCGTCTGTAACTCATGTCGAAAACTACCCAAAGCGATTACGTCGTTACGTTAGAAATGTCTGAAAATATAAAACGATGCCGACATGCAATTTTAAAAATTAAAGCGCCAGCCACAATTAGTACCGCTGCCGACCAAAAATTACTAAACTTAAGAAATTTTGTTCGACGTCGTCATATTATAACCGCCGGCTGTTCTAGAAAATGTATGGTATGGCTCTAACGTTTACATTTTATTTGCAAATACATGCATATATACTTATGCACAAAATTTTTTAACATTAAAAAACTATTGCAATTTGTGAGTTCTGAAAAAAACATTATAAAAGTATTACAATATTGGGGTCGGAAATTAAAATTGTAGAAATTACAAGTTTATATAAGTATTCCCTTAAAACTTGTTGTGTGAAGGGTATAAAAATTAAATAAAGAGTTAAAATAAAAAAACGATCATTCTAAACTGTGTAATTATATATGTGAAATTTAATTTAACTGCAAAAGACTTATTTTTCAGCATTATTATTCATTTAATGATGATTATTGTTATTTGAAATACTATCTCACAGCCTTTTTATTTGCGAGAAATAATGACAGTTGAAAGCGGGAAATTGTTTCGCAAAAGTTTTACAGACACAGTTTTTCTGTAAAATGGCGAGTAATTTCCTTACGTGACAGCTATTACTCACCAAGAAAAGTTATAGATACAGTTTAGTGAGAAAAGCAGCTGTTTGTTTCAACTTTGTTTCATTTCACACGTTTCAGTCGAAAAGTTTCTCGTGGCAAGAGTTACAGAACACAGCCACTGGTTATGTAAGAAATGTGAAAACACCAGTGCATGTTAGTACAGCTCGTTTTGCAGAAAATATAGCTGCTGTTCGTGATAGTGTGGCTGAAGAGCCGCCCACCTCAACTTGTTGCACCTCTGACACTCGTCGTTGCTGAACATTACTCGTACACATAAATACGTGCTTTTACACGCTTACAAAGTGCACTTAACTCAAGAATTAAAGCCTCTTGACCCTTCCAAGCGTTGTTACTGCCCAGAATGGTGGCAATAAATGGCAACTCTAGATGATCAATTTTCGAACATAATCATATTCAGTGATGAGGAACATTTTCACCTCAGTGGATTCGTCAATAAACAGAATTACCGCATTTGGGCGAATGAGAATCCAAGAGTGACTGTCGAAAAACCAATGCACCCATAAAGAGTGACGGTTTGGTGCGGTTTGTAGGCTGGCGACATCATCGAGCCGTATTTTTTCCAAAATGAGGGCGGTCAGGTAGTTACTGTGAATGGTGTTCACTATCGTGAGATGATAAAGCAATAGAAGATATGGATGTGGACGATATGTGGTTTCAACAGGAACACAGCTAACAAAACAATAGCTCAACAAATTCAATGTTCAACAAATTCATTGTCCGTGTTATCTCACGTAGTGGCGATGTAAATTGGCCGCCATGATTATGTGATTTGACACCGTTGGAATTCTTTCTTTGGCTTGAATTGAAAGAAAAGGTGTACATCGATATGCCAGCAACAATTCAAGAGCTAAAGGATGAAATAATTCGGCACATTAACGGTATAGAGCCTCAATTATGCCTCAGCGTCATCGAAAGTTTGGACCATCGCGTGGAGGTGTGCTGCCAAGGTCTTGGCGTCGATTTGGCCAATATTTTGTTACATACATAATTGAACCATACCAATACTATCATAATAAAAAGAAATGACAATAATTCCTGAATAATTTGTATTTTACTCAAAATCAACAACGGCCCTTAAAATTAAATCGCCCTGTAGTTCTCCATGTGAAAACTTCTCAATAAAATAGTGATTCAACTATATAAAGCTAACAAGCAAATTGTAAAATATTTGGGTATTCTACAATTTATAAAAGCTAGAAAAGCAGTTTTTATGCACAAAAAACTATTTTACTCCAAATATATAAGTGCGCCAGTTAAAGTATATTATACCAATCTTTAATCAGACCAATATTGACTTATGGTTGTCAAATTTGGTTCAATATTTCACAATTATATATGGAAGAAATGAGAGCATTCGAGCGGAAATGTCTTAGAGCATGCACTTCCCTTTATAGATCACCAGATAGTGAGTTTAAGAAATATATTTCTAATAAGAGGCTATATGAAGCGTCAAAAATAAGCCGAATCGATAATTTTATAATTAACATAATAAGAAAACACATTTTAAAAACATTGAAATGGAGGGTTAATAACCTTATTATGCCACCCTACTATGTTAATGAAATATATATCGAGGAAGTTCGAAAAAATGGGTATGTGCCACCGGAAGCATTTTTATACCTGGATAGCCAACGATATATTCAAAATTATGTCGGCATTCCAGTGTTATACCACATTTATAGGCGAGCTAATATATATTAAAGCCATAACTAGTAAACAGACTACACGACGTAACACAAGATACGATTTAAAAATCTAATTGAGGGATAAGAACATGTTGCCGAATTTGAATACCAAGAAATATTGGTGGCTGAACTGATCTGGTAGCTAATTTTTTCCTCTTAACTACATGTCTTTTAATTGTAAAGAATATACATGTAAATTATATTATAAAAAAAAAAAATCTCAAAAAGAAGTTAAATTTCTAAAAAATTTTAATGTACTAGAGTGCTCGAGTACGGGAGATCGTACACTATTTTATGTTTATGTTAATTTACTATTTGCTTATTTATAGTCTTAATTATTATAAATTACTCGTTAATTAAACATTAAAAAAATGGGATTCAGCTTTTGCGACTAGGGCTGCCAGAAAAAATATGGAAGAAATCGTCAAAATACCGATAAATTTTGAAAATATTGTCATTTTAGTTTTGAAATATCGTCAAAAAATCGGAGTTATTAAACGACCAAGTTTTTAGTATATTTTAAATTTTTATTTAAAAATACTATAGATTTGTGTGGACTCAAATTTATACATTCGCAAAAAATTAAAAATTTATTATAGATATATATTACATGATGATGGGTTGGTATCATTCGTCTAGCTCGAGTTCACATCTGGCTAAAGCCAAGAAATATTTTTATTTATAATTATGACAATAATTGCCGCGATCAATAACTCTTGATTAAAGAAGACAGGAAAAAATAATTGAATATACTAAAGCTGGTTGTTAATTAATTACCCTTACATATGTATATACTTATAGTACGGTATGAGAAATCAAATTCACGTTGATACATTAAATTTTCCGAAAATTTTAGGATCAAATATCTGAATTGAATAATTTTTATAAATTGGATTTAACTTCAATATCAAAGAAGTTTAAAGGATTTAATTTTAATTCATCTTTATAACAAAGAATGTCTTCAATCGTTTAATTTTCTAAAGAGGTTAGTATTTTTGTCGTATTTTAAATAACTTGGCTGATTATTACATATGTATGTCCACGTTGCAAAAAGAAATTAGAGTCTAAAGAGTAATTATTATCATCATCTAAAGAGTACTTATTATCATCACCTTCGCTCTTATCATAAAGATTTTTATAGTGTACATGTGAGACGATTTGGCGATTTTTGCTATACGAAGAGCATGGCATAATTATATTTTTTGAATTATTTGTAGGTGAGCCACTAAGTCCAAAGTTTAGACTTAACTGAAGTAAGATCTCGCTGTATAGCTTTTCAAAAATACAGAATCGATTTTTGCTGCTACTGGCAGCAAACTACACAACTACGACTAATTTTCCAGAAATGAGATACCATAATACACATAATATAGTTCCAAAAGAATAAAGTTTTTTATTCGCTATTTTAGCTTCTAACATTGATACCAATAAAAAATTATAAACAGCTTTCTTTCTATGTTTCCCAGCTATCTATATGTCGACATTTCATAGGAGCTACCCTAATCATCAGTAGACTTTGGAAATTTTTGAAAGATATTCTCAAACATTCAACTTTATATCCCAACAATCCAAATAAATTGCTGAGAATTTAAAAAGAAAAATGCTCTAATAATATCCGTCAAAACACAAAAAACAAGCTTTTCTATTTATAAACGTCTCTAACATTTCTTTACACCTTTCAAACAAATGAACAACCGTTGGTTGCTACGATTTGTTTTTTGAAAGTATCGAAAAGCAGAGAACAAAAATTCAAACAATAAAGTTTTTTATTCGCTATTTTAGCTTCTAACATTGATACCAATAAAAAATTATAAACAGCTTGCTTTCTATGCTTCCCAGCTATCTGTATGTCGATATTTCATAGGAGCTACCCTAATCTTCTGTAGACTTTGGAAATGTTTTATTTATTTATTTAGATTGTTGGGATATAAAGTTGAATGTTTAAGAATATCTTTTAAAAAAAATTTTTCAAAGTCTACTGATGATTAGGGTAGCTCCTATGAAATGTCGACATATAGATAGCTGGGAAACATAGAAAGCAAGCTATTTATAATTTTTTATTGGTGTAGTTCCAAAATAGTAAAAGAAATTGTGTGGTGTAAAGGCACTCATCCTTTCCTTTGCTAAAGGTTATTTCAAGGCGAATTCATTATTAGGTGGATGCATCGGCGAATTCGGTTAATATGACGGCACTTCCTCCGTCAAGTTTTGTTTACCTTTTTCGGCGCCTTTTAAATTTTTGTACATGTTCTTTATCAACTACTTTTGACAGCTCAAGTGTGAATTCGCCTTTTTATCAACTACTTTTGACAGCTCAAGTGTGAATTCGCTTTTTTACACAAACACAATACCTGTTTTTTTTTTGTTGTATTGGTGTAGTGAAGCGGCTACCTTGTTTTTTGTATCATAGGTTATTTATAACTTGATGACAGCATATCCATATAATCCAGACACGCTCATAAAAAGTTCGGAAATTCTGACAATCAGTCAGAATAGCATTAATACCTCTAATCAACATTGATTTTTCTCTATTTTGGGAAATATTATCTAACGCTTGACACACTAACGCTCGCTCCGCAACTCACGCACTACGAGTTAAGTTAAGGCAAATTCATTATTAGGTAGATGCATCGGGGAAATATCCGAGAATAATATTTGGATTTCCTAAATATGAATTCATCTTTCAAACTTCTGTCAATTAGGCCATGAAAGCGAAAGAAATATGTACATGTGTACGAGTGTGCATGGAAAAATAAGAAAATCCCAACCACAATTCGCCTACTACTATTAAAAAACTATCAACCACGACTCATTACTGGCCAACCTCTCCTCCACCTACTTGTGCTCCAATATCGTCATTATTATCATTGCCGTCGTCGTCGGAGTCGTTGTTTTCAAACAGAAGAAAAACTACAATCTATAACTGATTGCCTGGCTGGCTGGCAGGCAGGCAGGCTGGCTGGCTGGCTGAGTGAGTGTCTTTTCTTTTTGCCAGGCTGCCGGGCCGACTGCCTTGCAAAATGTCTTCGTTGCAATGATAAATTTTCAAATGAATGCCTGTCTGTCTCTCTGTCTGTCCGTCCGTGAGTAATATTTGTATAATACAGCTACAATAACAAATAAAAAAACAACCAGCAACGTGTGGCATCTATCAGTTGATTCGCTTTTATTATTTTTCTTGTGTTTTTGTTGTCGTTGTCGTTGTGGTATGAAAACAAACAACAGCAACAACAACATCGACGTACAACTATCTTTGAACCAGGAAGAAAATTGTTCAAGTAGAGTGCATTGGTTTATTTGCAGTTTTGTTTTTGTTTTCTTTTTTTTCCACCTTTTTTTTCTCCTTCTTTGTTGCTGTTGATTTTCTTTTGCCGCTGCTGCTGCTGTTGTTGTTGTTGCTGTGATATTTTGCTTTGCATGCATTTTGTGGAGGCCGGAGTATTTAAGATTGTGTAATAGTGATCGTGTATGGTTTTCTTGCAATTGCTGTTATTGTTGTTGTCGTACATATTTGCCCAGAGTAATCGCTATAGTAGGCAAATAGAGTTGTTGTAAAATCAATAAACGATCAGGGGGATTTTTTTGTAACTGTCGCTTGTTGGCTTTAAGGGATTTTTTTGGTTTCTTTTTTGGTCGTCTTAAAACTGTCAATTGTTGGTGAAAAGAAAATTGATTTTTTTTTTTTTTTTGTTGAAAATTGAGCTTGTATAAAATTTTTTACTGTTGTGGCAAAATAAAGAGTGGTCCAACCAAAACGTACGACATTATTTGTAAATAAGAGAACAAGGTTTTAAAGACTAATCTTAAGATTTTTTATTTAATGTAGAAGGATCTATGGAAATTATATATGAAATCAAATATTGGCCAAATGCTCGTCATGATTTCGGTGGCATATCGCCATACCGCTGGCCCATATATTCAATAACTCTGACTTAATTGAGCTGCAATGTTGTTAGTGGGCTGTATTATCTTATCCCAGTGATTCTGTATAGCTTATTGTCGTACATTTTCTTATTTAATTATTCCCAAAGAAAGAAGTGCAACGGTGTAAAATCATATGATCGTGGCGGCCAATTAACATCGCGCTGACGTGAGATAGCGTGGCCATTGAAAATCTCGCCCAAAATAGCCATTATTTCGTTGCCTATGTAGCAAGTGACACCGTCACCACTTCTGGCCACAAGAAGTCCCTTTTCATCTCACAATAGCGAACACCATTCACGGTAACTGATTGACCTACCTAAGATTCGAAGATGTATAGCCCGATGACGCCACTAGCCGATGAACCACACCAAACGTTAATTTTTTATGGATGCATCGGGCTTTTAAAAGTCACTCATGGATGCTCATTTAGTTGAATCCGGCTATTGTTCTTCTTAACGAATCCACATCCATTTCATTTTTTGCGCAAAAGAGCTGTTGTTTGGTTGCTTGTGTTGCAAGCATGGTGCCACCACCCATGCCCTTATTTTCATCCATCCATATTTCGGGCGAATGGATTTTCACCTATCCATATTTCTGGCCAATGGAAGTCCACTATTATCTCGCACTAGGGAACGCCATTCACCGGTTACCTCATTTTCGAAGAGGTACTGTCCGATGACGCCGCAAGCCTATGAACCACACCAAACAGTCATTCTTTGTAAATACATCAGCTTTTCAATTATCACTTGTGAACATAGTTGCCATATTTGACGATTTATCGTCATTTTGACGATTTTCCGATTTTTGCAGATCACATTTTTACTGTCATATTTTATGATGAATTCAAAACTTCAACTTTTATGAATCCTTACAATATTATAAAAGAAGAAAGTGTATTTTTTTCTAACTTAATGAAAGACTTATCTTATTTCATCCTAGAATTCGAAAGACGAGAAATTTAATACGAGTTAAAGTATCGAAGTCTATAAAACTTGAAAAATTTCTATTGCGCTATAAATATGAAAATGCTAGATGTTTGGAATAAAGTATACTTCTGTGACTAAGTTTATAACAAAATTATTAGTCTTGTCGTATTCCGCAAATGTGTGAGTTTGCAGCCAGGTAAGTGGAACTTAACGAAACCAAAGTGAGAAATTAGTTGAAGAGACAGACAATTTTCGGAAAAATGTTGTATATAAAGATCATCTAAAACTTTGCAACTGTGGCTATGACTTAGATATGCCCGATTTAACAGAAGTGCTTAATATAATAATACTTCCTTTTATTAAATGAAATCTTGTATTAAAAAAATATATGTCACAAAAATTAATGAATGTTATACTCGTACTTATGAAATTAACTTCATGTTTGTAGGAATATATATTTGTTGTTATGCTGTAGTTTTTTATTAAAGGCAACCAGAACTTTATTTTCTTTACTTTACGCCGTTGAAATAAATCTTTTATTCAAAAATAATTAACTTTACTAGCTCACAATTTTTTGACGATTTGCAATAGTCATATTGACGATTTTTTCCATCGAATTTGACGATTTTAAACCAGATTTATCTGGCATCTATGCTTGCGGGTTCTCATTTACTAAAATGGATTTTGGAATTGTGGATTTTTTAAGTTTCCTCTAATATATACATTAAAGTGGGTCGAATTTGGAAGGATCAAAATTGTATTTTGACATCAGTCTTTTGATAGCCTTTGGCATGGGGAATAATTTTCTAGGCGGCCAAATTTAATTTTTTAAGTTTGCTTTTTATGACCATTTACTAAAAATCTTTATTGTTTAAAAAGGGGTTACCTTCGGGCTTCAATATGGTCAGATGAAAATCAAATAATTTTTTTATATTTTTTCCAACGTTTCGTTAGCTTTATTCTAACATCATCAGGGATATAAATAGTATCTGTTAAAGCCGAGTTCAGACTATTATACTGTGTATTAATACTTGTCAAAAATTTAAATGATACGTGCAAATCTGAGAGTCTGAATGTAGTCCGCCATACGACTTTTTTTTTTGAAACTTTTCAAAACGATAATACTTTTCATTGGATCAGGGTTGTGTCTTTTAGGTAACCAGCTGTTTAAAGATTTACTAGCCGACTATTTATTAGCCGATGGCGTGCCGTCACCGATAGTATTTTTTGTCGTTATAAGAAAGCTCGAAATTTAGGATTTAGCTGTCGTATATATGTAAATTTATTTTGATCATGCTTTATGTAGAACATAAAATATTTTGGTGCTTTTAAATTTGGATCTGTTTTACATAATTATTATCTTAGCTGCTAAAGATTTTCAAACGCCGGCACGTCTACCGCCTACGACGAAGAGCTCACCTGCCGCCGTGTAAAGTTCTATGATGGCACATCTATGTTGCTTTATATCAAGTGTGATGGTGTGAATGCAAAATCTAATTTACGTTAGACTTTTAGACAGTCGCAAGAAATGTGTTTAGACTTTTATCTCTCAAAATCGAATGAAAGTATTTATACTTGTATAATAGTCTGATCGGGCCTTAAGCATTTGAAACATATACAAATAATACAACATTAATTTGACTATAAATAAATAATATAGAATTTTCGCAATGTTGAACTTACAAATGTTTCATGGTTTTCCTTTGTAAATTAAATAAAAAAAACATTAAATAAATAAATATATAAATAAATAAATAAAAAACTGGACATCACATTAAATATTTTGTCAATCTTGTCAAATTATCACAGAGTAGTTACTAAATTATTGCTATGAAGTATTATAGTTTTGTGTTATCTTCCTTCTTATTCATTGTTTTATTTATTTTCTGTTGTATCCATAGAATCTCTATTGTATACCGTTTCTTCTCTCTTTTTTCTCTGTTTAATTTTTTTTTTTTTTTACTTTTTATCAACTTTACTTTTGAGGAAAAAAGTTCTACTGCAACATATCAAAAAGATAATTGTCTAGGCGTCCAAATTTCAATTCTTTTTTTTACTTTTTCTCAACTTTAGTTTTTAAGGTTTTTTTAGTTAGCACAAAAAAAATCCATGTGTCACTGGTTTCTATCCAGTTGGAAGGACCATAAACAAAATGCTGCGAACTCAAAGCTTTTGAACTCCTGGGCAAAAAAATACTGGCTCACTTTTGCTTTGCTCGTAATTTCACAAACAGGGTTATGCAGATGTTGAATCTACCAGAAAAGGTGAGTATAATTCTCGCGGGGTAGATGATTTATAATAGGGTAGGGGTGAAAGAAATATAAGTTGCAATATGATCAACAATTTTTGCTTGAAGAGGACAATAAAATAATAATCAATTCTTTAGCTGGTACACAACTAGCTGTTTCGTAGTCGCTACACTAGTCATCAGCACTCATTGGGATTTGAGCTCGGATCATGACATATCATCATCTGCTGTCTTAATCACTCAGCCACCGAGCCATTTAATTATGCTCTATTCATATTTATCTCATAATGAATCACATATGCATTTTGTTAATTGCCCACATTGTTTGTACAGCGTCTCTGAACAAGCGGTATTTCTTTTTTTTTTTTTTTTTATTAACATACATATTTTTGTATTTTAATAACTCTCCGTACCCAGAGATGTAAATATTAATTTATTGAATATTTGTTGAACTTTATAATTTTTAAACTAGATTTAATTAAATTAATTTTTTTAGTTAATTATTCTTTTTTCAGGACTTTATTTTTTCAATTTGATAAATAATGTTACCTGGGAATAGCTGATCACACTGAGGATGGGGAGTGATGGTCTTTCAAAGGTTGAAAAGCAAGTGAGTTAATACAAGTTAATGGCGACCTTCAAGTCATGGAAATTTGGGTGTAGAAAGCTTCCAATTCTCAGCTTTACATTTTCTTTAGGAGGCTAAATTTTGTGGTAATCTAGGGATATAGTTTAGAATAATGGCTGATACAAATTCAGACAAAAATAATAAATTCAACCTTTACCATCGTACTAACAATATAATACAGGGTGTCTGGTAGCAGATTTAAATTTTCACACTTACATATATACATAATTGCAATAATTGACACGAAGTTTTATTAAGCACATTGAACGATAGAAACGAAATGCGTATTTCTGTTTTTAAAGATTATGTCATCCAGATATTTTTCACCGAGTTGAACACACTGTTCAAAACAGAACGCCTCAGTAAACTTGGTTTAATTGAGTTAACCTCTTAACGAATATTTTCCTTTAAAACCACACGAGATTGGGGATTGGCATTATAGCGATTGGGCATTATCATTCTAAGCACTCTCTTTGAAGTTGCTTCATAAAGAAATCACTGGAAGTTAGATCGAGCTCGGTGGCCATGGGATGTTCCCAAAGCAACTGATCAGTTTTTGGGGAAAATTTTTCCTGTGCGCGATGTTGCAGTTTTGACAAAAATAATTCCATAATCAGGTGTGAATAATTTTCCCCGCTGATATTCGTCGCTTGGCCTCGAGAATTTTCGATAAAAAAAACTGGTCCACTTATTTCATGAGTGGATAAGGCACACCAAACAGTTACCTTGGATCAATGCAATGGTTTTTGAGGTTTCAATCGAGGTTTGAGTGTACATGGATGCCAGTAGCGGCAGTTTTGCTTCTTGACGTATACTTTTAACTGAAAATCAGCCTCGTCCCTCCAACAAAGTGGTACTTACAGTGCGCAAGCGCTCCAACATCGTTTCACAAAAATGTTTGCATAAATCAAAGTCACTTTCTTTCAGCTCGTGAACAATTTGAAAGAAAGAAACTTCAGATCCGTATTTTAAATTGCGTAAAGTCGCGAATTTTCACGTAAACTGCTTTCAACCAGCTCAGTGTTTTCGGGAGTTCTCGAAGATAGCCGCAGAAGTTCCGCGGAATCTCTGCACCCACTAACGAATTAAATTTACACTCGGTCCATCACGTATTTAACGAATACTGAGCTTTGAACAAATTTGTGGATGAGAAATTACGCGATGCTTACTCGAACACCGCGACATCGTGACTGACAAATCCGCATAATCGATAATTCTAACAGCATCGTTTATTACTCTTTGAAATAATCTTAATTAAAAATTCTCAATTTAAATTGTGAATTCATGTTACAGTTAAAAAGAGAAAAATGCAAGTTAATTTAAATTGTCTAAATTACTTTGGACAGGCGGATTAATTTTTCTTTAACACTATGCTAGGAACACAACCAAGGCGAATTCGTAACAGATGAAAATGACAGCGCAGCTGATAACTTTTTTTCATTTTTATCTGTTTCAGATGTCAATGGCATAATTAAAACAAAGTTGAAAAACAATTTATAAAACAATTTTTTAAACTATGTATTGTATCTTGAGCGCCAGATATCATTCAGAATCCTTCCCAATCTGGCTGGCCATTTTCACCTTTTTAAGATCTAAGATCTGAGACTTTAAGTTTCACAAAATAATTAAAAGTTTCACGAAATAATTAAAGTTTTCTCTTATTGTAAAATTTTTTTTAAAAGAAAATTGGAAAAATAACATTTTTTAAATTATGTATTGTGTCTTGAGTACCAGCTGCCATCCAGAGTCCTCCCCAATATAACTGGCCATTTTCACCTTTCCAAGCTCTCTGATATACGAGTTTAATTTTCACGAAATAATTAAAAGTTTGTCTTTTCTTGTAAATTTTTTTTTTATTATATTTTTTTGAATTCCTTTTTGTGTTTATATTTTTCCTTTGACATTTGAAAAAGATTTAATGATGAAACAGAACTAGGGCATGGCGGTTTTCTCCATACGAACTAGCATAAAATAATGCCAGAGAATGCGGTCGTAAAATAGAATCTATTTTATTTTGGCAGCGATTTTTCTTATGCTCTCACTTTGAAGCAGAGAAGCTTTCAACAATATTACCATACTTTTTGTAAATTTCATACATTTTGTAAACAAAACCAAAGCTTCAAAAGCTTTAGCGCGAAAAAAGAAAAATAATATAAAAAGCTGTTTCTACCTACCAAAAAACAACATTACATGACAATTTTTGAAGTTGCAGCCGTCGTTTCAATTGTGTTCCTGTTTTCTCTGAGAGTCGTTTTTGCTTGAAGTTGCGGACGTATTCTGTTTCATCATTTATTTTTTCTAGTGTTGTATTTATTGCTCTCAAGGCGAATTCATTACTAGGTGAACTTAACAGCACAGGTGGTTTTTTTTTTCTTCTCGCGTTTTTTCCAATGAGACTGTCAAATTTTTTGTCTTTTGTTTACAAACTTTTTCGCGCCATTTTTATCTGAAGATTTTTTTGTATGATTTAGTGCAATTTCAAAAAATTTATGTGAATTTAAAAGTGAAAAACTAATGCAATCTGTGGTTTTAATTACAAACAATTATAAAAGTTTATATTTAACGTTTATACAAAATTTTTTCCCAGCTGAACAACCTTAGGCGAATTTAGATTTTGACATTCACGATATGTTTTACAGTACTAAAATACATAGTACTGAATTCGCCTTTCCGTTTGCATTCACCTGTATAAATTCGCCTTGATTGCTCTTGCATATACCTGATATGAATTCGCCTTGAACACAACTGCGACGAACAACGAATTTCGTCCATCGCGACGATGTTTACATATAAAAATTAAGGTGGCCATATTAAGTCAACTTATATAAATCCCATCCAAAAGATGGATTTTTGGACAAATTATCTTATGTACTTTATATTGTAAGAACATGTTCATAAATTCTTTACTACATGGAATAATAGTTATAAATATAAAAGGTATTATTTAGTGAAAAATATTTTTTTTTATATAAGAAATCTGGACACCTGATACGTTTTGTTCGTCGTTCGGTGAAGAAACAATTACACTGGTATGCCTATATAAGTTAATTGGGACCTCCTGAACACGAAAAACGCTGTAATTTTTTTTTTTTCTAAGTACCGTTTTTTAAATAACGGTACTTTTGCATTTTTCGGTGTATGGTCCCACTCAAGCCCGTGTGGAGCCAAACCAAAAAGTCCGAGATAAAAATCATATCGTTGGAAAGGTAATTGGACGCCTTTTCTGTCAATATAATGCGAATTTCGATATGACAAGAAATGGCTGAGTTTCTAGGCATGTGGCGTTCTTGGTATTATTCCAAATTTAAAATTTGTAAAGCTGTGTTAGAAATAAATCTATTTCAACTTTCGCTGAGTATAACGAATTTCGACCAAGACCATGATTTTCTGCGTTTTCATATATACGACGAATATTCGCGAACAAAAATTCGTCGTTCGTGGCAGTTGTGTTCCTACATTATCTTTCCAAGGTAATGGCACAATATCGATTACTAAATCGATCCATCCTAATCAACATGTATAAAATTAAATGTAGCTGAAATATTGCAAAAGGGGATGCAGTTATCCCCCATCCTCGACCATTCGAATATTATTAAAGTCAAAAATTTTAGCCAATCTGTTTAAATCTATTTAATTAAAAAACATTCATATGTCAACTTTTATTACTTATTTCATGCATTGCGTGCGCTTTAACAAAAATCCCTAAGCACAAAAGTACCTTTTTCTCAAAAATATGCCACACTGTCTTATAAGATCAATGCAAACTCTTCTCTTCTACTGCTGCTTCTGCTTAGAATAAATGAAATACCCATCACCGTTACATGAAGTGCCAATGAACGTACTCGGCTCTTAAAAGATTCTCGCCTAGTTTCTTGAAAAGTAGAAGAATAGGAAAAAAAAACTGCAATGTATTTTTAAGTTCAATGACTCGTTTCAGCAACGTCATGGGCAAACAACTTAAATAAGTTTGTATGGTATGTTAAGACACACACACACACACACACGCACACTTAAGCACACCAAGAACACAACACACACACACACACACACACACACAAATCGAAGGCATTCTTTAACAAATACCAATACAAAATTTCCTTGATTTTCACTTGAATGTATTGGCAAATTTTAAAGAAAAAAAAATAAAAATAAACGAAAGGAAAAAAGATTTTACTTGACATAGACATAGTGTTGATAGTGAAATGTGTTGTAAACAATTATATTTAATATCAACAACAAAAGCCACAACAACAACAACGACAACAGCAATAAGAACAAAAGTAGCTGTAGCAGCAACAGTAGCAGGCAGCAGCAATATTTATAAAATGCCATTAAAATATTAACGAAACAATGTTGTCTTCGTAATAGAATAAGTGAAAATTATACAAAATTATCTTTATATACATACATACTCGTACATACATACATATGTGCAGCATACATACTCGTACACTCAATCATTGCAGCCCAATAAACACAAACAATGATGCTCTCCTTAATCGTTTTGAAAAATCTTAGAAATTAAAATTGTTTTTGCTGGGAAATGGAAATATGCATGAAAATAATTTCTTCCTCTTAATTAAAATTTAATTTCTTGAAATGAACAAAATAATTGAATGGCAATAAATATTTATGGCTTTAATTAAATTAGAGGGAAATTGTTTGTGTTCATTCGAGATTTAAATTGAAAGTTTCCCAGAAAAAAAACTGTTTAAGTTTAATTAGCATAGTTTAAGGAGTAATAAAAAATTCATATCAAATAAATTTAATTGCCTACTTTACGAATACGTTTGTTTTGGTAATTGAAGAAGATGGTTTTGAGCAGCATAAAACCACATGGATTAATTACAACAACAACATAGAGACAACAACATAACTATTTCTATGTAACTATACAGCTGCAAAGTAAATTTGCAAAGTATAGGATGCACAGCATGGGCGGGGTGACGGAGACCATTTGCCCAAGATGGTATTAACAGTAAGAGACAACATATTCTTAAAAGTTTTATATACTGTACATATCGCTCCTTTATTGCAACATAGTCATATCTCAAAAAATGAGCTTTTCAAGTTGAATATGCAGAACTGTTAACAGTACTAGATTTTATATTATGCCAAAAGTTTATTCAAATTACTTTGAAACTGTTTCCTTTGGAAGATATTTTCAAAAAAAGTTTTGAAATGTGTTTTTCTCGAAACGAGCTCTTTTTACTTATGACTATGTTGCATTAAAGGAGCGATACGTACTGTGTCATAAGAAGAAACTATATTTTACCATATCACAACAGATGCAATATAAAGAACCAAACGTGATGGTTAGACGGAGAAGTAGTTTAAGATGCTCTTAATGGACTTCTGCCTACCAATTCATTCATTAAGCTTTGCGTTCCACTGAATGTCTGCGAAATTGCATACAGAAAGGATTAGAAGGCCTGAGCTCTGCAGCAAGCGGCTTGTCTACACTCATAGAAAAAAGCATCTTGATATTGATCACAGCGTGTCATCATATGTAAATAGTCATCAGTAATGTGAAAAGTAACATCAATCTCAATTACAAAAGTCATCAGAGAACTTTGTCATATATCGAGTATCACCTGTACGAGTAGTGACATCAATTCAGTGACGCATTTTATTAATAAGTATAATACATCTGATTTAAAAAAGGATTAATAGTAATATAATATAATACTTTCTATTTATGGAATAGAATTTTTTTGTTAAATTTATTATTTTTAAACTTAAGTTAATTTTTAAGGCCATTTTCACAATCTATATTTAAGTTGCTATTAAAAAATTTATTAACTAATTGCCGGTTTGCTTAACAGGCACTATTTAACCAACAGTTAGTAATTTGGATTGCACCATCTTTCGGTTACTTAACAGAAAAAAATTTTAAAAGTATGGCAATATCACTTGTATTTGTTTACGAAAAATAGTGTAATGACGAACACAATTTTTGGAAAGAAGCTTTTTTTTATTTCTGCGACTTTCAAATTTCAAAAATATTTTTCAAAAAATGTTATAAAAAAATGATGAACGGATAAGTTCATTGCTTGGAAAATCAGCAAGACCTCTTGCGAACTTGTCATTTTTATAAATTTTCTTTGACAGCTTTGCACTTGATTTTGAAACCTTTTTTACAAGGCGGCTAGCTGCTGAAATTGAAACCCCACAATGATCATCTACAACTATCAGAATTCTGCCTGTGGCATAAAATCTCAAGGTCAATAATACCATTTGTCTAGGAGATAAAGAGTGGTTTCTAAAAATCAATAATTATAACCATGATACGTACAGATGTGGATGTTTATATGATATATCTCACCTAGTTGTTGCAGTCTTTATATCAGCATGTACGAGCTTGGTAATATATAGTGTTGCAGGCTTTGACAATCCATATCTTTGTGTAAATTCTTCATCACATAAAGAAAAATCATTTCGGCGCTTGCGAATATCTCTTTTTCAACCACAAGCATGTTTATAATTAAAAATATAGTACAAAAATAAATGTTGATATCTATTTACGTCCATTTTATTATTATTTGTTTGTTTTTTCTTTATGTGAGTTCTGATTAACTTCTTAACCGGCGAATTTTAATCGGTAAGATTTAACAGAAACTTTTTTTGTTGTTGTTAAATAGTGCCAGTTAAGATTTAATTATACATTGTGAAATACATTTTTCTCTAACCAGCGGTTAAAGTCTCATTTAAAATATAATCAGACTTGGTGTAAATGGCCGTAAGAAGTAGTAAAAAATACATCACATTTATGAAAATTTTTAATCATAGCAAGTATTGTGTCAGCAAAGGCAAATAAGTATGAACGATAATATTACATGTCATATTGATGACAAAGAATGCGAGAAGGTATATCAGCAAACTGGAACTTCACCCAAACGCTCTTGCACGAAACATACTTAATTTTAGCGGTCTCACTCGGTTGTGAAGAAGGGATACCCTTGCTACTATCAGAGCGTTAAATAGGTGATTTCACCGATGTAATTGGCGCAAAATAAAACTTTTTTGTCTAGCATTGACTGGACTTAATTAATTTTATGTATTTAGTATTAAGATTTGAATACTTAGGGCCATATCCACAAAAAAAAATTCTTACTTGAGTTTTAACGTATACCAAACACATTAACACTACCATACATTTGTTAAAAAAAAGTCTATGCAAAAGCAGTACGTTAACTATTAAATGTAGTAAGGAATTTAATTGTTTTATTCTGGCAGTGCTGATATGTTCAGTTGTAATTTTTTGATACCGTTTTTTGTTTTATTATCCCACTGGGTGCTGATGAGTAGTGTAGTGACTACGAAACAGCTAGTTGTCCGCCAGCTAAAGATTTTATTATTATTTTTCTTGTCTTCTTCAATCAATAATTATTGATCACAGCAAATTTGTATTGTAAAAAATCCTTCTTAAGAAAAAACTTAAGAAAGGAAAGACTTGAACTAAAAACCTGATGTTCATATGTACAAACCAAACAATTTTTAATTTAAAAAATTATAGAAGTTCAACAAAAATTTTACAAATTGATATCGTCATTTTAGTTTTGAAATATCATCAGAAAAATCGGACTTATAAAACTACCAAATTTTTAGTGCTCGTATATTTTAAGCTTTTATTTAAAAATTTAACAGATTTTTAATGCAAGCTTGTGGTCTCAAATTTGTATATTCGCAAAAAATAGATAAATTAATTACACTTTCATACATATGTACTTATAGTATAATTTTTTTATCGGTTGGAGAGGGGAAATGCCTAACGAATTGTCAGATACTATGACCATACAGTATCCGGTATGTGGGAGTACCGCTTTCGCATTGCTTCAGGATGGGGCACCTCCTTTGCACGTGCCATGCCCACGTCTATATCCTGCTTCTTGTCTCGCAGGATCTTCTCAATATAAGACGCTATTTGACTCCATTTCCTCTCACTTTCCATCATAACTTCTACGACGTTTTCCGGAGTTATTTCACCAACATTCCCCTCTACGTCATGTCTTGCCTGCCTCCACCTGTTCCGCATCGTCCACACAGTCATCTCCATAAAGGCAGATCGGTGTATCTGTCTTCCCTATTCTGTGGAGAAATTCCAGAAATAACCGTGTCCAGAAAGCATCTGTGTTATATAGTAATCTATCTCACCATGCTTTCTGTTTACCCACTTGTCTATATTGATGATCAATCTCGCTGTCCATCTGCCACGTGCCAACAGTTTTTTCAAAATTAATGGCTACATACTGTACGACACAAAAGATCCCCGTGGAAGATCTTGCGGAGGATCGGCAATTCTAATAAAATCCAGAATTAAGCACTATTTAATGAACGAGACACGTGAGGAGTATATCCAAGCAACTAATATATGCATTGAATATTTTCATGAAAAAATCGTTATTTCCTCGATTTACTCACCGCCCCGATTTTCAATAACAGAAAGCCAATATTCAAATTTTTTCAAATCACTTGGGCCTCGATTTTTAGCGGCTGGCGACTATAACGCTAAACACACTTTTTGGGGATCACGCTTAATTACCTCGAAAGGCCGTGTGCTTTTTGACACCGTTTCCAAAATGGGCTTAGATGTGGTTTCAAGCGGACACCCCACTTATTGGCCGACAGACCGACGAAAGATCCCAGACGTTATAGATTTTGGAGTTGCGAAAAATTTTCCTTTAGAGTGGATGCAAGTGGAGCCTTCATTAGATTTGTCATCAGATCACTCTCCCTCTATAATCTCTATTTCGTTCCCTCAAGAAATTGGCTCACCGTTGACTGTCAATAGAGTTAATTGGTTAAAGTACAAAAAATTTTTGAGCACACATTGTACTGAAAATATCGCCTTGAGAACGCCTGAGGATATTGATGTGTCAATTAACAATTTTTCTGAAAACCTCAAACTGGCCGTACAGCATGCTACCACTAGTCATTTAAGACCTAGGAATGAGAGCAATAGAACTTATTCATCTGAAATTGAGCAACTTCTGTCCGAAAAAAGAAGAGTCAGAAGAGAGTGGCAACTTCGCAGGTCTCCCCAGCTTAAAACTAGGCTACGGGAATGCATAACTCAGCTAAGAAATCTGCTTGAAGTCCATAGAATGGCTTCCCTTAAAACATATTTGGAAAGCCTTGATGGTACCCCTCAATCTGATTATTCCTTGTGGAAAGCGACAAAAGGTTTAAAAAGACCCGTAATAGGTAAGCCACCTTTGCGAAATTCAACTGGCGACTGGGCAAGAAGCGATTCTGAAAAGGGAATGTTGTATGTCGATCATTTGCGAAACGTTTTTATCACAAATGATTCAGAGAATAATACAGCGGAATTACCACCATATGTTGTTAGACCTCCTGTGTCTTTGAGATTTAATTTTCAAGATGTCGAAAACGTTATCGGTAATACAAACCCCAGGAAAGCTCCAGGCATTGATCAAATTACTGGTAAAATGCTTGAACAGTTACCTCGTGTAGCTAGAAGGGTTCTACTTTTTATTTTTAACGCCATTTTACGCCTTGAGTATTACCCTGCAGAGTGGAAGGTCTCAATGATTACTATGATACCCAAGCCAGGGAAGGATCTAACTAAGGTAGAATCATATAGACCAATAAGTCTTTTACCAACAATTTCAAAACTATTCGAAAAATTGTTAATGGCGAAGTTGAGTCCAATATTGAACAATGTGGGATGCATCCCTGATCATCAATTTGGCTTTCGGGCTAAACATAGCACCATAGAACAAACGCACAGACTAGTCAATGTCATAAGACAAACCTTTGAGGCGAAGAAGTACTGCTCAGCTCTTTTCATTGATATTTCTCAAGCATTTGATAAAGTGTGGCACGACGGCTTGATGCACAAAATAAAGCTAAATTTGCCTGCAAATACACACAAGCTTCTGGAAAGCTACTTATATGGGCGGAAGTTTGTTATCAGAGAAGGCGACTTTATTAGCCCAACTCAGCCAATCAAGGCAGGAGTTCCCCAAGGCAGCATACTGGGGCCTACTTTATATTTGATTTACGCCTCTGACATGCCAACGACATCTGGAATCCACACTTCTACCTTTGCAGATGACACAGCGTTTTTGAGTGTTCATGAAAACCACCATTTAGCATCACGAAATTTACAGGAATACATTTCAATATTAGAGAAATGGCTAAAACTTTGGAAAATCAAAGTCAATGAACAGAAATGTACTCATGTTACATTCACACTGTGTAGGCAAACATGTCCGCCTATCCAAATTAACAACTCACCTATTCCGCAGCACAACGAAGTCAAGTACCTTGGTATTCACCTGGACCGTAGGCTAACATGGAAGTCTCACATTGAAGCAAAGGTCACTCAGTTAAAACTAAAAGCAGCGCAGCTAAATTGGCTTATGGGCAGAAATTCGACACTGAAATTAGATTGCAAACTTTTGTTATACAACTCAATACTAAAGCCTATATGGTGCTACGGAATTCAGTTATGGGGCACCGCCTCAGCGTCAAACATTGAAAAAATCCAAAGGCGACAAAACAAAATTCTACGAACGATTACTGCAGCTCCATGGTACGTAAAAAATTCACGAATTCATAACGATCTGAGTGTTCCGCTGGTAAAAGAGGAATTTTCTAAGTACGCGACAAGGTATATCAGTAAACTGGAGCTTCATCCAAACCCTCTTGCTCGCAATATACTTAATTTTGGCGGCCACACTCGGCTTAAAAGAAGGGATACCGCTGCCACCATCAGATTGCTCAATAGGTGATTTTACCGAAATAGCTCCCGCATAATAAAACTTTTTGTCTAGCATTGGCCGGACTTTAGAATCACATTTTTTTTAATTTTAAATTTAGTATTAAGATTTGAATACTTATTGTTAGTTCATTTTGAAGATTCAATAAATAAAAAACGCTCAAAAAAAAAAAAAAAAAAAAAAAACGTGATTAGTTATTCCATCTTTCTTACCACTTCCGCATAGTGTCAGCCCCTGTTGAACTTGCCGTTTCTGCCTCGACAGTTTTCTTTTCGCACTCCCCACAGCTTTTTACGCTCTTCGGTCAAGAGGTCAATCGGGATAGTCCCGCTTATGACCAAGACAGCGGCTCTGATACAGTGCGATATGCTGAAGCAGTACTGCGTACCGTTGCCAACATCTTCCTCCGGTATTCTGCCTGCAAGGAATTTGCCCAGATTTCGCAGCCGTACAGCAAAATTTACTAGGTCGTTGCCATTATCAGCTTCCTTTTGCTATATTTTGGTCCGCCGATGTTTGCCATCAATGCTGAGCGAAGCTGTAGCCTAAGCAGCTTTAGTTGCAGCATGTTCCAGCTGGGTTCTAAACGTCAGTCTGGAATCTAGCCTCAGACCTAGGCATTTGATCCATCTGCTTGTCCTAATCTTTTCAGACAATACCCGAAAGTCCGCTTCTGGAGGAATATGCTTATTTGTGACAATAAGCAACTCCGTCTTTTCCGTGGCTAGCTTGAGGCTGTGAGCACCCATCCATGCTTTAGTTCTAAGCATGGTTCAGCTTGCTCTGTGCATCCTCCATGTTAAGAGCCTCAATGACAGCCACATACATACCCAACCAGGTAGGTATCGCTAGGCAACTCAGTACGGAGAATATCATCATAATTGATATTCCAAAGCTCAAGGCCTAAGATCGAGCCCTGAGCTGCTCCTGCGTTATCTGCCTCTCATAGGTGTGCCCAGCATTTACGTATGTGAGCACGCGATTCCTCAGATAACTGCGGACCATCCTCATAATGTATGCAGGTGCCCTAAATCGCACCTCTAGAGGTACTTATAGTATGATATTGAAAAAGAAATACACTTTGATACATTGAATTTTCAGAAAATTTTAGGAATAAATATTTGAATTGAATAATTTCGCTATTCGGAATCCAGATCTTGTTTTTCATATTTGTTTATAAAATGAGAGCTGCTGTTTTTATTGAAAATACTATCACGAATTTCAATGTAAAAATTTACACATGTTACATTATTAAGTTTCTTACATTTTTACACAGCTCTTGATATCACTTTATGCATACTTTTTATTTTTGTTGCCAATTACTGTTGTCATAAGCAAATTAACTGCTTTTTATATTGTTATCTATTTGCATTCACTTTTATACAAATAATATATTTATGTCTCACCTACAAAAAATTCAAAAAAAAATTCGTATAGCAAAAATCGTAATTTTTAGGACAAAAATCGTCAAATAGTCATGATGTTATATATGTATGAGCATGGAAATCGTTAAAATTACGATTTATCGTCAAATCTGGCAGCTATGGCCATGAACAGTAGTGTTCACTAACCCTGCTTAGCAAAAATTAATAAGTAGAATTATTAAACGCTAAAGCGACTGTACAATAAGATTTACTCTCTTAAACGCAAATCTCAAAGTAGATTTTTCAGTTTCAAAGTGTTTATGCCGCGTTATTTGGGTTGTGCTAATATATTTTTTATGTGTATGAGAATTTATGCATACATTGCGATTAATCATGAAATTTGAAAAAAGAATCTGAGGATTCATTCTTTTTTTTTAATTCAAATCGTTCAAGAACTGAAAGAAAGTGAATTTGATTTACGCAAAAATTTTTGTGAAATGATGTTGGAGCGTCTTTGCACAGTAAATCCCATTTTTTTTTTGAGCGACGAGGCTCATTTTCCCTTAAACGGCCACGTCAATAAGCAAAACTGCCGTTACTGATCTCCAAAAATCGACAACACAGAATTGAAACATCAAAAATCATTGCATTGTTCTAGAGAAACTGCTTGGTATACCTTATCCACGCATGAGATAATTTAACCAGCTGTTTTTCGCTGAAGAATTATTTTTGTCAAGCCTGCAAGCTCATCTGTCGTACTCTTCACACACGTGGTTTCAGCGGGATGGGGCGACTGCACACACAGCTAAAGCTTCGCTGAAATTGCTTCGGGAAAAAACAGATCCCGATCTAACTCTCATGGTTTTTTTATGAGAGAGGGGATATAATGACAATCCCCAATCTCTAGTGGTTTTAAATATTCGTCGAGAAATTAGTTCAATTGAACCAAGCTTACTACAGCATGTAGCGCAAAACAGAAGGCTCTGTTTGGAACAGCGTGTTCAACTCGACGGAAGACATTTGAATGACGGTCTATGATGCATTCGACGAACAGCGAACTTTGAACAAAATTGACGACGAGTAATTACGTAATTACTCTTAAAAAATGTCTTCATAGCGCACTTGCGATCTCACTCGATCACTGGCACATCATGACTGACAAAACCGCACGATCTATAATTTCAAGGTTGCCACCCTCCGCGCGCACCGTTTAAAAATATAACTTTACCACCAAATATACCTTCATACATACGTAGTTGAAAGTTATTGAATATCATCTAATTGTGACTGCGTAAGTGAAAAGAAACTTGAAGTCTTATATAACAATATCATAAGATATATCTATGGACTCAAAAAGCGTGAGCAGGTCTCTGCATACTCAAAGAATCTCTATGGAGTTAACTTTAAAAACCTTCTTAAGATAAGAGTGCTTTTGTTTTTATACAAGCTGATTAATGCTGGAGAACCGAAATATCTATTTGAGAAAATAGTATTCGCTAAATCGGCAAGGGGTAGAAAGATTATTGTTCCCAAATTTCGATGCCTTGTTTCTGAATGGCAATTTTTCATTAACACTGTTCGTCTTTGGAATGCTCTTCCAAATAATCAACAGACAAACAACAACGCAATATCTTTTAAGAAATTCCTTTTTAATTTCTTTGAGTAATTAATTCATTTTTTAAGCAAGTTTTTTATTAATTCAATCAAATTGTTTCTAAATTATTCTTATTTAATTACCTAATATGCATTACATCTGAATACTACTTGCTTGTACATATACAAAATCCTGTACTGTAACTATAAGACTTAGTCTTGTTGTGCAGGAAATATAAATAAATATAAATAAATAAATATAAATAAACACCTTTTTAAGAACGCTCTACAACTAGGACTGTTGGTATCAACAGTTAAATAAATACAACCCTTAAACTTATTCGACTTTTGTCCATTTCAGTTTCACTGCCAATACTACTACTTCTTGGAAAAAATCAATTCGTATAACTCTACCTCTCTAAATTAGTGCAATTCAAATTGGAGCCAACTGTATTTCGTCTTCAATAATTAAGCAAATACACTGTCATCTTTAAAGACACTTATGGAATGCAACAATAGGTTCGTTACAGTGCATTTCATATACGTGACAATGGCAACACATGCCTTGTCCCATAATATCCAACAGATTTTGTTATTCACACCAGTTTCCTGGGTCATGATCTACATAAGAAAAGACACCAAACAAAAGTGTTTCCATTGCTTGGATTTCATATATTTTCTGCCTTCTTAATTCTACGCATTTGGGAATACGAAACGAGATTTTCTTGTTTGTTTTTGTTTTCTTATTTTCTTAACTATTTATTTATCTTTTACTTACCTGATGTTGTATTATCACTGGATGATACGGTTGAACTTACTGATGCATGCCCATCTGGACTGTGTGATGTTTCGAAGGACGGAGGACTTGTAGGTGTGGGTGGCGTTAATGATGGCGATGCTGATGATGTTGGTGTTGGTGTATGTGTGGGTGTTGGTGTTGGTGCTGAGGTTGATGCTGATGCTGATGATGACGATGACGATGATGTCGAAGATGATGATGATGGCGACGACAATGATGGTGATGATATTCTGTTTGCTGTAGCGGCAGCGGCACTTAGAGCTGCTGCAGCTGCTATTGTTGTAAAAATTGTTGTAGTTACAGGCGTAGATGTTGTTCTTGTTGTTGTCGATGATTCTGTAAAATCACTCAGTTGCTGTTCTCGTTGTTGTTGCTGTTGTTGTGGTTTGAAATCAAAATTAAAATATGTTGCTGTCGTATAACATGCAGCAGTTGTACCAGCACAATCCAAAGCTTGTGCTCTGAAAAGTTTCAAAGAAAAACGAAATTGAAGTGTAGAATACAAATAACAGAAGAATAACAAAAGAATTTTAATTAGCATTCAGGATTAAGAAAGCTTATGTGTATGCAGAAAAGGACGAAAATAAATCTGCGTATTTTTTTGTTAATTAAAGACAATTTTAAACTTGTTTTTTCTGCAATAACACAAACTAATTTTGTCTTTGGCAAGTGGAAAAGTCATCAATAGCAGCAAATACATTTTCAATAACGATTTAAGTAGAGTTTACATATGAGAGTGGTAGAAATTTTTTTAAATAAAATATATACTGATATAGTAATACCGATATACTCAGTAGTTTATAAAAATCCGTCAAACTAGAGCTAGAATATGAAGTCCATATCATACTCGTATTTGACTTGAGCATTTTGCAAAGCATATATGTATATAAGTTTGTGATTCCGTTTGTAATTTCTAAGATTTTCATTTGTGACCCTATAAAGTATATATCATTGGTCTCATGTAGGAGGACCCTAACAAACAATTTGCAGTTTTACAGGAGAAGGAAAAGTCGTAATGGAAACTGTATAAATTGGTACATCTAAAATTAATATTTTTTGCTCGATTGCTTGTAAGAGTCATATATATGAAATTATATAATTAAATCTTTGTGACACTGTGTACTTTTGTGAAACGTAGTAGAATCCCCAAAAAAATCAATTCGGGGAAAATACGAGTTAGGGCATTTCTACGTGAGACTAACGATATGTATATTCTAAATCAGTGCCTCGTTTCTGTAAGATTAGTGAAAAGTTTCTCGCATCGAAAACTACGAAACATAAAATTCCATCGTTTCTCGACTATCGAGAAAAACAGCGTTTCTCTATATTAAATCGAAAAGAGGCAATACTAGTTACGTCTTTATTGGAATATTTCCATTAAGCATCTGTCAAAATGCAAAAAGTAAACAAATAAGAAGACGAATATAGGAAAAATTTATCAACCAAAAAGAAAATTTAAGTTTAGCAGTGAATAAAACAATTGAATTTAGTGTTATAAATAAAATTAAATTGTGTCAATCAAGAACACGTGTACATAAATAAAAACACATTCAAATCATAAATAAATTTCATAATAACTTTCAATAAGGTATAGTTTTGTGGTGATGGTTGCTGACCAATATGACCGGCGAAACATGTTGCGCATTTACAGCCAGAGATTAAGGGCTGCAACCGAGCCCTTTTTAGTTCCTGAACCGATGAGGGAAGCTTCTCGCATTCGAGACAGGCTAAAATTAAGATTTTGCCATTAAATTTTTAATTTATCATACTGTATGTATGTACATAAATATTAAGAAATAAAGAAAAAACCAAAAAAATTTAATTCATAATTTTTATATATTTATTATATTATATCTCCGTGGAAATTCTTTCAATTTTCTAAAAAGAAGAAATGAATAATGAACTACATTCAATATCTGCCGTATTCATAATAAATAATTTACACATAACAAAGGTTTAATTAACAAATTTTGTGTAAAAATATGTATGTCAAGTAAACTTTTACTAATTGCAAAGTATTTTTTATGAATACAACAATATGTGTATAAATATTTAAAAACATTACCATTTCTACACTTTTTGCATTCATTATGTCAATTATATATTTTTTAAATTTATAACTTCCGCAACTCTTTTATTTATGAAAAGTTTTGACAGCTCTAGCGAGAAACTTCTCACAAAATTTTAATACAGAAACAGGTTTACTCACAAGCTTTCAATGAATTACATCAAAAAAGCTATTTTGACAGATATTTCTCGCTTCTCAAAGATACAGAAACATTTGTGTGAGAAATTCCATTTGTTGTTTCTATTCGCATAGTTTCTCTGTCAATTCCGTTGTTTCTTGTGAGAAATTTCTCGATGCGAGTAATACAGAAACGAGGCACAGAATTATTAGAAAACTCGATTAAGCTATACCCGTCTGTCGGTCGTTGAAATACCGTTTCTGAGAAAACCAGATTTTGAAACTTTTTTCTTTTACCATTGTTTTACCCAATCGATTTATGGGTTTGCTATTGAAATTCACTAATAAGGGTTCACGTGTAGCTGAGATATATTCAAAATTCCGCAAAAATCCATTATTTTTTGCAAACTTGTAAGAAAATTTTGGACAAATAATTTTTTTTTTTTTTTGCTTCAAACTTCACTCAATTATTGAGCATGGGGATTACAAGGTAAAAAAAATTTTTTTCTTCATATCGGTCCATATTTTACTTATATATTTGTGATAATTTTTACAACTTACCGAAAAACTTTTGGGCCCAGGATAATTTTTTAAGGTTTTAGTAATATTATGAAAAAAGTTAATACTATTTTGCTACCCTAATCATCAGTAGACTTTGGACATTTTTGAAAGATATTCTCAAACATTCAACTTTATGTCCCAACAATCCAAATAAATTGCTGAGAATTTAAAAAGAAAAATGCTCTAATAATATCCGTCAAAACACAAAAAACAAGCTTTTCTATTTGTAAACGTCTCTAACATTTCTTTACACCTTTCAAACAAATGAACAACCGTTGGTTGCCACGAATAAAAAACTTAATTGTTTGAATTTTTGTTCTCTGCTTTTCGATACTTTCAAAAAGCAAATCGTAGCAACCAACGGTTGTTCATTTGTTTGAAAGGTGTAAAGAAATGTTAGAGACGTGTATAAATGAAAAAGCTTGTTTTTTGTGTTTTGGCAGGTATTATTAGAGCATTTTTCTTTTTAAATTCTCAGCAATTTATTTATATTGTTGGGATATAAAGTTGAATGTTTGAGAATATTTTTCAAAAATTTCCAAAGTCTACTAATGATTAGGGTAGTTCCTATGAAATGTCGACATATAGATAGCTGGGAAACATAGAAAACAAGCTATTTATAATTTTTTATTTTTATTTACATATTATATAGATTAACAAAGTTTTCTTCCTGGTCATGAATTTAAGATATAGGCAAAATAAAACTTAGTTCATTAAAGTTAGTTCATAAAAAAAATTCTAGTATTTGGTGGGAAATGCTTTATTTTGGATCACAGCAGCACATCTTATGGGTAAACTTGCGACTAATGCCATACAGCGTTGCTTTGGAATAGCATACCAAGCTTTTTGGGTTTCATGCCACAAATCGTTTAAATTTTTTGGTTTTACTGCTCGTACATATTCCTCAACATCACTACACAAGTTCTCACTTGGATTGAAGTCCGTGAATTTAGCTGGCCACTTTAAAACAGTGCATTGTTTTCCTCTAAGCAAGTCTTCACTAGACGTGAAGTGTGCTTAGGGTCATTATCATGCATAAATTTCCATATTAGAGGCATGTTATCTTCAGCGAATGGTATCATGGTGTCTGTTAGAATGTTTTTGTAAACGTGCTGATCCAATTTTGCATTAATTTTGTAAATGGGATCTACTCCATACCAGGAAAATGCTGTACACACCATCACATTTCCTCTACTATGTTTGACCGATTTAAGGGTTTGGAGGGCGCCATACGTACTGTTGTCCATCGGAGCCGAAGTGAGAAAACTTCGACTCGTCGCCCCAAAGTATTTTTTTCCAAAATATCTTCGGTTCAGTGAGATGTTCTCTCGAAAATGCTAGACGGGACTTGATACTTTTTTTGACACAAGTGGTTTTCGTTGTACAATACACCCACGTAAGTCTTTTTTCATTTAGACGTCTTCTTATTGTCCCAGCTGAAATATCGATACCAAAATCCGATGCTATTTTAGTTTTTCTTTATAAATTAAACTATCTCTTTATAAATTAAACTATCCTCCTGGGGTGTAGTTTTACGAGCTCTAGGCTGCTGTTTAACATTTTTATGTTGCTTGATGTGTTCCAGCGCATTGTAAATCTTACACCTAGAACATTTAAGGAGTTTGGAGACGTTGGATCAGTTTTCGCTCGGCATCGGAACTCCAATTACCTTTGGCCATTTCTAATTAAATATTTCGATGTATTCCAACATAAAATAAAATTAAACAGTCGTTACTCACCGTTTAGCTTCAAAAAACACAAAAAAGTCACTTAAAACCCAGATAATTCTGAACTGCCTTAAATTCGTGACCAGTTTCAAATACACGTTTCTTACAATAATATGTTCAAAGAGCAACAAAATTTTAAAAGGAAACAAAATAAAATAACGATAAACATGACAGGTTACACAGAAGAATAAAGAATTTCTATTTTGATATAACAGGGTTGTAAAAATTAGCACAACCAAGTCAGTCATATGTCGTGTCTTAAATTCGTGGCCACCACTGTATATCCGTGATATAGCCTAAACCGATTTTCCATGATAACGTCAAATCAGTTCTGGTAATAAAAAGAATTTTTTTGATATCGGTCCATATATACCCGAGATATAGCCTAAGAGTCTGAACACAATGTAACGATAATTTATTGCGTTGCGATTTTCCATACGAATTTTAAGTAAAAAAATTTATTTTATTTTCATTGCGGACTTTCTCATTCTCTCAATTTTTTACTCCCTTTCTCTCTTCAATGTTGCCATATATTGTAAATAATTGACGATTATCACAACATTGTTGTAAATAAAAAAACATGATTTTGGAGATTATTATTTTTTCACGAAATATAAAACTTTAAAAAATATATTAACAGAAGAAGAAAAAATTAAAAAAGAAGTAGGGAAGTTACAAAAACTTCCAGTATAAAGAAGATTTTTGGTTCAAATCAAAGACTTTGGCGTACAAGGTAAGTGAATTTCTTTCAGTTACCTTATACTTTTTTTTTATATTGGACCAGTACTCAGGGGATGACCCCTACATATGCAGTGCATTGTACCAGAACTAGGAAAATAAGTTGTGAGGAGGGGGAAAGCGGCAGTAGTGTTTGTGGTCATTTGACTTTTTTCCAACGTTATAACAGACAGGAAACACTTCTGCAGGCAACTTGTTCCACAGACGAAGCGTGCGGCTGAAGAACGAATTCTCTCTGTAATGCGTAGTACGATTCCCCGGGCAATCAACCACAAATGGATGAGCTCTAGACGATGAACGCGTGCTACGTAAAAGTGTGCGAGTTTCGGGAACAAGATCCCTAATCTACACTACTACAAAATACAACATTTACACCAACTCAAAATTTAGTAGATTTGAATGTTTATTTTTCTCTCCCGCAACGGAAAATCGTAACCGCACCGCAAACATTGTGTTTAGACTCTAAACCGATCTTTTCATGATTTTTTTTTTTTTTTTTTGCTTAGCAGTTCTCGTCATAAAAGAAGGTTACTAAAATACAGAAAATGGAAAATTCCGATATCGGTTCATATATAACCGAGATACTCGTATAGCCTAAACCGATTTTTTCATTAATGATTTCCGTTTTGGAAAGGTGATTACAAGGCAAAAATATTTTCTTCCCGATAACGGTCCATATATATCCGAGCATAAATAGTTCATATTTGTAATATATTCTATATACATACATATATGTTTGACTATTGTGAATGGCATTTTAGATTCGGCACAGCCGAATATAGCACACTGTTACTTGTTAGGACTATATTTTTGTTTGGGATAATTAAAAACGGAAAAACCATTAATGGTGTTAAATGTTTACAATTTTTTTATGATTTTGTTCAAATGTTTATCTTTTTTTTTTTCATTAAAAAATTGTACATTTGTTATTAACAAAAAAGTACAAAAATGCTAACAATATGGCGCTTATTATTAATCTAAACTTATCGTTTCAAATACAACATGACTAATTTTAACAAACTAACATTTCAATCACTATTTTTATCAAACAAAAGCTATCATCAGCAGCATCGTTTATTCATCTACAAGGTGAGTGAAAAAGATTTACAGCAGCACCTGCCTTACGGCCTTATCTGATGATAGATCAGTTCCACGGAGTGAATTATTCACGATTCACTAGCGCCCCCGTGTGGCTGACTAGGCTCACACAGGTAGCAATTTTTGTCATATGTTTGTAGCCATATGAGCAACTTCTTGTTGAGGAGTTCGGACCTTCTAATCCCTTCTGTATGCAATTTCCCGGCAACCAATGTAAGACAAGTCTTAATCAGTTGGTAGGCCAAAGCCCACTAAGAGCATCAATCCTTAAGCCAACTCACCCGCCAACCATCACCACCGGCTCTTTCCGAAAAAAGCCACGCACATAACTCCCCCTGCCTGCGTCTTTAGATTTTAACCACAGCCAGAACGTTTCAGCCAAGATAGGCACCTCAACCATGATCAGCCCGGGTTGAACTGCAAGCAGAAAAATCATCAGAACTGCTTCTAATTCTGCCTCATCCATGACAAAAATAAGAGCTCAAGCTGGAGTGCAAGCAAGCCAGTCATGAGTACGCAGTAATGAGTAATTAAAAGCTGTGAGTATCTTAAATACCGGAAATTAAAAAAAGCCGCCACTTAATGCTCCTCGCAAGGAAAAGCGGCTTCAATGCGCAAAAGACTACATATCATTGGATGTGCAGCAAAGAGGTCATGCTAATAACTGAAGAACCGTTGTATTTACGGATAAGAAGGAGTTGAAGTTGAATGGCTATAACTATTATTTCCATGATTTGCGCAAAGAAAAACGTGTTTTGAACCGACATCACAGCCGAGAGGGAGGTGTTATGGTATGGGGTGCTCTAAGGCACTGCGGCACCATCGATCTTGCATTTCAAAACACAAAAATGATTGGTGCAACCTATAAAATGTCATTGGATTGTGCTTTTCCAGTTCAATTAACTATTTGGTCGCATGTCTTGGATATTGCAACAGGATAATATCCCTATATACAAAGCCAGAGCAGTAAAGGAGTTCATTGCAAGCCAAAATGTTGGTATTCTTGACAGGCCACCCTATTCGCCAGATCTAAACGTTATCGAAAATGTCTGGGGTTTGCTTATATTGTAAAGTATATGAAAGAGGTAGACAATTTGATGATAATCTGTCACTAAATCAATCTATTAAGGATGCTTGGAGTCAAATTTTGTTGGATTACATAAATTATCTTTATCTGAAAATGAAACCCCGTATATTTGAAGTAATTAAAAATAAAGGTCGTTTTTTGCTCATTACTAATCGTAAAGTAAATAAAGAAATAATAATAAAGAAAAATTAATTTAAAAAACAAGTAAAACTTTTTTCAATTAAAGTTAGTTAAGCTGCATTTATTCAAGTAAACCGAGAAAATAGAACATTTTTTTTATTTTTTTTTTATAGATTGCTCAGAAAAAGTTGATTAGTTAAGAGACCACTACTGGCATGATTTTTTCATATATCTCAAGATGTCTAGCTTCCACTTCTACGAGGGCGGTTCTGAAACTTCTTAGCCTAGCACAAAAAGCGCGGCATAAACAGGAAAAAGTTAGGTGTTTTGGAAACTTCCATCTCTGCTATGAACACATGTTAAATTTTGTTTCGATCTGGTAACTCCTTCATATAGAAACAGGTGTTCACAAAAGATGCATCCGCGATTTTTTTACAATGGAAAAATTAGAAATGCGTGGTGTCATTAAATACTTAAAAAAAAAAGGTTTATCGGGACAAGAAATTCGTAATGATATGGTGAATGTGTTAGGTGAAAGTGCTCCTTCATATGCAACAGTAAAAAATTGGGTTACTGAATTTAAACGTGGTCGTACAAGCATTGAAGATGAACCACGTAGTGGACGTCCAAAAACAACAACAGAAATTGTAGCCTAAGTGCATGATATAATATTAAATGATCGACGAATAAAAGTGCGTGCAATAGCTAATATCATAGGCATTTCAAATGATCGAGTCCATTTTATTTTGCATGAAGAACTACAGATGAAAACTGCAAAAACGCATAAGAATGAACATTTCTCATATAAGCGAAATTTTAAGCATCCTTTCATAACTGTTGATGAGACATCGATCCACCACTATACTCCAAAGACTAATGAACAATCCAACCAATGGACTGAAGCTGGAGGAAGTGCCCCAAAGAAGGCAAAAAACAATTCAATCGGCTGGTAAGGTTATGGCAACAGTTTTTTTGTGGGACTTCAAAGGTATTTTATTGTTTGACTATCTGCAAAAGGGTAAAACAATAAATGCAGAGTACTATTGCAAGCTTTTTTGGATCAATTAAATGTACAAACTCGCACACAAAAAAATTAATTTTCATCTAGACAACGCACCAGCGCACAAGATTGCTTACACAATGGCTAAAATCAAAGAATTAAAGTACGAGTTGTTTGACCACCCACCTTATTCTCCTGATTTAGTTACCACTGACATTTACCTGTTCCCAAATCTAAAAAAGTTCCTTGCTGGCAAGCGTTTTACCTCAAATGAAGATGCAATTACAGTTGTAAACCATAATTTGAAGACCTTAAAGAAAACTATTTTAATCAAGGGATAAAATTGCTAGAAAAGCGTTAGACTAAGTGTATTGCAGTTTCAGGAGATTATATTGAAAAATAAAAATATTTTTGAAAAACTAACTATTCTCGTTCATTGATAGGCTAAGAAGTTTCCGAATTGCCCTCCTATTTTAAAATTCTGCAATCGGTTAAAAATTGCAAAAGATACAGGCTTTTCAATATGGAATTTTTAGTGCCTTTAAATAAGTGATGCGGAGTGTATTATAAATGTTCAGAATTAATATGTAAAAATATTAATATTATAATTTTGTCTTAAATACAGTTATAATGATTTCAAGCCCCTGCGGCAATATCGGGTAACCCTGTATGCAAACATACATATTCGTTTATTGTTTTGTCAGAAAAAGTTTTTCATTACTAATTTTTAAAATCGTTGTTTTCCAATTCATTTAAAATCGATAAAGGTGTTCTTGTTCCATTTCCAAAAAATTGCTTAAGCCAATAATAAAAACAATTGCTACTCTTTAAAAAAAAAACTTCACATCTTTCTTTAGCAAACATATACATACATATGTACTCGTATATGAGACATGTATGTACCTAAATATATTTAGGGGCACATTCTCAAAACGTGACAATTTTTTTTTGTTAGTGCAAAATAAATAATACCTATTAATTTTTTAAGATTAAATCCATAAACATATAACTAGACATCTACAATATTTTTTTTTTTTTTATTCTTACCTTTGACTATTTCGGTATGTATCGCTTAGTGGAGTCGCAGATGTTGGATACTCCATGGATAGCCGGCCCTCATTGGGGCTGGCCGTAAAACATTAAAACGCCTTAAATACATTTAAACAATTTTGTTTTTCTCAAACACACAAATAAACACTTAAATTTAAATAGTTTTTTTTTATAAACTTCGACACAGTTTAGTATATTTCTATTTTCTATTCACTTTTTATTTTCATTTAGTTTCCGTTTCCGGTGTAATTGTTAAATAAACACATTTGATTTCAATACTTTGCTTCACTTTAGAAATGTTTTATTGAGGAGAATTGATTTTCTCTGAGACCGACCAACCGGTTTTTGTTTCTTGCATTTTCTTAAAAATTATTATCATATATAATATCCTTTTTTTTAGCAAAACTTTAATATGACCGCATTTTGTTGGTATTTTACCATGTACACAAAAGAATTGCATTCGAAGAGCTTTTTTCCTACTAAATGCACCACTTTTTCCTTTTCGGACTGTTTGTTGTACTCAAATTATTTTGTTTTTGCTTTTTTTATTTTTGGCTCTTTGTCTCTGCACTTAAAAGTGTTAGTTTGAGTACAAAACTGTGTTTGTTTTTTTTTTTTGCGTTACTGTTTATTTTTAACGTTGTTCTGGTGTGTGTCGTCGTTCTTCCTTTTCTTCTTCGTTTTAAGTTTGAATTGCGTTTGGCCTACTCTACTCTACATGTATGTGCTTCGTTGGCCGGTAGATGTGTCGTGTATTTAAAAAAATAGCCTGCTGCAGTTGAAAGCCATGGAGAGCTGCCAGACTAGAGAGAAAAAATTATGCAAATGGGATGTTTGTGGTTGTAACAAAATGCATGGAGGCCTTAAGGGCCAAATAAACTACGCAACCCGCTTGGCAAAAACACACGCTTCCGGCTTGCATCCAAACCCTACGAAACAACACATGAAAACGCAATTTAATCACACATACCAAAGCGGATTGGTGTTGAAGCTACTTAAGTAGGAAAACAATTATGACTCGAGCTGTGCCGTGTCATTCGTTTTAGGGACTGCTCACATTCGTTCAATTATAAAAGACTGACCCGTTTGTTTATTTCATTCAATCCGTCATTTGAACTAACGGCAGATTGACAAAATCAAAATTTTCTATTTTTCTATTTTCTTCTATTAACACAGCAAAATAAACAAAAAAAAAATATTTCAACATAAATATGATAAAGTGATAAGAAATTATTGGTTTAAAAAAATAATTTAAAATAAAAACCATTTAGGTGTGATGAATTTTGATTAGTTTCATATTCTATTTTTGTCTTATTTCAGATAACTTGAAATAATACGAGTACAAAAAGAAAACAGCAAAAAGAAAAGAACATGACATAAAAAGAACGAAAGTTATTACGGCTCATTATTGAACAAAAAGAGGTCAATTTAATGACCAGATGACTTCGTTCAATGAGATGATACGTTCACCTTAACTCGTTTGTTCATGAACGACACGGCTCTATTTGTGGACATATTCATAAAAAACATTTTTGTTTATTACAGCTTTATCTGTCAAATTTCTAATGAAAGTTTGTGAAATAAACATTTATGTATGTGCTGTTCATAGAACACAGACGAGCAACTCGTCTAGAAAATTTATATGAATCTTACTCAATTTTTTGAGTGACTTTCATACAAATTTTTTTGACAAGTTACTTGTCTGTGTTCTATGAACAGCACATTAATAAATGTAAAATATTTTTCGAAATACTGACGTCAGTATTTATTTACGTATATTTTTGAAAATTTTTTAATTTCTATATTTTTTAACATTTTCATTATTAGACACAACCATCATTACTTATACAAGACCAACTATGGTTGACCAAATGAAGATACTGGGTTTAATCTTTGACAGCAAATACAGCTGGAAACAACATATGGCTTACTTACATAAAGCTCTGGAAAACCGATTAAATCTTATAAAATATACAAGTATGAATGCCAATTCACATCCGCAAACCACAGTAAATATTGTTAAATCATTAATTATTTCAAAAATTGAATACGGTATACCATTTTATGGTTACGCTGTCAAAACAACATTACAAAAAAGTCAAACCATTTATCATGCTGCAGCACGATTTGCTATTGGAGCCTTTAAAAGTACCCCCATTTTAAATATCCTTACAGAATCCGGACTACCAACTTTTGATGACTTAAGAACCTAAAACACAGCCAAACTAGCGACTAAATTGCTTGTGCCATCCGAAAATCAAATCCTACAATTCAACCCTAAATCTAACAATAAATAAAAAATTATAAATAATAAAAAATAAAAAATTATATAATAAAAAATTAAGAAGCTTTTAGCTGCTTGCAACCACCTGGGCACCTCCAGAACAATAGTATAGGTGGCACCCTGTTATCACTCCCTAAAAAAACTACTTCACATGAAATTTATAGGTCTATATTTAAAAAAAAAGGAAGAGTATAATCAACACTGATGGTTATTATGTTACACAGAGGGGTCAAAGTCCATAAACGGAGTTTCTTACGCACTCATTGACAATAGTTCTAATATAATAAAACAAGGCTTGCTAGGTTTTTTATTGCAGAAGCAACTCCGATATTAAATGCTATCAAATGGATTAAAGAGCAGCGAAAAAAATATGTCATCTGTTCCGACTCTAAATCGTGTATAATGGCAGTACAAAACCTAACAAATAGAGAATACATTATCTGCGAAATAAGAGACAACCTAATTCGCTTTCCAAACAAAATTAAGTTAATGTGGATACCTGGCCACTCGCATATAGCAGAAAATTAAATAGCTGACACGGCAGCTAAAAATGCCCTAAAATTGCCAATGATAGTTCAATACACCCAAAATAAAATGACTATATTTATAATAAGCAAATTAACAAATGGATATCGTACACGCACTATTATAAACAATTCAATCCTAGTTGTAAAACACCAACGTATCCAACAGAAGTTTCAAGAAAAAATTTACAAAAATATATACGTATGAGGCTCGGCCACAGCAAGTTGACTCATCAACACTTGATGGAAAAAAACAACCACCAAGATGCCTTTTTTGTCCAGAACCAAAGATGACGATGTCATACATAGTCAAAGAATGTCAACACATCTCTACAATATGCAGGGCCAACAATATATCGGTTACCAATTTACTGCAAAACGTATCAGAAGAAAATATTAATATTTTGATAAAACTTTTAAAAGCTCTAAATATCCATGATAAAATCTGATCGTAATACTCTTTCTTATCAATATATACATATTCATATTTAATTTTAACAAGGAGCCGATGGCCCTAGATGCTAGTGCTCGTTCTTTTGTAACTTTTTTATAATTAATTATAACTAAGTTGTTCAATAAATAATACCCTATGTATATTTTTAATTTCATCTAAAATTGATTCAGTGATTTAGACATAAATAGGTAGTAGAAAAAAGAGCTATGGTATTTCTTTTTTCTGATAAAAAAAAAGTTATACATTTGTTATTAACACTCGCGTTTGAAATACATCATGACTACTTTCAACAAACCAACGTTTTACCTTTTACTCATCTAAAATAACAAAAGAGTCTCATATTTGCATAAACACGTATGAAACAAAAATGCAAAAAGGCAGTATCTACACCTTACTCGAAATATAGTCTAAGACATGTAACATTTTTAGGAAGTTTTATGTGCAACATGTTTTGAAAGAACATTATCAAATTTTTTAGAAAATAATGTGTTGAACTATTATATGTATGTTGCATAGATGTAACACTTTTGTTAGAAAAGAAAACACCATTAGTTTAACATTTAACATGAAATTAAGTAAATAAAACATGTGTGCTGAAAAAGTATAAATCGTGCGATTTGAAAAATTTCATGAAAATTTTTATTGTATTGTGAAAAATATGAGAATATTGTTGGCCCCTCGAGAAAAAAATGTATATAATGTAAAATTACTATGGTAATAAAAGTTTTTAATTATCTTAATGTGTATATAAATTATTGCAATCATATTTGTATACTAGTGTGGCTTCCAACGCCATTTTGAAGCGATTTTTTAAATTCGGTCAGACTTTTAAAACCTTTTCCTGTAAATAAATCAAACGATCGTGTAGGATAGTAAACCAGGGCCTTTAGTTAGGAACAAATCAGAAAAAATAATAATAGCGAAATGTATTCAAAATTCTGCCATCCAGTTCAAGCAATTTTTCAAGTTTGCTCAATACTAGTGTTTAATGCGAAAGAAAATATAGCTTGAGATTATATTCTTTAAATTTTAATTGAAATTGAACCGAACGTTGAAGCTAATTTTATACCCGCATTATCTTGTACACAGCATATCATATATGTATTTACACATTTAATGAATCTGGTAGCACCAAGAGAAAAACTACATTTATTGTTTATTCATCTGGGTGTGTATGAGTGCGTTTGAGAGTGCATACATTTGTTGTTTTTTAATGTTTGCTTGTTTGTGTATGTAGCCGGGTCTTCCTTAAATTCTGTTCAATTCATTTTTTTTTTTTTTGCCAAGAAAATGATAGAGCAGGCAATTTTTAAAAGCAAGAGCAGAAAAAAGCATCAGACTGCAGCTTTTTTTATTGGGTTAAAATGAGAAGCAGACTAAAAGCATGGTAGAAATTAACATTTAAAGGATTTTCACACATTATTTTTTCAAAAGAAATATTGATATTTCCACATTTTTTCATAAAACATCCTGTTTCAGGAAAAATTAATGCTACACAGCTAAAGGAAATTTATTATTATTTTTTTATATAAATCCACTTATCAAAATTAAACAAAACCTTAAAGGGTTTCACAAACACGGTTTATCTATTTTACTACTTTCTGCTTAAAAACACTTTGATTTTAAATTTGCTTGAACGTTTCACAGGTAGGTAAGGTAGGTACCTATTAATTTTTAAATATTTTTGTTAGAATAACTATTTTAGTTTATTAGTATGTATGTATGTGCCTTTATATACTTATGTATATATGTATTTTTATTTAATAGTTTATCTGCAAATATTATTTCCACAGTACTTGTGGTTCGCTTTATTTGATAAAACTGTGAATTTTTATAAAATTGTTGTTAGCTACGATTTACTTGAATGTTTGTCGCTGTTTAATTTTAAGTTTTTATTTGGACACTAAAACCAAAGAGGAAAAATATATAACTAACAGAAACATCATGCCCAGACCGTTATTTAATAGCAACAACAATAACACTTAAAAGCTAACGGCAGGCACTGCACTACTGCAAGTTTTACCAACAACAGAATCTCAAAGAGACTGAGAGAAGTAGAATTTAAACATGAAAATATTAATACATAACGGTAAATATTTATATACGAGTACATGTACTAATTTAATGCATTTGTATGTGTTTGTTTTTGTAAAATTGCATATTTGAAGCAATATAAACAACCACTTAGCACTCAAACAAACTTGTGTCGGCAGGAAATACAGAGCAAATTGTAAACAGAGAATTTTTGATTGTTTATATAAATTGTAAGAGAATTGCTCTTAAGAGAGTTCATCTGTGTATTAAACTCATATTTTTATAACAAAGAAAACGTTACTTTTAAATATGCTTTTATATTACTTTTAAATATGTATATGAAATAATTTTGGACAATAATGAAGCTGAAAAATTTTTAAAAACCTATAACAATATAGATCCATTTCAAAATTGTGAGTTTTAATTTATCGTTGGCAAAAAGCAGTGAAGAGTTCGGTTTTAATTTAGGGATTGAGCTTTATAAGCAACTAAATTTTGCCCGCGGCTTCACTCGCGTTAAGAAGTATTATTATTAATTAGATTTCATACAAACTTTCATCACATTGGCGTTAGAGTTAGTCAAAATCTTTCTTAGCGGTTGCCTACGTCATAACATCTACCTGCATGCTAAATTTCAGCCCAATCCGTACAGTGGTTTAAATTCAAGCTTAACTTGTTTAATTTTTGAACATTATTGAGCCTCTTTTTCATGTATAGTGGACGAATTGATGAACCTTTTTATTTTATTTTTTTCTTATCTTGCACCAGTACTCAGGGGATAGCCCCTACAAAAGCAGTGCATTGTACTGGAACTAGGAAAATAGATTATGAGAAGTATAAAAGGGAGAGTAATGTTTGTGAACTTAACAAACGGAACGACCAAAACAAATATTATCACAGCATTTGAAGTGTTGAAATTAAATTAGTTAAAACTGATCAGTGCCCAGTGTATATACCTTCGACACCGCTCAGAATAATAAAAATTAGTTCAACACCGCGCACACCGTAATGTAATAAAATACATAGGAGGAAAAAAAAATTATAGTAATAAATAGAGAAAAAACAAGCGGCAAAAAAAATAATAATAAGAAAACACATGCACACATGATGCAAAAAAACTCTATCTTATAATATGAAAAGTAATGATCAAACCGTAGAATTGAAAGCGTCTAAATAAAAGTTAAGTGCTTTTATATATTTTTATAAAAAAAGCATAACTTTTATCTATTTTAATAAATAAGAAATACAATTAAAAAATACACCTTTTTTATATGACTCCTGAGTTGCATTTGTTTACTTTAAAAATGGCGACTTCAAATGGGACAACAAATTGTTTCCCATACAAAAAGTTTGTGCTACCAAATTTTACACCTATTTTTTGTCAAACAAAACGCGCGATCTTAAGCACACAGAAAAATGGGATTTGCGATTTTCATCTAACAAGAGATTTGAAAATTTTGGGTTTCTCAGCACATGGCGGCATATTCTAAACTGCCTTTTCTTTGCGCGTACTTTTTTTTCAGAATTTTGTGAAAAAGACTTAGGAAATTTAATATGAAACCCTTCGCAACAGAACAGCGAATTGTATTTTATTTGCTTATCGTCCTTTTTTAAATGTGCCATAAAGCAGCCCTAGGCTGGAGAAAAGGGGCCAAATCATCGCATACGATATAGAGCAATATTATGGACATTTTTCATTTTGGTATCCTGGCATACGATATGGAATGAATTATATTGCAATAATACAAGAAGGTTAAACATTTTTTTTTTTTTTTTTGTATTCGTACTTTTAGGAAACATATGGTCTTCAATCTATTAGATTTTGTTTAAATTACGATCCAATATGCATCGTTTGCCATAATCTAGATGTATCGTAATGTTATTCGATACGACAGCTAATTCAATATCGTATGTGGTGATGCTGTCGCATCATCATAATTATTTTTTAAGTGCGGCCAGGCTTGTCGTTGTTGTTTGGCCATCGAGAGTTTTGTGTCTCACTCTCATTGGTTAACTGTCTACCCCAACTAACTGTATTAATTTACAGTTTTTTGAGGTATTTCGGTGTTAACCACGCGGCAACTTCGTATGCGAAGACATAAGTCGGTACAGTGCCGCAAAAATTACTTTTAATGCCATCGTTGGCATAAGGTCTTCGCTACTCCGCCCATGCTGTGCATCCTATACTTTAGAAATACAAATTTGAGTACTGGACCTACGGCACCTACAATAAATCGCCAGGCTGCAAATTTTCGACAACATGGTACAGTAAGACACTTTCCATGTATCGGAAGACCACGTACAATCCACATGAAAGAAAATATCTAACGTTTTTCTGATAGTATACAGGATAGTCCAGAAACAGCAACATGAAGACATTCGGCACAATTGGGGCTGTCGCGGAGTTAAGTTCAGAGCACGTATGTGCGAAGCCGAATATGGCCACCAGTTGCGAGCTATAATTTTTCATACCTAAGCCACAAGGTATGTCAGTAAACTGGAACTTCATCCAAACCCTCTTGCGCGCAATATACTTAATTTTGGCGGCCACACTCGGCTTAGAAGAAGGGATACCGTTGCCACCATCAGATCGCTCAATAGATGATTTTACCGAAATAGCTCCCGCATAATAAAACTTTTTGTCTAGCACTGGCTGGACTTAAGTAAAAACCACATTTTTTTAATTTAAAATTTATTATTAAGATTTGAATACTTATTGTTAGTTCATTTTGAAGATTGGAATGGGTGGAATGTATTCCTAATCACCAATTTGGTTTTAGAGCGAAACATGGCACCATTGAGCAAACACACAGTTTAGTTAACGTCATAAGAAAGGCATTTGAAGATAAAAAAAAATATTGCTCTGCCTTATTGATCGGCGTCTCACAAGCTTTTGATAAAGTGTGGCACGATGGCTTAATGCATAAAATAAAGTTTAACTTACCTGCAAACATTCGTATCATTCATTCATTGTCGCCAATTTATAATAAAAGAAGGCGATTTTATAAGTACCGCCCAGCCTATTGAAGCTGGAGTTCCCAAAGGGCCTATCTTATATTTGATCTACGCATCTGGCATGCCGACAAGCACTAACATTCACACTTCAGCATTTGAAGATGATACAGCATTCCTTAGCATACATAGTAACCACCAGCAAGCATCAATAAATTTACAGGAACATATCGACAAACTAGAGAAATGGCTCAAGCTTTGGAAAATCAAGGTTAATGAACAAAAGTGTGCCCATGTTACATTAGCACTGCGTCTTCGAACATGCTCACCCATTACTATTAACAATAAAGTAATACCTCAACGCAGTGAAGTCAAATACCTCGGTATTCATCTTGACCGTAGACTAACATGGAAGTCCCATATCGAGGCAAAAGTAACGCAGATGAAATTGAAAACAGTGCAAATTAACTGGCTAATAGACAGAAATTCGACCTTGAAGCTTGACTGTAAACTTTTGCTGTACAACTCGATTCTAAAGCCAATATGGTGCTATGGGATTCAATTATGGGGCACAGCCTCGGCATCCAACATTGAAAAAATTCAAAGTCAAAATAGAATTCTACGTAGAATTACAGATGCTCCATGGTACTTTAAAAGCTCACGAATCCACGCAGATCTGAACGTACCTTTTGTGAAATCTGGATTTGTGAAGTACGCGACAAGATAAATTAATTTTTGTCCAGCACTGGTAGGAATTTAATCACAATTTTTTTTTTGGTATTAAGACTTGAATACTTATTGTCATTACTTTTCTTATGTAGATTCAATAAATAAAATAATAAAGTTAAAAATAAATAAAAAATTTGAAGATTCAATAAATAAAAATGCTTAAAAAAAATACTTAAGCCAAAAATGTTTAAAAAATGTTTTAATGTTTAAAAAAATAATATTTAACAATTAAATAAAATAGCTATTAAACATCCAAGCAATAAAGGTAGTTCTGCGCCGCCCTGTATTTGATTAAAGTTAAACTAATGAAAAAAAAACAATCAAACTAACCCAAAACAGTTCGACTGTTGTTCTTAAAACTGGCTTTAAGGGCTGTGTTCTGTTTTTATCATAATCCAGACAGATATTTAACAATTTGCTTTAGCCTAAGCTTAAAAAAAACACGTTTACGAACATACGAATTGAAACATTTTCAAATTATTACTCTTGCGCTCTTGATTATTTCGGATGCCCATGTACGAGTATACACAACTTTAAAATTTTTTTCCACACAAAATGTTTTTCGTAAATCAAATGTTGTCTATGGTAAAATCACTTTTTTCCGTAATATATTTCTATTTTATTTGCTTTTTTGCATTCTCCAAATCTGTCCATGCTTTTGCAAATTTCAATTAAGAATTCTCTACAAAACACTTGTTACAAATGCACTGAGACTTTCTGAATGTCTCTGTACATGTGCCAGTCGCAAGAAACTCTTTGCATATTTCACACCTTATTTTCTCCTATACTCTTAAATCAACAGTTCCATTATTTTAAAGTGTTTGTGTGTGTGAGTGTGTGTTGCTTTTAGATTCTTTTACTACCCCAACTCTCATTGGAACAAGTAGGTCAGGGACGTTGTGCTCATTTTTCAACAAAGCAAATGCACACACTCAACAATAAACCCTTAACACAAATTCCCATAAACTTTCACACATAAAAAAGCTTTTGCCACATTAAATATAAATGAAACGAGAAAGAGAAACAATGAAATAGCAACAACCAAAGAAATGCGAACAGGAAGTAATTTTCTTTGCTGACTGGGGAATCTGTTTTACAAAGAAAATCCCAAAAGCTGGAAAGAGATATTGGTCAATACTCACGTGACCGGCATATTTGAAAAAGCAGGAGTGCTACAATTTTTTTTTGTTTAGTTTGTTGAAAATATGTATATTGTTTTAAAAAATATATAAAATTCGTATTTTAATTAAAAAATTTTAAATAAATTTGTATATTATAAATAAGTTATAAAAAAAAATACATTTTGTAATAAGAGGTTTCAATAAGAGAAATCCTTTTTTAGTAAAACAAGAATTACAGGCATTAGTAGACAGAAAGACGTAAATCAAGCACCTTATAGTTAACTAAAGTTAGTTATTTTTTTTTTTAGTTAAACAATTTCACCAACATTTAGAATTTGTTTTTAGTAAATTGAAACTAATATCCTGTTTAAGGCACTTTCAAAGACTTAAGTTTAGACAATTTTGGCAGATTTTTCGAAAGTCACACTAATAACAAACGTGCAACAAAATGAACGAGAAGAATATTGAAACAGTTAAGAAATACATTTCGAGTATTAAAAGTAAGACAAAAAAATAAATAAATAAATAAATATTAACGTTTCATTTTCTCTAATATTGGCACGACCATATCGAATTTGGGTCTCTTTCCCGGATCTTCGTTCATGCAAATATTTATTAATTTCACCATGTGAGGTGACGTGCCGGGCGGTATTTTAACTCTTAAACCTTCCAAAGCTATTTTCATGCCACATTCCATGGGCGACCATTCGGCAAAAGGTATTTCGCGTGTCGTCAGCTCCCACAGCAAAACCGCAAAACTCCACATGTCACTGGCTTCCCAATTAAGATCTGTGGGTTTGCGCTGTAAAGCCTCCGGTGACATCCAGGCGGGCTGATATATGCGTCCTTTTTCTTGGAACGAAAACTTTGCATCGCCCATATTAATGCGGGCCGTTAAGTCCTCATCGATCTTTATGGAAAACATACAAATTTTAATTATTTCTATTTCTGTTCATATAATAATTCCAGCTATTACCATGACATGATGACTATTAAGATGATAAGTGGGTATTATGCGTTCTAAAGAGTGTAGGTAAGCCATGCCCCTGGCAATATCCAAAGCAAAACGTACGGCCTGGGAGGTATCTACTACTACGCCAGTGGCTCCGTGTAGTAAATTAAACAATGAACCTCTTGGCATGAACTAAAAAATAAATTTGTAAAATAATAGTTAAGTCCAAATAAAAAATGTTTGATATTAGTTTAAAAAATATTTCTAATGAATCAGGTTTATAAATCAGTTTTATTATTTGTAATGCAAATTGAAAAAAAAGTAATTTTATCATTTTTAGGCTGAACCAATTAAACAAAAATCACAAGCCAGGAGGCTTATTCTGAATTGCGATGCGAAAGTGATAGCGATGCGAAAGATATTTGGTATTTTGTAAGTCTTTTGTATTCGCAACTAATTTCAAAATGTGGCAAGACTCTTTCAAAGTACACACATAAACGTCAAATTTATTTCTTATTCGACAAGTTTCACAAGTTCAAATATTATTTGGTGGCTTTGAGTATAAAAAATAAATAGTTGAATTTAAAAAAAATGTAAACAACTGAGTTTTATTCGCCATGTCAGCCTCTAATATATATTAGGTGTATTCGACGTGAGTGAATAACGAAACAGTCCAAAGTAGTCCAAAAGCGTTCCACGTAACAATTTTTATGCAATTTTCAGAGAAAATGAGACAGTAATTTTTTTTCATTTCCAGTACAAATTAGCCCGAAATTTTTCTTTGGGTAAGTTCGGACTAGAATTGGATAATCAGCTGTTTTATGTTTACATACATATGTACATATGAAACTGAAAATATATGAACAGAAAATTTATAAATTGAAAAAAAGTGTTAAAAATTAGTTGAAAACAAAATGGATGGCTGCACAAACTAAAAATAACGTTGTGCAGTTGTAAACCGAACATGTAATTGTTATTTGGCTTTTCATTTTATAAATATGTACTATATAAATCTATTGAAAATTTTACATTACTTTTATTTTTACAGCTGTTGCCAATAATGCAAATATTTTATTTATATGATGTTATGCGTTTTAAGCGTCTAAAAACACTAAAATATACTATAATCTAAAAAGTAAGCAGCACTTTTATTGCAAGATGTACAATTGTAGGTGTGTTCATTTACTAAAAACTTTTACAAATTTGTAATAAAGTACGGTCTCCACCTGACATGAAAACACTAACTTTAACGCTAATTTCAAGTTAAAGTTAAATGTGGACTGCTCATATTGAAGTTTGGTTAAAGTTATAACTTGGTTGTTAAAACATTTCATTTGGAAACTCTGTTATAACTTAAATTGACAACAGCCTGCTATTTGTAGTTGTTTTCCACCATTTTTATTTTTTTACTATGAGAAGTTATAACTCTAACATCACTACGTGTACGCCGACTTAAACAGATAGATATTTAAACAGCAAGTTTTAACTTCATGTTTTAACTGCGTTTGAAGTTAGGTGTAGACTGCATGTTATTGTTACTAGAAAGCGTTCATTAACCCAAAAAATTTGCAACGAGAGAGCGTCAAAAGAGCGTAAAAAATTGAGAGCCATAAAAATTCTTGCAAGTTTTTACAAGTAAAATTTTTACTTGCAATAATTATTCAACAGCTGTTTTGCTTTTGTGTTTACAAAACAGTATTTCTAAATTAAGTTAAAAATTAAAACATTTTGAAAAATTTAAGAAATTGCAATTATATGTAAACTTTTAAACCGATTAAAACTATTAAAAAGATTACAAATTTATTTTTGTGTAACTTATTAGCAACAGAAGTAAAATAAGAAGTCTAGGGGAAATGAACTAAGTAACACAGTATCTGGCACATCAGTAGCAAAGGATATTCCGGCAAATTTACTTGCCTGAATGTGTTTAAAGGTTTTAGGGGAGCAACTAAATTCACACTTTAATCCTTCCATTTATAATTATATTAACATTTTTCTAATTTTAAGTTCTAAAATATTTCTGTTTTTTGTTTCTTTATTTTTTACAAACCAGATGTTATTTTTACTATTGTAAATATTATGAGTACCTAACTACTACCTAGCTACTCGGTACTTTGAAATAAATTTGAAAAACAAAAAGGCTATGTGTAGGCAGGCAGTTATAACGTATAAAGCGGCTCATACACGTTTCAATTCAATTGTGAATTGAATCTTTCAATTAAATTGGTTCTTGGCAACACACTTCATAAAATGAATTGAACTATCAGATTCAATGAAATTAAAGACTATTTTAAAATAATTTAACATTTTCTTTGCAAAAAATTACAAATATAAGTTTGGACATTAGTTTATTGAATTCTTGTTGAACTTTATAATTTTTTAATTAAATTTTTGGTTTGTACATTTAACAACGGGTTATAGTTCAAGTTTTTTCCTTTCTTAAGTTTTTTGGACAACTGATCAGGAGACTCGAACATACAAAATGATTTGATTTTTCTTCAACCAACTCGACAACTCCCAAACGAATCAATTTACACGTCTTGGTTTGCACAACAACCGACTCAGTAGCCAATTGAGTTTATCGCAAAGGGAACGATCCCAAGTGAGCTGGAGAATCCAGGTACTTTTTTAAGAATCCAGCGGCCTGCCTACCTAACCAATTGAGTTGAAAACTGTATGGGGTAAGCGCCCCTAATTAAAAATAGATATTTTATTCAAAAGTATCTAATCACCCCTCTATTTAGCGTATTTCGACTACGTATAGTACTGGATTAAATAAAATTGTAAAACTTTTCTTTATTCTATTACAAGCCGCACTCGAAAAACGCCAGTCAGGACAATGCTGAATATAAATGACCACAACCACACTCTTTTTATAATAATGTACATATGTATAATTTGTCCAAAAAATATAAGGGTATTAAGTACTCATATATACCAATACATAACAACACTGCTCTAACTTGCAAATTTTAGCTAGTAAAGTGTTCATTTGCTTTTTCACATTTTTGAGAGTAATTTTGAAAATTTTCTTGTTACTCTCTCGTTGCTAATTTTTACTAGTAAAGTAAATGAACACACCTTGTGGTTTTTTGCGTTCCAGAAGTTTTGGGTAAAATTTACAAATTTAGAGAGTAATTTGCTTCTTACTCTCTTTAGTCCGAACTAGTCCGAGATCTTGTGGAACACGTCTAATTTGAACACCATTTAAAATGTGGCTGTTAGCACAAGTTTTTGAACAACTTGCAAATATTTTAAACTTTCAAGCAAATAGGAAATGTTTATTTTCATATTAGTCATATGTTTATATGAATTATTTCAAGAAGATCAGTTTTTCTTTGCGGAATGATTAAACATTTATTTCTGAATTCCAAATAAACTAAGTTTGAGTTTCGGTCAAGAATGATAAAACTGGAAATTACGCCATGCGCATGATTTTCCGTCAGATTACGTAGTTTAACCTATGCAAGAGTATATATTTAAAAATCATCTTGAGATGTGTTTGTATTGTTTCGGGAAGTCATTTGAGCAACATGTGCAGAAGATGTCGGTTTTTTGTGAGACTTGCGTAACCATGTATTCTATCATCCTTCAGTTTCAATTTGTTGTTACAGTTGCAAAAGGAAAATATTTTAAAATTAAACGATAAAAAATTTCAGGCCAGAAATTCTCATTTAACCACATTTCATATTAAAACAAATAAAATAATATACCGGGGGGTTACTATCTATTGCTATGCGAAAGAAAAAAGGTTCGTAATCGAAGAATTGGTACCCTGTATTGCGTTTTCGTATTTTCCTTTCGCATTTAATTTTTCCCTTTTGCACATTTTATTTTATAATTCTTCGCTATTGTTTATTTCGTGATACCACCAGTGTTGCTTAATTTTCAAACTAATTCGCGAAAAAGTTTTCGTAAAGAGCATAAAGTACCAAATTATACTCTTATTACATTTTCTTTTCGACAGTTTTTTCGACTATTTATAGCCAAAGCGCGCTGTGAACTTATTCAAAAGGTGCTAAGCTATGCATATTCACAAGAAAAGCAAAATTATTTTAAAATATACATGTTTTTTTAAAGTTTAGCAAAAATTCACTTCGACTTAGATGTTTATCAGCTTGCTGGTTATTTTATTATCTGCGTGAAAGCTTATATCGACGATATTACAGTTTTAATTTACTGCCTGGCCCACTATGTCACTCGACATCGGTCGCTCGCATGAATACATGCATACCAAAAACAACATTTTAAAATTTGTTTTTGTTTCAAATGTACTTATGCGAACGAGCGATGTCGAGGTACATAGTGGGCCAGGCAGTTAATTTTAATAATATAGCTATTAATGGAATATTGTATTCAAGTAAATAACCTTATAACTAGTAAACAACCAAAAAACTCAACAACAATCTTAAAACTGAAAATCTTTTTTAAATTCTGACTTTTTAAAATACAAAGTAGTGCCAGTTTAGCAATATTTTAGAATATGTGTTATTAAAATATAACTAAACTAGAATTGTAAGCTTTCAATTCATGCTGTCATAACACTATTTGAAAATAAGGGTTCGATTCTTATACATAAGTATTTTTATTATTAACATTTGGGCTTACTATCATTTTTACAGCAAGTGTATTCCATTCTACACCATTTTTTTTTTTTTGTATAAATTAATGAGTTCACGGTAACAAGTGACATTCTCTTTTTATTTTTGATTTGAAAATAATCATCATAATTGAAAATCTTTCATTTCCTCACTCAAAAAAGGAAAACTTTATAAGGTAATGACTAAGGTCGATAATATTAATGTTCATTAAATACATTTTTAGAACTATGTATGCAGCTTAATCCAAATGATTCAGCTTTATTTCTATTTTCTCATACGCAACAATAAAAGCCATTTTAAAATTCTTCAATTTTGTTTTCAAAATCAATAAGCTTACTAACAAGAGTATGGATGTTATCTTTATTTTTAAATAAGGGCCTTTGTAAAAGCAACTAAATATTCTATAACAAGGTTGACGAAATATTTAATGTGATGTCCAGTTTTTTATTTATTTATTTATTTAATGTTTAATTTACAAAGGAAAATCATGAAATAATTATACTATTTATACCCCTGATGATGTTTGAATAAAGCAAACGAAACGTTGGGAAAAAATATATAGAAAAGTATTTAAATCTCATCTGACCATATTAAAACCCGAAGGTAACCCCTTTTTAAACAATAAAAATTTATAGTAAATGGTCATAAAAAGCAAACTTAATAAATATTCTTCAATTAATTCCTTTTCAGAACTTTTGACATTGATTTTTCGGCAGATTTTCATAGATATAAAAATACTATATTACAATATCATTCGATATGGGGTCAATATCAACATCAAAATTTAGCACAGACTTCTTAGGAAAGGCATAAAGTGCGTAAAAAAGCGCTATTTTAGTGAATTTTTTCAAAAAAGCTCCTTGGCGAAAAAATTACGATTTTTAGGTAATGAAAAGCGCTAAATTGGCAACCGTGCCTTTCGCATCGAACTTAGTTTCGCATCGCAATAGACTAACCCCCCAGCTGTTGTTTGTGTTTCCTAGCTGTCTATATACCAGCATTCGACGATAGGAGCTAATCTAATCATCAGTAGAGTTGGACATATTTGAAAAATACATTCAAACTTTTAACTCTATATTCTACTATTTTTAAAAAAGTAATGAGAATTAAAAAGATATATCTTTTAAAAATGCATTTAAAACACATATAATAACATTCTTTCTCTTAAGTTTTGTTATCAATATTATAATCATCCTTATTCCAAGTGACGCCATCGTAGTCATGTGAAGGCCACATAAAAAAAATTTCATTTATTTATACCGATATTGAATGTTGTCGCTAATCTTCATCCATAGCTTAGGTCAATGAAATATCGAGGGTTTATCAAAGAATAGATAATTGCTATCGAACAATAGTGTGCAATCAAGAGTTTGTTGATTTTTTCTTAATGTGACGGCAATGACGCCTCTTGGAATATGGGGAAATGTTAAAATTTAAAATCTTATTTATATCTTGCATGAAACTGTTTCACCAAAATTTTTGTAAGCAATTACTTTTAACAAACCCTTTAATTATTCACTTGTCTTGCCTATTGCGAATCTTTTACATTTTTATGTTTTCTGTATCGTACCTGGCTAATTACTACCAGATTTGGCGGTGAATTGCTCGCTCCTATGATGGGCAATATATTTGGATGCGAAAAAATTCTTAGTTTCGGAAATTCTTCATTAAAATCTCTCGATATCCTCGATGTGCATTGCCTAACTGCTAGAATTTTTGCTATAACATCATTCTTTTGCCATCTACCACGCCATGTCTCTCCCGAGTGTGTGACCGCCAACTTTGTATGCAAGTCCAAATCGCCCATACTGATACCCTTAAAACGAGACAAGGTAGCGTCGCGAGAACGTGTCTTAAAGCCCAGCCAGCTTTGCTCTTTAAAGCTAATCTTTTTCATTTCCTGGCCATTGCGTTCTGCCAAATCTTGCAAACGTTTCGCCAAACCTGGCTTAGCCTTGTCCAAAGGTGTGTCATCGTCTTTGTTGGCTATAGTAACACATGCACCTGCATTGACCAAATCTTCACATATCAAATCGTAGCCCCAGAAGCAAGCATAATGCAGAGGGGTATTGCCGTGTTCATTGACTGCATTGACATCGGAACGTTCTTTTAACAACTAAAGCGGGTTAGAAAATATCTGAGAATATTATTTTGTATTAAATTTTATCGTATTACAAAAATACCATTTGAACTACATCACGATGTCCGTGTGCTGCTGCCAGGTGTAGTGGTATATCATCGCCCATATTGGTGGCATTCACTCGAGCTCCTCGCTGCAATAATGTTTCAACCAATTTTGTGTGCCCCTCCTTGGCACACCAGTGTAATGGGCTGAAGCCATGGTCATCACTAAAGATAAAATTGACTTACTTGTAAATTTTAGTTTTTAATTCATACTCTACTGGAAATTGAGGCTTAAGTCCAGTTTATGCACAGATCTTCAAATTGAGAAAAATTTTATGAAATTTTAGGAAATTGAAAACTAAGAAGAAAATGATAAGAGAAAATTTTAACGAAAAAGTATAACTTCCGAGTTATGGATTCTGAAATTTCGATGTACTTATAAATGAAATTGCGATTTGTCACTACAGTTCCAAAGATATGCGAATAATACCAATTTTGTATAAATATCTTTATACAAATGTACACAATATCAAAACTTCAAAGGTCCATAACTCGGAAACTATGCGTTTCCGCCAACCTTTTTCTTATTGTTCAATTTTCTACCCCCCTATATGTATATTTTTTTCAATTTGAAGCTCTGTGCGCAAACTGGACTTGTTCCGAAATTAATACGTTCGTTATTGTTAAACATTTAACTTTATTAAAACAAAACATTATACCAAGTTTTCAAAATTATAGAATTTTCTAAACATTTCAACTGCTGAAGCATTTGCTTTACGCTCACGGATTGGAAGTGGATATCCAATTGGTATGAATTTCCTACTGGCCATTCATAATTTTTATAAAAATATCTAATGACGTCATACGCCTTCACTTTAAAATTGTGCATCTGGTATTTATGAACTTGACTTTTACAAGTATTTACCACTGATTCAATTCAATCGAGCTGTTCTTTAATAGGTAGCCGTTTCATTTCTTAACACTTACCCCAAATTCATATCATGCTCCACTTCATCAAGCCATAAACGGACTTGGATAGAATTGCCTTCACGACACCAATGAAAAATATCTTCCATTTGTACTTTTTTTATTTAGAATTTTTAGAATTATTCACTTAATTCTTTGTTTATTATCGTTTATTTAGTATGAAATATAGAAATCTATTTATAGCAACAAAATATTGGAAAAATTTTCTTTAAATTAAAAACAGATTGCTTAACAAAATAAAAATTATTTTAATACTACCAAAACGACTGACAACAAAAAAAAAACTCAAACGTCAAATACATTTTAGTAGGCAGCCAGATCAAACTCGAAAAAGTTAATTCCCAAAAAAATAAAAAATGGATTTTCGTTTATTCTCTTGAAAAATTATACTTTTCTTTTCATGTGTCATTCGTGAATGAATTAATTCAACTGAATGATTCTATCAAGTGAAAGAATGAAATATTTCTGCTGTCTTTTTCTGTTTCTTTCATCACGCCCTTTATTTTCATATATCGTCATTTTACATTTAGTAATATTCAAAATCAATTATTAATTTTATTTTGTACTTTTAAACTTAAATCAATTTTAAAAAAATGAACATTAAGTAATTTCTTACATATTGCGTTTAAACAAATGTGATGCAAACAAATAATGCCGTCGTTGCTTTATAATTATTCGTTATGCTGCCACCTGACATACATAGCTGAAACATTTTCATTCATTCTGGAATGTTTGGCAGGCAGAATGATGAAAGAAAAGAATTAATTAATTCACTTAACCTTTCCGAAAGAGGATGAAAGATTCACATAGATGAAAGACATTTATTACCGCAAGTGCCAAAAATGATTGCGTCTATAAAATTTTCTATGTGTAGACCACAATTTGTCATATGTACCAGTCGATTACGCAATAATTGCTTTATCGATACTTCCTTGAGCAATTAAAGTTAAGCAATGGGCCATTACTTTTGTAATTGAGTATAATAACATAAAACAACACATTTAAAAACAGTGGCTGTGTTCTGTAACTTTCGCCACGAGAAACTTTTCGACTGAAACGTGTAAAATGAAACAAAGTTAAAACAAACAGCTGCTTTTCTCACTAAACTGTATCTATAACTATTCTTGGTGAGTAATAGCTGTCACGTAAGGAAATTACTCGCCATTTTATAGAAAAACTGTGTCTGTAAAACTTTTGCGAAAAAATTTCCCGCTTTCAACTGTCATTATTTCTCGCAAATAAAAAGGCTGTGAGATAGTATTTCAAATAACAATAATCATCATTAAATGAATAATAGTACTGAAAAAATAAGTATTTTGCTGTTAAATATTTATTTACACAGTTTAGAATGATTGTTTTTATATTTTTTTTTTTTATTTTAACATTTTAATTAATTTTTATACCTTTCACACAAGAAGTTTTAAGGGAATACTTAAGTTTGTAATTTCTACAATTTTAATTTCCGACCAAACAAAGTATATTGTAACACTTTTATAATATTTTTTTTTTCAGAATTCACAAATTGCAATTGTTTTTTAATGTTACAAAATTTTGTGCATAAGTATGTATGTAAGTATGTATTCGTAAATAAAATGTAAACGTTGGCGCCATACCATAGATTTTTTAGAACAGCCGGCGGTTATAATATGACGCCGTCGAACAAAATTTCTTAGCTTTAGTAATTTTTGGTCGGCGGCGGTACTAATTGTGGCTGGCGCTTTCATTTTTAAAATTGCATGTCGGCATCGTTTTATATTTCCAGACATTTCTAACGTAACGACGTAATCGCTTTGGGTAGTTTTCGACATGAGTTACAGACGCAGTTTTTTCTCACTTTTCGAGAAACGATGGAATAAATTGTTTCACAAGTTTTCGACGCGAGAACTTCTCGCCATAGTTACAGAACACAGCCACAGAAAGCAAATTTACCTCGTATATGTTATGTCTTCTCGACACAGGTAGGCAGGCAGCAGGGTTCTCCAAAAAGTACCTGGATTCTCCAGCTCACTTTGGTTCTGAAGATCGTTCCCTTTCCGTTATAAAGCAATTATCAAACGCTGTGCTGTTGATTTGCCGACATTTCAAAATTGAGCTTAGGAATATGTTAAACAATCTATGAAGTAACAACATGGAGCAAAATGCTATTATTAAAGCAGTATATAAGATTTGCCCTCCTACTTCCATGTTCTTTGAACTTATATAACTTTCTTGTCACGATTTAAGAACAAAAGCCTGTACAAGGAGCAAAGCCAATGTGAAAAGCACAGAATAGTTATATCTGTGGTGAAAAGTACAGATATGTACATATATTCTGCGGTGAAAAGTATATAAGATGCATAGAAATGTTTTAAAAATAATAATATTAGGTGTGTTTCTTTACTCTACTTTGGGATCCCAATTTGCACGAAAGGCGTTCCCGTACTTTAAAATTTGGCAAATGAGAGCGCTTTTGAGAGAATAGTACGCTTTCTCTTCTTGCACGAAACAGCCCGTACTTTTTCTTCGGGCTAGTTTGGGCAAGTAATTAAGCAATCAGCTGTTCGAAAAATAAACAATAATAAAGAAACAAACTTCATTTGAATCAACTCGTATGCAAATCATTTCAGTGTTTTTATATAAATATTAAATAAAAATGAATGTGCAAAAGACCTTAAAAGCTAAAAAGTGTAAAATATCACAGTATTTTTTCGTAAAACTAAATGATAATTTTTTTTTCCACATCAAAACACTGCATATGTTTCTTTTTGGGCTAGAAATTTGGCTTTTTACGTTCCTGTGCTTTAGGTAAATTTTATCTCTATTTGAGAGAAACTTATGCATGCTCTCTTTTTCATGAAACTTGCCCGGAAAGTAAAGAAACACACCTATTATATGACCATAACAGACCCGAACAATTTTTAGTTCGAACAATTTTTTGTTCTTTTAAGAACAGACGAGACAAATTAATTCGGCATAACATGTATACGTATACGTAGCATTGTGTATTATGAAAAGAAACACAAAAACTGCGAAGCTTGTTTTGCTTGTCTGCAGTAACATGCAGGAATCGAACCTGCGACCTCGTTGTTGGTCCAGTACTCTACCAAGTTAGCCATCGGGGCACCCCGTGTTTTTGCATACATTTGAATGCTTGGCTTGTATTTGTATTGTGCTGCCATAAAGTGAAGCTGGTTGAAAAAATTATGCCGACAAAATATCACTTTCATCCCCAAGCTGCAGAACAATTGTTCTCAAAATTTACACACACATTTACAATCTTTCAAACATTTTAAATTTATTAACGACATAGAAAACTTAACAATTTTATTTCATACGAAGCTATTTTTAATTGATTATTATATTGTGATACTTTTAAGTGCAAAATTAGCAACTAATTTTCAAATATCTTCTACAGGCAATAACTCGTATGTGTGTTTTGTTTACCTTTTTTGTACTAATACAAATGCTTGTACACATATATGGACTATGAGAAAAGCTTAAACGAAGAAGTTTGGTCATTTAAGTTTAGTCCAATTTCGTATTGAAAAATTGATTTTCGTATATAAATGGAACTTACAGCTAAATAACATTTAAATACGAACTCAAAAACTGGGCCTTACAGCCAGTTTACCAATTTCGAAAGAAAATTAATGCGAAAGAAAGCCATTCACTCACATTCGAATCAATTTGGCTTTGTCTATCCCACTACTATTCGTTCGCATAGAAAAAAGTTAGACGAAACCAAATCAATTTTCTTTCGCTTAAATTGCGATCGCAAGCACGCTGTCGAGATTGGTGAACTGGCTGTTAATAATTCCAATTTTCGAACAAAACATGTCGAATAAATTACATATTGCCCACATTTTGCAAACCAAACGTTATGCAACACTGGCACTTTTATTTTGCATAGGCGTTTCTACATCAACAAAATGAGTTTCTTGTCATCTCTATCAACAATGTTATTGTTTACATCTTTTGCTTATCATAACAACGTGTTTGGTAGAAGAACTAAACTTTTTTAATATTAAAAAAACAGAAACATTTGAACTAAATAAAAATGAAATTAAGTACTTACAATTTTCTAACTTCCAAAGCCATTAAAGGCGTTAAAGTAGGATATCCTTTAAAATTGATGGTAAGCCATGTTAAATATTGGATATTTTATAAGTAATTATAATGTATTACCTCTCCAAAGATATCTAAAAAGGATGTTGTGGAGGCTGAGTTTAACCCGGTGTTTATAGAAAGATTGTTACCCAAACTCGATTGGCCAACCGTTTATTTAGCTGCTCAAATGGTAAGCAATGTATATCGAGGTTTGTATAATTTATTTAAAAAAATCTTCCTTTTTTAAGGTCGAGATGGCTGACAGCATACCGGCCGAACCACCTGCCAATATTTCGGAAAACGAAGAACTTTTGCAAAAACTTCATCATTTGCTATTAGAAATTGATGTACTAGAAGGTCAGTTGAAGTGCCCAGAGACTGGCCGCGTATTTCCAATAACAGATGGCATACCAAATATGCTCTTAAATGAAGATGAAGTTTAGCTTTTACCTACATGTTTGCTACTTTGCAAGGCAGAGTTTCAGCTTTATTATTATATTTTTCTTACTTTTACTAATACATATATAAGTTTTAAATATGTTCGAGTGACAAACAATAAAAATGAACATATAGGTTTCATTATGAAACCCAAATCACCAAATTGTGGTGAAATTTTTAGGAAATAAAATAAATATTTATATATATTAAGAATGTCTTTTTTATATGCTTTTATTTAATTTTACATAATTGGAAAATACTTCTCCAAATTGTCTGCAATAGAAGCATAAACTGGCATGTCAGGTGATCAATCTTAAACAGCCTACAAGTTCTAGAGATTTCGTAAACAATATGGTTTTGCAGCGATTTACGTAAGGCTTAGAAGGCGCAGTTATATGTAAACAAGCATCATCCGCTGAGTAAAGAAAACTAGTTGTAAATCTGCAGAGTCTTGCTACAAGATAGTCGTGCCGTCGAAAACTAAATATTTATAATTCTGGTCTTATTCAATCAATATTATTGATCACAGCAAATTGGCTGACATCGTAAATTTAAGAAGGGAAATATCTTGAAGTAGAATTCGATGTATGTGCAAAAATATCAAAAATCTAATTGCGACTTATACACTTCATAAAAATATTGTATGTTTACTAAACACAAAACAGTTTAGCAACATTACAATGTATTTTATGAATAAGTACCTTAAAATAGTATATAATATAAAATAAATATAAAATTAACGAAAAATTAAATACAAATGAAAATTCGGTTAAAAACCGGTCAACTAATTTTTCCTTAAAATTTATTTTTAAATGTTAAAAAATTACTGAAAAAAGCGAACAATTTTTTGATTTTAAGTTTTACTAGAAGTTTTCAACTATCAAATAAATTAACTGCATTTTTCATAAAAATGACTGAATTTCACATTTGTTTCCAATTTATATCTACAGAAAAACACGGGTTCTTAAAAGATTTACGGCCGTATTCATAAAAAATATTGTATGTTTATTAAACAGTTATTTGACAAATTTCCCATAGAAATTTGTCAAATAACAGTTTAATAAACATAAAATATTTTTTATGAATAAGGCCATTAGTTTTTACTTGTTTATTGAAAAGATGTATCAATAAATGCAGGAAAATTTATGGTTATAATATATCCTTAGAAATACTTACATACATAAGCATTAACAAAAATTCTAAACAATGATTTTTTTTTTTCAATAAAAAAAGTTCTAAATATTCAGGCCTGTTCTAAAAATCACATGATTTCAAAGCATATGCCGTTTCAAAATCACAAATGTATTTGTGCCTGTTCTGCAAATCACAATTTTTTGTGAATTTCCATGTGATTTCTACTCTTCTGAAACACAAAAAAACAGCTGTTTTTATAATTCAATTTATTGATATTCTTATTTTCAGGTTGTTTCTTGCAACAAAATAAGCATATCTAGTTTTCTTAATTTAGTGAATTATTTCGCATAAAATAAATGATTTTATTTAAATAATCGATAGAAAACACATTAAGTTATTTATTAATGTAATAAATTATAAAATTCATAATAAAGTACGTGCAAAAATTGGGATGTGATTTCAAATTGATTGCAAGTTAGCTATCCGATTTAAAATAACAAAAATCAAAAATATTTTATGAGCAGAACATCTTTTTTGTGATTTCAAATCACTTTCACAAAATTAATTTCATGCAAGTTATTAAAGATATAATCCAAAATGCAAATTTAATTAAAATTTATAGTTAGATTTTTATATAAGCCAAAAAGTGGCTTATATAAAAATCTAACTATAGTCCAATTCGCCTTATAGTCCACAAAAAGCGTGCATTTGAAGCAGTGGACTATAAGCGAATTTTACTGTATAAATTTGAACAGTAATTTATTGAATTTTTGTTGAACTTTATAATTTGTAAATTAAACTTTTGGTTTGTACATTTGCAGAACGGGTTATAGTTCAAGTTTTTTCTTTTCTTAAGTTTTTTGGACAACTGATCAGGAGACTCGAACATACAAAGCACAATCGAATTGAGAGACTTACTAGCCAACTTGAAAAAAATCAAAATGTTTTGATTTTTCTTCAACCAACTCGACAACTCCCAAACGAATCAATTTAAACGTCTTGATTTGCACAACAACCGACTCAGTAGCCAATTGAGTTTATCGCAAAGGGAACGATCTTTCAGAACCCAAGTGAGCTGGAGAATCCAGGTACTTTTTTGAGAATCCAGCGGCCTGCCTACCTAACCAAATGAGTTGAAATGTGTTTGGGCTAAGCTCCCCTAATTAAAAATAGATATTTTATTCAAAAGTAGCTAATCACCCCTGTATTTAGCGTATTTCGACTACGTCTAGTACTAGATTAAATAAAATTGTAAAACTTTTCTTTATTCTGTTACCAGCCGTACTAAAAAACGCCAGCCACGATAATGCTGAATATAAATGACCACAACCACGCTCTTTTCATAACAATAATACATATACATATGTATAGTTTGTCCAAAAAATATAAGAGTAGTTATTAAGTACTCATATATATCTATACATAACAACACTATCTAACTTGCAAATTTTAGCTAGAAAAGTGTTCATTTACTTTTTCACAATTTTGAGAGTAATTTTGAAACTTTTCTTGTTACTCTCGTTGCTAAATTTTACTAGTAAAGTAAATGAATTATTAGCTAAATATTGATGTCAAATAAAATTTGTAAAATTTTGGTACAATAAATTGAGATTAGTGAAAAGCCAAAACGAAATGCAAAAAATATATATAAACAAAGTTTTTTACATGTGTAGCTATCAGTACAGATTGTTTGAATTCTCTTAAAAGAAAATGATCTAAAAGTTAAATAAAATTGATTTAAAAATTCCTTGTGCGATTTTTAAAAACCACTAAAATTAGAGTGAAAAGCGCTGAGTAGACAGCTCTGCTGTAATTCAAACAAATATACTTGTCAATTTATTTAAACATTTTGAGCTAGATAAAAGCGTAAAATAACTTATTTAAATATGACGTATTGTCATATTTTCAAATGTTTTTTTTTATGATTTGCACTTTGATATTTTATTTTCATAAATAACAAACAGCTGATTATATGATTTAAGAATTTTACCATTTTGCACAGAAAAAGAGTACGGCTAAAGCCTGGTAAAATGAGAAACACAAATTACTCTCTCAGAAGCTTTCTCATTTACCCAAGTAGCCCAATTTTTAACACACGGAACACTTTTCGTGCATATTGGGAGCCCGCGGATTCCCACGGTAACGACGTCGGACACAACTATGAAAAGCCATATAACAATTGCATATTCTGTTTACAACTTCACAAGGCTATTTTTATTTTGGGCAACCTTCCAATTTGCTTTTAACTACTTTTTAAACAAAACTTTTTTCCAATTTGCAAATTTTCAGTTTCATATGTATGTAAACATAAAACAGCTGATTATTCAATTCCAGTCCAAGGCGAATTCATTACTAGGTGAACTTAACAGCAAAGGTGATTATTTTTTGCTTCTTGGGTGTTTTCCAATGAGACTGTCAATTTTTTTTTCTTGTTTGTGTACAAACATTTTTATGCCATTTTAATCTGAAGATTTTTTTGTATGATTTAGATCAATTTCAAGAAATATGTGTGAATTTAAAAGTGAAAAACTAATATAAGCTGTGATTTTAATTACAAACAATTATAAAAGTTTTTATTTAACATTCATATAAAATTTTTTGCTGCTGAACAATCTTAGGCGAATTTAGATTTTGAAATTCAGGATATGTTTTACAATAACAAAATACATAGTACTGAATTCGCCTTTCCGCTTGCATTCACCTGTATAAATTCGCCTTGTTCCAGCCCGAGTTTAGGCCCTGTCATATAAAACTTTATCGCTTTGCGTGAAGTTTAAAACTTTAACAGAAAAGCGCAAAACAAAAGATGTATGTCAAAACAAAAACTTTGGCAACGCTCACGATTTGTTTATTTATCTAAAAATATGGTCGTTAATTTTTATATTTTATCATTTTTTATGATAATAATTAGAAGTTAGAAATATTATTGGACGAACTACTGAAATTGGTTCTAATTGTTTTCTTAGTGCATAAAGGTTTGGAGCTATTCGAAAAAACTTCAACGCGTAAAAAGATGAGAGTTGCCGAACTTTTCGCTTCACGTTGTGTTAAAAGTCTTTTATGTGACAAGTGTCATATAAGTACGTATGTTTTATCTTAGATGTCAAAGCGAATATGCAACGCAAAGCGAAGAAAAAGTTTTATCTGACACGGCCTTTTACCCAAAGAAAAAGTTCGGGTTAATTTGAACAGGAAATGAAAAAAAAATACTCTTTCATTTTTTTCTCTCAAAATTGCACAAAAATTGTTACGTGGAACGCGTTTGGACTGTTTCGTTATTCACGCGGAACACACCTTATAAATTTAAAATCAAAAATTATTGTCAAAAAATTCCTATATACAAAAAATTCATACAGAAAGAAAAATTAATTAGTTCATACACAAAGAAAAATTCTTAACAATGTTAACAAATTGAATAAGTGATGAAGAACTTCAATTTCAAAAATTTCATTACATTTTAATTTCTCCTGACGATGATAACAAATTGTTATCGAAATATCGAGAAATAAACGATTTTTAATAGTTAGGTTTTTATAAAGCAAAAAACAAAGATCTGAAACTGCAAAAATTAAATTTATTTAATTAACGAAGATCGAATAATATTGAGATAAAATTAGTTTATAATAAACAACAAATTTTAAAGATAAAGGCCTTGCTACACTATGTCCCAATTTCCACGAGGCAATTTTAGTTGCGCAATTCTTATCAAATTTTGTTTTAAAATTGCTTTTATGTTCAGACATAGCAATTTTACTTGAGCAACTTTCGTTTTCTATTGCTTACACTTTCTTAATCTTGCATGTACTGCATTCTCAAATTTTTCCATTTAATTTTCACTTTTTCTAAATTAATACTGCTGTGTATTTTTTGAAGTTGTCCACAATATAAAAAAAAAAAAAATTTTTTTCAAACGAATTAAAATATCACAATTTCGCGCCAACATTACTTTCATCTCAGACAACATATCAATACATAAAAGAAACACAAATTAAAAAAAATGTAAAATTCCTGACATTACGAATGATAGCACAAAACGACTTTCCGAGTACAAGCAAGTCTGTACTCATTTTTACACTCCCCGCTCTTTCCTCACTTATTTGTCCACAAACTCAAAATTTTTCAAATCGCACGATTTGTCAAAAACTCTGTTGCAGGGTTGCATTTTTAGTACTTTTTCAGCACACATGCTTCATTTAGTAGATCGCACGATCGTGTGTGATAGTGTAACAAGGCCTCTAGAATATAATAATTGTCGAAACTTTATGTTCAAAACACACATAAATATTGTGGAGAATGTATACCAATATACTAACATATGTACATGCTTAGTAGCTTTAATTATAATTCTCATTTAGTTTTACAACATAATTAAAAATCAAACTGTTGACTTACCTTGTAATTCTATTTAAATTTAATCCGGAAATTATTTTTCTAAATTTGGCCATCTTTTACAACAGTGTTTATACATATTATTATTTTATAATTTTTATTGACATATTAACATTACAACTTCCTTTCGTTTGACCCAATGACCGTCCGCCCGCCCTACCATTCAATTAATTTACCAAACATGTTGTATCGATGTAACCGGGAATGGAATAAAAGCAAAAAATAAAAAAACAAAGTGTCCATAATAAATTTAATATGGCAATGAAACTTTTCTTTGCCCTTTTGCCCACTTTACTTACATACATAATTAGTTTATATATTTTCTATATACACAGAAAATAAATAATTAAATATTAAACACTTGTTTGCAACAAATGCAAATCGGAAATTGGAATTGGAAATATTTAAGCATTTGATACGTGCTTCAGTTGATTTTTTCATCAATTTGCATTCCAAGTGTTTTCGTAAAACGAATGAATAATAAAATTCTTAATGATTGATGGTTTGAATAAATTGGTTAATTCTCTCAGTGTCAAAGAACCACAAACACTTTGTCACTCAAATGACTGTAAAATTACGAGTAGTTGATAGTTTTTTATTGAAAGATTCCTTTTAACATCTGCCATGTTCCGAGAAACGTGCGTTCTCAAAAACGCTTAATAAATTTTTAGGTGGTCTAAGGAAAGCGCGTTTTACTGGGACTTTTTACGAAAAAATACAATATGTGTTTTACATACGTACATATATAAAACAATAAAAATTTTACAACAAATAGAGATTTTAATTTGATATTTTTAATTGGAAATGTGTAAAATTCTTTTAACTTTTCTTGAAATAAAAAGAAAACTTATTAAATTTTAATTGCGAATAATTATATTTACTTTTAAAAGTTTAATTTTAGCAAATTAAATCAGTTCACTTCAAAATACACAGGCGAGTTGAAGTTGCTAATTTTAAGCGATATTGGTTTACCTTATTTGGCGGTTTCAAATCGCAAAACCATACTTCTTGCGTTATAAGTTTGTTAGAACACCTATTTGGCGTTTTCAAATCGGAAACGCCAAATTTAAGTTATTTGCCTTTCTTAAAGCAGATATTTTTTAAAAATGTATTTCAAAAGTGAAAGTGGAATTAAAAAGGTAGATTGTAAAAACTTTCAATTTCATAAGTTCTTTAAATTCGAATAGAGTTTTAGCAAGATAAAATTAATACGTTTTACCTCGAGTGGTATGCATTTAGTCTTTTTCTGTTTGATGCAATCCGAAACTAAATTTGATCGAATTGAGGTTAAAGAGCTATATACATACGAGGGTGGATTGATATTGAAGTTACTTAACAAGGGAACAATTTTTTTTTTTCAAAAATCATTTATTTCTCAACATAGTCTCCGTTTAGCTGAATACACTTAGTAAGACGATATACAAACTTTTTTAAACCATCTGAATAATACGTTTCTGGGAACCCCTCAATATACGCGTTAGCTTCGGTAATCATTTCTTCGTTTGAGAGGAATCTTTTTTCTGCGCGCCTTTTTTTCAAGTTTGGAAACAAGAAAAAGTCACTAGGAGCTAAATCTGGACTATAAGGTGGATGATCCACCAATTCGAAGTGTATTTCACGTAATTTTAGCATCGTAACTAAAGCTACGTAGAAACGGTTGTCAGATCTTACAATATTCCCAGTAAAATTGTCTGAAAATGTATTACAATCGCGTGAACTGACAATTTTTAACTTACAACGTTGTCAGAAAAACCATTGTCAATCAATTGTAAGACGACAATGTTGTCAGGCAGCTGACAATCGTGAGAACACTCTTCGTCGGCATTGCCAGATAATTGGCTGGTATTGTAAGCACAGTTTTAATTGTCAGATGCATAAAATTAATGCACCTGACAATGGCGTCGTTGCCAGAAAAAAGTTTGATGCGCAACACTGCCAAACAGATGGTTGTTGATATACAGAAGTAGCAATGCCTTACAACATGTCTGGCAATCTTTTTCATCTAACAATCTGACAACCGTGTGAATGGACAATTTTTGTTGTCAGATAAATTATTTGTCAGACCATAGTCTGACAATGAAATTGTAAGATTTTCTTACGATCGTCTGAACACACAATTTATTTCTGCGGGACAAATTTTCATTGTCACTAGATTGTCACCATGTTGTCAGATCTTACAATATTGTAACATCTGACAACCGTGTGTACATAGCTTAATGCTGTGTGAACCGATGCGTTGTTTTGAAGAAATTACACATTTTTTCTTTTTTAAATGTGGTCGTTTCGTCTAGATTGCATCAATCAATTGATCCAATAATGCACGATAATACCTTCCTATGATTCTGGGTAATGCGTTATCTCATGCGTTATGAGCAAAATTCCGTATGGATCCCAGAATACAGTGGTCATAACAATGCCAGGTTTCACTGTCTTCGCCTTCTTCGGAGCAGTTCCACCAGCTTCCCTCTATCGTTCCGTTTGATTTTTGATTTCGGATTGCGCGTCCATTAGCACGCCTCTTCAGCATACTTTACCATTTTGGTGAATTTCGATCAAGCTGGAAGGTTGCTAATGTAACACCAATACCTAAAAAGGGTGAAAATTACCGCCCAATTGCAATTTGCTCTACACTTTCCAAAGTAATGGAAAGCATGGTTAACCATCACCTTATAAAGTATCTAGAGTCGCATAAACTACTTTGTGATCGTCGATATGGATTTCGTAAGGGTCGTTCTACTGGCGATCTTATGGCATATCTCTCAGAGAAATGGTGCCACTCAATCCATCATTTCGGTGAAAGTAGGGTGGTGGCTCTGGATATTTCAAAAGCGTTTGACAGAGTGTGGCATGGTGCACTACTGGCAAAACTTACTGCTTTTGATGTCGGTGATGACTTCTCTCGGTTTATATCGAGTTTTCTCAGAGACCGCACTATACGAGTTGTTATAGATGGGGTCTCATCAAACGAGTTCAAGATTATTGCATCGACGCAGTGTGGGGTGCGTTACTCTGTTCTATCGTTACTACAATGGATTTTGCTCGGACGAGATTAGGGATCTTGTTCCCGAAACTAGCACATTTTTACGTAGCACGCGCTCATCGTCCAGAGCTCATCCATTTGTGGTCGATTGTCCGGGGAATCGTACTACGCATTACAGAGAGAATTCGTTTTTCAGCCGCACGCTTCGTCTGTGGAACAAGTTGCCTGCAGAAGTGTTTCCTGTCTGTTATAACGTTGGAAAATTTAAGTCAAATGTTCACAAACACTACTCCCTCTTTCCCCCTCCTCACAACCTACTTTCCTAGTTCTGGTACAATGCACTGCATATGTAGGAGTCATCCCCTGAGTACTGGTCCAATATAAAAAAAAAAAAAAATACCAATCCGCCCTCGTACATATTCTTGGAATTGTCCCACTAACATTAATTTTTAAATTTAAAAGTCACAACTTAAAATTTTTTATTACAGTTTTTTGTTTTATTGTAGAATTTATTATATTTCAAAATGAGCTTAATATTTATATTTAAAATATTTTTTACATTTATGAAACATTCACGCAATTTTTTTTTTAGCAGATTGTTTGAGTTTAAATGGCGATTTTTCAAAATTTATTTTCTTTTTAATTTTAAATATTTATGCAGCTTAAAGTTTATTCAATTGATATTTTTCAGCCAGTAAATTTTTGAATATAAAAATATTTTCAAGAAACAAATTCTTAAAACTTTATTGTATAACTGTATTTTGTTAAGCTTACGATTTAATTTCAATAAATAAAAAAAGAAATGAAAAAATTTAAATGGCAGACGACTTGAACACAAACAGGAGAAAAAAGTGGATCATTTAGAGTTGTTTTTCTTTTCGTTTAAGAAATTAAATTTAATTACAATTGCAGTTCTGTATATAAATTATTGTAGAAAATAAATGTTTTTAAAACGTTTTTATTTACTTTATTGTTTTATATTTTATCTTAAATATTTGTTTATTATTTAGTTATAAAAAAATATTAAGTTTATATGTGTACAAAAATAACAATACAAAATATATATAAATAATAATATATATTTTTGGTTGCAAACAAAAAAAAAAAAAAAGTTTAATTAAAAATTATATTTAAAAACTTTGAACTTCCAGACAGAATCCGTTTTGTTTTTAAAAGATTTGAGTTATTTCTGAATTTAAAGATGCAATCTTAATGTAAGCAACATTATTTAAGAAACAAATTTAAAGCAGGAATACATGCCTTTAAAAGAATGTCTTTTTCAAAAATACTTTACAAAAAAATTAACTACTTTATAAAAAGGAATTTAAAAAAAAACTATCTTCTCAATATAGAGCATTTTAGAAAAGTATTTTTCAAAACAGTATTTTGAAAAAAATCCTTAAAGAAGTAAATTTCGTAAAAGTTCCACTTTACAAAATTTTTAAAAAAAGTGCTTAAAAAACGGGTTTTAAAAAGGCAAAAGCTTCTTTTAAAAAAAACTTTCCAAAAAAAGTATTTTTCAAAACAGTATTTTGAAAAAAATCCTTAAAGAAGTAAATTTCGTAAAAGTTGCATTTTACAAAACTTTTCAAAAAAGTGCCTAAAAAACGGGTTTTAAAAAGGCAAAAGCTACTTTTAAAAAAACTTTCCAAAAAATTTGGCTTTAAGAAAAATGACTTTGCAAAAGCTCTTTTTAAAAGAAACTTTCTAAAAAATTTGGCTTCAAGGAGCGCATTTTTTTAAGTCCTTTGAGGATAACTATCTTAAAAAAAGCCTTCAAAAATGACTTTCACAAAAGTAGTATTCCAAAAAAGTACCTCGTATAAGTATAAGAAGAAACTTTTGAAGAAGTAGCTTTCAACAAACTTTCCTTTTTAAGGAAAGTGCATTTTACAAAAGTACTTTTCAAAAAAGTACCTTTTAAAAGCGGATATTTTAAAGAGAAGTGCCTTTATTAAAAGTACTTTTCAAAAATAAAATAAAATAAATGAATAAATAAAAAAATAAATAATTAAAATTAAATTAAAATAAAGAAGAAATTCAATACCTTGTAGAAAGGGATAATTTAAAAAACGAATTTTTCAAAATAGAACAGTACTTTTTAAAACAGCCTTTAAAAAAGTAACTGCCTGGCCCACTATGTCCCTCGACATCGCTCGCTCGCATAAATACATTTGAAACAAAAACAAATTTAAAATGTTGTTTTTGGTTTACATTTATTTATGCGTGCGAGCGATGTAGAGTGAAATCGTGGGCCAGGCAGTAAATTTCATGAAAGTCTTCTTTTACAAAACTATAACATTTTCTTTTTCTAATTAAAGAAAAAAATATTTTAAGAAGTTAACTTTTCAAAAAGTACTTTTACAAAAGCTCTTTAAAAAATCTTTTCAAAAAATTTGGCCTTAAGAAAAGTGCATTTTATAAAAGTCCTTTGTAGAAAAATATCTCCCAAAGAGTCTTCAAAAATGGCTTTCACAAAAGTACTGTTCCGAAATGTTTCTCGTAAAAAGAAGAACCTTTTGAAGAATTAACTTTCAATAAACTTTTCTTATTAAGAGAAGTGCATTTTACACAAAGTACTTTTCAAAAAAGTACTTTGTAAAAACGGAGATTTTTAACCCTTAATAGCCAGATTTTTTTTTCTTGGCTGAAATAAATTTATGTTGTAAAACTTGCAATTCTAAGCAACTTTTATTCCACAACTTTTGTTACAAGTGGTATTTAACTGGAATATTTAAAAAAAAAACCGGTTGGTTCTGGGAGGAACCAGTGGGCACCCAGATTTCAAAATTTGAACACATACATATTCTAGGTCACAATGTTTTTTAAACAAAACTAAACAAGAAAATAACAAAAAATAAAGAAAAATTCTGCTGGAACATCTATAGTAAAAAAAACTTCCTTCAGTTCTCTCTGGGAGCAGTTGTGAAAAAGATTTACATTAGCAACTGCCATAACGGCCTTATCTGAGAGAAGTATCTTTATTAAAAGTACTTTTCAAAGGAAAAAGGAATCTTTTAAGAAATTAACTTCTCAAAATAGACGTTCACAAAAGCACTTTTCAAAACCGTCGTGAAAAAGTCTTTAAAAAAGTAAAATTCTGTTAAGAGGCCTTTTACAAACTATAACGTTTTATATTTGAGATTAAAAAAAAAAACATATTTTAAGAAGTTAACTTTTCAAAAAAGCGTTTTTACAAAAGCTCTTTTTAAAAGAAAATTTCCTAAAAATTTGATTTTAAGAAAAGTGCATTTTACAAAAGTCCTTTTAACAAAAGCATCTCCAAAAAAACCTTAAGAGGAGTTTTCTAAGCACGCGACAAGGTATGTCAGTAAACTGGAACTTCATCCAAACCCTCTTGCGCGCAATATACTTAATTTTGGCTGCTTAGAAGAAGGGATAGCGTTCCACCATCAGATTGCTCAATAGATGATTTTACCGAAATAACTCCCGCATAATAAAACTTTTGGTCTGGCATTGGCCGGACTGGAATAAAAAATAAATTTTTAATTTTAAATTTAGTATTAAGATTTGAATACTTATTGTTAGTTCATTTTGAAGATTCAATAAATAAAAAATGCTTCAAAAAAAAAATCTTAAAAAATGCATTTTTACAAAAGTATTTTTCAAGTAGGTACCTTGTCAAAAAGTACTTTTGAAAAACGTACCTTGTGAACTAAGAACTGTTAAAAAAAAGTAACTTTGCAACAAATGCCTTTAAGAAAGGAACTTTTGAAATAATTATCTTGTAAATAAACAAAATTTTCTAGAAAGGTAACTTTGCAAAAAAGTGATTTTTTTATCTCTAAAGAAGATAACTTTCCAAAAAGGCTTTTTAGAAGAAACTTTTCAAAAAATTTGCCTTTAAGAAAAGTGCATTTTACAGAAATCATTGAAAAAAGTATTGAGAGTCTTAAAAACATGCATTTACAAAATTACTATTCCAAAAAGTACTTAAAAAAAACACTTTTGAAAAAGTAACTTTCAAAAAACTTTCCCTTTTAAGAAACCAACATTTTACAAAAGTACTTTTCAAAAAAGTACCTTGTTAAAATAAAGAGCTTTTAAGAGAAGTACCTTTTAGAATTTTTTTTAAGTATCTTGTAAAAAAAGAACCTATTAAAAAAATACTTTTCAAAAACGTACCTTGTGAACTAAGAGCTGTTAAAAAAAATAACTTTCGAAAAAATGCCTTTAAGAAAAAAACTTTTCAAAATATTATCTTGTGAACAAAAAAAAAAATTCTAAAAAGGTAAAAGTGCCCTTTTTAAAAAATGCTTAAAAATTCCTTTAAGAAAAGAACTTTTCAAAATATTATCTTGTAAGCAAAAATAATTTTCTAAAAAAGTTAAAGTGCCCTTTTTAAAAGAAACTTTCCAAAAAATTTGGTTTGCAGAAAAGTGCATTTTATAAAAGTCCTTTTAAAAAGGTATCGAGAATCTTAAAAAATGCATTCACACAATGACTACTCCAAAAGGTATCTTGTAAAAAAAGAACCTTTTGAAAAAGTAACTTCTAAAAAACTTTCCTTTTTAAGAGAAGTCCATTTTACAAAAGTACTTTTTAAAAAAGTGTCTTGCAAACAAAGAATCTATTAAAAAAAATTTCTTTAATAAAAGTACTTTTCAAAAAAGTGTCTTGAAAATAAAAAACTTTCTAAAAAGTTAACTTTTCAAAAAAGCGTCTTTTACAAAAATACTTTCTAGAACGCATCTTATAAAAAAACTATCTTTTAAAAAAGTAACCTTCTTAAAAATTTTTCTTCTACGAAAAATGCACATTTCAAAAGTTTTTTTCAAAAATGCACCTTATAAAAAAAAGTAATTTCTAAACAGGTTACTTTCCACATAAGTGTCTTTTGCTGTTCAAAAAAGTACTTTGTAAAAAACTACCCTTTTAAAAAAGTAACTTTCAAAAAGTTTGCTTTTAGAGAAAAGCACTCTTTCAAAAATTATGATATAAACTGAAGACCTTTTAAAACTGTTGTAAAAAAGAGTCCGATAAGAAAGTACCTTTTGCAACAAGTATGCATCATTTAATAAAAGTACATTTTACAAAAAGTACCTTTTAAAAAACTATATACTTTGCAAAAACATTTTCTTAAATAAGGCACCTTTTCCAAAAAAAAAAAAAATGCCTCTTCAGGAAAGAACGTTCTAAAACTTCTGTTGCTTAAAAGTACTTTTTAAAGAGAGTACTTTCAACCATTTAAAGTTCAACAAACCTGAAACATTACGAGTAAAAGTGTCCTTTAAAATTCAGAGATTATATTATATATAAAAAGGTTACTTTCCAAATAAGTGGCTTTTACTCGTATTGTCAAAAAAAGTGCCTTGTAAAAAAACAGTTGTTAAAAAGTAAATTACAAAAGAATTGCTTTTTGAGGAAAGTACTTATTTAAAAACTATGATATAAACTAAAGACCTTTTAAAACCCTTGTAAAAAAGAGCCTAATGAAAAGTACCTAAACAACAAGTGTACATCATTTAATAAAAGTACATTTTACAAAAAGTACCTTTTAAAAAACTACCTTGCGAATAAATTTTCTTAAATAAACCAACTTTTAAAAAAAGTCTTTTCAGGAAAGAACGTTCTAAAACTTCTGTTGCTTAAGAGTACTTTTTAAGGAAGGTATTTTCAATCAAACTATGAGACATTTAAAGTTCAAAGACCCTGAAGCGTTCTTTAAAATTCAGAAATTATTTGTTTAGTTTTGTTATATTAATAAGCTTAAAAATAAGTTCTTAATCTTTGTTTAATTAAACAGATTAGTTAAATAGTTGTAATCCTTCGTTAAGCGTGAAAAATAACTAAAAACAAAATTTAATATCTAAATTGACCCTTCTTTCCTCTTTCATTGTGATACACCCTCAAGGGCGAGTAGCTGTTGCCATTGGCAGTGCCGGCGCCATTGCCATTTGTGGCTACACCTGTGCTTCCGTTGCCCGTACCGCCAGTGCCGTTTGTGAAATTCTGAGAAGCTGAACCGGACATTAGGTCGTCCAGATGGACCGGCTTAGCAGCACATCGTGGCGCCAATATAAGATTATAGATGATAAAATAGATAAGCGCAATAATGCAGGCAGTCACCGACAACCATTCAAACTTAATCAAGTCCTCTTCATTGTGAATGCCCTTTTTGTCATCGTGCACGAGGCCAATCAAAGCTCCAAAACCTTTGCCCAGAGCAAAGAAGGCAATAACCGCTAAAGCTTGACCCGTGGCGGTAAATTTACGGGGCATGGCATGCCGCATATACAAGATTATAGTGATCCACACGATTCCCACAATGACCGGCTCGATTATTTCCATTAGATTCGTCAACCAATCGGTATCTTTGCTAGCCAGGGCTGTGAAGCGTATAATGAACATTGCAAAGCCGGCAATGAATATATTCGAATGCCCACAATACTCAATAAATTTGTCCACATTAAGGAACAGAGCCAATATCAAAAGCAGACCAGCAAAATAGGCCACATATTCACCCAAATAACTCCAGTACAAATAGCTGTGTATGCTGCCCCAGAAGATGCCGAACAAAATGGCCACCAATGTCAAGACAAATATCTCCGGACTATATTTTCTGATAGCAGACATTGGATACACCAACATACCAGTCTTGGTATGCCACCACCATTCGGGTGGACTCAAAGGCATTTGGGAGGCGAATATCAAGACCAAAGCGCCAATAATGAAGCAAACTATTACCAAAATCAAAGCCACCGTCACACCCTCTTTGCCTTCTTTGAAGAAGAATAAGTCCAAAGAGCAGAATAAGACAACATAACCAACAGCTCCCCAGGCATATTGGCGGCAAACTTCTCCTCTTCCTTCGGAAGTTTCACGCACCGCAATCACAATGGCGGTGTTCAGCAGAGTCAGGCAAGCTAAAGCAAAGATATCACCCAAAATTCGTATGGTAGTATAACCGGCCAAGGTGGCACCCAAATCCCCTTCGATCTTCACACATTCACTGTCGGCCAAAACACTGCCTTTGCTGCCGTAGGGATCAATAACCTGGCATTCTATCATGGGCTTGCAGTCACTGTTGTTTTTCAATTGGATCATGTAGTTGGCCTGCTGTAGGGGTATTTGACATTTGAAACCATCTGCAAATATGAAAGTTAGAAAAACGATTGTTAAGCTTTTTAGTTTAAGAAAAATAATTCTAAAACTGGACTATTTTGCACGTGTTAATTTCGTAAATTATTTTGAATAACGATATTCCTTAAGAAATTTATATTAAAGTAGTACTTTTTTATGTACTTTAAAATACTTCTTAAAAAACCCCCTATAAAGTTGTTTTAAACAAGTTTACTTTAACTTTAAAAATACATTTTTTGGCAAGCATGTTTGGAAAAGAGACACTTCTAAAGAAAAATTTTTACCAAAAAAGTACATCGAAGAAATATTTCTATTAAAAAAATACTTTTTGAAAAAGTACCCTTAAAAAGCAGTTAAAAACACACTTTTTAAATAAGTACTTTGGACTAAACTTACCTTAAAAAGTTATATAGTTTGTTCTAAGAACAAACTAAGAACAATAACTTACCTTTAAAAAGTACTTATCAAAATAGTTTTGAAACCTCACTTTTAAATATAAAGTCTTGTTTTAAATACACAGCCCTGCTACAGAGCTCAAATCCGCTCGCAAACGGAATTGAATTCCTTTTTTAGTTCTTGAAAAAAAGAAAATCTAAAAAAACTTTTCGGAATGAAATTATTTCTAAATCATTGTTATAAATTTTTGTCACATCTAACCCAGTATGCAGCTGTTGATCTGCTTATTATAAATGTACAACACATTCATACAAACAAGATAAGACTAAAAACATAATACACAAACAAACAAACATATGTACATGATTTAAAGAACATAAAACTCCAACTAAATCAACCACAAATGATGTTGGTATTCGTTCGTTGTTGTCACTTGCTTATTAGTCGCAAACACGTGTGTGAATGTGTATATGCATAAGTATTAAATTAGATTCTAGAATTATGAATGGCTACTAGAATGATCTTGATAATTGTAGAAGATGATAATGAAGTGTAAATAGTCAGTAAATAGTAGTTATCAACTACTTTTGACAGCTTAAATGTGAATTCGCCTTTTTACACAAACAAAATACCTGTTGTTTTTTTTATTGTTGTATTGTTGTAGCGAAGCGGCTACCTTGTTTTTTGTATCATGGGTACACAGTGGTATCAAGTGTAAATAAAGTTGTGAATTAATTAAGTACTATATAACGAACAAGTATGTGAATCGTTATTTCATTTGCAATTGAAGAATCCGCAAAAGTGTTTTTAGCGGCAAAAACGTAATAATATGCTTGTTCTTTAGTAAAATGAGTAATTATTCAACGAAATGTTAAGCTTACTCTTTGAAAACTCCCTTGTCCAAAAATATACTCGAACAGAAAATAGTAAACATCCATAAACTTTAGTAAACTGCGGATAAAATTACATCCATATGTAGCAGAGCACACAGGGGTAATTGCACATCTGGACTAATCAAAAGTTAAGCTTGTCAAACATCAGTTCTTCGTTATCAGCCATGCTTGTAGTAGCCAGTCAAACCTTTTACTGTACATACGCATTCAGTAAAAATTTGTACTAAGTTTTGGGTAAACGAGCGACATAATCAAACTAATACTGTCTCATATCTCAAAAAAGTAGCTTTTTGAGTTTTGTAGAGAATTGTAGTTACCTTTTACATTGTGCCAAAAATTTATTCAAGATACTTTTAAGCTGTTTCCTTTAGAAAATATTTTCTAAAATAATTTTCTAAGACGTGTATTGAAACTAAAAATTTGAAATGTGTTTTTCTCCAAACAAGCTTTTTCTAGTTATGACTATGTTGAAATAAAGGAGCGATACGTTTTGATGGAAATTTTTAGATTTTCGTTTTTTAAATCGTCAGTAAACAGAGTCAATTCCGTTTCCGAACAAAATTAAATTCTGTGACATCTTTTGAAGTTATCCACGAATTAACCCAATTTGTTATATTCTGATATATCTCAACCACTGCACCGATAGCTCATGTGCAAATTTCAGCGCTTGCCATAATGTCCTAACACGACGGTGGACCAATTCCAAGGACTGTTTCTCATTGCAGATATGTGGTTTGCAAGGCTCACACTGGTTGCAGCCTTTAGTCTGTAGCCTTATGAACAAACCCATTGGTCAAGAGCTCTTGCCTTCTAATCTACCTTGTATGAAACTCCACAGATAATCAAAACAAATATAGGCTTCGAGAATTGGTGGTCTGAAGACCATAAATAAATTCAGCCCTTAACCAACTCAACCGTCTTTCCACCACTTCGGGTTACTTATATTATATGTAGATATCTGTTGAAAGACACCCGCACCTCGGGGGCTGCAATTAGTTCCCCAAAAATCGGTCGTGAGCCATAATGAGTAGAGAATCGGTCTGAACCACAGTAGTGAAAAAGATATACATCAGCACCTGCCTTTACGGCCTTATCTGATGATGAACCGATTCCACGGAGTGAATTATTCACGATTCACCAGCGCCCCCGAGTGGCTGTCTAGGCCCACACAGGTAGCAATTTTTCCCATATTTTTGTAGACATATAAACAACTTCTTGTTGAGGAGTTCGGGTCTTCTAATCCCTCCTGTATGCAATTTCCCAGCAATCAATGGAAGACAAGGCTTAATGAGTTGGTAGGCCGAAGCCAACTGAGCATCAGCCCTTAAACCAACTCAACCATTACCACCGGTTCCTTACAGTACAGATATCTGTTGTAAAGGCAACGGACCCTTGGGATGTTGTTAATCCCCGAAAAATGCCATACACCAAACAATTAGCAGGGATACTAGCTCCCCCTTCATGCATTTTAGGTTTCAACCACAGCCAGAACAATCCAGCCAATGTAGGCACCTCAATTAGCCTGAGTTGAATGGGTAGCACAGCCACCCGGGGGCCATGCTGATCTCTGTTAAACCCTTGATAATGGTTTCGGAATCCAGCACAATATAAAACATACGGATTCCTAGAGTTTTACTTGCTACAACAAACGAGGGACTCCTTCCCCTCTTTAGCCGAAAAACAGAATACTCAGTTTTGGAATACGCCTGTTCCCCGAGGGGGGGGGGGGGGTCTGTTTCAGACAAGATATAGGCACCTTAACCACAATCAACGCCGGAATGGTCTGCAAAACAGAACGACCTGGGAACTTTAACCCTTGGCGAGAGCTGCGGAAATCCAACTCAATGTAAGTCATGGGGCTTTCTAGAGTTTTATTTGCTACAACAAGGGATCATAATATATCCACTTCTCATAATCAGTGACGATTCGATGTAAACAACAATTTTTTTGTACCTAGTTGCCAATATACATATCGCTCCTTTATTGCAACGTAGTCATAATTCAAAAAAGCTTGTTTTGAGAAAAACACATTTCAAATTTTTAGCTTCCATACAATACTTAGAAAAAAAATTTAGAAAAGATCTTCTAAAGGAAACAGTTTAAAAGTAATTTGAATAAATTTTTGGCACAATATAAAAGGTAGAGCTGTTAACAACTCTGCATCGAAAAGCTCATTTTTTGAGATATGACTATGTTGCAATAAAGGAGCGATGTCATTTGAGAAAAAGTACGTTTTCAAAAGTATCTTTAAAAAGTTAAAAAAAAGTACTTTTTAAAATAATATAATTTTGTGAAAAGTACTTTCGAAAATGGTACGTTCTAAAAACTCAATCAAGTGACTTTTTTTTTTTGGAAGATACTTTAAGGAAAAGTACTTTTTAATAAAATATAAAACCATTTAAATACTAAAAACTGTTTTATTTAGAAAAAAGTACTTTAACAAAAACTATTTTAAAAAAGTACCTTCTAAAAATATATTTAAAGCTTAATATTCGCAAAAAAAAAAATCACATGGTTTATTTTTTAAATTTGTTATTTTATTTTTCAATATTTCGTCTTCCTTCGATCAAATTTATTTGTATATTCAAAATCTTTCAAAACAACCAGGTAAAACTCATACATGCTGTCAAATTCATTTCGATCACAATTTAATTTTTGAAGTTGGATAAAATTACTTACCCAAAGGATAGTTGCACCACTCCGCTGAATGGGTATCATTTTCCATGTTTGTGGCAGCTTTCATGACAGTGTGCGCCAATATGCTGGTGGTATCGTCGGTATAAACATGACAGTGCTTAACAACACTCTCGCCTGCATCATTCTTGCCCGTCATACACAAGTGTGGCGGCTCTACATAAACCTTCTGAGGAGCGGACTTGAATGCTCTCTTTTGCCTGGACACAACTTCGGAGCTTATCACTTCAGCGGCCCCCAGTTCAGACGATTGTTCCATTAGTGGCACATTCCTGCGTGATCTTAAACTTTCTGTCACAGCAGCTGCCGACTCATCTTCGTAGTCAAATTCAGAGCTGTGTTCCGTAGAAGGTGAAGGTGTGGGTATACTCTCCAACCAGGGTGTATACATGTTTTCGTATTGTGTAGGATCTTGACAGGTGTAAGTGCACCTGGTCAAATTAACGCTGCCAACTTTGGACTTCCAGTGGTGGCATTGATTGTCTTCCGAACAACGTTGTTGGAATATAACCGCTCCGTTGCCATCACAGCCAAAACTGACAAGCGGCTGATGGGGCTCACCGCGTTTCACCTCCGGCACCGCAAACAGACAGGCATAAATTACGGCTGTTATCAGCAGAAATACGGCCGTGAGAATTCTTAAGAATTTCCCATAATTATGGGGATTTTTAGCAGCAAAACGATCTGCCAATGGACCCGCTATTAATGGGCCCAGTATGGACACAAAAGTGGCAATTATAGTTATGTTGCGATATTCATTGAAATTCAAGCCCAACACCAAGGGCATTCGATTATTCAGAATATGCAGAGCAGAAATACCTGAAACAAAAGTTTTGATGAATAAAAAAATATGTGTCTTAAATACTAGAAAGTTTTGCTCATTATGATTTTTTTTTCATTACGAGTATATAAAAAAACTTACCGCTCAATACAAAAAAAGCCACAACTTTTAATGAGATCAGAGTCTTATTAACTCTAGGTTTTCTCGGAAATGCTCCCATTTTGGAGAGGGTGAGTGCTTTAATATTATTAGTAGTCTCCTTAAACAAGAAATTTAATTGGACTTCTTTAAACAGGTGGAGGTACTATTCTAAACAATTCGTCAGAGCTTTAAAAGCTCCAGGTGGGTGTTTCGTTCAGGATGATTAAAATTCACGTTAGTTTTTCTCCAGCTAAAAGTGTTTTAAAAATCTGCAAAGATAATAAAAAACACAAAATGTTAAAGTCAGTTTTTTAAATACTTTATAAAAGCAGAAATAAATGTTTATTAAAATAATAATAGATATCAACATCAAATTTCAGCTGTCTGCCCAAGTGTAAAAGGGGGCTTATTGAGAAAATAAATTAATAGCTCGATAATGAATGGCAAGCGAGCTACAGTTGCGTTTTTAGATAGTGGAAATAAAAACACCGGCCGGTAAGATAGGTGGGGATGCTGGTACTCAAATGATTGATAGTGCTGGTCCAAAAAGTTATGGTCGCATTAGTGCCATTTTTAACACGCTTATATTAGTTTCACTTGTATTTTTGTTTGTTTGTATGTTTGCAACACTTGAAACCAGTGAGAGATTATTACACATATGGGTATATAAAATTGTGTGTTGCTGCTTTAGAGCGCAAATTGGAGATTCGCGAAGCTGATTTTAGGAATTCCCAAAAAAAATTCGGAACCACTCAGCTAACTGGTTTGGAACCGCTTGTTTTGCTGTGAGACATGCATCTGAACTATAAACGATCATTCGCTTTAGTGCCAAAATTGAAGTTGCTGTATTGCTTCGGAGGAAAAAGGGGGACTTACGGGTTTCCTGTAGATGACTTTGGGAGTTCCCAAAAAACTCGGAACCACTTCACTAACCGAATCGGAGCCGGGTTTTCATATTCGGTGCGCATTTAAGTTGTGAAAGGTGTATCTGAACTATTAACAGTTATTCGATTTGTTGCGATAGATAAAGTTGCCATATTGTTTTCAGGGAAGTGAGGGCTCTTTGCGATTTTTGATGCTGATTTTGGGAATTCAAAATAAATTTGGAATGCGTTATACGGATATTTATCTGGTTATATGGATAATTTTAGTTTTTTAAACTAGATTTATTATGATTTATGCCTTACATACTTAAGTATATGTATTACGAGTATATAACAAAAATTATTAATCGCTTTTCTGTTAAATAATCTTAATAAAAATTTTTTAATTTTTACTAGTGTGGCTTATTTATTTCGATATAGCTGAATATAATTTTGGCACTACGAAATTATGCCGAAAAAGAGCTGTATAATTTTCGTGTAGCCAGACTAATTAATACAATGCGGGATTCTAAATTTAGAAAATGGGGAGAATGCTTCGAATTTACTTTTAGTTGCAAAAGAGCGATATGATCATTCCATATATACAAACTCTTACAAGCATATTTTTGATTACTAACAACTTTTATTACATTATTTAATTGTGAGAATATAATAAATAAAAAATTTTTGACCTTTAAACAAATTGGAAAAAGTCCAATACTATTACAGAATAACATTCACTTTTTTTTGTAAACGAATTTGTAACAATAAAATAATTATTAATTGCTGTTTGGGGAGCTTTTAGAAAAATATAAAATTCTGAAAATTAAAAATTATGGCAGTCACACAAACACACACACACTTGTAATTGTAAAATGTTTTCGAAACCGAATTCACAGACAAATAAAATTATGAAAATTTCAATCAGAAGCGAAAGAACCAACAGTATTTTGTTCATGTTTTTATTCAATTAAGAAATTTCCTTTAAAGTTCCACTTTATGACTTTTAATAATACAACATCATTAAATTTTATTTCTTCGGTTTTTTTATGCTTTCCTTCAAAGTCTTCAAACAATAACATTTTTCCGTTTAATCACTACAACAACAACATGAATCGCAGACAGTATGACTATCGGCTTGACTTTTAATTAGAAAACTGTACAAACATACACTTACGAGTATGTATGTATGTATATGCATGCTTGTGCATGCATATACATATTCAAAGCTATTAAAAATAAAAAATAAACAACTATAAGGTCTTGAAAAACGTTACGCATGCTTAATAAATAATTTAAATTTAGAAAAAAGTTGTATAATTTTATATAAACAAATTCAACATAAGTACATATGTACATATGTATGCATGTGCATACGACTAGCCTACAATTTCATTCATACAATTTTATGTAAATTTGTTTTCAATAAAATCAAACACGAATGCAAATTTTACACAAACCAGATTTTGTTTTTACACAAAATCAACAACTTTAACAGCTCAGCGTATTCGGGTTCGCTTAATAATCGTACTCGTAAACTTATTCGTATTCGCTGAAATTTATGTTCAGAGCAAATACTAAAAAATTTACTTTTATAAACGTTTATTTTTTTGTATAGAATCTTCAAAATGTAAAATTAAGTATTTAAAACTTAATACTAAGTCAGACAGAGCGATTTTAATTGCCGAACTTTTCTTTTGGAATTGCTTTCTTGTCCACACACAAAGACTTTTCGGCAATTCTTGAGCTTTCTCTACTGATTATTTCATACAATTTACATTGTATATGCACACACACATACACACATGAGAGAAGTACTCGGCAATTCTTTTTCCCTTCTTATTCCCCTCACCGAAAGCTTCTATAAAGTCAAGAATTGCCCAACTAAAGTTGCTGTTTTGACCTGGCACTAAGCATAAAAATTAAAAAAAAAGATATTCTTTTTACTAAAGTCCAGCCAATGCCAGAAGAAAAGTTTTATTTTGCTGGAACTTTATCGGCAAAATCACCTATTCAACGCTCTGATGGTGGCAAAGATATCTCTTCTTCCAAACCGCTCTAACAACGCTACGAGTATATAATATTCACTGTTAATGGTATTTCCTTTATCACGATAGTCGATGAATATTGCAGCACGCACATCCCAAAATACCGAGGCCATAACCGTTCCAGCCGATTGTTGTGCTTTCGGGCGCTTTGGTCGAGATTCACCAGGTCTGAGTCCATTCAGATGACGATCGTTTTGATTCCGGAGTGAAGTGATGGCTCCATGTTTCATCCATTGTCATATATTGACGCGTTTCCGGTTTGTTACGTTTAATCATGGCGTTTAAACGTAACAGTGAGCAAACACGGCACCCACTTTGAACAATGCTCATGTAATATAAAGCAAACACATTCTTTTGATATCTTCACGATGCCAGTTAACTCACGCCACTTCACTTTTCGATCATTCAAAATGATTTTGTAGATTTTTTTGTTTGATATTTTCTGGTGTTACCGCCTTGTTTGGACGTCCAATGCGTTCTGCATCATCGGCGTCTCTACGACCACGTTAGTCGTTGGAGAAAACCACCTACTGCAAAATCGCAGATAAAGTAATGCGTACTGCTGCTTTGATGGTGACTGGTGCTTCCGGCACTGCGCCATCGAAAGCACTTTTCACTATGCTGCGATGGCTGCCAGCTGATCTCATGGCGAAGGAAATAGTTATGAATTCGGCTATCAGGCTGTGGTTAAGCGGGACGTGGAAGAATGCGATATATGATCGTGCCTCAATAATAGGAAGAATATGGAACCTTCCGGAGGATATTGATTACTGCTCAGCGACTCTACTGCCTGACAAGAGATTTGATGTTATCTTATCAGGCTCGGTCTCTGAGAGGAATGGCTCAAATCGTCAAGAGGACGTGCTTGGAATTTTTACTGATGGATCCAATTCGGACTCGGGAGTTGATGGGGTTATCTTTATCCCCTCGTATGAGAGGAGTATGAGTTTCAGGCTGCAAAATGAATGCAGCGTAGCTCAGGCCGAATTTACGGCTATTCTGAGGGCAGCTAACTGGTCAAGGTGCTACAGGTTATAAGGGGATGATATCCGAATTTGTACTGATAGTATGCATTAACTGGGGTCTATACGACATCCAGGTTTGTTCGTAAATGCCGGATATCTCTAAACGAGATAGCGAGACATTCGAACCTGGAGCTTATCTGGGTACGAGGGCGCAGTGAAGTGCCCAAAAATCTAGTAGCGGATGAACTGGCACAGGCCTTTGTCCAGCTACAACAAAGAGATATAGATGGGATCGTTGGAATCCCGCTTGCGAGCTATAAGAAACAAGCACATCGTCAACTTTTCCGGACCGCTTAAGACAGATGGTCTAGTGAGGATACCTGTCGAATATCAATGCTGACATGGCCCGGATTTGATAACAGGAGGACTATCATCCTTATAGGCTTGCCCGAAGGAGGTTGCGTTCTACTGTGGCGGTTCTGATGGGACATTGCTACATAGGAACGCAGGCGAGGACGCCAAATCTTCCATTTAATGACTTCTATAGAAATTGCAGAGACGAGGAAAAAGTAGAGAGTGTTGAGCACTTCCTCTGTCAGTGTCCAGATCTTTCTTATATAAGGGCATTGTACCTAGGCAGACCGATGCTGCATGATTTGACGGAGGTATCGAAATGCGATGTAAGTGGATTGGACTTTTTTATCCGATCCTCGGGTTGGTTCTAAACCAGTGATATGTTTATCACATCCAGGCAACACAACGGGACCAGACTGGACCCAAGTGGGATGGCTTTACAATAGCTGGCAGCATTTAAAACCTAACCTATGACCACGTTTGAAGTCAGCAAACCAACATGTTATTGTTGTGTCTGATGGAGTGGTGTCCCAATAACATTTTTAAAGCCATTGCTTCGCTTGAACGGTATTTTTTCCCACCAAGAAACAGTGTAAAATTAAAACACGAAATTGTTTTGAAAATAACAAAAGTGGCGCCACTCACAAACTAATAAAAATAATATCATGCACAGCTGTCTTGAAAGTTAGTATTAACTGAAAAAAGGATGACTGCAATAAAACTAGTGCCATCTATGGGTTAGGCCCGGGACCGTTGAGCCCATTTAGTATTGACCACCCAAATTATATCGAAAAATAACAAACTTCAATGCGTGCTCAAAATCTATCATGTTTTATGAAGCACAAATCTGGCGCTACGAAAGGTTTGATCATGTCGAAAAATTATTCCGCTTAAAAAACTGTTATACTTGCCCAGTACCACGTCCAACTGCATGCTATATTTAGAAACTGGATTTTACTCCTTGCTCATCTCAACTTTAAAAATACATTTTTGTTATGTCAATAAGACTGTCGCGAGTATTGGCAGACAAAATAATAGAGCTAGATATATCTTGGGCAAAACATATGTACTGAGTACTGGACAAATAAAAAAAAATACACTAGTGATTTTGCCGTGCTTGCCACCAACACACAGTTTCCTGATCTTTACGCGGCACTTAAGTACCGCAACACAACTTCCAAGCTCGCTGCTAATCTTTCATCTAGGGCTACAAGTCTAAATATTAAAGCCAGAGGTGGCCTACTAGATTTAAACTCTATATGCTTTACGAGTAATACAGACAGTATATGTCCAATTTGTAATATAGATGCCTCCGAAAACACCTACCATCTCATCGGAATTTGTCCAGTTTATAGAGAATTTCGAGTCATATGCTTTGGCCAGTCTCACTATGCTACACCGATGTATTAAAGATATTAAACGGTTCTAATTTTTCAAGCACTACACAAATATCTTGAAACTTGCCTAAAATACAGATTCAGGAGACTGAATACATTTAGTAGTTAATGCCAACTCATAATATTTTAGTATTATATTATCAGTCTATCTGCTTTTATAATGGAAAATAGCACCATTACTAAACATACACTGCCAATATGGTTTACAGCAATAACGCTATGCCATATATAGATTGTAATTGAATTAATTAATTTATTGTTCTTATATTGAATTGTAACTAAATTATTAAATCTATTAATAAAATAAAAGACAAGTAAAAGTGTAGTGTATTCGGCTGAGCCGAATGTAAAATACCCTTCACGATAGATACGTAAATATATACTACAAATTTGCCTTAAATATGCTCGGATATATGTATGTGGATCGATATCGGAAATTTGCAATTTCTGTATTTTAGTAGCCTCTTTTTATTACCACAACTGCTTTTAAATAAAGAAAACTATTTAAGTTCGCTTACGCGACATTTTCATGAAAAAACCGGGCTAGGCTATATCTCGGGTATATATGGACCGATATTGGAAACTTTAATTTTCTGTAATTATATAACTTTCTTTTATTAACACAACTGCTTTTAAGCAAAAAAAAATATTTCAATGAAAAATCGGTTTAGGTTTTATCTCGGGTATATAGTATATAGACCGATATCGGAATTTTTTCTGTATTTTAGTAACTTACTTTTATAATCAGAACTGCTTTTAAGCAAAACAAGTTGCTTAAGTTCGTTTACGCGACATTTTAATGAAAAAACCGGTTTAGGCTATATCTCGGGTATATATATATATATATATATATATATATATATATATATATATATATATATATATATATATATATATATATATATATATATATATATATATATATATATATATATATATATATATATATATATATATATATATATATATATATATATATATATATATATATATATATATATATAGGCTCATATCGGAAATTTAGATTTTCTGTATTTTAGTAACCTTCTTATAGTACCAGAACAGCTTTTAAGCAAAACAAGGTGTTTAAGTTCGCTTACGCGATATTTTAACGAAAAAATCGGATTCGATTATATCTCGGGTATATATGAATCGATATCGAAATTTTTAATTTTTTGTGTTTTAGAAACCGTCTTTTATAACCATGGGCTGATATCTGAAATTTTAATTTTCTGTATTTGGTAACCTCCTTCTTTTAAGCAAAATAGGTTGTTTAAGTTCGCTTACGCGTCATTTTCATGAAAAAATCGGTTTAAACTATATCTCGTATAGTCTAAACCGGTATATATCTATATATGGATCGATACCGGAAATTTTCATTTTCTGTATTTATATAACCTTCTTTTATTACCAGAAGTATTTTTAATCAAAAAATAATTTTTTCATAGAAAAAATCGGTTCAGACTATATCTCGGGTATACATGGACCGATATTGGAATTTTCATTTTCTGTATTTGGTAACTTCCTTATATTACTGGAACTGATTTTAAGCAAAAAAAGTTGTTTAAGTTCGCTTGCGCTACATTTTCATGAAAAATCGGTTTAGGTTATATCTTGGGTATGTATGGACCGATATCAGCGAAAAATTTTTTTTGCCTGTTAATCGCCTTGTTTAATAATTGTGTGAAGTTTGAAGCAAAATAAACAATTTTTGAGTTTTAAATTTTCATACGAAATTGCAAAAAATAATGGCTTTTTTAGAGTTTTGGATATACTGTGTGCAAATTTGTGTACACTTTATTTTGACGCGTAAAATATGGAGTTAAATTTTGTTTTTGTTCATAACTTTTGTTGTTGTAAAGAAATGTTGTTGTTTTTTTAGAAATTAATAAACAGTTGAATAGTGATTTAAAAAAAGCTAAAACATTGAACGTAATTGTATTTTGAAAGACTGAAATAAAAATTATATTACAAAAATGCTTTTGTACACTTTATTTTGACGCTCACGGTATATCAGCTATATGTAAACCGATTTGACTGAGTCTCAATAACACACCCATTTTAATCGATGGAGTAAAAGGATGGTGAAAAAAACAATTTTCTAAGTCTAATGGTTTTCTCAGAAACGGCATTTCAACGGCGGACAGACGGACATCGCTTAATCGGATTTTCTATCAATGCTAAATCTGAATATGTACAGTCGACTCGCGAAAACGTGAACTAATTTTTGCCGAGGGTGTTCACGTTTTTGATTTTGTTCACGTTATAGATTTAATCTTTTTTACATGAATATACGTTGAAAATCATTATGCAGACCAGTTTAATAGACTATTCAATAAATTTACTATTGTAGTTAATTTACTATTAGTACAATTAGTGTAGAAACTTTGTTCCAACTTGACATTGAATTAAATTTACATAAAATAAAATAAATACAAAAATACGTTTTCAACATTTTTATTGAAAAAAAAATGATGAAAGGAACGTAAAAAAATATCTCATTCAAAAAACGATTTAATAAGTCATAAAAATATGTGTAGAAAAACTGGGAAAATATTTGTAAATTAAACCAAAAACGAGGTAATTTTTTGTTGACGGTGTTTTTGATTGAGTATCTGCAACGCCGCTTTTTCTTTCAGGTTTCGCAGCACTGTAATTTCACTTTGACTCCTTCTCCACTAGGCTGCGAAGAAATTACAATATCGCTATTCGGAAAACTAATAAAAACTACAGAACTTGTTAGAAATAACAAGTAAGAGTGTAGTATATTCGGCTGGGCCGAATCTAAAATACCCTTCACGATAGTCACGAATATGTATAGTATATTAAAAATGTGACCTAAATATGCTCGGTTATATATGAACCGATATCGGATTTTTCTATTTTCTGTATTTTAGTAACCTTCTTTTATAACGAGAATTGCTTTCCAGCAAAAAAAAAAAAAAAAAATTTTTAATGGAAAAATCGGTTCAGGCTATATCTCGGGTATATATGGACCGATATCGAAAATTTTAATTTTCCATATTTATATAACCTTATATCATTACCAGAACTGCTTTTGAGCACAACAAATTGTTTAAGTTCGCTTACGCGATATTTTCATGAAAAACCCGATTTAGGCTATATCTCGGGTATATATGGACCGATATCAGAAATTTAAATTTTCTCTATTTTCGTAACCTTCTTTTATAACAAGAACTGCTTTTCAGTAAAAAAAAAATGTTATTGGAAAAATCGGTTCAGGCTATATCTCGTGTATATATGGACCGATATCGGATTTTTTCTTTTTCCATATTTATATAACCTTATTTCATTACCAGAACTGCTTTTGAGCACAAAAAAGTTGTTTACTCGGCATTTTCATCAAAAAACCTGTTAAGCTATATATCGGGTATATATGAACCGATATCGGAAATTTTAATTTTCCATATTTGTATAACCTTATTTTATTACCAGAACTGCTTTAAGGTGAAAAAAGTTGTTTAAGTTCGCTTACGCGGCATTTTCATGAAAACCACGGTTTAGGCTATATCTCTGGTATATATGGACCGATATCGGAAATTTTCATTTTCCATATTTATATAACCTCATCTTATTACCAGAACTGTTTTAAGCAAAAAAAAGTTGTTTAAGTTCGCTTACGCGACATTTTCATGAAAAACCCGGTTTGCGCTATATCTCGGGTATATATGGACCGATATCGGAAATTTTCATTTTTCATACCTATATAACCTTATTTCATTACCAGAACTGCTTTAAGGTGAAAAAAGTTGTTTAAGTTCGCTTACGCGACATTTTCATGAAAAACCCGGTTTGGGCTATATCTCGGGTATATATGGACCGATATCGGAAATTTTCATTTTCCATATTTATATAACCTTATTTAATTACCAGAACTGCTTTAAGGCGAAAAAATTGTTTAAGTTCGCTTACGCGGCATTTTCATGAACCCCGGTTTACGCTATATCTCGGGTATATATGGACCGATATCGGAAATTTTTATCTTCCATATTTATATAAACTGATCTTATTACCAGAACTGTTTTTAATCAAAAAAAAGCTGTTAAAGTTCGCTTACGCGACATTTTCATGAAAAACCCGGTTTGGGCTATATCTCGGGTATATATGGACCGATATCGAAAATTTTCATTTTTCATATTTATATGACCCTATTTCATTACCAGAACTGCTTTTGAGCACAAAAAAGTTGTTTAAGTTCGCTTACGCGACATTTTCATGAAAAACCCGGTCTAGGCTATATCTCGGGTATATATGGACCGATATCGGAAATTTTCATTTTCCATATTTATGTAACCTAATTTCATTACCAGAACTGCTTTTGAGCACAAAAAAATTGTTTAAGTTCGCTTACGCGGCATTTTCATGAAAACCCCGGTCTAGGCTATATCTCGGGTATATATGGACCGATATCGAAAATGTTCATTTTTCATATTTATATGACCCTATTTTATTACCAGAACTGCTTTTGAGCACAAAAAAGTTGTTTCATGAAAAACCCGGATTGGGCTATATCTTGGGTATATATGGACCGATATCGGAAATTTTCATTTTCCATATTTATATGACCCTATTTTATTACCAGAACTGCTTTTGAGCACAAAAAAGTTGTTTAAGTTCGCTTACGCGACATTTTCATGAAAAACCCGGATTGGGCTATATCTCGGGTATATATGGACCGATATCGGAAATTTTCATTTTCCATATTTATGTAACCTAATTTTATTACCAGAACTGCTTTTGAGCAAAAAAAAGTTATTTAGCTTCGCCTATGCGACATTTTCATTAAAAATCCGATTTGGGCTATATCTCGGGTATATATGACCGATATCTGAAAAAAAAAATTTTTGCCTTTTAGTCACTATGCTTAATAAGTGTGTGAAGTTTGAAGCAAAACGAACAACTTTTGTTTTCAAAAATTTTCATACAAAACTGCAAAAAAAAATGGCTTTTTTCGGAATTTTGAATATATCTCAGCTATACGTGGACCGATATTACTGAATTTCAATAGCAAACCCATGAATCGATGGGGTAAAAGAATGGTGAAATAAAAAAGTTTCTAAGTCTAATGGTTTTCTCAGAAACGGTATTTCAACAGCGGACAGACGGACATCGCTTAATCGACTTTTCCATTAATTCTGATTCAGAATATATATACTTTATAGGGTCGCAAAAAAAAACTGTAGAAATTACAAACGGAATCACAAACTTATATATACCCTTAATATTTTTGTGAAGGGTATAAAAAGTCTTTAAAAGAAAAAGTTCACGTTTTAGAGTCATCAACACTTGTTCACGTTTTAAAGTAGTCAATGTTAAAATAAAAGTGTTCACGCTTTCGCGAGTCGACTGTATACTCTAGATGGTCAGAAATGAAATTTGTAGAAATTACAAATGGAATCAAAACTTACATCCCTTTACATTTTTGTGAAGGGTATAATATCAGTTCGGGATGACGCTTCAAATTTAACAAAAGAGTTTCAATTTCATGTTGTATACTTCACATTTAATATGAATATGATTTTCTAGCCCAATTTGTAATCGTAAAACTCTTCAATTAGTATTCGTATTAGTATCATCTATTCGCTTTATATCTGCATCTCTAACTAAAATAACATTAGAAGTGTTACACCAACTAATGTGTTTAATATTTAAAGTCGAGGCGACAGCATTAAGGAGCCTCTATTTGAATTCAGTTGAAAAACTAAACACAACCTGCACACCTTGAATACAAATGTTGTGGCGTATTCAAATATGTTTCTTTTCTTTCGATTTAAATCAGATATTCCATTTGAAATTGTACCTCCGTTTTTAATGCTACTCGTAAGATTGTTATTTATTTATTTAATTATTAAATGTAAACACTCATGCACGTAATTGATTAATTGGAACTGGTAGAAAAAAAGCTTCACTATATTAAATGCGGGGCTAAATCATTCAAGAGCATTCACTTTTGGGGCTATTATGTATATAACTTAGCGGTAAGGTTGACGTTTGTTAAAGGTACCATTAGCAGAAGTGATCGATAAAATGATCATTAACAATTTTCATGATTAGAACTTAACTGTAAAATTAAATTTATATTTTTCAAAGCTTGACAATATCACAGAAATTAAAGAATTTTTTTTGTAATTACAATTAAACTTCATTTTTTTTTTTTTAACAATTCAATTATTTATTGTATCTTTTAAAAGAACTAATGCAAATTATAAAACTAAAAATTAATTAATTCTTTTTTTTTCTCGGACCAGTACTCAGGAGATGACCCCTTTATATGCAGTGCATTAAATCAGGAAATAAGAAATAGGTTTATAAGGGAACAATGCTGGAGTAGCTCGCCGGGTTTGGCCAGGAGTAGAAAAACACGTTGAAATATTTTTCCAATTTATTTGATAAAAATTAAATAAATGGCTAAGAAAACGAACTAGTCCTCGTGAAATTTTAAGCAAATGATCGGAACACCAGTGTCGTGGATTACCCGTGAGACCACTGTACGGCTTGCTGGTTGGCTAAAGAATCGTTAGTGTTTTAGTAATTGCTAAGCCTGGGACCCAAGGCTATAAAAACCTGTAGATTCCCCCTGCACTACTACAACTTGGTCTGGGCGCTATGGCTGTAATAACCAGTAGTCACCCTCTACCACTACTACTTATTAATTGGTCTGGGAACTATGGCTGTAAAAACCAGTAGAACCCTATACCACTACACTGAGTTGGCCATGTGTCCATGACCACCAAGACGAACCAAAGCCAACTGTCGGTGTAGTGCTAGTCACGCCAACATATAGCACTACACACACCAGTTGATCAACGATGTGTAGTAGTGTAAGTGGGAGAGCGCATTTAAACATATGACACTTCTCTTGTTTCGTGTCTCTTAACCATTTGCTCTTACATTAATTGAGATAAAAAAAGTATATAAAATCATAAGAGCGTGCTGCTTAATATATAAAGTATAAAAATAATAAGAATATAAAGATAATAATAAGAATAGAAAAGTAATATAAATTTCCATAGTGAAATATAAAGTAAATAATTCATTCATTCAAAATGTAAATAAATTAATTCATGCAAAATGTAGAGTAAATAATTCATAAAATGCATGTAGCGATGAGAAACTTCGATACAGGCTATAGTAGGATGAAAGAGGGAGTAGTGTGATGGGAAGTTTAACTTGAACAATAACAATTCTATTATAGCATTTAAAATGTTGGAATTAAATTAATTAAAACTGATCAGTGCCCACTGATCAGTACCTTCGACATTGCTCAGACTAACAAAATTTAGTCCAACCCCTTTCACACTGCAAGTTAATGAAGTACATTCAAAAGAAGTTTAAAATGAACATGTAAAGAAAATACGGAAAACGGTGAAAAAAGAAACACATGTACCTATTCGGTTGCAATATACATACGAAATTAATTATGAACATATATAAAAAATACGAACAACGGAGACAAAAAAGAAACCCGAGTACATAGCGTGCTACCTATTCCGGTGCAATTTTTTTCATAGGAAATTAATAATGAACATATGTATATGGAAAATACGGACAGTAGTAACAAAAGACATGCGCACAGAATTTAGTACAGAAAACTACTCCTAATAAAAAAAAATTAATTAATATTGAAAAATTAATATCGAAAAGTTGTTTCTTGCGTGTATTTTGTTGGTAAATCATCTTTCCAACGCTCTGATGGTTGCAAGGGTGTCCATCCTTCTCAGTCGAGTGTGACCGTCAAAGTCAAGTCTGTTAATGTATGTACCTTATCGCGTATTTTGAAAATTCATCTTTCACTAAGGGTGTACCTAGATCTTTGTGAATTCGAGAGTTTTTAACATACCATGGAGCTGCAGTAATTGTACGGAGAATTTTATTCTGGTGCTTTTGAATTTTCTCAATGTTGGATGCAGAGGCGGTGCCCCACAATTGAATTCCATAGCTCCATATTGGCTTTAGGATTGCGTTATACAACAAACAATTGAGTTTCTCATTCGCTATTTTGGCTTCTAACATTTATACCAATAAAAAATTATAAATAGCTTGTTTTCTATGTTTCCCAGCTAATCATCAGAAGACTTTGGAAATTTTTGAAAGATATTCTCAAACATTCAACTTTATATCCGAACAATCTAAATAAATTGTTAAAAAATTAAAAAGAAAAAAAAGGCTCTAATAATACCTGTCAAAACACAAAAACAAGCTTTTTAATTTTTTGTGTTTTGACAGGTATTATTAGAGCATTTTGCTATTTAAATTCTCAACAATTAATTGATTTTTCTGGCCGATAAAATCCTACTTTTAAAGGCCCTGACTCACTGTGCTATACGATAGTTCGATTCATTCACAGGAAAATATTTTAAAAATCTGACTGACTTTATAAACTCGCTTCAAAATGCTATTGTAGGCCACACTATTATACAAGTATACGCACTAATTCACTATCCTACATGATCGTACGATAACACAAATTCAACTCATCATTCAGCCTGAACTAACACATTCGGCGTAATAAAATTCATTGGTTCCTGCGGAATTGCTTTTTAATGAAAAATGAACACTATGCCTGTCGGTGAATGTTACTTTCAGTCAGTGTTCACTGGTAAGAAATTCGTCGTTGCGAAATGCGGCCCCAGCTGTTAAGGTACATTTACATTGAGCAAATATTTGGTCAAATAAACATCAGCAGTACTTTCTCCTGTATAAGACCAATGATATTTGATTCGATATAAACAGATTTAGTAAATAGTTGAAATTGATCGACTTTTGAGTTCTAATGTAGTTTTTTATTTTATGCATTGGACTTGCAATTTTCTCTGCTCATGGCATGAAGAACTCAAAGTGCTTCCAGCAGCTGCATTGCAAGACGTGTAGAGCATTTTTGAAGTGTCTTCAATCAAATTTAATTCATTTATCTGTGATTTAATAAAGCACTCCATTTCCAATTGCAATTGGTGTGAACGTTGTTTGAAATAAAGTGTGGGCTACAGCAAGTTAATGCGGCAGCAGTAACAGCCGCAATAAATGCAATCGCAGCAGTTTAGTCCCTGCAAACAAAGAAAATGGAAGAGTGGGTGTCAATTTAGTTGTTTGCTTTTTCAATGAAGATTAAATTGTCATCAGTAAAGCAATAATTGACCCCTAAAGTTAGAAGTAAATTGTTTAGGAGTATTAAAAGAAACTATTGGCAAAAAAAAAAAGATAACTTTAATGTGGATTAATATAAATACAAATGGGTAATAACAATTACGACAAAAAAAATCCCTTTTAATTGACCTTTGAATATGACTTTTAAATAAAATATCTTTTAAAAAATTTCCTCTTAATAAAGCGCTTTGTGATAGTGAATTAGGGCCTTTACTGTGACTGTGAGAAGGTTACACGAAATTTTTTTTGGGAGAAACAACATGTCAACAAAACGCACTACGAGTATTTATCGACTAGTGATTGATTTAAGAAAAAAAGAGTCTGTAGGTGATAGGCCCAAGCGTGGACCACAACGTACTGCAAGATCAGCTGAAAACATTACTGCTGCTCAGGAAAGTGGTCAAAACAATCCATCAATCTTAATTCAACGGCTTGGTCTTCAAAGAACAACATTGGCCTCAATTTTGCACAAGGATTAGTGTTTGTTTCCATATAAGATTCTTCCACCAGACGATTTACGCCGCCGTACATATGCCAATGGGAGGTTACAGCTCCCCCACGACGACACCGGTTTTCATAAAAAAAAACAAAAATCGGTTTTGGGCAATGGAAAACCCTCAAATTATTCATCAGTCACCTTTGCACCCATTAAAAGTGGCAGTCTGGTGTGCAATTTGGTCAGGAGGAATCATTGGATCGTACTTCTCTGAAAATGAAAACGCCCTAACGGTAAATATGATTGGGGAGCGATATCGTTATAGGATTGAAATTTTTTTAGCACCGCCACTCCATGCTTTGGGCTTGATTAACATGTGCTATCATCTAGACCAGTGGTGCCCACAAGTTATGGAAGAGTAAACACCAATGCATTTAAGGAAAAATGATTTTTATTTTATATTTTTGTTGTAAAAAGCAAAACATTTACAAAAACAAAGTTCACGCTGTCGTCAATGTTTACCAGCAAAACATGCGAAAGTGTTGTTGCTTTGCTTCTGTGTGTCTGCGGTGAAGAATGAAAAAAATATAAAAGAGGAAGTTGTTTTATATTTTTTTTGTTGTTGTTGTTTTATATACAGTGCTGTTCCTACGCTAAGCAACTCACACTGTATTTTACAAAAATGTTATTTTTCTCTCAAATAAGAAGACCTTACGAACTCATTTTAATATATATTTATCACTTATATGATAACAAAACAGTTTATAAAAAAATAACAACAAAAACCTGTTTTGATATTTCAATAACGAACAAAAACAAAACTAACTCTATGAGAGGCTGTGCCTACGCTAAGCAACTTATTAATATTTCGTATATGACCCTTTGTTTTTTATGACTGCAGCACATCTCTTGGGCATTGAGGCAATTAAATTTTGCAATGTGCTTTTGGGGATGTTTTTCCATTCATTTTGAAAACCGTTTAACAAATTTTCTTTATTTGTAAATCGACTCGATCCGAGGCGTCGTTTCACAATGGCGAACAAATTTTCGATAGGATTCAAGTCGGGTGATTGTGCCGGCCAATCAAGCACTTGAATCCTTTTCGTCTGAAACCATTCCTTGACCAACTTCGATGTGTGTTTCGGGTCGTTATCATGTTGAAACACCCATCGAAGTGGCATATTCCATTCTGCATATGGGAGCATTTTCGTTTCTAAGATGTCCTTATACACGAATCGATCCATTTTATCGTTTATTTTGTGCACAGGACCAAGGCGTTTGCCAGAGAAACATGCCCACACCATAATGTTTCCCCCTCCATGTTTCATTGTTTGCTTACAATAGCGTGGATCGAGCCGATTTCCTTTCATATGCCGCACAGTGCATATGCCGTCTGAATTGAAGAGGTTTACTTTGACTTCATCGCTAAAGAGCACACTGTTCCACTTTGTGATAGTCCAATTAATGTGTTGCTTTGCAAATTCAAGACTAAAAATTACAAAAGTCCTATAGAATTTGTTGTTAAAGTAAATTAAAATTCACTTACCGTTTTTTCATGTGTTTTTTTGTCAGCATTGGTTTTTTGACAGCCCTATAACTTTTTAAGCCCAGCTTGATGATATGTTTTCTGACTGTGCTGGAATCCACATTCAAATTAAGTGATTTCATTACCTCTTTTGAAGTTATAAATGGTTTTTTTTTTATTAATATTTTAATTTGTCTGTCGTCACGGTCGGAAATTTTACGTGGAGGTGCGCCTGTATTGGGTTTTACGACAGTGCCTATCGTTTTATAATTTTGAATCCACCGTGAAACCATTGATTTGTTAATTTTTAAATTATTAGCTATATCAATTTGACTTTGCCCTGCCTTCCACAATGATATAACGGAAGATTTGAAGCTATTATCGTATTGAACGCGCTTCATGTTGAAAATTTATAGTTTAAAGACGAAGAAAGTCTTAGTAGGACTAAACTGCATTGATTTAAGTAATTTGCAATTAATGAACTCAAATGCATCGCAAAAGAACCGTTATATTTAAGGGAAAGAGAATAAGAAAATTTGTTGCTTAGCATAGGCACAGCCTCTCATAGAGTTAGTTTTGTTTTTGTTTGTTATTGAAATATCCAAAAAGGTTTTTGTTGTTATTTTTTTATACATTTTTTTTTTGCTATCATACAAGTCATAAATAAGTATTATAATGAGTTCTTAAGGTCTTCTTATTTGAGAGAAAAGTAACATTTTTCTAAAATACAGTGTGAGTTGCTTAGCGTAGGAACAGCACTGTATATATATATATATATATATATATATATATATATATATATATATATATATATATATATATATATATATATATATATATATATATATATATATATATATATATATATATATATATATATATATATATATATATATATATATATATATATATATATATATATATATATATATATATATATATATATATATATATATATATATATATATATATATATATATATATATATATATATATATATATATATATATATATATATATATATATATATATATATATATTTTTTTTTTTTTTTTTTTAATACACAAATACTGCTGAGCGCAGTATTTGTGTATTAAAGAGCACAGCCCTATAGTTTATCGCATTTACAAAAACAATTGAGTATCAAGCGCATACGGCTAGACACGCTTGATCTAGACGGTGCCACATCGCATACAGCCAGGATTACCATGGCGTTACTACGACACCCTGTACATAATACTTATGTTTGTTTTTTTCAATTGCTAAATATTTTGCAAAAAACCAAAACTTAGCGCAGATTTTTGAATGTTCATTGTAACGGTCGAAATTATTCACTTTCACCACTGCGAACGCAAAAATCACAAAGTGAGCACTGAAATTGATGAACATTTCGAGATTCATCGTTGTGTAATTTAGCATTTGGAGAATAAATAATGGAGGGATTCACAACTTAACAAAGAACCATAATAGAATTTTTATATATAAATTTTTCTAGAGCGATTAATTTCCTAAAATTGAGAAATTAATTGGAGAGCACAGTGCAGCAGATTTGTCCGCAATAAATAATTTTCTTTGGAAAAAAAACTTGGAGGAAGGTTCTGAAAGAAAAACAAAAATATTTACAAACGAAAGCTCTATTGCATTTGTAAGATCCATAGTGGCTTTAGGCCCACCCTGTAATAGTAATACACGGTCTTCAGAATTCGGCGTACGGTATGTATGCAGCGTTGCCAGAATTAAGATTTTGCCTTGATTTTGAAGATTTTCTAAGCAAAATAAGATTTGAAATTTTTTTTTTTGAAAGCTAAGATTTCTTTTTTGGATATTTAGTGAGTTATTCTTAAATATTGAATGAAGATTTACTTTTTTCAACAACACAACGGGGCCAAATTGGCAACAAAACAGGACCAAATTGGACCCAAGTGGTGTAGCTTTCCTATGGTTGTCAGCCTATTAAACCTTAAAACTTCTTTCCCAAAATTAGACTTGAAATAATGCTTTAGTTCTTGGTTTCAAACCTTTTGCGCGTAATTTACATATACATATGTATGATGACTATATGCTTATATTGTACATTTGTACATAGTTACTTCTAAAGAGTGGCGCGGAACTACCTTTAAGCTTTAAACACATAGACGACAGCAGACAGCAAGCAGCAATCTGTTAATAATAAAATACATGTGTTTAAATGCACACGATTATTTTAACGACTTCACTGCAGCACGACTTCACAACAGCATTTGCTGCTGCTGTAACTTAGACTAATTTCTATTTTCGTAGGCAGCAAAAAGTAAATGCAGTGCTGCCACTATAAAAATATATTGGCAGCAATAAGAACCAAAATTTGTTTGATATATTTAATAGAAATAAACGTCACACAAATAAAATAAACAAATAAATTGATTAGTTTTTACGTGATAATTTTACGTTTTCAGTCGGTAATTTTAATTTTATTCATGTAAAATATATATGTGGCACCTCTGAAATTTGCATTGTTTAAATACACATAGTGCTGCTGCTGTATTAAAAATCATTATGTTGCTGACGAGACGGCAGCATTTGAAGCTAACTTCATTTGTAGTCGTGAAGTCTTCTGTCGTCTAAGTGTTTAGAGCTTTATGGTTTGAATGTTCAATAACTTTTTTAGTTTATCTATTATTTTTATTTTATTTTTTTCAGAAGTTTGTGAAGAATACTTAGGAAATTTAGCATGGAACACTACACAACAGGGTAGCGATAAAAATTGTTGAATTTTATTTTGAAAATCAAAGATCAATTCAAATCATAAATGTGGCGCAGAACACACCGTACTACTAATTTTAGAAAGAAATTTGATTGAACTGAATTTTTTCTTTAAATTTCTGTTAAACTTCTTATGTTGGAATAATTATTCTTTTGTACTATGATATAGAGAAACATTATTTTTGCATTTAAAATTGATATAAAACAAAAAACATTTTACGACTTTTTTTTTAATTAAGATTTTCTATTTGCAAAATAAAGATTTTTCGACAAAAATTTCTGGCATCATTTGTTTCGTTTTCTAACCTTAATTTTTAAAACACATTTCATGTATTTACCATTTCTTCACAAAAAGCCATAAATGGTACGAACATTTTTCTTAGACACTGTTTGTTAATATTGTTATTTAGTTAAAGTATCACTTAAGATTTTCAAAGGAATTTTATTACAATTTCAAAATATAAAACGTATGGAAAACATTACTGAAGATCATCCAGACCATTGCTTACCACACTATGACCACAAGGGTAATCGCGCTTGTACATTTACATATTAAGGCCAGGTTGCCATATATGACGATTTAGTGTCATTTTGACGATTTTGGATGTTGAAAATAGCGTGTTGATAATTTGACGATTTCAGGCCTGTTATTGACAATTTTTGCAGCCCAATTTTTAACTTTCATATTTTTCAAACAATTTTGGTTTTAAAAACACATATACTAGTATACTTTCTTTTCAATTTATGTAGGGAATGAAGAAATAACAACAACCACCATATTTGTATGAAAGAAGATCTCTTTTTGGAAGATCTCTAGGTGGTAAAATATAATCCAGCGAAAATACAAGTGTTTGATGTCTAAACGACAATTTTTCATTTATGCAACCAGTGTTGTGGAACTCTGTGACAAACTCAACTCAAAAACTTTGCAGCGCAAACTCGTTTAAGAAGGAGCTATCTAAATTGCTTAATTGAATTTTTATTTAGATTTTTAATAGATATAAAAAATTTTCAAAAGTTTTTCATTCTAAATATCATGTCACTACTAATTGTTAGCTACTTGTCTTGCTTTATTCTGAGATTATTTAATTAATGACATGTTAATAATAGATCACTAGTACTGTCATTTATAAGATGTCTTCATCTTGTTGGGCTAGATAACTAAAAAATAAATAAATAAAAAAATATTTATGGTATAGAGAAAAACGGTAGTAAAATAAATATATACGTACGAGAGCGTATTGATATTGAAGCTACCTAAGTAGGAAAAACGCATTTTTTTCAAAAACCATTTATTTCTCAACATAGTCTTCTTTTAGCTCAATACACTTTGTAAGACGGTATTCCAACTTTTTTATACTATCTGAATAATATGATTTTAGGAACCACTCAAAATACTCGTACGCATTAGTTTCGGTAATCACTTCTTCGTTTGAGATGGATCTTTTCCCTGCGAGCCATTTTTTCAACTTTGGAAGCAGTAAAATGTCACTAGGAGTTAATCTGGACTATGAGGTGGTACTTTGCTGTGATTGTGGCCATACAATGACTCTGCCAGCCGATTTAACTATCTTCGACTTCTTCGGAGCACTTCCATCAGCTTACACCCCAAAATCTACAGGTTTACGCTTCATCATGACCAAACACCGCTGTGAAGTGGTCTGTCGTGGCGGCACCCATCTTGCCGAAAGCTTTTTCAAAATGTTGAACACACGTATCATGACATGTTTACCTTACAGTATTATACAAGAGGAAAGTGTTTTTTTCTGATATAACCAAAGAGTTTTTCTTATATCATCGTAGAATTCGAAAGTTGCGATATTTAACTTGGAAATTTTGCATTGTGATATAGATATGAAGATGCCAGATTTTTGCAATAAAGTATCGAAAATGATCTAATTTTTCTTTCGTAAAGATGCCCGATTTTTACAATAAAGTATCAAAAATGATTCTTCACTAATTTTTCCTTTTTTCTACCATACTTTAATGCAAGTGTGGAAATAGTTTGCATCCAAGTACGTAAACTTTAACAAAACCAAAGTGAGAAATTAGTTGAAGAAACCATTTTTAGAAGAAATGTTATATACTAAAGACTAGCTAAAACGTGGCAATTATATATATGAAATATATATGTAACTCATAAATTTGGTATATAAAAGGGACTTTCAAAATATCTTTTATTAAATGAAATATTATTTAAAATATGTGTTATGTACTAAAATACTTATGAAATTAACTTCATGTTTATACAAGTATATATTTGTTGTTATAGCTTTAAATGCTGTAGTTTGTTTTATTTAAGGCAACCATTAATTGTTTTGTTGTATACACTATTAAAAGATGGATTTTATTCAAAAATGATTAATTTTACTAGCTGACGATTTTTTTTACGATTTTCGATAATCATTTTAGCGATTTTGACGATTTTTGCCCCTGGAATTTGACTATTTCAAATCAAATTTATCTGGCATCTATGATTGAGCGTTCTCTTTGTGGGGATCACAGATCCACACTGGCACTATTATCATAATGGAGTTTATTACTGTAGTTTTTTTTTTTTTTTTTTTTTTGTAAAGAAATGATTTATGTAAATTTTATCTATTTGAATAAAACTCCTCATCTCATCTCTTAAAGATTAAAAAAGTAATTTTTGCCGGTTGTTGTTGATTTAAATGGGCGTTTCGCTATAAAATCTGTTTCTTGTTTGTTTCTTTCCCCCAACTTTGTTTTTGATCATCATTTAAAAGCGCGTTTTTTATGCGTAATTGCTTTTTTATTTGTTGCGCTCTTTTTTTTTTTTTTGTTTTGCTTATTTGATCTGCTCTGTTTCATTTCAGAAAAAAAACAGTTGTTTTTTTCTTGTGCTCTTTTTGATAAAGTTGTTGTAATTGCTACTTTTTTGTTCGTGTAGTTATGAATAAATTATAATTATTATTGTGATAGTGAAATGACATCACTTGTGATGTCATTTACATACGAATGAGTATTTTCACATTGATTTGCTCGCGAATATTGGAACCGGTTCAATTGTCTGAATTTGTTGGTGTTTTTCTAATTTTATTATATCTATGTATGTATGTATTTTAATCAAATTGTTTTTTCAAACATTTGAATTTTATATGTTAATTGGTATAATTTAGCTGTCAATGCGAGCAAATACTGGCATACTGAATGTATTGAATTTGTTGTATACATATGTACTATTTAATTCGATAGTTTACAATAGAGTAAACACATGTGATGTAATTTTTATAGCAATTCGAACTTTTCATGTCAAAGAACTTTTGATATACATATGTACCTACATAAATACTAGAAAAATTAGGGTTAGAGACCCTCATGAAATAAGAGAGATTTGAGTGCTACCGTGATACAAGCATGTGCGCTTGTAGCCATAACGATCATAGATGTCAGATAAATCTGGTTTAAAATTGTCAAATTCGAGGGGAAAAATTCGTTAAAATCGCCAATATGATGATTATTGCAAATCGTCAAAAAAAAAACGTCAACAAGTAAAATTAATCGTTTTTGAATGCATATACTAGTTTTTGAATGGTAAATTATAGCAAAACGATTCACGGTTAACTTTAATAACAAACTACAGCATTTGAAGCTATAACAACAAATATATACTCGTACAAATATCAAGTTATTTTCACGGCCATATTCATAAAATATATTTTTTATTTATAACAGGTTTATTAGGCAAATTTCTATACAAACTTTATCAAATCAACCTTTACGAAATATAATATATTTTTTTATGAATAACGCCGCAAGAATTTTAGCACATAACACATACATATTTTAGAATAAGTTTTCATTTAATAAAACGTATTTTGAGAGTTCCTTTTATGTACTATATTTAAGAGCTATGAGCGCATTATTTTATTAAACACTTTTATTAAATTTGGCATATCTTTTAAGTTAGAACAACTACAGTTGCAAACTTTAAAGTAGTCTTTACATGCAGTCTACATCTAACTTGAAACGCAGTTAAAAGTGGCTGTTTATATATTACATGTAGTGAAGTTAGGGCGATAACTTTTCGTAGTAAAGAAATAAAAGTGGCGAAAAACGATTACAAATAGCAGGCGATTATCCATTTAAGTTATAACAAAGTTTATAAATGAAATGTTTTAACAACCAAGTTATAATTCCAACCAAACTTCAACATGAGCGGTGCACATTTAACTTTAACTTGAAGTTAGCGTTAAAGTTAGTGTTTCCATGTCAGGTGGGGACCGCATTTTAGTATACAAAAATTTCTTCTAGAAATGGTTTCTTCAACTAAATTTTGATTTTGTTAAGCTTTATGTATTTGAATGCAAACTCTTTTCAAATTTTCGCATTAGTATGGTTAGTCTAATATTTTGGCTACAATTTTCCCCAAAGAAAGAACAATTAGTGAAAAATCATTTTTGATAACTTATTTCAAATATCTAGCATATTCACATATGAACCATAAAAGATTTAATTTAAATAGTATAATAGATTTCATTTCTTGAATCCGGACTAATTTCCTTGTATTTTGTATTCTACGATAAAATAAGAAAACTCTTCGATTGATCAGAAAAAAACACTTTCTTCATTTATATTATTGTAAGGATTAATAAGTCCTGAAGTTTTCAGTGCTACACACTTATTTACGTCCACATTTATTTTAGTACCGCTTATATATGTAGTTGTAAAGATCAAGTTGCTTGAAAGGTATGAAAGTAAAATTGTGATCTACAAAAATCGTCAAAAACAGACCTTAAAGCGTCAAATCGTCAACATGCCATTTTCAGTACACAAAATCGTCAATATGACGATAAATCGTCAAATATGGCAATGCAATGACACAATATGTGATTGAACTTCCTAACTTGGCCAAAAATTAATAGCGCTTTAACATAACCCCATCACATATTAATTTTCAAGCGTCTGCTGAAAACTTCTAGAAGCGGTAGTTACTGTCAGTTGCAGCTTAGCAGGTAATGCTGCACGCAAAACCCAGTTCACAAAGCAGAAAATTGAATGTGTTCATTGAACGCATAAACCGCTTAATGATTCTTAAATGCATATGTATGTTAATTTTTAATTACTCGTTTTAATGGAATCGGATGGTGGACTATACTTATGCAGCAGTTGGCAATGACAATGGATCACTTTTGTAACGCACTTCCTTTACAATGCATACAATATTGGAATCATGTTCAGACGACAAGAACAGTAATATTAATGTTGCCATTATTTTTAAAGTAATTTTTGTTATCTTTAATTAATTATATTTTTAGTTTAAGTCATCTTGTCTTACAAACATATGTATGCTACTTTAACTAAAACATGTGTTTGCTCTATTACAAAGTAAACAAAAATTTCTTACATTATTTTAGCAATTTCGATAGGTGAGCTTTCGAATGACAGAATCAGTGTATTCGATACGTCACGAAATTGTGTTAGATACGAAAGCATACTCGATCACGTATGCGGTAATTCGGCCCCAGATATCACGATTTATTTAACTATATGCGAAGTAATCATTAGAATTCTTTTTCGTAAACCATATTTTACTTCAGGTACGCATATTTTATTTCAGGTACGGCACAAATAATCTTAAATAACCTTAAAGAAAGTAATCAATTTTGTAAGATCTGACAGTTGTCAGATCTTACAATATTGCCAGTCTGAAAATGTATTACAATTGTGTAAACTGCCATTTTTTAACTTACAACGTTGTCAGAAAAACCATTGTCAATCAATTGTAAGACGACAATCTTGTCAGGCATCTGACAATCGTGAGAACACTCTTCGTCAGCATTGCCAGATAATTGGCTGGTATTGTAAGCTCAGTTTATTATCAGATGTATAAAATTAATGCACCTGACGATGGCATCATTGTCAGAAAAAGGTTTGATGGGCAACACTGCCAAACAGATGATTGTTGATATACATAAGTGGCGCAGTCGTAAAGCAGCTCTGGGCTGAAGAACAGCTTTCGCGTCATCGTTATTATTTCTTAAGTGCGGTGAGGCTTGTGTTTGTTGTTCGGTCTTCGATAGTTTTGCGCCTCACTCGCATTGGTTAACGGTTTGCCTCAACTGACAATATTGGTTTACAGTTTTGTTAGAGGTTATTTGTTGTTAACCACGTGGAAACTTCCTATGTGAAGGCATAGGTCGTTTTTTTTGTCTTTAATCTTGTGTGGGATACCCTGGCATTTTGCGATTGCTATGCCATTGTTTTATTATAAAAATTAATTAATTACAAAAGTGGCAATGCCTTACAACATGTCTGGCAAGTTGTTTAATCTAACAATCTGACAACCGTGTGAACTAACGATTTTTGTTGTCAGATGAATTATTTGTCAGACAATGACAATGAAATTGTAAGATTTTCTTACGATCGTCTGAGCACACAATTTACTTCTGCGGGACAATTTTTTATTGTCACTACATTGTTAGCACGTTGCCAGATCTTACAATATTGTAAAATCTGACAACCGTGTGTACATAGCTTTATAAATATTTATGTACAAATGCACCCATAAATTACTGCAATTCTGACTCTATATATTATAAGACTTTTAATTAATGTAATTAATTCCTTTGATTTGCATTTGTCGTTTGTCATATTAAATAACTTCTCTATTAAAAGTGCCTGTGATTTTCTATGAAATTGAAACTTAAGTTGGTTTTCATTGAAAAAAAAAAGACGAAAACAAAAAAATACGGTTTTTATTCCATCTCTTCGAATAAATATTAAATAACAGCAATGCACAACATTGACACGATTTCGTTGCACCGATTAATTAATAAAGTTCATTAGATCCTCTTTATGCGATAGCAGACTGACTGCATTGTATTTGTTTTGTTGTATGTGCAACATGATGCAAATTGAACTTGCCACCACCAACTGCTCTTTTTTTGCTTTTTTTTCATAACAACCAATTTACAGTAACAATGTAAAGTGATTCACAGCTCTGTGTATGTGTTTTTTTTTTACAGATGGTCTACATCACAGCAAAGAGAGGCTTGCTGGTCCCCCATCTCCTCTAGGGCAATTATTGCATCAATGTTTTAACACAGTATGTGTGTCATTTAATTAACGCACGAAAGACAACGAAAATATTTGTAGTTTACATGAAGTTAAAGCAATTAAATAAACAACAGTGGGGTTAATGAAAAAGCAGTGGTTCTTAAACGAAAAACTATTTATAATGAGAGCTGATGCAGTTAATAAGGTTTGCTTTTTCGATCTTCTTTAATAAAAAATTATTGATCACAGCAAATTTGTGTTGTAAAAAATCCTTCTTAAGAAACTTAAGAAAGGAAAACTTGACCTAAAACTTGATGTACAAACGTACAAAAACCAAAAATCTTATTTATTTCTTTTGTTTTAGGTATTAGCTATAACGAACGAATGTAATAAATCTAAAGCTGTCAATTAAATCTTATATGTGCGTAAAGCAAGTTCATAACGCTATCGAGGATTTTCTTGATATTTTCTTCAGTAACCACCTCCTTGTGTTTAAAAGATATATAGAGGAAGAAATATTAGTGGGGGTCGGTCTTACATTTTGGTCCCGTAAGAACGCCGCGAACATAGTTATGAAGCTTTTTGTAAATTTTCTACCGTTTCGTCCTACCTTTGACCCGCATCATACCCTCCTAGATTTTTGGCTCTTGTATTTTTTTTTACCAAACCCCACAAGATAAGAGATTCTAGCGCATCCAAATTCGTCCCTAAGGTATATATGTATTTTTTGTTTTATTTTATTTCGGACCACAACTCAGGGAATGACCTTTATAATGGGTGATTTTATAAGAACTATCGGAAATTAAAAAAAAAATATATAAAATTCAGCAAAATGCATGAAATATTTATTTGGATCGATAGTTGGGTCGATATAATTTAATGTTTGAAGATTATTTCATGCAAATGTTGGCCGCGGCTGCGCCTCAAATGGTCCATCCGCTTAGTCCAATTTTGGCATACTCTTTCCAACATTTCGGCCGGTATCTCACAAATAATGTTGGCAATGTTGGCTTCCAGTGCGTCAATCGAAGCGGGCTTGTCTCTATAGACATTAGCCTTAACATAGCCCCACAAAAAATAGTCTAGAGGCGTTAAATCGCACGATCTGGGCGGCCAATTGACTGGTCCCAAGCGTGAAAGAAACTGTTCACCGAACTCGCCTCTCAATTGGTCCATTGTTTCGCGTGCTGTGTGGCATGTGGCACCGTCTTGTTGAAACCACATGTCATGCAAGTCAAGCTCTTCCATTTTGGGCAAAAAAAGTTTGTTATCATCGCACGGCAGCGCTCACCATTCACAGTAACGTTGTGATTCGCATCATCTTTGAAGAAATACGGCCCAATGATGCCGCCAGCCCATAATCCGCATCAAACGGTTGTTTTTTGTGGATGCATTGGTAGCTCTTCCAATGCTTCTGGCTGCTCTTCACTCCAAATACGGCAGTTTTGCTTGTTCACGTATCCATTCAACCAGAAATGAGCCTCGTCGCTGAACACAATTCTTCGATAAAAAAGTGGATCTTCATCTAACTTTTCAAGAGCCCATTCATCAAAAATTTGGCGTTGTGGTAGGTCGTTTGGCTTCAATTCTTGCACCAGCTGTATCTTATAAGGCTTCACACCCAAATCCTTCCGCAAAATTTTCCACGTAGTGGAGTAACAGAGGCTCAATTGCTGCGAACGGCGCCGAATCGATAATTCACGGTCATCACCAACACTGGCCGATACGGCTGCGATATTTTCTTCAGTTCGCACTCTACGTAAGCGTGTTGGTGGTTGAATGTCCAGCAATGTAAATTTGGTGCGAAATTTTTTTACAATAGCCCGAATAGAAGCCTCAGTAGGTCGATTAAACTGACCATAAAATGGAAGAAGCGCGCGATGAACTTTCTTAACAGAGCACGCATTTCGGTAATAAAATTCAATAATTTGCAAGCGTTGTTCGTTTGTAAGACGATTCATGATTAAATTATAGACCAAACTGAAGATGTTTGACAGTGACACAAGATACAAAACGTGCGTGAGCTGTCAAAACTAGTGTTGCCAAAAAGATAATAGCAAAAAAATCACTCTTTATATGCAGTGCATTGTGCCAGAACTAGGAAAAAAGATTGTGAGGAAGAAGAAAAGAGAGTAGTGTTTGTGAACACTGGACTTGAATTTTCCAACGTTAGAAGTGACAGGCAACGCGTCTGCAGGCAACTTATTTCACAGACAAAACGTACGGCTGAAAAACGAATTCTCTCTGAAACGCCTAGTACGATTCCACAGGCAATCGATCCCAAGTGTTCTGTAAAACTGTGTGTGTATGTACCTGTATGTATTTTGCTAAATGTGTAATTTCAAAGAAATAAAAAAACCTTGTTTTATCAAAGAACTCAAACTTCATTGGATGTTTGGAAATAATTCGTACATTAGAATACCACACATCAAAACTGTCAATTTTGCGAAAAAGGTATTCAAATCTTATTTTACTTGTATCCCTTCAGAATTAAGGCAAAATCTTCATTCTGGCAATGCTGGAACAAACTATTTTATTTCTGCCAGCGTTAGCTGGAAAATCAAAAATGATTGATTTCCGCGCAAACATTTAGAGTGTTCGTGTTGTCAAGCGCTAAATGTTGTCGTTTCAATGAAAATTTTGCAGAGTGACGTGGTAGAAGAAGAAGCATGTATGGTTTCTGTACAAGAGGAAAGCATTTGTTTGGCCAATGTTTTGCATAGTTTATTTGCCCCTTAAGAGATGTGTTTCAACGTAAGAAAAATAGCTAATGGAATGAAATTCACATACTCTGTTATTAAACAGTATTGCACTTTACATACATTAATAAAGTAGCTAGAAAAAATAACAGATATTTGGCAAGTTACAAATTTGCTTTATTAAAAAAGTTTGGCTTTCTCTGGCTAAACAAATTTTCTATAATTACTACTTGTGTTTAAACTTTGCTAATGGTGTGAGTTGTTGTTTACGCGCCGCTTTAATCTGTGTCAATTGATTAACAGTGCCAAGTGTTGATATGTAAATATAGGGTGTTTTTTTAAGCCCGATAGAACTTGAAATTGTAAAAAATAACACAAAAAATTAAATTGTAATCAAAATTTTTTTTTATTCGAAAGATCAATACGTGACATTAACATTTGAAAATGATTACGGGCATATGGGCACCGCGGCTGTTCTTGACGAAGCGCATTCTGGACGTCCAATTTTGGGCCACTTTTTCGAGCACTGCTGGCCGTATGTCACGAACAACACGAACAATGCTGGCCTCCAAGGCGTCAATTGTTGCTGGTTTATCAGCATAAACCAGTGACTCCACGTAGCCCCACAGGAAATAATCGAGAGGTGTCAAATCGCACGACCTTGGAGGCCAATTGACAGGTCCATTTCTCGAAATCAACTTATCGCCAAATTTTGATTTCAGTAAGTCGATGGTTGCGTTCGCCGTATGGCACGTAGCGCCATCCTGTTGAAACCACATCTCCTCCGGATCAATGTCATCCATATTTTCAAACAAAAAATCATTGATCATGGTGCGGTAACGATCTCCATTGACCGTAACGCGAGCTCCGGCCTCATTTTTGAAGAAATAAGGTCTGATGATGCCACCAGCATGAAAACCGCACCAAACAGTGCATTTTTCTGGATGTAATGGAGTCTGTAGGGTCTCTTGTGGATTGGTCTCACTCCATATGCGGCAATTTTGCTTATTAACAAACCCGTTAAGCCAAAAATGCGCCTCATCGCTGAACACAATTTTGCGATAAAACAACGCGCGAATCGACGACTGATTTTCAAAGTAAATTTGGATAATTTCGTAGCGTTGTTCAAGCGTGAGTCTATTCATGATGATTTGTCAGAGTATACTGAAACAAATAAAAAAAATGTTTCATCAAAATTTAATTTTTTGTGTTACTTTTTACAATTTAAAGTTCTATCTAGCTTAAAAAAACACCCCATATATTTGCCATAGTGTTTGCAAAAAAAGAAAAGAAAATTTTGCTAAAACTCAAAAAATGGTTGCATGTGCTACATACCAACAATTCTACTAGATTCACATAGAAAAGAATACATACATACATATGTATATGTATATAAAACATATATGTAAATATGTATATATAAAATTTAAATTAACATTTTCGGCGCTAAAATTAAAGCGCTTTAATTAGAAACAGCAATAAGACACAGACTATAAATTAAAACTTAATTGCTAGAAAACGAGTCGCACAAAAGAAAAAGGGGTTTAGATCCCCCCAAAAAAGAAAAAAAAATAATGTGACGGGTAGCAGATCAAATGAATCTGCATATGATTAAGATATTACCCAGTTAGCCAAAAACATATTTAATTTTCTAAATGGCTTTCCGCTTCTAAAAATTTTTAACTATTAGAATATACGAGGGCGGAGTGATATATTGAAGCTACCAAAATAGGAAATATATGTATATTTTTATTTTAAAAACCATTTATGTCTCAACATAGTCCTTTATACCATGTGAACAATACGATTTTGGGAACCCCTTAAAATACGAATTAGCTTCAGTAGTCATTTCTTCGTTTGAGATGAAAAAGATTCATTACGAGCCATTTTTTCAAGTTTGGAAACAGGAAAAAGTCACCAGGTGCTAAATCTGGACTATAAAATAAATGATCAACCATTTTGAAGTGTATATCACGTAATTTTAGCATCGTATCTAATGCTGTATGAACCGGTGCGTTTTCTTGAAGAAAGAGTACTTTCGTTCCGTCTAGATTGCATCAATCAATTGATCCAATAATGCACGATAATACTTTTCTGTGGTTGTGGATGCTTTTCCAAGATAGTCGATGAGCAATATTGCGTGTGTATCCCAAAATACAGTGGTCATAACCTTGCCAGCCGATTTCACTGTCGTCGCCTTCTTCGGATCATTTCCACCAGCTTCCAACCATCGTTTCGATTGTTTTTGGTTTCAGGTGTGTAAGGGTGGACAAACGTTTCATCAAGAGTTATTAATCGACGCAAAAAATCAACAGTATTACGCTTTATCACTTTATTTATCACGAACTCGCTTTTGTTTGACATTGCGCAAACGCGGCACCCATCTGCTTATCCATAGGAAAATTTTCATGCCAAATGTTAAACACATGTTCACATGATTTGTTTACCATTTCAACAATCTCACGTAAGTTGACTCTGCGACCATTTATAAGGAATGATCGATCTTCCTGTTGATGGTATCGTTGCTCGGCCGCATTTAAATTCAGCACTCTAAATCATGTAGGCTCACTTACGATTTATCGAGCTTTTCTTTTGTCTCTTTCGCGGTCTTGCCTTTCAAATAATAGTATTTAATCACTCTTTCACTTTTTCCATTTTTCAAGAAACGCAAAAGTTGCTTATTGCAAACGTCTACAAACAAATAGGCTAATCGATGAATTTAGGTGAACTTTTAACAGCTGACGTTTGACAGATCTCCGCTAAAAAAAAGTAAATTTGGCATTGCCAAATTACATTAAATTTAATATGTTAAAATTTCTATAAAAATCTCTTTTTTCTGTTTTTTGTTTTTTTGGGAAAATTGATAAATTAGTTGCCGCCTCCTCCCGCATTCCATTAATATTGGCTTTTCACCATAAAGTGTATTGAACTTTACTCTTTTTTTGTCAACTTCATGCATTGAAATTTCTTGAATGGCTTTTAGTGCGCTAGTTTCCTTTTAATAAATATTGGACAGTTTTGTAAACTTTTCACAGATTATTGAATTAAATATTTCACAATTGTGGAACACAGCATAAAATTCCAGCTGGTTTTCATGGTTTTATATGACTTTGACTTAAAATGGGCGTATAAAATATGTTGGCCGACTAAATAAATGTTTTACAAAGTAAACAAATGTATTGAACGTTATCAGGAAATAGAATAATTCTGTTTCTATTATCTATGGAAGATTAATTACCTCAATTTTTATTCTTACCCTTAAGTAGAACTGATCCGTTGAGAAGACACTTCAATTTAAATAAATTTATTTTGCTATGGGTTGTGTACTTTTTAAAAGCAGGCAAAATTTGTATTGAGTCTTACTCTCGAAAAACAGCACTTCTATAACAAAGAAAATTAACCGCAAAATTTTTGAATATTCAATAAAAAAAAACACAACTACTAAAAAGCTAAAAATCAATTAAGAGTATGTACTCGTATAGGGTGTCCAAAATTGTGGTATTGTCGCTCAATAGAAATCGCTACGGAAGATGATCAGAATTTAGTATACATATGATTTAGTATACATAATTTCAAAAGGCTGGTGCCACTTGTCACTCAGCAAAAGTAACAACAATGGGGTTTTTGAAAGAAAAGTGCGAAAATCGCATTATTGCACGTTGAAGAGGGGTAAATAGGATACCAAGATCGTGTGTTTTAACCCGTTTACATTTTTTTGTAGCGTTTTTGAAATCGAAACTGTACAGCAATAATCCCAAAATAGTTGTAGGGATTAAAACCAACATTATCGAAATGATATCACCTATTGACAACAGTTTATTGAAAAACCTGATTGATAATTTTGGTAAAAGGTTGCGAGACTGCAACCCAATTAGCGGCGCTAATTGGGCCAAGAAAAACCAGACGCAACCGGAATCACAGTTTTTCATATATTTGTATTAATTTTTACTTAATTCGTTCCGAGACTCATAATTTTAGTAAAAAAAAATTGGGGTTTCAATAGAAAATACAATTTTTTTGTTATTATTTGCGAAACAATACTTTTACTCGTATTAAAATAAAAAATACCAATTCATGAAAAACACATAAAAACCTAAAAGTATTATGATTAATATTAAAAATAATTTTTCATAGTATGTACATAAATGAAAAATCAAAAGTCTATACCGATATGTTGATTTTTTATTATTGATTTTTGAACGGGAAATCCCCTTTTTCTATTTATGTTTCGTACATACAAACATTTATTAACCACGCAAATCGAAGCACTACCGACGCAACTTCGAAGCCATGCGACGCAAGCTGAAGCAAAAACGAAGCAACATCGAAATCACGGAAATTTAAAAAAGACGCAACTTCGAAGCGTCGCAAACCGGGGTATGAGTGTATCTGGAAAAATTATTATTATTTTTTGTTAAAATTAAAATCAATTTTGGATACCCTATATTAACAAAATAAATATGGCACATTAAACTTAAAGTTTCTTTCTATTATTTAAAAGCAAACAAGTTCAGGCTTTTAAGTTCAAAATGTTTTTTATTTAAATTTTATTTATTACGATTTGTAATTCTATCAGGGAATACATTTTATTTAAACATTTTGGCAGATTAAACAATAGTAATTCTCCGTATCAATAAAACTTTAATTTAATGTGACCTTAAAAGCTTGAATTACGTATTTGATTAAACGACACCGAATTACATAATAAAAGAAAATTTGAAGGTCGAAAAATAAAGCCATCACTACAACAAAATACTTTTGAAAATTGTAATCTGTGGATTGAAATTTTTTTTTTAGTGAATCAATAAAATTTTTAATTGAATGTCAACCTTTCGCCGAATGAATAGACTTATTTGTTTGTAAGCATTTTAGGTTTCGGTAACTGTAAAATAAAAACATATTTTTTGAAAAAAATTGAATAGGGTTTCTGAAATTTATATTATTCTATCCTAAAATCCTCTTTTACAATATGCTTTCGCTTTATGTAGAAAAAACTAATGCAACTACGAGTTCTCATTGGTGCCATTTGTTAGGAAGCTTTTTACACATTTAATGCTATATAATGCTCTGCACTGTTTTGTGTACTGAATGTTATTATCATCTTTGGGTAAAATGTTTAATGTAACGCTCAATACACAAAACTGTGGGCAGCTATACACAGCACTAAATGTGAAAAAATTCCCTGACAAATTTCACGAACTCACAGTTAGAAAATAAAATTGAGTTTAAAACAAATATTTAAGCAAATAACAAAATATTTCATCAATTGAATGTGGCTTTAAAGCTCAAAAAATGTATCGAACGTTAACCAAAGTAAGCTGTATTTTTATGGATTTTTTTTATTCTTGGGCCAGTACTCAGGGGTTAACCCCTACATATGCAGCGCATTGTACTAGAACTAGGAAAATAGGTTGTGAGGAGGGGGAAAGAGGGAGTAGTGTTTGTGAACATTTGACTTGAACTTTCCAACGTTATAACAGACAGGAAACACGTCTGTAGGCAATTTATTCCATAGGCGAAGCATACGGCTGAAAAACTAATTTTCTCTGTAATGCGTTTTTCGATTCCCTGGGCAATCGACCACATATGGATGAATTCTGTACGATGAACGCGTTTATGTATAAATGTGCGGATTTCGGGAACAAGATTCCTAATCTTGTCAGAGCAAAATCCATTATAATAGCGATAGAACAGAGTAACGCATCCTACACTGCGTCGATGCTCCAGTTAGTCAATAGAGTTGGATACCCTACTGTCAGTGATAAGCTTTTTCGCCCTCTCCTGCACACGGTCGAGTAACCCCAAAATAGACTTTGGGGCAACCACCCAAACATGAGAGTTTTATTCCATTTTCGGTCAGATGTAGGTGGTATAAATAGTAAGGAGATCGGATGGAGTGAAGTACATCTCACACCGTTTCAATAACTCGAGACACTTCAATGCAGGTTCTTTCTTAAGTATGTATCAAAAATTCACTAGAATATGTTGTTTGTAAAAGAATACAAATAATGTATTGAACGTTACAGAAACGTATTTTTATAATGTTCAATCGTTTGTTAACGTAAGATTTCAATTTTGACTCTCAAAAATTCTCTGGAAAATGTTGTTTGAAAAATCATACAAAAATTGTACTGAACGTTACAGAAACTAATTCGTATTTTTATAATGTTCAATCGATCTTTAAGGGAAGATTTCAATTTTAACTATCGAAAATTCTCTGGAAAATGTTGCTTGAAAAAGCATACCAAAACGTATTGAATGTTGTCCAAATTTATAGGTATTTTTATAAAGTTCTGTTTAAGGAAAATTACAGTCATAACTATCAGATTTTTCCTAAAAATGTTGTTTGAAAAAATATACAAAAATTGTATTAAACGTTACAGAAATTAATTCGTATTTTTATAATGTTCAACCGATTGTTAAGGGAAGATTTCAATTTTGACTATCAAAAATTCTCTGGGCAATGTTGTTTGAAAAAGCATACTAAAATGTATTGAATGTTATCCGAAGTAATTGCTACTATTATAATGTTCTGCTAAAAGAAAAGTTCAGTCATAACTATCAGAAATTCTTTAGAAATGTTGTTTGAAAAAACATACAAAAAAAAATGTATTGAACGTTACCCCAACTAATTTGTATTTTCATAACTTTCAATCGATTGTAGTTGATATTTTTATAAAGTTCTGTTAAGAGCAAATTGCAAAAGCATACAAAAATGTATTGAACGTTATCCAAACTAGTCCATATTTGTATAAAGTTTAATCGATTGCAAAGCAAATATTTCAATCTTAACGATAAAAAATTGCCATGAAATGTTGTTTGAAAATGCATATAAAAAAAGTATGGAACGTTATTCAAAATACGCTTAATTCATATTTTTATAACGTTCAATAACTATTAAGGGAATATTTCAATCTTGACTATCGAAAATTCACTGGGAAATATTTCTAAAAATTGCATACAAAAATTGTAATGAACGTTATATTGCGAAAGGGATTAAATAAAAGTTTTAGACAAAATATCACTGGGGTTCGAATTGCAATTAACATGATTGATGCTAAAAAATAGTTTTAAAATTCTTTTTTAAACATTTCTGAAATACTTTTTTGTATGTACTTATGCAGTTAAATAAAAAAAAATACAAACAATTGGTTGCTACGATTTGCTTTTTGAAAGTATCGAAAAGCAGAGAACAAAATAGAAAAGCTTGTTTTTTTTGTTTTGACGGATATTATTAGAGCATTTTTCTTTTTAAATTCTCAGCAATATATTTGGATTGTTGGGATATAAAGTTGAATGTTTGTGAATATCTTTCAAAAATTTCCAAAGTCTACTGATGGTTAGGGTAGTTCCTATGAAATGTCGACATATAGATAGCTGGGAAACATAGAAAACAAGCTATTTATAATTTTTTATTGGTAAAAAAAAAATATTTAAGAATTTTCACGATTTCTTGACCCACAACATTTAGATGTGTTTGAAATATATAAACATTTGTTTAAAAAGGAAAATATTTTTTTTCAACTTGATGGCATTATTGAACAATTCTTTTAGTATGAGTCATATGCAGAAGCTTAAAGGAATGTTTTATTTACTCAGTGCACTGTTTTCTATTAAAAACTGAAGAACTAAATACATTAAAACAATTAGTTTTGCCTTTAACTATTTAATTTATTTGAAGAATTCACTCCTTCTAATCTTTAATTGATTTATAAAATCAAATCTTTTGTAATTTACACATATTTTTATATTTTAACAGCTGCCGCCTGCACAGATGACTGCCAATTGCAGATTGTCGAATTGTACGTGCTTATTTGTTAATGTTTATTGTTTTTGTTTTTAATTGATAAATTTTTATAGTTTTTTTTCAGATTTCACTTGCTGACATATTTATACATGACAAAGAAACGGCGTCACGGATTGACAAGCAAAAACAACAAATAAATGTTCATTCTTTATAAAAAACTATTTGTAATTTTAAAATGCACATGACATTTTTACAGTTAATAAATATAATTTAATTATTAAAACATGATTAATAAAACCAACAATAAAAATTTATATAAAAAATATGAAATCATATTTGAATATAAAGTGTGAACAAGTGTGAACACATTTTCAATTCATTGTCACGATGACTCAATTCCGAATAGGGAAAACTATTTGATAAAACTCTAAATAAGAGATTTTAATAAACATTAAAGTATAAAAATAATATTTTAATATATGTTCTTCTTATTTAAAAATTACTTGAAAGATTGTAAATATAATTTTTGTTAATGCTCTTAGCTAGGAGCAAGTTTAGTAGGCAAAAGACGAATGGAGCTCCTTTCAGCAATCTGCTGTTGGAATAAATGCTTTTTATTTGCGACTTCCCCTGGCGTCCGTTCAAGCTCCTTTTGTCATAAAGGCGTAAACACCATTATGCTAGGAACACAACTGCGACGAACGACGAACTTCGCTTATCGCGACGAATTCGCCGGCAAATATTCGTCGTGGGAAGCACAATATCAACGGTGTACAAACAATGTGGGCAATTAACAAAATACATATGTGATTCAATATGAAATGAATATAGATAGAAAATAGTTAAATGCTCGGTGGCTGAGTGGTTAAAGCAGCAGATCATGATACGTCATGACCCGAGTTCAAATCCCAGTGGGTGCTGATGAGTAGTGTAGTGACTACGAAACAGCTAGTTGTCCCCCCAGCTAAAGATTTGATTATTATTTTTCTTGTCTTCTTCAATCAAAATTATTGATCACAGCAGACTTTTATTGTAAAAAATCCTTCTTAAGAAAGGAAAAAACTTGAACTATAACCAGTTGTACAAATGTACAAACCAATAATTTAATTTAAAAAATTACAAAAGTTCAACAAAAATTCAATAAATTAATATCAACGAATATTGTTTACATTCCGTGCAAAGAAAAAAAAATTAATATAAATACTAAGGTGACCATATTAAAAGTAAATCTTTATAAATCCCATTCGAAAGAGGGATTTTTGAACAAATTATCTCAGGTACTTTATATTTTGAGAACATCTTTATACATATTTTACTACATGGATTATTATAAATTATAAAAAGTATTATGTCATGAAGAATACTTTTTTTATGTAAGAAACCTGGTCACCTGATACTGCTTTGTTCGTCGTGCGCTGACGAAACAATTAGAAATGAATCTATTTCAACTTTCGCTGAGTATGACGAATTTCGACCAACACCATGATTGTGTGCATTTTCATATACACCAATGAGTTTTATTTTTACCAACGAATATTCGCGACCAAATTTTCGTCGTTCGTCGCAGTTGTGTTCCTAGCATTAATCTTTTATGTGCACCTTCATGGTTATCTAATAAAAGTAATGAACATTTTATGAAAGGTACTTTTTGGAAAAAATATTCTTCTCTTTTTCTTTTGTAAATTTTATATTAATATTCTATTTAGCAGATAATTACATTTTTTGTAAATACTTATTTCAAATTTTTTTAGTTTTTTCAATAAAACAAACGTCCTCTTTTGAGGTGCCCGTACTTTCTTGCAAGGTACTTTGTCAAAAGGTAATTTTTTCATTAAGATTTTTAAATGTACTTCTTTAAGGCCCTGATTCACTATCCTAAACGATCGTACGATTCATTCACAGGAAACTGTTTCAAAAGTCTGGCCGACTTGAAAAAATCACTTCAAAATGGCGTTGTAGGCCACACTATTACACAAGTATAATTGAAATAATTTATATATATAGGGTGTTTTTTTAAGCTAGATAGAACTTTAAATTGTAAAAAGTAACACAAAAAATTAAAATTTGATGAAACATTTTTTTTATTTGTTTCAGTATACTCTGACAAATCATCATGAATAGACTCACGCTTGAACAACGCTACGAAATTATCCAAATTTACTTTGAAAATCAGTCGTCGATTTTCCGTTGTTTTATCGCAAAATTGTGTTCAGCGATGAGGCGCATTTTTGGCTTAACGGGTTTGTTAATAAGCAAAATTGCCGCATATGGAGTGAGACCAATTCACAAAATGCACTGTTTGGTGCGGTTTTCATGCTGGTGGCATCATCGGACCTTATTTCTTCAAAAATGAGGCCGGAGCTCGCGTTACGGTCAATGGAGATCGTTACCGCACCATGATCAATGATTTTTTGTTTGAAAATATGGATGACATTGATCCGGAGGAGATGTGGTTTCAACAGGATGGCGCTACGTGTCATACGGCGAACGCAACCATCGACTTACTGAAATCAAAATTTGGCGATAAGTTGATTTCGAGAAATGGACCTGTCAAATGGCCTCCAAGGTCGTGCGATTTGACACCTCTCGATTATTTCCTGTGGGGCTACGTGAAGTCACTGGTTTATGCTGATAAACCAGCAACAATTGACGCCTTGGAGGCCAGCATTGTTCGTATTGTTCGTGACATACGGCCAGCAGTGCTCGAAAAAGTGGCCCAAAATTGGACGTCCAGAATGCGCTTCGTCAAGAACAGCCGCGGTGCCCATATGCCCGAAATCATTTTCAAATGTTAATGTCACGTATTGATCTTTCGAATAAAAAAAAATTTTGATTACAATTTAATTTTTTGTGTTATTTTTTACAATTTCAAGTTCTATCGGGCTTAAAAAAACACCCTATACAATAAATAGGGATTTTTTCGATAGGGTAATTTCTTAACAAAAATTTTTTAAAAGCCACTTGCTTTCAACAGGTATTTTTAAATGGAACTTATTTTTAAGTTACTGGTTTTTAAAAGGGACTTTTTTAATTTACACTTTTAAGTGGTTTTTTTTTAATTATTTCTTTTAAAAGATAAAATTTTAAAAGATATTTATTCATAGCATGTGCTCTTTTGAAGATGAAGCTTCTTTTTAAAACGAATTTTTAATATATCCTCGTTTTTCAAAGTATTTTTTTTAAAGATGATTTTTCTCTTATGAAAATAATTTTTTAAAGTATTTGTTTTAACGATATCCTTATTGTAAAGAGTTAAAAAAAATTATGGACTTCTTTTTAAAAGTTTCTTTCAAATAAGTACTTCTAGATACTTTTTTCTTAAGTACTCTTTTCTTATAAATTAAGAAGATATTTCCAAAATTATTACTTTTTTTTTTATAAAATTCTAGTGTTCAAATAATCTCTGTATAGATTTTGATATAAATTTCCTTTTAAACAATTTTTGTATCTATTCTTTTTATTAAAAAAATATTTTATTTCTATAAAATCGTCTTCTTTCTACAAAATCTTCTTTAGCATGTATGTAAGTATGTGTGTTCAAATATATTTGGAACTTTGGAATATAAATATGACATTTTAGATTTCGACATCCTATTTTATTTTTTATTTTACATTTCGAAACCCGAAGTTTCTCCCCTTTAACACAAACATTATCGTAATTTGTTCGCTGATTTCGCAAAAAAATCGAAAAATATTTAAAAATAAATTTCATAAACTATTTCATTTTAAAAGTTCCAAAAAGCGAATCTAATAAAATTTATGACTTGAGATTTATTTTCAGCGGCTGTGGCGAACGGATACACACATGTGGGTCGTCGCCAAAGCAGCCGTCATCATCTTTTTATTTAAAAAATAAATAATATCTTTATTTTATGTAAATGTTTTTTCGTTAAACTTTTTGCTATAATAAATTTGAAATTTTTCATTTTTGACATAAACTTATTTTCGAAATAAACAGAATTAGTTTTTTGACGTTTTGAAATGAAACTTGAAGAAAATCTTTTAAAGAAACACAACAGGAGGAAAAGAAAACAAGCAATAAAATTTTATTTGGCAATAAAACAAAGTATTTTCTTTATTCTTTACGAAACAAAAACTGAATTTTCATCAGTATATAGTAGAGTAGTTGGTTTATTTGAAATAGAAGACAAGCTTTTATACATATACTCGTATGTATGTATTCAGTTCAACAGCTTTTTGGGAAATGTTGCTAATATTTTGTGTATACAAAAGTTCCTAAACAAATTCTACATTACAGAACAATTCCAAAAGAAAATCAACCTAGTCCATCCGAACTACTTATGTTACGATCGCTCAGAACCAAAACCCCGTCTATAGTTAAGAACTTTGAATCAAAAATTGTTGATCTAAGAATTATACAAATAAAATTAATTCAAATATTAAGATATCTATAAATCAATATAACACAACGACGAAAAAATTAAACCTGTTCGCTAAGGTGATAGTGTAATGTTTCAGAAAAATCCGACCAGTTGTTGGTTTCCAGGAGAAATAATAGAGTCCTGTAAATAGCCAAGATCTTTTATAATTAAAGACAATCAAGGCATTTTGTATAGGAGAAATCAGGGTCATATACGGAAAAGTCCATGAAATAAAATATATGAAAATAAAGATATGAGCACAAATAGGACTGAGCATATTAGTGATGAAGTGGAGTTGAATTGTGAAAATAATGATAATGAAAGATATAAACAAACAAAAACTAAATTTATAGATTTTACATTTAAAAAAATTAATGTGCATGTATTTTATTACAAACTGTAAAACTTTGTAAGAATTTATAAACTAAAAACTGTATACATATGTATATATAAATATGAGCTAGAAACTACACATGTACATACGTATGTATAAGTCTAACTTCAATTTTATGTATTTAAGGTATTTGAAAATTATAGTTGATAATTATAAATCTTGTATTGAATTGTATCTTAAAAAGGGAGATGTTACTATATGTATTAACATCAGTCCCATAGTGTTACTTTAAGTTAGTTGGTAATTCATATTGTATATGAATAATATATGTATACTTTGAATAAAAGAGGCTCAGATATAATTGAGACATTGAGCTGAACATAACAGAGCGAATTTTTCATATTGATATTTTCAACAATTACCCAGCGAGGAAATTTTCAATTACATAAGCGATGATCCGATGCACACCTGTAGGTCAGTGGAGCACACCATCTAATATACGAATCTAGCGTACATTTTCAAACACTGTGCCGCATTTGTAGAGTAAACGTCTGCCACCTCCACGCAAAGTAAGCGAGATAGTGAGGTATACATTGTAAGTCCGGCAGTAGGCAGCTCGAATACAATCTCGCATAATTTATAAGTCGGTAGTAGGCAGGTTGATATAATCTGGCTTACATTGTAAGTAGGTCGAAGACGTATTGCACACCTCAAACACAGTTGTTTTGGGGAATATTCCATTAAACTAATTTGTTCTGTCTTCTATTTATTGCGTTTTTTTATTTTTTAACATGCTTAGATTAGTTGTTGTATGTTGTTTGTATGTTTGCAGCCCTCGAAACCCATGCCACACGAGTGATTATTACATATGTAGGTATATATGTATATATAGTGTTACTGCTTTAGTGCGATAATTGCTTGCAATACGGCAAGTATTGCTTCAGGGGAAGTGGGGGATTTTGGGGATTCACAAAGCCGATTTTGGGAATTCCCAAAATAATCGGACCCACTTCACTAACCGATTCGGAACCAGTTTTTCATATTCGGTGGCGTTTTTGCCTTGGAACATGCATCTGAACTATAAACTGTTAATCGCTTTCGTGCGAAAACTAAAGTTGCTGTAATGCTTCTGAGGTGGTAGAGGATTTTGACGTTTCCTGAAGACAACTAAGGGAATTCCCAAAAAAACTCGGAGCCGCTTTGCTAACCGAATCAAAACCGGTTTTTTATATCTGAATGGTTATTCGATTTAGTGCGAAAATTAAAGTTGACATATTATTTCCAGGAAGCAGGGGATTTTGGTGATTCCTAAAGCCAATTTTGGGAACTCAAAAAAAAAAAGAAAAAAAAAAGACTTGAAAACCGTTATACGGATAATTATCAGTGTGAAAATTGAAGTTGACATATTATTTCCAGAGAAGCAGGGAATTTTGGTCATTCCTAAAGCCAATTTTGGGAATTAAAAAAACAAGACTTGAAACGCGTTATACGGATAATTATCAGAGCGAGAATTGAAATTGACATATTATTTCCATGAAGCAGGGGACTTTGGTGATTCCTAAAGCCAATTTTGGGAATTCAAAGAACAAGACTTGAAACGCGTTATACGGATAATTATCAGTGCGAAACCTGAAGTTGACATATTATTTCCAGGAAGCAGGGGATTTTGGTGATGCCTAAAGCCAATTTTGGGAATTAAAAAAACAAGACTTGAAACGCGTCATACGGATAATTATCTGGTTATATGGATAATTATCCGGTGTTTGTCGGTTTTTATCAGAGGGCAAGTGAAAGTAAAATGTAAAAAGTAAATGTACTTTAAAAAAAAAATAAAAAACAAGCTTTGATATCAAACTAAAAACTAACGCGCTGTTCATAGAACACAGACGAGCAAATCGTCTAGAAAATTTGTACGAAAGCTACTCAATTTTTCGAGTGGTTTTCATATAAATTTTTTTAGATAAGTGCTGCTCGTCTGTGTTCTATGAACTGCACATAAGAAATCATTTTAAAAAGAAGCTTAAACAATAGTGATTGAAAAATACTAGTAGTATTGCTATCCCCGTTTTGCCAATTTATACCCTTGATAAGCGTTTCGCAAGCCATATGTCTACAAATATATGGGAAAAATTGCTAATTGTGTGAGTCTAGTTAGCCACACGGAGGCACTGGTGAATCGTAAATAATTCACTTCGTGGAATTGGTCCATCATCAGATAAGGCCGCAAAGGCAGGGGTTGATGTAAATCTTTTTCATTACTACGCTCATACACTTTGTAAGTTACTATTCATTGAACACAAAGTGCTGCACACATCATTGATATGTAATGTGGTAGGCAGGATTCGCCCCTGGGTCCTTACAAAGTAGGTCTCATTGCGTGACTTCTATTAAAATGTCGATAATGAAAATTTCTTCAATGAATGTACGCGACAACGGCACAGCAAACGTGAGATTGCCAGACATTATTATTGAAGAATCGCCATTCATAAGAATGATGAAAGTAATGCAAATTGTCAGCAAAGCTGAACTTGGTTGGAATTTGTCTATTACAATTCTCCGCCAGTGGATAAAGGAAATATATAACGTATTATATGTTTATTGGTTTCCTGTTTTTCATATCATAAAAGACTACTGAAACGTAAGAGCAAAAATTTTCTATTATGAGACCGCTAAGATTATTATATAGGATGTAAATTCATTGCATACAGGAGTCAAGTGATTTTCTTTCCTACGAAACTCTGCGATGGCAGGGGATTCCATTAAAATTCACCTATAAATATCAATGATATTGCCTGCTAGGACTCACAGATACGCAGATGTCTAATAAGCACAACTAATTTGGGTCATCTATGAAGTTTTGGGAAATTGCTTAAAAAATTTATGCTTGACGCACAGGAAAATTCAGCATTTGCCGTTGATGATTTTCAGTTAGTGTCAGTGTTTTTCACGATGAATCATCATGACCTTAGCCAGCGGGAAGATATTTTTGCAACACACTGAATTTTCTGCCAAATAACGCTTTTTGGTGGGTGGTAAAAACCAAAAATCAATATGTAATTCAATGTTATAGGTTCGGTCAAATTCAAAGCTATTTTGTGTAAAAAAGTATTAATTATATATTTTTTTAGGATAATCAAAGTATTTAAGCCGCCCTCAAAAGTTATTTTATATGTTGTGCAAACTATTTTTGGTAACGCGCCTGTTTTACGTGCCCTCCTCATATATGGTCTAATGTTATTGCTTTCATTTAAAAATAAAATTAACACAATTAATTGATATTCATAAGCAAACAAAAATAATTGAAATGTTAATAATTAAAATGTTAATAAAAAAAAAAATTAAACTACACCTGCTCATTGCAAAAAAAAAAAAAAAAGACGTTAAAAAATATTTTAACAACGTAAATAAATATTTTAACAACTCAGTTTTGCCATCGCTTTGCCTTTTTGGGAAATTGTGAAAAACTGTGAAATGAGCTGAAAAAATAAAATAAAAATTTGCCAACACGAAAAGATACTTTAGGAATTAACAATTTATTGTTAATTGCAGTTTAATTAATTGCTCGATTTTGGTCTATTTGCTGGTAAACGATTGAAATATTTCCTTTAAATATTTAAGTCAAGTAATTAATATCAATGAGTCAATTGTGAAATATCAAATTTAATAGTTAATTTTTTTATTAAATGTTTGTTAAATGAAGATCATAAAAACACTGTTCAACAAAACCCACTTTGCTACGTTTGTAACTATTAAATTAATTTTGGCGCTCTGTTAATAACATCTGCTAAGAATGTTTTAAACTTTTAACTCTTCACAGTTTTATTAATTTTATTGACCTATAAATTTTACAGTTAATTTTAATTGCAGCAGATAATGAAATACTAGTTCAGAGTTTTCTTATTAATTAAAAGAAATTTTTTGACATATAGAAATCTAGAGGGTTAAAGAGGCCCGTTAGATCTAAGCCACCCTTGCGTACTCCAACTGGGGACTGGGCCAGAACTGATTCCGAAAAGGGAATGTACGCTAACCACTTGAGGAACGTGTTTGCCATTGACGGACTGAATGATGAAGCTGATATGCCGCCATATGCCGTTAGACCTCCCGTACCTTTTAGACTTCGTTTTCAAGATGTCGACAATGCTACTAGTAACTTAAACCCTAGAAAAGCTCCAGGTATTGCTAAAGTTACCCCGAGTAGCTAGAAGACTCGTCCTTTTTATTTTTAATGCTATTTTACGTCTCGAGTATTTTCCTACTGAGTAGAAGGTGTCTGTCATTACTATGATACCCAAACCAGGAAAGGATCCTACAAAAGTTGGGTCATATAGGCCGATAAGTCTATTGTTAACAATTTCAAAACTGTTCGAGAAATTGCTAATGACGAGGTTGACCCCAATCTTGAATGAAGTAGGATATATTCCTAACCATCAATTCGGTTTTAGGACTAAGCATAGCACCATACAACAAACACACAGGCTGGTAAATGTTATCAGAAACGCGTTCGAAGATAAAAAATATTGCTCAGCTCTATTTATTGACCTTTCCAAAGCTTTTGACAAAGTGTGGCACGAACACTTAACTCATAAAATAAAATCTGCCTGCAAACACTCACAAGCTGTTAGAGAGCTACTTATATGACCGGAAATTCGTGGTTAAGGAAGGTGGTTTCAAAAGCTCGGCTCAGCCAATCGAAGCTGGAGTTCCCCAGGGTAGCATATTGGGTCCAACTTTATATTTGATTTATGCTTCAGACATGCCAACGAGCTGCAAAATTCACACTTCAACTTTTGCAGATGATACAGCATTCATCAGTCCATGAAGACTATAAATTAGCATCACGAAATTTGCAAGAACATATTCTTATATTGGAGAAATGGCTGAAACTTTGGAAAGTCAAAGTAAATGAACAAAAATGTACCCATGTTACATTCACATTACGCAGAAAAACTCGTTGGGCTATTAAAATCAACAACTACATTGTTCCGCAGCACAGTGAAGTCAAATACCTTGGTATTCACCTCGACCGTAGGCACAAGTGGAAGTCTCACATTGACGCTAAAGTCACCCAGATGAAATAAAAAGCAGTGCAACTAAATTGGCCCATCGGCAGAAATTCTATCTTGAAGTTAGATTGCAAACTTTTGTTGTATAAAGCAATCCTAAAGCCAATATGGAGCTATGGAATTCAATTGTGGGGTACCGTCTCTGCATCCAACATTGAGAAAATTCAAAAGCGCCAGAATAAAATTCTTCGTACAATTACTGCAGCTCCATGATATGTTAAAAACTCTCGAATTCACAAAGATCTAGGTGTACGCTTTAGTGAAAGATGAATTTTCAAAACACGCGATAAGGTACATTAACAGAGTGGAGTCTCACCCGAATCTTCTCGCACGTAGCATCCTTAACTTTGGTGGCCACACTCGACTGAGAAGGATGGACACCCTTGCAACCATCAGAGCATTGGAAAGGTCTTTTCGTCTAGCATTGGCTGGATCTAAGTAAATAAAATTTTTCAATATTAATTAACTTTTTTTCTATATTAATTAATGAATTTTTATTTTTAAGATTTGCATACTTATTGTTAATTTTTTTTAGAAGATACAATAAATAATTGAATTATAAAAAAAATATATAGAAATCTTAAAGGAATAACAATAGAAAATTTCAAAACCATACATACACTCCGGTTCACTGATTTAGAGGCACTAAAAATTCTATATTCAGAAGCCTGTATCTTATGCAATTTTTAGCCGACTGCAGAATTTTAAAATCGAAGTGAAAGCTAAAAATTTTGAGATATAAAAAAATCATGATAAAAGTGGTTTCCTAACTTAATAACTTTTTTGAGCAAATTTATAAAAATAAATCCAAAAATTTACTTTTTTTTGATTAAGTTGAATAAAAGCATTTTATTATTTTTAAAATCAGCGATATTTCTTTTTTGTACGGAGGGATTGTTTATTATAATTTATTACATCTTAATCAATTTAAGAGTCAAAATGGCAAAATAACAAATTTTAGATCTATCGCAAGAAATTAAAATCGATGTTTACCGTTCTGAAGGATATTCTAACTTCGCAACAACTAAAAAAAAATTGGACAAAGCCCAACAGCTGTCGACAATTACAGCAGGGATTAAAAAAAAAGTTCCTTTTGCTTCAAACTTGGCACAATTATTTGGCATGGCGACTGAAAGGCAAAAAAAAAAACTTTTTCCTCGATATCGGTCTATACATAATAAAATAAGATTACTTAAATGCAGAAAATGGAAATTTCCGATATCGGTCCATATATACTCGAGATATAGCCTAAACGAATTTTTCCTTGAACTTAAACAATTTTGTTTACTTAAAAGTAGTTCTGGTAATAAACGGAGGTTACTAAAATACAGAAAATGAAAAATTCCGATGTCGGTCCATATATACCCGAGATATAGCCTAAACTGGTTTTTCCATGAAAATTTCCATGAAAGATTAACTTTTTGGAATGACGATTACAAGGCAAAAATATATTTTTCCCGGTATCGGTCCTATCCGAGCATATTAAGTTGAAAATTGTAATATATACATACTATATACAGAGTGGCGCAAAAATAACCTTCCGATGCTTTTTGGCTGTAATTTAAAAAAAAAATTAAAACTTTGATTCTTCTTGTGGATTATTTTTATTTGGTCTTTTAATTTTTTTTACATCAAGTCGAGAATATGATGTCATGTAAATGATGGCCGCCGCCACAGTTGATTGTCATTTAAGCCCTTTTTATAGCATTTTCCATCACATTGGCCAAAACTTCCGGCGATAGGTCCTCACATTCTTGACGGATATTGTCTTTAAGAGCTGCAGGAGTCTGAAGCTTGTTGACATAAAACTGCGACTTCAAAAAGCCCCACAAAAAAAAGTCTGCAGCGGTCAAATCAGGCGATCTTGCTGGCCAGTGCAAATCGCCAAAACAGGAGATTAGGCGCCCAGAAAATGCATCCTTCAGCATACCGGTTGTGGCACGTGCAGTGTGTGCCATAGCACCGTCCTGTTGGAACCACATGTTTTCCAATCCCAATTCATCAAGTTGCGGTAAAAAAACTCATTGCTCTGTAGCGCTCACCATTCACAATAACCGTTTGGCCCACGACGTCTTCAAAGAAAAAAGGTCCAATGACTCCTCCAGCGAAAAAAGCACACCGTACAGTGACTTTGAGCGGGTGTAATGGCTCTTCGTGGGTTACACGCGAATTTTCAGTGCCCCAGAAGCGTAAATTTTGCTTATTTCCGTACCCGCTAAGATGGAAATGGGCATCATCACTCATGATTATTTTTGATGAAAAATCATCTTCCTCTTGGGGTCAAATAAATAGTCACCAATATTCCGCGTTCCGGAGCAATGTAGCGTAACATTGTTTATTAACGTGTATTTCGCATGTGTTTACTACACAAATGTCAAAGCAGAACTGACATTAGGGGGCAATCGCAAAATTTATAGCATTTTCTGATTAGAGGATTACTTTTGCGCCACCTTGTATAAGTGACTATCGTGAAGGGTATTTTAGATTTGGCTCAGCCGAATATACTCTTACTTGTTTTGTTATTGAAATTGTGCGGCAAATTTGCAATCATTTTTTGAATCGCTTTTTTTGGGAACTGTTTTGGTAAAAATCAAAACAAGAGGACAAAACACCCTTTCCAAAGTAACAAACGGATATACAATTTTTCTGGCATAAGATATAATCAGCTGTCAAAACTTTTTTTATTTTTTCTTGCGCCGTAAGTTGTATTGAACAGTGTGCATCTTCATCATAATCGTATTGAATTCAATTACAGTATCGTACCAGAGATCTGCACCGGTGCACCGCAACCATAAGTACGCCAGTTGCTTACCCAATCATTTTCACATTCGAGTATTTTAAACACTCTTAAAAATTGATGCGGTGGTATTTATACCTGTTGTTCGTTTGCGAAATCTTGATACATCAAAAATGTATCCAATTACTTTCATGTGTATTTTTTTAAGAGTAAAAGAAACGACCGCAAAAAAGAGTGTTGATGTTAGAGAAATATTTTAAGTATTTTCTATTTTCGCTTCTAATCGTTTTCTTTATGATACATATATGACGTTGTCACAAAATAAACCTGTAAAAACAACACTCTGGACAAATTCTTTTGTTGTGGGCTGCCAGATTTAATAATTTACAACCATGTTGACGATTTTGAATGTAACATATGAACATAACATACTTTTAAGATTGTTTTTAATGAAAAATTTGTAACTAAAATTCAAATCTAACAATTTTCCACAATTGCTTATATGTATGTGTAACTGTGCATTTGTTGTGGTTATGGATTAAAACCAAGAAATAAAAATTATTAAAAATGAAGAAACGTAAAACAAAAGAAATTTGATGAAAAGGTGCTTCATAAAAACGGTCGATTTTTTTTAAGTAAAAGTTATTATTTTTAGCGGTTTTGTACTAAATATGTATGTCCAAATAAAATATGTGTAAACATTTTCTTCAAAACACGCTCGCCAACACATAATGTTTTAAGAACCTTCTGGCAACGCCAGTAAATGGTAAAGGTAAATGTGTGACTGCAAATTCCTACATACAAATACTATTTTCGTTGTTAAAAAAAGTATGAGTACGATTGCCGATTGTGGAAAAAATAATTAAGAAACCAAATCAAGCAGCCACCGCATACAAACTTGATTTTGTATGTTATATACTCTTGTTAATAGACGCAAGCTGTAACGAGTAGAAAACATACTTCTGCAAACAATATACTTAGATCATTAAAAAAGCCACCGGTTGCAGATCTCTGACTCGTACATTAACAAATTAAATCTAATCTTTTCCGTTTGCCATCACTTTTGCTTAGATAATTGTGCGAAATTTGTTTTAATTAAGTGTTTTTTAATTCAATTTTCAAATTCATTAGAACAATTAAAATTTTATCATTTAAAGAATGAAAATTGCTTTGTGTAGCCGTTTAATAATAATAAAACGACGAGTCAGAAATAGCAAAAGTGAAGACGTCTCTACTTTTTATGTTTGAGTCACACAGTACGAGTAATGAAAACAATTGCAGAAAATTTTTAATTATTTATGATGCTTGTACGTCAACTTATGCACATCTCTATAATTTTTTAACTGCAATATTAATTAAAGTTCAGCTGAAAAGCATATTTAATATAAAATTTTTTAAACAAACATAAAAAACAGCGTAGTATATTCTTTGGCAGGATTATAAGTTGCGTCTTCGAGATTGGTGGTGGAGCATTCTACCAATTTGCCTATCTGAGAATTTTGGACAGTTAAATTACGGTTGACGCTCTAGTTTTGGCTGCACTCTTACGCGTCTAGAAAACTTGTGAAATACACGTTAATAAACAATGTTATGCTACACTGCTCCTGAACACGGAATATTGGCCAATAATTTTCATAAAATTTGACCAATAATTTTTATAAAAAATAATCATGAGTTATGAGGCCCATTTTCATCTTAGCGGGTACGTAAATAAGCAAAATTTACGCTTCTGGGGAACTGAAAATCCGCGTGTAACCCCCGAAGAGTCACTAGACCCGCTCAAAGTCACTGTATGGAGTGCTGTTTTCGCTGGAGGAGTCATCGGACTTTTTTCTTCGAAGACGTCGCGGACCAAATGGTTACTGTGAATGGTGAGCGCTACAGAGTAATGATCAACGAGTTCTTTTTGCCGCAACTTGATGAATTGGGATTGGAAAACATGTGGTTCCACAATGCTACGGCACACACTGCACGTGCCACAACCGATATGCTGAAGGATGCATTTCTCGGGCGCCTAATCTCCCGTTTTGGCGATTTGCACTGGCCAGCAGATCGCCTGATTTGACCGCTAGAGACGTCTTTTTGTGGGGCTTTTTGAAGTCGCGGGCTTATGTCAACAAGCCTTAGACTCTTGCAGCTCTTAAAGACAATATCCGTCAAGAATGTGAGGACCTATCACCGGAAGTTTTGGCCAATGTGATGGAAAATGTTATAAAAAGGGCTCAAATGACAATCAACTGTGGCAGCGGCCATTTACATGACATCATATTCTCGACTTGGTGTAAAAAGATTAAAAGACCAAATAAAAATAATCCACAAGAAGAATCAACGTTTTTCATTTTTTTTAATTACAGCCAAAAAACATCGGAAGGTTATTATTGCGCCACCCTATATAAGTTCTACTACATTTACATTTACGTTATAGTTACAATTTCTACGGTCGGCAAAATGGGCTGTAAGAATTTATTTACCACTCAAATGTAGTTGGTAATTGACAGTAGTGGCATTGCCACATATTGTGGCCCCTTATTATATGACATTATATAAAGTTGTCTTTAGCACAAGTGAGTACTAAACCGGCCTTTGACAATTGTTCACTGTTATTTCTCTTTAAATCAATAATTTAGAATAACAGTTAGTTTTTATTTTCGCAGTTTAAAGTCTTTTGTACCAACAACGTTTGTCTAATTAATTTATTTTAAGTATTTAATGATTTAAAATTTTTCTTTTATGATGTCATTAACAAAAGTCGGCTTTGAACATTTACGTTTAGAAATAAATATTCAAAATATATTACATAAATAACACATATCAAAAAACAAATACCCGAACAGCTTTATAAATCTTTCATAAACAATTTATGTTAATTTTTCAACAAATTAGAAATATACATATGTATATATCTATGTATATAAAAACTCATAAAATAAATTCATAAATAAATGGAAAACAAGCAACAATTGTCTGTTAAACCGCAGTAACAACTAATTTACTCGTAGCTGGGGAATACGGCGGCAAGTGCAATTGCAACTGCTACAGCAGCAACCGAATGGAATGGATCAACCAGCGAACAAACCAACCAACACGCTGCCAACTGTTGGCATGTGTTTGAGTCATGATTGCTTACGAATCTTTTTGTGTTGAATTCTAAAATGTTTAGTTTACAATTATCTAAAAGATCACTGTAATAAAATGAGGGGGAAAAGCAGAGACATCAAATCTGCTAATGTTTTATTTAGAAACAAATTTTGAAAATTTTTGAAAGAATGCAAGTTGGGTTAAACTTACTGAGGAGAAAATTTTTTATAAAGAAACTCTTTTAAGCAGAAACTTTCACATCGCGCCTCGATGGCTGAGAGTCTGAACACAATACTCGTATTTGCGGTGTGGTACCACTTCCCGTTGAGGGAGAGAAAAATGAACATAATACAACGGAAGACGGCGATGGCAATACTCGCCATTGTTAGTTTACATTTTAATTACTTTATTTGTGCGTACGTTTTAGATTTTTGACCACATATCTTTTTTAAGAGCAGTATGGAGCTCTTACGGAAATCACAGTTCTTATAGGAACCTGAATGTAAAAAAAAGTTACGGAATTTCAGGTTGGTAAATCCCTTATGTAAATTTCCGCACACCGGTACGGAGTTCTAAAAGAAAAGTGAACGGAATTTTTGATATTTGCTTATTATTATAGGTGATTTCAAAGTAAACGTGGAGACTTTTTTCCGTTAACTGAAACAAAAATTAATGTTCATATATTTATTCGCCTACGGAATTGTTGACAGTTGACTTATTATTAAGAAAATAGATTTCAAAAAATTTTATAAATTGACACGATAGTAATTTTTTGTTTATAAACAACTTTTTCTACACCAATCTACACAATTATTTTTCCGTGTAGAAATAAATGTATATTTCCAAACGTGAATTACCGTAAGAACACCGTACCGGCCTTTATATATATTTTTTATGTATGTATAATCAAAATTTTTTCAAAAGCGCTATTTTTAATTTATTCATCAATAACTATTTTGTCCCCGTTAAAGTAATCCCCCTCAGATATAATACACTTATGACAGCGTTTTTTTCAATTATCGAAACACTTTTCAAAAGCGCTATTTCGAGTACGGTGGTTGAGGCATGATAGCGATTTTATTTTTGTCAAAAACTCACGCACAAGCATCGATATGTGAGCTGGTGCGTTATCATGGTGCAAAGTCCATGATTGTTTTTTTCCACAATTCTGTGCGTTTCTGACGAATTGCTTAGCGTAAACGGCGCATAACTTCAAGGTAGTATTCCTTATGCTGCACCAGGTCATTGCAGTCGAAGAAAACAGTGGAAAACCCTTCACATTTGACCGAACTTGACGTGCTTTTTTCGGTTTCTTCTCGACGCTTCCATTGGGATGACTGGGCTTAGGTTTCAATGTCATAGCCATAAAACCATGATTCGTGACCTTTTTGAGGAAATCTGGATCGTCGTTGACGATGTTAAACAGCTCCTGAGCAATGTCCACGCGACGTTGTTCTGGCTCAAAATTTAGTAAATTTAGTAAAAAATCGAAGAGCACACCAAAACATGACTAACCTTTTTATCTATCAAAAACAAACTGACCATCCGAAATGGCTGATATTGCCAACATATATAACAAACATGTGTAACAACATAACAGAAAAAAATGCGAAAATCGAACATACATAACTCACGAAACTTGAAAACAACGGTTATTTTTGATCAGACCATGTATAAGGTTATAAGATATTAAATGCTCCTCCATCAGATTGTTTTGGTACACAACATGCGCAACCAAAACAAAATACTTTCATATATCTAATAATAATCGAATCGAATATTTTTCGTATAACGAGCGCCCGACGCTTAATTCACAATAACATTAGTATTTTTCATTCACTTCTTCTTAAAAATATTTCTTAATTTTTAGTTTGATATCGACGAGAGTTTTTTAGGTTTATTAACTAACAGGGCTGTTCAACACATCGCATTTTGTAAAAGTGATTTGAAATCACAAAATATTTTTGATTTTTGTAATTTTAAACCGGTAAGTCAACTTGCAATGAATTTTGAAATCACATTCTAATTTTTGCAGGTACTTTATTATGAATTTCATAATTTATTACATTAATAAATGACTTATGTGCGTATTCATAAAAAATTAAAATGTATTTGAAATAAGTTTTAGTAAAATTTTGTATGGAATTTTTGAGTTAAAACACATTTCAAATTCATTTAAATTTTTATGAATATACCCATTAATGTGTATTCTGTTAATTATTTAAGTAAAACTATTTATTTTATAAAAAAAACTAGCTACACCCATTTTGTTGCAATAATTGTAGTATTCTTTTGAGATTTGGTTTAGGGATTTATTTTACTTTTTTTTACTTTAACTATTTTATTTATTAAAAGTAATTAACTTTATTTCACAAATATTGAAGATTCAATAAAAAAATGAATGAAAAAAAAAATTCACAAATAATACTGCGATTAAATACATTCCACCTGAAAGTAAAAATATCAATAATTGAAATAAAAAGCAGCTGTTTGATTGTGCTTTCGTGTATAAATCACATCGAAAATCACAAAAAATTGTGGTTTGCGGAATAGATACAATTCAAATTTGTACTTTTGAAACGGCTTGTGCTTAAAAATTAAGAAATAATTTTAAGAAGAAGCTTAAACAATAGTGAATGAAAAATACTTCTCAATTTTTACTTTAGTATCAAAGCTTGTTTTTTAGTTTTTTAAATTATATTTATTTTTTACTTTTTAGCCCTCTGGTAAAAACGGGATAATTATCTATATAACGAAATCATTATCCGTATAACGCGTTGGGAGTTTTTTTTTGAGTTCCCAAAACCGGCTTCAGCAATCGCCGAAATGCTCCATTTCCCCGGAAACAATATGACAATTTCAATTTTCGCACTAAATCGAATGACCGTTAATAGTTTAGATACACGTTCCACCGCCAAAATGCGTTCTGAATATGAAAAACCGGTCCCAATTCGGTTAGCAAAGCAGTTCCGAGTTTTTTGGGAATTACTAATGTTGGCTTCAGGAAATTCCAAAATCCCCCCACTTCCTCAGAGGCCGCTTAAAGTTCAAATGCATGTTGCACGGCAAAAAGGCGCACCGAATATGAAAAACCGGTTCTAATCCGATTAGCGTAGTAGTTCTGATTTTTTTTTTTTGGTATTTCCAAAATTGGCTTCGTGAATCCCCAAAATCCCCCACTTCCCCGCAAGCAATGCGAAAACTCTAATTAATGCACTAAAGCAGCAACACTGTATATATAGTTTTATATACTTATATATGTAATAATCTCTCATATGGCATGGGTTTCGAGTGTTGTAAACATACAAACAAACATACAAGTGAAACTAATGTAAGCGTGTTAAAAAAAACTTACATTTTTAAAAACTATGAATGTACTATAGAGCTGGAATACGGGACGGTGTACGCTATATAATGTGAATCTACTATTATCGCAATTATTATATTAAGTTATATATGCGAATATGCTCTCTGAAATACAATTCAGATGTGATCTTTCAAAATGCGAACTGCGTAACTTTGGAATAAGTTTGAAACTGCTATAAAATGTATTTTTTTTTTAATTAAACATTAATATAAACGTAAATGTTTTCCAATACAAATAAGTATTCCCCAACTGTTGTTATTCTGCTTACATATTTTAATTAGGTACATATATCTTAAAATTATAACTACGTTAAAGCAAAACAAATTGGCGATTATAAAACGTAAAAACACTACTGCGAGTAGGCTGAGTTTGTATTATTGCATTAATTATCACTTATAAGCATCTATAAATACTTCCCTCCATGTTTTGCAAAAAATATTTCTTCATTTTCTCACCACTTAAAATACTATAGTTGGAGAGAAAAACACCACTGTTATGCTGAGTGCGCAAATTCTATACCCATAAAATAGAATGCACATGCAGCAAATACTCATATTTTTGTAATCGCTTAGAAAAAAATCAAATTACCGCTTGCCCATTGTATAGGGTGTTCAGAATTACATACATCCAAATGTACGAGTATTTATAAAATGTGCACATAAAAATTGTTTATTAGATATTAAAACAAATTGTTTGAAATAGACGAGAGTAAAATGCGATAAAAGTAAACATTAAATATTTAAATGTTTACGGCCTTCAATGGCAGACGAAAAGTGGTAGTTATGACACCAATGTAAAACGAATATAATTTTTATATAAAATTCAAGAGAAAATGGGACACATGAAGATAATTTTATATTTATGACATACTTTTTAAATGTCTATTTTGAGTGATTTGCTTTTATGCATTACAAACAAATTACCTTTACTTTTAACCATTAATGGGTGGGTAAACTAATAAAATTATTAAAATGTATTAAAAATTAATTTGAATAAAATTTTATATGTAACGTACGAATTGAAACTCGTTTCGAATTTATTTTACTTTTTATCAATATGCCCTATTAGAGTTGAGCAAAGTCAACTTTAAGTAACAAAATTGATATAACTGCAACCCTATCCACTCTTTCGCGGATGATAGCAGCATTTGTCACTCGTACTCTTTTAGTTATAGGCCCAGCCTATCAGAGATCGCTGCCAAGAGACTAAATATGAATGATTCACTGAATAGTGATCTTCTATTAGTCTCTGGTCGCCTTTAATGCTCGTAAGACCCAGTGTTGCTTATTGACGCACAAACAAACGACAGCAAATGCTGCTTCATCTGTACTCATGGATGGTATAAATATTGAAGAATCGGATGCTCTTGATATTCTTGGAATGAAGATACAGTGTGATGTTCGCTGGACTGATCATATTTTTCATGTCTCTAAAGAAGCATTCAAGTGCCTCGGTTTTTTGAAACGGTGTAAGATGTACTTCACTCCATCCGATCTTCTTACTATTTGTACCACCTGCATCCGACCGAAAATGGAATACAACTCTCATGTTTGGGCCGGTGCCTCAAAGTCTATTTTGGGGTTACTCGACCGTGTGCAGGAGAGGGCGAAGAAGCTCATCGGTGACAGTAGGGTATCCAACTCTATTGACTCACTGGAGCATTGATGCAGTGTGGGATGCATTACTCTGTTCTATCGATACTACAATAGATTTTGCTCTGACGAGATTAGGGATCTTGTTCCCGAAACGTGCACATTTTTACGTAGCACGCGTTCATCGTCTAGAGCTCACCCATTTGTGGTCAATTGCCCGGGGAATCGTACTACGCATTGCAGAGAGAATTCGTTTTTCAGCCGTACTCTTCGTCTGTGGAATAAGTTGCCTGCAGACGTGTTTCCTGTCTGTTATAACGTTGGAAAGTTCAAGTCAAATGTTCACAAACACTACTCCCTCTTTGCCCCTCCTCACAACCTATTTTCCTAGTTCTGATACAATGCACTGCATATCCCCTGAGTACTGGTCCAATATAAAAAAAAAACTCAGTTGTAAGTCTCGAAATGAAAGAACCACAAACAAGCCTTTCAATGCTGGCAATTAATTTCATATTAGTTGCATGCAGATGAGCCCTGCTATTTGGGCTGTAGGAAATTTAATTTAACTGATTTATTTCTATAGAACTGTGTGGTTATGAATGGTGCCTGGAATGCGGGTTGGTTGCTCAGTAGCCAATTTGCCTTGGATCTAAATCTAGCATGTGTTTATCGCTTTAAAAAGATGATTACGTGTAAGTACTCGTACTTGTATCAAAAATGTTGCTCAACTGCTATATATTTCACTATCAATAATTGCCTTCTAACCGATGAAGAGATATATCATATTTTTCAAAAGTAGTCGCTTCTCCCTATTTAAAAATTATAAAGCACACTTTTTCCATATTTTGAAACAAACTTCAATGATTCCTTATTACCAAAAAAAGAGACCAACGTGACCGGTTCTGTATCAGTTCTCTTTCGCTTCTTGCATGATTTTTATATTTGTCTATGTGAAAATCTCACAAGATGTTGAACAATTTTTTCCTTTGCAGAATAATTTTTTATTTATTAAAGAAAAATATATACACAGCTTGTCTTCTATATTTCTCAGTTGTCTACATGTCGACATTTCATAGGAGCCACCCTAATCATTAATTGCAAATTTTTGAAAGATATGCTCAAACATTTACCTTTATATCCCAACAATCTAAATAAATTATTGAGAATTTAAAAAGAAAAATGCTTTAATAATACCTGTCACAACACAAAAAACAAGCTTTTTCATTTATACGCGTCCATTTCTATACACCTTTCAATGTAGAGTCGCGTATAAATGGAAAAGCTTGTTTTTGTGTTTTGATAGGTATTATTTAGATCAGTTATGCCCAAAATTTCTATATGGAAGAGTAAACACCAATATATTTAACGAAAAACCACTTTTATTTAATATTTTTTGTTGTAAAAAGCAAAACATTTACAAAAACAAAGTTCACACTGATAGTCGTCAATGTTTACCAACAAAGCATGCGAAAGTGTTGCTGCTATGCTTTTCTGTGTGTGCGGTGAAGAGCGAAAAAAAAATATGAAAGACGAATTTGTTTGTGTATTTTTCATTGCTAATGCTGAGCGCAGTATTTGTGTATTAAAGAGCGCAGCCGTATAGCTAAGCGCATTTACAAAAACAATTGAGTATCAAACGCATAGGCTTGGGCATGTTTAATTTAGATTCTTGGGATATAAAGTTAAATGTTTGAGAATATTTTTATAAAATTTTCAAAGTCTACTGATGATTAGGGTAGGTCCTATGAAATGTCGACATACTCGTATAGACAACTGGGAAACTTAGAAGACAATGGTATCAATGTTAGAAGCTAATATAGTGAATAAAACTCAAGGCGAATGAATTCGCCTTGATAAAACTCATTTGTTTGAATTATTATTTTTTTATTTAACAAATATTAACAGAGAAATACCTGAAAAAACCTGTAGACTAATACAGTTAGTTAGTTGAGGCGAACAGTTAACCGTGAGAGCGAGACCCAAAACTCTCGAAGACCAAACAACAACAACAAGCCTGATGGCACTTAAGAAAAAATTACGATGACTTGAGAGCTGTCCATCCCAGAGCTGCTTTACAACTGCCTTGCAGAATAAAGTTCAGGCTTTATATTGAAACTTGTATCGGCAGTATCCAAAGTGATAGGTTCCGTGTTAGTTTTCTTTAACTTCTTGCATGTGTTTTTATATTTGCTGACTTGAAACCCTCGCAAGATGTTAAACAGTTTTAATTTGCAGTATAATTTTTGAATTTGATATTAAAACTTGAGCAATCTTGGGATAACCAAGTGATCGGTTATGTAATAGTTCCCTTTCGTTTCTTGCATATGTTTCCGAATTTACTGACCTAAGTAGCTCAAAAAGCAAAACAAATTATTTTATTTGCAGTATAAATTTCAGGCTTTCTATTAAAACCTCTGTCATCTGCAGCCAAAATGTCTTTCGCATCTTAAATATGTTTTTATATCTGCCGACTGAGAAAGCTGGAAAGGTGCCCAAACAATTTTCGTTACTTTATATTGCAGTATAAGTTTCAGACTTTATCTTAGAATCTGTATCAGTTGTATCCAAAGAGACCGGTACTGTGCTAGTTCTCTTCCGCTTTTTGCATACGTTTTTGCCGAAGTGAGCTGGTAAAAAGATTTTTTTTACTTTACATTGCAGTATAAATTTCGGGCTTTTCTTGAAACCTGCATCCAATGTGACCGGCTCTGTGTTAGTTCGGTTGCACTTCCTGCATATGTTTTAATATATGTATATTGCCTTAAAAAGCTCCTAAGATGCCAAACAATTTTAATTTACAGTATAGGTTTCATCCTTTATTTTCAAACCAGTATCGCTTTACTTCCCACCAAATCTCTTTTCTATTTTCCATTTAATCGTTTAACTGCTAGCAAATAATTAAAGGCCTACCAAAGGAACTGAGATTTTTTTATTTAAATCATGCTTCTCTGTTTAATGACTGACTGTCAATAAACTGGTTTGAACAAAAGAAAATGTTTGCACAACAAAAACTGTTATATTTCTAATGAACTAAATGGCGGCGGAACAGTTCTACACGTAAATCTCTTACCATCAATGTCAATGGCATAACAACATAACTATTGTCAAGGGGTTCGGTTCTGGTATAATTAAATGTTAAATAAAAAAACAACAATGCAATTGTTTTCCTTTGTAACCAATTTCCTTTATATCTCTTTTTTGTCTTATTGCACATCATAAAATTCTGTCATCGCCATTCTGCTTGTTACGAGAATCATCAGTTACTTTTAATAAAGCATTAAAGTGTTGCACTGTGGGTGACAAAATTGTGGCACTTATCACATAATTTTCAATTTGTTGTGATTCGAGTGGGAGGTTTGATTTAAAAATGTGTTTTCGTTTAGAGTGTATTGCACATTTGTGTTTATAAATTTTTATCAAAAATTGTAGATCTTTCGCAATAATTTTTTTTTAAGTGCTGATTACTATTGATAAACTATATGATAAGCTTGTTTTATTGTTATGGAGAAGTTTCTGCAAGACTCAATGGTAAATGAATTATTAAAGCTGCATGCTTTTGAAAAAATTGCTCTTACATATGTATGCTTGTAGATGCTTGCGATAAAAATAATTGAATTCAGCGGAGAGGGGATCTCGGAAGTCCGGAGTTTTTTTTCTTCTTTTTTTGAGCGAACAAAAGAAAAAAAGCTATGCTAAAGTTCGTAAAAGAAGCGGCAACATGTCAAATATATTCGACCACCTAAAACGGGTCCACTCTAGTTATTTAAAAACACATATGTCATAAATAGACTCATTGTTTAAAACACCCGAAACCTACGGCTCAGGCACAGATCGCAAAAATAAAATTAACAACGCAGAGATTCGTAAAAAATAAAATTGAAAATAATGCTATGTTAGTTTTAGTATATACATGTTATGTGTTAGATTCGATACTATCGAAATCATCGATAATTTTAAAATATACTATCGAAACTATCGAATGGACCGACTATCGATAGTTTTGCAGCTCTGCTTTTAAGCATGCGGTGCAGTTTTGTTTTCTTTTTTCCACTTTTTTCTTCGATATTTTTGTCACATGCTTTTGACGTTTTGGTCTCACTGCAATAAAAAAAACAGATGCAATGTTTCTTGAAGTTGTTCTTATTTTTATTTTGGACCAGTACTCAGGGTCAGGGTCAGGGTATATATGTAGTGCATTGTACCAGAACTAGGAAAATAGGTTGTGAGGAGCGGGGTAGAGGGAGTAGTGTTTGTGAACATTTGACTTGAACTTTCCAACGCTATAACAGACAGGAAACACGTCTGCAGGCAATTCGTTCCACAGACGAAGCGTACGGCTGAAATGCGTAGTACGATTCCCTGGGCAATCTGGATGGGCAAATGGATGAGCTGTAGACTACGATGCTACGTAAAAAAGTGCGAGTTTCGGGAACAAGATCCCTAATCTCATCAGAGCAAAATCCATTGTAGCAACGATAGAACAGAGTAACGCACCCCACACTGCGTCGATGCTCCAGTGAGTCAATAGAGTTGGATCCCCTACTGTCACCGATGAGCTTCTTCGCCCTCTCCTGCACACGGTCGAGTAACCCCAAAATAGACTTTGAGGCACCGGCCCAAACATGAGAGTTGTATTCCATTTTCGGTCGGATGTAGGTGGTATAAATAGTAAGGAGGTCGGATGGAGTGAAGTACACTTGTATGCTTCCTTAGAGACGTGAAAAATGTGATCATTACAGCGAATATGACACTATATTTTCATTCCAAGAACATCAAGAGCATCCGATTCCTCAATATTTATGCCATCCATGACTACAGATGACGCAGCATTTGCGGTCGTTTGTTTGTGTATTAATAAACGACTTTGGGTTTTACGAGCGTTATAGGCGACCCTGTTTTTACAACACTATTCGGAGATTAATAGAAGATCACTGTTCAGTGAATCATTCATATTTAGCCTCTTGGCAGCGATCTCTGACAGGTTAGGCCTATAACTAAACGAGTACGAGTGGCAAATGCTGCTGGCATCCGCGAAAGAGTGGATAGGGTTGGAAGTTTGATAGAGAAGGTCGTTGAGGAAAATAAGAAATAGGATAGGAGAAAGAACGGAGCCTTGCGGTACCCCTGAATTAATCTTGAACTCGTTTGATAAGACCCCATCTATAACAACTCGTATAGTGCGATCTCTGAGAAAGCTCGATATAAACCGAGAGAAATCATCACCGACACCAAAAGCTGTAAGTTTTCCTAGTAGTGCACCACGCCACTTTGTAGCAAAGCAGCTACTTTATTAAATATACTTTGGTGAAGAGTACGAGTATGTTTATTAACATTTTAACACATTACTCTGCAGTAGAAGTTTTCGCTGGGTTATTTCTTTTGTTTTAATTTTGCAAATATTTAACTTAAACAAAAAACTCTTTCATTTGTCTAATTCAAAATTTTAGTTTTTAAACTCCCATCTCTATCAAGACCCAGAATACAAAACGAATAAGCATGTATTTCCTTAAATGTCTAACATGGACTTAACCAGTTTTTTGTTTCTTTCTGTGCACGATTATTAAATGATTGTGTGCGCCACGCCAAGTGATGCTGGTTGTCGTATTGTGTTTTTGTTGTTGTTGGTATTTGACAAGCAAGCGGAATTTGAAGGCTTTTTTTTTCTTCTACACATCTAACAAACATGATATTATCTCTATACTATATTCATCCGTCCGTCCGTCTTTTCGTCTGCTGTTTTTTATAAGTACATATGTTTGTATTGTACATATAATGTTTTTGTTTTCTTTTTCAAGTTTATAGAGACTAGAATTAAAGAAATAAAATAAAAAAAGCTTTTATTTTTTTTAAACTTATATCTGTTTTGGTTTGTTTAGTTGTTACTTTTTCAGTGCTTAACAGTGGTTTTGAACTTAAACTTGAAAAATAACACCAAAAAGAGAGTGAGAATGCCAAAGAGACACACACAAAAAGACCAAATAAAACTCATGACTTATTTACAACAATTATCATCTCTAGAAGAATTGCAGGCGACAAAAAAGGCCTTATTGAGGCCAAAGGCTGTTTGTGGCATTAAATAGATTTAAGTTGAATTGTAAACCATGACGGCTGGTGAGGAAGTCTGCTGTGTGGTGGCCGCTGGAAGCTTAAGCGAGAAGATGTGCATACTCGTACATAAGTACATATGTACAAAAAAGAAACAAAAGTTAAAAACAGAACCGGATTTTTGTGGTGTTACTGTTGATAGCATTTCCGTACACACTCAATATTTGTTTTTGAAGGATTGTATTTTGAATTGTGAAAACTTTGGAAGATAAATAAATATTGGCCTCTCAAGTATGAAATCATGTTGGAAAAAACATTTGTTGTGGTTTCATTTGAAAGCTATTGTTTGTTTTGTATATTTTTTGTGTTTTTCTCTTATTTCGGTTTTGAGAGGAAATGAGTGAGAAAATAACAGGTTTGGAGGTTTCAAATCACAAAATGATGTTGATGTAGAGAACATTGTCCATGAAAATTAAACTTAAACTTTTGGCATATAAAACATATAATATAAATATTAATAAAATTTTAGAGACAATGGCCTCAATAGTTGGAGCTTTTATTATAACTTATTAATCTTATAGTTTTTTTTTTCATTAGCAAATGTTAAATTTCTTAAACGAATTTTGTATATAAAGTTCCATTTACGAGTTTTCTTTAATGAAGCAGAGGCCTTTAGAATTTATTCATGAGTTTTAAATAAATCTATACTAATATACATATAAAGAGAAGTTTGTAAGTTTTTATGTTCGCAGAAGGTAATATCTGGAACTACTGGTCCGATTTTAAACATTTTTTTAAAAAGAGTAGAGTGAAGCCTCCTGACGGACATATGTAGGCTTAATAACAATTCATTAGAGTAATGAGGATAGACGCAAGAACCTAACTCAGAATATTTTTCTTACTGCTTTTGGAGAAATCTGTTAAAACAATAATTTTAGGAACCAACCAAGAAAAATAAAACTCAATCAACGTGAGATTGCTATATGCCCTCCAAATCGCGTGTTGTTCCGCATGTCCATCTCCTGACCAAATGCGCAAGTTAAACCGTTCGTTTGCGTACGCTTTATAAGCTAAACGGCTTCATCCATGTGGATTTGAAACATAGATGAATCAGAATACAACGGAATACAGCAAGTTTAACATACATACCTATATTATTGAAAAATTATGACCATGTGAAGGAGTCAAGATAAATGTTTTGCCTACAAAATTTTCTAAACTCATTTTTATCGAATTCGAATCAAACCCGCCGAAAACTTGGTAATGTGTTGCACTTATGTACCTAAAAACATATTTTTCAACATCATAGTATTTACCGTCTGCACTACTAAGAAGTAGTTAAGTAATGGCTTGCTAAATATCTGTTGTACATGTAAGTAGTTCTGCTTTACATATACAAGTACATATAGAAGATGTACAGGAAAATTGAATAAAAGAATCTGAGTAATATTTGGATTTGCTAAGCTTAAATAAGATGATAGAAACGGGCTTAAAAATGTCTACAAAATGAAAACTGCAGTAAATCAATTTTACTATTCGTGTCGTTTGTTTTACTGTATTACGACTAACAGGTTAAGGGCACTTCATACTATCCTATTTTGTATTAAGACTTGTCAAAAATTCAAATACATAATATGTGCAAGTGTGATTGTGTGAAAGTAAACCGTTATGAAGATGAAAAATAATACGGTAAGAGATGTCACATAACACTTCACCATTATTCAAAATTTTTTTAAACAATAAGTGTTTTTGGATCAGGGTTGCATTTTTTACAAAAGCAAATATGTTTTTGCAAAAACAAACGTTGACCAAATTGGCCCTTTATTCTCTATACGTATTTTTCGTTTTAATAAAGGGGCTTACTCTCTATTGCGATGCAAAGTGTAAATTCTATAAGAGTATAATTTGGTACTCTGTGCCGTTTGCGCAAACTTTTTTGCGAAATATTTTGAAAATGAAGCAACACTGGTACCACAAAATAAACTATAGCGGAGAATGATAAAATATGCGAAAGGGGAAAATTAAATGCTAAAGGAAAATACGAAAACGCAACACAAAGTACCAAGGTGAGTTCATTTTAGCAGGTGAAACTGAAAAAACAGATGTACTACTTTTTTCTATTTGTAAAACATCGAGTGTCCATATCTGCAAGTACAGTGTGTAAATGTGTGTTAATGCATGAACATACCAAGGCGAATTCATTACTAGGTGAACTTGACAACACAGGTGATTATTTTTTGCTTGCCTCGTTTTTTCCAATGAGACTGTCAAATTTCTTTTCTTTTGTTTACAAACATTTTCGCGCCATTTTAATCTGATTTTTTTTGTGTGATTCAGTGAAGTTTCGAAAAGTTTTTGTGAATTTAAAAGTGAAAAACCATTATAATTTGTGATTTAAATTACAAACAGTGATAAAAATTTGTATTCAACGTATATGTAACATATTTTCCTAGCTGAACAATCTTAGGCGAATTTCGACTTTGACATTCAGGATATGTTTTACAATAACAAAATACATAGTACTGAATTCGCCTTCCCGCTTGCATTCACCTGTATTAATTCGCCTTGGAACATACTTTCTGTACTAATTTTTTGACACACGAATCGCTCAAGCAACAACAAATACCGAATTTGTTTTTGCATTGTTGTGTTTATTGTAATCCCAGTTTCACCTGGTAAAATGAATTCGCCTTGACAATGTACCAATTCTTCGATTACGAACCAAGGCGAATTTATACAGTTGAATGCAAGCGGGAAGGCGAATTCAGTACTATGTATTTTGTTATTGTAAAACATATCGAGAATGTCAAAATCTAAATTCGCCTAAGATTGTTCAGCAGCAAAAAATTTTATATAAACGTTAAATAAAAACTTTTATAATTGTTTGTAATTAAAATCTCAGATTATATTAGTTTTTCACTTTTAAATTCACACAAATTTCTTGAAATTGCACTAAATCATGTAAAAAAATCTTCAGATTAAAATGGCGAGAAAAAGTTTGTACACATAAGAAAAAAAATTTGACAGTCTCATTGGAAAAAACGCGCGTAGCAAAAAGAAAAATCACCTGAGCTGTCAAGTTCACCTAGTAAGAATTCGTCTTGATTACGAACCATTTTTCTTTCGCATCGCAATAGAGAATAACCCCCAAGGTGTGACGGTGTGCAAACAAAATGTTATAGTACGTGAGACAGTTTTTTGACAGTCACTAGATTTCTGTGTCACAAAAAATCCAATCAAAATCTTAAGACTTGTGTGCTAGTCTGAAACGCCCTTTATGAATGCCCGGTATAAAAGTGATTTTAACAGACTATAAATTTTTGAAATGATAAATCACAGTTCAGTACTTAATTCCTTGACGTTAGAAAAGTTTTAAAACCCCCACGTGTGGCGAGAAATGTAAATTTTGTAAAATCTCCATTTATTTTTATCCTCTTTTTGATATAAATAAATGCAGCTTCTATTAAAAACACTTAAAATGAGATTTGTTTTCATTTTATTGGCAAGTGGGAGATTTTTAGTATTTTTCAAACTTTGTGCAAAATTTACTGCATTGTTTTTTATAGAGAAAGTGCCAATTGTCGGGAGTTTACTGTATTTGTGTATGTGTGTTTTGCAAAAAAAAAAAAAAAATTGTATATGGTAGAGAAAATACATCCAACGGTTGCAGGTTTTTCTTTAGAACTTGTTCCAGCCATTTCAATGTTAAATTATTGATCGAATAGTAATAACATTATTACGTCTTAAAATATAATCCAACTTCCCAGTGACCTACATACATTTTTCCATAACGTACATACATACATACTTATGTATATGTATGCATGCATATAAATATATGTACACCCGTTCACCATTTGCGTTTTAATGCGAATCGTGGTGTTTCTTGCCAACTTTTTCTGTTGGTGGTTGAAGTTCATCCGTTGAAGTGAGTCAGAAAATTTGAACACAATTTTCTTCTTTGGGAAACTTAAACACATTTGTCTGAGTTTTTCATATTTTCTAAATAATTTTTATTACTTGTATAATTTGAATTTGTTCAAGACAGATAAATAATTTCAATTGGCTGCCGCACAAAAGATAATAACAAATTTATTGGGGAATTAAACTCTGATAAAAGTATGACGCAAATTTTCAGGAAAGAGGATGTGTGTGACTGGGTAAGAAAGTCCGCAGAGAGCAGAAAAATTGAAGGATAAAATAAAAATAAATAATCACAATACCACACACAGCCAAATAATTCTAATGCCGAGTATACACTTAAAGAAATTTCGAATTCATTTTGAACATGAATCAGTCATAAATGAATTACTTCAACTGAATGATTCTTTCAAGCGAAAGCATAATTTTTCTTTCATCATTCTTTTTCCTTTCATATTTTTTGCTTCGTTTATTCAGAATCCGTAAACATTCGGAATCAATTAAAATAAATCCTTATTCATTTTATAGGATAACTAGCTGAATCAGTCCTCATTGCTGGCTCTAAGCAAACATTGGTGTTGTATTACCACATGATTTAAATTGAACTTTTAACGAATTTACGGCTTTTAAATAAAAATCCTGTATATATATTTGGTGGTGCAATATGAAAATTGGATTTTGCCACGCTCCTCTGCACGAAGACCGAAAGTCAAAACTCAGACTTCACACCGTCAGCTGCCTGAATATTCCAAAGATTCTCTGCAAATTTGATTAAAATCGGCCCAGCCGTTTTAGTGTCCATACGTTACATATATACACCCGCCCTGTTTTATATACATATATAGATAAATTTAAATTTGAATTAATTTGAAAAACTATTAGAGCATTTTTCTTTTTAAATTCTCAACAATTTATTTAGATTGTTGGGATATAAAGTTTAATGTTTGAGAATATCTTTCAAAAATTTCCAAAGTCTACTGATGATTAGGGTAGTTCCTATGAAATGTCGACATATAGGTAGCTGGGAAACATAGAAAACAAACTATTTATAATTTTTTTATATTTTTTTTTATTGGTAACTTTGAAAACAAATAAAATTATAGGAAAAATGGTGACCAGCTCAGTTTTTTGCCTGTCAATAAGAAAAAGAGTATTTTTGAGCGATACTAATGGTTTTTCCCGATACCTACTGGGTACTCAGTAGTAAAGCATCGATACCAAAAGTACTTGGTGTCGAAAGAAAAGTATCGAGTATTTACTTGTATTTACTCGTATCGTTTCATCTCTACTCTCGCGTTATCTTAATTATTTCTTAAGTGCGGTCAGGCTTGTTCTTTTTGTTGTTCGGTCTTCGAGAGTTTTACGTTGCACTCGCACTGGCTAACAGTGTTAGCCATATGTGAAGGCATAGGTCGTTATATGGTCTCCGTCATCCCGTCCCTACGTGCTTCCTATACTTTGAAAATTTAATATCCAACTGTATAGATAAATTCCCCCCGGGGAACAGGTTTTGCCTTGGCGTATTCCTAATTTAGGCGCTCTGTTTTTCGGGGAAAAGAGGAGAAGGGGTCCCTCGTTTGGTGCGGCAAACAAAACTCTAGGAAGCCACATGACTTATGTTGTGTTGGCTTCCGAAACCCTTACCAAGGGTATAAATTGGCAGAACGGGGATCAGCATGGCCCCCGGGAAGTTCTGCTTGCGGTTCGACCCGGGCTGATCATGGTTGAGGTGCCTACCTTGGCTGAAACGTTCTGGCTGTGGTTGAAACCTAAAACGCACGAAGGGAGTGTTAGTATCCTTGATAATTGTTTGGTGATGGCTTTTTTCGAGGGCTAACTATCTCCCGAGGATCTGTTGCCTATACAACAGATACGTGTACTGTAAGGAACCAGTAGTGATGATTGACGGGTGAGTTGGTTTAAGGGCTGATGCTCTTAGTGGGCTTCGGCCTACCAACTCATTAAGCCTTGTCCTCCATTGATTGCTGGGAAATTGCATACATGAGGGATTAGAAAGCCCAAACTCCTCAACAAGAAGTTGTTCATATGACCGCAATCATATCACAAGAATTGCTACCTGTGTGAGCCTAGCAAGCCACACGGGGCGGTGGTGAATCGTGAAAAATTCACTTCGTGGAATTGATCCACCATCAGGTTAGGCCGTCAAGGCAGGTACTGATGTAAATCATTTTCACAGCTGTATAGATAAATTGAAATAGAAAATAAATAATCTTGTATGAAATTTCTTACACTAAACCATTCTCCAATACAGATTTATTGTACAAATCCAATTATCAGAGTCCGCTGTTTATTGTTGTTTCCAACTTTCATTTTCCAACTTTAAGGTTTTACTTCAATAACAAAGATTTGAAAAAATATACTCTTTAAAGACATTTCATATGAAGGAATTCCCTGCAAAAGTATTTAATACAAATTTCACTTTAATATTGTTAAATGCCGGCAGTTTACCGGGTGGGTTTGTGAACTCTCCTGACGAGCTGCAACCACCAATTTTTGTAAACAATAAAAGCAACCCTCAAAGAAACTTGGCCGATATATTTATGGAATTGAGGAGCGCCTTAAAAATATAAAATAAAAAAAACCGGCATGGAAACTTTAAGTAAAAACAACCCCTGTTAAAAAAAAGAAAGAAAAATCGTATAGTTGAGTTATTTTTTATGTCAAGTTATTTAAAACGCAATCTTTTGAATAAGAAATAAAATAGAGAAATAAAAATTGTTAGATACACATTAAAATAACAACAGGAAGGTGATGCCTTTTTTGTTATGTATGTATTATGTATCTGTATTAATTAGCTTTTTTTTTCAATTTTTAAATAAGCTTGATTTTAAAAAACGCAATTTTATTAAACCAAAAACAAAAACGAAAAAAGAAACCCAACCAACCATAATTACGATGACGGAATGTAGCGTGTTAATGGCAAAAATATAGAAATAATAAAAAACTAGACATTTGGATGGGCGCTTTCGATGTTGGCAGGGTATGACATCATACGCGTCATCAACCAACTAGTCTTTAAAAGCTGACTGACACCTCCGACACTGTTACAACAACAACGACAACAACAAACGGCGAAGCCATCAGCCAACAGACATTTTTCAAGTTATGAATTCTATACAAATCAACAAAACACAAACAAATTTATTTAAACCAAAACCGAACAACAAAACATTTGCTAATATACAATTTTAATAAAATTATGTACACACATACATACAAACCCAAATAAAACAATAATAACAACCAAATTAAAAATTTATTTATATGTATAAATTAAGAAAAAAAAAAAAACTACTGGCAAAATTGCCAACACAAAATCATTCGCAGCAGAAGAAGAAAGATCTCATCAAAACACTCAATGTGTCTTTAGGCCATCAGTAGTACGAATACGAGTAGTTGGCTGCTGGCAGCCAGCGTCAAACACCAACAAAATAATTTTAATTTATTTTATTTTTTTATGGCTTAACACTAAAAACAAAAGTACTAAAACTATTTTTATTTGAAATGAAAATCTAATTACAGAATTAATTTATTTCTTTAAAAAAAAAAATTACGTACTTACACTGAAAAGAAAATTCAAACCATCCCAAGCGATGGCAAGAGTAAAGCTACGTACACACCGTTGTCAGATCTTACAATATTGCCAGTAAAATTGTCTGAAAATGCATTACAATCGTGTGAACTGCTAATTTTTAACTTACAACGTTGTCAGAAAAACAATTTTCAATCAATTGTAAAACGACATTGTTGTCAGGCATCTGACAATCGTGAGAACACTCTTCGTCGGCATTGCCAGATAATTGGCTGGTGTTGTAAGCTCAATTTTAATTGTCAGATGTATAAAATTAATGCACCTGACAATGGCATCATTGTCAGAAAAAAGTTTGATGGGTAATATTGCCAAACAGATATACATAAGTGACAATGCCTGACAACATGTCTGGCACTTTTTTCCATCTAACAATCTGACAACCGTGTAAACTGACAATTTTTGTTGTCAGATGAATTATTTGTCAGACCATAGTCTGACAATGAAATTGTAAGATTTTCTTACGATCGTCTGAACACACAATTTACTTCTGCGGAAAAATTTTTCATTGTCAGCATGTTGCAAGATCTTACAATATTGTAACATCTGACAACCGTGTGTACATAGCTTAAGGCAAGTACGGATTTTCTTAAATCAAGTACCGTGCGCTTGATTCAAGTACGAATTATTCCAGCACTAAATACTTGATTGTAGATATATTCGTACTTAAACTCGAATCCGTACTTGAAATAAGCCGAAAACAGGATTGATTTGAGTAAAAACTAAAATCGGTACAGTCTTAAAATACGATTGATTCAAGAATTTTAGAGTTGATTCAATCCAGAATCCGTACTTAAATTAAGCTGAATAACGGATTAAAAAAAAAACTATTATTATTTTCATAGAACAATTGAGTCTAACAGCCTGTTTCTAAGACACGACTCGTCGATAAAAAGCGCTAACTTAGCAATTTTTTTTTTGGTTTTTGGTTTACAAACCACGACTATTAACGATTTCTGTTAAAAGACGTAACATCTGCCAATTTATTTTGGTTTGTATGACGCGAGTTGTCTCACCATAAGTGTCAAAATGCGCGAATGAAGAAACATACTCGTCAGGAGAAAATGTATGGAAAGTGTTATAACAAAAAATGATAATAAAAATATATTATAAGTGGTAATCGAACAGAGTATTTGACATACCTGAGGTGAAAATTAACGAAAGCTCTATATAGAATTCATCAAGTCGATATCTAATTTGGGGCTTGTTTTTAATACTAGGCTATCGTGGTCGGATCACATTAGAGTGACAGTGGGAAGAATATATACAAATTGAATTTGTGAATCTATTGAAAGTTAAATGTTTATTATTTTTGCATAAGGTTATCACGTCTAGGCAGCCTAACTATTTGTACGTTAGAATTCTATTTGCCAGATCAGGTCGTGGAAGGAAGATTATTCAGCTGAGATTTACGTCACTTTTGTCACATTCATGCCATTAGCCTCTGGAATTCTTTAATGAACAATATACAAAACCTCGACAATGTAGACGTGTTTAAAAAAGAGTTATACAAATTTTTTACATAAATGTAAGTTTTAATAAATCTGTATTCGAGTAAATTTCTGTTTTATATACTAACACTTTCATTTATAAGATATTCATCTTGTTGTGTTAGGCTTTAATCATAATCAGAAATAAATAAATAATAAGAAAAATAGGAATGGAAATTTCAACAGGACGTTTTAAGAATCTCTCAAATTTCTGGGACATCAACTGAATTCGTTTTTTATGCGTATAAATGTTTTTGTATACATATATACATACATACGAGGTGTGATAAAAGATAACCGTTATTTTAATTTTTTGCCAAAAAGTATTTATTTATTTATCAATAACTATCTTGTCCTCTTCACGCAACTTGACTCGGCGATCATTCATAGCGATATCGAGGATTTTCTTGATATTCTCTTCAGTAACCACCTTTTTTGGCTTTCGGCCGCGTTTAACTTCAGCAATCCAATATTTTATCATATATCGAGCTATTCCTTTGTCTCTTTCACCGTTTTCCCTTTCAAATTATAGTGTTTTATCGTTGCACGAAATTCACTTTTTTCCACTTTTCAAGAAACACCAAAGTTGCTTACTTCAAACGACTACAACAAATAAACTAATCGATGAATTTGGGTGAAATTTTAACAGCTGACGTTTGACAGATCGCAATTTAAACAAAAAAAATTTTGATGTTTGTACTACCAGCTAGGGCTAGGTAGCTTCAATGTCAATCCACCCTCGTATTGGCCTAAATAGAGATTATATGTAAAAATAGAACGCTTATTTTCCAAAAATTTGAATTTACATACATACAATGTAGATGAGACCCGTATTTAATTAAATCGACTAAGGATTAAAATATGTTAATTTGTCATATTTATTACAAACAACTGCGAACAAAAAAATTCAAAAACGGAATATTTTTAGAAACATGGCACGGATGATCGTTCTCGGACGATATACACTGGGCACTGATCAGTTTTAAATAATTTAATTCCAACATTTTAAATGCTGTGATAGTTTGTTTTGGTCTTTCGTGTTGTTATTGTTAAAGTTAAACCTCCACGTACACTACTCCCTCTTTCCTCTTCATTATAACCTAATTTCCCAGTTCCAGTACAATGCACTGCATATGCAGGGATTATTCCCTGAGTAGTGGTCCAAGATACAAAAAAAAAAATTGTATATACACTTGGAAGCGTCTGTAAAAGATCATTCTTATGATACCCATATCGAATATCTTGGTAAGGAATAGAGTTGGGTAGTTCGCGAACTAGTACAACTGAACTATTCACTTGAGGGAGCTAAGTGAGCCGATCAGTTCTGCGAGCTCTTTTAGCTCCGTAACTCATGTTCCTTTCTTTTGTCTTTGTTTTCTTTTCGTTCATGTTTCTTATTTCTTGTATGTATACAAAAAGTTGTGGCACAATTTGACGTAAAAAATACAAAATTTTTGTTTAATACAAATTTTTTTTTTTTTTTTGTGGTGTTAAAATAGATAGATTTGATATGAAATGAAAAAAATATGAAAACAATCGAAATTCATCACAACTAAATCATTTTTTTCTTTTCAATAAAATTATTTTATTTATGTATTTATTATTTTATTTATGACACCCTAAATATTTTTAATCTCACTTTTAATTATTCTCCTTGGATTTAAAATTCATTTGTTTATACCGATTTTGTTTTGGTTTTTGTTTTTTGTTTTGTTTCATGAAAGCTGACACAGAGCCGTTCATTGACAATAATTTTATATACGGAGCACTGAGCTATTGAACTAAAAGAAAAACATATTTCATTGCAAAGAGCTGAACTAAAAAGAGCATTCTCTTAAAAGAGCTCATGAACCCAACTCTAGTAAGGAAGCAGATTCTCAAATTGACAAAACATGCAAAAATATACCCTTTTTCAAAATGGTCCAGCTCAAAGCTGAAGCCGAAATATTTTAGATGTCATCTTAAAAAAGTCCAAGGTTCCTTTTTTTGGCGAGTTGCCCTAAAGGAAACACTCAGTGTGTAAATTTATAAGCGCGATTACCCTTGAGGCCACTGCGTGGTGATCAACGATATAATGAGATGAGATTCTATTTAAGTTTATTCAAAGTTGTTGTATTTATTAGTAAACCAAAAATTCCTTCAGCTGAAGTTTTATTTATAAGAATTTTGTGAACAAAATTCGTGCAATGATTTATTACCTCTTAATATATATGATTCTTTTTTGCTCTCCTCCTTTTTCATGTTAAAAATATCGAATGAATTTTTATTGACATAATTATTATTAAGATGTAGTCGAGGCGTGAATTCAACAGTTGCATTGACAGCACAGCTGATGAGCTTTATTAATCGTACATTTTAGTCACGATTGGATGTCAACAATAACATTGCTGAAGATGTTATTGTTGTCGTTACAATATACATTACAGTCACTACAATGTCTTTGATGAAATGAACATATTATAGTATTTCTCTGTACTCTCTTGGTGTGTGGAAAAATAAAAGTTTTTCTTCATGCATGCCTTAATTTAATCACTGATTAGGTCATGCGGGTGTGTTCCGAAGCGATAATTTAATTTACAATTGCCAGTTCAGTTGCTGTTTATTTTTAATGGCCAACAAACATAAAACAAACCAACAGCAATAAAAACAACATTGTATGAAATGAAACTTTTTATGTTGTTTGTTTACAGATGCAAATTCAAATAATACGAGTAGAAGTCGCACTCACACAAAAAGAAGAAGAAATATACGAGTACAAATAAATATAAAAATGAGAATAATTAAAAATTTACGCACGTAAATCAGTGACATTTTTTATAGAGTGTTGTTGGGCACCATTATTTAGTGGTGGCCTAAAAGACAGACGCTTCTGCAGGCACAGTCTACAGTAGAAGTTCTGAATATACTCGTATTGTGTGCAGTGAGTGAGTGCACAGCACATTTAGAATTTTTTATTTTTGGTCTGTGTGTCGTCGCATAAAAACGAATTTATATCTTGCAATTAGTTGCTCGAAACATATTTTTCTTTTGTTTTCGTTTTTTTTTTTTTTTTTTTTGTGGAGGCGAAGTTTCCACACTACACTTCTGCACCTGTACATCAGTTGACGGTTGTTTTGTTTCAACAGCATTTCCATTCTAATTGAATATGTAATATAAATTATTTTCAAAACTATATTTCGAATAAACTTACACACATTCAAATATTTCGACATTACGTTCATTAGGGCCAGCAATCAATATTGCGCCATAGATTTTTCGACTGCCAGGGGTCATCCCCTGGCAAAACAAATACCGTATATTCTACCGGAGCTAGAAAAATAGGTTATGAAGAGGAGGAAAGATGGCATTCCATTTTCTGTTATAAAGATACGGAAGAAGAGTCAGAAGAGGGTGGCAACTTCGCAGGTCTCCCCAGCTTAAAACTAGGCTACGGGAATGCATAACTCAATTAAGAAATTTGCTTGAAATCCAGAGTGGCTTTCTTTAAAATATATTTGGAAAGCCTGGATGGTACTCCTCAATCTGAGTATTCTCTGTGGAAAGCGACAAAAGGTCTGAAAAGACCCGTAATAGGTAAATCACCTTTGCGGACTTAAACTGGCGACTGGGCAAGAAGCGATTCTGAAAAGGGGATGGTGTATGTTAACCATTTGAGAAATGTTCTTACCACAAATGATTCAGCGAATAATACAGCCGAATTATCGTCATATCGTTAGTCTCACGTAGAAGGGCCCTAACTCGCATTTTCCCTGAACTGAGCTCTTTTAGGGATTCTACTATGTTTTACACAAGTACACAGTGTCACAAAGATTTAATTATATAATTTCATACATATCGCTCTTACAAGCAATTGAGCAAAAAAAGTTATTTTTAGATGTACCTACTTATACAGTTTCCATTACGATTTTTCCTTCTCCTGTAAAATTGCAATTATTTTTGTTAGGGCCTTTCTACATGAGAACAATGATATGCTCCTGGACCACCTGTGCCTTTGGGAGTTGATTTTCAAGATGTCGAAAACGTTATCTGTATTACCGCTACAGATAACGTTTCCCCAGGAAAGCTCCCGGCATTAATCAAATTATTGGTAAAGTTCTTAAACAGTTACCTCGTGTAGCAAGAAGAGTTCTACTTTTTATTTTTAACGCTATTTTACGCCTTGAATATTATCCTGCAGAGTGAGAGAAGGTCTCAATGATTACTATGATACCCAAGCCAGGGAAGGATCCTACTAAAGTAGAATCATATAGACCAATAAGTCTACTGCCAACAATTTCAAAACTAATCGAAAAATTGTTAATGGCGAAGTTAACTCCAATATTGAATGGAACAAACGCACAGACTAGTCAACGTCATAAGACAGACTTTCGATGATAAAAAGTATTGTTCGGCTCTATTCATTGACATTTCCCAAGCTTTTGATAAAGTGTGGCACGACGGCTTGATGCACAAAATAAAGTTAAACTTGCCTGCAAATACTGACAAGCTTCTGGAAAGCTACTTATACGGGCGGAAGTTTGTTATCAGAGAAGGCGACTTTATTAGCCCAACTCAGCCAATCAAGGCAGGAGTTCCCCAAGGCAGCATACTGGGGCCTACTTTATATTTGATTTACGCCTCTGACATGCCAACGAGATCCGAAATCCACACTTCAACCTTTGCAGATGGCACAGCGTTCTTGAGCGTTCATGAAAACCACCAATTAGCTTCATGAAATTTACAGGAATATATTTCAATATTAGAGAAATGACTGAAACTTTGGAAAATCAAAGTTAATGAACAAAAATGTACTCATGTCACATTCACATTATGTAAGCAAACATGTTCGCCCATCAAAATTAACAATCTACCTATTCCGCAGCGCAATGAAGTCAAGTACCTTGGTATTCACCTGGACCGTAACGTGGCTAACGTTGAAGTCTCACCTTGAAGCAAAAGTCACTCAGTTGAAACTAAAAGCAGCACAACTAAATTGGCTTATGGGCAAAAACTCAACTTTGAAGTTGGATTGCAAACTTCTGTTATACAATGCAACTCTAAAGCATATATGGTGCTACGGAATTCAATTATGGGGCACCGCCTCAGCGTCAAATATTGAAAAAATTCAAAGGCGACAAAACCAATTTCTTCGAACGATTGCTGCAGCTCTATGGTATGTAAAAAATTCAGGAATTCAAAAAGATCTGAGTGTTCCGCTGGTAAAAGAGAAATTTTCTAAGTACGCGACAAGGTATGTCAGTAAACTGGAGCTTCATCCAAACCCTCTTGCACGCAATATACTTAATTTTGGCGGCCACACTCGGTTGAGAAGAAGGGATACCCTTGCCACCATCAGATTGTGCACAAAAAAAATAATTGTTGGTACCCCATACTTTAGTAAAAATAATTATTGATCGAAAACAACTATTTTTTTAAACAGCAACAACTTACAATGTCAAAGGTTATTTTTTTGATAATTATGTATGTATTTAGTTTTTCAGGCAAAAATTTTGTTGATTTTATTTTTACTATAATTTTATCTGTGTAGCAACATTTGTTTTCAGTCTGAATTTATCATTCGGCGTAATGATAATAAAATCCAAAAACTATAAAACCAGAAGAGACCCTTAAGCTCGAGAAATTATATAATGTAGATGTGTTCCACGAGACCTCGGACTAGTTTGGGCTAATGAGAGTAAAAAGCAAATTACTCTCCAAATTTGCAAATTTTACCCAAAACTGCTGGAACGCAAAAAACCACAATTGTACATCTTGCAATACTAGTGCTGCTTACTTTTTAGATTAAAGTATATTTTAGTGATTTTAGACGCCTAAAATGCATAATAAAAGATTTACATTATTGGCAACAGCTGTAAAATCAATGTAAAATTTTTAGTACATTTTTATAGCACATATTTATTAAATGAACAGCCAAATAACAATTGCAACTTCACGAGATTATTTTTAGTTTGGGCAACCTTCCATTTTGCTTTTAACTAATTTTTAAACAAAAACTTTTTTCCATTTGCAAATTTTCTGATTACATTTTCAGTTTCATATGTATGTAAACATAAAACAGCTGATTATTAAATTCTAGTCCGAACGTACCCAAAGAAAAAGTTCGGGCTAATTTGTACAGGAATTGAAAAATATTACTCTCTCATTTTCTCTCAAAATTGCACAAAAATTGTTACGTGGAACGCTTTTAGACTACTTTGGACTAGTTCGGACTGTTTCGTTATTCACGTGGAACACACCTTATATTTGTTTTACTTTATTTGATTAATTTTTAATTAAATTTATTTTTACATTGATTTCATTTGAAGTGTTTTTAAATTCGCTAAAACACTGGTACTCGTAATTATTCCAGCAAGTGAATTTGTACCAAATGCCATTCAGTTCAATCAAAATTTTATTTTAGTTTATTTTCCATTCAATTCTCTAACAAAGTTTTTATCTATTTACACTTCAGCAGCATTTATGGTATGTGATTGTTTTTGCCCGAATGGCTGATTGATGGCATGCTCCACATGCACAAACAAACATCCATTCCTTCATTCATTCATCCAGGTCAAGCAAGCATGATACGAGCGTGTATTCCAGTCAAAACAAACAGCCACAATTTGTTAAACAAAAACTCTGTTTCAAATTGTTTAACTACAATAAAAAAAAATTTTTTTTTTTTTTTGAAGTAAAATGTTTGAACTTTGTAGTTGTTGATTTATTTATACAACTTGAGTTTTCTTTGGTTTTCCAATTTGTTGTATTTATTTATTTTGTTAATTAATTTTCCTTTTTAATATTGAAATTTCTAAAGGGAGGGAGAAATTTTTATTGTAATTTTTAAGTTTAAGCAATTTTTAAGTGCTTCTGGCGGATGGATACTTTTGGGGCACGAGTGTGTGTTTTTGTTTGGATTAAGAGGAGTGGTTGTTTGTTGGCTGACGCTTAAATAAATTAACAACAGGCGGACGGACGGTCTGCACTGCTCTCTTACAGCAAACAATCGCTCAATGTATGAGTCTTATTACAAAATCATAATTTAGATAAAACTGTCTGATGAGTTCAAATTCATAAATTCCGGCCACAATTTACCAAATTTCAACTTTTCTGCTTTAGCTTTTTCTATTTATTTTATGTTTATTTTATTTAGCAAATTTCAACTTTTGTATTTAATTATTTAAATATTTTAAATCAAATGTTATTGATCGCTTTATGTATTGATAACTTTTTAAAATCGATTTAGCACCACCTATGTGACAATGCCCCATCAGGACCGCCACAACAGAACGCAATCTTCGACGGGGCAAGCCCCTAAGGATAATAGTCCTTCTGTTATCATATCTGGGCAGGTACAGACAGGTATCCTCACTAGACCATCTGTCTTGAGCCGTCTGAAACAGTTGACGCTGTACTTGTTTCTTACAGCTCGCAAGCCGACACCTCCGTCAAATCATGCAGCATCGGTCTGCCTAAGTACAATGCTCTTATATAAGAAAAAGCTGGACACTGACAGAGGAAGAGCTCAACGCTCTCTTCTTCCTCCTTGTCTCTGAAACTTCTACAGAAGTCATTAAATGGAAGATTTAACCTCTTTGCCTACGTCTCTATGTGACAATGCCCCATCAGGACCGCCACAGCAGAACGCAATCTTCGACGGGGCAAGCCCCTAAGGATAATAGTCCTCCTGTTATCATATCTGGGCCATGTCAGCCTTGATATTCGACAGATATCCTCACTAGACCATCTGTCTTGAGCGGTCTGAAAAAGTTGACGCTGTACTTGTTTCTTACAGCTCGCAAGCGGGATTGCAATGATCCCATCTATATCTCCTTGCTGTAGCTGGACACCGTAGATTTCCGGGCACTTCACTGTGCCCTCGTACTCAGAGAAGCTCAAGTTTCGAATGTCTCACTATCTCGTTTAGAGATATCCGGCATTCACGAACCAACCTGGGTGTCGTATAGACTCCAGCTAGTGCATACAACGCAGACTTACTATCAGTACAAATTCGGATATCATCCCCTTATATCCTGTAGAACCTTAACCAGTTAGCTGCCCTCATAATGGCCGCAATTTTGGCCTGAGCTACGCTACACTCATTTTGCAGCCTGAAACTCATCCTCCTCTCATACAAGAGGATAACATAAGAAATCAAATAAAAATCATTTTGAAACTATGTTTGGTACATTAAAAAAATGTCTGGCAGCACTGCTGCGAATTTATTGTTAAATGGCTGCATCCTTGAATTCGGGCAAATTCCTTATCAGTTCGCCACATCTCAACTTGTCAAATTTTATTCTACTCTACTCTTTACACTCGTACAATAAAAACAAAACACTAACAATGCACGTGTTTCTTATCAGCTACTTTTGACGGTTTTGAAATTTCAAAATTGACAACGCTCCGTATAAAACAATTTTCTCATTTGTGCAAAAAATAACGGGTCATCAACAATTTAAAATAGTTTTACCAATTCGAGTATTCGTTGTTACAGCATTGCACGTACACTGGAAGAAAAAGCTGGCATTAAATTTAAGTATTTTTTACTTGCTTTTAATACTACTGTACCTAAACTCTTTGTTCTTAATATTAATTTCCATTGTGATATATCATTGATGCGAAAGTCACTCAGTTGAAATGAAAAGCAGCGTAACTAAATGGGGCAGAAATTCTGCTCGTACATTGGAACTAGATTGCAAACTTTTGCTATACAACGCAATTCTCAAGCCTATATGGTGCTATGGAATCCAATTATGGGGTACGGTTTCAGCATCTAACATTGAGAAAGTTCAAAGACGGCAAAATCAAATTCTTCGAACGATTACTGCAGCTCCATGGTACGTAAAAAATTCATGAATTCATAAAAATCTGGGTATTCCACTGGTAAAAGATGAATTTTCTAAGTACGTGATAAGGAGTGTCAGTAAGCTGCAACTTCATTCAAACCCCCTTGCGCGCAATATACTTAATTTTGGTGGCCACATTTGATTGAGAAGAGCCACCATCACCTTAAATACGTGATTTAATGGATTTGCGCAAAATAAAACTTTTTGTCCAGCATTTTTGTATTTAGTATTAAGATTTGAATACTTATTGTTGTTAGTTCACATTGCGAAGATTCAACAAATAAATAAAAGTTAAAAAAAAATTGTTATATATCTATATCCTTCTCCAAAATCTTAAAAAACCAAAAAAAGTAACACAGCTCTCACATGCGGAAAGTTTACTTTGCAAAGAAGTGAACCTTCCATGTGTGAAAGCGGTATCCCCATCGGAGAATAGGTTTTGCCTTGCTGTTTTCCTAACCAGGCCACTGTGTTTTTCGTGTAAAGAAGGGAAGAAGTCTCTCATTTGTTGCAGCAAATAAAACTCTAGGAAGCCGCATGATTTATGTTGTGTTGGTAAGGGACCAAGGGTTTAAATTGGCAGAACGGGGATTAGCATGGTCCCCGGGTAATTCTGCTTGCCGTTCAACTCGGGCTGATTGAGATGCCTGCCTTGGCCGGAACGTGTTGGCTGTGGTTGAAACCTAAAATGTAGGAAGGAGGAGTTAGTACCCTGATAATTGTTTGGTGCGTAGCTTTTTTCGAGGATTAACAACCTCCTAAGGGTCCGTTGCCTTTACAACAGATACCTGTACTGTGAGCAACCAGTGGTGATTGTTGACGGGTGAGTTGGTTTAAGGCTGATGCTGCTAGTGGGCTTCGGCTTACCACATCATTAAGTCTTGTCTTCCTTTGATTGCTGGGAAATTGCATACAGGAGGGATTAGAAGGTCCGAACTCCTCAACAAGAAGCTGCTCATATGGCTACAAACATATGACAAAAATTGCTACCTGTGTGAGCCTAGTCAGCCACACGGCGGCGCTAGTGAATCGTGTATAATTCACTCCATGGATCTGATCCATCATCAGATAAGGCCGCAAGGCAGGTGCTAATGTAAATCTTTTTCACAACTGTGAAAGCAATGTAAGTATCATTACGGCTTTACAACCTTACAAGAACAATGACGGTCATTTGACCGGTATTGCTGATGGCAATACACATCAGAAGTTTCTATCATTTTCTTAAGGACAATATAAAAAAAATTACCGAAACTTTCGTGTACGTGTGATGATTCTTATAACAACACATTCCCAAAAATACAGGGTGGCTGATGAATCGTGCTGCAGTAAGAATTTCAAATAATTTTTATTTTTCATCGATGTATTTTGTTTACATTTATTTTTTTGTAGTATATATAAGTTTACTTTAATTTTATATAAATAATTGATAGATAATAGATGACAAACCGTAAAGCTCCTTCCTCCATGCTCATTCACGCATATGTGACACCTAATCAGAAAATTATTGATTGCAACCGGGATTGCCGCAGCTAGTGTTTTAGTGGGCTGTTTCAATTCAGTCACATTCGGCAGATTCGTGTTCTACCCGATAAACAAGTCTAGTGCAGTTCAGGGCTGACCTTGAGAGCCTGCGGAAAGTCTAGATGGGAGTTTACGTTGGAGCTCCGCCATAACCGTGCTGGCTATGAGTGCAGTTGCATTATCTTGCTGGAACCAAATGCTGTTAGAGCAGATACGTCTTCGGCGCAGTTCTAAAGAAAGAACTCGCCCAACATCTTTAAATAACAACGTGAAATTATTACATTTCGTTTTGTAGCACGATTCGTCAGCCTCAGTAATCCTCCTATCAGAAAATGCTATAAATTTTGCGATTGGCTCCTAATGTCAGTTCTGTTTTGACATTTGTGTAGTAAACACATGCGAAATACACGTTAATAAACAATGTTACGCTACACTGCTCCAGAACGCGGAATATTGGTGACTATTTATTTGACCCCAAGAGGAAGATGATTTTTCATCAAAAATAATCATGAGTGATTATCTTAGCGTCATCTTAGCGGGTACGTAAATAAGCAAAGTTTACGCTTCTGGGGCACTGAAAATCCGCGTGTAACCCACGAAGAGCCATTCCACCCGCTCAAAGTCACTGTATGGTGTGCTGTTGTGGACGGTGTCCATCGTTGAACAACATTGGAACGAGACAGCTGGTCTCGAACACTCCAAGAAATTTCTAAACTTAGATAAAAAGAGGGCCGAACGTGCTCTAAAACTGGACAGAAAAAGTCTCAGAATATTGACAGGTGCACTTACAGGTCATTACAACTGCTACAAGCACCTTCACAGGATGGGCATTTCCAACACAGATATTTGCAGATTCTGCGGTGATGAAGAGGACTCAATGGAGCACTTAGTCACCCACTGTGGAGCACTGGGACACATATGATATAGACTACTACAAGCCTATATGTTAAGTGAATGTGACTTAATATCACTCCCTTGTCCGTTTTCTTGACATACTCAACCCATAATGGGGCAAGGGGACGCACAATAGATCATATTGGTCGCTGTGCAAATGGATGATGAGGGCCATATCCCATCCACTAATAATAATAATAATGGTGTGCTGTTTTCGCTGGAGGAGTCATCGGACTTTTTTCTTCGAAGACGTCGCACGCCAAACGGTTATTGTGAATGGTGAGTGCTACAGAGTAATGATCAACGAGTTCTTTTTGCCGCAACTTGATGAATTGGGATTAGAAAACAGGACGGTGCTACGGCACACACTGAACGTGCCACAACCGATATGCTGAAGGATGCATTTCCCGGGCGCCTAATCTCCCGTTTTGGCGATTTGCACTGGCCAGCAAGATCGCCTGATTTGACCGCTGCAGACTTCTTTTTGTGGAGATTTTTGAAGTCGCGGGTTTATGTCAACAAACCTCAGACTCTTGCAGCTCTGAAAGACAATATCCGTCAAGAATGTGAGGACCTATCGCCGGAAGTTTTAGCCAATGTGATGAAAAATGCTATAAAAAGGGCTCAAATGACAATCAACTGTGGCGGCGACCATTTACATGACATCATATTCTCAACTTGATGTAAAAAAATTAAAAGAGCAAATATAAATAATTCACAAGAAGAATCAAGGTTTTTCATTTTTTTTTTTTTTTTTTAATTGCAGCCAAAAAACATCGGAAGGTTATTTTTGCGCCACCCTGTACATATAAACTTTTTTTGAATATATTGGAAAATCGCATTTGAGTGTATTAGTTGCGGTCATCTATTTCTTAAGCCCCATTCAGACTATTATACTGTGTATTAATACTTGTCAAAAATTCAAATGATACGTGCAAGTCTGATAGTCTGAATGTAGTCCGTCATACATACGAAAAATAATACGATAACTATTTGACATCCCATACGAGTTTTTTGTTTTTTGAAACTTTTCAAAACGATAATACTTTTCGTTGGATCAGGGTTGTGTTTTTTACGAAAGCAGCTGTAAAAAGATTTACTAGCCGACTATTTATTAGCCGATGGCGTGCCGTCACCGATAGTATTTTTTGTCGTTATAAGAAAGCTCGAAATTTGGGATTTAGCTGTCGTATATAAATGTATTTTGATCATGCTATATATAGAACGTAAAATATTTTGGTGCTTTTAAATTTCGATCTGTTTTACATAATTATTATATTAGCTGCTAAATATTTTCAAACGCCGGCACGTCTAGCGCCTACGACGAAGAGCTCACCTGCCGCCGTGTAAAGTTTTATGTTGGCAAATCTATCTGCTGAATAAATAAAATAATATAAACAGCTGTTTTCTTTTCTACTCAAATTTTTTGGTTTATATCAAGTGTGATGGTGTGAATGCAAAATCTAATTTACGTTAGACTTTTAGACAGTCGCAAGAAATGTGTTTAGACTTTTATCTCACAAAATCGAATGAAAGTATTTATACTTGTATAATAGTCTGATCGGGCCTTTATAGGGAACCTAACCTCTAAATTATGCGATCGCAATCATTCACAATAGATTAATACCTATGAATGCTTGAATTAAACATTTCCCGACTATATTCTATCTTGCTTCGTATATTTTGTTTTCTTTTTTAAATTTTTATTAGAACTAGCTTACACTTAAAGTGAAGTCAACACGAATGACCTTGTTATCATCCACTCCAACAATGTAGCAAATTTAATTACTTTTTTTTACATTTCTCTTATTTGTATTCGCCAAGTCTAACCCAGTTATGAGTTCATCAATTCTTTTATGATCTCATCCCTAAATTTATTTTTACGAGATTAAAAAAAAAACAACAACAAGAAAAGAAGCAACAGAAATCAATTCATTTATTTAAGTTTAAAGGAAGTTGTTCTTGTGGCTGTCAAAAGTGTACAAGCGACTAAAATTGTTGGGGCAAAAACAAACAAAAAAAAAAACCGAAATGATGCCACATCAGAATGCAACAGATTTAAAACAGAAAATGTGCAAATAAAATGCATGACTTCATTTGTGAATGCGGAATAAGCAGGATCCTTTTGCGAAGACTGAAAGTCGCTGCATAAAATGCAATTTTCTTTCGCTTTTTAATACGAATACTTGAAGGAAAAAACAAATCGTATTTTTAATTTAAATTCGTGATGACAACATGGTGCACTGCAAAAAAAAAATTAAAGAATGCTGCTGCAAGAATTACACACTTGCAAAAGCAAATTATTCTTTTCTGTTTTTTAATGTGTTTACAAACGGGAATGAGTCATTTTTTAGTGTTCAAAATTGGCACAGTTTTATAAATTTTTAAAGAAACTAAAATAATAAAGCTTCTGCATAAAAATGTGTATTTTAAATTAACGGTTTCAATTTTTTCAGCAAAATGTTCGGTTTAAATATACTTAACCCTTCTTTTCATTTTGTAAAAAACTCATATTTCAATTTAAATCCGAAGCACATCCTTTTGTGTTTGTGTGTGTGTGAGTGTGCCAGCAACATGTGTTGCCACACAATATCTTATTTCAATTTTTGTTTTCCTTTTTTTTTTTGCCGTTTTTGCTGCTGTTTTGTTTATGTACTTGTTTTCAATTTGAAAAGCAAAAAAATAAAAATAATAATAAATCTTTTTTACTTCTTGGGAATTTTGTAATTTAAGTTTGTATTTTTATGTTGTCGTTGATGGTGGATGTTTCGAAATCTTTAGTTGTGCTTTCTTCAATCTAAATATTTGAAGGCCACCACAATAAATTTTCTTATTCCACTTTCGATTTTCATGTGTACAAAAGAACACGAAAACTAAATGGCCACTTGCGTGTATTTATTTTGTCTAGATTTTTTTCACTTCTGGCTTTTATTTTATTTCAAGTTAATTTAAAGCGTTCAAAAAAACTTTTTTGTTTCACTTAATATTTTAATTGTGTTTGTATTTAAACCCTTTATTTTATGTGTTAATATACTTATATTATTTAAAATTATCCTTATATTATATAAAATTTTTAATATATTGAAAATTTTTAATTTTTTTTAAATACTTTGCTTTTATATATTTAAATTTCAAAACACATTTTCGCTCTTAAATATTTTATTTAAAAAATTTCAACACTATTCACCTTTTTACTTTCGATTCTTGTGTTGTAAGAATCAACACACGTTATGTTTAATTATTTATTTAAAAAATATTAATTTAAATCGTTTAATTTACTTGACTCGAAGCAAACTTCGTACATCCGCCATGCGCCACTTTCAATATTCAACTGAATTCATTTTTGGTTTAAAAGTCTTCAGACACACTGTAAGTTTTTTGTTGTTGTTAGAAATAAATAATTGGCGAATGAATGAAGGTGCTTGGGTGTGTTTGAGTGTGTGTACTGTTAAGTTTACTTCAGTTTTTGTTTCTCACAGCGCCATCTTTAGTTTATTTTATACCCACAGCAAAATACTCACCACACCCTCTCTCTCACACTTCGAAATTAATCTCACACACGCTCGCAAAATGAAAAAACCCGCCAATTTATTGCTGTTATATTCATTAAATATACAACAAAGATAGCAAACAACACAACTCTTTCTGTTCAGGTTAATTAAAATGTGTATAAAGTGTTGCCGGTCTTAGGGGGCCCCAAATGAAAATACTGTTGGCTTTAGAGTTGTCAGATCAGAAAAACTATTCAGGCAAACACCAATTGCTGCTGGGTTGGTTTTTTGGGGGTGGTGGCGGGTGGATCGGTCGTCCTTTTCCCAGCAAATTTGGTCGGATATTAATTAATTATTATATATATTATTATATTATATATTTTTTTATGATTATAATTATTTTGATCCTAATTATGTGACCTTTTTTTTAAATTTAAATTGAAATTTTTTTCAGTTTTGTTTACAAAATCAGAAATAATTGAAAACAATTTTAACATACATAAAAACATTCAACATACATTGTAACAAAAAATTAAAGTACATAAAAGGATTATTAACATAGTGTTATACACATAATTATAGATATCTTAATTAGCTAATTTGTTACTCTATTCTTATAAATTACATGCCTATAGTTCTGAGCTAAACTTTCTTTATCTTTTCTAAAATTAGTTCTATTAGCTATTGGTACATCAGTTATCTGCATCATCTCCAACATATACCGTTTTCTATAACTAGTTTCTGTATTTAATATGGAAACCTTATTAAAATCGTGATTGTGATTTAAATCTCGACAAGGTATCGACAAAGCCGTCTTCTGTGACGAATTAATATTCCTATATTTGTGATCAGACTTATGTCCTGCTAATCTAATCTTCAATTTATTCTTTGTTGTTCCTACATAAACCTTATCACACCGTATACTAAATTTGACTTATCTAATTTATTCAATCTATCTTTTGTTTTACTCAGTAATCCACCTACTGTTTTATAAATCCTATGTGCTATTTTATACTTTCTTTTATCAAATATACTAGTTCTTTGTAACCTTTCAGACAAACCAAGTACATAAGCTAAAGATTTTTATACTTTTGATTCCATACTAACATCTAATCTATTACTACTATCATACTGTCTAATGAATTTGTAAACAAGGTCTTTAGGAAAACTATTTTCGTATAAAATACTCTTCAAAGTATTTTCATTCTTCTTATGGAATCTAATATCACTTATCTCTGCCTATAAGATTTTTAGCTGTATTTATTTATTTCTTTTGATGTTTTGAGAAGATGTAGGTTTCTGATACCAATCTATTAATAAATTATTACCTTTTCTCATAACTAATGTATCTAAATATGCAATTCTATTATTTAATTCACTTTCAATAGTGAATTTAATGCATGAGTCAAAAAAGTTCAAAGCTTATAATAACAACCTAACAACATCTTTATTTATAATACAAATAAGTCATCTACGTACTTAGTTAAGATTTTAGGTTTAATTCTCAAGACATGAATCCAATAAATTTTCCATAACCTATCTGCTACAACAGGGGAAGCTGGAGGTCCCATAGGAAGCCCCTTATTTGCGAAAAGATTTTATTATCATATTGAAAATATCCGTTATCAATTATACAAAATCTAAGAATTCGTAAAAATAAGTTCTTATACATATTAGTGAATTCTGATAATCTGTTCCAATTATTTTCAAGAATGTCAATTGCAACTTCAACCGGCACACTAGGAAAAAGTGAGATAACATCTAAAGATATAATTAAAACATTTTTGATATAAAAACAAAACTGACCTCAAGCTTAAACAACATTTCAATTCAATTATTTTTATAAAAAAATTTCCTAAAGTATTATTTAAAACCCCACATATGTTTAATATATACTGATATCAAGATATCAAAATATATTGAAATTTAATATTCTTTAAACCAACTTTTTGTCATAATTCCTCTTATTGGTTTTTGCCCACAATATACATAATTTTTAAGGACAAAATCCTATTTGGCTATTTTTTGCTTAATTTTTTGTTCAAAATTACAAGGTGAGTCAAAAAACTATAAAATTAAAAAGTTTTTGTCCCGCGCGGTTTTGGAGACTTTTTCATTTACTTTTTTTTTAAATTTTTTATACAAATTTTTTTTATTCGTTCGCTTTCGCCACTCGTTTCGTTTTATGGTAACACCACGAAATTTTAGTTTCCACCAAGGCGAATTCATATCAGGTATATGCAAGGGCAATAAATACAACCAAGGCGAATTCATATCAGGTATAGCAAGAGCAATAAATACAACTCTACAAAAAATAAATCTTTTTCAATCGTTAAGGGAAAAATATAAACACAAAAAGGAATTCAAAAAAATATATAATGAAAAAAATGTACAAGAAAAAATAAACTTTTAATTATTTCGTGAAACGTTTAACTATTTCGTGAAAATTAAAGTCTCGGATCATAGAGCTCGAAGAGGAGAAAAAGGCCAGTCAGATTGCGGAGGATTCTGAATGATAGTTGCAATACAAAACCTAAAAAATTGTTCCAAAAAAATTTGTTTTTCAAATTTCTTTAAAATAAATTTACAATAAAAGAAAAACTTAATTATTTCGTGAAACTTAAAGTCTCAGATGATAGAGCTTGAAAAGGTAAAAATGGCCAGCCAGATTGAGGAGAATTCTGGATGATACCTGGCGCTCAAGATACAATAATAATATAAAAAATTGTTAAAATTTTTTTTTTTTAATTTGTTTTAGTTATTCCATTGACATCTGAAAAAGATTAAAATTTGAAAAAAATTATCACCTGCGCTGTCAATTTCACCTGTTATGAATTCGCCTTGTACAAAAAGGAATTCAAAAAAATATAATAAAAAAAATTTACAAGGAAAGACAAACTTTTAATTATTTCGTGAAACTTAATTATTAATTATTTCGTAAAAATTAAAGTCGCAAATCATAAAGCATGAGAAGGTGAATGTGGCCAGCTAGATTAGGGAGGATTCTAAACGATATCTGGTGCTCAAGATACAATACATAATTTAAAAAATTGTTTAACAATTTTTTTTTTCAAATTTGTTTTAATTATGCCATTGACATCTGAAACAGAATAAAACTAAAAAAAAGTTATCAGCTGTGCTGTCCATTTCACATGTTATGAATTCGCCTTTTGTTTGAAAACAAAAATTATAAAAAGAAAAAATTCTGGTTTTTTAAAAATAGGCAAATTTTGACTTTTGATGTGCCATAACTCAGCCATTTCTGGTCAGATAGAAATTGGCATTATATTGACGGAAAAGATATGCTATTTATCTCGAAAGAAAAAAAATATAGCGTTTTTCGTGTTCAGGAGGTACGAATTAACTTATATTGTCATATGGCGTTCTTGGTATTTTTTTTTTGGCTGTAAGCCAGTTTTATGTGTCTGTCCACTTAAAAAACATCCCTTTCACAAAATAATGGCTTATTTTTTAAAGAAAATTCAACAAAAAATTAAAGTAAAAAAAGAACCAAGTGCAAAAGATATCAAACTTATCTTTGCAGTGGAAAAGTTCCGCTGAAATTACAATAGATCATATAAAATATCGAAAGAATGAAATATCATATTTATGTCTTAATATATGTAATTGTTCGAGCTTAAGGTCTTTTTGGAAGTTTTTGGTTTTTACTTTATCTGGCAATATTTCACTTTCCTTGGCAGCTATCCAAAGGAAAGCGAAATATTGCCAGATAATTAAAAACCAAAAAACCAAAAACTTCCACAAAGACCTTAACCTAGCGTCTCCACATAGCAATTTTTATTGCTAAGCTCAAGCAAAAACGCCGGCAGAATAACAACGTAGCGATTGCTAATTGCTCTAGGTGGCGTAAACGTATTACTGCTTCATCACAAATACTAACAAAATTCAACGTGAGAAGTTATATGAACAACACTGTGTTTGTTGTATGTACAGCACTGTGTTTGTTATATTTGTATACCAAATTACAACAACTGACAGCTCATCGCTTGGCAATAATTGCTCAAGCAATCAGTAGAGCAATCATTGCGCAATTGCTACCTATAGCAATTTGCGGTCTACATATCGCAAATTTTATGGATGAAATCAAATTTGACAATTGCCGCAATAAATATTGCTATGTGGAGACGCTAGGTAAGCTCGAACAATTACATATTATGAAGAAAAAAAGGTTGAAATAAATAAATAATATCACCACTGTACATTTTTTAACTTTTGCGCACTTTAACAACAAAAAACTTCTTTTCGATCGCTGTAGAGCTAACGAGTGAAATTTAAACACTCGTATGCTGTAATCCCAAATTACGATAGTATCTGTTCGATACCGCCTGCAATAATTTACGTTCAGTTTTATTCGATCACGTATGCGTTAATTCTGCCCCTGCTCTTCAGGCCACAGCTACTTTACATTTCTATGTCTACTTCAACGCAAAACTAAAGATAAATTAAATCAATCAGTTTCCTTCGTTCAATTTCTCTTTTACAATTATTTCAATTAAAAATATTTTATTCAAAATAGACAAATATTTAAATTTAATTGTTTATAATCATGTGTATGCAAATTCACGGTTAACACAACTTTTGAAACACGTCTAGCAATTCGTGTTTTACACTACCAAACAGCAAAATAAAGCTATACGAGTATGTAAATGATTTTGTACTTTTTTCCCATTAAAAACATTCAAATTGTCTACGCAGTTGTAAATCTTGTTTAAAATATGCTGCCTTTCGTATTCTATTAATTTTGTAACACACGCATAATTTCAACCCCCAATTTGGAATACTTTTAATGCAACCAACCACATTAAATGTGTAAGAGTTTTGAAATGGATAAAGGAAAATTTATTTGTTTGATTGTTGAGTATATGCACGCACCCAGCTTGCACCTGATTTTTAATGTTTCTTTGGAAAACAACCCCCTTTTGATTATCCCTTCCCTTGCTATGTATTTCGAATTTTTATAGACTTTCACTCAAACTTTCGCCATCGCCGTGTGTGTTTGTATTTGTACTGAAGGAATATGAATACAAAAAGCGGAAGTTGGACCTTTTTAACCTAAAAATATTGTGAGAGAGTGTGAATATTTCTATGTAATAAAATTTGAATACGAGTCTTTTATGTCTGTTTTTTTTTTGTCTCTGCACAGTGGTAATGAAAGCTGTTTTGCAATAGAAAAATTGCTGAAAAGATTTTTCTTGGCAAAGTCTTTTAATTATTAAAGATTTTTTTATGTAAAATGTATGTTGTTCTTCTACATGTTGAAGCAAATTCAGCTTTAAGGGTTTCCAAATAAATGAGAAAGAGAGAGAGAAAGAGAGGCTATGTTAGGTTTAATTGGCTGCCAGCCTATGAAAAGCTAGCTCTATTTGGTCCCATTATATTGCCTGAGTGTGATGTGTATCTCAGCAGATCTACATATTACGGCCAGTGTTGTCAACTTTGAAATTTCAAAACGCAAACAAAAACGCAGCGACTTTTGAATTTTTTCCTGTTATTTTTAAAAACCTATTTTGTATTTCACAAAATTCAAAATAAGTACGAATATTTTTATATTAGAAACACGATAATGAAACAGCCTTTTAAGGGACTATTGTACAATCAAACTGGGACTGATAGCAATCCCCTAATGGCATGCCATCAAATTCGTTCAATAGCTAGAATTCCTGTTTGTCAAACTTGGCCTTTATTACGACTCTGATAGTTTTATTAAGATAATGTTACCTTTACAATAATTAGAACAATATTTTATCCAACTTATTATTAAGCAATATCATTTAATTATATTTGCTGTCAACCGAAATGCTGTTTACCGTCGTCAAAATTATATTTCATACAACCCCTACTGTCGAAAGAATTTACGATTATCGGATCATTAAAAGTTACAGAATGACACCACAAACCTCCAAATTCAATCAACAGCAATTCTATCAAACACAGCGTACATTTCATTTTTGCTTTCGTAAGAGGTGTCTTTAAAAGAATTTGCGAAAATTTGCCAGAAATAGAACATATGAATAAAATTTATCATAATATATGTTTAATGCAAACATTTTGGAAAAACTTTAAAACTTATTTAATAATTTTGTGATTTATCAATTACCAAAACCGTAAAGAATTTACGAGCCATCATAAATTCGAACTTCTCTATATAGAGACTGCATTTATTGCAATATTTGACAAACTTGGCTTGATCGTTTACAAAACACTCTCTAAAGGCAGTAAATTTTATAAAACGAAATGTTTGTTTTTCTTTCGACAGTGTGTATAATATACAACAGCAAGATTGTCTTACTTTGTGCATTTAGCATGGTACGTTTTCCACTCCAAATGAAACGTAAAAATTTTGGATACTCGTTTAAACTTTTTTCTTACATCAAAACAAAAAGTTGATTTGAATTTGCTTCGACTAAAGAATTTTTCGCACAAATAATTTTAAAAAGCACCAAAAAAGATGCGAAACGCACCGAGTTGACAACGCGGATCTCTGGCTCAGTTCAAAATCAATCTGCGGTTCGGATGAAAGAGTCCAATCCAGCTACATCATATTCCGATAATTCTGCTGCAGCACCAGTCTGCCTAGATATTAAACTCTTATATAAGAAAGAGCTGGAACATGACAGAGGAAGTGCTCAACATCTCTACAATTTCCTTCTCGTCTCTAAAACTTCTACAGAAATCATTAAATAGAATATTTAATGATTTCTCTATTGTCACATAGGTTTTGCCTTGGCGTAGACCAAACCACGGCCCTCTGTTTTCTGGGGCATAGAGTGGAAGGAGTCCCTCTTTTGTTGTAGCAAACATAACTCTAGGAAACTGCATGATTTACGTTGTGTTGGACTTTCGAACCCCGTACCAAGTGTTCAAATTATCAGAACGGGGATCAGCAGTGCCACCGGGATATTCTTCCTTGCAGATCTGTTGGTGTTGATCATATGGTTGAGGTGCATACCTTGGCTGAAATATTCTGGATGTGGTTTGAGTAGTGTTCTGTCCGTTGTGTTGTGAACACGTATTAAGTGTTATCCGCGTTCAGTGTTTTTTTGTTTTTTTTTTCCTTAATTTTTATTTTGTGTGTTGCTTTTTTGTATTGCAAATAAAATAAATAAAAATAAAACCAAATAAAATAAACAGTTAAAAATCTTTTTAAAAATAAAACAACAAAATACACGGGTGAAAAAAAAATAACATAAAACTCTTAAAAACATGCATCTAAACAACAACAATATAAATATAAATACGACTACCAACAACAAATGCAATAAACCATACAATTAACAAATACAAACAATTATGCATACATGCTGCTACCCAATAAACCAGACAGATCAACAAACAGAAAAAATAAAATAAAATAAAATAAAATAAAATAAAATAAAATAAAATAAAATAAAATAAAAAAATAAAAAAATAAAAAAATAAAAATAAAAATAGAAAACACCCACAACAACAATAATAATAAAATAATAATAATAAAAATAATAATAATTAACTTTTTAATCTAAATAATATAGATAAATGGCCAGATCAGGGCTTTTATGGCCCTTTTACAGGCATTGTTCCATAATCCTGCAACATACCTTTTAAAAAAAAAAAAAAAAAATAAAAACCAAATAATTGTTTTGCAATGTTGGTGATATGGGGTTGACTGTTGTTGACTGTATAGTATCGAAGGTATATACACTGGATACTATACAGTCGAATGAACAATTAAGTTAACTTCGGCCTCACCAGCACAGCAGAATTAGCATTTGTACATGATTTTTCTATCGCAATGGCGGGAAACTTTAGAATAGACTTTTGCAACATACGTGGGCTGAGAACGAACTTCTTCTCCGTCTATGCTCACACGTGTCTCCATCGGCCGGATATTTTCGCCCTATGTGAAACCCAGGTATCTGAGAATGCTGATCCACAGGATTTTCATATACCTGGGTATCAATTCCTATCCCTCTTTAACTTCCATCGGGGCCTTGTAATTTACATTCGCAATGAAGTTGTGTTCCAATGCCAGCAACCATTAAGCATGCATGATGCAGAATTTACCTGTCTTTGGGTTAAATTCAAAATCAGATCACACTTTTTGCATTTCGGGTTTCTATACAGAAGTCCAAATGCGGTGAGGGATACTACCTTTTCTGGTTTCGATGCCCTCTCCGACTCCATATCGAAGATCCTGGAAAGTTGTCCGAGCAGTGAAATCGTTGTTGCTGGTGATTTCAATGTTCACAACTCATCCTGGCTTCGCCACTCGAGTCATACAACTCCAGAAGGCCAATATGTCGAGTTATTCGCTGCGTACAACCACCTAGCGCAATTAGTGAATGAGCCAACGCATATTCCATGTGTTGAAGGGCACCATTCAAACACACTTGACCTATTCCTGACTTCACACCCTGAAAAGTATGAAGTCAGAGTTAGTGCACCTCTCGGCAATTCGGATCATTGCACCATTTCTGCCACCTTTTCAATTTCGGGACTTCGTAACGTTTCAAAATCAGCTACGAAACGTTCAATATTTATTTACGAAAAGGCGCGTTGGGCTGAGCTCAACCAATTTTATGAGCATTTTAATTGGAAACTTTGTTTTCTAGATAACGACATAAATGCTTCAGCAAAAATGGTCGAGAACATTATATTGCTAGGGATGAAAACATTCATCCCCTCCAAGCAGATTTCGATTAAACCAAAAGCAAAATCTTGGTTTAATCAGACGTGCAAAAACGCAGTCAGATCCAGAGAGGAAGCATTCAGTAACTGGCGTTTAAACAAAACACCAGACACTGATTTGCTACGCAAAAAGGCAAGATCTTCGTGTGCCAAGGTACTTAGGCGTGAAAAGTCTCTTCACGAACAGCGCCTTCGTGCCAAGGTCCTTGCAGCTCCTCGGGGCAGTAAGACCTTTTGGTCTTTCGTTAAGAGAGTAAAGAACAGTGCTAGTTCATCAATTCCAACTCTTTTAAAGAATGACCAAGCATTCACAGACCCGGTTGACAAAGCTAACCTGTTGGCTGAAATCTTTGCAAGCAATTCCTGCTTGCCGGAAAGCAGTCAGCCACTTCCCGAGCTCGAAAGAGTATCTGTAACTATGCCGAAGATATTCTTCCGGGCGCGAGCAGTTAAAAGGGTTTTGGAAGACCTCGATATAAACAAAACTCCTGGACCGGATGGCATTCCAGCACTGGTCTTGAAGCAGTGCTCTTCTACGCTTGCGCGTCCATTAGCACGCCTTTTCAGCATACTTTACCATACTGGTGAGTTTCCATCGTGCTGGAAGGTTGCTAATGTAACACCAATACCCAAAAAGGGTATGGCAAATAACCCCGAAAATTACCGCCCAATTGCAATTTGCTCTACACTCTCCAAAGTAATGGAAAACATGGTTAACCATCACCTTATGAGGTATCTGGAGTCGCATAAACTACTTTGTGATCGTCAATATGGATTTCGTAAGGGTCGTTCAACTGGCGATCTTATGGCATATCTCTCAGAGAAATGGTGCCACTCAATCCATCATTTCGGTGAAAGTAGGGTGGTGGCTCTTGATATTTCAAAAGCGTTTGACAGAGTGTGGCATGGTGCACTATTGGCAAAACTTACTGCTTTTGGTGTCGGTGATGACTTCTCTCGGTTTATATCGAGCTTTCTCAGAGACCGCTCTATACGAGTTGTTATAGATGGGGTCTCATCAAACGAGTTCAAGATTAATTCAGGGGTACCGCAAGGCTCCGTTCTTTCTCCTACCCTATTTCTTATTTTCCTCAACGACCTTCTCTACCAAACTTCCAATCCTATCCACTCTTTCGCGGATGACAGCAGCATTTGTCACTCGTACTCTTTTAGATATAGGCCCAGCCTATCAGAGATCGCTGCCAAGAGACTAAATATGAATGATTCACTGAATAGTGATCTTCTATTGGTCTCTGAATGGGGTCGTAAAAACAGGGTCGCCTTTAATGCTCGTAAGACCCAGTGTTGCTTATTGACGCACAAACAAACGACCGCTAATGCTGCTTCATCTGTACTCATGGATGGTATAAATATTGAAGAATCGGATGCTCTTGATGTTCTTGGAATGAAGATACAGTGTGACGTTCGCTGGAATGAACACATTTTTCATATCTCTAAAGAAGCATTCAAGTGCCTCGGTTTTTTGAAACGGTGTAAGATGTACTTCACTCCATCCGACCTCCTTACTATTTATACCACCTACATCCGACCGAAAATGGAATACAACTCTCATGTTTGGGCCGGTGCCTCAAAGTCTGTTTTGGGGTTACTCGACCGTGTGCAGGAGAGGGCGAAGAAGCTCATCGGTGACAGTAGGGTATCCAACTCTATTGACTCACTGGAGCATCGACGCAGTGTGGGATGCGTTACTCTGTTCTATCGATACTACAATGGATTTTGCTCTGACGAGATTAGGGATCTTGTTCCCGAAACGCGCACATTTTTACGTAGCACGCGTTCATCGTCTAGAGCTCACCCATTTGTGGTCGATTGCCCGGGGAATCGTACTACGCATTACAGAGAGAATTCGTTTTTCAGCCGCACGCTTCGTCTGTGGAACAAGTTGCCTGCAGAAGTGTTTCCTGTCTGTTATAACGTTGGAAGATTCAAGTCAAATGTTCACAAACACTACTCCCGCTTTCCCCCTCCTCACAACCTATTTTCCTAGTTCTGGTACAATGCACTGCATATGTAGGGGTCATCCCCTGAGTACTGGTCCAATATAAAAAAAAAAAAAAAAAAAAAAAAAAAAAGCCTAAAATCGTAGGAAAGGGAACTAGTTTCCCTGATAACTTGCCAGCACTGTAAGGAACCAGGAGTGAAAGTTAGACGGTTGAGTTGGTTAAGAGCTGATAATGAACTTCGGCCGACCAACGCATTAAGCCGTGTCTTTCATTGACTTCTGGAAAATTGCACACAGGAGGGATTGGAAGGCCCGACCACTTAAGCAAGGGGTTTGTCTATATGGCTACAAGCTTATAGAAAAACGTCGTAACCTGTATGAGCTTAGCAGGCCACGTGGCGGCGCTGGTAAATCGCGAATAACTCACCCTTCAGATTAGGTCGTAAAGGCATATGCTGAGGTAAATCAATTTCAGAACTTTCTGCTTTAGAGATATCCGGTACTCAACTGCAATAGTAAGACGTATAATATTTTCGCAATATATGAACACATTCGGTGCCTCACAGTTTATTTCGAGCATATGCAAAGCAAAACTTTTTAACTTAGTAAAATTAAAAATATCGTTGACATGGAAAAATTTTACAAAACCAAGACGTAGTATAGCTAGTAAACGAGTAAAAGTTTAATATTTTTGGATCGGAAGGTAAGCATTATGGGCACAATAAAAATTTCCAGAACAATGTCTTAAAGCCAACGTGGAAATCTAATGGTTTGATCTTGTATGGTTGTCTCTGGAGTTGGAAATATTGTTTTCAGTGAAAGCACAATAGACAATAATATCTACTTAAATATATTGAAAGATAATTTGTTACAAAGTATCAGTTCTTTCGAATTACGTGATCGAAACGCAAATCGAGAATTGTGCACTTATGGCTGATATGAAACTGCCTCACGTCTCATAAAGCCGCCACCACAATCTCCTGACTCAAACGCTATTTAAAAATTCTCTACAACTTTAGATTTGACAATACGAAAAACTGCATACAAAACCAGCTTTTCCTAAGGCTGTAGGCAGTGTACGAAATATGCGGCGGTTTTAACTTTTCATAAATTCTTAGTTTTTTTTATTCATTTTTTGCAAACTCTTAAATAAAGTTTCTTGTAAACAAGGAATGTTTTTACAAATGTGCTACATTTAAGTCTTTTGAATATCATCTTCAGCTTTCTTTAAGCCTTCAAAGTTGGATTCCAAAGCTGCACGCTAAAAAACTAATTGCTAAGTCAAAATATTACGAAAAACAGAAAACATGCTTCTTTTCATTTTAAAAATCGTTTAGTACAATTTTCTCATATAATTTTACGAACTATATTGCCTTCATTCACTTTTAGGCTTGATTTCAGTTAATAAAACAGCTTCACCATTTAAATCTTTTGCTCCACTGTTTCACACCCGCCACAATTAAAAAACATGGTAGACAACAACAATATCATCTGCTAACGATAACAATAAATGTTTATTTACATCTGCCTGATTTATTCACCTCGCCACCGCTTGAAATTTTAAACAATTCCTCCTAAATGTATGCAATTGTTTTCATTTATGTTTAAACATGCATTTAAGCGGAAGAATTTTTGAAAATTATTTATTCCAGCATGTTTTTGTGTCTTTCTTTAGGAATCTTTCGCATGTATGGGCCATTGATGAGGGGTTCTGTTCTGCTATGGCCGGACGTCTGTACTTTCTTTTGACTTCAAACAATACGAGTAAAATATTTATTTGTTTCTTTCTGCCAGACTGATTTTACAGCTGTAAGCAAACAGATTCGAAGACTTAATTAAAATACTGGGAATAATACAGATATCAATTATTGTAAATAGAAAAATTTTGTAAAAAAAAAAAATTAAAAAACTCAAGTACAAGTTGTTTTCCATAATTTATTAGTTCACGTACTCAAAACTGATGCACAACTAATCAAAGACCACTGCTGCACAGCTCTGGTGTAGCTGGTATTTTGTGCAGACCGTATTTTTTATTTTTATAAGAATCCAACAAGATTTTAAAAAGAAATTTTGGGTTTTCAATGTATATTGGTTCCTTAGGATGCTAGTTCAATATTTGCTTAAGCATAAGCTTATATTATAGATAAATAAATAAGTATAATTTTAATACCAACGAAACCAGGGCGAATTCATACCAGGTAAATAAATGCAAAAGCAATAAATACAGCTCTACAAAAAAATTTTTTTTCAAATGTCAATGGAAAAATATAAACACAAAAAGGCAGTAAAAAAATATTTTAAAAAATAAAGAAAAAAAAAAACTTCAATTATTTCGTGAAAATTAAAGTCTCGAATCATAGAGCTTGGCAAAGTGATTGGCCAGTCGGATTGGGGAGGATTTTGGGTCGTACCTGGCTCTCAATAGATAATTAAAAAAATTGTTTAAACACTTTTTTCAAGTTTCTTTTAATTATTCCATTGACATAGGAAACAGATAAAAATTAAAAAAAAAGCTCTCAGCTGTTATGAACTCGCCTCGTGCAAGAGCTATAAGCACAACACTACAAAAAAAAATATTCTTCAAATGTCATGGGAAAAATATAAACACAAAGGAGGAATTAAAAAAATATATTATAAAAAAATATTTAGAAGAAAAGAAAAACTTTTAATTATTTCGTGAAATTTTTAATTATTCCTTCTCAGACCATAGAGCTTGGAAAGATGAAAATTGCCAGCCAGATTAGGGAGCATTCTGTATCATACCTGGCGTTCAAGCCAGTTTTAAATTAACAAATTTGTTTTTTAAAAATATTTTTTAATTATTCCAGTGACATCTGAAACAGCTTAAAATTAAAAAAAAAGTAATCAGCTGCTCTGTCAGTTTCACCTGTTATGAATTCGCTTTGAACGAAAATTTTTTACAACTATTCGTAAATTCTACCAACAAAATACATGTTGATGTTTGTTGGTGTTGTATTTATTGTAATTCTGCCACTACCTGTATAAAGCTGCCTTGAAACAGACTTTAATCGATAGAAAATTTTATGACATTAATGTTTTACCCAAAGCAAAACGCTTCGTTATAAAACCGTTTCGTTTTCCATTATTTCGTTAATAGCATGAAAATCTTCATTTCGATTACGAAAGCTTCATTAATGAGATGATAATTTTGCATAGCACCAACTTATTATTTTTTACAACTTCATTAATGTTACGAAAATTATTTCATTCATCATAGGAAGAACTTTTGCATGAAAATTCAATAATTTCGTTTTAGCTACTAAATAGTGCAGTAAGTATAACGAAAATATTTTATTGAATTAATGTAAGACTTTCGTAATAGCTACGAAACATTTTAAATATATTGTAAATGCAGTTCTTGCAATAAAAGGACTGTAAGACTTACGTAGTAGCTATGAAACAATATAAATGTATTGTAAATGTAAGACTTTCCTTATATACTCGGCAGAGTGCTTGACCAACAGTCTCGAGGTTGCAGGTTCGATTTCTTGCATATACTAAAAAATCTCATTTTATTTATTTTTAAGTTTTATATTTTAATTTTTTTTATTCATTTAGTTTTTGTATTTGCAATCTGTACAATTTTGAGATATTGCTATTATGCACGATTGCTATTTTTAATGAAACAATTCATAACCCGAATGCAGCTTTACATTGTCCCAAAACCAACGAAAAAATCGTAACAAAAAATTATTATATCTACGAAAGTTTTTCTATTATTGTTAAATATGATGGAATACTAATTTTCTCAAACTTTTTTTTCGCAGAATTTGTATCCATATTTCGCCGGTAATTATTTGAAAGTTGACATCCAAATATTCAACTGTCTCTCCACCCGGGAACAGGTGTTGTCTGGGCATATTCTTTACTTGGGCACTCTGCTGCCGGGGGACCCACCCCCTTCCTCTCTGTTGTAGCAGTTAAAACTCTAGGAAGCCTTAGACTGACTTATATAAGTTGTGTAGAGACTTTCGAAAGCCCCCAACAGGGTTAATTGGCAGAGAGCATGAATCCAGAAGGTTTCGGTTTTGCTGACCATCCTTGGCGCTGGTCGTGGCTAATTAAACGTTTCTTAGAACACCACCTATTCGGCGTTTCCCAATCGAAAATGCTAATTTTAAAAATTTGCGTTTGCCAGAACATTTCTATATTTTTAAATATGTAGGTTTGAATAAATCACTGAAGGCTTTTCAAAAACGGAAATAGTATTCTTGATTTTAAAAACGGCAAAAAACTGTCATGTGCCGTAGCGCTGCCACCTTGCAGACATTAAAACACCTTGAAGTTATTAAAGTAGCGAATAAAATAAAAAACCCACGACACCAAATCAAGCGTAAATGATTATAAAGAGCTATACTTTTTATAGACAACTTTCTAAACTTTGCCCAGCGAAAAGTAAATTTATTGTATTTTGGTTCAAGTTTTTACCAAAGTATTATGAGAGCGTAAAATTATATTCTTGCTTAAGCACTTTTTTTCACTCCAACGTAAAATACTTTGTTTACAAAATTACTTTTAAATTTGTAGGCACTACATAAAACAAATGTTTTTGAAAACAATTTGCAAAACCATCTGCCTTCATTTACGAATTCTAATCCACCCCTTGAGTGTTTTTTATTTTTGTTTGCAAAACAACCCAAAAAATATATTAAAAAAAAAATAAAACCACTAGCAAAATGATCAGTTCTGTGTCATTCGCACGATCTCTTCATAGAATTGGAAAAATATTTAGATTTTTTTTAATCAGAGAAAAGATGAGCGACAAACGAGCAAACGTGATACAAGCATAGCCGCCAGATTTTACGATTTATCGTCGTTTTGACGATTTTGGGTGCCGAAAATAACACTTTGACGATTTGACGATTTAAGGTCTGTTTTTGACGATTTTTGTAGATCACATTTTTAAAAGTATGCAACTGCATGAATACTTCTTTTTTTAAAGTTAATTTATGTAGGAAATGAAAGTACATTTATGGTACTTATATATACATATGTATGTTTGTAATACTGAAAAATCTGATAGTTACTTTAGAGTATACATATATTGTATATGTTAGAGCTGAATTTAAAATACCATATGTGAATAGCGCTAAAAAAATGATAAGCTAAAAATTGTACAAATTTGTATGCAAAAGCGTGTACTCATATTTTAAGAAGACTAAATTTGAAGATGAATTCGAAACTTTAACTTTAATTTTTACAATATTATAAAAGAAGAAAGTGCCATTTTCTAACATAATGAACGAGTTTTCTTATTTCAACGTAGAATTCGAAAGACGAGAACTTTAATACGAATTAAAGAAACGAAGCTTAGTAAACTTGGAAAATTTCTTTTACGCTATAAATAATGGGTGGTTAAATTTCAAGAGCCGATGTTGATTTTAAATAAAACACAAACTATTTAGGAAATTATTGTAATTTTATTTTATTATGATATATTGATATTATTAAATTATGTATGAAACAAAATATCGGCCAAATGGGCGTCGCGACCACGGCGGCACAAATTTTCAATGACCCTGAGGCATAATGGAGGTTCTATGCCGTTAATGTGCCGAATTATCTCATCCTTTAGCTGTTGTTGCTGGCTTATCGACGTACACCTTTTCTTTCAAATAACCCCAAAGAAAAAAGTCCAACGGTGTCAAATCACATGATCTTGGCGGGCAATTGACATCGCCATTACGTGAGATAACACGGCCATTGAATTTGTTGCGCAAAAGAGCAATTGTTTCGTTAGCTGTGTGGCAAGTGGCACCGTCCTGCTGAAACCACATATCGTCTACATCCATATCTTCCAATTCGGGCCATAAAAAGTTCGTTATCATCTCACGATAGCGAACACCATTCCAGTAACTGCCTGACCGGCCTCATTTTGGAAAAAATACGACCCGATGATGCCGCCAGCACATAAACCGCACCAAACAGTCACTCTTTGTGGGTGCATTGGTTTTTCGACAGTCACTCTTGGATTCTCATTCGCCCAAATGCGGCAATTCTGTTTATTGACGAATCCACTGAGGTGAAAATGTGCCTCATCACTGAAGATGATTTTCTTCGAAAATTGATCATCATTTTCATAATAAGTCTGGATAACTTTAACACGTTGTTGGATTGTGTATCTCTCCATGGTTCAAATTGAGTAAATCTGAAATAGAGAAATGTCAAATAAAATTCGGAAAAAAACTTGGCGTTTAGGTGTGGTTCACATTCAACATCGGCCCTTGAAATTTAACCACCCGATATAAAAATGCTAGATTTTTGGAATAAAGTATCCTTCCTTCTACGACTAAGTTTATAACAAAAATAGTAGTTTCATCGCCTTCTGCAAATGTGTAAGTTTGCATCCATATACATGAAACTTAACAAGGCAAAAGTGAGAAATTAGTGAAAGAGACCATTTTCAGAAAAATCGGTGTATACTAAAGCCCTTCAATAACTTTGCAACTGTGGTTGTTATGACTTAGATATGCCCGATTTAACAGAAAAGTTTAGTATAATAGTAGTACCTTCTATTAAATAAAATCTTCTTTTAGAAATATATGTATATCAGAAAAATTATTAAACGGTATACGAGTACTAATGAAATTAACTTCATTTTTGTAGGAGTTATATTTGTTGTTGTAGGAGTATATATTAAATGCTGTAGTTTTCTATACTTTGTTTTTCTATATTTTACGCCGTTGGAATAAATCTGTTATTCAAAAATAATTAATTTTACTAGCTGACGATTTGCGATAATCATATTAACAATTTTGACGATTTTTTCCGTCGAATTAGACGATTTTAAACCAGATTTATCTGGCATCTATGGATACAAGTTATTTGCACGCTCCGTCCAACAAAAAAATAAAAACGATAAAATATACAAATTTACATGATTGAACACTTATCTAGTGGAATAAGAAGAAGATTCATTCATAAAAAGTTTCGAATTTGTTGTCATCAGATAAACTAATTATGTATCTGAAGAAAATTTATGGAAAAAAATTCATATAGGTACATATACATATGTTGGATGTTTGAATACAAGAAGACTGAAGGCTTAAGCAATACTGGATTTAAAATGTACTTAGATTATAAAATTAGTTTCAATAAATTTTATTTGTAAATTTTATGAAAATTTTAAAGTTTATTTAAATAATAATAATATTTATAAAAATTTTTTCACGTTTATTAAGATCTTATTGCACTGATTTCTATAGAAAATAATAAACAAAAAAAATTTTATCAATAAGGCCGTAAAAATTCAGATAAATTAAAAAATTCTTAAAAAAGTTTTAAGAGTATTTATCTACTATTGTGTATGCTCATTTAAGAGAATGGATGTTAAAATTCTTCAGCGTGGCCGTTTTGAGATTTTTGCGGCTAAATTTAACATTTAGTTTTCTGATATAGCCGCGAGTTTTTTTAAACAATTTTCAGCAATATTTCATATATATATGAACCGATAACGGAATTTTATATTTTCTGTATTTTAGTAACCTTCTTTTATAACCAGAATTGCTTTTCAGCAAAAAAAAAAAAAAAAATGTTAATGAGAAAAATCGGTTCAGGCTATATCTCGGGTATATACGGACCGATATCGGACATTTTAATTTTCCATATTTATGTAACCTTATTTTATTACCAAAACTGCGTTTGAGCAAAAAAAAAAAAGTTGTTTAAGTTCGCTTACGCAGCATTTTAATGAAAAACACGATCTAGGCTATATCTCGGGTATGTATCGACCGATATCGGAAATTTACATTTTCAATATTTACATAGCCCTATTTTATTACCAGTACTGCTTTTAAGCAAAAAAAAGTTGTTTTAATTCGCTTACGCGACATTTTAATAAAAACCCCGGTTTAGGCTATATCTCGGGACCGATATCTGAAAAAAAATTTGTTTGCCTTCCAGTCACCTTAATAATCGTGTGAAGTTTGAAGCAAAACAAGCAAATTTCTTTCAAAAATTTTCATACAAAATTGCAAAAATTCATGACTTTTTTCGGAATTTTGAATATATCTCAGCTATACGTGAACCGATATTACTGAATTTCAATAGCAAACACATGGCACGATGGAATAATAGAATAACAAAGTTTCTAAGTCTAATGGTTTTCTCAGAAACTGTATTTCAACGGCTGACAGACGGACATCGCTTAATCGACTTTTCCATTAATTCTGAATCAGAATAGGGTCGCAGATAAAAACCGTGGAAATTGCAAACGGAATCACAAACTTATATACATATACCCTTTACATTTTTGTGAAGAGTATAAAAAGTGGTCACTTTCAGCTTCAGATCTTTGTTTTTTATAAAAAGTTTACAATTAAAAATCTTTTATTTCTCAATATTTCGATAACAATTTGTTATCATTGTCAGGAGAAATTAAATGTTAAAAAATTTAAATTGAAAAATTATTGTCAAAAAATTCCTATACATAAAAAATTCATACACTAAGAAAAATTTTTAGTTCATACACAAAGAAAAATTCTTAACAATATTAACAAATTGAAAAATTGAAATATAACATAATTTAAATTAAACTTATTCTGCAACCAATATTAGAACTTGTTAAAGATTAGAACATGTTTTTCCTTATATTTAAGCAAATCAACATGGCACATGTTGCTCACAGAATACAATTAACATTAACATTAACATTTTTTTTTTTTTTTTTGTATAAAAGCCATGTAAACAATAGCCTAACAAATAAAACTTATATATACATTCAACGTGCTAATTTTTTGCTAACTAAATGCCTATAACTATGCGCTAAATTATCTGTGTCCATTTTAAAATTAATTCTTTTTTCTACAGGTGTGTTAATAATCTCTAACATTTCTAACATATAACGTTTCTTATAATTAATCTCAGTTTTTTATTATTGAAACATTTTCAAAATTACGATAATGATTTAATCTAGAGCAATGAGAAGATAATGCTGTTTTTTGTGAATTAATATGCCCATTTTTGGTCTGATTTATGTCCTGCAATCCGTGTCCTTAATTTGTTCTTCGTTGTTCCTATGTATACTTTATAACAATTCTCCTGATTATTTCCCTTACATGGAATTTTATAGACTATATTAGCATTATCCATTTTACTAAGCCTATCTTTAGTTTTACTAAATAATGTATCTAACGTATTATAACTCTTATGAGCCATTCTATATTTTTCCCTATTAAATATATTAGATCGTGCTAACCTTTCTGTCAAACCCGGTATATACGTTAGTGGTCTATAAGTTTTTGGGTCTGTTAAATTAACTACATTATGAGTATTTCTCCTTCCAAATTGATTTATAAATTAGCTCAGATGGAAAATCGTTGTCTGCCAGCAAGTTCCTAATTTTAATAATGTTTCCTCTATGAAATTCTTAAGCACTTATTCTAAGTACCCTTTCAACAAAATTTTTAGCCGTGTTGATGATTATATTCATACTAAACATCTGCAGCGAGTAAGGTTTTTCTTCATGTGTGAAGTTCTCTGTCGAATGTCGTTTATATTTGTACTCTTAACTCAGATCACAAATAGGGAAGTGAAGAGAATGTTTGCTTAGTAAATACCAAGGCGACTTTATACAGGTGAATGCAAGCGGAAGGCGAATTCGTTACTATGTATTTTGTTATTGTAAAACATATCGTGAATGTCATAATCTAAATTCGCCTAAGATTGCTCAGCAGAGAAAAAATTTTATATAAATGTTAAATATAAGCTTTTACAATTGTTTGTGATTAAAATCACAGATTATATTAGTTTTTCTCTTTTAAATTCAAACAAATTTCTTGAAACTGCACTAAATCATGCAAAAAAACCTTCAGATTAAAATGGCGCGAAAAATTTGTAAACAAAAGAAACAAAATTTGTCTCATTGGAAAAAACGCGAGAAGCAAAAAATAATCACCTGTGCTGTTAAGTTCACCTGGTAATGAATTCGCCTTGGTAAATACCAACAAGCAAGTAATTGAAGTTAATATAGTATCGAAAAAAAGGAACATATCGAATGTGAACAAAAAAGAAAAAAGTACTCACAAATAATGTTCTCTTCATATGGTACTGCAAGTATTTTTGAAAGAAAGAAACAAAGTTTTTTACTTTGATAACATGTATTTACATATGTATGTATGTATATAGTATCCCAGTGAACTTTTGTAAGATGATTTCAACCTGTAACAATGTAAGTGCGACCCATCCGAAGTCTGTATACAATTCCTACTTACATTTACACAGCGATGGCCTAGACCGTAAGATGCATCCAACACTGTATACATTGTAAGCGAAGATTGGATGAGTTCAAAACTATATTATTAGCATTTGTTTTCTTCTTTGCTTCTTATGTACAGTTAATTCAACAAAATGAGTAGAAAAATACTAATCTGAATTGGATGCTAGTTGTTTGTTGTGTTGCATGTGTTTATTTTGATTTTTTCTGTTGACACAATGGCTTACAATCGGATGCTTTGCAAATTGTAATAACTTGTGGGGTATATTTTTTTAATTATTTACAGTTGGCCAATTCAGTCTAAAAGATAAAAAAGTACAAATTCAAAATTTTGACAAAAAATCTCTGATTATTATTGTTATTATTTTGAGCTAAGAATTTTTAATGATGTAATGGTTACATGCATTAGAAATAAAACAAGCCAAATTTCATTGAGTTAATTCATCGGACATAAATACATTTTATTCTTGATAAAGTAAAACTAAAGAATTAACTTGTAATTCAAAATAAAAAATGTTCAGGTATGTTAGTTGAAAAAAAACATAAAAAATAAGGTTTTAGTAGCGCAGGTTCTTATATATTTATGTACAGATATACATATGTATGTATAGATAAACCCAGTGAGTTAAAAATGCAAATAAGAAATAGTACAATAAGACAAAAAGATTTAAGAATAAGTTTCTATAAATTTATTACCTAAATAACAATTTTAATTTTTGCAAATTTCAATGAATAACTATTGTAAATATGTTATAAACTTGTCTCATTTATTTCCATTTCTTATGATGGTCACAACAAAATATTCAATTTTTGCAAGACTTCTCGTAGTACTGTGAAGTTTGATTGTCGCTTGATACTCTTCGTGTATGTTGAGAGTGCGAGCGTAAAACAAACCTGTACTTAACTAGAAAACACAAAGCCAAATAATAACAAATACATATTCGATAATTTTGTTGTTCTCAAATATATGAACATATTTTTGCGAGTAAGAATACACACTCTGAACTTCAGGAGTACTACTTAAGAACAAATCCATTTATGCTGAGGTTTAATTCTTACTATGTTTTGAAAAATAATTTATTATCCTTCCTGATGCAGTAGGCTTTTGATACCAATCCATAACAAGCCTATTATCCCTCCTAATTACCATTGTTTCCAAATATGGAAGTCTTGAATCAATCTCCTTTTCCATGGTAAACTTAATATTATGATTAAAATCATTCAAAGCTGTAAACATATCCTCAATAGCTGAATCAGGAATGATACAAAACAAATCATCTACATATTTAGTCATCATTCTCGATTTTATATTCAATCTCTCTATAGAGCTGTCCAATAACTTCTCCATTACAAGGTCAGCTATAATTGGGGAAGCTGGAGATCCCATTGGTAGTCCATTTATTTGCGTATATATCTTCCCATTATACTGAAAATACCTATTATCCTCTATACAAAATTTCAAAATACGTAGAAATAAACTTTTTTCTATCATTGTGTGTTGTGTTATTAATCCCCGCTTATCTTCTGTGGTGCTCATTGCTAGTTCAACTGGTATACTTATGTATTTATACTTTGATCTTTTATCCTCTGTTTAAACTGCAATGAATTTTTAATATTATACCCCGAATTGTCAGTAATCTTCTTAAGAATTTTTACAATATATTTGCAAAGTTCATAAGACGGTGAATTAACAAATGAGCAAATTGGTCTTAATGGAAAATCCATTTTACATTGCTTTTATAAAAAAAAAAAATGTTAATGTTAATTGTATTCTGTGAGCAACATGTGCCATGTTGATTTGCTTAAGTCTAAGGTACAACATGTTCTAATCTTTAACAAGGCATGTGTTGGTTGCAGAATAAGTTTAATTTAACTTATGTTATATTTTGATTTTTGAATTTGTTAATATTGTTAAGAATTTTTCTTTGTGTATGAACTAAAAATTTTTCTTAGTGTATGAATTTTTTATGTATAGGAATTTTTTGACAATAATTTTTCAATATACATTTTTTAACATTTAATTTATCCTGACAATGATAACAAATTGTTATCGAAATATTGAGAAACAAAAGATTTTTAATTGTAAACTTTTTATAAAAAACAAAGATCTGAAGCTACAAAAATTAAATTTATTTAACAAACGAAGATCAAATAATATTGAGATAATATAAAATAAGAAGAGCACCAAACAATAGGGATGAATTATCAAATATTCATTGTAGTTATATACAATATCTATTGTTATTTACAACTATAGTAATAATGTTATTCAACTATAGTATGTTGCTTTTGGGATAATGTTGTGTCAACCGTATATATTTTTTCTACGTGTACGTACACAATTTAGACAAACAGGTGATAATTATATTTTAACTACAGCTACTCGTATCTGTGTTCATAAATTTTATTAATTATACAAATTATTTCTCCCTCATTTGTATTAAATGCAAGAGAAGAAGTCAAACCTTTAATCATAAAGATTCCAACTTTTATTAAATCAAATTACGAGTAAGCATTCAAAAGTTTCAATTCTCTTAAATTAAAGTCTATTTTTAAGAAAATTTATTTATACAAAAACAACAGCACCGAGCAGCGGACTACACATCACAAGATGTTTTTCCGTGTGTTTCTTTTTTTTTTTTTTTTTCTTTTGCTATTTTCCTGCTTTTTAATATCTGGCAGATAAAAATTTTCATTTTACATTTTTGTTGTTGAGTTTTCGAAAGACGAAAAAAAAACCACACACACGATCACTTTAGTACAAAATTAAGCGTTAAGAAAGGCAACACGGTGTGTGAAAATCAAGAAAGCAAGAAGGAAAATATGATACAAAACGCAAAAATTGAGAAAAGAAATATATGAAAATATTTTGTAAATATTTTAGAGATATTTTCGTAAAGAAAAGAAAAGTCCAATAAACTCATTTAAAAGTGCATCAAAATTTTGCATTTTAAAACAGAATAATTTTAGAAAAAAAAAATTTGGATTCCCTTCCTTGTTGCAATATAATAATTGTGTTTAAACTAAACAAAAAAGGAAATAATAAATAAAATTAAAAGAATTTTAAGTGAAGTTATTTATAGCAGAGTAAAACGAAAAACTTGTGATATATTGACATTGAAATATTTGTTCCAAAGTAAACAAATTTAACAAATTACTGAACATTTCATTTCGAGTGAACCAATTTTTGTTGTTGTTGTTGTAGTTGTTGCTCTTGTTTTTTTTTAAGGTGTAAAATTTTTCCAGCGCTTGTAACCAACTGCGACGACAACTGTTATACTGTGATATGTTTTTAGCAATCAAATAAGTGCAAATATACAAATGTACATACATACATACTTGTATACATACATACTACATATGATTGTATGTATCTATGCATGAATATGCTTGAAACCTACTCGCTGGAGAAAACATTTACATATGTTTTTTCTAGATAATAAATTGGCATTTTTTAACAGAACTCTCAGCATATTTTGACCCAAAATTTCACCGCGGCATAAAAGGGCAGGCAGTGTCGTGTGTTCTTTTCTAAAAAATAATATATTTATATTATTTAAAATGATTTGCTGCAGCCACCTGACATGATGAACTGGTTGAAATCATCTTTATGCCATAAACACATTCAAGGCAGCAGGCTACCGGCTACACGGCCACTTAGTCCACTTTTAGGGTTTGGAAATTGAAAGACAGACATTTTTCCCGTTCTGCTTTGAACTTGCCGAAACCTTTTAGAGTTGCGAAATTAATAGACAGACAGAAATTTTTCGTTTCTCTTTTCTTTCGTTTTTGTTGTGTTTTAAGCACAGCTAGTGTGTTGATGAAGTTGATATGAGAATGACAATATGAAGCAACAACATGAAAAAATGCGAAATATGTCTTAAAATGTCCAGTACAGCGGAGGTTTACCGCACACTTTTCTTCTTTAATACATCGCCTACAAACTTCGTCTGTCTGTCCATCAGTTTCTCAACTGTGTAAGGCAGTGATGTCAACGGGACCTGACTGGACCCAAGTGGGCTGGCTTTATAATAGCTGGCAGCCTGTTAAACCTAAACCTAAGGCAGTGATGCCCAAAAGTTCTATATGGAAGAGTAAACACCAATACATTTATTTAATATTTTTTGTTGTAAAAAGTAAAACATTTACAAAAACAAAGTTCATACTGATAATCGCTGTTGTCAATGTTTGCCAACAAAGCATGCGAAAGTGTTGTTGTTTTGCTTTTGTATGTGTGCAGTGAAGAACGAAAATAAAAATATATAAGACGAAGTTGTTTATGAATTTTTCATTACTGGTGCTGAGCGCAGTAGTTGTGTATTAAAGAGCACAGCCCTATAGCTAAGCGCACTTACAAAAACAATTGAGTATGAATCGCATAGGCCTGGGCATGTTTGGTGTAAGGGGGGCATCTACCTGTAGCATGTTCACATGCCGGCCTGCATTCGAGGTTCGCTCTCTCATTCGTGATTCGCAGCCCAATCTTGATTGAAAGCTGAAAGTCCATACCACGCGTTATATGCGCTTTTTACGCATATGAAATTTTCTACGCGTTCTACACTTTTCTAAACACAAGTTACATGCAACGCTTTTCATGCGATAAGTTTTTTGTTGTGTTTGAAGTACTTTTTAAATAAAAACATTTTTTTTAACACAAAAACATAAAATCACAATACACGGCACAAATATTTTTGGCGATAACTTTGAAAAAATAAAAACTGCCTGGCCCACTATGTCACTCGACATTGCTCGCTCGCATAAATACATTCGAAACAAAACCAAATTTTAAAATGTTGTTTTTGGTATGCATGTAACAGGTGGCGCAAAAGTAATCCTCCTATCAGAAAATGCTATAAATTTTGCGATTGGCCCCTAATGTCAGCACTGTTTTGAGATTTGTGTAGTAAACACATGCGAAATACACGTTAATAAACAATGTTACGCTACACTGCTTCAGAACGCGGATTATTGGCCAATAATTTTCATAAAATTTGACCGATAGTTTTCATAAAAAATAATCATGGGTGACGAGGCCCATTTTCATCTTAGCGGGTACGTAAATAAGCAAAGTTTACGCTTCTGGGGCACTGAAAATCCGCGTGTAACCCACGAAGAGCCATTACACCCGCTCAAAGTCACTGTATGGTGTGCTGTTTTTGCTGGTGGGGTCATCGGACCTTTTTTCTTCGAAGACGTCGCGGGCCAAACGGTTACTGTGAATGGTGAGCGCTACAGAGCATTGATCAACGAGTTTTTTTTTTGCCGCAACTTGATGAATTGGGATTGGAAAACATGTGGTTCCACGGTGCTACGGTACACATTGCACGTGCCACAACCGATATGCTGAAGGATGCATTTCCCGGGCGCCTAATCTCCCGTTTTGGCGATTTGCACTGGCCAGCAAGATCGCCTGATTTGACCGCAGCAGACTTCTTTTTGTGGGGCTTTTTGAAGTCGCGGGTTTATGCCAACAAGCTCAGACTCTTGCAGCTCTTAAAGACAATATCCGTCAAGAATGTGAGGGCCTGTCGCCGGAAGTTTTGGCCAATGTGATGGAAACTGCTATAGAAAGGGCTCAAATGACAATCAACTGTGGCGGCGGCCTAAAATAAAAATTAAAAGACCAGATAAAAATAATCCACAAGAAGAATCAAAGTTTTTCATTTTTTTTAATTACAGCCAAAAAACATCGGAACGTTATTTTTGCGCCACCCTGTAATTATGCGAGCGATCGATGTCGAGAGACATAGTGAGCCAGGCCCAAAATGAGTTTTGATCTGCGGCTATCAAAAACAACTGACAGTTTTTACAACGCTTATGACGCGTGCAAAAGTAGAAAGCAAGCCTGCTTTTGGCGTCGTACGCGTTCAACGTGCCCTACGCTTTGTGCTGTGTAACCTGTCACATAAAATTATACTGATTCTACTTTTTTGACAGACGTTTAGAACGCGTAGAACCCGTGTTATGGACTTTCAGCTTGAACCATCATGATTCGCCATACAAAATTTTAAGAGCGAACCATGTTGGTTCATATTGAACCTTGCTGCGAACCATGCAAAAACCACTATCATCTCCAAATTTTATGATAAATTATCGCTAGTTTATCAGAACTAGCTCTCAAAAAAATGTAAACAAAGATAAAACAGATAATTAGAGTGTGCAAAATCAAAAGAAACACATTGAAGATTTAAAAATTGAATACTTACATAAAGATTTAAATAAAAATTGAAAAAAGAAGTAGTAGAACGATTGCGCAAAATATGTAAATATCAGTGTGAAGCAAAAACAACCATTTGAATATCTAGTTTCGCAATCGTGGTTCAGAGAGCGAACCAAGTGTTTCATATTACCGTCTGAACATGGTATTATACTCAAGGTTCGCTCTCTCATTCGTGATTCGCAGCCAAATCTTAATTGAACCAGTTTGATTCGCCATAAAAAGTTTTGAGAGCGAGCCATGTTGATTCATTTTGAATCTTGCTGCGAACTATCGTCTCCAAATTTTATACTACATTATCGCTAGTTTATCTGAACTAGCTCTCAAAAAATAAAAATAAAATTTAAGAATCTTAAGGAAATGTTCAAACCAATCCATCAACCTCAATTCGACGCCGTGCTCAGTAGCTTAGTCTTCAAAGAACAAATTTAGCCACAATTTTGCACAAGAGCTTTTTCCACGAGACCATCTACGCCGCCGGATATATGCTAATAGGTTGTTACATCTCGCCCATGGCAACCACGATTTTCATGAAAAAATCATAATGAGTGACGAGGTACATTTTAATTTGAATGGATGTGTGAATAAACAGAATAGTCGGTTCTTGGGCCTGGGAACGCCTTCAAATTATTCAGCCACCTTTTCATTCATTAAAAGTAGGGATGAAACGATACCAGTAGGGTATCGATACTTCTACTCTATATGGTATCGATCGCAAAGCATCGATACTTCTACTCTATATGGTATCGATCGCAAAGTATCGATACCTACTCGGCATTGAATAAAAAGCATCGATTAGTGGCAGGGAAGAACACATGGAGCCAACAATCAAAATCTTCGTTATCGGCTTGATAGGAAGTAGAAGGCGTTGAGCACTTCCTCTGTTGGTGTCCAGCGCTTTCTTATATCAGGGCATTGTCTAGATGGCAGACGGATGCTGTATCATTTGGCGAAGGTATCGGTATGTGACGCAAGTGGATTGGACTCCTTTATCCGATCCTCGGGTTGGTTCAAAACTAGTGATATGTAGATCTATTGAGATACATATCACAACCAGACAATACTCGGGACCAGACTGGACTCAAGTAGGCTGGCTTTACAATAGCCGGCAGCCTGTTAAACCTAACTTAGCCTAATATTCAGTCACATAGTTCTGGCCTGAAAACTTTTTAGTAACAAATTCGAATGGTTTTAGTAACTGGACTATTTATTTTAGTATCTCAAGATCGTGACCGCAATCTTGCCTACCGTAATTTTTATGAAATGCGGCCATATACCCGATTATGGTAGTCCCCTTTGCATGCACGGGTTGCATCAATTTATTTTATAACAACTTTGAAAACAAATAAAATTATGGTAAAAATAGTAACCAATAAGAAAATAGTATTTCTGACCGATACTAGTAGTTTTGACCGATACGTTCTTGGTACTCGACAGTATCGAGTATTTACTTGTATATACTCGTATCGTTTCGTCCCTAATTAAAAGTGACAGTCTAGTGTGTAATTTAGTCAGTGGGAATCTTTGATAATGAAAACGGTGAAACGGTAACTCTGAATGGGAAGCGATATCGTGATATAAATCATAATAAGTGGTTGTTTAGTTATTATATACATATGTACGATATCAACTAACTAGTTGTGAGTTCGAGTCCAACTTCAGTCAAGAAGAAGGATTATTTTTAATTACAACAATAATTGCTGTGAAACAGTAAGGCCATAAAAGAAAAGAATAACATAATGCACGTGTGTGAAATCAAAAGAAACACATTGAAGATATAAAAATATGGTACTTACATAAAGATTTAAATAAAACCTTAAAGAAAAGTAGTAGTGAAACGTTTGTACAGAATATGTCATCATCACATCAGTCGGAAGCAAAATCAATCGTCTGAATACCTAGTTTCGCATTCGTGGTTCAGAGAGCGAACCAAGTGTTTCATATTACCGTCTGAACTTGGTATAATAGCATGTTCACACGAAGGGTTATTTTCGTGGTTCGCTCTCACATTCGTGGTTCGCGGCCCAATCTTGATTGAACCAACATGATTCGCCATACAAAATTTTATGAGCGAACCAACTTGGTTCATTTTGAATCTTGTTGCAAACCATGCAAAAACTACTATCATCTCGAAATTTGATAACAAATTATCGTTAGTTTATCTGAACTAGCTTTCAAAAAAATGTAAACAAAGATAAAACAGATAATTAGAGTGTGTAAAATCAAAAGAAAAACATTGAAGATTTAAAAATTGAATACTTAGATTTAAATAAAAATTGAAAAAAGAAAAAATATGTAAACATCCGTCGGAAGCAAAAACGATCGTCTGAATACCTATTTTCGCATTCGTGGTTCAGAGAGCGAACCAAGTGTTTCATATTACCGTCTGAATATGGTATTAATATGTATATACATATGTGAAATATTAGCCGATACTATCGAAAAAGTTTAATCGATAGCCAGTTAATAGTAAAACTATCGAGTGTTTTGCAGCTCTACTTGCGATTATATAAAAATTTGTTTTTGGAGGGACATTTTGTTACAAAAAAAAATTAACTGCACTCAACCACAAGTGCGAGTGAGTGAGTACCTTTCAAACAATAAAAGAGTTTTGTAGTTGAAAATTAAATAAAAAAAATTAATTCTGCTGATCATACAAATCGGTTTGTCTTAAGTTTACGTCTACATATTTTTTTAGAAAAAGCGACAGATAAGAGATATATGAAAAATAATATATTTAAATATGTATGTACATATGTTTGTGTGTATGTATTTATTTATGTACTTATTCGCTTATTTCTTAAACGTGCGTTTGATTTGTTTCACATTCAATTCTTGTTTTGCTAAAAATAAAAAGTGCGTGTTCTGCAACAGTTTGTTATTTGGAAGCAGACAAAAAACAACAACTATAGAAGAAATTAAAAAAAGAATTTTAGACAGAATATTTTAAATACTTTTAAGACATTCCATAGAACAAAAGACCAACAAAACACACAAAAAAAAAAAAAACTTAAAATAAATTTTTAAATAAGAAAAGTTTTTGTTCGTACTCCCACTCACAATGGCTGCAATTCTTCGGCGCAAAAAATCTTCTACAACCGAATACAAAGTTGCGGTTGTTGGGGCTCCAAATGTCGGCAAAAGTGGTAAGTACCGCGAGTGTTTGTGGCACAATTTTTACCCAAAACTATTTCTCCTTTACACCTGCATGGCCTGCGCTGTGAATTTCAATTTTTTGCGATGACAAAACGCTTAATAAAATTTTTGCAAAAAATACATTTTTATTTTATATAAAATTTTTTTTTTTTGTGTTTTTTTTAATATAAAAAAAAAATTCTATTTGCAATAAAAACGACATTTATGAATATTTATGATGGTGGTTTGGTTGGTTTTCTTGACAAGCTTTTCACAATACATAATTTCAAAATGATCCACCCACATTTTGCAGATGTTCGTACGGAGGCAGTTACTCAAAGATTTTCAACAAAGAACTTTTACAGCGCAAACTAAATTAGGGCGTAAAGCGCAACGTAGTTTAACGCTTTGTAGTAAGCATGAACCAAACATAATAAGATTACGCTTTGCCCAGTGCCGTTATGTTGTTTACATCAAATGTGACATTGTAGACAGTGAGCACAAGAGAATGAAGAAGCAAAAAATCGCAAGCATTTGTTTGCTATAAACCAGCGGTGCCCACAAGTTCTATATGGAAGAGTAAACACCAATACATTTAAGGAAAAACTATTTTTATTTAATATTTTTGGTTGTAAAAAGCAAAACATTTACAAAAGCAAAATTCACACTGAGAATCGCTGTCGTCAATGTTTACCACCAACACATGCGAAAGTGTTGATGCTTTGCTTTTCTGTGTGTGCGGTGTGAAGAACGATATATATTTTTCATTACTAGTGCTGAGCGCAGTATTTGTGTAATAAAGAGCACAGCTCTATAGCTTTTACAAAAGCAATTGAGTATCAAGCGCATAGGGCTGGGCACACTTGCTATAAACAAATAATTGTAGTATCGTGTGACGTCATGCGCAGCAGTAAATTATTTTATCAACTTTTCGGCATCAATTTAGTAATTTGCTTCATGGTAGTAAAGTTACATTCACCCATTGTTTAGGAAGATAATTCACTCTTTCTCAAAAAGAGAAACGTCAAACCAAGGCGAATTCATTACGAGGTGAACTTAACAGCACAGGTGATTATTTTTTGCTTCTCGCGTTTTTTCCAATGAGACTGTCAAATTTTTTTTTTTCTTTTGTTTACAAATTTGTTCGCGCCATTTTAATCTGTGATTTTTTTGCATGATTTAGTGCAATTTCAAGAAATTTGTGTGAATTTAAAAGTGAAAAACTAATATAATCTGTGATTTTAATTACAAACAATTATAAAAGTTTATATTTAACGTTTATATTAAATTTTTTCCCAGCTGAACAATCTTAGGCGAATTTAGATTTTGACATTCGCGATATGTTTTACAATAAAAAAAAGTGCATAGTACTGAATTCACCTTTCCGCTTGCATTCACCTGTATAAATTCGCCTTGCGTCAAACTACATATAAAAAAACATGTTTCAGTACAAAAATCTTGTTTGGTAACCAAAGGTGAATCCAGCTTAAGTAGCTTAAATAAAGCTGGATTCACCCATGGTGAAAGAGAGAGGGGGAGAGCGAGCGAAAGATAGTTAACTTTGTTCTGAACAATTGTAGCCTGAATTGGTTTAATTTAGAGTAAGATCAGACACGGCGAGAATTGCCGAATACCGGCACATACCTAGCGTTTAGATAAGAAAGTAATTTCATGAAAGTTGCAATACACTCATACTTTTTCACTAACACACTCCCATTTTGTTTACTTTCCACTCAGCTTTCATCAAAAATTTCATGAAACAAATTTTTTTAAATTTTCTGAAAGTAAAATGGCAAATTGCTAAACTCTGTTGCCACATACAAAGAATTATGCAAAGTTGCAGTATTGTAGTAAAATAATAATTAAAAAATTAACTTCTTTTGCATGTTATAAAAAGAATTATAATATGTTTTCCTTTTAATGCATATAAAGAAAACGATTGAACTCTTTTTATAAAAATAATCTCATAAAAAACTTTATAAAGTTAAGTTAACTGTTGCGGCATAAATCTGTATATGTAATAAGTTTGGCAACTCTAATTAGTAAGAAAATAAAATAAGAATAGAGAGAAGTAGAGGAAAATTTTGTGACTCTTTGTTTCGGCGACATTTTTAAAATGAACTTTCACTTTCCTGTGTATACGAACAAGAAATTTTCATGAAAGTCGTCTATTTCATTGAATTTTTTTTTATTTATAACATGTATACAGAAATTTCATGAAAGTACTTTCCTGTGTAAAGGCAACATTAGTGGTGGACAAATTTGTTTTGCACTTGTTTAGTGAGATAGTTTGAGAGTAATTTAAACTACTGTGACAAGCAAAACAAACACAACGATTTTCGTATGAAGAATTAAATCGTTTACGTTAATGTTGTTATGGTAGTTTCATAAGAGCAATATATATTCCAAGAAGTAGAACTGACTTTATTACTTTTTTTAGTATAAATGAATGTTAAGTCCGAAAAAATTTGTTTCACATAAGTATGTCATTATATTTATTCCTTTTAGAACGGAAGGAACGATAATTCCTCTTAATAACATATTATCTATACATTTTAAATGTTTGATGCCAGAAATTTGTAATTCATTACGTTGGGAAATTTATGTCGAAAACAATGGCAGTGTATATATGTACATACATATATGCTTCACATATATGTATGTATATACACTGCCTGGCACTTGAATACGGAATCACATTTTTTTATACCCTTCACAAAAATGTTAAGGGTGTATACATTAAACATCTGCAGCGAGTAAGTTTTTTCTTGATGTGTGAAATTACTCTTAACTCAGAGCACAAATAGGGAATTCATTACCACGTGAACTTAACAGCACAGGTGATTATTTTTTGCTTCTCGCGTTTTTTCCAATGAGACTGTCAAATTTTGTTTCTTTTGTTTACAAACTTTTTCGCGCCATTTTAATCTGTGATTTTTTTGCATGATTTAGTGCAATTTCAAGAAATTTGTGTGAATTTAAAAGTGAAAAACTAATATAATCTGTGATTTTAATTACAAACAATTATAAAAGCTTATATTTAACGTTTATATAAAATTTTTTCTCCGCTGAGCCATCTTAGGCGAATTTAGATTATGACATTCACGATATGTTTTACAATAACAAAATACATAGTACTGAATTCGCCTTTCCGCTTGCATTCACCTGTATAAAGTCGCCTTGCAAGTAATTGAAGTTAATATAGTATCGAAAAAAAGGAACATATAGAATGTGAACAAAAAAGAAAAAAGTACTCACAAATAATGTTCTCTTCATATGGTATTGCAAGTATTTTTGAAAGAAAGAAACAAAGTTTTTTACTTTGATAACATGTATTTACATATGTATGTATATAGTATATCTTTTTAATTATTTACAGTTGGCCAATTCAGTCTAAAAGATAAAAAAGTACAAATTCAAAATTTTGACAAAAAATCTCTGATTATTATTGTTATTATTTTGAGCTAAGAATTTTTAATGATGTAATGGTTACATGCATTAGAAATAAAACAAGCCAAATTTCATCGGACAAAAATACATTTTATTCTTGATAAAGTAAAAATAAAGAATTAACTTGTAATTCAAAATAAAAAATGTTCAGGTATGTTAGTTGAAAAAAAAAACATAAAAAATAAGATATTAGTAGCGCAGGTTCTTATATATTTATGTACATATTTACATATGCATATGTACGTTAGTTAAAAATGCAAATAAGAAATAGTACAATAAGCCAAAAAGATTTAAGAATAAGTTTCTATAAATTTATTACCTAAATAACAATTTTAATTTTTGCAAATTTCAATAAATAACTATTGAAAATATGTTATAAACTTGTCTCATTTATTTCCATTTCTTATGATGGACACAACAAAATATTCAATTTTTACAAGACTTCTCGTAGTACTGTAAGTACTTCGTGAAGTTTGATTGTCGCTTGATACTCGATACGTTCTCTTCGTGTATGTTGAGAGTGCGAGCGTAAAACAAACCTGTACTTAACTAGAAAACATAAAGCCAAATAATAACAAATACATATTCGATAATTTTGCTGTTCTCAAATATATGTATGAACATATTTTTTTAGAGTAAGTTCGAGTAAGAGTACACACTCTGAACATGAGGAGTACTACCTAAGAACAAATCCATTTATGCAGAGGTTTAGTATACATATAGATTAGTGATTCCGTTTGTAATTTCTAAAATTTTCATTTGCGACCCTATAAAATATAAACATATGTATATTCTGAATCAGAATTTATAGAAGAGTCGATTAGGTGATGTCCATCTGTCAGCCGATGAAATACCGTTTTATTAAAATCGGTTCACGTATAGCTGAGATATCCAAATTCCCAAAAAAGTAATTTTTTGGGAATTTTGTATGGAAATATTAAAAAAAATATTATTTGTTTTGCTTCAAACTTAATAATATTAATAAGCATGACGATTAGAAGGAAAAAAAATTTTCCTTCGCTATCGGTCCATATATACCTGAGATGTAGCCTAAATCAATGTTTTAATGTAAAAATGTCGCGTAAGCGAACTTAAATAACTTTTTTTGCTTAAAAGTAGTTCTGGTAATAAAAGAAGGTTACTAAAACAGAGAAAATGAAATTTTCCAATATCAGTCTATATATGCCCGATATATAGCATGAACCGATATTCCATGAAAATAATTTTTTATTTTTCTTTAAAAGCAGTTTTGGTAATAAAATGAGGCTACTAAAAATCAGAAATTGAAAATTTTCGATATCGGTCCATATATACCCGAGATATAGTCTAAACCGATTTTTCCATGAAAAACATTTGTTCCCCTTAAAAGCAGTTCTATAAAACTGTTTGAATATAATATTCGCAATTTTAAAGTATGGAATATTATAATATTTATTCCATTCTACGCTTTTATTTTATATGAATTTATTATATTATATTAACCCGCAAACATAAAAACAATTGTAAATTTTCTAAATTTCGTTTTCAAAATCAATAAACTCTCTAAAAAATATAAGGACGCCCTTCTTGATCTTGTTAGACTCTGTACTGCAACAGAAAAGAAGCGCTAAAACTAGCGCGAAAGGTGCTAGACTAGCAACCGTGCTTATAACAATTAATAAGAGCACAAACAGTTTAAACTGACCAAAGAGGTTAATTTTAAGAAATGCAATACGCTATTTTCTCTTAACTCTGTCATACGCTTACGAGCGAGTTTTTACTCGAATGTGCGAGTTTTTGCACTTTTGGGATTACCTCATTCGATATCGAGTAAAAGGTATCGAAATTTCTAATGATGGCATTCGATAGCGAGTAACCATTCGAATGCAACGGTGCAACTTTTTACTCGTAAGCAAAAGTACTATCGAAATCCCGCCAAACAGAAAAACATGAAAGAAATGTAAGTTCAAAATTTGTTTTGAATATAAAATTAAATGTATAAATAAGTCTCAGTTTACACACATCAGGTTTTCTTGATCAATTCTCCTTCAATTTGCTTTTGAACTTGCATTTATGTTCACACACAAAAGCTTTATGTCGTCAAGTTTAAGTTCTTTTGCCTTCAAGTTTTCATATTTATTGCCATTTCATTTTAAACTTGGCGGTATCGTCAAGCCTGTACCCTTTTCCATTCTCTTTTCCCCGTTCTCCCACAAAGTTAAGAGTTGACGAGTAAAAATTGATGTGTGTAAACTGGCACTAATGTTTTATTTCAGATCAGCAGTAACGAAAATGTGCTGCACAAAATTATGTGCAGCACATACCGACTCGGTAAAAGGTATATTACCCAATACTGCGCAAGGGACATATAAAGCCAACCAAGAGCTTGCTCTGAAGTTGAACATTTCTGGTCCACCAATTAAAGATGAGAAAATGTGGCGGAAGGCAATTTTGCACACAGTACTTTTTTTTGTTTTGTCTTGGACCAGTACTCGGGGGATAGCCCCTACATATGCAGTGCATTGTACTGGAACTAGGAAAATAGATTATGAGAAGGAGCAAAGGGGGAGTAAAGTTTGTGAACTTAACGCACGGAACGACCAAAACAAACATTATCACAGCATTTAAAATGATGAAATTAAATTAGTTTGGCTAATCCCAATTAAAAATCATTTCCAACGGAGTGTTGGAATCCTCCTGAAGCCAAAAGTGCAAGTGTGGCTGCCAATTGAATTTTTGGTGGAACTAATATTCCACAGGATAAAATTAGTGCTGAACAAGTATTAACAATCTACAGAGAAGGTTGCAAATTGAGTTGTTATTTAAACTATACAAGAGCTACATAAGACTTGATGAACTAAAAGGGAAGCCTCACAGAGTATTGTGTGAGTTGTGTATGCTAAATTATATACCATTTTCATATTTCATGGAATGGTCAGATGTACAAAACTAAAAAAGAATACAGAACTCAGTTTAATAAAGGCATTTATTGAGCTAAAAAGGCAGATTAAAGAGTTATTTTTAGCACTAAAGAATAGAGTTAATAGATTGAAAATTTATCTTAAAAAGCTTACCATAACTTGGTCACAATTTTCATTAAAAGACAAGTATAGAAAAGCTAGGGTATCTACTTTAACTTCCCTTCATTTGCTCACAATCTCTTAAATTGACCCATATGGTCAAATACTCTGCCAATATGCCACCGTCCAGCAACATTAATCAAGATTGTTGCACCATAGGTAGAGTAAATATAAAGCGGTGTGTGCCCCAACATTTAATTGGACCAACAAATCGTTAAACGATTCCTGTGTGAGTCTAAATCGTCTCTTGAAACTGTGAAATAAACATTCTTTATTTTATGGATGTATTTGAACAAAATATTGACTGCACTTACTCGTTGTTTGGCAAATTTAAAGGATCTGCACTTCCCTTAATTTTTTCCTTATTGTATAAAGGGTAACCGTTTTGTCGGAGTCAGACGATTATGCATAATATAATAATATTGGGTCCATTTCTTTTTCGTTTTTACTTTTATAGCGCATTTACACCAACTCAAAATCTAGTAGATTTGAATTGAAATCTACAACGAAATCTATATCGTTTATACCACCGTTTTTTGACATCTAGCAAGATTTCATTTGCCTCAAAAATAATTTATGCATGCGGATTTGACAACACAATATTATCAGAGACTGAATACACCAGCATATAAGTGTATATTTTGTGACTCCAGAGACTGCATACACCACATTATAGTCCAATTTTTGATGCAGCGTAGTATGTTTAAGTACTTTTTGCAAGAAATCACAGTTGCATCGCTTAGTACTGAGTAGATTTCAGGAGATTTCGTCGAAATCTACTCTTAAATTAGATTTCATTTTGTATGGGAAATCTTCTCAAAATCTACTAGATTTGGCTTGCAATCTCGAATGAGCAGATTTCGCTTTGGTGTAAATAGGCTATTATTGAATTTGTTGCTCGTAAATTTTAACATGTTTTATCAAAACATATGATTTTTGTTGACAATTTGCGGCAGTGTTATAAAACACATTTGGTCAGTATTTTGCAACACTGAAGTGATAACTCGACTCGTTACGTAACGAGTCACATCATTCGAGATTTACACGATATCGAAATTATTTTCCACTCGATAGTAATTTCAATCACGAATGACAGAATTAGCCCCCAGCTCTCTCCAGCCCAACTATTTTTTACTGTGCTCCTATTTTTGCACAATTTATTGCACTTTGTAGGTGCACAAATGCCACGTACGATGACATGGAAATGCTCATATGTCAATACACTTTTGCTAATCGAGAGCCCACAACTATTTTACGTTTACAAGCCTTTTCTCATTTTATTTTGTCCCACATTTGTTTAAAATGTATGAAATTTTAGTGTTGAAAAATAACGTCCTCTTTAAAAAAAAGTCAAGCACATAAAAACTCTTGCACATACTCGTACATATGTATGTACATATGAAGTAATAAACTGTTTTTACCATCATACCAATTTATTTTTTAAACATTTCGTTTGCTAAGAATGACGAAACATTACAACCCTTAACATGTCATTTCGACCGTTTTTTTAAATCTTATTGGTGTGCAAACACGCAACAAAGAGGTGCATGTGATGTCAAAGGACATTGTGTTCATTTGTAATGAAATGACGGGTGTTAAAGAAACAACTTTAAATTGTGCTACAAGTAAATACACGTCCTGCTTTTTCAAAGTTTAATGGATTTATACCTGGCAACAAACACAACTTTCGTTGCCTGATAAATTTAAATGTGCAATATTTTCTGTTTAAAGTTGCACAATAATGCAGAATGTTTCAAGATTGCTTATGGCTGCACTGTGTAACAAAAATGGTTTTACAAAACGGGTCTCGCTACTAGAAATTTGTTTTTGACGTCATATTTAAATATCGTTTAGATTTAAGGCTAATATTGAGTTCATTATTTCGTGCGAAATTCTTTCAAATTGTATACAAAAGTGTTTCGTGTGAAATATTTGCGAAATAAGTTTAGAAATGTAGTACTCAGTTTTTAAAGCGAAAAACACACGAAATGTATCTGCAACATGTTTTGTTTAAAATTGTTTCTGGAACTATTTGTTTTTTCAGCTGCGAAATAACATAAGCAAAGCTTTTTTCGCACGAAATACATACATGTGTACTTAATATTAAAAATGAAACATGAATAAGAGAAAAAATAGACAACACTGAGAACATCTCAATTTTTTCGTACGAAATAAGTAATGTTGCTGAACAATTTTCGCACATTCAATCTTTAAGGCTTTAAGTTCGATTTAAATGCGAAAATCAATTTTTCAGAAACATCAACAAATTTGTTTCATGAAACTTTTGTTGAAAGCTGAGTGCCAAGCAAACAACATGTGAGTGTGTTAGTGAAATATTGTGATTGTATTGCAACTTTCAGGCATTCTATTAAGATCAAAAGATTTAACGTCATGCATCTTTCTCCTTTAAGCCAAAAACTATTTCTGAGCTCAAATCTCAAATCTCACGCGTCACCGGCGAGATAGAGTCACATTACTTGAAAAGAGTAACGGTCATCAGAGCTGTGAAAGCCATTTAACAGATATTTTATTCCATACATAATCTTCTTTGGAATCGAATAAAAAACTCTTTCGAAAAAGTTAGGATTAAGAAGTATACTTTTGCTGAGACACACTTTATATGTGTATAACTATGTACATATGTATATCGTCGGACGTAACTACACAAAATTTCGAAATTGAGCTTTTTTATCGATTATTGTTCGTTTTATCAAAATGCATGTGCCTGCAAAATTTTAGATTGCTACGAACAAAAATGACGAAAATGAAATTCAAACGAACGTAACTACAAATGCGTGTATTTTTAAATGCAATAAGACGTAACTGCCCATATGAAAATCTTACATACAAACTCATTTGTTGTATATAGGCATACCAATCCTTATATCTCGATCCTAAAAATTATATGATTTTCGGGATTTACGAAATCCCAAATCCCAGGATTAGCCAACAAATAATCCCTGCCATTTCGGATTTACAAAAAATCCCAAAAATCATGAAATTGTTTGGAATTTTGTCCATATTATTATATATTAAGCCGCAAGTAAAAATTTATAATTTATTCAATAATTTTGTCCAAGCAGATTGAACAATATATTTATACTATTAAAAAAAAAAAACCTTTAAAATAGTTTTAATTACTAATAAAAATTACTACTGTTAAGAGGGCTATAGGCCGAGCCAGCAATTTCCCCGGGGATTTTGAACAAAGTACAAAGCGTAATAAAAGACTTGATTTATTATGTAGTGTATTTTTATTAAAATTTTTTATAAACAAATAAAAAAATAATTATACATTTAAATAATATATAGAAAATTCAGGAAAAAAATACTATACTTTTTGGTAAGGAAATTTTGTTCTTTTGGTTATATTCAAGAAGTTCTGAACCACCTCGTGATTAAGTCTTTACAAAATGGCGAGGGCGGTAGAATGTTTTTTGACAATCAAACTTTCATTACGTAATTCTAATTATTTTTTACGGTGTTTAAATGGTGCTGCCAGATTACACGCATTTAATTATGGCGAGTTGCGTTAACAACTACTAATGAATTTTAATCTAAATATGTAAACAAGTAAGAGTGTAGTATATTCGGCTGGGCCGAATCTAAAATACCCTTCACGATAGTCACGAATATGTATAGTATATTAAAAATGTGGCCTGAATATGCTCGGTTATATATGAACCGATATCGGAATTTTCTATTTTCTGTATTTTAGTAACCTTCTTTTATAACAAGAATTGCTTTTCAGCAAAAAAAAAATTTTTTTTTAATGAAAAAAACGGTTCAGGCTATATCTCGGGTATATATGGACCGATATCGAAAATTTTAATTTTCCAAATTTATATAACCTTATTTCATTACCAGAACTACTTTTGAGCACAACAAATTGTTTAAGTTCGCTTACGCGACATTTTCATGAAAACCCCGATTTGGGCTATATCTCGGGTACATATGGACCGATATCGGAAATTTTCATTTTCCATATTAAGGTAACCTAATTTCATTACCAGAACTGCTTTTGAGCACAAAAAAGCTGTTTAAGTTCGCTTACGCGACATTTTCATGAAAAACCCGATTTGGGCTATATCTCGGGTATAAATGGACCGATATCGGAAATTTTTATCTTCCATATTTATATAACCTTATTTTATTACCAGAACTGTTTTTAAGCAAAAAAAAATTGTTGTTTAAGTTCGCTTACGCGACATTTTCATGAAAAACCCGGTTTGGGCTATATCTCGGCTATATATGGACCGATATCGGAAATTTTCATTTTCCATACCTATATAACCTTATTTTGCTATTAGAACTGCTTTTATGCAAAAAAAGTTGTTTTAGTTCGCTTACGCCGCGTATTCATGAAAAACTCGGTTTAGGCTATATCTCGGATATGTATGGACCGATATCGAAAACTTTCATTTTACATATTTATATCACCTTATTTTATTACCAGAACTGCTTTAAGGCGAAAAAATTGTTTAAGTTCGCTTACGCGGCATTTTCATGAAAAACGCGGTTTGGGCTATATCTCGGGTATATATGGACCGGTATCGGATTTTTTCATTTTTCATATTTATGTAACCTAATTTCATTACCAGAACTGCTTTTAAGCACAACAAATTGTTTAAGTTCGCTTAAGCGACATTTTCATGAAAAACCCGATTTGGGCTATATCTCGGGTACATATGGACCGATATCGGAAATTTTTATCTTCCATATTTATATAACCTTATTTTATTACCAGAACTGTTTTTAAGCAAAAAAAAATTGTTGTTTAAGTTCGCTTACGCGACATTTTCATGAAAAACCCGGTTTGGGCTATATCTCGGGTACATATGGACCGATATCGGAAATTTTCATTTTCCATACTTATATAACCTTATTTGATTACCAGAACTGCTTTTAAGCAAAAAAAGTTGTTTAAGTTCGCTTACGCGGCATTTTCATGAAAACCACGTTCCAGGCTATATCTGCGGTATATATGGACCGATATCGGAAATTTTCATTTTTCATATTTATATAACCTTATTTTATTACCAGAACTGCTTTTAAGCAAAAAAAAGTTGTTTAATTTCGCTGACGCGGCATTTTCATGAAAAACCCGTTCTAGGCTATATCTCGGGTATATATGGACCGATATTGGAAGTTTTCATTTTCCATATTTAGGTAACCTAATTTCATTACCAGAACTGCTTTTGAGCACAAAAAAGTTGTTTAAGTTCGCTTACGCGACATTTTCATGAAAAACCCGATTTGGGCTATGTCTCGGGTATATATGGACCGACATCGAAAATTTTCATTTTTCATATTTATATGACCCTACTTCATTACCAGAACTGCTTTTGAGCACAAAAAAGTTGTTTAAGTTCGCTTACGCGACATTTTCATGAAAAACCCGATTTGGGCTATATCTCGGGTATATATGGACCGATATCGGAAATTTTCATTTTTCATATTTATGTAACCTAATTTCGTTACCAGAACTGCTTTTGAGCACAAAAAAAGTTGTTTAAGTTCGCTTACGTGGCATTTTCATGAAAACCCCGGTCTAGGCTATATCTCGGGTATCTATGGACCGATATCGGAAATTTTCATTTTCCATATTTATGTAACCTAATTACATTACCAGAACTGCTTTTGAGCACAAAAAAGTTATTTAAGTTCGCTTACGCGACATTTTCATGAAAAACCCGGTTTGGGCTATATCTCGGGTATATATGGACCGATATCGGAAATTTTCATTTTCCATATTTATGTAACCTTATTTTGTTACCAGAACTGCTTTTGAGCAAAAAAAAAGTTATTTAGCTTCGCCTATGCGACATTTTCGTTAAAATCCGATTTGGGCTATATCTCGGGTATATATGGACCGATATCTGAAAAAAAAATTTTTTGTCTTTAGGTCACCATGCCTAATAAGTGTGTGAAGTTTGAAGCAAAACGAACAACTTTTGTTTTCAAAAATTTTCATACAAAACTGCAAAAAAAAATGGCTTTTTTCGGAATTTTGAATATATCTCAGCTATACGTGGACCGATATTACTGAATTTCAATAGCAAACCCATGAATCGATGGGGTAAAAGAATGGTGAAAGAAAAAAGTTTCTAAGTCTAATGGTTTTCTCAGAAACGGTATTTCAACAGCGGACAGACGGACAGACGGACAGACGGACATCGCTTAATCGACTTTTCCATTAATTCTGATTCAGAATATATATACTTTATAGGGTCGCAAAAAAAAACTGTAGAAATTACAAACGGAATCACAAACTTATATATACCCTTTACATTTTTGTGAAGGGTATAAAAATATAATAATAAAAAATTGAATTTAACTATAAATTATTTTTATAAAAAATTTCTCACATATAGCTGTAGTTTTTATTTTAAAAATGTATTACATAACTACATCGTATTTTACAATAAAATATGTATAAATATTTAATAAAAAAGCTAAAAAAATGAAACACATTTTTATTCAAAAGTGTAAACAGTTTAAAATGGTAAATTCAAAATAGTAGGTAAGGATTTTGGCGAATTTTTCGTAAACTATGAAATATAAGATAAATAATAAAATCAAATATCTCTTTAAGGCCGTGATTCACTATCCTACACGATCATACGATTCATTCACAGGAAACTGTTTCAAAAGTCTGGCCGACTTGAAAAAACCGCTTCAAAATGGCGTTGTAGGCCACACTATTATACAAGTATGATTGAAATAATTTATTTACACAATTAATTTTACATTACTTAAATTTTTTTTCTTGAGGAACAAACAATATTCTTATATTTTTCACAATATATACCACACTGATCTCACAGAAACCATAATGTTTTGAAAAGTTTCATAAAATTTTTCAAATCGCACGATTTGTCAAAAACTCTGTTGCACGGTTGCATTTTTAGTACTTTTTCAGCACTTATGCTTTATTTAGTAGATCGCATGATCGTGTATGATAGTGTAACAAGGCCTTAAACTGTAAGAGACTAGACTACTAGTATATAATAAGCATGCTTTTGGTTAACTTTTCAAGTAATTTTCGAAAATTCAAAATTATTTTTAATCGGAAAGTTATACGGACCAATAGATTTTACATACCCGATTGACAACATTGTTCCACTGTAAAATCCACAATATAAGCAAATACACAATATAAGCTTTGAAAGTCTAAAGCGCCCTGGAGACGATCAAAAAAACACGTCAATCAGTGCATATGTGTGAGTGTCGTGTTTTTGTCGTTTAAAAGGAGATGCAGAAATAAAATCGTCAATCATCATTTTTATTTTGATTCGTTCGCTGCGTTCGTTTCTAAACATGTTATCATCGGATGATGAATTATTGCTATCTTGTGTAAGAAAAAAAATTGAAAATAAAAAAACTATGGATGAAAAGTAGTAATATATGAACAAAATAAAATTCAATAATCATAAAAAATATCAAGACAGCTTTATAAAGGTAGTGGCAGAATTACAATAAATACAACACCAACAAACATCAACATGTATTTTATTGGTAGAATTTACGAATAGTTGTCAAAATTTTGTTTGAAAAAGCAAGGAAGTCTATGTGTTTATGACAAATTTACGCAAAGGCAACGAAAGACAGCTGGGCTTATACCACTACCATATTAAAGCTGCCTTGGTAAATATAGATGTAGTTTTTTATTTTACTTATTGTTGTTCCTTTCGATAACAAAACTGACATTTTTTATCGTCAATCACAACTGGAGACTATCAAAATAATGACACGTAAAAATAAAATATCAAAAGTTTTTGATTTTCATCAATCAGAGCCGACAACTAATAGGTGTACCCGAAAAAACACGACTGCACGCACACACTTAGAACGTTGATATGTTTTTTGATCGTCTCCAGGGAACTTAACATCTCTTCTGCTGAGTCTCCAAATTTCGTCTATACAGTAGTTTAAAAGTTAATAAATTCATACCAAAGAGAAAACCTTTCACCCACTACTGTGACTTTTTGTAGTTACGTCTTTTTGTTTAAAAGTAGTGGCAAGTAAAAAAACGTAACTAACATAAAAACTTAAATATTCGAAGAAAATAATAATTATCTTCACCGATAAATAAATCCCCACAATTTAAGTAAAATATACAAAAATTGCAAAGAAATTATAATATTTGTTAATTTTAGAAAGTTTTTTGCTTCTCTTGTAAAAAAATTAGAAAAGTGTGGTTTCGTCCGTTTGCATTTAATATGACGATATGTAAGTATATATAAGCAGTGTGTTTAAAAGACAAAAATTATTCGAAGATTCATGTTATTATTTTTTTTATTTATTTATAATATTTCTAATATTATATGATGATGGGTGGGTATCATTCGTCTAGCTCGAGTTCAATCCTGGCTAAAGCCAAGAAATATTTTTATTTTTATAATTATAACAATAATTGCCGCGATCAATAACTCTTGATCAAAGAAGACAGGAAAAAATAATTGAATACACTAAAGCTGGGGGACAACTAGCTGTTTCACAGTCGCTACACTGTTCATCAGCACCCATTAGGATTCGAACTTAGTACCATGTAAACATGATGTATTTTTTTAATACGGCTGCTTAACCAACTCAGCCACTAAGCCCTTATTTATTTTTTCGTCTATATTTGTCTCATATTGATTCAGTGACAGCAAACTGCAGTACAAACAACTGGGATTATAACAAATTGCATATATGATGAAGTGCACAAATAAGCGGATTTTCTGAAAATCCACATTTTGTTACAAAACGGGAATTAAGGATTTCAATATTGTCTGAAACGGTTTTGACGTTACTGATAACATGTAATCTTATGGTGGAAAAATGCCATAGTAGTTTTAGGGCCATTTTCAAGATTTTGTTTTGTGCTATTTGAAGGCGTTTAATGTGGGTTTTAGCACAGTTGCCCCATACCGGGCAACCATAAAGTATTATAGCCTGAAATATTGTTTTTATTATCAACATTTTATTGCAGTTATTTAGGGTGGAGTTTCTGCTTATAAGTGGATAGAGTATTTTTTTTTATATTTGTTAATTTTATCAATAATATATCACATATTTGGGTTAAAACTTAATTTTGGGTTAAAACTTAATTTAGTATCTAGACAAATCCCTAGATATTTTATATTGTTGGACCAAATAATGCTGTAGCTAGAAAGAGTGAGATTGTTCCTAGGTAGATAACAAGGTTTTCTTTTCCTTGTGAAAAAGATGGCTTGTGTCTTACTAGGATTGATTTTTATCCTCCATTTAAACTAATATTCCTCCAAACGGTCTAATGCGCATTGAATTTCAGTCAAAATATTCTGACTGAGTTCATGGCTATAGTAGATTGCCAAATCATCTGCATAAGCAGCAAATTTACATGGACTAATTAAGGGTATGTCAGCACAGTAAATATTATATAAAATTGGTCCAAGAACAGATCCTTGTGGAATACCTGCTGCGATGCTGTACAAATCAGAAAAAGTATTACCAATAGAGACGCAGAAGTGTCTATTGTGCAAAAAGTTTTTTATTAGCTTTACAAGAAACAAAGGTATGTCAAATTGTATCATTTTGTATATTAAGCCACAGTGCCAGACTGAGTCAAATGCTTTTTCAACGTCAAGCAGAACAAGCGGGGTTGATTGTTTTGCTGCTAAACTATTTTTGATATCATTACAAATTCTTTTCACCTGATGGATAGTGGAGTGAGATTTTCTGAAATAAATTGTTCATTGGATAATATCTGTTTTGTATTTAAGACCATTAAAACCTTTCGCTTACAATTTTTTCCAAAATTTTTCCAAGACTGCTTAGCAAGCTTATCGGCCTGTAGTTCTCGGGATTGTTTAGTATTTTTCCAGGTTTAGGAACAGGTATAACTTTGGCAGTTTTCCAAATATTTGGAAAGTATTGCAAATTCAAACAGGAATTGTATATGCTTGTTAAAAAACTAACACCAATTTTAGGTAGATATTTTAGCATCCGATTATTTATTTCATCTAAACCACAAGATTTTCTTTTTTTAAGGTTATATATTATAACCTCAACGTCACTTGCCGTAACTTTTTCTGAAGAAGGAGTAATAATATCTAGGTTATCGAAGTGATCGACCACTTGATGCACCATATTGGTATGACTAGGTGAACCTAATTCTTCAGAAACCCTGTGATTTAGTTTAAAACTACTTGCGAGATTCATGTTATGTTATTATTTTAATAATTTATTAAAATCTTAATTTTGAGAAAAAGATCTTCAAATCTAATTTTGCTTGAAAAATCTTCAAAATTAAAATCTTCATTCTGGCAACGTTGCAGTCAACTGTCGTCATCATGGCCAATACCAATGAATTACTTTTTGTTACTATTCATAATTTACTATTTAGCTGATTTATTTGGAAAAAAATTAACGTTATTGAGTTTTGAACAATTAATTTAAAAAAAAACTATGTTGCATCCAAATGGAAGGGAATAACATTTCATTTCACATCCTTTTATTTTTAGCTCTTACCGTGCGTTTCTTAACCAAACGATATATCGGTGAATACGACCATCGAACAGGTGAGTGAAATAAATGATATCATTATTTTATAACAGGGAATTTTATTTATTTTTGACATTTATGAATACATAATTAATTAGGTTGACCGCTTTTTTAATTTATGAGTTTTAGACTTCCTTTTTTTTAAAGAAAAATGCTTAATCAATTTGAACGTAAATTTGGTTATGAGTATATGCACGTGTATGTGTACGTGACACACACTTTCTCTGCTTCTGTTTTGTTTTTGTATGGAAAAGCTTTATTAAACAAGGAAATGAAAAACGCCCTTGGTATTTGTGCACACAGTGGGATTCAATAAATAAAATATTTCAAAATATTGTTAGGTTTTTGCCTCTAAAAACGCTTTTGCGGATTCTTCAATTGCAAATGAAATAATGATTCACACACTTGTTCGCTATACAGTACTTAAATAATTCACTACTTAATTACACTTAATACCACTGTGTACTAAAACACTAAATATGCTACTTTCTGACTGTCTTGCAGAAAGCTTAAAAATAAACAAATTCGTTGCCGCCGACCTGCATGTTTATTTATCATTTTCGACAATCGTCATCATCCTTCTACTGATTCATAATTCTAGACTCAAATGTACAAATGTAATGCTTACGCACAAGTCTGCTTTAATAAGGTAGTAGTATAAACACAGCTGTTTTTCGTTTCCTTTGCGTAAATTTGCCAAAAACTCATAGACTTCCTTGCTTTTTCATACAAAAGCAAAACTAAATTCTGACAACTTTTCGTAGATCCTACCAACAAAATACATATTGATCTTTTTGGTGTTGTATTTATTGTAATTCTGCCACTACCTGTTTAAAGGTGTCTTGCTTATGCATATACACATTCACACACATGCTCGCGAACGGTAAGCAAGTGACCACAATAAACAATAAGAAACGAAATACTAAGAATGTAAGAATGTAAGAATAACAACAACATCATTTATAGTCAGCGTTGTCAACTTAAAAATTTCAAAACGTACCAAAATCGGGGAAAAAGGGCGTTATTTCAATAAAAATGCACCAAATTTTGAATTTTTCTTTTCATTTTTAAAAACCTAATTTGTATTATAAAAAGTATAAAATTTTTATATTAAAAAACACGAGAATGAAACAGCCTTTTCGTCCAATAGCTAGAATTCGTGTTTGTCAAACTTTTCCTCTAGTGCGATTCTGTTACCCTTATTAAGACAATGTTATCTTTTCAATAATTATAACAATATTTTTCAAAATTATTATTCAGCTAGATAGAACTTTAAATTGTAAAAAGTAACACAAAAAATTAAATTTTGATGAAACATTTTTTTTATTTGTTTCAGTATACTCTGACAAATCATCATGAATAGACTCACGCTTGAACAACGCTACGAAATTATCCAAATTTACTTTGAAAATCAGTCCCGTTGTTTTATCGCAAAATTGTGTTCAGCGATGAGGCACATTTTTGGCTTAACGGGTTTGTTAATAAGCAAAATTGCCGCATATGGAGTGAGACCAATGCACAAGAGACCCTACAGACTCCATTACATCCAGAAAAATGCACTGTTTGGTGCGGTTTTCATGCTGGTGGCATCATCGGACCTTATTTCTTCAAAAATGAGGCCGGAGCTCGCGTTACGGTCAATGGAGATCGTTACCGCACCATGATCAATGATTTTTTGTTTGAAAATATGGATGACATTGATCCGGAGGAGATGTGGTTTCAACAGGATGGCGCTACGTGCCATACGGCGAACGCAACCATCGACTTACTGAAATCAAAATTTGGCGATAAGTTGATTTCGAGAAATGGACCTGTCAATTGGCCTCCAATGTCGTGCGATTTGACACCTCTCGATTATTTCCTGTGGGGCTACGTGAAGTCACTGGTTTATGCTGATAAACCAGCAACAATTGACGCCTTGGGGGCCAGCATTGTTCGTGTTGTTCGTGACATACGGCCAGCAGTGCTCGAAAAAGTGGCCCAAAATTGGACGTCCAGAATGCGCTTCGTCAAGAACAGCCGCGGTGCCCATATGCCCGAAATCATTTTCAAATGTTAATGTCACGTATTGATGTTTCGAATAAAAAAAATTTTGATTACAATTTAATTTTTTGTGTTATTTTTTACAATTTCAAGTTCTATCGGGCTTAAAAAAACACCCTTTATAATTATATTCGCTGTCGACCGAAACCAGAAGTTAGTTTTAATGCCTATAATCCGGTATACAATAATACAGCTGCTTGCCGTCATTAAAATGATATTGCAGGAGCATACAATCGTTACCGTAAGGAATGAAATATGTCGAAGAAATTTACGATTATCGGATCATTAAAAGTTACACTATATGGCACTATAAGCCATCAAACTCTGTTAACAGCAATTTTATCAAACACAATGGAAGTTTCATTTGAGTTTTTGCAAGCGAACAGTAAAAATCAGTTGGTTAGAGTCGGTGTCTTTAAAAGAATTTATTGAAATATACAAAAATTTGTCAATATGGAAATGTTTTGAAAAAAATTTAAATTTTATTAATAATTTATCAGTCATAAATACGAACTTCCATATCTGTGTTTGTATATATTGAAATATTTGACAAACCTGGCTTGATCGTTTGATATCAAAACACGTTCTAAATCAGCAAATTTTATAAAATGAAATGGTTCTTTTTCTTTCGAGAATATGTATAAGATTGCCTTACTCTGTGCATATAATATGGTGCGCATTTCACATTATAACTCCGTATTCTGATTGTACTCTACAAAATGATGCGTAAAAATGTTGGGCACTTGAATAAATTTTTTTCTTATATAAAAACAAAAATTTGGTTTGGTGCCACCGAAATTTAAAAAACGCACCGAAAATGTAAAAAAAGCGCACTACGCACCCACTAAATAATTTTTCGCACAAATTATATTAAAAAGCACCAAAAACGGTGCGAAACGCACCGAGTTGACAACGCTGTTTATAGTTGATTTACTCGGAAGTTTGCGTACTGTAAACCATGTATATTTTTTGTTTGTGTATTATATTTTTAATTTTATCTTGTTTGTGTGAATGTGTTGTACATTTTATAGGAAGCAGATCAAATTCAAAAATATTACATACAGCCATGTTCCGAGAACACGCTTTCTGAAACCGCAATGCGTTTTGAAAAACGCTTAATTGATTTTTAGGTGTTCTAAGGAACGCGCGTTTTACTGGCGTTTAGGAATTATTTCCGAAAAAATACTACATATGTTTTACATACGTATATATGTATGTGGTAGTAATATAAAACGAAAAAAAAAATTTACAACAAATAGGAAAATTTTTCTATTTAGTTTTCTTAATGAAAATGTGTAAAATTCTTTAAACTTGTTATTGAAATAATAAGAAAACATAATAAATTTTAATTGTGAATAATTTTATTACCTTTTGCAAGTTCAGTTTTAGCAAATTCAATCAGTTCACTTCAATATATATATGCGAGTTGAAGTCGCCAATTTTAAGCGATATCCGTTTTCCAGAACACCTATGTGGCGATTTCAAATCGCAAAACCATATTTCTTGCGTTATACGTTTCTCAGAACTCCTATTTGGCGTTTTGAAGTCGAAAACGCTAAATTTAAGCGATTTGCGTTTCTCAGAATATGCATGATAATATAAAATGATGTAAAAAATGAAATAATGTAAAAAATATATAAAAAATATGTTAATAAGTTAAAACTACACATAGGTGTACAACTTCGCTTCCGCCGTTTTTTTTTACCGAAATTAGAGGCTTTATGGCAAAAAAAACTGGTTATACAGTTATAATTCAAAATATTGTCCATCGCCGGCTACTACTTTCTCCCATCTTTTAGGCATCTTTTTTGAAGCGATACACGAAGCGGTCCCATTTATTACTTCTTCATAACACCGCAAATGCTGGTCAGCCAGACCGTGTGTCATTGATCGCAACAAGTGATAGTCCGAGATAGTAAAGTCTGGAGAATACGCCAGGTAGGGTAGGACTCTCATTTCGCGATGAAAAATTCGAATATTATATGCATAACGAATAACTTTTCTAAAGAGTCTCTCAAGTATTCCAATATTACCCAGCAAAGTGCCTGAGTAGACTTCCAAACCATAATTCAACTTGGACACAAGAAGGGCATGAGCCAATCGAACTCGGACATGCATTGCCGTGTACATTTTAAAGGCATACAACGATCTTAGGATAATTTGGGCGCTCTCAAGTTAATGTGAGTCTCGAAGTTAAGTTTTGAGTCAATAATAATTCCTAAACACCTTAAAGAATCATCAAAATGTATCAACTGATTACCAATAACAATTCTAGGAGAGATGAAATGCTGGTTAGGCAAGTGGAAAAATAAAGCTTTTGTCTTACTAACATTGATTTCGAGATGATTGAATTCCATCCAGTCAAAGATACTTTGTAAGTGATTGTTAAGAATAGGATCGATACTCAATTTAGAGCTAAAATGTAAATTTAGGAAGATGTCATCTGCGAATACAAATGGTTTACAAAAAGAATTTTCCATAAGAGGAATGCAGTCATTCAGGTACATAAGAAAAATATAGGCCCTAAAACAGAGCCCTGAGGAACACCTGAGGTAATAGATCTGACACTAGAATCGAGACAAATTACGTTCGATTATTTAAATAAGAATAAATTAACTTGCATGCTGATTTTGACAAATTAAAATTAGAATAAAGTTTATTTATCATTAAATTATGGTTTACTCGATCAAAAGCATTGGTGAGATCAAGAGATATCAAAACTGAGCTTTCATGCTTATTGAGCTGTTGTATTATTTAATCTGTAAGTGAAATCAGCAGTGAATTAGTATTTGTGGTTATAGCGAAATGCATATTGATTGTTACTGAGAAAAATGTGATAAAATGTATGCCTTCATAATATTTTCAATATACTTATGGGTTATTAACATCAAAGGTCTTATTTTTTCCGATTGGTACTACGCGTGCTAACTTATAAGAATAAGGAAACTAGAGACAATAAATATATTATTAATCAGGTAGAGCAGATAATTGGAAATTAGAGGGAAAATTAATTTCAAAAATTTTATAGGAATTTTATCATGTCCAAGAGCATTAAACTTAATAGAATTCAGTGCAACAAAAATATCATAACCATATTTTGCCCTATCCGATAGGATAATAAATGTGGTGCCAATCAGTTTTGGTGGTTTGAAGTGTGGTACTGAAAAGTACGATTTCCGTTTTCGCATGAGTGGTGCAATTGTTGGGCGCGACGACGAGTTCATGGCTCTTCACCCACACTAGAGCGGCAAAACTATCGATAGTCGTCGTCATCGATATTTTCGATAGTTTTAAGAAAAACTATCGGTACTATCGTTAAGCGCTACTTTTGACTATAATATATATATGAACCGATATCGGAATTTTCTATTTTCTGTATTTTAGTAACCTTCTTTTATAACGAGAATTGCTTTTCAGCAAAAAAAAAGTTAATGGAAAAATGGCTATATCTCGGGTATATATGGACCGACATCGGAAATTTCTATTTTCCATATGTATATAACCTTACTTCATTACCAGAACTGCTTTTGAGCAAAAAAAGTTGTTTAAGTTCGTTTACGCGATATTTTAATGAAAACGCCGGTCTAGGCTATATTTCGGGCATATATAGACCGTATCGGAAATTTTAATTTTCCATAATTATATAAAATTATTTCCTTACCAAAACTGCTTTTGAGCACAAAAAAAGTTGTTTAAGCATTTTCATGAAAAACCTGGTCTAGGCTATATCTCGGGTATATATGGACCGATATCGGTAATTTTCATTTTCCATATTTATATAACCTTATTTTATTACCAGAACTACTTTTAAGCAAAAAAAAGTTGTTTAAGTTCGCTTACGCAACATTTTCATAAAAAACCCGGTTTGGGATATATCTCGGGTATATATGGACCGATATCTGGAAAAAAAGTGTGTGAAGTTTGAAGCAAAACAAACAGCTTTTGTTTCCAAAAATTTTCATACAAAATTGCAAAAAAAAAATGGAATTTTTCGAATTTTGAATATATCTCAGCTATACGTGGATCGATATTACTGAATTTCAGTAGCAAACCCATGAATCGATGGGGTAAAGGAATGGTGAAAGAAAAAAGTTTCTAAGTTTAATGGTTTTCTCAGAAACGGTATTTCAACAGCGGACATACGGACATCACTTAACCGACTTTTCTATTAATTCTGATTCAGAATATATATATATATATATATATATATATATATATATATATATATATATATATATATATATATATATATATATATATATATATATATATATATATATATATATATATATATATATATATATATATATATATATATATATATATATATATATATATATATATATATATATATATATATATATATATATATATATATATATATATATATATATATATATATATATACTTTACAGGGTCGCAAATTAAAACTGTAGAAATTACAAACGGAATCACAAACTTATATGTATATACCCTTAACATTTTTGTGAAGGGTATAAAAAGCTCTTTTTATTTGAAATAAAAGTAATAAATTATATAATACACTTTACTTTGATATATAGTATGATGTATATAACTTATTTTCATTTGTAAATTACGCTATAACTATAAAAATTTAAATAGGTGGCTAAAAACTCTATGCCGGCTACATGTAACCGGCTTCGTATATACTTTCAAAAATTGTCGATAGTATCACTATCTAACAAAAACAATCGATAATTAGCTAAAAATAAAACTATCGATAGTACTATCGATGGCTTTGCAGCTTTATTGCGAACAGCTGCAATATTTTCTGCAGAACGAGCTGTACGAGCAGGGTGGCCAACAGTCGCTATGAGACTTAAAAAATTTCAAATATTAAAAACTAAAAAAAATTATAAACCAGAAACCTTTCCGCAAAAATTAGTTCATGCTTCCGTGAATTCACTGTAAGTAAAGTTAAATGAACCAAAATAAATAAGAATTAAATTAAAACTTATTTTAAACCCTCATTTACTTTAATCAGCAAATGTTTATTTTTTGAAAAAAAAATCGGTTTTGGGTAGTTTGACGTTTTTTTCTTGAGTTAATATTATTCCTTTTGTTAAATGGCTGTTTTCTGGGGGAAAAAATATTGTGTGTGAGCATGTGGCTGTGCATATGCGTGTGTGACAGTTTATCACCTAAATTTCTTTCCCATTCATTAAATTTTTCCCAACAGTTTTTTATTTCAGTTTTTTCTTCTTCTTCAATTCCAGAAAATCGGTATAAACACGAAGCCTTGATCGATGGGGAGCAAACGGTGTTTGAAATACTTGATACATGTTCCAGTGTAAGAATTCAACGTTTTTTTATATTTTTCCTGTTTTTCTTGTGGTACCAGACATATTTACATAAGTATATGCATTCATACATATTAATGATAAATGGTAAAACTTCCACTTCATGCTCCGACCGACCAACTTTTGTTTGGTAACGTTGGCAACCATTTCATAAAACTTTACCAAAACTAACAAATTTCACAGGAATACATTATTACTTATGTGGAAGGAAACATCTAAATGGGTTATTGGAGTCAATAGCTTGAGCAAACAGCGGGCATACATAAATTTTTATCAACTAACATATTAATTACAGACAATATATTTGAATTAGGTACTTTTTTGATACGTGGGGGAACAAAATTTGTGTTTGGAAAGTTTTTGGTAGCAGAATAGAAAATATATTGAGACTTTTCAAGCAAATTTGTTCAATACGAAATGCCTTGAAGTTGGCAGGGGTTAATAAACTTTTCTATTATCTTTACTTTGTTACAACAAAGTTTTTTCTTTTGATCAAAGACAAGGTCATAATGAGAACGTTTGCCGATTTCTTCCATTTAAAGATGGGGACTCGCAAGCAGTATTAATGCTTTATGATAGGAAAATAAACAAAATTGGCGCACTTCGACTATAAATCGTTTTTTGATGTGAATGATAAACTAAAGAAGTAATCAAACAATTGAGTTTTTTTATTCGCTATTTAAGCTTCTAACATTTATACCAGTAAAAAATTATAAATAGCTTGTTTTCTATGTTTCCCAGCTATCTATATGTCGACATTTCATAGGAACTACCCTAATCATCAGTAGACTTTGGAAATTTTTTAAAGATATTCTCAAACATTCAACTTTATATCCCAACAATCTAAATAAATTGTTGAGAATTTAAAAAGAAAAATGCTCTAATAATATCTAAATTCTCAACAATTTATTTAGATTGTTGGGATATAAAGCTGAATGTTTGAGAATATCTTTCAAAAATTTCCAAAGTCTACTGATGATTAGGGTAGTTCCTATGAAATGTCGACATATAGATAACTGGGAAACATAGAAAACAAGCTATTTATAATTTTTTATTGGTCTAAAGAAGTAATCGATATAAAAGGAACTGTCAACTGATTAATTTTTTTACAGTTATGTGAAGCCAACAAAAACAGCGGCAACTCATTACCATTATTGAAGCAAATAGGTGAGATGACGCCGAAAAGTTGAAAAAATATTTTTCTACTGCGCATCACGTCACATGGGACTACAATTTATCGTCTCTTTATTCTCTTTTGTTATAATTTATTGTTTCTTCATTCTGTTTCACTGTCTACGTCACATTCCACTGATGCATAGTCTATTATTTTTGATTCATGCGTTTTATGAAGCTTTTAGTATCTCACTTAGTGAAAGGTGTTTACTTTACGGATGGGGAAAAGTGTTTGGAAATGTAACCAGATAATGTGCATTACTTACAGGATGCATTGGGTAATCATTGCTATCAGACATGTTACTCTGTGAAACGAAATTGAAATCGTTGTCTGGTTTTTCAAAAACTAAAAAGTTTTTCGTAATTAAATCATTTCAAATTTCAAGAATGAAATTAATTCAGTCTCATTGAAATGCTATCAGTCCGAAATACCTTTTTGCTTTTGGTCTTTTAAAGATCTTAAAAATGAACTTAATTCCTTTTTCGAACGGAATCGAATTTTGTGACATGACAATTTTAACGTTATGTAATCGCGTTGTAGGGAATATTTGAATAAAATTAATTTTAAATCAACCTAAATTCTCATTCGCATATAAAAATATCCCCTTTACAAACAAAATATGTAAAATCAAGCCAAATCACGCTGCGTGATCGCGTTGTGGAAACCAATTTTGATCCTTTACTCACAAACGTTTTGATTTTTGTTATTTGACGGCTGATTATCGTATCGCATACGGCTGATCGTATGGTCTCCTTATACATCCAGCCCGAAATCCACATGTTTTAGACGCATTTGTTTTCGATAAGCTCAAGTGGGTTCTCAGAACGCCAAAATCGGTAAAGCCATCGAAAAAAAAATTTGGTTCATCGTTTAGGATGATTTTGCTCGAAAAATTTACATCTATTCATTTCATTATTGTTCACTCGTTATTTTATCGTATAATCTTATAGATCCGTCTAACTTCTTTGCCAAGAAATTTAAGATCATCTTCCCAACAAGGGAGGAATGGAGCATGAATCCAAGATGGTTGAGCGATGGTTCACGAAAGTGGTGCACGGATGGATCCAAAACGCTCCAAGGCGTTGGAGCGGGAATAGTGGGGCCTACAACACGCAAAATATATAACTCTTAGCAAAGACACCACAATCTTCCAAGCGGAACTATACGCAATAAGGGAAGCGGTTGAAATACTCTCCGACAGGGGACACAAGGGAGTGCTGATTAAAATACTCTCTGATAGCCAATCAGTGCTGAAGGCCCTGAGCAGTTGTGTCTTTACGTCCAAGCTAGTACTGGAACGTTACAACACGCTAAACGAACTGGCAAGCCAGAACTAGGTCATACTGATCTGGGTGCCAGGACATGAAGGACATCACGGCAATGAAATGGCTGACATTTATGCCAAGAAAGGAGCAGAGGGGACTTTTATTGGACCCACTCCAAGTTTTGGCTTCAATAAGGGTCTCCTGAATAAGGAGATAAAGAAATGGACGAAGTCCATCGTTTAACAATATTGGAGCGAGACAGCTGGTCTTGAACACTCCAAGAAATTTCTAAACTTTGATAAAAAGAGGGCCGAACGTGCTCTAAAACTGGACAGGAAAAGTCATAGAACATTGACAGGTCCACTTACAAGTCATTATAACTGCTACAAGCACCTGGACAGGATGGGCATTTCCAACACAGACATTTGCAGATTCTGCGGTGATGAAGAGGAGTCAATGGAGCACTTAATCACCCACTGTGGAGTACTGGGACACAGAAGATATAGGCTACTACAAGCTTATATGTTAAGTGAATGTGACTTAATATCACTCCCAATGAAGGAGCTTGTGGGGCAAGGGAACGCACAACAGATCAATACTGATCGCAGTGCAAATGGCCGATGAGGGCCATATCCCATCCAATAATAATAATAATAATCGTATAACGCACCATTTTTACTTAATTTTAGAAAATTTTTTTTTTTAATATTGCCTCATCCAAGCAGTAATCCTCATACAAGCAGATCGGCGTATCTGTCTTGCCCAATTCTGTGAAGGTATTAAAAAAATACTCAAGTCCAGGAAGCATCTACGTTACATGGTAACTTATATCACCATGCTCTCTGTTTAACCACTTATCTATGTCCGTAATCAGTCCCGCCATCCATTTGCCACGTGACTCGGTGTTCCATATTTTCTGCCACTTTCGCATAGTGTCCATCCGTGCTGATCTTGCCATTGTTGCCTCACTAGTTTGCTTTCGTTCTCCCCAAAGTTATTTACTCTCTTCGGCCAAGAGGTCAATCGGGATATTCCCACTTGTAACCAGGACGACGGGTTATAACACTGTGCGATGTGCCGACTATACTCTGAGAGCAGCAGTACACTGTACCGTTGCCAATATCTTTCTCCGGTATTCTGCCTGCAAAGCATCCGCCCAGATTTCACACTCGTACAGCAAAATAGACTAGTTCATTGCAGTTATCAGCTTCCTTTTGCTTGGTCCACAGATGTTCACCATCACCACAGATGTTCGCCTGAGCAGCTTTTGTTATGAACGTCAGTCTGGAAACTACTCTCAGTCCTAGGTATTTTATCCATTTGCTCGTCGTAATCGTCTCAGACAATACCCGCATGTCCACTTCTAGAGAGATGTGCTTGTTCGTGACAAAAAACAACTCCATTTTTTTTGTGGCTATCTTGAGGCTATAATCTAACCATGATTTTGTCCTAAGCAGGACCTGGTTCAACTTGCTCTGCGTATCCTTCATATTACAAACCACAATGACGGCTATAAGATCGTTTATTCGTATTGTTTGGCACCTCGGTATGGAGAACATCATCGTAACCGATATTCAAAAGCTCCGGGTCTATGATTGAGCCCTGCAGTAATCCGCCTCTCATAGCTTTGCCCAGCATTTACGCTCAGTTTAAACATTATTGATGACCATTTACATAATATTGATGTCACAATTCTGATGACACGCCATCATCACTATCAATAAAAATCAGAAAAATTCTAGGTGAATAATTTCAAATATAAATTAATATTTTGCACTTCATGTAGCAATTCTGTGGTACTGGAATTTATATGTACTCGTACATATTACCTCATATTTATGTACATGTCAAATAATCATTGGAATAACAACTAACTTGGTATGTCAACGATACACGTCAGATGTCTGCATATAGCTTCAATTTGTATGTACATATGTTTATACGTTCATATACGATTACTTACATAATTATAAAAAAAAGTAATAAAACTGGGACATAGTAAATAACAACAAAAATAAAATAACAAACAAACTAAAAAATATCCTTGAAAGCACCATTAAAATAAGCACTCACGCGCCTGCATTTACAAATATAGTTTGTATAAAAATAATAAAAAGGATCCCAGGGTGTCTCCGCCTGTTTGCTCAACTAACTCCTTCTTGAAAAATGTTAAATGAAAGTAAAAGCAAAAGTGAAATGAAGTAAAAACAAACTATAAACTAAAAAAACACTAACAAATAAATAAAACTCATTTCATCACTGGAACCTTGTAATTAACCCTTCACCACTAATGGATATAGAACAGTGATGCCCATCATGATATTTATATTTAAGTGGTAAACAAAAGCGAACACCGTCTATTTAACTACTTGCAGCCTTTTGCTAAACATACTTTTGAATTGTATACAGTCACTCACATTTAAAGTCGGGCAGACACATGAAAAAAATTTTAGTCCCAATATTTATAAGCTGACGGAAGAAAAATTCGTTTTAATTTTGTTTATTTTATCACAAGAGCTCTTTTATTTAAAAACAAGAAAAACAATTTATTCCAAGTTCTTTTATTATATGTATACGAAGGCTTAACTTAAATAAGGTCACTTTTCAGTCTCACATTTAAAGTCGGGCAATTAATAAAAAATTAGCACTATGTGAACATAACGCAAAATCAATATTTTGTAGATCCACCTTTTTGGGTTTCAACAGCTTGTAAGCTGTGAGGCAAAGATTCCACTAATTTTTTGCAAACCTCAGGACTTATATTATTCCACTCTTCCTGTAAGGCATTCTTTAGTTGTGGAATTGATGTACACTGCCTGTCCTGCATCCGGCGGCCTAATTCGTCCCACAAATGTTCAATAACATTGAGGTCCGGACTTTGTGCAGGGGTTTTAATAACCTTCGGACAGTTATAGAGCAGCCAATTCTTTACATCATATGCTGAATGCTTAGGATCATTGTCCTGGTAAAATCGGAAATTAGTTTCAATGCCGAGTTTTTTTACGCTTTCTTTTAAATTTTTCTCAAAATATTTAAATAAACATTCTTATTCATAACACCGTCAATGAAATGCAAATTTCGAACGCCTGAGGCTGCCATGCATGCCCAAACCATAACCGATCCACCACCGTGCTTTACTGCTTTTCTTAAATTCTTGCCTTCCATCTCTTTGTTTGGTTTGCGCCATACTTTGCCTCTTCCATCGCACCCAAATAAGTTAAATTTACTTTCGTAAACAATACCTAAATATTAATAATAAGCCTAATTAAATTTTTATGTTTGTTCCAACTTACGGTACTCCAGAAATCAAAATCTTTGGTCATATATTGACGAGCAAAAACAAGCCGTTCGCTTTGGTTTTTCTTACTTATAAGAGGTTTTTTCCGTGCCACTCGGCCATGAAAGTAATTCTTGCGAAGAAGTCTGCTTATTGTTTCTGGGTTTACCTCCGTCCCAGAAGCTTCCTTGACCATTGCTGTCAGTTTTGGAGCAGAAATAAAAGGATTTTTCTTCACCTGTTTTAAAATCATGCTCTCATCTCTGGGTGAAAGCTTTCTTGCTCGGGCTCCGCGTTTTTTATTTGCTACCAAACCACTTTCTTTATATCTAGAAATGATATCATGCACTGTAGATTTGCTTTTTTTTTATCAAATTAGATATTTCCCTTTCAGATTTTCCATCTTAGTGCAACTCAATTATTATTTTCCGTTCTTCCGTTTGCGCGGCATTTTTCAAAAAACTTTCATAATCTTCACTGATCGAATGATTCTGTAAGAAGAAATAATTGTTTTGGAGACAAAAGAAGAAAAAAGTGGAAATAACGGTATATTTCACTTTTTCATTGTACAAAACATTAAGTGCCCGACTTTCAATGTGAGACAGAGGATTTACTTTTTCTCATTTTGTTATTCTTATGTATTTTATAACGGGACTTAAAATAAAATTTCTTTTAGAGTTTTAGAGAATTAGAGTTTTTATGATAAAACAAAAAAAAGTTAAACGCATCATCTTTCATTAAAACATAAATATTAAGATCATAAATTTTCGACAATGTTTGCCCGACTTTAAATGTGAGTGACTGTATATATTTGAACTATAAATCTATTTTTATCTCAAACGTTCTTAACCGTGCCGTGTAAATTGTAGCATAGAAATTCTACTTACCTAAATAAACTGTACGCAAAGAAACAACTACGCTTACGCTTATATCGTTTAGAAACCCATATCCCAAAAGTGAGTAATTGTACCCAGCCCTGGATAAAGATAATTCCTAACTTCTTTATCTATTTTACTCCAACTGAACAACTTGAACTCCATTGGAGAGTCAAAGTGGTATTCCCCTCTTTACTGTGCATCCCAAAGAGGGGAAGTAGGAATTAATTGTCTGCTCTGCAATTATTTTCAATCTCACGCTCATTAATTTAGGCGTCAATGATACAGCGACGAATGTGCGCGGGTGTATGAATTGATTTCTAGTTTTCTCTCTGCTTTTCGCGTATTTACTTTTTTTATTAGATGTACAATTTTGCTTCTGCCGTTTTGCAATAAATGGCTACAGCGGTAAGTGGTAGTCTAAATAAATATGTAGAACGCAGATGTCATAGATTAAGCTTAGGTACTTGTAAACATATCGCCACCGAAATATTAGTCGATTTGTGTCTGCATCATAAATTAAAAATGTCAGATTACGAGCCAAATTCTTGCCATTTGCGAGAGGTTTTAATTTTCTGCTTAAATATGAAGAAATCTGCGCCTGAAGCTCAACGAATGCTCTTAAATACCTATCGTAGTGAAATAACGTACAGAGAGTGGCTTCAACGGTTCAAGAACGTTGATTTTGACGTCGAAGACCAGCATGGCGGTGGAAGAGAGACGGCTTACGATGATACAGAAGTGGAAGCATTACTTGATCAAGATTTATATCTTATAATTATATGGTTCTCTTTGGGCATCACTAATATAAAGCTATGTGCTGAGAAACGCAACAATGTTAAACCATTTGTTAGGTCAAAATCGCAAATTAAATTTTTTTTGTGTGCTGAAGATTGCGCGTTTTGTTTTAACAAAAATTTGTGTAAAACTTGGTAGCACTTGCTTTTTGAATGGGGAAAAACTAGTAGTACTATTTACTGAAGGAAAAGTTTGGTAACCGCATAATTTCACATTTCCAAGATGGTGTGAATTAACTAATGCCGCTAGAATATTTTCTGTGAGGATATGTTTTGTAATTTATTGCAGCAATAATTTCCAAAGCAAATTATCTCAAGGAATTCTGATGCCAGCTGGCCATCAAGATAATGGGATTTTTTCTTTCCGGTTTTGTGAAATCTCGAATAAGCGAGAGACAATTGCTGAGCTCAAATCGGTATACTCGTAGCTCTGTGAAAAAGTCCTGGAGTATTTTATGAAAAAAGTAGCGGCCTATCAGACTGTTTCCCAGACGGTTCGGAAATGCTGTAGCGGACGAACTGGTGAAGGCCGCGATCCTTTTACAACAAGTAGATATGGATGGAATCGTTGGAACCTCACTCAAGAGCTATAAGAAGCTAATATATCGTCAGTTTTTAGAGACCGCAAATGACAGATAGTACTGTGTAGTTACCTATTAAGCATCAAGGCTGACATAGCCCTCGTATGATAATAGGAGGACTATTATTTTTAGGGGACTGCTCTGACGGCGGTTCTACTGTGGCGGTTCTGATGGGACATTGCTAATAGGGTTGCGAGCGATAAGAGGGACGATCAGGAAAGTGTAGAGATGTTGTTGTAAGGGCTTTATATCTAAGTAGATCGATGCTGTACTATTTGGCAGGAAAACGTGTACGTGGATTGGACTCTTTCATTCGATCCTCGGGGTTTTTTCTGAACTGCACCAGTGGTATGTAGGTCTGTTGAGATATGTATAACAATCAAGCAACACACTGGGACCAAGTTGGATCAAAGTAAGCTGCATTTTCAGTGGCTGGTAGCCTGTTAAACCTAAACTAGCGTCCTGTCATCAGAACTGTGGGGGCTATTTGACAGATATTATATTCCTTACTTAATCGAAACATGCCTTCTTTGCAATCCAATAAAATAATATTTACTCTTTCAGAAAATAGGTGTTCTTATGTTAAAATTAAACAAAACGCTTTTACTAAGACACCATTTATATGTACTGTGAAGCAGAGAAAAAAACTTCCTAGAATTTTTTTTACATTTTTTAATTAGAAATTTTGCCAAAAATTCTATTTTTCATATTACGAGGTGAATTATATTCACCATCGTATGATAGTTAAAACACAGGGCGTAGGGGTGAATAATATTCACCATATAAGAGTCTAAAGAATTCCAAGGCGAATTACAACAGACTCTCTTAAATTTCTAAATAAATTTTCAGGAGAGAGCAGGCGAGAGCAGTAGATGGAAGAAATAGCAGCCGTAAGCTACACACTTTATAGTTGCAGCGACAGTGGTGACGGGTCCACTATAAAAGGGGCTACCCAGTTTGAAGAAGGGAGAGTTCGTGCCGGGCAGTAGACCAAGGTGCTAAGTGGTGAAATGTTGGTTTCTTTTAGTTAGGCAAGAGGTTGAATTACATTCAGCAATTAACTGTACGGATTATATCCTGCGGCAGCAGAACAGGTCGAGTTAGTACTGGATTTTATCTGGTTTGGCTAGTAGGACTACATTCTCTAGTCCAGGGTCGCTTTAGTATTTCCGGATAGGAACGCGGTTGGATAATATCCACCGTTGAGCCGTACGGATAACATCCTACGGTAGGAAGTCAGGAGTGTCCGTGTACGATTCACCCAAATAAATAATTATAGCTATAAGAAAAAAATAATAATAATTAATAATTAAAAGCGAAATGAAGAAAACAAGGAAATTTTAATAACAAAATACAGCCGTGGGTTTTCTTTCGTGTATCCAACAAGGAAAGGGACCTTGGTAGGCTGAGTATATCTCAGCAATCAACCCGGACAATCGCAAGATCCTTACAGTACATTTTGCTTTGTTAAATGAATTAATATTTTATTATTTCCTACTTATGCATTTAATTCCAACGGTGGTGAAGGGTGTAAAATAACAAAAGCATTAAACACATTCGAGACAGCAGGCTACAAGCTACAAAAGCTCAGAATTAAAATACACATGTTATTATGAGAATGATTATTTTGAAAACAGCAGGCAGCACGGCTGCAGGTTGTTGTCCATGCTGATTTTGTCGTTGTAGTCCAATTAAACTAATTTCTATTTTTGTTGGCTACAAAAGCTTTGTTAGTGATATCAATGTGTCAACCGAATACAAATAAATTAGTGCTTTGAAAAGAAATTTAGAAATTGTATTCATATAAAAGTTAAACAGCTTTAGCAACAATTTTTAGGACAAATAGAACAAAACTGTATTCATACAAGAATTTTATCTATTTTTTTTTTAATGTTCTGTTAAGCACTTTTTAAGTTAACTGTTTTAAAAGCTGATTCTACCCATTTTTAAGACAAGTTCAAGGCGATGTTTATGTTTTTAGATATTGTTTCTTTATACGAGTATATTATATATAGCAAAAAGTCTTATTTAAATCTAAAAATTTGTTTATTCATTATATACTCATATGTGCTGTTTTTGGTAAAAAGAATTGGCCACAAGTCTTGTTATTTATAATGTCGGATAATTTAAGTTCTGTGTGCTTATAAAAAGGAAATGTGGCCCAAGAGTAAAAGCAATCAATTTTACATTTTCTGATATTATTACATATTGTAATTGATCGCAGCAATTATTGCTATAATTGGAAAATAAAAATCCTGCTTGGTGAAAGCCAGATTTGAACTTTATTAGCCAGAAAACAGCGAACCATTTAGATATAAGAGCATAACTTCAAATTTAGTTGTTAAATAATTAAAATACACATACACAAATTTTCATACCTGCAAAAATCAACGTGATAAAAACTGATTTTTATAACCTGAAATTTCGTATGGAGTAGGGCACTGCGCTTTATTTGCATTTTCCGTAAACCGAAACAAAAATTCATGTTCTTACATGTATTGCAAATTATTACAGATGTTTGTTAGTGTTTTATATATTTCTTTCTGTTATTATAATATTATTAAAACAACAACCATTTATGGATGCACACACACACGTCTTCTTTTATATGTATACGAAAGTGTATATTTCTAAATTGAAAATGTTGAATAATAATTCTTGCCTAAAAATTATTTCCGTATATTGGTTTATAAATTACGGAGTTATATTTAAATTACTTTAGTCTTCAAATAGTTCATTGCATTTTCTTGTCTTTTTCTTACTCTTCACAACCTAGTTGATAGCTTTAGAAACAGCTAAAAAAAATTCTAAGTGGAACCATTGAAATGCAAAAAAGCAGCTGTTTATATTTCAGAAGTTTTATTTTAATTGTGGATTTTCATTGCGATTTACAAATATTTAATTTTTTAATATTTATATATATTATTACATCGAATACTAAGTAGCTCATACTATTTTAGCAATAGCTACTATAGAATTACCTAAATTTCCCTTAGCCATTTTATAAGCACAAAAAGCTTTTTAATATTTGTAAGGAGATAAAGAAAACAATATCAGCTGTTTATTATGTAGCTGGCGCTTTCAGTATAATTATGTAGCTGGCTACAGGCTACATTTGTAGCCAGCGGCATTTGTAGTCGTGTGTTCGTGTAGCCTGCTGTCTCGAATGTGTTTAATGCTATACACATCACTCTCTCTCTCTCTCTCTCTCTCTTGGTTTCTTAATATTTATCGCTTCTATTTTGTCTTTTCATTTCCATGTCTTGACACCATTTACCCAACATTGATCGATTGATGCCACCCACGCACTACTCAGTCGGCAGAAGAGTTCGATAATGTCGTTGAAATGATGCAGCGGGCCGATGGTCTTCTGTTGGTATTTTCCATGACAGATCGTAACAGTTTCAATTATATACGGCGAGCCAAATCAGCGCTGCAAGCGGACATTCCGATGTATTTGGTGTCCAATAAAGCGGACCTTGTGCATTTACGTAAAGTCGGTTTCGAGGAGGCCGAAATCTTGGCCCAAGAAATTCATTGCAAATTTAGTGAAGTTTCAGCGGCAGATCATATTGATCAGGTGGCCGAAGTTTTTAATACTTTATGCAAAGACATTCATGCCGCGAAACGCAAATCGAAGCAGAGTCTGTTGGAGCGCATGTTAAGCAGTAAGCGACCCTACACCCGGGGGAAAAGTGACAGTAATTTACCAAAAGAATGATAATTGTTAAAACAAATTTTTTATTTATTATTGGTTTTTAATTATATACATATATATGTTTTGTTATTATTTGTTTTTAGTAAATGGTCCTGTTTACTGTAAATTTAATTTTGTTTTACTTAAAAATAATACACATATGTTAAAAATAAAAAAATCTATTCTAAGCTTTTGTAATAATAAAAAAAATCTAGTTTTTTTATTTTTGAACCTGATGAATTTATTTATTTATTTAAAAAGTAACGTATGTACTCGTATATAATAGAATTGTGTTGTTATAAAAGCTTTCTCTAAACAGTGTTCCCAATTTAACAATTTTTCGTGATTCTGTTTTTTAGGAAAAATATGCAACATAAAATTGATAGCTGATTTTATGTTTTTTTTTTTTTTTTTGTTATAAAAATAAATTAACAGCCTGTTCATAGAACGAGTTTCAAATAAAGCGAAAACCAGCGACACGTTTATGACTACGTAAGAAATTGGGTATGTATAACGCGCTTCTCATTGTTCGTGTTCAGTTACGTTATACATGTGTTAGTAAACATTTTCTCAAACCCCACTATTGCCACTATATAAGTTATATGTATCTTGTTTACTTTTTTTCGTGTAAAATATTTCAATTGAAAAAAAGAAACCGATGATAAATATTTATGTAAAAAAGACATCTTTATGCTGGAAAAAAAATTATACAATATTTGCTGGTCATACAAATTGTTGATGTTCAGACAAATGTCTGTATGGATTGATCCTAATTTATTGACTTTTTTAAATTATGTCCTTTTAAATTAAATTAAAAAATTAGCAAAAAAGGAAATTGTTTGCATATATAGGGTGTTTTTTTAAGCCCGATAGAACTTGAAATTGTAAAAAATAACACAAAAAATTACAAACGAACAACGCTTGCAAATTATTGAATTTTATTACCAAAATGCGTGCTCTGTTAAGAAAGTTCATCGCGCGCTTCTTCCATTTTATGGTCAGTTTAATCGACCTACTGAGGCTTCTATTCGGGCTATTGTAAAAAAATTTCGCACCAAATTTACATTGTTGGACATTAAACCACCAACACGCTTACGTAGAGTGCGAACTGAAGAAAATATCGTAGCCGTATCGGCCAGTGTTGGTGATGATCGTAAATTATCGATTCGGCGCCGTTCGCAGCAATTGGGCCTCTGTTACTCCACTACGTGGAAAATTTTGCGGAAGGATTTGAGTGTGAAGCCTTATAAGATACAGCTGGTGCAAGAATTGAAGCTAAACGACCTACCACAACGCCAAATTTTTGGTGAATAGGCTCTTGAAAAGTTAGATGAAGATCCACTTTTTTATCGAAGAATTGTGTTCAGCGACGAAGCCCATTTCTGGTTGAATGGATACGTGAACAAGCAAAACTGCCATATTTGGAGTGAAGAGCAGCCAGAAGCATTGCAAGAGCTACCAATGCATCCACAAAAAACAACCGTTTGGTGCGGATTATGGGCTGGCGGCATCATTGAGCCGTATTTCTTCAAAGATGATGCGAATCACAACGTTACTGTGAATGGTGAGCGCTACCGTGCGATGATAACAAACTTTTTTTTGCCCAAAATGGAAGAGCTTGACTTGCATGACATGTGGTTTCAACAAGACGGTGCCACATGCCACACAGCACGCGAAACAATGGACCAATTGAGAGGCGAGTTCGGTGAACAGTTTATTTCACGCTTGGGACCAGTCAATTGGCCGCACAGATCGTGCGATTTAACGCCTCTAGACTATTTTTTGTGGGGCTATGTTAAGGTTAATATCTATAGCGACAAGCCCGCATCGATTGACGCACTGGAAGCCAACATTGCCAACATTATTCGTGAGATACCGGCCGAAATGTTGGAAAGAGTATGCCAAAATTGGACTAAGCGGATGGACCATTTGAGGCGCAGCCGCGGCCAACATTTGCATGAAATAATCTTCAAACATTAAATTATATCGACCCAACTATCGATCCAAATAAATATTTCATGCATTTTTCTGAATTTTAGGTTTTTTTTTTCATTTCCGATAGTTCTTATAAAATCACCCATTATATGTATGACGTGTTAACATGGATATGAGCGTTTATTTATGTATATATGTACATGTATGCATACTTGTTTTTGCTGCTATTTCCATTTTTATATATTTGATTCTTTATTTTTGTTCAAGCTTCATCTTTTTTCTTTCTCCACGAATAAAAATTTCCATTCGCGCACCATTCGCCTGTTTGGCACGTAAAAACGCGATACACAGACAGAAAGCAGATGTCTATTGTTACGTTTTTCGTCCAAAAAGTTTTTTTTTTCGCGTTGCATGAACGCAAATAAGAAAAACGTCAAGACTCCTTCGCGTTTTTTGAGCACATTGATTTCCATGAACAGGCTGTAAGAAATATAGTTAAAGCCGTAATGACACTTATGGTGTTTTCTATCTACAAAAAGTGTAACATTTTCAATATTGTTTTGCCAAAAAAATATAGAAGTATACAGTTTTCTCAACTTTTTTCAGATATTTATAGTTATTGCGCCATTTTTTTTTTTTTTCATCTCAATAAAACTTAAATTTTAAAGCGTGAATTTAGGGAAAAAAGTGCTGCATATATGCTGCTTTTTCAAAAAAAAGAGTGAAATAGTCAATAATAGAAAGAGATAATTGGATATATAAGTTCCAACAATATAATTTATGTAGACATAATAGGTCTTTGTAAACAAAACGATAATAACATGTTATTTTGTGCAATACAAGATATTTAGCGAGGTAGCTTAAAAACATTTTACACTATCATACTTCATATTACCGCTTTTCAAAAAATCAAGTAAAACATGCAAGTTGAATAGGATGAAAGAGATTTGATATCTCATGATCCTTCATTCACTTTAGAAATTTGTTTACTTTTTGCTGTCAATACACTGTCTTACAAAATCCAACAAAAATCTTTAAAAAAACGTGCAAAATAGTCGGAAAAGCTTTTTAATAGAGACACGCATGAAAATTCGTTAGAACGTACATGTTTGTTTTTCTGATATGTTGTGCTGCGTCTGCTGCAACCTATGAAGAAAAAATTATATACAAAATAATAACACAATATATTGAAAAGTAATAAAACAATGAATATATATACTCATATAATTCCAGGTGGGAGCAAGTTTTCATACTCTTGCGAAATGCATCATAGAGAGAAGAAAAAGTTTAATTAATATGAACATAATCCATAAATCGACGATATATGTACGTAAGTATATAAAGTGAGATGTTTATAACGCATGTAAATATATTGTTTGGAATCAGCGTTGTCAACTTTCAAATTTCAAAACGTATCAACAAAACGCACCGAATTTTGAATCTTTTCCTTTAATTTATTAAACTTATTTTATATTGTAAGAGAAAACTATTTTTAATTTAAAAACACGATAATGAAACAGTCTTTTAAACGAGTACTGGGTCTGATAGCACCGCCTGATGGCATGCCTTCAACTTTGTTCAATAGCTAGAATTGGTGTTTGTCACTCTTGGCCTCTAGTATGGCTCTGTTAGTTTTGCTAACGTATTTTACTAAGATATTTTGTCAAGTTTATTATTACAATATCATTTAATTATATTTGTAGACCAAAATCAACTGTTATTATTAGGGACAAAATTGTCAGGGAAACAAAAATACAGCTGCTTAACGTCACCAAAATTTATTGCAGGCATATGCAACCATTGCTGTCGAAAGTATTTACGATTATCGGATCATTCAAAGGTTCAGAATCGCATTATAAACCTTTAAATTCGATTAATAGCAATTCCATCAAAGCGGTGTCTTTAAAAGAATTTATTGAAATATGCGAAAATTTTCCAAGATGAAGCTTACCGTAATCAAAATTTCATACAAACGTTTTGGAAAAAATTTTATAATTTATTTAATAGTTTGATAATTTCATAATTACCATCATAAATACGAACTTCACTGGTCAGAGACTGCATTTATTGTAATATTTGACAAACTTGGCTTGATCATTTAAAATCATAAAGGATGGAACAGAATAAAAAAGTTGTTGTAGTAGCTGAAGCTCATGAAGCGCTGCATAGAAAAAATGTGAATACAATGTAGCAATACAACATATCACTTTTTTAAATAATTCAATAAAAATTTCTGCCTGTTTGACAAACAACGCTCTGTCGGCCTACAAAGTTCAAAATTTTAAAACTTGCGCTTCAACTACTACTACAGCGACTCCTGCAACTACACATTCTGTGCACTCTCATTTAAAAAGCCTAATTTTACCTTTTGACAGCTTGCAGCACTACTCGTTACGCTGTACTACAGCGACAATTCTGTTCCCCACTTAACACTCTAAAAGTAGCAAATTTTATAAACGAAATGTTTCATTTTCTTTCAAGAGTGTGTATTATATACAACAGCAAGATGGTCCTACTTTGTGCTTATAACATTCTACGCAAACTGAAACGTAAAAATTTTGGGCATTTGATTAAGGATTTTTCCTACATTAAAAAGAAAAAATTGAGTTGAATTGGATTTTGTGCTACCGAAATTTTAAAAACGCACGGATTAATGAATTTTTCGCACAAAAAGTTTTAAAAAGCACCAAAAACGGTGCGAAACGCACCGAGTTGACAACGCCATTGGGAATATATAATTAACAACTTTTTTGAGTTCAGGCAACACTGTTTCTAAAACTTTGAAAAGCTTTTTCGTTAGTGCAAAAACTTTACACTCAAACAGCAAAAGCGCTGTGCTTTTTACAGTTGTGGCACGCTAAACAGTAACACTATGAAACTATACAAACATCTACGTTTAAACTATGACGAAATCATAAACAAAACTATTAAAAATGCATAAAAACTAACAAACCCGAAGCTAAACTCAAATCAATATCAACTTTCTTATTAAAAGGCAGAAAATTTGGTTTAATACCAAAGTTTATTATAAACTCCACAAAAAATGTTGAAAATCTGTTTAGCTTTACTAGAACACCACAATATGAAGCAATATTAAAAATAAAATATCTGTTTAAAAAATATATTGAAAAGTTTCATATAAAAATATTAAATCTATTCATAAAACGAAAACAGGATCAAATTAAAGATAAACAAAAGAAATTGGAAAAGAGCATTGAACACATACAGACACACATGTTGCCAGAAAAGCCTATCGCCCCTATCGTAAACAATCATTCCCATGAAAAAATTTCCCGTTTCCCAAGATTGCAATTCTCTTGGAAATGTATTTCCATTTTCTATGTGTAATGCAGTGTGGAATAATAACAATAAAAAATTCCCAATAATCCAAAGTTCACCTAATCGTAAACATTTATTTCCCTCGTATTATTATTTTTGTTTTCCCCTTTCCAAATGATGTTTTTGTTGTTGGTATATTATTGTCCAACACTTCTAGAATATATGTACGTAAATGCGGCTTCCTTTAAACTATAATGTTGAATAAATCTAAAGCAAAAACGTTATTTACAAACACAATTTGTTTATAGAATAATTAAATTACGATGTATCGGGTAACTCCAACGGATTGAATTCATCTAGTAAACGTCTACGAGCAATTCGGTGTTGGCGAGATTCTTCCTCCTGCAGTTCCGATTCTAAACATTTTATTTTTATTTCAATTAAACCAATTTTCACACTTCTTCTTCACTGCACTGACAGTTTGATATTCATATTAATTACTCTTCTTACTTATTTTACATTCACTTTGTACTGATAGCACGTACAAGAAATCCATGAAATTCGAGTTAGCAATTTCCCCTTCCTGGGAATTCAAAATTTTGTGGGAACAAATTTTTCCCATTTTATTCTCGATAGGGATGAATATGAAGTAAAACAAAGTAAACTATGTGTTCATCGAAATAGTTCAAAATAATACTAAGATTAATTTAAAAATTAAAACAATCAAAACAGCATGTAATAAATTCTCAAAGAAAAAATTCGAAAGAAAGAGGAAACTAAAATGAAATAAATAAAAGCGGGGGAAAAACAATGAGACAAAATAAAATAAAATTGTGCAAAATAAAATAAAAAAAATATAAAAAGAACCATTAGAATATTATTAAATGCCTTGTTACACTATCATACACGATTGACCGATCTACTAAATAAAGCATGTGTGCTGAAAAAGTACTAAAAATGCAACCGTGCAACAGAGTTTTTGACAAATCGTGCAATTTGAAAAATGTTATGAAACTATTCAAAACATTATGGTTTCTGTGCGATCAGTGTGGTATATATTGTGAAAAATATGAGAATATTGTTGGTGCCTCGTGAAAAAAATCTAAATAATGTAAAATTATTATGTTAATAAAAGTTTTTAATTATTTTATTGTGAGTATAAATTATTGCAATTATACTTGTATATATAAAAGTGTGGCCTATAACGCCATTTGAAGTGATTTTTTCAAGTTCGACAGACTTTTGAAACAATTTCCTGTGAATGAATCGTACGATCGTGTAGCATAGTGAATCAGGACCTTATATAAAAAACAAATTTGAAATAAAATAAAAAAGAACATAACAAATTTTATTGAATTGGTATAAAAATAATATTGCACAAGTTCAAACAAAATATGGAAAATTGAATAATATACACAAATATTTGAAGAGACAAAAATATTCCAGCAACACCTGGTTCATCTGAAAATGAAGAGTGGAAACAAACCTGAACATATTAAAAACGTAATTCGTTATTAGCCAAAAATCAGTGTAGAAGTTTAACGTTTGATGGCATAAACATCAACTTTAACCCTACAACGTCATCCTTATTTTTTTTTTACATTAACGTTATCATTCGTCATTTTGAGTACGATCGATTTTATGGGATTATAAAACAAGTCATGAGCAAAAATAAGTAACAAAATAGAGATATTATTTATAATAGATCATTTTTTAATTAATTTAAAGAAACTAATTGATTTGTTTTTTAAACTTTAACATAAAATTAAAATTTTATTGGCATATTTTTTTTAAATAATTAATTACAAACAAATAAAAAATAATACATCGCATATTTTTTCAATTCGGTCTTTCAGTATCTTATATATTTAATATTTATATTAAACTAAAAAAGGAACACTTGTTTTCACGTAAATAATTTTATTTAAAGCACGAGTCTCATACATTAATTTTGTGCTCGCCATACAGCCTTTTTGGCACTTTGTACAAACCACATTTGCTATTCTTCTCTTTGAAGAGTTGCAAACTCCACATACTCGTATGTTTCTTTTCCTAGGTTGATCTTTTGAAAATTATTTTTTTAATCTGTGGAGTTAATAATTTGCAGCTCATTTTGGATATCATTTAAGATTTCTAATGGGTGATTTTATAAGAACTATCGGAAATTAAAAAAAAAAACATAAAATTCAGAAAAATGCATGAAATATTTATTTGGATCGATAGTTGGGTCGATATAATTTAATGTTTGAAGATTATTTCATGCAAATGTTGGCCGCGGCTGCGCCTCAAATGGTCCATCCGCTTAGTCCAATTTTGGCATACTCTTTCCAACATTTCGGCCGGTATCTCACGAATAATGTTGGCAATGTTGGCTTCCAGTGCGTCAATCGAAGCGGGCTTGTCGCTATAGACATTAGCCTTAACATAGCCCCACAAAAAATAGTCTAGAGGCGTTAAATCGTACGATCTGGGCGGCCAATTGACTGGTCCCAAGCGTGAAATAAACTGTTCACCGAACTCGCCTCTCAATTGGCACCGTCTTGTTGAAACCACATGTCATGCAAGTCAAGCTCTTCCATTTTGGGCAAAAAAAAAGTTTGTTATCATCGCACGGTAGCGCTCACCATTCACAGTAACGTTGTGATTCGCATCATCTTTGAAGAAATACGGCCCAATGATGCCGCCAGCCCATAATCCGCACCAAACGGTTGTTTTTTGTGGATGCATTGGTAGCTCTTGCAATGCTTCTGGCTGCTCTTCACTCCAAATATGGCAGTTTTGCTTGTTCACGTATCCATTCAACCAGAAATGAGCCTCGTCGCTGAACACAACTCTTCGATAAAAAAGTGGATCTTCATCTAACTTTTCAAGAGCCCATTCACCAAAAATTTGGCGTTGTGGTAGTTCGTTTGGCTTCAATTCTTGCACCAGCTGTATCTTATAAGGCTTCACACCCAAATCCTTCCGCAAAATTTTCCACGTAGTGGAGTAACAGAGGCCCAATTGCTGCGAACGGCGCCGAATCGATAATTCACGGTCATCACCAACACTGGCCGATACGGCTACGATATTTTCTTCAGTTCGCACTCTACGTAAGCGTGTTGGTGGTTTAATGTCCAACAATGTAAATTTGGTGCGAAATTTTTTTACAATAGCCCGAATAGAAGCTCAGTAGTGCGATTAAACTGACCATAAAATGGAAGAAGCGCGCGATGAACTTTCTTAACAGAGCACGCATTTTGGTAATAAAATTCAATAATTTGCAAGCGTTGTTCGTTTGTAAGACGATTCATGATTAAATTATAGACCAAACTGAAGATGTTTGACAGTGACACAAGATACAAAACGTGCGTGAGCTGTCAAAACTAGTGTTGCCAAAAAGATAATAGCAAAAAAATCACTCGTTACTTGTTATTCAGTCATTTGCATATATTCCTCACGAATATGGGCTCCGAAAGTGTTAAACAAGGTGAAAGATTTCACCAGGAAATGGAAGAAATCGAGACACGTTACAAAGGCTGGTGGGATGAACAAATGATGGCGGGCTATTGTTGGTTCCACATTCGCGTAGATCCATCTGAAAAAAACGCAAAAGTTCAAACTTTTATTTTTCATCCGTTTTTTTTTCAAATTACGCTTAAAATGTTGATAATTAAATAAAGTATTTGGTAAAAGACTGAAACATTCCAGATCTTCACTACAACGTAGAAAAAAAAAACGAAATAAAAATAAAAAATTTTGAAACAAACGTAAAAAATAGGCAAATTTTGAATTTTGAGCTGCCATAACTCAGACATTTCTTGTCCGTTATATAGACGTAAAAGGCATTCAATTACCTTTCCAACGATGTGCAATTTATCTCGCTCAGAGTTTTTGGTTGGGCTCCACAAGGGTTTGAGTGGGACTATACACCGAAAAACACAAAAGTACCGGTACTTTATACTTTTAACTATAGCGTTTTTGGTGTTCAGGAGGTCCAAATTAACTTATCTAGGCGTTCTTGGTATTTTTCCAAATTTAAAATTTGTAAAACAGTGCAATAAGGTCTGCCTATCTCTCGTTAGTTGTGCTGTTGTCGCGAACATTCATTGAAGAAATTTTCTTTATCGACATGTTCATAGAAGCCGCGCATTGAGACATACTTTGTAAGGACCCAGTGGCGAACACTGCCTACCATATTACATGGCTTCAATTATGTGTGCAGCACTTTGTGTTCAATGAATGCTAACTTACAAAGTGTATGACCGTAGTAGTGAAAATGATTTACATCAGCACCTGCCATTAAGCCCTTATCTGAAGATGGACCCATTCCACGAAATGAACTATTCACGACTCACCAACGCCGCCGTGTGGCTAACTACGCTCACAGAGGTAGCAATTATTGCCATATGTTTGTAGACTTATGAGTAACTTCTTGTTGAGGAGTTCGGGACTTCTAATCCCTCAATTCCCGACAATCAATGGAACACAAAGTTTAATAAGTTGGTAGGTTGAAGCCCACTCAGAACATCAGCCCTTAAACCAACTCACCCGTCAACTATCATCACCGGTTCCTTACAGTACAGGTATCTGTTGTAAAGGGAACATCGCACCAAACAATTAGAAGGGATACTAACTCTCCCTTCCCGCGTTTTAGTTTTAAACCACAGCGAGAATGTTCCAGCAAATAACTAGATAATATCTAGATGCTATTTATCTCGGTCGAAGTTTTTGGTTGAGCTCCATAAGGATTTGAGTGGGACCATACACTGAAAAACACTAAAGTACTGTTATCTAAAAAACGGTACTTAGAAATTATAGCGTTTTTTGTGTTCAGGAGGTCCGAATTAACTTATCTAGGTATGCGGCGTTCTTGGTATTTTTTTGGCTGTAGACCACTGTTAATATTGTTGGCATATAAAGCTGTCACTCAGCTTATTTGTTATGAATCCAAAAAAAAGGATTTCCATAAAATTAGCCCGGCTGACAGGCTTTTGACCAGCTTGAAACATATTGTGAGAAAAAATTATATGTGAAGTAATAAACGATACATGCAGAATTTCAAAAATGTTGGCCATCTGTTCGTTTTTCTTCAACAGCTCATAACACTGTACATCTGATCGTATGTATCAACTCCTCTTTTGGTATTAGATTTATAGTGCCTTGTTCGTTGCATGATGATAGAAGACAAAGCTTTTTGCTTATAAGACAACAGCGTTAAGTTATTATCATAGTAAAACATGGCCGTACCGCCAATAGCAGAACCTATCATATCATAACCTATTTTACTGAGATCGCTTTCGAATACATAATTATTATCAGCCCAGGAGACACATTGCTCAATTTGTTTATCTGTTAGCGATCGCTGGTTAGTCACGTTCCAAAGCGTTTGACAGAGTGTGGCATGCTGCACTAAACTCACTGCTTTTAGTGTCGGTGATGACTTCTCTCGGTTTATATCGAGCTTTCTCAGAGACCGCACTATACGAGTTGTTATAGATGGGATCTCATCAAACGAGCTCAAGATTAATTCAGGGGTACCACAAGGCTCCGTTCTTTCTCCTACCCTATTTCTTATTTTCCTCAATGACTTTCTATTTCAAACTTTCAACCTTATACACTCTTTCGCAGATGACAGCAGCATTTGTCATTCGTACTCTTTCAGTAATAAGCCCAGCCTATCCGAGATCGTTGCCAAGAGGCAAAATATGAATGATTCATTGAACAACGATCTTCTATTAATCTCTGAGTGGGGTCGTAAAAACAGAGTCGCCTTTAACGCTCATAGGACCCAATGCTGTTTATTGACACACAAACATACGACCGCAAGTGCTGCTTCATCTGCACTCATGGATGGTATAAATATTGAGGAATCGGATGCTCTTGATGTTCTGGGAATGAAAATACAGTGTGATGTTCGCTGGAATGTTCACATTTTTCATGTCTCCAAAGAAGCATTCACGTGCCTCGGTTTTTTGAAACGGTGTAAGATGTCCTTCAGTCCATCCGACCTCCTTACTATTTATACCACCTACATCCGACCGAAAATGGGATACAACTCTCATGTTTGGGCCGGTGCCTCAAAGTCTATTTTGGGGTTACTCGACCGTGTGTAGGAGAGGGTGAAGAAGCTCATCAGTGACAGTAGGGTATCCAAGTCTATTGACTCACTGGAGCATCGACGCAGTGTAGGGTGCGTTACTCTGTTCTATCGTTACTTCAATGGATTTTTGCTCTGACGAGATTAGGGATCTTGTTCCTGAAACTCGCACATTTCTACGTAACACGCGTTCATCGTCCAGAGCTCATCCATTTGTGGTCGATTGCCCGGGGAAGCGTACTACGCATTACACAGAGAATACGTTTTTCAGCCGTACGCTTCGTCTGTGGAATAAGTTGCCCACAGACGTGTTTCCTGTTTGTTATGACGTCGGAAAGTTCAACAAATGTTCACAAACACTACTCCCTCTTTCCCCCTCCTCATAACCTATTTTCCTAGTTCTGGTACAATGCGCTGCATATGTAGGGATCATCCCCTGAGTACTGGTCCAAGATTTAAAAAAAAAATGTTTCGACCTAGGGAAATACAACGAAACACCTGAAAATGACATCTTTCGTCATTTTGACTACGGCAAAAAACCAAAAATAATAAAAAAATAACACTTACTCGTATAAAGTGCGCAGTTCGCTGCACGTCTTTTTTCGACACCAGCTTGCAAGCGAGTACGAGTAATGCGATACAAAAAACTAGACCAAACCAAAAAGAAAAAACTAGTTTTCATTTAAAAATGAAATCACGCGTCGTCATTTTGACGAAGGATGACGGTGCAGGGTTAAAAGCGCTTTATTGCTATAAAAGATATATTTTGAATAATAGAGTCTATAAAATCGATTTTGTTCCGTAAAAAAATATTTTGTAACAATTGGTTTGTTATTTATAAAAATAATAAGCCACCAATCGGCCAGCTATTCAGAATGTCGAGAATTCATATTTAAATTATAAACAAAAACCAGATATAAAGTCTTCTTTTGTCCTATTGTAAGTTTATTATGCAAATTAAGCTTTTTTCTTATGTTCTTCTCATAATCAGTTTACTTACATGATTTTGAAAATGAAAGTTTGCCGGCTCAAATTTTTAAATCAATAACATAACATGTATGATTTAAATTGATTAATTAGTTAATTTGGTGACAAATGTTCTTCCTGTTCTAATAAATTACAATAGTGTTAATCAAATTACCGAAATTCTGCTACCATTTTCAGTTTGGATAGCTAAACGATTAAATTATAATTAAACATTTTGTTATTTTTGAATCTGTTTTTATAAAAGATATGTATTTAAAAGACTGGGTTACACGAGTAAAACGGATGTGAGAGCGAGATAGAGATAGAAAAATGTGTTTACTGCGGCTCGAATTTAGATTGAGAACTTAAGGCCTAACTATAATGTACAGCTTAGACAACTATGCGCATAGATGGAATCAAATGTGTACAACCATAATGTACTTAATGAAACTTTTCGTTAAGTTTCGTCTAATGTCAGTTGCTTAAGTAAAGTACGAAACTGAACGAACTTTCTGTACGGAATCATTTGTTTTCAGAAATTTGTGTGTACGTTTACAAAAATTATTCAAATAAATAAACAAGAAAAATTGAAGGCACGGAAGTAAAACTAATTGCATTTAGTTTCATAGAAAATATGTTTTAAGGCCCAATCAGACTATTATACAAGTATAAATACTTTCATTAGATTTTGTGAGATAAAAGTCTAAACACATTTCTTGCGACTGTCAAAAAGTCTAACGTAAATTAGATTTTGCATTCACACCATCACACTTGATATAAACCAACATAGATGTGCCATCATAAAACTTTTCACGGCGGCAAGTGCGCTATTCGTCGTTGGCGAAAGACGTGCCGGCGCGTGAAATTATTCAACAGTTAAAATAATAATTATGTAAAGCACATCCAAATTCAATAGCACAAACATATTTTGTGTTGTAAATATAGCATAAGCAAAATACATTTATAAATGATGCTAAATTCCAAATTTCGAGCTTTTTTATAACGACAACAAATACTATCAGTGACGGCATCCCATCGGCTACGAAATAGCCGACTACTCAATTTTTAATTAGCTGGTTTGCTAAAAAACACAACCCTGATCCAATGTAAAGTATTATCGTTTTGAAAAGTTTCAAAAAACAACAAAGTCGTATGGGATGTCAAATTTTTATCGTATTATTTTTCGTATGTATGACGGATTACATTCAGACTATCAGACTTGCACGTATTATTTGAATTTTTGACAAGTATTAATACAAAGTATAATAGTCTGAACTGGGCTTTAGCTGTATTTCCAATTTTAATTAACCAAATTGCTACAAAATTCTTTTTGCTTCTTGTTTGGTTGTGATTGCATAGAAATACTTTGTTGTTATTTTAGTACTTTTTTACATAATCTACTCAAAAAAGACACAAGTATTGCGCATTTGTGCAACAATGGGTTTAAAATCATTAAGTTAAGAAAGGTGTAGGCAGAGGATAAGATTTATTAATGCCTTACACCCAGAAGCGTGCATTATTTAACTCTTCCATAAGAGAATTCTAAAATTCTGAAAACGCGTTCTTTATAGGGTTTTACATAATTGCAAGTAATAGGCCTGATACTTTGCGTTCTATTGAGCATAATGTGATTTCGCACCTTATAAAAAAATCTAGTCCAGCTGAATATAAGCTTGTACATTTTAATTAAAGGAAATTATTACTTTTATGATGATGTTTTTGGAAATTATTTAAAAACTTTATTATAAAGGGTATTATTTTTAAAGTAGTAGAGCAGTTGGCACCACTGCTTTATTTGACATCCCATTTAACAGCTGATTCATAATTGCTTCTTGTTTCGTCTGTTTTGTATCTATTATGGATAGAGTTTTACTTTGGTTTTTATGTTTACATTAATTTAATTTTAAATATATTATAATATTTTACAAAATTTTATATTATATTTTATATTATTTAGTTTTAATTCTGTTTTGTAACTTAATGTTTTTTTTTTACTTTTATATTAATTTATTTAATATATAGAATTTTACGTTTAATATTACTTCATGTAGTTTCACTTTATTTTGTTACGTTTTTACCTTTAAAATCACTTCTGGCGGTTCTTTAATTCCCAATGAATTAATGACACTAACACTTGTTCGCTACACAGTGCTAAGATATTTCACAACTTTATTTACACTTAATAACACTGTATACTTACACATTAGACTGGCTTACTTCTCTGACTTATGACTATCTTGCACCACCTTCATCTTGTATCCTGCAAACTACATTGTTTATCCTTTAAATTACCTCATACAGTCCTTCCCAATGAGTTTGCAGTTCGGGAGAAAGTCCTTTCTTACGTTGTCTACTAGAAAGTAGAACTAATTGTCCTTCCTGGAAACCATCAGAAATCGCAGCTCCGTCATATTTTACTTTCATCTTATCACTGACAATTTTGATTCGTTTACGTACAAACTAGTGTAAATCGTTAAGGTCTTGTTTTCCCTGTGCAGGCACTGCGATATCATAATTTTCTGCTGTAGATGTGATACCAAATTATAAACCACCAGCCTGCCTCCATGCTCTAGTTCCTTGTACTGGACCCTTTGCTTCGATACACTGTGAACAATTTGCTATCCATTCGGCTACCAATGGTCGAAGTCCAATACAATAAAAGCTCTACTTTAGCTTTGCAACTACTTTATTTATTACAAGTTGACCACCACTAGCACCATTGAGGAATTCTTCTATAAACTTTAGGTTTCCATACACGATACAAGCAGCTACCTATCAGTTGCAGGCTACTCTTGGCATTATTCTATTATCTTCTATATTGTTCGTGAGGCTTCTAGTTATTTATAACTTTAGACTCAAACGTACAAATATAATTCCTACGCTTAGACACATACTTGTGAGACAGTAGGACCGCAATAACAACAAAAAATAAGAACGCAAAACAACAGCCGTTGGTAGTGATTTTATTTGAAATTTCGCGTTCTTCTGATCATATATGTTTTTCATTAGGGCCTATCTCATATTTGATCTACGCATCTGACATGCCGACAAGCACCAACTTTCACACTTCAACATTTGCAGATGATACAGCATTCCTTAGCATACATAGTTAGTAACCACCAGCAAGCATCAATAAATTTACAGGAACATATCGACAAACTAGAGAAATGGCTCAAGCTTTGGAAAATCAAGGTTAATGAACAAAAGAGTGCCCATGTTACATTCGCACTGCGTCTAGGAACATGCTCACCCATTACTATTAACAATAAAGTAATTCCTCAACACAGTGAAGTCAAATACCTCGGTATTCACCTTGACCGTAGACTAACATGGAAGTCGCACATCGAGGCAAAAGTAAGGCAGATGAAATTGAAAGCAGTGCAAATTAACTGGCTAATAGACAAAAATTCGACCTTGAAGCTTGATTGTAAACTTTTTCTGTACAACTCAATTCTAAAGCCAATATGGTGCTATGGGATTCAATTATGGGACACAGCCTCGGCATCCAACATTGAAAAAATTCAAAGAAGTCAAAATAGAATACTCCGTAGAATTACAGACGCTCCATGGTACGTTAAAAACTCACGAATTCACGCAGATCTGAACGTACCTTTTGTGAAATCTGAATTTGTGAAGTACGCGAAAAGATATATTAACAAACTTGAATTCCATCCAAATCCTCTTGCAGTTAATATTCTTAAGTTTGGTGGTCATACCCGTCTGAGAAGGGGGGATACTTTGGCTACCATTAGAGCCCTAAACAGATGACTGAATTCTGAATAATATTCGCATAAAAATAAATTTTTGTCCAGCACTGGCAGGTCTTAAATCACATTTTTTTTTTTTAGTATTAAGACTTGAATACTTATTGTCATTACATTTCTTATGTAGATTCAATAAATACAATAATAAAGTTAAAAAAAATGTGTGTTTTTTTGTGTATTATGTTTTTAATTTTATGTTGTGTGTATGGTTGTGCATGTAGATTTACATCAAGCAGTTCCACGATCCGTACATTGAGTTAGATGTGATAAAAATCCGCAAAAATATAATATACAATTTTACATCATGTTCTTAATGTAAAAAAATAGCTTGCTTCTAATTTTCCGACCCTTTTTTATTTAAATTATTAATAAAATATAAAAAAAATTTTCCTGAAGAAGACACACAACGGGGTGTCGAAATATTGAAAATAAAAGCCATAATTTTTTTCAAGACCAAGAAGACCACTAGCTCAACAACAAATAATAATTTTGTAAAAAAAATATTTATGATTTTTTAATATCAATTCTTATTTAATGTTTGTTAGTTTAAAATACATATATATAAGTCGGTAATAATTTAAAATTTGTATAATCAATCATTCATAATTAAACATAAAGTTTTCTTATCCCACAACATTTGTGAGAATCTTATCTACTGTTTACAGAACACAGAAGAGCGACTCGTCTGGAATATTTGTATGGACAGCACTCAAAACATTCAGCGGTTTCCATTCAAATTTTCTAAACAATTCACTCTTCTGTATTCTGTAAACAGCACATTAAAGTGATATATCCATATCTCTAACAATCGAATTGCCAAGCAAATTTTTGTGTAAGGAACTCAATAATTATTTGAGTGATTTGTATATAAACTTTTCAGGCAAATCGGTTGCTGGTATTGTGGAAACATCACATACATATGTACGAATATATTTTTGTTTTGGCAATAGAAATAAGCATTTCAAAAGCAAACCATAAATTCTTTTACAAACAAATGTGTCAATAAAAAAAAAAAAAGCACAAATAAATATTTAATAAAAAATTACGTTCTGGGATTTCTTTACTGTTTGTTTTTTGGTAGTCCACTGTTTGAATTTATATATTTTAACGTGTGAGGTTTTCTATTTGAAGCTGTTGATAGAGACCGGCCGGCCAAAAGCACTTTAGAAGCGTTGCGATATCTAACAATTATACAATTTAAATATTTATTTAATATAGTATTATTTTAATAGTATTTTCTTTCTGAATGGATGCGTAAATAAAAAGTTTTGTGTTTATTTGTTAAAGAAAATGTTTACTTACGCGAACTGATGACACAGACTTCTGCAGGTCGATTGAAAACAGATTATTTTACTCGTATTTTCCATATTGATGGGTTTTTTTGTTTAAATTATAGTAAGTAAAACAATTGTTTAAAAATTTCCAAAACTAAAATAAATTGGTAAATTCTTAAATCATTAAACCTAAAGTGTACACACGGTTGTCAGATGTTACAATATTGTAAGATCTGGCAACATGCAGACAATGTAGTGACAATGAAAAATTGTCCCGCAGAAGTAAATTGTGTGTTCAGACGATCGTAAGAAAATCTCACAGTTTCATTGTCAGACTATGGTCTGACAAATAATTCATTTGACAACAAAAATAGTCAGTTCACACGGTTGTTAAATTGTTAGATGAAAAAAGTTGCCAGACATGTTGTAAGGCATATTTTTCAAAATTCAATTAAAATACATAAGTTCATGCGAACGAACATAGACAAACCCAAATTGATTCGAATGTGAGTGACTAGTTTTCCTTCGCATACATTTTCATTCGATATCGTCGAACAGGCTGTAAACCTAAATTTATTGCTCGCTTTGATCTGAAACTGTAATATTCTATAATTTCTTATTTTGAAGATTTTTCGACCTTTATTCAGTATTTTCCTTTTCCTTCTCAAGATACGCCTTCCTATACCCTTCACAAAAATGTTAAGGGTATATATAACTTTCATATATATTCGGAATCAGAATTAATAGAAAATTCGATTAAGCAATGTCCGTCTGTCCGCCGTTGAAATACCGTTACTGAGTATTCTATTACTCCATTGATTGATGGGTTTGCTATTGGAATTCAGTTAAATCAGTTCACATATAGCTGAGATATAATCAAAATTCCGAAGGCCATTTTTTTTGCAATTTTGTATGAAAATTTTTGAAAAAAATTATTTGTTATGCATCAAACTTGACACAATTATTTGGCATGGCGATTAAAATGCAAAAAAAAAATTCCCCGATATCGATCCATATATACCCGAGATATAGTCAAAACCGATTTTTCCACTCCGGCAACTGCTTTTGCTTAAAAGCAGCTGCAATTCGATAGAGGCAAAAAAAAAAAAAATTTCCCCTATATCGGTCCATATAAAGGGTGGTTAAATTTCAAGGGCCGATGTTGATTTTGAATAAAACACAAACTATTTAGGAAATTATTGTAATTTTATTTTATTATGATATATTGGTATTATTCAATTATGTATGTACCAAAATATCGGCCAAGTAGGCGCCGCGACCACGGCGGCACACCTCCATCCGATGGTCCAAATTTTCGATGACCCTGAGGCATAATGGAGGTTCTATGCCGTTAATGTGCCGAATTATCTCATCCTTTAGCTGTTGAATTGTTGCTGGCTTATCGACGTACACCTTTTCTTTGAAATAACCCCAAAGAAAAAAGTCCAACGGTGTCAAATCACATGATCCTGGCGGCCAATTGACATCGCCATTACGTGAGATAACACGGCCATTGAATTTGTTGCGCAAAAGAGCAATTGTTTCGTTAGCTGTGTGGCAAGTGGCACCGTCCTGCTGAAACCACATATCGTCTACATCCATCCACATATCGTCTACATCCATCTTCCAATTCGGGCCATAAAAAGTTCGTTATCATCTCACGATAGCGAACACCATTCACAGTAACTGCCTGACCGGCCTCATTTTGGAAAAAATACGGCCCGAAGATGCCGCCAGCACATAAACCGCACCAAACAGTCACTCTTTGTGGGTGCATTGGTTTTTCGTCAGTCACTCTTAGATTCTCATTCGCCCAAATGCGGCAATTCTGTTTATTGACGAATCCACTGAGGTGAAAATGTGCTTCATCACCGAAGATGATTTTCTTCGAAAATTGAGCATCAATTTCATAATAAGTCTGGATAGCTTTAACACGTTGTTGGATTGTGTATCTCTCCATGGTTCAAATTGAATAAGTCTGAAATAGAGAAATGTCAAATAAAATTCGGAAAAAAAACTTGGCGTTTAGGTGTGGTTCACATTCAACATCGGCCCTTGAAATTTAACCACCCGATATGTATACCCGAGATATAGCCTAAACCATTGCTTACGAGTTGATAAATAATATACTGATAAAAAAAACGTTATAACTTACTTTCTGTGTAACTACCCTGTTCATTTTTATTGTAGTTTATAAATTGATCTTTAAGGTTAACTAAAATGGAGAATTGGGACAATGAAACAAGAATTTGGATAGTGCAACGTTTTCATGCTTTAGAGTCCAGTGTTTCCGTTCAAAGAGAATATAGGCGCACGTTTGGCGGCACTCCTCCTAGCTACAGCTTGTGGCAGCTTTTTTGCTACTGGTAATATCGTGAGAACATAACATTTAAAAATAATTTTGCGAAAATGGAAATAATTCGCATAAAAATTATTTATAATTGTAACAAAGTACTTTCATGGTTTATAATTGTGAAAAAATTTACAAATATTTTTAACAAGCACAGCTCCAGTCGCTCCAGCGCTGCCACCTTTTAGACCATAATGCACCTTGATTGAAATATTAACACGTTGAGAGCCACAATTAATCAGTTAGGGGTAGGCGTTGAAGTAGGTAGTTTTAAAACTGCAGTCACGCATATTCGTAACACGAACACTCGTTTATTTCATTTATAATATACTCCTAAAAAACGTTTGTTTTTGAAAATCAGTTCGTTCTTATTTTGTCAGCATATCCGTACTCTAACATGCTCTTCAAATATAAAGCGAAGTTTGGAAGTATAAACGATTAGTTTTTCTTAAGTGCTTTTCATACAAATATCTGCAATATATTTTTCTATTTAATATTCTGTCTTTATGGGTGAAAAACTGAAGAATTATGATATTCCATAACTGTCACGCGTAAAATTAATCATAGCCACTTTAACAACACGATTTTTTTTTTAAATAGATCCAGTGCAAATTATACAATTTCTCTAATTCTGAAACATTTCACAGCACACCTGTGTTATTTTAAAATTAATAATATATTAATTTTTATGTGATTTTTAAACCAACAGGCTATATTTAGAGCACTTTATTGCTACCTAGTCACAGTCAAAAAATTAAAATCCAGATTAAGTCAAGCAGCCAGTCAAACCACCCTTTAATAAAAACCAACACATTTCTTTTAATCTGGCATTAAATAATAATTAAAAACGAAACAAACAAAAATCTACATACATATGTAGTATATTTGATTTAAAAAACTAGAACAACAACTCTGGTTGGTGGTGGCTTGTGTTTTATCTGCTTTTTTTAAGAATGTGGTTTTAATTTTAATTTCTTTACGATAGTAGAAATGCATATTAAAATGCATTTTTAACGGGTGAGCTAAATGCCAGTATCTCTTTTTAAATCAGATGTTATTTTGGCACTGAAAGATATTTTTCTATACAAAATATTAGCAAGCCATTAGTACAAAGTTTTGGGGATCAAATTAAATGGCTTTAGTTGAGCTTTCGGAAGCGGCAATGGGACTTGTGTAACTTTTAGGGCCATTATTACAACTGACGAATAGTTAACATTAAGATTTTATCTTAGAGATTATTTTTATTTTTTTTTTTTGGTTATTACTAGTTAACAGTAACCTGAAAAGTTACTGATAACTTGACAGTAGGTTTATCCTCATGGTAAATTTCAAAGTAAATTTTACGCATTTGAAGCTGACATATATTCTGTTGAAAATGTGGTAACTTCAGTTGCAAAAATGGGAAAAATTTAATGGTGACTATCGTTCACGTTAATAGCGTATTTACACCTACTCACACCTTGGAGATGTGTGTGGAAGATGTTGAAAATTGAAAAAAGCTGTTGACATTACATTTTCAACATCTTTCATCTGTCAAGTTGTACTTTACGTGTTTGAGCAAACAAAAAACATTAAATAAAATGGAATTAAAAGATTATACATTTATTGGATTAATTATAGCTCTTAGAGAGCAAAAACAATTACTGCTTCAATTTTCAGAATTATTAGAAAATCTTGCTATATGTGCATTTGTTAGAATTTTAAATAATTTATTAAGATTTTAACTCATATATATAAATAATAACAACTTAGAATCGAAATGGTAATTTTTTGAAAGAGGATATTCCAAGACTACCACTCCAGAGTTTTTCAAAGACAGCTTACGAATGGATATTGCAACTACACTGTCATTTTCTGGAAAATATGCGAATTTTTCCTCTCACCCCGCAATTCTGCAATTTTTCTTGCAAAGATTTATTAGCATACTCTCGTCAGCAGCAGACCATACAACACGATTTTTTTTACTATAAATATATGTATTGTATGTATTATTTGTAATTATATATTATTTTAAATTAAATTAACATTTACTTACATTGTTCGCTCCCGATCATTGTAAAAATTTTCTAGTGATGGTATGAATTTTTGACAATTTCTTTAAACTTTTTTAGTGATGACACTAAAATAATCGAAAGATGTTGAGTCTAGAAAAATGAGAAACCAACATCTTGTAAAGATGTTGAGAGATGTTGAGTTTTTTTTCATATAGACTTTATATAGGAAGATGTTAACATCTTGCCAAAATAATGAAAAATGTGAGTAAGTGTAAATAGGCTATAACTAACTGGGGGGGGGGGGGGGGGTCACCATTAGCCATGAACATAGTATAAGCATCATGGCGAACATCGCAAATGGCTAATGTGGACCGCTCATATTCATGTTTCGTTCATGCTCTGATATCGATGCTCGAGCATATGGCTGAGCATCGATGTTAGCCATGAAGTTGGCCATCATGAACAAAAACACACAAAATGGCGCCGAACTGAACACTTTGATAAGGTAAATCCGAACATACGTACACGCCACATCAAGAACATGAACTTATTTTTACATCCACTCAGCCCACGTTATGTTCATGTCATGTTCAAGTCGATGGCACGTAAAGACGAGGCCTAACGTGCAGGTTAATTATCGGGAATTTTATCGTTGGTTTGTAATAACGGCCATTAGATGAGCAGCAATATTGCCACCAAGCTGTTTTAACGTCACCCAGGTGGCACCGCTAGAATAAAATTACAATAAGTCTGCATTTACATATAGACAGACGATGGGCAGACATTTTTTCATTTCTCTTTTGGTCTTGCCTAAACCTTTTACATTTAAGAAATTAATAGACAGACAGAAACTTTTCGTTTCTCTTTTCGTTCTTTTTTGTTGTTGTTGTTTTTTTAAACACAGCTAGTGTGCTTATATGAAGTTGATGCTGATATAAGAAAAATTATATGAAGCAACAGCATATGAAATGCGAAAAGTTAAAAAGAGAAACAAAAAATGTCCACAAATGTCTAGTACAGAGAGTCGTGTACTACATACTCTCCCCCACCGACAATTTTCGTTGCAGCACCCTCAAATTTCGTCTGTCTGCCCATCGTCTGCCCAAATGTAAAAGCGCTCTAACACAGCAAAAACAGTCATGTAGAGTGATTTTAATATCTTACCTAGTGTCTATAAATGCGACTAACTCTGACATAATATCTGAGAAAACGTCGGCAGAATGAGAGCGCGAATTTCTCTATTTCCATCTTCATATGTAACAAGGAGTATACATATTGTTGCTAATCTTATAAGAATTCATAAATCATTGAAGGCCGAGAAGAAAACACTTCTTTGCGATTAATAGAAACTTATAGGAATTTTGTCTATGTGTACATTTTGTACAAAACAAGTCACTTATTGTACATATATAATTCGTATCTTGATCCTAGTTTTTCGACCTATTTTTAAATATAATTGTTGTTTAATTGAGCTTGAGGTCACTTGTTTCAAAATTATTCGTTTATTAATGTTTCGATATTTCGACACCCCCTTGTGTGTCTTCTTGAAATTTTCCTGAAGACGACACACAAGGGGGTGTCGAAATATCGAAACATTAATAGGTGCGTGTTATAATAATTAAAATTCCCGAAATGAGCGAATACATATGCATGAAGATTTTTCGACCTTTATTCAGTATTTTCCTTTTCCTTCTCAAGATACGCCTTCCTATACCCTTCACAAAAATGTTAAGGGTATATATAACTTTCATATATATTCGGAATCAGAATTAATAGAAAATTCGATTAAGCAATGTCCGTCTGTCCGCCGTTGAAATACCGTTACTGAGTATTCTATTACTCCATTGATTGATGGGTTTGCTATTGGAATTCAGTTAAATCAGTTCACATATAGCTGAGATATAATCAAAATTCCGAAGGCCATTTTTTTTGCAATTTTGTATGAAAATTTTTGAAAAAAATTATTTGTTATGCATCAAACTTGACACAATTATTTGGCATGGCGATTAAAATGCAAAAAAAAAATTCCCCGATATCGATCCATATATACCCGAGATATAGTCAAAACCGATTTTTCCACTCCGGCAACTGCTTTTGCTTAAAAGCAGCTGCAATTCGATAGAGGCAAAAAAAAAAAAAATTTCCCCTATATCGGTCCATATAAAGGGTGGTTAAATTTCAAGGGCCGATGTTGATTTTGAATAAAACACAAACTATTTAGGAAATTATTGTAATTTTATTTTATTATGATATATTGGTATTATTCAATTATGTATGTACCAAAATATCGGCCAAGTAGGCGCCGCGACCACGGCGGCACACCTCCATCCGATGGTCCAAATTTTCGATGACCCTGAGGCATAATGGAGGTTCTATGCCGTTAATGTGCCGAATTATCTCATCCTTTAGCTGTTGAATTGTTGCTGGCTTATCGACGTACACCTTTTCTTTGAAATAACCCCAAAGAAAAAAGTCCAACGGTGTCAAATCACATGATCCTGGCGGCCAATTGACATCGCCATTACGTGAGATAACACGGCCATTGAATTTGTTGCGCAAAAGAGCAATTGTTTCGTTAGCTGTGTGGCAAGTGGCACCGTCCTGCTGAAACCACATATCGTCTACATCCATCCACATATCGTCTACATCCATCTTCCAATTCGGGCCATAAAAAGTTCGTTATCATCTCACGATAGCGAACACCATTCACAGTAACTGCCTGACCGGCCTCATTTTGGAAAAAATACGGCCCGAAGATGCCGCCAGCACATAAACCGCACCAAACAGTCACTCTTTGTGGGTGCATTGGTTTTTCGTCAGTCACTCTTAGATTCTCATTCGCCCAAATGCGGCAATTCTGTTTATTGACGAATCCACTGAGGTGAAAATGTGCTTCATCACCGAAGATGATTTTCTTCGAAAATTGAGCATCAATTTCATAATAAGTCTGGATAGCTTTAACACGTTGTTGGATTGTGTATCTCTCCATGGTTCAAATTGAATAAGTCTGAAATAGAGAAATGTCAAATAAAATTCGGAAAAAAAACTTGGCGTTTAGGTGTGGTTCACATTCAACATCGGCCCTTGAAATTTAACCACCCGATATGTATACCCGAGATATAGCCTAAACCATTGCTTACGAGTTGATAAATAATATACTGATAAAAAAAACGTTATAACTTACTTTCTGTGTAACTACCCTGTTCATTTTTATTGTAGTTTATAAATTGATCTTTAAGGTTAACTAAAATGGAGAATTGGGACAATGAAACAAGAATTTGGATAGTGCAACGTTTTCATGCTTTAGAGTCCAGTGTTTCCGTTCAAAGAGAATATAGGCGCACGTTTGGCGGCACTCCTCCTAGCTACAGCTTGTGGCAGCTTTTTTGCTACTGGTAATATCGTGAGAACATAACATTTAAAAATAATTTTGCGAAAATGGAAATAATTCGCATAAAAATTATTTATAATTGTAACAAAGTACTTTCATGGTTTATAATTGTGAAAAAATTTACAAATATTTTTAACAAGCACAGCTCCAGTCGCTCCAGCGCTGCCACCTTTTAGACCATAATGCACCTTGATTGAAATATTAACACGTTGAGAGCCACAATTAATCAGTTAGGGGTAGGCGTTGAAGTAGGTAGTTTTAAAACTGCAGTCACGCATATTCGTAACACGAACACTCGTTTATTTCATTTATAATATACTCCTAAAAAACGTTTGTTTTTGAAAATCAGTTCGTTCTTATTTTGTCAGCATATCCGTACTCTAACATGCTCTTCAAATATAAAGCGAAGTTTGGAAGTATAAACGATTAGTTTTTCTTAAGTGCTTTTCATACAAATATCTGCAATATATTTTTCTATTTAATATTCTGTCTTTATGGGTGAAAAACTGAAGAATTATGATATTCCATAACTGTCACGCGTAAAATTAATCATAGCCACTTTAACAACACGATTTTTTTTTTAAATAGATCCAGTGCAAATTATACAATTTCTCTAATTCTGAAACATTTCACAGCACACCTGTGTTATTTTAAAATTAATAATATATTAATTTTTATGTGATTTTTAAACCAACAGGCTATATTTAGAGCACTTTATTGCTACCTAGTCACAGTCAAAAAATTAAAATCCAGATTAAGTCAAGCAGCCAGTCAAACCACCCTTTAATAAAAACCAACACATTTCTTTTAATCTGGCATTAAATAATAATTAAAAACGAAACAAACAAAAATCTACATACATATGTAGTATATTTGATTTAAAAAACTAGAACAACAACTCTGGTTGGTGGTGGCTTGTGTTTTATCTGCTTTTTTTAAGAATGTGGTTTTAATTTTAATTTCTTTACGATAGTAGAAATGCATATTAAAATGCATTTTTAACGGGTGAGCTAAATGCCAGTATCTCTTTTTAAATCAGATGTTATTTTGGCACTGAAAGATATTTTTCTATACAAAATATTAGCAAGCCATTAGTACAAAGTTTTGGGGATCAAATTAAATGGCTTTAGTTGAGCTTTCGGAAGCGGCAATGGGACTTGTGTAACTTTTAGGGCCATTATTACAACTGACGAATAGTTAACATTAAGATTTTATCTTAGAGATTATTTTTATTTTTTTTTTTTGGTTATTACTAGTTAACAGTAACCTGAAAAGTTACTGATAACTTGACAGTAGGTTTATCCTCATGGTAAATTTCAAAGTAAATTTTACGCATTTGAAGCTGACATATATTCTGTTGAAAATGTGGTAACTTCAGTTGCAAAAATGGGAAAAATTTAATGGTGACTATCGTTCACGTTAATAGCGTATTTACACCTACTCACACCTTGGAGATGTGTGTGGAAGATGTTGAAAATTGAAAAAAGCTGTTGACATTACATTTTCAACATCTTTCATCTGTCAAGTTGTACTTTACGTGTTTGAGCAAACAAAAAACATTAAATAAAATGGAATTAAAAGATTATACATTTATTGGATTAATTATAGCTCTTAGAGAGCAAAAACAATTACTGCTTCAATTTTCAGAATTATTAGAAAATCTTGCTATATGTGCATTTGTTAGAATTTTAAATAATTTATTAAGATTTTAACTCATATATATAAATAATAACAACTTAGAACCGAAATGGTAATTTTTTGAAAGAGGATATTCCAAGACTACCACTCCAGAGTTTTTCAAAGACAGCTTACGAATGGATATTGCAACTTCACTTCTGAAAAATATGCGAATTTTTCCCCTCACCCCGCAATTCTGCAATTTTTCTTGCAAAGATTTATTAGCATACTCTCGTCAGCAGCAGACCATACAACACGATTTTTTTTACTATAAATATATGTATTGTATGTATTATTTGTAATTATATATTATTTTAAATTAAATTAACATTTACTTACATTGTTCGCTCCCGATCATTGTAAAAATTTTCTAGTGATGGTATGAATTTTTGACAATTTCTTTAAACTTTTTTAGTGATGACACTAAAATAATCGAAAGATGTTGAGTCTAGAAAAATGAGAAACCAACATCTTGTAAAGATGTTGAGAGATGTTGAGTTTTTCTTCATATAGACTTTATATAGGAAGATGTTAACATCTTGCCAAAATAATGAAAAATGTGAGTAAGTGTAAATAGGCTATAACTAACTGGGGGGGGTCTCCATTAGCCATGAACATAGTATAAGCATCATGGCGAACATCGCAAATGGCTAATGTGGACCGCTCATATTCATGTTTCGTTCATGCTCTGATATCGATGCTCGAGCATATGGCTGAGCATCGATGTTAGCCATGAAGTTGGCCATCATGAACAAAAACACACAAAATGGCGCCGAACTGAACACTTTGATAAGGTAAATCCGAACATACGTACACGCCACATCAAGAACATGAACTTATTTTTACATCCACTCTGCCCACGTTATGTTCATGTCATGTTCAAGTCGATGGCACGTAAAGACGAGGCCTAACGTGCAGGTTAATTATCGGGAATTTTATCGTTGGTTTGTAATAACGGCCATTAGATGAGCAGCAATATTGCCACCAAGCTGTTTTAACGTCACCCAGGTGGCACCGCTAGAATAAAATTACAATAAGTCTGCATTTACATATAGACAGACGATGGGCAGACATTTTTTCATTTCTCTTTTGGTCTTGCCTAAACCTTTTACATTTAAGAAATTAATAGACAGACAGAAACTTTTCGTTGTTGTTTTTTTAAACACAGCTAGTGTGCTTATATGAAGTTGATGCTGATATGAGAAAAATTATATGAAGCAACAGCATATGAAATGCGAAAAGTTAAAAAGAGAAACAAAAAATGTCCACAAATGTCTAGTACAGAGAGTCGTGTACTACATACTCTCCCCCACCGACAATTTTCGTTGCAGCACCATCAAATTTCGTCTGTCTGCCCATCGTCTGCCCAAATGTAAAAGCGCTCTAACACAGCAAAAACAGTCATGTAGAGTGATTTTAATATCTTACCTAGTGTCTATAAATGCGACTAACTCTGACATAATATCTGAGAAAACGTCGGCAGAATGAGAGCGCGAATTTCTCTATTTCCATCTTCATATGTAACAAGGAGTATACATATTGTTGTTAATCTTATAAGAATTCATAAATCATTGAAGGCCGAGAAGAAAACACTTCTTTGCGATTAATAGAAACTTATAGGAATTTTGTCTATGTGTACATTTTGTACAAAACAAATCACTTATTGTACACATATAATTCGTATCTTGATCCTAGTTTTTCGACCTATTTTTAAATATAATTGTTGTTTAATTGAGCTTGAGGTCACTTGTTTCAAAATTATTCGTTTATTAATGTTTCGATATTTCGACACCCCCTTGTGTGTCTTCTTGAAATTTTCCTGAAGACGACACACAAGGGGGTGTCGAAATATCGAAACATTAATAGATGAATAATTTTGAAACAAGTGACCTCAAGCTCAAGTAAACAACAATTATATTGTACATACATATATAATATATATATATAAATATAATATAATGTATAAAAACAAATTATGTTCTATTTAAAATGGTTTTTTAAAAGATATTTTGCAAAACTAATAAATCAATAAAATTGCAATGGCAGCTTTTTGTAAACAAACACACACACAATCGCTTTTTTGACAGCTCTTATTATAACATCGTTGCCATTAAATTTCTCATAAGAACGCTCTCATAAAAATTATTATAACACTGCGATAACACTGATTTTAAGTCTACGCGTAATAGAATTCTCTCCGCGATTGAATTTGATGTTCTCATCTCAGATATTATCGCAGGTGTGGACACTAAGTTAAATATTATAATATGTAGCTGCATGTTGATGTATTCAAACAAGCATATCCGGCTGCGCAGTGTATGTTGCCAGCCATGTCATGGTGGCGCTGTCATACTGGCATATGTCCCCGGCTAGGGTTCGTAGTCTTAGGGTGGTACTTGCCACGCACCACGCGTTCAATTCGCTACCGTTAAGGAAAACTCATGTCATCTCAAAAAGTCATAAAAAACAAGTAAACATGTAGTATATTCGGCTGGGCCGAATCTAAAATACCCTTTACGATAGTCACGTAAATATATACAGCCTTATTCAAAAAAAAAGTTTACTTTTGGTTACATGTATACTTTTGTTACCAAATGAGTAAAGCTTAAGAAACTGTTATTAAAAATTTGTATTCAGAAAACACATATTAACTGATAAATGATTTAAGCAATTTTGAAATTTTGAACTGGTAACAGTGCCTCGTGTCTGTAAGATTAGTGAAAAGTTTCTCGCATCAAAAACTACGAAACATAAAATTCCATCGTTTCTCGACTATCGAGAAAAACAGCGTTTCTGTATATTAAATCGAAAAGAGGCAACACTAGTTACGGCTTTATTGGAATGTTTCCATTAAGCAGCTGTCAAAATGCAAAAAGTAAACAAATAAGAAGACGAATATAGCAAAAATTTATCATACAAAAAGAAAATTTAAGTTTAGCAGTGAATAAAACAATTGAATTTAGTGTTATAAGTAAAATAAAATTGTGTCAATCAATAACACGTGTACATAAATAAAAACACATTCAAATCATAAATAAATTTCATAAAAACTTTCAATAAGGTATAGTTTTGTGGTGATGGTTGGTGACCAATATGACCGGCGAAACATGTTGCGCATTTACAGGCAGAGATTAAGGGCTGCAACCGACCCTTTTTTAGTTCCTGAACCGATGAGGGAAGCTTCTCGCATTCGAGACAGGCTAAAATTAAGATTTTGCCATTAAATTTTTAATTTATCATACTGTATGTATGTACATAAATATTAAGAAATAAAGAAAAAACCAAAAAAATTTGATTCATAATTTTTGTATATTTATTATATTATATCTCCGTGGAAATCCTTTCAATTTTCTAAAATAAAAAGAAGAAATTAATAATGAACTACATTCAATATCTGCCGTATTCATAATAAATAATTTACATATTACAAAGGTTTAATTGACAAATTTTGTGTAAAAATATGTATGTCTAGTAAACTTTTACTAATTGCAAATTATTTTTTATGAATACGACAATATGTGTATAAATATTTAAAAACTTTACCTTTTCTACACTTTTTGCATTCATTACGTCAATTATATATTTTTTAAATTTATAACTTCCGCAACTCTTTTAATTGTGAAAAGTTTTGACAGCTCTAGCGAGAAACTTCTCACAAAATTTTAATACAGAAACAGGTTTACTTACAAGCTTCCAATGAATTACGTCAAAAAAGCTATTTTGACAGATATTTCTCGCTTCTCAAAGATACAGAAACATTTGTGTGAGAAACTCCATTTTTTGTTTCTCTGTCAATTTCGTTGTTTCTTGTGAGAAATTTCTCGATGCGAGTAATACAGAAAAGTGCCCCTTAAGTTCCAAAAAATTGTGGCTTATGTTCTAATGATGTAAAAAATATGTATTACATTATTCGGTAACTGAATTTTCGAATACTTTTTGGTTGTAAAATAATAAAAAAAAAACATTTGCGTACAATAAACATTTCTTTGTTTTTATCTTTTAGTGAAAAATGTTAATTGTTGTTTTTTTAAAACTTTTCAAAACGATAATACTTTTCATTGGATCAGGGTTGTGTCTTTTAGCAAAACGGCTGTTTAAATATTTGGTAGCCGACTATTTATTAGCTGATGTCGTGCCGTCACTGATAGTATTGTCGTATATAAGTGTATTTTGCTCATGCTATATGTACAATATAAAATATTTTGGTGCTAATAAATTTGGATCTGCTTTACATACGAGTAATTATTATTTTAGCTACTGAAGATTTTCAAGCGCCGGCAGGTCTACTGCCTACGGCGAAGAGCTCACCTGCCGCAGTGTAAAGTTTTATGTTAGCACATCTATTTGCTGAATAAATAAAACAAAGTTGAAAGCTTTTACATATTTAGGTGCGTGTTATAATAATTAAAATTCCCGAAATGAGCGAATACATATGCAGGTGATTGCAGAAAATCTACTGCTGCCACAACTCCTAAAAACATTTTTTTTCGGCTCATCATTTTCCAAAATTGTTAATTTTTCTTCTTTAAAACTGTTCATAACTACAATTTTATCACGAACAAAATTTTCCCAATTTTTAGGAAGTTAAATCAAACTTAAACACGATAAAATAATTAAAATTTATTGTTTTGTAAAAAAATATGAACAGCTGTTTTCTTTTCTGCTCAAATTTGTTGGTTTTTTCGTATATCAAGTGAGATGGTGTGAATGCAAATTCTAATTTACGTTAGAATTTTTGACAGTCGCAAGAAATGAGTTTAGACTTTTATCTCACAAAGTCGAATGAAAGAATTTATACTTGTATAGGGTGTTTTTTTAAGCTAGATAGAACTTTAAATTGTAAAAAGTAACACAAAAAATTAAATTTTGATGAAACATTTTTTTTATTTGTTTCAGTATACTCTGACAAATCATCATGAATAGACTCACGCTTGAACAACGCTACGAAATTATCCAAATTTACTTTGAAAATCAGTCGTCGATTCGCGCAACTTATAGACGAAAAATTGTGTTCAGAGATGAGGCGCATTTTTGGCTTAACGGGTTTGTTAATAAGCAAAATTGCCGCATATGGAGTGAGACCAATCCACAAGAGACCCTACAGACTCCATTACATCCAGAAAAATGCACTGTTTGGTGCGGTTTTCATGCTGGTGGCATCATCGGACCTTATTTCTTCAAAAATGAGGCCGGAGCTCGCGTTACGGTCAATGGAGATCGTTACCGCACCATGATCAATGATCTTTTGTTTGAAAATATGGATGACATTGATCCGGAGGAGATGTGGTTTCAACAGGATGGCGCTACGTGCCATACGGCGAACGCAACCATCGACTTACTGAAATCAAAATTTGGCGATAAGTTGATTTCGAGAAATGGACCTGTCAATTGGCCTCCAAGGTCGTGCGATTTGACACCTCTCGATTATTTCCTGTGGGGCTACGTGAAGTCACTGGTTTATGCTGATAAACCAGCAACAATTGACGCCTTGGAGGCCAGCATTGTTCGTGTTGTTCGTGACATACGGCCAGCAGTGCTCGAAAAAGTGGCCCAAAATTGGACGTCCAGAATGCGCTTCGTCAAGAACAGCCGCGGTGCCCATATGCCCGAAATCATTTTCAAATGTTAATGTCACGTATTGATCTTTCGAATAAAAAAAAATTTTGATTACAATTTAATTTTTTGTGTTATTTTTTACAATTTCAAGTTCTATCGGGCTTAAAAAAACACCCTTTATAATAGTCTGATCGGGCTTTAACGAAACAATGGCTCTTCTTTTGGCATTAAAAATCTTAAGTATGGGTCCTGTATTTGGGCCACCCTTTACTTTAGATATACATGCGCTGGTAAACCTGCACTTACCATTTACCAGAGCAAATCTTTTCAACATTTGTGGGTTACTGGGGAATAAAAATTTGCATATGTTTTTTTTATTTTTTACTTAAAATAAATTATTTATTTAAATACTATAATTAATTAAACATGTTGGAAGTCTAAAACAAAGCTTTAAGCCATAAAATGTAGAAAAAAAACACAATTACTAAATAATGTTAAATGTTTTTTTTTTTTTTTATATATATTCAGATAAAACACCAGGTCGAGCAGTTGTTTAGATCTAAGTCATTAGAACAATTTTTTTTTCAACAGATGTCCAATTTTGCTGTTTATTGAATAATAAGAATTTTAAAATTATACTCGTTCAATAGGTTTAACCTGTACTGGCTGACTGTTTTTAATTTTAAAAATTTTAAGCCCCAATTAACAATTAATTGATTTAATTAATGCTATTAAAAACGGCAGTTGATTTTTTATTCGCATAATCCTACAAAATTGTTGAAATATTTTCATAATTTAGTTTAATGCAAATACTCGTAACGCTGCTGGGAAACAAAAATAGCAGAAATTTTATTTGAATAAAAAAATGTTAAATCCTTAAGAATTTCGCAGACAATTGGAATGTATCAACTTTTTTACAAATTGGTGCTACAATCTTGCTTGACAAAGCCGAATCACTTTTCAAAATAGTCCCTCCCACACCAGAATAGAAAGCAGAATGCTTTCTGATTCAAAGCTGTACCAATATTCGGGTGGATGGAAATCTGAATGCAGGAAGTTTATGACTGTTAAATCATAAAGCATCTGCCAAAATTTGAATCAGCAAGTCAAAGACTGTCATGAACATGAATTCGAAGCCCGTGTATGTCTGTTAAACCATACAGCAGTTGTATGTAGTGGTCTTGGCTATCATCAGATTATTGATGAGAGCAAAAATCACTCCCGTTTTTAAAAGAGCAATATTCCGAACATAGCCTTTGAAACTGGTCACGTAATTAGTTCATTAGTGATAACAAGCTGCCCACTTAAATACTTTAGCAACAACAGAGTTGTAAAAGCTGTAATTAATATTTTCAAGATTATTTCATCTGATCACAGCGTTGATACTGCGTTCTTTTATTGCTTATGAAATATATGAAATGCATCCAAGACTTTATATACCGACGGCTTAATATGAAAAGGGCGTATCTTGTTTTTTGCAGAATTACGTTTTACTTATTTTTGGTAGTGTAGCTCATAAAAACTTGTATAAAGAAATTAACAGCCACTCTAGGCGAAAGAAAATTGATTTGGGTTTTTTCTAACTTTATTCCATGCGAACAATGTGTCAAAATTCAATTAAAATACATAAGTTCATGCGAACGAACATAGACAAACCCACATTGATTTGAATGTGACTAGTTTTCGTTCGCATACATTTTCATTCGATATCGTCGAACAGGCTGTAAACCTAAATTTATTGCTCGCTTTGATCTGAAACTGTAATATTCTATAATTTCTTATTTTAAAGATTTTTCGACCTTTATTCAGTATTTTCCTTTTCCTTCTCAAGATACGCCTTCCTATATCCTATGTATATATCCTATGTATATATAACTTTCATATATATTCGGAATCAGTACACGTAGAAAAAATTATATAGTTGAGAGAACAATATTCTAAGGGCAACATACTATTGTTGAATTATATGGTTGAAGGCAACCAAATAAAATGATTTCAGCCTGAAATGTTCCTTGCTAAACTAAGTAGATTCAAGAACCATATTATGTGACGTAACCATATCTTTTGTAAAAGTTTTAGTAATATTCGCACGACAACCACATTATATTATCGCTCTTGTCTATATTATTGTGAACGTCTAAACTACTATTGTCAATTTCAGTTATACTACTGTTGATGGCCACATCGTTAAATAAATTTATAATTTTTTGCAGTAAAATATAATTTATTTAAAAAATATTGTGTAAGGATTATTAATTCTAATTTATATTCAAAAAATCAATAGCATTTGGGCGTCTTCCTGCCGCAAATCTGTCAAATAGCCATACAATTAATTTGTTATCGTTTGAAAATATGAAAATGCTAATACAAACCTCTTTGCTTTCATACATTATTGTTCATTTATGACGATATATTTACAACATTCTCCTTGACCGGCTTATTTATTTATTTATTTTACTAAAAATTTCTATTATTAAAACTTTTTCTTTTATTTTTTATATTTGTTAATAATTAAACACACGACATGGCAAAATAAAATAAAACTGAAATAAAATTATATGTCAAAGTCTTGAACAAAACCAGCAATGAATATTCTGTAAACATACAAGGGTGAATAGGTCTAACATACATATGTTTAAAATAAAGAACTTTTAAATACATATAACAACAGCTATTGTCGTATTCGAACTATATTTTTTAAATACTATTATTCTATCCAACCATATTTGAAAATAAAAGAGTCATAATAATAAATACGGTGATATTTTTACACTAGTATATTTATTAAGACTTATACTATCTTAAAAACAATAATACACCACAATACAAAATATTATTAACAAAAAAAAAATTATTAGCAATATGAAGAAATGCGTTTTCTCTGCGTGTACCTTGTTTCTGTATTAATCACATCAAGAAATTTCATACAAGAAACAACGGAATTGACAGAAAAACTGTGAGAATTGAAACAAAAACAGAGTTTCTCTCACAAATGTTTCTGTATCTTTGAGAAGCGAGAAATTTCTGTCAAAATAGCTTTTTTGACATAATTCATTAGAAGTTTATGAGTAAACTTGTGTCTGTATTAAAATTTTGTGAGAAGTTTCTCGCTAGAGCTGTCAAAACTTTTAACAAATAAAGAGTTGCGGAAGTTATAGATTTAAGTGTATAAAAGGTAAATAAAATAAAATATAATTTGCAATTAGTGAAAGTTTACATGACATACATATTTCTGCACAAAATTTGTCAATTAAACCTTTGTTATGTGTAAATTATTTTTTATGAATACTGCAGATAGTGAATTTAGATAGTTTTTCATTTCTTCTTTTTATATTAGAAAATTAAAAGAATTTCCAAGGAACAGAAGCAAAAACTGGTGGATTACAATTTTTTTCTATATGCTTCTTCTTATTTGTTTACTTTTTGCATTTTGACAGCTGCTTATTGGAAATATTCCAATAAAGACGTAACTAGTGTTGCCTCTTTTCGATTTAATATACAGAAACGCTGTTTTTCTCGATAGTCGAGAAATGGTGGAATTTTATGTTTCATAGTTTTCGATGCGAGAAACATCTCACAAATATTACAGAAACGAGGCACAGAATTAATAGAAAATTCGAGTAAGCAATGTCCGTCTGTCCGCCGTTCAAATACCGTTTCTGAGCATTCTATTACTCCATTGATTGATGGGTTTGCTATTGGAATTCAGTTAAATCAGTTCACATATAGCTGAGATATATCCGAAATTCCGAAAGAGGCCATTTTTTTTGTTGCAATTTTGTATGAAAATTTTTGAAAAAAATTTTTTGTTCTGCATCAAACTTGACACAATTATTTTCCCGATATCGATCTATATATACCCGAGGTATAGTCAAAACCGATTTTTCCATGAAAATGTCGTGTAAGCGAACTCCGGCAACTGCTTTTGCTTAAAACATTCAACTTTATATCCCAATAATCTAAATAAATTGTTGAGAATTTAAAAAGAAAAATGCTCTAATGATACCTGTCAAAACACAAAAAAAAAGCTTTTTCATTTATACACGTCTGTAACATTTCTTTACACCTTTCAAAAAGCAAATCGTAGCAACCAACGGTTGTTCATTATTCGGTTGTGGGGTTATTGCCAACAAGAAGTTCACAAAAGAAACCCAACAAATTGGGATGTTTTAAAGCAGTGGTGCCCACAAGTTGTATATGGAAGAGTAAACACCAATATATATAAGGGAAACTATTTTTATTTAATATTTTTTGTTGTAAAAGTCAAAACATTTACAAAAACAAAATTCACACTGATAATCGCTGTCGTCAATATATACCAGCAAAACATGCGAAAGTGTCAGTGAAGAACGAAAATAAAAATATATAAGACGAAGTTGTATTAAAGAGCACAGCCCTATAGTTAAGCGCATTTACAAAAACAATTCAGTACCAAGCGCATAGGGCTGGGCACACTTGATTTAAAGCAATCCATTCGAACGGTAATTGAGACAATTCCCGCTGCAACACTCCAGGCAGTAATGAATAACTTTTTGATGAGATGTCGCATATGTGGCACCGAGTGTGGAGGCCATTTTAATTCAATTATTTTCAAAACTTCATGAATTACTTTAATAAAAATGTATTATTTTTGAAATAAATTACATAAACTTTACAAAAATTTATTTTAATTTCTAAATGTAGCAAAATTTATCAGCCCCCCTGTATTTTAAAACTTTGTTTAATTACAGCCAAGAGGCAGTTAAGTATACTCATAGTCGTGTAATTTCCTCATTGAGGTAATTAGAAGTACACGCTTAATCTGCGGATTACTGTAACAGACTTTGTAATTGATTTTAAGCGATCAAATCTACAAAAATATTGTCCCTCATCATCCTACATTACAAAATAAAATCATTTTCTTACAGGAAACTAACACTGGTGTAAAATAAATGTGTATTGGTATTTTACTTCTGACAGTTCTTACTGCCATTTACTACGAGCAAGCAGCAGCAGAGCAAAAAGTTGCTTAACCCATATTTATGTTTGTTCGATTTTTTTGTGGTGTACAGAGAAACATTTACATAAAGACTTTACAGCAATTCTATTCATAATCGACTCGAGTTCCACTAATTATAAATAGTAGGGTACTTTTTAAACTCCGTTTAAACTTGATTTACAAAAACAAAGAAAATACTCGTAAAATAAAAGAAAAAAATAAATTCTAACATTTTGAAACACCTCAATAACACGACAGAAACGTGTTCGCTTTGCGCTAACTGATAAGAACTAAAAACCTTTTTAACATATAAATATTTATTAATAATATTATTATTCTATTAACAAAAAAAAATAATCATTCCTTTAGCATTTATAGTGTCAGGGCTAAATTTAATCAGGTACCGGCTATACCAATACGAGTAAAAAAAAAAACAATATTCAAGTGAGTTAAAAAAAAAAATAGTGAGTGCGAAATCAACATAATTGCATTTTAATTGTTTAAAAACGAAACAAACAAAAATATTTTTACTTTTTTTTATTCTTAAAATGGTTCTTGTGTGTTAAAAATTAAACAAATTTAATAAATTATTGTGATTATTTTAAAACGTGTATAAGACGAGTAGAAGCGAATGGTTGCTGGTGGACACTGTGCTGTGCCGCACGTATTTACAGACTTACGAATACATATGTGCTTAAAGGTTTTATTGCTGGGCCCGCCATGTACTTGTATTTTAGATACGAGTAGTACCAGAAACACTTGTAAATATTCGGACTTTGATATGATTCATGGCAGGCTTTACGCTTGACTAATTAACAATATCAAGTTGAAAAAACATTTGTATTTTTGTACTTCATTAAAATTAAATTCATAAATTGTAAATTAAGTGTAAAACAATTAAATTTGGTTTTGATAACAAATTGTGTACGCATTTTATTATTAATTATTATTATTTTTTTTCAATTTGGTTTTTTGCACTGTTAAATTTTAAAGAGAGCCTTGAAGGATTTTGGCATTGATGGTTTAAGTATGAGATAAGATTGGCGTTATGAGCGCGACAAAAACCTTCTAGAGGAATCTGTTGGTGCAGCAACGAACTCTTTTCTACATGAACTCTTCATCTCACCTCACGCCGTTCTCTAAAAAAGTAAGCTGCCCAGCAACAACTTGCATCAGCGTTGTCAGAATGAAGATTTTATCCTGAACTTGAGATTTTTCAACTAAAATACGATTTGAAGATTTTTTTCTCAATTCAAGATTTTTGATTCTTAGTGTGAATTATTTTCATATGTCCAACTTTTTGCATTAAATTGCACTTATTTTTTTGTTTTTGGCTCAAAATCTTTTGTACACTACGTACATACATTAGCCTGAGCAGTGCCGAAGTTATACACACTAGGCACTGATCACTTTTACTAATTTAATTACAGCACTTTAAATACTATTTCTTTCGGTCATTCCGTGTTGTTATTGTCAACACAAAGTCAAACGTCCACAAATACAACTCCCTATTTCCTTCTCCGCATAATCCATATTCTTACACCCAGTACAATGGTCTGCATATCCCCTGAATACTAGAATAAAACCAAGTAAGAGTGTGGTAAATTCGGCTGGGCCGAATCTAAAATACCCTTCACGATAGCCACGTATATGTATAGTATATACTACAAATTTGAACTAAATATGCTCGAATGTGTATGGACCGATACCGGGAAATATACATTTCAAAAAAAAAAATCTTTTATGGAAAACTTTGTTTAACCCATATCTCGGTTATAACTATATGAACCGGTATCGGAATTATCTATTTTCTGTATTTTAGTAACCTTTTTTTATAACGAGAATTGCTTTTCAGAAAAAAAACATGTTAATGGAAAAATCGGTCCAGGCTATATCTCGGGTATATATCGACCGATATAGGAAATTTGCATTTTCCATATTTATATAAACTTATTTCATTACCAAAACTGCTTTTGAGCACAAAAAAGTTGTTTAAGCATTTTCATGAAAAACCCGGTCTAGGCTATATCTCGGGTATATGTGGACCGATATCGGAAATTTTGATTTTCCATATTTATATAATCTGATTTTATTACCAGAACTGCTTTTAAGCAAAAAAAAAAAGTTCTTTCAGTTCGCTTACGCGATATTTTCATGATAAACCTGATTTAGGCTATATCTCGGGTATATATGGACCCATATCGGAAATTTTCTTTTTCCGTTTTTTTATAACCTTACTTCAATACCAGAACTGCCGTTGAGCACAAAAAAGTTGTTTGAGTTCGCTTACGCGACATTTTCATGAAAATCCCGGTTTGGGCTATATCTCGGGTATATATTTTCCATATATGTATACGTAACCTTATTTTATTACCAGAACTGCTTTCAAGGAAAAAAGAGTAGTTTAAGTTCACTTACCTGACATTTTCCTGAAAACCACGGTCTAGGCTATATCTCGGGTATATATGGCCCGATATCTGATTTTTTTTTTTTTTTTGCCTTTTCCTCACCATGCTTAAGAGTGTGTGAAGTTTGAAGCAAAACAAACAATTTTTTTTTCGAAAATTTTCATACAAAATTGCCAAAAAAAAAATAGATTTTTTCGGAATTTTGAATATATTTCAGCTATACGTGAACCGATATTACTGAATTTCAATAGCAAACCCATGAATCGATGGGATAAAAAAATGGTGAAAGAAAAAAATTTCTAAGTCTAATGGTTTTTTCAGGAACGCTATTTCAACAGCGGACAGACCGATATTGTTTGGGGCTACATCAAATCATTGAACTATGACAACAAGCAGACGACGTTGGCAGAATTCAAAGCCTACATTAAACACGTAATAGTAGATGGTAGGGACGAAATGTGTGACCGAATATACGAAAATTGGGTCCAATGAATCGACCACTGCCGACGTGCCCACTGTCGCCATATGAACGAAGTCAAGTTCCATTCAAAAATGTTTTGATTGTATTTCAAGTCGTTCATAACGTTTTGGATATATCTGAAATAGTTTGCATTTTTGTTCTTGGATCAGTACTCAGGGGATGACGCCTACATATGCAGTACATTGTACCAGAACTAGGAAAATAGGTTGTGAGGAGGAGGAAAGAGGGAGTAGTGTTTGTAACCATTTGACAAGAAGCTTTCAACGTTATAACAGACATGAAACGTGTCTGTAGGTAACTTTAGTATAGTGAGTTCAAATGGGTTTAAGTTTGACAGGCTGCCAGCTATTGTAAAGCCAGCCCACTTGGGTCCAGTCAGGTCCCTTTGTGTTAATGGGTTAAAAAATAAAAATTGTCAAGTCCTTATTGGAAAACTCGATATTATAGTTCACACTATTGGACTTGAAAATACAAAATGCGAAAATGTTCGAGTTTTCTTTTTTGGATTTAATAATAATCCGATTTGTTTATTTGCATCGAAACTGTACTCGTATAATAAAATTCGGGTAGTTCTAAGTTATCAAATAAAGTTTGAATTTATTAAAGTCACTTTAAGTTCAGTTAATTCACTTAAAGTTATTTCCAGATTTCTAAAGATTGTTGATAAATGTTTTTAACGTTGCTGCAAATTAAACAAAGAAACAAAAAAAAATATGTTTATAATTTGTTTATGTATCAAAAACTACACTAGTCAAACATTGACGCGGCGACAATTGTTAATGGCAATTAAACATAAAATAATTAAAAAATTAGCAACAAAAAGTAATACAAAATCGTTAAAATAGTCATTCTTGAGTCAATTATCTATTCATTTACAAGGTTCAAAAGGTTTAATGAACTTTTCAGCCGTTTAACCGGAAATGTACTCGTAGTTTTATTAATCCGCAACTTAAACTTGTAGTCGTATATGAAAAAAAAAGGTAACACTTTAGAAATAGAAATCAAATGTAAAATACTTTGTTGCTATTACATCGATGCTCTTAGCAATCAAAACTATTATAAACAATCATTTATAAACATTTAATTTAAATGTTTTTTTCAAACTTTTTTTTGGTTTTTTGTTAACATTGGCTTTGACAATAGTTTTGAATATTTGCTTTCGACACCTTTAGAAAAAAAAACCGAAAATGAAAACAAAACGTTAAAGGTTTTTCTGAAAAATGATTAATGGCAAAAAAAAAACTTTTATGTTAAAAATGCAAGTTTTTATGGTCGTTATGCTCTAGGCCAACCTTGCCTACTACTAGCCAATTTTATTGGCTGCACTTTAAATACTATTGTTGGTTATTTCGGAGCTCTTTTATTTCGATTTTGGCACAATCGCTGCAAAAATTGCTTTGATTTTGGTTCGATTTTCAAGAACATTTTAAAGAATTTTTTTTTTTCTTTTTTGAATTGATTAGTTTTAATTTGTTAATGGTTGGATTTGATTGTCGTTACTTTGAAATGTTCAAAATTTTGGTCATGATCTTCAAGCACTAAATATTTGCTTGAATGGATTGCAAAGAATGTTTAATTGTTTTTAAAGACTTGGAATGATTGAAATGACAAATTGTCGAAATGAATTTATTTCATGGTCAATTCTTGTAGTGAGAATTTTTTTTTTAAATTAATGATAAATGTTAAGGATGTTAGAGTTAAATTTATTTACTATTTTTGGTTTGTACATTTGTACAACGGGTTATAGTTCAGGTTTTTTCTTTCTTAAGTTTTTTTCTTAAGAAAGATTTTTTACAATACAAATCTGCTGTGATCAATAATTTTGATTGAAGAAGACAATAAAATACTCGGTGGCTTAGTGGTTAAAGCAGTAGATCATGATACATCATGAGCAGAGTTCAAATCCCAGTGGGTGCTGATGAGTAGTGTAGCGACTACGAAACAGCTAGTTGTCCCCCAGCTAAAGATTTGATTATTATTCTTCTTGTCTTCTTCAATCAAAATTATTGATCACAGCAGATTTGTATTGTAAAAAATCCTTCTTAAGAAAAAAACTTAAGAAAGAAAAAACCTGAACTATAACCCGTTGTACAAATGTACAAACCAAAAATTTAATTTAAAAAATTATAAAAAGTTCATCAAAAATTCAATAAATTTATATTTATTTACTATTTCATCTACAGAATCATATTCTTACAAATTACTGAACATTTTAATTAAAATATTAAAAATTTTTTTTAAGCTTTTTTATTTATTAAATCTTCAAAATGAACTAACAATAAGTATTCAAATCTTAATACTAAATTTAAAATTAAAAAATGTGATTCTTAAGTCCGGCCAATGCTAGACAAAAAGTTTTATTATTATGCGGGAGCTATTTCGGTAAAATCACCTATTGAGCAATCTGATGGTGGCAGCGGTATCCCTTCTTCTCAACCTACTGTGGCCGCCAAAATTAAGAATATTACGCGCAAGAGGGTTTGGATGAAGTTCCAGTTTACTGACATACCTTGTCGCGTACTTAGAAAATTCCTCTTTTACCAGCGGAACACTCAGATCTTTATGAATTCGTGAATTTTTTACGTACCAAGGAGCTGCAGTAATCGTACGAAGAATTTGGTTTTGTCGTCTTTGGATTTTTTCAATGTTAGATGTTGAGGCGGTTCCCCATAATTGAACTCCGTAGCACCATATAGGCTTTAAAATTGCGTTATATAACAAAAGTTTGCAATCTAATTTCAGTGTCGAATTTCTGCCCATAAGCCAATTTAGCTGCGCTGCTTTTAGTTTTAACTGAGTCACCTTTGCTTCAATGTGAGACTTCCACGTTAGCCTACGGTCCAGGTGAATACCAAGGTACTTGACTTCGTTGTGCTGCGGAATAGGTGTATTGTTAATTTGGAGAGCCGAACATGTTTGCTTACACAGAGTGAATGTGACATGAGTACATTTCTGTTCATTAACTTTGATTTTCCAAAGTTTTGGCCATTTCTCTAATATTGAAATATATTCCTGTAAATTTCGTGAAGCTAATTGGTGGTTTTCATGAACACTCAAAAACGCTGTGTCATCTGGAAAGGTAGAAGTTAGGATTCCGGATGTCGTTGGCATGTCAGAGGCGTAAATCAAATATAAAGTAGGCCCCAGTACGCTGCCTTGAGGAACTCCTGCCTCGATTGGCTGTAAGTGGTTTATAAAATTGCCTTCTCTGATAACAAACTTCCGCCCATATAAGTAGCTTTCCAGAAGCTTGTGTGTATTTGCAGGCAAGTTTAGCTTTATTTTGTGCATCAAGCCGTCGTGCCACACTTTATCAAAAGCTTGAGAAATATCAATGAAAAGAGCTGAGCAATACTTCTTCTCCTCAAAGGTTTGTCTTATGACATTGACTAGTATGTGCGTTTGTTCTATGGCGCTATGTTTAGCCCGAAAGCCAAATTGATGATCAGGGATGCATCCCACATTGTTCAATATTGGACTCAACTCCACCATTAACAATTTTTCGAATAGTTTTGAAATTGTTGGTAAAAGACTTATTGGTCTATATGATTCTACCTTAGTCAGATCCTTCCCTGGCTTGGGTATCATAGTAATCATTGAGACCTTCCACTCTGCAGGATAATACTCAAGGCGTAAAATGGCGTTAAAAATAAAAAGTAGAACCCTTCTAGCTACACGAGGTAACTGTTCAAGCATTTTACCAGTAATTTGATCAATTCCTCGAGCTTTCCTGGGGTTTGTATTACCGATAACGTTGTCGACATCTTGAAAATTAAATCTCAAAGACACAGGAGGTCTAACAACATATGGTGGTAATTCCGCTGTATTATTCGCTGAATCATTTGTAATAAAAACGTTTCTCAAATGATCGACATACAACATCTTCTTTTCAGAATCGCTTCTTGCCCAGTCGCCAGTTGAAGTTCGCAAAGGTGGCTTACCTATTACGGGTCTTTTTAAACCTTTTGTCGCTTTCCACAAGGAATAATCAGATTGAGGGGTACCATTAAGGCTTTCCAAATATGTTTTAAGGGTAGCCATTCTATGGACTTCAAGCAGATTTCTTAGCTGAGTTATGCATTCTCGTAGCCTAGTTTTAAGCTGGGGCGACCTGCGAAGTTGCCACTCTCTTCTGACTCTTCTTTTTTCTGACAGAAGTTGCTCAATTTCAGATGAATAAGTTCTATTGTTCTCATTTCTAGATCTTAAATGACTAGTGGTAGCATTTAAATAACATAAATTTAAACGAATTAAAACTAACATTAAAATTTAACAAAGGAAACATAAATGTAAGCATCTTGCAATTGGTTCAGTATTCGCATAATTAGTCCTTAGACAGCTCTCCTCAAACATACGATTATTTCTTAAACCCTGGGAGGACAATATAAGGTAAAATAATTTTTTATTTCTAGGCAATCAACAGTGTTAGATAAAATATTATAGGCCAGCAATAGCAAGGAACAAGTTCTGCCATCATTTAATGATTGCAAGCCTAATAACTTTCTCCTGATGTCATAAGAAGGCAGTTCATAAGGCCATATTAACTTTAAAGCGGTCTTAGTAAAAATTTGCTTAATACGTTCAATACAATTAGATGTACCTACTTGATAGAGATTCCAGATAATTGAACACTATTCCAAAATACTACGGCCCAAAGAAATGTATAAAGATTTCAGGGTATATGCATCCTCAAAATCTTTAGAATTTATTCCTATGAAACCAAGCATACAATAGGCTTTAGAAACAACATAATCAATATGTATAGAAAAACTCTATTTACTATCAAAAAATACGCCTAAATCCTTTACTTCAGCTAAATGTTTAATTGACAGGCCATTAATAGAATAATCGAACTTAAATGGGCTTAGGAAATGAGTATAGGACATCGAGGAACATTTTCATATATCAATATGTATATCATTTTCAGAACACCAGTCAGATAATTTATCAAGATCAGCTTGTAATTTTGGCAGTCTCTTAGACTGCAGATACAAGAGTACAATTTTAAATCATCAGCGAATAACAAACATCTAGAAAACTTAAAAGTTGATGGTAAGTCATTGATAAAAAGTATAAAAAGTAATGGCCCAATATGTGTTCCCTGCGGAATACCAGAATAAGCATCTATTAAAAATGACGAGGAAGCGTTTCCGATTTTAACTATAAGTTTTCTTTTAATAAGAAAACTTTAAAAAAAATAGTAATATATTATTTGATAGGCCAAATTTATGAAGCTTAGTTAACAAAATCTAATGACAAACTGTTATTTTGTGCTTCAGAAGAGTATAAATCACATCAAAAATCACAAAAAGTTTTTCGATGTGATTTGTAGGGCAGGCACAAATCACATTTGTGCTTTTGAAACGGCATGTGCTTTAAAATCACGTGAGTTTTAGAACAGGCCTGATTGTACAGCTTCTGTCCCTGCAATTTTTACTTTGGCGGTAAGAAGAGAGAGAGAGAGAGAGGAATTGAAAGAATTGAATTGAGGAATTGTGTCAAGGTGCATTAACGTCTACACGGTGGCAACAATACAACAAAAACAGGCATCTGGTAGGCTATGTTTATCAAAAATATTTGTAATTTTTTTCACAATTATAAACTATGAATGTACTTTTTCATAATTATAAATTACTCTTATTTGAATTATTTTTATGTTCACAAAATAATTCTTATATGTTTAATTCAGAATAACACACTAACAGCCTGTTCGACGATATCGAATGAAAATGTATACGAAAGAAAGCTAATCACTCACATTCGAATGAATTTGGGTTTGTCTATGTCACTATTGTTCGTTCGCATGAACTTTTGTATTTTAATTGAATTTTGACACATTGTTGGCATAGAATAAAGTTGGAAAAAACCCAAATCAATTTTCTTTCCGATTGAACTTATTCTTTCGATATCAGCGAACTGGCTGTAAGAAACTAATAAGATTTTGGAAACATATTTTATAGAATGACGAATTCCAAGTTTAGCCGATGGGGATCAGATGTAAAACGCTATATACGGCGTCTAGTTAACCAACAGCACAATCTCAGATATCAATCCATCAAAGCAGTAAATTAATTTACTATTATAATCAACGCAGAGGGTTATATACTGTTCATACATACACTTTTAATTAAAATTTTGCAATTAACGCTTTAATTAATTTTAGTTACCCATACAAAATTTTAATTAACTTAATTGCCAATTAATATGTTAATTTTTCTAATGTTTAGTAAAATTAAATATACAGCCCTGTGGCAGCCATGTTTAGTTAGCACAATAATACCCACTGAACACACTTTGTTTAAATTTGACAACTCAAATGTAAACAAATGCAGACAAAAGATGGCGAGTCAAAAAGAAGAAATATTCACTATCAAAATGTAAACAACTTTTCTGTCAGCTGTTGTCAAACGTTAATTGCATTTGCAATATTAAGTACAAGGTGCATTAACGTATACACGTTGGCAGCACTACGGCATGTGACAATTTTTTGCTACTGGCAATATAGTAAGCTATTTACGTCAAATTTATTGTTTACATTTTTGAAAGTGAATTTAGTGTTTTATTCTGAAGTAAACATATACAAATTATTTTGTGAACATAAAAATAATTCAAATAAATATAATTTATAATTATGAAAAGATACATTCATAGTTTATAATTGTGAAAGTAGTTCCAAATATTTTTAATAAACATAGCTTACCACATGCCTGTTTTTGTTGTAATTTTGCTCTAGTGCTGCCACCGTGTATACGTTAATGCACCTTGATTAAGTATGTATGAACACTTAAAAAAAATTTTAATTAACTGATAATTGAATTAATTAAAAAGTGTATGTATGAACAGTGTATGTATGAACAGCATATTATTATGTTACACAGATGGGTCAAAGTCCACAAACAGAGTTGCTTACGCACTCATTGACGATAGTTTTAATATAATAAAACAAGGCTTGCTTCATACATTTAATTCAATTTGTATTGCAGAAGCAACTGTGATATTAAATGCTATCAAATGGATTAAAGACCAGGGAAAAAAATATGTTATCTGTTCCGACTCTAAATCGTGTATAATGGCAGTACAAAACCTTACAAATAGAGAATACATTATCTGCGAAGTAAGAGGCAACCTAATTAGCTTTCCAGACAAAATTAAGTTTAGTAATACCTGGCCACTCGCATATAGCAGAAAATGAAAAAGCTGTTACGGCAGCTAAAAATGCCCTAACATTGCCAATGATAATTCAATACACCCAAAATAAAATGTTGCTATATTCAGCTATACATGACGATATTTATAATAAGCAAATTAACAGATGGATTTCGTACATGCACTATTATAAACAATTGAATTCTGGTTGTAAAACACCAACATATCCAACAGAAGTTTCAGGAAAAAAATTACAAAAATATATACGAATGAGGCTCGGCCACAGCAAGTTGACTCATCAACACTTGATGGAAAAAACAGCCAACAAACTGCCTCTTCTGTCCAGAATCAAAGATGACGATGCCACACATAGTCAACAAATGTCAACACATCTATACAATATGCAGGGCCAACAATATATCGCTTACCAATTTACTGCAAAACATATCATAAATATTAATATTTAGATAAAATTTTTGAAAGCTCTAAGTATCCATGATAAAATCTGATCGTAATACTCTTTCTTATCAATATATTATACATACATATTCATATTTAATATTAACAAAGAGTCTATGACCCTAGAAGCTAGTGCTCGTTCTTTTGTAGCTTTTTAATAATTAATTATAACTAAGTTGTTCAATAAATAAATAATTTTCTATTAAGAATGTCTTATTTGTATAGCCACCACTGTATATATATGTATAAATCGTCAAAAGTATAGGTCATCAAAAGTATTAGAACATTTTTAATTCTCGTTTCAATATATTTTCAAAATCACTAAACTTAACGAGCTTAAGTTTAGTTGATGATAGCGTGCCATGGTACTGGTGACATTTGGTCATAAAATTTACTTCACTTAGTAATTTGTCTGAGCCATCACATCAATGAGATTTTTACATCAAATTGAATCCAAATTATAGTTGGTCTGATGTTAGTGTGCTATTCTATTGATAATACTTCGTCATTATATTGGCTTCATTAAGTAATTTCTTCGATATTACAATGCTGCTGCATTGATCACATGCTTATATCATCCCATGCCATTGATGAAATAATTGTCATAATTACTACTACTGATAATTAGAGCAACTGATGTAATGGTTGACATCACAGCAATGAAAAGTGTCATCGGGTCAAAAATTATGACATTTGGGATTGCATTGATGCTAAAATACATCACCGTTATGACGGGTTTTCTATGAGTGTACGTGGTCATAATAAAAATTTAAAGCAAATAATAAATGATGAACCATTGATGGGTATGTCCATAAATCGGATTAGCTCCTTTGTTGGAAGTAATGGCAAGTCCTGTCCTCTCCACATATGCACTTGTAGCAGACTGTCCCAAAGCCCCACAGTATTTCATAATTTAAACACATGAGCTTTTTATTTTTTCATTTTTGCAATTCAATATATATTTATTTATTTATATTTTATTGAAAATCTTAAATAATACTATACATAAAACTACATACCTATTTAATACAAAATAATAGTTACAGTTTATATAAAATTAATTAATAAAAAAAATATTTTGTGTATAAAAAAATAAAATCATTATAAATTCTTGCTCTTTTCAAATATTTCTTTCGATTAAGGACAAAAATGAGGAAAAAGTTACCAAAAAAAAAAAAAAAAAGTTACTTAAAAAAAAGTCCAAGACATTAATACAATAATTAACAAACTTTTGGAAAGAATATGGAGGGGAGGGGGAAAACGAACTGAGCTTAAAATCTAAAAAGTTTTTGGTCCAATAATAGTGTGAGAATTAAAAAAAAAAAATAAATAAAATTAAATGACAAAATGCTTAGAAATTTTGAAACATAAAAATAAAATGGTTGATCTACTATATGAGACGATTTAAAAAATAAAAAAATAATAATTAAATATTGTACATTTAAAAGAATACTTTTAAGGGGCCATTAAGAGTTTTTTTGCTTGCAATTTTAAAGGAATTTTATATTAAACGTAACTAGAAGCGTTTGGAATTGAATTTACTTTTAAAAGCCTTTTAAAGACATGAGTGTTAATTTTAATACTTTCAATTAAATTTGGAACCAGAAAAGTAACGAAATTTTAATTAAAACAAAGTCAACAGCAAACATGCTTTGCAAAGCGGAATCACATGAGTTCGAAAGTTATTAAAAACAAATTAAAAATTATATACAAAATACTTAACAAAAGTGCAAATAATAATGTAGCTACGTTTTGAGGTTAAACTCTCATACACTCTCTCTCTCTCTCTCTTTTATATCTCTCTCATACTTAGGCTACTTAATATGCACTCTTAAAGAGAGCTTAAAAAGGACGACGCATCTTGTTGATGGCATTGGTCAAGTGTAAGATTTCAGTGTTCATTTGTTGCAACAAGGTGTCCAATTTTTCAACGGTATCTAAAATTTCCACACGCTCGGTATGGGGGTTGAAGCGTACTTCGAAGGGTCTCGACATGGTGGATACCCAACGGCGGAATTTATCTTTGGCATCTTCGAAACTTTCGGCTACATAGTAAATGGGTTGGTATTCTTGATCCTGGTAGGGTTGCACAGCTGTGGAGGCGGGTTCGAAAGCACGATGTTCACATTTATCGGAAATGGCATGCAACAATTCACCATAAGAGGACAAGAGACCAGCGCCATAAGCCTTGATTTGACCATGTTCCTTGCAGAGACCGAACTCAACAGTGAACCAGTAGACCTGCAAGAGAATAATACAAAGTGTGATTATAATAAAGGCTACCACTTAAAACTTGTGCACAAGCCAGGCTTATTGCTTGGCTTAGTTCTTATTTAAACCAGATTCTTGTTTAATTATAATGGCTAAAACCTTGATTTCATATAAATTCTATGTTCTTTGTTTTTTGTTCAAACTTTTAACTTTTTAAATGAACATTTAAGTCAAGATTACAAGTGCAGTGTTAAGCGTTTCTAATTTTTTAAACGTTTCATGCCACTAAAGCCGTGTTATTTGTCTAACCAGTTCTTATTCAATTGAATGAATTTTAAGTTTTTTGATTTTTTAAATGCGAACTTGACTTTTAAGCCACAATAAAACTTTAAACTTGGCTTAGAACCTTAATATAATTTTAATAAAGCCAACAACTAGTAGCAGCAAGAAAAAAACCGCACACACACACACATACACACACCCAAAATAATTGCTCTAAGCGAAGCCTGAACAAGAAGTTTTGTTTCTTTAATTTGAAAAGCCAAATAATTTTGGAAGGCCATTTGCCAAAAACAAAAAAAAAATACCAAGCCACAATTATTCGCAAAGAAACCGAGCAGTATTTAAAATTAATTGGCTATTAAATATATAAATTGAAAGAAAAAATATTAATGCAAGTGAAGGGGTTGGTTGAATCACTGGATTAATAATGAAAGGATTTATAAAATTATATATTTTGAGGTTAGGGAAAACTATATTTTCATTAATTAAGACTTAAATACTTAACACGTTTATTTAGCAAAATATGAAGCTGCGAAGGACAACTCTTCTTTTGTTTTCAAACAAAATCAACAAAAAAATTGTTTGTAGAATTTCCAATTTAGATGGTATTTTAAATACTAAACATTAAGAGTTAAAGTTTAAGAGCGAAGAAAATGTGAGGTTAAGGCGAAGCTTTTATTTTGAATTCAGCAATTTTGGTTAAATTAAAATTTAACTCAATATTTATCATGCAACAGCAAGCATTTGCCGGAAATGCACATAAATATGTTCCAATCAATGAAACTAATGTTTGAGGTTATGTTGCAAAGTTCTTTTAAAGAGTTGTTGCTGTCCTTAAAGATCAAACCATAAAATAACATATTTTAATAACTTGAAAAGCAGATCTTTAAAGAATAATTTCTCCTAATTTCTTTGCCAAAGTGTTAAAGACTTGCTTGCCTACATGTACAACTTGTTAATATATTTTAGGTTAGAAATAATTCACTACTTTACAATTTTATTCTATTCAGTTATACAGGGTAAATATATTGAAAATAAATTTCCCAAATTTTATTCATATTATAAACCTTTTTTCTGAAAAATTATTGAAAAAGATTTTTGTTAAAGGTTAGATAGAACTTTTTCTAGAATAATTGTTTTAATGTTGATTTTCAAATCAAAAACATATATAAGCCTATTAGTTTTCATTCAAAATTGCACATAGCCAAAGCTTTAGAAGCCTTAAGACATAAATTCAAAATATCAAAATCTGAGGTTAGGGTGAATTTTTAAGTGGAATATATTTAATTTTTCAACCAAATAAATATTATTAGTTAGAGTATCTACATAGAATATGAAATTTAATTGTTATCAGAAACCATTTTTCAGAAAAATTATTAAAAATATTTTTGCTTTTTTTGAGGTTAGATAGAAATTTTTCTAGAAAACGAGTGTTATTGTTGATTTTGAAATTAAAATACATATAAGACTATTATTTTTCGTTCAAAATTACACATAGCCAAGGCTTTAGAAGTCTTAAGACATAAATTCATAATATCAAAAACTGAGGTTAGGGTGAATTTTCAAGTGGAACAAATTTAATATTTTGGTACAAATAAATATTAGTATTTAGAATATCAATAATAGATTATCTATAAATATATATATAGTACATAGAATATCCGTATACATATATTTTGCAATAATAAGTAAGTTTTTTTTTTTAATTAAAAATTTCAGGTAAGATTAGTTTTTGGAAAAAGGTTTAATCTTTAACTGCGACTGCCAATTTGATAAGAATTTGATTTATATTTGTAATAAGATATATTTTATTAGGAAATTATTGTCCTACATGCTCAAAAATGCTGAACTGGATTTTTAACTTTGAGGTTAGGTTGAAATTTGAAAACCCAATTTCTTTATTTTAGTTGTTAAGTAATATTTTTCCTTAACGCGCTTAAAATATATAGAAAACTAATTTGTTTCACATTTAAATATTAAGATAAGATTGAATTTGAAATTTATAAAAAAATATTGTACCTTAACTCATAATTGATGTACCTGATAAAACCGAATGCCTTAATAAGTTTTGCTTAAAAGCTAAGGCTTTTGAAGATAGGAAGATCTTGATTATCCTTCTTAAAAAGTTGTCATTATGTATTTCTTTGTATGTCATATACGTATTTAAACAAGAAACCGAATTCTTGAATATTTGCTTTTTAAATATTTCTAAGTATCACAGCTTTCACACACGGAAAGTTTAATTTGCCGAGTCTTGAGCTTAGTGGTGGCAAAGGAAAATAAAGAGTGCAGCTCTCTTTTCACTTGCCACCACAAAACTCAAGTCTTTGCGAAGTAAACTTTCTGTGTGTGTAAGCGATGTATGTATTACACAAAAAAAAACATATTTCCTCAATAACTGAATTTGCTACTTCACTTAAATGTTCCCTGTTGTTAACACATTTTCCTTTACTTTATTTTTTCTAGGAAAATAATAATAATTAATACTTACAGTAGACAATTTTTCAATTTCTTCATCTGAAGCACCCAATGAAGCTAAACCAATTTCCTGTGAGAATTGTGCAAAGCTGGGGTCAGCTAACAGAGGCATATGACCCAACAATTCATGAATGGTATCACTGAAAGAATAAGGAAGAAAAGGAAAAGAGTTTTCAATATAAAACAATAGTTATAAACTCATTAGAAAAAAAAATCATAATAATATTTTGACATCAAAGTGTTAAAGCTTTTAGTTTATTGCTTCGAAAGGCAATAGCATTAAATAACTCAATTATTGTTAATGGAGAGATGTCAAGTGCCATCATCATAAAAATAATACAAGTACTTGTTGCTTTTCCCACGCGCACACAATCACACTCTTACACAAGTACTCGCATATACTCGTACATAAATATTTCTATTGAGAGGGGAGTACAGTTTAAAGTTGTGCTCTTTCATCATTCCTGTTATAAGGCCAATTATGAGGTTTTTTTATGTATTATATACTCATACATACATATACATTTTTCTTTTGGTTTTAATAGAAGTAAAAATATTATTAAATTGTATTGTGGACTAAGTTGTGTTTGAGTTATGGAATGGGGTTGGGCTGAGGTTAGAGGCAACTTAAATGCTAAAGGAAATTATGCTGAAAACAATAAAAGTTTTCCTTTGCCATTTCAACAGAGCGGCTGAGTATGTCAAGCAAATTTCCTTTAAACTTTTGTTGGCACAAGAAAGTTGCCAAAGAAGAACTTATGATATACATATGTATGTACCTATAACAAGATATTACGAAATACATACGAGTGCATATTTGAATCGTTAATTGAAGTTAAAACTCGAGAAAATATATTTTTTGAGATTAGAATTCCATTAACTCACGGTAATTTTTTAAAACTAATTTTGTTTCATACGTTTAAAATCATCTCGAAAAATTTGAGGTTATGTTGAATTTTTATAGGATAGCTTTTCTTTTGAGTGTTGTAAGCAAAAGTTTCGTTAATTATCAGCAGTAAAACAAATGTCTAGACAGATTTTTGTTCATAAAGCTAAGTGCTATTTTCTTCTACATGTAGTTCATGAAGAATTGGTTTTCTTTTAAATTCTGATAACAAAATTATATTTTGAGGTTAGGTTGAGTTTTTATTAGAACCGTTGTTATAAACGTAAAATTCATGTTTTTTATTCATTGAACTAATAATTTTTTGCTTTTGTGAAGAAATCGTTGCTAATAAAATTTTATTTTGAGGTTAGTTTGAAATTTTAAGCGCAACGAATTAAAATTTTGAACAGTTCAAGGTGTATATCGCAAAGGTGTAGTTTTTTGTCTATTGTTGAATAATTTTGAAAGTTATATGCAAATTAGCTGTACTAGATAGTGTTAGAATTACAATAAATACAACACAAAAAAACATCACATGTATTTTGTTGATATAAATAGCGAAATTTTGTCAAAATTGTGTTTCTATTTTGTTTGAAAACACAATAAAGTTTATGTATGATTTTTTTTTTGAGAATTACGAGTACATAGCTTGTAAACTAAATTCTGACAATCTTACGGAATGAAAACAAAAGACAACTGTGCTTATACCACTACCTAGTAAAACGGCCTTAATTATATGCAATACAACACTTTGAAGCCAAAACAAAAGTTTTTGTATTTTAAGTTGATTTCAGAATAATTTGAAAATTTAAAAAATTTTTCTGTTAAGGCAATTTGCTACTTACGGTTCGGGTGTGTGGTAGGGTGAGTTTACATGTCGCACATACTGAGTACTTTGGAAGATACGGAAAGCCAGAGAAGCCAAGAAATCGCGAGCGGTCAACAAACCGGCAGCAGGTCTTAAAGTGAAACCGGTATTTTTACGCAAGAAATCAGACATTTCTTGCAATTGTGGCAAATGCTCTTCAACGAAAATCTTCTCTTCTTCTAGTTTCTTGAAAGCGGCACGATATTCAGAACAGGCATGCTTAGGAGCCAATTCCTTAACAGTACGGAAAACGGAACGCCATGTTTTGTTTTCAACTTCAGTGTAGCTGATGAAAGGAATTGGATCTCCGTATTTGTAAGCGAAAGCAATTTCGGCAATTTCCTTACGGCGCTGTCTGTAGACTTTATCCGCAAAACCAGGATGGTTCATATCCAAATCAGGCTCATATTTGGTCATCAAATGATTGCAGTTGTCCAATTCGGAGGCATGTTTGGGGAACCAGGGTGACTTAACGCTAATATTGTTCTCAGCCAACAAGTTAATGCTGCTGAAGGAACCGGATTGGCGCAAAGAACGTATCAATTGCAATAAATTGCCACGAGTCATATTCAGCTTGATCAAAACATCATGATCAACACCGTCAGAGCGCGATTGGCGTGATTCAACATGTTGCACGGTACCATGATAATTTTCAATAGCCTTCAAGATACGACCCAAAGAGGAAATGCCCTCCTTGAGACGCACTATCAAGGCGGCATTTTGCATAACATTTTCAGCTTCAGCACTCTCTGATACGGCATTGGCCAAGACAATTTCATCTTCAGTTAAACCAGCATCTAAAATGAATAAAAAAAAATTTTTTTTAAAGGATTAAAATCAATTGCAAACAAAAATCCTTTTCATAATGTGGAGCACGTTTGAGCAAAGATTCTACATGACAGATGAGAAATATGATTATTGCTTCCACACTCGAAATGTATATTTTATGAACCAAATAGGAATAAAGATTGAGTGAATAGCATTTACCATAAGCTTTTTTTTAAACCCTGGCAATTGTTGCTGGTTAACAATAAAAAATGTGGAGGTGGCAAATGAATAAAAGAAATACAAGAATTATAATGTCATAAAATAAGATTTTTATAGACTTATGGTTTTAGCACTCATACATCATCAGCATAATCATTTAGATTTCAACTGTAACCACACACACATGCACGCACACACACAGCAGCCAACACAAAGCTCTCATACTTGAACACACTTAAGCCAAATGCTAAACGCATTAGAAGGAAACGGAAATGAACAATTTACCATTTCAACTCTCTTTGTTGTGTGGATGTGTTAAAGTTATTAAAGCCGTTAAATAAGTGTAAGTGGGCGGGGGTGGTAGTGGTAGTAATGGAGTGCATAAACTGTCACAAAAGAAGCAAATTAAGTGAATTGTGAAATGTTAAGAAGATTTAAAAGTATTATTATTATTTTATTCGGAAGGTTTTAGTTTTTTCTTTTTTTCTTGTATTGTTTTGCAAAAGTTTTAGGAATTTTATATTTTTTCTTTACTAAAGAAAAAGAAAAGCTTACCATCTGTATTATTTTTATCTATTGATTCTTGTGAATCATTTTCCTGAGTTTGTTCAGATTCTGCTGGCAAATCATCTTGAATAGCAACTATTGTTTTGTTTTTAACCACAAATTAAACACGAATTGAAAATAGAAAAAATTAAAAAAAATAATAAAAATTAAATTAACTTATAAAATAGAAATAATAAATACAAAAACAAATCACTACCTTCATTAAAAACGGGCTGTTCAATATCATCCACAACATCAAGATTTTCTAATTGTTGTTCATCTTGCAATTCAATCTGTTCTTGAGTGGGAACATGTTCACCTTTGGCTTGCAAAATGGCTTCTTCCAAAGTGCCATCTTTACAAAAAGAAATTAAAATACAAAATAATAAAATAATAAATTTTAAAAACAAAAAGCTAAAAAATTATAAATAAAATAGTAGCAAAAAAATATTTAACTTAAGAATATATATGTACAATAATTTTGTTGCTTTTCAATTCAAGGGGAACGCAGGGGGTTTTGGAAAAATACACAAGCGAATATTTGGTTGTGTGCGAAGGACCATATATCTTTTATATCTTAATTTTTATATTCGTTTACAGTTTTGTTGACACTTAAAATTCAGGGAACATATTGGGCTCAATCAATTATCTATTATAAAAAATTTTCTTTGCCAGAATTTGAAAGTATTTTTTTTATCATAGACAGGGATCAGAAGGCATAAAGCTTTCAAGAGAAACTTAATTATTGAGTTTGTTTTTAAAAACATAATATATTTTATCAAGTAAATGTCATAATTTGAAGCTTAAAATTATGCAATTTTTTATAAATTTCAACTTTTGAAATTATTGAAATTGTTTTTTTGGTGCAAACTTTAGTTTGCAAAATTTGGCAACTACTTGGAAACCTATTTAAAAATTAAATGCCAGTTGTTAAACATCGAAGCTGTTTGTTCGTTTGCATAATTATATTTAAAGCAAAAATGAAACTATGTATGTTGTTTTTGTTTTATAGAGAATTATTCTTATAATGAACAGCTTTAATATCTGTAAACTGGCAAATTTTCAATCAAACTGATTCGAAGGACCAAAAGTTAGCTATTATTTTTTGAGGATTCGGTTTTAAAATGATGCGAGATTTTTTATTTTTAATATTATAATATTTTGAATCATATAGCTAACTTACCATTAGCTTTATTACGGGCTTCTTCCAAGACAATTTGTTTATTTTGTTTGACAACCAAACTTTCAAAACGGGCATCGTCCACCAGAGAGCGACGACGAGATGGATAACCATTCTGGAAATAAAAATAAAACATATATGTATATTAATTACAAATCTTCAGTAAAACTGTATTAAATAAAAAATAATAAAAATATTTTAATATATTAGGATTTTGAGGTTTTTTTATTCAAAAACCTTTTCATTTCAAATATAATTTCACAAAAACTTTTAGAATACCTTATGGAAGCTTTATTTAGCAAAACTTAATTTATTTTGCAGCTTGACCTAGCAAACGATTTTACATAAAATGTATATTTTGAAATTTTTTTTTTTTTAGGTTAGGTTGAAATTTTTGCTGGTTTTTGCAAATATTTGGCTTATTAAGACAAACAATTGACGACGAATGAAAAACGTAATAAAATAATTGAGTTTGCAATAGAAAGTGTAGCTAAAGTCAATAATAATGTTTTTAGGTTATGTTGAAATTTTGGCTTGTTTATGGGAAAAGTAGGGGTCTTAAGCCAAACCTAACTGCTGTACTTAGAAAGCATTAAACTAATTGAGTTTTTAATTGAAAATATAGCAAAACTGTAATAATAATGTTTTAAGGTTATGTTGAAATTTTTACTTGTTTATGGGAAAAGTAGGGGTCTTAAGCCAAAAATAGCTGCCATACTTAAAAAATAATAAAATAATTGAGTTTATAATAAATAAAATATAGCTAAACTCAATAATAATATTTTTAGGTTAGGTTGAAAATTTTGTGTGTATATGGGGAAAATAGTGCTCCTAAGTCAAAAATAGCTGCCATACTTGAAAATCAATAACATCATTGAGTTTATAATAAGAAATATAGCTAAATTGAATTATAATATTTTTAGGTTATGATGAAATTTTTGCTTGTTTTTAAAAATATTAGGCATCTAAAAGCAAAAAATCGTTTCTTTACTTAGAAAATCATAAAATATCTGAGTTCGTAATAGAAAACATAGCTAATTTCAAAAATAATATTTTCTAGGTTAGGTAGCAGTTTTAGCGGTTAAAAGTCGCTTATTTCTAGCGTGTTGTTGTTGCCTGTAATAGATCGCTTAAGCTTTAGGAAAAAGTTCATTCAAATATATTTGCTTTAAAAATTCACTTTGTTTTGCTTTCTGATTTAGATTTAAGCAATAAATTTTTTGCTGTAAAATGTTTTATTTTTTTATTTTTGCTATAAACTTGTAAATATTTATTTGTTTTGTTTTTAACGTGGTACCTGTTGAGTCTTTTTTATTATTTATTCAATGACATAATTTTGGCATGAAGTTTAACAATGATTGACATTTTTAAAGCATTTATTTTGACAAAGAGATATTCAGCTGCCTGTGCAAACTAAACAACATCAACCTGACTCACAAACTCACACACACACACACTCGCATTGTTACAAAATTATTTAATTTCTTTTAAGCAGAAATCGAAAGTGATAATGTTGTTGTTGTTGTTCCTCAATGGATGTTAAAGAAGATTTAGGTAAACATTGAAACAAGTTTATTGAAGATCGCAAAATTCACATAATCATGTGTTGTGATTAACTTGTACTGTGACCGGCTTAAAAACTAACTCACACACACACACAAACACAAACGAGTGTGCATTTATTAAGAGATCAAGATGGAAACGCACACATTTAACTGCCTGCCATCCATTCATCTGGTAAAATGCGAAACGTGAAAGGAAGAAAAAGAAATGCCCTCAATACGTATGCGAACGTGCAAATTTAGAGATTTTTATGCAAATATTGCAAATAAAAGCTGTCAAAGATTTGGTAAACTATTCAAATAATCACTTATTTATTTTGTTTGCATATTTATGTTGCTAAATATAAATTTATCTTCACAGTTTCATTAACACTTTTCAGACATTTGAATAAAATCAAAACAAAGTTTGTCGTGTGTTTGAAATAAAAATTATAATTTTAATAAAATATGAGCTTTTGTTTGAAGTTTCGTTTCTGGTTACTATTCAAAGCAAACAATAAATTAGAATATTGTTTAGGTATTTTTAGCTTAAAATCTTTTGAATAAGTCATAAGGTTTGGCCTATGAAAGATTTTTGCAGATAAAAATTTGATATTTGTTGAAATTTTAGTTAAAAATGTATTGAATCGAACAATGTTTTTAATTGAACAAAGCGTTGCCACTTAATAAAAAAAAACGAATTTGAATAATTTTTTATAACAGTAGACAAATTATCTTTAATATTATTATTAAATTCTAGGGGATATATTCATAAAAAATAAACATGAATTTTAAATGAGCTTTAATTCAAAAGTTTTACACGAATCGCCCAATTAATTAGCTTAAAATATTTTAGAGAAAACTCAAGAATTTAAAGCCACCAAAATTTTTTGAAATCTAGATCCCAATTTGAAACTATCAAAACTGGAAAAGAGATTTATTTAAGGTTAGGATGATTTTCTTTGGCATTTAAAACAAAAACGGCCTTATAAATTTCGACTGACTTCCTTATCATTAATCTATTTAAGTTTATAGAATATAGAAAATTACAAAAAAAGAAAAACTTACAATGTTCAAATGAAAATTTTGAGGTTAGGTAGAGTTTTTAACTTAATTATAGTGAAACAATTTGTTTTAAACCATAATCAGTAATTAAATTCAACACTGATTTTAAAATATGTATAATGTGTTGAAAACATATTTTTCGATTTTTTCTTTTTTTTAGGTTAGGTAGAATTCTTAATTCAATTATAGTGTTATGTCACTGTTATAAGACAATAAAAATAATTTGAAACTAAATTTTAGTTGATTTCTATTTCAATGTTAATGATTTTACTATTTAAGTTTAGAGAAAATATAAAATTGAAAAAATTTTTTTTTGGAACACAAAAACTGCGAGGCTTTTTTGCTTGTCTGCAGTAAGACTATGGCAGGAATCGATCCTCCGACCTCGAGGCTATTGGTCGAGTACTCTACCAAATCAGCCATCGAGGCAATTTGTTATAGTTTGTTTTATAACCGAAATCGTTAGTCGAATTCAAGACTGATTTTAAAATATCTACAATATGCTGAAACCATATTTTTCGATTTTTTTAAGGTTAGGTAGAATTCTTCATGTAATTACAGTGATATAACTTGTTTTAGAACCATAAAACCAATTTGCAACAAAATTTTGGTTGTTTTCTTTATCAATATTTAAAAATCATCTATTTAAATATAGGGGAAACATGAACTTTTTTGGGGTTAGGTAGAATTTTTAATTTAATTATAGTGCAACAATTTGTTGAAGTTTGTTTTAAAACTACAATCGGTAGCCAAATTTAAAACTGATTTTAAAATATGTTGAAACCATCTTTTCGATTTTTTCATTCTTTTTTTTTTTTGAGGTTAGGTCGAATTTTTAATTTAATTACCGTGACATAACTTGTTTTAAAACCATAAACCCAATTTGCAACTAAATTTTGGTTTATCTCTTTTTCAAAGTTGAAGATTCGTCCATTTAAATTTAGAAAAATATAAAATTTAAAAATTTGTTGAGGTTAGGTAGAATTTTGAATTCAATTACAGTGACGCAACTTGTTTTATGACCATTTAACCAATTTGAAACTAAATTTTGGTTGTCTTCTTTTTCAAAGTTAGAGATACGTCCACTTATGTTTAGAGAAAATATAAAATTGAAAAAAACTTTTTGAGGTTAGGTAGAATTTTGAATTCAATTACAGTGACGTAACTTGTTTAAAACATATTGGCTACTAAATTTTATTTGATTTATCTTTCAATGCTAAAGATTTGTCTAATAAAATTTAGAGAAAACATAAAATTAAAAAACTCAAAATGGGTTTTAAGATATTTTGAAAGCGATTTTTGATAATTTCCTTTTTTGAGAATAAATTTAATGATTATTTTATTTCAAAAATTTTATATTAAGCTTCAAAAAACTTAAAAGTTTTTTGAAAATCCCTTTAATAAATATTTTGACTTGCTTCAAATAAATAATAGAATAATTTTGGTTAAGAAGCCAATAAGAAAATCAGTGTCTTGCCAAACTAATTAATTTGAGTGTAATTTTAATTTTTTATTTTGTATTTAGAAAAATCGGTTTAAAAACTCGAAAAAAGTGAAGTGAGTTTAATTCTAATATTTAATTTAAGGTTGTGTAGAATTTTTGTGGATCCAAACACAACCGAAAAATCTTTCTTTTAAATGTGATTTTATTAATGCTTCCAAATTTTCAAAGTTTTTTTAAGATTTTGTTGTTAGTGCAAATAAAAAAATTTTAAAAACTCTTCTCAATGTATATCTCTTTTTTTGAAATAATTTTGTTTTTTCTAAAAATTTGCTTAAAATTAAATGAACTTTTGGAAATTTTTTTTCATATTCTAAAAGGATATTCCTAGAAAAACTCAAAACTTACCTCAATACTGTATGATTTTTTAATGGCGAACATTTCGCGATTCTTTTGGGCAGCAGCTACAGCCATCATTTTGTTAGATTTGTTTTTATTGTTGTTTAAAGTAAGTAGTTTTAAAGAAATTTAGGAATTATTTAAGATTTTCTAGGGATTTAAAATCTCAAAAATTTATTCAGTGCAGACGACACTTAATACTTTTTGTTGATTTGTCTAAAGAACTTTTTCTATTCAGCGATAAGCCTTCGAAAATTAGTTTTCACTGCTTAATCTTTGTTCAGGACCTGCTTCTATTTGTCAAAATTTCTCCAAGTATTCTGAGCCGAGACTGAAGTCTAGTTTAGCTTGTTGATGATGAGTTTGAAAATTTTTGTTTTTATTTTATCAGGAAAAAAAACACAATTTTGCAAATTTCACAAAATTTTCTTGGATATTTTCACTAGCGATTTTTATTATTTAACACCGTTTTGCGTTTTGTTTTAGCGAGTTTGAGTTAAATACGCGTTTTTAGTATCCTTTTCTTTGTAAAATATCCAGAGCAATTATCAAGCTAATAATTACAACAATCGGCTACAACTTTTTTTTGAAAAAAATGTTTGTTTTTTAAAAAAATTAAACGTTTCTTTCAACCAAAGAAGCAAGTTATTAGAGCGAATGATAGCGAATCAATGCATACTTGATGTCCAAGCTCCCAATGCTTTTATACCCTCGACCACAGTATAGAAGGTTCAGATTTCTGTTTTCAGTTAACAGCAGTTGGAACAAAAGCAACAACAACAAAAACAACAACAACAAAAACAACAACAAAAAGCCGAGACGAACCTTTAAGCCGAACATTTGTTTAGCAGAGAATTTAATTTGTCTTATTAGCTGCTAAATGAGTAACAGCCACATGAAAACCTGCACACACACACACACACACACACTCATACTCATTCTTAAGTTCAGGTTGAAGTTAATGAAAATTAAAATAAAAAAAAAATCACCGCCAGTTTTAGCCAATGTTAACAATTACACAAACACGCACACACACACACACACTCATGCTCTTACAGCAACATTTTCACGCCGCTCTGTTGTTAACAGGTTTTATTTTCAATATTTTGATTTGATTTTTGAAACGCTTGTTTAAGCATCTTTTGGACTTTTTCTGACGCCGTGAGAGTTGTACGTTTCACTGGAACTCATTCATTTTTCTTACGTCAAACACACACACACACGCACATAGTATATCTCGCTTATAATTCTGAAATCATCTCGGGAGGGAAGCACCAAGCATCGTGCGTAAGAGATGCCGTCTTTCTAGAGCGCATGCTTTAAGCACAAACTACAAACGAACGTTAAATATGTAAACACATACGAGTATGAATGTATGTATGTATGCACGAGTATGTTCATTCGTAAGTTCGCTTATTTGTGCGCCAATAAAGGCCAAATATTTGATTACGTTTTGCTCAAATTATTCGTGGGATTTACCTCTCATTAGCAACAACAACGTATTGTTGACAAAAAAAAAACAAACATAAAATCTCTATCCTCAACTGAATTAAACAATCAAGTTCAAGTTACATACGAAAATGCTGCGAAACGGACTTACACTCAATGCAAAAACAATACCGATCAAGGGGAAAGAAGCCTCAAATAAAGAAATGGATATGCAACACTAAACTTATGTGCACGGCTGCCAACTTAGCACCTTACGCGCTAGTATTAGAGCTATTTAGTATCCCCAAATCCGCATTTTTTTTGTCTCAGCGGGGGTTTTAAAAAATTTAACTAACATGGCGCTTTTTATAAATTTTTAGCATACATGGTCTGATCAAAAAACCATTACGAGTATTTTCAAATTTCGTGAGTTATGTATGTTCGATTTTCACATTTTTTCTGTTATGTTGTTACACATGTTAGTTATATATGTTGGCAATATCAGCCATTTCGGATGGTCAGTTTGTTTTTGACAGATAAAAAGGTTAGTCGTGTTTTGGTGTGTTCTTCGATTTTTTACTAAATTCACTAAATTTTGAGCAAAAACAACGTCCCATGGATATCGCTCAGGTGCTGCTGAACATCGTCAACGATGATCCAGATTTCCTCAAAAAGGTCATGGTTGGTAACGAATCATGGGTGTATGGCTATCACATTGACACCAAAAAGCCCAATCATCCCAAGGCCAAAGACCGAAAAAAGCACGTCAAGTTCAGTCAAATGTGAAGATTGTGCTCATTGCTTTCTTCGACGGCAATGTGCACCACGCCATTGCTGTGTCTTGCCTCAAAGTCATACCCATGCCATAGACTATGCGACCGTCGCTAGAACACGTTGGCTTGTCGAGTTGTGGGCTTTGCGCACAAACTGTACGACATTAATTCACAATTTCATTTCTTAAAAAATTCTTGCTCCTAAATTTTACAACCAGTCGATACAACTACCCAAAAAATAAAAACTTTTGAAGCTTTCGTAGAACCGAGACAGAAATTCATACGACGACCCCACACACTTTACAGTCTAATAACCAACATCGTCATGTTGTACAACTAGTCGCATAGTCTGTGGCTTGCTATATGGTAAGTAAGGAAAAATACCTTGAAGGTATGCACCGTTTGCTCGAAGCAATTCGTCAGATCACACATCGATGCTTGTGCGGGAGTATTTGGCCAAAAACAAAACCGTTACCATGCCTCAACCACCGTTTTCATCAGACTTGGCCCCGCTGACTTTTTCCTTTTGCCACAACTGAATACAGTGGCGGTTCAGAAACTTCTTAGCCTAGCACAAAAAGGGCGGTATACACAGAAAAAAGTTAAGTGTTTTGGAAACTTCCATCTCTGCTATGAACACATATTGAATTTTGTTTCGATCTGGTAACTCCTTCATATAGAAACAGGTGTTCACAAAAGACGCATCCGCGATTTTTTTACAATGGAAAAATTATAAATGCGTGGTGTCATTATATATTTACATAAAAAAGGTTTATCGGGACAAGAAAAAAACAATTCAATAGGCTGGTAAGGTCATGGCAACGGTTTTTTGGGACTTCAATGGTAAATTATTGATTGACTATCTGCAAAAGGGTAGAATATTCATTAAATTCAGAGTACTATTGCAACCTTTTGGATCAATTAAATGTAGAAATTAGAGAAAAAACAAAAAAATAATTTTTCATCAAGACAACGCACAAGAGTGTTTTAACAATGGCTAAAATCAACGAATTAAAGTACGAGTTGATTGACCACCCAACTTCTTCTCCTGATTTAGCTCCCAGTGACTTACCTGTTTCCAAATCAAAAAAAAAAATTCCTTGCTGGCAAGCGTTTTACCTCAAATGAAGATGCAATTACAGTTGTCAACCACTATTTTGAAGACCTTGAGGAAAACTATTTTAATCAAGGAATAGAGTTGCTAGAAAAGCGTTGGACTAAGTGTATTGAAGTTTCAGGAGATTATATGGAAAAATAAAAATATTTTTCAAAAATTAACTATTCTCTTTCATTGATAGACTAAGAAGTTTCCGAACCGCCCTCGTACACCAATGAAAGTAAAGCGTTTTGCTACGATTGAGAAGATAAAAGAAAAATCGAAACTAGAGCTGTTGGCGATACCAAAACGAGCATTTCAGAAGTGCTTCGAGGATTGGAAAAAACGCTGGCATATGTGTATTATACCTAGGGGAGGTTACTTTAAAGAGAACAAGATGAATAAATAAATAGTTTTTGATCAGCCCTAGTATTTTCAAAACTCTGTAATGAATTTTAATAATGTAGAAAGTGTTATTGACTCCGTGTTGAAAGAATCCTATTATTATTTATGTAAAACTCTGCCGAGACATCAATATTAAATGTTCTGAAAAATAATTAATTAAAAAAATGTTTCTTTGTTGTTGTACAGAGGTCCTTATCTCACAAGATCAAGAAGGGCATCCTTATATTTTCTAGAGGGTTTATTGATTTTGAAAACGAAATTGAAAAACATTATAATTGTTTTTATGTTCACCGGTGAATATTACAAATTCATATAAAATAAGGGCGTGGAACGGAATATATATTACACCTGATGTAATTCCAAATAGCAAAAATACTTATAAGAATTCGAAATATTATATTCAAACAGATTTATGACTAAAAGACAAACATCATTTGAAAACTAGCAACTTCAGATTGATTATGTTTTAATACTTCATATTCTAAAGTAGTACGTTAGTGGACCTACCTTGTACGAGTATATTACTATTTTATATGAGTCAATTACAGAAATAAAAACTAAAATTTCAATTTTATGATGGTTTTAAATTTTTGTTTCTGTTATTTTATATAAATCTTGAAATATATCAAATATAATATGATGATGGGTTGGAATCATTCGTCTAGCTTGAAACTTTAACTGTTTGTTTATGTTACTTTTTTTGTAAATATGTATAGTTTAGCGGGTTTTAGCACTTTTTGGGTAAATTCATGGTGTGTTTTGGTTATAAATAGTTGGCAGCCTGGCTTATGGGGACCTTTCAATGGGCTATACTGTGACCGTCAAAATAAAGTGTACAAAAACTTTTTTTACAATATAGGACTTTTTTAATATTTTAAGATATGACTAAATTTATAATTTTAGGTTTTTTGATATTAATATACTATTCTCTAATTAGTTATAAAAAACAATGACAAATTTCTTACAACCATATAAATTATAGAGCACAAACAAATTCAAATGCATATTTTACGCGTCAAAATAAAGTGTACAAATTACATGTGCATCATTTCAGTGGTGTGCTACTGTAAACGACTACCTTTATAAATATTTAGTTATTTGATTTATTCTAGCATTCTACTGAAACGTTTTTAATGTTTTATGTTAATTAATTGTGAACACTGTGCCAATTTTAGAGTTTTCGGTGCTAGATTTAGCACTGATTGATTTAGCAGCAAAATGTTCGGTTTAGCACTTTTTTTAGTTGTTATTCATATAGCAAGTTGTTCATATAACAATCCTTAAAAAGATTGCAATATGAAAGGAAACCATTTTGATCCATTAAATTTATGCCCAGAATATTTCTTTGTACCAATTTTGAAATTTTTCTTAAAACTAAGAAAGAAATTATAAATACCTAAATGGAAAAAGAAATACGAATTGTATATCGCAGTTTTATTACACAATTGATTTATCAGTTACAACAACGTTTGTCAACGAATTTTTTAAGCTTGAAAATACAAATTTTTTTTTCTATAGAAAATAGTTTAAAAGTGTTCTGTTCAATGTCTCAATTATAACTGAGAACCTTTTATTAAAAGTATATATAACTAATATATAAAAATAATATGTGTTATAAAAATAATGTGTTTTATTCAAAACGTCGTCCCATATGGGATAGGGCGTAAAAATGGGCGTGGCACATAAAACTTTCACTTTCACCTCGCCTACAGTAGGATCTAAATACAATTTGAAGTAAATCAGTTAAAACCAATGTATTTCTCAATTTAAAAAAGTGGGCGTTAAAGGCGTGGTCGAACCAATCTGGAAACATTCCTGGGCTCATGCACAATAACTTTGCCCAAGATCATTACATGCTCAAATGCATAGTTTACGACATGCATACATACCTACATACACACATACAAACAAATATTCATTTTTACATCGTTGATCTCATGCAGAAAGGCCCTAACTCGCATTTCCCCTGAATTGAGCTTTTTTAGGAATTCTACTATGTTTCACACAAGTACACAGTATCAAGAAAATTTAATTAAATAATTTCATACATATCGCTCTTATAAGCAATTGAACAAAAAAGTTATTTTTAGATGAAGCTAGGTATACAGTTTCCATTACGTTTTTTCCTTGTCCTGTAAAGTTGCAATTATCTATGTTAAAGCCTTTCTACATGAGACCAACGATATACAACATCAGCCCTTATAATTTAATCACTCTTTATGTTTGTCTCATCGCTATATGGGATCACAGAACAAGTAATCTATTCCTTGAGTGTTGAACTATATTTCAAAAAACTTGAGAGACGAAGACCGACAGCAAATCGCAAGGTCTACAAATTTTGCTCTGGAAATCGGTCTTATCTCATTTTGTAATTCCTGAATATAACATGGGCATGGCGATGTGTAAGTAAAGGCCCTGATATACTATCCTACATGATTGTGCAATCTACAAAATATAACGTGTGTGCTGAAAACTTACTAAAAATGCAACTGTGTGACAGAGTTTTTTTTTCAAATTGTGCGATTTCAAAAATTGTATGTACATTTTCATTACATGATGGTTTCAGCGTGGTCAGTGTGGTATATATCATAAAAATATGAGAATATTGTTGGCGCCTCGAAAAATTACTTGAAATAGTGTAAAATTATTAAAGTAATAATAATTTTTAATTACTTTATCAAGTTTTCAAATTATTAAAATCACACTTGTATAATAGCGTGGCCTACAACGCCATTTTAAAACGAGTTAGTAAAATCGAACAGACTTTAAAACATTTTCCTATGATCGTGTAGTATGTTTACTCCTCTACCTATTTTTTATATTGAAAATTAATTGAATATCAATCGTAAAGCAGCTCTGGGCTGAAGAACAGCTCTCGCGTCATCGTAATTATTTCTTAAGGGCGGTCAGGCTTGTTGTGTTGGTTGTTCGGTCTTCGAAAGTTTTGCGTCTCACTCGCACTGGTTAACGGTTTGCCTCAACTAACTGTATTGGTTCACAGTTTTTTTAGAGGTTATTCATTGTTAACTACGTGGAAACTTCCTATGTGAAGGCATAGGTCATTATAGTTAGTCACAGCGACGCTACAAAAGTACTGTTAATACCATCTTGGACATTAAGGTCTTTGTCACCCCGCCCATGCTGTGCATCCGATACTTAGCAAGTGTACTTTGCAACTGTATAGTTACTAAATCAATAAATAATTGTATATTCGAAATGAAATAGAAACAAAAAAACATAAAAATATGTCATTGCTAAATTATATTCCAAAAATATATAACTAACTCTAGTAGTTTTGAAAGCAAGCCTTCCCTCGACTCCCATACAACTACTAAAAGTGAGAAAAGTGTTTTTAATATTTGTTTACATATGAGCAGAGCTGCCGTTTTTTGTAATTTTAATCAAAATTGGTAATAGTGTTCTTTAATGTGAAGATACGAATTTTTTCTTCTTTTTGGTTAATTTCTTTCTTTCATCAACCAACCAATGCGGAATTTTCGTCCGATAATGAAAGAGGTACGTTAGTCCATGGTGGTTGTAAAAATGTATGCAGATTAGACTGCTTTAACTTAGACCGGTTTAGTTGCAAAATTATTTTCAATGCTTTTGATATGTTTGAATGCGACAAAGTTATTTCTAGCAAAATGCTTAAAGAAAGTGTGGTTAAATCTTATCTATTATAATTTCTACGTAAAATAATTTTAAAATATGTATTGTGATATTATAAAATCACATACCTTAATTTAAAAGATTTATATCTTGTTGTATGAGATATACCTTTTTCATAGCAATAAATAAAAAATAAAAATAAATCTGTATTAAGAATTTATGGATTTAGGTATTTCTACATTTACCTGTTCTTAAGAGTTTTCAGAAAGGTTTATTTTAACAACAGCTCTTGAAATTAATATTTTAATATAGTCATTTTTAATGTAGACGCTTTCAACGGCTTCTAAAAGTTTTAAGCCCCTTTGTTTTCAACGCTTATGCCTACTTATAAACACAATTTTTATTAAAGTGCCCAGCTATGGGAAAAAATTTTGTATAAAAAAAACATAAGAAAATCTCAGCTCAACAAAGTTTATCCGGATATGGGAGGTGCCATTTTGGAAAGGTTTCACTGTACATATGAACGCAGCCAACAAGTCTCCATACTACTAGATCACACAAAATACTCGACATTTCTTTAACCCGGTTCAATTTTCTGATTAAGTAGTGACAAAAGTAAATAACACAAAATCTAGCGCCATAACAAACGACTTTGGAGTCACACAGGATTCTATATTAGGAGCACTTCTTTTTTTTAATATATATAAACGATATAGAAAATATACTGGAAAAAAGTGAAATTGTGTTATATGCAGATGATGCACTAGTTTATTCAATAGCAAGTTCGGAAGAAGACTGTTTTGAAATATTATCAAAAGACATGAAAAATATAAACAAGGGGTTAAAATTAAATAAACTCAAGCTAAACGGAAACAAAACCAAACTAATGGAAATAAATATGAACACTAATAGATCATTTACTTTGAATAATATTATTATAGAAAAAGTTGATAAAATTAAATATTTGGGGTTTATAAGAGACAAGGACTTAAAATTGAAAAACCATGTGGAATATGTATGCAAAAAATTCGGCAAGAAAATTGGATACTTTAAGCGCGTAAGAAATAAAGTATCTGTTTTAACATCAGTGAATATATGTAATACCATGATAAAACCTCATTTTGAATATTGATCTTCTATATTGCTAACATGCTGCGCAGATCAACAAATATCAAGACTACAAAATGTACAAAATAAGGCTATGCGTACAATTTTAAAATGCAGTCGTTATACTTCAATAGAGCTAATGCTGGACAATTTGAGATGGCTCAACGAAAAGCAACGATTACAGTTAAATACAATCATGTTCATACAAAAGATGAAAATTGGAGAAACGCCGGAATATCTATCAGAACAACTCAGATACATTGGTGATGTGCAACCATACAACCTAAGAAATGCAACAGACTTTAGAACTCAGCAAGTTAATAGCAGTGCCATGCAGAGATCATTATTTTATAAAGGTTTAAATTTTTACAACAATATGCCTATCAATATTAAAAATGATGAAAAATACATTTAGGAAAAATGTTGTCAATTACATTAGATATAGTATTTTACAGAGCTAAATTTATAAATAATTAAATCTATTGAAAATTTTAATTTATTAACAGACAAATTTAAAGTATTATAGATACTACTCAATAAATAAATAAAATCAAAAAAAATTCCTTGCATTTAAATTTTATATCAACATATTTTGAAATAAACGATATTAAATCATGTGAAGTGAGGAAACATATGGGCGATTCAAGTTTAAAAGTATACCTTTTAATTCTTTCGTAAATACTTTATTAACAAAATACACGAATTTCAATCGTAAGAAGTGCTCCTTCCAATGGTTTAGCGTCAACTTGAAATTTGAATTAATTTTTGTTTTCTTGTTTTGTAATTATATCATTTACCTACTTATTATTTCTTTATTTCGACCGTTTTTTCTTTCTTAATATGTGTAATTGTTTGAGCTTAAGGTCTCCTTATTACAAAATATGTTGATGATTTATTTTGTATTATATCTAAAGGTGAGATAAATAATGTTTTGAATGTTTTTAATAGTTACCACAAGGACATTAAATTTACCATTGAAAAGGAATCAGATTCTAGACTTGCTTACTTAGATTTACCATTGAAAAAGAATCAGATTCTAGACTTGCTTACTTGGATACATTGAAAATAAGAAAGGGCAATAATTTATTATTGGATTGGTATCAGAAACCTATATCATCAGGAAGGATTATAAACTATTTTTCAAAACACCCTAGAAGAATAATTTTGAACACAGCTAAAAATATGATAAATAGAGTTTTAACAATAAGTGATAGACAATTTCATGGAAAGAATAAGGAGATAATTAAAGATATTTTGACGCAAAATAGCTTTCCAATCGAACTTACAAATAAATTAGTAAAACAATATAGAATTCAAGGGACACGCAATAATGTAACCCCAATAGAACCAAAAACTTACAAGTCATTTAGATATATCGCGGAAATATCAGAAAGGATGGAAAAATCTAAGATATATAATAAAGAAAAGTATATGATGACCCATAAGACGTATAAAATATTAAGTACATTGTTCAGTAAATTAAAAGATAAAACTGACAAACTTGAGATATCAAATGTAGTTTATAAAATCCCGTGTGGTGGAAATGATATATAAAATTGTGATAAGGTTTATATAGGAACATCTAAAAACAAACTTAAAACTAGATTAGCTGGGCATAGATCAGATCAGAAATATAGAATGAGGAACTCAACACAAAAGACAGCATTGACTGCACATTGTACAAGTTCAAATCATTTCCCTAAGTTTGAAGACACAACAATTTTGAATAGAGATAATAATTATAAACGTAGACTTACACTAGAGATGTTACAAATTATTAACACACTAGAGGATAGGAGAATTAATTTTAAGACAGATATTGAGAATACAGCCCAAACATATCCTTATATAAGTATTTAGTTAAAATTAAGGGTTGTTTGTAAAATGTTGTTATTTGTGTTTGTTGTTGTTTTTAACTATGTACCTATATAAATTTGTAAGAAATTAAAATATTTTCTTACCCAATATATAGAAAACTATGAAAGGAAAAGAAAATATTTTTATTTCAAATTATTTGTTTTTGTTGCTTTAATTTTTCAAATATTCTACAAATTGAAATTAAACAAATATTATTTGGCCTGAAGAAGCTATCCAAAGGAAAGCGAAATATTGCCAGATAACTAAAAACCAAAAAATCTAAAAATTGCAAAAGAGACCTTAAGCTCAAACAATTACACATATTATATCATTTAGTTATAAAATTTAAATATCTTTTGTATTATAATGCAAGTGCGATTAAATTTATGTTTTTGAAGTAAAAAAATTATATAAATTTTTTTTTGCACACTTGGTAACTTTGTGAAAAATTTTGGTTGTAAAAATTTTTTGGTCATGGCAGCACTGCCTGTGAGTATTTTGTTTTTTTTTTTTCTTTGAGAGTGTAAGTAACGTAAAATGTAGAAGTATCTTAAATTCTGTAGTCAACATTTCTACAAAACTCAACAGACACAACAACAAACGGATTCTGTGAACTCGTGCTAATCACGGAATCTCCCTTTCACATTACAACAAGTGGTTGTGTTATTGCTGCTGTTGTTGTTGTTGTTAATGTTATAATTATGACTGTGTCGGTGTTACCGTTCAATATTTTTATTGACAATTTAAAGTTACTGCTGCTAATTATTTATTTATTAATAAAAATAAAAACAAAAAATAAATAACATTATAAGCGTCAAAACGTTGGGATGGAGTGTTGGGCAGAGTAAAATTTTAATTGTTCTTATTGTTGTAGTTGTGGCTTAATAAATGACCAACCGTTTAGTGGGATTTGTTTGCGGTGTTTTGTTTGTATTAAAGTGTTCTTTTGTTAACAGGTGTTGTGAGACTTTTGTTGTTTTTATTATTTTGTTTATACATGCATACATACATACATATATTTATACATATTTATAAAAAAACAATTTGAATATGTATTTTTAATGGCAAAACGACTGACTTTCGTTCGGTCTGTATGAGTTTTAAAACAACGTTTAAGTTCATTTTTGCTTGCGCGCGCGCTTCATTTGCATGATATTTGAATTAAAAAGAAATAATATAAAAAAAGTTTTAATTTCAAATCAATTTGTTTTAATTTGTGTTTTGGTTTTTTTTTTGTTTTCTTTTTAACAAGACGCATTCTTACTTGATTTTTGTTTTCAACAAATCAGGGGCTTTTTTGTTCCAAATGATTCATAAGAAAAGTTAATTTTCCTTTTTAAGGGAGTCCAACGAATTTTGTTTTGGAATTGAATTTTAATATTATTTCAACTTCAAATGAGTTGTGTAGCTAAAGCGGTTTATTGACAAGTGTTTAATATTTGTTCGAATTATAATGTTTGATAATAGCGGTTGGTGTAAAAGCAATTGAAAATAGAAATATTCTCGTGCTTTTGGTTTACAGAAATTTTATTTTTTTTTTTTTTAGTTCTCTTGCTATGTGAAGGCATAACATTTATCCTCATTTTGACGATTTTGGGTGCTAAAAATAGCAATTTGGCGATTTGACGATTTAAGGTCCGTTTTTGCCGATTTTTGTAGATCACATTTTTACTGCCAACTACATGCATACTTCCTTTTTTTAAGTTAACACTGCTTTACAAATTTTATATTTGGAAAAATCCTGAACACGAAAAACGCTATAATTTTTTTTCTAAGTAACGTTTTTTAGCTAACGGTACTTTTGTGTTTTTCGGTGTATGTGGGACCAAATCCTTGTGGAGTCCTACCAAAAAGTCCGATCGAGATAAATGTCATATCATTGTCAAGGTAATTGAATGCCTTTTCCGTCGATTTAAAGCGAATTTCTATCCGGTACTTAGAAAAAAAAAATTACAGCATTTTTCGTGTTCAGAAGGTTTGAATTAACTTATGTAGGCATGTGGCGTTCTTGGTACTTTTTGGCTGTAAGCCAGTGTAATTTATGTAGGAAATGAAAGTATGTAATACTGAAATATTGTGCGATAGTTATGTTAAAGTATACATATATTGTAAATGTTAGAGATGAATGTAAAATGTCATATGTGAATAGCGCTTAAAAACATTATAAGCTAAAAATTGTACAAAAATATATCGCTCCTTTATTGCAACATAGTCGTATCTCAAAAAATGAGCTTCTCGAGTTAACAATGCAGAATTGTTAAAAGTGCTACCTTTTTATATTGTGCCAAAAATTTATTTAAATTACTTTTAAACTGTTTCCTTTAGGAGACATTTTAAAAAAAAAAAAAAAATCTAGGACTTGTATAGAAAAATTTTGAATGTGTGTTTCTCGAAACAAGCTTTTTTGAGTTATGACTATGTTGCAATAAAGGAGCGGTGTGTAAAAGCATGTGCTCATATTTTAAATTTAGTATTAAGATTTGAATACTTATTGTTAGCTCATTTTGAAGATTCAATAAATAAAAATGCTTAAAAAAATTTCAGGAGACTAAATTTTAAAACTTTGACTTTTATAAATCCTAACAATATTACAAAAGAAGAAATGTCTTTTTTTAACATAATCACCCCTTTCGTAAACAGTTATTCCCATGAAAAAATTCCCATTTCGCAAAATTGCAATCGTTAATACGTTTTTCCTTTCACATTTTTCATGTGTAATTCAGTTTGGAATAATAACACGAAAAAAATTCACATTCGGCCAGAATTCACCTAATCGTAAACATTTATTTCCCTCGTATTATTTTTGCTTTTTCCTTTGATTTGTTCACATCATTTTTGCTGGCTGACTGTATTCATCATGTAAGTAATTAATTATTTATTTTAATTAAAAGTTTATATACGCAAAGAAAGGGCAGTTTGATATATGGTTGCAGCAGCATTATTATATTTTCTGTAACAATGTGTATTACTGTTGAACACAGCATATTAACAGTTTGATTATAGTTTGTTCCTCTATAAATATGTTACTGTTTGCAATTCTGTAATTCTATATTTGCCATTTATAAATATAGAAATATGTTTGCATACAACAATAGCAATTGTGAAATATTTTTAAACACAACAATAGCTTTTAACACATCCAATACCAAAATATTTGTTTTTCTAATATGTCTGGTACTCTAATTCATATGCAACAAAAGTAAGATAAAAATAAATTTACTAATGTCCGTCGTTAATAATATTTTCCTTCTAGTCGCTGACATATAATTTTCCTTCAGTTTCAATTTTTCGTTGGATATAAAAAGATGTTTTGTTTGTTTTTAATATTAAATTAATTTTGTTCAGTTTTATTTAAAAAATATAAAAAACGTGAAATTGTTGAAAATATAGATATTGAGTAGTCGCGAATATATAAAGGTAAGTGTGTTGAATATTAAGATGTAAACATATGCTTCCAACAATATATGCAACCATATTGTTATTGTCATGTATGACTATTAAAATTGTAATTGCAGATGAAATTCTCAATAAATATTTTTGTTTTCTTTCAGCAGATGGATATATCAATATTAATGGATGGATATATCAATATTAATATGTGCATTAATTCCATAGAGATAAAATCCGGTTAAGTTTTTACTAATTTTTATTACACATTTTATTAAAATATAATTAGCTGTCTTTTTGTATAATTATTATATGTATATATTTGTACGAATTATAACAAAAACATTATTCTCCTACAATAAAGCTATCTGTGATATTAGTAAGATTACTTTATGAAAGTAATGCGGCTACGTATGAGAAAACGTATAAATGGTTAGTATAATAATATAGTTGAGTAAGATAATTCCTTGATAACTTTAATTATTACTATGGTTACTCATTATTATAACTATGTTGAACTAAAGTATAGTATAGTTACTTATAGTATTTTTTACAATACTATTGTGAGCCTCAATGCATATTAATAGTTTTAGATATTGTACAACAATATAATATTATCAGATACAACCATATAACTCAACAATAGTATGTTGCCCTTAGAATATTGTTGTATCAACCCTATATTTTTTCTACGTATATTCAGCTTTTTTAGGACTAGATTTGTTAACAAGGTGCAAAATTACATTTTGCTCAATAGAGTGCAAAGTAACAGGTCAACTGCTTGCAATTTTGCAAAAACCCCTAAAGACGTGTTGGCTGAGTTTTGGAATTCTCTTACGGAAGAGTTAAATAGTGCAGGCTGCTGGATGTGTGACATCAGCAAATCTTATCCTCTGGCTACACCTTTCTGGTAACCACCTGCTGCAAAGAACCGCAGGCAGGCACACAATGTTATTTTATTATTGGTGTTATTCCAAATTATGTTTTGGTTTTTGGAATATTATTGTCCAGTACATCTAGAATATATTTAAATAAATGCGGCTTTACAATGTTGAATAATTCTAAAACAATTTGTTTATAGAATAAGTAACTTACGATGCATCGAGTAACTCCAACGGATTAGATTTATCTCGTAAATGTCTACGAGCAATTCGGTGTTGTCGAGATTTTTCCTCCGGTAGTTCAATTATACTTCGATTCTAAACATTGGACTTAAATTTCAATTAAACAAATTTTCACACTTTATTCTTCACTGCACTGACAGTTTTATATTTTCATTACTCTCACATATTTGACATTCACTACGTACTGATAGCACGTACAAGAGTTCCCATGAATTTCACGATAGCCATTTCCCCTTTCTGGGAATTGAACATTTTATGGGAACAAATATTTCCAATCTCATTCACGATAAGAGCGAATGAAAGAGTTTTCTTGTTTCATCATAGAATTCGAAAGACGAGAAATTTAAAATTTCTTTTGCGCTATAAATATGAAAATCCCAGATTTTTGGAAGAAAGTATCCTTCTATGACTAAGTTTACAGCAAAAATATTAGACTTATCGTCTTCTGCAAATGTGTGAATCTGCATCCAGGTACATGGAACTTAACAAAACCAAAGTGAAAAATTAGTTGAAGATACCGTTTTTTGGAAAAGATGTTGTTTACTAAAGGCTATCTAAAACTTTGCAACTGCGGTTGTTATGGCAGATATGCCCGATGTATTTTCAAAATATATATTACAAAAATTAGTAAATGGTACACTTATAAAGTTTACTTCAAGTTTGCAGGAGTATATACAGTATTGGGCAAAACCTAAGAAACTCTGCTTGATTTTAGCTTGTAGTCAAAATTATATATAAATGAACTTATTTCAATTCAATGCTTTAATGCAGTTTTATTAGTAAATGTGTCATACAAAATTACCAAAAAATATTTTTGTAATTATCTCTCACCTGACGGTTTTTTTAGTACAACAACAAAAAATACTCAAAAAATCATTGGGCAAAACCTAAGAAACTTTTAATATTTGGTATAATAACCTTATTTTTTATTACTGCGGCGCACCGACGCGGCATAGATTTGATTAAATTATCAATTATTTTTGGATCTATGCGTATCCATTCATTCGCCAGACACGAAAATAAATCGTCTCTCTAGGAAAATTGTTTCGATCCAACATTCCTCTTCAATATGGAAAATAAATTTTCTATTGGGTTCAAATCGGGCGATGGAGCCGGCCAATCAAGCACTTGAATCCCTTTCGATTGTATCCAGTCCTTCACTAACTTCGATGAGTGTTTCGGATCGTTATCATGTTGAAACACCCATCGAAGTGGCATATTCCACTCGGCATATGGCAACATCTTATTTTCGAAAATGTCCATTTTGTTACAAATTCTGTGGAACGGCCCTAGATCATGACCTGAAAAACACGTCCACACCATCACACTGCTACCCCAATGCTTGATAGTGGTTTTTACAATATCGGGGCTTAAGCCTTTCACCTGTATTGCGCCTTTCACCTGTATTGCGCCTCTTACGACATACGCCATCGCAGTTGTACAAATTAAATTTGCTCTCGTAAGCAATCAAAATATTTTTTTTTGCAAATTTGAGCCTAAAAAAATCAGACATCAATAGGTGACTTGCATAGCTTAAAAATACATACCATTATATTATTAAATTTGTTCAACTCCGGTGGCGTATTTCGTGTGAGGCGCAATACAGGTGAAAGGCTTAAACACCGATATTGTAAAAAAACTGTCAAGCATGGGGGATGGTAGTGTGATGGCGTAGATGTGTTTTTCAGGTCATGGTCTAGGGCCGTTCCACAGAATTTGTAATAAAATGGACATTTTCGAAAATAAGATGTTGCCATATGCCGAGTGGAATATGCCACTTCGATGGGTGTTTCAACATGATAACGATCCGAAACACTCATCGAAGTTAGTGAAGGACTGGATACAATCGAAAGGGATTCAAGTGCTTGATTGGCCGGCTCCATCGCCCGATTTGAACCCAATAGAAAATTTATTTTCCATATTGAAGAGGAATGTTGGATCGAAACGATTTTCCTAGAGAGACGATTTATTTTCGTGTCTGGCGAATGAATGGATACGCATAGATCCAAAAATAATTGATAATTTAATCAAATCTATGCCGCGTCGGTGCGCCGCAGTAATAAAAAATAAGGGTTATTATACCAAATATTAAAAGTTTCTTAGGTTTTGCCCAATGATTTTTTGAGTATTTTTTGTTGTTGTACTAAAAAAACCGTCAGGTGAGAGATAATTACAAAAATATTTTTTGGTAATTTTGTATGACACATTTACTAATAAAACTGCATTAAAGCATTGAATTGAAATATGTTCATTTAAATATAATTTTGACTACAAGCTAAAATCAAGCAGAGTTTCTTAGGTTTTGCCCAATACTGTATTTGTTGTTATAGCTTTAACAAAATGCTGTAGTTTTGTATTAAAGGCAACCATGATTTGTTTTTCTATACTTTACTCCGTTGAAATAAATATTTTATTCAAAAATAATTAATTTGACTAGCTGACGATTTTTTGACGATTCGCAATAGTCATATTGACGATTTTAAACAAGATTTATCTGGCATTTATAGTCGTCATACTCGTAGTTAGTTAATTGGTCACAGTGATGTTATAATTATGCTGTTAATACCATTTTGACCAAATAGTTTTCTTTACTCCGCCCGTGCAGTGCACATGCATACACACATACTTTGCAAATTTAATTTGCATATAAGTAGTATATTTAAATAAATACATATTTATGTATATAAATTTTAATTCTAACAGAAATATTGATTGCAAATGGCAGCACGTTTTAATATGAATAACTTTCTACTTTTTAAAATTGTTATTGGAGTTTGAGGCATTGAAGCGACAAAGAGTTTGTCGGAGGTTATACAGCAATTTGTGCTTTGTTTTTTTTTTTTTTAGTTAAATTAATTTCGAGTAACTGAATGAATTCTCATATAATTCTTTAAATTACAAAAATAAATTAACAAAAAAAGAGATTTTGCGCATGTTTTTAATTCGTTACCAGGGGGCTAATTCTGTCATTCGCTTACGAGCGAGTTCTTACTTGAATGTGCGAGTTTTTACACTTTTCGGATTATCTCATTCGATATCGAGTAAACGGTTTCGAAATTTCTAATGACGCCATTCGATAGCGAGTAACCATTCGAATGCAACCGTGCAACTTTTTACTCGTAAGCAAAAGTACTATCGAAAACCCGCCAAACAGAAAAACATGAAAGAAATGTAAGTTCAAAATTTGCTTTGAATATAAAATTAAATGGATAAATAATTTTTTATTTCAGGCCAGCAGTAACGAAAATTAATTTTACATAAAAAGATATTTTGGCCAATTTTTTGGCAGCACATACCGACTTGGCAAAACGTGTATTACCCAATACAGCGCAAGGGAAATATAAAGCCAGCCAATTATGGCAAGAGCTTGCTCTGAAGTTGAACGCTTCTGGTCCACCAATTAAAGATGTGATTTGGCACACAGCTTTGTAATTTTGCACACAGTACTTTGGCTAATCGCCATTAAAAAATCATTTCCAACGGAGTGTGGCTGCCAATTGAATTTTTGGTGGATCTGCGATGAAAAGTTGTGCCTCAAAATTTAATTGGGCCACCAAATCGTTAAACGCTTCCTTTATGAGTCTAAATCGCGTCTTGAAACTGTGAAATAAACATTCTTTAATTTGCTAAATTTTTGTTGAACTTTTATAATTTTTTTAAATTAAAAATTTTTTGGTTTGTTCATATGTACATCGGCTTCTAGTTCAAGTTTTTTTCCTTTCTTAAGTTTTTTTTCATAAGAAGGATTTTTTACAATACAAATTCTTTATTTTATGGATGTATTTGAACAAAATATTGACTCCACTTACTCGTTGTTTGACAAATTTAAAGGATCTGCACTTCCCTTCATTTGTTTCCTTATTGTATAAAGGGTAACCGTTTTGTCGGAGTCAGACGTTGATGCATAATATTAGGTTGGGGAAAAAGAAATCCATTATTTTTTCGGTAGATGGCTGTAGTGATCGATATCTCGTAAATTATCGATCAAACAATTTCAAATTTATGCTCGTTGTCAAGGTAACAGTTCGCAATAAAAGAATTCGTTTGCAGTTTTTTGTTTTGTCCATTCAGTTCTGAGTTACACGGCGTTAAAGATGGAAGTCAACAAAGAGAAAATTCGGTACATTTTACAGTTTTTCTTTGATAAGGGCGAAAATGCAAGTCAGGCGGCTGAAAATGTGAATAGTGTTTATGGTCCCGATACTGTAACAGCTAATTACGCGCAATTTTGGTTTCGTCGATTCCGTTCGGGTATTTTTGACGTTAAGGATGCCCCTCGCACAGGCAGGCCCGTCGTCGAAAATGTCGACAAAGTCACTGAAATCATCGAAGTGGACCGGCATGTTAGTAGTCGTAGCATCGCCCAGGAGTTAAATATCGACCACAAAACAGTTTTAAACCATTTGCACAAAGCTGGATTTAAAAAAAAGCTTGAAAAAACTTTTTTAGTGATAAGAAATTGGCATCAAGGGAAGAGTGTGAAAATCAATTGCTGGAGTTTTTCGCTAATAAGGACCAAGACTTTTATGAGAGAGGCATAATGAAGCTACCATTAAAATGGCAACAAATTATAGAACAAAATGGTGCATATTTGACCTAAATCGGACAATGCAAAACATGTTAAATAAAGTCTTGAAGTTCACGTAAAAAAAATGGATTTCTTTTTCCCCAACCTAATATAATAATATTGGGTCCATTTCTTTTGAGTTTTTAGTTTTATTGAATTTGTTGCTCGTACATTTTAACTTGCTTTGTCAAAACATATGATTTTTGTTGACAATTTGCGGCAGTGTTATATAACACATTTTGTCAGTATTTTGCAACACTGAAGTGATAACTCGATTCGTTACGTAACGAGTCACATCATTAGAAATTTACACGATATCGAAATTATTTTCTACTCGATAGTAATTTCGATCACGAATGACAGTATTAGCCCCCAGCTTTTGCCCGTGACTTCGCTCCCGTTAAGAAGTAATATTATTAATTTATACAAATTTTCATTCCCTATTTTAACCCCTTGGGGGCAGAATTAATCAAAATCCTTTCTTAGGGGATGCCTACGCCATAGAAGCTTTATCTCAGCCCGATCGGTTTAAAATTTAAAAAAGTTTCATACAACATTTCATCACCTATTTTATCCTCTTAAGGCTAAGAGATTTTTAAAAAATTAAAAAAAAATTTTAAACATTTTTCACATAATTCGTGTAGTTTTAAGCCTAAGTAATGGGATGGATTTGATGAGATTTCGATGAAAATATGACATCTCACAAATTCAAAAATAACATGCTTTTTGGGTTAAATTTGACACACTTTTAACGTAGCCTAAGCGATTTTTAAAAATTTTGAAAAAAAATTTTAAACATTTTTTACATAATTCGTGTAGTTTTAAGCCTAAGTAATGGGATGGATTTGATGAGATTTCGATGAAAATTTGACATCTCACTTATTAAAAGTAACATGTTTTTTGGGTTAAATTTGACGCACTTTTAACGTAGCCTAAGCGATTTTTAAAAATTTTTATTTTGAGTTCAAAATTTCTTGCGCAAATCTGTCAAAATGCATGCAAAAGTGATTCGTTCGAAGTATTTGCGAAATAATTTGATAAAAGTAGTATTGAGTTTTTTAAGTGAAAAACACGCAAAATGTATCTGCAACATGTTTTAAATTAAAATTGTTTCTGGGATTATTTTTTTTTTCAGCTGCGAAATAACAAAAGCAAAGCTTTTTTCCGCACGAAATACATAGAGGCATATTTAAAATTAAGAAAGAAAATGTCATATATTCGTACGAAACAAGTAATGTTGCTGAAAAATTTTTGCACATTCAATCTCAATACTAGGCTTTACGGGTAGAATTAATCAAAATCCTTTCTTAGCGGATGCCTACATCATAACATCTACCTGCATGCTAAATTTCCAGTCCGTCCAGTGGTTTGGGCCAAAGGTTCAATTCGTCGCATAGTAGTTGGCGGCGGCGGCTGGGCACAAAGAAGTTCGGCGGTGGCTAAAGGCCGTCTGTAGCCGACATATGTGCTTTTTTTTAACATACATGTAGTAATATTTCAATGTCAAAATATTGCTTAAACAATATCGTTTTTAGGCAAATAGCTTCTTCACTGTTTTTCATCTAAATTCATAAAAATTTTAAGCTTTTTACTATATATACAAATTTTTGCTGCACAAATTTACTAAATACCGCTGATTTACTCAAACTAAGTCATAGTTCAAAATATACACATAATTTTTTCGAGCCAACAATGCAATTTGTTGACAATACTATCCTTTGTACTGTTCCATAAACACATTCAAATAACTTTTGAACCGCGTCTTTTAGGAGCTATTGTCTAAATATACATTTATATTTATTTATTTATTATTTATTTAGTGACTATACAGTTGAAAAGTAAATTTGGATGCACAGCATAAGCGGGGTGACAAAGACCATAATGTCCAAGATGATATTAACAGTACTTCTGTAGCGTCGCTGTGACTAACTATAATGACCTATGCCTTCACATGGGAAGTTTCCACGTGGTTAACAATGAATAACCTCTAAAAAGCTGTAAACCAATACAGTTAGTTGAGGCAAACCGTTAACCAGTGCGAGTGAGACGCAAAACTCTCAAAGACCGAGCAACAAACACAAGCATGACTGCACTTAAGAAATAATTACAATGAAGCGAGAGCTGTTCTTCAGCCCAGAGCTGAACCTTTAAATTGTATGTTTATATGTACTAATTTTTTTTTGACTACTTATTAAGAAATAAATTCGAGTATTTTGAAAAAGAAATAACGACACGTTGTTGAGTTTATTTACATAAAATTGATTTTAAATAACAATATGTTGCTCAAATTAATTAAGATGTCAAGCAAATGTAAGCTTATAGTAATCTGTCACCAGAAAAATAGCGGATCGGTCGTATGATCATGCTGTCAAACTCTTACATGAAACATAAGAAACTGTATAAAATACATAAACAAAAGCTTGAGATCATAGATTTTGACAGTGACAAAAAGTCATTATGCTGCTACGACAATGCCACTTTGTGGAGCTAAGTACGGCGGCTGAAAATAAGCCAATTTCCGGAGTTCGCTAGCTGTTTTTGGAAAAAATAAGCATTCCATGGAAGAGCAGTGGACTAGTTTGACAAAAAAAACTTAATGCAAATGGACCACCTGTACGTAGCATTGTTGAATGGAAAAAGGTAAGGAATTTATTTCTGTGTGCTATTATAAGTATGTATTTGGAAATGTAATTGTATAATTTCAGACTTGGACTGACTTAAAATCACGGACAAAAAAAAAAAACAGCTGAGAATAAAAAAAGCTTGTCTGAAACTGGTGGTGGCCTCTATCGGGTGAACGCACTTTCCGAATTGGAGCAGATTGTGGGTCGGCCATTGTTTTTATCAAAAGCCGCAGCACCTAGTGGCAAGGTTTTTGGTTTCATTGGTAGAGCAAGTCCGAAAAACATGAACTCTATGGAAAGCTGCATTCGCCGACAATTAAGACTTGGCGAACAGTGTGCTGCTATAGCAAAACGGCATTCGGATGCTTCAGTTATGCTAGCTGAAGCAGCAACAACAATTGCGGATGCGGCCAAAAGAATAGCTGATGCCGGTGAAATTCAAGCAGCAGTTGCTAAAACAAATGCTGAAACTAATAAGAACATTTTATGGTCGCTGGAAACGATTCTAAAAAATATAAAACAATGATTTTAAATTGTAATCCATCAGTTTTTACTTAAAAATCTGAAAGAAAAATTAACGAATTAAAATTTTGTTTTTTGTAAAACCATTTCTTTTATTTCTATATCTACTTTGGGGTGTTTTTTTTTTTTTTTTTTTTTTTTTTTTTTTTTTTTTTTTTTTTGCATACAAATATGTTAATAAAAATGAAAAGAAAGAACAACTTTTTGTTGAAATATTTTTTAATATAAGCAAATTTAAACGATTTCACGCTGATAATTAAAAATATATTTTTACACAAATGTATACACATATTTAGAAATTTATTGCAATACTTCTTCTAATGGCTGCTGCAGTAGTCTCTTCTTCTTCGCCGTCATGCACCGTAGTATCGTCTCGTACTTCTGCTTCATCTACATTTATTATTTTTGTTGCTTTTTCAGGAGAGTAATGGAGCCCTCGAAACGCTTAACTTCGTCGCATGCAGACTTAATGCGAATATGTGTCCCGTCAACACATCCTATTACACCTGGGAACCCTGTGCGTTCGAAAAAGCTTTCAATTATTGCTGCTTCTTCTTCTGGCTGAGGCATTTGTATCCATTGCGGACAAATGTTATCTTCAAACAGGTTTAAACATTCTACAATGATTCTTTGCACTGTCGACTTGGCCGTTGAGGAAATATTTTCATTTCCAATTCCTCTCTGGTAACTCCCCGTGGCCAAGAAACGCAAGAAAGTGGCTATTTTTATATCCGGCCGAATTTGGATGCAACGCGATGCAGGTGACCATTTGCTCTTTAACGTGTTTAAAATGTTTACAAAAATATCTTTCGATACGCGAAAATTTGCCACAAACCTAAAAGAACACATTCATGTTTGCACATACAATTCTTAGAGCTTATGAATCAAAAATACATTTATAACTACTTACAGGTTTGATGACATATCCAGAACACAAAAATTATCGCGCAAATGTCTGCGAGCAACCGGGTCCTCCTCCTCATCATTTTCTAAAAAATTAACAGCCACAGACAAAAACATTTGTAGTAATACTACCAACAAAATTAACACGATGAACACTAAACTTTTTTGAACTCAACAAGAAAAGAATTTTATTTTTGTTAAATGTTTTTTATAAAATTTATTTGTTTTCTTTTACTTTTCATCTAGCATAGAACTGTATTTTTACTGTTTACTTTAAATGTTTTAACGATTTTTATTTTCAATTGCCGCTTAATTTGTGGAATATAGTAATATGTGGCAATATAGTAATTTGACAAGGAATAAATTGATTACGTTAAAAACGTAAAACCTGACGACCGACAAGTCAATGGTTAGTGGGGACAAGTCAATGGTTAGTGGGACTTGTTGTCGTTCGCTTAACTTATCGATCGATATCGATTTATTAAAAGAAATCAAAGACGTTAGTATATTTTTAAGTTTACAACAAAGCCTCTGGACTTTGAGGTAGTAATTTGATCAATAACCCACAATATAAACAAAGCTTTTGTTTTGCAAATAATATGTACTTTCTTTCGGATAAAAACTATCGATAGTGGACTAAAAATAAAACTATCGATAGTACTATCGATAGTTTTGTTCGGCGCATAAAAAATTTTATCGCCGACTTAAACCTAAAAATATACTAACGTCTTTTAATAAATAACCGGTGACACTAAATTTAATTTTCATACATTTTTATTAGAAATTGCAAGTCTTTGGCAATAATTTTTCTTTTTAAAAGCGATCGATAGTACTATCGATAGTACTATCGATATTTTTGCAGCTCCAAGAAGCGCCCGTAAAACGCGCGTTTCTTAGAACACCTAAAATGAATTTATGGTCAACTGTCAAAATATCACTAGCGATAACTTTTCAGCAACTGACAATAAATGTCATACTTATACAAAATTTTTTGTTAGTTGGGTTGCTAACAGGCAACGCAACTAAAGTTCGATTGCTATCGATAATCGGATCCTAAATGAAACAAGCTTCCGCATATATAAGTACATACATGTGTTTATGTACGTATTAAATGAAATTAAATGAACTTAATTTAATTTCTTTCGCCTGCGAATGACTAGAATAAATCTAGATATTCTCATTATTTAAAAAAAAACACAATTTCATTGACACATAAATTATTTATATTTCACAAGAATATTTTGTTTTTGTTTATTATATTCTTTCTAAATTTCAATTAAAAATTTTTTTTTTATTAAAACCTGTTTCTAGTGACAATAAACTGAGTTGTTGACAATCAGAACAAATTCATTTTTATGATATTCGAACGAGTGCGTGTTTTTAACGCGTTTCAACAACATTGAGAAGATTTGATGAAGTGATTTTTGCATTCATTTTAGCTGAATAAAAATGTGACACTTTCATTATAAATAACATATGTATGTACATGCATGCACATGCCTGCACATTAATTTTTTTATGTTTTAATCAACATAGTTTTCTTCTAATTGAAATAATAATCATTAAAATTAAATTGCATTTAAACACTGTTTGTTGTAAGACAGAATTAAATCAATTTTCACATATTTTGCTGTTGTTTTTTACACATTTGTGTTTAGTTTTTATTTAGTCTTTAGTTGATAAATTATTTTAAAATATTTATCATTAAAAATGAAATTAATGGAATTTATACCCTACAGCCATTAAATGGTAATATGAGCAAATAATATTATTAAAATAGAATATTTTAGTTAATGAATAAAATAATAATTTTTTATTGTGAAATAAATACCAGATAGAACACGAAGAGCATATTTATACAAAGATTTGAAGCCATGACTTTTTTTTTGTATTTTCCTTTCAGAATTGCTACGAAACCCATATTACATTTTTACGAGGTTTTTTTTTGGGATTTCCTTTTCTTAATTGTTATTGACAGAAAAAATCATTTGTCCCCCTTTATATTTGTGTTAATATCGAACTTGCCAGATGAATGGAAAAAAATGACGACCGATTTAAGGGGGTGAACTATTACACGGCTCAACAGCACCACCATGTGGCTTGCAATGCTCAAACTGGACATTTTTCTTTTTTTAATTGATGTCGTAAAAAAGTTATTTGTCTCTTTTTGATAATATTGTTGTAATCACCTTATACGGGGGCGGTTCAGAAATTTCTTAGCCTAGCACAAAAAATGCGGTATAAACAAAAAAAAGTTAAGTGTTATGGAAACTTCCATCTCTGCTATGCACACATGTTAAATTTTGTTTCGATCTGGTAACTCCTTCATATAGAAACAGGTGTTCACAAAAGTTGCATCCACGATTTTTTTACAATGAAAAAATTAGAAATGCGTGGTGTCATTAAATATTTACCTAAAAAAGGTTTATCGGAACAAGAAATTCATAATGATACGGTGAATGTGGAAAAAATGATATAGAAAATTGGGTTGCTGAATTTTAACGTGGTCGTACAAGCATTGAAGATGAACCACCTAGTGGACGTCCAAAAACAGCAACAACAACAGAAACTGTAGCCAAAGTGCATGATATGGTATTAAATGATCGACGAGTAAAAGTGCGTGAAATAGCTAATATCATGGGCATCTCAAAGGATCGAGTCCATTTAATTTTGCATGAAGAACTACAGATGAAAAAGCTTTCTGCAAGATGGGTGCCGCATTTGTTAATAGTCGACCAAAAACGCATAAGAATGAACATTTCTCAAACTTGTTTGGATCGTTTTAAACAAAATAAAATGGATTTTAATCGTCGTTTCATAACTGTTGATGAGACATGGATCCACCACTATACTCCGGAGACAAAAGAACAATCCAAACAATGGACTGAAGCTGGAGGAAGTGCCCCAAAGAACGCGAAAACAATCCAATCGGCTGGTAAGGTTATGGCAACAGTTTTTTTTTGGGACTTCAAAGGTATTTTATTGATTGACTATCCGCAAAAGGGTAAAACAATAAATTCAGAGTACTATTGCAACCGTTTGGATCAACGAAATGTACAAATTCAAGAAAAACGGCCTGGCTTACAACACAAAACAATAATTTTTCATCAAGACAACGCACCAGCTCACAAGAGTGTTTTAACAATGGCTAAAATCAACGAAGTAAAGTACGAGTTGCTTGACCTCCCACCTTATTCTCCTGATTTAGTTCCCAGTGACTTTTACCTGTTCTCAAATCTCAAAAAAAAATCCTTGCTGCCAAACGTTTTACCTCAAATGAAGATGCAATTACAGTTGTAAACCACTATTTTGAAGACCTTGAGGAAAACTATTTTAATCAAGGGATAGAATTGCTAGAAAAGCGGTGGACTAAGGGTATTGAAGTTTTAGGAGATTATATTGAAAAATAAAAATATTTTTGAAAAACTAACTATTCTCTTTCATTGATAGGCTAAGAAGTTTCCGAACCGCCCTCGTACCAGAAGAATAAAGAATAAAGTATCTTAACAAATTAACATAATGCATCTGCCAACGTGGTTAACTATAGCACAGTTTCAAAAGCTCACACAGGTAACAACCTTCTGCTATATATTTGTAACCACATGAATAAATCCCTTGCTGAAGAGCTCGCGCCTCCTAATTCCTACACTGAAAAGAAAATTCAATCCAACCGTGCTTAAATCAATCCCAAGAGGTGTTTAAAGTACGAAAAGTATGGATTTTCTTAAATCAAATACGGATTAGTTGATTCAAGTACGGATCAATCAAGCACTTAATACTTGCTTTTAGACATATTTAGTCACGAATTCGTAATTGAAATAAGCCAAAAACGAGTTTGATTTGAGAAAACCTGAGATCTTCTTAAAATCAATCTTAAAATGCGTATTTTAAAGTTGATTCAATCACAAATCCATACTTGAAATAAGAACATTGAATCTCTTATTATTTACTCTTTTAGCTACTAATATTTATATCAATAAAAAAATATACAGGGTGTCGCAGAACTCAACGTCAAGCCGAAACAGGGTAACAGGATTGATTGTAACCATCATGACAAAAATCATTACTTAGTTCAAGTCATCCATCCACCTTTTCGGTGAAAGTAAAGTGATGGCTCTCGTTGTTTACAAAGCGTTTGACAGAGAGTGGCATGCTGCACTTCTAGCAAAACTTACTGCTTTTAGTGTCGGTGGCGACTTTTCTCGGTTTGTATCGAGCTTTCTCAGGGACCGCACTATACGAGTTGTTATAGATGGGGTCTAATCAAACGAGTCAGGGTACCTCTGACATGTTGTAATCGTTAACAGGGCATGTGTTGTTTGCAGAATAAGTTGAATTTAAATTATGTTATGTTCATGAATTTTCCAATTTGTCAATATTGTTAAGAGTTTATCCATGTTTATAAATTTTTTGTATGTTTTTTCAAATAATTTTTTATAACATTTTAATTTTCCTGAGGATGATAACAAACTGTTAACGAAATATCGAAAATAAAAATTGTTAAACATTTTTTATAAAAAACAACAAAAACAAAGACCTTTAGCTGGAAGAATTAATATAAACAAGATCAAATAATACAAATATTGGAATGTATGTCTTTTAGGTATGCCTTTAAATCATAGTGTAGGTTTGTAACTTTTAATGAAATCTAAATTAAAATGCTGCAAAGTTGTTGGAGGGTAGCCAACAGCCGTTTAAGACATACAAAACCACTTTGCTCACTTGTAATTGCATTAAAAACACATTTCAAATCGCATAATTCAGTTAACAGTCTCATTTAGCTGGTCAATAGTAATTTACGTCAAGTTTAATTGTATCTCGAAATTACTGCTAGTAAATTAAAGAAAACACTAAATTTCCACATTTATTGCAAATTAAATTTTAAAGGGTCAGATTTACAGTCATAAAAAATTGCTATTAATAGTAATGTGTTAATCAACTAAAGCCAAGAAAAAAACATACTTTACATTTACCGCCATTTTTTTAATATTTTTTCTTATGTTTCTTTGATTTTTTTTTGTCTTTAACCAGTACACAGTCCTCCCCTGTGTACTGGTTACTTGCTCTACGACTACATATGCCAACTAAAATAAGAATCAAGGAAATGGATTCCTAGACAAGATATCTTATATGTTCTGCATAGACGAACGACTGGTCTACAAAATTTGTATGATAAGCACCTTATATATATATATATATATATATATATATATATATATATATATATATATATATATATATATATATATATATATATATATATATATATATATATATATATATATATATATATATATATATATATATATATATATATACCCTGTCGGAAACTGAGTTAATTTTAAACTAACTTTAAGTTAACTATTCCTCAACTAGTGCTGACTGACACTTGGATTACTTTTCAGTGGAGGCAACTAACTATTTTAACATTGTGATGTCCTAGGAGGTAGTCAATTGTCCGAATTTACACTACTTTTCAGCTAACTTAAAGTTAACCTGCTAAATGTTAACTTTCAGTTAACTTTTTGAAACTAGCAATATTTTCACTATTCTACCGTTGGCTACAAATAAGGTATTTTTAAATCAACCATAATTTAGTTAGTTTTAAATCAACGAAAAGTTAATTGTTGACACTATAGCTAAAAAACAACTTTTTGTAACTAGCTGACATCTAACAATTATTCAATTGTTATATTTTTTCGAAATAAAATAAATTAGTCAAAATTTTTAACGCATTTATTTGTAATTTTCCAGAAATAATTTATTAAAAACTTCACTTTTATATTACGTGCACAAACTGAAAATATTACATTGTGTGCAAAAAAATTTCAGAAATAATTTAAATAAATATTGGATCAAATGTTTCTTTTTTGGCGTATACACTAGTTCTTTTTTAAAAGAGCCTTCTTAAAGAACTCTCATTCTTGCACTTTTTATTAAAATTAAAACAATCACATACAATTTATATCTTTATTGTTAGATATATGAACTCATAAAAAACTTTATTTTAGAAAACATTCACAGAATTGAAAAATTTATATGTATATAAAAAAAACTTCAATATCACGCATGAGTATTGAAAATAAAATTGAAATCTACGGCGCCTACTAGGTGGCGACATTGCATACAAGATAGCTTAAAATTGGTTTATAAAAATTAATTTAAAGTTGGCTATTTTTGTAGTCAGCTACTCATTTTCCGACAGGGTATATATATATATATATATATATATATATATATATATATATATATATATATATATATATATATATATATATATATATATATATATATATATATATATATATATATATATATATATATATATATATATATATATATATATATATATATATATATATATATATATATATATATATATATATATATATATATATATACATCTATATATATATATATATACTTATATTTGATTCATCAGCAAAAATAAGTAATTTTTCTCTCAAAATTTTGTCATAAATTTTTCCGAAGCTGCTGAGTAAGGTAATTAATGTAGAAATTAATATAGAAATTATTTTAGCGATACGCCACCATTTTTGAAAATACTAAAGTTTTAGACAAAAATTTATAATAAATGTTAGATATACGAGGTTTACCCCGTGAGCAGATAGTTCTTTTAAAAGCTCGGTTTTCATACCATCGAAAACGCAAAACTTGGGTGGCTTGAGACTTCCCACTAAAGGTTTTACTTCATTTGTTGAAATATATTCTGAGTTAAGTGCGGCATAGTTTAGTGAACTGTTATAAATTAATACGTTATCAACTACTTGTTCTAGAGTCTGACACCAAAGTTGTCTGAGATATGATGATTTTGAAAAAATTTTCGTGAAAGGCATTTACTTTGTAGCGAACCTACTTTTTTTACCTTAGACCAGTACTCAGAGGATGACCGCTACATATGCAGTGCATTGTACAGGAATTAGAAAAATAGGTTACGAGGAGGGGGAAAGAAGGAGTAGTGTTTGTGAACATTTGACTTGAACCTTACAACATTATAACAGACACAAAACACGCTTGCAGGCAACTTATTCCACAGACGAAGTGTACGGCTGAAAAACGAATTCTCTCTGTAATGCATAGTACGATTCCCCGGGCAATCGACCACAAATGGATGAGCTCTGGACGATGAACGCGTGCTTCGTTGTAACGATAGAATAGACAAGCTTCTTTGCCCTCTCCTGCACACGGCCGAGTAAGCCCAAAACAGACTTTGACTAACATGAGAGTTGTATTCCAATTTCCGTCGGATATAGGTGGTATAAATAGTAAGGAGATCCGATGGAGAGAAGTAAGTCTTAACCCGTTTCAAAAACCCGAGGCACTTGAATGCTTCTTTAGAGACATGAAAAATGTGATCATTCAATCGAACATCACACTGTATTTTCATTCCCAAAACATCAAGAACAAGAGAAGAAAAATAATAATCAAATCTTTAGCTGGAGGACAACTAGCTGTTTCGTAGTCGCTACACTACTCATCAGCACCCACTGGGATTTGAACTCGGCTCATGACGTATCATGATCTGCTGCTTTAGCCACTCAGCCACCGAGGCATTTAATTATTTTATATTGAATCACATATGCATTTTGTTAAAATTATACAGTTCAACCAAGATTCAATAAATTAATAGAAGATCACCGTTCAATGAATCATTCGTATTTTGCCTCTTGGCAGCAATCTCTGATAGGGTAGACCTATAACTAAAAGAGTATAAGTGACAAATGCTGCTGTCATCCGCGAAAGAGTGGATAGGGTTGGAAGTTTGAGAAAGTAGGAGAAAGAACGGAGCCTTGCGGTACACCTGAATTAATCTTGAACTCGTTTGATGAGACCCCATCTATAACAACTCGCATAGTGCGGTCTCTGAGAAAGCTCGATGTAAACCGAGAGAAGTCATCACCGACACCAAAAGCTTTAAGTTTTGCTAGTAATGCACCATGCCACACTCTATCAAACGCTTTTGAAATATCCGGAGCCACCACCTTACTTTCACCGAAATGGTGGATTGAGTGGCACCATTTCTCCGAAAGATATGCCATAAGATCGCCAGTAGAACGACCATTACGAAATCCATATTGACGATCACAAAGTAGTTTATGCGACTCTAGATACCTCATGTGGTGATGGTTAACCATACTTTCCATTACTTTGGAAAGCGCAGAGCAAATTGCGATTGAACGGTAATTGCTTCACCCTTTTTGGGTATTGGTGTTACATTAGCAACCTTCCAGCACGATGGAAACTCGCCAAAATGGTAAATTATGCTGACGCGCAAGCGTAGAAGATCACTGCTTCAAGACCGGTGCTGGAATGCCATCCGGTCCAGGAGTCTTATTTATGTCGAGGTCGGCTACAAAACTTTTAACTGCTCGAGCCCGGAAAAATATCTTTAGCATAGGTACAGATATTGTTACGAGCTCGGGGAGTGGTTGACAGCTTTCTGGCAAGTAGGGATTGCTTGCAAAAAATTTCAGCCAACAGGTTAGATTTGTCGGGTTTGGTCTATAAGTGAAGGAATATTGGAAAACTGTTACTTTAGTAATATTCCAGAAAGGTTTTGAACGCTTGTCAAGTCTACGTAATCTGTCATTCCATTGCCGATTTATATTTCAGTCTTCACCAAACGGTTATAGCGTTTGTATTCTTCGAAATCTGTTATACTTCTGTATCTTTGCCCCAATTAGGTAGATAATAAAAAAAAAAAACAGGTTTAAAATACAATAAAAAGCAAAAAATTCATATTTTAAAGTCTTTCAATTCAGTTAAAAAGGTTTTTAATTGAAAACAGAGCGAAAAAACAATAAACGCTTCAGGTTTGACTATGAATAGGAGCCGGACAGAATATTTGAAATAAAAGCCAATCTGTAACTAACAAATTATAATTATTACTCATACAAAAATTCAAATAGTTAATCATATGCATTTGGAATAAAGAATAAATGGAGTGACAGTATGAATTCTAGTTAACACCTCTAGAATGGAAAAGCAAAATTTACGTTTCAACGAACAACATCCGTATCCGTTTCAATTAGAATGTCCATCCACACACAAGTTAGAATATAGACGAAATGTTTTTTGTTAAAGAACCATTTAAAATCGTTTATTATTACGGGTAAAATATGTATAAAAAACATATTTTTATATATACATACGAGTACATACTTTGATAAATTTTTACAAACAGTTTTAAAAGATCTTATCCAAACACATTCAATCGTTTGAATTTATGTACTCGTATGTGACATGAGTTGTCATTTCATATTGATTTCAAATTTTTCTAAAAAGTTCTAATCTGCTGTAGTTTAATTGAACAATATATAAGAATATGTATATATGTACATAGTTACATAGTTTTTATAATTCTTGTATATTCAATTACACAATAATTTAGTTTTTCTGCTGAAATGCTCAACGGGAGACAGCTACACAATAACAATTAAAACATGATACAAAATGACTTATTAATCATTATTTTACAATAAAACAAGATATATACATACATATGTATACGAGTATGTATGTATGTAATTATATTGGTTTGATAAAACTTAGAACATACCAAATAGAGCAGTAAAAAGTTTTAATGTTTACAAGAGCGTTTTTCTCTTACTAGAATTTTTATTGGACTTTTGTCATTCATGAATGAATTACTTCAGCTGAATGATTCTTTCCAGAGAAAGTGTGCGAGGCACACGGGGGTTAGGGGATTAATAAAGGGAGATCAACATACAATGGACTTACCGATATCCAATCAAAAAAGGAGGGACGATTCTACGAGAATGACAAGGTTGAGATTGTTGATGCGTTCGGTGATGTAGAGTCGACGGTGATGATGGTGTCCGCGTCAGATGCCGATGAAGTGTTCCGATGTTGAATGTGTGGAATGGGGACGATGATGCTGCTTGCGTGCAGTTGTTGATGAGGAAGATGCTGCTTGCACGCAGTGCTGGTGATGCACTGAGATGATGGGCTGGTGTTCACCGATGCGTGGCGATGACAATAGGCTGATGGAGAACTGACCTGATGATGCGCTCGCTTTGGCTGCTGCTGATGGTGCTGTTGTTGTTGCTGTGGCCGTATCATTTAAATCCTCGGCATTTTCTGCAGTCTCGCAAAGGCCCTTTGATGTTTGACCAGTCAGCGGCGCGTAATAGACCCTTAGAAACAATTATCCTGGCGCCTTTTAGTCGTCATTGAATTAAACACAAATTTTGTTTGCCTTTGATTGGCGGCACACTTTATTGGTTTTGGTAATTTAGGGGGGAAAAAAAGAAATCACATAAAAGGCCCCGATGGCACACACCATTCACGGCAAAAGAATTGATTTTAAGAATACTTCACTTGGTTGTGTATCCGTCTGTAGTTCAACAAGGACTGACTATAACAGCCTAGCGAACATGAGGTCGAAACCTTGCAGTTCGAACTTAACGAGCCTGTATGCGCTAAGTTCGCCCTGCCAGGGGCTGCCATACTCGGTTTGAATTAACCGGGTTGCCAAACGTGAACAGAAAGAATGAAACATTTCGGTATCCTAAAGGCCGTGTCAGATAAAACTTTGTCGCTTTGCATGAAGTTTAAAACTTTAAGAGAAAAGCACGAAGTAAAGGGTGTATGTCACGATAAAAACTTTGGCAACGCTCACGATTTGTTTATTTATCTAAAAAAAATGGTTGTTAATTTTTATATATAATCATTTCTTATGATAATAGAAGTTAGAATTATTATTAGACGAACTACTGAAATTAGTTCTAATTGTTTTGTTAGTGTATAAATATTTGAAGCTATTAGAAAAAACTTCAACGTGTAAAAAGATGAGAGTTGCCGAACTTGTCACTTCACATTGCGTTAGAAGTGCTCTATGTGACATGTTTCATATAAGTATATATATTTTATCTTAAATGTCAAAGCGAATTTGCAACGCAAAGCGAATCAAAAGCTTCATCTGACACGGCGCCTTAACTCTGTTTTTTCATCATTCTCTTTCATTCGCCCATTAAGATCCCGTAGGCATACAAAATCAATTGAGTAAAATCCTTATTAAATTTTAAATTAATTTGAAAAATTAATACCAATAAAAAATTATAAATAGCTTGTTTTCTATGCTTCCCAGCTATCTATTGTCGACATTCCATAGGAACTATCCTAATCATCAGTAGACTTTGGAAATCTTTAAAAGATATTCTCAAACATTTAATTTTATATCCCAACAATCTAAATAAATTTTTGAGAATTAGATTGTTGGGATTCATATGATTGTTCTAAACTTGCTAAGAAATTAAAGGAACAAAACTAATATTTAGCATTTGATACATAGTAAATAAAAAATTAATTTGGCATAACAAGTATTTCCTTTTATAAAAACTAGATATTTCAATAAGTCATCCGGCAAACCATAATCTTTCTACAGGTCCTGAGGAGCACAAGCTGCTGTTAAATTTTATAAATACATTTTTGATATTAGGAGAGTTTTCCAGAATGGCAAGCTCCTTGCTTTTATCATTTAGAAAACTGATAAACTCAAGTTCCAAATTTGATTTACGAGGTTGATCACTGTATTGTCCAAAACAACAATAAAATCTTCATCCTCTTTACCTCAACTACTACTTATTCTTCTGCATCCAGTCATGGTTTCACGTTTTTTGTAATTTTTCTCCAAGGTATCAATTGCAAGATTTTGAATTTTTTGCCTCTCTATTACTGAGATGCTTTCTGGCAATTAGCTCATTTTGAAACTAAGATGGAAACATGACACCGATATGGCTCTATTTGCTCCAGGTGTCAGCATAAGAAGCTCATTAAATCTTATTTTATTAAATGCCTCAAAGTATTATACTGCAGTGGATCTAATCTAGTTCTCGCAGCCTAAAATTTTCCATAATAAAAATTATTTCCCTGTATATAATTCAAAGCGTTGGGAAAAAGCTGGTGGCAAATATATGGAAATTCTTACTGATATCACCTGATTGGTGTAAAATGTATTTGCTCTGGACAAAATAAATGAAAGTTAAATTGCAGTATCGCAAAATAATAAACATTTTAATGATTGTAGTTTCTAGCGGTTTTAGCTTTTTTTGTGAAATAACTTGTTTTCAATTTAATATAATAAATAAATGTATTTTGTAAAAATGTATTTTTGAGCGACATGTACTTGAAATACAAAATACTAAATACTTTCAGGTCGTGTATTTGAAATACAGATGCAAAATACGTATTTGTATTTCAAAGGTGGCATGTCATAACGTCCAGTGACATAAAGTCCATGGACGTTATAACACACTTAAAAGTGTCATAAGGTCCATGGACGTTAAGACACTTTTGAAAGTGACATATTGTCCATCACGGAGGTGTCGTAACGTCCATGGACACTATGGCACTTTGCGGAGTGTCATAACGTCCATAACTTAAGTAATAATAAAAAAATTTGTGTAAGTTGAAAATTATGATTTTAATAATTTAATTTGTCAGCGAATGATAATGCATTTCTCGCTAAATTGTGGGCACATCGCTGTCAAACTGTGAACATACCGCCGTCAAATTGCGAATAGATGGCCCAAAAATACCGGTATTAAATTGAGAATGTCTTGTTGTCAAGATGAGATCGATTTGTGCAATTAAGAACGAATGTTGTCAAAACGACAACACCTTTTGTCACCTGATATGATTTGTTTATAATTTTGCCATTACGTTTTCCGTGTTTTCCAAGTGCTGTTGTCTAAAAAGAAATATATATGTGCATATATAACAATATAAAGGACAAGCAATTTGATTTATCTGATAAGCAATCAAATGAAAGAAAATTGTTTTATGTATTGATAGTAATATTAAAAACCTCAGATACTGATATATGTATGTGCAATGCCCATCGGTGCCGATTTTTCCTTCATATTTCCTTTATGAGTGATCAACCAATGCAAAGTAATAAAGATTATTAAAACCAAAAACTTGATCAGCAATTGGGCATTGCACATACATATATCAGTATCTGAGGTTTTTAATATTACTATCAATACATAAAACAATTTTCTTTCATTTGATTGCTTATATTATAAATCAAATTGCTTGTCCTTTATATTATTATAATTCCCTTTATATTCATAGTTCCTTTATAAGTAATCAAGCAATGCAAAGTAATAAAGACTATTAAATAAAAAATAAAAAAAGATATTGGAGAAGAAAGCGATTCAGAAACAAAAGATATCGAAGAAAATGCTATCAACATCAATATGACAGGTGACAGAAATCTTAAATGCGTTAAATGCTTGGCAGAGCTAAGAAATGCAGGTATTTTATGATTTGTTCTCCTGGTTTTCAAAATTTGGACACTAAATCTAAGAAGCTTTGCCTTTACTATAGAAAAATTTTTGAATGTGATATACTGCTAATAAGCGATTATATATTTTGATAATAAAGTACTTTTTACTTCTGTGAAAACTCATTTATGTAAAAAAAAAAACTAAAATTTTGGTTTAATTTTTCAAGGGAATATTAATTCGTAGATTTAAAGAGAATATAAACAAATTCTGTATTAAAATAGTTACTTCTTTAATCAAAAAGAGTGAAAGTGTTAATTTCTTTTAGGCAATATAAGCAAGAGTTATGCATCAAAGTTTTGCAACAAAAATGTGGGCGAATTTGATAATGAGAACGGGTTTTATTGGTTCACATTATCACTGAAATATACGGTTATCTTCATATACAAATTCTTTTCTAATTATGGACCTTATGACATTTTTAAAAATGACATAATGTCCATTTGCAAAGTGTCACTATGACATTTTCACACATGGACCTTATGACATTTTCAAAAGTATCTTAACGTCCATGGACCTTATGATACTTTTAAGTGTGTCATAATGTCCATGGACATTATGATACTGGACCTTTTGACATGCCACCATTTCAAATACGTAATTCAAATACTGCCCAGCCCTGGGTACACGCTATACACCGCAGAGGTGACGGCCTTTTGGATGCGTGCGTAAGGTATTTTTGCCTTCTTCTCGCACACAAAAATAGTCAACTACTTAATTATATTACAATTAGCAGCAACATAAAACATAATTTTGATATACAGCTCGTTGACGTCAATATACATAGCAAAATACCTTAAATGAATTACCGCAATAACAATTTCAACAAAAAATATATTAACAAAACAATGCGAAATTAATTGAATTTGGCAATAGCTAACAATTATATTATATTATATGGAACTATAGTTCCATATAAACACATGTATTTTATTTTTGACAGGCTGTAGTTGGTAGCCTGCTGTCTTGGATGTGGTTACTGTATAAAAAATATCGCTCCTTTAATGCAACATAGTCATAAGTAAAATATGATTGTTTCGAGAAAAACAAACATTTCAAATTTTTTGTTTCCATACAAATCTTTGAAATTTTGTTTAGAAAATATCTCCTAAAGGAAACACTTTAAAAGTAATTTGAATAAATTTTTGGTACAATATAAAAGGAAGTAATGTTAACAATCCTGCATTGTTAACTCGAAAAGCTAATTTTTTTGAGATATGACTATGTTGCAATAAAGGAGCGATATGCAGTTTAGAAATATATTTTAGATCAATTTAACAATATAGATGACAATATTTTGAAGCAACAATTTTCAAGAAAACCCATCAAATGCTGCAACGATAGACCGTCAACAACGAGGTCCATACATAACATCTATTGATTTTAGTTTTATTTAATAATTTGCCACAAATTAATTAACAATTTAACTCACTAAACTAAAAATTCAGTCATAAATGACTCTCCACACCAACTCAGAACTTTTTTAGTCAACTAAATACATATTTTATTATTATTTTTTTTAATTCTAAGTCATTAAGTTTTGAATATTTGAAATATCTTAAAATTAACATTTAAACATATCGGTTTAACTAAATTATATTAAATTAACATGTTTTATTAATAAACATTTTGAATACTTCTATTTTCATTATTAAATATTATTAGCACTTTTCTATAATAAGAAAAAATATTCATTCTGCCATTGATCTACATTAAATAAACAAACATTTTAGCGAATTATTAACAAATGTTGTTATCCTTGTAAGCATGAAAATAGAGTTGTTAAACTATTATTGAATTAAAAAAAAAAAACGAAAAATTAAAAAAAGAACAACAAATTGCAGTGAATGCTCACTTTAGCAAACGGCAGAAATCAATAAACTGCACTAAACTGTCAGACGTTAAAGACAGATAGTTAGAATTACTAACTTTTGCCACCCAAGCCAACGAACGAGCCAAACGAAGCAATCAACCAACCAACCAACCAACGCCTTTGCTTCAAGAATGTTTAAGTCTCTGCAGACTTTTATTTGAAAGCTGTTGATGGCAAAATAAAATTGATTTTTTTTCAGGCCAATACAAAAAGATCGACAACTTTGTGGCTTTAGTAGTACAAAAATAAGTTTAAGGTTATATGAAGATCTCGAAAACTTTAAATAGCCTGGACCAGAACCTTATGTTACTTTGGTCTCACACGGGCAATAAAGGAAGACAAAAAACGGCATGTTGTTATGCTTCGAACAAAAAAGTCATTATAAAGTAAAACACTGGAAAGCAAATTGTATCCATCCGTACATAAATTAATCCCAAGTGGTGTCAAAAGAACGGTAAGTACGGTGCCCTTGATGCAAGTACGTATTATACAAGCACTAGATACTTAATTTTAAACAAGCGAAAATGCGAGATATGTTCGAATTCCGCTTAGTCTGAATTTAGACGAGCGAACATTTGGAAGAAAAACATTTGGAGTTCTCTTTTGATTTTTCCTTCGTATTCACATAGTCGAACATGTTGCCGGACACATTCCATTATTATTTGGTTTTTACATTTTTCGTTATGCTGTCTGTTTCAGCAAATATGACGATGTGTAAAAATTACCTCAATATTATCTTCACTCTCCCTGATGTGCTTCCATGTGTTTCCAGAAATGATAATTGTTGAAAGCACCAAAAGCATTTCTACTTATTTTTAATGTCTGCTACAGTCACACCAAACATGTCCTTCTGCAAAATACTTTTTATTTCATCAAACGCCTGTGCTTTTTTATTCGGTCCATATATTCTTTGGATCGCACACTATAGAGATAATCTGTTTTCTGCACAAATAGGATTAATTTTTCCACAATTTTTCTTTTCCATTTATATTCCATATTTGTTCAAATTTAGTTTTATTAAAATCACACAAAATTCCAGAAAATGTAAATTAAATTAAAAAATAAGTTATATGTCAATAAAGTAAATGTCAACAAAGCGTGTTGCCGAGTACCGAACACAAAATCGATTCTCCCTTCCCCACCGGTAATTTGCTACCAAACAAAATGTTTCCCTTCCAAATGTTTTCGTGTCTAAATGCAGACTTAGGAGCTGTAAGAAACAAGTACAGCATCAACTTTTTCAAATCGCTTAAGACAGATGGTCTAGTAAGACTACTGGTCGAATATCAAGGCTGACATGGCCCACATATGATAACAGGAGTACTATCGTCATTAGTGACCTGCCCCGAAGGAAGTTGCGTACTGCTGTGACGGTCCTGACTGAATATTGCCGCATAAGGACGCAAGCGATGACGCAAACGGTGACGCATTTAATGATTTCTGTAGAAGTTGCATAGATCGGGAGGAAATAGACAGCGTTGAGCAGTTCCTCTGTTGGTGTTCAGCTCCTTATGACTAAGTGCTTAGTCGTAGGGACGCAAGCGAGGACGTTTAATCTTCCATTTAATGATTTCTGTAGAAGTTGCAGAGATGAGGAGGAAGCAGACAGTGTTGGGCACTTTCGCTGTCGATGTCCATCTCCTTACGACTAAGTACTTTGTATCTAGCCAGACCGATACTGCATGATTTCGCAGAGATATTGGAATGTGATGTAAGTAGACTGGACTCCTTTATCCGATCCTGGGGTTGGTTCTGAACCAATGATATGTAGATCTGCTGAGATTCATATCATACTCAGGCAACACAACGAAACCGAATTGGACCCAAGGGAGCTGTCTTTTCAATGGCTGGCAGCTAGTTAAACGTAACCTTACGTAAACCCGAAAACCTACTTGAAATGAACCGAAAATCATCTGCAGAAGAACACAATAAAACTAATGTTTTTTTCTATAAATTTATCTATAGAAGGAAAAGTCCGTGAAGAATTTAGATATTGCACTGCTTTAATTCGGATTAAATGTCCAGTTTTTTGCATTCTACGATGAAATAAGAAAACTCATTTCTACCCATGCTTTTGGAATTTTAAATTTTTAGAAAAAAAACACTTTCTTTTTTATAATAATTTCAGTATTTATAAAAGTTGAAGTTTTGAGTTTCAGATTTAAGTCTCCTTAAAATAAGATCACACGCTTTTACATAAAAATTTGTACAATTTTTTGAAATACTATTAACATATGATCTTTTAAATACATTTCGAACAAATATAATATATGTTTATTCCATTTATTTCTAGCCACAAATATTATTTTCATTTCTACATAAATTAACTTAATAAAAAAGAAGTATGTATGTATGTATGTATGTATGTATGTATGTATGTATGTATGTATGTATGTATGTATGTATGTATGTAATATTAAACGTGATCTACAAAAATCGTAAAAAAATACCTTAAATCGTCAAAGTGCTCGTACTATTTTCAGCACCAAAAATCGCCAAACTGACAATAAATCATCAAATATGGCAACAGTGATAACAATCAAAACATACATGCAACTTGTGTTTTGCGTTTCCTAGCTGCCTATATGTCGACATTTCGTAGGAACTACGAAATAACCATCAGTAGACTTGGAAACCTTAGAAAAATGTTTTCAAACATTTCACTATATATTCCATTATTTTAAATAAATTATTTATTTATTTATTTATTACTTATTGGTACACCCATACAACAAAACCAATTAACGAGAATTCAAAATGAAAATAGTTCTAATAATATTTCCCAACCACAAAAAAAACCCAATTTTCTCAGAGAATCTTTTAATCCAATCTCATATTCGTATGTATGTATTTGTGTCTTTGCTTTGGGTTTTTATACGCAGCGGTGTGAACTCGGTGCGTTTCGCACCATTTTTGGTGCTTTTTAAAAATATTTGTGCGATAAATTCTTTAGTCGGTGCGGGGTGCGCATTTTTTAAATTTTCGGTGCGTTTTTTAAATTTCGGTCACACAAAATCAAATTCAACTCAACTTTTTGTTTTAATGTAAGAAAAAAGTTTAATCAAGTGTCCAACATTTTTAAGTCTCATTCTGCGTGGAAAACGCACCATGTTATATGCACAAAGTAAGACAATCTTGTACACACTCTCGAAAGCAAACGAAAATTTTCGTTTTATAAAATTTGCTGCTTTTATAGAGTGTTTTGCTTTTAAACGATCAAGCCAAGTTTGTCAAATATTGCAATAAATGCAGTCTCTGTATAGAGAAGTTCGAATTTATGATAGCTTGTGAATTCGTTACTGTTTTGATATTTGAGAAATTACCAAATTATTAAATAAATTATAGTTTTTATAAAACGTTTGCATTAAATATTGATTACGGTAAATTTCATCTTTTAGTAGTTATAATTCTGGCAAATTTTCGTATATTTCAATAAATTATTTTAAAGGCGCCGCTTATACTGTGTTTGATAAGATTGCTATTAATCGAATTTGAAGTCTTGCAGTACGATTTTGTAACTTTTAATGATCCAATTATCATAAATTCTTTCGACAATAATGCTTATATGCTCCTGGAATATAATTTTGACGACAATAAGCAGGTATTTAGGGTCCCTGATAATAACAGGCATTAAAAGTAACAGCTGATATCGGTCGATAGCAAATATAATTAAATGATATTGTTTAATAATAAGTTGGATAAAATATCTTTATAATTATTGTAAAGGTAACATTATCTTAATAAAACTAACGGAGTCGTACTAGAGGCCAAGTTTGACAAACACGGATTCTAGATATTGAACCCATTCGACTGCATGCCATCGTCGCTTAAAAGGCTGTATCAGTATTGTGGTTTTAAGGTACAAATATTGTACTTCTTATGAAATAAAATAGCTTTTTAAAAATGAAAGGAACAAATTAAAAATTCGGTGCGTTTTTGTTGAAATAACGCGATTTTTTCCCCCATTTCGGTGCGTTTTGAAATTTCAATGTTGACAACGCTGTTTATACGGTTTAGAACAGTGGTGAACAAATGTCTGTTGCACTTGTGTTAGTGAGTAATATAAAGTACAGTGACAAGCGAAACAAATATAAACATTTTCGTATTAGCAATTAAATCATGTACGTTAATGATGTTATGACAGTTTCGTAAGAGGTATAAATGTTTCAAAGAAGTAGAACCAATTTATTTCATTGTTTACTACATGTGAATTTTAAGTCCGAAAAAGTATGTTATTTATATTTATTTATATTAGAATAGAAGAAATCATAATACCTTCCAATAATATTTTCTGTACACATTTTAAATGTTTGATGGCATAAAAGATATATACAAACTATAAAAACTTTTTGCAGTGGCATTTATGATATCTACTGTAAGCGGAAAAAAGCTCTAAGCACCTAGCTAACATGTGCATTCGCCAACATCTGTTGAACAACTAAACTAAAGAGCATAAGAAAAAGAAGACGTTGCTTATAAACAATTGTTTGACTAAATGTCCATCGCTGGTTTAGAAATTCTGTACTTCATTGAAGACTTTTACACTCATTTTAAGACATTGCAGGTTTGGTTTTGTTGAACAATCCCACTTACGATTGATTTTAGTATGAATAGATTGAATTTTCCTTTCAGTGTAGTTTAGTTTCTTTCTTTGTTTTTTGCTCTAGAATTTTATTATTTCCGTTTTTTGTCTGTAATGAACACTTTACTTTAAATTAATCAATTTATTAAATTGGGTGTTACTACTCGTAAATCAATCACTTTAAATAGAAGTGTTAAATTAAATGAGTAGTTTTTTTTTTAATTTAAAATATATCCCTCCCCCTTTCACACTTCTCTAAAAAAATTTTATTTAAGTTGTTTTTATCAACTTTATCCTAATTTGTACAACAAGTCATCGAGATATGTTAGCAATTGAAATTCCTTTAACTAATTAAAGCTTTTGCAAATGTTTTTATATAAATACAATACGAGTTTATCTTTTTTAAGTGTCCCAGCAATTGTTTACCAAATAGATTTTGATGTTTTCATTCGCTTTTGTACATGGAATGTTGCTAATCATTTCACACCAGCAGTTTTTGGAAAATTCATGAACTTTTTCCTGATTTTATTATAAACATACGAAAACATACATATGTAGAGCATTTATATGACTACAGTGAAACCTCTTATGACTGGATTCTTGCACTGCAGGTGCTTTTATCCAGTGTCCGCTAGTAAGAGGTACGCATTTATTTATTTCGTGATCTTATTATAAACATACGAGAACATACATATGTAGAACATTTATATGAGTACAGTAAAACCTCTCATGACTGGATTCTTGCAGTGGCGGTGTTTTTATCCAGTATCGATTAGTAAGTGGTACGTCTTTATTTATTTCGTGATTTTATCATAAACATACATACAGTACAGTGAAACCTCCCATAAGCGTATACCCCTTGCAGTAATATTTTTGTCTAGTATCCTTTAATAAGAGGTACACATTTATTTTTTCAATATATTATATTAATTATATATTATAAATAGTATATATTACATATTTTATGTTACTTATTTTACATATTATTTTATTATAAACGCACGATGCCAGCCATTGAAAAGCCAGTTCACTTGCAACCAATTTGGTCCCATTTTGTTGTTTGAATGTGATATGTATTGAGCAGATCTACATATCTCTGCTCCGGTTCAAAATCAAGCCGAGGATCGGATGAAGAAGTCCAATCATCACCTACATCACATTTCAATACATATTTCAGTCAAATCATCCAGCACCGATCTGCTAAGAAAAGGTTGAACATCGACAGGGGAAGGGTTCAACACTCTTCACTTCTTTTTCAGCCCTACAACTACTACAGGAATCATTAAATGGAAGATTAAACCTCCTCGTTTGCGTCCCTACGTTACAATGTCCCGTTAGAACAGCCAGAACGCAATCTCCGGCCGCAGTAGAATGCAATCACTGTCGCGACAGACCACGAAAAATTATAGCCCTCCTCAGTCGTAAAGCAGCTCTGGGCTGAAGAACAGCTCTCGCGTCATCCTAATTATTTCTTAAGTGCGTTCAGTCTTGTGTTTGTTGTTCGGTCTTCGAGAGTTTTGTGTCTCACTCGCCCTGGTTAACGGTTTGCCTCAACTAACTGTATTGGTTTACAGTTTTTTAGAGGTTATTCATTGTTAACCACGTGGAAACTTCCTATGTGAAGGCATAGCTCGTTATAGTTAGTCACAGCGACGCCACAGAAGTACTGTTAATACCATCTTGGGCATTATGGTCTTTGTCACCCCGCCCATGCTGTGCATCCTATACTTTGCAAATTTACTTTGCAACTGTATAGTTACTAAATAAATAAATAGCCCTCCTATTATCATACCTTAACCAAGTCAACCAGGACATACGATAGGTAACTTAACAAGACCACCTGTCCTATGCGGTTCCCAAAATTTGACACTGTATCTAAATCCGCTTGCTGTAAATGAACTCCGGCCTTTGCCAGTTGTCTCTGATTGACACATGTACGACATCTTATTAAAAAGTTAATCCATTACTGCCTGGAGTGTTGCAGCGGGTACTGTCTCCGTTCGAAGAGATTGCTTTAAATCATCCAAATTTGATGGGTTTTCTTTAAAAAGTTCTTGTTTACAATAGCCCTACAAAAAAAAAAAAAAAAAAAAAAAAAAATCAGGTACAGTGAGGTCAGGAGACCTGGGAGGCCAACGGAAGGTGGAGTTTCTTGAAATCAGTTTATTGGGAAATTTTCGCCTCAATTCTATAAAAACAGGCGTGGCTATGTGACAAGTGGCCTCATCTTGTTGAAACCAAATAGTGTTGAAAGGGATTCTATTTCGGCGTAATTCTGGAAAGAAAAACTCTTTCAACATCTTTAAGTAACGGTCTCCATTGACCGTAACAGTAAGGATTGTATGGCAGCAGCTACAGCATCGAATTGAGGGATCTCGATGATAAGGCCTTGCGATTGTGCCACGCTCGGCAAAATTCTTTACGAGTCTCATTATACTCCATCTGCTAGGAAGAGTGCCGCCAAACGTGCGCCTATATTCTCTTTGGACGGAAACAACAGACTCTAAAGCGTGAAAGCGTTGCACTATCCAAATTCTCGTTTCATTGTCCCAATTCTCTATTTTAAATAAATTTAAAGATCAATCTATAAAACGCAACAAAAATGGAACAGGTTAGTTGCACAGGAAATAAGTTATTACGTTTTTTTTCTTTTTGTAGCAGCTTTCATCAGTTACCCTGTATATTATTATGATAGAAGGATCTATGAGTGTTTAAATCGTCGCCACGACTTCGGTGTTTTAACTCTAACCGATGGTCGACATTTTTAATACCTCTGAGACATAAAGTTGCACCGAATATTGCTCATCGATTATCTTGAAAAAGGAGCCTCAACCACAGGAAAGCATTATCGTGCATTATTGGATCAATTGATTGATACAATTAAGAAAAAAACGACGACATTTAAACAAGAAAAAAAGTGCTCTTTCTTCAAGACAACGTTCACACAGCATTAGATACGATGCTAAAACTACTTGAAATGGACTTCGAATTCATCTCAAATGAAGAAGTGATTACCGAAATTCGTTTTATTCCAATGGTATAAAAAAGTTGAAATATCGTTTTACTAAGTGTATACGAGGGCGGTTCGGAAATTTCTTAGCCTAGCACAAAAAACGCGGTATAAACAGGAAAAAAAAGTGTTTAGGAAACTTCCATCTCTACTATGAACACATGTTAAATGTTGTTTCGATCTGGTAACTCCTTCACATAGAAACAGGTGTTCACAAAAGATGCATCCGCGATTTTTTCACAATGGAAAATATAGAAATTCGTGGTGTCATTAAATATTTACATTAAAAAGATTTATCGGGACAAGAAATTTATAATGGTATGGTGAATGTATTAGGTGAAAGTGCTCCTTCATATGCGACAGTAAAAAATTGAGTTGCTGAATTAAAACGTGGTCGTACAAGCATTGAAGATCAACCACGTAGTGGACGTCCAAAAACAGCAACTACAACAGAAATTGTAGCCATGATATGGTATTAAATGATTGACGAATAAAAGTGCGTGAAAAAACTAATATCATGGGCATCTCAAATGATCGAGTACATTTAATTTTGCATGAAGAACTACAGATGAAAAAGCTTTCTGCAAGATGGGTGCCACATTTGTTAACAGTCGACCAAAAACGCATAAGAACGAACATTTCTCAAGCTTGTTTGGATCGATTTAAGCGAAGTAAAATGGATTTTAAGCGTCGTTTCATAGCTGTTTATAACACATGGATCCACTATACTCCAGAGACAAAAAAAAAAAAAAAACAATTCAAACAATGGACTGAAGCTGGAGGAAGTGCCCCAAAGAAGGCAAAAACAATTCAATCGGCTAGTAAGTTTATGGCAACGGGGTTTTGGGACTTCAAAGGTATTTTATTGATTGGCTATCTGCAAAAGGGTAAAACAATAAATTCAGAGTGCAAACTTTTGGATCAATTAAATGTAAAAATTCGAGAAAAACGTCCTGGCTTACGACACAAAAAAATAATTTTTCATCAAGACAACGCACCAGCGCACAAGAGTGTTTTAACAAAAAAATCAACGAATTAAAGTACGAGTTGCTTGACCACCCACCTTATTCTCCTGATTTAGCTCCCAGTGACTATTACCTGTTCCCAAATCTAAAAAAAAATCCTTGCTGGCAAGCGTTTTACCTCAAAGGAAGATGCAATTACAGCTGTAAACTACTATTTTGAAGACCTTGAGGAAAACTATTTTAATCAAAGGATAGAATTGCTAGAAAAGCGCTGGACTAAGTGTATTGTAGTTTCAGGAGATTATATTGAAAAATAAAAATATTTTTGTAAAACTAACTATTCTCTTTCATTGATAGGCTAAGAAGTTGCCGAACCGCCCTCGTAGAGCTAAAAGGAGAATATGTTTTTTTTTCTCATTCAATTATTTATTGAATCTTCACAAAGTGAACTAACAATAAGTATTCAAATCTTAATACTAAATACATAAAATTAATTAAGTCCAGCCAATGCTAGACAAAAATGTTCTGATGGCGGCAAGGGTGTCCCTCCTTCTCAACCGAGAGTGGCCTTCGAAATTAAATATTACACGGTCAATATCGGTAAAATCACCTATTTAACGTTCTGATGGCGGCAAGGGTGTCCCTCCTTCTCAACCGAGAGTGGCCTTCGAAATTAAATATATTGCGTGCAAGAGGATTTGGGTGAAGTTCCAATTTACTGATATACCTTGTTGCGTACTTTGAAAATTCGTCTTTTACAAGAGGAACACAGAGATCCTTATGAATTCGTGAGTTTTTTACGTACCATGGAGCTGCGGTAATTGTTCGAAGAGTTTTGTTTTGTCGCCTTTGAATTTTTTCAACGTTTGATGCTGAATTCCATAGCACCATATAAACTTTAGAATTGCGTTGTATAATAAAAGTTTGCATTCCAGCTTCAATGTCGAATTTCTGCCCATAAGCCAATTCAGTTGCGCTGCTTTTAACTTTAACTGACTAACTTTCGCATCAATTTGAGACTTCCACGTTAACCTGCGGTCGAGAGAATACCAAGGTACCTGACTTCATTTTTCTGCGGAAAAGGTGAATTGTTAATTTGGATAGCTGAACATGTTTGTTTACGCAGCGTGAATGTAACGTGAGTACTCTTTTGTTCATTAGTGTGGATTCCGGATCTCGTTGGCATGTCTGAGGCGTAAATCAAATATAAAGTAGGCCCCAGTATGCTGCCTTGGGGAACTCCTGCCTTGATTGGCTGAGTTGGGCTTATAAAGTCGCCTTCTCTGATAACAAACTTCCGCCCATATAAGTAGCTTTCCAGAAGCTTGCGAGATTCTACAGGCAAGTTTAACTTTATGTTGTGCATCAAGCCGTCGTGCCACACTTTATCAAAAGCTTGGGAAATGTCAATGAATAAAGCTGAACTATCCTTTTTGTCTTCAAAAGTCTGTCTTATGACGTTGACTAGTCTGTGCGTTTGTTCTATGGTGCTATGTTTAGCCCGAAAGCCAAATTGATGAATATGTTGAGAAATAAATGGTTTTTGGAGAAAACTGCTTTTTTTTCCTACTCAGTTAGCTTCAATATCAACCCGCCTTTGAACAACATAAAATTGTGCTCATTATTTTAGATTATAACGCCTCGACTTTGTTTTATTTTTGCTTAATTATACATACGAGTATTTATTATTGTACACTGACAGAAAAAGTTTGTGCTAAAATATGTTTTCCTTCAAGTTACTTTAATTTTAATTAATTTTAAAGCACATCTTTTTTAATTTTAAATTTAGTATTAAGATTTGAATACTTATTGTTAGTTCATTTTGAAGATTCAATAAATAAAAAAAAAAAATGCTACAAAAAAAAAGTTACTTTAAATTTGTCTAAATCTACAAGTAGCATATTGTTTGCTCTCTATCTGCCCAACGCTGATTTAAGCACACGCCATGACTTCAGTTTCCCCAATCGAGCCTTAAAACTAAAATTTCATGGCAAAACTGTTTTCGTTTCAGCTAAAACGTTTTATGTTCAAAACGCAAGTCAAATATTTTGCACACACAACATAACACTTAAAGAATTTCAAACTTTTATTTTTAATAAACACAATTATTTAATGCAATTTAATTTATTTCATTTTATTAACTTGTATTTATGTTTCAAAGTAAAACAAAAAAAAAATGTTTCGTGTATTTTATTTCCAATGTCCTTGGTCTTGAACTTTACGGATGGTTAGATGAGAGTAGATTTAAACAATAAAAAAATCTGAAACAAAACAAAAAACATTAAACATACAACTAAAATATAAAAAAAAAAACTAAACATTTTAATACTTTTCAAATTACAATGTGTATTTAAAATAACAAGAATAAATTCATGATATTGAAGTTTCAATAACGTGGAACTTTTTTTAATTTATTATTATTTATTGCTTTTTTTTTTTTGCAAAAATTAAAAAAAAATGTCTCAGACTCATGATTCAAGACAGACTTAATGTCGAGTAGAGTTTGAATTGAAACGTGAACAAGTAAAAAAAAAAAGTAATTGTCAATATAGAATTACATAATGGAATAAAAGGGTTTGATGTTGAGCGATTTGATACGACAAGAAATAAAAGTGATATACGAGTGAGTATATGACTTGTCTTTTTCTCTTTCTCAGGGGAATACGTGATCATTTGACATTTAACAAATCTTAATGATACAATATTATAAAAGAATAAAAATAATATTATATAAATGTTTAGTTTCTTGTATTTAATGGGGTTTTTATATAATAAAAACTAATTTACAGCGGCATTTGTGATTTCTGTGTTGATTTTCTTTAATTTAATTTATTTCTTTGTTCAAAATTAATGAAAGTTTAAACAAAAATAAACAGGGTAAAACAAAATTATCGAAGATTTTTGAGCTCACTATTATCCCATTTATTTGCGAATAAAACTTATTTGCAAATATCTAACAGTGCAACTTAAATTGGCGCGTCAAGCGTAATTTATCTGTATGAGACCAACCCAAATAGCGCGGCGTCAATGCTTGTTATACCCTTCACAAAAATGTTAAGGGTATATATAAGTTTGTGATTCCGTTTGTAATTTCTACAGTTTTTTTTGCGACCCTATAAAGTATATATATTCTGAATCAGAATTAATGGAAAAGTCGATTAAGCGATGTCCGTCTGTCCGTCTGTCCGTCTGTCCGCTGTTGAAATACCGTTTCTGAGAAAACCATTAGACTTAGAAACTTTTTTCTTTCACCATTCTTTTACCCCATCGATTCATGGGTTTGCTATTGAAATTCAGTAATATCGGTCCACGTATAGCTGAGATATATTCAAAATTCCGAAAAAAGCCATTTTTTTTTTGAAAACAAAAGTTGTTCGTTTTGCTTCAAACTTCATATACTTATTAAGCATGGTGACTAAAAGACAAAAATTTTTTTTTTCAGATATTGGTCCATATATACCCGAGATATAGCCCAAATCGGATTTTTAATGAAAATGTCGCATAGGCGAAGCTAAATAACTTTTTTTGCTCAAAAGCAGTTCTGGTAATAAAATTAGGTTACATAAATATGGAAAATGAAAATTTTCGATATCGGTCCATATATACCCGAGATATAGCCCAAACCGGGTTTTTCATGAAAATGTCGCGTAAGCGAACTTAAACAACTTTTTTGTTCTCAAAAGCAGTTCTGGTAATGAAATTAGGTTACATAAATATGGAAAATGAAAATTTCCGATATCGGTCCATATATACCGCAGATATAGCCTGGAACGGGGTTTTCATGAAAATGCCGCGTAAGCGAACTTAAACAACTTTTTTGATCTCAAAAGCAGTTCTGGTAATGAAATTAGGTTACATAAATATGGAAAATGAAAATTTCCGATATCGGTCCATATATACCCGAGATATAGCCTAGACCGGGGTTTTCATGAAAATGCCGCGTAAGCGAACTTAAACAACTTTTTTGCGCTCAAAAGCAGTTCTGGTAATGAAATTAAGTTACATAAATATGAAAAATGAAAATTTCCGATATCGGTCCATATATACCCGAGATATAGCCCAAATCGGGTTTTTCATGAAAATGTCGCGTAAGCGAACTTAAACAACTTTTTTGTGCTCAAAAGCAGTTCTGCTAATGAAATAGGGTCATATAAATATGAAAAATGAAAATTTTCGATGTCGGTCCATATATACCCGAGATATAGCCCAAATCGGGTTTTTCATGAAAATGTCGCGTAAGCGAACTTAAACAACTTTTTTGTGCTCAAAAGCAGTTCTGCTAATGAAATAGGGTCATATAAATATGAAAAATGAAAATTTCCGATGTCGGTCCATATATACCCGAGAGATAGCCCAAATCGGATTTTTCATGAAAATGTCGCGTAAGCGAACTCAAACAACTTTTTTGTGCTCAAAAGCAGTTCTGGTAATAAAATAGGGTCATATAAATATGAAAAATCAAAATTTTCGATATCGGTCCATATATACCGCAGTTATAGCCTGGAACGGGGTTTTCATGAAAATGCCGCGTAAGCGAACTTAAACAACTTTTTTGTTCTCAAAAGCAGTTCTGGTAATGAAATTAGGTTACATAAATATGGAAAATGAAAATTTCCGATATCGGTCCATATATACCCGAGATATAGCCCAAATCGGGTTTTTCATGAAAATGTCGCGTAAGCGAACTTAAACAACTTTTTTGTGCTCAAAAGCAGTTCTGGTAATGAAATTATGTTACATAAATATGGAAAATGAAAATTTCCGGTATCGGTCCATATGTACCCAGTCCATATGTAGCCCAAATCGGGTTTTTCATGAAAATGTCGCGTAAGCGAACTTAAACAACTTTTTTCACCTTAAAGCAGTTCTGGTAATAAAATAAGGTCATATAAATATGGAAAATTAAAATTTCCGATATCGGTTCATATATACCCGATATATAGCCTAACAGGTTTTTTGATGAAAATGCCGAGTAAACAACTTTTTTGTGCTCAAAAGCAGTTCTGGTAATGAAATAAGGTTATATAAATATGGAAAAAGAAAATATCCGATATCGGTCCATATATACTCGAGATATAGCCTGAACCGATTTTTCCAATAACATTTTTTTTTTTTTTGCTGAAAAGCAGTTCTTGTTATAAAAAAAGGTTACGAAAATAGAGAAAATTAAAATTTCTGATATCGGTCCATATATACCCGAGATATAGCCTAAATTGTGTTTTTCATGAAAATATCGCGTAAGCGAACTTAAACAATTTGTTGTGCTCAAAAGCAGTTCTGGTAATGATATAAGGTTATATAAATATGGAAAATTAAAATTTTCGATATCGGTCCATATATACCCGAGATATAGCCTGAAGCGATTTTTCCATTAAAAAAAATTTTTTTTTTTGCTGAAAAGCAATTCTCGTTATAAAAGAAGGTTACTAAAATACAGAAAATAGAAAATTCTGATATCGGTTCATATATAACCGAGCATATTTAGGTCACATTTTTAATATACTATACATATTCGTGATTATCGAGAAGGGTATTTTAGATTCGGCCCAGCCGAATATACTACACTCTTACTTGTTTTTATTAAAGAAACACAAAAACTGCGAAGCTTTTTTTGCTTGTCTGCAGCAACACCCAGGGTCTGAGGCAGGAATCGAACCTGCGACCTCGAGACTGTTGGTCGAGTTCTCTACCAAATCAGCCATCGAGGCACCCAGTTAGTTGTTAAAAAGGTAAATCGAGGTAGTTTTTGTCAAAAATGTGTTGTTTTAAATAACAAAAATAGTTAATTTTTTTAAAGTCGTTTTTTAGGTAAATACAATTTTCATTTTCATGCATCACTTTTCAAAATATTACAACTGAGCATAACAGCATTGCCAGAATAAAACAATTAATTTCCTAATCTACTACATGCCCGGCTTTGGAGCACCATCGTCTAAGATGCTTAGGCGAGAGGAGCTTCAATAGTCTATCATGTCTGGCCTTGGTCAAACCGACTGCTATAGCTATAGCGGATGGCTAGTAAATCTGCAAGTAATGCCACATTAAGCAGTTTCCCACCTTTACTTTCCCTCTTCAGCACTCCTTCTATATCCTTACAACTTTTATTTTTCCTTCTATCATACCCTAACTTTTCAGGCAATCACAAAGGGAACGACCTTCAGGACCCAAGTGAGCTGGAGTATCCGGATACTCTTTGGAGAACCTAGCGGCCTGCCTACCTAACCTACTACATTTAAAAGTTCACGTGCCATCGACTTGAACATGACATGAACATAACGTCGGCAGAGTGAATGTAAAAATAAGTTCATGTTCTTGATATGGCGTAGACTTACTCGTATGTTCGGATTTACCTTATCAAAGTGTTCAGTTCGTCGCCATTTTGTGTGTTTTTGTTCGTGATGGCCAACTTCATGGCGAACATCCATGCTCAGCCATATGCTTGAGCATCGATGTCAGAGCATGAACGAAACATGGACATGAGCGGTCCACATTAGCCATTTGCGATGTTCGACATGATGCTCATACCATGTTCATGGCTAATGGAGACCCCCAGTAACGTACTGTTTTAGCATAAACATTTCAAAAAATTGATGCTAGTGTTAAGGCCGGGGCACATACAGTCCGTCGTACTTTGTCCGTCTCCTTTTTGAACACAATGCATCATAACACCCTGATTTTTCTTCGCATCATCTACAGTTTATATCATTTGACTATATTACTACTTCTGAGGTTACATATTACAATAATAAACTCAAGCCATCTGTAACTAGTGGGCCTGATGGCGTTCCGAATTGTATATTAAAAAAACCGTGCTTTGAATTTGGCGTACCCGTTAACTATATTTTTTAACACTTCAATAAAGATGGGATATTTTCCAAAAGTGTGGAAGGAGTCATATATCATTCCACTCTTTAAGCCTGTATACAAATCTGATATTAACAATTACAAAGGAATTGCAAAGCTTAGTGCTATTCCCAAACTTTTCGAGCAATGCTTGACCCAGTCCATTTGTCATCAAACACAATCGCTTTTGACACCATATCAGCATGGATTTTTTTTGTAAAGGGCGTTCAACTACTACAAATCTATTACACTTTACTTCAACGATAAATGACGGTTAGGGTACTGATGTTATCTACACAGATTTCAGTAAAGCCTTTGACAGTGTTGACCACGTTCTTTTACTTAAAAAACTTGATGGTTTAGGGTTCTCTAAAACTACTGTAAATTGGCTCAAATCATATCTTATTGGTCGTCAACAACGTGTACGTTTCAATAATTATATATCTAAATCTATACCTGTAAGCTCTGGAGTATCGCACGGAAGCCATCTAGGACCAAGTTTTTTATATTGTTCATCAATGATCTAACATCTGTCATAAAATTTTCCCACATTCTAATCTATGCAGACGATGTAAAAATTTTTCAACATGTGGGCTCTGGAACCAAAACTGCCTCCAACTGGATTTGGATAATTTCTTTAATTGGTCTAAGCAAAATCTTTTAAAATTAAATTTCAGCAAGTGCAAGCATATGCACTTCTCCGGAAAATCTAACCCTCATGGGCATTTTAGGCTTGGTGGCCATGTATTAGACACAGTTGAAGAATTTCTGGATCTGGGTGTTTTATTTGATAGAAAACTTACATTCAATCAACACATTAGCTTTTGCTCAAGTAAAGCAAGGGGGGTGCTTGGCTTTGTAAAGCGCTGGTATAAAGAATTTGCTAACTCCACTGTTGTAAAGCAATTGTATACATCTTTAATCAAGCCAATACTGGAATATGGCTCGATTATATGGGACCCAAAAACAATTCCTTCTTTTCATCCTACGCAATATCTACCCAAACACTGTAGCCAACTTACCATTCTATGAGTTCAGAATGCAACAAATAAAGCTGCCTTCTTTGACAAGTCGCAGCAGAATGTTAAATGCCATTTTTGTCTTCAAATTGATTAACAGCAATATCTGCTCTGAGTATCTGGTGTCCAAACTAAATTTTGATGTTCCCCAGCGTAGTCTGCGTCAATATTAACCTCTGTCAGTGTTATGCGAATGCAGATCCCTTCCGTAAATTATGCTGTTGTTTTAATGAACTTTACCTCAGAATTAAGAAACAATATTATTAATTTTCCAAAGATAGCTACATTAATAGTTAATATCATGATATAAAAAATACAAGGTAGTTTCATTCTCTTTTTATTATTTGTAATAAGGATTTTTGAAGTTTATTTTTAGAGAGAAATACAAAAAGACGTTGCCACACAGTTAAATGTGGGAATTTACTCCTAAACTGGATTTTTTCCGAAATGTGTAGTGCATTGTTCATAATAGAAAATGCTAGAAATAATAAGCTGATAAGTAAGTAGGTATCTGTGGTCGTTTTGAAACCCATGTTAGGTTAGGTTTAATAGGCTGCCAGCTACTGTAAAGCCAGCCCACTTGGGTCCAATTTGCTCCCAAAAACTAAAAGCACGGACTTATGCTTATTAGTAAAATTTACGATAGCATTCAAACGAATGCCTATTTTAAAGAAAATATTATTACATTTAAAAGAAAATACTCTTTAGATATTGAAAACAAAGGGAAAAGTTTGATGATTGTGGTTTAAAAATATATAAATAATTATTTCTACTAGACTGACCGAGTATGCAGCGACAAAACTAATGCACATAACCTTGAATATTCTTCATTATTTACAATAAGAAAAACTTACTTCCATTAGATGCCATTATTTATTTAAATATCAAAGTAAGCATGTATAGCGAAAATTTGCATATAGTTTTCCGTCATTTTCGTGCCTTCAAACTTGTTCTGGGCGTGACTTGTAACTTCTCTAACAAATGACGCTATATAATTATTCAGTGCATTTAAAAGAAAAAATAATAGCTGACTTTAATAACGGTCAATCAGTGACCGCAATTGCCAAAAAAAATTTGACATTCACCAAGAATTATAAGCCATTTTCGTTATCCGGGTACTTTGGTTACAGAGCATAAAGGTGGACGTTCCCGAAAAACTAGTAAACGGGATGGCCAGGCAATAATATTACCAATTCGTGTCGTCAAGAACCATCGCCACACAATTGTCATTAAATGTTACCCCCAGAAGGATTCAAAGGCAGGCTGCAGAAGGCGGACTAAAAGTATACTATACAAAAGTGTAAAAAAGATCTTTATATCACGGACAAATAGACTGGTCAGGTAGGAATTTGCAAGGGAACACATTAATTTGACCACCACACAAAGGAATTCCATACTATTCTCCGATGAGTGCAAACTTAATTTAAAAGGTTCCGATAGATTAAGACTGGTTAGATGACCGAAAAGCCAACGTCTTCATCCACGTTATGCTAAAGGCACATTGAAACATGGTGTCGGTAGCATTTTAGTCTGGAGATGTTTTCCAGGTCAATTTTATATATTTTAGATTTATGTTTGTATTCCATTTTTAAATTTTTTATTTGTTTTTGTTAAAAGTCACAATTTATTATTATTTTCAGACACAACTGCAAAACAAACTGAAAACAAGGGAATGTATAAACTAATACGGTAGCACAATTTTATGGAAAATGTCACAATCCTTATATTTGTCAGAAGGTGATTGTTAAGGAAAATTGAGAGAATAAAACTACCTTGTATTTTTTATATCATGGTTAATATAGTAGAACAGAGGTTCCCAACAATAGTTTTGAAACTCATTCACGAGAGTGCTCGAAAGTACAGAATTCTATTTCATAGCAAAAACCAAAACAAAACATCAGAATGAAACAAAAAAATGATTAATCATAGCAAAACATAGCGAGTGCACTAAAACATTAGCACTAACACATTGGCACATCAGCATACTGCGTATACACCAGAGATCTGCAACCGGTGACTTATTTAATGATCTAAGTACACACGTCTTAAATCGAGCTGCGGTACGATTGGCCACCGCATATTGTTTGCACAAGTACGTTTTCTAGTCGTTAGAGCTTGCGTCTGTTAACAAGAGTATATAACATAACCAATCAATTTTGTATGCGGTGGCTGCTTGATTTGGTTTCTTAATTATTTCTTCCACATTCAACAATCGAACTCGTACTTCTTTTTAACAACGAAAATATTTGTATGTAAGAATTTGCATTAACACATTTACCTTACCTATGAGAGTGAGTGTGTGCTCAATTTAATGTATTTACTTACTCACACTCGATAAACGTATTCGTACTAAGCGTGGCGTTGCCAGAAGGTTTTTACAACATCATGTATTGGCGATCGTGTTTTTAAGTGTTATATATACCAGAGAACAACTTTGAGTGATTGCAAAAAAATCATACTTGCTCAACAACATGAAAACCATTTCATTTCGTTCAAAAATTCTTAATCAGTAAACACAATGAGCGACAACTTCGCTAAGTGAGTGAAATCATCGTTAAGGTTCGTGCTTGCATATAAATAAATGCGCATATAGTTCGGCATTCATTTCTTGTGTTTGAATTTTTTTTTTTTTTTGGAAGAAAAAAAAATTATCAAAAATCAATGCAGTGATGATTTCAACATTTTTTCTGTGGGCTTCTTTCTGTTCCCCCGGGGAACAGGTTTTGCCTTGGCGTATTCCTAACTTGGGCGCTTTGTTTTTCGAGGAAAAGAGGGGAAGGGGTCCCTCGTTTGTTGCGGCAAACAATACTCTAGGACGCCGCATGACTTATGTTGTGTTGGCTTATACCCTTACCAAGGGTATAAATTGGCAGAACGGGGATCAGTATAGCCCCCGGGTAGTTCTGCTTGCGGTTCGACCCGGGCTGATCATGGTGAGGTGCCTCCCTTGGCTGAATCGTTCTGGCTGTGGGTTGAAAACTAAAACGCAGGAAGGGAGTGTTAGTATCCTTGATAATTGTTTGGTGTGTGGCTTTTTTCGGGGACTAACAATTTCCCGAGGATCTGTTGCCTATACAACAGATACCTGTACTGTAAGGAACCGGTGGTGATGGTAGATGGATGAGTTGGTTTAAGGGCTGAAGCTCTTAGAGGGCTTCGGCCTAGCAACTTATTAAGCCTTGTCCTCCATTGATTGCTGGGAAATTGCATACAGGAGGGATTAGAAGGCCCGAACTTCTCAACAAGAAGTTGTTCATATGCCCGCAATCATATGGCAAGAATTGCTACCTGTGTGAGCCTGGTAAGCCACACGGGGGTGCTGGTGAATCGTGAATAATTCACTCCGTGGAACTGGTCCATCATCAGATAAGGCCGCAAGGCAGATGTTGATGTAAATCTTTTTCACAACTGTATGCTTCTGTTGCAAAAAAAAATCAAAGTAAAATACACATGCATAGAAACAAAAGGTTTCATAAAAAAAAACAAATGTAAATATATAAATATGTATATATGAAAATGTTGTTTAATTATGTATTGCTCTATTCTAAATTCTCCTAATCCTCTTTGCAAAATACTAAAAAGAAATGTAAAGATATAATAAAAAAGCTATAACTAATTCCAATTCATCCGGTAGTTCTGGGCCACTCTATATGATATAGTTTTTCTATTCTAATCTTTTTTTCTATATTATGCGGTTTTTTATCTTAGAAATATTGAGTTATTATTACATAAGACGGAATTATTTTTTAGCACCACATTCTAAAAGCAAACCAAATCCAAATATTCGACAAAAAAAAACACTTTAAATATCCAGTCATTAATCATTAATTGTTTAAAATACTCATAAACTTAAAATAAAGACACAAAACAAAAGCAGCAGCAACCCCATCCATTATTGAAAATTAAGGCAGACTTCATTTGTACATAATTTTTTTTGGTAAACTTTAACACTTTTAATGTTTGAAATAGCTTTTATATAATACAGTGGATTTGTGTTGCAGTTTGAAATCATAATATCCCATGACGTGGTCTAAATTAAATTATATAAGGAAGACTATGTTCAGCCCCAAACCATCTGGACATAATTAAAGTTGAACTTTTGCCACGTGAGCAGAAATAACTAAAAGTTTTGATTTTTATTTGTTTTGAAGAGAAAAATGAGCTGTTTATAACTTTTATTCTTAGAACAGACAAAATAATTATTTTAAATTAGGTTTAGGTAAAAGTAAGTTGTATTAGGCTGCACAGACCGACAGCTTCATGAAAACCATCTCCCTTAGGTCCTTTCTTGATCCCATTATGCTGCTGAAGAAGATTGTGGAAATTGATTTATATAAGCATATGCCTTGTTGGCCTTATCTAATAGCTTGCAAGACTCACACAGTTCGCAACTTATGAATTAGGTTTATAAACATACAGACAAAGCCCTTGTTGAAGAATTCGGGCGTTCTAATCTCTCCTGTATGCAATTTCCCATACAGTCAATGGAAGGCAAAGCTTAGTGAGTTGGTAAGCTGAAGTCCATTAAGAGCATCAGCCCTTAACCAACTCACCCGTCTAACCATCACTTCTAGTTCCTTACATATCAGGTATCTGTTGCAATACAAGAGAACCTCGGGGCTTATTAGCCCCCGCAAATCAGGAAAGACTAATTTCCCTCCTTAAGATTTTAGCTTTAAGCCACAGCCAACACATCTCAGATAAGATGAAGTCATCTCAACCATGATCCACGCCGAAATGGTCTGCAAGCAGAACCTCCCAGAAGCTTTGCTGATCACCGTTTTGCCCATTAACCCCTGGTTAGGGTTTCGGAAGTCTATGACAATATAATTCATGCGGCTACCTAGAGACCATTCCCCAGACAGCAGAGTATCCTGATTTAGTGCATACCGAGGCAAAACTTGTTTCCTTGAGGAAAATACGCAACCCGCAAAATCTACACAGTCACCACCAGCTTAGATCCAAACCGATGCATAAACCGAATAAAATACTCCAGGCCAATCGGCACGCGTTTCGAGATGTCCGCAGGCCCGTGCAATATTGATCTGTCCAGATATAATGTTCTTATAGAATAAAAAGTCAGAGCACGACAGAGGAAGTGCTCAACATTATATTCATTCTGCTCTTCCCTGCAGCTTCTACAGAAGTCTCTAAATGGCAGATTTAATTTTCTCCCATCAGTCCTTACGTGTCAATATCCAACCACCATAGAATGCAATCTTGGGCGGGAATGGTTCTTGCAGCAGCATAGTCCTCCTACAATCATACATAAAGTATTGTTAGCCTTTCTATCCGATAGGTAACCTCGCCAGAACATCTTTCCTGTATTGGGAATGGTTTCCCACCTTTCCCCATCCCACAATTACTATATCCCCCATTTTCTATTTCAATGTACCATCTCCCTCTACTTCTTCCACCTCTTTTCTTTTCAGGCAAACACGAAGGGAACTAATAAGGACCCAAGTGAGCTGGGCAACTAAGGTTATACTTGGGGTTCTAGTGGCCTTCCTGCCTCACCTAACCTATCTGTCCTGTGCAGTATCTATAAGTTGTCAGTGTTTTTGGTTCTTAAAGCTATTTGAAAGATTTTCATTCAAAGCAAATGCATTTTTCTATTGAATTCGTAAGCCCAGGAGAAGTTGAAGGTAGAGTCATTACAAACTATGTCAACTTAAAATATCGGCGCGTACTTCGTTTGGTCAAGAGTGCATGCCTGCCTTCAAAAGAACGGCGTTACCCATTACATAAATCGCGCTACATTGAACTGCATGAGTGATATGGATATTGGATGTTACCTACTCAACGAGATTTCCCACCAGGATGCAGGGGAAAAGGGAAAGAATCTCCTCATTTATTGTATCATATGAAAATCTAGGAAGGGATTACCCGATTTATATTGTACAAGAACTTCCGTAACTTTCACCAAAGGTTAATTGGTAGAACGAAGATCAGTGCACTCGCCGAAGGTTTTGTCTAAACTTGATGTTTTCAATTTAAGGCACAGAGAGGAAGGAAGTCCTTATTTGCTGTATCATATTATATACAAATTTAGGAAGCGAATACACGACTTACGTTGTGCAAGAACTTCCATAACCTTCAATTAGGTTGAATGGTGGAACAGAGATTAGCACACCCGCAGAAGGTTTCGTCTGACAGACTGTTTGGGGAGCTTACATTGTGGCTCAGGGAGTATCATTATTTGCGAGGTGCTTTTATTTTGCAACAAATACCTGTTAGGCAAAGAACTGTTTAATGAGGCACATTAAGACGAGTCTGATGCTCCTTATGGATTTCGGGCTACCAAATGGTGGAGCCTTGATTTCTTCCAAAAGTCAAGGGAATTGAACACTGAAGAGACTAGAAGGCCTGAATTCTGCAGCATATTCTTCAGGTAGTTGTCACCTGTGATTGCATTACAAGCCATTTGGGGGCCGCATGGTGAGCCATTGACAAATTCACTCCATGCAGCTGGTCACACATTCTAATAATGCCGGAAGACAGTTGCTGACGCAAATCTTTTATACACATCGCTCCTTTATTGCAACATAATCATATCGCAAAAAAGCTCGTTTGGAGAAAAACGCATTTAAAATTTTTAGTTTCCATACAAGTCTTAGCAAATTTTTGAGGAAATATCTCCTAAAGGAAACAATTTAAAAGCAATTTGAATAAATTTTTGGCACAATATAAATGGTAGTGCTGTTAGAAATTCTGCATTGTTAAGTCAAAAGGCTCAATTTTTGAGATATGACTATGTTGCAATAAAGGAGCGATATATTCTACGAGATCGTATAATTGAACCCATTTAGACTTTTTCTTGTTCGAGTTTTTAATTCTCTGTAGACTTTTCACGATATTATATATGAGTACATCACACGTCAATGATGAACTAGGGCATGACGATTTTCTCCATACAATTTGGCATAAAATAACGCCTGAGAATGCGGTCGTAAAATAGAATCTATTTTATTTTGCCAGCGATTTTTCTTATGCTCTCACTTTGAAGCAGAAAAGCTTTCAAGAATATTACCACACTTTTAGTAAATTTCATACATTTTGTAGACAAAACCAAAGCTTCAAAAGCGCGACGAAAAGTAAAAATAGAAAAAGCTTTTTTTACCTAACAAAAAATAACTTTAAATGGCAATTTGTGAAGTTGCAGCCGTCGTTTCAATTATGTGCCTGTTTTCTCTGAGAGTCGTTTTTGCTTGAAGTTGCGGACGTATTCTGTTTCACCAATCAATATGGAGTTTTCAAATATAGTTGTTGTTGAAAAGAGAACTGTAAACAGAGTTTAAGCTTTACAACTCTCCAGTGTTGCAGTTAGTGATTTCAAAACCAACAGTTTGACAACGATGTCAGCTTTTAAATATCTGCTATCTGCAGGGCGTCTAAATGTGTCGTGTGATAATTACACACCTTTCACATACGGAAAGTTTACCTTTCAAAGTCTTCAGTTTGCCGGTGGCAAGAACAAATAAAGAGTGTAAGAGAGCCACTCTCTTTTCTCTTGCTACCACCAAACTCAAGACTTTGCAAAGTAAACTTTCCGTGTGTTTTAAAGCGATGGTAGTTTCAGCATCTAAATATATCGCAATAAAAATTTTTTTTTCATGGACCCAAATTAATTTCTATTAATTTACCAGCTAGCAGATCAATTAGTGCTTTGGCCTTGACTCTATATGGGTTGAATGAGAATTTTGTGAAATTGTAAAATTATTATTTAATTGTTTTTCATTCTTGAAAATATATTAAAAATTAAACTACAAAATTTCCGCTTTATTTAAGCTTCAATATAAAAAGAAACTTTAAGATATCAACATTCAACAAAAACCACAATATTTCAAATTAACAAATTACCTTTCTAATTTAAATAAATAAATAACTGATGAATGTTTTTTGTTTGCTTTTTTTTCAACTTGTCTTTATATCAATTCATTAGCTTTAATTCGAACAACCTTTTAAGATCAAAAAAATCAAAAGCAAAAAAAATATAAAATATATTTCGCTAAAATTTAAAAAAACAAACTTATTTTGTTATCACTTCTTCATACTTTCCAGAATTTTAATTTGCGAAATCTGTCATTAGTATAAAAGCTAAGAGGGGAAAGAAACTGGCCTAAAATCGCTTAAATTAGTGATCTTTCGGCACTAAAGTCCGGTTTGTGATCTTGTATTTTACATGCAAAAAACAGATCAATTTATTAAGGCGCATTTACGAAACTTGTAGGCGGTAATTGGCGTTTAAACAAAAACCTAGACACTGATTTTCTATGCAAAAAGGCAAGGACTTCGTGGGCTAGTGTACTTAGGTAGGAAACATTTTTTCACTAACAGCGTCTTCGTGCCAAGTTACTTACAGCTCCACGGCGCTGTTATGAAAAAGATTTACATCAGCACCTGCCTTGCCGCCTTATCTGATGATGGACCAATTCTACGGAGTGAATTATTCACGATTCACCAGCGCCCCCGTGTGGCTTACCAGGCTCACACAGGTAGCAATTCTTGCCATATGATTGCGGTCATATGAGCAACTTCTTGTTGAGGACGTCGGGCTTTCAAATCTCTCCAGTATGCAACTTCCCAGCAATCAATGGAAGACAAGGCTTAATGACTGGTTCCTTACAGTACAGGTATCTGTTGTATAGGCAGCAGACCCTCTGGAGTTTGTTAGTCCCCGAAAAAAGCCATGCCAAGCAATTATCAACGATACTAACACCCCCTTCTTCCGTTGAAACCACAGCCAGAACGCTTCAGCCAAGGTAAGCTCCTCAACCATGATCAGCCCGGGTCGAACCGCAAGCAGAACTACCCGGGGCCATGATGATCTCCGTTCTGCCAATTTATACCCTTGGTAAGGGTTTCGGAAGCCAACACAACATAAGTCATGCGGCGTCCTATAGTTTTATTTGCTACAACAAACGAGGGACCCCTTCCCCTCTTTACCCGAAAAAACCCTGCCCTGGTTAGGAATACGCCAAGGTAAAACCTGTTCCCTGGGGGGAGCTCCACGGCGCAGTAAGAACTTTTGGCCATTCGTTAAGACGCTCAAGAACACTGCTAGTTGATCTATCCCAGCTCTCTTAAAGAATGGCCAAACATTCACCGACTCGTTTGACCAGTCTAATCGGCTAGCTGAAATTTTTGCAAGCAATTCTTACTTGCCGGATAGCAGTCAACCACTCCCCGAACTTGAAAGAGTATCTATAACTATGTTAACGATATTTTTCCGATGCTTTTTACAATAGCTGACAGGCTGTAAAAAACAAGATGAACTGGTTTTTGGTTTTTTGTTTACGAGTACTACATGCTTACAATAGCAACGATCAATAATTTGTATATGGTATTATTCTTATTAATATTCATATTGTAATAGAAATTGTAACACCCTGTAAAGCCGCTCGCACTGACAAATATTCAAGGGTCAGTCCGTTTGTAAAAGTGATGACAACTTCCGGTTTTTGCTATTCGGAAAATTGATTCTTGGCTATTTTTGCGTCCCATGCAATTCGTTTTAAACAGTAAAGACCACATTCCGCAATTCTGTGTGAAGTTCTGGTGATCGTCAGTGCGAACGACTATCGATACCATATTGAACAACCACAATTTGTGTCTAAATTCACCAAATTAAAAGGTAACAATTTGTGAATAAAGTACTGAGTTTATGGGATAGAAATAATAATTCACGTTCATTTAATGCTCCTTTCCTCAAAAACCAATATATTTAATTTACCCCGAGTTAATTATATCCATAATTTTGCTTTGAATAAATTATGTCGTACCGATCTGCCGGACGACAAAAGAGAGAGTGTTTAACACTCTGCTCCTCTTCTTCATTACAGCTCCTATAGAAGAAGAAGATTTAACCTATTCGTATACACATATTCTCATGTGACAAGTGCTCTGTCAGAACAGCCACTACAAAACGCAACCCTCCCCCTTCCCACCATAGCAAAAAAAAAAAATAAAATAATTCTCTTACATATAAAAAAAATGATGTCCAGACAAAAATTTTGTTCGGAAAAAATGGTTGAATCTTACTTTGGCATATGGTCACTGCAGTTTTATGTTTCTAAGAGTAATCCATTCCGGAAACAAACCTCAATCTGACAACTGGTAAGCAAGAAAATATATGTATATGATTTAATTTACTCAACAAAGGCGCAATAGTGTGACCACATTGCACCAATTAATGTCGCAATTGAGTTTTGAACTGAAAAACGATAAATTAACTTTGTGACAATTTACTACTAGTAGTATATAAAATTTGTTTTGAGTTGAATTTAAAAAAAAGAACCAAACTGGTCTATTACACAGTTATTATTATTTTGTTTTTAATTTTATTTACTGGAAAAATTTACCCTCAACTGATTTCTGAGAATAGAACGTAGCGGTATAAAATAAACAAATAATTAAAAACTTGCGGTTTATTTCCACTGATCTCTGCTCAAAATCCATCACATCTGATTACAATATTAAAGAGTAAAAACCAATTGGTTTCTTAAATTCTTAGTTACAACAAAAGTAAATTTGTTGTGTATGCGAGTAGGTGTACAACGTTGCTTCCGCCGTTTTTTTCCCGAAATTCCAGACTTTATTGTAAAAAACTGGTTATACATTTATGACTCAAATTATCGTCCATCGCTGGCCACTACTTTCTCTTATCTTTCGGGCAGCGTACGCACACCACATTGCAAAACTGATCAGCGATCCATGCATCGAAACAATTTTTTTTTCTTCATAAAACCGGAAGTGGAAGTCAGCCAGGGCGTGTGTCACTGATCGAAACATGTAATAGTTCAAGGAAATAATGTCTGGAGAATACGGCAGGTGGGGTAGGGCTGTCTATTTCAATGTTTCCGAGTATGTCTTGTCCACTATCGCAACATGTGATCGAGCATTGTCCCTTTAGCATGTCTCTCGTAATCTTGCGAACACAAATCGAATAATATTTCGATACCTAAGTATATTGTATGATATCTGTACGATCTATTTATTTCGGCTACCGCTACATCCATCTATTGCAAAACGGCTGAAGCAAATTTGGATTTCTCCATCGCACTGGAACTAGGGACGGAAAATGGGTTCAATGCGATAATCTTAAGCGCAGAAAATCATGGAAATATCCCGGCCATGCTTCCACGTCGACGGCCAAATCGAAAACGGTTCCAAATTTATGTTCAGTATTTGATGAAGCCACTACTAGTAAAATAACGTGCCGACAAGAACGTTGATTTTGATGTCGTAGACCCGCGTGGCGGTGGAAGAGAGACGGTTATCGAATCTGTAGAGTTGGAGGCATTACCTGATCAAGACCCGTGTCAAACGCAGCAAGAATTTTCAGGATCATTGATAGTTACGCAACAAGCTATTTAAAAACGCCTGACAGATGGGAATGATTCAGAAATAAGGAAATTGGGAGCCGTACGAGTTGAAGCCGAGAGATGTTGAACGGAAGATGTTTGCTTATTAACAGCGCCTCGCAAGGCAAAGACGAAAGGGATATCTGCAACGCATTACGACTGGAGGAAAAACAAGTCTTATTACGGTAATCCCGGAGAAAACACGGAACGCAGTGAAAAAGAAAAAAAACATGTACACATCTTGCTACCTATTTCGATGCACTTTTTATAGAAAATACGGATAAAAGAGCAGAAAAAAAGTAACAAACGGAATAGGTAGCAAGCTGTGTATACGGCCTGATACCTATTCCGGTGCAATTTGATTGCATACGAATTGAGTTAATGAACAAACATACATATATAGCATATACGGACAGCAGTAACAAAAGACGTGTGTACAGAATGAGAGACAAAACACTACTCGAAGGCCAAACTAAATATTTAGCGTTCAGGGTTCTAATGTCATGCTGAGTGTTTTCTGGGACCAACTCGGTGCAGTGTATTATGAGTTGTTAAAACCAACTGAAACAATCACAGGCGATCGTTATCGAACGCAATTAATGCATTTGAGCCGAGCGTTGAAAGTTAAACGGACGCAAGATTACAAAAGACATGATAAAGGGATTTTGCAGCATGACAATGCTTGATCACATGTTGTGAAAGTGATCAAGACATACTTGGAGACGCTGAAATCGGAAATCCTACCTCACTCGACGTATTCTCCCGACGTTGCTCTGTCCGACTATCACATATTTCGATCAGTTGGCACACGACCTGGCATATCAGCACTTTCGGTCTTATGAAGAAAATTAAATCGGTTTCTGGATCAATTCATAAGATGACCAGTTTTTTCAATGCGGTGTTCATATGCTCACCAAAAGATGGGAGAACGTAGTGGCCTTCAAGTCTAAGTCCCAATTTGCACGAGGCAAGTTTAGTTGCGCAATTCTTATCAAATTTTCTTTTAAACTTGCTTTTATGTTCAGACACAGCAATTTTACTGGCACAACTTTCGTTTTCTATTGCTTACACTTTCTCGATCGTGCATTTTCAAAATTTTCCATTTAATTTTCACTTCTTCCAAAGTAATGCTGCTGTCTGTTTTTTGAGGTTGTCCACAATATTATTAAACGCTTCAGCTTTCTTTAGCCGATTTATTAAATTTTTTTTCAAATAAACTAAACTATCACAACAATGCGCCAATATTGCTTTCACCACGGACAACAAATCAATACATAAAAGAAACACAAATGAAAGAAAGTGTAAACTTTCTAACATTACGAATAACAGCACAAAACGACTTTTCGAGTACAAGCAAGTCTGTACTCATTTTTACACTCCCCGCTCTTTCCTCACTTGTTTGTCCACAAACTCAAGACTTGCGCAACTAAAGTTGCCTCGTGAAAAAATTGAGACTAACCAGTTTTTAACAACAAAGCCTCGAATTTTGGGGGAAAAACGGCGAAGGCAAAGTTGTAGACCTTTACCTTTACACATCTACGATCTAATTATTTCGACTACCACTTTTTTTATCTTGGACCAGTACTCAGGAGATGACCTCTACATATGCAGTGCATTGTACCGGAACTAGGAAAATAGGTTATGAGGAGGGGGAAAGAGGGAGTAGTGTTTGTGAACATTTGACTTGAACTTTCCAACATTAAAAACGACAGGAAACACGTTTGCAGGCAGCTTATTCCACAGGCGAAGCGTACAGCTGAAAAACGAATTCTCCCTGTAATGCGTAGTACGATTCCCCGGGCAATCGAACACAAATGGATGAGCTCTGGACGATGAGCGCGTGCTACGTAAAAATGTGCGAGTTTCGGGAACAAGATTCCTAATCTCGTCAGAGCAAAAGCCATTGTAGTAACGATAGAACAGAGTAATGCACCCGAAACTGCGTCGATGCTCCAGTGAGTCAATAGAGTTGGATACTCTGCTGTCACCGAAGAGCTTCTTCGTCCTCTCCTGCACACGGTCGAGTAACCCCAAAATAGACTTTGAGGCACCGGCCCAAACATGAGAGTTGTATTCCATTTTCGGCCGGATGTAGGTGGTATAAATAGTAAGGAGGTCGGATCGAGTGAAGTACATCTTACACCGTTTCAAAAAACAGAGGCACTTGAATGCTTCTTTAGAGACATGAAAGATGTGATTAGTCCAGCGAACATCACACTGTATCTTCATTGCAAGAACATCAAGAGCATCCGATTCCTCAATATTTATACAGATGGAGCAGCACTTGCGGTCCTATGTTTATGTGTTAATAAACAATATTGTGTCTTACGAGCGTTAAAGGCGACTCTGTTTTTACGACCCTATTCGGAGATTAACAGAAGGTCACTCACTATTCAGTGAATCATTCATAATTAGCCTCTTGGCAGCGATCTCTGATAGGCTGGGCCTATAACTAACAGAGTACGAATGGCAAATGCTGCTGTCATCTGCGAAAGAGTGGATAGGGTTAGAAGTTTGAGAAAAGTAATAAATAGGGCAGGAGAAAGAACGAAGCCTTGCGGTACACCTGAATTAATCTTGAACTCGTTTGATGAGACCCCATCTATAACAACTCGTATAGTGCGGTCTCTGAGAAAGCTCGATATAAACCGAGAGAAGTCATCACCGACACCAAAAGCTTTAAGTTTTGCTAGTAGTGCACCATGCCACACTCTGTCAAACGCTTTGGAAATATTTAGAGCCACCACCTTACTTTCACCAAAATTATGGCTGGAGTGGCACCATTTCTCCGAAAGATATGCTATAAGATCGCCAGTTGAGCGACCCTTACGAAATCCATATTGACGATCACAAAGTAGTTTATGCGACTCCAGATACCTCATAAGGTGATGGTTAACCATGCTTTCCATTACTTTGGAAAGTGCAGAACAAATTGCAATTGGGCGGTAGTTTTCAGGATTATTTGCCTCATCCTTTTTGGGGATTGGCGTTACATTAGCAACCTTCCAGCACGATGGAAACTCACCAAAATGGTAAAGTATGCTAAAGAGGCGTTCTAATGGACGCGCAAGCGTAGAAGAACACTGCTTCAAGACCAGTGCTGGTATGCCATCCAGTCCAGGAGTCTTACCGCTACAGCCATCTATTACAAAACGGCGAAAGCAAAGTTGTGCACCTAATAGCTACTAAAAACTGTTTTTGTTTTTTACCACTCAATTACACTTGTACTCGTATCTATTCAGTGGGGTTCCCACCAAGAAGCGTCAATTTAACATGAATAATCATGAGTTGTAAAATGTTTACGTCGCTTGAACAGCAACAAGGATTCATGGCCAAAACGGAAAACCAGTTTATGTGTAAAGTAAATCCCAAAAAACTAGAACTCTAGAATACTTTTAGCAGTCAAGTGCGTAAGAAGAGATTAATTCAAAACAACTTTTTGTTATGATTCATAAAAGATTGCTATTTGGTTCATCATGACTATAACAGTTTTTCACCAGAACGTGACCGGGGGTATTTCCCCAATGCACTAGCAAGATCACAAGAACAGTTTTACCAGAAAATTATATTTGTAATTGATTAAACTGAAAGAAGTGCAAACCAAAAACGATAATGCGGATTTATCAATTTGTATATTTGATTATTTAAAATTTTTTGTTTATTTTTTTTTTTTTTTTTGTTGGGAGCTCGCTTAATTTTGTTTGCGGTTTATGATTTATGGAAATAAAAACAGAATGTCTCATTAAAAAAACATTTTTCTAGTATTTTTCAAAGCAAAGTCTTTTTTGTTTATGTAATAAAATGATATTTTTCTGGTTGATATTCTTTCATCAAATTTTATTTAAACCAAGTTCATTAAACTTTTATTTTATTATATTTTTTTTCCAGATAATTTATGTATCTTATTATTTTCAAAAATAAAATCACATTTGTATTTCAATAAAAAAAGAAAAAAACCTGTCGCGACTGCGTGCATTTACCAGCACAAGTTTATTTGTTGCTCATTGGTTTGTATAGAATGTTTGCAGGAAGTAAAATAATACTAAAAACCAAAGTTTTGTAAATAAAAATCTGAAATTTTATGCTTTAAAAATAATTTCAATAATAAATATAATAATAAGGGTAGACAAAAATAGTAATTACTCGTAAATGTTTGCGGCGCACAGTGGCATATTTTGTGAGTTGGCGGTCAAAATTCTATAACTTTTGACCGGGTTGAAATGAATTTTTTTTTGTTGGATAGCAGACACCTTAAGCTTCAATTTAATATATTAAGTTTAAAATCGGGCCCTATTAAAGTACACTTATATATGACTCAAAAATTATTTTTAAAATTATAGGCATTATCGGCATTTTATAAATAGTAACGTGAACTGAACTAAAAAATTACATATTTAATTAAGCCGGGTCCATTTTATTTCGACCTTTAGCCCTCTCATAATGGTTTTAAATATATTAATATTGATATAATGTTTAGCAAAACTAATTTTATTTTAGTAGTTGATATCCCTGTTAAATTTGAGGGCAATCGGTCCACATTTAATTATGAAACAGAATACGTCTGCAACTTCAAGCAAAAACGACTCTCAGAGAAAACAGGCACATAAAGCTTTAAACACATAGACGACAGCAGACAGCAAGCAGCAATCTGTCAAAAATAAAATACATGTGTTTAAATGCACACGGTTATGTTAACGTCATCACAGCGGCACGACTTCACAACAGCGTTTGCTGCTGCTGCCAACTTAGACTAATTTCTATTTTCGCAAGCAGCAAAAAGTAAATGCAGTGCTGCCACTATAAACATAAATTGGCAGCAATAAGAACTAAAATTTGTTTGAAATATTTAAAAGAAATAAACATCATATAAATAAAATAAACAAATAAATTGATGAGTTCTTACAGCTTTACATGATATTATTACGTTTTCAGCCAGTAAATTTAATTTTATTCTTGTAAAATATATATGTGGCACCTCTAAAAGTTGCATTGTTCAAATACACATTGTGCTGGTGCTGTCTTGAAAATAATTATGTCGCTGACGAGACGGCAGCATTTGAAGCTAACTTCATTTGTACCCGTGAAGTTGTGAAATCTGCTATCTAAGTGTTTAAAGCTTTATTGAAACCAGGGATGCAACTTCAAAAATTGCCATTTAATGTTCTTTTTTGTTAGGTAAAAAAAGCTTTTTATATTTTTTTTACTTTTCTTTGTGCTAAAGCTTTTGAAGCTTTGGTTTTGTTTACAAAATGTATGAAATTTATTAAAAGCGTGGTAATATTGTTGAAAGCTTTTCTACTTCAAAGTGAGAGCATAAGAAAAATCGCTGCCAAAATAAAATATTCTATTTAATGACCGCGTTCTCGTTCATTATTTTATGCCAAATTGTGTGGAGAAAATCGTCATGCCCTAGTTCTGTTTCAGCATTTACTCATTGGGCCCTTGTAAGACAAATTTCGAAAAATAGCCTCCTTGGTGATCATAATTCACTAACAAATGTAAGTTCGACAGCTTTAAATGTCATTATTATATTAACAATTTAAATATATTTTAAACTTTAATCCAAAGAGATATGTAGGAGATCCATATCCGAAAAAAGGTTTTACCATAAATTCTAAGGAACTCTTTTTATTCCAAATAAAATAAAATTTCTTTAATAAAAATTGGCCTGGTGCACTACTGGCAACACTTACTGCTTTTGGTGATGGTGATGACTTCTATCGGTTTATATAGAGCTTTCTCAGAGACCGCACTGTACGAGTTGTTCCCCCCGGGGAACAGCTTTTGCCTTGGCGTATTCCTAACTTGGGCGCTCTGTTTTTCGGGGAAAAGTGGGGAAGGGGTCCCTCGTTTGGTGCGGCAAACAAAACTCTAGGAAGCCACATGACTTATGTTGTGTTGGCTTCCGAAACCCTTACCAAGGGTATAAATTGACAGAACGGGAATCAGCATGACCCCCGGCTAGTTCTGCTTGGGGTTCGACCCAGGCTGATCATGGTTGAGGTGCCTACCTTGGCTGAATCGTTCTGGCTGTGGGATGAAAACTAAAACGCAGGACGGGAGTGTTAGTATCCTTGATAATTGTTTATTGTGTGGCTTTTTTTGGGGACTAACAATCTCCGGAGGATCTGTTGCCTATACAACAGATACCAGTACTGTAAGGAACCTGTGGTGATGATTGCCGGGTGAGTTGGTTTAAGGGCTGAAGCTCTTAGTAGGCTTTGGCCTACCAATTCATTAAGCCTTGTCATCCATTGATTCCTGGGAAATTGCATACGGGAGGCATTAGAAAGCCCAAACTCCTCAATAAGAAGTTGCTCATATGGATACAAACATATGGCATAAATTGCTACCTGTGTGAGGGTAGCAAGCCACACGGGGCACTGGTAAATCGTGAATAATTCACTACGTGGAACTGGTCCATCATCAGATAAGGCCGCAAGGCAGGTGCTGATGTAAATCTTTTTCACAACTCATGTACTCGTACCTACCCCCACTTATATGTAACTATACATTTTTTAATGGCCTAAATTACAAAAATGCATTTAATACATTATAATAACAGTCTTTTAATAAACCCTTTCCATTAATAAAACTTCACACACAAACATGTAGATATACCGCACTTCCATACCCAAAATATCCGACATGCAAGCAGTAAAATTATTGTGGTTCCTAGAGCCGCAAATATAAATTTAAGAAATGAGCATATAATAACAGCTCAAAGTACGACGTACTATAACACGTCATAAGTCATTTAACGAAGTTTTTCGCTGAAAAAAGTTGCGTTCCACTGACCATCGAGATTTGGGTATATTTTAGACCTTTATTGCAACGCCCTAATCTGGGACTCGAACAAAGTAAGGCACGATTTTTTTTAAATATTTTATAAGTGAAGAAGTGATATTGTGTGAAGAAAAAAAATTTTCCATAAATATATAAAACCGAAAAAGTTATGCCCACTTGAAGTTCAACAATTTTCTAAAATATTTTGAATTTCAGCTTCTCTTAAAAAATGGCATTTTTGATCACCCTATTCGAAGAAAAATAATCGAAATAAAAACTTACATTTCTGGATTTCGAGGTTCCTCGAAACTTTTATACTTTTACTTTTATACTGTTACTTTTATATAAAAAAAAATTAAATCAGTGACACAAAAAAAATTTTTTTTTTTTTTGAAGAGTTTTGGCCGCCATCTCTTCAAATGTGCCACTGTGCGGCGTTGCCAGACAAACTAAAATATTAGATATATTTTTGTAAATCTCTCTTGGACATCGCTTTTGCTGATATTCTGCAAATTTGAATTTTGTGTGACAGGAATAGAGCAAATTTTATAAAAAAGTTCATAAGAACAATATTGGCACGGTTGTTAATTTAGCGCTATTCGCACTAGACTTGGCGTTTTTCAATATCTAAAAACTCGCACTTTTTTGCCACTGGGGGTTTTTTTTAAATACGCTAAAACAGCGTTTTTTGCGAAGCTTTTTTGCTTGTCTGCAGTAGCAGGAGTCGAACCTGCGACTTCTAGTCTTTTCGTTCAGTACTCAAATCAGCCATCGAGGTACCTCAATTCATTCCGTCGAACTAGTCCATCATCAGATCAGTCCGTAAGGCAGTTGCTGATGTAAGTCTTCTTCACAACTATCCTGTCGTACCATATAGTAAAAGACTCCCTCTATATCATGGAAGGCTATCAAAGCCTACCTCCTCCAGAGTTTCTCATTTTTACTCGTTTACGCAAAAATATTTCGAATTGCCGAATAGATTTTACAGCGTTGATTATCAAAACATGTGTTCTCGTCTGTTGTTTATTTAGTTTTTTTTTTACAAAACGTTTAAATGTTAAACTAAAATTAATTCAACAGTAATTCATCAAGGCCTAATTAAATACAAAAAATTTAATTCTAGACAAAAGTGGCAGCTTTAGAAAAAAAAATTTTTAAAAACGTGTAGTAATTAAAATCAATTAACAAAACAATTGTGAACGACTGATGTCACGTGTCAAACTTGATAAAGTATTTGTTGTTAAACATTCAAGGCACAATCTGACCCACATTTACTTAATTTTGTAATTACTTTAAAGCAGATGATAACAATAATTTTAAAAGCAATTTAAAAAATAAATCTAGCACATGTAATTCCACTAGATAAAAAAAGCTTCCGGTATAAAAAGACTGGCGATAAAAATACCGAAAAATCAAAAACCTTTGAAAAAATAAATACTTTATGTTAATTAATATTTCTTTAAATAAAGGACTAAAAGCTATGACCTACACTATAGAGAGCTTTTTTCTTCTTACGCAGTTAGAACGTTAGGTTCTGACTTTTCAACTTTCATCGACCAGCGACTTATGTTGCAGTTTCATAAAATACAATATAAATCCTAATATTAAAAACAGCTTGTTTTGTATGTTTCCCAGCTGTCTAAATGTCGACATTTCATAGGAGCTACCCCAAATTTTGTAACAAAACGCAAAAAACAAGCTTTTTATCTACATTTCTTTTCAGGTATTATTATTTATTTAGATTGTTGGGATATAAAGTTGAATGTTTGAGAATATCTTTTAAAAATTTCCAAAGTATACTGATGATTAGGGCAGCTCCTATGAAATGTCGACATACATATAGACAGCTGGGAAACATAGAAAACAATCTGTTTTTAATTTTTTGATTGGTATCAATGTTAGAAGCTAATACGAGTTTAGTGAATAAAACTCAATTGTTTTAAATATGATATATTTATTTATATGGGGCAATCCAAGTCAAATCGGACAGTTCGGAGAAAAAAATTTTTTTTTTTTGCTTTATTTTTTGTCGTATTGATTGCCCTATTGAACAGCACATTTCAGCAAATTTTCAGATTTTTTTCGGCTTATGATTTCAGAGACATCGCGTTTTGAAAATGCCGAGTTATGAGAAAACCGTGCCCGAATAAATAATCATAACTTTTGCAATATCAGTCCAAACAAAATATTCTATGTCTACAATCTAATAAAATAATAGAAAAAAATTGTGCACAGTGGGTTTGGATGCGATTTTCGGGATTTACAGCACTCCTTCTATATACTTACAACTTTTATTTTTCCTTCTATCATACCCTAACTTTTCAGGCAATCACAAAGGGAACGACCTTCAGGACCCAAGTGAGTATCCGGGTATTCTTTGGAGAACCCAGCGGCCTGCCTCACTAACCTAACCTAATGTTGCCATTATTTTTTTTTTAAAGTAATTTTTGTTATCTTTAATTAATTATCTTTTAAGTTTTTACAAATAAACGTCGAAGTTTTTTTCTTCTTCTTGTCTTACAAACATATGTATGCTACTTTAACTTAAACATGTGTTTGCTTTATGACAAAGTAAACAAACATCTCTCACATTATTTTAGCAAATTCGAAACGTGAGTTTTCGAATGAAGAAATCAGAAAACATACTCAATCACGGTAATACCGCCCCTGGCTTTTGTCAAGTTTTACTTTAGTTTTTAATTATAACAATAATTGCCGCGATCAATAACTCAAAGGAGACAGAAAAAATAATTTAATACACTGAGCTGGGGGACAGCTAGCTCTTTCGCAGCCGTTACACCCACTAGGATACGAACTCGGTATCATGTAAACATGATGTATTTTTTAATATCGACGCTTAACCAACACAGCCAACAAGCTCTTATTTATTTTTACGTCTATATTTTTTACGTCATATTTTTAATATTTAATATCGTTAATAATTATACCAATAAAAATTATAAATAGCTTGTTTTCTATGTTTCCCAGCTATCTATATGTCGACATTTCATAGGAGCTACCCTAATTATTAGTAGACTTTAGACATTTTTTAAAAGATATTCCCAAACATTCAACTTTATATCCCAAAAATCTAAATAAATTGTTGAGAATTTAAAAAGAAAAATGCTCAATAATATCTGTCAAAACACAAAAAACAAGCTTTTTCATTTAAACATTTCTTTATCGTTAATATTTTTTATATTATTTACACAATTGTAATAACCATTAGAAACTCTCAATAAAACTAAATAATAAATAAAAAATAAAATAAAAAGCTTTAAATAAAAAACTTCTTGTTAAGATCAACTCTATTAAACAATGCTGATATCTTTTTGGTCAAACTAAAGTGCTGCAAGAAAACAAAAACCTTTACGAGTAAAAGAAAAACAAAAGAAGAGGCCTGCCTGCCTGCCTGGTCATCTTATGTGAATATAATTTAATAATTTAAGACTTCATAATCATTATTAACATTCATACTTATATGAGCGTTTTATTTTTTTTTATCTTTTCAGAGCAGCAATTTAAAAAACCCCCTTCTAAAAGCGATTGGGTCAATATACAAATTAAATTTTATGCCATCTGTTCAGGTGAAAATGCAGACAAACTGTTAAGCCCCTTCTGACCCTTCTGGCCACTCAAACTTGCAAATACATACACACACACACACACATATACATACATACAGGAATCCACACCTCCATTGTCGAAAATCTCTTATCTTGCTGCCATTGGCCCTGACAACCAAAACTACACAACAACAAGTGTTGAGTCCTGCTTTTGACATCTGTTGACATACATTCTCATTTGCGAAACCATTCCAATGAAACAAAAGAAGAGTTTCATGGTTTTTATTGAAAAATTATTGAACACATTTGGAAGTACTTAAACACTTTAAACTTAAGCAAAATATAAAATAATAAAATTTTAATATTTTAAATTCGCATGTCAATAATTGATATGAAAATTAAGAAGTTTTTTATTAAAACGAAAATTAAAGTTTAAAAGGAGTTTATTTATTTTATATTCTTATTTTTTTGTTTTATTTTTGCTTCATGAATTCATATAAAAAAAACTTCACTACCGCAAAAAGACTTTACTAAAATTTTACAGCCAGTTTATCAATCTCGACAGCGTGCTTGCGTTCGCAATCTAAGCGAAAGAAAATTGATTTGGGTTCGTCTAACTTTTTTCTATGCGAACGATGTGTCAAAACTCAATCAAAATACATAAGAATATGCGAACGAATAGTAGTGAGATAGACAAACCCAAATTCATTCGAATGTGAGTGACTGGCTTTCTTTCGCATTCATTTTCTTTCGAAATTGGTAAACTGGCTGTTAATAACATTCTCATTCCGCATTCAAATAACACCAATGTCTTCATTCAACTTAAAATCGCTTTTTCTATTAAAAAGCCCATTAACTGCTCCATAAAGCTTTTTTTTCGGCATATTTATTTTTGATTAAAATTTCAGTAAATTATTTTCTCTCTAATTATCAATCAGCTGTGAATTTCATGCTTTGAAAAAAGTAGTGCAAACTAAACCAACAGTGGTGGTTCACAATTGATAGCATATATTTGCAATTTCATAAATTTGCAATCACAAATGCACAAGATTGTGAATAGAGCTAATGTTTCCTAAGATCCAAAAATAATTGATAATTTAATCAAATCTATGCCGCGTCGGTGCGCCGCAGTAATAAAATATAAGGGTTATTATACCAAATATTAAAAGTTTCTTAGGTTTTGCCCAATACTGTATATATATATATATATATATATATATATATATATATATATATATATATATATATATATATATATATATATATATATATATATATATATATATATATATATATATATATATATATATATATATATATATATATATATATATATATATATATATATATATATATATATATATATATATATATATATATATATATATATATATATATATCTTCTGTCTTCTTTGTATGTACAACGCAGACCCAACAAAATTATCGGCAAATATGAAGTCCATTCATTAACATTGTGACACAAAATGGCAGATTTAAGAGTACGGTGCCATCGCTCTATGATGCCGTTTGATTGAGGATGATATGGTGTAGTTCTTAAATGATGTACTCCCAGCAAACGCAAAAGTTCCTTAAATAATGTGCTCTCAAACTGGCGACCTAAATCGGTCATAATGTGGGTTGGACAACCGAATCGTGATATCCATCCTTTAATGAGAGTTTCTGCTACCGTTTTCGCAGTCATGTCGGGCATCGGGAAAGCATCAGGCCACCTGGAAAATCGGTCTATCACCGTTAAACAATAACGATTGCCTTCAGATAGAGGAAAAGGTCCAATAATGTCGACGCTAGCAGCAATAATTGTAGGCTGTATATGAGTTGGCAGACGATTCACCCACAAATCTTGCAATATTGTTTGACTTAACGAATCTCCTGCTACACGTTTCATTTCACTATACAGTTCACTAGGCTTTTGGTCACCTAATGGCATATCAGATAATACACGTTGTACTCGGCGTCGTTCGCTATCAGCGAAGTGTTCAATCAATTTGCATTTCATATAATCGTATTTCTTCGTTGGAGGAGCTACGTCAATGATGGGGCGTAATTGCAGTAACTTAGCCGGCGGTATTGAAGCGCAAATGGTGTTAAATTTTTTTACATCTGATAGAATACCCGAAGCTTCAAACCAAAATTCCATAGCGTAAAAGAACGCTTCAACACCTGTCTCCGTCAACGTGGGCATTGGAATTTTTATTGAAGCAACTACGTCCATTTCAGCTGAAGCCGTTTGGTGTTCCATTTTATGCTCTGCCATAGTATCTGCTGGATCATTTAGCGACATACTTTTTGTGTTTTTACTACGAATATTCTGTGTCGATGGGTCACCAATATTATAGGGAAAAATAAAAAGCCACTATAATTTATCGTTTATTTAATCTTTATTGTATTAAATCTTCTTTCAGGTTAAAAACCAAAAACGTGGTGCCGGTATCAAATCAAGTTAAAAACGAATTGCCAGATCTTTTTACTAAGTCTTTCGGTTATGACAACTGTCAATTGTGGTCGTGCTGCCACATATATATATATATATATATATATATATATATATATATATATATATATATATATATATATATATATATATATATATATATATATATATATATATATATATATATATATATATATATATATATATATATATATATATATATATATATATATATACGTATATAAATATACATATATGTATGTTGTAGTTATATAAATAAATAAAAAATTGACAACAAATAGACAAAATGTTTAATTTGGTTTTTTTAATTGAAAATGTGTAAAATTCTTTAAACTTTTTATTGAAATAAAAAGAAGACATATTAAATTTTAATTGTGAATAATTTTATTGCCTTTTACAAGTTCAGTTTTAGCAAATTCAACCAGTTCACTCTAATACACACATGCAAGTTGAAGTCGCCAATTTTAAGCGATATGCGTTTTCTATTTGGCGATTTTAAATCGCAAAACCATACTTCTTGCGTTATACGTTTCTCAGAACACCAATTTGGCGTTTTCAAATCGAAAACGCTAAATTTAAGCGATTTGCGTTTCTTAGAACATGCCTGTAAGTTGCTGGAGATATTACTGAATGAAATATTTTGTTTTGTACATCATATACTTTGAATGGTTAATAAATATTTATAATAAAAATCCGATAAAATTTCAACACAGACATAATGTTAGTGATTTAAATTCATTGATATTTCAAGTTAATTCAACACGATTTCAGATTAAAAAACACAAACCCACAAACTTTTTGAAAGTTATTTGTATGGACGTAAATTTATCGTTAAGGAAGATGACTTTTATAGCCCCATTCAACCAATCGACGCAGGCGTCCCACAAGGCAGCATACTGGGCCCTACCTTATACTTGATTTATGCTTCTGACATGCCAACAAGCGATAAAATTCATACATCCACGTTTGCAGACGATATGGCTTTTTTCAGTGTACATGAAAACCACCAAACAGCATCACAAAATTTGCAGGAACATATTTACAATTGAGAGAAATGGTTAAAACTCTGGAAAATAAAAGTCAATGAACAAAAATGTGTCCATATCATGTTCACACTGCGTAAAAATACATGCCCGTCAATAAAAATTAGTAATCAAATAATTCCACAACACAGTGACGTCAAATATCTCGGTATTCACCTCGACCGTCGACTAATTTGGAAGAAACACATTGACGCAAAAACAACCCAGATGAAATTAAAAGCCGCGCAATTGAATTGGCTCATCGGCAGAAATTCCACCCTGAGCTTAGATTGCAAACTTTTGCTGTATAACGCGATCCTAAAGCCAATATGGTGCTATGGAATTCAACTATGGGGCGCCGCCTCCTCATCGAATATTGGAAAAATTTAAAGGCGTACGTACGATTACAGCAGCCCCATGGTATGTAAAAAATTCTCGAATTCACAAGGACCTAAACGTACCTTTAGTAAAAGATGAATTTGCCAAATATGCTGGAAGGTATATAACCAAACTTGAAATCCACCCAAATCCACTTGCTCGAGACATCCTTACCTTTGGTGGTCACACACGATTAAAAAGAAGGGACACCCTGGCTTCCATTCGGGAGCATAACAGATGATGTCCTGTGGCACGGTATTCTGATACATTCGCTGAATCATAATTTTTTGTCTAGCATTGGCTGAACTTAAAGAAAATTTTTTAGTTATTAAGATTTGAATAATTGTTGTTAGTTCTTCTTGAAGATTCAACAAATAAATAAAAATTGATAAAAAAAAAAGATTAAAAAACAAAACTCTTTTTCTGCTCATGGCAACAATTTCGTCTAAAATATTCCTACACTTTATATAATTCAATTATAGTCATTCCAAATGGAAATTTGTTTATCATTTTAAAAATCCCCGTATTAGTTTTTCATAACTCAAACACACCTACATATGTATTTGCAATAGCAAAATTTTCCTATAATTCAAGTTGAGTTTCATATTTCAAAATTTCTATTGCACCACAAGAGAAATTCTCAGTATTAAAGGTATGCGTTAAAAAATGTATAACTTTTTTTAATAATTCCAATTATTATTAAATTTAATTAGTTAAACAGGCGGTCATAAAAAACAATCTTGAAAAATGTTCCAAAGTCATGTAATTTAATTATTAAGAATTTGATAAACACATTTCACAATTAAAATCAAAAAAGCCTACACGTACATACATACATATATACTAGTGCCTGAATGTGTACGCAGTACATATATATGTATGTACACATGTATATACTTGTACACATGTATTCCTGGCAAAAGTCCCCTTTCGCTTAGAAGAAATGAATCATTCATTTGATAGACAGACCATCATACGCTACTCTATTATTGTTTTTTTCCATCTATTGATTCACAGGAACTTTCTAAGACAATTAAGTCAGTCACACAGCACAAGCATCTGCGCAGTTGCGCTGATAAATCAACAACAGAAGTGATGCTGTCTATACCTGTTACTACTGGACCGCAAACCACATAAAGTGATATAATTTATTTGGAAAACTTAATTGATGGTTTTAGGAAACTATTACTATATGAATATAACTTTTTTAATTCATTTATTTGTTTCTTGTTATTTATTATTATTATTTTTTAATTTATAAAAATAAACATTTGCCGAGAAAGTGGTAAAGATACGACAATAATTCCAAACAAGAAACTAACAATCCAGACAATTTTCTCTATGAATGATTGGCAATACAAGACTTTGTTTAGACGCAGGAGGTCGCAGAACTCAACGTCAAGCCGAAATCCTCCGTGTATTCTCGGCCCCACACTCAACCAACAGGGTGACAGGATTGATTGTAACCATCATGAGAAAAAATCAGAAAAAAACGAAAACAAAAATATTTTTTACTCAGTTCAAATGTTTTTTATTCGCACAAGCCCTTGGATTTTTTTCTGATTCTTCTCATAGTAGAGCGTGGTGCCGAGAATACCCGGAGGACAGCTTTACTCCACATCCTCCGACGATTATCTCTTCACGAAAACCGCTTCGCGCCGAAAATACAGGGAGATCAACTTAAAACCCTCAGTGACTTAAGCGTATCCCGAGTTACATGCTCTACACGAAGTTGGGTTAAACGTGATCCCGAGAATACCCGGAGGAGAGATTTGCTTCAAATTCTTCGAGTGACATTAATAAAAATCCCAGAAAAAGTTGGACATTTTTAAATGATACCCTTGGGCGGCCTCAAAATGACTCAATTAAATTAAAAGATGGAAATGGGGATATTATTATTCATGATTTCTCAAAGACTGAAATCTTAAATAAATATTTTCTTGAATCTGTCAAAATAATAAGATCAACAATTCAACAGGGCATATTTAGTTCCTACAAATCGTTAAGTACGATAACCCAGATAGATCATCGTTTTGAGTTCTATAACACAACGTTTGATGATATGAAAAACGTAATATCCAGTCTTTCACCATCTAAAAGTTCAGGTCATGACAATATATCCCCAAAACTTCTTTTAACATGTGTTGATGAACTAATACCATATCTAGTCAAGATCTTCAACTGTATCATACATACAAGCAAATATCCGAGCACTGAGTTTTTATTGAGTAACGTAACTTTAAATCTTCCTCAATGCTCGATCTGAAGTTCCAAGCTTTTAAAACTCAAATCGTTCAAGAATTGAAAGAAAGTGACTGTGATTTAAGCAAAAGTTTTTGTGAAACGATCAGTTTCCCACTGTAAGTCCCATTTATGTAGCGACGAGGAACATTTTCACTTAAACGGCTATGTCTACAAGCAAAACAGCCGTTACTGGTCTCCAAGAGCCTGCAACCCTCGATTGAAACATCGAAAACCATTGCATTGCCCCAGGATAACTGTTTGGTGTGCCTTATGCACACATGTAGTAAGTGGACCATTTTTTTTTTCGAAAAATCTCGAAGCCACATGACGAATATCAACGGTGAAAACGCAAATCTACGAGCTCCATCGTACTCTTCACACAAGTGGTTTCAACACGTTTGTAAACTTGCTTCTTTATTTATATATACATGTATTGAAATTAATAACAATGTTTTAATGTTAATTTCTTTTCATTACAAGGTTTCAAACAAAGAAAATCCATTTTTTTTAATATGTGAACGTGATTGGTTAAAAGTCATCTCGATTAAACAGATCACAAGCGAACCCATTAAAGCAGGTGTGCCCAAGCCCTATGCGCTTGTTACTCAGTTGTTTTTGTAAAAGCGCATAGCTATAGGGCTGTGCTCTTTAATAAACACCTACTGCTGTCAGCACTAGCAATGAAAAATACACAAACAACTTTGTCTTATATATTTTTTTTTTGTCGTTCTTCACTGTACACTTACAAGAGCAAAGCAACAACACTTTCGCATGCTTTGCTGGTAAACATTGAGAACAGTGATCTGTGTAAATTTTGTTTTTGTAAATATGTTTTGCTTGTTTCACCAAAAAATATTAAATAAAAGTAGTTTTTCCTTAAATGTATTGGTGGTTGCTTTACCATATAGAATTTTTGGGCACCCCTGCATTAAAGTATTGGTGTTTTAAAAGAACAAGCCAAGTAAATTCCTAGCGAACTTAAATGTTTAATTTATTTATTTATTTAACAATATAAATTACATATTACTTGTACATTTCTATTTTTATTATATATTCAGCAAGTTGTTGAATAAATATTACCGCATCTTTTTAAACAAAGTAAATCTTTTTGTTGAATTATTTAACTAAAGTTTTCCACAATATTTTTCAATAAAAATGATTTATTTACCCTTTAAATTTGAAGTTTTTTGCTTTTATTACAAAATAATTTTAATAAGAATGCAATTTAAAATTAGTAATAATTATTTGTAGCAAAATTGCATAAAATCATTTAAATGTAGTCAAATTATTTATTATTTCATCTCTAACAATTTCTGAAATAAATATTTTATTCAGTAAGCAAATGTTGAGAAATTAAATATATTATAGTAGAACAACTTTTTTATCTCGATTTAACAACAACACGTGATAATAGACAATTTCAATATCAAAAAAAAAACGAGTAGTTTTGTTGCAGGCGTTTTTAAAACATCTGGTGTTGGAATTTTATTGCAATTTAGATAAAATAAATTTAGAGAGATAGACTGAAAGAGAGAGAGAGAGAGAGAGAGAGAGACAAACAAGCTGCTTTGAAACAAGTTCAATTTTCTTTAAATTTTTACAATAATTTAATCTCATAATTCTTTCTTTTCCAATTTATATGAGAAATGTTTTAAATATTTATTACAGGCATTTAGTTTATGGAAAAAAGAAAAAAATAATATGGAAGCTGTTTTTAATTGAAAATAATTTATTTTAATTAAAAATAAAAATCAGTTTTAAAATATTTTTGCTACTGCTGTTAATAATTATTTCATTACGAGTACAAGCTCGTTTAAAACAACAAAAACGTAAAGTTGCACAGAGTAGAGTTTTGAAACGAGGCAAACAACTTGAAGTGAATGCCAGTGAAACATTTTTCCCAAACAGTCACTCAAACACTTAAAAAGGGTTTGAAAAAAAACACAACAACAACAAAAACATTAATTTTCTTTGATCATTATTTCATTCATAAAATTTTCATTGTTGAAAAATATTAAAATTCTAGATATTATTATGCAAACATCACCTTTTTTTAACGGTTGAGTTTCTATTATTAAAAGCGCCGATCTTAATCATACGAGTAGTGTATTAAAGTGTTTATTCAAATATAAATCAAGAACTTCTGATAAAGACAAGAAATATGTTTTAAGATAAGCAATGACAAGCATGGCGGCGGAATGACGCTCTTAGCGGTTGCAAGTCGATGTTAATGTGTAGATGGGCAGCGGAATTTTATTGAATAGTTAGAGCACTTTCACATTTGGCAACTTAGTTGCGCAAGTCTCTTGTCCAAGTTTTGTGCCCGTAGACGCGAAACCTAAGAGCAGCTTGAAGGGGGAAGAATTCCTGCTATTGAGTACAGATTGTGAAATTGATCAGCCTTGTCGGCCTTATCTGATGATTAACCAGCTCCATGGGGTGAATTATTCACGATTCACCGGCGCCCCCGGTGACTCACACAGGTCGCAAATTTTTGGCAAATAATTAAAATAAAATAATAGACAAATAAGTGTTTTGTATTTCATTCTGTACACACGTCTTTTCTTACTAACGTCCGTATTTTCTATATACATATGTGTATGTATGTTCATTATTAAATTCGTATGAAAGCAAATTGCACCGGAATAGCTAGCAAGATGTGCACACGTGTTTCTTTTTTTTCTCTCTTTTTTCACCGTTGTCCGTATTTTCTATATACATATCGCTCCTTTATTGCAACATAGTCATAACTCAAAAAATGATTCAAATTCATTCAAATTACTTTTAAAGTGATTCCTTTAAGAGATATTTTTTAGAAAAATTTTCTAAGACTTGTATGGAAACTAAAAATTTGAAATTTGTTTTTCTCGAAACAAACTTTTTTTTAGTTACGACTACGTTGCAATAAAGGAGCGATATGTTCATTATTAATTTCGTATGAAACCAAATTGCACCGGAATAGGTAGCAAGTGTTTCTATTTTTTCATCGTTGTCCGTGTTTTGATTATATGTTTATTATTAATTTCGTTTGAATGCATTTCGTTACGTTATAGTGTGGAAGATGTTGGACTAAATTTCGCTAATCTCATCAGTGTCGAAGGTATATACACTGGGCACTGATCACCTTTAACTAATTTAATTCAAACATTTTAAATGCTGTAATAGAGTTTGTTCTAGACTTTCGTGTAGTCATTGTTAAAGTTGAACTTCCTCCTCATCATAACCTATTTTCCTAGTTCTAGTACAATGCACAGCATATGTAGGGGTCATCTCCTGAGTACTGGTCCAAGATAAAAAAAAAATACTTTGCTGAAGAGTTCGCGCCTTCTAATACCTCCTGTGTGGAATTTCCTATACAGTCGATGGAAGACTAGGCTATTGGAGCTGGTAGGCCGAAGTTCATTAAAAGCATTAGCCCTTAACCAACTTACCCATCTAACTATCATTTAATTACATTACAGGTAACTGTTGCAAGACAATAGCCATGGGAGGTTGTTAGCCCCTGGAAACCAGCATTGCACCATAGTTATCAGGGAAACTAATTCCCCTTTCTGCGATTTAACGTTGAACGTTGCAGCCAAGATAGGCATCTCCACCATGATCATTGCGTGGTCTGCGTGCTGAACCTCTCGGGAGCCTTGCCATTAACAATATTTTGGTTCTAGTCGTTGACTGGTATAATCCTTTAATTTTGTTTCTGAGATTTAAAATATGTATTCTGTGTTTTTTCATTAAAAAAATTACTTGTATAAGCATTATTGTAGGCAGGAAAAACTTAAAATTTAACAAAATAAATGTATAGAGTGATTGCGGAAATCAAAGGTGAGTTTGTACATTCAGGTGTAACATTTATGAGCCGGTGGTAGCCAACAATATTATAATGTAATCCAACATACAATTGACCAACCATGTTAAGACTGTACCTAACCATACTATTATCTCAGCCATTAAAAATTATTTTTCTTCTAATATATATAATACTTCAAGATCAAGGACGAAATTGTTACCGTAACCACAATCAAACGTATGTAAGTCACATTATTTTTTCCAATTATCATTAATTATTTTAATTCATAAAATTATGTCATGTTCTATCTCTTTGTTTTAATCAATTCATATTTATGTCTAAGCTATTTGATATTATTGTGAATATTAGTAGTATGGTTACTTACTATTATAAGAATGCATTTTAAAAGTAACAATATAATATTATCGGCAACAAACATACAACTCAATAGTAATGTGTTCCTCTTGGAATATTGTCGTGTCAACCATATATTTTTTGCTATGTGTGTGTATAATACAGCGTATTACCTGCTCAAATAATCGATTATGCGCAACAAATACTTGGTTTATAACTTTGAAAACAAATTTATACGTTTTGTAAATATTGTTCTGGTGTAACAGCGTGTTCAGCCATACCGAATTATTGAGATTTCGCAATTAACGCCTTAATTCCAAGCAAAAAATCAATATAGTTATTGAAGAGTTATCCGACCGAACGTGATGTCGTCGATTTAAATTTTCGAATTCAAAGTTAAAACTGCTTGCGAATAAATGATGTAGAAGCTGGTGGCCCCCTCTTTACTCCCAAGATAAGGTCGTCAACTGTACAAGCTAGTTTTTCAACTCGCTAGAATTAATTAAAGTCAGATCAGTAACCAAAATATTATAAAGTATAAACTAACTATGTCTTTGTAGTGTCATTTGGCTTTCGGTGAAAAATTTGGTGATCAACGTTTTAAAAAAAGAGTACTTAAAGGAAATTTTAAAGATGAGGAGGTTTTGATACCATGACTCCTAATGGTTGGGAAAGACATAACATTCCATTTTAAGCATTTGCAGTTGCAAATAGGGCTTGCACTGGCAATGAAAATTTGACAATTTAAAGTAAATTGTAAATAAAATTTCGAGGCAAAACAACGTTTATACATATATTGAAATTAATAACAATGTTTTAGTGTTAATTTCTTTTCATTACAAGGTTTCAAACAAAGAAAATCCATTTTTTTTCAATACGTGAACGTGATGGATTAAAAGTCATCTCGATTAAACAGATCGCAAGCGAACCCATTAAAGCAGGTATGCCCAAGCCCTATGCGCTTGTTACTCAATTGTTTTTGTAAAAGCGCTTAGCTATAGGGCTGTACATCATGTAAATAAAATTTGAAGGCAAAACAACCTTTGCCTGGTGAGCTAGTAATACCTATATTTTGTTGACAATGGCACTAGACAAGTAATATCTGCTAGCGAGCAGTGTACAATAATCAACAATAATTGCAATAAGAAAGTTGTTATTATCATACTTTATATTAAGAATGGACTTATTCAACTTTCAAAAGAAATATTTTTGCGAAAGAACTGTACAGAAAAACTGGTTTTGTTTATTTTATTTCCAAATAGAACTCTATTGAAATTGTGAGAGAAGGTGCCTGTAGCTTACTAATATTATATTTTAACTTAGATTTTTTTTTAAAAGTGGACTTATACCACTTTCAAAAATATTAACTCATATGTATATTACGTTATAGTTTACAGCGATCTTCATATTAAGTATACGAGTATATTTCACATTAAGAAAACTTGCAACTTTAAAACTTTTCTTTAAAATTTTAGTTCCAACAATATCTCACTTATTAAATTAATTTATTAAAAAACATTTACAATTCCTGTTCACCTATAAATGATTGTATTGAAAAGAATTAGAATTGTTTTTGTTCCATTATATTTATGAAATAATTCCATCATTAACATATTGTGAAAGTAGCAGCAACGTGATCGTGAATATGAACGACTATATCATAAGGCTGATATTTTCATAACGCACTTTTAAGTGTGTAAAACGAAAGAAAAAATAAAAAAATAAAGCAGACCTTGATTTTCTTATCTTAATATCCGTATTTAATAAAGTCGCCATACTAACAACTAGATCATTCAAATGCTAACAAATGGCTTGTCTAAGCGATCAGCAGAGCAGTACGAGTAGTAGTAGTAGTTGATGTAAGAATAAATGCAATGTTACAGTTCTCAGCTGAAACAAATAAAACAAAGTATAAAAACAAATCTTATTAACTTCCCTTTTAATTAGTTTAAATAGAAAAATAATTAACAATTTGTTTCGAACAGGTGTATGTTTTTAGTTAATTTACAAGAATTTAACTGCATTCATTTGTTTCTTACTAATGTATTGAATCATAAGTTTTGAAACAAGTTTGTTATATTATTCAAATGCTACAGTTACTAATAACGTTTTAATATTTAAAAAAAAAAATGGAACGTTTAAAAAAATTTAATTAATTAAGTAATTTTAAGCAAAATAATTTTTAGGAAGTAAATAATTTTTAAAAACATTTTGGCTATCTGCATTCATATTTTTTCTTTTGTTTTATCTGGGACCAGTACTCAGGGTGAAATAGGAAAATAAGTTATGATGAGGAGAAAATAGGGAGTAATGTTCGCGGAAGTTTAACTTTAACAATAACAACACGAAAGACCAAAAGAAACTCTAAGGCAGCATTTACAATGTTGGAACTAAATTAGTTCAAACTGATCAGTGCCCAGTGTATATTTATTATGACTGCTGTCAGAAAAAAAAAGTCAAAAGAGAGTGGCAACTTTGCAGGTCTCCTCAGCTTAAAACTAGGCTACGGGAATGAATCTGCTTGAAATCCAGAGAGTGGCTTCCCTTAGAACATATTTGGAAGGCCTTGATGGCACTCTTGTGGAAAGCAAACAAAAGGTCTGAAACGACCCGTTAAAAGTAAGCCGCCATTGCGAACTTCAACTGGTGACTGGGCAAGTACCGTTTCTGAAAAGGGGAGGTTGTATGTTGATCATTTGAGAAACGTTTTTACTACAAATGATTCAGCGACTAATACAGCGGCATGACCACCATATGTTGTTAGACCGCCTGTTGCTTTGAGACTTAATTTTCAAGATGTCGAAAACGTTATCGGTAATACAAACCCCAGGAAATCTCCAGGTATTGATCATATTACTGATAAAGTGCTTGAACAGTTACCTCGTGTAGCTAGAAGAGTTCTACTTTTTTACTTTTAACGCTATTTTACGCCTTGAATATTATCCTGCAGAGTGGAAGGTCTCTATGATACCCAAGCCAGGGAAGGATCTGACTAAGGTAGAATCATATACACCAATAAGTCTTTTACCAACTGTTAATGCCAAAATATGTATGTACTTTGCTATTAACAACTGTGATGGGCTAGAGTCGCATTTTCTGCTCATTACATACAATAGCTGAATATTATGAAAATATTCCTTTCTCTTTTACGCTTAAAGCCTAAAACTCCTACCACAAACTACAAAAATGTCTAAAAGATGGTTTCCGGTTTTTCTATAAGTTTTGCAATAATTACTATTGTTCAACCAGTCACTTGATAAGGTCACGATTATTTTGGTAATAATAAAATTTGTTCTCTAATACTAATTCTCTGTACTTTCTATTTTCATTTCTTGGTTGGGGTTCATTTCTTTTCCCGAGCGATTAAAGTGGTCCTCAAAGACTTTAATTGTTCATTTTGGCTGCTGTACATTCAATTACTTTTATTCCCCCAGTTTCTGGAAGACATTTTCTACATATACACCAACAATTTCAAAACTATTCGAAAAATTGTTAATGGCGAAGTTGAGTCCGATATTGGACAATGTGGGATGCATACCTGATCATCAATTTGGTTTTCGGGCTGAACACAGCACCACAGAACAAACGCACACACTAGTCAATGTCATAAGACAGACCTTTGAGGAGAAGAAATATTGCTCAGCTCTATTCATTGACATTTCTCAGGCTTTTGATAAAGTGTGGCACTACGGCTTGATGCACAAAATAAAGTTTAACTTGCCTGCAAATACTAACAAGCTTCTGGGAAGCTTGTTAGAATTTGGGCGGAAATTTGTTATCAGAGAAGTTGATTTTATAAGCAGGGGAGTTATTATGTAATTCGATTCGAGTCGGAAACAAATTCGAAAGTAATTTCCGATTCGAAAAGAAAATTGTATTATATAGTACGTTCGAAAGTCCCGCACAGTTGCATTTAAAAGGGAAATTTGTAGTTAAGAGAAATTCTATGTAATTCTAGGAATACAACTGCGACGTATGAGGAATATTTGGTCGCGAATATTCGTCGCCAAAAATAAAACACATTGGTGTATATGAAAATGCACACAATCATGGTGTTGGTCGAAATTTGTCATACTTAGTTGAAACAGATTAATTTCTAATTATTTCGTCAGCGAACGACGAACAAAGCAGTATCAGGTGACCAGATTTCCTACATAAAAAAAGTATTTTTCATAACATAATACTTTTTATAATTTATATTAATCCATGTAGTAAAATATGTATGGAGATGTTCTCAAGATAATTTCTTCAGAAATCCCTTTTTCGGATGGGATTTATATAGGTTTACTTTTAATATGGCCACCTTAGTATTTAAATTCATTTTTTTTTTCTTTGCACGGAATGCAAACAATGTTCGTTGGTATTGTGCTTCACACCAAGGCGAATTCATTATTAGGTGGATGCATCGGCGAATTCAGTTAATATGGCGGCACCTGCGCAGTCAAGTTTTGTTTACCTTTTTCGGCGCCATTTAAATTTTTGTACATGTCTTTATCAACTACTTTTGACAGCGTAAGTGTGAATTCGCCTTTTTAAACAAACAAAATACCTGTTGTTTTTTTATTGTTGTATTGTTGTAGTGAAGCGGCTACCTTGTTTTTTTGTATCATGCCTCACACGAAAAATTTATACAACGAATATTTGCCGGCGAATTCGTCGCGATGGGCGAAGTTCCTCGTTCGCCGCAGTTGTGTTCCTAGCATAACACCTAGATTTTATACCTAAAAACTTGGCAGCACTTTAAATAGTTTTATGTAAATGTCAAAATTCTTTTAAAAAAATAAAACGTTCCTCTTTTAAAGTCGGTAAATAAAAATAAATTACTAAATTGCGTTTTGTTGTTTGAAAGAGATGAAAAAGATTGTGCTCTAGAGAGAGTCCAAGATCCATCGAATATTATGTATCTCAATGAAAATTCGTCAGTAATTAATTTTTACTAAATAGCAATACGTATTAAGTTCAGATATATGTATTATTTTTAGATTCGTAAAAAATTTTAGGCTGAATAAAAAGGAATTTATGTACGTGCTGAACTCTATAATTGAAGATTTAAAAACTCTCCAAAGATAAAATATAAAAACCAATAAAATCATTTATTCAAAAACTTATCTCATAAAAGTTGATAGCAAAAAGTAATTCAGTGATATAATGCATGTCTTTACATATAAAAAAAATAATAAAAAAATTCATGTAATGGAAAAAACAAATATTACAGCCAGTAGGACCACATCAATATTTAAACTCATCCATATTTTTTTTTTGCTTTCCAATTAAAATATTTTTCTCTTTAGCTCTAGCTTTTCAAAATTATATGTTGTTCTTTCCAATTCACATTTCTTTAAAAATTCAAATTTTTCTTTTTCAAACTTAAATCAGTATTGCGTTTTAAGTATTTGTATGCTGTTCATATTTATATTTTGCAATTCTTTTATAATAATTTTCTGGTTATCATTACATTTACTTAAGAGTTGTACTGAACTTCCTTGGTACTTTGTCTGAGTTTCCACTTGCTTTTGTAATAACGTCTGCTTATTGGAAAAATCACGGTAACGTGTATTAAGAGTAAGAGGTTTAAATTATTGTTTGAACTTTCTTCAGTGTGGTTTACCTCAATAACTTTGCTATATGTTTAAATGCCTTCTATTACATCATCATCTGTATGCTTAACTTTTTCTATAAAACTAATAGTAGCAGCCATATTTGCAGGTGCTCCATATCTACATGTATTATTCATCCCTTCAATGTAGTCATTAGTAGCAAGTAACTCAGTAGCTCTTTCCTCTAAAGGTGTTAGAGAACAGTAATTACTTGGCCCTCCTCCAGTTCCGGAAGGCCAGTTTTTGTTTCCGTGGGACTTTACCATGTGGTACTGCTTATAGTCTGCCCACACCTTTGAATGTACGAATTGAATTTCGTTTTTGACTTGCAAGAAAAACAAACTTCTAGGGCGGTTCGGAAACTTCTTAGCCTATTAATGAAAGAGAATAGTTTAGATTTTCAAAAATATTTTTATTTTTCAATACAATCTCCTGAAACTTCAATACACTTAGTCCAACGCTTTTCTAGCAATTCTATCCCTTGATGAAAAATTATTTTTTCGTGTTGTAAGCCAGGACGTTTTTCTCGAATTTGTGCATTTGATTGATCCAAAAGGTTGCAATAGTACTCTGAATTTATTGTTTTACCCTTTTGCAGATAGTCAACCAATAAAATACCTTTGAAGTCTCAAAAAACCGTTGACATAACCTTACCAGTCGATTGAATTGTTTTTGCCTTCTTTGGGGCACTTCCTCCAGCTTCAGTCCATTGTTTGGATTGTTCTTTTGTCTCTGGAGTACAGTGGTGGATCCATGTCTCATCAACAGTTATGAAACGACGCTTAAAATCCATTTTTTTCGCTTAAAACGATCTAAACAAGCTTGAGAAATGTTCATTCTTATGCGTTTTTGGTAGACTGTTAACAAATGCGGCACCCATCTTGCAGAAAGGTTTTTCATCCGTAGTTCTTGCAAAATTAAATGGACTCGATCATTTGAGATGCCCATGATATTATCTATTTCACTCACTTTTATTCGTCGATCATTTAATACCATATCATGCACTTTGGCTACAATTTCTGTTGGTGTTGCTGTTTTTGGACGTCCACTAAGTGGTTCATCTTCAATGCTTGTAGGACCACGTTTAAATTCAGCAAACCAAGATTTTACTGTTGCATATGAAGGAGCACTTTCACCCAGTACATTCACCATATCATTATGAATTGCTTGTCCCGATAAACCTTTTTTATGCAAGTATTTAATGACACCACGCATTTCTAATTTTTCCATTGTAAAAAAATCGCAGATGCGTCTTTTGTGGACACCTGTTTCTATGTTAAGGAGTTACCAGATCGAAACAAAATTTAACATGTTTTGCACATATGTTTCAAAAGTTTCAAAACACTTAAGTTTTATACCGCGCTTTTTTTGCTAGGCTAAGAAGTTTCCGAACCGCCCTCGTAAGGTGCAATATTTTCCATTTACCATCTTTAGTTTTACACTCCATTTTTAAAATTTTAAGATTTTTTAAACATTTGTTTGTTTAAGCCAAGAAAAAAGATACTACAAAAATTTTGCAAATCTTAATAAATTTTTATTCTTTAATTTTCTTTTCTTTTTCTTGTATGTTTGTACAAAACCAAATCCTTTGTTTCAGAAAAAGAAAAGAAAACATTTTATGATACCATAAATAAAATTCGCGAAAAAAACGCGCTTCAAAATTTTAAAAGTATTTTTAAAAACTTCAACAAAAAAAAGATATATGGAAAATTTTAATAAGAGAAAAAAAACCAGAAATTATTTTTTGCAAAAAGGCAAAAAGAAAACGCAAACAGTGTTAAATTGCAATAACCAAAGAGAAAGGCTTAAGAAAATTTAAAATTAAAAAACCCCCCTGAATCATTCAGCTTAAAAATAAACCCAAATAACAATAACTTGAAACTGCTGCAAGTTTATAAAATAAAAGCAATGATTTTGACAAAAAAAAAAAAAAAACGAACTATAGATTCGAGGAATACAGTGCTAAAGCAGCAAAACCGGCAAGACATGATAAAATTAAACATTGCCTTAATTAATGTTCGTAACGTGTATGTAGATTTATTAATTAAGATTAATTGTTTATACGTATGTTTATGTTTGTGGAATTCTTTTTTATCACAGCCAGCCAGCTTTAATGCATACAATTACATTAGCTTGTATGCAGTAAAGAATCTTGAGATTAAAATCATTTTCACTTAGTTATAAAATAAAATTAAGTTGTTAAAAAGTTGCATTAAATTGAAGTTTTTATTATATTACTCGTATAAGTGTTACTCAATAATCATAATTAATTTAAATATATATTGTAAATATAGTTTTTATTAACATAAATGATAAACCGGCCGGCTTGTCTGTCATACATATGTATATGCATGTATGTAGATGTACTGAATAGTAGAGCAAAAAAAAAACAAAAGACTTAAGATACAAGCTTGATGTTGCTTTAACCCTTTCGAAACCGAAAAATTCATTTTTATATAAAAGCTAGCTGCCCGCCCGGTGTTCACATTAAAAGTAATACCAGAAACCTGTAAAATTATTTTTTTTAGGATTACAAATTACGAGGGTGGTTCGGAAACTTCTTAGCCTAGCACAAAAAGCGCGGTATAAACAGAAAAAACTTAAGTGTTTTGGAAACTTCCATCTCTGCTATGAACACATGTTAAATTTTGTTTCTATCTGGTAGCTCCTTCATATAGAAACAGGTGTTCACAAAAGACGCATCCGCGATTTTTTTACAATGGAAAAATTGGAAATGCGTGGTGTCATTAAATATTTGCATGAAAAAGGTTTATCGGGACAAGAAATTCATAATGATATGGTGAATGTGTTAGGTGAAAGTTGCTGAATTTAAACGTGGTCGTACAAGCAGTGAAGATGAAACACGTAGTGGACGTCCAAAAACAGCAACAACAACAGAAATTGTAGCCAAAGTGCATGATATGGTATTAAATGATCGACGAATAAAAGTGCGTGAAATAGCTAATATCATGGGCATCTCAAACGATCGAGTCCATTTAATTTTGCATGAAGAACTACAGATGAAAAAGCTTTCTCCAAGATGGGTGCCGCATTTGTTAACAGTCGACCAAAACGCATAAGAATGAACATTTCTCAAGCTTGTTTGAATCGTTTTAAGCGAAATAAAATGGATTTTAAGCGTTGTTTCATAACTGCTGATGAGACATGGATCCACCACTATACTCCAGAGACAAAAGAACAATCCAAACAATGGACAGAAGCTGGAGGAAGTGCCCCAAAGAAGGCAAAAACAATTCAATCGGCTGGTAAGGTTATGTCAACGGTTTTTTGGGACTTCAAAGTTATTTTATTGGTTGACTATCTGCAAAAGGGTAAAACAATAAATCAGAGTACTATTGCAACCTTTTGGATCAAATAAATGTACAAATTCGAGAAACACGTCCTGGCTTACAATACAAAATTTTTCATCAAGACAACGCGCCAATGCACAAGAGTGTTTTAACAATGGCTAAAATCAAGGAATCAAAGTACGAGTTGCTTGACCATCCATCTTATTCTCCTGATTTAGCTCCCAGTGACTATTACCAGTTCCCAAATCTAAAAAAAATTCTTGCTGGCTAGCGTTTTACCTCAAATGAAGATGCAATTACAGTTGAAAACCACTATTTTGAAGACCTTGAGGAAAACTATTTTAATCAAGGGATAGAATTGCTAGAAAAGCGTTGGACTAAGTGTATTGAAGTTTCAGGAGATTGTATTGAAAAATAAAAATATTTTTGAAAAACTAACTATTCTCTTTCATTAATAGGCTAAGAAGTTTCCGAACAGCTCTAGTAAATAAAAATTTATTTTACAGCTTAGTACGAGGTGAGCTTCCAAGTTCTGACGGGGCTTAGATCAGGACCTGAACGTTCCTGCAACCCGCCAACAGTTCTAGTTTCTATTTTTCTTTTATCTCCTCAATCGTAGCAAAACGCTTTCCTTTCATCGGTGTCTGCAGTTTTGGGAAGAGGAAAAAGTCAGCGGGGGCCAAGTCCAATAAATCGGTAATTGAAGAATGATAACGGTTTCGTTTTTGGCCAAAAACTCACGCACAAGCATCGATGTGTGAGTTGGTGCGTTATCCTGGTGAAAAATCCATGATTGTTTTTCCCATAATTCTATGCGTTTCTGGCGAATTGCTTCGCGCAAACGTCGCATAGTTTCAAAGTAGTATTCCTTATTGACCGTATAATCTTGTGGCAAGAATGCATGATGCGCCACGCCATTGCAGTCGACGAAAACAGTGAGCAAAACCTTAATATTTGACCGAATTTGACGTACTTTTTTCTGTGTTGGCTATTCTGGACGCTTCCATTGGAATGCTTGGGCTTTGAGTTCAATGTCACAGCCATGCACTTAAAATTAAATGCATCATAATTCATTTTTGTTTATAATTGGAAGCAGAGGAAAAGTCAAAAAAACTCCCACGGAAATTTCATTTGTAATTGGGTTGATTTTTTGTATGAATGCATTTATACAGGCGGCATTTATACTATGATTTAATGTCATGTCTTTTTTATATTATATAAAATTATCTATTACAGTTTATACATTTACACAAAACATCAAAACATCAGCCATTTTGAAAGTTTTTATCGACACCAACTCGTAAATCAAAGATTTTGTAACGACATTCTCAAATAGTTATTCGTAAACGCCATGCTAAAATAATGACCTAAAATGCCAAAGTAAAAGTTGTGAAGAATATACAGGGTGGCCCAAAAAAGACTGAAGGATTAAAAATAGTTATATATTTTTTGTGTTTAATAATTTTTTTTTTTTTTGTCTTTTGCAGGTTATTTACTGGTTTTTGGAGATAAATCATGGCTACATATGATGTGCAGAAAGGCGTCAAAATCATTGAATTTTATTCTTCTGGAAGGTCATTTATTACAACTCAGCGAAATTATCGTCGTCATTTTAATGTCCGAACAGCATCCAGTGACAACATGATTAGGAACTTAGTCTCCCGTTTTGAGGAACATGGAAGAGTGTCAGATCTTCCAGGAAGAGGAAGAGGTCGATCTGTGCGCAATGAAGCAGTTGTAGAGGCTGTACGGCAGAGTGTAAACGAAGATCCATCTGTCTCTACTCGTCATCGTTCTGCTCAATTGGGAATCTCCAGAACATCCCTGTAAGGAATTTTGAAGCGGGATCTTAAAATGTTTCCGTATAAATTTCAACTGGTACAGCAACTGCTTCCCCAAGATCATCAGGCACGCCTGCAATATGCTATTTGTTTTAGTCAAATAGCCAGAGAAAATGATAACTTTTTAAACAATCTTATAATGAGCGATGAAGCTCATTTCCCCTTAAATGGCTATGTTAACAAACAAAATTATAGATTTTGGGGCACTCATAATCCTAGGGCATTACATCAGCGTGAATTACACCCCGCCAGATGTACTGTTTGGTGCGGTGTTATGGCTGATAAAATTATCGGTCCATATTTTTTCGAAGATGTGGATGGTCAACCAGAAACGGTTAACGGGGCTCTGTATAGGACTATGATAGAAAACTTTTTGCGTCCACATGTTGGGAATAATCAAAACATATGGTTCCAGCAAGATGGAGCAACTGCACATACAGCAAGAGCGACAATGGAACTTCTTCATAACATTTTTGGTGAACGAATAATTTCCAGAAATTGTGATTTTGCTTGGCCTCCACGTTCACCAGATTTAACTGCTCCAGATTTTTTTTTTTTTTTTTTTTGGAGCTATTTGAAAGGAGTTGTGTATATCAATAAGCCCCAAACAATTCAAGAGCTTAAGCAGAACATTCAAGCAGAAATAAGGAACTTGGAACCAGAAACTCTACGGGCAGTAATGGAAAATGCGGTTAAAAGAGCCAATTTTTGTTTGCAAGACAATGGACACCATTTGAGAGATGTTATATTTCACACTTAGAGGTAAAAAATTTCCATGAATTAAATATTTAAAAACATAAAAAAAAAAAATTAATAAAAAATAAAAACAAAAAAAATACAGTTATTTTTAATCCTTCAGTCTTTTTTGGGCCACCCTGTATTTATTAACATTTTAAAACGTTGCTTTGCAATAGAAGTTTTCGCTGGGTATGAATGGGGCGTTTGCTGAGTGTCGAACAAAAACGAGTTTGACAGACCACTTCACAGCGGTGTTTGGACATAATAAATCCTATTAATAATTGGCGTCAATTAATAACTGTTGATGAAACGTGGGTCCACCACTACACACCTGTTACCAAAAATCAAACGAAACAATAGCTGGAAGCAAGTGGAAGTGCTTCGAAGAAGGCGAAAACAGTGAAATCGGCTGGTAAAGTTATGGCCACTGTATTTTGGGATGCACACAGAATATTGCTCATCGATTATCTTGAAAAAGGATCCACAATCACAAGAAAGTATTATCGTGCATTATTGGATCACTAGATAGATGTAATCGAGAAAAAACGACCACATTTAAAGAAGAAAAAAGTGATATTTCTTCCAGACAACGCACCGATTCCCACAGCATTAGAAACTGGTGGAAGTGCTTCGAAGAAGACGAAGACAGTGAAATCGGCTGGCAAGGTTATAATCATTGTTATTTGAGAAACTCACTAAATATTCCATTCCATCGATTATCTTAAAAAAGGATCCACAATCACAAGAAAGTATTATCGTGCATTATTGGATCAATTGATTGATGCAATCAAGAAAAAACAACTACATTTAAAGAAGGAAAAAGTGATCTTACTTCAAGACAATGCACCGGTTCCCACAGCATTAGATATGATGCTAAAATTACGTGAAATACACCTCGAATTACTTGATCATCCACCTTATAGTCCAGATTTAGCTGCTAGTGACTTTTTACTCTTTCCAAACTCGAAAGAAATGGCGAGCAGGAAAAAAATTCATCACAAACGAAAAAGTGATTACCGAAACTAACGCGTATTTTGAGGGATTCACAAAATCGTATTATTGAGATGGTATAACATGTTGGAATAAGAGGAACATGAGGAATGAGCTAAAAGGAGAATATGTTGAGAAATAAATGTGTTTTTCTTACTTAAGTAGCTTCAATATCAATCCTTCCTCGTATTTCCCAGAGATTGACAAAGCAAAACCTATAGAAAATGAAGCCTACACCATAGGCTAGGTAGGAAGGTGGCTGGATTTTCTAGTATATTCTAGGTTCTCCAGCTCACTTGGGTCCTAAATTCGTACCCGTTGTGATTGCCTAAAGTCTACATCAGAATGTGACATCGTTTGCTTAGCAGTATCTATCAGCTTAACTTAGTTCCTTGCAATAGCCATCAAAAACTTCACAATCTGTTCTTGACAAAACTTTCAAATTAAAAGCAGGGTTATAAAAAATGTCCGCTTTTTAACATGTCAATGACGTTTTTGACTTTCTAAAGAATATTCAAAATTATGAGGAAATTAACAATACAACAAAAAAAAAAAAAAATTAAAAATAAAATAAAATGTAAAAATTTGTTTCTGTAATACCAGTTCAAATATTTTAATGTCAATTACCAGTTTTTTTTTAACATTTGAATCAATAAATTTAATATATTTGAACATATTTGTGTATAATTAAAATAAAATAAAAATATGTTAAGTAAACGTGGCCATAAACAAATGAGTGTAATGAAATCAAAATATATTCTTGAATGAACTTTGAAACATTTTAAGCAAAATTAAGTACTTTGCAAGATACTTATTTTGGAAAGCATTAAATCAATAATTAAAAAAAAATGTAATAAATTTAATTTCATTAAAACGGCTCAAATTTATTTATAATACTTTTTTAACTCGAAGCAGACTCAGCAAATGACCCCTGCAAATGCAGTGCATTGTACTCGAACTAGGAAAATAAGTTATAAGGAGGAGGAAAGAGGGAGTAGTGTTTATAGACGTTTGACAGATGCTGCATGATTTAGCGGAGCTATCGGAATATGATGTACTCTTAAACGGATTGCACTCCTTTATCCGATCTTCGGTTTGGTTTTAAACCAGATCTGATGAAGATCTATTGAGATACATATCACACCTAGGCAACACAACGGAACCAGACTGGACCCAAGTCGGCTGGCTTTTCTATAGCTGGCAGCCTGTTAAACCTACCCCTTTTTTTTAACTTGGACCAGTACTCAGGGGATGACCCCTACATATGCAGTGCATTGTACCAGAACTAGAAAAATAGGTTGTGAGGAGGAGGAAAGAGGGAGTAGTATTTGTGAACATTTAACTTGAACTTTTCAACGTTATAACAGACAGGAAACACGTCAGCAGGTAACTTATTCCACAGGCGGAGCGTACGGCTGAAAAACGAATTCTATCTGCAATGCGTAGTGCGATTCCCCGGGCAATCGACCACAAATGGATGAGCTCTAGACGATGAACGCATGCTACGTAAAAATGTGCGAGTTTCGGGAACAAGATCCCTAATCTCGTCAGAGCAAAATCCATTGTAGTAACGATAGAACAGAGTAACGCACCCCACACAGCGTCGATGCTCCAGTGAGTCAATAGAGTTGGATACCCTACTGTCACTGATGAGCTTCTTCGCCCTCTCGTGCACACGGTCGAGTAACCCCAAAATTGATTTTGGGGCAACCTGCACTTGATTCAGGTGCAAGTTCCGGAATCCGTACTTGAAATAAGACAAAAATGAGATTGATCTGAGAAACACTGAGGACCATGAAACAATTTTAAAATGCGCTTGATTCAACAACTTTGAAGGCATTGTCATCCCGAATCTGTACATGAAATAAACTAAAAAAGAGATTTAATAACATTTGCATATTATTATCCAAAGATTTTAATCCCCGTATCGCAGCAACAGTGTGGCCATATCCAAATATATTCTGCAGCTAAATCACCTTTAAACCATTCCTAAAAAATGCTGGAAAAATCCTAAACTGCCTAAAAAATAATGATAAAATTTTAATTGAATTATATTTTTCTTATTTTAGTTAGTTTTTTTTATAAATGATTTATTTTTCATAATCCTTTTTCAATGAAACAAACTGAAATAAAAATAAAATATTTATTTAGCCCAAAATCTTAAATTCATAATTCATACGAAAGTTTTCAAACAATAGGTAGCATCAAATTCAATATCGCATACTACGTGGTCGGATTGATATTGAAGCTTGCTAAGTACAAAAAAAAAAAACACTTTTTTGCAGAAACCATTTATTTCCCAACATAGTCTCCTTTTAGCTCAATACACTTCATAAGACGATATTCCAACTTTTTATACCATCTACGAATACTACGATTTTGGTAACCCCTCAAAATACTCATTAGTTTCGGTAATCACATCTTCGTTTGAAATTAATCTTTTTCCTGCGAGCCAGTTTTTCCAGTTTGGAAACATGTTATATTTAGTAGTACGCACGATCGTGTAGGATCAGTCCTTAAATGTTATACTACCTTCAATAAATACTCAAAGTGCTGCCAATGAAAATTTAAAATTTAATTCTGATGTGATAAGAATACAGATGAAATGAAAATTTATCGATCGTTTGTCAGTTTTTGCATTTGGTAAGATTTTCTTTATTCTACACATATTTCTGGCAGATCTACCTAAGTAGGAAAAAAACCTTTTTTTACCATTTGTTTCTGAACATAGTCTCCTTTTAGCTCAATACACTCAGTAAGACGATTTTCCCACATTTTTTTACCATTTAAATAATACAATTTTCGTTGATCTCTTCTTCGTTTGAGATGTATCCTTCCTAGAGCTGCAAAACTATCGATAGTCATCCCCATCGATATTTTCGATAGTTTCAAGAAAAACTATCGATGCTATCGTTAAGCGCTACTTTTGGCTATGAATCTGTAACTCAAGTAAGTGGAAGTTAGTAAACATAGATACATACATATTTATATAGGTATATGTAAAATCTTTACGTTTTTTTTTAATCTATGATAAAAAATATAACTTTTAAATACTTTTCTTTTTATTTTTGCTAAACACTTTGAACTGCAGCGTCACCGGTATGCAAAGAGAACAAAGTTTTTTAAGTTGCAGTCGACGTTTAGCCGCAGCCGCCAGATATAAGTTGCCGTGTTTAACTAACATTTTTATATAACAAAAACTCTTCTTTTGTTTGAGATAAAAGTAATAAATGACATAATACACTTTACTTTGATATATAATATGATTTATAAAATATATTTTCATTTGTAAATTACGCTATAACTTTAAAAATTTAAAGACAGCTAAGAAACGGCCTTTAACGGTTATGCCGGCCACATGTAATCGGCTTCGTAAATACTTTCAAACTTTGTCGATAGTATCACTATCAAACGAAAACAATCGATAGTTAGCTAAACATAAAACTATCGATTGTTTTGCAGCTCTAATCCTTCCGCTGCTAGCCATTTTTTCAAGTTTGAAAACAGGAAAAAGTCACTACACTCACAGAAAAATGCATCTTCATATTGATGACGGCGGGTCATCAGAATTGTGACATCAATAGTATGTAAATAGTCATCAGTAATATGAAAACTGACATCAATCTCAACAAGAAAAGTCATCAGACAATTTAGTCATATATTTAGTATCATCAATGCTACAACTGTGCTGACATCAAGTCAATGATACATTTTTTTTAACAGTTATAATACATTGCTTACTTCTAATTTTTTGACCCTTTTTAATTTAAATTGTTATTTGTTGTTGAGCTAGTGGTCTTCTTGTTTTGGTAAAAAGTATGGTTTTTATTTTTCAATATTTCGACACTCCGTTGTGTGTCTTCTTCAGGAAAATTTTTGTTTTTTTTTTTTTTTCCTGAAGAAGACACACAACGGAGTGTCGAAATATTGAAAAATAAAAACCATACATCTAATTTATAAAAATGGATTATAAAAAAGCCTAAGTAGTGTTATAATATTTTCTATTTATTGTTGAATAAGAATTAGGTTGTTAAGATTATTATTTTTCAATTTAAATTAATTTTTAAGAAGTAGACAATATGAATCATATTAATGACATTTTGTCATCATATGCAAAAGAAAGAAAACCACGAAGCAAAGAAAGAGAATATTTTCTCATACACAGCATATACACAATTAAAATAACATAATGCGTCACACAGACATTGTATTGATGGCAGGAAGTCATGAAATGTATTATTAGAACATTTTTAATTCTCATTGATTTCTTGAAGATGGAAGAATATAAAGGGGCGAAAATCGTACATGCGTAACTTAGGACATTTGAAAATAACGGTTATTTTTATCAGACCCCGTACATGATAGAAAAGTAAGGAATTACTGAGTACCGCCAATTATTTTTCCCTTCTTATTCTCCTCACCGAAAGCTTCTATAATGTCAAGAATTGCCCAACTAAAGTTGCTGTGTCTAACTTGGCTGGCGTTAACTTCAACATCCAAAATCGTCAAAATAATGATAAATCATTGAATATGGCAACCGTGTCCATCAAGTACTACAAAAAATTCCAATCATATTCTACATATTTTAATATAATTTCAAGATAGCCCTTAGCGAGCCTTATATTTTATTTGAAACTATTATTTACTATTGAATTAGCAAATTAGCAACTTAACACAAAAATATTTAATTAGAAATACTTTTTATCGCTTGGAAAATCTTGTCATCTTTAATTGTAATTACTCGTTCGTTATTGTGTAATATATATTTAAACACTAAACTCCCAAGAGAATGACTTAGAAAAAAAAAATTATTTAATTACAATAGAAAACGTAATTACAACTAAAGGGAATGTATTGTAATATTCATTAATTTTAATTAAATACTACAGCGATACTTCAACAATTAGATCATATGAATAAGCGTTTTGTCGTAAAACATCTAAATAAAACATTTGATTGAAATCCCACTTCAGAATACTTTCACTTCTTGATAATTAATAATAACACTTTATAATTTATCAAGAAAAAAAAAACTCCACTTAAATCTTAATAATACGAGTACTTGGAAATTCAAGCAGAAAAAAAATATTGTTCTGTTTAATACATTTAACTACTTCTTTTTCAGAAGCTTTATAGAAACAAAAACTATTATTTATTAAAACAGAAAAAACAAAATAGTTTAGCTTTGCACAGTGTCCGATTTTAGACAAAAACAAATGCATAAAGTCGATGGGCCATATTCATAGTTATTCAAAAAATTATTTCAATGTTTATAGAGATTAATAAATTTTCGGGGCTATGAAACTGTTTACAAAACTTCAATATTAATTTATTGATGTTTCGTTAAACTTAATAATTTTTTTTTATATTAGATTTGTATAAATGTACAAAAGCAAAACTTTTATTTTAACAATAAAAAATTATAAATAGCTTGCTTTCTATGTTTCCCAGCTATCTATATGTCGACATTTCATAGGAGCTACCCTAATCATCAGTAGACTTTGGAAATTTTTTAAAAGATATTCTCAAACATTCAACTTTATATCCCAACAATCTAAATAAATTGTTGAGAATTTAAAAAGAAAAATGCTCTAATGATACCTATCAAAACACAAAAAATAAGCTTATAGCTCCTATGAAATGTCGACATTTAAACCATCATCATTTTTGACCTCATGACAATTTTCATCGCTGTGATGTCAACCATTACATCAGTTGCTCTAATTACCAGCAGCGGCAATTATGACAATTATTTCATCAATGAAATGTTATGCTGACATCATAGGGATGCGTTATCGGAATACGTTTGATGTAAGCATGTAATCAATGCAAGTAAACTCCAATACCGAAGAAATTACTAAATAAAGTCAATGTAATGACGCATTAATATCAGACCAACCATAATTTGCATTCAATCTTATTAATGCGATAGCTCATTAATATCAGAAAAATGCACGTGAAGTAAATTTGATGACGACATATCATCAATACTATGGTACGCTATCATCAACATTAAACTCCGGTTCAATTTAATGTTTTCAAAAATATGTTCAAGCAAGTAACTTTATATTTATACCATCTTCAAGAAATCAATGAGAATTAAAAATGTTCTAATAATACTTTTGATGACTTCCTGTCATCAATACAATGTCTGTGTGGCGCACTATCATATTTTAATTGTGTGCATGCTGTGTATGAGAAAATATTATCTTTCTTTGATTCGTAGTTCTTCTTTTTATTTTACTCTCTACGCTGTCGTTATATTTATGTAACTAACGTCGCATATGATGACTAAATGTCATAAATATGATGCATTTTTGCTACTTCTTAAAAATTAATCTGAATTTAAAAATAATTATTTTAACAACCTAATTCTTTTTCAACAATAAATAGAAAATATTATAACACTATTTAGTCTGTTCTTATAATAAACTTTGACAAATTAGATGTATTATAACTACTAATAAAATGTATCATTGAATTGATGTCACCACAGTTGTAGCATTGATGATACTAAATATATGACGAAATTGTCTGATGACTTTTCTTGTTGAGATTGATGTCAGTTTTCATATTACTAATGACTATTTACATACTATTGATGTTACAATTCTGATGACCCGACGTCATCAATATGAAGATACTTTTTTCTGTGAGTGTAGCTGATAGGCCCGAGCATGGACCACAATGTACTGCAAGATCGGCTGACAACATTACTGCTGCTCAAGAAAGTGTTCAAAGCAATCCATTAACCTCCATTTGACGTCTTCAAAGAAAAACTTTGGCCACAATTTTGCAAAAAAAATTATTTGCATTTGTTTCCATTACCAGAACATCAATTTGGTTTCCGACATAAGCATGGCACGCCGGAGCAAATACATAGAGTAGTGAACACTATTCGCACGTGTTTGGAAGAGAATAAAATACTGTTCAGCGGTTTTCCTTGAACAAGCCTTTGACAGAATCTGGCATAATGGACTACTGTCAAAAATTAAATCACTTTTCCCAGCGCCGTATTACTTCAAAGCTTTTTTAGAAAATAGAACATATTATGTAAAAATAAACGATGAAATGTCATCTATATTTGAAATTCTAGCAGGGGTACCCAAGGGCAGTGTATTAAGCCCAGTCTTGTACACGATGTGTACCGCAGACATGCCCTTATCCAATGAACTATGTATTGCAAATTATGCTGACGATACCGCCTTATTGGCTACAAACGATTCACCAAATATGGCATCACACTTACTTCAAAACATGCTCAATTCATTAGAGAAATGGCTAGAAAAATGGAAAATAAAAGTAAGTGCACAGAAATCGGTACACATAACTTTCTCGTTGAGAAGAGGAGATACCCCAGATCTTAGTATCAACAACAACCAGATCCCAAAAAAGGAATCAGTAAAATACTTAGGTATGCATTTAGACAGAAGGCTAACCTGGAAGGATCACATCAAAGCAAAACAACAGCAGCTGTATGAAATCAAAATGCACCGGAATAGGTAGCAGTATGTGTACACGCGTTTCTTCTTTTTTTTTTTTTTTTCTTTTTTTTTTTTTTTTTTTTTTGTTGGACTAAATTTTGCTAGTCTGAGCAGTGTCGAAGGTATATACACTGGGCACTGATCACTTTTAACTAATTTAATTCCAACATTTTAAATGCTGCAATAGAGTTTCAGTCTTTCGTGTTGTTATCGTTAACATTTCGCGAACACTACTCCCTCTTTCCTCCTCATCATACCCTATTTTCCTAGTTCCAGTAAAATGCGCTGCATATGTAGGGGTCATCCCCTAAATACTGGTCCAAGATAAAAAAAAAACGCTGATATGTATGTTTGTTTTTTTTCATCGTGATCAAGCACGCTCGCTCAAGCTACTATCATGCGTGATTCGAGCAAATCAAACCATTTTTCCATCTCTACTTTTAATGAAACAAACAAAAATAAATTATTATAAAAAAGTACGTTTTGTTAAAATAGAAGAAAAAAAGCACGTTTTGTTCTGCATCAATTTTTTAAAAACAAAATTTTTCTATAAGAAGGTAATAAATATTATGCAGATAAGATTTTTTCCAGTGGAACTTGGCCAAGTTAATGCAAATACACTGAAAAAGCATTTTCTAAAAAAAATGCAAAAAAATCACGTTTTGTTCTGCGACTCCTCAAATGGTGATGTTAATTGTCCTCAACTGTCGCCGGAGTTGACTGCTCTGGACGTCTTGTTGTTGGCATATCTGAAAAGTTTATGTAAAAAAAACCAGAAACAAAATATTCGTGGTGATATTGATGAAATACTGCGTGAAATGTGTGAGAATGCAATGAAAAATGTGCCTAAAAGGGCGCGCATTTATGAGTCGGACATTTATTGTACTCCGAACACAATTACCGACATTATATAAAATATTTATCAATAGAAGATCCTTTCCCTTTCATTTAATCAAAATTTATAAACAAACAAAGTAGTATACCTTCCCGGCGGATACCCTGTATTAGATGTTTTTTAGAGTTTCTCAACTTATAAATCCACTCAGCAACTCAAGATCTATAGAACGTTTAAAAAAATATTTGAAAACACTTCTGTTTGCTAATTATCAGCATGAAGTCCATCGTTGAGCAGCATTGGAACGTGACAGCTGGTCTCGAACATTCCAAGAAATTTCTAAACTTTGATGCTAAGAGAGCTGAATATGCTCTGGAACTGGATAAGAAAAGCCTCAGAATACTGCCAGGTGCAGTTACAGGTCATTATATGCCTTAAGCACCTGTGCAGGATGAGTATTTCCAACACAGACATTTTCAGATTCTGCGATGAGGAAAAGGAGACAATGGAGCACTTGATAGCCCACTGTGCAGTTTTAGAACACAGGAGATGTAGGCTGCTTCAAGTGCATACGTTTAGTGAATGGGACTTACTATCACTCCCAATAAAGGAGCTAGTTCGGTTTCTTGACGTACTTAACCCGTAATGGGGCATAATAGATCTACGATGGTCGCAGTGCAAGTGGCCGATCCAAATAATAACTGTAAGGAAAGATTATTAAGTCATACATAATACTTATATATATATATACAAGGAGTCCTAGAACTCAACATTAAGCCGAAACAGAGTGACAAGATTGATTGTAACCACCATGAGAAAACTTGGGAACATGTTACTCAGTTCAAAAGGTTTTTTATTCGCACAAGCCCTTGTATATCTATTATTTTTTATATTTTTTTCTTGTTACCCTATTTCGGTTTGACGTTGAGTTCTGGGACACCCTGTATGAGGTGTTGCTTCTAATGGTGGGTTTGAATGAACGACTGTTTTATACATTTTCATTTGCAAAATTCAGTGGCGTTAAATCAGTCAGTCACATTTACTTATATAAGAAATTAATTTTTAACTTTATATTCATTTAACACTACAACAAATATACATACATATTCATATACATTTTTTTTCTTTTTTTTTTAATTCAATTTTATTGAAGGTCAAACACTTTTTCCATTTTTTATTTAATTGTTTTCTGTTGATTTTTGTAAACGTTGAGTTGAATTTGTTTTATGTTCTATACAACAATGGTGGTAGATTCAAATAAAAGTTAAAAAATAAATAAAAACAAAATAATAATAATAATTACATACTTTAAGTAACAATTCAAATAGAATATTTCTTTATCTTATTTTTTTTTTTGCTTTATGAACAGTTAAAGAAACAACACTGTGTGACAGCCAGTGTTTAGTGCAGGCTTGCTCATGAGATTCGAAATTTTAATACGTAAAGTTATGAATGGTGAAAACGTTTCCAGTGGTGGAAATGAACAGTACGAGTAGTGTTCTGAAAATCACATTTTGTCAAAGTGATTTCAAATGACGTAAAAGGCATTTCTACGCCCAGAACGTATTCAAATCACACGATTTTAAACCGGTCAGCTACATACGAGTACGTGTTAAGGTGACTGAACGGTTGCTATTCAACCGGTTTTTACTGTTTTTTTGGCTTAACTAAAACCGGGGTTTTAAAATGTCTGTTTTTCGAATATCGAATAAACCGGGGCTTTTAATACAGTTAACCGGGAACTTAAAATATAAATATTATATATTTAGATACAAATGTAGGGCTTATGGGACACGAATGAGTAGTGCGTCTAAATTTGTAAGAAATATCCTTAAAATATTGAGTATAATACTTAAAAATTTTCTAGACGTTTCATTCATTTGGGTTCCATTAACACAACAAAAATCTATTTTAATTCTAAACATGCTCGTAACAGAAATATTTTAATGAGACTGTAGAGTGAATTTAGTTCACAGTGACAGATTCTGAAAATGCACTAAGCAATTCTCTTAATTGTATGCAAAAAACCTCTACTTTAATTAATCGTAGAGAAAACATTTTGTAACGTTAAGATTTGAAAAACTATTTTGAAATAGGCAATAAATAATACACGATTTTGAATTTGCTTTTAAATACTAAGTATACATATGTGCTATATTTTTCACCTGCATGTACGTTTTTCGACAACTCTAAAAAAATGCGGCTAGCCTATACATGCGTGTAAAGAGTGGTCCGCAACGGACTAGAAGTAACCGAACACTTAACCAATTGTATGGCAAAAACATGGTCTTTTTAACACTACGATGTCCTAGACAGCCAAGGCCATCCACACTCTCTTACGCGGAAGGTCTTATTGAAGGTCTGCTTTATCAGTTATCATATACGTACTTTAGTAGGCCTTATTGAAGGCCTTCTTAGCAGGTCTAATTAGAGGCTTTCTTAAGAAGACCTCATTCAAGGCTGTCTTAGCAGACCTCATCTAAGGCCTTCTATAAGGCTTTCATTGAAAGGCAAGCATTTCAGAAAGCCAGCTTACCCCTTCTTTTTAACAGTGGGTTGTTTCTTTGTATTCATGAGCACTTTTTCTTATCGTGAATTACTTTGTGTTGGCTGAAAAAATATAAATTATTTAATTCTTTAAGAAGATGAAAGAATATTAGGATAAAATGACATAAGTTATATAAAATAATAGTATAAAATTAATTTGTTATGTAGGTTTCTTTCTGAGAGGCATAACAGTTAGACGTGTTTTGCTTGTTCATCGATCGCCGCCAGAAACGTTTTCCTGTTCCAAAAAAAAGATACACACAATCTATCGTATAAATGATTTAAATTAGCTTTACCGAACTTAGCTGATGATTGACCAACTCCACGGGATGAATTAATCACTATTCACCAGACCCCCGTGTGGCTTGCAAGGCTTACACAGGTCGCAACTTATTGCCATAATTTTATAGCCATAAGACAACCCTCTTAGTGAAGTGTTTGGGTTTTCTAATACCTTCTGTATGCAATTTCCCATACAGTCAATGCAAGACAACACTTAATAAGCTGTTAGGCCTAAGCCAATTAACAGCATCAGTCCTTAACCAACTTACCTGTCTAACCACCACTACTGATATCTGTGGCAAGACAACAGCAACTTGGCGGGTTATTAACCCCCGAAAACCGGCATTACACCATAATAATCAGGGAAACGAATTCCCCTTCCTCTAATTTTAGGTTTAAGCCACAGTCAGAACGTTTCAGCTAAGGTAGGTATCTTAACCATGATCATCACCAAGATGGTCTGCAAGCAGAACCTTCCGGGGGCTTTACTGATCCCTAATCTGCAATCCCTAATCTGCCTGATTAGGGTTTCGGTAGTCTACACAACATAAGTCATGCGGCTTCCTAGATTTTTATTTGTTACAGCAAACGAGAAACTCGTCTGTGTCCTAGAAAGCAGAGTGCCCTGGTTTAGTGTACACCAAGGCAAAACCTACTCCCGGGGGCAGAAAGGGCAATTGAACATTTAAAAACTGAATTACTGATAGAGCTCTATGCCATACCACCTATGATAAGTGATTCGAAGATTGGAAATACACGCTGGCACAAGGTATTATATCTAATGAGAAATACCTTGAAGGGGATGAAATAAAAAATCATAGATTAATAAATATTTTTTTGTAACATTTTGTAGCACTGTGTTATTAATTCAAAGTGAAGTCCCATAGTTTTGGGTTCTATAAGCAATTAGTTTTACAAATTAGTGTTTTGATAAACAGCTGTCACATGTTATTTGAAATATTAAAGTTGAGAATTTTTTCAAATCTGGAAATAACGAGATTTCAAAATTAATTTCTTTACTTAACAGTCGTAAGCCCAAACAAAAAAAAAAAAACATTTATCGATTCTACGGACTTTTACTTGAAAGTATGTAGAAATATTAAAAACATTCCTTCATTATCAAAGAAATAACTTAATGGAAGACATAATAATATGTTTATTTCCACAATATCATTTTGGTCACCCAACATGTATATTAGAGTGATTTGCCTTCCATAGAAAAAAATATTGTGCCAGTCACCCACTAGGATTAAAGATAATATAAAAGCAATTTTAAAAATTATTATTTTTACCACGCCTACATTTACTATACATTTCTGTCTTTAATCACATTTTGCTACCACCTCAAATTCTAGTAAAGGCTTATAAAAACGTGGTTTGTGCCCACCCTATTCCAAAATATTTTTGTATCAAGTTTTTATAAGTGATGACTAATATAGGATGTGGTAATCAAAACCTTACTGAGCCAACAACACCGGTATATAATATGTTATGTTAGGGCTAAAAATGGCGATACAGTGAACAAACTACTAAAAAGACTTATTTTATGGCGTGGCAAACAAAATTTTAATTGAACAACCCGTTAAATAAGAATGTTGTTAATTACTTAAGTTTCATTATAAGTTTTGGCCGACCTGTATAAAGAAAAAAAATAAAACAAAATGCAGCAGCTCTATTTTGGGAAACTTTAAAGACTTTTACTCAACGCCTTAGAAAATGGATCACGATATTTTTCCTGCATTGTTGATTTCCGCAAACATTTCAATATTAATTTTAATTAATTAATACCAATAACCGTATACACTTGTTTCTGTACAAGTGCTATTTGTCATCTGAATTAACAGTAATTTATAATTAAATGATTAATATTTTTCTATATTTTTCCAGCCACGAGTATAAAAAATTAAACATATAACAGAAGCTGATAAAGCAAGAAGAAAAAATTACCATATTTTTTCATACAGACAAGAAACGCATTAATAGTATGGAACACGCGCTATTACAACAATAATAAATTTAAATAATAAAAGAAAAACTTACATCTGTTCGGAACTGGTTTTAAGATAAATGAAAGAAGAAAAATTATAACAAAAACTTTTAAAGTAATAATTAACTTCATGCTGACTACTTGAAATTGTTTAGCTACCAAATTCTATCAATCAAATATTAACACCGTACATTTCCGTATTGAGTCCAAATATTCTATCTCAAACGATGAAATATTATAACCTTATTTTAATTTATTTTATTTTATTTTATTTTATTTTATTTTATTTTATTTTATTTTATTTTATTTTATTTTATTTTATTTTATTTTATTTTATTTTATTTTATTTTATTTTATTTTATTTTATTTTATTTTATTTTATTTTATTTTATTTTATTTTATTTTATTTTATTTTATTTTATTTTATTTTATTTTATTTTATTTTATTTTATTTTATTTTTTATTAAATTATATTATGTCTCTGTACGAGTAACTTCAAGCTTTTTCTTCCTATTGGCAAAAGCTTTCTACAATCTAGAAGAATCCTTTTTTAACAGTGTTAATATTTAATTAAAAATTTTAGAAAAAATTATTCACTCCTATCGTGAATAAGATGGGAAATATTTGTTCGCATATAATTGTCAATTCTCTGAAAGGAGAAATCGCTATCGTGAAATTCATGGGATCTCTTGTACGTGCTATCAGTTCGTAGTGAATGTAAAACAAGTAAGAAGAGTAATTAATAAAAATATCAAACTGTCAGTGCAGTGAAGAGAAGTGTGAAAATTGTTTTAATTGAAATTAAAATAAAATGTTTAGAATCGGAGCATTACTTGAACTGCAGGAGAAAGAATCTCGACAACATCGAATTGCTCGTTAACGTTTACAAGATGAATCTAATCCGTTGGAGTTACATCCGATACATCTCGCATCATCGTAATTATTTCTTAAGTGCGGTTAAGCATGTCGTTGTTGTTTAGCCTACGAGAGTTTTGTGTCTCACTCTCATTGATTAACTATCTACCTCAACTAACTGTATTAGTTTACGGTTTTTTTAGGTATTTCGTTGTTAACCACGCGACAACTTCCTATGCGAAGACATAGGTCGGTACAGTGATTCATAGCGGCGCAAAAAATTACTGTTAATACCATCGTGGGCATAAGGTCTACGTTACTCCGCCCATGCTGTGGATTATATACTTTGCAAATTTATTTGCAACTGTATAGTTACAAATACAACACAATACAACTTACCGTATATATTGATTGCTAGATTAATTTCGGGACCCAGTTGGCCATATCTTAAAGACATCATAAACGATGGGTACAAGATAATAAAAAATCATAGAAGACATGTTGACGACAACTGAAACGAAGCGTTGACAAAACTTTCGAACAAATGACCAAGAAACCACACAAGCGACGGTTTCCCTTATCGCATCGTCGACGATTATATATACTACATTTTCCTTTACCATGTCGCCGACGAAGACATAAGTGACAATTTCCACCACAGTATTGTCGACAATTGCATAGGCGACATAATCGTTAACGATTGCTCCGACGATGTCTTCATTAAACTGTCGCAAATGGTAGTAAGTGATTTAATGTTAAAAGAGGTGTTCCACAGGGCTCGATACTTGGTCCCCTTCTTTTTTGTATGTACATTAATGACCTCCGTGACATTCCTATTACCAGTTCAATTCATATGTACGCTGACGATGTGCAACTTAATAACTATTGCACAGTTCATGATGCAACTACCTGTATAAGCAGGATTAATAGCGACCTGTATAAAATTAACAACTGGGCTGAGGCAAATGGTCTGAGTATAAATTCCTCTAAATCTAAATGTATTCTTATTTCAAAATTGAAAATTATGCGTGAGAATCTACACATTAAAATCCGTAATGACGAAATCGACTTTGTTACTAAAGCAACCAATCTAGGAATCATGTTCCATGAGCGGTTGACATGGTCTTCACATATTGGCATTGTTGTAGGTAGAGTATATAAAGGGTGGTTAAATTTCAAGGGCCGATGTTGATTTTGAATAAAACACAAACTATTTAAGAAATTAATTTGTTAAATTTTTGTTGAACTTTTATAATTTTTTTTAAATTAAAAATTGTTTGGTTTGTACATATGTACAACAGGTTTTTAGTTCAAGTTTTTCCTTTCTTAATTTTTTTCTTAAGAAGGATTTTTTACAATACAAATTTGCTGTGATCAATAATTTTGATTGAAGAAGACAAGAAAAATAATAATCAAATCTTTAGCTGGGGGACAACTAGCTGTTTCGTAGTCGCTACACTACTCATCAGCACCCACTGGGTTCTGAGACAGCAAACGCTGTACAAACAATGTGGGCAATTAACAAAATGCATATGTGATTCAATATGAGATGAATCGGTGGCTTAGTGGTTAAAGCAGTAGATCATGATACGTCATGTCCCGAGTTCAAATCCCAGTGGGTGCTGATGAGTAGTGTAGCGACTACGAAACAGCTAGTTGTCCCCCAGCTAAAGATTTGATTATTATTTTTCTTGTCTTCTTCAATCAAAATTATTGATCACAGCAAATTTGTATTGTAAAAAATCCTTCTTAAGAAAAAAATTAAGAAAGGAAAAACTTGAACTAAAAACCTGTTGTACATATGTACAAACCAAACAATTTTTATTTAAGAAATTATTGTAATTTTATTTTATTATGATATATTGGTATTATTCAATTATGTATGGAATAAAATATCGGCCAACTGGACGCCGCGACCACGGCGGCACACCTCCATCCGATGGTCCAAATTTTCGATGACCCTGAGGCATAATGGAGGTTCTATGCCGTTAATGTGCCGAATTATCTCATCCTTTAGCTGTTGAATTGTTGCTGACTTATCGACGTACACCTTTTCTTTCAAATATCCCCAAAGAAAAAAGTCCAACGGTGTCAAATCACATGATCTTGGCGGCCAATTGACATCGCCATTACGTGAGATAACACGGCCATTGAATTTGTTGCGAAAAAGAGCAATTGGTTCGTTAGCTGTGTGGCAAGTGGCACCGTCCTGCTGAAACCACATATCGTCTACATCCATATCTTCCAATTCGGGCCATAAAAAGTTCGTTATCATCTCACGATAGCGAACACCATTCACAGTAACTGCCTGACTGGCCTCATTTTGGAAAAAATACGGCCCGATGATGCCGCCAGCACATAAACCGCACCAAACAGTCACTATTTGTGGGTGCATTGATTTTTCGACAGTCACTCTTGGATTCTCATTCGCCCAAATGCGGCAATTCTGTTTATTGACGAATCCACTGAGGTGAAAATGTGCCTCATCACTGAAGATGATTTTCTTCGAAAATTGATCATCATTTTCATAATAAGTCTGGATAACTTTAACACGTTGTTGGATTGTGTATCTCTCCATGGTTCAAATTGAGTAAGTCTGAAATAGAGAAATGTCAAATAAAATTTGGAAAAAAAACTTGGCGTTTAGGTGTGGTTCACATTCAACATCGGCCCTTGAAATTTAACCACCCGATAGTATGCTGAGGAATTTGTGGACTGTGAATGACTCCACCCCATTTAACATACGTATGCTACTAGCAAAAACGTATCTTATTCCTTCTCTTTTATACGGTTGTGAAATCTTTGCAAATATTGGCAGCGAAGACAGGCGTAAACTTAAGGTTGTTTATAACAATATAGCGCGGTATATTTTCCAAAAGCGGCGTCTTGATCACGTTTCACAATACTCAAACCAAATATTTCACCTCAATTTTGATAATCTACTCAAATATAAATTACTAGCCTTCCTTCATAAAATAATTATTTCTAAACATCCGTCATATATCTATGAAAGAATAAAATTTGCTACATCGAATCGTGGTAGAAAAATTATTCAAATAAAATGTACGAGTCTTATATCGCAACGCCAGTACGAGTAGTATAACCAAATCATATTCAAAAGATAAGCAACGCTAATAGGTTTAAAATAGAATTAAAAAATTTATTTTTGTAAATTATTTTTTACGACATATTTGGCTTTTTTCGCAAAATAACGATAGTGATTCATGCTTTTCCTTTTATGTAAGTGATAACACTAATTGTTCTGTATCTTACTTTTGTTTTTCACTTTTGATTAAATTTGCATACATACGTTTATTATCATTGTCTGCCCTTATTACTAACACTGTCATTTATAAGATGTTATATCTTGTTGTGTTAGTTTATCAAATAAATAAATAAACAAAATGAAAATTATTCATTATTTTTTTTCAGCTTCCGATGTCTTTTAAAAAATTTACTATATTTTAAACCATCAGAAAATTTTTATAAAATTATTAATAGTGTCATAATACAATTTGTCGATAAAGCTAACAAATTGTCAGCAAAATATTTAAAACAACATAAAAATCTTTTATATTCTTTAAAATAAAATAAAAAAAATTAAACAATTAAAAAAGAATAATCAATATTTTTGATATCGATTGATATCGACGAAAATTTGTCTGCATGTGTACTTAATTGAAAAATTTTTGTGTTAAATTTATTGAGAAGTTTGTTTTTGTTTCGATGTTTTTTTTTTTAAATATACATACATAAGTACATAGCTATAATACATATTTTTTATTTCACACAAAAAATGTACAGAAAAAAACTGACGATATGTCTCATACTGCGGTTAATATTCAACTGAGTAAAAATCTATACTCAAATTTTATAAATTTTTGCTGTTTTCTTAAAGATCCGATAGTTTTTTTGCAGAAATATTTTACTTGAACGGTTAAAAGACTAGATTGAAGACATTGCCATCCATCGTATACAGAAAAATTTATTTTAAAAATAAAATCAACAAAATTTTTGTCTGAAAAAATAATTTGTATGCATATACATATATATCAGCAAAAAAAAAAATAACCTTGGATATCGTATATTGCTGTAGTGTAAAAAAATGTTTGTTTACGATCAATAATTATTTTTGCTAAAATTTTGTTTGAATCCACGAACTCCTTTCCAGGTCTGCATTCAAACAATTTATTGATTGATTCAACGAATTTCATTATTGAACACGAAAAATAAAAAATTTCTGTATGTCGCTCATATAAACACAAGTATAAATTTTTGTTCAGCTTTTTTTAGAATACCGTTGCTTTTTTAAAATACCTACATGAACAATTTTTAGACATTGCCGTTGTTTATCTGTCTCCTACAGATGAGCGGCCAGATTGAAGACATTGTCGCCAATAGGGTCCTCTTTTCATTACAAAACCTAAACAAGAGGACAAATCGTGCATATATCTTCGAAGACAATGTCGTCTAGGATGATTTTGCCATCTGGGGATGTCAGGGGCAACAACAACGTTGCCTATGATGCACACACCCATTTACATATGCACTCACACATTCATACATATACACATACTTGTGTCTTAAGTCTTTTGTTTTTATTTGTGTTCTTCTGTATGGATTTGAAAACCTTTATTAAGTTTTTATGACGTAAATTTGATTTTACTTTTGTGTTATGTTTGTATAGTTTAACTTATGCAATATATATTTATGTTCATATGTATATATTTTGTATAAGAATATGGAAACGGAATTGCATGTAAATGTTCATGACTAACTTTTGGTTTAAAGTTTCTGATTTCAATTGTATAACAATGTAAATGCAGTTTTTTTTTATCAATCAAGTTAATGAATGTTAAAATTAAAAGAAAAGTTCTAGCTGAATTATTTCATTATTAAATCAAGAATAGAATTAAATCGTGAGTTTCTGGATTTATTTTATTTTTATGTATTTTATTTCAAAGGGAAACAGATTTAAAAGTTGTCTGATATCTTAATACAACAATTTCTGCATGCAAACAAATTAAAGTTCTCCTGCTTGAAAAGTTTTACATCTGTTTGTTCTGTTCAAATGTCTGTCGTTTAATTCTAAGCACTAGACATTTTGAATTGTTCAGTGAAAACGGGTGATTGTATTGTAGTTCAACATCTGGATTGACTCGATTTGTTTGGAGAAATATCTATTCGCTTTTCCATAATTCATTATTTTATTTTTTGTTGTCATGTTTTAATAGCGGGAAACAAGTGTTTATTTGTTGTAATAAAATTTTTTTAAATGCAAAGTTTAATCAAATATTTATTTAAACAGATGTTGTAAATTGTAAAATTGTTTGATTTTTTTCATTCAAGCTGTTGGAGAATTTGGCTTTTAGTTATCACTCATTGTGGAATAATTTTATTCAAAGTTAGTTTTTTTTTTTTTTGCTTTCAGGTTTCTTAACAAACACTCACGCCTATTTTTTTTTTTTTTTGCAATATTTATTCTAAGTTTTTTTTATTATTTAACAATTTAGACATTGTTGTTCTAGCTGCTGTGTCTGCAGTTGCAGTTGCTTTAATTTAAATTACAATTATATGTTAATAAGTTAAATCATAAACTATTAATTTTTAATATAAGTTTAAATAATTTATTAATAGTTTATTATATAAGCACAATTTTATTTTATCAATTTTTTAATCAAATAAGTATTTTTTACATGCGGTTTTCAGGCAAATATTTCTACATTTTTTTCAAGAATTATTTATTTTTCCTGGACTAAAACAATTCTTTTTTTTATTTTTTTATTTTTTTATTTTTTTGCCATTCATTTATTTATTGAATCTTCACAAAGTGAACTAACAATAAGTATTCAAATCTTAAAACTAAATACATAAAATTAATTAAGTCCAACCAATGCTAGACAAAAATGTTTTATTTTGCACGGTCAATATCGGTAGAATCACGTTTAACGTTCTGATGGTGGCAAGGGTGTCCCTCCTTCTCAACCGAGAGTGGCCACCAAAATTAAGTATATTGCGTGCAAGAGGATTTGGGTGAAGCCTCAATTTACCTTGTTGCGTACTTTGAAAATTCGTCTTTTACAAGAGGAACACAGAGATCCTTATGAATTCATGAGTTTTTTACGTACCATAGAGCTGCGCCAATTGTTCGAAGAATTTTGTTTTGTCGCCTTTGAATTTTTGAAGTGGAGGCGTTGCCCCATAGTTGAATTCCATAGCACCATATAGGCTTTAGAATTGCGTTGTATGATAAAAGTTTGCAATCCAGCTTCAATGTCGAATTTCTGCCCATAAGCCAATTTAGTTGCGCTGCTTTTAACTTTAACTGAGTAACTTTCGCATCTATGTGAGACTTCCACGTTAACCTACGGTCGAGATGAATACCAAGGTACTTGACTTCATTTTACTGCGGAATAGGTGAATTGTTAATTTGGATAGCTGAACATGTTTGTTTACGCAATGTGAATGTAACGTGAGTACACTTTTGTTCATTAACTTTAATTTTCCAACGTTTTAGCCATATCTCTAATATTGAAATATACTCCTGCAAATTTCGCGAAGCTACTTGATGGTTTTCATGTACGACGTTGATCCGCCAAAGTTGAAGTGTGGATTCCGGATCTCGTTGGCATGTCTAAAGCGTAAATCAAATATAAAGTAGGTCCTAAAATGCTACCTTGAGGAACTCCTGCCTCGATTGGCTGTAAGGGGCTTAAAAATCGCCTTATCTGATAACAAACTTCCGGCCGCATAAGCAGCTTTACAGAAGCTTGTGAGTGTTTGCAGGCAAGTTCAACTTTATTTTGTAAATTAATCCCTCATGCCACACTTTATTAAAAGCTTGGGAAATGTCAATGAATAAAGCTGAACAATACTTTTTGTCTTCAAAAGTCTGTCTTATGACGTTGACTAGCCTGTGCGTTTGTTCTATGGTGCTATGTTTAGCCCGAAAGCCAAATTGATGATAAGAGATGCATCCCACATTGTTTAATATTGGAGTCAACTTCGCCATTAACAATTTTTCGAACAGTTTTGAAATTGTTGGCAGTAGACTTATTGGTCTGTATGATTCTACTATAGTGGGATCCTTTCCTGGTTTGTCTATCATAGTAATCATGGACACCTTCCACTCTGCAGGATAATACTCGAGACGTAAAATAGCGTTAAAAATAAAAAGAAAAATTCTTCGAGCTACACGAGGTAGCTGCGCAAGCATTTTACCAGTAATTTTATCAATACCTGGAGCTTTCCTGGGGTTTGTGTTACGAATAACATTTTCAACATCTTGAAAACTAAGTCTCAAAGGCATAGGCGGTCTAACAGCGTATGACGGTAGTTCAGCTGAATTATTCGCTGTATCATTTGTGGTAAAAACATTTCTCAAATGATTAACATACAACATCCCCTTTTCAGAATCGCTTCTTGCCCAATCTCCAGTTGAAGGTCGCAAAGGTGGCTTACCTATTACCTATCAGACCTTTTGTCGCTTTCCATAGAGAATAGTCGGATTGAGGGGTACCATCACGACCTTCCAGATAATGTTTAAGGGAAGCTGTTCTTTGGATTTCAAGCAGATTTCTTAACTGTGCTATGCACTCTCGTAGCCTGCATTTAAACTGGGGAGGCCTGCGAAGTTGCCACTCTCTAAAACAATAATTTGAACTTTTTCACGAATTTACAGAAAAACGTTATAATGATAATTTGCGTTGTATCATGTCGTAGTTATCGTCACCTCATTTCAACATAAAAAAATTTATGCTTGTTTAAGTTTTCATAGCAATCTGATACTGTCTCTCTCTTTCTCTCCCTCTTGGGCGTTACACATGGCAAATATCTATAAAAATATTATTTAAATTTTGTCAAAAGCGATTATTTTAGTGCCAATTATGCATATCGTCTTCCAGTGAAGTGAAGTGATATGAAATAAGTTGAACTGAACAAGTTGTAATCCACAAACAACACGCAGTTAGCTTCCAATTGCACTTTCTTTTTTAATACGATAACAATATCGAACAAAAAATTTCCTTAGTCTCACGTAGAAAGTTCCTTATGTAAAAGGAAAAGGTAAAAACGTGTTTATCTGATCTAACTCTTTTGGACAATTGCTTATAAATCCGTTACTTATAGAATTGTTCCATAAAATTTTTATGACATAGTGTAATTGTATAAAACTAGAATCACTAAAAAAAGCAAATTCGGAAATAATGCAACTAAAAGCCACTATACTTGAAACTAACGATATACTATACTCTAGTATGATTCTACACGTGGTGTAAAATCAAGTTTCATAAGTAATATTTTTTTTAATGAGAAACTTAACGAATACTCGAATAAATATTCGAATATTTAATCGAATCGTAATTCGAATTTATAATCATCGCGGGCGATTCTACATGGGGTTTAAAATCATATTTCATAAGTAACAAATTTTCGAATAGGAAACTTAATGAATAGTCGAATAATTATTCGAATATGTATTTGAATTTTTATTCGAATATTTATTCGTATATTTATTTATTCAATTATTTATTTATAAAAAATACTGTTTGCTGATGTTCACAATTTTGAGTTGGTAACACTCAAGAACCCATTTAACAGCTGATAGTTGCTTTTTGTTTAGTTTGGTTTGAAATTTCAAAATGAATAGACCCACACCAGAGCAAGACTTGCAAATTATTGAAATTTTTTCTGATCAAAATAAAGTAATATTTTTTCGAATTGGAAACTCAACGAATAGTCGAATAATTATTCGAGTATGTACTTGAATTTTTATTCAAATATTTATTCGTATATTTATTTATTCGATTATTTATTTATAAAATATGCTGTTTCTATACGTCCACAGCTTTGAGTTGGCAACACTGCTTTATTTGAAAGCTTATTTAAGAGCTGATAGTTGCTTTTTGTTTAGTTTGGTTTGAAATTTCAAAATGAATAGACCTACACCAGAGCAAGACTTGCAAATTATTGAATTTTTTTATTATCAAAATAAAGATTATGTTCTCTAAATTAACTTTTCATTCAAAGATTGTTTCTCCCATGTAGCCAATTTTTGGATGAATGAATAATAAATAAGCAGAATTTTCACATTAGGAGTGATGATAATTCACAAGCTTTTGTCGAAACACTTTTACATTCAAAGAAAACTACTTTTGTTGAACTTTATATTCTGTCGGAGTCATTGGAGGCTAGCAGTGGCGGACATTTATCTGGAATTGTATTCCAAACACAATTGGCGATATTAAATAAAACATTTATCAATATAAGATCCATTTTCTTAGGGTTTAGACCTAAAAGATCAGCGATTAGGGCTGTCAGTGACATCATGAAAGCAGTTGAGGCTACGCAAACAGGGAATCACTTCAGTATACACAGGTCGCAACTTTTCCCTATAAGTTGTAGAGTTATAAAAAATTAGGTTATAGATCTGTAGGTTTTAATTACAGCCAGAACATGTCAACCAAAGTAGGCATCGCAACCGTGATCAGCGCCGAGATGGTCCGCAATCAGAAGCTCCCGGGTCTTTACTGATCCATGTACTGCAATTATCCCTTGGTAAGAGTGTTTCTTAGCTGCGTTGGACGAGAAAAACGCCTTTAGAAATATTTCAAGTGGAAATGCCGCAGGATCCTATGTTCGCCATCAGCCGGCTTAATCGTCCTGTTGTACCAGTAGACTTGTTAACAGCATACTAAACCTGTTCTGAGAACGTTAGCTTTAAGTCAAGCCTTATTCCGAGATAATTCACGAATTGCCTCGTTGTCAGGATCAAGCCGTCAAACTGTATATCTAACGGCTGGTAACCGACTAGAAAGTCCTTTTCGTGTCGTATGTTGTATTATTGCTAAGATTTCAGAAAATTTTTTTAACAAATAGTTTTAAACCAATTGCATTAATTGCCTTCAACTTATATACGAGTAATTTTTCAATTTCTTTAACAACCTATAACTGCTGATATACAGCGTAAAACAGTTCTTAGAACATTTCCCTACTAGTATTTATCATTAATTTTATTTATGTTACACAGTGTTAATAAAGCCTAAATGGTGATATTGTATAAGATATAATAATAACTTGAAAATATAAAATTTTGGTAATGAACAGTTTCAACAATGGAAGTTTCTATTATTATTTTTTTAATAAACTTGTTTAATCTTTCAAAACAAACATTCGTGTATTTAAAAATTCAGTTTACTGAATATTTGCCATCATTGATTGCATGTAATTTATATTCAAAGTGAAATTCATTAATGATTGTTCATTTAAAGGTTAAAAATAAAACTTTAATTTTAATTTTCAAGTTTATTTAGCGGAAAAATTATATTTAGCGGCACAAAGTTAACCTGCGTAATTCCTGATACCTGAGTACTAGACATCTGCATATGCTGCAATGAAAGTGTTTCAAAATAATTAGATTTTTGCTTTACAAACAAACAGTATCTGTGCAAAAAGCGCTTCAAAAAATTATATTAAAATAAAATTAATACCAATAAAAAATTGCAAATAGCTTGTTTTCTATGTTTCCCAGCTATCTATATGTCGACATTTCATAGGAGCGACCCTAATCATCAGTAGACTTTGGAAATTTTTGAAAGATATTCTCAAACACTCAACTTTATATCCCAGCAATCTAAATAAATTGCTGAGAATTTAAAAAGAAAAATGCTCTAATAATACCTGTCAAAACGCAAAAAACAAGCTTTTTCATTTATCCACGTCTCTTTATTCGAATAAAAACTTAATTATTTGAATTTTTGTTCTCTGCTTTTCGATACTTTCAAAAAGCAAATCGTAACAACCAAAGGTTGTTCATTTGTTTGAAAGGTGTAAAGAAATGTGAGAGACGTGTATAAATGAAAAAGCTTGTTTTTTGTGTTTTGACAGGTATTATTAGAGCATTTTTCTTTTTAAATTCTCAGCAATTTATTTAGATTGTTGGGATATAAAGTTGAATGTTTGATAATATCTTTCAAAAATTTCCAAAGTCTACTGATGATTAGGGAAGTTCCTATGAAATGTCGACATATAGATAGCTGGGAAACATAGAGAACAACCTATTTATAATTTTTTATTGGTATAAATGTTAGAGGCTAGAATAACGAATAAAAAACTTAATTATTTAAAATAAAATTAATTTAACTTTTTAGTCTTTCGGTGAGACTATTTTTTATTCTTTAAGGAATGCTCTAGGCGAGATGAAATACAAATAGAAAATTAACATATTATCTATATCATTTGACTGTATTACTACTTCTGAAGTTACATATTACGTTATTAAACTCAAGCCATCTGTAACTAGTGGGCCTGATGGCGTTCCGAATTGTATATTAAAAAAACTATGCTTTGAATATGGCGTACCCGTTAACTATATTGTTTAACACTTCAATAAAGATCCGTTATTTTCCAAAAGTGTGGCAGGAGTCATATATCATTCCACTCTTTAAGTCTGGATACAAATCTGATATTAACAATTACAGAGGAATTGCAAAGCTTAGTGCTACTCCTAAACTTTTCGAGCAATGCTTGACCCATTCCATTTGTCATCAAACACAATCGCTTTTGACACCATATCAGCATGGATTTTTTAAAGGGCGTTCAACTACTACAAATCTATTACACCTTACTTCAACGATAACTGACGGTTTTTATAAAGGTCAGGGTACTGATGTTATTTACACAGATCTCAGTAAAGCCTTTGACAGTGTTGACCACGTTCTTTTACTTAAAAAACTTGATGGTTTGGGGTTCTCTAAAACGACTGTATATTGGCTCAAATCATATCTTGTTGGTCGTCAACAACGTGTACGTTTCGATAATTATACATCCAAATCTATACCTCTATATGCTCTGGAGCACCGCAGGGAAGCCATCTAGGACCAATTCTTTTTATATTGTTCATCAATGATTTACCATCTGTCATAAAATTTTTCAATACTATAATCTATGCAGACGATGTAAAAATTTTTTCAACATGTGGGCTCTGGAATCAAAACTGCCTCCAACTAGATTTGGAAAATTTCTTTAATTGGTCTAAGCAAAATCTTTTAAAGTTAAATTTCAGCAAGTGCAAGCATATGCACTTCTCAAGAAAATCTAACCTCATGGGCATTTTAGGCTTGGTGGTCATGTATTAAACACAGTTGAAGAATTTCTGGATCTGCGAGTTTTATTTAATAGAAAACTTACATTCAATCAACACATTAGCTTTTGCTCAAGTAAAGCGAGAGGGGCGCTTGGCTTTGTAAAGCGCTGGTCTAAAGAATTTGCTGACTCCACTGTTATAAAGCAATTGTATACATCTTTAGTCGGAATATGGCTTGATTATATGGGACCCTTTTTATAATGTACATAGAGAGTCTATCCAAAAACAATTCCTTCTTTTCATATTACGCAATATCTACCCGAACACTGTAGCCAACTTACCATCCTATGAGTTCAGACTGCAACAAATAAAGCTGCCATTTTTGTCTTCAAATTGATTAACGGCAATATCTGGTGTCCAAACTAAATTTTGATGTTCCCCAGCGTAGTCTTTGTCAATATCAACCTCTGTCAGTGGTTTATTACCGTCAGAATTATGCAAATGCATATCCCTTCCGTAGATTATGCTGTTGTTTTAATGAACTTTACCACGTTATTGACTTTTCGATGAACTTAAATTTTGTTAAGCGTAGTATAATCTTAGTATTAAATCCCAGTAATTAGCAATTTTTTCTATTGCTTATAAATTTTTGTAATTCCAGTAATTAGCTATTTTTTCTATTTTTTATTAATTTTTGTAATTTTTTAAACTCATATGCGTGTACATATATAGTGTTTGCCTGTAAGCAGTTATTCTCCATAGGCATAAATTAATAAATAAATAAATAAATATTTTTGGTTGATCAATACTCCCTTTATTTAAATATTTATATGTTATTGTTATGTACTAACAAATTATTGTTACTTAATTAAAGCAATCAAATGAGATAAAATTTGAAAGCAGATATTTGCCCGTGTAAAATTTAGTACCTGGGACAGCGAGCATTATTCAAAGCTTTCAAATTGTACAAATACTGAAATATACTCACTTTAATAAAACCTAAATCACAAGATTTTTACTTTTTGTGCTGTTTAAAGTCATAGTAAAATTGGGCTTAGAGTACATTTTTTATTTTTTCTTAAATATTTAGGAAAGTGAGGGCAAAATAGCAATTCGCTTATTTAAGATTTCGCTTCTCACCAAAAAAATCAACCTCTCTGTTTTCATTAATAATTCTAAGATATAAAAAATTATAAATAGTTTGCTTTGTATGTTTCCCAGCTATCTATATGTCGACATTTCATAGGAACTACCCTAATCATCAGTAGACTTTGGAGCATTTTTGTTTTTAAATTCCCAACAATTTATTTAGATTGTTGAGATATAAAGTTGAATGTTTGAGAATATCTTTCAAAAATTTCCAAAGTCTATTGATGATTAGGGTAGTTCCTATGAAATGTCAACATATAGATAGCTGGGAAACATAAAAAACAAGCTAATTATAATTTTTTTTTGGTATAAATATTAGAAGCTAGAATGGCGAATAAAAAATAACTCAATTGTTTGAATTCTAAGATATGTGAAAAATTAGAAAATTTTTTTTTAGAAACGGGGTTAACGAGGATAGATTTTCGTTTCCAAGAACTCCCAGATAATGAATTTTTGCAGCCGTTTTCGAAAACACTTAATATAACATTAGGTCGAAAATTAGTAAAACCCGTAAAAGAAATCTTGTTCGGTTTTTCAATTGCTAAAATCATCAAAATCAGTTTAGCCGTTTTCGAGCACTACTCGTATTCGTTTTTTTTTCGAACTTAAAAACTCCTAGATACCGGCTTTTATCAAAGTCATTTGAGGCGTTCCTACGAATCGATGAAATAATAGAAAGGTGAAAGAAAAAAGTTCTTAAGTCTAATAGTTTTCTCAGAAACAGTATTTTAACGGCCGATTCAAATGCCGATTCTGAACATGTATACTGTATAGGGCCGCAAATGAAAAATGTAGAAATTATAAACAGAATCACAAATTTATTTATAACCTTAACAGTTTTGTGATGGGTTTAAAAAGCCTGAAGAACAGAAAACGTGCCTTATTTCCTTGTCCCAATATTTCAGTACAAAAAAAAACGCCTGCCTTTTAGACTTGGGGTTAAATCATTGTATAAATGTGCTTGAAAAATTTCATGGTTATAATTTGTGTAAAACTTTTTATCATTAAATTTAACTGTTACTTAAATATTAAATAAAGTTTATTTGCATTCATTAAGTAATAGAAAATACTATTATTATTTTTCAATCATTGACAGTGAACACAAAAAGTTGAAATAATTGGCCTTCATTATTTAGAAAATTCAAATTTCAGCAAATTAATTATTGGAACAATTTGCAAAATCAAAAAAAAAGAACATAAATCAATCATAAATTTGCTTAAATTATTGTTTAATTCATTAAACCTTTTTTTTCTTGCTATTATTTTCTATAAGGTCAAAAAAGGTTATTGTTTAAAATTTACCTTAAATAATAGAAAACAAAAGCATTAATTCAAGAAAAGAGTTCATATATCAATGCTTATGTTTGTTTTATATCATTTTGTTTTGTAATTTTTTTTTTAATTGATTTAAGGATATCCGTTTGTAAAAAAGTTTACACCACACACCACACCACACACATTTTTATGTATGAACACACACACAACTTCATGCCTGTTCATTCGCATTTACACGTGTTTGTGCAATAAAATGTTATTGGTTCAAAATTACAAAAAAAAAAGTAAAATCAAATCAAGTTTGATTTGTTCTAAGTTTTTGTGAAATAAATAAATTTTTATAATAATTGTAAAACCATTAATTTGATTTATGACCCATGATCAATAAACAATTTAAATGGTGTTTATTTAGGAATCTTTTCTCATTTGTTTGAAACAAACACACAACCACAGACAGTAAATATCAACATTAGTCTATTCTTCTAAGCAAAGTACATGCGCGTAGAAGTGATAGGGAAACTTTTGTTTACATTTTTAAAGACAGGTGGAGTATACAAAATAGTCTTACTTAATTAACCCGGGCGCGAGCAGTTAAAAGGGTTTTGGCAGACCTCGACATAAACAAGACTCCTGGACCAGATGGCATTCCAGCACTGGTCTTGAAGCAGTGTTCTTATACGCTTGCGCGTCCATTACCACGCCTCTTCAGCACACTTTACCGTCTTGTTGAGTTTCTATCGTGCTGGAAACTTGCTAATGTAACGCCAATACCCAAAAAGGGTGAGGCAAATAACCCTGAAAATTACCGCCCAATTGCAATTTGCTCTGCGCTTTCCAAAGTAATGGAAAGTATGGTTAATTACCATCTTATGGGATATCTAGAGTCGCATCAATTACTTTGTGATCGTCAATATGGATTTCGTAAGGGTCGTTCAACTGGCGATCTTATGGCATATCTTTCGGAGAAATGGTGCCACTCAATCCATCATTTCGGTGAAAGTAAAGTGCTGGCTCTAGATATTTCCAAAGCGTTTGACAGAGTGTGGCATGCTGCACTACTGGCTAAACTTACTGCTTTTGGTGTCGGTGATGACTTCTCTCGGTTTATATCGAGCTTTCTCAGAGACCGCACTATACGAATTGTTATAGATGGGGTCTCATCAAACGAGTTCAAGATTAATTCAGGGGTACCGCAAGGTTCCGTTCTTTCTCCTACTCTATTTCTTATTTTTCTCAACGACCTTCTCTATCAAACTTCCAACCGTATCCACTCTTTCGCGGATGACAGCAGCATTTGCCACTCGTACTTTTTTAGTTATAGGCCCAGCCTATCAGAGATCGCTGCCAAGAGGCTAAATATGAACGATTCACTGAATAGTGATCTTCTATTAATCTCCGAATGGGGTCGTAAAAACAGGGTTGCCTTCAACGCTCGTAAGACCCAGTGTTGCTTATTAACACACAAACAAACGACCGCAAGTGCTGCTTCATCTGTACTCATGGATGGTATAAATATTGAGGAATCGGATGCTCTTGGAGTTCTTGGAATGAAGATACAGTGCAACGTTCGCTGGACAGAACACATTTTTCATGTCTCTAAAGAAGCATTCAAGTGCCTCGGTTTTTTGAAACGGTGTAAGATGTACTTCACTCCATCCGACCTCCTTACTATTTATACCACCTACATGCGACCGAAAATGGAATACAACTCTCATGTTTGAGCCGGTGCCTCAAAGTCTACTTTGGGGTTACTCGACCGTGTGCAGGAGAGGGCGAAGAAGCTTATCGGTGGCAGTAGGGTATCTAATTCTATTGACCCACTGGAGCATCGACACAGTGTGGAATGCGTTACTCTGTTCTATCGTTACTACAATGGATTTTGCTCTTGTTCCCGAAACTCGCACATTTTTACGTAGCACGCGCTCATCGTCTAGAGCTCATCCATTTGTGGTCGATTGCCTGGGGAATCGTACATTATTCTATGGAATAAGTTGCCTGCAGACGTGTTTCCTGTTTGTTATAACTTTGGAAAGTTCAAGTCAAATGTTCACAAACCCTACTCCCTCTTTCTTCCTCCTCATAACCTATTTTCCTAGTTCTGGTACAATGCACTGCATATGTAGGGTCCAAGCTAAAAAAAAAAAAATGCATAGTGATATAAATCGAAATTTTTTTTTTTTTCATATATAAGAAATTACGCAGAACAAATTCACCATCAACATAAGCAAAAATAAGCTCAACAAATTTATTTTATTCAATATTATTCTATTATATTATATAGTATTATTTTATTCAGGCCAGTTCTAAAAATCACGTGATTTCAAAGCACATGTCGTTTCAAAAGCACAAATGTAACTGGTGCCTGTTCTGCAAATCACAATTTTTTGTGATTTTCGATATGATTTATACTTTTATAAAGCCCAAAAAACTGCTGTTTTTCGCTTCAAGTTACTGATATTTTTACTTTCAGGTTGAATTTTTTTATTCGTTATTCAATTATTGATGTAATAAATTATGAAATTTACAATAAAGTTAGCTTAGGGGTTTACAATCACAAAAATCAAAAATATTTTGTGTGCAGAACACATTTTTTGTGATTTCAAATCACTTTCACAAAAACTGATTTGCAGAACATCCCTGATTACCTGTAAAAGTTTTAGTAAGAACAATTCGGTTTGTGATTAATTTCATATTGGTGTAAGCTGAAAGGCGTGATTATTTACAGTGTGGCTGATCAATTTTGCTACATTAAGAAATTCAAAAATTGACAAATAATACGTTTTTATTAAAGTAATTCATTAAGTTTTGAAAATAATTGTATTCAAATGGCCTCCACCCTCGTTGACACATGTACAACATCTTATCAAAAAGTTATTCATTACTGCCTGCAGTATTGCAGCGGGAACTGTCTCAGTTGGACGTAAACAACGGACTCTGAAAAAAAGCCGTTTTTTGTTTTATTTTAACTCATTTGCTATTTTTTTAAATTGTTTTACTTTCATTCGACTGGCAAGGGGACTACATCGATACAAGCAAAGGGATAAAACGAGAGAATCGAATTTTTTTAACGAAAACAATTAAATTCATCAAAAAAATGTAACAGGATTTTCGTAACAACTTCAAAACAGTATTATAAAAAACGAGGTGGCTTTAAATCACCGTACAAAGCAAATGTTTAATATAAAAATATTATTCTTTTTACAATACAAAATGAGTTTTTTTTTTAATAAAAAGAAAAACTCAAAATTCGGTGCGCTTTTGTTGAAATAACGCGCTGTTTTCGTCATTTTGATGCGCTTTGAAGTTTCAAAGTTGACAACGCTGAATACAAATTCTAATTTCAACCTTTTACATTTTTCAATTAAAACCTAGAAACAACTGAACAAAAAAGTAAAGCATACTTTTAGGATGTTATTAGTAAAATGAATATGATGCCGTACTACGAAAATTAAGTTCCTACAATGCACAGTGAGGTCAACAAAAAAAAACATCACAAATTGCAACAATGTATACAGGGTGTCCCAGAATATTTAGAAAAAAATCTATCACTTGCATGATGATAAAAATGATAGACATATAAGAAAAATCTCGGGCAAAAATCTAAAAATATAATCGAGATAAAAAACGATTTAGATCATTTAATTGAAAATCCCCAATATTCCAAGAGCCGTCATCGTCGTCACATCAAGATGACATCAAAAAAAAAGTCGGTTACACATTCGCCTTCGACAGCAATTATGTATTCTTTGATAGGCCTTCGGTATTTACTAGACCTAAGCGACATATAGTTGTCGACAACATTCAATTTTTTTTTGGGCAACGAGTAAATAAATGAACAAATGTTTGTGTCGACAGCATGTGACGACGATGACGTTTTATGTAATATGGAGTAATGTTAACGGGAAGGCTGAAGCTTTTTACCAGTACTTCATAAACTCTGTTAAGAACTTAAGTCCAACAATAGAATCAAACTCAGATGATGATTTTAATGCTTTTCGAACTTTAACTTTCACGCAAAACAGCATCAGATTAAATTATATTGCATAAAATTAAGTTCTTAACTTACTATCGGGTATAGATTTAAATAAAAGACCAGGAAGTAAATACTTTTTAGCACCCATGTTAACAAGAATAAAATAAAAATGTCTGGAATTTTTATTTTACAACTGTAAAGGTCGAAAAATCTATCATTAATATTATTAACAAAAATATTTATCCACAAATTTATTGCGATTCCTAAAGAAGCACGTTGTATTACAACAAATAAGTTTAGACAAGTAGCAGTATTGCCGGTAATAGAAAAAATCTTTTAAACAATACATCTATGATGGTTTGGATGGTTTTAGTGAAGTCGTAGGTTTACTCTACGATTTCTCTACAGCATTCGACCTTGTTAATCCTTCAGTATTAATTAGAAAATTAGAATTTTATGGTCTGAGAGGTTTAAAAAGCTATTTGGCTAATCGAAGGCAATATATTCAGATTAATACTCTTGAGATTGCAAAACATGGGGTTCCTCAAGAAAGTGACTTGGTATCTACATGGTACATACGAGGTCTAATAAAAAAATAACCGTTATTTTAAAATTTTTCAAGAAGTATTTATTTATTCATCAATCTTGTGCCCTTCAAAGTAATCCCCTTCAATAGTGCGATTCACTGTGCCTTTTAAGCCCCAATTAATTTGACTAACATTATTAACGACAAAATTAACCTTTTTCCTATTCACAAGTACTTTAAGCACTGGTGTTTAAAGTCAGCTGTTTTAGGCAGCTGTTATATTTAACCGCATTTTTTGTGCGTTTAATTTTGAAAAAAGTGTTACTTTATATTGTTTGAGCTCGAAGTCTTTTTATATAAAACAATAATTAGAAGCCTTTTATTGAATATTTCGTTTCCCATTAGAAAACTTCTTAAGCAATGCATTTGCTGATTGATTATAAAATCAAAAATATTTTCCATTATCAAGAAAGTTCTTTTTATGTGTATGTATTTATGTTAAAGTTTTCATGTTTTTATTTTTTTATTTATTTATTAATTTATGCCTATGGAGAATAACTCCTTACAGTCAGACACTATATATGTACACGCATATGAGTTAAAAAAATTACAAAAATTAATAAAAAATAGAAAAAATAGTTAACTACTGGAATTACAAAAATTTATAAGCAATAGAAAAATCGTTAAATTAATACTAAGATTATACTACGCTTAACAAAATTTAAGTTCATTGAAAAGTCAATAACGTGGTACAGTTCATTAAAACAACAACAAGGGATCTGCATTCGCATAATTCTGACGATAATAAAGCACTGACAGAGGTTCATATTGACGAGGTCTACGCTGGGGAACATCAAAGTTTAGTTTTGACACCAGATACTCAGAGCAGATATTGCCATTAATCAATTTGAAGACAAAAATGGCATTTAACATGTCAAAGAAGGCAGCTTTATTTGTTGCAGTCTGAACTCATAGGATGGTAAGTTGGCTACAGTGTTCGGGTAGATATTGCGTAGGATGAAAAGAAGGAATTGTTTTTGGGTCCCATATAATCGAGCCATATTCCAGTATTGGCTTGATTAAAGATGTATACAATTGCTTTACAACAGTGGAGTTAGCAAATTCTTTATACCAGCGCTTTACAAAGCCAAGCACCCCCCTTGCTTTACTTGAGCAAAAGCTAATGTGTTGGTTGAATGTAAGTTTTCTATCAAATAAAACACCCAGATCCAGAAACTCTTGAACTGTGTCTAATATATTGCCAACGAACATTTACGAAAAGCTTTGGCAGAAAAACTTAGTTATTGAAAAAAGCATCGTTTTTTTTTTTAATAAAGTTTTATATATATTTTTTTTTTCAATATGTATATTGTTAATTTTTATTACATTTTGTTATTAAATGTTAATAAACTTACATAAAAATGCAGAATAAAGCTGCATTTATTTAAATATAAGCCAACTAATATTGTATATTATATTTTTTTTATTTATTTGTTGATTTTTCTTTCATTTTATTTTTATTATTTTGTTTTTTAATAATATATCAGAATAATGTGTTTTTAGTGGTTTTATTTAAAGTGTTTATTTTGAGTAATTTGTGTTTAAAGTGTTTTATATAAATAGTTGTTTTTTTTTTTATTACTTTAAATTAATTGTTTGCAATAATGTTTTAATTTACACTAAGGTACGTTTAATGTTAATTATTATTATTATTTTATTTAATGCAATATATATGTATTTAACTTTAAGCCAAAACAAAACATATAAACAATCAAAGAAATTATTATTAAATCAGTAGTTTATAATTTATGAAATATTTTTTTGTGTTTACAACAAAAAGATGTAAATATATTAAACTATTTAAACCAGAAAAACAATAAATACATTTTTATAACTTATCAAATTTTTAAAATAACGAAAATTAAGACACTTTTTCTTTTAAAATATTTGTTATTATTTTTTATTTTTAGGGAGATCTGTGATTTTGAGGTTCTTTTTTATGTTCAAGCTAAAGCTACTAATATGACGTGAGTTAAGCACAATTTTTGTTTATATGTATGTTTGTATATAAAACATTTTATTTAAAATTGTTGACTTTTTGTGTTTATAAAATGTTTGTTCTAAACGTTTTTGATTTTTGTTTTTTAATTATTTCATAACGAAGTTAACAAGAGATTTGTTTTGCCCAGAATGTTAACTTTGCTCAATAAATTTGTTCAAAACAATTTGTTTTTCCAAAATTTTAATTGAAACCAATAAACTTAGCAAATTAATTTTATTATATACAAAACTCTTTTTAAAACACAAAGTTTTAGCAAATAACACAAACTTAATACAAACTTAATTTATGTCTGTATTTAAATATATTCTGTACAAATAAGTTTTTTTTTATAAAAAAAAATAATAATAATATTCTTTATTAAATACAAATGCTTAAAAGACTAACAACACTCTGTTTTATAGTTACAGCGCTCTAAAGGGAATGAATTTGCTTTTTCATTAATCTACTACAAAACTGTCAACAAACACCATCAATCCAATTATGATTATTCTCCCAGAATTTATTCCCCGCGTAATTTGTTCTTAGTTTCTTAAGCTGGGGTCTAATCACTGCATACGATATCGAATTAACCATCGTATCGAATAACATTACGATACATCTAGATTATGAAAAACGATACATATCGGATCGTAATTTAAACAAAATGTAATCGATTGAAGACCATACGTTTCCTATAAGTACAAATACAAAAAATAAAACCTTTGACTTTTTTATATTATTGCAATACAATTTATTCGATATCGTATGTCATGATACCAAAATGAAAAATTACGATAATTTTTCTCCATATCGTATGCGGTGATTTGGCCCCTGGCTCATTATAGTTTAGCCTCAAATGTTTTCGTGAGTTAGCTATTTGCAAATAAAAATTTATCTTATTTTATATTGAGAAGAAAGTTAAACTAAACCAACTAAATATTTAAATTTGTATTTAAATTTTCTTTATATAAAATGTTTGCTCAACAATTCAACGTTCTAACAAAAAACCAGATCATATAATATTTCGATCAAACAAAAACAAGCATACTTATAAACAATAGAATAATCTAAGGTATAATATGTAACAAGTATATTACAACAATTTAATTTATTGTTTATGCGGCAATTTTTGCTATTTACAATTATATTTTTATTCGAAAATAACCTGCACGTATAAACGTAGTATGTATCAGGAGGCTTATTCTGAATTGCGATGCGAAAATCATAGCGATGCGCAAATGAATTGCGATGCTAAAGATATTTGGTATTCTGTAAGATTTTCGTATTCGCATTCGCAACTAATTTCGAAATGTGGCAATACTCTTCCAAAGTAAACACATAAACGTTAAATTTATTTCCTTTTCGACAAGTTTTACTAAGGCGAATTCATAACAGGTGAAATTGACAGCGCAGCTCATAACTTTTTTTTAATCTTTATCTGTTACAGATGTCAATGGCATAATTAAAACAAAATTGGGGGGAAAAAATTTAAAACAATTTTTTAAATTATGTATTCTATCTTGAGCGCCAGATATCACCCAGACTCCTCCGCAATCTGGCTGGCTATTTTTACCTTTTCAAGCTCTATGATCTGAGACTTTAAGTTTCACGAGAAAATTAAAAGTTTCACATTATAATTAATTTTTTCCTTTATTGTAAATTTTTTTTATGGAAATTTGAAAAAAAAATTTCATAACAATATTTTAATTTATGTATTGCATCTTGATCGCCAGCTATTATTCTGAATCCTTCCCAATCTTGCTGGCCATTTTCACCTTTCCAAGCTCTATGATCTGTGACTTTAATTTTCACGAAATAACGAAAGTTTCACCAAATAATTAAATGTTTGTCTTTTATTGTAAACTTTTTTAATATATATTTTTTTAATTCCTTTTTGTGTTTATATTTTTCTCTTGACATTTGAAAAAGATTTATTTTTTGTAGTGTTGTATTTATTGCTCTTGCATTTACCTGGTATGAATTCGCCTTGAGTTTTACAAATTCAAAAATTGTTTGGTGGCTTTGAGTATAAAAAAGAAGGGTATAATAGTTTAATTAAAAAAAAAATTGTAAACAACTGAGTTTTATTCGCCATGTCAGCCTCTAATATTGATACCAATCAAAAAATAAAATTCGAGACGTGTGTAGAAGAAAGCTTGTTTTTTGTGTTTTGACATTTTTCTTTTCAAATTCTCAATAATTTATTTAGATTGTTGGGATATAAAGTTAAATGTTTGAGAATGCCTTCCAAAAATGTCCAAAGTCTACTGATGATCAGGGTAACCTCTATGGAATGTCGACATATAGACAGCTGGGAACGTAAAAGGCAAGCTGTTTAGAAGTTTTTGATTGGTAAAAAAATTCTTATTTTCAAAAATTAACTGTGTTGCACTATAGTGTGATAACGAAAGAAGATTGCTTATAAGCAAATCCGACATTCTAAATTTAAATGAAAAAAAGTTATTTAATTTTGGCTGACGAGTATTTGGTGTTTTTAAGGAGCCTTTCGCCAAATAAATATGCTTTTTCATGAACTCCATAATTACTTCGAAGTGTCGCATCTTAGTAGTCTTGTTGTTAATTTCCCTGAGTGAAGTTTCATTATTAAAAGCAATTAATCTATCAGATACCACAATAAATTATTTAGTTTAATAATTTGTTGTGTTATTTTAACAAATCAAATAGTTGAATAAACAAAAAATAATATAATACTTCCATTTTCATGCTTTACCAATGCTGTATTGCTATCAAATGAATTTTGCGAGTATGGCATTTGTTTTCGCAATTAAGATTGTCGAATTGCCACCTTTTCGCATTTAAAATGCGAATAAAAAAGTACTATGCGAACATCGCAATAGAGAGTAGCAACTCTTCGCATATATGTATGCAAATTCGAGTAGCATTACCATTCGCATCGCAATTCGGAATAAGCCTCCAGGGTTTTTAGGAGCATGTTTACCTGTTTTTCCGTTGATGAAATCATTTTAATTTTAATTTTTTACTTTTCATTAAAGTTCTGGTTTTTTTTTAAAGCAAAATTTTATTGTTTACAAAAATTATGGTTGCTAATAAGTCAAAATATCACTATCGATAACTTTTCAGCAATTGAAAATAGTTGCCATACATAATTCAATTTTCTTTTGTTATTTGGATTGCCCACAGGCAAAGCAACTAAAGTTCGGTTGCTATCCATAATCGAGCTAATAGTTTAACAGTCTGTCGGCATTGAATAACTCAAATAAAGTAAAAACATAATTCCTAACGGCGATTTAGAATCTGCTCTTATATTCACCCTTATTGTGTTTGGCGTAGTCGTAAAACGACTGCTCTCTTATCTTACCGTCTAAAATTTTCGACACGCAAAATTTTGTAAATGAATCATAATGTAAGATTATGAATAAAAATAGTAATATATATTTTTTGATGTTGTTCATTTAATTTGTGCAAATAAATTTTATAAATATGTTGTGTTGCATTTTACTCATCCTCTGAATATCAAGAGGAAAAGCAAACATTAAACTAATTCAGCAAGTGAAAATTTTTTTGCTTTCTAACGAAAATATTGTATTATAAATGTTTGTTCACATATGTTTAAAATCAGTCCAGGGGCCAAATCACCGCATACGATATCGAGCAAAATTATCGAAATTTTTCATTTTGGTATCATGGCATACGATATCGAATAAATTGTATTGCAATAATATAAAAAAGTTAAAAGATTTATTATTTGTATTCCTACTTTTAGGAAACGCATGGTCTTCAATCTATTACATTTTGTTTAATTTACGATCCAATATGCATCGTTTGCCATAATTTAGATGTATCGTAATGTTATTCGATACGATAGCTAATTCGATATCGTATGTGATTAGACCCCAGGCCTTCGTACAGCGCTATACGGAATGGGATGGTGGACCAATATAAATGAAATTTTCGAAAACGGTGTGTCCCGCCGATATACTATTTATTTTTTTAAATATGCATATAAAAATAAATAGATTTCTTCTAAATTTTCCAGCTAAAGATCTTGATTGATTTTTGTTTTTATAAAAAAGGTTTAACTGTATTTTATTTTCAATATTTCGATAACAATTTGTTATCATCATCAGGAAAATTAAAATTAATTTTCCTGATGATGATAACAAATTGTTATCGAAATATTGAAAATAAAATACGGTTAAACCTTTTTTATAAAAACAAAAATCAATCAAGATCTTTAGCTGGAAAATTTAGAAGAAATCAATATAAACAAGATCAAATAATACGAATATTTAATAAAAATAAATAAATAAATACTCGTTTCAAATGAGAAAATGTAACAGTAATTATATGTAAAAAATGGAGAAAGTTGAATTCGTATTTTTATTTTTGATATTTTTTTATTTTATCAAATTTTAGTTATCTGTCGTGAGCAAATGCGTTGACGACAAGTTTGCTTCCTTTTGAAAGACAAATACGCCAAGCACGGTAGCATTTTAATGCCGTTTTTGTACTAGATTTGAAATTTGTCGTATTCACTGGCGTTTTTCGCCAATCACGGTACCATTTATCAAAAACAGCCGTCTTTCGCCATAAAAACGCCAAACACAAAAAGGGTGATTATATGAAAGAAATATATTTAGAAATTTAAAAAAAATGGTGACATTTTACAAAGATTTTAATTTTTATTTATGTAAGTTTAATGAATATTTTATAAATATTTTTAATGATTCCCTAAGTTAACAAAATAAAGAGATAATTCTTGGAAACTTAAAAGTCAATATAAGAAAAGTTAAAATTTCTTAATTCACATAAAATATATTAAAAAGCTATTTGCAACAAAAATTAAAAAATAATAAACATGAAGATTAATCATCTTTATACAGAATTTTACATAAAAGTATAAGAAAGCATGAGTTTGTTTTTTTGTTTCTTTTTTTGTTTTGTAATTATAAAAGAGAGCGTTGTGGTATACTCGTATGTTACTTAAACATTTTAAAGTTATAACAAAAATTAAATTATTAACTATTGCCTTTAATTTAAATTTTTAATTTTTTTTTTCTTTTTTTTTTTCTTTATAATAAAAACACATTTTTACTCAACAAGTTATGCTTAAAATTTAAATCATAGTATTTTTTTTTTCTTTTTTCTTTTGCAAAGTTGCTAAAATAAACTTAGAATTTAGAATAAGAAGTTTATCTTAAAATTTAAAGCGTAAAATTTAATTTTATTGTATTTTAATTAATAAAGTTTTGGTTGTTTACTTTTCTCTTAAGATTGAGTTTTTTTTTATATATTGTATGTATACAAAGTAAATACTAAAAAAAAAGAAAAACTTAATAATAAAATTAATCATGAAAAACAACTACAAATATGTTTGTATTTTGTTCTTATTTTGCCTTCTTAACTAATGAGTTGAGTTTTTTATTTTTATTTTTTTAATTTATATTTTTAAATTTATATGAACTTTTTTTGTTAAAGGTTTGTCATGTGTTTTATGCATAAAAAAAATTTGTTCTTCATTTTTCTGTTTCCAAAATAATATATTTTTATAAGACATAGGTATGCAAGTTATGTAAGTCAATGAAATGTATGTATGTTGTTTGTTTTTAGTTCAAAATTGCACTTGGAAATATAAATGTTAAAATATTAAAGATGAATCATTTATGATGATAAAACTTTATAATGTACAGGAATTTAATTTAACAAAAAATATTTGTATAAGAAAGGCTTAATTTAAAATGTTTAAAATCTAAGCAAGAAAGTCTAAGACAACTATTTGTAACTCATTTATGGATTTGAAAACAAAGACTGGGTAACGTGTCCCCGTATTGTGAAACAGTAACAACAACTATTTTGTTTTTAAATTAAAATGCAATGTGTTGATGGGTCGATCTTCGATTGTAACAAGATGAGGAGGCATGTTTTATTGAAACAATGATTTGTATGGTAAGTAAGTAATTTATGGATTTCGAACCTATTCGTTAGTTCGCATAATTGCTTTTAAAGCAATAGCAATATTTACGATATATTGTCGATATTACGAGTATTGTTGATTCAAAAATAATTGTGTAAACGAACGAACAAGTTCGCCATTCTTAAATTGGCACTTAAGTTAATTTCAAAACATCTCTTTTAAAGGAAATCCGATAGTCAGCCAATTCCTTTCGCTTTAGCGTATTATAAATAGCATAAAGTAACATTTGAAGCGTAAGCATTTCTATATATGTGACATGCACAAATTAATGTGGTATTTATGGGACACGAATGAGTGATACGTCTAGAAAATTCGTATGAAATGCTCTTAAAATACAGTCAAATCCCGATAATTCGTAATTGCAAGGGACCGTCCATTTCTTACGAATTATGGGGGTTTTCGATTTAGTTTTTGAGGTTTCGATTTAACGGGGTTAAAATAAAATAATTACGAATTAACGGGGGTTTTTAATTTATTTACTAAAACTAAAAAAAAAACATGAAATATTATTAAAAATAAAATGCAAAATAATTAAAATGAAATAGCAAATTCATTTAATTAGCGTAAAATACGTGTAATTTTAATATCAAACAAAAAATAGTAACTGCCGGGACTGCGTAAACCATATAACTAAACACTTTTCAAGCTTGGATATTCATGTAGTTTTTCGCGCTTTAGTTTACTGCTTGAAGATTTTTGCATAATAAATTGTCTTTTTTGTAGAATTGAAGTAAGAGTTGATGGAGCAATTTCAAATCGCTTAGAAACATTTACTTTTTTCTCTCTTCTATGTAATACCGACAGAGTTTTATGCGCGCGCTTTGACATTTTTCTTTATTATTCATGTAACAAACTGATCTTAAGAGAACAAACACTCAAGCAAAAACACACGAAAAAAAGCGGTAAACAAAAATCCATGTTTCTGTTGTTTTATTACGAATTATAACTGTTAGTTAGCAAACAATAAAGGGAACGACTACAGGACCCAAGTGAGCTGGACAACCTAGATTATTCCGGGGCACCCAGCGGCCTGCCTACCTAACCTAACCTAGCAAACAATAACGATTTATAAGAGGTGAAGAAGATTTTATGTGGGGAAAAAATTACAAATTATCGAGGGAACCAAAATGAATGGAAATTTTACGAATAATCGAGATTTTTTCAAGGGACCGACAGTTTATTAAGAATTATCGGGAATTACGATTTGTAGGGGTACGAATTATCGGGATTTGACTGTATTGATATTATTTCATATACACTTTCTAGACGTATTATTCGTTCGTGTGCCATAAACACCACATAATTCCCCATATTCCAGGATGCATCATCGTCGTCACATCAAGACAACATCGAAAAACTCTTGTTTGTACACTTGTCTACTCTTAGACAGGCCTTCGATATATCATATGTTGGCAACGGGCAAATAAATGTGACGTCTATTGTAATAAATCCCATTATTATGGTTGGCGAATTCATTACACTCCTACGACAGTTTTGTAATAGATTAACGAGTAAACTTCTGCTCTTTGTTCTATTACAAAACCGTCGTAGGCGTTTTCTAAATTACTATAAGGACCAATAATTCGGGGGAAACCCCCTTGTTGGTTTATGCATCGAAATTCATCAAAAGAAATATCAACTTCAAATATTTGTTATACAAAAAAAAACTGTCATGTGGCTGTTTTCCGCACAGGTTAAAGTAAATTTGCACGAGACTTTGTGCTGTAGTTATTGGGCGCAATTTAGGACAAAGCACTGAAATGCCTAAAACTTTTCAAAAATGTACTTTTATTATCTCTTAACATTTCAAGTAAATTGTTTGCATGTGAAAGTAAGCGTGCACGTACGGGTAAATATGAAATTGAGGTAAAACTCCTACGGCCAGCGTCGAAATTTTACACAATTTATCTCGATTTAATGTAATTGAGTGTTTTGATGCGCGGTATGAAGAGAATGTGCATTATTATCTTGGGATTGTGTTGACATCAGCGATTGCATTTGATCGGCTGCTTCTGTATCCATGTTTGTTGATTGCTGCTGTTGTAGTTGTTGTTGCTGCCCATTTTGGGCGCACTGCTAGAACCATGAACGAGGATTTGCAGCATCGTATGGTTTGGGCATACCCAATGATGATGGTCGATAGGCAGATGGCGGCGGCTGACCGTAACCAGCAGCGGCCGCTGCTGCCGCCGCTCCTGCCGGTCCACCCAACAATGAGGGATTGAATATCATACGCGTGTGATAGTCATCGCGGCGTAAATATTGTTGATATAATTGACTGTTGGCAGCATCCAACTGTGAGGCAGCATTCATGAAATAAGGCGGGGCTCTAGTTGAGGGATGAGCTGCCAGAAAACTATATGGATTGGGTGTGGTGGCGGGATTTAAGGCCGCTTGTGTTTTATCCATAACACTGGCCGCCGCTGAAGAGGCGGAAGCATCTGTGGCTGTTGTACTTCTGCTGTGAGCAGGTGCGGGTGGCATATAATAGGGATTGGAGGCATCTCTAAATTGATCCAGATAACTGGAACCCGTTTGGTCACCATATAACCCGAGTGTGCTGGCTGTGTGGCCAAAATTAAAAGCACTTCCTGGTACCATGCCAGCGGCAGTTTTTAATGATATTGCAGCCGCATCTAGAGCAGATGCCGCCGAAGATGAAGTGGTCGAGGAGGAATTATTGTTTGCATTTGTACTGGAGTTTTGAGATCCTACAGTAGCTTGTGAAGAATTTGAAGTGGAGAGGGGAGAACCGACACCAGTTGACTTGAGGCCTGCATATAGTTGAAAGCTCTGCAGAGCTTGCAATTGATGTGCTGTAGAAACAGATGCTGCAGAATTTTGTGTGTTTGGATTGTTGTATTGGGAGGAGAGTAGGCTTTGCTGTTGCTGCTGCTGCTGTTGTTGTTGTTGGTGTGCAGTCTGAGCTTGGTGTTGCTGGTGTTGTTGCGATTGTTGATGCTGTTGCTGCTGTTGTTGTTGCTGCTGCAATTGCTGAGCCTGTTGTTGGACTTGAGCCTGTTGTTGAGCTTTGGCGGCTGCCGCAGCCTGTTCAGCCGCTATGGTGGAAGCCTTCTTTTTACGTCCTCTTTTAGCTGGTGGTGGCTTTTGTGGTTCCACATGTTGTGGCTGTTGCTGCTGTTGCTGATGAGCCTGCTGAGTGGCAGAACTTTGCGCATTATTGCCCGCCAAACTGTGCAAATAACTTGCAGCAGCTGGCATTTGATGTGGATTTCCGTAAATGCTGGCGCCAGGCGTACCGGCTGCATTGCCCGTCGCTTGCATAGAATTCAAATAAGCAGATGTTAAGCCTTTAGAGGCTGCAGTTGCTGACGCGGAATTGTATGTATGGGCTGCTGGTGGCATAGTTTTATCATAATAGTTACCGGCAGGTGTTTGGCCAGCGAGTCCAATTAGCGACGGATCTCCCAGTGGATGTAGAAGAGAAGCAGCTGGATTGTTGTAGGTTTGAGCTGGAGGCGGCGGTGGTGTTGGTTTGTTGTACGCCGACAAATGATGAGTATGAGAAAGATGGTGCGAAGCAGTCATTGCGTTGAGTAAAGGATTATTGGCAGTTGCTACTGCACTCGTTGAGGAGGTGTTGGAGGATTCGTGAGTGTTTGTCGAAACCGGATGTGATGTATTGCTGTTTGCAGCGGATCCTGAGTTCTTCTCATTATTGGAAGTGTGTTGTTGGGTTTGCGCCTGATGTTGTTGCTGTCCATAAGTGTGTGAAATTTGCTGATGCTGTTGCTGTTGTTGGGCGTTTTGTGCTAATTTAGTAGAGCTATTGTACAAATTATGTTGTTGTTGTTGCTGCTGCTGCTGCTGCTGTTGTTGTTGGTGCATTGAGTGATGTTGATGTGCCATGTAAGTATTGTTGTCGCTGTTAGACATATTTAGCGGTTGTTGTAGTGATGATTCTGTACCTTTTTGCTGCTGTTGTTGTTGTTGTTGCTGCTGCTGCTGTTGTTGTTGATTATGCTGTTGCATTATATTTCCTGATGTATTTGTGGATCCATAATTAATTGTTGTTTTGTTCATCATGTCTAAAGCAGATTTATTTTGATGTTGTAGATTTTGATTCTGTTGCAAAGATTGTTGTTGCTGCTGTTCTCTCGGCTGCTGTTGGTGTTGTTGTTGCTGCATCAAATGTGTGGCAAGATGTTTATTTTGGTCTTGTTGCAATGTTTTGTTTGTTGGTTGCTGTTGCTGCTGCTGCGGTTGTTGTTGCATTTGGCACGATTGTGTATCTTTGGTGTAGTCTTTTGGTAGACCCAGCGATGCAGCATGATTGTACATAGCGAAAGCCTTTTCTGGCGCTATGTTGCCCAAATGTTTACCAAATGCCATGGAACCCAAGAAAGTGTTGAAAATTTGATCGTATTTTAATTGTTGCTGTTGCTGTTGATCTTGCTGCGAAGTCGTTGCTTGGGGTTGTTGTGCTTGCTGTTGCTGCTGCTGCTGATGGTGTTGGGGCTGAGTTGATTGTTGCTGCAACTGCTGTTGCTGTTGAGGTTGAGTTGATTGTTGTTGTATCGGCTGTTGTTGGTTAGATGCCTGACTTAAAAGAGCCGAAAGAGTCGTTTGATGCTGAGCTGTTGTTTTATTTACTTGTGTAATTTGTGGTTGCTGCTGTTGCTGTTGTTGGTCATCACATTTTTGCATTTTTCTAGCTGTCGCCCCACCACTGAAATCCATGCCCAAGATATCATCACTTGACCTTTTTTGAGGATTCTGTATATGTTGTTGAGTTTTTTGAGCGTGTACATGTTGCTGCATCTGCTGCATGAATGCCGCCATATCGCCAGAATTTGAACATGAACTCAGACTACTTGATGTATTCGCTTGTAATCCATAATTTGGAGCATTAGTAGGAGCTGCGCTCGATGAAGGGGCATTATTATTTTTATTTTCTGGATTTAGGTTATCCATGTGGGAAGTGGAGGCGGTAGTGACAGCTTGTTTGTTGGCCGTTTCCGCTTGATACTGGGCGTACGTGGGATAAGTCGGTTTTGGTATTATTGATTGTTGTTGCTGTGAAATGTTTGATAAATTGTGTTGTTGTTGCTGCTGCTGCTGCTGTTGCTGAGGTTGTTGAGAAGTTTGATTTGCTGATGCCGCTAAATTATTTTCTCTCCAATCATTCGATTTCTTTTCGGTCGTGTTATTACTGCTGTTATTTGTGTTCATTAAAGAAGTGTTATAAAGATTATGCAATGTGTCACATCCCTGCTGTTGCTGTTGTTGTTGCTGCTGCTGCTGCGATTCGTTAGTATGCTGCTGCTGAGACTGTGCCCCTTGCTGTGGCACTTTAGCAGGAGGTGGTACATATGAATTACTACTGGAATTCAAGGCTTGTACCAGTGTTGCTGAGTTATCCGTCAGTTGAGAAGAATATATTGCTGGTGTTAGCTGTTGTTGATGCTGTTTTTGCTGCTGTTCTTCGAGATTGCCAGTATTTTGTGTCTGCAAGGTATTTCCTGAGCTCTTATTGGGCTCTCCATATCCTATATTTGAACCAGCGGCATTTGCGTTATTAAGATAATTTGCTGGGGAGTTCGCTAAAGAAGTTTGACTGTATGTGGGAGGCTGTGGTTGTGGAACAAGTGGCTGTTGCTGCTGAGCACCAACACTTGGTGGTTGTTGCTGGTAAGGCGACATGACTGGTTGTTGGTACGGTGAATGCTGTTGTGATTGTTCAGCTGGAGAGTTGGCCAAAGGTGTTGGCGGTTGTGTTGTCGCTGAAGAAGCTGGCGAGCCTATGCATGCCAAAGGACTGTGTTGCTGCTGATTTAGAGGCGAATGAACACTAGATGCAGCTGAGCCGGTTACTGGTGTATGAGAGGCCGGACTATGGGCATGATTGGAGGTTGTTGTATAAGGCGATTGTTGCGGTTGTTGATATGGTGAATTTGGTGGATGGTAAGGACTTTGGTGAGGCTGTGGTGTAGTATGAGGCGTTGTATATGGGGAACTTTGAGGTTGCTGATACGGCGAATGCGGATTGGGAGTACTTGGACTCATCGAACTGTTGTAATCAGACTCTTGTGATCTGGGTTGCTTGTATTGGTCATATAAATTTGGCAAAGGTGAAGTAGAAGAGTAGACAGGAGTTTTAGAAGCTTCTGAGCCAGAAGGATTGTAGCTGTTCGCACCCCCATAAGGAGAAGTGCCACTTAGTTCCGGTGTTGAGACATTGGGGGAGGAAGCTGAAGAGTATATGTGTTGTGAGTATTGGGGATATGGTGAAGGCATTTCTCTAGGACTGCAACTTTTGTCTGGACTGCTTTTCTGTGTGGTATCCTGATAGAAATTCACTTTAATCGTGCCGTTCAGAGGATAAGGTGAAGCCGGTTTGGTAATATCATCAGGTTTAGGTGACACCATAATGGGTGAGGCTCCTATAGGCGAGGCTCCTATTGGAGAAGTGTAAGAACCGGCGTTGTATGATCCATAACGATCCTCAATTGTTATGCGTGGTGAATCAGGATCTTGAGAAAAACTAGATCTCTCTGATATACTGCTGCCAGTGCTTGCCTTGCGTTGCCTAGGCGCTGAGGGTAGAGAAAACGACTCTCCTATAAGGGAGCTAGAAGTGGGGCTTTTGGCAACTGTGGCGTTATTTGAAACTGAAGATGTACAACTTTTTTCTTGAGATTTTTCTGAAGAGCTTTCATTACTTTCAGCTTGTTGTTGTGCTGGCTGTTTTTCCTCTTCTTCCGGCTTTTTAGCTTTTTTAGGAGCACCAAAAGCTTTGAACCAAGCACTTAAATTTGGCTTTTCTTTATTTGAATCGCCGCTGGATGATGCTGACGCTGATGCACTATTAGGACTTTTAGCATCGGCTGTTTTATCATTTGTTTTAGTTGCTATTATTGGTAGATTGCCGGCGGTCAAAGAACCAGAATTAATTGAAGACAATGTGGCCGTCAGAGTTTCAAATGGTCTAGGCTTTTCATTGTTTGTAGATAACTTCAAGTCATCCTCAATTTTATTGTCCTTTTCATTGGTTGTCAACAAATGTGAGGCGCTGCCAAGAGTTGAACCACATTTGGGAAATGGTAGTAAGCCCTCTAAGCTTGTTTCTTTTGGTTTAGATTTTTCTTCAAACAACTCCTTTTCTTTTTCTACTGCAGGACTTAAAGCCGCCTTATTTACTGTCTTTGAGGCTAATTCCTCTATAAAAGATGGTGTAGAACCCATAGAAAAGTCATCAGTTTTTATAACAGTACCCAAACTTAGCTTGGGAACATTATCTGCTGTTTCCACAATGAGAGAATTTTTTACCTCTTTCGTTTTTGGCACCACAGGACCAAGAGCAAACATTTCGTCTGGTTTGTTAACATTTTGTATGAGATTTCCTTTTGCTTTGCCTGGTTGAAGACGGTCAATGGTACGCAAAAGATTATCTTTTCTTCTGGTGTTCGAAACAGCCTGCAATTTTTCTTTCAAAGACTTTCTTTTGTCTTCCTTGGCCATTTGTTTTTTTATGTGAGGTGGTGGTGGTGGATGTAGTAAGAGTTGAGTGGTTGACGGCTCTTTTGGCTTTGGCATAGTAACCGTGGTCAAGCATGGAGCAATTGTTGTGGGTGGTGGTATAAGAAGGGGAGTATTGGCTACAGCTACGGAACTCAATGACGCTATTGAGGGAGCATTTATAGTGGAAGAATTGGAGGAAGCATTAACTGAAGTACTGCCAACCGAATTGCCAGAAGTAGTTGAATGAGGTGGTGAAGTATTTAAACGGGCTGCGGCAGCCACTGGTAATAATTCGCTTATGATATCTTTCTTTGGCAGATTTGAGTCAGATGAAGAATTGTTGTCAGCCACCAATTCATCAAAAGCCTCTTGAAGTTTAACTGGCATTAAATCATCTTTGGAATTCGACGGACCATCTAATTTGCTTGATATAGCCGGGTCAAAATCATCCATCATATAACGTGAAGGTGAATTAGAAGCTGAAGAGAATTCTGAGAAACGGGGAGTGTGTTCCAACCAGCGATTTATATCCTTTAATGTTTGTTCTGTTTCCACATCTAAAGCTTCTAAATTTGCCGAATTAGTAGCGGATGACTTTTGGAAACTCAAATTATTGACGCTATTATTTTTATTTGATTTTTTACTGTTGTTTTGGTTAGCTGTGGCTTTTTTCTGCAGAGCCTTTTTGGGTGGCGGCGGTGCTTGAGGTTTTTCTTTCTCCTTCTCTTTCTCTTCGATGATTTTTGGTGGCTCCTTGATTTTTTCTATTTCCTTTATAACCTCATCAGTTGCAACAGGCTGCAAGTTTACGACTGGCGGATCTGGTAATGAAGGTTCGATTAATAAAGCTGCTGCTTTAAGTTTGTCTTTTTTCTTTGGAGGTAATTTATCGATAGTGAGTGTTGTTTTATCGCTTGTATCATTTGCTGGTAAAGATGGCAGTTCAAACAGTTTTTCTATTTCTTTTGGCTCTTTTATCATCGGTACTTCATCAGGGTCTGCTATTTTTTCAATAACGGTTTCCACCTCACTTAATCTTTGTATTTTATCTGAAGATTTCGCATCAGTTTTAGAATCTTCATTCGTTTTCTCGGCTTCAGGCTTTATTTCAGGTATGTCCAAAGATTTCTCCAAATTCTTTTTGGCTTTTTTATTATCACGTGGTTTTCTTCCTCTTGTTTCCGTTTTTTCAGGTGTTTTATCTGAGGTTTCGGAAACTGTTTTCGAAGAAGAATCTCGTTTTCTGGAATTCTGAGTTTTAGCAGTTGTTTTTGTTTCGGCAGTCACGTTTTGCTGATTGAGGAGCGCTCTACTTCTACGGTATTTAATAAGTTCATATTTATCTAGAAAAGGTAATAACATTTCTAGTTCTGCCTGTTCGGCGGCTGCTGCAGCTGCTGCTTTTTCCTTTTCTGTTTGTTTCTTCTTTTCTGTTGATGTTGTTGTTGTATTTGCTGTGGAAGAAGATGAAGATGATCTTTTGCGTTTGTTTTCTTTTTCCTTTTTATTGATTTTATTCGATTTTGCTGTAGTTTTCTTTTTGACAGGTTCAGGAGAAGGTTCTCTGGATTGTGATGAATGACTAGAAGTGGATTTAAAATCTTCGTTATCGGTGTTAGGAGATTGTTGTTGTATATTGTGTAGTGAAGGATTTTGCACTTTTTTTACTGTTGTTAAAAGTTCAGAGAGATCTTCATTAAGGGCACTTTTTGAGTATTTTTTATGTAAATCTACTTTAAAGGGTGACATACTGCGGCTATCGTCATCAAGTATATCTTCTTCTAATTCCGAGGCAGAAGCATTTAAGGCAGCTATAGCGGGTGGTGGCAAATCCTTGCTGTTCAAAAGCGAAGATTTTCGTTTATTTGGAGGTTTTACTGGTGTTATTGTTGGTGGTGGAGGATCCTCTTCAGGGTCGGATTTTTTGTCTTTATCATCACCTTCTTCTGATGAAGATTCTTCCTGTTCGGAATCTGTTAATTCGGCTTTTGCTTTGTACTTTCCTCCCGTTTTAAGGGTTTCTTTTGTTTTAACTTTATTTTTTGAATTGTCCTTTTTCTTTTTACCAGCATATTTTTTCTTTTGATTGGCTGATTTACCTGTTTTGTTGTCTTTCGTTTTCATTTTTCCTTTCTTTGTAGACTTATTAATTTCGAAATTCTCATCGTCTTCATTGTCGGGCTCTTCCTCAGACTCTAAGTTCATAAAATCTTCCTCATCTTCCGAAACCTCCACATCCTCTTCTTCTATTTTTTGCTTTGACTTGCTTGACTTTTTAGAAGATTTTTTAGTTTTTGCGGTAGATTTTGCAGTTTTCTTCTCATGTTTAGGTTTCTTGTCTTTTTTAGAAGATAAGTCTTTATTTGTTTTAAGCTTTTTTGCTGAATTTCTACTCTCCTCAAATTCCTGTATATCTTCCAAATCTTCGTCTTCATCTTTGAATTCATACTGGTCCTCCTCTTCGCTCAGTTTCTCGTCTTTGCGTTGTGCCTTTGATTTCCGTTTACGTTTCTTATCCTTATCTTTACGTTTTCGTTTGGCATTTGAACTTTTATGATCACTTTCTTCATCATCCAATTTATCCTCATCCCCACTATCTTTAACAGCCTCTCTATCTTCCTCATCGCTTGTAGCAACTTCTTTTGGTTTTTCTTTTCTGCTGTGCTTCTTTTTATCTGTGGACTTGTGAGCTGATTTCTTATTAGCTGTTTCTAGATTTTCTTTGTCTTTAGCCTTTTTATTGAAATATTTTTCACGGAAAACATTCATTTTTGAATCGGCCGCTGGATAGCTTAAATTTGGATCGTCTTCGTCGTCGTCCGACAGATGATCAAAATATTTTTTTGTGGCCTTGTCAAAAGCTTCCTGTAGTTTATTAACCATTTCCGTATATTCTGAAAAAAGAAAGCTTGAAATTAACACGAGAAAATTAAGATTTTATTTGAGAACTTACCATTATCATTGCCATTATACAAACGGCAATTATTTACAATAAGTTTGAAATCATTACGAAAATGACTAAATTTCTGATATTCGCCATTATCGAGTTTGTCTTCCATTTTTAGAAGGTCCATTGGTCTGCAGATTATATTGAAATTGCAAGATTTTTAGTAATCAGTTTCTTTTATATTATAAAATAACTTTATTATTATATGTGTTTGTATGAATATATATTTTTTGTTGTTGTGGGTTTAAAAGTGTTTAGATTCAGCCTCTAGGAAGCTTATATTTGGATCGTCCTTCTATCACCGTTCAGCAGATATTCATTCAATTTACTTAACTCAAGATATTAATAAAAAATTATTTGAGAATTTCTACAGATTATACAGTAATCTATAGAAATTTAAACTTTCCTCTGAAAACGTTATTAATAACTTAACTTTTTTTATAAAAAAGTCATTGCTAACTCCACTTATTTAAACATTATCGACAACTTTACTACAACTTTATAGAAAAAACAGCGATAGTTTTTATTTTCTAAAGAAAATAATCGTTAGTTTTCTTTTGCAATAGAAAAGTTATCGAGGAGTTTTCTATTCAAAATATATCCAGAGTTTTACCGCTCTATAGGTGTTGTCAATAACTTCACTTCTCTTTAGAAAAGTTATCGATATATAGCTTTACATCTCCAACAATTATTAGCTAGATTGCTCTTCACTTATAGCATGTTCAGACGGTAATTTGAAACACTTGATTCGCTCTCAGAACCACTATTGCGAAACTAAGTGTTCAAACGGCTGATCTTTACATATTTTGTGCAAACGTTTTCCTACTTCTATTTTCAATTTTTATTCAAATCTTAATGTAAATATAAAATTTTTATATGTTCAATGTGTTTCTTTTGATTTTACACACATTAATTATCTGTTTTTTATTTGTTTATTATTTTTTGCGAGCTAGTTCAGATAAACTAGCGATAATTTGTTATCAAATTTGGAGATGATAGTGGTTTTTGCATGGTTCGCAACAAGATTCAATATGAACCAAGTTGGTTCGCTCACAAAATTTTGTATGGCGAATCATGTTGGTTCAATCCAGATTGGGTCGCGAACCACGAATGAGAGAGCGAATATCTCTTTTTTTATTTCGAATATTTCTTTTTTTATCTGGGACCAGTACTTAGGGGATGGCCCCTACATATGCAGCGCAATTGTACTGGAACTAGGAAAATAGGTTATGATGAGAAGGAAAGAGGGAGTAGTGTTCGTGGAGGCTTAACTTTAACAATAACAACACGAAAAACTAAAACAACCCCTATTGCAGCATATAAAATGTTGGAATTAAATTAGTTAAAACTGATCAGTGCCCAGTTTATATACCTTGACACCTTCGGAAAATTTCTTGTTCGTCTACACAGGAAAGTGAAAGTTCATTTTACAAATGTCGCCGAGACAAAGAGTTGCAAAATTTGCCTCTACTTCTCTCCACTCTTATTTTGTTTGCTTACTAATCAGAGTTGCCAAACTTATTACATATACAAATTTAAGGGGCAATAGTTGAAAACCCTTATCATTATAAACTTGTCTATGATGTTATTTTTATAAAAAGCCTTTAATTGTATGTGTTAAATATACAATACAATGACAAATGATCATAATTATTTTCATAGACTTGCAAAAGAAGTTAATTTTATAAATTATTATTTTACTACAATGCTGCAACTTTGTATAATTCTTTGTATGTGGCAACAATGTTTAGCAATTTGTCATTTTAGTTTCAGAAAACGTCAAAAAATTTGTTTCATGAAATTTTTAATGAAAGCTGAGTGGAAAGTAAGCAAACTGAGAGTGTGTTAGTAAAAAAGTGTGAGTGTATTGCAACTTTCATCAAATTACTTTCCTGTCTAAACGATAGGTTAGAGAGCGAACTAAGTGTTTCATATTACCTTCTGAACATGGTATAACTTTCATATGGAAAATTTATTTATACTAAACTCATTATAGAAAGCTTTTCGATAGCAGTATCGATGCAACTATAAATACATACCAACAATAATTCACTTTCGTGAAGATAATTTTATCGGAAATATATTATATTTTAAAAATTATATCTCATACATACCTTCTTATTATGGAATAATATCTTGGAGCTATATCTTCTTCTACAGGATCCATAAATGGCCATGCGTCACGATGATTTTTGACATAAACCAGTACCTTATGCATACCGATTTGGAGAACTTCTTCGGTTTCGGTAAAGCTAAGAACATTTGGTGTGATGGAATTTTTGTTCAAACAATAATTGTTGTAGTAAGTATTATGTTGTTGTTGTTGGTTGTGATGGTGGTGGTGGTGGTGGTATTGGGATGTTGATGTTTTAGATGATGATTTGGTTGTTGGTGGTAAATTATGAAGATTTTGGTGATATTGGTAGTGTTGTTGTTTGCGTTGTTGTGTTTGATATTTATGATAAGAGGTTGATGATTTTTTATGTACATAAGAATCAGAGGATACATTGGAGGAAGAATAGTGGTGATTGTGTTGGGAGAAATTTGCATTATTATTAATGGTATTAGAAGTTGTATGGAAATAATTATCATTAGAGGTAGTGTTGTTGGTGTGATTGATAGTAGTGGTAGTAGTAGTAGTAGTACAAGGGGTAGTAGTGCTGTTGTTGTATGTGTGATTGTTAGTATTGTGTTTCAAATAACGTTTAGTTGGTGGTATGGCGGCAACTGAAGTTGTTGTTGCTGTTGTTTCATTAACAATTTTGTTCTTATTTTTATTACTATTACTTAAATTGTTACTGTTGTTATGATTATTTAACGTGACATAGTGTTGTTCTTGGTCTTGTTGTTGTAGTTGAAACTGGTTGCTGTTGTTGCTACACATTACATTTCTACACGGATTTTGTTTATTTTATGATTTGGATGAAGGAATGGTTGTTTTTTTTTTATAGAGGAACATACATTTACAATATTTGGTTTTTTCAATTGTCATACAATTGGTTTTGATTGTTGATGATTTTTTTTTTATGTAGAATAAAAATTCAAGAGGGAAGGAGCATAAAATACAATTGGTTTTTTAAAAATGATTGATTATTTACAAATGGATCTTTAAATATTACATAAGAAAATAAGAAGCATGCGGTAAAAAGCAAAAGCAAAAAGATTTTATTTAAAGTAAAGACAAAAATAAAAGCAAACCCTGTTAAATATTTAAACGATCAAACAACCAAAAGCTTTTGAGCAATAATCAAATTTACAGTATCGGCCAAAACCTAAGCACCCCTCAGCACATTATTTTTAAATGATAATTTTTTTAAGAAAACAAAGTTATAAAACTTTTATTTATATCTTTATTATTGAAAACGCAAACTTAAAGAATTCAGAGTTGATTTAAAAAAAAAGTTAAAATTCAAAAAAAATTCTAAGTCGCAAATATAAGCGTACTAAACTAAAGCCCCCCTAATTTAAGGTACAAACAAATTATTGAAATCAATATTTCGTTGCGAATCCTTTATTCCGGATGACACACGCACATCTTTTAGGCATAGATGATATTAAATTATTAATTACATCAGGGCTATAGCTTCCCAGGCTATTTTTTCGGCTTCAAATAAGTTTTCTTTGGTTTTGCAATTTTGTTGGTTGATTTTTAAGTTAACGATCTCCTACAAATTCTCGATTGGGTTAAGATCGGGAGATTGGGCAGGCCAACGGAGAACTTCTATCAAATTGTTTTGGAACCACTCCTTAACCACTTTTGACGTGTGTTTTGGATCGTTATCTTGCTGGAATGTCCATTTAAGTGGCATTTCTTCTTCAACATAAGGCAACATCAAGTCCTTTAATATATCACGATACTTGAAACGATCCATAGTTCCATCAATCTTATGAAGTGGCCCAATCCCTTGCCCAGAGAAACAACCCCAGACCATTATGTTGCCGCTTACAGTGCCTTTGCAATATTTAGGATTCAACCGTTTCCCATTTGGTCTGCGTACACGCCTTATGCTATCTGAATTCTTTAAATTAAACTTGGATTCGTCAGAAAACAGAACAGTCCTCCATTTTTGGACACTCCAATCGAGATGGGCCTTGGCGAATTCAAGTCGGGCTTTTTTATTTTTTGACGATATAAAAGGTTTTTTTGCTGGTCGTCGACTGAATAATCCGGCCTATACTGCTCTTCTGCGAAGCATTCTTTCGCTAATATTTAAATCTAAGCGGTTTCGTATGTAACTGGAAGATGCTGTAGGATCAATTTGGATTGTCCTTTTAATTAAGGAGTCTTCATCTCGCGAAGTTTCACGTGGCCTTCCTCCAGAATGACTAGGAGATGTGCGACCAGACTGCAAAAACTTTTTAATTAGCCTAGAAATGATTGATCTGTTGATCAAATATTTTGGATTCAATTGATGTCCTGATAAGCCGGCTCTCCAATCATCAATAATTCTAATTTTAAATTCCTTTGAGTACTTATTGCGTGCCATTACTCTTATCTCAACGAAAACTTTAAAACAATGAAAATTTTCGTATAAATTCTAAAAAAAATCTTCTTAACATTGTAACTTGGTAGCTGCTGCATTTTTGGAGGATACCATTACCTAATACAGTAATGTCGCAGTAGCATAGTAAAATTTGCAAACACAATATTAGGGGGCGCTTTAATTTTGTCCGCTTATTCTTGTGACTTAAAATGATTGTTGAATTCTAACTTTTTTTTTTATTAAATTCTCAATTTCTTAAGTGTTTTTCAATAATAAGGATATAAAGAAAAAAGTTTTAATGACATTATTTTCTTAAAAAAATTATCATTTAAAAAAAATGGGCTGAGGGGCGCTTAGGTTTTGTCCGATACTGTATATAAATTTTTGAAAGTAGTGTACTTAAGCAGATTTTTAAGCACATGTAAGAAGTTACACAAAAAAACATCAAAAAATTGTTTTACAATAAATTCGAAACTACTTTCTACCGCTTCTTAAAAATAAAATACAAATCGATACAGGTATGTGTTAAATACTCAAAATAGATATTAGCACGATTCACAATCTTGTGCGTCTGACATTGCATATTTCGGCTATTGCAAATTTAACCTATTTGGTTTATTTTGTTAGTGTAAGTTAGCAAATGGAATGATGCAAGCCCATTTGCAAAGAATTGTGAATAGGGCTATTATTTTGAACTGTTTTCTAATAAAAACTAATTTTTGAAAAATATTTATATCTTGATTTTTATTTTATTAAATAAAATAGCAATAATGTCTAACAAATAGGCTATCGAAACCTTTTTGTGGCATTAATGACCAAATTTTTCTTCACACATTTTCCTTAAAATTAAGGGCCTGTTCATCATCTCGAACGTTAACATGAAACGGAAATGAAACAAACCAACGAGGATAGATTGATATTGAAGTTGCCTAGCTAGCGCTAGATGGCAGCACAAACACAATTTTTTTTTTAAATGGCGATTTGTCAACCGTCAAATTTCACTAAAATTCATCGATTAGTTCATGTGTTGTAGTCGTTTGAAGTAAGCAACTTTTGTGTATCTTGAAAAATGAAAAAAATTGATTTTCATGCAGTGAATAAACACTATTATTTGAAAGGGAAACGGCAGAAGAGACAAAAGAAAAGCTCGATAAACATTACGGTCAGTCTGCTCCGTCAGCTTACATGATAAAATATTTATTTGCTTAGTTTAAACGCGGCTGAACAAGCACTGCAACCATGCTATCAACAGGAAGGCTAAAAGAGATGGGTACTGAAGAAAATATCAAGAAAATCCTCGATATCGTTATGAATGATCGCTGAGTCAAGTTACGTGAGATTGTTGAAAAGGTAAACATATCATATGAACGTGTGTTCAACATTTTGCATGAACATTTGCATGTTAAAACGCTGTCGGCAAGATGGAAGCCGCGTTTGCTCAATGTCGAACAAAAACGAGCGTAAGACCACTTCACAGCGGTGTTTGGACATGACAAAGCGTAACCCGGGTAGTTTTTGGCGTCGATTTATAACTCTTGATGTAACGTGGGTCCACCACTATACACCTGAAACCAAAAAATCAATCAAAACAATCGGTGCAAGCTGGTGGAAGAGCTCCGAAGACGGCGAACACAGTGAAATTCGGTTGGCAAGGTTATGGTCACTGTATTTTGGAATGCACACGGAATTTTTCTCATCGATTATCTTGAAAACCGATCCACAGTCACAGGAAAGTATTATTGGATCAATTGCTTGCTTCAATCAAGATCAATTGAATTATTGGCTCAATTTATTGATGCAATCAAGAATAACGAACACATTTAAAGAAGAAAAAAGTGCTTTTTCTTCAAGACAACGTAACGGTTAACACAGCATTAGATATGATGCTAAAATTACGTGAAATATGCATCGAATTTGTTGATCATCCACCTTTTAGTCCAGATTTAGCTCCTAGTGAAATTTTTCTGTTTACAAACTTTAAAAAATGGCTCACAGGTTCATTTCAAACGAAGAAATGTTTAGCGAAACTAACGCGTATTTTGAGGGGTTCAGATGGTATTAAAAAGTTGGAATATCGTTTTATTAAGTGTATTGAGCTAAAAGGAGATTATGTTGAGAAATAAATGGTTAATGAAAAAAAACCATTCCGCTCTCGTATAAATAAAATAAAATAAAATAAAATAAAATAAAATAAAATAAAATAAAATAAAATAAAATAAAATAAAATAAAATAAAATAAAATAAAATAAAATAAAATAAAATAAAATAAAATAAAATAAAATAAAATAAAATAAAATAAAATAAAATAAAATAAAATAAAATAAAATAAAATAAAATAAAATAAAATAAAATAAAATAAAATAAAATAAAATAAAATAAAATAAAATAAAATAAAATAAAATAAAATAAAATAAAATAAAATAAAATAAAATAAATGTGTTCGATTATTTTCGGGAATATTTATTTGAATTATTATTATAATTAGAGTAATTAAATAAACTAGCGGGAATCACCGGTCGACGCAATCGGCCGCAGGCTTTTTTTACCGCTCTTAAAGAATGCACTCTCATATCAAAACTAATGTTGAAAACAATAAAACTTTGATAATATGTTCTTTACTCTTATTTGGCCGCACTGTTTTTGTTTCACTTGTATTTAAGTCAAACACATATTTTGTTTGTTAGTGTTAATAATATATTGTTGCTGCTTTAGTGCGAAAATTGGAGTTGCCGTATTGCTTCCGGGGAAGTGGAGAGATTTTGGGGATTCATGAAGCCGATTTTGGGAAGTCCCAAAAAAATCGGAATCACTTTTTTCATATTCCGTTCGCGTTTTTGCCGTGTAACAAACAACTATAAACGGTCATTCGGGTAAGTATTGCTTCTGAGGAACTGGAGGGATTTTGACTTTTTAGTTTGATATCGAAGCGTGTTTTTTAGTTTTTTAAACTACATTTATTCTTTAAAAGAATGTTACAACAATGCCACCGGTAAAAAAAACATGATTTTTTCGCTATGGCCTAGCGTTTAATGTTTTTAATTTAATTATATAGTTTGTTTTTGTTCAGGATTTTGTTTATAAAATATCCGCAGTAGCAAGTTATGCTGAGAGTTAAATGCTAATTTTAGAAGTGATGTTAACGTAAAATCTCCTATTTCTTAATTCATTGTTATATTTGATTAATTTTCCAAATTTTTTTAAAATAAATATACTTATTTAAACCTAGCATGAAAAATTCAATAGGTACATATTTCTACTATAATCATTTCCCTTGACAAAAGTTACTTAAATTTTCTGGAGCAATGCTGTTTGTTGGTAATTTTACCTTCATGTAGGAGGCATAAATTCAGTTTTTTTTAATATCAAAAAAAAAAAGTCATCGTTTCTTTTGGTTTAGTATGGAAAACACAACGATTATATTACTCTTCTACAAAAAAAAGTGATCGATAACAGTAAGTTTCAAAAAAAAATTATTTTCTATATAAGTAATCGATAAATTTATTATTTTATAGAAAAATTATCTATTTAAAATAAATTAAGATATAATGATCGCCAAGCTTGAGGTCTTTTTTAAAAAAATCGTTTAAAAAATTGTTTATTTAATTCAATATTTATCTTCCTTCGGAAGACTTCTTCAGGAATTTTATTTTTTTTTTTTATTTAAAATAAATTTATTTCTCAATAGCAAATCTTACGATAACTATACTTTTCCACAAAGTAATCGAAAATTTTTACAGCTATTATTAAAACATTTTTATTTTTAAATTCTCAATAATTTATTTAGAATATTGAGAATATCTTTCAAAGATTTTCAAGTCTACTGATGATTAGGGCAGCCTCTATGAAATGACGACTTATAGACAGCTAGGAAACATAAAAGACAAGCTGTTTTTAAATTTTTTGATAACTTCTTTTTTAAAGAAAAGTAATGGAAAGTTTTACTATAGAAAGGATAAATTATTAAAATTTTTGCAGCTTAAGATCTTTTGCTGTTTTTTTATAAAAAGTAACGTATTTCTTATTTGTTTCGATATTTCGCTAACAGTTTGTTAGCATCGTCAGGAAAATTAAAATGCTATAAAAATTTTTGTAACATTTTAATTTTCCTGACGATGCTAACAAACTGTTAGTGAAATATCAAAACAAATAAAAAATACGTTACTTTTTTATAAAAAAACAACAAAAGATCTTAAGCTGCAAAAAAAATTTTAATAATTTAACATAAAAGAAGATCAAATAATATTAGGATAAAATATAGAAAGGATATCGAATACTTTAGTCCAGCTAAAATTGGTGATACACACATGTGTATACTTTTCTTTATAAATTTTCTCTACAAGTTTGTCTTGCTATATAAAAGTTATGAATAACTTAACTTTCTAACAAAAAGTAAGTGATAATTTACTTTTCTATAACAAAGCAAGCAATCTAATAATAATTTTATTAATTTAACTTTTATGCACAATGATATACCGATCAAGGTAGAAAAATTTATTTGCTCGCGAATTAAATTTTATTTAATTCTCTCGTTTTAAATGTGTATTCTCGCATTAAAAAATGAAATTCGCGAGCAGAATTTTACTTTACGTTCTAGGTTTTCTTCATTCCTTTCGTGAACGAAAAAAACAAAAAAAACTGCCTTAAATTCGTTCGCGAGCAGAATGGATAAATTCGCAAATCTAAAATAACATTCTACTCGCGAATTTAAAAAAAAAAAAATGAGCAGTACTTTACAAAAAAGAAAAAAAATTCTTTTAAACATTTAACTGAGCATGATAGTTCTTTTTGTTTCGAACCGTTGCCAGAATGATAATTTTAGCACATTTTTTATGATTTTTGAACCAAAATGTGATTTGATAATTTTCATTCAATTATTCTCTCACGAATTTTATTTTTTAATTCGCGAGCAGGATTTAATTTTTTTCTGCTCATGAATTTCATGGATAAAATTCGCGAACGAAAAAGAATATTTCTTTGAAATATGAAAATTTAAATTCGTTTGCGAACGAATTTAATTTCGGTATCATTTATAATATGTAAAATTTATAATATGTAAAAAATGTATTTATTATTATGCATTGCTATAGAAAAGCTCGATTAGCCGAGGTTTCTTTTATAAAGAAATCTCGATAATAAAATTAATGGCAAATAAAAACTGATTGTTACATTTACAATTCTAAAAATAAATTTATAGTGAGAAGCTAACTATGCAAAATGGTCAAAATAGAAGTAACTATTACTTCAATCATACGAGTAGCTACTGTTCGCGTGTCGCAAAGCACTGCCACAAAACCTCCATTTAAATTCCATGACATTATCATGACTTGTAATAAACAAAATAAAACACAAAACTCTTTAGCATGCATTCTAATGAGTACCAGTTACATTTAGCTAAATGTCAATAAAGCAACATAAGCAACATAAAATAAAACTTTTAGCCATGATAATAATAAATAATTTGGTTGACAGAGGAGTGGAGAATATTGAATTTTGAACAGAACTAAAACTACTGAGGAAAGAAAATGTTTAATAATAATATCAAATGAACACTCACTCATCAGCACTTTTTTCTGAATTTTGAGATGACGATACATTTGATTTGGCTGTGGTAACATCTTCTCGCTCCTTTTCGGCCTCTGGCTTAATTGGAGCGACAGTATTTGAGGTTTTTCTTTTGACGCCACCAGTTCCTTTTACGCCCGAACTTGTGTTGTCACTGGACTTTTGTTTCTTGTTTGCCATTGTAGAGTTCTTCGTTTTATTTGTATCTTTAAGGGACTGCTGTTGATGTTGTGGTGGTTGTGTTGTGGCACTTGATGAGGATGAAGTGGCTGAAGTTGAGGTTGCTGTAGTGGAATCTTGTAAAGTAGTTGGTATGAAAATATTACCCGTTAATGAAGATAGAGAATTGTTTGTTTGACGACCCGGCAGTTTCATATTCGTAGCTGGTGCCATATCATAAATGGTGGAACAGTCTTTTTCCCTTTTTATGGCTATAACGGCTGGATTCAATGGCAAATCGTTGTGTTCCTGTACAGATGGATCCAAATCGTTTGAGGTGTTGTGATTATTGTGTAAATGTAAAAGACTTTCAGTGGGCACAACGCCAATAGCGCGACAGAAATTTTCTTTATCTTCTGGACTCAAGACTGGTTCTTCTTCCCCAATTGTTTGATATTGAGACAATGACTTGTGTTTTGAAGAACGTGTAGTCGGCAATGTTTGTTTGTCTGGCGGCTGTGACTGATGATGTTTCTGCTGTTTATGTGGTGGTTGCTGTTGCGCGTTTTGTTGATGTGCTGTCGACAGGTTGATTTCGGTTTGCAGTTTTTGCGCAGACGTCGTTATCAGTTCGCTTTGATGTTTATCTGTGTTCTTGTGTTTTCTGCGATGTTCTTTAGATTTTTTCTTTTGCTTTTTTTGTGATTTTTTCTTTTTATGATGGTGGTGATGATGATGAGATTTTCTATTAGTTTTTTGATTGAATTCCTCGTCAAACTTTTCCACTTCTTCAATTGGCGTTCTTATGTCTTGTGCAGGTGTAGCTGCTGTTGTAGTATTTTCAGCTTTATTTTGATTATCGTTATGGTTTTGTTGCAAAGCTTTTGGTGTATTTAGTGTGTGGAGGTCCGTTTCTTCCTCTTCTTCTGTAGCTAAGTTTTCAGCCGGTTCTAATTTGATGTTTCTTAACAGATTCAAATGCTCATCAGTCAATAAATTAGAAGTATCGTCTATTGGCCTCCTATTTTGATCACCCAAATCGAAATTTCTTTCTTGTGGGTATCTACGATTTTGACAGTAATCGTTGTCCAAATCTTCATCAGCGTCGTTATCTTCTTCCTCTTCGTCGTCCTCGTCTTCCGGTGTTAAACAGAATGTTTCTCGATGTCCCAAAAAGTCACTAGAATTGGTAGTTATAGTGCGTCTTAACGAACTGGCATATGTTGAAATGCCACTAGCAGTAGAAGTTGATTGTGAACTATAGACGAAGAAAAGTATGGAGCATTAGTACATATATTTTGTGTTCCTACATAAAATTTAAGAAACATTTCAAACTCAATGCTAACATGCAATTAGTGTTTGATGGTGAATGATTTAAAAAAGCATATAAAATGTATCCAAATTTTTTTTGCGATTGAAAATTTCAATTTCGTGTAGAGATGCAGAAAAGTTAATGTATCGCTTATTTACTTCAAGAGTGTAGGAAGCAAAGGGTTATTCATCACGTTTTTTTTTAGCAGCTGTTGTTTTTTAAGTGTAACATATTTTTAAGAAAATAGTTTTATTATACGTGTAATGTATTATGTCATTCTTGAACTAAATAATTGATCTAAATATTTGTATTTCGTATGCAAATTATTTACGCGTAAAATTCAAGTTTTAGCGGTATGAATTTGATAATAATATACATAAATATATACGTCTTTACGAAATTAGTTTCGAATAACTGATAAAGCAAAGAAATGCAGTTGAAGGTTAATTTCATTTTATAAAGCAATATGATCAAATATTTAATTTTTTATTTTAGGATAAAAGAATTTCAGCTGCTCGTCGTATAATATTTATACATTAATGTTACAGAAATGTAAGAATAGATTTGTTTTCATATCTAAATGTTTTCGAACATAAATTTGATTTTTCGAACTTAATTTCGAATTTTCCAAGAGTAAAAAATATCAAGTAGAATTTTAAAAAGTACTAGCTTTTCCTACAATGTTTGATATTTAAAAGTAAAATTCCAAGTTCATATTCGAATTTATTGTTAATGATCATTAAATCAATTTAACGCTTTGACAATTAATAAGAATATATGAACTTCAAAAACAAATATGATCAAATATTTAAATTTTTATTTTAGGATAAAAGGATTCAGCTGCTGCTCGTCGTATAATATTTATACATTAATGTTATAGAAATGCAAGAATAGATTTGTTTTCATATCTAAATGTTTTCGAATATAAATTCGATTTTTCGAACTTAATTTCGAATTTTCCAAGAGTAAAAAAAAATATCACGTAGAATTTTAAAAAGTACCAGTTTTTCCTACAATGTTTGATATTTAAAAGTAAGATCCCAAGTTCATATTCGAATTTATTGTTAATGACCAATAAATCAATTTAAGGCTTTGACACCTAATAAGAATATACATATGTACTTCAAAAACAAATTTCAAAGTTGAATGATGTCACTTGGTTGGCATATTTTTGTTCACATAGTGATGTATATAGATTACGATACTAAAACTTTCTTGGACATAACAATATAATTTTTGGATTAAGGGATTGTTTCACGATTTCGAATGTTAGCGTTCGCATACATTTGAACCGGCCAAGTAACACATTTATAGCTCGAAAATAAAATTTTTTCTCATGAGTTGATGGATCGGAAATGCGAACGTTAATTGCCCTAAGTCCATCAGTCCTTTAGCAGAATCTACACGAAAATAAAAGTTAATACAAAGGGTTTATGCGGTCATCGATGATTTGGATCTAACCACAGTACTTATTATCAGAGTTCATTCTCTACTAGCACCGCTTTATTACAGGATAGCTGGCGAAAATACTCCTAGGCCTCAATAAAAATTAACTTTGCCTTAAGAAGCTAAAAGAAATGTTGACTAATTAATAATAGTTTTAAATCAAATAAATTATGCAATTCTTTTTATCCCCGCTTTATTTACCAGGGTTTTATAAGAAAATTCCGGTTATTGCTTAAAAAGTTCGTATTCTTCGCACTTGCAATTTGCTACAAATTATTTATCTTTTACCGAATTATTTTTTATGTTCAGCCGAAGAAATTACATGTATGTACATAGCGTAAAGCAAAAGTATAATAAGTATATTATCTTATAAAAGAAAATGAAAGTTTTTCTAATAAAATAAATTGCATGTTGGCGCAATCTTAATTTTAACAAGAATACCTTCCACTATACGTAAATTTTTATTACTATTATTTGCTGCTGAAAGCCATTCTCAATCAGAGCTGTCCGTTAAAATAAATATTATGCCAAAAATCGTGGTGGATCATGTAGGTAAGTTTTCAAGCCAATTTTAAATGAATTTTTGCATTTAAAACAAACTTAGATAAAGAATATGTTTTAAACAATAAATAAAGAAAAACATGATTAAAATAATTATAAATAAAGCATGCTTACATAATTTGTTAAAAACCAAATGTTTTGAAACTGTAGAATCAATCAATCCAATCATAAGCCGAAACAAGATGATGTTAAGAACACAATTATAAAATTAATTAATAACTTATTATATTTTATTGTTGGTAAGTCAAAGAAATACAAAATAAACGCCAGCCACACATGTTTTTGTTGGTCTTAAAGCCACTTTTTGTCGAGACTACAAAGATGTTTTGCCCAAAATAATAAAAAAAAAATAATAATAAACCGAGCTTTTTTATTATTTATTATTTTTTAAATTTATCTTTTAAAGATTTGTTTTTTATTAATTTTTAAAATGAATTGGAATATTAATTTGTTTTGTTTGAATGATTATGAATTATGAAATTTTTGAACATTGTTTTCGATCAATTTTAAAGGTGGCGGCATGTATTCTTTTTCTGAATGAAAATTATAAGGAAATAAAATAGAACTCGATAAAAAGAAAAGCCAAATTAAACTGATTGATAATATTAAGACAATAAAAAGTGCAAAAGAAAATCGAATGTAGTGTTTGCATGTGGTGGTTTTTTAAATGTGTATGAAAGTTTTTTTCAATTTTAGATTTCCTTTTGTTATTTTTTTTTTAAATATTTTTTTTTTGTTTTTTGCTTCTTTGAGTTTGGCTTTAATTTTATGATTTTCTACAGGAGTTTATTTTGTCGTTCTAACCATCTGCGCGCTCTAGTTTGAGAGCATGTTGTCGAACAGTTTACAGGCTGCGGTTGTTCGAAAGTATAACGTTGTCGTTCTCTTTGCTGGCGTTCTTGACGTTCTTGTTCTTGACGGGCTTTCAGCTCGACCAGATTTCGTATGCGGCTGGAATTACGTACTTGAAAGAGTCTTAAAAGAGGCATAATAGCAAAAAATTAGATTTTTATTATGAGCAAAATATATTCAGAAACTGAACAGGCGAACAGTCTACCATATTCTTTTAAAACACAGTAACAAAGCTATTTTATTAAACCTTTTAATGATTGGCGCAATTTAAGTAACGTTAAAATTTACTCGTTGTTAAATAGTTGGCAGCGGAATTAGAAAATATTTTTGCAGGTTTTGCCTTAACGTATTCCTAATTTTGACATTTCCGAACTAGAAAATATCTCAAAACAGCTTTATATGGAAGCGAAAGCCACATCTAAATCTTACATTTATGTTTCACGCAACTTAATTATTCTCAGTGAGATCTCCGGGAGCAATTAACCCCCCACCTAGGGTTAATTGGCAGAACGGCAATCAAAATGACGTCAGGAATGGCATGTGCAAAATATATAAAGCAGTTGAAACACACCAACGTGCCCAAAAACGTAACACTTCTTATAAATTCCTGCTACAGGAACTGCATACAGAAAAGTTGCTTCAAAATAAACTCCAAATAAAAGCAGTTTAAGGACATGGGAATATGGACGATGAGAAGTGCTTCCAGCTTTCAAATTTACTTTGGTTTTAGTGCTGTTCTTTCTATATATATAGCTTTGAATTTTTTGGGATGCATTGGATGCTCTGGGATTCCATGTGCTCTGGTATCGCACCAATTTTAATAATTTTGCTTGACGTGCCAATTTGCTTGTCTCTGGCCATTTACCGTCAGAAAATTAGTCAGTTGAACTTCGTAGATACATTTGCATCGCAAATTCACTTAGCAAAATTCATTTTGTTTCATTTCGCCAAGCACAATCGACCGCAACGTATTCTTCTGCGCATTCACGAATTATGCGACCTCAAAATAAATTTATAACAGTGTATGGAAATGAATTTATTTAATAAAACGTTTCGACAATCACAATAAAATAAATATTACACAAATTAATTATAGTTTTGGTTTTGTCCGTTTGACATATTGTAGCTGAAAACAAAACAATCCGTTGTTTCTGATCGAATGCCATAGAAAAAAAATATCCATACAATTTTGCATTATGAGTTTTTCCAAGTAAAACAAAAATCCTGATTTAAATGTGGTTTAAATATTCATATCAGCTAATAATAAGGCTTTTCACGATGGTTATTGTGCAAATTTGCAACTTATAAATTTTCAGCTCGTATTATAGTTAATCGTGAGCATATTATTGTTGATCATGAGCATATTATTGTTAATCGTGAGTCTGCATTTTTTTACAATTATACTCAAACCAGTGAAAAAGAAAATAATGTAAACTTTTTTGCAAATAATGTTCTTTATGCGTTAAGTTTGATTTGTATTTGGACCTAATTTTATTGTCAAATGTTATAGTTTCAATTCGTTTGCAATTGAGTATTTCTGCAAACATCTTTTTGCTTAAGATTTTTTTAGTGCAAATGAAAAGAATTGAAGCAACCTGCAAATACATACATTTTGTTGTTGCGTGAAAAAAACTAAGTATATTTGCTCACATTTACATCGCTTGCAGAGTTTGTTATTCCCATCGTAAAAACCCTTAATATTTTATGAAATCAGTTTTGCAAAATATTCCAGTATTTTCCCCAACAAAATAAAATAAATTAATGTCCCGTTTCAGATATAGTCCCCAAAAGTATCTGTCTAAGTTACTGAATTTTAAAAGAACATAAAGGTTTGCCTTCTGAATTTTTTCACAACTTGCTGGTTACTTACTTTCTTCTTCTTAAACGCTCACGTTCACGAAATAATTGCGGCAATTTTGGTAGAAAATTTTCATCTAATATTTGATAGAGTTCCTTTTCTTTTGCATTTGTTGATGTCTTGAATTTGGTTGCCAAATTTTGCCAATCTTCTTCAGTAAAGCAAATAACTTGCCAAACAGAATTCGACTTAAAACTATTTGAAGCGGCTGGTTTGTCTTCACGATACAAGCGGGTACCGTAGAAATACCAATAGCCAGAATTTTTCGAGTCGTAACCCAATGGTTCGACACGTAAACTATCCGATTCCAAATTATTTAAAATTACTTGTACATCGGCAGAGTCCAAACGAAAATGACACAAATCGTATAAAATTAAAAGACGTTTGCGTACGGGTAAGGATTGGAAATCAATATCGGTATCAAAATGATTTTCCGTATTATGAAGACGACACTGTTGGCGTAAAAAACGCCTTAAAAACATTTGATAATTACTATGTGTTATTTCTTTTGCTACCGAACGTAAAGCATCGCAACCCTTTAATAAACGAACAATAAGTTCAGGCACTAAAGCAATATGATGTTCATCATCTGTTGTTGTACCATCGGATAATAAAGCGGATTCCAAATCCTGCATAGAAATTATGAAATTTTAAACAAATTATTGATTTTGATTGTTGACCAAAATATACCTCAATATCAATATCGGGTAAATCAAACGCCGAACTAAACAATGAACAAAAATGTGAAATACACGGTATCTCCCACCATGATTGTATATCTGCAATACAAAGAAATGAAAGAAGACTTTAAATACGAATACAAATTAAGGATTCTTGCATTTTGCTTACCCAAAAGTCCTATGAAAGTAGAAACCATTTATGTTCACTTTCACAAGGGTTTTTTAGTTCTTTTGCTGGTTGAATTGAGAAGTTCTGCGTGTCTTCGAGTTGTATGATGAAAGCAGCCTTACAAATTGATTTTTTTTTTTAGCTTAATGAACTCTTTAGCAGTTGAATTATTGAGAACTGGGTTATTGTTTTTTCTATCAATATATCTTTGGTAATAACTTTCTTATTAGTTGGTATAAAACTAATTCATTTTTAGGTGAAGTATTATCTGAAAAATACTGAAATAAAATTTTATTATTGGAGGAATTGTTTATAATTGATGTGCATACTAGATAGAATTTATGTGTATGTAGTATATAAGAGTGTACTCTATGTATATACCCAGCTAGCATACATTGTTTGTTAGACGATTGTGTTCAATATACAATCCCCAAAAGAATCTTTTGACGATTATCTGACGAGTAACAATAACAAAAACATCTACTTCTTTACTTCTGTTTACACATTTTCTGTCATGCTCGTCACACAATCTTGGAATGTTTGTTAGACGATTAAAACCTTTATTGTTTTTACACTTATATTTTTAATATAGATAAACAGAATAAAACAGCATATAATAGTTTTTTCTTTATTGTTTAGCAACCTTTTTGTGGGGGGTGATTATGGTGGTAAGTCAGAGCAAAATATTTATAGCATGGAAACATCGAATGAACTTTGTGCTTTTTACGCGGCTGATTCCTTGAGGGATTGTAAGATATTATCTACAAGAGTCTCTGACGATTATCTATATGACTAATATAAGAGTCTTAAGCTGAGTAGTCTAAGAGTCTCACAGAAGAATCAGCTTTTGTAACACTTACTTCCGTAGGAGGGATAGTCTGTGATTAAAATATGAGATTTCCAGTAGAGTCTTCGACGATTGAAAATTTTAGCAGGGTACTAACTATCAAATACATAATATTAATAGATATCATTCCTGACATTTTATAGCGATTATAATTGTTGCAATTATGGTCGAAACTAATTTATAAAATAACACATATATGTTCTTTGGATTACGTACGGCAGAAGATAATGATTTTGAATTTCATACTAACTTCTAGGGAATTATTTTATGATACGTTTTCTGAATATCAAAGTAGGAAAGAAAGAAAAAGTTTTCTAAGCTTTTTTTATGAGAAAGTAACTATAACTAGGTTTAAAGTAACATTCAATCGACACTTAACCTAATATCAAGGATATAGAAATAATAGCTTTAAATAAAGGACTCGTGATCCTATTTGCTTTGACCTTTATTTAATTCAATATTTGCAAAATTGGAAAATTTGTTTTTTTTTCCTGAAGAAGTCTTCCAAAGGAAGACAAAATATTGAAAAACACATTAAACTTAAAAAAAAAAACAAAAAGGGCCTTGAGCTGAACGAATTATTTGCAAATATTGAATTAAATAAAGGACCTTAACGTCAAATTGCCCAACTAAATTTGACATTTATTTGTTTCCATGTATGATTAAATTCAACACAACTGAGCAGCGCGTTAAGAATGTTGATGCAGTTCGTGATTTTATTGGTCATCGGCCAAATGTAGCCACAATCGCAAACTTTCGCAACCTGTAAGAAATGTGGAATCACCCGTGCTTGCAGGTTCAGTTTGTTCTCCGGTTTTGCGGCTGCCAAGCAGTTGCCGTGAATGGCATTTGCTATCATTAGATAATAGCGGACTTCTTGTGACCAGATATTGAGATATCCAACAGGATATTGCCACTTGCCACATAGCCCACGAAATAATGGCTTTGTGCGAGAAATTCAATAACCGTATTATCTCACGTCGCGGTGGCATTAATTAGCCGCCACGATCAAGTTGGACTACTTTTTTTGGGGATTATTAAAAGAAACTGTTTCCATTAATAGGCCAAAAACAATTCAAGAGCTAAAGCATGAGATAATTCGGCACATTCACTAAACTGAATCTCAGCCGATATTTTGCTTCACACATAATTGTCATAGAGCCTTCAATCATAATATAAAATTTAAGATAATTTTCTGAAACCATTTCATTCTATTTATCACAGAACAGTTTAAACTCACGGAGGTGCTTTGTTGGTATTCTGATAATCACGAGACTTTAACATTTTCAAAGTGCTTTCTTTATACTGAAATCACGGGCAAACTCCGTGAATCTGGTAACCAAAAATGTATTTTCGTATAAAACGAAACTAAAAAGCAAAAAGTAAATATTGCCAAAAAATGTGTTTCTTTAGAAAAAGTAATGCCTTGAATAATTTGTGACTTTTTAAATTTATTTTCTATTAAATAAGGGAAATGAAAAATAAAGATAAAGATAATTTAACAATATTGAAAAACAGAATATGAGAATGTGCAATAAAATTAAGAAGATGGTAAAAGATACAAATATGAAAACAAAAATGTCCTATGCTCAAACTGTATCAAATAACACGGTGATGCCAGATTTGTCAAAAAAGTCCCCTAAATTATTAAACCCAAGGGGAAACAAAGTGTAGAAAAAACAAAAGCTAAATTGAATGAAAAATTAAAGCCAGTAAATTTTAAAATAAACTAACGTCGGAAACAGAAGTAATGGAACTTTAGTTCCAAGCGTGGATATGGAAAAAAGAGAAAGAATCAAGTTTTAGAAAAAGAAATAAGTGACGATTATTAGATCAAACTTCCAACACAGACTGAGATGCATATAGTAATCACAGAAATGAATTTCAAAATACAGGAAAAAGAATTAATAGAAAAGTAAAAGAAGCAAATTGAAGTACTTAAAACAAGTGATATGGAAATTATAAACACCTATGGAACAAAAAGATACAATAGAACAGTATATAATGCGAAATTAAAATTGATCACAAATCTTATCCAAAAGTTATAGCGTGCATGAGACTAAATGTAGGTTGGGATAGATGCAGAGTGTTTGATGGCACAAATGTTATGCAATGTTATAAGTGTCAGGGTTATATCCACAAGTCTGCCGAATGTAAAAATGATGAAATTTCATGCTAAATACAGAAGCAAAGAATGTAATAAGGAAATAACAAATAAATGCGTTAATTGTACAAGCAAAAAACGAGACTTAACCTGGCATTAGATGAAAATCATTGCACGTATAACAGAGAATGTTCGGTATATCAGAACAAACTTACGTGGTGTTTATGGGACACGAATAAGTGATATGTCTAGAAAGTTTGTATACTGATTTTGCGCAGATATATAATACTATCGACCCGAATGTACAGCTTTCGTTTTTTAATGCACTTTTCAATGACATTCTGAACTATGTGCCGGTTAGGAAACTCTTGCGTCATAATAATTGCTATAAATCTAAATACAAATTTTCTAATGACATCAACTACCACAGATCGTTAACTAATATCGCATTGAAAGCCTTTTACAATGAGAGGTGTGACAGAAATTGGAATATTTACCAACAGCTACGCAACCTTACCAAATCGAAAATAAGGAAGTTTAAAATCACTTGCTCCCGACGTCTGTTCAACAGCGGTGACACTAAACAAATGTGGAGCTCTTTGCGAAACGCTGGCATGTCTGAAGCTCCAACACTTTCATCTGATTTAGACGCTAATACTTTTAATGAATACTTTATTAATAGTCAACTAGATGTTGATGATGTGAAACCGGATTTCTCTCAATTTGCGAATTCGGCGGATTGTTTTTCCTTTTCAAATTGCAATGAATCGGATTTGTTCAATGCTCTATTAGAATAAAATCGGCGGCGGTTGGAGCTGATGGCATTTCCATCAAGTTAGTAAAACTCGTCTTTCCTTATATTTCTAGGCATCTCTTGCATTTCGTTAATACTATACTCACATCTTCCATATATCCTGATGATTGGAAAATTTCGCGTATCATACCTATACCCAAGGCGGGACGTACTCTATCCGTTAGTAATGCAAGACCTATTAGTATTTTGCCTTCTTTATCCAAAGTTATTGAAAATTTAATTAATGAATAAATGATGGAGTGGATAGATTTTAGGGATTTGCTTAATGAGAGTCAGTTTGGTTTTCGTATTGGGCGAAATACTGGGTTACTATTAACTGAGCTTACTGATAACATTAGGGCGAAGCTAAATGAGGGAAAATTAGGAGTGCTAGTTTCTGTTGACCAGGTAAATTATATAGTGATTCGTAAGCTCAGCTGTATCCACGGATTTTCGCGTTCTGCATGCCGCCTTATGTGGTCTTATTTGTGTTGCCGCAAGCAATTTGTTTCCTTAAATGATTTGAACTCTGATATCGGTTACGTTAGGTCTGGCGTTCCGCAAGGCTCTGTAATTGGACCTGTTTTATTCACTCTCTATATCAATGATCTTTTTGATAAGCTTTTTTACTGTAAACCGTTTGCTTATGCAGACGATTTACAGCTGCTGTGGTTTGGGGATTATCAGTTTGTTGATTCTTTACAAGGCATAATAAATTATGATCTGATGAACCTGCACACTTGGATGCAATCAAATAAGCTTAATGTTAATCCAGAAAAAACTAAAGCTCTTATTTTTAAATCCAGTAGAACACAGAACGTAGATCTAGTGCTTAATATTTGTGGCTCTTCAATTGAATTCGTGAACCAGTTAAGATGCCTGGGAGTAATTATGGATAATAAACTGTCATTTGAACCGCACATTGATGCTATCTGTTTTAAAGTCTGTCTAACCTTGCGGAGACTATATCATCTGAACCTTTATCTTCCCTTAAACATCAGGAAATCAATTGCTCAAGCACTGCTTATGTCGCAAGTGAATTATTGTATAGAAGTTTATTCGGGCTGTAACCTAGGCAACAGAAATAAAATCAAATATATAGTGCATCGTATTGTTCGTTTTGTTTATGGATTAAAGCTGAGGGCACATGTGTCCAATCGTGTGAAATGCTTTTTGAATCTTTCCTTTGAAAACTATTTAAGGTTCCGCTTGTTAATTTACCTTTTTGGTATTATTAAGAATCAAAGGCCAATTCGTATTGTACGGATGATTTTGTTTACCACATCTACTAGGAATCCGCAAATACTTATCACACGTATCTCGAATACTGCTTATGAGCATTCATTTGAGTGTATTCTATACAAATTTTCTAGACGTATCACTCAATCGTGTCCCATAAACACCACATTAGTTTAAAGAAGAAGAGAATTGGTTTGACAATCGCAGATTATACATGGCATTTACACATAATATCCAAGGACTTATAAATAATTTTACACAATTAGAAATTATAGCCGAAGAGGCTACACCAGAATTTATTTTGCTCACAGAAACGCATCTAACCGATCAAATTGATGAAACAGAAATTGATTTAAGAGACTATGACCACTATACTACATTTTCGAATTCTTTCAAAACTGGTGGTACAACAATAAAAAATTATAAATAGCTTGTTTTCTATGTTTCCCAGCTATCTATATGTCGACATTTCATAGGAATTACCCTAATCATCAGTAGACTTTGAGTAGTTTCTATGAAATGTCGACATATAGATAGCTGGCAAACATAGAAAACAAGCTATTTATAATTTTTTTTTTTATAAATGTTAAAAGAAGCTAAAATAGCAAATTAAAAACTCAACTGGTGCTATAACTTTATATTTTAGAAAAGAATGGCAGATAAAAAAAACTAATAGAACTTCAAAACGACTACAAATTATGGATAAGCGCTTACATTGCGAAACGAGAACAAATATCTTTTATAATAGCATTAATATATAGATCACCGAGCAGTTCAAAAGCAGAATTTTGTGAAATTTTTCAAAACTTAATTTATAAATAATAAAATAACAAATGTAAACGACCGAAAGGAAATGTGGAAAACAATAAAAGAACTGGTAATAGGAAAACCCAAAAATATGATACAATTTGAAAATAAGGAAAACATAGAAATAGCCAAAAACTTTAACAATTATTTTGTGAATAGTATAAAAGAAATAAGAAAAACTATAGAAAATGTGCAATAAATAAATGTGATAAATACACGATTCAAATTCTAGTACAATATCTAAGAATTAAAAATAATTTTTTAAAAACATTAAAGAGCCTGACTATAACAGAATAACAAATGCCATGATTTTATATAATAGGAATATTACTGGTCCTATTTTACGCAAAATTAAACTAAATCACATGAAAATGGAGAGTTCCCTGCAAATTGGAAACAATCTTTAATAATACCCATAGAAAAGGTTAAAAATACATTTTTATGTGAAGAGTTTCGCCCAATTAATACCCTAAAAATATTTGAAAAAATATTGGAAAAAGTGGTTAAAAATCAGTTAGAAGAATATTTGAAAAAAAAAATAAAATTTCATCAAAATATCAGTCCGGATTTAGAAACAAATATTCATGTGAAACGGAAGCCAATTCACTATAGATGGATATATATAGAGAGAAATGATGGCGATATTTTTAGATTTTAAAAGAGCCTTCGAGACAGTAGACCGAAATATAATAATAGAAAAGATTATACATGCATGGAATAAGAAATAATGAACTAAAATGGTTTCAATAATATCTAGAAAATCGTTCACAAATTACAAAAGTGAACAATGTTATATCATCGTCAAATAAAAATGATTATGGAGTACCTCAAGGTTTAATTTTAGGAGCCCTCATATTTATTTCATACACAAAAGATATGGAAAAGATGTTGAATAAATGTGAAATAGTGTTGTACGCAGACGATACTTTGATATTTAGCGAAACCGAAACAGAAGATATGTGTTACGAGAACTTGTCAACTGATATGAACAATATAAATAAATGGCTTAAAATGAACAGATGAAAATTAAACGAAAACAAAACAAAAATAATGGAAATTAATATGAATACAATTAAACATTTTAAAATAAATAACATAACAAAAACAAAGTAAATTCGATTAAATATCTAAGATTTCATGTCACAGAATTCACTTCCGTTCGGAAATGGAATTGAATCGGGGTTTTAATTCTTCAAAAAAGAAATATTTAAAACTTTTTCGGAATAAAATCAATTTTATAAGATAATAGAAGTTTCATTCTCGCATTTAGAAATAAGTTCATTCCGAAAAGATTTTTAGTTTTTCGTTTTTTGAAGAAGTAAAAAAAGAATTCAATTCCGTTTCCGAACGGAATTAAGCTCTATGCCGTGGCTGATAGACAAAGACTTAAAATTCAAAGATCATGTCGAATACATATGTAAAAAACTCGCGAATAAAAGTCGGATTTTTAAACCTATATATATAAGAAGTAAAATTTCATTTGCAACATTAATTAATATACATACATAATACAATTATTATACCCAACTTTGAAAACGGTTCGACAGTGTTAATTAATATATATAATACAATTATACCCCACTTTGAATAAGGTTCTACAGTGTTATATATGTATGTACATGTTGCTCAGATACACAATTATCCAGATTGCAAAAACAGCAGAACATGGCAATGCGTTCAATATTAAAACTAAATCGTTTTACCCCAATACAATTTATGTTAGATGCATTAAGATGGCTAAATATTTATCAAAGGCTAGAACTCAACACAATAAATTTAATACAAAAGCTTAAACTGGGAGATGGACCTGATTATCTGGTGGAACAGTTAAGATATGTTGGAGATGTACAACCTTACAACCTGAGAAAAGCTTACGATTTTAGGCTACATCGAGCACATACAAGTTCCACTCAAAGATGTCTTTTCTACAAAGGACTAAATGTTTACAATTCTCCGCCAATTCATGTTAAAAATGAAGAAAATTATTACTGTTTTAAAAGAAAATTATTCAATTATATTAGGAATACTAATCAGAGCTAACATTTTTGTATAATTATTGTACATTTAAAAGTATTCAATAAATACTACGAGGACAGTTCGGGAACTTCTTAGCCTATCAATGAAAGAGAATAGATAGTTTTCCAAAAACATTTTTATTTTTCAATATAATCTCCTGAAACTTCAATACACTTAGTTCAACGCTTTCCAAGCAATTCTATCCCTTGATCAAAATAGTTTTCCCCAATGTCTTCAAAATAGTGGATTACGACTGTAATTCCATCTTTATTTGAGGTTAAACGCTTGCTAGCAAGGAATTTTTTTAGATTTGGGAACAGGTAATAGTCACTGGGAGCTAAATCAGGAGAATAAGGTGGATGGTCAAGCAACTCGTACTTTAATTCGTTGACTTTGGACATTGTTAAAACACTCTTGTGCGCTAGTGCGTTGTCTTGATTTTCATTTATTTTTTGTGTACATTTAATTGATCCAAAAGGTTGCAATAGTTCTCTGAATTTATTGTTTTACCCTTTTGCAGATAGTCAATCAATAAAACACCTTTGAAGTCCCAAAAAACTGTTGCCATAAACTTACCAGCCGAATGAATTTTTTTGCCTTCTTTGGGTGTACCATCCAGCTTCAGTTCATTGTTTGGATTGTTCTTTTGCCTCTGGAGTATAGTGGTGGATCCATGTCTCATCAACAGTTATGAAACGACGCTTAAAATCCATTTTATTTCGCTTAAAACGAACCAAACAAGCTTGAGAAATGTTCACTCTTATGCGTTTTTGGTCGACTGTTAACAAATGCGGCACCCATCTTGCTTTCTTTCATCTGCAGTTCTTCATGCAAAATTAAATGGACTCGATCATTTGAGATGCCCATGATATTAGCTATTTCGCGCACTTTTATTCGTCGATCATTTAATACCATATCATCCACTTTGGCTACAATTTTTGTTGCTGTTGCAGTTTTTGGACGTCCACTACGTGGTTCATCTTCAATGCTTGTACGACCACGTTTAAATTCAGCAACCCAATTTTTTACTGTTGCATATGAAGAATTTCTTGTCCCGATAAACCTTTTTTATGTAAATATTTAATGATACCATGCATTTCTAATTTTTCCATTGTAAAAAACTCGGATGCGTCTTTTGTGAAACCCTGTTTTTTTATGAAGGAGTTACCAGATCGAAACAAAATTTAACATGTGTTCATAGCACAGATGGAAGTTTCCAAAACACTTAACTTTTTTCTGTGTATTTTGTGCTAGGCTAAGAAGTTTCCGAACCGCCCTCGTACTTCATAAACACAAAAAATAATAATAAATTTGATAAAATACCGTTATAATTATTATAAAGACATCATTATCTTAATAAAAGTAACAGAATCGTACTAGATGCCAAGTTTGACAAACACAAATTCTAGATTCTAGCTATTGAACGAATTTGATGGCATGCCATCAGGCGGTGCTATCAGACCTTGGTTGATTGTATAATAATCGCTTAAAAAGTTGTTTCATTATCGTGTTTTTGATATAAAAATATTATACTTTTTATACCTAGTACAAAAAAAAATTAAAAGAACATTTCAGAGTTCTGTGCGTTTTTGTTGAAATAACACGCTTTTTCCCCAATTTAGTGCGTTTTGAAATTTCAAAGTTGACAATGTTGATGATCGAATTAAAAATCTTTTGTACAAACGAATGCCTCATAAAACAAACCTTTAGTAAAATTAAATATGTGCATACATTTTAATTTTATAGTTAAATTAGTTATGACCCTTTTATTAAAATTTGTATCGGCTTCGAAGAAATGATAACCATAATTTACTTTCAATTACATATGTGCTTGCAAGGAATAAGAAATTAAACACAAAATTATCTTCTAGTTTAAGTTTAAGCAACTGTTAATGATACCGGAACTTGCCATAATGGGGTTATTTATATTTATAAAAAAAAGTAAGCAAATAACACACACGTATTTATGTGCGTAAGTATATTTATCACAAAACAAAAACTAGATTTGCTTATAAGAATTCGATGCATAATATACACATACATATGTGTATGAATACATACATATGAATTAATTCTCATTAATAAAAAAAAAGCGCGGGAAAATATAATTAAGTATGAATATGAGAGTTCTTGTTGTGTTCACTAAAGGTATGAATACAATCAAACAGGTGGGTGGAGAGGTCACCGCAATTGAAGGGGTTATAAATACATAATAACATATGGCAAACACCCAATTACCCCATGATAATAATTACTAAGCCATATTCGAGATGAAGCCTTAATTTTTCTGGATTAGTTTCTCAAACAAAACATAAACTATCTTAAAGATAAAACAAATAATTCAAACTTTAAAACACAATAAGAAACATGTGTTTATCAAAATGGTGCAAAGCAAAAATTGAATGTTTTGATTTTTTCTTTTATCATACAAAAACAATACGGTTTTTCTTTATTTGTTATTTTTCACTCTCTTCTTAGAAGAGTGCAACGAGATTACAATAGTCCATAGGCATCTCTTTTACGTAAAAAAAAGAAAGTGCAGAAAACATAAAAATATTCTTGGCTATTCAATAATAAATATCAAAATAGGGAAACAAAACATTATAATCGAAACAATGAAAAGTATGACACTAGTGTGCACATTACACAAGTTAATCAGAGTTGTGATAAGAGTGAAGAGCAAGGCTTATATATGAAAAAGAAAATTATAAATTTGATATATTTTCGTTTCCCGTTTGATGAAAAAATCGAAGTGAAATTTTTCTGCAATCAATTAATTTTTCATTTTCAGTAATATCAAAAAATTATATTTTTATGTAATTCGAAAGCATCATTAAAAACATTATTTTTATTTAGCTAAAAAATAAACACTTGGCTTTTTCCTAATTATCAAATTATGTAGGTATGCCCACTTTTTCCCCACATACATATTAATGCACATATATACATATGTAAGAGTATATGAAAATAATAAAAGTGTTGTCAACCAGTATAAAGACATACATATGTATATTTGATAACATGAAAATCAGTTGCATGTTCTTTCTCGGTATTGGAGCAAAAATAGTTCAAAACTGACACACTTCGGGTTTGCTTCGAGATTTTTTATACTACTTGCATATGTAGTGTATAAAAAAAGTTAATTAAAAAAAAAATGACCAATTTAAAATCAAATATTTTAATTCCAAACGCAGGTTGAAGTCATTCAAAAATTTGACCTTCAAAATTACTTAACAATTACATTTGTCTTATTGTAGTTTGAAAGTTGCAAAAATTTCATTTTTCGTGTCAGAAATTTTTATATTTTTTTATACTTGTATTCAAGCGCAATTTATTTATTATTTCATTTAAATTAGCTTTAGAAAAGCTATCTTAGCTTTTTAAAGTACTTTATCTTGTATTAACCCAAAATATTATATTGTAGAATTATATTTAATATTTGTTATGAAAACTAACAATCAAGACGAATTCATAACAGGTGAATTTGACAGCGCAGCTGATAACTTTTTTTTAATTTTAATCTTTTTTAGATGTCAATGGAATAATTAAAGAAAAAATAAATTTTAAAACCATTTTTTATATTATTATTGTATCTTGAGCGCCAGGTATCATCCAGAATTCTCCCCAATCTGGCTGGCCATTTTCACTTTTTCAAGCTCTATTAAAACACTCACAAAATAATTCAGTGTTTCTTTTATTGTAATTTTTTTTAAAAGAAATTTGAAAAAAAAAATTTTTTTAACATTTTTTAGGTTTTGTATTACAACTATCATTCAGAATTCTCCGCAATCTGGCTGGCCTTTTTCTCATTTCCAAGCTCTATGATCCGAGACTTTTATTTTCACGAAATAGTTAAACGTTTCACGAAATAATTAAAAATTTATCTTTTCTTGTAAATTTTTTTTGTTGTATATTTTTTTGAATTCCTTTTTTTGTGTTTATATTTTTCCCTTGACGTTTGAAAAAGATTTATTTTTTGTAGTGTTGTATTTAATCGCCTTGCTAACAATAGAAAGTTATTTTAAAAATTTATTTGTTTCATAAATAAATTTTTTAAATAAATTAGAATCAACTTAAAAATTTTTCTATAACATATATGTACAATGTGGGGAGTGGATTGAAACTTTCGAGTTGCTATGTGGAGTGCAAAGCAAGTTTACAAACATATATACATATGTAAGCCTGCTACAATATATGCTCCGCTTAAGCTAAACAACCTATTTTAACGCTATTTAGAAGTCGCTGATTATACATATGGTGTTATAAAACATTTTCTTTAGGAAAATTGTCTTTCATCCCGCCTTATTCTGGTAATTTTCTAGCCTATTAAATCATCCATGAAAAATATAGACAACCATAAACAATGAATTTACTTCAAAAACAATCTTGAACTTCTAATACTATTCTTTTAAACAATAAGGACTATGACGTCATCGCATATAAATCACTTTCCAGCAATAAACTTTTTTTATTCCAAGCAAATCGTAATCGTTCATATATATGTATTTATTCACATATGGAGTATGTAAGCAAAGCTAGCGTTTTTCTCACATTATCCAACATTGACATCACAATTTTGTACCTTCTTACTTCGTGCACTCTCCTGACATCCATAAGCTTACTAGATTTTTTCTTTTTTTGTCCACTTTTCAACGGGCTGTTTTTTTTTTTTTTTTTTCTTTTTATTAAATACACACTACACACTCCTTAGACAGCAGAAAAAATTTATATTGCGTTCAATTTTGTTTTATTCTTTGCACTATTTCACTTAAAAAACTAATATATTTCTTTTTTATTAATGAGTAATATCTTATATTAAGAGAGCATTCAGCATTTTTATGTATTTTGAAGTTATAAAATTTCTTCTTCAACTTTAATGATTTTTTTCTCTACATTGGTTCAATACGTGTGTGTGTCGGTTTCTATTTTCTTTAACTTTTATTTGCCACAAAAATTCACTACTTTTTATTTACTACTTTTTCAACGACCACACAACCGAGTCCGCGTAGAATAATTTGTAAACTGAAGAAATTTTATAGTTGTTTTTAAACATTTTTGGTTCTTAAGGCAAACGCAATGCAACGAAGTAGGATAGTCATATTCAATTTTGATATGTTTGCTTGTTTTTGCTTGCCAGTGGAAAAAGGAAATACTGTAAAGATAATAACGACAAGGCTGCCATATACTTTTTGTTTATCCATATTATTAATTCTGATAAGTAAACTACTTATACAGTAAATTTGAAAAGTAATGCTTCTTTAGAACATATATCTTACTCAAATTTGTATAACACATTTGTGAAAAATTTGTATGCTTTCAAAAATAATGTTTAAAGTCTGAATTTCATGTTGACATCTTCCAAAGCTTTTATACGTCCACAAAGATAAATCAGGTAACATAATATTTTTTTCAACTAATATTCAATTACTAACTTACATTTTTAAAAATCCAGTAACTATATAATAATTCTAGAGTATTGTGCAAAATTACAGCTTAAATCGCCAGTATTAGGATAATTAGTTTACAGTTTTAGAGCCATATCTCATATAATTGAATGGTTCATTTACACATAAACAGCAATCTCGGTAAGCAAAGTTATTAAACTCAGAACTACTGAAGTTTTCATATTTTTTCAGCCAACTGAAACCAATGTTCGAATTATAACAGTAACTGGCGAAAAGGCCTGGATTCGAGTAATATAATTAATTTTTTAGTATACACATACAGTGAGAGCTCGATTACCGCAACAATTGTTACAGCAGCAGCTGCATCTCTTTTCGAAAACGAGTCTAAACTATGACAACATTTTTTTTATATATGTATTCTGTTTTTTTTTTATATCACTTGTTTAGAAACGTAATTTTTCCCAAGTGGCCATATTTAGCCACTGAATTCCATTTCAATTTCCCGTTAATGCCAACGTTAAGCACTCTTCTGCTTCTTAAATACACACGTTTTTTGTTTTATAGCTTTGAACAGAATCGTAGGTTAAAATAATTGTATAATTTTATTATTTAAAAAAAACATTGTGACGTTCTACAGTCAAGTTTTCGTTTTGTTCTCTTATATACGATTTTATTTTAATTTTTTTAAGTTTCAGTATATTTGCCATTAAAAAAATAATTGTAAATTTTGAGGAAGATGTATATATCATGGTAAATAAATAATGATGATTTCCGTAGAAATGCAGAATTAAGCAAAATAAATTAGTTACACAAAAACTTATCCAGAAAATAGAGTACATATCAGAAAACCAATCAAAATTGTTTAAAAAAATATTTGACAAGATAGTTTTTTATTATTAAAAACTATGTATTTTCATCTGCTAATAATACTAATGAGAAAACCGCGATCGCATTGTATAGTTATTAAAATCATCGACTTAGCAAGTTCTATGTGAATGTAAAATTATAGTACATAATGTTATCCCGTTATTTAGTATTAATGTATTACCAAACAAAATATTTTTGCTGAGATAAAAAAAATTAATTGACGCTTGAAATTGGTTAGTTTAATGCTAGGTGGATGGCGTAAGCACTTTGCAGTTATAACGCTCACATATTATGTAGGTAAAATCAACGTAATACAATATATATAACAAATAATAATTCAGTTTAAAACCAGTCAATTCATATTTCGTTAAAACCGAACCAAAATACAACTTATTTTTAAATGTTAAAAAATTACTGGATAAACAAGGTAATTTTTATTTATTTTAACTTTTGTTTCAAATTTTCAACTATCAAAATAATAGTACACAATTGCAATTAAATACAATTAAGCTGATTTTCATACTTGTTTCAAAATTAAACACACCGTTTCTTAAAAGATTTTGTTTTTATATCTGTATTGAGAAATATAACAACTAATGCAGAAAAATAGACTCCTGCAAGATATTCTTAAAAATACATACACATATATGTAAGTGTACACAAATAGGTAAAAAAATTTATAAGTGTACACAAAATGTAAACAAATGTGACTGTCTGTCAAAATGTAAACAAATGTGAATGTCTGTTTGTATTGATGCCCTATATATCATATAGAATATTACGAATCTGACAGTTGAAAAGAATAAAATTATTTTTTATGACTACATGTTTCATATATCTTAGATTGGTTGCATATTACCCATCAAAAATTAAAAAAGCAAAACGACCTAAAAAGGCCATTTATTATATAACATTTTAAAGTGATTCATAAAAAATGATTTAATTTTTATACATTATAATTAAAAACAATAAATTCAATTAGCATATTTTTGGAAATTTTAGCTACAAACTAAAATTGTTTATAATTAAATATTTTATTATATAAATAAAAAATTTGTATTTAATACAATTTTTCTTAACTATAACTTAATTTAACTCTTTAAGTAATAAAATAAGAGCAAAATATATTATAAAATAAGTATAAATAAAAAAAAGATATAAAGCAAAAAAATCTATGAAAACCTCTTAGAAAAATGAAAAACATTTGGGCTGGAAGCAACAATTGAACTACTTTAACTAATTCATGCGTCAACATACGCACAACTTCATCTTCTAAAAATTGTTTATATTGATGTGTGACATACTTTGCACGATAGTCTAATAGCAAAGTACTATCTCTCTCTCTCTCTCTCTCTTAACATGGTCATCTAATAATCGCTTAATATTTTGTTTCCAAAGAGTGCACACAACGATTGTATTACGGCAATTTTAACTGGCATTTGAAGTCTTTTATATATTGTTTTTTTTCATTCATTTTTTTGTACACCGCAAGATATCTGTCTTTTAACTTTTGTGCTATTTTTTATTTAGAAAAAAGTGAACTTTTATATAATTCAATAAATTCTATAAAATAAAAACTTTCTCCGTAGAATATTGGCAGAAGTGATAAAATTTAGCTCTACACTATACAAGAGAAAGTCCAAAATGTTTCTAAACACGTAAAAGTTGCGTATGTTGATCGAACAGCTAAATTGTTTTTTTGTACCTTTATTTTGCCATTATTAGTAAAATTTAATCTGCCCGTCACTGTCTGCTACAATTTACGGCAACTATGTGTTTAAATGCTATACTTTTACAACTCCGCTACTTATTATCTAAAATACAGGGATGTATATTTTTGGTATTTTACTAAATAATTTATTTCGTACGCAGAAGCCGGAGGAATACGACGTTAGTAATAGATAACGCGGAATAGAAGTGATTTTCTTACCATATTATAAAAAGCAACAAAAAAGTTTTACTAATTTTTCTCTACACAATGAAAGAAAAATTGATTAAATACTTGCAAAATACAGTAAACGCAAAAACCAAACAAGTGGAAACTAACGAATATTAATTAAGAAATAATTTTATTAAAGTTTATGTCTTAATTATAGAGTGTTTACAAAAGTGTTAAAAAAATCGTTTTAACGACTATACTAAATTTTTTTTCTTGCTAACGGGTGTGACAAACAATATGCAAATTTAAAAGAACGATACTCTACAATTCAACCAAGAATCTGCAACTCCAAAATAAAATTGTAAAACAATGTTTTGAAAGAAGCACCAATGCAAAACGAAATATTTTGTTTTTGTCATTTGTTCAAGTAGCGAAAGGTAATAATGCAAAATAATTAGTGTCATATTAAAGTGCAAGATAAAATTGGTTTTGTTGTTGCTCGTGTTATACCAGTTTTGAAAGCTGCACTTTACAAAAAAAAAAGACTTCATCTGCAACAAACATACATACCATACATACATACATATACATAGAGTGTACATATGGAAAATAAAAGAAATTTTTCTAAATACTTGTACTTGCTAAAATAGAAAAAAAATCATGTCAATTTTTCAAAGAAATATGTGAAATGTTTATAGATTCACTTTAAAAGAAAGTGGATGTTTATTTTTTTCCAATTGGCAAAATATATTTATAAACGTATGGATGTAGTATATACATACTGACTACATATGTATATGATTTTTGCAAATACTCTGATAAAGAGAGAGAAAGAAAATTTGGCAAGTAATTGATACTTGTTTTAAGAGTTACCAATTTAATTTTTTTTACATATAATAATGTTAAGTTGAATGTGACAAAGGTTTCGTCTATTAGAGGTATAATAACCCATAGGTATGTTAAATTTTTTCAATTGAGGCAAGAAAATAATTTGTAGGCGAATTTTAAATCAATTTTATATAGTGAAAAATCGAGTTTTTGTATAAAAATATAAAGTAAAAAAAAAAAAAAAAACAGTTTCGAATTTTTATTATACAACTCTTCTAATAAATAGGTTTAAAGTATTCGTGTTAATATGATTGAAGGTAGATAGCTACTTACGAAAGTTTTTATATATTACTATATTCTAGCTGGTTATCTTCAAATAGCTTAAATCATTAAAATTAATTAATTTAACTAAGATAAGAATGAAAATTTGTGAATGTAATCAAATAATTGGCAAAAGAGCTTGTAAGCTAAAACGAAATTCTTCAGATTATTAAAAAATATGTTTGGCGGAGTGAAGCTCTTTTATACCATAGAGAAACACCAACCACCCCTTAATTTCTTCAGTGGTTTTCATAAACTAAATATTGTTTTCTTTGCCTTATAATCTCGAAAATGTGTGCGAAAAAAAGCTAGTCACTCACATTCGAACCAATTTGGGTTCGTCTATGTCACTATTATTCGTTCGCATGTACTTATGGATTTTAATTGAATTTTGACACATCGTTCGCATAGAATAAAGTTAGAAAAAACACGAATAATTTTTCTTTCGCCTAGAATGCGAATGAACTTATTCTTTCGACATCGTCGTCCTGGCTGGTAATTTCTTTAAAATTTAGCTTTTTATATCCGTACTGTAAATTTCCATTTTGTGAATTTTAATATTCAAACGAATTTTAAGCAACTTTGTGAATCTTTTCCGCACTTTCGTATTGTATTTATATTTTTAGGGATATAGGTACACATGTAGGTACCTACTTGTATTGATTACAAGTTTATTAAACGCCAAAAGTTAATATTAAAAAATAACTTTCTAGAATATATGTAGGTATGTAGGTATATTCTAAAGAAAAATCTCTATTCACACAGTTATATTAATTTAGTTTTGCACAATTGAGTAGAAAAATCTGCGAAACAAAAAAAAAAAAAATTAAATTAATCAATCCGATTACAAATGAAAATGCCGTGGGAGATTTCTTTTTCCCTTTCCTTCAACTATAAATAAAAATTAAGTCTGATGTTTTTTTAATTTTTTCCTTTTTTCTTCAATTGCTATATTTATTTAAAAATTTATTATTATATTATGTATTGAACTTCAGTTTTAAAGTTTTGTATAACAGTACATTTTCATTACTAATTAAAAACTCTTTGGACCAACGTTTTGTAAAACCCATTGTACCCCTGGCCTTATTTATTGTAGCTGTGATATGCGGAATAAAACTTGTTTTTGGATCAAATAAAATACCTAAATCCATTATACTGTCCACGGTATCAATTTTATAAACATTCAGAAAATAATATTACAATCAGTATGGCCATATAAATATTGTACAGCTAAATGGGCTTTAAAATAATTTAAAAAATGCTAAAAGAAATCTTAAACTTAAAAAAAATTGTGCTAAAATTGTAATTCTATTATATTATTGTTATTTTAGTTAACATATCTTTATAAATGATTTATTTTTCATATTTCTTTACTATGAACAGTTGGCTATCATTTCATTAAAACACACTGATTAAACAATAATAAAAATAGTTATTTGACAAATTTGGTATAGAAATTTGAACAAAATATATTTTTTATGTATACAGTTAAGCCTTAAAACTATAAAACATACATATACATATATTTTACTTAGAGTATGTGTGAATATTCATAAAAAGTTTTCAAACAAAAGATAACACTAAATTAACAAAATTTAAATTAACAAAAAACAAAGTAACTTCAAGCATAAATACAATTTATATAACATTTTTAATAATAAATTAAAATTATAAAAATTCTTTAGAGATATTTTAATAATATATGTTCGAAATGCATTAAAACATGCAAAATTTAGCCGCAAAAATGCGAGAATGGCCACGCTGATTATAATGTAAGTACATAGTTAGTTTTGACAAGTTTTTATGAAAAGTGAACAATTTTATGCCAGATTGTAGTTCTTGTACTAGATCCTGGCAACACGGGTTGCAATGCAAATTTTTACAAACAAATTTTCTTAAAAAAACAATCCAATGTTTTTTTTACATGCATGCATACATATGCACATAATAATTAAAAAATATATATGTACATATGTAGCTATGAATGCACATGCATCCACACGTTCGTAGCTTTACTTTGTTAGTGTTTGATTTCTCATGGAATTTAATTTACTCTTTCACACATGCATTGTATGGAACATATGTATGTATGGATGTATAAATGTATGTACTCGTACATATATGTAAATACTCTCGTACACATTTTGTTTAATTTTAACCCCCATTTCAAGCAAATAATAATGAAAAATGAAGTAACAGCAACTACAATTGTTATACCAGCAAGTGCAGTGAACATGTATTGTAGCGCAACAACAATTAAAAACATAAATTTTGTATGGACTTGTGCAGATTTAAATTTGTACGAGTATGTTTGTTACAAAAAAAAATAATTGTTTTTATTTTCCTTTCTTATTTGTAGAAGTATTAATAAGTTTGTAATTGATGTTTTTGTTTTCTGCTTCATATTTAGTTTAATTTAAGAGAATGTCTTTAAGTCAAGGACATATTAATAAGAAAGATTCTTTAAAGTGTACAATTGTTATACAAGCCTCTGTATGTATGTATGTATGTATGTATACACATAGATACAAATACTATTGTTACGCACGCAAGTTTACGATATATTGTTATTCGTAAAAAGTTTACAAAATTGGATTACAAAATCTTATATTTTAAAAAATTATAATACATACTATAGTTATTTTAAATGAGATGTAAAAAAGGACGATTTTCTTTGAGCACTGATATAAATTATCATTTAAATTTGTCATAATAGGTTGATAAAATTAATCACTTGGGGTTTTCTTTTCTTGTTTTCGTTTTTAATTTTTTATTTAATAATGTTTAGAAAAACTTTTAAGAATATGTTCAGTGACCGGGCAAAGTCTCGACCTCAATCCAATTGAGAATTTGTGGCCAATTCTGAAAAGACGGTTGGCACCAAATCGGAAGGCTCCATCAATCTTAGCCGAGTCATCGACACAGGTGCAGCTGGAATGGCAGCACATTCCAAATGGAATTATTCAAAACTTAGTCAAAAGCATACCCAAACGCATAAATAGCGTATTAAAAAAGAATGAGTTATGTACAAAGTACGAAAACACAACATATTTTAGTTATTGCCTGAAAGTGCAAAATTGAGTACGTAAGAGTTACTTTAATTTTATTTCGTTTTTTCTGTGAATAAATAGTTTTTTGTTTTAATTTATATGTTTTTGTAAGTATCTAACTTATAAATAAAATACATAAAAACTAATTTAAATCGCTTTATTATTAAAAATGGTATGCGCCTGCAAGTCTATAAACTACAAACGTGTACTCACCTCTGCTCCCCACTGTACATATCGCTCTTTATTGCAACATAGTCATAACCCAAAAGAGCTTGTTTCGAGAAAAACAAATTTAAAATTTTCAGTCAGCTCTGGGCTGATTAACAGCTCTCGCATTATCGTAATTATTTGTTAAGTGCGGCCAGGCTTGTTGTTTTTGTTGTTCGGTCTTCGAGAGTTTTGCGTCTCACTTGTTTAACTAACGGTTTGCCTCAAATAACTGTATTGTTTTTTTTTTTTTTTTTTTTTTAGAATTATTTCATTGTTAACCACGCTGCAACTTTCTATGTGAAGGCATAGGTCGTTATAGTTAGTCACAGCGACACTACAAACGTACTGTTAATACCATCTTGGGCATTTGGTCTCCGTTACCCCGCCTATGCTGAGCATCCTATACTTTGCCACTGTATAGTTCTGTTCTATCGTTACTACAATGGATTTTGCTCTGACCAGATTAGGGATCTTGTAGAACACGTTCATCATCACAAACACTACTCCCTCTTTCCTCCTCCTCGCAACCTATTTTCCTAGTTCTGCATATCCTCGAAACACTTCTGATATGCGCTTCTTGATATCGTCAACAGCTCCTGTTTCGATATTTCTTTTAGCTCCTCAATCGTAGCAAAACGCTTTCCTTTCATCGGTGTCTTCAGTTTTGGGAAGAGGAAAAGTCATTGTGCGTTACTGACGAATTGCTTTGCGCAAACAGCGAATAACTTCAAGGTAGTATTCCTTATTGACCGTACGACCTTGTGGCAAGAATTCATTATGCACCACGCCATTGCAGTCGACGAAAACAGTAAGCATAACCTTCACAATTGACCGAACTTCACTTGCTGTTTTCGGTCTTGGCTCTTCTAGTCGCTTCCATTAGGATGATTGGGCTTTGGTTTCAATGTCATAGCCATACACCCATGATTCGTCACCAGTTATGACCTTGTTGAGGAAATCTGTATCGTCGTTGACTATGTTCAACAGCTCCTGAGGGATGTCCATGCGACGTTGTTTTTGCTCAAAATTTATTTTAGAAATAAAATATGTGTACATATTATCTTCAAAACACTATCGCCAAAACATGATATTTTAAAAAGCTTCTGGCAACGCCGCGCTTATTACGAATACGTTTACCGAGTGTGAGTGAGTAAATACATAAAACTGAGCACACACACTCTCATAGGTAAGGTAAATGTGTGACTGCAAACTCTTACGTACAAATATTATTTTCGTTGTTAAAATGAAGTACGAGTTCGATTACCGAATGTGGAAAAAATAATTGAGAAACCAAATCAAGCCACCACCGCATGCAAACTTGACTGGGTTTGTTATATACTCTAGTTAACAGCCGCAAGCTCTAACGGGTAGAAAACATACTTGTGCAAACAATATACGGTGGCCATTCGCACCGCAATTCGATTTAAAACGGGTGTACTTACAGCCTGTTCGCCGATATCGAATGAAAATGTATGCGAAAGAAAGCTAGTCACTCACATTCAAATCAATTTGGGTTCGTCTATGTCACTATTATTGGTTCGCATGTACTTATATATTTTAATTGAATTTTGACACATCGTTCCCATAGAATAAAGTTAGAAAAAACCTAAATCAATTTTCTTTCGCTCTGAATGCGAATGAACTTATCCTTTCGACATCGGCGAACTGGCTGTTAGATCATTAAAAAAGCCATTGGTTGCAGATCTCTGGTCTAGACCATAAGCTTGTATTTAAGATACATTACACCGATTCCACGAAAAGTTCACTTTGCAAAGTTTTGAGCTTGGCAAGGGAAAAATGGTCCTTACATACTTTATTTTGCCTTGCCACCGCCAAACTCATGACTTTGCTAAGTAAATTTTCTGTGTGTGAAAGTTGTGTTATTTAAATCTAAAAATTGATCATTTTGTAATTCTGACTTTTTCACGATTTTTCAAAACTAAAATGACGACAATTTCTAAAATGATCGGGATATAGACGATTGCTTCCATATTTTTGCGGGCAGCCCTGGGGCCAGATTCCGCAACTATGAATTTTTTACCAGTAGACACTCAACATAAAATTCACTGACAGGCACAGTGTTCATATTTCATTTAAAAAGCTATTCCGTAAGCAAAAATAAATTTTATTGTGCTAAATGTGTTTCTTCAGGCTGAATTATATGCTGATTTGTCAAATTAACTATTGCCGTTTTCTTTTCTGAAAAAGTTTTGCCTTTATGCTGCACTTTTTTTCTTAAAATTCAAGTTTTAAATTTTAAGTTTTATTGAGATGAAAAGAAGATGTCGCAAAAACTATAAATATCTGAAAAAAAGTTGAGAAAGCTGTATAGTCCTGTATTTTTTTGGCAAAACAATATTGAAAATGTTACACTTTTTCTAGAAAAGAAAACGCCATATGTCACACAAGATGTTTAGTAGTTAATTTTAATATACATACATAATCCTTTTGTTTATTTTTTATTTTAAACTTCAAACTACTTTACAAAAAAACAAAATTTACCGAAGATTTTTGAGTGAAAAAATTATTATTAGGTGTACACTTTAAATGTCAAAATTATTCATTTTCACCATTGCGGCCTCAAAGATCAAAAGTGAGCACTAAAATTGGTGAACATTTCAAAATTCATCGTTGCGGATGATGAGTGTTTTAAACGGGCGTACAATTACATACATCTTATTTATCATGGTCTCGTGTCGAGACCCAGTGGACGCTGATGAGTTAGTGTAACGCTTACGAAACAGCTAGTTGTTCCCAGGCTATATAAGTCTATACTTAATTTTATTGTCTTCATTGATCAAAAGTTGTTGATCCACACACCTAATATTATCTTATTGGTTTACACTCAGAATTTCAAAAGCCATTTGCACCAAAACACGGAATAATTGCAACTGTAATCGGCCAATGCAAAACAACTTAAATTTAATCTATTTATTCTTTAAGATAATACATATGTATGTCTTTATGTATTTGCTATTTTTTCCAAGAACACACAGTCCTATGACCCACATATCAACTGCAAAATTAAGAACGTCAAAAACAATTTCAAAGGCACATAAAACAAAATTATAATTCATTTTGTTTTTGCCAAATGCTTCATGTGTATAGAAATATGGACATATGTATGTATGTAGGTCTACATGTTTTTATACTTACAGTTGCTATAAGAAAATCCAAAAATACTTTATAGACACATTTTTGTTTTGGCCAGCTAACCGGTCTGGTCATCAAAACGACGTTGATGATTCATACTTTTGTTTTTCACTTTCTTTGGCAAATTTGGTTTTTGGCATTTTGCGTATGTATGTACATATGTATGTATATTTTCCTATTGTTATATTTTTTAATTTAAATTTATTAAACAAAATAATCTTCTCTATAACAACAACTGCGAATAGATATATATTGTGTTGATATTAAGTTTGCTTTGAAGCCTATAATAGTTAAAAGGGGTTGAAAGAATTTTTTTATGCTTAAATGTGTTTTGTATATACATACATACATATGTATGTAGCAACTACACAAAATTTCCTTCATATAGTTTTCCTCAACATTTTTAGGACGAATGACTCATTTTCCTTTCATGTTGAAACATGTTTTACTTTGCACGCTTTATGTCATATCTCTTTAAGCATTTCTGTTTTTTTACATGAGAAAAGTAAATAATTTTTGCTTTGGCCAAAAATGCAGATTTGTGTAAAGATACATAAACACTAATAATTGAAAGGGGTTAATAAAAAATGGCGTTTTGCAGCTCTTGCTACGACAATTTCGTTGGGGGTAAAAAAGTCGATATGGTAAAGCCGTCACCTGCACTTCCAAGAGAGAGTACGAAGGTACATTTAGCAAAACCAATTTTAATTTGTAAACCATTTTGATTCCAGTATTTTTGCAGCATTGCGTAAATAAGTATTTAATCAGGCCTGTTGTAAAACCCACGTGATTTCAAAGCACATGCCTTTCTAAAAGCACAAATGTGATTTGTGTCTGTTCTGCAAATCACATTTTTTTTATTTTAGATATGAGTTGTGTTCGACGTCTTTACCGCGGGAACCCGCGGGCTCCCAATTTGCACGAAATGTGTTTCTTGTGTTAAAAATTGAGCAAATTGAGTAAATGAGAAAGCTTCTGAGAGAGTAATTTGTGTTTCTCACTTTACCAGACTTTACCCGTACTTTTTTTTCGTGCAAAATGGTAAAATTCTTAAATCATATAATCAGCTGTTTGTTATTTATGAAAATAAAATATCAATGTGCAAATCACAAAAAAACATATTAGAGAATATAACAATATGTCATATTTAAATAAGTTATATTTAAATAAGTTATTTTACGTTTTTATCTAGCTCAAAATGTTTAAATAAATTTGCAAAAATATTTGTTTGAATTACAACAGAGCTGTCAACTCAGCGCTTTTCACACTGATTTTAGTGGTTTTTAAAAATCGCACAAAGAGTTTTTACATCAATGCACGATGCTGTTATATAAGTTTTAGAGCATTTTCTTTTAATAGGATTCAAACAATCTGTATTGAAAGCCACACGTTTAAAAAACTTTATTTATATATATTTTTTTCATTTCCTTTTGGCTTTTCAATAAATTGTTGATGGATTTATTATAACAAAATTTTAAAAATTTTATTTGACATCAATATTTTGCTAATAATTTGTTACCATCTATAAAAAAATTTATGTTATATGAAATTTGAAACATTATTTTAGTAATCAAAATGCTATCCATTAGTCACATTTTGAACATAAGCTATGCTAAAAAATATATAATTTTCCATATACAAATTGACGCATAAACAGTTAGTTAATAATTTGCAAATAGTTTTTATTGCAAGTAAGTGAATATAATAAAATAAATTTGTTTGTTAATTTTATATAATAATAAACATTTTTTGTATGCGTTTTTTATTGGATTTCAGTGCATTATAAAATTTTGAAGTTGAGAACACTGAATTTTAAAATTGTATAAACAAACAACAGCTGTTTTTGTTTTCATATTTAATTTCGGGCTTGAAATGTGGTTTTTTGTGTTCCAGCAATTTTTGGCAAATTTGTTGTTTTCTGAGAGTATTTTTTGTTTACTCTCATTTTACCGGACTTTACCCGGAATTTCCTCGAACAAAGCTATGATTTATACTCTTCTGAAGCACACAAAATATTGCTGGTTTTTGTTTCAGTTTACTGATAATTCATTTTCAGATTGAATTTTGTTATTCGCGGTTTTATGTGCAAAATAAAGTTAATTTCTTTTAATATTAGAGGTCGTTTTTTCTAAAAATGTTTAATAAATTTATTCAATATTTCGTTTTCCGTTGGAAAACTTCTTTTCGAATTTTTCAAAACAAATTATAACAATTGTTTTCCTGAAGACGTTTTCCAACGGAAAACGAAATATTGTGTAAATTTATTAAACATTTTTATAAAAAACGAGCTCGAATATTGCAAATAATTGAAAAAAGAAAATTAGTTAATTTTTTTTATTATAATAAATATAATTGCTGATTATAAATTATGATAAATGTAAATGCTGATGAGTTGATATTAATTTTGTTGTTTATGCATTTATTGATTTGATGCTTTAGTGCAGCCGTACTGCTTTCGGCAAAGTGAGATTTTGGGTATTCACGAAGCCGATTTTGGTAATTCCAAAAAATCCCGAGCCACTTCGTTAACTGGTTTGGAACCGGTTTTTCATATTCGGTGCGCGTTTTTGCCGTGGGACATGCATCTAAATTATAAGTGGTCATTTGCTTTAGTGCGAAGATTGAAGTTGCTGTATTGCTTCTGGGGAAGGGAGAGGAAGGGGGACTTAGACGTTTCTAAACTATAAATGGTCATTTGCTTTAGTGCGAAAATTGAAGTTGCTGTATTGCTTCTGAGGATGGGAGGGGAAGGGGGATGTTTCCTGTAGCAGACTTTGAGAATTCCCAAAAAAAAAAACTCGAAAGTGGGTTTTTATATTCGGTGCGTTTTTTAGCCGTGGAACGTCGTGTGTGTGAGCTATTAATAAGATCATAAGATTTAGTGCGAAAATTGAAGTAGCCATATTGTTTCCAGAAAAGTGGGGGATTTTTGCGATTCCTGAAGCCGAGTTTTGGATTTCCAAGAGAAAAAACTCTGAACGCGTTATGCGGATAAATATCTGGTTAAATGGATAATTATTTTAGTTTGACATCGAAGCGTGTTTTTTTAGCTTTACTATCAGGCCTGTTCTAAAATTCACCTGATTTCAAAGTGTCTGTTCTGTAAATCATAATTTTTTTTGTGATTTTTGATGTGATTTATACTCATCTGAAGCACGAAAAACAGCTGTCAGCTGTGTCAATTTACTGATATTTTTATTTTCAGGTTGAATTTTTTATTCGCGGTATTTGAAAAAAAAGAAAATAAATAAATAAAAACTAATAAACCAAATCACAAAATAATACAACAAATTTGCAATAAAATAAGCGCATCTAGTTTTTTCTTAATTTAGTGAATTATTTCGTAAAAAATAAATAACTTTACTTAAATAATCAATAGAAAACACATTAACGTGCTGTTTATAGAACACAGGCGCGCAACTCGTTTAGAAAAATTGTACGAAAGTTACTCAATTTTTTTGAGTGATTTCCATATAAAATTTATTAGGCGAGTGCTCGTCTGTGTTATATGAGCAGCACATAAGTTAATTATTAGTGTACTAAACTACGAAATTCATAATAAAGAACATGCAAAAATTGGGAGCTGATTTCAAATTGATTGCAAGCTAGCTTGGCAGTTTAAAATCGCAAAAATCAAAAATATTTTGTGTGCAGAACACCATTTTTGTGATTTCAAATTACTTTCACAAAAAGTGATTTGCAGAACAGCCCTGAGCCCCGTTACTATTTAACAACATAGTAGTCTCTCAATATTGAAAAGAAGTATTGAGATGAGTCAGTTTATAAAAAGACAGACTGTTTCATGATCTCGCACATTAACGTTCATATACATAAATTCAGATTTTTTAAACTGATTTGTGTGTTAATATATTGGTATGTCTTTTGACAAAACATGCACATTGATTTTTCTGATTTTCTCATTTAAGTCAATAAGTTGGCCCAAAAATTTGTTTGGTTTGGGTTTAATTGTGTGTGTTTAAATGTTTACCTTCGAGATCGTGTAAACTTTGTTTCGACTGAAAAAATACATAACAAATACAAAATTTTACGGAAAAATGCCACTCTGAATTTTGTTTGTTATGTAAATTGCATATTTAAGAAAAATATTTAAATTGCTTTCTTCTGAAATCACAAAAATGTAGTTTAACGACAAGTTTCACACATATACATACAAATGTATGTACTTATGTAAATAAATATCATGTTACTATTTTCATATAAATTGTACAAGTGTTTGTTGGTGTATTCTATTTGAATTGTTAAAGTTGTATGTTTGTCTTAATACTCTAAACAAATAAATAAAAACAATGTCTGTCGTCTCGATTATGATTGTTTTCTTAAGTTTGTTATTGTTGTTTCAATACCTTATCTTTCGAAAAGAAAATATAGTATTATAAAAAGTCAACTATTTTTATAACAAAAATATGCAATAAGTATTTCTTTTTCTTCCACTAAAAATACTATAAAACTAAAGGAAAGAAAACATCAAATACACTGAAAATAATAATAGGTATAGGAACAACTCAATTTTAAGGTCTGAAGTTTGCAGTTAACAAGTAAGAGTGTAGTATATTCGGCTGGGCTGAATTCTTTCATGGAAATTTTCAAGCAAAAATCGGTTTAGGCTGTATCTCGGTTAAATATGAACTGATATCGAAATTTTCCATTTTCTGTATTTTAATTACCTCGTTTTATAATCAGAACTTATTTCAAACAAAAAAAAAATTTTTCACTAAAAAGTCGGGTATATATGGACCGATATCGGAAATTTTAATTTTCTCTATTTAGCAAGCTCCTTATATTATCAGAACTTCTTTTAAGCAAACAAATGTTTAAGTTCGCTTACCCGACATTTTCATTAAAAAATAGGATTAGGCCTATATCTCGGGTATATATGGGCCGATATCGGGGGAAAAAATGTTTTTTTGCTATTAATTGACATGCTTAATAAGTGTGTGAAGTTTGAAGCAAAACAAACTATTTTTTCTCAAAAATTTCCATACAAAATTGGAAAAAATAATGGCTTTTTTCGGAATTTTGGATATGTCTCAGATATATGTGAACCGATTTTACTGAATTTCAATAGCAAAACGATGAATCGATGGGGTAATAGAATGGTGAAAGAAAAAAGTTTCTAAGTCTAATGGTTTTCTCAGAAACGGTATTTCAACGACCGACAGACGGACAAAGCTTAATTGACTTTTCTATTATTTTGATTCAGAATTAAACTTTATAAGGCCGCAAATAAAAATTGTAAAAATTACAAACGAAATCACAAACTTATATATATCCTCAACATTTTTCTTAAGGGTATAAAAAGATAATGTAATTGGTATTAAAAGTTTTGAATACTTTAGTTCTTGTACACATTTAATTCAAAATACAGATCATGTCTTTGAGGTCAAACGATTTTTCATTTTATTAAAAACTAGCTATCCTGACATGACTTCTGTAGAAGTCCTTTCTTATATAAGCGCTTTGTATCTAGGTAGAAAGGAGCTACACTATTTGGCAGAAATATGAGAATGTGATGTAGATGGGTTGGACACCTTCATCGGAACCTCGGGTTGGTTCGGAACTGGACCAGTGATAGATTTGCTGAGATACATATCACACTCAGGCAATACAAAGGGTCCAAATTTAACCCCTGTGGTCTGGTTTTTCAATGTCTGGTAGCCTGTTAAACCTAATCTAGCTGTACTGACAGACCTTGTTCTGTCAAAAGTTATTTGCCAACAGAAAAAAATTGTAATTTATATACATATGCACGTATATGATAGTAATTCAAAAGCTCCGTAATTTATAACTACAAGGGCTGTTCGATAACTCCGTGAATTTTTCAATCTGTTACTGACAAATTTTGAACTAGTCGTGTCAGTTGGTTTGTATTTGACAGCAATTAAAATCAGACAACCTCGCGAATTTGAACAGAAATGGGAACAGTGAACTTTTTGTGTTAATTAATGTTTATGTTTTGCGTAAAAAGACCGTAACTGAAACGAAAGAGAGGTTTGATAAATACTATAAGAACTCTGCTCCCTCAATTTCAATGGTTAAGAAGGTCACCCAAAAGATATCATCACGCCAGAAATATTCGAGAAAATTCATGGAATAATATTGCACGATCGGAGAATGAAAGCACTTGAGCTAGTTGATGCTGTAGACATCTCAAATGAGCAAGTACTTTACATTTTATATCAATATTTGCACATGACAGAACTGTGCGTAAATGGCTAGCGCTCTCAACCAAAAACGCAACCATATGACTATTTCAAAGGGGTTGTTCAACCGTAAACCGGATGAGATTTAAAGTCGTAATATAACCGTAGATGAAACATGGATCCATCACAATAACCTAGAGACCAAAAAACATTACGTCAGATTAATCCAAAAACTAGTCCAAGTAACTATTCTACAAATGATTAACACAGGGTTAGTCTGGAAATTACTTCATGTCAGTAGTCCACGGATTACCACAGAAAACTAGTTTGGAAACCATGTGTAAATTACTCTGATGTGAATAATCCATGGAACACTACAAGAGACTACTTTTAAAACTATTATTTTATAAAATTTTTTGCTGCACCATTGGGGTGTGCTTACAACAAAAAAAAAAAAAAAAAGAAAAAAAAATATCACAAAATTTTTCGTATAAAAATTATTCTTCATTTATTAAAAAACTGTTATAAACAAAAACAAATTAAACGCATATGAATGTTTTATTATAAATAAAAAAATAAATGCAAACACAACAATTGTATTTATAGCATATACCTGGACTTACGGGATTCAACTTTGGGGAACTGCTAGTAACTCAAACCTTGAAATTCTTCAAATATTCCAGTAAAAAATATTAAGAACAATATCTAGAGCTTCACGGTTTGTGAATAATAAAAATATTCATCGTTACCTTAATATACCCATGGTTAAAGATGAAATTAACAAATCTTGTGATAGATATTTATTTATTAATAATAAAGAAAAAAATCATTCGACTAGTCAGAAAACACACTAAAAGAAACATAGCGTAACAGTGTTACCATAGTTTGTATTTTTTGTAATAATGTGTTGCACGTATTGTCAAATATCCTTTTTTTAGTCATCATGGTCCATGTTTGCATTACATTGGACTATTTTGAAACTACCTACTCCTTTTTATTTAAAACGGGTCATGGTACTCCAATAATTTCTGCAGGGGTATATAATTTTTTGATTGAAGAAATTTACAGCCTGTTCGGCGATATCGAATGAAAATGTATGCGAAAATTTCGGTTTGTCTGTGTCACTATTATTCGTTCGCATGTACTTTTGTATTTTAATTGAATTTTGACACATCGTTCGCATAGAATAAAGTTAGAACAAACCCAAATCAATTTTCTTTCGCCTAGAATGCGAATGAACTTATCCTTTCGACATCGGCGAACTGGCTGTTAATATTGTTTTTTCTTTATTATTTTCTGTTTGTTATTTATTTTATTTTTCTTTTACATATAGACAAGACAGCTTTAAACAAGTAGTGGCAGAATTACAATAAATACAACACCAAAAAACATCACATGTATTTTGTTGGTAGAATTTTCGAAAAATTGTCAAAATATTGTTTTCATGCATGTTCTGAGAAACGCAAATCGCTTAAATTTAGCGTTTTCGATATGAAAACGCCAAATAGGTGTTTTGAGAAACGTATAACGCATGAAATATGGTTTTGGGATTTGAAATCGCCAAATAGGTGTTCTGGAAAACGCATATCGCTTAAAATTGGCGACTTCAACTCGCATTTATTGAAGTGAACTGATTGAATTTGGTAAAACCGAACTTGCAAAAGGCAATAAAATTATTCACTATTAAAATTTAATATGTTTTCTTTTTATTTCAATAAAAAGTTTAAAGATTTTTACACATTTTCATTAAGAAAACTAAATAGAAAAATTTTTCTATTTGTTGTAAATTTTTTTTTCGTTTTAACTAAACGCCAGTAAAACGCGCGTTCCTCAAAACACCTAAAAATCAATTAAGCGTTTTTCAAAACGCATTGCGGTTTCAGAACGCGCGTTCTCGGGACTTGGCTGTTTATTTTGTTTATTTATTTATTTTTTTGTTTGTTTGAGAAAGCCAGGATCTCTATGTGTTTTTGATAAATTTACGCAAAGGTAACGAAAGACAGCTGTGCGTATACCACCGCCCTATTAAAGCTGTCTTGCATATAGACGACCACTATAAAATATCAAAAATCTTTAAATCGATAGTCACATCAAAAACTGCATGACCGCTTTTTAAATACTCGTAATAATGCCTCGTGTTTTAAGAAATTTAATATTTCTGATAATTGAAATCAAATTTGTTTAAGTGTATCATTATCTCCTTCATGTTAGTAGTACAATTGCATTGTATGTACATATGTACATACATTTGTAAAACAATTGTTCTACTTCAGTAGATATTTAATCAACAATATATTTTTCTATTCCATCCCTCCCTCCCTTCTTTCTGATTGCTTCTTCTTAAGTATATTTTATTATTTAAAATTTGATATGTAATTTTGTTAACAATCTGGATTGCTATGACACATATGTATTATCAAGTGATATTTTTTAAAGGGGGAGTATTATCGAATACTAATGTTTGATTTTATTTATATTTATATAAAGTAATGAAAGGCATTTTTGCTTGATTGATTTGCAAATTGTTTAACATACAAAAGTGTTTAAAAGCGGTTAAGTAGGGTGTGTTGCTTTCATAAAAAATACTTTATATATACAGACACTTTTATATATACATTTACGAGTATATATATTTTTCTTATATAATCTTGACACTTTTAATTGTTTGTGCTTTGCTCTTTTTTTTTTTTAATTTTTTTTTTTGTGAATTAGTGTGTTAGCAGGTAAACACATGTCAACTGGGTGTGAACAATTATGCGACTTATTCAAAGAGATAATCTATTTAATTAACAGAAGACATTTGCTGTACTGACATTAAAAAATATTCTTAATTTTGTTATTGTTTTCCAAAGTGAGCACAAAAAAAAAATAATCTGAGCTGCTTGTTCCTACTATACTCGTAAATCCGAAAACGAAACGTGTTCTATCCGTTGAAGTTTAAACAGCTGGACCGAATTCGATGAAATTTTGCTGGGAAGGGCATATGAGTTTTTTTTATTGTGGAAATCTCCCCAGCAGAGGATGAAAAAGTATGAGATGTAAAAAAAATAGTATGAGATGTTTATGATCAAACTAGTTAAGAATCAAGTTTGTCAACTCGGCGCGTTTCGCACCGTTTTTAGTGATTTTTTGTGCGAAAAATTCTTTAGTAGGTGCGTTTTTGAAATTTCGATGGCACCAAAATAAGTAAAAAAGTATAAGATGTTTGTGACCAAACTAGTTAAGAATTAAGTTTGTTAACTCGGCGCGTTTAGCACCGTTTTTAGTGATTTTTTGTGCGAAAAATTCTTTAGTAGGTTTTTGAAATTTCGATGGCACCAAAATGAGTAAAAAAGTATAAGATGTTTGTGACCAAACTAGTTAAGAATCAAGTTTGTCAACTCGGCCTGTTTCGCACCGTTTTTAGTGATTTTTTGTGCGAAAAATTCTTTAGTAGGTGCGTTTTTGAAATTTCGATGGCACCAAAATAAGTAAAGAAGTATGAGATGTTTGTGACCAAACTCGTTAAGAATAAAGTTTGTCAACTCGGCGCATTTCACACCGTTTTTAGTGATTTTTTGTGCGAAAAATTCTTTAGTAGGTGCGTTTTTGAAATTTAGATGGCACCAAAATAAGTAAAAAAGTATAAGATGTTTGTGACCAAACTAGTTAAGAATTAAGTTTGTTAACTCGGCGCGTTTAGCACCGTTTTTGGTGATTTTTTTTTGTCCAAAAAATTGTTTAGTAGGTGCGCGACGTACTGTTTTAAAATTTGTGGTGTGTTTTTGAAATTTCGGTTGCATTTAATTAAGTAAAAAAGTATAAGATGTTTGTGACCAATCTAGTGAAAAATCAACGTTGTCAAATCGAAGAATTTCACACCGTTTTTAGTGTTTTCTTTTTAAGCCAAAAGTTCTTTAGTAGGTGCGCAACGTACTGTTTTAACATTTTCGGTGCGTTTTAGAAATTTCGGTGGCACGAAATGATATTCAACACATTTTTCTGTTTTAGTGTAAAAAAAAAAGTTTTTGAACAGTGTTGTATCTGGGTGTTTCTACGTTAACACTACTTAAAAAGAATCATATACAACTTGAAAATTTGTGAAAGTATCAAACGTGTTTATTAATAAATAAAGTATACTTTTTTGACAATAAATTGCAATACCTAAATTACCTTAGTTTAGTCATAACTTTGTTTACCTAGAAAAAGGTATCTACCCTGACCTGTCCCTTTGCTATTATGTAACAAAATCTTTAAAATTTTATTTGTTACTAATTCATTAAACATTTAATCGTTATTAATTACATAAAGTAGTATAAATGTTAATGATAGTTGTTTAAATAAACTTTTAAATGGATTTTATATTCTATTTAAAAAAATTACATAGCTTTTGTCCCACGTATTTTAAGTCTTCTCCCCTGCCCATTTTTGACCGTTTAAACTGCCGCTAAAATGCGTATTAGTTCCGAAGTGAATTTAGCATTAAAAATCACGTGAGCATACTCTTATTAGGCCAATAATTCTACCATAGCACTCGGGTCGTTCGCACGTGTTAGTGGTGAATATATCTCCACTGGTGAGTTTTACTCGCTTACTATTGTGGTTTCAGTTTGTTTGTAATATGTATTTATCTTAATTTGAGTATAATTTCCTGTGTTAGTTTTTTTTCTCGTTACAATACATATTTTTCTGATTTGGCTAGTTTTTTAATGAAAACATCTCTCCCCTGCCCTAATTACCCTGCTTCATCAGATGCACGGGTAGAGATTTTGCAGCCAAGGTAGATAAGGAAGTGAGATATTACTTCTTTCTTAGTATTTCACCTATATTATTTTAACTAAAACATATCAGCTATGATACTTTATACGTCATTTAGTGCTTTAAAAATGTATGTAAGTCTTAATTAATATGAATTTTGTTTTAAGTTAGTTATATAGTAATTACACACATATGTAGCATTCAACAATAATAGAAGGTATTCCAGTTCTTGCTAAGTCCTAAAGTAAGTAAGTGCTAAAGTAAGGTATCCTGTCCTGGTGTGTTCTTTACCCTGTGCAGAGTATCTCCCCTGGGAATTTAAAATACTGGCGAAAGTAGATTATTTGATTGTCCATTATTAAACATGCACTCCACCTACTTCATTAAATACGATTATGCAGAAAAAATTTATTATTTTAAATATTCCTACCCCGCCGCCATTCCTAATATCAGATAACCTCTTAACGTAGAATGACCCACATATGTTTGAATACCATTTCATTCAAGTGTCCAAAGTTTTTACATTTCATTTTAGAGAACACCATAAGAGCTAGGAGGAATGATGCTCTAAACGCATCAAATCATGCCCAAAATAAAACAGTCTTGCTGTTGAAGACTATTTACATTCTCTAAAGAAAAAGAAATATTTAATTTTCTAAAGTTTCCCTTTTTTTAATTTTTCACAGTACATACTTGTTTTTACTGTAAAAGTTTCTATTTTATTGTTATATTAGGTTATACAGGCTGCCAGTTTCATGAAATCAGCCCACTTGGGTCCTGTGTTGAATATATTATAATGTTATTATATTTCTAATATAAAAATATTATATTGTAATTACATAAAAATTTTGTGAAAAGTTTATAAAATTAACAAAAGAAATGTATCATCTTCTTTTGTCGAAACTTGAACTATTAGCGGCTTGACAGCACTGGTTGAAGAGCGAAAGCGTTTTGCTATTAAACGTTTAGGCCAAGTTTGTGAAACATCACAATAAAAGCAGACACTGAATATCGAAGCGTGTTTTGGTAATTGATAAATTACCAAATTATTAATAAAATTAAAAAAATTTTCCAAAAGCATTTGCTTTAAATCTGTGATATGGTAAAGTTCAGTTTTTACATGTTATAATTCTGGCAAATTTGTCAAGCATACCGCTCGAAATGTGAAGGAATGTTAGCTTTAAAGAACGGCGAAACAATCTGCCCACCCCTCTCCATCACCAGACGTGAACTCCATCTAGCATTTATGGGAGTATCTGGATCGCCAGATCCAAAAACGGCCCAAGAGCACCTAAAAAGAGCAATCATTAAGGAGTTAACAGCCCATTGAAAATAATCAAAAATCTCGTTCATTCAATACACAGACGACTTGCTGACATCATAAAAGTAAATACCAAGCGAAATAAATATTAATCTTATGTAGAACAATTGGGTCTATTCACTTTTTTATTAGCTTCTAATATTGACACCAATTAAAAAATCATAAACAGCTGTTTATATGTCGACATTTCATAGGAGCCACCCTATGAAATGTCGACGTATAGGCAGCTACCTAAAAAACAAGGCAACCTGTTTATAACTTTTTGATTGGTATCAATGTTAGAAGCTAATAGTCTTAATAAACTCAATTATTTGCAGTTTTATTTTAGTATTATTTTTTAAATATCTAAGAACTAAAAAAACTAACTTTTTTAACATCTAAAAATTTAACTATTTGCTTTACGCTTTGTTTTGACGCTGACTGTGTCATTTTGTGCTAAATACTTAAGTTTACTTCTCTGCTACAGCCTTTGCTCTGTGCTGGACCGGGGATTTAATACAAATTGTATTCATAAAAACTACAAACAGGTTGTTTTTTGTGTTCCCTACCTGAAGACATTTCATAGGAACTACCCTAATGATCAGAAGAAGTTAAGAAAAAATTTCAAACACTTTACTATATATACCATTATTTTAAATAAAACAATGAGAATTCTTATGTTTTGATTAGTATCAATATCACTAGCTAATAAAGTAAATAAACTCAATTGTTTGACTGTTTGTTTTCTTACTTTTTGATTGGTACAAATATTAGTAGCTAATAAAGTTAATAAGAATAATAAAGCTAATAAAGTTAATAAGAACAATTGATTGTATTAATTAAATTAATAATTGAATTATAAATTAAATTAAAAGTTTTAAAACTAATTAAGAAAATTTGCGTCATGAGGCCAACTTTTTTCTTTGAGTGTATTATGATGCACTTATAACTTATTTCAGCATTTTTTTATTTCTCCTACACAACTGCAAGATGATCAAATAATATTATAATCAAAACCGCCACAAAGATAAATCCTTACTCAATTATAACATGTCTATAAAAAATATAAAAAAATATATATAAATGCGCAAAAACTGTGATTAATACTCGCAACCAAAACCGCAAAAAAATTATAAAATATATGCTTATATATTTATTTATTTTTTTAATAAATGGCAATATTTTTTATACAAGTAGTACACTTTACAAATTGTTTTTTCTTTTTTATTAAAAGATGTTGTTGAATCATTATAAATTTTATTAAATTTGCATAAGTGTTGTAAACCTATACACTTTAAGATATCGGGCCAACCAGCATCTATTCAAGAAGGTGTTTACTTACATATTTGGCATTCGGTAATAACACAATTCTTATCTCTCGGCCAGTTTTTATGCTTTCAATTTAAACCAGACAAGTTTTTTGTATTCGCACGTCTGTGTATTAATCATAGATTTGGAAGACTTTCAAACTAAACACGAGCTATCATATGAAAAAGGATTTGGAACATACACTTTTAATTGAAATTTATGGAAAATTTTACTATTGTCCAGAATTGTTATTTAAAACTACAATAAATTTCGATGAACAACAAATTGGTTTTCTTGTATGTATTGTTTTGTTTTTTTGTTTTCATTAGTTCAGAAAAAGAGGAACATTGTGTTATGAAATTTGTTATTCTTTCCTTGCTGCCACAGAGATGAAACAAGACAAAAAAAGTAAGTCTCAGTTTACACCAAGGCGAATTCATTATTAGGTGAACTTGACAGCTCAGGTGATTATTTTTTGCTTGTCGCGTTTTTTCCAATGAGACTGTCAAATTTTTGTTCTCTTGTTTACAAACATTTTCGCTCCATTTTAATCTGTTTTTTTTGTACGATTTCAAGAAATTTTTGTGAATTTAAAAGTGGAAAACAATGTGTCGAGATTTCATTGGAGCTACCCTAATCATCAATAGACTTTGGAAATTTTTGAAAGATATTCTCAAGAATTCAATTTTATAAACAATCTAAATTCTCAATAATTTAGTTAGATTATTGTTGGGATATAAAGTTGAATGTTTGAGAATATCTTTCAAAAATTTCCAAAGTATACTGATTAGTAGTGCTACTATGTAATGTCGACATATAGACAGAACCAGAAGATGTTTTACGTGGGTTCCTGCCTTGACGACTCTACCCCACGGGGATTCTCTCTCAAGGCGAAAAAATGTTCACCCGGACGTCCACATGCATGACAAATCGTCATGCATGTACCATTACCCTTGGTGTAAGGCGGAGCCTTCCCAAAATTCTTCCGATCTCAGGGTCACGGCACCCGGTTGCAGTGCAACTCCACACCGAGTCCGAAAGCTATCCCCGCATTTGGGTATTAAACCACAACTACCACGTTGCCCCCAAAGGTCCTCAACCATAGCCGGGCGAGAAGAATGTTCCTGGGGCTCCCGTGGTACCAGAAAATAATAGCCTCTGGTCAGACTATCACAGCGCTAGAAAGGGCTGCTACAGTTTTAAACCCCAAACGGTTCGAGGAACTGCTAGCCCCCGTCGACAACTGTGAAAATGATTTACATCAGTACCTGCCTTGACGGCCTAACCTGATGGTGGACCAATTCCACGGAGTGAATTTTTCACGATTCACCACCGCCCCCGTGTGGCTTGCTAGGCTCACACAGGTAGCAATTCTTGTCATATGATTGCGGTCATATGAACAACTTCTTGTTGAGGAGTTCGGGCTTTCTAATCCCTCATGTATGCAATTTCCCAGCAATTAATGGAGGACAAGGCTTAATGAGTTGGTAGGCCGAAGCCCACTAAGAGCATCAGCCCTTAAACCAACTCACCCGTCAACCATCACCAATGGTTCCTTACAGTACACGTATCTGTTGTATAGGCAACAGATCCTCGGGAGATTGTTAGCCCTCGAAAAAAGCCATCACCAAACAATTATCAAGGATACTAACACTCCCTTCCTGCGTTTTAGGTTTCAACCACAGCCGGAACGTTTCAGCCAAGGTAGGCACCTCAACCATGATCAGCCCGGGTCGAACCGTAAGCAGAACTTCCCGGGGGCCATGCTGATCCCCGTTCTGCCAATTTATACCCTTGGCAAGGGTTTCGGAAGCCAACACAACATAAGTCATGTGGCTTCCTACAGTTTTGTTTGCCGCACCAAACGAGGGACTCCTTCCCCTCTTTTCCACGAAAAACAGAGCGCCTAAGTTAGGAATACGCCAAGGCAAAACCTGTTCCCCGGGGGGAGAGCCCCCGTCGACATATAGACAGCTGGGAAACATAGAAAACAAGCTGTTTATATATTTTTATTTATTTTTTTTTAAATGCGTAATTTTTAGGACCTCCAGCCAATTAATTGGCAATAAATTAACAATATTTCACTGGGATCAAATGCAGACAACAATACAACATTTTTGTGCTATTAGAAGTCTATAAGAAAAAAAATTTTTGACCATGAACCTGTATAAAAAAACAAATGTCAAAAGGAAAATTCAGCTCTCTACACATAAAAAAAATGAATTGCACGAGTACAGTCAAAATAAGAATTTCAGCAACAAAAGTTGTATATACAATGTAAACGGGTACTTAACAAAATAATTAGTTCGAACTAAAGGGTAGTTAAATTTCAAGGGCCGATGTTGATTTTGAATAAAACACAAACTATTAAGGAAATTATTGTAATTTTATTTTATTATGATATATTGGTATTATTCAATTATGTATGGAACAAAATATCGGCCAAATGGGCGCCGCGACCACGGCGGCACACCTCCATCCGATGGTCCAAATTTTCGATGACCCTGAGGCATAATGGAGGTTCTATGCCGTTAATGTGCCGAATTATCTCATCCTTTAGCTGTTGAATTGTTGCTGGCTTATCGAAGTACACCTTTTCTTTTAAATAACCCCAAAGAAAAAAGTCCAACGGTGTCAAATCAAATGATCTTGGCGGCCAATTGACATCGCCATTACGTGAGATAACATGGCCATTGAATTTGTTGTGCAAGAGAGCAATTGTTTCGTTAGCTGTGTGGCAAGTGGTACCGTCCTGCTTAAACCACATATCGTCTACATCCATATCTTCCAATTCGGGCCATAAAAAGTTCGTTATCATCTCACGATAGCGAACACCATTCACAGTAACTGCCTGACCGACCTCATTTTGGAAAAAATACGGCCCGATGATGCCGCCAGCACATAAACCGCACCAAACAGTCACTCTTTGTGGGTGCATTGGTTTTTCGACAGTCACTCTTGGATTCTCATTCGCCCAAATGCGGCAATTCTGTTTATTGACGAATCCACTGAGGTGAAAATGTGCCTCATCACTGAAGATGATTTTCTTCGAAAATTGATCATCCACTGTTGCCATTTCTTGCCACCCTATCGCGAACAGCAGCAATATTTTCTTCAGAGCGAGCTGTACGTACGTGCACTAGTATTTTCATATCTCCTATAGTTCCGCTTTGCTCAAATTTTTGCATGGTTTTTCCGATTGTACGCACATTTCGCGGGTTGAATCGATCGAAAATATCACGAAGTACATGATATGCATTCTGATTTGAGCACCCATTTTCATAATAGCCTGAATAACTCAAACGCGTTGCTGGATTGTGTATCTTTCCATGTTTCAAATTGAAATGCAGAAAAAATACGGAAAGCCATTTATCACATATTTCGTCACTACATCGGACGCCAACCAAAATTTTATGCCAATTTTTTGGGGTTTGTTCGGCATATATTGAGTAAATCTGCATATGGCCTTTGTTGGAAAAAGTTACTCATCCACGGTAATATAAGCTCCCGGTTTGAAGCAAATTTTACTGTTTTCAATAAGTTAATTCCAAACTGCTGAGACTAAAGCGAACTTGTCCTGCATCGGTCTCATGATTCCCACAATCATACATTTTTTCATACAAACACAACCTGTCATTTTGACTGGTACTGGTGTAAATGTCTACAAGAAAAATTATATTTGTTACTAATGTATATAAAATAACATTAAGTTTATAAAACGTGCTCTCTAATTCTGGCTACAAAAGTTATAACATCATTTCTGAAAAAAATTAATTTTGAATTGAAATTGCACGGCCAGTCTAAGTGACTGGTCTGGTAAATCTAGTGTTAACAAAAGTTTTCACTATTTTTTTTTTTTATAGAAAAATCATATAAGGAAGCGCTTTAGCTTTAATTGATTTTTATAAGAACAGCCAGCTACAACAATAGATTGTGAAAACATCGAATAATTGAACGCCCTTACACCAACCAAACGTGAAATAAATCAAATGAAAGATAAAATAATTATTAAATGGAGGAGGAGGGTCCAAGAGACTTACAAATTTGTTATCTTTTAATAAATTTAAATGACGTCATTTTACTTAATTGTAATTCGAAGAAAAGTTACAAACAAACGAAGGTGGTGTTTGCTTTGAAACCAATTATGTGCTTTCAAAATAAATACTTTTTTTTGTTTGTTTGTTTATTTTAATTTGCCATTTTTGGTAAAAGTGCACGCACTAAAATTTTACAGAAAATATAAAAAAGTATAAACGTTTACATAACAAAACTTAAACCACTTAACAAAAATTTATGTTGGGCGAGAAAACTAAATCTCTGCCAGCCAAAGTCATTGAACCTTTTTCAGCTTAATTTTATTTCTTTTTATTGTTACTTTTATCGTCTTTCTATTTTTTTTTAATTGTGCAATTTAGCTGTGTGTTTGTTTTATTGATTTCTTTATTCTGCCGAATGTAAAAAATTTTCTTATAATTTACATTTTATTTATAAATAAACAAATGAGCAAACAAAATCAGCAGCATTATTGCAATTATTTTGAGTGATGGTCTCGTTTAATTTCTAAAAGTTGAAAATATGTTTCTAGAGAAAACTCTGAGCGACGTTTCATTTTTATATTGAAGAATTCTGAAACAGGACAGCTTTGCTAGGTTACTCCATTAGCGCAGCTGCCTTTTGTTTAAGTATCTGAAAATTGTCAAAATTTTTAAAATTAAATTTTTGGTTTGTAGATTTGTACAACAGGTTATAGCTCAAGATTTTTCCTTTCTTAAGTTTTTTCTTTAGAAGGATTTTTTACAATACAAATCTGTTGTGATCAATAATTGTTGATTGAAGAAGACAAGAAAAATAATAGTCAAATCTTCAGCTGGGGGACAACTAATTAGCTGTTTCGTAGTCGCTACACTACTCATCAGCACCCACTGGGATCATGACGTATCATGATCTGAAGGATTTTTTACAATACAATTCTGCTGTGATCAATAATTTTTGATTGAACAAGTCAAAATTTTATGTTTACCGACTACAAAATTCTGAGAAAACACAAGCAGGCAAAAGAGAGCTCAGATTGGGACGTGCGACATTTTTTTTGTGTTGTATTTATTGTAGTAGTGCCGCTACGTTCGTTATTTTAAATTAAACCGTTAAAACAGAATCGTTTGCCGAAGTTTGATATAAACTACATAGCTAGCTTGTTAAAAAATAATTTCATTTACATGCCAGTCAATACGTAATGTTAATTTTAGTCTACTCTTTCCAGCATCTTTTGAACTAAACCAGTAATGTTTGCTTGTATGTTCTAAATCATAGCGCCTTTTCAGGACTCTACTTGCTAGGATAGATGTACTGCTACTTTGTGTATCGTAGAATTTCAAACTGAAACTAAATAATTCCTGAACTCTTTAACACAGATTCATTGGCTATCCAAGGATGTTTGCAAAACATCATGACTTATTTTATTTATTTATTTTTTTATTTATTAATTATATTAATTCAGCACAACAAGAATATAAATCTTATTTAAAAGTACTGGGTAGATACAGGCATACTTAGTACCCTAGGTACAAAAAAATTACGATAAAACATTTAAATAAAAAAGATACTTATACAAATAATTAATCAAAAAAAAAAAAATAATAATAATAAATAAATAAAATAAAAATAATAATAAAAAAACAAAGAAAAAAAATTTTTCTTATACATGTATCCAAAGGTATATTCAAGTGTATGTGTAAACAGTCTACTTAAGCGCCTTTCTTGGTAAAAATGAATATCGCGCAAAAGAAAACATTGATAGTAGCTGATAAAAGAGGTTGTTCGGCGCCTGTTTTCTGGAGTCCAAATATTTTTAAGGACTGGCTGACGAAGTGCTAAGGCAAGTTATTTTTTAAACTATTAATTTCGCATATTTCGGTTTCAAAGCTAGCTGGGGAATTGTTAGCAAGAGATATTAAAGACTGAAGTAGTATATATGAAGACTCTAAAACAATGTATTTTTCTCTATAAGAAACGTCCTTATGGGAAATATGTCTGTAGTTCTACAACACTCGTATGTATGGGGATTTCAAAAATAAAAATGAAGATATATTGGTGAGATAGCAAACAAATGAAGTTGTGTGCCTTTATGAAATGGTTATAAAAACGATAATTTTCTATCTAATATCACATATATTTATATAACTACAGATACATTAAAACGAACTTTTTTTTCTTTAAACAACCACAAAATTTTAACAAAGTATACATATATAATATCGTAGTGTTTAAATTATTATCATTCTGTAGTTTGCACTTATGTTGTCTGTATCTTCTTTTTGATTTATCGTTCTGTCTCTGTTTTTCTGAATATATAAGCTCGTTATTATGCACTTCTTGCACTTATGAGCTGGATGCCATGTGGCTTGGAAGCCAGGCAGATAGCACAAAAACACGCGATCAGGTTGTACGCGACAGGAGCATGGCCCCGTTTCGATTTTTCTTTTATTTCCTCAATCGTAGCAAAACGCTTTCCTTTCATCGGTGTCTTCAGATTTGGAAAGAGGAAAAAGTCAGTGAGGGCCAAGTCCGATGAAAACGGTGGGTAAGGCATGATAACGGTTTTGTTTTTGGCCAAAAGCTCTCGCACAAGCATCGATGTGTGAGCTGGTGCGTTATCATGGTGCAAAAACCATGATTAGTTTTTCCACAATTCTGTGCGTTTCTGAAGAATTGGTTCGCGCAAACGGCGCATAATTTCAAGGTAGTATTATTTATTGACAATATGACCTTGTGGCAGAAATTCATGATGCACCACGCCATTGCAGTCGAAGAAAATAGTTTGTAAAACCTTCACATTTGACCGAACTTGACGTACTATATTCGGTCTTGACTCTTCTCGACCTTTTAATTGGGATGCCTGGGCTTTGGTTTCAATGTCATAGCCATACACCCATGATTCGTCACCACTTAAGACCTTTTTGAGGAAATCTGGATCGTCGTTGCCGATTGCCAAAAGCTCCTGAACGATGTCCATGCGACGTTGTTTTTGATCAAAATTTAGTAAAATATCGAAGAGCACACCAAAATACTAGTAAGCTTTTTATTTGTCAAAAACAAACTGACAATCCGAAATGGCTGATGTTGCCAACATATATAACCAGTGATGTTAACTGTACGGTAATTACCGTATTATACGGTAATATTGTCCGTCAAACGGTAGCACGGTAATTTTATAGCCTGTACGGTAATTCTCAATAAAGTATTTTTTATTGGCTTTAATTTTAAATATTTCTAAAATTATAATTGCTTTATTAAAAATACAACAACTTACTACAACTTCGTAAGAATCGCCAAATTTGCTATAATGTGGCATTCCAGGCATAAATGAATTAAAACTACATCTTCTAAGGGCAAAAACAATAACGGTTTTAATCGAATTTATGTGTGTAAACAAATAACGTAAATACAAAAAATTTTCCCACCAGTTGCCAAATTTTGAAAAATAAATTTTTGTCCAGCACTGGCAGGACTTTAATCACAATTGTTTTTTTTTTTAGTATTAAGACTCGAATACTTATTGTCATTACATTTCTTATGTAGATTCAAATTTTAAAATAATAAAGTTAAAAAAAAATTTGAATTTGGATTTCTCTTCCACTTACATTTACATGGTAAAATTTGTATATAGTACAAAAAATACTTTTAATTTTTGTTTACTTGATAAATTATTGCAGATTGGATTTTTATTGAGAAAACCAGAACTAGATTAAGACACATGTGTGTATACTCGTATGTATATAAATTAATTATTACTTTTGTGAAATTGGTTCATTTAGTTTAATAAACGTTTAAAATACCGACTTCGTTATTAGTTAGTACGGTAATTTTGCTCGAAAAACGGTAATCTTTTTAAGGTCGTACATTACTTTGAAAATAAAAGTTAACATCACTGTATATTTTTTTTTTTTTTTTTTTTTTTTTTATCTGGGACCAGTACTCAGGGGATGACCCCTACATATGCAGCGCATTGTACTGGAACTGGGAAAATAGGATATGATGAGGAGGAAAGAGGGAGTAGTGTTCGCGAAATGTTAACGATAACAACACGAAAGTCTGAAACAAACTCTATTGCAGCGTTTAAAATGTTGGAATTAAATTAGTTAAAACTGATCAGTGCCCAGTGTATATACCTTCGACACTGCTCAAATTAGCAAAATTTAGTCCAACACCTTCCCCACTACAAGGTAATGAAATTCATTAAAAATAATATTAATATTGAATATATAAAGAAAACACGGACTACGGTGAAAAAAGATAAAAAAAAGAAGAAACACGTGTACACATACTGCTACCTATTCCGGTGCACTTTTATTTCATACGAAATTGGTAATAAACATACATATATAGAAAATACGGACAACGGTAAAAAAAGAGAAAAAAAAAAGACAAAAATAAACACGTGTACACAACTTGCCACCTATTACGGTGCAATCCGGCCTTATACGAATTTAATTAATGAACATACACATATTGGAAATACGGACAGCAGTAACAAAAGACGTGTGCACCTGATGAGAGACAAAACACTACTCCTATAGAACAAACATGTGTACCGACATAAGAAAAAAATGCGAAAGCCGGACAAAAGTAACTCGTGAAATTTGAAAATAATGGTTATTTTTAAATCAGACCATGTATGTGTGTATGGTAGACAGACGCCCTGTTTTAGATGTTCATATAATAATGTTAACTTTTATTTGCTTTTTATTTTATTTTTTACTTTTAAATACTATTTCATCATATTATTTTTTTATGTTTTATTTAATCAATTTTACATATAAATCAAATTTGTTTTTTTTTACTCGTATATTATTTTGTGAAAAAATTAATATTTCCCTTAACTTCGTGGAGTGCCACCAAAAAACAAAATATTTCGCCACGCCTTTTTATCAGCAAATAAATTTGTAAACTTTTTGCAAAATATGTTTATTAATTTGAATCAATAATGCAATTAATATTACGCAAATTGCTGGTATTCGTGCTAATTAAAAACATCATAAACCAGATATAAATAAACTTTGTTGTAGCTTTTGCTAAAAAGAAAAAATAAATAAATAACAAATTACAAAAGAGTATAAAACGAATTAGCCAAACACAAAAAATATTTTTCTTCCCGGCACGCATATCATAATAACCCTGCATTTTTCTGTCATTCACTTGCGATAACTCAACTCACCCATCCATTCAACACCTTTAAACCCACAAAGCAATCAGTCGACCGAGCAACACCAGCCACAATAAAGAAATCAACCCAACTCATATAAATTGTTTATATTGTCTACTATTTCTCCACATATGAACTTACATACATACATACGTACATGTATACATACCTACATACATATGTACGAGTATGTATTTACAAATAGCAAAAACATGGATGGGTTCAAGTGTTTCAAGTCATTAGCGTTTGTATAGCGCTGGATGCCATAAAACATGTTTAAAAATTTTGAATCTTTTGAGTGTGATTAATTAATTACTCGTACTAAATTGCTGAAATGGATTTTAACATAATCAACAATTTGAAAGTGTTAGAAACTAAATTTAATTAGTTGTTCATTAGTTTTTTTCTTTCGATAAATTAGAAAAATATAAACACTTCTTATTGTTCTCAAACCAAAAGAAATAATGGACCTAATATATATTTTTTTTATTGAAGAGTGGCGTAGATAGATACATAGAAAAAATTTTCCATATTAATTAAAGATTCGTTACCAAAAAATTTGTTGCAAAATTAATCATCCAATTTAGATTTTGCACAACTTTTTTAAATACAAATTTTTTTTTGCGAGTTGGAAAACTTTGTTTACCTGTACAACTTTTTCTGCTCATTGGACAACATGATGCCAACTAAGTGTCTGTCGTGTTGATACATATTTTTGGTTATTTGAGCACATTTTCCATAACTTTCCGCATTGTTTCTGGACATAACTGCTCACATTGCTATCGAATATTCTCTTCTCTCCCGGGAACAGGTTTTGCCTTGGCGTACACCAAACTAGGGCACTCTGCTTTCTGAGGTATAGAGAGAAGGAGTCCCTCGTTTGTTGTAGCAAATAAAACTAGGATGCCACATGACTTATGTTCTCTTGGACTTTCGAAACCCGTGCCAAGGGTTAAAATTGCTAGTACTGTTAACAGCAGAGTCCCCGGAAGATTCTGCCTTGCAGAACTCTCACTGCTGATTATGATTGAGGGGAATTAGTTTCTCTATGGCACACGCCTGTTTTGGAGGCTAACAACTACCCGAGGTGCTGTTGTCTTGCAACAGATACCTGTACCTTACGGATCCAGTAGTGATGGTTGGACGGGTTAAAGGCTGATGCGCTTAATGGACTTCGGCCTACCAACTCATTAAGCCTTGTCTTCCATTGACTTTTGAAAAGTTGCATACAGAAGGGGTTAGAAGGCGCGAACTCTTACGCAAGGGGTTCGTCTATAGGGCTACAAAGTTATAGCGAAAAGTTGGGACCTGTGTGAGCCCAGTAAGCCACACGTTGGCGCTGGAGAATGGTGAACAATTCACCCCGTGTAGCTGGGCCATCATCAAATTATGCCGCAGTAGCAGGTGCTGATGTAAATCGATTTCACAACTGTCGAATATTCTTCTTAAGAGGTTGCGTTTGTCTGGGGCTTGTTGGCATAAGCCCTCAGCTTCAATTAACCCCAAAGAAAGAAGTCTGGGTATGGTTAATTTTGCGATCGTGCTGGCCATGTCAAATCTCCAAAACGGGAGATTACGTGACTAGGATATGTTTCCTTCACAATATCCATTGTGGCTCCTGGCGTGTGTGCGGTTGCACCGTCTTCTTGATATGCCATGTTCACCAAGCTCCGCTCATTCAATTCCGGTTGTAAGAAGTCGCTTTTGGTGGTTCTATAGCGCTCGCCAGTAACACTAGCTGTATTACCGATGGAGTCCTAAAAAAATAGGGTGCAATCACTACTCCCTCGTAAAAACCGCACCACACAATAACTTTGAGTATAACGGCTTTTCATGTATCATACGCAGATCTTCAGAGTTTCGGAAAAAAAGATTTTGTTTATTGAAGTAACCATTTAAATGAGAAAGCTTCTCGTCGTTCATGATGCATGTATTTAGTGGTTAACAATGCCTCGACCTGAGATAACACGGCCATTGAATTTCTCGTGCAAAAGAGCCAATGTTTCCTTCGCTGCGTGGCAAGTTGCACCATCCTGTTGGAACCACATATCTCCCAGGTATATATCACCATTCACGGTAACTACTTGGCCGAAGCTATCGCGAACTACAGCAATATTTTCCCGAAGATGCACAGATCCGGTTTGCTGAACTTTGCGCACAGTTCTCACGATTGTGGACACATGATCGGCTATGCTAGAAAAAAATCATTAAGTGCACGAAATGCACTTTGAACTCCCATTTTATTAAAAGGCTCTAACAATCTTTAGGCGCTGTGCCTCTCCATAGTTGAATGTGTCAAACACAGAAACAAATTAAGTTGGATAAAAACATGATGTTAAGGTGTGGTTCCCAACTAATATCGTGGTTTATGGTTGACTCACCCTTTATTTTATATAAGAGGTGGTAACCTAATCATCAGTACGAGTAGACTTTCAAATATGAGAATACTGGTTTTGTGTTTTTTCTTGAATTTTCATTATTTTCTTAAAAATAATATAAAAATGTTTTAACATATTTTTCAAAGGTGTCCAAGGCCACAGATGACTAGCTTGGCACCTATGAAATTTCAACATATATACAGCTAGGAAACACGAAAAACAGTTGTGTATATTGTTTTTAATTTTTTTTTATTATTTCAATACAATATCTGATTTCCCATGAAGAAACTTCTTCTGGAGTAATGTCGTTTTATTGTTTATCTATAATTAAATTATTAAAAATTTTTATAAATGCTTTAATTAACAAACAATATACTTTTGTTTGCATATAAATGTTTACATTTATAAATTTTAACACTTAAAAAAAGCTTATATTTTTCTCGAAATTAAAACTCAAACATTCAAAAATTTAAAAAAAATTAAAACATATCCCAACAAACACTTAGGTTTGAATTCAAATTGAGAATGATTTGAAATCAAACGTTTTCTCAAACGACAAACAATATTTAAAAGGAAAATACAAAATTTCAAAATTTTCTATACTCACTTAGCTCTGTCTTTCCTGGGCGTTCTTTTCACAAACTGTGCCGTTAATTTCAAACGACTAAACGATTACTACCGAGGTCGGTATTCACATACCGGTTACCACAAGACAGTGACAGAGCTAAGTAAGTTACTATTTTACAGAGTTGCTATTACGAATGAGCGATTTTAATAAAAACAAAGACAAATTCACAATGTTCACAACAATAGTGTTCTCAACAAAAAGGGGAAATTATTTTCAAATTGATAAATTCGTGTATTCTCAAGATGGTTTCAAATGTAATTCTCAAATGTTTTTCAAATGTGGATTGTGATGTGGAATACAAATAAAAAGTAGTTTTTGCTTTACAAATTTCTTTTGATTTATTTGCGATTTTTAATTTAAATTTTCTATTAATATTATTATTTATTTCATTACTGTTTTTTTTCCCTAGTCTTGAGGTTACTGAAAGGACAAAGTAGTTGGTTCCTCTTGGCTCTAAATCGTGCTCAAAATAGACAATCTCATTAATTCTTATTGTTTCATTTTTTTATGTTATGCTTCATGCGTTTTTACTTATTAAAACAAATTTCACATTTAATTGCATATTGCTCACAAACAAATCACATTTATTAATCTTTTCCCGGATTATTTGTAAATGAATTTAAAATGTTGATGTTTTTTTTAAGCAATTGCTGACACATTTGTCTTACGATTGGTAGTTACACTTAAAAGCAAATTATTAATAAAAAATATTGAGTATCAAATGTTTATTTTCAAATTATTCTTAATTTAAAATCAAACCACTGAAAAAGGTTTTAAAATTATGTTTGATATCAAATATTAAAGTCATTTTATATTAAATGTTTGACTTCGTGTTTGTTGGGATTTTGCAAAAAAAAAAAGGAAATTTTTCAATCTGCCTCAAAGAAGTGAAATAAAAGTTAAATATTTTTCAAATATATGAACAACACGTGAAGTTTTGAATATGTTGCGTCCACTACTGAATTTTTTTGAACACGGCAGGGACATAAATTCATTTGCATAAAAGTTTACTACAGTGTAACCACCTTAGAATTTTTAGCTTTACAAAATGCCATTGCTTTAGAGAACGAGATCTGTTTATATCAACCTTTCATTAAAATGTTCTCTTCAAAAAAAGTCTTAAAAAGATAAAAAGGGCAACTTAAGACTTAAAAATTGTTTGTCTGATACGCTTAATTCAGGTTAGACGGGCCTTCACAGTTGAAAATATAGTCGCATATATCATCTGTTCTATAATCAGAACAGTATTAAAGAGTTGAAACTCTACGACAATATTCGATTATATTTCAAAATAGAGACCAAAAACAATTCAACTCGAGAAACACTAACTTATATCCGCGTCGATTAAAATTTTTCTTCAAAAATATGCAATTAATACCACTCGTAAGTGAAGTAAAGTCAACTAGTATGTATCTAACCCAGTGGTGCCCACAAGTTCTATATGGAAGAGTAAACACCAATACATTTAAGGAAAAACTATTTCTATTTAATATTTTTTGTTGTAAAAAGCAAAACATTTACAAAAACAAAATTCACACTGATAATCGCTGTCGTCAATGTTTACCAGCAAAACATACCAAAAACGAACGCATATATTTAGACTTATTTTTATAAATTGCTTAAAAAAAAGTTCTTTAGTTAAGAAACCACTTATATTATGATTTTATCTTATCTTCTACTTGAAAATTCTGCAATAGTTTAAAAATTGCAAAAAATACAGGCTTCTTAATGTGGAATATTTAGTGCCTTTAAATAAGTGAACCGGAGTGTATGTAATGCACCTGTTGTATTTTTCGGCAACAACTCCGAAACGCCAATAAAACGCGCTTGTCTTAGAACAGCTAAAAGAGAATTAAGCACTTTCAGAAAGCTTTGCGGTTTCGGATCGCTCGTTTCTCAGAACATGGCTGACGGTTAGTAGCAAGTTGCACGGCTTGTTAAAGGTTAGTCTTCAGGCGTTCTTATTGTAGTTTTTGCTGTACAATGAGTACTTAAATACAGGGTGGCTGATCAATTTTGCTACATTAGGAAACTCAAATAACTTTTTGTAAAGTTTATGTAATAAATTTTTTGGTAATTCATTAGAAAAATAACACATTTTTATTAAAATAATTTATGTAGTTTTGAAAATAATTGAATTCAAAAGGCCTTCGCCCTCGGTGACAAAGTTATTCATTACTGCCTGGAGTGTTGCAGCGGCAATTGTCTCAGTTACCGTTCGAATGGATTGCTTTAAATAATCCAAATTTTGTTGGATTTCTTTTGTAAAATTCTTGTTTGACACAATCTCACAAAAAAAAAAACAAAAATCAGGTGCAGTGAGATCAGAAGACCTCGGAAGCCAACGGAATGTGAAGTTTCTTGATATCAGTTTTTTGGGAAATTTTTGCCTCAATTCTGTCATAACAGGCGTGGCTATGTGACAAGTTGACCCCCCTCACCCCTTCCCCACCCCCTTGTTGAAACCAAACAGTGTTGAAAGGGACTCTTTCGGCGCAATTTTGGAAAGAAAACTCTTTCAACATCTTAAAGTAACGCAACAGTACTTCGAAAAAGTAAGGCCCGACAATGCACCTTGAAGATCCGCATCCGATGGAGTATCTGTGGGTTGGAATTACTCCATATTCGAGAATTTTGTTTTTTAACATTGCCATTTAAATCAAAATCAGACATAAAAATGCAGTTCAAGACGTTTTCATCCTCTGGCACCATTTAAATGATCTTCTCACAAAATTTCAAGCGAATCGGGAACACTCTAGGGTTCTGTTTGTTTGTTAATTGAGTCTTAGATGGAAATAAGTTTAAGTCTTGGTGTACAATTGTCTGCGGTGACTGTCTGCTGACAACCATTTGACCAGATAAGCTCCTTGTCGAAACACTAGGATTGGATTGTATGGCAACAGCTACAGCAGCGATAGTTTTCTGCGTCCGAACTGAGGGATCTCGATGATAAGGCCTTCTTGCGATTATGCCACGCTCGGCAAAATTCTTTACGAGCCTCATTATACTCCATTTGCTAGGATGGACCTGCGTCAAACGTGCGCCTATATCCTCTTTGGACGGAAACAACGGGCTCTAAAGCGTGAAATCTGTGCTCTATCCAAATTCTTGTTTCATTGTCCCAATTCTCGATTTTAGTTAAACTTAAAGATCAATCTATAAAATACAATAAAAATGGAAAAGTTTTGTTACACAGAAAATAAGCTATTACGTTTTTTTTTGTAGCAGCTTTCATCAGCCATCCTGTATTTTTTACATTTTAGTCAATTCACTCTAGAGACAGATGTAGATAGGTGGCTGAATGGGAGAAACAAGCATACAATAAATGCTTCACTTGCACATACATACATACATAATATTTAAATAAACTCTTAACCGCGAATGTCCTTAATGCTGTATGTCATGAAAATTCATGTTACTTGAGGTTGACTTATAAATTTTGGATTTTTGTGCATTCGTTAAATTTTCACTTCTTTTTTGACATATTGTATAAATGAAACAGAATAATAAGAAAAATAACACAAAATGATTGACATCGTAAAACGTAACACTAATAAATCTAAAGACCCATTAAAACACAATAAAATTCATATTAAATTAAAATTGTTTTCTATTAAATATGAAGAACACAATGCGCAGCAATTTACGGTTTCGTTAACTTTTGATCTGTTGAAAAAAAATTCGTAAAAGTTTTTATATCCGTATTGAAATGTTCAAGTCAATCAAATTGAACATGGGAACCAATAAACAAAACTTTTTCGCCTCGGCAAATCAAAGCGATAATAGTGTGTGTGTGTGTCTGTGTTTTCTTTTCAAAATTAGTATGAATAAAAGGCATTCATTGAAAGTTAAAATTCGTTTAAATTATAATTTTTTGCCCAAATCAAAGTGTTTAAGGAAAAAAAGTTAATATTGCTTTATAAAATCCAAATATTAGAATATTTTGCTTGTTAGCATTCATAATACATGAGTTCCATTTGACCCTCTTTGCGCACGGTCTTGTAATTGGCACATTCGAAATTTGACCGTTAGGAGCGGTGATTTTGTTGCTGCATCGAATTGCCATTTGTTTATTCAGTTCTACTGATGGAAAATTGCATACGGAAGGGATTAGAAGACCCGAACTCTTAAGCAAGGCGTACGTCTATAGGGCTACAAACTTATAGCGAAAAGTTGCGACCTGTGTGAGCCTAGCAAGCACCGGGGCGCTGGTGAATCGTGAATAGTTCACCTCCTGGAGTTGTTTCATCATCAGGTTAGGCGGTGCAAAGGCAGATGTAAATCGATTTCACAACTGTCGAAAAATCTACTCCCCCGAAGAGCGGGGTTTGCCTTGGTATATTAGAAAGTGGAGCTGGAACTGGATGAACAGTTTATCCTCCTTTATCTCCTATTATTGCTCATGGTGGAGCTTCTGTTGATTTAGCAATTTTTTCACTTCATTTAGCTGGAATTTCTTCAATTTTAGGAGCAGTAAATTTTATTTAATATACGTTCAGTAGGAATTACATTTGATTGGATACCATTATTTGTTTGATCAGTTGTAATTACAGCTTTATTACTTTTATTATCATTACCAGTTTTAGCAGGTGCTATTACTATATTATTAACCAGAGCACTCTACTTTCTGGGATATTTTTTTTTTATCCTGGACCAGTACTCAGGTGATAGCCCCTACATATGCAGTGCATTGTACTGGAACTAAGAAAATATATTATGAGGATGAAGGAGGGAGTAATGTTGTGAACACACGGAACGACCAAAACAAACGTTATCACAGCATTTAAAGTGTTGAAATTAAATTAGAGGAGTAGGAGTTTTATATGTTCTGTTGGACTTCTGAAACCTTCAACAAGGGTTAATGGGTGGAACGGGGACTGACAAAGCCCCCGGCAGGTTCTGCTTGCAGACTATCTCGGCGCCAATCATGGTTGAGGTTTGTGTTGTGAAAGTATTGAGTATTGGAGTACCGACTAATCAATACTGCCTACTTTCTTAGGTACTCAATACGTCAAAGTAAGTAATCAATACTTTCAGAGTTGTATTTTCCAGTAGGTTATATGTATTTATGCAAATATTTCCTTTAAAATACTATATATATTTACAAATCTAAGCATAAGACTATGAAAAAAGTACAAAATATTTTAAAATAAATTAAGATGTAATGATCGTCAAGCTTGAGGTCTTTTTTATAAAAATTTTTTAAAAAATTGTTTATTTAATTCAATATTTCGTCTTCCTTCGGAAGACTTCTTCAGGAAAATTTTTTTGATTTTTTTTTTAAATAAAGACAACTTAAAAAAAATAATTTTATATTCAGTCGTAAAGCAGCTCTGGGCTTCAGAACAGCGCTCGTGTCATTGTAATTATTTCTTAAATGCGGTCAGGCTTGTGTTTGTTGTTTGGCCTTCGAGAGTTTAGCGCCTCGCTCTCACAGTTAACTCTTTGCCTTAACTAACTGTAGTAGTTTAGAGTTTTTTTGAGGGTTTCTTTGTTCTTGCCACGCCGCAACTTCTTATGTGAAGGCATAAGTCGTTATAGTTAGTTACAGCGCCGCAGCAAATTACTGTTAATACCAGCTTCGTTACTCCGCCCATGCCGTGCATCCCAAATTTATTTGCAACTGTATAGTTAATTAAACAAATAATTTTATATTATAAAAATTTTGGCTTTGTTTATGAATTATAATTAATTTTCTCTAATTGCTTGCTTTTCTTAATGATGCAGATGAAAGCAGTATTTGCTATTCATACATATTCAGTTATTGGACCGTAAATTCTAATTTATCGGCACGCATGGAGGGTATATGTAGATGTTCTTAACACCAAGAGTATTGGAATGAAAATTCAGTGCAATGTTCGCTAGACTGAACACATTTTTCATATCTCTAAAGATGCACTTAAGTGTCTTGGTTTTCTGAAATGGTGTAAGAAATACTTTACTTCTTTCGATCTCCTTACCATTTATACCATCTATATCCGACCGAAAATGGAATGCAATTCTCATGTTTGGGCCACAGTGCCTCAAAGTCTATTTTCGGCTTACTCGACCGTGTGCAGGTATTCAACTCTATTGACTTAAGAGGACGTTACCGCCGTGGGGAGGTTATATCGTTACTACAATAGATCTTTAATTTCTGACGAGACTAAAGATCTTGTTCCCGAAAAACACATATTCCCCTTTTTTTTAATGAATTAAACAAAGTTTAAAATAACACATTAATGCACGACTATAAACAGATATATATTTTAAGTAAATAAATCCGTTAAAAGTATTGAATATTATTGAGTACTTGGCTTGAAAAGTATCGAATAACATTGAGTAGTTAAAACTAATCACTTTTTACAACACTAGTTGAGATGCCTGCCTTGGCTTGATAACTTGCTGCAATGCCGGTTTTCGGGGGCTATTAACCCCCTGAGGTGCTGTTGTGTTGCAACAGATACTAGTCGTAACGATTAGACGGGTGAGTTGATTAAGCCGTAATGCCACTCACTTTTTTTCAACTTTTCTTAATCTAAGATTGAAAGACTGAAATAGTCAATACTCGTAATAGAAAAAGACGACTATATAAGTTACAAAAAAATAACTTATGCACACATAAATACGACATTTGTAAACAAAGCGATAATAATATCCAATTTTGTTCAAAAGTAGTGAAAAATTATTATAAAAAATCCAAAAGTGTAAGGGCAAAAGCCTTTTCTTAATTATTGAAGTGAAACATTGGTGTCGTTTATAATTTTTAATTTATAATTTGGCAAACACATTTAAATTGTAAAATATTTTTTTGCTGCTTTTGTGTTTGTTTTGTTTATTTTTTTATTTTTTTTTTAAACATTCAGTCATGCGTCATTGTTATATGTATGAAAAAATCGTTTAGTTGAGAAAAAATCTCTACATTCAGGCATTAAACTAAAAAGTTAACAGCACAGTAGTATTTTTAGCTACAAACATCACTTTTAGGCAAACATTTTTTGGTTTTTTATTTGACACTTTCCACTTTTTATCGATAATTTCTTGAAAATTTTTGACTTTTTGGATTTTTTTCAATATAGCCGAACTGTTTGCTTTTAAGAAGACTTTCAATGGTAATATATCTATACTCTTCTTCAAAACCTTAAAAAAGTTGAAAAAAAGTAAGTGGCATTACGGCTTTAAAGGATGATGCTCTTAATGGGCTTCGGCCTATCAACTCATCCATTGACTGTGGTAAATTTGCTTACAGGAGGGATTAGAAAGCCCGAACTTTTCAGCAAGAGGTTTGTCGATATGGCTATAAATTTATAGCGGAAAGTTGCAACCTGTGTGCGTCTTTCAATCTACACGGGTCGCTGGTGAATAGTGAATAATTCACCCTGCGGTGTTAGTCAAGGCAGGTTCTGATGTACATCAATTTCTCATTTTGTCGAAAAATCTGATATGTATTGCAGTTTAAAAGTATTCACTAATGCTGGCACGTATTAAAGCATTAAATTCTTCTAATTAAATTTCCCTTCACATTATTTGTTTGAATTTCTTTACCATTTCGTTTTTTTTTTTTCATGTTTCCCAAATATGATGTAATTGAAAAAGTTTCTATAGCTGTTGCCAACTTGAGTTACAACTGCAACAACTACAACAACTACAACAACAACACTTTGCTTTCTAACCGACCAAAAATTGGAAAACGAAGGCCGAAATTTGTTTAATGTTGCATTATTATTAAATAATTATTGAACGTTATTCTTTCTGTGTTACGTGAAGCTTTACATAATTGAATGATTGGTTCAAATTACAATAGAATTTTGTTTGTTTAAAAGCATTTGAACCGCACACAATAAATAAGATAGATAATTATGCATGTTTAGACAAAGGAACCAACAATGAATGTTATCATAATTTTATTTAATGTTTTTTTTATATTTTAAGTAAGTTTCTTTTTAATAATATTAAAACAAAAAAAAACAGAAAACAATAAACAAAAACAAGTGAAAATTATTAGAGCGCATTAATGTTTTCTTGCTTTTGTTTAAAAACAGTTTGATGGAAATCTCCATTATTATTATTATTTTTTTTTCTTTAGTTTTTGTTTATTTAAAGTTTAAAGCACCAAACACTTCTTCTACAATTTCTGTTTGAACGTTTCTGTTTTCAGTTTTCTGTTTATTTCTTTTATTGCCCACAATTTTCATAATTAGCTTTTGCTTTTTCTATATCATTCAATGCAAGTTTTGTGTTGTGCTCTTTTTTTTCTTCTTTCAGTTTAACTCCACTTAAAAATGCAATTGATACCATTTGCAATAAATTTTTCAATTGAATTATTAGTATTAGCCTGATTTTATTTTGCTTTTTTTTTCTTTGTTGAGATTGCAAACGTATTTGGTTTGGGCCTGTTGTGGGTTTTGCTAAATATTTTTGCTATTTAAGTGAAACATTTTCCTTATGGTTTAAATGTAGCAAAAGTTTTTTCCATACAAACTTTCATTATATCACTTTTACTTGCTTTTTTTTTAAGGGGAAAAATACAATAAAATACAAGTTAATTTATTCCTCAATCAGGTTGGTATCAACTAAAACTCCAAGACAAATAAATGATTAAACTAAATGTAATCGGCTTACACTTTGGTTTCAGGTATTTAAAAAAATATTTAACATTTTTAATCATTTCAAAAGTGATAATATTTGATTAAAAATGTGTTCAAAGCAGAAATACATATAACTGGCTTTGTTGTTGGCTTTAACACCAAAAGAAAGAAATAACAAAGTTCATTTTATCGATAAAATCTTGTTTTGCAAGCGTAAGACCAGCAGAAACAAGAAAAGAAATGCAACTTTGATTGTGATTATGCAGGGTGGCCCAGAAGTCACCATGGGGCTTAAAAGCTTAATACCTTTTTCGTTTATTAATATTTTTCTCTGATAATATACAGCATGTTAATTTTTTTACCCTAAGTAGGAAAAATAATGTCTCTTAAATGACCTACCGTTTTTGGTTACGTACTGATGGCCACGCTTTAACGCTTTAGAGCATTTTCCATAACATCTTTCAAAATTTGTTGCTGTAACCTTCGAATTTCTGCAACAATGTTTGCCTTGAGTGCAAAGACTGTTTCTGGCTTGTTCACATACACTCACTCCTTCAAATAACTCCAAAGAAAGTAGTCGAGTGTTGTTAAATCTAGCTATCGAGCTGGCCAAATAATTTCAGAGTTTCTGAAAATTCTGGCGCCGTCCTGCTGAAATTACATACATGTAGTGCAATTCACTAACTTTACATCTCAATTAGACACACATTTTGTTGTTTGCACTAACCCCTACGTTATTCAGTAACTATATTTAGCCACCGTAAAGGGTTTTATTTTTTTTTCACGTTCAGATTGTTATTACGTGGCAACTCTCCATTTCATTGTTATTAGCTATTGTACTGAATCTCTTTTTTTTTTTGTTTATATGTTTTCTACATCTTTTGTAACTTAGACCATTTTATATACATACATAAAAATTTCTTAATATGTGTATTTGTTCGACCTTAATATAGAGTCTATACGTGATATTATATCAAATATTTTTCTATCAGCAAACGCCAAATTTGATAGCAGAGAGAATTGTATCACGTGTAGCCTTCAAAATTAGTATTATTGCAATATTATATCAGATATCACAATATTGTTTTGATAATATATATTTAGAAAACCATATTATGATATGAGCTGTCCAAAAACGTAAACAAAACGATATAATATTCAGTTTTTGAAGAATTCCCGAAAAAATTTTAATAAAAAATTCATAAACAGCCCAATTAAACAGCTTACGGAATTTATTTCTCTCGAAATTTAATCCTCACGAAATCACATGAAGTACTTTTTTCAGTTCACATTCAAGAAAAAATCACAATTTTTGTCCGTAAGAATTGAAGAGTTGATCTCCCATTAGTGTTTTCAACGAATGGAGAGAAAAAAAAAATAATAAAACCTCAAACTTTATTTTTGTTCATAATTGGAGGAAAGGGAAAAGTGATAATATTCTTACGGAATTTTTATTTATAATTGGGCTGAAAATAATTAAAATATTTATAAAAAATCGTTTATTGTTCATTTTGTTGTAGGAATATATAAATTTGTTCAAGAAAAACACAACATTCAACGATGTTTACTGCATGGTTGCTTAAAAATTATGAAATATTATGATATTTGCAAAAATACTTGGCGCCATGCTAGATATGAGAGAAAATATAATTTGTATTTTCTCGTTAATCTGCTGATGTTCTCTATCATATTATATCAGAATTAATATCAGTTGTAGACACTGTGTAAGGTCTTTTTTGGCGAATTACAAATAAATTCAAGAGGAGGGAGAAAAAAGGAAACTAAGAAGAATATTTAAAATAAAATTTCAAGAAAGCTAAATAGATAAACAGGATATTTAGAGGAAAATAGGATACAGCAAATTCAAGAAGAATGCACAAACAAGGAGGCTTATAAATAGTTATAAGATTGTAAGGGACAAAATTATAAGAATAAGGTCATCAATTACTTTTCTCATAAAGTGTAGAAATACAGGTATTGTACCTAAATTTATTTAAATTCAACTAAGAATTTAACCAACATTTTTGATATTGAACGGGGAAATTAAATAAATATTATTTGGCCTGAAGAAGTTATCCAAAGGAAAGCGAAATATTGCCAGATAATTAAATACCAAAAAAACTAAAAAATTCCAAAAAAAAGCTCGAACAATTACACACAAAAACTTCTTAAGGTATACATTTCTTGATTAATTATAAAATCGAGCAAATTTTTGTGATAGAAAATAAAACAACATCAAAAGCTTTAACATACATACATACACACCTAATTACATTTAACATAAAAATAATGTTATTTTATATTCTATCAAAACATGTTTGATTTTATAACCAATCAACAAATATTTTCCTTAAGAAGTTTTCTAAAGGAAAACGAGATTGAATAAAAAACTTTTTAATAATTGTTTTATTTAAAAATATTATTTTCAAGATTTATTTTATTAGAAAAATAGTTTATTAGATACATTTAATGAAATAAATATGTAAACAACATAAATCAACAATTTATTTTTAACAAAATTTTATTATTTAACAAAAAAATGGAGGTGTTAATTAACAACTATTTTTGTGGTTAAATATAACAACTGCCTGAAACAGCTGATTTTAAACACCAGCATACGGTGTTTAAAGTACTTATGAATAGGAAAAATTTTAATTTTGTGGTTAATAATTTTAACCGAAATAATTGGGGCTTAAAAAGCATAGTGAATCGCACTACAGGTCTCTTTTCAAAAGCAGGACGTAAAAAATGTTCTATCACAAACGGATACCGCTCTCCATTTACGGTTGCAGCACTTCCACCTTCATTCTCGAAGAAGTAAGGCCCAATGATATTGTTATCTTTTAGTTTCTAAAAACGCTTTTGCGGACTCTTCAATGACTCACACATTTGTTCGTTATACAGCACTTCATAATATAAAAATAATTCACAACTTTATTTACACTTGATACCACTGTGTACCAATACACTTGGTACTTTCTGACTTATGACTGTCTTGCACAAAACTTACAAATAAACTAACTCGTTGTCGCCAACCTGTCTGCTATTTATACTTTATTATCATCTTCCACAATCGTCTCGATCTTTCTAGTCATTCTCAATTCTAGACTCAAATGTACAATGTAACGCATATACACATTCACACATATGCTAGCGAACATTAAGCAAGTGACATAAGCAAACAATATTAAAACAAAACACCAAGAATGCAAGAATAACAACAATATGATTTGTAATTGATTTACTTAGAATTTTACGTACTTTAAATCATTTATGTTTGTTTCTTTGTGTATTATGTTTTTAGTTTTATCTTGTTTGTGTGAATGTGTTGTACATTTATAATAAGCAGATCAACAGCTGCATACTGGGTTAGATGTGATAAAATTTCTTAACATCACTCATAATAAAATTTTCAATAAAGTAAATTTCATTTCTGGCTAACTCTTGACTGGGTATGACTCTTTCTTATATGGGTATGACTGAAACTCTCCTTTTTAAATATGACGCAGTTGTTTCTGATAGACTATTTAGGCATTATTAATTATGTATGTGAGTTCTTTTATGAACTAAAAAATACTAAAAACGACAAATAATTATAAAAAAGTACAAAACTAGTACTTAGCACTTTCTTAATAATTCTGAATGATAAACAAGAAAAAAGTACTAATTCTAGCACTAAAAGTGTGAGTATAGCAACTCTAATGTGAGCGCAGTACACATGCCTAAATTTCCATTTATTAATCAATTATCATATGCACAGAAACATTTCTTAATTTTCATAAACCAATTTCGATGTATCGGTTAATAAATATAATACAGATTAAATACGGAGCTGTAAAGATAATCGTGCATTCAAACAAAAATTTAGTGAAAATAGTTTGAACTATAGCGGCCAATTTTTACAACGGCAACATAATAACGATTCTTACGTTTCGTACTGTTGTACAACAAAATTCTTAAGTTTAAGTTTCTTAAGAAGGATTTTTTACAATACAAATTTGCTGTGATCAATAATTTATAAAGTTCAACAAAAATTCAATAAATTTAATTCATAGATTTTTAATTTACTAAATTAACAACCTTTATATACCAAAAATAGTAGTAGATTTAATAAATGTACTAAGTTCATTTATTTACAAGTATGAAACAGCTGACAGATTTGACGCCACATTTCTTTTACTTTATTAACAACTTAAACTTTGTTCAAAAAAGAAAAAAAAGCTTGAAAAAGTTAAAATAAAAGATGGGATTAGGTACTTTTTTAAGATTTTATTTCCTCTCACGAAACAGCAATTGAAAAATTCGTTTGTGCATTTGTGGCAGAAACATATCTAAACAAATGTCAGCTGTTTCGATTTTGTGTATGCTCATTACATAAAGAGCAAACATTTTAATCGCATGTTTATGCACTTATGCATAAATGGCAGATAAATCTGTTTGAAAATCGTCAAATTCAACGAAAAAAATCGTCAATATGATTATTGCAAATCGTCAAAAATCGTCAGCTAGTAAAATTAATTATTTTTGAATAAAATATTTATTTCAACAGCGTAAAGTATAGAAAAACAAGTCATTGGTACCTATAATAAAAAACTACAGTATTTAAAGCTATAACAACAAATATATACTCCTACAAATATGAAGTTAATTTCATAAGTATACCATTCATTAATTTTTGTGGCATAAGTAAGTTTTAAAATAAGATTTCATTTAATAAAAGGAACTATTATTATATAAACACTTCTGTTAAATCGGGTATATCACCTCGTAAGTCATAAAAACCTAAGATGCAAAGTTTTAGGCGTTCTTTAGTATACAACATTTTTTCTTAAAATGGTCTCTTCAACTAATTTCTCACTTTGGTTTTGCTAAGTTCTACGTACCTGGATGCAAACTCACGAGAATTCGATAAAACTAATAAGTTTGCTATAAACTTAGGCATAGAAGGATACTTTAATCCAAAAATCTAACATTTTCATATTTATAGCGTAAAAGAAAATTTCCAAGTTTAATAGGGCTCATTACTTTAACTCGTATTAAATTTCTCGTCTTTCGAATTCTACGATGAAATAAGAAAACTTTTTCATTATGTTAGAAAAGACACTTCCTTCTTTTATAATATTGTAAGGACTTATTGAAGTTAAAGTTTTGACTTTATCTTCAAATTTAATCTTTTTTAAATATGCTTTTACACACAAGTTTGTACAATTTTTGGTTTATAATTTTTCAAGCGCTATTTACATATGATATTTTAAATTCATCTCTAACATATATAATATATGTATACTCTAAAATAACTATCACATACTGTTGCAGTGTTACACTCATACATATATATTTACGTGCTATAAACATTACTTTCATTTCCGACATAAATTAACTTAAAAAAATGAAGTATGCATGCATTTGCTTGAAACATATGACAGTAAAATTGTGATCTACAAAAATCGTCAAAAACAGACCTTAAATCGTCAAATCGTCTATAGAGTATTGACATTTATACGCCACCCTAATATTACAAATATGAAGAGCAACGTCTTAAAACAAATCTGTTGTACAAAACTACCAATATTTAATTTGTTGTTATTATTATTTATTTAATTTCATTTTATACTTATATGAAGTAAACATGAATAAAGTTTGTTAGTAAGCATTTGCAGCTGCTCGTGTTTCATTTATTATAGTCTCACGATATTACATCGTCAAAGTGTTATTTTCAGCACTCAAAATCGTTAAAATGACGATAAATCGTCAAATATGGCAACTATGCACCTTTGATTTCGGAGCTAAAACGAACTGACATTAAATTAAATTTTTGGTTTGTACATATGTACATCGGGTTTTAGTTCTAGTTTTTCCTTTCTGACCTTAAATTGTTCGCATTATTGGTTCTACTATGTTTCTCATCAGTTTCAATTAAGCTACGTACACACGGTTGTCAGATTTTACAATATTGCTAGTAAAATTGTCTGAAAATGTATTACAGTCGTGTGAACTACCAATTTTTAACTTGCAATGTTGTTGACCATTGTCAATCAATTGTAAGACGACAATGTTGTCAGGCATTGCCAGATAATTGGCTGGTATTGTAAGCTCAGTTTTAATTGTCAGATGCATAAAGTCAGGTGCATTGACAATGGCATCATTGTCAGAAAAAAGTTGTTCGTTGTTGATATACATAAGTGGCAATGCCTTATAACATGTCTGGCAATTTTTTAATCTATCAATCTGACAACCGTGTGAACTGACAATGTTTGTTGTCAGATGAATTATTTGTCAAACCGTAGTCTGACAATGAAATTGTAAGATTTTCTTACTATCGTCTGAACACACAATTTACTTCTACGGGACAATTTTTCAATGTCACTACATTGTCAGCATGTTGCATGCCAGATCTTACAATATTGTAACATCTGACAACCGTGTGTACATAGCCTTATAGTTATTTTCTAGCCTAAAGAATAGCTACACCTTGTTGTTGTTGTCTGCAGTGGTTTCTAAATCAACTTTAGAAACTTTATATAAAACCATTTCTATTTAAACTAAAGTTAAATTTTTTTTAGACGCCAACTTCATGTATCAGCGTTTATTTACCTATACGTGCACGTACAAGTTAAATTCTTTAGAAATTCCTTAGTGGCAGTTCAAAAATTTTGCAACATTTTATCAATTCTGTCCTATCACTCTTTAATAAAATAACAAATTAAAACTGCCCCTTAAAAAAAGAAAAAAAATGTATGTACAATAAGTATAAATAAATTTATAATATTCACTTGTCAAGAAAATGCGATAACGTCTGCCAACACATTTCTGTTATTAATTCGATATACTTACATATGTATGCACAAACATGGATACACACATATGCAGAACAGATATTTTGCTGCTGCTGTTAATTCTGCCGTTGCTAACATTGTTGTCATTATTTTTCGAAATATCTTCTCTCATTCTTTTCGGTTTTGCATTGTAAAAGCGATCAAATTGTGTGTGCATTTTGGTTTTATGGTTTTCGCCATCTACACTTGCCGCAAAACTAGAAAAAATAAAAAAAAAGACAGCAGCCGCAGCAGCAATGAAAATATCTGCTTCAGTGTCAAGTGTAGTATGAATTTATACGCCACATCAAATATTAAGAAAAAAAAAACTACAGCAAAACGAGAAACAGAAAAAATGAAACAACAACACAAGTAGCAGCCGCAAGCATTGCAACAAAAACAACATGAATTTTATTGACTTTTTAAATAAGTGCAGTTTTATTTAACCCTAGATCTATAACATCTTTTGGTTTAGTAGTACTTAAACACGTCGTTAGTCGAAACAACAATAAAAATCGATTTCTTTTCAAATTAGCGGAGTAATCAAGTTTTCACGTTTAGCAATTAACTATAATTAAGCGAAAAACTAGTTGGCTTTTCTCGAGGGAATCATTTATTTTGGAGATTATAGTAAGTTTTTGGATCAAGATAGTTCGGTCTAAAAATTATGTATGGCGAAATATGTTAGTTGCAAGGCAGCTTTACCAGGTAGTGTTAGAATTACAATCAAAACTGCAGTTGTTGGTAATTTTAACCAGTGTGATGATGTCCGGTATACTTCCATAAGTATACCGGACACACATCTACGCATCTATCTTCTGCGATTATGAAAAGTATCCTCTTATAAGAAGTACACATTTATTATTTGAAATAATTTGTTATATATTGCTACATTTGTTATATATTGCTACATTTTATTAATTTATTATAGGCTTTGAAAAAAATTGTGCAGATTAAACTGCTTTAACTTAGACTGGTTCAAGTTGAGTTGTAGAGTTGCAAAACGACTTTCAGGGCTTTTTTGTATTGGATTGCGACAAGGGCTCTAGGTGCTAGCTGAAAGCTCTAGGAAAATATGTTTTAATCCTTCAATATAAGAATTTATGGCAGATGTGCCCAGGCTTATGCGCTTGATGCTCAATTGTTTTTGTAAAAGCGCTTAGCTACCGCACTCAGCACTAGCAATCAAAAATACAAAAAATATTAAATAAAAGTAGTTTTTCCTTAAATGTATTGGCGTTTGCTCTTCCATATAGAACTTCTCGGCAGCGCTGATTTATGGAGTCGGATATTTCTATATTTACCTGATCTTAAGAGTTTTCAGACGCTTTTAATTTCCTTTAAAAGTTCGGCAAAGACATTTCATTGACCGAACAGTTTTATTAAATTAAATACTACTTTTTCTTGTTGGTGCGTTTCATTGAATACAACTTTAGTTCGTGAGTTTCAAGCAAAATTAGTTAATTTTTAAAATTAATTCGTTCTGCTTTCAATGCTTCTATCCGCTTATGAGAGATATATTGAGCAAAATTTTTGTTTAAATTTAAAATGTCCGCATCCAGTTATTAAAGTAGCTGGCTAGACTAGGTTATAACTTTGAGACTGTTCCAATGTAAAAGACAGCAAAAAATATTTGACATTTCTTTGACCCGGTTGCTTGGTCTACTTTGCTGTTAAATTTTATATCAAAGTATTTTAAAATAAACAATATTAAATCATGTGAATTTAGAAAGCTTTTGGGCGAATCAAGTTTAACACTATACTTTTTATTTCTTGCATACATATCGCTCTTTTATTGCAACATAATCATATCTCAAAAAATTAGCTTTTCGAGTTAACAATGCAGAATTGTATTGTGCAAAAAATTACTTTTAAAGGAAACACCTTTAGGAGATGTTTTCTAAACAATTTTTTTCAGACTTATATGGAAACTAAAAATTTGTAATGTGTTTTTCTTGAAACAAGCTTTTTTTTTTACTAATGACTATGTTGCGATAAAGGAGCGATATATTTAATTTAAATCCTCAGAAGTGTGTCTTCCGATAAACATAACATAAAAAATAATTTCAATCCTGAAATGTGTGTCTTCCGATTATTTAGAGCCAATTTGAAACAAATGTGGAATTATCTTTTATTTTCCTTATGGAGAAATATCTTTTGTATTATAATGGAAGTTAAATAGAATTTATGTTTGCCAAATAAAAAAAATCTCATCAATTTTAGTATTTTATTGCACATTTGGTAGCTTTTTAAAAAATATTGGTTGTGGTAGCACTGATTGCAATAAATACCAAACGCCAAAAACATCACATATATTTTGTTGGTAGAAATTACGTAATATTGTGAAAATCTTGTCTCTATTTTGACAATATTACGGAACAAAACACAGCTGTACTTATACCACTACCTGCTAAAGCTGCCTTGTTTGCTTTAATCAAGTTTGGGGCGAAAATCAGAAATGTTATAAACTATAGATAACTTCTATAGTTTATAACATTATAGTTCTAGGGTTAAGACCGATACTTGTATAGACAGCTTTATTTAATTTTAAAAATTCATTTAAAAAATTATAACATTTAAATTTTTTTCTCTTTTTGGTTTTTTTTATTGCAGACGTCTTGTTTTGACAAAAAATAGTATATTTTCACTTGTGTGTCATTGAAAAATTCATTTTTGATAAATAAAAGTGAAATCGTGTATCTCGTTGATGATGCTGCGGGGAAAATATTCAAAGGCAACAGAGAAAGGGCTTTAAGTTTAAAGGTTTGTATTTAGAATAAGCTAAAAAACAATCATTTGATTCCAATTCAAATATCTTTTTAATATTTATCGCATCTCTTATTGTATTGCCATTAATTTTGCTTAAAAAATTACATTAAAAAATTGTATAATTTATCTCCTTAAAAATAAAACAAATAATAGAATAAATTTTTATAAAAAAGCTTTAAATTCATATTGAATAAAAAAATATACTTCCCTACGTGCTTTGAATGATTATTTTTTTGTTTGTTTTAATTGTTATTTGAATTCTTGTTCAAATCAATACTCGTAGTAAAAACATAAAATTACATACTGTGGAAATGTTACTGTCATTAAATGAAATAAAGTTACAATAAAAAAAAATGACATCATCATGAATGAACATTTTTTTTTTTTTACAAAAGAACAAATAAATGGTCAGCAACTTGCACGTCATACTCTAAGCTTTTCTTTATTTTCGTTTTTTGTATTGGGTTAAATTTTCCCAAACGTCAATCTTCAGAAAAGGCATTTAAGTGCATTCATTTTTATGTACATACAGATGTAAATATATGAGGAGCCGCAGAACAAAATGTAATTTTTTTGCATTTTTTTTTCTACAAAATGTTTTTTTATGTATTTGCAGTAATTTGGCCAAGTTCTACTGGAAAAAATCTTATTTGCATAATATTTCTTCCCTTCTAATAGAAAAATTTTGTATTTAAAAAATTGATGCAGTACAAAACGTGCTTTTTTCTGCTATTTTAACAAAACGTACTTTTTCATAATAATTTATTTTTGTTTGTTTTATTGAAAATAGAGATGGGAAAATATGATTTTCTCGAAACACGCATAATTGTAGCTTGAGCGAGCGTGCGTGGTCACGATGAAAAAAAAAACACACACACACACCCCACACACACCTCTCTAATTGTAACAGTAATGCAGTAGAGAGAGAGAGAGAGAGAGAGAGAGAGAGAGAGAGATATCGAAAGTAGTTGACGAAGATATTGAAATAAATGTTTGAAAATTTTATTTTTTTAAGACTAACGAAATTGAAATTTACTTAAATTAAACAACCGGACGCTCACCATCCCGGTATTTTTGACGGATTATGAGAAGTGTCCGTTTAAAAATGGTACACATTACACCTATTGTATTTAATTCTACATTTATTACATATTTCTACATTTTATTAAGGCAATGCTAGGCTAGTATTTGAACAAATTGTGGAAACATCACATAACTTGTTGAGCTTTCAAATAACTTAAAATGCTTTTAATATGTTGCATTGCCATAAAATCGTCTCTAGCGAAATGCTTCAGACGGGAGATTGCTTTTTATGCTTCATAATAATAATTTATGGAACAGGGTAATTCTACAAGTACCTCATCTTCCGAGTCATCAGGCTCCACAACGGCGCTTGAATGTAATGTTTCAATTAAACCAAATTCAGTGTAGACGCCTTCATCTACTTTTGAGATGTCGTCAAAGCGTATACTGCTGGAAGTTCCAAAAAAATACATTTGTAGTAAAACCAAAAATATACTGCTTCCACAGTTACAGTACGCAGTATATGTGTTCTCCTGCTTTAAATGTGTGTGTTCGTGTGTGTGTGCGTATTTTATGTGTGTAGTTTTTTGTTAAGGAAGTTATTTAAATTCAATACCCCGTCGTTAAATGGCCTACGATATATTTTTCATAAAAACCACATTAAGTTTTTTTATCGCTTGTTTATTTATTTATTATTATTATATATTTTTTTGAGTGGTTATTTAATAAAAGCAAAAGCAAAACAAATAAATTGAGGCAGGTTCTTTAATTTTTAAGTGGAAACAAACTTGTGCCACTTTTAATATTAAAACACCTTAAATAATAATCCACTATACATTCATAATACGACTACAATATAACAAAGTTATAAATTAAAAATATAAAAAATTCACAAACTATTGAGTGTGGTAAAAAGTTATTATATCTCGATTTTTGTTCTTATACACCAACGCGTCTCAAATCAGATCCAGACGGAGAAAAAATAATAATAACAAATCTATTTGTAAACTAAGTTTTTTATGAAAAAAAAAAAAAAAATTATAAAAACGTGTAAGTTCAGTATTTTTCAAATATTCATTTTCAATAAAACTTTAAAGTTAACAAAAAAAAAAACCGGTTTATTCGCTTGATTGAACCAATCAAAAAATCATAAACAGCTTGTTTTTATGTTTCCTAGCTGTCTATATGTCGACATTTCATAGGAGCTATCGTAATCATCAGTAGACGTTGAAACTTTTGAAAGAGCGTTTGAAGGTCGAAATTGCAAAGAAACGACTGCTTATGGCAAAGAAAAAAATTTTGTTTCATCAAGTCAACGCACAAGTCAACCAAAACAATGGAAAAACTACATGAATTAAGCTTCGAATTGCTCCCACATCCACCGTATTCGCCAGATTTGGTTCCCAGCGGCTACTGGCTGTTCGCAGACCTGATAAAAATGCTCGCCGGTAAGAAATTTCGTACGAATGAAGAGGCTATCGCTGGAACTTAGGCCTATTTTGAGGCAAAAGATAAATCGTTCTACAAAAGTGGTATTGCAATGTTAGAGCGGCGCTGGAATGATTGCGTTGCGATGGAGATTACGTTGATGAATAAAACCAATTTTGAACCAAAAAACTGCGTTTCCTTTGTTAGCCCCGGGAATTTTCAGCCCATGTGTTACAACTTTGCCTCTGCCGTTTTTTCCCTGAAATTCGAGGCTTTATTGTAAAAAAACTTTTTATACATTTATGATTCAAAGTACTGTCCATCGTTTCCATCGGTCCATCGGCCATTACTTTCACCCATCTTTCCGACAGCGTACGAATTTCGCGTTGAAAAAGCTGATCATCTTTTGAAGTGATCCACGAATGGATCCAATTTTTTACTTCTTCATAAAACCGGAAGTGCTGGTCAGCCAAGCCCTGTGACATTAATCGAAACAAGTGATAGCCCGAGAAAGCGACGTCTAGAGAGTACGAAAGGTTGGGTATTGACCACTTTTGTGACATGGAGCATTGTCATGCTGTAATTCCCTTTATCATGTCTCTTGTTGTATTGCGGCCGTTTGTATTTAATGCTCGACTCAGACGCATTAATTGAGTTCGATAACGATCGGCTGTGACTGCTTCTTAATACACTCGTAATACACAATTTAGTCCCACCAAATACTGAGCATGACCTTGGAACTATGAATATTCGTTTTGGCCTTCAAAGTGAAAGCATGGCCGGTATAACCCCTTGAACCAATTTTTCGTCTCCAGTTACAATGCGATGGAGAAATCTCTTCCGTTTTTACTATGCAAGCAGCTGTTCTCAAGCAAACAAACGGCGTTCAACATCAATCGGCTTCAACTCGCACGGCACTAAATTTTCTTCTTTCTGAATAATTCCCATGACTTTCAGGCGTTTTGAAATGGGTTGTTGATGCTGTCAATTCTTGCCAATGATCCTGTCTATTCTTGCTGCGAAGCATGGTCAAGTAATGCCTCCAATTCTGCGTATTTGAAAAACGTCCCTCTTCGACCAGCACGGAAGAGACGTCAAAATCACTGTTCTTGAAGTGTTACAACCACTCTCAGTACGTTCTTTCCTAATGGTGGACTCACCTTACGTATTTCAGATTATTCGATGAGCCTCAGCCGTAGATTTCTTCATGTTAAAGCAGAAAATTAAAGCCTCCCGCAAATGCCGAAAATTTGGCTGGCATGCTGATATGTTTAATCGAGAATAACTTTATGATGCAGGTACAAATCGACCAATATTTCGATGGCGTTATGTTTACAAATACCTAAGCTTATTGTATGGCATCTGCCATCTATTTACGGCGGAAGCAAAGTTGTACACCTAATATAAAAAGTGTTAATATACATGCCACAAGAAAACGATATATTTGAGGAATCTTATTTTTTTAACATGAATTTTATTTTATGGAATGGTATCTGCAGTTTTATTACAAACTGCGATATTATTGTCATGACATATGTATAATTTGAAACGAAATAATTCTTTCACCAACCCAACAAAAGCAAATAAGTATGATGTATAGTGTAGTATAATACAACAATGTTAATGTGTATTAAACTTAAGTGGAACTCGGCCATAATTTTGTGCTGCTGTCATAAATTGCGGCATGCAAACACCATCATCTCCAATCAACAAATATGATGATGTTCTTCATCGGCTAAAAACGTCATCACCAAAAAAATACCGTAAAAATTTGTCACATTTCATTTATGTATATGGGTATGTACTCGTATTTAAGTTTGAATATGATAACTTGTTTTACCAAATATAATTCTACGCGCATTTGTTGTTGTTTGGTCAAATTTTTGCTCCAGAGGTGTCGTTTTCGTTTCGTATGACAGTAATGAGTTCCACTGCGTGTGCTTGTCATTTTTTTTTTAATAGAAATTCTAAAGTGGGTTATTGTTTAAAATTTGTTTCATTAATTTGGTTTTAGTTCGTTTAGCTCTCTTTAACGTAGCGGAACAGTTGTTGTGTGCCGCCTAAAAAGCTCGTGTCGTATTGTTTCGGTTTAATTTTTTACAGTTTTTTTTTGTCATTAGTGTGTGTGTGTGTGTGCTAACTAAATATTTTTGATTTTTTATATATTTTGTTTCTTTTTGAAAACCTAAAATTATATCAACTTTCTTTTTAAACTTTATTTTTAAAATTAAAAAAAAAAAAAATCTTAAAAAATTTATTTAAATTAAAAAATTGTTTTTATAACAGAAAAGTTTTTTATTATGAATGATTGATTTATTTACTTATATTATACAAAACACGTGAAAAAAGAATATCTTTGAATGCAAAAGTGTGAATTGTAAAAATATTCGTAATTTATTTATGTTTGACACATCATTTTATTTGTTACAGTTCGTTGATTCTGAGGAAATTCAATATTTTCTGGTAATTTACTGTTGTGTTTTTGTTAAATATTTTTAATAAGTTATTAATTTACTTTCAAGCGTAACAGTATTTGAAGTCAAGCATTAAATATTTGAGAAATAATTTTGACGTTTTTATAAGTTTTATGTGTAAATTAATATTTTAAAAAATTATCCGCATTATTTGCGACTCAACAAATAATAAACAACTTGTAAAAATTTTCTGCTGACAAGTGAATAAACTCATGAAACAAAAACATTGTAAAAGGTGGAGAAAAGCTTCCGTGTAACTACATCGTCAGGCCGTAAAATTTTATAATGGTCAAGAACGGGAAATTTCAAGATTCTTACGCGAATAAATTTTTTATGCGAATAAATGAACAGTATTTTCTACAGTTTCCGTTTAAGTTTGTTGAAAATATTATTTTGTTAAATTGTGATTAAAAATCAATAATACAATGAATAAAAAATTTCCCACCAGGGAAAATTTCAAACTTGAAAGTTATCACAGAGATTTTTTAACTTTCTGTATAATCTGAAATAGTAAGTTATTTTTATAAAATTTTCGCTAAAAATTTATTCTACAAGTAAAGCAAGAAATTTATATTATGATGAAAATTATATGAAATTTACTGTTATGAGAAATTTGTATAAATCACTGTGTTTCATTAGGCTAGAACACACGAAAATAATTTTTAGTTGAACAATTTTTGTTCTAACCCTTCACACACAAGGCTAATTTATCTCCGACATAACATATACTCGTTCATATAAGCAGCATTGTGTGTGTGTTAATGGCTTTGTACTCATTTGAATGCTTGGGGTGTGTTTGTATTGATTTTGTGCTGCTTGTGCGGGTATGAATCTGGTTAAAAAATTATGCCGACAAAATATCACTGCCTCCCTTCGCCCTGTCAGAATAATTGTTCTTGTGTGTGATAGGCCAATCGAAACAATGCGGGATTTTGTGCATTAAACATAATCAAGACAATAGACTACCAGCTTTAAATGTTGCAAGCTACAATTTTATTAAAAGCGGCAACAATATAATAAACAGCTGATGTGTAATTTTGACTTTCAGGTCGTTGATTTCCAGTTACTGTTTTTTTCTAAAGTATTTGAATAGAACAATATCACATGCAAATAGTCGTAATAAATCTTATTGGCTTCAATCAAAAACACAATATCATCTGTACTCATGGATGGTATAAATATTGAAGAATCGGATGCTCTTGATGTTCTTGGAATGAAGATACAATGTGATGTTCGCTGGACTAAACACATTTTTCATGTCTCTAAAGAAGCATGCAAGTGCCTCGGGTTTTTGAAATGGTGTAAGATGTACTTCACTCCATCCGATCTCCTTAATATTTATACCACCTACATCCGACCGAAAATGGAATACAACTCTCATGTTTGGGCTGATGCCTCAAAGTCTATTTTGGGGTTACTAGACCGTGTGCTGGAGAGGGCAAAGAAGGTCATCGGTGACAATAGGGTATCCAACTCTATTGACTCACTGGAGGATTTATGCAGTGTGGGGTGCGTAACCCTATTCTATCCACAGCTCATCCATTTGTTGTCGATTGCCCAGGGAATCGTACTATGCATTACAGAGAGAATTCGTTTTTCAGCCGTACGCTTCGCCTGTGGAATAAGTTGCCCGCAGACGTGTTTCCTGTGTGTTATAGCGTTGGAAAGTTTAAGTCAAATGTTCACAAACATTACTCCCTCTTTCCCCCTCCTCACAACCAATTTTCCTAGGACTGGTACAATGCACTGCATATGTAGGAGTCATCCCCTGAGTACTGGTCCAGTACAGGGTGGCCCAGAAAGACCGAAGTGGTGTGAATTGCTTATAACTTTTTATTTAAGAGATATTTTTTTAATTTTTTTTTTTTTAAATACATTAAATTTATGGGGAATATTTTTGGATTAGTTATTAAAAATGATATCCCGCAAGTGGTGGCCATATTCTGCTTCGCACAAATGTGCTCTTTCCAACACATTTTCCATGACCTTTCGCAAAACTTCCGGTGGTATGTTGTTAATTTCTTCTCGAATATTGGTTTTTAACTCCTCAATAGTCCTAGGCTTATTAACATAAACTTTTCCTTTTAAATAGCCCCAAAGAAAACAGTCTGGAGCGGTTAAATCCGGGGAACGCGGAGGCCAATTAAAATTGCTGTTACGAGAAATTATTCTTTCACCAAAGATGTCGCGTAAAGGAGTCATTGTGGCCCTCGCAGTGTGCGCTGTGGCTCCATCCTGTTGGAACCATATTTGCGGATGGTTTTCCACGGCTGGCCTTACAAAATTTTGCAACATGGCCCGATATCGATCACCATTGACGGAAATGGCGACACCTTGTTCATTTTCAAAAAAAAATGGGCCAATGATCCTTTCTGAAGAAACACCGCACCAAACGGTACACTTAACTGGGTGCAATTGTCGTTGATGAAGTACTCTCGGGTTTTCCGTAGCCCATATCCTACAGTTTTGCTTGTTAACGAACCCATTTAATTGAAAATGGGCTTCGTCACTCATTATTAAGTTATGAATAAAATTTGGATTCTCTTGTGCTTTTTGCTGGAAATAAATTGCATAGTGAAGTCGTTGCTGGTAATCTGTTGGTTTCAATTCTTGGACAAGTTGAATTTTGTATGGAAACAATCCTATGGTGTGCAAAATTCGCTGCAGCGACGTCCTTGAGAGGCCCAGGCCCAGTTGTGACGAACGTCTCCTGGTTGATGTTTCTGGATCCTCCCGAATACTCTCCTGTACCACTTGAATATTGTCAGCCGTGTGGACAGTTCGGTGTCTGCCGGGACCAGGAAGGTTCCTTACTGCTCCTTGTTCTCGAAAATTTGCAACCAGACGGTTTATTGTTGACTGAGAGGGTGCAACCCGCACATTAAATTGACGACGGTATGCACGCTGAGTCAACACAATGGACCGTTGATTTGAAAAGTAAATTTCAACAATTTGGGCACGTTGTTCAATTGTGTATTGCTCCATTATAAATTATCCAAGTCTTCTTTACAAAATACTGAAAAGAAAAGAAAAAAAAATTATAATAAAAAAGTTATAAGGAATTCACACCACTTCGGTCTTTCTGGGCCACCCAGTATAAAAAAAAAACAAAGTAGCTCACGGGTGCAGTATGCAAGTTTTTGATTGGGTATATAAGATTGGAGTATCCACCTTCCTTTTTTCTGAAACATACGAAGTAATATAGAATGAATTGGATGGAGTCTATGTGGCTAATCCTAACATAAACGATTGGTCTCAAATATCATCTCCTTTTTTGAAAAAAAAAAAATGGTCTCGCTCGTTGTTTCGGGGCCATCAATATTATAAATCTTCTTTACATCATTACTTGGGAGTAACTTTACGACTGCAAACTATAAAAACAGTCATGCTTCCTAACTTCACCGATAATTCTTTCGTTATTGTCCACTTTTACTTCTTCCGTTAATATAGTTTTAAAACTTTTATATTTCACGACAAAAATTCATAAACTTCAAAATCATGTTTTTTGTTAACAATAATGTTGTGAAAATCGCCAATTATTCAAAAGCTATGGTAACATCGGAAAGAGAGTCAAACATTTATAAAATAAAAAAGTCCGCCATGAAAATAATATAAAATTTAATTTTATGCTGCTCTGCACTGCAATCTTTTACTTCAAAATCGTATGAAAAACCCCACCACAATAAATTATCGTTACATTGTTTTCAAACTCTTACTAATTTTTTGCGGCAATTAGTATGTGACTACTTTAAAAGCTTTTATATAAATTTAGCGGTTTTATAACTATTTATTATTTCTATTTAGAGATATTTATTGAGTTTGGTGAACAATACTGTTGGTTCATGGCACAACGTTAACGCTCTTATTTAAGTTACTTACTACAGCGTTAAATTAAGTTGTGCTTTATGTTCTTTTATGCTTTTGATGTGATGTTGTGAGAAACGCAAATCGTTTAAATTTAGCGTTTTCAATTTGAAAACGCCAAATGACAGAAGTATAACGCAAGAAGTGTGGTTTTGCGATTTGAAATCGCCAAATAGGTGTTCTGGAAAACGCATATCGTTTAAAAGTGGCAACTTCAACTAGCATGTGTATATTAAGTGAACTGATTGAATTTGCTAAAACTGAACTTGCAAAAGGAAATAAAATTATTAACAATTAAAATTTGATATATTTTCTTTTTATTTAAATAAAAAATTAAAACAATTTTACACATTTTCACAGGCACGTTTTGAGAAACGCAAATCGCTTAAATTTAGTTCTGAGAAACGTATAACGAAAGAAATATGGTTTTGCGATTTAAAATCGCCAAATATGTGTTCTGGAAAACGCATATCACTTAAAATTGGCAACTTCAACTCGCTTGTGTATTGAAGGGAACTGATTGAATTTGCTAAAACTGAACTTACAAGAGAAAATATAATTATTCACTTTTGAACACCTAAAAGTAAATTAAGCGTTTTCAGAACGCTTTGCGGTTTCAGATCGCGCTTTTCTCAAAACATGCCTGTAAATTAAAAAATTTTTCTATTTGTTGTCAAACTCTTTTTCATTTTACATAACTACAACATACATATATACGTATGTAAAACGCGTGTTGTATTTTTTCGGAAAAAACTCCGAAACGCCAGTAAAACGCGCGTTTCTTAGAACACCTAAAAAACAGTTAAGCGTTTTTTTCAGAACGCTTTGCGGTCTCAGAACGTGCGTTTCTCAAAACATGTTAAGCTTTAAACACATAGACGACAGCAGACAGCAAGCAGCAATCTGTCAAAAATAAAATACATGTGTTTAAATGCACACGATTATTTTAACGACATCACAGCAGCACGACTTCACAACAGCATTTGCTGCTGCTGTCAACTTAGACTAATTTCTATTTTCGTAAGCAGCAAAAAGTGAACGCAGTGCTGCCCCCATAAACATAAATTGGCAGCAATAAGAACTAAAATTTGTTTGAAATATTTAATAGAAGTAAACGTCACATAAATCAAATAAATAAATTGAATAGCTTTTACAGTTTTACGTGGTATTATTACGTTTTCAGTCAGTAATTTTATTTTTATTCATGTAAAACATATATCTGGCACCTCTGAAATTTGCATTGTCTTTAAAATAATTATGTTGCCGATGAGACGGCAGCATTTGAAGCTAACTTCATTTGTACTCGTGAAATTGTGAAGTCTGCTGTCGTCTAAGTGTTTAGAGCTTTATGTTGCGTTTGTAACTTATAGAAATATCACTGCATTTTTTTCTGCGTGTATGAATGAATTAAAAGAAACACTTGTTTGTTGATATATATTAAACTTTTTTTGTTTGACACAATTTTCTTAGTCATCTTCCAAAGACTCAATTTGTTTTTCTTAGAAGACACACACGCTCACTTTCGAGTGTATCAATTAATTTAGTTGTCCAAGTTTTTAAGTACAAGTATCCATAACTTCTGGTAGACAACTATTCAAGTGACAAAAAGGCAAAAATGATGACACTATTTATTATACCCTTGCAATTGATTATGCATCAGTTATAAAATCTTATAAATTTTATAAAATTATCTCATGTTTTAAATTTAAATAACAAACAGATGTTATTTCTGGTTCATCTTCTCTCTTTAGTGTGAGTCATATAAAATTTAAAAATGTTTGATATCTCTTATTGTTTTATTGAAACGTAAAATGTTTTATTAAAATATTGATTAAAGAATATATTTTTATTTACTTTTTAAACTTGAGATCACACGTTGTCGGTGCTTTTCGACTTGGAAAAAGGAATTTTTATATTTTATTTACAACTTTTTAAAAGTTTATTTACTTGAAAACATAAAAAGACAAAAAAAAACGTTTTTTTTTTGGGTAATAAATAAAATTTACATAATTTTCAAGGGCATAAATGAATTATTTACAAGTGATTGTTGTTCATTTGACGCTTGACTGAAGTTGTGGATATTTTTTTAAAGTAAAAATATATATAAGTGGAACAAATAAATGTATTTTAAACCATTTAAAGAAGAAAGAAGGTATTCTAAATGTTGGATAAGGTTAACAATTTTTTAAAGCTGCTATTACCCGATTTAATCAGTTATACAGCTTGCCGAAATTCATTGCCTTGATATCAATGACGCTGGCAATTTGAAAGTTTTATTTTGAAAAATATTATCGAGAATATTTTTATAAGAAAATACATACCGCTGTTTTCAGCTATTTTCTTCAACGCCAATCTGTGTTCAACAACTTGAAAGAGAAATTTAACAACCAGTTTACCAATATCGAAAGAAAATGCATGCGAAAGAAAGCTAGTCACTCATATTCAAATCACTTTGAGTTTGTCTATTCCACTATTATTCGGTCGCATTTTAATTGAATTGTGAGACATCGTTCGCATAGTATAAAGTTAAACAAACCCAAATAATTTTTTTCCATCTAGAATGTGAAGGAATTTATTATTTCAATTTCGGTGTAAAGCAATTTAATTTCCAATTCTAAAAGATATGAATAAATGCAATTGTACTCATTGTAAAATTATGTCAGTGTAAAAATATGTCGTGTAAACCTCATCTTCACCATTGACACCAACCAACATTCTGGCCATCATCGATTTTGTATATATATGTACCAGTGATTACAGCCACTCTTTGTAAAATAGAGTCACCAAGCTCATAACTTGAATTTTATTTTGGGGAAACGATTAACACATATTATTATTAATACTACTCGTATACAATTAACGAAATTTAGTGGCCAAATTTTCACTCGCATGCAAAATTGCTAGTGTATTACTAAAAAATTCTGAATATATTGAGGTTTTCGAAATATTACTGGCATGTGTAAACTATAAGTTATTTACAATTTCATTACAATTTGGTTCTTAAAAATTTTTGATTTCAACAAGATGTGTTCACTTTTCGCTTTCAGAGAAAAGAACGCATATTCACACTCACTGTTATATACAGTCACCTTTTGATAGTTTGAAACTTATTTATTTAAATCTGTTGCATAAATGTAATTGCCCTCCTCCCTCGCCAATGTTAAATTCTTTTGCACTGACATTTTGCACGCTGACACTTTATAATATGAAACTTAGTTTTACTATCGTATGGCGTCGTGAACATTTTTTACACATTTAATGTGAATTTGAATAGCATTTAAGAACAATTTTTTTAGTTATTTCTCTTTTTGTTTGAGAGAAATTTAACTTTACTGCTGTAAAACATATTCTTGGCGTCACACGAAATAAATTCTATTTTACATTATAAATAGTAAATCTTTATTGCAGTCTTTACACAGCAAGAAAAAGCTTGCACTAAATTTAAGTATTTTTAACTGGCTTTTAGTACGAATAACACAAAAGTGTACTTAAAATAAGCCGAAAATGGTGCAGAATTCTTGAAGCGAGTAAAAAACCAAAACAATGAGATAAATACATGCATGTTAATAAATTGTTGAGGTAGGAATAAAAGGTTCTCCATAAAAAAGCTGTTTTCGTTTTGGTTGCAAAATGTTGTTTGAGCATTTTTTTTAGTTCTCATTAGTTTATTTAAAATAATGGAATATATAGTTAAATGTTTGAAAATATTTTTAAAGTAGGGATGAAACGATACCACTAGGGTATCGATACTTACACTCGATACGGCATCGATCGCAAAGTACCGATACCTTCTCGGTATCGTAGAAAAAGCATCGATACATACTTGTATCGGTCGATTTATTCATACGGCAGGAAAGAACTCATTCTTCGAGTGAAAAATCAAAATCTTCGTTATAAACTTCATCTCTGATTGAAGTGTGTAAATTAAGATACCGGAAGCGAAATTTTTTAAAACGCTGTAATTCTATGATAACAATTCTTCTGCTGCATTCACCCAATAGTTTGCCTTGTAACAGCGCGAGATTCAATGGAGAAAGAAAAGCTTTGAATCTTCGATGTAAAATAATTTATCATTGTTATAATCTTCGATAAAATTACATAAATCTGGCCTGAAGATTCTTTAGTGACTAATTCGAATGGCTTTAGTAACTGGATTATTTGTTTTAGTATCTCAAGATGGTGACAACAATCTTATCGTCCTTTTTTTTATTGTGTCCAACAAATTTTTTTCTTGTCAATAAGAAAATAGTATTTTTGACCGATACCTACTTTGTACTCGGTAGTAAAGCATCGATACCAAAAGTGCTTTGTATCGAAAGAAAAGTATCGAATAGTTACTTGTATTTACTCGTATCGTTTCATTCCTATTTTAAAGTTTTCCAAGTCTACTATTGATTAGGATGACTTCTATGAAATGTCGACATATATACATATATAAAATATATATATATATAAAAAAACGAGCTGTATATATTTTGATTGATATAAATACTAGCAGCTAATAGAATAAATAATAATAGTCCCGATTATTTTTATTTCAAGTACGGATTCGGGATTGAATACACTCTTAAATTCTTGAATCAATCACATTTTAAGGCCTTGTTACACTATGATACATGATCGTGCGATCTACTAAATAAAGCATGTGTGCTGAAAAAGTACTAAAAATGAAACCGTGCAACAGAGTTTTTGACAAATCGTGCGATGAAAAATTTTATGAAACTTCAAAACATTATGGTTTCTGTGCGATCAGTGTGGTATATATTGTGAAAAATATAAGAATATTGTTTGTTCCTCAAGAAAAAAATGTAAGTAATGTAAAATTATTATGTTAATAAAAGTTTTTAGTTGTTTTATTGTGTAAATAAATTATTTCAATCATACTTGTATAATAGTGTGGCCTACAACGCCATTTAGAAGCGATTTTTTCAAGTCGGCCAGACGTTTGAAACTGTTTCCTGTGAATGAATCGTACGATCGTGAATCAGAGCCTTTAGGATTGATTTGATCTCAGGTTTTCTCAAACTAATCTCATTTTCGGCTTATTTCAAGCACGGATTCAGGATTAAATGTGATCACATTTAAAGAAGAAAAAAGTGCTCTTACCTCAAGACAAAGCACTGGTTCGCACAACATTAGATTTGATGCTAAAGTTACGTGAAATACACTTCGAATTTGTTGATCATCTACATTATAGTCCAAATTTAGCTCTTAGTGACTTTTTCCTGTTTTCAAACTTGAAAAATATTCATAATAACCGACTAACTGATTACCGAAACTAATGAGTATTTTGAGGTGTTCCCAAAATCGTATTATTCAGATGGTATAAAAAAGTGGGAATATCGTCTTACTAAGTGTATTGAGCTATTGTTGAGAAATAAATGGGTTTTGAAAAAAAGTTTTTTTTCCTACTTAGGTATCTTTAATATCAATCTGCCCTTCTATGTCTAAAATTAAGTATTTAGTGCTTGACTCAAGCGCATCGTACCTTATTTAAGAAAATCCACACTTACCGTTCTTTAGACACCGCTTGGGATTGATTTAAGTACAGATGGATTAAATTTTCTTCTGAGTGTATAAAAAGTTAGTTTCTTGTTTGATTTTTTATTTTCTTTTGTTAATTTGTTATTAAATAATTTATTTTCAATAAAACACTATTTGGCTTTTTTGCGTTCTTTCTATGTAACTTTTGTTTAATATCCATAAATTATTTCTGTTAGATAATTTCTATTGTGTTTCTATGTCTCTGACGTATTTGTAAAAAATAATAAATTGTTCGATCTATCGATTTCTTTTATCTAGAATTTTATTTCTTTTGTTAAAATTTTATTCTTGTTTAGTTTTCGTGCTTCATTAATTTTGTTAAGTCTTTCTTTATTTATTTTTCTTCTCTCGCAATAAGTCTCTTTTAATTATTTTCAAAAATCCAACACAATCGTGTTGTTTTCAATAGCTTTCAATAGAAAATGGTAGTATAGAAATAAAAGCTGGGGTTTGATAAAAAAAAAAAAAATAAAACCAGCCAATGATTTTATCTTGATTGTTTAAAGAAGTTCATTAACTGAGTTTTCGAAAAATCAATGAATCCAATGTGTGAAGGAATCTTTCAAACAAAATGTGTACATATATTTTTTCTTTTCATTTGGCTCCAACAATTTTTTCTTAAAAAACATTTCTTTTCTTCGTATCTAAAGATATTTCAGTTTTCTTCCCCTTTTTTTAATTTGTGAATGCATAATTATATAATTTTTTGTACTATTTGTAGTGTTAGTTTGTTTATTTCTTTAATTTTTTAATAAATGTATGTAAATATTTTTAAAGTTTTAAACATGTTTTTCTTATTCTTTAAAGCCAATAAACTTAAGTTTACGTTTGCGTTTTCAATGTTTAGTTTTCTTAATGGACACTTGTTACTCGTTTGACGAGATTCAATTGCATGCAAAATTTTAAATTCGGATTTTTAATTTAAAATGTAATTACCCTTATCGTGAAGAAGAAGTGCAATTTTTCTTCATGTGATATTTTAATTCCTCTCAAAGTGAAAAATGCTATCATGAATCTTAAAAACAAAATAAGTTGTTAGTGTAATTGAAGGGTAAACTTTGAAAATTAAAGTTAAAAAAATAATAATTAAAAAACAAAATAATCATAGACTTCAGTTTGAAGCCAGCTAGCTATTTAATAGTCGCCCACAAGGCAGCCTTACCAGGGTAGTGGCATAAGCACAGCTGTCTTTCATTTCCTTTGTCAAAGTTTTGTTCACACACATGGACAAAATGTTGACAACTTTTCGTAATTTTTACCAATAAATACATATGATTTTTAAAGCTGCCTTGGCCACTACATGAGTGCAGATGACACTGTCTAAACATATACAGATTGGTCACTTCAATGTGGCAACTTTGGAAAAAAACGAATTAGGCAACTTACGAGGTTATAGTCTCCTTTTAGCTCAATACAATAAGATGATATTCCAACTTTTTTACACAATCTGAATAATACGATTTTGGGAACCCCTCAAAATATGCGTTAGTTTCGATAATCATTTCTTCGTTTGAGATGAATCTTTTTCCTGCGATCCATTTTTTCAAGTTTGGAAACAGGAAGAAGTCACTGGGAACTAAATCTGGACTGTAAGGATGATCAACCAATTCGAAGTGTATTTCACGTAATCGTACCTAATGCTGTGTGAACCGGTGCGTTGACTTGAAGAGCACTTTTTTTTTCTTCTTTAAATATGGTCGTTTTTTCTTGAATGCATCAATCAATTGATCCAATAATGCACGATAATACTTTCCAGTGATTGTGGATCCTTTTTCATATTCCGTGCGCCATAACCCTGCCAGCCGATTTCACTGTATTCGCCTTCTGCGGAGCACTTTCACTAGCTTCCACCCATTCTTTAGATTGATTTTTGGTTTCGGGACCCACGTTTCATCACAAATTTTCAGGAAAATGTCGCGTAAGCGAACTTAAACAACTTTTTATTTTTTATTTATTTTTGCTAAAAGCAGCTGTAGTTATAAAAGTAGGTTTACGAAATACAGAAATTGAAAACTTTCGATATCGGTCTATATATACCTGAGATATAGCCTAAACCGATTTTTCCATGAAAGATTACCTGTTTGGCATGTCGATTACAAGGCAAAAGAATTTTTTCCCCGATATCGGTCGATATATATCCGAGGATATTTAGTTCAAATATGTAATTTATACTATATACAGTCACTCAAATTACTGTCCCAATGTTTCTTAATTAGTTACGAATATGAGTGTAACAAAAAAGCTATTCTCTTAATCACTCTGATATTTGGTACAATTATTATTTGGAGTCGTGTTTATAACTACAATTAAAAAATTTTATTGTGACAATTACCGTTATTGAAAATTCTTAAGACATGTGCTAATTTTTATTGGGACAGTTAATTGATATTTTCGTACACATTTAATAATTATTTTGAAATTTAATATTATATATAGCCTCCATTTATAGTAATAACGGCTTCTATGTGAAGCGGCATACTCTACTAAATGTTTGCAATAACTTTGGAGAAATGCCGTTCCAAGCTTCCACCACAGTTCATCTAAATTACTCAGAGTTTCGACAACACCTCTCTTAAGAATGCCTCAGACGTACTCAATGGGGTTAAGTTCGGGTGACTGGGGCGGTCGGTCAAGGAATTTGTACCCGTTATCATTAAACAATTTTTTCGGCAGTTTGGTGGTGTGTTTGGGGTAATTTTCTTGTTGAAAAATGACCTCCTCCTCAAATTCAAATTTTTCGTACGTTGTGGGGAAATTGGTGGCTAAAATATTAACCTAGGACTGTGCAGTCATCGTACCAACAATTCTGTGGACTGTTCCAACACCTTCAGCTACCATGCAAACCCATACCACTATAGATCCACCGTCAAACTTTAGTGTTGGTCTCACGTCTTCTTGGCTTTCGCCAACACCATTGTTTTCCATCCGACCCAAGACGGTTAATTTTGGTCTCATCTGACCAAATAACCTTTGACCAATCTTTTAAAGTCCAGGAAGCATATTTTCTGGCAAAGTCTAAGGCGAGTTTTTTATGTCTTTTCGTGAGCAAGGGTTTCTTTACCTTCCGCGTGCCTTCTGGCAGCTGATCGTAAAAAATTGCGTACTGTTTCATATGATATGTTTACCATTTCAACAATCTCACGTAACTTGATTCGGCGATTATTCATAACAATATTGTTGCAGTGCTTGTTCGGCCACGTTTAAAATCAGCCATCCATTATTTTACCATATAATCTGACGGAGCAGACCTACCGTAATGTTTATCGCGCTTTTCGTTTGTCTCTTTCGCCATTTTCCCTTTCAAACAATAGTATTTAATCACTGTACGAAATTCACTTTTTTCCATTTTTCAAGAAACACAAAAGTTGCTTATTTCAAACGACTACAACAAGTAAGCTAATCGATGAATTTGGGTGAAATTTTAACAGCTGAAAAAAAATATTTGTGCTGCCATCTAGCATTAGGAAGCTTCAATATCATTCCGCCCTCGTATATACCATAACAGGCGGATATATCGAGGTTGCTGGCAGTAATAACTAGACACTCGGTATGCTGAGTGTTTCTGTACAGAATACCCTACGTGGGAACGCCTTTCTGTTTGACGGCTTTTTAACCTTATTTTTCTTTTTTTGCCCTTTTGCCATTTTTAATTTTACATAAAAGCTTTTTATTACATTGTAAAAACAAATCCGAACTCACACGTAAGTGCCCGATTACAAATAAAGATATTGTAATATTTGAAATTTAAAACCTCATTTTTCTTTCATATTATTTGAGAAAAATATTTCACCTCAACATTTTGTGGTCCTTCGAGCCGGATAAATTTTCCCAGTGGAATATTTTTCTATAAGAATATGAATCTTTTAGTGGCCTATTTGCCGAAGATCATTAGTAAGCAAGTTGTTCGTTGCCGGTGTTGTTTGGTGGTTTTACAAATTTTGCATACTATAATTTTTTCTCCTATTTATTATCTCCCCTGCTGAAAAAAAGGTAAGTCATTTGAATTGTTACAAGTGACAACATATTAAAAAAGAAAAACAAGATAAAAACCCCGTCAAACCAAAAGGCGTTCACTGAACACTCACGAAGGGTATTCCGTACATAAACACAAGTCAACTAGGTCTGTTATCAATTATGTCGCAGTTGATATGATAAGGAGAAGAAAGAAATGGTCTTCCATTTCCTCTGGGAGTGTCTAGGTTTAGCTGTCAAGAGGAATACCTTTTTGAGAAACTACATAATATCCCATCTTAGTGAGCTATCGGCGTCCAGGCTTAAAGTTGGAATCTAATACTTTGGCAATTGCACTATGTGTGAAGCATGATGCATCTAACGAGTCGTATAGTTTTGCTACCAACCAAACGATGCACTATTCATTAGAACCCGTCTAGACCGCTTATCTCTCGTAATTCCAAATAAGAGATTTTTACTAAATCAAAAAATATACAAAGTTTTTGTGTGCTTTTAACTTCCCAGCGAAAACTTGGTAATATATATGTTGCACTTATCTCAGAACATACATTTCTATATCATAGTATTTACTGCCTGCATTACTTAGAAGCAGCAAAGTGATGACTTGCTTAATACATGTAAGTGCTTGTTCTTGGCAAACATACATTTACAATGAAAGAATTTCAGTAACACTTAGACTTGCTAAAACCTAAAGGCAAAGCGATAGAAAAAGGCGTTAAAAATTTTTACAAACTGAAAAATATAATAAATTAATATTTCTTTTTTAAATTTTGCTGTTTTGACAACTTTTCTATTCGTGTCGTCTGTTTTGCTGTCATTACGACTTACATGCTATGAATACCCCGTGTAAAAGTGATGTTAAAATTAAATGTGCGCTGCCATGCTCGTTAAAATATATTAACTATAAATTTCTAAAATGATAAAAAGCAATGCTATATTGTACTTAATTCCATTACGTTAAAAATTAATTTTTATAAAGGTTTTTAAGAAAAAAATCGAAAGTAATAGCAAAAGTGTTTTGTCTTCTATCCTACGTACATGTGTTTTCTTTATGTTTTCATTATTAATATCTTTTGAATGTTATTCATTATCTAGCAGTGTGAAGGGTGTTAAACTAATTTTTGTTATTGTGAGCAGTGTCAAAGGTATATGTATACACACTAGGTATTGATCAGTTTTAAATAATTTAATTCCAACATTTTAAATGCTAGCATACCAATTGATTTGGTCTTTCCGTGTTGTTGTTGATAGGTTCAAGTCAAACGTCCATCAACACTACTCCATCTTTTCTTCTCCCCATAGTCTATTTCCTCTAGAAGTAGTGAAAATAAAGTTTTTTTTTTAACATTTTAACACATTACTTTCCAATAGAAGTGTTCAGTGGGTATCTATGTATCAACATATCTTAAGCGTATAATTAATATAAATTATATACTCGTATTAATGACGTTTTGAAATAGTTATTGGTAAACAAGAATGAAAGTGCTTGCCATGTTTAAATAATTACTTAAAATGTCGAAGTAGAAGCAGTGAAAAGAACGTTTATTAACATTTTAACGCATTACTTTGCAATAGAAGTGTTCGCTGGGAATCTATGTATTAACATATCTTAGGCATATAAATTATATACTCGTATTAATGGCGTTTATGTAATGACATTTTGAAATAGTTATTGGTAAACAATAACGAAAGTAATTGCCTCCAATAACGTCGCCATGTTTAAATAATAGCTTAAAATGCCGAAGTAGAAGTAGTGAAAATAACGTTTATTAACATTTTAACACATTAGTTTGCAATAAAAGTGTTCGGTGGGTATGTATCAACATATCTTAGGCGTATAATTAATATAAATTATATATTCGTATTAATGACGTTTAAGTGACGACATTTTGAAATAGTTATTGGTAAACAAGAATGAAAGTACTTGCCTCCAATAACGTCGCCATGTTTAAATAATTACTTAGAATGCCGAAGTAGAAGCAGTGAAGTAGTGAACATTTTAACCCATTACTTTGCAATAGAAGTTTTCGCTGGGTATCTATGCATCAACATATCTTAGGCGTATAATTAATATAAAATATATAGCTTTGAAAAGTGCAAAATAAATTTAAATGTTTACTTACTTGAATGTAGTTCTTTGCAAAACCAAACGCAGTAGCCAAAGATACTTGTTGTATAAAACCTGTTATGAAAATTAAACATAAGTAGAATGTTAACCTGATTTTTACGTTTTCAAAAACATTGTTAGAACATTTTGCTTTTCAATTCTCATTTTCTTTTCAAAGATAATTGCATATAAAGTTGAATATTTGAGCATATTTTTGAAAGATTTTCAAATCTACTGACGAGAGATACAGACAGATATTTTTAATTGATTTGTGTAAGCACGTGCCTAATCTGGCTCACCAGTACCTCAACTTGGTTTGCAAGGCTCATACAAGTGGGTTTTTTTTGTCATGTATACAACCATATGAATGAACGAACTCCTTGCTGAAAAGCAGAAGTTCCTTCGTGTATGTAGTTCTCCAGACTGTCAGAGAAAGACTTAGTGGCTGGAATTTCATAAAAACATCAGTCCTTAACCAAATCAGCGGTCTTTCTTCCATATTTGGTGCCTTAAATTATAGGTGGGGTTATTTAACCCCACTATGCAATTTCGGGTCTAAACCATAGCCAGAATATTCCATCCTCGATACGGACTCACGATCAGCGCCAAGATGGTCTGTAAAACAAACCCTCCTCCTGGGGTAATGCTGAACCCTGTTCTGGTAATTAACTCTTAGTGAAGGGTTTCGGAAGTGCTAACGTAACCAAAATCATGTTGGGACTTACTAAAGTTTTATTTGTTACAACAAATTACAGACCCTCCCACAGAAAACAAAGTGCCGGAATCAGAAATACGCCAAGGCAAAATCTGCTCGTAGTTTGGTGGGCGACGTATAGGCAGCTAGAAAACACGCAAAAAGAACTACTATGTATATTTTTCGATTTAAAGTTTTAATTGATGCTTTTGTGGTTATAATAAAAAAATTTATAGGTCATCCTGTATTAAAAGAAATAGACCGCCTAAAATTTGGAAGTATATATCCTCTTGCACAAAAAATTAAGCCCGAAAATCTTCCTTAAAAATATCTTATACTACATTTACACCAACTTGGAATCTAGTAGATTTGAATTAAAATCTACAACGAAATCTATATCGTTTACACCACCGTTTTTGGACATGTAGCAAGATTTCATGTTCACAAAATAATTTATGCGTTGGTGTTTGACAAAACAATTTTATCAGAGACTCAATACACCACATTAAAGTTTATATTTTCGTTAGCCAGAGACTGAATATACCACATTATTAAAGTGTATATTTTTGTTACAGCGTAGTATTTTTAAGTACTTTTTGAACAAAATCATAGTTGCATCACTAGGTACTAAGTATATTTCCCAAGATTTCGTCGAAATCTACTCAAAAAGTAGATTTCATTTTGTATGGGAAATCTTCTCAAAATCTACTAGATTTGGCTTGAAATCTCGAATGAGCAGATTTCGCTTTGGTGTAAATAGACTATTAAGTGTATTTTCTTAAAATTTTAGCAAATGTTTAAGAAAAGAAAAACAATCAAAATTGAATGCTAAAGACAAGTCTGGTCATGTACAAACAAATTTGAGCAAGCTCTCAAAAATACGTACGAACATTCATACATACAAACTTGTATAGTGGTAAATACACATTTGTTTTTGTTCATATTTTATACAAGTGTTAATTTTTAAAATAAAAAAAAAATTAAATAATGAGAATTGTCTTCGTAGAGACAATCCGTTTTAAATTGTATTGTTTTTTATTTTTTCTCTTGGCTTTGTTAAAAAAAAATTTAAATTAAGATTGCTCTCATGCAACATCTTAAGTCTCTAAGAATTTTAACAAGAATTTGTTAAACTCATTAAAACAAATTAGACACGCAAAAGATTTAATAAACTATTAGAAGCAATATTTATATGGAACTTACATACATACATGTACATACACATGTATATGTATATTTACTTACATACAGTGGTATTTATTTCAACGAGAATTTGTTACTTCAAAAGCCGTCTTGTATTTGGGAATTATTCTTTAATTTGCGAATTTTTAAACAATTCACAGCTCATAAATTTTTCACAGGAGACTCCGCCAGCGTCGAGAGTGAGTAATCTAGATAATTATCAGCTTTTTTGGTTGCTTTTATATATGTATGTATGTATAAGATAATTATTGTTAAACTTCATTCAATTTTGATTAATTGACTCTGAAAAGGCAAATTTATTTATTTTTTTTTTTTTTATAAAAAAAAACTCCTAATACGCAATTAAACGTTTTTATCTTATAATACAATAGTGTCCCGATAAATCGTAATCGCATGAAACCAAAGAAATTTTACAATATAATGATCGAATAGAACTGCGCCGTGACCGCGATTTCCATACAAAATGACATAAAAACTTATCATAGATTGCGACCGTTTAATATTTATTTGGCCAGCATGTTTTCTCTTGCTTGCACATATATACATATGTATATAGATACTCATTCTCTCTGCAATGCTGCCTCATTTTCATTAAATTTAATACTTTTTGTCAATGGTCCGGCGCACACGAGAACAATTGTTCTAACAGCTTGTTGGCAAAGGGGGCGAAGCGAATGATAATGTGTCGGCATAATTTTTCAACCACCCTCTTACTCGTGCAAGCAGCAGAAAGCCAATACAAACATACGCCAAGTAATGAAATGAATGCAAACGCACTAATACATACATAATGCAGTGTATACGTATACATGTTATGGCACGTCTCGTGTATGATGGATTAGAACTCAAATTGTTCAACTAAAAATTGTTTTTGTGAGTTGAGACGTCCGTCAAAGTCATTATGACAGTGGTGGCCGAACACGTTATAGTGAATTTGACTTTTTTAAACGATGCGCAATGAGATCCTTCTTCAGTAAAGACTAAAGAGCAATGAATTTGATAATCGTTGTTGAAAAATAAATCAACCATCAACCGAATGTATGCCTTCGTAGCTTACACAATGATTTTTATGGTGTACATAAAAGGGCGTCACAGCAGCTTAATTTTGTGCCCTATACTCAGGAAACTGAAAGTTTGGCGACCACTGCACTTTGGGCTTTACTAATATGACTGCGATATTTCTGGAAGTTGTAGACTTATTCTCTTCAACAATTTACATAGATAATCGGTTAAATGGAGTTCCGATTTATTGAGGCTAAAATAAGAAAAATATAAAGCTAAAAGAATTTTTATTACAACAAAAAAATAAGTTATAAAGATTCGTTCAAATTTTTTTATCAGCAGACGTGTCGGTATTAAAAAAAATTATGCATGTTCGCAAATCGCTTAAATTTAGCGTTTTCGATTTGAAAACGCCAAATAGGTGTTCTGAGAAACGTGTAACGCAAGAAATATGGTTTTGCGATTTGAAATCGCCAAATAGGTGTTCTCGAAAACGCTTATCACTTAAAATTGGCGACTTCAATTCGCATATGTATGTATATTGAAGTGAACTGATTGAATTCGCTAAAACTGAACTTGCAAAAGGCAATAAAATTTTTCACAATTAAAATTTAATATGTTAATTTTACACATTTGCATTAAGAAAACTAGATAGAAAAATTTTTCTATTTGTTGTAAAAATTTTTTTTTTTTTCGTTTTACATTACTACCACATACATATATATGTAAAACACATGTAGTATTTTTTCGGAAAAAACTCCTAAACGCCAGTAAAACGCGCGTCCCTTAGAACACCTAAAAATCAATTAAGCTTTTTTCAAAACGCATTGCGGTTTCAGAACGCGCTTTCTCGGAACATGGCTGTACATAAATTATCCAGACGGCGAAATGTGTAAAATTATTATTATTGAGATTTTCGATTTAACGGGGTACGAATTATTCAGAACCTGCTGTTTTTCTTTAGTGTTTACTCAATTTTAAAAGTTCCAGTTTACACACATCAGGTTTGCTTAATTAATTCTACCTCAATTTCCCTTTGAACTTGCATTTACGTTTACACACAGAAGCTTTGTGTCGCCAAGTTTAAGTTTTATTATTTTGCCTTCAAGTTTTCATATTTTTTGACATTTCATTTTAAACGATTAAGTCTGCACCCTTTTCTATTCTCATCTTCCCGTTCTCCCACAAACTCAATACTTGATGAGTCAAATTTGATGTGTGCAAACTGGTACAAACATGCATATCTGTTAAAGGGCAGGAACGTAATTAGCGTCGTAGGCTTAAGATAAATTCACGCTAGTGTTGCGGGCAAAACAACAAACTCAATTTGTCCTCGGGTTCACGAAAAAATTGTTATGCATATTTTTTGTATAGAAACACCATAAATGTAAGCAACTTATTTGCGTTTCTTCAACGCACTCCATCTGCCCATCGCTATCGCAAAGAAAGGTTGTATGCAGCAGTGTGACCTACCTTTTTTCCCATTTATTTAAATGTGAAATTTCTTTTTAAGTTTAACAGGCTGCCAGCCATTGACAACTCAGACCACTTGGGTCCAATTTGGTTACGTTGTGCTGAAATTTTTTGTTACATTTTATTTACTTTCTTGATTGTGAAATTTTGTATCGATTCGTTTAACATCTTTCACTTAGCTTGCTAAAAAAAAAACCTTGGTTGAAGGGAAAAATTCAAAATGTTTTAATTATCGACTATAATGTTTATGGAAAACCTATTTTGTTTGGTAATAATCAGTTGTATTCTTTCATTCTTAACTGAAATTTGCTGGCTAAGATAATGTTTAAAACAATTACGTTAAAACTTGTCACATCAAAAATTTTATTAAATTTTTCCGGTCTCAGATTTGGCTTCATTCATAAAAAAACATGTGATTATTCTACTTTAATGAATTTATCATTCAGTTTGATCAAATCGTGGATATTTTTTTTAAGAAACTATAAATGAAAGAAAATCAAAATTATTTAATTTCATTTTACAAACTACTACGTGCCGTACTGTCGAACTGCAATAATATTTATGTTTATTGTTAACATTTCACATTTAAAAAATCTAAATAATATAGTAATAACATCTCGTAGATGGCCATAAAACGTAGAAGGAAGTTTGTTACAAAAAGTAGTTATTTGTTTTTAAGAAATTTTTAATGATTAGCTAAACCGCACCTTTGGTTTTCGATCGTGACAATATTTTAATCGCTTAACTTACATCGCCACAGAACTCAGCTGAAAGAGTGAAAAATAGTTAAAATGTGTGTGTGTGTGTTTATTCTTTACCTTTTATTTCAAACTTCTATTGTTTTGTTTTGTTAAAAAAAAAAATAAGTTGGAATCTAATTTAAAGGCCTTAGTCACAATTAATTATTCAGTAACTTGACAAAAATAAATTAGTTTGCTATCATTGGTTTCCTAATTGATTTATTCGCTTTTTAGTCAAATGTTGATTAAGAGGTAGAAGTAAAAGGTTCAAGGGTTACAAATATTACATTAATTTCAACCGCTTACATATTTTATTTACCTATAATCGTACGTTATATTTACACAAACTTTCATACATCTTTGAAGAAACTTCATTTTAGAAACTGCTTTTTGAAACAGTTCTACCTCACAAAGAATTGTCTTGTAAAAACTTACAACAGCAAGACGCCTTTTTAAAAGTACCTTTACAACACGTTTTTTAAAAAATTATTTTTGAAAAATAGGGTCTTTCAGATAAAGTACCTTTTAAAAATGTTACCATTGAGGAAAATTCTTTGTGAATAAGTATGTACGGGTACTTAAGAAAAGAAAGAAAAAAAAACACTCAAAAACTACATTCTAAAATTCATTTTAAATTCTATAGGGTACATTTAAAACAAATAACCTTTGGAAAAAGTACCTATTAAAAAAAAAGTCTAAAAAAGTACCTTATAGAAAAGGTTCATTTAAAAAAGTATCTTTTAAAAGAAATACCTTTTAAAAAAAGCACTTTAAAAAAAGTACATTTTCAAAAAGTACTTTTTAAAAAGTACCTTTTCGAAAAGATACATTTTTTAAAAAGTACCTTTAAAAAAGTACCTTTTCGAAGAGGTATCTTTTTTTTTAAAAAGTACCTTTTTAAAAAAGTAAATTTAAAGAAGTACGTTTTAAAAAAGTACCTTTTAAGTAAAGTCTATTTTTTTTTTTCTTAATATGTGTAATTGTTCGAGCAATTATTTAGCCAGATAATTAAAAACCAAAAACTTCCAAAAAGACCTTAAGCTCGAACAATTACACATATTAAGAAGAAAAAAAGGGTTGAAATAAAGAAATAATAATCATATAAAGTCTATTTAAAAAAAAGTAACTTTTAACTGAAAAATATTTTAAAAAAGCACCCTGTAAAAAATTTTGATTTTAGAAAAGTACCTTTTAAATAAACGTATCTTTTGAAAATTAACTTTTGAAGAAAAACATCTATTAAAAAAGTACAAGTTAAAAATGCATCTTTAAAAAATGTGCGTTTTAAAATTATATATGAGGGCTGATCAAAAATAACCGTTATTTTCAATTTTTTCAAAAAGTATTCGTTTATTCATCAATAACTATCTTGTCCCCTTCAAAGTAATCCCCCAATCCTCGAAGCACTTGTGAAATGCGCGTTTTGGTATCGCCAACAGCTCCCGTTTCGATTTTTCTTTTATTTCCTCAATCGTAGCAAAACGCTTTCCTTTCATCGGTGTCTTCAGCTTAGGGAAGAGGAAAAAGTCAGCGGGGTCCAAGTCCGCTGAATACAGTGGTTGAGGCTTGATAACGGTTTGGCATCGATGTACATCCACAGTTCTGTGCGTTTCTGACGAATTGCTTCGCGTAAACGGCGCATATCATCAAAGTAGTATTCCTTATTGACCGTACAAGAATTCATGATGCACCGCGACATTGCAGTAGAAGAAAACGGTGAGCAAAACCTTCACATTTGACCGAACTTGGCGTGCTGTTTTCGCTCTTGGCTATTCTGGTCGCTTCCATTGGGATGATTGGGCTTTGGTATCAAAGTCATAGCCATACACCCATGATTCGTCACCAGTTATGACCTTTTTGACGAAATCTGGATCGTCGCTGATAACGTTCACCAATTCCTGAGCGATGTCCATGCGACGTTGGTTTTGCTCAAAATTTAGTAAATTTAGTGAAAAACCGAAGAGCACACCAAAACACGACTTTCCTTTTTATCTGTCAAAAGCAAACTTACAATCCGATATTGCCAACATATATAACAGACTTGCGTACCAACATAACAGAAAAAATGCGAAAATCGAACATACGTAATTCACGAAATTTGAAAATAACAGTTATTTTTTTTATTTTAAATTTATTTAATTACTTTTTAAGGAAATTATCTTCTGAATAAACTTACCTTTTTAAAAAACTTTTTTTTATTAAAAAAGTACCAGTTAAAATAGCACCTTCTAGAAAGACGTATCTTTTAGAAAGCTATCTTATACAAAAGTAAAGAAGTACCTTATATAAAAGGGAAAGTACTTTTTAAACAAAATACATTTAAAAAAGTAAAGTACTTTCAAAAAAATTCCTTTTAAAAACAGTACTTTAAAGTACTTTCTAAAAAAGTACCTTTTAAAAATGTACCTTTTAAAAAGTAATTTTTAAAAAAGTACCTTTTAAAAAAGTACCTCTTAAAAAGCACCTTTAAAAAAAATACTTTTAGAAGCGGTACATTTTAGAAAAATTACCTGTTAGAAAAGGTACCTTTAGAAGTACCTCTTAAAAAATATACCTTTAAAAAAGTATCTTTAAAAACAAAAAAGTACCTTCTAAAAAAAAGTACTTGTTAAAAAAAGCATCTTTTAAAAAAGTACCTTCTAAAAAGGAACCTTTTTGAAAAAAGTACCTTTTAAAACAAGTACATTACTAAAAGGACCTTTTAACACAGTGCCATAAACAAGTTTTTGTAATACAAAGTAAAAGTTTCATTAAAAAGTACTTCTCAACACAGTGAAGCCAAATACCTCGGTATTCATCTTGACCGTAGACTAACATGGAAGACGTACATCGAGGCAAAAGTAACGCAAATGAAATTGAAAGCAGTGCATATTAATTGGCTAATAGACAGAAATTCGACCTTAAGCTTGATTGTAAACTTTTGCTTTACAACTCGATTCTAAAGTCAATATGGTGCTATGGGATTCAATTATGGGGCACAGCCTCGACATCCAACATTGCAAAAGTTCAAAGAAGTCAAAATAGAATACTCCGTAGAATTACAGACGCTCCATGGTACGTTAAAAACTCACGAATCCACGCAGATCTGAACGTACCTTTTGTGAAATCTGTATTTGTGAAGTACGCGACAAGATATATTAACAAACTTGAATTCCATCCAAATCCTCTTGCAGTTAATATTCTTAACTTTGGTGGTCATACCCGTCTGAGAAGGAGGGATACTTTGGCTACCATTAGAGCTCTAAACAGATGACCGAATTCTGAAATAATATTCGCATAAAAATAAATTTTTGTCCAGCACTGGCAGGACTTTATCACAATTTTTTTTTTTTTTTTTAGTATTAAGATTTGAATACTTATTGTCATTACATTTTTTATGTAGATTCAATAAATAAAATAATAAAGTTAAAAAAAAAATAATTAAAAAATACTTTAATATTTTTAAAGGTACATTTTTTTGAATTTTTTACTCCTACTTTTTATGTTGGAAACAGCTTTCTTTAAACATTTTGTAACGTCTGAACTGGCCTTAAAAACTACATATTTTTTTTTTTTTATTTAAATTACAAGATTTTACACGTTTTGCTAAGAACGACATGGGGTAATTGTGTTGATTGTTCGTTATAAAATTCTAGCCGTCAATGGCCCTCAAAATTCTGCTGCGCTTGGCTTCGAAATGTTTTTATAACAATTCTATTTTCACACGTGATTGTGTGTGTGTTTGATGGATTTCGCTTTCCTTTTACTCGGTTTCTGCGACTTTCCAAAAAACAAAAAAAAAAAACAAATGCAGGCCAATTGTATATTTGTTAATACGGCAACTTGCAACATAATACATGCAACATTTAAAAAGAAGACCTACATTTTTCGTACATACATACATATATATACATAATTTTTAGCTTTTCTGATTTGTTTTCTTTTTTTTATGTTTAAATCAAGCTGAAAAACCAACTTGCCATAATAAAAGGGTTAATTGGTGCTAAGTAGTGAAAACAATAGATATTTTTCACTTTTTCTATTTTTTGTGCATAAAATCACTTTTCATCAAGGATTTTTACATCAAAGCAAGGACTTATATATGTATTTGTTTTTCGCTTTCAAAGCAGATAAAATCTTTAATATTATGTGAGAAATCCTTAAAACAAAGTAAATGAAATAAGAAAAAAGAACTTTCAATTACAAAATGAATAAATGAATTGAATATAATAGAACACATGAGTTATTTAGTTAGCAGGCTTTATTGATGACGTATTAATACATTGAGAAGAATGGGCGTCCATTTTCCCCCTAAACTTGACCCTGCAACTCATAAACGTCATTATCACATCTTGACTTTTGTTGCAGCCAACTTCACTTTAACTTAAAAGTGAGAAAAAAATTATCGACATGATAATCTCGTGTTTTACTTTTAACAGGAAATATTGTATTTAAAGTTGCTACATTTTCTTATACATTTCGCTCCTTTATTGCAATAACGTCATAACTCTAGAAAAACAATCAAAATTTTTCCTTTCCATAGAGGAGACAGTTTAAAAGAAATTTCAACAAAATGTTGGCACTACATAGTTCTATCGAACTAAATAAACGTTTTACTAATAAAATAAGTTTGATCTGATGTAAACGGAAATTATTTCTTCGATTTTTCATACATGCAACTTATAAAACAAATTGTTATATTACTCGGTCTTATTCGTATGCAAAGAATAGCATTACTTAAAATAAATAAATTACTTTCAGTTTTAGAAACAGCACACAAATATCACACACTTAAGAATGTATGGTAATGCTAATTGCACACTTCACACCTATGAAAAACATATACCAGCAAACGTTTTTGCAAAAAAGTTTTTAACTAAAAAAATGGTCAGTTATGAATCTAATCCTTTGGTTGAACATTCGTGGTTCGGGGACCGATAAAAGAATTGTTAGCCTTTCGTGGTTTGCTACTTTAAATACAAAGTGGCGTAATATTAGTCATTCAATTTCGTTTTTGAATAACTTTTTTACTAAATAAAAATCATTATTTTGACTATTGAAAATCTTTGTTTAGAGCTGTACATTTTTTTCTGTTAATTGGTAAATATGATATCATTCATGCGGCTATTGCCAGTGATGATACACGTTTGTGACGGTTTTATCGCATTTATCATAACTCTCCGCAATATTTTTGGTTGTAAAGGTTCGCATTCCTGTCGAATATTCTCCTCAAGGGCTGCGATTGTCTGGTGCTCGTTGGCAGCTTGAAGTACACATAAAGAAATACGTCTAGTATGGTTAATCGGGCAATCTTGTTGGTTATGACAAATCGACAAAACGGGAGATTACACGGCTAGTATATGCTTCTTTCACAATATCCCTTGTGGCTCCTGCTGTGTGTGCGGTCTTGTTGAAACCACATGTTTATTATGCCCCGCTCACTCAATTTCGGCTGTAAGAAGTCGGTAAGTCGCCATAGTGTATTACCAATGGTGTCTTCAAAATATAGGGCCCACCGCACCACACCGCTTGAACACCACACCACACAGTAACCTTGAGTTGACGTAACGGCTTTTCATTTATCATACGTGATTTTTCAATATCCCAGAAACGAAAATTTTATTTATTGAACGTAACGATTAGTAGATCTACAACGAAATTCAGCTGAGTTAACTTCACCGACGAATTATTGGATAAAAAATCTACACAATTATTCCACGCTCCTGTGGAGTATACTGCACCACTGTTTGTCTGTTCGTATTTTGTAGCTGTCTAGGTCGCAAGTGTCAAATATGATTGTCCTAAAACACCATTTGCGAAAGCTATTACATCTTACAATAGGGATGATTAATTTTTTACGACCCAGTACTTTAAAGTTTGAATCTTTTGTAGTGTATAAGAACTGCAGCAAATAATAGGAATTGGAAAAGTGGGCTTGTTTTGATGACGAAATCCTTTTCGCTCATTAACAGTTACATTGTCATTTGCAGGAATAAGGCTCTTGATTCACTATGCTCCGCGATTGTTCATTCGATGAGAAATTTGTACAGAAATTTGGCCGGCTTTAAAAGATCGCTTCTAAATGATTTTATATACATATTCAATGATTATTAATATACATAAAATAAATGATTCCCACAGTTTATGTACATACAATTAAAAACTAGATTTTTTACCTTTATAATTTTGCATTTCTTGCATTTATTTCTTTAAGCGCCAAAATTAATACGATTCTGATCGCGTTTGGTTTAAGCGATGTTCAACTATAATCTGGACGACTTTTTACACCATTATATAATAACCATAGACGAGACATAGATCCATCACAATACCTCAAAGTCCAATAAACAATCAAAACAGTGGAGTTCGCCGGTTGAACGTGCATCCATAAAGCTAAGGTGGTGTCTGTCAGCTAACATGGTCATGTCCACCGTTTTTTAGGAAATCATATGAAAAGCTTTTAGACAGATTCGAAATTGATTTAAAGCGAAATTGAACCCTTTTGATGAAAAAAATCGCTGTTCCAGAGGATGCACTAGTGCACACGTGTGTAGTTACTATGGAAAAAATCCATAAATCTATCATCTTATCCACATTAAACCTCTATTTCACTGATTCATTTTATGAAAATGTTCATACATTTTTTCAAATCACACTATTTGTCACACTTTCGCAGCTACATGCAGAAGTACCAGTCCCTGGAGTAATTGGTGCTCGAAAATGGTAGTAGTCCTTGGGCTACAAAATCTGACCTGAGACTTAAATTTGGCACTACGTGAAGCGGGAGCCCCAGGAACTTTTTCTTGACCCGTTATGGTTAGCTGGCTTGTCAATGGCTCTGCCAGCCTGATAAACCTAACCTAAGGGGGAAAGTTCAATTGAACTTGGTGTGGAGTTGCCTTGCAACTGGGTGCCGTAACCCAAAGATCGGTTGGAGTATTAGAAAGTCTCCGCTGCAAAAAAAGGGTATGTATGGGGGCGTTGATGAACGCATTGTTTTCACCCGGTGTTAGGACCACCGTGATGTAAGGCTATCACAGCAGGTACCCACGTTAACCGTTTTCACACCTGTCATAGTTACATTTTTAGTACACTCACCCATATTTTTCAGCACGCACGACATATTTGGCAGATTGCACAATTGTGTAGAATAGCGCTGTTATGCTGGCTGGGTTGCTTTGCGATGATTAAACCGATGCCAAAATAAACGACTAAAAATACTTTGAATACTTGACCATTTGCAGTTTAATTGAGACAACGTTGGACAAACAAGTTGTTTTATTTTTAAACAATTGGCAGGAGGCTTTTAGTTGTAGAATATTTAATTCTATTTTTGCATGAATTTTTTCTATTTTAAATATATTTTTTTGTCTGTGGTCATTGTTAAATAATTCATTGCAATTATTTGCATCTTTTCATTGTTTCTTTAGGCTTTCAATTATTTATTACGTCTGAGAATATGCAAGACATTTACATTTTTTTAATTACGCTTTTATTTTATTTTTTCACTAAAGAAACAAATGGTAACGATAACCATTTAAAAAATGTTTAAGAATTATATAAAGTCTATTGATGCGAAGATACACCGCTTTTACACATGGAAAGCTTACTTTGCAAAATCTTGAGTTTGGCGGTGGCAAGAGAAAAAAGAGCCAAACTAAAGAAAGCGGTATGTTTGAAAGTTAAGTGATATGATACTTAGTACGTTTATGCATTTTGGCAGGCTTTTAACGTTAACAAATGCGAATTATATTTGATACACAACGAATATCAAGTCCATTATATTAAAGGTGTCGATCACATTGAGCCAATATTTAACGTGACCACTACTTAGACTTGTCTTACACCCAATTTTCACGATGATTTTTTTAAACGTCTTTAAGTCAGGTGGGTAAATTTGATAGAAATGATAAAGGGGTAAACAAAAAGACACGAACTCTGTTTTTCGTGTGTTTTTTTCCTAATTCCTTTTTGTTATCATTTGTAATATTGTTATTATTTTTCATTTACCTTCGTTCGGCAAGATGACTACATCGATACTAACAAAAGGATAAAAAGAGACAAACGGTATTATTTTGCAACTAAAATTGAAAATAAGACAAGTCTTAAAAAATCATGATGTAAATGTAACATGATTTTGGTAACAGCTTTGAAATAACATAGCGTTTAGACAGGAAAGTAATTTCATGAAAGTTGCAATACACTCACACTTTTTTACTAACACGCTCACATTTTGCTTACTTTCCATTCAACTTTCATAAAAATTTCATGAAAGAGATTTTTTGACGTTTTCTGCAAGTAAAATGACAAATTCGAAGCACTGTTGCCATATACAAAGATTTATACAAAGTTGCAGTATTGTAGTAAAATCATAATTATAAAATTAACTTCTTTTGCATGTATATGAAAATAATTATAATATTTTTTCCTTATATTGTATGTTAAACACATAAAGAAAATATTTAAAGTAATTTTATAAAAATAATATCAAAGAAAAATTTATAATGATAAGCTTTTTCAACTATTGCCTCATAAATTTGTATATGTAATAAATTCTGCAATTCTGATTAGTAAGCAAACAAAATAAGAGTGGAGAGAAGCAGAGGCAAATTTTGCAACTTTTTACCTCGGCAACATTTTTAAAATGAACTTTCACTTTCCTGTGTAGAGGAACAAGAAATTTTCATGAAAGTAGTCTATTTCATTGAAATTTTTATTTGTAATACGTATACAGAAATTTCATGAAAGTACTTTCCTGTATCATGGCAGCGTAAAATAAAAACGTGACATGTCTTTAAAAGTCATCGTGAAAATTGAGTGTTAGAGATGCAAATTTTATGGATCTAAGAGAATACAAAGAGACCGCCAATAACATAATTTTGTTATTCGATAACGAGTGTAAATACGAGTTGTTCCAATTTCATACTACGATGACGACTGGTGGGCTTAGAGTCTGAGCACAATGTAACGGTAATTTATTACGGTGCGGTTTTTCATACGATTTTAAAGCAAAAAACCGTAATGCGGAACGCCATAAAATTAAAATCTATTTTCATTGTGAGCTTTGTTATTCTCTCAATTTTTGACTCTCTTTCTCTCTCCGATGTTGCCATAGCTTTTAAATAATTGGCGAGAACATAATTTTGAAGTTTATTAATTTTTGTCATAAAATATAAAAGTTTAAAATATATTAATAATATTAATGGGAGAAAAAAAAAATGGACTATAACGAAAGAATTATCGAAGAATTTAGGAAGTATGACTGTCATTATAATTTGTAGCCGGGAAGTTGCAAAAACTTCCAGTATAAAGAAGATTTTTGGTGAAAAATTAGCAAAGATGTTGGCGTACCACATTAGGGAATTTCTTTGAGTTACCTTCCTTTTTTTATCAGATTTTGTTTAATTTTAGCTGAGGAAGCTAAAAAAAATATCGAAATTTATAGGATACGTATAAAAAGTGGAAGCAAAAGGACAATTGGTACATTAACGAGTCTTGCCCACCATCTCCTGTTAGTATTTACCGTTATTTCTAATTCCACATATAAATCAAACGTGGCGTCTACCAAATTAAAAAATTTTTAACACAAACAGAAAATTTTATAAAAATGTATGCACAAATAAATTAATAAAAATGTAAACTACGAGTACGAGTAACAATGGCAAATATTGCCGTCGCCGTCTTCCGTTGTATTATGTTTATTTTTCTCTCCCGCAACGGGAAATCCGCACCGCAAACATTGTGTTCAGACTCTTAAGCGGATTAATTTTGATCTGTGATTTTAGATATTTCACTGGAATTTTGTTGCAGTGTAGTAAAAAGCTTTGTAAATTCCAATGCAACAATGCACCAAATTGCTTCTTTTTTGCTTCGTCATTCATTCTCATCATCCATCCATTCAGTCAGTCAGTGAGTGGGGGCGGAATTTACAAAATAGAAATAAAAATGTAGGTTTGTATGTTTTCCTTGTGAATGCACTCATGTGTGGATATTTATTCATTTTGCTTTTTTCATTTTAAAGAAAAAGTATTTGTATACAAGAGATTTGTAAAGTAAGCGGTTTTTTTTGTGTTTTTTTTTTCCTTTTAAAAGCCAAACAAAATATTTGAAAACAACTAGAAAGAAATGTTTAATTTTTCCCCAAATGAATGGCAATTATTTATTATTAAAAACATTTTCAAATGTTATACAATTTAAGAAATTGAAATTTATTGATTAGTGCCATAAAGTTTTCTTTAAAGAAATTTTTGCTGTAAATAAATACGGAAATTGGAAAGTTTGCGTTAGTTGGGAGGGTAACATAGGTTCATTTATTTTTATTAAAAAATCTTTTCTTGTAATTAAGAAAATAAATAATTAAATATATATAAAAGACTTGAAGTTATTTATTGTCAATGGATATATGAAAATTTGGCGGTGTTATAAAAAATCGTCTTTAGCGGCGACGTAATTGGCTCATATTACTTTGAAATAGGCGTTGGCCAGGTCTTCACCGAACGTTATGAGGGCTGTGAAGAGATGATTGTCAATAACGGGCTATGTCGGAGAGTTGTTTTTTCTTAAGTCACATCTCTTGATGAATAATCCACAAATCACCAACTCGCTTTAAAGCCAACATAATTTATGCGTTCAATCAAATTTAGCCTGATATATAACTATTCCATAAATGAAAACAATGATAAATATTTAAAACGAGTAAAAAATTTCGATTAATTTCAATTACATTTCAGTTTAATAAAAATAGAAGCCGCTAACAGAAATACCCTTTTTTATATATACAAAACGTCTGTTTTATTTAAGATTTGAAATAATATAAGAAAAACGTTTGCCTTCAAAATTTTAAAACTAAATTGTGGTTGCAATTGTACAATTATAGCTAAAATAAGAAAGAACAACAGACCAGACGAAAAAAATAAAGTAAAAGTAAAAAAATAGCTAAATAAAAATAATTTAATACTCTGAATATAACAATGAAAAATAAAAAAATAACGAATAAAATAGATAATGTATAAAAAAAGTAATAATAAATAAAAGAATAAAGTAAATAAATAAAAAAAAAATAAAATAAATCAATAAAAAATCATAATAAACGAAAAATTATTATAAATAAAAAAAGAAAATAAATAAAAAAGTAATAAATAAAAACTTAATAAAAAATAAAAATGAACAAAATATAGCAAATAAAACTAAAATAAAAAAACAAATATATAATAATAATTAATAGAAACAAATTCATAAATAATAATAATAAAAAATGGTAATATAAAATAATAAAAAATATAATAAATATGTAAAAAATAATTATAAATAAAAAATAATTGCAAATAAAAAAAGAAAATATATAAATAAAAAAGTAATAAATAAAAAAAACAATAAAAAATAAAAATGAACAAACTATAGCAAACAGAAATAAAATAAACAAAAAAACAAATATATAATAATAATCTATAGAAACAAATTCATAAATAAAAATAATAAATAAATATAATAAATACATAAAAAATTAACAAAAAATAATAATAAATGAAAAATAATTGTAAATATAAAAAGAAAATAAATAAAAAAATATATAAAACAAAAACTAAAAAAAAATATAAAAAAAATTATAAAAAATAAAAATGAACAAAATATAGCAAATAAAAATAAAATAAATAAATAAAAATATATAATAATAATCTTGGCTTTAGCCAGGATTGAACTCGAGCTAGACGAATGATACCAACCCATCATCATATAATATTAGAAATAATATTAATAATCCATAGAAACAAAATAAAAATAATAAATAAATATTTAAAAAATTAAATAGAGAATATAAATAAAAAAGAAAATAAATAAAAAACAATGAATAAACGTAAAAACAAATGGAAAAAGAAATTAAATGAAAAACTAATAAATAAAAACAAAATTACAAATATACAATTACAGTAAACATAAACGAAACCATAAAAAATAAATAATAATAAATAAATAAATAATAAAAAATAATAAATAATTTAAAAAATATATGTAATTAATAAAAATATATAAATAAAAAGGTACTAAATAAAAAATAATAAATTAAAAAACAACGCTAATAAATGGAAATAAATAAATAAAAAACCATTAATAATTTATTGAAATTTTGTTGAGCTTTTTAATTTTTTAATTAGATTTTGGTTTTTGTACATTTGTACACGGGGTTTAGTTCAAGTTTATCCTTTCAATATTCAATGCAAATTTACTGTGATCAATAATTTTTGATTGAAGGAAACAAGAAAAATAATAATTAAATCTTTAGCTGGGGGACAACTACTCGAAGCTGTTTCATAGTCGCTACACTACTCATCAGTACTCATTCGGAATTTAACTCGGGTCATGACATGTCATGAGCTGCTAATTACACCACTCAGCCTCCGAGCCATTTAATTATTCTCTGTCTATATTCATCTCATATTGAAACACATATGCAATTTTGTTAATTGCCCGCATTGATTGTACAGCGTTTGCTGTCTCTGAACAAGCGCTTTTTCTTTAAAAGAACAAATAAATAAAAACAAAGTAAATAAAATAGAAATACATAAATAAAAATAATAATAAGCAATGAAATTAATATTAATAAATAAAAATAAACTTTAAATAAAAAAAGATAATAAAAAATATATACAATAAAAACTAAAAAAAATATAAAAAGAAAATAAATAAAAACTAATATTAAACAAAAAAAATCATTAATTTCTTGCTTCTAATTTTTCGAGTCTTTTTATTTAAATTATTATTTGTTGGTTGAGCTAGTGGTCCACTTGTATAAATTATAGTTTTTTTATTTTCAATATTTCGACACTCCGTTGTGTGTCTTCTTCAGGAAAATTTATTTGAAAAAAAGTTTCCTGAAGAAGACACTGAAATATTGAAGAAAATAAAAAACTATAATTTTTACAAGTGGACCACTAGCTCAACCAACAAATAATAATTAAATAAAAAAAAAATCATAAATAAACAAAATAATCAATTCAATATTTCGCTAACAACTTATTTTATTTTAATTCATTTTATTTTTATTTTAATTTATTTTATTCTCCAGAAAATGCAAACAAATTCTTAGCGAAATATAGAAAATAAATACTATTGAACTGTTTTATAAAACAAATATACACAGAAAAAATTATAGTAAAAATAAAATCAGCAAAATATTTGTCTGAAAAAATAATTTGTATGCATATACAAAACTATCAAAAAAATAACCTTAGGTATCGTATTTTGTTGTTGTTTAAAAAAATGGTTGTTTTCGATCAATAATTATTTTTAATAAACTTTTCTTCGAATCAACGAATTCCTCTACAGGTCCGCATTTACACAATTTATTAATTTATTTAACGAACTTCGTTATTGAACACGAAAAAATTTTTTTCTGTGTATTTAGCGCAAAAATAAGAATTGATTACATAAACAAGATCAGATAATGTAAATATTTAAAAAAATTTACAAAGACAATAAATAAAAAATAGTGAATAAATAAAGAATAAATAAAAAATAAAAAAAATAATATAATAAAAAAAAAAAAATAACTAAAAAAATAGTATAATAAAAAAAGGTAAAATTAATAAAGAAAAAAAAAAAAACAACAATTAAAAAGTTTATCATTGGAACATTTTTTTCGAGTTGAAAAAAGTTGGGCATATTTAGTACAAATAAATATGTGCATAGGTACAAGATTTTCTCCATTGGAAACAAAAAAAGAAATTTGAGTTATTTTTAGTTTATAGCATAAATTTTTGATTATTAATTCAACAAAATCAATAACAAAATTACGATTTATTTTTGTCTCTTTTCAAAGGTCAGTTACAATATATTTTGTGCACAATTTGTTTTGATTTAATTTTTTTTTTTTTCATTTATTACATAATGTAATGTTTTCTGTTTGGTATGCAAAATGCTTCAAAAATACTCATACATATATATATTTGTATGTATTTGTGTATCTGCGTATTTAAAAATCATAAAAATATTCATTTCCATAGCAATTTCTATAAAAGGAAAATCAAGTGTAAAAATGTTTATCACAACAACAATAACCACAATGAATTAAAAAGAAAAAAAAAAAAACAAGAGATATATGTATGTCATTATGATTACACCACGTTACACACATTCTGTCCCATGAACCAAATAGACCTTTTCGAAAAGGGGAGAAAAATAAAAATACACGTGTATCGGCGATTTTCATCTACACGTCAGATTTTTTTTTTTTTTTGGGTATAAAATATAAAGCTCGTAGTGTCCGTCTATCATGTTCCCAAAATAAGCGATGGAAAATCAACAGTAGTTCCAACATTTCTTGCATCGAATGCGCGATGCGAGAGCTCAGATGTATCGGAATATGTACCAACATCCAGTGAACTTGGGACTGCAGTGCAGTTAGTAACATGAGCCGATTTCAATGACTTGTACGAGATGGAAATTTGTCGAGGAGAAACAGCGGAACTCAGCATCACGCTTTAAGCGAAAAGTTCCATCTGATATCTATCTGGTATATTTCATATATATAGCCAAAAAACCATGCAAAAAAAGGATGGGCTGGAATGCGGGCAGTGAGGCAGCACTATTGGACAAGATCTATTTTTTCCATTTTTGTTTGTTTAGCACCACAATTTCACGAACAAAATAATAACACAATTTTTTACTGCTGTCAGTTTTTTAATAGAATGAGATAAATTGCGTATGTATGAACGGAAAAAATATTTTGGCAATTTACCGAATATTGAAACGATAAAATATGTATATATGAACAGCTTGTAACAAAGTTAATAAAAAAAAAATCGGGTTTTTAAGGAACTAAAACCGTTACAAAAAAACCGATAACCAATTTTTCAAAAAAATTCAGGAAAATCTGAGAATTGATAAAAATCCATTTTTTTAATTTGACGTGATACAGACATTTCCACGAGTCTGCCTACAAAAGCTCAGCTCGATTGGATCACGGAAAAATGGTTAAAAACTTATCCAAAGTCTTTCACACAGGCAGACAGACGGACACTACGAGCTTTATATTTTATAAAAAATAAAAAAATTCTTACGTGTACATGAAAATCGCCGATACATGTGTATTTTTATTTTTTCTCCCCTTTGCGAAAAAGCATATTTGGTTCATGGGACAGAAAAAAGTTCGTTTTTGTAACGCGGTGTTATAATGTGAGAAGAAATATTTGTTTAAAATAAATCTACATAAACATTTATGTCAGTATATATGTTTGTGTATATGTAAGTATATATATTCACATATCAGATACAAAACGAATATATTTTCAGAGATTCTCAAAGACCTTTTTCCTATTTTAAGAATTCGCGCAATTACATTTAAAACAACAACAACATTTTGAACGTTGTTTTTGCTTTAAATGTATTTGTGTGAACGACTGAACCAGCTTCGTTATCCGCGAACTGGCACGTAATTTATGTTATATAGGGAAGTGTACCTAAGCTCGGCATGTACCAGTAGTCGGCATTTTTTTATTTTTTATTTAAACTCAAACAAGATGCATTAACGTGAACACGGTGGCAGCACTAGAGCAAAATTATAGCAATACAACAAAAACAGGCATGTAGTAAGGTATGTTTGTCAAAAATATTTGTAACATTTTCCACAGCTGTAAACTATGAAAAAAGTACTTTTTCACAATTGCAAATTGTTTTTATATGAACTATTTTTATGTTCACATAATAATTTTTAAAAGTTTAATTCAGAATAAAACACTAAATTCACTTTCAAAAATGTAAACAATACACTTGACGTAAATAGCTTACTATATTGTCAGTAGCAAAAAATTGTTACTTGCGTAGTGCTATCACCGTGTATACGTTAATGCACCTTGAACTCAAATAACTAAGAATAACGGTAATTATATATTAATATAATTGCACAAAAATGTTAGATATATTTTCAATTCTCTATATGCAAAAACAAATTCCAGCCTAGATGAGTATTTTGAGAGTTCAATACCTTTTTTCGTGAAGAGGTCTTCAATACACACGGTAGTGCTTGTTTTCTGAGGAAAAAATTAGTGAGACAAGTAGCTATTTACATTTTTTAAATTTCAATCGAAGATTGTGTTTAATGATAGAAAACTGTTCAATATTTCTTATTTTTGCAGCTAAAGATCGTTTTTTATTTTTTATTAAAAATTCAACAGTATTTTCAATTTTTCGATAACATTGAAAAATTTTTTAATAACATATTAATTTTCCTGACGATGATAACAAATTGTTATCGAAATATTGAAAATAAATACTGTTGAATTTTTTATACAAAATAAAAAACGATCTTTAGCTGCAAAAATAAGAAATATTTACTTAAACAAGATCAAATAATTAAATATCAAATAGAAAACTCTTCAAATTATGTTATACTCGTAGATGTGAAAAATCAAAAGGAAATATAAATTTTCTCCGATTTGTAATGATGATGCCGACATTAGGAACATAAAAATGTCAACATTTCCAGTAGTCGACAACTGGAAAATATATGTTTTTCTTCAATTTACTTCAAATTTGGGAGAATTGTTTAATATTCAATGCATGTACATGAGAATATATGTACATGTACTGAGAATATATAAAATAAGTTTAAAAGTCAGTTTACCCAGTACTCGCACTGTTTAAAATGAGTGCTTTACACCTGTCGAGAATTATGACTAAGACAAGAGATGTCCTAAAGTCGGCAGTGGTTTCCATTACTAGTTTTTTCTTAATTTTAATGAATAAAAATTTCAAATTTTTAGAAACAATGTATTTTTTAAACTCAAAACTACATAATTGTGTACAATGAGGGGCTATTATATTGTTTGTAGAGGGTCACAAGTCCCATATGACATTGAACAATAATCGGATTATATTTTATGCACTAACTCGAAACTTAATTCGTTAATACAACTGGCCGATGTAACCCTTTTAAAATCAGAATGAAAAAAAGCGTCAGAAAATGGCAAACTACGCCAGAACTCGACCTTTTGCCCACTACTTCATATGGTTCTCTGATAATAACATGGGGACAACGATTAAGAATGGCTTCCGAAAGTGTGGCTTTTTTGGATTTCGTGGATTGGTAAAATCACATTGGATAAATGGTAAAAAAACGTTACTGGGAATTGTTATGGGTTAATTACAATAAGTTTTCATAAAGTGCTTGAAATTCTCAATCTGATAACGCCAAAATTAATACTTCGTAAAATAAGCTAGTTGCTGAAGATATAAACGCATTCACTTTTTTATTTTATATACTGGTATAATAATCAATTGTTTGTACCTAAATTGCATTATTAGAAATGTAAAAACGTTTATTTAAAATAAATAAAAATTTGAACTCCTTCCTTGTCTCCTATTTTCTTCACTAAAAAATGATATGCCGACAATAGGTACACAACATGCCGAAAACTGGAAAGTTGGTGCCCACTACTGGTAAATGTGCTCTTTTTTTTAATAATCGTAAAATTTTTAAAGGTTTATAAACAACTATGAAAATATAACTTATTTAAACTGCAAGAAGGCAAATTAACCAAACGGAATAATTAATATTTAATTAAAATTATATCACATATGCCACAACGTTATTAAAAAAATCAAAAGTCTTAAACTGCCGACTACTGATACACTTACCCTATTTAATTTTCATTATTAATATTAATGGAAATTGTTAGGGGCTAGAGTTTTCCAGTAAGAAATCAATTAGAAAAAATTATAGAAATTTCTCTGCAGCATTTAAAAAAAGTAAAGTGGTATTACACAAATGCGACAATTTTTCTGTTTCAAATAAAAGCTGAAATCTGCTCGTTATTAATTTAGTTGAAAATAAAAGTTAAAATATTGATTCTAAATCTATGTTCTTCTTGTGCTAGTGCAATTACTTAACAACGACATAACATCCAATAAAATAATTTCGCATAGAAAATAAATAGAAAATTGCGCTTTTTTAATTTTACTCTTGTTTAAAACTGTGTAGCAGAGTTTAGTGTCTGCAAAATAAAATCCAATTCCGCATTGAGAACATCTGCTTCCATTTCCTAAAGGTAATTTAGTCTAAATGAATGTTTTTATGTGCTCCCTTTATACACAAGAACAATGCGAATAAAACATACTTATATATTTTCCATTTTTAAAACTTGTATTACATGTTGATGTTGTCTTTAACTAGAATGCGTAGGATGTTTACACAGAATTATATATTTATGTGTTTGCGCTATCAAAGTTACAGAGATTCTCCTTACACCAAACGACAACATAAAAGAACCGAAAGAGGCGAAGAGACTAAGTATGACATTGTTAACAGAAAAGGCTTGATTTATTTGCTTTTTTGTGGATTCAACCTTTAGTTGGTTTGCTGTCAATGTTGTCGTTTCTTTTTTTTATGTTTTCAAGGTTACACATTTTTTAGTGGTGGCCTCAATGAAATCCTTAGATAATAAGAAATATTTTTAACCGGGGACCAGTTAAATTTGCAAAATTCAAAACTGTTTAATTAAGCTGCAACAAATTATGATTAATGTATAATAAAGAAGACATTTTTAAATAAGAATTACACTCCTTTACACTGATCGACACTATTTTACACTGATCGACAAATGTGTATGTGATTGATAAACTCCTTGCTAAAGAGTTTAGACATCTAATCCTTTTTGGATACAATTCCGTAGACAAACGAAGGAAGCCAAGGCAGCATGAGCTAGTAACACGAAATCCATAAAGAAAATCATGCTTTAGCCAGAGTGGCTTAGATGTTATCCTCCAACTAGTTCCTGATATTACAAATCTTTGCGGCTAGCAGTGTTGTCAGATTGTGATTATTGTATATGTTTTTGCTAGTTTTTTTGACATGCTATAAAAAGTTTATTTTTTCTAAGAAAAGGTTTTTTTTTTAATTTTTGCAGTTTAATTTTTTATTTTAATAAAGAAAAGTAAAAGACACGTGCGTTTTTTCAAAGAATCACGCAACACATTGAAGCAGACAACCGATTTCAATATGTCATTTAAATGCGAACGTTTATTTTGACAATAGCAAGACCAAGGCAGCTTCAAAGCTGTCTGCAGATTGTTGTCCGTGCTAATTTTGTTACCGCAGGCAAATTTCTACTGACTACAAAATAAAAACAGTGTAACCAGTATTTAAAAACATGTAAAACAATTTAGCTCTTGGAAATTTTTTTTAATATAAAAGTTGAAATGCTGTTTCAAATGAATTTATTTGTTCTATTGTTAAATATATATTGTTAAACAATTAAGTTTTTTTATTCGCTATTTTTAGCTTCTACCATTTATACCAATAAAAATTATAAATAGCTTGTTTTTTATGTTTCCCAGCTATCTATATGTCGTAGCAACCAACGGTTGTTCATTTGTTTGAAAGGTGTAAAGAAATGTTAGAGAGGTGAATAAATGAAAAGGCTTGTTTTTTGTGTTTTGACAGATATTATTAGAGCATTTTTCTTTTAAATTCTCAACAATTTATTTATATTGCTGGGATATAAAGTTGAATGTTTGAGAATATCTTTCAAAAATTTCCAAAGTCTACTGATGATTAGGGTAGTTCCTATGAAATGTCGACATATAGATAGCTGGGAAACATAAAAAACAAGCTATTTATAATTTTTATATATTGTTAACTTATAATTAAAACAAGAAATCTCAATTTTTAGAAAATAGCTAGTATGCGCTTAGTCCCAATTTTCACGAGGCAATTTTAGTTGCGCAATTCATATTAAATTTTCTTTTAAACTTGCTTTTATGTTCAGACACAGCAATTTTACTTGAGCAACTTTCGTGTTCTATTGCTTACACTTTCTTAATCTTGCATGTACTGCATTCTCAAATTTTTCCATTTAATTTTCACTTCTTCTAAATTAATACTGCTGTGTATTTTTTGAAGTTTTCCACAATATTAAAAAAAAATTTTTTTCAAATGAATTAAAATACCACAATTTCGCGCCGATATTACTTTCATCGCAGACAACATATTAATACATAAAAGAAACACAAATGAAAGAAAACGTAAAATTTCTGACATTACGAATGACAGCACAAAACGACTTTCCGAGTACAAGCAAGTCTGTACTCATTTTTGCACTCCCCACTCTTTCCTCATTTATTTGTCCACAAACTCAAGAATTGCGCAACTAAAGTTGCCTCGTGAAAATTGGGATTTAGAGATATACTAGTTGGTTACGAGTAGTTTTAGTTCCATATATTTGAGGCAAATTTTTCAAATAGATGGTTATAAGTTTTTGCTTCTCAAGTCGCACATTTTGAAAAATTCCAAACATTGTCGAAAAATGTCAATTCTTTAATAATAATTTTATTACAAATCAGAAGATATATCCGATTATATTTTTAACTTTAAAGGCCTGTCTAACCTGAATTAAGCGTAACAAACAAAAACTTTTTAAAGTTTAATGGCTTTTTTTAAAGAGAAGAACTTGTTCGCGTGAAAGTTTGACAGAAATAAAACTCGTTCTATCAAGCAATGGAATTTTGTAAAGCTAGAAATTGGAAGGGGGCCACGCTGAAGTATAATTTTGTGTAAATTCATTTATATTGCTGGCGTGTTCAAAAGTAGCCGACTAAACGACTACCATCGCCGGTTGCAGCGTTTGCTATCGGGAAGTCTGCTGTGGTCTATGTGTTTAATTGAAAATGTTTAAAAAAAAAATTTTTTTTTAAGTTTTTTTTTTGTTGAAAAAAAATTTTTTTGTTGAAAAAGTTTTTTTTTTAGAAAAGAAAAAAACTTAAAAAAATACAACACTGGTTGCAAGAAAACGGCATCTCAAGCACAGGGCCTTGCAGTAACCATTATTAGGGACTAAACGACACCGCCTTTGTTTTTAGGTATACACCACAGCCAGTACGTTTCAGCCACGATGCAGACCACTCAAACAATGATCATCGCCAGAATGGTCTGTAAGCCAGAACCTCCTGACTTATCTGGAGGATCACATCGTTCTGCCATATAGCCCTTAATGCGGGTTTCGCAACTTCCAGCTGAAGAGTTTTATTTGCTACAACAAATAAGGAATATATAATAGACAGCAATTAAAACTAATTTTTTTACGCGCTTGTTAACTAGCTAGCTTTATCACAACTCTGGTATCTGCGAGTTTTCACCAAAAAATAACCGTTATTTTAATTTTTTTTTTCAAAGATTATTTATTCATCAATAACTATCTTGTCCCCTTCAAAGTAATCCCCCTCAGATAAAATACACTTATGCCAGCGTTTTTTCCATCCTCGAAACACTTCTGAAACGCGCTTTTTGGTATCGCCAACAGCTACTGTTTCGATTTTATTTTATTTTCTCAATCGTAGCAAAACGCTTTCCTTTCATCGCTGTCATCAGTTTTGGGAAGAGGAAAAAGTCAGCGGGGGCCAAGTCCAATAAATCGGTGATTGAAGAATGATAATGGTTTTGTTTTTGGCCAAAAACTCACGCACAAGCATTGATGTGTGAGCTGGTGTGTTATCATGGTGCAAAACCCTTGATTGTTTTTTCCACAATTCTGTGCGTATCTGATGAAATGCTTCGCGCAAACGGCGCATAACTTGAAGGTAGCATTCCTTATTGACTGTACGACCTTGTGGTCGAAGAAAACTCCTGAGCGATGTCTATGGGACATTGTTTTTGCTCTAAATTTAGTAAATTTAGTGAAAAATCGAAGAGCGCACCAACATACGACTAACCTTTCTATCTGTCAAAAACAAACTGACTATTCGAAATGGCTGATATTGCCATCTTACTTATATAACAGACATGTGTACCAACATACAGTACACCCCGTGTATTTACCCATCGCTTAAATGCCTTTTTCGTTTATTCACCCCTTATATTCTATCCCCGTATATTTTCCATTTATATTCATGCGAAAATGTACGGTTAATTAACTTTCTATTAATTGCCCATTTTGGGTAATTACCCAAAATATTGTATTCCAAATCCAAAAACTCCCTAAAAATTTCTTCATTTATATACCCAAACTGTCTACCAGTTCACTAACCTCTGTTGAACGTAAAGAGTAAATTTTTGTGAATCCAGCTAATCTGTTTTTTAACGTTCTGATACGCTTTTATTATATACATACTTGCATGTATTCCTGTTATTGTTTTCTATACACATATGTACATAATTATATGTATGTACGTATAATTTTTGTGATATGAATATGTTAGTTTTTGTTTGTTTTTATTTTGAAAACTTCTTTTGCGTTTACATTTTATTTTGACGTATGTATGTAATGACTTTGATTTAATTTAAGTCCGTTTGGATAAATGCCTTTGTAGAGGTATTTAAGCGTAATTGCATATTTGCCGCTATAAGGTAATTAAACGTCTCCGCTTTAATACCTTACTCATTCAATTACCCAAAAATTACAGCAACTTGAGTGAGGCAATTAAGCGGGGCTTACTGTAACAGAAAAAAAGCGAAAATCGAACATACGTAACTCACGAATTTTGAAAATACCGGTTATTTTTTTTATCAAACCATGTACATTTCTTTTTGATATTTTCTTACTGGTGTTTTGTGTGGTTTTAAAAGTTTTGTCTAAATCACATCGAAAATCACAGACCAGGTACGAATCACATTTAGGCTTCTGAAACGTCAGGTGCTTTGAAATTACTTGAGTTTTAGAACAGGCCTCATAGTATAAAGCTGAAGGTCCATACCACGCGCTAACGCGTTCTAAGCGTCTGCCAAAAAAGTAGAGTCAGTGCAATATTATGGGACAAGTTACACATCACAAAGCATATGACGCATAGACGCGTACGATGCAAAAAGTAGGTTTACTTTCTACTTTTGCACGCGTCATAAGCGTAATAAAAACTGTCAGTTGTTTTTGATAGCCGCAGATCACAGTTAGTCTTATTTTTTCAAAGTTATTACCTAGAATATTTGGGTCATGGATTGCTATTAAAAAAATGTTTATATGTATTTAAAAAATACTTCAAACACAACTTGAGTTTAGAAAAGTGTAGAACGCGTAGTAATTGAAGTTCCCTACGCGTGGTAGGGAACTTCAGCTTAATAATTTGTTTCACATATGTTTCCCTTACATAATTAAAGCTAGTTTTTTGGTGACATTTTATGGTCAAATGTCTTTTTAGTCACCATATAAACAGATTATAATTGAAATAAGTCAATTGTAATTTAATGATTTCTTTTTGGTAAACATTTACTGCATGACCTGAAAAATTATCTTTATTAAAAACTTATCAAAATAGGGAGAAATAGGAATTTAGTTGTGTTGTTTACAGAACACAGACGAATGAGTCGACTAGAAAATTTGTATAAAAATCACTTGTAGTTTTGAGTGCTTTTCAAAAATATTTTCTAAAAAAAAGTTGCTGCTCTGTGTTCTGTAAATAGTAAAAGAGTTGGACGGGGAGTTTTTTTTTTGTGGAGTAATCGTTTAAAGCAAAAAGACAAATTACTTATTTATTTGGCTGGGATTTTAGTGTGCTGGGGCGACACTTACACTAAACAAATGCTTACACGCAAACGTATTTCATTTTAATTTATATTTATGTATTTTTAAACACTTCAAATTTGTCTTGTTGTTTCTTTTCTTTCTTCAGATTTTAAAACACACACAACTTAATGGAATGCCTTTTATTTTTTCATTTCAGATACAAAACGGACTACATTTTTAGATACAAGCATACATATTTGTAAACACAACGATTTAAACGAAACACATTATCTATTAAACAACTTGATTTCGAGGTACTTTAAGGAAACGAAATATTTACAGATGCAAAACTTGCTCATCATCGCCAGCAACGGCACAACTGCATCATCATCATCATCGTCATCATTATCGCCATCATTTTAAACAAACAAAAAAGTGACGTTATAAGTATCTTAAAGATTAACTAAAAACATGTTTAAATGTACTTAAAATAGCAAAACTAAAGAAGAGAAGAACATGCAGAGCCAAATTTCGAAAGGCCAAGAGGAGTCAAGGGGCAAAAAACAAGTTGAAGTTGTTTGAAAAAAAAAAGAAAAGTAAGAAGAGATCCCGAAAAGCGCACAGTAGTTGTAGCTTCTACATTTGCCATGTGCTTCTCTCTATCTGCTAGAGCAAATAAACAATTAAGTGCTATTTTTTGAAATAGAGGAAAAAAATACATTCCCATCTTGTAGCAGAAATAAAATAACCGATAAGAAATTGGGTGCTAAAATGCATTAAAGATACCAGATAATAAAATGTTATAATATGTTGTTGGATTAAGGCATTTAAAAAGATTTTAAGCTTAAAGAAAATAGAGCAATTGGCGCTGCTTCGTTAAAAAGTCCAACTACAAAATCTTACAAGGAAATTAAATTTTTTGTACTTAACTAAAAATTAAGATTAAGAATTTAAACGTTTGAAAAGTTGGAAAAAAGCAATATAAATTCCAACCTTTAAAGCTAAAAAACTTTTAAACTGAAGATGATTTGAAAGGCTTTACATGCATATTATTTGCAACAATAAAACTGATGGGACGTTATTGAACTAAAAGTATTTTTTTATTGTAACTTTTTATGCCACTTCCTATATAGACAAGTTTTTGCATGCTTCAACTATACTTGTCTGCGATAACGAAACGAACGAGGAGAAAAAAAAATATGAAAATAATAATAGAAAAATTAAACACTACAAACGTTGCCATGTAAAGTTACAATAATTGTTAAGACAGAAAAAAATATACTTTTGTCTTTAACAGAAGAACAATAACGATTCCTTTTTGAAAAGCAACAAGAGAGAGAGAAAAAAAAAACAGAAAATACTTATAAAAAACGAAGTATAGATGCAGACCCAGCCAGTCATTTTTTCGAAGCTTTTGAAATATCTTATTGGAAATTGTTTGTTATTTGCACTCCCTATCAAGCGCCATACAATGTGCAAAATTATTGTGCAATCACCAGCTCATTGTTTATGCTAAGCAGCAAAACAACCATCAACAACAACACCAACATCAACAGCCTCAATAAGCCTCAATATACAAAAGCAACAACAAAATTTAATATTATAATCAAAGTATTAAAAAAAAACACACACACAAAAAACTTGTTAACTTCCCAACGTCCCCAGAATAAAACGTGACCGTCCGGTGACAATTTGTTAAGAGCACGAAAGAACCAAATACATATATGTATATTTTTTAAATTAAATGCTTGCATAAATAATAATCATAAAAATAAAATAAAAACATGGATCACAGTAGCAGTAATATAACAACACCCTTAACACCAGATACCTGCACAAGTTCAAGTTCCACATCATCGGCCCCGCAATACAGTGAAGACATACGTCGGCCTTTGAATACTTTGGACTTATTGCCACGCCAGGGTTCAGGTTCTTCAAATAAAACCTGTGAGGTCGATTTAGGTGATGAAGAACGCGATACATTCTCCCCTGTCAGCAGTTCGAATAATACACCCAGCGAGGATCATATCTTATGCAGTACAACTGCAAATGTAAACAATGAATCCTGCAACGCGACCACATCTTCAAAAGACAATAAACATTTAGAAGGTACTTTGCCACCGCTCAAGTTGAAAATTTCTAATAGTTTAGCAAATAGTAGCCTGCATCTCACTCCTTCGAAAGAAGAAAAGCAAAGACAAAATGAGGAAATAGTTATTCTAGAAACATCATCGATTTCATCGGAGACTGGTTCTTGGGAGTCGGTGTTTCCTCAGGCGCAAACAACAGCTGCCAGCAGCAACATCATACCCCAAGCGGATGTTGATTTAACCAACTACTGCGTGGGTTTATTGGAAAAGAATTTTACAACCAAAGATAATTCTAAAACGCATAAAGAAGAGCCCACCTCTTCCTATTCACATCTAGCCATTAAAACTAAAGATATGGACTGCTTAGAGCCCTTGACCAGGGAACGCACATACTCGGCTGGTCATACGGTAACTGCAGACACCAGTTCTCTTTTGAAAGGCAGTAGTACTTGTTCTTTACAACGCGACATTTTATTCAATAAATTGGATAATCCTCTGACAGCTTCGCAGACAAGTGCTTGTTTTATAGACGCTTCTTCGCTGTGCGATGAAGATGAAGTAGAGCCGTTTAAGCCCTCTACACAAACACAGCTCAAGACAGAAGACGATTCGCCTACGAAAAAACTAGAAACATTCCATAAAGCTTTTGCCCGGTGCAAAGTCAAAACAAAAAATACTAAAGAAGATGAAAATCTAAGTTCTCCTTTAAATAGACCCAAATCATCTTCTTCGTGCTCTTCAGATGATAATGCAGAGCACAATCATAAAAATGATACCCAACTGTCCAATGAATCGGTAAGCAATTTGTCAGATGAAGAGAAACTGTGGAAAAGAGATCATAATAATCCCAGCGTAACGGAAAATAAATTAATGGAAAATCATAAAAATAGTTTGATGAATAATAATGATGATCCTACCGAGGCCTCAGTGTCATTAAACCATGATGTTGACTCCTCCGATTCTTCAGATCTTTTTAAAATGCGACATCCTTTGAGTGAAAGAAAATTCAATAACTTTTCTAACTATCCAACTCAAAATAATTCTACGCATCAATACACAGCGCTGCCGCTGCAACACAATAAGCTGCTTAATTCGCACTTGGCAGCATTAAATCATCATAATCAAACTGGGGCTCACAGCGATGTTAGTTATACTACCGACTATTCATCATCGAGTCCTGCCCCCAGTTTAGTTTGGTCCGAACATGAACATGGTAGACCCAGTCATACAGGCCAACCGCAGCCTGCCTCTAGACATCATTTAGAGGACTATGAAATAACGAAACTAAAACCTCATTTATTGCCAGATACCCCCCATAACTCTATAGTACATATAGAACCGAATACTTCTTCAAATACATCCTCCATACATCGCGATTATACCTTGTCATCATCGTCTTTTTCACATCATCGTGATTCAGGAGCCTACTGTAGTGATGCTACCGACTCACCTGTACCCATGCCCAGAACTCCTAAACGTTCGAAATTTGATGAAGCTAATCCCATAATATCTGGTGGTTCCTGTATAGCCGATTTCCAGCCCAAAAAATGTGATAGTCCTTCGCTAAAAAGGCAAATTGAAACATGCCCTATTGTGTCAGGAGGGTTTACTTCACTGGACTTTGAACCCACCCGACCATTAGGAGATGAATATGATGAAGAAGTTGAACTAAGACATAAACCCAAACCACGCAAGCTTTTGCCGGGCATAGCCTCTTGGGTCGTTGATATGGGTGATTGTCAAAAAGAACGTCGCAAAAGCACAAGCTCTACTTCAAGTTTAGAAACTTGTCACACGAAATTCAGAGAGCGAACCGATTCTAACAGTTCCAATAAGAGTGGTTGTGGTTTTTTTATTTCGTTGGACGATATGGATAAAAAGCCCAAAGAGAAGAAACCCCAGAACGAATCTCAAATGAGTAAATCCTTTAATGGCCCTTCGAACACCAAATTTTTTGTCAATCTTTCAACAAGTGAATACAAAGCCCGGGAAGACAATGATCTGGTTAAACAGAAACCGGTGGATAAGCCGGAAACAACATCTTCCAGCAATAATTCTCAAAACAATATATTTAGCATGTTTATTGACTTTGGAGGGGGCGATAAAAATGGTAAGATTAAACAACGAAAAGAACCTTTCAGTTTAGCACAACGCTTAGGCAACTCTTTGACTGCACAGAACCAAAAGAAAACTGAAAACGAAAACAGCAATGGCAATGGAAATGGCAAGTCGGCTGCCAGTTCTACTGAGACTTTAATGTCCAAATCTAATCAACTGAAAAATCCTAAGGAAACAGAAATAACTTGCAATGGAGAATCGAAATCTTTGGACTACAAAGTTAATACAGAAGCTCCCATAACGGTAGCCGCCATTAGAAGAATTTCCATGCAACAAAGAGCTCAGCATGAAGCTAATAAAAGACATTCTTGGAGCAATAATAGCAACAATCCAAATGGCGGTACAGAATACAAACGTTCTATCAGTTTAACCAACAACAATGAGGGCAAGGAAAATGGCAACAAAGGTTTAATGAGCATTATTGACAAATTACCCATTATTTCGAAGACATCCTCATTATCTATTGATAGCTCCCTATCACCTTATGAAGATTTTACAGGTTCGAAATCTGAAATCAGTACAAGTTCTGGAGGAGAAAGGGAGGAAGAGGCAAACGCTGCACCAGTGGCAAATCGTATTAAGAAACGTAGAAGAGATGTACAAATTAATGAAACTTTTGATAAATCTAGTTTGGCTTCAATAACCGATGGGATTTTATCAAAAGACCTTTCACCCATTTCCACAACTGATACTGACGATTTAACTTTCCAACAAGATGAAGAGCTGGCGGCCCGGGAAACTGAGGATGCCTTAAAAATTTTGCAAAGCGCATCTTCATCTCAAATACCCGTATCTACCCAAAATTTAGCTTCTTCATCATCCTCTTGTCGCATGTCCAATATCATAATGGAAACGATAGTTGAAGCCAAAGAAACCTCGTCACCAAAGAAAATTCCTACAAACCTTAGCATGGACTCATTGCAAGCCACAATTGAAAAGCAAAAAATGTTGCTAGAAACTGTGAACGAACATGCAGAAGCTGAGAAGGCTGCTGGTAATGCAGCAACAACATTCGTGAAACTTTCCGATATGGATAAACCAGTGAAATTAGATTTGAAATCTCCGGAACGCATGAGCACCAGTGTTGGCGGTAATCATCGTCAAATAAATCGTTTATATAGAGATGACACACGAGCTCGGCCTCATTCATGGTCAATGTCACGTTCTACTGGGAACACTTTTCAGAATTTCACCAATTCGGTAGAGAACCTACGCAGTCTATCGAGGCTTTTTCCGAATTTTTCCAAAGAAATATCCAATTCTCTGCCCAACGATATGGCTTTAGATCACATGGAATATGTACAAACTGATTTAAGTGCTGACTCCAGCTTAGCCTCCAGTATAAGCAGATCCGGCATGGATGAGTCCTCGATATCGTGTCGTCAACCTAGGAGACTCGGCGAAGATTTGCTGAAAATGTTTTTGCAAGAAATTGCCACCGATATGATAGTTGAAGTGCACGGAAGACGCATCAAAGCCCACAAATGCATATTACGGTCGCGTTGTCAATACTTTGCTGCCATGTTGGCGGGCAATCAGTCGACTAGCGTAGTGTCCCTGCAGGGCTATTCTTATTCTGCGGTGCACTTTGCTTTGTGTCATATCTATTCTGGCGCTTCTCATCCTCCTGATGGCATAAGTCTTATGGAATTGGCTGCTTTGGCTGATTTATTAGGTTTGGAAGGTTTGAAGGAAGTTACAGTTCACGCCTTGAAAACAAATTATTGTCATAATTTTCACAAACCCTGTTCGGGTTGCATCGATGGTATTTTGCAAGTATTGCCGGTAGCTTTAAATCATGCTTTGGATGATTTATATCGCAAATGTTTAAGATGGACTTGTCGTCATTATTTAAGAGTATGGCCAACCAGACAATTTGCTCAATTACCGGGTGACATTTTGGGACGATGTCGCCAACAAATTGTTGCATATTTGGTAAGTATCCACAATAAATTTTTGACTTGAAAATTTCGTATAACTAAAAAATAAAAACAATTGAGTTTTTTATCCGCTATATTAACTTCTAACATTGATACCAAAAAAAATTTTAAATAGCTTGTTTTCTATGTTTCCCAGCTATCTATGTTTGGACATTTCATAGGAGCTACGCTAATCATCAGTAGACTTTGGAAATTTTTGAAAGATATTCTCAAACATTCAACTTTATATCCCAACAATCTAAATAAATTGTAGAGAATTAAAAAAAAATGCTCTAAAAATACCTGTCAAAACACAAAAAACAAGCTTATAGCTCCTATGAAATGTCGATATATTGATAGCTGAGAAACATAGAAAACAAACTATTTATAATTTTTTTGATACCAAAAAATATATAAAGCTGTTTTTGTGTTCCCCTGTATTTCATAGGGGCTAACCTAATCATTTTACTCTTTATTTCACTATTTTCAAGAAAATAATGAGAATTAAAAAGAAAAATGTTTTACTAATACTTTTCGCACACAAAAAACAGCATTACTTCTTCTTCTTTCATTTTACTTAACAACTTTTATACAAAACGTCCTGCATAGCAAAATTTTTTATTCGAATTTTCTTTAATTTTATTCAAAATATTCTTCGAACACAGACTTCGGAATCGGTTTTGGATTGCGTGTTGGATTGCGACAATTTACTAGCCCAATTGGCTACATATCGTTGGGGAGGAGTTTGCGAAAATCTAGTACGCGACATTTTAGACGCTGCCTACACCTACATAGCAGAACATTTTGCCAGTCTTATAGCCAGCGATTCGTTCTTATCACTGGGTCACGATCGTAGTTGTCACATACCACGTTTGGAAGGTGTTCTGCTTAGGACAGCTTCTTCTCTGACACCCGATCAAGCCTGCCGTAGTTACCAACGTATAACAAGACTTAATACTGTTTTGCAAGCCAAAATCATTCAAATGCCAGCCGGTTTGGGAGAACTGGCGAAAGAATTACAAGGTCTGCAAGAGGAAGAACTCGACTGGGATGTCGAATATATCAGATTAGTAAGTTCTTTGTTATCGGCTGTTGAACAGTGTCTTATAAGGCAATGTTCTCGAGCGATGAGAGTAACAGCGTGGCAAAGAATGGATTTAGATCTGAGAAAGAAAATTCAAACGTTAGCCAGATTAACAGAACCTTTAGATCTAAAGCGTGGCAAGCCGGTGTCGAAAGCCTTCTCATTTGGCGGAACAACACGAAATCAGGATCTGCAACAAGTCAAATTGGCTATACAGGCTCATTCGAAAAAAGCTTTAGCTGGTGATACGCAGTTGTACAAGGCTACACAGACAAATGATGCGGTACAAACAACTGAGAGAGGTGTACAAGCTAATCACGATTCGCGAGAAGGAACAAGTAAGTCTAACGTCTACCATTTTGTTATTTTTATCCACATCCATAAGTTTTTTATTTAAAAATTTCCAAGCCATATTACTAGTTATACTCATACGAGTACTATATTCTATATTTTTAACAATTTCAACTAAATTTTCCCTTTTTGTATATTTCGAAGGCCGTGTTTTAAAATCAAATTCTCGTGCTCACGTTCCACAATCTTTAAGAGGAATTTCCCAGAGCACAGTCACGTCAGAACGTAACAGTGTTAATTTAAGTTCCGCTAATCATCGCAGAACAAAATCGGAGGCTACAAAAACCATAACAACTACAACCAAAACTAATGAACCAAAGAAAACTGTAGAAACACGAACTGCTGACACAGCAACCAAACAAAAGCCCCAACCACTTAAGTTGGCCGACGTTAGGCCGCGATATTTAGAGCCTAAGAAAACTCCCACAGCGCAAGGTCCCGTGCGCAGCAGTACAAGTTCAAGCATACCAGCTGGTGGTTCTAAAAAACAAAACTATCAACATTCATCTAGCGAGAGTTCGCGACATTCTAGCCCAGCCACTCGTAAGCATGTTAATGGCAAGATTGATACCATTAAGTCCACGAATAACATGTCGTTGGATAGTTTGGCCTCAGCTTCGTGTCGTCCGGCAAGAAGTAAAACTACCAAGTCTTCCGATGCTGAACGTTTCTCCGACATAAATGTCGATTCATTAAATGAAAGCATGAAAAGTTCAGTTATCACCAATAAAACGGCATCCCGAGAGTCTCTCACATCTACTAGATTGGCCCGGCCAAAGAGCAATAAGTCAGATATTTTAAATCAGAATCAAAAAAATAAACCTGTAAACGGCACAACGAAACCCTCACGACCCACCAGTTTGGGTCCACGAGCACCTAAATACTTACAACAAAAAATCACTTCTACTGGTTCAAGTCCCTCATCGGTTACTACCACCAAATCGGCCCACAGCCGCCTGTCATCGGTCTCCTCTAATCAGTCATCAAGAGATTTATATAAACGTTCAATATCTGTGCCTGGTAAAAACGAAACCCCACCAGTTACAAAACACAGTTTTCTCTCGGCCAAATCTCGTGAAATTTTGGCCCGGCGGGCCGAGAAAGAAAAAAACAAGCAACAAGAAATCCTTAAAAAATCACAAGAAGCTCAAAATGTTAAAGAGGAACAAACAAAGAACTTTGCTGGACATCCTGTACTGCGTTCAGCGTCTCATTCGTCAGTTATAACAAATCGTAACGGGCAACCCTCAAATATACCCACACGCAGACCGAATACGTTGCATTTGAAGAAAAGCCATGTTACTGCTGTGAATAAAACCGATTTAACTGAGCCCACGAATAATAAAAACCGCACATTACAGCAAAATTCCAATGAGATTTATCACACCGCACAGGCTGTTAAACAAAAGATCGAATTGCTCATTAAAACTTCCAATCATGCTGTAAAAAATGAAAACAACGATATCGATAATCATCAGCAACCAGCAGTCATGGTCACATCAAAATTAGAACGTTCGAGCACATTCTGTAAAGATTCTGCTGATGTTGATATAAATGAATTGCAAATAATTGAATAAGAGGATGAATATGACTATTGAAAAAATTAAAAATAATAATAATTCTTTCAGAACCTCAGAACGGTTAAACTAATGAGAGCTCTTAAATGAAATGAGGTAAACATATATAATACAAATATAAATAGGCATACAACATAATAATTTAAGTTTTGAGTTGAGTTATATGATCTTCCAATTTCAAACACGATATCTAAACGGCTTAAAATTTCCCAGGATATACACATTTTAATATTTGGAATTAATAAAAATTTTGAAATAATATAAAAGCGATTGCCGCGTTACTGTCCCTCCGATTTCTAAAAAAACAAGTCCATATTTTCTACGTCCAACTTACAAAAACAAAAAAACTGAATTCTATGGATGATCCATAGAATTTAGAAAATCATTCTGTATGGGTCTAGATAGTACTCAGATATTGGTTTTGTGTAAGAGAAGTGCTTTTATATGTATTTTAGAATGAAAAGTTTTGGAAGTAAGTCCACAAATAATGGAGAATGCAAATAATCTCCTGTAATCTACCTTTCGATTAACTTCCGTCCTAATCTAAATAGATTTGCAGGGCTGTTCTGCAAATCACTTTTTGTATAAATGATCACAAAGTGCAAATCACTCTTTGTGAAAGTGGTTTGAAATCACAAAAAAGGTGTTCTGCTCACAAAATATTTTTGATTTTTGTGATTTTAAATCGGTAAGCTAACTTGTAATAAATTTGAAATCACATCCTAATTTTTGCACGAACTTATTATGAATTTCATAATTTATTACATTAATAAATAATTTAATGTGTTTTCTATTGATTATTTAAGTAAACTTATTATTTATTTTTTACGAAATAATTCACTAAATTAAGAAAAAACTAGATGCGCTTATTTTGTTGCAAGATTTGTTGTATTATTTTGTGATTTGGTTTATTAGTTTTTTTTTTACTTTACCTTTTATATTTATTAGAAGAAACTAACTTTATTTTGCAAATAACACCACGAATAAAAAATTCAATCTGAAAATAAAAATATCAGTAAATTGAAGCAAAAAAAAGTTGGTTTTCGTGCTTCAGATGAGTATAAATCACATCGAATATCACAAAAAATTGTGATTTGCAGAACAGGCACAATTGGGCTTTTGAAATAGCATGTGCTTTGAAATCACGTGAATTTTAGAAAAGGTCTGATAGTTTAAAAAACTAAAAAAAAAAACACGCTTCGATGTCAAACTAAAATAATTATCCATTTAACCAAATATTTATCCGTACAATGCTTTCCGAGCCTTTTTTTCTTTTTGAATTCCAAAACTCGGCTTCAGGAACCGCCAAAATCCCCTACTTCTCTGGCAACAATATGGCAACTTCAATTTTCGCACTAAATCAAATGGCCGTTAATAGCCGTTAATAATAGGTACACGTTCCACGGCCAAAACGCGCAACGACTATGAAAACCCGGTTTCGAGTTTTTTTTTTTGAGAATTTCCAAAGTCGGTTACAGGAAACGTCAGAAGCAATACAGCAACTTCAATATTCGCACTAAAGCGAATAACCATTTATAGTTTAGATGCATGTTCCACGGCAAAAACGCGCACCGAATATGAAAACCCGGTTCCAACCCGGTCAGCGAAGTGGTTTCAGATTTTTGGAATTCCCAAAATCGACTTCTTGAATCCCCAAAATCTCATCACTTTTCCGGAAGCAGTACGGCAACTCCAATTTTCGCACTAAAGCATCAAATCAATAAATGCATAAACAAAATTAATACCAACGCATCAATTTCAGCAGCAATTTTTGTGATAAGTATTTGATGGTTTTTTCATATATATTGTATTGCTGTATTTTAGAATTGAAGACACTAGCAGGCGCCTTGTTTTTATTTTAAATCTTTTAAAAGTGAACGAATGAACAGCTTCGATATCTGTAAGAAAACTGGTACTAAAAATTAGGCTTGAATGGTGACATTAGATGTGCTTCTTTACTCTACTTTGGGATCCTAATTTGCACGAAAAGCGTTCCCGTACGTTAAAATTGAGCAAATGAAAGCACTTTTGCGAGAACAATATGCTTCCTCTTCTTACACGAAACAGCCAGTACTTTTTCTTCGGGCTAGTTTGGGCAAGTTTTTAACCAATCAGCTGTTTGAAAAATAAACAACAACAAAAAGCGAAACTTAATTTGAAAATGATTTCAATATTATTAAATTAATATTAAATAAGAAAATATGTGTAAAAGGCGTTGAATACCTCAAAAGTGTAAAATATCATACTGTTTTTTTCGCAAAACGGAATGACAAATTTTTGTTGCCTCATCAAAACACAGCATATGCTTCTTATTGGGCTACAAAATTCGGCTTTCTACGTTCCCGTACTTTTGGTAAATTTTATCTCTTTTTGAGAAAATTTTATGCTTGCTTTAATTCGCACAAAACTTACCCAGAAAGTAAAGAAACACACCTATTAATTATTTTGCTATTAAGGACAAAAAAGTGTAGCATATTCTTAGGAGGGGAAGGTTTTTCATTACAAAGGTATTTCTCATGCCACCGATAAAATATCAATTTTTTTTGTATTGATATATAAAACTTTTATTTAATAAACTAAATAGAAATTGTTTTAAATATTCATAAATTTTTTAAAGCTAAAAAAATTGTGATTTCGGTTTCTTTAAAGCGCTCGATTTTAAGGCATTTGAGGCATTTAAAACAAAAACGGTTGTACATCATTCAACTCATGTAAGATCAATTTTCCGTAATGAAATTCGGAAGGATTTCTTAAAATAATTCACCATATTCCAAGAGGCGTAATTTTGATCACATCAAGACAACATCAAAAAACTCTTGATTATACTATACACTCGTCTTCGATAGCAATTATCTATTCTTTAATTGGCCTTCGATAGGCTGGGGGACTGTCGAAAACATTAAATCGCAACGAGTAATTAAATGCCAATATTTTTACATCGCCTTCATGTGACTACGTTGCCGTCTCTTGAAATAAGGCGGAATAATTATCGTCTTAAACACAAACTTTGTTTTAACTATGAAATAAAGCGTAATAATAATTTGTTTGTTATATTGCAACACAACGGGACCAGACTGGACCTAAATGGGCTGGCTTTACAATAGTTGGCAGCCTGTCAAACCCATACCGCAAATTGTTTTAAGAGAAACTGTTAGTCGATTTTATTCAAATTAAATTAAAATTGAAATTTGATTTACATATATCATCGCCTGCCTCTACGGGGTGAATTATTCTCTATTCTAATCTCTCTCCAGTTTACAATTTCCTAGCAGCCAATGGAAGACAAGGCTCAATGAGTTGGTAGTTCTAAGCCCTTTAAGAGCATCAGCCGTTAACCAACAACTCACCTGTCTAACAATCACCCCCAGGTTCCTTATAATACAGGTATATGTTGCAAGACAACAGCATTTCGGGGGGCTATTAGCCCAGCATTGTGCCATAGTTGTCAGTGAAACGAATCCCCCTTCCCGCGATTTTATGTTTAAACCACAGCCAGAACGTCTCAGCCAAGATGGTCACTTCAATCATGATCAGCGCCGAGATGGTCTGCAAGCAGAACATCGTGGGGGCCTTCTTTTATCTTTTGGTAGGGTTTCCGAAGTCCTACACAACATAAGGCATGCGGCTTTCTACAGTTTTGTTTGCTAGAGCAATAGAGGAACTCCAACTCTATGCCCTAGAAAACAAAGTACCCTGGATTGGTGTACACCAAGGCAAAACCTGCTCCTCGGCAGGATTTAGAGAGACACTAAAATAATTAGTAGTCGCTATAAAAAAACCAAAATATCTTACGCTTGTTTTAAGAGAATAGAGCGGAATGCTATAAAAATAGGAAAGTGAAGTAAAAAGCAAATAGTTGATATATTATCTAAATTTTTGCAGCTTAAGATCATTAGTAATTGTTAAAATAATTATTTTTCCTAACGATGCTAACAAATTAGTAGCGAAATATGGAAAATTGTTAAACAATTGAGTTGTTATTCGCTATTTTAGCTTCTAACATTGATACCAATAAAAAATTATAAATAGCTTGCTTTCTATGTTTCCCAGCTATTTATATGTCGATATTTTATAGGAGCTACCCTAATCATCAGTAGACTTTGGGCATTTTTGAAAGATATTCTCAAACATTCAACTTTACTATGCAGCTACTTTCCTTTAATTTATATTAATTTGTTTTTGCTATCATGTGGTTTTGTAATTTTTCCATTGCTTGAGATTAATTATTTTGTTTTTCTTACAGATTATTTAAAATACTTACTACCGTTTTAATGGTTTGTTGGAATCTGCAATTTTTATCTAATATCTTCTTAAACAGCAACTCTAGTCAAATGTTATTAGTTGCTTGTTCAGATTAAATGTAATAAAACTTAAAGGAAACTAGACAAATTTTAGTTTGACACCCTAGAAACTAAAACACAAAAACCAGAAATAGTTGCCGAAAATAAAGTTTAACTAAAGCACAATATAACAAAATACAATAACATTTAAATGCTTAATAAGAAACAAAAACAAACCCGCCCCTTTAAAGGAAGAAAATAATTATTAAACACTCACATTAACATGTATTTTATTAATTAAGAGTTTGAATTGGAAATCAAACAGAAGATTGTCATAGAAAGTAATTGTTTGTTACCAGTATTCAAACGTTACATCATTATAAAAAAAATGCAAAATAATTCGTTTTTTTTAGCTCATAAGTTTATCATAAAAAAGTAATATAAATAAAAACCATTTGGTGATATTATTTAGGTTTAATACAAAATTATTATGAAGAAGAAAAAATTATTACATGTGTTTAAACATTTTCGATTAAAAAGTAAATTGATATATTGTGTAATTAATTGAATAAATGAGAGTTATTAAGGAGTTACAATAACACACACAAATAAAATGATCTCTTCAAAGCTTTCCTTTCAGACTAAAGCTTTTGCTCCTCTCTCTCCCTCTCTCGTTTTTCTCTCAACTTTTGTTTTAAAACTAATTTACTTAACAAAGAAATTGCTTTGCATGTTAAAGAAATAAAAAACCAATTAATACGATTAATAACGACTGCCTTCGGGTTTAATAAGACTTGATATTAAACTCTATGAACTTTTTCTAAGCTTTTACATAAAATCTTTTAAGTTTTTATTATGTTTTAATTGATATTTGATTTATGTGCTTATTTTGTAAACACCATCGTCACGGTGAAGTACTGCGTTGTATCAATGCAAAAAGTAGTTGAAATGGAAAAAGCTCAGTGCTTCACTGGTGCAGGATACAAAATAAGGCCTTTAATTTATTTAAACAATGGCGTCCGTTTTGTTTTTTATAAATATTTTTTTTATACATATATAAACAGCATATTTGTTTTAGTAATTTTGTAGAATGTTTTTTATACAAGTGGCCCTATTGTGATTGGCGGAGCTAAAAATCAATCGACTATGCTAGTTTTGTAATAGATTGAATCGGACATGTTTGTTTATTCGTTTATTTCTTACAAAACTGTCGTAGTCTGGATTTTGAAATGCGTTCACCACAGTAAGGGAAAATCTATGTATGTATTTTATAAAGCAATACGAATAAAAAGCTTTAGGCTTCCCATCTCATCCCCTCATCCTCATCTTCCATCGTTTCGCTTATTATTATTTTTTTTTTTTTTATTTAAAATATGTTTCCTTTTAATATATTAATTTATTAAAGATTTACTGCCACTTTCTCTATTTCGAATAAATATTTTCTCTATTTCGAATAAAAATTTTCAAATTTTGTTTTTGTTTTAAATGTTTTTATGCGAATCAAAATTTTTATTCGAAATAGTGGAAGTAGCAGTTAAATTCAAGTTCCATTCATCGTGTTATTAAAAGAGCTCTTTTACAAATTGCATTGTAAATTGCAGTTTTTTTGTAATAAAAATCATTTCGTTTTTTTTACAATTTGATTAAATTTGTTTCATTTTCATTTCAAAAAAAACGTGATGTTGCATTTTGTTTTGTTTCGATTTCGCTCGAAAACTTTTGTTAATAATTTTTATTTCTTTTTGAAAGTTTTCTGCGCAACGATTTATTACTAAAATTGTTAAAAATTTTATTCTCTTTTTTTATATATAATCAAAATTTTGTTTCCCTTTTATATGTGTCTTATGTTGCAAGTGATTTAATTAATACTTTTTTTTTGTAAATTTTATATTAATTATTTATACAATTACAAATAAGTCAGTCTTTTTTAAGTAACCTTCTTATACATATATGAAATTATGAATTAAGTATCGTTTTTCTCTATATATACTCTATATACTATACTATATTTTAGTATCTCTCGGCTTTTTTTAAAATTAAAACGTATTAAGCAAAACATCAAATTTTCAAAATAAATCAATAAAAAGAAATAATGTATGAATACAAATAAAAATACATAAATATGAAAATAAAAATTATATTTAGCAGAAAAAAATTTATTTTGTTTCCTTTAAATGCAATTAGTTTGCTGAAAACTGTAATGGAGAACAGCTTTGATAAAATTAGGATTTTTTTAATTTTTCTATAAGCTCCCTTGATCCCAATTTGTTCGCGTTTTTTTTTTTTTTTAATTCAAATGGAATACTGTACAAGCTTGAGGTCTGTTTTTGTTTTAATATAACAAATATAATATGTTTTAATATAGCTTAGGTTTATCAGGCTGCCAGCTATTGTAAAGCCAGCCCACTTGGGTCCAGTCTGGTCAATGTTTTAATATAACAAATTCTTAAATTATTTATTGGTCTCCATATTTCGACTTCCTTCGGATTTTTATTTTAAATTTGGCTATAAACATGACAAACTATTGAGTACAATAAATAAACTAGGAGTTATTTATATACCGTATTTGAATAATCAGGGCTGTTCTGCAAATCACTTTTTGTCAAAGTGATTTCAAATCACGCAAAATGTGTTCTGCACAGAGAAAATATTCAAATCACGTGATTTTAAATCGGTTAGCCAAATGGTTGGCTTTTTGATATCAGGACTGTTCTGCAAATCACTTTTTGTCAAAGTGATTTCAAATCACGCAAAATGTGTTCTGCACAGAGAAAATATTCAAATCACGTGATTTTAAATCGGTTAGAAAAATGGTTGTCTTTTTGATATCACTTGGTTATTTTCTCTGTGTTTTTCAATACAAATTTAATAAAACTAATTTTATGTATTTAAAATGATGTGTTGTTTGTTGATTTTTGCAATAAAATTAAGTTTTATTCACACAGAAACATAAATATTAATAAAATTATTGACACTGCTTGTTTTTGAGAAATTGTTTTGCTTTGTTTACCAATAGTAGTGATTTACATTTTCTCTTTAGCAGTCAGCTGGTTTATTTTTTTACTTAATATTCACTTGTTATTGTAGTTAAGAATATAAAACTATAAATAAACAAAACAAAAATGTAAAAATAGCTGTTTTTTCGTGCTTTCGACAAATTAAAAGCACGTTGAAAACCGTAAAATCACGTGATTTGCAGAACAGCTTCAAATTGTCTGCGTGCTTTCAAAACGGTTCGTGATTTGAAAGCACATCGTTTTCAGAACAGGCCTGTATATTTTATAAATTAATTTATAAAATATACCTACATACCAAAAAGGATTAACAAACTGTTATTTAATTATTTATTATTTATTTATTTATTTATTCTATCAATTCAGTAATATAAAGCCAAAAATGGCCAAAATAACAATATTACCTAGAAATTCAGCCTAAAATAAAATATGCTTATTATTTCTTTATTTCGACCGTTTTTTCCTTTCCTAATATGTGTAATTCTTCGAGCTTAAGGTCTTTCTTGGAATTTTTAGTTTTTTCGGTTTTTAATTATCTAGCAATATTTCGCTTTCCTTTGGATAGCTTCTTCAGGCCAAATAATATTTATTTAATTTCAATTTGTAGAATATTTGAAAAATTAAAACAACAAAAATATCCTCTTTATCTATTTAGCTTTCAATATTTCGCTTTCCAAAGGAAAGCGAAATATTGCCAGATAATTAAAAACCGAAAAAACTAAAAAGTCCTAGAAAGACCTCAAGCTCGAAGAATTACACATATTAGGAAAGGAAAAAACGGTCGAAATAAAGAAATAATAAGCATATAAAAAAGCAAGAGCGAATTACAAATAAATTCAAGAGGAGAAAAAAGGAAACTAAGAAGAATATTTAAAATAAAAATTCAAGAAAGCTAAATAGATAAAGAGGATATTTTTGTTGTTTTTGTTGTTTTAATTTTTCAAATATTCTACAAATTGAAATTAAATAAATATTATTTGGCCTGAAGAAGCTATCCAAAGGAAAGCGAAATATTGCCAGATAATTAAAAACCGAAAAAACTAAAAATTCCAAGAAAGACCTTAAGCTCGAAGAATTACACATATTAGGAAACTAAAATAAAATAAGTACATGTTCAATATATGTACATGGTATATTCATAACAATAATCTAAAAAATTATATGTACATAACTATATCTGTACAATGCAGATCAGCTCCCCAGCCACAAAAATACAAAACAACGAAAAATATCAAATATACATACGCAAGCATACAAAATGTAAGCTTACATATGTATATGAGTAGAAAATAAATAAGGTACCAACCGGTGGCAACGTAGGCCCGAAAATAATTAAAAAGCACACACAATAATGCTGCAACAGCTTCAAACGAAACGCATTATTGGATTGAGAAAAAATTCGCAAAGAAAAAGGAAGCAAATTCCACCAACGTATAATCCTTATTTTAAAAGATCTTTGAAAAAAAGAGGAAGTGATTCTGGGCATAACAAGTTGTGGGTTTCTAGCAGACCGCGTAAAATTAAATGAACTAAACAAGGAAACAGGTTCAGAGCTGCGAACGACCTTATAAAAAGTGTTAAATTACGGCACTTAACTAAAGTAGAAAAATCAGAACCAAAAAAATTCCGAAAATAACCCGATACGTGTTCACTACGACGAATGTTGAACACAAAGCGTATAACCACATTAAATAACCTATGAATTCTATCCAAGAGCCAAGACCATATGTACCCGAGAATACCTCAATACCATAAAAAAGCTGCGAAATCAATAGAGCCCATGATAAGCATGATTTAACCGGCAGAGGCAAGTAAATGTTTAATGAATTCAGCCTACGAAGCGTACCAAAAATGTTTGAGCTCAACACATCAATGTGATTAGCAAGAAAAAAGAATTAAAAAAAGTAAATAAATTTTATAAAAAAAATGAAATAAAAAGGAATCATAAATTGAAACATCTCATATTTCGTTGATGGTGTGCCTCTTTAAGCAGTCCTGTATGAGAGGCAAAAATGTAACATCAAAACATCCTAGAATTTTTTTCAAGCGTGTCCTACGGCTTAGATGTGGGAAATTCGATAAACAGATTAGGTATTGTATTTGTATATGGTAAATTTATAGGTAATTGTTGCTTAAACGTTTTTGGTGTTTGACCTTTAGTAAATAAAAGACATGTTGTTTTTCTTTACCCGACGTTTCGTAGATTTTTTGGCTACATTTTCAAGGGAGCATATATTTATATAAATATAAAAGCAATTTTTATAGTGTAAATACATATATGTATGTATGTGTGAAATTTACCTTAATGTCGGTACATCTGTATTTTATAATAAATTCTTTCTATAAAAACTTGAATTGGAAAATATAAAATAAAAAAGACAACGTTAATTTAACACAACTCTGTAATTAATGTTATAGGTGTCTTTTTTCAAGTTCATCGTTTTGTTTATGTTTTGTTCACAGAAAAAATTAATTTTTCATTTCAAACACAAAATTGTTTGCACTAGTAATTTTTTTTTATTGATTTAGGTCCTACAAAGATATTTGTAAACACAAATGAAAAAATTTTTAAGAATTTGTTAGAAAAAAACTCAGATTTTTTTTTAATTAAAATATTAGGTTATTAATAAAAATGTTAACTGAATATGTGAACAAATTTAAAAAAAAAAAAATACAGAATGAAATAAAAAGTTCGTTGAACTTTCACCTTTTGACAAAGAAATAATTTATCAATTTAATAAAAGTTTTAACTGAAATTTTGTTCATACCCGATCAAAAAGAGTAGTTGAATTAAGCAGATAGTTATTTGAAAGAAATATTACAATCAATTAAAAAATTCTTCAAAGGAATTAATTCTTTGTTTGAAATTTTCAGAATTTTGTTTTTTGTGGGAGAATTTTTTTTTAATAAAACAATAAATGATTGCAGTGTTAAAAATAATATATTTTTGTTATATTGAAAAATGAATTATATACGTAGACGAAATTAAAAATCAAACTTACAAGCGGTTTGTTTGCAAGACACTTGATGCTTATCAACAGGCATAAATAATTTATATAACTGTTTATTTGAACGACTTGTAAAAACCTCATTGCTACTATAATTAAGGATTCAGGCGACAAGCTTCAATCATTATTTGTACATATTATTATTTAGTCAAGACTAAATCGCATCTAGCCTTTAGTTGCAAATCAAAACACAAACATAAAAGTCAGGGGCCAAATCACCGCATACGTTACCGAGCAAAATTATCGAAATTTTTCATTTTGGTATCATGGCATACGATATCGAATAAATTGTATTGCAATAATATAAAAAAGTTAAAGGATTTATTATTTGTATTCCTACTTTTAGGAAACGTATGGTCTTCAATCTATTACATTTTTTTTTAAATTACGATCCGATATGCTTCGTTTGCTATAATCTAGATGTATCGTAATGTTATTCGATACGATAGTTAATTCGATATCGTATGCGGTGATTAGACCCCTTGGGCCAAATCACCGCATACGATATCGATTACCTTGTATATGTATATAAAAATATATCATGCTTATTAAGCTCTTATTGCGCAGATTTCTATACAAAACAAGATCGTTAATACTTTATAAACTAATTTGTATATTAAAAATGAAGAAATTTTATAAAAGTAAATTATATTTATGTACATGTGTAAGTCTAGCGTGGTTGTTCTTATTATTCGCTTGGCTCTAAGCTTGATCGTAACCAATCATTAAACTCTTCACAACAATAAATTATAGCGCATTCACTACTACAACAATTTTCATCCCAATCCGGACTTTTAATAGCGTCTTTAGTGCAATTCTTTCGTTTACATTTTTGCAATGACTCCTCTTCAGCCAGTAAGCTCATCTGCTCATCGGCTTGAGCACGTGATTCCTCACCGTGAGTTGTAGATGTTGCAGTAATGTTGTTTACTATATTGTTATCAACATGTTGGGCATTTGGCTGCAGCCGGCCATTACCTTTAGTTTGCAGAGCAATCGTTTTAAGTTGTACTGGATGTTGTTCAATAGTCTTTAATTCTTTCAGAAATATCTGTTTAGTCAATTCACTCTTTTTCTGATACACCTCTTTGCGAACCGGGTCTAAAGTATCCCACATTGAGGTTACAATTGCCGACAATTCTTCATATGAACATCTAGGATATTGATGCTTGATCTCAGTAATAGTATCGCGAAAGAAGATACCATAAGCAGACAATGGTTTTGCAGGTTTACTTTGACTGGCTGGTATCATTATTTTTAGGAGTAATGTTTGACGCTGGTAATCTTGTAGAATATTGCTTGCCTTACTTCTCTGCAGTGTAGTTTGTCAGCGTACCACGTGTTGTTAAAATAATCTTTACTGTAGTAGATTAATGTGACTTAGTTTAGGCTCACCAATATACTAAATCTTTATCTATTTAGCGATCTCTTAAGTACTATACATGAAGTTCGTAAATAACGTTTATTACCTGCTAACAAGCAAGATACTAATTATCCTTCGCTCAGGTAATATTATGGGGTTTTCCCCAAATATTGCCATGTGTAATAGTCACGAGTTTTTATGGGTTTAACGTCCTTGTTTAGTTTAGCGAAAACTGTTACTAATAATTAAGATTTTGTTAATCACGTTTGCAAAACTACCTGTTTCTTAAAATGTAAATTGTTTTTTTGTGTATTTAAGTTATTTTGCAGAAAAATATTGCCTTCCACAGAATCTGAGCAGGAGAAAATTGAAAACGTGTATTCTACATTCATTTCAATCAATTTTTATTTTATGTTTTTAAACAGAAATTAAATTGTAGAAATACAATTGTGTCTGTACTATTTTGTTTTCTTTACAAATAAATATGTAATATTATATTGTTTTATTACTAAGGATAAAAAGCAAAATCTTATTTAAGTGTTGTTTGTGTCCTGTTGTTCTTGTTGTCTAGCCTCTAAATTCGATTGAACCCAATCATTAAACACGTTGCGGCAATGTATTACAACACATTCATTGCTGCAGTATTCATCTTCCCAATCCGGACTTATAATAGCACGTTTATTACAATTTTCTCGTAAACATTTTTGCACAGCAACTGTTTCATTTGATAAGCGTGATGGGTCGTCTGGTGGTACATTAGAATTACCGCCGGTAGTTGTTGTTGTTGTTGGTACATTGTTACTTGTTACAGGAGTGTTATTAACTTGTTGCGTGTTTTGTTGAACATTTATATTGGTTTGTAAAGGTTGTGGCACATGTTGGGTTGTCGTTTGCTGTTGTCCATTTGTATCACTTTGTAAGGTTTCACTAACGACATTGGCATTGAGTTGTTCCTGTTTTTGTTGCTGCTGCTGTTGATAAATTTTCATTTGTTTTAGGTACTCCACTCTTGCCATTTCATTCCTTTTATTATACACCCCTTTATCGGCCTGATCTAAAGCATCCCACATGGAAGCCACAATTTTGGATAATTCTTGAAATGAACATGTGGGATTTTGCTGTTTTATAGCACTTACAGTATCGCGAAAGAAGAGAGCATAAGCGGACAAAGGTTTTGCCGGTTCACTTTGCTCAACTGGCAACATTTGTTTACGGGCTGCCATTGTGGTTGGTCCTGTTGTTGATGTGATTGCTGTCATTCCTGTTTGTCTGCCTTGTAGAATATTATTTGTTGTGTTATTTTGCTGCATTATTAAATTGTTTTGCGTGAGGTTAAAAGATTCTTCGTTAGCCGTATAATACTCATCTGATGTATTCTGAAGACTAATCATGCGTTTGGCCTACGAAACAGCAGAACAGAGAAAAAAAAAACTATTACATACATACACATACATAAGTTGTATAATAGACAATAAAGAAAAATACAATGCAAAACTAGATAATAGGTTACTAGTTGTAATTTTGGTTTTTGATTATTACTTTAAAAATGTAATATTTATTTACATTTGTAATGTTCATAGGTACTATTAATAAATAAGTACATATATCTAAAACAAAACCGGCGCTTTTAAAACCAGTTCATCAAATTAATAATTTTATCGCTCAACTCATTATAGGTATGTATAAAAAGCAACAACACCTTGTCTAAAAGGACTATTTTCAACAAATGAAATTGCTACTGCGGCAGCTTGAATTACCATCTACACATTTTATATTTTAATTGGCATTAACAAATTAAAACTTATCAAATACATACATTTAAATCCCCCACATTTCAAGAGGCGTCATTGTCGTCACATAAAGACAACATCGAGAAACTCTTGATTCTCCTCCTGTCTTCTATTATCTGATAGGCCTTCGATATTTCATAGACCTAAGTTATAGATAGATAGAGACTATGAACAACATTCAGTAGAGAAAATAAATGCCGAGTTTTTTACGCCGACTTCATGTGACTGTTTTGCCACCTCTTGGAATAAGGGGGAATAATTATAAGTTTTTAACTACTGCTCAAAACTTTAATATTGCTCACGATTTTTAAAGAAAATATACTACAAGTCAGCCTTACCGATGTTGGCGTTTGTTGCTGGTAATTAAATGAGGAATTCTTTTTTCCTGCTGTTAGAACAGAAGTAGGAGTAGATGTTGGAGCATCGCCAATATCAAACACCTCATCACCAAGTGATGGTGTATGGAATTGGCTGCTCATGGTCTACTATATGTTGTTAGCTTATTTTTTGTCCGGATTTTTGAGGCACTATTGCAAAAAACACTTACATTTGTTTCAGCTCCCCTTTTGTTTGTGAAATACATATATTTTTTTCAAATTTTTGTATTTTTTAGTTTTTCTTTCCACTAAAAAGTCCCACTTGCGTTTTATACTTTTTGTTTTGTATTAATGTACATACGTATGTGAGTAGAGATTGACAGTAGCATATTGCTAAAATAATTTAAACTTGGCATCACTAAATATAATGACAGCTGGAAACACTACCCAAGGAACATTTGTCTAACATTTAAATGCAATATTACATAGGTATATTAATATATGATTAGTTAAAAAATATTTTTTAACAAAACTTATAGTTTGGATATACGTCTAACTTTTTTTTATGCGAACGGCCTGTCAAAACTCAATGAAAATACATAAGAATATGTGAATGAATAATAGTGAGATAGACAAACCCAAATTGATTCGAATGTGAGTGACTAACAGCCAGTTAGTCACTCACATTCGAATCAATTTGGGTTTGTCTATCTCACTATTATTTGTATTTTCATTGAGTTTTGACAGGCCGTTCGCATAAAAAAAGTTAGACGAACCCAAATCAATTTTCTTTCGCTTAGATTGCGAACGCAAGCACGCTGTCGAGATTGGTAGACTGGCTGTAACTTTCTTTCGCATGCATTTTCATTCGAAATTGGTAAACTGGCTGATAATCTCTCAAGTTTTTTAGTAGTGCCAAGTCTGCAACTGTTAACAGCATTCCAATAAACTTGGCATTATAAATCTGCTGCGACATCTATGTTTGAGTTTTTGTTATATACAAATGGTAATTTGGCAGTAAATTTCTAATTCAAATTCGCCTTGATAGCAATCGCAGCGGTTTTGGTGATATTAAAATTTTTTGTGCAAAAAATACTTTTACATAGAAAACAAGCTATTTATAATTTTTTATTGGTATAAATGTTAGAAGCTAAAATAGTGAATAAAAAACTTATTTGTATAAAATTTTCAGTTATAATTTATTTCAATCAATTTCTATCCTATTGTCAAAATTTATATTAGCCCCTAGAGCTAGTAAAATTTTATTCACCTCAGAAATGTCAAAATTTTACTTACGAACGAACTTTTGTACTGTTTCACAACGTCCATAGTTTGGCAAACACATATAAATTGTAAAATATTTATTGTTGTTTTTGCGGTTGTTTTGTTTATTTTTTAACGTTCATTGATGCGTCCTTATTATATATGTACATGAAAATTTGTTTATTTGCGAAAAAAAACTGTACATGTTGAAAAATTTTGACGTTTTTAGGTTTTTTCAATATAGCTGAACTCTTTGCTCTTAATAATAATTTGAATGCCAATATATCTATACTTTTCTCCAAAATCTTAAAAAGTTGAAAAAAAGTAAAGGCCGTGTCAGATAAAACTTTTGCTTCGCTTTGCGTTGCAAATTCGCTTTGACATCTAAGATAAATTATATATACTTATATGAAAAATGTCACATAGAGCACTTTTAACGCAAGGCGAAAGCCTTGCGTTAAAGTTTTTCCTAATAGTTTCTAAGAAAACAATTAGAACCAATTTCAGTAGTTCGTCTAATAAAATTTCTAACTTCTGTTATCATAAGAAATGATTAAATGTAAAGATTAACAAAAATTTTTTTTAGATAAATAAGCTCTTTTTTGTTAAAGTTTTAACCTAGCGTCTCCACATAGCAATTTTTATTGCTAAGCTCAAGCTAAAACGTCGGCAGAATAACAGTATAGCGATTGCTGATTGCTCTAGGTGGCGTAAACGTATTACTGCTTCATCACAAATACTAACAAAATTCAACGTGAGAAGTTGTATGAACAACACTGTGTTTGTTGTATGCACATCACTGTGTTTGTTATAATGGGTGATTTTATAAGAACTATCGGAAATTTAAAAAAAAAAACACATAAAATTCAAAAAAATGCATGAAATATTTATTTGGATCGATAGTTGGGTCGATATAATTTAATGTTTGAAGATTATTTCATGCAAATGTTGGCCGCGGCTGCGCCTCAAATGGTCCATCCGCTTAGTCCAATTTTGGCATACTCTTTCCAACATTTCGGCCGGTATCTCACGAATAATGTTGGCAATGTTGGCTTCCAGTGCGTCAATCGAAGCGGGCTTGTCGCTATAGACATTAGCCTTAACATAGCCCCACAAAAAATAGTCTAGAGGCGTTGAATCGCACGATCTGGGCGGCCAATTGACTGGTCCCAAGCGTGAAATAAACTGTTCACCAAACTCGCCTCTCAATTGGTCCATTGTTTCGCGTGCTGTGTGGCATGTGGCACCGTCTTGTTGAAACCACATGTCATGCAAGTCAAGCTCTTCCATTTTGGGCAAAAAAAAGTTTGTTATCATCGCACGGTAGCGCTCACCATTCACAGTAACGTTGTGATTTGCATCATCTTTGAAGAAATACGGCCCAATAATGCCGCCAGCCCATAATCCGCACCAAACGGTTGTTTTTTGTGGATGCATTAGTAGCTCTTGCAATGCTTCTGGCTGCTCTTCACTCCAAATACGGCAGTTTTGCTTGTTCACGTATCCATTCAACCAGAAATGAGCCTCGTCGCTGAACACAATTCTTCGATAAAAAAGTGGATCTTCATCTAACTTTTCAAGAGCCCATTCACCAAAAATTTGCCGATATTTGCGATATTTTCTTCAGTTCGCACTCTACGTGTTGGTGGTTTAATGTCCAACAATGTAAATTTGGTGCGAAATTTTTTTACAATAGCCCGAATAGAAGCTTCAGTAGGTCGATTAAACTGACCATAAAATGGAAGAAGCGCGCGAAGAACTTTCTTAACAGAGCACGAATTTTGGTAATAAAATTCAATAATTTGCAAGCGTTGTTCGTTTGTAAGACGATTCATGATTAAATTATAGACCAAACTGAAGATGTTTGACAGTGACACAAGATACCAAACGGGCGTGAGCTGTCAAAACTAGTGTTGCCAAAAAGATAATAGCAAAAAAATCACTCGTTATTTGTATACCAAATTACAACAACTGACAGCTCATTGCTTGGCAATAATTGCTCAAGCAATCAGTAGAGCAATCATTGCGCAATAGATTGCTACCCAAGGCGACTTTATACAGGTGAGTGCAAGCGGAAAGGCGAATTCAGTTCTATGTATTTTGTTATTGTAAAACATATCGTGAATGTCATAATCTAAATTCGCCTAAGATTGCTCAGCAGAGAAAAAATTTTATATAAACGTTAAATATAAGCTTTTATAATTGTTTGTAATTAAAATCACAGATTATATTAGTTTTTCACTTTTAAATTCACACAAATTTCTTGAAATTGCACTAAATCATGCAAAAAAACCTTCAGATTAAAATGGCGCGAAAAAGTTTGTAAACAAAAGAAACAAAATTTGACAGTCTCATTGGAAAAAACGCGAGAAGCAAAAAATAATCACCTAAGCTGTCAAGTTCACTAGTAGTAAATTCGCCTTGCTTCACGCAAAGCGACAAAGTTTTATCTGACACAGTCTTAAGTGTTGTCATATAAAACTGACGCTTAAATAATTGCTTTTGACAAAAAATAATAAATTGTTTCACAGATGTTTGGATAACCCTTTTCAAAAGCAGGTTGGTGGTTGTATTCTACTGTGCGGTCCTGAAGGGACATTGTCACATAGGGCGCATAAGAGAAGTTGTAGGCATGAGGAGGGAGAAGAGAGGGTGGATTACATCCTCTATTGGTATACAGCTCTTTTGTATCTAAGCAGAACGATGCTGCATGATTTGGCAGAAATATCGGAATGTGCTGTGCTTGGATTGGATTTTTGCATTCGATTCTGAATTGGACCAGTGATATGTAGATCTTTTAAGATATATATCACACATAGGACCAAATTAGACCCAAGTAGGCTAAATTTTCAACGGCTGGCAGCTTGTTCAACCTAATCTATCAAAAGCCTTAAATTGATGTGACAACGATTAACAAACACACATATTTTGATGTCGAAGTGATGTGACGACGATTATGTCTCTTGGAATAAGTAGCAATACTTCTTTCGTCTTTTATTTTGGGCTGCGTAAAGTTTCATTTATGTTTGGAATAATTTCTCTACCGTAGACGCTTTTGAGAACAGAGTTATTCGAAAGCTAATTTGCAAGCTACATTTTCACTGGACTAGTGATGCCCTAAGAGAAATACATAGTTGCGCTCTGAGTGTAAATAAATTTGCACTGGGGGAAAAAAATTACAAAGCAAAAAAATCGTTTTGCTTACAAATTACTTAAAATTGAAGTAAAAGTAAAGAATATATGAATTTATGTTTTTAGTACAGTTTTAAAACCTGTATGGACTTATGGTACTCAGTTATGGGGAACAGCTTTTTACTCCAACATTGACATTATTCAAAGGTATCAGTCCAAAACTCTCAGGCTTATACTAGGAGCTCCATGGTATATAAGAAATTCAACATTTCATAATGATCTTGCTGTGCCTTGTATTAAGAAAGAAATCAAAAAGTATAACACCAATTACCGTAAAAGACTTACTTGCGATAACTCTTTTAGATGATAGCGATGAAGTAAGACGTTTAAAAAGACTGCATATTATAGATTTGCCCTTTATTTTTAAGTTGCCCATCTTTTAGTATATGTACATATGTAAATTTATATCCCTATCCTTTATGAGGTTTACTTTGTTAAATTCAATGTAATTTAACGCTACTGTTAAATAACTCGTAGTGTACCTAGTAAATTTGCTTATTACTTCATTGTTAATAGATTGCAAATAAAAAAAATGTTTTTAGTATTTTTAATAAATTTTATATCAAACAAGTAAGAGCGTAGTATATTCGGCTGGGCCGAATCTAAAATACCCTTCACGATAGCCACGTATATGTATAGTATATATTACAAATTTGAACTAAATATGCTCGGATGTATCTGGACCGATATTGGGGACAAAATATTTTTGCCTTGTAATCACTATTCAAAAAAATAAATCTTTCATGGAAAAGTTTGTTTAACCCATATCTCGGTTATATATGAACCGATATCGGAATTTTCTATTTTCTGTATTTTAGTAACCTTCTTTTATAATGAGAATTGCTTTTCAGCAAAAAAAAAAATGTTAATGGAAAAATCGGTTCAGGCTATATCTCGGGTATATATGGACCGTTATTTTCATTTTCCATATTTATATAACCTTATTTCATTACCAGAACTGATTTTAAGCACAAAAAAGTTGTTTAAATTCGCTTACTCGACATTTTAATGAAAAACCCGGTGTAGGCTATATCTCAGGTATATATGGACCGATATCGGAAATTCTAATTTTCCATAATTATAAAAAATTATTTTATTACCAAAACTGCTTTTGAGCACAAAAAAGTTGTTTAAGCATCTTCATGAAAAACTTGTTCTGGGCTATATCTCGGGTATATATGGACCGATATCGGAGATTTCCATTTTCCATATTTATATAACCATATTTTATTACCAAAACTGCTTTTGAGCATAATAAGTTGTTTCAGTTCGCTTACGCGACATTTTTATGAAAAACCCGATTTGGGCTATATCTCAGGTATATATGGGCCGATATACCTTTAAGTCACCATGCTTAATAAGTGCGTGAAGTTTGAAGCAAAACAAACAATTTTTTTTCTCAAAAATTTCTATACAAAATTGCAAAAAAAAATGGGGGTTTTTCAGAATTTTGGATATATCTCAGCTATATGTGAACCGATATTACTGAATTTCAATAGCAAATCCATGAATTGATGGGGTAAATGAATGGTGAAAGAAAAAAGTTTATAAGTCTAATGGTTTTCTCAGAAACGGTATTTCAACGGCGGACAGCCGGACATCGTGTAATCGACTTTTCTATTAATTCTGATTCAGAATATATATACTTTATAGGGTCGCAAATTAAAATTGTAGAAATTACAAACGGAATCACAAACTTATATATCCCCTTTACATTAGAATTGAGTTCATGAGCTCTTTTGAGAGAGTGCTCTTTTCAGTTCAGCTCTTTTTACTGAAATATGTCTTTCTTTTAGTTCAATAGCTCAGTGCTCCATAGATAATCACCCTTATTGTGTTTGGCGTAGTCGTAAAACGACAGCTCTCGTAGTAGCTGTCGCACTTACACTCTTATCTTACCGTCTAAAATTTTCGACAAGCAAAATTTTGTAAATGAATCATAATGTAAAAGATTATGCTAAACTAACTGATTATGAAGCATCCTGTTAAAGAAGTGCCAAAAAAATAAAGAATAAAAATAGTAATATATTTTATTGATTGTTCATTTAATTTGTGCAAATAAATTTTGTAAAAATGTTGTGTTGCATTTAACTAATCCTCTGAATATAAAGTGGAAAAGCAAACATTATCCTAATTCTATAAAAAGCAGCTTTCTAACAAAAAACATGTTAGAAAATATTGTATTATAAATGTTGTTCACATATGTTTAAAATCAGTCCAGGCCTTCGTACAACCCTGCACAGAACGGGATGGTGGAACAATATCAGCCCAATTATGAATATTCTCACGGAATTTGTTTCTCTCGGAACTTATTCCTCACGGAATTTATTTCTTACATTAAGTACTTTTTTTCAATTCATATTAAAGAAAAAAGCACAATTTTTGTCCGCAAGAATTGAAGAGTTCATCTCCCTTTAGTGTTTTCAGCGAATGCAGAGAAGAAAAAATAAGAAACCTCATACTCTATTTTTGGTTATAATTGGAGTAAACGGAAAAGTGATGAATTTCGTACGGAATTTTTATTTATAATTGGGCTGTATAATTTAAATTTTCGCAAACGGTGTGTCCCGCCGATTTACAATTTATTTTTTTAAATATATAAGAAAATGTAACAGCAATCATATGTAAAAAATGGAGATAGAATTCATATTTTTATTTTTGATATTTTTTTTATTTTATCAGATTTTAGTTATCTGTCGTGAGCAAATACATTGACGACAAATTTGCTCTTTTTTGAAAGACAAATACGCCAAGCACGGTAGCATTTTAATGCCATTTTGTAATAGATTTGAAATTTGTCGTACTCACTGGCATTTTTCGCCAATCACGGTACCCGTCTTTCGCCATAAAACCCCCAAACACAATAAGAGCGAATATTTTCAATGAACGGCTCTGTTTCAGCTTTCATGATAAAGCAAAACAAAATTGGTGTAAACAAATGAAAAGTGCAATTATAAACCCAAAAAGAAGGATTAATTAAAGGTGATATTAGAAATATTCAGCTGTGATGAAAAATAATTGTATTGAAAAGAAAAAAACAAACGATTTATTTGTGATCAGTCTCAATGTTTGTTTTTATATTAATTTTTGGTTGGGACCAGAAAGAAACATGAACGAGAAAGAAAATTTGAAGGCGAAAAGAAGAAACACGAACTATGGAGCTAAAAGAGCTCGCGGAAATGATCGGCTCACTTAGCTCCTTGAAGTGAATAGTTCAATGACACTAGTTCGTCCGCGAACTACGCAACTCTACTTTACATTTTTGTGAAGGGTATAAAAAGTAAAAATACGCAAAATACAGAGAAAAAACAAGGATTAATTTCATACACCCGTGTGCTTGTTCATTCATCACTGTCTCATTGACGACTACACTAATGAGTTGTGGGTGGGCATCGCTGCACTAGACACATATTTTCCAACTAATCGTTTTTCTTTTTATCCCAAAGACCCTTTATAATCGTACTTTAGGGAAATTGAAAAATTTCTCTTTTAAACTTCTTAAACAATTCGTATTTAAATTTCTTTATTCTTATCGCATTTAGCACTTGATTTATTTATTACGAGTATATAACCGTTTTAAGTGACTGTTTTTTAATAAATTTTATTTACATAAAACTAAAATTAGCTGATAACTCTTGAAGATATGTATGTTATGAATATATAATTAATTACACATGTACAAATAATTATTACAACATTAAAAGTACTTGCATAAGTTTACAATTTATATTAACTTTAAAATAATTTCATATCACATTTTCCTAAATAATTTACACACAAAAACATAAGTTTACTTGTATGGATGTATGTATTATATATGTATGTTGCAAATACAATCTTACAGAGATGTATAAATAAAAATTTAACTTGCTCTAAGTCTATTTAGTACGTAAATTCTAGTTGCTAACTCTTTAAACTATGTTTTATCCGTATGGATAATAAACTTTTTGATCATTTATTGCGCTTTTGCGATTCCAGATAAGTGGCGGTGAAAGTTAGCAAGCGGTGCCTTTGCTTAAGATTGCGAGCTCGAACATGCACTGAATTAACTTCCTCTGTGTAACTACCAGGAAACCAGCCAACGGCACCGTCACGTATCCTCTCGCCTTTGTACCAACCTAAAACAGAAAATACAGCCTTTTTAATTAACTAGTTTATACGATTTTTGTTTAACTAATAAACACCTACCGTCTGGTAGTTTACGTGTGACATTAACCACATCTCCCACGTCCAGATTCAATACATCAGGCTCATTGTTTTCGTATGCATGCTTAGCCATAACTTGGGGGCAATCCCATTGCTCATACAACTTTTCACCAGGAGTTTCTGATTCTGGTGGCCGCATAGCTTGTAACCATCTCTCCTGCTCCGATACTGAGGGACAGGACAAGAGCTTAAGCAAATGGAAAATGTCATTAGCTTTTTACTTTATTCGTTAACGCCAGCACTACTACTTACCAACTCCACAGTTTTGCGTTCGTGATTTTCCAACAAAGTCATTAATATTAAATTCTTGCTAGTTTGACTATTCAAATCTTTGGTTGGTAGTTGTGGCAGTGAGTCTCCCGAAGTGATTGTCAGCATATTGCGCGGACAATAGTCGAATACCGAAAACTGTTCTTCTGCTTTACGTTTTGTCAATACCAACAAATCCGAAAAGAGAAAAGCAAATACAGTAGTCTTAGAAAACTTTTTCCCAAATGTCAGCTTAGCATCGTCTCCGCGCCAAATGAGGTGCGTCAGCTCTCCCTTTTTAACTAAATAGCGTGGCTTAGTGCCGGGAGCCAAAACACCGGCTGGCGCTATTGCCAATGGCCGTATTACTGATGGATTAAATTCCAGTTGTCTGGATATTCTTTCTATTTCAAAAGCCTGTTCACTTTTGTTAGCCGCCTCGTTACACTGTGTTACAATTTTATTCATTATGGCCAAACACATCTTCCAATTTTCATATTCATCATCATTCGGATGACATTTACTAAACACGGCATCTATTAACAGCGGCAGTCTAGTAATTCTTTGCATGGGCAACATTAGAAATGAGTGCAAATTAAGGCCACAACTGGCCGGACTTGATTCGAGTAGTTCCAGATTTTGCGCAAACAAACCTTTGCCTTCACGCAGCTGTTTCAAAGTACGATCCATGCGGCCTTGATGTTCGCAAAATCCCACATAGACATGGAAATGCTTTTCGGCCACAGCATAGATGCGCTTACTTAAGCCTATCAACATTATGTTATCCTGCCAGCAGGATTCCAGTTCTGTAAGCAGTTTTTCGGAGCATTCATGTACGGGCACTATGTGGGCAAATAGAGATTTACGGTCTCGCGAGCTGACAACGTTTTGATCGCGAAATACGGGATGGTTCATATAATGAGTACGCAATAGATTAAGAGATTTCAGATAACTGGCTTCCGAAGTGATTATTTCGAATTTGGCCTCCATCAGTGCTCGTTCTCTTGGTGTCATTGTGGCTGCAAAGAGAAAAAAAGTTTTGGGTTCTTAATGGGGAAAAATTATAATTACTGAAATGACAAAAGGAAAATGCGAATTTTTACTTTTTTTTCCTTACGAAGAAAAGATAATGCGTACTGCTGCTTTGATGGTGACTGGTGCTTCCGGCACTACGCCATCGAAAGCACTTTTCACTATGCTGAACTGGCTGCCGGCTGATCTCATGGTGAAGGAAATAGCCATGAATTTGGCTATCAGGCTGTGGTCAAGCGGGACGTGGAAGGAGGCGACATATGGTCATGCCTCAATAATAGGAAGAATAGTGAACCTTCCGGAAAATATTGATTACTGCTCGCCGGCTCTACTGCCCGACAAGAGATTTGATGTAATCTTATCAGGCTCGTTCTCGGAGATGACTGGTACAGATCGTCAAGAGGACGTGCTTGAAATTTTTACAGATGGATCCAAGTCGGACTCGGGAGTCGGTGGGGGTATCTTTATCCCCTTGTATGAGAGGAGGATGAGTTTTAGGCTGCAAAATGAGTGTAGCGTAGCGCAGGCCGAAATTGCGGCCATTATGAGGGCAGCTAACTGGTTAAGGTACTACAGGATATACGGGAATGATAGCCGAATTTGTACTGATAGTAAGGCTGCGTTGTATGCACTAGCTGGAGTCTATACGACATCCAGGTTGGTTCGTGAATGCCGGATATCTCTAAACGAGATAGCGAGACATTCGAACCTGGAGCTTATCTGGGTACGAGGGCACAGTGAAGTGTCCGGAAATCTGTCCGGAACTGGCAAAGGCCGGTGTCCACCTACAACAAAGAGATATTGATGGGATCGTTGGAATTCCACTTGCGAGCTGTAAGAAACTAGTACAGCGTCAACTTTTTCAGACCGCTCAAGACAGATGGTCTAATGAGGGTACCTGTCGAATATCAAGGCTGACATGGCCTAGATATGATAACAGGAGGACTATTATCCTAAGGGGCTTGCCCCGACGGAGGTGGCGTTCTGCTGTGGCGGTTCTGACGGGACATTGCCACATAGGGACGCAGGCAAGGGGATTAAATCTTCCATTTAATGACTTCTGTAGAAGTTGCAGAGACGAGGAAGAAGAAGAGAGCGTTGAGCACTTCCTCTGTCAGTGTCCAGCTCTTTCTTATATAAGGGCATTGTACCTAAGCGGACCGATGCTTCAGGATTTGACGGAGGTATTGGAATGCGATGTAAGTGGATTGGACTCCTTTATCCGATCCTCGGGTTGGTTCTAAGCCAGTGATATGTAGATCCACTGAGATACATATCAGATCCAGGCAACACAACGGGACCTGACTGGACCCAAGTGTGCTGGCTTTATAATAGCTGGCAGTCTGTTAAACCTAACCTAACCTTCCTTACGAGTACTTTTTTGGAATTTTCAAGAGTAATTTTTAAAATTTACTTAAAACTTACTCATTCACTACATTATTTTACTGTAAAAGTGAAAGTAGTATTATGTGGTGTTTACGGGACACGAATAGATGATGCGCCTTGAAAATTTATAATAAATACGAGTACACTCAAAATATTGAGTATGTTTCATAAAAAATTTCTAGGCGTATCACTCATTCGTGTACCATAAACACCAAATTAGCTTCAGCCATTTCAATACGACACACTGGACATTTTTGCTATCTGGTGCTTAGTTTTTCTAAATTCTGTTCTGGCAACATTAATTCATATTAGTTTTAAATTAAATACTTACGTATAATATACGAGTTAATAACTTCTGGTATTTGGCTCCACAACGTTCGCTCCGGACCACTTTTCGGTTCTACTAACTGTAGAGCAGATGGTCGTGCAGATTTTCGAGTGCCCTCCGCAGCACTATCATTCTTTAGACGATCTCCGATCTCTTCGTAACCATCCGTAGAACTCTCATCTTGCATATCGCGCGATATGGCTTCTAGTTTAGCAGCGCTATAAATCTGATACAAAGGTTCATTGCTGAACATGCTGTGAGACATTTCGTCGGCCGGTCCAGCTTCAGTGCTGGTGGAAACACCTGAACTGCCACTGCTGCTGGCCACAGACAAGCCACTTGTTTGATATAGGCCTGCTTCTTCATACCAAGTAGAACCGCCGGCAAAACTGCCGCCCGAACTATTATTTTGACTATTCAATAGATGAGAGTTATCGTGAACTAAATTCGTAGTGCCATTTTTGAACACGCCACATTCAGCGTACCAGGATGTGTTGCTTTGGCGTCTGGGTTTTGCATTATTGTCTGGAGGTGGAGGTGGTGGCGGTTCATGAGGCCGTATACCAATTGTTGTGCGTCTTCTCTGTGAACTATTTAGCTTGGCTTCTTTTTTAGCTTTGCGAGCCAAAGTGGAAAGTTTCTGTGTTTCAACGGAAGGCGTAGAACTCGAAGTGGGCAGTTCTCCTGACAGATTCTTTTCCGAAAATCCCGAATCCAATTGTCCATTAGTTTCATCCTGCGCTGGATCTTCAATATAAAACGTACTTCTGGTGGGTGCCAAAGTTGACAGTTGTTTGTTATCGAAACCCACCAAACTCTTGCGCAAACGTGACCTCAAACTTTTGCCAGATTTGGATTTTCTAGGTGTGGTTGATGTTTCCAAGGGATGTTGTGTAGACGCCGTGCTTTGAGCCAATATTAAATTCTTTTCCGAAGTGCTTAACTCTTTGGTTTCGGGTACTTGCAGTGGGGACGAGGTCGTTGCTGTTGATGTTTTCACTTCATGCTGACTACCCGCATAAAATTGTGACGAACTATCATAAATCTTTTGCTGACTACCGCTGGTTTTAGAACTATTTGGAGATTTTTTATTCACTATGAAATTCTTAAATTTCTTAACAAATGAATACATTTGATTAGACGCCGTTGGTGGATCTGGTAATTTAGTATTACGAATGTCTACGCCACTATCGTTATGGGCATGTTTAAAGTGACCACTTTCATAGTAATCATCAGTATCCGAATCAAAAGAATCGTCTGATATGTGCTGACCCAAAGCATGAGCTGAATATGACATTTGTTTTCCACGCTTAGAAACTCGCACCGAGTCTCCATTTCTTTGTAAGCTATTCGTGCGCGTTTGTTCAAGCAATGAGTGACGTTTGGAAAGTGTCAGTGGTGAAAGCTGTTCGTAAAAATGGTCGGGATCATCTGGAAGGAAAAACAAGAGATAAATTTGAGTGTTAAAAAATTTTTAATCCTAGTTGAAGACATCTTGCTTTACATAGAATACTTATAATAAGAGATATAAAATAGAACACCTGGTCTGTAAAACAGAACATCTTGTGGGTTTCGCTGATACCTGTACTATCAGTTACCACTTGCTAATGATTTCGGAAGTTCAACACAACCTAGGCCGTGTTGACTTCCTAAGGTTTTATTTGCTACAACCTATGTGAAAATCCTACCTCTCTACATCCAAGAAAGCAAAATGCCCTGGTTGAGCAAAAGCTGCTCCCCGTACGGAGACAATTCGTCAGGATGTTTAACTGATTTACCTTAGCACCTGTCTTGACAGAAAGACAAATTCCATGGAGTGAACGATTCACGGTTCACCAGCGCCTCCGTATAGCTTGCAAGGCTCACGCCAGTCGCAACTTTTGCCATATATTTGCAGCCTAATGAACAAACCCCTTGCTGAAGACCTCGAGCATTTTAATCCCTCCTGTATGCATTTCCCCTGACAGTAAATGGAAGACAAGGGTTAAAAAGTTGGTAGGCTGAAGCCCATTAAGAGCATCAGCCCTTAACCAACTCACCCTTTGCTTAAGGGCAAGACAACAGCCCCTCGTCGGGTTATGAGATTCCATAAACCGGCAGTGCACCATAGTTATCAGGGAAACTAATTCCCCTTCTTGCGATTTTATGTTTAAACCACAGTCAGAATGCTGCAGCAAAGGAAGCCGCAATAAATCATGATCGGTGCCGGGATGGTCTGCAAGCAGAGCTTTCCGGAGGCTTTGCCTAGCTCTGTTCTGCCAACTAACCCTTCGTAATAGTTTAGGAATTTAGGTTTAAACCACAGCCAGAATGTTTCAACCAAGCGACGAGATGTTCTGCAATTAGAATGTTTCGGGGGCTTTACTAAACCCCGTTCTGTGAATTTACTCTTGGTGAGGATTTCGAAAGTCCAACACAACATAAGTTATGCGGCTTCCTACAGGTTTATTTGCTACAACAAACCAGGAACTAATACCCCTTTATGCGCCAGAAAGCAGTGTCCTGGTGGTTACGCGCAAACCAAGATAAATGTATAATTGATGACTTATCTGATGATGTACTAACTCTAAGGGATGCACGATTCACGTTTCACCAGCACGCCTGTGTGGCTTGCAAGGTTCACACAGGTCGCAACTTTTGTTATATGTTTGTAGCCATATGAGGAGACAACTGATTACTAGGAAATCAATATTCGAAGAGTTATTGCGATAATTAGTGGTCCAGTTTACACATCTTGTACGCGCTAGTCGTGGCAGTAGCATGACCAAAGTCAGGTTTAAACATTAATAATGTAAAAATTTATATTTGAATACGTCGTAAAACAGCTCTGGGCTGGAAAACAGTCTTCGCGTCATCGTAATTATTTCTTAAGTGCGGTCAGGCTTGACGTTGTTGTTTGACCTCCGAAAGTTCTGCCTCTCATTGGTCAATTGTCAGCGTTGTCAGCTTTGAAATTTCAACTCGCACCAAAATGGGGGAAAAATCGCGTTATTTCAACAAAAACGCACCGAGTTTTTAATTTTTTCCTTTCATTTTTAAAACCTTATTTTTTTATATTTTAAGAAGTACAATATTTTTATATTAAAAACACGATGCTGAAATAGCCTTTTAAGTGACTATTATACAATCAAACTAGGTCTGATAGCATCGCCTGATAGCATGCCATCAAATCTATTCAATAGCTAGAATTCGTGTTTGTCAAACTTGGTCTCTAGTACGATTCCGTTAGTTTTATTAAGATAATGTTACCTTTACAATAATTATAAGGATATTTTATCAAATTTATTATTAAGCAAAATTATTTAATTATCAGCCAAGTCACAGAGCTAAATTCCGTTCGGAAACGGAATGGAATTCTTTTTTTTACTTCTTCAAAGAAACGAAAAACTAAAAAACTTATCTTATAGAATTGATTTCATTCCGAAAAAGTTTTAAATTTTCGTTTTTTGAAGAATTAAAAAACCTATTTAATTCCATTTCCGAACGGAAGTGAATTCTGTGACATGGCCGTATATTTGCTCGATCGGTATTAGCTGTTACTTTTACTGCCTATTATCAGGAGCATACAACCATTACTGTCGAAAGAATTTACGTTTATCGAATCATTAAAAGCTACAGAATCGTACTACAAGCTTTCGAATTCGATTAATAGCAGTTCTATCAAACACAGTGTAAGCGGTGTCTTTAAAAGAATTTATTGAAATATACAAAAATTTGCCAGAATTATAACAAATAAAAGATGAAGTTTACCGTAATCAATATTTAAAGCAAACTTTTTGGAAAAACTTTATGATTTATTTAATAATTTGGTAATATCTCGATTACCAAAACCGTATCAAATTCACCAGCCTTCATAAATACGAACTTCTCTGTTCAGAGACGGCATTTATTGCAATATTTGACAAACTTGGCTTGATCGTTTAATAGCAAAACATCCCCTAAAAGCAGCAAAGTTTGTAAAATGAAATATTTTGTTTTCCTTTGAGAGCGTGTATAATCCCCCTTATTCCAAGTGGCGTCATTGTAGTCACATGGAAAAGATGTAAACAATTTGTCAATTATTTACTCATTGCCAACAGCGATTGAATGCTGTCGATAGTCTCTACTCATAGCTTAGGTCTATGAAACATCAAAGGTCTATCAAAAAATAGATAGTTGCTATCGAGGACGATAAGAAAAGATAATTGCTATCGAGAACGAGTGTACAGTCGATGTGACGACGATGACGCCTCTTGGAAATTCCGTAAACGCTATTAATTAAACGCCGCTAGATGAGCCTTTTCGCCCACTGTGCGTTGTTGACTGTCTACCTCAACTAATTGTATCAGTTTACAGTTTTTTGAGGTATTTCGTTGTTAACCACGCAGCAACTTCCAATGCGAAGGCATAGGTCGGTACAGTTAGTGACAGCGCCGCAATAAATTACTGTCAATACCATCGTGGGCATGAGGTCTTCGTTACTCCGCTCATGCTGTGTATCCTATACTTTGCAAATTTATTTACAACTCTATAGCTACATAAATAAATAAATATATATATTTAATAAAGCACGTTTCATTAACATATTTCTTTGTTTTATCATGATTTCAACTTGTGTAACTTTCAAAGAACACCCTATATTAATACAGAAACAACTTATAAGCCTACCCAATAATTGCACATAACCAGGGATGTTTTTTAATACCAACCTACAAATGTACTCATCACCATGCCTTCACGCGTTTCGTCGACTTCAGCGATGGTGGCACGTATAAAGGTCAAATGAATACGTTGATGTTGGCGAGGCATAAGCCTATCGTTGTTTGGCTTTTTGATGCCTTCCAACTTTTCCTTCAGCTCCTCCAAGCAAGAGTTCTGGTAGATGGGGTCTCTTTCAACTGAAGCAGCAGTATTCCCCGCCGCCTCTCTGAATTCGCCGTTCAAATAAACACAACTAGAAGGACAAGTAATCGATACTTCGCCCGCCGCTCGCGGACGTCGTTTGCGCGGTAACGTACGTAAAGTGTTCGTATTGCAATTAACGCTTGTTGTGCTAGTGGTGGTGGTGGTGGTGGTAATAGTTTCCATTTTGTGTTCGCGATTCTTTTTTTGGAATCTACATTATTACAATATTATGTTGTGGATTTCATTTAGTTAGTTGTGAGTTAAAACGGGTTACAGATTTGTTGTTGCTATTTATTTTTGCAACTTGGTCCATTGTATGAATTGTTTTGTTCATTTTATCGAACATTTTTTTGCTGGTTTTGTTGTTGCTGTTGTTGGTGCACAAAATGACTCATGCATTTATTATAAATTCTTGGACAGCTTTTGGTGTTCAGTTGTTGTTTGTTTCTTTCTCTCAATTGATTACAATTAACAAGAAATGATCTTTTAAGACCGTTGTTAAAAAATATATATATTTCTCTTTATTTACAGGCCTCCTGTCTGCATTTCGTGGAATAAAATATTTGCGTTTAATTAATTAATTTGCGAAAAGTAGGCGTCGTTTTTCAATTGCTATTTCGGTTTTCTACTTTTTTTATTTTTATTACAAACTTATTCAAATACATATTTTTATGTAACCCTCATAAATATTTTTTATAGTTTGTTAAATCACTCAAATTCATTTCTGTTTTGGTCGCGGACTTTTTTTTTTATATTGTTTTATTTTATGAACGAATGAGCAAACGAACAACAAAGCCGTTTAAATAAATGACCAGCTGTAGACCGGTTAGTTTTATTTTTTTTTTTATATTTTTTATTAACAACTTTTTTGTGTGTTTAGCTTGTTTATTTTATTTTTTTATTATATAGTACATATGTGCATATATTTTTTTTTACTGGACACTTGTTCTTGCCTTTTAAAGAGATTTTTTTTTAAGAAAAAAAAAAAAAAAAATAGCATTTAACAATTTTAAGTTTTATTTTATGTTCGTAAATACACAAATTTCTATATACGAGTATACTCGCATGTGTATTTAATTAATTTTTACATCTAAACAAGTAAGAGTGTAGTATATACGGCTGGGCGGAATCTAAAATACCCTTCACGATAGTATAAATTACAAATTTGAACTATACGTGCTCCGATATACATATGTATATGGACCGATATCGGGGAAAAAACTCTTTTGCCTTGTAATCGCCATGCCAAACAGGGCCAAACAGGTAATCGTTCATGGAAATTTTCATGGAAAATCGGTTTAGGCTATATCTCTGGTATATATAGACCGATATCGGAAGTTTTCAATTTCTGCTTTTTAGCAAAAAAATAAAAAAAGTTGTTTAAGTTCGCTTACGCGACATTTTCATGAAAATTTACGATGAACTGTGGGTCTACGACTATACACCCAAAGCCAAAAATCAATCGAAACAATGGGTGGAAGCTAGTGAAAGGGCTACGAAGAAGGCGAAGACAGTGAAATTAGCTGGCAAGGTTATGGCACACGAAATATTGCTCTTTGATTATCTTGAAAAAGGATTCACAATCACAGGCAATTATTGTCGTGCATTATTGGTTCAATTGATTGATGCAATCAAGAAAAAATTACCACATTTAAAGAAAAAAAAAGTGCTCTTTCTTCAAGACCACGCAATGGTTCACACAGCATTATTAGATACGGTGCTAAAATTACGTGAAACTCACTTTGAATCGGTTGATCATCCACCTTATAGTCCAGATTTAGCTTCTTGTGAATTTTTACTATTTCCAAGCTTGAAAAAATGGCTCGAAGGAAAAAGATTCATCCCAAACGAAGAAGTGATCACCAAAACTAGCGCGTATTTTCACGAGTTCTCAAAATCGTATTATTCAAATGGTATTAAAAAGTTGGAATATTTTCTTACTAAGTGTATTGAGCTAAAAAGAGACTAGGTTGAGAAATAAATGGTTTTTGAAGAAAATAGTTTTTTCCTACTTAGATAGCTTCAATATCAATCCGCCCTCGTATGCTTCGTAGTTCGGCAGAAGATTTTTACAGTATATACGATTTTTTTCTCTAGTTCACATGTGAGGAGGAAGGCCAAAGGAGGTGGTTACTGAAGAAAATATCAAGAAAATCCTCGATATCGTTATGAATTATCGCCGTGTCAAGTTACGTGAGATTGTTGAAATGGTAAACATAGCATATGAATGTGTGTTCAACATTTTGCATGAACATTTGCATATGAAAAAGCTACCGGCAAGATGGGTGCTGCGTCTGCTCAGTGTCGAACAAACGCGAGTTCGACAGACGACTTCGCAATGATGTTTGAACATGAAAAAGCGTAATCCTGTTGATTTTGGCTTCGAGTAATAACTGTTATGAAACGTGGGTCCACCACTACAAAAATTAATGGAAACAATGGGTGGAAGCTGGTGGCAGTGCTCCGAAAAAGGCAAAGACAGTGAAATAGGCCGCCAAGGTTATGATCACTGTATTTTGGGATGCACACGGAATATTGTTCATCGATTATCTTGAAAAAAAAAGATTCACAATCAAAGGAAAGTATTATTGCGCATTTCTGTATCAACTGATTGATGCAATCAAGAAAAAACGACCAAATTTAAAGAAGAAAAAAGGACATTTAAAAAAACCGGTTACAATAAAACCAAAAAACTGGTCGAATAATAACCGTTCGATCACCCTAGTTGGCATTTTTTAGCCGTCTTTTTAAATAGCTATTTTAAAAATAATTGTTATTTTTTATTACTAAATTTAGAAGTATTTTTTATTCCAAGTTATAAGTACTCGTATATGTTTTCAAAATAATACACTCCGGTTCGCATATTTAAGGGCACTAAAAATTCCATATTCAGCAATTTTTCACCGTTTGCAGAGTTTTAAAATCGAAGTGGAACCTACACATCATGCGAATAATGGCGTTTTAACTAAACAACTTTTTCTGAGTAATTTATAAACAAAGTCTACAAATGTGCTTTTTTTTGGTTCACTTGAATAAAGGTATCTTAACTAATTTTAATGAAAAAGATATTTTCTTGATTTTTTAAATTGATTTTTCTTTATTATTGCTTTTTTCCCTTTACTTAAGAACGATTAGTAATGTGTAAAATCTTTTTTGTTTTTAATAACTTCGAATATAGCGGTTGTCATTGACAGATAAACAGAATTTATGTAATCCAACGAAATTTGACTCCCAGCAGCTTGAATTAGTGACTGCTTGTCATCAAATTGTCTACTTTCTTCATAGACCTTACGTGATAACCAACCCCAGACATTTTCGATAATGTTTAGATCTGGCGAATGGGGTGACCGGTGAAGAATATCAACATTTTGGCTTACAATGAACTCCTTTACTACTCTGGCGTTGTGTACAATGTTGCAATATCCAAGATATCGAACCAAATAGTTCATTGAACTTAGGAAAAGCTGATTCCAATAATATTTTATAGCTTCCACCAGTCATTTGTACACTTTGAAATTCAAGATCATTGGTGCGATAGTACGTAATAGCCCCCCATACCATAACGCCTCTCTCTCGGCTGTGATGTCGGTTGAAAAATCGCTTTTCTTTACGCAAATCATGGAAATAATAGTTATAGCCATCAGGTTCATCCAAATTAAATTTCTTCTCATCCGGAAATACAATGGCTCTCCAGACATTTACATTACGCGTACTTCTTTGCTGCACATCCAATCAGTCATGTAGTCTTTTGAGAATTGGAACCGTTTTTCCTTACGATGAGCATTAAGTGGCGTTTTAAAAAATTATAAAGTTCAACAAAAAATTCAATAAGTCAAAAAATTTTTATTTTATCGGAAAAACCTAAAATCGATGTTTACCGTTTTGAAGGACAAAGCCCAACAGTTGTCGACAATTACATCAAGGAAACCGAGAGGTATGGAAAAAGTTTTAAAAGAAGGGTTTCATCCTATGAAAAAGAAAAATCATCAGGGGGGTTACTCTCTATTGCGATGCGACAGAAAAATCGAAGAATTGGTACTCTGCATTGCGTTTTCGTATTTTATCGTTCTTCATTATTGTTTATTTTGTGATACCAGTGTTACTTCATTTGTAAACTGTTTCGTGAAAAAGTTTGCGCAAACAGCACAGAATACAAAATTATACTCTTATCGACTCTACATTTCGCATCGAATTTACTTTCGCATCGCAATGGAGAGTAACCCCCCTGATGATTTTTCTTTTTCATAGGATGAAACCCTTTTTTTAAAACTTTTTCCATACCTCTCGGGTTCCTTGATGTAATTGTCGACAACTGTTGGGCTTCGTCCTTCAAAACGGTAAACATTGATTTTAGGTTTTTCCGATAAAATAAAATTTTTTTGACTTATTAAATTTTTTGTTGAACTTTATAATTTTTTAAAATTAAATTTTTGGTTTGTATATTTTTGCACAACGGGTTATAGGTTAAAGCAGCAGATCATGATATGTCATGACCCGAGTTCAAATTCCAGTGGGTGCTGATGAGTAGTGTAGCGACTACGAAACAGCTAGTTGCCCCCCAGCTAAAGATTTGATTATTATTTTTCTTGTCTTCTTCAATCAATAATTATTGATTACAGCAAATTTGTATTGTAAAAAATCCTTCTTAAGAAAAAACTTAAGAAAGGAAAAACTTGAACTAGAACCCGATGTACATACTTATGTACAAACCAAAACAAATTTTTAATTTAAAATTTATAAAGTTCAACAAAATTTTAACAAATTAATAAAAATTTTTTTGTTTTGGCATGTGATGTAACAAATTGTAATTTAAAAATAATAAAATGCCTTTATCCAAGTGAACCAAAAGAGAAAGCACATTTTTGCACCTACTTTCATAAATTGCTCAAAAAAAATTCTTTAGTTAAGAAACCACTTTTGTCATGATTTTTTTTTTCTATTTGAAGATGTCTAGCTTCCATTTTTATTTTAAAATTCTGCAAAGAGTTCAAAATTGCAAAAGATACAGACTTCTAAATATGGAATTTTTAGCGCCTTTAAATGAGTGAGCCGGAGTGTAGTATTTTTCATCTTTAAAGCAGCAAAGATTTGATAATCAAAACATATGCGAGTACTTAAAACTTGGAATAAAAAAAACTTCTAAAATTGGTAATAAAAAATAACAATTATTTTTAAAATACTTATTTACAAAGACGGCTACAAATATGCCAACTAGAGCAATCGAACGGTTATTATTCGAGCAGTTTTTTGGTTTTATTGTAACCGGTTTTTTCTAACATTATTAAAAGAGGTTTTATGGTCATATTCATAAAAATTTAAAGGAATTATTAAAATTTTTGCAGCTTAAGATCTTTTGTTGTTTTTTTATAAAAAAGTAACGTATTTTTATTTATTTGTTTCGATATTTCGCTAACAGTTTGTTAGCATCGTCAGGAAAATTAAAATGTTATAAAAATTTTTGTTTGAAAAAATGTTGTCAAAAAATTCTTATATACAAAAAATTCAAACACAAAGAGAAATTCTTAGCAATATTTTCAAATTAAAAAATAACATAAAACAAAATTAAACTTTTTCTGCAACCAACACAAGCCCTGTTAACGATTATATGTTGCTCCTCAACTTTAAACAAATTAACATGGAACATGTTGCTCACAGAATAACATGAACAAGTTTTACATAACTTAATAATATCTTAACAATAAACCCCTCTATATACATTCAACGTATTAATTTTTGCTAACTAAATGTCTATAACTGTGTGCTAAATTATCAGTATCTAATTTAGAATTAATTCTCTGTTCTACAGGTGTACTAATAATCCCTAACATTTCTAACATATAACGTTTCTTATAATTACATTCTGTGTTTATTATTGAAACATTTTCAAAATGAGGATAGTGATTTAATTCAAAGCAATGAGATGATAATGCTGTCTTTTGGGAATTAATATGCCTATATTTTTGGTCTGATTTATGTCCCGCTATTCTTGTCCTTAATTTGTTTTTTGTTGTCCCTATGTATACTTTATTACAATTCTCCTGATCATTTCCCTTACATGGAATTTTATAAACAATATTAGCAACATCTAATTTATTATTTCTATCCTTAGTTTTACTAAATAATGTATCTAATGTATTATAACTCCTATGAGCCATTCCATATTTTACCTTGTTATATATATTAGATCTTGATAATCTCTCTGTTAAACCTGGTATATATGTCAATGGTTTATAAATTTTCGGTTCTGTTAAGCTAACTACATTATGCGTATTACTATTCTTAAACTGACTCACAAATTTTGTAGTTAGTGCAGTTGGAAAATCGTTCTCTTCTAGCAAATTTCCGATTTTAATTATGTTCTTTCTATGGAACTCCTCATCACTTATTGTAAGTACTCTTTCAACAAAATTTTTAGCTGTGTTAATGATTATATTCCTACTATGCTTTGAAAAGTAATTTATTATTCTACCTGAAGCTGTTGGCTTTTGATACCAATCCATAACTAGCTTATTATTCCTCCTAATTATCATTGTTTCTAAATATGGAAGCCGTGAATTATTTTCCCTTTCCATAGTAAATTTAATATTAGAATTAAAGTCATTCAAAGTCAAAAACATGTCATCAATTGCTAAGTCAGGAAGAATGCAAAACAAATCATCTACATATTTAGTCATTAATCTCGGTTTGATGTTCAATTTATCTATAGAACTGTCCAATAACTTTTCCATTATAATGTCCGCAATAATTGGGGATGCTGGAGATCCCATTGGGAGTCCATTTAGTTGTCCATATATCTTTCCATTATGCTGAAAATACCTGTTATCTTCTATACAAAATTTCAGAACCCGTAAAAATAAACTTTTTTCCATCCTTGTATGTTGGGTTATTAATCCCCACTCATCTTCTATTGTACTCATTGCCAAATCTACCGGTATACTCGGAAATAGTGATACTACATCGAAAGAAAAAAGTCTTTCATTAGTATTTATACTTTGGCCCTTTATTCTCTCCTTAAACTGCATAGTTGAGGAGCAACATATAATCGTTAACAGGGCTTGTGTTGGTTGCAGAAAAAGTTTAATTTTGTTTTATGTTATTTTTTAATTTGAAAATATTGCTAAGAATTTCTCTTTGTGTTTGAGTTTTTTGTATATAAGAATTTTTTGACAACATTTTTTCAAACAAAAATTTTTATAACATTTTAATTTTCCTGACGATGCTAACAAACTGTTAGCGAAATATCGAAACAAATAAATAAAAATACGTTACTTTTTTATAAAAAAACAACAAAAGATCTTAAGCTGCAAAAATTTTAATAATTTAACATAAAAGAAGATCAAATAATATTAGGATAAAATTGAATTTAAAGGAATTTGAAATGTGTTTTTAGTTAAAAAATTCCATACAAAATTTTACTAAAATTCATTTCAAGTAAATTTTAATTTTTTATGAATATGTCCCCGTCCATACTACGAAACATTTGCTGCAAAACATTTCTAAATTCTCTTTTGAAACTGCATTTGTGTCCACACTCAAGTTTTTCTTTGCAGTTTGTATTGTTTGAAGTACCTTTCTTCCTTCTTCTTCTATTTAGTTTTTGACAGTTTTGGGAAAATGGCAATTATTTTTTGTTTGAATTTAAATATTAATATTTAAATGTTGTAAAAGTACATTCTTACTGCCTTTAAATAAGTGAACCGGGGTGTATATTTGCACAAAGATCACTAACAAAAAACATTAATGTTCAAAGTTAGCAAACAATCTTGCTAATGATTTTAATTGCCACGCTTTTAAATTCATTAGTATATCCGCTTGTTTTCTTTAATATTTTAACATTTTATCTTCTTAATAATAAAAAAAAAACCAAAAATAATAATTTTTGTTAATGAAGATTTGGAAAATAATTCTACTGCAAAGTTCTTCTCATAAACCTTTCATAATTATGTTTTAATTGATATCATTCAATAATGAATAGCCAAAACGTATTTAATTATATTTTGAACACTTTTGATATAGAAACTTGAATAATATTTTTTGAGAGCGATTTTTACTCAACACTTGCAGGCAGCACAAACACTAGTAAAAACGTAATTTACAATTGGTTTAAAGGTTTTTTTATTATGTACTCGCATTTGCGAGTTGCTACGCATAGTTGTTTGTTTTTATTTACACCCGTTTTTGCTTATTAACACGATTTTGTTTTATTCTACTTTTATTTTTTATTTATTTATGCTCTAATAATACGATTATATATCAATTCTCTGCTTTGGATGATTCCCCTTGCGGAAGCTTTTGTTTTTCTACTCAGAAACTAGTTTGTATCACGAACGATCTGCTCATATTGGGGTGATACATACGAGTACATACTGATTTACATACAAATAAACATAAATAGGAGGGCGGATTGATATTGAAGCTACCGAGCACTAGATGACAGCACAACCAAAATTTATTATTTATTGAATTTTTGATGAACTTTTATAATTTTTTAAATTAAATTTTTATACCCTTCACAAAAATGTAAAGTTTGTAAGTAATGTAAGTTTGTGATTCCGTTTGTAATTTCTACAGTTTTTTTTTGCGACCCTATAAAGTATATATATTCTGAATCAGAATTAATGGAAAAGTCGATTAAGCGATGTCCGTCTGTCCGTCTGTCCGTCTGTCCGTCTGTCCGTCTGTCCGCTGTTGAAATACCGTTTCTGAGAAAACCATTAGATTTAGAAACTTTTTTCTTTCACCATTCTTTTACCCCATCGATTCATGGGTTTGCTATTGAAATTCAGTAATATCGGTCCACGTATAGCTGAGATATATTCAAAATTCCGAAAAAAGCCATTTTTTTTTGCAGTTTTGTATGAAAATTTTTGAAAACAAAAGTTGTTCGTTTTGCTTCAAACTTCACACACTTATTAAACATGGTGACTAAAAGACAAAAAATTTTTTTTTCAGATATCGGTCCATATATACCCGAGATATAGCCCAAATCGGATTTTTAATGAAAATGTCGCATAGGCGAAGCTAAATAACTTTTTTTGCTCAAAAGCAGTTCTGGTAATAGAATTAGGTTACATAAATATGTAAAATGAAAATTTCCGATATCGGTCCATATATACCCGAGATATAGCCCAATCCGGGTTTTTCATGAAAATGTCGCGTAAGCGAACTTAAACAACTTTTTTGTGCTCAAAAGCAGTTCTGGTAATAAAATAGGGTCATATAAATATGAAAAATGAAAATTTTCGATATCGGTCCATATATACCCGAGATATAGCCTAGACCGGGGTTTTCATGAAAATGCCGCGTAAGCGAACTTAAACAATTTTTTTGTGCTCAAAAGCAGTTCTGGTAATGAAATTAGGTTATATAAATATGGAAAATGAAAATTTCCGATATCGGTCCATATATACCCGAGATATAGCCCAAATCGGGGTTTTCATGAAAATGTCGCGTAAGCGAACTTAAACAACTTTTTTGTACTCAAAAGCAGTTCTGGTAATGAAATAGGGTCATATAAATATGAAAAATGAAACTTTTCGATATCGGTCCATATATACCCGAGATATAGCCCAAACCAAGTTTTTCATGAAAATGCCGCGTAAGCGAACTTAAACAACTTTTTTGTGCTCAAAAGCAGTTCTGGTAATGAAATTAGGTTACATATATATGAAAAATGAAAATTTTCGATATCGGTCCATATATACCCGAGATATAGCCTAGAACGGGATTTTCATGAAAATGCCGCGTCAGCGAAATTAAACAACTTTTTTTGCTTAAAAGCGGTTCTGGTAACAAAATAAGGTTAGATAAATATGAAAAATGAAAATTTCCAATATCGGTTCATATATACCGCAGATATAGCCTGGAACGGGGTTTTCATGAAATTGCCGCGTAAGCGAACTTAAACAACTTTTTTTGCTTAAAAGTAGTTCTGGTAATAAACTAAGGTTGTATAAGTATGGAAAATGAAAATTTTCGATATCGGTCTATATATACCCGAGATATAGCCCAAACCGGGTTTTTCATGAAAATGTCGCGTAAGGGAACTTTAACAACTTTTTTTTGATTAAAAACAGTTCTGGTAATAAGATCAGATAATATAAATATGGAAGATAAAAATTTCCGATATCGGTCCATATATACCCGAGATATAGCCTAAACCGGGGTTTTCATGAAAATGCCGCGTAAGCGAACTTAAACAATTTTTTCGCCTTAAAGCAGTTCTGGTAATTAAATAAGGTTATATAAATATGGAAAATGAAAATTTCCGATATCGGTCCATATATACCTGAGATATAGCCCAAACCGGGTTTTGCATGAAAATGTCGCGTAAGCGAACTTAAACAACTTTTTTCACCTTAAAGCAGTTCTGGTAATGAAATAAGGTTATATAGGTATGAAAAATTAAAATTTCCGATATCGGTCCATATATACCCGAGATATAGCGCAAACCGGGTTTTTCATGAATATGTCGCGTAAGCGAACTTAAACAACTTTTTTTTGCTTAAAACAGTTCTGGTAATAAGATGAGGTTATATAAATATGGAAAATGAAAATTTGCGATATCGGACCATATATACCAGAGATATAGCCTAAACCGTGGTTTTCATGAAAATGCCGCGTAAGCGAACTTAAACAACTTTTTTCACCTTAAAGCAGTTCTGGTAATAAAATAAGGTTATATAAATATGGAAAATTAAAATTTCCGATATCGGTTCATATATACCCGATATATAGCTTAACAGGTTTTTTGATGAAAATGCCGAGTAAACAACTTTTTTGTGCTCAAAAGCAGTTCTGGTAATGAAATAAGGTTATATAAATATTGAAAAAGAAAATATTCGATATCGGTCCATATATACTCGAGATATAGCCTGAACCGATTTTTCCAAAAACATTTTTTTTTCTGAAAAGCAGTTCTTGTTATAAAAGAAGGTTACGAAAATAGAGAATATTAAAATTTCTGATATCGGTCCATATATACCCGAGATATAGCCTAAATCGGGTTTTTCATGAAAACAATTTGTTGTGCTCAAAAGCAGTTCTGGTAATGATATAAGGTTATATAAATATGGAAAATTAAAATTTTCGATATCGGTCCATATATACCCGAGATATAGCCTAAACCGATTTTTCCATTAAAAAATTTTTTTTTTTTTTTGCTGAAAAGCAATTCTCGTTATAAAAGAAGGTTACTAAAATACAGAAAATAGAAAATTCCGATATCGGTTCATATATAACCGAGCATATTCAGGTCACATTTTTAATATACTATACATATTCGTGACTATCGTGAAGGGTATTTTAGATTCGGCCCAGCCGAATATACTACACTTTTACTTGTTGGTTTGTACATTTGTACAACGGGTTATAGTTCAGGTTTTTTCTTTCTTAAGTTTTTTTCTTAAGAAAGATTTTTTACAATACAAATCTGCTGTGATCAATAATTTTGATTGAAGAAGACAAGCAGTAGATCATGATACGTCATGTCCCGAGTTCAAATCCCAGTGGGTGCTGATGAGTAGTGTAGCGACTACGAAACAGCTAGTTGTCCCCCAGCTAAAGATTTGATTATTATTTTTCTTGTCTTCTTCAATCAAAACTATTGATCACAGCAGATTTGTATTGTAAAAAATCTTTCTTATGAAAAAAACTTAAGAAAGAAAAAACCTGAACTATAACCCGTTGTACAAATGTACAAACCAAAAATTTAATTTACAAAATTTATTATTATTATTATTATTTTTTTTTTTTTTTAAATTGCGACCTGTCACAAGTCAGCTGTTAAAATTTCACCCAAATTCATCGATTAGTTTATTTGTTGTAGTCGTTTGAAGTATGTTTGTGTTTCTTGAAAGGAATGGAATAAAGTGAATTGCGTGCAGTGATTAAACACTATTATTCGACACTGCCACGACTGTGTCACGACATACTCGCTGAGAACATTATAAAAAACCTTCAAGACGACTTAGTGCTAGTGGTGGAATACTTTAAGAAATGGAGAATTCTTATCAAACTAAAGCAACATACTTCACTAGAAGACGTAAACCTATTTTAGTTCCGCAAGGAGATCTCTTCTTTACTAATACATATGTCAAGTAGGAATCCAAAGTTAAGTACTTGGTGGTTATCCTTGACCCAAAAGTAAATTTTGGCGATCATGTTTACTATATAATAAAGTAAACAATGTTACCAGATTATTATACTCTTTCGTAAATAGAAAGCCATCTCTAAGTCGGGAAAATAAAATTATAATTTTTAAATCCATTTTTAAGTTGGTTTTGTACTATGCAGCCCCAGTATGGAGGGACGTTGCTGAATGTCATATAAAAAGGCTTCAAATTAGTCAAAACAAATTGCTGAAAATGATATATAACCGGCCATGGCCTTATTCTACCCAACGCCTTCATGACATTAATCATATTGACACAGCGAAGGATGCAATTGCAAAGCTTACAGCTAATTACAATACCGAAATGCGATATTTTTGAACATGTACATATTAACAGATTAAATGTAAACATGTAGCAATAAGTTTTATCTTAAAATCAAAAAATTTTTTTGTTTTTTTTTCTTTTTTTAATAGGTTTTTATTACTTTTCCCTAAATATTATTATCTTATAAAATAACATTGATTGTAAACACGTATTAATTTCTAAGTAAAAAAGGTCAATTTGCTACCTGAACTCTTAAAAAACTTTTATTATACATTGTTAACAACATCAAATGTTAGTACAAAAAAAAAAAAAAAAAAAAAAAAATGAACAGAAACCAAACACTATCAACCCAATTATGAATATTCTCACGGAATTTATTTCTCACATAAAGTACTTCTTTCAATTCAAATTAAAAAAAAAACACAATTTTTGTCCGTAAGAATTGAAGAGCTGATCCCCCTTTAGTGTTATCAACGACTGGAGAGAAGAAAAAATAAAAAAAAACTCATACTTAACTTTTATTCACAATTGGAGGAAAGGGAAAAGTGATAAAATTCCTATGGAATTTTTATTTACAATTGGACTGTATTATTTGAAAGGAAAAACGGCAAATGAGACAAGCAAAGGCCTCATTAGTTTTTACTTTCTGTTGCCGTTCTGTGACGTTCATTTCTGTAGCAAATATTTTACAATTACTTTTTCTGTGAAAATATTCAGCTGTTTTCTACAGTAGAGCATAAATAAAAGAAACACATGGGAATGCAGAATAAAATATGTACATAAATATTATCTTGTGTGAAAAAGGAACAAATTAATAATATAGAAATGGTGATCAAACAGTACACTTCTATCTCACAATCTGCAGACTTTATGACACTTCTTATACAAAATATAATTTTTCCTTGCTAAAATAATATTATTTTAATCATTCGTGGTTGTTTAATTGATAAAAATGTATTAACTTTTAAAAATCTTTAATTGAAACAATTTTTTTTTTAGTTTTGGCAAAAAAAATTATATACATTTGAATAAAAAATGTATGTTTCCATACCTGAAAAAAGTAAAACATGCACATATCTGGCCGTCACTTAACGTTGAATTCTATTTTCAACAGATTGGTCCGCAACAGAACAGAACGAAAAAGTGAAAACAAAACATGTACATATAATTTATAATGAACAGAAACAAAACAGCTGATTCAGAACGGAAAAGAACGTACAAACTAATTCTGCCTAAAAGCTCGATAAACATTACGGTGAGTTTGCTCCGTCAGATAACATGGTAAACTCTTGGATTGCTGAATTTAAACGCAACCGAACAAGCACTGCAACAATACCATGAATAGGAAAACCAAAAGAGGTGGTTACTGAAGAAAATATCAAGAAAATCCTCTATAACGTTATGAATTATCGCCGTGTTAAGTTACGTGAGATTGTTGAAATGGCAAACATATCATATGAACGTGTGTTCCAAGATTTTGCATGAACATTTGCATATGTAAAAGCTATCGGCAAGATGAGTGCCACATTTACTCAGTGTCGAACAAAAGCGAGTTCGACAGACCATTTAACAGCGGTGTTTGGTTATGATAAAGCGTAATCCTGTTGGTGAAACGTGGATCGACCATTACACACCTGGGGCCAAATTTCGCAACGATGAATTTTGAAATGTTCACCAATTTCAATGTTCACTTTTGATTTTTGAGCCCGCAATGGTGAGAATGAATAATTTTGACATTTAAAGTGTACACTTAATAATAATTTTTTCACTCAAAAATCTTCGGTGAATTTTAGTTTTTTGTAAAATATTTGGAACTTGAAAAAAATAAACAAAAGTATGATGTATGTATATTAAAATTATCTATTCAACAGCTTGTGTGACACAGTTAATTTGACAAATCAGCATATCATTCAGCCTGAAGAAACACATTCAGCACAATAAAATTCACTTCGATCATCTTCCAAATTTAGCTCCTAGTGTCTCTTTCTTGTTTTCAAACTTGAAAAAATGGCTTGCAGGAAAAAGATTCATCTCTAACATTGAAAAAATTCAAAGACGATAAAACCAAATTCTTCGTACGATTACTGCAGCTCCATGGTACGTAAGAAACTTACGAATTCACAAGGATCTGTGTGTTGCGCTGGTAAAAGACGAATTTTCTAAGTATGCGACAAGGTATATCAGTAAACTGGAACTTCACCCAAATCCACTTGCACGTAACATACTTAATTTTGGCGGCCACACTCAGTTGAGAAGAAGGGATATCATTGCCACCATCAGATTGCTCAATAGATGATTCTACCGATATTATTCGCGCAAAATAAAACTTTTTTGTCTAGCAGTGGCTGGACTTAAATAACTTTTTTTATATTTAGCATTAAGATTTGAATACTTATTGTTAGTTCATATTTTGAAGATTCAATAAATAAATGAATGAAAAAAAAAATCTTAAACGAGGAAGGGATAACCGAAACTAACGCGTATTTTAAGATATTCCCAAAATCGTATTATTCAGATGGTATAAAAAAAGTTTAAATATCGTCTTATTAAGTGTACTCGTATTGAGCTAAAATGAGACTTTGTTGAGAAATAAATGGTTTTTGAAAAAATATGTTTTTTTTCATACTTGGGTAGCTTCAATTTTAATCCGCCCTCGTATTATATTTTCGTTTTAATGTTAAGTTCGTTTTTGTTTTCATTTGTCTTCTCTAGTTTTAACTATAATTTTATTCTCTTTTTTATGCTTATATAAAATTATGTTTTAAAAATAGACTCTTAAAGGTTTTCAGGTAGAAAACATAAATTTTCGTGACATGACTTTTGTAACTCTCGTAAATTTAGATTTGGAGTTGAGGAGAAATTATAATGAAACTCAATAGTAAATGATTCAGCGCTTAAACTAAAATTAAGTTTAAAAATAAAAATACTAATTCAAGGTCTTTTGCGTTACGGCATTTTGGTCAATTTGAGCAATTTGTTTTTGAGTTACAAAAAGTTGTTTTATTTTAAAGTCTTTGATTATTATTTGTAATCTTTTGAGCTGATAGATTAAATAAATACATTTTAAGAACGTGCAAATTGTAAAAATATTTTTGCCAAATAATAAAATCAAAAATTGTTAAAAATTGCTGTAATAATTTGATGTTGGCTCTAGACGAACTAGAGCAATACATGGTAAAATTTACGTCCATGTTTTGAAAAACGCATTTCGCTTAAAATTTACGTTCTCAATTTGAAAGCGCCAAAAAGGTGTTATGACAAACGAAACCGCCAAAATTTTGGCGTTTTCAGACCGCTAGTGTGTGCTAGCGATCTGTAAGATTTTATATAAACTGCACTTTAAACACAAAATTAAATGATGCACAGATAAAATTTTATATGTTTTGTTTTCAGTTGAAAGAAAACTGATAAAATGTTGCTGTTTTAATAAAAATACTTGCAGTTTAAACATTTCTTTTCAAATGTTCAATTGTCGGTCTCAAATGTCTAGTTTTGAACTGACAAACTGTGCGAATAATTTTTAGCTTTTTTAAAGCCATTTTTTTTGACGACAAAACATGTTTTTGTTGTTCAACAAACAACTTATTTTTCGAAGTCAAAACGGTAGCAAATCGTAACGGTTCCAAAACATGCTGAAATGCGTTTTGCGCTTTTCTAACTGCTATTTGAAAATGCTATATTTTTAAAAACATGAAAGTTAAACTGTTTTTAAATAAATATAATTTTAAAAACTAAAAAAACACGTTTCGATATCCAATTGCAAAGTTTTCATTCACTATTGTTTAAGCTTCTTCCTAAATTAGCCTTATAATTAGATAATCACCCGTATACGCGTTCCAAGTTTTTTTCGGGAATTTCCAAAATATTCTTTAAGAATCGGCAAAATTCCCCACGTCTCCGGTAACAATATGGTAACTTCGATTTTCGCGCTAAATCGAATCACTGTTAACAGTTCAGATACAAGTTGCACGGTCAAAAAGCGCACGGAATATGAAAATCAGTTAGGTTTCAAGTTTTTTGAGAATTCCTAAAGCCGGCTTCAGGAAACGTCAGAATTTCGCACGTCCCCGGTAACAATATGGTAACTTCAATTTTCGCACTAAAGCGAATGGCCGTTAATAGTTACAAAACGCGCACCGAATATGAAAAACCGGTTTTGATTCGGTTAGCAAAGCCGTTCCGAGTTTTTTGGGAATTCTCAAAGTCGGCTTCAGAAAACGTCAAAACTCCCCTACTTCCTAGAAGCAATACGGCAACTACAATTTTCGCACTAAAGTGAATGACTGTTTATAGTTCAAATGCATGTTTCACACGCCGGTTCCAAATTGGTGAGCAAAGATGTTCAGAATTTTTTCCTAAAATCGGCTTCATAAATCCCCCCACAACTCCGGAAACAATACGGTAGTTCCAACTTTCGCGCAAACACTGTATATACAGTTTTATATACCTACATAAGTAATAAACGCTTATATGGTGTGAAGTGTGAAGTTATGTTCACATACGAGTACATTACAAAATCAAAATGAATTAAGGAAACGGTTCTGGGGTAAATTTTTATTAACCTACCGATCTGCGTTGGTTTTTATCTGCTATTTAGTTAGTTAGTTTTAAGTTTATTTTAGAGTTATACTCTCATTTGTTTCATACTAGCTCTGGGAGCAAGAGCTTATTATTATTATGGTTGCTTTTTAATTATATTGTTACCAGGGGCCAAATTCCGCAACGATGAATTTTGAAATATTCACCAATTTCAGTGTTCACTTTTGATTTTTGAGCCCGCAATGGTGGGAATGAATAATTTTGACATTTAAAGTGTACACTTAATAATAATTTTTTCACTCAAAAATCTTCGGTGAATTTTAGTTTTTTGTAAAACATTTGGAACTTGAAAAAAATAAACAAAAGTATAATGTATGTATATTAAAATTATCTATTCAACAACCTGTGTGGCACAGTTAATTTGACAAATCAGCATATCATTCAGCCTGAAGAAACACATTCAGCGCAATAAAATTCATTGTTTTTCACAGAATCGTTTTTTAATGAAAATTGCACACTATGTCTGTCAGTGAATTTTATTTTGAGTGTTCACTGGTAAAAAAAATTCATAATTGCGGAATCTGGCCCCTGGGGCTAATACATTATAGTCCTAAGTTTTTGTCTTTCATTGTATGGTGATTTGCATGATATTGTAGTTTCAAAGGCTCAATAAATCTAAATCTAAATTCTTACATATATTAATTTTAAAAAATAAAGTTGCTTGAAAGATATGACAGTAAAAACCTGATATACAACTTGATATACAAAAATCGTCAAAAACAGACTTTAAATGGTCAAGTCGTCAAAGTGCTATTTTCAGCACCCAAAATCGTCAAAATGACGATAAATTGCCAAATATGGCAACCATGCGTGTCCATCCCGCTTTATCGAAAAAATTCACTATAAAGGAATTCCTGTGTATTAAAAAAATACACGACTTTATATCATGGTACAAACGCCGGCTTTAAGCTAAATGAGTTTTAATGGGGGATACATTAAACCAGTTTCAAAACTGCTTTTACTAAAATTAGCATTTTATTTCTTTTTTAATCCATTAAACTTTAGAATACATTTCCATAATCGTATAAAACTGTGTAAATCATTCGAACTTTATAATTTCATAAGATTTGAACCACTCGTACGAGTACATCAATGAGCTGAGTACAAAGATATTCTTTAATAAGAATAATAATTCTCGCCAAATGACTAATAATTATCTAATACACAATATTATTATTATTTTCAAGATAAACAATAGACCATAAACAGCATTTAAGATTGAACTGAACTACAAACATAGGAGTATTAATAAAGACAATAAAAGCTGTTTCTTTGTTATGAGTAAAAATGAAATCAATAAACAAATTTAAATCATTTTAAAACAATGACTTGTCAGAAGAGACTGGTAATTTTCAAGGTATTAAAAGCAGATTCCAATATTTTACTTATTCATATGTATGTACATTGTATGTACCTAACTATTTGACACCAAAAACCTTTACACGAGCATTTTGAAAAAAGATTAATAATATTTGTATTGATTTTTCGATGCATGTGCACATGCAAACACACATACAAATGCATGTATGCATATTAGGGTGGGTCGATTTGGATGGAGAAAAACTTGTCGATATTCAGCCATCAAATTTTCGATAGATTTTGACATGAAAGGAAATAAAGTTCCACTACAACATATAAAAAAAAAAAAATCATATCTGAGGCGCTCAAATTTCCATTTTTTCCATTAACAAATAATTAATGTGCTGTTCATAGAATACAGACGAGCGACTCGTCTGAAAAATTTCTATGGAAATCACTCAAAAAATTTTCGATAGTTTTTGACAAGAGCGAGAAAAAAGTTCCACTACGACATATCAAAAAAATCATTTCTGAAGCGCCCAACATTTTCGTTCTTTCCCTCAATAAATAATTAATGTGCTGTTCATAGAACACAGACGAGCGACACGCGTGAAAAATTTGTATGAAAATTACTAAAAAAAATTTACTAACTTTCATACAAATTTTCTAAATATGTTGGTCGTCTGTGTTCTATGAACAGCACACAAGAACCTGTCCCACGATGTCGAACGTTAAAATTTTGACCAGCAAAAAAACTCATTCAGAGCAAATTAAGTGATATAATCGCGACTTGTTGAAATTCGTTAATGCAAGCGATAGACGAACTTGTCAATGGAAAGTTCATAAGTAGTCTAAAAATCAGTTTTCTGATCCACAAAATACTGACGAACGTTAACGTTTCACATCGTTCAATTTCACCGTGGGACATTTTTTATTGTCTACTAAAAAAACCTGAAAAAATTGAGATAAAATAAAATATTTATTTTATTTGTTACAGCTTTTCCCGCTCATGTAAAAAGCTATCGAAAAATTAATGGCACAATATCGATGGATAAATCGAAGCCCCCTAATGTACATACATTATTACTTTATAAAAGATTGTAACAGAGCAATAGTTCGTGATCTTATTTATTTAACCTTGTTTAAAATTTATTGACTCAAATTGTAGAAATTTATAGGAATACAAGACAAGTTTATGAAAAAGTTTTTTTTCGTTTCGTTTTGTTTTTCTTACAAAAACAATAATCGTTGTTTATAAAATGCATAGAAAAACACACTTTCAGTCAATGCAATATTAAAAAAAAATAATAATAATAATAAAATTGTGTTGGTCAAGACAAAAGATAAACTACAGTGCAAGTGATCAGACATAAGAAATAAAAAAAAAAATGAATTAATTAAGGAGGGTAGTAGATGTAATAAAAAGATATACATATGCATTTATTATGACTGCTTATTATTTTTCATTGTTTGGACTTTCTTTCTTTCAATTTTCCTTTGTTAAATTGTTTGTCATTGTTCAACTTTTGGACTTTTACATATCTGTTACGGATTAAGCGTTTTCAAATGCATTTTTGAGAGAGGAGGGAGCGAGCCACTCTCTCATAAGCAGATTTTTATTAAATAAAATTTCTAAAATAATTCTATAAATTTAAAAATAATTATATAAAATTTTGCTTGTGTCTTTCAGATTATGCCATCAGGTTTAATCCGAAGGGATGCACAGGGTGACGCAAAATTAATAACCTTACCGTAAGACACAAAAGCTTTCGCTAATGACGTTTTACGTCAATCATATTTAACATTTGTGAACTAAACAGCTGCAGAACACAAACAAACATGCAATGGTGCACTACAGCCTGCTAGATACGAGGTCTGATAAAAAAGTAACCATTATTTTCAAATTTCGTGCGTAACGTATGTTCGATTTGAGCATTTTTTCCTGTTATATTGGTACACATGTCTGTTATATACATATATATGCCCAAAAAGTACCTGGATTCTTCAGCTCTTCAGGACCCAAGTGAGCTGGGGAATCCAGGTACTTTTTGGAGAATCCAGCGGCCTGCCTACCTACATATGTTGGCAATATCAGCCATTTCGGATTTTCAATTTGTTTATGACAGATAAAAAGGTCAGTCGTGTTTTGGCGTGCTCTTAGATTTTTTACTAAATTTTGAGCAAAAACAATGTCGGATGAACCTCGCTCAAGAGCTGTTGAACATCCTCAACGACGATCCAGATTTCCTCAAAAAGGTCATAACTGGTGACGAATCATGGGTGTATGGCTATGACATTGAAACCAAAGCCCAATCATACCAATGGAAGCGACCAGAAGAGCCAAGACCAAAATAAGCACGTCAAATGTGAAGGTTTTGCTCACGGTTTTCTTTGACTGCAATGGCGTGGTGCATCATGAATTCTTGCCACAAGATCGTACGGTCAATAAGGAATACTACCGTGAAGTTATGCGCCGTTTGCGCGAAGCAATTCGTCAGAAACTCACAGAATTGTGGAAAAAACAATCATGAATTTTGAATCGTTATAACCACCAGCTCACACATCGATGCTTGTGCTTGAGTTTTTGACCAAAAACAAAACCGTTATCATGCCTCAACTCCTGTATTCACTGGACTTGGCCCACGCTGACTTTTTCCTCCTCCCAAAACTGAAGACACTGATGAAAGGAAAGCGTTTTGCTACGATTGGGGAGATAAAAGAAAGATCGAAACAGGAGCTGTTGGAGATACCAAAAAGCGTGTTTCGAGGGTTGGAAAAAACGCTGGCATAAGTGTATTATATCTGAGGGGGATCAATTTCAAGGGGACATAATAGTTATTGCTGAATAAATACCTTTAGAAAAATTAGAAAATAGCAGATTTTTTTTGATCAGACCTCGTATTTGGGATTTTATTAATATTATATTGGATTATGACAAATTTGGAGCATTGGTAGCGTTTGCTCGTATAATATTTCGCAAAAGGTTGGGTTAGTAATTCCTATTATTGACGGACTGGATTTGTATATGGACTTGGTAGTATTCATTTTTGGGCTTGTTGCAGCGGTACTAGTTTCTGGAGTATTTGGACTTCGAAACTTAGTCCTTGGGCTACGAAATCTGACCGAAGACTCAAATGTGCACGGTTATAGTGCGGCTCTTCGGGGAGTACAATAGTCGTTGTGGCTTAGACCGAAATCGCGGGAAGAGTTCTTTGAACTCGGTGTAAAGTTGCATTGCAACCGGGTTCCGGTGAGGCAGAGATCGGAAGCAGTATTAAAAAGGGTCTGTTCTTAATCAAGAAGAATATCATGTTCCAAATATCATGTGATTGCATTGCTATTCATATGTGGTATATGATGTAAGGTGGCATTGGTGAACGTATTGTTTTTCACCCGATGCTAAAACTACCGATAATCGTTTTCACATCTCTGTTCTGACATCTCTTAGCAATTTGAAAACTTGATTTAATTTAATTTAAAGGCCAGTCTTTTCATCTTTTTGTGGTTCAGGCTTCAGTCTATTCATGTTGAAATGCAAAACCAAACAATACATAAATCACTTAACAGCTGACAATATCGCCACCAGTTAAAAAATTGTTGCCAACTTAATTATATACCTCAAAAAAAAAAAAAAAAAAAAAAAAAAAAAAAAAAAAAGTTATAATTTATTCCAATGTTTAACTATTTATTATTGTTCTGACAGCTTGCCAGCGAAGGGAGTGATATTTTGTCGGCATAATTCTTCCAACCAGCTTCATACCCACACAAACAGAACAAGACAATTACGACAACACGCCAAGCAATGTAATGCATAATGCTGTGTATGCATGTTACGATAGAGCAATCAGCCTCGTGTGTGATGATTAGAAGAAAAATTGTTCAAACTAAAAATTGTTTTCGTGTGTTTTAGCCCATTTATATATCTATTATTTTCTTGATAGAATATTGTTGGCAGTTTTTCCCTGCAATAACGCAGAAAAAGCTGTCAACATAAAACGTAAATTTCTGTTAAACACAGAAGACTACTTAACAGCCGTGTTAAGAAGTCTATACTTGACAGTCACATGTAACTTGAAAGCATTTTATTTTAAAAATGCCAAACACAATAAAAAATTTCATTACACTACATAATCAGCAGTTTTCTTGAATGTAAACTGAACACAAAACCTGAACGAAAAGTAGAAAATTAGTTCTCTTTAAATTTTTAAAAATGTGAGTACATTGTTAATATTAAACTAAAATAATTATCCATATAAGCAGATAATTATTTTTGTTTTTAATTTAGAATTCCCAAAATCGTCTTCAGGAAACCCCTCCACTTCCCTGCAAACAATGTGGCAACTTAAATTTTCGCACTTAATCGAATGACCGTTAATAGTTCATTCAGTTAGCGAAACGATTACCAGTTTCTTTTATCAGCTTCAGGAAACGTCAAAATCCCACCCCACTTCCTTAGAAGCAATACGGCAACTTCAATTTTCGCATCACAGCGAATGACCATTTACGTCCAATTTCACGATAACAAAGCTGTTTTGAATGTTGTTTTTGTTTTAAATGTAATGGTGCGAACGAACGAACAGCTTCGTTATCGTGAAATTTCCACTTAGGGTTCAGATGCGTGTTCAACGACAAAAATGCGCAACGTATATGAAAAACTGGTGCCAGATTGCTTAGCGAAGTAGGTCCGATTTTTTTTTGGGAATTCCTAAAATCGGCTTCGTGAATCCCCAAAATCCACCGACTTCCACGGAAGCAATACGGCAACAATATATACAGTTATATACCTGTATATGTAATAATTACTAACATGCCATGGATTTCGAGTGTTGCATACATACAAGTGTGGCTGTTAAAAAGGTTCGAGTATATTCAAATTTGATCGTATAATCTCTAAAAAAAATACAAGGTACAATGTGGCAGTTTTTTTTTATTGTTCATTTTAGCGAGAATGTGAATATTTGAGGCTTCAAATTAAATCACCGGTACAAGTTTGAACTAAAATTATTATTTATTTTTCAATTCGAATTCATTTTTATCACTTCTTGTGTTTCCATACTGGTTTCCAAAATAAGCAGTTGTTTGCACAACAAGCTATTGATCTAATTCAGAAATGGCAAAGCACTTAAATTGTAATTTTTAACTTGGCGATCGCAACTGCACGAATTATAATTGGCCGCATTTACCAAGGCTACACTGTAATTAATTTTTATCACAACCAACATATTGTTTACAACTATTTTTTTTTCTAATACTTATGTATTTGAAATATTTTCGAGTGATTAAAAAGAAGTGCTCTTGTATCTTTCAAGTAGACGCACAATGAACTGTATAAAATGTCTATAAAATGTGTGTAATTTTTTTTCTAAGTGTTATTGTTTGTTTAATAGTTAACTGTAACAACAAAGTATTGTTGGTATTTAATTCAGCATTTTTTCGTTTTTCCAAAACTATTTACGCGGAAGCCCATTAACGCTATGTGATCACCACAACCGATCACTCGTCAGGCACAGACACAGACACATCCACACCATACATCAGGTTGTTTGCGCCTCAATTTGTGTTTAAGCTTTTGCCATCCATCCATCCATCCATCATACAATCAATGGGGAAAAGTTTACGTGTTGTTCATTATTTTCGTCGTCTTTTCTTTTTTTCCCCCATTTTTTCTATTGTAGTCAAAGTTGTTTTTGGAAATGCTGTTGTTGCTTTTCCATCAACAATCACCATGATAATGCAATTTTTCAATTGCATAAATTTCAAACTAAAATTTAAATTTTTGTTTACGAATTGGCTTTATTTCTTGAAGCTTGTTTTATTTGGTTTGAGGTTTTTCTTACTTGTTTTTTGTTAACAAATAACCTTTAAGACATTTGAGGTTTTTGTTTGCTTTTATTTATTTATTTATTTTTTAAATCATCTGCCTCAAACAATTTTAAACAATATTTATTTGTTATTTATTTTGTGTAAACTTCTTTTTTTTTATTATAAAGTTTTCAAGGTTTTAGCAAAATTTTACTGGTTTCCAGTGCACGAATAGAAACGTTCAGGTTTCGCTTGTGCTTTTTGTTGTTTTTTTTTAGATTTTCGCTAAACAATGAATTTCGTCATCGTGTTCACTGGTTCATGCTGATGATCAACAACAGACAACAACTTTGAAATAATGGACGAGTCCTCTGTACGATCGAGTTACGCTTTTTTAAGATTATAAATTTCATATCTTTATGACGAATTTTATAACATTTTACACGTTTAATTTCATATTCTTTTTACATAAATAGGTATTAACTTGAGTGCCTTTTCCACTATAAATTTGGCTTAATTTCAAAATAATTTTTGTATTTTTTGCATTCTTTTCGTAAAATTTCTCTTTGCGTTTTGCATACAAAAATGCTAAAAATATTATAGAAAAAAAAATCACTTGAAATGATAACTGCACTGTTTTTTCCAAATTTGTTTTTACACGGTCCGCACCACGCACGCACACGTCCGTTCACTGAAATACTTTACTCACAACTAAAAACTTGCTCAAAATATCAGCTGAACATTTTTCGCTGTTGGCTTTTGCTGACTCGTAACTGCAGTTGTTTCAAATGATCGCTCATATAAAATGGAATAATAATTTTAGTTGTTTTTCAAGTTTTTTCCCACAATTTTGATTTTGTTTTCCTCAAGTTGTTCGCTTAATATTGCTCTTAAAATAATAAACAATTGCTGCAAGACTTGCCAGATAGACTTTGGGAATCTTTGACAAATAAGATTCCCGGATAAAGTTAAATAAAGATTCAGATTATTGAAAAAAAAAAACAATTTTCTTAGACTGGTCTCTAATAGTAATGATCGTTTGCATCTTATTTTATCACTTAATATCAGCGGTCACTCACTTAATATCAGAGAACACTCAGTATGTAAATGCATATGCACGATCACTCTTGAAGGAATTGCGTGGCGATCATCAATGCGTATTTATAATTTTTGTCATATAAAAACATATATTGTATTGCAAAAACAATATATTGTGAAATGTCAGGGATATTTATCTCCCCTTGCAGAGTATGCAGAGCAACTATATAGCACCATATACATTTTAGCTAAATATGTTAAATATCGTGGATATTCATCTCCCACAAATGAGTATGGTTTATCTAAAAACTTATATCGTTTAATGGATAACGGCAGGGATTTAGCAATGATATCTGCTTTCCTCATGACCTGGCTGAATACAATATAATACAACTACCTTGATTAGGGATGAAACGATACTCGATACTTTTCTTTCGATTCCAAGTACTTTTGGTATCGAAGCTTTACTACCGAATACCAAGTAGGTATCGGTCAGAAATACTGTTTTCTTATTGACAGGCGAAAAAACAGAGCTGGTCATCATGTTTTCCATAATTTTATTTGTTTTCAATGTTTTTATAAAATAAGTCCATGCAACCCTTACATGCCAATGGGACTACGAAAATCGGGTGTATGATTGCATTTCATAAAGACGATAAAATAAACAGTCCAGTTACTAAAATTTGTCACTAAAAAATCTTCAGGTCATAATTACGTGACTTTATCGAAGATTATACCAATGATAAATTGTCATTACATCCAAGCTGTAAAGTTTTTATTTCTACATTGAATGTATCAGACAGTTAGGGACAGTTACAACTTACCGGTAAGGCTGGCAATGGTTAATGGTAGCTTTAACAGAAGTGAGCGAAAAACTGTCCGTAACCATTTTTCATTACAACTGTGTGAGTGTAAAATTATATTTATCTTTTTCAAAGTATGGGAACAAAAAACAAATTATAGACTACTTTTAATGGGTAAAAATTGTTGTGGCAACTAATAGCCTATTTACACTTACTCACATCTTTCATCATTTTGGCAAGATGTTAACATCTTCTTATATAAAGTCTATATGAAAAAAACTCAACATCTCTCAACATCTTTACAAGATGTTGATTTCTCATTTTGCTAGACTCAACATCTTTCGATTATTTTAGTGTCATCACTAAAAAAGTTTAAAGAAATTGTCAAAAATTCATACCATCACTAGAAAATTTTTACAATGATCGGGAGCGAACAATGTAAGTAAATTTTAATTTAATTAAAAATAATATATAATTAAAAATAATACATACAATACATATATTAATAGTAAAAAAGAAAAAAAATCGTGTTGTATGGTCTGCTCCTGACGGGAGTATGCTAATGGACCTTTGCAAGAAAAATTGCAGAATTGCGGAGTGAGAGGAAAAATTCGCATATTTTCCAGAAAATGACAGTAAAGTTGTAAGATCCATTCGTATGCTGTCTTTGAAAAAAATTACCATTTCGATTCTAAGTTGTTATTATTTATATATATATGAGTTAAAATCTTAATAAATTATTTAAAATTCTAACAAATGCACGTTGCGCATAAAGCAAAATTTTCTAATAATTCTGAAAATTGAAGCAGTAAGTTTTTGCTCTCTAAGAGCTATAATTAATCCAATATATGTATATCTTTTAATTCCATTTTATTTAATGTTTTTTGTTTGCTCAAACACGTAAAGTAATACTTGACAGATGAAAGATGTTGAAAATGTAATGTAAACAGCTTTTTTCAATTTTCAACATCTTCCACACACATCTCCAAGATGTGAGTAGGTGTAAATACGCTATAAACTTCACTTTGATTGTACTTTTTTGTTTAAAAAATATGGTAGCATGTGCAAGTATGGCAACTTCAAATAAAAAAACTGTCGTTAAAATTTACAGGTAGGATTGTCTTCCCGATAACTTATCGTCTACTTTTAGGTTAAAAAGAAGTTGTAATGATAAAATGCGATATATCCGGTCGACGAAATCCTAGCTTTAACTAACGCCAAGTTGTAATAATGGGCCTTACAAGACAATAGAATTCCTGCGTTTTAAAAATCTTCGCTTCCGCGATCGTAATTAAGACATTTAAATTTCAGTCAGTGGATCAAAGAAGATTTTGATTTTTGGCTCCATGTTTTTTTCCACCTATACAAGTATGTATCTATGCTTTTTCTTCTACACCGAGTAGATATCGATACGTTAAGATCAATATATCAAGTATAAGTATCGATACCCTAGTGTTAGCGTTTCATCCCTAACCATGATACGTCTTGAAACAGCACACTTTAGAGCAAAGTAGTTACAAAAGTATCACCTCAGTGGAACCAATCCCCAGGTTGGTTATGAGCTGTACCAGTGATATATAGATCTGTCTGATGTCTGAGACACAAATTAGACCAAGTGGATTGGCAGCCTAACCCAGCCTCCACCTCAGTACATGCATGCTTCTTGATATCAGCAGTAGAGTTTTTGAATTATAACGTGTTCTTTTAGAGTTACACAAGTTTAAATCATAATACTATAAAAAAATATATATTTAATACCAATGAAATGGGTAGAACAGAATTTTTTTATATTAATGTTTATATAGGATGGCTCACAATTATCGCAGAACTAGGATTTAAAAATGTTACTTTGTACAAAAATTATGGTCAACATATTTCTATGCCCTCCCAACCATCCCCTGCACTCACACGATATTCCTCTAATTTCTTTCTTCACTTCACTATTCCACTTTTTTCAGGCAATTACAAAGGGAACGACTTCAGGACCCAAGTGAGCTGGAAAACCTAGGCTATTTCGGGATATCCAGCGGCCTGCCTATTTAACCTAACCTAATATGTCAACATATCAGTATCGATAACTTTTCAACAACTGAAAATGACTGCCATACATAATATAAACTTTTTGTAAGTTGGTTTGTCCACAAGCAACGCCCAGTTCGGTTGCTAGTGTAACTGGTCTAGGTTTAGAGTATCTTCCATAAAATTTTTCAAAATTGGTTTGAGTTCGCTGGAATTTCTGCAACAATTTTGTTGGATTGTCTTGCATCAGCCAATTAATTTCTGAATTTCTGGAAATTATGCGCTCTCGGCTGAAAATGGAGGCTGTTCCAGTCACATTATTTTCCACTCTTTCTTTAAAAAATTGATATTTTGTATATTTTATAAACGTAAAAAATATGTGTATAGGTATACGTATGAATGTATATGCGCTTATACAAAGGAACATTTATTAAATTTTTAAGCCCAATGGTATCTTTAGAGCAATCCAGTATATGAATTCGGCCATGTGGCTATCACGGCTGGCGCATACTTCAAATGTTGATTTCGAGGTGCTCAATAGTCTCTGGTTCATCGACGTAGATATAGCCTTAAAGAAAATAATTCAATGTGTTTAAAACGCATGATTTTAGCGGCCAATTAATTGGACCATTACATGAAGCTATTCTTTCATCAGAAGTATCATGGCAGAAGATTACACATGTCTAAAAATTAATGCCAAATAACTAAGATAAGAAAATATTTCTAAGAAAGTTCCTATACCTATATAGACCAATCTCTCTGTCAGCGTATAAAACACATCAAAAAGTAATGGAGTTTTGACAAAAATTTGTGAATTATGCTCACTCCAAATGCATCAATTCTGCTCATCGCCTCGAACCTGCCGAAAATCGGCTTAATTGATGAATAAGATTTTGATTGCAAATTCCATATCAGTTTGTGCTTCAGCTCATTCGTCAAATTGGCTCCAAACTAAACAAAAAGCAATTATCAGTTGTTAAATCCATTGCCAAGAAAAGTTGTGAATCTCTAAAAAATATAGCATTACCAGCACAAAATCGAATAGCCCTTTTCAGCAAAATATGCACCGACATGCATTTGACACTAAACGCGGTAGCCACCTAGAAGAATTACTAAGTAGACCTAACGAATGGCCACCACACTGGAGTTTCGGAGCAAAATTTATCAGCAAACAGAGAACACAAAAATAAGATCGCGTATCAGCAGCAGCTTCAAACATAAAAAAGGGAAACATCTAAAACAGTGATCATCACGTAATGCCCTCAAGTATAACCGCACTTATACATTGACATACTGAGTGTTCTCTTTGTGGGAACCACTGATCAGCAGACAAAAACAAACAAATAAGATCGTGTATCGGCAACAGATTCAAATAAAAAAAAGGGAAACATCTAAAACAGTGATCATCACGCAATGCCCTCAAGGATAATCGCACTTATACATCGACACACTGGGTGTTCTCTTTGTGGTAACCACTGATCTAAAACTGCTGCTTCACTGAGATCCATCCATCCAGCCCCTGAAAAACGTATAAATTAAATTCTGTGGCAACGGTCTCTATGAAGTTCTTAATTTTGTGACTTGAGCGTATCATTTGCAAATATTTATTTTTTGGGGAGATGGAACTTATCTCTTATCATTTTATGTACACTATCTTTCTCTTTTCATAACCGGTTTCCCTTTATGACACACCAAACAAAGATGTGCTCTTATATGGAAAATGTTTTAACAGCATGTTTGTTGATAATATTTAACTGAAAGCTTTAAAGTAGAGCTTTATTACTCGTATTAAAATGTAAAAGCTGTAAATAAACTTTGCTTAAGCTCTTTTAAGTTCAATTTAACAGAATACATTGAACCCGTTACATTTAAAGCGATCAATTTTATTAACAAACAGCTTTTTTTGTCTGATGAGAATTATTTTAATTCTCGCTTGCAAAACTGGATTTTTACTTAGAGTAAGATCAGATAGGGCGATTTTAATTGCCGAACTTTTTAGCAATTTGCTTTTGGAATTGCTTGTCCACACACAAAAACTTTTTTCGCCAATTCTTGAGCTTTCTCTACCTTTTATTTCATACAATTTACATTGTATATGCACATACACACATGAGATAAAAGTAAGCAATTGCTGAGAATTGCCGAGTACCGGCAATTCTTTTTCCCTTCTTATTTCCCTATCGAAAGCTTCTATAAAGTCAAGAATTGCCCAGCTAAAGTTGCTGTGTCTGATCTGGCACTTAGAGAGCTGATTAAAATGAGCTTGTTTGTATAGATATCTGTTTAAAAGAGCTTTCATTAATCAAAAATTCAAAGAATAAATTTTAAGATCCCAGCGGCGAACATTACCACATTACTTCTCTTCAATGATGTGTGCAACACTTTGTAATCAATGAATGATAACTTACAAAGTGTATGATATGAAGTTTCCAAAAATGAATTACGTTCATCTTAGATATCACATTTATATATACGTTTTTTAAATTATTTAAAATTTTGCAGCTTAAGTTTTTGTGTTGTTTTTTATAAAAAAAGTAACAGATTTTTTATTTCGATATTTCGCTAACAGTTTGTTAGCATCCTCAGGAAAATTAATGTTAAAATGTTGTAAAATTGGGTTGCTGAATTTAACCGTGATTGTACAAGCATTGAAGATAAACTACAACAGAAATTGTAGTCAAAGTGCATGATATGGTATTAAATGAGCGACGAATAAAAGCTAATATCATGGGCATGTCAAATGATCCAGTCCATTAATTTTGCATGAAGAACTACAAATGAAAAATCTTTCTGCAAGATGGGTGCCACATTTGTTAACAGTCGACCAAAAACGCATAAGAATGAACATTTCTCTAGCTTGTTTGGATCGTTTTAAGCGAAATAAAATGGATTTTAAGCGTCGTTTCATAACTGTTGATGAGACTCCAGAGACAAAAGAACAATACAAACAATGGACTGGAGCTGGAGGAAGTGCCCCAAAGAAGGCAAAAACAATTTAATCGGCTGGTAAGATTATGGCAACGGTCTTTTGGGACTTCAAAGGTATTTTATTGATTGACTATCTGCAAAAGGGTAAAGCAATAAATTCAGAGTACTATTACAACCTTTTGGATCAATTAAATGTACAAATTCGAGAAAAACGTCCTGGATTACAACACAAAAAAATCATTTTTCATCAAATCAACGAATTAAAGTACGAGTTGCTCACCTTATTCTCCTAATTTAGCTTCCAGTGACTTTTACCTGTTCCCAAATCTAAAAAAATGTCTTGCTGGCAAGCGCTTTACCTCAAATAAAGTTGCAATTACAGTTGTAAACCACTATTTTGAAGACCTTGAGGAAAACTATTTTAATCAAGGGATAGAATTGCTAGAAAAGCCTTGGACTAAGTGTATTGAAGTTTTATATTGAAAAATAAAAATATTTTTGGAAAACTAACTCATTGATAGGCTAAGTTTCCGAACCGCCCTCGTATAAGACCAAGACAGCTTTAGCGGTTACCCTCACTGGCATGAATTTCTGCATTTTGGGATCAGAAAAAAATTTTAAATTTGCTTTATTCATTTAGGGAAAACGCAATGACTTTGCGCTCTGCATGTCACATGTGAAAGTTTTTGGTTTCGTATCTGGTAAGATGCAATTTATACAACTACAATCTATTAGTAGAGACCCCAAGATCATGTCAGATAAAACTTTTACTTCACATTGCACGAAACAAGTACATACTTTCACGAAAGAGTACGAGTACTTTCATCTTTTTAAGCGTTGAAGTTTTTGCTAATAGCTCCAATGCTCCATGTATTGAAATAAATTCCTATAAGTTAAGGTTAAGTAACAAAATAAAATTTTATTTTAATAGTAAAGGGTGTTTTTATAAAAGTTGGCAACAATTTTTTAACTGGTGGCGATTTTGTCAGCTGTTAACTGATTTATGTTTAGTATGATTTGACATTTCAACATGAATAGACTGGCGCCTAAACAACGCTTAGAATTTATGCAAATTTTGGGCCAAAAACAAGATTGCCACTGATCTCGATTTTTATAAGCGAGTTTTGCCTAGCGATGAAATTCAATTTTGTTTGAATCCATACACCAATAAACAAAATTGCCATACTTAGAGTCATGATAATCCTCAAGTGTATGTTCAGAAACAATTACATCCAGAAAACAACTGAAAACTGATTGTTTGGTATTATTTATGGGCTGGTAGAATCATTGATCCATACTTCCTTAAAAACGATGTTGGTCGGAACGTTACATACATTGGTGGCCGCTATAGGGCAATAATTACTGATCTTTATTTTATGAATTAATGAAAAAAAATCATGACTGCCATTATGTACAGTAACTGTGGTTTCAACAAGAGGCCGCAACATGTCACACAATTTTTTTAAAGAAACTTATGTTATCCGCATAGTTTCACCTCTAAGATCGTGCGATTTAATGCCGCTAGACTATTTTCTGTAGAAATATGTTTACTAGTCTACGCCGAAAAAACCGAAACAATTGATTACTTGGAGGACAACATTCGCCACGTCATTACCTATATACGGCCACAAATCTTGGAGTAAGTAATCGAAAATCAGACCCCCAGATTAGACTACGCCCAAGCTAGCCAAGGCGTTCATATGTTTCAATTAAATTTAAATTATAAAGGCGGCAAATTACTTTACGAATAAAGTAAATTTCATGGCAATTGACAAAATTTATCTTTGTTTTATTCCATTTCAAAATTCTATACCTCCATAAAATGTACAAATTACCAACCACAATTTTAGTTAAGCAAACAATGCTTGAGTTGTCCAAGTAATTATTGTGGCATTCACCTTTTGCTTTACGCATTTCTGTTAAAGTCAAGAAACGTCACGTAAAATGGCGAAGTTCTATCTGTCATGCGCTTTAAGTTCTAAAAATTTGAATGCTATTCAGTTGTGCCGCTAAAATTCGTGTAAATATACAGTAGAGTGCAAAAATGAGTACATGTTTGTATATTGTGCACCTTTTATTCCATAAAAATTCAAATAGTGAATCAAATCCAATTTTTCTTTCTTAACTTATTTTATGTTTTAGTAGTTAACCAAATAGCTGAACAATTAAAATTTAAAGTATTAACGTGCTGTTCATAGAACACAGACGAGCAACTCGTCTAGAAAATTTGTGTGCCAGTTACTCAATATTTTGAGTGGTCTCCATATAAAATTTTTTAGACGTCGTCTGTGTTCTATGAACAGCACATTAAACGAAACAACTCGCATGTCTGAATTTTGCTTCATTTGAAAGCTTTTCGAATTGTTAGTACTTTTACGGTCGTATTCATACAAAACTAAAATGTATAGGGTGTTTTTTTAAGCTAGATAGAACTTTAAATGGTAAAAAGTAACACAAAAAATTAAATTTTGATGAAACATTTTTTTATTTGTTTCAGTATACTCTGACAAATCATCATGAATAGACTCACGCTTGAACAACGCTACGAAATTATCCAAATTTACTTTGACCAACTGACCCGTTGTTTTATCGCAAAATTGTGTTCAGCGATGAGGCGCATTTTTGGCTTAACGGGTTTGTTAATAAGCAAAATTGCCGCATATGGAGTGAGACCAATCCACAAGAGACCCTACAGACTCCATTACATCCAGAAAAATGCACTGTTTGGTGCGGTTTTCATGCTGGTGGCATCATCGGACCTTATTTCTTCAAAAATGAGGCCGGAGCTCGCGTTACGGTCAATGGAGATCGTTACCGCACCATGATCAATGATTTTTTGTTTGAAAATATGGATGACATTGATCCGGAGGAGATGTGGTTTCAACAGGATGGCGCTACGTGCCATACGGCGAACGCAACCATCGACTTACTGAAATCAAAATTTGGCGATAAGTTGATTTCGAGAAATGGACCTGTCAATTGGCCTCCAAGGTCGTGCGATTTGACACCTCTCGATTATTTCCTGTGGGGCTACGTGAAGTCACTGGTTTATGCTGATAAACCAGCAACAATTGACGCCTTGGAGGCCAGCATTGTTCGTGTTGTTCGTGACATACGGCCAGCAGTGCTCGAAAAAGTGGCCCAAAATTTGCCCGAAATCATTTTCAAATGTTAATGTCACGTATTGATCTTTCGAATAAAAAAAAATTTTGATTACAATTTAATTTTTTGTGTTATTTTTTACAATTTCAAGTTCTATCGGGCTTAAAAAAACACCCTTTATTTGAAATGAATTTTAATAAAATTTTGTATGGATTTTTCGAACTAAAGCTCATTTCAAATTCATTTTAAATTTTATGAATACGGCCATTAGTATTTAACATAGTCCTATAATAAAATTTATGTCATAATACAGAAAGAACACTAGTTAAAGTTCTTAAAGTTTTTGTATCCTGCGATAGAAGTAGTTTTTCGGCGGGATAGTGACTCTAAGCTACATTCAAAATCGTGAAAGAAAAATTTCCATTTGATAGAGGCCAGCGCAAAGTGCCGATCTAATTCCAATTGAGAATTTGTGGTTAATCGTGAAAAGACGGTTGGTATTTCACCAATCACCACAAACTACTTTGGACGAATTTTGGCCACGAATTCTCTACGATTGGGTAGACATTCCAATGAAAGTTTTTCATAAATTCATAGAAAGTATCCCAAAACTCACAGAATATGTTTTACGCAGCGAAGAATATTGGACTAAATACTAAAAAAACTACTATTCTGAAAAGTTTTCAAATGAAACAAAATTGAGACATGCCAGTTGTTTCGTTTAGGTATTTTTTTCTCTAAGAAATTAATACTTTTAATTTTAATTGTTTAGCTGTTTTGCTAAATACTAAAACATAAATTAACAGCCAGTTCGCCGATGTCGAAAGGATAAGTTCATCCGCACTCTAGGCGAAAGAAAATTGATTTGGGTTTTTTTCTAACTTTATTCTATGCGAACGATGTGTCAAAATTCAATTAAAATATATAAGTTCATACGAACGAACAATAGTGACATAGACGAACCCAAATTTATTCGAATGTGAGTCACTAGCTTTCTTTCGCATACATTTTCATTCGATATCGTCGAACAGGCTGTAAATTAAAAAAAAATTTAATTTCATTCACTGTTTAAATTTTCACGGAATAAAAGCTGCAGAATATACAAACATTTTTGCTCCCTACTGTATATCTACATGTATAGTATGCGGTTCATATTTATCCTTGAAAAAACTTGTTGTTAAAACAAACACTTAAATTATAGAAAAACACTGCATAAATAAACAAAATTTTAATTCAACTCAAAATGAAAAAATGTCCTTAATTTTTTGTAATATCTTCAATTCAAATAGATTTGCTGTAATTTTTTTTTTTCACAGAGCTTAAAATGTGTGTAACCGGGGCTCCCTCCCCGTAGGGTAACATTTTAATATCTTAATTTTAAAATTCCTACAATAGTTAATACTCACCATCTTCAATGCAACTTTTTGATTTCCTTTGGCGCTTGTCACGCACTCTTCTCGACCAATCCGGACTTTTATGGGCTTTCGAACGTTCACGTACACTAGAGAGAGAGAAAAAAACAATAATCATTTAATAATAGAATTAATAATGTGAAAACCCATACAAAGGCACACACACATACATACATGTATTCAAAATGTGTTTCTAAATAAAAAGTGTTCATTTTTATGCGGAAACAGTAATTGTAACCAACTTTTCTTTGTAACTTAACAAAATCTGAAGCGCAACTATTGATTTAGTTCCAACGAATGTTTTGTTCAAGGTATAAATGAAATTTTGTTCACAATATTTGTAACAATTGTTATCAGCGGGAAAAATAAACAATTTTCTAGGTCAGTGGGGTAGAGTTGCTACACAAACATAAAATTCATAATTTAGAAGGAGTAGGACAGAGAAAAACAAACTCAAAGAAAAAAAAGAGAGATAAAAAAACTAGTTATCAGGGTAACCGATAACCATTTTGACATGTTTTGGAAAAAGATTAAAATCTGGAATATAACTTTTTATTTAGCATTTTAATGAAAATATAACGAGTAAAACTTCTCTTGACGGAAAAATTTAAAGTAAAATCACGTTTTTAGATGATTTCAAATACGAGTGTGTGTGAAGATAAATAGCCGAGTTTGACGCAATAATATGACGTAACGACTTGACATACCGTAATGAAATGACGATAAACAGGTTTGACGTAACGTGCCACCCAACAAACATGTTTGTTTATGTGTTTTCAATAACGTTTATTTCAAAAAAATACCCAATACCTAAAATCGAAAAAGACGTGCAAATACAGCATAAACAAATATTATTTGAAAACATTTAAACTAAATGCTGAAATTTGAATGTATGTAATAATTTTTTAGTCCCTCAATTGGACTTTATGGAAAAGGTAGCCAAAAGTGTGTTCTAAACGCTGTTATAAGTGGCAGATGTCAATTGTCACTCATCAGGTGTCAACGAAAAATGTATCCATATACTTCTGACCACATTCTTAGGCAGATCCTAAATTTCCTAAGATTAAAGTCCCAAATACAGTTGAGATTTTCCATTTACGAGTATATCGGCACTTAAAGCACACTCGTGGGTTCTGGAGTAGTGTTTTGTCTTTGGTTCTGTACACACGTGTTTTTCATTGTCGTTCGTGTTTTCTATACTTATACTTATGTTTATTATTAATTAGTAAAAAACGAAATTTTACCGGAATAGGTAGAGTTATACATCATGTGTGGACGTGTTTTTTTATTATATTCTGCCTGACCCACTATGTCACTCGACAACGATCGCTCGCATAAAACAACATTTTAAAATTTGTTTTTGTTTAAAATGTATTTATGCCAGCGAGCGATGTCGACTGACCTAGTGGGCCAGGCAGATTATTTTTTTTACTGTCGTTTGTTGTTTCTCTATTTGTTATTATTAATTTCTTGTTTATGTTCCTCCTATGGATTTTATTATCTTACGGTGTGCGCGGTATTGAACTAATTTTTGTTAGTCTGGTATATACACTGGGCACTGATCACTTTTAACTAATTTAATTTCAACATTTTAAATGCTGTAATAATGTTTGCTTTGATCGTTCCGTGTGTTAAGTTCACAAACTTTACTCCCCCTTTCCTTCTTCTCATAATCTATTTTCATATTTCCAGTACAATGCACTGCATATGTAGGGGCTATCCCCTGAGTACTGGTCCAAGATCGAAAAAAAATACAGTTCAATTGGATGACAACAATAACTAAACCACACAATTTTCGTTTTAATTCTCATTATCTTTTTATAGATTAGTGAATATAAAGTTGAACGTTTAAATAAGGGATTTCATGTCAACCGATGACTAGGTTTGCACCTATGAAATGACAATGTGTAGATAGATTAAAAATAATATATGCTAAACAGCTATATTTTTGATCTTAGTGTTGTTAATTTTTTTAATTTTTTCTTTCACAAAAAAACCTATTTTATTTACAAATCCTTAAAACACTATGTTAATCAGTGTGGTCATTTTAGCACCTTCGGTGCTAGATTTAGCACTTCTTTTGTTGAATTAGCAGCAAAATTTGCGATTCAGCCCTTTCCAATTGTTAATTAGCAATCTTTTTACAGATCTCTGTTATCAAATTGTTTTTAAAGGAGACCATTTTGGTCCCTTAAATTCATGCTTAGAAGATTTCTTTGTACCAATGTCGTATTTTAGCTATAATTTTGGAAGCTTATGGACGATTTAAGTTTAAAAGTATACGTTTTAATTCTTTCTTAGATATATATTTTCATAACATAAGGAATAATTTCAATTACAAACAGTGCGCCTTCCAATGGGTTACAGCCAATTTGAAAACAATGTTGAATTAGTTTTTGATACATTTTGACTCACACACTTGTTCGTTATACAGTACTTAAATATATCATAGCTTTATTAGCAAAACACTAGACTTGCTTACTTTCTGACTTATGGCTGTGTTGTACAAAGACTCTCTTTGCCGCCGACCTGCCTGGTATTTATACGTCTTTATGATCATTTTCTACAATCGTCATGATCTTTCTAGTCATTCACAACTCTAGACACAAATGTAGTTACAAATGTGTGTAGTTACAAATGTGTGTTGCTAGTCCCTCCTGTATGCAATTTCCCAACAGCCAATGTTAGACATGGCTTAATGAGTTGGTGGGCCAAAGTCCATTAAGAACATCAGCCCTTAAGCAATTCACCCGTCTAACCAACACCCCTGCTTCCTTACAGTACAGGTATCTGTTGCAAGACAACAGCCCCCCGGGTCCACAAAACTGGCTATCAAGGAAACTAATTCCCCTGCCTGCAATTTTAGAATAAACCCATAACCAGAACGTTTCAGCCAAGGCAGTTCAACCATGATAAGCGTCAAACTACATGACCTTGCTGGCCAATTGATGTCTGCAAAACGTGAAATTACGTATTCTGGAAACAACACGTGCAAGCAATAAAGCCAAAATCGACAGTGGCAACGTCTTTTAGAAACCACATATTGTTCAGTCCATAATCTTTAATTGCTAGCCAAAAATAGGTTTATTATACGGCTACGATTTCTGTAGAAGTTGTAAGAATAAGTAGAAATCAATTGCTGACCACTTTCGGTATCGGTGTCCGGTTGTTTGTTCTATGAGAGCGTTGTATCTGAGTTGACCAATACTGCTTGGGTTGGCAAACATATCAGAATGTGGTGTAAACAGACAAGATTCCTTTATCCAGTTTTCGGCTTGGTTTGTATCGGAACCGTTGTTGAAGTGTAGGTCTTATAAACTGCATATCTCCCTCAGGCGGGAGATTCACACATATGCTTGCAAACATTAAGGAAGTGACAACAACAAACAATAAGAAACGAAATACCAAGAATGTAAGAATAATAACAACGTCATATGTAGTTGATTTACTTGGAATTTTGCGTACTTTTATTCATGTATGTTTGTGTATTATGTTTTTAACTTTATCTTGTTTGTGTGAATGTGTTGTACATTTATAACGAGCAGATCAAAGCTGCACACTAGGTTATATGTGCTAGGAATTCTTAACAATACTATTTAACTTTAAAATGGAAATATCGTTTCTATTATAATGCAAATTCGATTATATTTATATGTTTGTCGAGTGAAAAAGTTCATATCAATTTTGGTAATTTTTTGCACATTTGGTAGCTTTTTGAAATATTTTGGTTATAAAAACTTATTGGTTGTGGCAGCACTGTATACGTCAAATTAGTGCGATAAAAATTTCACAATATATATGCAAATGAAAGTTTAAAAAAAAGAACAAAAATTCTGACGACAAAATTTGTACAATGTAAACTAGGACTTAGTGCAGCTTTCGAAAAAATATAATTATTGAAAAAAACTTGTTGAAAACTAGTGTGAACTATGCAAATTTCTAAAAATATTCTTTTTTTAGGAAGAAAAAAACATTACAAAAAATTGTATGACAACACTAATTTGAAACAATGTTTGACATGATATAAAAAAATACAAGGTAGTTTTATTCTCTCAATTTTCGTTAACAATCACCATGTGACAAGTATAAGGATTGTGACATTTTCCATAAAATTGTACTACTTTGTGTCTAAAAATAATAATATAATTGTGGCTTCCAACAAAAATAAATAAAAATTTTAAAATCAAATACATACATAAATCTAAAATATATAAAAATGGCCTAAAAAACATCCCCAGACTAAAATGCTACCGGCACCATGTTTCAATGCGCCTTTAGTATAACGTGGATTAAGACGTTGGCTTTTCAGGCATCTAACCGGTCTTAATCTATCGGTACCTTTTAAATTAAATTTGGACTCATCGGAGAATAGTATGGAATTACTTTGTGTGGTGATCAAATTAATGTATTCCCTTGCAAATTCCAACCTGGCCAGTCTATTTCTCCGTGATATAAAGATCTATCCATTCCATTCTAGGAGTAAATTCCCTTATTCAACTGTATGACAACGCCTTTTTATATTTCTCTCTAAAAATAAACTTCAAAAATCCTTATTACAAATAATACGAAGAGAATAAAACTACCTTGCGTTTTTTATATCATGATGTTTGAGTTATTTCATGAAAACAAAAAATTTATATAATTCTGTTTTGTTTCTATCTTTTAAACTTTAAACCTTAAACATTCCTTATTTGATTATTATTTTTGAATAAACTGCAAATTGGAACTTGATCACTGTTGAAAACTAAAAACAGGTTTACATTACAGTTTACAAGAAATTTTTAAAAATGTTAAATTATTTATTTAAGCTTTATAGTTTTGCTGAAGAAACAAAACATCAAGTTAAGTTTAGTATATGTAAAAATTTGACCTGGCAACACCGTACCCTTTGAGGTTGTTATTATACTGAGCTAGAACTTTCATTCTGACTTGGACTTTCTCATCCCCCCAGACAATGATTTCGAAAATGTTTTACAATCAAAAGTGAAATATTCGGTAGCTTTGCTGGAGTTCTATTCCTTTCGCACACTGGGTCGTCTTTTTATAGCAAATTGATAGCTCTTGCTCATGCATTAACATTATTATTATTATAATTTTTATCATTTATTATTTTTTTCGCTCTTCTTACTTTCCCTGTACTATTCTTATCTGAATTACAAAAGCAATATTTTGTTTATACACAACAAATTAAAAGATAAGAACACAGCAATGATACGGGTCTGTAATTCATACAACATTTCATCATTTTTCTTTTTTCGTTTTACTTACATGATAAATTTTGGTTTATTTTCGGCGTCAGCATTTTCATTGTCCGAAAAATCCGTCCACTCGTCGCTCGTATCAGTGGCACGACTTATGGAACTGCCGTAACCATTAACACTGTTCACATCCGTTGAAGAACGATTGATATGAATGGGTTTGTGGGCATTAATGTGATAGATGCGTTTGCTGGCATAATGCAGGCTTGAGTTTAAAGAGTCCTCGTACAGGCTGTTGGTTTTATTCTCTGAAGAAATCGTTACAGTAGAACCAGTACTGCTGGCACCACTGTGGTGGCAGACAATATGGGTACGTTTGTAATGAGAAATGCTTTCGTAGCAGTTGGACGACAAAGAGAGACTATCCGCAGTTTTTGTTCGCAGCAGAGGTGGAGAGTTTTGTAATTTACTGTTAACACTTTGCAAGGACTCGTAACAATGGGAACTTTTAATGGTGTCATAAATGTTTTCTTCGGCACCATAATAAGGTGGTGTCAGATAACTGCTGGCCAGAGGTTCTTGTTCTGTGCACATTTGTCTGGGCAAAGGTGGTTTCGGTGCTGTTCTCAAAGGCATTGGTGATTTTGGTAAGATTCTTTTTGGTTTGGGTAAATCAGGTAATTCATCGGTAACTCTGCGTACAGCAGTTGTAGTTGTTGTGGTTGGTAATGGCACCATTTCTACCTTAGGTGTGTATTCCTCGTAGCCATCATAATTAGTGGGTGTTAAAGTTTGCTGGGAATTGTTCGTTAAGACTTTCAACTCATCGGGATTTTCGATGGGCTCATAGCCGTCTAATTCTGTAGGAGACTTTTTTATTTGTGGCAGAGGTTTAAGGCAGTCATGTTTAACTTCGTCTACAGTTTGATAAATATCCTCTTCTATTGAAATAAATCTGTCGATGGGTCTTATATTGTGGCCTGGTTTTTCACTGATTTTTTCGTCATCATAGCATAGTTCAGTCTTTGTCTCTGTAGTTTTATTCAGACAGATTGGCTCATAAAGAGGATCTTCTTCTAAAGCTTTTTTAGGTGGCAGTGGCGGTATTTTATTGTCCTGTTCCTGGCCGTTTTCTTGTTGTATTTCTTTTTGTTCCATTATCATTTGTTCGCCTTCTATGGCATTGACTAGCGTAACATTAACCGCTTGTATAACTGCAGCAGGTTTGGGCGTTACTTCTTTGGTTTGATGTAAAAATGAAGCATTTGGTTTTAGAGAATGACCATACTCATCAGATTCTAAAATCTTGTCATTGTCGTGGGACAAATTCTGTAATTTCTTGTCTACTTGCTCCAAAGCATCCAACAGTTTGGCTTCTGGATTGAACATTATGGAGTAGACATCATCGAGCAGTTCGAACTCCTTTTTGGGCGTAGAAGAACTCATGGGAGTATACTCTCCAGTTTCCAAAAGTTTTGGATTTTCCCGTAAAAGAGAACAAAGGTCAGTTGAATTCTGGGGTGACGTTGCTATATTGACATTTACGGTTAAGGCTGGTGTCGACGCTGATCTTGGCATATCCACACTGTTCGTAGGGCACGAAGCCAGTTTTTGCTTTTTATTTGTATGAGAGAAAGGTGTAAAATATCGTAATTTTTCATAGATTTTGGCATATTTATGTTTACGCTTCTTCTTATCTTCTTCCTCGCAGGACTCTGGAGATGTGCATATGTCTTTAAAATTTTCATAGGTTTTGGTGTCGGTTTCACTTTCTTCGCTTAGAGAAGAAACTGCCTCCACCAAGGAAGTTTGAAGGTTTTTAATACTGCTGTCTTCACTTGGAGCTGTTGTATTCTCCGAGGCTTGAGTTTGTTCTTCTGTATTCTTGTGTTCTTCGGCGTCAGGAAGAATAATTTCTCTTTCTTTGATTTCATTACTCACTTGTGGTTTTACGCAAGCGGTTAAGTTCCCGACCTCTTCTTCATAATTTGTGGTTTTTGTTTCAGTAGACGTTAGTTCCTTATTCAACGAATCCGTGGTGACTTCTTGTTCAGGACAGTTTTCACATTCGGCTGAATCGTTTTGCTTTGGTTTGTCTTGTTTCTTTTGCTTACTTTTATGAACACTTTTATAAACGACACTATCTATTTTTTTCGGTAGAACAGCTAAGAATTCATCATGCTTAAATATTTCTTCCAAAGACGCACTAGTTTTAATATCTTTCTCCTGTTCTATTTCTTCTTGCGAAATGTTCTGTAAGGAAGGATACGAAATTTGTTTCTCTCTTGCTCCCATCTGCTGCAAGTCTCCAGTGTCCTGAACTGCTTCGATTTCATCGCTATCGACGGGAGTTTTGGCTTCTTCTGTTACCATTTCCAAAGCTTTGGGTAAAGCCAATGTTTGCGGTTTTACATCGACTGTAGTCTCAATCTCTTTTTTAATATTTGTTTTATCTATCTTCAGTTTTGCATTCCCTAAAGTTTTGTGCATAACCAGCTCATTACTTTTTCTCAATACTTGCAAACTTTTCAACGGTACTTTGGGCTTTAAGCCCTTCGATTCACTTTCAAACTTTCTGATATTTCTTTGCACTGTGGAAGCTCCCAAATTTGTTTTTATTTGACTGCTATTTACATCTTTCGTTTTTGAATCATTACGACTAAGCGAGGGAGAAGGATTGTGATTTAGAGATGTTGTGTCCACCACTTTGTAGACATGACCTTTATGGGTCATGAGTACGCCATTCTTACGTTTAATTTCCTCCAGCAGGGTTTTATCTTTTTGTATGATTTCATTGAATTGCTGAGTCAGTTTTGCGACCAGGCTATTGGGGGGATTTACAACAACTGCCGCCCCACCACTTATCTCCGACTTGTTCGAGTGCATTTTGCGCGGTACATGATAAGAACGTGTATGCGTTTTGAAACTGTATTTGCGTGCTGAAGAATTTCTCTTCACTACCGTTTTATGACTGTTAGCACTGGCCGCCAAAGAGGTTGTTGAGGACTCTCTGCTAATACTCGCACTACTCGCGCTGACTAATGTTTTCGACGTATCTTTTCTTGTTGTTGCTCTACGACGACTGACTGTTTGATGTGGTGAATTTGTTGCCGTAAGTATTGGTGTTGAGGTTTCGCTACTATTGCTGGTATTGCCAACTTCTGTTGAGTTCTGGCCCAAAGCCATTGGCAAACAGATACTATTTTGTTTATGCATTTTGTGTTCGTTGATTATAATGTCATGAATATTTTTCGGTGAAGTGGCAGTATTATCGCTTTCGTTTACTTTAGTATTGAAACAGATTGAAACAGTGTATGTGTGGTCTATAGATTTTTTGCGCGAGTATTTATCATGACGTTTCAGCCAATCAAAACGTTCAGTTCTTTGACCCACCGGCAAAATGATGCCGTTACTTATTTTTTTATGATTTGATTGTTCACTCAGTTCTCGAAGTTTGGAGGCCTGTTCGGCCGTTTTGTATTTGTAAAAATTATCCTTTTCCAAATGTTTTTGTATATCGATGTCTGTTAGGGAGATTTCATCAAAATCTGGTGAGTTCCTAGAACAATCATGTAAACTTAAAGCTCTCAATTTGCGTGCTTTCAAAAGTTCTTTTTCGTTGAGAGGAGGAGGAGATGAAAAGCAACGCGTGGGCGATGGCGGTGGTTCTCCGGTATTGTTGATCGCATTTGGCAAACAACTCACCGATTTGGTAAACTGTTGATTATTGCTTTTGGCTTTCAGCACAGATTCTCTATTGGCAGTGATACGTTTGTTCCAAAAATGTTTCAAGGTTTGTACGCCCCGATATTCCTTCCAAGAGTCCTCGTCTTTATGCTTAACTTTTGATGATATTTCCTTATGGGAAATCGTGTTATTTTGCGGCTTTACTTTCGGGCACGTACAGTTTTTATTAGTCTTTAGGCTCTCCGGCTGTTGTTGCAACAAATATTTACTATCAACTCGTTTATGATTGTTAGTATTTATTTCTTTGTTATCATTTACATTTATTATATTGTAACTATTATGTTTAGTACTATTGTTTGCAGTTATTGTATCGTTAGTGTTTGTTGTATTTTTTAACCAATTTAAAATTGTCTTTGTTTTGTTGGTTTTTGTTACAGGTGCTGCAACATCAGCAACATTATTTTGATTAATGTTATTTGTTGCTTTTAACTGTTTTCTGTTGTTGACTTTAGCATCTGCCAAAATTTCCATTGGCATCGAAGGCATACACTTGTCTGTTACAATATTGTCCAACATTTTTAATATTTTTAGCACGCTCCTTAATGTTGCATTTAATGTTTTTATTGTTGGCGTTTTGCATAAAATATGTACATTTCGTAATGTGGCAGTCAGGTTTAGTGGAGTTGGTAACCCCACAAATTAGTTGGCACCTTTTTGGAGACCTTAAAAGAAAGAAAAGAGTGAAAGTTGTAATTAATGAGTTTGTCTACATGTCTACAGGTTTTAAAATTTAAAATTTTTTTATTTTTTTTTTTTTGCTTAGTTTGTCAAATGTTTGGAGTGCATTTGTTGTTTTGTGTATTAATATGAGCAATGTTTTTTTTAATATTCAACTATCACAAAGTACCGAAATTTGACATCAATGTCAGAAAAATATATATATTTTTACCAGTAAAAAATTATAAATAGCTTGTTTTCTATGTTTCCCAGCTATCTATATGTCGACATTTCATAGGAACTACCCTAATCATCAGTATACTTTGGGCATTTTTGAAAGATATTCTCAACATTCAATTTTATATTCCAACAATCTAAATAAATTGTTGAGAATTTAAATACTCTAATGATACCTGTCAAAACACAAAAAACAAGCTTATAGCTCCTATGAAATGTCAACATATAGATAGCTGGGAAACATAGAAAACAAGCTATTTATAATTTTTTACTGGTATAAATGTTAGAAGCTTAAATAGCGAATAAAAAACTTAATTATTTATATATATTTTTATTACAATTTTAATCCTTTTCTTGAAGAGGTGTCTTTTTTTGTTCTCTCGGAAAAAGTGAGCAATTTGTTTACGGGTTTACCATTTTTCATAAAAATATAAATCTGCAGAACTTACTATAACCGCAAAATACCGTTATGCTTTGTCCCGTAATTATCCTGGATCAAATGCCTTTGTAGCGCAGTTGTGAAGAAGCTTTACATCAGCACCTGCCTTTACGGCCTTAGCTGATGATGGACCAGTTTCACGGAGTGAATTATCCACAATTCACCAGCACCCCGTGTGGCTCACACAGGTAATAATTTTTGTCATATGTTTGCAGCCCTATGAGCAATCTCCTTTGAGGAGTTCGGGCTTTCTAATCCCACCTTTATTCAATTTCCCAGCAATCAATGGAACACAAGGCTTAATGAGTTGGTAGGCTGAAACCCACTAGCAGCATCAGCCCTTAAAGCAATTCATCAACCATCACCATACAGATACCTGTACTGGGAGGAGGAAAAAAGCCATGCCCAACAATTATCAAGAATACTAACACCCCCTTCTTGCGTTTTAGGTTTCAACCACAGCCAGAACGTTTCAGCCAAGGTAGGCACCTCAACCATGATCAGCCCGGGTTGAACTGCAAGCAGAACCACCCGGGGGCCATGCTAATCCCCGTTCTGCCAGTTTAAACCCTTGGTAAGGAAGCCAACACAATATAATTCATACGGCTTCCTAGAGTTTTATTTGCTGCAACAAACGAGGGACCCCTTCCCCTCTCTACACGAAAAACAGAGTGCCCTGGTTAGGAATACGCCAAGGCAAAACCTGTTACCCGGATGGCACTTATAGCGCAGACAGATAAATTAGCAAATTACGCGTAATTTATCCGTCAAATATTATCTCGCACATACAACACGTACGAGGCAAATCCCAAAGGTGCGGCATCAACACTTGGCAATTGGGAAATTCTATTTTGACAGAGCGTAAGAAAGTAAAATTTACTCTCAAAAAAGCTAGTTTCATGGTACAATAATATACTATTTAACAGTGGTGGACAAATTTATTATTTGTATTAATGATATTAGTAATTTGAGAGTAATATAAAGTACTGTGACAAGCAAAACTAGAACGAACATTTTCGTATGAATAATTAAATCGCGTACATTAATGCTGTTATGATAGTTTCGTAAGAGCTATAGGTGTTTCAAAGACGTAGAACCAACTTTATTACGTTGTTTACTACATATGAATTTTAAGTCAGAAAAACTTTTTTCACATAAGTGTGTTATTATATTTATTCATATTAGAATGGAAAAAGCATAATGCCTTCTAATAACATTTCTCTACACGTTTTAAATATTTGATGGCATAAAAGACATACACAACGCATTTTTTATCATATAATAATTTTGCGTTGACATTTATGTTATCTACTGTAATTGGAAAAAGACTCTCAAGTTCCTAGCTAACATGTGCATTCGCCAACGTCTGTTGAACTACTGAACTAAAGAGCATAAGGCATTACTTAAAAATAATTGTTTGGCTGGTGTAAAAGCAAAAAAAAAAAAAAAAAAAAAAAAAAAAAAAAACAACAATGCTCAAAATATTAGCTCCTTTTGACAGTTCTCATAAATCAAAAAAAGTCAGCTTGCGCTTCGACACTGGGTCATTCCGTTCCGTGTTTGCCGATTGCGGAACAATTTTTGTGCGGCAAAAATGTTGGTTGAGCTGTGTTGACGTTAAAGTCCTTACTAACAATGTGTTGGTAGCTACCTTCTGCAAAAATGTCAAACAACCAGAGAGTTTATCAAGTTTCATATCATATTTATTCTCAAACAAAACGCGCAATTTTCAGTTCACAAAAAAATGAAATTTGCGATTTTGATGTCACAAGTGATTCGAAAATTTCTCAGCATATGGCTGATAATTTTGCTGCGAACAAAAAGCAGATTAGTTCTGCCAATACGAACTGATGCATGATGTGTTATATCTTAATATAATATAAAAATCACAAAGAGAAAAAATCGGGAGCACCATGAAAGAGAATTAACAGCTGCTAATTTGAGTTAAAATGTATAAATTTAATTTTGTAGCCTGTTTCACGTACTTGAATCTTGAAATGACATAAAAACATATTTATAACTCAAAAATATTATTTTTTATGATGAGTTGGTATGTCGTTTGCTATGTTCTCTGCATAATGAAGTTTAAAAGTCGTCCGCAAATATGAATTTTAGTTTTTAAAAATGCTTGCTAACGTCAATATTCGAGATTGTGAAACAGAGTCTTAGTTTTTGGCTGTGTTTTGATTAAAAATGTACAGAGTGGCTGACGAATTATGCTACAAAACAGAATGTTATAACTTTATACCGTTATTTAAGGATGAAAGAGGAGGTTTTAAGCCCAGAACACCGCCGAAGACGTATTTGTTCTAACAGCATTTGTATCCAGTAGGATGCAGCAACTTTGTGTGCAGTGGCTCTTGCCACACTGGTAATGGTGAACCTTCAATAGACACTTTCAGCTATTCGTACACTTTTCACAGGCTTTCAAGGACACCTAATCGGACTGCATCACACGTTTTTTTTATCGAATTGAGTCATACCAAGAAACTGAGATATTTGACTTTGAATTGAGGTAGTCCATTAAAACAACAATTGAGACAATGCCGAGTTCAGCTGTTATCAATAATATTCTCATCAGGTGCAGCAATTCCATACTTGGATGAGCATGTACCGTTTACTTAATCATCTTCAAAACCATTTAGTTACATATATAAAATTTAATAAAATTTGTGCTACAGAAAAAAAAAACTATGATTAAAAAAAATTTAATTTTTTTCGCAGTATAATGCGACTATTTATCTATGGTAAAGTTGTCTGTAAATACTACTGGATCTAGTAGTGGGAGTCGACGATCTGAAGTTGAAAATTACAAATCAGCTATCTATTATGCTGCTGCCGCTTTTAGAATACCTAATTGCTAAGTTGACTACATAGCTACAATTGTTGTTAGCTAACTTTGTAGCCCTGTAGTCGGCAGCCAGCTGTCTTGAATATGTTTAATGCATTAGTGTCATTACTACAAAATAAGTTTTCCTTAAATTAAAAAACTTGAAACTTATTTAATGAAAGTTTAAAATAAGCAGTTTTTTCTATATTCCTTTAGAATAAGTTTGAAAAGGTGTTTTAAAGATAATTGTTTAACGTGAATAAAATTCAATAGGAATAATTATTGATCTTTTAATTGAAAAATAAAAATTCCTCATGAGATTAACAAATTATAATTTGGGTTTTTCTTCTTTTTTTTAATGTCGATAGAGAATTAGAGAGTTAAGCAGTCGTAGTTAACATGTTTACTTTCATAAATATTTTAGTGTTCATCAAATGAAATTTTCACCGGAAATTATTGGTTGAAAAAATATTTAAAAAAAAATCTCATTACAGCCGATTTATTATGGTAAATTGACACCACAATTTATGGCTTGTATGTTAATCACCAGATAAATCAAAAATTTATTTGTGTTTTTTAGAAACTCTTATAGAGGGTGTTTTTTTAAGCCCGATAGAACTTGAAATTGTAAAAAATAACACAAAAAATTAAATTGTAATCAAAATTTTTTTTTATTCGAAAGATCAATACGTGACATTAACATTTGAAAATGATTTCGGGCATATGGGCACCGCGGCTGTTCTTGACGAAGCGCATTCTGGACGTCCAATTTTGGGCCACTTTTTCGAGCACTGCTGGCCGTATGTCACGAACAACACGAACAATGCTGGCCTCCAAGGCGTCAATTGTTGCTGGTTTATCAGCATAAACCAGTGACTTCACGTAGCCCCACAGGAAATAATCGAGAGGTGTCAAATCGCACGACCTTGGAGGCCAATTGACAGGTCCATTTCTTGAAATCAACTTATCGCCAAATTTTGATTTCAGTAAGTCGATGGTTGCGTTCGCCGTATGGCACGTAGCGCCATCCTGTTGAAACCACATCTCCTCCGGATCAATGTCATCCATATTTTCAAACAAAAAATCATTGATCATGGTGCGGTAACGATCTCCATTGACCGTAACGCGAGCTCCGGCCTCATTTTTGAAGAAATAAGGTCCGATGATGCCACCAGCATGAAAACCGCACCAAACAGTGCATTTTTCTGGATGTAATGGAGTCTGTAGGGTCTCTTGTGGATTGGTCTCACTCCATATGCGGCAATTTTGCTTATTAACAAACCCGTTAAGCCAAAAATGCGCCTCATCGCTGAACACAATTTTGCGATAAAACAACGGGAAATCGACGACTGATTTTCAAAGTAAATTTGGATAATTTCGTAGCGTTGTTCAAGCGTGAGTCTATTCATGATGATTTGTCAGAGTATAATGAAACAAATAAAAAAAATGTTTCATCAAAATTTAATTTTTTGTGTTACTTTTTACAATTTAAAGTTCTATCTAGCTTAAAAAAACACCCTATAAAAACACGTATGTATTTAAGCTTTTCTTTTGGTGTTTTAAGACCTATAACATAAATAGCTTTAGCAGATTGTATATTCAAAAACGTGTGCGGTTACAATTTATTTATTTTAATAATAAATCATTGGTTTTCTGTTCAAAGGTACGCTGTTGCGTTCTCATTAGTAAAGAAAAACTCTCTTTAAGAAAGCAATTTTTTCCCATAATTTTCTTTTTATATTGTCACTTTTTTAGGGAACTCATTTAACCAAATTTCCAATTAATTATTTAAAATTTATATTATGGATACGAGTATTTCCTTTGAGGTTATGCAGTAAAAGTCTGACGATGGATTCTGGTAGAAAGAGAGAGGTATAGAGAGAAAGAGAGAGAGAGAGAAAGAAAGAGAAAATAATCCAAATATATACTCATATACATATATGTTCATGCTTACATAAATCTAATAGCGCAACCTAAATTAGCTCTTAAAGCGCAATTTATCTTTCAAAAACTCTCAAGCATATACAAAATATACGAAAAACAATCCAAATAAATAGCATGGTGTCAACACTGTCTAAACGGAAAATCCAATTTTAACAGGAAATATAGAAGTGAAGTTGATTGCAAGTCTACTGTTCTTTTTTATTTTGTAATAATTATCAATCATACTTTAGCGACTTTCAGACCAACTTGACAATTTGATCTCTATTTATTATTTTTTTTAATGATTTTTACCAAAAAAGGGTAGTAGCAAAACGATACCGAAACTTTTTAAGTTCATCTATTTTTAATGATTTTTAAATTAAGGACCAGTAGTTAGGGGGTAACCAGAACTAGGAATATAGGTTATGAGGAGGGGGAGAGAGGTAGTAGTGTTTGTGAATATTTGACTTGAACTTTCCAACGTTATAGCAGACAGGAAACACCTCTGCAGGCAACTTATTCCACAGGCGAAGCGTGCGGCTGAAAAACGAATTCTATCTGCAATGCGTTGTGCGACCACAAATCAAATCGACCACAAATGGATGAGCTATAGACGATGAACGCGTGCTACGTCAAAATGTGCGAGTTTCGGGAACAAGATCCCTAATCTCGTCCGAGCCAAATTCATTATAATAACGATAGAACAGAGACACTGCGTCGATGCTCCAGTGAGTCAACAGAGGTGGTTACCCTACGGTCACCGATAAGCTTTTTCGCCCTCTCTTGCACACTGTCAAATACCCCAAAATAGATTTTGAGGCACCGGCCCAAACATGCGAGTTGTATTCCATTTTCGGTCAGATATAGGTAGTATAAATACTAAGGAGATCGGATGGAGTGAAGTACATCTTACACCGTTTCAAAAACCCGGGGCACTTGAACGCTTCTTTAGAAACATGAAAAATGTGTTCACTCCAGCGGACATCACGCTGTACTTTCATTCCAAGAATATCAAGAGCAATAGATTCCTCAATATTTATACCATCCATAAGTACCGATGACGCAGCATCCGCGGTCGTTTGTTTGTGTGTTAATAAACAACATTGGGTCTTAGGAGCGTTGAAAGCGATCCTGTTTTCACGACCCCATTTGGAGATTAATAGATCACTATTCAACGAATCATCTATTAAATTATGTTGCACTTTACGCGCTCAATTAGGTTGGTCTGTAAGGCTAGCCTATACCGGATGCAATGCCTGAAATAAAAAATCTGATCTAAGAAAAATGGTACTATAGACCATCTTCTTCTTTCTCACAGAAAACTCCAACTTCCTACTTAGGTAGCTTTAATATCAATCCTCATATGCTTCGTAGTTTGGACGAAGATTTTTATAGTATATACGATTTTTTTCTATTATACATGTGAGGCCCTTGCAGCAGCTGAATTTTGTGTCTTACACTCTCGGGCATAGGAAACTCACATTGTGGCCGACGCTGGTTTATGTCCATCACTGATTTAAGTTAAAGTGCTCGCCAGTATTTGTTTTGAACAAAATACTAGATAAGTAGTTTTAGAATAGACGTTAATGAAAACACAAATTGCATAAGTTTTGCAAAAGCAGCCTGCTGTTTTGTTCGTTCATAGCGTCTCCTTTTCATAATGCATTTGCTCAATTATTATTTTTATTTAATTATAGTTTCAATATCTTTCTGCAACTGCATTAATTAGAGCTAAAATCGTGGTTACCAAACAGTTGCAGTAATCGTTTTAATGCCTTTTTCGTTGCAGAAATTATTTTTTCGTACGCTTAAGTAATTGGCCAACCACGTGTTTAAACTGTTGTAAAAAGTTTTGTTTTGCCAAATTTTCTGAGCAAATTTTCTATATTATTGGTACTAAAACATTAGTTTTTTTATTTAATTTCAAAGCTATAAATACTACATGACGAAGTTTGATTTTTATTATTATTTATTTGTTTAAATTAAAATTGAAACTTAATACTTTAGCCAAATGAACAACTATCAAATAACACCAATAGTTGCTCATTTGTATTCAGTGGATGGAGTCTTAATTCATGGTTATAATACTATTTTCATGTTGTCCACCACTCAGGTTTTTATTTATTATTGTTGCATTTGGGTAATCCGTAGAATTTAAGCAATTTTTTAACCATTTTATGTCTTTGTATTGACTTTATTTCGTTTTGAACTTAAGGTTAAACTTTATAGTAATTATGTAATAATAATTTATATTTGTTTATAATTTCCAAGAATGTTTCATTTGCTTGAAGAAAATAAACAATTATTTAATATAAGTAAGCTGGAGAAGCAGCCTTCGAGATGAATTTTTGCAATTTTTAATAGCAAGAGTATCTATTTTATCTGTACCATTAGCTTTGGCGCTCAGTGTAGCGATTATGGAAGTCCGGCTGCTGCTGGTCATATAGTATTTGTTCTTGCTGGGTTTTTGAAATGCTAAAAAGATTTTTTAGCTTTTTTTTCTACGAGGTCGGTTCGAAAACTTCTTAGCCTATCAATGAAAGAGAATAGTTAGTTTTTCAAATATATTTTTATTTTTCAATATAATCTCCTGAAACTTCAATACACTTAGTCCAACGCTTTTCTAGCAATTCCATCCGTTGATTAAAATAGTTTTCCTCAAGGTCTTCAAAATAGTGGTTGACAACTGCAATTCCGTCTTCCTTTGAGGTAAAACGCTTGCCAGCAAGGAATTTTTTCAGATTTGGGAACAGGTAAAAGTCACTGGGAGCTAAATCAGGAGAATAAGATGGGTGGTCAAGCAACTCGTACTTTAATTCGTTGATTTTAGCCATTGTTAAAACTTTCTTGTGCGCTGGTACGTTGTCTTGATGAAAAATTATTTTTTTGTGTTTTAAGCCAGGACGTTTTTCTCGAATTTGTACATTTAATTGAAGTGAAAAGGTTGCAATAGTACTCTGAATTTATTGTTTTATCCAGTTTTATGCAGATACTCAATCAATAAAATACCTTTGAGGTCCAAAAAAACCATTGCCATTACCTTACCAGCCGATTGAATTGTTTTTACCTTCTTTGAGGCACTTCCTCCAGCTTCAGTCCATTGTTTGGATTGTTCTTTTGTCTCTGGAGTATAGTGGTGGATCCATGTCTCATCAGCAGTTATGAAAATCCATTATATTTCGCTTAAAACGGTCCAAACAAGCTTGAGAAATGTTCATTCGTATTCGTTTTGGGTCGACTATTAACAAATGCGGCACCCATCTTGCAGAAAGCTTTTTCATCTGTAGGTCTTCATGCAAAATTAAATGGACTGGATCATTTGAGATGCCCATGATATTAGCTATTTCACTCACTTTTATTCGCCGATCATTTAATACCATATCATGCATTTTGGCTACAATTTCCGTTGTTGTTGCTGTTTTTTTTAATGCTTGTACGACCACGTTTAAATTCAGCAACCCAATTTTTTACTGTTGCATATGAAGGAGCACTTTCACCAAACAGATTCACCATATCATGAATTTCTTGTCCCGATAAACCTTTTTTATGTAAATATTTAATGACACCACGCATTTTTAATTTTTTCATTGTAAAAAAATCGCGGATGCGTCTTTTGTGAACACCTGTTTCTATATGAAGGAGTTATCAGATCGAAACAAAATTTAACATGTTCATAGCAGAGATGGAAGTTTCCAAAACATTTAACTTTTTTCTGTTTATACCACGCTTTTTATGCTCGGCTAAGAAGTTTCCGAACCGCCCTCGTATGAAAAAATTTTTTGTGGAAATTTGAGCAGGTTACCTTTTATAATTTTTGAATAAAATGGAACTAAAAACACACACTTGGGCGAAAAAGTTTTTTCTCCAGGAAATAAAAGATTTTTTAAAAAATATATGACAATACTGATTTGAATATGACAGAAATTATTGTAAACAGAAGTATCAAAGCAATGTAATGCATTAAACACATTCATGGCAGCAAGCTAGCGACTACAACGGCAACACGGATACATTCCTATACGAAAATATTTGTAGTTGCTGGCAGATTTAACTAATTTTTAATTTTGTTATTAATTCTGACATAATATGAGAAAGAACATCAGCAGATTAATGAGAAAAAAAATTATATTTTCGTTCATATCTACGAGTAACATGACGTCACGTAGTGAACACCGTTGAGTGTTGTGTTTTTTTTACAATTTATACACTCCAAAAAAAAAAAAAAAAAAAACAATAAACAATTTTTCATAAATACATATTTTAATGATTCTATAACTTTTATATTCAACTTTTTTCCGAAATTCTTGAAAAATTCAATATTTAGAAATTTTGTTTCCATTTTTATTAGTTCATATCATGATATGGTTTTCTAAATATATATTATCAAAACAATATTATGATACCTGTTATAATATTGCAATAATACTAATTCTGAAGGCTACACATTATACAACTCTCTCTGCTATCAAATTTGATGTTTGCTGATAGAAAAGTATATGATATTATATCGCGTGTAAAATACAACTTAATATAATATAAAAATCGCGAAAAAAAAAATCTAATAGCATCACTGAAAGAGAACATCTAGCGCTAGTTAGCTTGAGTATCAATCCCTCCTTGTAGTTGCGCAACAAAAAGTTTTTCACATCTTCATGCCGACAATTAAACTCTGTTTTTATTCTTTGTGGCAAATATTTACTCGCATATACAACTTAAATACTTTGACTTTTATTAGCTGGAAACCTTCCAACTGCAAGTTAGTAATGGTCAAATAGATAGGTAACCTTAATAGGTGTTAAAAGAGCCTCCCATGCACGCACAAACGTCCTAATAATCAGCAAAAATAATTACTTTTAGTGTAACAAATTCCTCAAAGAATTTTCAATATAAAATGAAACACAAAAAAATACTTTCAATACGTGTTTTGTTTGCACGTCTTATTCCCAATAGTTCTCTTGAGCAGTTTTCAATTAAGGAAAACACTTTGTTGCATGAGGCATTATAAGGTATTTATGTATGTATGTGTATATGTGTACACACATATTTTGTTCTACTATTTTAAATTCCATTCGCATTTACGGCCAATAACATTCATTTTCATTTTTTGTTTAAAATTAAATTAAATAAAAAAAATGTATAATTAATTTGCATATGAAAGCATCAGACTGAAAAGGAAGCAGCAGCCAAAGAAGATGGGGGGCAATCAGAAGGTGCAAAGACTGATTTGACTATACAATACATACATACATGTGGACATATAAATCGAATTGCTTGATTTTTTTACTAATAAATTAGTAGCGATTCATTTGTTTGAGCTGTTTTCTTATTTATGTTTGGGTTTTATAAATAAAACAAAATACTATTTAATATTTATGCATGAACTCAGAGATTGGCAGACTGATGTTACCTATTACAGAAGATCGAGTCTGGTTTGAAAGTTTTGCTTTGCATATTAGTTATCATTCTATCCCAGTTAATCATGAGAATGGATCTTTTTATCATTTTTTAGAATTTTGTGATATTTTCTTTAATTGTAATTTTCAAAGATTAATTTTGGTGTGATATGTTGATTTTTCATGGATGATGGTGTTTGCCTTGTGCTGAAGTACTTAAGTGTTGTCAACATCAAGCGAGGTAGAGCTCGCTTTCTTTGCCAGGAAGCAGTGTAGTAAGTCCCCGTCCATACTATAAAACATTTGCTACAAAACTTTCGAGTTTGGGGATGTTACAGGAAAAGGGAACGGAAACATGTACTTTGTTTCATGTGCAAGCACTTCTTGTCAGCGTTGTCAACCCTGAAATTTCAAAACGCACCAAAATGGAGAAAAAAGCGCGTTATTTCAACAAAAACACACCGAATTTTGACTTTTTTCCTTTCAATTTTAAAAACTTTTTTAAGAATTACAATATGTTTATATTAAACACACGATAATGAAGCAGCCTTTTAAGTGACTATACAATCAAACTGCCTGATGGCATGCCATTAAATTAGTTCAATAACTAGAATTCATGATTGTCAAACTTGGCCTCTAGTACGCCTCTGTTAGTTTTATTAATATAATGTTATGTTTACAATAACTATAACGATATTTTATCAAATTTATTATTAAGCAATATCACTTAATAATATTTGCGTTGAATTGAATTTGATTTTGTGCCACCAAAATTTAAAAAACGCACTGAAAATTAAAACAAATCGCACTCCGCAGCGACTATAGAATTTGTCGCACAAATAATTTTAAAAAGCACCAAAAACGGTGCGAAACGCACCGAGTTGACATCCCTTCTTCTTGTTGAGTTTCTCATTCACACTTTTTGACATAAAGTTAGCTACATATTTGACATTTCTTTTTATATAGTTTCTTTATTTGCGCCAATTACACATACAAAAGTTTTTCAGACTTTACACAAAAAACTAAACAAGTAATACAATATTAATGTGAATAAAGTATTTAATGCATTTAATTTAAGACAAAAAATATTTTAATCTTAATACTTTTTGATCTTTGTTTATTAATTATATATAAAATTTTTGCAGCTTGAGATCTTGTTTTTTTTTTAAATTTTAACAATTTTTTAACTATTATTTTTCAATATTTCGCCAACAATTTGTTAGCATCTTCAGGAAAATTTTAATTATAACAATTTTAACTTTTCCTGAAGATGTTAGCAAATGGTTGGCAAAATATTGAAAAATAAAAGTTAAAAAATTCTTAAACTTTTTATAAAAAACAAGATTTTAAGCTGAAAACATTTTATATATGGGGTAATCCAAGTCAAATCGGACAGTTCGGAGAAAAAATTTTTTTGATTTGCTTTATTTTTTATTGTATTGATATCCTTATTGAATAACACATTTCGGCAAATTTTCAGATTTTTTCGGCTTATGGTTTCAGAGATATTGCGTTTCGGAAAAGCCGAGTTATGAGAAAACCGTACCCGAATAAATACTCATAACTTTTTCAATATCAGTCCAAACAGAATAATTTTTTTTGCATTGTTTTTCTTTTTCTGTCTACTATCTAATAAAAAAAATCTAAAAAAATTGTGCACAGTGGGCTTGAATGCGATTTTTGGGATTTACTATTTTAAATAAATTTTTCTCACTGTTTGTACTCTTCGATTTTCTTAATTTTTTTTTTTTTTTTTTTTTTTTAATTTAATTTTGATTTTTTCTACATTTAAGACCCGTTTGGCAGTGGGATTCGAATAACTACTGATTTTTGCCAGATTTTTTTAAATTTTTCTAAAAATAATTTTTTGCGTTAAGCCACTGTGCAAAAATTTTCTATGACTTTGTAGGATATATTTTAAATAATAATCAATATATTTTGTTAGTTGCACTTCATATACATATATACATACGATGTAAAAATATAAATAAGTGTTCTTCAATAGTTTTCATTGACTACTCCTTAAAAATCATAAATTAACTGAAAAGTATTTCAATATCCCAAGCATTTTCGTAGCCGAGCTGCGTGAAACAAATTTAAACATTTATTGTAATAAAAAAATTTATTTCCTTATTTGACTTTTATTCCAATTAACCTAAACTAGCAGCAGATCATGATACGTCATGACCCGAGCTCAAATCCCAGTGGGGGCTGGTGAGTAGTGTGGCGGCTACGAAACAGCTAGTTGTCCCCCAACTAAAGATTTGATTATTATTTTTCTTGTCTTCTTCAATCAATAATTATTGATCACAGCAAATTTGTATTCTAAAAACTCCTTTTTAAGAAAAACTTCAGAAAGAAAAAACTTGCACTAAAACCCGATGTACATATGTACAAACCAAAAATAAATAGGTCAAGAATTTTTATTATTTTATTAATTTTTGAAATGGCGTCACTATCTGTCTCGCTCACTCAACGTAAACAAATCTCCATTTTCCATCTCTCTCATCAATTTGCCGTAAGAACCTACTAAATGCTTCTGCGAATAAAAAACATTTAAACTGAGAGTAGACTGCGTTAGCCAAAATCGCGCTAAGAAATAGTTGCGATGACAGGTGTTCTTCAGCTTGGAGCTGCTTTACGACTGTGAAAAGTTAAATTTGGCGAAAATATCCGATTTCAAAGCATGTTAAAAAAACTGCCCCAAAGTAGTGTAAAAATTTATGTTATCGAATTAATAAAAGAATAAGCCAAGGAAATAAGTGTGTTTGCATGTATCAGCAGATCTAGGGCCAGTGTTGCAAACTTACGGCCTTATTCATAAAAACTATTGTATGTTTATTAAACTCTTTTTTGACATATTTCTATACAAAATTTGTCAAAAAAGTGTTTAATAAATATGAAATATTTTTTATGAATACGGCCGTTAATATTTATGTAAACGTTGCCAAGAAATATCTACAAATTCTATTCAGCGGTGCATAAACGCAGCTCTTTTGCATTCTATTGCATATGGACTAAAAACTGAATTGTTTTATATACATATTTGTAAAAAAATAAATAAATAAGAAACTGCCTGTCTTTTGTTTAATTAATAAACGCTTGTGTAAAAGTGTTGATAAAACAAAACAAAAGATTTTCAATTGTTTCAAACCAAACAATAAATATACGACTAGTTCTTAATAAGGCCTCTATATTATTCACTTTAAAAAATGTAAGAAAACGAAGTCTTGGAACTGTTTAATATTTTTTATTTTATAATAAAAATTCTTTATATAAATGTATGCACGAGGGCGGATTGATATTGAAGCTACCTAGCGCTAGATGGCATCACAAACACATTTTTTTTTTTGTTTTCTGAAATTGTGATCTCAATCAGAGCCGACAACTAATAGGTATACCCGAAAAGGCACGACTGCACGCACACGCTGAGAACGTTGATGTCTTTTTTTGAGAGTCTCTAGGGGGCTGAAGAAAATATCAAGAAAATCCTCGATTTCGTTATGAATTATCGCCGTGTCAAGTTACGTGAGATTGTTGAAATGGTAAACATATCACATGAACGTGTATTCAACATTTTGCATGAGCATTTGCATATGAAAAAGCTATCGGCAAGAAGAGTGCCGCATTTGCTTAGTACCGAATAAAAACGCATTCGACAGACCACTCCACAACAGTTTTGTTATAAGACTTCACACCCAAACCCTTCCGCAAAATTTTCCACGTAGTGGAGTAACAGAGGCCCAATTGCTGCGAACGGCGCCGAATCGATAATTCACGGTCATCACCAACACTGGCCGATACGGCTGCGATATTTTCTTCAGTTCGCACTCTACGTAAGCGTGTTGGTGGTTTAATGTCCAACAATGTAAATTTGGTGCGAAATTTTTTTACAATAGCCCGAATAGAAGCCTCAGTAGGTCGATTAAACTGACCATAAAATGGAAGAAGCGCGCGATGAACTTTCTTAACAGAGCACGCATTTTGGTAATAAAATTCAATAATTTGCAAGCGTTGTTCGTTTGTAAGACGATTCATGATTAAATTATAGACCAAACTGAAGATGTTTGACAGTGACACAAGATACAAAACGTGCGTGAGCTGTCAAAACTAGTGTTGCCAAAAAGATAATAGCAAAAAAATCACTCGTTATATACTATTGGGCATATTCATAAAAATTTAAATGGATTTGAAATGTATTTCAATTCAAAAATTTCATACAAAAGTTTACTAAAATTAGTTTCAAATACATTTTAATTTTTTATGAATATGCACGTATATATTTACATGACTATCGTGAAGCGTATTTTAGCTTTGTCCCCGCCAAATATACTACACTCTTACTTGTTAAAATAAAATTTATGCACTTCACTTGTGTGGTGTGAGCCGAACTTGTACAGTATATGGCTGGCATAAGATTCTATTAAAGCAAAGTTAAGCTAAGTTTAAAAAAGAAAGGATAAAAACTGAAAGTTTTTATGATTGCTCATATGCAACATTCGGAGGAAAAGCGCATTAGAGAAAAGGAACTAAAGAGATCAAGGGAAAATATCATAGAGAAATGGCACGCTATTCATGTGTACGCATGATGGTGTGTTTTCCCATATAGAATTAATTGATGTCTATTTTTTAAAACAAATATACTCGTATTTTATCGGTCTTAACAAAGTGTATTTACTTTTCTTTGGACGGGTATCTACTAGTTTCATCGAAAGTTTTATCAAAATCGAAATAGTCTCTCTCACTATGCACCCAATCACGTGACTAGTTAAGCGGCAACCATTTAAAGATATTAAAGGATAATGATAGATAAAAATTATATTGGGAAAGACACAAACATACTAACTACAAACAAATTCATTAAGAAATAGTGAATTAATAAATGGTGATTAATATCGGTTTTTATCTTTACCAAACAATTAATTTTTTGATATATTGAAAATAATATTTTGCTTTAAGGCACTTTATTGTTAGGCAAGATTTCCACTTAGCACTCGTTAACCAACTAATGTTCTCCACTGTCCCATGCTCCATTTTTGGAGCATAGAACAAACATTAAGCAAATTTTTTAAGTTATTTGACAAACAAAAATCACTAAATAATGTTTTCTTAATCGCTTATGCAACACATGCTTTCGAAACTGTTTTTCGGAACTTGCAGCAGAAAACTGCCTTTAATTTTCTAATTTACATGAAGTTTCCTTATAAATTTGTATATCGAAACTCTTTTTTTTATATTTCAATTTTAATTCTAGTACATTTTTACAAACATGTCCTGTTTGCTACGCTATTGATAAGAACTGTTACGTTATAATATCTTTTACTTCCTTTGTTTTGGTCACTTTTTTTTGGCACTTTTGTTGTTTGGTTGTTGTTATTTTTGTTAACATAAACTAAAAACTATAGCAACGAAATCGTTTAAAACATATGTATACTATGAATTTTACTTTAATTTTGATTTATTACCGCAATTTTCACTTCACGTATTTGCTGCTGTTGCTGTTGTGAGGTGGCGTGTTGTGTGGTAAGAAATTGTTGTGTTGCTTACAACAAGTAGACTGTAAAAATAATTTTATTGACAAGGCATTTTTGCTATATTATTTTATAAATTTATTTAATTTTTTTTGTGTGTTTTGTTGCGAATGAAAGCTCCAACTGATACGCGACAATTGCGACGGCGTACTAAATTCTTTTATTTATTTCTTTATTTTTTGTTCCTCATACTTAACCAGACTTCTAGTACGAGCAGCTTGCTGGCTGCACTTGTACTGCGTTTGACTAGAGTTTTATTGTTATTATTAATGGTTGACCTCTGAAGTACGAGCCTATTGCTGTTTAAAACCGTTTTCACTACAAAACAAAATAAATAAATCTTGTCTAAAGAATGCAAAGAAAAAAAGTATTAAGTGAATGAAAAGAATGTGTATTTGTTCTTGGCAAATCTGTTTAGTAAAGACACGTAGGGCTTGATAAACTCTATTTGCTATAAGTCGATTAAGTCAAATTCAATGAAAATATGTGCGTTTAAAATGTGCACTTGTAAAAAATGCCACTACACTATAACAATGCAACTAATACAACTATTGCATTAATAAAGAAATATGTATATTTTAATAAATTTTTAAGATTACAAAATTCGTTTATAATAAACTTTTTTCATATACATATATAACAAATAACAGCGCAACCTAAATAAGCGCGTAAAGCGTAATTTAACTGTCAAAAATCCTGTACATACAAAATATATGAGATCAACCCAAATACTCGTAGCACGGCGTCAATGCTCTGCAATTGGAAAATGCAATTTTGACATTGCGTGCGAGAGAGAAAGCTTTACTGTCTCCCTTCAAAACGAATGTTACTCATTTTTTGCCGCCTTTAGTAATCGCACATTGGGTGCTTTCACACTAATTCAGCCACTTTAGGTGTGTTCATTTACTTTACTAGTAAAAATTAGTAGCGAGAGAGTACAAGAACATTTTCAAAATTACTCTCAAAAATGTGAAAAAGTAGGTGTGTTCCACGGGATCTCGGACTAGTTTGGACTAATGAGAATAAAAAGCAACATACTCTTTAAATTTGCAATTTTTTTTTTTAATCTGGGACCAGTACTCAGGGGATGACCCCTACATATGCAGCGCATTGAACTGGAACTAGGAAAATAGGTTATGATGAGGATGAAATAGATAGTAGTGTTCGCGGGGTGTTAACAATAACAACACAAAAGACTAAAACAAACTCTATTGCAGCATTTAAAATGTTGGAATTAAATTAGTTAAAACTGATCAGTGCCCAGTGTATATATCTTCGACACTGCTCAGATTAGCAAAATTTAGTCCGACACCTCCCACACTACAAGGTAATGAAATTCATTAAATTTTACCCAAAACTGCTGGAACGGAAAAAAATTACAATTGTACATGTTGTAATACTAGTGCTGCTTACTTTCTAGATTAAAGTATATTTTAGTGATTTTAGACGCTTAAAACGCATAACATCATATAAACGAAAGATTTGCATTATTGGCAACAGCTGTAAAATTAAAAGCAATGTAAAATTTTAAATAGATTTTTATAATAATACTAATATAATTAATAGCCAAATAACAATTGCATGTTCTGTTTACAACTTCACAATGTTATTTTTAGTTTGCGCAACCTTCCATTTTGCTTTTAACTAATTTTTAAACAAAACCTTTTTTCCAATTTGCAAATTTTCTGATAACATTTTCAGTTTCATACATATGTATGTAAACATAAAACAGCTGATTATTAAATTCTAGTCCGAACTTACCCAAAGAAAAAGATCGGACTAATATGTACAGGAAATGAAAAAAGTTACTCTCTCATTTTCTCTCAAAATTGCATAAAAATTGTTACGTGGAACGCTTTTGGGCTAGTTAGGACTGTTTCGTTAATCACGTGGAACACACCTAGTAAATGAACACTTTATTGGCAAAAATTTGCAAGTTAGAGTAGTGTTGTTGTGTATAGGTAGGTTAGGTTAGGTTTAACAGGCTACCAGCTATTATAAAGCCAGTCCACTTAAGTCCAGTCTGCTTCCGTTGGGTTGCCTGGCTGTGATACGTATCTCAGTAGATTTACATATCACTGGTTTAGAACCAACCCGAGGATCGGATAAAGGAGTCCAATCAACTTACATCGCATTCCGATACCAAATCATGCAGCATCGTTCTGCCTAGGTACAATGCCCTTATATAAGAAAGAGCTGGACACTGACAGAGGAAGTGCTCAACGCTTTCTACTTCCTTCTCATCTTTGCAACTTCTACACAAGTCATTAAATGGAAGATTTAACCTCCTCCTGCGTTCCCATGTGGCAATGTCCCATCAGGACCGCTACAACCGAACGCAATTTCCGTACTAAGGATGATAGTCCTCCTGTTATCATATCTAGGCCATGTCAGCCTTGATATTCAACAGGTATCCTCACTAGACCATCTGTCTTGAGCGGTCTGAAGAAGTTGACGCTGTACTTGTTTCTTACAGCTCGCAAGCGGGATTCCAACGATCCCATCTATATCTCTTTGTTGTAGCTGGACACCGGCCTTTGCCAGTTCATCCGCTACTAGATTTCCAGGCACATCACTGTGCCCTCGTACCCAGAAAAGCTCAGGTTCGAATGTCTCGCTATCTCGTTTAGAGATATCCGGCATTCACGAACCAACCTGGATGTCGTATAGACTCCAGCTAGTGCATACAACGCAGCCTTACTATCAGTACAAATTCGGATATCATTCCCGTATATCCTGTAGTACCTTAACAAGTTAGCTGCCCTCATAATGGCCGTTGTGTATAGGAAATATATAAGTACTTATATCTTTTGGACAAATTATACATACATGTATATTATTATAAAGATAATGTGATTATGGTCATTTATATTCAGCATTGTCTTGATTGGTGTTTTTCGAGTACGGCTTGTAATGGAATCATGAAAAGTTTTACAATTTTATTTAATCCAGTACTAGGCATAGTCGAAATACGCTAAGCACTATAAGGGCGAATAAAATATCTATTTTTATTTTGCACCCCATACACGTTTCAGTTCATTTCGTAACTGAGTTGGTTGTTGTGCAAATCAAGGCGTGTATGGCTTTGCGAATTGATTAGTTTGCAGATGTCGAGTCGATTGAAGCAAAATCAAAAGATTTTGATTTTTTCAAGTTGGTTAGTAAGTCTCTTAATGCCATTGTACTGTGTGTGTTCGAGTCTTCTGATCAGCTGTCAAAATTTATATTTGTAGTTTTTTTTTTGCAAGGAGACCGTTAATAGTTTTTAAAATTGTCTTTAATTTCATTGAATCTGATAGTTGAATGAAAATCTTTCAATTCCGTTTATGAAGTGTGTGGCCAAGAATCAATTCAATTGAGAGACTCCACAATTGAATTGAAACGTGTATGGGCCGCTTTATACGTTATAACAGCCTGCATACACATAGCATTTTTATTTCAAATTAATTTCAAAGCGTAAAGTACCGATTAGCTAGGTACTCAGGTCTCTAAAAATCAAAGAAACAAAAAACAAAACAAACAAACAAACATTTCTGAGGTTAAGACTAGAAACATATTAATATAATTAAAAATGGAAGGATCTAAGTGTCAATTTAATTGCTCCCCTAAAAGTTTTATACCCATTTAAGCAAGTAAATTTGCTAGAACACCATTTACCACTGATGTGCCAGACACTGTGTTGCTTAGTTCATTTCCATTAGACGTCTTATTTTACCTCTGTTGTTCCTAAGTTACACACAAATAAATTTGTTACCTTTTTAATACTTTTTATCGTTTTAAGAAATTACATACACTTGCAATTTCCTAAATTTTCCAAAAATTTTTATTTTTAACTTACTCGTAATTTAGAAATATTGTTTTGTAAACACAAACGCAAAACAGCTGTTTGAATAATTATTGCAAATAAAAATTCTACTTGTAAAAACTTGCAAGAATTTTTCTGTCTCTCAATTTTTTACGCTCTTTTGACGTTCTCTCGTTGCAAATTTTTTGGGTTAATGAACGCTTTCTAATAACAATTATTACAAATTTGTGAACATTTTTAGTAAATGGACACACCTTTTATCACTTTTTATTATATTTATTTAGTGATTTTTATTAAACAAGTCTAGTGAACAATCCTGTTCATGGCACAACGTTAACGTTCTTATTTAAGCTACTTACTACAAAGTTACATTAAAGTCTTAATTACGAAGGCGGTTCGGAAACTTCTTAGCCTAGCACAAAAAGCGCGGTATAAACAGAAAAAGGTTAAGTGTTTTGGAAACTTCTATCTCTGCTATGAACATATGTTAAATTTTATTTCGATCTGGTAAATAGAAACAGGTGTTCACAAAAGACGTATCCGCGATTTTTTCACAATGAAAAATTTAGAAATGCGTGGTGTCATTAAATATTTACATAAAAAAGGTTTATCGGGACCAGAAATTCATAATGATATCGTGAATGTGTTGGGTGAAAGTTCTCTTTCATATGCAACAGTTAAAAATTGGGTTGCGGTATTTAAACGTGGTCGTGCAAGCATTGAAGATGAACCACATAGTGGACGTCCAAAAACAGCAACAACAACAAAAATTGTAGCCAAAGTGCATGATATGGTATTATATAATCGACGAATAAAAGTGCGTGAAATAGCTAATATCATGTGCATCTCAAATGATCGAGTCCATTTAATTTTGCATGAAGAACTATAGATGTTAAAGCTTTCTGCAAGATGGATGCCGCATTTGTTAACAGTCGACCAAAAACGCATAAGAATGAACATTTCTCAAGCTTGTTTGGATCGTTTTAAGCGAAGTAAAATCGAGGCAAAATAACAATCCAAACAATGGACTGAAGCTGGAGGAAGTGCCCCAAAGAAGGCAAAAACAATTCAATCGGCTTGTAAGGTTATGTCAACGGTTTTTTGGGACTTCAAAGGTATTTTATTGATTGACTATCTGCAAAAGGGTAAAACAACAAATTCAGAGTACTATTGCAACCTTTTGCATCAATTAAATGTACAAATTCGAAAAAAACGTCCTGGCTTACAACACAAAAAAATAATTTTTCATCAAGACAACGCACCAGCGCACAAGAGTGTTTTAACAATGGCCAAAATCAACGAATTAAAGTACGATTTGCTTGACCACCCATCTTATTCTCCTGATTTAGCTCCCAGTGACTTTTACCTGTTCCCAAATCTAAAAAAATTCCTTGCTGGCAAGAGTTTTACCTCAAATGAAGATGGAATTACAGTTGTCAACCACTATTTTGAAGACCTTGAGGAAAACTATTTTAATCAAGGGATAGAATTGCTAGAAAAGCGTTGGACTAAGTGTATTGAAGTTTCAGGAGATTATATTGAAAAATAAAAATATTTTTGAAAAACTAACTATTCTCTTTCATTGATAGGCTAAGAAGTTTCCGAGCCGCCCTCGTACGTTTCATTTTACGCCCTAATATAGGTGAAACTGTAATAGTCGATTTACACCAAAACGAAATCTGCTCATTCGAGATTTCAAGCCAAATCTAGTAGACTTCGAGATTTCCCATGCAAAATGATATCTACTTTATGGGCAGATTTCGACGAAATCTACTCGTACCAAGCGATGCAACAGTGATTTTGTTTAAAAATCACTTAAAAATACTACGCTGGAACAAAAATGTACACTTTAATGTGGTGTATTCAGCCTCTGGTCAACAAAAATATACACTTTATTGTGAAGTATTCAGACTCTGATAAAATTCTTTTGTCAAACATATATGCATAAATTATTTTTGTGAAAATGAAATCGTGCTAGTGTCAAAAAATGGTGGTATAGACGATATAGATTTCGTTGTAGATTTGATTTCAAATCTATTAGATTTGAGTTGGTGTAAATGCGCTATAACGAATGATGTAAGGCTTTAAATCACAAACGAGTTTAAAACAATGAAGGCATGTTGAAAATCACGAATTATTGACAGCTGATTTGTTTTGTTTACATTTTTTCAAAATCTGTGGCAGGCATTTTTGTCCGGACAAAAATTTTTTGCTGATATTTTTCTGCAACACGATTCACTAATTTCAGTTTTATAAGGTGGCAGTACAACTTGTTTGTATTTTGTAATATTCTCAATTACTAGTAAGTGTTGTGTGAAATTAATGGAAAATATAATGGCTTATGGCCATTGAAATACATAAAGCATTATTATAATTATTAGTGAAAAAGTTTTAAAGCAGAGAAGAGCAATTGGTTATTTTTAAACATTAGTTCCAACGATGCGCTTAAATGATGTAGAATCATTCAATAATTTCCATTGCAAATGAAATTATTATTTAAATTTTTTATAAGATGGGGCAAATCAATACAATTTTGTATGAAAAAATGTAACCAGCGGCAGAGGGGTGGGCTGTCGATCCTGGCGTAACATCAGCCAGAAGGACTTCATTGTGGGAGAGACTACAGGTGGCAAGCTGTGGGGTTGGTGAGCATGTAAGGCAACAATAGTACGTTTTTTCATTTTTGTTTGGATTTTTTTTTTTTATATATACATCTACACATTGGGTCCCATACCTCAAATTTTGTTTAAGTACATGTGTAAAGCATGTTCTAGCTGGCATGCATTTTTTTATTATGTGACAAGCACCAAATCGTGGCAAAGAACCACCCCAAAACGGCGAGCTTCTAGCCGGAGCAAAACGCCAGCATGCCAGCGATGCCATTATCTGGCAGCATCTTGCTTTTTTTGCAGTTTGATTTTTATTTGATTTTTCAATTATTTTCAACTAGTTTTTTTTTTAATTTTGTTTTCGCCCTCTAATACCTACAACAACAACAAACCTAAACACACCTAATAAAATGGCAGCTCAGTTCGATTGTGTCCAGGCAAAATATAAAATTAAACCAATTCAAACTGAGAGTTGTTCGTAAATATATTTCCTGTCTCTCTCTCTAGAAGAGAGACGTCAAACTAAATATAAAAAAATTTTGATCGGACAAAAATTTTGTTCGGAAAAATTGGGTGAATCCATCTTAAGTGTAATTATTTAATTACTAAATTCTTCACCAAATATTTATATTTTCTGCGAATGTAGAAGGTTGCGACTATAAGCTTGGATTAAAACTCTGTTTCATTTTTAAATAAAAATTTTAAATATACTAAAAATTTGGTAGTTTTATAAGTCTGATTTTTTTTTTATGATATTTAAAAAACAAAATGACGATATTTTCAAAAATGATCCGGCTTTTATTGAATTCTTCCATATTTTTTATGGCAGCCCTGGTGGCAGGGAAAACGAAAGAAAATAAAAACAAAACCAACGGTGTTACCAGATATTATTGTTATATGCACTCCCAAGTTTTGACTTGATGTACGCCTAACCAGGGCACTCTGCTTTCTGGGATATAGAGGCATAGAAGTCCCTTATTTGTTGTAGCAAATAAAATTCTAGAAAATTACAACACGATTTGTTATGTTGGACTTCCGAAACGTTCACCAAGGTTTAATTGGCTGAAGGACGATCAGCAAAGCCTAGATGGGTTCCATTTTACAGATAAACCTGGCGCTGATCGTAATTGAGTTGCGTCTTGACTGAAACGTTCTGGCTGTAGTTTAAACTTAAAACCTCAGGAAAAGGCCACTAATCTTCCCTATTAACTTTGGTGCAAGCCGGTTTTCGGGAAGATAATTACATTCCCCAAGCTGCTGTTGTCTCGCAACAAATGCCTGTAGCGTGGGAAACCAAAAATGTCGAGGACTGAGCTCTTTATGGGCTAAAGACCACCAAGTCATGAAGCCTTGTCTTACATTGACTATATGGGGAAGTACATATAGGAGTGATTAGAAAGCCCGAGCTTTACAGCAAGGGGTTTGTTCTTAAGGTTACAAATATGTATATGATGAAAAGTTGCAACATGTATGAGCCTTACAAGACACACGAAGGCGCGGTTGGACTGTGAATAGTTCACCCTGTGGATTTAGTTCACCGTCTAAGGCCGTCAAGACAGGTACTGATGCAAATCAATTACACATTCTATTATATGCATACTAATATTCCTCCGACTGTCTGGGGAATTCCATACAGAAGTGGTTCGAAGGCACCAACCTCTGTAGCAAGAGGTTTGTCCATATGGCTACAAACGTATGACAATAAGTTGCAAATTGTGTGATCTTTGCCATTTTGTTATATACTTTATAATTAGGATGATATAACGAGTGATTTTTTTGCTATTATCTTTTTGGCAACACTAGTTTTGACAGCTCACGCACGTTTTGTATCTTGTGTCACTGTCAAACATCTTCAGTTTGGTCTATAATTTAATCATGAATCGTCTTACAAACGAACAACGCTTGCAAATTATTGAATTTTATTACCAAAATGCGTGCTCTGTTAAGAAAGTTCATCGCGCGCTTCTTCCATTTTATGGTCAGTTTAATCGACCTACTGAGGCTTCTATTCGGGCTATTGTAAAAAAATTTCGCACCAAATTTACATTGTTGGACATTAAACCACCAACAAGCCTACGGAGAGTGCGAACTGAAGAAAATATCGCAGCCGTATCGGCCAGTGTTGGTGATGACCGTGAATTATCGATTCGGCGCCGTTCGCAGCAATTGGGCCTCTGTTACTCCACTACGTGGAAAATTTTGCGGAAGGATTTGGGTGTGAAGCCTTATAAGATACAGCTGGTGCAAGAATTGAAGCCAAACGACCTACCACAACGCCAAATTTTTGGTGAATGGGCTCTTGAAAAGTTAGATGAAGATCCACTTTTTTATCGAAGAATTGTGTTCAGCGACGAGGCTCATTTCTGGTTGAATGGATACGTGAGCAAGCAAAACTGCCGTATTTGGAGTGAAGAGCAGCTAGAAGCATTGCATCCACAAAAAACAACCGTTTGGTGCGGATTATGGGCTGGCGGCATCATTGGGCCGTATTTCTTCAAAGATGATGCGAATCACAGTGTTACTGTGAATGGTGAGCGCTACCGTGCGATGATAACAAACTTTTTTTTGCCCAAAATGGAAGAGCTTGACTTGCATGACATGTGGTTTCAACAAGACGGTGCCACATGCCACACAGCACGCGAAACAATGGACCAATTGAGAGGCGAGTTCGGTGAACAGTTTATTTCACGCTTGGGACCAGTCAATTGGTCGCCCAGATTGTGCGATTTAACGTCTCTAGACTATTTTTTGTGGGGCTATGTTAAGGCTAATGTCTATAGCGACAAGCCCGCTTCGATTGACGCACTGGAAGCCAACATTGCCAACATTATTCGTGAGATACCGGCCGAAATGTTGGAAAGAGTATGCCAAAATTGGACTAAGCGGATGGACCATTTGAGGCGCAGCCGCGGCCAACATTTGCATGAAATAATCTTCAAACATTAAATTATATCGACCCAACTATCGATCCAAATAAATATTTCATGCATTTTTCTGAATTTTATGTGTTTTTTTTTTAAATTTCCGATAGTTTTTATAAAATCACCCATTAAAAACATAAATAATTTTCAATAAATGAAAACATATTTGCATACAAAGCAAAATAAAAACGTGAGTTTTTCTTTAACTTTAAAACTAAACTCATTCTTGACGTACTCTCTATTCGATGTTAGACGTGCTATACTCGTATATTCAAATTAAATTTTTGTTTGTTTTACAGGATATATATATATATATATATATATATATATATATATATATATATATATATATATATATATATATATATATATATATATATATATATATATATATATATATATATATATATATATATATATATATATATATATATATATATATATATATATATATATATATATATATATATATATATATATATATATATATATATATATATATATATATATATATATATATATATATATATATTATTTTTTTTTGTTTTTTTTTGACAAATTTTTAACTCATTCTTTTGAGTCCATGCTATTAAAAACCGCTCAATTTTGAAATACGTACTGAAACTTCTTTTAATGTTATTATTATTTTTTTGAAAACTTTTTAACTCAACTCCACTTAATTTCTTCAAGTTTTGCCTTTCTTCACCGCTCCGACCTTGCCGCTAATTAAATTGTTTCATTGTTATTTCAGTTTCTTTGCCACAACATGGGTGTTAACTGTTTTTGTTGTTTGTGTGTGTGTGTGTGTGTAGTGTTGTGTTGCATTGTAACCTTTGGTTTATTTCTGTTTTGCTTCTTTGGTTTCTTTTGCGCTTTTTTTCTTCATGGTAATTAAACGGTTTTTTATGAATTGTTTTCTGGTAATTCTGCTTGCATGCTTTCAATTGCTTTTTCTAGCTTCATGTGAGAACAAATATCTGCATACATTCGTATATTCGTGGAAATGTATCTACATATGTACATCCATTCATATGTGGATGTGTTTTATAAATTTTCAACAAATTTTCTTCTTCAGCTTGCTGCTCATTTTTTTTTTGAGATTTCATTCAGTGTGCATCTGAATGCTTAAAATTTAAGCTTCAATTTTAGATTTGAACAATTCGCTGCTTGATTTGGTGTAAGAAGAAAACCAGAGAAATTTTTCTACGATTATTTTTGCAGACAAAAATTTTTTATTCTTATTAACACTGGGTGGCCATGATGAAATTACGAGTAAAAACTGTTGTTTTGTTACTTTTAAGCTATAAAAGCTTACAGACATTTTAACTCAATTAAGCACAGATTTCCATTTGTATGTTTTAATGATTAAATCTTTTGTACTGCAAGTTTTTCTTAAACAGAAAGTTTTTCCACTTGTTGAATGCTGTAAGACATTCGAAATTTGAAAGTAAAACTAATAACATAAAATTTAAATACCTTTTACTAATTTCGACTTAATAAAGTTTGTTAACCTTTTAACCCATATCGTATACCGGTGTCAAACAATTTAAATGCTTTTACCTCAAACAAGATTCTTAAGAGATGAGCTAAAAAGTTTTTATATAAATTAACTGTTTACCCGAGTAAATACTCGTAACGTCGATAAATAAAAGTGTCGAGTCTTTTTGATTTGAGTGTTTGTTTCGGTGTTTAACAATTAATTTTTAGAGCAGACGCTTTTCCATTGCAACACAACAGAAGAGTTTGCGATGTACAATTATAAATTTCAGGGCAACCAAAAATATGATCTAAAAAGTGTTTTTGGTGCATAAAAACTTCACTAAAGTTAGTCAAATTATCTTAAAAGATTTACAAACTACATTTTACATTAGTATCGACCCATATAGCAGTTACGAGGGCGGTTCGGAAACTTTTTAACCTAGCACAAAAAGCGCAGTATAAACAGAAAAAAGTTAAGTGTTTTGGAAACTTCCCTACTTTAACAAATTTAGCCAACAAGCAGAACTTGTATAGACCTAGTCTAAATACACCATTTTTCAATATACGAGCGGATTTATATTGAAGATAACTAGTGCTAGATGGCATTACGCTAGATGAAATTACGATCTGCCAAACGTCCGCTATTAAAATTTCGCCCAAATTCATCGACTAGTTTATTTGTTGTAGTCATTTGAATTAAGCAGCTTCTTGAAAAATGGAAAAAAGTGAATTTCGTGCAGTGACTAAACACTATTATTTGAAAGTGAAAAGGGCGAAAGAGACAAAAGAAAAGCTCGATAAATATTACGGTAATTCTGTTCCTTCAGACTGCAACAATCAATATGAAGGCAAAAAGAGGTCTTTATTGAGGAAAATATCCACAAAATCCTCGAATTCGTTATGAATGATCACCGAGTCAAGTTACTTGAGATTGTTGAAATGGTAAATATATTATATGAACGTGTGTTCAATATTTTGCATGAACATTTGCATATGAAAAAGCTATCGGCAAGATGGGTGCCGCGTTTGCTCAGTGTCGAACAAAAACCAGTGCGACAGACATGATAAAGCGTAATTCTGTTAGTTTTTGGCGTCGATTAATAACTGTTGATGAAATGTGGAACGTGGGTTCACCACTACACACCTGAAACCAAAAATCAATCGAAACAATGGGTGAAAGCTGGCGGAAGTGCTCAGAAGAAGCCGAAGACAGTGAAATCGGCTGGCAAGGTTATGGCCACTGTGTTTTGGGATGCACACGGAATATAGCTCATCGATTATCTTGAAAACGTATCCACAATCACAGGAAAGTATTATCATGCATTATTGGATCAATTGGTTGATGCAATCAAGAAAAAACGACCACATTTAAAGAAGGAAAGTGCTTTTTCTGCAAGACAACGCACCGGTTCTCAGCTCCAACGAATTATGGTTTACCGAAATCCTAAAATCGTTTTATTCAGATGGTATAAAAAAGACGATATTCCAATCTTACTAAGTATATTGAGCTAAACGGAGACTATGTTGAGGAATAAATGAATTTTAGTAAAAAGTTGTTTTCCTTTTTGTGACCTCAATATCAATTCGCCCCCGTGAATATAATTCTATGGTATAATAAGAAGACACTTTCTTTAAAAATTTCCAGCTACAAAAATACAACACTGTATTACACAATAACACTGTATTAGATGATCAGACAACGCGTACAAGATTAATACGGGCTTGTGAATTGGTCTGTTGTTTTAATTCCTCAAAGAATTTATCATACCTTGACAATATTTGCAGCTGCTTTAAATTAGCGTGAAATTTATATTTCTTCTGATGAGCTCAGTTGACAAACATTCCAAATAAATATGAGTTTTGAAGTATTTCTAATTTCGCAAGAATATTTGAAATTTGTTTAACACTTTTAACTTTGATACGAGAAATTTCTAGTTCTCAGGCAAATGTTATATTTAATTTTCTGTCTAGTATACAAATTATTACTTTTGAAGTTAGTAGGCATTTTTTTCAACGATTCCGTTTTGTTATTTCGCTTCTTTCACTATTATATTCTTGTTTGGTAAATGGTGACAATGATAATCTTAAATTTATGTTTTTTTTTTTTACTTAATTTAAGAACGTTGACTTGCAGCAAGTAAATTGAGTGGCTGGTTCACAGACAAAGATTCCCACCTTTGAAAGTAATAAAAGCAAACATCTTCACACTAACATCATTTACACACCTTTCTTTCATATACACACAAACATACTCGTACATACATATGTTTCAATTTATTTATTTTTCAGGAAAAGAATTTCTTTTCTTTTAATATTTCATAAAAAATAAAATTCTTTTGTTAAACTTTAATATGATACTTTATTATTTAAAACACAATCTTTTCTTTTATAACTGAAACTTAATTTTTTTTTTAATAAAAAATTTAAAACAATTACACGTATTTTTTACGTTTTGTTTGTAATCGGGGCTTTGACGCGCTTTTTTTGTTTGTTTTTGCTTTAGTATTTTTCTTAACGATAAATACGACTCGTTTGACACACGTCTGAAAGAAAACTGAAAATAAAAATTCCAAGAGTAAGTTTTAGCTTGATTGTAAGAAACTCCTATTTATTTCGTATGTATGGAATGAAAAAAAAAAAACGACAACACTAACAACATCATTATTGATACCACAAAACAAATTCACGCCAAAACCCATCTCAATTCAAAGTGTATTCGTACTAACAACTACAGAATACAAACTAATCTACAAGTTATTTGCCAAAAGACTGGCCACGAAAGTGTTGACGGGTTTAATTATAATAGAATTCATACATATAGTAATAAAATAAAAGTTTTATTTCTAAAAGCCTGAACTTAAAGGATGATTTAGAGAGACGAATAGTATTTATTGGCTGTATACTTTCATGTATTGGATTTGGAAATTCTGTTACGTCGCTGTTGCTTTTTTAAAACGCTTGTACGCTAGTAACTCTCGAAACTCATGCCGTATGCGTGATTATTATATATGTAGGTATATATAATTGTATATATATTATAATTGTACATACGGTGTTGCCACTCTGGTGCGAACATTAAATTTGCTATATTGCTTCCGGGCAGTAGGGGGATTTTGGCGCTTCCCAAAGTCGATTTCGAGAATTCCTAAAAAAAACTTATAACCGCTGTTATAACCGGCTAGTGACCACTTTTTTTATATACGCTGCGCGTTTTTGCCGTGGAAGGTGTATCTGAAGTATTAACCAGAGGTTCAATTCGTGTTGCTGACAGCCGGCTTTGAGCCGCCACCGGTCTTGTTTTACTTTGTTCAGCCGCCGCCGTTATGGCGGCTGAAATCGGCTTATTTTCAGTAGCCGTATTTACATAATCAACAGCTTGAGCCGATTTTAATTGCCGAACTTTTTAGCAATATTCTTTTGGAATTGCTTTCTTGTCCACACAAAAAAACTTTTTTCGGCAATTCTTGAGCTTTTCCTATATTTTATTTCATACAATTTACATTGTATATGCACATACACGAGTACCGGCAATTCTTTTTCCCTTCTTATTCCCTTCACCGAAAGCTTCTATAAAGTCAAGAATTGCCCAACTAAAGTTGCTGTGTCTGACCTGGTACTTAGCTCTACAAGGTGGCATATTCGTAGCAGCATAATGACTTTTTGTCACTGTCAAAATCTATGACCTCAAACTTTTGTTTAAGTATTTTATACAGTTTCTTATATTGCATGTAAGAGTTTGACAGTATAATCATACCACAAGCTGTTCCTTGTTACAATATATTTAGTGTCACCTTAGAAATTATTTGGTTTTAATATATTTTTTTTAATAACTCAATTATTTATTGTATATTCTAAAAGAACTAATAATAAGTATGCAAATCTTAAAACTAAAAATTCATTAATTAATATAGAAAAAAAATTAATTAATATTGAAAAATTTTATTTGCTTAGGTCTAACCAATGCTAGGCGAAAAGTTGTTTCTTGCGCGTATTTGGCTGGTAAATCACCTTTCCAACGCTATGGTGGTTTTATGGTATTTTATTAGAAAAGATCCGATATTTTTCAGGTGACAGATTGCTATAAGCTTACATTTTCTTAAAAAATTAATTAATTTGAGCCACATATTGTTATTTAAAATCAGTCTTGTATAAATAAATTTTTGGAAAAGAAATAAATAACATTCCGTATTATTTATTTTTTTCCAAAATATTTGCTTCTTAATAAGTGAAAAAACCTCATAACTCAAAAACTACAGTTTCAGAAAAAAAACACATTTTACATTTTTAATTTCCATACTCATCTTAGAAAATGAGTATGTTTACAAAATAGCTCTTAAAAGTTTGAATGAGTTTATGGAACACTACAAAGGATAGTATTGTTAACAAATTTGCATTGTTGGCTCGAAATAATTATGTGTATATATTGAATTATGACGTCGTTTGAGTAAATCAGCGATATTTAGTAAATTTGTACAACAAAAGTTTTTATATAATTAACTTAAAATTTTTATGAGTTTAGATGAAAAATAGTGAAGAAGGTATTTGTCTAAAAGCGTACTTTTTTAAACAATATTTTGACATGTGATATATTAATAAATTTAAATATTACCACATATATCCAAAAAAAAAGCACATATGTCGGCTACAGCCGGCTTTTAGCCGCCGCCGACCTTCTTTTTGCCCAGCCGCCGCCGCCGACAACTATGCGACGAATTGAACCTCTGGTAATAACAACCATTTTAGATCCGGTTTTTGTCGATTGTCCTGGTTTTTTTTTTTTTTTTTTTTTTTTTTTTTGATTTTTCTTAATAACACTAGTATTTTTTATTCACTATTGTTTTAAGCTTAATTTTAAACTTGATTTTATTAAAACAAGATGTAATCGCAATCAAAATTATTTACTCAATAAGCAAATGAATGTATTTAAATGCCGTAAGGTTGTATGACACTTCATTTTTTCTTCATTTTTCTAGTATTGAAAAACATATTGGAATAGAAAAATTAATTATACCAATACTATACGAAGAGTTCAGATATATTGAACAAAATGTTAGAATGTCAAAATTTGTTTCCTTGTTATCGATAAAAAAAATGGATAAGTGTCAAAAAAAAAATGTAAAAATGTTCACATTAAAATTGACAAATCCAGCTTGGAAATTTAAAATTGCTGCTAACTCAGCAATTTTTTTTTCGAAGACAGCGCTTTTACATGATTTTTTTCTAACCTGTTTTGTTTTATGAACAAGAAATGAACGACACTTAGACCCATTATAATATTACTACCATGAAAATACTAAAATATATCTAATATTTGTATAAAAAAAAAAAAAACAAAAGTTTCAAAAAGATAAAAGTTTATAAAATGGATGATACCATTATAAATTCCATTGTATTAAATACCTTAAATACAATAAGCATATTAATGGCCAGCAGGAGTAAAATAAAATCAAAAAAATGTTCTTCCCGATGGCTCTTTCTCAGAGAAGACGAAGGATTTAAACATGAACTATTCAAAGAAATTGAATGTGAAGACTCGAAACTTTATAAAAACATTATCAATTTGCGAAAATTTTAGCAAAAGTAAAGCCATATATTAAAAAGCAAGAAAGCAAGTTTTATGGCGAGCTGCTCCCAAAACTTCACTTTCTTAAATTTGTTTCGGTATTGCACCGACTTCACATCACAAATATAAGGCATTTGCTTGACTTCATTTATTATATATAAAACTTCTTCTAACCAAACTTTTACCATTTTATTCTTTTATAATTACTTTTTTCATAAATTTACGTTTTCTTTTTTGGTTATTTTTGAAATGTAAATTTTTCAGCAAAAACCCTTTTTGTCTACGTTTTATATAGTTTATATTCTTTCTAACATTTGCTATTTTTTTTCTAACAATTGTATAACAATTCAATGAAATAAAAATGAAGTGTTATACCACTTTTACGAACGTAGTAATGCAGACGTTTACTAAAAAAGTAAAAAATAAGTATAGTAGTTTAAATAACTAAAAACCACGCTTCGATATCGAACTAAAAAGTAAGAAATAGTTTCAAGAATAACTTTAAACAATAATGAATGAAAAATACTAGTGTTATTGTGAATTAAGCGTAGAGTGCTTTGTATCATATTTTCGCATATCGAGCATCCGACGACAATAATACTAATATTTTCCATTCACTATTGTTTAATATTATTATCTTGATCCTAATTATTTGACCTTTTTTTAAATTAAATTGAAGTGTTGTTTAAGCTTGAGGTCAGTTTTTTTTTATATAAGAAGAGTTTTAATTAGATTCGATATTTATTTTATTTTTAATCTGATTAAAACTCTTTTTATATAAAAAACAAAACTGACCTCAAGCTTAAACAACCTTTCAATTTAATTTAAAAAAAGGTCAAATAATTAGGATCAAGATAATATACAAAGAAAAAGCACAAAATAATGTCGTATCAACATCTTAAGAAGAATACAATGTATGTTGAATGTTTTTATGTATGGTAAAATTGTTTTCAATATGTTTTCAAATATTTTTGATTTTGTAAACAAAACTAAAAGAATTTTTTCCTGAAGAAGTCTTCCAAAGGAAGACGAAATATTGAATCTAATTAAAACTCTTTTTATATAAAAAAATGACCTCAAGCTTAAACAACATTTCAATTTAGTTTAATATTATTCTTAAAATTAATTGTACATAAAACAAAAAATATATTTATTTATTTATTTCATTTATATTTTATAAATTAATTTGTAAAATTTACATACTAAAAGCGCCGGGTAACTATGCCATTGCTCTTAGATAGGATTAACAAAATATTATTTAATTGTCAAAAGAAAACGTTTTCCAAAAAACAACAAAAATAACAAAAGTTAATTGTAAATTGCAATATCCCGGTCTAAAGTTTCGTTGATGTTGTGTTTCTTTAGGCGGTCCCGTATTTTTTCTACTGAATCATCCAGCTTAGATGTGGGATATTCCGTAAGCAGATGAGGTACTGTTAAGAGTAACATTGGAACTTGAACATCTTTTAGTGGGTCAGATTTCTCATAATAATATAAAATATATATATTTAATGATTAAATATTCATTACTTTTTCAGGGTCAAGTCCAGAACAAAACAAAAAATTTTTTTTGCAAAACATCCAAAACACATAAAAATCAACATTGCGCAGAGTTTTGCAAGAAGGGTACTACAAATAAGTGACAGCACATATCATAGGGAGAACACAAGAAAGATTAAACGAATTTTACAACAAACAAAAAAATTAAAAACTGGTTGTTCAGTGACAGAAAATCCTGTACAAACAACTGGGGTTATAACAATTGCATATATGTGATCAATATGTAGCAAACATTAACGTAAGAATAATTAAAGGGCTCGGTGGCTAAGTTGGTTAATCGGCCGTATTAAAAATACATCATGTTCACATGATCCCGAGTTCAAATCCCAGTGGGTGCTGATGAGCAGCGTAGCGACTACGAAACAGCTAGTTGTCCCCCGGCTAATGGTATTCAATTATTTTTTCTGTTCTTCTTTGGGCTTATTGTTTCACAGCAATTATTGTTATAATTAAAAATAATCCTTCTTCTTGACTGAAGTTGGACTCGAACTCACAACTAGTTAGTTAATATCGCACATATCTATATAACTAAAAAAGTTCACTGATTATTGATTTACAAAAAAAAAAAAATAGTTTTTTCCGTTCTAGGGCAACAAACATTATAAAAAATGCGAATGATAATTAAAAATTTTAATGAATAATTTTAACCACACTCCTGTACTAAAAGATGCGAAGATATATAAAACTATGACTTACATACCCGGATTTTCTGAAAGAATTATACATTCCGATGTATACGACTATCAAAATATTAAGATTGCTCAAAAAACATGTAAGACTTTAAACATGTTAATTTCAAACACCAAATCCAAGGTGGACAATTTAGATAAAGCAAACGTAATATATTTGTTCGGCATGTATTCCCTAACCATAACCATAAACATAGAGATCTACAAATTATAAGAGCTAAAAAAGCATTTTTTATGCACAAAAAACTATTTTACTCTAAATATATAAGTACGCCAGTTAAAAGTATATTATACCAATCCTTAATCAGACCAATATTGACTTAAGGTTGTCAAATTTGGTTCAATATTTCACCATCATATATGGAAAAAATGAGAGTATTCAAACGGAAATGTCTTAGAGCATGCACTTCCCTTTATAGATCACCAGATAGTGAGTTTAAGAAATATATTTCTAATAAGAGGCTATATGAAGCGCCAAAAATAAGCCGAATCGATAATTTTATAATTAATATAATAAGAAAACACATTTTAAAAACATTCAAATGCAGGATTAATAACCTTATTATGGCACCCTACTATGTTAATGAACAATATATCGAGGAAGTTCGAAAAAATGGGTATGTGCCACCGGAAGCATACCTAGATAGCCAATGATATATTCAAAATGATATCGGCATTCCACTGCTATACCACATTTATAGGCGAGCTAACATTAAAGCCATAACTAGTAAACAAACTACACGACGTAACACAAGATACGATTCAAGTCTCTACTTAAGGGATAAAAGTCGAATTTGAATACCAAGAAATATTGGTGGCTGAGCCGATCTGGTAGCTAATTTTTTCTTCCTTTTCACCTCTTAACAACATGTCTTTTAATTATTTTATTATCAAAGTGGTTTTTTTCATTTGTTTTTTTTTTTTCTACAACAAACTTCAAAATATTAATGTACAAACATATGTATCACAGAATGTACATATAAATTATATTATAAAAGAAAGTTTCTTAAAAAGAAATTAAATTTCTAAAAAATTTTAATGTACTAGAGTGCTCGAATACGGGACAGCGTACACTATATTATGTTTATTTACTATTTGTTTATTTATAGTCTTAATTATTATAAATTACTCGTTAAATAAACGTTTCAACAAAAAAAAAAAAAAAAAAAAGCAAACGTGTTATATAAGATGCCCTGTATTGGAGATGGACCAAACACATGCAGCAAAATATATTTTGGAACTACGAAAGCAAAATTACGCACAAGATTAGCCGTGCATAAATCTGACTATAAAATGTGTAAAACAAAAACAGATCAAAAACAGCATTAGCAACCCACTGTGCAAGAAGCGGCCACTCTCCCAACATAACCAATATAACAACATTACAAGCATAGTTGCCATATTTGAAGATTTGTTGTCATTTGGCGATCTTGGGTGCTGAAAATAACACTTTAACGATTTAAGGTCTGTTTTTGACGATTTTTGTAGATCACATTTACTTCCTTTTGTTAAGTTAATAATTATATGTTTGTAAGGAATGAAAATAATATTTATGGATAAAAAGAAAACGGTAGTAAATAATTATATACGTAATTATGTATGTCACATTGAAACTTTACCTGATATTTATTTGGCAGCGTACATATATTGAATGTATATGTTAGAGACATACATAGAAGATCATATGTGAATATTCCTTCAAAAAATTATAAGCTAAATATTTTACAAATTTGTATGTAAGGAGACTTAAATTTGAAACTAAAAAATTTTGGCTTTATAAATCGTTAAAGTATTATAAGAGAAGAATATGTATTTTCACTTGAAAAGTTAAAATTCTAAAAACAAGAACAGAGAAGGAGTTTTATTATATTATCGTTGATTTCAAAAGGCGAACAATTTAATCCGAGTTAAAGCAAAGAAGATATGAAAACATCAACATTATTCTTCTTTAATGTTCCCTTCTATGGCTAAATTTGTAGCAAAAATATTTATCTTATCGTGTTCGTCAGTAAATGTGAGAGTTTGCATCAAGTATTTAGTACTATAATGCGTACATAACTATTAAATATAGAATATGAGAAGAAATTTTAAAATGCCTTTTATTAAAATAAATCTAACAATATTTTTAAAAATGTGTTCATGTTTGACAATAATTCTTGTCCTGTTTTTAATTAAACGTTAATGGTTCGTACCCGGTGCCTCAAGTTGGATATTGGGCGCCATAATTTACTGTCGTTATTAATCGACGAACGCAAAAACTGTTTATATAATTGTTGTTAAAGCTTTAAATGTTATAGTTTTTTATCAAAAGCAACCATGAATTATTTTGCCATATTTTTCCCTTTTGAAATACAGATATATTTTATGCAAAAATTATTAATTTTAGTACCTGACGATTTGTTGATAATCATATTGACGATTTTTTCCGCAGATTTTGACGATTTTAGACCAGATTTATCTGACATCTATGACTACAACAAGAAAATAATTACAAAAAAAAAAAAAAAAAATTGACTCACGATAGAAATAGGTCGACTTCCTAAACGCAAGTTGCAATACATAATTTAAAAAAATGCGTAAGCAATGCTAAGCAACTCTTAAGTACAATCTTGCGTTGCAGAGAAATTTTTTTGCATTTAAGAACGCCGGTGTGCAACTCATGCATAAAACAAATGTCAAACACATGTTACAAAATTGAATAATTTTTTTTTGGAGAAAAATTATTTATCCATTTTGTTGGCAAATGCTGAGGAGTTATATCAGGCTAAACCTTCAAAAAATATTGATATGCTAGAGAAACTTATTAAAAAGGAAAAAAAGGAGACAACTTTTATTAAGAATAATAAAAACTCCGAGAAGAAAAGTGATCAAAAATAAAAATGTTTGCATAAAAAAAATATGATGCGCCATTCTGACAGCTGATACACATTAAAATGAGTTGCCAAACGATTAGGAACATTGGACGTTGCCAGAATGTTTACGTATTCGTTTACGAAGTGTATGCACATAGATGCCAGATAAATCTGGCTTAAAATCATCAAATTCGGCGGAAAGGAGCAACTCGTCTAGAAAATTTGTATAAAAGTTAATCAATTTTTCGAGTGAATTTTACATAAAATTTTTTAGACGAGTGCTCGTCTGTGTGCTATGAACTGCAAATTAGTAAAATTTGTGTGGAGTTTTGAACTAAAACTCATTTCAAATTCATTTTAATTTTTATGAATACGTCTTTCTATTTTTAAAAAAAAGATTTCATTTATTATACTAAACACTTTTGCTAAGTCGCGCATATCTAAGTCAAAACTAATTAGCTAACTCTTCAACTAATTTCTCACTTTGGTATTGTTAAGTTCCACGTACCTGGATGCAAACTCACACATTTGCAGTAGACGATAAGACTAGCATTTTCGCTATAAACTTAGTCATAAAAGGATACTTTATTCCAAAAATCTTGCAGTTTCATATTTATAGCAGAAAAGAAAATTTCCAATTATTAAATCATATTAAATTTCTCGTCTTCCGAATTTTACGATGATGTAAGAAAATTCTTTCATTATGTTAGAAAAGACACTTCTTTTTTCTGTAATATTGTAAGGATTTATAGAAGTTAAAGTTTTGAGCTTATCTTCAAATTTAGTCTTTTTAAAATATGAGCACACACTTTTACTGTACAATTTTTAGCTTATAATTTTTTTAAATTCATCTTTAACATATACAATATATGTATGTATACTCGAATATAACTATCAAATAATCACCCTTATTGTGCTTGGCGTTTTTATGGTGAAAGATGGGTGTTTTTGAAAAATAGTACCGTGATTGGCGAAAAACGCCAGTGGATACGACAAATTTCAAATCTATTACAAAAACGCCATTAAAATGCTACCGTGCTTGGCGTATTTGTCTTTCAAAAGGGAGCAAATTTGTCGTCAACGTATTTGCTCACGACAGATAACTAAAATCTGATCAAATAAAAACATATCAAAAATAAAAGTGTGAATTCTACTTTCTCCATTTTTTTTATATGATTGCTGTTATTTTTACTCATCTGAAATGAGTATTTATTTATATATGTATATTTAAAAAAATAAATATTAAATCGGCGGGACACACCGTTTGCGAAAAATTAAATTATATTGGTTCACCATCCCGTTCCGTGGAGGGTTGTACGAAGGCCTGGACTGTTTTTAAACATATGTAAACAAGCATTTATAATACAATATTTTCTAACATATTTGTTGTTAGAAAGCAAAAATATTTGCAATTGCTGCTATCTCAACTGCTTTTTATAGAATTAGTTTAATGTTTGCTTTTCCATTTTATATTAAGAGGATGAGTAAAATGCAACACAACATTTTTTTATTTGCACAAATTAAATGAACAATATCAAAAAAACAAAAAGATTACTATTTTTATTCTCTTTGCTATTTATAAAAACTTATTTGGCACTTCTTTAACAGGATGCTTCATAATCATTTAGTTTAGCATAATCTTTTACATTATGATTCATTTACAAAATCTTGCTTGTCGAAAATTTTAGACGGTACCATAAGAGTGTAAATACGACAGCTACTACGAGAGCTGTCGTTTTACGACTACGCCAAACACAATAATACTGAATATTTCAGTATTACAAACATACATATATATTTACATACCATAAATACTATCTTCATTTCCTACATAAATTAACTTAAAAAATGCACGCAATTTCTTGAAAGATATGACAAAAAAAAGGTGATCTACAAAAATCGGCAAAAACAGACTTTAAATCGTCAAATCGTCAGAGTGTTATTTTCAGCACCTAAAATCGTCAAAGTGACGATAAATCGTCAAATATGGCAACTATGTGTATGCAAGCTACCATAGCTTTGTTCTTGCACAAACATTGTTTGAAGTGAGTGAATCGTTTCAAAGAACTCAAATTGGTTCGGAACAAGAATTTTTTTTTTCGAAACAATGGGCGACTGCAGTTTTATAGATTTGAAAATGTTTGTACAGATTAATTTTTGTTCAATCTTTAGTAGAACGAAAACCCGTTGTTGTTAATTTTGTTGATGAGAGTGAGAGCTCTACGTCTTATTGACACATTCATTTGTGTGTTGGACACACACTTGTATCAACATGTGAAGATACAAATTTCTTGGCTCTCGAAGATAAAACAAGAATGGAATTAAAAACAAAAAAAATACAAACTTTAAACTTCAAGTGTAACTTTTATAACTCCCTCTTCGTTTTCGTTGTAGTTGTATCTTTTATTAGCATTACTTTTACGGCAAAAGATGTTGTTATTGTTTTATTTTTGTTTGCAATATCTTTCATTCCTTTTTACTGTTTTATTAGCCAGTTACCACAATGGAAACGAGCAGCAACTACGTACTTAAATGGCAGATACTCCTAGAATAATAGACTTTGCCAATTTTCATGTCTGCTTTCAGTTGATTTTTCTTTTTTGATTTTTTTTTTTTTTTTTTGCTTGCCAGTTTCTCAATTGCATTTCTTTGCTGTGCAGTAAATGCATCCGACTCGCACAGACCATTTTCATGTCTTCTTCATATTTTTTCAGATTTTTATTTCTATCGTTTGCTTTTTGTTGGTCTTCGCGTCTCCATTGAAACACCAACTTAAGCCATACAATTAATGTCTTTTTGGTTCTGCTCTGCTTTCTCCATGCGCGCACTCTGCTTTTTTTATATATTTTTTTTTTTACACGAGTAAGATTTTCATTTATGTTTGAATCTAATTCTTTTCAATTCTGTGAATGTTCTGCGCTCTTCATTCAACATAAAGCTGTTGCATTCCTTCATGCAACGGAATGTATTTTTAGTGCTTCTTTCTCTATTTCAAGTGTCTTACTTACAATTATGAAAATATAAAATACATGTTGCTTTGTTATTATTTAGTAAACTGTTAATCATAATTTGTTAACTTTGCTTTAATTTATAGTTACGGCTACAAAATAATGCAAAACCAAGAAAAAGAATAAGTAGTTGAAAGAGAAGAACTTATAAATTATCTACTCAAAGTGTAAACTGTAATCTACAAATTGATGCTTTAATGTGAACATGAACAGATGGAAACTTCAATTAAAGGAAAAAAAAAACCGATTTATATATATTAAAACCTTTTTCTTCTCACAAGAAAATCCTATAGCTCACTCAGGTTAATGCTGATAGTACTGCGAAAATGCAAGAGGTGATAATTTTGGCGTAGTAGAAAAGTGTATATCGATGGCTCAATATAAAAAGAGCGTATCTCGATTTTTATTGATTTCAATTAATCAAAAACATCTTTTATACTTTTATATTCGAAATTGAGCAACTTCTGTCAGAAAAAAGAAGATTCAGAAGAGAGTGGCAACTTCGCAGATCTCCCCAGCTTAAAATTAGGCTACGGGAATGCATAACTCAGTTAAGAAACCTGCTTGAAGTTCATAGAATGGTTTCCCTTAAAACATATTTGGAAAGCCTTGATGGTACCCCTCAATCTGATTATTCCTTGTGGAAAGCGACAAAAGGTTTAAAAAGACCCGTAATAGGTAAGCCACCTTTGCGAACTTCAACTGGCGACTGGGCAAGAAGCGACTCTGAAAAGGGGATGTTGTATGTCGATCATTTGAGAAACGTTTTTATTACAAATGATTCAGCGAATATTACAGCGGAATTACCATCATATGTTGTTAGACCTCCTGTGTCTTTGAGACTTAATTTTCAAGATGTCGAAAATGTTATCGGTAATACAAACCCAAGAAAAGCTCCAGGCATTGATCAAATTACTGGTAAAATGTTTGAACAGTTACCTCGTGTAGCTAGAAGAGTTCTACTTTTTATTTTTAACACGCCTTGAGTATTACCCTGCAGAGTGGAAGGTCTCAATGATTACTATGATACCCAAGCCAGGGAAGGATCCCACTAAAATAGAATCATATAGACCAATAAGTCTACTACCAACAATTTCAAAACTATTCGAAAAATTGTTAATGGCGAAGTTGAGTCCAATATTGAACAATGTGGGATGCATCCCTGATCATCAATTTAGTTTTCGGGCTAAACATAGCACCATAGAACAAACGCACAGACTAGTCAATGTCATAAGACAGACCTTGGAGGACAAGAAATATTGCTCAGCTCTATTGATTGACATTTCTCAAGCCTTTGATAAAGTGTGGCACGACGGGTTGATGCACAAAATAAAGTTGAACTTGCTACAAATACTCACAAGCTTCTGGAAAGCTACCTATATAGGCGAAAATTTGTTATCAGAGAAGGCGATTTTATAAGCCCAACTCAACCTATCGAGGCAGGTGTTCCCCAAGGCAGCATACTGGGGCCTACTTTATATTTGATTTACGCCTCTGATATGCCAACGACATCCGGAATCCACACTTCAACCTTTGCAGATGATACAGCGTTTTTGAGCGTTCATAAAAACCATCAATTAGCTTCGCGAAATTTGCAGGAGTATATTTCAGTATTAGAGAAATGGCTAAAACTTTGGAAAATCAAAGTTAATGAACAAAAATGTACTCATGTCACATTCACACTGTGAAAGCAAACATGTACACCTATCCAAATAAACAACTGACCTATTCCGCAGCACAGTGAAGTCAAGTACCTTGGTATTCACCTGGACCGCAGGCTAACGTGGAAGCCTCACATTGAAGTAAAAGTCACTCAGTTGAAACTAAAAGCAGCGCAACTAAATTGGCTTATGGGCAGAAACTCGACTTTGAAGTTGGATTGCAAACTTCTGTTATACAATGCAATTCTAAAACCTATATGGTGCTACGGAATTCAATTATGGGGCACCGCCTCAGCGTCAAATATTGAAAAAATTCAAAGGCGACAAAACCAAGTTCTTCGAAAGATTACTGCAGCTCCATGGTACGTAAAAAATTCACGAATTCGTAAAGATCTGAGAGGAATTTTCTAAGTACGCGACAAGGTAAGTCAGTAAACTTTAACCCTCTCCAAACCCTCTTGCGCGCAATATTCTTAATTTTGGTGGTCACACTCGGCTTAGAAGAAGGGATACCGTTGCCACCATCAGATTGCTCAATAGGTGATTTTACCGAAATAGCTCCCGCATAATAAAACTTTGTGTCTAGCATTGACCGGACTTAAGTATAAAGCACATTTTTTTTAACTTTAAATTTAGTATTAAGATTCGAATACTTATTGTTAGATCATTTTGTACATTCAATAAAACAAAAATACTACAAAAACAAAAAAAAATCTTTATACAAAAATATCACAATTTTAAAATAAAGCGAGTAATAAGTTCGTGCTTTTTTTTACTTTTTTATAGCTTTTTTGAGGTCCAATCCTAAAATTCCTTTTTATATTAAGCCATCGATATGTCTGCATTTCGAAAAGTTTTGTTTTTGCTTAATTTAAAATTTTTGAACCGATTTTAAGCCTAACCACGATTTTTAGTGGCTTAATAGATCATAAAATAGAATTCTATTATAATCTACAATAGGAGTGAAGATTAAACTCATGGCGCTCTACTCAAAGCTTATAAAATCGCTTCTTAATTTGATGCCTGCCGGGTGTTTAAAATTGCCACTATTCGAATTATTAGAAAAAAGTCGAATAATCGATCGCCCTAATTTGTACAATAATGTATGAAACAATTCCAAATTTGGAGGATACACACTGTGTGTAATTTTGATGTTTTCATGGTAAGTTTGCAATTGGGGGATATTCTGCGTAATGTTCATGGTTTAAAGCAAAAATGCCCAGGCCTATGCGCTTGGTACTCAATTGTTTTTGTAAATGCGCTTAGCTATAGGGCTGTGCTCTTTAATACACAAATAGTGCGCTTAGCATTAGCAATGAAAATTACACAAACAACTTCGTCTTTTATATTTTTTTCGTTCTTCACCGCACACACAGAAAAGCAAAGCAGCAACACTTTCGCATGTTTTGCTGGTAAACATTGACGACAGCGATTATCAGTGTGAATTTTGTTTTTGTAAATTGTTTTGCTTTTTACAACAAAAAATATTAAATAAAAGTAGTTTTTCCTTAAATGTATTGGTGTTTACTCTTCCATATAGAACTTTTGGGCATCACTGGTTTAAAGACTTTCTCGGGTATCATACATCGGCATGCAAAACAATACTGAAGCTACGTACACACCGTTGTCAGATCTTACAATATTGCCAGTAAAATTGTCTGAAAATGTATTACAATCGTGTGAGCTGCCAATTTTTAACTTACAACGTTGTCAGAAAAACCATTGTCAATCAATTGTTAGACGACAATGTTGTCAGGCATCTGACAATCGTGAGAACTCACTTCGTCGGCATTGCCAGATAATTGGCTGATATTGTAAGCTCAGTTTTAATTGTCAGATGTATAAAATTAATGCACCTGACAATGGCACCATTGTCAGAAAAAAATTGATGGGCAACACTGCCAAGCAGATGGTTGTTGATATGCATAAGTGGCAATGCCTTACAACATGTCTGGCAATTTTTTTCATCTAACAATCTGACAACCGTGTGAAGTGACAATTTTTGTTGTCAGATGAATTATTTGTCAGACCATAGTCTGATAATGAAATTGGTCGCACAATTTACTTCTGCGAGACAATTTTTCATTGTCAGCATGTTGCCAGATCTTACAATATTGTAACATCTGACAACCGTGTGTACATACCTTGATGCTTTAACTACGAAGTGCACTGTGTAGATTTGAATGTTTCAAGGCTTTCAATATGAAACGCAGTGTACGAATTTGAATGTTGGCTGCTTTAAATCTAAAACGCACTCAGTGCTTTGATAAAAAGAATTATTTTATTTAGTCATGCAGCATCTATCTAACAGATATTTCCGTGATACAAAAGCAATTCATTGAAGAGATTCTTCGCACAATGAAAATGAACTGCATTCATAAACAAGCGGATTTAATAAAACAGAAACGTATTTTAATAAATATCGAATGCGTTGGCATAAAAGTTTAATGCAACATAAAAAAGAAGCCAACCGCTTGTAAAAATTGTATACCAAACATGTGCCTGATTTTATGAGGATAGAGGGTGTCGCAAAAAGTATATTTTTTTTTTTCTTCAATATAAATTGAAAAATATTGCTTCAAGAATATTGCTCTAAAGTGAGCGGTTTGGTGACGTCAAGTAGAAACATGCTCATATATGCATACATGTGTATATACGAGGGCGGATTAATATTGAAACTACCCAGCGCTAGGTGTTAAAATTTCACCCAAATTCATGGATTAGTTTATTTGTTGTGTTTCTTGAAAAATTGAGGAAAAATGTGAACTTATTTACGGTATTCAAAGGGTTGTCATAAAGTCATAAGTCTTGAAATATTAGTATGAAAAAATATGAAAACTGTAAGCATATAAATTATTTTAAATTTGAGTCACCTGAGATATTTACGGTTTAGTTACGGCAAACTCCGTTTAGAAAGTCTTATTACGAGTACTTTCTGGCTTTTTTGTTTTAAGCACAATATAATAGCGGTTCTCACGCTTCGTAGTAAAGTACTGTTGTAGAGCTTGTACATATTGTAGATTTAGTAAATCTTGGTTAGTTTAAAACTAGACAACAACAAAATTCATAGATTTTTAATTTACTATATTAACAACCTTTACAATACCAAAAACCATAGTAGATATAGTAAACGTAGTAAGTTCATTTATTTACAACTATGAAACAGCCGGCAGACTTGACGCCACATTTATTTTTTTGCTGTTAATAAAATATATGTACACAAACATTGTTTAAAATGGAAAACATCAAAAATAAAAAAAAATATGAAAAAAAGTTGAAAAAATGAAGATGAGATTACGTATTTTTTTAAGTTTTATCTCTTTTCGCGAAACTCCCAACTGAAAAATTCTTTTGTGTTACAAAAATATCTGAAAAATGTCAGCTTTTTTACAATACCAAAGAAAAAGTGGCTCATACTAAGAAGTTTACAATAGTATTATATTTAAAAGCATTTTATATATAATACAAATAGTGAAAACCGCTAATACATTATGACACTATGCGTGATATGACACTGTTTGAATCCCCCTATTTTTGATACTGTATTGTTTTTAATAATATTTATTAAACAGATCCCCCTGAAGATATCAACAAAAAATTTACGAAAGGTTGCGAAAAAAATGTAAATAAAGTTGTTTTAATATACATGGGAAAATTAAGGTCCAATTAGCTTAAATAGGAACTAAGGTGCATAAAAATATCGAAAAAAGAATTTCGTGCAGTGATTAAACATTGTTATTTTAAACGGAAAACGGCGTAAAAGAAAAACTCAATAAACATTACGGTGAGTCTGCTTCATCAGATTACATGGTAAAATATTGGATTAAACACGGCCGAACAAGCACTGCAACAATACCATCAACAGGTGGTTATCGCAGAAATCTAAAAACACATTGCTGATGAGTGTATCGTCATCACTATTACAGGTACCATATTTCAAGTATTTGGGATAGTCACAAGAACGGCGTTTTGAATTGACAAGTTTATAAAACGATTTAGGGTTAGTTTTCAACTGTACTAAGAAGTGCATTGAGCTAAAAGGAGGCTATGTTGATAAATAAATAATTTTTGAAAAAAAAAAATGTTTTCCTACTTAGGTAGCTTCAATATCAATCCGCCCTCGTATGTATGTAACTGCGTAAACGCGAGAAAATATGTGTTATACAAATTCGCTTTCATAGACTCCTGAATAAATTCCCTTTAATGCTATATTTCTATAATGATTAAATGAGTGTATGAATGAAGCTGACTTTGTGTGCACTATATATCTGATAGATGCATTTGATATACAATTTTTTCTGTTTGTAGCGAGTACATTTTTTTTAATAAATAAAACTTTATTATACTCATTTGTATTTCTTTAGATCTGCCTATGAATTAAGTGGCATTTATTTGTTTGCTACAGCAAGATGCATTTTTCCCCATTTAAAACTCCACACTCCTTCCCCCAACAATCAGCACTTAAACGGTGTTAATTTACAATTGAAGAAAACCAGCTTAATAACACATGTACTCGTACAAATAAATGATGAAGTTGCATACTCAATTGCAAGTTGTATTCATTAAAATATATCATCTTCTGACTTTTGTTTTTTACTTTTTTCTTTTTTGTTTAATAATTATAAAATATTTGTTGTTGATTTATGCATCTTTATGCTGCCATAATGAAGGAAATAAAAAGTGGTAGATTTTGTCTTAAAAAAAACACTAAAAGAACAAAGTCCAAAGTGTGGACTCGCAAACAAAAACCAGAAAAAAGCGAGAGAAAAAACTATTAAATTTTTTATTAACAGATGTTTAATGTTTATTTAAAAATGAAGGAACTTCATTAAAGAAAATTAACACTTGTTTGAAGTGTGTTTTATATTTGCTTGTTTAGCAATTTTTGCTTTTAAGTATAATTTTACGGAACCAAATCGCATATTATTTTGCATAAAATCGATTTGTTCGGTGTGAGAAGAAACAACTCCTATGCGGGCTCTATACCCTCTAAATTTTACTTAAAATATATTTGGGCATATTCATAAGAATTAATAAAAAGAGTTTGAAATGAATTTTATGTGGTATTTATGGGACACGAATGAGTGATACGAGGTCTGATCAAAAATAGCCATTATTTTAAATTTTTTCAAAAAGTATTTATTTATTCATCAATAACTATCTTGTTCGTTTCAAAGTAGTCCCCCTCAGATATAATACACTTATGCCAGCGTTTTTGCCAATGCTCGAAAGACTTTTTGGTTTCGCCAACAGCTCCTGTTTCGATTTTTTTTATCCCCTCAATTGTAGCAAAACGCTTTCCTTTCATCGGCGTCTTTAGTTTTGGGAAGAGGAAAAAGTCAGCGGGCGCCAAGTCTGGTGAGTACGGTGGTTGAGGCATGAGCACAAGCATCGATGTGTGAGCTGGTACGTTATCATGGTGAAAAATCCATGTTGGTTTTTTCCACAATTCTACGCGTTTCTGGCGAATTGCTTCGCGCAAACGTCGCATAAGTTCAAGGTAGTATTTCTTATTGACCTTATGGCAAGAATTCATGATGCATTACTTCATTGCAGTCGAAGAAAACAGTGAGCAAAACCTTCACATTTGACCGCACTTGACGTGCTTATTTTAGTATTGGCTCTTCTGGTCGCTTCCATTGGGATACAGATTTCCTCAAAAAGGTCATAACTGGTGACGAATCATGGGTGTATGGCTATGACATGGAAGCTAAAGCCCAATCATCCCAATGAAAGCGTCCAGAAGAGCCAATACCGAAAAAGCACGTCAAGTTCGGTCAAATGTGAAGGTTTTGCTCACTGTTTTCTTCGACTGCAATGGCATGGTGCGTCATGAATTCTTTCCACTAGGTCGTACGGTCAATAAGGAATGCTACTGCGCCAAGCAATTCGTCAGAAACGCACAAAATTATGGAAAAACATGCAGGCATGTTCCCACACTTGCTAGTTTTCTAAGTCGCCAGGTGACTTGAAAACGCTAAATTTATTTTTAGTTGCTCTGTAACTCACGCGTTTTGCTTGCGAGTTGACATAATTTGAATGCTAAAAACACATGTTTTACCTAAGCAAATAAACTAAAAATTGAAAATGCCAGAAGCATTCATATTATGCATTTTGGGTTAAAAATGTAATCAAAAATTATATGTATATATTTGGCTGGCGTATTAAGAACATTTTTTAAATTGTATGTATTTAACGAAAATTCTATGAAAAATCGTCTAGTTTTTATTCTAATAGAAGGAAAACAAACTTAATTTAATATATTACGTCATTTTATTCTATGTTTAAGGTTCAGTTTAGTGTTAATTTATCAGTTCACTCTTGCGATTTGAACTCGCCTAAAATCTGGCGATTGCGGTTTACAGAATACCTTTCTTTCAAGTCACAATTGCAAATGTCATGCGAGATGCGAGTGTCAGAACATGTCCGATGAATTTTGCACCATGATAACGCACCAGCCAGCACATCGGTGCTTGTGCGTGAGTTTTTGGCCAAATCGCTGACGTTTTCCTCTTCTCAAAACTGAAGACTCCGATGAAAGGAAAGCGTTTTGCTACGATTGAGGAGATAAAAGAAAAATTGAAACAGGAGCTGTTGGCGATACCAAAAAGCGCGTTTCAGAAGTGTTTCGAGGATTGGAATAAACGGTGGCATAAGTGCATTATATCTGAAGTGGATTACTTTGAGGGGAACAAGATAGTTAAGCTATGTACACATGGTTGTCAGATGTTACAATATTGTATGCTCTGGCAACATGCTGACAATGTAGTGACAATGAAAAATTGTCCCGCAGAAGTAAATTGTGTGTTCAGACGATCGTAAGAAAATCGTACAATTCCATTGTCATACTATGGTCTGACAAATAATTTATCAGACAACAAAAATTGTCACTTCACACGGTTGTCAGATTGTTAGATGAAAAAAATGGCCAAACATGTTGTAAGGCATTGCCACTTATGTATATCAACAACGATCTGTTTGGCAGTGTTGCCCATCAAACTTTTTTCTGACAATGATGCCATTGTTAAGCTACGTACACACGGTTGTCAGATCTTACAATTTTGCCAGTAAAATTGTCTGAAAATGTATTACAATCGTGTGAGCTGCCAATTTTTAACTTACAACGTTGTCAGAAAAACCATTGTCAATCAATTGTAAGACGACAATGTTGTCAGGCACTGACAATCGTGAGAACACTCTTCGTCGGCATTGCCGGATAATTGGCTGGTATTGTAAGCTCAGTTTTAATTGTCAGATGTATAAAATTAATGCACCTGACAATGGCATCATTGTCAGAAAAAATATTGATGGGCAACACTGCCAAACAGATGGTTGTTGATATACATAAGTGGCAGTGCCTTACAACATGTCTGACAACGTTGCAAGTTAAAAATTGGCAGTTCACACGATTGTAATACGTTTTCAGACAATTTTACTGGCAATATTGTATGATCTGACAACCGTGTGTACGTAGCTTTTTTAATGAATAAATAAATACTTTTTGAAAAAATTTAAAATAACGGTTCTTTTGATCAGACCCCGTGCATATAAACTTTTTTATTTGCTTGCTTGTAGCTGGTTTCTAATAGTTTGTTTCTAGAACACCAAAAAAAAAAAAGTGAGAGCTTTTCATATAAAATCGCTTGACACGTTGCTGGGGCTTGTGTTGTAAAAATATCAAATATTTATAAGAAAAACAAAAGTTCGCTAGCCCAGTTTTTGTTGCGACTTAAACAAGAGTTTCTATTGCATTAATAGAAAAAACCATCTTCACCAAAATTCCAACAGCTCCATATTTCAAACACTTAATTAAACGTACGCCCTGAGTTTAGTAATTTGCTAAATAAATGAAGTAGATAAAATGCAATGATTTATTACATTTTTTTTTAACTATCTCAAAACAAACAACAATCGTAAAACATGTGTTTTATGAATCAAAATAAACATGCAAAAATGTTAATGAGTGTACGAGTCCGAGTTTAAGACGATACAATCCATTTACTACGAAAAACAATTGTTTTCATTCAATAACAATTAAATACAGTTGACAGTGAAACTTTTTTTTTACCAGCAAATGGAATGCTGTTAAAGTTGAGCGGGAATGTATGATGTACATGCACCTGCATGTATGTATGTATGTTGTATGTATAGAAGCTCAAATTCTGTTATTTTCTTTGTAGTAGATAGTTTGTAAGCCACTGGTGCCAGTAGTTTTTTTACTTTCAAAAGCTTTTATTTTACAAAAGTCATTTTAATTTCATATTATTTCAGCCATCAGTGCATTTAAAACCTTCAACAATCGAACAGAAAACATTTTTTTACTATCGAACAAATGTGTTTTGGTTACTTGCAACTTGTTCAATGCTTTTTAAACCAGTTTTGTCATTAAAAAATATTTCAGACAGAGCAATTAATCAGCGTTGACAGGTTGGGGGAACTTATACCAAATCTGAGGTTAGTTTTGTTACAAAAAACATATTTATAAATTTTTGAAATTCATAGAAATTATTCGACATTGTTAAAAAAATATATAAGAGTTTTGCTTGTCTAAAAACAGTTTAATGCATTTTTCTTCTAGTTAGCATTTCAATATTTTTATACCGTTCACAAATATGTAAAGGGTATATATAAGTTTGTGATTCCGTTTGTAATTTCTACAATTTTTATTTGCGACCCTATAAAGTCTATATATTCTGAATCAGAATCAATAGAATGTTGAAATACCGTTTCTGAGAAAACCATTAGACTTAGAAGCTTTTTTCTTTCATTCTTTTACCCCATCAATTCATGGGTTTGCTATTGAAATTCAGTAATATCGGTTCACGTATAGCTGAGATATATTCAAAATTCTGAAAAAAGCCATTTTTTTGGAATTTTGTACGAAAAATTTTGAACAAAATTGTATGTTTTGCTTCAAACTTCACACATTTATTAAGCATGACAATTAAAAGGAAGAAAAAAATGTTTCCCGATATCAGTCCATATATGTCCGAGATATAGCCTAAACCGATTTCTTAATGAAAATATCGCGCAACCGAACTTAATTTTTTTTTTTAAATCAGTTCTGGTAATGAAAAAAGGTTACTGAAATACAGACAATGAAAATTTCCGATATCAGTCCACATATACCCGAGATATAGCTTAAACCGATTTTTCAGTGAAAAAATTTTTCTTTTTGCTTAAAATCAGTTCTGGTAATGAAAAAAATTTTACTAAAATACAGAAAATACCAATTTCCTATATCGGTCCATATATACCCGAGATATAGCCAAAACCGATTTTCCAAGAATATATCGCGCAAGCGAACTTAAACAACTTTTTTTTCCTTAAAAGCTGTTCTGGTTATAAAAGGTTACTTAAATACAGAAAATGAAAACTTTCGATATCGGTCAATATTACCCGAGATATAGTCTAAACCGATTTTTCCATTAACATTTTTTTTTTGCTGAAAAGCAATTCTCGTTATAAAGGAAGATTACTAAAATACAGAAAATATAAAATTCCGATATCAGTTCAAATATAACCGAGATATAGCTTAAACAAACTTTTCCATGAAAATGTCCATGAAAGATTTCTTTTTTTTTTAATGGTGATTACATGGCAAAAATATCTTTTCCCCGATATCGGTCCATATATATCCGAGCATATTTTGTTAAATATTAATTTGTTAAATTTTTGTTGAACTTTTATAATTTTTTAAATTAAAAATTGTTTGGTTTGTACATATGTACAACAGGTTTTTAGTTCAAGTTTTTCCTTTCTTAATTTTTTTTTTTAAGAAGGATTTTTTACAATACAAATTTGCTGTGATCAATAATTTTGATTGAAGAAGACAAGAAAAATAATAATCAAATCTTTAGCTGGGGGACAACTAGCTGTTTCGTAGTCGCTACACTACTCATCAGCACCCACTGGGATTCGAACTCGGGACATGACGTATCATGATCTACTGCTTTAACCACTAAGCCACCGAGCATTTAATTATTTTCTATCTATATTCATCTCATATTGAATCACATATGCATTTTGTTAATTGCCCACATTGTTTGTACAGCGTTTGCTGTCTCTAAACTAGCGGTATTTATTTTATTTTATTAACATACATATTTTTTGTATTTTAATATTCTCCGGACCCAGAGATGTAAATATTAATTTGTTAAATTTTTGTTGAACTTTTATAATTTTTTAAATTAAAAATTGTTTGGTTTGTACATATGTACAACAGGTTTTTAGTTCAAGTTTTTCCTTTCTTAATTTTTTTTCTTAAGAAGGATTTTTTACAATACAAATTTGCTGTGATCAATAATTTTGATTGAAGAAGACAAGAAAAATAATAATCAAATCTTTAGCTGGGGGACAAAATTTATAATATATACTATACATACAAGTGACTATCGTGAAGGGTATTTTAGATTTGGCACAGCCGAATATACCACACTCTTACTTGTTTTAACTGGGTCTTTTCAAACTAAGGATGACTAGGGATGAATCAAAAATAATAGCTTACGCTTTGTGGAAGTCTGTTATGCTGTTTACATCAGTCAGCTGTAGAATGTGACGTAGAGAGTGATCTATGGATATTATTGTAATAGCAAAAGCGACTGAAGAAACAACAAACTTTTGACAAAATTGTTAAAAATTAAATAAATTAAAATAAGGTGTGAAGTAAAAAGTTACAAAAACAAATGGTTTGTTTGACCTTTTCAGGTAATCACAAAGAGAACGAATTTCGGACCCAAGTGAGCTGGGGAACCTAGGATATATTAGGGAATCCAGCGGCCTACCTATCTTAGCTAAATGGCTTGGCCATTTCTTAGAAAACGGACTATCCAAGCCGGCAGAAGAAACCATGGTCATGAAGTTTCCGAACTGCCTGTGTAAATGTTAACAAATATCTGATAAATACAATATAAACACCCTGGAGATAACCTCACATAGATGGAGGATATTGAATTTTTTTTTAATTTTGCAAAAAATTCTTTAAGCCAATATTTCTTGAATTATAGGACATCTCATTTATAATAAATTTTCTTCTTCATTTCAACTCGGTTCATCGTTCCATACCAACTCGTTGATCTTTGGCCCAAAATTTTCGTCAATATCTCGTGCCAGCTTATAATCTACTTATGTTTGATATTTCACAATAAATGGTTAGATAGCTTAACGAGGTTAGACAATTTGCCTACCCTTGAAGAATTCCTCCCCTGTATAATCAATTGCTCTTTCATCAATGTTGCCAACTTCACAAACATCGATTAGTCAGACTCAAGAGAGTCTTAGTTACTCTTCCCAGGATTTATTTTCGTTTGCAATAGCCTTACAATGTATTTTTTTTTTTATTGCTGTTTATGCTTTATAGAGGTTCTGTACTCATATTACAAAACTTTGGTTTACTACACTTGTTTGGCTTATTCCTGAGCGCGGCTCTTTTGCATGGGATTATCTGTATGCTATTTATATTTATTTCTAATATTATATGATGGGTTGGTATCATTCATCAGGCTCAAGTTCAATTCTGGCTAAAGCCAAGTAATATTTTTATTTTTAATTATAACAATTTTTGCCGTGCTTGTAAAAACTTCAATAAATACTACCAAATTATCTACATGGCAAGAGAAATGTTATATTAGAAAGAGTATAGCTTTATACAGGGTGTTTTTTTAAGCTAGATAGAACTTTAAATTGTAAAAAGTAACACAAAAAATTAAATTTTGATGAAACATTTTTTTTATTTGTTTCAGTATAGACTCACGCTTGAACAACGCTACGAAATTATCCAAATTTACTTTGAAAATCAGTCGTCGATTCGCGCGTTGTTTTATCGCAAAATTGTGTTCAGCGATGAGGCGCATTTTTGGCTTAACGGGTTTGTTAATAAGCAAAATTGCCGCATATGGAGTGAGACCAATCCACAAGAGACCCTACAGACTCCATTACATCCAGAAAAATGCACTGTTTGGTGCGGTTTTCATGCTGGTGGCATCATCGGACCTTATTTCTTCAAAAATGAGGCCGGAGCTCTCGTTACGGTCAATGGAGATCGTTACCGCACCATGATCAATGATTTTTTGTTTGAAAATATGGATGACATTGATCCGGAGGAGATGTGGTTTCAACAGGATGGCGCTACGTGCCATACGGCGAACGCAACCATCGACTTACTGAAATCAAAATTTGGCGATAAGTTGATTTCGAGAAATGGACCTGTCAATTGGCCTCCAAGGTCGTGCGATTTGACACCTCTCGATTATTTCCTGTGGGGCTACGTGAAGTCACTGGTTTATGCTGATAAACCAGCAACAATTGACGCCTTGGAGGCCAGCATTGTTCGTGTTGTTCGTGACATACGGCCAGCAGTGCTCGAAAAAGTGGCCCAAAATTGGACGTCCAGAATGCGCTTCGTCAAGAACAGCCGCGGTGCCCATATGCCCGAAATCATTTTCAAATGTTAATGTCACGTATTGATCTTTCGAATAAAAAAAAATTTTGATTACAATTTAATTTTTTGTGTTATTTTTTACAATTTCAAGTTCTATCGGGCTTAAAAAAACACCCTATATCTCCATATCTGAATTATTTATTATGAGTAAAAAAGATGTGATAATCTTCTGAGCTAAATAAATTATATTAACTAACTTAAGGGTCAATAAAATTCATTTATTTCAATAATAAACTATTTAACAATATTTTAATATTTTTTTATAAGCAAGTAAGAAGTTTTCATATCACAGTTACATTCGGAAAATTAGCTTATGTGCTACTTATTAAACATAGACGACTAACTCGTCTAGAAAACTGGTAAGAAAAAGTATTCAATTTTATCAGTGGCTTTCCAACAAATTTTATAGACGAGTTACTCGTTTGTGTGCTGTAAACAGCACATAAATTTAAAAAATATTTATATTAATAATAATTTCTTTGTCATGGCAACACTGATCTTGGCGAGAGAAACAATTTGCTAAAGAATTTTAGTTGTTTACCTTTCGCTTGGACCGAGTGCAAACAAACAAAATGTGTACTCGTAGATGGTAAAAGTTAGCAAAAAAAGAAGTGTATATAAATTTGTATAAAAACTTTAATGAACACATTCAACTACATACGAAAGTGCGCATTTTAAAGCCCTGTTGGAATTTCTGAATTGAGTTGAATAAAATTAACAAATCACTATTTTGATAACTAGCTTTTTTGCGAATTAAAATCTGAAGCCAAAATGAGAGTCACTTGTTTTTGTATCACTTTTTTCTTTTATTAACCAGTGTAGTGCAGATAAGTTTATGAAAAACTCTTGTCAAAATATAATAGTCAAAAAATTAATATATGCAGGACACTAAATTTGTACTCTCTGAAGCAATCTAAATACGGGTACATGTATATATAACTCAAAGGTGACTGACTGACTGACATAGTGATCTATCAACGCACCGCCCAGACCACTAGACGTATCGGGTTGAAATTTGGCATGCAGGTAGATGTTATGACGTAGGCATCCGCTAAGAAAGGATTATGATTAACTCTGCCCCCAAGGGGTTAAAATAGGGAATGAAAGTTTGTATGAAACTTTCATGGCACGCGAAGCCTCGGGCAACAGCTAGTATATGCATATACATGTATAGTACATTTTATGTATTGGAACCCAATAAAACTAGTTCGTAATGACTCAGAAACTGATTCAGTTTGAGTAAATACTGTCTCACTCAAGTAAAAAGGGGTTGCATTTTAGTCGCCAGTTACTCATTGTGGCTGTTGCTTGTAATTCGCTAGTATTGACTTAGCTGTAATTTCTACTAGGATGCTGGTAGTTTGGGATTTGCCAAATTGTTTACGTAAGAAAATAATATAAATGACAACAACAACAAATTTTATGAAACTTTTACTTAGAAAGTGTAATACACTTTGATAACAACATTGTCTTAAGTCATTTTAGATCTATGTGATTTTAAGTTTTATGTTTTCAAAGAGTTATAAACAAATAATAGTTGATACTACCATAGATTATGAAATTGATTTACATCAGCACCCGCCTTGTCGGCCTAATCTGATAATGGACTAACTCCAGTGGGTGAACTATCCACGGTTGACCAGCGCCCCCTTGTGGCTTGCAAGGCTCACACAGATCACAGCTTCTGCCATAAGTTTGTAGCCATATGGAAAACCCCTTTTTTAAGAGTTCAGGCCTTCTGATCCCTCTGCTATGCAATTTCCCAACAGTCAATGGAAGACAAGGTTTAATGAGTTGGTAGGCTGAAGTCCATTAAGAACATTAGCCCTTAACTAACTCACCCGTCTAATCAATACACCTGGTGCCTTACAGTACAGGTATCTGTTGCAAGACAACAGCACCTCGGGAGGTTACAAGTCACCCAAAACTAGCATGCAGCAAACTTATCATACTTATGATACTACTACAATATATAAGAGCTGAAAATTTGTAATATATCAGTGTTTTTTATTTTATTTATTTATTTATTTATTCAAGTTAATTTCAATACATAAAACCTCTTTGGGCAATTTAAAATAATGTATTGATTTGTTTAACAGTTCTGTGTTTAATAAAAAAAAAATCCAAAATACGGCAGAAGTTCTGAGTTTAGCGATAATTTTTCCGACAGCTGAATGCGACTTCTTGCCCATCTTCGCCGCCGAATTCGTACAATTGATCGTTCACTACTGTACGAGTATATTAAAGACTTATGTTAGACATAATAAATGCACACACATACGAGGGCGGATTGATATTGAAGCTACCTAAGTAGGAAATTTTGATTTCAAAAACCATTTATTTTTCAACACAGTCTCCTTTTAGCTCAATACACTTAGTAAGATGATGTTCCATTTTTTTTATACCATCTGAATAATACGATTTTGGGAACCCCTCAAAATACGCGTTAGTTTCGGTAATCACTTCTTCGGTTGAAATGAATCTTTCTCCTGCGAGCCATTTGTTCAAGCTTGGAAACAGGAAAAATTCACTAGGTGCTAAAACTGGACTATAAGGTAGATGATCAACCAATTCCAAGTGTGTTTCACATAATTTTGGAAGAAAGAGCACCTTTTTTTTCTTTAAATGTATTCGTTTTTTCTTGATTGCATCAATTAATTGATCCAATAATGGCACAATAATACTTTCCTGTGATTGTGGATCCTTTTTCAAGATAATCCACGGAAGCAAGGCTACGGCCACATACAGTGGCCACAACCTTGCCAGCCGATTTCACTATCTTCGCCTTCGTCGGAGTATTTCCACCCATTGTTTCGATTGATTTTTGGTTTCAGGTGTGTAGTGGTGGACCCACGTTTCATCAACAGCTATTAATCGAAGCCAAAATTTACCAGGATTATGCTTTATCATGGCCAAACACTGCTGTGAAGTGGTCCGTCAAACTCGTTTTTGTTTGACACTGAGCAAACGCGGCACTCATCTTGCCGATAGCTTTCTCTTATGCAAATTGAACACACGTTCATATGATATGCTTACAACTTGATTCGGCGAGCATTCATAACGATATCGAGGAATTTCTTGGTATTTTCTTCAGTAACCACCTCTTTCGGCCTTGCTGTTGAAAATATTGGTGCAGTGCTTGTTCAGCAATCCAACATTTTGCTACGTAATCTGACGGAGCAGACTCACTTTGGAAACGTCAACGAATAGAGCTAAGCAATAATTTGTATCTTCGCACATCTTTTTGATAATAATTAAAAGTCTATGTGTTTGTGGTGCTTTGCTGAGCCCTTAACCCGAATGATGGTTAGAAATACATTCTACTTCATTCAAGATTGGAATCCAACTTCGTCATTAGCAATTTCTCGAACAGTTTGGAAATTGTCGGCAATAGACTTATTACCTATATGACTCAACTTTTGTAGAATCCTTTCCTGGCTTGGGTATGATAGTAGGAAAATACTCAAGACCTAAAATAGCATTAAAAATAAAAAGTACGTTTATTCTAGCTACTCGGGCTAACTGCACAGGTATTTTGTTAGTAATTTTATCAATACCTGGAGCTTTTCTGGGGTTTAAGCTATTAATAGCAGTCAATTGATTGATATAACATTTTAATTTTCCGGACGATGCTAACAAACTGTTAGCAAAATATCGAAATAGAAATAAAAAATACGTTGCTTTTTTATAAAAAACAACAAAAGATCTTAAGCTGCAAAAATTTAAATAATTTAACATAAAAGAAGATCAAATAATATTAGGATAAAATTCTACTAATAGCACTCTCGAAATCTTGAAAACGAAGTCTAAAAGACACTTCAGCTTCATCATTCGATCTGTCAACGGTAAAGACGTTTCTCAAGTGGTTGGCATACAACATCCCCTTTACACAAGGAAAGCCTAGCTCTAATGGGTCTCTTTAGTCCTCTTGCTGCTTTCCACAAAGAATAATCGAATTGAGTACTACCCTCAAGGCTTTCCAAATACGTTGTGAAGGGAGCCATTCTTTGGAATTCAATCAAATTTCTTAGTTGACTTATACATTCTCGGAGTCTAGCTTTAAGCTGGGGAGACATACATTTGCCATTCTCTTCTAATTCTTTTATTTTCTGAGACAAGGTGTTCGATTTCAGAAGAACAAGTTCGGCTATTCATATTTCTAAAATTTGTAGTGGTAGCATATTGCACGGCTTTTATAATACTTTGGGAAAAATCGTTAATTGGCTCAATATCCTCTGGAGTTCTCAAAGATATATTTTCCGAACAATGAGTACTTAAATACTTTCTATATATTAGCCAATTCACTCTAGAGTGGAATACAACTATGTCGTTAAACGGACATCCAACCTACTGCGAGAAAATAAAGAGATAATAGTGGGTGACAAATCCAATGAAGGCTTCAATTCCAAAATCAATAATATCTGGGATCTTTTGCCGGTCAGACGGCCAATAGGTGGGATGCCCGCTGGGGATTACATGTAGACCCATTTTTGATATAGTATCAAAAAGCATACGATCTTTCGGGGAGATTAAGCGTTACTATGTGTTTATATGACAAAAATATAACAATAGAAAAGTGGAAATTTTACCACTGACATATTTAAATAGGACTAAACTATATTAAAAACGATAATTTAGAGGTAGTGGCAACAATACAAATTATTATGATGTAACTAATAATGTTGCCACAACAATATTCCAAACAACTTCTTCCTTGCGTGCAAACAATTGGGATGTAAAGTTGAATATTTAAGAATATCTTTCAAAGGTTTCCAAGTCTAAAAAACTTTTCTTGATTTTGTAAAAGAAAACACAAATTAAAAATTAACATTTTTAAAGCTTGACCATTCAATAAATCATTTACTCGTATTGTCTGTCTATCATAAGTTGATTTCAAATCCAAGAATTTTTTTCACAAATATTTTATTGCAATTTTGTTCACTATTTTTTGTTTTTTGTTGACGTCAACCGAAAAAAACTCAATGCTCGCTTGAAAATTCAATATAAAAAATCTGTTATAGTCATCACCTTGATTCAAAATTGTAAACAAACAAAAAAAAAAAAATTACAAATAATTTGCAAATTTAGCGCAAGCTAAAAATTGTTTAAATCGTGTCAGTAAAACATAATTGCCTGAAACGAAAATCACTTTTTTCGTATGTTTTTTTTTAAGATTTCTTTTTTTATTGCTCATTTTTGGAAATTTCAAAAAACACCAAACAAAAGTTTATTTCGTTTCAGTTTTATAAATTTTAAGTATTAATCATAAATTCAGTGTTTGTAATCTGCGCCAAAAGTTGATACTACAAACACGTTTAAACATCGTAAACTAGTTTTTGCCATATTTTATCGTACAACTTTACAACAACAGAAAAAAATAGTTCAAGCAATTTAAAAATTCTTTAAATTTTAACATACTATAAGAAATTTATCAAAATGGGGTTCAAACAATTTTGTGGCATTTTAAAACATATTTTCTATTTTCTGGCTCACTTGAAAGTAGTGTGTTTTTTATGTTAGACGTTTGAATTCCAGCTTTTTTTACCAGGTGTCTGTCGGAAAGGTATACTTCTTTGCTTTGCCGCCATTTTGGTAAACAATGGTATTGACAGTGCACGTGGCAAATTTAGTATGGAACAAGTACAAGTAAGAGTGTAGTATATTCGGTTGGGCCGAATCTAAAATACCCTTAACAATAGTCACTTAAATATATATTTAGTATATATTAAAAATTTGAACTAAATATGCTTGGATATATATAGACCGATATCGTGGGGAAAATTTTTTTGTCTTGTAATCGCCAAGCCAAAAAGGTAATCTTTCATGGAAATTTTCATAGCAAAATCGGTTTACGTTATATCTCAAGTATAAGTATATATTTAAGTCACCTCCCTTTATTCCCATAACTGCTTTCCAGCAAAAATAAAAAATAGTTTCATGGAAAAATCGGTTTAGAATATATACCGATATCGGAAATTTTCAGTTTTTGTATATTAGTTGCCTCTTTTTTAAGCCAGCTGATTTTAAGAAAAAACAATTGTTTAATGGAAAAATCGGTTTTGGTTATATATCGGGTATACATGGACCCCTTTTGGAAATTTTCATTTTCTATATTTTAATACCCTCCTTTTATAACCAGAACTGCTTTTATAAAAAAAACCGCTTACGCGGCAAAATTGAAAAATCAGTTTACGCTATATCTCGGTTATATACGCAACGATGTCGGAAACATGCATTTTCTATATTTGAGTAACCTCCTTTTATTACCAGAACTGTTAAAAAAAAAAGAATAGTTTCATGGAAAAATTGGTTTAGCCTATATCTCGGGTATATATGGATCGATATCGGAAATTTTCATTTTCTGTATTTGGTAACCTCCTTTTATAACCAAAACTGCTTTTAAGCAAAAAAAAAGGTATTTAAATTGGCTTACGCGACATTTTCATTAAAAAATCGGTTTAGGCTATATCTCGGGTATATATGGACCGATAGCGGAGCTTTGCATTTTCTGTATTTTAGTAGTCTCCTTTTACTACCAGAACTGCTTTTAAGCAAAAAAAACATTATATTCGCTTACTCGACGTTTTCATTAACAAAGCGTTTTTGGCTTTATCACCGATATACATATCGGGCTGATATCGAGGAAAAATTTTTTCTGCCTTATAATCGCCATTCCAAATAATTGCGCCAAGTTTTAAGCAGAACAAACAATTTCTTTTTTCAAAAATGTTCATACAAAATTGCAAAAATTAATGAATTTTTCAGAATTTTGGATATATCTCGGCTATATGTGAACCGATTTTACTAAATTTCCATAGCAAACTCATGAATCGATGGGGTAATGGAATGGTGAAAGGAAATAGTTTCTAAGTCTAATGGTTTTCTAAGAAACTTTATACCAACGCCGGACATCGCTGAATCAACTATTCTATCAATACCAATTCAGAATATGTATACTTTACAGGATCGGAATCAAAATTGTAGAAATTACAAATGGAATCACAAACTTCTATATACCCTTGTGAAGGGTATAAAAAAAATTCGATAAACCAACGTGTGTTAATCGTCAAAACATTTTACTACAATCAATCATCGATTACTGTGATGATGAGAAAGTTACGTGAAATTTTTGGGAGAAACAACGAGCCAACGAAACGCACCATAGGCCCAAGCGTGGACCACAACGTGCTGCAAGATGGGGTTAAAACATTACTGCTGCTCTAGAAAGCATTCAAAACAATCTATCAACCTTAAATGATTTGACACAATTTGGCATAAGGATTTGCATTTGTTTCCATTTAAGATTCAGCTTCTCTACAATACCATTTACGCCGCCGTACATACGCCAATAGCAAGTTACTGCTCGCCAATGACAGCAATATTTTCATTTGAATGGGTGTGTGAATAAACAGAATATTCGATTCCGGGCAATGGAAAACCCTCAAATTATTCATCAGCCACCTTTATATCCATTAAAATTGGCACCAGAGTGCGATTTAATCAGGATGACTCAACTGATCTTACTGCGTTGAAAATGAAAACGGTGTAACGGTAACTGTAAATGGGGAGCGGTATCGTGATTTTTAACACATCGCATACAACCAGAATTGCAATAGAATTACTGCATTACACAACAAGTTATTTCAAGATATCATGATGTTGATTGACCTCAACGGTCGCCTGATTTGACTATTCCAGTCGTCTTTTTGTTAGGAATGTTAAATTGTTACTTTGCTTGAGACGTGTAAGGAAAGCCGCAAACAAACTTCAATATTCATCAGATGTACTTATGGCCGATTTTTCAGCAGAAATATTTTTTTTTTGAAATTGTTCCACTTATTTAAGTGTAGAAAATATGTTTGTTTTCAATACTTGTACTACTCACATCTGTATATATGAGCAAGATTTTCACGAATCATTAGCATTAATTTCGTTTTCGTGAACAATTTCATTGTGTGTGTGTGTTTGTGTGCGCGAGTGTGTTTTGTTTGCTTTATTGTTGTTGTGGCTGGCGGTGTTGCATGCATGTTGTTTATGGGAAATTACCATCAGCATTAACATGAAATTTATGTTAATTTAATTTTATGTTTAACAAAAAAAATTGTTGTTGCACATTCATACTTCTTATGATGCAATTTTCAGCAATCTTGGCAAGAAACAAGCACACACCACAAACACACACGCAAACATTTACATACTCGTACATTTGTTTGGATTTGGCAAATTCCGGTTCACTCTTATCGTCAAACACATCTTTTGGTGTTGTTCATTTTTCTCAAAGTACTCGTATTTTTCAATCTTAATTTATGTGATTTTATGGCTGTTGTTGGCATCAAGAAATTTGTTTATAACTTCAGCGTTCGTTTGGAAAGGAAAATTATTGATTTAGTACCGTTTCAAAGTGACAGCCGGCTTGTCTTAAATAGAAACAGTTTTATTTTCAAATACAATTATAATTTACATACGAATACACTTACAAACGAAACTAGAAGAGAGGATCCATTCATTTGTTGTATAGGGTATTCCAAATTAAAGCAAGATTTGAATTTGTTCCCATATAGAAATCTAAAGGCCCTGATTCACTATCCTACACGATCGTAAGATTCATTCACAGGAAACTGTTTCAAAAGTCTGGCCGACTTGAAAAAATCGCTTCAAAATGACCACAATATCATACAAGTATAATTGCAATAATTTATGTACACAATAAAATTATTAAAAACTTTTATTAACATAATAATTTTACGTATTAATTTGTTATTTTTTTTTTTAACATTATAATTTTTTAAATTAAAATTTTTTTGCTTTTTACATATCGCTCCTTTATTGCAACATAGTCATATCTCAAAAAAAGCTCGTTTCGAGAAAAACGCATTTAAAATTTTTAGTTTCCATACAGGTCTTAGCAAAATTTTTTAGAAAATATCTCCTGGAGCAAACAGTTTAAAAGCAATTTGAATAAATTTTTGGCAAAATAAAAATGATAGTACTCCTAATAATCTGCATTGTTAACTCGAAAAGCTAATTTGTTGAGATATGACTATGTTGCAATAAAGGAGCGATATGTACATCAGGTTTTAGTTCAAGTTTTTCCTTTCTTAAGTTTGTTTTTTACAATACAAATTTGCTGTGATCAATAATTTTGATTGAAGAAGACAAGAAAAATAATAATCAAATCTTTAGCTGGGGGACAAACTAGCTGTTTCGTAGTCGCTACACTACTCATCAGCACCCACTGGGATTTGAACTCGGGTCATGACGTATCATGATCTACTGCTTTAACCACTAAGCCACCGAGCATTTAATTATTTTCTATCTATATTCATCTCATATTGAAGCACATATGCATTTTTTGTTCATTGCCCGCATAATAATTTTACATTCCTTAAATTTTTTTCTCGCGTCACCAACAATATTTTCATATTTTTCACAATATATCTGTTTAAAATACAAAATATTTTAACAAAAACAAAAAAAAAAACACAAATCAATCAAAAATATCAAATTGTTTTGTTAACATTGAATTTAAAAATAACGTAATTTAAGCAGTTTGAAGTATCTATTGTGAATTACTTGTGTATATCTAATGTCAAAAATTATGGCAAAGGCTATATAAGTTAGTCGTAGTTGTAAAGGGTGGTTAAATTTCAAGGGCCGATGTTGATTTTGAATAAAACACAAACTATTTATTTTATTATGATATATGGGTATTAATTACTCAATTATGTATGGAACAAAATATCGGCCAAATGGGCGCCGCGACTACGGCGGCACACCTCCATCCGATGGTCCAAATTTTCGATGACCCTGAGGCATAATGGAGGTTCTCTGCCGTTAATGTGCCGAATTATCTCATCCTTTAGCTGTTGAATTGTTGCTGGCTTATCGACGTACACCTTTTCTTTCAAATAACCCCAAAGAAAAAGGTCCAACGGTGTCAAATCACATGATCTTGGCGGCCAATTGACATCGCCATTACGTGAGATAACACAGCCATTGAATTTGTTGCGCAAAAGAGCAATTGTTTCGTTAGCTGTGTGGCAAGTGGCACCGTCCTGCTGAAACCACATATCGTCTACATCCATATCTTCCAATTCGGGCCATAAAAAGTTCGTTATCATCTCACGATAGCGAACACCATTCACAGTAACTGCCTGACCAGCCTCATTTTGGAAAAAATACGGCCCGATGATGCCGCCAGCACATAAACCGCACCAAACAGTCACTCTTTGTGGATGCATTGGTTTTTCAACAGTCACTCTTGGATTCTCATTCGCCCAAATGCGGCAATTCTGTTTATTGACGAATCCACTGAGGTGAAAATGTGCCTCATCACTGAAGATGATTTTCTTCGAAAATTGATCATCATTTTCATAATAAGTCTGGATAACTTTAACACGTTGTTGGATTGTGTATCTCTCCATGGTTCAAATTGAATAAGTCTGAAATAGAGAAATGTCAAATAAAATTCGGAAAAAAAGCTTGGCGTTTAGGTGTGGTTCACATTCAACATCGGCCCTTGAAATTTAACCACCCGATATATTAATAAAAACAAAATGACACTTAGAATTTAACTGGCCAAGGGTGAGCATCCATTATAATAAAGCTGAAGTTTAACCATAAGAAAACCCACCTTTTTTCTTTTCAATTACCCTTTGCCGGTGAAAACGTTTTTTACAAGTTCTCTTGCAGAGGAAATATTGTTATAAAATCGAAATTGCAAGGAGATTAGTCTGCTGATATACTAACAATCCACTCATTACGAAGTAAGCTAACCAGGTACTAGCCTCCTACTCCGATTTTATTCAATATTTGATCGCACAGAAACCTTAATGTTTTGAAAAGTTTCATAAAATTTTTCAAATCGCACGATTTGTCAAAAACTCCGTCGCACGGTTGCATTTTTAGTACTTTTGCAGCACACATGCTTTATTTAGTAGATCGTACGATCGTGTATGATAGTGTAGCAAGGCCTTAATTGCTCAGAATTGCTTTGTTGGAGCTATGCTGTATTCAGGGCTGCCAGAAAAATTATGGAAAAAACGTCAATATCCCGATAATTTTTGTAAAATATCGTCATTTTAGTTTTGAAATATCATCATTGCCCCTGGCAATCGACCACAAATGGATAAGCCATGGACGATGAACGCGTGCTGCATAAAAATGTACACGTTTCGCACATAGTAAAAAGCAAAACACGTACAAGAACAAAATTCACACTGATAATCGCTGAAGTCAATGTTTACCAGCAAAACATGCGAAAGTGTTGTTGCTTTGCTCTTGAGTGTGTGCACTGAAGAACGACAACAAAAATATATAAGACGAAGTTGTTTGTGTATTTTTTATTGCTAGTGCTGAGCGCAGTATTTGTGTGTTAAAGAGAACAGCCCTATAGCTAAGCGCATTTACGAGCATCAAGCGCATAGGCATGGGCACACTTGCTGTATAGGGTTTGAAGTCTGATAGAAAAAGAAAAGTAAAGAATAGGGTAGGAGAAAGAACGGAGCCTTGCGGGATCCCTGAATTAATCTTGAACTCGTTTGATGAGACCTTAATATGCAATCATACAGCAATAAAAATAACAAATATACACTCATATTTATTGTATTCTATTGCGCCAATTCAAGTGGATAATATTTTCCATTTAATTTTTTTTTTGTTAGCCATAAGAAGATACATAAAAAAAATGTTAATCTGAAATTTTGGTTATATGTTTTTTATCATACGATGGGATTCTTTTCCAAGCATTCTTTGAAAGTTGTGAAAACGGTTATCGTGGGTAATAGACAGTGTGGCCTTACCCCACGGTGATCTAATCACCGGGTAAATACAATGTGTCTACCAGCGCCCCCATTCATGAAAACTGCCATGCATGAGTACTAATACGATTTCATGTTGTTTTGACATGATCTCCTCCTTGGTTAGGAGCGGTGGCTTTCTAAACTTTCTCCGATCTATGGGTCACGGCACTCGGTTGCAATGCAACTCCACACCGAACTCAAATGAACTCTCTCCGCATTTGGGTTTAAACCACAACCCCCACGATACTCTCCGAATGGCTGCACCATAACCGGGCAAGAACAAGTTCTTAGGACTCCCGGTTCCCGTGGTACCAGATTTAAGTCTACGGCCAGACTTCGTAGCCCAAGGATTCTGTGAAAGAAATAATTCTTTTGCGCATTCTGATTGACAAATGGTAATTTCCATTTTCAATTAGTACAAAACAAACTAAATTTTAGCCCAACATCTGATTTGTGATGCTGCCACATGTTAGAACAAACGAGTCACAGATATATCAGTTAATGTCACTAAATAATTTTTCATAATTGTGCGGCAATCTCATTGGTAAAAAATGGGGTAATCACCTGGCTGACAAGTATTTGATTGATACAATTTTGTTATTTTGCACAAATACGGCGCACTGAAAATTGGGTCAGGGTGGCCTACTTGCAGTGGTCGTGTGATTCCATCTTTACTTAATTACCTCAATCATAAGCGATTATTGTGATCGTAATCGCGAGTTTTTCAGCAACACTAAAGTGCATATGTACATAAAATTTGCAATTTCTACTTTTGGAAATCTTTTGTTTCCTCAAGCAGAAGCGAAAATTTCATATTGTGATTAAGCTTGGCTCTAAATTCTATGAATCACATCTTTTTTTATACATCAGCCAGCATTAAAGCGAAGAATACTAATTATTTGGAAAAAGAATTGTATAAAATTCACAAATAAATTTAAATTAATAATGAATTTTATATTAATTTAAAACTAAACGTTTTCTTTATATGTGAACATAAAGAAAACGTTTAAGACGAGCATTAATGAATCCCAGCGCGTCATTTATTGACATTTGGAAGAGTTATGGCTGCTGTACGAACAAATAATTCATTGTTGGCAAACTTTGGTCAGGGGTTTAATTCTAAAAGTTATTGTTGGCTTAATGATTTACTATTGAGAAAACAAAACACAAGGAAATAAACTGAAACCAAATTTACGAGGGCGGTTCGGAAACTTTTTAGCCTAGCGCAAAAAACGCGGTATAAACAGAAAAACTTCCATCTCTGCTATGAACACATGTTAAATTTTGTTTCGATCTGGTAACTCCTTCATATAGAAACAGGTGTTCACAAAAGACGCATCCGCGATTTTTTTACAATGGAATTAGAAATGCGTTGTGTCATTAAATATTTACATAAAAAAGGTTTATCGGGACAAGAAATTCATAATGATATGGTGAATGTGTTAGGTGAAAGTGCTCTTTCATATGCAACAGTAAAAACTTGGGTTGCTGAATTTAAACGTAGTCGTACAAGCATTAAAGATGAACCACGTAGTGGACGTCCAAAAACAGCAACAACAACATAAATTGTAGCCAAAGTGCATGATATGGTATTAAATGATCGGCGAATAAAAGTGAGTGAAATAGCTAATATCATGGGCATCTCAAATGATCGAGTCCATTTAATTTTGCATGAAGAACTATAGATGAAAAAGCTTTCTGCAAGACGGGTGCCGCATATTTTAACAGTCGACCAAAAACGCATAAGAATGAAAATTTTTCACACACTTATTTGGATCGTTTTAAGCGAAGTAAAATGGATTTTAAGTGTCGTTTCATAACTGTTGATGAGACATGGATCCACGACTATACTCCAGAGACAAAAGAACAATCCAAAGAATGGTCTGAAGCTGAAGGAAGTGCCCCAAAGAAGGCAAAAACAATTCAATCGGCTGGTAAGGTTATGGCAACGGTTTTTTTTTGGGACTTCAAAGGTATTTTATTGATTGACTATCTGCAAAAGGGTAAAACAATAAAATCAGAGTACTATTGCAACCTTTTGGATTAATGAGATTAACAAATTCGAGAAATACGTCCTGGCTTACAACACAAAAACATAATTTTTCATCAAGACAACGCACCAGCGCACAAGAGTGTTTTAACAATGGCTAAAATCAACGAATTAAAGTACGAGTTGCTTTACCACCCACCTTATTCTCCTGAATTAGGCTCCCAGTGACGTTTACCTGTTCCCAAATCTAAAAAAAATTCCTTGCTGGTAAGCGTTTTACCTCAAATGAAGATGCAATTACTGTTGGCAACCACTATTTTGAAGATCTTCACTTCTTAATGAAGGGATAGAATTGCTAGAAATGCGTTGGACTAAGTGTATTGAAGTTTCAGGAGATTATATTGAAAAATAAAAATATTTTTGAAAAACTAATTATTCTCTTTCATTGACAGGCTAAGAAGTTTCCGATCTGCCCTCGTAGCTGGTTGCAAAAGTGACCTACAAATTGTTTGTATTTTTTTTTTTTTCAACAAAATGCGAACTTTTTAATTAAATATGCAGACAAATTAACATGATTTTTTTTTTAAGTCCTCTTGGCCTGCGTGTTGGGAAACAAAATTTTTTTTCTTTAAGACAATCAAATATTTAACAAATAACTGTTTTTACTTCTCTTTGAATTTATTGTCTTATCATTTAATTCTCACAGATTGTTTGAATGTGATTTTGGATCACGAAGATGAATGTCTTGGTTGACATCAAAATCGTGTTTGTCATGAGTATTTTAGACCCAACTTGAGCAAAAATGTATAAAAATAAAAACTAAATGTACCCTGTATTGTCTGTATATAAAAATATATTTAACAATCGTCTTATCTGCCTGCATGCCAGCCGTTTTGATTTTTATGAAAAAGCAGAAAAAATGTCCTAAAGAGAAATTTAATTTTATTTATAAGTGAAATCGTTTTTAAAACTTCCATGATTTGAAGTAGAAAAGTAAATAAAAGTTCACATATTTTGAGCCTCTTTAAAATGCGGATAAGCTTTTTCGTAAGACATGAATTGGCATGTACATTAAAATATTATTTGCATGTATGCTTAATAAAATATCCGCACAATGGGTTGGGTAACTGTTGATAGATTTTTTTTTTATTTGGGACCAGTACTCAGGGGACGACCCCTACATATGCAGTGCATTGTACTGGAACTAGGAAAATAGGTTATGATGAGGAGGAAAGAGGGAGTAGTGTTCGCGGAGGTTTAACTTTGACAATAACAACACGAAAGACTAAAATATTTGTAATAAATATATGATATATTTGTAATAAATAGATGCCACTGTTAAACAACAAATTATATACTTAAAAGCAAATATATGGTTGTAGTGACAATATTTTGCTAACTTGCTTGTCCACGGCGTTCACAATTTGAGGACGAAGTGTGGACAAATAATTGACAAACCATCGTTGACAATTCAACAACGTTCCGTTGTCAAATCCAAAGCGAAAAGTGCAAAAATACGAGATGGCGTCAAATCAAGAACACCTGTTGTCAAATTATGAACGACCAGTTGTCAAAATAAGAACAAATGTTGTCATCTCCGAAATGAAGAACGATTTTTTTTTGTTTTTTTTTCCGAACTTTAATGTATACATATAATATTAGAGCCTCAACACCATTATTGGCTTTAAGGAGACAAAATATAATTATAAAAACATGTAATTTTATATCATTACTAACAAATAGAGCAGAAAAGCAGTTATTGCACTACGCAAGAAGTGTTTTCAATTTATTTAGCAAAAATCGCTTAAGTTCAGTTTTAAACAAAGAAATAGACAAACTATTCCGTAGGGATATAGGTAACTTATTAAATTCGTAAGGAGCAGCAAACCTTATACGTTTTTTCGACAACTCGAGGCAACATCTAACTAGCCTAATATTGTTGCTTTGTCTTGTACCACGACATGCTACAGGTGCATTACTTTGGAAGTATACCGAAGAATTTCCAATTCTTTGTATACTTCCAAAGTAATTTGTTTTGGAATGGGTCAACAAACTTCTAGTGACATCAGAGAACTAGTAATATCATTTCGGAATGAAGGAAAAATTTTCAGAGAAATTGGCTCCATTATAAACAGAAGCAACAATACTGTAAAAGAATTGTTGGTAAATACGAAAAAATTGTTGATAAATATGGCAAAATAGAAAGTCGTCCTGGGCCGGGCTTACTAAAACTTTTGAAAGAGGCTGAAATAAGATCTATAGTGCGTGATGCAAAAAATGATTTTTTTTCAAAGTGCCGTTAAAAAATATGAGAGGAAGTTTCGGCAACAGCAGGAAGTATTTTAAATGCCAACACAACACGACGAGCATTACACGAAAACGGGTTACATGGTCGTCTCCCGCGAAAGAAACCACTTATATCGCCAGCTAAATAAAAAAGACGCCTAGAATACGCCAAAAAGTATCAACATAAAGATATTTCAATTTGTTAAATTTTTGTTGAACTTTTATAATTTTTTAAATTAAAAATTGTTTGGTTTGTACATATGTACAACAGGGTTTTAGTTCAAGTTTTTCCTTTCTTAATTTCTTTTCCTTAAGAAGGATTTTTTACAATACAAACTTGCTGTGATCAATAATTATTGATTAAAAAAACCAGTTAAAATATGGCGTACAAAAAATAATGAATGTGCTGACCAAATTTTAGTAAATACAGTTAAGCATGGTGAGGGTTGGGTGATGGTGTAAGGGTGTATAGCGGCAAGCGGAGTTGGAAATTTGGTTTTCATTGAAAGTATAATTAAGAACACGGACTATCTGAACATTTTGCAAAACAAAGTGCGAACCACTGTGCAAAAATGGGGGTTGAAAAGATCTTAGATTTTTTAACAGGAGAACGTCTTCAAGCATTCATACGAGATAGTAAAAGAATGGCTCTTTTATCGCACTCCCAAAATAAGAACGGTTCTTTATCAAATTGAGAACGAAGCGTTGTCAAAATGATAACGGGACGTTGTCAAAACGAGAAGAGAACGTTGCCCAAATAATAACGCTTCGTTGTCAAAGTAAGAACGAACCGTTGTCAAAACGGGAACGCTTCGTTACAAAAATGAGGCTGAAGTGGGGTCAAGTCAAGAACATTTGTTGACAAATTGTAAACAAGTTGTTCTTAAAATGTTGACAAATTTCGTTGTTAAAGTGGGAACAAACGTGCTTAACTCACTTTCATCAATGAATGGTGTCACTTTCGGTCTTTTTCGACCGGGGTTTCCCCTATGTGAAACTATCGCTGAATTATATATATATAGGAACATAACCAGTAGTCAACAATAATCAATCAATCAATAATATACATATAATATCCAACAATAGTCAACAAGCTTATTAAGAAACGGGTAGTAACTTTTTCAAACTAGCAGCATCGAGAAGGAAAATTCCCATCACTGATCTGCCACACACGAGGAAAATTGTTCTGACAACTTGTTAGCGAAGGAGGTGAAGGGAGTGATATTTTGTCGGCCTAAATTTTCAACCAGCTTTATGCCCGCATAAGATCAATACAAACACACGACAAGCTATCAAATACAAAATTAATAAAAGAAAAAAATCAGGAAAAACTGAGAACTCCAAAAAATCTATTTTTTTTAATTTGAGGTGATACTGACACGAGTCTGCCTGCAAAAATTCAACTCGATTGGATCAGGGAAAAAGGGTTAAAAACTTATTCAAAGTCTTTCATACAGGCAAACGTGTACATGAAAATCGCCGATACACGAGTATTTTTATTTTTTCTCCCATTTCCGAAAAAGTATATTTGGTTCATAGGACAGAATGTGTGTAATGCAGTGTTTCGCATCTGGTAACTAAAAAAACTTATGAAAATTCAGGGAAACTATATTTCGCTGTTTACTACATGACTTGCTTTATAAAACATACAAGGAAAATAATATAACACTAATTAAACCTCTTAATTGAATGGATTAAAACTTTGTTTGATTTAATTAAATTTTTAATTATATCAGCCAAAAAATTAATTGACCGTGTGTATTTTGATAAATATAACAAATTGTTAATTGATATTATAATTGATATTATTAATTTAATTAATTGATATTATTAATTGATTGTTAATTGATATTAAAAAGTTTTCAATATTTATTGTTGCCACAACAATATTGAAATTTGCTTTTACTTTAAAAAAAAAGTTTTTTTTTGCATATATTTTTCTTTTTGCATGATTTTTTGTCTTTTTTCACCAGTGTGCTTGCTTTAAAAGCATGGAACGAAAACAAAATTCTCTATACACACAGAAAATTTTTATATTAAAAACTAACCATTCCATTTCATTTTGGTTTCTTCCCTTCCCACAATCTATTGCCGTATTTACACACTTGAAATTTGTTTTCATAATCACTTTAAATTTATGAAGCAGCCAATTTGTTTCACTAACACTTCTCTGTTCTGCAGCTTCGAGTCTCATTTCCTGCACCAAAGATTTTTCTTCAAGAGACTCACTTCAGTATTACGCAAATTAAAATGGTTTATTATAAGTAAGAAGAAACCACAAGCTAAAATACAACAAGAATTATTTATCATTTTAGTTAATTTTGTAAAAGTTGTATTTTCTTAGTATTAAGTTTTTTTTTTCTTTATATTGAAAATGATTCATTTGTAAGTGGTCATAATAATTTTGTCGTGATGTTGTTTGAAGTTCGAACAAAATATTTTTTTTATACAATCATATAACATATAAACATATTTTTAGGTACAGAATGCGATTTTGTAATAGAAACCAATCTGAAGATAAGAATTATCAGTGAAAATAGAAAGAAAGAAAAAAAAAAACAATAAGATTAACAAATTACAGGGCACAGTGGGTAATCCAAAAGAAAAACTCGCAGCGACTTGACTGAAATCAAAACTGTTTTCTAATCAATTATATAATATATATTAAAGGCATTTAGAAAATAATTTTTTGTGGTCAAATATAAAATTTATCTGACAATAAGCTATGAGCTGAAACACATATTCCGCAAAAAAATGTGATTTATTTATTTATTAATTTATGCCTTTGGAGAATAACTCCTTACAGGCAGATACTATATATGTACACGCATATGAGTAAACAAAAAATTACAAAAATTAATAAAAAAAATAGCTAATTACTGGAATTACAAAAATTTATAAGTAATAGAAAAAAATTTGTTAATTACTGAATTTAATACTAAGATTATACTACGCTTAACAAAATTTAAGTTCATCGAAAAGTCAATAACGTAGTAAAGTTCATTAAAACAACAGCATAATCTACGGAAGGGATCTGCATTCGCATAATTCTGACGGTAATAAAGCACTGATATAGGTTGATATTGACGCAGACTACGCTGGGGAACATCAAATTTTAATTTGGACACCAGATACTCAGAGCAGATATTGCCGTTAATCAATTTGAAGACAAAAATGGCATTTAACATTTTTCTGCGACTTGTCGAAGAAGGCAGCTTTATTTGTTGCAGTCTGAACTCATAGAATGGTAAGTTGGCTACAGTGTTCGGGTAGATATTGCGTAGGATGAAAAGAAGGAATTGTTTTTGGATAGACTCAATTCGATCTGTATGTACATTATAAAAAGGGTAGCATATAATCGAACCATATTCCAGTATTGGCCTGACTAGGTTAGGTTAGGTATGCAGGCCGCTGGATTCTCCAGCAAGTACCCGGAAACTCTAGCTCACTTGGGTCCTGTAGGTCGTTCCCTTTGTGATTGCCTGAAAAAGTTAATAAAGGAAAAAGAAAATAAAAGGTTATAGGGGTATAGAAGGAGTGAGGAAGAGGGAAAGGAGGCGGGAAACTATTAGTGTGGCATTACTTGCTGATTTACTAGCCATCCGCTGCTTCTAATGAAAGAAGCTAACGCAGTAGGTTTGACCGAGGCCAGACATGAAAGGCTATTGAAGCTCTGCTCGCCTAAGTATCTTAGACGAAGATGCTCCAATGCCGGGCATGTACCGAGGAGATGAAGGATTGTCTCCTCTTCTTCCTCGTCTTGGCAACTTCTACAGAAGTCATTATATGGTAGAACCATTCTCCTGGCATGGTTTCCGAACGGGCAATGTCCAGTGATGACTGCTACCGTCTTTCTTAGGAGAGATCTAGGACTAGGCCTGACTAAGGATGTATACAATTGCTTTACAACAGTGGAGTCAGCAAATTCTTTAGACAAGCGATTTACAGAGCCAAATGCCCCCCCCCCCCCCCCCCCCCCCTTGCTTTACTTGAGCAAAAGATAATGTGTTGGTTGAATGTAAGTTTTCTATCAAAGAAAACACCCAGATCCAGAAATTCTTCAACTGTGTCTAATACATGGCCACCAAGCCTAAAATGCCCATGAGGGTTAGATTTTCTTGAGAAGTGCATATGCTTGCACTTGCTAAAATTTAATTTTAAAAGGTTATGCTTAGACCAATTAAAGAAATTATCCAAATCCAGTTGGATGCAGTTTTGGTTCCAGAGCCCACATGTTGAAAAAAATGTTACATCTTCTGCATAGATTAGAATATGGAAAAATTTTATGACAGATGGTAGATCATTGATGAACAATATAAAAAGAATTGGTCCTTGCGGTACTCCAGAGCTTACAGGTATAGATTTAGATATATAATTAGAAGAAGAAACGTACACGTTGTTGACGACCAACAAGATATGATTTGAGCCAATTTACAGTAGTTTTAGAGAACCCCAAACCATCAAGTTTTTTAAGTAAAAGAACGTGGTCAACACTGTCAAAGGCTTTACTAAAAGCTGTATAGATAACATCAGTAAAGCCAGAAATTGGTGTACTGGAAACCGCAATTACAAAAATTTTTCGCTATTTCAACTTGTATTATACAGTCATGTTCCGAGAACAAGCGATCTGAAACTGCAAAGCGTTCTGAAAAACGCCAATTGTATTTTTAAGTGTTCTAAAGAACGCGCGTTTTACATGTGGTTTACATATCGCTTCTTTATTGCAACATAGTCATAACTAAAAAAATCTTGTTTCGAGAAAAACGCATTTCAACTTTTTAGTTTCTATAAAAGTCTTAGATTTTTTTTTTAGAAAATATCTCCTAAAGAAAAGAGTTTAAAACTAATTTCAATAAATTTTTGGCATAATATAAAAGGTAGTAGTACTATTAACAATTCTGCATTGTTAACTCGAAAAGCTTATTTTTTAAGATATGATTATGTTGCAATAAAGGAGCGATATGTGAAAATAGATGCGGTAGTTATAGAAAACGAGAACATAAAATAAATAAATAAAGGAATTTTTTGATTTGGTAAAGGGTGGTTAAATTTTAAGGGCCGATGTTGGTTTTGAATAACACACAAATTATTTTTGAATTATTGTCATTTCTTTTTATTATGATAATATTGGTATGGTTCAATTATATATGGAACAAAATATAGGTCAAATAGCCGCCGCGACCTCGGCGACAGACTTGCATCCGATGGTCTAAATTTTCGATGACTCTGAGACATAATTGAGGTTCTATGCCATTAATGCGTCGAGTTATGTCATCCTTCAGCTCTTGGATTGATGCTGGGTTATCAGCGTACAACTTTTCTTTTAAATAACCCCAAAGAAAGAAGCCCAACAGTATCAAATTATATGATCTTGGCGGCCAATTAAAATCACATGATCTTGGCGGCCAATTCTAAACCATGTTAGATAACACGGCCATTAAATTTGTTTCGCAAAAGCGCTATTGTTTCCTTAGCTGTATGGCAAGTGAAACCGTCCTATCGATATTTTCCAATTCGGGCCATAAAAAGTTCGTTATCATCTCACGATATCGAACACCATTCACTGCCTGATCGGCCTTATTTTGGAAAAAATACGGCCCGATGATGCCGCCAGCCCATAAACTGCACCAAACATTCATTCTTTGTGTATGTGTATTGGTTTTTCAACAATCACTTTTTGCTTATTGCCGAATCCATTGAGGTGAAAATGTGCCTCATCACTTAAGATAATTTTCTTCGAAAATTGTCATAATAAGCCTGTATAACTTTAACGCGTTGCTCGCTTGTGTATGGTTCTTTGTGGTTCAAATTGAATTGAATATTCAGAAATATCAAATGAAATGCAGAAAAAAACCTGACGTTTAGCTGTGGTTCACATTCAACATCGGCCCTGAAAATTTAACCACCCGGCATTTTTGATTGAAAATATGTAAATTTTTTTTTTACTTTTTATTAAAATAAAAAGAAAACATATTGAATTTTAATTGGAAATAATTTTCTTTTATTTTGGAAGTTTAGTTACAAAAAAAAGAAAAAAAAAAAAAAAATAAACTCATTTCAATAAGCACATACGAGTTGAAGTCGACAATTTTAAGCGAATGTGTTTACCAGATATTTGGCGACTTCAAATCGCAAAACCATACTTGTTGCGTTATACGTTTTTGATAAGATCTATTTGGCGTTTTCAAATCGAAACCGCTAATTTTAAGTGGTTTTCGTTTGTCAGAAAATGTCTGATAAAAACAGCGTGGAAATGGAAACATCTGAATAAAATTTAATGTGCTGACGCTCGATCTTCAGCACATGAAAAAGTAAGATTGGCGATTTTGGCCTCACAAGTGATTTAAAAAATTTGTGTTTTTTACACTCATAGAAGAATACAGCTTCATATTGTGTATACTGACATCAATTTCAACGGCTAATCCCATCAGAGAATTTTGTCATATATAAAGTATCATCAACGCTATAACTGTGGTGACATCAATTCAATGACACATTTTTAATACGAGTAATTATAACAAATCAACTTTGCCAAAATTGAATGAAAAAAATCTAAATAGTGTTATTATATTTCCTTTTTATAAATAGTGTTATAATTTTTCCTAAATAGTGTTATAATATTTATTTTTTATAGTTGTTAAACTTAATAGTTTTGTATATAAATTAATTTTTAAGCAGTTGAAAAATACATCATATTGATGTAAATTTGTAATCATAGAATGTACGCTTCAAGCAGAGCTAAATAAGCGCAAGTATTGCAAAACTATATAAATACTCGTAAACAAATAATATTACACATAGAATTCATATTTATGACATTTAAACATGATATTCCGATATTTTATCAGTACATTAAATTTATCTAGTAATTTCCTCGACATTAGATGTCATCACATTGATGATATGCTTGCTTCAAAGGCATTTCGATAAAGCCTTTACCTGCCGTCAATCTGACAACACATTGATGAAATAATTGTGATAATTGCCACTAATGACAATTAGCGCAACTAACATCATATTGATGAAATGTGACATAGGATCAAAAATAAAGACTCTTGATGTTAAAATATAACATAATTACGATGCGGTATCTATTTTCTTTCTCGAACTAAAGTAACATTTCCCAAATAGACATTTCAATCAGTTTGTTGCCATTTCCATAGAATAATATGTAACAATGTTGTTTATAAGCGTAAAAGATATGATGAAAATCTCCAGAAAATTGTGTAATGGGCAACATTGGCAGAACATCAAATTTTCCATACACAGAAAAAATTATAGTAAAAATAAAATCAACAAAATTTTTGTCTGAAAACAGAATTTGTATGCATATACATAAATATCAAATCAAATCAAATAATCTTGGATATCGTATTTTGTTTTCGTTTAAAAAATAGTTGTTTTCGATCAATAATTATTTTTACTAAACTTTTGCTTGAATCCACAAATTCCTTTACAGGTCCGCACTCAAACAATTTATTAATTGATACAACGAATTTCGTTATTGAACACGAAAAAAATTTTTTTCTGTGTAAGCAAATACGAATGTTGCGCTATATTTTCCACAGTTTTGAACAGAATACTTACCCTAAGACAATAAGTTTCATTTCAAGAGAAAAGTGCGGCACAGATTTATTGGATTTCTTAAACGAAGGGGAAGTTTGAAACGTTTTCGAGAAAGTATTGTGTAGAAAATCTACTGACAGAATGGAGAAAGAGTAAGAAAAATGTTTTTAGACTTAATTAATTAACCCATAACAAACACTAATTAAAAGTGATATTTATTACGTGAAAAAAGAAATTTACACTTTAATGTGAATTCATATCGCAATTATGACAATGATGTGAACCAAATTACTCCGACAACTCAATACTAGTGGTATTAAAAAGACTTAAAAATGAGATTTGATATTGTTTTTAGCGTCCATGAGCCAAAAATTCTTTTTACGGTCAGCGAAAATTAGTTTATATGTATAGTATATTAACAACTGTATTGATATAGTGCAATATACGAGTATTTTGTGATATTGAACTTATTTAAAAAAAAAAATCTTTTTCCGTTAGAAGAAAAGTATTACGACATTGATAAAATGAAGTGGTGGCCCAAATGTTTATCAATATTTTTTTAGAAAACAGAAAAATAAACAAAAACATTAAATAAAGAGGCATTTGATTAAATTGGAATGTATGGTATCACTCCTAGTCGGCCTTGTGGGGCCCCATTCAAAGTATGTTCTTTCTTTGTTTACAAATGTCATTTGTTTATACGGATATAAAACAACGTTTACTCATATCTACACATATGTACATAAATTTACTTACGTACACTTATTAAATCTTTCTATACAGATAAATAAGCTTTCGTTTGAAAAAAAAAATGTAATCATTAGGGCGGTACTTCAAAAGCCGATTGTCAAACCTAACACACGGTTGTCAGATGTTAGAATATTGTAAGATCTGGCAACATGCTGACAATGTAGTGACATTGAAAAATTGTCCCGCAGAAGTAAATTGTGTGTTCAGACGATCGTAAGAAAATCTTACAATTTTATTGTCAGACTCTGGTCTGACAAATAATTCATCTGACAACAAAAATTGTCAGTTCACTCGGTGTCAGATTGTCAGATGAAAAAAATTGCCAGACGTGTTGTAAGGCATTGCCACTTATGTATATCAACAACGAAAAACTTTTCTCTGACAATGATGCCATTGTCAGGTGCATTAATTTTATACATCTGACAATTAAAACTGAGCTTACGATACCAACCAATTATCTGGCAATGCCGACAGAGAGTGTTCTCACGATTGTCAGATGTCTGACAACATTGTCGTCTTACAATTGATTGACAATGGTTTTACTGACAACGTTGTAAGTTAAAAATTGGCAGTTCACACGATTGTAATATATTTTCAGACAATTTTACTGGCAATATTGTAAGATCTGACAACCGTGTGTACGTAGCTTAACAGATGTAACTAAATTGGCACGTCCAACGTAGTCTGGCTGTCAAAATCTGACATGTACATTAGCAGGGAATTAGTGTTATATAATTAAGACGGTAGAATGGGATAAATGGCTTCGCATCGGGGTAAAAATGTAGACTCAAAAGCATCCTTCTTCCACTCGTATTTTTGCTGACTATATACGAGTAGTCTCAATTGTTAAAACGGCAAGTTCTTCTGGATACCGCTACGCTCTTGACATTTACTGTGGCAGATCAACTGTATCTGTTTCTGAGTCGTTGGATATAAGTTATCAAAATGCTGCTTGCTACACTATCGACGAAACCTGCCAATCACAAAGTCTACTTTGATAAGTTTTTCGCAAGTTGGAGTTTGCTAGATGATTTATGTAATTTAGGTTATCGTGCTAACAATGAGAGATAATCGCACTATGAAATGTCCGCTAACAAACGCAAAAGATATGAACAGGAAACCAAGAGCAAAGTTTGATTATAGGTTTGATAAAAATAACGAGGTATTATTGGACCGTTGGATATTTGCACAATGGGTATCAATCATGATCTTTATGAGCCAGCAGGCTTCATTAAACGATGGAGCTCCAAAAAAAAATTTAAAAAAAATAAAAAAAATTAAATAAAAATAAATGTGTAGATTCCACACATATTTTAAAATTATCTATATCATTGTACAGAATAGGCATTCATGGCATGGTGGTACGGCTTATTCACCTACATGTAGCCATATTTATCATGTAGGTGAATAAATCAAATGCTTGGTGCTTGCATATATGCTCTAAAGAGAACAGCATGGATCAGTAGCTATTTCGACGAACAATAGCTAGGTTTTACTTAAAGCAATCACAATATTCGTGTGTCATCATCAAATATTGAAGGCTTACAGCTAGATGGCGCCGATCACACTCCTGAAAAGTTTTCTAATTGCCTACGTTGTGTCACCTGCCGCAATAGAAGCCGTTTCAATTCAAAAACTATTTTGTGTAACAGAACGCTTTTCAAAATTTCACTCATAAGTGGCCACTATGCCAATTTGGATACATACACTCCATGGAAAAGATATTTTTTGTTTGCTTTTCTTTTTTCGTACTACTAATGTTATATAAATGTACAAATCATAAATCTAATTTAAAAATTATAAAGTTCAACAAAAATTCAATAAGTTAATATTTACATCTCTGAGTATGGAGAATTATTAAAATACAAAAATATGTATGTTAATAACTAAAAAAAAGTAATACCGCTTGTTCAGAGACAGCAAACGCTGTACAAACAATGTGAGCAATTAACAAAATGCATATGTGATTCAATAAGAGATGAATATAGATAGAGTATAATTAAATGGCTCGGTGTGTGAGTGGTTAAAGCAGCAGATCATGATACGTGATGTGACCCGAGTTCAAATCCCAGTGGGTGCTGATGAGTAGTGTAGCGACTACGAAACAGCTAGGTGGCCCCCAGCTAAAGATTTGATTATTATTTTTCTTGTCTTCTTTAATCAAAAATTATTGATCACAGTAAATTTGTATTGCAAAAAATCCTTCTTAAGAAAAAACTTAAGAAAGGAAAAACTTGAACTAAAACCAGATGTACAAACCAAAAATCTAATTTCAAAATTATAAAGTTCAACAAAAATTCAATAAAAGAAGTTTTCGTTGTCGTTTCGATTTGACTTTAAATGGGTTTTTAATGAGTTAGCAATTTGTATTAAGTTGTTATAAATACTTTGTTATATGTATTAGACGGCTGCTCCAGCACAAGAAAAATGTCTTACAAGACATTGTAATATTTTCAAGTACTATCCAACGTCTTCTTTCACATTTCAAAACAAACACTTCAGCGATGAAATTTCTAAGCACATAACGAATACTGGCTTACAATCGTTTAGAGCAAACAGTAGAACAAACTGAAATAGAATCAAATTGAAGCCGAACTTCAAGCACTGAATTAATGTTCTACTTCAGTTTTATTTATAAAGTTTGTTGTTGTTCATAGTTTTTGTCTTTGCATTAGTGCACGAGTTGTGTATACACAGTATGCCCATGTGCCAATGTGTTAGTGTTAATTCTTAAGTGCATTTGCTATGTTTTGGCATGAATCGTCGCTTATTGGTTTCATTCTGATGTTTTGTTTTGGTTTTCGCTATGAAATAGAAGTACTGCCAAGCACTGTCGTGAATGTGTTTCAAAACTATGAAAAGTGTTTGTTCTGTTTTTAAATGTTCTACAGCTTGTGCTTGTACAGTGCTTGGAACTACTGCATTGTAGTGAGATATGTTCTTTAGAACATTATGTGCAGCCTATTAATATGCACATATGATACCTATTATGGGTTCAATTTTTAATTTCACTATATTTTTCAAGTTCTTAAAATCAACGAAAATATTGTTATCCATCTAGAATAGAATACATTTTTTTTTTAAATTGGGCCACCCTAATGGAGATGTGAAGTTTTTTTCACATATGTATAACTTCGAATAATATAGTTATTTCTAATAAAAACTTACATTTTGCTTTTGTACATCCAACACAAAAAGAATAATTATTTTTCTATTTCTGCTTCATATACTTTGTAATTAGAAAATGAATATACAATATTTTTTTAAGATTTATTTTAATATCTACAATATTTTTTTCATATTATTATTTTTATTTATTTATTTTTTTGTTAGTTTTTTTTTTTTTTGCTAACAAACTGTTTTTATTTTTTTATCTTAAAACTGAGAATTTTTATTATCTACAAAAAATATATATTTTTTTTTATTATACTTTAAACACTATTTAATTACTTTTATTTAATTACAAATGTTCTTAAAGAACCGACTTTTTTAATTTATTTTTTATTTCAGCTTATTTCCTCAACAAATTTTTATTTATTTAATTATATATTCTCTCTTTCTCTGTTAACACTTAAACAATTTCCGTTACTTAAATATGTAGTTTTAAAATATTTATTTAAACAAAACACAATTTTTTGCAAATTTATTTCAATATAACTTTTTTCGTTACATTCACTTTTTTCTGCTTATTTGCTTTAAATATTTATTTTCTGGAAAACTTTTTCTTCTTTTCTTGGCAAAAGCCAACGTTAAAACACTCATTTAGAAACTTCTAAGAAACGCCATAATAATCCAAGTTAATTTAAAATAAATTATATAAAAATAAATGAGACCTCATTATGGAGGGAACTTTACACGAACGCGATCGCCACCAGACTAAAAACTTAAGCACTTTATGAAAAAATTACTGAGAAAAAAAAAAATTAGATGTATAATACAATACAATACTTTTGTTTTGTATTATACAACAACGAAATCGATAAATAAACGAAGTGAACAACAACAACAATAGGAAACTTAAGAAATAATAATATAATAAAAAATAAAAAAATGCGAATAAAAAATCCCAACACAGTTATTGTGGAGTAAAACTGTAAAAAAGGCACGATCCGATCCACTCACTCACTCCTCGTTCAACACAACAAAAAGCTGTTGCTTTTAAGATTAAATAAATAAAACGTTTATTTCTTTCATTATGCTGCCCTGCATCTTTATAATTGTTGTTGCATCCATTCCGTCACAGATCATTTGCAGAATTATTGTGAGGAAAACCAAAAGCAGCCCAGTAAGTTGTGAATATCTGAAGCAATGCTTTCAAAGAGATTTGTTAACAAATGGCTCGTAGGACGCTCAAAGTTTTGTAACACACCATCAACAGATTATTTTTGTACTTTGAAATACGAGTAAAAACATGATTTTTGTTTTTGGCAGTTATAGCGAAGGTATGACAATCGTGAATATCAACTGCAAAAAATATGAAAGCTTATTCGTTTTGAAGTCAAAACTTCTTATCATGAAAGCTCGCTCTCTCTTTCTCTCCATTTCATGTTATTTGCAAAAAGTTGACACATATTTTCAATATACACACATACTTATACAAACATTCATGATCAAATAACTGTTTATATACTATATACACGTGTATATACATACATACCTATTTGCAGCTGTTTAAAGGAAAGTGCAAACTATTGTTTGTTGAGGTCTAGGATTTTAATCATGGTTGCCAATTTAGCTCCTTTCGAGCTAGCTTTAGCGCTTTTAAATACCCAACAAAATCCGTATTTTTGCGCCTCACGCTTTTTTTATGCTATCTGAAAAAGTTTATAATAAGTTCTGGTGATTTAGAAAGTGATATTGACACCGTATGATACTATGTACTCATGGATGGTATAAATATTGAGAAATCGGATGCTTTTGATGATCTTGGAATGAAGATACATTGTAATGTTCGCTGGACTGGACGCATTTTTCATGTCTCTAAAGAAGCATTCAACGGAGTAAGATGTACTTCACTCCATCCGACCTCCGTACTATTTATACCACCTACATCCGACCGAAAATGGAATGCAACTCGCATGTTTGGGTCGGTGCCTCAAAGCCTATTTTAGGGTTGTGCAAGAGAGGGCGAATAAGCTTATCGGTGACAGTAGGGTATCCAACTCTTTTGGCTCACTGGAGCATCGACGCAGTGTGTGGTGCGTTACTCTGTTCTATCGTTACTACACTGAATTTAGCTCTGACGAGATTAGGAATCTTGTTCCCGAAACTCGCACATTTTTACGTAGCACGCGTTCATCGATTAGAGCTCATCCATTTGTGGTCGATTGCCCGGGGAATCGTACTACGCATTACAGAGAGAATTCATTTTTCAGCCGTACGCTTCGTCTGTGGAACAAGTTGCCTGCAGACGTGTTTCCTGTCTTTTGGAAAGTTCAAGTGAAATGTTTACAAACACTACTCCCTCTTTCCCCCTCCTCACAACCTACAATGCAGTGCATTGTACCAGAACTCAGGGGTTATCCCTTAGTACTGGTCCAAGCTAAAAAAAAATCTACTTTCTGAGATACGAGGTCTGATAAAAAATAACCGTTATTTTCACTATTTTCAAAAATTATTTATTTATCTGTCAATAACTATATTGTCCCCTTCAAAGTAATCCCCCTCAGATATAATTCACTTATGCCAGCGTTTTTTTCCAATCCTCGAAATACTTTTGAAACCGGCTTTTTGGTATCACCAACAGCTCCTGTTTCGATGTTTCTTTTATCTCCTCAATCGTAGTGAAACGCGTTCCTTTCATCGGTGTCATCAGTTTTGGGAAGAGGAAAAAGCCGGCGTGGGCCAAGTCCGGTGAATACGGTGGTTGAGGCATGATAACGGTTTTGTTTTTGGCCAAAAACTCACGCACAACCACCGATGTTATCACGGTGCAAAATCCATGATTGTTTTTTCTTCCACAATTCTGTGCGTTTCTGACGAATTGCTTCGCGCAAACGGCGCATTACTTCAAGGTAGTATTCCTTATTGACCGTACGGCCTTGTGCCAAGTATTCATGATGCACCACAGCATTAATTGACGAAATTTTGGGGAGCTAAATGGGTACATATTACTACATATCATTGGCGGGGCCGTCGAATATCTGTCTGTAGGAAATTTCATAGACACTAAAGTGACCTCATATCCTGTAGAGTTTCGTAGGTCTTAAGAGCTAACAGGGCTACCTTCTTATAAATTGTGACTGAAACTTAACGTTCCAGTTTTATCAGAGCGAACTCTTATTGCTCTAAGACTCTGTAACGCCACACGATTGCAAATTATAATTTTCGGATCGAGTATTTTAGGAATATTATAGGGGAATAGAAGAATAATTCAATCAGATTTGTAATTCCACTCAAAAAAGCCCAGATTCTAGAAATCCTTAACATTTTTGAAAAGAAATGCAATATAAAACAAAAAACGCGTATACTCAGATTTGTTAAATGTAAAGAGTACTAATCTAGATGTGTAATAACATAAATCTTAATAACACAAAACGTATGCATGCGGTGTCCATGACTTAATAATAAAATATTTTTCTTTCATTTTGGTTTCGCTGTGAAACAGACTACTGAAAACACTTGTTTTCTGCAGACAAAGACGTGGGTAAATGAAAGTTATAAATTAAACAAAAAAACTTCTGATAATTATCTAATAATATAAAGAACTATGACAATTATGTGTGAAACGAAGTATCGGCCAAATCTCGCCACGGCTTCGGCGGTTTACCACTATCCGATCGCCCATATTTTCACTGATTCTAAAGCTGTATTCATCCCTTGTTTTGAAACAACATTTTAGTTCCGTAACAATTTTAACAATTTAAGAAGGCATATCCTGGGTTAGTCTTGATAAAATATATGCCTGAATGACCTTTTTAAATGTTTTTGATGTTGACATTATTTCTATACAGACTTTACCCCTTGTATAATTGCCCTGATTCGGACCTACACCAAATAATACCGTTTTGTCATTAATCCTTTTTAGTCTTAAAGCTTGAATACATGATTCAGATATCAGCGTTGCCTGTGCACCAGTATCCAATAATGCCCGACATGGTTGTAATTGACCGTATCCGTTACGAATCATTATTACTGCTGTGGGCAAAAGTGTCATACGATTTGAACCTAGAGTTCTTTGGTTTTCACATTTTGGTGACAAATGTTGACTTGCTAAAACTTGTTGTTGAGATTCTTCGTAAGTTTGGCGTTCAATATCCTTTGGAATATGTAATAATGTAAAGGGTGTTTTTTTAAGCTAGATAGAACTTTAAATTGTAAAAAGTAACACAAAAAATTAAATTTTGATGAAACATATTTTTTATTTGTTTCAGTATACTCTGACAAATCATTGAATTGAAGCCACGAGACCATTGTATGCGTCGTTCTTTCGCCGATTGGGCTCTAGAGCAGTTGGCAACTGACCCGTTGTTTTATCGCAAAATTGTGTTCAGCGATGAGGCGCATTTTTGGCTTAACGGGTTTGTTAATAAGCAAAATTGCCGCATATGGAGTGAGACCAATCCACAAGAGACCCTACAGACTCCATTACATCCAGAAAAATGCACTGTTTGGTGCGGTTTTCATGCTGGTGGCATCATCGGACCTTATTTCTTCAAAAATGAGGCCGGAGCTCGCGTTACGGTCAATGGAGATCGTTACCGCACCATGATCAATGATTTTTTGTTTGAAAATATGGATGACATTGATCCGGAGGAGATGTGGTTTCAACAGGATGGCGCTACGTGCCATACGGCGAACGCAACCATAGACTTACTGAAATCAAAATTTGGCGATAAGTTGATTTCGAGAAATGGACCTGTCAATTGGCCTCCAAGGTCGTGCGATTTGACACCTCTCGATTATTTCCTGTGGGGCTACGTGAAGTCACTGGTTTATGCTGATAAACCAGCAACAATTGACGCCTTGGAGGCCAGCATTGTTCGTGTTGTTCGTGACATACGGCCAGCAGTGCTCGAAAAAGTGGCCCAAAATTGGACGTCCAGAATGCGCTTCGTCAAGAACAGCCGCGGTGCCCATATGCCCGAAATCATTTTCAAATGTTAATGTCACGTATTGATCTTTCGAATAAAAAAAAATTTTGATTACAATTTAATTTTTTGTGTTATTTTGTACAATTTCAAGTTCTATCGGGCTTAAAAAAACACCCTATATATAATAAACAATATAAAACACTTATGTATACTTTGTGTTTTATTACACAAATGTATATATGTACATATGCATAATATGATGTGACAGATCAATTCGATTCTGCTTTAAAAATTAAAGTAGTAAACAGTAGTAGAACTGTGCTGTTAGTTCAATTGGGTCGAAATAAAATATAAAATTAAATCAATTCCAGCTGAAATTGTTCCGCACAAAGTTAACTTTCTTTCGCTCTCTCTCTCTCTCTCTCTAATTGTCTCAAAAAGTGAAACGTCAAACTACATATAAAAAACCTAAATCTACATTAGCGTATCAAGCGTAATTTATCTGTCAAAACTCCCACATTAAACATGTATGCGATCCACCTACATAGCGCTGCGGCAACGCTTTGAAATTGGAAAATTTAATTTTGGCAAAGCGTAAAAGAGTAAACTTTACTCTCTCTCTCTCAGTAAAGTTAGCTTCAAAACAAATGTTACTCATTATTTACCGACATTAAAGTTTTGTTTTCTTGAGCGGACGTAATAGGTAAAAAGAGTGGCCTATATAAAAGAAATATTTTGTGACATTTTTTTTTTTTTTTTAATTAATTTTTTTTTTTGTTAATAAAAAAAAAACTGCATGAGTGCACCTAGCAGATGCAATTCTGAGAAAGAGCTTAGCTCAACTAGTAGAAACATTTGGATTTCTGAAGAGGAATCTTTACAAAAATCGTTAAAAAATCTTCTTTCTACAAGAGAAAGAAACCGCACGCGTTCGTGTTCGTCAAATATATTTGCAACATCTGAAGAAAACACATCTAGTTCAACTAGCGCTAATAAGCCGAAAACCCAAGTAGGCATGGATAAATACATCACCGTTGTGAAACGGCAACGAAGCCCTAAATCTGCCCAATTATCATCAAAGCCTAAAATACCCAAAGATGAGGACCCCGGTAAATCTGAATAATAATAGGTTTGCTATTCTCCAAACGGATGAGCCAACAACTTCAAAAAAATCGTTTAAACCTCCACCAATTTATTTGAGAGAGCCTACATCTAAGGAACTGGTAAGCAAACTTATTTCCGTAATAGGTGAAAATACCTTTAGCGTAACATCTGTGCAGCATGGAAATATTAAAGAAACAAAAATCCAGGTAATTCATGAAAATGATTACCGCAAATTGACAGACGACTTGGAGAAAGAAAATAGAGCTTTTTACACCTATCAGCTTAAAAGTGCGAAAGGCCTCCAAGTTGTTGTTAAAGGCATTGATTCTGGCGTAGATCCTAATGACGTTAAATCTGGTTTGGAGGAGAAAGGGTTTAAAATTAAGAATGTTTTCAACATCAGAAACCGAGAAAAGATACCTCAGCCCATGTTTAGGGTGGAATTAGAACATGGGGATGTCACATTAAAGAAGTATGAGGTTTACCCAATATATAATGTTAAATACCTTCTACACCGGAAAGTTACTGTAGAGGAGCCTCATAAGCGTTCAGGACCCGTGCAGTGCATGAACTGCCAGGAGTATGGCCACACTAAGACATATTGTAAATTGCCCACTGTCTGTGTTGTGTGTGGTGATCTCCATGGCACATCAAAGTGCACCAAATCAAAAACTGACACAAACGTAAAAAAATGTAGTAATTGTGGAGGCAATCATACTGCTAATTACAGGGGTTGCCCCGTTTATACCCACTTCAAACGCTCAATGCCAAATAAATCATTAACTCCTCGCAAGCCGTTCCAGCAATCGCAATTCATTTCAAGCAACAATTTTCCTCAAGCAGGTCAGTCAACAACCCAAATAAATGTTCCAAGCTCTAACCAAGTTTCTTATGCCAATGTGGTTAAGACTAATATACCAAACGCGAATCAGAAGTCCAACTCTCAACAGCCCGACCCATATTTTAGCAACCTTGAAGCCACATTGCAGACTTTGGTTCAATCAATAAACACTTTTACAGCTTCTATGACCACCATGATGCAGGAAATGCTAAAAATGCAATCAACTATTTTACAGGCTATTTTAAAAAAATGATTTATTTAAAAATATGTTTCTGGAACGCAAACGGCATACGCCAACACAAAAATGAACTTGAACACTTCCTGAGGGAAAGGCAAATCGATGTTATGTTGATTGCTGAAACTCACCTGACGCCAAGATGTTATTTCAGGATAAATAACTATATACTATATGACACTAAAGATCCACGTGGAAGATCTTGTGGAGGTTCGGCTATTCTAATTAAAAATAGAATTAAACATTACTTGTTAAATGAGACATGTGAAGAATATTTTCAAGCAACAAATATTTGTATTGGACACATTCACAGTAAATTGGTAATTTCATCAATTTATTCCCCGCCTCGGCCTTCAGTTACAGAAAACCATTACTCAAATTTTTTTACTTCTCTTGGATCCCGATTTATAGCTGCTGGTGACTATAATGCTAAACACACATTTTGGGGCTCAAGATTAATCTCCCCGAAAGCTCGGGTGCTTTTTGATACTATATCAAAATTGGGTTTAGATGTAATCTCCAGCGGGAGTCCCACCTATTGGCCATCTGATCAGCGAAAGATCCCAGATGTTATTGACTTTGGAATCGTAAAAAACGTCCCCTTAGAATGGATGCATGTGGAGCCTTTATTGGATTTGTCCTCCGATCACTCACCTACTATGGTCTCTATATGTTTCCCCCAGAACATTGGATCCCCATTTAACGACATAGGTGTATTCCAGTCTAGAGTGAATTGGCTAAAATATAAAAAATATTTAAGTACTCATTGTACGGAAAATACATCTCTGAGAACTCCAGAGGATATTGATGAGTCAATTAATGATTTTTCCCAAAATATTATAAAAGCCGTGCAACATGCTACCACTACAAATTTTAGAAATATCAATAACAGAACTTGTTCTTCTGAAATCGAACACCTTGTTTCAGAAAAAAGAAGAATCAGAAGAGAATGGCAACTTCGCAGGTCTCCCCAGCTTAAAGCTAGGCTTCGAGAATGCGTAAATCAATTAAGAAATTTGCTTGAAGTCCAAAGAGTGGCTTCCCTCACAACCTATTTGGAAAGCCTCGATGGTAGTCCTCAATCCGATTATTCTTTATGGAAAGCAGCAAGAGGGTTAAAGAGACCCATTAGATCTAAGCCACCCTTGCGTACTCCAACTGGGTACTGGGCCAGAAGTGACTCCGAAAAGGGAATGCTGTACGCTAACCACTTGAGAAGCGTGTTTGCCATTGACGAACTGAATGATGAAGCTGATATGCCGCCATATGCCGTTAGACCACCCGTACCTTTCAGACTTCGTTTTCAAGATGTCGATAATGCTATTAGTAACTTAAACCCCAGAAAAGCTCCTGGTATTGATAAAATTACCAACAAAATGCTTGTGCAGTTACCCCGAGTAGCTAGAAGACTCGTCCTTTTTATTTTTAATGCTATTTTACGTCTCGAGTACTTTCCTACTGAGTGGAAGGTGTCTGTCATTACTATGATACCAAAACCAGGAAAGGATCCTACAAAAGTTGAGTCATATAGGCCGATAAGTCTATTGCCAACAATTTCAAAACTGTTCGAGAAATTGCTAATGACGAGGTTGACCCCAATCTTGAATGAAGTAGGATGTATTCCTAACCATCAATTCGGTTTTAGGGCTAAGCATAGCACCATAGAACAGACACACAGGCTGGTGAATGTTATCAGAAACGCGTTCGAAGATAAAAAATATTGCTCAGCTCTATTTATTGACGTTTCCAAAGCTTTTGACAAAGTGTGGCACGAAGGCTTAACTCATAAAATAAAATTAAATTTGCCTGCAAACACGGACAAGCTGTTAGAGAGCTACTTATATGACAGGAAATTCGTCATTAAGGAAGGTGATTTCAAAAGTTCGGCTCAACCAATCCAAGCTGGAGTTCCCCAGGGTAGCATATTGGGTCCAACCTTATATTTGATTTATGCTTCAGATATGCCAACGAGCTGCAAAATTCACACTTCAACTTTTGCAGATGATACAGCATTCATCATTGTCCATGAAGACTATAAATTAGCATCACAAATTTTGCAAGAACATATTCTTATATTGGAGAAATGGCTGAAACTTTGGAAAATCAAAGTAAATGAACAAAAATGTACCCATGTTACATTCATACTACGTAGAAAAACTTGTTCGGCTATTAAAATCAACAACTACATTGTTCCGCAGCACACTGAAGTCAAATACCTTGGTATTCACCTCGACCGTAGGCTCACGTGGAAGTCTCACATTGACGCTAAAGTCACCCAGATGAAATTAAAAGCGGTGCAACTAAATTGGCTCATCGGCAGAAATTCTATCTTGAAGTTAGATTGCAAACTTTTGTTGTATAACGCAATCCTAAAGCCAATATGGAGCTATGGAATTCAATTGTGGGGTACCGCCTCTGCATCTAACATTGAGAAAATTCAAAAGCGCCAGAATAAAATTCTCCGTATAATTACTGCAGCACCATGGTATGTTAAAAACTCTCGAATTCACAAAGATCTAGGTGTACGCTTAGTGAAAGATGAATTTTCAAAACACGCGATAAGGTACATTAACAGACTGGAGTCTCACCCGAATCCTCTCGCACATAGCATCCTTAACTTTGGTGGCCACACTCGACTGAGAAGGATGGACACCCTTGCAACCATCAGAGCGTTGGAAAGGTGATTTACCAACAAAATACACGCAAGAAACAACTTTTCGTCTAGCATTGGTTGGACCTAAGTAAATAAAATTTTTCAATATTAATTAATTTTTTTTCTATATTAATTAATGAATTTTTAGTTTTAAGATTTGCATACTTATTGTTAGTTCTTTTAGAAGATACAATAAATAATTGAATTATAAAAAAAAAAAAAAATTACCGCAATTAGTAATCACACTTTAGGTACTTTCATTCTATTTAGTGATTTTTTTAAACAACGTTTGTGAACAATACTATTTATGGCACAATGTTAATGCTCTTTTTAAGTTACTTACTACAGCGTTAAATTGCATTGCGCTTTACACCCTAGTTTAGCCCATAAATCGTACCATTACCATTATTTTTTTTGTGGAGTGAAAATCAAACACGTTTCAACAATCACTCGTTGATTCTCATTTGCGCAGATGGGGCAATTCTGTTTGTTAACGAATCTACTAAGGTAAAAATTTTGCTCGTTGCTGAAGATGATGTTCTTTGTAAAGTCTCCACCCATTTCCTTCTGTCCTTCTGCCGGAAAGGCAGAAGCTGTTGTGAATCAATTTCACAATCTGTCTGTTAACCATCCCTCGGAAAGTAGGGTTTGCTTTGGTGTACGCCCAACCAAAACACTACTTTTTGGGGCATAGAAGGGAGGAAGTTACTCGTTTGTTGTAGCAATTAAAGCCGAAGCCCTCAACATGTGTTAATTGGCAGAACGGAGATCAGCAAAGCCTACGGGAGGTTCAGCTTGCAGACAATTCCGGGGCTAATCATGGTTAAGATACCTACATCTTGCCTGAAACATTTTGGCCGTGGTTTCAAGCAAAAATTGCAGGGAGGGAAATTAGTCTTCCCTGTTAATTAGGGTTTTCGGGGGGTCACAACATCCGTAATGTAAGGAACCAGTAGCGCTGATGCTCTTGATGGGCTTCGGTCTACCAACTCATTAAGCCTTGTCTTGCATTAACTGTCTTGGAAATTGCATACAGGAGGGATTAGAAGGCACGAGCTCTTTAGCAGAGGGGTTGTTCATATGTCTACAACAGAAGTTGTGAACAGTGTAAGCCTTGCAAGCCCGACGGGGGCGCCGGTGAAATAGGAATAGTTTATGTGGTGCAGTTGGTCCACCATCAGATCGCTGGAAATTGTCATTAGGCTTCAGCTCTTCAGTCAATTGAACCTAGTAAGCGTGAAAATTCAAATGTTTAATCAAAATTCGCTTCAGTGATGTTAAATTTTTGCTTACGACGAGGGGTGGTGTTCCGAAGAAAGAACTGAGTGAGTATGCACAGGTGTTTTCATATTTCCTGTAGACCCGTTTCGCTAAAAATTTGCGTACGATTGCGGTTATACGAAAATTCGCTGAATCAATTAATAAATTGTTTGAATACGAACCTGTAAAGGAATTCGGGAATTCAAGCAAATGTTTAGTGAAAATAATAATTGAACGAAAGCAACGTTGTTTGTAGTAACAAAATGCAATATCCAAGATTTTTTTTTTGTATACATACTCGTATACAGGGTGGCAAGAACTAACTTTATGGTTTCAATGTTCAATAACTTTTTAGTTTATTCATAATTTTTATTTCAGAATTTTGTGAAGAAGATTTAGAAAAGCGATCAAAAATTGTTGAATTTTATTTTGAAAATGGAAGGTCAAATGTTTGGATGCAACGTACTTAATGTGAATAATAAATCTACAGCACTTACAAACAATAAACCGTCTGGTTGCAAATTTTTACAACATGGTACAGTAAGATACCACTCATGTACCGGAAGACCACATACGGTCCACATGAAAGAAAATATCCAACGGATACGTATAGTGTACTGGACACATCAACAAAAAGACGTTCGGCACTACTGGGGCTATCGCGGGCCCGTTCAGAGGATTTTGACCACATTGCACATGTTTCCGGGATATAATTTTTCATACCTAAGCCAAAATTATATCCCACTAAAAAGACAATACTAATAATAATTAACAATTATATCTAAAAGTTATTAAACATTCAAACCATAAATGTAGTTCTGCGCCACCCTGTACATACAAGTTATTTTTTCGGACAAAAATTTTATTGATTTTATTATTACTATAATCTTTTTCTGTGTTTTTCATCGATTTTGCTGACTATAAAAAAATTACGAAGTGCACGAAATGAATTTTGACTTGAAAGGGCAATTTTCGTTATAAGCTGTAACGCACTGCTCAATCATGTACTTCGCCATGAGTGTATTTTTCAAACACTGCAACAAAGAAATTTCAAACGAAATCTGACGAAAAAACTTGAGGCTAAGGTGTGACCCACAATCAACATCGTGCATTATGGTTGAACCATCTTTTATATAACACTGAAATCATTTAATGGGAATATAAATATTGGAAAGCGATTCATTGTAAACGGAAATATACTGATGAGTAATATGTTCCGAAAATAAATTTCTAACTAAAACAGCTAGTTGTCCCCCAGCCACACGCAGAGAAAAGGCAATTTGAAATATGGTTGCAACAACCTTAGTATCTATTCTATAACATTATGCATTATTGTTAAAATCGTTGTGTAATCAGCATAATTATAGTTTGTTTCTTTACAAATATTTTACTTTGTGCATTTCTGTAATTCTATTGTTAACATCAATAAATTGCAAGATATGGTTATATACAATAATAACAATTGTGAAATTCTTTTTAAAAACAACGATAGCTTTTGTCATACCCAATGCTAAAATAGTTGTTTTTATCATATGTATGATAAGCTGATTCATATGCAACAAAAGTGAGTTTACAACATAAACTTACTATTGCCAACTCGAACGATATTTTTATTCTAGTCGTTGACATTCTGTCGGTTTCTGTCAGTTTGGTTTTATCTTTGGTAACAAAAAATATTTTATGTTTTCAATTAAAAAATATATAAGTATATATACGTATGTATTTGTCAGCTACATATATTCAAAAAAAAAAAAAAAAAGAAAAACGAGAACTTGTCGAAGAAGAGTATTCGGAATAATAAAAAGGTAAATTTAATATTAAGATGTAAATATAAATATCTATGGTAAATCCAACAATACATGCAATCATATTAATATGATTAAAGATGTCTGTTAAAATTGCAATCGAAGGCAAAATACTTAATAGCTATTTTTCTTTCATTACAGCTAATGAATATTTCAACTTCCAAGAAGAAACTTGTACATTAGTTCCGTTAACGGATGCAACCCGATTATTTTTTCTAATTATTTGTATTTATTTATTATAATAAGTATTTTAAAATTATATTATATGCTGCCTCATTTTTGTAGCTAATTATTATATGTATGTATTTGTGCTAATTAAAAGAAATATATGTATGTTTCAACAATATTACAATAAAGCTATTTACGATACTAATATGGTTCTATATTTATGACATTGATATGGTTATGCGAGTATATGAAAAAAGTATGAATGTTTAGTTTAATAAATGGTATGGTTACTTATTATTAAACCAATTTTAAAACCAAATATAGTATGGTTACTTATAATATGATTTTTTTTTACAATACTATGGTGTGCCATCTAAATGACGTTTGTAATATAACAATATACTATTATTAGGTACAACCATATAATTCAACAATAGTATGTTGCCCTAAGAATATTGTTGTATCAACCATATATTTTTTCTACGTGTATTCGGTATTCAATTATTTTTTCTGTTCTTCTTTGGTCTTATTGTTTCACAGTAATTATTGTTTTTTGAATTGAAAATAATCCTTCTTCTTGACTGAAGTTGTACTCGAACTCACAACTAGTTAGTTAATATTATACATATGTATAAAATAACTTAAATTGGCTAATAAAATTACATATGTATATGTAGGTATATAAATTATTTTTAGCTCACTAACTTTTATTTCAATTACAGGTTTTAGAAGATGCTGCAAGTAAAAGTAAAAGCTCTATCAACAACTTATAACAACTTGTTAACCTATTTCTTGATCGGCAAATAAACATACATACTCGTATACACAAAAATATGTATTTCCACTGCCAGCCAAACTAATAAATAAATTTCATTTTCAATATTTTGTCTTTGAACACACTAACAAACACAAAATTCAATTAAAAAGTAAAAAAATGAAACTTTTAGAAAATAAAATCTAGGTCTTGAAAATATATAACTACAACAACGCAATATTAAAAACTATAAATAATTATAGACATTAGCCAGAATAACCAGCGACTTGGAGGCTGGTACATGCTGCAAACGACATCTGCATACTATATATAACAACAACAAATACACTGTCGTATGATAAAAGCTCAAAGTGAGAGTGTGGCAGAATCAGAGTTGCCAGAAAAGTGTAAAGGAAACAACCAGAGTAGGTATAATGCTCAAATTAAATTCGTTCGCGAACAATTTCTTTGTCCTTCCTGTTTGTAAAACTTTGCTCACGAATTTTATTTTTAACTTTATTTTAACTTTGCGCACTTTATTTTTATATTCGTGAGCACAATATTAAATTCTAGAATTTTCATTCTGCTCGCAAATGAATTAAATCAATTTTTTTGATTTTCGTTCGCGAAAAGAATGAAAAAAAAATCAAGAAGGCAAATTAAAATTCTGCTCGCGAATTTTATTTTTAAACTTGGGAATACAAATTTAAAAACGAGGGAATTAAATAAAAATTAATTCACGAGCAGAATGGTTTCCTACCTTGGAAAAGACCCTCAAACTAAATATTTCTTTAAATTTGCTTCTAAGCACCAATACCAACAAATCCAGATATGGAGTGAATTGGGTCAAAGAAATCTTTAATTCTATCAAATATATCTGCTACAAGCACCTGCACAGGATGGGCATTTCCAACACAGACATTTGCAGATTCTGCGGTGATGAAGAGGAGTCAATGGAGCACTTAATCACGGAATGTGGAACACTGGGTACAGAAGATACGAGGGCAGTTCGAAAACTTCTTAGCCTAGCATAAAAAAGGTTTATCGGGAAAAGAAATTCATAATTAAATGGTGAATGTGTTAGGTGAATAGTAAAAAATTGGGTTTAAACGTGGTCGTACAAGCATTGAAGATGAACCACGTAGTGGACGTCCAAAAACAGCAACAACAACAGAAATTGTAGCCAAAGTGCATGATATGCTATTAAATGATCGACGAATAAAAGTGCATGAAATAGCTAATATCATGGGCATCTCATTTAATTTTGCATAAAGAACTACAGATGAAAAAGTTTCTGCAAGATGGGTGCCACATTTGTTAACAGTCGACCAAAACGCATAAGAATGAACATTTCTCAAGCTTGTTTGGATCGTTTTTAGCGAAATAAAATGGATTTTAAGTGTCGTTTCATAACTGTTGATGAGACATGGATCCATCCCCTGTACTCCAGAGACAAAAGACCAACCCAAACAATGGACTGAAGGTGGAGGAAGTGCCCCAAAGAAGGCAAAAACAATTCAATCGGCTGGTAAGGTTATGGCAACGGTTTTTTGGGACTTCAAAGGTATTTTATTGATTGCAAAAGGGTAAAACAATAAATTCAGAGTACTATTGCAACCTTTTCAATTCAATTAAATTTACAAATTCGAGAAAAACGTCCTGGCTTACAACACAAAAACATAATTTTTCATCAAGACGACGCACCAGCGCACAAGAGTGTTTTAACAATGGCTAAAATCAACGAATTAAAGTACGAGTTGCTTGACCACCCACCTTATTCTCCTGATTTAGCTCCCAGTGACTTTTACCTGTTCCCAAATCTAAAAAAATGTCTTGCTGGCAAGCGTTTTACCTCAAATGAAGATGCAATTACAGTTGTAAACCACTATTTTGAAGACCTTGAGGAAAACTATTTTAATCAAGGGACAGAATTGCTAGAAAAGCGTTGGACTAAGTGTATTGAAGTTTCAGGAGATTATATTGAAAAATAAAAATATTTGTGAAAAACTAACTATTGTCTTCCATTGATAGGCTAAGAAGTTTCCGAACCGCCCTTGTATAGGCTACTACAAGCTTATATGTTAAGTGAATGTGACTTAATATAACTCCCAATGAAGGAGCTTGTCCGATTTCTTGACATACTCAACCCATAATGGGGCAAGGGGACGCACAATAGATCAACATTGGTCGCAGTGCAAATGGCCGATGAGTGTCATATCCCATTCAATAATAATAATAATGCGGGCAATTAACAAAATGCATACGTGATAAGATGAATGGCTCGGTAGCTGAGTGGTTAAGGCATGTTATGACCCAAGTTTAAATCCGAAAATGGGTGCTGATGAGTAGTATAGCGACTGCGATAATTAATATTATAAATAAAATAAATAATAACTATATATAAAATAATTAATAATTATAAAGAAAATAAATTATAATTATAAATCAAATAATTAATAAATATAAATAAAATAATTAAAAAATTATTGATCACAGGAAATTTTTATTCCAAAAATCTCCTTCTTATGAAAAACTTGAACTAAAACCAGGTATACACATGTACAAAAACCAAAAATATAATGTAATTAGTTTTTGTTTTCTGGCTTATTTTTTATCTTATAATATATGCGGTTAGAAAACCCTTTTAATACTACCTCAATTTTCATTGAAGTTGTGAAAATTCAAAGTGAGCTGGAGAAAATTCTAAATGATATTGAGAAATTCAATTTAAAATTTAGAATTTAGTATAAAAATAGAAAATTCCAAATGAAATCGGAAATTTCAAATTGAAATTGAGAACAATTTCAGATGAAACTGATAATTTCAACTTTACAGCCATATCACGGAGTTCAATTTCATTCAGAAACGCAATCCGTTATATTTTACAGATAAAGAAAAATTAAGAGGTTTGTTTTACAATAAAACAGTTTTAACTGAAAATATTAATTTATTTCTTGAAATTACCTACATTTTCATTTCAAAACAAAAAGAACCAAAAAAAAAAAAAAAAACGGATTAAGTTTCCTTTCTGAATGCAATTGAATTCTCTAACATAAAAATTCCAAATAAAATTTCGAAATTTTAATTTACTAATTTTCAAAACAAAACCATGAAAATTTAATAGATATTTACTGAAAATCGTTAATAATTTTTTAAACAAATTAGAAAATTTAAACACACTTTTTAAATTTTTCTTGCATAAGAACCACCACGGAGATATTTACAAAAAATAGAATTTCTAAGTAAAATGTTTTATAGAAAACTAGCAAAGAGTTTCAAATTATGTAGTTTTTTTATTAAATATTCATTTATTGGTTTTTTGTAGAACTTTATAATTTTTAAATTAGATTTAAGATTTTTGTACATATGTGTATTTGTATTTTCTTTCTTAAGTTTTCAGTAGTTTTTCATTTGAACGAATGTTATAGAGCTAGGCAGATGTTAGCAGCTTCTCCTACAAAGTATTTTTGTTAATACTCCAGTTACTCTGTTGCGATTGATTGCTATTTGCTGATGCTTAATTTAATTCTGAAGTTGAAGTATTGCTTCCGGGAAGTGGGAGGATTTTGGCGATTCCGGAAGCTGTTTTTGGGAACTCTAAACCGCTTCGAAACCGGTGGTTTATATTCGTTGCGCGTTCTTGCCATAGAACTTGTATCTGAACTATAAACGGTCATTCACTTTTGTGCGAAAATTTAAGTTTCTGCGGAAGTGGGGGATTTTGGAGATTCCTAAAGCCAATTTTTGGGAATTGACAAAAAACTCGGAGCACATTCGCTAACCGGGTTTTCGTAATTGCTGCTCGTTTTTTGCCATACATTAGTCGGTGTTATTTTCGGTTCAAATTGCGAACATGTAATTAAGCCAATATCGATGTAATTTCCAGGAGGTCCTGAGAGATGAATGTTACCATTAATCCTGAGTTGGACATACGATAGCCCATACGAGGTAAGGCTCTATAATTGATCATGCAGCTATTGGCTGTCGTCTGTCTGTTGCTAAACAAGAATATGTAGCACTTAGTTGCGCTAGTGCAGATCTTTGAACGGTATTCGAATTAAAGAACTAGTTTACTCAAAATTGGCAGGTAAAAAGCCATGTAACAGTGCAGCATTAGATGAAATGAAACGACTTGGAAATAATAATTCATAAAATCCGTCATTATCAGCTGATAGCAAATAATACCACTTCATAAAAAGTAAAGCAGAAGTTGATACAACTGTGACTAGAAAGTGATTAATTGAAAAAAAAACTTTATTTAAAATTGCTGAAAGGCTTTGAGATTTTATTTTGTCTGGCTTTAAAAATCATTTACTGCTGTCACTCATTATTTTGTAGAAGTTTTTTATATGTTAAAAGTACAAGTATTCCTGTGTTTAACACGAAGTAATTTTAGAAATAAAATTTTAAGAATATCTGTAATATTTCAGGTTCCCCATTTTTATTTCAAAACTTTTTTTTTGTAAATAAAATCGTATTTATAAATAACAAAGATTTTGCACAAAATATGACTAATAATCGTATTGCTAATGTTTCTTATTATTTTATTGTATATTGCTTTAACTTTTGCAAATTTTGTGTTAATTTATTGAAATTCTATGTTATTAAATTTTATGAGATTGAAGAACATGTTTGTCAAAACGGACGGTAAACTTGGAACACAAAAATACTTTTTTACTCGATATTTTCTTATTTTTTAATAATTTCAAATGAAAGCAGGAAAAACACTGCTTGTTTAACTGACCTAATTCCGTTTTTTTTAAGGAAAGTTTAAGATGTTGTTTCTGTCAAGACAGATTGGCAATACATAACTATGCCTTGCGTGTCATCTTGCCTTGTACAAAAAGGATAAATCATGAAGATGTCTAGCAAATTTTCTAAACAATAATTTAATTTAATGGCAACACTTTCATCGTTGACTAAATTGTTCGATCTTCTTGTTAAAAGACTAAGTGAAAATTTAATTTAAAAAAAATGCTTCCTGTTTGTCAAACCACGAAGAACAGGTAAAATACTTTATCATTTGTATTTTCCAAAGATGCATTTAGAAAAATTATCCACAACATTTTTGAATGTTTTTTTTTTCTCTTTAAAACCGGATATACCCGAAAGCCTTAAAGCAGCCTGACAATTGTCAGCAGCAACCAGCCATTTGCAGTCTTCGTCAGCATCTTTTTTTCTGCACTTTAACGGGTTTTCATTTACTAACAATAGCTAAATAAAATAAAAATAAACAACGAGCCGCAGAAACACATTCACAGCACATACCAAAGAGTGAGTCAGTCAGCCGTTTGGCTGGTGTCAAGTCTTTTAAAAAAAAATATACATCTTACAAGTACTCGTACTTGTAAGATAAAAGCATTTCATTGACTGAAAGTGAACGAACCGATCGTTATTGATATTGGCCAAAAATGTACACCGTCACTCAAACATAAAGATCTTGCTCAAGTCTACATTGAAACTTAACACTTTTACGGCTCTTGATTAATTTAAACGGGATGAGCTGAAGTGGTGCTTTGAACTACCATCAAAACAGGCAGCACGATCGTCATGATTTTGGCGCAAAAGAACGGAAATAATAAGAGTGACTTTTTTCACTGTCGTTTTTTTTTTATTGAAAATAAATTTCTTTTTGAGTTTCTTCTTCGTCTGTGAGCTCTTTCATAATTGGCACGATCCCTGTGTAAAACAAAATAAAAAATACATATTTTTATGGCTGATCAGTGAATTAGCAACCCACTTTAACGTGTTTATAATCGTTCTTTTTTTATGGAAATTTAGCTAATGTTTACATTTTTATCGCAATTCTTCACGGTGTATCATTGTTGGTTTTTAAAGCATTTGATTAGCAAGAGATTTTGCGGTTTGGAAAAAAATAATTTAGCTTTCACTTGACCGGATTTGTGTGCTGCGGCCTGAAGCACTTATGTAGTACGGCTAATTCAATAGATAATTTAAGTATTCAAAACAAATTTTTGAATGATAAGAAGATGCAAAAAATGTCATATAATTAAGTAATACATATGTACGAGTATATCAAAGTTAAAGCCTTCCAATCAGTAATTTATTTGGTTTAATATTAACATTATCGCTGTCTAGGAACTCACAAATTATCTAGAGCAACAAGAATGTGAAAAATGTATATATAAGCAATCAACTGAGTTCACTAACTACTATTGTTTTTTTTTATTATTTGAATGGGATGTGGCCCTCAACGGCCACTTGTACAGGGACTACTGGTGATCTATTGCGCTTACTCTTACCGCTTTACGGGTTAAGTATGTCAAGAACCGCACCAGCTCGCTTATTGGTAGTGACGACAATTCAAGTTTTTTCAACGTATGGGCTTGTAGCAGCCTATATCACCTGTGACCCAATACCCCACAATAGCTAATCAAGGGCCCCTTTGACTGCTCTAACTCACCGCACAATCTGCAAATGTTTGTATTGGAAATACCTATCCTGTACAGATGCTTAAGGCAGGTATAGTGAGCTGTCAGTGTTCTGAGGCTCTTCTTATCCTCTTTTAGAGCACGTTCGTCCCTGTTTTCATCAAAGCTTAGAAATTTCTCGGGATTCAAGACCGCTTGCCAATGTTACTCAACAATGGGCTCAGCCTATTTCTTCATCTCCCCACTAAGGAGACTCTTGTTGAAGCCAAATGTTGGAGTGGGGTCAATAAAGGTCTGGCCTGCTTCTATTTTGGCATAGATGTTCTGGCACCCTCACTTGCCTGAAACATATCAATTACGTCTCCGATACCTTTTAGGATTGCAAGATGAGCAAAAAGGGTACCTGCCTTTAGTTTTCCGTTTTTGTAAATTGAGATCGCCTGCCTTCTTTTGAACAGCCACGTGAGGCGGTAGGTTCAAAAGAGCTTCCATACCCGTCGTTAGGGTGGCTCCCATCGCCTCTGTGGTACATAAGCATGCAAGTTTCTGTACCCTGTAAAGATTTGATATGACAGTTACTTGTTCAGTTTTTGCCCATCATACTAGAGCTGCATCTAAGTATGTAATCCCAAGGCTTAGGCCCCATGATGTCCAGATACTTTTTGTGGCCTTTCTCATAACCTATTCGAGGTGCGGTTTCCATGTGAGTTTTCTATCCGGGACTATTGCCAGATATCATTTGAGTATATAAACAGTACGTCATCCCACAGCTTAGACCTCATGATTTACCCAGTAGTTGTTTGGCAGTCCAGATACTTTTTGTGGCCTTTCTCATAACCTATTAGAGGTGCGTTTTCCATGTGAGTTTTCTATCCAGGACTATGCCCAGATATTTCACCTTTGCCGTTTATCCTTAGAGTAGGGATTTCCATTACCTTTTTTCTGGTATTGAAAGTCCTTCCTACCTGCACCATTCCCATGCTGCATGCAATGCATCTTGCATCACCATACCCATCGTGTTAGGATGATCGCCCTTAATTGTCACTACTACTACTATTTATAAAAATCAAAAACTACTTAATGCTGTATAAGGCGCTGTTTCAACAGTAAAAAATGTAAGAATATGTGAATATTATAAATTGTAAACTGCTTGCTTCTAATTTTTGGACCCTTTTTTTCCTGAAGAAGACACACAACGGAGTGTCGAAATATTAAATAAAAACCATAATTTTTACCAAAACCAAGAAGACTACTAGCTCAACAACAAATAATAATTTAAATAAATTGTAAACATGAAATAATAATAATACTCAGTGCCAATTTCACGATAGCAAAGTTGTTCGTTCGTTCGCAAAATTACATTTAAAACAAAAACAACATTCACCATTTTGTTATTGTTTTAAATGTAATTGTGCGATTCGCTATCGTGAAATTCGCACTAATTTTAAAAGTTTATATAAATATCTTGAGTTCTGTTTAAAGATTGACACTTGGTGAATTTGTTACATAATTAACTTCCTTTTTTTACACTTTCTTATAATTTATGTTTGCCAACACAATCAAAATATACATAAATAAACAGTTGTACTTTATGTTTCACAACATACCAATCTGGCATACAACAATTATGTTTTGCCATATATAGGTTAAAGATCTTGTATAATTTTATAATTATAATACCTTATATGTATAAAATTTTATATCATTAATAAATATAAAAAATAATAAGTAATAACAATAAAAGTAAATAATATTAAAAGTAATTAACTTTGATATTTAATTATTTGATGGTGTATAAGTAAATATTTCTTATTTTTGCAGCTAAATATCGTTTTATTTTTTATAACAAATTCAACAGTATTTTTAAAAAATAAAACAATCTTTAGCTGCAAAAATAACAAAAATTTAAAAACAATTAACATTAAAACTAAGTAAATAAGTACAGAATTTTTAAATAATTTTTTATATCCAACCACTTGAAAACTTGCTTGCTCGACAAAACTACCCTTTAAAGTATGCTACAAAATAATGCAACTCTTCTCTTTCAACAAAAATAAAACAATCACCACCGTGGTGAAGAAGCACGTTACTAGGGTAAACAAAACGAAACACTAGAAGACGCAAATGAGCAGTTGTACAAAGCAATTGTTAATAATAATAAAATAAAGAATTTATATTTTCGAGTATTCAATTAAAAATAAAAATAATAATAATGAGTACACCTGGAAATTGGCTGCAAGTTATAGTAAATGAAGCTGAGAGACCCAAACTGAACACTTTGCCATCATGTATGACTGTCAGCGATGTTAAATCAGACAACTATGTCAGACTCATAGCAGCGGACTTAGAACTAGAGAAGGAACAACCGGCAGCAGTCTTGAAAGTGTTTCGTGGTATTGAGTTGGAAACAGAACACGAGTTAATAGGTATACCAGCGGCCATAGAAAGTTTATATATTGATGAATCCGAACCGAAAACGCCAAGTAAGCTTAAAGTTATTGATAAATATTTAAGAAAAAAATTATATTGGAAACAATTTTATTTTGACTTATCGCTTAAGAAATCACACAATCGCACGAGTTAAAAACACTTCCACCTACATATGTTGACTTTATCCTTAAATTTGTCATAAAAAATTTCCCATCAATAAACTTACGATAATTAAACAAATCGAAAAATCGCATTTTGCCACATGACTTGATTAATACGCTTCGCAATGTCAGAATTAAAAACTCGACAAAAAATTAAGAATAAAAGTTATGCTGGTAAAATTTCAAAATAAAAGCAGTGGTAAAATTAACAACACGATAAAAAATATTTTTAAATGTTAAATACATACCCAAACTCAAAACTTTGCCAAAGCCAAAAACGATTTCAAATCATATTTGACAGAACAGACGTTGTTTTTCCCCAAATATATTTTTCCCGAACATCTTACGAGTACTTGTCTTATTTCAGTTTTGGCCGTAGCCGTCAACGAATCGGTCCTCTTTTATCGGCATATGAAACCTTATTTCAAGTTTACTTTGCCTGAATTGGACATCCTAGAAGAGGAAAGAGAAATATGGCGCAAATTAAGTATTGTACGTGTCGAAGATCAAGATGCTATTATAGAAGGTCTCAGGAGTCTAGAAAGACCCAAACTCACTAGGAAATCACAGCATTTGCTTAATCTAATACCGCAAGAAAGAGATGTAAGTAGAAAAACATTGAGATGAAATATCAGAACCGATTTTTTGTAATGTTGAAATAAAATGTAGCGTACTATGGTCGTTTCTGGCACTTTTAACCATAGAATATTCTGACCCTTACTTCAACTCGAAGGAATGTGTTATCAAGCAACAATATGCTTGATTTGTTGGTATTATGTAATAAAAACATGTGGAATAAAACATCATGTTTTTAGTTTCTTCCGCCATTTTTTATATTTCATTGCATCTACAGATTAAGTTTAAGTTTCAAAGCCCGCATTCATTATGCGATCTAACTAAGGTGATTTTAATGCCCAGTATTGGTAATTGCGAGAAACGCTTAATCTTTGGATTTTGCTCAAAATGGAACGATTTAAATCTGTTTTTAAAAGCAACGTCTAATGTTACGTTATTGAAAGTTAAACTTCCAGAGAAACGGCTTTAACCGCAGCTGGTCATAATTACGTTAATAAAACTACAAAACGCCATACAAAATGTTAAGAGGCAGTTTATGGGACACGATTGAGTGATACGTGCAGGGAACTTGTATGTAATACACTCAAAATATTGAGTATATTTCATACAAAATTTTCTAGACGTATTTCTCATTCGTGTCCCATAAACACCACATAAGACTTATTTCTTAACTATGACTACCGCAATAAAATTTTGTGATTAGCAGGAATCCATTATAAGAGTAATTTAAATGGTATAAACAATATTAAGAAAAATAATTGCAATATTCCCCTTCTAATGACCGCAGAGACGACATAGTAACAGGATGCTTGATCTCAGAAGAAGTGATTTTAAAATTAGTATCTACACACACAGAAACAAAAATCTTATCAAAAATGTACTACGAACAGAATTAGTCTTCTTATCATTTTAAAGGATACATTGTTTTCTTCAGTTTTTCCATTGTTGTTTCCCTTTGATTGTCTTCTATATGAAAATATGTTAAAATAACATTACAACTAATTCATTCATTTGTATGCATATATATACATATATATAATTTTAGGCTTTTATACGTGAACAAGGAGAAAATAATTTGATTCGTTATCCATCAGCGATTGCTTTAAAATGCCTTGCCCGTGTTTCTAGTGGCTTATCGCAGCCTCCCTCCCATTTAGTCGTCGCCACTGACATTGGTGAAATTTTAATAATTGAGCCGCAAAGTTTCGGTTTATTATATCGTGGCATGGCCTGCCCAAACATAACTCCCAGCATATTGGCCGTTCATGGTTGCTTCGAAACAGATTTCTGTATTGCCTTAGCCACGCGTTATGGTTCGGTTTATCTTTTGCGTAAGGCAGCAACCGAGGGTCAAGAAATATTCAAATTATCCTGTGCTCTAACGGGGTTGGTGCTACTGCCCATCGATCAAACCATAGTGGTAACGTCAATGGATAAGAAATTGCTTTGCTATTCCAAAAAAGGCAAGCAATTGTACGTGGTGCGTTTGGAGCAGCAACCGATCTGTATGTCTACGGTGAATCTGACACACTTGGGCTTAACTCTAGTATGTGTGGCCTTAGCAGGTGGGCTGGTACAATTTTATATGCAGAAATATCTTGTCGATGAATTTCAAATTTGTGGCACTGTCAGTTCAATGGTGTTCGGCTATTTGGGTCTGGAAGAACATGTTCTATGTCTGACAACTATTGAGGGAGATTTGATAATAAAAATTTTAAAAAGAACTGCATCATTTGAACCGAATCAGAAACTATCTGGACGTGGTATGTCTCATGTAACGGACATGGTACAAAATTCGGTTTTGGAAAAGCCCAAAAAGAGTTCCATATTTGTAGAACAAGTAGCCAGAGAAAAACAAAATGCAAAAAGTTTGTTTAATAAGTTTAATATGATTTGGTTATTAATTATTTAAGAGTTTTTGTTTTTTTCAGGCACTTATGGTAGCTTCCAAGTGGAATTATGGCGTTTAAGACATACGGCCGCCAGAGCAACTGTTGATGCTTTAAATTCCTCTGAACGTACGATATCGGGTGATATCACTCATGCTCCTGTCAAACTTTCGGCCGAAGTTTGTGGCGCTGGTCCCGTTTTTCGTTTATACTTGACCATACAAAATTTATCAACTTATAAAGTGGCTTCAAATTTATTACTGCTATTACACGCAGATCGAAGACATTATACGATACAAAAGTCATTCGCAAAGGTAATTACACTCGCGAACAAAATTTGAACTATTTGCACGTTAATCGAGTTAGCCTGAAGTGATGATACATATTTGAATTTCAAAGAAAGAAAGGGAAGCGTGTAGTACATATTACTTTTAAGAGTTAATAACATTTAAAATAATGGAAAAATCTGTTTACAAAACCTGAAACATACTTTCTGTCCCACTGTCCTGCCGTTTTGAAATATCTATTTATAAATAAGATTTATTTTTTCTTCATATTGCAGCTGCCCAGCATTCTGCCCGGAGTTCCTTTAAAAATTGATTTTGAAGTTGTGGCCGTTTTGGACTTGAATGACAAATTGCCACCGCACACTTTGACACCAGACAACTCACACATCCGCGTAATGATAATGAAAACCCAACAAACAAAACCTTTGATAGCAGCTGTTATTGCAATGCCACAATCAGAAGCAAATTTTTAAAGCATATTTCTAGGCATTACTCAATATGCACCACATTTTTTCTTAAAGCAAATTAGTTATACTACCTATATACAGTGGGCCAGTTATAAAAAAATCATACTATGAAATTTTACACGTCTCAAAAAATATACTTAATAAAAGAACAAATCTTCACCCTTGTAAATAATGAGACCTTCTACAATGGACATTTCTTCTCAGTGACGAGAAAAGAGTGGCAAGAAAAGAAGAGTATAATAGTTCCTAAACAGAATCGCGGATAATTTAAGTCGTAATAGTAATTGAAGCAAAGTGCTATACATCATACTGACAAAGGAACATGAAAGGAAACATGTATTTCCTTCAACTTGTGTTTCCTTCGCACATCCCCCCATTGCACAGTTAAGTACAAGATATTGAGACTGAGCTGTGCATAAATGAAAATGAAAGCCAAGTGCTGGTATCGCACAGCGAAAGAGTGGACATCGATAAAGAGAGAAGCCTTAGATACTATTTCCACTTAATTGAGAAAACAAGTTATAATTTGGTTTCGGTCAAATACATACTAAAGTTATGCACTGTTACCCTCAAATGATACACATCCCTGAAATCTCAGCTACTTGTGCTTATTTCGGAGTGTTTCAATGCTTCTCATACGGTTTGTTATTACTAGTTTTTACATACAGTGAATGTCAATGAATAAAAGAGATAATGAGAGTAATATTTACTTGCTTTTTAACTATACAAATGAAAGGAACATTTCCATTTTATTTATAATGTACAATATGGGCGGGTTTATGACCAAGATGGTAATAACAGAATACTGGTAGCGTCGCTGTGACTAACTATAACGATGAAATACCTAAAAAAAAAAAAAACAAATAATAATATAAACCAATATAGTGACGTACAACTTTTTTTTTAATATGGCCCGATGATGTCGCCAGCCCATAAACCGCTCCAAACATTCACTCTTTATAGGTGCATTGGTTTGTCGACAAACACTCTTGGACTATCAATCGCCCAAATGCGGCAAGTCTGCTTATTAACGGATCCACTGAGGTGAAAATGTGCCTCATCACTGAAGATGATTTTCTTCGAAAATTGATCATCCACTGTTGCCATTTCTTGCCACCATTTTGACCATTGACGACGCTTGGAATAGTCAAGAGGCTTTAGTTCATGAGTAAGCGCTTATTTAGTTCATGAGTAAGTATGTCAAAAAATGCAAGTCTTTATGCATAATGGTCATTAACGACGGGCGTGAGAGGTGCAATTGTTGAGCACGACGTCGAGTTCAGGTGGAGAGCTCTTCATCCACACTATGGCGAACAGCAGCAACATTTTCTGCAGAACGAGCTGTACGAGCACGCACTGGTGTTTTCACATCTTCTACTGAAAACACCAATGCACGGTATGCATTTTGATTTGAACGCCTGAATAACTTTAACGCGTTGCTCGATTGTGTATCTTCCTACGATTTAAATTGCATTAGTCTGAAATTGAAAAATGCCAAATGAAATGCAGAAAAAACTTGACGTTTTGACGTGGTCCACATTCAACATCGGCCTTTAAAATTTAACCACCCGATACCTTCGACATTGTTAAGACTAACAAAAATTAGTCCAACACCTCTCACACTGCCAGGTTATGAACTACATTGAAATTAATAAATAAAATAAAAAGAAAACACGGACAAAGAAGAAGAAGAAGAAGAAGAAGAAAACTAATTTACATCAAATCAAACAATCAGCTGGTTTCAGATTTTTGAAAACTAAAGCCACACCGATGAGTAAAAAAAATGTGTGATTTACACAATACTATCAAATCACATTTGTGGAGTCTCCATTAGATTTGTCGTCAGATCACTCACCCACTATGATCTCTGTTTTGTTCCTCCAGCATATTGATGTGTCAATTAACGAATTTTCTGAAAACCTTAAACTGGCCTTACAACATGCCTTACAAGACTCAGAAAAGTGAACAATAGAACATATTCGGCTGAAATTGAACAACTTCTGTCAGACAAAAAAAGAAGAGAGTGGCAACTTTGCGGGTCTCCCAAGCTAAAAATTAGGCTAAGGGAATGCGTAACTCAATTAAGAATTCTGCTTGAAGTCCAAAGAATGGCTTCGCTTAAAAATTATCTGGAAAAAATTATGTGGAAGGGATGGTGTATATTAATCATTTGAAACCCGTTTTTGTTACTAATGATACAGCAAATGATGCATCTGAATTCCCGCCATACGCTGTTACACTGCCTGTGTCTTTGAGACTTAGTTTTCAAGATGTCGAAAACGTTATAAATAAAGTAAACTCCGGGAAAGCTCCAGGTTTTGATAAAATTACTGGCAAAATACTTGTACAGTTACCTCGTGTGGCTAGAAGAATTCTTCTTTTTGTTTTTAACGCTATTTTGCGTCTTGAGTATAATCCTGCAGAGAGGAAGGTGTCCATGATTACTATGATACCCAAGCCAGGGAAAGATCTCACTAGAGTCATATAGACCAATAAGTTTACTGCCAACAATTTCACAACTATTTGTAAAATTGTTAATTATGTTATTATTTCGAAAAATTTTTAATGGCGAAGTTGACTCCAATATTGAATGATGTAGGCTATATCCCTAATCATCAATTCGGCTTTCGGGCTAAACACAGCACAATAGAACAAACGCATAGACTAGTTAATGTCAGAAGAAAGACTTTTGAGAACCCAAAGTATTGCCCAGCTCTATTCATTGATGTTTCCCAAGTTTTTGATTAAGTGTGGCACGAGGGTTTATTGCACAAAATAAAGTTGAACTTGCCTGCAAACACTCACAAGCATCTGGAAAGCTATTTATGTGGCCGTAAATTTGTTATCAGAGAAGGCGATTTTTTAAGCCCAACTCAGCCAATCGAGGCAGGAGTTCCCAGTGTATTCCACTGATAAAAGATGAATTTTCAAAGTATGCGACAAGGTATATCAGTAGATTGGAACTTCACTCAAAACCACTTGCACGCAACATACTTAATTTTAGCGGTCACACTCGGTTGAGAAGAAGGGATACACTTGCCACCATCAGAGCGTTAAATAGGTGATTTTACCAATATAATGGGCGATTTATCTAGCATTGGCTGGACTTTTATCTTTTTTGTATTTAGTATTAAGATTTGAATGCTTATTGTTAGTTCACATTGTGAAAATTCAATAAATAACTAAAAGCTAAAAAAAATCACATTTGTGATTTTAAAATGAAAAGTGATTTGGAATTTTGTGCTTTTCGCAAAAAAGCTAGTATATTGTGTATAATGAGTGTTTCTTAAGAGAAAATATGTTTATTGAGTAACTTACAGTGTTCATTGAATACAGACGAGCAACTGGTCTAGAAAATTTGTATGAAAGTTACTCAATTTTTTGAGTGATTTCCATATAAATTTTTTTAGAAGAGTGCTCGTCTGTGTTCTATGAAAAACAAATTAATGTCTCAAACTTAACAACTAAACTTTATAATTAAAATATTTAACAGTTTTTTTAATTCTTATACTTCTTATTTAATAAAAATGTGATAAGATCTTAACTTGAAACAGATTGCAATAATTGTTTCTATTTTTAAAGCTTTTGTCACTCACTGTATGTATGTAAGTTATACGAATATATAATAAATATAGCAAACTAGTCCAGCTCTTATCGTTATATGCATATATTTTAACCTGATAAATAATGAATCGAATGCCAAATTTAAATCAAACAAAATCAGTTTTCAATAGATTTAGGGAAACGAATAAACAAAATGAACACGTAATGCGCTTTCAGTTTTAACAGAAGCCCACCATAAAAAACCTGATAAAGAACACTTCCCTATGACGCAGTCATCACCCTGTTTTAGTTTACCAATAACTTCATTTAAGATTTACTTTCTTCAACTTTGTCATAAATATCGATATGCAACTGATAAGATTTGCCAAAAAAAAAGTGAAGAAAAAATACACCTTTTTTGCAAAATCAATCTAATCTTTTGGTATAAAAACCTTCAAAATATTTCAACATTTATTATTTGTTTGGAAATAATATTTGAAGCAACAACACATCACCATGCTTACTGTAAGTAAACAAAAGTCTTAATAGAAATTGTCTAATGGCTATTTTTCAAAACTAAAATTTGTATTGCAGTTTGAAGAAATCGTTGAAAAGGCCAAAAACTTCAAGAACAAGCCCACACAAGAGGATTTCTTGGAATTCTACGGTTACTATAAGCAGGCCACCGTTGGTGACTGCAACACAGATGAGCCCGAAGATCCCATCAGAAAAGCCATGTGGAATGCTTGGAAGGAAAAGGCCGGCACCAGCACTGAAGATGCCAAAGCCAAATACGTCGAAGTCTACCACAAATATGCGCCCAAATACGAATAACTTTTAATTTTTTTTTAAGAACTCATTACAAACAAGTGGCTTGTCAAGAAGTTTTATATGAAAACTACTCAATTTTGTGGAAAAATTTTATATGAAATGTACTTTGTTTTTGAGTGATTTCTAAACGAAACTTCAGACAAGTCGCATAATCACAATAATTTATTTCTTTTTAGTATAAAAAAAACTTATTTATTTTTTATACTCTGTTGTAGTAATAAAACACTCAGGAGTTTAAATTATACATTAATTTTTATTCAGTTCTTTTTTAACCTTACACGCACTAAAATGGACTGTAACAAAAAATCTTCTTCTTCTATTTAACTATCAGTGTTATAATGAAAAGTACATTTTGCAAAGTTGTATTAAAGTTACAAACATTCCGCCGCCCTTTGGAAGCTTCTAGCTTTCAAATCTCCAAAAACAAAGGACAAAGTTTTGTTATGGGCCGCTTATACGTACCATTGGTTGTTTTTACGGTTACCACCCTCACCAAAGAATCTGATCCAGGATGAAGCCGAACAACACGGCCTATTGACCACTGAGTAGGAGGTAAATTATCGTCTTTGACTAAAACAATATCATCCATATTTATTATCAATTTCTGAGACCATTTTGGACGTTTTTGCAATTGACCTAAATATTCTAAAGACCATTTTCTCCAAAATTCATGCACCAATCCCTGAACATAACGCCATCTATCGTTATAATTAATAGTCTTGTCATTAAAACTCTTGTCTGGAAACGATCCTATTGATCTTAATATCAAAAAATGGGAAGGTGTGAGAGGGTCCGAGTCACCTTCAAATCTAAGGCAAATAGGACGTGAATTTAAGCAACTCTCAATTTGACAAATAATAGTATACATTTCTTCAAATGTTACGGAAGCATTTGTTAATACCCGCTTCAAATGATATTTAGCAGATTTTACGCTGGCCTCCCAAATGCCACCAAAATGAGGTGCGGAGGGGGGCGCAAAGTGCCAATTAATATGGTTATCGCTCATTTCTATTTATAGTAAATTGGGTATCTTCCCTACGCAAATATGTATATAGCTCTTTTAATTCCTTACTGCATCCAACAAAATTCGTACCGTTGTCAGAAAACATTTGAGTTGGCTTGCCTCTCCGTGCAATAAACCTGCGAAGGGCAGCAATAAATGCTGCAGTTGATAACTCGGTTACCAATTCCATATGCACTGCCTTTGTCCCAAGACATACAAATACAGCTAGCCAAGATTTATAAAGCTTGTGAACCCCTCCCCTTCCAAGATCGAATGAAAAATGGCCCCGCGTAATCAACACCAGTATTTGTAAATGGTGCGCACTGTTGTAAGCGGTGGTACGGAAGTGGTGCCATTTGTTGTTCGTATGTTATCGTTCTATATCTCATACATCTAGTGCATTTGTAGATTATGCGTTTCACGATGTGTGTCGCATTTGAAATCCAGAATCTTAAACCCAACATATACAGTGTCTGTCTGCGGCCTGCATGTAAATATTTTTGATGATAGTAACGTACTAAAAGCTCCACTAAAGGATGGTTTTTGCACAATATTATTGGGTGCTTTTGGTTATATCCTACCTGAGCATTTTCAATGCGTCCACCTACCCTCAGTATGCCACCTTCATCCATAAAGGGTGCTAAGTCACTAAGACGTTTATTAGTTTGTAGTTGCTTACCACATGACAGAGTGAATATCTCCCCATAATATGACTCATGCTGCGCCTGTTTTATTAGCAGCAGTGCGGCTTCCTTTAATTCTACTGATGTGAGATAACTAACGCTTCGATCGCATCTTTTAACCTTGCAATTGTGTATGAATCGTTCAACAAGTGCTCGTATCCGTATAAGTTTATTATAGTCTGAAAATCTCTGAAAATACTTTGTTCACCTAGACACACCACACCAGCATCATAGGTGTTCCTTTGTTCAATGTCCTCACTGCCTTCAAGAGGAAAAATGTTACGTGATAAAATGTCGTTATGTCTTATCTCATGTGGACCCTTCCACCACAGATCATTGCCACGTAGTGAAGATGTAAACATACCTCGCGTGGCCAAATCTGCAGGATTGTTTTTACTAGGTATATGATGCCATTGTTTATAAGGTATATGTTCAATGATAAATGATGTACGGTTAGCCACATAGTTTTTCCAACGTCTTGGATGATCAGATAACCATGTTAAAACAACCATTGAGTCGGACCAACCATACAGTTTGTCAGAATCTATTTTGTAGGAGTCCTGAACCTTTATCATTAACTTCACCAGCAGATGCGCTGCGCATAACTCTAATCGCGGAAGTGAAATCTGTTTTATCGGTGCCACACGAGTCTTTGAAGTAAGCAAATTCGTAATTACCTTTCCGCTGGAGTGAACATATCGCAGATATACAACAGCGGCGTAAGCTGATTCGGAAGAGTCTGCAAAACCATGAAGCTCGAAAAAACCATCTTCCTCAATTCCAATCCATCGCGGTATTCCAATTTCACCAATATTTTTTACATCTTCATAAAGTGCTATAAACCTTTGTCGTAAAGTTTCAGGAAGTTCTTGATCCCAACCAATTCCATGTAACCAAAGTCGTTGCATGAATATCTTCATTGATACAACCACTGGAGCTATCCAGCCAATGGGATCAAAAATTCTAGCTATGATCGATAATACAACACGTTTTGTAATACTGCCATCATGTTGTTCCAAATTAAAAGCAAAAACGAAAGTATCAGTAGAAGTATCCCAGGAAAGACCGAGAGTTTTCAGTGTCAGATATATGTATCGTTGCTTCGTTTTTAGTCTCTCTGTCATCAGGATCAATTGTGGAAACAAACTCTTTAGAATTAGAAGCCCATTTGCGTAATCTAAGCCCAGCATTACTAAGCACGGCACAAAGTTTGTTTTTAAGTTCTATAGCAGAAAAAACGTCATTGGAACATGCCATAAAATCGTCAACATAAATATTGTTATCTATTGCTTCAGCAACGTCCCTTTGCTCAGCGTTATCAATTGCAATCTGATGAAGAGTACGAGTTGCCAAGAAAGGTGCTGCAGATGTGCCGTATGTCACCGTGTTGAGATGGTAAACCTTCATCTCATCGTGTATATTATTTCTCCACAATATACATTGGTATTTCCTATCATCTGGATGAACCAAAACCTGACGATACATTTTTTCTATATCTGAACAGAATCCTATTTGATATTTTCGAAAGTTTAAAATTATGGTAAAAATTTCATTCTGTATCGTTGGACCAGTAAGGAGCTTATCGTTCAGAGAATAACCAGTATCCGTTTTTGAAGACCCATCAAAAACTACACGTAGCCTGGTTGTTGAACTAGTTGGCTTAACAACTGCATGGTGAGGTAAAAAGTACTCACTAGACTCAACAGTATGTTCCTCCATATGCTTTAAGTTTAAAAACTCGTTAATGAATTGAGTGTATTCCTTTCGCATTTCCGGTATTGCATTAAATCTTCTTTCTATTGAAATTATCCTTTTACTGGCTAAATATCTTGAATTTCCTAGCTGAATATTTTCTTTCAATGGTAATCGTATCATGTATCGACCATTCTCCAACCTAGTAAAGTTTGTGATTCTGCCTGCTGCTCTTCCTCTGATAGAGTTCTTGATGAAATTGGTACCTCCTCGACCTCCCAAAATTTTTGCAAAATGTTATCCATGTCCAATGATGCATGCCCGGCAAAAACAGTTTTTGTTACCGTTTTATCAATACCTCCCATAACTACCCAGCCAAACGCAGTATTCATTGCAATAGGTGACCCACTTGGATGTGAAAGCTTTCCTGCCAACATTGCTTCGCAAACTATATCAGTCCCTAAAATAATATCTATTTTTGAGGATTTATGAAATAAATTATCTGCTAAATTCAAATTCTGAAAAAAGTTAAATTTTTCACTGCAAATATCATAAGAAGGCATATCCTGGGTTAGTCTTGATAAAATATATGCCTGAGTGACCTTTTTAAATGTTTTTGATGTTGACATTATTTCTATACAGACTTTACCCCTTGTATAATTGCCCTGATTCGGACCTACACCAAATAATACCGTTTTGTCATTAATCCTTTTTAGTCTTAAAGCTTGAATACATGATTCAGATATCAGCGTTGCCTGTGCACCAGTATCCAATAATGCCCGACATGGTTGTAATTGACCGTATCCGTTACGAATCATTATTACTGCTGTGGGCAAAAGTGTCATACGATTTGAACCTAGAGTTCTTTGGTTTTCACATTTTGGTGACAAATGTTGACTTGCTAAAACTTGTTGTTGAGATTCTTCGTAAGTTTGGCGTTCAATATCCTTTGGAATATGTAATAATGTATTATGCCGTAAATTGCAAATTTTGCATAATGATCCCTTACAATTATTCGCAAAATGTGATGATCTAAGACAATTTAAACAAAGTTTGTTATCATAAACCAATTGTTTTCGTTGTGGAATTGTTAATTGCATGAACTTTGGGCACTGATATAAAGGATGTTCCAAGTTGCAGCAAATACAATTAAATACAGATGCTACATAGGCATTTGTATGTCCACGCAAACGAGTGTGCGATTTGCTTGAATTAGTCTCAACACATTCCAACTCAAAGATTCTGCTTTCTAAAAACTTCAAAAAACTCTTAAAAATGAAATTACACGTTCTTCAGCTTTATGTCTACACCAAAGCTGATTTGTTTCAGTATCCAACTTCCGTTCCAAATGAAACAATAAAATTGTGTCCCAATATTTTACCGGCTCTTCCAACACCAGCAAAGCATTGACGCTTTCATTTATATTATTATAAAACCGTTTAATTTCCCCAAGACTAATAGATTTAATAGGTGGTTGATCAAATAACAATTTAAAATAGGATAGCCTAACATGCTCGGATTCGTTAAATTTATTCCTCAGTAAGTTCCAAGCAATGGAGTAATTATCATTTGTCGGTTTAAGATGTTTTACTAATATCAAAGCCTCACCTTTTAATTTTGTTTGTAAATACTCTAGCTTTTCGACATTAGATAATGAGGCTCTGTTATGAATTAATGCTTCAAATAAGTCCCTAAAACGTATCCATTCCGAATAGTCTCCATCGAAATTCGGTATATCTATGGTAGGCAATCTTGGTTCTTGAGTCCGAGTTACCTCCTGATTAAGTGGCGACGAATGTAAAATACGATCGTTTGCTAGCCGATCAATCAATGACGAGAAACTATTTTGTGTCTGAGAAATGGCTTCCAAAACTTGACCTATATTAGCCCCACTATTATTGTCCATAACTGTTTTATTTAACTCCTCTTCACGTAATCGTGAAGCGTATAACTCTTTTACCCAAAAATATTTCTCTTCTATGTCACCGCGATATTTATTCTCAGTCAAGCAATCAGTCTCTTCAGTGGTCAACCGATCAATCTCATCCTGAATAGACTCAAATTCGGTGAAGATAGCTTCCAGTTTAGCAACCCTGACCTTTATAGCATCAATAGATGCTTCCTGATCAGAACACGCATTATAAATTCGAGTAATAGAACCCTTTAAAACCTGCCTTTTGCTTTTAAGCGCTTCCATATCGGCAAATGTTTGTATTACAGTCAATCTTATGAATCAATAAACTATCATATAATGTAAGAGGGTGAAGAAAAACTCAATCAGTTTCCTTCGTGTTATGGTCACCCGTCTTTGTTATTATGTTAAATTAAATAATAAAATAATAATATTGCAATAAAATTCCACATTCGGTAGTTATGCATACGTACAAATGTTTAAATCCCGTCAAGGGCGTAATAAAGATATCCTGAAATCCCTACAAAGGCTTACTTATTCAATTATATGATGTATGTAACCACAAATAAATTAAATCTTTAAATTATTTTTAAATTAAATGTCCAATTAAATCTTTACATAAATCCCAGTTCTGACAGCAAATCATAATAACATCGAAATATTGATCATTCATTAACAACTACCTAAATATAGATGTCTCCTCTGTATTTTCCAGTTGAAATGCGTACAAAATCACATGTTATGTTGACATACCCTTAATTAGCATTCTCACGAATAGTATTGACGGCAGCAGCTTTTAAACTTCACACAAGCTTTTGTTGCAATTGTCCACTAGATGTTCCAATTTTTAATTCAAATTTAACGTTCAATGTTTTGTTGTTTAGAATATGATGTATGTATACATAAATGCTCTAGCTACGTATGTGCAGAAGTAAATATTTATGTGTTGAAGTATGATATTCTCACGAATAATATAGACAGCAGCGGCTTCCAAACTTCACACAAGCTTTCAAATTGCTATTGTCCACTAGATGTCCTATTTGTGAATTTTAAATTAACGTTCAATGTTCTGTTGCTTTGTATATATACATATACATTAACACGCTAGCTACATATGCGCATGTATGTTGAAATATGATATTTCCAATGTACTAATTTGTTTTCCAGATATTCTTGTTAATAATATCACGCAATTATACAAGTATGTATCCCAATGTGAATATTTCCCTGTACATATTATGCTAAATTGTGATTTGTGGTTTTTCTTTCTCTTTCCTTCCTTATTCAGTTGGAATTAAATAAATCGATCTCATCGGCTTTGTCTGCTTTTCTATTTATGATCCGGCTCGAAGACCAAATTTTATGTTGTAGTAATAAAACACTCAGAAGTTTAAATTATACATTAATTTTTATTCAGTTCTTGTTTAACCATACACGCACTAAAATGGACTGTAACAAAAAATCTTCTTCTTCTATTTAACTATCAGTGTTGTAATGAAAAGTACATTTTGCAAAGTTGTATTAAAGTTACAAACATACTCTATGCAACTCATTTGTTAATAAATTTTAGCAAACTAAATAAAAAAAAAATTTTAGAGATTATATGAGTATTTAATGAAAAATTTGTCATATTTCCATATTTGGTAACATCTTAAAGTTGGGGGAAAAGATTGAATTTAACGTAAAATAGCTGGTTGAAACGAAAGAAGTGAATGGCGACTTTACAAATAAATTATCTTCTGCGATGAGAAATACTTTCACTGCAGTGGACTCGTAAACAAGCAGAATTGTAGCATTTGAGCAAATGAGAGTCCACGAAGGATTAGGTCAATTGGCTAAAATATAAAAAATATTTCAGTACTTATTGTACGGAAAATATTACCTTGAGAATCCCTGAGGATATTGATGTGTCAATTGACGAATTTTCTGAAAACCTTAAACTAGCTACGAGTAGAACATATTAGTTTGAAATTGAACAACTTTTGTCAGACAAAAAAGAAGAGCTTTAAATTAGGCTACGAGAATGCGTAACTCAATTAAGAAATCTGCTTTAAGTCCAAAGAATAGCTTCCCTTCAAAATTATCTGCAAGTTATTGATGTTGCTCCTCAATCCGATTATTCGCTATTGAAAGCGACAAAAGGTCTGAAAAGACCCGTAATAGGAAAGCCACCTTTGCGAACTTCAACTGGCGACTGGGCACGATGCGATTCTGAAAAGGGGTGGTGTACGTATGTTAACCATTTGACAAATGTTTTTACCACAAATGATACAGCGAATAATTCAGCTGAACTACCGTCATATGCTGTTAGACCGCCTAGACCTGTCTTTGAGCCTTAGTTTTCAAGATGTTGAAAATGTTATTCGTAACACAAACCCCAAGAAAGCTCCAGGTATTGATAAAATTACTGGTAAAATATTTGAACAGTTACCTCGTGTAGCTAGAAGGGTTCTACTTTTTATTTTTAACGCAATTTTACGCCTTCAGTATTATCTTGCACAATAGAAGGTGTCTGTGATTACTATGATACCCAAGCTAAGGAAAGATCCCACTAAAGTAGAATCATACATCCCAATAAGTCTATTACCAACAATTTCAAAACTGTTCGAAAAATTGTTAGTGGTAAAGTTGACTCCAATACTGAATGAAGTGGGATGTATTCCTAATCATAAATTTGGCGTTGGCTAAACATAGCACGACAGAACAAACCCATAAACTAGTCAACGCCATAAGACTGTCTTTTGAAGACAAAAAAAAAGTATTGTTCAGCTCTATTCATTGGCATTTTCCAAGCTTTTGATTAAGTGTGCCACGACGGATTGACGCACAAAATAAAGTTAAACTTGCCTGCAAATACTACTTATACGGCCGGAAGTTTTTTTTTATCTTGGACCAGTACTCAGAGGATGACCCCTACATATGCAGTGCATTGTACCGGAACTAGGAAAATAGGTTATGAGGAGGGGGAAAGAGGGAGTAGTGTTTGTGAACATTTGACTTGAACTTTCCAACATTAAAACAGACAGGAAACACGTTTGCAGGCAACTTATTCCACAAATTCTCTCTGTAATCCGTAGTACGATTCCCCGGGCAATCCACCACAAATGGATGAGCTCTGGACGATGAACGCGTGCTACGTAAATATGTGCGCGTTTCGGGAACAAGATCCCTAATCTCGTCAGAGCAAAACCCATTGTAGTAACGATAGAACAGAGTAACGCACCCCACACTGCGTCGATGCTCCAGTGAATAAATAGAGTTGGATACCCTGCTCTCACTGATGAGCTTCTTCGCCCTCTCCTGCACACGGTCGAGTAACCCCAAATGGAGAGTTGTATTCCATTTTCGGTCGGATGTAGGTGGTATAAATATTAAGGAGATCGGATGGAGTGAAGTACATTTTACACCGTTTCAAAAAACCGAGGCACTTGAATGTTTCTTTAGAGACATGAAAAATGTGTTCAGTCCATCGAACATCACACTGTATCTTCATTCCAAGAACATCAAGAGCATCCGATTCCTCAATATTTATACCATCATTGAGTACAGATAAAGCAGCATTTACGGTCGTTTGTTTGTGCGTTAATAGCCACCCTGTTTTTACGACCCCATTCCGAGATTAATAGAAGATCGCTATTCAGTGAATCATTCATATTTAACCTCTTGGCAGCGATCTCTGATAGGCTGAGCCTATGACTAAAAGAGTACGAGTGACAAATGCTGCTGTCATCCGCGAAAGAGTGGTTAATGTGGTGTTTACAGAACATAGGCGTACAACTCGTCTACAAAATTTGCGTGGAAAGCAATCTGAAAAAATTATTTTCAAACAAATTTTCTAAATGTGTTGTTACCCCTTACACCGCTTTCACATGCAGAAAGTTTACTTTGCAAAAAGAAAGACTTAGTTCCCTTGCTAGCACTTAGTTCCCTTGCTAGTACTTAGTTTAGCGTTGCCAAAACGAAGATTTTACCTTAATTTTGAAGATTTTATAAGTAACATAAGATTTAGAGATATATTTTCCAAAATTAAGATTAAGAAAAAATGTTACTCAGCTGTTTACTGGTTCCAAACTTTTTGTACGCTATATATACATAAATGCTGCATTTATAGTGTAATTGACGAATAGTGCTGTACGACAAAATGTAATAACTTTTTGCTATTATTTAAAGATGCTGGATGAGATTTTTATTCAGAACTCTACCGATGTCGTATCCATTTGAACTGACACATAGTCAGATCGGTTATAGCGGAGCTTGAGTGGAAACTCCTAGCTACACTTTCCATAGGCTCCTCAGTTCAGCTGACCTGATTGCACTAGATTTTTAAAAATAAAACCGAGGAAATCGACCCAGTGAATTAAAAAGCAAATGAGGTATTCCCAGCCGTAATAAATAAGATTCTGATCATTTATCACGATCATGGGTGCCATTTATCATGTCATAGTCTATCATCTTGTCATATATTAGCACTTCCCCAAAAAATAGATATGTAAATAAAATACATTGATGACAAAGCTTGTTTATATTTCTTTCTGCAGCTTTGTAATACTCGTACGAGTACTAATTTTGAAATGATGTTTTATTGAATTGAGTTTTAGCTTAATATTTTCACTTTGATCGCATTGTTATGTTAAAATAATCATCATTTTGTAATAACTAACAAACGTTATTTTCTGAGTTTGGCATAAGAAAAATCAAAAGAAACCCCTTTTAAGATTCTTTTCTTAAAATTAGGATTTTTTTCGGGCAAATGAAGAGTTTCCGATACAAATATCTGGCACCATTGCTCAAGATATTACAAAGTTAACTTTCCGTGTGTGTAATTGTACTCTGTTATTGATGAAATCTGCAACTTTTGCGTACTTGTATAAAATTTTATTGAATGTATTACAGATATATAGTGCAAAAAGTTGTTTCTTATACTAGAACCGAAAGTTATGTTGAAATTGATATGGTGCCACCGAAAATTAAAAAATGCACCGAAAATTGGAAGAAAGTGCATCACTCACCGGATTAGAATTTGTTCGCATAAAAAATTTTAAAAAGCACCAAAAACAGTGCGAAACGCACCGAGTTGACAACGCTGGCTTTCAGGCGGGTAATATAATAACCAGCAAGCCGAGAACCATCTAAGTCGGAATTAACTTTTGCCAAACTTTTTTTGCGAATATGTATAGTTTAGCGCTTTCTAGCGCCTAGGTTAAGTTCACAGCGCTTTTTGGCTATAAATATTTGACAACGCTGTTTGTTTTTTTCCGAATTTTATTTGGCATTTCTCTATTTCAGACTTACTCAATTTGAACCATGGAGAGATACACAATCCAACAACGTGTTAAAGTTATCCAGACTTATTATGAAAATGGGTGTTCAAATCAAAATGCATATCGTGCACTTCGTGATTTTTTTGGTTAATTTGATCGTCCAAATGTGCGTACAATAGCAAAAATCGTGGAAAAATTCGAGCAAACCGGGTTTATAGAAGATGTGAGAACACCAGTGCATGCTCGTACAGCTTGTACTGCAGAAAATATTGCTGCTGTTCGCGATAGTGTGGCTGAAGAGCCGTCCACCTCAACTCGTCGTCGTGCCCAACAATTGCATCTCTCACGCTCGTCGTTGATAAACATTATGTATAAAGACTTGCATTTACACGCTTACAAGGTGCAATTGGCTCAAGAACTAAAGCCTCTTGACCATTCCAAACGTCGTGAATGGGCAGAATGGTGGCAAGAAATGGCAGCAGTGGATGATCAATTTTCGAAGAAAATCATCTTCAGTGATGAGGCACATTTTCACCTCAGTGGATTCGTCAATAAACAGAATTGCCGCATTTGGGCGAATGAGAATCCAAGAGTGACTGTCGAAAAACCAATGCACCCACAAAGAGTGACTGTTTGGTGCGGTTTATGTGCTGGCGGCATCATCGGTCCGTATTTTTTCCAAAATGAGATCGGTCAGGCAGTTACTGTGAATGGTGTTCGCTATCGTGAGATGATAACGAACTTTTTATGGCCCGAATTGGAAGATATGGAGGTAGACGATATGTGGTTTCAGCAGGACGGTGCCACTTGCCACACAGCTAACGAAACAATTGCTCTTTTGCGCAACAAATTCAATGGCCGTGTTATCTCACGTAATGGCGATGTCAATTGGCCGCCAAGATCATGTGTTATTTGAAAGAAAAGGCGTACGTCGATAAGCCAGCAACCATTCAACAGCTAAAGGATGAGATAATTCGGCACATTAACGGCATAGAACCTCCATTATGCCTCAGGGTCATCAAAAATTTGGACCATTGGATGGAGGTGTGCCACCGTGGTCGCGGCGCCCATTTGGCCGATATTTTGTTTCGTACATAATTGAGTAATACCAATATATCATAATAAAATAAAATTACAATAATTTCCTAAATAGTTTATGTTTTATTCAAAATCAACATCGGCCCTTGAAATTTAATCACCCTTTAGTAATACCTTTCATAACACAAAAACAAGCATATCCTTTTGCTCACGTTTCTACTTGACAACACTCAAACAAGTAATACGATTTTTCGTAGATTTAATAAAGTTTTAACAATTTTGGGATTTTTTTGTTGGAAAACGTGTCAACATTTAACATTTTGGGCTGGCAACTACGAGGCGCTATTTTATCATTTTCTCAAACCCCATTCTATTGTAAAATTAAAGCTTTAAGCAATGCAAAATCAAAAAAGCTTTTTTAGTTTGTCTAGTTCAAACACAAAAGATCGTGCGGGGCGAACTTTTCATTCGTGTTATCAAATATCAGTTTTTGAAAATACGCTTTTGATAAGAGTGAATGAAGAAAGAAGGGGAAAAACTCGCAAAATATATTTAAAAGAAAACTGATGATTTTAATTCAGAACGTTTTTTGCTGTTTTCAAGACAAGTAAGTGGTGGCTCAACTGCTGCATTTCGTGCTTATTGTTTGCATTTTTTTTTTCAATTTATTTAAATTGTATTTAATAGAAAAGTGTTTGAGAAACTTTTAGAAAAAAAAGAGAGATTGATTAATAAACACATGTGTAACTAAAATCTAAAAAATAAAAATATATATTTAATAATCTAAATCCAAACAATAAAAAAAATAATAATAATTTTTTATTATATGGGTAATCAAATTTATACCATAATAGTTTACTTGAGCACAAATTAATTAAATTAAAGTTAAATAAATTACTTGGTGTGTGTGAGTGTGATTTTGCGATTTTTTTTTCATTTGACGAAACGGAATAGTGTGACTGATTCAATTTACTTACGTGTTTTTTTATCGTTTATTAGTATTAAAAATTTTTATAGTCAAGCAATTAAATTTAAAAAGTTGGCATTTGTTTTAAGACTTCAACCACAAAAATTTTTATTTATTTTAAATTAATTTGTTATAGCATTGATTTTCGCTTTAATTAGATAAGAAAGAACAAGTTGTACAGGGTGTCACAGAACTTAACGCCAAGCCGAAACAGGGTGGCAAGATTGATTGTAACTATTATGAGAAAAAGCAGGAAAAAAAATCTAAAAAAAACATTTTACTCAGATCAAATGTTTTTTATTCGCACAAATCTTTTAGATTTTATTTCTGATCATGAGAAACATGATGCTTATAATCCATCTAGTTACCCTGTTTCGGCTTGACGTTGAGTTCTGGCACACCCTGTATATGTTTGTAAATTCAAATTGATTAATACGCTGTTTACAAAGCACGAAGAAAGCACACGTCTGGAAAATTTTTATGAAAAATTCTTATGTGCTGTTTACACAACACAGACGAGCAGCTTTCTACGTAATTTATATGAAAATTCCTCAAAACATTTAGTGTTTTTCGTACCAATTTTCCAGGCGTGTCGCTGTTATACATATGTTTACAGAACATAAGTAAAAACAGCACATACATTTTTTTTTTAATTCAAATAAACTATCTAGACCTGTCGTTCATTCATGTTCTGTAAACTGCACGCATAAGTTCGTTTTACAATTTTCATTATAATTGCTTTTAATTACTGTATACGTTTTGAATTTGCAGTGGAATGTTTTTAGCCAGACTTTTTTTATTTTCTAACACAACCACTTTCTAACACAAACTCACATTCGTGTACACTCATATTCGTATACAAAGTAAAGAAATCCGTATTAGTCATAACTTTTATTTTAAAAGTTGTTTAGTAACAGTTACTTTTTTATAATAATTTTTAAAATTTATTTCATTCTAAAACAATTAACAGTTGGATTTTAACCTTCTCTATAATAACAGTTATTTTTAACTTCATACAGAAATAAGACAAATTGTAGCATTACAATTGGGAAAGAGTTAAATATGTAAATTTTGCAAAACAAATTAATCTTTATACTCATACAGACGTCAGTATGACTGCTCGTTTGCTAGTGTGAGCAGTGTCGAAGGTATATACACTGGGCACTGATCAGTTGTAATTAATTTAATTCCAACACTTTACATAATGTGTTAACATTTCGCTCTTTTATTGCAACATAGCCATAACTAAAAAAAAGCTTGTTTCGAGAAAAACACATTTCAAGTTTTTAGTTTCCATACAAGTCTTAGAGAAAATGTTTAGGAAATATCTCCTAAAAGAAACAGTTTAAAAGTTATTTGTATACATTTTTGGCAGAATATAAAAGGTAGTACTGTTAACAATTCTACATTGTTAACTCGAAAAGTTTATTTTTTGAGATATGACACAGAAAAAATTATAGTAAAAATAAAATCAAAAAAATTTTTGTCCGAAAAAATAATTTGTATGCATATACATAAATATCAAAAACGTAACCTTGGTTATCGTATTTTGTTGTTGTTTAAAAAAATAGTTGTTTTCGATCAATAAATATTTTTGCTAAACTTTTGTTTGAATCCACGAATTCTTTTACAGGTCCGCATTCAAACAATTTATTAATTGATTCAACGAATTTCGTTATTGAACACGAAAAAAAATTTTTTCTGTGTGACTATGTTACAATAAAAGAGCGATTTGTCTTTCGGTGTGGTTATCAATAGGTGCAAGTCAAACGTCCACAAACACTACTCCCTCTTCCCTCCTCCTCATAGTTTTATAGTTCCAGTACAATGCACTGTAGGGGTCGTTTCCTGAGTAATGATCCAAGATACAAAAAAAAAAAAAATCGTGGCGGGCAATTAATATCGTCATGACATGAGATGACATGGTCATTGAATTTCTCGCTTAAAAAAGTCATTGTTTCGTTAGCTGTTTGGAGAGTGACACCATCCTGTTCCAATTACATATCATCCAGGTCCATATCCCAAATTTTTGGCTAAAAGAAGGTCATTATCATCTCGCGATAGCGAACTCCATTCACAATAGCTACTTGGCCAACTTCATTTTCGAAGAAATACGGCCCAGTGACGCCGCCAGCCCTTAAACCGCACTAAACAGTCACTCTTTGTGGCTTTTCAACATTTTCTTACATTTCCTACAGATGCACTTTGCTGAAATTTGTGTACAATTCTCCTGATTGTGGGCACATTTGGTCGATTATACTGATCAAAAAAAGTCGCAAAGTGCACGAAATACATTGATTTGAACGCCTACTTTCGTAAAAGGCTTTAACGCGCTGCTCAGTTGTGTAACTCTTCATGGTTGAATTTGAGAAACAGTTTATTTGACAGTATGTCAAATAAAGTTGGGCAGAAAACTGGACGTTAAGGTGTGACTCCCACTAAACATTGTGCATTATGGTTGGACCACCCTTTACTATAACATAAGTCGACATAACAAAAAAAAAAAAAAATGGTAGTCACAAGAGGCCAGGTCTGGGCTTAAGGCGGATAAACTAAAATTTACCACCCACTATTTTCCGAATAATGTTCACCGGTTTTGCAACATGTGGTCGAGCGTTGTCATGATGGAAGATTGTGGTCTCGTGTCTGGTCGGAATATTCTGGTCATTTTTCGTTGATTGCTCTCTTCAAACGGATCAATTGTAATCGTCTGACTCTGTTTCAACAGCTTAAAATAAAAACAACAACCTTGACATCATGGATATTCGACTTCGGCGTTGATATGCTTGGTTGTCGAGTCATATATCTTGTGTACTTCTAGCGCTCAGGATTATCGCAATGTATCCAGATTTCACCATTAACAGTACGATCGATGCACAATTCACAGTTTTCATTATAATTGTTCTTATGTGCTGTGTACGTTTTTAGTTCGCAGTGGAGAGTTTTTAGTAAGATTTTTTAATTTTTGAGTAACTAACACAAACACACGCAGATCCACATTCGCATACACTGTAGTCAAAGTAAAGTAGCATTCAAGCATGATTTCCGACACCCAAGTCACCTTTCAACGCCTCTCGCCTTCAATTCATATGGGACCCAATTTGGTTGATTTTGAATGAGTCCCAACACCTTCAATGGTAGGGAAATGTCTTTTGTGTGCCTCTCTTGCATAATGCTAGTTCTTCTTGAATTTGACAACAATCTTCGTCGAGTATTACTACCAATTCCACATCTTCAAACTTTTGCTACTAACCAGGCCCCTCCTTATCTTCTGTGACAATCCTTCAATTCATGTTAATTTAACAGGTGTTTTCCGTTCCGCAAGGGTTAACTCATAGAACGGGGATCAGTAAAGTCCCACGAGGCCTACCTTGGTTGAAACGTTCTGGCCATTGTTGGGAATTAGTTTCCTTGATAACTATGGTGCATGCCAGTTGCCAGGGGCTAATAAACTCTGTGGTGCTGTTGTCACAAACAAGGAAAAAATTGCGACTTGTGTGTGCCTGGTAGGCTCCATCATCAGATAAGGCCGAAAAGGCAGGTGCTGATGTAAATCTTTTTCACTCTGTTACATATAACGCTTCCCGGAGAGCAAGTTTTGCCTTGGTCAGGGCTGGGCAGTATTTGAAATACGTATTTGAAATACAAATACGTATTTTGTATCTATATTTCAAATACACGACCTGAAAGTATTTAGTATTTTGTATTTCAAATACATAACTTAATAGTATTTTGTATTTCAAATACATGTGGCTCAAAAATACATTTTTACAAAATACATTTATTTATTATAATAAATTGAAAACAAGTTATTTCACAAAAGCTAAAACCGCTAGAAACTACAACCATTAAAATGTTTATCATTTTGCAATACTGCAATGTAGCTTTCATTTATACAGAGCTAATACATTTTACACTAATCGGGTGATATCAGTAAGAATTTCTATATATTTGCCAACAGGGAAATAATTTTTATTATGGAATAATTTTTATTATAGGGAAATAATTTTTATTATGGTAAACTTTAGGCTGCGAGAACCAGATTAGATCCACTGCAATATAATACTTTGAGGCATTTAAGTTGTATTTTAACAAAATTAATGGAGAGCTTGGAAATAAGATTTAATGAGTTTCTGGAGGAAATAGAGCCATATCGGTGACATGTTTCCATCCTAGTTTCAAAATTAGCTGATTACCAGAAATCATCTCAGTAAAAGAGAGGCAAAAAATTCAAAATCTTGCAATAGATACCATGGAGAAAAATTGCAAAAAACGTGAAACCATGACTGGATGCAGAAGAAGTAGTAGTTGAGGTAAAGATAATGAAGATTTTATTGTTGTTTTGGGCAATAGAGTGATCAACCTCGTAAATCAAATTTGGAACTTGAGCTTATCAGTTTTCTAAATGATAAAAGAAAGGAGCTTGCTATTCTGGAAAACTATCCAAGTATCAAAAATAAATGCATTTATAGAATTTGACAGCATTTTGTGCTCCTCAGGACCTGTAGAAAGATTATTGTTTGTCGGATGACTGATTGAAATATCTAGTTTTTATTAAAGAAAATACTTGTTTTGCCGAATGAATTTTTTATTTACTATCTATCAAATGCTAAATATTAGGTTTGTTCCTTTAATTTCTTAGCAAGTTTAGAACAATCATATGAATATACAACTTAGTTTAAGTGCATATGTAAAATAAAATATGTATCTAAAGCCAGATGGGTACATTTTTCTGAGACCAAATTACAAAAATGTATTTGTATTTTGTAGTTGTATTTTGTATTTGAAATACACAACTTAAATGTATTTTGTATCTTGTATTTAAAATACACTACTGTAAAGTATTTTGTATCTTGTATTTGAAATACCTAATTTGTGTATTTTGCCCAGCCCTGGCCTTGGTGTACACCAAACCAAGGCATTCTGCTTTCTGAGCTCCTTTCCTTTCTTTTTGTGGCAAATAAAATTCTAGGAAGCCGCTTGATTTATGTTGTGTTGGACTTCCGAAGCCCCCACCAAAGGCCACTGTTATGTTCTGCTTGCAAACCATCTCGGCGTTGATCAAGGTTGAGGTACCTGTCTTGGCTGTGGCTTAATGCAAAATCGCAGGAAGGGGAGCTAATTTCCCTGATGACTTTGGTGCAGTGCCGGTTTTTGAAGGGCTAATAACCCAACCAGGTGCTGTTGTCTTGCAACAAATACCTGTAATGTAATGAGCCAATAGTGTTGGTTAGACGGATGAGTTGGTTAAGGGTTGATGCTCTTAATCAATTCATTAAGCTTTGTTCTCCATTGAATGTCTGTGAAATTGCATGCAGGGGGGATTAGAATGCCCGCTCGTGTTAATTTAAATTCTTTAAAATAAATAAAAATACTGTGCTAATTTTTTTATTTTACTATTAAAATAAAACACTGCTAAACTAATTACAAAAAGCTGTTTTACAGAAAAGTCAAATCCAGCATGCTTTATATACTCCATACATATGTAGTTGCTTCTCTTCTTCACTCTTCTTCACCAACTGCGGTATTTTTGTGGCATAAAACTAATAAAAATAAAAAATGTTTCAATTAATGTTATATACTCATATATGTATGTACATATTTTGTTTGTTTTCATTTATTTTACGAGTATATCAAGTTTCGTTTCACGTGGAAACACACTTCCGTTTTTATCTGTTAATAAATAATGTGAAATTAAATAAAATTAGAGCATAACTTCTGTTTTCAAAACACTTAAAAAAAACTTTATATTTGGAGACAAACATGGAATTTATTCCATTTTTTTATTTCAAATATTAATGTGCTATTCATAGAATTCAGGCGAGCAACTCGTCCAAAAAATTTGTATGAAAGTTACTAAATTTTTTGAATGATTTCCATACAAATTTTTTAGACAACTCGCTATTCTGTGTTCTATGAACACACATAAGTAAACATTTGATATTCCCGATGAACATTGAAATATTGTAAAGTTCCTTGGTGACAAGGAGGGCAAGGTTTTGCGTTTTCTTGCGTACTATTAACAATATAAGTGACACGAATAGAAGAAGGCTCTTAGTTTTTTAATGTATTTAACACGAATTTTTCAAAAATGTTCCTATTCGTATTGCCACGGAGCTCTTATTTATTTTTTCGTCTATATTTGCCTTATATTGATCACATATGCAATTTGTTATAATCCCAATTGTTTATACTTATTAGAGGGCTGTTCAAGTACAATGATAACAAATTGTTATCGATATATTGAAAATAAATACTGTTAATTTTTTTATATAACATAAAACGATCTGTAGGTGCAAAGATAAGAAATATAAGTTCGACTATTTAACATTAATATATAAATATCAATTTTTTTATAGCGAAAAAAATTTCACGTTCGACATGTCACGTATGGACCGAAAATATAGGTCAGCAAATTATACAAACACAAGCCAAGCCAGAATATTTTAAATTAACATTGTTAGGTAAAATTCTGAAATAATTTGCAAGAAGAAATTGCGTAAGGTTTCGCTGAAATACTTCTTTCTAAGTGCAGGCGCGAAAAGTGCTTCCACTTTTGTCACGTTCGAAACACTACTTATTTTTAAATTTTTTGTTTTCTTTAAGATTCCATTTGCTATTAACTTTTATATAAATTACAGTGTTCGCTATTAATTATAATTTAAGATTAAGTCGAACCTGAAACTACTTTTAGGTTTTTTGCTTTTTGGCTTTCAATACATACGAATGTCACATTCAACACCAGGTATTTACGCATATATAGTTAAAGGTTTGAAAATGTTTTTAAAGTTTTCCAAGTCACGTCCAACACACGGGATTTACCCATATATAGTCAAACGTTTGAAAATATATTTTAAAGTTTTCCAAGTCTGGATAACTTCTACGGCATGGTTTTCTTAGACAATACTCTTTTCGGCTTATTTTAAACTTACTCGTTTGCTATTTGTACTTAAAATTTTGAGTATGACTCGTAGTAGGGTGGTGGATTGGATATTTCAAAAGCGTTTGACAGAGTGGGGCATGGTGCACTAGTGGCAAAACTTACTGCTTTTGGTGTCGGTGATGACTTCTCTCGGTTTATATCGAGCTTTCTCAGAGACCGCACTATACGAGTTGCTATAGATGGGGTCTCATCAAACGAGTTCAAGATTAATATAGGGGTACCACAAGGCTCCGTTCTCTCTCCTACCCTATTTCTTATTTTCCTCAACGATCTTCTCTATCAAACTTCCAATCCTATCCACTCTTTCGCGAATGACAGCAGCATTTGTCACTCGTACTATTTTAGTTATAGGCCCAGCCTATCTGAAATCGTTGCCAAAAGGCAAAATATGAATAAATCACTGATTAGTGATCTTCTATTAATCTCCGAATGGGGTCGCAAAAACAGGGTCGCCTTTAACGCTCATAAGACCCAATGTTGCTTATTAACACACAAACAAACGACCGCTAATGCTGCTTCATCTGCACTCATAAACTGTATAAGTATTGAGGAATCGGATGCTCTTGATGTTCTTGGAATGAAGATACAGTGCGATGTTCGCTGGAATCAACACCTTTTTCATGTCTCCAAAGAAGCATTCAAGTGCTTCAGTTTTTTGAAACGGTGTAAGATGTACTTCACTCCAGCCGACCTCCTTACTATTTATACCACCTACGAGTACATCCGACCGAAAATAGAATATAACTCTCATGTTTGGGCCGGTGCCTCAAAGTCTATTTTGGGATTAGTCGACCGTGTGCAGGTGAGCGGAAAGAAGCTCATCGGTGGCAGTAGGGTATCCAACTCTATTGACTCACTGGAGCATCGACGCAGTGTGGGGTGCATTACTCTGTTCTACCGTTACTACAATGGATTTTGCTCTGACGGGATTAGGGATTTAGTAGCACGCGTTCATCGTCCAGAGCACATCCATTTGTGGTCGATTGCCCGGGGAATCGTACTACGCATTACAGAGAGAATTCGTTTTTCAGCCGTACGCTTCGTCTGTGGAATATGTTGTCTGCAAACATGCTTCCTGTTTGTTATAACGTTGGAAGGTTCAAGACAAATATTCACAAACACTGCTCCCTCTTTCCCTTTCCTCATAACCTATTTTCCTAGTTCTGCTACAATGCATTGCATATGTAGGGGTCATCCCCTGAGTACTGGTCCAATATAAAAACAAAAAGCAAGTAGAACATATTTAAATTTAGTACCAGCGTTTTGTTTCTGTGTATGTAGGTACAAGAAGAAAAAATCTATTTTTCTCTAAGTGTATCTCTTCAGACGTGCAAGCCAAAAACTGTAATTAAATTTGCAAATACAGCATTAACATTGTCTTACAATGGTTTTTATAATTTTTTAGTTATTTTTTCACCGCATTTGAACCACAAAAACAACTGAAAATGAAAATTTGTGGTTCATATTTATTTTATAATTTTCCATTATTTATTTTATTTCATTATTTTTGTTTTACTTCTTTTTTTTTTTTTTTTTTTTGTATTGCTTAAAATGAAGAGAAAGTCAATTTGATGGCAAAAATAGTAAACTTTAAAACAACTGCAGCTAAATCTAATTCACAAATAATTGTAAAATATTTTAAAATTAAAAAAATTAATTAACTAACAGCGAAGACAATTGTAATTACATTTGTGGCTGGTAAATAAAAATGTTCGCTGTTAAAAACTTGGCCGTAAGTAACGTTCAGTTAGTGTTCTGTTCATTCTTGAAATTCTTCCAAAGAAATAAATTTCAGCTTTTGGCAATTCAGGTTCAATGAACTCAATGAAAATAGCCAAGTAAGCACCAAACAAGTACTTGCAGATAGTTCATTCATGAATTATGTATTTCAGTTAGCATTTAAAAATGTAGAAAAAAATTCAATTACATGATACAACAATTAAGCTAAAAAATTCTTATTCGTTGTTTGGCATGAGTCAAGAAAACTAATATTGAATACAAATTTGTTGATAAGCTTTTTGCTTAAAATGTTAAGCTTTGTCCGCCGGGAAGGTACACTACTTTGTTTGTTTCCATAGCTAGCGTTGTCAACTCGGTTTTGGTGCTTTTTAAAAGTTTTTGTGCGAAAAATTCTGTAGTCGGTGCGCAGCACAGTGGTCGAAAAGACTCATCTAGCGGCGTTTAATTAATAGCGTTTAGGGAATTATTATTTTTTTTTTTGTTTATCTTATATTGTTTTGTAGTTACAAATAGATTAAGCTACAATGTTAAAGAAACAAATATTTTGTTTTTACATATTTATGATTTTTTTTTTTTTTTTGTTGCAATTTTTTTTTCATATTTTAAACATTGTTTGTTTCATTTAGGAATAAAGAATAGAATAAAGCACACAGAATAAAGTTAATACATTTAATGTTTCACATTCCTTTGGTCTAAAAATATATTAAACTTCAATATTAAAAACATTTAAAAAAAATTTGTATTACTGCCACTTTCGCTATTTCGAATAAATATTTTCATTCGCATAAATACATTTAAGACAAAAACAAATTTTCAAATTTTGTTTCAAATGTTTTTATGTGAATGAAAATATTTATTCGAAATAGTGGGAGTATCAGTTAGTATCAGTGGAAGTTAATTTTTTAAACTTTTTTCTGTTGAAATAATTGTTTTGACCTTATTACGTCTTCATATGCTTCAGTTGCTTTCGTAACAAAAATTTAATTATAATGCCAAAAAAATAACAATATTATTAAAATTTTTTTTATTCCGATTCAGAACTACTAGATGAATCTAAGGTGGAAGGTGGTACACTATGTTGTGACAAAAGCTGTAAAATATCATTATCGACATCCTTCTTTTTTGCCTTGTATAAACCGCACGTTGTAGCTACTACGAGCTCACTGTGAGGTATTTCCATAACAATTTGGGAGACTTTTCTTAATTTCGTTTTATTAGAACTTAATTTCGTTTTATTAGAACATCTTGTCGGGTCTTCCACGACTAGTCAGCAGATCAACTAATAAAAGTTGTACATCTAACCACTCCTTATTGTTTTCTTCAAATTTGTCGCTACTTCAAAGGTTCAATTTCCATTTCTCAACCAATTTCGCTACAAAATTTCTAATTTTTTTGCTTATTAAATTAATTTTATTACTTTTATACGTGTTAATATTAATTATATGACTTTCAATGGCAGAAAATTTTTTAGTAGGCATGGGCTCGTTGCGCCATAGTAAACAAACTTCTCGTCTGAGCACCGACGTTGTTCCTAAAAAATGCAATATCACAAAGTTGCAGGTGGCTGCAGATAAATTTGCATATTTTACAATCACAGGACAACATAGTAATTTTAAAAAAATATTCTAGCGCGAATATACAAGAATATCATAAGCTCCGATCCACAGAAGTCTTTTTTTGGCTTTTTTTCAAGCAGTTAGTCGTATCGTAGTCGACTTGTACCACATATTTTTTACAACACTTCAGCACAGGTCTCAAACAAAATTTGTTTAGTTAACACATACCTCTAACTATAAATAAAATCAATTTTCTTCCCCTTAATTGAGACAAACGCAACTTTAGAGAATATTTGGCAAAGCAAAAAAAAAAAAAAAAACACATGTTAAAACTTAGTGATGTACCGGCTGAAACATATGTTATGTTTCACAGCTCACAGCTGTTCAATCATGACAATCAAAATTTAATCGATATTTAAGTTCAGTGGTGTATTAGTAATCGATAAATGCACAGTTTTGGAGCAGTTAAACACTTTGAAAATTGAATTAAGCAACGCTAAATCGACCATTTCGCCCACAGTGCGCTTTTTTCTCATTTTCGGAGCGCTTTTTAAATTTCAGTGGCACCAAATGATATTCAATTCAATGCAATGCTATTTTAATTAAATTTACTGTTTTATAAAAATTTTTGTTTTGTTATTAAACGATCAAGCCAAGTTTGTCAAACATTACAATAAAAGCAGACACTGAATAGTGAAGTTCGTGTTTATGAAGGTGCGTGTATTCACCATTCTTTTAGTAATTAATATATTATCAAATTAATTATTAAATTCTTAAATTTTTCCAAACGGTTGCTTTAAATTTTGATTATGATAAACTTCATCTAGCATTTGTTACAGTACTGACAAATGTTCGTATATATCAATAAATTCTTTTACAGACACCGACGTGTTTTCACTGTTCGCATGCGAAACCAAAAATGTAATTCACACTGTGTTTGATAGAATTGCTATTACATTAGTTTGATGGCTTTGTAGTGCCATTCTGTAACTTTTAATGATCCGATAATCGCAAATTTTTTCGTCATATTTTATCCCTTCCTGTATACTCATGCAATATAATTTTAACGACGCTAAACAGCTGTATTTTTGTACACTTCATAATAAGCAGTAGAACTAACAGGTCATTAAATTGCTGAATACCAAATTTGATTATCGTTATCGCAATGTCGTTACAATTATTGTAAAATTGCCATTGTCTTAATAAAAGTACGTACCGGAATCGCACTAGAGGCCAAGTTTGGCAAACACGAGTTCTAGCTATCAAACGAATTTGATGGCATGCTATCAGCTGGTGCTATCACACCCAGTTTGACCGTCTAATAGCTGCTTAAAAGGATGTTTCATTATCGTTTTTAATGTAAAAATATTATACTTTTTATAGTACAAAATGGGCTTTTAAAAAAGGAAAAAAAAAAATTCTAAACTTGGTGCGTTTGTGCTGAAATAACGCGCTTTTTTCTTCATTTTGGTGCGTTTTGAAATTTTCATTTTCACAAAAGTAAGGTCCAACTATTCCTCCTGACCAATTTGCACAATTGCGACAGTTTGTCACTTTTAATAGATGTAAAGATGACTGATGAAAAATGTGAGGGTTTCGCGTTGTCCAGGACGGCCTATTCTGCTTCTTCCCATATCCATTGAAACAAAAGTGTGCCTTGTCACACATTGTAATTTTTTAATGAAAATCGGGTAAGCTGTAACATCATATTGGCGTGTGTATGGAGGCGTAAATGGTCTGGCAGAAGTAGGTCTTTTGTCAGCTGAATCTTACATGGAAACAAATTGCGAATTCTAGTTCAAAATTGTGGCCAAAGTTGTTCTTTGGAGATCAAGCTCCTGAGCAAGGTGTCGAATTAAGATTGATGGATTGTTTTGAATACTCATCATCACATTGATTGATTTTGATGAAAAATTTTAACGATTAAAATACGTTAGGTTTAGGTTGTACAGGCCGCCAGTTTCAAGAAACCAGCCCACTTGGGTCTTTTTGGTCCTTTAAAACACGTGGTTTTTTCAAATATATTTTCATAATAAATTTATCATGGTATTTGTTTATTTAGTAATTCAGTTATTTCTGCGAGCTTTTACAAAGAAGCTTTGCCAAATTATACTAAAAGGTATCGATAAAATCTTGAGAGTACGACAAACATGTGTGGGTGTGTTCTAGAAAAATTCCAGAAAGAAAAATGTATGGGGACACAGATATACATTTGACTCTTCCAGAGGCCTCCTCAAGAGGTGAGATAGAAAAATTTTGCAAAAATTTTATTTTTGTATGGGCGTCCTCCTAAGAAGAAGAGATAGAGCGATTGTATGTTACGGAAAAATGCCGAGTAGGAAAAATTAATGCGGATCGTTCATACATTTGACTCCATTTGAGAAACAGAGGAAATATTTATGTAATATGCTAACGCGTATTTCGGGGGATTCCCAAAATCGTGTAAGGACAACCGATACCGAGGGTTTGTATATTTTGGAAAAATTTCGAGCAAGAAAAATGAATAGGGACCGGTCATACATCTGACTCTGCTAGAAGCACCCTGGCGCTAGTTAAGACAATGGCTTAAAAATTATAAAAATATTTTTATATCGGAACCTCCTTAAAGAGAGGAGTTACAGGGTGAATGTGTTTCGGAAGAAAGAATTAATGAGGTTCGATCATACATTTGTGCCATCTATCGACACTGAGAGTAGTTAGGACGATAGGGGAAGAAATTGTACAAATATATTTCTATGGGAGTCCGCGCAGGATGCGAAAATAGGAGGCTGACATATTCAGAAAAAAGTAAGCGTTTAAAATCTAGTGATTATTGGTTTACAGTTTGGAATTCCAGGTTCAAGTCAAAGGAGGTTGTAAAGCTTTTTCTGAATGTGTTGCCTTTTATTTCCAAATTTGTCCAAGATTCGAGGCCACTTTTCGCAACATCTCTCTTGTTTTTTTCTCATACATTTTTTCTCACACTTCCCAAAATGGAGGATCGAAAACCGCTTTTAGAAAAAACTCGGATAACCGATCGCCCTACTTGTCTTGCATTAGATATGCTGCTAAGACATGATGTTAAAACAAATCTTTAGAAGCAAAACTTTTCCCTGGTGGCGTACATGCATATCATAATATTTCATTACTTTTTATTTTCTCATTCGACACTTTTAACTTTGTAATAAATAAAAAAATATATTTTTATTGTAAAATTTATAAGTTCACAGCCAGTTTGGCGATGTCGAAAGGATAAGGTCATTCGCATTCTAGGCGAAAGAGAATTGATTTGGGTTTTTTTATAACTTTATTCTATGCGAACGAAGTGTCAAAATTCAAATAAAATACATAAGTTCATGCGAACGAATAATAGTGACATAGACAAGCCCAGATTGATTCGAATGTGAGTGACTAGCTTTCTTTCGCATACATTTTCATTCGATATCGTCGAACAGGTTGCAAATTAAATATGTTAACTTCGTTTTACAATTCCTTTTAATATTGAACTATTTATTCGTTTTTCGTAGACATGCTGCATGTTTTTTCCTCCAATGCCATAAGAAACTGTCAAGGTAAAATGTCATTTTTTGTCAGTTTTCCTTATAGCCTTGTCAAGATGGCGAGAAAACATTAACACTTGCTGACAGTAATATGATTTTGCTGTTTCCATGTTAGTGATTTCATATCAGGTATAAAGCGCACTTAAAGGTTAGCTTAACACTTCTTTCTGCTACATGCAGCGTTAAATAACGCCGACTTTACCGCCAATTTTCTTATTTCCAATACAATGTACTGCATATAAATATAGGGGTCATCCGCTAGGTACTGGATGGCCCAAGATAACAACAAAGAAAGAGAGAAAAAACGTAGCTTTAAATAACGCCGACCTGCTAATAATGTCACAGTTGTCGTTCTGAGCGTCAAACGTGTTTTCAAAATTTATTTATTTAAATTAATTTTAATTTATTATTTTTTTAGGATAACAAGTCGAAAATATGAAGATAGCAATTACTTTGCTAACGCTTGATTCGATTATTTTTTACTCATCTCTAATTTACTTTTATCATATTTTCAGATTGAGTTGTAATTTTCCAACATGTCTTTGGACGAAGTGAGTAATAATTATAAAAAAAAAATAAACACTTAATTGATTTAAACTATTATTAACTTATCAGATCGCTATAAACAATTTTGTTGTTTTTTTTTTCAGCAATTTAACGCTGCTGCTGAACGCGTCAAAACCTTAACCAAGCGTCCCACCGATGAAGAGTTCTTGGAATTGTATGCTCTCTTTAAACAGGGCACTGTGGGCGATAACAATACCAGTAAGCCCGGTTTGTTGGACTTGAAAGGCAAAGCCAAATGGGAATGGTGGAACAAGCAAAAGGGCAAATCTCAAGAGGATGCTAAAAAGGAGTACATTGCCTTTGTGGAAAAATTGGTAGCCAAATATGCTTAAGTAATCAAATTTATTCGTTAGTGTAAATGTTAAATTTTTCATATGTTTTTTAATTTTAATGTATGGAAATAAAATTTTATTTACAATTTTTGCATTTAGTAGAAGTAGTATATGTTTAAAAATACATTTGATTTATACAACCTTTGCCAGGTTTTTTTTTAATTATTTCTGAAGCTAAACTTAAGTGTCAGAGTCTAAATGTTTTATTTGCAAAGTATGTTTTAATATTTATTTTTTCCAGCAAATACAATTCTATTTTGCTTATGTGTATTGACTTTTGGCTGCGCTTTTAATATAATTTGTGTATTTAAAAAATTGTCATCGACATATTAAATCGTCAACGTGTTTTTCTTTTTTGATGTCATTTTTTTTTTTTTTTTTTTTTGTATTGAAAAAGTAAAATAGCAGATTATAAGAAAATCACTTGCTGCGGATAACTCTACACTGGCATTGTCCTAGTTATGCCATAAACTTGGCCCCTAAATTGTGAATATCGCATTTGAATTGTTATTCGAATACTGTACAAGCACAATTTTTATAAACGGTTAATGTAAACAGGTCTAAAACAAGCTCTTACGTAGCTCGTTTCGTTTGTAGACGAAGAGCATTCGTAGCCCATCATTTCAGGTAGTGAAAACACAATTTATCTTAATCCGTATTTGTTTTGTCTTGGTATTTGAACTAGGAAAATAGGTTGCGGGGAGAAGGAGGTTTGTGGACGTTTATCTTGAACCTTCCAACGTTATATGTGACAGAATGTGAAGTTGATTTACATGAGCATATCTACCTTGTCGGCCTAAACTGTTGATGGGCCAACTTCACGGGATGAATTATTTACGATTTACCAACACCTCCATCTGGCTTGCAAGACTCACATAGATCGCAAATTTAGTTTGTAGACATATGGAAAAACCCCTTACTGAAGAGTTCGGGCCTTCTAATCCCTCCTGCAAGCAATTTCCCAGAAGTCAATGGAAGACAAGGCTTAATGAGTTGGTACGCCGAAGCTCATTAAGAGCATCAGCGCTTAAGCAACTCAACCATCTAACCATCACCCCTAGTTCCTGTTGCAAAAAAACAGCACCTCGGTGTCCAAAAACCGACATGCACCATAGTTATCATGGAATCTAATTTCCCTTCCTGCGATTTTTGGTTTAACCCACAGGCAGAACGTTGCAGCCAAGGCAGGCACCTTAACCGTGATCAGCACCGAGACGATCTATAAGCAGAAGCTACCGGGGCTTTGCTGATCCCCGTTCTGCCAATTAACTCTTGGTGTGGGTTTCGGAAGTCCATAAGCCATGCAGCTTCCTTGAGTTTTGCTTGCTACAACAAGCGAGAAACTCTTTCACCTCTATGCCCCAGAAAGCAGAGTGGCCTAGTTAGGTGTACGCCAAGGCAAATCTTGGCTCACCTGGGGGTCGTCATATGAGACAGGAAACTCGTCTGCAGGCTGAAAAACGAATTTAAACAATGAAGAGGAATTTAAAACAATGTAGCGCTATACTCCGCAAGAGCGAAGAATAACACTGGTTTACAGCCAAAAATACCAAGAACGCCAAATGCCTAGATAAGTTAATTGGGACCTACTGAGCACGAAAAACGCTATAATTTTTTTTCCTAAGTACCGTTTTTTAGATAACGATACTTTTGTGTTTTTCGGTGTATGGTCCCACTCAAACCCCTGTAGAGCCCAACCAAAAAGTCCGATCGAGACAAATGACATATCGGTAATTGAATGCCTTTTCCGCCGATATAATGCGAATTTCTATCTGACAAAAAATGGCTGAGTTATGGCACCTCAAAAATTTTCATTTTTATTCCCTTTTTTCTACGTTGTAGTATAAATCTGGAATATTTTCCTTTTTTTACCAATATATTATATAATATTAATTACATTATTTAATTATCCGTTTTTTCAAATTACGCTTAAAATGTTGGTAATTAAATAAAATATTTGGTAAAGAAATAAAACATTCCAGATCTTTACTACAACGTAGAAAAAAAAAAGCAAAAAAAAAAAATTAAAAACTTTGAAACAAACGTAAAAAATAGGCAAATTTTGAACTTTGGGGTGTCATAATTCAGCCATTTCTTGTAAAATAGAAATTCGCATTATATCGTCGGAAAAGGTGTTCAATTACCTTTCCAATGATATGCCATTTATCTTGCTTGGGCTCCACAAGGGTTTGAGTGATACCTTACACCGAAAAACACAAAAGTACCGTTGTCTAAAAAACGGTACTTAGAAAAAAAAATTACACCGTTTTTCGTGTTCAGGAGGTTCGAATTAACTGATATAGGCATGTGGCGTTCTTGGTATTTTTCCAAATTTAAAATTTGTAAAACAGTGTAATTGTGTCGATTTTTTTAACGAGCAATCGTTCTATGGCGTTACCTCAGCGTAAATGGGCTACAATAGATCTTTCAGCACACGACCGTCACCAAACTGTTCATTCTGTCGAAAATATCGCGGCTGTGACTAGACAAAACCCAATGCGAATTTTAGTGAAAGACTTATACGTTTCGATGTTCATAAGTAGCGTGCAAATTGCTGTAGAGCCATACTTAATCTCAACGAGCGACGGCGGTCATTTTCGTCAAAGCGGTTACGCCAATAAACAAAATCTTATTTTCTGCGGCACTGATTCATTAAAAGCTGTTACATCTATTCAAGGCTACTCTATCGTGCGGTTTTATGGAAACTGTTATTGAAAGTATGATCAAATGGGCACAAATCTGTATCAACACTAGCGGCAGCACCTTGGATGATACTATATTTTCAAATTAATTTAAAAAATTATTCAAGTCTAAACAGCGATGCCAGTGGTACAAGCTGTTTTTTGTTTACATGTAGGAAAATTGTTCAAACTTTATTTCCAAGCTACATAATTCTGAGAAAACATTTAGACTTTTTTCGGATTTTATTGACTTTATAAGAGTTTATGGAAAATAGTTTTGAAATTGAAGAGTATGAAAAGTGTCTTGATAATTTTAAAACTTCGTTAAAGGAAAAATCAACACAAAACTGAGCTTTTTTTGGATTGACACAGTTATAAAATTCCATTTTTAAAACTATCAAACTATCGTAATTGATATATTGAAGGAATTGATATATTGGAAGGTTTTTAGTGCAATGAATTATTTTAAAAGTAATATAGGAAATAAAATGTCTATAAATACAGCAAATTCAGTAAAACATATCAAATATGGATTAAATTCATGTTATTGTAATTACAATATTGTATTGAATGTTGTCACAAATATTAATTATTTACGCATAAAAAAAAGTTGACAAAACTATTTTCTACTGCGCATCACGTCACATGAGATTACTATTTGTTGTTTCTTCATTCTCTCTTGCTATAATTGTTTATTTCTTCACTTTCTTTTTGCTATTACAATAGCATATAAAAATCACTGTCTACGTCACATCCTACAACTCACTGATGTAATAACATAACGGACCTGTGCAAAGCCTAATCTATTATTTTTGATTCATGTGTAGGTATCATAGAATGACATGGGTATTTATAAAAAAAAACTATACTGATTTAATTTAAAAAATTATAAAAGTTCATCATAAATTCAATAAATTTATATTTACATCTCTGGGTACGGAGAATTATTTAAATACAAAAATATGTATGTTAATAACTAAAAAGAAATACCGCTAGTTCTGCGACAGCAAACGCTGTACAAACAATGTGGGCAATTAACAAAATGCATATGTGATTCAATATGAGATGAATATAGATAGAAAATAATTAAATGCTCGGTGGCTTAGTGGTTAAAGCAGTAGATCATGATACATCATGACCCGAGTTCAAATCCCAGTGGGTGCTGATGAGTAGTGTAGCGACTACGAAACAGCTAGTTGTCCCCTAGCTAAAGATTTGATGATTATTTTTCTTGTCTTCTTCAATCAAAATTATTGATCACAGCAGATTTGTATTGTAAAAAATCCTTCTTAAGAAAAAAACTTAAGAAAGAAAAAACCTGAACTATAACCCGTTGTACAAATGTACAAACGAAAAATTTAATTTAAAAAACTATACTGAATTTTTAGTTTTAGCATCTTAAGCGACCAGAACAAGACTACAGAGAATGGTATACATTTTGATGACATCTGAAACAAATCATTGACAAAATTTTAGAACTGGGAATGTTTAATAAAATGGAATACCATGCTGTCAAATTTTGCCAACGGGGTTGGTATAAATATGTTGTGTAGGTGTGTGGTTGCAGTTTTATATACGTTTAGCTACAAATACTTAATATGTGCTGAAAACAATATTCTTGTCTCTGATATGTACGTACGTACAACATATTTATAAGCCGGTTATAATATTCGTTATATTTTCAAATCGGAAAAAACGTTATAAAATAGTAATTACCAGTCTAAAATATTCTAGATATATTAAACTGGTAACACCGTTCTGTTATAACACTACCAAATGCAACAACGCTTATCAGTATGTTTATCAACAATGTTTCTATACAACTTGAAACGTAAAAACAACAGGTTATTAATGCAAACAACAATAGGAAAATGCAACAGCAACAAAAAATTATATACATACATACGTATTAAATTGTATTTTGTTCAACACAACAAAAGATATAAAAAAATTACACTAGCAAATAGGAAAATTAAGAAAAGTGAACAGAAAATTGGCAACAAAAACATTGGTACGAACGATATTGTAAGATGTTGCCAATGCTCCATAACATCTTTTTCTTTACATTCTTATAAAAGAGAGACAATCGTTTCCTTCATAGAGAATTATGAAGCAATGCTTTTTTAGAATCAGAACCAGAGCTGCCGTCTTCGGCAACTTTAAAAAAAAAATGGTAATATTTTTCTTAATTGTGGATATGCGAATATGTTTTATATTTTGGTTAATTTTTTCTTCCATAAATACAGTGAAAACTGTTTATTTTTGTCTGATTATGAGAGGTGTCGTTCGCTTATAAGAATTACACATAATGCGTGATTTTATAAGAACTATCGGAAATTAAAAAAAAAACACATAAAATTCAGAAAAATGCATGAAATATTTATTTGGATCGATAGTTGGGTCGATATAATTTAATGTTTGAAGATTATTTCATGCAAATGTTGGCCGCGGCTGCGCCTCAAATGGTCCATCCGCTTAGTCCAATTTTGGCATACTCTTTCCAACATTTCGGCCGGTATCTCACGAATAATGTTGGCAATGTTGGTCAATCGAAGCGGGCTTGTCGCTATAGACATTAGCCTTAACATAGCCCCACAAAAAATAGTCTAGAGGCGTTAAATCGCACGATCTGGGTGGCCAATTGACTGGTCCCAAGCGTGAAATAAACTGTTCACCGAACTCGCCTCTCAATTGGTCCATTGTTTCGCGTGCTGTGTGGCATGTGGCACCGTCTTGTTGAAACCACATGTCATGCAAGTCAAGCTCTTCCATTTTGGGCAAAAAAAAGTTTGTTATCATCGCACGGTAGCGCTCACCATTCACAGTAACGTTGTGATTCGCATCATCTTTGAAGAAATACGGCCCAATGATGCCGCCAACCCATAATCCGCACCAAACGGTTGTTTTTTGTGGATGCATTGGTAGCTCTTGCAATGCTTCTGGCTGCTCTTCACTCCAAATACGGCAGTTTTGCTTGTTCACGTATCCATTCAACCAGAAATGAGCCTCGTCGCTGAACACAATTCGTCGATAAAAAAGTGGATCTTCATCTAACTTTTCAAGAGCCCATTCACCAAACATTTGGCGTTGTGGTAGGTCGTTTGGCTTCAATTCTTGCACCAGCTGTATCTTATAAGGCTTCACACCCAAATCCTTCCGCAAAATTTTCTACGTAGTAACAGAGGCCCGATTGCTGCGAACGGCGCCGAATCGATAATTCACGGTCATCACCAACACTGGCCGATACGGCTGCGCTATTTTCTTCAGTTCGCACTCTACGTAAGCGTGTTGGTGGTTTAATGTCTAACAATGTAAATTTGGTGCGAAATTTTTTTACAATAGCCCGAATAGAAGCCTCAGTAGGTCGATAAAACTGACCATAAAATGGAAGAAGCGCGCGATGAACTTTCTTAACAGAGCACGCATTTTGGTAATAAAATTCAATAATTTGCAAGCGTTGTTCGTTTGTAAGACGATTCATGATTAAATTATAGACCAAACTGAAGATGTTTGACAGTGACACAAGATACAAAACGTGCGTGAGCTGTCAAAACTAGTGTTGCCAAAAAGATAATAGCAAAAAAATCACTCGTTATATCATTTCAAATATTATATTGCATAATACTACATTTTATTAAAACAATCCTAGGCTAGTCTACGATGGTGGAAAAAATTTATACAGTTAGACTGGTTTAACGGTTTAACTTGGATCGGTCCAAGTTGAGCTGTTGAGTTTCATAACGATTTTCAACGGTTTTGATGTGTTGCAATGCGACAAAGTCGTCTCTAGCAAAAAGCTTTAGGAAGGTATCACTTAATGCTTAGATATATATATATATATATATATATATATATATATATATATATATATATATATATATATATATATATATATATATATATATATATATATATATATATATATATATATATATATATATATATATATATATATATATATATATATATATATATATATATATATATATATATATATATATATATATATATATATATTAAGAATTTATGGAATGTTTTAAAATAGATTGAAAGCCGGCGTTCATTGATTTATGAATTCTTATAAGATTAACTACAATACGTTTACTCCTTGTTAGATATGAAGATGGACATAGAGAAATTCGCTCTCTCATTCTGCCGACGTTTTCTTAGATATTATGCCAGAGTTAATCGCAGTTGTAGACACTAGGTTATAGATTAGGGAAGCCCAAAGAGAATAACGTAGTTACGCTCTGCATGCAAATAAATTTACACTGGGAGAAAAAGTACGCAATTCAAAAAATCTTATTACTTACAATTTACTTAAAATTGAAGTAAAAGTAAAGAATAAATATATGAATTTATGTTTTTAGTAATCTTAATAAATTTTATATGAAAAAGATTAAAAAGTAGGCAAAATACAAAGAAAAAACCGGGAACAAATTCAAACACCCGTGCGCATGTCCATTCGTCGCTGTGCCATTGACGACTAAACTAATGTCATATTTGACGATTTATCGTCATTTTGACGATTTTAGATGCTGAAAATAGCATATTGACGATTTTTTTTCTTTTTTGATCTGGAACCAGTACTCAGGAGATGACCCCTACGTATCCAACGCATTGTACTGGAACTTGGAAAATAGGTTATGATGAGGTGGAAAGAAGGAGTAATGTTCGCGAAGTGTTAACAATAAGAACACGAAAGACTAAAACAAACTCTATTGCAGCATTTAAAATGTTGGAATTAAATTAGTTAAAACTGATCAGTGCCCAGTATATATACCTTCGACACTGCTCAGATTAGCAAAATTTAGTCCAACACCTTCCACACTACAAGGTAATGAAGTGCATTGAAAATAATATTAATATTGAATATATAAAGAAAACACGGACAACGGTGAAAAAAAAGAAGATTTGACGATTTAAAGTCTGTTTTTGACGATTTTTTTAGATCAACCAGGTAAATAAAGATGATGAAAAAAATCTTTACAGCTGTAAAGGTATTTTCAATATTTACAAACCATCTCCAAGTAATTTTGATTTTACAACTACATATTTCCGTTGTTATACTCTTTACAAACATTGAAAAGGTGTAAGTATGTAAATTTGTCATTCCGTTTGAAGTTCTACAATTTTCATTTCCGACCCTATAAAGTATACATACTCAGAATCGTCATTGATAGAAAATTCGAGACGGACATCGAGAAAACCATTAGACTTTTCAACTGTGGCAGTTGGTGACAGCTTGTTAAAGATTTTCTTTGATGCTAATGATATTTATTTCAGAGCATACTAGTACGTATAATATATTAGACAAGTGTTTAAAAGATCATATGTCCAAAAAACTTATGTATTAAGGATTTTAAACATATTTTCTTATAGAAAAGTGTGATTAAATTCTAATGAGTTGTCAATTTGAAGATAAATTCAAAGCCTTAAGTATTTTTCCTGATATAATCAAAGAATTTTTAATTTTCGACGTACAATGCGAAAGACAGAAAATTTAATAGTTCAAGCAACTAACTCTATTGAACTTAAAGTATTTATTTTATGACGCAAATATATAGATTTTTTGGCTAAATAATCAATTTTTTTTTTTTCACTAATCATTTCTACAATGGTCAAGTTTGTAGCAAGAATATTAGCCATGTCTCATTATCCAGAAAGAGTTTTTAATAGCCAAGTACAAGAACCTTAATAAAACCAAAGTGAGAAATAAGTTGGAAAATCCTATTTAAAAAGAAATATTATTCTCAAAACTACTTAAAACTTTGTAACTTTAATTGTTCTGATCATTAAAATAAATATTTCGCTTGAAAACAAATAATTTTACATGTTGACGATATTTTGACGATTTCAAATAACTATATTGACGATTTTTTTCCACGAATTTGACAATTTTAGCCCCGATTTATCTGGCAACTATGTTTAACACTTTAATGGGCATCGCTATTATATAGACACTTTGTGTGTCATCAATAAAATATTTAATGTTGCCATGTTTTTCGTCCAATTGTAATTTTGCTAAATTTGGGCATGAAAATCGCCAAAATGACGATTTATCGTCAAATCTGGCAGCTATGTATTTATGAAATAACACATCGGCTTTACGCTCGCTTGTCAAAATTTGCCGTGGTTCAGTATTGAATCTTCTCCTTAAATTTACAGGTGGTTGTAGACTTACTGATGTAAGCGTGTGATTTCAAGTAACCACATAAAGAAAAATATAGCAGTGCAACCTAAATTAGAGCGTAAAGCGCAGCGTAATTTAACGTTTTGATTTTACACCGTGGTAAGTAACTTATATAAGAGAGTTAGTGTTGTACCATGAACAGTATTGCCCACCAACCTTGGTTAATAAAAATCAAGGTGACAATGTGCTTCATCGGTTTGGATGATATTGCCGTTTTACATTTGTTTAACATTTGCGTCCGAAAATTTTTATTGTTTTTCATTTCAATTCTGAATAAGTGCCTTAACTACCGTTAGCTTTTTATTTATTTTTTTTTTGCCAGTTTTTCTTCTATTTTTAACCGTTATTTTAATTGACGACACTAAACTTTTTGAGCAATTTTTGAAAATAAACTACAAAATATTAGGATGTTATGAATAATAAAAAAAAATTAATTAGTTAAAAGAAAAGTAAAAAAGAAATAAAACCAAAAAATGTCGTATCTAAAAGAGAAACACTTGATATAAACAGGTGCATAGAGTATGAGAAATGTGTGTATTCACATGCGTAGGCATTAAGAGTTGAAAATTAAATAAAGAGAAACTAAGAATTGATACAAGAGCACCCGAGACAAGTTAACTGAGCGTTTCAAAACGTTTTTGCAAAGAGCCAACACAATTTTCGTTATTTTCAGACTTTTGAATTTGGCTTTAACTTGATTGTTTATTCGCTTGTTGCCGTCAGTGGTTGTTGTCGTGTCTATGATGGTGATCGTGAATTACGTTAACAAAAGATAAGCGGATAAAGGAATATATTGTGCATTTTTAGTATATTATTGTTTTTTTTTTACTATGCACATATATATGTACGTTTCTTAGTGTCACAAATACCACAAAATAATATTACAGCAGAAATAGATTTAACAATTTTAAAAGAAAAAAAAAATAACAATAAACTAACCAAAATTACGTACTGATGTATGTATATGTAAATAGGCATACATATAGGTATGTAGGTATGTACATGGTTCTTTTACAAAAGAATTAATTTAAAAAAATAATTAGTTTCAAGCTCACCAGCAAACCAACAAGTGAGGTCAATAATATTTTAACATTTATATGTACATATATTAAAAAAAAGGTCTAGGCATATTAAATGAAACAAATGAAATTTTGCAAACGTCAACAAAAGTTGTAGACATAAAAATTAATATTTGCTTATAGGTATATATGTATGTATGTATATACATATAAGTATGTATGTGTTTATTGAAATATAGGTACATACATATTTTAAAAACACTAAGCTTAAATAAAGTTTCTAAGCTTAAAAAATAAGTAAATGAAAACCCCACCTATACCGCAAAAACCAAAAAAAAAGAAAAAACCCAATATGTAAGCAAAAAGAATTCAACCAGTTTGATTTTATTCAAAAACAAGTTTTTTTATGATTTCTTTCTACTTTAAAGAAGGCCTCGTGGTCTACGGTCTACCTTAACAAGTAAAAAAAGAAAACAGAAATAAAAAGCTCTAAACAAAATACAAAAGTATGAATGTTTGCTCTTTAAAAAATAAAATCCTGTGCATTTTGTTCTGTTGCTGTAGATTGAATTTTTTTTAAACCAGTTAAATTGATAAAGCCCAACTCAATGTACGTAAAAGAAACATGTTTCCTCAACAAAATGTAACAACAACAAAGATAGCAGCAACAACAATAATAGTGTATGTAACAACATTAAAATGGTAAGTACCGGGAATAGCTAACGGTAAATTCGTCTTCACTTATTTTAAACAACTTGCTTTACAAAAACAACATTTTTTGCAACATGCACTCGAGGAGTTTGTTCGTAGTTGTTTGTGGTAAAACAATATATTCACGTGCATGTGTGTATGCATGTATGTTATCTCCGAGCAATTTTTTTTTTATATTTATACAGAAAACAGAGTTGCCGATATGTTCAGTTGATGTTAATAAACATCTTAAAGCATTAAATACAAATGTCATTAGCTGCAAATGTCGTCCTATAATTTGTAAGCGGCAGTTACAGCACAAGGAGGAACAAAGGTGAAATGAGATGAAAAATATAGAAAAATATTGCAATTAATATTATATGATAGTATTTGTCTGGCTCAACTTCAAATCTGGCTTTCGCCAAAAAATTCAGTACAAACAACATAAAAAATTGCATATGTGATCAATATGAGACAGATATAGACGAAAAAATAGTGTACATTTACACTAACTCAAAATCTAATAGATTTGAATTAAAATCCGTATTGTTTGCACCACTGTTTTTTGACATCTAGCAAGATTTAATTTTCACAAAAATAATTTATGCATGCGGGTTTGACAATACAATTTTATCAGTGACTGAATACACCATATTGTGTACGAGTATATTTTTGTTGTAGCGTAGTATTTTTAAGTACTTTTTGAACAAAATCACAGTTGCATCGCTTGGTACTAAACAGATTTCAGGAGATTTCTTCGAAATCTGCTCATAGAGTAGATTTCATTTTATATGGGAAATCTCAAAATCTACTAGATTTGACTTGAATGAGCAGATTTTGTTTTGGTGTAAATGCCGAGTTCGAGTCTTAATGAGTGCTGATGAGTAGCGACTGCGAAACAGCTAGTTGTGTATTCAATTATTTGTTCGTGTCTTCTTTGATCAAGAGTTATTGATCGCGACAATTATTGTTATAATTAAAAATAGCTCTTGGCGTAAGCCAGCTTTGAGCTTGAGCCAGCCAAATACCATCATATAATATTAGTAATATTCAATAGTTATCATTAACGAGCCCAATTATTAATATTCTCACGGAATTTATTTTTCATATAAAGTACTATTTTCAATTCAAATTAAAAAGAAAAGCGCAATTTTTAACTTGATCGTAGGAATTGACGATTTGAACTCCCTTTAGTGTTTTCAGTGATAGTGAAGATGGAAAAATAAAAAACATCATACTTCATTTTTGTTCATAATTGGAGGAAGAGGAAAAGTGAAAAAATTCCCACGGAATTTTCATTTGTAATTGGGCTGAATATACATACAGAAAAATAATATAGCTAACATAAAATATGGAAATTTTTCCTGCCCCAACAAATAAAGAAAAAAATTACTACAGCTACAACGGAACTCGTGGTGCTGTATAGCTGTGTAGTAGTCAATGTATTTGTTATCATTTTGAAAACAGCTACTGCAGTCAGCTGTTATTTTTAACCATACAAATTGTGGTTTATTAACGTCGGTATTTTTGTTGTGGCCTAATCTGTTTAGAAAATGGTTAATTTCTTTCTTTTCTTTTTTTTTATTAATTTATTACGAACCACAAGCCTTCATTGCCAAATTAGTTCAGAATTACAAATGGTTATTACAATTGCATAATATAAAAATTATTTACAATTATAATTATAAAAAAAAAATAATTTAAACTACTTAAGGCACGGTATCATGTCACCTCCTTATATTACGAATAATATAATGTTGATCGAGTATTTATGCTACAATTTATCTGAAAATTAGTAATTTGGTAGTGCTCCCTCAGTCAACCGGAGTGAACTTTGCAATTTGGACAACCCGTTTGAGTTGTCAGCAACAGAATTTAGGAAGCTCTAAATGCGGAATTGGCAGATGAAGTTATTTCGCAACTTGGTGGTCATTGACATAGGATACAAATGGCTCATAAGAAAAAAATTAACACCTACAACTTTTGTCCAAGAACTATTTATAAGCTACGTAAACCAGTTTGCAGATCAAAAAAAAGTTCCATAAATTTTTTCTTTAAATTATCTATATCTGATACTGCCAATTTTATTATATAAAATAAAAAGTTTATTATTATTTTTTTTTTAATGATAAAATAAAACAACATTATTTGTTTATTAATTTATATAAATGTAACAAAATGCACCGCCAAGATTATTAAAGGTTCCTCACAATTCCTTCCACATTTTGTCGCTCTCTAGTTTTCCGAGAAGCTTCGTAAATTTTCCGCCAACAAAGCCCGGATTATTTACCATGAAGTCAACCATTTGATTCAGCTGCTCTGCAGACGTGCGGCTCCTTTTGGTAGCAGTAGTAGCCATGCTTTTAGAATATCTAAAAAACTAACTAAAAACTAATAAATTATTTAAAATTAATAATGTTTTACTTACTTACCTTGCAAGAGACTTTGTAAAATTTGTAATACTCCGTTTTTGGTTTATTTTTCTTGTATTATTCTTTGTGGTTTTCTCTTAATTTCACATATGGCCTGGCAGAGTTGCCTTGTTTTATCAATTTGAACATAGAAGAATATAAAGCTGTTTACCGTGGTTAAAAGTAAGTTGTGTGGCTAAAGTTAACACTTATTAAAGTGTTAAAAGTTAGTGAGTCGCACTCCAGATGTGATAATAGGACTATTATCTTTAGGGACCTGCTCCGACGGTGGCTGCGTTTTACTGTGGTGGTCTTGACGGGATATTTCCACATAGGGACGCAAGCTAATTTTCCATTTAATAATTTCTGCAGAAGTTGTAGGAATGAGGGGGAAGTTTGTCGGTGTCCATCTTTTGCTTATGTGTAAGCAGAAATATCAGATTGTGATGTAGGTGCATTGGACTCTTTCATCCAATCCGATATACATATCACACTCAGGAAACACAATGGTCCCGTAATGGACCTAAGTGGGCTGGTTTTTCAATGGCTGGCAGCCTATTAAACCTAAGCAGCCAAATAAGCATGGTACATACGATACATTTTTTAATTCATGTTTATTTGTTATTATTGATAGGAAAGAATTTTAATAAAAATCTTATCATAAAAAATGAATTCACCAGAAAACAATTTAAGTAATACATAATTATGTAATTACATACAAAAAAGTTAAATCTTAAAACTACAAAAAAATTGCCTAATATCCTAAATCATCACCACTGCAATAAATCCCTAACGCCCAGACTTTCGGTTGTAGTTCAGCCAAGTTTATGGTTCAAAGTTTTAATCCTTTTATTATTATAAATAAAACATATGGAAGAAAATTGAATGAATTATGGTTCAAAGTTTTAATCCTTTTATTATTATAAATAAAACATATGGAAGAAAATTGAATGTGGGTACATTCATAATGCCTGAATAAATACTACACATCTGTGTCATATCCATAATTATCGCCTTCAATTCTTCGCGTAATCAATTTTGTAGGTACTTATTAGTAATCGTAAATTGTTACGCGTTTGGATATAACTGCACTAAGCTTACATAAGTAATAATACACCTCCAACATGGCTTTCTATCAAATTTTAATGTTATTTCGTGTTTTGAGTTAATTCATCACGGTTCTTAAAATATCTGGTATTCAGGGAATCACAAGTGTGTTATAATGATATTTATATAGAGTTCTAGCGAATGCTTTTGGGACACTTTCTTATGGAGCTACATATATACTTTGCAAGAAAAAAAGGCTTTATGCCACTTAAGGCCTTGCTACACTATCATACACGATCGTACGATCTACTAAATAAAGCATGTGTGTTGAAAAAGTACTAAAAATGCACCCGTGCGACAGAGTTTTTGACAAATCGTGCGATTTGAAAAATTTTATGAAACTTTTCAAAACATTATAGTTTCTGTGCGATAAGTGTGTTTTATATTGTGAAAAATATGAGAATATTGTTGGTGCCTTGAGAAAAAAATTATTATGTTAATAGAAGTTTTTAATTATTTTATTATGTTTATAAATTATTGTAATTATACTTGTATCATAGTGGGGCCTACAACGCCATTTTGAAGCGATATTTTCAAGTCGGCCAGACTTTTAAAACAGTTTCCTGTGAATGAATCGTACGATCGTGTAGGATAGTGGATCAGGGCCTTTATGTGAGATTAAGGGAACGTTAAAAACGGCTAAGATATTTAGGTATACAATGCAAATGGAATTTCGTAAATCTCAAGTGTAGTACTAAATCAGCTACATGACAACTCTGGGTACACACTATTGTTTTTTTTTATAATTTGGTATCTTTTGTTAAAGCCAGTTTTTTCGTCGTTATAAATATTGTTGTTATTGCTGTTGATATCTTTTGTTATGGTTTTTTCCTTTATATTCTTGTTGTTATTTTTGTGAACGAACAAAATGCTTCTCACTTTTCTGCCGCAAAAACACACCTCATATAGTTTTCCCGTTCTAACATTTTAATCAGTTTCGTAGATAGATACTCGTGGAGTAAAATGAAAAGTTTTTCTTTGCTCGTTTTGTTTTATTATTCATACAAAAACTAATTACAAAAAAAAAGTAAACAACAAAAACGAAATTAACTGTTGATGATCATCTTACCTGAGTTAAAATGTAATATGAACGAGTACATACAATTGTAAATCTCAGAAAAACTCTTTCAAAATAACTGTTGTGCTCGTTCTTCTCTTAAGGTATGAAATTTATAACATCTCTAACTACTTGTATTCATATACATTCTCATTACGTTGTTTATTCTTTCGCATTTGTATTCTCAGTTTTCTCTTTGACATGTTAGGAGTATTTAAGTGCAATTCTTTGATTTGTTAACTTGTTTTGAAGACAGCTCGAATAGGTAGGCATATAACACAAAACAAAAACAAATTATCTATATGTTTATGTACAGTAATCCCTCGATCTGCGATCAACATCGTTGATCGAATTCAAAATTACTCATGTTTTTCAATTCTGAATTGTTTCTCTTTTGTTTGTGCTTCGAGAACTCGACTATTTACATATAACTATTTTTTTGCACGCAATACATTGTAGTGTTGCATTTTATTTACAGTACTGCCAACTTTTATCATCTAGAATAAAGCGCAGTAATTGTTTGGCGAACAGGCACTCATTTAATTTTTACTGAATATAAAATATAGTATAGTAATAATAGATGTGTAATATACCCCGCCAGTGCGACAGTGAGTGTTATCAACGACACACCACCGCTCCTGTGAAGTTTCTAAAGCTCATGCATCATACTCATTACAAACACCCTGCTAAAAAGTTCGTGCTCATGGTAACAGTTTTCTCGATAGCAGAGAAGCCACTTGATGCGAGATTAGTGATTGAAGATCTATAAAATCGCCAGCCTTATTCCAACATCAACACTTCATCATCCAGTTTCTTTTAAAACAGGTTTCTCCGTCTAGAGCTAGATAAGCATGCTTTGCTGGTAAACATTGACGACAGCGATTCTCAGTGTTTAACGTATGATAACATTATGCCTTTTACAAGAAAAAATATTAAACAAAAGTAGTTTTTCCTTAAATGTATTGGGTTTGCTCTTCCATATAGAACTTTTGGGCATCCTGGTCTAGACAATAGACTCTCGACACATATGGACCACCGCCGAAAATTGGGCTTTACACTTCCATTATCAGGAGCTAACGCTGCTGAAAAGTTAATGAGAGCTAAAAAGATTCAGCCAACGTTGCATCTTTACCATGACCAAAACCGGAATGTGTCGTCGTGATCAAAACAACTTATGGAAGTACTGCCATTTCCTTTGCATCAATAGTCATGCATTTATTCTTTCTTTTCATCACTTTTCCTAAAAAATCGTTAAAGCGTGAAAACGGAAACTTTCAAACTGTGTGTAATTTTACTGACATGAGAACCCCATCAGTGGAGGATTAGTTTTAGGCTATCATAGCAATAATGACAGCAGAAAACTAGTTGAGGTACTACAGCGCATACTGGTTGAATAACCGTATCTATACTAATATCTGTATTTACACAAAAGCGTTAAACGCACTCGCGGGTGTGTATACGACATCCAATTTGGCTCATGAATGCCGGATATCTATTAATAAGGTAACCATACTTCATCAACAGATTTTCTGGGTACCAGGACACAGTGAAATGTGCCAAAACATTGAAGCAGACTAACCGGAAAAATCCTGGGTCTGTTTACAATAAGGGGATATTGACATAATCGTGCCGCTTAAAAAGCTATAGGAAACAAGAACAGATGATCTGGTGAGATTATCTTTCGGACAGCGAGGCTACATGGACGGACGGTGTATGATTGTAGGAAAACTATGGCCCTGAGGGGTGGCGGAAGGTTGAGTATTATGGTGGCGGCTCCGGTAGAACATTGTGGAATATGGACGCTGAGTCGTAGAGCAGCTCTGGGCTGGGGAATAGCTCTCGCGTCATTCTTAAATGCGGTCAGGCTTGTCGTTGTTGCTTGGCCTTCGAGAGCTTTGCGTCCCAGTCTCACTGGTTAATTCTTTACCTCAACTAACTGCATTAGTTCACATTTTTTAGAGGTATTTTTGTGTTAATCACGCGACAACTTCTCGTGTGAAGGCATAAGTCGTTATAGTTAGTCACAGCGCCGCTATATATTACTTATATTATTATTAACACCATCGTGGGCATAAGGTATTCGTTACTCCGCCCATGTTGTGTTTCCTATACTTTGAAAAATTATTTGTAACTGTATAGTTAAATATATAAATCTTCCATTTATTTCTATAAAAATTGTAGGGATGAGGTCGAGGTAGAGAGTATTATGCACTTGCTCTGTTGACGTACGGAACTTTCTTTTAAGAACGCTTTTTATCTGGGCAGGCCGATGCCGCACGGTTGGCGTAGAGCGGACTAGATTCTTTTATCCGATTCTTGGGTTGGTTTGGATCTGAACTATTGGAGGATATGTATATCTCACCGGCTACAAACCTCCATCAGGCAACACAACGGGAGTAATGAAACTTGTAGTATGTAAAACCTAACTTAGATCATACGAGGGCGGATTGATATTGCAACTACATAGCACTAGATGGCAGCACAAACGTAAAACTTTGTTTTTTTTTAAGTTGCGATTGCATGAATATTTGCAAAAGCTATCGGTAAGATGAGTTCCGCGTAGATATGCAGAGCGTAATCCTGCTGATTTTTGGTGTAAGTGCTCCCAAAAAGGCGAAGACAGTGAAGTCGGTTGGCAAGATTATGACCACTGTATTTTGTGATGCACACGGAATATTGCTCATCGATTATCTCAAAAAGGATCCACAGTCACAGGAAATTATTAACATGCATTATCAATTGATTGATGCAATCAAGAAAAAACTACCACATTTAAAGCAGAAAAAAGTGTTCTTTCTTCAAGACAACGCACCGGTTCACACAGCATTAGATACGATGCTAAAATTACGTGAAATACTCTTCGAATTGCTTGATCATCCCCCTTATAAAACAGATTTAGCTCTTAGTGACTTTTTTCTGTTTCCACACATGGAAAACTGACTTTCAGGAAAAAGATTCATCTCAAACGACGAAATGATTACCGAAATGAACGCGCATTTTGAGGGGTTCCCAAAACCGTATTATTCAGATGGTATAAAAAAGTTGGATTATGTCTTACTATGTATATTGATTTAAAAAGAGTCTATGTTTGGAAATAAATTGTTAAAAAAAATATTTTACTACTTAGATTTCTTTAATATCAATTCGTCCTCGTAGCTCCTTGAAATGATTTTAGAAAAAGTTTTTTCTTCCTACTTAGGTAGCTTCAATATCAATCCGCCCTTGTACATAGAGACAAATTCAGACAAAAAATAGAAATATGAAAAGTGTACACACACCCTTTAATTTTCACTTTACCTTGCTTTCTTTGTAGCGTGCCTAGTCCAGAACTTCAACAGCTACAGATACTCATTACCATTAAAAGGGACTTTTTTTTAGTTATATTATTTCTTATGTACTTAGGATTTTTTAATATACTTGCTGTTTGGTGTAATAATTTAAACACACCGATTGTAGTGTACTCTAGAAACAATTACTGCATGTCTTTAGCAAACAGAAAAATTTATATTTATTATTTTACTTGTTTGGAGTTGTTTTAAAGTTACTGTCGATTTAAACCAGTTCTATTGGCCAACAAACCAACAAAAAATCAAACAACTCAAAAGAGGCAGCAACAGACAGACCAAAATATATAAATAGTATAATTTAAAAGCGAACGGTATACACAACACATCGCATTTACAGGCTTTAATTAAAATTCAGTCTTAAGCCAACGCCAAAATATTAAAGTGGTTTTAATTTTCATTTCAGCCAAAAACAAAAAATATTCAATTCAAAAAAAAAAAAAAAAAACATTTTGCAAACGAAATATTCGCAATGAATGTTTCAACCACATTTAATATTTTTGTTCTTTTTATATAGTGTGTTAAAAAAAATTAATTAATGATAAAAGCCAAACTACAAAGTAATGAAAATAACAAAAGAAAAAAAATTAAACATTATTAATCAATTAAAATTGTTCGTTAAATGAAAAATAAAGCGACGACTTAAAATCTGAGCAAATATTATTTGAACGTGTTTAGAGAGTAGTTTGTGTTTTTTTTTAGAAACGTGTTAAAAATAATGCAAAATTCAAGCAACTAAAGTAACAAACTATAAAAATAACATAAAAACTAAACAAAAGGGTAATTGACCTAAATTATTTGTATTGCATTAAAAAAAAGGACGGAATATTACTTTTGTCTTAAAATGTTTAAAACATACGAGGGTTGTTTGAAAACTTCGTGTCTAACCGAAAAAAAATTTAATTCTTAACAATTTATTTACATTGTTGGAATATAAAGTTGAACGTTTGGGAATATCTTTAAAAAATTTCCAAAGTCTACTGATGATTACGGTAGCTCCTATCCGATATCGAAGAAATTTTCTTATGCCTTTTAATCGCCATGTCAAATAAATGAGTCAAGTTTGAACAAATGTGAAAAAACTTGTTTTTCTTCGGAATTTTTCATATATCTCAGCAAACCCATGAATCGATCAAGTAATATAATGGTGAAAGAAATAAGTTCCTAAGTCTAATGGTTTTCTTAGAAATAGTATTTCAACATCGGATAGACGGACATCGCTTAATCGAATTGTCTATCAATGCTGATTCTGAATATCTATACTTTATAGGAATATCTATACTATATATGAAAATTGTAGAAATTATAAACGGAATCACAAACTTATACGAGTATATATGTATACCCTTAACATTTTTGTGAAAGATATAAAAATTAATATAATTGTTTTCATAAATTGTTTTCAATGCAATTAAACAATTTTTGAAAAAATTTTTATTGTTTCTTTTGCACTTTTTCAAACTGTTTAAAATATTATTATTTTCTTTTTCACTACTGTTTGCGTAAACATAACAACTTTCGATACCCTCAAGTTTATGAAACAAAAAACTATCACCTGTGATAGTGATGCCACTTAGTTAATTGTACGATGAGGATATATTAACTGCTCTTGTTTGACTTTAACTAACACACTCAGCTGATCAAAATATAGATAATAAAAAATATAGCTAAAATGTTTTAATGTTTATACACGTGCAGAAGTACACACACACAATGTATATCTCTAATGTATGTCACAAAATTTGTTACTCTCATTATCTCTTTTATTTATTAACATTCAGAGTATATAAAAACTAGCAATAACAATCCGTACAATACATACGCCTGTATGTATAAGTAAATAAATAAAACAAAATCTTTTTTGGAATGGCTTTTTTATGGCGGTTTAATTGAAAAAAAAAACGAATAATTAAACAAAAGTTGTATATATTAATTGCAAGTTTTATATTGTATATGTGTATGTTTTATATGTATACAAAACAACGAAAAAATAATTTCAGTTCATGTCCCCAGAAATTTTAGAGATTCTTAAAACGTTCTGTTGCAATTTCCATTCCTGGTTTTCTTTTTATTTATTACCACTTATAAATTATTTTTATTATATTTCCTATTATTTATAACACTTTCTACACATTTTCTATTGACGAGCATGTTTCTCCATTCGCCGATTTTGACATTTATGGTGAGACGATTCGCGTCTTACAAACCAAAATAAATTGACAGATGTTACGTTTTTTAATACTAATCGTCAATAGTCGCGGTTTGTAAACCAAAACCAGTGGCTGTGTTCTGTAACTCTCGCCACGAGAAACTTTTCGACTGAAACGTGTGAAATGAAACAAAGTTGAAACAAACAGCTGCTTTTCTCACTAAACTGTAGCTATAAGTTTTTTGGTGAGTAATAGCTGTCACGTAAGGAAATTACTCGCCATTTTACAGAGAAACTGTGTCTGTAAAACTTTTGCGAAAAAATTTCCCGCTTTCAAGTGTCATTATTTCTCGCAAATAAAAAAGCTGTGAGATAGTATATCAAATAACAATAATCATCTTTATATGATTAATAATACTGAAAAAATTAGTATTTTGCTGTTAAATTAAGTTTAATATATTTATTTACAGAGTTTAGAATGTTTTTTTTTATTTTAACTTTTTATTTAATTTTTATACTCTTTACACAACAAGTTTTAAGGGAATACTTATACAAATTTGTAATTTCTACAATTTTAATTTCCGACCCAACAAAGTATATTGTAACACTTTTATAATGTTTTTTTCAGAATTCACAAATTGCAATTGTTTTTTAATGTTACAAAACTTTGTGCATAAGTATGCCATACCATACATTTTCTAGAACAGCCGGCGGTTATAATATGACGCCGTCGAACAAAATTTCTTAGCTTTAGTAATTTTTGGTCGGCGGCGGTACTTATTGTGGCTGGCGCTTTTATTTTTAAAATTGCATGTCGGCTTCGTTTTATATTTTCAGACATTTCTAACGTAACGACGTAATCACTTTTGATAGTTTTCGACATGAGTTACAGACGCAGTTTTTTCTCACTTTTCGAGAAACGATGGAATAATTTGTTTCACAAGTTTTCGGCGCGAGAACTTCTCGCCAAAGTTACAGAACACAGCCACAGGAAAAACTTACAAAGTTAGCGCTTTTTATCGTTGAGTCGCGTCTTATAAACAGGCTGTTAATTTTCTCTCATGTATGTATGTGCATACACAATGTAAATTGTATGAAATAAAAGGTAGAAAAAGCTCAAGATTTGCCGAAAAAAGTTTTTGTGTGTGGACAAGAAAGCAATTCCAAAAACAAATTGCTAAAAAGTTCGGCAATTAAAATTGCCTTTCTGATCTTACTCAAAGCGCTTAAAGCAATTTCCAAGAGAAAAGTATATTTCTCAATACTTGAACAGGGAATTAAGGTACAGCGTTGTCAACTTTGAAATTTTAAAACACACCAAAAAAAAAAACACACACAAAAAAAATTTTTAATTTTTATCCTTTCATTTTCAAAAACCTATTTTGTATTATAAAATTAAATTATTAAAACAATTGAGTTTTTTATTCGCTATTTTAGCTTCTAACATTTATACCAATAAAAAATTATTTAGATTGTTGGGATATAAAGTTGAATGTTTGAGAATATCTTTCAAAAATTTTCAAAGTCTACTGATGATTACGGTAGTTCCTATGAAATGTCGACATATTGATAGCTGGGAAACATAGAAAACAAGCTATTTATAATTTTTTACTAGCATTATAATATTTAACTTAGTGTCTACACCTGTGATAATATCTGAGATGAGAACGACAAATTTAATCGCAGAGAGAATTCTATTACTAGTAGACTTAAAATCAGTGTTATTGCAGTCTTATAATCATTTTTATGGGAGCGTTCTTATGAGAAATTTCGTGGCAACGATCTTATAATAAGAGCTGTCAAAAAAGCGATTGTGTGTATGTTTGTTTACAAAAAGCCGCCATTGCAATTTTACCGATTATTAGTTTTGCAAAATATCTTTTAAAAAACCATTTTAAATAGAACATAATACAATACATTATATTATTTTTATATATTATATATGTACAATATAATTATTGTTTACTTGAGCTTGAGGTCACTTGTTTCAAAATTATTCGTTTATTAATGTTTCGATATTTCGACACCCCCTTGTGTGTCTTCTTCAGGAAAATTTCAAGAATACACACAAGGGGGTGTCGAAATATCGAAACATTAATAAACGCATAATTTTGAAACAAGTGACCTCAAGCTCAGGTAAACAACAATTATATTTAAAAAAAGGTCGAAAAACTAGGATCAAGATACGAATTATATATGTACAATAAGTGATTTGTTTTGTACAAAATGTACACATAGACAAAATTCATATAAGTTTCTATTAATCGCAAAGAAGTGTTTTCCTATCGGCGTACAATTATTTATGAATTCTTATAAGATTAACAACAATACGTATACTCCTTGTTAGATATGAAGATAGAGAAATTCGCTCTCTCATTCTGCCGCTCTCTCATTGTACAATATGTAGGCATAGACAAAATTCATATAAGTTTCTATTAATCATTTGTTTGAAAGGTGTAAAGAAATGTTAGAGACGTGTATAGATGAAAAAGCTTATTTTTTTTGTGTTTTGACAGGTATTATTAGAGCATTTTTCTTTTTAAATTCTCAGCAATTTATTTGGATTGTTGGGATATAAAGTTGAATGTTTGAGAATATCTTTCAAAAATTTCCAAAGTCTACTGATGATTAGGGTAGTTCCTATGAAATGTCGACATATAGATAGCTGGGAAACATAGAAAACAAGCTATTTATAATTTTTTATTGGTATTAAATTTTTATATTAAAAACACGATAATCAAACAGCCTTTTGATCCACTACAATCAAACTGGATGTGATATCACTGCCTGGTAGCATGACATAAAATTCGTTCAACAGCTAGAATTCGTGTTTGTCAAACTTGGCCTCTAGTACGACTCCGTTAGTTTTATTAAGATAATGTTACCTTTACAATAATTATAACGATATTTTATCAAATTTATTATTAAGCAATATCATACAATTATATTTGCTGTCGACCGAAATCAGCTGATACGTTTATTGCCTATTATCAGGAACACAAAAATACAGCTGCTTACCGTCGTCAAAATTATATTGCGGGAGCATACAATCATTACTGTCGAAAGAATTTACGATTATCGGATAATTAAAAGTTATAGAATCGCACTACAAGCATTGAAGAATTGATTCAATCAATGGCAATTCTACCAAACACAGTGTACATTTCACATGTGTTTTCGTAAGCGGTGTCTATAAAAAAATTTATTGAAATAAACGAAAATTTGCCAGAATTATAATATATAGAAGATGAAGTTTATCATAATGAATATTTAATGAAAACGTTTTGCAAAAACTTTATAATTTATTTAATAATTTGTTCATTTTTCAATTACCAAAAACGTAACAAAATCAGAGACTGCATTTATCGCAATATTTAACAAATTTGGCTTGATCGATTAATAGCAAAACACTCCCTAAAAGCAGTAAATTTTATAAAACGAAATGTTTATTTTTCTTTCGACAGTGTGTATAATATATAACCGCAAGATTGTCTTACTTAAACTTTTTTTTACATTGAAATAAAAATTGAGTTGAATTTAATTTTGTGCCACCGAAATTTGAAAAACGCACCGAAAATCTAAAAAAAGCGCACCCCGCACCGACCAAACAATTTTTCGCACAAAGAATTTTGAAAAGCACAAAAATGGTGCGAAACGCACCGAGTTGACAACGCTGTTAAGGTACAAAAAACTGAATTCGTGTTGCTTTAGCAATAAAAGTAATAACTATTCCGATCCCTGAAAAAAGCGATAGTATAGCTGTAAAAAGTGTAACATTGATTAAAAGAGAGCGAACACTAAATTGGTGAATTGGCGATGACGTTGTTGATATTTATTATGATGACAAGCTTATGACTTCGATAATCGCAGGCACACAGTTCCCAAATTTTGGATAATTGTAAAGTAACAGCAAGATAATTTATTTATTTACAAGTCTATGAATTACAAATTCTTACAGACGTTTTAAATTGAACTTACAAATAAATAATTTAATTTAATTCAAAAATATAATAATTTAACAGTTTAAGGAATAAATAATATTACGTTTTATAACATCATCATTTAAGGAGAAATCCATGTGGCAATAAAGCTTATTGAAATCTTTGCAGAACTTAATTAGAGATGCAGAGTTGGCATAATTTGTTCTAAATGTTTTTATTATAAGCGGAAAGTAGTAGCGTAAAGAGTAGCGTGGAACATTAAAAGTTCTGATCAGAAAGCTAGAGTAAATATTACCATTAATTACTTTCCAAACAAACATTACGTTCAGAATAGTTCTGCGACTATGCAAGGATGGTAACTTAATAAGTGCAAGTCTCGCAGTATAAGAGGGAAGACTTATTGGATTCCATTGTAATCCTCTTAGACAAAATAATAGAAATTGTTTCTGAACTGCTTCAATTTTATCAATGTAAATTTTGTATGTTAGATCTTATTTGACCCATATTCCAGAACAGGACGAACAAGAGATGTAAACAATTGTTTAGTGACATAAGGGTAATCAAACTCCTTAGTCCAGCGTTTGATAAAACCAAGAAGACTTCTTGCCTTATTGAAAACCAAAGTAATGTGTTAAATAAAGTTAAGTTTTGAGTCTAACATGATTCCCAGATCCTTAAAAGTATCAACCTTATCCAACTCATAACACATATACTTGCATTTTTTTAAATTTAATTTCATTAAATTTGCTCTGCACCACGAATATAGCGAGTTTAAATCATCTTGGAGAAACTTGTGATCCATATAATTGTTGTAGGAGTAAAAAATTTCTACGTCATCAGCGTACATAAGCATGTAAGAATTTTTTATAACACTTGGTAAATCATTAATAAATTTTTTTTTTTTTTATAATTCAATTATTTATTGTATCTTCTAAAAGAACTAACAATAAGTATGCAAATCTTAAAAATAAAAATTCATTAATTAATATAGAAAAAAAAAAAATTAATTAATATTGAAAAATTTTATTTACTTAGGTCCAGCCAATGCTAGACGAAAAGTTGTTTCTTGCGTGTGTTTTGTTGGTAAATCACCTTTCCAACGCTCTGATGGTTGCAAGGGTGTCCTTCCTTCTTAGTCGAGTGTGGCCACCAAAGTTAAGGATGCTACGTGCGAGAGGATTCGGGTGAGACTCCAGTCTGTTAATGTACCTTATCGCGTGTTTTGAAAATTCATTTTTCACTAAGGGTACACCTAATCTTTTTGAATTCGAGAGTTTTTAACATACCATGAGAATTTTATTCTGGTGCTTTTGAATTTTTTCAATATTAGATGCAGAGGCGGTACCCCACAATTGAATTCCATAGCTTCATATTGGCTTTAGGAATGCGTTATACAACAAAAGTTTGCAATCTAACTTTAAGATAGAATTTCTGCCGATGAGCCAATTTAGTTGCACCGCTTTTAATTTCATCTGGGTGACTTTAGCGTCAATGTGAGACTTCCACGTGAGCCTACGGTCGAGATGAATACCAAGGTATTTGACTTCACTGTGCTGCGGAACAATGTAGTTGTTGATTTTAATAGCCGAACAAGTTTTTCTACGTAGTGTGAATGTAACATTTTTGTTCATTTACTTATATTTTCCAAAGTTTCAGCCATTTCTCCAATATAAGAATATGTTCTTGCAAATTTTGTGATGCTAATTTATAGTCTTCATGGACACTGATGAATGCTGTATTGCTGTGAGCAATATTTTTTATCTTCGAACGCATTTCTGATAACATTCACCAGCCTGTGTGTCTGTTATATGATTCTATGCTTAGCCCATAATAAATAATGCAAAAAGTAGTGGTCCAAGATGACTTCCTTGAGGAACTCCAGACGTCACTGGAATTGTTTTAGAAGTAACACTTTTAAAAATAACTTTCTGCTTTCTACTAGTAAGGTAGGAGTGCAACCATTTTAAGCAGTTACTATTAAACCCCATTCTCTAAAGCTTTTTTATTAGAAGGTTATGATTCAGCTTGTCAAACGCTTTAGAAAAATCAGTATATCAGTTTGTTTTTTAAGTATAAAGCCACGATTAACACAAATTGTGAATTCCATTAAGTTAGTTTATATATTGATTTTTTGTGCTTTTTTCCAACATGTATTTTTTTTAGTTCGCAAATAATGTTTCTGATTTCTTCTTTCCCAAGCAAATTATTCTCAATTGCGCTGGCTGAGTTGTTAAACTTATCAATGTTATATTGATTTATTTGTAGTAATTTGAGACACTTTTTTTTTGTTAATAATTTATATGTATTTCCTTATACATATTAAATATTTATTTATTTTTTTTAATCTTTTTTCAAACAAACTTAAAAACAAGCGGAAGTTTATGTTAATTTTCCTATAAATTTCTTGTTTTATGTGATCGCATATTGTCTGCTTTTGCTGCTTTTAGTATTTTTTTTTTTATATTTTATGGAAACTAAAGAAAATATTGCACGCCAAGTTGTTCATGTCTTTTGCAGTATAATTGCATTTAATATTTTTATAATATTTATCATTTTTTTGTCTTGCATAATCTGCAGAGTACGTAAATCTTGCTGCATTTAAAATACTTTTGATTTAAATTAATTAAAAAATGATCAAATAAGTAACTCTGCGACTTTCAATATCCCGCGCGGTAACTTTAAAAGCAACACTGCTGCCATCAGCCAACATCTACTAATGCAAGACTATGTTCAAATTTTGAGCAAGCTGCGTCATTTAGTGTGTGTTTGACGGCCATTAAAAGCCAGAAACCTCGTGCATTTTAGCAAAAATGGAAAAAATTAATTCATATGTTGATTAAATATTATTGAATATTTAAACCTAGAAAAGACTAGACAATTACTAGGTTGGGTTAGGTAGGCAGGCCGCTAGAGTCTCCAGAAAGTAGCTTAGATTCTCCAGCTCACTTGGGTCCTGAAATCGTTCCCTAGATAATTACTATTTTCAATGATTTAAAGTAGTTGATCGACTTATGTTTGGTTGTAAAAGTACAAGTAACGCCGTATGTTCTGGTCGCCTAGAAGAGTTCATTAAGCTAGAAATCACCGATAAAATTTATAAAATAATATTCGCCGATCAATTTCAATAGTGGAGTACAGAGTTCCATTATCGTCGTACCAGTACAAAAGAGCCCGAACACGCAGCACGCCCAAAAAAAGAGGCCATCTTGTTAGAAATCGTCAGTAAAATTTATAGAAAATATGAAAGAAACGCATATAATACGATAAAATTAGGATAACAAAAGGCGGCACTCCCTTTAGAAGAAAGGACATCAATCTAAAACTTATCGGCAGCAGCTCATTGGTTAAGGTGACTTTTTGTTGAACGATCAATTTCAATGGTACAATAGTGGTTTAGAGAGTTCCATTGTCGTCGTACCAGCACAAGTGAGCCTGGTACGTTCAGGTTAGCAAAAAAATCTCTTCACGCCAGAAATCGTCGCTGAAATTCATGGAATAATATTGGACGATCGAAGTAGTGTGACCACTTCAAAACAGTATTTGGCGAAGTTAAACTTCAATGCGATTATCTAATCGGAGGTGAAACATGGATCCATAGCAATAGTCCAAAAAACAAGGAACAATTGAAACAGTGGATTTCACCTCGGGTGAGCGTGCACCAAAGAAGGCTAAGATGAGTCTGTTAGCAAACTGGTTCTTGGTTACATTTTAATTAAAGTAATTCATGAAGTTTTGAAAATAGTTGAATTCAAATGGCCTCCGTCCTAGGTGACACATGTGCGACATGTTATCAAAAAGTTATTCATTACTCGTACTTCCTGGAGCCTACAGATTGGTCAGATCCGGACCGGTAAGAGGTATAGGGTGTTTTTTTAAGCTAGATAGAACTTTAAATTGTAAAAAGTAACACAAAAAATTAAATTTTGATGAAATATTTTTTTTATTTGTTTCAGTATACTCTGACAAATCATCATGAATAGACTCACACTTGAACAACGCTACGAAATTATCCAAATTTACTTTGAAAATTAGTCGTCGATTTCCCGTTGTTTTATCGCAAAATTGTGTTCAGCGATGAGGCGCATTTTTGGCTTAACGGGTTTGTTAATAAGCAAAATTGAAGCATATGGAGTGAGACCAATCCACAAGAGACCCTACAGACTCCATTACATCCAGAAAAATGCACTGTTTGGTGCGGTTTTCATGCTAGTGGCATCATCGGACCTTATTTCTTCAAAAATGAGGCCGGAGCTCGCGTTACGGTCAATGGAGATCGTTACCGCACCATGATCAATGATTTTTTGTTTGAAAATATGGATGACATTGATCTGGAGGAGATGTGGTTTCAACAGGATGGCGCTACGTGCCATACGGCGAACGCAACCATCGACTTACTGAAATCAAAATTTGGCTATAAGTTGATTTCGAGAAATGGACCTGTCAATTGGCCTCCAAGGTCGTGCGATTTGACACCTCTCGATTATTTCCTGTGGGGCTACGTGAAGTCACTGGTTTATGCTGATAAACCAGCAACAATTGACGCCTTGGAGGCCAGCATTGTTCGTGTTGTTCGTGACATACGGCCAGCAGTGCTCGAAAAAGTGGCCCAAAATTGGACGTCCAGAATGCGCTTCGTCAAGAACAGCCGCGGTGCCCATATGCCCGAAATCATTTTCAAATGTTAATGTCACGTATTGATCTTTCGAATAAAAAAAAATTTTGATTACAATTTAATTTTTTGTGTTATTTTTTACAATTTCAAGTTCTATCGGGCTTAAAAAAACACCCTTTATTAGGTTTTAATAAGCTGCAAGCTTTTTTAGGCAACATAACTGGACCAACCTCGATCCAATAAAAAGCTGGTTTATTCAGTGGATATCAGTAGAGCTGTGTCGTTCATGAACGAACGATTTAAATTGAACAGATCGTTTCAGTGAACGAAGTGAGCCGGTCATTAAACTGACCACTTTTCGTTCAATAGTGTACCGTTCAATTTGAGTAGCTTTCGTTCAAATTTCTTTCGTTCTTTCTGTCATGTTCCTTTGTTTCAGTTGATAATTTATGTATTAGTAACATTAGCTTTTAAAGTACGAGGTCTGAACAAAATATATCCGTCATTTTCAGTTTTTTCAAAAAGTATTTATTTATTCATCAATAACTGTTTTGTCCCCTTCAAAGTAATCCCCCTCTGATGTATTACAGTTATGCCAGCATATTTTTCCAACCCTCAAAACACTTCTGAAACGCGGTTTTTGGTATCGCCAACAGCTTTTGTTTCGATTTTACTTTTATCTCCTCAATCGTAGCAAAACGCTTTCCTTTCATCGGTGTCTTGAGTTTTGGGAAGAGGAAAAGGTCATCGGAGGTCAAGTTCGGTGAATACGGCGGTTGAGGCATGATAATGGGTTTTGTTTTTGGCCAAAAACTCACGCACAAGCATCGATGTGTGAGCTGGTGCGTTATCATGGTGCAAAATCTACGATTGTTTTTTCACAATTCTGTGCGTCTTTGACGAATTGCTTCGCGCAAACGGCGCATAACTTCAAGGTAGTATTCCTTATTGACCGTACGACATTGTGGCAAGAATTCATGATGCACCATGCCATTGAAGTCGAATGAACGAAATGAGCGAACGGATCAGTCTTTTGTAATCGAATGAAAGTGACCGGTCCCCAAAATGAACGACGTGGCGCAGTTTTAGGTGTCAGCTTGTCAAAATAATCTAACTGAAACTGAAGGATAACACTTGACCGTCTATAGTCGACTCCGGCTTAGTCAAATTTTATATTATTACGATGAAAAATTCAGCAGTTAGTGAACTGCGAAAGACGAAATTCATATGAATTAGGGGATGGGGTAGTTTCAGTCAAATGAACTTATACTGAATATGTCCGTATCCAACGCGGAACTCTTTTCCAAGTTTCTTCCTAAACACACTAAAAAGCACGAAAATACGAGTATGTTTATTTTTACAGAAAATTTTTAACATGTTCCTGGCGCGCCAAAATAGGCAACATTTAATATATTTATATAGACAAATATTAGTGATCTGGCAATATTTCTAATGATGCGAGATTCGCGGCTTTGGGATTTATCCCAACAGTTTTAAAAACTCTCAAAAAGTTGCGTATTTCTTGCACTTGTATATATCTGCATACAGATGTATGTATGTAAGTACGTAAGCTGAGATTCGCATGCCTAATCTTTTGTGCACTTGAAGTACATAAATTTGGAAATAATATGTGCGAAACAAATGAACAAATACTGTATTGTGGCTTGTAAAATTTTCTTTATTTTCAATTTATTTATTATTTTATATGTACATGCATAAGTACGTAAAAAAAAGCAACACATCATCTTAGTAAATGCATAAATAAAATATCAACAATGCGTGAAAAGAGATGTTAAGCGTACATTAATGCTGGTGTTAAGTTTAAACCCTTCCTACCGGTTTGGAAGCCACAACACAAACAATAAACTTGAACACATGCAATTTTGTTATGTGATCATAGACCAGCAAGTGAACTCCTTATCCAGCCGTATGCTAATCAAACAGTCTGTCAGTCAGTCACACGGACTGGCCACAACTTGTTTTGCCATGAATGACCACAGAAAGCACTTATTTATTTATAAAGCTTTATTTTATTATATTATTTTAATTGAAATAAACCAGTCTGCCAAATGCGAATGCACAACTTTTACTAAATGCATGACTTTTTCTTTTATAGTATATTTTTAATGTTTGTTTTTGTTTAAATTAAATTTCTTTAAAGATTTTTTAAAGCTTTTTGGTTTCTGAAAGTTCAAAAATGGCTCCTACAGCTGGCTTCTCGTAATAGTTTCACGCAGTTTCTTTTGATTGCGTTCTTAATACAAAGTATTTGTTTGCGCTCTTTGATATTCTGCTTACGTATTCAGCTGTTTGGGTCATCGGTTTCCGACTATACTTATACAGCCCAATTATAAATGAAAATTCCGTGGGAGTTTTTTTCACTTTTCCCCTTCCACCAATTTTGAACGCAAATGGGTTATGATGTGATTTTATCTGCTCCTTCTCTCCGTTCACTGAAAACACTAAGCGGAGTTCAAATCTTCAATTCCTACGGTCTAGGGCTGGGCAAAATCGTTCATTCTCTTTCAGAAAAGTCAAATGAATCAATTCATTCCTTTCTTTCATCTTTCTGCTTGCCAAACATTTCAGAATGAATGAAAATGTTTCAATTATGTATGTGTGTCAGGTAGCAGCATAACGAATTATTATAAAGCAACAACGACATTATTTGTTGTATATAAAAATTAAAGTTCATTTTTAAAATTGATTTAAATTTAAAAGTAGAAAATAAAATGATTACTTACTTTTCAATGTTTACGGGTACTGAATGAAAGATGACGAAATATGAAATGAAAGAGCATGATGAAAGAAATAGAGAAAGAATATTGAAATATTTAATTCAAGGCGAACTCATAATAGGTGAAATTGACAGCGCAACTGATAACTTTTTTTTAATTTTTATCTATTTCAGATGTCAATGGCATAATTAAAACAAAATTGGGGAAAAAAATTTAAAACAATTTTTTAAATTATGTATTCAATCTTGAGCGCCAGATATCACCCAGAATCCTCCGAAATAACTAAAAGTTTCACCAAATAATTAAATGTTTGTCTTTTATTGTACATTTTTTTATTATATCTTTTTTTAATTCCTTTTTGTGTTTATATTTTTTTCTTGGCATTTGAAAAAGATTTATTTTTTGTAGTGTTGTATTTATTGCTCTTGCATTTACCTGGTATGAATTCGCCTTGATTTCATTCTTTCACTTGAGAGCAGTGTTGCCAGGAGATTTTTTGTGAAATCCCTACCACAGCGCATAAAAATCGTTATTTTCCTCTACAATCCCAAATATATTTCCCTACGCACTTTTTCATTTAAATTTTGCGCAAATAAACTTTTTTAATACGATTTTTATGTTTAATGTAAATTGAAACAGGTAGAACTTTGAACTATAAAGTTATTTAATTTTAATTTTCCTGAGGATGATAACAAATTGTTATCGAAATATCGAAAATAAAATACCGTTAAACCTTTTTTGTAAAAGAAAAAAATGAATCAAGATCTTTAGCTGGAAAATTTAGAAGAAAAAAATGTAAACAAGATCAAATAATACGAATCTTTATGTTAATTAATTAAATTTGTGTAAAAAATATAACTTAAACGATTCATATTATTAAACATGTATATATGTGTTTAGCTACATAAATAAATTATTTTAAGTGGCTTGGTATACATTTTTATTCAAACTGGTATAAGCGTTTTGTGACTGCATAAGTACAATATCGCAACGTTAACATAAATGCAACTTTGCAGGAGCTGGAAAAAATATAGCAGAAGCTAATTTCATCAATATGCGACTTTTATTGTATAATAATGTGTAAAAGCCTGTTGTTTATTCTATTAGATCTGTGCGACGAGGTGTATTTATGTGCAATTTGTAAAAATTAGTAACATACTCAAGTTCGGGAAATATGCTAGTTAAGGCCTTTCTACTTAGATCAACGATAACGATATATAATTAATAAAGCTTTTTAAGGGATGCTAGGGAGTGTTCATATGAAATTTATGTAATTAATTAAAAAGCATGTAAATTTAGAATGCATATGGAATTTGGAACTTCACTGTTTAGCTTTTTTTTCTCTGTATGTTCGTCCGTTGGAAGTTATAGAAAAAATCCTCCCACCAGTATTAATACAATTTTAATCATTTTGGTGTAATTGGGAAATAGTTAGTGTTAAAATATTTAAAGTTGTACATAAATAAGTTGGATGCAAATGCATCGATATTCAATTTGGTCAACGATTTTTCCTCATAGTCGGAATAATACTAACCAAATTATAATAATAATGTTAGTCATAGTCGGAAAAATTACACTTGAATAATAATAAATATTAATATTAACCATACGTGATAATTTAAAAATTCCCTACAATAATCGTACAAAATCTGTCCTTTTTTTCCTACATGTAGAAATAACCAAATAAATCTGTACAAAAAGGGAAAAATCCCTACGCTTGGAAACACTGCTTGAGAGAATCATTCAGTTGAATTAATTCATTTATGAATGGCACAAGACTACTACGGTCAAGTTAACAAAAACTGTGATTTTCTTTTTAATTTTTATTGAAAAAAGTACTTTACGCTGCCATTACACAGGAAAGTAATTTCAGGAAATTTCTGTATACGTATACAACCGCGAAAATAATTTACATCAGTACCTGCCTTGACGGCAGGTACAAGCAACAGATCCTCGGGAGATTGTTAGCCCTCGAAAAAAGCCAACACAACATAAGTCATGTGGCTTCCTGGAGTTTTGTTTGCCGCACCAAACGAGGGACCCCTTTCCCTCTTTTCCACGAAAAACAGAGCGCCTAAGTTAGGAATACGCTAAGACAAAACTTGTTCCCCGGGGGGGTATACGTATACAAATAAAAATTTAAATGAAATAGACGACTTTCATGAAAATTTCTTGTTCGTCTACACAGGAAAGTGAAAGTTCATTTTAAAAATGTCGCCGAGACAAAGAGTTGCAAAATTCGCCTCTACTTCTCTCCACTCTTATTTTGTTTGCTTGCCAATCAGAGTTGCCGAACTTATTACATATACAAATTTATGGGGCAATAGTTGCAAATCTTATCATTATAAATTTTTCTATGATATTATTTTTATAAAAAGACCTTAATTGTTTTCTTTATGTGTAAAATATACAATACAAGGAAAAAACATCACAATTATTTTCATAGACTTGCAAAAGAAGTTAATTTTATAATTATTATTTTACTTTATTTTAATATTTTTATGATCTTTCTTTATTAACTATTTATAAAATTTTTGTAGCTTAAGATCTTGTTTTTTATATACAAAATTTAACAATTTTCTAAAATTTATATTTCAATATTTCGCCAACAATTTGTTAGCATCTTCAGGAAAAATTTTAATTGTTATATATATATTTTTTTTTTTTTTTGAAAACAAAAAATTATCAAATAATTTTTGGTTTACAAAAAATGCTAACTCAAAGAAAAATACTTAACAATATTAACAATTAAAAACAACAATATGCAAATATTTTATAAGTATTATTATTTTACTACAACACAGCAACTTTGTATAATTCTTTGTATGTGGCAACAGTGTTTAGCAATTTGTCATTTTACTCTCAGAAAACGTCAAAAAATTTGTTTCATGAAATTTTTGATGAAAGCTGAGTGGAAAGTAATCGAAATGCGAGTATGTTAGTAAAAAAGTGTGAGTGTATTGCAACTTTCATGAAATTTCCTGTCTAAACGTTAGGTTATGTGAAAAATAAGTTCCGAGAGGAATAAATTCCGTGAGAAAAAAAATCCGTGAGAATATTCATAGTTGAGCTGATAAAGGTTTCTGACCGCAAATGTATTATTCACAATCCGTAATAATACGATTTAGAAATATTACTTTTCTACGGCTCGAAACCCACATTTCAAGCGTGTTTTTTGGATGACTTTCGTTTTAATCAACTTTAAATGTTTCACATGAAATAAAACTTAGTTCCAGCATTGTTTAAAATAAAGGTTTTCTTTATAGAAGTATAAAAGTTTAAGTCGGCAGCATTTTTTTTTTTTTAACTTGGTCATGGTTTAGTTTGGTTTGACATTTCAACATGAATATACTGACTGACGCCTACACAACGCTGCCAAATTGTGCAAATTTATCTTTTATCTTGGAGCAGTGCTCAAGAATGACCGCTACGTGTGCAGTGCATTGTAACTAGGACTAGGAAAATAGACTATGAGGAGAAGTGTTTGTGGACGCTTGACTTGAACCTACCAAATATATTTAGAAAATCTTGGCTCTCTTCGAAATACGTATCGCGCACCACGCTCACTTTTGTTTGAATAGATACGTCAATAAACAAAACTGCCGTATTTCGAGTGTTGCCAATCCTCAAGTGTGTGTTGAGACACCGTTACATCCAGGAAACGCAACTGAAAGCTGACAGTTTAATAAGCTTTAAAAGCTAATGGAATCAATCTCCGTACTGCCTTAAAAACGATGCTGGTGAGAACGGTATAGTCAAGGGTGACCGTTACACTGAGTTTACACGTGCAACTAGCTTGTTACAAGCTGCGTGTACATATTAATAACCAATACATCGAAAAAAATAATAGAAACACTTGCAATTTGCACGATTGTTTACACACGCAAGTGCAAGTTCATTTACAAAATGTCGTCGAAGACAAACATTGTACGCCTTCGTATTACATGTGCTTTTAATGTCTGTGCTGCCAAAGTTTTAGCATAGCAATATTACAGGGGAATTATATTATGTACATAAATTTTTCACAATGTAAATAATAAATTTGTATTCCAAATAAAAAATAAGTTACAGATGTTTATTTATTTTTGTGTTTTTATATAATGTTTTCGGCATATAACTAAAAAAATTAATATTTTAAAAAATTTTCCTTCAAAAATACCCATTAAAGTTAAAATGAAATATCTATAGGCAACACTGTTTGTTTCTGCTTGCATGCAAGTGAAAAAATCACTGCCAACCAAAATCAGTTGCAAGTGAGGTAGGTGTGTGAATGTATTAGTGAAAAAATGGTAATGTATTGGGTTTTTTGCACTTGCGTGTGTAAAAATTGAGTTATACAGCCATGATTACTGAATTATTCGTTCGTTAATCGAACAACCATGAGGTGCAGGTGCTGTGATATCAACCAGAGGACGCAACATGTCATACAGCTCGTGCCACAATTGATTTATTGAAGGAAACGTTTGGTAATCGCATAGTTTCGCATTTCGAAACTATGCGTGTAATTGAACGCCGCTGGATCATTTTCTGTGCGGATTGCGTGGAAACGATTGAGCATTTGAAGGACTTGAAGTGGCGGTACTTCGGCCTGCAACAAATGTTGGAAAAAGCTATCCTAAATTGGATCTCCAGATTAGACTACATTCGAGTCAGCCGTCGCATTCTTTTGGCAGAAGTCATATTTATATTATAATGGCAAAAGATTATCCTTCAAATTAAGTAAATTTCATTCAATTCGATTAAAACATTTTTGTTTTAATCCACTTCAAAATTCTGTATCTCTATAAAAAAAAACCCTTTATTAATATTTTTAACAAAATATTAGAAAATTATGCAGTTTTTAAACTTTTCTGAAATAACATTATTTAAATTTAGAAAATTGTTTCCACACCTTAAAACTTGAATTATTTATTTAAAATTTTAATTGTCGTTCCGCTGTTTTATGTCATAACATATTTTTGACCTGCCATGATATTTAATGAGTAATAAATCATTTTGTATTAAAAAATAATTTTCGATTAATTTCTCAATTTATTAAAGCTGCTGGATATTAAGTTCTCTTAAAACATAAACAAAATGAGAATTCAGGCTGATTCATATAGAATCCATCGTACGTCGTTCCTCGCTTTTTTCGACATACATTAACGCAACAATGGCAGCCGCAAGCTGCCAACATCTACCTACGGCGGTTGGAAACCCATTTCGCTCACTCAAACGATAAGAGGTATTTAAAGCCAGCTTACCAATCTCGAAAGGAAATAGTGAAAGTAGTATTATTTACCCAAACAAAAACTCATACTACAATTACATGACACGGATACCGAAATAAATTTTTGTTTTGTTTTGTTAATTAAGCTTCAACATAAATCATAAATCCACTCCTTTAGTCGTCACACGTGTTTATTCCTCTTATTGTTGAAAGACGAACTTGTTTGGCTTTAATTACACTTAACTGAGCTTGTGAGTTGCTTACCGCAAACCACACGGGGGCGCTGGTGAATTCACTCCGTTGAATTGGTTCATCGTCAGATAAGGCCGTAAAGGCAATTGCTGGTGTAAATTTTTTTCACGACTGCATCACTAGATCCCAGATTTATTTAGATTTATTAACACTCTTATAATTTATAAAAATAATTTGTTTTATTTGATATTATCTGCTTTCGATTAACAGCCGTTTTTTTTATCAGTGTATCTAGGGAATCCCCAAGCAAATGTTTTTAACTAAATAGTAAATAAAAGTATGTACTTAATGAAACTTACACAGACACATACATACGTACAAACAATATTGACATTGTTTACAAAAGAATTTCATTACCTCAGCAAAAGTTAAGTTAAGAATGCAAATTAAAACTAAAGCAGACAAAAGAATTGAGTGCAATTTCATTTTTTTTTTTATTTCATTTTATTTTTGCAACACATTCCGAAAATGTTGTCGCTGTCACAAAGCAAAAGATGCAGACAATTTGCAACAAACCAGTCTATAAACGAAACACATTTAGATAAGAAATCTTTTAACGAGTGCAACGAAAGAGACCACAGAGGGAACGGGACAAGCGAGCAAACGGATCGAGAGTCTAGTATACAGTTTGGCTGGCAATCGTTTGCATAGAAGTCAATTTGATAAAAAGTTGACAATTTGCAGATTGTTGAAGGAAGTTGGAATACTTGGAGTAAAAGGGGCAAGAGTGGCAATGGGTGTTTTTTTTTTTGGCATTTTCGTTAGGATATGACATTTGGCAGCCCAAGCTAGTATCACTCACTTGAGAATTGGATGCTGTATATCAGTGATGGTGAATGTATATATCAAATTAGTTGATGTCATGCACAAAGTAAACAGAGATTAAACGACACAAAAAAGTGACAGAAAATATGGTTAAACTGTATGTACGAGGGCGGATTGATATTGAGGCTACCTAGCGCTAGATGGCAGCACAAACAAATTTTTTTTTTAAATTGCAAACTGTCAAAAGTCAGCTGTTAAAATTTCCCCCAAATTCATCGATTAGTTTATTGGTTATAGTCGCTAGAAGTAAGCAGCTTTTGCATTTCTTGAAAAACGGAAAAAAGTGAATTTCGTGCAGTGATTAAACCTTATTATTTGAAAGGGAAAATGACAAAAGTGACAAAAGAAAAGCTCGATAAACATAACGGTGAGTCTGCTTCGTCAGATTACATGGTAAAATATTGGATTGCTAAATTTATACGCAGCCGAACAAACACTGCAACAATACCATCAACAGGAAGGCCTAAAGAGGTGTTTACTGAATAAAATATCAAGAAAATCCACGATATCGTTATGAATAGTCGCCGAGTCAAGTTACGTGAGATTGTTGAAATGGTAAAGATTGCATGTACGTTTGCATATGAAAAAGCTATCCGCAAGATGGGTGCAGCGTTAGCCCAGTGTCGAACAAAAACGAGTTCGACAGACCACTTCACAGCGGTGTTTGGACATGATAAAGCGTAATCCTGTTGATTTTTGGCGTCGATTAATAACTGTTGATGCAACGTGAGTCCACCACTACACACATGAAAACAAAACTCAATCGAAATAATAGGTGGAAGGTGGGATGTACGCGGAATATTGCTCATCGATTATCTTGAAAAGCGATCCACAATCACGTATTATCATGCATTATTGGATCAATAGATTGATACAATCAAGAAAAAACGACCGCATTTAAAGAAGAAAAAAGTGCTCTTTCTTCAAGACAACGTAACGGTTAACACAGCATTAGATACAATGCTAAAATTACGTGAAATACACTTCGAATTGGTTGATCATCCAACTTATAGAGACCAGATTTAGCTACTAGTGACTTTTTCTTGTTTCCAAACTTGAAAAAATGGCTCCCAGGAAAAAGATTCATCTCAAACGAAGAAGTAATTACCGAAACTAACGCGTATTTTAAGGGGTTCTCAAAATCGTATTATTCAGATGGTATAAAAAAAATTAGACTATCGTCTTACTAAATCTATTGAACTAAAAGGAGACTATGTTGAGAAATAAATGGGTTTTAAAAAAAAAATTTTTTTTCTACTTAGGTATCTTCAATATCAATCTGCCCGCGTATCTAAGTAAGTTTTATCTCCACAAAGTATGTTGTAGCCTCGAAAGTAATCGTAAATAAAAGATACTAACGATACAAGTTTACTGTCGTTGCTCTTATCCCCGGGGAGGATGTTTTGCCTTGATGCATGCCTAACCAGGGCACTCTGCTCTCTTGGGTGGAGTCCTGACTTATTGTAGCAAATAAAACTCTAGGAAGCCACATGACTTAGGTTGTATTGGACTTGCAAAGCCCTCACCAAGGGTCAATTGGCAGAACGGGGATCGGGGGGGGTTCTGTCTGCCGGCACTGATCGCGGTTGAGGTGCCTACATCTTGGCTGAAACGTTCTGGCTGTGGTTTAAGCCTAAAATCGCAGAGAGGGGAATTAGTCTTCTTTGATAAGTATCTATGTCTTTTTTTGGGGGGCTAAAAAACCCCGAAGTGCTGTAGTCGTGCAACAGTTTTCTGTAATGTAAGGAATCCATTGAGATGATTAGACGGGTAAGATGCTTTAAAGGGTGAAACTTTTAATAAGCTTCGGCCTGCCAGCTCATTGAGCTATTGACTGCCGGGGAATTGCATATATAAATTCAACAAGGGATTTGTCCACATGGCTGCAAACACATGGTAACCAGTGTGAGTCTTGATAGCCACACAGGGGCGCTGGTGAATCGTGAGTAATTCACCGCGTGGAGTTGGTCCATCATTGGCTAAACATTAACAGCAGTTGATGTAAATCAATAAAACATTCTGTCTGTTCTTACATCGGTCTGAAAATTAAAAAACCTGTTGTTATTTCAGTCAAACAAGACTTTTCATCTCTTGTACTTTGTGCTCTCATATCCGATTAAGTTACCAATAATTGTGATAATCTGTTCATTAAAAGTGCTCGTTTAGTCAGGCTGTAACGAAGTCCCCCCTAAAAAACAGCTGATGAAATCGCACACATATAAGGTAGTTTTCCTAACTTAAGATTCTGTGCCTCTTAAAAGAACACCTTTTATTTGCAAATTTCTGGTAAAGTCTGTTGCTAAAGTATGATAAGATAAATCAATGATTTTTACAAAAAAAAAAAAAAAAAAAACTCATCTAACGAAAAAGTGTTTATTGCTTAAGGACAGAAAGATATATAAAATAAGAGAATCTTGTTGTGTTCCTATTGACACGCTACGCGAACCAAATTGGCAAAATTCCAAAAAGTTAGCTAAAAGGCATCAATTACTCGTATCGTGAGTATATAGAGTGTGTGCAATACAACAACTTCATAGCAGGGACCTAAACTGTTATGACTTTTGGGAAATCAGTTCAACTAAAAGTTTTATTTCGGATCGATTTTTTTATCAAAAACAAAAATTAAACCTTAAAATAAATGCTGAAAGTTTCATTAGCAATTTATATTATTTTCAATGAACTATGTATTTCTTTTAGTTCAATAGTGCAACCAAAAACAAGATGAAATTGTTCCATATAACGTTAAGCTTTCTTTTTCAGGCGTTTTTAAATGCAAAGTCAAACTTAAAACAAATACCAGTATGCTGTATGTATTGCCAAATTGTATCAAGAAGAAGCACGCATAAAGTTAGAGCCCAACCGGCCAATTGTATGAACTGCTATACCAAAGAACTGGTCTAGAACTAGTTCTAAAGCACCCGATCGCACATAACTGGGCGTGGACCGCTAGACCGTTAATAGTACTTGTAGATCTGTCCAGCGGAAGCCGTTACAGTTCACACAATGGTTTCCATTACTTTTTTTATGTGTTTTCATTATCTCATCATAACTTTTCCATCTACGAAATGCATATACTTATGTACTAAAGTAGACAGCTGCAAACACACATATACACATATGATTTATTATAAAAAATCTAAACTTTAATATTAACCAATCAAAAAATTATAAACAGCTTATTTTATGTTTTCCAGCTGTCTATATGTCGTCATTTCATAGGTGCTGCCCTAGTCATCAGTTGTTTGAATTTCTGTTCTCTGTTTTTTGATACTTTCAAAAAACAAATTATAGCAACCAACGGTTGTTCATTTGTTTGAAAGGAGTAAAGAAAGGTGGAGACGTTTACGAGGGCGGATTGATATTGAAGCTAGCTACCTAACTACCTACTACGAAAAAAATATTTTTTTTCAAAAACCATTTATTTCTTAACATAGTCTCCTTTTAGCTCAATTAGTAAGACGATATTTATTATACCATCTGAATAATATGATTTTGGGAACTCCTAAAAATACGCGTTAGTTTCGGTAATCACTTCTTATTTTGAGATGAATCTTGTTCCTTCGATCCATTTTTTCAACTTTGGAAACAGGAAAAAGTGACTAGAAGCTAAATCTGGACGATAAAGTGGATGATCGAAGTGTATTTTTCGTAATTTTAGCATCGTTTTTAATACTGTGTTAACCGGCGCGTTGTCGTAAAGAAAGAGCACGTTTTTCTTCTGTAAATGTGGTTGTTTTTTCATCGATTAATTGATCCAATAATGCACGATAATACTTTCCTGTGGTTGTGGATCCGTTTTCAAGATAATCGACGTGTAATATTCCGTGTGTATACCAAAATATAGTGGCCATAACCTTGCCAGCCGATTTCACTGTCCCCGGCTCCTTCAGAGCACTTCCACCCATTGTTTCGATTGATTTTCGGTTTCAGGTGTGTAGCGGTTACAGTTACAGTTATTAATCGACGCCAAAAATCAATAGGATTGCGCTTTGTCATGTCCAAACACCGCTCTGTCGAACTCACTTTTGTTCGACAGTGAGCAAACGCGGTACCCATCATATGAACACACATATGATATGTTTACCATCAGTTTCACGTAACTTGACTCGGCGATCATTCATAACGATATCGAGGATTTTCTTGATAGTTTCTTCACTAACCACATCTTTTGGCTTTTCACTTGATGGTTTTGTTGCAGATGATAATGCGCCACACAGACATTGTGTTGATGGCAGGAAGTCATCAAAAGTATTATTAGAACATTTTTAATTCTCATTGATTTCTTCAACATGGTAGAATATAAAGTTACGTATATGAACATATTTTTGAAATCATTATATTGAACCGGAATTTAATGTTGATGATAGCGTACCATAGTATTGATGATATGTCGTCATCAAATTTACTTCACGTGCTAGTTTTCTGATGTTAATGAGCTATAACATATGATGTGCGCCATTCTATTGATGATATTTTGTCATTACATTGACTTCATTTAGTAATTTCTTCTTTATTGGAGTTTCCTTGCATTGATGTGAGCATGTACATCAAAAGTATTCCGAAAGAGCATCTCCGTGACATTCCATTGATGACATAATTTTCATAATTGTCGTTGTTGATAATTAGAGCAACTGATGTAATGGTTGACATCACAGCGATGAAAATTGTCATGGGGTCCAAAATGATGACATTTGGCATTGCATTGGTGTTAAAATACATCACAGTTATGGCAGGTTTTCTATGAGTATGATTATTAGGGGAGCTCCTATGAAATGTCGCCATATAGTCAGCTGGGAAACATAGAAAACAAGTTGTTTACAATTTTTTGATTGGTATCAATATTAGAAGCTAATATAGTGAACAAAACTGAGTTGTTTCTTTCATATTAACTTTTATAATTGAAAATTTTCTAATTTCAATCAAATTATGATTATTTTTTAAAGAAAAATATACATAAGCGTCAAATTTCAGCAGCAATTCATCCAAATTTTAACTTCAATTAAAAAAAAACAAGGGAAAAATTTTTCTGATTTTAACGCATTTAAATTATTTTTGACAAAAAACCATTTTTAACTGTGTATTGGGTGAAAAAATATTGCTGAAAAATAAAAGTTATTTTTGATCTTTCTTGCAAAAACAGATATCTTTGATCTCTTTATTCCTAATCATCAATCTTAAGATAGTTTTTTTACATATACCTTTTGCACTTTATTTAGAAAAAACTAATTTTCGATTCCTGCCTGATATTGACATTGAATAAAATCATCAGCAGCAACCAATACGATCATCAAGAGAAACACGTACCACAAACCTCAAAGCAACAAAATAATATTTTCATCAAATGGCTGTTTAAACTGAAATTTAATACGAGTCGTGAGAATTCTATTTTTCTGTTTTTAATTTGTCAATTTTTGTTTTTTTTTGTTTCTTTCTACTTTATCCTTTCCTCACCATCAACAATTCCAACAAAATAAAGTGCAAAAATTTCGTCGTTTATATTTGGAAAGAATGTTTTATATTTGGGCAAAAAACTCATGTTTTACTTTTACTCATTTTTTTTTTCTTTTATATTAATTTTTCTTTTACATTTCGTTTCTTGCAGCAATTTGTAAAAATAATTTCTTGATCTTTAAGAGAGCCGAAGAGCGTGTTTAGAAACTTGCAAACACTCTCTGTCAAAGAGTGCTGTTTATTTAAATGACTAAAAATCTAAAGAGGTTTAGAAAATGCATGAACTGTTTACAAAAGTACTCTCGAAACGTGATCTATCCAGAGCTGGCGATTTATTTTCTGTGCCAGACAATGATATTGTTAATGATATCACCGATGTGGTAAGTATTCGTTTCTTTTTTTTTCGGCTCTTGTGTGGTACAATTCAATATCATTATTTGAAATTTTCAGCTTTCTGACATAAATGCCATCATTTCGTTGGCCGACTACTTAAAGAATAATAATGATCAGTCGGTGGTAGAGATTTGCATTACACGTGTCTTGTCCTGTATACGTGAAACGAAGACAGCAGAACGTTACTGCAACGCTCTGCTTGATTTACTTAAGACCTGCTTATTATGGAATCTCCAGCCCAATGGTAGCAGCAAAGATGATCCTCCACATGCTAAAATTGCGGCCGATATTATATCGAGTATTTTTCTTGTAAGTACGAATAATTGAGAGTTTTCATAATAACTCATCTTTAGAAGAAATAATCAATCATACCACTACTTCAAAATCTCCCATCAACGATCTTTCTAATAATGCATATTTGTATAAAAACCAAGGGCCAATATAGCTAGACCTTTTTGCAATTAGCATTTCTAAGAACTCTATTTTAAAACAAACTTTCATGAAGACAAAATACCATTAAGGTTGCTTCAAGGGTGTCAAGGCCCCAGAAGTAAACTATTAATTACTTCATACTTAAGCGATAGATAATAAATAGTTTTTTAAGAAGCCTTCAAGAATAGACAACTACCTTCCAATGTTTTCACTATCCCTAGGCTACCCCCCCCCCCCCCCCCCCCCCACTCACCCGGGCAGGTTTGGTATACACCAAACCAGGGCACTCTGCTTTCAAGGGCATAGAAGGTTAAGAGTTCCTGGTTTGTTGTGGCAAATAAAACTCTAGGAAGCCGCATGACTTATGTTGTGTTTGACTTTCGAAATCCTCACCAAGAGAAAAATTCGCAGAACGGGGTTTAGTAAAGCCCCCGAAACATTCTACTTGTAGACCATCTCGTCGCTTGGTTGAAACATTCTGGCTGTGGTTTAAACCTAAATTCGCAGGGAGGGGAATGAGTTTCGCTGTTAACTGTGTTTTGGGGGCTAACCGCCCTCTGAAGTCCTGTTGTCTTGCAGATATTTTTAATGTAAGGAACCAGAAGTGATGGTTAGACGGGTGAGTTGGTTAGAGTTGATGTTCTTAACGGGCTTTGGCCTAACAACTTATTAATCCTTGTCTTTCAATGGCTTCTTGGAAATTGCATACAGGAGGGATTAGAAGGCCCAAACTCTTCAGCAAAGGGTTTATCCATATGGCTACAAACTTGTGGCAGAAGTTGCGATCTGTGTGAGCCTTGCAGTTCACACTGGGGCGCTGGAAAATCGTGAATAACACACCCCGTGGAGTTGGTCTATCATCGGATAAAGCCAACAAGGCAGATGATGTTCTAAGTATCTAACAAGCGTCAATAATGGACTACCAGAATACCCCCAATTCAGGTCCTGGTCATACATATCGAAGATGAATTTTGTAATTAAAATGAAGCATTAAAGTCAAATTCTTTAATTCTCGAACTTGCGAACTTCGCCTATTGATCGTTACGAGTACTAATACGTCCTGTCGTGACAAATATAACCTGCAGAAAACGTTATGGATTCGCTTGGCTGCACATTCATGTAAATGCTGAGCCACTTGACTCTTAATAGAAAGTAACAAATTTTTAAAATAAATTAGCCCTTTAAGACTGGTTATGGAGCCACTAACTAGCGACCTATCACATTGATAGAATCAGAAGCATCGGCCTTTAGTTCAAAAATATTAATGCTTTGATTTCCAAACTTGATTTACGTTTTAAAAATAAAAACGCCATTTAAATTAAAACATAATATTTCTGTACATAGAGCAAAGCTTCTGCGGCCGATCGTAATATTAAATCATAAGATAATATTTGCCAATTTCCCTTCCAAAGAACTTAAACGTTTGCACCAATTATTTATTAATTTCTCTTAATATTTCCTTTCTTTTCAGAATTATGACAAAAAGGATGTTATGAAATTAGCACTTCCTGTTGCTGTACAATTTCTGCCGAAAGGAAATCGCGAACTGTCGCGCAATTTGGCAAGTTATCTCTCATTGGCCGCCATTGATTATGCCTACTTGCTCAGTCCTCACATAGATTCCATAATCAATTCAATTTTGTCTAGCAATTATGGTCTACTGCGTGTACTCTCTCAAATATATGAAGTGTCACCCGATACAGTGTCGCCGCATGCACCCCAGTTAGTAGCATTGCTGCCAGAATGTGATTCTCAAGAAAGACTGGCCGTATTTCAATTGTATCTATTAATAGCCCAACGTACACCCTTAGTTTTAGAATCATGCATTTCACCATTATGCCAATTTCTTTACGATAGTGAAACAGCCACAACGACAATGCAAATCTTATTGAAACTAGCGGAGCAGCGACCACTATTGGTGGCAGAACATTTTAATAAAATACGTTTGGCCACAAGAACCAATCCGAATACAGTGGCATTGGGTGCACAAGTTTTGGCAACAGCAGGACGTACAAAAAAGGAAAATGCTCAATATGCATTGGATTTTGTTTTAGAACAATTACCTCATGCCGATAGAACGTCGCAGGCTGTGCTGTTGCAAGAGGCTACCAAATTGTGTTCATCTTTTCCCATTCTGTTCACAGACAAAGTGTTGGCTTGTGTTAGGCAAAAGAATGCTTTGAGGTAATAAAGTAATTTCAACAGTTTTCTTAACGAATGCAAGTACACATTTTTAAGTTGTTTCTGTTTAATACAGTCAGCAGAAGTTGTCTTCTTCGGAGACTAGTGTTGATGTTGGGACCAAAACTTCAGGCGGCGTTACCATTGTCAATCTAAATAGTTCCAATGATCAGTCCAATACCACGTCATTAAATGCACCCAAAAACGGGGGAATTGTGGTCAATACTTCATCCGTCAATACAACAACACAGCATTCCACAATTATAAGTGCCGATCCTACCACGAGTACAACTACAGTTTCTGTAGCAACTGCCAATACCCATGCCACAACCGGACGCAGCCATAAAAGTAAACAAAGTCGCAGCAGCCCAAGCAGTCCAAAGGATCCTTACAGAAGGACTATAACTACGGGAAATATTAAAATACGTAAGTAGTTTTCGCTGTTCTCGAAACTTAATTAACAGGTACATAAAATTATTTCCCTTTAAAGCATCATTATCGGTCAATTCTAATACCACACATCCGAATCACAGCCAACCTGCCGCCCCCACATCAACTATACCACCAACGCCGCCACACACTGGTTACACAAGACGAGTTAAATTGGGCGACTCACGCAGCACTGGCCGTCTGCATCCAACTGGTAATACGCATCGCAGCATGACGCGCCTCAATGTAGCCGGAGGCTCAGTAGGAGGCTTACACAAAAGTATGACACGTCTTAGTTCTTCACAACATATCAATCAAAATGGTTCTGCTTCAGGTTCAGGTTCCAATACGGCAAACAATTCAACATCCAGCAGCAACGTTGTGGTACAAACTGGTGGTGCCATGCCAAAAACTCCAAACACTCCCAACAGTCCGGGCTATGTGACACCGGTACCACCGCTAAGCAATAATGTGATCATAACGGGACATAACAAATGGGGCATCCCATCGACCCAGGTAACATCAGGTGGAGTAACGGTAACAACGTCGCCCACAAAACTGAGACCGCAGTCACAAGGACCCACAACGTTGTTAAACACCAGCTCAGCATTGTTAAAATACAGCACCGATGCCCTTAATCAATCCATAGGATCTATAACGTCACCTCCCAATTCGGTGTCAGTGCATCATGCGTCTCCTGCGCTGCCGCAGCAAAACAATGGTAATCAAAAATCTGTGATGAAGTTACCAGTGAACGGAAATGTGAGTAAAGAAGCAAGCAATCAAGAAAATTACAAATTTCATAAACAAACGTTTCGTTAACAGAACGATCATGAAGTTATAGTTTCTGGACCCACTACAAATGTTACCCCGCGCCGCAATGACAACACCAGTCGCACTTTATTGAATGCCAACAACAGCGTTTTGGACCAGCGCATGAGTACTTTCGAGCCCTATCAGATAATGCGAGACCCCGTCCAACAGTTTTGTGAAAAACATTTCACTTCCATAAGCAGTTACATGGACGAAGTATCCGAAATGTTGCCCCCTCCCACACGTTGTAGTATAGAAGGTAAAAGGGTAATTAGTGTTTACATATGTACTTTTTAGTTACCAATAGTTCAATTTAGAAATTGCTCTTATCATCATTGTGCATGTTTTTAATTTGTAACTTTTTTTTTTGTTTCTTTTTCTTCTATGTTTCTATAAATTTGTATCGTCTTTCACTTTTTGTCGTCCTGCATGCTGTGCTATATAAATGTTCTCCTGTTGCTCTTATATGTTTGTTTTACTCTACGTCCTTCTCTTCTACTTCTTGTTTTTTCTTTCTCTTGTACTTTTCATTTTATTTTACACAAACAAGTTTCCAATGAATTTGCAGAGAGGCGTTCCAAAAAAGTAGCCAAACTACATTTTGCCTGCCAAATCAGAGGACCCCATTGCTTGTATTCGAAAACCTGTTTTACCATGAGAACCCGAAATCCAAAAACCTGGATACATTTGATGTTTTTGGATTTTCAAGTGCGACATTATGTAAGTTTGTGGATTATATATTTTATAAGAGAGATATGTGAATTAAAAATACGTTTGTCCATTCTCACAGGTGAAGGAGAAAAGTGTGCTCAGCACGCGAGAACCTGGGATCAGTAATTTAAAAAATATTTGGCAAATACTCAAATGCGAAAACCGAAGCTTTACCGAATTGGTCACCAGTCAGTTTCCCAGCATAAAGGTAAGACTCAGTAATGAGTGAAGATTATCGTTTAAGTTCGAAGTTAGAAAATTTGAGAATATTGAAAATTTTTTCACTCGAGGGAAGCCAAGAAAATAGCAAAGTAACTTCGTCTATTTAAGAGACAAGTCTTGCAATCGCCGAGCCAGGTCATTTTTCTTGTTGCCGAAATTCAGCTACCACAATACGAGTTCGAAGGAATGTAGTGAAGGCGTTCATCGGTTTTAGCCGGTACTTTAAGCTCCTACCTTACGAAATAAAACTCTGCATTATACTATTCATGATCAAACTTTACCGAACACCACCGCCAGAGGGTTGCCATCAAACTTATTATTAGCTAAAATATCTGTTTGTCAAACTTTAACTGATGGCCTCATTTTGTGGTTGCCATCAGCCATCTAACTCATTTAATAGCAATTGTGTCCAGCAAAATGTAAATTTCAGTTTTCGTAAGCGAACTATAAAGTTGTAGAGTGTATTTTTTTGAAAGAAATAATTGAAGTAATAAAAAATGTGCCTGAGTTATGGTAAATAAAAACTAAAGTTTAACATAACGGAAACTTAAAGCAAAGGACTGAAAAAAATTGAATAATTTAGTCATCATAATTACAAAATTCTCTATTCAGAGTCTCATTTTATTGTGCTGTTTGACAAACTTGGCCTGTTCGTTTAATAGCAAAACACTTCCTTTTATCAGGCCGTACTGGCACGTCAAGTTTGATCATTCAATAGCCGCTTAACTACGGATGTTAGAAAGAAGAGATTAAAAATTTATCCATATGTATACAAAGTTCTTATCTCATATGTGAAGTGCTCTCACCTGATAATAATCTCTGCGCAGACAAATAGCAAAATTCTTATAGACATTGCATTTTCGATTTGAATTGCATTTCAAAAGAAAGATCTGACTAGCAAACGGAGGATCGTGGTTTGTTTAATACATATTGAACACCTTGGAAAACTAAGGAGAGATATGCTTACATTAGAAGGGGGAATATCGTTTCCCTTGAACAATATTTGAGAAGTTCACGGCGCTTAACAATAGAAACCTTTTTTTTCATTCATTTATTTATTGGATCTTCACAATGTGAACTAACAATAAGTATTCAAATCTTAATACTAAATACATAAAATTAATTAAGTCCAGCCAATGCTAGACAAAAATGTTTTATTTTTCACGGTCTATATCGGTAAAATCACCTATTTAACGTTCTGATGGTGGCAAGGGTATCCCTCCTTCTCAACCAACAATAGAAACTTAAGAGCTTAAATAAGACTCCAATCGGCTACTGTCTCCAAATTTTAAACTTTTGTGTTTCTCACGACCCTGAATATAGTTTACTAGCGGATAAATTAATCACACCTAATTTCGGCCTTGCTGCTTGTGAAAAACTATGATACGATAAGTTCTTCTAATTGTCTGGATGATTTTCTGATGTAATTTCCAAATAGATATTTTACTTAATGGAACGTATCTAACTTCAGATACTAGCTGAAGTAAAAGCATGAAAATCATGAGAGTTCAATTCCGTGTGGAAATGGAATAGAATTCGTTTTTGGGTCTTCAAAAACCGAAAAACTAAAAGTTTTTTCATTACAAAGTCATTTCTAATAACGAGAATAAATTTTATATTTTTTCATAAAAATGTTTTCAGTCGAATCAAGAATGAAATAGTTTTTCATAAAAGATGTTTCCATTTTGATAAACTTTTTAAATATTAGTTTTTTGAAGAATTACAAAACCGATTCGATTTCGTTTTTGAAGTGAGCTGAATTCTGTAGCACGGTTGTATATCTAAATATAAGGTGTGCTTCTTTACTTTCTAGGTAAGTTTCGTGCAAATACTCGTAAGAGCAAGCATAAGTTTTTCTCAAAAAGAGATAAAATTTACTAAAAGTACAAGAACGCCAAGTTTCTAGCTGTGTTTTGATGCGGCAACAAAAATTGTCATTCAGTTTTGCGAAAAAATATTATGATTTTTTACACATTTGAGGTATTTAAGGTCTTTTGCACATACTTTCTTATTTAATATTAATATAATAATAGGTATGTTCCACGAGATCTCGGATTAGTTCGGACTAATGAGAGTAAAAAACAAATTACTCTCTAAATTTGAAAATTTTACCCAAAACTGCTGGAACGCAAAAAACCACAATTGTATATCTTGCAATAGTAGTGCTGCTTACTTTTTAGATTATAGTATATTTTAGTGATTTTAGACGCTTATAACATATAACATCATATAAACAAAAGATTTGCATTATTGGTAACAGCTGCAAAATTAAAAGCAATGTAAAATTTTCAATAGCTTTTTATAATCATATTTATAAAATTAATAGCCAAATAACAATTGCATGTTCTGTTTAAAACTTCACAATATTATTTTTAGTTTGGGCAAACTTCCATTTTGCTTTTAACTAATTTTTAAACAGAAGCTTGTCTCCAATTTTCAAATTTTCTGATTACATTTTCAGTTTCATTCGCATGTAAACGAAAAACAGCTGATTATTCAATTCTAGTCCAAACTCACCCAAAGAAAAAGTTTGGGCTAATTTGTACAGGAAATGAAAAAAAAGACTCTCTCATTTTCTCTCAAAATTGCACAAAAATGCTTTTGGACTAGTTCGGACTGTTTCGTTATTCATGTGGAACACACCTAATATTGAAATCATTTGTATATGAGCTGATTCAAATTAAGTTTATTTCTTTGTTATTGTTTATTTTTCAAACAGCTGATTATTTAACTACTTGCCCAAACCAGCCCGAAGAGGAAGCATATTATTCTCGCAAAATAGCTCTCTTTTGCCCAATTTTAAAGTACGGCAATGCTTTCTACGCTTTCAACGCCTTATAATTTTTTGATTGGTATCAATGTTAGAGGCTAATATAATGAATAAAACTCAATTGTTTCAACAAAAAAATATTTTAAATGTATTGAATGCGGTAAAATTGCCTTAAGCCGACTACTTACGAGTATACCGCTCAAAGTCAAACACCCCTGAAAATGTTCGCAAGCCATAGACTACTAATGTCAAATGTTTAAACATAAAATGGAACACACTCTATTTCACATTTTGTCAGATGATATTACTCATGTTTTTTACCAAGGCGAATTCATTATCAGGTAAACTTGAGAGCTCAGGTGATTAATTTTGCTTGCCACGTTTTTTTCAATGAGACTCAAATTTTTTTTCTTTTATTTACAAACATTTTCGCGTCATTTTAAGATGAAGATTTTTTCATATTAAAACACATCATACAAGAAAAGCTTCAGAATAAATGGCCTTGGATACACGCACATTATAATAAATTGGGACTAACCATAAAAAAGCAATCATCTGTGGTTTTATTTTGATTGTTTAAAATTGTTTTTTTTTTTACATAAAGTCCAGGCGAATTTATTTATTTATATATATTTTTTTTATCATGGCCAAGACGAATTCATTACTAAGTGAACTTAACAGAAAATGTGATTATTTTTTGCTTCTCGCGTTTTTTCCAATGAGATTGTCAAATTTTTTTCTTTTGCTTACAAACTTTTTCGCGCCATTTTAATCTGAAGATTTTCTTGTATGATTTAGTGCAATTTCAAGAAATTTGTGTTAATTTAAAAGTGAAAAACTAATATAATCTGTGATTTTAATTACAAACTATTATAAATAAAAGTTTATACAAAATTTTTTCTCTGCTGAGCAATCTTAGGCGAATTTACATTTTGACATTCACGATATGTTTTACAATAACAAAATACATAGTACTGAATTCGCCTTTCCGCTTGCATTCACCTGTATAAATTCGCCTTGGTTTTTTACAAAAGCAATATTTTTGAGGTAACAGACGACATGTAACATGTAAAATGCCTACATTGGGAAAAATTACATCTATATTGCTAAAAAAAAACATTTCCTATGTTATCTACTTTGTTTACAAGTAAAGAGTGTATATTTGGCTGGGCCGAATCTAAAATACACTTCACGATAATCACGTAAATATATAATATATTACAAATTTCAGCTAAATATGCTCGGATATATGTATATGGACCAATATCGGGGAAAATATTTTTTTGCCTTGTAATCGCCAACCCAAAAAGATAATTTTTCATGGAAAAATCCGTTTAGGCTGTATTTGAGGTATATATGGACCCATATCGGAAATTTTTCGCATTTAGGTAACATCTTTTTATAATCAAAACAACTGCTTTTAAGCAAAAAAAAAAATTGTTCATGGAAATATTGGTTTCTACTATATCTCGGGTATACCTCGTGTATACGCGAGATATAGGGGCCGACATCGGAAATTTTCATTTTCTGTATTTGGTAACCTCCTTATATTACCAGAACTGCTTTTAAGCAAAAAAAAAGTTGTTGACATTCGCTTATGCGACATTTTCTTGAAAAAATTGGTATAGACTATATTTCGTGTATACTCGTATATGGACCGATATTGAAAATTTTCATTTTCTGTTTTTTAGTAACCTATTTTTTTTTACCGGAACTGCTTAAAAAAAAGCTGTTTAAGTTAGCTTACGAGACATTTTTATAAAAAAATCGGTTTAGTATATCTCGGCTATATATGGACCGTATCGGAAGTTTTAATTTTCTGTATTTTAGTGACCTCCTTACATTACTAGAACTGCTTTTAGGCAAAAAAAAAAAAGTTATTTAAGTTGGCTTATGCGACATTTTCATTAAAAATCGGTTTAGGGTATGTCTCGGGTATATACTTATATGGACCGATATCGTGGACTATTTTTTTTTTTTTTTGCCTTTTAATCGCCATGCCAAAGCAAAACGAACAATTTTTTTCAAAAATGTTCGTATAAAATTGCAAAAAAAACTGCTTTTTTCGGAATTTTGGATATATCTCAGTTTATATGAACCGATTTTACTGAATTTCAATAGCTGAATGAATGGAGTAATGGAATGGTCTAATGGTAGTAGAGTGGTCTAATGATTTTCTCAGAACCGGTATTTTCATCGACATTTCTATCAATTCTGACTGAGAATATATAATATATTATTTATAGGAACCGAAATGAAAATTGTAGAAATTACAAACGGAATTATAAATTCATATACTCACCTGATAGTGAGGAAAATAAATTTGCAAACTAAAATCTTTTAATGTTATTTTAGGATCGCGAAATTCTCGTTAATGAATTAAGGCATTCGGGCTTCCTAGATGTGTTTGAAGTCTCTAAGACTGATAAATCAAATCCAAATTCTAATGAGCTGGAATATCAATGGGGCTGCTTTCTATGCAATCATCCCGACAAAGCTGTAGGCTTTCTCAACGGCAGTAATCAGCCCATGATCGAAGGACAGTTGAAGGAGAAAAAGGGCAAATGGCGTTTGTTTCGTAGATGGCGTACACGTTATTTTACGCTTTCGGGAGCACATTTGTCATGTAAAGGATCGGTAAGTTTAAATGAGGTTCTAACTTAGCTATCAAACAAACAAATCTCTTTTACTTCCATAGAGCGGAGGTGAAAGTATTGATGTCAATCAAATACGTTCCGTTAAGGTGTCGCGTGGGGCCCGCAACATACCCAAAGCTTTTGAAATTTTTACTGCCGATCAGACTTTAATACTCAAACCGAAAGATGGCAAAAACGCCGAAGAATGGGTACAATGTCTGAGCATAGTGGTAGCACACTCTCAGGCGCGCGATAATCCTCACACAAAAACCAACAGTTTACCAGCTCGCGGCATGAGCAGCAGCAAACCTTCATTTTGAGATTTTAGAAATTAATTAAAAATAAAAAAATATTGTGTAGTTTTCTAGTACTTAATTGTAACTGCTTTTAAAGAATTTTGCTATTTAATTTATTAATTAAAGTAATGTAAATACGTTTAAGTTCTATAAAAATATGATTTTTTCTTTATATCTAAACTAAAAAGACATTTTCAAAAAATAAAGAAGACGATACATTAATGTGTATATAGATAACTTTTGAACTTATTAACTCTTGTTTTGTATTAGCGCCGAAATGAATTTACAACCTATTTTATTATTGTATTATATTTTTGTAATTTCTATATTTATTACAATGATATTATCATATTGACTCAAAAAATTAATAAAGACATTTTTATACATTATTATAAAATATCATTTGTGTAATTAAAAGATAGCAATTGTTTACAGCCTGTTCGCCGATATCAAATAAAAATGTGTGCAAAAGAAGGAGTGAAAAAAATGTATTAGAATGGTTGTCTATGTCACTATTATTCGTTCATATGAACTTATGTATTTTTATTGAAGTTTGACCAATCGTTCGCATAAAATAAAGTTGGACAAACCCAAATCATTTTCTTTCGCCTAGAATGCGAATGAACTTCCGAAAACGGTTCGGAAACTTCTTAGCCTAGCACAAAAAGCGCGGTATAAACAAAAAAAAGTTAAGTGTTTTGGAAACTTCCATCTCTGCTATGAACACATGTTAAATTTTGTTTCGCTCTGGTAACTCCTTCATATAGAAACAGGTGTTCACAAAAGACGCATCCGCGATTTTTTAACAATGGAAAAATTAGAAATGCGTGGTGTCATTAAATATTTACATAAAAAAGGTTTATCGGGACAAGAAATTCATAATGATACGGTGAATGTGTTAGGTGAAAGTGCTCCTTCATATGCAACAGTAAAAAATTGGGTTGCTGAATTTATACGTGGTCGTACAAGCATTAAAAATGAACGTAGTGGACGTCCAAAAACAGCAACAACAACAGAAATTGTAGCCAAAGTGCATGATATGGTATTAAATGATCGACGAATAAAAGTGCGTGAAATAGCTAATATCATAGGCATCTCAAATGATCGAGTCCATTTCATTTTGCATGAAAAACTACAGATTACAAAGCTTTGTACAAGATGGGTGCGGCATTTGTTAACAGTCGACCAAAAACGCATATGAATGAACATTTCTCAAGCTTGTTTGGATCGTTTTAAACGAAATAAAATGTATTTTAAGCGTCGTTTCATAACTGTTGATGAGACATGGATCCACCACTATACTTCAGAGACAAAAAAAAAACAATCCAAACAATGGACTGAAGCTGGAGGAAGTGCTGCAAAGAAGGAAAAAACAATTTAATCGGCTGGTAAGGTCATGACAACGGTTTTTTTTTTGGGACTTCAGAGGTATTTTGTTGATTGACTATCTGCAAAAGCGTAAAACAACAAATTCAGAGTACTATTGCAACCATTTGGATCAATTAAATGTACAAATTCGAGAAAAACGTCCTGGCTTACAACACAAAAAAATAATTTTTCATCAAGACAACGCACCAGCACACAAGAGTGTTTCAACAATGGCTAAAATCAACGAATTAAAGTACGAGTTGCTTGACCACCTACCTTATTCTCCTGATTTAGGCTCCCAGTGACTTTTACCTGTTCCCAAATCTAAAAAAATTCCTTGCTGGCAAGCGTTTTACCTCAAATGAAGATGGAATTACAATTGTGAACCACAAATTTGAAGACATTGAGGAAAACTATTTTAATCAAGTGTATTTAAGTTTCAGGAGATTATATTGAAAAATAAAAATATTTTTGAAAAACTAACTATTCTTTTCCATTGATAGGCTAAGAAGTTTCCGAACCGCCCTCGTATCCTTTCGACATCGGCGAACTGGCTGTTAAAGCTCTAGATTTGAAAATTCGCTTTCCTTGTAGCAAGATATTTCATTGCTTGAGCCTGAAATGGATATTCGATGAATTGGAGAAGAATAAAAATCAAACCAAATTCAGCGCGAATGTATTTATTTCAGTTACATTTTCAGGATATACCGTTAAAAAAAGTAAAATTGGCAACATTGGCTGATTATAAAGGGTGCCTGGTACAGATTTTTTATAATCTCAATTCAAACAATGATTGGAATTTTATATGTATTAAATTGAACAAAACTGAATTAATATATAATCTAAGAATGGGAATTTTATTTTTAAAGAGTATGTCACCCGGTTGTCTTCCGTCACGCAAAGTACACTGTGTTCAACAATTTTCGAAAAAAAAACGCTCCAATTATCTAATGCGTAGATAGGGCACACCAAACAGTTACTCTAGAGCAATGCAGTGATTTTGATGTTTCAATCGAGAGTTGTGGGCCAGTAACGGCAGTTATGGTTGTTGACGTGGCTGTTTAAGTGAATATGAGCCTCGATGTCGCTCCAAAAAGTTGGATTTACAGTGCGCAAAAGGCTCCAACAAATACGTCTCCGCAACAGCCGCATGATGCTTATTCCACCACTGCGGCATCGTGGCTGACCAATCCCCACAATCGATAATTCCAAGGACGCCACTTTCCGCCCACATCGTTTGTTACTTTTTGAAATAATCGTGTATAAAAATTTAAGTTTAACACCAGACTCCCTGTATTTCTTTTATGTTCGTGCTCGGTAATTTCAAACTCAAGATAATTGTAATGCGTTTTTATATTTCAGAGGGACATACATTGCAGAGAACTTTCTGATAATATATTTGTTGAATTAGTTGGCAAAAAATAAAATAAACTTTTAAATTAGCGATGCCCACCCATGGCATTAAAGTGGTAAACAAAAGCAAGCACAATCTTACGCTCATTAGTTTAGTCGTCAATGAGACAGCGACGAATGAAAATGCGCACGGGTGTATGAATTTATTCGTTGTTTTTTTCTCTGCATTTTGCAGAGAAAAAAACAAAATAAATTCATATATTTATTCCTTATTTTTACTTCAATTTTAAGTAAATTGTAGCAAAAATGATTTTTTTGATTTGCGTACTTTTTCTACCAGTGCAAATTTATTTACACTCAGAGCGTAACTATGGATTTCTCTTTATATCCAAGCTGGTACGGAACGTCACAACAGACTAAATCGACTAGAGAGCCGGAAAAATATTACTCTAGTCTGTGAGCTAGGCCATGAGAAGCATAATGGTAATGATATGACAGACATTTACGTCAAAAAGAAACCTGAGGTAAATTTCACTGGGCCCACTGCATCCTTTGGTTTCTCCCTAAAGGAGGTAGAGAAATAGTATTCTTACCCGTGGTTAAATATTGAACGAGGCAAATGGTCTTGAACAGTACAAAAAGCTTTTAAACTTTGTTTGCATAGGAAAGACCTAAGAACACTGGCCGGTGCACTCATAGGCTATTACATGCGACTTCTGTAAGGATTGGGCATTTCTAACACAAATGAGATGACAGATATCTACGTCAGTTGTGAAAAAGATTTACATCAGCACCTGCCTTGCGGCCTTATCTGATGATGGACCAATTCCACGGAGTGAATTATTCACGATTCACCAGCGCCGTCGTGTGGCTTACCAGGCTCACACAGGTAGCAATTCGTGCCATATGATTGCGGTTGAGGAGTTCAGGCCTTCTAATCCCTCCTGTATGTAATTTCTCAGCAATGAATGGAAGACTAGGCTTAATGAGTTGGTAGGCCGAAGCCCACTAAGAACATCAGCCCTTAAACCAACTCACCCGTCAACCACCACCACTGGTTCCTTACAGTACAGGTATCTGTTGTATAGGCAACAGATCCTCGAGAGATTGTTAGTCCCCGAAAAAAGCCACACACCAAACAATTATCAAGGATACTAACAGTCCCTTCCTGCGTTTTAGGTTTCAACCACAGCCAGAACGTTTCAGCCTAGGCAAGCAGAACTACCCGGGGGCCATGCTGATCCCCGTTCTGCCAATTTATACCTTTGGTAAGGGTTTCGGAAGCCAACACAACATAAGTCATGTGGCTTCCTAGAGTTTTGTTTGCCGCACCAAACGAGGGACCCCTTCCCCTCTTTTCCACGAAAAACAGAGCGCCAAGTTAGGAATACGCCAAGGCAAAACCTGTTCCCCGGGGAAGATATCTACGACAAAAAAAAAACTGTGTGAAGTTTCATTGGAGCCACTACATACTTTGGCCTGTCCTTAAGAAGGAGGTAAAAAAAATGGTCTGCGTTCGCCGTGGCAAAATATTGGAACGAGCCAAACGGCCTTGAACATAACAAACAATTTTTAAACTTTGATGCTAAAAGGGCGCGAGATTGGATAGGAGAAGCCTAAGAACATTAACGGGTGTACTCATAGGCTATTATGCCCGATTTAGACATCTGTACGGATTAGGCATTTCTAACACAAACATTTGAATTTTCATTTTGGGGTGAGGAAACTGAGTCAATAAAACACTTGAAGACTTATTGTGGGGTGTCACGAAACAGAATATATAGGCTGCTACAAGCCCACTCATTGGATAAACACTCCCATTAAAGGAGTTGGCCCGATTTCTTGACGTACTAAGACCGTGAGGTTATAAGGAGATGTACAATAAATCAACGATGGTCGCGGTGCAAGGGGCTGTTTCTGTCCAGACCCCATTCTTTTTAATAATATAATTCTTCAAAACAAATCAATTTAATAACAGAGTCATAAATCAGACATTTAGTGATAAAAGAAATGCAAATTAGCTGTTGTTTAATCATCATAACAATATGCCAAACAAAATTGTGCAATAAATTTTAAATAAAAGTTATTACAACTCTTACTCGTACGTGTGTATGATGATGGCTGAATTCATAAATGCAGTTTGCATTATAATATTGCAAACGAACATATTTACAAGGTAAAGTAATATAGAGTGGCAACACTGCTTTGTAAAATAATGCGGTAACATTTTGGTACATTTATGAACGCAAAAATTGACAAAAGTTTTGTTTCCGATAGATATCAAATTTTGTATCTTGCCATTTTGACTGGTAAATTTATGATTAAGATATAATAAATTGTAATAAACAATCGTCCCGTACCAAAAAAAAGTCATCGATTACTTTAAAATCAATAAAAAAAAAATTATAAAATGCCTTTATTCAAGTGAACCAGAAAATAAAGCACATTTTTGGACTTACATATTTTTATAAATTGCTGAGAAAATGTTGTTTAGTTAAGAAACCCCTTTTGTCATGATTTTTTTTTTTATATCTCAAGAGAAGTTTAAAAACTAATTTGCTAATTCATTTTGTTTATTTATTTTTAATTCGCTAATTTATTCAGAAAACAGGTCTGGAGAGAAGACAAATGTATATTAATTAATTACAAATAGTCGAACTTATTGAATATTTCGAATATTATATGATGCTATTATTCGTCTGGTTCAAGTTCAAACTTGGCTTTCGCAAAGAATTATTTTTAATTATATCAGTAATTTTCGCGATCAATTACTCTTGATTAAAAAAGACAGGAAAATATAATTGAATACACTAAACTAGGGGACAAACTAGCTGTTTCGCAGTCGCATTAGCACCCACTACGATTCGAACTCGGTATTATGTAAACATGAGGTATTTTAATATGGCCACTTAACCAACTCAGCCATCCAACACTTATTTAATTTTTCATCTATATTTGTCTTATATTGATCCCATATGACAGTGTAAATTGCAAGAAATAATAGTTAGAGAAAACTCAAGAATTTTTTTGTGTTTGAACAAAAAATCTAGTTCAATATCTTTTCTTCTGCATTAAATGTTTGCGAGCGTTGACTTGTGTATAAGGCCGTGAAAACCCATAAGAAACCAAAAACTTAAGAGATTGTGACATATTATAGGACAAAAAGAAATCAAAACTAAAAAATTCTAATTAGGAACTTTTATACAATTGAATTTTTTATTCGCTATTTAAGCTTCTAACATTTATACCAATAAAAAATTATAAATAGCTTGTTTTCTATGTTTCCCAGCTATCTATATGTCGACATTTCATAGGAACTACCCTAATCATCAGTAGACTTTGGAAATTTTTGAAAGATATTCTCAAACATTCAACTTTATATCCCAACAATCCAAATAAATTGCTGAGAATTTAAAAAGAAAAATGCTCTAAAAATATCCGTCAAAACACAAAAAACAAGCTTTTCTATTTATAAACGTCTCTAACATTTCTTTACATCTTTCAAACAAATGTACAACCGTAGCAACCAACGGTTGCTATGAAATGTCAACATATAGATAGCTACAAGCTATTTATAATTTTTTATAGGAATTTTTATTTATATCAAATTTTTGGGGAATTTCTTTTCGTTTACAGTTTCTTGTTTGCAGGAGTTTTGGGCTCGTATTTTAATAGATATAGTTAAAAAAAACTAAAAAACACAGTTCGATATGAAAGTAATTATCCATGTAATCAGATCTGTATAACGCGTTCCGAGTTTTTTTTGTAATTCCCAAAATTGCCTTGAGAAATCACCAAAATCTCCCCCCACTTCCTCAGAAGCAATACGTTAACTTCAATTTTCGCACCAAACCGAATGACCGATTATAGTTCATATCCATGTTCCACGGCAAAAAATCTTTTCAAAGTGGTTCCGAATTTTTTTTTTTCAAATTCTCAAAATCGGCTTCGTGAATCGCCAAAATCCTCCAATTTCCCCGGAAGCAATACAGTAACTCTAATTTTCGCACTACTAGATATACAGTTTTATATACCTACATATGTAATAATCACTAATATAGCATGCGTATAGTGAAACTAATGCGTGCGCGGTTAGAATATCCTTCGGAACGCTAAACATCCATCTTAGTTTTTTCCGATAGATTTAACATTTTTTGTTTTGCCATTTCGACTCGTAAATTAATTAAGATGTAAGATGTAATAAATTGTAATAAACAATCTCTCCGTACAAAAAAATTATCGCTTACTGCAAAAATAATAAAATGCTTTTAATTCAAGTGAACCAAAAAATAAAGCACCTATTTGGAATTATTTTTATAAATTGCTCAGAAAAAGTTGTTTAGTTAAGAGATGATTTATTTTTTATATCTCAAGATGTCCAGCTTCCATTTCTATTCTAAAATTCTGCAGTAGGTTAAGAATTGCAAAATATACAGACTTCTGAATGTGCAATTTTTAGTGTCTTCAATTAAGTGAACCGGAGTATATTGCTATGATTATTTTTATGTTTATAGCTACGGAATTATGGCCAAGTCACGTCTAACTGCATCTTAACAGGTTCGGTTGCATAAAATTTTCCTTGAACTCAGCAATTCACGACCATTTCGTCTTGTTTTAGTAAATCGTTTACTTTTTGTGTTTTATATAAATTCGGTTTTAACAGATTGACCTATAAACATTTTCTTTAGATTTTTTTTTATAAAAATTTTTAACGTTTATTTCGTCTTTTCTTTTCAGACAATAACATTATATTTTCATAATTGTTTAACTATTTACAGATTTGTGGAAGTCTTCAGAATAGAAGACTGGTTTAATTGGCATAAATATCAAAGAAAACGTTTTATTTTTACATACTATCTATATGTACATATGTATGTATATAAATGTATACATTTTTATCACAAAAAGAAGGTAGAAATTATAAATAAGTAAACAAAATATAAATTTTTAACAAATGATATCGATCACTAAAAGATAGAAAAAAAAAGAAAAAGTTCTTTTAAGGAACAGCAGCTTTAAAAAAAGTTAACAATTGTGTCAAGTTAAATATGTATATGTATATGTTTTCTAAGTACAGTTTTTTTTTATATAAAAAATAGTATTTACGACTAATCACTTTATTGGGCCAAAAAGGAAAATTAAGGTAAATTTAGTTTCGTTGGATTTTAACTTTAAGTTATTTCAGTCTATACTAAGAAATTTATTAAAATTACTTTAAAAAAAATGTTTTAAATGTGTAATCTAAAAAAATAGGTTCTTAATTTTTACTGTGACAAAATCACAAGCTTTGAATTTTTTCGAGTTCACTCCAGATTATTATTATTTTTTATAATTTTTTACTGGCCAGTATCATACTTGCTTAAAAATAAAGAATTTTCTGAATAATATATGTAAATATTTTTGCTTATAATTTACGGTTTAGGACTTGACACTTCTTAGAGAATGTGCCAGCATGGCAAAGGTAGTAATAAGAAATAAACTGCCAGGCACCGATGACAACATGCGATATCTTTCTTCAGTCATTGTTTTCGTTTTGCCACGATCTGCCCAATCGAAACTTCGCTCAACAGCCTTCTTCCATTTGCCATAACGGTGAGCGCGTTCCTCATCGGTGCTGGTTGGCAAAAAAGTGTCATAATAAATATTATCATAATGCCTTTTGTCCGGATCGAATTTGCACAATTCGATGCCCTCAGCCTGGGCAGCACACATGGCTGCTCCGAAGGCTGTAGAGTCCAAAAGTTGTGAACGAAACACAGGCACACCCGCAGTGTCGGCTTGCAGTTGCATTAACACATTATTGGACGACAAGGCACCATCGGCATGGAGTTTATTGAATTTAAAGCCACCTTCTTTATACATACACTCTAAAATATCTCTGGATTGGAAACAAATGGCTTCGAGGGCCGCCCGCACAATATGATGTTTCGTGGAGAACTGTGTTAGGCCAATGATGATACCTCGCGCATCTTTACGCCAGTAGGGCGCATAGAGGCCGGTAAATGCAGGCACGAAGTAAACATCTCCGGTAGTAATGACGGCCTCAGCATATTGCTCAGCATCTGAGGCTTTTGGCACTATGCGTACTTTGTTCTGCAGCCATTCCAAGGCATGACCAGCCACCGCTACTGCTCCTTCCAGCGCATAGACAGGAGGACTATTTTTCCCCAACTTATAGGCCACTGTTGTTAGTAGACCCCTCGAGGATATAACGGGTGTGGTGCCTGTGTTACACAGTAAAAAGCAACCAGATCTGTAGGTATTTTTTGTTTGGCCCGGTTTGATGCACATTTGTCCCAAAAGGGAAGCTTGCTGATTGCCCAAAATACCACTTATTGGCATGCCGTTTAGGACAGAACGTTCGTCCAGCACTTTGCCATAAATTTCAGAACAGCTTCTTATATCTGGCAGCATGTCTACATGTATGGAAAATGTTTTCAGCAAAACGGGATCCCATTCCAAAGATTCAATATTCATAAGCATGGTACGCGAAGCATTGGTCACGTCGGTGATGTGAAGCGCACCTGGTAGTAGAGAAATTGTGAAATAATAAAATAATTCCAACTTTAATTTGGATATTCATTAGTTTTACATTGTTATGAATATTTAATATCTTGAAATTAATTTTCGACTTGATTGAAGAATTAAGTAATGAGATTTTGATAGTGATTTATTTTTTTTTGCTTTAACTTTCACTCACCCTTGGTTAGGTTCCACACTATCCAACTGTCTATGGTTCCAGCTTTACAACGTTTCTCTCGACAGGCTTTGCGCACTGCAGCCACATTGTCCTTAAGCCATCTAATTTTTAAAGCTGAAAAATATGGTGACACTGGCAGGCCCACAATATGTTTGAAATGATTTTTGCTTTGCTCTGGTATTTTGGCTAATATCTGATCCACTGTGGAATTGGTGCGTATATCATTCCATATAATGGCGTTGTATAAGGGTTTCCCCGTTAGACTGTCCCAAACGACAGTAGTTTCACGTTGATTTGTTATGCCTATCGTAAAAATGTCTTCCTTGCGATAACCCAAGCGCGGCAACATGCTAACAGCAACCTCAGCGCAGCGATAGATGTTGTTGATGATGGCAATGGGATCCTGTTCAAACCAGCCATCTCTTACCGTGATTATTTGCTTCTCAATACGATGACTAGCGATTTCTTTGAACTCTGGTGTAGTGTAAATTGAAAAACTGACAGTATTTGTGCCCTCATCGATGACGCCAACCAAACGATTTAAACTTAAAGATGATTTCCGAAAGTCGCCACCTCTGCGAAATGGCACTTCAGCACTAGAGCTGGGCTGGGGAGTACTGGGTGCATGTTTGCCTTCAGTCATTTCCTCGCCAGAATCGTCCAAGTCACTAGTGTGAGTTGTTGTGGCTTGTGAAGTTTCTAAAATTTATTTCGAATTTATTTCTTGAGTTAAAATTTGTTGATCATTTGTAATGAACAAAAAAAAAAAACATACATTTGGGTAAAAAGGGACGGAACAAATTAAAAAAGCAGGCAAAAATTTTCAACACACGTAATATGATTTTTTTAATACTTTTGAGCCAAAAGAGGGCTTCATTTCAAAAAAATTTTATATTCAGTTGATGAAAAAATATATAATGCAGTTGCTTTTAAATGCTTTTAAACTTAACCAGTTTAATTGTTTACTTAAATAATATAATTTCTGAAAAAATTGTATTGTTTGCAAAATAATAAAATAATATGTACATTCTCCTTTATTGCAATAACGTCATAACTCAAGAAATATAGTTTTCGAGTTAACAATGTAAATATGTTACTAGTGCTTACTTTATAGTGTGCCAAAAGTTCAATCAAGTGGCTTTTTTAGGAGGTGCTTTTCAAACTATTTTAAGATGCGTAAGGAAATTTAATGTTATGACATTGTTGCGATAAGAAGCGATCTTTCTGTATGTGAACTCCCATTTTCTGTTGTACTCGTATTTATGTGATGATGCGACTTGTCTGAAAATTGTGTATGGAAATCATTTCAATTATTGAGTTCTTTTTATAAACATTTTACTGGCAATTCGATTGCTTGTGATATGAAAACATTAATTTAGAACTGTTCCGTATTAAGAGGCTTAAAAAATATTATGGCAAATATTTGTAAAAAATTCTGTATTGAAAACATTTAGTGTTCGGTTAGTAGACTGTTCTATTTCCTTCTACTAAATAATAAAAATATACATATATGTATGTATAAAAACAACTTTGAAAATTACTTATTATCTTTACATTTTTTATACAAAAAATTTCCTGTGAAATTTTTTACAGTGTAATTTAATTTTTCAAAGAAAATTTTATATTCAACCGAAATCTTTGTTGTTGCTAAACTTTCTACAAAAATTATTTTCCTATCGATAAATTTCCTATAGAAAAATTATGTTATCCGGAAATTTTATATATAAAATTATTTCAAATTCTACTTTCCATAGAAAATTTTAGTTATCGATAATTTTTTTTTATGAAATTTTCGCTATCGATTAATTTTCTATAGAAAATTGTGCCTATCAATATAATACCCGAAAGAAAAATTAGCTATTCTTGAATTTTTTTAAATCGTTTTTATTATCGTTAGATTTTTTATAAAAAACTTTTTGAGTTTTTTATGGAAACCTTTGGTCACCGATAAATTTTCTGTAGAAAATGTTTATTTGCCATAAATATCTTACAGATTTTCTGCTATCTACAAATTTCGTTTCCAAAATTATTTCTATTTTCTGCACGGAGTTTTTGTTGCAGACCAATTTTTTTTATCAAAATTCATATTATCGATAAAATTAAATAATAATTTTTATTATTGTCAAATTTTTTAACGATATTTAATTTTATTGAAAACTATTTCTATTTTTACTTTTCATAGAGAATTTGAGTTGACAATAAATTTTTTATTGAAACTTTTTGTTATCGATAAATTTTCTACGGAAAATGTTTGCTATCGATGGATTTTCAATAAAAAACTTTGTTATTGGCAAATTTTCTATAAAAGTTTTTATTATCGTAAGATTTTCTATCGGTAACTTTTGTTATCTATTAGTTTTCTATGACAAAGTTGAGTTATCGATAAATTAAATAAACAATATATGTGTTTGCGATATATTTATATCTTACAGAGTTTCTGCTATCAACAAATTTCCTTTACCAAACTATTTCTATTTTCTATACATTTTTGTTGCCGACTAAATATTAATTAATGATAAATTTTACAGAATATATCAATGCTTCACAGAAAATGTTTCAACCGAAAGCTTTTGCTATGGATAAACTCTCTACATAAATTCTTGGTTATCGAAAAATTTTTTATAGAAATTATTTTGCTACCGATAAATTTTCTATAGAAAACTTATGTTATCTACTTTCTATAGAGATTTTTAATTATCGACAAATCTTTAATGAAGTTTTATGTTAAAGATTAATTTTCTACGAATAATTTTTGCTATCGATAAATTTCAATAAATAATAAAAAAAAATTTTTTGATATCGAATCTATTTTTTATAGAAATATATATATTTTTTTTGTTATAAAAAAAACTTAAGTTATCGGCAAATTTTCTTTACAAAACAATTTCTACTCTCCATAGATAATTTTAGTTGTCGAAAAATTTGTTAATGAAATTTTTTGCTATGGATAAATTTTCTAGAAAAACTTTTTTGGTATCGAAGAATTTCCAATACAAAAATTTCTTTCTACTATGGTTAGATTTTCTGTAGGTAACTTTTGTTATCAATTAGCTTTCTATCCAAAACTTGAGTTATCTATAAATTTTCTATTAAATTTTTGTTTGCGATAAATATTTTACAGAAATTGTGCTATCAATAAATTTCATTTATAAAATTATTTCTATTTTCTACCAAGAACTTTTGTTACAGACAAATCTTTTAACCAAAATTTATGTTATCAATAAATTTTTAATGATAATTTTTGTTATTGACAAATTTTTTAATAAAATTTTTTGTTATTAATAAATTTTCTAAAAAAAAATGTTTGCTTTCGATAAAATTTCTATATAAAACTTCAGTTATGATAACTTTTCTATAGACAATTTATTTTTTATAAAAAATATTTGTTATCGATAAATATCCCTTAGAATATTATTCCTAGTTCTATTGTCTATAGAAATGTTCATTGTTGCTAAATTTTTTTTAGCGAAAATTTCTGTTATCGGCAAATTTTTTGATGGAAATTTTTGTTATCGATAAATTCTTTTTATGAAAGTTTTATTCGAAACGTATTGATCTTAATTTATTGAACTTTTTCTTCAAATAATTTTCTTCTTTTAATAATTTGCAATATCCGAGCTCGTTTTTTATAAAAATGTTTAATAAATTTATTCAATATCTTGTTTTGTTGGAAAATTGCTTCAGGAAAATAATTGTTATAATTTGTTTTGAACAATTCGAAAAAATTTTTTGTTTTCCTGTCACAAAAATTTGTTCGAATTTTTCAAAACAAATTATAACAATTATTTTCCTGAAGTTTTCCAACGGAAAACGAGATATTGAATAAATTTATTAAACATTTTTATATATCCGAGGTCATATTGCAAATTATTTAAAGAAGAACATTAGTTTTTATCGAAAATTTTAACGTATATTTATATTCTTTCTTAGCAAATTTTTTGGTAAAAAATTTTTTAATTACAAATTTTTTAAACAAAAATGTCATTCAATTTAATTTTTGAATAACTTTTTTACTAAATAAAAAAAGTACAGGAAAGAAATTTTCTATATAAAACTTGAGTTATCGATAACTTTTTTGTTACTTTGTTTACATTTGTTTGTAAAATTCTGCAATAAAATACTATGGAATATACGAGTATATTTGAGTTTCCTTACTTTTTAACAAAAAAAAAACTTGTTTGATATCCACTCGAAAAAGCCATCGGTAACAACAAGTTATGTCATTTTTCCAGCTAAGGGGCAACACAAACTGATTAGGAGTCATAATGAAGAAAAAATTTAAGTAAACGAGCATATTGAAAAATTTAATTGCTGATATAATATCACAATGAGATACAAAGTCTTGTTTTATGTATAAAAATAGCTTTTAAACAAATATTCAAAATAATAACCATTAATTTTATATACGAGTATGTGTGCAGACATACATACATATACTCGTACATATATGAAGAAACACAAATGAAAGGCAAATAAAAAAACCAGTTTAGTCATAAAAAACAAACGAAGTAGATGTTTAACCTTTAAGAAGTTTGATCAACTGACTGACTTAATGGACAAGCCCCTCCCTGAACCGGTTTGGTTTTACTTTTTTATGGAACTGAAAAAAAATAAAAAAACCAACAGTCAACATTAACAAGAGGCACAAGAGGCCAGGCCCCCCTTTTCACACGCAAATGTAAGATCTGCATTAGAAACAGTTGATCATATTTTGTGAGTGTGAGTCTATTCACACACATACACACTCAAGATATTCGGTTGTTAAAATTAGTTTAAGTGTTTCATAACACATGTGTTTAAATTAAGAAATGTTTGTTTTTCTTTTTCTGTTCAAAGACAGAAAAAATATATACACTCCGATTCATAGTCTTAAGTATTAAACACATAGACCACAGCAGACTACACGACTTCACAACAGCAAAAGCTGCAACCGGCAATTGTAGTCGTGTACGGCACTACTGAATTCTTTTGAACACCACAGCCACATAAATTCATTTTCAAAAAATTATTTTCAGTGTGGCCACCAAAGAGATTTTAGCTTCGCAAAATTTGCTGATTTACAGAACAAGATCTGTTTATATCAAACTTTCATGAATAAGTTCTTCTGTCTAAAAAGTAACGTCTTAAAAAGATAAATAGAGTAAATTATTTTAAAAAGGTTTTCGTTTACCACAATTAAATCAGATTAGTTGGGCCTTCAAAGTTTAAAATATAATCGGATATAAATTCTGATCTATAATGAGAACAGCGTTAAAGAAATGAACTACTTGTACGTGATGTAAAATCAACTGGTATAGGCTTATGTATCTATTCACATCCTACTTATTTCATAAAATTAATTTTTCTTGTTTTGAGTCTAATGGCCTTATTCATAAAAAAAAATATTGTCTATTTATTAAAAAACTGTCAGGCCTGTTCTAAAAATCACGTGATTTCAAAGCACATGCCGTTTCAAAATCACAAATGTGATTTGTACCTGTTCTGCAAATCACAATTTTTTGTAATTTTCGATGTGATTTATACTCTTCTAAAGTACAAAATACTGCTGTTTTTCGCTTCAATTTACTGATATTTTTACTTTCAGATTGAATTTGTTTAATTGCGGTATTATTTGAAAAATAAGGTTAATTTCTTCTAATAAATATAAAAAGCAAAGTAAAATAAACCAAGAAACCAAATCACAAAATAATCAGGCCTGTTCTAAAAATCACGTGATTTCAAAGCACATGCCGTTTCAAAAGCACAAATGTGATTTGTGCCTGTTCTGCAAATCACAACTTTTTGTGATTTTCAATGTGATTTACTCTCTTCTAAAGCACAAAAAATGCTGTTTTTTGGTCCAATTTACTGATATTTTTATTTTCAGGTTGAATTTTTTTATTCGCGGAATTATTTGCAAAATAAGGTTAATTCCTTCTAATAAATATAAAAGGTAAAATAAAATAAACCAATAAAGCAAATCACAAAATAATACTGCAAATCTTGCAGCAAAATAAGAGTACCTAGTTTTTGATTAATTTAGTGAATTATTTCGTATAAAATAAATAATTTTACTTAAATAATCAAGAGAAAACACATTAAATTATTTATTAATGTAATAAATTATGAAATTCACAATAAAGTACGTGCAAAAATTAGGATGTGATTTCAAATTGACTGCAAGTTAGCTTACCGGTTTAAAATCACAAAAATCAAAAATATATTGTGTGCAGAACACCTTTTTTTCACAAAAAGTGATGTGCAGAACAGCCCTGTGTTATTTGACAAACTTTCTCTAGAAATGTGTTTAAGAAACATAATATATTTTATGAATACGGCCGTAAGTATGTATGCATATATTTAACAAAAGTACCAATATATTTATTAATTTATTTAAAACAGCATTTAAATTTTATTGTTATTTTATGTTATATTAGAAAATAAAATATATCCAAATGTTAAATTATTATTTATACACATTGGTCACACTGTTTTTATTTTGTAGTCAAGAAATATAAAAATTAGTTTAATTCGACTGCGGCAAAAAAATCCGTATGGACAACAACCTGCAGTCGTGTCGTATTGCGGCTGTCAAAATAAATATTCGCATTTATGCTAGGAACACAACTGCGACGAACTTCACCCATCGCGACGAATTCGCCGGCAAATATTCGTTGTATAAATTCGTCGCGTGAAGCACAATATCAACGCACATTGTTTACATTCCGTGCAAAGAAAAAAAATTAATATAAATACTAAAGGCCCAATCAGACTATTATACAAGTATAAATACTTTCATTAGATTTTGTGAGATAAAAGTCTAAACACATTTCTTGCGACTGTCAAAAAGTCTAACGTAAATTAGATTTTGCATTCACACCATCACACCTGATATAAACCAACATAGATGTGCCATCATAAAACTTTTCACGGCGGCAGGTGCGCTATTCGTCGTAGGCGATAGACGTGCCGGCGCGGGAAATTCTTCAACAGTTAAAATAATAATTATGTATAACACATCCAAATTCAATAGCACAAACATATTTTATGTTCTAAATATAGCATGAGCAAAATACATTTATAACTGACAGCTAAATTCCAAATTTCGAGCTTTTTTATAACGACAAAATATACTATCAGTGACGGCACCCCATCGGCTACGAAATAGCCGACTACTCACTGTTTAATTAGCTGGTTTGCTAAAAAAACACAACCCTGATCCAATGTGAAGTATTATCGTTTTGAAAAATTTCAAAAAACAACAAAGTCGTATGGGATGTCAAATTTTTATCGTATTATTTTTCGTATGTATGACGGATTACATTCAGACTATCAAACTTGCACGTATTATTTGAATTTTTGACAAGTATTAATACAAAGTATAATAGTCTGAACTGGGCTTAAGGAGGCCATATTAAAAGTAAACCTATATAAATCCCATCCGAAAGAGAGATTTTTGAACAAATTATCTCAGGTACTTTCTATTTTGAGAACATCTTCATAAATTTTTTACTACATGGATTACTATAAATAATAAAAGTATGATTTCGTTAAAAATATATTTTTTTATATAAGAAACCTGGCCACCTGATACTGTTTTGTTCGTCGTTCGCTGACGAAACAATTAGAAATAAATATATTTCAACTTTCGCTGAGTATGACGAATTTCGACCAACGCCTTGATTGTGTGCATTTTCATATACACCAATGTGCTTTATTTTTGCCGATGAATATTCGCGACCAAATATTCGTCGTTCGTCGCAGTTATGTTCCTAGCATTAAAAGCATGTATTTTATATTTGACACGTTGAAGTCGGTTGTTTGCTGGCTTCAATGTGTTTAATGCTTTAGTCTTAAAATAAGTGAACCGGAGTGTATTTACATATGAACTATGAGTATGTTTATTTTCCGTCTTATTTATAAAAATATATTTTATGTTTATTACTGGAGAGATTTCTATACAAAATTTGTCTTATAAGAACTCAATAAAAAAAAAACACAAAATATTTTTTTATAAACACGAAATATTTTTTTATAAGACCGTATATTACTACATGGGCTGAAAAGTCCCGAGCCTAACACATAGATGGCGTTTGTTTTATTGCAGTCATCTTTTTTCAGTTAATACTAACCTTCAAAAGACAGTTGTTCAAATTGCATGATATTCTATTTATTAGTTTGTGAGTTATTGTGCTAAGAGTGACGACGATACTTTTGTTATTTTCAAAACAATGGATCAAAACCAATTTTGAGTTTTAATTTTACACTGCTTCTTGATGGGGGAAAAATACCGTTCAAGCGAAGCAATCAGGAATGTTCTAAAACTGACATGATTTCAAAGCACATGCCGTTTCAAAAGCACAAATGTGATTTGTGTCTGTTGTGCAAATCACAACTTTTTGTGATTTTCGATGTGATTTATACTCTTCTGAAGAACAAAAAAACAGCTGTTTTTGGCTTCAATCTACTGACATTTTTATTTTCAGGTTGAATTTTTTTATTTGCGATATTATTTGCAAAATAAGATTAGTTCCTTCTAATAAATATAAAAGGTAAAGTAAAATAAACCAAATCACAAAATAATATAACAAATTTTGCAACAAAATAATCGTATCTAATTTTTTTTTTTAATTTAGTGAGTTATTTCGCATAAAATAAATGATTTTATTTAAATAATCAATAGAAAACACATTAAGTTATTTATTAATGTAATAAATTATTAAATTCATAATAAAGAACGTGCAAAAATTAGCATGTGATTACAAATTTGCTAACCGATTTAAAATGACAAAAATCAAAAATATTTTGCGTGCAGAACACCTTTTATGTGATTTCAAATCACTTTCAGAAAAAGTGATTTGCAAAACAACCCTGCAAGTTAGCTTACCGGTTTAAAATCATAAAAATTAAAAATATTTTGTGTGCAGAACACCTTTTTTGTGATTTCAAATCACTTTCACAAAAAGTGATTTGCAGAACAGCCCTGAATGACGTGAAAAGTGTTATGAGGACTCCGCTCCATCAGAAACAACAATAAAACGTTGATTTGTTGACCTCAAACTTGGTCACCGATAATGCAGAACGCAGTGGACGTCCAAATGAGGCGGTAACACCAGAAAACATGAAAAAAAATCCACACAATCGTTTTGAATGATCGAAAAGTGAAGTTGGGTGAGTTAGCTGATATCGTAAAGATATCAAAAGAACATGTTGGATTTATATTGCATGAGCATTTGACTATGAGAAAGCTCTGTTCGAAGTGGTTGCCGCGTTTGCTTACTGTTAAAAACGAGAACGTTTTGATGCTTCTGAGCAGTGTTTGGTCATGTTTAAACGTAACAAAGCGGAATTTTTGCGTCGATACGTGAAAATGGATGAAACATGGATCCATCACTTCACTCCGGAATCAAAGCGATCGTCATCTGAGTGGACAGTAACTGGTGAACCGAAAGCACAACAATAGGGTGGACAGGTTATGGCCTCGAAATTGGAAAAAAACGACCGCATATGGGAAAGAAAAAAAATTTTTTTTTATCAAGAAAACACACCGTGTCACAAGTCAATCAAAACAATGGCAAAACTACATGAATTGAACTACGAATTGCTCCCACATCCACCGTTTTCGCCATATTTGGCTCCCAGCGACTACTGATTGTTGCAGACCTGAAAAAAATGCTTGCCGGTAAGAAATTTCGCATGAAGGAAAGGTTATCGCTGAAACTGAGGCCTATTTTGAGGTAAAAGATAAATCGTTCTACAAAAGTGGTATTGAAATTTTAGAGCGGCGCTGGAATGATTGCGTTGATGGAGATTACGTTGATGAATAAAGCCAAAAAAAAAACTGTGTTTTCTTTGTTACGCCCGAGACTTTTCAGCCCATGTGTTAACACTTCACTTGTTTCCCTTGTGTTTATTTGTTTGTTTGCAACACTCGAAACCTAAGCCATACGAGCGATTATTACATATGTAGGTATATAAAACTGTATATACAGAGTTGCTGCTTTAGTGCAAAAGTTGGAATTGCCGTATTGCTTCCGGGGAAGTGGGAAGATTTTGGGGATTCACAAAGCCGATTTTTCGAATTCCCAAAAAAATTCGGAACCACACCGCTAGCTGGTTTGGAACCGGTCTTTCATATTCGGTGCGCGTTTTTGTCGTTTAACATGCATCTGAACTATAAACGGTCAGTCGCTTTAGTGCGAAAATTCAAGTTGCCTAATTGCTTCTGAGGAAGTGGGGAGATTTAGACGTTTCCTGATGCCGACTTTGGGAATTCCCAAAACACTCAGAACCGCTTCTCTACCCGAATAGAAATCGGCTTTTAATATTCGGCGCGCCTTTTGGCCGTGGAACGCGTATCTGAAGTATAATCGGTCATTCGATTTGGTGCGAAAATTGAAGTTGCCATAATTAGCTTGATATGGAAGCGTGTTTTTTAGTTTTTTCAAAATGTATTTATATTTAAATATGTTTTATTTTCATGCAGCCGTGCATGAAAAATCGTCCAAAAATAATTGAACATTTTTCTATAATTTTTTTATTGTAATTTTTTATTTTAAATTTTGAGAAATTTTTTGTTTTTAATGTAAAATCGACCAGAAGTAAACAGCAATTTTCAAAATTGTAGTTCTGAACTTAAAGTTTGTCAACACATACATATAAATACACTTGTAGCTTATAAAGTGTAAATCCTACACGATCGTACGATTCATTCACAGGAAAATGTCTTAATAAAAAGTCTGGCCGACTTTACAAAAACGCTTCAAAATTGCAATAATTTATATACTTAGTAAAATAATTAAAAAATTAAATTTAAATTAAAAACTATTATTACCATAATAATTTTACATTATTTAAATTTATTTCTCGAGGCGCCAACAACAATTTGGGTGTTCTGAAAATAAATACACTCAGAAAATGGTGTACAGTTTGTATCCAAAATGTTTCAGGAAATGACTGAAGCTTACAGAATTAAACACATGAAAACAGCGTTTTATAGTCTCCAATCCAGCGGCAAGGGTGAATTAGTTTGTGCTGAACGCAATAAGGGCATATCTCAAAGAGACTGGAACCTGTATTTGATCGAAATAGAATTGCACATTGAAACCTTCCTTCAGTTCATGTATATTTTTCACACTATATACCACACCGATCGCACAGAAACCCATCATGTTGTGAAAATTTACATAAAATTTTTCAAATCGCACAATTTGTGAAAAACTCTGTCTCACAATTGCAATATTGGTACTTTTGCAGCACACCGGTTATATTTGGTAGATAGCACGATTGTGTAGGATAGATAGGAAAGACGAGTTCATTTTACCATGTAAAAATGGGATTGCAATAAGTACAACAATACAAAAACAACATGGTGATTTATTGTTGCTTGAGCGATTCATGTGTCAAAAAATTGTACAGAAAGTATGTAGATATGTATGAGATGTGCTTGAGCAAACCGGAAACAACTTTATTTTTCAGTTTCACCTGGTATTTGCTTTAAATCGCATAAAATGTATTATATAATATCATAGTTGGGGTTTTCTTTGTTGGAGTATACTATCTTTCTTTCACAAAAAAAAAAAATATATATATATATACATATATTAATACAAATTTGAATATGAAAGCTTCCGAATAGCAAAGGAAAAGCGCTTTTCTATATTTGTTGCTGACAGGAGTGATTTTTTTTCTTGCTGCTCTTGCTGAGCAATTACTTTTTATTACAGTCTGATGCACTGTCTAGTGGCAAACAAAACAATAACATGAAGTTCTTCCTTCAGCTCTCTCGCTAGTCCTCGTGTAGAAAATTTTGCGATTTGAGCTAGTTTTCTTAAAAACCCCGTTCAGCATGTCAGCTTATTCTATATTTTCACCATAGAGTAAAATAAAAATACATATAAATTTATAAAATACATACATAAAAACTTTCTTGTATCATAAATAATGTCTTGAATTTACTAATAGTTTTAATTAAACCGTGTTTACTTTTCAATGTGCAAACTCATTATTGACAGACTGTATGTATGTTATACACAACATTTTTTTACATATGCATTTACACATTTATGTATGTAAAACAAACATTATATGCGGTTTTATCCGGCGCTAGACTGCAAAATGGCAATAAAATTGAAGTACAGAGACAAATATGCATTATTTATTGTTTTATAAATATGTATGTGTTTTTATACTATGCAATCGATAGAGTAACTCATGAATAATTAAGGCGGTAACCATTTATAAAAGGAGTAGCGAAAATGTTTTATGATTTTTAAACGTGGATTTCTTTTTCTGGTAAAACTACAAGAAAATACGGTCTGAAGAAAAGCTAAATGTCAGGTTAGGTTAGGTAGGTAAGTAGACCGCTGGATTCTCCAAAGATACTCCAGCTCACTTCGGTTCCTGAAGGTAGATTTCGAGGAAAGAGGATATCTAGGTGATATGCCCCAGCATGGACCACAAAGTACTGCAAGAACGGCTGAAAACATTACTGCTGCTCAAGAAGATGTTAAAAATAATCCATCAATCTCAGTTCGACGCCGTATTCAGGATTTTGGTTTCCAAAGAACAGATTTGACCACAATATTGCACAACGATTTGCATTTGTTTCCATTTAAGATTTAATGGACACAATAGTTTCTTGCACAAGACCATTTATGACGAAGTACATATACCAATAGGATGTTACAGCTCGCCCACGACAACCCAGATTTTCATGCAGAAATCATAATGAGTGACGAGGCACATTTTCATTAGAATGGATATGAGAATAAATAGAATAGTCGGTTCTGGGCAATGGAAACCCTCAAATTATTCATCAATCACTTTTCCATCCATTAAAAGAGACAGTCTGGTGTGCAATTTGGTCAGAAGGAACCAATAAACTGTACTTTTTTGAAAAGGAAAACGGCGTAAGGGTAACTGTGATTGGGGATCGATATCGTGATTTTTTTTAAGCGGTTTTTATTTATTGAATCTTCAAAATGAACTAACAATAAGTATTCAAATATAAAAATTAAAAATCTTGATATTGTGATATAAATGAAAAGCTTTTAACACCACAATTGCTTGCTTTGGGCTTGATTAACATGTGAGAGCAACAAGACGCAGCCACATCGCATACAACTAGGATTACAATTATTTCAAGAAATGGTGTTGATTTGCCTCCATGGTCGCCTGATTTGACTGCTCTGGATTTTTTTTTGTGGGGTTATCTGAAGAACAAGGTTTTTTCCAACAAACCAGAGGCGTTTGAGAAACTCAAACAAATATTCACGATGAAATTAATGAAAACCCTCGTGAAACGTGTGAGAACGTAATGAAAAGTGTGCTCAAAAGGGCTTAACAGAGGCGGACATTTATTTGGTATTGTACGAGGGCGGATTGATATTGAAGCTACCTAGGGCGGGATAGCAGCACAAACAAAATTTTTTTAAATTGCGATCTGTCAAACGTCAGCAGTTAAAATTTCACCCAAATCCATCGATTAGTTTATTTGGTGTAGTCGTTTGTCGTAATGAGGCCTATAAACAAATTTTTTTCCTACTTAAGTAGCTTCAATATCCGCCCTCGTATTCCTTACATAAGTGCCGACATTAAATAAAGCATTTATCAATATAAGATCCATTCTCTTTCATTTAATCAATAAGTAGTATACCTTCCCGGCGGACACCCTGTATTATTTGAATATGGAAAAAAAATATAAGATTTTTTTGGATAAAGTTCAAAATAAAAAAAAAATGGACTCGTTTAAATGGCATTTTCACAACAAAAGAAAGATAATGAAAACGTACACAAACTTGAACATATTTACATACGAGTACATACTTATGTACACATGTGAATTAATTTATGTCAAAAAAAAAAACTCATTTCATTTGTTTATGTACATATGTATGTAAATCAACAACCCTTTTGTACAGTAATGATCGCCAGCAAAAGTTGGTAAACGAACTTACTGAATAAATTGTAGACTGCGTGTTGAGATGTTTTGGGAAATGAATTTCTAATTTAGTCACTGGTTGTTAACAAGTTTGTGCATTTGCCGTTATTGCTTCCTAATTATAAATTCAGTTTATTTTGTCTTTCTTTATTTTTTGTAGATTTCACTGACATTTACTAATTAAATAATCAAGAAAATAATTTATTTGAAAATATTTCAATGTTGTCTTATTTTTCTTCGTTATTATTTTTCAATAATGAAAAAGTCACCACACCACGTCCGCGTTGTTGAAGAGTCGTTGAGTATCTGGAGTAAAACAACCGGACAAATTTTAAATAAGAAGACTTAATTTTTCATAAAACGAAACATTGAGCAACAAAATAACCGGCTGAAGTGTTATCAGCCAACAAAATTGAATACAAACTCAAAGACAGATACAATATTACTGACTCTCATAAAACTTTTTTTTATCGTTTTGGAAAAGAACAACATACATACATATGTATGCAAATTAAAAAATTATATATAATGTATTTCTTTCAATATTTGCAAAATAAAACGATATACATAAAGAGCGGAATAAATATATTAATTTAAAAGGATTAACAAAATTTTGCTATAGAACCAAGTTGTTGATAAAACAAATTTTGTACCGAGAATATGTCGATTAGAAAGACTTGGGGGGTTACTCTCTACTGCGATGCGCAAGGTAAAAGCGATAAGAGTATAATTTGGTACTCTGTGCCGTTTGTGCAAACTTTTTCGGGAAATAGTTTGAAAACGAAGCAACACTGGTACCACAAAATAAACAATAGGTCCGCTTTTACGGCGCAGACAGCCGAAATTCGATGGTGCTGTAACGAAAATCGTCGGTGGGGGAGAGTGTGCAGTACACGGCTCTCTGTACTAGACATTTGTGCAGCGTTGTCAACTATTTATAGTTAAAAAGCGCTGTGAACTTACCCAAAAGGTGCTAAACTATACATATTCGCAAGAAAAGTTTGACAAAAGTTTATTACGACCTAGATGGTTCTCTGCTTGCTGGTTATTACATTACCTACGTGAAAGCTTATATCGACGATATTACAGTTTTTAATTTAATTTTAATAATATGGAATTTTGTATTCAAGTAAGTAACCTTCTAACTAACAAACAGCAAAAAAGTCAATAACAATCTTACAGCCAGAAAGAAGGGTTACTCTCTATTGCGATGCGAAAGAAAAATCGAAGAATTGGTACCCTGTGTTGCGTTTTCGTATTTTCTTTTCGCATTTAATTTTACCTTTCGCACATTTTATTTTATCATTCTTCGCTATTATTAATTTTGTGATACCAATGTTGCTTCATTTGTAAACTATTTCGCGAAAAAGTTTGCGCAAACAGCACAGAATACCAAATTATACTCTTATCGAATCTACCTTTCGCATCGAACTTGCTTTCGCATGGCAATAGAGAGTAACCCCCCAGTTTACCAATTTCGAAAGAAAATGAATGCGAAAGAAAGCCAGTCACTCACATTCGAATCAATTTGGGTTTGTCTATCTCACTACTATTCGTTCGCATATTCTTATGTATTTTGATTGAGTGTCGACACATCGTTCGCATAGAAAAAAGTTAGACGAACCCAAATCAATTTTCTTTCGCTTAGATTGGTAAACTGGCTGCTAAAACTGAACATATTTTTTACAATCTTAAAGTTCAGGCATACAAAAGGGCCAAAATATAAAGTAGTGCCAGTTTAGCAATATTTTAGAATATGAGATATGATATGATCAGACTAAAATTGTAAGCTTTCAAGCCATGATCATCTTCTACTATAAAACCGTGTGAAAGTAAGCTTTCGAATTCTTATACATAAGTATTTTTACTATTAACATATTGACTTACATCACATGGAATACTTTAATTCTATGACATTATTTTGTACAAATTAATGAGTTCACGGTAACAATTGATTTGAAAAGAATCATCATAATTAAAAATCTTTCATTTCCACATTCAAAAAAGGAAAACTTTATAAGGTAAACACATTTTTAAACACATAGACCACAGCAGACTTCACAACTTCACGACAGCAATTGGTGCAACCGGCAAATGTAGTTGTGTAGGCGACTACTGAACTATTTTGAACACGGCAGCAACATAAATTCATTTGAATAAAAGTATACTTCAGAGTGGCCACCTTAGAATTTTTAGCTTTACGAAATTCCATTGTTTTACAGAACGAGTTCTATTTATATCAATCCTTCATGAAAAAAGTTCTCTCTAAAAACGTCCTTAAAATCTAAAAAAAAAACAAATTAATTAAAAAAGCTTTTGTTTGCTATGCTTAATTCAGGTTAGGCGGCTCTTAAAAGTTGAAAATATAATGAAATGTGGACAAAAATGATTCGACTCAAGAAAGAAAAATTTATATAAATTATAAAATTATTCGTCAAAGATATGCAATTAAAACTACTCATAAATGAAGTAACTGGTATATATCTAAAGCAAGTGTGCCCAGCTATATGCGCTTGATACTCAATTGTTTTTGTAAATGCGCTTAGCTATAGGGCTGTGCTCTTTAATACACAAATGCTGCGCTCAGCATTAGCAATGAAAAATATACAAACAACTTCGTCTTTTATAGTTTTTTTTCGTTCTTCCCGCACACACGCAAGAGCAAAGCAACAACACTTTTGCATGTTTTGTTGGTAAACATTGAATACAGCGATTATCAGTGTGAACTTTGTTTTTGTAAATGTTTTGCTTTTTACAACAAAAAATATTAAATAAAAATACTGTTTACTCTTCCATATAGAACTTGTGGGCACCACTGATCTAAAGAAACAAATAGACTATGCAAACATGCGTTTTTCGTTTGCACATAAAGAATACAAATACAAATTAATGCTAGGCACACAACTGCGACGAACGACGAATATTTGGTCGCGAATATTCGTCGGCAAAAATAAAGCACATTGGTGTATATGAAAATGGATACAATCGTGGCGTTGGTCGAAATTCGTCATACTCAGCGAAAATTGAAATAGATTTATTTCTAATTGTTTCGTCAGCGAACGTCGAACAAAACAGTATCAGGTGGCCAGGTTTTTTATATAAAAAAATTTTTTTTCACGAAATCATACTTTTTATATTTATATTAATCCATGTAGTAAAAAATTTATGAGGATGTTCTCAAAATATAAAGTACCTGAGATAATTTGTTCAAAAATCCCTCTTTCGGATGGGATTTATATAGGTTTACTTTTAATATGGCCACCTTAGTATTTATATTCATTTTTTTTCTTTGCACGGAATTTAAACAATGTTCGTTGATATTGTGCTTCACACGACGAATTTATACAATGAATATTTGCGGGCGAATTCGTCGCGATGGGCGAAGTTCGTCGTTCGCCGCAGTTATGGTCCTAGCATAATACATTCTTTTTCAATGAGAGTACACGGCAATTATGTTACGACAATTTTCTCGCCATATGTAGTTTACTTCTTGAGATTATATTTCTATAATTTTTGTAGGAAGGTAAACTCTTATACAACATTAAAAATTCTAACAAGAAAACTTTTTCAAGATTCTGCAAAATTTTCTTTGAAATGACAAAATGTTGCGTTAAACAACACAAACATTTATAATATTTGCACAAAACCCGTGAAAACATGCTTCAAATATTTGTGCAGACAAACGCTCCATTTTACAACGCTATATGTTAGTACAAACTTACAAACGTTTTGGTTGGTAAGCTATTTGTGTGGTTTATTTTGCCTTTAACTAGTTTTTTTTATAAAATTAGGAATTCTTATTTTAAGAATAAATATGTGTACACATATTTAACAGTAGAACAATTAGATTTATTATTTAAAACCCCATTTAAATTTTGTTCTTTTATTATATAATATTAGAAAATAAAATATTTCCAAGAGCAAAATTTTTTTATTACATATTTTTGTTTTATACACTTCTTTTAGTTTGTAGTCAAGAAAAATAGAAATTAGTTTAATTCGAGTGCGGCAAAAAAATCAGCTTAGACAACAACCTGCAGTCGTGTCGTCTTGTTGTTGTCTAAATAAACATTCGCATTTAAATGCATGTATTTTATATTTGACATATTGTAGTCGGTTGTTTGCTGGCTTCAATGTGTTTAAAGCATTAACAGTGTGACCAATGTGTATAAAAACAATTTGGCTCTTGGAAATATTTTATTTTCTAATATAACATAAAATAACAATAAAATGCTGCTTTAAATAAATTAATAAATATTTGTACTATTGTTAAATATATGCATACATACTTGCGGCCGTATTCATAAAATATATTATATGTTTATTAAACACTTTTTTGATAAATTTAGAAATCTGTCAAATAACAGTTTTTTTAATAAATAGACAATATTTTTTATGAATAATGCCATTAGACTCAAAACAAAAAATCTTAATTGTATTTAATAAGAAGGATGTGATTAGATACATATGTATATACTAGTTGATTTTACATCACGTACAAGTAGTTTTAATTCCATATTTTTGATAAAAAATTTTAAGAGAGTTTTGGCCTCCGTTTTAAAAAATTCGATAAATTGTCGTAAAGTTTCATGTCTTTAACACTGTTCTCATTATAGATTATAGATCAGAAGTTATATCCGATTATATTTTAAACTTTGAAGGCCCATTTAACCTGAATTAATCGCAGTAAACGAAAACTTTTTTAAGTTAAGTTATTCTTTTTATCTTTTTAAGACTTTATTTGTTAGACAGAAGAAATTATTCATGAAAGTTTGATATAAACAGATATTGTTCTGTAAATCAAAAAATTTTGGGAATCTAAGAACTCTATGGCGACACTGAAATATAATTTTTTGAATATGAATTTATGTTGCCACCGTGTTCAAAATAATTCAGTAGTAGTCAACTGTGGTCTAATTGTTTAATCCTTAATGCTTAAGGTCGATAATATTATTTTTCATTAACTACATTTTTTGAATTATTTATGTTGCTTAATCCGAAGGATTCAGCTTTATTTCTATTTTCCCGTAAGTAACAACAAAAATCATTTTAAAATTCTTCAATTTTGTTTTTAAAATCAATAAGTTTTCGAATAAGCATTTGGATGCGCCTTGTTATCTTTTTTTTTTTTTTAATAAGAGCTTTTGTAAAAGCAACTAAATATTCTTTAATTAATTCCTTTTCAGAATTTTTGACATTGATTTTACCGCAGACTTTTATAGATATAAAAATACTAGACAACAATATCATTCAATATGGAGTCAATATCAACATCAAAATTTAGCACAGATCTCGAAAGAAATGCATAAAGTGTATAAAAAAGCGTTGTTTTAACGGATTTTTTTCAAAAAGCGCTGTGGTGAAAAAATTCGGATTTTTAGGTAATGAAAAGCCTTAAATCTAGCGAGAACGGCGTTAAATTGGCAACACTGCATTTGTGTACATTTTTTCATTCTCTTTTTAACTTTTCACATTTTTTATGTTGTTGCCTCATATCATTATTCTCATATCAATATCAACTTCATATAACATAGAGTCTATACGTGATATAATATCAAATATTTTTCTATCAGCAAACGTCAAATTTGATAGCAGACAGAATTATATCACGTATAGCCTTCAATCAAAATTAGTATTATTGCAATATTATATCAGATATCACAATATTGTTTTGATATATATATTTAGAAAACCATATCATGATATGAACTGTCAGAAAACGAAAACAAATTTTCAATAATATTCAATTTTTGAAGAATTCCCGAAAAAAGTTTAATAAAAAAATCAGAAAATCATTAAAATATTTATAAAGAATCATTTATTGTTCATTTTGTTGTTGGAATATATAAATTTGTTTAAGAAAAAAACAACATTCAACGATGTTTACTGCATGGTTGCTTAAAAATTGTGAAATATTATGATATTTGCTAAAATACTTGGCGCCATGATAGATATGAGAGAAAATATAATTTGTTTTTTCTCGTTATTATATTCTTCGTTCTCTCTCATATTGTATCAGAGTTAATATCAGTTGTAGATGCTATGTAAACACACTAGCTGTGCATAAAAAAGCTACAACAACAACAAATAAAGAAAAGGGAAACGAAAAGTTTCTGTCTGTCTATTAAATTCTTAAGTCCCAATTTTCACGAGGCAACTTGAGTTGCGCAAGTCCTGAGTTTGTGGACAAATAAGAGAGGAAAGAGTGGGGAGTGTAAATATGAGTACAGACTTGCTTGTACTCGGAAAGTCGTTTAGTAATATCATTCGTAATGTCAGAAATTTTACATATTCTTTCATTTGTGATTATTTTCTGTATTGATTTGTTGTCCGTGGTGAAAGCAATATTGGCGCGAAGTTGTGATATTTAATTTCATTTGAAAAAAGGCTAAAGAAAGCTGTGGACAACCTCAAAAAACAGACAGCAACATTACTTTAAAAGAATTGAAAATTAAATGGAAAAATTTGAGAATTCAATAGATGCAAGATTAAGAAAGTGTAAGCAATAGAAAACAAAAGTTGCTCGAGTAAAATTGCTGTGTCTGAACATAAAAGCAAGTTTAAAAGAAAATTTGATAAGAATTACGCAACTAAACTTGTCTCGTGAAAATTGGGACTAAATGTAAAAGGTTTAGGCAAGGCCAAAAGAGAAATGAAAAAATTTCTGCCCATCGTCTGTCTGTTAACGTAGAATATCCCTAATAATGTATTTATAATAAATAGTAGTTGGCACCACACTTTAGTGGTCGAAAAAAATCGTAGCTGTGTCGCTTCCTAAATTTTACCTCGCTGTCAAATAAGAAAAAATGGCTCAGATACTTGTTTCCGCTAAAAAAAAAAAAGTTTTTGGCAACTACTGCTAGTTTATGCATTCTTCGGGTAAGATCATTTTTCTCACCAGAACAAATAAATCTCCAATTTTTATATATAAATTATATTGTTGGTTTTTCTTTCTTTCTTATATATACAACTCACGATATTCGGATTACCGACTGAGTTTCAACATCAATTGGAAGTTGTTTAGGCTCAGTGAAATAAAAATCCTTCGATTACCTAACTTGCAGATTCTTTTCCAACCCAAAGAGTTCTGAGCTATTCATTTTGGTCCTTCGAACCGGATTTCTTTTTGTATTGGAAGGATTATTTCACACTCACTGAGAATACTTTGTTCTGGAATAACAACAAATAACGAGAAACAGGTTCGTTCTATTTCAATTTTGACTTATGGTTTTATTCGTTTCATAGTGGACATGGTAGTCAAATCAACTTAAAGTGCGGTGAAAATTATGCATGTATGTAATTTTTCATTTTACAATTAAAATTAGGCGGCATTGAGTGATAAATTACAAATTTGAGAGCAAACATAAAATTAAATAAATAATTAACAAAAAAAAAAACGACAAAAATTAGCATATAAAAGCAAACTAGCGAAGAATGATGAAATAAAATGTGAGAAAGGGAAAAATTAAATGCGAAAGGAAAATACGAAAACGCAATACAGAGTTCCAATTCTTTGATTTTTCTTACGCGTCGCAATAGAGAGTAACTCCCCAGATGCATGTTTCACGGCAAAAACGCCGGTTCCAATCGGTTAGCAAAGATATTCTGAATTTTTTTCCAAAAGTGGCTTCATGAATCAACAAAATCCCACCACATCCCTGGAAGCAATACGTCAGCTCCAACAGGGTACCATTTCTTCGATTGCGAACCATTTCTCTTTCGCATCGCAATAGAAAGTAACCCCCTTGGCTTTTGGTTTCCTTTCCGAAAAAGACCATCAGAAAATCTAGATGTATTGGACTTAAAAAAAATATTTATGACAAATATTGTGCAAGACGAAAAAATAATAATAATAAAATATAATAAAAATCCAAAAATGTATTAATAAAAACAAATATTGATATAAAAACTATTAATTTTATATTGAAGCTACCTAAGCTGAAGCGGCAAGATGAATGCCACGTTTGCTCAGTGTCGAACAAAACCAAGTTCGCAAGACCACTTCACAGTGGTGTTTGGATATGATAGAGCGTAATCCTGTTGATTTTTTGCGTCGATAAATAACTGTTGATGAAACTTAGGCCCACCACTATACACCCGAAACCAAAAATCAATCGAAACAATGGGAAGAAGGCGAAAACAGTGAAATCGGCTGGCAAGGTTATGGCCACTGTATTGTGGGATGCACACGGAATATTGCTTAACGAAAGTGCCCTTTCTTCAAAGACAACGCACCGGTTCACACAGCATTAGATACAATGCTAACATTACGTGCAATACACTTCGAATTGCTTGATCATCTACTTTATAGCCCAAATTTAGCTCCTAATAAGTTTTTCCTTATCTATAGTCCAAATTTAGCTCTTAATAAGTTTCTCCTGTATCCAAACTTGAAAAAATGGTTTGCAGGAAAAAGATTCATCTCAAACGAAAAAGTGATTACCGAAACTAACGCATATTTTGAGGGGTTCGCAAAATCGTATTATTCAGATGGTATAAAAAAGTTGGAATATCGTCGTACGAGTACTAAGTGTATTGAGCAAAAATGAAACCAAAAATTATAAAAGTTCAACAAAAATTTAACAAATTAATATTTACATCTCTGGGTCCGGAGAATATTAAATACAAAAATATGTATGTTAATAAATAAAAATAAATACCGCTAGTTTAGAGACAGCAAACGCTGTACAAACAAGTGGGCAATTAACAAAATGCATATGTGATTCAATATGAGATGAATATAGATAGAAAATAATTAAATGCTCGGTGGCTTAGTAGTTAAAGCAGTAGATCATGATACGTCATGTCCCGAGTTCGAATCCCAGTGGGTGCTGATGAGTAGTGTAGCGACTACGAAACAGCTAGTTGTCCCCCAGCTAAAGATTTGATTATTATTTTTCTTGTCTTCTTCAATCAATAATTATTGATCACAGCAAATTTGTATTGTAAAAAATCCTTCTTAAGAAAAAATTAAGAAAGGAAAAACTTGAACTAAAAACCTGTTGTACATATGTACAAACCAAACAATTTTTAATTTTAAAAAAATTATAAAAGTTCAACAAAAATTTAACAAATTAAAAATGAAACCATGTTGAGAAATAAATGGTTTTTGAATAAAAATATTTTTTTTTTCCTACTTGAATATCAATCCGCCTTCGTAGCTCCTATGAAATGTCGTCATATAGACAGCTAGAAAACATGGAAAACAAGCTGTTTACAATTTTTGATTGGTATCAATATCAGTAAATAAACTAAATTGTTAAGAAAAAATATCAATAAATTCGGATCAATTTGAAAACTTATTGACTTATTGTTAACAAAAAAAAAAAAAAAAATTAAGTGCGCAACATTTTTCCAGAACGTTAATCGTAACAAAATTTTTTTTTATAGATATTGAGCAATATCTTAGGGAAAATTATCGAAAACACAAAACATTCACTATAAACAGTTTCTAAACAATGAATTTTCGTTTTGTGTTTATGAAATTATTTATATACGTACATATGTACATACGAGTACATATTGAGCAAATTCTTTGATAATGAAAATTATCTACTGAATGATAAGAAAACAAAAGTATTGAGTATTTGACAGATAACTTTTGACCATTTATAAATGTAATTAGATGACGAGTTTAAATGAAAACAATTTATTTTCGTCATGTAAATATCTACGCAAAAGTTTAAACTGAGCAAAGTTAAATTGAGAATCTATTTATACACATACTTTTTCTACACATCCATACACAGTTATGCCATCTTCATAGCGGCACGACTAATTGACATTTCAATATAAATATACATATATATAAGTTTGTTTAAAAGTATTTGAGAGTCAAAATCACTAAAACGAATATTGCTAAGCTCTACATCAATCCCAGCGAACAAACCACTGGAATAAAGTCATATCAAATTAATCCCCCTTATTTCAAGATTCATAGCGGCAGTCACATGACGTTGTTACAAAAAATTGGCCACTAAATAGGTGTGTTCCACGCGAATAACGAAACAGTCCGAACTATTCCAAAGTAGTCCAAAAGTATGCCACGTAACAATTTTGATGCAATTTTGAGAGCAAATGAGAAAGTAATTTTTTAAATTTCCTGTACAAATTAGCCCGAACTTTTTCTTTGGGTAAGTTTGGACTAGAATTTTTTGCGAGGGCGGATTGATATTGAGGCTACCTAAAGAGGAAACAAAACATTTTTTTTTTTCAAAAACCATTTATTTCTCAACATAGTCTCCTTTTAGCTCAATACACTTAGTAAGACGTTAATAGGGTTTTGGGAACCATTCAAGGCTCACACAGGTCGCAACTTCCGCCAAAAGTTTGTAGCCAAGATAGGTACCCCAAACATGATCAGCACCAAAATAGTTTGCAAGCAGAACATAACGGGAGCCCAGCCAATTCCCGGTAAGCAGAGTGCACTGGTTTGGTGTACACCATGGCAAAACCTGCTGCCTGGGGAGAGTTATATGTGACAGGAAACATGCCTGCATTTTATACTCGTAGACGAAGCGAAAAACAAATTCTCTCTGTGGGCAATCGACCACAAATGGATGAGCAATGTGTTGCGTAAAAAATTGAGGATTTGGGACAAAATCACTAATCCCGTCTGAGAAAAACCCATTGTGGTAGTGATAAAATAAAGAATCGCAAAACACCGCCCCCTCTTGCGACGATGCTCCAGTGAGTCAATTCAGTTCGATTGGATACTGTACTGTCACCGATAAGCTTCTTCACTCTCTCTTTCACACGGTCGGGTAATTCCAAAATCGACTCTGAGGCACCGGCCCAAACATGAGAGTTGTGTTTTATTTTATTTTAGGTCGGATATAGGTGTTATAAGTAGTAAGAAGATCGGTTATAATAAAGTACATCTTCCACCGTTTCATAAAACCGAAACCCTTTAATGCTTCTTTAGAGACATGAAAAATGTGATCTATCGGATGTGAATTTTCATTCAAAGCACACAAGAACACCCGTATAGACAGATAAAGCAGCATTTACGGTCATGAGCTTGTATGTCTTATGGAACCCAGTTGAAGTCGACCCCATTCGGAGATTTAAAGAAGACCATTACTCTGTGAGCCATTCATATTTTGCCCTTTGGAACCGATCTCAGATAGGATAAATATGCTTCCTTTATCAGTACAAGAGCGGATAAGGTTGGTAAGAAGTTTGATGTAGAATTGAAGAGGTCTTGCGGCTCGATCTTGAACATTGTAAAAGTTTTTAAAATAATCAACTTTGCACAGTTTTCATTGTGGGGTATAGATATATGATTCCATTTACTTCGACCACACAACTAGCAGCCAAACTAGTCAAATTCCAAAGTTTTATTTTTATCCAGAAAAATGTCACGCGTTTTAATTAATGTTGCCAATGCAAAATTATAGCATTACAGTTTGACAGATTGGTGCGTTTGTTGGGATATACAGAAATATAAGTGCTTATCAGTCTTAGCAGTTAGAATATCATAACTAAGTAGTCATCAATTTACTCACTAAAGATTGGTTCCGCCATTATTAATTACTCGTGATTTAAACTAGGCCAAAGTGTGTATTTATTTAAAACAAAATTTATGACAAATAATAATATGATCTGTAAGAAACAGGAATAAGAAAAGAAATATTTTTACAATTAACACGGGGGAGATAACAGAACAACAAGATTTAGGAGGTCGCTAAACTTTGATCGCATCACAAATCCCCTGCAGTACTGGTTTTACTCGCTGCTTAGCTGGCTGCGGTTAAGTCACAATGACGCTACATATTTAAACAAACTTGTAGAAAGAAAGAATTCGAGAATTATTTTAATAATTTTCCTAGGAAAATCTAGGAGTACGACGAGGGCGTCACCGTAATATTTATAGAGATTTTCTTTTGTCTGTTTCGCCAACAATCTACCGATGATCTGTTGCCTATACAACAGATACCTGTACTGTAAGGAGTCAGTGGTGGTGGTTGACGGATGAGTTGGTTTAAGGGCTGATGCTCTTACTGGGCTTCGGCCTACCAACTCATTAAGCCTTGTCTTCCATTGATTGCTGGGAAATTGCATACAGGTGGGATTAGAAGGCCCTAACTCCTCAACAAGAAGTTGCTCATATGACCGCAATCATATGACAAGAATTGCTACCGGTGTGAGCCTAGTCAGCCACACGGGGGTGCTGGTGAATCGTGAATAATTCACTCGTGGAATTGGTCCGCCATCAGATTTGGCCGTAAAGGCAGGTGCTGATGTAAATCTTTTTCATAGTTGTCTCTTTCGCCGTTTTCGTTTTCAAATACTAGTGTTTAATCACTGCACGAAATTCACTTTTTTTTCTTTTTTCAAGAAACACAAAAGTTGCTTACTTCAAACGACTACAGGATTTTGGGCGAAATTTTAACAACTGAACTTCCAAACGTCAGGCGTCGCAATTCAAAAAAAAAATTGTGCTTGTGCTGCCAATATCAATCCGCCATCGTACGTAATTTGGGGCAAATCATTTCATTTGCCCACATTAGGTAATTTGCTTCATGATTTCCCATATGACCAAATTGTCTCAAATGACTTAATTTGTTTCAAATTAAGCTGTAATTTGTCTGTGGAACACTGCGCGGCTGTTATTCTTGCAAATGCAACCCCGGGTTATCCTTTATTGGTGAGTTACAATCCGAAAAAGTGACATTTAATTACGAATCAAAATGGCTGGTTTATTCCAACTCTCAAAAGTTTTAATATAACTCAATAAAAATAGGATTTTTTTACTGCACTACATTAAATGTTTATGAAACACAAATTTTGTGTTTTCGGTCATAAATCGAACACAAACGTCAAATTGATTTCGAAAATTCGAAGAGAAAATTACTTACAACATAATATAAACATTTCGAAATGATTTCATCAAATCAATTTAATTTGCTTGTAATAGAAAAGCATTATAAAGGGCAGTAAGCAGTTCTTACGGAAATTCAGGTTCCCATAAGAACTGTATGTAAAAAAAGCTACGGAATTTCAGGTTGGTAAATTCCTTATGTAAATTTCCGCATACCGGTACTGAGTTCTAAAAGAAAAGTAAACGGAATTTTTGATATTTGTTTATTATTACAGGTATGTTCAAAGTAAAAGTGGAGACTTTTTTCCGTTAACTGAAACAAAAATTAATGTTCATTCATACATTTATTTGCCTACGGAATTGTTGGCAGTTGACTGTTATTATTATTATTAATAAAGCAGATTTGAAAAAAAAACAATTAAAACAGATCTGGGACCAACCTTTTGTACACCAATCTACACAATTATTTTTTCGTGTAGAAATAAACGTATATTTGCAAACGTGAATTTCCGTAAGAACTCTGTACCGGCCTTAAGCAATAAAATTAAATTTTATAAAAATTTTAAGTAATTTTACGTCAAGCCATGCAGTTTGTTTTAAATAAATAAACATACGACACATGTTGTTAAAAAGTTAAGTAAAATTCAATTGTAGCAATAACTGCAAAGTCGCAATTAAATAAAAGAAACTCAAATAAAACTGATAAGAATTAGAAATAGAGTCAAGTTGTTGGAAGAGACCAACCCACTAGATTATTTTTATTTTTTTTTTTATTTTAGTTTTATAACGATTGAGTTTGTTTTTTTTTTATTTTTTATGACATTTATGACAATTTTACATACGTTTGATGAATGACTATAAAAATACAATAAAATGCTAATAAACAGAAAAACATAAAAAATATTTTTTGTTCATTACAGGTTTATTTGACAAATTTCTATACAAAGTTTTTCAAATAAACCTTTATTTTTTATTTATTTAAGAGTAATAGTTAATGGATATTAATAATCCTTACAGACTAATATACTGGTATACAAGTAAGTTAATACATTCAAACATATTTGTTAGGAATTAAGAAAAATAATAATATTACGCTTTATTATAGTATATTCATACATAAAGAAAAATAAGCAAGATGATACAAATTATTATATTGCTGACAACCTCGGGTGGTTCTGCTTGCAGTTCAACCCGGGCGCCTACCTTGGCTGAAACATTCTGGCTGTGGTTGAAACCTAAAACGCAGGAAGGGGGTGTTAGTACCCTTGATAATTGCTTGGCGTGGCTTTTTTCGGGGACTAACAAACTCCCGAGGGTATGTTGCCTTTACAACAGATACCTGTGCTGTGTGGAACCGGTGATGGTGGTTGATGCTGCTAGTGGAACCGGTGGTGATGGTTGATGCTGCTAGTGGGCTTCAGCCTACCAACTCATTAAGCCTTGTCTTCCATTGATTGCTGGGAAATTGCATACAGGACGGATTAGAAGCCCGAACTTCTCAACAGGAAGTTGCTCATACAAACATATAGCATAAATTGCTACCTGTGTGAGCCTAGCGAGCCACACGGGGGAGCTGGTGAATCGTGAATCATTCACTTCGTGGAACTGGTCCATCATCAGAAAAGGCCGCAAGGCAGGTGCTGATGTAAATCTTTTTCACAACTGTATTCGGTTTTCTAAATAAATTTCGGATAGAAACCATATTACGTGGTTGTGCTTCAACAATAGTATTTAGTCCTTAAAATAATTCCATATCAACCAAATTGTTTCTTTTACGTGTGGTCTTCGATGTCAAAATCACCGTTCTTGTTTCTACTACCACTTAACGGCACAGCCATGTATTGCAAAACGGCGAAAGCAAAGTTGTACATCTAATACATATTTGTTACTCTTCGTCTTTTTGAGACGAAGATGAATAATATTATAGCGTTTATCATATTAAAGTTTGTTCGAAAAAGCTAAAAGTATGTATAACAAAGAAACACGTATTATTTTTTTTTTATTTTTAACTTTATTTGCTTTCGATTTCGATTTTATGAGTATTACTGTTTGTTTAATAATTTATACACAATAATTTGCATTTTTCTAAACCACACAATACTTTTAGTTGGAAGAATATAACTGCTACAGTTTAGAAATAGTCATCTCACTAGAAACGAATTTTGTAAGTAAATATGTTTAAAAAAAATTTATCTTAAATCCCTTTTCACTAATAAAACAAATAAAAAATCACGAGTTTGCTTCAAAATCAAAGGTCGCCAAGACACACTTCATTCCATTAACGATAACACATAAACATAAGAATGACCCACTTGTCGACAAGTGCACAAATATACAAACATTACCTAAATGTGTTTGTGTACATATCAGAAATGTGTTTCCGAGCTTCCTACAGCGCTTGACACATATTCAATATGCTTCTTATCAAAACAAGTATAAAGAATATTAAAAGTTACTATCGTATGTAAATTTAAGACCTATATTCGATATAGATACATTTCTATAAATAATGTTTACTATCAATGAATTCTATATGCCTACAAGCCGTACCCGTAAAAGTAGAAACCATTACACAAAGTTTTGATCATTATAAGAAAAGATGTGCCTACAGACAATATGGAAAATATGTATTTATGTAACAAATATACAGTCACGGTTGCCATATTTGACGATTTATCATCATTTTGACGATTATGAGTGCTGAAAATGACATGTTGACGATTTGACGATTTAAGGCCTGTTTTAGACGATATTTGTAGATGACATTTAAACCTCCATACTCTCTAACTAACTTTGATTTTACAACTATATATTGTACATATACTCCCTATTTATAAGTTAATTTATGTAGAGAATGAAAGTAATATTTATGGTAGTAAAATACATGTGTACGTACATCCGTATGCATCACTTAAATGTTGTGTGATATTTATTTGGGAGAATACTCATATACATATGTCATATGTTAAGAGCATTAAAAAAAATTTTGTTGGAAGCTACCCAGCGAAAATTTCTGTTGCAAAGCAAAGCTACGTACAAACGGTTGTCAGATCTTACAATATTGCCAGTAAAATTGTCTGAAAATGTATTACAATCGTGTGAACTGCCTTTTTTTTAACTTACAACGTTGTCAGAAAAACCATTGTCAATCTATTGTAAGACGACAATGTTGTCAGGCATCTGACAATCGTGAGAACACTCTTCGTCGGCATTGCCAGATAATTGGCTGGTATTGTAAGCTCAGTTTTAATTGTCAGATGTATAAAATTAATACACCTGACAATGGCATCATTATCAGAAAAAAGTTTGATGGGCAACACTGCCAAACAGATCGTTATTGATATACATAAGTGGCAATGCCTTACAACACGTCTGGCAATTTTTTTTTTTATGTAACAATCTGACAACCGTGTGAACTGACAATTTTTGTTGTCAGATGAATTATTTGTCAGACCATAGTCTGACAATGAAATTGTAAGATTTTCTTACGATCGTCTGAACACACAATTTACTTCTGCGGGACAATTTTTCATTGTCGCTACATTGTCAGCATGTTGCCAGATCTTACAATATTGTAACATCTGTTAATAACTGTTAATAAACATACTCTTCACTACTTCTACTTTGACATCTCAAGTCATTCGCCCATATTCTGCTTGTCGGCGGCAATACGATGCCGATTTTTAAATTTTGAGGTGAATCGGCATTCCTGTTGTCAATATTGGCATGTATCGATAACTGCCGACACATATTTGATATTCAGAAAATGGCGGCAATATTGTCTTTAATCGCCGGTTATTTTGTCGTCACAGTTTTTAGCGTCGAGTTCAAATAAAAAAATTAATCAAGAAAATCAAACTTAAAAAAAAAATTGGAATAAAATGGAAAAAATTACGAATCCCGCCCAATTCAAAAAATTATTAGAGGAGCTGGAAAAGAGCCCATCAATGGCCAGAATTAAAAATACAGAACTTCTGTCTAAGCAGTCTTCTTTCCACTATTAAGCTTGTTTTGTTTTCTTCCTCATTGGAGTCTAAATATGGCTGGAAAAATACTTTGTATTTAAAAACTTCCTTATTTTTCTTTTTCCACAAACTTTCTTATTTTGTACAAATCAAAATGTAAACAAAACGAAGCAACTGACGCATACAACATTGATGTTGCCGGTCGATAAACCGGCAACATCAACGCAAAACTGTTAGGGAATACCAGATTAATGGATGAAATCGTCAAAACTTTTTATAAAATTCTTTTTGAACATATGGAGCAATGCATACCAAAGGGATCTATATCTGAAACTTCTGGACCTCCTTGGAATACTCGTGGTTTATCAGGACTTAAAAATCTTATAAATAGACAACTCAAAAAGTATACAAAATCATCATCATCGAACAATTATATAAATTATTGTTTATTTCGATCGAAATACAACCTAATGAATCGAAGGCTTTACAAAAACTACCTATAGCAATATAAAACAAGATCTTAAACATAATCCTAACTCTTTTTTTAAGTTCGTTAACTCGAAGAGAAAAAGCTGTTCATATCCCTCCATAATGAAAAATGCCTCTAAAACATCTTTTGATGGAACCGTAATTAGTTAACATGTTTGTAGATTTTTTGCATCAATTTATTCAGACGTACAACACAAAGCATCACAACAGCCCTGATTTTTCTTCGCATCATCTACAGACTATATCGTTTGACTATTTTACTCCTTCTGAGGTTACATATTACATTAATAAACTCAAGCCATCTGTAACTAGTGGGCCTAATGGCGTTCTGAATTGTATTTTAAAAAACTGTGTGCAGAATTTGGCGTACCCGTTAACTATATTGTTTAACACTTCAATAAAGATGGGATATTTTCCAAAAGTGTGGAAGGAGTCATATATCATTCCACTTTTTAAGTCTGGATACAAATCTGATATTAACAATTACAGAGGAATTGCAAAGCTTAGTGCTATTCCTATATCTAAATCTATACCTGTAAGCTCTGGAGTACTGCAGGGTAGCCATCTAGGACCAATTCTTTTTATATTGTTCATCAATGATCTACCATCTGTCATAAAATTTTCCAATATTTTAATCTATGCAGACGATGTAAAAATTTTTCCAACATGTGGGCTCTGGAATCAAAACTGCCTCCAACTAGATTTGGACAATTTCTTTAATTGGTCTAAGCAAAACCTTTTAAAGTTAAATTTTAGCAAGTGCAAGCATATGAACTTCTGAAGAAAATCTAACCCTCATGGGCATTTTAGGCTTGGTGGTCATGTATTAGACACAGTTGAAGAATTTCTGGATCTGGGTGTTTTATTTGATAGTAAACTTACATTCAACCAACACATTACTTTTGCTCAAGTAAAGCAAGGGGGGCACTAATTAACGTGATTTATTTCTTTAGTATGCAACGTAAATAACGTATTAACACTTACGAGTACGAGGGCGGTTCGGAAAGTTCTTATCCTACCAATGAAAGAGAATAGCTAGTTTTTCAAAAATATTTTTATTTTTCAATATAATCTCCTAAAACTTCTATACACTTAGTCCAACGCTTTTCTAGCAATTCTATCCCTTGATTAAAATAGTTTAATTGTGGTTTACAACTGTAATTGCATCTTCATTTGAGGTAAAACGCTTGCCAGCAAGGAGTTTTTTAGATTTGGGAACAGGTAAAAGTCACTGGGAGCTAAATCCGGAGAATAAGATGGGTGGTTAAGCAACTCGTACTTTAATTCGTTGATTTTAGCCATTGTTAAAACACTCTTGTGCGCTGGTGCGTTGTCTTGATGAAAAATGATTTTTTTGGTCTGTAAGCCAGGACGTTTTGCTCGAATTTGTACATTTAATTGATCCGAAAGGTTCAAATAGTACTCTGAATTTATTGTTTTACCCTTTTGCAGATAGTCAATCAATAAAATACCTTTGAAGTCCCAAAAAAAACCGTTGCCATAACCTTACCAGCCGATTGAATTGTTTTTGCCTTCTTTGGGGCACTTCCTCCAGCTTCATTCCATTGTTTGGATTGTTCTTTTGTCTCTGGAGTATAGTGGTGGTTCCATGTCTCATCAACAGTTATGAAACGACGCTTAAACTCCATTTTATTTCGCTTAAAACGATCCAAACAAGCTTGAGAAATGTTCTTTCAAATGCGTTTTTGGTCGACTGTTAACAAATGCGGCACGCATTTGGCGAAAGCTTTTTCATCTGTTCTTCATGCAAAATTAAATGGACTCGGTCATTTGAGATGCCCATGATATTAGCTATTTCACGCACTTTTATTCGTCGATTATTGAATACCATATCATGCACTTTGGCTACAATTTCTGTTGTTGTTGCTGTTTTGGACGTCCACTACGTGGTTCATCTTCAATGCTTGTACGACCACGTAAAAATTCAGCAACCCAATTTTTTACTGCTGCATATGAAGGAGCACTTTCACCTAACACATTCACCATATCATTATGAATTTCTTGTCCCGATAAACCTTTTTTATGTAAATATTTAATGACACCACGCATTTCTAATTTTTCCATTGTAAAAAAATCGCGAATGCGTCTTTTGTGAACACCTGTTTCTATATGAAGGAGTTACCAGATCGAAACAAAATATTCATAGCAGAGATGGAAGTTTCCAAAACACTTAACTATTTTCTGTTTATACCGCGCTTTTTGTCCTAGGCTAAGAAGTTTGCGAACCGCCCTCGTATATTCCTATAAAATTATTTAAATGTTCTACAAAAATGTTTTTGTTATGTGAACTTAAATACCAGTCGCGCCTCTAGAAGTAATGCCAATAATAAGATAGACAGACAGACAGACTGCCTGGCCGTAATTGATAAGCATGTTAACAATAAAATTGAGATACACGTGCTTTCGTCCAAAATACGAGCGCCAAAAAATTATATACTAAACTCACCCATTTACGTAGTTTTATTATTATTTTTTTATAATAACTAATATAAATTCCTGACGGAAACGGAATTCTTGTTGTCTCTTCAGAGTATTTAAGGCAACTGAAAGGGTGAATAGAAAAAAATAAAAAAGCACACATTGAATCAAGCAAAACAATTTTTTTATTCTACATTGTTATACGAGTATTACGTTTTGCGAATTCCCAACGTCAGTCAGTATGAGTAAAAACTAAAAAGCGCGGGGGATTACTTCGGTACATTATAAACTCTTTCATCAGCAAAAATCGACAATCTTTAATTATATAAATTAAATGTTTTCTTTAGAACATTGTTTTATAATTATCAATTAAATACATAAACGTATGTATTTTCCCCACATATAATCTCGTGAATAATTAGATTTCAAAGCAGGTGCAAAAATGTTCCGCATTAAAGAGGAAAAAACTTGTCATTTTCTGAAATACATAAATGAAACACTACAATGATAGAAATAGAAGCGAAATAAAATTAACAAAATAAACTGATAAACTTATATTGTGTTCGCATTATGCAACCATTAAAATGTGTTTATTATATTCCTAACCTTCCTTTGGCAAATACTTGTTGGACCCATCCCTAGTTCTGATTTGTTGGCCAACACTAAAATTCGGTATTCCATACTACGTCATTATTGCTAGTAGAGACCTACATACATACATACATTTTTATGTATGGATGTATATGCATGTATGTATATATGCTACTAGACAATTTTTGTGTTGCAATTGTTGTTGCGGACGGGCCTTCATTTGAATTCAAGCTGATTGGTCGGTTGGTTGCCTTACGAGGTTTGCGCAAAACAAAAAGTAAACAACATGTTGTGTTAGATACTTTTATCGAACATACTACCAGATTGTTTCTAGAACGGTGGGGAAGGAGTCACATTCAACTCAGATAAAACTTATATACATATATGCATGCTCATATACATTATACACACAAAAAAAAGCTTTTAAAACGGAATGAGGTATTTTGTTTTAATCAGTGTTGCCGGATGAATAAATTAATTTTACGCAGTCAAGCCCTCAAAATTATCAAAAATTCAAAAAATTACAGAAATCTAAATAGAGGACCGACACTAAAGACAATCAAATGCCATTTTCCAACACATTCACAAAAAGGTTATACGTATACAGGGCGTCCCAGAACTCAACGTCAAGCCGAAACTGGGTGACAGGATTGATTGTATCCATCATGAGATAAATTAGAAAAAAAATCTATCCCATGCAATTTGAAAGTTATGGGTATTTAAGAAAAACCTAGATATTTGGTCAGAATGTACTCATTGACGCTTATTGTGGTAAAAGCTAGAATTTTACCAAGGCGAATTCATTATAAATTCGCCTTGATTCCCACTTTTTTTTATAACAAGTTTTTCGTAGTTGGCACTAGTATTCACGATTTAAAATTTGTATGCTAAATTACAAAAAAGTGTTTTTTTACAGCCTGTTTATAGGACACGAGTTAGCTCACTCGCGACGAGCCAATTTATAGACGAGTACGTAAGAAATTGGGTTCATAAAACGCGACTTGATTGTGTCGTGCAACTTACGTAAATTCGCGAATGTGTCAAACATTTATGATACTTGTTTGTTGCCATCATGCGAAAAAATAGTATCTGTTTACATTTTTCATACCAAAAAAATTTTTTCCAAGCTAAAAAGCGGCATTCCTATTCTAGTCACAGTTGGCACACATACATACATACGCATGTATGCGTAAGTAAATAAATAAAACAAAATATTTTTTGGAAAGGCTAATTGAAAAAAAAAACGAACAAACAAAAATTGTATATTTTAACTGCAAGTTTTATATTGTATATGTGTATGTTTTATTATGTCTGTAAATATGTCTACAAAACATTTATATGCAACGAAAAAACAATTTCAATTCATGTCTCCAGAAATTTGAGAGACTCTTAAAACGTTCTGTTGCAATTTTCATTCCTAGTTTTCTTCTTATTTATTACCACTTATAAACTATTTTTATTATATTTCTTATTATTTATAACAATTTCTACACATTTTCTATTGACGAGCATGTTTCTTCATTCGCCGATTTTGACATTTATGGTGAGATGACTCGCGGTTTGTAAACCAAAATCAGAAAAAACTTACAAAGTTAGCGCTTTTTATCGACGAGTCGTGTCTTATAAACAGGCTGTTACTTTTGAAATAATTTTTTAATTTAAACCAATTCAACTCTGTTGAATAAACACAAGATTATATGAAATTCTTATTTTTTTTTATCCAAAAATCTATTTTTTTTTTTGCGAAAATCAATACAAAATTATAAAAACACGGTAATTTTTATTTGCGCAATATAATTAATTTGCGAAATTTTTTTATTGGAATTTTTTTGTTTTGCAATTAATTTATCAAATGTGCTCTATTGTCACATCGTTATTCATATTCCTCTGTTTCAAGCAATTCTTCTTGTAAGTTCCAGCAAATGTCACCTAACACAGAATCCAATTTTTTACTTAATGGAATCGCTCTTCATGCATGTCAGACTCAGCTGGTGATTGTTCAGCAAACTTGTTGGTATGAATCTTTAAAGACATTTTAACATTAATGCGATGAAAAGCGGTAAGCATTTTTTCTACAGAGTTGCAAACCTCAAGCTCAACCATACTGAGGGCATCTTCAAATAACTTATCCTTCATCAAGCGATGGATATCCGACCCATTAAGTATTCCTATAAAAAACGAAAGATAATTTAAAATTTTCAACATATTAGTATAAGATAAATTAATACAAACCTTCTTTTATTTTCATACTATTTAATCTTGCAAAAATATGACATAATTCGTTAAACAAATTTCCATCAGGATTTAGTACTTTAATAGAGTTTATGTAGCGGCGGTAACCAATCTTTATCAATTGATACAACTGGATTTTCAACAATGTTATTTTGTCGCAATTTAACTGTTTCACGTTGAGTCCAGTCATCTTTATTGTACTGATCACCATTATATCGTATAGTGGCACAATAAACACATAAAACATATATTCTTAGTGTAACCCGTTTACATACCTCTTAAAAGAGTTATCACTTTTAAATCAGTACAAATTTTCTAAATATGACAGTTGTATTTCGCTACATCGAGGATTTCTATCAATAGTAAATAAATCTCTTTTGTGTAAGTCTTAACGCGATTGGAATTGAAGTTTTAGAATTTGTCATGTGGAACAGTACTGCCTTTCAGCTGCGTTTATATTCATCGATGAACAATAGACAATCAACACAAAATGCGAATGAGTTATTATCAATTGCTTTAAAAAAATGTGTAAAATGACGATGGCAACAGATTGCTCGATATACGCGAACATTAGGTGCTAGAATATTAGTATGTTTCAAAATTGAAATAAAGCTGAATCATTTGGATTAAGCTACATACATAATTCTAAAAATGTATTTAATGAAAATTAATATTATAGAGCTTAGTCATTATCTTATAAAGTTTTCCTTTTTTGAATGTGGAAATGAAAGATTTTTAATTTTGCTGATTCTTTTCAAATCAAAAATAAAAATCGAACGTCACTTGTTACCGTGGCATAGAATATAATATACTTGCTGTAAAAATTACAGTATTCCATCTGATGTTAGTTAGACAATATGTTAATAGTAAAAATACTTATGTATAAGAATTCGAAACCTTACTATCAAAGAGTTTTATAGTAGAAGATGAGGATGGCTTGAAAGCTTACAATTTTAGTCTGATCATATTTTAATATATCATATTCTAAAATATTGCTAAACTGGCACTACTTTGTATTTTAGCTCCTTTGTATGCCTGAACTTTAAGATTGTAAAAAAGATTTTCAGTTTCAAGATTGTTATTGACTTTTTTGCTGTTAGTTAGTTAGAAGGTACTTGAATACAAAATTCCACTAATAGCTGGAACCATCTAAGTCGGAATGAAATTTTGCCAAACTTTTCTTGCAAATATGTATAGTTTAGTGCGCTCTAGCGCCTTTTGGGTAAGTTCACAGCGCATTTTGGCTATAAATAGATGACAACGCTGGGGCCGCGAACCACGAAGGAGAGAGCGAACCTCGAGTATAAGCCTTCGTGTGAAGATGCTATAATTATTCTTTTTTTTTTTTACTACATTTTTTTTAAGAGTTAGTTCAGATAAATTAGCGATAATTTATTATAAAACTTGGGGATGAGTGTTTTTTGCAACAACATTCAATATGAACCAAGTTGGATCGCTCTCGAAATTTTGTATGGTGAACATAGATGCTAGATAAATCTGGTTTAAAATCGTCAAATTCGACGGAAAATCGTCAATATGATAATTGCAAATCGTCAAAAAAAAGTCGTCAGCTAGTAAAATTAATTATTTTTGAATAAACGATTTATTTCAGCAGCAGAATAGTGTAGAAAAACAAGTCATGGTTGTCTTTAATAAAAAACTAAAGCATTTAAAGCTACAACAAATATATACTGCTGCAAACATGAAGTTAATTTCATAAGTAAGATTAAGATTTCATTTAAAGGTACTATTAATATACAAAACCGTTCCTTTAAATCGGGCATATCAGAACACAGTTGCAAAGTTTTAGATGGTCATTAGTATACGAATTTTTTTCCCGAAAATGGTATCTTCAACTAATTTCATAATTTCGCACCTTTGCAGAAAACGTTAAGACTAATATTTTTGCTATAAAATTAGTCATAGAAGGATACTTCATTCCAAAAATCTAGCATTTTCATATTTATAGCGTAAAAGGAAACTTCCAAGTTTAATAAGCTTCGTTACTTTAACTCGTATTAAATTTCTCGTCTTTCGATTTCCGCGATGAAAGAAGAAAACTCTTTCATTATGTTAGAAAAAAGCCACTTTCTTCTTTTATAATATTATAAGTTTTATAGAAGTTAAAGTTTTAAATTCATCTTCAAACTTAATCTCCTTAAAATATGAGCACACGTTTTTACATACAAATTTGTACAATTTTTATTAACTTATAATTTTTTTAAGCGCTAATCACATATGATATTTTAAATTCAATATATGTATACTCTAAAATAACTTTCACATAATATTTCAGTATTACAAATATACATATACGAGGTATATTTACATACCATAAATATTACTTTTATTTCCCACATAAATTAACTTTGAAAAAGGAAGTACGCATGCAGTTGCTTGAAAGATAGGACAGTAAAAATGTGATCTACAAAAATCGGCAAAAACAGACCTTAAATCGTCAAATCGTCATAGCACAGAAAAAAATAGATGAGATTTTTTTTTCAATCAAGTTATGTTATTAATAAAAAACCATCAATTTAATAAAATTTGCATTGACTTAATTAAATTATTATTAATAATGAATTTTTGGAAATATCTCTTAATAAAATGCAATTAATAAAAAGTTTTCCGAATTATTGACTGTTATTCAATAAATAAATTGAAGAGGTTGTCATATAACAGTGAAGAGTTGTTGTTTCATTAACAATTTTTTTTGTTAAGTATATTTTACATATTAACGAAAATTTTTTCAACTCAATAATTTTTGCTTTTAAGTGAAAAAGCTATTTCTACTCTATAATTTGAATTATCAATCCGGCAAAAAATCTTTTTCACAGGAAATTTGATAAAAATTGCACTATTTTTATCAAATTTCCTGTGAAAAAGAGTTTTGCCGGATTGATAATTCAAATTTTAAAGTAGAAATAGCTTTTTCACTTAAAAGCAAAAATTATTGAGTTGAAAAAATTTTCGTTAATATGTAAAATATACTTAACAAAAAAAATTGTTAATGACACAACTTTTCCCTTTTATATGACAACCTCTTCAATTTATTTATTGAATAACAGTCAATAATTCGGAAAACTTTTTATTAATTGCATTTTATTAAGAGATATTTCCAAAAATTCATTATTAATAATAATTTAAGTAAGTCAATGCAAATTTTATTAAATTGATGGTTTTTTATTAATAACATAACTTGATTGAAAAAAATCTCATCTATTTTTTTCTGTGAGTGTTATTTTCAGCACACAAAATCGTCAAAATGACGATAAATCGTCAAATATGGAAACTATGATGGTGAATCATGTTAGTACAATCAAAATCACGAATGGGAAAATGAACCTCGGATATAAGCCTTGGTGTGCACATATTAATACCATGTTCAGACGGTAATATGAAACACTTGGTTCGCTCTCTGAACCACTATTGCGAAACTAGGTGTTCAGACGGTTGTGATGTTTACATATTTTGTGCAAACGTTTCATTAATTCTTTTTTCAATTTTTACTAAAATCTTTATGTAAGTATCAAATTTTTACATTTTCAATGTGTTTATTTTGATTTTACACGCATTAATTATCTGTTTTTACTTTGTTTGGATTTTTTTTGCAGCTAGTTCAGATAAACTAGCGATAATTTATTATCAAATTTGGAGATGGCAGTAAGTTTTGCTTGGTTCGCAACAAGATACAAAATGAACCAAGTTGGTTCGCTCATAAAATTTTGTATGGCGAATCATGTTGGTTCAATCAAGATTGGGCCGCGAACCACGAATGAGAGCGCGAACCTAGAAAATAAGCCTTCGTGTGAACATGCTATAAACACCCCATACACGTTTCAACTCAGTTGGCAACTGAGTCGGTTGTTGTCCAAATCAAAACGTGTATGGCTTTGTCATTTGATTAGTTTGGCAGTTGTCGAGTTGGTTGAAGAAAAACTAACAGCCAGTTTACCAATCTCGACAGCGTACTTGTGTTTGCAATCTAAGCGAAAGAAAATTGATTTGGGCAAATACATAAGAATATGCGAACGAATAATAGTGAGATAGACAAACCCAAATTGATTCGAATGTGAGTGACAAGCTTTCTTTCGCATTCATTTTCATTCGAAATTGGTAAACTGCCTGTAAAATGTTTTGATTTTTCAAGTTGACTAGCAAGTCTTTCAATTCGATTGTGTTGTGTGTGTTCGAGTCTTTTGATCAGGTCTCAAAATTTATATTTGTAGTGTTTTTACAAAGAGAACGTTATATGTTTTTAAAATTGTCTATAATTTCATTGAATTTAATAGTTGAATTTCAGTTGAAAGACTCAATTCACAATTGAATTGAAACGTGTATGGGCCGCTTTATAAGAGAAAAAAATGTTCGTTATCGAAAAGTTTTCCATAGTTAATTTTTGTTGTTGATGAGCTACTTTTTAACTTATTTTAAATTTTTTAATATATTTTAACTTTTTTTAACTTATTGTTTAACAACTTGGGTATTACATATCTAGTTTGGCAACATTTTTACTGCATTGCCTAATCCAAATTTTTGCAGTATGTTTATAAAATGAAATGGAATATAGGGTTAGTAATATTCTTGTTTTCAATATTAATAAATGAAAACAAGAACATAAAATGTAATTAAACTAATCTTTCCTATTTAGATATAAATACCTAGCAAATTTACTAAAACTGGAAATCAATAGATCACCAGAGTTACAAGTGCCAGCAAAACGATTAAATAACCTTGACTCATGCATAAGGAAGAGAAATTAGATTAAATAAACTTCAAATAAAAGCATGCATTTTATCTTAACAAACGTGAACAATAACAAGATTCACTCACCTTTGTTAATGAACTTCGATTTCTAATTGCAAAAGATGGTGCTTTTGTCGACAGTGCTAACTTTTTTGTTAAAAATATTGTTTTTTTTTTACTTTAATGCCAACCAAATGTTAATATTTTATACACAATTGTAAAATAAAATACTTAGGACAATGGCACTGTTTTCTTTTGCGTTTATTTTTAACTATAAAATTTGTGTTTGTTTGTCATTCAATTTTATACTATTTATTCGCATTTCATTGACGTGCCCACTTTTGTGTCTATTTATGTGTCCATCGATACACATGTATGTATGTGCATATAAAAGCTGTTTGTGGTTTTACAATTAGCACAAGTTTTTATATCACATTTGTCCAACTGCATTTTTACGCAATCAATCTATTTGAAATAGTTTCACTTTTAAGTAGCACTAATAAATTCGTATAAATCAATATTTAGTTTAATATTTATAGTTAAGTACAATTTAATGCTGGTCCATCAACTTAATTCTCTTTAATGACATAAACTTGCTTAACTTACCAGCTGTGTATTAAAGCTTCTGCTACACTGAAAAAAGCGTTACATACTAAAATTATACCTGAAATACCCTGTTCACTTATAAAAGAGTTGCCAGTTTGAATATAATATACTATTACCGTTCATTTTTTTAAATATCCATTACCATATGCAAAATAATTTTTATTTTTGTGCAAACATCTTGAATGTTTGTGTTATTTAGCGATAAATTTTGTCATTTCAGTGCATGATACAATAATATAACAGGTAAAAGCGGAACTACAACAAGCCAACAATAAAAAACAACATGGCTTTTTATTGTTGCTTTGTGTTGATAACTGTCAAAGAAAACCAAAGAAAATAAAAAAAAACATATATTTTTGTTCGCTTTTTAATTTTTCAATAAGTTTTTGCATTTAAAACTCGTGCAATAAATTATATATTTAAATAAAATCAAGAAAAAGCTGTCTGATGTGTTTGAAGCTGTTTTTGTGTTTGAAAAATATTATTGGAACATTTTTTCTAACTCTTTAAATGTGCACTTTTGATAGTTATAATCACAGAAAAAAATATCGGACACCGTTTCGACACTACCTACATATATATTATTGTACCATATTTCAGTGAAAATTTTGCAGAGTAGTGGAAGAAGAAACACACAAAATGAATAAAGAAAAGGTTGGCTTGTTATAATACGTTTCCACATAGTTTAGCGCAAAACATGCATAACTCGGAAACTAATCGTTTCCGCCAATATTGTCATTTCATATTTTGTTATTATTTTTCAATTTTCTATCACCCTATGTACTTTTTATTTTATTTGGAGCTGAGTTGATAAACTAGATTGAACATCCTCAACGACGATCCAGATTTCCTCATAAAGGTCATAACTGGTAACGAATCATGGCTGTATGGCTATGACATTGAAACCAAAGCTCAATCATCCCAATGAAAGCGTCCAGAAGAGCCAATACCGAAAAAAGCACGTCAAGTTCGGTCAAATGTGAAGGTTTTACTCACTGTTTTCTTCGACTGCAATGGCGTGGCGCATCATGAATTCTTACCACAAGGTCGTATGATCAATAGGGAATACTACCTTGAAGTTATTCGCCATTTGCGCGAAGCTACTCGTCAGAAACGCACAGAATTGCGGAAAAAACAATCATGGATTTTGCACCATGATAACGCACCAGCTCACACATCGATGCTTGCGCGTGAGTTTTTGGCAAAAACAAAACCGTTATCATGCCTCATCAACCGCCGTATTCACCGAACTTGGCCCTCGCTGACTGTTTCATCTTCCCAAAGCTGAAGACACCGATGAAAGGAACGCGTTCTGCTACGATTGAGGAGATGAAAGAAAAATCGAAACAGGAGATGTTGGCGATACCAAAAAGCGCGTTTCAGAAGTGTTTCGAGGATTGAAAAAACGCTGGCATAAGTGGGGGATTGCTTTGAAGGGGACAATGATGAATAAATAAATACCTTTTGAAAAAATTTTAAATCACTGCTATTGTTTGATCAGGGAGGTTACTCTCTATTACGATGCGAAAGTAAGTTCGATGCGAAAGGTAAATGCGATATGAGTATAACTTGGTACTTTGTGCTGTTTGCGCAAACTTTTTCGCGAAATAGTTTGAAAATGAAGCAACACTGGTACCACAAAATAAACAATACTCGTAGCGAAGAATGATAAAATAAGATGTGCGAAAGGGAAAAATTAAATCCGAATGGAATATACAAAAACGCATGGGGTACCAATTCTTCGATTACGAAACATTTTTCTTTCGCATCGCAATAGAGAGTAACCCCCCAAAGCTCGTATTTTATATTTGATATATAGAAGTCTGTTGTTTGCTGGGTTAAATGTGTTTAATGTTTTATGAGAAATAATCTGGTTTTTTCAACGAAATATTTTAAGTTTATTTTCAGCACATGTGATATTTACAACCATTTAAAATCCACTATTTTTCTTCTTGCCTCAAGTTGGGCATTATTTACTGTGATCATTCAGTGTGATCAATGACCATTTAAAATAATAAACGAAGAGCAATTTGACTTTTTACTAGTGTTTGAAATGACCGCAGGAAGGCAACCTATGACTTTTGAACCAAGTTAAGAATTTGCATGATGTAACCTGATGTTGGTACTTTGTTGAGATTTTAAATGGAACGGAAACGGCACGCTGGTGTAAGCTGCGGCTGTAGATCACCGGGTGGGGGGTTCTTTTCCGTATTGGTTCACATAAAAAAGAAGATTCGTGCTTTAAAAAAATTTATATTTTTAATTATATTTAAATTCCAAGACGAATGAAGAAGCTGGTAAAGATGAGTTTTTTGAAGAGAATTTTAGCACTGCCTACTTGACGTGACGTAGATATGACATTACGGGTTGCTGCCTAAGATGTTGTTGCCCTGGACAGGCTGCTCGCCCTTATGACTTGTTCCAGCCATCCGTGGCATTACTCTGGCTTGTAAGATTTTAATTAATTGTGAAGTAATGCCACTAATATAAACTTACCTCTTGAGCTACTTAACACAGCTACATTTCAACCGACAACTACACTTATTAAGCCATTTGTATGGATTTTCTTTTCAGAAGGATTTCGTACAAATCATTTTATTAACCTTTAGTATAATTATATAAAAATATAAAATAATCTTCTAAGATATAACGCTATATAAAATTATCTCTATATGCGATTAAAGTTAATACTAGTAACGATAAATGAAATAAGAAATTCTGTAATTCAGTTATATACAAAACAAGTCTTGATTCAATTCGAATATCTAAATTCGGTTTGTTAAAATCTGTAGTACTTAAATTGTTTCATTGCGAATGCAAAGCAACATCGTAAAACAGGGCTTGAATCGAAAAAAAACGGTACGCGGGAAAAGAGATTTCGGTTATGCCACGCTACCGATGCGATCAAGTTGATGTTTGTAATTAATGTTGCTTAAACATAATTATAGTAGGCATAATAAATAGAATATATATTTTTTTGTACTTTGATCTTTTTGTTTTGAACAGAAATAGTTTTATTTATTCAGTGTACTTGTTTTTTTTTTCGTTTACTACGGTCTTTCAATTCATACTAATGGCTGCTGCTGGCTTATTTTCATCTACTATTGATATACCCTGTATTTTATGTTGACGCAAATTATTCGAATCAGTTTTGGCTACACATGTAACAGTGTATTTGAACGTGAATATGATTGTTTGTGGGCGAATTCATTCATGTGAGTTTGACCAAGGTACTTTACTTCATTGTGCTGCGGAATGGGTGAGTTGTTGGATATTCGCACATGTTTGCTTACGCAGTGTGAATGTAACCTGAGTACATTTTTGTTCATTACCCCTGATTTTCCAAAGCTTCAGCCATTTTTCCAATATTGAAATAAATTCCTGTAAATTTCGTGAAGCTAATTGGTGGTTTTCATGAACGCTCAAAAACGCTGTGTCGTCTGCAAAAGTTGAAGTGTGGATTCCAGATGTCGTTGGCATGTCAGAGGCGTAAATCAAATATAAAGTAGGCCCAAGTATGCTACCTTGGGGAACTCCTACCTCGATAGGTGTTGGGCTTATAAAATCACCTTCTCTGATAACAAACTTCCGCCCATATAAGTAGCTTTCCAGAAGTTTGTGTGTATTTGCAGGCAAGTTTAGCTTTATTTTGTGCATCAAGCCGTCGTGCCACACTTTATCAAAAGCTTGGGAAATATCAATGAATAGAGCTGAGCAATACTTCTTCTCCTCAAAGGTCTGTCTTATGACATTGACTAGTCTGTGCGTGACATTTGTTATATAACTCGCGACTTACCTAACCTGAAGGATCTCCCTAAGGTTAATACGTTGGCACAAAAAGAAATTACGAAAAACACAACTTATAACACGAAAGCTGTTGTTAGGCAACTAAACGGTTTAATTTCCGGTTTATATCTATTTTTACTTTTTCCCACAACTAAATTACATGTGGCACTTTGCTTCACTAAATTTGAGCGTAGTTTAAGGCGCTTCTTTAAAACTCATGCAACACCGGACGTTGCCAGAACATACAAAAAAAAAACTGAATAAAAGCGTCCTTTTATAATTTTTTTACAATCATATACAGATAACACTACATAAAAATTACACTGCATGCACTATATATATAAAAAAAAATAAAAATATATAAAACTTAATAACTTCTAAAACTAAATAACTTCTTTTTTCCAAATATTCAAATTTTAAAATCTTCACTTTTCTTTCTGAATCTTTTCAGGTTGATTTTATCTATGTATATCTTTTTCTCTTATATATAGGAGATTTCTAGGTGTTTTAAACTTTTCTTCACTTCTACTCCTTGATTTATATAAATATAATTTGTTACCTGGCGCTTGTTAATGTTGTCTTTTTTTTTTTTTTTGACTTATCCCGGTGCTGCCAAGATCGATTCACTTCAATCTTGGTTTCCCAAATCTTCTCAACAGCCAGCTATTAAAATCCGTTCTCATTAAGAAATACTGCCAAGGTTATTCGAAGAGAATTTTCGGAGGATTTTGAGTAAAGCTCTCCTCCGGATTTTCTCGAATCTACGCTCAACCAACCTCGTGTCGTGTATATGATTCGGGATTCGTCTAATTCCCCGAGGGTTTGAGTTAATCTCTCCTCACCGCGTTTTAGCGGTACCCATGTACTTTTACATACACAGTCGGCCAAGGGCGATATATTGGTGTTGGCCCTGCGATCCGTCGTGTAACTCAGAATCAACTTTCAAACAATAAACCACATTGTATACAGAAAAATGAGTGTCACGTGTTTTTTCTTGTTCTCTGGTCAGAAATATAAATTTTTGTAATGAATCCTGGCAGCCCTGAGCTATCCCAGCCTATGGGGGAAAACCTGTCGTTACAACGTGTTATTTTAGGGAATCCTTGCTTTCTGTGAATGTGGACTATTTCGGATAAAAATCTACTAACTCAGCTTTTACATTTAGACAGACGATGGGCAGACATTTTTTCATTTCTCTTTTGGTCTTGCCTAAACCTTTTACATTTAAGAAATTAATAGACAGACAGAAATTTTTCGCTTCTCTTTTCTTTCCTTTTCGCTATTGATGCATATAAACATTTTAAGCATAGAGAGTAAATGTTAAACTAAAACACAGAATTGAGTTTCCTAAAATTAAAATGAATTTTGAAAAAAATATGGCAAAATTAATACAGTGCACAAAATTGGCAATAGCAGATTCTGACTCCGATGAAGGTGAAGAAGTAGCCTTAGGTACGTATGTACATATATGTGTATATAAAATAAATAATTTAACAATTTATCTGCTTAATATTATCAGGTCTTGTGAAAACAATGCTTACGCTGGTCAAAAGAAAATATGAAAAACCTAAGAGATTATGGGTTCAACCGTGGCGAAAGAAACGCAAAGAAAATGGCTCCTTTGCTTTTTTAAATAAAGAGCTACTTTTAAAAGATGCTAATTCGTATCGCAATTTTTTAAGAATGGACGAGATGCATTTTACAAAACTTGCGGAGTTAATAACGCCGGAGTTATATAGAACTGATAGCTCTTTCAGAGAATCAATTTCTGTGGAAGAAAGATTAGCAATGACTCTTCGATTTCTGGCAACTGGTGAATCATATAAGAGTATGAATTATTCTTCTCTGATTTCACCAGCATTTTTTTCTAAGACAGTGCCTATTGTTTGCGATGCACTATACCGTAATTTGCGTGAAGAGTATTTAAAAGTATGTAATTTACGCTTATTATTCGCTTTTGTTAATTTTTTTGTTTGCAGTTTCCATCCAGTCCCGGAGAATGGGAAAACATTGCTAAAGAATTCGCACTTCATTGGCAGTTTCCTAATTGTCTCGGAGCATTGGATGGCAAACACATTAGCTTCCAACCTCCGCGAAAAGCCGGTGCCTATTATTACAACTATAAGCATACAAACAGCATCATATTGCTTGCTTTAGTTGACGCCCATTGCAAATTTATATTTATTGATGTCGGGAGTAATGGTAGAAATAACGACGCAGCAGTTTTACATCAGACGCATCTCAAAAAAGTTTTAGATGATGAAACCTGTTTACCCAATGACTCAATTGTGGGTAAAGGACGTAACCTACCCTATGTGTTAATTGCGGATGATGCTTTTCCATTACATAAGCATATCATGAAGCCCTACCCTTACCACACGAATTGCAGAAAAAAAAAGATTTTCAACATTCGATTATCCCGGGGAAGGCACGTTGTTGAACATGCCTTCGGGATGCTTTCAAATAAGTTCAGAATTTTTCTGACAAAAATTAATTTGAAAGTAGAGACTGTGGAAAAAATAGTATTGGCATGTTGTGTTCTTCACAATTTTCTTATTGAAAATGACACAACATATTTAAATAACTTGGCAAGTACACCAATGCCAAACTCTGATAGTCAAGATATTCCCTATAATCCAAGGAAAGGTCCAGTCGAAGAAATACGCAAAGAATTTGCTGAGTATTTCAGCAACGAAGGCAAATTAGAATGGCAGGAAATAAAACTGCATTAAAAAAAATAATCGCCTTCCGATTCCATTTTCGTTTGCAATACCAAAAACACGAAATCAAACCTTTGATTTAAAATAACTATCATTTTATATTAAACATGATTTTCAAATTTTTCAATGGTTTGATTTTAACATTTGAATTTAAATTAAGAATCATTTGAATATATGTAAATATTTGATACTCAATGCTTTGTGATACTCAATGAAATTTTTGTGTTCTTTATTTTTCTCTTTATATATATGTATATGTTATAAATCAGCTTTGAACATTATTTTTATTTAATAATTAATTTGATTAAAAACACATCTTCAGACTGTTTTATTATTTGGCGTTTTACTTGCGGTAAATATTCAAAATTCACTTACTTAGATTCGGCCCAGCCGAATATACCACACTCTTACTTGTTGGTCTTGACTTTGTTTGTAATTTCGTACATACCTACGGTATAAGCATACAGAACATTTTAAAAATGTATAATTTTTTAGATATTCCTCAACAATACACAAAAGAAACAAGGATAAACAAATCAAGGATATTCGAGAAGACGATAATTGTACTTACTTCCCACACGTCAAAAGCAAAGTCAATGTATTTATAAGAAAACAGATTATTTTATTTAGTAATAAAAAATAACATTAAAAACAAACAAAAACAAGGAACTTCATTTTAAAAATTTATAATATAAGTAACCAAAAAAAAAAATCAAAATAATTCAATAAAGCTTTATTTAAAAACATTATGTTTTTTAACTAGGTAAAATAAAAATAATACTAATAAATGGTATGTAAAGCTATGTAAATTTGTACATTGTGTTTCATTCTTATAAATAAGTCTATTTAATAAAAATAAGGCACTTCGTTTGGGTTTCAACATTACTGATTAAAATAAATCATCTTCATTAAAAACTCCTTCCATAGAGAGTTGAAGTATGTCAGGAGGGCTGCTTGTTGAAGACGACAAAAAGTGGGATGATGTTGGCATAGATTGTTGGCTTTCGTTGTCAATACAGGTATCACGTCGCTTTTTTTCTATGGATTTTTGCCAGTATTTATGCAGTACGCCCTCAATCTCCCATACAGCATTCACCTGATCGTCACCCTCTATTTCATCCAACACCGATAGCACCTTCTTCCCTAACCAGTCATATTTAGATTTTTTTTGTCCTTTTTTTTCGAGGACTGACTGTAAATCAGTAAGACCTTCTTCTAACGATCGCTTTTTCGGCTTTTTGATTGGTGTGTCTGACTCCGAGCAGTCTTCAATAAATTTATCGGACATATCATCCTGAAACATACAAAGAAAACGCGGTTTTCTATAATAATATGTACTGTTAAAGTAAAGAAACGTAAAAAAACATACACATCGAGAACTTATTTATCAACATTTTTTTTACAAAATACCATGCTACAATAATATATTATTATACCATGCAAAATACATTCTAAGCAAAATACAATTATTGATTATTATATAGATATGGATTTAAAATCATTTGTATTATCACCTCAGCTATATTATTTAACAGCTGTATTATTTAACAACTTCAATTCACTCACCGTACTGGAAACGCTCCCCCTCATACTTAAATGGGTTTTTAAGAATGAAAGCTGCTTAAAACACCATAGCTTTGGTACATATTCATCGCAATTTGTTTTTGCCATTTCGTACTTCAGAAAATGTTACGCTTATTCCTAAAATGCAACAACAATCCATTACTAACTACACCATACTAGGCTAATTGTGCTTTTTATTTTTAAATAACGACCTTTTAGCATAGCCGGTGAACGACCAGAAAGAAACCATCCCTGTTTTACTTTAAACAATGTGCACCACCCTCTTAATTCTCTATGCTGGCAACAGTGCTATTCATTCTGACAAAAAAGAAAAACGAAAACAAGACATACTGGCTGCAACATTAAAATGCTTCTAAATAATATTATTATCTAGCTTACGTTTTATTTAAAATTTAAATGAAGCAAAATTCATTTGCCGTAATAAAAAAAATCACCCTAACCAAACATAAAGCCCAGATGCCATCTGCTAGCAACAAAAGGAAAGTAAGTATTCCTGATTTCTTGTTTGTACAGAGAAAAAGTTTTATTTTATAACATGGCGATCCTCGCCAGTGTTTGTGTATTTTCATAAGAATTTTTGAATTAAAACGCAATGTTGCCTTTAAATTTGCAACAACAAATTCACCAAAACCAACTGCCAGACACACGCATTGTTCGAATAATATCTGTGACTGCTCAAAAGCTCATCTCATACATTGCCAATGACGCTTGATGATATTGTAAGACAAAGACCAACAACCTCAAATGCTACAAATATAAAAGCATTACTTTTACGGAGGATGCATTCTTTACAAAATGTTTTTTTAAATGGGAACAACTATAAGGTGATCATCATAATCAAACTCTTCTAAACATCAACAACAGAATCAACAACAATTAACAGCAACCAGCAGCTACCAAAACAACAATGCAACAACATCAACATCATAACGGCAAGTACTAATAACAAGTATAAGTGTTATTTAATTCATATTTTACTAGAATTACTGCGACACTTACGAGTCTCTCCAATAACGCTTCAGTAAAACTCCGTTCACTTTCGTTGCCCTCAAAATCTATGAATTCAACTCTTAGTACATACTTTTACGGAGGATGCATTCTTTAAAAAAAAAAATTTTTTGACTTTATACTAAATACAAATAATATTTATTTAAGGATATATTTCTAAAGAAATTAAAATAGTAATTATTTTGTGTGTTAAACGTGTTAAAATTATAAATAAAAAAAAAAATTCCTTTATTGATATATTGCCCTAAAGATACATTGCAAAAGACGTTAAAATAGTAATTATTTTGCTACTGTATACTTTTATGTCAAAAGAATATATTAATAACTATATATTAATAATAAGGATATATTAATAACTGTTTTTAGCTATTAAGAATGATTTTCGGTATAAATAATTATGATATATTTTGCCCTTACTGCGGTTTATAACGCAACTTTACTTCATTTAAAATTTTTCGGGTTGGTATTATTGATTACGACTTAACCTGTATAGATATTAAATTTGAATTGAAAAAAAAACAAAAACTGTTAAAGTATTTGGAAACTAAATATTAAAAGAAATATATGTATGTATATATATATTTTTTTAAATAATGAAATAAAACTTGTGAAAAACATTTATTTGTATTCACTAAACTGGTATTACTGCATTACTTACGAGTCCCTCCAGTAAAGCTTAATTAATATTAAGGGTGAAGCTTGACAGATATCAAATAGCGATATCTGGTCATGCCATAGTACTCCATTGACCATAAAAAAATCGTCACGGCATCTGTGACAAGGTCCCCCTTAATTTTTAAGAACGAACACGCCCAAGACCTGTATAATACACATTTCATACGATTGTCTTAAACTTATCTTTAGGTAAGAATGTTGTAAACTTGATTTTTGCCATTGTAAACAACCGTATGAAACACGAACGTGACTGTGCTAAAAGCCACTGCAAACCAGTGTTTTTATTATTTTCAGTTCTACAAAGAACTCATACTTGTGAATATTATATATTGTATTATGCAAACTTCATATACTCTAAACCTTTCGTGACTAGAAAAGCACGAATTCCCTGATTTACTAAAGAAATGCATTACCATACTTAAATTATTCAATTAAATAAGGGTTTTTCAATACAATTTATTATTCTTTTTTACATGTTGATTCCAATAAACAAAATAAATAAAATTCAAATTTGGTAAACTTAATAATAGTTGAACAAATAAATGCCTATGGAAATATTAAAACGCGTCAGTTGCATTAACTGTAAAAATATAATACTCAATTGTTTGAATTTTTGTTCTCTGCTTTTCGATACTTCAAAAAGCAAATCGTAGCAACCAACGGTGGTTGTTTATTTGTTTGAAAGGTGTAAAGAAATGTTAGAGACGTGTATAAATGAAAAAGCTTGTTTTTTTGTGTTTAGACAGGTATTATTAGAGCACTTTTCTTTTAAATTCTCAACAATTTATTTAGATTGTTGGTATATAAAGTTGAATGTTTGAGAATATCATTCAAAAATTTCCAAAGTCTACTGATGATTAGGGTAGTTCCTATGAAATGTCGATATATAGATATCTGGGAAACATAGAAAACAAGCTATTTATAAATTTTTATTGGTATAAATGGTAGAAGCTAAAAATAGCGAACAAAAAACTCAATTGTTTGAATTTATAATTAAGTACAATTTAATGCTGGTCCATCAACTTAATTTTCTTTAATAACATAAACTTGCTTAACCCTACAGTTACACCATCAAATTATTTTCAATTCAGTATCAAGTTTTTTACACATACTGCTTGTCAAAATTTAAAAAAATTGAAAACTGTGGCGTAGACTGCCCGCAATTTTATTTTCAAGATGCCGGCATCAAAAAAAAAAAAAAAAAAAACAATTGAAAATAATTGCTTCCTTAAAAATAATAAATTTGATTTCTAATATTTGCAAATAATTCCTTCAGCTCAAGGTCTTTTTTCTTTTTTTTTTTTAAGTTTTATGTATTTTTCAATATTTTGTCTTCCTTTGACTTCTTCAGGAAAAATGTTTTTTTTTTGTGTAAATTCAATACAAAATTTGAATTCAGTTCACCTTGAGCTGAACGAATTATTTGCAAATATTGAATTAAATAAAGATCAAAGCAAATAGGATCAAGAATTTGATTTCTAATAAATCAGCACAAATTTAATTTATTTTCTAATAAATTAACACAAAAAACTATGGCGGCAGAATTTTTAAACACAAAAATGAAAACTTTGTTCATTAAAATAGCTATCAGCTGTTTTCTTGCCTATACATTTGAACACAGACTTGGAAAACAAATTTAAAAGCAAATTCGTATCAAATTCGCATCAAGTTTTAAAAGTATGAATGTATTGGTAAAAAAGTGAGAGTGTATTAAAACTTGAAAGCCAAAACTTTGTCGTGTAGCTCCCAAGCAAGGCGATTTCATTACTAGGTGAACTTGACAGCACAGGTGATTATTTTTTGCTTGCCGCGTTTTTTGTAATGAGACTGTAAAATTTCTTTTCTTTTGTTTACAAACATTTTCGCGCCATTTTAATCTGAATTTTTATACCCTTCACAAAAATGTAAAGGGTATTTATAAGTTTGTGATTCCGTTTGTAATTTCTACAGTTTTTTTTTGCGACCCTATAAAGTATATATATTCTGAATCAGAATTAATGGAAAAGTCGATTAAGCGATGTCCGTCTGTCCGTCTGTCTGTCTGTCCGTCTGTCCGCTGTTGAAATACCGTTTCTGAGAAAACCATTAGACTTAGAAACTTTTTTCTTTCACCATTCTTTTACCCCATCGATTCATGGGTTTGCTATTTAAATTCAGTAATATCGGTCCACGTATAGCTGAGATATATTCAAAACTCCGAAAAAAAGCAATTTCTTTTGCAGTTTTGTATGAAAATTTTTGAAAACAAAAGTTGTTCGTTTTGCTTCAAACTTCACACACTTATTAAGCATGGTGACTAAAAGGCAAAAAATTTTTTTTTCAGATATCGGTCCATATATACCCGAGATATAGCCCAAATCGGATTTTTAATGAAAATGTCGCATAGGCAAAGCTAAATAACTTTTTTTTGCTCAAAAGCAGTTCTGGTAATAAAATTGGGTTACATAAATATGGAACATAAAAATTTCCGATATCGGTCCATATATACCCGAGATGTAGCCCAAACCGGGTTTTTCATGAAAATGTCGCGTAAGCGAACTTACACAACTTTTTTGTGCTCGAAAGCAGTTCTGGTAATAAATCAGGGTGATATAAATATGAAAAATGAAAATTTTCGATATCGGTCCATATATACCCGAGATATAGCCTAGACCGGGGTTTTCATGAAAATGCCGCGTAAGCGAACTTAAACAACTTTTTTGTGCTCAAAAGCAGTTCTGGTAATGAAATTAGGCTACATAAATATGGAAAATGAAAATTTCCGATATCGGTCCATATGTGCCCGGTCCATATGTAGCCCAAATCGGGTTTTTCATGAAAATGTCGCGTAAGCGAACTTAAACAACTTTTTTTTTGCTCAAAAGCAGTTCGGGTAATGAAATAAGATTACATTAATATGGAAAATGAAAATTTCCGATATCGGTCCATATATACCCGAGATATAGCCTAAACTGCGGTTTTAATGAAAATGTCGCGTAAGTGAACTTAAACAACTTTTTTATGCTCAAAAGCAGTTCTGGTAATAAAATTATGTTACATAAAAGTGGAAAATGAAAATTTCCGATATCGGTCCATATATACCCGAGATATAGCGTGGAACGGGGTTTTCATGAAAATGCCGCGTAAGCGAACTTAAACAACTTTTTTTGCTTAAAAGCAGTTCTGGTAATAAAATAAGTTTATATAAGTATGGAAAATGAAAACTTTTGATATCGGTTTATATATACCCGAGATATAGCCCAAACCGGGTTTTTCATGAAAATGTCGCGTAAGCGAACTTCAACAACTTTTTTTTGATTAAAAACAGTGCTGGTAATAAGATGAGTTTATATAAATATGGAAGATAAAAATTTCCGATATCGGTCCATATATACCCGAGATATAGCCTAAACCGGGGTTTTCATGAAAATGCCGCGTAAGCGAACTTAAACAATTTTTTCGTCTTAAAGCAGTTCTGGTAATAAAATAAGGTGATATAAATATTCGAAATGAAAGCTTTCGATATCGGCCCATATATACCCGAGATATAGCCTAAACCGGGTTTTTCATGAACACGCGGCGTAAGCGAACTCAAACAATATTTTTTGCTTAAAAGCAGTTCTAATAATAAAATAAGGTTGTATAGGTATGAAAAATGAAAATTTCCGATATCGGTCCATATATACCCGAGGTATAGCCCAAACCGGGTTTTTCATGAAAATGTCGCGTAAATGAATGTAAACAACTTTTTTTGCTTAAAACCAGTTCTGGTAATAAGATGAGGTTATATAAATATGGAAAATGAAAATTTCCGATATCGGTCCATATATACCAGAGATATAGCCTAAACCGTGGTTTTCATGAAAATGCCGCGTAAGCGAACTTAAACAAATTTTTTCACCTTAAAGCAGTTCTGGTAATAAAATAAGGTTATATAAATATGAAAAATTAAAATTTCCGATATCGGTTCATATATACCCGATATATAGCCTAACAGGTTTTTGGATGAAAATGCCGAGTAAACAACTTTTTTGTGCTCAAAAGCAGTTCTGGTAATGAAATAAGGTTATATAAATATGGAAAAAGAAAATATCCGATATCGGTCGATATATACTCGAGATATAGCCTGAACCGATTTTTCCAATAACATTTTTTTTTTTTGCTGAAAAGCAGTTCTTGTTATAAAAGAAGGTTACGAAAATAGAGAAAATTAAAATTTTTGATATCGGTCCATATATACCCGAGATATAGCCTAAATCGGGTTTTTCATGAAAATATCGCGTAAGCGAACTTAAACAATTTGTTGTGCTCAAAAGCAGTTCTGGTAATGATATAAGGTTATATAGAAAATTAAAATTTTCGATATCGGTCCATATACACCCGAGATATAGCCTGAACCGATTTTTCCATTAAAAAAATTTTTTTTTTTTGCTGAAAAGCAATTCTCGTTATAAAAGAAGGTTACTAAAATACAGAAAATATAAAATTCCGATATCGGTTCATATATAACCGAGCATATTTAGGTCACATTTTTAATATACTATACATATTCGTGACTATCGTGAAGAGTATTTTAGATTCGGCCCAGCCGAATATACTACACTCTTACTTGTTTTTTTTTTTGTATGATTCTGTGAAGTTTCAAAAAATTTTTGTGAATTTAAAAGTGAAAAACCATTATAATTTGTGATTTAAATTATAAACAGTGATAAAAATTTATATTTAACGTTTATGTAACATTTTTTCTTAGCTGAACAATCTTAGGCGAATTTCGATTTTGACATTCAGGATATGTTTTATTGTTGTAGCGAAGCGGCTACTTTGTTTTTTGTATCATACATAGCACTGAATTCGCCTTCCCGCTTGCATTCACCCAAGGCGAACTCATTACTAGGTGAACTTAACAGCACAGGTGATTATTTTTTGCTTCTCGCGTTTTTTCTAATGAGACTGTCAAATATTTTTTCTTTTGTTTACAAACTTCGCGCCATTTTAATCTGAAGATTGTTTTTGTATGATTTAGTGCAATTTCAAGAAATTTATGTGAATTTAAAAGTGAAAAACTAATATAATCTGTGATTTTAATTACAAACAATTATAAAAGTTTATATTTAACGTTTATATAAAATTTTTTTCCAGCTGAACAATCTTAGGCGAATTTAGATTTTGACATTCATGATATGTTTAACAATAAAAAAATACGTAGTACCGAATTCGCCTTCCCGCTTATATCATCTGTATAAATTCGCCTTGCATTCACCTGTATTAATTCGCCTTGCTCCCAAGTAACTTACCAGCCAAGGCGAATTCATTACCAGGTGAACTTATCAGCACAGGTGACTATTTTTTTCTTCTCGCGTTTTTTCCAATGAGACTGTCAAATTTTGTTTCTTTTGTTTACAAACTTTTTCGCGCCATTTTAATCTGAAGGTTTTTTTGCATGATTTAGTGCAATTTCAAGAAATTTGTGTGAATTTAAAAGTGAAAAACTAATGTAATCTGTGATTTTAATTACAAACAATTATAAAAGCTTATATTTAACGTTTATATAAAATATTTTCTCTGCTGAGCAATCTTAGGCGAATTTAGTTTATGACATTCACGATGTGTTTTACAATAACAAAATACATTGTACTGAATTCGCCTTTCCGCTTGCACTCACCTGTATAAAGTCGCCTTGTTACCAGCCAAGGCGACTTTATACAGGTGAATGCAAGCGGAAAGGCGAATTCAGTACAATGTATTTTGTTATTGTAAAACATATCGTGAATGTCATAATCTAAACTCGCCTAAGATTGCTCAACAGAGAAAAAATTTTATATAAACGTTAAATATAAGCTTTTATAATTGTTTGTAATTAAAATCACAGATTATATTAGTTTTTCACTTTTAAATTCACACAAATTTCTTGAAATCGCACTAAATCATGCAAAAAAACCTTCAGATTAAAATGGCGCGAAAAAGTTTGTAAACAAAAGAAACAAAAGTTGACAGTATTATTGGAAAAAACGCGAGAAGCAAAAAATAAACACCTGTGCTGTTAAGTTCACCTGATAATGAATTCGCCTTGCTTACCAGCTGTGTATTAAAGCTTTTACCAAGGTGCATTGACATCTACAAGGTGGCAGCGCTACGGCATGTGAAATGTATTGTTTACATTTTTGAAAGTGAATTTAGTGTTTAATTCTGTATTAAACATATAAAAATTATTTTTTGAACATAAAAATAATTCAAATATGAATAATTTATAATTATGAAAAGGTACATTCATAGTTTATAATTGTGAAAATAGTTACAAATATTTTTGATAAAAATAGCTTAAATTTTGTTTCTTTTGTTTACAAACTTTTTCGCGCCATTTTAATCTGAAGGTTTTTTTGCATGATTTAGTGCAATTTCAAGAAATTTGTGTGAATTTAAAAGTGAAAAACTAATATAATCTGTGATTTTAATTACAAACAATTATAAAAGCTTATATTTAACGTTTATATAAAATTTTTTCTCTGCTGAGCAATCTTTGGCGAATTTAGATTATGACATTCACGATATGTTTTACAATAACAAAATACATAGTACTGAATTCGCCTTTCCGCTTGCACTCACCTGTATAAAGTCGCCTTGTTTCGTTTGAAGTTGCCTCTCTTCGCATTTGGTTGCTTCCATGATACAAAAAACAAGGTAGCCGCTTCGCTACAACAATACAACAATAAGAAAAACAACAGGTATTTTGTTTGTGTAAAAAGGCGAATTCACACTTAAGCTATCAAAAGTCGTTGATAACGAACATGTTAAAAAATTTAAATGGCGCCGAAAAAGGTAAACAAAACTTGACAGAGAAAGTGTCGCCATATTAATCGAATTCGCCTGAATTCGCCGATGCATCCACCTAATAATTAATTCGCCTTGGTTGCTTCATTTTATTATTCTCATATAAACTCACTAGCAAGACGAATTCATTATTAGGTGGATGCATCGGCAAATTCAGGCGAATTCGGTTAATATGGCGGCACTTCCTCTGTCAAGTTTTGTTCACCTTTTTCGGCGCCATTTAAATTTTTGTACATGTCTTTATAAACTACTTTTGACAGCGTAGGTGTGAATTCGCCTTTTTACACAAACAAAATACCTGTTGTTTTTTTATTGTTGTATTGTTGTAGCGAAGCGGCTACTTTGTTTTTTGTATCATGCTCACTAGCTGTGCTTAAAAAACAACAACAAAAAAGAAAGAAAAGAGAAACGAAAAATGTCTGTCTGTCTATTAATTTGGCAACTCTAAAAGGTTTCGGCAAGTTCAAAGCAGAATGAGAAAAATGTCTGTCTTTTAGTTTCCAAACCCTAAAAGCGGACTATTTGTCTTCCTTTTAAATCAGCTGCCTTTATAGCCAGTCTGATTAGCATTAACTAAACACCAATTATTTTTGTGGTGTTTATCTTAACAACAAAGTCGTCAAAATTTCTACTAGAATAACTTCACAGTATTTGCCATACAACTTGTTGGAAGACTCCAACAGTCGGTTAGCGTGTTCTCCGTGAGAAGGACTTATTTATCGAAAGATATTTTAAATAATAAACATATAAAGAGTTTTACTTACCCTAAACATGGAATTATTTGCAAATTTGTTTGTTTTTTTTCTGTTCCTCTTTGTAGTTTTCTTTATTTTTAACAAAGTTGCCGCATTATTTCAAATTTTTTTAACATACAACCAGAAATGTTAAGAATAAGTTAGTGAATCACATAAGCGTTAGTGCAAACCACAATAGCTCGCGTTAAGTTATGCTCTTTTAAAATTGTTAAAAGTTAGTGAATTGCACTAAAGATTAACAGCCAGTTTACCAATCTCGACGGCGTGCTTGCGTTCGCAATCTAAGAGAAAAAAAATTGATTTGGGTTCATCAAACTTTTTTTATGCGAACGATCTGTCAAAACTCAATGAAAACACATAAGAATATGCGAACGAATAATAGTGAGATAGACAAACTCAAATTGATTCGCGACTAGCTTTCTTTCGCGTTCAGAAAAGTTGAAGAAACTGTCATACCGGCTTGACATTCATATGGTTGAAATTCAAATACCGACTATTTATTTTCAAATTTCACTAATACGCTTTTTCGCTACTGGCAACTCTAATATTTTCTTATTTGCTTTGTTCACTCGTTCCTGAGATGCCATCAGTTCTTCGAGAATTGTTGATGTTGGAGAAAGTCGCCGAGTGATACGGATTGTTAATTGGAGTGTTAATTAAATTTACAAAAAATTAATAATAATTGAGTAAATTTCAAATACTACTACGCAACAAAAGTAATAAAAAAGAAGTAAAGAAAAAATGTTAACGTGGGCATTTTAAACAAAACGAAATAAAAAAAATAAGCAGTAATTAATAAAATTTGGAAATTATTGCGTTATGGGTGTTCTTCGATTTTATCTAAAATATATGTATCCATAAGCATGTAAATATATTAATAAATGTTCACTGCTACCTAATTGCCATTTAATGTGTTTTTAATATTCTAGATAAAAGAAAGTACATGAAAAATTTCTCCAAATAAAAAATTTTTATTCGGCCAATTAATTTTCTGCGTTATTTCTTGTTTGTTTTTCTGCTATTTTGGAAATTTTCAGTATGTATTTTGTTTATTTAAAAATATAAATGAATGCATAAAAATTTAAATAAATTTATATAGTATAAATATGTGTTTGTGTGTTTTTGTGAGAGTGTAGAAATAATAAGAAAAATAAATGTCTTGAGAAAATAAGTAATAATGACGATGCTACAATCTTCATTAAATAAGAATAACATACATACGTATTTTATTTATCAGAAGCTTAAAAAGAACAATTAAAATTAAAAAAAAAAAGATAAAATATATTTTCTTGTGATAATAATTTTTAAACTATTGATTGTTTTGTAATTGCAATAGCAAATCAAAACATTTTTTGTGTTTAATTTTAATGTGATTTTTTTACTGTGTGCGTGTATTTATAGCTTTGTTAAATTCAACATTGGAGCTTTCGATTAAAGACTACATAAACTTGTTTTGTTCGAGCAGAAATTTTCAAGAAAATAAAATATCATTCAAGGTAAGTACAGAAAAACACAAAAGCAGAATTTGCGATAAATACATATATTCAAGTAAAGTAAAACTACAGCTAGAAGATTTATGTAGATACATAGGTACATGTATATACATATGCACGTACAAACATATTTAATTAAATATTTGGTTTAGTTTTATTTTTGTTTTGCAAGATAAGAGACATTCACTTATTTAAAGCACATATCCAAACTACATACTTTTAATACCTACCTACTTTTCAGCGAAACAAAAGTTTATTTTTAATCTACCTTCACATTACTCGTATATGATCATTAAGAAACTACCTAAAAAAATTTAACCGGGATGGAAAGTTAAGTGTATACCTACCTAGTTATGCATTAAAACACATTCGACACAACAGGCTTCGCGAACACACGACTACAAATGCCGCTGGCTACAAATGTGGCCCCACTGTTAGCTAATTAATTATATTGAATAAACAGCTGATATAATTTTTGTCTTTGTTTACAAATATTAAAAAGCTTTTTGTGCTTAACAAGTGGCTGAGTAAATTCTATATATAGCTACTGCTAAAATAGTGCGAGCTACTTAGGCCCAGTTTTTGACTGCGTATTTAAATACAATATTAGTTAATTTTCATTTAAATTTAAGTTGTACCTAACCCTACAGTTACACCATCAAATTTATTGTCAATTAAGTATCAAGTTTTTTACACATACTGCTTGTCAAAATTTAAAAAAATTGAAAACTGTGGCGTATGCTGCCCGCAATTTCAAAACAATTTTATTTTCAAGATGCCGGCATCAAAAAAAAAAAAAAAAAAAAAAAAAAATAAAAATAATTGCTTCCTTAAAAATAATAAATTTGATTTCTAATATTTGTAAATAAATCCTTCAGCTCAAGGTCCTTTTTGCTCTTTTTTTTTTAATGTTTTATGTATTTTTCAATATTTCGTCTTCCTTTGACTTCTTCAGGAAAAATGTTTTTTTTTTGTGTAAATTCAATACAAAATTTGAATTCAGTTCACCTTGAGCTGAACGAATTATTTGCAAATATTGAATTAAATAAAGATCAAAGCAAATAGGATCAAGAATTTGATTTCTAATAAATCAGCACAAATTTAATTTATTTTCTAATAAATTAATACAAAAAACTATGGCGGCAGAATTTTTAAACACAAAAATGAAAACTTTGTTCATTAAAATAGCTATCAGCTGTTTTCTTGCCTATACATTTGAACACAGACTTGGAAAACAAATTTAAAAGCAAATTCGTATCAAATTCGCATCAAGTTTTAAAAGTATGAATGTATTAGTAAAAAAGTGAGAGTGTATTAAAATTTGAAAGGCAAAACTTGGTCGTGTAACTCCCAAGCAAGGCGATTTCATTACTAGGTGTACTTGACAGTACAGGTGATTATTTTTTGCTTGCCGCGTTTTTTGTAATGAAACTGTAAAAATTCTTTTCTTTTGTTTACAAATATTTTCGCGCCATTTTAATCTGAATTTTTTTTTTGTATGATTCTGTGAAGTTTCAAAATATTTATATTAAAATATTCAAAAATATTTAAATATTCAAAATTTATTGAACAAAATAATTTATTTTGAAAACTTTGTTTGCGTTCATTTTTAATTTCACGTGTGTAACGACTTTGATTTAATTTAAGTCTGTTTGGATAAATGCCTTCGTTGAGGTACTTAAGTGTCTTCGCATAATTACCTCTATGAGGTAATTAAACGTCTCCACTTTAATACCTTATTCGCAAAATTACCCAAAAAATACAGCAACTTGAGTGAGGTAATTAAGCGGGGCTTACTGTATAATATAACAGGTATTGTACTTAGAAACGTACGTTTCTCATTACTCATCCCTGACATACTCATTAAAGAACAAATGCAAAAACAACAACAGTATTAATAAGTTCAGGTTTAAACACTCATATTTTTGTTAACAGGTTGTATTATTTTGTTTTTCTTTTCATTTATTCCACACACGGTTGCCATATTTGAAGATTTAAAGTCTGTTTTTGTCGAGTTTTGTAGACCTACATGTTTACTTTCATAAAGGCCTAGGCACATAGAAACCGTCGTACGTCATACGTTGCCTTTTTCAACTGACATCCACGTATACGAAGTATGAAGTTGGCACAATCAGTACTTTGTTTAAAGGATATAAAATCAACTGCATTTTACTTTATTCTGATTAAAATCTTTGGATTTCCATTTCAGACACAGCACAAAAAATCTCACAATTTGTTTTTAATTTAGTTTGGAACGAAAAAATAAATCAATATATTGGTCGATATCGCGAATTGACTACAATCGAGAGTTAAAAAGGGCCAAGTGCGAAAATGGGTTTAAACAATTATTTGTTGGTTGATACTGTTTTATCAGACCATTTTATATATTAATAAACAATGGGCCAAGTATATTTAAGGATTTTAAAGATTTTGCACCCCACGGGAATGCCAATAGTCCCCATGGAAATGATATTTGTGCCGCAGGCCATGACTGAGAAGCATCGTAATGAAGTTTTGTCATGTATTGCAACAAAATAAAACACATACAGCAATTTATAGAAACATATTTAATAAAATTAATACGTTATATAAACTTAGAAGAATTAAACGTAACAAAAACTATCCGCTTTTCTAAAGCTTTTAATCTAATTAATACTCATTTTGAGCTCTTAGCCTCTTTCGCTTATATGAATTTTCCTAGGAAATTTATAGTACAACGTATATCCCTGCACAACAATGTTCGGTTCGGGTAGTATTGAAATTATTTGCTCAAAGTGGATATATTAAATATCGATCTCATTTAATTTAAACAATTGGTTTTCGGATGTGCTAGCACTACTTTTGAAAAACAAAACTTTTACATCATTATCCTCAATGTTTGATTGGCAAATAGCTGCTTATGTGTAATGGCGACTGGTAGTAAATTTTTTTATGTTTTGTTCTGCTAGCGCGATTAATGGTTGTGTACTAGTTTTTATATTTTTCCTTAAAACTTTCTCTAAATGCAATAATTTAGCAGAAGATTGCAGAGCGTCTTCATCTGATCCGGAGCTGTACACTTCATTAAACTCCAGCTTGCTGCGTGTGTTGTGCTCAAACAACGAGAATGACAGATCATCGTTACTACTTGGCCAGGATTGTAAGAGGGTTGTAAAGGGATGTAAAGTCCAGATGTCCTAGGTGATGACGGTCACATTCCTAATAATTACCATAGATTGAATAATCTCAAATTTACATTGAAAAAGTCATTCCCGTGTTCCTTTTATCATTACCGTGGTTTAGATTATACCCATGGTAATGACTGCACGGTAATGATGGAAACGTGACTATTCTTGGATTTAAATGCGTAAATCTTCAAAATTTGTTATAAAATATAATATAATCTAACGAAGACTTAGAAAATGAACAAACCAATACCACAAATTTGGAAATTATAATATAAATAACGGAAAAATATACTAACCACGAGAATGACAAAATTTTAGAAACATGCGCAAAAAACATTAAACACTTCAACAGCTCTAAACCAGCTAACTACATTTTTCACTGCTGTCAATTAACTTTAAAACTAACGGGAATTATCGTTACATTGACTGTGTACACCTAAGCGAAAAACCGGTTTAAAGCATTTTTTCTTAATAAATCAATTGGGCCACGGGAAGTGACGAAAAAAATTGGCCACGGACTAAAATGTCTTAAAATCATAAATATAAAAATAAATTTATATTTATAAAATTAAAATTCAGGTGGTTCATTCTTCTTGAATAAATTGATATACTTCATTTATAATATATATTTTGAGATATTAATGAAAATCTGTGTTTTTTGAACAACAAACAATCGGACACACGTCATGGTAATGACGATTTGCACCGTGCGACCAAAATTTTTCATAAAAATATGTAGAATATTTTATTTAGATTTCCGTGCCTCGTTAAAAGACATTTTGTTTTATTTATTCCTGTTCTCAGAATTTCAATTTTCCAATATATTTAATACCAAATGCGTCGGGCCACAGAATGTAGTCATTTCGCGATATCGACCCATATATAGCTTAACATATACATATGCATATGTTGGCGATGTATTTAAAAGATCATATGTGAAAAGCATTTAAATTCTAAGTAAAAATTATATGTTAAAAAGTTTACAAATTTTGATATAAAAGCTTGTGATCATATTTTAACGATATTTCAATTTGAAGATAAATTTAACTTTAAATTTTATAAATCCTTACAATATTATAAAGAAAGCTAGTATTTTTGCTAATCAATCAGAAAGTTTTTTTTTGTTTCATCACAGAATACGAAACACGAGAAATTTTGTCTAAATTTGAGAGATGGAAGCCTACTCTTAACTTAAAAAATTTGTTTTATGATTGAGATTGTTAAATATAATGGGTGATTTTATAAGAACTATCGGAAATTAAAAAAAAAAAAAAAAAAAAACACATAAAATTCAGAAAAATGCATGTAATATTTATTTGGATCGATAGTTGGGTCGATATAATTTAATGTTTGAAGATTATTTCATGCAAATGTTAGCCTTAACATAGCCCCACCAAAAATAGTCTAGAGGCATTAAATCGCACGATCTGGGCGGCCAATTGACTGGTCCCAAGCGTGAAATAAACTGTTCACCGAACTCGCCTCTCAATTGGTCCATTGTTTCGCGTGCTGTGTGGCATGTGGCACCGTCTCGTTGAAACCACATGTCATGCAAGTCAAGCTCTTCCATTTTGGGCAAAAAAAAGTTTGTTATCATCGCACGGTAGCGCTCGCCATTCACAGTAACGTTGTGATTCGCATCATCTTTGAAGAAATACGGCCCAATGATGCCGCCAGCCCATAATCCGCCCCAAACGGTTGTTTTTTGTGGGTGCATTGGTAGCTCTTGCAATGCTTCTGGCTGCTCTTCACTCCAAATACGGCAGTTTTGCTTGTTCACGTATCCATTGAACCAGAAATGAGCCTCGTCGCTGAACACAATTCTTCGATAAAAAAGTGGATCTTCATCTAACTTTTCAAGAGCCCATTCACAAAAAATTTGGCATTGTGGTAGGTCGTTTGGCTTCAATTCTTGCACCAGCTGTATCTTATAAGGCTTCACACCCAAATCCTTCCGCAAAATTTTCCACGTAGTGGAGTAACAGAGGCCCAATTGCTACGAACGGCGCCGAATCGATAATTCACGGTCATCACCAACACTGGCCGGTACGGCTGCGATATTTTCTTCAGTTCACACTCTACGTAAGCGTGTTGGTGGTTTAATGTCCAACAATGTAAATTTGGTGCGAAATTTTTTTACAATAGCCCGAATAGAAGCCTCATTAGGTCGATTAAACTGACCATAAAATGGAAGAAGCGCGCGATGAACTTTCTTAACAGAGCACGCATTTTGGTAATAAAATTCAATAATTTGCAAGCGTTGTTCGTTTGTAAGACGATTCATGATTAAATTATAGACCAAACTGAAGATGTTTGACAGTGACACAAGATACAAAACGTGCGTGAGCTGTCAAAACTAGTGTTGCCAAAAAGATAATAGCAAAAAAATCACTCATTATTTGCGATCCAAACCGTTGAGTCTTATTGTAGTAAGTTATACACAAGAGAATACTCTAAATTAAGATGCGTTTATTATAAAGTAAGTATAAAGACTAAAGAAAATATAAAGCTTTACATAGCAAGGCTGCTTATAACAAGTAAGGAAAAAACATAGTTGCAATTACAAAAAAGTAGTTTCACAAAAAATAGTCGCATTGGTTATTCGAATAATTCAACTTCTAACAGAGATATGATGAAATCAAGAGTCAAAAATGGGGTTTCACCAATTGTTCGTTCTTTGGCTAAGTTTATAGCAAAAATATTAGTCTTACCTTACTCTTCTGTAAATGTGAAAAGAGTTTGCATCCAAGTAGTTGTAGAAAAAATCTTGTATACTAAACTATACTTAGAACTTTGCAACTATGTTTGTTGTGGCCTTAAAGATATAACCGTGTAAGCAAAATTGTTTTCGTACAATAGATATAGTACATAAAAAGAACTTTCAAAATACTATTAATTATAATGCTATTATTAAATGAAAATGTGTTATGTGCTAAATGTAGTTTTTTATTAAAGGCAATCTTGCTTTTTATTTTTGCCATGTTTTACCCGTCTAAAATATGTAAATTTTATTCAAAAATGATTAATTTTACTTGCTGACGATTTTTTAACGATTTGCTATAATCATGTTAACGATTTTTTTCCTGAATTTGACGATTTTAAACCGGAATAATCTGGCAGCTTTGGTTCCACATTCCTTAATTGCTTTATTTTATTTTTGGCATGTTATTATTATTATTATTGTTACTTTTGTTGCTGTTTGTAACACTTTTATAGGTACTGAGTAAATACATGTGTATTAGTATCTGTTTATCATTGTGGTCCTTCGATTTCTGAATACTTTTTATGGAAGATAATATCTTCGCCTGATATATTTTCTTCGTTAAAATGTTGAAAGATATGTAGGAATTATTAAAAAAGTAAAGAAATCCATTAAACCGGAAGTATCCAAGCCCCATGCGCTTGGTGCTCAGTTGCTTTTGTAAAAGCACTTTTTGTTTTTTTTTTAAACACTTAGTTGTGCGTTTTAGTGCAGCACTTTCGTATGTTTTGCTTGTTAAATAAAGTTACTTTTTCTTTTCTAATATTATATGATGATGGGTTGGTATCATTCGTCTAGCTCAAGTTCAATCCTGGCTAAAGCCAAGAAATATTTTTATTTATAATTATAACAATAATTGCCGCGATCAATAACTCTTGATCAAAGAAGACGGGGGGAAAAAATTAAATACACTAAAGCTGGGGGACAGGACAACTAGCTGTTTCGCAGACGCTAAACTGCTCACCAGCACCCACTAGGATTCGAACTCAGTACCATGTAAACATGATGTTTTTTTAAAACGGCCGCTTGACCAACTCAGCCACTGAACTCTTATTTTATTTTTTCGTCTATATTTGTCTCTTATGATCAGTTTTTTTAGTTTTTCTTTTAATGTATTGGTGTTTGCCCTTGCATTGGACATTTGTTAATATTTTTTAAGGAAATATATACCCGTATGTGTTTATCTATAAACATACTTTGCTATGTAAATACATATGTATCCATCTACGCGATTGATGTTATTGCACAAAAAAGCTTTAATAAATTGAAAGGGAATACGTATGTATGTTCATACAGATGTACATATGTACTTTTGTATATTAGGGTGATCACTTTTTAACATTTATTTTTGCAAAACGTCAAATATTTCGCTGGTCGAAAAAGTTCACTCAAAAACTGCGTTGAAGTAATAATATTTGCATGGAATGCAGAATGTATATTTTCTAGATGGGCATAAATGTACATTCTGCAAACCTGTAGTAAAAGTTTTAATAGGAACAACTCAGTTTGCGGTTAATTTCATTTTGGTGTGCGCTGAAAGATGTGCTTATTTATATAAAAATAACTTAAAATATAGCAAAAAATAGCTTTTGGATAGGTATCTGAGGAAGGGCAGGGGATTTTGACGTTTTCTGATGCCGACTTTGGAAATACCCAAAAAACTCGGAACCGCTTCGCTAACTGAATCAGAACCGGCTTTTCAAACTTGGTTCGAGTTTTGGCCGTGGAACGTGTATCTGAACTGTTAACAGTCATTCTATTTAGTGCGAAATTTGAAGTTGCCATACTGTTTCTTTAGAATGGGAAATTTAAGCGATTCCTGAAGCCGATTTTGGGAAAGAAAACAAATCTTGGTACGCGTTATACGGCTAATTTTCTGGTTATATGGGTAATTAGTTTTATATGGAAGCGTGTTTTTAGTTTTTTAAATTATATTTATTTTAATATTATTTCCAACACAAATTTTTTAAGTTTTAACATTTAAATTCTGTTTTGTGATATCAACTCCTTTATTCGTATTTATTTACAATTATTAACAAAGAATAATAAAAATGTAATTCGTCATTCATGGAAAATGTAAAAATAAAGCGTAACAATAACTCTACTTTATTTTACGATATTTACTTAATATCATTTTTAACAAAAGAGTTCTTGTTCCATATAACAATGCAGTACAAATTTATTCTTAATTTAACAAAATCATTAAAAATCTTTCAAAACTTATTTATTTGTTTAAAAATTCTTAGTTTTTTTTTATTAAATAACATGCTTCTAAAACATACTTTTGAGAGTTTTTAAGAAAAAACTGTTTTGTTTTAAAACAGAAATCATACTTGAAAAGTAAAGTGTAGTACAGTGCAACCTTGTTTAACATGACTGCTCGATAACGCAATAGTAAAAATAATATGGTATGGTAATATATGACACAAATGCGGGATATAACCTTCGTGAAAAGGGAATCCATTGAGGGTTGGGAGTGAAATCTTTGATCAGGGTATTCTCTGCATCATGAATCGTCACGTATTGGTCACATGGGTATTCGCACTTATATATTGATATACTGAGTGTTCTCTTTGCGGGGATCACCATTCTACTTCCAGTTCAGTAAAAAAGTTTCAAAAAACTTATTTTTCGGGCGGACAGCTTTTCTGTCCGATGCCCAAAAATTTGTTGGTAGATTCTTTAGAAACCTTCTCAAAAGAAAAGTTCCGTTCATGAATTGCGGAAATATTTAAAAAAAAAATTAAGACGGTCATTTTGCCCCCTTTTGACCACTATGTGTTTCAAATTGGAAAATAAAAACTATCCTATAAGGACTCTCGCACCTCAGGGTATCTGAATGCCGAATTTCATCAAAATTCGTTCAGCGGTTTTGGCATGAAAAGGTTACAGACAGATAGACAGACAGAGTTACTTTCACATCTATAATTTTAGTAAGGATATTCGAGAAGTGCTGGACAATAATACTCCAACAACAAAAACATATTTTGGAATAATACCAATAATAAAATAACATTGTGTGCCTGGCTGCGGTTCTTTGTAGAAGATGGTTACCAGAAAGGTATAGCCAGAGGATAAGATGCACTATTTAATTCTTCCGTAAGAAAATTCCAAACGTCTTTAGGGCCTTTTACAAAATTGCAAGCAATGGACCTGTTACTTTGCATTCTATTGAGCAAAATTTCATGTTGCACCTCATTAACAAATCTAGTCCTAAAATAGCTGAATATAAGCTTTTACATTTTAACTAAAGGAAATAATTACTTACATGATGAATACAGTCCGCCTGCAAAAATGATGTGAACAAGAATCAAAGGGAATAAAAAAAAAATAATACGAGGGAAATAAATGTTTACGATTAGGCGAACTTTGGCCGAATGTGAATTTTTTTAATGTTATTATTCCAAACAGTATTACACATAGAAAATGTGAATTCATTTCTAAGGGAAACGTATTAACTATTGCAATTTTGTGAAAGGCGATCTTTTTTCATGGGAATGACTGTTTACGATAGTGGTGTACATCATTTTCCTGATATATTGGCTCAAACCTGTGTAATTTCCAAATGCTGGAAGTTCTCGTGCGACGTCAGGGTTAGCTTTCATTTTTTCTACAAGGGTGTCTTAAATTGCTTCTGGGCAGTAATTTGAATAATTTTCAGATGGGCTTTCAAAAAATAATTCTTCAGCAGTTTTTGAATTTTATTATAATACTAAAAATGTAATTTAGTAATCACTTTATTTTCCAGTCTATTTCGCTTTCAAAAACCATACAGTAACTAAAAATTTTTTTGGTACCAAAATTATTTTAAAGTAGCTACTTGGGTTACTTGGCTTAGTCACCAGTTGCCATTTGTAACTGACAACACAACTAAAGTTCGGTTGCTGATAATAATCGAGCCATAAATAAACAGCATTGTAACAAATGGTAGAGTGGTGTTTTTGGCCAAATCAAGTAATAGGGCATTTACATCTACCCAAAATCTAGTAGATTTTAATGCAAATCTTGAACAAAATCTTAACCGTTTACCCTTCCATTTTTTGACATTTAACAAGATTTCATTTTCATAAAATAATTTTTTGCAAAGGGTTTGACAGCAATAACTATATCACATTGAATTCATCATGTAAAAGTATAGTTTTTTTATTTCTGCGTATTATTTTAAAGCATTATTTTGAACAAAACCACAGTTGTATAATAGAGTACTTCAAAAATCTACCAGATTTCATCAAAATCTAGTCGCCATCTAGATTTCATTTGGAAAATCTCGTCAAAATCAACTAGATTTGATTCGAAATCCCGAAAATAAAGGGTGGTTAAATTTCAAGGGCCGATATTGATTTTGAATAAAACACAAACTATTTAGGAAATTATTGTAATTTTATTTTATTATGATATATTGGTATTATTCAATTATGTATGGAACAAAATATCGGCCAAATGGGCGCCGCGACCACGGCGGCACACCTCCATCCGATGGTTCAAATTTTCGATGACCCTGAGGCATAATGGAGGTTCTATGCCGTTAATGTGCCGAATTATCTCATCCGTATCTTCCAATTCGGGCCATAAAAAGTTCGTTATCATCTCACGATAGAGAACACCATTCACAGTAACTGCCTGACCGGACTCATTTTGGAAAAAATACGGCCCGATGATGCCGTCAGCACATAAACCGCACCAAACAGTCACTTTGTGGCTGCATTGGTTTTTCGACAGTCACTCTTGGATTCTCATTCGCCCAAATGCGGCAATTCTGTTTATTGACGAATCCACTGAGGTGAAAATGTGCCTAATCACTGAAGATGATTTTCTTCGAAAATTGATCATCATTTTCATAATAAGTCTGGATAACTTTAACACGTTGTTGGATTGTGTATCTCTCCATGGTTCAAATTGAGTAAGTCTGAAATAGAGAAATGTCAAATAAAACTCGGAAAAAAACTTGGCGTTTAGGTGTGGTTCACATTCAACATCGGCCCTTGAAATTTAACCACCCGATAGTAGATTTGGCTTAGGTGTAAATGGCATATTAAGTATTAAAAGGTTGCACAGAATGTTCTAAAGAACACTGCAATTCTTAAAACAAAACAAACAAGCTATAGAACATTTAGAAACAGAACAAACACTTCATAGTTTGGAAACGCCTTCACGGCAGTGCCTGACTGTACTTGAATTCGGTTTCACATCAAAATCCAAAACAAAACATCACAATAAAGCAAAGAAAGATTGGCATTTAAACATACTGCGTCTTAAATATTTGCGCTTAATTCAAAGGCAAAAACCATGAACAACAACAATACACACAAACATGAGCATACTGTGCATACAACACTTGTGCACTAATATAAATACAACAACAGATTTTATAAACAAAACTGAAATAGAACATTACTTCAATGCTTGAAGTTCTACTTCAATTTTTTCCTATTTCATTTGGTTCTACTTGTGTTTGATTCTGTTTGTTCTAAATACTTATAAGACAGTATTCGTTTATGTGTTTAGAACATTTCGGCACTGAAGTGTTTGTTTTGAAATGTGAAAGAAGAGGATGGATAGTACTTGAAAATACTACGATGTTTTGTAAGACATTTTTATTGTGCTTGAGCAGCCCTCTATTAATTACTTTGGCAGCATTTCGTTATTCCAGCCTGCGTTGTAAAAAAGTACCTAAAGTTTTTGTTTTATTTTTTAGTTCTTTTTCTAAATTAAAATAACCTTTTATTGGGTTTAAAATGAGCTATTTAATTCAGAATTTGGCATAGATATATTTTACCAGGAGGCTTATTCTGAATTGCGATGCGAAAGTTATAGCGATGCGCAAATGAATTGCGATGCGAAAGATATTTGGTATTCTGTAAGTCTTTCGCATTCACATTCGCAACTAACTTCGAAATGTGGCAATACTCTTCCAAAGTAAATACATAAACCTCAAATTTATTTCTTATTCGACAAGCTTTACAAGGTCAAAAAATGTTTGGTGGCTTTGAGTATAAAAAATAAATAGTTTAATTAAAAAAAAAAAAAAAATTGTGAACAACTGAGTTTTATTCGCCATGTCAGCCTTTAATATTGATAACAATCAAAAAATAAAATTAGAGACGTGTGTAGAAGAAAACTCAAAATTCTCAATAATTTATTTAGATTGTTATATATGTATATAATATAAAGGATATAAAGTTGCATGTTTGCTTAGGGTAGCTCTTATAGTGAAAGGCCAATGTAAGCGGCTTGCGGCAACGTGCGGCAACCACCTGTTCTATTTGCCGCTTGAGTTTATTTGTTGTGGGCAAATGAACGCGGCTAATTGAAGAAAAATTTGTGCTTCGAATATTAAACAAAAAAACATTTTGATTTTTTATTAAAGCCAAAATAATTAAACGAATTCAATTGTTGAACTTTCAAAACCGAAAATTAATTTCTGTCTTCTATTTTTTTTCTTTACTTCTTGGTTTGACAAATTGAAGCGGCAAAACAAAAAGTTAAATTGAATTCAACATTGCCGCACGGCCGCCTTCAACGGCATTGCCAAAGTAAATTAAATTCAACAATTTGAAAGTTTTATATGAATATTTTGATAAAAAAAATAATTTTTTGTAAATGGGTCACATTGCTGCCGCCTGCCGCTTACATTGGCCTTTCACTATTATGGAATGTGGACATAAGACAGCTAGGAAACGTAAAAAACATGGCAAAAAAATTGTGTCATTTTCAAAAATTAACCGTGTTGTACTATAGTGTGATGACGAAGATGGAAATAAAAAAAAATGAGTGAATAGACAGAAGATTGCCTAGAAGCAAATCCGACATTCTAAATTAGAGTGAAAAGTTATTTTATTTTGTCTGACGGGTATTTGGTGTTTTTAAGTGGCTTTTCGCCAAAACACTATGCTTTTTCATGAATTCCATTATTACTTCGAACTGTCGCATCTTAGTAGTCTTGTTGTTAGTTTCCCTGAGTAAAGTTTCATTATTAAAAGCAATTAATCTATCAGCTACCACAATAAGTTATTATTTGGTTTAATAATTTTTTGTGTTATTTTAACAAATCAAATAGGTGAATAAACAAAAAATAATAAAATACTTCCATTTTCATGCTTTGCTAATGCTGTGTTGCTATCGAATGAATTTTGCGAGTATGACATTTGTTTTCGCAATTAAGAATGCCGACCTTTTCGCATTTTAAATGCGAATAAAAAAGTACTGTACGAACATCGCAATAGAGAATAGCAACTCTTCGCATATATGCGTATTCGAGTAGGATTACCATTCGCATCGCAATTCAGAATTAGCCTCCAGGTTTCCGCAACGCCTATTGGTTGCTTTAAGCGAGGTTACACTGTACTAATTAATAGCCAGCCGCCTTATTAAAGTTGCAAAATAATTATGCATGTGTTCTTTCTTGTTTGCGTTCATAAAAAGTTTTATTTACTTTTTACGGTTTGATAAAGATTTTAATTTGAAAAAACTTTGCCCCAAAAATATACATATGTACATACTATGCGAGTACATATGTATATGCACAAGTATGCATATACATGCTTGAAAATATGTCAGTTTCAAATTGTTCTTTATTTCGTTTCGTATCTCTTTCCTTTAGTTATTTTCTCAAATAAGGGAATTCATACTAGACACTTTGTTATGTGATTATTCGTGAAGAATAATCAGTTCATCAATTCAAATAACTTGGCATTCGGCCACAACCACGAACGACCACGTCTACTGGACAGTTTTGCTATGTTTTGTAAAGCGAAAACATTTAAAACTGCATTTTAAATGAACGTGATCAAAAATGGTTTAAGTATGCATTTAGACGTTTTATTTTTGTTGTTGTTATTGTTGTTCTGTTGCTGTTAAATGACTCAATTTATGGCGGACTCTATTATGGATGTGAGTTTTTTGCTTGTTCAGCACCAAAAACCATAAAAAATATATTTGTAAACAGGTACACACAAACATTTAACCATTTCCTAGCGAACTTAATTGTTCAGTATCTAGAATAATTTTAATTTTACTGAATGAATTACTTCCCCATATGTAAGTTTTATTTCTCTTGAAACCAAACCACAATACCGAAGAAGTAGCGCCCTTTACTTTATCTACATATATTTTATGTACTTTTAAAATAAACCGCAAATGAGTAAAGAGACTGTTTGGTAGAAAATTAATAAATTGCTTAAATTAATTTATTTCGTAAAAAAATAACAAAATTACAGGGCGACTGATCAATTTTGCTACATTAAGAAACTCAAATAACTTTTTGTAAAGTGTATCTAGTTTATTTTTTAGTAATTCATTTGAAAAATAATACATTTTTATTAAAGTGATTCATGAAGTTTTGAAAATAGTTGAATTCAAATTGCCTCCAGCCTCGTTGACATATGTGCAACATCTTATCAAAATGCATGACAATGATTTTTTGCTGCCGAATAGTTGTCAAAATTTTGACAACTATTCGTAAATTCTACCAACAAAACATATGTTGATGTTTGTTGGTGTTGTATTTATTGTAATTCTGCCACTACCTATTAAAGCAGCCTTGTATAAAACTGTATACGAGTATACAGTATTGCCGCTTTAGTGCGAAAGTTGGAGTTGCTGTATTGCTTACAGGGAAGGGAGTAGTGTTTTGTCTTTCGTTCTGTATACACGTGTTTTTCATTGTCGTCCGTGTTTTCTATACTTATATTTATGATTATTAATAATTTGTAAAAAACGATATTATACCGTAATAGGTAGAGTTCTTTTTTTTCATCATGTGTGCACGTGCTTTTTTTATTATTTTTTTGTTTGTTTTTCTCTATTTATTATTATTAATTTCTTTTTATTTTCCCCTTATGTATTTTATTGCCTTGCGGTGTGCGCGGTGTTGAACTAATTTTTATTATTCTGAGCAGTGTCGAAGGTATATACACTGGGCACTAATCAGTTTTAACTAATTTAATTTCAACACTTTAAATGCTGTCATAACGTTTTTTTTGGTCGTTCCGTGTGTTCACAACATTATTACTCCCTCCTACATCCTCATAATCTATTTTCTTAGTTCCAGTGCAATGCACTGCATATGTCGGGGCTATCCCCTGAGTACTGGTCCAAGATAAAAAAAAAAAAAAAAAAAAAGTGTTAAAAATCAACGCAAAGACATAATACATATACTGTATGTGACACGAATTAAAAATTCTTTCTGAAAAAATACCTTTTTTGTGTTTGAGAAATATTATTAAAACATTTATCTGCTTTAAATTCTCATTGTTTTATTCAAAATAATGGAATAAATAGTCAAATGTTTGAATATATTTTTCAGATGATTCCAAGTCTACTGATGATTAGGGTAGCTCTTGGGAAATGTCGACATATAGACAATTAGAAAACATACAAAATAAGCTGCTGGTGTATTTTGATTACTATCAATAGTAGTAACCAGCGTTGTCAACTTTGAAATTTCAAAACGCACCAAAATTTTGAATTTTTTCGTTTCATTTTCAAAAACTTATTTTGTATTATAAAATTAAATTTTTATATTAAAAACACGATAATGAAACAGCCTTTTAAACGACTACCTATTATACAATCAAACTCGGTATGATATCACTGCCTGGTAGCATGCCATCAAATTCGTTCAACAGCTAGAATTCGTGTTTGTCAAACTTGGCCTCTAGTACGACTCTGTTAGTTTTATTAAGATAATGTTACCTTTACAATAATTATAACGATATATTATCAAATTTATTATTAAGCAATATCGTTTAATTATATTTGGTGTCAACCGAAATCAGCTGATACTTCTATTGCCTATTATCAGGGACACTAAAATACAGCTGCTTACCGTCGTCAAAATTATATTGCAGAAGCATACAACCATTACTGTCGAAAGAATTTATGATCAATAAAAGTTACAGAATGGCACTTCAAGCCTTGAAGGCTTGATTCAATCAACGACAATTCTACCAAACACAGTGTACATTTCACATGTGTTTTCATAAGCGGTGTCTATAAAAAATGTATTGAAATAAAGGAAAATTTGCCAGAATTATAATATATACAAGATGAAGTTTAACATAATCAATATTTAATACAAACGTTTTCCAATAACTTTATAATTTATTTAATAATTTGGTAATTTCTCAATTACCAAAACCGTAACAAAATCAGAGACTGCATTTATCGCAATATTTAACAAACTTGGTTTGATCGATTAATAGCAAAACACTCCCTAAAAGCAGTAAATTTTATAAAAGAAAATTTTTCTTTTTCTTTCGACAGTGTGTATAATATATATCAGCAAGATAGTCTTACTTTGTACATATAGCACGGTACGTTTTTCACGCAAAATGACACGTAAAAATTTTGGACACTTGATTATAAACTTTTTTTTACATTGAAATAAAAAGTTGAGTTGAATTTGCCACCGAAATTTAAAAAACGCGCCGAAAATGTAAAAAAGCGCACCCCGCACCGACTAAAGAATTTTTCGCACAAATAATTTTAAAAAGCACCAAAAACGGTGCGAAACGCACCGAGTTGACAACGCTGGTAGTAACTAATAAAGTAAATAAACTCAATATTAAAAATCAAGAACAATCTCCGCCCTAAATCCAATTATCTTTTTCTTGTAAATTTACAGCAAAAATAAACATGTTTAAAGATTATACGGCTTCTTAATTGTAATATTTTTTCGACAGGGTCAATTAGTTTTTTTTTCGATTTCATTTAGTCTTTAATGCTTTTTTCAAACACAAGTATTATGTGTTTTTATTGGTTGTGGTTTTATTGAAACCTTAATGTGCAAAAAGAATAAGAGCATCTATGACAAGCGTTTTCTCGTCTTTAAAACAGCCCAAATCTCAATTTCTATCACTTTATGTTTTCAAACCTGTTTCTGCTAGACAAAAAATCAATACTTCTGTTATTAAAACTATTTCATACTCATTTTTCAGTTGTTTTCTAAATGGAAACAACTCAGTTTGGGTTTGAGTTTTGATTTCAATGTAAACAATGTCGTTTTACTGCTGTTCAGTAAATACTCGTATGAAGTAAAAAGTCATTGTCATCCATTAACTTTTTTTTACATTTGAATATGTTAATGGCGAAAAAAAAAAAAATTATTACTATTATTAAAAGAATCAGACATGAAATGCTTGTACGGAGGTAGGTAGGTACTAGGCGTAGTTATTAAACAAATGTTCTTTTCAAATACATATGTATGCATGTGCATTCATATTTGCTTGGCAACTGAATGTGTGCTTTGCATTTCTATTACTCATCTAATATACCTTTCTCATTTTAAAAATATTACGTCTGGCAACAGATGCTATTGTGGAAATTTGAAAAGCACAGTGGGGCAATTTAAAAAAATTAAGCAAACAAAAAAATAAATAAATTGGTTATGACACTTTTGCAATTTTTCATAGATTAAAAGAAAAAAACTTTTAATACCAAGTTTTTAAAGTGCGGTCCACACTTGACATGAAAGTACTAACAAGAACAGCAAAATACTGTCATTGTCAGGTGCGGACTGTAAATGTTATTGTTTACTAGCCGTCTTGAGACGACCCTGTCATAACAGAAAATGACGTTTTAATATGAAAGCTGTTTTTGTGTTGTGTAAAAATAGTTTCAAATTAAAAGAAAATGTGTGTGAAGATAAATTTTAAAATTTTTAACCTCAGCCCCAAACCTGCTATTTTAACATACCTCTGTTAATGTACTAACATGGCTCTGTTAAGCAATAAAAATATGTTTTAAACCAATAATTTTAACAAATCTATAAAGAAGGGTTATAAAAGTTTTAAAAGAACGCTCCAATCAAAGAAAATTGCACGAACTTAAAATTACAAATATTATAAAATTTTTCAGAAATAAAAAAGATGGACGAAAAAAAATTATTGGAGACCACTCCTTAGGCCGTCCGTAACGATGTCCAGTAGTCAAAAGTCATAACAGTGCGTTTTTCTAGAAATAACAGCCATTAAAAAAAAATTATCCTTTGAAATTTGAAAATGGACTTTGGTCCCTTTTACGAAAATGGTAGGAGATGGGCGAAAAAAATTATTGAACTATATGCTCGGATATATATGGGCCGATATCGAGGAAAAATAATTTTTGCCTTGTAATCGCCATGCCAAAAAGGTAATCAATCATCTTTCATGAAAATTTTCATCGGTTTAGGCTATGTACCCGAGGTACATATGGACCGATATTGAAAATTTTCATTTTATATATTCTAGTAACCTTCTTCGGCTTTTCAGCAAAAAAAAATTTGTTTCATAGAAATAACGGTTTAGACCAATGCCAAGCCCGCCCTATATGCTTGATGCTCAATTGTTCTTGTAAAAGCGCTTAGCTATAGGGCTGTGCTCTTTAATACACACATACTGCACTCAGCACTAGCAATGAAAAATCCACTGCACACACACAAGAGCAAAACAAAAACACTTTCGCATGCTTTGCTGGTAAACATTGACAACAGCGATTATCAGTGTAAATTTTGTTTTTGTAAATATGTTTTGCTTTTTACAACAAAAAATACGAAATAGAAGTAATAATGGTGTTTGTTCTTCCACAAAGAACTTTTGGGCACCCCTGGCTTAGACTACTTCTCGGGTATACATATATGGTCCGATATCGGTATATGGTAACCCTTATATTATCAGAACTGCTTTTAAGCAAAAAAAAAAAAAGTTGTTTAAGTTCGCTTAAGCGGCGTTTTCATGAAAAAGTCGGTTTAGGCTATATCTCGCGTATATATGGACCGATATCCGGGAATTTTTTTTTTGCTTCTAATCGCTGTGACAAACAATTGTGTCAAGTTTGAAGCAGAACAAACAATTTTTTTTCAAAGATTTTTATATACATATAATTGCAAAAAAATTGTTTTTTTTCAGAATTTTGGATATATCTCAGCTATATGTCAACCGTTTTTATTGAATTTCAATAGCAAACCCATGAATCGATGGGGGTAACAGAAAAAGTACTTTTTTAAAATAAGTTATAAATTTGTAAAAAGGCACCTTTCTAAAAAGTACTTTTCTTAAAAGGTAATTTTATCTTTTCTAAAAAGTACTTTTCTTAAAAGGTTTTTTTAAAGTAATGTTTGATAGTAATAATATATTAAAAGTACCTTTTTCTGAAAAAAAGTTTAAAGGTTTCTATTCAAAGGTACGTTTTTAAAGTACTTCTTGAAAATGTATTTTTTGAATTATACTTTATTAGTTATGTTCTTTATAGCTACTTTTTCTTAAAAGGTGCTATTTTAATTAAAACTTTTGTAAAAAGTAAGTCGTTCCCGTGGGGTGCAAAAATCCTTAAAATCCTTAAATATATATGGCCCATTGCTTATTAATATATGTTTTATAAAACAGTATCAACCAACAAATAATTGTTTAAACCCATTCTGGCACTTGACCGTTTTCGACTCTCGATTGTAGTCAATTCGCGATATCAAACCATATATAATATGGATTTCTGCCTTTCATTATTTTGTAAAAGTAAAAAATTATAAATAGCTTGTTTTCTATGTTTCCCAGCTATCTATATGTCGACATTTCATAGGAACTACACTAATGATCAGTAGACTTTGGAAATTTTTGAAAGATATTCTCAAACATTCAACTTTATATCCCAACAATCCAAATAAATTGCTGTGAATTTAATAAAAAGAAAAATGCTCTAAAAATATCCGTCAAAACACAAAAAACAAGCTTTTCTATTTATAAACGTCTCTAACATTTCTTTACACTTAATTGTTTGAATTATTTTGTAAAATTATATAACTAAGCGCTGGTTAATTAAATTTTCAAAGTCCGTACCTATAGTGCTAACAATATATGGAGAAACATGATCCCGATACTTAAGATTATGTATAAATCTTACTACTCTATTAAAGTACAGGCGAAATTTTACGATATTCTGTTATGACGTGCCTGAGTAAATTTCAATCCCATATAAAAACAAAAAATACTCTCGCCACAATGCTATTTATCTGTTGAAAAAAACGAGTTTAGTGACGATATATGTATATGCCAAGAACCTTATGATACGAAACAAATGTTAAAGGATCATTTCTAATAAATATTGCGGGTGTTGATGCGCTATGAGAAAAAAAACATAGCTTTTGATCTAGAAGAGTTTAAATACAAAAAGTTTTTACCAGCCCAGTCAACTATCGTGCTGAATTCAACATTTATATTATGCTCTAAATAATTTAACCCCAACCCTTTGTCGCAAGAAAGCATTTCGTCTCCATATGTGTCGCAAGAAAGCATTTCGTCTCCATATGTGTAACATTTACAGAAATTTAATATTCTAACCATGGGCTGAAAAGTCCCGGGCCTAACAAAGAAAACACAGTATTTTTGGCTCAAAATTAGTTTTATTCATCAACGTAATCTCCATCAAGAGCAACGCAACCATTTCAGCTCCGCTCTAACATTTCAATACCACTTTTGTAGAACGATTTATCTTTTGCCTCAAAGTAGGTCTCAGTTTCAGCGATAACCTCTTCATTCGTGCGAAATTTCCTATCGGCGAGCATTTTTTTCTGGTCTGCGTACAGCCAGTAGTCGTTGGGAGCCAAATCTGGCAAATACGGTGGAAGTGGGAGCAATTCGAAGTTCAATTCATGTAGTTTTGCCATTGTTTTGATTGACTTGTAACACGGCGCGTTGTCTTGATGAAACAAATTTTTTTCCTTTGCCATATGCGGTCGTTTCTTTGCAATTTCTTTCTTCAAACGTGCCAACCCTATATAATATTCACTGTTAATGGCATTTTCTTTCTCAATATAGACGATGAATATTACACCACGCACGTCCCAAAATACTGACCATAACCTTTACAGCCTATTGTTGTGCTTTCGGGCGTTTGGATGAGGTTCACCAGTTGCTGTCCACCCAGATGACGATCGCTTTGATTCCGGAGTGAAGTGATGGATCCATGTTTCATCCATTTTCACATATCGACGCAAAAATTCCGCTTTGTTACGTTTAAACATGACCAAACACTGCTCAGAATTATCAACACGTTCTCGTTTTTGGTCAACATAGAGCAAACGCGGCACCCACTTTGAACAGAGCTTTCTCATAGTCAAATGATCATGAAATATAAAGCCAACACGTTATTTATTATATCTTTACTCACGCAACTTTACTTTTCGATCATTCGAAATGATTTTGTGGAATTTTTCTGTTTCCTGTTTGGACGTCCACTGCGTTCTGCATCATCGGTGTCTCTACGACCAAGTTTGAAATCAGCAAATCAACGTTTTACTGTTGGTTCTGATAGAGCGGAGTCTCTATAACACTTTTCATGCCATTGCTTCGCTTGAGCGGTATTTTTTCCCATCAAGAAGGAGTGTAAAATTAAAACAGGAAATTGTTTTTGATCCATTGTTTTGAAAATAAAAAAGTAGTGTCACTCTTAGCACAATAACTCACAAACTAATGAATAGAATAGCATGAAATTTTAACAGCTGTCTTTTGAAGGTCAGTATTAACTGAAAAAAGGGTGAATGCAATAAAACTAGCGCCATCCATGTGTTGGGCCTGGGACTTTTCAGCCCTTGTAGTACAAAGATGCAAGTGCAAGTACAAAACCTTGAGGCACTCCTCTATTGATTTTCAGTAAAATGCTTTTCTTAGAAGATGTAATACTTTTTCAAAAATAGATATTTTTAAAACGGTATTTTTTGAATAATACTTTTTTGATTACATTTATTGGAAACGGTTTAATTTAGATTTGCACATGTTTTTGTATGTATTCGTAATGAAGTAGAAATGAGCTAATCTGCCACATGTGCGAACTTATTATAAATAACATTCTTAAACGTGATCTGTACTGTTCACTGGCTATTAGATGGCTGGCCATTATGAATACAAATAAGTGATCGGGGTTTTTTTTTACTCTAAAAATGTCTTTTTAAGGATCGGAAATTGTTAACAGATGGAAGCAAATCGGTACTACGAAGTGATTGCTGTTTATTAATTCATATTATCTGTTTAGTTTTCAGTTTCAATTAGAATTTTTATTTTCATTGTTTTTGCTTCTATGGCTTAAGCCAAAAAAGTCAATGAGTGATTTGCTTAATGTGAAACAACTAAATCTGGTCAATCATGTTTGATGAATTTGAGACGCAAAACAATGGAATTCCAATGTTGTTTTATTTATTTGGATTTTGCCAGCACAACCCGCATTTGCGGAAAAAGAAGATGGGGTGAACATGAGCTGGTGGTGGTTTTGAAGGGATTATATTTTAATAGGGTGGGTTTTGTAAAAGAAAGCGTACCTTATTAATTTTTTAACGTTTTTAAAAGAAAACTGTAGACATTGTTAAATTCAGCGATCTCATCACAAGTACATCCATTAACTTCTTCTGCTTTTAAATTAGAAAAATGTTTTAATCATTCAGGAATTGAATTCTTTTTTACTTCCTAAAAAAAGCAAAAACTAAAAAACTTTTCGGAATGAAATTATTTCTAATTGCAAAAATCAAATTAGTATTATCTTATAGAATTGATTTCATTTCGAAAAAGTTTTAAATTTTCGTTTTTTGAGGAATTAAAAAACCGATTCAATTCCATTTCCGGACGGAAGAGAATTCTGTGACATGGCCGATTATCATATGTCTCATATTTTTTTTTTCTAAATTCTAACTCTAAAACAACCCCGAACACAGCGTTGTTAACTTTGAAATTTCAAAACGCACAAAAATGGGAAAAAATCGCCTTATTTCAACAAAAACGCACCGAATTTTTAATATATTCCTTACATTTTTAAAAACTTATTTTATATTTTAAGAAGTACAATATTTTTATATTAAATAGATGATAATAAAACGGCCTATTAAGCTACTATTATACAATCAAACTAGGTCTGATAGCACCGCCCGATGGCATGCTAACAAATTCGTTCAGTAGCTAGAATTCGTGTTTGTCAAACTAGGCCTCTTGTACGACTCTTTCAGTTATATTAAGATAATGGTACCTTTACAATAGATATAACGATATTTTAACAAATTTATTATTAAGCAATATCATTTAATTATATTTGCTGTCGATCGAAATCAGCTGTAACTTTTACTGCCTATTATCAGGGATCCAAAATACCTGCTTACCGTCGTCAAAACTATATTTCAGCAGCATACAACCATTACTGTCCAAAGAATTTACAATCAGATCATTAAAAGATACTGAATCGTAGTATACGCCTTTAAATTCAGTTAACACCAATTCTATCAAACGCAGTGTAAGCGGTGTCTTTAAAATAATTTATTGAAATATACGAAAATTTGCCAGATTTATAACAAATAAAAGATGACGTTTACCGTAATTAATATTTAATGCAAACGTTTTGGGAAAACTTTACAATTTATTTAATAATTTGGTAATTTCTCAATGACCAAAATTGAACTTCTCTATTCAGAGACTGTATTTATTGCAATATTTGACAAACTTGGCTTGATCGTTTAATAGCAAAACTCTCTCTAAAAGCAGCAGATTTTATAAAACCAAATGTTTCATTTTCTTTCGAGAGCGTGTATAATATACAACACCCAGATTATCTTACTTTGTGCATATAACATGGTACGTTTTCTACGCAAAATGAAACGTAAAAATTTTGGACACTGGAATAAACTTTTTTCTTACGTTAAAACCAAAATTAAATACAAAATTTAAAAAACGCACCGAAAATTAAAAAAAAGCGCACCCCGCTCGGACTAAAGAATTTTTCGCACAAATAATTTCAAAAAGCAGCAAATACGGTGCGTACCGCACAGAGTTGACAACACTGATCGTACAACACAAAGTTTCAAATTTATTTACAGGTTCGTTTGGAAAGCAAAATTTTGTTTTTTCAGCCATGTGTGAATGATGAATATATTCTTTAAGCGGGTGGATTAGAAAAAGACGAGTTGCAAAGCAAAATTAATTTTGTCACATGGAGAATAAAACAAAAATGATAAACTAACTAATGATTTCTCAAAACATGTGTACTTATACATAAGCCCGCAGATGAATCAATATAATCAAGAGTGAGAAGCTGTTATTATTGTGGGGTTTATTATACATATGTGTGTATGTGGGTAAAAGTTGATTTGCTGCCATTCTTAATTTAAGAAGCATATTTTCCTATAAAATTTAAAATCAAAGAATGTAAGGAAAGTAATTATAGACTTTAGCTGGCGCCCAATCAGCTGTTTCGTATTCTCTACGCTGCTCTACACAGAACCCATTCGGTCTCGAACTCGGGTTCATGGTAAACATGCTCTAACATGTATTGTCGCTTTGAAGCTTTAATCAGACGTGTCAAAAAATCATGTTGGGAGACAATCAGCTGTTTCGTATTCTTTATCCTACTCGCACAAAGCACCCACTCAGTTTCGAACTCGAGTTCGTGGTAAACATGCTCTTACTAACATATGTTGCTGCTTTAAGACTTTAATCAGAGGAGCCAAAATGTCAAGTAGGTTTTGATGTTTGTCGTTTTCTACAACGAGCATTGGTTTCATTTGTTGTCTAAGAACAATGTTGGTTTTGTAATCTTCGAATATAAATAAAACCGTTGTTTGAATCAGCTGTTGGCTCTTGTTTACTATTCTTAATTTTACTCTTGTACCTTAGAGCAGTGGTGCCAGCAATTTTTGGCGAAAAATTTTCATTATAAAAATGTACAAATAATGATGTGTGTGAAAATAAATTTTAAAATGTTTAATCTCAGCCACAAACCTGCTATTTTAACATACCTCCCTTAATGTACTAATATGGCTCTGTTAAGTATGAAAAACAATACGAGTAAAAAATGTGTGTGAAGATAAATTTTAAAATTTTTAGCCTCAGCAACAAACCTGCTATTTTAACATACCTCTTTTAATGTACTCTCTGTTAAGCATGAAAATCGCAATTTAAGCAATAAAAATGTGTTTTAAACCAATAATTTTAACAAATTTATAAGAAACAATTTGAGATAATTTTCTTTTTTCCTTTTGTTTTCCATATAAAAATTTCTAGACAAGTTGCTCGCTTGTGTTCCATAAAAAGCACAATAATGTAGTATTTGTGGGCAACGAATAAGTCTGGAAAATTTATATAAAATACACTCAAAATATTGAGTTTAATTCATAAAAATTTTCTAAAATTATCACTCATTCGTGTTCCATAAGCATCACTTAAGTGTAAGTATCAACAATATTACCGGATAACGAAGCTGGTCGTTCATTTGCACAATTAAATTTTTAAAGAATTTTGAAAGTTGTTTTTGTTTTAAATATAATTGTGCGAACGAACGAACAGCTTCGTTATCCGGGAATCGACACTAAGAGATGTGCTGAAGGTTATAAAGCGGTTCATTTGTTCTCGGTGAATGAAATTGGAAATGGGTGTTGCCGAAGAACGCAGACGACGTGAACATTGTACAAAAAATATAAAATTCCGCCTCTAATTAATTGCATTGTCAGGTTTCAAACCATTTGATCAACTGCTTATACCAAACACAAAATCTAAAGCATTACAGTAGTTCTAAACCAGAACAGCCCAAGCCCTATGCGTTTGATGCTCAATTGTTTTTGTAAAAGCGCTTAGCTATAGGGCTGTGCTCTCTAATACACACATACTGTATTCAGCACTAGCAATGAAAAATACACAAACAACCTTGTCTTATATATATTTTTTAACGTTATTCACTGTACACACACAAGAGCAAAGCAACAACACTTCCGCATGCTTTGCTGGTAAACATTGATGACAGCGATTATCAGTTTAGATTTCGCTTTTGTAAATATGTTTTGCTTTTTACAACAAAACATATTAAATAAAAGTAGTTTTTTTTAAATGTATTGGTTATTGCTCTTCCATATAAAACTTTTGGGCACCCCTGTTCTAAACAGAGAATAAATAAATACCAGAGCATATCAGTTGGAGCAAAATCATAACAATTTTTCGCATAGACATACAAACAAACATGCGTTCAAGCTGTTTTACAAACACGGAAGCATTTTCCATTTCACTAGAATTTTATTTTTATTAGCTTTTGCTTTTGCTGTTTTTGCAGTTTGTACCTATAGTTTATAGTAAATAAATATATAAGTATCATATTTATTTCTAACTATATCACACAAACATACGCATGTTATGTACAATCTAAAATTTATAGTTTCTTATTAAATGACTCATATTTGCAAAGATTTTGTAAATTGTATAACAAAAGATTTTTTTTAAATGACTGAAATTAAAATTTCTGATTTTAAATTTAAACTGAGTTGAAACTTTTCATACAGAAAATATGTGCTGCTTATTAATTAAGTGGTTGGCAATTGAAAGTATTTTCAATAATGAATTTGTTTAAACAACTGTTTATTAAACAAACAAAAGCTGGAAAAATATAGAGTGTAAAATAAATATGTATATATATTTGTAAATTATTTCGTAATTCGTAATTGATAATCTTGATGCTGTGACACAGGACTTGTCATAGATTTACAACAGCATCTATCTGATGATGTGCAACTCCACGGAGTATATTATTCACGATTCACCAGCGCCCCCGTGAATGATGCCTGACATCTTATTGAGACAGATATGTAGTTGATTAATACCAGCACCTGCCTGGACGGCCTTATCTAATGATGGACCTACTTACGGGGTGAACTATTCACGATTCAGCTGCGCCCTCGTATGGCCTGCAAAGCACATACAGGTCCCTCATTCTGTCATATGTTTGTAGCTATATGAACAAACCCCTTGCGAAAGAACTCGGGTAGTCAATGGAAAACCAAATTTTAGAACTTGTTAGGCCAATGCCCATTAAGCGCAGCCGCTCTTAACCTACTCACCCGTCTAACTACACTGAAAGGAAAATTCAATCCATCCGTACTTAAATCAATCCCAAGCGGTGTCAAAAGTACGGTAAGTACGGATTTTCGTAAATCAAGTACGGATTACTTAATTTAAGTACGGATTATTCAAGCACTAAATACTTACTTTTAGATATATTTAATCCCGAATTCATACTTGAAATGAGCCGAAAATAAGATTGATTTGAGAAAGACTGAGATCGAATCAATCTTAAAATGCGATTGATTCAAGAATTTTAGAGTTGATTCAATCCGGAATCCGTACTTGAAATTATTATTAATTCGATTAGCTACTAATATTGATACCAATGGAAAAATATATACGGCTTGATTTTGCGTTTCCTAGCTGTATATATATTGGCATTTCATAGAAGTTATCCTATCACTAGTAGATTTGGAAAAGTTTTAAAACTATTCTCAAACATTTAACTATTTATTCTATAATTTCAAATAAATTAATGAGAATTAAAAAAGGAAAATGCCCAAATAATATATCACAAATAAATAAACAGTTTATTTCTTAGCGATTTTTTTCCCTAGAAGAGGCAATACCGAAAAAAGCACGTCAAGTTCGGTCAAATGTTTTAATGACTTGTTTTCTTCGACTGCAATGGCAGGGTGCATCATGAATTCTTGCCACAGTCGTACGGTCAATAACGAATACTACCAAGTTATGCGCTGTTTGCGCTACACAATTCGTCGCACGCACGGAATTATGGAAAAAATAATAATAGATTTTGCGCCATGACAAAGTACCAGCTCATACATCGGTGCTTGTGCCTGAGTTTTTGGCAAAAAAAAACCAGTTATCATGCCTCAACCGCCGTATTCATCGAACTTGACCCCCGCTGACTTTTTCTTCTTCCCAAAACTGAATACACCGATGAAGGGGAAGCGACTTGCTACGATTGAGGAGATAAAAGAAAAATCGTAACAGGAGCTGTTAGCGATATTAAAAAACGTTTTTCAGAAGTATTTTGAGGATTGGAAAAAACGCTGTCATAAGTGTATATTTGAGGGGGATTACTTTAAAGGGGACAAGATAGTTATTGATGAATAAATAAATACTTTTTGGAAAAGTGTTAAATAACGGTTATTTTTTGACCAGCCCTCGTATGTATTTGAGCCGTTGTTTTGGTTTTATACTCCGTTCAAGAATTCTGCATCTGATTCAAGAATTTTATCTTAAATTATTAAAAATTTAGAATTTTATCCTTACTTTAAGATATAAAACGATTGGTTTTCTTGAGTAATCCCGTTTTCGGCTTAGTTTAAGTTCACTTGGTTGTAATTCGTACTTAAATGTTTGAGTATGAATCATTACAAGATAACAGCACATCCGGTGTTATTAGCCCGTGATAACCGGCAGGCACCATAGTCATCGTGTCTGTGATTTTAAGTTTAGATCACAGCCAGAAAGTTACCCCCAAGATGTAGGCATCTCAACCATGGTATGCAAACAAGATTCTCCATTAGTCTAGAATTCAGAAAATTACGGTCGCTCTATCTCGAAAACATACATAGGCACACAACTTTACTTCCGCTGTTTTTTTTTCCACAATTCGAGGCTTTATTGCAGACAACTGGTAATACATTTCTGATCCAAAATATTGTTCATCGCTGGCCACTACTTTCTCCGATCTTTCGTACAACTTACGAAACACGCGTTGAAAATTTGGCCACATTTTGAAGTGATCGACGAATTAATCCAATTTTGTCTTCATAATACTGGAAGTGCAGGTCAGCCAGGCTTGATCGAAACAAGTGATAGTCCGAGGGAGGGGCGACGTCAAAGCATGGCGGGATATCTCTATAAGTTACTGTTCTTGGGACTACCGTAATAAACTCATTTTTCGTCCCCAGTCAGAATGCAATTCCTTCCGTCTTTGCCTTACAAGCTCCCCCAGGGCACAGGTTTTGCCTTGGCGTATTCCTAACTTGGGCACTCTGTTTTTCGGGAATAGAGGGGAAGGAGTCTCTCGTTTGAAGCGGCAAACAAAACTCTAGGAAGCCGCATAACTTATGTAGTGTTGGCTTCTGAAACCCTTACCAGGGGTATAAATTGGCAGAACGGGGATCAGCATGGCCCCCGGGTGGTTCTGCTTGCGGTTCAACCTGGGCTGATCATGGTTGAGGTGCCTACCTTGGCTGTAACGTTCTGGCTGTGGTTGAAACCTAAAACGGAGGAAGTTAGTGTTAGTATCCTTGATAATTGTTTGGTGAGTGGCTTTTTACGAGGATTAACAACCTCCTGAGGATATGTTGCCTATACAGCAGATACCTGTACTGTAAGGAACCAGTGGTGATGGTTAACGGGTGAGTTGGTTTAAGGGCTGATGCTCTTAGTGGGCTTCGGCCTACCAACTCATTAAGACTTGTCTTCCATTGATTACTGGGAAATTGCATACAGGAGGGATTAGAAGACCCGAACTCCTCAATAAGAAGTTGTTATTATGGCCGCAAACATATGGCAAGAATTGCTACCTGTGTGAGCCTAATCAGCCACACGGAGGTGCTGGTGAATCGTGAATAATTCACTCGTGGAATTGGTCCACCATCAGATTCGGCCGTAAAGTCAGGTGCTGATGTAAATCTTTTTCACAGTTTGCCTTGCAAGCAGGCAACTGTTCACAAGCAAACAAACGCCGTTCTACATCTCGGCTTCAACTCGTACGGCACCCAATTTCCTTGTTTATGAATCATCTTCATGACTTTCAGGCTTTTTGAAATAGCTTTTTGCGTCACTCTAAATGGTCCTGCTAACTCTTGTTGTTTTGACATGAGCCTTGATCAAGTGATGCCTCCAATTATACATCTTCGAAAACCGTCTGCCTTCTCCCCCCATGCTTGTCTTCGACGTCAAAATCATCGTTCTTGCAGCGTTGAAAAAACACTCTCTGCACGTTTTTTCACTAATAGCGGTAATAGGTATTTAAGAGCATTCGATGAGCCTCAGCCGCAAATATCTTCATATTAAAACAGAAAATTAGAACCTCCCGCAAATGACGAGAATTTGCCTCGTAAGCTGACGTGTTTAAATGAAAATAACTTTATGATGCAGACACAAATCGACTACCATTTCGATGGCGTTATATTTACAAATACCTAAGCTTATTATATGATATCTACGATGTATTTATTTCGACTACCACTTACCGCTACAGCCACCTATTTATTGCAGAAACGGCAAAAACAAAGTTGTACGCCCAATAATTATTTGAAATTTTTGACAGGATATTATTTACGTTATTCAAAATTTATGGTATGGAAATTATTTTAACGAAAAATTGTAGTATCTTAGGGTTTTTTTTAAGTAAATTATACCATTATAGTTTATATTATCATTACATATCACATTTATTATTATTTTGAATTATTTTTCAACTAAGTTTGGTCTCTTCGAAAAAATTTTTATATGTTTTTCTTTGTGCCAAAAGCTGTTGAAAAATCTATGGCACAATATCGATTGCTAAATTAACGCACTCTAATACACATATTTTTAATATTGTTCCTGTGTTCTTTTGAAATACATACATTTTTATTTTCCATGTTGTGGTTTTAAATTGCTTTAAAAAGATTTAAAAAGAACTTGCCTTTCGATTGAAAGTCGACGACAATTTTTATGACCGAAACATTTTTGTGCCCCCTTCAATACTCAATAATTTTTACCAAACATTCTTATCGAAACTGTTTATTCTGAAATTTGTATGAAATATTTGCTTTGTTTTACTTTCTATTTGAAAACGGATTTAGTTTTTTATTCGCTCAATGTCTCATTTTCTTATCGTTCAAGTTGAGTTTTCTTAATGATAAACATGTTTTCCTACGAACACTCATATTAATACGTATGTATGTATACATGCATATAATTGATATACTTGTACTATCACATGGAAATTATAATTCTGCTCAGATATGTATTTTTTTAATGTATTTTTTTAAGCTCATGTTTGTTTCTTGCTTAATTCAGTGTTTTTTTTTACTCAGAATTTATTACGACAATATTAAATGAAGCGTATTATTGTTGTTAATAATTGAATTTATTTTTTCTTGTTTTATAAAGAAAAATAAACAATCTATAAAAGAAAACACTAGGTTCTGGATGTCGGCTATGATACATATGCCAAGTATTTCGTCGTGATTCTTGATAAACTTAATTTCAAAAAAGTCACATACGAATGTTTGCATGAAAAAGGTCATTAAATGGAAAAAGTATTCGAATTGGTTAAATATGGTTTTGTTTTTTGCTAGAAGTAGAAAAAGAAATACTGTATTGAAACCTCGTAACTTCATCAAACGAGTTCAAGATTAATTTAAGGGTACCTGAAGGCTCCGTTCTTTCTGCTACTCTATTTCTTAATGACCTCCTATAAAAAACATCAAACCCCCTCCATTCTTTTGCAGATGATAGCAGCATTTGCCATTCGTACTTATTCACATATGGTCCTAGTCTATTAGAGATCGGTTGATTTTAAGAACAGGTTGATTTCAACGCGCGTAAGATTTAGTGCTGTCTATTAACACACAAAACTCATGTCTATTAATGCACAAACTCATGATGCTTCGCATGGATGGTATAGATATTGAGGAATCGGATGCTCTTGATGTCCTTGAAATGAAAATTCAGTGTGATGTTCGTTGGACTCGCTACATTTTTCATGTCTCTAAAGAAGCATTTAAGTGTCGCAGCTTTCTGAAACGGTGTAAGACATAATTCACTCCATTCGATCTCCTTACTGTTTATACCACCTAAATCCGAACGGAAATGATATACAATTCTCATGTTTGGGCCGGTCTCAAAGTCTATTTTGGTATTACTCGATCGAATACAGGAGGAGGGCGAAGCAGCTTATTGGTGCCATGGATTCACTGGAACATCGCCGCAGTGTGGAATGCGTTTCTCTGTTCTATCGTTACTACAATGGATTTTGCTCTGACGAGATTAGGGATCTTGTTCCCGAAACCCACATATTTTTTCAAAATACGTGGCCATCGTTCAGGGGTCATCCATTGGTGGTCGCTTGCCCAGGGAATCGCACAACACATTAAAGAGAGAATAGTGACCTACTGGAGCATCGTCGCAGTGTAAAGTGCGTTTGTCTGTTTTATCGATACTACAATGGATTTTGCTCTGACAATATTATGTATCTTGTTCCCGATACCCACATATTTTTTCAAAACACGCGGCCACCGTTCAGGAGTCATCCATTGGTGGTCGCTTGCCCAGGGAATCGCACAACACATTAAAAAGAGAATAGTGACCTACTGGAGCATCGTCGTAGTGTAGAATGCGTTTCTCTGTTTTATCGATACTACAATGGATTTTGCTCTGACAAGATATGGTATCTTGTTCCCGAAACCCACATATTTTTACGTCCAGAACTCATCCATTTGTGGCAGATTGCCCAGTTATTCGCACAAGATATTATAGAGAGAATTCGTTTTTCAGCCGTAGGGTTCGGCTGTGAAACAAATTGCCTGCAGAAGTGTTTCCTATCTATCATAGCGTTGGAAAGTTCAAGTGAAATGTCCATAAACACTACTCCCGTTTTCCCTCTTCTTATAACCTAGTTTCCTTGTTCCGGTACAATGCTCCAAGGTAAGAGAAAAATTCAGCAGGCAAAAAAATAAAAAAATTGCTCAAATATCTTAGTTTTGAAAACCGTAATTAGTAAAAGACCTTCATATTGTAATGGTTAAAATAAAACACGAACGTACATAATCAGATCTATTCGAGAATTCACCCTTCCTTCATCGCCGTCGAACGTTTCCTTTTGACGGCTCGTTATCGACAGATTCTAAAATACGCGCGAACAGTTTTCAGTAATCGAGTTTTGTAGTATCTCTAGTAAAAATATAAACAACATTCCGCACAGCTGACTAGCACAAAACTAAATGCAAGATAAAAATAGTGACAATAGAAAATCATATACTTTTAATTTCTTTGTCCGTCTCACGGTCGTTTCTAAATTATTGCTTGTAATTATTATTTGTTAAAGAAGACAAGAAAAGTAAAATAGGATGTGCCAAAATAAATTCTACCATTGCTCTAAATTGTTTGTTTCATACATATGTATATATTTTATTGCCAAATATAGTAAATATGAATACCTATTTCCTTACATTTTTCAAAAATAATTTATTTTGTTGTTGTTAATTTGTGCTTTACGCGGTAAAATTGGCGTCGAACAATATTAGGGCCATAATGCAGTGACAAGTTATTCTAGAATGCGGACGATACGAAAGAAAACATATGTTTTCTGCTTGTATATCTTCATTTAAGTACGGATGGATTGAATTTTCTTTTAAGTGTATTCATCGGGCAAAAAGCATTGCCAACATAAAGTTTTGTTATGATAAGTGTAACCATAACATCAAATTGTAGTTTATAATTTAGTGCACGATGCGCATCATTGTTTGTATTACAATTACACTGCTGCTTTGAAAGTTATTGCATTTTACCTAATGAGAATAATTTTCTTTTCTTTTTTTAATTTATGCAAGTAAAAACATTTTTAAAAATAATGACAAGATCCACGGAGGAAAGTAAAATATTTTGGTTTAAAAAACCGAATTCTGATATTGTTCGAGAATGTCATCACATTTTACAATAATTCCCTTTGAATTACATCGCTAATACTTACTTAATTATACAACTGTATTCTATAGTACTTATTTATTTATTTAGTAACTATACAGTTGCAAAGTAAACTTGCAAAGTTTAGGATGCACAGCATGGGCGGGTTGACAAAGTCCATAATGCCCAAGATGGTGTTAACACTACTTTTGTAGCGTCGCTGTGACTGACTATAACGACCTATGCCCTCACATAGGAAGTTTCCACGTGGTTAACAATGAATAACCTTTAAAAAAAGCCAATACAGTTAGTTGAGCCAAACCGTTAACCAGTGCGAGCGAGGCGCAAAACTCTCGAAGACCGAACAACAAACACAAGCCTGACCGCACTTAAGAAATAATTACGATGACGCGAGAGCTGTTCTTCAGCCCAGGGGCCAAATCACCACATACGATATCGAGCAAAATTATCGAAATTTTTCATTTTGGTATCATGGCATACGATATCGAATAAATTGTATTGCAATAATATAAAAAAGTTAAAGGATTTATTATTTGTATTCCTACTTTTAGGAAACGTATGGTCTTCAATCTATTACATTTTGTTTAAATTACGATCCAATATGCATCGTTTGCCATAATTTAGATGTATCGTAATGTTATTCGATACGATAGTTAATTCGATATCGTATGCGGTGATTAGACCCCAGAGCTGCAAAAAGACTGTTCTATAGTACTTTTTTATGTAGTTGTTCATTTTAGCAGTTAGAAGAAGGATAGCGAATTGGGTACAAGCTTTTGAAATACATAATTTGAAACCTGTGAATAAAGTTTAATAAATATCTAGTTCAGAAAATATTGTTTTATTTATACAGTTCACTAATAACAGTCAACAGATATATATTTGCAATTACTTTATTAGTTATATTTGCAATTTTTTTTTATCAAATATATTTAAATATTTTACAAACAATTTTTTTTTTAGAAAATACTCGTATTTAGTAGTAAAATCAATTCTACTACAATTTCACTGTCATTCATAAACAATGTCGAATAAATGACGTTAAATTAAAAAAAAAATGCATTTATTTCTGTAACATGTCATTTATTTAACTTTTTTTAATTTCATATTTAAAGCCTTAATTTTTGGTAATTTGGCTTACCGTTGAATTTATTATTAAAATGAAAACGTATTCTGTTGTTTAATTAATAAGTAATGCTTATGAATTAATTTCTCTATTCAAATTTTTGTTAAATGTAATAAAAACAACAAATCTAATTTTAGATATATGATTAAAATTATAGTTGCGTGTTGCTTTAATAAAAATATTATATGATATAGTTTTGTGACAATTTTCCTAAATACCATGAAAAGCAAAATTACGAAACCAGCAAACAAAAGGGAGGAAAATTTTAGAACACAACTTTAAAAGTATAGCTTATTTGCAAGACTAAAAAATATGCGAAACATTTTCTTTGCGAGAATTTAACAGCCTTATTGATAAAAAAATATTTTATATTTATTAAAAATTTATTGGACAAGGTTTGTATCCAATTTTGTAAAATAAAGCTGTAAAGCTATGTACACACGGTTGTCAGATGGTACAATATTGTAAGATCTGGCAAAATGCTTACAATGTAGTGACAATGGAAAATTGTCCCGCTGAAGTAAATCGTGTGTTCAGACTATCGTAAGAAAATCTTACAATTTAATTGTCAGACTATGGTCTGACAAATAATTAATCTGATAACAAAAATTGTCAGTTCACACGGTAGTCAGATTTTTAGATGAAAAAAACTGCAAGACATGTTGTAAGGCATTGCCACTTATGTGTATCAACAACTATCTGATTGGCAGTGTTGCCCATCAATCTTTTTCTGACAATGATGACATTGTCAGGTGCATTAATTTTATACATCTGACAATTAAAACTGAGCTTACAATACCAGCCAATTATCTGGCAATGCCGACGAAGAATGTTATGACGATTGTCAGATGCCTGACAACATTGTCGTCTTACAATTGATTGACAATGGTTTTTCTGACAACGTTGTAAGTTAAAAATTGGCAGTTCACAGGATTGTAATACATTTTCAGACAATTTTACTGGCAATATTGTAAGATCTGACAACCGTGTGTACGTAGCTTAATCAAAAGGTATATTTTATGAATATGTTTTGTTAAATGTAATAAAAAAAGGGAATTATAATTCTAGATATGTGATTAATATTATAATTGCGTGTTGCATATTTGTGCAATTGCAAAAGTGACATTTTTGGGTGTATTTTTTAGTGTAAAGTAAAAATTTACTCCGCAATTTTGCGAATGCAGTGATACCAACCAGTCCATTTGCACAGGATGTCACTTTTGCAATTGCAGAAATTTGCAATCTTAAATGCACAAGATTGTGTATCGAACTAATATGATATAGCATTGTGCAAATATTCCTAAAAAAATATATTTTATGAATATGGTCATAATTGTTTAAAGTTGGTAAAATGAAAAAAACGGACAAGACTTATTATGTCCGGCATTTTTACAATACTTGAAAATTTGCAAAACACTTTCTACGCGAAAATTTCATTGCTTAACATGATACTACGAAAAATAAAACCAAAGTCCAGCTTCTTCATGCAAATGCTAGTTTGTTAGTCGTTAATTAACGCGGATTTTTATAATGAAAGACTTATTGCGACAGTAGGGAATATGCTGTACACTTTTTGTTTTGCGAATTTAAACGTGATAAAAAAATAATAATAAATAAAATAAATAAAGAAAATAAAATAAATAAAAAATCAAGGTGCAGTTTTTCATGCCAAAGCATTTTTAGCCGTTAGGTTAAGTTGTACAGGCCGCCAGTTTCATGAAACCAGCAAATTTGAGTCCTTTCTATGAGACTTACACTTCCCTCGACGGTTCAGATCCAGACCATCCCGAAAGCCGGATAATGGAATCCAGTCCGTTCACTCGGCATTCCGATATATCTCCTAACCCGTACAGCATCGGTCCGTCTAGATACAACGCTTTCATAGAACAGACAGCCGGCCACCGACAGAGGAAGTGTTCAACACTCTCTTCCTCGTCTTCAACCCTACAACTTCTACAGAAATCATTAAATGGAAGATTTAACCTCTTAGCATGCAATGTGATATTGTTCTGTCATAACTGCCACCAAGGTACACAACCTTTGACGGGGGAAGACCTCTTAGGACCGTAGTCCTCCTACGATCATACGTAGGCCATATTAGCCTCGCTACTCGGTAGGTAACCTCACCAGACCATCTGTCCTGTGCAGTCCCTACAAGTTGATTTTGTAGCCGTTAGTTTACATGAATTTTAAATTCGTTAAATTTCCCAATTTCAGCAGTAGTTTTCTTACTTTAAAATTGAAATTCTCGATTTCATTTGGACCTTTCTCAATTTGAAATTGAAGTTCTCGATTTAATATTTTATATTGAAATTTCCAATTTCATTTGGAATTATCCCTATACGAAATTGAATTTTTCAATTCCATTTTGAATATACTCATTTGAAATAGTGGTAAGTGGTAGTCCAAATAAATAGATCGTAGGTATCCTACAATAAGCTTAGGTATTTGTAAACATAACGCCATCGAAATATTTGTTGATTTGTCTGCATCAGTAAGCTATTCTCGATTAAAAATGTCAACTTACGAGCCAAATTCTCGTCATTTGCGGGAAGTTTTAATTTTCTGCTTTACTATAAAGTGAGGTGAAGCCGCTATTAGTGTGTGAATATGCCGAGTGTGGTTTCAGCCATAGCTACCAGATTTGACGATAAATCGTCGTTTTGACGATTTCCATGCTCAAGTTGAGCAAAATGACGATTTGACGATTTTTATCCTAAAAATTACGACTTTTTTTTGTAGGTGAGACAGAAAGTACGTCTCTATAAGTAAATGCAACTCTACGAGAATGTAAAAAACAGGCATTTTGTGCAAAAAAATTTGGTCATGGCCAAAGTCATGCAAGTCGTGCAATAAAAATTTGGTCATGGCCAAAGTCATGCAATAATAAATAGTGTTTTGCCTTGCTCCACTATACACACGTGGCTTTTAATGTCTTCTGTATTTTTTGTATATGTTCATTATTAATATCGTTTTGCACCGGAATAAGTAGCATATTGTCTTCTATTCTACGAAAACGTGTTTTTTCGTTTGTGTTTGTTTTATATCTTTATTATTAATTTCAATGTCATTCACTAACTTGCAGCGTGGGAGTTGAACTAATTTTTGCTAGTCTGAGCAGTTTCGAAGGTATTTGCTGGTCACTGAACAGTTTTAATTCCAACACTTGTTTGGTCTTTCCGCGTTGTTCTTGATAGTTGCAAGGCAAAGGTCCACAAACACTAGTCCCTCTTTCCACCTTTTTATAATATATTTTCCTAGTTCCAGTACAAGAGGGGTCATCCTCTGAGTACTGGTCCAAGATAATAAAAAAGTGTGCATAAAATGATATGAAGGGCTGTGTAAAAATGTAAGAAACTTAATAATATAACTTGTGTAAATTTTAAATTTCGAAGATATTTGAATTTGGAAAAAAAAATCCTGATAATATTACCAATAAAAACAAAAGTTTTCATTCAGAAATTTCCTCGTTTTGTAAATAAATGTCACTTTCGGAGTATCGGGAATTAAGTTCTTTAGATTTTGAAGCAATTTTCGTAAACCAAGAAATACATTTACCCAGTTTTTGAAAAACTAAAAAATATATGAATTTAAATGCGACCGTTTCCTATATATTCAAAATTATTCCAAAATATAGTGAGACGTTAAAAGGGGACATAATATTCATACTAGTTAGTTAAAATAAGTAAAAGACACGAAACTCTTTAGAAAATTAAACACTTGAAGGCAGTGTTGCCAGGAGATTTTTTGTGAAATCCCTACCATAGCGCATAAAAATCGTTATTTTTCCCTACAACCAAAAAAATATTTCCCTAAATTTTTCCCTACGCAATTTTGGATTTAAATTTTGCGCAAATAAATTATTTTAATACGATTTTTATATTTATTGTAAATTCAAACTAAAAAGTAAATTAGTTCAAAAATATAACTTAAACGATTCATATGATTAAGAGTGTATGCATATGTTTAGTTATATAAATAAATTCTTTTGAGTGACTTGGTCTACATTCTAATTAAAATATAGGTATATATGCGTTTTGTGAGGGAATAAGTTAGAATGTCACAATGTTGGAAAAAACACAGATGAAACTATTCCATTGAATTTTAGCGACGAGCTGTATTAATGTGAAACTTTTTAATATCATTAACAAGGTCAAGTTCGGAAAAATGCGAGTTACAGCCTTTCTACTGAGGCCAACGATATAATAAAGATATCCAATATGCTTACTTAATAGGTCTTTGTGATGATTAAAGTTTCATAAGGATGTTAGAGCCTGTACATCTAAAATTTATGCAATTAAGTAAAAAGCTTGCAAATGATATCTTAGAATGTATATGGACTTTGAAACAACACAGTTCAGTTCTTTTTCTCTTTTGTAAGTCCGTTGGTAGTTATAGAAAAAACCCCTTCCATCAGTCTTAACACAATTTTAATAATTTTGGCGTAATTGGGAAATGCTTATTTTTAAAATATATAACGTTGTTTAAAAATTGAATGAAAATGCATCGATATTCAATTTGGGTAACGATTTTTCCTCATAGCCGAAAAAATTATAATAGTATTATAATTATATAATAAATAATAATGTTAACCGTTCGTGATAGTTTAAAAATTCCCTACAATTAGCCTAATCATACAAAATCTGTCCTTTTTTCCCTACATGTGGAAATAAACAAATAAATCTGTACAAAAAGCGAAAAATCCCTACGCTTGGCAACACTGCTTGAAGGCCTTCTTTATTATATAGACTAATTAAAATTAAGTCATTCTTTGATGTTGCAATTAAATCCAACTTATTGGAATTATTCAGTTCAGAAATTTATCTCTAAAATTTTCGGAAAATTCAATGTCTATAAGTACTCATACATATGTGTGTAAGTGTAGTTAATTAAGAACTAAATTCTGTAATAAATTTATATATATTTTTGCGAATCTACCAATTTGAGACCATAAGCTTGCATGGAAAATCTGTTATATTTTTATGTAACAATTTTATTTTTAATATTATATGATGAATGGGTTGGACTATTTAACATTAATACATACATACAAATTTTAAATATGTATACTAAAAATTTCATTGTCCGATTTTGTTGACGATATTTCAAAAGTAAAATGACAAAATTATCAAAAATTATCGGGATATTGACGATTTCTTCCATATTTTTTCTGGCAGAACTGGTGTCAACGTTTCAAAAACGGCGAAAACCAGCACAGCGGTGGCAGACTGAATGTTTTCGAAGAAGCAGAATTGTAAGCATTACTTGATCAAGACTCTTGTCAAACGTAACAAAAATTGTCAGGATCATTGGGAGTGACGCAGCAAGCAATTTCAAAAAGCCTGAAAGTCTTGGAAATGATTCAGTAACAAGGAAATTAAGTGCCGTACAAGGTGAAGCCGAGCGAACGAACGGCGTTTGTTTGCTTGTTAACAGCTGTTTGTAAGGCAAAGACGGAAGCCACTTCTGTAACGCATTGTGGCTGGGAATGAAAAATAGGTTAATTATGATAAGCCCAAGTGCGCAAAATCATAGCGATATCCCGGCAATGCTGTCACGTCGACGGCCAAACCGAATATTCACGTTTCCAAGACCATGATGATCGCAAGCGATCATTATCGAAAGCAATTAATGCGTTTAAGCTGAACATTGAAAGACAAACGGCCGCAACGACAGACATGATAAAGTGATTTTATGTTACATTATGATAATTCTCGACTCGATATTGCAAAATTGGTCAAGAAATTCATGAAAGTGTTAAAATGCGAAGTTCTACCCCACCCACTGTAGTCACCAGACGGTCTTCCCTTCGACTATAACTTGTTTCGATCCATGGCATACGGCAGGGCTGAATAGCACTTACGATCTTATGAAGAAGAAAAAGATTGGTTCGATTCGTGGATCGCTTCCTGACCAGTTTTTTTTTAACGCGGGACTCGTACGCTGCCCAAAAGTTGGGAGTGTAGTGGCTAGCGGTGGACAATAATTTGAGTCATAAATGTATAATCAGTTTTGATTTGATGCACATATTTAGAGGTTTTTTTGAAAAATTTTAACAAAAAATCATTTTTGCGAACAAAAAGTATTACTTTTGGAGACAGATGTTAAAAAGGTCAATAAATAAAAATTTAAGAATTTCACTTTGTATGTTTACATAACACAAAACTCAATTCTAATTTGTTGCACATTGAGTTCAGAGTGTGAGAGGTAAATTTACTGAGCGTTTGCTTATGTTTTGTTCTTCTGATATCCGTTAAAGTAGGAAAAGTTTACGCCTTTCTTTCATTTCCTTAAAATTGCCAGTTTCAGAAAGCATGGAAATTGTTCCGCTGTTACGTTTTTTTCTCAGTCGTTGTTGGTTAAAATATAAAACTCCAGCAAAAGTTTGAAGATAGATTACAGATGTATTGAACCTTTTTTTTCTTCTTTAATCTATTACAAAACTGTCGTAGACATTCTATAAATTCTCCACTGTAATTAACATTACATGTATAGCTGTAGAAGACTCAGCAACAGATGGCGGTGCAATCCGCAAATAACTAAAATGATATCATTAATCGTCGAAGCCAAGAACTGAAAACATTACTTTAAATTTTTATTACAAGTTGTTAATTTTATCCTCGCAACAATAATTAACAGAACTTTTAACCGGAATTTACACCTTTCTGCAATGGAAAAGTTTCGTTATTCAATTAAAGCAGGCTCTAATTAAAAACTATAAAAAAATCGTTCGTTATTAAACTTGTTACTACTAGTATATGAATAATCTGTCAGTGCAATTTAATTTTTGTATTTTAAAGTGCATGAAAGGAAAAGCTCAGCTGTAAATTAATATCTTATTAGAATAGAGCCAAGGTTGCCATTTAAGACACACTTAAAAAACAATCTTCCAATTGCTTTTAGTTCACAAGCCATCGAATATCTTCAAGTGTGTAAATGTATAGCAAGCAGCTCATTGTTAAAATATTTTTATTCATAATAAAAAACAATTTTCGTATCATTTTTGTGAATAGTTTGCCAATCAAAAGAAAGCGATTATCAGGGAAACCAGAAAAAAGGTTTAAAAACGTACACTGTGGCTTTAAAAAGCCAGTGGTATAATAAAAGGAATTAAATTGTCAATAAAACTAATAAGACTTTTCATCAATTTTAATTAAAATTATAAACAAATTTAAAATTGTTTGGTTTGTACATATGTACAACAGGTTTTTAGTTCAATAAATACCGCTACACTGAAAATAATTCCTTCATTAATATAATGAATTTTGACATTAATCTAATGAAAATTTTCATTATTTTTCGGCCAATGATGGCCTTCATTGGACTAATGAATCTTATTTCATTAAAAATTATTTAATGAATACATTCGTTGGATTAATGATAACTTCATTAAGTTAATGAAGCATAAATCATAACAGTTTACATTAAAACCATGAAAATATTCATTAAGTTAACGACTCAATTTCATAATATTTATGAATACTTTTCATTAAAACAATGAAAAAAATCATTAGGTTAACGTTATTTGTTCATTAGGCTAATGAATGTGTTACATTATTTTTATGAAATATTTTCACTATTTTAATGAATAAATTCGTTGAACCAATAAAAATCTTCACCAATTTGGTGAAAAATTTTCTTCATTCTAATGAAATAAAATCATTAGTTTAAGGAGGAGTTTCATTATTCTAATGACCTTTTTTCATTAGAATTGTGCTACTGAAAAGAAACTAAACAATTTTTTTATATTAAGCATAAAATAATTTTTTATTGTTTTAATTATAATGCAAAATTAAATTAATAATATTAATACATTAAAAAGGAAATCAAAATATTTTAGTTCAAAATCAAAACATTTTAATTCAACACAAAATAACTGAAAAAATAATATGTAATGTTACATATGTAGACATTTTGGATAATTACGTATATTTTATTTTTCATAAACTTTGTCTATTGACTTCAAAATCATTTTAAACAATGAACTGCAGCAAACTCATTTATTTTTTTAAACGTTTGCTTCTGCTTTTGGAAACTTGTGATGTTTTGCTTTTTGAAGAACAAAAAAAAAAGTCCCGTTGCGTGCAAAAACAAAACGTTTGCTTTGGCTATAGAATCTATAGTATAAATACATAATTGTTCACAACGAAGGCTAAGGAAAAAATTAAGTGTGACTTTGTTGTTGCATTTGTAACAGAATAAATATTCCTTTAAGCAAAAAACCAAAGAAGAGCCCATCTCTTTGCTTTTGATTTCAACTATGTACATAGGTACTTAAAATGAGGGTAGTTTATGAATTCTAATGAAAAGTTTAGTTAATATAATGAACATTTTCATAACAACTAAAAAACTATTGATAAAATAATTTTTTACACAGTAAATAATGTATAAAATAATTTCCTTTGTCATTTAGTTAATAGTTATAATATATTTATTATCTCACTTTTAATAAATCTCTAAAATTTTGTACCCAGCCTTCAAAAATTGTTTATAACAAATCCAATGAAATTTTCTAATGAAATTATGAAAACTAATGAATCAATTTTAATGAATATTTTCATTAATGTTGTGAATCTTCATTCATGAAACGTAATTTTTCATTCGGTTAATGAAAATTATCTAATGAATGGGGTTCATTGGAAATATGAAGCAAATATTTTTCAGTGTAGTTCTGAGACAGCAAACGCTGTACAAACAATGTGGGCAATTAACAAAATGCATATGTGATTCAATATGAGATGAATATAGATAGAAAATAATTAAATGCTCGGTGGCTTAGTGGTTAAAGCAGTAGATCATGATACGTCATGACCCGAGTTCAAATCCCAGTGGGTGCTGATGAGTAGTGTAGCGACTACGAAACAGCTAGTTGTCCCCCAGCTAAAGATTTGATTATTATTTTTCTTGTCTTCTTCAATCAATAATTATTGATCACAGCAAATTTGTATTGTAAAAAATCCTTCTTAAGGAAAAAAAATTAAGAAAGGAAAAACTTGAACTAAAAACCTGTTGTACATATGTACAAACCAAACAATTTTTAATTTAAAAAAAAAATTATAAAAGTTCAACAAAAATTTAACAAATTATAAACAAATTTATTTATAAAATAAATTAAGTTTTTTATTCGCTATTTTTAGCTTCTACTATTTACACCAATAAAAAATTTATTTAGATTGTTGGGATATAAAGTTAAATGTTTGAGAATATCTTTCAAAAATTTCCAAAGTCTACTGATGATTAGGGTAGTTCCTATGAAATGTCGACATATAGATAGCTGGGAAACATAGAAAACAAGCTATTTATAATTTTTTATTGGTACAAATTTATTTATCCTCAAATGAAAAAAAAAATTATTTTTCTCAGATTTACTTTTAAAATCACACGAAATAAGAATAAGCTGTCTGCTTTGGAATTAAAAGAAAAAAAAAATTTTTTTGTATAGAAACTTTTTTTTTGTGGTTTAAAGCCACTAGCACACAAAAACGATTTTTTAAAATAATTTTAAACAAACATTGTTTAAAATACATATTAAAAAACAAAGACTGGAAAATAATACTAAAACAAAATACTATCAATTCAGTGAATTTTTTTTGAACTTAATTTTTTTTTAAATTAGATATTTGGTTTTTGTACATCTGTACATCGGAACTATCGAACGTGCTTTGGGTGCTCTTAAAAGGCATGATGATTTACTATCACCAACGTTGTCAACTTTGAAATTTCAAAAAGCACCAAAATGCGGGAAAAATGCACAAATTATTTAAAAAAAAAAACATCAAAAAACGGTGCGGAACACACCGAGTTGACAACGCTGCTATCACACGTTTAATTTGGCAAAAATTATATGTACGAGAGCAGAGTGATATTGAAGCTACATAACGCTAGATAACAGCACAAACACAATTTTTTTTTAAATGGCGATCTGTCAAACGTCAGCTAGCGCTGCAAAACAATTGATAGTACTATCGATAGTTTTATTTTTAGCTAACTATCGATTGTTTTCGTTCGATAGTGATACTATCGACAATTTTTGAACGTATATACGAAGCCGGTTACATGTAGCCGGTATAATGGCCATTAATTCAGACAGGTTCTTAGCCACCTTGAAAATATATTATATAAATCATATTATATATCAAAGTAAAATGTATTATATCATTTATTAATTTTATCTCAAATAAAAAAAGTTTTTTTTTAATATAAAAAATGTTAGTTAAACATGGCAACTTATATCTGGCGGCTGAGGCTAAATGTCGACTGCAATTTAAAAAACTTTGTTCTCTTTGCATACCGGTGACGCTGCAGCTCAAAGTGTGTTAAATAGTAAAAGTGTTAAAGTAAAGTGTTAAAAGTAAAAATAAAAAGAAAAGTATTTAGAAGTTATATTTTTTATAATAGAATAAAAATACGTAAAGATGTTATATATACCTATATAAATATATATGTATCTATGTTTACTAACTTCCACTTGAGTTACAGATTCATAGCCAAAAGTAGCGCTTAACGACAGTATCGATAGTTTTTCTTGAAACTATCGAAAATATCGATGGGGACGACCATCGATAGTTTTGCATCTCTAACGTCAGCTGTTAAAATTTCATCGATCATTTTATTTGTTGTAGTCTTTTTAAGCAAGCAACTTTCGTGTTTCTTGAAAAATGGAAAAAGTGAATTTCGTGCAGTGATTAAACACTATTATTTGAAAAAGAAAACGGCAAAAGAGACAAACGAAAAGTTCGATAAACATTATGGTGAGTCTGCTCCGTCAGATAACATGGTAAAATACTGGATTGCTACTTCTAAACGCGGCCGAACAAGCACTGCAATAATACCATTAGAAAGGCCAAAATAGGTGGTTATTGAAGAAAACATTAAGAAAATCCTTGATATCGTTATGAAGGATCGCCGAGTCAAGTTACGTGAGATTGTTGAAATGATTAACATATAATATGAACCGGTGTTCAACATTTTTCATGAACATTTGCATACGAAAAAGCTATCGGTAAGTTGGGGGCCCGTTTGCTCAGTGTCGAACAAAAAGTTCGGCAGACCACTTCAACTTCACAGCGGTGTTTGGACATAATAAAGCGTAATCCTGTTGATTTTTGGCGTCAGTTAAGAACCACCACTACACACCTGAAATCAAAAATCAATCGAAACATTGCGTGGAAGCTGGTGGAAGTGCTCCGAAGAACCTGAAGACAGTGAATCGGCTGCGGAAAAGAATCCACAATCACAGGAAAGTATTATCGTGCATTATTGCATTAATTGATTTATGCAATCAAGAAAAACGACCACATTTAAAGAAAAAAAGGGCTCTTTCTTCAAGACAACGCTTTAGATACTATGCTAAAATTACGTGAAATACACTTCAAATTGGTTGATCATCCACTTTCTGGTCCAGATTTAGCTCCTACTGACTTGTTCCTGTTTTCAAACTTTAACAAATGGCTTGCAGGAAAAAGATTCATCTCAAACGAAGAAGTGATTACCGAAGCTAACGAGTATTTTGATGCGGTCTCAAAATCGTATTATTCAGATGGTATAAAGAAGTTGTATATCATTTTACTAAGTTCACTGAGCTACAAGGAGACTATCTTGAAAAAAATATATATTTTTTCCTACTTTCAATATCAATTCGCCCTCGTGTATATGGTGATAGGGAATGAAAACGTGAATTAGAAGTTTTTGACAAATTTGGTTTTGGTCTTGGAAAAAAGAAATTAGTTAGCGAGTGAAAAAACACCTTAACAGCCTGTTCGCCAATATCGAATGAAAATGTATGCGAAAGAAAACACATTCGAATCAATTAGGGTTTGTCTATGTCACTATTATTCGTTCCTAGAATGCGAATGAACTTATCGTTTCGACACCGGCGAACAGGCTGTAAAAAACGTACTGGTATTTTTTTTTTTGTGTAATAGTTTGATTACTCAAATATCAGTTTAAAGTGAATTTGTTAATAAGGAGAAATCTATCAGATTTTCTCGCACATGAACCGCACTAACTACCATGTAGGATGGTTAATCCTAGGCTTAAGTGTTTAAATATGCTCTATAAGCTCAAAAATGCGTTTATGCTCAAAATATGCAAAAACTATTGTAGGAAATAAGTCATGGAGAAATATGATCTAACAAATACGGAACAAATACGAATATATATATTTCATGTCCTACTTCAAATAAAAACTTGCACAAGTAAAAACCTGCAACTGTATATTTCTGGTTTGCCTGGTTGGTACAAATTATAATTTTATTTAACTCTTTTTCTTTGTACTTGTATGATGTTTGAGAAGCTTTATCAGTTATCTCGCATGAAGTGTACTCAAGAACAACGAATTGATTTTTATAATTTGTCAGTAAAAGAAAATTACATTGTACTAGATATCTAGCAAAAAAGTTAAAGTGATTAATTTTAAATTAAGAAGGATATTTCGTTTTCTTGTACTGTTTTAATAGATTATTAACATTTGGGTCATTGAATGTAGCAGTAAAGTGTCATTGAGATAATGCAAAATTATACATTTCATCACAGTGGGTTCAATTGACAGGCAGATGTTTCTGCGTGCATGGCTTTTAGGAGTAATCTGATTCTAAAAAACTATGTGCTACTAAATTAATCAATTATATAATTTTTTGTCTACATTTGAGGTAAAAATTATATAAAGGACTTTAATTTATATTTATAAGAGTATTAAATTTTAAAACTTTCATAAAATGAAATCAAAATATGTATAGAAATAAGATATTTTCACGTGGTTTTGATTAATCACACCGAATATTAAAAAAGTCACAAAAGAGTACAGCAAAATGATCCATGTGAAATTTTAAAAAGCATATGTGATTTTAAAAACCGCTTGTGATTGAAAAATTGCATGGGATTCCAAAATTTTTGTGATTCTAAATCGTGTACAGTATAAATATTAATGTGATTTAAATTCATATGGTTTTGAGATCTCATATAATTTAAAATCTGTTGGTTTTGAAATCACTTGTGAAGTTAAAAAAAATCATTAGATTTGCAAAACAGCAAAATATCATACGTGTGTTTTCAAAATTACATGTTTTTAAAAAATCATGTAATTTTCTCAACACATAAAATGTTTTCTCAACATGCAAAATTTTCAAAAATACATGTGATTTGAATTCATGTGATTTTAAGATCTGATGTAATTTGAAATCTGTTGGTTTTGAGACCGCATGTAAAATATATAAAAATCGTTAAATTTGCAAAACAGTAAAATATTACACAAATGATTTGAAAATTATGTTTTCCAAAAATGCATATGATTTGAATTTATGTGATTTTAAGATTGAATGTAATTTGAAATCTGTTGGTTGTGAAACCGCATTTGAAATTCACAAAAGTCGTTAAATTTTCAAAACAGCAAAAAATTGCACATTTGATTTGACAATTACACGTTAAAAAAACATGTGATTTGAATTCATCTGGTTTTAAGATGTGATATAAATTGAAAGCTGTTGGTTTTGAAACCACATGTGAAATTCACAAGAAATCATTAGAAAAACAACACAATATTACATGTGCGATTTAAAAATCATTATTATTATTATTCGAAATTATTTTCGATCGATTTTGCTTTACCTTCTTCAGACTTTGGTCAACTTACTTTATTCTGACAAATTAAAATATTCAGGTATGTTCTTAGAAACGTTTTTGATTTGAACACGTCAAATAGGTGTTCTGACAAACTTAAAACACAAGAAGTATGGTTTTGCGATTTGAAATCGCCAATTATATGTTGTGGTAAACCACGTCGTTTAAAATTGGCGATTTCAACTCGCATGTGTATATAGAAGTGAACTGTTTGAATTTGCTTATCGAAAATAAAAATTGTTAAACCTTCTTTTTTATAAAAAAAAACAAAGATCTTTAGCTGGAAGAATTTAGAAGAAATTAAATTATTTTAATTTTCGTTTTTTTACTTTTAAGTTGAAATTCTAGTTTTTTTTTTTCAAAAACAAAATTTTATTGTTTACAAAAATTGTGGTTGCTAATAAGTCAAAATATATATTGCCATATATATTATAATTTTTTTTTGTTAGTTGATATCCATTAGTTTAATTCGGCTGCGGCAGGGCAGCTTTTACAGGTATTGCCAGAATTACAATAAATACAACACCAAAAAACGTCACATGTATTTTTTTGGTAGAAATTACGAAAGTTGTAAATTTTTTTTCTTTTGTTTGAAAAAGCGAGAAACTCCATGTGTTTTTTTTAAAGAATTATGCATTATATTTATGTATTTTGAAAAAAGAAATGAAAAATTTTCGCAAAGGAAACGAAGGACTGCTGCCTCGGCCTGCGGGGGAAAAACAGCATGGACAACAACCTTCAGTCGTGTCGTATTGCTGTTGTCAAAACAAATGTTGCTATTTAAATACGTGTACGAGATCTGATCAAAAAAATAACCGTTATTTTCAAATTTCGTGAGTTACGTATGTCGATTTTCGCATTTTTTTCTGTTATGTTGGTATACATGTCTGTTAATGTTAGCAATATCAGCCACTTTGACCGATAAAAAGGTTAGCCGTGTTTTGGTGTGCTCTTCGATTTTTAACTATTCGAAAAAATGGACAAAAGAAATTGTATTAAGTTTTGTGTTAAAAACTAAATGCGCAAGGACATTTGAAATGTTGACTGTGGCGTTTGGCGGGACTACTATGAGCGCAACACAAGTTCAATTGCGGTATAACCGGGTTAAGGAAGGCCGAGAAGATGTCATTGACGATACTCTTGGTCGCCCGAGCAAGTCAACAACCGATGCAAACATTGAAGCCGTGAAGAATATTATTTTAGATAATCGTCGAATCACTATCAGAGAGATTGCTGATGATGTTGGCATATCGTTCGGCTCATGACAAGCAATTTTTACGAATGTTTTAGGCATGAAATGTGCGGCAGCGAAGATTGTTCCAAAATTACAAAATTTTGAGCAAAAAAAAAAAAACATCGTATGGACATCGCTCAGAAGCTGTTGAACATCGTCAACGACGATCTAGATTTCCTCAAAAAGGTCATAGCTGGTGACGAATCATGGGTGCATGGCTATGATATTGAAACCAAAGTCCAATCATCCCAATGGAAGCGCCAAGACCGAAAAAAGCACGTCAAGTTCGGTGAAATGTGAAGGTTTTGCTCACTGTTTTCTTCGACTGCAATGGTGTGGCGCATCACGAATTCTTCCCACAAGGTCGTACGATCAGTAGGGAATACTCTTTCCAAAACTAAAGACACCGATGAAAGGAACGCGTTTTGCTACGATTGAGGAGATGGAGATGTTGGCGATACCAAAAAGCACGTGTCAGAAGTGTTTCGAGGTTTGAAATAATGCTGGCATAAGTGGGGGATTGCTTTGAAGGGGACAATGATGAATAAATAAATACCTTTTGAAAAAATTTTAAATAACTGCTATTTTTTGATCAGGGAGGTTACTCTCTATTACGATACGAAAGGTAAATGCGATAAGAGTATAATTTGGTATTTTGTGCTGTTTGCGCAAACTTTATCGCGATATAGTTGAAAATGAAGCAACACTGGTACCACAAAATAAACAATACTCGTAGCGAAGAATGATAAAATAAGATGTGCGAAAGGGAAAAATTAAATGCGAAAGGAATGTACAAAAACGCACGCGGTACCAATTCTTCGATTACGAAACATTTTTATTTCGCATCGCAATAGAGAGTAATCCCCCACACCTCGTATTTTATATTTGATATATAGAAGTCGGTTGTTTGCTGGGTTCAATGTGTTTAATGCTTTATGAGAAATAAAAATGGGGTTTTTTCAACGAAATATTTTATGTTTATTTTCAGCACATAAAGCATTTTTTTTTTGTATTTGTACAGGTTTATAATTTCAATTCAAAGTAATTCTTTGTTGTGATATTGTTGGGCAAGTAAGCATTTTAGAAATACATATGTACATATGCACACACATGCCTACATATTTTATTTAAGCAACTGTTATCGAAAAGTTGTTGCAAATTTTCAATTTTGCGCTTTAATAAAAAAAAAATTTTTTTTATTTTTTAATTTTTATTTATTTATTTTTTAATTTTATATTTTTCATTAACACACACATATAACAACAAACAGTATATTAATAAAAATTTATGTAAGGAAATAAAAATTTGTATATATGTAACAATAAAGAGCAAAAATTTTTATTTTTTAATTTTTATTTATTTTTTTTTTTAATTTTATATTTTTCATTAACACACACATATAACAACAAACAGTATATTAATAAAAATTTATGTAAGGAAATAAAAATTTGTATATATGTAACAATAAAGAGCAAAAATTTTTATTTTTTAATTTTTATTTATTTTTTTTTTAATTTTATATTTTTCATTAACACACACATATAACAACAAACAGTATATTAATAAAAATTTATGTAAGGAAATAAAAATTTGTATATATGTAACAATAAAGAGCAAAAATTTTTATTTTTTAATTTTTATTTATTTTTTTTTTTTAATTTTATATTTTTCATTAACACACACATATAACAACAAACAGTATATTAATAAAAATTTATGTAAGGAAATAAAAATTTGTATATATGTAACAATAAAGAGCAAAAATTTTTATTTTTTAATTTTTATTTATTTTTTTTTTAATTTTATATTTTTCATTAACACCCACATATAACAACAAACAGTATATTAATAAAAATTTATGTAAGGAAATAAAAATTTGTATATATGTAACAATAAAGAGCAAAAATTTTTATTTTTCAATTTTTATATATTTTTTTTTTAATTTTATATTTTTCATTAACACACACATATAACAACAAACAGTATATTAATAAAATTTTATGTAAGGAAATAAAAATTTGTATATACATATGTAACAATAAAGAGCAAAAATTTTTATTTTTTAATTTTTATTTATTTTTTTTTTAATTTTATATTTTTCATTAACACACACATATAACAACAAACAGTATATTAATAAAAATTTATGTAAGGAAATAAAAATTTGTATATATGTAACAATAAAGAGCAAAAATTTTTATTTTTTAATTTTTATATATTTTTTTTTTAATTTTATATTTTTCATTAACACACACATATAACAACAAACAGTATATTAATAAAAATTTATGTAAGGAAATAAAAATTTGTATATATGTAACAATAAAGAGCAAAAATTTTTATTTTTTAATTTTTATTTATTTTTTTTTTAATTTTATATTTTTCATTAACACACACATATAACAACAAACAGTATATTAATAAAAATTTATGTAAGGAAATAAAAATTTGTATATATGTAACAATAAAGAGCAAAAATTTTTATTTTTTAATTTTTATATATTTTTTTTTTAATTTTATATTTTTCATTAACACACACATATAACAACAAACAGTATATTAATAAAAATTTATGTGAGGAAATAAAAATTTGTATATATGTAACAATAAAGAGCAAAAATTTTTATTTTTTAATTTTTATTTATTTTTTTTTTAATTTTATATTTTTCATTAACACACACATATAACAACAAACAGTATATTAATAAAAATTTATGTAAGGAAATAAAAATTTGTATATATGTAACAATAAAGAGCAAAAATTTTTATTTTTTAATTTTTATATATTTTTTTTTTAATTTTATATTTTTCATTAACACACACATATAACAACAAACAGTATATTAATAAAAATTTATGTGAGGAAATAAAAATTTGTATATATGTAACAATAAAGAGCAAAAATTTTTATTTTTTAATTTTTATTTATTTTTTTTTTTAATTTTGTATTTTTCATTAACACACACATATAACAACAAACAGTATATTAATAAAAATTTATGTAAGGAAATAAAAATTTGTATATATGTAACAATAAAGAGCAAAAATTTTTATTTTTTAATTTTTATTTATTTTTTTTTTAATTTTATATTTTTCATTAACACACACATATACCAACAAACAGTATATTAATAAAAATTTATGTAAGGAAATAAAAATTTGTATATATGTAACAATAAAGAGCAAAAATTTTTATTTTTTAATTTTTATTTATTTATTTTTTTTAATTTTATATTTTTCATTAACACACACATATAACAACAAACAGTATATTAATAAAAATTTATGTAAGGAAATAAAAATTTGTATATACATATGTAACAATAAAGAGCAAAAATTTTTATTTTTTAATTTTTATTTATTTTTTTTTAATTTTATATTTTTCATTAACACACACATATAACAACAAACAGTATATTAATAAAAATTTATGTAAGGAAATAAAAATTTGTATATATGTAACAATAAAGAGCAAAAATTTTTATTTTTTAATTTTTATTTATTTTTTTTTTTTAATTTTATATTTTTCATTAACACACACATATAGCAACGAACAGTATATTAATAAAAATTTATGTAAGGAAATAAAAATTTGTATATATGTAACAATAAAGAGCAAAAATTTTTATTTTTTAATTTTTATTTATTTTTTTTTTTTAATTTTATATTTTTCATTAACACACACATATAGCAACGAACAGTATATTAATAAAAATTTATGTAAGGAAATAAAAATTTGTATATATGTAACAATAAAGAGCAAAAATTTTTATTTTTTAATTTTTATTTATTTTTTTTTTAATTTTATATTTTTCATTAACACACACATATAACAACAAACAGTATATTAATAAAAATTTATGTAAGGAAATAAAAATTTGTATATATGTAACAATAAAGAGCAAAAATTTTTATTTTTTAATTTTTATTTATTTTTTTTTTAATTTTATATTTTTCATTAACACACACATATAACAACAAACAGTATATTAATAAAAATTTATGTAAGGAAATAAAAATTTGTATATACATATGTAACAATAAAGAGCAAAAATTTTTATTTTTTAATTTTTATTTATTTTTTTTTTAATTTTATATTTTTCATTAACACACACATATAACAACAAACAGTATATTAATAAAAATTTATGTAAGGAAATAAAAATTTGTATATACATATGTAACAATAAAGAGCAAAAATTTTTATTTATTTATTTTTTTTAATTTTATATTTTTCATTAGCACACACATATAACAACAAACAGTATATTAATAAAAATTTATGTAAGGAAATAAAAATTTGTATATATGTAACAATAAAGAGCAAAAATTTTTATTTATTTTTTTTTTTTAAATTTTATATTTTTCATTAACACACACATATAACAACGAACAGTATATTAATAAAAATTTATGTAAGGAAATAAAAACTTGTATATATGTAACAATAAAGAGCAAAAATTTTTATTTTTTAATTTTTATTTATTTTTTTTTTAATTTTATATTTTTCATTAACACACACATATAACAACAAACAGTATATTAATAAAAATTTATGTAAGGAAATAAAAATTTGTATATACATATGTAACAATAAAGAGCAAAAATTTTTATTTTTTAATTTTTATTTATTTTTTTTTTAATTTTATATTTTTCATTAACACACACATATAACAACAAACAGTATATTAATAAATATTTATGTAAGGAAATAAAAATTTGTATATATGTAACAATAAAGAGCAAAAATTTTTATTTTTTAATTTTTATTTATTTTTTTTTTAATTTTATATTTTTCATTAACACACACATATAACAACAAACAGTATATTAATAAAAATTTATGTAAGGAAATAAAAATTTGTATATACATATGTAACAATAAAGAGCAAAAATTTTTATTTTTTAATTTTTTTTTATTTTTTTTTTAATTTTATATTTTTCATTAACACACACATATAACAACAAACAGTATATTAATAAAAATTTATGTAAGGAAATAAAAATTTGTATATATGTAACAATAAAGAGCAAAAATTTTTATTTTTTAATTTTTATTTATTTTTTTTTTTTAATTTTATATTTTTCATTAACACACACATATAACAACAAACAGTATATTAATAAAAATTTATGTAAGGAAATAAAAATTTGTATATATGTAAAAATAAAGAGCAAAAATTTTTATTTTTTAATTTTTATTTATTTTTTTTTTAATTTTATATTTTTCATTAACACACACATATAACAACAAACAGTATATTAATAAAAATTTATGTAAGGAAATAAAAATTTGTATATATGTAACAATAAAGAGCAAAAATTTTTATTTTTTAATTTTTATTTATTTTTTTTTAATTTTATATTTTTCATTAACACACACATATAACAACAAACAGTATATTAATAAAAATTTATGTAAGGAAATATACAAACAGTATATTAATAAAAATTTATGTAAGGAAATAAAAATTTGTATATATGTAACAATAAAGAGCAAAAATTTTTATTTTTTAATTTTTATTTATTTTTTTTTAATTTTTATTTATTTTTGTTTTAATTTTATATTTTTCATTAACACACACATATAACAACAAACAGTATATTAATAAAAATTTATGTAAGGAAATAAAAATTTGTATATATGTAACAATAAAGAGCAAAAATTTTTATTTTTTAATTTTTTTAATTTTTTTTTTAATTTTATATTTTTCATTAACACACACATATAACAACAAACAGTATATTAATAAAAATTTATGTAAGGAAATAAAAATTTGTATATATGTAACAATAAAGAGCAAAAATTTTTATTTTTTAATTTTTATTTATTTTTTTTTAATTTTATATTTTTCATTAACACACACATATAACAACAAACAGTATATTAATAAAAATTTATGTAAGGAAATAAAAATTTGTATATACATATGTAACAATAAAGAGCAAAAATTTTTATTTTTTAATTTTTTTTTATTTTTTTTTTAATTTTATATTTTTCATTAACACACACATATAACAACAAACAGTATATTAATAAAAATTTATGTAAGGAAATAAAAATTTGTATATATGTAACAATAAAGAGCAAAAATTTTTATTTTTTAATTTTTATTTATTTTTTTTTTTAATTTTATATTTTTCATTAACACACACATATAACAACAAACAGTATATTAATAAAAATTTATGTAAGGAAATAAAAATTTGTATATATGTAAAAATAAAGAGCAAAAATTTTTATTTTTTAATTTTTATTTATTTTTTTTTTAATTTTATATTTTTCATTAACACACACATATAACAACAAACAGTATATTAATAAAAATTTATGTAAGGAAATAAAAATTTGTATATATGTAACAATAAAGAGCAAAAATTTTTATTTTTTAATTTTTATTTATTTATTTTTTTAATTTTATATTTTTCATTAACACACACATATAACAACAAACATAAAAATTTATGTAAGGAAATAAAAATTTGTATATATGTAACAATAAAGAGCAAAAATTTTTATTTTTTAATTTTTATTTATTTTTTTTTTAATTTTATATTTTTCATTAACACACACATATAACAACAAACAGTATATTAATAAAAATTTATGTAAGGAAATATACAAACAGTATATTAATAAAAATTTATGTAAGGAAATAAAAATTTGTATATATGTAACAATAAAGAGCAAAAATTTTTATTTTTTAATTTTTATTTATTTTTTTTTAATTTTTATTTATTTTTGTTTTAATTTTATATTTTTCATTAACACACACATATAACAACAAACAGTATATTAATAAAAATTTATGTAAGGAAATAAAAATTTGTATATATGTAACAATAAAGAGCAAAAATTTTTATTTTTTAATTTTTATTTATTTTTTTTTAATTTTATATTTTTCATTAACACACACATATAACAACAAACAGTATATTAATAAAAATTTATGTAAGGAAATAAAAATTTGTATATACATATGTAACAATAAAGAGCAAAAATTTTTATTTTTGAATTTTTATTTATTTTTTTTTTAATTTTATATTTTTCATTAACACACACATATAACAACAAACAGTATATTAATAAAAATTTATGTAAGGAAATAAAAATTTGTATATACATATGTAACAATAAAGAGCAAAAATTTTTATTTTTTAATTTTTATTTATTTTTTTTTTAATTTTATATTTTTCATTAACACACACATATAACAACAAACAGTATATTAATAAAAATTTATGTAAGGAAATAAAAATTTGTATATATGTAACAATAAAGAGCAAAAATTTTAAATATATTCATATTTCTATATGATTAATAAAGATCGCTAAGTGCAAGGCAAAACGAGACGGCAGCCAAAAACTTGCACACACAATTCCATGGAATTATACTTTCAGATTTTTTTTCTTTTTGGAAAATGGGGGAATAGTACTTGAGTTTCATGGCAATTGAACGCATATCATTGTGTGAACGAATGTTTGGTTGGTCAGTTGGAATAAAAGTTTATGTATACTTTAAATAATGCCAATAAAGATTAGTAACAGCAACATCAGCATCACCATCACCATCGCAGCCGCAACCATCTCCTACAGTTGTAAAGTCATAATGATATTTATGAGACTGATCATTATTAGCATTAAAAGCGGAAATGTTTGCCTTTATGCTGTTTTTTGTTATTCACTTGATTTTGTTTTTCTTCTGTTTCTGTTTTTTTTTTTTAATTCCCTATAAACTTTCTAGAATTTTATTCGAATTCGTAATATTATGCATTTCCGAGATTTGTTATTAAATTAAATAAACTACAATATGCCACTTCAATTCAATTTAATTTTATTTAAAGTGTGTATGCCATAATAAAAAAGATCTTTGACGTAACCACAAATCGATATGATAAAACCAATCAGCGAGAAAGCAAACAACAAGGGCAGACTTAACAAAACATAAAATAATAATAGCTGATCACTACATTTAGCCAACGTTAAACGCCATAACAAACGCCTTACACGATTGTGGCAAACTATTCCACAAAATCTAACCAAAGCAGCGAAATATTTGCTTAGAACCAGAGCAAAATGAACACAATATGCCAAAGCTAGTGTCAATATGTTTACGATTTTTTTTAGCTTGTGGCATAAAGCACTTTGTCTAAAGTGTTCCAATCGCAATAAGGCGTTTTTACTCATTTTAGGTTTTATCAATGTGACCAGCAAAAATTCCAATAGACGCCAAATTAATTGATTAGTTTCTAGTCTGTGCCCTTTGGCTTTGGCTGCAGCAATAACTGCTATTTGTTCTGAGTCGCTTTCGCTGTCCACCAAATTTAAGTTCTCCAATCTATATACTTTTTCCCGAAACATACTGCTATCGCCTTCATAGTTTCCACTATAATAAGTAACTGATCTTTGGGATCTGCAAATTGAAAGATTTTTATTATTTAAATTTTGTACCAATTAAATATTAAAAAAATAAACTTACCGACTTCTATTGAGACTTATTCGAGATCTTCCACTGCTAGGCGGTGTAAAACTCTTCATTACATAATCCAGATCTTCTCGATGTTGCTCCATTTTGAAATAGTTCTTTTTTATTTAATTAAACGTTGAAAAAATATATGACGGTTTGTTTTGTTTAATATTTATTTTCAGACTATCAAAACTTTCAATAATGTTGTGAAAATAAGGGTAAGTATTTTAAATAAAACATTTGCTTTATACAGGGCAAGGCAGCTGGGAAGGTATACTGCTCACCAAGGCGAATTCATAGCAAGAGCAATAAATACAACACTATAAAAAATAAATCTTTTTCAAATATCAAGGGAAAAATATAAACACAAAAAGGAATTAAAAAAAAAAATATAATAAAAAAAAATTTACAAGAAAAGGCAAGTTTTTAATTATTTCGTGAAACTTTTAATTATTTCGTGAAAATTAAAATCCCAGATCATAGAACTTGGAAAGGTGAAAGTGGTCAGCCAGATTGGGGAGCATTCTGGATGATTTATGGCGCCCAAGATACAATACATAATTTAAAAAATTGTTACCAATAAAAAATTATAAATAGCTTGTTTTCTATGTTTCCCAGCTGTGTCGACATTTCATAGGAGCTACTCTAATCATCAGTAGACTTTGGAAATTTTTGAAAGATATTCTCAAACATTGAACTTTATCTGCCAGGCCCACGATATCATTTCACATCGCTCATTAATCATATGCAAGTTACACAGTACATTGAAACTAATAATTTGTTGACGAGTCGGCAATCTGGGTTTCGGAAAATCCATAGCTGTATAACAGCTATTGTAGATGTTACTGAGGATATTAGGCAACAGGTAGATCTCGGTAATATAACTTTTTTAGTACTTTTGGATCATTCCCGAGCATTCGATACGGTTGACCATAACATTTTATGCTTTAAACTGAGACATATCCATAAATTTTCATCGGCAGCAGCTGACCTGATTAAGTCGTATCTAGTTGGAAGGTTTCAGTATGTTAAAACACTTACCTCTATTTCAACTTCGATGCCATTACGTCGTGGTGTTCCGCAAGGTTCTATCTTGGGTCCTTATCTTTTTTCCCTCTGTGTAAATGGCATTCAGTGTAAACTCGTGCACTGTAGCGTTAGGTTATATGCAGATGATGTTCAGCTTTATATTAGCTGCAGCACTACTGCAGTTGATGAATGTGTGAAGATATTGAATTTAGAGTTAGGTCGTGTTTATGAGTGGGCTACTGCTAATGCTTTGGAAATAAATCCTAATAAATCCAAGTGTTTGATAGTTACCAAGAAACTTACAAATCTTAGTTATAATCCAACTATTACTTTAAATAGCCAGCCCATAAATATTCCCCCATATTCCAATAGGCGTCATCGTCGTCACATCAAGACGACACTCGGTTACACATTCGTCTTCGACAGCAATTACGTATTCTTTGATAGGCATTCGATATTTCCTAGACTTAAGCTATAGATAGAGGCTGTCGACAACATTCAATTGTTTTTGGCAACGAGTAAATAAGTAAAAAAATGTCTGTGTCGACTTCATGTGACGACGATGACGCCTTATGGAATATGGGAGATTGTTAGCGAAAAACTTGGGTGTATTTTTTAACAGTAATCTAACTTGGTCAAACCACGTAAATTTTGCATGCGCCTGAACTTTCTCATTGTTAAGAACTCTCTGGCAAACGCAGTACTGTATCCCGATTAAAATTAGAATACTTCTTGCCAAATCCTATTTAATGCCGGTTTTATTGTAAAAGGAAAGTAAAAGGAAACTTAACATGGCCTTTAATAATATTATTCGTTACATATGGTCTTAGAAGATTTGATCATATTTCACACTATGTTAACTTGCTCTATGATATGAGTTTCGATAATTATCTAAAAGTTCGAATTTTACTGTTTACTCATAAAATTATATGTACTGTAATCGACTTCTCGCTTTTCGTCATCGAACATTAGTTTCAAAATACCATTTCTTTATTAATGCTATTAGTATCTGGAACAGAATCCCATATAGTTTTCAAACTATTGGTAACGCACATAAATTCAAGCAGAATATTATTTGTCTTTTCTCAAGTTGAATGATGTATGGTGCTCGTTCTTATCATTTAGTAAAATCATGTTTTTTTTATATCAATTTTAATTAATTCACAACAATTTTACAAATTTTATTGAAATTATATAATTAAGTTGCTATTTTTCTTTCTTGGACCAGTACTCAGGGGATGACCCCTACATATGCAGTGCATTGTACCGGAACTAGGAAAATAGTTTATGAGGAAGGGGAAAGAAGGAGTAGTGTTTGTGTATTAAATTTTAAAATTTTCATAAAATGAAATCAAAATATGTATAGAAATAAGATATTTTCACGTGGTTTTGATCAATCACACCGAATATTAAAAAAGTCACAAAAGAGTACAGCAAAATGATCCATGTGAAATTTTAAAAAGCATATGTGATTTTAAAAACCGCTTGTGATTGAAAAATTGCATGGGATTCCAAAATTTTTGTGATTCTAAATCGTGTACAGTATAAATATTAATGTGATTTAAATTCATATGGTTTTGAGATCTCATATAATTTAAAATCTGTTGGTTTTGAAATCACTTGTGAAGTTAAAAAAAATCATTAGAATTGCAAAACAGCAAAATATCATACGTGTGTTTTCAAAATTACATGTTTTTAAAAAATCATGTAATTTTCTCAACACATAAAATGTTTTCTCAACATGCAAAAGTTTCAAAAATACATGTGATTTGAATTCATGTGACTTTAAGATATGATGTAATTTGAAATCTGTTGGTTTTGAGACCGCATGTAAAATATATAAAAATCGTTAAATTTGCAAAACAGTAAAATATTACACAAATGATTTGAAAATTATGTTTTCCAAAAATGCATATGATTTGAATTCATGTGATTTTAAGATTGAATGTAATTTGAAATCTGTTGGTTGTGAAACCGCATTTGAAATTCACAAAAGTCGTTAAATTTTCAAAACAGCAAAAAATTGCACATTTGACTTGACAATTACACGTTAAAAAAACATGTGATTTGAATTCATCTGGTTTTAAAATGTGATATAATTTGAAAGCTGTTGGTTTTGAAACCACATGTGAAATTCACAAGAAATCATTAGAAAAACAACACAATATTACATGTGCGATTTAAAAATCATTATTATTATTATTCGAAATTATTTTCGATCGATTTTGCTTTACCTTCTTCAGACTTTGGTCAACTTACTTTATTCTGACAAATTAAAATATTCAGGTATGTTCTTAGAAACGTTTTTGATTTGAACACGTCAAATAGGTGTTCTGACAAACTTAAAACACAAGAAGTATGGTTTTGCGATTTGAAATCGCCAATTATATGTTGTGGTAAACCACGTCGTTTAAAATTGGCGATTTCAACTCGCATGTGTATATAGAAGTGAACTGTTTGAATTTGCTTATCGAAAATAAAAATTGTTAAACCTTCTTTTTTATAAAAAAAAACAAAGATCTTTAGCTGGAAGAATTTAGAAGAAATTAAATTATTTTAATTTTCGTTTTTTTACTTTTAAGTTGAAATTCTAGTTTTTTTTTTTTCAAAAACAAAATTTTATTGTTTACAAAAATTGTGGTTGCTAATAAGTCAAAATATATATTGCCATATATATTATAATTTTTTTTTGTTAGTTGATATCCATTAGTTTAATTCGGCTGCGGCAGGGCAGCTTTTACAGGTATTGCCAGAATTACAATAAATACAACACCAAAAAACGTCACATGTATTTTTTTGGTAGAAATTACGAAAGTTGTAAATTTTTTTTCTTTTGTTTGAAAAAGCGAGAAACTCCATGTGTTTTTTTTAAAGAATTATGCATTATATTTATGTATTTTGAAAAAAGAAATGAAAAATTTTCGCAAAGGAAACGAAGGACTGCTGCCTCGGCCTGCGGGGGAAAAACAGCATGGACAACAACCTTCAGTCGTGTCGTATTGCTGTTGTCAAAACAAATGTTGCTATTTAAATACGTGTACGAGATCTGATCAAAAAAATAACCGTTATTTTCAAATTTCGTGAGTTACGTATGTCGATTTTCGCATTTTTTTCTGTTATGTTGGTATACATGTCTGTTAATGTTAGCAATATCAGCCACTTTGACCGATAAAAAGGTTAGCCGTGTTTTGGTGTGCTCTTCGATTTTTAACTATTCGAAAAAATGGACAAAAGAAATTGTATTAAGTTTTGTGTTAAAAACTAAATGCGCAAGGACATTTGAAATGTTGACTGTGGCGTTTGGCGGGACTACTATGAGCGCAACACAAGTTCAATTGCGGTATAACCGGGTTAAGGAAGGCCGAGAAGATGTCATTGACGATACTCTTGGTCGCCCGAGCAAGTCAACAACCGATGCAAACATTGAAGCCGTGAAGAATATTATTTTAGATAATCGTCGAATCACTATCAGAGAGATTGCTGATGATGTTGGCATATCGTTCGGCTCATGACAAGCAATTTTTACGAATGTTTTAGGCATGAAATGTGCGGCAGCGAAGATTGTTCCAAAATTACAAAATTTTGAGCAAAAAAAAAAAAACATCGTATGGACATCGCTCAGAAGCTGTTGAACATCGTCAACGACGATCTAGATTTCCTCAAAAAGGTCATAGCTGGTGACGAATCATGGGTGCATGGCTATGATATTGAAACCAAAGTCCAATCATCCCAATGGAAGCGCCAAGACCGAAAAAAGCACGTCAAGTTCGGTGAAATGTGAAGGTTTTGCTCACTGTTTTCTTCGACTGCAATGGTGTGGCGCATCATGAATTCTTCCCACAAGGTCGTACGATCAGTAGGGAATACTCTTTCCAAAACTAAAGACACCGATGAAAGGAACGCGTTTTGCTACGATTGAGGAGATGGAGATGTTGGCGATACCAAAAAGCACGTGTCAGAAGTGTTTCGAGGTTTGAAATAATGCTGGCATAAGTGGGGGATTGCTTTGAAGGGGACAATGATGAATAAATAAATACCTTTTGAAAAAATTTTAAATAACTGCTATTTTTTGATCAGGGAGGTTACTCTCTATTACGATACGAAAGGTAAATGCGATAAGAGTATAATTTGGTATTTTGTGCTGTTTGCGCAAACTTTATATATAGTTGAAAATGAAGCAACACTGGTACCACAAAATAAACAATACTCGTAGCGAAGAATGATAAAATAAGATGTGCGAAAGGGAAAAATTAAATGCGAAAGGAATGTACAAAAACGCACGCGGTACCAATTCTTCGATTACGAAACATTTTTATTTCGCATCGCAATAGAGAGTAATCCCCCACACCTCGTATTTTATATTTGATATATAGAAGTCGGTTGTTTGCTGGGTTCAATGTGTTTAATGCTTTATGAGAAATAAAAATGGGGGTTTTTCAACGAAATATTTTATGTTTATTTTCAGCACATAAAGCATTTTTTTTTTGTATTTGTACAGGTTTATAATTTCAATTCAAAGTAATTCTTTGTTGTGATATTGTTGGGCAAGTAAGCATTTTAGAAATACATATGTACATATGCACACACATGCCTACATATTTTATTTAAGCAACTGTTATCGAAAAGTTGTTGCAAATTTTCAATTTTGCGCTTTAATAAAAAAAAAAATTTTTTTATTTTTTAATTTTTATTTATTTTTTTTTTAATTTTATATTTTTCATTAACACACACATATAACAACAAACAGTATATTAATAAAAATTTATGTAAGGAAATAAAAATTTGTATATACATATGTAACAATAAAGAGCAAAAATTTTTATTTTTTAATTTTTATTTATTTTTTTTTAATTTTATATTTTTCATTAACACACACATATAACAACAAACAGTATATTAATAAAAATTTATGTAAGGAAATAAAAATTTGTATATATGTAACAATAAAGAGCAAAAATTTTTATTTTTTAATTTTTATTTATTTTTTTTTTAATTTTATATTTTTCATTAACACACACATATAACAACAAACAGTATATTAATAAAAATTTATGTAAGGAAATAAAAATTTGTATATATGTAACAATAAAGAGCAAAAATTTTTATTTTTTAATTTTTATTTATTTTTTTTTTAATTTTATATTTTTCATTAACACACACATATAACAACAAACAGTAGATTAATAAAAATTTATGTAAGGAAATAAAAATTTGTATATATGTAACAATAAAGAGCAAAAATTTTTATTTTTTAATTTTTATTTATTTTTTTTTTAATTTTATATTTTTCATTAACACACACATATAATAACAAACAGTATATTAATAAAAATTTATGTAAGGAAATAAAAATTTGTATATATGTAACAATAAAGAGCAAAAATTTTTATTTTTTAATTTTTATTTATTTTTTTTTTAATTTTATATTTTTCATTAACACACACATATAACAACAAACAGTATATTAATAAAAATTTATGTAAGGAAATAAAAATTTGTATATATGTAACAATAAAGAGCAAAAATTTTTATTTTTTAATTTTTATTTATTTTTTTTTTAATTTTATATTTTTCATTAACACACACATATAATAACAAACAGTATATTAATAAAAATTTATGTAAGGAAATAAAAATTTGTATATATGTAACAATAAAGAGCAAAAATTTTTATTTTTTAATTTTTATTTATTTTTTTTTTTAATTTTATATTTTTCATTAACACACACATATAACAACAAACAGTATATTAATAAAAATTTATGTAAGGAAATAAAAATTTGTATATATGTAACAATAAAGAGCAAAAATTTTTATTTATTAATTTTTATTTATTTTTTTTTTAATTTTATATTTTTCATTAACACACACATATAATAACAAACAGTATATTAATAAAAATTTATGTAAGGAAATAAAAATTTGTATATATGTAACAATAAAGAGCAAAAATTTTTATTTTTTAATTTTTATTTATTTTTTTTTTTTAATTTTATATTTTTCATTAACACACACATATAACAACAAACAGTATATTAATAAAAATTTATGTGAGGAAATAAAAATTTGTATATATGTAACAATAAAGAGCAAAAATTTTTATTTATTAATTTTTATTTATTTTTTTTTTAATTTTATATTTTTCATTAACACACACATATAACAACAAACAGTATATTAATAAAAATTTATGTAAGGAAATAAAAATTTGTATATATGTAACAATAAAGAGCAAAAATTTTTATTTTTTAATTTTTATTTATTTTTTTTTTAATTTTATATTTTTCATTAACACACACATATAACAACAAACAGTATATTAATAAAAATTTATGTAAGGAAATAAAAATTTGTATATATGTAACAATAAAGAGCAAAAATTTTTATTTTTTAATTTTTATTTATTTGTTTTTTAATTTTATATTTTTCATTAACACACACATATAACAACAAACAGTATATTAATAAAAATTTATGTAAGGAAATAAAAATTTGTATATATGTAACAATAAAGAGCAAAAATTTTTATTTTTTAATTTTTATTTATTTTTTTTTAATTTTATATTTTTCATTAACACACACATATAACAACAAACAGTATATTAATAAAAATTTATGTAAGGAAATAAAAATTTGTATATATGTAACAATAAAGAGCAAAAATTTTTATTTTTTAATTTTTATTTATTTGTTTTTTAATTTTATATTTTTCATTAACACACACATATAACAACAAACAGTATATTAATAAAAATTTATGTAAGGAAATAAAAATTTGTATATATGTAACAATAAAGAGCAAAAATTTTTATTTTTTAATTTTTATTTATTTTTTTTTTAATTTTATATTTTTCATTAACACACACATATAACAACAAACAGTATATTAATAAAAATTTATGTAAGGAAATAAAAATTTGTATATATGTAACAATAAAGAGCAAAAATTTTTATTTTTTAATTTTTATTTATTTTTTTTTTAATTTTATATTTTTCATTATCACACACATATAACAACAAACAGTATATTAATAAAAATTTATGTAAGGAAATAAAAATTTGTATATATGTAACAATAAAGAGCAAAAATTTTTATTTTTTAATTTTTATTTATTTTTTTTTTTAATTTTATATTTTTCATTAACACACACATATAATAACAAACAGTATATTAATAAAAATTTATGTAAGGAAATAAAAATTTGTATATATGTAACAATAAAGAGCAAAAATTTTTATTTTTTAATTTTTATTTATTTTTTTTTTAATTTTATATTTTTCATTAACACACACATATAACAACAAACAGTATATTAATAAAAATTTGTATATATGTAACAATAAAGAGCAAAAATTTTTATTTTTTAATTTTTATTTATTTTTTTTTTAATTTTATATTTTTCATTAACACACACATATAACAACAAACAGTATATTAATAAAAATTTATGTAAGGAAATAAAAATTTGTATATATGTAACAATAAAGAGCAAAAATTTTTATTTTTTAATTTTTATTTATTTGTTTTTTAATTTTATATTTTTCATTAACACACACATATAACAACAAACAGTATATTAATAAAAATTTATGTGAGGAAATAAAAATTTGTATATATGTAACAATAAAGAGCAAAAATTTTTATTTTTTAATTTTTATTTATTTTTTTTTTTTATTTTATATTTTTCATTAACACACACATATAACAACAAACAGTATATTAATAAAAATTTATGTAAGGAAATAAAAATTTGTATATATGTAACAATAAAGAGCAAAAATTTTTATTTTTTAATTTTTATTTATTTTTTTTTTAATTTTATATTTTTCATTAACACACACATATAACAACAAACAGTATATTAATAAAAATTTATGTGAGGAAATAAAAATTTGTATATATGTAACAATAAAGAGCAAAAATTTTTATTTTTTAATTTTTATTTATTTTTTTTTTAATTTTATATTTTTCATTAACACACACATATAACAACAAACAGTATATTAATAAAAATTTATGTAAGGAAATAAAAATTTGTATATATGTAACAATAAAGAGCAAAAATTTTAAATATATTCATATTTCTATATGATTAATAAAGATCGCTAAGTGCAAGGCAAAACGAGACGGCAGCCAAAAACTTGCACACACAATTCCATGGAATTATACTTTCAGATTTTTTTTCTTTTTGGAAAATGGGGGAATAGTACTTGAGTTTCATGGCAATTGAACGCATATCATTGTGTGAACGAATGTTTGGTTGGTCAGTTGGAATAAAAGTTTATGTATACTTTAAATAATGCCAATAAAGATTAGTAACAGCAACATCAGCATCACCATCACCATCGCAGCCGCAACCATCTCCTACAGTTGTAAAGTCATAATGATATTTATGAGACTGATCATTATTAGCATTAAAAGCGGAAATGTTTGCCTTTATGCTGTTTTTTGTTATTCACTTGATTTTGTTTTTCTTCTGTTTCTGTTTTTTTTTTTTTAATTCCCTATAAACTTTCTAGAATTTTATTCGAATTCGTAATATTATGCATTTCCGAGATTTGTTATTAAATTAAATAAACTACAATATGCCACTTCAATTCAATTTAATTTTATTTAAAGTGTGTATGCCATAATAAAAAAGATCTTTGACGTAACCACAAATCGATATGATAAAACCAATCAGCGAGAAAGCAAACAACAAGGGCAGACTTAACAAAACATAAAATAATAATAGCTGATCACTACATTTAGCCAACGTTAAACGCCATAACAAACGCCTTACACGATTGTGGCAAACTATTCCACAAAATCTAACCAAAGCAGCGAAATATTTGCTTAGAACCAGAGCAAAATGAACACAATATGCCAAAGCTAGTGTCAATATGTTTACGATTTTTTTTAGCTTGTGGCATAAAGCACTTTGTCTAAAGTGTTCCAATCGCAATAAGGCGTTTTTACTCATTTTAGGTTTTATCAATGTGACCAGCAAAAATTCCAATAGACGCCAAATTAATTGATTAGTTTCTAGTCTGTGCCCTTTGGCTTTGGCTGCAGCAATAACTGCTATTTGTTCTGAGTCGCTTTCGCTGTCCACCAAATTTAAGTTCTCCAATCTATATACTTTTTCCCGAAACATACTGCTATCGCCTTCATAGTTTCCACTATAATAAGTAACTGATCTTTGGGATCTGCAAATTGAAAGATTTTTATTATTTAAATTTTGTACCAATTAAATATTAAAAAAATAAACTTACCGACTTCTATTGAGACTTATTCGAGATCTTCCACTGCTAGGCGGTGTAAAACTCTTCATTACATAATCCAGATCTTCTCGATGTTGCTCCATTTTGAAATAGTTCTTTTTTATTTAATTAAACGTTGAAAAAATATATGACGGTTTGTTTTGTTTAATATTTATTTTCAGACTATCAAAACTTTCAATAATGTTGTGAAAATAAGGGTAAGTATTTTAAATAAAACATTTGCTTTATACAGGGCAAGGCAGCTGGGAAGGTATACTGCTCACCAAGGCGAATTCATAGCAAGAGCAATAAATACAACACTATAAAAAATAAATCTTTTTCAAATATCAAGGGAAAAATATAAACACAAAAAGGAATTAAAAAAAAAAATATAATAAAAAAAAATTTACAAGAAAAGGCAAGTTTTTAATTATTTCGTGAAACTTTTAATTATTTCGTGAAAATTAAAATCCCAGATCATAGAACTTGGAAAGGTGAAAGTGGTCAGCCAGATTGGGGAGCATTCTGGATGATTTATGGCGCCCAAGATACAATACATAATTTAAAAAATTGTTACCAATAAAAAATTATAAATAGCTTGTTTTCTATGTTTCCCAGCTGTGTCGACATTTCATAGGAGCTACTCTAATCATCAGTAGACTTTGGAAATTTTTGAAAGATATTCTCAAACATTGAACTTTATCTGCCAGGCCCACGATATCATTTCACATCGCTCATTAATCATATGCAAGTTACACAGTACATTGAAACTAATAATTTGTTGACGAGTCGGCAATCTGGGTTTCGGAAAATCCATAGCTGTATAACAGCTATTGTAGATGTTACTGAGGATATTAGGCAACAGGTAGATCTCGGTAATATAACTTTTTTAGTACTTTTGGATCATTCCCGAGCATTCGATACAGTTGACCATAACATTTTATGCTTTAAACTGAGACATATCCATAAATTTTCATCGGCAGCAGCTGACCTGATTAAGTCGTATCTAGTTGGAAGGTTTCAGTATGTTAAAACACTTACCTCTATTTCAACTTCGATGCCATTACGTCGTGGTGTTCCGCAAGGTTCTATCTTGGGTCCTTATCTTTTTTCCCTCTGTGTAAATGGCATTCAGTGTAAACTCGTGCACTGTAGCGTTAGGTTATATGCAGATGATGTTCAGCTTTATATTAGCTGCAGCACTACTGCAGTTGATGAATGTGTGAAGATATTGAATTTAGAGTTAGGTCGTGTTTATGAGTGGGCTACTGCTAATGCTTTGGAAATAAATCCTAATAAATCCAAGTGTTTGATAGTTACCAAGAAACTTACAAATCTTAGTTATAATCCAACTATTACTTTAAATAGCCAGCCCATAAATATTCCCCCATATTCCAATAGGCGTCACCGTCGTCACATCAAGACGACACTCGGTTACACATTCGTCTTCGACAGCAATTACGTATTCTTTGATAGGCATTCGATATTTCCTAGACTTAAGCTATAGATAGAGGCTGTCGACAACATTCAATTGTTTTTGGCAACGAGTAAATAAGTAAAAAAATGTCTGTGTCGACTTCATGTGACGACGATGACGCCTTATGGAATATGGGAGATTGTTAGCGAAAAACTTGGGTGTATTTTTTAACAGTAATCTAACTTGGTCAAACCACGTAAATTTTGCATGCGCCTGAACTTTCTCATTGTTAAGAACTCTCTGGCAAACGCAGTACTGTATCCCGATTAAAATTAGAATACTTCTTGCCAAATCCTATTTAATGCCGGTTTTATTGTAAAAGGAAAGTAAAAGGAAACTTAACATGGCCTTTAATAATATTATTCGTTACATATGGTCTTAGAAGATTTGATCATATTTCACACTATGTTAACTTGCTCTATGATATGAGTTTCGATAATTATCTAAAAGTTCGAATTTTACTGTTTACTCATAAAATTATATATACTGTAATCGACTTCTCGCTTTTCGTCATCGAACATTAGTTTCAAAATACCATTTCTTTATTAATGCTATTAGTATCTGGAACAGAATCCCATATAGTTTTCAAACTATTGGTAACGCACATAAATTCAAGCAGAATATTATTTGTCTTTTCTCAAGTTGAATGATGTATGGTGCTCGTTCTTATCATTTAGTAAAATCATGTTTTTTTTATATCAATTTTAATTAATTCACAACAATTTTACAAATTTTATTGAAATTATATAATTAAGTTGCTATTTTTCTTTCTTGGACCAGTACTCAGGGGATGACCCCTACATATGCAGTGCATTGTACCGGAACTAGGAAAATAGTTTATGAGGAAGGGGAAAGAAGGAGTAGTGTTTGTGTATTAAATTTTAAAATTTTCATAAAATGAAATCAAAATATGTATAGAAATAAGATATTTTCACGTGGTTTTGATCAATCACACCGAATATTAAAAAAGTCACAAAAGAGTACAGCAAAATGATCCATGTGAAATTTTAAAAAGCATATGTGATTTTAAAAACCGCTTGTGATTGAAAAATTGCATGAGATTCCAAAATTTTTGTGATTCTAAATCGTGTACAGTATAAATATTAATGTGATTTAAATTCATATGGTTTTGAGATCTCATATAATTTAAAATCTGTTGGTTTTGAAATCACTTGTGAAGTTAAAAAAAATCATTAGAATTGCAAAACAGCAAAATATCATACGTGTGTTTTCAAAATTACATGTTTTTAAAAAATCATGTAATTTTCTCAACACATAAAATGTTTTCTCAACATGCAAAATTTTCAAAAATACATGTGATTTGAATTCATGTGATTTTAAGATATGATGTAATTTGAAATCTGTTGGTTTTGAGACCGCATGTAAAATATATAAAAATCGTTAAATTTGCAAAACAGTAAAATATTACACAAATGATTTGAAAATTATGTTTTCCAAAAATGCATATGATTTGAATTCATGTGATTTTAAGATTGAATGTAATTTGAAATCTGTTGGTTGTGAAACCGCATTTGAAATTCACAAAAGTCGTTAAATTTTCAAAACAGCAAAAAATTGCACATTTGACTTGACAATTACACGTTAAAAAAACATGTGATTTGAATTCATCTGGTTTTAAAATGTGATATAATTTGAAAGCTGTTGGTTTTGAAACCACATGTGAAATTCACAAGAAATCATTAGAAAAACAACACAATATTACATGTGCGATTTAAAAATCATTATTATTATTATTCGAAATTATTTTCGATCGATTTTGCTTTACCTTCTTCAGACTTTGGTCAACTTACTTTATTCTGACAAATTAAAATATTCAGGTATGTTCTTAGAAACGCAATTAACATAAATTTAGCGTTTTTGATTTGAACACGTCAAATAGGTGTTCTGACAAACTTAAAACACAAGAAGTATGGTTTTGCGATTTGAAATCGCCAATTATATGTTGTGGTAAACCACGTCGTTTAAAATTGGCGATTTCAACTCGCATGTGTATATAGAAGTGAACTGTTTGAATTTGCTTATCGAAAATAAAAATTGTTAAACCTTCTTTTTTATAAAAAAAAACAAAGATCTTTAGCTGGAAGAATTTAGAAGAAATTAAATTATTTTAATTTTCGTTTTTTACTTTTAAGTTGAAATTCTAGTTTTTTTTTTTTTTTTCAAAAACAAAATTTTATTGTTTACAAAAATTGTGGTTGCTAATAAGTCAAAATATATATTGCCATATATAATATAATTTTTTTTTTGTTAGTTGATATCCATTAGTTTAATTCGGCTGCGGCAGGGCAGCTTTTACAGGTATTGCCAGAATTACAATAAATACAACACCAAAAAACGTCACATGTATTTTTTTGGTAGAAATTACGAAAGTTGTAAATTTTTTTTCTTTTGTTTGAAAAAGCGAGAAACTCCATGTGTTTTTTTTTAAAGAATTATGCATTATATTTATGTATTTTGAAAAAAGAAATGAAAAATTTTCGCAAAGGAAACGAAGGACTGCTGCCTCGGCCTGCGGGGGAAAAACAGCATGGACAACAACCTTCAGTCGTGTCGTATTGCTGTTGTCAAAACAAATGTTGCTATTTAAATACGTGTACGAGATCTGATCAAAAAAATAACCGTTATTTTCAAATTTCGTGAGTTACGTATGTCGATTTTCGCATTTTTTTCTGTTATGTTGGTATACATGTCTGTTAATGTTAGCAATATCAGCCACTTTGACCGATAAAAAGGTTAGCCGTGTTTTGGTGTGCTCTTCGATTTTTAACTATTCGAAAAAATGGACAAAAGAAATTGTATTAAGTTTTGTGTTAAAAACTAAATGCGCAAGGACATTTGAAATGTTGACTGTGGCGTTTGGCGGGACTACTATGAGCGCAACACAAGTTCAATTGCGGTATAACCGGGTTAAGGAAGGCCGAGAAGATGTCATTGACGATACTCTTGGTCGCCCGAGCAAGTCAACAACCGATGCAAACATTGAAGCCGTGAAGAATATTATTTTAGATAATCGTCGAATCACTATCAGAGAGATTGCTGATGATGTTGGCATATCGTTCGGCTCATGACAAGCAATTTTTACGAATGTTTTAGGCATGAAATGTGCGGCAGCGAAGATTGTTCCAAAATTACAAAATTTTGAGCAAAAAAAAAAAAAACATCGTATGGACATCGCTCAGAAGCTGTTGAACATCGTCAACGACGATCTAGATTTCCTCAAAAAGGTCATAGCTGGTGACGAATCATGGGTGCATGGCTATGATATTGAAACCAAAGTCCAATCATCCCAATGGAAGCGCCAAGACCGAAAAAAGCACGTCAAGTTCGGTGAAATGTGAAGGTTTTGCTCACTGTTTTCTTCGACTGCAATGGTGTGGCGCATCATGAATTCTTCCCACAAGGTCGTACGATCAGTAGGGAATACACTTTCCAAAACTAAAGACACCGATGAAAGGAACGCGTTTTGCTACGATTGAGGAGATGGAGATGTTGGCGATACCAAAAAGCACGTGTCAGAAGTGTTTCGAGGTTTGAAATAATGCTGGCATAAGTGGGGGATTGCTTTGAAGGGGACAATGATGAATAAATAAATACCTTTTGAAAAAATTTTAAATAACTGCTATTTTTTGATCAGGGAGGTTACTCTCTATTACGATACGAAAGGTAAATGCGATAAGAGTATAATTTGGTATTTTGTGCTGTTTGCGCAAACTTTATCGCGATATAGTTGAAAATGAAGCAACACTGGTACCACAAAATAAACAATACTCGTAGCGAAGAATGATAAAATAAGATGTGCGAAAGGGAAAAATTAAATGCGAAAGGAATGTACAAAAACGCACGCGGTACCAATTCTTCGATTACGAAACATTTTTATTTCGCATCGCAATAGAGAGTAATCCCCCACACCTCGTATTTTATATTTGATATATAGAAGTCGGTTGTTTGCTGGGTTCAATGTGTTTAATGCTTTATGAGAAATACAAATGGGGGGTTTTCAACGAAATATTTTATGTTTATTTTCAGCACATAAAGCATTTTTTTTTTGTATTTGTACAGGTTTATAATTTCAATTCAAAGTAATTCTTTGTTGTGATATTGTTGGGCAAGTAAGCATTTTAGAAATACATATGTACATATGCACACACATGCCTACATATTTTATTTAAGCAACTGTTATCGAAAAGTTGTTGCAAATTTTCAATTTTGCGCTTTAATAAAAAAAAAAATTTTTTTATTTTTTAATTTTTATTTATTTTTTTTTTAATTTTATATTTTTCATTAACACACACATATAACAACAAACAGTATATTAATAAAAATTTATGTAAGGAAATAAAAATTTGTATATATGTAACAATAAAGAGCAAAAATTTTTATTTTTTAATTTTTATTTATTTTTTTTTTAATTTTATATTTTTCATTAACACACACATATAACAACAAACAGTATATTAATAAAAATTTATGTAAGGAAATAAAAATTTGTATATACATATGTAACAATAAAGAGCAAAAATTTTTATTTTTTAATTTTTATTTATTTTTTTTTAATTTTATATTTTTCATTAACACACACATATAACAACAAACAGTATATTAATAAAAATTTATGTAAGGAAATAAAAATTTGTATATATGTAACAATAAAGAGCAAAAATTTTTATTTTTTAATTTTTATTTATTTTTTTTTTAATTTTATATTTTTCATTAACACACACATATAACAACAAACAGTATATTAATAAAAATTTATGTAAGGAAATAAAAATTTGTATATATGTAACAATAAAGAGCAAAAATTTTTATTTTTTAATTTTTATTTATTTTTTTTTTAATTTTATATTTTTCATTAACACACACATATAACAACAAACAGTATATTAATAAAAATTTATGTAAGGAAATAAAAATTTGTATATACATATGTAACAATAAAGAGCAAAAATTTTTATTTTTTAATTTTTATTTATTTTTTTTTAATTTTATATTTTTCATTAACACACACATATAACAACAAACAGTATATTAATAAAAATTTATGTAAGGAAATAAAAATTTGTATATATGTAACAATAAAGAGCAAAAATTTTTATTTTTTAATTTTTATTTATTTTTTTTTTAATTTTATATTTTTCATTAACACACACATATAACAACAAAAAGTATATTAATAAAAATTTATGTAAGGAAATAAAAATTTGTATATACATATGTAACAATAAAGAGCAAAAATTTTTATTTTTTAATTTTTATTTATTTTTTTTTTAATTTTATATTTTTCATTAACACACACATATAACAACAAACAGTATATTAATAAAAATTTATGTAAGGAAATAAAAATTTGTATATATGTAACAATAAAGAGCAAAAATTTTTATTTTTTAATTTTTATTTATTTTTTTTTTTAATTTTATATTTTTCATTAACACACACATATAACAACAAACAGTATATTAATAAAAATTTATGTAAGGAAATAAAAATTTGTATATATGTAACAATAAAGAGCAAAAATTTTTATTTTTTAATTTTTATTTATTTTTTTTTTAATTTTATATTTTTCATTAACACACACATATAACAACAAACAGTATATTAATAAAAATTTATGTAAGGAAATAAAAATTTGTATATACATATGTAACAATAAAGAGCAAAAATTTTTATTTTTTAATTTTTATTTATTTTTTTTTTAATTTTATATTTTTCATTAACACACACATATAACAACAAACAGTATATTAATAAAAATTTATGTGAGGAAATAAAAATTTGTATATACATATGTAACAATAAAGAGCAAAAATTTTTATTTTTTAATTTTTATTTATTTTTTTTTTAATTTTATAATTTTCATTAACACACACATATAACAACAAACAGTATATTAATAAAAATTTATGTAAGGAAATAAAAATTTGTATATATGTAACAATAAAGAGCAAAAATTTTTATTTTTTAATTTTTATTTATTTTTTTTTTAATTTTATATTTTTCATTAACACACACATATAACAACAAACAGTATATTAATAAAAATTTATGTGAGGAAATAAAAATTTGTATATATGTAACAATAAAGAGCAAAAATTTTTATTTTTTAATTTTTATTTATTTTTTTTTTAATTTTATATTTTTCATTAACACACACATATAACAACAAACAGTATATTAATAAAAATTTATGTAAGGAAATAAAAATTTGTATATATGTAACAATAAAGAGCAAAAATTTTTATTTTTTAATTTTTATTTATTTTTTTTTTAATTTTATATTTTTCATTAACACACACATATAACAACAAACAGTATATTAATAAAAATTTATGTAAGGAAATAAAAATTTGTATATATGTAACAATAAAGAGCAAAAATTTTTATTTTTTAATTTTTATTTATTTTTTTTTTAATTTTATATTTTTCATTAACACACACATATAACAACAAACAGTATATTAATAAAAATTTATGTGAGGAAATAAAAATTTGTATATATGTAACAATAAAGAGCAAAAATTTTTATTTTTTAATTTTTATTTATTTTTTTTTTAATTTTATAATTTTCATTAACACACACATATAACAACAAACAGTATATTAATAAAAATTTATGTAAGGAAATAAAAATTTGTATATATGTAACAATAAAGAGCAAAAATTTTTATTTTTTAATTTTTATTTATTTTTTTTTTAATTTTATATTTTTCATTAACACACACATATAACAACAAACAGTATATTAATAAAAATTTATGTGAGGAAATAAAAATTTGTATATATGTAACAATAAAGAGCAAAAATTTTTATTTTTTAATTTTTATTTATTTTTTTTTTAATTTTATATTTTTCATTAACACACACATATAACAACAAACAGTATATTAATAAAAATTTATGTAAGGAAATAAAAATTTGTATATATGTAACAATAAAGAGCAAAAATTTTTATTTTTTAATTTTTATTTATTTATTTTTTTTAATTTTATATTTTTCATTAACACACACATATAACAACAAACAGTATATTAATAAAAATTTATGTAAGGAAATAAAAATTTGTATATATGTAACAATAAAGAGCAAAAATTTTTATTTTTTAATTTTTATTTATTTTTTTTTTTTAATTTTATATTTTTCATTAACACACACATATAACAACAAACAGTATATTAATAAAAATTTATGTAAGGAAATAAAAATTTGTATATATGTAACAATAAAGAGCAAAAATTTTTATTTTTTAATTTTTATTTATTTTTTTTTTAATTTTATGTTTTTCATTAACACACACATTTAACAACAAACAGTATATTAATAAAAATTTATGTAAGGAAATAAAAATTTGTATATATGTAACAATAAAGAGCAAAAATTTTTATTTTTTAATTTTTATTTATTTTTTTTTTAATTTTATAATTTTCATTAACACACACATATAACAACAAACAGTATATTAATAAAAATTTATGTAAGGAAATAAAAATTTGTATATATGTAACAATAAAGAGCAAAAATTTTTATTTTTAATTTTTATTTATTTTTTTTTTAATTTTATATTTTTCATTAACACACACATATAACAACAAACAGTATATTAATAAAAATTTATGTAAGGAAATAAAAATTTGTATATACATATGTAACAATAAAGAGCAAAAATTTTTATTTTTTAATTTTTATTTATTTTTTTTTTTAATTTTATATTTTTCATTAACACACACATATAACAACAAACAGTATATTAATAAAAATTTATGTGAGGAAATAAAAATTTGTATATATGTAACAATAAAGAGCAAAAATTTTTATTTTTTAATTTTTATTTATTTTTTTTTTAATTTTATAATTTTCATTAACACACACATATAACAACAAACAGTATATTAATAAAAATTTATGTAAGGAAATAAAAATTTGTATATATGTAACAATAAAGAGCAAAAATTTTTATTTTTTAATTTTTATTTATTTTTTTTTTAATTTTATATTTTTCATTAACACACACATATAACAACAAACAGTATATTAATAAAAATTTATGTGAGGAAATAAAAATTTGTATATATGTAACAATAAAGAGCAAAAATTTTTATTTTTTAATTTTTATTTATTTTTTTTTTAATTTTATAACTTTCATTAACACACACATATAACAACAAACAGTATATTAATAAAAATTTATGTAAGGAAATAAAAATTTGTATATATGTAACAATAAAGAGCAAAAATTTTTATTTTTTAATTTTTATTTATTTTTTTTTTAATTTTATATTTTTCATTAACACACACATATAACAACAAACAGTATATTAATAAAAATTTATGTGAGGAAATAAAAATTTGTATATATGTAACAATAAAGAGCAAAAATTTTTTTTTTATTTATTTTTTTTTAATTTTATATTTTTCATTAACACACACATATAACAACAAACAGTATATTAATAAAAATTTATGTAAGGAAATAAAAATTTGTATATATGTAACAATAAAGAGCAAAAATTTTTATTTTTTAATTTTTATTTATTTTTTTTTTTTAATTTTATATTTTTCATTAACACACACATATAACAACAAACAGTATATTAATAAAAATTTATGTAAGGAAATAAAAATTTGTATATATGTAACAATAAAGAGCAAAAATTTTTATTTTTTAATTTTTATTTATTTTTTTTTTAATTTTATATTTTTCATTAACACACACATATAACAACAAACAGTATATTAATAAAAATTTATGTAAGGAAATAAAAATTTGTATATATGTAACAATAAAGAGCAAAAATTTTTATTTTTTAATTTTTATTTATTTTTTTTTTTAATTTTATAATTTTCATTAACACACACATATAACAACAAACAGTATATTAATAAAAATTTATGTAAGGAAATAAAAATTTGTATATATGTAACAATAAAGAGCAAAAATTTTTATTTTTTAATTTTTATTTATTTTTTTTTTAATTTTATATTTTTCATTAACACACACATATAACAACAAACAGTATATTAATAAAAATTTATGTAAGGAAATAAAAATTTGTATATATGTAACAATAAAGAGCAAAAATTTTTATTTTTTAATTTTTATTTATTTTTTTTTTAATTTTATGTTTTTCATTAACACACACATTTAACAACAAACAGTATATTAATAAAAATTTATGTAAGGAAATAAAAATTTGTATATATGTAACAATAAAGAGCAAAAATTTTTATTTTTTAATTTTTATTTATTTTTTTTTTAATTTTATAATTTTCATTAACACACACATATAACAACAAACAGTATATTAATAAAAATTTATGTAAGGAAATAAAAATTTGTATATATGTAACAATAAAGAGCAAAAATTTTTATTTTTAATTTTTATTTATTTTTTTTTTAATTTTATATTTTTCATTAACACACACATATAACAACAAACAGTATATTAATAAAAATTTATGTAAGGAAATAAAAATTTGTATATACATATGTAACAATAAAGAGCAAAAATTTTTATTTTTTAATTTTTATTTATTTTTTTTTTAATTTTATATTTTTCATTAACACACACATATAACAACAAACAGTATATTAATAAAAATTTATGTGAGGAAATAAAAATTTGTATATATGTAACAATAAAGAGCAAAAATTTTTATTTTTTAATTTTTATTTATTTTTTTTTTAATTTTATAATTTTCATTAACACACACATATAACAACAAACAGTATATTAATAAAAATTTATGTAAGGAAATAAAAATTTGTATATATGTAACAATAAAGAGCAAAAATTTTTATTTTTTAATTTTTATTTATTTTTTTTTTAATTTTATATTTTTCATTAACACACACATATAACAACAAACAGTATATTAATAAAAATTTATGTGAGGAAATAAAAATTTGTATATATGTAACAATAAAGAGCAAAAATTTTTATTTTTTAATTTTTATTTATTTTTTTTTTTTAATTTTATATTTTTCATTAACACACACATATAACAACAAACAGTATATTAATAAAAATTTATGTAAGGAAATAAAAATTTGTATATATGTAACAATAAAGAGCAAAAATTTTTATTTTTTAATTTTTATTTATTTTTTTTTTAATTTTATATTTTTCATTAACACACACATATAACAACAAACAGTATATTAATAAAAATTTATGTAAGGAAATAAAAATTTGTATATATGTAACAATAAAGAGCAAAAATTTTTATTTTTTAATTTTTATTTATTTTTTTTTTTAATTTTATAATTTTCATTAACACACACATATAACAACAAACAGTATATTAATAAAAATTTATGTAAGGAAATAAAAATTTGTATATATGTAACAATAAAGAGCAAAAATTTTTATTTTTTAATTTTTATTTATTTTTTTTTTAATTTTATATTTTTCATTAACACACACATATAACAACAAACAGTATATTAATAAAAATTTATGTAAGGAAATAAAAATTTGTATATATGTAACAATAAAGAGCAAAAATTTTTATTTTTTAATTTTTATTTATTTTTTTTTTAATTTTATGTTTTTCATTAACACACACATTTAACAACAAACAGTATATTAATAAAAATTTATGTAAGGAAATAAAAATTTGTATATATGTAACAATAAAGAGCAAAAATTTTTATTTTTTAATTTTTATTTATTTTTTTTTTAATTTTATAATTTTCATTAACACACACATATAACAACAAACAGTATATTAATAAAAATTTATGTAAGGAAATAAAAATTTGTATATATGTAACAATAAAGAGCAAAAATTTTTATTTTTAATTTTTATTTATTTTTTTTTTAATTTTATATTTTTCATTAACACACACATATAACAACAAACAGTATATTAATAAAAATTTATGTAAGGAAATAAAAATTTGTATATACATATGTAACAATAAAGAGCAAAAATTTTTATTTTTTAATTTTTATTTATTTTTTTTTTAATTTTATATTTTTCATTAACACACACATATAACAACAAACAGTATATTAATAAAAATTTATGTGAGGAAATAAAAATTTGTATATATGTAACAATAAAGAGCAAAAATTTTTATTTTTTAATTTTTATTTATTTTTTTTTTAATTTTATAATTTTCATTAACACACACATATAACAACAAACAGTATATTAATAAAAATTTATGTAAGGAAATAAAAATTTGTATATATGTAACAATAAAGAGCAAAAATTTTTATTTTTTAATTTTTATTTATTTTTTTTTTAATTTTATATTTTTCATTAACACACACATATAACAACAAACAGTATATTAATAAAAATTTATGTGAGGAAATAAAAATTTGTATATATGTAACAATAAAGAGCAAAAATTTTTATTTTTTAATTTTTATTTATTTTTTTTTTAATTTTATAACTTTCATTAACACACACATATAACAACAAACAGTATATTAATAAAAATTTATGTAAGGAAATAAAAATTTGTATATATGTAACAATAAAGAGCAAAAATTTTTATTTTTTAATTTTTATTTATTTTTTTTTTAATTTTATATTTTTCATTAACACACACATATAACAACAAACAGTATATTAATAAAAATTTATGTGAGGAAATAAAAATTTGTATATATGTAACAATAAAGAGCAAAAATTTTTATTTTTTATTTATTTTTTTTTAATTTTATATTTTTCATTAACACACACATATAACAACAAACAGTATATTAATAAAAATTTATGTAAGGAAATAAAAATTTGTATATATGTAACAATAAAGAGCAAAAATTTTTATTTTTTAATTTTTATTTATTTTTTTTTTTTAATTTTATATTTTTCATTAACACACACATATAACAACAAACAGTATATTAATAAAAATTTATGTAAGGAAATAAAAATTTGTATATACATATGTAACAATAAAGAGCAAAAATTTTTATTTTTTAATTTTTATTTATTTTTTTTTTAATTTTATATTTTTCATTAACACACACATATAACAACAAACAGTATATTAATAAAAATTTATGTAAGGAAATAAAAATTTGTATATATGTAACAATAAAGAGCAAAAATTTTTATTTTTTAATTTTTATTTATTTTTTTTTTTAATTTTATAATTTTCATTAACACACACATATAACAACAAACAGTATATTAATAAAAATTTATGTAAGGAAATAAAAATTTGTATATACATATGTAACAATAAAGAGCAAAAATTTTTATTTTTTAATTTTTATTTATTTTTTTTTTAATTTTATATTTTTCATTAACACACACATATAACAACAAACAGTATATTAATAAAAATTTATGTAAGGAAATAAAAATTTGTATATATGTAACAATAAAGAGCAAAAATTTTTATTTTTTAATTTTTATTTATTTTTTTTTTAAATTTTATATTTTTCATTAACACACACATATAACAACAAACAGTATATTAATAAAAATTTATGTAAGGAAATAAAAATTTGTATATACATATGTAACAATAAAGAGCAAAAATTTTTATTTTTTAATTTTTATTTATTTTTTTTTTAATTTTATATTTTTCATTAACACACACATATAACAACAAACAGTATATTAATAAAAATTTATGTAAGGAAATAAAAATTTGTATATATGTAACAATAAAGAGCAAAAATTTTTATTTTTTAATTTTTATTTATTTTTTTTTTTAATTTTATAATTTTCATTAACACACACATATAACAACAAACAGTATATTAATAAAAATTTATGTAAGGAAATAAAAATTTGTATATACATATGTAACAATAAAGAGCAAAAATTTTTATTTTTTAATTTTTATTTATTTTTTTTTTAATTTTATATTTTTCATTAACACACACATATAACAACAAACAGTATATTAATAAAAATTTATGTAAGGAAATAAAAATTTGTATATACATATGTAACAATAAAGAGCAAAAATTTTTATTTTTTAATTTTTATTTATTTTTTTTTTAATTTTATATTTTTCATTAACACACACATATAACAACAAACAGTATATTAATAAAAATTTATGTAAGGAAATAAAAATTTGTATATATGTAACAATAAAGAGCAAAAATTTTTATTTTTTAATTTTTATTTATTTTTTTTTTAATTTTATATTTTTCATTAACACACACATATAACAACAAACAGTATATTAATAAAAATTTATGTAAGGAAATAAAAATTTGTATATATGTAACAATAAAGAGCAAAAATTTTTATTTTTTAATTTTTATTTATTTATTTTTTTTAATTTTATATTTTTCATTAACACACACATATAACAACAAACAGTATATTAATAAAAATTTATGTAAGGAAATAAAAATTTGTATATATGTAACAATAAAGAGCAAAAATTTTTATTTTTTAATTTTTATTTATTTTTTTTTTTTAATTTTATATTTTTCATTAACACACACATATAACAACAAACAGTATATTAATAAAAATTTATGTAAGGAAATAAAAATTTGTATATATGTAACAATAAAGAGCAAAAATTTTTATTTTTGAATTTTTATTTATTTTTTTTTTAATTTTATATTTTTCATTAACACACACATATAACAACAAACAGTATATTAATAAAAATTTATGTAAGGAAATAAAAATTTGTATATATGTAACAATAAAGAGCAAAAATTTTTATTTTTTAATTTTTATTTATTTTTTTTTTAATTTTATATTTTTCATTAACACACACATATAACAACAAAAAGTATATTAATAAAAATTTATGTAAGGAAATAAAAATTTGTATATATGTAACAATAAAGAGCAAAAATTTTTATTTTTTAATTTTTATTTATTTTTTTTTTAATTTTATATTTTTCATTAACACACACATATAACAACAAACAGTATATTAATAAAAATTTATGTAAGGAAATAAAAATTTGTATATATGTAACAATAAAGAGCAAAAATTTTTATTTTTTAATTTTTATTTATTTTTTTTTTAATTTTATATTTTTCATTAACACACACATATAACAACAAAAAGTATATTAATAAAAATTTATGTAAGGAAATAAAAATTTGTATATATGTAACAATAAAGAGCAAAAATTTTTATTTTTTAATTTTTATTTATTTTTTTTTTAATTTTATATTTTTCATTAACACACACATATAACAACAAACAGTATATTAATAAAAATTTATGTAAGGAAATAAAAATTTGTATATATGTAACAATAAAGAGCAAAAATTTTTATTTTTTAATTTTTATTTATTTTTTTTTTAATTTTATATTTTTCATTAACACACACATATAACAACAAACAGTATATTAATAAAAATTTATGTAAGGAAATAAAAATTTGTATATATGTAACAATAAAGAGCAAAAATTTTTATTTTTTAATTTTTATTTATTTTTTTTTTAATTTTATATTTTTCATTAACACACACATATAACAACAAAAAGTATATTAATAAAAATTTATGTAAGGAAATAAAAATTTGTATATATGTAACAATAAAGAGCAAAAATTTTTATTTTTTAATTTTTATTTATTTTTTTTTTAATTTTATATTTTTCATTAACACACACATATAACAACAAACAGTATATTAATAAAAATTTATGTAAGGAAATAAAAATTTGTATATATGTAACAATAAAGAGCAAAAATTTTTATTTTTTAATTTTTATTTATTTATTTTTTTTAATTTTATATTTTTCATTAACACACACATATAACAACAAACAGTATATTAATAAAAATTTATGTAAGGAAATAAAAATTTGTATATATGTAACAATAAAGAGCAAAAATTTTTATTTTTTAATTTTTATTTATTTTTTTTTTTTAATTTTATATTTTTCATTAACACACACATATAACAACAAACAGTATATTAATAAAAATTTATGTAAGGAAATAAAAATTTGTATATATGTAACAATAAAGAGCAAAAATTTTTATTTTTGAATTTTTATTTATTTTTTTTTTAATTTTATATTTTTCATTAACACACACATATAACAACAAACAGTATATTAATAAAAATTTATGTAAGGAAATAAAAATTTGTATATATGTAACAATAAAGAGCAAAAATTTTTATTTTTTAATTTTTATTTATTTTTTTTTTAATTTTATATTTTTCATTAACACACACATATAACAACAAACAGTATATTAATAAAAATTTATGTAAGGAAATAAAAATTTGTATATATGTAACAATAAAGAGCAAAAATTTTTATTTTTTAATTTTTATTTATTTTTTTTTTAATTTTATATTTTTCATTAACACACACATATAACAACAAACAGTATATTAATAAAAATTTATGTGAGGAAATAAAAATTTGTATATATGTAACAATAAAGAGCAAAAATTTTTATTTTTGAATTTTTATTTATTTTTTTTTTAATTTTATATTTTTCATTAACACACACATATAACAACAAACAGTATATTAATAAAAATTTATGTAAGGAAATAAAAATTTGTATATATGTAACAATAAAGAGCAAAAATTTTTATTTTTTAATTTTTATTTATTTTTTTTTTAATTTTATATTTTTCATTAACACACACATATAACAACAAAAAGTATATTAATAAAAATTTATGTAAGGAAATAAAAATTTGTATATATGTAACAATAAAGAGCAAAAATTTTTATTTTTAAATTTTTATTTATTTATTTTTTTTAATTTTATATTTTTCATTAACACACACATATAACAACAAACAGTATATTAATAAAAATTTATGTAAGGAAATAAAAATTTGTATATATGTAACAATAAAGAGCAAAAATTTTTATTTTTTAATTTTTATTTATTTTTTTTTTTTTAATTTTATATTTTTCATTAACACACACATATAACAACAAACAGTATATTAATAAAAATTTATGTAAGGAAATAAAAATTTGTATATATGTAACAATAAAGAGCAAAAATTTTTATTTTTAATTTTTATTTATTTTTTTTTTAATTTTATATTTTTCATTAACACACACATATAACAACAAACAGTATATTAATAAAAATTTATGTAAGGAAATAAAAATTTGTATATATGTAACAATAAAGAGCAAAAATTTTTATTTTTAATTTTTATTTATTTTTTTTTTAATTTTATATTTTTCATTAACACACACATATAACAACAAACAGTATATTAATAAAAATTTATGTAAGGAAATAAAAATTTGTATATACATATGTAACAATAAAGAGCAAAAATTTTTATTTTTTAATTTTTATTTATTTTTTTTTTAATTTTATATTTTTCATTAACACACACATATAACAACAAACAGTATATTAATAAAAATTTATGTGAGGAAATAAAAATTTGTATATATGTAACAATAAAGAGCAAAAATTTTTATTTTTTAATTTTTATTTATTTTTTTTTTAATTTTATAATTTTCATTAACACACACATATAACAACAAACAGTATATTAATAAAAATTTATGTAAGGAAATAAAAATTTGTATATATGTAACAATAAAGAGCAAAAATTTTTATTTTTTAATTTTTATTTATTTTTTTTTTAATTTTATATTTTTCATTAACACACACATATAACAACAAACAGTATATTAATAAAAATTTATGTGAGGAAATAAAAATTTGTATATATGTAACAATAAAGAGCAAAAATTTTTATTTTTTAATTTTTATTTATTTTTTTTTTAATTTTATATTTTTCATTAACACACACATATAACAACAAACAGTATATTAATAAAAATTTATGTAAGGAAATAAAAATTTGTATATATGTAACAATAAAGAGCAAAAATTTTTATTTTTTAATTTTTATTTATTTTTTTTTTAATTTTATATTTTTCATTAACACACACATATAACAACAAACAGTATATTAATAAAAATTTATGTAAGGAAATAAAAATTTGTATATATGTAACAATAAAGAGCAAACATTTTTATTTTTTAATTTTTATTTATTTTTTTTTTAATTTTATATTTTTCATTAACACACACATATAACAACAAACAGTATATTAATAAAAATTTATGTGAGGAAATAAAAATTTGTATATATGTAACAATAAAGAGCAAAAATTTTTATTTTTTAATTTTTATTTATTTTTTTTTTAATTTTATAACTTTCATTAACACACACATATAACAACAAACAGTATATTAATAAAAATTTATGTAAGGAAATAAAAATTTGTATATATGTAACAATAAAGAGCAAAAATTTTTATTTTTTAATTTTTATTTATTTTTTTTTTAATTTTATATTTTTCATTAACACACACATATAACAACAAACAGTATATTAATAAAAATTTATGTGAGGAAATAAAAATTTGTATATATGTAACAATAAAGAGCAAAAATTTTTATTTTTTAATTTTTATTTATTTTTTTTTTTTAATTTTATATTTTTCATTAACACACACATATAACAACAAACAGTATATTAATAAAAATTTATGTAAGGAAATAAAAATTTGTATATATGTAACAATAAAGAGCAAAAATTTTTATTTTTTTATTTTTATTTATTTTTTTTTTAATTTTATATTTTTCATTAACACACACATATAACAACAAACAGTATATTAATAAAAATTTATGTAAGGAAATAAAAATTTGTATATATGTAACAATAAAGAGCAAAAATTTTTATTTTTTAATTTTTATTTATTTTTTTTTTTAATTTTATAATTTTCATTAACACACACATATAACAACAAACAGTATATTAATAAAAATTTATGTAAGGAAATAAAAATTTGTATATATGTAACAATAAAGAGCAAAAATTTTTATTTTTTAATTTTTATTTATTTTTTTTTTTTAATTTTATATTTTTCATTAACACACACATATAACAACAAACAGTATATTAATAAAAATTTATGTAAGGAAATAAAAATTTGTATATATGTAACAATAAAGAGCAAAAATTTTTATTTTTTAATTTTTATTTATTTATTTTTTTTAATTTTATATTTTTCATTAACACACACATATAACAACAAACAGTATATTAATAAAAATTTATGTAAGGAAATAAAAATTTGTATATATGTAACAATAAAGAGCAAAAATTTTTATTTTTTAATTTTTATTTATTTTTTTTTTTTAATTTTATATTTTTCATTAACACACACATATAACAACAAACAGTATATTAATAAAAATTTATGTAAGGAAATAAAAATTTGTATATATGTAACAATAAAGAGCAAAAATTTTTATTTTTGAATTTTTATTTATTTTTTTTTTAATTTTATATTTTTCATTAACACACACATATAACAACAAACAGTATATTAATAAAAATTTATGTAAGGAAATAAAAATTTGTATATATGTAACAATAAAGAGCAAAAATTTTTATTTTTTAATTTTTATTTATTTTTTTTTTAATTTTATATTTTTCATTAACACACACATATAACAACAAACAGTATATTAATAAAAATTTATGTAAGGAAATAAAAATTTGTATATATGTAACAATAAAGAGCAAAAATTTTTATTTTTTAATTTTTATTTATTTTTTTTTTAATTTTATATTTTTCATTAACACACACATATAACAACAAAAAGTATATTAATAAAAATTTATGTAAGGAAATAAAAATTTGTATATATGTAACAATAAAGAGCAAAAATTTTTATTTTTTAATTTTTATTTATTTTTTTTTTAATTTTATATTTTTCATTAACACACACATATAACAACAAACAGTATATTAATAAAAATTTATGTAAGGAAATAAAAATTTGTATATATGTAACAATAAAGAGCAAAAATTTTTATTTTTTAATTTTTATTTATTTATTTTTTTTAATTTTATATTTTTCATTAACACACACATATAACAACAAACAGTATATTAATAAAAATTTATGTAAGGAAATAAAAATTTGTATATATGTAACAATAAAGAGCAAAAATTTTTATTTTTTAATTTTTATTTATTTTTTTTTTTTAATTTTATATTTTTCATTAACACACACATATAACAACAAACAGTATATTAATAAAAATTTATGTAAGGAAATAAAAATTTGTATATATGTAACAATAAAGAGCAAAAATTTTTATTTTTGAATTTTTATTTATTTTTTTTTTAATTTTATATTTTTCATTAACACACACATATAACAACAAACAGTATATTAATAAAAATTTATATAAGGAAATAAAAATTTGTATATATGTAACAATAAAGAGCAAAAATTTTTATTTTTTAATTTTTATTTATTTTTTTTTTTAATTTTATATTTTTCATTAACACACACATATAACAACAAACAGTATATTAATAAAAATTTATGTAAGGAAATAAAAATTTGTATATATGTAACAATAAAGAGCAAAAATTTTTATTTTTTAATTTTTATTTATTTTTTTTTTAATTTTATATTTTTCATTAACACACACATATAACAACAAAAAGTATATTAATAAAAATTTATGTAAGGAAATAAAAATTTGTATATATGTAACAATAAAGAGCAAAAATTTTTATTTTTAAATTTTTATTTATTTATTTTTTTTAATTTTATATTTTTCATTAACACACACATATAACAACAAACAGTATATTAATAAAAATTTATGTAAGGAAATAAAAATTTGTATATATGTAACAATAAAGAGCAAAAATTTTTATTTTTTAATTTTTATTTATTTTTTTTTTTTTAATTTTATATTTTTCATTAACACACACATATAACAACAAACAGTATATTAATAAAAATTTATGTAAGGAAATAAAAATTTGTATATATGTAACAATAAAGAGCAAAAATTTTTATTTTTTAATTTTTATTTATTTTTTTTTTAATTTTATATTTTTCATTAACACACACATATAACAACAATCAGTATATTAATAAAAATTTATGTAAGGAAATAAAAATTTGTATATATGTAACAATAAAGAGCAAAAATTGTTATTTTTTAATTTTTATTTATTTTTTTTTTTTAATTTTATATTTTTCATTAACACACACATATAACAACAAACAGTATATTAATAAAAAATTTATGTAAGGAAATAAAAATTTGTATATATGTAACAATAAAGAGCAAAAATTTTTATTTTTTAATTTTTTTTTATTTTTTTTTTTAATTTTATATTTTTCATTAACACACACATATAACAACAAACAGTATATTAATAAAAATTTATGTAAGGAAATAAAAATTTGTATATACATATGTAACAATAAAGAGCAAAAATTTTTATTTTTTAATTTTTATTTATTTTTTTTTTAATTTTATATTTTTCATTAACATACACATATAACAACAAACAGTATATTAATAAAAATTTATGTAAGGAAATAAAAATTTGTATATATTTAACAATAAAGAGCAAAAATTTTTATTTTTTAATTTTAATTTATTTTTTTTTTAATTTTATATTTTTCATTAACACACACATATAACAACAAACAGTATATTAATAAAAATTTATGTAAGGAAATAAAAATTTGTATATATGTAACAATAAAGAGCAAAAATTTTTATTTTTTAATTTTTATTTATTTTTTTTTTAATTTTATATTTTTCATTAACACACACATATAACAACAAACAGTATATTAATAAAAATTTATGTAAGGAAATAAAAATTTGTATATACATATGTAACAATAAAGAGCAAAAATTTTTATTTTTTAATTTTTATTTATTTTTTTTTTAATTTTATATTTTTCATTAACACACACATATAACAACAAACAGTATATTAATAAAAATTTATGTAAGGAAATAAAAATTTGTATATACATATGTAACAATAAAGAGCAAAAATTTTTATTTTTTAATTTTTATTTATTTTTTTTTAATTTTATATTTTTCATTAACACACACATATAACAACAAACAGTATATTAATAAAAATTTATGTAAGGAAATAAAAATTTGTATAAACATATGTAACAATAAAGAGCAAAAATTTTTATTTTTTAATTTTTATTTATTTTTTTTTTAATTTTATATTTTTCATTAACACACACATATAACAACAAACAGTATATTAATAAAAATTTATGTAAGGAAATAAAAATTTGTATATATGTAACAATAAAGAGCAAAAATTTTTATTTTTTAATTTTTATTTATTTTTTTTTTAATTTTATATTTTTCATTAACACACACATATAACAACAAACAGTATATTAATAAAAATTTATGTAAGGAAATAAAAATTTGTATATATGTAACAATAAAGAGCAAAAATTTTTATTTTTTAATTTTTATTTATTTTTTTTTTAATTTTATAATTTTCATTAACACACACATATAACAACAAACAGTATATTAATAAAAATTTATGTAAGGAAATAAAAATTTGTATATATGTAACAATAAAGAGCAAAAATTTTTATTTTTTAATTTTTATTTATTTTTTTTTTAATTTTATATTTTTCATTAACACACACATATAACAACAAACAGTATATTAATAAAAATTTATGTAAGGAAATAAAAATTTGTATATATGTAACAATAAAGAGCAAAAATTTTTATTTTTTAATTTTTATTTATTTTTTTTTTAATTTTATATTTTTCATTAACACACACATATAACAACAAACAGTATATTAATAAAAATTTATGTAAGGAAAAAAAAATTTGTATATATGTAACAATAAAGAGCAAAAATTTTTATTTTTTAATTTTTATTTATTTTTTTTTTTAATTTTATATTTTTCATTAACACACACATATAACAACAAACAGTATATTAATAAAAATTTATGTAAGGAAATAAAAATTTGTATATATGTAACAATAAAGAGCAAAAATTTTTATTTTTTAATTTTTATTTATTTTTTTTTTAATTTTATATTTTTCATTAACACACACATATAACAACAAACAGTATATTAATAAAAATTTATGTAAGGAAATAAAAATTTGTATATATGTAACAATAAAGAGCAAAAATTTTTATTTTTTAATTTTTATTTATTTTTTTTTTAATTTTATATTTTTCATTAACACACACATATAACAACAAACAGTATATTAATAAAAATTTATGTAAGGAAATAAAAATTTGTATATACATATGTAACAATAAAGAGCAAAAATTTTTATTTTTTAATTTTTATTTATTTTTTTTTTAATTTTATATTTTTCATTAACACACACATATAACAACAAACAGTATATTAATAAAAATTTATGTAAGGAAATAAAAATTTGTATATATGTAACAATAAAGAGCAAAAATTTTTATTTTTTAATTTTTATTTTTTTTTTTTTTAATTTTATATTTTTCATTAACACACACATATAACAACAAACAGTATATTAATAAAAATTTATGTAAGGAAATAAAAATTTGTATATATGTAACAATAAAGAGCAAAAATTTTTATTTTTTAATTTTTATTTATTTTTTTTTTTAATTTTATATTTTTCATTAACACACACATATAACAACAAACAGTATATTAATAAAAATTTATGTAAGGAAATAAAAATTTGTATATATGTAACAATAAAGAGCAAAAATTTTTATTTTTTAATTTTTATTTATTTTTTTTTAATTTTATATTTTTCATTAACACACACATATAACAACAAACAGTATATTAATAAAAATTTATGTAAGGAAATAAAAATTTGTATATATGTAACAATAAAGAGCAAAAATTTTTATTTTTTAATTTTTATTTATTTTTTTTTTAATTTTATATTTTTCATTAACACACACATATAACAACAAACAGTATATTAATAAAAATTTATATAAGGAAATAAAAATTTGTATATATGTAACAATAAAGAGCAAAAATTTTTATTTTTTAATTTTTATTTATTTTTTTTTTAATTTTATATTTTTCATTAACACACACATATAACAACAAACAGTATATTAATAAAACTTTATGTAAGGAAATAAAAATTTGTATATATGTAACAATAAAGAGCAAAAATTTTTATTTTTTAATTTTTATTTATTTTTTTTTTTAATTTTATATTTTTCATTAACACACACATATAACAACAAACAGTATATTAATAAAAATTTATGTAAGGAAATAAAAATTTGTATATACATATGTAACAATAAAGAGCAAAAATTTTTATTTTTTAATTTTTATTTATTTTTTTTTTTAATTTTATATTTTTCATTAACACACGCATACAACAACAAACAGTATATTAATAAAAATTTATGTAAGGAAATAAAAATTTGTATATACATATGTAACAATAAAGAGCAAAAATTTTTATTTATTTTTTTTTAATTTTATATTTTTCATTAACACACACATATAACAACAAACAGTATATTAATAAAAATTTATGTAAGGAAATAAAAATTTGTATATACATATGTAACAATAAAGAGCAAAAATTTTTATTTTTTAATTTTTATTTATTTTTTTTTTTAATTTTATATTTTTCATTAACACACACATATAACAACAAACAGTATATTAATAAAAATTTATGTAAGGAAATAAAAATTTGTATATATGTAACAATAAAGAGCAAAAATTTTTATTTTTTAATTTTTATTTATTTTTTTTTTAATTTTATATTTTTCATTAACACACACATATAACAACAAACAGTATATTAATAAAAATTTATGTAAGGAAATAAAAATTTGTATATATGTAACAATAAAGAGCAAAAATTTTTATTTTTTAATTTTTATTTATTTTTTTTTTAATTTTATATTTTTCATTAACACACACATATAACAACAAACAGTATATTAATAAAAATTTATGTAAGGAAATAAAAATTTGTATATACATATGTAACAATAAAGAGCAAAAATTTTTATTTTTGAATTTTTATTTATTTTTTTTTTAATTTTATATTTTTCATTAACACACACATATAACAACAAACAGTATATTAATAAAAATTTATGTAAGGAAATAAAAATTTGTATATACATATGTAACAATAAAGAGCAAAAATTTTTATTTTTTAATTTTTATTTATTTTTTTTTTAATTTTATATTTTTCATTAACACACACATATAACAACAAACAGTATATTAATAAAAATTTATGTAAGGAAATAAAAATTTGTATATATGTAACAATAAAGAGCAAAAATTTTAAATATATTCATATTTCTATATGATTAATAAAGATCGCTAAGTGCAAGGCAAAACGAGACGGCAGCCAAAAACTTGCACACACAATTCCATGGAATTATACTTTCAGATTTTTTTTCTTTTTGGAAAATGGGGGAATAGTACTTGAGTTTCATGGCAATTGAACGCATATCATTGTGTGAACGAATGTTTGGTTGGTCAGTTGGAATAAAAGTTTATGTATACTTTAAATAATGCCAATAAAGATTAGTAACAGCAACATCAGCATCACCATCACCATCGCAGCCGCAACCATCTCCTACAGTTGTAAAGTCATAATGATATTTATGAGACTGATCATTATTAGCATTAAAAGCGGAAATGTTTGCCTTTATGCTGTTTTTTGTTATTCACTTGATTTTGTTTTTCTTCTGTTTCTGTTTTTTTTTTTTTAATTCCCTATAAACTTTCTAGAATTTTATTCGAATTCGTAATATTATGCATTTCCGAGATTTGTTATTAAATTAAATAAACTACAATATGCCACTTCAATTCAATTTAATTTTATTTAAAGTGTGTATGCCATAATAAAAAAGATCTTTGACGTAACCACAAATCGATATGATAAAACCAATCAGCGAGAAAGCAAACAACAAGGGCAGACTTAACAAAACATAAAATAATAATAGCTGATCACTACATTTAGCCAACGTTAAACGCCATAACAAACGCCTTACACGATTGTGGCAAACTATTCCACAAAATCTAACCAAAGCAGCGAAATATTTGCTTAGAACCAGAGCAAAATGAACACAATATGCCAAAGCTAGTGTCAATATGTTTACGATTTTTTTTAGCTTGTGGCATAAAGCACTTTGTCTAAAGTGTTCCAATCGCAATAAGGCGTTTTTACTCATTTTAGGTTTTATCAATGTGACCAGCAAAAATTCCAATAGACGCCAAATTAATTGATTAGTTTCTAGTCTGTGCCCTTTGGCTTTGGCTGCAGCAATAACTGCTATTTGTTCTGAGTCGCTTTCGCTGTCCACCAAATTTAAGTTCTCCAATCTATATACTTTTTCCCGAAACATACTGCTATCGCCTTCATAGTTTCCACTATAATAAGTAACTGATCTTTGAGATCTGCAAATTGAAAGATTTTTATTATTTAAATTTTGTACCAATTAAATATTAAAAAAATAAACTTACCGACTTCTATTGAGACTTATTCGAGATCTTCCACTGCTAGGCGGTGTAAAACTCTTCATTACATAGTCCAGACCTTCTCGATGTTGCTCCATTTTGAAATAGTTCTTTTTTATTTAATTAAACGTTGAAAAAATATATGACGGTTTGTTTTGTTTAATATTTATTTTCAGACTATCAAAACTTTCAATAATGTTGTGAAAATAAGGGTAAGTATTTTAAATAAAACATTTGCTTTATACAGGGCAAGGCAGCTGGGAAGGTATACTGCTCACCAAGGCGAATTCATAGCAAGAGCAATAAATACAACACTATAAAAAATAAATCTTTTTCAAATATCAAGGGAAAAATATAAACACAAAATGGAATTAAAAAAAAAAAAATATAATAAAAAAAAATTTACAAGAAAAGTCAAGTTTTTAATTATTTCGTGAAACTTTTAATTATTTCGTGAAAATTAAAATCCCAGATCATAGAACTTGGAAAGGTGAAAGTGGTCAGCCAGATTGGGGAGCATTCTGGATGATTTATGGCGCCCAAGATACAATACATAATTTAAAAAATTGTTACCAATAAAAAATTATAAATAGCTTGTTTTCTATGTTTCCCAGCTGTGTCGACATTTCATAGGAGCTACTCTAATCATCAGTAGACTTTGGAAATTTTTGAAAGATATTCTCAAACATTGAACTTTATCTGCCAGGCCCACGATATCATTTCACATCGCTCATTAATCATATGCAAGTTACACAGTACATTGAAACTAATAATTTGTTGACGAGTCGGCAATCTGGGTTTCGGAAAATCCATAGCTGTATAACAGCTATTGTAGATGTTACTGAGGATATTAGGCAACAGGTAGATCTCGGTAATATAACTTTTTTAGTACTTTTGGATCATTCCCGAGCATTCGATACGGTTGACCATAACATTTTATGCTTTAAACTGAGACAGATCCATAAATTTTCATCGGCAGCAGCTGACCTGATTAAGTCGTATCTAGTTGGAAAGTTTTAGTATGTTAAAACACTTACCTCTATTTCAACTTCGATGCCATTACGTCGTGGTGTTCCGCAAGGTTCTATCTTGGGTCCTTATCTTTTTTCCCTCTGTGTAAATGGCATTCAGTGTAAACTCGTGCACTGTAGCGTTAGGTTATATGCAGATGATGTTCAGCTTTATATTAGCTGCAGCACTACTGCAGTTGATGAATGTGTGAAGATATTGAATTTAGAGTTAGGTCGTGTTTATGAGTGGGCTACTGCTAATGCTTTGGAAATAAATCCCAATAAATCCAAGTGTTTGATAGTTACCAAGAAACTTACAAATCTTAGTTATAATCCAACTATTACTTTAAATAGCCAGCCCATAAATATTCCCCCATATTCCAATAGGCGTCATTGTCGTCACATCAAGACGACACTCGGTTACACATTCGTCTTCGACAGCAATTACGTATTCTTTGATAGGCATTCGATATTTCCTAGACTTAAGCTATAGATAGAGGCTGTCGACAACATTCAATTGTTTTTGGCAACGAGTAAATAAGTAAAAAAATGTCTGTGTCGACTTCATGTGACGACGATGACGCCTTATGGAATATGGGAGATTGTTAGCGAAAAACTTGGGTGTATTTTTTAACAGTAATCTAACTTGGTCAAACCACGTAAATTTTGCATGCGCCTGAACTTTCTCATTGTTAAGAACTCTCTGGCAAACGCAGTACTGTATCCCGATTAAAATTAGAATACTTCTTGCCAAATCCTATTTAATGCCGGTTTTATTGTAAAAGGAAAGTAAAAGGAAACTTAACATGGCCTTTAATAATATCATTCGTTACATATGGTCTTAGAAGATTTGATCATATTTCACACTATGTTAACTTGCTCTATGATATGAGTTTCGATAATTATCTAAAAGTTCGAATTTTACTGTTGACTCATAAAATTATATATACTGTAATCGACTTCTCGCTTTTCGTCATCGAACATTAGTTTCAAAATACCATTTCTTTATTAATGCTATTAGTATCTGGAACAGAATCCCATATAGTTTTCAAACTATTGGTAACGCACATAAATTCAAGCAGAATATTATTTGTCTTTTCTCAAGTTGAATGATGCATGGTGCTCGTTCTTATCATTTAGTAAAATCATGTTTTTTTTTATATCAATTTTAATTAATTCACAACAATTTTACAAATTTTATTGAAATTATATAATTAAGTTGCTATTTTTCTTTCTTGGACCAGTACTCAGGGGATGACCCCTACATATGCAGTGCATTGTACCGGAACTAGGAAAATAGTTTATGAGGAAGGGGAAAGAAGGAGTAGTGTTTGTGTATTAAATTTTAAAATTTTCATGAAATGAAATCAAAATATGTATAGAAATAAGATATTTTCACGTGGTTTTGATCAATCACACCGAATATTAAAAAAGTCACAAAAGAGTACAGCAAAATGATCCATGTGAAATTTTAAAAAGCATATGTGATTTTAAAAACCGCTTGTGATTGAAAAATTGCATGGGATTCCAAAATTTTTGTGATTCTAAATCGTGTACAGTATAAATATTAATGTGATTTAAATTCATATGGTTTTGAGATCTCATATAATTTAAAATCTGTTGGTTTTGAAATCACTTGTGAAGTTAAAAAAAATCATTAGATTTGCCAAACAGCAAAATATCATACGTGTGTTTTCAAAATTACATGTTTTTAAAAAATCATGTAATTTTCTCAACACATAAAATGTTTTCTCAACATGCAAAATTTTCAAAAATACATGTGATTTGAATTCATGTGATTTTAAGATCTGATGTAATTTGAAATCTGTTGGTTTTGAGACCGCATGTAAAATATATAAAAATCTTTAAATTTGCAAAACAGTAAAATATTACACAAATGATTTGAAAATTATGTTTTCCAAAAATGCATATGATTTGAATTCATGTGATTTTAAGATTGAATGTAATTTGAAATCTGTTGGTTGTGAAACCGCATTTGAAATTCACAAAAGTCGTTAAATTTTCAAAACAGCAAAAAATTGCACATTTGATTTGACAATTACACGTTAAAAAAACATGTGATTTGAATTCATCTGGTTTTAAGATGTGATATAAATTGAAAGCTGTTGGTTTTGAAACCACATGTGAAATTCACAAGAAATCATTAGAAAAACAACACAATATTACATGTGCGATTTAAAAATCATTATTATTATTATTCGAAATTATTTTCGATCGATTTTGCTTTACCTTCTTCAGACTTTGGTCAACTTACTTTATTCTGACAAATTAAAATATTCAGGTATGTTCTTAGAAACGCAATTAACATAAATTTAGCGTTTTTGATTTGAACACGTCAAATAGGTGTTCTGACAAACTTAAAACACAAGAAGTATGGTTTTGCGATTTGAAATCGCCAATTATATGTTGTGGTAAACCACGTCGTTTAAAATTGGCGATTTCAACTCGCATGTGTATATAGAAGTGAACTGTTTGAATTTGCTTATCGAAAATAAAAATTGTTAAACCTTCTTTTTTATAAAAAAAAACAAAGATCTTTAGCTGGAAGAATTTAGAAGAAATTAAATTATTTTAATTTTCGTTTTTTACTTTTAAGTTGAAATTCTAGTTTTTTTTTTTTTTTTCAAAAACAAAATTTTATTGTTTACAAAAATTGTGGTTGCTAATAAGTCAAAATATATATTGCCATATATAATATAATTTTTTTTTTGTTAGTTGATATCCATTAGTTTAATTCGGCTGCGGCAGGGCAGCTTTTACAGGTATTGCCAGAATTACAATAAATACAACACCAAAAAACGTCACATGTATTTTTTTGGTAGAAATTACGAAAGTTGTAAATTTTTTTTCTTTTGTTTGAAAAAGCGAGAAACTCCATGTGTTTTTTTTTAAAGAATTATGCATTATATTTATGTATTTTGAAAAAAGAAATGAAAAATTTTCGCAAAGGAAACGAAGGACTGCTGCCTCGGCCTGCGGGGGAAAAACAGCATGGACAACAACCTTCAGTCGTGTCGTATTGCTGTTGTCAAAACAAATGTTGCTATTTAAATACGTGTACGAGATCTGATCAAAAAAATAACCGTTATTTTCAAATTTCGTGAGTTACGTATGTCGATTTTCGCATTTTTTTCTGTTATGTTGGTATACATGTCTGTTAATGTTAGCAATATCAGCCACTTTGACCGATAAAAAGGTTAGCCGTGTTTTGGTGTGCTCTTCGATTTTTAACTATTCGAAAAAATGGACAAAAGAAATTGTATTAAGTTTTGTGTTAAAAACTAAATGCGCAAGGACATTTGAAATGTTGACTGTGGCGTTTGGCGGGACTACTATGAGCGCAACACAAGTTCAATTGCGGTATAACCGGGTTAAGGAAGGCCGAGAAGATGTCATTGACGATACTCTTGGTCGCCCGAGCAAGTCAACAACCGATGCAAACATTGAAGCCGTGAAGAATATTATTTTAGATAATCGTCGAATCACTATCATAGAGATTGCTGATGATGTTGGCATATCGTTCGGCTCATGACAAGCAATTTTTACGAATGTTTTAGGCATGAAATGTGCGGCAGCGAAGATTGTTCCAAAATTACAAAATTTTGAGCAAAAAAAAAAAAACATCGTATGGACATCGCTCAGAAGCTGTTGAACATCGTCAACGACGATCTAGATTTCCTCAAAAAGGTCATAGCTGGTGACGAATCATGGGTGCATGGCTATGATATTGAAACCAAAGTCCAATCATCCCAATGGAAGCGCCAAGACCGAAAAAAGCACGTCAAGTTCGGTGAAATGTGAAGGTTTTGCTCACTGTTTTCTTCGACTGCAATGGTGTGGCGCATCATGAATTCTTCCCACAAGGTCGTACGATCAGTAGGGAATACTCTTTCCAAAACTAAAGACACCGATGAAAGGAACGCGTTTTGCTACGATTGAGGAGATGGAGATGTTGGCGATACCAAAAAGCACGTGTCAGAAGTGTTTCGAGGTTTGAAATAATGCTGGCATAAGTGGGGGATTGCTTTGAAGGGGACAATGATGAATAAATAAATACCTTTTGAAAAAATTTTAAATAACTGCTATTTTTTGATCAGGGAGGTTACTCTCTATTACGATACGAAAGGTAAATGCGATAAGAGTATAATTTGGTATTTTGTGCTGTTTGCGCAAACTTTATCGCGATATAGTTGAAAATGAAGCAACACTGGTACCACAAAATAAACAATACTCGTAGCGAAGAATGATAAAATAAGATGTGCGAAAGGGAAAAATTAAATGCGAAAGGAATGTACAAAAACGCACGCGGTACCAATTCTTCGATTACGAAACATTTTTATTTCGCATCGCAATAGAGAGTAATCCCCCACACCTCGTATTTTATATTTGATATATAGAAGTCGGTTGTTTGCTGGGTTCAATGTGTTTAATGCTTTATGAGAAATAAAAATGGGGTTTTTTCAACGAAATATTTTATGTTTATTTTCAGCACATAAAGCATTTTTTTTTTGTATTTGTACAGGTTTATAATTTCAATTCAAAGTAATTCTTTGTTGTGATATTGTTGGGCAAGTAAGCATTTTAGAAATACATATGTACATATGCACACACATGCCTACATATTTTATTTAAGCAACTGTTATCGAAAAGTTGTTGCAAATTTTCAATTTTGCGCTTTAATAAAAAAAAAAATTTTTTTATTTTTTAATTTTTATTTATTTTTTTTTTAATTTTATATTTTTCATTAACACACACATATAACAACAAACAGTATATTAATAAAAATTTATGTAAGGAAATAAAAATTTGTATATATGTAACAATAAAGAGCAAAAATTTTTATTTTTTAATTTTTATTTATTTTTTTTTTTAATTTTATATTTTTCATTAACACACACATATAATAACAAACAGTATATTAATAAAAATTTATGTAAGGAAATAAAAATTTGTATATATGTAACAATAAAGAGCAAAAATTTTTATTTTTTAATTTTTATTTATTTTTTTTTTAATTTTATATTTTTCATTAACACACACATATAACAACAAACAGTATATTAATAAAAATTTATGTAAGGAAATAAAAATTTGTATATATGTAACAATAAAGAGCAAAAATTTTTATTTTTTAATTTTTATTTATTTTTTTTTTAATTTTATATTTTTCATTAACACACACATATAACAACAAACAGTATATTAATAAAAATTTATGTAAGGAAATAAAAATTTGTATATATGTAACAATAAAGAGCAAAAATTTTTATTTTTTAATTTTTATTTATTTTTTTTTTAATTTTATATTTTTCATTAACACACACATATAACAACAAACAGTATATTAATAAAAATTTATGTAAGGAAATAAAAATTTGTATATATGTAACAATAAAGAGCAAAAATTTTTATTTTTTAATTTTTATTTATTTTTTTTTTTAATTTTATATTTTTCATTAACACACACATATAACAACAAACAGTATATTAATAAAAATTTATGTAAGGAAATAAAAATTTTTATATATTTAACAATAAATAGCAAAAATTTTTATTTTTTAATTTTTATTTATTTTTTTTTTAATTTTATATTTTTCATTAACACACACATATAACAACAAACAGTATATTAATAAAAATTTATGTAAGGAAATAAAAATTTGTATATATGTAACAATAAAGAGCAAAAATTTTTATTTTTTAATTTTTATTTATTTTTTTTTTTAATTTTATATTTTTCATTAACACACACATATAACAACAAACAGTATATTAATAAAAATTTATGTAAGGAAATAAAAATTTGTATATATGTAACAATAAAGAGCAAAAATTTTTATTTTTTAATTTTTATTTATTTTTTTTTTAATTTTATATTTTTCATTAACACACACATATAACAACAAACAGTATATTAATAAAAATTTATGTAAGGAAATAAAAATTTGTATATATGTAACAATAAAGAGCAAAAATTTTTATTTTTTAATTTTTATTTATTTTTTTTTAATTTTATATTTTTCATTAACACACACATATAACAACAAACAGTATATTAATAAAAATTTATGTAAGGAAATAAAAATTTGTATATATGTAACAATAAAGAGCAAAAATTTTTATTTTTTAATTTTTATTTATTTTTTTTTTTAATTTTATATTTTTCATTAACACACACATATAACAACAAACAGTATATTAATAAAAATTTATGTAAGGAAATAAAAATTTGTATATATGTAACAATAAAGAGCAAAAATTTTTATTTTTTAATTTTTATTTATTTTTTTTTTTAATTTTATATTTTTCATTAACACACACATATAACAACAAACAGTATATTAATAAAAATTTATGTAAGGAAATAAAAATTTGTATATATGTAACAATAAAGAGCAAAAATTTTTATTTTTTAATTTTTATTTATTTTTTTTTTAATTTTATATTTTTCATTAACACACACATATAACAACAAACAGTATATTAATAAAAATTTATGTAAGGAAATAAAAATTTGTATATATGTAACAATAAAGAGCAAAAATTTTTATTTTTTAATTTTTATTTATTTTTTTTTTTAATTTTATATTTTTCATTAACACACACATATAACAACAAACAGTATATTAATAAAAATTTATGTAAGGAAATAAAAATTTGTATATATGTAACAATAAAGAGCAAAAATTTTTATTTTTTAATTTTTATTTATTTTTTTTTTAATTTTATATTTTTCATTAACACACACATATAACAACAAACAGTATATTAATAAAAATTTATGTAAGGAAATAAAAATTTGTATATATGTAACAATAAAGAGCAAAAATTTTTATTTTTTAATTTTTATTTATTTTTTTTTTTAATTTTATATTTTTCATTAACACACACATATAACAACAAACAGTATATTAATAAAAATTTATGTAAGGAAATAAAAATTTGTATATATGTAACAATAAAGAGCAAAAATTTTTATTTTTTAATTTTTATTTATTTTTTTTTTAATTTTATATTTTTCATTAACACACACATATAACAACAAACAGTATATTAATAAAAATTTATGTAAGGAAATAAAAATTTGTATATATGTAACAATAAAGAGCAAAAATTTTTATTTTTTAATTTTTATTTATTTTTTTTTTTAATTTTATATTTTTCATTAACACACACATATAACAACAAACAGTATATTAATAAAAATTTATGTAAGGAAATAAAAATTTGTATATATGTAACAATAAAGAGCAAAAATTTTTATTTTTTAATTTTTATTTATTTTTTTTTTAATTTTATATTTTTCATTAACACACACATATAACAACAAACAGTATATTAATAAAAATTTATGTAAGGAAATAAAAATTTGTATATATGTAACAATAAAGAGCAAAAATTTTTATTTTTTAATTTTTATTTATTTTTTTTTTAATTTTATATTTTTCATTAACACACACATATAACAACAAACAGTATATTAATAAAAATTTATGTAAGGAAATAAAAATTTGTATATATGTAACAATAAAGAGCAAAAATTTTTATTTTTTAATTTTTATTTATTTTTTTTTTTAATTTTATATTTTTCATTAACACACACATATAACAACAAACAGTATATTAATAAAAATTTATGTAAGGAAATAAAAATTTGTATATATGTAACAATAAAGAGCAAAAATTTTTATTTTTTAATTTTTATTTATTTTTTTTTTAATTTTATATTTTTCATTAACACACACATATAACAACAAACAGTATATTAATAAAAATTTATGTAAGGAAATAAAAATTTGTATATATGTAACAATAAAGAGCAAAAATTTTTATTTTTTAATTTTTATTTATTTTTTTTTTAATTTTATATTTTTCATTAACACACACATATAACAACAAACAGTATATTAATAAAAATTTATGTAAGGAAATAAAAATTTGTATATATGTAACAATAAAGAGCAAAAATTGTTATTTTTTAATTTTTATTTATTTTTTTTTTAATTTTATATTTTTCATTAACACACACATATAACAACAAACAGTATATTAATAAAAATTTATGTAAGGAAATAAAAATTTGTATATATGTAACAATAAAGAGCAAAAATTTTTATTTTTTAATTTTTATTTATTTTTTTTTTTAATTTTATATTTTTCATTAACACACACATATAACAACAAACAGTATATTAATAAAAATTTATGTAAGGAAATAAAAATTTGTATATACATATGTAACAATAAAGAGCAAAAATTTTTATTTTTGAATTTTTATTTATTTTTTTTTTAATTTTATATTTTTCATTAACACACACATATAACAACAAACAGTATATTAATAAAAATTTATGTAAGGAAATAAAAATTTGTATATACATATGTAACAATAAAGAGCAAAAATTTTTATTTTTTAATTTTTATTTATTTTTTTTTTAATTTTATATTTTTCATTAACACACACATATAACAACAAACAGTATATTAATAAAAATTTATGTAAGGAAATAAAAATTTGTATATATGTAACAATAAAGAGCAAAAATTTTAAATATATTCATATTTCTATATGATTAATAAAGATCGCTAAGTGCAAGGCAAAACGAGACGGCAGCCAAAAACTTGCACACACAATTCCATGGAATTATACTTTCAGATTTTTTTTCTTTTTGGAAAATGGGGGAATAGTACTTGAGTTTCATGGCAATTGAACGCATATCATTGTGTGAACGAATGTTTGGTTGGTCAGTTGGAATAAAAGTTTATGTATACTTTAAATAATGCCAATAAAGATTAGTAACAGCAACATCAGCATCACCATCACCATCGCAGCCGCAACCATCTCCTACAGTTGTAAAGTCATAATGATATTTATGAGACTGATCATTATTAGCATTAAAAGCGGAAATGTTTGCCTTTATGCTGTTTTTTGTTATTCACTTGATTTTGTTTTTCTTCTGTTTCTGTTTTTTTTTTTTAATTCCCTATAAACTTTCTAGAATTTTATTCGAATTCGTAATATTATGCATTTCCGAGATTTGTTATTAAATTAAATAAACTACAATATGCCACTTCAATTCAATTTAATTTTATTTAAAGTGTGTATGCCATAATAAAAAAGATCTTTGACGTAACCACAAATCGATATGATAAAACCAATCAGCGAGAAAGCAAACAACAAGGGCAGACTTAACAAAACATAAAATAATAATAGCTGATCACTACATTTAGCCAACGTTAAACGCCATAACAAACGCCTTACACGATTGTGGCAAACTATTCCACAAAATCTAACCAAAGCAGCGAAATATTTGCTTAGAACCAGAGCAAAATGAACACAATATGCCAAAGCTAGTGTCAATATGTTTACGATTTTTTTTAGCTTGTGGCATAAAGCACTTTGTCTAAAGTGTTCCAATCGCAATAAGGCGTTTTTACTCATTTTAGGTTTTATCAATGTGACCAGCAAAAATTCCAATAGACGCCAAATTAATTGATTAGTTTCTAGTCTGTGCCCTTTGGCTTTGGCTGCAGCAATAACTGCTATTTGTTCTGAGTCGCTTTCGCTGTCCACCAAATTTAAGTTCTCCAATCTATATACTTTTTCCCGAAACATACTGCTATCGCCTTCATAGTTTCCACTATAATAAGTAACTGATCTTTGGGATCTGCAAATTGAAAGATTTTTATTATTTAAATTTTGTACCAATTAAATATTAAAAAAATAAACTTACCGACTTCTATTGAGACTTATTCGAGATCTTCCACTGCTAGGCGGTGTAAAACTCTTCATTACATAGTCCAGACCTTCTCGATGTTGCTCCATTTTGAAATAGTTCTTTTTTATTTAATTAAACGTTGAAAAAATATATGACGGTTTGTTTTGTTTAATATTTATTTTCAGACTATCAAAACTTTCAATAATGTTGTGAAAATAAGGGTAAGTATTTTAAATAAAACATTTGCTTTATACAGGGCAAGGCAGCTGGGAAGGTATACTGCTCACCAAGGCGAATTCATAGCAAGAGCAATAAATACAACACTATAAAAAATAAATCTTTTTCAAATATCAAGGGAAAAATATAAACACAAAATGGAATTAAAAAAAAAAAAATATAATAAAAAAAAATTTACAAGAAAAGTCAAGTTTTTAATTATTTCGTGAAACTTTTAATTATTTCGTGAAAATTAAAATCCCAGATCATAGAACTTGGAAAGGTGAAAGTGGTCAGCCAGATTGGGGAGCATTCTGGATGATTTATGGCGCCCAAGATACAATACATAATTTAAAAAATTGTTACCAATAAAAAATTATAAATAGCTTGTTTTCTATGTTTCCCAGCTGTGTCGACATTTCATAGGAGCTACTCTAATCATCAGTAGACTTTGGAAATTTTTGAAAGATATTCTCAAACATTGAACTTTATCTGCCAGGCCCACGATATCATTTCACATCGCTCATTAATCATATGCAAGTTACACAGTACATTGAAACTAATAATTTGTTGACGAGTCGGCAATCTGGGTTTCGGAAAATCCATAGCTGTATAACAGCTATTGTAGATGTTACTGAGGATATTAGGCAACAGGTAGATCTCGGTAATATAACTTTTTTAGTACTTTTGGATCATTCCCGAGCATTCGATACGGTTGACCATAACATTTTATGCTTTAAACTGAGACAGATCCATAAATTTTCATCGGCAGCAGCTGACCTGATTAAGTCGTATCTAGTTGGAAAGTTTTAGTATGTTAAAACACTTACCTCTATTTCAACTTCGATGCCATTACGTCGTGGTGTTCCGCAAGGTTCTATCTTGGGTCCTTATCTTTTTTCCCTCTGTGTAAATGGCATTCAGTGTAAACTCGTGCACTGTAGCGTTAGGTTATATGCAGATGATGTTCAGCTTTATATTAGCTGCAGCACTACTGCAGTTGATGAATGTGTGAAGATATTGAATTTAGAGTTAGGTCGTGTTTATGAGTGGGCTACTGCTAATGCTTTGGAAATAAATCCCAATAAATCCAAGTGTTTGATAGTTACCAAGAAACTTACAAATCTTAGTTATAATCCAACTATTACTTTAAATAGCCAGCCCATAAATATTCCCCCATATTCCAATAGGCGTCATTGTCGTCACATCAAGACGACACTCGGTTACACATTCGTCTTCGACAGCAATTACGTATTCTTTGATAGGCATTCGATATTTCCTAGACTTAAGCTATAGATAGAGGCTGTCGACAACATTCAATTGTTTTTGGCAACGAGTAAATAAGTAAAAAAATGTCTGTGTCGACTTCATGTGACGACGATGACGCCTTATGGAATATGGGAGATTGTTAGCGAAAAACTTGGGTGTATTTTTTAACAGTAATCTAACTTGGTCAAACCACGTAAATTTTGCATGCGCCTGAACTTTCTCATTGTTAAGAACTCTCTGGCAAACGCAGTACTGTATCCCGATTAAAATTAGAATACTTCTTGCCAAATCCTATTTAATGCCGGTTTTATTGTAAAAGGAAAGTAAAAGGAAACTTAACATGGCCTTTAATAATATCATTCGTTACATATGGTCTTAGAAGATTTGATCATATTTCACACTATGTTAACTTGCTCTATGATATGAGTTTCGATAATTATCTAAAAGTTCGAATTTTACTGTTGACTCATAAAATTATATATACTGTAATCGACTTCTCGCTTTTCGTCATCGAACATTAGTTTCAAAATACCATTTCTTTATTAATGCTATTAGTATCTGGAACAGAATCCCATATAGTTTTCAAACTATTGGTAACGCACATAAATTCAAGCAGAATATTATTTGTCTTTTCTCAAGTTGAATGATGCATGGTGCTCGTTCTTATCATTTAGTAAAATCATGTTTTTTTTTATATCAATTTTAATTAATTCACAACAATTTTACAAATTTTATTGAAATTATATAATTAAGTTGCTATTTTTCTTTCTTGGACCAGTACTCAGGGGATGACCCCTACATATGCAGTGCATTGTACCGGAACTAGGAAAATAGTTTATGAGGAAGGGGAAAGAAGGAGTAGTGTTTGTGTATTAAATTTTAAAATTTTCATGAAATGAAATCAAAATATGTATAGAAATAAGATATTTTCACGTGGTTTTGATCAATCACACCGAATATTAAAAAAGTCACAAAAGAGTACAGCAAAATGATCCATGTGAAATTTTAAAAAGCATATGTGATTTTAAAAACCGCTTGTGATTGAAAAATTGCATGGGATTCCAAAATTTTTGTGATTCTAAATCGTGTACAGTATAAATATTAATGTGATTTAAATTCATATGGTTTTGAGATCTCATATAATTTAAAATCTGTTGGTTTTGAAATCACTTGTGAAGTTAAAAAAAATCATTAGATTTGCCAAACAGCAAAATATCATACGTGTGTTTTCAAAATTACATGTTTTTAAAAAATCATGTAATTTTCTCAACACATAAAATGTTTTCTCAACATGCAAAATTTTCAAAAATACATGTGATTTGAATTCATGTGATTTTAAGATCTGATGTAATTTGAAATCTGTTGGTTTTGAGACCGCATGTAAAATATATAAAAATCTTTAAATTTGCAAAACAGTAAAATATTACACAAATGATTTGAAAATTATGTTTTCCAAAAATGCATATGATTTGAATTCATGTGATTTTAAGATTGAATGTAATTTGAAATCTGTTGGTTGTGAAACCGCATTTGAAATTCACAAAAGTCGTTAAATTTTCAAAACAGCAAAAAATTGCACATTTGATTTGACAATTACACGTTAAAAAAACATGTGATTTGAATTCATCTGGTTTTAAGATGTGATATAAATTGAAAGCTGTTGGTTTTGAAACCACATGTGAAATTCACAAGAAATCATTAGAAAAACAACACAATATTACATGTGCGATTTAAAAATCATTATTATTATTATTCGAAATTATTTTCGATCGATTTTGCTTTACCTTCTTCAGACTTTGGTCAACTTACTTTATTCTGACAAATTAAAATATTCAGGTATGTTCTTAGAAACGCAATTAACATAAATTTAGCGTTTTTGATTTGAACACGTCAAATAGGTGTTCTGACAAACTTAAAACACAAGAAGTATGGTTTTGCGATTTGAAATCGCCAATTATATGTTGTGGTAAACCACGTCGTTTAAAATTGGCGATTTCAACTCGCATGTGTATATAGAAGTGAACTGTTTGAATTTGCTTATCGAAAATAAAAATTGTTAAACCTTCTTTTTTATAAAAAAAAACAAAGATCTTTAGCTGGAAGAATTTAGAAGAAATTAAATTATTTTAATTTTCGTTTTTTACTTTTAAGTTGAAATTCTAGTTTTTTTTTTTTTTTTTCAAAAACAAAATTTTATTGTTTACAAAAATTGTGGTTGCTAATAAGTCAAAATATATATTGCCATATATAATATAATTTTTTTTTTGTTAGTTGATATCCATTAGTTTAATTCGGCTGCGGCAGGGCAGCTTTTACAGGTATTGCCAGAATTACAATAAATACAACACCAAAAAACGTCACATGTATTTTTTTGGTAGAAATTACGAAAGTTGTAAATTTTTTTTCTTTTGTTTGAAAAAGCGAGAAACTCCATGTGTTTTTTTTTAAAGAATTATGCATTATATTTATGTATTTTGAAAAAAGAAATGAAAAATTTTCGCAAAGGAAACGAAGGACTGCTGCCTCGGCCTGCGGGGGAAAAACAGCATGGACAACAACCTTCAGTCGTGTCGTATTGCTGTTGTCAAAACAAATGTTGCTATTTAAATACGTGTACGAGATCTGATCAAAAAAATAACCGTTATTTTCAAATTTCGTGAGTTACGTATGTCGATTTTCGCATTTTTTTCTGTTATGTTGGTATACATGTCTGTTAATGTTAGCAATATCAGCCACTTTGACCGATAAAAAGGTTAGCCGTGTTTTGGTGTGCTCTTCGATTTTTAACTATTCGAAAAAATGGACAAAAGAAATTGTATTAAGTTTTGTGTTAAAAACTAAATGCGCAAGGACATTTGAAATGTTGACTGTGGCGTTTGGCGGGACTACTATGAGCGCAACACAAGTTCAATTGCGGTATAACCGGGTTAAGGAAGGCCGAGAAGATGTCATTGACGATACTCTTGGTCGCCCGAGCAAGTCAACAACCGATGCAAACATTGAAGCCGTGAAGAATATTATTTTAGATAATCGTCGAATCACTATCATAGAGATTGCTGATGATGTTGGCATATCGTTCGGCTCATGACAAGCAATTTTTACGAATGTTTTAGGCATGAAATGTGCGGCAGCGAAGATTGTTCCAAAATTACAAAATTTTGAGCAAAAAAAAAAAAACATCGTATGGACATCGCTCAGAAGCTGTTGAACATCGTCAACGACGATCTAGATTTCCTCAAAAAGGTCATAGCTGGTGACGAATCATGGGTGCATGGCTATGATATTGAAACCAAAGTCCAATCATCCCAATGGAAGCGCCAAGACCGAAAAAAGCACGTCAAGTTCGGTGAAATGTGAAGGTTTTGCTCACTGTTTTCTTCGACTGCAATGGTGTGGCGCATCATGAATTCTTCCCACAAGGTCGTACGATCAGTAGGGAATACTCTTTCCAAAACTAAAGACACCGATGAAAGGAACGCGTTTTGCTACGATTGAGGAGATGGAGATGTTGGCGATACCAAAAAGCACGTGTCAGAAGTGTTTCGAGGTTTGAAATAATGCTGGCATAAGTGGGGGATTGCTTTGAAGGGGACAATGATGAATAAATAAATACCTTTTGAAAAAATTTTAAATAACTGCTATTTTTTGATCAGGGAGGTTACTCTCTATTACGATACGAAAGGTAAATGCGATAAGAGTATAATTTGGTATTTTGTGCTGTTTGCGCAAACTTTATCGCGATATAGTTGAAAATGAAGCAACACTGGTACCACAAAATAAACAATACTCGTAGCGAAGAATGATAAAATAAGATGTGCGAAAGGGAAAAATTAAATGCGAAAGGAATGTACAAAAACGCACGCGGTACCAATTCTTCGATTACGAAACATTTTTATTTCGCATCGCAATAGAGAGTAATCCCCCACACCTCGTATTTTATATTTGATATATAGAAGTCGGTTGTTTGCTGGGTTCAATGTGTTTAATGCTTTATGAGAAATAAAAATGGGGTTTTTTCAACGAAATATTTTATGTTTATTTTCAGCACATAAAGCATTTTTTTTTTGTATTTGTACAGGTTTATAATTTCAATTCAAAGTAATTCTTTGTTGTGATATTGTTGGGCAAGTAAGCATTTTAGAAATACATATGTACATATGCACACACATGCCTACATATTTTATTTAAGCAACTGTTATCGAAAAGTTGTTGCAAATTTTCAATTTTGCGCTTTAATAAAAAAAAAAATTTTTTTATTTTTTAATTTTTATTTATTTTTTTTTTAATTTTATATTTTTCATTAACACACACATATAACAACAAACAGTATATTAATAAAAATTTATGTAAGGAAATAAAAATTTGTATATACATATGTAACAATAAAGAGCAAAAATTTTTATTTTTTAATTTTTATTTATTTTTTTTTAATTTTATATTTTTCATTAACACACACATATAACAACAAACAGTATATTAATAAAAATTTATGTAAGGAAATAAAAATTTGTATATATGTAACAATAAAGAGCAAAAATTTTTATTTTTTAATTTTTATTTATTTTTTTTTTAATTTTATATTTTTCATTAACACACACATATAACAACAAACAGTATATTAATAAAAATTTATGTAAGGAAATAAAAATTTGTATATATGTAACAATAAAGAGCAAAAATTTTTATTTTTTAATTTTTATTTATTTTTTTTTTAATTTTATGTTTTTCATTAACACACACATATAACAACAAACAGTATATTAATAAAAATTTATGTAAGGAAATAAAAATTTGTATATATGTAACAATAAAGAGCAAAAATTTTTATTTTTTAATTTTTATTTATTTTTTTTTTAATTTTATATTTTTCATTAACACACACATATAACAACAAACAGTATATTAATAAAAATTTATATAAGGAAAAAAAAATTTGTATATATGTAACAATAAAGAGCAAAAATTTTTATTTTTTAATTTTTATTTATTTTTTTTTTAATTTTATATTTTTCATTAACACACACATATAACAACAAACAGTATATTAATAAAAATTTATGTAAGGAAATAAAAATTTGTATATATGTAACAATAAAGAGCAAAAACTTTTATTTTTTAATTTTTATTTATTTTTTTTTTAATTTTATATTTTTCATTAACACACACATATAACAACAAACAGTATATTAATAAAAATCTATGTAAGGAAATAAAAATTTGTATATATGTAACAATAAAGAGCAAAAATTTTTATTTTTTAATTTTTATTTATTTTTTTTTTAATTTTATATTTTTCATTAACACACACATATAACAACAAACAGTATATTAATAAAAATTTATGTAAGGAAATAAAAATTTGTATATATGTAACAATAAAGAGCAAAAATTTTTATTTTTTAATTTTTATTTATTTTTTTTTTAATTTTATATTTTTCATTAACACACACATATAACAACAAACAGTATATTAATAAAAATTTATGTAAGGAAATAAAAATTTGTATATATGTAACAATAAAGAGCAAAAATTTTTATTTTTTAATTTTTATTTATTTTTTTTTTTAATTTTATATTTTTCATTAACACACACATATAACAACAAACAGTATATTAATAAAAATTTATGTAAGGAAATAAAAATTTGTATATATGTAACAATAAAGAGCAAAAATTGTTATTTTTTAATTTTTATTTATTTTTTTTTTAATTTTATATTTTTCATTAACACACACATATAACAACAAACAGTATATTAATAAAAATTTATGTAAGGAAATAAAAATTTGTATATATGTAACAATAAAGAGCAAAAACTTTTATTTTTTAATTTTTATTTATTTTTTTTTTAATTTTATATTTTTCATTAACACACACATATAACAACAAACAGTATATTAATAAAAATTTATGTAAGGAAAAAAAAATTTGTATATATGTAACAATAAAGAGCAAAAATTTTTATTTTTTAATTTTTATTTATTTTTTTTTTAATTTTATATTTTTCATTAACACACACATATAACAACAAACAGTATATTAATAAAAATTTATGTAAGGAAATAAAAATTTGTATATATGTAACAATAAAGAGCAAAAACTTTTATTTTTTAATTTTTATTTATTTTTTTTTTAATTTTATATTTTTCATTAACACACACATATAACAACAAACAGTATATTAATAAAAATTTATGTAAGGAAAAAAAAATTTGTATATATGTAACAATAAAGAGCAAAAATTTTTATTTTTTAATTTTTATTTATTTTTTTTTTAATTTTATATTTTTCATTAACACACACATATAACAACAAACAGTATATTAATAAAAATTTATGTAAGGAAATAAAAATTTGTATATATGTAACAATAAAGAGCAAAAACTTTTATTTTTTAATTTTTATTTATTTTTTTTTTAATTTTATATTTTTCATTAACACACACATATAACAACAAACAGTATATTAATAAAAATTTATGTAAGGAAAAAAAAATTTGTATATATGTAACAATAAAGAGCAAAAATTTTTATTTTTTAATTTTTATTTATTTTTTTTTTAATTTTATATTTTTCATTAACACACACATATAACAACAAACAGTATATTAATAAAAATTTATGTAAGGAAATAAAAATTTGTATATATGTAACAATAAAGAGCAAAAACTTTTATTTTTTAATTTTTATTTATTTTTTTTTTAATTTTATATTTTTCATTAACACACACATATAACAACAAACAGTATATTAATAAAAATTTATGTAAGGAAATAAAAATTTGTATATATGTAACAATAAAGAGCAAAAACTTTTATTTTTTAATTTTTATTTATTTTTTTTTTAATTTTATATTTTTCATTAACACACACATATAACAACAAACAGTATATTAATAAAAATTTATGTAAGGAAATAAAAATTTGTATATATGTAACAATAAAGAGCAAAAACTTTTATTTTTTAATTTTTATTTATTTTTTTTTTAATTTTATATTTTTCATTAACACACACATATAACAACAAACAGTATATTAATAAAAATTTATGTAAGGAAAAAAAAATTTGTATATATGTAACAATAAAGAGCAAAAATTTTTATTTTTTAATTTTTATTTATTTTTTTTTTAATTTTATATTTTTCATTAACACACACATATAACAACAAACAGTATATTAATAAAAATTTATGTAAGGAAATAAAAATTTGTATATATGTAACAATAAAGAGCAAAAACTTTTATTTTTTAATTTTTATTTATTTTTTTTTTAATTTTATATTTTTCATTAACACACACATATAACAACAAACAGTATATTAATAAAAATTTATGTAAGGAAATAAAAATTTGTATATATGTAACAATAAAGAGCAAAAATTGTTATTTTTTAATTTTTATTTATTTTTTTTTTAATTTTATATTTTTCATTAACACACACATATAACAACAAACAGTATATTAATAAAAATTTATGTAAGGAAATAAAAATTTGTATATATGTAACAATAAAGAGCAAAAATTTTTATTTTTTAATTTTTATTTATTTTTTTTTTAATTTTATATTTTTCATTAACACACACATATAACAACAAACAGTATATTAATAAAAATTTATGTAAGGAAATAAAAATTTGTATATATGTAACAATAAAGAGCAAAAATTTTTATTTTTTAATTTTTATTTATTTTTTTTTTAATTTTATATTTTTCATTAACACACACATATAACAACAAACAGTATATTAATAAAAATTTATGTAAGGAAATAAAAATTTGTATATATGTAACAATAAAGAGCAAAAATTTTTATTTTTTAATTTTTATTTATTTTTTTTTTTTAATTTTATATTTTTCATTAACACACACATATAACAACAAACAGTATATTAATAAAAATTTATGTAAGGAAATAAAAATTTGTATATATGTAACAATAAAGAGCAAAAATTGTTATTTTTTAATTTTTATTTATTTTTTTTTTAATTTTATATTTTTCATTAACACACACATATAACAACAAACAGTATATTAATAAAAATTTATGTAAGGAAATAAAAATTTGTGTATATGTAACAATAAAGAGCAAAAATTTTTATTTTTTAATTTTTATTTATTTTTTTTTTAATTTTATATTTTTCATTAACACACACATATAACAACAAACAGTATATTAATAAAAATTTATGTAAGGAAATAAAAATTTGTATATATGTAACAATAAAGAGCAAAAATTTTTATTTTTTAATTTTTATTTATTTTTTTTTTAATTTTATATTTTTCATTAACACACACATATAACAACAAACAGTATATTAATAAAAATTTATGTAAGGAAATAAAAATTTGTATATATGTAACAATAAAGAGCAAAAATTTTTATTTTTTAATTTTTATTTATTTTTTTTTTAATTTTATATTTTTCATTAACACACACATATAACAACAAACAGTATATTAATAAAAATTTATGTAAGGAAATAAAAATTTGTATATATGTAACAATAAAGAGCAAAAATTTTTATTTTTTAATTTTTATTTATTTTTTTTTTTAATTTTATATTTTTCATTAACACACACATATAACAACAAACAGTATATTAATAAAAATTTATGTAAGGAAATAAAAATTTGTATATATGTAACAATAAAGAGCAAAAATTTTAATTTTTTAATTTTTATTTATTTTTTTTTTAATTTTATATTTTTCATTAACACACACATATAACAACAAACAGTATATTAATAAAAATTTATGTAAGGAAATAAAAATTTGTATATATGTAACAATAAAGAGCAAAAATTTTTATTTTTTAATTTTTATTTATTTTTTTTTTAATTTTATATTTTTCATTAACACACACATATAACAACAAACAGTATATTAATAAAAATTTATGTAAGGAAATAAAAATTTGTATATATGTAACAATAAAGAGCAAAAATTTTTATTTTTTAATTTTTATTTATTTTTTTTTTTAATTTTATATTTTTCATTAACACACACATATAACAACAAACAGTATATTAATAAAAATGTATGTAAGGAAATAAAAATTTGTATATACATATGTAACAATAAAGAGCAAAAATTTTTATTTTTTAATTTTTATTTATTTTTTTTTTAATTTTATATTTTTCATTAACACACGCATACAACAACAAACAGTATATTAATAAAAATTTATGTAAGGAAATAAAAATTTGTATATACATATGTAACAATAAAGAGCAAAAATTTTTATTTTTTAATTTTTATTTATTTTTTTTTAATTTTATATTTTTCATTAACACACACATATAACAACAAACAGTATATTAATAAAAATTTATGTAAGGAAATAAAAATTTGTATATACATATGTAACAATAAAGAGCAAAAATTTTTATTTTTTAATTTTTATTTATTTTTTTTTAATTTTATATTTTTCATTAACACACACATATAACAACAAACAGTATATTAATAAAAATTTATGTAAGGAAATAAAAATTTGTATATATGTAACAATAAAGAGCAAAAATTTTTATTTTTTAATTTTTATTTATTTTTTTTTTAATTTTATATTTTTCATTAACACACACATATAACAACAAACAGTATATTAATAAAAATTTATGTAAGGAAATAAAAATTTGTATATATGTAACAATAAAGAGCAAAAATTTTTATTTTTTAATTTTTATTTATTTTTTTTTTTAATTTTATATTTTTCATTAACACACACATATAACAACAAACAGTATATTAATAAAAATTTATGTAAGGAAATAAAAATTTGTATATATGTAACAATAAAGAGCAAAAATTTTTATTTTTTAATTTTTATTTATTTTTTTTTTTAATTTTATATTTTTCATTAACACACACATATAACAACAAACAGTATATTAATAAAAATTTATGTAAGAAAATAAAAATTTGTATATACATATGTAACAATAAAGAGCAAAAATTTTTATTTTTTAATTTTTTTTTATTTTTTTTTTTAATTTTATATTTTTCATTAACACACACATATAACAACAAACAGTATATTAATAAAAATTTATGTAAGGAAATAAAAATTTGTATATACATATGTAACAATAAAGAGCAAAAATTTTTATTTTTTAATTTTTATTTATTTTTTTTTTTAATTTTATATTTTTCATTAACACACACATATAACAACAAACAGTATATTAATAAAAATTTATGTAAGGAAATAAAAATTTGTATATACATATGTAACAATAAAGAGCAAAAATTTTTATTTTTTAATTTTTATTTATTTTTTTTTTAATTTTATATTTTTCATTAACACACACATATAACAACAAACAGTATATTAATAAAAATTTATGTAAGGAAATAAAAATTTGTATATATGTAACAATAAAGACCAAAAATTTTTATTTTTTAATTTTTATTTATTTTTTTTTTAATTTTATATTTTTCATTAACACACACATATAACAACAAACAGTATATTAATAAAAATTTATGTAAGGAAATAAAAATTTGTATATATGTAACAATAAAGAGCAAAAATTTTTATTTTTTAATTTTTATTTATTTTTTTTTAATTTTATATTTTTCATTAACACACACATATAACAACAAACAGTATATTAATAAAAATTTATGTAAGGAAATAAAAATTTGTATATATATAACAATAAAGAGCAAAAATTTTTATTTTTTAATTTTTATTTATTTTTTTTTTAATTTTATATTTTTCATTAACACACACATATAACAACAAACAGTATATTAATAAAAATTTATGTAAGGAAATAAAAATTTGTATATATGTAACAATAAAGAGCAAAAATTTTTATTTTTTAATTTTTATTTATTTTTTTTTTAATTTTATATTTTTCATTAACACACACATATAACAACAAACAGTATATTAATAAAAATTTATGTAAGGAAATAAAAATTTGTATATATGTAACAAAGAGCAAAAATTTTTATTTTTTAATTTTTTTTATTTTTTTTTTTAATTTTATATTTTTCATTAACACACACATATAACAACAAACAGTATATTAATAAAAATTTATGTAAGGAAATAAAAATTTGTATATATGTAACAATAAAGAGCAAAAATTTTTATTTTTTAATTTTTATTTATTTTTTTTTTAATTTTATATTTTTCATTAACACACACATATAACAACAAACAGTATATTAATAAAAATTTATGTAAGGAAATAAAAATTTGTATATATGTAACAATAAAGAGCAAAAATTGTTATTTTTTAATTTTTATTTATTTTTTTTTTAATTTTATATTTTTCATTAACACACACATATAACAACAAACAGTATATTAATAAAAATTTATGTGAGGAAATAAAAATTTGTATATATGTAACAATAAAGAGCAAAAATTTTTATTTTTTAATTTTTATTTATTTTTTTTTTAATTTTATATTTTTCATTAACACACACATATAACAACAAACAGTATATTAATAAAAATTTATGTAAGGAAATAAAAATTTGTATATATGTAACAATAAAGAGCAAAAATTTTTATTTTTTAATTTTTATTTATTTTTTTTTTAATTTTATATTTTTCATTAACACACACATATAACAACAAACAGTATATTAATAAAAATTTATGTGAGGAAATAAAAATTTGTATATATGTAACAATAAAGAGCAAAAATTGTTATTTTTTAATTTTTATTTATTTTTTTTTAATTTTATATTTTTCATTAACACACACATATAACAACAAACAGTATATTAATAAAAATTTATGTAAGGAAATAAAAATTTGTATATATGTAACAATAAAGAGCAAAAATTGTTATTTTTTAATTTTTATTTATTTTTTTTTTAATTTTATATTTTTCATTAACACACACATATAACAACAAACAGTATATTAATAAAAATTTATGTAAGGAAATAAAAATTTGTATATATGTAACAATAAAGAGCAAAAATTTTTATTTTTTAATTTTTATTTATTTTTTTTTTAATTTTATATTTTTCATTAACACACACATATAACAACAAACAGTATATTAATAAAAATTTATGCAAGGAAATAAAAATTTGTATATATGTAACAAAGAGCAAAAATTTTTATTTTTTAATTTTTTTTATTTTTTTTTTTAATTTTATATTTTTCATTAACACACACATATAACAACAAACAGTATATTAATAAAAATTTATGTAAGGAAATAAAAATTTGTATATATGTAACAATAAAGAGCAAAAATTTTTATTTTTTAATTTTTATTTATTTTTTTTTTAATTTTATATTTTTCATTAACACACACATATAACAACAAACAGTATATTAATAAAAATTTATGTAAGGAAATAAAAATTTGTATATATGTAACAATAAAGAGCAAAAATTGTTATTTTTTAATTTTTATTTATTTTTTTTTTAATTTTATATTTTTCATTAACACACACATATAACAACAAACAGTATATTAATAAAAATTTATGTGAGGAAATAAAAATTTGTATATATGTAACAATAAAGAGCAAAAATTTTTATTTTTTAATTTTTATTTATTTTTTTTTTAATTTTATATTTTTCATTAACACACACATATAACAACAAACAGTATATTAATAAAAATTTATGTAAGGAAATAAAAATTTGTATATATGTAACAATAAAGAGCAAAAATTTTTATTTTTTAATTTTTATTTATTTTTTTTTTAATTTTATATTTTTCATTAACACACACATATAACAACAAACAGTATATTAATAAAAATTTATGTGAGGAAATAAAAATTTGTATATATGTAACAATAAAGAGCAAAAATTGTTATTTTTTAATTTTTATTTATTTTTTTTTAATTTTATATTTTTCATTAACACACACATATAACAACAAACAGTATATTAATAAAAATTTATGTAAGGAAATAAAAATTTGTATATATGTAACAATAAAGAGCAAAAATTGTTATTGTTTAATTTTTATTTATTTTTTTTTTAATTTTATATTTTTCATTAACACACACATATAACAACAAACAGTATATTAATAAAAATTTATGTAAGGAAATAAAAATTTGTATATATGTAACAATAAAGAGCAAAAATTTTTATTTTTTAATTTTTATTTATTTTTTTTTTAATTTTATATTTTTCATTAACACACACATATAACAACAAACAGTATATTAATAAAAATTTATGTAAGGAAATAAAAATTTGTATATATGTAACAATAAAGAGCAAAAATTTTTATTTTTTAATTTTTATTTATTTTTTTTTTTAATTTTATATTTTTCATTAACACACACATATAACAACAAACAGTATATTAATAAAAATTTATGTAAGGAAATAAAAATTTGTATATACATATGTAACAATAAAGAGCAAAAATTTTTATTTTTTAATTTTTATTTATTTTTTTTTTAATTTTATATTTTTCATTAACACACACATATAACAACAAACAGTATATTAATAAAAATTTATGTAAGGAAATAAAAATTTGTATATATGTAACAATAAAGAGCAAAAATTGTTATTTTTTAATTTTTATTTATTTTTTTTTTAATTTTATATTTTTCATTAACACACACATATAACAACAAACAGTATATTAATAAAAATTTATGTAAGGAAATAAAAATTTGTGTATATGTAACAATAAAGAGCAAAAATTTTTATTTTTTAATTTTTATTTATTTTTTTTTTAATTTTATATTTTTCATTAACACACACATATAACAACAAACAGTATATTAATAAAAATTTATGTAAGGAAATAAAAATTTGTATATATGTAACAATAAAGAGCAAAAATTTTTATTTTTTAATTTTTATTTATTTTTTTTTTAATTTTATATTTTTCATTAACACACACATATAACAACAAACAGTATATTAATAAAAATTTATGTAAGGAAATAAAAATTTGTATATATGTAACAATAAAGAGCAAAAATTTTTATTTTTTAATTTTTATTTATTTTTTTTTTAATTTTATATTTTTCATTAACACACACATATAACAACAAACAGTATATTAATAAAAATTTATGTAAGGAAATAAAAATTTGGATATATGTAACAATAAAGAGCAAAAATTTTTATTTTTTAATTTTTATTTATTTTTTTTTTTAATTTTATATTTTTCATTAACACACACATATAACAACAAACAGTATATTAATAAAAATTTATGTAAGGAAATAAAAATTTGTATATATGTAACAATAAAGAGCAAAAATTTTTATTTTTTAATTTTTATTTATTTTTTTTTTAATTTTATATTTTTCATTAACACACACATATAACAACAAACAGTATATTAATAAAAATTTATGTAAGGAAATAAAAATTTGTATATATGTAACAATAAAGAGCAAAAATTTTTATTTTTTAATTTTTATTTATTTTTTTTTTAATTTTATATTTTTCATTAACACACACATATAACAACAAACAGTATATTAATAAAAATTTATGTAAGGAAATAAAAATTTGTATATATGTAACAATAAAGAGCAAAAATTTTTATTTTTTAATTTTTATTTATTTTTTTTTTAATTTTATATTTTTCATTAACACACACATATAACAACAAACAGTATATTAATAAAAATTTATGTAAGGAAATAAAAATTTGTATATATGTAACAATAAAGAGCAAAAATTTTTATTTTTAAATTTTTTTTTATTTTTTTTTTTAATTTTATATTTTTCATTAACACACACATATAACAACAAACAGTATATTAATAAAAATTTATGTAAGGAAATAAAAATTTGTATATATGTAACAATAAAGAGCAAAAATTTTTATTTTTTTTAATTTTTATTTATTTTTTTTTTTAATTTTATATTTTTCATTAACACACACATATAACAACAAACAGTATATTAATAAAAATTTATGTAAGGAAATAAAAATTTGTATATACATATGTAACAATAAAGAGCAAAAATTTTTATTTTTTAATTTTTATTTATTTTTTTTTAATTTTATATTTTTCATTAACACACACATATAACAACAAACAGTATATTAATAAAAATTTATGTAAGGAAATAAAAATTTGTATATATGTAACAATAAAGAGCAAAAATTTTTATTTTTTAATTTTTATTTATTTTTTTTTTTAATTTTATATTTTTCATTAACACACACATATAACAACAAACAGTATATTAATAAAAATTTATGTAAGGAAATAAAAATTTGTATATATGTAACAATAAAGAGCAAAAATTTTTATTTTTTAATTTTTATTTATTTTTTTTTTTTTTAATTTTATATTTTTCATTAACACACACATATAACAACAAACAGTATATTAATAAAAATTTATGTAAGGAAATAAAAATTTGTATATATGTAACAATAAAGAGCAAAAATTTTTATTTTTTAATTTTTATTTATTTTTTTTTTAATTTTATATTTTTCATTAACACACACATATAACAACAAACAGTATATTAATAAAAATTTATGTAAGAAAATAAAAATTTGTATATATGTAACAATAAAGAGCAAAAATTTTTATTTTTTAATTTTTATTTATTTTTTTTTTAATTTTATATTTTTCATTAACACACACATATAACAACAAACAGTATATTAATAAAAATTTATGTAAGGAAATAAAAATTTGTATATACATATTTAACAATAAAGAGCAAAAATTTTTATTTTTTAATTTTTATTTATTTTTTTTTTAATTTTATATTTTTCATTAACACACACATATAACAACAAACAGTATATTAATAAAAATTTATGTAAGGAAATAAAAATTTGTATATACATATGTAACAATAAAGAGCAAAAATTTTTATTTTTTAATTTTTATTTATTTTTTTTTTAATTTTATATTTTTCATTAACACACACATATAACAACAAACAGTATATTAATAAAAATTTATGTAAGGAAATAAAAATTTGTATATATGTAACAATAAAGAGCAAAAATTTTTATTTTTTAATTTTTATTTATTTTTTTTTTAATTTTATATTTTTCATTAACACACACATATAACAACAAACAGTATATTAATAAAAATTTATGTAAGGAAATAAAAATTTGTATATATGTAACAATAAAGAGCAAAAATTTTTATTTTTTAATTTTTATTTATTTTTTTTTTAATTTTATATTTTTCATTAACACACACATATAACAACAAACAGTATATTAATAAAAATTTATGTAAGGAAATAAAAATTTGTATATATGTAACAAAGAGCAAAAATTTTTATTTTTTAATTTTTTTTATTTTTTTTTTAATTTTATATTTTTCATTAACACACACATATAACAACAAACAGTATATTAATAAAAATTTATGTAAGGAAATAAAAATTTGTATATATGTAACAATAAAGAGCAAAAATTTTTATTTTTTAATTTTTATTTATTTTTTTTTTTAATTTTATATTTTTCATTAACACACACATATAACAACAAACAGTATATCAATAAAAATTTATGTAAGGAAATAAAAATTTGTATATATGTAACAATAAAGAGCAAAAATTTTTATTTTTTAATTTTTATTTATTTTTTTTTAATTTTATATTTTTCATTAACACACACATATAACAACAAACAGTATATTAATAAAAATTTATGTAAGGAAATAAAAATTTGTATATATGTAACAATAAAGAGAAAAAATTTTTATTTTTTAATTTTTTTTTTTTTTTTTTTTAATTTTATATTTTTCATTAACACACACATATAACAACAAACAGTATATTAATAAAAATTTATGTAAGGAAATAAAAATTTGTATATATGTAACAATAAAGAGCAAAAATTTTTATTTTTTAATTTTTATTTATTTTTTTTTTAATTTTATATTTTTCATTAACACACACATATAACAACAAACAGTATATTAATAAAAATTTATGTAAGGAAATAAAAATTTGTATATATGTAACAATAAAGAGCAAAAATTTTTATTTTTTAATTTTTATTTATTTTTTTTTTAATTTTATATTTTTCATTAACACACACATATAACAACAAACAGTATATTAATAAAAATTTATGTAAGGAAATAAAAATTTGTATATATGTAACAATAAAGAGCAAAAATTTTAAATATATTCATATTTCTATATGATTAATAAAGATCGCTAAGTGCAAGGCAAAACGAGACGGCAGCCAAAAACTTGCACACACAATTCCATGGAATTATACTTTCAGATTTTTTTTCTTTTTGGAAAATGGGGGAATAGTACTTGAGTTTCATGGCAATTGAACGCATATCATTGTGTGAACGAATGTTTGGTTGGTCAGTTGGAATAAAAGTTTATGTATACTTTAAATAATGCCAATAAAGATTAGTAACAGCAACATCAGCATCACCATCACCATCGCAGCCGCAACCATCTCCTACAGTTGTAAAGTCATAATGATATTTATGAGACTGATCATTATTAGCATTAAAAGCGGAAATGTTTGCCTTTATGCTGTTTTTTGTTATTCACTTGATTTTGTTTTTCTTCTGTTTCTGTTTTTTTTTTTTTAATTCCCTATAAACTTTCTAGAATTTTATTCGAATTCGTAATATTATGCATTTCCGAGATTTGTTATTAAATTAAATAAACTACAATATGCCACTTCAATTCAATTTAATTTTATTTAAAGTGTGTATGCCATAATAAAAAAGATCTTTGACGTAACCACAAATCGATATGATAAAACCAATCAGCGAGAAAGCAAACAACAAGGGCAGACTTAACAAAACATAAAATAATAATAGCTGATCACTACATTTAGCCAACGTTAAACGCCATAACAAACGCCTTACACGATTGTGGCAAACTATTCCACAAAATCTAACCAAAGCAGCGAAATATTTGCTTAGAACCAGAGCAAAATGAACACAATATGCCAAAGCTAGTGTCAATATGTTTACGATTTTTTTTAGCTTGTGGCATAAAGCACTTTGTCTAAAGTGTTCCAATCGCAATAAGGCGTTTTTACTCATTTTAGGTTTTATCAATGTGACCAGCAAAAATTCCAATAGACGCCAAATTAATTGATTAGTTTCTAGTCTGTGCCCTTTGGCTTTGGCTGCAGCAATAACTGCTATTTGTTCTGAGTCGCTTTCGCTGTCCACCAAATTTAAGTTCTCCAATCTATATACTTTTTCCCGAAACATACTGCTATCGCCTTCATAGTTTCCACTATAATAAGTAACTGATCTTTGAGATCTGCAAATTGAAAGATTTTTATTATTTAAATTTTGTACCAATTAAATATTAAAAAAATAAACTTACCGACTTCTATTGAGACTTATTCGAGATCTTCCACTGCTAGGCGGTGTAAAACTCTTCATTACATAGTCCAGACCTTCTCGATGTTGCTCCATTTTGAAATAGTTCTTTTTTATTTAATTAAACGTTGAAAAAATATATGACGGTTTGTTTTGTTTAATATTTATTTTCAGACTATCAAAACTTTCAATAATGTTGTGAAAATAAGGGTAAGTATTTTAAATAAAACATTTGCTTTATACAGGGCAAGGCAGCTGGGAAGGTATACTACTCACCAAGGCGAATTCATACCAGGTATATGCAAGAGCAATAAATACAACACTACAAAAAATAAATTTTTTTCGAATGTCAAGGGAAAAATATAAACACAAAAATTAATTAAAATAAATATAATAAAAAAAAATTTACAAGAAAAGGCAAACTTTTAATTATTTCGTGAAACTTTTAATTATTTCGTGAAAATTAAAATCCCAGATCATAGAACTTGGAAAGGTGAAAGTGGTCAGCCAGATTGGGGAGCATTCTGGATGATTTATGGCGCCCAAGATACAATACATAATTTAAAAAATTGTTACCAATAAAAAATTATAAATAGCTTGTTTTCTATGTTTCCCAGCTGTGTCGACATTTCATAGGAGCTACTCTAATCATCAGTAGACTTTGGAAATTTTTGAAAGATATTCTCAAACATTGAACTTTATCTGCCAGGCCCACGATATCATTTCACATCGCTCATTAATCATATGCAAGTTACACAGTACATTGAAACTAATAATTTGTTGACGAGTCGGCAATCTGGGTTTCGGAAAATCCATAGCTGTATAACAGCTATTGTAGATGTTACTGAGGATATTAGGCAACAGGTAGATCTCGGTAATATAACTTTTTTAGTACTTTTGGATCATTCCCGAGCATTCGATACGGTTGACCATAACATTTTATGCTTTAAACTGAGACATATCCATAAATTTTCATCGGCAGCAGCTGACCTGATTAAGTCGTATCTAGTTGGAAGGTTTCAGTATGTTAAAACACTTACCTCTATTTCAACTTCGATGCCATTACGTCGTGGTGTTCCGCAAGGTTCTATCTTGGGTCCTTATCTTTTTTCCCTCTGTGTAAATGGCATTCAGTGTAAACTCGTGCACTGTAGCGTTAGGTTATATGCAGATGATGTTCAGCTTTATATTAGCTGCAGCACTACTGCAGTTGATGAATGTGTGAAGATATTGAATTTAGAGTTAGGTCGTGTTTATGAGTGGGCTACTGCTAATGCTTTGGAAATAAATCCTAATAAATCCAAGTGTTTGATAGTTACCAAGAAACTTACAAATCTTAGTTATAATCCAACTATTACTTTAAATAGCCAGCCCATAAATATTCCCCCATATTCCAATAGGCGTCATCGTCGTCACATCAAGACGACACTCGGTTACACATTCGTCTTCGACAGCAATTACGTATTCTTTGATAGGCATTCGATATTTCCTAGACTTAAGCTATAGATAGAGGCTGTCGACAACATTCAATTGTTTTTGGCAACGAGTAAATAAGTAAAAAAATGTCTGTGTCGACTTCATGTGACGACGATGACGCCTTATGGAATATGGGAGATTGTTAGCGAAAAACTTGGGTGTATTTTTTAACAGTAATCTAACTTGGTCAAACCACGTAAATTTTGCATGCGCCTGAACTTTCTCATTGTTAAGAACTCTCTGGCAAACGCAGTACTGTATCCCGATTAAAATTAGAATACTTCTTGCCAAATCCTATTTAATGCCGGTTTTATTGTAAAAGGAAAGTAAAAGGAAACTTAACATGGCCTTTAATAATATTATTCGTTACATATGGTCTTAGAAGATTTGATCATATTTCACACTATGTTAACTTGCTCTATGATATGAGTTTCGATAATTATCTAAGTTCGAATTTTACAGTTTACTCATAAAATTATATATACTGTAATCGACTTCTCGCTTTTCGTCATCGAACATTGGTTTCAAAATACCATTTCTTTATTAATGCTATTAGTATCTGGAACAGAATCCCATATAGTTTTCAAACTATTGGTAACGCACATAAATTCAAGCAGAATATTATTTGTCTTTTCTCAAGTTGAATGATGCATGGTGCTCGTTCTTATCATTTAGTAAAATCATGTTTTTTTTTGTATCAATTTTAATTAATTCACAACAATTTTACAAATTTTATTAAAATTATATAATTAAGTTGCTATTTTTCTTTCTTGGACCAGTACTCAGGGGATGACCCCTACATATGCAGTGCATTGTACCAGAAATAAGAAAATAGGTTATGAGGAAGGGGAAAGAAGGAGTAGTGTTTGTGAACATTTGCCTTGAACTTTCCAACGTTATAACTGACAGGAAACACGTCTGCAGGCAACTTATTCCACAGACGAAGCGTACGGCTGAAAAACTAATTCTCTCTGAGCTCTGGACGATGAGTGCGTGCTACGTAAAAATGTGCGAGTTTCGGGAACAAGATCCCTAATCTCGTCAGAGCAAAATCCATTGTAGTAAAGATAGACCAGAGTAACGCACCCTACACTGCGTCGATGCTCCATAGAGTTAATAGAGTTGGATACCCTACTGTCACTGATGAGCTTCTTCGCTCTCTCCTGCACACGGTCGAGTAACCCCAAAATAGACTTTGAGGCACCGGCCCAAATATGAGAGTTGTATTCCATTTTCGGTCGGATGTAGGTGGTATAAATAATAAGGAGATCGGATGGAGTGAAGTATATCTTACACCGTTTCAAAAACCCTAGGCACTTGAATGCTTCTTTAGAGACATTAAAAATGTGTTTAGTCCAGCGAACATCACACTGTATCTTCATTCCAAGAACATCAAAAGCATCCGATTGCTCAACATTTATACCATCCATGTTTGTTTGTGTGTTAATAAACAACACTGGGTCTTACGAGCGTTGCACGTGACTCTGTTTTTACGACCCCATTCGGAGATTAATAGAAGATCACTACTATTCAGTGAATCGTTCATATTAAGGCTCTTGGCAGCGATCTCTGATAGGCTGGGCCTATAACTAAAAGGGTATAAATGGCAAATGCTGCTGTCATCTGCGAAAGAGTGGATAGGGTTGGAAGTTTGATAGAGAAGGTCATTGAGGAAAATAAGAAATAGAGTAGGAGAAAGTATATGTACATTAATCATGTACAAATACTCAGCCTCTTACTGCAATATAAGACTTTAAGTCTTGTGTAAGGCGCATCAAAAATAAATAAATAAATAAAATAAAATAAAATAAAATAAAATAAAATAAAATAAAATAAAATAAAATAAAATAAAATAAAATAAAATAAAATAAAATAAAATAAAATAAAATAAAATAAAATAAAATAAAATAAAATAAAATAAAATAAAACAAGCTATTTACAATTTGTTATTCGTATCAATGTTAGAAGCTAAAATAGTGAATAAAAAACTCTATTGTTTAACAAAATTGTTTTAATTTTTTTTTTTTCAAATTTGTTTTAATTATGCCGTTGACAACTGAAACAGATTAAAATTAAAAAAAAAAAAGTTATCAACTGCGCTGTCAGTTTAATCTGTTATGAATTCGCCTTTATGTTACCTTTACGATAATTATAACGATATTTTATCAAATTTATTATTAAGCAATGTCATTTAATTATATTTACTGTCGACCGAATTCGGCTGTTACTTTTACTGCCTATTATCCGAGACACAAAAATACAGCTGGTTACCGTCGTCAAAATTATATTGCAGGATCATATAATCATGACTGCAAGGGATGAATTATATCGAAAAAATTTACGATTATCGGATCATTAAAAAGTTACAGAATCGCACTACAAGCCTTCTAATTCAATTCTATCAAACACAGTGTACATTTCATTTGTGTTAAAAGAATTTATTGAAATATACGAAAATTTGCCAGAACTATAACATATAGAAGATGAAGTTTACCATAATCAATATTTAATGCAAACGTTTTGGAAAAACTTTATAATTTATTTAATAATTTGGTGATATCTCAATTTCTAAAACCGTAATGAATCACGAGCCATCCTAAATACGAACTTCACTGTTCATAAACTGCATTTATTGCAATATTTGATAAACTTGTCTTGACCGTTTAATAGCAAAACACTCCCTAAAAGCAGCAAATTTTATAAAACATAATGTCTTACTTTGTGCATATAAATCGTCTTACTTTGTGCATATAAATGGGTACGTTTTCCACGCAAAATGAAACGTAAAAATTTTGGACAGTTGATTAAACTTTTTTCTTACATTTACATAAAATCTGAGTTGTATTACACTTATAGAAAACCCATCATGATGTATTTTAACGTCAATGCAAAGCCAAATGTCATCATTTCTGACCCCACGACGCTTTCCATCGCTGTCATGTCAACCATTACATCAGTTGCTCTAATTATCAATAGCAGTAATTAACCCAATTATTCCATCAATGACATGTCAAAGTGACATCATGGTGATGGTTTATTGGAATACATCTAATGTGATCAGTGCAGTAACACTATAATATTGAAAAAATTGCTAATTGAAGCCAATATAAAGACAGAATATTATCAATAGAATATCATACTAACATCAGACCAACTATAATTTGGTTTCAATATGATGTAAAAATCTCATTGATGTGATGGATTATTAACATCAGAAAAAATACTAAGTAAAGTAAATTTTATGACAAAATCTAATCAGTACCATGACACGCTATTACCAACTAAACTTAAGCTCTAGTTATATTTAATTTAACTCAAAAATATGTTCAAACATATAACTTTATATTGCACTATTTTCAACAAACCAATGAGAATTAAACATCAATACAATGTCTGTGTGTGGCATTAGCATTTTACGCTCTCATTGTATTCGTTATTTAACTAACGCCGCATGTGATGACAAAGTGTCATCAAAATGAGGTATTATCGTTCATTTACATATTCGCTTTATAGTTATACTTATTTGTTTAAACAACACTTGAAGTGATTACAAATTTACATCAGTGTGAGGCGTTATTTTCCACTTGAATTAAGTTTAAAAATAATGATTTTAACAACAAAATTCTGTTTCAACAATAAATTGAAAATATTATAATACTATTTACCCTTTTTTTTCAAATCAATTTTGACCATTGTATGTATTATAATTATTAATCACATGTGTCATTGAATTAATGTCACCACAGTTGTAGCATTGATGATACTCTATGTATGACAAAATTTTCTGATGACTTTTGCCATTGATGTCTGTTTTCACATTAGTGATGACAATTTACATAATTTTGATGTCATAATTCTGATGTCCCGCCGTGGTTAATATGACGACGCCTTTTCCCATGAGTGTAGATTTTGTGTTTAAGAAGCGCACCGAAAATGTAAAAAAAAAACGTACCACGCTCCCACTAAAGAATTTTTGGCACAAATAATTTTAAAAAGCACCAAAACCGGTGCGCAACGCACCGAATTCACAACGCTGGGCTTGAGCAATAATGTACCAACGATGCAAAGATCATGGACAAGTTTGATCATTTGCCAAAAAGGCCTAACTTTTGTTTGTGTTTTATTGTTAAACATCTGGCCGATTAACTGATCCAATTTTGTTGAGTTGCATACGCCGAAATACGAGTACACATGCAAATATGTCAGACGATAAAAGTTTTATTATAAGCCACTGTAAAGGAGAACAAATATAAAACAAACAAAAAATAGTAATAAATATTATTTTCAATATCAAACTGCAAAAAAATTTTTATTTTCTAACAATTGAGTTTTATAATCTGTATTAGCTTCTAATATTGATACCAATCAAACAATTATAAACAGCTTGTTTTCTATGTTTCCCAGCTGCCTATATGTCGACATTTCATAGGAGTTACCCTAATCATCAGTAGACTTTGGAAATTTTTGAAACATACTGCCTGGCTCACGATGTCGTTTCGTTTACGTTCGCCAATGTTTTATATTAAAAATAAGTGACTTATAGTCAACTTTTATTCAACTAACCGATATATTGGAGGTCGACAAGACAACTGATAAAAGATCAGGGAAAAATAAAACTTATAAACGGCCTCGCAATAGATTTTTTGACCTTAACAATTCTGACAAACGTTTACGAAACGACATCGTGAGCCAGTCAGATATTCTCAAACATTCAACTTTATATCCCAACAATCTAAATAAATTATTGAGAATTTAAAATTAAAAATATTTTAATAATACCTGTCAAAACACAAAAAGCTTATTGTGAATAAAACTCAATTGTTTGAATTTTGTTCTCTGCATTTTGAGACTTAAAAAAACAAATCGTAGCAACCAACGGTTGTTCATTTGTTTGAGAGGTGGAAAGAAAAGTAGAGACGTGTGCAAAAGAAAATTCTTGTTTTTTGTGTTTTGACAGCTATTATTAAAATATACGATAGTCAAGTATCGTGAAGGGTATTTTAGATTCAGCCCAGCCGAATATACTATACTCTTACTTGTTTATGAATATGACCGTTTGAATATACATATTATTATTATTATTTATTAGACTTATAAATAAATTACAAAATCTAATATTAAAGTTAAGTGAGCATTAGCTGCAGAGGCCATCAGCTCTCGGTGTAAAAAGATAAAGAAAATTAAAGAATATTTAAACTAAAAATATTAAAATAAAAAATTAGTAACTCCTGTAAATTGTTCAAACTAAATAATAAATCCGGTCTTGCTAATAAAGTTGAAAATCGTCTGTATGTTTGTTTCGGTTGCGGCTTTAGCAGACTTATTGGATTGGTAGATCCAAATGTGGCAAATCTGCTCTGTTGGAGTCCAGAACAATCACTTAATATGTGCCTAACGGTGAGAGCCATTTTACAATGCTGGCAACTCGGGGGCAAATCTTTTTGTAAAATATAACCATTTGTAGCGAATGTGTGTCCCAAGCGCAAACGAGAAAATATTTTTATTTGTTGTTTGTTTATGTTAATGGGGTAGGTTAGGTTAGGTTAGGTTTAACAGGCTGCCAGCTATTATAAAGCCAGCCCACTTGGGTCCAGTCAGGTCCCGTTGTGTTGCCTGGATCTGATATGTATCTCAGTAGATCTACATATCACTGGCTTAGAACCAACCCGAGGATCGGATAAAGGAGTCCAATCCACTTACATCGCATTCCGATACCTCCGTCAAATCATGCAGCATCGGTCTGCCTAGGTACAATGCCCTTATATAAGAAAGAGCTGGACACTGACAGAGGAAGTGCTCAACGCTCTCTTCTTCCTCCTCGTCTCTGCAACTTCTACAGAAGTCATTAAATGGAAGATTTAACCTCCTTGCCTGCGTCCCTATGTGGCAATGTCCCGTCAGAACCGCCACAGCAGAACGCAACCTCCGTCGGGGCAAGCCCCTTAGGATAATAGTCCTCCTGTTATCATATCTGGGCCATGTCAGCCTTGATATTCGACAGGTACCCTCATTAGACCATCTGTCTTGAGCGGTCTGAAAAAGTTGGCGCTGTACTAGTTTCTTACAGCTCGCAAGCGGGATTCCAACGATCCCATCAATATCTCTTTGTTGTAGCTGGACACCGGCCTTTGCCAGTTCATCCGCTACTAGATTTCCGGACACTTCACTGTGCCCTCGTACCCAGATAAGCTCCAGGTTCGAATGTCTCGCTATCTCGTTTAGAGATATCCGGCATTCACGAACCAACCTGGATTACGTATAGACTCCAGCTAGTGCATACAACGCAGCCTTACTATCAGTACAAATTCGGATATCATTCTCATATATCCTGTAGTACCTTAACCAGTTAGCTGCCCTCATAATGGCCGCAATTTCGGCCTGCGCTACGCTACACTCATTTTGCAGCCTAAAACTCATCCTCCTCTCATACAAGGGGATAAAGATACCCCCACCGACTCCCGAGTCCGACTTGGATCCATCTGTAAAAATTTCAAGCACGTCCTCTTGACGATCTGTACCAGTCGTCTCCGAGAACGAGCCTGATAAGATTACATCAAATCTCTTGTCGGGCAGTAGAGCCGGCGAGCAGTAATCAATATTTTCCGGAAGGTTCACTATTCTTCCTATTATTGAGGCATGACCATATGTCGCCTCCTTCCACGTCCCGCTTGACGACAGCCTGATAGCCGAATTCATGGCTATTTCCTTCACCATGAGATCAGCCGGCAGCCAGTTCAGCATAGTGAAAAGTGCTTTCGATGGCGTAGTGCCGGAAGCATGTTAATGGGGTAAAGAGTAGGAATTATAGTGAAAGGCCAATGTAAGCGGCATGCGGCAGCGGGCGGCGACAATGTGACCCATTTACAAAAAAATATATTTTTTATAAAAATATTCGTACATCAATTTCAACATATTGAATTTAAGTTAATTTGGCAATGCCGTTAAAGGCGGCCGAGCGGCAATGTTGAATTCAGTTTAACTTTTCGTTTTGCCGCTTCAATTTGTCAAACCAAAAATTAAAGGAAAAAATAGAAGACAGAAATTAATTTTCGGGTTTGAAATTTCAACAATTGAATTTGTTTATTTATTTGGGCTGTGAAAAAAAAATCTAAATGTTTTTTGTTTAATCTTCGAAGCACAAATTTTTCTTTAATTAGCCGCGTTCATTTGCCTACAACAAATAAACTCAAGCGGCAAATAGAACAGGTGGTTGCCGCTCGTTGCCGCAAGCCGCTTACATTGGCCTTTCACTATTAGGTCTCTATTCACTTCCTTATAGTGTGGATGAAAGTAACCGGACCACAAATTGTACCGATTTTGTCTAACGTGTTTTTTAATGAAGTTCAGAAAGTCTGGTTTTTCTGGTCTAAATTCCATAATAATGAGTGCACTACATGCGAAATTCGCATCCCCAATAAGCTACAGTATTACCTCTATGAATATACATATACTTAGGATAATAACTTCATATTTGTTCGAGTATACATTTATTGTTGTAGCTTTAACTGCTCTAGTTTTTTTATTAAAGACAATCATGGACTGTTTTGCTATATTCTACCCGTTTAAAATATATACAATTTGACTCAAAAACGATTAATTTTATTTGCTGGCGATGTGCGATAATCATATTGATTTTTTTTTGTCGAATCTGACGATTTTAAATCATATTTATTTGGCATCTATTCCAGCATGTGAGTCCATTGCCTTAAAATGATTTACATACGTATATAAAAATTCCAGCAAGTTTGATTAATTCAATCGTTCCCACTTTAAAGAAGATTTTTTGTTATGAGTCAGCCGATGTGCAAACCACCGAAATCAACAAAGAGGCATATCTTCGCTTGCTTTAATATGAACAACAAAAGTTTGATCATTTGCAAATAAAAACTGTTATTGTTGAATAATTTTTTAATCAACAAGTGAAGTTCTCTGGTGCATAAGTAATTTTGTATGTACGTACAGGGTGGCACAAAATTATTGAAAGGGTTGAAAAAGAAATAAAATAATATTAGCAACAAATTTATTAAATTTTAAACCTAATGGTGATTTTTTAGACACTCTCTACTTGTATATTGAATCTGAGTGTTTTGTTTTGGTTTCATTATGAAAGCGATTAGTCGTTTTCCTAACTGTGCGATTGAGATCAGTTACCTTTTTTTGTTCCTCCTTGAAATATGCTTCATATTTGAGTTTGATTTAAAACGACGGCGTTCGTTTTGATATTCCATTCGACTTTGATATTATATTTTAATCAAGCGTGCCTTAAAAGTAATCAACATTGTTATACATTTTTAAATTATTTAAACTGAAGGCGGCATTTGTTGATTTTATGGTACTGAAATTTGTTTACAATCAATTAAAGTTATTAATAATAAAATGGCGCAAACACCAAATTATAACTTTTTGCAAGCTATTGATCCCACAAAAATTAAAGTGCCCATAAGTGAACGTAAGTTGAAAGAATATGGACATACATGAAAATAAAATTAATTTTAATGCCTTTCCGTTTTTGTGTATGTATACAACAAGGCTTTGCCAAACTAACACTGTCTTCCAATAAAAAACAACAAGAAAAATGTAATGAACCTGATCAACAAAGAGAATGCAGAATACAAAAGGAAAAACGAGATAGTGTTGTAAGAAATATATCTAAACAATTTGACAATGAAATACAAGAACGTCACACAAATGAAGGACAAAATCCTTTGTTACGTAGCGAGTCTTCTAAAGGAACTGAACATGATAGTTCTTTTGTAGAACATACAGTACCGGAAGACTTAACCATGGAACCACTGGAGGTCTCAGAAGACGGTGAAGAAAAAAATGTTGAACGAGTGGAAGATCATTTTGAATTGTTATCACAACAAATGGCTACATTGATGGTGGAGACGAAACCGATATCACTGTCTTCGGGTTCTACTGGCAATCTTAGTGCATTTATTGATTTGCATCCGTCCGAACATCTTCCATCCGCTAAAAGTGAGGCTAACAGAATACATATTGTGCACAATATTCCCATAAATGTTAAAGAAGCCGTCAAACAGCAGACGATTCCTCTACATTTCGCCTCTTCCTCAAATGAGAATTTGCAAAAAACCTCCGAAATGACTGAAGACGAAGAAACGGAAGATGGTAAGGATGATGATGGTGATGATGAGGAGGAAGATGAGCCAATAACCGTATCTGATACTTCTGACAGCCATCATGAACAAGAAGTGGATATAATGGCCATTTCTAGTTTGCCTTCTACAAGCCTAACATCGGAAAATTTAAGTCTTCCCAGTCTTGTGGCCGACAAGGCCGAACGTGTAGCGGCTTTTTTAAGAGATGTTTCCATAGAGCAGCGTGCTATGGACGAACTGGGACAATTAGTAGTGCATGATACAATTGACCGAATTTTAGACAATAAAGAAATAGACAAAGTGCAAGAAACCATATCAAAAGCAAGACAAATTGCTACAGCAGATACTGAATCGATGACACCTGATGTTGGTGATGAAACCACGCCCAAATCTGCGGTAAGAGTGGGAGAACATCTTAAAGACTTAGAAGTATTTGAAGAGAATAAACAGCAAGATCAAAAGGAAGGAAAATCAACTATTGGCAAACAAACGTATGAGAAAAATATAAACAGATTGACGAATGATAAAACTCTAGATAATACAATAGATACAACAGAGTTCCCTAAGGATTATAATGAAGAAACTCCTAAAGTTGTTTCTAACCGGAAAAACTCACTTGGATATTGCAGTCCGAAAACACCGAAGGCCTGTGCAGCTGATATTTATAGACTCGCAAATGATGAAACACAGTGCAATACTGATTTGACCTTAAATCAAGAACTCCCGAAAGACAATGATAATTCAGAAAGTTCTCGGCGATTAGCGAGTTTAGAGACAGAAGATTTTTCAGAGTCGTCGTTTAAAGAAAACAATGTCTTAAGTACGCAAAATGAGAATAATGCCGAATCATGTCCTCGTCGACTTGCAAATGAAGATACCATGGCTAATTCAGTTATGACACATATGGACCATGCTTTAATGCAACAATCATTACAACAGCGCACGTCGAAAAATTATAAAACTCTCGAAAGAACTAATACCATAAATCACTCTTTAGGTTCTGTACACTTAATGTCTACAGGAAGAACAGATGCAAACTCCAACGAGCATTCTTTTGCCTCTGTTATAAACTCTTCCAACGAAGATGCGAATGACACTGTGCCAGAAGTTTCCATAATAATTTCAGAAACTGACAATGATAATAGTTCGAGCGAAGAAAAATCACAATCAAAGAATGAAAATTCAGATGACAAAAAACTTTCTAATAGTTTTCACGGAGAAGAGTCAAGTGATGATTCTGAGTATGAACAGCAAATATCAAAAATTCAAATGTCGATGGCCAGTATTAATATATCGGCTAAGATTAATATAAAAATACACATTCCCCAAATTACTTCATCCAGTGAAGATGAACAAAACAATGAACCGCACACATCAGCCAATGAAGTTAGAATTGAGCAGTCGAAACAATTAACAGATCCAACAAAAACCAAAACTTCTGAAGAGGAAAATGGAAAAGCCTCTAGTAGCAATACTCATAACAAAGAAAGCAGTAATCGTGTATTAGATAAAAAAATAAAAAAGGCTGAAAGGAAAATATCGTATGAACAAAATCGTAGTTATGTATCTAACAATCCAAGTCTGAAACTTGTTACTCCCCAGAAACCCTGCAAACAAGTTCAAACAAAAAGACCTAAAGAAAATATTGCTTTAACTACTAATAAATATTTAGATTCTTCTCCAGAAATTGGTGAAGCTGACAAATTTCTTACCGAAGCTGAAAAACTTTCTAAAGAAAGTATTGCTTTAACTAATAATAAATCCTTAGAATCTTCTCCAGAAACTGGTGAAGATGACAAATTTCTTACCGAAGCTGAAAAACTTCTCAATCAATTGTATGGCCAATCATGGCAAACACCAGATGTTATACGAACTTTAAAACGTAGTAGTCAAAGTGGCGATAAGAAATCTAATAATACTAAATCTTATTCTGCGAGAAAAAAGGATGATAAAAAGCATTCTAATGAAGAAAAGGCTAATAACAGCACTGTGGTAGAAGAAAGCATTTTGCATGATTTCTCAATGTGTAAGTTTTTTTTATTTAGAAATTTTAAATGATAACCAAAAATGTTTGGTTGGTTCGAAATATCGAAAAGTTGCCCAAATTGATAACAATTCGATTTTATTTGTTGATTTTGTTCTTTTATAACAAAAGAAGCAATCCATCTATATTTAAATACCTAAATTTTGGAGACGCTGTGTAAAGAAAGATGTGACGACAAATTTCTCTATATCTTAATTTATTTACCATTGTTTTACTGCTCAATATGTTACAAAATGTTATATACACGAGGGAATACTTCGTTTTTTAGAAAACAGAAAAAAATATTTTTTTTTGCTGCACAAAAATTCCAAAGAAAAATAAGTTTGAATTGAGTGTTTTTTTTTACAGAGCTACAAGCTTTACTATATTGAAATTATTTTATTTTAATTAAATTTAAACAATTAAGTTTTTTATTCGCTATTTAAGCTTCTAACATTTATACCAGTAAAAAATTATAAACAGCTTGTTTTCTATGTTCCCAGCTATCTATATGTCGACATTTCATAGGAACTACCCTAATCATCAGTAGACTTTGGAAATTTTTGAAAGATATTCTCAAACATTCAACTTTATATCCCAACAATCCAAATAAATTGCTGAGAATTTGAAAAGAAAAATGCTTTAATAATATCCGTCAAAACACAAAAAAACAAGCTTTTCTATTTATAAACGTCTCTAACATTTCTTTACACCTTTCAAACAAATGAACAACCGTTGGTTGCTACGATTTGCTTTTTGAAAGTATCGAAAAGCAGAGAACAAAAATTCAAACAATTAAGTTTTTTATTCGCTACATGTGATGTTTTTTTGTTGTATTTATTGTAATTCTGCCACTACCTGTTTATACCTGCCTTGGCCACTACTGTATTAAAGCTGCCTTGGTTGCTACGATTTGTTTTTTGAAAGTATCAAAAAGCAGAGAACATGGTACAATAATATAACAGGTAAAAGCGGAACTACAACAAGCCAACAATAAAAAAAACAACATGGCTTTTTATTGTTGCTTTGTGTTGATAACTGTCAAAGAAAACAAAAGGAAATAAAAAAACAAACGTATATTTTTATTCGTGTTTTTATTTTACAAATAATTTTTCAGTAAGTTTTTGCATTTAAAACTCGTGCAATAAATTAAATAAATGTATAAATAAAGATCAAGAAAAAGCTGTGTGTTGTGTTTGAAGCTGTTTTTGCGTTTCAAAATTATTATTGGAACATTTTTTTTTTCAAAAACTTTCAATTTGTAAACAATAATAAAAAATGTCTGTGTATGTGTGCACTTTTGATAGTTATCATCACAGAAAAAAAAAATGTCGGCCACAGTTGCGACACTACCTATATATTATTGTACCATGGCAGAGAACAAAAAGTCAAACAACTGATACGCTTGCAAAAGAATAAGCTTGTTTTTGTGTTTTGACAGGTATTTTTTTTAAATCTCAAAATTGAATATTTCAGAATATCTTTCAAAAATGTCCATGTCTACTGATGATTATGGTAGCTCCTATGAAATGTCGCCATATAGACATCTGGAATTCATAGAAATCAAGCTGTTTATCATTTTTTGATTGGTATCAATGTTAGAAGCTAATATAGTGAATAGAACTCAATTGTAAAATAATACTTTTATGAATCTGAAAAATCAAGCTCTAACTTTTATATTTTTAATCTTCACACAAAGTTCGGCAAAACGTTGTTACAACCAATTTGGACTCGACCAGACTTGCAACACCAAAATTAACGACGCAACAAAAACTAGTAAACTTCACGGAGCCAAGAAATAGAAGAAAGCCAATAATGCAAAAAATTGATGCAAATCCTCGGCCACAAACAGAACGAAAAACCAAGACTGCTCGTGTGGCTAAAAAAAACACTGCTTATAATGACAGATGGCGGCAATTAGTCGACACTGGCTCAAATTCTGAAGTTGATAATGCTTCAGATGACGAAGACGCTGATGAGTCATGGAGCATAAATGGCTCGGAATTGGATGTTTGCAGTTCAGATTCAGAGCCTGAGTATGAGATTTCATCTAAACCCAAACCCAAAAAGCATAAAAATGACAAAACTCGACGACGAGCTCGCAGTAATAAATCTGACTACTTAACCAAGATGCTAAATAAATCCAAAGATGGTGAAATAATTTATTTGGATTTGTCTAAGGACGAGGTAGAAGTGCAAGAAGAGATCCCAGCAAGTCCACCTGTAAATCATGATATTACCTTTGCCTCACGTCTGCAGGATATTTTGAAAACCTGCCGTCATGAAGACAAAGCTAAGCTGCCATCCTCAGAAAAGAAATCTAAAAGAAAACTTTTTACCCCGAGGTTTGGCGATGACGACTTTGAAAATGTGGACCCAAAAGAATGTGAAGCAAAGCATAAAGAAACTAACAAAGAAAAAAATAATAATGATGATGACGACATTTTGCACGACAACGGAAATTGTCCATTTGATAGCTTTGGCCGGCCTAAAGTTTTCGATTTGGTGAATAAGCAATTGGAATCTGTTAAAACAGGAAAACCGATTTTTCAGTTGACGCCTTCGCCTAAAAGAAAAACCGCTAAAAATGATATAGTTACTCCCAGTAGCAAAAGCTTAACAACAGCAAAATCAAATGAAGAAGCAAATTTCAAAACGCCTTCAACAGTTAAATCTAAACTCCAAAAAACTAAAGTTTTAAAGGATTTATGGCAAACACCGGATTATAAATATAGTTTCCTAAAATCTTTGGATGGTAAATTTTTTTTTTGTCTTACACGAGAAAAAAATTCGAATTTATACGAGGGGAAGTCTAGTATTAAAAAAAGAAGAGTAAAAGTTTTTTCAAACGAAAGTGTTCTTAAAAAGTTAAATTTACAAGTTATTGCTTTAAGAGGCAAATTATTGAGGACATTCTTTACAAGATAGTTTTTTTTTAGATTTAGATTTATTTATTCAAAGTAGTAACTTTTTATTTTTAAATGTTTTAAACAATAACAGAGACCGCAAATGACGTTTATTTTCAAATTTACACTGCGTAATAAATGAAATACCACTGAGCAAGGAATATATTAAGATAATAATTGTTACATGGATTATCTTCCCATGCATAAATTAACATTTTATTTATAAACTTAACTTTGCCAATTATTTTGTAAATATTTTCATCTATCACATAAAAAACTGCACTATTTAAAGAGCTTACGATTAAATTTTCATTCAAAATTAATTAGTTTATATATTTCTAGCTTTTAATATATTAACTTCCCTTCGGTATACAATTCCAAAAAGATTTTGCAAAAAAAAAATTGACTTTTGGATTTTACATCTATTGAAATCGGATGCGAATAATATTCATTCAAATTTGTACGTTTTTGAAAGAAATTTGAAAGAGGTCAATTAAAAGTCATTTATAAAATTTGTTTTAAAACCATTCAGGAGTGTGATAGAAATACAATTTTGAAATCTTTTAGTTAAAAAAAAAAAAAAAAACAGGTGTGTTAAGAACTTTTTAATCGTTTTGGAAATATTTACAAATTCGTAAATAACAAATCTTTATCAGCATTTGAAATATATTTTTGGCTATTTATCTAGTTATATGATAGTGAAGTTATAATATATAATATAATAATACAGGTTCAGAAGCGATTGTTTTCTATCACACTTCTGAAAACAACGTGTTTCAAAATGATCGTTTTAAAAAAGCAATAATTGAAAAATGACAAGTTTACAAGCGATCGTTTTCTATCACACTTCTCAAAACAACGTGTTTCAAAATGATCGTTTTAAAAAAACAATAATTGAAAAATGACAGGTTTAGAAGCGATCGTTTTCTGTTACACTTCTGAAAACAACGTTTTTCAAAATGATCGTTTTAAAAAAGCAATAATTGAAAAATGACAGGTTTAGAAGCGATCGTTTTCTATCACACTTCTGAAAACAACGTTTTTCATAATGATCGTTTCTCATCACATATCCGATTGACTTTTATTCGGATTATAATAACGGATAAGAAAACAAAACGAAAAGTTTTGTTCGATTTGTTCTTTGTTTTGTATGTGATAGAAATCAATATGTTCAAAAGCGATCGTTTTCTATTAAACCTTCCGAAAACGATATTTTTGCAAAACGATCAGTTTCCATCACATGTCTGATTGAAACAATAAACTAAAATTAATTTATTCCTTTAAAACTATTTTAGTAACCGTTAGTAAAACTCTTTGCAATCCTGATGCCTTGTATTATCGCGATAATTATCGCACTAAGAAAGAAGAATTGTCGAAAATTCTCTATGACATGTACAACAACAAATTGTTTGACAACAAACTGGAGGTGCCTTTATTGTGGAATAAGAAACTGTTAAACACTGCTGGCAGATGTTTAAATAAAAAGAAGTAAAAATCTTTTTAAACAATGAAAATTTGTAAACGACGACTTAACAGAACTGGAAATAATTTACTTCTAGATTGGGCGTCAGATCAAGTGTTGTGGAATTGAGCGAAAAGGTTTTAACAAGTGCCGACCGTTTACGCTGCACTTTAATACACGAATTGTGTCATGCAGCCACTTGGGTATTTAATGGTGAAGGTGGCCATGGCAGTAGCTGGAAAGAGTGGGCCCGTAAAGCGAATGCCATATTCCCGGAAATTCCCAAAATAGGTGTTTGTCATCAATATGATATAGAATATAAATATACTTATAAATGTACATTGTGTGCGGCCAAGTAGGTTTAATACTCCTTGTTTTTTAATTCCTTGTTAATTCTTTTAAATAATTCTCCTTTTTCTTTCTCGAAGATCCTATGCGCATTCCAAATCGAAGAAAGTGGAAAATATACGTTGTTCTTATTGTCATGGTGCTATCGAAGTATTTTTAAATAAAAAAGATAAGGACGGCAATGTAGTTCCCACTCCCGTAAAGGAAGCTACTGGTTTTGCTAAATTTGTTAAGGACAACTATAAAAAATTTAAACGGGATGATCTGAAACATGCAGATGTTATGAAACTATTGAGTAATGAATTCGCTTCGCTTAAAGTAACCAGCAGCTGAGTGATTTTTATGGATTAATTTGCAATTATATAATTTTCTAAAGTTTATAGCAGGGCACTTGCTTGTTTGCTGTTGTAAATTAGTTTTTTCATTCAATTTTGTAAGTTTTATTTTTAATACAATAAAAATTCTTAAATTTTGGCACAAAAACTTAAGGAAACGCTTTTTATTTTCTGTGTCACAAGATTTTTAAAATTGGTAATTGATTAGTATGGTTTTTGGTTGCAAAAGTTTTTAAGTTTAAAAATCTCAATCAACGTCAGCGTCGTCGTCACATAAAAACAACATCAAAAAGCCATTGATTGTACACTCATATTCGATAGCATTTACCTACTTTTTGATAGATCTTCGATATTTCATAGACTTGTCGACAACATTCAATTGTTTTTGGTAACGAGTGAACAAATGACAAATTTTTTTTATGTCGACTCCATATGTGACTACCATGACGCCTATTGGAATAAGGGGAACAAAAAGTTTTGTTGTGACTTGCTGTTTTTAAATAAGTTATGGAGGCAAAAATTGAGAATTTTAAGAAATCAATATTATTAATTTTTTTAATAACCTATTTATTTTCCTGACGATGATAACAAATTGTTATCGAAATATTGAAAATAAATACTGTTGAATTTTTTATAAAAAATAAAACGATCTTTAGCTGCAGAAATAAGAAATAGATATTATTAAATTATATAAAAAGTTGTTTTGTGAGCAAATTTGTTAAGGTTTAGGTACAACATGTAACCGTTAACAGGGCATGTGTTGTTTGCAGAATAAGTTTAATTTAAATTATGTTATTTTCATTAATTTTTCAATTTGTTAATATTGTTAAGAATTTTTTATGTGTATGAATTTTTTGACAACATTTTTTCAAATAATTTTTTATAACATTTTAATTTTCCTGATGATGATAACAAATTGTTATCGAAATATCGAAAATAAAATACCGTTAAACCTTTTTTTATAAAAAACAAAAATCAATCAAGATCTTTAGCTGGAAAATTTAGAAGAAAAAAATATAAACAAGATCAAATAATACGAATATTTAATTTTATTTCCTTTTGCAAGTTCAGTTTTACCAAATTAACTCAGTTCACTTCAATATACACATGCGACTTGAAGTCGCTAATTTTAAGCGATATGCGTTTACCAGAACACCTATTTGACATTTTCAAATCGCAAACCCTACTTGCGTTATACTATTTGGCGTTTTCAAATCAAAAAACGGTAAATATTCAACTAATTAAGATGTAATGATCTTCAAGCTTGAGGTCTTTTTATAAAATTTTTTTAAAAAAATTGTTTATTTAATTCAATATTTCGTCTTCATTCGGAAGACTTCTTCAGGAAAATTTTCTTGATTTTTTTGTTTATAAATTCTTTGAAAGGAAATGAAAATAATATTAACATACATACATAAATACATTCTACATAAAGTGTCACAAAAAATTAAAATACACAAAAAACATTTTTAACATAATGTAATTGACATAATAATATAGGGTGTTTTTTTAAGCTAGATAGAACTTTAAATTGTAAAAAGTAACACAAAAAATTAAATTTTGATGAAACATTTTTTTATTTGTTTCAGTATACTCTGACAAATTATCATGAATAGACTCACGCTTGAATAACGCTACGAAATTATCCAAATTTACTTTGAAAATCAGTCGTCGATTCGCGCAACTTATAGACGCAAAATTGTGTTCAGCGATGAGGCGCATTTTTGGCTTAACGGGTTTGTTAATAAGCAAAATTGCCGCATATGGAGTGAGACCAATCCACAAGAGACCCTACAGACTCCATTACATCCAGAAAAATGCACTGTTTGGTGCGGTTTTCATGCTGGTGGCATCATCGGACCTTATTTCTTCAAAAATGAGGCCGGAGCTCGCGTTACGGTCAATGGAGATCATTACCGCACCATGATCAATGATTTTTTGTTTGAAAATATGGATGACATTGATCCGGAGGAGATGTGGTTTCAACAGGATGGCGCTACGTGCCATACGGCGAACGCAACCATCGACTTACTGAAATCAAAATTTGGCGATAAGTTGAATTCGAGAAATGGACCTGTCAATTGGCCTCCAAGGTCGTGCGATTTGACACCTCTCGATTATTTCCTGTGGGGCTACGTGAAGTCACTGGTTTATGCTGATAAACCAGCAACAATTGACGCCTTGGAGGCCAGCATTGTTCGTGTTGTTCGTGACATACGGCCAGCAGTGCTCGAAAAAGTGGCCCAAAATTGGACGTCCAGAATGCGCTTCGTCAAGAACAGCCGCGGTGCCCATATGCCCGAAATCATTTTCAAATGTTAATGTCACGTATTGATCTTTCGAATAAAAAAAAATTTTGATTACAATTAAGTTTTTTGTGTTATTTTTTACAATTTCAAATTCTATCGGGCTTAAAAAAACACCCTATAGATTTCTTATTACTTTATTTTTATAAATTAAATGCCTATAATTCTGAGCTAAACTTTCCGTATCTTTTCTAAAATTAATTCTATTTGCTAATGGTACATTAATTATCTGCAGCATGTCAAACATATAACGTTTCCTATAATTATTTTCTGTATTCAATATGGAAACACTATTAAAATCTGGGTTATGATTTAAATCTCGACAATGAATAGACAAACAGTCTTCTGAGACGAATTAATATTTCTATATTTCTGATCTGTCTTATGTCCTGCCAATCTAGTCTTTAATTTATTCTTCGTTGTTCCTATATATACCTTGTCACATTGTTCACTATCATTACCGCTACAAGGTATTTTGTACACTAAATTCGACTTATCTAGCTTACTAATTCTATCTTTTGTTTTACTAAATAATCCTCCAACTGTTTTATAAATCTTGTGTGCCATTTTATATCTTCTTTTATCAAATATACTAGAATTCTGTAACCTTTCAGACATTCCAGGTACATACGCTAACGATTTATAAATTTTTGTTTCTATACTAACATCTGATCTATTTCTGCTATCATATTGTCTAATTAATTTGCAAACAAGGTCCTTAGGAAAACTATTTTCAATTAATATATTTTTAAGTACTTTTTTATTCTTCCTATGGAATCTAATATCACTAATATTAAATACTCTGTCTATAAGATTTTTTGCGGTATTTATTATTACTCTCCTTGGATGTTTTGAGTAATAATTAATTATTCTTCCAGAAGACGTTGGTTTCTGATACCAATCTATTAACAAACTATTATCTTTTCTTAAAACTAATGTATCTAAATATGAAATTCTGTTATTTAATTCTGTCTCAATTGTAAATTTAATGCAGGGGTCAAACGAATTTAAAGTTGATATTAGCATATCAACTTCATCTCCTTTTATGATACAAAATAAATCATCTAACTACTTAGCTAAGATTTTAGGTTTATTTCTCAATTTGTACAGATACGAAACTAAACTTATTGAGCTTATTTTTGCACAAATTTGTTCTTAGGAAACTCATATGTATGAAGAGAAAACGTTGCAAATAACGCCACATCTAGAGATATGACGGTTTTAAAATGCGATGTAGATCTACCTACACCACTATGCATTTAAGAGTTAATATAACCTTCGAAAAATATGTTCAAACTTACACAGCTATGCCACAGAATTCAATTACGATCGGAAGCGTAATAGAATCCGAGTTTTTTTTATACCCTTCACAAAAATGTTATGGATATATACATACATACATATGTATATGTATATAAGTTTGTGATTCCGTTTGTAATTTCTACAATTTTCATTTGCGACCCTATAAAGTGTATATATTCTGAATCGGAATTAATGGAAAAGACGATTAAGCGATGTCCGTCTGTCGGTCGCTGAAATACCGTTTCTGAGAAAACCATTAGATATAAAAAATTTTTTCTTTCACCATTCTATTACTCCATCGTGCCATGTGTTTGCTATTGAAATTCAGTAATATCAGTTCAAGTATAGCTGAGATATATTCAAAATTCCGAAAAAATCCATTTATTTTTACAATTTTGTATGAACATTTCTGAAAATAAAAGTTGTTTGTTTTGCTTCCCACTTCATACAGTTATTAACCATGGCGACTAAAAGGCAAAAAAATTTTTTTTTTGTCAGATATCGTTCCATATACACCCGAGATATAACCTAAACCGGGTTTTTCATGAAAATGTTGCGTAAGCAAAACAATTTTTTTTTTGCTTAAAAGCAGTTCTGGTAATAAAAGAAGGTTATATAAATGTGGAAAATGAAAACTTCCGATATCGGTCCATATATACCCGAGATATAGCCTGAACCGATTTTTCCATGAACAGTTTTTTTTTTTTTTTTTTGAAAAGCAATTCTCGCTATAAAAAAAGGTTTCTAAAATTCAGAAAATAAAAAATTCCGATTCGCTTCATATATAACCGAGATATAGCTTACGAGTAAACAAACTTTTCAATGAAAATGTCCATGAAAGATTTCTTTTCCGGAATGGTAATTACAAGGCAAAAATATTTTTTCCCCGATATCGGTCTATATATTTCCAAGCATATTTATTTCAATTTTGTAATATACTATACATATACGTGACTATCGTAAAGGGTATTTTAGATTCGGCTCAGCCGAAAATACCACACTCTTACTTTTTTTTTGGTTTTTCGAAAGAGGAAAACCTATAATACCATGTTTCCACTACAAAGAAAAACACGTGTTTTGAGTAAAACATGTCGAAGTGTTTCCATTATGATATGAAGTGTTTTTATTTTCGAAATTGATTTGAAGTATATTTTGTTTAAATAAATTATAAACCTGAAATGAGTATTTAAACTTCAAAATTTGGGAAAAAGTCGAGAAAGATAATTTAGAAGACACTAGTGGCGATGGTAGGGGTAAGAGACTATCATAAAATGGCGCAGACTGAGAAATAATCTCTCGGTGTATTTGCCAGGACAGCAGCGCTTTCAATCTCTTGATTTTGTTTCCAGTTGTTAAAAGTATTCTAGTATTCTAGAGAGTCTGATTCCATCAAAATTATAATTACCAGAGTAAATTGGTAGACAAATATTTTTGTTTTTTGCATACCTTCATTAAATTTTTGTTTGATTTCTGCTGTTGTTATGTATTATTCAAATGCGGAATTTGTACACTTGGTTCAATCATATGGGAATAGTTCCTGGATCCAGCAGCCTTAGATTTGTTTTGGCTAGTTATCTTGCACTCTGCAACAACTTTTCTTTGAAGATGATGAAGTAAATTGTGGACTGCGCCGGTCTTATGAATAATTAAAATCCTTATGCCAACTAACTAGCTGCTAAGTTTTTTCGGTGTAAATTCCCGTAACTGAAAGATAGCAGCTAGTTATCATAAGGATGTAAACGTTTATATAGTATCTTCTTACATGAAGCGTCTTTAATCAGAGCTGAGTATTTGGCTTCTGCCAAATACTCAGCTCTGAGTAGGATATGAAAGGAAATACAAGGTGGCGCAAAAGTAATCCTCCTATCAGAAAATGCTATAAATTTTGCGATTGGCTCCTAATGTCAATTCTGTTTTGACATTTGTGTGGTAAACACATGCGAAATACACGTTGATAAACAATGTTACGCTACACTGCTCCAGAACGCGGAATATTGGTGACTATTTATTTGACCCCCAGAGGAAGATGATTTTCCATCAAAAATAATCATGAGTGATGAGTCTCATTTTTATTTTAGCGGGTACGTAAATAAGCAAAATTTACGCTTCTGGGGCACTGATAACCCGCGTGTAACCCACAAAGAGCCATTACACCCGCTCAAAGTCACTGTATGGTGTGCTGTTTTCGCTGGAGGAGTCATCGGACCTTTTTTCTTCGAAGACGTCGCGGGCCAAACGGTTACTGTGAATGGTGAGCGCTACTGAGCAGTGATCAACGAGTTCTTTTTGCCGCAACTTGATGAATTGGAATTGGAAAACATGCGGTTCCAACAGGACGGTGCTACGGCACACATTGCACGTGACACAACCGATATACTGAAGAATGCATTTCCCGGGAGTCTAATCTCCTGTCTTGGCGATTTGCACTGGCCAGCAAGATCGCCTGATTTGACCGCTGCAGACTTCTTTTTGTGGGGCTTTTTAAAGACGCGGATTTATGTCAACAAGCCTCAGAGTCTTGCAGCTCTTAAAGACAATATCCGTCAAGAATGTGAGGACCTATCGCCGGAAATTTTGGCCAATGTGATAGAAAATGCTATAAAAAGGGCTCAAATGACAATCAACTGTGGCGGCGGCCATTTACATGACATCATACTCTCGACTTGATGTAAAAAAATTAAAAGACCAAATAAAAATAATCCACAAGAAAAATCAAAGTTTGGATTTATTAAACACAGGAACAGTAATGGATTAGAAAGAAAAATAAATTTTAATATGAGTGCAATTTAGATGAGAATAGAGCACTCAGAGCAACAACAAGGTCATTTTTCATAGGAAAATATTTGCTGTTGTCTGTTGAATTGTGCTTTGTATCTTAAATAAATATCTGGGATATGCTAACCGGGTAGCGGTTAATAGCAGAATCACCAGCTGGATGAAAAATGTTGTTATGTAAATGTTTTGTTTTTTGTAGATGGAAAGTAAAATTTTTCGAATTTGTCAATCACTTGTAATGGATAGTTCAATATTTTATTTTTTCTTATTCAGTACAAGCAGTGTCAATTAAGCGTTTTGAAAAACGCTTAATTGATTTTTAGGTCTTTTGAGGAACGCGCGTTTTACTGGCGTTTCGGAGTTTTTTCCGAAAAAATACAACATGTGTTTTACAGACGTATATATGTGTGGTAGTTATATAAATAAAAAAAATTTGACAACAAATAGATAAAATTTTTAATTTAGTTTTTTTAATTGAAAATGTGTAAAATTTTTTAAACTTTTTATTGAAATAAAAAGAACACATATTAAATTTTAATTGTGAGTAATTTTATTGCCTTTTGCAAGTTCAGTTTTAGCAAATTTAATCAGTTCACTTCAATATACACATGCGAGTTGAAGTCGCCAATTTTAAGCGATATGCGTTTTCTAGAACACCTATTTGGCGATTTCAAATCGCAAAACCATATTTCTTGCGTTATACGTTTCTCAGAACACCTATTTGGCGTTTTCAAATCGAAAACGCAAAATTTCAGCGATTTGCGTTTCTTAGAACATGCATGATGTTTTATTTGTACATGTTTTGAGCAAAACACGTATTTTCGATAAAAAATCTTTTCTATAAATTTCATTCTTCAAACTATAAATGATTTGATACCGAAAAGCTTTGTAGTTTTCGGATGATTTTGTAGAACTAAAAGGATTTAATTCACGGAAATGCTGAACCACCCTCCTATTAGGCTCTTATTTTGAATAACATTAATGGCAAAACTTTCAAGAATTTTTTACATGTCAACTTATTCTAAAGTAAACAAAAGTGTTTATATTTTCTGTAATTTTTGGATTTTTTTTCTAATCATATCTGAAAATATTTAAATAAATAATAAATAAACATAAAGTGTAAATCACAAATTTCATTGAATTTATTTTTCTTTGCAGTTTGTTTTCCGATGGTGATATCAACAAAACACACATCCATACATACTTATGTACGAGTACAAATGTTTACAACAAGAAACTGCTGTGAGTGAGCTCTATGCGATTTTTTTTAACAACACAAATTGAAGCTGAAAAGAATAAAAAATCGCCAACCATTTTCAAACTACTTTCTGCGTTTACATATCTTGCAGTTTTGTGCTTGAGTTGTGATAAAAGAAAAAAAACAAAACAAAAAAAGTCATTCCTCAGAAATAATAAGCAAAATAAAACAAGCCGGAGTTTTCAAATTACTTTAAAAACAAACATTTCCACTGAATCATCAAGAAACTAGAAAAAAATCCAATTTTTGCAGAAAAATCAAAAAATTTTTTCTGTTAATTATTTTTGGCATGCAATTACAGCAAACAAATAGATGACTTCAAAAACTGTTTGTATACAAATATATTTTAATAGAACTCGTTATCCAGTGCATGCCTGATTTAACTCGTGAGCCAAAGTAAGTTGTGTTGTTCATTTAATTTTAATTTTAATAATATTAATTATGGGTTCTTTTTCACTGCTTCTACAGTCAGTCATCACTGCCTTTGTAAGGATTTCGTTTTGAGTGCAAGCAAACAGCAACAAAGCTCACCAATTTATTTAATTAAATTCAAACATATGCGTACATAGAAAATTTAAAATGCGGCATTTAAATTTATTTTTTCATTTGAGTTGCAGTCTGATGACTGTAACGCTGATTGCAAATGCTGCCGCAGAATTATATGATCAAGATATTAGAGGTCCAAATGTCTGCAAGAAGAAAGAAATGTAAGTAAAATTCCAAAAATACTCTTAACTACCCTACAAGAAATTTTTATAAAAACTGATGTGAACTAATACATGAACAATTATTTTACAAATACATGCATAACGTGGCAACGTTGCCACACAACCCCACAAAAATTTCTTGTGGGGTTGGTCAACATTCTAATTCCAATTGGTATATGCGTTTTGTGATGGAATAAGTAAGAATATCACAACGTTAACAGAAATAAAATTATGCAATTAATTAAAAAACTTGCAAATGAGATCTTAGAATGCATATAGAAATTAAACCTTCGCGGTTTAGTTTTTTCTCTTTTTGTACGTCAGTCTTAATAGGATTTTAAGTTATACTTATTGTTAAAATATTTAATTTATATAAATTGGATGAAAATGCAGTATAATAATAAATAATAATACGAACCATATAATAATATATAATAATGTTAGTCATAGTCGGAAAAATTATAATAGTATAATAAATAATAATAATGTTAACCATTTGTGATAATTTAAAAATTCCCTACAATAAGCCTAATCATACAAAATCTGTCCTTTTTTCCATACACGTGGAAACAAATAAATAAATCTGTAAAAAAAGGGAAAAATCCCTACGCTTGGCAACACTGAATCGAATATAAGAATTTGAACTTTTTTTTGACAAGTTCGTTTAATTTCAAACTATCTATTCTTACTTTTTTCATATTAAAATGTCCTTTTCTGTTAAGACAGATCCAAGGCAGCTTTAGTAGGTAGTAGCACAATTACAATAAATACAACACCAAAAAACATCAACATGTATTTTGTTGGTAGAATTTACGAACAATTGTCAAAATTTTGTTTGAAAAAGCAAAGAAGTCTATGTGTTTTTGACAAATTTACGCAAGGAAACGAAAGACAGCTGTGCTTATACCACCGTTTTAGAGCTTTTAAAACAGATGTCTTAATTACAGTGTCAATAAGCCGAATCAATATTCGAATCAGAATTGATATATTGGATTATTAGTTTTTGCACATTTGTACATCGAGTTTTAGTTCAAGTTTTTAATTTCTTAAGTTTTCTTAAGAAAGGTTTTCTACAATACAAATATGCTGTGATCAATAGTTTATGATTGAAAAAGACAAGAAAAATAATAATCAAACCTTTAGCGTGGAGGACAACTAGCTGTTTTAATCAAAAATGATTGACCACAGCAAATTTGTATTGTAGAAATTCCTTCTTAAGAAAACTTAAGAAAGGAAAAAACTAATTTAAAAATTATAAAGTTCAACAAAACACCAATAAATTAATATTTACACAGTTGATTAATTTGACAAAAATAATTTCAAATAATCGTTAGAATAAATTTTCCAATAAATTGTAGAACGAATGAATATTCCAATCATAAATTGAATAAACATTTTAATTTTTTGTAATCGGAGCTTAGATCGCACAGTTGAGTTTATTTTTATTCACTTTATTAGCTTATAATATTGATACCAATCAAAAATTCATAAACAGTTTGTTTTCAATGTTTACTAGCTATCTATATGTCTACATTTCATAGGAGCTACCTTAGTCATCAGTAGACTTGAAAAGCTTTGAAAGATATTCTCAAGCATTCAACTTTATATCCCAATATTCTAAATAAATTATTGAGAATTTAACAAGAACAATGTTTTAGTAAATAATACCTATCAAAACACAAAAAAACAGGCTTTTTCTTTTGCACCCGTCTCCACTTTTTCTCACACCTTAACTACCTACTAAAAGAAATTAAACAGACAAGTTAAAAATTAAATTTGGCCAGCTCGATTTTTTTTTTATATGTGTAGCGGAAACCCTTTTTTCCTCATGCCAAAAGCGATCGAAAGATCGATGGCACAATATCTCTACTCTTGGTTCACTATGTAGCAGCATTTAATCAAATAATTCATCTTTTCATTATTACATTTTACTTATAGATACCCAGTTGAAATTGTTACCACAGAACTGCAAAACTACCAAGTGCGTGAAAATATTTGGTGTTTCAATGTTCCCCCCAGGTGCTCCTCGTATAAACTGAGGCAAAAGGTCGTCAATAAAACAACAACATTAGAAAAGGAACGCATAGTGTACGATTGTTGTGGTAAAATCATTTTGCTGAATTTTATATCAATTCGGTTTACCGAAAATACAATTTTTTCCTAATTTCTTGCAGATGGTTATAAACTGAGTCTATCGGGTCAAGGCTGTGTAGCGGATTGTAAAGATAAATGCGTGCATGGCTCATGTGTGGCACCAAATAAATGCAAATGTGAACATGGCTATGGAGGACCTACATGTGATATAAGTTCGTATAAAACTAAATTTAATTGGCGGATTTCATTTCATGGTTTGTGACGAACTTAAAACCCTATCTTATACCGAAGTAGAGTAGAAATCAGAAAAATAGCAAAATATATTGCTAAAATTTCGAAGTTGTTTCACATGTTCTTAGAAATCGTAAGAATTTGCGAGAATTTGCGAAAATTTCAATTTACATTATAACTTTTATAAAATCGCTAAGAAAACGGAAACCGCAAACTCTTCCGAAATCTTTAAAAACTAATTTGCTAATTCATTTTGTTTATTTATTTTTAATTCGCTAATTTATTCAGAAAACAGGCCTGTAGAGAAGCCCAAATGTATATTAATTATAAATAGTCAAACTTATTCAATATTTCTAATATTATATGGTGCTATTATTCGTCTGGTTCAAGTCCAAACTTGGCTTTCGCCAAGAATTATTTTTAATTATAACAATAATTTCCTCGAACAATTACTCTTGATCAAAGAATACAGAAAAATTTAATTGAATACACTAAACTGGGGGACAACTAGCTGTTCCGCAGTCGCTATATTGCTCATTAGCATCCACTACGATTCGAACTCGGTATTATATAAACATGAGCCACAGAGCTCTTATTTATTTTTTCATCTATATTTGTCTTATATTGATCACATATGACAGTGTAAATTGCAAGAAATAATAGTTAGAGAAAACTCAAGAATTGTTTTTGTGTTTGAACATAAAGTCTAGTTCAATTTCTTTTTTCTTTCTGCATCAAATGATTGCGAGCGTTGACTTGTGTATAAGGCCGTGAAAAACCATAAGAAACCAAAAACTTAAGATATTGTGCCATATTATAGGACAAAAAGAAATTAAAACTAAAAAATTCTAAGTATGAATTTTTATTTATATAAAATTTTTGGCGAATTTCTTTTCGTCTACAGTTTCTTGTTTGCAGGAGTTTTGGTCTTGTATTTTTATAAATATAGTTAAAAATAAAACTAAAAAACACAGTTCGATATGAAAGTGACCAGATCCGTATAACGCGTTCCGAGTTTTTTTGTAATTCCCAAAAATGACTAGAGGAATCACCAAAATCTCCCCCACTTCCTCAGAAGTAATACGGCAACTTCAATTTTCGCACCAAACCGAATGACCGATTATAGTTCATATCCATGTTCCACGGCAAAACATCTTTTCAAAGTGCTTCCGAGTTTTTTTTTTTGCAAATTCTCAAAATCGGCTTCGTGAATCCCTAAAATCCTCCATTTTCCCCGGAAGCATTACAGCAACTCTAATTTTTGCAATAAAGCAGTAATACTGGATATACAGTTTTGTATACCTACATATGTAATAATCGCTAATATAGCATGCGTATAGTGAAACTAATACGTGCGCGGTTAGAATATCCTTCAGAACGCTAAACATCGATATTAGTTTTTTCCGATAGATTTAACTAATTGTTTAAATCGCTCCGTACAAAAAAATTATCGCTTACTTCAAAAATAATAAAATGCCTTTAATTCAAGTGAACCAAAAATAAAGCACATTTTTGGACTTATTTTTATAAATTGCTCAGAAAAAGTTGCTTAGTTAAGAGAACACTTTTGTCATGAAGAGAACCGGAGCTTATAAGCGTTTTAAAAAGTGCCGTATTTAATCACGTTCCAGTATATTTTTTTTTTTGTTGTCTTATAATTGATATTATAGATCAATCTAAAAAAAAATTCAAATATGTAAAGGGTTAGGTTAGGTTGTATAGGCCGCCAGTTTCATAAAACCAGCCCACTTGGGTGCTTTCTTATATAAAGGGTTACTTTTTTTGCAAACCATGAATACAAACTGCCATTTATTTTTTTATTCTTGAAAGCCTTCAATGTTGTATTTTTGGATTTAATTTTTTTTCTGCTTATGCAAGTTTTATAAATTTATTTTTTTGGTTGCTTTATTTAGCTTAAAGTAGTTATACTATTGTAGCTTTTAGAAATGTTTTTAGTTCTTGTTCAATATTGTTTTTAAAGCTTGTTTACAGAATCAAACAGCTGAGCATTTTTCGTAGAAATTTTTTAAATTTTAGTTTTAGTCTGTATTCTGTAAACAGCACATTAAACTTAGCTACAGCTGAACTAATTCCAAACAAATCCTAAAAGCCATACAGCACCATCTACTCACAGTTTTTATAAAAACTTAAACACTTAATCAAACCATCTTTAAAATCCAAGTTGGCTTGTTGTAATCCATTTGAAAAGAACAGTTTTATAGATAATTGGAAAATAATTTAACATCGCAAAAAAAAAAAAATGTGTCTAATCGTAACAGGAAATAAATGTAAAGAGCACCACAGCTTTCGCCTAAAAATAGCTCTCTAGAAGGATAAAATTGTTTGGAAAAAATCATTTTTTTTGTAATTTTATAACATTTAAAACTAGATTGTCCAACTGGCTATTGGGATGTAGATTGTAAAAAACAATGCGATTGTTATAATAATGCAACATGTGAACCGTATACTGGTGCCTGTCAATGCGACAAAGGATATACGGGTGAAAAATGCGAAGATGCGTGCCCGAAAGGTTATTATGGTGCTGGTTGTAAGGAGGAGTGTCGTTGTGAGAATGGTGGTACTTGTCATCATATTTCTGGTGAATGCATTTGTGCACCCGGCTATACAGGACCATTGTAAGTTGTTTGTGTGCTGGTGTTGTGTGATTATTATTTATTATTTAATTTTTATTTTTAATTCGCGTGCAATGAAGATGTGAAGATCAGTGCCCAGATGGTAAACATGGCGCCCAATGTAAGCAAGACTGTCGCTGTCAAAACGATGGCAAATGTGATCCTCAAACTGGTGAATGTTTGTGTCCGGATGGCTGGACAGGCGATGTGTGTGCGAATAAATGCCCTATCGGCTCGTATGGGGCCAATTGTGAGAAACCCTGCGAATGCTTTAAAGGTGCTCCTTGCCATCATATAACCGGGAAGTGTGAATGCCCGCCCGGCTATATGGGTGATCGTTGTTTCGATGAGTGTCCCAGTAATTTGTTTGGCTTGAATTGCACCCAAGAGTGTAAATGTTTAAATGATGCCACTTGCGACAAGGCTACAGGAGCTTGTAATTGCCGTCCCGGCTGGCAGGGTGAGCAATGCGGCGAACGCATTTGCCCCGCCAATGAATATGGCGTAAATTGTACAAAAACTTGTGAGTGTGAAATGCAATTTACTGAATTGTGTCATCCCGAGAACGGTAAATGTTTTTGCAAAGTCGGCTGGAGTAGCACACTATGCAATCGTCCTTGTACCTTCCTCAAATACGGACCGAATTGTGAATTGAATTGCAATTGTAAAAATAATGCCATATGTAATCCGACTAATGGCAGCTGCATATGTGCTCCCGGCTACAAAGGCAATACCTGTGAAGAACAATGTCCGGATGGTTTTTATGGCCAGGACTGTAAACATCGATGTGATTGTAAAAATGGTGCCAAATGCGCACCCGAGACGGGTCAATGTTTCTGCACACCGGGCTGGAAAAATATCAAATGTGATCGTCCCTGTGATCTTAATCACTATGGTCAGGATTGTAATAGTGTATGTGAATGTAAAAATAATGCTGCCTGTAATCCGACGAATGGTGCTTGTACCTGTGCTACCGGCTTCAAGGGAGAGAAATGTGAACACAAATGTGATTTGGGTACTTTCGGTCTGGACTGTGCCCAGCAATGTGAATGTGATTTTAACAATACCATCGCTTGCGAATCAACTGATGGCAAATGCATATGCAAACAGGGATGGGGAGGTATACACAAATATGTAATTGTTTGAGAAAACTATAATTTCATTTGGGTGATGGCATTTTCATCAAAATAATAAAAGCTAATAATTTTTCAATTGTTAACCGTTCGTTAATCCATTTTCACAACCTCAACAACACTCCTTCATATGCATAACACTCGTTCATAACACTTAAAAAATATACATACACATTCGCATGAGAACGAATTTATTTTCATATGTAGACACATAATACTTTTATTTTCTATAAAGTAGCTTTCATTCATTTTTTTATAGTCTTTCGTCGGGCGTAAATGGAATTTTCGGAGAAAGAAACTTTTTTAGAATAAAACAAAAAAATATTTACTTCAAATATGCTAAAGTATAAAATTAGCATAAAAAATAATGTGATGTTTTGGTAATACAGGGTGGCTGATCAATTCTGCTACATTTAAGAAACTCAAATAACTTTTTGTAAAGTTTATGTAATTTATTTTTTAGTTATTCATTTAAAAAATAATACATTTTTATTAAAGTAATTCATGAAGTTTTGAAAATAATTGAATTTAAATGGCCCACCCTCGGTGGCACATGTGCGAGGTCTTATCAAAAAGTTATACATTACTGCCTAGAGAGTAGCAGCGGGAATTATCTGAATTACCGTTCGAATGGATTGCAGTGAGGTAAGGAGACCTGGGAAGCCAATGGAATGTGGAATTTCAAATTTCACGACACTGTGATGCGAAGTGGATGTAATTACAGCTGATGGAGTATCTATGGTTAGAATTTCTCTATATTCGACAATTTTGTTTGTTACCATTCCCGTTTAAATCAAAATGTGCCTCGTTCAAGATGTTCCTCTGATACCATTTGAATGATCTCCTCACAATAGAATCGGGAAGTCTCTAGGCTCAGTTTGTTTGTTAATTGAATCTTATATGGAAATAAGTTTAAATCTTGGTGCAAAATTGTCTGCAGTGATAAGCTCCTTGTCGAAACTCTAGGATTGGGTTGTATGACAGCAGCGATAGTTTCCTGCGGCCAATTTGAGGGATCTCGATGATAAGGTCTTATTGCGATTGTGCCTTACGAGCCTCATTATTGTCAATCTGCTAGAAGGAGTGCCGCCAAATGTGCGCCCGTATTCTCTTTGGACGGAAACAACGGACTGTAAATCGTGAAAGCGTTGCACTATCCAAATTCTTGTTTCATTGTCCCAATTCTCCATTTTAGTTAGACTTAAAAATCAATTTATAAAATACAATAAAAATGGAACATTCTAATTACACAGAAAATAAGGTATTACGTTTTTCTTTTTAGTAGCAGCTTTCAGCAGCCACCCTGTACAAGCGAACGGCTCGTACTCTTATTTTATTTATTGATTTAACAATTTTATGTAGCCATATTTTCGATTAGTTACCAAGCGACAATCTATCGAAATTTGGTTTTCGCCGCAGATTATGCAGAACCGGCCTGCCCAAATACGTCTTTATATAAAGATTTCTTCTGGACAACGACAGAAGAGGTGTTCAACTATTTCTTCCTACTGTTTACCATCACACATCCATCCACACAAGTTATTATACGAAAGATTTAACTACCGCGCATGTTTTCCTGTCAGTACTGATATTACAATACGCAACCTCCGTCGAGGTGAACCTCTTAGGAAAATCTCATAACTGGGCCATGTTAGCTTCGATACTCGATACGTAACCTCACTAGACTATCTGTCCTGTACTGTATCTAGATGTTAACGCTACTACTTAACGGCTCTTACAGCTTTTAAATAAGATATCTACTATCCCGTCTATACCTCCTTATTATTAGCCGACCCCGTGCTCTGCCAGTTCGTACGCTACAATAATACTGGGCATTTCACTGTACCCCCATACCCAAAAAAAAAATCCAGTTTTGAATGTCCTGCTGTCTTAATAAGATCCCCTGGGCAGCAACTTTTGCCTTGGTATACACCTAACCAAGCCACTGCTTTCTGAGGCATAGAAGTGCAGGGAGCCAATAAAATTCTGGGAAGCCAAATATCTTATGTTGTGTTGACTTTCGAAAATCTTACCAAGTATCAATTAGCAGAACGGGCAACGGCTAAGCCCCCAGAAGCTGAACCTTCGCTGAAATATTTTGGCTGTGGTTTAAACCTCCCCCCGGGGAACAGGTTTTGCCTGGCGTATTCCAAACCAGGACACTTTGTTTTTCGGTCCCTCGTTTGTTGTAGCAAATAAAACTCTAGGACGCCGCATGACTTATGTTGTGTTGGCTTCCGAAACCCTTACCAAGGATATAAATTGGCAGAACGGGGATCAGTATTGCCCCCGGGTGGTTCTACAACAGATACCTGTACTGTAAGGAACTAGTGGTGATGGTTGTAGGGTGTTTTGATTTAAGGGCTGATGCTCTCAGTGGGTTTCGGCCTACCAACTCCTTAAGCCTCGCCTTCCATTGATTGCTGGGAAATTGCATACAGGATGGATTAGAAGGCCCGAACTTCTCAACAAGAAGTTGCTCATATGGCTACAAACATATGACAAAAATTGCTACCTTTGTATACCTAGCCAGCCGTACGGTGGTGCTGGTGAATTATGAATAATTCACTCTGTGGAATTGGTCCATTATCAGATAAGGCCGTAAAGGCTGATGCAAATCTCTCACTACTGTAGTTTAAACCTAAAATCGAGGACAGCTATGGTTATTGTGCTGAGGTGCTGTTGTCTTCCAGCAGATATCTTTAATGCGCATGCTCTTAACCTGGGCCGAAGCACAAGCTACAAACTCATTAAGACTTGTCTTCCATTGGCTGTCTGGGAAATTGCGTACAAGAGGGAGGCCCGAACACTTCAGCAAAGGCATTGTCCATATGGCTACAAACTGATGTGTGAGTCTTGGTGCTAGTGAATCGTGAATAATTTACACCGTGGAGTTCCATCATCAGATAAGACCACCAAGGCAGTTGCTGACGTGAATCAACAACATATCTGTCTCATTAAGATGCCAGGAATCACTCAGAAACAACCCTGGACCTCGTATATATATATATATATATATATATATATATATATATATATATATATATATATATATATATATATATATATATATATATATATATATATATATATATATATATATATATATATATATATATATATATATATATATATATATATATATATATATATATATATATATATATATATATATATATATATATATATATATATATATATATATATTCCTGTTAAGGATTTTTATGTCTACATGTACATATTTCAAAATCTTGCATCAACATTCTATAAAAGTTAATTTACTTCAATATTTTTCTCTGATGTTCATAAGTAGTTAGTTGCATGCCTTTGAATGAGTTTTTTCATATCATTTTAATTTGGTGTTAATGGGACACGAATGAGTGATACGTCTAGAAAATATTGAGTATATTTTTTTCTTCTAAATTTTCCAGCTAAAGATCTTGATTGATTTTTGTTTTTTATAAAAAAGGTTCAACGGTGTTTTATTTTCGATATTTCGATAACAATTTGTTATAATCCTCAGGAAAATTAAAATGAGGATGATAACAAATTGTTATCGAAATATCGAAAAAAACAACGTTAAACCTTTTTTATAAAAAACAAAATTCAATCAAGATCTTTAGCTGGAAAATTTAGAAGAAAAAAATGGAAACAAGAACAAATAATACAAATATTTAATATTGAGTATCCTGCAAATAAATTTTCTAGACGTTTTCGTGTCCCATAAACACCGCATAAGCCTTTAATCAGCGATCGAAATAGAAAGATGAATATTTGAAAAGAAAATAAAAACAAAGTTGAATAAATGTTTTTTGTTTCCAATAAAAATGTTCAGACTAAGATCAAGTTGTATTAAAAAATGGTGAAATTGGCAGCGCAGGTGATTGGGCGTCAAAATTTTAAGTAACATTTTTGTTTTGTTTCACGATCTTGAAATTTCACATACGCTTGCTTCATTAACGCTAAAAACTGGCTTAAGTCAATTTTACTAGCTATAAAGTGGCAAACTATTGGAAACTACATGAACGATGTAGTGCGTTGTCGAAGTAAATGCTGATAATATTGGACCAGAAATGAACTCTTATTATTTATATTATAGAATTTATACCAATCTTAACGTTTGAGATCGTAAAACAAGCCATTTTTTCTTTGCTTGGTTTGCCAGTTAAAGAATTCATCTAGGACAATTTTTTCTATCGCTGAACTGTAGTGCGATTTGTAACTTATAACGATCCGATAATCGTAGTTTTCCTATATTTCATCGCTTGTGTGATTATTTAATATAAACAGCTGTTTTTTGTGTACATGATAGAGGCAGTAAAAATAACAGCTGATTTGGTCGATAGCGCGCATATCAGTAAAAATATTACTGCATAGCAAACTCGATAAATTAACGATATAATTATTTTATCGATACGATTATCGTAATAAAAGTTACAGAATCGCCCAACTGTTGCTTGCTTAATTTATTTACATATGCATGTATGTATTACATTCTTAAGAATATATTTTATATAATATTTTTGTTACAAATTTTGTCTATTATTTCGTTAAATTTAGTTTGTTTTTGTTTTTATGTATATTTTGTTTGTTTTTCGGTTGGTTTTTGTTTTTACCCTTGACAAAATAAAATATTGAAGGCGTTCACTGTGAAACGAATTGCCCAACGGGCTATTATGGTGAATCTTGTGATCAAGTTTGCAGATGTAAAAATAACTCATCTTGTGATCCCGATACGGGACGATGTATTTGTTCGGCCGGTTGGACCGGGCCAGACTGCTCCCAACCTTGTGAATATGGCTTTTATGGCAACGGCTGCAAGGAAAAGTGTCCCACAATAGTGCATGGCAACAAGAGTTGTGATCATATAACGGGTGAAATAAGATGCCGCAATGGTTATATTGGCTTAACCTGTGAACACCCCTGTCCGCCGGGTTATTTCGGTACTGGTTGTACGCGTAAATGTAATTGTCAACATGGCGGCGAATGTAATCATATATCTGGCACTTGCCAGTGTACGCCTGGCTGGACAGGCTCAAGCTGTAATATCACCTGTGATGAAGGATTTTATGGTCAGAACTGTTCGCAACAGTGTCACTGTCAAAATGATAATGGCTGTCGTAAGAATGATGGTTTGTGTATATGTAAACCGGGCTGGATGGGTACTAGATGTGATGAAGGTAAGTGGCTCGTTTTTGTTGAAGAGAAGATGAAAAAAAAATTAATTTTTGAAAATTTCAGTTTGTCCCGAGGGCTTCTATGGCGAACATTGTATGCGATCTTGTCAATGTCCATCGCCGAATTTCGTCTGCCAGGCCACAGATGGTTGTGTGTGCCGCAAAGGATTTACGGGCGAAAATTGTGATATACCCAAAGCAGAACAACGCATACAAGAAGCTGAAATTGAAAGTATGTACGACAAAATTTGTGAAATGTTATTAAAATCTATTATATATATGTATGTATTAATGTGCGTTATGCATACGGTAACTAACCATTTTGTATTTTTGTGTTTTGTAAATTAATCCTAATATCCAAGCTTTATATAGGTAGTGGCAGAATTACAATAAATACAACACCAACAAACATCAACATGTATTTTGTTGGTCTTGTATTTATTTGAATTCTGCCACTATCTATTAAAGCTGCCTTGCTAATATCCAAATATTATCAAATGCTTTTTCAAAACTAATTTTTTGTTCAAATTACAATGTATATGTGATGTGAGTAAGTGCGTAGCGTGAATCGTGAAGCTAAATTCTCTATCGCAATCTGGTTCTTTTCTAGACTGACTTTAACAATGTACTTATCCATACAGCTTTCATATATTTTGCTTATATTAGGAAGCAGACTAATAACTCTCAAACTTTTAGGCTTACTACTATCTTTATTTTTCTTTGGCAGGATTACCACTTTTGCTTCTCTCCAGGTGTGTGGAAAATAGGAACTATGGAATATATTGTTAAAAAGCGTACAATATTCTAAGATAAATTCCTCTGGAAGTTATCGCATGACAATATAGGGAATATTATCTAGTCCTGCCGATTATTTACTGCTCAACTTTTTGAAAATAGTTATTATTGTTTTCCTTATGATAAAAAAATTATTTGTAGCGCTTCCGACCAAATTATTGGCCTGCTTGTCTGGAGAGAATGTGGAAATTCCTGAGCTGTCTGTTTCCAATAAATCAATCTCGTTCCTCAAGAAATTCATTAAATTCATGATAAATTTGAACATGATCTCTATTGTCGAAGTCTATCTCCTTGTGAGAGTGAAGTGATTCTATGTACGTACCTATTAAAGGGCTGCACAGAATGTTCTAAAAAACACTGCTCACTGCTGTGCAGTAGTTTCAAGGTCTGTATTTCCAAACAATTCTTCAAACAAAACAAACAAGCTATAGAACACTTAAAAACATAATAAACACTTCATAGTTTTGAAACGCATTCTCGACAGTGCTTGACTGTACTTAAATTCTATTTCACAGCAAAATCCAAAATAAAACATCACAATAAAGCAAATAAACTACGAGTCACAACAAGCACATTGGCATTTGAGCATACTGCGTCTTAAATACTTGTGCTTATTCCAAAGACAAAAACCATGAACAACAACATTACACACGCATGAGCATGTTGTATATATAGCACTTTTGAACTAATACAAAGACAAAAACCATAAACAACAACAACAAATTTTTTCTATTTCTATTTCATTTGGTTCTACTTGTGTTTGGTTCAGACAGTATTCGTTTATGTGTTTAGAACATTTCGGCACTGATGTGTTTGTTTTGAAATGTGAAAGAAGACGATAGTACTTGATAGTGCTTGAGCAGTCCTCTAGTACATATAACGTTCAGCTTGTCAACATCGTTTCTCACTATCATTCCCTTTCCAATATACCTGGATCTAGCTCTGACCTCGTCAAATAGTTTACATCCTCAAAAGGTATTTTTATTGTGCGGGTTGTTTCAGTTAATTTGTTAATGGCTATTATTACAACTGATGAATAGTTAACATTAGGATTTTATCTTGCATATCATTTTTTTATGCTTATTACAAGTTAACATTAACCTGAAAAGTTATTGATAACTTAGCAGCAGTTTTATCCTCATGGTAAATTTCAAAGTTAACTTTAAGCATTTGAAGTTGCCATACTTTCTGCTGAAAATATTGTAACTTCAGCAGTAGAAATGGGAAAAATTTAATGGTGACTTTATCGTTCACGTTAACCAATGTTAAGGTTAACTATCAATAACTTTATCGCTAGGTTGTAATAATGGCCCTAAGAAAGTAATTAACGATTGATATAGTGAAATTGTCAGTTAGAAGTTTTCTAATTAGCTTCAATTTACATTTTAATAATTGTATATTATTCTGCTACACATTAATCTCCAGTCTGTTATATTTTTTTTATCTTAGTCAATAATTTACTTTTCTCAGTGTTCAGTTCTTTCTCAACATTGTTCTTTTCAGTATATTTTGGGGTAGCGATTATGAAAATCTATTTCCATTTTTTTCCTTTGTATAAATAATCCAACTTTTGCTTCTCCCTTATAATAAAAAATATATGATCGTTTTCAATTTTGAGTATATAGATTTTGATGACACTATGGTCACTATCGTAGTCTAGAGTCTGCAAAAAGTTAACCGAGTTATTTATTTTATCGAAAATAATTCTTGAAACTGCTATACAAATATCTAGAAAAGATGAACACCTTAGATAAGAGGGATTATGTAAAGCCATCTCATTGTTCAGAAGCCATTTCTTCAATTTTTTACCTTGGGTATTGCTTGTGATGTTCCCCCAATCTACATATGTGAGCAAGTGATTTGAAATCTGCTGTCGTATTGTATCAAATTACGAGATTACTAAAATTTTTGTGTGCAGAACACCAACTCAAATCACTTTCGTGAAAATTGATTTACAGAACACTCTTGAATGTAAATTTTCTAATCTTTCGCTCCTTGAATGTGACGAAAAATTCAATTTTTGCAGAAAAATTAAAACAAAAGCGTAATAACAACCATGTAGATCTCTTTTTTGAACTGTATCAGTTACTATTGTAATACTTAGTACCTGGGGCACCGATCATTACTCGGAGCTTTCAAATTGTATACATACTGAAATATATTTACTTTAGTAAAACTTAATTCACAAGATTTTTAGATTTTTGCGCTGTTTGCAAAAGTCACGATAAAATTGTGCTTTAACTACCTTTTTTATTTTTTATTTTGTGGAGTGAGGGCAATATAGCAGCAATTCGCTTATTTATTATTCCGTTTCTCACCAAAAAAATCAACCTCTGTGTTCTAATTAAAAATTCTTAGTTGGATATCCATATCAAAATTTCACCATATATGTATGTGAAAACCGCGCAAAAAAATAAATTTTAGAAACGCGACTGACGAATATAAATTTTTGGGTCCAAGAACTTCCAGATACTGACTCTTTGAAACCGTTTTCGAAATTATTTCATATGCCATAACGTCGAATGTTAGTAAAACCTGTAAAAAAATTGTGATCAAATTTTGATTGCTAAAATAATCAAACTCAGTTTAGTCGTTTTCGAAACCTACTAGCTTTTTCGATCTTAAAACTCCTAGCTGCCCATTTTTATCAAAATTATTAGATCGGTTTTTACCTTAAGACACAATAGTTACTAATTTTCGTTCAAATCGTTAGAGCTATTTTCGAGAACCAATACAATAATAACAAATGGGTAAAAACCGGGACAAAATGGGTCTTTCCTGGACCGGTAATACTCTAGATCTCTTTTTTCTGAACTTAAAAACTTCTAGATACTGATTTTCATTAAAAACGTTAGAGTTAAAAAGATAGAGAGAGATAAAAGTTTTACAAATGGGTACAAACCTAGACAAAATGTGTTTTTTTTTTTGTAACCGGGAACAATCTAAATCGTTTTTTTGACCTTAAAACCCCCCTAGAAACTGATTTTCATTAAAACGGTTAGAGCCGTTTTCGAGAACCAATAAAGTTTTACAAATGGGCAAAAACCGGGACAAAATGGGTCTTCCCGGGGCCGGGGACACTAATCCTTAATACCCCCTAGATACTAATTTTCATTAAAATCATTGAAGTGTTTTTCGAGAACCAATGAAAGTATTACAAGTGATTAAAAACCTAAAATGGGCCAAAATCGGGAGAAAATGCATTTCCCGGACCCGAGACGAACGTAAATCGATTTGTCGTCCCCAAAAACCCCTGGATACCGACTTTAATCTTTTTTTTTTAACAAACACAAAAACTGCAAAGCTCTTTTGCTTGTCTGCAGTAACACCCAGAGTCTGTGGCAGGAATCGAACCTACGACCTCGAGACTGTTGGTCGAGTACTCTACCAAATCAGCCATCGAGGCACCCAAAATCGTTTTCGAGAACCCAATTGCAAATATATATATATATATATATTTACATATAAATATATAAACAAGAATTGCTCGTTTAATAAGATAAGATATACATGTACATACATATATGTATATAATACATGCCTACATATATACTGTTAATTAAAACTTTTCTTTAGCAGGTCGTGCTGGTTTAGCTTGGGGATTGTCTCTGGCTATACTATTCGTTGCGGTCATAATTGCTGTTATCTTTTATTATCGTCGTCGTGTTTCGAACTTGAAAACGGAAATTGCTCATGTGCATTATATAAGTGACCCTAATCAAAGGCGGCCAGATCGCCATAATTTCGATAATCCCGTTTATGGCATGCAACAGTCGAATCCCGAAACTCGTTTATTGAATAATTTAAGACCCAAAATCAACAATCTTAATCGGGTAGGCAGTGAAATGTATGCCGATGATTCAAATTCCAGCAGTAGGGGTAAGCAAAATGAAAATATATATTCTTTTATAGCAATTTTATTAAAATTTTCATTTTTTTCTTTCTAGCGGGCACTTATTCTGTTAATTATAAACGTGATACATTGGCAAAGAATATGAATGCTGATTCAACTAATCCAAATGTTTACAATTCGATTGAAGGCTTAAAAGAAGAACATGTTTATGATGAAATTAAACATAAAGAGGGTTGTAAAGATCCGGGTAAGTTGCGTTTTACATTGAAAAACAAATCATTCAACTTTCTTTATGCCTGTGTACATTTTTCTATTTTCTTGCTCACCTTAAGTTAAAATCTATAATAAAAATCTTTTTCCTGAGGACAAAAATAATGGTAAAGCTTTTCTTTTTTAACAAGATTTTAAAATTTGTTTGCATTCTATTTCATTGGCGTTCTTCGTTACTTCTGTTATTGTTTTAATTTGATGTGTAGTAAAATCTGTTTGTTGGTTATGCTTCTTTTGTCAAATATTAGCTCCTTAAGCTAAGGAGTTATAATCATATTTTGTGAAAAAATTGTTTGTTTTTTGCCTCGTATTTGTCTGTAAATATCCGTTGTATTGCTAAAGGCACGTTTACATGGTAATACAAGATATTTAGATTTTGTAGAAGCAATATTCTACGAAACTCTTTCCTGGAAGAAAGTGAACCAAAATGTGTTGTAAATATTTTCTATATTTACATTTGTCGCATAAATAAAATCAAAGAGTAATTGTGAAAGTCTAAAAGGCCAAATAAACCACACAAATTGCTTGCCAAACATGTCAAAATTTTAGGTTCGTGCAAACATTTTTGTTCGTTTGTGGGGGTGTTTGCTAGTTTGTACAAATATTTGAAGCATGTTTGCACGAAAATCAAAACTTTTTGAGTTTCTTACAAACATTGTGAGTGTGTGTGTAAATGTTGCCATTTCAATGAAATGTTTGCAGAGTGAGGTGGTGGAAGAAGAAGCACACGAAGTAAAGCAAAAAAATGTATTCTTGTAAATATGTTTAGAATGGCGTAAAAGTTTACTTTTATTGTGAAAATTTATAAAAAATAGGGATTAAAAAACAGAATAATATTACGAAAACAATTTGTATCTTGCAAATTTCATATGGCGAGCAAATTGCCGCAACGCAATGGCCGGCTACTCACATTGAAAACAAAGAAAAAGTGACTAATTTGTATTTGTATGTGTGATTAAATTACTTTTGCATGTGTTGTATGGTTTGGGTGCAAGCGGAAAGCGTGTGTTTGGCAAGCAGTTTGTGTAGTTTATTTGGCCCTTAAGAAAATTACTGATGATTACAATTCTACAACATTTACAAAAACAATATGCAATATTCTTGTAATTATTTAGATTTGTAAATGCTCTATCACCTTCAATAAATACTTGAAGTGATGTCAAAGCAAATTTAAGAATACAAACCTGATGCAATGAGAATACAGCCATTTCTGAAATGGTTTAGAAAATTAAGATTTACCGAACGCTTGTCAATTTTTGCCTATGGATTTCTCTCTTACTGAATACATTTTGCTTTTACATGGTAAGATTTCCTTTATTTTACACACATTTTTTACAGATCTAAATACTTGTATTACCATATAAAGGAGCCATACCATATGATTCCTTTAACATTTGTTTGATTAGAGTAAAAGTACAGGGTGTTTTTTAGAGTTGTACAAGTTAAAACATGATAGAAGAAAGAAATAAACATATTTTTAATATCAGAGAAATAGGCTTTATTGGGTAGAAAATTGTATGGCGTTAAAGCCTAAATATGATATCAACCACCGCTGGAGCGTACAAGGAGGCATGACCCGGAACCGCAATTATAGTGAAAGTAGCACTAGAGCCTCTGTTTCGCCAACCAATTTTGGCAAGTAGTGGTGTTCAATTGTCTGGTTGATGCTTTTAATGGGCTACCAAACCAATAGACCTTCTCTTCCATTGACTGTCTGGGAAATTGCGGACAGGAGGAATTGAAAGAACGAGCTCTTTAGCAAGGCTACAAACTAATGGCAAAAGTTGCGACTTGTGTCGCAGTGAAATTGGCCCATCATCAGATAAGGCCGTCAAGGCAGGTGTTGATGTAAATCAGTGGCATATTCTGTTCTATTATTGGCGCCACCAGTCCTCAAGCAGTTTGGCATCTACTGTTAGTAGTTAATCCTTGGACTACTAAGTCTGACCGTTGACATAAATCTGTATCATAAGAATCGGCAACCCAAGGAACTTTGTTCCTGCCCGGTTGTATTGCTTCCCGAAGGGTAGATAAGCATCATGGTGACTTTGGTACAAACCCAAATCGCAAAGGGAGTCCATATCTGTTCGATGTGGAGTTGCGTTTCTGTAGCCTAAAGAACGGCAAGAGTTTTAAAAAAGCTGCGCTCCTAACCAAGAAGGAGATCAATTCCAAACAACCCATGATCGAAGTGTCGCACTAGAAACCGTTTTCATAACTGCTCATTTATCTGTCCACGGGGACCAGGTTTTGCATTAGCGTGTTCCTATTTTTGACACTCATTTAGACACTTGCTCGTATTTGTTGTAGCAAATAAATCTATAGTATCATGAAGGCTGTATTGGAACTTTCAAAATCCCTCATCAAGGGCTAAGCAAAACGGGGATCAGAAAAACCCTCAGAAAACTCTGTTTTACAGACCATCCTGGCGCATGACTTATGTTGTCTTGGGCTTCCGAAATCCTTACCAAGGGTTAAATGGCAGCACACGGATCGGCAAAGCTTCCCGGTGATTCTGTTCGTATACCATCACCTCGCTGAAAAAATGTGGCTATGGTTTAAACCTACAATCGTATGGAGACGATTTTAGTATTTCCGATAGATATGGTGTATGTCGGTCTTCAGGGAGCTAATTATGGTCGCCCAGGTGCTATTACCGTTTGTTTATATAGCTACAATCATATAACAGAAAGTTGCCACCTGTGTGAGTCTTGCATGAGGCGTTAGTGAACCGTGAACTAGTTCTCGTCGTGGAGTTGGTTCACTGGCATGTTAGGTCATCAATACATATTTATTTTTTCGACGTATATATTTAAGTTTACATAACCTCAAAGAAATTAATCCAGGAGGGATAAACAAATGATCTTGGAGTACAATTACTTGTCCCACTAGGCTAGGTTTAGTTTAACAGGCTGCCAGCCATTGCAAAGCCAGCCCACCTAGGTCCAGTCTGGTCCCGTTGTGTCGCCTGTATGTGATATGTATCACAATAGTTCTAATCGGGTTGGTTTAGAACCAACCCGATTATCGAATAAAGGAGGCCAATCCACTTACATCGCATTCCGATAGCTCCGCCATATCATGCAGCATCGGTCTGCCCATATAAGAAAGAGCTGTACACTGACAGAGAAAGTGCTCAACGCTCTCTACTTCCTCCTCGTCTCTGCAACTTCTACAGAAATCATAAAATGGAAGATTTAACCTCCTCGCCTGCGTCCCTATGTGGCAATGTCCCATCACAGCAGAACGCAACCTCCTTGTCTATTACATGAAATTATTCTTTCATCAAAAGTTTCTTTAAGTAAATCTATTGTAGCGTGCTCTGTGTGTCATGAGGGTTCGTCCTAGTCGAACCACAAGTCATAGAGGTTAAGGCTAACTAATTGAGGTAAATTTCTAATTGTGTCCCTACACCGTTCAGCATTGACAGTAATACACTGATCATCCTCGTTTTTGAAGATATATAGACCAGAGATACCGCCAGCCCATAAAGCGCACCACACAGTAATTTTGTGTGCATGTAACGGTGTTTCGAGAAAAACTTGCGTTTGTTTCTGACTCCCAAAGGTGACAGCTCTGCTTATTTAAGTATCTATTCAATCAAAAATGGGCTTCATGAATTGGCTTTGTTATAAAGTATATCCAAATGAAATGTCAAATTAAGCAAAACAAAATACAACTATCAGCTATTAGCTGCGATGTCAAATAAAACAGTGCTGCCAGCTCAAGTTTATGAACCTCAAAAACCCCAATTATTAGTTTAGTGCAGCGGTAGACATTTAGTGAAACAATTGTTTATAAGTAACGCCTTCTTTTTCTTACGCTCTTTAGTTTAGTTGTTCAACAGATGTTGGCGAATGCACATGTTAGCTGGATGCTTAAAGCTTTTTTCCGATAGTAGATAGCATAAATGGCAATGGAAAATTATTTTGTAATAAACAACGTGTTTGTATGTATATGTACGATATGTTTTATGTTATCAAACACATAAAATGTATATAGAAAATGCCATTAAGAGGCCTTATGATTCCTTCGATTCTAATATGAATAAATATACTTAAGACATACACAAAGACATACTTAAACGAAAAAAGATTTTTGTACTTAAAACTCATTTGTACTAAGCAGCGTAATAAAATTAGTTCTACATCTTTGAAACATATATTGCTCTTACAAAACTGTCATAGCAGCATTAACGTAGGCGATTTGATTCTTCATACGAACATTTTCCTGCTCGTTTTGCTTGTCACAGTACTTTAAATTGCTCTCAAATTATCTCACTAACACAAGTGCAAAACAACTGGTTTAGTAATTTTAGTTGAGTTATTCTTGAATATAGAATAGTGATGCCTGAAGAGAAATCCATAGTTACGCTCTGAGTGTAAATAAATTTACACTGGGAGAAAAAGTACGCAAATCAAAAAAATCGTTTTAGCTACAAGTTACTTAAAATTGAAGTAAAAGAATAAATATATGAATTTATCTGTTTAGTATTTCTAATAAATTTTATATTAAAAAAGTAACAAATATGCAAAATACAGAGATAAAGCAAGGAATAAATTCATACACCCGTGCGCATGTTCATTCGTCGATGTCTCATTGACGACTAAACTAATGCGCGTAAGATTGTGTTTGCTTTTGTTTACCACTTTAATACCATGGGCAAGGCGAATTCATTTTACCAGGTGAAACTGACAAAATAGATGTAATACTTTTTTTCTATTTGTAAAACATCAAGTGGCAAAAGCTGTTTCTACCCTGTCGGATAATCAGTAGCTGACTACAAAAATAGCCAACTTTTCATTAATTTTTATGAACCAGTTTTAAGCTATCATGTACACAATGCAAAAATGAATTATCAATGCCGATTTTTCAATTCTGTGGAAGTTTTCTAAAATAAAATTTTTTATGTAAGTACATATGTCAAATAATAAAGATATTAATATTGTTTTAGTTTTAATTAAAAGTGCAAGAATGAGAGCCGTTAGCAAAAGACATTTAAGAAGCCTTTTTGAAAAAAAAAATGTAATGTATACCATGATATAAAAAATACAAGGTAGTTTTATTCTCTCAATTTTCCTTAACAATCACCATCTGACAAGTATAAGGATTGTGACATTTTCCATAAAATTGTGCTACCGTATTAGTTTATACATTCCCTTGTTTTCAATAATAAAATTGTGACTTCAAACAAAAATAAATAAAAAATTTTTAAATAAAATACGTACATAAATCTAAAATATATAAAAATGTCCTGAAAAACATCTCCAGACTAAAATGCTACCGACACTATGTTTCAATGTGCCTTTAGTATAACGTGGATTAAGACGTTGGCTTTCCGGTCATCTAACCAGTCTTAATCTATCAGAATATTTTAAATTAAATTTGGACTCATTGGAGAATAGTATGGAATTCGTTTGTGTGGTGGTCAAATTAATGTGTTCCCTTGCAAATTCCAACCTGGCCAGTCTATTTTTCCGTGATATAAATATCTTTTTTACACTTTTGTATGGTATGCTTTTAGTCCGATTTCTGCAGTCTGCCTTTGAATCCATCTCGGGGTAACATTTAGTGGCAATTGTGTGGCGATGGCTCTTGACGGCACGAATCGGTCTTTTTTATCAAACGTATTATTGCCTGGCCATCTCGTTTACTGATTTTTCGGGAACGAACTTATAATTCTTAATATAACGCTGTGGTGAATGTCAATTTTTTTTTGCAATTGTGGTTAAATGCACTGAATAATTATATCGCGCTATTTGTTAGAGAAATTACAAGTCACGTCCAGAACAAATTTGAAAGCACGGAAACGACGGAAAACTATATGCAAATTTTCGCTATACATGCTTACTTTGATATTTAAACAAATAATGACATCTCTTGGACGTAGGTTTTTCTTATTGTATGTAATGAAGAATATTCAAGGTTACGTGCATTAGTTTTGTCGCTGCATCCGCGGCCATTCTAGTAGAAATAATTATTTATATATTTTTAAACCACAAGCATCAAACTTTTCCCTTTGTTTTTAATATCTAAAGAGTATTTTCTTTTAAATGTAATAATATTTTTTTTAAAATGGGCATTCGTTTGAATGCTTATTATTTCCAGCTTTTTCTAATATGAACAATGCACTACACATTTCAGAAAAAATCCATTCTAGGAGTAAATTCCCTTATTCAACTGTGTGGCAACGCCTTTTTATATTTCTCTCTAAAAATAAACTTCAAAAATCCTTATTACAAATAATAAAAAGAGAATGAAACTACCTTGTATTTTTTATATCATGATGTATACGGCAACAAACAAACATTTGATACAATATTATTTATTTAAATTATTTCTGAAATTTTTAAGTTTTTTACAACATGCAATCTAATATTTTTTGTTTGGTGTAATATGTGATATAAAAATGAAAAATTACATATAAATACGTTAAAAATTTTGAATAATTTATTTTATTACGAAAAAATATTACATGAATGAATGCTTTTTAGGTGTCAGCTAGTTACAAAAAGTTGTGTATAGTGTCAACAATTAACTTTTCGTTGATTTAAAAGTAACTAACTTATGGTTGACTTAAAAATATTGCTAGCTTCAAAAAGTTAACTGAAAGTTAACATTTAGCTAGCTAACTGTAAATTAGTTGAAAAGTAGTGTAAAGTCGGACAATTGACTACTTCTTAGGACATTACAATGTTAAAATAGTTAGTTGCTTCCATTGAAAAGTAATCCAAATGTCAGTCAGCACTAATTGAGGAATCGTTAACTTAAAGTTAGTTTAAAAAAATTAACTCAGTTTCCGACAGGGTGGTTTGCTCACATACAAACATATCAGCAAGTACCCTGCAGGAAATGTCAATAGTACAACTATAGTGATTACCTATTGACGATGTCACCAGTACTACTGACAAATTGCACCCTTACTAATGCTAACCCCTATTGACATTTAACACAGGCTTGTCCTACGAAATCTACCAGTAGACTGCGTCAATACTGACTAGGTAGTTCTTGTGGGGTCATATAGAGAAAATGTCAATAGTAAGATTGTACTGATTTACTATTGACGACATTACCGCACTGTGGGAAATGTCTATAGTAAAACTGTATTGATTCCCTATAGACGATATCACCACGTGAAAAAAAATGTCAATAGTAAAACATATAATTATAAAATATTTAACTAGTTTAGCACTTTTTGCTCACCTTTACCTTTTTATATCATTTTTATTATTATTATTTTTTATTAGAATTAGCTATTTTCTTGCGACCACAGATACATTTTTAAAACTAATTAGATTATTAACAAAAAATATTCTCTATCTATCAAAAAGCCAAGGAAAAAAATTTATTGACTGTGTCACCAGAAAGACACCATAAATGTTGACAAAAATGTTGACATGGATACACTTAACCCCATACTTCCTTCAGGGTAAAGTGTGTACGTGTGTGTATGTATGTACTAGAGGGCTGCTCAAGCACAATAAAAATGTGTTACAAAACATCGTAGTATTTTCAAGTACTATCGTCTTCTATCACATTTCAAAACAAACACCTCAGTGCCGAAATGTTCTAAACACACAAATGAATACTGTCTTATAAGCATTTAGAACAAACAGAACCAAACACAAGCAGAACCAAATGAAATAGAACAAATCTGAAGTAGAAATTCAAGCATTGAAGTAATGTTCTACTGCAGTTTTGTTTGTAAAATTTGTTGTTGTTGTTGATGGGTTTTGTCTTTGTATTAGTGCACAAGTGCTGTATGCACAGTATGCTCATGTGTGTGTGTTGTTGTTGTTGTTCATGGTTATTCTCTTTGTATTAAGCACAAATATTTAAGACGCAATATGGTCAAATGCCAATGTGCTTGCTGTTATTCATCGTTTATTTGCTTTATTGTTAGGTTTTGTTTTGGATTTTGCTTGGAACTACTACACAATAGTGAGCAGTGTTTTTTAGAATATTCTGTGCAGCCCTTTAGTATGTACATATATTCTACACAAATTTTTTGACACACGAGCCGCTCAAACAAAAACAAATGCCCATGTTGTTTTTGCAATTCCATACTTTTCTCTCCTGTATGTATGTGTATTATGTGCATATACAATGTAAGTTGTAAGAAATAAAGGCTAAAGAAAACATAAGGATTACAAGTTCTAAGGAAGAATGTGAAAAATTTGGGCAAATGAAATCGCGCTGTCTGATCTTACTCTTAGTTTTTTTTTATTAAATTTAGCTTTTCAATTGCATTTACTTTTTGCAAAAAAAATGCTTTAATTAAAATTAATCAAATTTGCTTTTGCTAAAGTTGTTGTGTCTTTATTTCTTCTTCTTTTTTCTTTGTTTCTGTTTTTTCTTTAGATGAATACGATCACTTGGACTATTCCCGGCCAAGTACATCACAAAAGCCTCATTATCATCGCATGAATGATACAACCGTACTCAACATAAATCATGATGAGGAGAAGCCCAGTAATTTAAAAGTTTTATTGAAAAATTGTGATGTAGAAAATGGCAACGAAACAGAAAGTGAAGATAATGCGAATTGCAACAGCAGTGTTTGTGATGATAATGCCTCAACAGCAACACCTTCAACTAGCTCAGAACATATCAAGTAAATAATAAAAAAAAAAGTCTGTAGGAAAACTAATTTGCTCAAGCGTTTTTAATTCAATAATAAAATGTGTCATAGAATATGTAAAAGCAATTAAGGACAATACATTGCAACTCTCGAAGAAGATAAAACATCTTTTCATAAAAAAAAAAACAACACACCCATACAAAATTTATCTTTTTTAAAACATTTACATATATATAATAAACATGCATATTTATAACTGTAGTATACATATATACATACATATAATTATATGTAAATTTAAGGATATTTTATATTTTAAATATAAATTATTCAATTAGTAGAATTAGTGGAAAAAATTTCAAAGGTTATTTTGATGAAGAAACAAACCGATAAAACACCAAGTTTTCCCGAATTTTTCATTTATTTATTATGAGCATAAACTATAAAATTTTTTAATTTACAGATATTTTTAATGCTTAAATTTTTATTTAACAAAACGTTGTACTAGCCCATATTATGTTTGGCGAATTTAGAAAACGCTCACATCAGTTTTGTTACAGATTAAACAGCAAAAGTTTAGAGTTATTCATTTATCTATTGTATAACAAATTCGTGGTAGGCGCTTTCTAAATTCGTTAACCGCAATAGGAGTAAGGAAAACTATTTTCGAATCTATTTCACTCCCATAATTTTATTAAGATTCATACGATGTCATTGATTTAAAGATACATACACATTTTTCATAAATTTGTTTAAAACTTTATTAAGGATCTTAAGTATTTTATTGAACTAATTTATAATATTTTAATTTTCAAGTAATTTAATTATTGTGCTTTAATTTTTTAATACTGTTATACATTTATATACAATTTTTGATATTGTTTTTGTATATTAAAATTATAATTTGTTTCCAATATATATTTTTTAATCTTATATTTTTATATTATTATTTTTTGCAATTTTATTTAAAATTTTTACCTAAATAAAATTAAGCAATGTAACATCCTTCCTCTTTAATCATTACATTAGTAGATTTTATATATTAATACACTAAATAATTTGCATAAACGTAAAAAAAAATTAAAATTGAATTTAAAATGAGTTTTACATGATGTGTACAGAACACAAATAAGCGCCTACTCTAGAAAATTTATAAAGAAAGTACTGCTTGTTTTGAGGGATTTTTATACATATTTTTTAACCGAGTCGCTCGTCTGTGTTCTGTAAACGATACATCAGTAAAGCACCATGGCCACACACCTTATGTTTTAAGATATTCACATGTTCGCCAACTAAACGTACAGCGTTGAACATTAGCAATTTGATTACGTAATTCTGCCGGCGTTATTGCTAGTATTAAGGCATAATAGATTTCCTGTATGGTCGCACTGTAACATAATAAAATATAGTTTGTGTAAACAGTTTGAGGTATGGCCATGCCGCTCAAGAGAGTTTTGAGGTATAAATATTTATTAAATATTTGAATTTAAATTTATCGAGTTATCGAAAATGAGTGAGAAAAATGATGAAAACAATAACATATTAAAACAAGAAAAAAAAAAGGAATTTAGTTAATAGAAAATTAATATATAAAAGGAATTTACTTACCATTTAAAAATCAATAAGCTCTAAGTTTAAAAAAGAAGAAATTTTCAAGATGTTTTTACTGCTGGTAACTTTTGCTTTGTAGATCATACTGCAGCGCAGTGATGCATTTCCGAATAGGCTATTATCCGAATAGTGTATTATCTGGGCTTTAATTCCATATTGTATCATTTGTTTCTTAACTTTATCAACGTGTTTTTCTTTTCTTGTAAAATGAAAACAAATGATTAAATTTAAGCAATTTTTGAACGGAAAAATACGTTTTCAATTGAATTGAGCTGTAGCTGTGAAGATAGAAATGACAATTCACACAAAATCCCAACATCACACACAGTGTCCACTCGTTAGGTTACGATCTAAACCCACAATTTTCTCATCACTATATGTGGAGGTAGTCTAGACGCCCTCTAATACTCAAATTTGCTGATCATATTGATAAAAGTGTGTTTTAGAAATCTACGCTCGAAAAGCGCAAAAATTATTTTTCATAGAGCGCTTATATTCGTAGTAAATAGAACTTTTTGGATTTTCGACGATGATATATGTAGGTATATGTATAACAGATCTGTTCTGAAAAACACTTTTTGTTAAAGCGATTTCAAATCACGCAAAGGTGAAAATCACTTTTTGTTAAAGCAATTTCAAATCACGCAAAGGTGTTTTACGCACAGAAAATATTGAAATCAAGCGATTTTAAACCGGTCATACTGCAGTGCAGTGATGCATTTCCGAATAGGCTCATAGTCTATTGTCTGGGCTTTAATTCCATATTGTCAGGGCTGTTCTGCAAATCACTTTTTGTCAAAGTGATTTCAAATCACGCTAAAGGTGTTCTGCACACAGAAAATATTGAAATTACCTGATTTTAAACCGGTCAGCCAAATGGCTGGCTTCTTAACATCACTTGATTATTTTCTGTTGTGTTTTTCATTATGAATTCAACAAAACTGTTTTTATTATTCAACACGATGTGTTGTATTTTTATTTTTGTAATAAAACTAAGCTTTATTCACACAAAAACATCAATGATAGTCCCCGTCCATACTATGAAACATTTGCTGCAAAACTTTCGAGTTTGGCGATGTTACAGGAAAAGGGAAGGGAAACATGTACTTTGTTTCATGTACATGCAGTTCTTGTTGAGTTTCTTATTCACACTTTCCGATATAAAGTTAGCTACAACTATATTTGACTTTCTGTTTTTTTTTTATTTAATTTCTTTATTTGCGCCAATTAGAAATAAAAATTACACATGCAAACACTTCTAATTTTGTTAATAATAAAAATCAAATAGTTGCACAAAAAAATAAACAAATTAATGTGAAAAAATGTAACTAATGCATATAATTTCAAACAAAGAAATATTTTCCAATTGCCGAAAACTGCCAAAACTAAATAGAAGTAGAAGGAAGGAAGATACTGCAAACAATACAAACTGCAAAGAAGAACTTCAATGTGGACACAAATGCGGTTTCAAAAGAGAATTTAGAAATGTTTTGCAGCAAATGTTTCATAATATGGACGGGGACTACACAAATTTGTAAGGATTGGTTGGTGAAAAGTTGCCTTTTCTCTTTAGCAGTCTATGTTGGTAAGATCCCACGACTAGGAATCTAAGCACAGCCTCTAGTTGAATATTTGGAGAAATGCTGCTTCGGGGTAAATTTGATGATCTTTCAATACCATTTGGAAAGCTCTTTTATTAAGAAGGTAGAACAAAAAACCGATTGTCCTAGACCGTTTGCGTCAATTAAATTTAGGTTACTTACAAGGTTTCGCTTGTATCCACAGGATTTTATAAGTTCTGTAAATACTCGTAACGTGTTTTGACAACATCATATTCGGGTTGTTTTACATTCTACTTTGAAGTGAAAATAGTTTGAAATCACTTCAATTTGAAGCTTTGGTGTTCTACATTCTACTCTATACTTTTCATTTGTGTTTTGTTTTCGAACATTAATTTGTAGTGAATTGTCTGGTTCTTGAAACTACTTTTACACAAAAAGTAGTAGTTTGAAACCACTTTTTAATTTTATTGTGAAAATGAAATATTTTACAGAAAACTTAGTATAATTACAATCCCATTGAAATAAGAGGGTTAGATGACGGAATATTTATTTGAGATACAATTGTGCATATATTTATGGGGAAAATAAGGAGAATATTATATAAAAAACTAATATTTGTTATTTTATTAACTAAAGTCGATTGGCGATATCATCTCTTATTATAGCGTTTACGGAGTCACTATCTCGTCCAAATCATCGTCACCACTTATGTGTCTTTCGTTTACCGCCACCCGCTATATCAATCTTTTGCATAAAATGGCACTTAAAAAATTACGATCATCGTTGCAAACGGAGAATTTGATAAACCTAACTAAAGGCCGTATCAGATAAAGCTTTTACTTCGCTTTGCGTTGCAAATTCGTTTTGACATCTAAGATAAAACTTACATACTTATATGAAACATGTCACATAAAGTACTTTTAATACAACGTGAAACGAAAAGTTCAGCAACTCTCATGTTTTTACTCGTTTTATCTAATAGCTCCAAAACTTTATGCACTAAGAAAACAATTAGAACCAATTTAAGAAGTTCGTCCAATAATATTTCTAACTTCTATTATCATAAGAAGTAATTAAATATAAAAATTAACAACCAGTTTTTTAGGTAAACAAACAAATCGTGAACGTTGCCAAAGTTTTCATTGTGACATACACCTTTTCCTTTGCGCTTTTCTGCTAAAGCACTGAACTATTCACTTCAGGGAGCTAAGTGAGCCGATCATTTCTGCGAGCTCTTTGAGTTCCGTAGTTCATGTTTCTTTCTTTTGTCTTCAAGTTTTCTTTTTCGTTTATGTTTCTTTTTTTCTGGTAGATATGTATACGGAAGTAGTCAAACAGTGCTGCCAGAATTTGACGTAGAAAGTACATATCTATGTTATATACAACTATACAGAATATTAGAAAACACAATTTTACTTTGGTTTTTTGTACTATAAAAATAAATGATATGATATGCGACCATAATTGAATATAAAAACATCGAGACATCATCACAAATATATCGTTTTTTTTTCTTTTTAATAAAATTATTTTTCATCACACCTGAACATTTCTAATCTCACCTTTTATTAATCCTTATAATAATTGTACTTTTCATTTGTTTACAGCAATTTGCTTTTCTTTATCATGAAACCTGAACAGAGCCGTTCATTGAAAATATTATTTACGGAGCACTGAACTATTGAACTAAAAGAAAGACATATTTCAGTAAAAAGAGCTGAACTAAAAAGAGCACTCTTTCAAAAGAGCTCATGAACTCAACTCTACTTTAAACATCACGTAAAGCGGCAAAGTGTTATCTGACATGACCTTAAATTTTGTTCTTATAAAATAAAAAGCATTAAATAAAAAATTTTCCATGTCGTTTTTTGGGCAAAAAAATAAAATAAAACTGAAAATATAGTTCATTTCAGTACTGGTTTGTATAAAAAAACAAATAAAATTGAAAACATGGTTCGTGTCAGTACTAGTTACTGCACAATTTATCCAAGTTTTATTTTCGAAGTTCAGTTCGAACGAAAGAATGAAACATAAAAACTAACTTTTTTACTACTTTTTCAGAACAACAAAAATGAAAAGTTAACTTTTCAAATCATTTTTTTATTTTCATTCCACTACTTTTCTGGAACATGCCGGATTTTCAATTATGTTTTCTTAAAGCAATTGTTGCCAATAAACTAGTTCCCAACATAATTTTTATTTTTTACTAAATTTTCACTTTTTATTGTAATTAAGAATGTGAATATAAACAAAGAACTTAATTTACTTAATGTGCTGTTCATAGAACACAGCCGAGTACTCGTCTAAAAAAATTTATATGGAAATCACTCAAAAAAAAAAATGAGCTGCTAAGTTTTTTGTGTGTAAATTCCCATAAGGGAAAGATAGCAGCAAGCTAGTTAGCACAAGTTTTTTTTATTATACATAATGCCGTAGAAGTTTTCAGCAGACACGCTTGAAAATGACTATGTGATGGGGTTATGTCAAAAGCGATATACATTTTTGGCCGAGTTAGTTTGCTTCTACAAATATTTTCTTTATACTAATTATTTGCTCTTAATTTCAAATATGCGCTTGCATTTTTTAACTTTTGTGCATAAATAACTTCATTTCGATCGCTGTAGGGCTAACGAATGCAATTTAAACAGTTGATACTCGATTACACACTCGTTATCGTTATCGTATGCTGTAATCTCAAATTACGATAGAACCTGTTCGATAACGACTGCAGTCATCAACAAAAATAAAAAATTACGAGCAGTTCTCGATCATGTATTGCGGTAATTCGGCCCCCAGGACTTTTTAGATTGTGACAAATAACATTACAAACTAAATTCGGGCGTAAAGCGCAACGTAATTTAATGCTTTGATTTTACGCTGTAGTAAGTAACTTATGATTCCTCTATCATAACCTAATTTTTTTAAGGCCATCACAAAGGGAACAACCTTCATGGCCCAAGTGGGCTGAAGTATCCGGGTACTTTCTGGAGAATCCAGCGGCCTGCCTACCTAACCTAAGTAACTTAAATAACAGCGTTAGCATTCTTCCATGAACAGTATTGCTCAATAAACTTGTTTAATAAAAATCATCAAATAGAAATAATAAAAAGTGATGAAATCGTTAAATTAGTCTGAAACCACCCAAAGGATGAAAGGAAAATGAGTAGCATTTGTTTTGAAGCGAACAAGGCAGTTTTATTCAGGTGGTGGCAGAATTACAATAAATAAATACAACACCAACAAACATCAACATGTATTTTGTTGCTAGAATTTAGGAATTGTTGTCAAAATTTTGACAACTATTCGTAAATTCTACCAACAAAATACATGTTGATGTTTGTTGGTGTTGTATTTATTGTAATTGTGCTACTATCTATATAAAGCTGCCTTGGAAGCGAAATTCACTGTGAGGTAGTAAAGGCCGTGTCAGATAAAACTTTGTCACTTTGCGTGTAGTTTAAAATTTTAGCAGAAAAGCGCAACGCAAAATGTGTATGTCACAATAAAAACTCTGGCAACGCTCACGATTTGTTTATTTGTTGTTAATTTTTATATTTAACCATTTTAGAAATATTGTTGAACGAACTACTGAAATTGGTTCTAATTGTTTTCTTAGTACATAAAGCTTTGGAGCCATTAGAAAAAACTTTAACGCGTAAAAAGATGAGAGTTGCCAAACCTAAAATTTCACGTTGCGTTAAAAGTGCTTTATGTGACATGTTTCATATAAGTACAAGGTGGCGCAAGAGTAATCAACAGATAATTAGGAAATGCTATAAATTTTGCGATTGGCCCCTAATGTCAGTTCTGTTTTGACATTTGTGTAGTAAACACATGCGAAATACACGTTAATAAGCAATGTTACGCTACACTGCTCCAGAACGCGGAATATTGGTGACTATTTATTTGACCCCCAGAGGAAGATGATTTTTCATAAAAAATAATCATTTTTATTTTAGCGGGTACCTAAATAAGCAAAATTTACGCTTCTGGGGCACTGAAAATCCGTGTGTAACCCACGAAGAGCCATTACACCCGCTCAAAGTCACTATATGGTGTGCTGTTTTCGCTGGAGGAGTCATCGGACCCTTTTTCTTCGAAGACGTCGGGGGCCAAACGGTTACTGTGAATGGTGAGCGCTACTGAGCAGTGACCAACGAGTTTTTTTTTGCCGCAACTTGGTGAATTAGAATTGGAAAACATGTGGTTCCAACAGGACGATGCTACGGCACACACTGCACGTGCCACAACCGATATGCTGAAGGATGCATTTCCCGGGCGCCTAATCTCCCGTTTTGGCGATTTGCACTGGCCAGCAAGATCGCCTGATTTCACTGCTGCAGACTTCTTTTTGTGGGGCTTTTTAAAGTCGTGGGTTTATGTCAACAAGCCTCAGACTTTTGCAGCTCTTAAAGACAATATCCGTCAAGAATGTGAGGACCTATCGCCGGAAATTTTGGCAAATGTGATAGAAAATGCTATAAAAAGGGCTCAAATGACAATTAACTGTGGCGACGGCCATTTACATGGCATCATATTCTCAACTTGATGTAAAAAAATTAAAGTAGCAAATAAAAATCATCAAGAAGAAGAATCAAAGTTCTTCATTTTTTTTAAACTATAGCCAAAAAATATCGGAAGGTTATTTTTGCGCCACCCTGTATATGCATATAATTTATCTTAGACGTCAAAGCGAATTTGCAAAGCAAAGTGAAGCAAAAGTTTTTAACTGACACGGCCTTAAAGCTTTCTCTCTTAAGCGGCCCACACACGTTTCAATTCAATTGTGAATTGAGTCTTTCAACTGAATTGATTATTGCCCAAAAACTGAATTGAAAGATTTTCCTTCAACTAGTAAATTCAATGAACATAAAGACAATTTTAAAAATATATAACGTTCTCCTTGCAAAAACACTACAAATATAAATTTTGAGACCTGTAGTGCGATTCTGTAACTTATATAACGATAATCGAATCATTAAAATAATTATAACGATATTTTATAGAATTTGCTATTCTGTAACATTTTCTTAACGATATTCGTAGTCGATCAAAATCAGCTGTTAATTTTACTGCCGATTTTCGATTTCTTAGAGACAAAAATTTTCTTGCTGTTTATTCAATCGTTAGTATACTTTTTTTAATTGTGCATCCATGAAATAAAGTGCTTACAATCAGATTTTTAAGACATAAAAATATTTCTAATATATAATATACTAAATACATAAATAAATACATAAAATATTTATTAAATAAATTTTCAAAAACAAAAAAAAGTCAGTATAATTTTTTCAAGGTATGAAAAAAGTTTGAACGCTTGAAGGGATAATCAGTGTGTTTATCGGGAGTTGGACAATTCCTTTGAGTTGACAGTTAATGAATTTAAAAAGTTATATTGATTATCACCAGTCTTCGTTGTGGTCATTCTGAACATATAGAAATTAGTATATATAAACAAATAAATGAAACATATGGACACTTATTTTGTTTTACTTACCTTATTACAAATTAAATAATATTTATTGTAACTTAAAAATAAAAATCAATATGTATACATATTGTTATGGAAAAATTCACTGTGTTTTCTTTTCTTCTTTGTGGTTTTCGCTTTTTTCTGGCAGAGATGCCGCGTGATGCTTATATGATTGAACAGAAAAATACAGCTGTTTATCATCGTTAGAATTAAGTTACAGAATCACTCAATCGTTAGTGCAAGCGATGAAATTTGATGACAAAAGTTGGGGCTATCGAATCGTTAAAAGATAGAGAATCGCACTACTGATCAAGAGACTCAAACACACGACAAAATCGAATTGAAAGACTTGCTATTCAACTTGAAAAAAATCAAAACATTTTAATTTTTCTTCAACCAACTCGACAACTGCCCAACTAATCAACTGACAAAGCCATACACGTTTTGATTTGGACAACAACCGACTCAGTTGCCAACTGAGTTGAAACGTGTATGGGGTGCTTTACGCTTTATCAAAATTGGATTTTCCAATTGCAAAGCGTCAACGTCGCGCAATTTGTGTTGGTTGGCCTCATACATTTTGTAGGCACATGAGGAATTTTGACAGATAAATTACGCTTGCGGCGCTAATTTAGGTTGCACAGTAAGACATTTTCTTGTGTTATTAAAGGGCGCTTCAGACTATCATACAAGTCTTAAGATTTTGATTGGATTTTGTGGGACAAAAATCTAAAGATATTTGTTGCGACTGTCAAAAAATCTAACGTACCATTACATTTTGTTTTCACACTATCACACCTAAAGTAAAAGAAGGAATATGACTTGAAAATAAACAGCCAATTTACTTAACGTCTGGTTTTAATATTTTTATTATTTGCTTTTGCAAAAAATGCAACACTGATCCAATGAAAAATCTTATTGTTTAAACAAATTTCTAAAAATGGTGAAGTGTTATGAGATGTCAAATCTTTTATCGTATTATTTCTCATTTTCATAACGTTTTACATTCACTCTATCACACTTGCACGTATTATTTGATTTTTTGACAAGTCTTAATACAAAGTGTGATAGTCTGAAGTGCCCTTAAGTTAAATCTGTAATTGCGATACAAAGTGGAGACTTTTAGATAATAGTCTAAGTCACGAAGCGCTAAAGAACGATCCATTTCGATTTTTAAATATCTTAATTATAATAACCTCAGTTATATTTGTAAGTTAATTTAACTCTTGCTAGCTTTCGAACATTACTATTATATGCAAATTAAATTTGAAGTTCTTAAATGTAAAAAAAAACTATTCTCTTTCCGAATCCAGATTTTAGCTTTTTCTTTGGAATCTTCTTCTTAACCTTCTTATTTACTACTTTCATCAAATCAGTTCTTTTAATTTTAAACTTCCAATTTCGAATAAAAGTTCCTTTTATATAAACTATATATTTTTTTTTATACAGAGCACTAAATTTTTAAGTAAATTTTAAGAAAATTATGTATAAAATTTAATTTGTTTAATTAAAATGATAGAAAAAGTTAAATGCAGTTATTAGAAAGATAATAAAATTGAATTTTGAAAATCATAAAATAAAAGAAAATTGGATTTTTTCCCATATTTACCACCAAATCATTTAATAATTTAAAGTTTGTTTATTGGTATATAAGAAAAGTTTTCAAAACTTTTTTATTCAAAGTGATGGCCAAATTATTTTTATTATAGTGTTTAAATATCCTGTTATAAGTTTTACATACATACGAGTATATAATATACAACTGATAAAAACAAATCATATTTTATTGCATAAAAATATTTATATAAATAAAAAATTTATTTACAAACAAAAGTTTTAAGCAAAACAAAGATAATTGTTAAACAATAATTATTATAATAGTATAAACAATTATAATATAATTAAAAATAAACAATTCATTATTAAAAAATGTAATTTAATAAAATGAAAATTAAACAATTTAGTCTTAAGAATAAATCAATAAAGTGGAAAATATTTATAATATTACATGAATAATTTTTTCTTGATCAAATAAAGCTGGGTTCAACCCACCCATTGTTTCGGCAAAAAATTGATATGTAACGAGTTATTTTTTTGCTATTATCTTTTTGGCAACACTAGTTTTGACAGCTCACGCACGTTTTGTATCTTGCGTCACTGTCAAACATCTTCAGTTTGGTCTATAATTTAATCATGAATCGTCTTACAAACGAACAACGCTTGCAAATTATTGAATTTTATTACCAAAATGCGTGCTCTGTTAAGAAAGTTCATCGCGCGCTTCTTCCATTTTATGGTCAGTTTAATCGACCTACTGAGGCTTCTATTCTATTAGACCACCAACACGCTTACGTAGAGTGCGAACTGAAGAAATAATCGCAGCCGTATCGGCCAGTGTTGGTGATGACCGTGAATTATCGATTCGGCGCCGTTCGCAGCAATTGGGCCTCTGTTACTCCACTACGTGGAAAGTTTTGCGGAAGGATTTGGGTGTAAAGCCTTATAAGATACAGCTGGTGCAAGATTTGAACCCAAACGACCTACCACAACGCCAAATTTTTGGTGAATGGGCTCTTGAAAAGTTAGATGAAGATCCACTTTTTTATCGAAGAATTGTGTTTAGCGGCGAGGCTCATTTCTGGTTGAATGGATACGTGAACAAGCAAAACTGCCATATTTGGAGTGAAGAGCAGCCAGAAGCATTGCAAGAGCTACCAATGCATCCACAAAAAATAACCGTTTGCTGCGGATTATGGGCTGGCGGCATCATTGGCCCGTAATTCTTCAAAGATGATGCGAATCACAACGTTACTGTGGATGGTGAGCGCTACCGTGCGATGATAACAAACTTTTTTTTGCCCAAAATGGAAGATCAAAGGAAGGAAGGTTTCAACAAGACGGTGCCACATGCCACACAGCACGCGAAACAATAGACCAATTGAGAGGCGAGTTCGGTGAACAGTTTATTTCACGCTTGGGACCAGTCAATTGGCCGCCCAGATCGTGCGATTTAACGCCTCTAGACTATTTTTTTTGGGGCTATGTTAAGGCTAATGTCTATAGCGACAAGCCCGCTTCGATTGACGCACTGGAAGCCAACATTGCCAACATTATTCGTGAGATACCGGCCGAAATGTTGGAAAGAGTAAGCCAAAATTGGACTAAGCGGATGGACCATTTGAGGCGCAGCCGCGGCCAACATTTGCATAAAATAATCTTCAAACATTAAATTATATCGACCCAACTATCGATCCAAATAAATATTTCATGCATTTTTCTGAATTTTATGTGTTTTTTTTTTTTTTTTTTAAATTTCCGATAGTTCTTATAAAATCACCCATTAGTTACCAGAGACCTGCACCGGTGCACCGCAACCATAAGTACAACGGTTGTTTACCCAATCGTTTATCACATCCAAGTATTTTAAACACTCTTAAAAAATGATGCGGTGGTATTTATACCCGTCGTTCGTTTGTGAAATCTTGATACATCAAACATTTGTCCAATCTCTTTCGTATCTTATGTATTTTTTTAAGAGCAAAAGAAACGACTACAAAAAAGAGTGTTGTTGTTACTAGCACTTACCCCCAGCAGTCCACAAGTTATTACAATTTGCAAAGCATCCGATTGTAAGCGATTGTGTCAACAGAAAAAATCAAACTAAACATGTTAAGCTCAACAAACAACTAGCATTCGATTCAGATTAGTATTTTTCTACTCATATTGTTAAATTAAATGTACAGAAGAAGCAAGGAAGAAAACAAATGCTAATAATATAGTTTCGAACTTATCCAATCTTCGCTTGCAATGTATACAGTGTTGGATGCGTCTTATGGCCTAGGCCATCGCTGTGTAAATGTAAGTAGCAATTGTATAGAGACTTCGGATGGGTTAAGCTTCATGGACATTGAAGGTGCTTTCAATAATGTCGAGACGCAAGCAGTCATAGATGCACTTGAATGCCTGAAGGTTGATCGACCTACAGTTATGCTCATTATGAGCCTACTAAAGCGCAGAACTATAACATCGACGATGGGGAACTCAAGAATTACGAGAAAAGTATGCAAGGGTACTCCCCAGGGAGGGGTATTATCTCCCCTCTTGTGGAATGCTGTAGTGAATAATCTGCTCAAAGACCTAGACCATAGGAAGATAAAGACTGTAGCCTATGCCGATGACGTAGCGATTACAGTCTCCGGGACCCATTTAGACACCATAACGGAGCAGTTAGAATACACTCTAAAGTTGGTAAGTCAATGGAGTATACAATGCGGACTAAAAACAAATCCAGCGAAAAAGGAAATCGTACTTTTTAGCAAAAAGTATAAAATCCCAAACTTCTCACCTCCAAAGTTGGACGGCACCACGCTTATCCTATCGGATAAAGCGAAATACTTAGGCGTCATTCTAGACAGCAAGCTATCATGGAAAGAGAACATACAGGCTAGAGTAACCAAGGCTACATCAGCCATCTATCTATGTAAAAAAGCAATAGGCACAACATGGGGCATACAACCAAAAGGCGTTGTATGGCTTTATGAAATGGTTATAAAACCTATAATTTTCTACGGAGTATCAGTATGGTGGAAATCACTGGACTCCGAAGCTAACAGACTTCAAATTGATAAAGTCAGTAGAACCATGGCAATACTGATCACAGGGGCCATGAAGACAACGCCAACCAAAGCACTTTTTGCACTCATGAGCTGGATGCCATGTGACTTAGAAGCCAGGCAGATAGCACTGAAAACCGCGATCAGGTTGAACGCGGCAGGAGCATGGACCCAAAGACCGTGGGGACACACTAATATATTAGAGATTGAAGGAGACCAAGTCCCCGATCTTATTGACTACTGCACCCCAAAACCATTCCTCACAAGGAGTTTCGGCTACATAATTGAGGAATCTCCCATAGAACCTGGATACTTCTATGTTTACACGGATGGGTCCAGTAGGGGAGAAAGGGTTGGGGGTGGCGTTTACATAGAGGAATTTAACACTAAAATTTCCTTCAGACTAGCAGACGGATGTACTGTACTTCAGGCCGAAATATCGGCTATAAATAAAGCGGCCAGATGGCTGACGTATCACAAGATATTCGGAAAGGATATTATGATAGTAACGGACAGCAAGGCCGCCATCAATTCCCTGATTGGAATATACACCAATTCCAGTCTAGTCCAGGAATGCCGGATATCTTTAAATAAGATAACGAGACATTCTAACCTAACCCTAAAATGGGTACGTGGACATGGGTCCAATAATGGCAACAACATTGCTGATGAATTAGCCAAAAAAGGGACAGCCCTAGAGGACAGGGATATAGACCCCTTTTGCGGTCAACCCTTGTCAGCGTGTTGGAAACGAATAAAACTCCACACGCTAGAATATGCCCAAGAAAGGTGGCACACAGAGCCCACATGCCTTATATCAAGAAGCCTGTGGCCGCACATTAACTCTAAGAGAACAGGAGAGCTACTAAAACTTCCTAGATCTCTCCTAAGAATGACGGTAGCAGTCATCACTGTACATTGCCCGTTCGGAAACCATGCCAGGAGACTGGGTCTACCATATAACGACTTCTGTAGAAGTTGCCAAGACGGGGAGGAGGAGGAGACAATACTTCACCTCCTCGGTACATGCCCGGCATTGGAGCATCATCGTCTAAGGTACTTAGGCGAGCGGAGCTTCAATAGCCTTTCATGTCTGGCCTCGGTCAAACCGACTGCGATAGCTTCTTTCATTAGAAGCAGCGGATGGCTAGTAAATCAGCAAGTAATGCCACACTAATAGATTCCCACCTCCTTTCCTTTCCCTCTTCCTCACTCCTTCTATATCCCTATAACCTTTTATTTTCTTTTCCCTTTACTAACTTTTTTTTCAGGCAATCACAAAGGGACCTACAGGACCCAAGTGAGCTGGAGTTTCCGGGTACTTGCTGGAAATCAAGCGGCCTGTTTACCTAACCTAAGCTCTAAACACTTAGACGACAGCAGACTTCACAACTTCACGGCTACAAATGAAGTTAGCTTCAAATGCTGCCGTCTCGTCAGCAACATAATTATTTTCAAGACAGCAGTAGCACTAGGTGTATTTAAGCAATGCAAATTTTAGAGGTGCCACATATATATTTTGCATGAATAAAATGAAAATTACTGACTGAAAACGTAATAATATCATGTAAAATTGTAAAAACTCATCAATTTATTTGTTTATTTTATTTATGTTTTTTTTCCATTCATTTATTTATTGAATCTTCAAAATATGAACTAACAATAAGTATTCAAATCTTAATACTAAATATAAGAGTTATTTAAGTCCAGCCACTGCTAGATAAAAAACTTTCATTTTGCGCGAATAATATCGGTAGAATCACCTATTTAACGTTCTGATGGTGGCCAGGGTATCCCTTCTTCTCAACCGAGAGTGGCCGCCAAAATTAAGTATGTTGCGTGCAAGATTTGGGTGAAGTCCCAGTTTACTGATATACCTTGTCGCATACTTAGAGAACTCGTCAGTTACCAGCGGAACACACAGATCCTTGTGAATTCGTGAGTTTCTTACGTACCATGGAGCTGCAGTAATCGTTCGAAGAATTTGATTTTGTCGCATTTGAATTTTTTCAATGTTAGAAGTTGAGGCGGTGCCCCATAATTGAATTCCATAGCACCATATAGGCTTTAGAATTGCGTTGTATAATAAAAGTTTGCAAAACAGCTTCAATGCCGAATTTCTGCCCATAAGCCAATTTAGTTGCGCTGCTTTTAACTTTAACTGAGTAACTTTCGCATCTATGTGAGACTTCCACGTTAACCTACGGTCGAGATGAAAACCAAGGTACTTGACTTCATTTTGCTGCGTAATAGGTGAATTGTTAATTTGGATAGCTGAACATGTTTGTTTACGCAGTGTGAATGTAACGTGAGTACATTATTGTTCATTAACTTTAATTTTCCAAAGTTTTAACCATTTCTCTAACGTTGAAATATACTCCTGCAAATTTCGCGAAGCTACTTGATGGTTTTCATGTACGCTGCAGAATGCTGTATCATCTGCAAAAGTTGAAGTATGGATTCCGGATTTCGTTGGCATGTCGGATGCGTAAATCAAATATAGAGTGGGTCCTCTATGTGATGTTCATTTCTATTAAATATTTCAAAGAAATTTTAGTTTTTATTGCTGCCAGTTTATATTTATAATGGCAGCACTGCATTTACTTTTTGCTGCTTACGAAAATAGAAATTAATCTAAGTTGGCAGCAGCAGCAAATGCTGTTGTGAAGTCGTGCTGCTGTGATGTCGCTAAAAAAATCGTGTGCATTTAAACACATGTATTTTATTTTTGACAGATTGCTGCTTGCTGTCTGCTGTCGTCTATGTGTTTAAAGCTTCAGTTATTACAGATAAGCCGAAAACACAAGTAGGCATGGATAGGCAGCGAAGTCCCAAATCCGCTCAAATGTCATCTCAGGCCAAAATAGCCGGGGATTCCCACTAGTTTATCTTAATTTGGCGTTTTCGGTTTCAACTTTACTTGTCCGCCATACAAACCTATTATTTCCGCAACAAGAAACTCACAATATTTGTTTTATAAATATGAATGTTTTGTTTTTAATTTTATTTAAATTTAATAATGACTTAATTTTTGTTATTTATTAATTAATAAGTTTCATATGTACGTCTTTGTTGTTAAGTACCCTTTTTGTGAGGTAACAAATTGAATTATTTTAATATGTTCAACATAAATTTTAATTAAAATATACACAAAAGTTGATGTTTATTTATTTATTTTTTATAATTTTACTTAACATTAAAAATGGTACTAAATACTAAGCGACTCGTTTGCTTTGCAAAATAAAATTAAGAAAAAAACTACAAACTAATTTTTGAACAAGAGTTTTTTTTTTTTTTTTTTGTTTTTAATTACAAATAATTCGTTTCTTTTTTATTAATTGTGTTTTTTCACGTTATAGTTTTTGGCTTAAACTATTCGTACAATGTAATTTGAAAATTAAGATATAAAGAAAAAATTGGTCATTAGTCTGTTTTGGCAAGAAAGTTTTGAATTTCGATTAGTTTTTCGCAACTAATGTGGTAAAACTTCTCTGAGAGTGTGGCCATTTTCGAAAACAAATTTATATTTTGATGTATTTCCAAGTCGTAGTTTTTATTATTCTAGACGAATAAGGATCAAAAAGACTTTTATCGGTTTGAGTGATCGTTAATTCCATAGCTTGGTAAAAGCTGAACGTTAATGAAATGGTATTGGTTAATGGTAAACGCAGTACAATAATAAACATGTCATTGGTTTTCGATGGTAAGGCTCTAACTAGTATTTTTCTTTAGTAGACTCAAGTTCAATTCACACAAACAGTGCACACCCACTTCGAACATTTGTTCTGGACAAACAAAGCCACCATATGAAATAACTATGTAAACGAGACGTGTTGCTGTTGCGAGGTGGCAGCTTTTTCATTTCTGAAGTAAGCTTCAATGCAATCGATGCGTTGCAATTCATGATAAAGTGTTTTAAGGTAGTTTGCTTTTATTTTTTTAATAATCAATATAAAACATTTACGTATACACTGTATTTTATTATACATGAAAAAGTTGAAAATTAAAGTACTTGGCAGCACAGTTCAATTGGTTGGGAACATAAGCACCCCATACACATTTCAACTCAGTTGGCAACTGAGTCGGTTGTTGTCCAAATCAAAGCGTGTATGGCTTTGTCAGTTGATTAGTTTGGCAGTTGTCGAGTTGGTTGAAGAAAAACTAAAATGTTTTGATTTTTTCAAGTCTTTCAATTCGATTGTGTTGTGTGTGTTCGAGTCTCTTGATCAGGTCTCAAAATTTATATTTGTAGTGTTTTTGCAAAGAGAACGTTAGATATTTTTTAAAATTGTCTATAATATCAATGAATTTAATAGTTGAATGAACATCTTTCAAGTCAGTTTATGAAGTGTGTGAGCAATAATCAATTCAGTTGAAAGACTCAATTCACAATTGAATTGAAATGTGTATGGGCTGCTATAAGATAAAACTAAACCAATTGAAGCTGAAACCAGCGTTGCCAACTCGGTGCGTTTCGCACCGTTTTTGGTGCTTTTTAAAACTATTTGTGCGAAAAATTCTTTAGTCGGTGCGAGGTGCGCTTTTTTTAAATTTTCGGGGCATTTTTTAAATTTCAGTAGCACAAAATAAAATTCAACTCAACTTTTTGTTTTAATATAAGAAAAAGTTTAATCAAGTGTTCAAAATTTTTACGTTTCATTCTGCGTGGAAAACGTTCAATATTATATGCACAAAGTAATACAACCTTGCTGTTGTATATTATACAAAAATTTAATTGTCCCAACAAATAGTTAAACGCTTTCTTTGTGAGTCTAAATCGTCTCTTGAAACTGTGAAATAAACATTATTTATGGTACGGATGTATTTGAACAAAATATTGACTACACTTACTCGTTGGTTGGCAAACTTAAAGGATCTGCACTTTCCCTAATTTTTTTCCTTATTGTATTAAGAGTAACCGTTTCGTCGGAGTCAGACGATGATGCGTAATATAATAATATTAGGTCCATTTCTTGTGCGTTTTTATTTTTATTGAATTTGTTGCTCGTAAATTTTAACTTGTTTTGTCAAAACATATGATTTTTGTTGACAATTTTCGGAGTGTTATAAAACACATTTTGTTAGTATTTTGCAACACTGAAGTGATAACTCGCCTCGTTATGTAATGAGTCACATCATTAAAAATTTACACGATATTGAAATTATTTTCTACACGATAGTAATTTCGATCACGAATGACAGAATTAGTCCCCTGGTTGAAATGTAATTGTGAAGAGAACCAGTCGCGTTTTTATTGAATTGAATCTAGAGTTTTTTCCACCGTGCCCTAAATTTTGGTCAAATTATAAATTGTTTAATTTGAGTTCGTTAACAAATTATAATATAATTAATTCGGATTTCCTAAAAACTATTAGGAAAAAACATTTCACAATCACTTTTTATAAATTGTTGCTGTAATCTTTGTTTTTTTTCTAGAAAGAGCGCAAACTTTTATACAATTCTAAAAATTCGAAGAAATAACATTTCTTTTGATTCATTTTGAGTGCTTCTTTTTACACCACTTCACTCTGGAAAAAATTTTATTGAAATGAGAAAATTTAGTGCAAAATATAAAAAAATTTTTGGTTTTCGTGCAAACATACTTCAAATATTTGTACAAACAAGCAAAAACCCCCATAAACAACGCTAAATGTTTGTACAAAACTGAAATTTTGACATGTTTGTCAAGCAGTTTGTGTAGTTTATTTGGGTGTTAAAGTTTCAATCGCCAACAGAGTCATTGTTGTCCAAATCAAGGCGTGTGTGGTTTTTTTAATTGATAAGTTTGTTAGTTGTTGAGTTCGTTGAAGAAAAATCAAAAGACTTTGATTTTTTAAAGTTGTCTAGTAAGTCTTTCAACTGCATTGTACTGCCTGCGTTCGATCAGCTGTCAAAATTTAAGTTTAAAGTTTATTTGCACAAAAAACGTTAAGTATTTTTAAAATTGTGTTTAATCATGTCATTGAATTTGATTGTTTAATGAAAACTGTTTGGCCAAGGATCAATTCAATTGAAAGACTTAATTGACAATTTAATTGAAACGTGTATGGGGCGCTTTATATGCGACCAACTGTATACATACATATCTATATCTTTAAAAATTTTGTTTCGTGCATTTTAGTTTAGGTTTTAATATAGATATGTATTATTATATGTTGTAAAAATGCTTAATTTCTTTTAAGTTGAATTAACACAATTTGCTCTTCTCAGTGTGAATGACCCTAATGCATGTTATATTGCTTCCTTAAACTTTCACAACAACTTAATTCTTAATGATTGAATTAAATTTAATTACAAATAACCATGGCCGGCAACTTCAGCTGGTATATAACCCTGGCGACCGTCACGTGTTCTCACGTAAAACCATTGACGATGATCTTTAGTCTCACGGCACTCACACAACGTCACAATATCACCTTTGTTCAGTGTCAAAGCATCCGTTGTGTAGTCTGTGGTTATGGCCACCAATGTCTGACGTTGACCACAGTGGGCTGTGGAACGGCGTATGGCATTCAATACAGAACGTGGGGCGACCAAAGTGTGTTGTTGTTGCTGTTGTTGTTGTTGTTGTTGTGGCTGTAGTTGAAGATTATTTTGCAATAATGATTGAGATTGATTCTGCTGCTGGTGCTGGTGCTTTTGTTGTAGTTGTAGTTGTTGATGTTGATGCTGCGAAGTTTGAAGTTGATTCTTGTTGACTGGAAACGTTGTAACAGTTATGGTTGTTGAGGTATTATTTTGTTGCAATTGTTGTTGTTGTTGTTGTTGCTGATGCTGTAGCATTGTTGTAGAGTTGGAAGTTTTTAGGTTACAATTAGTAGTTTGTAGTAGAAGTAGTTGTTGCTGCTGCTGTTGTTGCTGTTGTAGATTTGCTTTCATATCTTGCGGATGCAAATGTTGGCCATTATGGCCGTTGGTAATGAAAGTGCGTGTTATGTAAGTTTTTTGTATGGGTTGGCTGGCATGTATATGTTTTTGTTTAAGTTGATGTGACTGTGGCTGTTGGAGTTGTTGCTGATGCTGATGCTTTTGCTGCAATGTAACGTATTCGTCATTGTTGCTGTGTGCTGCGGATTGGGACGATTTGACCAATGAATGATTACGTATAATTTTCAATTGAGCATATGAAGTCTTCTCATTGAGTTTGGGTTGAGAAGCTGCCCTCAAATATAATTTATCTACCTGTTGTTCACCACACACGGACGAGGTGGCATTACCGTTAAGACAGTCAGTGTTTTCCGTCTTAACGGAGATAACAGTGGCCGTATCGTTGTCCGTTGTGGTATTTTTCAAATGTGGAGTACGAGCGCCTTCACTGCGTGAGCCTACTCTCAGATGGATTTCTTTTTCGGAATCGGTCATATTGCCGCAGGGTTTGGGAAAAATGTCGCCGTTACTTTCCCAACAGGGTGTGGGCTTTGTGTGATTAGATGACTCCTTTCTGGCTTCGGGTGGTAAAATTCCCAGGGGCAAACAGGTGTTGTAGTTGACATAGCCCTCTTCGGCGTGCGGAGTTTGAACGTACAGCCAATTTTGATTTTTGAACACAGCATTTACGACCATACCCAAGGGCAGAGTCAGTTCGGTTTGATAGCCCCCTGGTCTTGTTTGATACAAAATGCATGAGGTAGATAAAACCATGGGTATATTGCCGGGCGAGGCTAATGAGCATTTGTTTAAGAATTCATCGACATTTTTGATTTCATAGCCAAACTTTTGGCTGCGATTGCGCTCTCTGCGCTTGCGATGACGATGTCGTCTTGAGTTGCCTTCAGAGGCTGCTATGAGACTAGGTTCTGAATAGGATCCTGATTTGAGGGTGGACTTTGTGTCCTTTTTCAATTGCACATCATTGCTTATGTTATTGACCAAGCGTGGTGCTTGATTCTCCGCGCGAAATTGAGCCATTTTGGAGGCCAGTTTTTTGCGTATTTCATTGCGCTTTTTAGCCAAAGCCAAAACATCCAGGCTGGAACCACCAAAACTGTCCGGTACTCTTTGAGGAGTGCACACAAACAGCAGATCCTTTGAGGCGGGCTTACAATTTGCCTCATCCTTGTGGTATTCCAATAAATTCTGATTGCTAAAGAATTTCTGTGAGCCCAAAGCAGTGGGCGTGTTGGTGTAGCCAGTAGGCGTGGTGGCATAACCGTTTAGGGGCTCTGTGTGCTGGGGTATATTTTTCAAGCGATATTTTTTCTTTTCTTGGCGATTATTGACAATTTGGTTGTTATTGAGAGCATTATTTAGATCGGTAATATTATCCTTTTTATCTGCTTGGACAATCTTCTCTTCTTGTTTCTTGTGTGTTTGTTGAGTTTCGTTTTGTTGTTGCTGCTGCTGTTGTTGTTGTTGTTGTTGTTGTTGTTGTGTTTGTGATTGTTCTCTTAATACCCAGGTGAGTGATATTCTTGGTCTTCGAATACTTAAGTTTTGACCCATTTCCTGTCCGTTATTAATATATAATCTTTGGTTTGCTGCGTCCTCTCTCTCTTCTTGTTTTGCCACCTCTCCGGCTCCATTCAGTCTATTGTTAAGTGATGCGCGCGTATCATTTTCGCTTTGATAGATTTGTTCATAAATTTGTGATAAACTTTGAGTTCTATTTTGTTGAGCATTTTGTCGTCTCTTGTTTGCTGGATGCAATTCTTGGATTTCCACGTAGTCCGCGGAATCGTTGAAGTTTTCTTCTGGGGGTGGAGGTGGTGTATCAGTAAAGCTTCCAACTGTGGAATCACTTGTCTGTTGTTGTAACAAAATCAATGAACAAGCATTTAGCAGGTCAGGACAGTATGCATCTGAAATTAAAAAAAAAAAAAAGATAATGGAGTGAGCTTGTAGCAGATCAAGTCGAGCGTATCGAAAGAAGGGTGAATAAAATATATGTATCGCGTTATGAAAATGAACGAATGTAGATAAAGTAGAATACATGGAATTAGAATCATAATAGACAAATTTTTAGATGAAGGGAACAATTGAGACTGCCGCGTTTGCTGGCAGTTTGTGGGAAGAAACAAGTAAGAGTGTAGTATATTCGGCTGGGCCGAATCTAAAATACCCTTCACGATAGTCACGAATATGTATAGTATATTAAAAATGTGACCTAAATATGCTCGGTTATATATGAACCGATATGGGAATTTTCTATTTTCTGTATTTTAGTAACCTTCTTTTATAACGAGAATTGCTTTTCAGCAAAAAAAAAAAAAAAAAAAATTTTTTTAATGGAAAAATCGGTTCAGGCTATATCTCGGGTATATATGGCCCGATATCGAAAATTTTAATTTTCCATATTTATATAACCTTATATCATTACCAGAACTGCTTTTGAGTACAACAAATTGTTTAAGTTCGCTTACGCGATATTTTCATGAAAAACCCGATTTAGGCTATATCTCGGGTATATCTGGACCGATATCAGAAATTTTAATTTTCTCTATTTTCGTAACCTTCTTTTATGACAAGAACTGCTTTTCAGCAAAAAAAAAAAAAAAATGTTATTGGAAAAATCGGTTCAGGCTATATCTCGAGTATATATGGACCGATATCGGATATTTTCTTTTTCCATATTTATATAACCTTATTTCATTGCCAGAACTGCTTTTGAGCACAAAAAAGTTGTTTAGTCGGCATTTTCATCAAAAAACCTGTTAGGCTATACACCGGGTATATATGAACCGATATCGGAAATTTTCATTTTCCATATTTATGTAACCTAATTTCATTAGCAGAACTGCTTTTGAGCACAAAAAGCTGTTTAAGTTCGCTTACGCTGCATTTTCATGAAAACCCCGGTCTATGCTATATCTCGGGTATATATGGCCCGATACCGAAAATTTTTATTTTTCATATTTATATGACCCTATTTCATTACCAGAACTGCTTTTGAGCACAAAAAAACTGTTTAAGTTCGCTTACGCGATATTTTCATGAAAAACCCGATTTGGGCTATATCTCGGGTGTATATGGACCGACATCGAAAATTTTCATTTTTCATATTTATATAACCCTTTTTCATTACCAGAACTGCTTTGAGCACAAAAAAGTTGTTTAAGTTCGCTTACGCGACATTTTCATGAAAAACCCGATTTGGGCTATATCTCGGGTATATATGGACCGATATCGGAAATTTTCATTTTTCATATTTATGTAACCTAATTTTAATACCAGAACTGCTTTTGAGCACAAAAAAGTTGTTTAAGTTCGCTTACGCGGCATTTTCATGAAAACCCCGGTCTAGGCTATATCTCGGGTATATATGGACCGATATCGGAAATTTTCATTTTCCATATTTATGTAACCTAATTTCATTACCAGAATTGCTTTTGAGCACAAAAAAGTTGTTTAAGTTCGCTTACGCGGCATTTTCATGAAAACCCCGGTCTAGGCTATATCTCGGGTATATATGGACCGATATCGGAAATTTTCATTTTCCATATTTATGTAACCTTATATCATTATCAGAACTGCTTTGAGCACAAAAAAGTTGTTTAAGTTCGCTTGCGCGACATTTTTATGAAAACCCCGATTTGGGCTATATCTCGGGTATATATGGACCGATATCGAAAATTTTCATTTTTCATATTTATATGACCCTATTTCATTACCAGAACTGATTTTGAGAACAAAAAAGTTGTTTAAGTTCGCTTACGCGACATTTTAATGAAAAACCCGATTTGGGCTATATCTCGGGTATATATGGACCGACATCGGAAATTTTCCTTTTCCATATTTATGTAACCTAATTTCAATACCAGAACTGCTTTTGACCACAAAAAAGTTGTTTAAGTTCGCTTACGCGGCATTTTCATGAAAACCCCGGTCTAGACTATATCTCGGGTATATATGGACCGATATCGGAAATTTTCATTTTCCATATTTATGTAACCTAATTTCAATACCAGAACTGCTTTTGACCACAAAAAAGTTGTTTAAGTTCGCTTACGCGGCATTTTCATGAAAACCTTTGTCTAGGCTATATCTCGGTTATATATGGACCGATATCGAAAATTTTCATTTTTCATATTCATATGACCCTATTTCCTTACCAGAACTGCTTTTGAGCACCAAAAAGTTGTTTAGGTTCGCTTACGCGACATTTTCATGAAAAACCAGGTTTGGGCTATATCTCGGGTATATATGGACCGATATCGGAAATTTTCATTTTCCATATTTATGTAACCTTATATAATTACCAGAACTGCTTTTGAGCAAAAAAAAGTTATTTAGCTTCACCTATGCGACATTTTCATTAAAAATCCGATTTGGGCTATATCTCGGGTATATATGGACCGATATCTGAAAAAAAAATTTTTTGTCTTTTAGTCACCATGCTTAATAAGTGTGTGAAGTTTGAAGCAAAACGAACAACTTTTGTTTTCAAAAATTTTCATACAAAACTGCAAAAAAAAATGGCTTTTTTCGGAATTTTGAATATATCTCAGCTATACGTGGACCGATATTACTGAATTTCAATAGCAAACCCATGAATCGATGGGGTAAAAGAATGGTGAAAGAAAAAAGTTTCTAAGTCTAATGGTTTTCTCAGAAACGGTATTTCAACAGCGGACAGACGGACAGACGGACATCGCTTAATCGACTTTTCCATTAATTCTGATTCAGAATATATATACTTTATAGGGTCGCAAAAAAAAACTGTAGAAATTACAAACGGAATCACAAACTTATATATACCCTTTACATTTTTGTGAAGGGTATAAAAAATAATAATATTGTATGAGAACGAGTATTCCTCTTTAATGTGGTTGGCGTATTTAAAAATTTACCTTCATAAGTTTTGTAATATATTATTGAATAAGTAAAATTTATTCCTTTAATCTATTACAAAACTGTCGTAGGCGTTTTAAAGTTTGCCAACCAGGATAACGGTAGTTAATTTATTCATTTATATTTTTATTTATTGCCCTTTTGGGGTGTTTTTAATGGTCGGATTTTTGATCAACCATTAATTAAAAGGAAGTGTTAACAAAGCTAATGATTTGTGACTAGAAAAGGTTTTGGCTTTGATTTTAGTCAATAAAATCCGGCTTTGCACTATGGAATGCGATAACAGAAATCTAAATGCGTGGAGGTAATGAAAAGGATTTACATCAGCACCTGTCTCCACGGCTTTATCTGATGATGGACCAATTCCACGGAGTGAATTATTTACGATTCACCAGCGCACCCGTCTAACTAGGCTCACACAGGTAGCAATTTTTGCCATATGTTTGCAGCCATATGAACAACTTCTTGTTGAGGAGTTCAATCAATGGAGGACAAGGCTTAATGAGTTGGTAGGCCGAAGCCCACTAAGAGCATCAGCCCTTAAACCAACTCACCCGTCAACTATCACCACCGGTTCCTTACAGTACAGGTATATGTTCTAAAGGCAACAGCCCCTCAGGAGGTTGTTAGTCCCCAAAAAAACCCAAACACTAAACAAATATCAGAGATACTAACTCCCCTATCCTGCATTTTAGGTTTAAACCAGAGCCAAAACATCCCAGTCAGACCATGATTGGGTTGAACTGCAAGCAGAAACACCCGGGGGCAATGCTGATACCCCTTCTGCCAATTTATACCCTTGGCAAGGGTTTCGGTAGCCAACACAATATAACTTATGCGGCTTGCTAGAATTTTATTTGTTACAACAAACGAAAAACGGACTGCCCTGGTTAGGAATACACCAAAGCAAAACCTGTTCCCCAGGAGGTGATGCGTGGAAATATATTACCTTTTCTGGTTTCGATGCCCTCTCCGATTTCATATCAAAGATCCTGGAAATCGCTACTGCTGGTAATTTTCTGTCTTCGTCATTCGAGTCATATAACACCAGAAGGCCAATACGATGAGTTAGTCGCTGCGCACAATCAGCTTACGCAATTATTGCATGACGCATATTCCAACGCATACTATTTAAACACTATTTCTGCCTCCTTTTTGTTCTCAAAACTTCGAAACATTTCTAGGACAACTATAGAATGCATACAATTTTATGAGCATTTCAATTGGAAGTTCTGTTTCCTTAACAATGATACAATTGCTGCGACAAAAATAGTTTAAAGTATCATCTTTCTAGGATTGAAAGCATTCATCCCCTCCAAGCAAGCATCGATTAAACAAAGAACAAAGTCTTGGCTTAATCAGACGTGCAAAAATGCAGTCCGATCCAAAGAGGAAGCATTGAGAATCTGGCGTTCAAACAAACCCCAGATGCTGATTTGCTACGCAAAAAGGCAAGCTCCGTGTATGCCTGCGGAAGTGTTTCCTGCCAAGCACTACTTCTACTTTCCTCCTCCCCTTAGCATAGTTTCTTAGTTCCGGGCACTGATTAGTTTTAACTAATTTAATTCCAACATTTTAAATGCTGTGATAACGTTTGTTTTGCTCTTTCCGTGCATTGAAGCCATTTTCGAATAATCAGTGCGATACTGTGTGAGGGACGTACCTAGTTCTTGTATACATACACTCAAGTGTTCTAGAGCATACTAATACTAAAAAATTCAAGAATATAAAAAAAAGAGTAAATTTTATGATATAAATTTTGACAATTGGAATTTCTCCACTTCCCACAGTGTTACCAGCTTTACATTATAATAAGAAAATACATATAAAATATATGTGTCAACTTCGTTGGACACATACATATACTTAGGTACAGTGGAGTGACCGGAAATATTTTAGCGGTTGAACTAGCAAAAGCCGGGCTTCCGTCTACAGCAAGGGAGCATTGATGAAATAGTTTGAGATGAATCTTTTCAATTTTTTCACGTTTGGTAAGAGGAAAAAGTCACTAGAAGGTAAATCTGGACTATGAGGTGGATGATCAAACAATTTCGATTTCACTAAATTTTAGCATCGTATCTAGTCCTGTGTGAACCGATGCTTTGACTTGAAGAAAGAGCAATTTTTTCTTCTCTAAATGATGGTCGTTTTTTCTTGATTGCATCAGTCAATTGATCCAATAATGAACCATAATACTTTCCTGTGGTTGTGGAACCTTTTTCAAGATAATCGACGAGCAATATTCCGTGTGCATCCCAAAATACAATGGTCATAACTTTGCCAGCCGATTTCACACCCTCCTCTTTTCCTCGCTTTCTTCGGAGCACTTCTGCCAGCTTCCACCCATTGTTTCGATTCATTTTGGATTTCAGGTGTGTAGTGGTGAACCCATGTTTCATCAAGAGTCATTAATCGATGCCAAAAATCAACAGGATTACGCTTTATCATGTCAAAACACTAGTGTGAATTAGTCTGTCGAACTAATTCGACACTGAACAAACGCGGCACCCGTCTTGCCTATAGCTTCTTCATATGTAAAATGTTGAACACACGTTCATATGATATGTTTACCATTTCAACAATCTCACGTAACTTGACTCGGCGATCATTCATAACGATATCAAGGATTTTCTTGATATTTTCTTCCGTAACCAAATCTTTTGGTCTTTCTGTTGATGGTATTATTGCAGTGCTTGTTAGGCCGCGTTTAAATTTAGCAATCCAATATTTTACCATGCAATCTGACGGAGCAGAATCATCGTAATGCTTAACGAGCTTTTCTTTTGTCTATTTCGCCGTCTTCTCTTTCAAATCATAGTGTTTAATCTCTGCACGAAATTAATTTTTTTTATATTTCAAAAAACACAAAAGCTGCTTATTTCAAACGACTACAACAAATAAATGAATCGAGGAATTTGGGTGAAATTTTAACAGCTGACGTTTGACAAATCGCAATTTCAAAAAAAGAAAAAACCATTTTTGTGTTGCCAGCTACTGCTAGCTTCAATATCAATCAGCCCTTGTGTATGATCATAGGAGGGCTATAGTACTGAGGTGTGTTTTCCGCCGAAGGTGGCGTACTTTGGTGGCAGTTTGGACTGATTTGTCACATAGAGACGTATGCTAGGCGTAATGCTTTCTATAGTTGTAGGGATAAAGACGAGCAGCAGAGTGTTGAGCACTTCGTTTGTTGACGACCGGCTCTTTGTTCTATAAGAGCGCTGTATCTGGGTGGACCCATACTGCATGGGTTAGCGGTTATATCGGAATGCGGGGTGAGAGAACTGAATTCTTTTATCCGACCCAAGTGAGCGGGTTTCATGAAAATGGCCGTCTGTACAACTTAACCTACATACATATGTGTTTGAATGCATTTCATGAAGTCTACAAAGAGTATTTTTTGTTGGCTTTGTTACTTTTTGAGGGCAACGAGAATCAACTTACTTATAGTACTAGCTATTATCTTGACATTTGAAGTGTGTGTTGTACTAGTAAGTTACTCTTTTTAAAATGATTTGAGTTCCAAATTGTGTTTCTTTCAATACTATTTAAAAAAAAAGAAAGCTTCTTAAATTACTTACATATATACGAGCAGCGTTGTCAACTTGGTGCGTTTTTAAAATTATTTGTACGAAAAATTTTTTAGTCGGTGCGTGGTGCGCTTTTTAAATTTCGGTGGCACCAAAGCAAATTCAATTCAAGTTATTGTTTTAATACCAGAAAAAAATTTATTCAAATGCCCAAAATTTGTACGTTTAATTTTGCAGAGCTCAACCAGAACAGGGAATTATAATGTGAAAAACGCACCTTATTATATGCACCAAAAGACAATCTTGCTGTACTATACATATCTCGAAAGAATAATAATTATTTCGATTTATAAAATCTACTGCTTTTAGAACGTGTTTTCATATTAAACGATCAAGCCAAATATTAATAAAATTATAAATTTATTCCCAAAGGTTTGCATTAAATAGTGTTTATGGTAAACTTCATCTTTTATATGTTACAATTCTGGCAAATTTTCGCATATATCAATAAATTCACCCAATCTAGCCAACTGATTTTCACTGTTCGCTTACGAAAACATAAATTAAATTCTCATTGTGTTTGATAAAATTGCTAACGAGTGATTTTTTTGCTATTATCTTTTTGGCAACACTAGTTTTGACACGGACGTTTTGTATCTTGTGTCACTGTCAAACATCTTCAGTTTGGTCTATAATTTAATCATGAATCGTCTTACAAACGAACAACGCTTGCAAATTATTGAATTTTATTACCAAAATGCGTGCTCTGTTAAGAAAGTTCATCGCGCGCTTCTTCCATTTTATGGTCAGTTTAATCGACCTACTGAGGCTTCTATTCGGGCTATTGTAAAAAAATTTCGCACCAAATTTACATTGTTGGACATTAAATCACCAACACGCTTACGTAGAGTGCGAACTAAAGAAAATATCGCAGCCGTATCGGCCAGTGTTGGTGATGACCGTGAATTATCGATTCGGCGCCGTTCGCAGCAATTGGGCCTCTGTTACTCCACTACGTGGAAAATTTTGCGGAAGGATTTGGGTGTGAAGCCTTATAAGATACAGCTGGTGCAAGAATTGAAGCCAAACGACCTACCACAGGGCCAAATTTTTGGTGAATGGGCTCTTGAAAAGTTAGATGAAGATCCACTTTTTTATCGAAGAATTGTGTTCAGCGACGAGGCTCATTTCTGGTTCAATGGATACGTGAACAAGCAAAACTGCCGTATTTGGAGTGAAGAGCAGCCAGAAGCATTGCAAGAGCTACCGATGCATCCACAAAAAACAACCGTTTGGTGCGGATTATGGGCTGGCGGCATCATTGGGCCGTATTTCTTCAAAGATGATGCGAATCACAACGTTACTGTGAATGGTGAGCGCTACCGTGCGATGATAACAAACTTTTTCTTGCCCAAAATGGAAGAGCTTGACTTGTATGACATGTGGTTTCAACAAGACGGTGCCACATGCCACACAGCACGCGAAACTATGGACCAATTGAGAGGCGAGTTCGGTGAACAGTTTATTTCACGCTTGGGACCAGTCAATTGGCCGCCCAGATCGTGCGATTTAACGCCTCTAGACTATTTTTTGTGGGGCTATGTTAAGGCTAATGTCTATAGCGACAAGCCCGCTTCGATTGACGCACTGGAAGCCAACATTGCCAACATTATTCGTGAGATACCGGCCGAAATGTTGGAAAGAGTATGCCAAAATTGGACTAAGCGGATGGACCATTTGAGGTGCAGCCGCGGCCAACATTTGCATGAAATAATCTTCAAACATTAAATTATATCGACCCAACTATCGATCCAAATAAATATTTCATGAATTTTTCTGAATTTTATGTGTTTTTTTTTTAATTTCCGATAGTTCTTATAAAATCACCCATTATTAATAGAGTTTGATGGCTTGTTGTGCGATTCTGTAACTTTTAATCATCCGATAATCGTAAATTTCTACAACATATTTCTTCCCCTGAAGTAACGATTATATGCTCCTGCAATATAATTTTAACAATAGTAAGCAGCTGTAATTTTTGTGTACCGGATAATAAGCTGTAAAACTAACATCTGATTTCGTTCGGCAGCGAATATAATTAAATAATATATGTAGCTGAATAATAAATATAATAAAATATCGTTAAATTATTGTAAAGATAACATTGTCTTAATAATAGAATCGCACTAGAGGGCGAGTTTGTCAAACACGAATTCTAGCTATTGTACAAAAAGGCTGTTTCATTATCGTGGTTTTTATTAAAAATTATTCTTTTTTATAATACAAAATGGGTTTTTAAAAATGAAAAGAAAAATTCAAAATTCGGTGCGTTTTTGTTGAAATAACGCGCTTTTTCCTCCAGTTTGGTGCGTTTTGAAAATTCAAAGTTGACAACGCTGCATACGAGTATGTATGAATTAAATCAAATGTTATTTATTGAGTAACTCACCCCTTAATTTAAGCAGACGTTGCCTGCGACGTCTTCTTTGATCTCGGTTGCTGCCAATACAAATGATGTCATTGTCACTCTCGCTGGCATCTGTTAAACTTAAAGAGCTGTCGGTATCTGTAAATTGATTGCCAAGGTTTAGATTTTGTTGTAATTGTTGTTGCTGTTGTTGTAATAAATAGAGTTTACGTCTACGTTGTTTCCTTCGTCTTTGTTGTATTTGTTGCTGTTGTTGCAGGTAATGATGTCGCTGATGCGGCTGCTGCTGTTGCTGTTGATGTTGACTTTGTTGTGACACTGTTGCCACATTTCTGGTGGCACATCTTCCATTAGCTAATCCTTGTTGTTGTCTATTTGCAACAACTGGTTCATTTATGCCATTTCTTTCAAAATTTAGCCTATTTAATATGCCATGCCCCTCATGAGCTTCAGCAAGAAATGCTTCCGGTACTTGAAAATGGCTTAAAGGTTGCAATTGATGCTCCTGATGTTCCTCTTGCTGCTGTTGTTGCTGTTGTTGTGGTTGTTGTTGATTATGAGTAATAATTTGTTGCCGTTGCCGTTGCTGGTGCTGATGCTGGTGAGCTGGTTGTTCCTGTTGTTCTTCATTGTTCACATTGTAGTCTCTGGAGTTTTCCGGTAATCGTTGTGTCTGTCGTTGCTCTTGATACGGTCGTGGCAAATTGTGAAGTATCTGTGGCGCTGCATAGGAGGGTGGTGGTGTGGCTGGTAAGGAATGATAATTTGGTGGTGGTGTACGACATAAAAAGGGTCGCTGTCGATTTACAACAAATTGGTTATTGTTTTCGACGTTGATGTCACCATCTTCCCCATTGTTGACATTGCTGCCACTAATACAACTCAATGTTGCAAAACGATGTCTACGGGGTATTACAACTGAAGCTGACACGGATGTTGGAGTTTCTAAAGTAACGTTACTACGACCACCATCACTTTGTGCTACTTCAGGCGTAGTATTATGATTAAGGGACGTTGTATTGCTGTGAACGTTTTCTGAAATCATTAACAGAAGAATAAGAAACAAATTAAAAAAATATTGCAATAAATTAAGATGGCAAAAAAGCAATACAATAACAACTATGGCAGAATATTTTTCATAACAAATTCTCTGCTGATGTATTTGTTTATTTTTTATTTTTGCAAATTTCAGCAATAATAGTGTGACTTAGTCTTAGGGGAGAAAACAAAGTAAAATAATTAATTTTATATCTAGAAAATTATGATATTGTTTAAAAATTTTAGAAATTTTTATTTAATTTTGAAGAAAATTTAATAGCAGTGGTGTTTTATCATAACAACTTAAGTCAAATTTTAAAAATTGAGAAAATGACATCTAGTTTAATTAATTTGTTAAGTATAAAATTTTGATTTGTGACAATATTTTTTCGTATTATTGACAAACAGTTTCTGTAATTTTGGTTTATTTTCATTTGTTTTTAGATAAAGTTTTTCATTGAAATTTCTCCTAAAAAGTTTTTTAGTTTTATCTCGACAGATATGTTTGATGTGCTGATTATGTTTGTATACATTTTTCCCAGATAAAACTTTTCTAATGACGACAATTTCTTCCGCACTAGCTCAGAGTAATTCCACAGATAACATTCCATTTAAGGCGATGCTGCGAGTGAGGATGTCTCCTACTCGTATAGGGAAGAACGAGGAACTCCTATTTGGAAGAAAGAGGAACTAAATAAATAAATCAAATGCATTGGGTTCTGATGAATTGCCTCATAAATTTATAAAACTAGTGTATCCATATGTTGAAAATTATCTTCTACACATCTTTAACTCAATCATTTTAACGTCGAAATTTCCCTCTCAATGGAAGACATCTGGAGTCATACCTGTAGCCAAAAAGGAAAATAAATTCGATATACAAAACTACAGACTTATAAGCATACTTTGCAGTTTGGCTAAAACACTGGAAATTGTATTGAAAAATCAAATGATGGAGTATATCAATCTCAACAAATTATTAAGCGATTTCCATTACGGGTTTAGAAATGGCAGAAGTACTTCATCTTTATTGATGAGTATGATCGAGGACATACGGCGAAATATAAACTCAAATAAAATTTCTACAATGATTTCGTTAGACTTCAGTAAGGCATTTGACACCGTGAACTACGATATTTTAATTAACAAATTGTTGAATGAGTTTAAATTTTCTGCCACATCTTGTGGACTATTGTTTTCTTATATTAGTAAACGCAGACAGTTTGTTGGTAATAATACGGCGAGATCATCAATTTTAAATTTTAAAAGGATCGATCCTTGGGCCTCTGTTATTTTTAATTTATGTGAATGATTTTGATAGGTTCGTTGGTTCTAGTTTCTGTAAAAGTTTTCAATTTGCTAATGATATAAATTTATTGTTTTCTGGTGAATATCAGTTTATGGATTCCCATGTGGCTAGTATTAATTACGTGCTAAATCAAGCTTCTTTATGGGCCCAGCAAAACAAACTTATATTTAATCCAGCTAAATCAAAAGCAATCATATTCAAGTCATCTCATTTAAATTATTCTTTAAATATTGTTTTGCAGGGGAAAAATATACCGTTTGTAAACACGATAAAATGTCTTGGTGTTGTCCTGGATAAAAATTTATCGTTTGAAAATCACATTATAAAAATTGGTTCTAAGATAAATTAGACGTTGAAAACTTTATATAACTCTAGTCTTTATTTGCCGATTTCAGTACGCCGTCAGTTAGCTCATGCTCTCCTTATGCCGCATATTCGATATTGTCTGGTGGTTTACAGCGGTGTCACAGCAAGAAATCTTAAGCGAGTGAATCTCACAGTAAATCGTGTTGTTAGATTCACTTTTGCGCTTAATATTTCTATGTATATATCGCACTATGTTAAAGATTTTTTAAATTGTTCATTTAAGGACTTTTTTAAGGATTGAAATTTCGCTGGCTTTACACCAAGTCGTGACATCGAAATTCCCATCTAGCTTATTCAAACAGATTAAATTTTCTAGATCTACGAGGAATTCCGTTTTGGTGATCCCTAGAATATCAAATTCCACGTTTGGACAATCTTTTTTGGTAAGGGCTTTTAGACATTGGAATAATCTGCCTATAAATTTAAAGAAATTTAATTTTTCCAGAGCAACTTTTAAGCATCTTTTACTTAATTCTGCATCTTAGCCTTAAATTGTTCAATTATATTTTCGCAATTATAATGCACAACTATCGTTTGTACTTATTGTTTATATACACTTATTTTTCCTCTTTAATATTAAATTTGTGTTATTTTTTTAAATTATAAATGTACCTCATTACGGAAATGATAACATCTGTATTAATCATATATGGCCTTTAGGGGCTCGATTAATTATTGAAAAATAAATAAATAAAAAATAAAATATTAAAAAGAAAATTCTAGCGATGAGTTTGACCTTAAAGATTTCAGTTGACTAAAAATGGACTACAAGTTACATCAACTTCAGCCGATTTCATCCATAGTCGCAATGTATACAAAGATTAAAAAAGTAACATTTCAATAAACTAAAATCAAGTCTTGGACTTATGTCAGAAGAGAGACGGCAAAAGTGTGTTATTGCTTTCCCCTACTTACGTATGGTTTTGTGATAAAAATTCTTTGTTTACAAATAAAAGCATAAATAAAATCAATGCGGTATACATACGAGGGCGGATTGATAGTGCAGCTATCTAAGTAGGGAAAAAACAATTTTCTTTCAAAAACCATTTGTTTCTCAACATAGTCTCCTTTTAGCTCAGTACACTTAGTAAGAAGATAATCCAACTTTTTTATACCATCTGAATAATACGATTTTGGGAAAGCCTTCAAAATACGCGTAAGTTTCGGTAATCACTTATGCGTTTGAGATAAATCTTTTTCCTGCGAGCCATTTTTTCAAGATTGGAAACAGAAAAAAGTCACTAGGTTGATCCAATTCGAAGTGTATTTCACGTAATTTCAGCATCGTATCTAATGCTATGTGAACCGGTGCGTTGTCTTGAAGAATGAGCACATTTTTTCTTCTTTAGACATGGTCGTTTTTCTTAATTTCGTCCAATAATGCACGATAATACTTTTCTGTGATTGTGGATAATCGATCAGCAATATTTCGTGTACCTCCCATAATTCAGTGGCCATAACCTTGCCAAGCTGACTTCATTGTCTTCACCTCCTTTGGAGCTCTCCCACCACCCTTTTTACACAGGTTTTTACAGCTTTAAAGCTGGGCAACTAAAATCCTGTCAATGTATCCTTGCTGTAAATTTAAGCCGACTACAATGGCATTTCAATGTGTCCTGATACCTAGAAAAGCTTCAGGTTCAAATGTCTAACTATTGCTTTAAAATACTCTTGGGAAGCAGGTTTTGCCTCAGTGTATACCAAACCAGGGCACTTTGCTTTCTGGGACATAGAGGGGTAGGAGTTTCTTGTTTGTTGTGGCAAATAGAACTCTGGAAAGCTGCATGACTTATGTTGTGTTGGTCTTGGAAAACCCTGACCAGGGGATAATTGGCGGAATAGGGATCATCAAAACACCCGAAAGTTTCTGCTTACAGACCACCTTGGCGCTGATCATGGTTGAGGTGCCTAGCTTGGCTGCAACGTTCTGGTTGTAGTTTAAACCTAAATCGCAGAAGGGGCAATTAGTTTGCCAATGCAATGCTGGTTTTTGGGGACTATTGTCTTGAATCAGATATAAACCGGTTTTAAAAGTTACGGCAACCTTAGCTGCGATGCAGCGGCACCAATTCGCCGCCTTTTTTAAACTACATGTTTTTTAAATTATAGTTAGGACTACCATGTTAACGATATCTATTTCTTCAACTTTAGTTTGAGCATCGCAGACACCTTACACTCAGTAGGAAAATACTCAAGACGTAAAATAGCACTAAAAAGTAGACATTTGCAAGCGCATTTAATGGGGTCTCACTATTAGCTATATAATCATAAAGGGAACGACTTCAGGACCCAAGTGAACTGGAGAAACTAGGCTATTTCGGGGTATGCAGCGGCCTGCCTTCCAAACCTAACCTGACCTACTATTAGCTATCAAATGCCTGTATTCACACCGTATATTGTACAGTACCTCAGCCAGTTATCTAATCGCATCGTTAGCAATGATTTCGGATTAGGTCTCGCCACATCCATTGCATAGCCTGGGACTGATTCCCAAGGATATTTTTGGGATTAGCTTTAGGAAGAATGAATAAGCGGTTGGAAAAATTCTTTTTTTCTTCATATATTTTTCTTTATATCATACGAGTACATTATATATTTCAAGTTCAGCTTCCTTTGACATAACCCTGGCAACCCATTAAATAATTACTTTCTTATAATACCGGTTACTTGGAAGAAAACTATTATATTTTGCTGTTATAAAAAAATGAAACATCTAAAGTAATATTAGTTTGTTTATGTTGAAAAAAAAAGAGAAATGTTGTTTTCTATAATTATAAACATTCTTCTTTCGGCCATTGTCTCACTAATCCCATCAAATTGATTTTAAACTCCAAAACATATTTTTCCTGCCAACAGCAGCAGCGGTTTCAATGAAAAATACTCGTACAGCGGAGTGAACAACTTAAAAATGTGATTCGTTTTTCTTTTTTGTTCTTTCTTCAACTCGCTGCTATTGTGTTGATGTTCGCTCTAAACTTGAGCGTGTCCAATAAAATTCCTCAAGATAACAAAGCCCTGCGTATCTATTAGTTTTTTGTTTTAGTATTTCAGCTTGCTGTTGTTGGCTTTTTTTCTTTTTTTTTTTTTTTGTAATTTTTTCTTGCCAAATAAAATGACTAAAACGTGATGATATTTCAAAGAAAAAACACCAAAATGGTTGGTATTATACGAATAGTTATGTTTAATGCTAAACACTGATGGCTGTTGTTATTATAGTTGTTGCCATAGTTGTGGGGCGAGGCGAGGCGAGGGGAGGCGTACAACCAGCAACGTAGTGCCACAAAACGATCATTTGCACCATGATGACGATGAGATTAACAACAGGGGATAATACCTGCATAGTGCCTGTATTAAGAGTTCACAATGATACACGAGTAAATCCCCAAAGCGATGTTAATTAGAATTTATTTGATGGCAAAATATTTCTGGCGTAGTGTTCCAGAAATTGGAATTTTCTAAACGAAATTTAAATAAATTATTTTAAAAAAATTAATTTTTCTGAAAACGCTGCTTCTAAAAGTTAACTTACAAAAGCCCAGTTCAGACTATTATACTTTGTATTAATACTTGTCAAAAATTCAAATAATACATGCAAGTCTGATATAAGTAAGTCTGAATGTAAGTAATTCTTCATACATACGAAAAATAATACGATAAAAATTTGACATCCCTTACGACTTTGTTGTTTTTTGAAACTTTTCAAAACGATAATACTTTTCATTGGATCAGGGTTGTGTCTTTTAGCAAACCAGCTATTTAAAGATTTAGTAGCCGACTATTTATTAGCCGATGGCGTGCCGTCATCGATAGTATTTTTTGTCGTTATAAGAAAGCTCGAAATTTGAGATTTAACTGTCGTATAAATGTAAATGTATTTTGCTCATGCTATATGTAGAACATAAAATACTTTGGTGCTAATAAATTTGGATCTGTTTTACATAATTATTATTGTAACTGCCGAAGATTTTCAAGCGCCGGCACGTCTACCGCCTACGGCCAAGAGCACATCTATTTGCTGAATAAATAAAACAAAGTTGAAAGTTTTTACATACTCGTATTTAAGGATACTTCAGACTATCACACTTTGCAGTAAGACTTGCCAAAAATTCAAATAATACGTGCAAGTGAGATAGAGATTTGACATCCCATAACATTTCACAATTTTTAGACATTTTTTTAAACAAAAAGATTTTTCATTGGATCAGGGTTGCATTTTTTGTAAAAGCAAATAATAAAAATATTAAAACCGGACGTTAAGTAAATTGGATGTTTATTTTCAAATCATATTTCTTCTTTTATTTTAGGTGTGATGGTGTGAAAACAAAATGTAATGGTACGTTAGATTTTTTGACAGTCGCAACAAATATCTTTAAATTTTTGTCCCACAAAATCCAATCAAAATCTTAAGACTTTTATGATAGTCTGAAATGCCCTTAATGAACATTTTTAAAGAAGAAATAAAATTATAAAACTAACAAATTTGAAAAATGATGAGCCAAAAAGAAAAACCATGTTTTTAGGAGTTGTGGCAGCAGTCGATTTTCTGCAATCACATGCATATGGCTCCTTTATTGCAACATAGTCATATCTCAAAAAATGAGCTTTTCGAGTTAATAATGCAGAATTGTTAACGGTACTACCTTTTATATTATGCCAAAAATTTTGTCAAATTTCTTTTAAACTGTGTTCTTCAGGAGATATTTTCTAAAAAAAAATTTCGAAGACTTGTGTGGAAACTAAAAGTTTCAAGTGCGTTTTTCTCGAAACAAGCTTTGTTGAGTTATGACTATGTTGCAATAAAGGAGCGATATGTATTTATATACTTACGTAAATAAGTACATATGCATGTGCGTACTTCCATAATTTTATTTAAATTAACATCCTTTCGACAATATCTTCGCTCATTTTGGGAATTTTAGTTATTATAATTCATACCTAAAGGGCGCTTCTGGCTATCATACAAGTCTCAACAAAGAAGTGCCCTTTACTACCTTTTTATCACGAAAAATTTTTTCGCAATTTTTAGGAAGTTAAATCAAACTTAAACACGATAAAATAATTAAAATTTATTGTTTTGTAAAAAAAATATGAACAGCTGTTTTCTTTTCTACTCAAATTTGTTAGTTTCTATCAAGTGTGATGGTGTGCATGCAAAATCTAATTTACGTTAGACTTTTTGACAGTCGAATGAAAGTATTTATTCTTGTATAATAGTCTGATCGGGATTAAAGTAGTATCTTAACTTACAACTTGGCGTTAGTCAAGAATGATAGAAATACAGATTATGCCATGCGCATGATTTCCCGTTAGATGGCGTAGTTTAACCCATGCAAAGGTTGCCTGTGTTTGTATTGAAAAATTTTATTTGTGTTTAATATTGATGATCCAAAATTAGTATATTGTACGTTTGGAAGATGAATATGAACGTCATAATCTGTAGTTTGTTGAATTTGAAGAAACTATATACATATGTGGATATAATAGATAAAAAAAAAATCAACCAATCGACAATATATTGAACTCTCAGATTTATTTGTTTTTTACACGGAAATAAAATTTATAATTTTTTTTATGAAACCCAGAAATCCTTAGTTTATGTAAGCGTGAAAATTTTCCTTTAAAAACGTATTACGAAAAGTAGTTAGATACATAGTTTGTCGTTTTTTCATTACTTTTGTAGAAAACTATATTGAAAATATATTTGTATGCCTGTGGTATACAAAGATGGAGAACTGCCGCCACCTTCTCTAAAATTTATATTTAAAACAAGTAAGAGTGTAGTATATTCGGCTGGGCCGAATCTAAAATACCCTTCACGATAGTCACGAATATGTATAGTATATTAAAAATGTGACCTAAATATGCTCGGTTATATATGAACCGATATCGGAGTTTTCTATTTTCTGTATTTTAGTAACATTCTTTTGTAAAAAAAAAAAAATTTAATGAAAAAATCGGTTCAGGCTATATCTCGGGTATATATGGACCGATATCGAAAATTTTAATTTTCTATATTTATATAACCTTATTTCATTACCAGAACTGCTTTTGAGCACAAAAAATTGTTTAAGTTCGGTTTAGGCTATATCTCGGGAATATATGGCCCGATATCGGAAATTTTAATTTTCACTATTTTCGTAACCTTCTCTTATAACAAGAACTGCTTTTCAGAAAAAAATGTTATTGGAAAAATCGGTTCAGGCTATATCTCGGGTATATATGGACCGATATCGGATATTTTCTTTTTCCATATTTATATAACCTTATTTCATTACCAGAACTGCTTTTGAGCACAAAAAAGTTGTTTAAATTCGCTTACTCGACATTTTCATCAAAAAACCGGCTAGGCTATATATCGGGTATATATGGGCCGATATCGAAAATTTTAATTTTCCATATTTATATAACCTTATTTTATTACCAGAACTGCTTTAAGGTGAAAAAAGTTGTTTAAGTTCGCTTACGCGACATTTTCATGAAAAACCCGGTTTGGGCTATATCTCGGGTATATATGGACCGATATCGGAAATTTTTATCTTCCATATTTATATAACCTCATCTTATTACCAGAACTGTTTTTAAGCAAAAAAAAGTTGTTTAAGTTCGCTTCCGCGACATTTTCATGAAAAACCCGGTTTGGGCTATATCTCGGGTATATATGGACCGATATCGGAAATTTTCATTTTCCATATTTATATCACCTTATTTTATTACCAGAACTGCTTTAAGGCGAAAAAATTGTTTAAGTTCGCTTACGCTTCATTTTCATGAAAACCACGTTCCAGGCTATATCTGCGGTATATATGGACCGATATCGGAAATTTTAATTTTTCATATTTATATAACCTTATTTTATTACCAGAACCGCTTTTAAGCAAAAAAAGTTGTTTAACTTCGCTGACGCGGCATTTTCATGAAAAACCCGTTCTAGTCTATATCTCGAGTATATGTGGACCGATATTGGAAATTTTCATTTTTCATATTTATACAGCTTTATTTCATTACTAGAACTGCTTTTGAGCACAAAAATGTTGTTTTAGTTTGCTTACGCGACACTTTTATGTAAAAAAAAAGTTTTTTAGCTTCGCCTATGCGACATTTTCATTAAAAATCCGATTTGGGCTATATCTCGGGTATATATGGACCGATTTTTGCCTTTTAGTCACCATGCTTAATAAATGTGTGAAGTTTGAAGCAAAACGAACAACTTTTGTTTTCAAAAATTTTCATACAAAACTGCAAAAAAAAAATGGCTTTTTTCGGAATTTTGAATATATCTCAGCTATACGTGGACCGATATTACTGAATTTCAATAGCAAACCCATGAATCGATGGGGTAAAAGAATGGTGAAAGAAAAAAGTTTCTAAGTCTAATGGTTTTCTCAGAAACGGTATTTCAACAGCGGACAGACGGACAGACGGACATCGCTTAATCGACTTTTCCATTAATTCTGATTCAGAATATATATACTTTATAGGGTCGCAAAAAAAAATCTGTAGAAATTACAAACGGAATCACAAACTTATATATACCCTTTACATTTTTGTGAAGGGTATAATAAAATTTAATTAATAAATATATAAATAATATTAATAAGCATTTATTTTTCAGATAGGATATTACAAAGCATATATTACTCGTATAACTTTTAGTAATGCTTAAATTAACCAGTCTATGCCAACAGAAAGTAAATATGTAGCTCATCGAGAAGAAAAATAAGTATAACTGTGGCGCAACTGGTAGTGAGTGATTCGTTGCGTTTTATACCTTATAAAACTGCTTTCAGCTAGAATTATTTTTTACTGGTTTCTAAGTTAAAGATTCTGATAAAAATTTCTCTGTTTCGTGAAGTCAAATTCGTCATTGGTAAAAAAACAATTTATAAAGTCTGAGAAGTCAATATATAATATTTTACTCGGAATAGTTACATAGCATATAATGTAAGATTTGCCAGCCCTGCAGGTAAAAGGACATATAACAGAAAAGTAAAGTACATTTACCAGAAATAACATTAAAAATGCACCTTTTAAAAATACTTATCAAAAAAATTTGAGTCAGAAAAGTACATTAAAGAAAGGACTGTGGAAAACACACATTTCACAGCAGTGCCCTTAAAAATAACACCTTTGATAAAAACACACATTTTAAAACAGTACCTTTTTAAAAAAAGTACCCTTAAAAATAGTACCTTTGATAAAAACTTTAAAGAAAGGGGCTATGAAAAACACATTTTAAAACAGTACCTTTAAAAAAAAGTACCCTTGAAAATAATACCTTTGATACAAACTTGAAAATTCACACATTTTAAAGAAAAAACGATTAAAAATATTAAAAAAAAAACATTAAAAAACTAGCTTTTAAAAATAAAAAGTATCTTTGGAAAAAATTACTTAAGAAAAAAAAAACGTTTTATAAAAGTATATTAAAAAAAGACCTTTCAAAAAAGTGGCTTTGAAAAACAAACCTTTTAATAAAGCTCCTTTTTAAAGATGTACAATGTACAAGTATATACAAAGTTCCTTTTAACAAAAGTACTATTTGAAAAAGGTAACTTTAAGATAAAATGCCTTTAAAAAAAACTACTTTTAACAAGAATCTTTTAAATAAGTACTTGTTAAAAAAAGTATCTTTAAAAAAGTGTTTTCCAAAAAAGTTCATTAAAAAAAGGCCTTAAAAAAGTACCTTCAAAAGAATAGACCTTTTATAAAAGTTTTATGAAAAAGTACGTTTCAAAAAAGTACTATTTGAAAAAAGTAATTTTTAGAAAAAAATTTTATTTTAAGTTGCTTTAAAATATCAATTTTTAAAATTACCTTTAAAAAGCTACATTTCTGTAAATGTAGACATATGTGAAGATCCACATATAGCCCCTTTATTGCAACAACATCATAAGTGAAAAAAACTTGGGGGAAAACTCGTTTTTTCCATCTAATTCTTATAAAAAATGTTTTAAATATACACAGTTTAAAAAATGTGTTGGCCGCTTGAATGAATGTTTGGCACACTATTGTGTATTGTTAACTTAAAAACATAATTTTTTGAGTTCTGACTTTGTTGCAATAAATGAGCGATGTTTGCATATTTATGTAAACTAAGTGGGAATCACCGGTCGACGAAATCGACCACATTCTTCTTCTTTCGCTCTTAAATAATGCACTCTTATATAAAATCCAAAGTTCAAACCAATAAAACCGTGAAAACCTACATATGCAAAACACGCCCTAAAGGCACCAAATTTTATAAAACGAAATATTTCTTTTTCTTTCGAAATTTATCTGCGGCATTTTATCATAACATCTTAAGTCAAGAATAGACTAGCAGGAATTTCAATGGAAAACTATATTTAAGAACAAATGAATATAAGCCAAAATTAAAAAAAATTTTGTCAATAATACGAAAAAATATTTTTAAAAATAAATATTGTATACTCAACAAATTAGATGCAATTTTTGCAATTTTCAAAATTTGACTTAAGTTGTTATGATAAAACACCACAAATATGTGTACTACAGCAAGATTGTTCTGATTGTGAGCTGCAAAATGTAACGTAAAAGTTTTGCACATAAATACTTTTTTCTTACATTAAAACTAAAAATTGAGTTGAGTTTGATTTGGCACCAGCGAAACTTAGAAGGCGCACGGAAAATTAAAAAAAAGCATACCACGCACCGCGAAAATAATTTTAAAAAGCTCCAAAAACGGCGCGAAAAGCACCGAGTTGACGATGCTGGCTATAAACACCAAAGCAAGGTGAATTCATTATTAGGTGGATGAATCGGCGAATTCAGGCGATTTCGGTAAATATGGTGGCACTTCCTCTGTCATGTTTTGTTTACCTTTTTCGGCGCCATTTAAATTTTTGTACATGTTCTTTATCAAGGCGAATTTATACAGGTGAATGGAAGTGGGAAGGCGAATTCAATACTATGTATTTTGTTATTGTAAAACTTACTGTGAATGTCAAAATATAAATTCGCCCAAAATTGTTCAGCTTAAAAAAAATATTACATAAACGTTAAATACAAATTTTTATAATTGTTTGTAATTAAAATCACAGATTATAATGGCTTTTCACTTTTAAATTCACAAAAAATGGCGCGAAAATGTTTGTAAGCAAAAGAAAAAAAAAAGTTGACAGTCTCATTGGAAAAAACGTGGCAAGCAAAAAATAATCACCTGAGCTGTCAAGTTCACCTAGTAATGAATTCGCCTTGGGTAAATGCGGGCGGGAAGGCGAATTCAGTACTATGTACTTTGTTACTGTAAAACATATCGTGAATGTCAAAATCTAAATTCGCCTAAGATTGTTCAGCTGGGAAAAAATTTTATATAAACGTTAAATATAAACTTTTATAATTGTTTGTAATTAAAATCACACATTATATTAGTTTTTCACTTTTAAATTCATAGAAATTTCTTGAAATTGCACTAAATCACACAAAAAAGTCTGCAGATTAAAATGGCGCAAAAATGTTTGTAAAGAAAAGAAAAAAGATTTGACAGTCTCATTTGAAATAACGCAAGAAGCAAACAATAATCACCTAAGCTCTCAAGTTCACCTAGTAAAGAATTCGCCTTGTTCTTTATAAACTACTTTTGACAGCTGAAGTGTGAATTCGCTTTTTACACCAGCAAACTACCTGTTGTTTTTTTATTGTTGTAGCGACGCGGCTACCTTGTTTTTTGTATCATGCACCTTAGGTATAAATATTAATTGATATTTTTCTTAAACATTTTTTTTACCTTCTCTCGACTCAAGCTGTGGCTGTGTTATGTAACTTTGGCGAGAAGCTCTCGCGTCGAAAACTTGTGAAACAAATTATTCCATCGTTTCTCGAAAAGTGAGAAAAAACTGCGTCTGTAACTCATGTCGAAAACTATCCAAAGCGATTACGTCGTTACGTTAGAAATGTCTGAAAATATAAAACGATGCCGACGTGCAATTTTAAAAATGAAAGCGCCAGCCACAATTAGTACCGCCGCCGACCAAAAATTGCTAAACTTAAGAAATGTTGTTCGACGGCGTCATATTATAACCGTCGGCTATTCTAGAAAATGTATGGTATGGCTCTAATGTTTACATTTTATTTACAAATACATACATACATATTTATGCGCAAAATTTTGTAAAATTAAAAAAATAATTGCAATTTGTGAATTCTGAAAAAAAACATTATAAAATTGTTATATCATACTATGTTGCGTCGGATATTAAAATTGTTGAAATTAAAAACTTAGGTATTCCCTTAAAACTTGTTGTGTGAAGGGTAATAAAGTTAATTAAAAAGTTAAAATAAAAAAACAATCATTCTAAACTGTGTAAATATCTATTTGATACTTAAATTAACAGCAAAATACTTATTTTTCAGCATTATTATTCATTTAGTGATGATTGTTGTTATTTGAAAAACTATCTCACAGCCTTTTTATTTGCGAGAAATAATGAAAGTTGAATGCGTGAAATTTTTGCGATAAAGTTTTACAGACACAGTTTTTCTGTAAAATGGCGAGTAAATTCCTTACGTGACAGCTATTACTCACCAAAAAAGTTATAGCTACAGTTTACTGAGAAAAGCAGCTGTTTGTTTCAACTTTGTTTCATTTCGCACGTTTCAGTCGAAAAGTTTCTCGTGGCGAGAGTTACAGAACACAGCCACTGTACTGTTTGATGTAAAGCCACAGAAATTAAAATTTAACATCGTTTGGTAACAATTGTTATTTTCTCAAGAACCCGCTTGTTATTTTGTTAACTTTTTTAACCTACATACGTACTTAAATATGGCCGTAATCATAAAAAATACAATATTTCGTGTTTATTAAGGGCGTATTTGACAAATTACTGAACAAAGTTTTCCAAATAAGCCTTTAATAAATATAAAATGTGCGTATAATTAAAAATTATTCCTCCTAAAGCCCAGTTCAGACTATTATACTGTGTATTAATACTTGTCAAAAATTAAAATAATACATGCAAGTCTGATAGTCTGAATGTAAACCGTCTTACATACGAAAAATAATACGATAAAAATTTGACATCTCATACGACTTTGTTGTTTTTTGAAACTTTTCAAAACGATAATACTTTTCATTGGATCAATTGGTTGTGTCTTTTAGCAAACCAGTGGCTGTGTTCAGTAACTCTCGCCACGAGAAACTTTTCGACTGAAACGTGAGAAATGAAACAAAGTTGAAACAACTATAACTTTTCTTGGTGAGTAATAGCTGTCACGTAAGGAAATTACTCGCCATTTTACACAAAAACTGTGTCTGTAAAACTTTTGCGAAAAAATTTCCCGCTTTCAACTGTCATTATTTCTCGCAAATAAAAATGCTTTGAGATATTATTTCAAATAACAATAATCATCATAAAATGAATAATAATGCTGAAAAAACAAGTATTTTGCAGTTAAATTAAGTTTCACATATATATTTACACAGTTTAGAATGATTGTTTTTTTATTTTAACTTTTTATTTAATTTTTATACCCTTCACACAGCAAGTTTTAAGGGAATACTTATATAAGTTTGTAATTTCCACAATTTAAATTTCCGACCCAACAAAGTATATTGTAATACTTTTATAATGTTTTTGTAAATAAAATGTAAACGTTCGAGCCATACCATACATTTTCTAGAATAGCCGGCGGTTATAATATGACGTCGTGGGACAAAATTTCTTAACTTTAGTAATTTTTGGTCGACGGCGGTACCAATTGTGGCTGGCGCTTTCATTTTTAAAATTGCATGTCGGCTTCGTTTTATATTTTCAGACATTTCTAACGTAACGACGTAATCACTTTGGATAGTTTTCGACATGAGTTGCAGACGCAGTTTTTTCTCACTTTTCGAGAAACGATGGAATAATTTGTTTCAGAAGTTTTCGACGCGAGAACTTTTCGCCAAAGTTACAGAACACAGCCACAGGTGCTTAAAAATTTAGTAGCCGACTATGTATTAGACGATGGCGTGCCGTCACCGATAGTATTTTTTGTCGTTATTTGGGATTTAGCTGTCGTATATAAATAAATTTTGCTCATGCTATATGTAATTAGAACATAAAATATTTTGGTGCTTTTAAATTTGGATCTGTTTTACATAATTATTATATTAGTTGCTAAAGACGAAGAGCTCACCTGCCGCCGTGTAAAGTTTCACGTTGGCACATCTCTCTGCTGAATAAATAAAAAAATATGAACAGCTGTTTTCTTTTCTACTCAAATTTTTTGGTTTATAACAAGTGTGATGGTGTGAATGCAAAATCTAATTTACGTTAGACTTTTAGACAGCCGCAAGAAATGTGTTTAGACTTTTATCTCACAAAATCGAATGAAAGTATTTATACTCGTATAATAGTCTGATCGGGCCTTAAAAGGTATTTTTGTTATCATTAAATAAATTTAAAATTTTTGCCATAAGAAAAAAACATCTTTTATTGAGTTACCCTTTTTAACCACCAAAAACAAAAATAAAGGCATTATTATAACAACTTGAATGGTTGCCTGATGGACTAAGTTCAATCAAAATGAGGCAATTGAAGACAACATTGTTGCTTTAACTGCTCTTTGTTATTTTGTCCAAAACTTTGTACCGCTTGCTTGAAAACAAATGTACGAAATGCAGTTGTAACGAAACGGCGACCCAAAAAAATATCAGTCAGCAGCAGCAGCGAAATCAGCTCCTTTCATGTTTAAGCACAAGAAAGAAGAAAACTATAAGACATTATATTTTTTTCAGGAAATATTGAAACCGCTGAATATTTTCATTGTTTTTGTTTTTTTTTTATTTTTTAAGTAAATTATTTACTCATCAAAGTATAAAAAGAATTCAAATACGAATTCATTCTTATTTGAATTCTTACAAAGAAAAAAAAAAAAAAGAAAACACTGAATGTGTAAAATTTTAATTTATTTATTTCATACAATTGACAGAAATTTTGACAGAAAACATCTTAGATTTGACGGAGTTAGTATCTTAAAAATAATGGCATCTTAATAATTCTCAGAAACCATTTTTTGAAGCATGAAATGCCAGAAGAGAAGTCACTAGACAAGACAAGTACACAAAATCGTGTGGCGATCAATATAACGTTGTTACAAGTGTATCCATTGACAGCCCGGTTGACTGCCTGACTTATGTATCTTGCGCTTCAATTCAATCTACTTTGTATGTACCTACATATGTATATATGTATGTATTCTTACATACATATGTACCAGTGTTGCCAAGCGTAGGGATTTTTCCCTTTTTGTACAGATTTATTTGTTTATTTCCACATGTAGGGCTGTCCTTTTCCCTACATGTGGAAATAAACAAATAAATCTGTACAAAAAGGGAAAAATCCCTACGCTTGGCAACACTGGTACATATGTATTTTGTCTGATAAGTTTTATTATATGGAATTTTTAAATTATCGCGAATGGTTAAAATTATTATATGTTATTATGCTATTATAATTTTTCCGACTATGAGGAAAAATCGTTGCCGAAAATGGATATCGATGCATTTACATCCAATTTATATACAACGTCTAATATTCTAACTAACGAAATACTTATTCCAAATTACGCCAAAATTATCAAAATCGTTTTAAAGTTGATGGGAGTGCTTTTTCTATAACTGCCAATCGACGTATAGAAAGAGGAAAAACTAAACCGTGTAGTTTCAAATTTCATATGCATTCTAATGTGGGTGAGAGACGATACTAATTTTCGTACTTAACGAAGTATGAGTTGTAGTACGGTTTTCACATACACGTTACTACAACTCATAGTATTTCATTTCAAAGAAATATTTTAAAGGCAATACACGCGCCGGCAAATCAATATTCGTATAATATGATATTGTTTATATTAATTTCGTCTAAATTTTTCCAGCTAAAGATCGTTGTTTTGTTGTTTTTTTGATTAAATAGGTTTAGCAATTTTATATTTTCGATATTTCGATAATAGTTTCTTAGCATCTTTAGGCAAAATTAAAATATTACTAAATTAAATGCTATTTAACAAACTATTGGCGAAATATATAAAATATAAAATCGTTAAACCTTTTTTATAAAAAAACAACAAAATAACGATCCTTAGCTGGAGAAGAATTTACACGAACTTAAATAGTTTTTATATTTCAAACAAAATATTTAACACATGAAATCTGCTCTTCATAAAACAAATTTCGCTCTACTACAGCATGATACACGATACTTATTTTCATACTTACGAAAGCTCCGCCCACGAAAATCAAAATTTTTTGATTTTCATACTACAAAGTATACTTCGCAAGTACGACAGCATGATATACGTTACTAATTTCATACTTGTACGATTTGTCGTACGATTTATAGTAACGTCTATCATAGGTATAAGATATCATTTGCCATCATTTTAAATAATTGCATACATTTAAATGTACACCCCCTAACCTCATTAAAAAACTTGAATCACAAAGATCTCCTAACTAATAATATTAAATGATTGCATATCTATATATCGTTGGTCTCAGTAGAAAGGCCCTAACTTGCATTTTTTCCGAACTTATGTTCGTTAATGATTTGAACAAATTTGAAGAAAGATTTAATGGATACAATAAAAGTCGCTTTTCGGTGAGACTAGTTGCAGCTGTGTTTGATGTTAGATGAAGACCAAGTCACTTAAAATAATACATTTATAAAGCTAAAAACATCGTAAAGTTATATTTTTTACACTACTTTCTAGTAAAAAGTTCTACCTCTTAGAATTTACAATAAACATTTGTTTGTATTAAAATAAATTATTTGCAAATGAAAAATTGCGTAGGGAAAAATGTAGGGAAATATTTTTTTTTTGTTTGTAGGGGAAAATAACGATTTTTATGAGTTATTGTAGGGATTTCACAAAAAATCTCCTGGCAACACTGATATGTACACACTACCTACTAGCAAACGTACTAGCACTAGCTTATGAGCATGAGTAAAATTCTGTTTTGCTGCTTTTCTAATAATCGGTCGGTCGCCTTCCTTCTTGACTGACATGTTGTTTCACTAAAAGACAAAGTTGTTGTTTTCGCTGATGTTGTCAACTAAAGACATTGATTTACCCTTAGGGAAATGTCAATAGTAGTTTCACATGCTGACACACAAACGGCATAGCAAACGTAAAAAGAAAATGAACATTGATGATTTCCTAACATGCCAAAAAGAGTTTTACTTATCTAGTGATTCATAAGGAATCTAAAGGAATTAATTGCTCAATAACGATGTGAGTCGACTCACGCAAGAAAGATCCCAGCGGCGAACACTGCCTACCACATTACTTCTCTTCGATGATGTGTGCAACACTTTGTAATCAATGAATGGTAACTTACTTTATTTTGTGCATCAATCCGTCGTGCCACACTTTATCAAAAGCTTGGGAAATGTCAACGAAAGGAGCTGAGCAATACTTATTCTCCTCAAAGGTTTGTCTTATGACATTGACTAGTCTGTGCGTTTGTTCTATGGTGCTATGTTTAGCCTGAAATCCAAATTGATCATTAGGGATACATCCCACATTATTCAGTATTGGAGAAAACTTCGCCATTAAAAATTTTTCGAACAATTTTGAAATTGTTGGTAGTAGACTTATTGGTCTATATGATTCTACTTTAGTGGGATCCTTCCCTAGCTTGGGTATCATAGTAATCATAGAGACCTTCCTCTCTGCAGGATAATACTCAAGACGTAAAATAGCGTTAAAAATAAAAAGTAGAACTCTTCTAGCTAAACGAGGTAACTGTTTAAGCATTTTACCAGTAATTTGATCAATACCTGGAGCTTTCCTGGGGTTTATGTTATTGATAACGTTTTCGACATCTTGAAAATTAAGTCTCAAAGATACAGGCTGTCTAACAGCATATGGCGGAAATTCTGCTGCAGCATCCGCTGAATCATTTGTCGTAAAAACATTTCTCAAATGATTAACATACACAATCCCCTTTTCAGAATGGCTTCTTGCCCAGTCACCAGTTGAAGTTCGCAGAGGTCTTTTTAAACCTGTTGTCACTTTCCACAAGGAATAATCAGATTGAGGGGTGCCATGAAGGCTTTCCAAATAAGTTTTAAGGGAAGCTATTCTATGGATTTCTTAAATGAGTTATGCATTCCCGTAGCCTAGTTTTGAGCTGGGGAGATCTGCGAAGTTGCCACTCTCGTCTGACTCTTCTTTTTTCTGACAGAAGTTGCTCAATTTGTTTTCATTTCTGGATCTTATATGACTAGTGGTAGCATGCTGTACGGCCAGTTTGAGGGTTTCAGAAAAATCGTTAATTGACACATCAATATCTTCAGGCGTTCTCAAAGCGATATTTTCTGTACAATGTGTACTATTGACGGTCAACGGAGAGCCAATCTCTTGAGGGAACGAAACAGAGATTATAGTGGGTGAGTGATCTGATGAGAAATCTAATGAAGGCTCCACTTGCATCCACTCTAAAGGAAAATTTTTCGCAACTCCAAAATCTATAACGTCTGGGATCTTTAGTCGGTCTGACGGCCAATAAGTGGGGTGTCCGCTTGAAACCACATCTAAGCCCATTTTGGAAACGGTGTTAAAACGCACACGGCCTTTCGAGGTAATTAAACGTGATCCCCAAAAAGTGTGCTTAGCGTTATAGTCGCCAGCCGCTAAAAATCGAGGACCAAGTGATTTGAAAAAATGTGAATACTGATTTTCTGTTACTGAAAATCGTGGTGGTGAGTAAATCGAGGATATAACAATTTTTTCATGGAAATAATCAATGCATATATTTGTAGCTTGGAGATATTCCTCACGTGTCCCGTTCATTAGATAGTGCTTAATTTTGGTCTTTATCAAAATTGCCGAACCGCCGCAAGATCTTCCACGGGGATCTTTTGTGTCATATAGTGTGTAGCCATTAATTTTGAAATAACTGTTGGTTGTCAAATGAGTTTAAGCAGTCATCATTATATCGATCTGCTTTTCCATAAGGAAGTGCTTAAGTTCATTTTTGTGTTGGCGAATGCCGTATGCGTTCCAGAAGCATATTTTTACAGTGGCAGTTGACTGCCAATTTATTATATCCTTCATAAAAATGTAAAGGATATATAAAAGTTTGTGATTCCGTTTGTAATTTCTACAATTTTCGTTTCCAGCCCTATAAAGTATACGAGTATAAATTCAGGTGTAAAATCACCGAATGCGATGTCGAGCAATGTTATCGAAATTTTTCATTTTGGTATCATGGTATACGATATCGAATGAATTGTATTGCAATGATATAAAAAAGTGAAAGATTTTTTTTTGTACTCGTACTTTTAGGAAATGTGTGGTATTAAATCTACATATCCAAAATTCCGAAAAAATCATTTTTTTTGCGAATTTGTATGAAAATTATTGAAAATTTTTTTTTGTTCTCCTTCAAACTTGACACAATTATTTGGTGTGGTGTTAAAAAAGCAGAAAAATATTTCCCCGATATCTGTCCATATTTGTCCAAGATATAGCCTAAACCGATTTTTAATAAAAATGTCGCCTAAGCGAACTTAGACAACTTTTTTGCTTAACAGCAGTTCTGGTAATAAAATAAGGTTATTTAAATATGGAAAATGAAAATTTCCGATAACGGTCTATGTACAGCCGAAATATAGTCTAAACCGATTTTTTTCACGAAACAATATTTGTTTGTTTACAAGCAGTTATGGTAATAAGAGGAGGTTACTAAAAAAAAGAAAATGAAAAATTCCGATATTGGTCCATATATACCTGCAATATAGCCTTGTTCTGTTAATATAAAGAGGTCGGCAAATACTGAAAATAAAAATTTCCGATATCGGTCCATATACATATATACGAGATATAGTCTAAACCGATTTTTCCATTAAAAAGTTGTTTTTTGCTTAAAAGCCGTTCTGATTATGAGGTTTCTAAAATACAGAAAATGAAAATTTCCGATATCGGTTCATATATACCCGAGATAGTATATAGCCTAAAACGATTTTTTTATGAAGCATTTTTTTTTTTGCTTAAAAATAGTTTTGGTAATAAAATAAAAGTTTCTGAAATCGGTCCATATATATCCGAGATATAGTCTAAACCGATTATTCTATGATATAATTTTACTTGCTTTAATGCAGGTGTGGTAATAAAAGAAGGTTACCTTATACAGGAATTGAAAATTTCAAATATCGGTCCATATACTTATATCAGAGAATATTTTGTTCAAATTTGTAATACGTACTATATATTTACCTGACTATCGTGAAGGGTATTTTAGATTCAGCCCAGGCGAATATACCACCCACCAAATATTGCACACACTTTCATATGATATGTTCACCATTTCAACAATATCACGTAATTTGACTCGGCGATCATTCATAACGATATCGAGGAGTTTCGTCATATTTTTTGTGTAGTAACCACCTCTTTTATTTATTTCTAATATGCCTATAGAATAAAAAAACCTTACAGGCTCTTTTGGCGGTATTGCTCTAGTGATTGTTCGGCCGTGTTTAAATTCAGCAATCCAATATTTCAGCATGTAATCTAACAGAACAGACTCGCCGTAATGCTTATCGAGCTTTTCTTTTGTCATTTTCGCCATTTTTTCTTTCAAATAATAGTGTTTAATCACTGCATGAAATTCACTTTTTTCCATTTCGCAAGAAACACAAAATTTGCTTACTTCAAACGACTACAACAAATAAACTAATCGATGAATTTTGGTGAAATTTTAACAGCTAATCGCAACTAAAAAAAAAATTATATTTGTGCTGCCATCTAGCGCTGGATAGCTTGAATATCAATCAATCCGCCCTCGTATGTAAGGTAAAAATATTAAACCCTGTCAAGCAATCTATATATATGTATACGCAGTTTAAAAAATTATTTTCAGTCATAGTTAAAGCACTCCTTTTATTCTCTGACCATACTGCATAGTCGTCGTTTTCTTCTTATTATTGAAGTTATATTTTGTTGCATGTTGTGGGTTTGATGGCGATAGACTAATCCATGTTGCAATCCTAAATTAAGGTGTATGTGTGTTTGTTCAGAAAGATTGTGCGGTAACATGCAACGTACCAAAAAAAAAAAAAAAACTGTTCAAACAAAGTTAAAAATCTTTTTGGTATTTTAATCGAATTTTCGTGATGTTGTAGAAAATCAAAAAGAGAAAAAAGTTTTTTCTTAATTTTTTTGTAAACAAATGTATTCAAACGTTTATAAAGTGGTGCATGTGCTTAGCGGTAATATTAATAAGGCCTTCCGAAGTGATAACTTTGAGAACAGATCAAAACATCAAGAAATATTTTCCTTTAAAAGAAAATACGGTGATTTTTTATACTACTCTTTTAAAGCCGCAACCAAAATCATGTTAAATTTTTACAACGATTTTTAAGACATGTCGTTTTTTTAATTGTCGTCCTTAAAAAAAATCGTTTGTCTCTTTTTATCCTTTTGCTAGTTCCGAAGTGATTACCCTGCCAGCCGAATGAAAATTAAACAGTTTAAAAAAATAACAAACAAGCCAACAACAGTTGTGAAAAATATTTACATCAGCACCTGCCTTTACGGCCTTATCTGATGATGGACCAGTTTCACGAGTGAACTATTCACGATTCACCAATGCCCCCGTGTGGCTGTCTAGGCTCACACAGGTAGCAATTTATGTCATATGTTTGCAGCCATATGAGCAACTTCTTGTTGAGAAGTTCGGGCCTTCTAATCCCTCCTGTATTCAATTTCCCTGCAATCAATGGGTGCCGAAACCCACTAAGAGCATCCGCCCTTAAACCAACTCACCCGTCAACCAGCACCACTGGTTCCTCACAGTACAGATATCTATTGTAAAGGCAACAGATCCTCGGGAGGTTGTTAGTCTCCGAAAAAAGCCACGCACCAAATAATCATCAGGGATACTAACTCCCTCTTCCTGCGCTTTAGGGTTAAACCACAGCTAGAATGTTCCAGCCAAGGCACCTCAACCATTATCAGCCCGGGTTGAACTGCAAGCAGAACCACCCGGGGGCAATGCTGATTCCCGTTCTGCCAATTTATATCCTTGGTAATAGCTTCGGAAACCAACACAATATAAGTTATGCTGCTTCCTAGAGTTTTATTTGTTACAACAAACGAGGGACTCCTTCCCCTCTTTGCCAGAAAAACAGAGTGGCCTGGTTTGGAATATGCTGGGGAAAAACCTGTTTCCCGGGGTGAACAGATGAATCAAAAAGATATTAGAAAAAAACCATGAAAAACAAAATACATGTCTTTTTTCCTTTCAATCTTCTCCGTACAATGAGTACTCAAATATTTCTTATATTTTAGCCAATTAACTCTAGTGACGGTCCATGCTATCTATATAATATGATTTTTTTTCTGAAACTGGATGGTACGACACTAAAACGTGTTAAATTTTTATCAAAAGTGGTAATACAATATCTCAGAAACCATAAGTACATCCCTGGAGATTGCACAAAACGATTGATGTATGAAATGCAACTGCCTCAAGATAAAAGTATTATCTCATAATTAGGCACGAGGATGTGTTGGAATTTCTTATATAGTAATATGTATAAGTGCTTACGTTGCATAGATATTATATCGTTACGTTTTTGACTTTAAAAACGCTGTACGGATTTTTCAGTTGCAAATGAAATAATGAAACTGATGCTTGTTTGTTACACAGCACTTAAATACTTCATTACTTTAAAATTAATATCACTGTATATTAAATAACTAGACTTTCTTACTATTCTGACATATGACTTTCTTGCACAACGTTTAAAAATAAACTGCTCCTCTGCCGAATATCTGCCTGCTATTTACACTTCTTTATTGCCTTCCACAATCATCATGAACTGTCTAGTTATTTCCTAATGATAATTCCAGACTCAAATATATATCATTGGCTACACACATACACACAATAAGAACGCAAAAGCAACAATATCTATTAGTGGTTAGTTTTCTTGGAATTTTAGTTCTTTAGATCATGTATGTTTGTTGTTTTTATATTTGGAGGATTCAAACAGTGTCATATCACGCATAATGTCATAATATTTTATATTGTGCTTCGAACAAAAAAAAAATTACCATATCTAAAACGTTAACATCTCAGCTAAATCCAAATTAAAAATAATTTATGTCAGAATGCTCACAGTATTCATATTTTTTTATACTAATATTTTAAGACTTATGACTTTATGACAACCCTTTGAATACCGTAATTATATTTTTAGTTTTATGTTGTTTGTGTGGAAGAGCCTGAACATTTATAATAAGGAAATCAACGGGCCGCACATTGGTTTAGAAGTGATAAAGTTCGTAACAATATATTTATGATCCCTTTGAAGCAAACATCAAGAGCTTGTTTACTCTAAAAAGGCCTTTTCCAAGGCTTGTTTATTTTTTCTTTTACCACATGTGTACACATGTAACTATGTAACATAATTAGGAATGAGTTTTGGACTTCCTATTATATTAAAGCTTACATCCAAAGATATGAATATGCAGCAAAATAGAAGAAAGCAAAGAAAGAAATAAGAAGTGAAATGAAGTGCACTTGGGCAGTTATAAAAAAAGCATAAAAAACTGCTTCTCCGATTTTCTCTAAAATTAAGAAAATATATTCTTATTAGGACTTAGTATAAAAATATTTCTATTTATAATTCTAAAAATGTTCTTTTCTTTGGCCAAAAGACTAGAAAGATTTCAACTTCCGTTTAACATACTCGTAGCTCATAAATTGTTGACTGGTTTCTCATAAAATATAGCACACTTTTCGACTCTAAAAGCATCGTTCGAAACCGGTTTTTGGGTGCTTATAAACCCGGAGAAGTAGGTGTCTTGCATAAAATATCTGTAATGTAAGGAGCCAGTAGTGATAGTTAGACGGGTGAGTTGATCAAGGAATAATGCTTTCAATACACTTCAGCCTACCAACTCATACGAGGGTGGATTGATATTGAAGCTACCTAGCGCTAGATGGCAGCGCAAACACAATTTTTTTTTTTTAAATTGCGATCTGTCAAACGTCAGACGTTAAAATTTCACTTAAACTCATCGAGTAGTTTGTTTGTTGTAGTCGTTTGAAATAAAAAACTTTTGTGTTTCTTGAAAAACGGAAAAAAGTGAATTTCGTGCAGTGATTAAACACTATTACTACTACTATTAAGAAAAGTTCGATATATATTACGGTGAGTCTGCTCCACCAGATTACATGGTAAAATATTGGATTGCTGAATTTAAAAAGCGGCCGAAGAAGTACTGCAACAATACCATCACCAGGAAGGCCAAAAAAGGTGGTTACTGAAGAAAAAATCAAGAATGAATGAATGACGAACACACCACAGGAAAGTACTATCACAGAAAAGTATTATCGTGCATTATTGGATCAACTGATTGATGCAATCACGAAAAAAACGACCACATTTAAGGAAGAAAAAAGTGATAACACAGCTTTAGATACGATGCTAAAATTGCGTGAAATACACTCCAAATTGGTTGATCATTCGCCTTATAGACCAGATTTAGGCTCGCAGAAAAAATATAAATAACTAACGCGTATTTGAGGGGTCCTGAAATCGTATTATTCACATGGTATAAAATAGTTCGAATATCGTCTTACTAAGAGTATTGAGTTAAAAGGAGGCTATGTTGAAAAATAAATGGGTTTTGAAAAAAAAGTTTTTCCTACTTAGGTAGCTTCAATATCAATCCGCCCTCGTATCTACTCAAGTCTGGAACCCACGTAAAACATTTCAGATTTTGTCGAATTCGAGTTGGATCCAATTCTCATGAAATCTAAGATTCCAAGTTAAAAAAGTCATTATTTGGAGAAAGTATTGAGCAAAAGGTTCATCATCAATGGCGAGAGCTAGGAGTATCAAATTGTTTTCTTCAGTTTGTTTTTAGACTAGTATTCAAGAGAAGGTCTCTACATATGTAGTGTATTACTGGAACTAGGAAAATAAGTTTTAAAGGTGATGAAAGAACGATTAGTGTTTGAGGACGTTTGACTTGAATCTTCCAGCACTGTAACTGATAACAAACACGTCCGTAGTCAAACTTTTTCAGAGACAAACCGTATGACCGAATAACGATTTACCCAGAAGTCGACCACAATATATTTTATGTAAAAATATATAGGTTTTATATAAAAATATGTGGGTTTCGGGAACATGACCTTTAGTCTCTCCAGAGCAAATCCATATTGCGTTCTACACTATAATTATGCTCTAGTGAGTCAATAGACTTGGATACCCTACTGTCATCGATTAGCTTCTTTGTTCTCTCTCTCTCTCTCTCTTTCTCTTATACATGTTCGCTAAACTCCAAAAAAGACTTCGAGGAACATCAGAGTTGTGTACCATTTTCCAGTGAGTCAATAGCGTTGGATACCCTACTGTCACAGATAAGCTTCTGCGCTTTCTCTCACTCTCTCTCTCTCTTATACATCTTCGAGTAACCCCAAAAAAGAGCTCGGCACCAATAATAATGTAGTTGCAATAGCTTATGGGTAATCTGTACGAGCGATTCAAAGACATGGTTATCCCATGTGGATGTGATGTATACCGAACGGCACCGACTACATACGATTTTCCTCTTCAAGCTTTTTCTTGTAGAGGTCTGTGCAGATAAAACACAACTAATATAACCCAATGCGCCATAGTCATGGACGTATGAAAAACGCGGCGCTATACTATGTTTCATATATAGAGAAAGAAAAGCTTACGATCGTGCTTCACACACTGCGCTATTCAAATTTAAAAGTAATTAATGCTTATAAAAGATAAAATACCAGAAAACTATGATACCATAACATCAAGAGCTTGATTATAGAGTAGCAACGTTTAGGTTTTCTACGATAAAATTTTCCACAAGGTTAGGTTAGGTTCAACAGGCTGCAAGCCATTGAAAAGCCAGCCCACGAACCAATCCGAGGATCAGATGAAAGCGTAAAATCCACCTACATAACATTTCGATACTTCCGCCAATTTGTGCAGCATCGATCTGCTTAGATACAAAGCTAGATAAGAAGGAGCTGGGCAACGACAAAGGAGTGTTCAACATTCTGACCCTGATTCACGTCTCTACAACTTCTAAAGAAGTCATTAAATGCAAAATTTAATGCAGCTTCCGTCGGGACAGGTTTATAAAGATAATAGTCTTCCTATTATCATATCTGGGACATGACAGCCTTGATATTTAACAGGTAACCTAACTAGACAATCTGTCCTTTGCAGTACCTATAAGTTGATGCTGTACCAGATTTTTACAGCTCTTAGGCAGGATCTTAACTGTCCCATATATATTCCATGGCCATAATCGGAACCCGGCCTTACGGCGGGGTTATGCGAGTAGACCTTCCAATGAATGTGGTAGTAACAAAATGTGAATGAAAATTTCTTATTTTCCTCAACGACCTTCTATATCAAACTTCCAACCCTATCCACTCTTTTGCTGATGACAGCAGCATTTGCCATTCGTACTCTTTTAGTTATAGGCCCAGCATATCAGAGATCGCCGCCAAGAGGCTTAATATGAACGATTCACTGAATAGTGATCTTCTATTAATCTCCGAATGGGGTCGTAAAAACAGAGTCGCGTTCAACGCTCGTAAAATCCAATGTTTCTTATTAACACACAAACAAACGACCGCAGATGTTGCTTCATCTGTACTCATGGATGGTATAAATATTGAGGAATCGGATGGTCTTAATGTTCTTGGAATGAAGATACAGTGTGATGTTGTGTGGACTGAACACATTTTTTATGTCTCTAAAGAAGCATTCAAGTGCCTCGGGTTTTTGAAACGGTTTATTTATACCACCTACATCCGACCGAAAATGAAATAAAACTCTCCTATTTGAGCCGGTGCCTCAAAATTTATTTTGGGGTTACTCGACCGTGTGCAGGAGAGGGCGAAAAAGCTCATCGTTGACAGTAGGGTGTCCAACTCTATTAACTAACTGGAGCATCGACGAAGTGTGGGGTGCATTAGTCTGTTCTATCGTTACTACAATGGATTTTGCTTTGACGAGATTAGGGATCTTGTTCCCGAAACTCCCATATTTTTGCGTAGATCGCGTTCATCGTGCAGAGTTCATCCATTTGTGATCGATTGCCGGTGGAATCATACTACGCATTACAGAGAGAATTCGTTTTTCAGCCGTACGCTTTGCCTGTGGAATAAGTTGCCTGCAGACGTGTTTCCTGTCTGTTATAACGTTGGAAAGTTCAAGGCAAATGTTCACAAACACTACTCCCTCTTTCCTCCTCACAGCCTATTTTCCTAGTTGTGGAGCAATGCACTGCATATATAGGGGTTATCCCCTGAGTACTGGTCCAAGATAAAAAAAAAGATGGGATTGTTGATCGTCCCCTATAATATTTCCGAGCAACAAAAATTTGCAACAAATTCAATACCATACATATTAAAGTAATCCCCACTTTTTTTGGTGTAGAGTATTAACAAAATAAAGAAAGTGATTTGTGTTATAATGTACAGCAATTTAAGTTCCATCTATACATTGTCACGTTTAACGATACTCCACCATCATCATTACATCCAACACCACTACCACCACCACAACTACCACCAACAACAACGACAACATTACAGCAATGACAGCAACAACATATTTGCTTTGTCATCACTAATCATATTTGAATGACACTGATTTGTCTGTCCTCTTTTACATGTGTTTACGATATCTGCAAACGTTTGTATGTATGTGTATATGTGTTTTTGTTTTGTTTTTTGTAAATCCTTCTAACAATTTATTTATTGCAATGAATGAGTGCATGTGTACAACTTCTCTTCTTGACTTGTCTTAACTAGTTTACGGCTCTACTTTTGGCCGGCTCATGTTGGCCGTTTGTTTAGTAAGTGAGCATGTGAGTGAGTGACTAACTGATTGTTGTACATACATATATAAGTATGTATATTGTGAATGTTGCATGTGCTGATCATGTTATCGATGACGGAGTTGGCAAAATCATGTTGAAGATCATGAACAAGATGTTGATGATGGTCATGCTCATGCATCAAGTTGCTCATCACTTTTTTTCTTTTTGCATTTCGTTTTTATGACGTTGTTGGCTGCGCTTGTTCTTTATGGCATGAAAAGTGTGAAACAAGTTTTTGTTTCAAGTTTTATCGTTTAATCATTAAATGCATGAAAAATCATTAAATTGGCACGTGATAAACGCTAATGGGTGACAAATTTACCAAAAGACATGAGATGTTGTTGAAAATATTAAACATTTAATTGAACGATGAGAGGAAAATTTTAATTTTATTGATTTGTGTATTAAGCTGGAATAGATTTTGCATTCATTTTAGTCGCAGACTAAATGAAGAAGGCAATTTGTTTGTTGGGAAATCTTAATTGTTGTCAAGGCAGCTGCAATTGAGTCATTAAAATGGGTTCTTTACAAACTTTCGAACATTTAGGCCCTTGGAAAATGAAATACAGCCATAAATGTTAATCGCAATCTAGACATGTTTCCTTAGAATGTTTTCATTTCCAGCTAAATCAGATAAACTGCAGCTATGACCAAAGATGTTAGAGAAAAATTGTTTAGATTTATCAATCAGTTTGATATCATACAGATAATTGTGCTTCAAAAAGGTATAGTCTATTATTGATTTTCGAGTACGAGCTTCTAGTGTAAATTTTAGTAGAACTTTAATGGGTTTTATTAAAGGCATAAAAATAAAGACACAACAAAAATTTAAAACTTTTATGAATGTCTTTTAAAGCATTACATTAAAGTTAAAATAATAGTTTTTTCCATGATAACAAAAATACAAGGCACAGGGTGGCACAAAAATAACCTTCCGATGTTTTTTTGGCTGTAACTTAAAAAAAAAGAAGAAAAACTTTGATTCTTCTTGTGGATTATTTTTATTTCGTCTTTTAATTTTTTTACATCAAATCGAGAATATGATGTCATGTAAATGGCCGCCGCCACAGTTGATTGTCATTTGAGCCCGTTTTATAGTATTTTCCATCACATTGTCCAAAACTCGGCGATAGGTCCTCACATTCTTGATGGATATTGTCTTTAAGAGCTGCAAGATCTGAGGCTTGTTGACTTAAACCCGCGATTTCAAAAAGCCCCACAAAAAGAAGTCTGCAGCGGTCAAATCAGACGATCTTGCTGGCCAGTGCAAACCGCCAAAACGAGAGATTAGGCATCCTTCAGCATATTGGTTGTGGCACGAGCAGTGTGTGCCGTAGCATCGTCCTGTTGGAAACACATGTTTTCCAATCCCAATTCATCAAGTTGCGGCAAAAAAACTCGTTGATCATTGCTCTGTAGCGCTCATCATTCAGTAACCATTTTGCACGCGACGTCTTTAAAGAAAAAAGGTCCAATGACTCTTCCAGCGAAAACAGCACACCATACAGTGACTTTGAGCGGGTGTAATGGCTCTTTGTGGGTTACACGCGAACTTTCAGTGCCCCAAAAGCGTAAATTTTGCTTATTTGCGTACCCGCTAAGATGGAAATGGGCCTCATCACTCATGGTTATTTTTGATGAAAAATCAATAGTCACCAATATTCCGCGTTCTGGAGCAGTGTAGCGTAACATTGTTTGTTAACGTGTATTTCGCATGTGTTTACTACACAAATGTCAAAACAGAATTGACATTAGGGGCCAATCGCAAAATTTATAGCATCTTCTGATAGGAGGATTACTTTTGTGCCACCTTGTAGTTTCATTCTCTCAATTTTCCTTAACAATTACCATCTGACAAGTATAAGGATTGTGACATTTTTCATAAAACTGTGCTGCCGTATTAATTTATATATTTCCCGGTTTTCAGTTTTGTTTGAAATTCTGTTTGAAAATAATATGAAAATTGTGACTTCTAACCAAAAAAACTAAAAAAGAGGAATCTACATATTTTAACATTTACGGGAAAAAATGATAGGAAATGGATTATTACATTGCCATTTTAATTAATTTTGTTTGTTGCTTTCCAGACTGCATATTTCAAAATTGCAAAAGCACAAAATACTTATACAAAAATATAAATATAACCTTTTTAAAGACGCTTATATTACCTGTTATTCGGCAGCATTGGTTAAGAGATTGCAATCAGACTTTTTTAGTTTTTTAGTTCATTTGAAAATGAAATAATAAAAAGTTTTTGAAATTAAATAATTTTTAACAGAAAATGTTATATTCATTCCTGAAACCAATAATAAAATTTTATTCTGAAATTTTTTTAGATTTTTCGTTTTCCGAATAAACAAAAGCCACTTGCGTGCTGATTCGAATTCTATGACGATAATATCGAAAATTGAGTTACCAAAAGAGACGGAAATATAAATTAATAACAAGTTAATACCAGTACGAGTAAGCACAAGGTATAATATGACTACAATAGTAGTCAGACAAATAGCAGCATTAGTGCAGTACCTGTATTTATTTGTCTTCATTTCTATTGATGGACAATTTGTTTTATTACACAATTCAAACATAAACATGATGGTAACGATCTTTAGTAATTTCAGTAGCATAAATGAAAATTGTGCAAATGAAAATCCTACTAATGAATATGTTGAAGAACGTAAAATATACTGGAAAGGGTGGTTATAAGTTTTGGCATATGAGATGTAAAAATTATCTATCTATCTATTTCTACTTGTCTATTTCAATACTTTAATATTTATTTTTCAATACTTTAATAGCATATATGCTTAATATTTTAATATAGCTAACTTCTTCTTATATCAGTTTATTTTTTTTTTCTACTATGCACACTGCAATTAAAAATTTCGGAAAATATCAATTCTAGGAGTACATATTCTTATTTGATAGTGTGGCAACACCTTTTTAAATTTCTCTCTAATAATAAACTTCAAAAATCCTTATTAAAAATAATAAAAAATCCTAATTAAAAATAATAAAAAGAGAATATCTTGTTCTTAAAATGATGCCGAAATTAAAATTTTGTGTTTTTTGTTCGACAAAACTATTAATTCTTTTAAGCCAATATTTTTATGGGAAAAAACAGATAAGTACGTAGTAAAATTGAATGATTTCAAAAAGGAGCCTTTGTGATTACCGAAACTAACGCGTATTTTGAGGGGTTCCCAAATCGTATTATACAAATGGTATAAAAAGTTGGAATACCGTCTGTAACGCTCAAAGTTGGAGGCCTCGTTTTAGAGCAACACACGTGAAGTCGTGTTCCCGTTTTTTTTCATATATTTCTATTTATTTAGTTATTCATTTAATTATTTCATTTATTATTAACTATTAACGCAAGAAGCGTTGTTCTATTTGCTTTTGAATTAATAATTAATGTAGTATAATAAGTTACATGTAATGTAGGTTAAATTACTTCTAATTTTGAAAATTATATTTAAAATTAACGGTCAGCATAGATGGCACCACCTCACTATCAATAAATATCAACCATGAGACAGTGTTTGCTAAACACCGCCGCACATATGGTTGCGCGTAGGTGTTAGTAAGTGCATGTGTGCTCAGCGTAGAGTATAAAAACACGAGAATCAGCATATTCATGGCAGTTTGGCCAGTGGCTGGGCTGCAGGTAAGAAGTGCCTTGAAACCAGAGTTTTAATTCTATTTCAAAGCATCTTGTTTTCGAGTGATCACAGCTGTGGCGAAGTAACCAACAAGTGGTTAGTGAAGAGTTTTCAGTTCCTTACCTTTTACTCTTGAGTGGTTCATATTTGCCTAGTTTGCCTCGTCGTCAGCTTGGTGTTCGAGGGGCAGTTGCCAATGTTGGAGGGCGACGGAGAGTGAAGGTGTTATTAATACCTTCACCATCCGCCAGAGGAGTTTTTACTTCCACTCCAGCGCGACACCAGTGGATCGTTGGAGAAGCGTGTTCTACCGTGCAGGAGTTTTCAATTCCTCCATAGCGGGCCAGGACCCCGCACCAACGGCAGCCGTAGGTGGGGCACCAACTACGGCTGACGTTGGTGCGTGACCAAACACATAAAAAGAGAAATAAGATTTTCTTTTATTATTTTATTTAAATAAAGAGCCAACATTGAAGACTAATTCTGTTTCTTTGTTTCTTTATTCTTTATTGAAACGATCCTGGACCACGCTGAGCTATCCCAGCATAAAGCAAAAGTGTGGTTACAGTCTTACTAAGTGTATTGAGTTGAAAGGAGACTATGTTGAGAAATAAATGGTTTTTGAAAACATATGTTTTTTTCCTACTTAGATAGCTTCAATATTAAACCGCCCTCGTAAAGTCACTTATCTACGACGATAAGCCAGATACCATTGTACACCTGGAACCAAAGAGTTAGTAGTGAAATATATCCTCAAGTGCTGCAAAAAGTTTATCAAAATTGGTCTGTCAGATTGCGTCCTGTATGCACCAGCTGTGGCGGCTATATGAATAAAATCATAGTCATGCCATAAAACTAGTAGTCTATATTTGTTTTATTAGGATTTATACTTGTTCAATTCTAAAAAAAAACATTCTGTAAAATTATTGTGGAAAAACTATTTTCCAAAAATTTATAAATTATCTTCATTTCTTTGTGTATTTCTTTAAATATTTTGATTGTAGAAAGCTTTCGTAAATAAAAAGTTTGTTTCTGTCTCACACATACAGTTGCAACAATCCTGTTGTTTTTTTTTTTGCAACAGGAAGGATGCTGTAAAAGTAGTTTGCCACGAATGAATGAATTTCAATGATTGTCCTTTAACAATGATTCTCATGTAATTTGTGTTTATTTTTATAATATTTTTTTCTGTGTTTTTCTACAATACTCGTACTCGTATATGTTTTATTAATTTTTTTTTTTTTGCTACTTCTTCTGCAACAGTTGTTAAAAATCCCTTGATTTCCTTCATTCATTGTTTTATTCCAAGCCCGTCTCCCATTCTACTTCTTTACGCTTTTCTTAGCATTAAAATATATTTTTTTCTTTCGTTGTTATGAAAAAATTAATTCATGGAAAAATGTTTTTTCGTAAAATTCTCGTTGTTGCAAGTGAGGAAATTTGTTGTTGTTGCAGTTCTTTTTTCTTTTTGCTGATTTTAAACAGCATCTTCTCAAATATTAAAATTTTATTCATTGCTTGTAACCAAAGCAGATGATGGTGGGGCCAAAGACAACAACAGCAGCAGTAATAACAGCAACAACAACGACATCGGAATAACAAATAAGCAACAAATAAAATGTGTAAAACTGAAGAAAAATAATAATAATTCACATTTACAAAAGCTCCCGAGAGTCTTACCCCAATTTCTTTTTATTTATTCCTGCTCCTCTATATTTTTCCAGTATTCTCTATTTTCGTTAAACAAATACAAATACAATACATAAGTACTCGTATGTATATAAAAAGAAATAAATAAAACAATTATACATACACCATTACACTGTCAGTTTTTTGAAGACAATTTAGTGGGTAACAAAACAACTGACATTCCTTCCATTGAGTGACGAGTAATACATATAAATTATTATTATCATGTTACATTTGGGATGCCACAAAAATATGCAAGAAGCGTAAAATATACACGGATATGTATAGGGCGGTGTAAGTGCAAGTATTTTCTTTTTCTGCTGGAAACAGTATTAGTCACTTTAGTTACGAAGAGATAATGGAAATTTTAAACCAAAATGAGTGCTTATAAATTTATCCCAAAAATTATGTTTTCTAAGAGAATATGGAGGTTGATTTACACCAGCACCTTCTTTGTTGGCTTTTTCTAGTGATGGACCAACTCCACGCCGCACAGCTAGCTACACAGGGACACCAGCGCCCTTGTGTAGCTTGCAAGACACACACAGGTCGCAACTTTTGCTATAAGTTTGTAACCATATAACAATCTCCTTGCTTAAGAGTTCGGGCTTTCTAACCCCTATAGTTTTTTATCCGTATGCAATTTCCTAGGCAGTCAATCAAAGACAATACTTAGTGAGTCGGTGGGCCTAGTTCCACTAAAAGCATCAGCACTTAATCAACTCACCCGTCTAATCATCACTTCTGTTTCCTTACATTACAGGCATTTGCTGCAGGAAAACAGCACATCGGGTGCCCCCCGAAAATCTGCATTGCACCATAGTTATTAGGGAAGCTACTTGCCCCCTTCTGCGATTTTAGGTTTAAACATTGCAGCCAAGATAAGCACCTCAACCACGATCAGCGCCGAGATGGTATGTAAGCAGATACTCCCGGCTCTGCTGATCCCCATTCTGCTAATTAACTTTTGGTGAGAGGTTGAGAAGCCCAACACAACGCATGCCGTTTTCTTATATTTTCTAACAAGAACAATTTTTAAACATTAATTTATTGTATTTTTGTTGAACTTTATAATTTTTAAATTCGATTTTTGGTTTTTGTATATTTATACATCAGGGTTTAGTTAAAGTCTTTCCTTTCTTAAGTTTTCTTAAGAAGGATTTTTTACAATACAAATTTGCTGGGATCAATAATTTTTTATTGAAGAAGACAATAAAAATAATAACCAAGCCTTTAGCTGGGGGACAACTAGCTGTTTCGTAGTCGCTACACTACACATCAGCTCTCACTTTCGGATTTGAACTCGGGTCATGACGTATCATGAACGGCTGCTTTAACTTTGTTTGTACAGCGTTTGCTGTCCCTTAGTTATTAAAATACATATTTTTGTATTTTAATAATTCTCCATACCCAGAGATGTAATTGTAAATAATTATTTTGTCGGTCCTGTTTATAAAGAGCTTACCTTATAATGCGGAGGAGGGAGGCGCATCACGTTACTTTTTAGAAGACTAATTCTTTGGTTGATTTGCGCCAGCATCTGGTATTACGGCTAATCTGATGGTGTGAATTATCTCACGGCTCCCCAATGCACCCATGTGAGTTGCTAGGCTCATACGGGTGGCAAATTTTTCTCATATGTTTCTAGGCAAACCTCTTACTGAAGAGCTCAGGATTTCTCTCCTGTATTCAATAACCCAAACTGTCAGAGTCAGAGAAAAAATAGACCAGCCGTTTTTCTCCAGTGTTGGTTCCGAGGTGCTGTTGTCTTGCCAGGATTATAATTAGGTTCCCGAAGATCAGTTATACACCATAATTACTAAAGAATACTAATAACCCTTGCACTAAACACGTACATTAGTATAACAGAGAGTATTGCGAAAATAGTTTAACCGTGGTAGTATGCAGTAATTTTTGCACAATTAATACTATTAGACTTTACTATGTCTAACAAACTCAACTTATTAAAAAAATATTAATGCGAAAACAGAATCTTACTTTTTAGTAAAAAGTATATATAAAATTCCACATTTCACACCTCCAAAAATAGACAACACCACACTTAAGGCAAAATACTTAGGCGTCATTCTAGACAGCAAACTATCAAGGAAAGAGAATATACAGGCTAGAGTAACAGGCTACAACAGCCATCAGCTACCATATCGAGGAATCTCCCTTAGAAGCTAGACCATTTTATGTTTACACCGATGTATCCAGAAGGGGAGATAGGGTGTATGGCGGCGTTTACATAGAATAATCTAACACTAAAATAACCTTCAGACTATCAGTGTTCAAGCTGAAATATCGGCTATAAATAAATTAGCCAGATAACTGACGTTTCACAAGTCATTCGGTAGGGATATTATGATAGTAGCAAACAGCAAGGCCGCTATCAACTCCCTGATTGGAATATACACTAATTCCAGTGTGGTGCAAGAATGGCAGACATCGTTTTACAAGATGGCGAGACATTCTAACCTAACTATAAAATGGACATGTGTTCAACAACGGCAACAACACCGCTAATGACCTATCCAAAAAGGGGACAAACCGAGAGGATAGGGGCATAGATCACTTTTGAGAAAACCCCTTATTAGCGTGTTGGAAAAGAATAAAACTCCACACGCTGAAACGTGCCCAAGAAAGATGGCTCACAGAGCCCACATGCTTTATATCAAGCAAAAGTGGCCGCATATTATCTTTAAGGGAACGTGGGAGCCATTAAAACTGCCCAGACCTCACCTGAGAGTCACTGAAGCAGTCAACACTGGACATTGCCCGTTTGGAACCCACATTAAGCGGGTTACCATCTTTTCTACCCTCTCCCCTCCACCCACTATATCCCTCTAACTTCTATTTTTCACCTCTACTATTCCACCTTTCAGGCAATAACAAAGGGAACGATCTTTAGGGCCCAAGTGAGTTGGACAATCTAAGCTAATTTGCCTACCTACCTAACCTAACCTAGCGGTTACTTAAACTTCTAGGGGTTACTATAACTTCTACAGCCATAAATCCTTGACAAGGTCTCGCAGACTAATTCTGAGTAACTCCTGAGCATTTTTCATACAAATTTGCTAGAGGAGTCACTCTTCTGTGTTATGTATACAGCTTGTTAAGGGTTGCTATAATCCCTAGGAATGGTCGCAAAATATAATTAGAAATCGTTAACAAGGTCTTCCAGACTTACTTTGAGTATATCTGGTAAATCAAACAAGTCATCAATATAACTCACTTTTTTCAATAATGAGAATTGGGGCTTAGTTAATATCGGCTTTAGAAAAGTTTTTGTATTTGCTCCACCTGTTATGAAATATAAATCCCAACTTTTCTATCTTTCCTCCACATATTGGAAGTTATGCCAAAGGCTGTGTTAAGGGTCGTTTTGCTTTCAGATAAAAAATTATGTTTAAATATTTATAAAGATTGTTTTTTGATTTACTTTAAGGATTAAAGCATTTACAGGAAAATGTTGTAAATGATTATGTAATAAACGTATAGCAATGAAAAAGGAAAATACGTATGTATGTATATGGCGAACTGTTTCTGTCATGTATCTGCCAGTTTATGCAGATATCGTAAATTAAGGCAAACGTAATAATATTTTGAACTTCATTATAGCTTTCGCGGGACTTTTTTCATCTTTAAATCGAAAACAGAATTGCAATTAAATACTAACATGCGCACATACATACACACATATATACTTATATATATATATATATATATATATATATATATATATATATATATATATATATATATATATATATATATATATATATATATATATATATATATATATATATATATATATATATATATATATATATATATATATATATATATATATATATATATATATATATATATATATATATATATATGTATGTACATACTTATATGATTTTTTTTTTTGCTTCAGTAACACCAATGGAAGCACATTTATGTCATGACTAACAAATACAATGTAGCACCCCTATACTCGTATTATAATACCTTCATGAGAGCTTTGCTTTGGTTTTGCTACTTACACTCCTACAAAAACAGCTGATAGCAATTAACTCACTGAAACGTTATTTTCTAAAGCACTCTTAAAAAAATCGTGCAAACATATGGAAGCCGAAATTTGCACAAAAGTGACCTCTGTAACAAACATTTATGTGTGTTCTTGTTAAAAAAAATAATAAGTCGTTTAGAAGTATAGGCTGAAATGTGAATGATCTGTTTAGACCTTATGACGATCTCCTAATCGGGTCTTACAAATCTAGACAATTACACAGAATTTTGCATTTCGATACACAGACGTGGCTGATACTGGCTGAGGAGCAGATTGTGCAAATCCATCTACAGCAGCCTCTGTCTTGTCGACCTTATCTGATGATGAACCAACTCCTAGGGGTGAGCTCAATTCATGAATAACTCACCCATATTCCCCATGTGGCTTTCAAGGCTCTCACACGATTTCTGGCATAAGTTAGTAGCCATATGGACAAAACTCTTGCTGAAGGTTTCGGGCCTCCTAATCCCTCCTGTATGCAATGTTCCAGAAGGCAATGCATTAGACTTAATGAGTTGGTAGGCCGAACGAAGCCCATTAAGAGCAACAGACCTTAATCAACTCACCCGTGTTTAACCACAATACAGGTATCTGTTTTTTTACATTGGACCAGTACTCAGGGGATGACCCCTACATATGCAGTGCATTGTACCAGAATTAGGAAAATAGGTTGTGAGGAGGGGGAAAGAAGGAGTAGTGTTTGTGAACATTTGACTTGAACCTTCCAACAGGAAACACGTCTGCGGGCAAATTATTCCACAGACGAAGCGTTCGGCTGAAAAACGAATTCTCTCTGTAATGCGTAGTGCGATTCCCCGGGCAATCGACCACAAATGGATGAGCTCTGGACGATGAACGTGTGCTACGTAAAAATGTGCGAGTTTTGGGAACAAGATCCCTAATCTCGTCAGAGCATCCATTGTAGTAACGATAGCACAGAGTAACGCATCCCACACTGCGTCGATGCTCCAGTGAGTCAATAGAGTTGGATACCCTACTGTCACCGATTAGCTTCTTCGCCCTCTCCTGCACACGGTCGAGTAAACCCAAAATAGACTTTGAGGCACCGGCCCAAATATGAGAGTTGTATTCCATTTTCGGTCTGATGTAGGTGGTATAAATAGTTAGGAAGTCGGATGGAGTGAAGTTCATCTTACACCGTTTCAAAAAACCAAGGCACTTGAATGCTTCTCTGGAGACGTGAAAAATGTGCTCAGTCCAGCGAACATCACACTGTATCTTCATTCCAAGAACATCAAGAGCATCCGATTCCTCAATATTTATACCATCCATGAGTACAGATGAAGCAGCATTTGCGGTCGTTTGCTTGTGTGTTAATAAGCAACATTGGGTCTTACGAGCGTAAGACCCAATGTTGCAAGATAACAGCACCTCGGGGGCTATTAGCCCTCGAAAACAGCCATTGTACCAAAGTTATCAAGGAAACTGAATCCCCTTTCTGTGATTTTAGGTTTAAACCACAGCCAGAACATTTCAGCCTAGGTAGGTATCTCAACCATAATTAGCAACGAGATGCTCTACAAGCAGTACCTTTCGAGGGCTTTGCCGATCCCCGTACTGTCAATTAACCCTTGGCGATGGTTTTTGTAGTCCAACACAACATAAGTCATGCGCCTACTTAGAGTTTTATTTAATACAGCAAACGGGGAACTCTTACCCCTCTATGCCCCAGAATGCAGAGCAACCTGGTTTGGTGTAAATCAAGGCTAAACCTGCTCCCGGGATGACTAGCTGATGACTAGTTTTATTTGCTACAATAAACGAGGGACTCCTTCTACTTTGAGCGCTAGAAAGCAAAGTGCTCTGGTTTGTGGCAAAACCTGCTCCCCGGGGGAGTAGCTGATGAGTAAGAATAATAGCTGAAAAATTGAAGCTCTTTATTCACTTGAAAATCCAGCAGAATTTTTGCTGGATTGAATATATATGTATTACGCCTCGCCTAAGAAACATTCAAGTATCTCTTGTAGTACTCTCAATACTCCACTCCTTTAACATTAATTTTATATAATTTTCTTTCGAATTGTTTCGAATATTTTTAATCAGTTAATCAGTGAAATGTAGGCAAAAGTTTTTTGCAACAAATAAACAACTCTCAACAATATTTTGCCTCTAGGTCATTGTAACTTTAAACCAACTTTTAATATTCAAATTAATTTGAAGAGCTCAGCAAAATAAAACAAGTCAAATATGTATATGCATACACATATACATATACGAGGGTGGATTGTATGTATAGGAAACTACCTACATAAATAGAAAAAAAAATTTTTTTAAACCATATATCAGTACACTTAGTAAAACGATATTCCAACTTTTTTATACCATCTGAATAATACGATGTTGGGAACCGCTGAAATACGCGTTGGTGTCGTTAATCACTTCTTCGTTTGAGATGAATTTTTTGCCTGCGAGCAATTTTTCAAGTTTGGACAGAGGAAAAAGTCGCTAACTTTGGATCATAAGGTGGATGATCAACCAATTCGCATTTCACGTAATTTCAGCTTCGTATCTAATGTGAACTGGTGCGTAGTCTTGAGGAGCTCTTTTTTCTACTTTAAATGTGATCGTGTTTTCTAGATTGCATCAATGAATTGATCCAATAATGCACGATAAAACTTTCTTGTGATGGTGGATCCGTTTTCAAGATAATCGATGGACAATATTCCGTGTGCATTCCAAAATACAGTGGCCATAACCTTGCCAGTCGATTTCACTGTCTTCACCTTTTCCGGTGCACCTCCAACAGCTTCCAGCCATTGTATCGATTGGTTTTTGGTTTCAGGTGTAGACCCACGTTTCATCAACAGTTATTAATTGACGCCAGAAATCAACAGGATTTCGCTTTATCATGTCCAAATACTGTTGTGAAGTGGTCTGTCGAATTCGTTTTTGCTTGACACTGAGCAAACGCGGCACCCATCTGCCGATAGCTTTTTCATACGCAAATCTTTATGCAAAATGTTGAGCACATGTTCATATGATATTTTTACCATTTCAACAATTTCACGTAACTTAACGCGGCGATCATTCATAACGGTATTTAGGATTTTCCTGATATTTTCCTCAGTAACCAACTCTTTTGGTCTTGCTGTGGATGGTATTGTTGCTGTGCTTGTTCGGCCGCGTTTAAATTCAGTAATCCAATATTTTGCCATGTAATCTGACGGAGTAGACTCACCGTAATGCTTATCGAGTATTTCTTTTGTCTCTTTCGCCGTTTTCCCTTTCAAAGAATAGTGGTTTAATCACTTTTTTCCATTTTTCAAGAAACAGAAAAGTTTTGTTACTTCCAACGACTATAACAAATAAACTAGTCGATAAATTTGGGCAAAATTTCAACAGCTGACGTTTAACAGATCGCAAAATAATAATTTTGAGTTTGTGCTGCATTCTAGTCCAATATCAATCCACCCTCGTATATGTATGTATTGGTGTGTTGGCATGCCAGAATCTATTGCACAATTACTTGTATTTTATAAGTTCGTTATAAGAGTTTAAATAAATACACGAATGTATAAACCGAGGGGTTTCCATTAAATATTTTCCGAAAGGGGAATTTTTTTGTGGTCTTCTAGGTATCAGGGGATATACTCCAAACTCAAAGTAGCCGAGTTTTAAAGTCACTAAATTGTTTAAAATTATTTTTTATTTTGTTATTGTGTGTGTAATTAGTTACGAATTCAAAATTTTTTCAGATAAAAAGTCGTATTAAAAACTCATCATGTTTACATAGTACTGAGTTCGAATCCTAGTGGGTGCTGATGAGCAGTATAGCGACTGTGAAACAGCTAGTTGTCCCCCAGCTTTAGTGTATTCAATTATTTTTTCCTGTGTTCTTTGATCAAGAGTTATTGATCGAGGCAATTATTGTTATAACTAAAAATAAAAATATTTCTTGGCTTTAGCCAGGATTTAACTTGAGCTAGACGAATGATAATAACCCATCATATAATATTAGGAATATTGAAAATAAGTTCGACAATTTTACATTAATACATACATATACATATAAAAATATCAGTTTGTAGCAAATAATAAAAACTAAAGCGTTTTTCGTAATCAAATAATTTTTAACAAAAAACATTAATCTCCATCTTGAGATTGAAAAATGATTTCATTCCGATTTCTTTTTTTAGGCTCTGAAATGAACTGAATTTGTTTTTCGAACGAACTAGCAGCTGGTGACATTTTACCTCAATTTTATTATAATTTTGGTGTCATGCAGATAAACCCAAAATTTAGATGTCAAAAGAGTGTAAAAACTGCCACGACAACCCTGATAATAAATCAACTCTCCAGTAATGATTTCACTCCACTCTTTGCAATGTAAACTACTCTTTTATGAGCTGTGAAACTTTTCATTTCTTCAGTTTTTGCAAATAATGTTTCTTAGTTTAGATAGAAGGAAAGGTTTTAGCTTTCGAAGTCTTAAGTTTCAAGCAATATATGAGAGTTTGTTTTGAAAACACCAGTTTTACCAAAATAATCTCTCGAGCATTGTTATATGAACAGAAAATTTGTGAACAAACTTCCCGAGATTTTTCCCCCAATAATTTTTACGGAATTTGTTTTCAAACACTGAAACAGTATCTCTACTCTGTGAGTTTGTCAATATTCCATTCATATTGCATCGACATGCAAAAACCCATAAAATCAACAAGAAGTTTGAATGAAGCCTTTAATATTTTAAAACAAAGAAATCGATGTCAAAGGAATTGTCAAGGATATGAGAAAACAAAAAACCCCTTCAACGAAACCCATATAAATTGATAGAGATTTACTTTTTCTTTTTCGATTTGTTGAGCAGGATACTTTTTCGTTTCATGATTGCAAAAAAAAAAAAATATTTTGAACAGGCTTTAGTTTTTCTGGATTCTTTGGTATTGTTTTGTACGGTTTTTTATTTAACTTTAATTTATTTAAGAGTCTGCTATTAAATAAATTGGAGATTTGGAAATAATTGTGATGCTGATCAAATTAAAAAAATAAATTAAACAAAACCATAACAAATACTTTAATTTAAATAATCTAAAATGTTGATTAGAAGTAATGAATAGTATCTGGAAACAGCTTCAGGTAATACAGAGAACAGAAATAAGTTTGGATGTGTGTGTATTTCGAAAGTTTACTACAAGGTGCGGAAAAATTGGCTCGTGAGCCAAAGTTCATTGGCTCCTTGCTTTTGGACTCGCGAGTCGTATTTTTTAGCTCGCGAGCTCAAACTTTTTACGGCTCGCAAACATTTTCAGCTCGGCTCGCGAGCCTAAAACGACTCGTTTTAGGCTAAATTATTGGCTCGTAAGCACAAACTTTAAAATGTGAAAGAGCGCAAAACGAGCGCAAACGAGCTGAAAAAGAGCAATACTTTTCATTTGCATTTGTGTGGAGAAAAAATACATATATATATGTATACTTATATCGTATGTAGGCAAAACAAAGGCACGACCTTTAACAAAGGGTTGTAAATGGATAAACATATGCACACACGTATTGCTCTTTCATTGTAACATAATCATAATTAAAAAAAGATTGATACCAGTAAAAAATTATAAATAGCTTGTTTTCTATGTTTCCCAACTATCTATATGTCGACATTTCATAGGAACTACCCAAATCATCAGTAGACTTTGGAATTTTTTAAAAATATTCTCAAACATTCAACTTTATGTCCCAACAATCCAAATACATTGGTGAGAATTTAAAAAGAAAAATGCTCTAATAATATCCGTCAAAACACAAAAAACAAGCTTTTCTATTTTTAAACGTCTCTAACATTTCTTTACATCTTTCAAACAAATGAACAACCGTTGGTTGCTACGGTTTGCTTTTTGAAAGTATCGAAAAGCAGAGAACAAAAATTCAAACAATTAAGTTTTTTTTTTCAAATTCTCAGCAATTTATTTGGATTGTTGGGATATAAAGTTGAATGTTTGAGAATATGTTTCAAAAATTTCCAAAGTCTACTGATGATTAGGGTAGTTCCTATGAAATGTCGACATATAGATAGCTGGGAAACATAGAAAACAAGCTATTTATAATTTTTTACTGGTATAAATGTTAGAAGCTTAAATAGCGAATAAAAAACTTAATTGTTTAAAAAAAGATTGTTTCAAGAAAAACACATATCAAATTTTTCCGTACAAGTCTTAGAAAATTTTTTTTAGAAAATATCTACTAAAACAAACAACTTAAAATAAATTTCAGCAATTATAAATATAAAAAATACAAAACGTAGTACTGCTAGCAATTCTGCATTGTTAGCTCGAAAAACAAATTTTTTGAGATATGACTATGTTGCAATAAAGGAGCGATATGTAATTGCTTATATATGGTATGATCAAATAATAATCGTTATTTGCAAATTTCGTGAGTTACATATGTTCGGCATGCGGTAGCGGGCGGCAACAATGTGACCCATTTACATAAAATTAGTTTTTTATAAAAATATTCACACAAAAATTTCAACATGATGAATTTAATTTAATTTGGCAATGTCGTTAAAGGCGGCCGAGCGGCAATGTTGAATTCAATTTAACTTTTTCTTCTGCCGCTTCAATTCGTCAAACTAAAAAGTAAAGGAAAAAAACGTAGAGAAAATAGAAGAAAAAAAATAATTTTCTTTATTTTCGGTTTTAAAATTTTTAGGAATTAAATTTATTTATTTATTTTTGCGTTAAAAAAGTCAAAATATTTTTTTTGTTCATATTCCGGCATATATATTTTTACTTTAATTAGCCGCGTTCATTTGTCTATATCAAACAAATTCAAGCGGGAAATATAGCAGTTGGTTGCCGCTCGTTGCCGCATGCCACTTTTTACACTGGCCCTTCACTATCATATTCCCATATTCATATATTTTTTATATGCACATTTTTATTTTTAAAATTTTTACTTTTATATTTAGTATCAAGATTTGAATACTTACGACCGTATGCAAAAAAACTTAACAAAGCTTGGTAAGCATTTGTTAAGAAAATTTACCTAATGTTCTATCCAAAACCAATTATTAGCTTACCATATGTTTAAAGTTGAAATAAGCCACTTTAACTGTACCATGGTACAATAATATATAGGTAGTGTCGCAACTGTGGCCGACAGTTTTTTTTCTGTGATGATAACTATCCAAAGTGCACACATACACACACATTTTTTATTATTGTTTACAAATTGAAAAAGTTTTTGAAAAAAAAAATGTTCCAATAATAATTTTGAAACACTAAAACAGCTTCAAACACAACACACAGCTTTTTCTTGATCTTTCTTTATATATTTAATTTATTGCACGAGTTTTAAATGAAAAAACTTATTGAAAAATTATTTGTAAAATAAAATCACGAATAAAAATATACGTTTGTTTTTTTATTTTCTTTTGTTTTCTTTGACAGTTATCAACACAAAGCAACAATAAAAAGCCATGTTGTTTTTTTTATTGTTGGCTTGTTGTAGTTCCGCTTTTACCTGTTATATTATTGTGCCATGAACTGTACGTTAAAATGACATTTGATTTGTTGAATTTGATTTTTCTTTAAATTCAAAATTATAATGAAAATATTAACAAAATCAATGGATTATGCTTGGTAGATAAGTAAATTAGAACTTTACATTTTATATGAATTGAAAATAATCAGCCATGTTCCGAGAACGCGCGTAATTGATTTTTAGGTGTTCTGAGGAACGCGCGTTTTACTGGCGCTTAGGAGTTTTTTCCGAAAAAATACAACATGTGTTTTACATACGTATATATGTATGTGGTAATAATATAAAACGAAAAAAAAAATTTGACAACAAATAAAAAAATTTTTCAATTTAGTTTTCTTAATGAAAATGTGTAAAATTCTTTAAACTTTTTATTGAAATAAAAAGAAAACATATTAAATTTTAATAGTGAATAATTTTATTGCCTTTTGCAAGTTCAGTTTTAGCAAATTCAATCAGTTCACTTCAATATATACATGCGAGTTGAAGTCGCAAATCGCAAAACCATATTTCTTACGTTATACGTTTCTCAGAACACCTATTTGGCGTTTTCAAATCGAAAACGCTAAATTTAAACAATTTGCGTTTCTCAGAATATGCATGAATAATTTTGAAAAGGAAATATAAATAAGAAATATGTTAGTGATGCACTTTCCATCACGTATTCCACGAATACGACGAAAAACGGTATTCGAATAATACAAATGTTTAAGGTATAAGCAATCCTGTTAATTTTTCTCAATTTTATTAATATACCAAATATTGTACATTCGTGATTTATTAAAAAGCTAAATCGATTAAACGTTTGTCAAAAATGTGTGATTTAAGGTAATAATAATAATTCTTTTTTTTTTGAATTTATTATTCGATTTTCGAATATTAGTTTTCATGCATCACTATTCAAAAAATTACATAACGGCATTGCCAGAATAAAAAAATTTAATTCCTTACTACATTTAATAGTTAACGTACTGTTTTTGCATAAACTTTTTTAACAAATGTAGTGTAATGTGTTTGGTAACTAACGTATGCGTTAAAACTCAAGTAAGATTTTTTTTTGTTTTTTTTTTGATATGGCCCTTATTGCTAGTTCATTTTGAAGATTCAATGAATAAAAAAATCTATATTTCTTCAAAAATCAAACAGGTAAAAACAATTCCGGAATGAAATCACTTCAATTTCATTACTGGAATTATCATTTTCTCTTAGAACACAGAAAAAAATAGATGAGATTTTTTTTCAATCAAGTTATGTTATTGATAAAAAACCATCAATTTAATAAAATGCATTGACTTAATTAAATTATTATTAATAATGAATTTTTGGAAATATGTCTTAATAAAATGCAATTAGTAAAAAGTTTTCCGAATTATTGATTGTTATTCAATAAATAAATTTAAAAGGTTGTCATATAACAGTGAAGAGTTGTTGTTTCTTTAACAATTTTTTTTTGTTAAGTATATTTTACATATTAACAATAATTTTTTTCAACTCAATAATTTTTGCTTTTAAGTGAAAAAGCTATTTCTACTTTATAATTTGAATTATCAATCCGGCAAAAAATCTTTTTCACAGGAATTTTGATAAAAATAGTGCAATTTTTTTTATCAATATGGCATCTATTTTTTTTGTGAAATGATTTTGTTATGAGAAACTTCTTAGTTTACAAACATCCTCAAATAAGAGCGGCGAGCGTTTTTTTAGCGGTCAAAAGTTCCCAATGACAATGGGTTTTATAGTGAAGTAAGTTGCAAAAGAAAACAATTGAAAGCAAACAAAAAAAATTTAAGAAAGTGAAATAAATAAGCAAATAAAATTTTTTTTTGTAAATAGAGGTAAGAAATTATTATCAATATGATGTAGTAATCTTCCAACTCATCTAAATAACTCATTTTTAAAACTTTAATTACTTTATTTTAATAAAAAAAAAAACAAACAACAATGCCGTCCATCCAGCTGTTAAAATAATCAGGGTTGTTTTGTTTATTTGTATGATAACCCTGTTTTCATCGTTTTGACATACTGTTGTCAAAACGATAAAAACGGAATTTACTATTAAATCCTGCAAATTCGCAAGGCGAATATCGTATCTTATGGATGTAAAGCCAGCTGTATTTTGTTTGCTTATAACATAATTATATTAGAAACAAGTATGTTGCTTTTATTTTCTTAAAAAAAAGCTTTCTCTTGTCACAAGTTATAAAACTATTTTTATTTTATTATAAGCAATTGTTTCCCATAAACTTCCAAAATAGTTTTTTTTGCTTAATTTCTCTGCGATATAATGACAAGCTGTCTCCATTTAAAATTTAACAATTGCAAACGTAAAATTGTTTTCAATTGCAAAGAGAATACCTAAACGATCCTTTATACTCGGTTGTATTGTTAAAGTTACGAGAAAACCAGAATTCCTTGGCTCTGGCACATACATTCCTACATACATACATACATATATACAAAGGAAACTCTTTGATATGAAAGCTGCTTAAAAATTCCTTTGTCATGACAATGACTTTATCTAAAGTTTACTGCAGCAATGAACTTTTAATTTATGTATGAGTGTTCTCCCTTAAGAAGTTTTAAGCCTTTAACTATAAATAAATTCTAAACTTTCTTCACTTTCAGAACAAGAAAATCGTGTTTGCTCCTTTTTCGGCGGAAGTAAAAAATCTTGTAAAAAGATTTTTTGCTTCAATTATATAAAAAAAAACTAAAAAAAAAATAAAAAATAACTTCAGATTTTCTACAAGTGTGCCGAAAACTACGAAATGCAATTGAAATAATTTAACACTCTAGTATGTGTGTGCTACTGACAAAATGTTGAAAAAAAAAATCAAAACATAAGCAAAAAAGAAAACTAACAACACATACATATACATTCACACAAAATCAGCATTTAAACTTTTAAAGGGGCCACCCAAACAGGAAGTTTATCTAGAGAATTTTAAATGTTTGTATTGCATCTATCCAAACGTCAATTTGTACTTTCAACCAGCCATCCATCCATCTAACCAATCTTTCAACCATCTTTCTATCCTTCCTGGCATTAACACGGCCACACACACACACACACGCACACACACACACTTACACACTCTTACACTGCTGCATTAAAGTGAAAACAAATATTAGTCACAAACACGAGGGAATGTTGAGTTCATATGCCCAGCAAACAATTTTGGCCAAATCTGCATTCACCACACAGTGCGTGACTTTGGAAATTTAAACGAAGCGAAGTACAGTTATATACAGGGTGGCTGCATTAAGAAACTCGACATAAATAAGACTCCTGGACCGGATGGTATCCCAGCTCTGGTCTTGAAGCAGTGCTCTTCTACGCTTGCGCGTCCGTTAGCACACCTCTTCAGCAAACTTTGCCATGTTGGTGAGTTTCCATCGTGCTGGAAGGTTGCTAATGTAACACCAATCCCCAAAAAGGGCGAAGCTAATAACCCCGAAAATTACCGCCCAATTGCAATTTGCTCTGCGCTTTCCAAAGTGATGGAGTGTATGGTCAACTATCACCTTATGAAATATCTAGAGTCACATAAATTACTTTGTGACCGCCAATATGGATTTCGCAAAGGTCGTTCTACTGGCGATCTTATGGCATATCTGTCAGAGAAATGGTGCCACTCAATCCATCATTTCGGCGAAAGTAAGGTAGTAGCTCTCGATATCTCCAAAGCGTTTGACAGAGTGTGGCAAAACTTACTGCTTTTGGTATCGGTGATGACTTTTCTCGGTTTATATCGAGCTTACTCAGAGACCGCACTATAAGAGTTGTTATAGATGGGGTCTCATCAAACAATTTCAAGATTAATTCAGGGGTACCACAAGGCTCTGTTCTTTCTCCTTCCTTGTTTCTTATTTTCCTCAAAGACCTTCTCTATCAAACATTCAACCCTATACACTCTTTCGTAGATGACAGCAGCATTTGCGATTCGTACTGTTTCAGTAATAGGCACAACCTATCCGAGATCGTTGCCAAGAGGCAAAATATTAATGACTCACTGAATAGTAATCTTCTATTAATCTCCGAATAAGGTCGTAAAAACAGAGTCGCTTTCAATGCTCGTATTGTTTATTAACACACAAACATACGACGGTAGGTGCTGTTTCATCTGTACTCATGGACGATATAAATATTGAGGAATCGGATGCTCTTTATGTTCTTGGAATGAAAATATAATGTAATGTTCGTTGGAATGATCCCATTTTTCATGTCTCTAAAGAAGCATTCAAGTGCCTTGGGTTTTTGAAACGGTGTAAGATGTAAATCACTTCATCCGACCTCCTCACTATTTATACCACCTACATCCAACCGAAAATGCAATACAACTCTCATGCCGGTGCCTCAAAGTCTATTTTGGGGTTACTCGACCGTGTGCAGGAGAGGGCGAAGAAGCTCATCGGTGACAGTAGGGTATCCAACTCTATTGACTCACTGGAGCATCGACGCAGTGTGGGGTGCGTTACTCTGTTCTATCGTTACTACAATGGATTTTGCTCTGACGAGATTAGGGATCTTGTTCCCGAAACTCGCACATTTTTGCGTAGCACGCGTTCATCGTCCAAAGCTCATCCATTTGTGGTTGATTGCGCGGGGAATAGTACTACGCATTACAGAGAGAATTCGTTTTTCAGCCGTACGCTTCGTCTGTGGCATAAGTTGCCTGCAGGCGGGTTTCCTGTCTGTTATAACGTTGGAAAAATTTAAGTCAAATGTTCACAAACACTACTCCATCTTTCCCCCTCCTCACAACCTATTTTCCTAGTTCTGGTACAATGCACTGCATATGTAGGGGTCATCCCCTGAGTACTGGTCCAATATAAAAAAAAAACTCAAGTAACTTTTTGTAGACTTTATGTAATTTATTTTCTAGTAATTCATTTGAAACATAATACATTTTTATTAAAGTAATTCATGAAGTCTGGAAAATAATTTAATTCAAATGGCCTCCATCCTCGGTGACACATGTGCAACATCGTATCAAAAAGTTATTCATTACTGCCTGGTGTGTTGCAGTGGGAATTGTCTCAATTATCGTTCGAATGGATTGCTCTAAATCATCCAGATTTGTTGGGTTTCTTTTGTAAACTTATTGCTTGCAATAACCCCATAAAAAAATTAGATGCAGTGTGGTCAGGATACCTGGGAGGGCAACGGAATGTGGAGTTTCCTGAAATCAGCTTATTGGGAAATTTTTGCCTCAATTCTGTCATAATAGGCGTGGCTATGTGATAAGTTGCCCTATCTTGTTGAAACCAAACTGTGTTGAAAGGGACTCTTTTGCGGCGCAATTCTAGAAAGGATAACTCTTACAACATCTTTAAGTAACGGTCTCCATTGACCGTAACAGTAAGACCGTTTTCTTCGAAAAATTAAGGCCCAACCATGCACCTTGAAGAAACAGCACATCACACTGTGATGCGAAGTGGTTGTAATTACATATGATTGAGTATCTATGGGTTAGAATTACTCCATATTCGACACAACATTTGTTTTGAAGCTAATTTTACTGAGAGAGGGAGAGAGAGAGAGAAAGAGAGATTAAAGTTCACTGTGCATAAGGATTTTTGAAAGATAAACTACGCTTGACGCGCTAATTTAAGTTACGCTATCAAATGGCAGTCAGAAGTTTTTATTTTATTCGAAAAAAAAAAAAAACTAAAAAATTATGAAGGAAAACATTTTTTTCTGCCTATGTTGAAATATTGAATAAAAATGTTCACTGGGTGGCTACACTAATGAAAGTAAACAAATGTGTGTATGGGGTTCTACAACAGAAGCACTTTTGCTCTTGTTTTAAATACAAGCTGATTCAAAAACATGTGTTTTGAAGGAAGTCACCATCGTTTGGCTAACTGCTCTTATCAGAAATGTAGAAATTTGTAGGTATAAGATATTGCAGTAGGCGATTTAATACCATTCATGGTCGTGACCTTAGCCGTCTATACCAAATAATTTCTAAGAAAAATTATTTGCAGACATGAACAAATGTTTTTTGCTCGAACAGGTGTTTTGCGCATGATTTTATTGCTTTCATATAATTGGTTTAAAAAATTTAAAAAAATTTACTTATGACTGTGTTGCCAGAAATGCAAATAATTTTTAAACAGTCAAAACCTCTACTCAAGCCATAGAAACAGTGGTCGGCAACGTTGAACTAAATATAAAAACTAAAAATCTAGAGGCCAGTACCGAATAAGTTTTTATTGTACAGGTGAAACTCTATTGCCTTTTGGGCAGAAATCATATTTTTAAAGCTTTCTTAGCACTAACACAAGAAAATCAAGTACCTAAATACAATATACTTGTTTCTTTATTTCTTACACCGAAAAATTTTGACATGAAATAAAGGAATTGGCAAAGATCGATATGAATTCAAAATTCGTGGAGTTCCACGCAAATTCTATGAATTATGAATTATCTGTCAACTTGTGCTTTATACACAAATTGGGAACGCCTTGCTACCACACATTTACCACATGCATACATACAAACTTAATTGTGCAGACCTGTAGTAGAAACTTTGTATTATGGCGCACAACAAAAAGTAAACAAATTTTGACTTAAGTAACAATATTAGCAAGGCGAATTCATAACAGGTGAAATTGACAGCGCAGCTGATAAATTCCTTTTAATTTTAATCTGTTTCAGATGCCAATGAAATAATTAAAAGAAACTTGAAAACAAACTTAAAACAATTTTTTTATTATGTATTCCTATCGCTGGAATGCTGCACAAAATAAAAGCTTTTGTTTTGAAATTTTGATCTGTCAAACGTCAGCTGTTAAGATTTCACCCAAATTCATCGATTTGTTTATTTGTTGTAGTCGTTTGAAGTAAGCAACTTTTGTGTTTCTTGAAAAATGAAAAAAACCGAAATTCGTGCAGTGATTAAACACTATTATTTGAAAGAGAAAACGGTGAAGTAGACAAAAGAAAAGCTCGTTAAGGATTACGATGATTCTGTTCCATCAGATTGCATGGTAAATATTGGATTGCTGAATTTAAACGTGGCGGAACAACCACTGCAACAATACCATCAACAGGAAGGCTAAAAGATTTGGTTACGGAAGAAAATATCAAGAAAATCCTCGATATCGTTATGAGTGATCGCTGTGTCAACATATCATATGAACGTGTGTTTAACATTCTGTATGAACATTGGTATATGAAAAAGCTATCGGCAAGATAGGTGCCGCGTTTGCTCAGTGTCGAACAAAAAAGAGCTCGAATTGGAATCGATTAATAACTGTTGATGAAACGTGGGTCCACCACTAAACACCTGAAACCAAAAAAAAAAAAAAAAACAATCGAAACAATGAGTGAAAGCTGATGGAAGTGCTCCGAAGAAGGCCAAGGCAGTGAAATCAGCCGGCAAGGTTATCATCACTGCATTTTGGGATGCACACGAAATATTGCCCATCGATTATCTTGAAAAAGGATCCACAGTCACAGGAAAGTATATTTTTTATTTTCAAATTGACCAGCAAGTCTTTCAATTTGATTGTGCTGTGTGTGTTCGAGTCTGTTGATCAGGTCTCAAAATTTATATCCGTAGTGTTTTTGCAAAGAGAACGTTATATATTTTTAAAATTGTCTATAATTTTATTGAATTTAATAGTTGAATGAAAATCTTTCAATTCAGTTTATGAAGTGTGTGGGCAATAATCAATTCAGTTGAAAGACTCAATTCGCAATTGAATTGAAACGTGTATGGGCCGCTTAAGACACCGTAGTAAAGAATGTATCAAATCATAAGAAAGAAATTCGAGTTATAAAAGAGTTTCTTCAAGCCGCTTCAAACGTTTGCGAACGGTATGGTAGGAAATCGTGAAATGGGCTCTTAACTAAAATTTAAATTTTTAATTTTAAACAAAAATTCTTAGTTTCCAATCTTAATCAAATGTTGTGAGTTTTCGATTAAAAATGATCGCAATTGATAAGATACGAAACACATACCTAATTTTCTCTTTTGTTTGCCTTATTTATCAAGGAGAATTGTTAGTGTTTTTGTACTTGCAACTCTATCTTGATGCAGCACCCGTTTTCATGGCCATCACACTACAAACTTTTTTGATAAAAAGTTTTACCTACTAAACAATTTCGTTTCGTTGAAGTTGCTGTTTTTTTATTTTTGTTTTTTTTTTTGCAATTTACCCCTGCTCTTTTTCAAAATCAAAGTTCTTGTACTCGTACGTTGAGTACGAGTAAGCAACGCTGAAGTTGTTAATATGTACCCATACTCTGGTATTCCGCTTGCTTGTACCTCCACATACAACAATTTTGCTGCAGGGTTGAAAAAATTTTCCCTTCAACAAATTACACCAGTAGCTTTAAATCATCAACTTCAATTGCAGCAGCAGCAGCAGCAGTTGCACCAACTATTTAACTATTCGTACAACAACAATCAAATCAGAGAGGGAGCAAAAAAAGAGTTTTACTTTAAGTACTTGAGAATAATAGAGCTGGAATTGTATGAACTTTTATGATGGTTTGAAGTTTTTAGTTATTTTAATAGTGGCAGTGCCGGCGTTAAAGATATTAAAGATAAGTTTTTCCTTAGTTTTTTTTTTTCAGAGGAGCAAAAAAAAAAAAAGGAAATAGAAAAGAAAACTTTCAATCTCTCTTGGAAGAAGTTAAATATAATTATTAAGCAATTATGCAATTAAAATTTATTATTTGCAAACTCAGCTAAAATGTGAAACCATATTGCCAATTGAAAAGTTTAAAGAATTTAAGTTTAAAACTTAAACTTTTGAAAGTTAGAGAATAGAAATATCAACACAGGACCTTTGCTGTATTAAATATAAATATGGATTTTATTCTTTGCAGCTTATCGGAAATGTTTATTTACGAGTAAATTTTTTTTTTATCAATTTTTATTTATTTTTGAATCTTCAAGAAGAACTAACAACAATTATTCAAATCTTAATAACTAAAAAATTTTCTTTAAGTCCAGCCATGCTAGACAAAAAATTATGATTCAGCGAATGTATCAGAATACCGTGCCACAGGACATCACCTGTTATGCTCCTGAATGGAAGCCAGGGTGTCCCTTCTTTTTAATCGTATATGACCACCAAAGGTAAGGATGTCTCGAGCAAGTAGATTTGGGTGGATTTCAAGTTTGGTTATATACCTTCCAGCATATTTGGCAAATTCATCTTTTATTAAAGGTACGTTTAGGTCCTTGTGAATTCGAGAATTTTTTACATACCATGAGGCTGCTGTAATCGTACGTAGAACGCTGTTTTGACGCCTTTGAATTTTTCCAATATTCGATGCGGATGCGGTGCCCCATAGTTAAATTCCATAGCACCATATTGGCTTTAGGATCGCGTTATACAGCAAAAGTTTGCAATCTAAGCTCAGGGTGGAATTTCTGCCGATGAGCCAATTCAATTGCGCGGCTTTTAATTTCATCTGGGTTGTTTTTGGGTCAATGTGTTTCTTCCAAGTTAGTCGACGGTCGTGGTGAATACCGAGATATTTGACGGGCATGGATATTTTCGCAGTGTGAACGTGATATGGACACATTTTTGTTCATTGACTTTGATTTTCCAGAGTTATAACCATTTCTCTAAATTGTAAATATGTTCCTGTAAATTTTGTGATGCTGTTTGGTGGTTTTCATGTACACTGAAAAAAGCCGTATCGTCTGCAAACGTGGATGTATGAATTTTATCGCTTGTTGGCATGTCAGAAGCATAAATCGAGTATAAAGCAAGCCACAGACTATGCGACTAGTTGTACAACATGACGATGTTGGTTATAAGATTGTAAAGTGTGTGGGATCGTCGTATGAATTTGTGTCTCGGTTGTACTAAAGATTAAGAAGTTTTGATTTTTTGGGTGGTTGTATCGACTGGTTGTAAAATTTAGGAGCATGTTGTACAGCTTTGTTTCGATTTGCTCTTACTTTTATGCACAATTGTTGCATCTGCGGTGATCTTTACTCAACAGAATTTTTTAAGAAATGAAATTGTGAGTTAATGTCGCACAATTTGTGTGCAAAACACACAACTCGGCAAGCCAAGGTGTTGTAGCAACGGTCGCATAGTCTATAGCATGGGTAAGGTAGGGCCCAGTATGCTACCTTGTGGGACGCCTGCGTCGATTGGTTGAATGGGGCTATAAAAGTCACCTTCCTTAACGATAAATTTACGTCCATACAAATAACTTTCAAAAAGTTTGTGGGTGTTCGCAGGAAAGTTTAGTTTTATTTTGTGCATTAAACCGTCATGCCACACTTTGTCAAAAGCTTGGGAAACGTCAATGAAAAGTGCAGAGCAATACTTCAAATGATTTTCTTATGACACTAACTAGTCTGTGTGTCTGTTCGATGGTACTATGTTTGGCCCTAAAACCAAACTGATGATCAGGAGGCTAATTCTGTCATTCGCTTACGAGCGAGTTTTTACTCGAATGTGCGAGTTTTTACACTTTTGGGATTATCTCATTCGATATCGGGTAAAAGGTTTCGAAATTTCTAATGATGTCATTCGATAGCGAGTAACCATTCGAATGCAACCGTGCAACTTTTTACTCGTAAGCAAAAGTACTATCGAAAACCAGCCAAACAGAAAAACAAAAGAAATGTAAATTAAAAATTTGTTTTGAATAGCAATAATAGTTAAATTAAATTGAGCATTTTTGGTTCTTAAGACCTTTTTTTAGTTCATGACTAATATATACAGGTATATGTGTATAAAGAACACAAATACTTATATTTGAAATCACATGTTATTATATTCAAGAAAAATTTTTTGTTTTTTAAATGGTTGTTTTTACATACATATTTATTGTTATTTCTATTTACTTACTTTTTAATGTCCAAACACGCATACATGACAGATTTAAATGAATTGTTATTGTGAAGGTACATATGTGTGTTTATTTTTTTTTTTTTAATGTAAAACATGTATGCAAAGTATGCAAATACAGACAATTTTCGGCAGTGTTATAAAACACATTTTGTCAGTGTTTTGCAACACTGAAGTGATAACTCGGTTCGTTACGTAACGAGTCACATCATTAGAAATTTACACGATAGCGAAATTATTTTCTATTCGATAGTAATTTCGATCACGAATGACAGAATTAGCCCCCAGGAATACATTCTATTTTTTCCAGTACTGGACTCAACTTCATCATTAGCAATTTCTCAAATAGCTTTGAAATTGTTGGCAGTAGACTTATTGGTCTATACGATTCTACTTTAGTATGATTCTTCCCCGGCTTAGGTATCATCGTTATCATAGACACTTTCCACTCGACGGGATAATACTCAAGGCGTAAGATAGCGTTGAAAATAAAAAGAAGAATTCTTCTAGCCACGCGAGGTAGTTGTACGAGTAAATGAAATCAAATTTTTCTTTGTTTTATTAGTTGTGTTCATTTACTAAAATTTTTTACAAATTTGTAACAATTGTTACTAGGAAGCGTTCATTAACGCTCGTTTGCAACGAGAGAGCGTCAAAAGAGCGTAAAAAATTGAGAGACAGCAAAATTCCTGCAAGTTCTTACAAGCAAAATTTTTGCTTGCAATAAATATAAACAATATTTCTAAATTAAGTTAAAAATAAAAATATTTTGGAAAATTTTATAAATTTAATAAATAAAATACACATAAAGTGTATGTAAACCTTTAAAATTATAAAAAGTATTAAAAAGATAACAAATTTGTTTTTGTGTAACTTAGCAACAACAGAGGTAAAATAAGATGTCTAATGGATAAGCAACACAGTGTCTGGCACATCAGTGGCAAAGTATGTTCCGGCAAATTTACTTGCTTGAATGTGTTTAAAACTTTCAGGGGAGCAATTAAATTGACACTTAGATCCTCTCATTTTTAATTATATTAACATTTTTCTAGTTTTGACCTCTGAAATGTTTTGGTTCTTTAATTTTCGCAGACCAGCTATTATTTTTAGTGTTGTAAATATTATGTGTACCTAGGTACCGAGTAGCTACACTTTGAAATTAATTTAAAATAAACATGTGATGTGTGGGCAGGCTGTTATAACGTATAAAGCGCCCCATACATGTTTCAATTCAATTGTGTATTTCAATAGAATTAGTTCTTGGCCACACACTTCACAAACTGATTTGAAAGATTTTCATCCAACTATCAGATTCAATGAAATTAAAGACAATTTTAAAAATATTTAACATTTTCTTTGCAAAAAAACTACAAATATAAATTTTGACTACTGATTAGGAGACTCGAACACACACAGCACAATCGAATTGAGAGACTTACTAGCCAACATGAAAAATCAAAATCGTTTGAATTTTCTTCAAATAACTCGACAACTGCCAAACTAATCAATTTACAAAGCCGTGCACGTCTCGATTTGAACAAAAACCGGCTCAGTTGCCAATTGAGTTGAAACATGTATGGGTTAAGCCGCCTACTTAAAAATACGGAGAATATTAAAATACAATAATATGTATGTTAATAACTAAAAAGAAATACCGCTAGTTCTGAGACAGCAAACGCTGTACAAACAATGTGGGCAATTAACAAAATGCATATGTGATTCAATATGAGATGAATATAGATAGAAAATAATTAAATGCTCGGTGGCTTAGTGGTTAAAGCAGTGGATCATGATACGTCATGACCCGAGTTCAAATCCCAGTGGGTGCTGATGAGTAGTGTAGCGACTACGAAACAGCTAGTTGTCCCCCAGCTAAAGATTTGATTATTATTTTTCTTGTCTTCTTCAATCAAAATTATTGATCACAGCAGATTTGTATTGTAAAAAAATCCTTCTTAAGAAAGAAAAAACCTGAACTAGTTATAACTCGTTGTACAAATGTACAAACCAAAAATTTAATTTAAAAAATTATAAAATTCCATTAAAAATTCAATAAATTTATAAAAATAGATATTTTATTCAAAAGTGGCTAATCACCTAGTGCTAATTTAAATAAAACTGTAAAACTTTTCATTATTCTACTACAAGCCGTACTCGAAAAATGCCAGTCACGATAATGCTAAATATTAATGACAATAATCACATTATTTTTATAATATACAAGTGTATATGTATAATTTGTCCAAAAAATGGGTAATTATTAAAAACTCATATATACCTACATAACAACACTACTCCAAATTGAAAATTTTTGCTAGAAAAGTGTTCATTTATTTATTCCCATTTTTGAGAGTAATTTTGTAAAATTTCTTGTTACTCTCTCGTTGCTAATTTTTACTAGTAAAGTAAATGAACACACCTATTATCAATTTGTTAGGTAAATTAATATAGGTTATTTTCCAGTAGTGTGATTCAGTAACCTGTATCACCGCTAATAAAATTCGTTTAACGAAATTAACACTAACATTGACGTTTTCGCGATTTTGTAACGCTTTCTAACACTATTTACCTTAGTTTTAAATCAGCTGTTTTTATAATCTGACTGATTAGCGTTATAGTTTATTTGCACCCAAGCAAAATCTGCTCATTCGAGATTTCAAGCCAAATCTAGTAGATTTTGGGAAGATTTCCCATACAAAATGATATCTACTTTATGATAGATTTCGACGAAATCTACTGAAATATACTCAATACCAAGCGATACAACTGTGATTTTGTCCAAAAAGTACTTAAAAATACTACGCTGCAGTAAAAATATGCACTTTAATGTGGTGTAGTCAGTCTATGGTGAACAAAAATATACACTTTAATGTACACTATATTCAATCTCTGATAAAATTGTTTTGTCAAACCCTCATACATAAATTATTTTTGTGAAAATTAAATCCGGCTAGAAGTAAAAAAACGGTGGTGTAAACGATATAGACTTCGTTGTAGATTTGAATTCAAATCTACTAGATTTTGAGTTGGCGTAAATGTAGTATTAAAACGATCGCTTAACCAACTCAGCCACCGAGCTCTTATTTATTTTTTCCGCTATATTTCTATCATATTGATCACATATGCAATTTTTTGTTATTCCAGTTGTTTTTACTGCAATTCTTGGCGAAAGCCAGGTTTGAAGTTGAGCCAGACAAATACCATCATATATTATTTTTCTATATATCATTTCACTTCTGTTTCTCCTTGTGTCCTAGCTGCCGCTTCCAAATTACAGGATGACATTTCCAGCTAATGTCATTTGTTTTTTTTTATCCTGGACCAGTACCAAGGGGATGACCCCTACATATGCAGTGCATTGTGCCAAAACTGGGAAAAAAGTTTATGACGAGCGGGAAAGAGGGAATAGTGTTTGTGAACATTTGACTTGAACTTCCGACGTCATTACAAACAGAAAACACGTCTGTGGACAACTTATTCCATAGGCGAAACGTACGGCTGAAAAACGAACCCTCACAAATGGATGAGCTCTGGACGATGAACGCGTGTTACGCAGAAATGTGCGAGTTTCGGGAACAAGAGCCCTAATCTCGTCAGAGCAAAATCCATTGTAATAACGATAGAACAGAGTAACGCACCCTACGCTGTGTCGATGCTCCAGTGAGTCAATAGAGTTGGATACCCTACTGTCACCGATGAGCTTCTTCGCCCTCTACTGCAGACGGCCGAGTAACCCCAAAATAGATTTTGAGACACCGGCCCAAACATGAGAGTTGCATTCCATTTTCGGTCGGATGTGGGTGGTATAAATAGTAAGGAGGTCGGATGGAGTGAAGTACGACTTACACTGTTTCAAAACCCGAGGCGCTTGAATGCTTCTTTAGAGACATGAAAAATGTGTTCAGTCCAACGAACGTCACACTGTATTTCCATTCCAAGAACATCAAGGGTATTCGATTCCTCAATATTTATACCTTCCATGAGTACAGATGAGGCAACACTTGTGCACGTTTGTTTGTGTGTTAATAAACAACACTGGATCTTACGAGCATTAAAAGCAACTCTGTTTTTACGACCTTATTCGGAGATTAATAGAGGATTACTATTCAGTGAGTCATTCATATTTTGCCTCTTGGCAACGATCTGGGATAGGCTGTGCTTATTACTGAAAGAGTACGAATGGCAAATGCTGCTGTCATTTACGAATGAGTGTATAGGGTTGAATGTTTGATAGACAAGGTCGTTGAGAAAAATAAGAAATTGGGTAGGAGAAAGAACAGAGCCTTGTGGTACCCCTGAATTAATCTTGAAATTGTTTAATGAAACTCCATCTATAACAATTCGTACAGTGCGGTCTCTGAGAAAGCTCAATATAAACCGAGAAAAGTCATCACCGACACCAAAAGCCATAAGATTTGCCAGTAGTGCAGAATGCCAGACTCTGCCAAACGCTTTGGAAATATCCAGAGCGATGACTTTACTTTCACCGAAATGATGGATTATTATAGTATAGTGCTGCGTTTAAAGTATTTAATGCATTAAGATGTTTATTAATATCAGCTGAACATATCGGCAACTCTGTTTTCTGTATAAATATAAAAACAAAAAAGATTGAATATCAATCCACCCTCGTACAGTGATAATAAATAATTTTATTATTTGTGTACATATTATTAAACTAATGAATTCTATTAGCATTTGCCTAAAATAGCATCACGACTTTTTAATAAAAATGTACAGCTGTATAGTTTTATAGTTAAAGATTCCAATTAATAGACTTCAAAATATGCAAGTAAATTATATTATTTTGCTTTGCAAGACAAATAAAATGATTAATTTATGTTTAATATAAATTTCTGTTGCATCTTAAAAGGTGGTCGTGGAAATAAAAGAATCTATTTAACAAAAAAAAAAAAAAAGGAGAAAAAAAACTTTCTATTCTGGTAACACTTTAAAAATTAACAGCTGCAGGGCTAAATGACAGCAACAAGCTGCCACAGCAGCATTTTTCTGCAGCAACAGAAACATAATTTTATTATTTTTATTTGTCAGTTTAAAATGTTTGGTATTCATGTGACACATGCTGTTGTTTTCCGCTGTTAGAAAGACAATGGATTGAACCCATTTACACATAAACAACGCCGCCATAAGCGAACATTATCTCCACGAAATCCCATTCAACTCGCAAAAAGAAGTGTAAGAAGAAAAAAAAAAAATAAAGAAAAGAAATTGCATTCCCTGGCACGAGTATATCGGTAGTATCTGCTGGCTGGTTACTTCATAAATATAAGACGCTTTTGCAGTAACTGTCATTTCAGATTTCACTGTGTGGTCACCCATGTTAGAGGATTTTATGTTTGCAGCAAACAGCACTGGCTGCCTGCAACAGTGTTTGCAAGTCTCTGTTTACGGCATAGAAAGAAGATGAGCGACTGACGATTTCTGCTGTAGATTTTCCTGTTATCATTTTAACTTGGTTATAATACTGACAAATCTTATGGTAATTTCATGGCTAAAATGACACTTATTTTTTCTAAATGTGGTTTTAATGAAAAATAAACAACTAAACCAATCACACACACACACACACACACACACACACACACACACATGCGAACGCATGTGTGCAGAAAAGTTCCTGACTCTTGAAATTCAAATGAAAGAAGGAACGAATGAATTGGGGTTTTAGTTTTTTTTCGTCTGTTTTGTGGTCGAGCGGTAAGATGTTGTTACTAAAAGCAAAAACATTAAATAAAATTTATGATTGAATGTACAACAATTACAACAAGTTTTATTTGCTTATTTGTTTTTGTGGCTGGCAGCAAGCATGTGTTGCAAGTTTGTTTGTTTGTTTTTTTATTTTTTTATACAAAACATTAACTACGTACTGAAAAATCAACAGCGCCTGTCGAATAATCTAAACATTTGAATTTATTGCTAATATATCATGAAGTACTTAAAAGGCTGTCTAAAAAGGTGTTCATAAAAATGCTGAAATCCTTTGAAATGTTTACATAAATTTGAAAAATCTAAATAGCTTAGAATCCTGGCATAAAATGCCATTTGTGTAAATTATACTTTCATACAGTGATCACCAAAAATCATGCTTTTGATTGATAAGCTCATACACATACTGTTTACATACATTTGTAAACAGCAAAAATCAAGCAACAAAGTTCAAGGTTTAGTGAAATTAACTCGCCTTGTAAACAATCTGAATTTGTAATCAACAAAAATCTAGCAACAAAGCTCAATGCTGAGTAAAATCCAAGGCGGATTCATTACTTGGTGAACTTGACAGCTCAGGTGATTGTTTTTTCTTTCTTGTGTTTACAAACATTTTCGCGCCATTTTAATTTAAAGGTTTTTTTGTATGAATTAGTGCAATTTCAAGAAATTTGTGTGAATTTAAAAGAGACAAACTAATATAATCTGTGATTTTAAACAATTATAAAAGTTTATATTTAACGTTTATATAAAATTTTTTCCCAGCTGAACAATCCTAGGCGAATTTAGAGTTTGACATTCACAATATGTTTTACAATAATAAAATACATAGTACTGAATTCGCCATCCCGCTTGCATTCACCTGTATAAATTCGCCTAGGTAAAATCAGCTCGCTTTGTAAATATTGCGCGTTCGTTTTAGTACTGAATAAAATCGGCTAAACGTTAGATGTTGCTTGGATTGTGTGTTGTATAAACAAATTTGAAACATATTTACATACATATTTTGTATGTTACATATACACATTTGTTTTTTTTTTCTATAAAAACCTTTTGGATCTACGTACATATGTGTATTTTACTTTGATTTTGAATACATCACTGCATTGATTTTTGTTAATTTTTTTTTTCTTCCAAAACAAAAATTCAAACACACGAAATGAATGCACGAAACTTAGTGATGATTTCACTCACATAGCGAAGTTGTCGCTCATAATGTTTATGCTACATTTACACCAACTCAAAATCTAGTAGATTTGAATTAAAATCTACAATGAAATCTATATCGTTTACCCCACCATTTCTTGACATCTAGCAAGATTTCATTTTCACAAAAATAATTTATGCACGCGGGTTTGACAAAACAATTTTATTAGAGACTGAGTACACCAACATTAAAGAGTATATTTATGCTGCCCAGAGACTGCATACACCACATTAAAGTGTAACTTTTGTTGCAGCGTAGTATTTTTAAGTACTTTTTGTACAAAGTCATGGTTGCATCACTTGGTACTGAGTAGATTTCGTCGAAATCTACTCATAAAGTAGTTTTCATTTTGTATGGGAAATCTACTAGATTTGGGTTGAAATCTCGAATGAGCAGATTTCGCTTTGGTGTAAATAGGCTATTACTGATTAAAAATCAACTGCGCATTTGTGTGGCTGAATACAAAATCATATTTGAACGAAATGAAATGGTTTTCATGTTGTTGAGCAAGTATGTTTTTTTTTTTTGCAACCAGTCAAAGTTGTTCTCTGCTTTCATATGGAAGTGACATGCGAAAAAACATCTGGCAACTGAGTTGCCGTTTTTGGTAATTTTAAGCAAAATTTGTGGTATTTTATTTCAATGTGCAGATGCGAATATTTTTGCCATTTTGGTTAGTTTTTTCTTTCATACAGTGAAATTTCTCAAAACCTTCTACTCACCAACGCAAAATTTTGGTCCGATTATGAGAGGTGTCTGCTTATAAAGGGCACTTATAGTAATAAAAAATTATAAACAGCTTGTTTTCTATGTTTCCCAGCTATCTATATGCCGACATTACAAAGGAACTACCCTAATCATCAGTAGACTTTGGAAATTTTTGAAAGATATTCTCAAACATTCAACTTTATATACCAACAACCTAAATAAATTGCTGAGAATTTAAAAAGAAAAATGCTCTAATAATACACGTCTCTATTATTTCTTTACACCTTTTAAACAAATGAAAAACCGTTGGTTGCTACGATTTGTTTTTTTAAAGTATCATTTAAAATAGAAACAAAATATGGGAGGGAAACAAGTTCACGTGCTGACGACAAATTTAAAATGAACAACTCAAGGTGCATTAACGTATACACGGTGGCAGCACTAGAGCAAAATTACAACAATACAACAAAAACAGGCATGTGGTAAGCTATGTTTATCAAAAATATTTGCAACTATTTTCGCAATTATAAACTATGAATGTACCTTTTCATAATTATATATTATATTTATTTGAATTATTTATATGTTCACAAAATAATTTGTATACAGTACTGTTCGAAACTTAAGCAACTTTTTTTAAAGAAGTAATCAAAGTCTCATATTTTTGTTTTTATTGTATTTATTGGAAACAATCATGGTACAATAATATATAGGTAGTGTCGCAACTGTGGCCGACATTTTTTTTTCTGTGTGTGCACACATACACACACAGTTTTTATTATTGTTTACCATTTGAAAAACTTTTTGAAAAAAAAAATGTTCCAATAATAATTTTCAAATGCAAAAACAGCTTCAAACACAACAGACAGCTTTTTCTTGATCTTTATTTATATATTTAATTTATTTTACGACTTTTAAATGCAAAAACTTATTGAAAAATTATTTGTAAAATAAAGACACGAATAAAAATATACGTTTGTTTTTTTTATTTTTTTTTTTTTGTGTTCTTTGACAGTTATAATCATAAAGCAACAATAAAAAGCCATGTTGTTTTTTTTTATTGTTGGCTTGTTGCAGTTCCGCTTTTACCTGTTATATTATTGTACCATGGAAACAATGATTGTAGTTATTATTGCATTATGTGCTTACATTCTAATAATAATAAAATAAATTAAATTCTTCTTCTTAAAAAAAATAGAAAAAAGCAAAAGTAAATGCGAATATAGCTGTTCGAAACGTAAGCAACTTTTTTATTTTTTTACTCCTGTCTTTTGTTTTTTTCAAAAATTAATACAAATTTTGATACATGACTTAAATCATGTTAATTATAATAAAGAAAAAATATATTTTGGTTGATTTAGTTAACTTTGAATTAGTTCTTCAGAAGCATAACTATGGCATGAACACGATACGATAAAGCTTTCAAATCAAAAATCGTAGAACATTTTACTAATGTTGAATTTCATATTTCTATTGCAAAAAGGTTTGGGATTAATAAATTCACGTTGAATTGAAAAGTATAAATCAACTAGAACAATAGAAGTTATAAATAAAGGCGGGCGAAGAAGAAAAACTTCGACGCGCACTGACAGAAAAATCGTTCGTTTGTTTAAAAATGATCCCTTTATTACTTCCCGAAATATTGTAAAAAGGCTTGATCTTAATATTAGTGCTAGGCACTGTAAGGAAACGGGCTTTGGGAAATGATTTGAGAAGCCTCATGCCGTCTAAAAACCCCGTTCTAAGAAAAAAAACATATAAAAAAATGTTTGTATAATTTTATATATTTTATGAAATTTTAGGCTGGAATTTGCAAAATCACACTCTAATTGGACTGCGGAGAAATGAAAACAGTTTTGTTTAGCGATGAGTCTAAATTTAACTTATTAAATTCGGATGTGTATGGTACGTTCGAAGAACAAAGGGAAAGCGCCTAGATCCACACTATACCAAAGGTTCTATCAAGCATGGGGCGGAAGTATAATGGTGTGGACCTGTTCTTATGCCAGTGGAGTTGGCCCTTTTGTTGAAATATGTACAAAAATGGACCGCTTCACTTACAGAGACATTTTAGCCAACCACATGCTAGAATATCCAGAACGGGAAATGCCACTTCGATGGGTGTTTCAACATGATAACGACCCGAACCACACGTCGAAGTTGGTTAACGAGTTTTTATATGAAAATGGGGTTTAAACATTGGATTGGCCGGCACAATCCACTGATTTGAACCCTATAGAAAACCTGTTTGGGATCTTAAAGCGAAGAGTGGGAACTCGCCTTTTAGGTAACAAACAGGAGCTTTTCAATTGTCTTAAACAAGATTGAGAATTGATACCCACGTCAGTTTTAACAAGCTTTATAGAATCTATGCCAAAAAGATGTGCTGAGGTGATAAAAAATCAGGGATACCATACAAAGTATTGAAAGTTGCTTACGTTTCGAACAGCTATAATCGCATTTACTTTTGCGTTTGTTTTTTTTTTTTTTATTGTTAAAGAAGAAGAATTTAATTTATTTTATTATTATTAGAATGGAAGCACATAATGCAATAATAATTACAATCATTGTTTCAAATAAATACAATAAATACAAAAATGTGAGACTTTAATTACTTCGAAAAAGAAAGTTGCTTAGGTTTCGAACAGTATGTATATTTAATTCAGAATAAAACACTAAATTCATTTTTAAAAATGTAAACAATACATTTGACGTAAATAGCTTACTATATTGCCAGTAGCAAAAAATTGTCACATGCCGTAGTGCTGCCACCGTGTATACGTTAATGCACCTTGGAAAAACTCGTATGTGCAAACAAAGAAGAAAATTGCAAGAGATTCGAGTTTCTCGAAAAAATTTTCGTGGATTATACGTACGAGTATCGTATACCTCACTCGCATCAGTTAACTCTCATGTCTAAGTGCAGTGTAAACCCTAGTTTTATAATAAGAAAAAATGATTTTGTTAAAACTATCTTTAAAACTTCTTTGTCGCAATTTCCACATTGCAAGTCTTATTGGCTGAGCTGATTATCTTTTAGAGAACGGAGTGCGGTATTTTACCTCATAAGGTATTGTTATCTATAAGGAGCTACCAGAATTACACAAGTTTGCTTAACAATCGACATCAACAAAAAGCCAAAAAGTCATATTGCCCGAAGCCGATGGACGCTCAGTTGAACGATCAATGTTTTATTGCGTTCCTTTATAATTTGGGCGATTATTCATATATCCCTAATTTGTAAGCCATTTTTCATTTGCTTTAATGAACTTAAAAGTGGTTTACTAAATTTTAAAACTTTCTTTGCGAAACAATAACAATTGAAATTGGCAAACAAAATTAAGTTAATAAAAAAGAAAATGACTGCTTAAATACATAAATGATTTCTGTAATTGCATGTCCATTAAAAATTTTAAGGTATTGTAAATGCCAATAATTGTGTTAAAAATAAATAATAATCATTATGTCTGGTTAAATAAATCCAATAAAAACAACATGCCAACAATTGAAACGCGATCAACCAGCCACACACTTGTTGCCACCTGCTAAAACGGAAGTTTTTGATTAGTGTGTTTATATAATTTATTTTTTTTTTACCTGCTTTTATGCCAAACCAACAAACGAATACCCAAATAGTCATTATAATAATTAATGATTTACATATTTTGTGCATATGAAATGAAATGAAATTCATTCATTCGCTTCTACTCGCACTTACGTTGCCATACAACAAATATTTGCTTAAATATTGTGTTGCCATTAACAGTTTTTAATTTATTTTATTGAAATCAAATAAATAAAATAAAATGATACGAGTATAGTTGTTGATAATAAGTAAGTAAGTGTTTGTAAGTTTGGCTGGGAAAGAAGGAAGGAAGGAAGTTGGTGGAAGAATAACTTTGTTTTTATCATTTCACTAGAGCATAACGATTTGCAGTTTATTAAATATACTTATATTCCTACATATGTATATACTGATGTATATGCATACAAGAGTATGTAAATTTATAGTTATTTACTACATTAATGTATCATGCTGAAGTTGTGTACAGGTAATGATGGCTTTTTATAGCAAAAGTAAAAGACGTGTTTTTTATTCGATTTTGTTTAATATGATGATGAATTGGGGGCGCAAGTAACTTGTGCCTTTAAGATGTTACAGCGATATCGAAATATGTATGTTTAAATGTAAAGGGAAGTAGCCAACATATTTTGAATGGTGGCTCCCGTTAACTCTTAAAAAAGGAGTTCGCCTATATGGCTACAAACATATGGTAACAAGTTGCGTAAGCCTGGTAAGCTACACAGGGGTGCTACGGAATCGTAAATAATTCGCTCCGTGGCTTGCGTCCATCATTAAGCCGTCAAGGAGGTGCTGATATAAATCATTTTCACAGTTGCCTGCATGGGTTTTCCCTAGGAAGCAAGATTTGTCTTGGTGTACACCACGGACACTCTGCTCTCTGAGGCAGGAGTTCCTTGTTTGTTGTAGTAAATAAAACTCTAGGAAGCAGCATGACTTATGTTGTGCTGGTGAATCGTAAATTATAGACTTCGTGAAGCTAGTCCATGTTCAGATTAGACCGTCAAGGTCAAGAATAAGTCCCTCGGGGAGCTGGTTTTGCTTTGGTATATTCGTAACTAGATCACTCTATTTTCTGGGATATACAGGGACAGGGTCCCTCGTTTATTGCAGTAAATAAATCTTCAGCAAATCCCAGCTTGTGTTGGGATTTCCAAAAATCCTCACAAGGTTTTACAGGCAGAACGGAGATCCGCACGCCTCCAGGTGGTTTTCAGGGATAGGGTCCCTCATTTATTGCAGTAAATAAATCTTCAAGAAGTTCGAACTTGTGTTGGGATTTACCAAAAACCCTCACAAGGTTTAATAGGTAGAACGGAGATCCGCACGCCTCCAGGTGGTTCTATTTTTCAGATTTTCTTAGCTCTGGATATTCGGTTAAGGTGCTCGCATTCTTATTGAAACATTTTGATTGTGGTTTTCACCTAACATCACGGAAAGCGGTTATTATTATATCCTGATAATTATGGTGCACGCCGATTTTCAAAGATCATAATCCCCAAGGTCCTATTGTCTTGCAACAGATACCTGTTATGTAAAGAATCAGAAGTAGTGCCAAATATGTACATCAGCACCTGCCTTTACGGCCTTATCTGAGGATAGACCAATTACACGGAGTGAATTATTCACGATTCACCAGCGCCTCCATGTGGCTAACTAGGCTCACACAGGTAGCAATTCTTGCCATATGTTTATAGTCAAATGTGCAACTTTTTGTTGTGAAGTTCGGGCCTTCTAATCCCTCCTGTATGCAGTTTCCCAGCAGTCAATATATGGCAAGCTCTTAAAGCAACCCACCCGTCAACCACCACCACTGGTTTCTTACAATACAGATATCTGTTGTAAAGGCAACAGATCCTCGGGAGGTTGTTAGTCCCCCAAAAAAAGCCACGCTCCAAGCAATTGTCAGGGATACTAACTCCGTACTTAAAAACGTACAAGAAAATGGGTTATTTACTCTCCAAGCCCAGAGAAAGTTTTTTGTGGACCTTGTTTAATATTCGGTGGTGGAATTAGGTTTGCGAAACAAGATTTCAATGATTAGAAGAACGCGTCGATTAGATTAAAAAGCCACGAAATATGTGTTTTGGCTTTGCAACGACCGACAATGCCAGTCTTCTGCAAGAATGTGGTACTTCCCCGATCGGGACGGTCAGCTATGAGCTGCAGTGCAGCAGTGCTATACCACTATTCGATTGTTTGTTTATAACGAATAAACTCAAAAACTACTCGACCGAATTCAAAAATTCTTTTGCCTGTAGAAAGCTATTCTATTCCCACGGTAACGTGATCTACGCGGTTGAAATCGTGGGACGTTCTCTAGTCAATACATATATACATTAAGACCTATTTCCCAGAGCACAGAGGAATCATAAATTTCGATGTTCGTTCTGTCATTCCTCTTGATTTCTAACGTCATATTTTATTCGCGCATTAGCGTAAGTACAAGGGTGCTGCAGCAGTATTCTGTAAATCGCTAAAGCTAAATCTCTATCGCTAAAAGTCTACAAAGATGATTTAGCGATTTTTGGCCACAAATGCAATTCTGTAATGTGCAAAGCTAAATTTGGCAATGATATAAAAATTGAAATCGCCGCAATTTTAGCGATTAGTGGCATCGCTAAAATGTTTAAATTTTGTATTCTCTAACGCCAAATATATAGTTGTTGTTGTCTAAAACGCTAAAATATTAGCAACGGAAATTTTTAAGTGCTAAAATGCAAGTAAATTACAAATGTTTTCTTTTTTCTATTGTTTCTTGTTAAAAAAAAAATATTATTACAATATAATGGAAGAAACAACAAAAAGAATTACATAGGAGTAAAAATATATGCTTACTCAGTACTTGGAGGAGCACAAAGAATTTGCCCATGACAGGTAAAAAATTAATTTCAACTTAAAGTGAAACAAAACACAAAAATTCTTTTTTTAAGATTTGTGAATTCCACAAATGTTTCCTGTTCACAATTAGCTTATTGCGTTCACTAATTGCACTTAATGAATTCATTACGCCGATAAAAACTGCTCATTTTCACTTTTTTAAATATTTATTATTATAAAATGCAGAAAATTTTGTGTAAACCTTATGAACGTCTTTTTGTTTATTTAAAATGTAAATGGACAAATACTTTTTTGTGATGCCATATTTTGAAAATTGACCCATAAATTCCACATTTGGTTTTATGATGAAAAAATACTGCTCATAAGTTATCGACTTAAGTGCTGTTTAAGTAATATTTGTCAAAAACAAAATAAATTTTGAATAGATAATTCACAATAACTATTTAAAATCGAGATTTCAAAACATATTTTAAAAAGTTATTGAAGAGAAGTTTTAAGAATATTTACGGGAAGCACAATATAAAGTAAGGTAACACTATAATGAATTGCCAAAAATTATCACATTATGTTTATCTCTTTTTAACAGAAGTTCATCAAAGTAGAAAGAAAGAAATAGTATACAGTTAGCAAATTAGCTGCAGCGAAAATATAAAAATTTAGCTAAGCAATTTAACTTACAGAATACAGATTTAGCGACATCGCTAAAATATTTGCCCTAAATTTTTTTTAGAATTTTAGCGATCGAGTTTAACCTTTAACTAAACGAGTTACAGAATACGGCTGCTGGTCTACTAAAGTCTCGCGTTTGATGATACAACATCAACGTAATTGCAAAAATAGCTAAATTTATAGTATTAAGATGGTTTAAGAAATTTGTCTGAAAATCACTCAATTATTAGAGTGCAGCACATAAACTATTTTTCTCAGCTTTATTGTTCGTTATATTACTTCACTCAAAATTGGGCTTTTTGCCATCAGAAAGAAGTAGATTCCAATTTTGATCATTGCTATACTTCCCTCCGGAAATTTGTATGAAAATCACTAAATTATTAGAGTGCAACACATAAACGATTTTGCTCAGTTTTATCGTTCGTTATATTACTTCACTCAAAATTGGGGTTTTTGCCATCAGAAAGAACTGGATTCCAATTTTGATCATTGCTATACTTCCCTTCGGAAATTTATATGAAAATCACTCAATTATTTGAGTTATATTATATGATTTTGCTCAGCTTTATCGTTCGTTATATTACTTCACTCAAAATTGGGTTTTTTGCCATCAGAAAGAAATGGATTCCTATTTTGATCATTGCTATACTTCCCTCCGATTTTCCTTTGCAAAATTCGTTTAATATAATTTATAAAACAATGTAAATATTTTAAACAAATGAGATATAATTTTGCAAATTATGTGAGATCATTATTGAAAGTCATGAAAAAATGGCTGTGAAAAGCAAAAGCAAGAAAAACTTTGAGAAAAACCACCACAAAAGCATAAAAAGTAACCACACTACGCCCAATTATTAATTAATTAATTAAACGAGAAACAAACAATTTCAAAAATATGCTTAAGTGGTGCATAAATACACCGCCGTTTGATAATAATGCAACGTGCAATATTTAAAACATAATTACTTAATTAGAAACCAACACTGACTGTTTTTTTTCTTTTTTTTTTAATTTTCTTTTGATTATTTTCATTTTGTCTTGCAGTCTATGGGCGAATGGAAAATTGATATAAAACTCATCAAACGTAACGAATAACAAACAGTTGAACGTTTTTGCGGGCCAGAGTAACATTTAAGGACCCCAATTGCCAAACTGCAACAGCAACTGCAACAGCAACGCCGAATAAAATGCTTAAAGTGTGTGTGTGTGTGTAAACAAAACTTAATACAAACCATAAACTTTATTACGTCAAAATATAATCAAACAACAATCAATATAAAAATTTAAATGTTACAGATACACCAGAATCACACCAGTTCAGAATTTAATGTGATAAAAGTATTCCTCTTAATAACTCTCTATTCGTCGCTAATGCCAACCTGCCTGCTCAAAACCAAAATGGTGCATGGCAAACACTTTGTCATACATGTGCCCATGAAGATAAGAACACACCATCATACACACACTGTCTACACACAAGTGCATGGAGTGGGCAAAGACAGTAATGGGGGTGGTGGTGGGGCGTATGGAGCGGGCAAGGCTTCCAAACAAACAATTTACAAAATAATGGGTTATTCTACACATCATACTGGCTTGACAGCAGGAGGCGGTTCAGGCGGAGCGGGTGGTAAAGCTCATCATCATCGTCATCACGGACACAGTCACGGCTATCGTCACAATCGTGGCAGTGGTGGCAGCAGTGGCTACGGTGAGATTAATTATGACGATTATATAAATTGTGATAATGCTTTGCCACAGCCGAATGGTGGCGACATGATTTTCAACCATTTTTCAAGGCAAGACGAAGAAGATTATCCAGATGTTGAGGCGGTAATCGATGATGAAATGGGTGATGAATGGGAGTAGATAAGTTTTAGATGTATTTATTAAGTGTGTCGTAGTAATTTATTAACAACATAGTTAGTTATAAGCAGTTTTCCTTTATGTATATACGACAAGTACATATGCATGCATGCAAAAATTAAGTTAAGTGATTAAGGCTCCTTTTTATTTTGGCAAACTATTTATTTAAGTTAAATTAAATTCACTTTGTTTTGTCTATACTCTAAGAATTAATTTAAGTGTATATACCTTCACTACGACAAACTTTTACAACTATATTTTTAACCAATATTGTATGTTTATTAAAGGCTTATTTGGCTAACTTTGTACAGAAATAGGCCCAATAAGCCTTTAATAAACATAAAATACTTTTTATGAATATGAACTTTAAAATATAAGATTAAGTCAGTTATGTTCAAATTATATATTAATTAATTAATTAATAAAATTATTTTCATACTCCTATGTCTGCATTTAGACACGAAAACATTTGGAAGGGAAACATTTAGTTTGGTAGCAAATTACCGGTGGGAAAGGGGGAATCAATTTTGTGTTCGGTACTCGGCAACACGCTTTGTTGACATTTACCCTATTGACATATAATTTACTATTTGAGATTTTTATTTAATTTACATTTTCTGGAAATTTTAATAAATATGGAATATAAATATTTGTACAGGAAATAGATTATCGGTACAGTATGCGATCCAAAGAATATATGGACCGAATAAAAAAAGGCATTTAATGAAATAAAAAATATTTTGGAGAAGGAAATGTTTGGTGTGACTGTAGCAGACATTAAAAATACATTTATTTATGAAAAACTTCAATTTTATTATTTTTTATAATTTAAATTAATCATATATCAAAAAATTAACAGACAACATAACGAAAAATGTAAAAACAAATAATAATCTAATGTTCCCGGCAACATGTTCGTCTGTGTGAATACGAAAGAAAAATCAAAAGAGAATTCCAAATGTTTTTCTTCCAAATGTTCGCTCGTCTAATTTCAGACTATTATGGGAGCACAAACAATGCCTGCAACCTCGCTTGCTATATTTGACGATTTATCGTCATTTTGACGATTTTGGGTGCTGAAAATTGTATTTTGAAGAATTGACGATTAAAGGTCTGTTTTTGACGATTTTTGTAGATCTCTGTTTTTCGGGGAATAGCTTTTGCCTTGGCGTATTCCTAACTTGGGCGCTCTGTTTTTCGGGGAAAAGAGGGGAAGGGGTCCCTCGTTTGTTGTAGCAAATAAAACTCTAGGAAGCCACATGACTTATGTTGTGTTGGCATCCGAAACCCTTACCAAGGGTATAAATTGGCAGAACGGGGATCAGCATGGCCCCCGGGTAGTTCTGCTTTCGGTTCGACCCGGGCTGATCATGGTTGAGGTGCCTACCTTGGCTGAAACGTTCTGGCTGTGGTTGAAACCTAAAACGCAGGAAGGGAGTGTTAGTATCCTTGATAATTGTTTGGTGTATGGCTTTTTTCGGGGACTAACAATCTCCCAGGATCTGTTGCCTATACAACAGATACCTGTACTGTAAGGAACTAGTGGTGATGGTTGACAGGTGAGTTGGTTTAAGGGCTGGTGCTGCTGGTGGGCTTCGGCCTACCAACTCATTAAACCTTGTCTTCCATTGATTGCTGGGAAATTGCATACAGGAGGGATTAGAAGGCCCAAACTCCTCAACAAGAAGTTGCTCATATGGCTACAAACATATGGCAGAAATTGCTACCTGTGTGAGCCTAGCAAGTCACACGGCGTCGCTGGTGAATCGTGAATAATTCACTCCGTGGAACTGGTGCATCATCAGATAAGGCCGCAAGGCAGGTGCTGATGTGAATGATTTTCACAGTTGTGGAACGTACATGTGAAGTATTAACGGTCATTAGCTTTATGCTAGGAGCACAACTGCAACGAACGGCGTATTTTTGGTTGCGAATATTCGTCCCCAAAGTAAAACACATTGGTGTATATGAAAATGCACACAATCGTGGTTTTCGTCGAAATTCGTCATTCTCAGCGACTGTTGAAATATATATATTTCTAATTGTTTCGTCAGCGAACGACGAACAAAACAGAATCAGGTGACCAGGTTTCTTACATAAAAAAAGTATTTTCATGAAATAATACTTTTTATTTTTATATTAATTCATGTAGTAAGAAACTGATGAAGATGTTCTGAAAATATAAAGTACGTTAGATAATTTGTTCAAAAATCCCTTTTTCGGATGGCATTTTATAGGTTTATTTTTAATATGGCCACCTTAGTATTTATATTCATTTTTTTGTCTTTGCACGAAATGTAAACTATGTTCGTTGATATTATGCTTCACATGACATAAATTCGTCAACACACGAATATTTGCCGGTGAATTCGTCGCGATGGACGGAATTCGTCATTCGTCGCAGTTGTGTTCCTAGCATTACTGTGCAAATTGAAGTTGCCGCATTGCTTCCCGGGGAAGTGGGGGATTTTAGCAATTCCTGAAGCAGAACTTGGGAATTCCCAAAAATTCGTAACACGTTCGCTACCCGTTCAGAACCAGGTTTTGATACTTGGTGTGATTTCTTACCGTATAACGTATATCTGAACTATAAATGGTAATTCGCTTTAGTGCGAACTATAAAAATCTTATAAAACTGTACGTACATATCGCTCCTTTATTGCAACATAGTCATAAAGCAAAAAAACTTGTTTCGAGAAAAACACATTTCAAATTTTTAGTTTCCTTACAAGTCTTAGAAAATTTTTTACAAAATATCTCCTAAAGGAAACACTTTAAAAGTAGTTTAAATAAATTTTTGCCACAATATAAAAGGTAATACTGTTAAGAATTCTGCATTGTTATCTCGAAAAGCTCATTTTTTGAGATATGACTATGTTGCAATAAAGGAGCGATATATTGTGCTTAACGAGGTAAAAGTTATTTTATGATCCATTTTATTAAATAAATCAATATTCATTAGATGTTCATAAATAACTCTCATTACAAAAACTCAAAAATCTTAATTTGAAGAGAAAAGTCTTCAAAGTTCTTCTTCTTATATTGTTTGAAAAATCTTCAAAATTAAGGTAAAATCTTCATTCTGGCATCGCTGCTTGAAGTTGTTTTCATAAAAAGTAAGCACTTTTTTACTTACTTAAGTGTTGAATATTTAGGGCTTTATGTATTTACATTCATAAAAAAAATTTATATACGAGGGCTGATCAAAAAATAACCGTTATTTAAAATTTTTTTAAAGAAGTATTTATTTGTTCATCAATAACTATCTTGTCTTCCTCAATCGCAGCAAAACGCTTTCCTTTCATTGGTATCTTCAGTTTTTGGAAGAGCAAAAAGTCAGCGGGGGCCAAGTCGGGTGAATACGGTGGTTGAGACATGATAACGGTCTTGTTTTTAGCCAAAAACTGACGCACCAGCATCGAGGTGTGAGCTGGTGCGTTATCACGGTGCAAAATCCATGATTGTTTTTTCCACAAATCTGTGCGTTTCTGACGAATTGGTTCACGCGAACGGTGCAAAACTTCAAGGCAGTATTCCCTATTGATCATACACTGAAAAAATTTTCTTCAGAAATTCTCTGAATTTTGACATTACTTTTATGAATTTTTTCATTATTTTTCAACCATTGTAACTTTTCATAGAAATAATGAAACAAATTTCATTAGATTATTTTAATGGAAACCTTTATAAAAGTAATGAAACATTTTAATAAGAAACATGACTTATTTTCATTAAAAGTATGAAAGACTAATCATATGATTAGTGAAATAATTTCAATAGATCAAAGAATCAATTTCATAAAGCACATGAAAACTGTACATTAAATTAATGAAAAAGTAACATTTATTTAATGAAATAACTTCTTTGTATTAATGTAATATATTCATTAAAAATATGAAACTCCTTCATAAGGTCAATGAAGTTATTTCATTTATCTAATTTTATTATTCATTGAGCACCGGAAAAATTTACATTAAATCAATGAAATAGTTACATTTGTTTAATGAAATAATATGATAACACACATTAATAAAATATGTTTACAAATGTACGTAATAAGATCAATGGAACTATTTCATTTATTAATTGATACTTTATTTCATTACACAAACAAATCTATTCCTTGCTTTTGAGAAATTGTACCTAATTATGATAAAAGAAAATGTTGAACAAGTATTCAGCAAATAAAACAGATTTTATTAATTCAAATGACTTCAATGCACTGGTATTTAAATTTTTTAAACTATTATTATGCTGATTTGAGTACAAAAACATATGTACATACATACCCAAGTTCGGTAGCCAGAAATTTATTTGTCATTGATCTAATGAATTCTATTTCATTGGAATTATGAAACCCACAAAGCTTACATTTTAATAAAAAAAAACTTGACATTTTTTAAACTGTAGCTTAAGATTAATAAATGCCTATTAATATTTCTTACCAAAATTCAAAGAATTTAAAAAAAATTAAATTTTGTTGTAATCATAAATCCAGCAACAATTCAACAGCTAAAGCATGAGATAATTCGGCACATTAACGGCATAGAACCTCCATTATGCCTCAGGGTCATCGAAAATTTGGACCATCGGATGGAGGTGTGCCGCCGTGTTCGCGGCGCCCATTTGGCCGATATTTTGTTCTATACATAATTGAGTAATACCAATATATCATAATAAAATAAAATTACAATAATTTCCTAAATAGTTTGTGTTTTATTCAAATTCAACATCGGCCCTTGAAATTTAACCAACCTTTATAACAGACATGTGTACCAACATAACAAAATAAAAAATGCGAAAATCGAAGATACGCAACTCACGAAATTTTTTTTTATCAGACTTCGTATGTATTTGCAATAAATTTTTATAAAATAAAATTGTTTATATCAAAACTCACTCCAAATTAACTTTCATTTTGATGAATATGCCCGTAAAACTTCCAGGACATCAAGAATTTTCCTTACCTGCAAGAAAAAAAAAGAAAATGTATATATTAATCTCTCGAATCATTAATTTCACCCTGAAAATGAGTATACTACATTTTTTTGCTATTAATTTTTTTTTTTTTTTGTTTGTTTAACAACTCTAGTGCTGTCAAAAACAATGACAATTACACATGTTGCATAAGAAATTGCATTGGCATTAATGTAGACATCAATTGAATTGTTCAAACAAACGAAATAATGTGACAAATTCTCACAAAAAAAAAACGACGAAAAAATCGTTAAAACCCAATGAATTTGCTTTAGCTGCATACCACGCAGCAAACGTAACATTTGCAGGAAATATATATTTATTTTTAAATAAAAAAAAATAGCAAACGTTAAAAAATGTTGCCCCACAATCTGGCCGACAGACGGACGGACGGCCGGCAAGATTTATTAAAATGGATTATCCCAAAACCAACAACTGACATTCCTCTACGCGAAGCGAATAGAGCAACTTGTAAGAAAAAATTTTATAAATAAAAACTGAAAATCTGTTAAACAAACTTCCTTCATACATGTTAATCACAAAATTCAACAGATGATATGATTAAACATGACATCCATAAAATCATAATCATGCAAACACAATTTACAATACAATACGAGTACAAGTTTATTACAGTCTGTGAAGACTAAAACAATGAAGTTGCAAGAGGTTTTACTTTTAAGTACGAGCATCAACTCGTACGACAAACAAAACATATAGAGTACTCGTGCTTTACTGTTCAACAATTACTTTCCCAGCAGCCTGCGCCAACTTGTGAATGAAAATATTTTACTTTGTTTTTTTTGGTACGTGACGAATTTTATTTCCTTTAAATTGTAAGAAAAAAAAATTAAATAAAATTAGTTCACGTACATAATTCTCTTGATACTTGTGTGCAAAGTGTTTAGTTTGAGTATTCGAATATTCAAGGGAGGGACCATAAGCATGGAAAAACCAGAAGTAATTAAACTCGAAACACAGAAAAATTTATAGTGAAACTTATATCAATACAATTTTTATTTGAAACAAGTAAGAGTATATAGTACAGGTTGGCTGAACAATTTTACTGCATTAAGAAACTCAAATAACTTTTTGTAAAGTTTTTTTCAGTTATATACATATGTCCGATATTAACTAACTAGTTATGAGATCGAGTCCAACTTCATTCAAGAAGAAGGATTATTTTTAATTATAACAATAATTACTGTGAAGCAATAAGACCAAAGAAGAACAGAAAAAATAATTGAATACCATTAACTGGGGGACAACTAGCTGTTTCGTAGTCGCTGCACTACTCATCAGCACCCACTGGGACTCGATCTCAGGATCATGTGAAAACATGATGTATTTTTAACACGGTCGCTTAACCAACTCAGCCACATATGTATATAACTAAAAAAGTTCACTCATTAATGATTTACGTACAAATATGTCTCACAGTTAGGAGAATTATTAGTAAATAATAAATTGAAAACTGGTTGTTCAGTGACAGAAAATCCTGTACAAACAACCGGGGTTATAACAATTGCATATATGTGATCAAGATGTGGCAAACATTAACGTAAGAATAATTAAAGAGCTCGGTGGCTGAGTTGGTTAAGCGGCCGTATTAAAAATACATCATGTTCACATGATCCCGAGTTCGAATGCCAGTGGGTGCTGATGAGCAGTGTAGCGACTACGAAACAGCTGGTTTGTCCCCCAGCTAATGGTATTCAATTATTTGTCTGTTCTTCTTTGGTTTTACTCGCCTTGTTTCACAGCAATTATTGTTATAATTAAAAATAATCCTTCTTCTTGACTGAAGTTGGACTCGAACTCACAACTAGTTAGTTAATATCGCACATATTTATGTAATTTATTTTTTAGAAATTCATTAAAAAAAAATACGTTTTTATTAAAGTAATTCATTCAGTTTGGAAAATAATGGCCTCCACTCCCCTTGACACATGTATGACACCTTATAAAAAGAACCGTCTCAATTACCGTTCGAATGGATTGCTTCAAATCATTCAAATTTGTTGGGGTTTTTTTTTGTAAACTTCTTGTTTGCAATAACCTTCTCTTCACGAAACAATATTTCTGGGCAATTTAGAAAAAAAAAACCAAAAATTTGTTTTTGTTTTGTTTTTTTTTTGGTTTACTTGAATAAAGGCGTCTTAGCTAATTTTAGTGAAAAACTGTTTTTCTTGTTTTTTAAATTAATTTTTCTTTGTTATTGCTTTATTTACTTTACGTAAGAACGATTAGTAATGGGTAAAATATCCTTTGTTTTTAATAACTTCAAATATAGGGGTTTACATTGACAGATAAAGAGAATTCATGTTATCCCTCGAAATTTGACTCCAAGTGTCCTTAATAGAATGAATTAGTGATTGCTGGTCATCAAATTGTCTACCTCCTTCACTACATAAAAAATAAGAAATGGAGTGCTCGGTGAATGATGCATTTAAAGCACTCATTTTTAAAATAATAAAACAAATATAACAATTACAATTAATTAAAACATGCGCAACCTTCCTTGCCAAAATATATGAAATTATGTTTTAAGATATTTACATGCTCGCCAACTAAAAGTACAGCGTTGCACATTAGCAATTTGATGACGTAATTCTGCCGGCGTTATTGCTAGTATTAAGACACGACAGATTGCCTGTGTGGTCGCACTGTCATAGACCTTACAATATAACCAATCCCAGACATGTTCGATAATGTTTAGAGCTGGCGAATAGGATGGCCAGTCAAGAATATCAACATTTTGGCTTGCAATGCACTCCTTTACTACTCTGGCGTTGTGTATAGGAGCATTATCCTGTTGCAATATCGAAGATATGGTAACAAATAGTTCATTAAACTTCGGAAAAGCTAATTCTCATAACATTTAATAGCTTGTCCATTTTGCACTTTAAAGTTCAAGATCGATGGTGGCTTAGTACGTAATAGTACCCCGTACGGTTGCCAGTTTAACGCTAGTTTAAGCGCTTTTCAGTACCCTAAAAGACGATTTTTTTTTGCTTCAGCGGGTTTTTTAAAAAAATCCGCTAAAATGGCGCTTTTTATACACTTACTTTTAGCATATCTTCAAAATTCTGTAATGTATTTTAATAGTTTAGGTCTCTATCTAACAAGATCAAGGAAGAAGAGCTGTACCGGTTTGTTCATTTCAGTGACCGGTCACTTTCGTTCAATTACAAATGATTGAGCCGTTCATTCATATCGTTCAATCGGTCATTTTTCAACACAGCTCTGTAAAATAAACAACACAAAATGGCGAAATAAAAAGTGATAAAATTTTATTGTTTTAGAAAGAAAAAATAATTTTAAATAAAAAACATTTAGGTGGAATCAATTTTGATTAGTTTCATATTTAAGTTTTGTTTTATTTCAGATAATATAATACAAAAAAAAACCCACTATTGTCAAACAAAACAACAAAAACAAAAGAAACATGACATATCTTTCATTTGAATGAAAGATATCCAAATTGAACAGCTCACTATTGAACAAAAGTGGTCAGTTTAATGACCGGCTCACTTCGTTCAATAAGATGATTCGTTCAATTTAACCCGTTCGTACATGAGCGACACATCTCTACAAGAAAGCCATCCTTATATTACTGATTTTGAAAACGAAATTGAAAAAATTTACAATTGCTTTTATGTTTAATGGTAAATATAACCAATTCATATAAAAAAAACACAAATCAGGTGCAGTGCGATCAATAGACCTGAGAGGGCAACGGAATGTGGAGTTTCTTGAAATCCATTTATTGGGACATTTTTGCCTCAATTCTGTCATAACAGGCGTAGCCACGCCAAGTGACAAGTTGTCCCATCTTGTTGAAACCAAACAGTGTTGAAAGGGATTCTCGGCGCAATTCTGGAAAGGAAAACTCTTACAACATCTTTAAGTAACCGTCTCCATTGACCGTAACAATAAGACCGTTTTCTTCGCAAAAGTAAGGCCCGACAGTGAACCTTGAAGAAACTGCACACCACACTGTGATGTCAAGTGGATGTAATTGCATCTGACGGATTGTCTGTGGATTAGAATTACTCCATATTCGACAATTTTGTTTGTTAATGTTGTCGTTTAAATCAAAATGTGCCTCGTCAGACATAAAAATGCAGTTCAAGACGTTTTCATCCTCTGACACCATTTGAATGAACTTCTCACAATAGAATCGGGAAGTCTCTGGGTTCAGTTTGTTAATTGTATCTTATATGGAAATAAGTTTAAATCTTGGTGCAAAATTGTCTGCAGTGACTGTCTGCTGACACCCATTTGAGCAGATAAGCTCCTTATCGAAACTTTAGGATTGAATTGTATGGCACCAGCTGCAGCAGCGATATTTGCTGCGTTCGAAAATATAGCCTAAATCGATATTTAATGAAAATGTAGCGCAAGCGAACCTAAACAACTTTTTTGGCTTAAAAGCAGTTCTGGTAATGTAAAGAGGTTACGAAAATACAGACAATGAAAATTTCGGATATCAGTCCACATATACCCGAGATATAGCCTAATCCGATTTTTCCATGACACAATTTTCTTTTTTGTGCTTAAAAGTAGTTCTGGCAATTAAAGTACGTTATTAACACACAGGGAGTGAAAATATCCAATATCGGTCCACATATATCCGAGATATAGCCTAAATCGATTTTTCCATGAATGAAAGCTTTTTGGCATGACGATTATAAGGCGAAACGATTATTTCCCCGATATTGGTTCATATATATCTGAGCATATTTAGTTCAAATTTGTAGTATATACTATATATTTACATGAATATTGTGAAGGGTATTTCAGATTCGGCCTAGCCGAATATACTACACTTTTACTTGTTTTTAATTAAATTTGACATTAAGTTCTGCTTCAAATCGTGCCATATAGAATCCACCTTGAACTTCACAAATAGCGAAATTCTGTTTGTCCGTTTTTTTTTTTTTTTGTTTGTTTTTGGGTCTTAACTTTCTGGTACTCCTTTCACTGGAGAACTAATTGAAAAAAATTAATTTAGTTGAGTGTCTCTAGTTTTTTTTACCTTTCCAAGAGTTTTTCAATGACTCCATCAGAAATATCTAAATACATATTTAATGATTCAGTTTTTTCTGATTTTGATTAACTATTTTGATGGAGTAGTTTTGAAATAAAACATTTTATAATTAATTAATTTACCCACAAATGAACAAACTTTGAACAAAACTTCAAGTACACATGTAACAGAATGTTTGCAAGTTTATTTCTTAAATAAAGATGCTTTTTATCAGATCTAGACAACTTAAAAGAAAAAAAAAACTATTTAAATGTTTTGCTATGAAGTCATACAACACAAATGACTTTTTTGTTTCTCTGTTTGTTAATCCTCTTATTTGACAGATTAACTTGCTAAAAATGATTAATAACATATAAAAATGTCATAATTTTTTTCAAGCATAATAATTTAATATTGTTGTCATAATGTACGGCAAAGTGACTGAATAAAAGTATTATATACGAGTACTTCTTATAAAGTGTATTATTTACAATTGTATGAAAATAAGTACCCAGCAAAAACTTACATAAAGAAAAAAAAACAGCTGGTAAGAAATAATATTATAGTGCAAAATAGAAAACTATATATATACTACACTGAAAGAATTTTGTTCAGAAATTCTGTGAATTTTGACATTACTTTTATGAATTGTTTCATTATTTTTCAACCATTGTAACTTTTCATAGAAATAATGAAACAAATTTCATTAGATTATTTTAATGAAAACCTTCACAAAAGTAATGAAACGTTTTAATAAAAAAACATTATTTATTTTCATTAAAAGTATGAAAGAGAAATCATATGATTAATGAAATAATTTCTCCAAATCAAAGAATAGATTTCATAAAGCACATGAAAACTGTACATTAAATTAATGAAAAAGTATCATTTATTTAATGAAATAACTTCTTTGTACTAATGTAATATATTCATAGATGTGTGGAATAACTTCATTAGAATTATGAAACTGCTTCATAAGGTCAATGAAGTTATTTCATTTATCTAATGTTATTATTCATTGAACACCTGAAAAATTTACATTAAATCAATGAAATAATTACATTTTTTAATGAAATAATATCATTACACATATTAATAAAATATATTCACAAATGTACGTATATAATAAAATTAATGAAATTACTTCATTTCATTACACACACAATACTACTTCCTTGCTTTTGTGAAGTTGTACTAATTTTGATAAAAGGAAATGTTGAACAAGTATTCACCAAACAAATCAGATTATATTAATTTAAGTGATTTCAATATACTGGTATTTAAATTAAATACTAAAAAAAAATATTAAAAAAATTTTGTTGAATTTTTTCTGTTGTTTCTCATGATGGTAACAATCGATTTTGTCACCCTGTTTCGGCTTGACGTTGAGTTCTGAGCCATCCTGTAGACAACAGAGAACCCATCTATATTTTTTGATTTATAACTGGGTATACAAATTAACCATGTCGATTTTTATGCCTAAAAAATGCATCTATTTTTTTATTTAGATATTACAGGCCCAATCAGACTATTATAGAAGTATAAATACTTTCATTAGATTTTGTGAGATAAAAGTCTAAACACATTTCTTGCGACTGTCAAAAAGTCTAACGTAAATTAGATTTTGCATTCACACCATCACACTTGATATAAACCAACATAGATGTGCCATCATAAAACTTTTCACGGCGGCAGGTGCGCTATTCGTCGTAGGCGATACGCGTGCCGGCGCGTGAAATTCTTCAACAGTTAAAATAAAAAATGTATAACACATCCAAATTCAATAGCACAAATATATTTTATGTTCTAAATATAGCATGAGCAAAATACATTTATAAATGACAGCTAAATTCCAAATTTCGGGCTTTTTTATAACGACAAAAAATACTATCAGTGACGACACCCCATCGGCTACGAAATAGCCGACTACTCAATTTTCAATTAGCTGGTTTGCTAAAAAAAACACAACCCGGATCCAATGTAAAGTATTATCGTTTTGAAAAGTTTCAAAAAACAACAAAGTCGTATGGGATGTCAAATTTTTATCGCATTATTTTTCGTATGTATGACGGATTACATTCAGACTATCAGACTTGCACGTATTATTGGAATTTTTACAATTATTAATACACAGTATAATAGTCTGAACTGGGCTTAAAAGTAGTATTACGAAATACTTTAATAATTACAATACGAAAATTTTTTAGCTAATATTAAATTATTATGTATTTTGAACCAAATTATTTTTAATAAAATTAACAACTTTCATTCTGAATAATTTTACATTTTGTTCATTTTTAATTTCATTTGGCATGGTGTTATATAGTTTCAATCCTTTGTAAAACAATGTTCTGTGCATGGCATTAGTGTGCGCTTGGTGAAGCCTACAATCACTAGCATTTCTGAGATTATATGACTGAACTTCTCCAACATATCTCGTCTGCTCTATTAAGTAGTCCGGAGTGTTTCCCGTTTTTAATCTTTCAATAAAATTTATTGTGTTTAATTGAAGTCTCTGTTTAATATTAAACCATTTTAATGTATTTAGCAAATGATTTATTGATGTAAAACGGCTACATTTTAATATTGCACGCATAGCTTTATGCTGTAGTTTTTGGAGTCTTGCAAGTTGTTGGTCAGTGCAGCTTGAGTATGTGATTGTTGAACCATATTCAAAGTGTGGTTTAATGGTCATAATGGTTATATATATTAATTGCAGTTATAATTGAATCTTATTTCTTATACCCAATCTTTTTTGCGATCTTTTTACAAATGTACTCCATATGATCATTAAATTTTAAGTTTTTGTCTATAACGAAACCGAGATATTATATATTGTTAACTTTTTCTATTATTATATTATTTATTTCAAGTGTGTAGTGTGCATGGTGCAAAAATAAAAAAAAACCTAAATGCTAAACATTTTGGTGTTGTTGTGCTGGATCACAGGCTGTGTTGGCATGATCGCGGATGCTCCGGCTTTGGCTCGCCGATCGGGGGTGGTCCTTGTCGGCCAATCCAGCTCAATGCAACTACAAAAAAAACATACCAGCCTTTTTTTCAATTGCCAAACAAAATTCTATTTTAAGTGGTGAGGCCCGAAAGTGGGTGTGTAAAATAAAAAGAACCACAAACAAAAAAATACAAAACTCTGCCATGGTTGTTGACTTTCATCGACCCGTCACACCGCCGACTGATGGTCTGTCGGCACGCCTGCCCACCCCTGAAATCAAAACTGACTTCACCTATGTGGTTTCTGGCGCTTTTGTTTCGGAAACCACCCCAAACACGTTCAGCCGGCCTTTCCTCTACTCACCGTCCCATAATTTTAGTTTCTCACTCCATTAAGAAAACTTTATCTTTTTTTTAAAAAGACATTATAAAATTCAATTTATTTAATAACAAAAAAAAAAAACAAAAACTATTGTTTCTTACAAAATTATATAAAAAAAATTAACCAAAAACTCTAGCTTCTTGACGGACAAGCTTAGCTTCCGGACAAAATATCGTCCCCAACAACAAACCGCGTTACTAAAAATTTTCCCCCAGCCTAGTGTGAGCTCACCCTACTCGGAGTACTAATAACACTTCTAATTTGAAGCAAAAAAAAAAAAAAAAAAAACGACAAGCTGTGATGATGCTTTTACTCCTACAAGTCACTAAAAATAATTTGGTTTTACAAATCAAAAAAAAAAAAAAAAAAATAAAAAACACAAAAGCCAGAAAAATAGGTAATGTATATATATAACAAAAAAAAAAATGAAAATGTAACTAGTTAAAAATTAACCCGAAGTGAAAATGAATGAAATTGAAATTATTTAGTTTTCTAATTGGAATTATATAAATCTATATCCAAAATGAAAGAAAAATTTCTTTAAGGCACCGTAATAATAAAAAAAATATAACGAAAGCAAACTGCTAGCCACAATTATTATTTAAAAATTGTAATCAAACCAAAGTAAATAAAACTTTCAAAACACTCTCACAACAGAGTATATCAAATTTTCCTGTAGAACCTGCGGATGTTGGTTGGGCCTTTTTTTCAGCCGGTTTACATACCCCATATAGAATTCCGGTTGAACCAAGGTCTTAAAATTTCTTTTCCCGGAGCCAGATAGAAAAGTCTGCTCAACTCTTACCAGGTTGCGAGTTTCGTCACCTTTATTCCTTGGCCTCGAGGAAGTGTTGAAAAACATAGACTGCCGTGAATATTTCGTAGCCGGGCAGGACAAATTTGCGTCCAACGCCTAAGTTTTCCGTCTACGTCTGCTGTATCACCGTGCTTGTCTGTACTGTTAAATGTTCCAATACTTCCTTTTTTAGTTTTCCTTTCCAAAACTTAGCAATGAAAATTAAATCTTTCCAAATAGCACTCAAATTACAGCAGCCCCAAAAAAATCAACATCTTTTTCCACCCTCAGTTCTTCTTCTTTTCCCTCCAACAACTCCATCTTTCCCTAAATATTTTTGCCATACAACTTATATCCAATGTTGCATACGTTCTTTTCCTACAACCTTGTGTCAGCCCACCCAACAAAACGGCTTTGCCGACACACATGGTGCACACGACAAGTGTTCTGTTAGAATCCATGTTTAGTTCCATTAATTTAGTTTTAGATTCATTTAATTTTAGCTTATTAGTGTTTAACCATTGATTACTTTTTTTCATATCTTTTTTAATATTTTCGTAACACATTTCTTCTGTCTCTGCTTTATTAATATCATTTATGTACATAATAAATAACAGAGATCCTAAAATTGAGCCTATTATAACAGCAAAATTAGTTGATGCATTATTCAAAGTATTGTCCATCCTAAGCCATTACTTTCTTCCATCTCTGTGGTTTTTATTTAAAAGATGAGTCAAGCCAGTTTCTGATATCCTGTTCTGAAGTAAAGGTGTCTTGCATCGATCGAAACAATTGGTAGTCAGGGGCAAAGTCTGGGCTATAAGGTAGATGAATTAAATTTTTCCATGCACCTTTTTACAAATAGTTTATGATCGGACATGCAACATGTGGCCGAGTGTTGTCATGCTGGATTATTACCTCGTGTCTGGTCGAATATTCAAGTCGTTTTTCGTTGACTACTATATTTGAAGGAACCAGTTGTCTTGGGCACAGATCTGCTATAATCGTCTGACCTGATTTCAAGAGCTCATAATAAAAAATTTCCTTCTGGTACTACCAAATACAAAACATTAAACACATTGAAGCCAGCAAACTACCGACTTCAATATGTCAAATATAAAATACACGTATTTGTATGCGAACGTTTATTTTGGAAACAGCAAGACGGCACGTCTGCAGGTTGTTGTCCTTGCAGATTTTTATGCCGCAGTCGAATTAAACTAGTTTTATTGATCGCGTCAAGTATTGTTATAATTAAAAATAAAAATATTTCTTGGCTTTAGCCAGGATTGAACTTGAGCCAGACGAATGATAGCAACCCATCATATAATAAAAGAAATACACTAATTTCTATTTTCCTGTAAAAAAAATTCAGCTCTCAGAAATATTTTATTTTCTAATAATATGTTATACAACAAAATTTAAATGCTGTTTTAAATAAATTTATTTGTTCTATTATTAAATATGTGCATACATAATTAAACTCAAAACAATAAATCTTAATTTTATAAAATAACTAGTTGATTTTACTTCACCTACGAGTAGTTTTAATTCTATATCTTTGACGAAACCTGTTAATAGAGACGGGTATAAATTTTTGGTTTTTGAGCCAAATTATTATTGGTCTACTTTTTGAAAAATTCGCTTATTGTCGTAAAATTTCAATTCTTCAATACTGTTCTCACTATAGATCAGAAGATATATTTCATCATTGTCAGAAAAAAGTTTGATGGGCAACACTGCCAAACAGATGGTTGTTAATATACACAAGTGGCCATGCCTTACAACATGTCTGGCAATTTTTTTCATCTAACAATCTGACAACCGTGTGACCTGACAATTTTTGTTGCCAGATGAATTATTTGTCAGACCATAGTCTGACAATGAAATTGTAAGATTTTCTTACGATCGTCTGAACATACAATTTACTTCTGCTGCAATTTTTCATTGTCACTACATTGTCAGCATGATGCCAGATCTTACAATATTGTAACATCTGACAACCGTGTGTACATAGCTTAATGCTGCTTACTTTTTAGATTGAAGTATATTTTAGTGATTTTAGACGCTTAAAACGCATAGCATCATATAAACAAAACATTTGCATTATTGCCAACAGCTGTAAAATTAAAAGCGATGTAAATTTTCCAATAGATTTTTATAATACATACTTTGCATGTTCTGTTTACAACTTTACAACGTTATTTTTAAGTTGGGCAACCTTTTATTTTGCTTTTAACTAATTTTAAAACAAAAACTTTTTTCCAATTTGTAAATTTTCTAATTACATTTTCAGTTTCATTTGCATGTAAACATAAAACAGCTGATTATTCAATTCTAGTCCGAACTTAACCAAAGAAAAAGTTCGGGCTAATTTGTACAGGAAATGAAAAAAACTACTCTCTCATTTTTTTTCAAAATTGCACAAAAATTGTTACGTGGAACGCTTTTGAACTACTTTGGACTAGTTCGGACCGTTTCGATATTCACGTGAAACACACCTAGTAATTACAAGCTACTAATTTTTGTGGAAAAGAAGTTTCAAGAACCAGGAATTAAAACATAAATTTAAGTCGTAAAGCAGCTCTGGGCTGAAGAACAGCTCTTGCGTCATCGTAATTATTTCTTAAGTGCGGTCAGGCTTGTGTTTGTTGTTCGGTTTTCGAGAGTTTTGCGTCTCACTTGCACTGGTTAACGGTTTGCTTCAACTAACTGTATTGGTTTTCAGTTTTTTTTAGAGGTTATTTATTGTTAACCACGTGGAAACTTCCTATGTGAAGGTTATAGTTATAGTTAGTCACAGCGATGCTACAAAAGTACTACTAATACCATCTTGGGCAATATGGTCTTTGTCACCCCGCCCATGCTGTGCATCCTATACTTTACAAATTGACTTTGTATAGTTACTAAATAAATAAATAAAACAAAAATTAAAAGTAAAGAGTAGAATGTAGAACACTAAAGTTCAAAAGTGAAGTGCCTTCAAATTATTTTCACTTCAGAATAGAATCAAGAACATAGCCAATAGTTTACTTATTTGAAATTTCAATATTTCGTTTTCCTTTCGAAAACATTTTTGTCAGAAAAAACTTGTTTGCAAAATATAATTGGAAAAATGTCTGCCTTTCGGTTTATACATTGTAAAAGACTAACACATTTACAAAATAATTCTTTTTAAACATGAGTTTCTGAAAACATATTCGATCATGTTCTACATTTGACAAAACGTAAAATATAAGTTATATTTGATAATTGCATGCCCTACCATCGGCGACTCATTCATTTTCAGCCAAATTTAGCCTTAAAAATTTTAGCGGCGGCTATCACACATTATCGGCGGCGCCGCTTAGGCGGCTATAGCTGCCTTGGTGCAGGTCTCTGGTGGCCACCTTAGAACTTTTAGCTTTAAAACACTGGATTTGTTTAAATGCGGCACCTTTTGCTTGAATTTATTATTTATTTTGAATTTATTATTAAATCTTGAAATTATATTATTTTTATTAACTTCGAATTTATATATGTACACATAACGTCTGTTACGGTAGTTTGCATTAGTTTAGAACACTTCCACTTGTGGTGAATTTCTAGTTATTCACCGTATTTCGTTTGAATTCGCTTGTCGATAAAACAGGCATCAGTATTGAAGTTTTGATTTTATGGATTTTTTGGTAGGGATTGTACGCTCATCTGGAATAGATCATTTACAAGTGTGGCCCGTCATATATAAGAAATCTAACGATAAGTAATACAAAAAAAAAAATAATAAAATGGATTGTTATGTAAGTAAGAAATGCTTGGAGTTTTATTCTCTTTTTCCCATAAGTAGGCTCCCTCTTGCCTCTCCGTACGACCTCTCCTCTCAGTTCTCAACGGGTTAAAAGAACGCACCCGGGCAATATCGATTAAGATTAAACAGGATTAATTTGCAAAGGTGTTATCAACCTTTTATGAAAACAGTTCGTCTCTTTAAAAAAAAAAACGTTTTAAAACGAACAACTGAGGTATACTTTTATATAAAATTGTCGTATAGTTATAAAGTCTGCTGTGGTGTCTATGTGTTCACCACTTCATTCCAAGTACGAAACATTTAATTTTTTTAAAAAATATGCTCCTTAAAGTTTAAAAATATTAAATATTTTCACCCAGAAAGAATAAGTAAACTCAAAGTAGTTGTTATTATGCAACATTTATGGCATCTACTTAAATTTGTGCTTGTTTATTGAAATAATATTTTCTTAAATCATCATTCATTCGCTTTCCCCTGTATTCAATACGATTCTGATCGTATAACAATTTCAAAAATGTACAACGGTAACAAATAACAAGCGCCAATTCCCCCCTTTATTACGAATTTCAATAGCTCTGAGACTTGAGCAACATTTCAATAGAATTCGCTATAAATACAAACATTGTAACAACAGAAACAGCAACGAAGCCGAAACAAATTGAAGCTTAAGCAACAAAAACAACAACAACAACAGCAGCAGCAGTAACAAGAACAAGAACAACAAATGAAAATCCCTTTTCACTATCGTGCTTATTCATATTTCCGTAGTTCACTTATTAAACATTTATTCAACATCAATAAATAATAAGGTTGATTTTCAATAATGCCGGAGAATTCGTTATGAGAGAATTTATAAGAAAAGAAAAGCCAACTGCACATTTGTTGTATTCGCAGTGTTAGAAGAAGAAGAATAAAACTATAACTCTGGATGAAAAATTGAGTTTTCCTTTCAACTCCCTTAAAGTTACATTGCCAGTGTGGAATATGAATAATAATGATATTTATGGAACAAACAACAAATACATACACACATACACACATGCATATACGAGTGCATACAGTTGAATCGCAGTAGAGTGAACACTTGGCAATACGAACTACTCGATATTACAAACTCCCAATTTTTTCATTAGTTACTCTATAGAGCAGGAGCGTTGCCTTCGACAATTTTCAAAAAGGGGCACTGAAAGGGTATTTTGAAAAAAAGGTGTCACAAAAAGGTTATTTCCAGAAAAAAAGGCTCACGTTTTTAAAAAAGAAAAAAAAGCTTAAAAAAATTCTACATTTACTATATATAATTAAATGAAAATATAATGTAATGATTACATTAAGAAAAATTATTCAAGTATAATTAATAAGATCCGTTTAAATGATATTAATTTTATATAAAATTTTTGGTTTGTACATTTGCGCAACGGGTTATAGTAGTATATTGTAAAAAATCCTTCCTAAGAAAAACTTAATAAAGGAAAAAACTTGAACTATAACCCGTTGTACAAATGTACAAACCAAAAATTTAATTTAAATAAAAAATACCAATAAAAAATTATAAATAGCTTGTTTTCTATGTTTCCCTATATCTATATGTCGACATTCTATATGTCGACATTTCATAGGAACTACCCTAATCATCAGTAGACTTTGGAAATTTTTGAAAGATATTCTCAAACATTTAACTTTATATAATATAATTTCACAACACAGTGACGTCAAATATCTCGGTATTCACCTCGACCGTCGACTAACTTGGAAGAAACACATTGACGCAAAAACAACCCAGATGAAATTAAAAGCCGCGCAATTGAATTGGCTCATCGACAGAAATTCCACCCTGAGCTTAGATTGCAAACGTTTGCTGTATAACGCGATCCTAAAGCCAATATGGTGCTATGGAATTCAACTATGGGGCACCGCCTCCGCATCGAATATTGGAAAAATTCAAAGGCGTCAAAACAGCGTTCTACGTACGATTACAGCCGCCCCATGGTATGTAAAAAATTCTCGAATTCACAAGGACCTAAACGTACATTTAGTAAAAGAAGAATTTGCCAAATATGCTGGAAGGTATATAACCAAACTTGAAATCCACCCAAATCTACTTGCTCGAGATATCCTTACCTTTGGTGGTCATATACGATTAAAAAGAAGGGACACCCTGGCTTCCATTCGGGAGCATAACAGATGATGTCCTGTGGCACGGTATTCTGCTACATTCGCTGAATCATAATTTTTTGTCTAGCATGGCTGGACTTAAAGAAAATTTTTTAGTTATTAAGATTTGAATAATTGTTGTTAGTTCTTCTTGAAGATTCAACAAATAAATAAAAATTGATAAAAAAGAAAAAAAATTAATTTTACTCAGGTCCAGTTTTTGACTTCGTATTTTAATACAAAATTAGTTGATTTTCAGTTAAAGTTATATTTAAAGGCAAGTTAAATTTTTTCAGTCTTAATCAACTCCTCATATAATTATAAATGCCATGAAAGTGTGACAGGTTCACTTAAATTCTAAATATTATGGAAAGTATTCCTTAGAGCAGCTGTTTGTTATTGAAAGAATAGATAAATATTTAAAGAAAAATATTAGATTTATCAACGGCACAGAAAAACTTAATAATTGTATTTCATGTGATGTTATTTTTAATTAAGTATCATTTTGAGATCTTCTACAGCCAATAGCTCATATCGCTCCTTTATTGCAACATAGTAATAACTAAAAAAGCTTGTTTCGGGAAAAACACATTTTAAATTTTTAGTTTCCATACAAATCTTAGAATTTTTTTTTTAGAAAATATCTGCTAAAGGAAACAGTTTAAAGGTAATTTGAATAAATTCTTGGCACAATATAAAAAGTAGTACTGGTAACAATTCTGCATGTTAACTCGAAAAGCTCCTTTTTTGAGATATGACTATGTTGCAATAAAGGAGCGATATGCGTGTTTTGTTTACCTTTTTTGCACTAACACAAAAGCAAGTACGCAAAACTATATGATAAATGAAATAAAGTTAAATAAAGGGTGGTTAAATTTCTAGGGCCGATGTTGATTTTAAATAAAACACAAACTATTTAGGAAATTATTGTAATTTTATTTTATTATGATATACTGGTATCACTCAATTATGTATGGAACAAAATATCGGCCAAATGGGCGCCGCGACCTCGGCGGCACACCTCCATCCGATGGTCCAAATTTTCGATGACCCTGAGGCATAATGGAGGCTCTATGCCGTTAATGTGCCGAAATATCTCATTCTTTAGCTGTTGAATTGTTGCTGGCTTATCAACGTACACCTTTTCTTTCAAATAACCCCAAAGAAAAAAGTCCAACGGTGTCAAATCACATGATCTTGGCTGCCAATTGACATCGCCATTACGTGAGATAACACGACCTTTGAATTTGTTGCGCAAAAGAGCAATTGTTTCGTTAGCTGTGTGGCAAGTGGCACCGTCCTGCTGAAACCACATATCGTCTACATCCATATCTTCCAATTCGGGCCATAAAAAGTTCGTTATCATCTCACGATAGCGAACATCATTCACAGTAACTGCCTGAACGGCCTCATTTTGGAAAAAATAAGGCCCGATTATGCCACAAGCACATAAACCGCATCAAACAGTCACTCTTTGTGGGTGCATTGGTTTTTCGACAGTCACTCTTGGATTCTCATTCGCCCAAATGCGGCAATTCTGTTTATTGACGAATCCACTGAGGTGAAAATGTGCCTCATCACTGAAGATGATTTTCTTCGAAAATTGAGTTTGATTTGAACGCCCATTTTCATAATAAGTCTGGATAACTTTAACACGTTGTTGGATTGTGTATCTCTCCATGGTTCAAATTGAGTAAGTCCGAAATAGAGAAATGTCAAATAAAATTCGGAGAAAATTTGGCGTTTAGGTGTGGTTCACATTCAACATCGGCCCTTGAAATTTAACCACCCGATACAACTTAAATAAAGAATATTGGGAATTTAAGTTAGATTTAAATTTGAAAAATAAATTTTCGTATTTAAATGGAACTTAAAGCTAAATGACATTTATATACGAAGTCAAAAACTGCGCTGTAAAAACTTTTTTGAAATAAAGTTGTACTTCTTCAGACTTATTAATAAAATAAATCACATTTATAATTTATTTGCAATCTTTGTATAAATAATTCGACAATTTTGTTTCAGATAGTATAGATGCATATATACTTTTTAGAAAGATTTCATTATCAAATATATATTAATACTAAATAAGAGCAGTTTAATATAAAACCTTGCTAAAATGTGAATGAAAACTGAGTATTTGCGTACAGCTGTTCGATAGTTCTCAACAAAAAGACCCATGTTTGCAAAAAGGTTCAAAGAGGGTATTTTAAAAAAAGTGTTATAAAAAGTCTCACAGATTCAAAAAAGGGTCAAATTGACACTTTAGTATCACAAATGGCAACGCTGGTGACCAAGCCTTACGCGCTTGATGCTCAGTTGTTTTTGTAAAAGGGCTTAGCTTTTGGGCTGTACTCTTTAATACACACTTGCTTCTAAATCGCATGGCATTCAGCTCATAAGTGCAAAAAGTGCTTCGGTTGGTGTTGTTCTCATGGCCCCTGTGGTCAGTATTGCCATGGTTCGACTGACTTTTTCAGTTTGAATTCTGTTAGCTGCGGAGTCCAGTGATTTCCACCATACTGATACTCCGTAGAAAATTATAGGTTTTATAAAGCCATACAACTCCTTTTGGTTGTATGCCCCATGTTGTGCCTATTGCTTTTTTTACATAGTTAGATGGCTGTTGTAGCCTTGGTTACTCTAGCCTGTATGTTCTCCTTCCAACGTAGTTTGCTGTCTAGAATGACGCCTAAGTAAATTACCTTATCCGTTAGGATAAGTGTGGTGTTGTCTATTTTTGGAGGTGTGAAATGTGGAATTTTATACTTTTTTTTATACTTTTTATTGTTTTTATATATTTATATTTTATATATTTTTTATACTAAAAAGTACGATTTCAATTTTCGCTGGATTTGTTCTTAGACCGCATTGTTCACTCCCCTGACTTACCATCTTTAGACCATGTTCTAACTGCTCATTTATGGTGTCTAAAAAGATTCCAGAGACTGCAATCGCTACCTTATCGTCATAGGCTACAGTATTTATCTTCTTATAATCTACATCTTTGAGAAGATTATTTACTACAGTATTTCACAAAAGGGGGAATAGTACCCCTTCCGTAGTTTTCTCGTAATTCTGGAGTTCCCCATTATTGATATTATAGTTCTTTAGTGTGCTCGTAATTAGCATGCTTGTAGGTCGATCAACCTTCAGACCGTCTCGACATTATTGAATGCTCCTTCAATATCCATGAAGGCTACTAAGGTATAGTTTTTGTATTGACTAGGTAGCGCCGTTTCAACTGATCTGCCCTTTGTGTAGGCGTGTTGAGATGGCGACAATTGGTTTTTGCCAATTTTGGAACTTATGTGAATGACTAGGATCCTCTCTAGCGTTTTGAAATGAAAGGATGTCAGGCTAATTAGCCTATCTATATTTTTTTATCTTGGACAAGTACTCAGGGAATGATCCCTACATATGCAGTGCATTGTACTGGAACTAGAAAAATAGGGGGAATAGCGGGTGTAGTGCTTGTGGAGGCTCAACTTCAGCAATAACAACACTAACGTTAAAAAAAAACTCCATTACAGCATTTAAAATGTTGGAATTAAATTAGTTAAAACTAATCAGTGCCCAGTTTATATACCTTCGATACTGCTCATATTAGCTAAATTTAGTTCACATTGCAAGGTAATGAAATGCGTTGAAAATAAATTGATAATGAACATATATAGAGAAAACACGGACACGGTGACGTCAGCTCTCCTTTTGGGATAAAGATTGCAATACTTTCGATCCATTCCGTTGGAATGTACGAGTACAATTGGCTTTGAAGACAACGCGCTAATAAATCTCCCAGTAAGTGAAGAATTGTTGAAAGAAAAAGCTCAACAAATTCGTGAAGGATTTTTAAAAACCCGTTGACTGGACAGAAAACCACACAGCCCATTACGTCGTAGCGACTTAGCGGTGCAAAACGATTTTTTGTACAAAAAACGTTTTTTTATAGACTATAAAATCAATATACTGAACACGCCTTGCACGAATTAGTTCACTCTATTGCGACTCAACTGTATCTACATGTAAAAAGAACATGTTTCAAATGAAAATGTTACTAATTATCTATTCATTAAACTACGGAAATACTACAGCAAATCTGTTTTACAAGTTCTGCTCCGCATTCCTTTGAACACTATGAAATGACCATACACTGTATGAAGCAAATAAATATACATATATGTATGTGTGTAAGATTGTGTGGATGTATTATTGGTTACAATAATGCGGCCAACAGGAAGTAAAGAAAAATTAAGGATAAGCAGGCAATATTCAATGCATTGTACATTTTTTGTATGGACAAGAAATTTTAGTAAAATTTTCCTTACGGTCTTGGATGCCAAATCAATTACTTAAGATTAAACAAATTATTTAACGAGTTTTGAAATTTAAAAACAGTTTCATTAAAATGGGAAAGGATCTGCATTCGAAGGGTAGTTAATCAGAGTGTGCGTTGATGAATCGAGAATGGGTTTCCGCGTGGAATTGGCCCATCTAAACAAGTATATATAACTCAAAGGTGACTGACTGACTGACATAGTGATCTATCAACGCACAACCCAAACCACTGGACGGATCGGGCTTGCTGGTGGATGTTATGACGCAAGCATGCGCTAAGAAAGGATTTTGATTAATTCTACCCCCAAGGGGATCAAATAGGGGATGAAAGTTTCTATGAAACCTAATTAATAATAATACTTTTTAATGCAAGCGAAGCTGCGGGCAAAAGCTAGTAATCAGATAAGGCCGACAGGGCAAGTGTTGCAACTAACGATATAATTTTCAATATCTTACCATCTACATTACTTATAATTAGTTTGGTAATGACTTGCTTAATATCTGTTGTAGGCGAGGGCAGATCAAAAAATTAATTTTTTTCAAAAAGTGTTTATTCATCCACTTATAAACTTTTCCTCTTTATGTATCTGATGAAAAAATAACTGTTATTTTCGAAAAACAGATAAGTACGTAGTAAAATTGAATGTTTTCAAAAAGGCGCCATCATCCAGCGCTTTTTTCCGGTAATTTTGAATGAATAGTTATATTAAAATTTAAATAAAAAATATGGGTGACGTTTATTAGAGTATTCAATGCGATTTTTTTTTCAAAAACTATTTATTCAAAAATTATTTATTCATCAATAACTAATTTGTCCCCTTCAAAGCAGTCCCCCTCAGATGTAATTCACTTATGACAGTGTTTTTTTTTTTTAATCCTCGAAACATCTCTGAAACGCGCTTTTTGGTATCGCCAACAGCTCCTGTTTCGATTTTTCTTTTATCTCTTCAATCGCAGCAAAACGCTTTCCTTTCATCGATGTCTTCAGTTTTGGGAAGAGGAAAAAGTCAGAGGGGGCCACCGGTGAATACGGTGGTTGAGGCAAGCATCGATGTAAGAGCTGATGTGTTATCATGGTGCAAAATCCATTGCTTTATCAAGGTAGTATTCCTTATTGACCTTACGATCTTGTGACAAGAATTTATGATGCACCACCTCCATTGCAGTCAAAGGAAACAGTGCAAAAAACCGTCACATTTGACCAAACTCAAATCCAGAAAAACGAAAGCATAGAGAAATATGAAAGGAAAGAGAAGGATTAAGGGAATAGAGAAAAGATGCAGGAATATCTTATTCTTGCACTTCAAAGCATCATTTGGTTAAAGTAATTCATTCATGAATATCACAGCTCTATTGCGTTGAAGGTCTGGCAACATTGAACGAGCATATGATGTGGGTAGACTCGTGTCTACCCACATGACAAAAGAAACAACCCAAATTATAAAAAGTTGTCATGGAATTCCCATTAAAAATTTAATTTATCTTCATTCACATGTTGACTCCACTATGCCATGTATATACATACATATAAACATATGTACGTATATCTCAAATATTTATTTATATTAATAAACTAGTTTTAAAAATCATGCAGTTCAATAATATGAATAGTAAATGAAATACTTAAAAGGGCGACGACATTGTGATGGCGCATCCAATCACTGAAACAGCTAAATGAATGCTTCGAATAGTTCAACCGATTGTTTTAATTGATTTGTGACCTTTTTCTAGTGCAGGTTCTTGTCGAAAACCCATTGAAATGCATCAAACTCCGCTGCATTAAGTTAAGTGCACTTAAATGATAAAATGAAATTTAAATTAAAATCTACTTAAATTCCAATTTGTGAAGAAAGAAAATGAAATAACTTCAAATACAGAGATAAGGAAACATGTACATGTATACCACGCATTCTATGTATGTATGTGTTTGCTTATCTCTGCACAATAACCCAACAAACCAGCAGGTTGGATACTTGTTTGCAAGTAAATTATTTTTCTCGTTTATACGTGCGACTTATTTGCAAATAAGGACGTAAAATATTGCCGTCTAATATTTAATTGTGAGTTATAATAACTCACGAAAGTTTGTTTTGAATAACGCTCTTATTTGCAAATAAAGTTTGACATGTTGCCACCTTCTTAAAATGTTTCAGTTTTATTTTAAACATATGGCAATATTGTAAATGTCAATAATTATAAAAATAAAATTGTGAAAGAACTTTAAATTTATTATGTGAAAAAAATAACTGGAATAATAGTTTTTATATCAGAATTCGTCAATTTCCCAAATTATAACAATTTAACATATGTATACCAATCAAAAAATTATAAACAGCTTGTTTTACATGTTTCCCAGCTATCTATATACAGGGCTGGGAAGTATTTGAAATACGTATTTGAGATACAAATACGTATTTTGTATTTCAAATACACGACCTGAAAGTATTTAGTATTTCGTATTTCAAATACATAACTTAAAAGTATTTTCTATTTCAAATACATGTGGCCCAAAAATATATTTTTATAAAATACATTTTATTTATTATAATAAGTTGAAAATAAGTTGTTTCACACAAAAGCTAAAATTGCTAGAAACTACGACAATTAAAATGTCCCTCATTTCGCAACACTGCAATTCAGCTTTCAATTGTTTTGTCCAGAGCAAATTCATTTTACACTAATCAATAAAAAATTTCTACATATTTGCCACCAGCTTTTTCCCACCACTTTGGATTATATATAGGAAAATAATTTTTATTATAGAAAACTTTAGGATGTGAGAACCAGATTAGATCGACTGCAATATAATGCAGTTATATTTTATCAAAATTAATGGAGAGCTTGGAAAGAATAATTAATGAGTTTCTCATGCCGGCAATTACAGCAAATACAGCCATATAGGTGTCATGTTTTCACCCTAGTTTCACCCTAGTGTTTGCCAGAAAGCATCTCAGTAAAAGAGAGGCAAACAATTCTAAATCTTGCAATAGATACCTTGGAGAAACGAAAGTCAAAAAACCTAGAACCATGCCTGGATGCAGAAGAAAAACTAGTAGTTGCAGTAAAGATGATAAAGATTTTATTGCTTTTGTGGACAACACATTAATCAACGTCGTAAATCAAATTTTGGAACTTAAGTCAGTTTTCTAAATGATAAAAGCAAGGATCTTGCCATTCTGGAAAACTATCCAAGTATCAAAAATGCATTTATAGAATTTGACAGCAGCTTGTGCTCCTCAGGACCTGTAGAAAGATTATTTCCCTCAGCAGATTTTATTCGCTCCCCAACAAGAGGTTGTTTGTCGGATGACTCATTAAAAGATCTAGTTTTTATTAAAGGAAATACTTGTTTTGCCGGATGAATCTTTTATTTACTATCTATCAAATGCTAAATATTAGGTTTGTTCCTTTAATTTCCCAGCAAGTTTAGTTTATATATGTAAAATGTATGTAATGTTAAATGCATATAATAAAAAATAATACAATTTTATATAATATTGCACAACTTTATTTTTAATACTTGAAAGCAAGAATATATGCAGTTGTAAGTATGAACATATATACTATCGTCTAAAACGCAAAAGAGCGTAACTGATAAACATTTTTAGGTGTGTAATTTTTATTAGATTAGGTGTTATTACCAATAATACAACTATTCACAAATTTTAATAGGCTTTCAATATTATGCCAGCTACATCCTGTTGCGTTTTAAATTTAAGTGCATATGTAAAATAAAATATGTATCCAAAACCAGAGACATTTCATAGGAGCTACTTAGGCCCAGTTTTTGACTGCGTATTTAAATACAAAATTAGTTAATTTTCATCTAAATTTAAGTTGCATTTAAATGCTAGTTCAGTTTATCACTATTAAATTTAAATATTGTTCTTATTTAAATGCGATGAAAGTGTGGCAGCTCTACTTTAATTCCAAATATTATAGAAAGTATTCCATAGAACAGCTGTTTGTAAGTGGAAGAATAGAAAAATTTTTAAAGAAAAATATTAAATTTATTAACGGCATAGAAAAACTTAACAATTTTATTTTACGCTAAGTTATTTTTAATAAATTATTATACTGTGCTGTTGTTTAGTGCAAAATTAGCAACTAATTTTCGAATATCTTCTGCAGGCAATAGCTCGTATGTGTGTTTTGTTTACCTTTTTTGCACTAATACAAATGCAAGCACACAAAAACCATATGGACTATGAGAAAAACTTAAATAAAACTTAAATGAAGAAGTTTGGGCATTTAAGTTTAGTCCAAATTTGTAGTGAAAAATTGATTTTCGTATTTAAATGGAACTTAAAGCTAAATAACATTTAAATACGAACTCAAAAACTGGGACTTAGACTTTTGAAGTTTTTGAAAGATATTCTCAAACATTCAACTTTATATTCCAACAATCTAGGTTGTTCATTTGTTTAAAGGGTGTATAGGAAGGTAGAGACGTATATACGAGTATATGAAAAAAGCTTGTTTTCTCTGTTTTGAAATTCTCAATAATTTATTTAGATTGTTGGAATATAAAGTTAAATGTTTGAGAATATCTTTAAACAAATTCCAGAGACTACTGATGATTAGGGTAGCTCCTATGAAATGTCGACATACAGACAGCTGGAAAACAGAAAACAAACTGTTCACGATTTTTTTATTGGTATCAATGTTAGAAGCTTGTATAGTGCATAAAACTAAATTGTTTGAATTTAATTTATATTTTCGTAATTATAAGACTAAATAAACGGGTTTCACCATTTCGCTTTGAACCTTATTCAGCTGTATAAACAGTTCCTACGTTTATACGCTGCCTATTCACTAATAAAAACTATTTGCATATAACTAACTCACTGTTTATGCGCCAACTTGTATATAGAGAAGCTTTATTTTTTTAGTATGGCATATCTTCAAAATATAAATAATTGGTAGCATTGTTAGTTTAAAAAGCATTTTGATTACTGAAATTATAACAGAAAAATAAAAAAATTAAATGCTTTTTGTAATTCAATTAATGCAAAGATTATTAAAAATTTAAATTTTTGAATATTTGCGTCTGTACCTAGTTTTTATTATATTTTATGTGTGCCACATTGACGAAATCTTTGAAATTGTAAAATAAAGTGGCAACTTTTTATGTCTTATTTGCAAATAAATTTTTAATCAGTAATTGTTTTCGTGAGTTAACTAATCGCAAATAAAAATTTTATTTACTGTTTACACGGCAATTTTTGTTATTTATAATATTTTTATACGCAAATAATCTGCACGTATAAACGTAGTAGGTGAGTTAGCTATTTGCAAATAGTTTTTATTCAAAAATAACTTCTACGTATAAACGAGACTTATTTGGGAGAGTTTGTAAAACGGGGTTTCTGTAACTTAACGATATTTTGACTTCAAGATTATATTTTACAAACGTTCGAGTTATGGTTTGTTGGGATATTGAACTAAAAGAAATTGAAAAGCATTTGAAAAAGAAATATTTTCCCAAAAAGCATTAGTTTTCCAATATCTTTGAGTATATAAACAAAACTCTAGAATGTCTTTGTTTATTCAATGTTGAACTAGAGGACGACATGGTGAGTTTTTGGAAAGAATCATTGTTTATTTTCGACATACTTATAAAGAAGTTTTCATTTCAGTATTATTGGATGCATTTTAAATTGATTTGTTGCTTAAGCTTGGTTCTGTTAGCCGAGCAGCGCAATATTAATAAACGGGAATTGGAGACTACAGGAAGCAAGGAAGTTTTAAGGACTCTCCAAGAAAACATCATAGAACCTGAGCAGACCTTAATAAAAACTTCGGATAAAGTTATACAACCGGTCGACAGCATTGTAGACGTTGGAGAGGTAACCAAATTTGAGCAAGTGGAAGTTGAAAATGATTTAAAAGATACGAAAATTAACTCCGAAGAAAATATTTTAAATAAAACGTGTAGTAGCGAAAATATTGCTAGCAGTGAAAATGCCTCAAATGTACCAGAGAAAATTTCAAGCTATTTAAACGAAAACACAGATTTTAAAAAAGATGATTTTGAAAACTTTACTGAAGATCGGTTTGCAGTTACAAACCTTCCTGCAGAGGGAAACGATCATATAGAAACAACGGAAACAATATTATTTTCCCTCAAAGAGTCCGAAAATCAAAATCCTTCCTTAATACCAACACAAGCTGAGCATATCAATGGCCATAAAATTTCAAGTTCTGCTGAAAACCCGTTTCCCAAAACGCCTACCAAAGAGTTTAGGTCTTACAACAGTGACACAGAGAATATAACATCACCTGCAGATGCCGAAATTACTTCAGAAGATGCTACTGAGACTTCCACTGACACAAAATTAAATGCCAGCACGACGCCCTCTTCTTTACTAGGAGGACGCCAATCGATTTCAACTATTAGCCCCATACCAACACGCCGCCCGCTTTTAGATATAATTCGTAGACCAACAACCACTCGCAGACCTGGTACCAGCCCAGGCTGGTTTTCCAATATTCTGACTCGCCCCTCGGGCCTATTGTTACCCATGCTTTTCCTAAATAGGACTGCTTTAAATAACAACCGAACCCAACCTATCTTTGGCTTTGGGTTTTTACCTTTGCCTTTCGGTCGGAGACCAATTGTAGCCAATTCTTCAACACCTTCAGCTACCAGAGACAATGGTTTTTGGAGTGATGTCTATATTCCGCTTAAAAGTTCTACTGATGAAAGCACCGACAAACAAAAAGAAACTGAAGCAACAGGTGCCTGGAGGGCAAGGCCAAACACTCAGGTATTACATTTGTATTTCCCTGCTAGAATTCCCCTTCAAGCACATATTGTCGAAGAAGCTTTAGCCGATGGAAAGGCTGTACAGCGAGAAGTTAACGAAGAAAACTATGCCCAGAACTCTAATAACGTTAACATTGAGGAAAAATCTGATGTGAAGTATGAATTCGAATTACCGAAAACTATAGCTAACTTTGTGAAGGAAGTAATGGATAAATTTATTTCAAATGAATAATAACTGTAAATAAAATATTGATTTCTTTATTTGAAACAGAAAAACCGCCCGCTTTCTTTTTTTAAACTTGAATAAAAGAAGAGTGGTGTCAGCAAATTTTTACATTGATTTAAAATCATGTCTAAAAGGCGTGATTTTTTTTTTTTTTGGGACCGAAAAATGTCTTTCATGTTTTTTTTCTAATTTCCTCTAGGCTGATTTATTATTATTTTTTAATTGTTTCATTCTCATTCGGCTGGCAAAGTGACGACATCCATATTGGCAAATGGATAAAAGAAACAAACTTTGAAAATCATCGTAAAAATGTGGCATGATTTTAGTAGCAACTTTAAAAGAATATTACAAGAAAAGGCAAGGCTGTAAATCGCCGTATAAATAAGCTACATAGAACGCAAGAGTAAGCGAAATACGAGTAGTGTATAGAGAAATTCTTATTGTTTTTAAAGGTCGCAACAGAACTGAATTGATAGGAAGCAATATAAAAGTACTGCTTGCGATTCTTGCGGCATATTCTCGAGATTTGAAATCTTCAAATAGATTAACGTTGGAATAAAACATAATTTAGACTCGGTTTGAAGATTACAGAAAATCAGCTAAATTCAAGCTACTAGTGACCTTTTTATATATTACAATTCTGCTATATACGAAAGCTGATCAAAATATTATCGTTATTTTAAATTTTTGTCAAAAAGTATTTATTTATCCATCAATAACTATCTTGTCCCCTTTAAAGTAATCCCCCACAGATATAATACACCTAAGCTAGCGTTTTTTCGAGCCAGCGTTTTTCCTCGAAACACTTCGGAAACGCGCTCTTTATTATCGCCAACAGCTCTTAGTCCGACTTTTATTTTATCTCCTCGATAGTAACAAAACACTTTCCTATCATCGGTTTCTTCAGTTTTGGGAAAAGGAAAAAGTCAGCGGGGGCCAAGTCCGGTGAATACGGTGGTTACGGCATGATAACTGTTTTGTTTTTGGCCAAAGTCTCACGCACAAGCACCGATGTGTGAGCTGGTGCGTTATCATGGTGCAAAATCCATGATTGTTTTTTCCACAAATCTGTGCGTTTCTGACGAAGTGCTGCGCGCAAACGGCGCATAACTTCAAGGTAGCATTCCTTATTGACAGTACGACATTGTGGCAAAAATTCATGATGCACCACGCCATTGCAATGGAAGAAAACAGTGAGCAAAACCTGAACGTTAAGACACAACTGCTCAGGGTCTTCAGATTTGATTGGCTATAAGAGAGTATTTTTATCAGCACTCCCTTGTGTCTCCTAGCGGAGAGTATTTCTACCACTTCCCTATAATATAAGCGTATAATACCGCTTGGAAGATTGTGGTGGAAGAGTTATATACCTTCGTGCTCTAGGCCCCACTATTCCCGCTCCAAGTCTTTGGAGCGTTTTGGATTCATCCGTATACAACTTTTGTAAACCAATCCGCAACGCTCTTGGGTTCGTTTCCCATTCTTCCCTTGTTGGGAAGATGATCCTATACTTCCTGGTAAATGAGTCAGTCGTTTCCATAAGGTCGCTTGTTTGAGACATATCGATTACGCCTCTGATACCCTTTAGGATTTCAAGATGTCCAATAAGGTTACATAACTTTTTAATGCAGACTGAAATCGACTAATATTTCGATGTCATTATGTTTACAAATAGCAAAGATTACTATATGACAGCTGCGACCTATTTATTTTGCCTACCACTAAGCGTTACAGCCATTTCAACCATTTCAAAACGGCGGAAGCAAAGTTGTACACCTACTATTTACTAAACTGTTTAGTAGCTATAATGAATTTCCTACATCTTCTTGCATGCGTAACACGCATGAAATAGTGTTCGTAATATTAATGAAATAGTAAAACATAAATTGGTGCTACGCAAAATTTTCATCGCATTAATGAAGCTTTCATAACCGAAATAACACTTTTACGGGTAACGGGATGATGTACAAAGTGGTTTCATTCCCGTAATGAAACGTTCTGTCTTTCATTGTAGACCTAAACAATTATATATTTATATAGAAGCCAAATTTGAGCTGCTTTTTGAAATAGTCGTGACCATTTCACGGTACACATACGTCTTAAAAACTATTCAAGCTCCCCTTCATCCAATCAGCAAAATTTAATCCCGGAGCTCCATTAACTGAACTCTTTCGAAAAATTCCGTAGCTATAAATTTTGGTCGACTACCAAGTACTTGGTGGTATAATTGTAGAATTTGTCAAACACTGAAACAAAGAAAATTCAAATTACTCAAGCTTAAAGTGTGAATCACAATTAACATCGTGCATTGTGGTTGGACCACTCTTTAGGTTCATTAGTCTCATCTATAAATGATAACATTCCCACCATGTCTTATTTGTTTATTTGTACAGCTATAAAATATTTCAGCTGAGAAAGAACAAAAGAAAAATACATACATAATTCGACTCGTTAAAACAATTATAAACAACTACATATAATCATTTGAATTTAAATAGTTTAAAAGTATTGCCTTAGAAATATTAACATGATCAGATAAATCTATAAGATAATAAAATTTATTAATATCCAAACAAGCTCTACGAATTGGGTCGAAATTTAGGAAATTCATTCTATTAAAATTTAGATGTAGGAACTCATATGATCTAAGTTGTCTGCTGGGAATGTTTATGTTTATTTTATAGGCTTTTTCCACTGAACAACATCTAACATCTACCATCAGTTTTTGAAGATGATAACATCTTCCCATAAGAAATACATTGTACTAAAAGTCAACATTTTTCAACATCTTTGTAAAATGTTCCTATCTCATTTTATTCCATTCAACATCTTTCGATTATTTCAGTGTCATCACTAGAAAAGTGGCAATAATGTCGATTATTCTTGTGGCATCACTGAAAAAACATCATTTTATTTTGTCAAATTTTGTTTATAAGGCCTACATTTTATTTATAGATATATGTATATAAATTTTATAATCCTCTTTTTTGTTTTTAAAATTAATTTATTTCCAAAAGATTTTACGTGTTTTTGTTAAATTATTTGAAGAAAGAAAATCGACATTAAAAAAATAATATTTTTGATTGATAGTAGATGTTAGATGTGAATAATGTAAACAGTGTTTCACATTTTCAATATCTTTCATGTGTTTCATGAAGATGTTGATCAGTGGAAAAAGCCTATTACTGAGAAGAAAGATGGAATTAAAATTTCCTTGAAATAAGTTTATGAAGAATGCGATGTTCTGCTTTTCAATGTTGGGAGTTTTATAAGTGGCAATCGACTACGATAAGGCGGAAGATGTTCAGCTGGATTCCATGGAAGAGAACGGAGACAAAATAACAGAAATTCTATCTTTTCAATATATATATAAGTTGTACTGTGGATCCCATATTACAGCACCATATTCAAGAATGGGTCTTACTAAAGATGTCAAGAGATTCTTCGTCACATAGGGATCATTAAATTCTTTAGCCCATCGTTTTATGAAACATAATACACTATTCGTCTTATTCGCAGCGAACGTAACGTGTAAATTGAAATTAAGTTTCTTGTCGGAATAAATCCCAAGATCAACACATGAGCCAACAGCTTTTAGGTCAGTACCATTAATAAAATATTTGAAAGGCCGCAAACAACGCGTTATTTTTAATAATTCCAAATTTCGTTATTTTGAAGTAACTTCTGGTGTTCCTCAAGGCAAATATAAATAAAATGTTTTTTCTAAAATGTTATTAGTTTTTAATCTCTATCGAAAAACTTAGTTTAGACACATACATATAATTTGTATATAATAATTAAATACAAATTAATTTTAAAACTAAATTTTGATATTAATCTCTCAAAGAAACTAAAACTATAGTATTTTATAATTTTCAGTAGGCTTTAAACGGAATGTACTCGTAAAGTAATAAAACCTTTTTAAACTTAAATCAAGAAAACAAAATAGGCAACTGCCATAAATTCAAAGCTACGAAGCTAAATACTTAATTAAAGAGTCTAAGAACATGAATTTTAATTCTTAAAGTTAACTTAATAAAAGATAAACTAACACAAAAGTAAACTTTCCGGCGGCTGCCCAATAAATCCAATAAATCCAACACTAACGACACAAAACTGAAGTCGTTTTCAGATGCATAAAATAAGTTTTATTATTCAGGCGCTTAAAATAAGGAACTCCCTTTCAGAAGACAAATAAAAACATCACAGTCATCAAAAGCGTATTTTGGTATTTTATTTCTCATTTTATAGGCAACACCGAAACGACTTGTAATTAAGTTGTAAATCCATTATATGATTCTAACTAAAAACAAATAATTACCAAAAAAAAAAGAAAAAACATTTGTTTGTAGAAATTCGGGTCAACTCCCCCTTAAATAAAATTATATAGTGTTTGTGTCTAAATCATTAAATACGCAACAGGGTTTTGATTGTAACTTATATGAAAATAAAAGCATTCACTTTGTCAGATCTGGATCACTTCTATTTTATTTAAGAAATTGAAAAGAACGGACAAACTAGATTTTTAAGAATAACTCATTTATGGAATGGTCTCTTAAGAAAGCCGAAACCTTTTTAAAGGCTTTTAAAAATCTATTCGGGAAAAAAAGTTTTCAAATTAAAATCATTTAAGGAACAAATTAAAAAGAATTAAACAACCTTTCACAAAAATAACCTTTTAAAATACAACTTTGTATAGCACCTAATAAATTCCCTAGCGAAAAGTGGCTTTTACACATGTTCTATTAAGGACAATTATTACAACTTTTAAATAGATAAAACTAGGATGTTAGCTTTCAGTTAAAACTTTTTTTTTTTTTTTTGTTAGTTTAAGGTCAGACAGAGCGATTTTAGTTGCCGAACTTTTTAGCAATTTTCTTTTGGAATTGCTTTCTTGTACACACACAAAAACTTTTTTCGGCAATTCTTGAGCTTTCTCTACCTTTTATTTCATATAATTTACATTGTATATGCACACACACATACACATATGAGGAAAAGTAAAGAATTGCTGAGAATTGCCGAGTACCGGCAATTCTTTTTCCCTTCTTATTTCCCTCAGCGAAAGCTTCTATAAAGTCAAGAATTGCCCAACTAAAGTTGCTGTGTGTGAGCTGGCACTTATTACAATCAACAACAAGTGTTGTCAACTTTGAAATTACAAAGCGCATCAAAATGGGAGAAAAAACGCGTTATTTGAACAAAAACGCACCAAATATAGAATTTTTATATCTAAAACCCTTTTTGTATAAAAAGCATAATATTTTTGTATTACAAGCATAAAGCTTTAAACACATAGACCACAGCAGACTTCACGACAGCAAATGCTGCAACCGGCAATTGTAGTTGTGTAGGCGACTACTGAAATATTTTGAACACGGCAGCAACATAAATTGATTTGAATAAAAGTATACTTAAGTGTGGCCACCTTAGAATTTTTAGCTTTACAAAAATCCATTGTTTAACAGAACGAGTTCTGTTTACATCAATGCTTCATGAAAAAAGTTCTCTCTAAAAAAAGGCCTTAATATCTAAAAAAACGAATTAACTAACAAAGTTTTTGTTTGCTACGCTTAATTCAGGTTAGGCGGGTCTTAAAACTTGAAAGTGTAATCTTTTGATTTATAATGGGAACAATATTAAAGAATTCAAAATTTATATCAAATTTTTTAAAATTTGGACAAAACCATTTCGACTCGAGAAAGAAAAATGTATGTATATAAATTATAAACTCGTCGAAGATATGCAATTAAAACTACTCATAAATGAAGTAACTGGTATAAGAGACAAATAAACTATGCAAACCTTTCGGCAAACACGCGCTTTCCGGTTGCTCATAACCATACAAACACAAATTAATCAAGGCGATTATGCTGCGGCAGTTTTCTCGCCATATGAAGTTTACAACACATAAATCATTTTATGATTTTTTTTAGCCTCTATTTCTTGATATTCTGTTTCTATAATCTTTGTTTGTTTTTTCAATTCCTACAAAGAACGTAAGCTTTAATACAATACTAAAAATTAAAACAAATAAATTGTTTCATGATTCATTTTGTGTGCTTCTTTTTCCATCACTTTATTGTGCCAAATTTTCTTTGAAAGGACAAAATTTCGCATTAGACAATACAAACATTCAAGATGTTTGCACAAAAATCGTGCAAACATGCTTTAAATATATGTACAAACAAGTAAACACGCCCTTTAACAACGCTAAATGTTTGTACAAATACTTTTGCATGTTTGTTAAGCTGCTTGTGTAGTTTGTTTGGCGCTTAACTAGTTCTTTTAGAATATTAGGCATTCTTATTTTAAGGATAGATATGTATGCACATATTTAACAGTAGAACAAATAAATGTATTCATTTATTTAAAAGCCCATATAAATTTTATTCTTTTATTATGCTTTACTAGAAAATAAAATATTTCCAAGAGCAACATTTTTTTATTACATATTTTTTTTATACATTGGTCACACTGTTTTTATTTTGTAGTCAACAAAAGTAGATATTAGTTTACTTCGAGTGCGGCAAAAAAAATCAGCTTCGACAACAACCTGCAGTCGTGTCGTCTGGATGTTGTCTAAATAAATATTCGCACATAAATATCGGCAAATTATCGGCAGGCTTCAATGTGTTTAATGCTTAATAGCACATTTACACCAACTCAAAATCTAGTAGATTTGAATTGAAATCTACAACGAAATCTATATCGTTTACACCACCGTTTTTTGACATCTAGCAAGATTTCATTTGCTCAAAAATAATTTATGCCTGCGGGTATGACAATACAGTATTATCAGAGACTGCATACACCACATTATAGTGCAATTTTTGTTGCAGCGTAGTATTTTTAAGTACTTTTTGCAAGAAATCACAGTTGCATCGCTTAGTACTGGGTAGATTTCAGGAGATTTCGGCGAAATCTACTCATAAAGTAGATTTCATTTTGTATGGGAAATCTTCTCAAAATCTACTAGATTTGGCTTGAAATCTCGAATGAGCAGATTTCGCTTTGGTGTAAATAGGCTATAATACCATGTTTAAACGGTAATATGAAACACTTGGTTCGCTCTCCGAACCACTATTGCGAAACTAGGTGTTCAGACGGTTGTTTTTTGCATCACACTGATGTTTACATATTTTGTGCAAACGTTTCACTAATTCTTTTTTCAATTTTTATTTAAATCTTTATGTAAGTATCGAATTTTTCATTTGCAATGTGTTCATTTTGATTTTATACACCTTATTATCTTTTTTTTCTTTGTTTAGATTATTTTCCAGCTAGTTCAGATAAACTAGCGATAATTTATTATCAAATTTGGAGATGATAGTAGTTTTTGCTTGGTTCGCAACAAGATTCAAAATGAACCAAGTAGATTCGCTCTCAAAACCGCGAACCACGAATGAGAGAGCGAACCTCGAAAATAAGCCTGCGTGTGAACATGCTATAACACACGTTTATGCGGCTAGTAGACGATCAAACTGTTTGAAATTGTTTCTCCAAATACATCGATAAACGATATGACTGAGCTTGTGATTTCAGCAAATATGCTTTACATAATTTATTTTCGTTTGTAAATTACGCTACATCTATTAAAATGTAAAGGCGGCTAAGAACCTGCCTGAATAAGTTGCCAGAAATATTATGCTGGCTACATTTAGCTGTCTTTGTATTTACTTTCCCAAATTGTCGATAGTATCAAACAAAAACTATCGATAGTTAGCAAAAAATAAAATTATCGGTACCATCGATAGTAATATCGATTATATTGCAGCTTTATTCTGAAACACTTATTGTGGTTGTTATGATGAGTGGAAAAAGAAAACAAGATTTTTTTTTTTTTTTTTTTTTTTTTTTTATCTTGGACCAGTACTCAGGGGATGACCCCTGCATATGCAGTGCATTGTACCGGAACTAGGAAAATAGGTTGTGAGGAGGGGGAAAGAGGGAGTAGCGTTTGTGAACATTTGACTTGAACTTTCCAACGTTATAACGGACAGGAAAGACGTCTGCAGGCAACTTATTCCAAAGATGAAGCGTTCGGCTGAAAAACGAATTCTCTCTATAATGCGTTGTACGATTCCCCGGACAATCGACCACAAATGGATGAGCTCTGGACGATGAACGCATGTTACGTAGAAATGTGCGAGTTTCAGGAACAAGATCCTTAATCTCGTCAGAGCAAAATCCATTGTAGTAACGATAGAACAGAGTAACGCACCCTACACTGCGTCGATGCTCCAGTGAATCAATAGAGTTGGATACCCTACTGTCACCGATAAGCTTCTTCGCCCTCTCCTGCACACGGTCGAGCAACCCCAAAATAGACTTTGGGGCACCGGCCCAAGCATGAGAGTTGTATTCCATTTTCGGTCGGATATAGGTGGTATAAATAGTAGGGAGGTCGGATAGAGTGAAGTACATCTTACACCGTTTCAAAAAGCCGAGGCACTTGAATGCTTCTTTAGAGACATGAAAAATGTGATCATTCCAACGAACAACTGTATTTTCATTCCAAGTTCATTCCAAGAACATCGAGAGCATCCGATTCCTCAATATTTATACCATCCATGTGTACAGATGAAACAGCACCTGCTGTCGTATGTTTGTGTGTTAATAAGCAACACTGGGTCTTACGAGCGTTAAAAGCGACTCTGTTTTTACGACCCCATTCGGAGATTAATAGAAGATCACTATTCAGTGAGTCATTCATATTTTGCCTCTTGGCAACGATCTCGGATAGGCTCGGCCTATTACTGAAAGAGTACGAATGGCAAATGCTGCTGTCATCTGCAATTAATAAATATTTAAAAACTTGCTTTGGACGAAATTTATCCTCTAATCTATGGATTTATTTTTCAAGTACAGAATAAGGGTTGAAAAGAAATCAGTTATGAACGACAGTGAGCAAACAACACATGGATACAGGATTATTTTGAAAAAGCAGATTTAAATAAAGTATTTTTTTAAAAAGAAAACATTTTAAAGAGTAGTTTTTTTTTTAAATAATTATTTTAAAAAAGTACTTATTAAAAAAAAAAACACAATTTTCGCCTGTGTTTACACACAGTTTTCCTGATGGCGTTCAATCAAACAGCTGTTATAGCTTTTAATCACACGTTTATTGCCAATCAAAAGCATGTTAATTTAATATAATTCATTAAGTTTAATGAATAAGTAAATGGACTTTAACTTTCAAATACACAATCACATTAAAATCCTTGAACTGACAATCAAGTTTAAGGCGATGTTTCAAATCTTAGTGAAATGGCAGGGGAAGAAAAGTCTTGTCAAACGATTTTTTCCGTTTTAAGAAATTCAGGAATCCCAATAAAAAAAAACTCAAAGAAATAACTTTACAAAGGTCGCCACTCACTTGTTCGGTGTTGCTTGTTGTGTTAAGGAAATGTGTAATAAAATAAAATAAAATAAAAATTCATGACCAAAAACTTTTTGTTTGTCTGTCTTAATATTTTGTTAAGCTGAATTTGTAACAGGAAGAAACTTGAATGGGAGTTGTGCTGCTTTTTACAAGGAACAAACCGAAATTGTAATAAAATTCTCACAACGAACTTTTCCACTTTGTTAGTTACACGTCGTTATAAATTCGTAAAAAAGTTTTCATATCCTTCTTTTGCATTTCTAACAAAAGAAAATCGTTTCTCTGTTTTTATTTTATTTTTGTACCCTTCACAAAAATGTTAAGGGTGTATATAAGTTTGTGATTCTGTTTGCAATTTCTATAATTTTTATTTGCGACCCTATAAAATATTCATATATATATATATATATATATATATATATATATATATATATATATATATATATATATATATATATATATATATATATATATATATATATATATATATATATATATATATATATATATATATATATATATATATATATTCTGAATCAGCACTGATAGAAAGCTCGATTAAGCTCGAAATACCGTTTCTGAGAAAACCATTAAACTTAGAAACTTTTTTCTTTCACCACTCTATTACTCCATCAATTCATGAGTTTGCTATTAAGATTCAGTTATATCGGTTCACATATAGTTGAGATATATCCAAAATTTAAAAATGTATATTTTTTTGCCATTTTTGTTTGTTCTGCTTCAAATTTTACACAATTTTTTGCCCCGATATCGGTCCACATACATATATCCAAGATATAGCCTAAACCGATTTTTTATGGTTATATAAATATAGAAAATACAAATTTCCGATATCGGGCCATATATATCCGAGGTTTTTTTTATCTTGGGCCAGTACCCAGGGTATGACCCCCACATGTGAAGCGCATTGTACCGAAACTAGGAAAATACATTGTGAGGAGGGGGAAAGAGGGAGTCGTGTTTGTGAACATTTGACTTGAACTTTCCAATATTATAACAGACAGAGAACACGTCTGCAGGCAACTTATTGCACAGCCAAAGCGTGCGGCAGAAATACGAATTCTCTCTGTAATGCGTAGTACGATTCCCCGGGCAATTGACAACAAATGGATAAGCTCTGAACGATGATCGCGTGCTACGTAAAAATGTGCGAGTTTCGGGAACAAGATCTCTAACCTCGTAAGAGCAGAATCCATTATAGCAACAATAGAACAGAATAACGCACCCCACACTGCGTCGATGCTCCATGAGTCAAAAGAGCTGGATACCCAACTGTTAGCGATGAGCTTCTTCACCCTCTTTTGCACATAGTCGAGTAACCCCAAAATAAACTTTGGGGCACCGGCCCAAGCAGGATAGTTGTATTCCACTTTTGGTCGTGTATAGGTAGTATAAATAATCTTACACCATTTCAAAAATCCGAGACACTTGAATACTTCTTTAGAGATATGAAAAATGTTCAGTCTAGCGAGCATTACACTGTATCTTCATTCCAAGAACATCAAGAGCATCCGATTCCTCAATATTTCTATCATCCATGTGTACAGATGAAGCAGCATTTAAGATCGTTTGTTTGTGTGTTAATAAGCAACATTGGGTTTTACGAGCGTTAAAGGCAACCCTGTTTTTACGACCCCGGAGATTAATAGAAGTGAATCATTCACATTTGCCTCTTGGCAACGATCTCTGATTTTCTGGGCCTATAACGAAAAGAGTGCGAGTGGCAAATGCTGCTGTCATCCGCGAAAGAGTGGATAGGGTTGGAAGTTTGATAGGAAGGTCGTTGAGGAAAATAAGATATAGGGTAGGAGAAAGAACGGAGCCTTGCGGTAGCCCTGAATTAATCTTGAACTTGTTTTTCAAGAAAATGTTGCATAAAAAATTTGTTGGCCTAAAATCAGTTCTGGTTATAAAAAGGGACGTTACTGACATACAGAAAATAAAAAATTCCGATATAGGTCCATATATACCCGAGATATAATTGTTCATGAAAATATCGCGTATGTGAACTTAAAAAACTTTTTTGCTTAAAAGCAGTCCTGTAATATAAAGAGGTTACCAAATACAAAAAATGAAATTTTCCGATATCGGTCCATATATACCTGAACCCTAAATCGATTTTTTATATACGAGCTAATCGGTACAGGCTATAGTCAAAACCGATTTTCCATGAACATGTTTTTTTTGCTAAATTAAGTTCTGGTTATAAAATGAGGTTACTAAAATACAGACAAGGAAAATTTCCGATATCGGTATATACCCAACATATAGCCAAAAACGATTTTTTCATGAAGAAAATTTTATTTGCTTAAAAACAGTTCTGGTAATATAAGGAGGTTACTTAATACAGAAAATGACAACTTCCGATATCGGTCCATATATACCCGAGACATAATCTGAACCGATTTTTCTGCGAAAAGAATTTTCTGGCTTAAAAGCAGTTCTAAAATACAGAAAGAGAACATTTCCGATATCGGTCCATATATACCCGATATATAATCTTAACCAATGTTTCCATTAAAATAATTTTTCTGGCTTAAAAGCAGTTCTCCTTATAAAGGGAGGTTACTAAAATACAGAAAATGAAAATTTCCGATATCAGTCCATATATATCCGAGATACAACCAAAACCCATTTTTGTGAGAAAATGTTAATGAAAGCTTACCTTTTTGGCATTGCGATTACAAGGCAAAAAAAATTTTCCCCGTCCATATTTAAAAATTGAAAAAATGATATAAAATAGGATTAATTTATTGTTATAAATAAAATGTTTGTTTGTCAAAATATTTTTTCGTATTATTGCCAAAATTTTGTTGTCCCTTTGGTTTATTTTCATTTGTTCTTAACGACAGTTTTTCATCGGAATTTCTCCTTAAAACTTTTTTTAGTCTTATCTCGAATTATATCCGAACGTATTCAGTTCAAATTTGTAATATCTACTATATATTTACGTGACTATCGTGAAGGGTATTTTAGATTCGGCCTTGCCGAATATGCTACACACTTACTTGTTTTTCTTTTCATTTTGATCTGAAGTATTTTTTCATTGAGGTGTAACGAAGCACAACGTTTGATTTTTTGCTCAAGTTGCTTTCCTGTATTTATTTTGGGCATTTTCTTTCTTTCTTTCTTTCTGTGTTATATAATAAATTAAAAAATTGTTTTCCTACTCATACAAATGGTTGTTTGTGGAATTTATTGAAAATAAATTTAAAAGAGGCCATTATCAAAAGAAGTTTATAAATTTTTTCTAAAAGGAAATAAAAAAAAAACTTAATGAAACGCACCCATTGTAAAGGTTTTGATTTTAATTTATTGGGAAAATATTTAGAAGATTTAATGAACCTGAAGCATTAATCTATAAGATATTATTTGGTCATAAATTATTAGAAATTTCTCAACTTGAACACGTACAAATTGTAACGTTCTGCCTTTTTAAAACGTTTATTGTTTTGCTTTCAAACAAATAACGATTTTTTGTATGGAATATATAAAATATTCACATAAATTCAATCGCGCAATAAGTTTTGACGTCAATAATTTTAAAACTAAAACAAATACTAAATAATTTTATTGTGCGGGCATTTTACAGCAATGAGGATATAAACTTCATTGTTTTTATTTGACGCAAACTTTCCACTGCCAAGTAGTTGGTGCTTTGTGGATTAGTTGCTTTCACATAAATAATCAAGCTTTCCAGAGGCTTATGAGCTGAATTCAAAAAAAAAAATTTCACCAAAATAGTTTTATTTTTAAACACTTATTTATTAATTGAATCTTCAAAGTGAACTAACAATAAGTAATTAAATTCTAATCCTAAGCATAAACAAGTAAGAGTGTGGTAAATTCGGCTGGGCCGAATCTCAAATACCCTTCACAATAGTCACGTATAAAAACGCGGTTTAGGCTATATCTCCGGTATATATGTACCGATATCGGAAATTTCCATTTTCCATATTTATGTAACCTTACTTTATTACCAGGACTGCCTTTGAGCAAAAAAAAATTGTTTAAGTTTACTTACGGGACATTTTCATGAAACACCCGTTTTAGGCTATATCTCGGGTATATATGGACCGATATCGGGCTTTTTCATTTCCCATATTTATATACCTTATTTTATAACCAGAACTGCTTTTAATGAAAAAACGTTGTTTAAGTTCGCTTACGCGGCATTTTCATGAAAACCCCGGCTTAGGCTATGTCTCGGGTATATAAGGACCGATATCGGGCATTTTCATTTTCCATATTTATCTAACCTTATTTCATTACCAGAACTGTTTTTAAGGAAAAAAAGTTGTTTAAGTTCGCTTACGCGGCATTTTTATGAAAAACCCCGTTTAGGTTATATCTCGGGTATATATGGACCGTTATCGGAAATTTTCATTTTCCATATTTATATAACCTTGTTTCATTACCAGAACTGCTTCTAAGCAAAAAAAAGTCATGAAAAACCCGGTTTAGGCTATGTCATGGGTATATATGGACCGATATCGGAAATTTCCATTTTCCATATTTATGTAACCTTACTTTATTACCAGGACTGCCTTTGAGCAAAAAAAAGTTGTTTAAGTTTACTTACGGGACATTTTCATGATACACCCGTTTTAGGCTATATCTCGGGTATATATGGACCGATATCGGGCTTTTTCATTTCCCATATTTATATACCTTATTTTATAACCAGAACTGATTTTAATGAAAAAACGTTGTTTAAGTTCGCTTACGCGGCATTTTCATGAAAACCCCGGCTTAGGCTATATCTCGGGTATATATGGACCGTTATCGGAAATTTTCATTTTCCATATTTATATAACCTTGTTTCATTACCAGAACTACTTCTAAGCAAAAAAAGTTGTTTAAGTTCACTTACGCGGCATTTTCATGAAAAACCCGGTTTAGGGTATATCTGGGGTATATATGGACCGATATCGGAAATTTTCATTTTCCATATTTATATAACCTTACTTGATTACCGGAACTGCTTTTGAGGGAAAAAAAGTTTTTTAAGTTTTCATGAAAATCCCGTTCTAGGCTATATCTCGGGTATATATGGACCGATATCGAAAATTTTCATATTCGATATTTATATAACCTTACTTTATTACCGGAACTGCCTTTGAGCAAAAAAGTTGTTTAAGTTTTAGGCTATATCTCGGGTATATATGGACCGATATCGGGGATTTTCATTTTCCATATTTATCTAACCTTATTTTATTACCAGAACTGCTTTTAATGAAAAAACGTTGTTTAAGTTCGCTTACGCGGCATTTTCTTGAAAACCCCGGTTTAGGCTATATCTCGGGTATATATGGACCGATATCGGGCATTTTCATTTTCCATATTTATCTAACCTTATTTCATTACCAGAACTGCTTCTAAGCAAAAAAAAAGTTGTTTAAGTTCGCCTACGCGACATTTTCATGAAAAACCCGGCTTAGGCTATGTCATGGGTATATATGGACCGATATCGGAAATTTTCATTTTCCATATTTATATAACCTTATTTTATTACCAGAACTACTTTTAAGCAAAAAAAAAAGTTGTTTAGCTTCGCCTATGCGACATTTTCATTAAAAATCCGATTTGGGCTATATCTCGGGTATATATAGACCGATATCGGAAAAAAAATTTTGCCTTTTAGTCACCATACTTAATGAGTGTGTGAAGTTTGAAGCAAAACAAACAACTTTTTTTGTCAAAAATTTCCATACAAAATTTCAAAAATTCATGGCTTTTTTCGGAATTTTGAATATATCTCAGCTATACGTGAACCGATATTACTGAATTTCAATAGCAAACACATGGAGTAATAGAATGGTGAAAGAAAAAAGTTTCTATGTCTAATGGTTTTCTCAGAAACGGTATTTCATCGACCGACAGACGGACATCGCTTAATCGAGTTTTCGCAAAGAAAACTGTAGAAATTACAAACGGAATCACAAACTTATATATACCCTTAACATTTTTGTGAAGGGTATAAAAAAAACTCCCTGGTGTCAAGCGTTTTACCTCAAATGAAGATGCAATTACAGTTGTAAACCACTACTTTGAAGACTTTGAGGAAAACTATTTTAAACAAGGGATAGAACCGCTGGAAAAGCGTTGGACTAAGTGTATTGAAGTTTCAGGAGATTGTATTGAAAAATAAATATATTTTTGAAACACTAACTAGTCTCTTTCATTGATAGGCTAAGAAGTTTCCGAACAGCCTGTGTATATTCGACTCCAGAGAAAGCCTATAATAATTTCTTCATTTAGTTTATTTAATTTTCGTTAATTTTTGCATACGAAAGTGCACAAATTTGAAAACCTTGTATGACAAATCCACCCTCGTTTCTCACTACTCGTACACATTTGTCATATCGCTCTTTGTAGTTGAAAAGCTGAATGTATTTTTCATTTGAATGAATATCTTGCTCTCTTTCGAGTTTATCCATTTATTTATTCATTCCTATATATTTGCTTGAGATAGTGTGTGTGTGTGTGTGTGTATGTTTGCCTTAGCAAAGAAGGAACATGTGTATGTTTGGGTTTATTTTTTTTTTTTTTGTATCCAAGAGTTCTTTCTGCATTATCCTGGTCAAATATTTGTCTGCAAAAGATAATTTTGGCTGTGTGCATTTCGTTGGTTTTATTAAAGCCGTTGATTGTGAAGGCTGAATCCAAATTTAACATGGCCTTGAGCAAACATCTGGCTGATATCTTTTTCGTTGTATGTTGTAAGTATGTTTCTGTGTATGTGTGTGTGTGTGCTTTTCCCCCTGTATTAAAACTCATACATAAATTTAGCACTGCAGTAGACAACATAATGATTCTTCTGTGTTGTATTGAAAGCCAACTAGAAGGAGGAGAATAAAAAAATGCTAAAGTATATTTTGAAAAGGATTTATAATCATTATTTTATTTAAGTCTTGTTTTAGAACTTGTTTTTGAACTTAAACATATTGCGCCGTTTTATTTTAGTTCATTTTTTCCCTCAATAACTTAATAGATTTTCTTTCAATATTGTCAACATTGCCTGTCTGTCGTTGTACCATTTTGCTTTCTATCCCCTCTAAATGATAAATGCTCTTTGAGGAAGAAAGCATGTCAATGTTTGCAGGAGGGTCCTTTTCCTGCACTTGTTGGCTCCGAATTGGGGGATGCGACTTAAGTCTATGGAATTTATTAACGACATTTTTATTTTATTTCGTAAAAAAAAAAACAAAAATAAAATTGAAAAAAAAAACAGCCTTTTCACGTTGACACACATGAATTTTACAACTCTCTTCCGTTCGTTCGGTAAAAAAGAAAACAACAAATATTAAATAAAAATCTTTTTTTAATAAAAAGAACAGCAAACATGCAAATATTCTAGTGTTATTTGATTTAGAAATTTTTGTTTTGATTATAGAATTAAAATGTTTTTCTGCTATTCCGTTTTGTTATCAATTTAAGTCTTATTTAAACATTTTTTTTTATTTTTTTGTTCTGCTCCGATACGAGTAATCGGGAGGTTGCAGCTGCTTAAGTGTACAGGAGAAAAACTCTTAACAATTTTATTACATTTTTTCCGTCTGCTCAAGTATGAAAATTATTTTTTCATCAACAAGGACTAAACAAACAGGAAGAAAAGGAACAGTTTCAATAGCTACAATACGAGTACACGTTAGAGTTGGTTAGATATGAAAATAAAGTCGTACAGTTTTAATCAAAAAACTGTGGCATTTGAAAGACTATAACATTTTTTTATATAATAATACAATGATATTTTTATAATTTTTAAATTAACAATAAATAATGTCACATTAAACATCAACTCGTATAAGTGGGTTAAATGTGATAAATTTATTGAATTTTTGATGAACTTTTTTATAATTTTTTAAATAAAATTTTTGGTTTGTACATTTGTACAACGGATTATAGTTCAGGTTTTTTCTTTCTTAAGTTTTTTTCTTAAGAAGGATTTTTTACAATACAAATCTGCTGTGATCAATAATTTTGATTGAAGAAGACAAGAAAAATAATAATCAAATCTTTAGCTGGGGGACAACTAGCTGTTTCGTAGTCGCTACACTACTCATCAGCACCCACTGGGATTTGAACTCGGGTCATGACGTATCATGATCTACTGCTTTAACCACTAAGCCACCGAGCATTTAATTATTTTCTATCTATATTCATCTCATATTGAATCACATATGCATTTTGTTAATTGCCCACATTGTTTGTACAGCGTTTGCTGTCTCAGAACTCAGAAAGAAAAAACCTGAACTATAACCCGTTGTACAAATGTACAAACCAAAAATTTAATTTAAAAAAGCCTGTTTATTTTAGAAAGAAAAACAAAATTATAAACTCGTAATTAAGGCGGATAAGTTTTCACAACACTAAATATTTTGTAAGAGAAAATTAATTCAGCTATATAATTAAAATATGGCGTTTATTGTAAGGAAACTATGATCTCAGTCAGAATGGGGTTGTAAAAGCAGGGATAAGACCCCTTGTAGTTTATTAACACACAAGCCCATGACCGCGAATTCTGCTTCATCTGAGTTGCTTAAGAATTTCTGGTTTGTTTGCATAAGCCATGCCACAAAAAAAGTCCGGAACAGTCAAATCAGGCGACCGTGGAGACCAATCAACTTCACCATTTCTTGAAATAACGTTTTGTAGAAAGAGGTCTCGCAGTAGTTACATTGTAATCCTGGCTGTATGCGATGTGGCACCGTCAAGCCCAAAGAATGCATTTGTGGCGTTAAAAAGTTTTCTATCATATCACAATATCGCATATCCCTATTCACAGTTACCGTTACGTCGTTTTCATTTTCAAAGAACTCCAGTCCAATGATTCCTCTTGATCATATTAAACACCAGACTGTCGTTCTTAATGGGTGCAAAGGTAACCGATTAATAATATGTGGGGTTTTCATTGCGCAGAATCAACTATTCTGTTTATTCACATATCACTCATTATGATTTTTTCATGAAAATCGAGGTTGTCATGTAATATCCTATAGGCATATGTTTGGCGGCGTAAATGGTCTTGTAGCAGAAGCTCTTATATCAACTGCATCTTAAATGGAAACAAATGCAAATCCTTAAGCAAAATAGTGGCCAAAGTTGTTCTTTGAAGACCAAGCTCCTGAGCACAGCGCCGAATTGAGGTTGATGGATTGTTTTTAATACTTTCTGGAGCAGCAGTAATGTTTTCAGCCGATCTTGCAGTACTCTTTCTGGCAACGTCCAGTGTGCCTTATGGTTTGGCAACTCCTTTTAATCAGCTCTCAGAATCGCGCATCATTTTAATTTTTTATGCAAAAATTTTTAATTTTGATCACCTTTCTTTTTCGGATTTTTATTGTCCTTAACAAATCTTGTCCCTTCTTTTTTCTTCTTTAATAAGTTTCTTTAGAAAATCAATATTTTTTGAAGGGTTAGCCTGAGATAATTCCTCAGCATATACCAACAAAATGGATAAATAATTTTGTGTTACCTCTATTTTTCCCCAAAAAAAAATTTATTCAATTTTATAACATGTATTTGATATTTGTTTTATGTATGAGTTGCAATGCGACGTTCCTAAATGGCGATAAATTGCAAACAATTTTTCTGTAACGCTAGGTTGTACTTAAGACATATTTAGCATTGCATACGCATTTTTTTTTTTAAATTATACATTACAACTTGCGTTTAGGAAGTCGACCTATCACTTATATTCAATATTATTCTTAAAACCCTTTACCATAAAAAACAATTTTTAACGTCATCGAAGTAAGTACGAAACTGATTTTACCACTGTGATTTATCAGTTTAAAAATTTATAGTTAATACATTTTAATGAATCTGGCAACTCATATGTACTGTCAACATCACTTTTACACCGGGTATTCATAACCTGTAAGCCATAATGACAGCAAACCAAACGACACAAATAGTAAAATTTCCAGAACAGCAAAATTTATAAAAAGCCATTTTTGATTTACTACATTTTTCATTTTGTATGCATTCTAAAACTCGTTTCTATCACATTATTTTAAATTTTATTCAAATTATTTTATTCAATTTTCATTGCAATTACAGTACATAAATATTTGCCAAAACCAACTACTTATATACCTACATTTACACCAGTTATTAAACAAGATATTACTTAACTAGTTCTATGTAATGCAGGCGATAAATAATATAAAATTGAAAAGTATGTTCTTAGGTAAGTGCCACACTATCAAATTTTCGCTGGGTTAGTTCAAACTGATTTTATTAACCACTTGGTAAAGATATAAAAAACGGCATGACTTTAAATCATGATATAAATGCCACCAATGTCTGGGTTTCGAAGAGCAAGAAAACCTCCTTCCTCCTGGAATTTTTTTGAAATAGAAGCCGATGGGTAGTGTAGCGATTACGAAACAGCTAGTTGTCCCCCAGGTAAAGATTTGATTATTATTTTTCTTGTCTTCCTCAATCAAAATTGCAATTGCAAAAAATTCTTCTTAAGAAAGGAAAAACCTGAACTAAAACCCGATGTACATATGTACAAACAAAAATTTAACTTAGAAGCCTATTCCTTATCAGGTTAATAGCTAATCAAAATTTTATTTCAATTAGTTGGTTTCAGCAGATCAAAAACTACAGCTGATATCTTTTTATGCCCAAGGTTGTATTTTTGTAGAGGAGCTTATTTTACTGTATAGATTAATCAAAATTTTGTTGAAAGAAGTTTACATACATACATCAACGAATAGCCGGTCGCAAAGGGCCATCATACAGTTGATAACTTTATTAGTTTCGTAATCAGCGAAAACTTTTATTAGCCCAAGTAAGTGATTTATAAAATTTTTATTATTGCATAACAAATATTGTTCACGCAAAGCAAACCCTCGTATGCAGGCCAATATGACTGCATCGACCGTGACCAATTCAGAGCCAGTCGGGCGACAACCAATCCATTGAAGACTTAAATTATTTAACAATCATTGATAAAAATCATCAACACAGTCGAACGAACGTCCTTTAAAAACACACAAATGTTCGCCTATTCAATTTAAACTCACTGGCTAAAAACCAATTTCAATTTTTTGTTTGTGCCCAACTTTACGTTTGATTCCCAAAACACATGAAGTGGCCGGCTGCCAGTAGTAAGTACGAGCAGCAGCAACCAAACATTCGACGTTTGGAAGCAACAGCACAACCAACAACGAAGTGGCTACAAGCTTTGGCTAACAGGCAAATTTAAAACTTATTCGTTATACTTTTCTCTTTCAACAAATTTTTTGGATTTTTACCGCAGCAGGTGTTTTTTATTCACGCTTTGTTTACAATATCAACGTTTTTTCTTCCTTTTTCTTTTTCTTTTTTTGTTTATTAGTTGTTTTTGTATCAGTGGCTAAAAATAAAATTGAAAACAAAAACTTTTTTGTAATAATTTTTATAGAAAAAAAAAAAATGTGTGAGGAGTTACTTTTACGAATATTAAAAATGAAATAAATACTCTCCTTGTGGTGGTGTGCCGCCATTTCGCCAGTGTATTGTTCAAATATCGGGTGATTCATTGTGAGATTTTTACAGTTATACAGTTAAATAAAACACATAAATTTTTAAGTAAATTTGAAAATTTTATCTTCGTTTAAGAGACAATTTATGGCGTTTGCTGTAAATGCAAATGCTGAGGCGAATTTATTATAATCTAGTGTCTACAACCAAGAATTATAAAACTAAAGTTTACGTCATACGCATAATTTCCCGTTAGATGACGTACTTTAACCTATGCAAGAGGTTGTAATTAAAAATTATCTAGGGTGTGATTTTAGTTTTTGCGAGAGTTGTCGTAACTATGTATTCTATCATCCTTGGTCGAAAAATGCGATTAAAGGCCCATTTAGCCGACCGTAGAAAATGTAAATGTAACGTAAATGTAAATGTGACGTAAATGTAAATGTAGTAGCACTTATAGAACACGTAAAACCGTATCATGTGTTTTTGATACAAACAAAAAAAAAACAAAAGTGCATATGAAGAAAAAGTGTTCACTTATTTATGATTTACAGAAAACGTGTTGTTTTTCATTTTTATATTATTGTATGTTAAAGAAAATAATTAATTTTTCATTGCTCATATGTATCTTTATATCAAATAATTTACAAAAATAAAATAAAAGCAATACAGCTGTTCATAGCAGTGATGAGAGTTCATAGTATTCAGTACATAAACAAAAAGTACGAAAATTGTTCAAATGGTACCTAAAATTTCTAATATTTCTTTTTCTGTCTATATGTCGACATTTCATATGAGCTACAGCTGGAAAATATAAAAAATAAGCTTTTTATAATTTTTTTATTAGTACCAATGTTGGAAGCTACTATAGCGAATAAATCTCAAATGTTTAAATTTTTGTTCTCTGCTCTTTGGTACTTCTTAAAAAAAAAACAAATTTAACTGCTTATAATATGTAATAATATTAATATATAACAGGAGCATAGTACATTCGGCTGGACCGAATCTAAAATACCCTTCACCTATATATATATATATATATATATATATATATATATATATATATATATATATATATATATATATATATATATATATATATATATATATATATATATATATATATATATATATATATATATATATATATATATATATATATATATATATATATATATATATATATATATATATATATATATATATATATATATATATATATATATATATATATATATAGTCACCTATATACATATATATAGTATGTATTAAACATTTGAACTAAATATGCTCGGATATATATGAACCGACATCGGGGAAAAAATATGTTTGCCTTGTAATCACCATTTCAAAAAGGAAATCTTTCATGGAAATTATAATGCAAAAATTAGTTTAGGCTATATCTCGGTTAAATATGAACCTATAACGGAATTTTCCATTTTCTGTATTTTACGAGTAATTACCTGATTTCAAGCAAAAGAAAGTTTTCACTAATTAATCGGTTTAGACTATATCTCGGGTATATATGGACCGATATTGGAAATTTTCATTTTCTCTATTTGGTAACCTCCTTATATTATCAGGACTTCTTTTAAGAAAAAAAAAAAAAAAAAAAAAAAAAAACATTATGGAAAAATCGGTTTAGGCTATATCTTGGGTATACGAATATATGGAACGATATCGGAATTTTTCTTTTTCTGTATTTTAGTAACCTACTTTTATTACTATAATAAGTGTGTGAAGTTTGAAGTATAACAAACAATTTTTTTTTCAAAAATGTTCATACAAAATTACAAAAAATAATGCCCTTTTTCGGAATTTTGAACATATCTCAGCTATATGTGAAGCGATATTACTGCATTTCAATTGCAATCCCATGACTCGATGGGGTAATAGAATGGTGAAAGAAAAAACGTTTCTAACTCTAATCGTTTTCTCAGAAACGGTATTTCAACGGCCGACGGACGGACATCGATTTATCGACTTTTCTATTAATTCTGATTCAGAATATATGTACTTGATACGGTCGCAAATAAAAACTTTTTATATTTATATGCATATTAGTTTTTTATATTTTTGTGCATAACAATACTAAAATACTAATTATATATAATTATTAGCTTATTATACTTAAAAAATATTAAAAATTTTTTATTATTACATTTTCATTTCATCACGGACCTAAATTTATACTGTATTGCTTTCTTACATTTATATCAGCATAACTCTATATTATATATATTATTTTTAAAATTCATTTTATCGTTGGAAGATTGTAAATATATTTTTGGAAATCGGACGAATAAATGTTGTGGTTACATATAATGTGACAGCTGCAAAATTGTGCGTTGTGTATAAATTATGCTACCATGTATATCCATTTTGCGTATTTTACAGAAAAATACTACATTTAATAAAATATATTATAATTAAACAGTTCAATTATCAAATAAACAAAAAGTACTAAAACAGGGTTTTTGTGCCGTCCTGCCATTCACAATAATATATACCATCACTGACTACATTTGTCACGTAAACACGTAATGAAATTCTATTTTCTACAGGTTCAGACGTTACGGTTACATTTCATTACAGTCAGATAAGCATTTACATTGTTTCTCGTATAACAAAAACGATCAGCTGTTCCGACTACATTTACATTTCTACATTTACGGTCGGCTAAATGGGCCTTAACTCTGACGTAATATCTGAGAAAACGTCGGCAGAATGAGAGAACTAATTTCTTTATGTCCATCTTAATATCTAACAAAGAGAACACGTTTTTTTTTTTTTTGTTAATCTTATAAGAATTCATAAATGATTGAAAGCCGAGAAGAAAACACTTCTTTGCAAAACTAATAATACAATTAAGTTAATTAAAACCGATTAAGGCGTTAATTGCACAATTTTAATTAAAAGTGTATGTATGAACAGTATATTACTATTGAGTCCGTACTTGAAAAAAGCAGCACAAGATATTATTCTGAAAGAACAGTTGAGTCCACTAGCTACTAATACATATATATACCAAACAAAAAAATATATACTCGTACAACTCGGTTTTCTGCCTTTATATTGACATAGGAGCTACTCTAATCATGAATAAACTTAAAAAAGCTTTGAAAAATATTTTAATAAGAATTCAAAAATAAAAAAAAAAAAAAATGTCCGATAATATGTCTCAACCACAAAAAACATAATTTTCTTCTCAGAGAATCTTTTATTCCTATCTCTCAGCGGTTAATTCATATGTTTGTTTTTGTGTTTTTGCTTTGTTTTTTTTTTTTTATTCGATTTAAGAATTCTGCACTTGATTCAATAGTTTTAAACGCAGAACTGATTTTCTTGAACAATCCCGTTTACAACTTAATTAAGTCTGAAATTGTTTAATGCGACTCGTATTAAAAACAAGTAGAAAATGCTTAAATGTAGTATGAGTTTTTTCTTTCTGTGTACTTTTGACAGCTCAGGTATAAAATCCGCAATTTGCAAAAACAAAAAACTATTTGTACTTTTTAGTCTTGTATTGCTGTATCAACGCGGTTACTTATTTTAATGTATCATGGCCACGACCGGCCTGAGGTAGTCCTACCAGAAGTTCCAATTTTGTGGATGATGCGTCCAAGCATAGCCACTGCTAGCTCGCGAATAACAAAAGTAATGTTGATTTTAAAAACTGATTTATATCTGAGGACTTTCCATATCCCCAGAGAAAATAGTCCAAAGTTGTCATATTGCACGATCTAAGTGGCCAATTTGCTGTAGCAAAACGTATAATTAAGTGCTCAGCAAAAGAATTTCGCAATAAGCTTATGGCGCCATCATGTTGAAACCAGAACTCGAGGCGTTTATTATGTAATGATCGATAATTGAGAAGAAGAAGTATTGCTTAGCTCTATTCTATGATATTTCCCAAGCTTTTGATAAAGTGTGACACGAGGGCTTGATGCACAAAATAAAGTTAAACTTACCTGCAAGCTTGAAGCTTCAGGAAAGCTACTTATATGGGCGGAAGTTTGTTATCAGAGAAGGCGATTTTATAAGCCCAACTCAGCCAATCGAGGCAGGAGTTCCCCAAGGTATCATACTAGGGCCTACTTTTTATTTGATTTACGCCTCTGACATGCCAACGACATCCGGAATCCACACTTCTACCTTTGCAGATGACACAGCGGTTTTGAGTGTTCATGAAAACCACCAATTAGCATCACGAAATTCACAAGAATATTCTTCAATATTAGAGAAATGGCTAAAACTTTGGAAAATCAAAGTTAATGAACAGAAATGTACCCATGTCACATTTACACTGTGTAAGCAAACATGTGCGCATATCCAAATTAACAACTCACCTATTCCGCAGGTCAATGAAGTCAATTACCTTGGTATTCACCTGGACCGTAGGCTAACGTGGAAGTCTCACATTGAAGCAAAGGTCACTCAGTTAAAGTTAAAAGCAGCGCAACTAAATTGGCTTATGGGCAGAAACTCGACATTAAAGTTGGATTGCAAACTTCTGCTATACAATGCAATTCTAAAACCTATATGGTCCTACGGAATTCAATTATGGGGCACCGCCTTAGCGTCAAATATTGAAAAATTCAAAGTTCCTCGAACGATTACTGCAGCTCCATGGTACGTAAAAAATTCACGAATTCATAACGATCTGAGTGTTCCGCTGGTAAAAGAGGAATTTTCTAAGTACGCGACAAGGTATGTCAGTAAACTGAAAATTCATCCAAACTCTCTTGCGCGTAATATACTTAATTTTGGCGGCCACAGTAGGTTGAGAAGAAGGGATACCGTTGCCACCATCAGATTGCTCAATAGGTGATTTTACCGAAATAGCTCCCGCATAATAAAACTTTTCGTTTAGCATTGGCCGGACTTAAGAATACTTATTGTTAGTTCATGTTGAAGATTCAATAAATAAAAAATGCAAAAAAAAAATTTAATGATCGAGAACCTCGAGGCAGAGAACCTTACATAAGACAGGCCACGGACTGTACATATACTTTCAGCTATAGCTGCTATATTATCTTCCGGGCATATTCTAAGAAACGCAAATCTCTTAAAATAAGCGGTTTGGTTTGAAAAAACGCCAAGTAGATGTTTTGACAAACTTATAATGCAAGTAATATAGTTTTGTGATTTGAAATCGCCAAATGAGCTATGGTGTCTTAACATATAACTCTTAGCTACAGATGGTATATTCTTTTCCAGACATGACAAGCTTAAATCGCTAAAAATCAGCGTTTTCGATTATACTAAACAAACATGACAAAGCAATTTGATATAAGTCATGCATCATCTGTCAAAAAAAAGGTACTTCAAAAAACAAATCCTGCTATGAATCACCCGATGCATACACATCCATACACACATGTATACCAATTTAGATTATAATAAAAATATATGTTTAATAATAAATAATTCAGCTTCCCAAAAGACTGGCTCGAAATAGAATTTTAAATACAATTTAATATTTTTACTCATTCGTAAGAAGTCATATTTGTTAAACCAACGGATCGTTAAAGAAGGAGGAGAATTTCTGCACCATTTTCTGTTTTAACATCCCATCAGCCGTTGAAAATATCCTGTAGCTCTTTGTTCTCGGTTTGTTTTTATTTCATTTTCCTGTTTTCTTTTTGTCTTGTTATTAATATTTCTTTTTTGCTTTCTCTTGTGACTTAATAACTTTTTTTTCTAGAAAATTAATTTTCATTTTCAAATAACTTTAAGTCATCATTAAATTGTGTGGTTTTTATGCTCTTGAAATTTCTATTGTAAATTATTTTTTGCCAAAAGTTAATGGCGAAGAGAAAACTCCTTGGGGAACTTTTTTTTTGTCTTCTTGAGGTTTGGCTTTTTCAATTATCCTTGATGGAAGTAAACTTTTCATTTTATTGGCCCATACATTATAAGGATAATTAAATGGTATTAAAGATGGCGAGAAGTTGAGAAAGTTAGTAAAAAATCCATAAGAGGTTATTAATTTTCACAAACTATTTAAAAGATATATTAAATTGCAGGACACCTGTAAATTTTTTTAATTTATCCTTAAACAAACCAAGGGAATGGAAAGAGGGTGAATAGAAGAAAGTTGTAAGTTTTTATATAGGACGATAGGACTAAAAATGTCGACACAGTGAACAAAATAGTAAAAGGGTGATATTTGTAGGCGTGGAACAAATAATAATTTTAAAGGCAGCCATTTATGATACATCATGACCCGAGATCCAATCCGAAAATGGGTGCTGATGAGTAGTGTAGCGACTACGAAACAGCTACTTACCCCCCAGCTAAAGATTTGATTATTATTTTTCTTGTCTTCTTCAATCTAAAATGATTGATCACAGCAAATTTGTATTGTAAAAAACCTTCTTAAGAAAAACTTAAGACAGGAAAAAACTTCAACTAAAAGCCGATTTCCAAATGTACAAAAATCAAAAAAAAAATCTAATTATTGTAATTGTTTTTAAATTATCTTTTATCTTGCAAGATGACTAGCACTATTTTTTTGTTTTTTCAAACCACTACCATATACAGCCGGGGAACAGGTTTTGCCTTGGCGTATTCTAAACCAGGACACTCTGTTTTTCGGATAAAGAGGGGAAGGAGTTCCTTGTTTGTTGTAGCGAATAAAACTGTACGAAGTCGCATGACTTATGTTATGTTAGCATCCGAAACCCTTGCCAAGGGTATAATGGGCAGAACGGGGATCAGCATACCCCCAGGTGATTCTGCTTGCAGTTCAATACCCGGGCTGATCATGTTTGAAGTGCCTATCTTGTCTGAAACGTTCTAGTGATTTAAACCTAAAGACCCAGGAAGGGGTCGTTAGTGTCCCTGATAATTGTTGGTGCATGGCTTTTTTTCAGAGGCTAACAACCCCGCGAGGTGTTGTTGCTTTGCAACAGATATCTGTACTGTGAGGAACGAATGGTGATGGTTGGACAGGTGAGTGGTTTTAAGGGCTGTTACTCTTAGTGGGCTTCGGCCTACCAACTCATTAAGCCTTGTCTTCCATTGATTGCTGAGAAATTGCTTACAGAAGGTATTAGAAGGCCCGAACCCCTAAAAAAAGGGGTTGCTTATATGGATACAATTGCTTATATGGATACAAACTGCGACCTGTGTGTGCCTAGTAAGCCACGCGGGGGCGCAGGTAAATCGTGAATAATTCACTCCGTAGAATTGGTCCATCATCAGATAAGGCCGTAAGGGCAGCTGCTGATGTAAATCTTTTTCACTCTCTAATAACCATGTATCTAGATCGCGAACCTTGGAGAAAGTGATAATCATACTGAAGTTTTCTAAGTGCCAAGTCAGACACAGCAACTTAAGTTGGGTAATTCTTGACTTCAAAGAAGCTCGCGAAGAAGGGAAAAAGAATTTCCGGTACTAGGCAATTTCTTACTTATCTCTCATATATGTATGTACACGTGCATATACAATATAAAAGCTAAATAAAACTAAAGAATTGCCAAAAAAAAAAGTTTTTATGTAAAGCAAGTTGTAAAGAAAATTGTGGATGAGTTGGGCAATTAACATCGCCCTGTCTGATCTTGCTCTAAACATGAAAATTGTCTTATTGTGTACGTCCTTATTTAAGACAACAACCACAATTGATGACTGTCGTATGGTACAGTGATTCTGTAAGAGATGGCAACGCTGTTCTAAATGCACAAACACAACAGGATGTCCGCCTGAAAGTTATTTTGCTTTGTTTGTTTATAAATTTTAATTAAATGAAAGAGAATGGATCTTATATCGGTAAATAAACGTTTTATTTAATGTCGGTAATTATGTATAGAGTACAATATCAGATAAATGTCCGCCTTTGTTAGCCTCACAATTGGGAGCTCTTTGAAGCACATTTTTCATTACGTTCTCACACATTTCACGCGCTATTTCATTAATTTCATCAAAGATATTTTGTTTGAGTAGCTTAAGAGCTTCTGGTTTGTTTGCATCAACCTTGCTTTTCAAATATCTCCACAAAGAGAAATCTGGAGCAGTCAAATCAGGTGACCGTCATCATCATCATTTCTTGAAATAACTTGTTGTGGAAACAGGTTTCGCAGTAATTCCATTGTAATCCTGGCTGTATGCAATGTGGCACCATTTTGTGGATACCACATGTTAATCAAGCCCAAAGCATGCAATTGTGGCATTAAAAACTTTAAAAACATATCACGATAACACTCCCCATTCAGAGTTACGGTTACGCCGTTTTCATTTTCAAAGAACTAAAGTCCAATGATTCCTCCTCACCAAATTGAACACCAAACTGCCACTTTTAATGGATGCACAGGTGGCTGATGAATAATTTGGGCGGCTTCCATAGCCCAGAACCGACTATTCTGTTTATTCACATATCCATTCAACGGCGTCGAATTGAGGGTGATGGATTTCTATGAACACTTTATTGAGCAGCTGTAATGTTTTCAGCCGTTCTTGTAGTATGTTGTGGTCCATACTTGGGCCTGTCACCTACATACCCTTGCCTTCGAAATCATTCTTTAGACGATAAATAGTGCGTTTTGTTGGCACGTTTGTTTGTTCCAAAATTTTCACGTAACTTTCTCATCGAAAAAACACTATTTATAAACACTTAATAGCGCTATTCAGTTGTTATTAACAAAAATTTATTGTAGCCTCTACCCTTCTTTAAACCTTTAATAAGTTGAAATTTATAACTATAAAAACATTTTGGGCGCAAATTTAGAGAATTTTTGAGATGAAAATAAAATAAAACGAACTTTATTAATTTAATTAATACTATCGGTAAGTGTAACAAATATATACATACATACATATATACAAGCATTTGCATTTCCAGCAAAAATTTTGTAGATATATTATTACTCAAAAAGCCCCGCAAACCTTATAGCGAGAGAATCAATCTATTCATTTGTTCAGGCAATGTATATAAATTGAACTGTCGTTTTTTTATATATCGCGCAGTCATAGAAATGATGCAATTTGTTTCGAGTGGTTAAGTTTTAAGGACCGATGTTGAATACGAACCGCAGCTAAACGTCAAGTTTCTTTCTGCATTTCAATTTGTGTGTTACTCAATTTTATTGCCTTGTTTTTTGTAGAAATTCTTTGAGGGTTCAAATATTATGTCTGAAACAGTTAATACACCGTTTTTTCTATGAAAATTTATAAGAAATAGCACCTCTGGTATGACAGCGCCGTCTAGTGTTAGTTTTAGGTAAAAATAAAACTCAAAAATTACTTTTTCGTTTCAAAAAATAGCAGATACTATAACTTTTCAGGATAAAATAAATAAGCATTATTTGACCAATTTTATAATGATTCTTTCTTGTTAGACAGGGTTCTGAAATTGCCAATTTCAAATGAGTATAAAAAAATCGCTCACTAGAAGATTTCTTCAAGATTTTGTAATGCCAACATTTATTTCCAATGGGTCTCATCCCATTCCCCATATGTTTCAAGTTATATTTTATTTTTAAGCAAATTTTGTAAATTACCTTTCAGAGTTGTTAACGACTGCAGAAATTTTAAACTTTTACGAATTCTGTTTTTACATAAAAAGTTCTTTCGGAAAAATAAAGAATTTCAAATATTTATTCACATTTACTGCATATCCTGAATTTTTTATGTGTTCAGCCTGTTCATAAACCCTTTCAAAAACAAAAAATTTATTTTCGATAATTTTGTACAAATTGCCTCAAACCAAAAAATTCCCAAAAAATTGACTCAAAAAAGTATAAAATATGAACTATATAACAAGGTATTGCCAACATATAGCCGCAAGAGTATTTAATAGTTACACGACTTCACAACAGCAAATGCTGCAACCGGCAATTGTAGTCGTGTAGAGCACTACTGAATTCTTTTGAACACGGCAGCAACATAAATTCATTTTAAAAAAAATTATATTTCAGTGTGGCCACCTAAGAGATTTTAGCTTCACAAAATTTGTTGATTTACAGAACAAGATCTGTTTATATCACACTCTCATGAATATGTTATTCTGTCTAAAAAGCAAATGTCTTAAAAAGATAAAAAGAGTAAATTAACTTAAAAAAGTTTTCGTTTACTACGATTAACTCAGATTATGTGGGCCTTCAAAGTTTAAAATATAATCATATATAACTTCTGATCTATATGAAAACAGCGTTAAAGAAATGAACGTGATGTAAAATCAACTGGTATATACATATGTATCTAATCACATCCTACTTATTTAATAAACTTTTCTTGTTTTGAGTCTAATGGCCTTATTCATTAAAAATGTTGTCTGTTTATTAAAAAACAGACAACAAACAAATTTCTACAGAAAATTTGTCAAATAAGTGTTTAATAAACATATAATATATTTTATGAATACGGCCGTAAGTATGTTTACGTATGTTTAACAATAGTACTAATAAATTTATTAATTTATTTAAAACAGCATTTAAACGTTATTGTTAATTTATGTTATATTAGAAAATATAATATATCCAAGAGCAAATTGGTCACACTGTTTTTATTTCGTAGTCAAGAAAAATAGAAATTAGTTTAATTCGACTGCGGCAAAAAAAATCAGTATGGACAACAACCAGCAGTCGTGTCGTCTTGCTGTTGTAAAATAAATGTTCGCATTTAAATGCATGTATTTTATATTTGACATATTGAAGTCGGTTGTTTGCTGGCTTCAATGTGTTTAATGCTTTAATTTGATATTATCAAGTATTTATAAAAAAGCCTTTTTATTACTGGTTAATAAGGTGAAAGCCGTTGAATAACTAATGTAAGGATTATCTTTAAATTAATATATTTTTATAAATTAGACTGTAAATATTTATTAGGATTGCCGGTAGCCGAATATGGCATAATTTATTTCATTTTATTTGTTTAATATATCATATGATATATGAATATCAAATCCACATGAATATTTCTTTATTCATGGCTCAATTATGGATGGCAACCGAGTTTCTGTTCGTTTGCCAGAAAGACCAGTTTTTTTACCTGTATTATCATTTAACTCGACTGCATTATCATTTTCAGTATCTGGCAAACGCAATTGCATTGTAGTTGCTATCCATAATCAAGCCATTATAATTGTGGTTTAATATTCATTTCTTCTTTTCATTCAAATTTGCCTTCATTTAGTAATTAAGCTCGTTTGCAAATAATATTGTCTCAATTATAAAGGTTGTTGAAGCCAAAGGACATTAACCTAAAATGATATCTTTGTGTGTCACCAGAATAGAATTTGAATTTTTATTTGAACAAATATCATGAAACTCAAATCTCTCTGCAGTATTAAATTATTATGCAAATATTTATTTTTTAAATTCAATCGATATTGTTCCTGCCCGCCCTGCCGCTACACCCGCAGCAATTTTTGTGTCACACAATTCCATTATACTCGTATTCGAGTTCATCCATTTAGTTTTATGACATTAAAAAAATAAAAACAGCGAAAAATATAAACTCGTGGCAAAAAGTTGTTTGTTCTCACGGTTAAAATTACCGATAAATATGCATTTCAAATACACAAAGCAAAATGGACGTGCTCCACTTTATAAGAAAAAAGTAGTTGATTGTGTTGTTTGAATTACGGGGTTTGAAATATGACTGAAATCAATGTTTTTTTTTTCTATATACTAGATATTATGCTGAGTTGAAATATTGCAAGCACGAAAAAAGAAAACTTTTTAGTAAAAAAAATTCGTCAAACAAATCAAAATGAAAATTTATTCTGAAACAAAAAGCCGACATAAAAATGAAATATAAGTCAACCGAACAATTTAAAAACAATGGCTCCCACTCATAGTCACATACTCGTACTGTGACATAAATGGGTGCTTTATGATAAAAAATATTTAATTCTAAACTTTCCCAGTTGGCTAAATTGGCCTAAACATTATAGTCGTTGATGATATCTGCAAGATTTTCTTTATTTAGGGTTTCTAAGGGCATGTTAAGAGTGAAGTGACATAAAAATGAAATATAAGTCAGCGGAACAACTGAAAAGCAATGGTTCCTATTTATAGTCACATAATGAAGCTTCCCAGTTGACAAAGCCAGGATAGTCTGTAAAACAGAAGCTCCTGGTGGTTTTGCTCATGCTCCTACTGCCAATTAACCCTTCTTGGTGAGAGCTTTCGGAAGTTCCAACACAACCTGTCATGCTGGGACTTGGGGAATTTTACTTGCTGCGACAAATAAAGGACTCCTACCCCCTATACTCCAGAAACTAGTGTCCTAGCTAGATCACCAAGATAAAAGCTTCTTCCTGGGGGAGGATTTACGTTGCAATATCTCATTCAACATCTGATATTTTCATGAAAATTTCTTTTCAACTACAAGGCATATCCGTGGTTAGATATAAACAAATTGGCCAACTTTGGACGAATGAAAAAGGCAGTGATAAGAAATGTGAAATTTTCGATCATACTCTGCGCATTTGTTGCCAGTGTGTTTTACTTTGCGAGAGTAGTGTAGGTTTGCAAGAACTGATTGGGTTATGGACGTGAATCTCAGACTTGTACGTGACCTCCAGACAGCCAATCCAGTCTTCCAGTTTTTGCAGTAGCAAACTATCTTTACCGGAAGTCTGACTTTCAAAAGTTGGCTTTATAATCGCTTTTGCTCAGAGTTGGCTTTATAATCGCTAAAGTGCACTTTTTCTAGACTATGAATATGTTTCACTGTAAACCGCAATAATTATATAAACACCAGCATAAAATAAAACATTTTTTTATTATTTAAACCCAGAAATAAAAAGAATTACATCAAAATTTCCTATTACGTTTTCTGAAAAATTAAATCAAACGTTATTGAAAGTAAACGAGAAATAGAATCAATAAATATAAAATTAAATTGATTTTAAATGTTCTTTATGATATGTTTCACTTGTTTGTGTGGGTGTTTTTCACAAGAATCCATTTAGATTATGGATATATTAAAGTTTAATGTAGTTTTTAAGTCTTTTGTTAGAAAAATAAAAAGAAAAACTAAACAGAATACTGAAAAGCAAACAACACAGTAAAACACTTGTTAAGTGGCTTCAAAGGAATAGATAGAGAGAACTTTTTAAATACTTTCCTACTTGAGCTCTTTTTATAAGTGTAAAGACTTGTATGAGGGAAACTACAGCAAAATACGAGGGTGGGTGGCTACATGTGCGTAGATAGAGCCATTAAAATTTCGCTTGGTTTTCGATATACAAGTGGATTGGTCATTTTTTTTTAAACTTTAATTTATTTATTGAATCTTCAAAGTGAACTAACAACAAGTGTTCAAATCTTAAGCATAAAAAATAAAAAAAAAAGATATGTACTTAAGTCCGGCCAATGCTAGACAAAAAGTTTTATTTTGCGCCAACTATATCGGTAGAATCACCTACTTAACGCTCTGATGGTGGCAACGGTATCCCTTCTTCTCAACCGAGTGTGACCACTAAAATTAAGTATGTTTCGTGCAAGAGGGTTTGGGTGAAGTTCCAATTTGCTGATATACCTTGTCGCATGCTTTGAAAACTCATCTTTTATCAGTGGAACACACAGATCCTTGTGAATTCGGGAGTTTTTTACGTACCATAGTGCTGCAGTAATTGTTCGAAGAATTTTGTTTTGTCGCCTTTGTATTTTTTCAATGTTTGACTTTTTTAGCTAAGGAAATGCAAAACCAGGATAACTACAACCACAACTCATTAGCTGCTCTTCACGATTTATTCCCCGGAAGAGTGATAAGCCGCCGGGGAGACATCAACTGATTTAACGGCTGCTGATTTGTTCCTAGATAGCCCCATATCTAAGAAGTTAAGTTCACAATCCATTGCCTTCCAAGCTGAATATTTTGAAGCAAAGAACCACTAAAAAATCAACTCTATTCCCACATTTTAGCTCCAGGTTAAATAAGTGTGAAGAAGCGAATAGTGCGCATTTGCAAATGGCTGTTTTTCATAAATAAACTTCAAGAACTGCTCTTTAATTTAACAATAAATAAAACGAGTTTTAATTGATATTGCTGTTCTGCCATTGTTAATTTAGTAAAGTAGGGGTGGATGAATCCTTGGAAATTGGAATACAAGAAAGATCAGTAGTACGATTCTGTAACTTATATAACGATAATCGAATCATTAAAATAATTATAACGATATTTTATCGTATTTGCTATTCTGTAACATTTTCTTAACGATATTCGTAGTCGATCAAAATCAGCTGCTAATTTTACTGCCGATTGTCGATTTCTTAAAGACAAAAATTTTCTTGCTGTTTATTCAATCGTTAAAGTGAAATAAAGAAAACCACAAAGAGGAACAGAAAAAAATCAAACAAATTTGCAAATAATTCCATGTTTAGGGTAAGTAAAACTATTTATATGTTTATTATTTAAAATATTTTTTGATAAATAAGATAAGTTTTTCTCACGGAGAACACGCCGACCGACAGTTGGAGTCTTCCGACAAGTCGTATGCCAAATAAAGTGAAGTTATTCTAGTGGAAATTTTAACGACATTGTTGTTAAGATAAACACCACAAAAATAATTGGTGTTTAGTTAACGCTAATTACTCAGGCTATAAAAACAGCTGATTTAAAACGAAGACAAATAGTGTTAAAAACTGTTATAAAATCGCGAAAACACCAACGCTAGTGTTAATTTCTCTAAACGAATTTTATTAACGTTAAAAAAGCTTAGTGAATTGCACTACAGAAAAGTAAGAGGTAGAAAAAATATCTTAAAATTTTGTATGTTTTCTAAACATATTTTACATTTAACCATTATTTACATTTTGTAAAACATCTTTTATCCTTTTAATTGTTGAATTTGCTAAAGGCATTCTCGAGTTATGGCCTTTTGTTGCAAACCCTGTAATTACGTACCCGTCCTCGTATCACTTCTTTTGCATGTTTATAATTGCACAATTGTTTGACATTTTTGCTTATGAGAAAATCGCAATATGCTGGTAAATAGCTGTTGGCAGAGATGGGATGTTGATAGTTTTAACATCAAATAGTTTCATAATACAAAAATATGAATTGAAATGAAAAACGTATGTATTATTAGGATATTGAAATATCATAAGTTTTAAATACTGCGGATGAACATATTACCCAGATCAGAAGGCCAATATGAGAACATAAATATTTCACTACTTTATTTACACTTAGTACTACTGTATACTAAAACGCTAGATTTGCTCTATTACTGCCTTACACAAAGTTTAAAATTAAACTGACTAGGGATGAAACGATCCAAGTAAATACTCGATACTTTTCTTTCGATACCAAGTACTTTTGGTATCGATGCTTTACTACCGAGTACCAAGTAGGTATCGATCAAAAATATATCGGTCAAAGAAATATAGAAATATTATTTTTTTATTATACCAGAACACACGAAAAGTATTTTTAGTCCGAACAAGTTTTATTGGTTTCATCACACACGAGGTTAATTTATCTGCCGTAATATGTATTCATATACACAACATTTTGTATGTATTAACGAGTGATTTTTTTGCTATTATCTTTTTGGCAACACTAGTTTTGACAGCTCACGCACGTTTTGTATCTTGTGTCACTGTCAAACATCTTCAGTTTGCTCTATAATTTAATCATGAATCGTCTTACAACCGAACGACGCTTGCAAATTATTGAATTTTATTACCAAAATGCGTGCTCTGTTAAGAAAGTTCATCGCGCGCTTCTTCCACTTTATGGTCAGTTTAATCGACCTACTGAGGCTTCTATTCGGGCTATTGTAAAAAAATTTCGCACCAAATTTACATTGTTGGACATTAAACCACCAACACGCTTACGTAGAGTGCGAACTGAAGAAAATATCGCAGCCGTATCGGCCAGTGTTGGTGATGACCGCGAATTATCGATTCGGCGCCGTTCGCAGCAATTGGGCCTCTGTTACTCCACTACGTGGAAAATTTTACGGAAGGATTTGGGTGTGAAGCCTTATAAGATACAGCTGGTGCAAGAATTGAAGCCAAACGACCTACTACAACGCCAAATTTTTGGTGAAAGGGCTCTTGAAAAGTTAGATGAAGATCCACTTTTTTATCGAAGAATTGTGTTCAGCGACGAGGCTCATTTCTGGTTGAATGGATACGTGAACAAGCAAAACTGCCGTATTTGGAGTGAAGAGCAGCCAGAAGCATTGCAAGAGCTACCAATGCATCCACAAAAAACAACCGTTTGGTGCGGATTATGGGCTGGCGGCATCATTGGGCTGTATTTCTTCAAAGATGATGCGAATCACAACGTTACTGTGAATGGTGAGCGCTACCGTGCGATGATAACAAACTTTTTTTGCCCAAAATGGAAGAGCTTGACCTGCATGACATGTGGTTTCAACAAGACGGTGCCACATGCCACACAGCACGCGACACAATGGACCAATTGAGAGGCGAGTTCTTTGAGCAGTTTATTTTACGCTTGGGACCAGTCAATTGGCCGCCCAGATCGTGCGATTTAATGCGTCTAGACTATTTTTTGTGGGGCTATGTTAAGGCTAATGTCTATAGCGACAAGCCCGCTTCGATTGACGCACTGGAAGCCAACATTGCCAACATTATTCGTGAGATACCGGCCGAAATGTCGGAAAGAGTATGCCAAAATTGAACTAAGCGGATGGACCATTTGAGGCGCAGCCGCGGCCAACATTTGCATGAAATAATCTTCAAACATTAAATTATATCGCCCCAACTATCGATCCAAATAAATATTTCATGCATTTTTCTTAATTTTATGTGTTTTTTTTTTTAATTTCCGATAGTTCTTATAAAATCACCCATTAGTATTCATTTGATTGCTTGGTATGTAGTTCTACTGGTTTTATGCTGCATGTGCGGGTATCAAGCTTGTTGAAAAAGTTATGCCGACAAAATATCACTGCCTTTATCCCATTCGCCTACAAGCTGTCACAACAATTGTTCTCGTGTGTGATGGAACATTGACAAGCAAAAAACACCATTTTTGCCATAATTTTAAATCGGTGCCTCCAAATGGCACCAACAAAATATAAAAAAGCCGATAAGATTACGGTCACCATCTTGAGATACTAAAACAAATAGTTTAGTTACTAAAGCTATTCCAATTTGTCACTAAAGAATCTTCAGGCCAGAACTATTTGATTTTATCGAAGATTTTACCAATGACAAATTGTTTTACATCGAAGTTTCAAAGTTTTTCTTCCTCCATTAAAACTGTCACACAGTTACAAGGGAAACTATTTGGTGAATGCACCAGAAGAATTGTTATGATAGAATTCCAGATTTTTAAACATTTTCGCTTCGGTGATCCTAATTAAGATACTTAAATTTCAGCTAGTGGATTAGAAGAGGAGTCCATAACGAAGATTTTGGTTTTTGGCTCGATTTTTGTTGCTATTGTATAAAGATACGAGTATGCATTGATGCTTTTTGCTCGATAACGAGTGGGTATCAATAATTTGCGATCGATACCGTATCGAGTATAAGTATCGTTAACCGTTTTAACCTTAAAACTGATTGCTTGCTGCCGACCTGCCTGCAATTTTTACATCTTTATCAGTTTCTACAATCGACATGAATTTTCTAGTCGTTCATAATATGCAAATGTAAATCTTTCGCATATACACATTCATACACATGCTTGCGAACAATAAGCAAGTCACAACAACAAACAATAATAAAACGAATACCAAGAATACAAGAAAAACAACAACATCCTTTGTAGCTGATTTACTACGAATTTTACGTACCTTAAATCATGTATGTTTGTTTCTTTATGTATTATGTATTTAGTTTTATCTTATTTGTATGAATGTGTTGTACATTTATAATAGGCAACTGCACACTGGGTTAGAGGTGACAAAATACTGTTAACAATATTTTCAAAGCTTTGCTGGAATTTTTTCTTTTAATTTTCGTTAATTTCATGGATATGGGTAGTTACACGTAATAAATAAGTAAAGGCAAAATTAGTTTGTACGTTCTCTTCCGTTCTGAATCAGCTGTTTTGTTTATGTTCAGTATAAAGTATATGTGCATGATTTGTTTTCACTTTTTCGTTCTGTTCTGCTGCGGACTAATCTGTTGAAAATAAAATTCAACGTTAAGTGACAGCCAGATATGTGTATGTGGTACTTTTTTCTGGTATGGAAAAATTAATTTTTTTATTCATAGGAATAATTTTTTTTTTTTTTTTTTGTCAAAAGCTGAAACCATTTGTTTTAATTAAAGATTTTTTAAAATTTAATATGTGTTTATCAATTAATCAACTATGGATGATCAAAAGAATATAATTTTAGTGAAATATCGTAGAGAAAAACATTAAATTTTTTATAAGAAATGTCGCAGATCGTGAGAGAAAAGTTGGCTGTTTTGTCACCATTTTTAAAGAAGATAACACACGTTATGTTTTCAACAATGTAGATGACATTTTTCACAATGTAAAATGCCTAAATGTCGTCTGTTACCTCAATAACATTGCGTCTGTAAAAAACATGAGCAAAGTCATCTAACAAAATTTAAAATAGAGCGTGTTCTATTTTGTTATGTTTAAACATCTGCCATCAGAACTCTATGCCTTGCGAACAATTCTGTGGCGGTTGGCTTTGGGCGGTATAAGTAGTCGGCTTGAGAAAATTTTAACGTATTAATATTTTTATATGTTTTAAATAATTATTTTTTATAATAATAAAAAGCATAGACAATGTCAGACTTAAATGTACATGTACGTTTGTGAGCAAATTTTACAAATGAAAAATTTTGGCTGACATGAGAAAATACATGTGGAATTCCATATTAAAAAAACAGACGTAAAAACATATCGTCTGTGGGTGCCTTAAGTAATTAAATTGTTTCTATTTTGTTTTTTAAAATAAAATAATTTTTACGAAAATTATTTTTCAATCTTTTGCTTTACTGTAAAATCAGCTGAACTTTTTCACAGAAAAAGTAATTGTAAATTATTTGCTACAGAAAAGAACGTCACAGAACGGCAACTGAAAGTAAAAACTAATGAGGCCTTAAGAGTGTAGTATATTTGGCTGGGCCGAATATAAAATACCCTTCACGATAGTCAGGTAAATATGTAGTATATATAACAAATTTGCACTATGGACCGATATAGGGCAAAAATTTGTTTGCCTTGTAATCGCAATTTGTTTGCCTTGTAATCGCCATGGAAATTTTCATGAAAAATCGGTTTAGGTTATATCTCGGCTATATATGGATTGATATCGGAATTTTTCATTTTTTGTATTTTATTAACCTCCTCTTATAACCAGAACTGAACGGAAATTTTGTGTATTTGATAGCCGTTTTATGTTACGGCCGCAGAGACCAGGGAGGTTTCCAACTAGCTACTTTTCTCTGAGCACAGTCCACTCAGTGGGTTCCAACCCTCTCCCTGGGTACGCCGACATAAAAAATATTTATTTATACTGAAAAATCAAACATTACTCAAGCCGCTTTGCTTGCCACTTTCCCGATCTCTTATAGGGGAGAAACTGGTGTTTTTGTTTCCCCATTGCCCACCCAATCTGGTTGCAAATATTTTGTCCTGCACTCAATTTTTGTTTTGCAACCCCAAACCCGTACCGACTTCTCCTGCCTTATCTTACCACCATGCCAATACCAATATCTTCTCACTTATATTACCAGAACTGTTTTTAAACAACAAATTTATTTAAGTTCGCTAACACGACATTTAAAATAAATAAATATCTCCGGTATATATGGACAGACATCGGAAAGTTTCATTTAGTTTATTTTAGTAACCTCCTTTTATAACCAGAGTTTCTTTAAGCTGACATTTGCATGGAAAAATCTGTTTAGGTTATATCTCGGGTATATATGAACCGATATCGGAAATCGGTTTATACCAGTGATGCCCAAAAGTTCTATATGGAAGAGTAAACACCAATACATTTAAGGAAAAACTATTTTTATTTAATATTTTTTGCTGTAAAAAGCAAAACATTTGCAAAAACAAAAATCACAGAGATAATCGCTGTCGTCAATGTGTACCAACAAAGCATGCGAAAGTCTTGTTGCTTTGCTTCTGTGTGTGTGCGGTGAAGAGCGAAAAAAAATATGAAAGACGAAGTTGTTTGTGTATTTTTCATTGCTAGCGCTGAGCGCAGTATTTGTGTATTGAAGAGCACAGCCCTATAGCTAAGCGCATTTACAAAAACAATTGAGTATCAAACGCATAGGCCTGGGCATATTTGGTTTATACTATATGTTAGGTATATATGGACCGACAACGGAAATTTTTTATTTTCCATATTTAAATTACGTTCTTTTATTGCCAGAACAGCAAAAAAAAAGTTGGTTGAATTCGCTTACGTGACATATTCATGAAAAAACGGCTTAGACTATGTCTCGGATATATATAGACCGATATCGGTAAAAAAATTTTCTTACAACGATCCAGATTTCCTCAAAAATGTCATGACTGGTGAAGAATCATGGGTGTATGGTTATGACATTGAAACCAAAGCCCAATCATCCCAATGGAAGCGTCCAGAAGAGCCAAGATCAAAAAAGCGCGTCAAGTTCGTTGAAATGTGAAGGTTTTGCTCACTGTTTTCTTCGACTGAAATGGCGTGGTGCATCATGAATTCTTGCCACAAGGTTGTACGGTCAATAAGGAATACTACCTTGAAGTTATGCACCGTTTGCTCAAAGTACTTCGTCAGAAACGCATAGAATTGTGGAAAAAACAATCATGGATTTTGCACCATCATAACGCGCCAGCTCGCACATCGATGCTTGTGCGTGTGTTTTTGGGCAAAAAAAAAAAAAAATCCGTTATCATGCCTCAACAATCGTATTCACCGGACTTGGCCCCCGCTGACTTTTTCCTCTTCCCAAAACACTGATGAAAGGAAAGCGTTTTGCTACGATTGAGGAGATAAAAGAAAAATCGAAACAGAAACTGTTGGCGATACCAAAAAGAGCGCTTCAGAACTGTTTCGAGGATTGGAAAAAACGCTGGCATAAATGTGTTATATCTGAGGGGGATGGCTTTGGAGGGGCCAAGATTTAGTTTATATAATAATTGAAAATAACGGTTATTTTTTTATCAGCCCTCGTAGATATGCAATTGCAGATATATACAATCTCAAATGCACAAAATTGTGAGTGGCACTATTGTGTATTGGCCTAGTATTTTAAAATATACTCGTATGTAATTTGAGATACAAGAGTAGAGAACTTAACGATTACAAAACTCCCATTCCTGATCAGTTTTTCCTTTACAAATCCATGCTTAAATTGCGACTATTTATATTTCGTTTGATGTTGCTTTAGAAATGTTTTCCTTTATTATTTTCCAGCAGCATTTTGCCAACACTCACTGTGACATTTCTTTCACACAACCACGTCTGACTACCTACTTCTCTATGTGTATGTGTATAAAAGGAGTGTTCGTAGTAATTTAAATTTAACAGTAGTATACGAGTACTACGAGCACGAGTATGACACATTTTTTTTTGCTGCTGTTTACTGCTTTCAAGTGACGTCTTATTGTCTGGAATCGCAAATAATAAACGTATATATGTATGTGTGTGTGTGCATGTGGAGGAGCAACAGAGATACCAACAAAAATGAATACAATAAATATTAGCGTCATCTTTATGGCAAAGTCCTTTCACCTTTAAGACCTTTACATATACTCGTACTGTTGACAGACAACAACAATAACAATATGCACAATAGCAACAATAACAAAGGTCCACACATTCAGATATAGCGAACATTATACGGCGCAATATACACAAAAAAGAAGAGAATATTTCTTTTACCGCCTCAGTGAACTGAATTTGTTTTTCATTGCAGTTTCGTCTAAAATTCAAACCCTCAAAGAAAAATGTCTGTAAAATGAGTTGACTCTAATGACACAGAGCCTGGAGGCAAACGGCAGTAACCGTTTAAGACGGTTTTATGTTTCCAAGGAAATATAATAAAAGTTTCCGTTGCATTCATAGTTAGCTTAGTCCTTTTAGTCCTTTTCGTGAGAGAAAAACTAAATGTTACTTAAAAGTAATATTTACTTTTGATCTGCTCTAAAGCAGGAAGTTACTTTCCGTTTTAATTGTTTTATTATTGTTATTATTTAGTGTTTAGAGGCTATCGTAACGCTTTTGCAAATTTGTTTTTCAAAGTTTCTCTAATTACTAAAAGGAATGAGCTAATAATGCAGAAGAAGAATATAAATGCTGGGAAAAAGTTAGTTTTGTAAAGTTTTTGCTAACAGTTTTAGGGGTTTAAGTTCATAATGATTTTGTTTATATTATTAAATTTAAATAGGTACAGGGTGGCGCAAAATTAATAATTCAATTTCGTTATTTCATAATTTTTTACTAAATAAAAAAAAATATTTTCGGTATTGCAAATCTTTATTTGGGCCTGTATAATTTTGCCCGTTAATTGAAAATATTGTTACGTTTTTACTTTTAAAAATGTTTTGCGGATCCTTCAATTGCAAATCAAATACTGACACAGACACTTATTCGTTACATATTATTTAAAAACTTCTCATCTTTATTTACACTTAATATTGCAGTGTATTAACATACTTGCTTACTTTTCAAACTTACAATTGCTTTCCATAATATTTAAAATTAAACTCTGCCTGAGCCTTAGACTTCTTTATTGTTCATGAAGTTTCTAGTTAATAATCATTTCAGTTTTGAATGTACAAACACATTTAACACTAAAATATCCTTCAGACTATCAGACGGATGTAGTGTACTTCAGGCTGAAATATCGGCTATAAATAAAGCGGCCAGATGGCTGACGTATCACAAGATATTCGGAAAGGATATTATGATAGTGACGGACAGCAAGGCCGCCATCAATTCCCTGATTGGAATATACACCAATTCCAGTCTAGTCCAGGAATGCCGGACATCTTTAAATAAGATGGCAAGACATTCTAACATAACCCTAAAATGGGTACGTGGACATGGGTCCAACAATGGCAACAACATCGCTGACGAATTAGCCAAAAAAGGGACAGCCCTAGAGGATAGGGATATGGACCCCTTTTGCGGACAACCCATATCAGCGTGTTGGAAAAGAATAAAACTCCACACGCTGGAACACGCCCAAGAAAAGTGGCTTACAGAGCCCACGTGCCTTATATCAAGGAACCTGTGGCCGCACATTAGCTCTAAGAGAACGGGGGAGCTATTAAAACTTCCCAGATCTCTCCGAAGAATGACGGTAGCAGTCATCACTGGACATTGCCCGTTTGGGAACCATGCCAGGAGACTAGGCCTACCCTATAACGACTTCTGTCGTTATAGAGTAGGCCAAGACGAGGAGGAGGAGGAGACCATCCTTCATCTCCTCGGTACATGCCCGGCTTTGGAGCACCATCGTCTAAGATGCTTAGGCGAGAGGAGCTTCAATAGTCTATAATGTCTGGCCTTGGTCAAACTGACTGCTATAGCTTCTTTCATAAGAAGTAGCGGATGGCTAATAAATCAGCAAGTAATGCCACATTAAGCAGTTTCCCACCTTTCCTTTCCCTCTTCCGCGCTCCTTCTATATCCTTACAACTTTTATTTTTCTTTCTATCATACCCTAACTTTTCAGGCAATCACAAAGGGAACAACCTTTAGGACACAAGTGAGCTGGAATATCCGGGTACTCTTTGGAGAACCCAGCGGCCTGCCAACCTAACTTAACCTAACACATGCTTAAGAATAACATGTGCGATGCAATAAGGCCACAATAACAATAACAACAATAGTATATTTACAACAACAATAACAATAATAGTATATTTACACCCAAGCAAAATCTGCTCATTCGAGATTTCAAGCCAAATCTAGTAGATTTTGAGAAGATTTCCCATACAAAATGATATCTACTTTATGATACATTTCGACGAAATCTACTCAGTACCAAGTGATGCAACCGTGATTTTGTTCAAAAAGTACTTAAAAATACAACGCTGCAGCAACAAATACACTTTAATGTGGTGTATGTAGTCTTTGGGCAACAAAAATATACGCTTTAATGTTGGTGTATTCAGTCTCTGATAGAATTGGTTTGTCAAACCCGCTTGTATAAATTATTTGTGTCAAAATGAAATCTTGTTAGATGTCAAAAAATGGTGGTGTAAACGATATAGATTTCGTTCTAGATTTAAATTCAAATCGACTACATTTTGAGTTGGTGTAAATGTAGTATAAAATCATTGATGGTTTATTTAATTGAAATTTTGCGTTCTTGAAATGATGCACGATGTGTATTTGTATATTATGTTTTTAGCATCCTTAACTTTGGTGGCCACACTCGACTGAGAAGGATGGACACCCTTGCAACCATCAGAGCCTTGGAAAGGTGATTTACCAACAAAGTACACGCAATAAACAACTTTTCGTCTAGCATTGGCTGGACCTAAGTAAATAAAATTTTTCAATATTAATTAATTTTTTTTTCTATATTAATTAATGAATTTTTATTTTTAAGATTTGCATACTTATTGTTAGTTCTTTTAGAGGATACAATAAATAATTGAATTATAAAAAAAAAAATATTTTTAGCTTCATGTTGTTAGTGAGGATGTGTGTGCAAATGTATAACAAGCATAGCAAAGGTTGCACAATGGGTTAGAAGTGAAGAAAATTTTTAACAATACGATATAGGCTACGTGGTTTCTACCAGCTATACACATTTGTGTCTCCCTGTATAATATTCCCTTAAGAGCGGCTCCTGGAGGTTTTTGAAATAAGCATGCAACCTCAACTAGCTCCAAAGAATTAAGTCTGGGATGGTTAAATCCAGCGATTTTGTTGAAACTACATGTTCACCAAGCTCCACTCATTCAGTTCCGACAGAATGAGGAATCGATTTACATCAGCACCTGTCTTGTCCACTTTATCTGATGATTTCACCCACGGGTGAAATATTCATGATTCTACAGCGCCCCTAAGTGGCTTGCAAGGCTCATACAGGTCGCAATTTTTGTCATAAATTTATAGCCATATGGGCAAACCCCTTGCGGAAAAGCTTGGGTCTTCTAGTCCCTCCTGTATGCAATTTTCCAGACAGTCAATGGAAGACAAGACTTCATGAGTTTGTGGCCCAAACCTATGAAGAGTATCACCCGTCCATCCATAATTTCTAGTTACTGTCATTATAGGCATCTGTTGCAAGACAACCGCCCCTTGAGGGTTATTAGCCTTCGTAAACTGATATTGCGCCATAGTTATCAGGAAAGCTAATTCCCTTTCCAGCGATTTTAGAAGCTTTAAATCACAGCCAAAACGTTTCAGTCAAGGCAAGCACTTCAACCTTGATCAGTGCCTGGTGAAGGAGGGGGAGGGGGGGGGGGGGGGCTTTTCCAGTCAGCGTTCTGCCACTTAACCCTTGGCAAGGGTTTCGGAACACGTCATAAGTCATTCGGCTGCCTGAGTTTTATTTGGTAGAACAAACGAGGAACTCCTACCTCTCTATGCCCGCCCCAGCCAGCAGAGTGGCCTGATTTGGTAATCACCAAGGTAAAACCTGCTCCCCGATGGATTCAATTCTGGCAGTAAGAAGTCGCTTATAATATTCTTGAAGAGTTCGACTGTAACATTAGCTGTCACACATGGATTTCCAGTGCCCTGGAAACGAAAATTTTGTTTATTAGGAATTCTATGATAAAAATTTTGCTGAGCTAACACCGCCGACCGATTGTTGGTTAAAAAATTTACATAATTATTCCAATCTCGGGCGCAGTATAGTTAGGGTGATTAATTTTGCGCCACCCGTTATAACAAAATTATACACAAATATTTACAACTCTTTTAACTATTTTTCTTTTGAAACAAACATTTACTTTATGGTTGTTTAACATTCCAAGTTTTTGGCACCTTTCCAAACATCATTTTCCAAATTGAAAATCGCTTAGCAAAACAAGTAGCAACCAAAACGACCATAAAACTTAAGCACAGGTCTCAGCCATTAAGTGGTGATTAAAACACAAACTAAAGCAAACCATTCATTACCTCAAGAATACGTTTTTAATTAAATTAATTAAAAATCACTAAAGAAACAAACGCTAAAGAAGTAGTCTTGAAGAAAACCAAATTCCATGAATTAAAAAAATACTGCCAACATTTTCTAGGTGTGTTTACAAATGATACAACTTAAACAAAATAAATATGTTACAATTTTCATAAGTCACACACACATATATACTCGTACATAGATGAAACGATATCAATATTATTAGATAAATATTTGAATTTCGGCAGTAGTTTCCTTAAGAAATTTTATAAATAAAAGCCACATAAATTAATGAGAATTTTTAGATAAAGAAACAAAATTATGTAGAAAATTCACCTAAAACGAAAAACTCATACAACTCACTCAAGCAAATGCATTTCATGGGACTTAGCGGCAACTTCCTTTTTGATCCTTAGTGAAAGACATTTAACCTATAACCATTATCAATAAAGTTTAATACAAATTCCTGATAGGATTAAAATTGAAACATAAAAATTTGTTTTTTTCTAGTGCAATAGAAGCATTAATTTGGAGGACAAAAGTACTTCGCCCACAGCTGGTAACACTTGTATGCCAAATTGTGTTTTGGTTACAATCTGATAGAAATCATTTCAAACTCAAATGTCCACAAATACTATTCCCTCTTTTCTCTTCCTCATAACCTAGTTGCCTAGTTTCAGTAAAATGCGCTGCATTTGTGGGGGGTCATCCATTCCCTGGGATAAAAAAGGAGGTCGGAAAGGATTTTCTGTTTTCAACTATGATAACTGCATAAGATATGAAATGAATTTACATCAGCAGCTGTCTTTTGGTGCTATCTGACGGTGAGCTAACTTTACAGGGTAAACTTGGCGGCGGATCATTAAGGTCTTCATGTGACTTGTACGGCTCATACAAGTGGCAACTTCTTGAAAATATATCGTCAAGAATGGCAACTCCACATGATATAAAATACATCAGCACCTGTGACGGTTGGCTAACTTTGCAGGGTAAAGTTGTCAGCGCCTTCATGTGAATTGTACGGCGCATATCCTTTACTCTTTACCAAGAGCTTTTTAATCTCTCCCATAAATTTTTCTAGGCTGTTGAAGGAAACCGAGGCACTATGTGTTGATAGCCCGAAATCCATAGATCAACCCCTAAGCGTCGTTACCTTTATGTACTCCACCATCTAGTTTCTTACATAACAGGTAATTGCTGCAAGATAACAGCAGTGAAGATTTCATGGGGTTATGCGCCACCATTATGAGCGGCCTTAATTGTCCTTCGCTGGATTTTTAGATTCAAATCCCAACCACATTATTGCAGCTTAGATAGTGGCATCTCAACCAATGATCAGCGTCAGAAAGACAGAGAGATCATTTTGTGGTCTTGCTCGTTTTGACAATTAACCCTCGGTAAAGTTAGCAGTGTAACCTAAGTTAGGCTTTTGTTCCTAGAGGTCCGAGTACCGCGCCATTCCTCCTTGTCGCAGAATGCATTACTTATGCATAAGTCAAGGCAAGACCTCTTCCCCGGAAGGAAACATACACAAGAGTAAAAAAGCACACTTAAAATAGCCATGTTTAGACGTATGCTACCACATGTTACTGTGTGATGCACAGATCTTTTTAATTTTTTTCTTTAAATTTTACTACATAATTAACGCATTTTCAATATCGATATTTATTTAGTAAACTATCTGATAAATTTCGCGAGTCACTGTCAGTATAAATTATTCAGGGCCGTTAAAAGAAACATCTGATTGCTTGTCTTTCACATTGATGGAAAAACTTTCGTAGAGACAACAATTTTTTGCATTAATGTAATGATTTTGTCGTTGCTCTTGGGTCAATGTAAAGCTTCATTCGGATTATGAAATAGTTTTATTAGAGAAGTAACAATCGTAAGTAGAATAAAATTTGTTCGCTTATGAAAAAAATCATTCATGTACGAGTATACTTTTTTAATACAGAAACTGGGAAGTTACTTGACTGCAGCAACTCCCAGAGTCTGAGGCAATGAATCGAAACTGCGACCTCGCGACTTTTGGCCTAGCACTCTACCTAATGAGCCATCCAGTATATAATGAGAATCTTACTTTTACAACATATAATGAACTACACTGATTATATTATTCACAATGTTTTGTAGTTGTTATGAAAATTTTACATTAATATAATAAAATATTTTCATTATATCTTCTACACTGTTTTGTAGCTATAACAAAATTCTTACATTTTCAGGAAAATATTTTTCATAAAATGAATGTAACAGTTGTCGTAGTATTAATTAAGTTGTAAAAAATAATAAAGTACTTGTTACGTAAAGTTTTCGTAACATAAATAAAACTTTTCATGCTTTTAACGAAGGAATGGTGGACAAACTCGCTTCATTCCCATAACGAAAAATTTTAATTTCAGCCCAGCAGATATTCCTTTCTTTTATCAATTTGCTCAAAGTAAAGTTAACGATGCAAATGTTACAGAAACTACTATAATAGCGTTCATTGAAAGCATTCCACATCAACTCAGGGTGACTGAAAGACTCTCCAAAAGCTGGTGTATCTTACTTCACATCACATTCACTACCCTACAAACACCAAGCAGCATTATTTACTCGTAATTATTTTAATCCAGGAGCCATTACATAAAATATGTATTCCTCCTTGTTCGTAGATTTTGTAACAAAGAAATTTTAATATGGTGTCAATTATTAAAATTTTATTTCAATTTTACAAACGACTTACAGGAGTCGATGTGGATTTTGTGCGTTTGAGAAAACTTTTCTCCTCCAAATTATTATGCTAAAAGGCCAACCGTCCACAGAACTCCCAAAATATCATTAAAAATGAATAATAAATATTTTCGAATATCTGAATTCTTGATCCTATTTGCTTTGACCTTTATTTAATTCAATATTTGCAAATAATTCAATACAAGATTTGTATTGAATTTACACATAAAAAAACAAATTTTCCTGAAGAAGTCTTTCAAAGGAAGACGAAATATTGAAAAATACATTAAATATTTTTTAAAAAACAAAAAGAACCTTGAGCTGAACGAATTATTTGCAAATATTTTCGAATATTAAAATTCAGTCAAGCCATTGCAGAATTTTTTTTTCAGTGGAAAACTCCTCCAACGCCGGCCTTTGTTCCACCTTCATGATTTCTTTTTTAGAAAAAGTCACAAATGCTACTCCCTTCACTTGCTTTCTTTGCATTACAAAGCCTTTTTTTAAATCTTCTTTCAAGTATTTTGCTAAGAAAACTATACATACGAGGGCGGATTGATATTGAAGCTACCTAGCGCTAGAAGTCAGCATAAACACAATTTTTTTTTTTTGAAATGTCAGCTGTTAAATTTTCACCCAAATTCATCGATTAGTTTATTTCTTGTAGTCGTTTGAAGTAAGCAATATCAATCCATCCTCGTATTGAAAACAACATGTATTTCCTTAAAAGAATATTGTACCATTAAGCTTTTAACAACTTTTATTACAAAATTGGTTTTCATTTCTAAACTATTTTTATAATCCCTCATTACACTATTTCTCTCACTCTCCCAGTCTATTATTCTTTAAGTTTAATAAATATTTATCTCTTTTAGTGTATAGTGTGTACATTGTAGACTTTTTTTTGGAATGGATGACATTTGTAGCCATCCATACAGGAACGTTTATGAATAATTTATTAGCAAACACTATTAGTGTCACCAGCATCAACATTATTCTCATCACTATTATCAGCGACATCATCATCATCATCACTATTATTATTATTATCGCAAACATTATCATCCACTACCATTTCCAGGGTACAAATAAGTTGTAAACTTATGAATTTTTTCATTATAACAACTGTTTAATTCGGCAGAAAGTCATCTAAAAGTAATTTACACGACAACAAAAGTGCTTAGATCTGTTAAATATGTGTAGAATGAAGAAAATTTTATTTTGTGAAAACAAAATGTATTCAATAGGAGAGAAATCCAAGGGCAAAACTAGGCAAGAGATTGGTTCATTTGCAAAATCGAAACAGTGAATTTTACTCCTACAATATATAAACAGTAACATTAAATGGTTAGATTGTATAGGTCGTCCTGAGAAAAGCAGCCTACTGGGAGTCTTTCTTTGTTCCGTCGATTTGCTTGATCGAGATATGCTCACCGATTCAGATCTACCCAACCTGAGAACTGGTTAAAAGAATCCAGTCTTTTCGCCCCACGCTTTGAGACAACTGTTAAAACGTACAATACCGATTAGCTCAGATAAGGCGCTCGCGTAGAAGGAAGAATGTTCAACACTCTATTTATTCTTCTCATCACAGAAAATGGTAACTTCAATAATATGCATTTAAATCAGTGGTGGCCAAATATTGTATGTACGTACATATGTATTCATATTTGTAACTTTACAGTTGCAAATAAATTTGCAAAGTATAGGATGCACAGCATGGACGGAGTAACGTAGACCTTATGCCCACGATGTTATTAACAGTATTGTTCTTGCGGCGCTGTGACTAGCTTTACCGACCTATGTTTTCGCATAGGAAGTTGCCGCGTGGTTAACAACGAAATACCTACAAAAAAATGTAAACTGATACAGTTAGTTGAGGTAGAAAGTTAACCAATGAGAGTGAGACGCAAAACTCTCGAAGGCCAAACCACAACGGCAAGCCTGACCGCACTTAAGAAATAATTACGATGACGCGAGACCTGTTCTCCAGCCCAGAGCTACTTTACGACTGATATGTATTCATAGTTGGTATTAGTAGCAATAAAAACAGAAAGTATATTTTTGAAAAACTCTGTAGGAAAATCTTACTCCAGTAGAGAGCAATTTATCTTTGTTGAAATGTAAACAAAACATCAGCGGATGTGAATACGTCGTAGCAGCTGAATTTTGTATTCTATACTGGGGACTTTGAGAAATTGAGATCTAGGCAACTGCTGATATAAATGCGCAACGTTTAGACAATAAAATTGCTGATATTCATCAGGTATAGGGGCTGGGAGTTCCTCAAACCATTTAAGGTTTAAATCTGTAGTAGATACTCCTTTTTAGGAGTGCGATAGTCTTACCAGAGTCTAGTATTTTCTGGCACCACGAAAGCCCTGGTAATTTTGGTTTCGCCCGGTTTGGGAGAGGATTTCAGGCAGCAACGTAGTGACTGTACTTAATGCCCAAATGCGGAAACAGTTTTTATTCCGGGGTGGAGTTGCACTGCAATCGAGTTCCGCTTCAAATTATGGGGAAGAGCATGTGACGTTCAGCATATGGTCGAAAATGGTATCCATGCATGATAGTCTGTCATGTGTGGTTCATGCGCGAGAGTTTGTCATACGTGGATGCATTTTAGTGGATGTCACCTTTTCATCTGGTGATAGAATAGCCAAGGGGTTTTGCCGTCAAGGAAGGAACCCACCTGAAATATTTTAGATTATGTATTCATCAGGTTGCTCTTGGGAATCAGGTGTTGTCTTGGTGTACGCCTAACTGGAGCACTCTGCTTTATTGAGAATAGAGGTGTAAGTATATGTTGTAAACAATAAAACTTTAGAAAGTCTAAGCGTACGTGGATTACGTTGGAACTTTCTGCCTTCTGCACTGATCACCTTGAGACAAGCAGCCGACTGGGAGTCTTTCTTGGTTTGCTTCATCAAGATATGCAGCCTGTAAAACTTACACATTTCCCACCGGCTTAGATTTAACCAACCTGACAACTGGTTAATAGAATCCAATATATTCACCCCACGCTTTGAGACTATTGTTAAACCGTACAATACCGCTGAGCCCAGATAAACCGCTCTTGTAGAAGGAATTATGTTCAACACTCTACGTGGAACTTCCGAAACCCCCACCAAGAGTTAACTGGCAGAACTGGGAGCAGCTGATCCCAGAAGGTTCTGTTAGCAAACCATTTTGACGCAGATCGTGGGGGAGATTTTTGGTCGAAAATGGTATCCATGCATGATAATCTGTCATGTGTGATTCATGCGCGAAAGTTTGTCATAAGTGGATGCATTATAGTGAGTGTCACCTTTTAATCTGGAGATAGAACAGCCATGGGATTGCACCGTAAAGGAAGAAACCCACGTGAAATATTTCAGATTCTGTTTTCATCAGGTTGCTCCCGGGAATCAGGTACGTGGATTACGTTGGAACTTCCGAAACCGCCACCAAGAGTTAGCTAGCAGAACTGGGAGCAGCAGGTCCCTGAAGGTTCCGTTGGCAAACCATTTTGACGCTGTTCGTGGTGGAGATGCTTAAATCTTGGCTGAAATATTCTGACTGTAGGTTAGACTTAAAATCACAGGGAAGAGTTATTGGCCTTCTCTGATAATTATGGTGCATGTCAGTATTCGAGGGCTAATTATAGTTCCCAAGATGCTGCTGTATTGCAGCAGATACCTGTAATGTAGGGAATCAGAAGTGATGGATTCAAGGGTAAGTTGGTGAAGGGTTGATGTGTTTTATATGCTTCGGGCTATCAACTCGTGAAATCTTATCTTCCATTGACAGTCTGAGGAATTAAAAGGTCCGAACTGTGACCAGAATTTGCGTACTAAGTGAGCCTTTCCAATTACATGGGGGTGCTGGTGAAGCCTAAGCTATTATCTTTATTTTATCTTGGACCGGTACTCAGGGGAAGGCCCATACATATGCAGTGCATTATACTGGAACTAGCTTAATAAATTACAAGAAGGAGGGAAGAGGACTTATTTCACCCCGTGAAATTGGTCCACTATCAGATTAGGCTATATCAATCAGGTATTGATATCACTGGCTCTTCTGAAACATAGCAATTTAAATAAGAAGAAAAGGTTATTTTGTGTCCCTGATAGTTTAAACTTTATCTGCAAATATCACTGACTGAATGACTGACTGGATGACAGTCCAACAAACACATCATTGCCATCGTCATTCACATATTTAATCTTGATTGTCAGTCAACAACTAATCTATTGAAAAAAGAAACAGGGAAAATTCAGGCAGTCCTGTTTGTTTATTTAACGGTTGTATGTGTGAAAATTTCAACAATTCAGCTCATATAAAAGTAACCAAGTTTGTTTGTGTGTGTGTGTGTGTGTGTGTGTGCCAGTGAGAGTGTATGTGTGTTCGTTTTAATGTTTTTTAAAAGTGTGTGTTAAGTTTGTTTGCATTTAAAAGGAACTTTTATTAAAAATTAGGTGATATATTGCATACAAATGCTCCAGCCGTGCTGTGTGTTTTGCTGAACAGAAGCTGTTGGCGGCAGCATAGAAGCAGCATTAGACCATTTATGGTCCTTTTTCACTCGTTCTTTTAATGAAAACTACTTATTGAGTTTTTTTCGCTTTTTTTTCTTCTCTCTTTTGTATTTGGATTTCTTTCAAGAATTTCCATTGAAAGTTGTGCAGTGTAAAATGAAGAGTGTGAAGTTAATTTTAATTAACTGAAAGTAAATAAAGTTGCTTTTAATGGCATAAAAATGCTTTAGCCCAACTACGAGTATGTGTTTATGCAACTGGGAGGAAAAAAGTGAAAAATGTTTGCACAGAAACCGAAAAGTTTTGGCTGATCATTTTCTTAGTTGTTTCAAAGGGAAACATAAGAATGACGTAAAATACATATAATTTAGTATTTTCAGTATTGTTATTTAAAAGCAAATTCGCTAAGTCTGCATGAGCGGGTGTAAAACAAACCGTACTTTTTCGCTTTTTATATATTTTGCTTTTAGAAATTAAGAGTTCCAACTTTGATTAACAGAAGTTCTCTTTGATTAATCAGACCACGAAAATCTTTAAGGTTGCTACTTTGGTTGTTTAAAAAAGGTTTATAAATATTTTAGGTTAGGACTTGTATTGTAATTTCGTTTGTTTATGTTCTAAAGGAAATGCGAAATTAGTTGGAGTCTTTTTGAGCATGACAAATCATAAGCAAATTCATTTATTATAATAATGGTTCAAAAACAAATATTGGATGGTGTAAGCCTTTATCAATTGATTTCAAATTTGCTACGTTGCAACTTCCATACAGCGCAACCTAAACTAGCGCGTTAAGCTTTAAACACATAGACCACAGCAGACTTCACAACTTCACGACAGCAAATGCTGCAACCGGCAATTGTAGTTGTGTAGGTGACTACTGAAATATTTTGAATACGGCAGCAACATAAATTACGAAATTGCAGTGTTTTACAGAACTTGTTCGATTTATATCAATCCTTCATCAAAAAAGTTGTCTCTAAAAGAAGGCCTTACAATTTAAAAAAAAAAAAAAACAAATTAATTAAAAAAGCTTTTGTTTGCTGTGCTTAATTCAGGTTATACGGGTCTTAAAAGTTGAAAATATAATATTTTTATCTATAATGGGAATAATATTAAAGAATTGAAAATTTATATCGAATTTTTTCAAAATTTGGACAAAACTGATTCGACTTGAGAAAGAAAAATGTATGTACATAAATTATAAAATTGTTCGTTGAAGATATGAAATTAAAACTACTCATAAATGAAGAGACAAATAAACTATGCAAATTACAAAATTTTGCGTTAGACAACACAAACATTCAAGATGTTTGCACAAAAATCTTGCAAACATGCTTCAACAACGCTAAGTATTTGTACAAATGTATGCTGATGAGCAGTGTAGCATCTGCAAAACAGCTAGTTGTCCCCCAGCTTTAGTGTATTCAATTATTTTTTCCTGTCTTCTTTGATCAAGAGTTATTGATTGCGGCAATTATTGTTATAAGTATAAATAAAATAAAAATATTTCTTGGTTTTAGCCAGGATTGAACTTGAGCTAGACGAATGATACCAACCCATCATCATGTAATATTAGAAATATTTGTACAAATGTTTTTGCATGTTTGGTAAAATGTTTGTGTAGTTTGTTTGGCGCTTAACTAGTTCTTTTATAAAATTAGGCAATCTTATTTTGAGGATAAATATGTATGCACATATTTAACAGTAGAACAAATAAATTTATTAATTTATTTAAAAGCCCATACAAATTTTATTCTTTTATTATGCTTTACTAGAAAATAAAATATTTCCAAGAGCAACATTTTTTTATTACATATTTTTTTATACATTGGTCACACTGTTTTTATTTTGTAGTCAACAAAAATAGAAATTAGTTTAATTCGAGTGCGGCACAAAAATCAGTATAGACAACAACTTGCAGTCGTGTCGTCTTGCTGTTGTCTAAATAAATATTCTCATTTAAATGCATGTATTTTATTTTTAACATATTGAAGTCGGTTGTCGGCTGGCTTCAATGTGTTTAATGCTTTAAGCGTAATTTATCTGCCAAAAATTTTCATGTAAGAGGGCGTATTGATATTGAAACTATCTAGCGCTAAATAGCAGCACAAACACAATTTTATTTTTTTTTTTTTGGATACTGCGACCTGTCAAACGTCAGCTGTTAAAATTTCACCCAAATTCATCGATTAGTTTCTTTGTTTTAGTCGTTTGAAGTAAGCAACTTTTGTGTTTCTTGTTTCGTGCAGTGATTAAACACTATCGTGAAGATTATCCAAGTCGGTACTGACAATATGGCAGCGTTGAATGCGTTAGTAGATGTCTAAATGTCCAGGTGGCAGATATATCTTGATGAGGTAGAATATGTCATTGATTTACATCTGCACCTGCTTTGACGGCAGGTATCTATTGCAAGACAATAGCACCATGGTTCATTGCCGGTTTTCGGCATAGCTATCAAGAAAGAATAATTTTCCTACCTGCGAGCTTAGGTTTAGGTTTAAACTACATCCAGAGCATTGCTGCTCAGATATAAGTACTTAAACCATGATCCCTGTTCGGGCAATTGACCTTTGGTAAGAGTTTCGATAGTCCAACCACACTATAAGTCATGGGGCTACCTAGAGTTTTATATGTTACAACAAACGAGGAACTCCTTCCCCTTTATGCACCAGAAAGTAGAGTACCCTGGGAGCCTGCTCACAGGGTGGTCTCAATATGGTAGATTGTGAAATTGTTTTACATGATGGAGCAACTCCAAAGGTTGAATTATTCACGATTCACCAGCGCCCTAATGTGGCTTTTTTCTTTGTTTTTATCTTGGACCAATACTCAGGAGATGATCCCTACATATGCAGCGCATTCACTGGAACTAGGAAAATAGGTTATGATGAGGAGAAAAGAGGGAATAGTGTTTGTGGAAGTTTATTATTATTATTTCTGTACAAGTTTTAAGGTTGACGAGTAGTATGAGAGTGTTGAACACCTTCTTTGACGTTTTGCGGTTTTTTCTTTTATAAAAGCGGCGTATGTGGACAGAACGGTACTGGACTATTTTATCCGGTCCACAGGTAGGTCCGGATCGGAACCAGTGGGGAATGTGAAGGTGGGGTAACGCAATGGGAGCAAGGAGCTGCTCATTGTTAAAAATTATATTTGATTATTAAAAATCTGTCTAATGTGTGTAAACAATTCATTTTAAGTCGTAGTAAAAAGTCAATAAAATTTTTGCCAGAAAAATTAATTTGCATAACGTAAGATACAAAAAAACCCCTTTTGTTTTTTGTGTTCAATAACTATTTTTACAAAACTTTTGTTTGAATCCATAAATTAATTTACAGATTCTCCTTCAAACAATTCATTAATATTCCAATAATTTAATAATAGTTTCGTTATTGAACATGAAAAAAAATCTTTGTTGATATATCTGAATATATCACAAAAAAAAACTTTCATATTTTTTGTATATTTTTTCTAGTATTTAGAAAAAATCAGTATATCTAATTAAATATAGTACAAAAATTTAGTTTATTATGCTGAAGAGTTATATATATTAATTTGAACATCGTTTTTTTATAGTTTCCAAATATGTTAGTATAGGGTATGTGTACCAGTAGTCGGCGGTTCAAGAGTTTTGATTTTTTTTTTTAAATAACGTTGAAGCATATGTGATATAACTATTGAATTGAATATTAATTATTCCGTTTCGTTAATTTGCCTTCTTGCAGTTTTACTAAGTTATATTTTAATAGTTGTTTATAAATATTTAAAAATTTTACGATTATTAAAAAAAGAGCACATTTACCAGTAGTCGATACCAATTTTCCAGGTTTCGGCATGTTATGTACTTATTGTCGGCTTATCATTTTTCAGTGAAGAAAATAGCAGACAATGAAGCAATTCAAACTTTTATTTATTTTAAATAAATGTTTTTACATTTCTAATAAGGCAATTTATGTACAAACATTTTATTATTATACTAGTATATAAAACAAGTTAATGCGTTTATATCTTCAGCAACTACTCGTAGCTTATTTTACGATATATTTATTCACTTTGGCAAATAACCCATTAACAAATTCCAGTATAGCTTCTTACCATTTATCCTTTGTGATTTCGACCAATCCACGAAATCCAAAAAGGCCTCACTTTCGAAAGCCATTCTTAATCGTTGTCTCCATGTTATTATCAGAGAGAACTATATGAAGTATTGGGCAAAAGGTAGACTTCTGGCGTAATTTGCCATTTTCTGACTCTTTTTTTTATTCTGATTTTAAAATGCTTAAATCGAATTAAGTTTGGAGTCAGTGCATAACATTTAATCCGATTATTGTCCAATGTCATATGAGATTTGTGACTCTCGACAAACAATATAATAGACCCTCATTGTTCAACAATTCTGTACACAATTATATTGTAGTTTTGAGTTCAAAAAAAGGCATTGTTTTTAAAAATTTTCCATTTTTATTCATTAAAACTAAGAAAAAACTACTAACGGAAACCACTGCCGACTTTAGGAAAGCGCTTGTTTTAGTTCTCGACGGGTGTAAAGTACTCATTTTACTACTGGGTAAACTGACTTTAAAATTATTTTTTATATTCTCAGTTGCATGTACATTGAATATTGAACAATTCTCCCAAATTTGTAGTAAATTGAAGAAAAATATATATTTTCCAGTATGGGCACCCCCATGTTTTTTTTTTTTTGAATTTGTGAGATGTCATATTTTCATCGAAATTTCATCAAATTCAAGCCATTACCTAGGCTTAAAATGACACAAATTGTGTAAAAACAAATTTTTTTAATTTTTTCAAAAGTTTTACAAATCGCTTAGGCTACGTTAAAAGTGCGTTAAATTTAACCTAAGCAAGTAAGAGTGTGGTATATTCAGCTGGGCCAATTCTAAAATACTATTCTCAATAGTTACGTATATATATAGTATATTTAAAAATGTGAACTAAATATGCTCGGTTATATATGAACCGATATCGGAATCTTTTTCTGCATTTTAGTAACCTTCTTCTATAACGAGAATTGCTTTTCAGCAAAAAAAAAAAAAAAAAAAATGTTAATGAAAAAATCGGATCAGGCTATATCTCGGGTATATATGTACCAATATCGGAAATTTTCATTTCCCATATTTGTATAACCTTATTTCATTACCAAAACTGTTTTGAACAAAAAAAAGTTGTTTTAGTTCGCTTACGCGACATGTTCATGTAAAACCCGGTATAGACTATATCTCGGGTATATATGGAACGATATCGGAAATTTTCATTTTTCATATTTATATAACCTTGATCCTAATTATTTGACCTTTTTTTTAAATTAAATGAAATGTTCTTTAAGCTTGAGGTCAGTTTTGTTTTTTATATAAAAAATGCTTTAATTATATTCGGAAGATGAATAAAAATAAAACTGACCTCAAGCTTAAGGAACATTTCAATTTATATTTATATAAGCTAATTTTATTACCAGAATTCCTTTTAGCACACAAAAGTTGTTTAAGTTCGCTTACGGGACATTTTCATGCAAACCCCGGCTTAGGCTATATAACTCGGGTGTGTATGGACCGATATCGGAAGTTTCTATTTTTCATAATTATATAAAATTATTTCATTACCCATTCCGAAATTTTTATGTTCCTAATGTTTTCACATTTATAACATAATTGGAACAGTTTTCTATCATTAAACACCAACTTCGATTAAAATTTTAAAAAATGTAAAGAGCTACTTGTCTTACAAAATTGGCTTTACCACAAATTTTTTCCTAAGAAATCAAATGTATTGAAGACCCCTTCAAACAAACAAAGGTATAAAACTCCAAACATATTCATCTAAGCTGGAATTTGTTTTTGCATATAGAGAGTTGAGAATATTTCCAACATTTTTATATCGGGTGGTTAAATTTCAAGGGCCGATGTTGAATGTGAACCACACCTAACCGCCAAGATTTTTTCCGAATTTTATTTGACATTTCTCCATTTCATACTTATTCAATTTGAACCATGGAGAGATATACAATGCAACAACGAGTTAAAGTTATCCAGACTTATTATGAAAATGATGATCAATTTTCGAAGAAAATCATCTTCAGTGATGAGGCACATTTTCACCTCAGTGGATTCGTCAATAAACAGAATTGCCGCATTTGGACGAATGAGAATCCAAGAGTGACTGTCGAAAAACCAATGCACCCACAAAGAGTGACTGTTTGTTGCGGTTTATGTGCAGGCGGCATCATCGGGCCGTATTTTTTCCAAAATGAGGCCGGTCAGGCAGTTGCTGTGAATGGTGTTCGCTATCGTGAGATGATAACGAACTTTTTATGGCCCGAATTGGAAGATATGGATGTAGACGATATGTGGTTTCAGCATGGCGGTGCCACTTGCCACACAGCTAACGAAACAATTGCTCTTTTGCGCAACAAATTCAATGGCCGTGTTATCTCACGTAATGGCGATGTCAATTGGCCGCCAAGATCATGTGGTTTGACACCGTTGGACTTTTTTCTTTGGGGTTATTTGAAAGAAAAGGTGTACGTCGATAAGCCACCAACAATTCAACAGTTAAAGGATGAGATAATTCGGCACATTAACGGCATAGAACCTCCATTATGCCTCAGAGTCATCGAAAATTTGGACCATCGGATGGAGGTGTGCCTCCGTGGTAGCGGCGCCCATTTGGCCGATATTTTCTTCCATACATAATTGAGTAATACCAATATATCATAATAAAATAAAATTACAATAATTTCCTAAATATTTTGTGTTTTATTCAAAATCAACATCGGCCCTTGAAACTTAACCACCCTTTATAATCATAATATAATAAAATAAAATAAAATAAAATAAAATAAAATAAAATAAAATAAAATAAAATAAAATAAAATAAAATAAAATAAAATAAAATAAAATAAAATAAAATAAAATAAAATAAAATAAAATAAAATAAAATAAAATAAAATAAAATAAAATAAAATAAAATAAAATAAAATAAAATAAAATAAAATAAAATAAAATAAAATAAAATAAAATAAAATAAAATAAAATAAAATAAAATAAAATAAAATAAAATAAAATAAAATAAAATAAAATAAAATAAAATAAAATAAAATAAAATAAAATAAAATAAAATAAAATAAAATAAAATAAAATAAAATAAAATAAAATAAAATAAAATAAAATAAAATAAAATAAAATAAAATAAAATAAAATAAAATAAAATAAAATAAAATAAAATAAAATAAAATAAAATAAAATAAAATAAAATAAAATAAAATAAAATAAAATAAAATAAAATAAAATAAAATAAAATAAAATAAAATAAAATAAAATAAAATAAAATAAAATAAAATAAAATAAAATAAAATAAAATAAAATAAAATAAAATAAAATAAAATAAAATAAAATAAAATAAAATAAAATAAAATAAAATAAAATAAAATAAAATAAAATAAAATAAAATAAAATAAAATAAAATAAAATAAAATAAAATAAAATAAAATAAAATAAAAGAAAATAAAAAAAAATAAAATAAAATAATATAAAATAAAATAAAACAAACAAAATAAAATAACAATAATTACCGTTATTCTTAGTTATTTGAGTTTAAATAAAAAAAAATGCCGACTACTGGCACATGCCGAGCTTAGGTACACTTACCCTATATGTAATTATACAATAAAAGTATATTAATTTTCAATCTTACCTTAAATTTATTATTATTTGAAATGATTTCTTTTGATGTAGCAGATATCCTTTTATCCTTAATTGAGTTATTTATACAAATTTATGATGTACGTGCTTCGTTTATATAATACGTTTAATTTTCTACTGGTTTCTTTATTCTCTCGTTTTCTCCCTTAAAGTGTTAAATATTTATGTATTTGCAATCTGGTTTGTAATTAGATTTCACTGGTAATGGCAGTAAAACATTAACAAAGATTCAATACAGCCATTAATATTAAATGTTTATCGGGCTCAACAACAAACATTAAGAACAATTAAATGTAAATTTATGGTTAAGGCTTTGCGGCAAAAGTGCTGCAAAATTTCATATTTTATTAAACATCAATTTTTAAATATTAAAGGAAAGTGCTGTAATAAAACGATACAACAGACTCGATAAAAACAACACCATTAACACAATTTACATTAAATATTTAAGTTACTTTTCCCGCTAACAATATTTACACAACTTTAACGCACTTGCAAATTAAGAAGAAAAAAAAAGAACAAATTTATTTGGCAAAAGCAACATTCTTTAATTATTGATCAGCTGCAAAAACTTATACAACTGAAAAAAAAGAAACAAAACAATAACAAACAATTTTATTTCCGTTTCTGGTTCTCATACACTGCTACAGCCAGGCAAACGAAGCCTGCCAAAAGCACACACTCACACTATCGCACTCTCACACATGACATTGTTGTTTACTTTGCCGCATTTCAAAAACGAACGATACAATTAAAAATTTTCACACAAAAAACAAACAGAAGGAACAAATACAACAAATGCCGGTAGTAAAATGAAAACCAAAACAAATAAATACCCCCGCCCGCCTTTTACATACACCACACACACACACACACTGCAATCACACACCAGTCATCCGTTATAATTCATTCACAAATACTGTGACAAAAACTTTTCAATTTGTCTTTAAAATAACAAAAATTGCGTAAACTTTCAATAAAGCCTTTTCGGGAAAGAAGAAAATTACTTCTCTGCGAAACATTCAACCACCTCTCAAAATTATCTTGAACCACCCGCATTCAGTGCCGAACGAAGACTGAATCTATAAAAATGACAGGTTAAAGATTTGCAACAAACGTACAACATGAACAAAATAAACTCGCAACAAATTAAAACTGAAACTAAACAAACACACACATCCACCCATATAACCAACGAACAATGTTCTTGTAGTCGAAAGTCGACAGCTCCACGTCGTTTTGTTTAGCCAGCCAACAACGTCAGATGTTTTCGAAAAAAGACTACAACAACAACAATAAAAAAAAACGGTGGAGCTCAAATTCACATGGTTAATGAAAACAAACGTATATCCATCCAACAGATACGTACTACTTACTCAAACAGCAATAATAACAACAAAAAAAAAACATTTCATAGTTAAACAAAAGTTCTTTGAATACTTTAAAAGCGAGTAAATGGAGATGGAACTGCCATCGTTGATGGGCAGACAAACGAGTGGTACTTTTTATGGGTTTTGTAATAAAAATAAAAACAACGGAAAAGTACTTAAATACCTGTCAAATAGTCATCGCCTTAAATCAGCGATCATACCGCAATGTCCTCAAGGGTAAAAATTTAACTGTAATGCACAAGCTGGCGCAAAATTGATCTAATTTCGTTTTTTATATTATATAAATATTATATTTTTCACCCGAATATCTTATAGCTTGAATCCTGAATGCCAAACAAGTTCATTCCCTATTTTAAAAAATATCGGACGGCAATAAGTCCACCCAATAAATGTTGACGTTGTACGAAATTAAAAGGATTTTATTGAATTTCTCTTGAACTTTATAATTTTTAAATTAAATTTTTGTTTTGTACTTTTGTCCAACGGGTTATAGTTCAAGTTGTTTCCTTTCTTAAGTTTTTTTCTTAAGAAGGATTTTTTACAATACAAATTTGCTGTGATCAATAATTTTTGATTGAAGAAGACAAGAAAAATAATAATCAAATCTTTAGCTGAAGCGGTACTCTGTTCAATTTGTGAAAAACTTGTGAAATGTTTCTGGCAACATTGTGTTGTAATTGTGAAATAATATGAGTGGTACTTATTTCGCACGAAATTTCAAACAACAGCTGAACAATGTGGTATACCTAAAACCAAGAAAACCGTGAAATTTGCCTAAAAGTTACCTTAATGGCCTGCGTTAAGAACTGCAGTTGCATTTTTGAACAATAAATATTCCCATAATTTTTTATGTATCAAGTATTATGTTACAGAAATTTCCATTACTGTAGCGATCTTCTTGATATCGTTTCACAAAACTTAAAAAAAAAATCCTTAAATTGCAGCCAAGGTGCATTAACCAGGTGTCATCACAAGCGCAGGTGGCAATTTTTTATTTAAAACGACCGGTAGTGTCAAAAGTTGTTTATATTTACACAAAGTGAAGTGAAAACATAATAAAATTTTAAACAGTTTGAAAATATGCAAAAGAAACAATAAAAAAGATTTCAAAAATATTTTAATTCCTTAATATGCGTTGCTGTTTGCTATGTAAAAAAAAAAATTCTACTGCTTATCGACTTTGTTCACTTCAAAAATAAGTTAATTACTTAAAATGCGTTAAAAACAATTTATGAAAATAATAATACACAATTAATTTTCTTTATATACACTTTTTTTCTTTATTTTCCTCCGTTTTGTAAACATGTTTTTGACAGTATGTGGAGTTTCTACACAACCAAAATATTATGTATGTATGTATCTAGTACAGCAACTCTAATGCTGCCACCTAATATTAGCACCATGATTCCAGCAAACATTACCTCACTAAAAATAAATCCAGAGCTATAAATCAAATTTTGGTATCCTTTAATTCATAAATAAAGAATATGTTTAATAGAAACACATAAATTACCACAAGAAATTAAAAATATTTGTCATTTGCAGTTTACAAAAAAGGAAAGAATTAAGTATGTACTTTATTTGGTAATTAAAAAAAAGTACCCTTTTTTTAACAGTGCGAGCAAGCAAATGTCTTATCGCTCATCTCTGTGCTGAAGTACAAAAGTACTACGACAATATGAAATAACTTTTGGCCGTATAAGTAACAAATATTCCAACTCAAACACTATTTTCACGTTTTATATTAAAAAGCTGTTTTAAAAATGAAAAACAACAACAACACCAACAACACAATCACATACACACTCTTGGCAGGACGAGTATGAACGAACTGACAACGCACATACGAATGTGGCCCAGCAGCTGGCAACTTGTTACAACCAAAAATGTTCAGCTTCAATTTTACAGGTTTCGTAAAACTTCTTTCTTTCTTCGTTTTACTTGTTGCTGTTGTCGCATGAATGCTGTGATGATGAAGATGACGGAGATGTCGTCAACGTTGACGACAACGTTGATGATGATGTTGCCGTTAAAATGCCACAGCCGGCAAAAAAATGTTTTTATACTGATAAAATAAGATGTTGAATTGTACTAATGTGGCCACAACATGCAACAACAAGAAAAAAATATTTCAAATACTTTTTGTATTTAAACCTTCTCTTTGTTATTTTGCTGTTATTCTTTTACTGTTGTTTGTGTTTATTTACCGCATACCATACGCGCCAAAAGCTTAATCCCCTCGAGTTAACTGCAAACAGCAAACACATGTTCATACACACAACCATACACACACGTTATTTTGTTATCCCAGGCATGCAACCACTGACAGTTTGTTTGATGTTGATAAACAGCATCTTGCATATTTTTGTGATGAGCCCAGCAACATGTTGCCAGATATTAAAATGTTTAGAAGTAAAGTAGATAAGCTTTTTTTTTGGGAGTTTTTCGTTTTTGTTTGCATTCACATTCAAAGGGATGGCAAAAAATAAACGGAGCTTTGGAAATTGTATATAAAATTGGAGTATAATTACCGGAAAATGCTTAGAATTTTATTTTAAAAACAATAAAACACGAAACACAATGTGACAGGAAATTTTTTATGGCGTCACACTTATAAATATTGTTAAATCAGATGGGTTTTAAATTAAAGGAAATAGAAAAATTTAATTGGTGCTTTCGATGTAAGTGAGTGAGCAATTTGTATGGATGACTTTGGATTATAAGAATCAAAGTGAGGTTTATTAACTTTCCAATCATTTTAGCACAGTTCTGTTAAAGAGACGCTATCATATCTTCTATAAGCAGTGTATACATGTAATAAAACAGAAAACTAACATATGTATCATCACAAATAATTCATTGAAATTACTGACAGTAAATTTTTGCGGAAAATAGAAACAAGGAAGTGCTTCTTCAAACAATAAACAAAGAGGATCTTAAAAGGTTTTTTTTTTTTTTTTTGGAATCATTTGGATTTTGAGATCTTTTACATATATCACAAAATTTAGAAAAAACACTTATTATTTATTATATACTCAATAGATTGAGTCATTTAGAAACATATTGTCAATCTGTCATACAAGGTCTGGTCAAAAAATAACCGTTATTTTATTGGATAAAAGGGGTTACCTTCGGGCTTCAATATGATCAGATGAAATCAAAATAATTTTCTTCCCTAAAGTTTCGTTAGCTTTATTCTAACATCATCAGGGGTATAAATAAATAGTATCTGTTGAGCATTTGAAACATATACAAATAATACAACATTAAATTGATTATAAATAAATAATATAGAATTTTATCAATGTTGAACTTACAATTATTTCATGGTTTTACTTCGTAAATTAAATTAAATAAATAAAAAAATAAAAAACTGGACATCACTTGAAATATTTCGTCAAATTATCGCAGAGTAGTTACTAAATAATTGCAATTGAGTATTGTAGTTTTGTGTTATATTTGTCTTCCTTCTTATTCATTGTTTTATTTATTTTCTATTGACTGCGTAGGCTCTCTATTGTATACCGTTTTTCTCTCTTTTTTCTCTGCTTAATATTTTAACATCTTCAAAATTTATTTTATGTTTGTGATCCCTTACAAGTTGAGCGAGGCCTGTTGTTTCTTTATGTTTAGCTACATCTACCGTTATTTTAAATTTTTTCAAAAAGTATTTATTTACACATTAATTATCTATTTTGTTTTTGGCCAAAAACTCACACACCAGCATCGAGGTGCGAGCTGGTGCGTTATTATGGTGCAAAATCCATGATTGTTTTTTCCACAATTCTGCGCGTTTCTGACGAATTGCTTTGCGCAAACGGCGCATAACTTCAAGGTAGTATTCCTTATTGTCCGTACGACCTTGTGGCAAGAATTCATAATGCACCACGCCATTGCAGTCGAAGAAAACAGTGAGTCAAATCTTCACATTTGACCGAATTAGACGTGCTTTTTTCGGTCTTGGCTCTTCTGGACGCTTCCGTTGGGATGATTGGGCTTTGGTTTAAATATCATAGCCATACATTCATAATTCGTCACCAGTTATGACCTTTTTGAGGAAATCTAGATCACCGTTGACGATGTTCAACAGCTTCTGAGTGATTTCCATGCGACGTTGTTTGTGCTCAAAATTTTGCAGTTTTCGCTACCGCAGGTTTCATGCCTAAAAAATTGGTAAAAATTGCTTGGCATGAGCCGAAGGATATGCCAATATCATCCGCAACTTCTCTAATAGTGATTTGACGATTATCCAAAATCATTTTCTTCCCAGCTTCAGTGTTTTCATCGGTTGTTGACGTGCTCGGGCGATCGGCCTTCCTCAAGCCGGTTATACCACAATTAAACTTCTGTTCTGCTCATAGTAGACTCGCCAAACACCACAGGCAACATTTCAAAAGTAATTGCGCATTTAGTTAAATTTTTTACATAAAACTTAATACAGTTTCTTTGATCCATTTTTTCGAATAGTAAAAAAACGAAGATTACACCAAAACACGACAAAACTTTTTATCTGTCAAAAACAAACTGACATTCCGAAATGGCTGACATTGCCAACATATAGTATAACAGATATGTGTAGCAACATAACAGAAAAAAATGCGAAAATCGAACATACGTTTTTTTATCACACCTCGTATTTATATCTACATACATACCGCTCCTTTATTGCAACATAGTCATAACGCAAAAAAGCTTGTTTCGAGAAAAACACATTTCAAGATTTTAGTTTCCATACAAGCTTTAGAATAAATTTGTAGAAAATATCTTCCAAAGGAAACAATTTAAAGGTAATTTAATTAAAATTTTGGCACAATATAAAAGGTAGTACTTTTAACAATTCTGCATTGTTAGCTCGAAAAGCTCATTTTTTGAGATATGACTATGTTGCAACAAAGGAACGATATGTACATTAGGGTGGGTCACTTATGTATGGGAAAAAATAAAAGTGAATTAATAAAGTTCTAATAGTAATATTTTGCTGTCTGAGGCATAAAAAGGTAATACTTCAAAAAAAAAAATATTCAATTAAGTGATATCTTTAGCCCGTGCATGCGGCTTAAAGCTCTAAACACAGCCCTTGCATGCGGCTTAAAGCTCTTAAAGCTCTAAACACATAAACGACAGCAAGCAGCAATTTGTCAAAAATAAAATACATGTGTTTAAATGCACACGATTATTTTAACGACATCACAGCAGCACGACTTCACAGTAGCGTTTGCTGCTGCTGCCAACTTAGACTAATTTCTATTTTCGTAAGCAGCAAAAAGTGAATGCAGTGATGCCACTATAAATATAAATTTGCAGCAATAAAAACTAAAATTTGTTTGAAATATTTAATAGAAATAAACTTCACATAAATAAAATAAACCAAAATTGATTAGATTTTACAGTTTTACGTAATATTTTTTTTTTTTTTTTTTTTTTTTTTTTCAGTCGGTAATTTTAATTTTATTCATGTAAAATATGGGGTGTTTTTTTAAGCCCGATAGAACTTGAAATTGTAAAAAATAACACAAAAAATTAAATTGTAATCAAAATTTTTTTTTATTCGAAAGATCAATACGTGACATTAACATTTGAAAATGATTTCGGGCATATGGGCACCGCGGCTGTTCTTGACGAAGCGCATTCTGGACGTCCAATTTTGGGCCACTTTTTCGAGCACTGCTGGCCGTATGTCACGAACAACACGAACAATGCTGGCCTCCAAGGCGTCAATTGTTGCTGGTTTATCAGCATAAACCAGTGACTTCACGTAGCCCCACAGGAAATAATCGAGAGGTGTCAAATCGCACGACCTTGGAGGCCAATTGACAGGTCCATTTCTCGAAATCAACTTATCGCCAAATTTTGATTTCAGTAAGTCGATGGTTGCGTTCGCCGTATGGCACGTAGCGCCATCCTGTTGAAACCACATCTCCTCCGGATCAATGTCATCCATATTTTCAAACAAAAAATCATTGATCATGGTGCGGTAACGATCTCCATTGACCGTAACGCGAGCTCCGGCCTCATTTTTGAAGAAATAAGGTCCGATGATGCCACCAGCATGAAAACCGCACCAAACAGTGCATTTTTCTGGATGTAATGGAGTCTGTAGGGTCTCTTGTGGATTGGTCTCACTCCATATGCGGCAATTTCGCTTATTAACAAACCCGTTAAGCCAAAAATGCGCCTCATCGCTGAACACAATTTTGCGTCTATAAGTTGCGCGAATCGACGACTGATTTTCAAAGTAAATTTGGATAATTTCGTAGCGTTGTTCAAGCGTGAGTCTATTCATGATGATTTGTCAGAGTATACTGAAACAAATAAAAAAAATGTTTCATCAAAATTTAATTTTTTGTGTTACTTTTTACAATTTAAAGTTCTATCTAGCTTAAAAAAATACCCTATATATATGTGGCACCTCTGAAATTCGCATTGTTTAAATACACATAGTGCTGCTGCTGTCTTGAAAATAATTATGTTGCTGACGAGACGGCAGCATTTGAAGCTAACTTCATTTGTAGCCGTCTGCTGTCGTCTAAGTGTTTAGAGCTTAAAGTTTCTGCAATTTTCATAAAACCACTTTTTTTTAACTTTAATATTTTATATATTTTATTATTTTGTTATTAAAAATTAATACATTTTCAATTTTCACAAGAAATTGCTATACTACAGTTTTATTTAAGACAACTATTACGCTTTAAATGTAATTTAATTATTTTTTTGACGATAAAATCTCTTTTGCTCTCGAAACTGGGCATAATTTTTCTTGATTCAAGTTTTGTTTGTAGTTAAGCACTCTCTCGATTTCCTATCACATAAGGACATGCATATGACACGGTAGTTTTAAAAAATCCATGTTTTTTCCATCTAGAGTTTTAATAAATACGTTTAACTCTTCATTAGTGACATTCTGAAGAACTGGAGGATCAAAACACGTTTGCTGCCAATTTATTAGGTCAGTATAGTTATTCGAGTTAAAATCTATTTTCGGTACTTGAAATACACATGATTGCTTTCGAGCACATGAAAAGTTTCGAGCTTCTAGAATTCTCTTTGTTACCAGCTCTCCCACTTTTTTATTTTCGTCCGACAACATTGACAGGAGCAAATTTTATAAATGTGAAAAATAGGCGTTGTGTTGAATTACGGGGTCTGTCATTTGTTTATACTCTGCTAACAGATATCGAGAACTTTTAACCAATTTCCAAAAAATTTTAGACCCATCTTTGCAAGTTGGATTGGTTTTTATTTTGAACCAGACTGGGGCGTAAATTTTAACGCAATATTCAGCTAATACTTTTAGATTATTCGATGGATTTGATGTGGACATTTAGTGCCTTAAAATTCTGTTAACCATCTTGCGTGGGAGATTTTTCCCGGGGATCTGTTATCTAAATAATTGGGACATTGTCCAGTAAGAACGCATATAGTTATTCCATACAAATATTTTTGATCTGAACTTAGGTCTTCCATATTTACTTTCGAAAGTTCATTTTTATATTCAACGATTAGAAAGTCTTTGCAATTTCCTAATAAATTACCTATAGGGCCAAATGGGCCTGTAGCAGCACCATCCAGTTTATTAAAAAGATGCCTTAGAGATAATTCATTTAAGTGAAGCATGCAAATAACCCACTGCAAGGGGCGCTGAAGCCTGTCTTCGAAAAGTTTAATTACGCCACTAAATTTGCCAGTGTTGACGACACTACCATCGCAACCAATAGCCATCAAATTATCAAGTTTAATGTCTTTTGACAAAAGCATCAATTTTTCAATACTTTTAGACGTGCCCTTTAGAGGTACTGCGTAACCAATGTAAAGTGAATTTGTGTTTAAGTCCTAGAGAACTTAAAAGCCCTTAGGATGCAGTTATTATTATGTTGCCTCTACAACAACAGAAAAAAGTATTTACAGTACAAGTAAAGAGTAGACTAATGTGTTAAACTTTGAGGTCAATACGCGGGCTGTTACACTAAAAATAATTACGCAATATTTTAAAAGTTTGTTATTGACGAAGTAAGACAGCTTTTATTTTGCTATTAGAAGTTCATTTGAACAAAAAAATTTTTTTGATCCAGCCTAATGTACAAGTGCATCTACATATTTTTATGAAATTATTATTAATTTATTTTGTTGTTTTAATTTTTATTTATTTTGTTGCTATTAATGATATAATTTTGAAATTAAACAATTTCATTTATATAGGTATAGTATACAATTTTTTTTTTTGTCATTTAACAAAAACAATTGTTCACACAATTTTCCACAAAATTAATTTGTTTTTCAACTTTTATATTCACACATGTTGGAAAAATAAATAGTATCACATCGAAACAGTTGCAAACAGATGAATATGAACGAAAACCATCCAACCAACGTGTTCATAATGTACTCGTATAGAAAAGCTTCTTGAAAGCAAAAAAAAAAAATAACTATTTCACTTTTCTATACAAAACAAGAAAGCAAACATTTTTGTTGATTTTTTTATTCCACATTTTTTGTTTGTTTTTTGAATAAAGACTTATTTAGCAAATGAATAGCGCCATTTAGAAGGGGGAAAAAAGTAGTAAAAACAAATAAGCAAAGCATCTGCTGTAGTTAGAACATATTCTTCACTTTTTGGCCAACAACCATTTCTGAAAAAGTGTTGCTGTACTTTCATTATTGCAATTAAATTTTTGTTTTTGTTTAAGAAACAGCTTATAATAACGTGTCTTTCCTATCGGAGTAGCTTAGTCAGCCCAAGGTTACCCACTAAGCGGCCTCGTTGGGAGAAAAACTCAGGCCTGGTTTAATTTTTTTTTTAAATTTTCTTTAATTAAATAAAAAATCTACTTGCCCAACCAGACATTGTGGACTACATGTGTATGGTACCCTGCAGTTGTCACCAAAAAAATTCTGTAGTGCAATTCACTAACTTTACACTACAATTAGAAGTTTTAACTTTAACCACACATTTTGTTTTTTGCACTAACCCTTACGCAATACACTAACTATTTTTAGCCACTGTAAACAGTTTTATTTTTCTTCACCAGCGTTGTCAACTCTGAAATATCAAAACGCACCAAAATGGAGCAAAAAGCGCGTGATTTCAGCAAAAACGCACCAAGGTAAAAATTTGTCTTTTCATTTTTAAAAAACCTATTTTGTATTATAAATATTATATTTTTATATTAAAACCCCGATAATGAAACAGTCTTGAAGTGGCTGTTAGACTATCAAACTGAGTCTGATAGCGCTGCCTTTGTGTTTGTCGAAATTGGCTTCTAGTACGATTCTGTTTTTTTTTTTTTTTTTCTTTTATTAAGACAATGGCATTGTTGCAATAATTATAACGATATTTTTTTGTGTTTATACGCTGTCGATCGAAATCAGCTGTTAGTTTTACTACCTAGTATTAGGTACACAAAAATACAGCTGTTTACCGTCTTTAAAAATATATCGTTACTGCAAGGGATGAAATATGTCGAAAAAATTTACGATTATCGGATCAATTAAAGTTAAAGAACTAAAAGCCTTCAAACTAGATTAACAGCAGTTCTATCACACACAGTGTTAATTTAATTTGCGTTTTCGTAAGCGAAGAGTGCAAATCAGTTGGCTAGAAATACACGAAAATTTACCAGAATTGTAACAAGTAATCTCTTAATTATCATAAACAAAATTTAATGCAAATATTTTGGAAAATTTTCATAATTTATATTAATAATTTGGTGATTTATAAAGCAGTAGCGAATTCACGCGCCTTCTTCACTATTCAGTGTCTGTTTTTATTGTAATATTTGACAAACATGGCTTGATCGTTTAATAGCAAAACATCTATATTTTTCTTTTTCTTTCGGGCATATGTATGTGTGTATACAACAGCAATATTATTTCATTGTATTGAGCCTGAAGTTCTGGATTTTTGGCCAAATTTCTTTCCATGCTCGAGTATTGAGCTAGAGCAGTGAACCGCGATGAGCCCAGGAATATATTTTCGGGATATTCTGCTTTAAATGGGAGTCTAATTATATATCTCCCATTTTCACTGCGGGTAGTAGTTTGCGTATATAATTTCTCGCAGAACTCATCTTCTGCGGGTTTGGGCTTAGCAATTTGGACTTCTTCTTGTTCCCAAAACTGCTTTAAAATGTTATTGAGCTCCGCTACTTCAGATACGACAACTGAAGCTGTGAACGAGCACTACCCTGCAACCCAGGTGAATAATAAATATAACCGATTAGATTTATTGAAAAGAAATAATAAATCCTCTTTTATTTTATTTCTTTTCCTCACATCATTATCATTAACTCAACCCGAGTTAATCATATTCCCAATTCTGCTTTGCATAAAGCAGAGTTGGTTAACACAAAAGTTTGCTTTTAGCACTCAAAAAGCATCAACTTTGTTCATTGTTTGTAACCAAAAAATTACCACCGTGTCATTTTACAATATATTTTTTTTATTAATAATAATAACAGTCAACTGTCAACAATTCCGTAGGCAAATAAATGTATGAACATTAATTTTTGTTTCAGTTAATTGGAAAAAGTCTTCCCATTTGCTTTTAACATAACTCTAATAATAAATGAATACCTATCTAAAATTCCGTTTATATCTTTTTCAGAACTCCGTTCTCGTATGCGGAAATTTACATAAGGAATTTACCAACCCGAAATTCCGTACCTTTTTTTACACACAGTTCTTATGGGAACCTGAATTTTCGTAAGATCGCCGTACAGCCCTTGAGGCCAGAGTTCTTACGGAAATTCACGTTTGGAAATATACATTTATTCTACACAAAAAATAATTGTGTAGATTTGTTTGTAATCAAAAAATTAATATCGTGTCAATTTATAATATTTTTTTTAATATCTATTTTATTAATAAAACAGTCAACTATCAACAATTCCAATAGACAAATAAATGTATGAACATTAATTTTTCTTTCAGTTAATTGGAAAAAGTCTCCACTTTTACTTTGAACATACCTGTAATAATAAATAAAGATCAAAAATTCCGTTTATATTTCTTTCAAAACTCCGTACCGGAATGTAGAAATTTACATAAGGACATAGTTCTTATATTAGACATAGTTCTTCCGAAAGAACTCCGTACAGCCCTTTAACTTAAAAAAACAATTAAATGCCAAAATTCTATTGCCATCAAAAAATTTTGAAAACTAAATTAATTATTTCTTTAAAGTTTTCATTTATCTGCAATGAATTCGGCTGCAACCAGAAATCACAGTTGGGACGTTTTGTACTCCACCGCTTTTAAGGAAAGACAAAAGTTACTTTTATAAAAATATTTATTCGCATGTATGAACGAGAGTTTATTAAAATTATTTTATAAAATATGTTAAGAAAAATAGCCTGGATGCAAAATATGAAAACAGCAGCATCATCGTCATCATCATGATCATCATCATCGTCACATGAGCTTGAGAGGGAAATCTTTTTATAATTTTCTAACGAAACAAATACATAAATTTATTTACACATGTAGGCAAGCAAGTCGTACTAGAGAAATGCATAAATAAATGCTACAATTTTACATATTTATATTGCAAGTACGTTTTACAACTCCTCAAAGCACATAACAATGTTACTAAATGAAAAGACTAAAATGAGAAAATAAAATAAAAGTTGTGTCATAATTTTTACTTAAAACATGAAAACAATAAACAGCAAGAAAACAAAGCAATTTTTGCACTAAAATATTTTTTTTTTTTTGCATCAAATGTGTCATGAGGCTGAAAAGACACTGAAAAAAAAGAAACAATTGATCAGAAATTGTAAGAATCTTAAGAAGCAGCAACTTTAAGAAGTAAATTTTCTCTTCTACCAGCAAATAAAATCAGAGCAAGCAATTTTAAACCAATCTAAGTTTAGCTCTACTAATGAGTTTTAACTGCGTATCGGGAGGCATGGGTGTCCTGCACTTTCTTACACACTCAAAGAAAAACGCATTGATGACGGCGGGTCATCAGAATTGCGACCTCAATATTATGTAAATAGTCATCAGCAATGTGAAAACTGACGTCAAACTCAGTGACAAAAGTCATCAGAGAATTTTGTCATATATTAAGTATCATCGATGCTACAACTTTGGTGACATCAATTCAATGACACATTTTATTAATAATTATAATACATCTAATTTGTCAAAATTGATTTAAAAACAAGTAAGAGTGTAGTATATTCGGCTGGGCCGAATCTAAAATACCCTTCACTGGAGTCACGTATATGTATAGTATATTTAAAAATGTGACTTAAATATGCTCGGTTATATATGAACCGATATCGGAATTTTCTATTGTCTGTATTTCAGTAACCTTCTTTTATAACGAGAATTGCTCTTCAACAAAAAAAAAAAGAAAATGTTAATGGAAAAATGGGTTCAGGCTATATCTCGGGTATATATGGACCGATATAGGAAATTTTCTTTTTTCATATTTATATAACCTTATTTCATTACCAGAACTGCTTTTGAGCACAAAAAAGTGTGACGCGACATTTTCATGCAAACCCCGGTTTAGGCTATATCTCGGGTGTATATGAACCGATATCTGATTTTTTTTGCCTTTAAGTCATCATGCTTAATAAGTGTGTGAAGTTTGAAGCAAAACAAGCATTTTTTTTCAAAAATTTCCATACAATATTGCAAAAATGGGGTTTTTCGGAATTTTAGATATATCTCAGCTATATGTCAACCGATATTACTGAATTTTAATAGCACCATTCTTTTACAATAGGTAAAAGAATGGTGAAAGAAAAAAGTTTCTAAGTCTAATGGTTTTCTCAGAAACGGTATTTCAACGGCGAACAGACGGTCAGACGGACATCGACTTTTCCATTAATTCTGATTCAGAATATATGTACATGTATACTTCATAGGGTCGCAAATGAAAATTGTAGAAATTACAAACGGAATCACAAATTTATATATACCCTTTACATTTTTGTGCAGGGTATAAAAAGTCTGAGAATTTATCAAAAAATTATTTCTTTTTTATTTGACGTGATACTGACATTTCCTGCAAAAAATCAGCTTTATTGGATCACGGAAAAAAGTCTTTCTCACAAGCAGACAGACAGACACTACAAGCTTTGTATTTTATACAGAAAAAGTTCTGACATGAAAATCGCCGACACACGTGTATTTTTATTTTTTCTCCCCTTTCCGAAAAAATATATTTGGTTCATAAAACAGAATGTGTGCAACGCGTTGTTATTTTTGCGTTTACACATAAAAAAGCATTTTAAGACTTTCAATGATTAAACATTATTATTTGAAAGGGAAAAGGGTGAGAGACAAAAGAAAAGCTCGATAAATATTACGGTGAGTCGGCTCCGTCAGACTACATGGTCAAATATCGGATTGATGAATTTAAACGCGGCCGAACAAGCACCATCAACAGGAAGACAAAAAGAGGTGGTTACTGAAGAAAATATCAAGAAAATCATCGATCTCGTTATGAATGATCGCCGAAACAAAATACGTGAACTTGACTCGGTGATCATCACAGGAAAGTATTATTGTGCATTATTGAATTGGAGTGGATACGATGCTAAAATTACGTGAAATACTCGTATACTTCGAATTGGTTGATTATCTACCTTATAGTCCATACTTAGCTCCTAGTAATTTTCCTGTATTCAAACTTGAAAAAATGTCTCGCAGGAAAAAGATTCACCTCAAACGAAGAAGTGATTACCGAAACTAACGCGTATTTTGAGAGGTTCCCAAAATCATTTTATTTAGGTGGTACAAAAAAGTTGGAATATCGTCTAACTAGTTTAGCTCATTCGCTAAAAGGAGACTATGTTGAGAAATAAACGGTTTCTTATTAGGTATTTTCAATATCAATTCGCTCTCGTGCACGCAAAGGCAAGACAGTTTGATATATGATTGCAACAACATTAGCATATATTTCATAACATTGTGCATTATTGTTAAATACTGTATATTAATTATAGTTTGATTCTCTATGAATATGTCATTATTTACATTTCTGTAATTCTACTGTTAACATCTATAAATTTCAAGATATGGTTACATACAACATTAGCAATTAAAAAAATTTTTTAAAAACAACTCAAAGCTTTTATCACACCCAACATCAAAATATATGTTTTTATCATGTATATAATGCGAAAATTCATTTAATTTATATCTCTTGAAAACATAAAAGGAACAGACCTTATAACGCATAGAACTAAAGTTTAACAGTGTATGTTTCTGGTTTGCAGCACAAGTGTTTGTTATAAAATTAAAATAATTTGAGTGTATAAAATTGTTTCAAGTCCTTTAAAGAGCACTTCCCACCTCATAAAACAATATAACGCAACTTTAATGTGAATAAATATACAGCATTAAAAGACAAACAAACGAATGCTTGGCGATCTTAAAAAAAAAAACAAATTTCGTGTTTTTCTCCCTTTTTGGTGCGCCACCAACAGTCAGCATCCTTTACTTTGCCCATAAACCTGCGCCCGCTTTTATTCACCTTGCAGCAATAAATGTCTGCGTAAACAACGGCAGCAAATAAAAACGAATAACATGAAAAGAAAGAACTTTCAACATGTTGCTGTAATAAAATCATTACTGTGTTTAAAGAACAGCCGGAAGACAAAGGATAAAATTGTAAAAAGGGAACAACTTCCTTTTTGTGCTCTTTTGCATGGTCGTCTGCTGAGGTTACAACACTATTTGCAGTGTCTGTTCCTGTTCCTGTTTCTGCAGTGGGTGCTCGCTCTCTTCCTCTTGACAGACATAAACAAACATTTCATATATTTTGCAATCAAAGTATAATTTGGTTTATTATTGTTGTTATGGTTGCTGTTTATAAAGAGTTATTGTTGGTAATTTTTATTCTAAACACCGACAAAAACATTTAAACATGCGAATAATTTGTTGGAATTTTTTTTTACAGGATAATAAATATAAATTTTACTCAAAAAACATACAAACATACATACTTACATTTAAGGACTTGCTACTACACCACTCAAATGAGCAACGTATACACACTCGCACACATACTTACGCACGCATTCAGTGTTAGTTGAAACGCTCTTTCTCTCTTTCTGCATACAGCACAATAAAAGTCATGTTTGGAAAGCATAATTTTAGGCGTCAAGGTCATTAAGATATGTTACAAAAGGACATTTTTTATTACTTTCAGCAAAGCAGCCATAAAACTGTCTGTTAAATTTATTCTTATTTAAGTCATAATTCTTATAAAGAAAATTAAATTTTGTTTACAGATCAAACAACTGAAGAGAGAAAAAGGTGTTAATTTTCTTCGTCGACTGGTTCGTGATGCCAGCCATATTTTTTATTAAAACTAAAACTTCTATACATATTAAAGTACGAGGTCATTAAACCAAAAAGATATAAAACACATAAAAAATGTTAAAGAGAAGAGTACCAACCACTTGAAATGTTGTTTGTGGCCATTTGAAACCCTAAAGAGTTCAAAAGGCTGGAACTGGATCCCTTTTGATTTTTTGTTAATTACCCTTTAAATGGAAAATTTGCACAAAATCGACTAATGAAAAGTTAACTGTTTGATGTGGGACAGGCAGCCTAAGAGAGAGCGGAGGGGCATTAACGAAAAAGAAAGCAAAACACAAAAATGAAACACATAAAAGACCGCGTTTTACAAACTTATCTTTTTTGTTTTGTAGACCCTTTTATTTTGTCCATGAAATGCCAACAGATGCCAACGAAACGAAATAATTGTTTTAGAAAATTGTATACATTGGCGAACAAGTTAAAAACAACCCATAGAAATTTAATTTGTTAAGCCTTTACAAGTTATATATCAAAAAATTGCCGAAGATTTTTTTTTTGAAAGCGATGCGAGAAATAAGAGCAGCTTGCAATTGCGAGATACTTTTCAATTTATTTGGGGCTATATGAAATGCTAAGAAAAGTCCTGCTGCAAACTATTATTTTTACGCCGCTTGTATGGCGTGCCTGAAATCTATTTTCAATAGAAAATTTAAATTTTAAATATCTCGATTAGTGATTTTTTTTATAATGGCTCACTTGTCTCAAACGTAGACATACATATATTCGTAGTTCAACTAGTTTGTGAGAGTTAGAAGTGTTTTACTTGTTCAGCGATTTGCTGCATTGCTTGTTCGTAGTTTTTTTTTTTTTTTTTTTTGTCGAAAAGAATGCCGCATTCATCTGATGTGACCACCAGCTACCAGTTTCTGTAACTGAAGAAACCCATGAAAGGACAACGTTTTGGCATTTGACGATTGAGGAGTTAAAGTCCAAATTGCCAAGAGAGCTCAAGACCATTCCAAAAAGAAGAAATCAGAATTCAATGAATCAATTAATCGGAAAGGAAATTTATGATATTGTTAAGAATTTGTTTTTTATGCAGCCCACTGTGATAGCCGCTGATTTGCTTGTTATACTTGTAAATGTACATGTGCATCCTCACAAACAACATAAAGCTATAAACATAGCACACAAACAAACATAAATAGTTTAAAGAACGCATAACTCCAAGTAAATCAACCACCAACGATATTATTGTTCTTGTTGCGTTCTTGTTGTTTCACAATCATGTGTGTGTATATGCTGAAGAATTATATTTCAGTATTTGAGTCTAGAATTCTCATGACCAAGATGCCTCACGAACAGTGTAGACGTTAATAAACAAGTATATGTAGTAAGACAGTTATAAGTCAGATAATTAAGCAAGTCTAGTGTGTTAGTAAACAGTGGTATTAAGTGTTAATAAATTTGTGAAGTATTAAAGAACTGTGTGTGTAGTCTGTGTCATTATTTCATTTGCAATTAAAAAAATCGCAAATTGTTTTTGAATGTAAAAATGTAATTATATATACATATGATTTCGTCCATGGGGCCGCCACTACTTCTACTACTTCTACTTCTACTTCTGCACTATCGAAAACCAATTCTCACAAACTTTGTATACCATTTGTGGCCTTATTTCACCAATTGTTCTTCGAATTTTAATTTCCAGATGTTTAATTGTATCTGGTTTATCGACCTAGATAACCTCACACACTTAACTTTACATAACCTCATGGGGTGTGACAACCCCTAATCTTCTTCGGCTGCTAATTGGAACATTACATGAAATTATTCTTTTATCGAAAGTTTAAGAAGACCAATTGTAGAAAACGTTGTGCTACTTGTGGATATGTTCTGTTGCAACCACATATCAGTAAAGTTAATGCTAGTTAACTGACGTACCGAATGTGTCATTGATTTACATCAGCTCTTGCCTTCACGGTCGTATCTACTGATGTGTTGACTCCACGGGGTAAACTATTCACGATTAACCAGCGCTTCCGTGGAGTTTGCTTGGCTCATACAAGTCGTAATTTTTGCCATAAGTTTGTTACCATATGGTAACAAACTTCTTACCATATGGTAACAAACTCTTCCTGTTGAAGAGCTCGGGTTATCTAATCCCTGCTGTATACAATTTCCCAGAATGCCAATGGAAGGCATAGCTTATGATTTGCTAGGTCGAAGTCCATTAAGATCATCAGCGCTTAACCAACTCACTCGCCTGACAATCACTACTGGTTCCTCACATTACAGACATATATTACAAGACAACAGCATCTCGGCTGTTATTAGTCTCCGAAAACCTGCATGCACTAAAGTTATCAGGGAGAATAATTTCCCTTCCTGCATTTAAACCACAGCCAGAACGTTCCAGCCGAGATATAGGCAAGCCAAGCATGATCAGCATTTGGATGGCTTTGAAGTAGAACTTCCTGGGGATTTTGCCGCTCCCCGTTTTTTCAATTAATTTTCTACGATTTTAGATTTAACCTACGACTAGAACATTTCAACCAAGATGTAGGTGACTCTCAACTATGATCAGCACCAGGATCATAGTTGAGTCAAGCGGAATCTCTCGGGAGTTTTGTCAATACCCAAAGTGTGCCAGAGTTATCGGGGAACGCGTGCTCTGAACGATGCACGCATGCTACGTAAAAATGTGCGAGTTTCGGAAACAAGATCCCTAATCTCGACAGAGCAAAACCCATTGTAGTAACGATAGAACAGAGTAACGCACCCCACACAGCGTCGATGCTCCAGTGAGTCAATAGAGTTGGATACCCTACCGTCACCGGTAGGGTATCCTCCTATCCTTCGCCCTCTTCTGCTCACGGTCGAGTAACCCCAAAATTGCTTTTGGGACACCGGCCCAAACATGAAAATTGTATTCCATTTTTGGTCGGATATAGGTGGTATAAATAGTAAGGAGATCAGATGAAGTGAAGTACATTTTACACCGTTTTAGAAACCCTAGGCACTTGAATGCTCCTTTAGAGATATGAAAAATGTGTTTAGTCCAGCGAACATCACACTGTATCTTCATTCCAAGAACATCAAGAGCTTTCGATTCCTCAATATTTTTACCATCCATGAGTACAGATAAAGCAGCGATTCAGGTTTAAACCACAGCCAGAACGTTTCAACCAAGGTAGGTACTTCAACCATGATCAGCATAGGGATGCTTTTTAAGATTAACCTTCCGAAGGCTTTGCTAGTCCCCGTTCTGTCAATTAAGCCTTGATGAGGGTTCCGGAGATCCAACACAGCATAAGCTATGTAGCTTTCTAGACTTTTATTTGCTACAACAAGCGAGGAACTCTTAACCCTCTAAGCCTCACACGACAGAGTGTCCTCTTTAGGCGTGGTTTTTGGGGGGCTAAATGAGAGATAAAAAATGTCTAATCAAGACTTCTTTGAAGTCATATGGAGCAATGACTCCGCCAGCCCCTAAAATGCACCGCATATTTCTATATTGGAGAAATGACGGAAACTTTTGAAAGTAAATGAACAAAAATTTACTTATTTACTCGGCTATCAAAATCAACCAAATTGTTCCGCAACACAGTGAAGTCAAACACCTTGATATTCATCTCGACCGTTGGCTCACGTAGAAGTCTTACATTGACGTTACTCAGTTGAAATTAGAAGCAGCGCAACTTAATTGGCTCATCGGCAGAAATTCTACCTTGAAGTTAGATTGCAAACTTTTGTTGTACAACACAATCTTAAAGCCCATATGGTTGTATGGACGTTCAATTGTGGGGTACCGCCTCTGCATCCAACATTGAGAAAACTCAAAGGCGCCAGAATAAAATTCTCCGTATAATTACCGCAGCTCCCTGGTATGTAAAAAATTCACGAATTCACAAAGATATAGGTGTACCCTTAGTAAAAGATGAATTTTCATAATACTCGACAGCATACATAAACAGACTTGAGCTTCAATCGTATCCTCTAGCACGTAGTATCCTTAACTTTGGCGGTCACACTCAACTGAGAAGGATGGCGTTCGCAAGGTGATTACCAATAAAATACATGCAAAAAGCAATATTTCAGCCAGCATTGGCTGGACCTAAGTAAATAATATTTTTCAACATTGATTAATTAACTTTTAGTTTTAAGATTTGCATACTTATTGTTAATTCTTTTAGAGAAGATACAATAAATAATTGCAATTAAAAAAAAACACATCCTCTCTCCTAATGCGATAGTTCTGCTTGATTGTGTATTCGTCAAATCAATCCAAAATGGGTTCCATCGGAAAACAAACAGAGCGGATTTTCATAAAATATTTCATCAATTTGCAAACCTTGCTCTGCATATTAAATAACCAAGCCAAATAAAATAAAAACCAACTATCAGCTGTTAAATAAGTTGCCCACTTAAGCTGTGTTGCCAACTCTAAAGCTTTAAACCTCAAACAGAAAACATATTTTTACACACAAGTGAATCTTCTCAATTCCTTTATTGGATTTTTGGATGTTTATTACTCAATCAAGTAAAATTGGCCTTATCATTGATTTCCTTCATTGAGTGTGAAATATTATTTATATTTCTGTGTAGTTTAGTTGAACGAAATGATTATTATCAAGGCAGCTTTACCAGGGTAGTGGTGTAAGCACAGCTGTCTTGCGTTTCTTTTGAGTAAATTTGTCAAAAACACATAGACTTCCTTGCATTTTCAAACAAAATTAAAACAAAGTTTTAACAACTTTTCGTAATTTCTACCAAACAAAATACATTTGACGTTTTTCGGTGGTGTATTTATTGTAAATCTGTCACTACCTGTTAAGGCTGCTTTGATTGTTATTTTTAGTTTGCTAAGTTTCTTCTCTTAGCTATTTCTTTTTTTCTTTTTTTCGTTTATTAAAAATAAAATATAAAGTTTAATATAAAATTGAATTTTCGTACAAATTCTTTTGTGCTTTAAAACGGGGTGAGAGATGAAAATAATGCACGAAAATTAACGCAACCGATTTCCACGCAAGTTGCTAACAAACAGAGTATGTACGAGAATGGTTTAAATTATTTTGGGTTGGTTTTCTACTTAAAGGCTTTAAAACACCATGAACATGTACATTTTTCCCTGTTTTCTGTACATATTATTGCTGTGTTTGTTGTTGTATACTCGTGTAAGCCATTAGAAATCTCATTACGTATTATTTTATTTCATTTAATTGCTGTGTGCAGTTTCTAAAGTGTAAATCAAAAAGCTGTAATTTTAGTTATTCATCGCGTAGACTTCTAAGTCAGAGTTTGAGAACAATAAATTTACTTGAGTTCTTGAAGAGTATGAAGAGAAATTTGAAATTTCATTAGAATTGAGTGGCAAGCCCCAAAAGTAAGAACATTATTCTACTTGTGTCTGCTTTGTTAGCGATTAGCTGGCATCACTAGCGCAAAATCATTTTTTGCAGCGTTGCAACTCGTTGCGTTTCGCACCGTTTTTTGTGGTTTTTAAAACTTTTTATGCGAAAAATTCCTTCGCCGGTGCTCGGTGCGCTATTTAAGGTGACACTGAATCGAACTCAGCAGAACTTTTTGTTCCAGTATATTGTGCTATATATCAGTAATAGTGATTTTCGATAAAATATCACTATAATTATTTTAACGATAGGGTTACTAGGCCAAGTTTGGCAAATAGGTAATTTGGTTTTTGAAGGCATTTTGGTAGTATGCAAACAGGCGGCGCTGTCAAGCCTAATATGATTCTTTACTAGCCGCTTAAACGTGTGTTTCATTGTTATGCTTTTAATACAAAAATATAAAAAATTAAAGAAATGTTAGAGATGTGTATAAATGAAAAAGCTTGTTTTTTGTGTTTTGACAGGTATTATTAGAGCATTTTTCTTTTAAATTCTCAACAATTTATTTATGTTGTTGGGATATAAAGTTGAATGTTTGAGAATATCTTTCAAAAATTTCCAAAGTCTACTGATGATTAGGGTAGTTCCTATGAAATGTCGACATATAGATAGCTGGGAAACATAGAAAACAGGCAATTTATAATTTGTAATTATTTATTTTGATAAAATGTAATTAAACAATACAAACGTCAAACTGATTTCAAATATCCTAAAAGAAAATTACAACATAGTGGAAACAGTTCGGAATGATTTCCTCAAATCAACTTAATTTGTTTATAATGGAAACGTACTATAAAAAATAGTTATAATAGAGCCATTTTTCAATTTAGTATTATTTGATTTTTATACTTTTAATTATAAAATTTTCAATCATAATTTATTTCAATCAAATTCCTACATTTCTAATATTTCTATCCTATTGTCAAAATTTATATTAGCTCCTAGAGCAAGGCAAATTCATACCAGGTATGTGCCAAGGCAGCTTTATAATATGAAGGTAGTGGCAGAATTCCAACAAATACAACACCAAAAAACATCAACATGTATTTTGTTGGTAGAATTTACGAATAGTCGTCAAAATTTTGTTTGAAAAAGCAGAGAAGTCTATGTGTTTTTGATAAATTTATGCAAAGAAAACGAAAAACAGCTGTGCTTATACCACTACCGCTTTAAAGCTGCCTTGGTATATGCAAGAGCAATAAATACAACAATACAGAAAATAAATCTTTTTCAGATGGCCAGGGCAAAATACAAACACAAAAAGGAATTCAAAAAGAAAAATATAATAAAAAAAATTTACAAGAAAAGACAAACTTTTAATTATTTCGTTAAACTTTTAATTATTTCGTGAAAACTAAAGCCGCAGATGATAGAGCTTGAAAAGGTGAGAATGGCCAGCCAGATTGAAAAGGATTCTGGATGATAGCTGGCGCTTAAAAATTTTTTTAAAATTGAAACATTTGAAACAGATTAAAATTTAAAAAAACATTATCAGCTGCGCTGTCAATTGAACCCGTTATGAATTCGCCTTGCCCTAGAGAATGGTACAATAATATACAGGTAGTGTCGAAACGGTGGCCGACATTTTTTTTCTGTGATGATAACTTTCAAAAGTTGTTTATATTGTGCACACATACACACACATTTTATATTATTGTTTACAAATTGAAAAAACTTTTTGAAAAAATAAATGTTTCAATAATATTTTTCAAACCCAAAAACAGCTTCAAGCACAACAGGCAGCTTTTTCTTGATCTTTATTTATATATTTAATTTATTGCACGAGTTTTAAATGCAAAAACTTTTTGAAACACGAAGAAAAATATACGTTTGTTTTTTTATTTTCTGTGACAGTTATCAACACAAAACAATAATAAAAAGCCATGTTGTTTTTTTACTGTTGGCTTGTTGTAGTTCCGCTTTTGCTTGGGGCCAAATTCTGCAACGATGAATTTTGAAATGTTCACCAATTTCAGTGTTCACTTTTGATTTTTGAGCCCGCAATGGGAGAATGAATAATTTTGACCCTTAAAGTGTACACTGAATAATAATGTTTTCACTTAAAAATCTTCGGTGAATTTTGGCTTTTTTAAATATTTTGAAGTTGAAAAAAATATAAACAAAAGGGTTATGTATGAATATTAAAGTTATCTACTAAACAACTTGTGTGACACAGTTAATTTAACAAATCAGCATATCATTCAGCCTGAAGAAACACATTCAGCGCAATAAAATTCATTGTTTTTTACGGAATCACTTAATGAAAATGACATTACTGTGATGATGTCACGACTGTGCCTATCGGTGAATTTTATCTTGAGTGCTCACTGGTAAAAAAAAATTCATAGTTGCGGAATCTGACCCCAGTTATATTATTGTACCATGCCCTAGAGCTAGTAAAATTTTATTCACCTCGTTTTATACATATAACATACATACGTATGTAAAACACATATTGTATTTTTGTCGGAAAAAAAAACTCCGAAACGCCAGTAAAACGCGCTTTTTTTAGATCACCTAAAAGTGAATTAAGCGTTTTTCAAAACGCTTTGCGGTTTCAGATCGCGCGTTTCTCAGAACATGGTACCAGCCATGTTGGTATTGTTTCAAGTTCTACTATTTATTTGTTGACATCCGGACTAAACCAGTAATAATAGCATTACTGAAGCTGAATTATTTTACGAAATCATTAATGGTAGCTAATGATTAGTAAAGGGACTACGAAATGCCTTTCCTTGTCTTCCTTGAAAAATATATTGGAAGCGATAATAATTTTAAAAAAATTCAAAATTTCTCTTCTTTTTAGAAAAGATAAATGGCGCAAAATATTTACGTGATGTGTCCACAAGTCACACAAGTGACTTGTCAAGAAATTTTATAAGAAAAGCACTCAATTCTTTTGAGTGATTTCCATAAAAATTCTTCACACAAGTCGATTGCTTGTTTTTACAAACACGCCACATTAATTTCAAAAACTATAATCAGCCTGAATACAAGTCGTTACTGCCAACTAAAGCAATAAAGGTTTGCGTTTTTCACTGTACTCTTGCTTTTATTTTAAATGGTTGTGGTGACAATTCGGTTTACCGCTTGTAAAAATTATGTTTAAACTGTTTTGAGTGGTGAACGATTATAATTAAATAAATTTATTTTAATTTAAAACAAGCATTTTAATTACTTAATTTGAAAGTGTGGTGAAAGTTTAATTTTAAATTGAAAATAGAACAATGGAAAGACAACTATTCCTTTGTAAGGTTCTTTGTTGGCAGCTAAGGATTAAGCGTTAATATCCAAAATCATAAAAAATTTATGTTCATATTTTGCTATTTGTGTTCAGTAGGGCGGTAGGGTGAGTTAGCAATCGATATTACGCCATCGATTTTGCGACGGCTTTTTGTCATGAGGGAAATAAAGTTTCACTACGATATATCAAAAACAATCATTTTCAAGGCTCCGACAAATTTAGGCTCTTCCAAATCTACTCACCCTAGTGTTCAAGCATCAAAAGACGTATTGGAAACCCTTATTTCTTTTTCAGACAGTAATACAGTATGATATGAACTGGTTTTTTTGAAAGTGGTATAAGTCCATTTAAAAAAAAAAAAAACTAAGTTACGGCAATTTTACTGAGCTATAGACACCTTCCCTCCATTGTTACTTTTACAATTTCAATAGAGTTCTATCTTGACATAAAATAAAAAAAAAACAGTTTTGCCGTACAATGCTATCGCACAAATATTTTTTTTTTAAAGTGGGATAAGTCCATTCCTAATAATTATAATTGAAACAACTTTCTTATTGCAACTATAATTGATTATTGCTACTTCAGTGGACGCTGCTCGTTAGTGCCAGGTCACACACAGCAACTTTAGTTGGGCAATTCTAAACTTTATAGAAGCTTTCGGTGAGGGAATAAGAAGGAAAAAAGCAATTCCTTACTTTTCTCTCATGTGTGTGTGCACATACAATATAAGTTGTATGAGATAATAAGTAGAGAAAGCTCAAGAATTGCCGAAAAAAGTTTTTGTGCGTGGACAAGAAAGCAATTCCAAAAGAAAATTGCTAAAAAGTTCGGCAATTAAAATCGCTCTGTCTGACCTTAGACTTGGCAGATATTACTTGTCTAGTGCTAGTGATTTAAAAACAACATTGTCAACAAGATAACAGTATTATTGTTCTGTTGAAATGATGAGAAGTAATTAAAAATGTTTAAACGACTTCCCTGTGGGAAATAGCTTAGGTTTTGTTGAGTTCTCCTTCGCAAGTCCTACTGTTTGGTTCTTATACTAATAGATTGAAATGGGAGTATTATTAAATATAGCTGCTTTTAAAGCAGAATACTAAAGGTTTAAATAAATAATTTATACCAATAAAAATTATAAATAGCTTATTTTCTATGTTTCCCAGCTATCTATATGTCGACATTTCATAGGAACTACCCTAATCATCATAATGATTAGGGTAGTTTAAATAATGGTTTAAATAAATAATATTATTTGATACAATGAGTTCACATACCTGTGAAGAATACGACAATCTGACAATTTCGTCTGAAAGTGATGTTGGCAAGTAGAGTAATAATTTTTTTTTGCCGGGAATATTGAATTTTTTTGTTATAGAAATAAGACCCAAGAATATTAAAAAAAGAAAACGAATTTATGAATCGGATGAGGACAGCAATTTGAGCAGTATTAATTCCAGATTTCTACAAACTAAGAAGAATTAGAATTTTTGAATTAAGTGATTCAACAACTGGCGAAGATGATGTGGAAAATATGGACTTAAAGTTGGCTCCTAATTTTATTTTTTCTAATATGTTATTTTTGAAAGTGGTATAAGTCCATGTGGAGCTAAAAAATCGTTTGTTTTTTCAAATAATTAGCAATTATTATTTCATAATAGTTACTAAAAGGTGTATAGTGGAAAAAACGTCACTCGAATTGGTTAAAGTTGGCCAATATTTTTAAATTGATTCAAACGCAAGCCCTTAAATATCTCAATGTATGAAAAAATGGACTTATACCATTTAAAAAAAAAACCAGTTCATATACTTGTTTCGCATACTGAATTATGCTTTTTAATCATCTTGTTCACGCGGCGTTTTCGAGTTACATTTTGACAGTTATTTTTTATGTACAGGGTGTACTCCGGGAATGTATACTACTCGCAGTAATTCCATTGTAATCTTCACAATGGGAACTAACAAAAACTATTCAGATCTTAAAACTTTATACAAAAAATTAACCAAGTCCAGCCAATGTTAGACAAAAAATCTTATTTTGCGGGAACTTTATCGGCAAAATCAGCTGTTTAGCGCTGATGGTGGCAAGGGTATTCCTTGTTCTCAACCGAGTGTGGCCGCTAAAATTAAGTAAGTTTCGTGCAAGAGTATGGGATGTGGAACAGTGTTGTTGATACCATAAGTTAATCAAGTCCAAAGCATACAGTTGTGACATTAAAAAGTTTTCAATCATATCACAATATCGCTCCCCATTCACAGTTGCCGTTACGCCGTTTTCATTTTCAACGAAGTAAGGTCCAATAAAAAACACAAAGGAAACGATCTTCAGGACTTAGGTGAATTGGAGAGTCCAGGTACTTTTTGGAGAACCCAGCGGCCTGCCTAGGTCCAATGAACCGACTATTCTGTTTATTCACATATCCATTCAAATCAAAATGAGCCTCGCTATTTATTAGGATTTTTGCATGTTTTAACGATTAAAACACGTTGGTTTGTCCAATATTTTTTCATAATAAATTTGCAACTTGTCTACTTCACGACTGCCAATTATTAACTGTCAAGACTACTGTGTACGAAAATGGTGGTAAAATAAATTAGTATACCTTCCCGGCGGACACCCTGTATTTACATGAAAACTTTAGAAGCCAGTTCAGATAAATTAGCGATAATATGTTTATATAACTATAGTCAAACACTAAAGTCGTTTCTCTTTAAAAAAAAACTTATATTTTAGCATCTGCTGTTAACTTTTTTCAACTATAGTCAAAATTAAAGTTGGTTCTAAGTTGAACTGGCTCTAAATGGGTGACAAGTCAAATTCATGAAACATTTGCCTACAATCTAGTATAAAATATAAGCGAGTGGCATCTCTGATCAGCTGACAGCCAAAGTGAAAAAAAGGAAAACAAACGGTCAAAAAATTTGTATAAAAATTAAAAAAGAAGGAAGTTTGTAAAAAGTATTATAAACTAGGTACAATGGAAAAATGATTCTGTATATTATAAACTATTTTGACTCCATAAATTTGCTCTTTTATTGGCAGGGTCAACATAAAAGGGAACGGCAGTCTAACTGGAGCACCTTTTCCAGGCTGTATCGCGAAAACAAAACGAAAAGGATCAAACCTTTGCTAATATATTTTGGGTCTTCTTATGGCAAAGTCGACGTCAATGTCTTTAATGTAGAAGAGTTATAAATATATATTTTTATTTTATTTTGTATTTTTATACCAATTTTTACTTAATTTTAACAAAACTAATTTTTTTTACATTTTATCATTTGACGGCGAACAGCTTTTTTATTTAGGGCTATGTTAATATACTTAAAAACAGATTTTTCTCGACTTAACTTTAGGACCGGCTTTTGAAAGTAAAGTAAGCTTATTTTCGTTTATAGTAGACGAAAAGTATACTTTTTGTTAAACATTACTTTATATTTTTTAAAGTATACTTTTTTAATGACTACTCGTATAGTTATAGCCCAATAAATTTTACTTAGTTTGTACATTTGTTTGTTCTTTTTAAGACATCCGTCTTGTTGCACAGAACAACAAACAAATACATAAATAAATAAATAAAATAAATCAAGAATTCTTGGCACAAGGTCGTACAGTCAATAAGGAATACTACCTTGAAGTTATGCGCCATTTGGGGGAAACAATTCGTCAGAAACGCACAGAATTGTGGAAAAAAGACTAATGAATTTTGCACCATGATAACGGACCAGGTCATACATCGATGCTTGTGCGTGAGTTTTTTGGCAAAAAACATAATCGTTATCATGCCTCAACCACTGTATTCATCGAACTTGGCCCCCGTCAAGTCTTCCCATAACTAAAGACACCAATGAAAGGATACAGTTTTGCTACGATTGAGGAGATAATGAAAAAATCGATATAGGGGCTGTTGGTTGGGAGGATTGGAAAAAACGTTGGCATAAGTGTATTATACCTGAGGGGGATTACTTTGAAGGGGGACATAGTTGTTGATGAATAAATAAATACTTTTTGAACAAATTTAAAATAACGGTTTTTTCATATAATTATGCGAAATAAATTTTTTTCTGTGCCTCGTTTCTGTACTACTCGCATCGAAAAATTTCTCACAAGAAACAACGGAATTGACAGAGAAACTATGCGAATAAAAACAACAAATGGAGTTTCTCACACAAATGTTTCTGTATTTTTGAGAAGCGAGAAATATCTGTCAAAATAGCTTTTTTGACGTAATTCATTGGAAGCTTGTGAGCAAACCTATTCCTGTATTAAAATTTTGTGAGAAGTTTCTCGCTAGAGCTGTCAAAACTTTTCACAAATAAAAGAGTTGCGGAAGTTATAAATTTAAAAAATATATAATTGACATAATGAATGCAAAAAGTGTAGAAAAGGTAACGTTTTTAACTATTTATACACATATTGTCGTATTCATAAAAAATAATTTGCAATTAGGAAAAGTTTACTTGACATACATATTTTTACACAAAATTTGTCAATTAAACATTTGTTATGTGTAAATTATTTATTATGAATACGGCAGATATTCATTTCTTCTTTTTATTTTAGAAAATTGAAAGAATTTCCAGGGAGATATAATATAATAAATATATAAAAATTATGAATTACATTTTTTTGGTTTTGTCTTTATTTCTTAATATTTATGTGCATACATACAGTATGATAAATTAAAAATTTAATGGCAAAATCTAAATTTTAGCCTGTCTCGAATGCGAGAAGCTTCCCTCATCGGTTCAGGAACTAAAAAAGGGTCGGTTGCAGCCCTTAATCTCTGGCTGTCAACAACCATCACCACAAAACTATACCTTATTGAAAGTTTTTATGAAATTTATTTATGATTTGAATGTGTTTTTATTTATGTCCACGTGTTATTGATTGACACAATTTTATTTTATTTATAACAATAAATTCAATTGTTTTATTTACTGCTAAACTTAAATATTCTTTTTGTTTGATAAATTTTTCCTATATTCGTCTTCTTATTTGCTTACTTTTTGCATTTTGACAGCTGCTTAATGGAAATATTGCAATAAACACGTAACTAGTATTGCCTCTTTTCGATTTAATATACAGAAACGCTGTTTTTCTCGATAGTCGAGAAACGATGGAATTTTATGTTTCGTAGTTTTCGGTGCGAGAAACTTTTCACTAATCTTACAGAAACGAGGACTTTTTAACGGCCTTGTAAATATTAGCTTCAATTGCATGTATGTTTGTTTGTATGTTGTCAGCTCTCGAGACCCATGCCGTATGAATGATTAAGTGCCCTGCAGACGATCAAAAAACACATCAACGTTCTAAGTGTGTGCGTGCATTCATGCTTTTTCGGGTACACCTATTAATTGTCGGCTTGGATTGGTGAAAATCAAAAACTTTTGATATTTTATTTTGATGTGTAATTATTTGGATAGTCTCCGGTTGTGATTGACGATAGAAAATGTCAGTTTTGTTATCGAAAGGGACAACAATAAGTAAAATAAAAAACGACTATGTTTATATGTATACATATACTTATATACACTATACAATCATTTATTACTACTTTCCATACATTGTTTTTTCTTCTCTTCATGTTTTTTTTTTTTTTTTTCTTAACAAAATTGCACAAGATAACAATAATTCAACATCGTAAGATGACATGTTTAGAAACAAACGCAGCGAAGTCAAAATATAGGGTGTTTTTTTAAGCCCGATAGAACTTCAAATTGTAAAAAATAACACAAAAAATTAAATTGTAATCAAAATTTTTTTTTATTCGAAAGATCAATACGTGACATTAACATTTGAAAATGATTTCGGGCATATGGGCACCGCGGCTGTTCTTGACGAAGCGCATTCTGGACGTCCAATTTTGGGCCACTTTTTCGAGCACTGCTGGCCGTATGTCACGAACAACACGAACAATGCTGGCCTCCAAGGCGTCAATTGTTGCTGGTTTATCAGCATAAACCAGTGACTTCACGTAGCCCCACAGGAAATAATCGAGAGGTGTCAAATCGCACGACCTTGGAGGCCAATTGACAGGTCCATTTCTCGAAATCAACTTATCGCCAAATTTTGATTTCAGTAAGTCGATGGTTGCGTTCGCCGTATGGCACGTAGCGCCATCCTGTTGAAACCACATCTCCTCCGGATCAATGTCATCCATATTTTCAAACAAAAAATCATTGATCATGGTGCGGTAACGATCTCCATTGACCGTAACGGGAGCTCCGGCCTCATTTTTGAAGAAATAAGGTCCGATGATGCCACCAGCATGAAAACCGCACCAAACAGTGCATTTTTCTGGATGTAATGGAGTCTGTAGGGTCTCTTGTGGATTGGTCTCACTCCATATGCGGCAATTTTGCTTATTAACAAACCCGTTAAGCCAAAAATACGCCTCATCGCTGAACACAATTTTGTCGTCTATAAGTTGCGCGAATCGACGACTGATTTTCAAAGTAAATTTGGATAATTTCGTAGCGTTGTTCAAGCGTGAGTCTATTCATGATGATTTGTCAGAGTGTACTGAAACAAATAAAAAAAAATGTTTCATCAAAATTTAATTTTTTGTGTTACTTTTTACAATTTAAAGTTCTATCTAGCTTAAAAAAAACACCCTATACAAATGATGATTGACGATTTTATTTGTACGTCTCCTTTTAAACGACAAAAACACGACACTAACACATATGCACTGATTGACGTGTTTTTTGAACGTCTCCAGGGCATAAAACCGTATATATAGTGTTGCCGTTTTAGTGCGAAAATTGAAGTTGCCGTGTTATTTGCGGGGAAGTGGGGGATTTTGCGATTCCCGAAGCTTATTTTCACAATTCCCAATGCATCTGAACTATTGCGATCATTCGCTTTAATGCATTGCCGTATTTTTTGCCAGCAAGTGTGGGATTTTTGGTGATCCCTTGAGAATTCCCAAAAACTCGAAACCGCTCGACTAAATGATACCGAACTAAAAAATAATATACCAATCAAAAAATTATAAACAGTTTGTTTTCTATGTTTCCCACTTGTCTATATGTCGACATTTCATAGAAGCTATCCTAATCATCAGTAGACTTTGAAAACTTTTGAAAGATATTCTCAAACATTCAACATTATATCCCAGCAATCATCATTGCTTCAAAAATCAATACGTTTTATTAGTTTTTTGTAATTTATTTGATATAAATGTATGGATCAAGGCAGTATGGATGATGAAAAATTAATGTTTTTGGTACAGGTAATTCAATGCCTATATAACAAATATTCTCCGGTATATAGAAACCCAGAGATCAAAGAATAATTTAGGAGAAAATTTCAAAAACACATGACACGGTTTTAGATATTCTATAAGCGCACTTACGGTTACATTTACGATACATTTACAATTTCTACCGTCGACTAAATGAAATTTAACTGCCTGTTTTTGGGAGACGTTCAAAGCAAACAAGAATCGGATTGCAGCTTGACGAATACGTAACAATTTGGGCTTACTGGACACGATTCAGTTTTATCGACTTACTTGCGAAAGCATTTATGTTGCATGAAGTCGTAGTGTTACCTACCTACTACAATTTAATATTTGTTTACGTTTGTTCATATGAAATATTTATTTTAATCATTAAAAATTGTAACCCCGTCTTAATATAAAAAAAGGAAATAGAAGAACAAAAAACAAAACAAAAAACAAACAAATTTCTAAAATTTTTAGCAGCAATATATCTTTTTTTAACAAAAATTAAACATTTTTAAAATAAAAATTATGAATAAAAGAAAATAACAAGTAAGAGTGTGGTATATTCGGCTGCGCCGAATCTAAAATACCCTTCACGGTAGTCTCGTATATGTATAGTATATTTAAAAATTTGAACTAAGTATGCTCAGTTATATATCAACCGATATCGGAATTTTCTATTTACTGTATTTTTGTTACCTTCTTTTATAACGAAAATTGCTTTTCAGGAAAAAAAAATGTTAATGGAAAAATCGATTCACGCTATATCTAGGTATATATTGACCGATATCGGACATTTTAATTTTTCATATTTATCTAACCTTATTTCATTACCAGAACTGTTTTAAGCAAAAAAAGTTGTTTAAGTTCGCTTACGCGGTATTTTTATGAAAAACCCGGTTTAGGTTATATCTCGGGTATATATGGACCGATATCGGAAATGTTTATTTCCCATATTTATATAACCTAATTTATTACCAGAACTACTTTTAAGCAAAAAAAGTTGTTTAGCTTCGCCTATGCGACATTTTCATTAAAAATCCGATTTGGGCTATATCTCGGGTATATATGGACCGATATCGGAAATTTTCATTTTCCATACTTATATAACCTTATTTTATTACCAGAACTGCTTTTAAGCAAAAAAAAGTTGTTTATGTTCGCTTACTCCGCGTATTCATGAAAAACCCGGTTTAGGCTATATCTCGGGTATATATGAAGCGATATCGGAAATTTGCATTTTCCATGTTTATATAACCTTACTTTATTACCGGAACTGCCTTTGAGCAAAAAAAAGTTTTTTAAGCTTGCTTATGTGGCATTTTCATGAAAACCCCGTTCTAGGCTATATCTCGGATATATGGACCGATATCGGAAATTTTTAATTTCCATATTTATATAACCTAAGTTTATTACCAGAACTACTTTTAAGCAAAAAAAGTTGTTTAGTTCGCCTATGCGTCATTTTCATTAAAAGTCTGATTTGGGCTATATCTCGGGTATATATGAACCGATATCGGAAATTTTCATTTTCTATATTTATATAACCTAATGTTATTACCAGAACTACTTTTAAGCAAAAAACAAAAATGTAAAGGGTATATACATTTTTGTGAAGGGTATAAAAAAAATGTATGTTTACTCGTAATTAAAAATTTGCGATATAAAAAGGTTCTGTAATAAATTATATTGTTTTTTATCCGGCGATTGGCTGTTTTCATTCGTACATATGTGACATATGTATCGGCACAAATCGTTACACAAAAACTAAAGAAAAATACATATCATATCACGCAAGGCGAATTCATACCAGGTAAATGCAAGAGCAATAAATACAACACTATAAAAAATTAATCTTTTTCAAATATCAAGGAAAAATATAAACACAAAAAGGAATTAAAAAAAAATTTACCATAAAAGACAAACTTTTAAATATTTCGTGAAACTTATAATTATTTGGTGAAAATAAAATAGAGCTTGGAAAGGGGAAAATGGTTAGCAAGATTGGGGAGGATTCCGGGTGATATCTGGCGCTCAATATAGAATACATAATTTAAAAAATTGCTGAAAAAACGTTTTCCCAAATTTGTTTTAATTATGCCGTTGTCATCTGAAACAGACTAAAATTAAAAAAAGTTATCAGCTGCGCTGTCAATTTCAGCTGTTATGAATTCGCCTTGATATCACGTAGGTAACAATGATATATGACATTCGCGGTTGAAAAACGCAATTAAGCAAAACGTTAATGTTTTAATGTGAAGTACAGACGAATTGCCTCCTGATAACAGGCAGTTTTCAATAGCCCTGATTATGTAAGAGTTTCTATGTACCCTGAGTATTCTACTCACACAAGGCAGCCTTGTACTCACAGTTCTCACATTCTTTGACAACTGTTTTAATTATACAATTTGGCCTCCACGTTTTTATTCGAATTTCAGAAAATAATCATGCCTGAGAAAACTGAAAAATCTTTGCCTAAACCATTTCTAAAGCATAAAGCTGTATCATCACGGAATATATATTTCAAACGCCTAATAGCTGGAGCTGATGCGGCAGATAGCGATGGTAAAGAAAAGGATGATGACTTGCCCAACGTCGAAGAAGAGAATGCAGAAATAACCACCAAGAAAGTGCATCTAGATGTGCCGTCTTCTGCCGAAATATTGGTGACGAAATGGAAAACCAAGGAAAATTTCAAACATGTGGCAAAAGTAGTGATATTATTTGTTGCCTGGTGCCTCTATACCATACCCATAATTAGTCACAAGGAAACAGTGCAAAGCCCGGTTCTTTTGGTGGTCAAAGCCAAGGAGAAAACAAATTTCGAGCTTGAAGTTAAAAAGGCTACAAAAAAAGCCATCGAGCTGGTGATAATGGGAGCTTTTTTAACCGAACAAGATGTGGCCATTATGCCGGAAGAAACACAACCGCAGTTAATAATACAAGTTATAATGGCAATGGAAAATGGTGGCACGAGGGTGTTATCCGCGAAAAAAGGTTTAATCATTGATAGGCCAGAGGCCTTGGAATATGTGGTGTCGGTTTCAAAAAAACTGAAATTGGATTTATTGGAGGACTTAAGCGGCGGCGAACAAAATAGTGCGAAAGTTATTCTTAAAATGTACACAAACATTGACAGGCACATGACGGTGAGAATTTGCTGCAACATGACGCCGGTTGACCAAACTTTGGGCCTTGTATATGGCACCTTGGTTTTGCTGTTTTTATATGTAATGATAATATGGGAAATAATTAATCGCACCTTGGCCTCGGTAGTGGCTTCCATGCTGGCCATTGGCATTTTGGCTGCTTTAAATGACAGACCCTCAACGGCCAAAATTTTAGCTTGGCTGGATGTGGAAACGCTGATGCTGCTCTTCGGCATGATGGTCTTGGTGTCTATTCTATCAGAGTCAGGAGTTTTTGACTACTTGGCTGTGTTGGCTTATGAAGTGGCCAGAGGTGAACTGTTTTTATTGATTTATATACTGTGCTTCTTCACGGCTTTTCTGTCGGCCTTTTTGGACAACGTGACCATGATGTTGCTCATGACACCGGTAACAATACGCCTGTGTGAGGTGACCAATCTAAACCCTGTGCCCGTTTTAATGAGCATGGTGATATATTCTAATGTGGGTGCCGCCCTAACCCCAGTAGGAGATCCTCCCAATGTTATAATCATGACCAATAAGTACGTGCAAGACAATGGTGTAAACTTTGGCAATTTTATAGTGCACATGCTGCCAGGCGTGTTCGTGGGCATGTTGACCATATTTTTGTTCTTGTACCTAAAATATCCCAAGATAAAAGATTACATGAACAAAGATTCTCTGGAAGTTGAGGCTTTAAAGCATGAGATACAGGTTTGGGAAAAAGCAGCTCAGCATATACAACCCACCACCACAGATGAGGAAATTGTGCAAAATACTTTGCAGAAAAAGGCGCAGGTTTTGAGACAAGGTCTTTTGGAGTTGGAAGCGAAAGGTGTGAGCGTGGAGGTAGACTATAAGACAACTTTACAAAACATGAAAGCTTCCTATCCCATACGCAATAAAGCTTTGCTGGTGAAATCCTCCATAGCTTTTGCATTTGTCATGATTTTATTTTGTCTGCACACTATGCCGCACTTGCAACATCTCTCTCTGGGCTGGAGTGCTCTGGTGGGCGCCATACTGCTCATTATAATAGCCGATGTTGATATAGAAGCAATTTTGTCTAGAGTGGAGTGGTCCACTTTGCTTTTCTTTGCCTGCCTGTTTATCCTAATGGAGGCTCTGACAGAGTTGGGAGTAATCGGCGCCTTGGGAGAGCTATGCATCAAAATTATACTACTAGCGGATACCGCCAATCGTTTGCTGGTAGCCATTTTGATTATTTTGTGGATTACAGGCATAGCTTCGGCTTTTTTGGACAATATACCGGTGGCCACTATGATGATTAAGATTGTCGTGAACTTAAGTCAAAATAAGGAACTGGACTTGCCTTTGCCGCCTTTAGTGTGGGCTTTAGCGTTTGGTGCCTGCTTTGGCGGCAACGGCACTTTAATCGGCGCCTCTGCCAATGTAGTATCGTCGGGTGTAGCCGAACAACATGGTTATCGTTTTTCGTTTGTGGACTTTTTCCTCTTTGGTTTTCCCATAATGCTGTGCACGCTCGTAACAGCCACAGTCTATCTGTATTTGGTTCATTGCTTTTGGGCATGGCATTGAAGTACTTATGCTCATTTTGAAGAAAATACAAAAATAAAATTATTGCCAAATCGAAATTTGTTTTTAATAATGCCACAAAGATTTAAGCATTGTTTTGAAACACGTTGCAGTTGTTCTGGTGGTACGCAATCAATCACGGTTTTCATTTTTTTTTCGCTTCTCCTCCGATAATCGTTTGATCGTGATTTGCGTGATGTTTTACTTTTGCCATCATTCTTTTGTTACTCGTACCAATAATTCGTTTTGATGTTTGTAGAACATTGGCACTTCAACAGCAACTTTTTGTTTTGCCAAATAAAAAAAATGAAAAAAAGGGCATAAATAAATATTGTTGCAAAATAACATATTTCGTTTCAATTAGGCTTATCTACCATTTACGAATGTTACGACTTGAAATTCTTTATGTTGCATTTGGAGAAGGAAAAAAAAACACATATGAGTACATACAAATTGTTTTCCAAAAAGAGGTGTTGAACAAGTTTGATTTGGGAAATCGATTTTAAAATTATTTTTATGATCTTATAATTGAACGATGATTTTAGACGGGTTATTATATTCGGAATGAAAGCACAGCCAAACATATATTTTTGGCAACTCGAGTAGTTTATTGTTTAAAATTGTTTGTTTGCATCAGTTACAGTGAAAAGTGTAGTGATATCAATTTAAAGTTTCTTAACGAATATTGAAACATTGTTCTAGAAGAAAGAACTACATCCTGCATTGCAGACATTGCACAGTGGGCGAAAAGGCTCGTCTAGCGGCGTTTAATTAATGGCGTTTAGGGAATTATTTTTTGTTTCTCTTATATTGTTTTTTAGTTACAAATAGATTAAGCTACAATGTTAAACAAAAAAATATTTTTTTTTATATATATAAATTTTTTTTTTTTTTGTGAAAGTTGCATCTGTTTTGTTCATATTTTAAACATTCTGGCATGTTCTGAGACACGCAAATTTGAAAACGCCAAATAGGTGTTCTGAGAAACTTATAACGCAAGAAATATGGTTTTGCGATTTGAAATCGCCAAATAGGTGTTCTGGAAAACGCATATCGCTTAAAGTTGGCGACTTCAACTTGCATGTATGTATATATTGAAGTGAACTGATTGAATTTGTTAAAACTGAATTTGCAAAAGGCAATAAAATTATTCACTATTAAAATTTAATATGTTTTCTTTTTATTTCAATAAAAAGTTTAAAGAATTTTACACATTTTCATTAAGAAAACTAAATTGAAAAATTTTTCTACTAGTTGTCAATTTTTTTTTCGTTTTATATTACTACCGTATACATATGTAAAACACGTGTTGTATTTTTTCGAAAAACACTCCGAAACGCCAGTAAAATGCGCGTTCCTCAGAACACCTAAAAATCAAGCGTTTTTCAAAACGAATTGCGATTTCAGAACGCGCGTTCTCGGAACATGGCTGATTGTTTGTTTCATTCAGAAAAACAGAATAAACTTAATACATTTAATGTTTCACATTCCTTTGGTCCAAAAATATATTAAACATCAATCAATTAAGTTTTTATTCGCTATTTAAGCTTCTAACATTTATACCAGTAAAAAATTATAAATAGCTTGTTTTCTATGTTTCCCAGCTATCTATATGTCGACATTTCATAGGAACTACCCTAATCATCAGTAGACTTTGGAAATTTTTGAAAGATATTCTCAAACATTCAACTTTATATCCCAATAATCCAAATAAATTGCTGAGAATTTGAAAAGAAAAATGCTCTAATAATATCCATCAAAACACAAAAAACAAGCTTTTCTATTTTAGTCTAAATATCATTATCGACATCCTTCTTTTTTGCTTTGTATAAACCGCACGTAGTAGCTACTACGAGCTCACTGTGAGGTATTTCCATAACAATTTGAGAGACTTTACTTAATTTCGTTTTATTAGAACATTCGCCGAACATCTTATCGGGTCTTCCACGACTAGTCAGCTGATCAACTAATAAAAGTTGTCCATCTAACCACTCCTTACTGTTTTCTTCAAATTTGTGGCTTCTTCTATGGTTCAATTTCCATTTCTGAATCAATTTCGCTACAAAACTTCTAATTTTTTTGCTTATTAAATTAATTTTATTGCTTTTATACGTGTTAATGTTAATTTTATTATTAAATATATGACTTTCAACAGCAGAAAATTATTAGTAGGCCCGTTGCGCCATAGTAAATAAACTTCTCGTCTGAGCACCGACATTGTTCCTAAAAAAATGCAATATCATATAAAGTTGCAAGTGGCTGCAGCAAGACAACAGCACCTCGGGCCATGGACCATAGGTACCTATAGGTATTCCCTTTCGTGCGATTTTAGGTTTTAACTAAAGCCAGAACATATCAGCCAAAGCAGGCACTACAGCCACGATCAAAACCAAGAGATCTGCAAGGCAGAATCCCCCCGGGGGCTTATGTGGTCTCCGTTCTCCCTTGGCACGGGTTTCGGAAGTCCTTAACACAATATAAGCTATGCGGCTTCCCCTCTACGCCCCAGAAAACAGAGTGCCCTGGCTTGGTCTAGGCAAAACCTGTTCTCCGGGGGTTTTTAAACAGTAAGACATACTTCACTCCACTCGATCTCCGTACTACTTATATTATTTATATCCGACCGAAAATGGTATTCCAATCTCATGTTTGGGCCGGTGCCTTAAAGTTTAGTTTAGGTTACTTGATCATGTGCAAGAGAGACCTAAGAGGCAGAGGTTCAATTCGTCGCATAGTTGTCGGCGGCGGCGGCGGCTGGGCAGGAAGTATGTCGGTGGCGGCTGAAAGTCGGCTGAAGCCGACATATGTGCTTTTGTCACAAAGTAAAATTTAACATGTAGTAAACAATAACCTTTAAACTGACTCTTTATTTTCTAATACGTGTTTGGAAACAAAACATTTTAACTGTGTTCTTTTTTCGATACTAGGCTTTTTTATGTATGAGATGCTTTTTTTTTTTGTCTTATGAACTTTTTTTGCTATTATCTTTTTGGCAACACTAGTTTTGACAGCTTACGTACGTTTTGTATCTTGTGTCACTGTCAAACATCTTCAGTTTGGTCTATAATTTAATCATGAATCGTCTTACAAACGAACAACGCTTGCAAATTATTGAATTTTATTACCAAAATGCGTGCTCTGTTAAGAAAGTTCATCGCGCGCTTCTTCCATTTTATGGTCAGTTTAATCGACCTACTGAGGCTTCTATTCGGGCTATTGTAAAAAAATTTCGCTCCAAATTTACATTGTTGGACATTAAACCCCCAACACGCTTACGTAGAGTGCGAACTGAAGAAAATATCGCAGCCGTATCGGCCAGTGTTGGTGATGACCGTGAATTATCGATTCGACGCCGTTCGCAGCAATTGGGCCTCTGTTACTCCACTACGTGGAAAATTTTGCGGAAGGATTTGGGTGTGAAGCCTTATAAGATACAGCTGGTGCAAGAATTAAAGCCAAACGACCTACCACAACGCCAAATTTTTGGTGAATGGGCTCTTGAAAAGTTAGATGAAGATCCACTTTTTTATCGAAGAATTGTGTTCAGCGACGAGGCTCATTTCTGGTTGAATGGATACGTGAACAAGCAAAACTGCCGTACTTGGAGTGAAGAGCAGCCAGAAGCATTGCAAGAGCTACCAATGCATCCACAAAAAACAACCGTTTGGTGCGGATTATTGGCTGGCGGCATCATTGGGCTGTATTTCTTCAAAGATGATGCGAATCACAACGTTACTGTGAATGGTGAGCGCTACCGTGCGATGATAACAAACTTTTTTTTGCCCAAAATGGAAGAGCTTGACTTGCATGACATGTGGTTTCAACAAGACGGTGCCACATGCCACACAGCACGCGAAACAATGGACCAATTGAGAGGCGAGTTCGGTGAACAGTTTATTTCACGCTTGGGACCAGTCAATCGTGCGATTTAACGCCTCTAGACTATTTTTTGTGGGGCTATGTTAAGGCTAATGTCTATAGCGACAAGCCCGCTTCGATTGACGCACTGGAAGCCAACATTGCCAACATTATTCGTGAGATACCGGCCGAAATGTTGGAAAGAGTATGCCAAAATTGGACTAAGCGGATGGACCATTTGAGGCGCAGCCGCGGCTAACATTTGCATGAAATAATCTTCAAACATTAAATTATATCGACCCAACTATCGATCCAAATAAATATTTCATGCATTTTTCTGAATTTTATGTGTTTTTTTTTTTAATTTCCGATAGTTCTCATAAAATCACCCATTATTTATTCCAAACTTTTTAACTACAACATAAACTTTAATATTTGAATATCTGTATGTCCCTTTTTTATAGTTATATTTCCGGTGGATTTATTATTATGCGTAAATTAATTAAAATTTTATGAAAATTAAACCTTCAGCAAACCGTTTATTCTAGTTCTCGTAACGATAACAATACACAGCTTGTGACAGCATGTCAATCTCTTATGTGGAACATTAGAAACTGTATAAACAACACAAGCAGAGTTTCGTGTTCATCGATTTTGACAGTGACGAAATGTCATTATACTGCCAAGGCAATGCCACCTTGTAGAGTTAATTCGACTCAAGCTGTCGATTATATAAATGCGGCGATTGGAAATAAACCGATTTCAGCCGCTGGATAAAATAAAACAAGATTGGCGGCGTCAAAGCCGGCTGTTAGCCACTCGAATTGAACCTCTGCTAAGAAGCTTATCGGTGACAGTGGTGTATTCAACTCTATGGACTAACTGGAGCATCGTCGTAGTGTAGAGTGTGTTACTCTGTTTTATCGTAACTCTAACAGATTTTGCTCTAACGAGATTAGGGATTTTGTGCCCAAAACTCATATATTTTTGCTCAACATGCGGTTTTTGTCCCAGGCTCATCCATTTGTGCCCGATTGTCCATTGAACCAAACAACTCATTACACATAAAATTCGGTTTGTCTGTGGAATACAGACGTGTGTTCTGTCACATATAATGTTGAAAAGTTCAAATCAAACGTCTACAAAGACTACTCCCTCTTTCTTCCTACTTCTCCTCCTCCTTCTTATAACCAATTTTTCTAGTTCCGGTACTGCCTTGTAACCTGAGTATAGATCCAAGACAAAAAAAACACCAATTTGACAAACATTCATAAAATACGCACACGTGTGACAGAACTTGTTATATTCTGCTCGAAACGTAACACGCAAGTACATATGCACTTGTATGTTTGAAAGGAGATAACCAGCAACAACTTTTGAGACATTTTTAAATTTAAGTATATTATGTTCAGCACGTGCTGAAGTTACAATTTTAATTGATTTACGAGTGTTTCCTATTTCACATGCTCGTACTTAACCGGAAGCCATATGCCTGCGTAAATGTTTCAATTTTTTTACTTTTCTTCTGGTATTTTGTACACACTTCACTTACAACCCCTAAATTGAATAAAAACATATTCGAAATGTTAATTAAGGAGGGGAACGAATACAAAGCGGGGAAATTATAATATCTAAAAGTCTATCGATCAACGTGTCTGTCTGTCCGTCTGTCTGTCTGCCTGTCTATGCTTTATATAACATGTATACATCTTGTTAAGTACTCGTACATACTTATTTCATTATCAAGAAATTCTTAAAAAAAAATTTAAGCCTTCTTTCGCACAACAAAAGAAAAATAACCAAAATGGGGGAAGTAACTTTATGTTAAAGATGTTAAAATAAATTTCTTTTTAATTTAATTAGTTTCACATTACACCACGAAACACCACAACCAAACAGCAAACCAACCACCACCACCACCAACAACAACATTATTATCAGCTCCAAACTTCGAGCAACATCAAGCGAACGAAATTCCCTACCAAACGTCATACTGGTTATCACTGCCATCATAAACCTAAAAAATATTTAACACTCGAAAATTAATATACATAAATTTAGCTGTTTTTCAAAGAGTAAAATTGTGTGCGTGTGTGTGTGTGTGTGCGAATGTATTCCGTTTTTGGTCTTGTAAAACTGCATACTGCAGTAGATTTCGCCCTCAATATTTCCCAAGGCTTAAAAGGTAACAACGAGCAAATCAAAATTAACAAAAAAGAAAACACACAAAAACATAGAGCGTTTAAGTCAGTGGTGGCCAAACACATATATTCAGTGCTGTACGCTTGTATAAGTGGCAGCAAAAAACAAAGTATATTTTTGTAAGCTACGTACGTAGCTTACACGTACGTAACAGACTGCTCCGCGCTCGGAGCAGACGAGTAAATCAATCGTCCGCGATAACGTAGTCCGACCGCAGAAGTTAAAGAAAAAGTTTCGTATGAGTCGTTTACGATGCATCATAATTAAACGCCTACTGATCATTTAAGACCCTTTCATTCCTACTTCAATCGAGCCATGAAACGATCTTTATATCGAGTCTTCCTCGATGTACCGGAAAGAATCGCTGGAAAGTTTTGAAACGATCTCATATACGTATATTATCCTGAAAGGCTCTATCGTATGAGTCGTTTACGATGCATCATAATTAGTCGCCTACTGATCATTTAAGACCCTTTCATTCCTACTTCAATCGAGCCATGAAATGATCTTCATATCGAGTCTTCAGCGATGTACCGAAAAGGATCGCAGGAAAGTTTTGAAACGCTCTCATATACGTATATTATCCTGAAATGCCTAAAAATATACTACAACATTAAAAGAGTTCTATATTTTTTATACCCTTCACAAAAATGTTAAGAGTACATATAAGTTTGTGGTTCCATATGTAATTGCTACAATTTTCATTTCCGACCCTATAAAGTATTCTGTTCTGAAACAGAATTGATTGAAAATTCGATTAAGCGATGTCCGTCTGTTCGCGGTTGAGATACCGTTTGTGAGAAGACCATTACACAACTTTTTTCTTCCACCATTCTATTACTCCATCGATTCAGGAGTTTGCTATTGAAATTCAGTAAAATCGGTTCACATATAGCTGAAATATATTCAAAATTCGGAAAAAATTTTAAAATTTTGTATGAAAAATGTTAAATTTTGTATGAAATTTTTTGCAAAAAAAATTTTTTTTGTTCTGCTTCAAACTTGACGCGATTATTTGGCATGGCGATTAAAAGGCAAAAAAAATTTTCCCAGATATAGGTTATATATGTATACCTAAACTGGTAACTAACTTTTTTCCACGTAAAAAATACTTTTTTGATTAAAAGCAAATCTGATTATAAAAGAAGGTTACTAAAATACAGAAAATGAAAATTTCCGATATCGTTCATATATATTCGAGATATAATCTGAACCGATTTTTTATGCAACAATTTTTTCTTTTGCTGAAAAGCAGCTGTGGTAATAAATGAAGGTTATATAAACACAGAAAATTAAAATTTCCGATATCGGTCCATTAATACCCGAGATATAGCCTTAACCGATTAAACAATTTTTTTTTGCTTATAAGCAGTTCTGGTAATATAAGGAGATTACTAAAATACAGGAAAATCGGTGCAGAGATATCCAAGATATAGTCTTAACTGCTTTTTCCTCGAAAAAAAAAACAATTTTTTCTTAAAAGCAGTTCTGGTAATTAAAGGAGGTTACTACAGAAAATGAAAACTTTCGATATAAGTCCATATATACCCGAAGTATTGTTTAAAACGATCTTTTTATTAAACAATTTTTTTTTTGCTTAAAAGCAGTTGCGGAAATAAAAGCAGGTTACTAATATACAAAAATTGAAAATTTCCGATATCGGTCCACATATATCCGAGCATATTAAGTTGAAAATTGTAATATATACTATATATTTATTTTTTTAGATTCGGGCCAGCCGAATATACTACACTCTTACAGAATTATTAATATAAATACGAAAAATTAACTAAATGGAAAAATTATGACAAACTCAATTTATAAAAAATTTTTGATAGATTGGAAAAACATACATACGTACATATTAGGGCTGATCAAAAAATAACCGTTATTTTCAATTTTTTCAAAAAGTATTTATTTATTCAATCTTGTCCCCTTTAAAGTAGTCCCCCTCAGATATAATACACTTATGCCATAAATAAAATTGTAAATATACTAAAAATCTTGAATTTTTATCAGACCGATTTTTATACAATATTTCAAAACTAAACTTATGATATTTTCAAAAATATTATTATTATCGTATTATTGACGATTTTTTCCACATTTTTTCTGGCATCCCTGAATCTTCGTTGAAATGTAAAGAAAGCATGAACCGAATATGTGCTTTCGTGTTTATCACGACGATTTTTTTAGTCAAAATGTGGCATTGTCTCAGCAGCTTTCTGTCCTTTACTCGCGAGCTTAGGAAATTCATATTTTGGCCAACGCTGCTTTAAGACCAGCTTTCAGTGTGTTCGTTTGTTATTGTTTTGTGTGGTATTTTGTTAAATATTTTGGTCGTACGAAACGATATTACGAGAAAATCAACAATTATACAAACATATCGAGCGAATTTGTGAAATAAATCAGCTGTAAATAGTTTAAGACGAATAATTTATGAACTACATTTATGGCGAGCAAGTACTCAAAATTTTAACTAATTTAATTACAATATTACAAATAATGTGGTAATGATTGTTTTGGGCTTTCCGTGCTGTTATTGATAGGTTCAAGTCAAACATTCGCAAACACTACTCCGACTCTCCTCTTCCTGCTCCTCATAACCTATTATTCTAGTTCCAGTACAATGCACTGCACATATAGGGTTCCCTAATCTCGCCAGAGCAAAATCCATTGTGGTAACGATAGAACAGAGTAACACACCCTTCACCGCGTCGATGATCCAGAGAGTCAATAAAGTTGGATACATTACTGTTACCGATAAGCCTCTTCTCCTTCTCCTGCACACGGTCAAGTAACCTCAAAATAGACTTTGGGGCACCGGCCCAAATATGAGAGTTGTATTCCATTTTCTGTCGAATGTAGGTGGTATAAATAGTAAGGTGGTTGGATGGAGTGAAGTACATCTTACACTGTTTAAAAACCCCGAGGCACTTGAATGCTTCTTCAGAGACATGAAAAATACGATCATCCCAGCGAACATCACACTATATTTTCATTCCAATAACATCAAGAGAATCCGACTCCTCAATATTTATACGGATGAAACAGTACTTGTGGTTGTATGTCTGTGTGTTAATAAACAACACTGGGTTTAACGAGCGTTAAAAACGACTCTGTTTTTGCGACCCCATTCGGAGATGAATAGAAGATCACTATTCAGTGATTCATTCATATTTTGCCTCTTGGCAACGATCTCGGATAGGCTGGACCTCTTACTGAAAGAGTACGAATGGCAAGTGCTGCTGTCATCTGCGAAAGACTGGATAGGGTTGGAAGTTTGATATAGAAGGTCGTTAAGGAAAATGAGAAGTAGAGTAGGAGAAAGAACGGTACCTTTCGGTACCTCTGAATTAATCTTGAACTCGTTTGAAGAAACCCCATCTATAACAACTCGTGTAGTGTGGTCTCTGAGAAAGCTCGATATAAACCGAGAAAAGTCATCACCGACAACAAAAGCGGTAAGTTTTGCCAGTAGTGCACACTTTGTCAAACGCTTTGGATATATCAAGAGCCATCTCATATATCAAGAGCCACTCAATCCCTCATTTCGCCGAAATGAGGGATTGAGTGGCACCATTTCTCTGAGAGATATGCCAAAAGATCTCCAGTAGAGCGACCTTTACGTAATCCATATTGACAATCACAAATTAATTTATGCGACTCTAGATACCTCACAAGGTTGTAATTAACAATACTTTCCATCACTTTGGAAAGCGCTGAACAAATTGTAATTGAGCGGTAATTTTTTGGGCTATTTGCCTCCCGTTTTTTGGAGATTGGCGTTACATTAGCAACCTTCCAGCACGGTGGGAACTCACCAACATGGTAAAGTATGCTGAAGAGGCGTGCTAATGGACGCACAAGCGTAGAAGAACACTGCTTCAAAACCAGTGCTGGAATGCCATCCGGTCCAGGAGTCTTATTTTTGTCAAGGACGGCCAAAACCCTTTTAACTGCTTGAGCTCGGAAAAATATCTTTGGCATAGCTACAGATACTCTTTCGAGCTCGGGAAGTGGTTGACTGCTTTCCGGCAAGTAAGAATTGCTTGCAAAATTTTTAGCCAACAGGTTAGCCTTGTCAATCGGGTCGGTGAATGCTTGGTCATTATTTAAGAGAGTCGGAACTGCTGAACTAGTATTGTTTTTACCCTCTTAACGAGTGACCAAAAGGTCTTACTGCTCCGGGGAGCTGTAAGTAACTTGGCCCGAGGACTCTGTTCGTGAAAAAACTTTTCATTCCTAAGTACCCTGGCAAACGTAGTCCTCGCCTTTTTGCGTAGCAAATCATTGTCTGGGGTTTTGTTTAAACGCCAATTGCTGAATGCTTCCTCTGGATCTGACTGCGTTTTTGCACGTCTGATTAAACCAACATTTCGCATTTGGTTTAATAGAAATCTGCTTGCAGGGGATGAATGTTTTCATCCCTAGCAAGATCATATTTTCGACCATTTTTGCTGAAGCATTTATATCATTATCTAGAAAGCAAAGTCTCCAATTACGAGTAAAATGCTTGTAAAATTGGTTGAACTCAGCCTAACGTACATAAATTTTGACCGTTTCATAGCTGATTTAGAAACGTTACGAACTTCAGAGATCAAAAACGAGGAGGAATGATGCAATGATACAAATTGCCGAGAGATGTACTAACGCTGACTTCAGGAATAGGTCAAGTTTGTTTGAATGGTGCCCTTGAACACATGAAATATGAGTTGGCTCATTCACTAATTGCGCTAGGTGGTTGTGCACAGCGAATAACTCAACATATTGGCCTTCTGGAGCTCTATGACTCGAATGACGAAGCCAGGATGAGTTGTGAACATTGAAATCACCAGCAAACAATTTTACTTCTCGGACAACTTCCCAGGATCTTCGATATGGAATCGGAGAGGGCATCAAAGCCCCTGTTGTTGCGTTCCTATTGTTACGCAAGCATGTGTGAGTATGTATATCCGTAAGAATTATATTTGTACATTTGATTATGGAATTATCAATAACTAGGAAGTTCAGGATGATTGTACAAAATAATAAAGAAGTATAAATAGCAGGAAGATGTCCGGCAGAGACACAGTTTAATTGTAAACGTTCATAAGTCAAAATAGTACGAAAGTTTAGTGTGTTAATACACAGTGGTATTAATGTAAATAAAGTTGTGAATTACAGGTGTTAGTGTCATTATTTCATTTGCAATTGAAAAATCCGCAAATTATTTTTAAACGCGAAAACGTAAAATATTTTTCAAACCTTTCCAAGTCTATTGATGATAAGGTTAGCGCCTATGAAATATTATATAAAAGTAGCTGAACAGCGGAAAAAGCTATATATACTTTTAACTTTTAAAAATATCCTACCCCCCAAATACATTGTTGTAATAGAAACAAGCAAAATAATCTATTCCTCAAAGTTTAATAGGTAGCTTGAACAAGCACACGATCGCAGCTAATAAATGCCATTACGCTTTGCCTAATAATAGACAATTTCTTTATACTATTTAATACATTTTTAAGGCATTGCCAAAGTATTCATACAATTGCTGCTCTAAGCCAAATCAAGTCCCAGTACACCGACTGTAGGGTGTGCGAGAAATAAATGATCCTTCTTAGACTGGCGTATGTTTGCACGCTAACCGATAGTTATCTGCAAAAAATAAAATTCGGTCAGAGGTTGCTGATGTGGGATTATGTTTTTCCTATAGTTTTGTTTAGTAAATATGTTTGTCCGTCCTACGTGCGTCTGTCCGCCTGCCAGCCTGTGTCCATATGGTATGCTAAAGATTTTTGCTTTTTTGCTTTTCCGTTTTGTTTTTGTTTCATTCCTTTAGTGCTCTCAAGTTAATACGGTGTAACCGCCTTAAATTTTCGCCTCATGCGAATGGTTTTTTCTACTTATATAATTTTTTTTTCTTTTTTGGATCATTTTGAGGATTCTTATAACATGACCAGCTTAACAACGATCTTTTCAAAGGGGAGTCCAGTTAAAGCACGCATGTAGTGACTTTAAGTGGAGTGTGCAGGGATTTTTGTAAGCTTGCAAGTGTGTGAGAGCGTGTGTGTGTTTTTTTTTTGTGTACGAATTTAAGATGTCAAATCTTAAACTTATTTTGCGGCTTAAGTTGTTAAATGTTTAAACACCTGATAGGGAGTGCAGGTGGAGTCTCAACTCTACATACGCTGTGTTTTCTTTAATACTGATGCCTGATGCTGGCTGGAATCTTTCTGGCAAATCATTTTCACTTTTTGTTTTACTTAGTTTTAGTATTTGGCTTCATGATTAAAATGTTCGCTAAAAAAAAAAAGAGACTTAAATGTATGAATTGTTAATTGTCAAACATGAAATATGTATATGCATAGGGCATGCCAGCTTTGCGGGTCTCTCTGGCGATAGAGATATTTAAGGTTTTGTAATCAATCAATTTTGAAAACATTTTATTTTCAACTTTTCCTTAATCTTTCCGTCTCCAAAAAGAAAATGGAATTAATGATAAAATTACACATCTTAAACCGTTAAAACATGTTGTTATCAGCAGTTTATTACATACGAATTACAGTTTTTAAATCCTTCGCTGTTGGTTCCTATAAAGTTTCATGCGTTATCGTTTATTGGTCAAAACGATCGATGGAAATGAAAATAAATGGCCTTAAGGTCATGATTATATTTTAAAGTGGACTATTATCAACTGCAAACAACCACGAACACTAACAACAACAACAAAAAAACTGTTAAATAAGAATAAAAAAAAATTTGCTTTTAAAGAAATTTATGCTTTAACCCAAAAAACAATCGATCATAAATCGATGTTGTTTAGCTCATGCTCTAATCTATAAGGTTAACGAACAAAGTAACAAGAAATGTTCAATATCACAAGAATAAAAAGTTTAAGTCATAAGCCCATAATGGCCGTAATCACACCTAATAACAACATCAGCAACAGCCAACAACGGACGTACGAGAGACCTTGCAAATCATTTTATTTAAAACTTAGTTGGCAGATCAACAAATTGTTTAAATCATTTTCTTTTTGAAAACCTTTTTTTTTTGGCTTAAATCTTTTTCGTAATCTTAAACGAAGGTGTAGGCCCGCTCTCACCCCTTTACACTACCTCCCACATTTGTTGGGAAGCGTTTGTGTATGTGGCTTTAAATGAAAGCCAATTTATTTATTAAGTTTAAGACCTTCAAGAAAAATAACAATCATCAAAATTAGTTTATTATATAAAGTTCATTGATTTAAAGATTACCATGTGCAGACAACACTATGGGATGTTGCTTGCCAAAAAGTTGTAATTTGTATAAATAACAAGTAAAAGTGTAGGATATTCGGCTGGGACGAATCTAAAATACCTCTACCGCTAGTCACGTAAATATATATACAGTATTCAAAGGGTTGTCATAAGTCTTAAAATATTAGTACGAAAAAAGAATACTGTAAAAGGTAATCTTCATGGACACTTTTCATGGAAAATCGGTTTAGGCTATATCTCGGGTATACATATATGGACCGATATTGGAAATTTTCATTTTCTGTATTTCTTTTTAATACCAGTGTAACTCTCGCCACGAGAAACTTTTCGATTGAAACGTGTGAAATGAAACAACATTCTCATAAATTGAAACAAACAGCTGCTTTTCTCACTAAACTGCAGCTATAACTTTTTTGGTGAGTAATAGCTGTCACGTATGGAAATTACTCACCATTTTACTGTAATTATTTCTAGCAAATAAAAATTCAGCGAGATAGTATTCCAAAAAACAATAATCATCATAAAATGGATAATAATATTGAAAAAATGAGTATTTTGCAGTTAAATTAAGTTTAATATTTTGTGCACAAGTATAGTTTTATATATAAAATGTAAACATTAGGGCCAAAGAATACATTTTCTAGAATTACCGGCGGTTATAATACGATGCCTTCGTACAAAATTTCTTAACGTTAGTAATTTTTGGTTGGCGGCGGTACTAATTGTCGATGCCGCTCTCATTTTTAAAAATTCGTTTTATATTTTTTATATTTTTTAAAATACTATATATATTTCTAACTTAATCGCTTTGGATAATTTTCGATATGAGTTACAGACGCAGTTTTTTCTCACTTTTCGAGAAACAATGGAATAATTTGTTTCACAAGTTTTTGACGCGAGAACTTCTCGCCAAAGTTACAGAACACATCCACCGAACTGCAATAAAGTTGTTTTAGTTCACTTAAGTAAATAACACACGATATGTTTTCAATAATGTAGATATAAAATTTCACAATGTAAAATGCCTACATGTCGTCTATTACCTCAAAAACACTGCTCCTGTAAAAAACATGAGCAAAGTCATGTGACAAAATTTCATATAGAGTGTGTTCTATTTTGTTATGTTTAAACATCTGACATTAGAAATCTATGCCTTGTGAACAATTCAGCGGCTGTTGATTTTCGGCGGTAAAGCAGTCGGTTTGAGGAAATTTTAATATGTTTTAAATAATTATTTTTTATAATAATAAAAAGCTTATGTCAGCCAATGTCAGATGAAATGTAAATTTTTTTTTTTTTTTTTAAGTTCGCTAACGCCACATTTTCATGAACAAATCGGTTTAGCCTATATCTCAGGTATACGCGTAAATTGATCGATATCAGAATTTTTCATTTTCTGTATTTTAGTAACCAGAACTGATTTTAAGCAAAACAAGTAGTTTAAGTGAGCTTATGCGACATTTTCGTTAAAAATCGGTATTGGCTATATCTCGGGTATATATGGACCGATATCGGACATTTTAATTTTCTGTACTTTAGTAACCTCTTTTTAATACCAGAACTGCTTTTGAGCTAAAATAGTTGTTTAAGTTCGCTTACCAGACATTTTCATTAAAAAATCGGTTTAGGCTATATCTCGGGTATATATGGGCCGTTATCCGCGATCGCCATGCCAAATAATTGCGTCAAGTTTGATGCAAAACAAACAATATTTTTTTAAGATTTTCATACAAAATTGCAAAAAAATGGCTTTTTTCGGAATTTTATATATATCTCAGCTATAAGTGAACCGATTTTACTGAATTTTAATCGATGAAATAAAAGAATGGTAAAAGAAACAAGTTTCTAAATCCAATGGTTTTCTCAGAAACGGTATTCGGTAGACGGACATCGCTTAATCGACTTTTCTATTAATTTTGATTCAGAATATACCCGTGTATACTTTATAGGTTCGGAAATAAAAATTGCAGAAATTACAAACGGAATCACAAACTTATATATACCCTTAACATTTTTGTGAAAGGTATAAAATATCAGCAAATTTTCCATAAAATATATTAAATACAGAAGCTGGCAGGACTCCGCTGCTTCCTAAGGGCTGAATATTTTAAGCAGGTTGGCTAGCATGAATAAACCTCAATTTTAAAAATCGTTTTCTCAAAATCACATAGAAATGAAAAAATTATGGCTGAATAAACAGCCATGTGCTGAAACTCACATTTCGCAAAAAAAAAATGTAGGTACATTCAAAGAAGAAAAAAGTGTTCTTTCTTTAAGACAACGCACCGGTTCACACATTAATAGATACGATGCTAAAATTACATGAAATATACTTCGAATTGGTGGATCATCCACCTTATAGTCCAGATTTAGCTACTAGTAACCAAGGTGCATTAACGTATACACGGTGGCAGCACTAGAGCAAAATTACAACAATACAACAAAAGCAGGCATGTGGTAAGCTATGTTTATCAAAAATATTTGTAACTATTTTCACAATTATAAACTATGAATGTACCTTTTCATAATTATAAAACATATTTATTTGAATTATTTTTATGTTCACAAAATAATCTATATATGTTTAATTCAGAATACAACACTAAATTCACTTTCAAAAATGTAAACAATAAATTTGACGTAAATAGCTTCCTATATTGCCAGTAGCAAAAAATTGTCACATGCCGTAGTGCTGCCACCGTGTATACATTAATGCACCTTGCTAGTAACTTTTTCCTGTTTCCAAACTTGCAAAAACGTCTCGCAGGAAAAAGATTCATCTCAAACGAGGAAGTGATTACCGAAACTAACGCGTATTTTAAGGCGTTCTCAAAATAGAATACAATATACAAAAATGTTGGTATATCGTCTTGCTAAGTGTATTGAGCTAAAAGGAGACTATATTGAGTAACAAATGGTTTTTGAAAAACAAAAAATGGGTTTTTCCTACTTAGGTAGCTTCAATATCAATCCGCCCTCATAGCTAGTATACAGTGGCTCTCAGCTTATTTCAACCAGCCTTTTTTTTAAGTAAAATCCACATAATTTCCAAACGAAATATGTTATTGCAAAAATTTAAATGAGAGTTTGTTAAATATGTGGCAAGCAAAAATAAAAGTATTTTTTTCCAGTCTTAAGCTTAAACAATTTAACAATTTTAAAAACTTACAAAATAAAAACAAAAAACATAGTCACAGCTTATTTCAACCAGCTACTTTTCAAATCGGTTTAATTGGCATCACTTTTCGGGTAACGGTAAATTTCCAAGCAAATGTTTGTTTTAGTTATGTTTCCAATTTTTTATGTAAGCTTTTTGTTAAATTTTGGCAGTTAGTTGAGCAGGTCACGAATTTTTAAAATAATGGGGCGACGCACTACAATTGAGCAGAGAGAACTCGTTATTCAACATTACAAAAACGGGCATTCGCGCCGAAAAATTGCCGAAATGGTTTGTCTGAGTGATTCGACAGTACAGAGCATAATTAATCGGTTCAGACATGAAAATAGAGTTCTCGATAAGGGAAGAAAAGCTCCAAACAAAATTTTCAATGAAGCAGATGAGCGCTACATAGTAAGAAAAATAAAGAAAAACCCGAAGCTATCTGCCCCAAAACTGGTTGTAGAAGTTAAAAATGAATTAAATAAAAATTGTAGTGCAGAAACAATTCGCCGAGTACTGCGCAACCATGATTTTAATGGTAGAGTTGCCCGCAAAAAACCTTTTATTAATAAAAAAAATCAAGCAGCACGCCTAAAATTCGCCAAGGAACACATTACCAAAGACTCAAGTTTTTGGGAACATGTGATTTTTGCGGATGAGTCCAAATTTAACATTTTTGGCTCTGATGGTCAAACTTACGTGTGGCGTAAGCCAAATACAGAGCTACAAAATAAAAACTTAAAACCGACAGTTAAACACGGCGGCGGTAGTGTCATGGTATGGGCTTGCATGTCATCAAATGGGGTTGGGAACTTGCAGTTTATTGAAAATACAATGGACAAAAATGTATACCTTGACATCTTGAAAGCCAATCTATTGCAAAGTGCCGAAAAACTGGGTGTAAGAGATGAGTTTCGCTTCTATCAGGACAACGACCCGAAACATAAATCAGGTATTGTCCAGACTTGGCTCATTTGGAACTGTCCCCACTTAATGCAACCGCCAGCCCAATCACCTGATCTAAATGTAATTGAAAATTTATGGGCAATTTTAGATCAAAACGTCCGCCAACACCAGATTTCAAATCGGAATGACCTGATAGCAGCGCTAAAAGACGAATGGGCAAAAATAACTCCTGAAACCACACGCAAGTTAGTGGATTCTATGCAAAGCAGACTGAAAGCTGTAATTGATCAAAAGGGAGGTCATACTAGATTTTGAAATTACAAAAAAAATTAAAAAATTAATAGTTGAAGTCACTGGTTGAAATAAGCTGTGTCCCCTGAAGTACCTGTTTTTTTAATTTTTAGTTTTTAAGTTTTTAAAAATGTGAATTTCAGACCTAATAAAAGCTTTACTTTTCATATAAACAAAATTTATATTAAACCCAATTTAAATTTTTCCAATACGATCTTTTGTTTAGAACTTACGTAAGCTTTATTGTTTTTAACCAGGGTGGTTGAAATAAGCTGTGATGCACTGTATATAATTGATTATTAAATTTAAATATATTTGTTTTGAGTACAAAAATTCCCACATTTTAGTTAAAAAAAAAAATTATAGTGAACTTCCCATAGTGCAACATTGCCCACAACCAAACAAATTATTTTGCCTTTTACGCAGGATTTTTTGGTAAAATACCAGGAATAAAATAAAATAATCAACAAGATGATGATAATAATGATCACCATCGCACAAACGTCATTATCCCCCGCAACAAGAAACAAAAAGAGCAAAAACCGAAAAAAATGCAATAAAGTACTTTAAAAATGCTACAACAATAACGAGTAAATGTGAAATTTATTAAGTGCACTAAATCGATCGATGGATCGATTGCTTGTCCCTATGAACGATAATCGTGACCTGAACTGTTCCATGTAGTTGCCAAGATAATAATTCACAAAAAACTCTCAACATTCCAACATGGGATTTCTTGGGCATACATAACAATTCCTTGCAGCAGACACACAACCACCGAATCATGCAACAACAGCCGGCACAAGCTGCCCGCAATACATATTCGTTCGTACTCGTGAATAACTAACGAACATATTTATTTGTTCAAGAAATTCTTACACTAGTTCACATTGATCATGAAGTTTTGAAATTTGTATAATTTTTGTAGACTTTATTTTTTTTTTTCTTCTTTTTTTGTGGCAAAAGACTTCAAGTGGAATGTCTAAGTATTTCTCTTTTCATTTCGTTGGTTTTTTTTCTGTTTTGTTTTGTTTGTTGCCAGTTATGAAATTAAAGTTGTCTGTCTGCTGGTGTTTGTTGTTGCCAGGATATTGATGTTGCTATTGCGTGGATTGATTATTTTGTTTTTGCTTGTTGGCATTGTTCATTCCTCGTGCTCAAACAATTATTTTCATTTTGGCATAATTTTTCATTTTGTTCGAATTGTTCCACAAACTAGTCGTTTGCAATTACATTTTGTATTAAAACGTTTCGCTTGTGTACCAGTACCAGAGCAAAATGCGGCCGTTTGTATGGGAAATGGATTCAAAGTCACAAGAACATATAAAATGACGAGTTGTTGAAGTGTCAGAAATGTTTAAGGGGAATTGAGAGCATAAAAAGTTTTGCTTCAGCTTCAACAGCTCTTTTCGTATAAAAAAGCCATTAAAATTTTTCAGTTATTAATTTAATTTTAAGCGAATTGTATTGAATTCAAACATTTAGCTGTTATGTAAGTATGTGTCTTCAACTCCTTTCAGCATTTGTCTGCCAGGCCCATTAACGTTTTCACCTCTTTCAACAGTTTACACTTTTTATGGCCTTAAAAGTTTTACTCAAACTTTATCAAATATCTTTCGATAATAAATTTAATTTTTAGTGTCCATTTAATGTTGAATGCGCCAGTCTGAGACAACCTGCTCTCCGGACAAAAATTATCACGTTTTTTTTATGTTGCTGCAGAAGAAGAAAATCATATAATATAAAATTTTTAGTAACACAAATATAATTATTATGAATAAAAACTTTAAAATAACCATAATAATAAATTTGGTTTTTATCACAAGTTATGAATTTATATATTCAATATACACTCCGGTTCGCTGATATAAAGACACTAAAAATTCTATATTCAGCAGCGTGTATCTTTTGCAATTTTTAACCGTTTGCAGAATTTAGACATTTTTGACGACAAAAATTGTTTCTTAACTAAAGAACTTTTTTGAGCAATTTATAAAAATTTGTCCAAAAAAAGCTTTCTATTTTGGTTCACTTAAATAAAGGTATTTTAATATTTTTAAAGTAATCGATAATTTTTTTGTACGGAGTGGTTGTTTATTACAATTTATTACATCTTAATCAATTTACGAGTCAAAATGGCAAAACAAAAAATGTTTAAATAAAATTTTTGGTTTTTGCATTTGTACAAGAAAAATAATAATCAAATCTTTAGCTGGGGGACAACAAGCTGTTTCGTAGTCGCTACACTACTCATCAACACCCACTGGGATTTGAACTCGGGTCATGACGTATCATGATCTGCTGCCTTAACCGCTCATCCACGGGGCCATTTAATTATTCTTTATCTATATTCAACCCCCCCCCCCCCACCGCGGGGAAGAACAGGTTTTGCCTTGGCGTGATCCTAACTTGGGCGCTCTGTTTTTCGGTGAAAAGAGGGGAAGGGGTAACTCGTTTGTTGTAGCAAATAAAACTCTAGGAAGCCATATGACTTATGTTGTGTTGGCTTCCGAAACCCTTACCAAGGGTATAAATTAGCAGAACGGGGATCAGTATGGCCCCCGGATAGTTCTGCTTACGGTTCGACCCGGGCTGATCGTGGTTGAGGTGCCTACCTTGGCTGAAACGTTCTGGCTGTGGTTGGAACCTAAAACGCAGGAAGGGAGTGTTAGTAGCCTTGATAATTGTTTGGTGTGTGGCTTTTTTCGGGGACTAACAATCTCCCGAGGATCTGTTGCTGTTTACAACAGATACCTGTACTGTAAGGAACCAGTGGTGATGGTGACGGGTGAGTTGGTTTAAGCGCTGATGCTGCTAGTGGGCTTCGGCCTACCAACTCATTAAGCCTTGACTTCCATTGATTGCTGGGAAATTGCATACAGAAGGGATTAGAAGGCCCGAACTCCTCAACAAGAAGTTGCTCATATAGCTACAAACATATGGCATAAATTGCTACCTGTGTGAGCCTACCAAGCCACACAGGGACGCTGGTGAATCGTGAATAATTCACTCCGTGGAACTGGTCCATCATTAGAATAAGGCCGCAAGGCAGGTGCTGATGTAAATCTTTTTCACAACTGTCTATATTCATCTCATATTGAATCACATATGCATTTTTGTTAATTGCTGCTATCTCCTGTCTTCTTCAATCAAAAATTATTGATCACAGCAAATTAGTATTGTAAAAAAAAATTCTTCACAAGAAAAAACTTAAGAAAGAAAAACTTGAATTAAGACCCGATGTACTTATGTACAAACCAAAAATTTAATTTAAAAATTATAAAAAAAGTGCGAGGTACTATTACATACTAATGTGATTTTTTATTTTCGACTATCTTTGCGAGCCGTGCAGTTTGTTTCAATATCACAGTAGTAATTTGTTAAATTTTAGTAAAGCACAAAGTTTGCAAATTTTTAGTGACGTTCTTGTGATCGTCAGTGCGAACGACTGGGTACTATATTTAGCAACCACAATTTGTGTCTAAATTCAAAAAATTAAAAGGCAACAATTGGTGAATAAAGTACTTAGTTTATTGGAAATAAAATAACAAGTCTCATTTATTTCACTTTTTTCCCCAAACTCCCATATAACTAACTCACTCCGAGTTGATTATATCCAAAATTCTGCTTTGAAGCAGAATTGGTTTAAACAAATTTGCTGTTCAAGCCCAAGAAAATAGCAGCAATTTTTGTTTTGCACTTCAAAGTGCAAGCTATAAAATGTTCAATGAACTATTTGTTTCCATATCTTGGATATTGCAACCGGATAATTCCCCTATACACAACGCCATAGTAGCCTAGCCACTCTACTCACCAGCTCTAACCATTATCGAAAAGGTCTAGGGTTAGTTATTTCGTAAGGTCTATAAAGGAGATAGACAATATGATGACAAGCAGTCACTAATTCTGGCTATCAAGGATGCTTGGAGTAAAATTTCGTGGGATTACATAAATTTTATTTATCGATCAATGAAAACCAGTGTTGTCAACTTTGAAATTTTAAAACGTATCAAAATGAGGAAAAAGCGCGTCATTTCAACAAAAAAAAAGCTATTTTAGATTATAAAATATATATTTTTGATATTAAAGACACGATAATGAAACACTTTCAAGCGGCTCTTATATACTCAAAATCAGTCTGATAGGACCGCCTGATGGCATGCCATCAAATTCGTTCAATAGCTAGAACTCGTGTTCCTTAAACTTGGCCTATAGTACGATTCTGTAACTTTTATTAAGATAATTATAACGATATTTTATCGTATTCATTGTTCAGCAATATTATTTAATTATATTCGCTGTCGACTGAAACCAACTGTTACTTTTACTGCCTTTTATCAGGTACACAAAACTACAGCCGCTTACCGTCATTAGAATTATATTGCAAAAGCATACAATTGTTACAGCAAAGGATACATGTTGAAAAAATTTTCGATTATTCGGTGATTAAAAGACATAGAATCGTACTAAAAACCATCAAACTCGATGAATAGCATTTTATTAAATACTGTGTAAATTTCATTTGTGTTTTCGTAAGCGAACATCGAAAATCATTTGGCTAGAGAGAGTGTCTTTGGAAGGTTTTATTGAAATATTCGAAGATTTGCCAGAATTGTTACAAATAAGCGATAAAGTTTACCTTAATCAAAACTTAATGCAAGCGTTTTGGAAAAATTTAATTATTTAATTAATAGTTTGGAAATTTATCAATTACTAAAGCAGCAGCGAATTCACGCGACTTCACTATGCAATGTCTGCTTTTATTAAAATATTTGATAGAAAAACACTCTCTAAAAGCAGCAAATTTCATAAAACAAAATGTTTTCTTTTTTTTTTGAAAATATCGTTGGTCTCATGCAGAGAGGCCCTAACAAACATAATCCCAATTTTATAGGAGAAGGAAAAGCCATAATGGAAACTGTATACCTAGGTTCATTAATAAGTAAGTTTTTTGTTCAATTTCTTGTAAAAAGCGATATTTATGAAATTAAATAATTAAGTTTTTGTGACGCTGTATATTTATGTGAAACGTAAGAGAATTCCTAAAAAAGTTCGATTTAGCGAAAATGCGAGTTAGGGCCTTTCTACATCAGACTAACGATATGTATAATCAGGGCTGGGCAAAATACATGCCTTATGTATTTCAAATACAAGATACAAAATACTTTCCCGGAGTGTATTTCAAATACAAGATACAAAATACTTTCCAGTAGTGTATTTCAAATACAAGATACAAAATACTTTCAAGTTGTGTATTTCAAATACAAAATACAACTACAAAATACAAATACATTTGTGTAATTCGATCTCAGAAAAACTGGCTTTCGATACATATTTTATTTTACATATGCACTTAAACCAAGTTGTATATTGTCACCCAAAACCCAAAAGGACGTAACTGGCAAGATATTGAAAGCCCATTAAAATTTATGGATAGTTTTATTATTGATAATAACACCTCATTTAATAACAATTTTGGACTGGAAAATTTTTGACAGCTACGCTCTTTTGCGTTTTAGGTGACAATATATATGTTCATACTTACAACTTCATATTTATCTATGTATTCAATTATTAGAAATAAAGTAGTCTAATATTATATAAAAATTTTCTATTTTTTTATTATGTACATTTAATATACATACACACGTTTTACATATATACACATATATGTACATACAAGGCATCTATTGCAAGATTTTGATTTTTTTGCCTCTCTTTTATTGAGATGCTTTCTGGCAATCAGCTAATTTTGAAACTAGGCTGGAAATTGATACCAATATGGCTGTTTTGCTCCAGGTGTCAGCATGAGAAACTCATTAAATCTTCTTTCCAAGCTCTCCATTAATTTTGTTAAAATACAACTGAAATGCCTCCAAGTATTATATTGCAGTGGATCTAATCTGGTTCTCGCAGCCTAAAGTTTTCCATAATAAAAATTATTCCCCTCTAATTATCTAAAGCGTGAGAAAAAATCTGGTGGCGAATGTGTGGAAATTCTTACTGATATCACCTGATTAGTGCAAAATGTATTTGCTCTGGGCAAAACAAATGAAAGCTGAATTGCAGTATTGCATTTAAGCTCTTGTGTGAAATAACTTATTTTCAATTTATTATAATAAATAAGTGTATTTTGTAAAAATGTATTTTTGAGCCAGATGTATTTGAAATACAAAATACTATTAAGTTATGTATTTGAAATACAAAATACTTTCAGATCGTATATTTGAAATACAGATACAAAATACGTATTTGTATTTCAACTACGTATTTCAAATACTGCCCAGCCCCGTGTATAATACAGCAAGAATGTTTTACTTTGTGCGTATAATAAGCAGCATTTTCAACATTATAACTCCGTGTTCTGATTGTGTCTGCAAAATGAAACGTAAAAATTTTGCACACTTGAATAAACTTTTTTCTTAAATTAAAACATAAAGTTGAAGTTGATTTGGTGCCACCGAAAATTAAAAAGCGCACCGGAAATCTAAAAAAAAAGTAAGTAAAAACTAATCGTTCTTAAGTAAAGTAAATAAAGCAATAACAAAGAAAAATTTATTTAAAAAACAAGAAAAACTGTTGTTCATTAAAACTAGTTCAGGTGCCTTTATTCAAGTGAACCAAAAAAAAAAACAAATTTTTGGACTTTTTTTATAAATTACCCAGAAAAAGTTGCTTAGTTAAGAGGCCACTGTTGGCATGATTTTTTTTATATCTCAAGATGTCTAGCTTTCATTTCTATTTTAAAATTCTGTAATCAGTTAAAAATTACAAAAGATACAGGCTTCTGTATAAGGAATTTTTAGTGCCTTTAAATAAGTGAACCGGAGTGTAACTACACTGAAATGAATTGTGAAGAAATGGAAGGTGTGTGAGTGCATTTAAATGTTTCACAAGAAATATTTATCATAAATGAATTTTTAAACAGACAAATTTAACATAATTTATACACATTTATAAAGCAAAGTTCATTACTAACATCTATAATTTGCATATCTATGTACGAGGGCAGATTGATATTGAAGCTACCTAGCGCTAGATGACAGCACAAAGACATTTTTTTTAATTGCGATCTGCCAAACGTCAGCTGTTAAAATTTCAGCTTTTTAGTTGCGCTCTGCTAAACGTCAGCTGTTAAAATATCACCCAAATTCATCGATTAGTTTATTTGTTGTAATCGTTTGAAATAAGCAACTTTTGTGTTTCTTGAAAAATAAAAAAAAAGTGAATTTCGTGCAGCGATTAAACGCTACTATTTAAAAAGGAAAACGGCGAAAGAGACACAAAGAAAATCTCAATAAACGTATGTACTTATGTTAAATAATCGAATTTTATTTTAATATTTCTAATATTATATGATGATGGCTTGGTATCATTCGTCTAGCTCAAGTTCAATCCTGGCTAAAGCCAAGAAATATTTTTATTTTTATAACTATAACAATAATTGCCGCGATCAATTACTCTTGAGACAACTATAGACGAAAAAAATAAATAAGAGTTCAGTGGCTGAGTTGGTTAAGCGGCCGCATTAAAAATACATCATGTTTACATGGTACTGAGTTCGAATCCTAGTGGGTGCTGATGAGTGTAGCGTCTGCGAAACAGCTAGTTGTCCTCCCCCAGCTTTAGTGTATTCAATTATTTTTTCCTGCCTTCTTTGATCAAGAGTTATTGATCGCGGCAATTATTTTTATATATAAAATATCCATCAGGTTTCAGACAAAAACACTCATGCGAGACTGCCGTGAATTACATTACAAACAGATGGAAATATGTGAAGCAAAGTAATAAAATAGTGGCCGTCTTTCTAGATTTCAAAAGAGCATTCGAAACTATTGATCGAGATATCTTGATACAAAAACCAAAAAAAATATGGAATACAAGACATTGAATTAAAATGGTTTCGATTTTACTTAACTAATAGAAAACAGATGACAAAAGTTAATAATATAAAATCAGTGGGGAAGGAAATTCATTTTGGTGTGCCTCAGGGCTCAATTTATTAATGACATGGAAAAGGTTTTAGAAAATTGGGAAATAGTGCAGACGATACACTGATTTTCGCAGAAGCCCAAACAGAGGATATGTGTTATGAGAAATTAAAAACAGATATGTGTAAAATTAATAGATGGCTAAAAATGAATAAATTAAAATTAAATGAAAATAAAACCAAACTAATGGAAATAAATATGGACAGTGATAAAGAATTAAAGATTAATGATGCAGTAATTGAAAAAGTAGATAAAATAATATATCTGTAGTGCAATTCACTAACTTTTAACGATTTTTAAAGAGTATAACTTAACGCGAGCTATTGTGGTTTGCACTAACGCTTATGTGATTCACTAACTTATTTTTAACACCTCAGGTTAAGTAAAACTAAAAAACTCTGGGGTAAGTAAAACTAATTATAAGTTTATTATTTGAAATATTTTTTGATAAATAAGATAAGTTCTCCTCACGGAGAACTCGCCGACCGATTGTTGGAGGCAGATCTTGCGACAACTCGTGTTCCAAATACTGTGAAGTTATTCTAGTAGAAATTTTAACGACATTGTAGTTAAGATAAACACCACAAAAATAATTGGTGTTTAGTTAACGCTAATCAGTCAGGCTATAAAAGCAGCTGTAGTGCAATTCACTAACCAGTTTTAACGCTAATAAAATTCGTTTAGAGAAATTAACACTAGCGTTGGTGTTTTCGCGACTCTATAACAGTTTTTAACACTATTTGTCTTTGTTTTAAATCAGCTGTTTTTATAGTCTGACTGATTAGCGTTAACTAAACACCAATTATTTTTGTGGTGTTTATCTTAACAACAATGTTGTTAAAATTTCTACTAGAATAACTTCACTGTATTTGGGATACGACTTGTCGGAAGACTCCAACAGTCGGTCGACGTTTTCTCTGTGAGAAAAACTTATCTTATTTATCAAAAAATATTTTAAATAATAAACATATAAATAGTTTTACTTACCCTAAACATGGAATTATTTGCAAATTTGTTTGTTTTTTTCCTGTTCCTCTTTGTGGTTTTCTTTATTTTTAACAAAGCTGCCACATTATTTAAAATTTTTTTAATATACAACCAGAGTTGTTACGAATAAGTTAGTGAATCACATAAGCGTTAGTGCAAACCACAGTAGCTCGCGTTAAGTTATGCTCTTTTAAAATCGTTAAAAGTTAGTGAATTGCACTACTGATCTAAGACGAAGAAAATAGTGTTAAAAACTGTTATAGAATCGCGAAAACACCAACGCTAGTGTTAATTTCTCTAAACGAGTTTTATTAGCGTTAAGACAGGATAGTGAATTGCACTACTGGGGTTTTTCATAGATAAAGAACTAAATTTTAAAGAACACTTAGAATATATGTGCAAGAAAATTGGAAAAAAGATAGGATTCATAAAGCCTATAAGAAAGAAAGTGTCTTTTATTACGGCAATAAACATTTATAATACTATTGTAAAGCCTCGTTTTGAATACGGGTCAACCATAATATATACATGTGTCGTTTTGCATCAATAAGATGGATTTTAACATACTAATCTTTATCAGAAAATTGGAGATGGGAGAAACACCAGATTACTTAGTAGAACAACTTAGATATGTTGGAGATGTTCAGCCATATAACCTACGAAATAATCAAAATTTCTGATTGCAGCGGTCAAATACTAGTGATACACAACGATCACTATTTTACAAAGGACTAAGAACGTATAACAAGATGCCAAATAATATAAAAAAAAACAAACAACAATATTTTTAGAAGAAACGCTGTAGATTTTATTAAAAATGTTAATACAAATTAGAGCTAAAAAGTTTTCTTGATGAAAATAAATGTAATTTAAATGAAATGTAATGAAAAACTATTAAAAAATACTACTAATAAATAAATAAATAATAATATATCAAGAAAATCCTCGATATCGTTATGAATGATCGCCGAGTCAAGTTATGTGAGATTTTTGAAATGGTAAACATATCATATGAACGTGTGTTCAACATTTTGCATGAACATTTGCATATGAAAAAGTTTTCAGCATGATGTATGCCGCGTTTGCTCAGTGTCGAACAAAAATGAGTTCCACAAACCACTTCACAGCGGTGTTTTGCCATGATAAAGCGCAAGCCTGTTGAATTTTGACCTCGATTAATAACTGTTGATGAAACGTGGGTCCACCACTAGACACCTGGAAACAAAAATCAATCGAAGCAATGGGGGTGGAAGCTGGTGGAAGTGCTTCCAAGAAGGCAAAGAGAGTTAAATCGGCTGGCAAGGTTATGGCCACTGCATTTTGGGATGCACACGGAATATTGCTCATGGATTATGTTGAAAAAGGATTCATTATCGTGCAGGAAAGTATTATGGTGCATTATCAATTGATCGATGCAATCAATAAAAAACGATCACATTTAAAGAAGAAAAAAGTGCTCTTTATTCCAAACAAAGCATCGGTTCACACAGCATTAGATGCTAAAATTGCGTGAAATACACTTCAAATTGGTTGATCGTCCACCTTATAATCCAGATTTACCTCATAAGGAAATTTTCCCGTTTCAAAACTTGAAAAAATGGCTCGCTGGAAAAATATTCATCTCAAACGAAGAAGTGATTACCGAAACTAACGCGTATTTTGAGGGGTCGCCAAAATCGCGGTATTCAGATGGTAGGTATAAAAAAGTTGTAATATCGTCTTACTAAGTGTATAGAGCTAAAAGGAGACTACTCGTATGTTGGGAAATAAATGGTTTTTGAAACACAAAAAATTTTTTTTTCCTACTTAGCTAACTTGAATATCAATCCGCCCTCGTATATTAGTTTTCTTTAAATTTTGTTTGGCTTAGAAATATTTCTCGGCTTAGTGAAACTGAAAACCTTTCTTCACAAACATTCTTTATTGAATATTTGAATTATTGTCTGCGGATTACATCATTGACTTTGTGTACAAAAATGAAATTTATGGCTTACTATGATTTTAAATTGTAAATAAAACACTTAATTAATATAAATCAATTTCAACACTTGGTCTTTCGTTAATTTAAAATAACGACCACCCGTGATTTCCTAACAGGAATGTGCATGTCTCTTGCATATCTAACAAGTTAACAAGAAGAGAGTGCGTAATAAATTAAGAGAGCATGACAGATAAAATCTATTATGTAAAAAACGAATATACATATCGCTCCTTTATTGCAACATAGCCATATCTCAAAAAATTAGCTTTTCGAGTCAATAATGCAGAATTGTTAACAGTACTACCTTTTATATTGTGCCAAAAATTTATTCAAATTACTTTTAAACTGTTTTCTTTATAAGATATTTTCTAAAAAAATTTCGAAGACTTGTATGGAAACTAAAAATTTTAAATGCGTTTTTCTCGAAACAAGCGTTTTTGACTTATGACTATGTTGCAATAAAAGGGAGATATATACATGTCAGAGTTGCCAAAATGAAAATTTTACTCTAATTTTGCAGATTTTTCAAGAAAAATAAGATTTTAAGATCTTTTTCTCAAAATTATGATTTTTGAAATCAGCGTCTAATGAACTTTGACTAATTTAATAACATTAATCTTTACCACCTAAGCGCAATACGGACATATTTATTTTATATTTATTTAATTGTAAAGATTGTAAAGAAGACATGTTCCGATTATGTAATAGTAATGTAATAATAGTGTTTAATCACTGCACGAAATTCACTTTTTTCCATTTTTCTAGCATCACTAAAGTTGCTTACTTCAAACGACTATAACAAATAAACTAATCGATGAATTTGAGTAAAATTTTCACAGCTGACGTTTGACAGATCGCAATTGCAAAAAGAAAATTGTGTTTGTGCTGCCATCTAGCGCTAGGTAGCTTCAATATCAATCCGCCATCGTATATGTACATATGTATATTGGAATTGAGGAATTTTGGATATGAAAATTTTCAAATTGGAAATGCGTCTCGAAATAGCTTTGAGAATCCTGCGTTATGTTGAAATTTATATTTCTATAAAATAAATTAAACAAGATATTGAAAACATAAATCGTTTTGTCTGAAAATTTTTGAGCATGACATAGTCGCCATATTTTAAAAGTCATCATCCTCATTCCATAAAAAACTGCTCGCTTTTACACTCGTCATTGACTCGTCTAATCTTAATAGACACTTGATATTTTCTAGATCTGAAACAACAGATAAGCAGATACGAGTACTTTTAACAGTAACACTCTTTCGTAGTCGGCAACAAGTGTGCTCTGAGTTAATGAAACCACAATTACGTCTCTTAGAATAAGAGGGAAGATTTAGTATGAACAGAGGTGAAATAACTCAATGTAATCTCTCATATCGCCATATTAAAATAATTACTTAAAATGCGAGAGTAGAAGTAGTACTACTTTGCATTGAAGTTTTTGCTGGGCTACTTCAAACCTTTATAAATATGTTTCCAAATTTTTTTTGTTTAACAAACTTGACTTTGATATTAAAAGATTTCATTATAATATGACTAGTGGTTATTTAATGTTAATGAATGCGATCATTAACACCAGCGACACTTTTTAATGTGTTGTTTTGCTCACTGGACGGACGAGAGGTAAATAAAATTGTGACAACAGGTTGTTTTTTTTTTTTTTTTTTTTTGCTATCGATCGTTTGGGTGTTTATCTTCAAGCATAGTTTTAAGATAATTTTAGATTCACGCTGAGATATTGTTTTGTTTTGGATAATTCTTCATTTTTTACACTTGGCACTCTTTTACGTTTCTTTTGAAAGTAAAAATGACACTATTTTTTGGTTGGTCAACTCAAATTGCTGTTTGTCGTTAAATATGTATTTTCCCTCCTTAAACTGCCTGATCGATCCACATTGATCGCCTGCTTGTTGGGGGCTGTTAGTTTAACCAATCTTACTGTTGCTGCTTGTTTGAATGGATACATAAACACATAAATACGTTAATATAAACAAATACATGCTGATCATAACCACATCAGCAATTGAAAGGTTGTTTTGGGGGAAAAGTAAGACAAGCTCTCTTTTGGCTTATGAAGGCGAAGAAGAATAATTTGTCTTAAATTTTTTGTTTAAAACAAAAATCTTATGTATATAATGTTAAGTTCTAAAGGGTGGTGCAACCACAATGTAAGATGTTAATTTTGAGTCTACCTTAACGTCAAGTTTTTTGTCTGACATAATTTGACATCTCTTTGTTTCAGTTTTTGGCAAATTCAGCCATGGAGAGGCACACAGTTGAGCAGCTTGCTACGAAAATGGGGGTGTAAATCAAAATGCATTTAGTGCAATTCGTAATTTCTTTCTTCAGCAGTTAACAGACATTTGGGCAAATGATACTCCATGAGTGGCTGTTGAGAAACCAATGCGTCCACAAAAAGCGATAGCTAGGTGCATTTTATCGGCCGCTGGCGTCATCGAGCCGTAGTTCTTTGAAAATGAGTTCGGCCAAGAAGTTACCGTTATTGATGTCTGTTATTATAGACTACTTGTGGCCAGGAATTGAGGATATGAACCTGAACGATATACCGTTCCAACAGAATGGTGCCACTAGCCACACAAAACAATAGAGGAATATGTTATTGACAAAATGTTTATGTTGTTAACAACAATTTCTAAAGGAATATGAAATAAAATTTTGTTTGATTTTTATAAACTTTTTTAAAAGGTAAACTTTTAAAAGTTACTTTTTTAAAAGGAACGTTTAAAAAGTACTTTTTAAAGCGTTATTTAAGCTACTTTTCAAAAGGTACTTTTTTAAAAGGTATCTTATTATAAGGTACTTTTTTAAAAGTTACCTTTTAATCAGGTACTTTTTTTAAAGGTACTTTTTTAAAAGGTACTTTCTTAATAGGTACTTTCTTAATAGGTACTTTTTTAAAAGGAACTTTTTTAAAAGGTACTTTTTTAAAAATTACTTTTCTAAAAATTACTTTTCTAAAAAGTACTTTTTTAAAAAGTACTTTTCTAAAAGGTACTTTCTAATAGGTACTTTTTTAAAAGGTACTTTTTTAAAGGTACCTTTTTAAAAGGTTCTTTTTTAACAGGTACTTTTTTTAAAGGTACTTTTTTTAATGGTACTTTTTTAAAAGTTAAGTTTTTAAAAGGTACCTTTTTATCAGGTACTCTTTTAACAAGTAATTTTTTAAACGGTACTTTCTTAAAAGGTACTTTTTTAATAGGTACTTTTTTAAAAGGAACTTTTTTAATAGGTACTTTTTTAAAAAGAACTTTTTTAAAAGGTATTTTTATTAAAGCTACTTTTTTAATAGGTACTTTTTCAAAAGGTTCTTTTTTAAAAGGTACTTTTTTAAAAGGTACTTTTTTAAAAGGTACTTTTTCAAAAGGTACTTTCTTAAAAGGTACCTGTTTAAAAGTTACTTTTTTAAAAGGTACTTTTTTAAAAGGTTCTTTTTTAAAAGGTACTTTTTTAAAAGGTACTTTTTCAAAAGGTACTTTTTTAAAAGGTACCTGTTTAAAAGTTACTTTTTTAAAAGGTATGTTTTTAAATATTACTTTTTAAAGAGATCCGTTTTTAAATAGTATTTTTTAAAGAAGATACATTTGTTAAAGGCTCTATATCAAAAGGTACTTTAAAAAAAACTAATAACCACTATTTAGCTGACAATTTTTGAAGAAAGTCAAAATAATAGAAATAAAATAACTAACTATTGAATATCAATACGACTCTGCGGCAATTGCAAAAGAGGCTCGAGTTTAATACTTGTGTATAAATTGCTGGCTGGGAGTAATCGTTCCAAATAATTTTGATTCTTGTGGCAGATATTCTTAAAGGTTATTTGTTGGTGTGGTCTGTTTTGTGTTTTGTTTTGCTTTTATTTTTTGTATTATTAGCACCTTTATTTCATTCTTGTATTTCATTTAATCGGCTTTAATTTTCCCTGAATTTATGTTTTCTTTCTTTTGGGTTTGATCATAAAATACGTTTATGATTTGTGAAAAAAAAACAAAAGTTTTCGAAGATGATTTTATGATGCAGTTTTAACTGAAATTTTTTGTTTTTAATTCTGATTATAAAAAAAAATCGATTAACAAGTGTTTTTTATTAGTTTTAAACAGACACTTTAACACATTTATTATTTCTCAAATTTATGGGGCAATTAAATTTTTTGATAATAAGAGTGAATCAGGCAGTTTAATTTTATAATAAATAACTGATAAATGAGTAATTTTTAATTAAGAAGAGTAGTACAAATTGTGATAACAATAAGATACTTTAAGATGAATGAAACAGTGAATAGGGTGAGGTATTATACTTCATGGGACAAGGTGCATTATGGTCTATAAGGTGGCAGCACTAGAGGAAAATTACAACAATACAACAAAAACGGCAATGTGGTAAGCTATGATTGTCAAAACTTGTTGTAACTTTTTCCACAATTATAAGCTATGAAAGAATCTTTTCACTATAACAAATTACTTTTATTTCAACTCTTTTTATGTGCATATAATAATTTTTAAATGTTTAATTCAGAATAAACCTTAGTGGTTTGTTCTAGTCGTTGACATGTAATATGCTATCGATTATATTTTTAGGAGAAAAAATATGTGTTCTTTGTTTTTAATAAAAAAAAATATTTGGGTACGTGTTGATTTGAGCAAACATCAAGAAAACAAAAACTGCTTGCAGCTCAACGCGGGCTGATCACGATTGAGGAGCCTACCTTGGCTGAAACGTCCTAGCTGTGGTTGAAACCTACAACTCAGGAAGTTGGTGTTAGTATCCTTGATAATTGTTTGTTGTGTGGCTTTTTTCGGGGACTAACACCCTCCCGAGGGTATGTTGGAATTTTGTGAGTTATTTGAACAATATCAACACCTTTTCAACAGATACCTGTACTGTAAGAAACCAGTGATGATGGTTGACGGGTGAGTTGCTTTAAGGGCTGATGCTGCTAGTGGACTTCCTACTCATTGAGCCTTGTCTTCCTTTGATTGCTGGGAAATTGCGTACAGGAGGGATTAGAAGGCCCGAACTCCTCAACAAGAAGTGGCTCATATGGCTACAAACATATGGCACATCAGTCACACGCGGGCGCTGGTGAAGCGTGAATAATTCACTCCGTGGAACTGGTTCTTCATCAGATCAGGTGCTGATGTAAATCTTTATCACAGCTGTACGATGTAACATTGAATCATTTTTATATGGTGATATATGGCATTTTACATTGCAATCGCAGATAAAACGCTAATAAATGATTTTGTTTTGTTACAGCTAATGGATACTTCCAGATCGAGGAGGAATTCAGACGCATGCAACTCATATTGTTATTTTCGAATTATTATTAATTATATTATAACATCAAAATATGTCATACTCTACCTCTTTGTTTTAATAATTTTATATGAATAATCACTGCGTTGATTATTATAGTAATGTTTTATTACAATAAAGCTATTCGTGACGTTATTGTGATCGCTTAAGGATTATTTATGGAAAAATAAGATTAGTTAACATAATAACATGGTTGGATATGCCGGTAATATGGTAACTTCAATTTGTACTATGGTTACTCACTGTTACAACAATGTTGAAGCTGAATATAGTGTAGTTATATATACATTTTTTGAACAAACCTTTAGTCAGTCATGTAAATTGCGTTTTAAATATAACAATATAATATTGTCGGCAACAAACATGTAATTCAACTATAATATGTTGCCCTTAGAATATTGTCGTATCAACCATAAAAAAAAATGTGTTGAATATGATTCGGTATCATCGAAATTTAAAAATACACTGAAAATTAAAAATTTTCCACACAAAAATGGTGCGAAACGCACCGAGATGACAACGCTATAAAACACGATGTCCTAGACAGACGAGGCCTTTTACACTCCCTTACGAGGCAGGTATTATTGATGGTTTGCTTTAGCAGTTCTCATGAAATGTATATTTTGGTAGGCCTTATAATATATTTAAGGCCGTCTTAGTAGATCTAATTAGAGGCCCTTTAAAAGTTTTCCGCAGGGAAGTAAACTAAAATGTCGGTCATTTTTTCATAGTGTCCTGGGGGCTAATTCTGTCATTCGCTTACGAGCGAGTTCTTTCTCGAATGTGCGTGTTTTTATACTTTTGGGATTGTCTCATTCGATATCGTGTAAAAGGTATCGAAATTTCTAATGATGTCATTCGATAGCGATAACCATTCGAATGCAACCGTGCAACTTTTTACTCGTAAGCAAAAAACCGGACAAACAGAAAAACACAAAAGAAATGTAACTTCAAAATTTGTTTTGAATATAAAATTAAATATATAAATAATTTTTATTTCAGGTCAGCAGTAACGAAAATTAATTTTACACAAAAAGAAATTTTGACCAATTTTATGGCAGTACATACTTCTTTATAAATTGGTCACACAGCTTATTTTTCATTTCATCAATGACCCGCTTTGTAATTTTGCACACATGACTTTGGCTAATCCCCATTAAAAAATCATTTCCAATGGAGTGTTAGAATCCTCCTGAAGCCAAAAGCGCAAGTGTAGCTGCGAACTGAATTTCTGGAGGAAAGTTGTGCCTCAAAATTTAATTAGCCCAACAGATAGTTAAACACTTTCTTTGTGAGTCTAAATCGTCTCTTGAAACTGTGAATTTTTTTTTTTTTTAGCTTTTATTTATTTATTGAATCTTCACAATGTGAACTAGCAATAAGTATTCAAATCTTAACACTAAATACAAAAAAAATTAACTAAGTCCAGCCAATACTGGACAAAATTTTTATTTTGTGCCAATTATATCGGTAAATTACCTATTTAAAGCTCTGATGGTGGCAACAGTATCCCTTCTTCTCAACCGAGTGTGATCGCTAAAGTTAAGAATGTTTCGTGCAAGAGGGTTTGGGTGAAGTTCCAATTTGCTGATATATATTGTCGTATACTTTGAAAATTCGTCTTTTACTAACGGAACATACGAATGCTTGTGAATTCGTAAGTTTTTTACGTACCATGGAGCTGCAGTAATCGTTCGAAGAATTTTTTTTTGGGTTTTTTCAATGTTCAACTGTGAAATAAACATTCTTTATTGTATGGATGTATTTGAACGAAATATTGACTGCACTTACTCGTTGTTTGGCAAATTTAAAGGATCTGTACTTCCCCTAATTTTTTTCTTATTGTATTAAGAGTAACCGTTTCGTCGAAGTCAGACGATGATGCATAATATAATAATATTGATTCTATTTCTTTTGCGTTTTTATTTTGATTGAATTTGTTGCTCGTAAATTTTAGCTTGTTTTGCAAAAACATATGATTTTTGTTGACCATTTTCGGCAGTGTTATAAAACACATTTTATCAGTATTTTGCAACACTGAAGTGATGACTCGACTCGTTACGTAACGCGTCACATCATTAGAAATTTACACGATATCGAAATTATTTTCTACTCGATAGTAATTTCGATCACGAATGACAGAATTAGCCCCCAGAGAAGAGTTTTTGGCGGATACTTCTATCAACAACGTTGCACACTAGGCCGGCCATCTCTGTTCTTGTAGGGTCATTTCGTTTTCTACTTACCCGCTCTATTAGTGGTGGGTTGTTTTTTATTGTAAAGTTTTCTAAATAGCAGCATGATGTCGTGTTTTTATTTTTATTTTTTTTATTTTGCAAGAGTTGTTCAGCAAATATGAAATTTTTATTTCAATTAACAATTTTTTTTATTAAAAATTTCTTTTTTATGGTATTTTTATTTATTGCACTTTAGCACAGTTTTGTGTTTCACGATTATAAATTTGAAAACACTTTTAGTTTTTAATTTCTCTTTTATATATTTTCCTTTTTTTTTCAACAGAAAAAAAAAATTAATTTTTTATTTTCATATTAATTTTATTATATTATTTCTTGTTATTCTTGGCTTTTCTCACACGAAAGCGAAATAAAAATAGCGTTGTAACTTAAGAAACCAATTTTGTCAACTGAATCTTGTTGTTTGAGTTGGAAATAAAACTAAATTTATGCATTTTACAGCAGGCACGTGCTTAAAATAAAAATAAATAAATAAAAAATAAACAACACCAGGTGAACAAAAACAAAATCCAAACTAATTTAAAAATAAAACTCATCTTTTTATGTTAATTGGATTAGATTGCTTTATGTTTAACTAAATATACTTTTTAGACAATAGTTTAAACTTTCAGCTTTTTTTTTTTTTTTTAATTTATAATAATTTATGTATTTGTGGTTTTTTATTGATAAAAAGTAATTTGAATATTTATGGTTTGCCGCTGTCAGAGATTTGAAATGGAATATAACTGGAGCAGTTCAGCTGATTAAAATTAACATGATGTAGCAAGAGAAGACACTTTCCTTTAGAGTTTGACAGTTTTTCAACATTACTCACAGTTGATTTAACATGTTTTCTTTTTGTTTTAATTTCTATTGGGCTTAAGAACAAACACGTTGTGTTGTGGCAGATAGCGAAACAACAAATGTTTGTTAGTTTTAAAATTAAAGTTTCTTTTTTAACTTTGATTAAAAATAAAAAATTGGTATAAAAAAAAACTCATACACACACACGTGCAGTCGCATTTGCCGCTTATCAGTGGCAGTAGCGGCTCTGTTGGTGGTGGTGGCAGTGGCGGTGGCGGTGCTGTTGTAGTTTTAGTTACAAACTGGTGGTGGATGGTTCAGTGATTTTATTGCTGTTAACCTACCTGCAACAATAACAAAAATAATAAAAACCAAAACCTTAATCAAAATGAATGGCCCAATTGAGCGGATATTAAAAAGAAAAAAAGCTTAAACAGGTGGCGCAGCAGTAACATTTGTAAACTTACAAGCAGTTTTACCATCTACATGCCTGATACCTGACAGAGCAAAGCGCTCAACGTTTCAGGGCTACTCTTCCCTTTACGTAAAACTCCCCAGTAGGGTGATCGATTATTCTACTTTTTCTGAAACCGGTTTTCGAATACCGGCAATTTAGAAGACCGGATTCCGGCTAAAAATTAAAGAAAACCCCGGTTAACCGGTTTTTCTAAAACAATAATTAAAAACAAATTTGTTAGCAAAATAGTACTTAAGAAAAAAAAAACAAAGTAAAATAACAATTGCTAAATTCACAAACTCAGTCGTATCCGTTATCGATGTAGTTGCCATATTTGAAGATTTTGGGTATTGAAAATAACACTTTGACGATTTTTTTAGATCACATTTTTACTGTCATATCTTTCAAGCAACTCCATGCATACCTTTACCTGTTTAAAGTTAATTTATGTAGGAAATGAAAGTAATATTTATGGTACGTAAATATATAAGTATGTATATTTGTTATACTGAAATATTATATGATAGTTATTCTAGAGTATACATATGCTCGTATTGTATATTTTAGAGCTGAATTTTAAATACCATATGTGAATAGTGCTTAAAAAAATAATAAGCTAAAAATGTAAAAATTTCTATGTAAAAGCATGTGCTTTAAGTAGACTAAATGTGAAGATGAATTCAAAACTTTAACTTCTATAAATCCTTAAAATATAATAAAAGAAGAAGTCGTCTTTTCTCTAACATAATGAAAGAGTGTTCTTATTTCATCGTAGATTTCGAAAGACGAGATACGAGTCAGGGCCATTATTACAACTGACGAGTAGTTAACATTAGGATTTTATCGTACAGATAATATATTTTTGGTTATCATTATTATTACAAGTTAACATTAACCTGAACAATTACTGATAACATAACAGCAGGTTTATTCTCATGGTAAATTTCAAAGTTAAATATAAGCTTATGAAGCTGCCATATTTTCTGCTGAAAAAATTTTAACTTAAGTTGTAAAAATGGGAAAAATTTACTTTTGACTCTATCGTTCACGTTAACTAATGTTAAGGTTAACTATCAAGAACTTTATCACTAGGTTGTAATAATGGCCCTTAAAGTAACTAAGTGTATTAAACTTGGAAAATTTATTTTACGTTATAAATATGATTTTCGGAATTAAGTATCTTGTTATGACTAAGTTTATAGCAAAAATCGTATCGTCTTCTGCAAATGTGCGAGTTTGCATCCAGGTACATGAGTCTTAACAAAACCAATGAGAAATTAGTTGAAGAGACCATTTTCGGAAAAAAATGTTGTATACTAAAGACTACTCGTATCTAAAACTTTGCAACTGTGGTTGTTATGCGCTGTTGAAATAAATCGTTTATTCAAAAATAATTAATTTTACTAGCTGACGATTTGTTCACGATTTGCAATAATCATGTTGACGATTTTTTACTGCGAATTTGACGATTTTAAACCATATTTATCTGGGAACTATGGAGCTATGGCCTGTAGAAGATCACAAAATTATATTTAGTTAAAAATAACATCACATGAAATACAATTATTAACAGCCAGTTCGCCGATGTCGAAAGGATAAGTTCATTCGCACTCTTGGGTTTTTTCTAACTTTATTCTATGCGAACGATATTTTTTTAAGTATTTTTCTATTCTTCCAATAACAAACAGCTCCTCTATTTTCCATAATATTTGGAATTTAAGTGATGCTGTCACACATCGCATTTATTAGGAATTGTTTAGACAGCAAAAAATTTAACTTGACTTTAAATATAACTTAACTAATTTTGTATTTAAAATTGGGAATTAACTAATTTTGTATTTAAATGCGAAATAAAAACTGGACTGATATCATTTAAACTGATGTTATTAATTATATTTGAATAATTTTTCTAAATGTAATCATTACATTATATTTTCATTGAAATACATTTAGGTTAGGTTAGATTTGACAGGCTGCCGTTTTGTTGCCTGGATATGATATGTATCTCCGCAGATCTACATATCACTGGTTTAGAACCAACCCGAGGATCGGATAAAGGAGTCCAATCCACTTACATCGCATTCCGATACCTCCGTCAAATCATGCAGCATCGGTCTGCCTAGATACAACGCCCTTATATAAGAAAGAGCTGGACACTGACAGAGGAAGTGCTCTACGCTCTCTTCTTCCTCCTCGTCTCTGCAACTTCTACAGAAGTCATTAAATGGAAGATTTAACTTCCTTGCCTGCATCCCTATGTGGCAATGTCCCGTCAGGACCGCCACAGCAGAACGCAACCTCCGTCGGGGCAAACCCCTAAGGATGATAGTCCTCCTGTTATCATATCTGGGCCATGTCAGCCTTGATATTCGACAGGTATCCTCGCTAGGCCATCTGTCTTGAGCGGTCTGAAAAAGTCGACGCTGTACTTGTTTCTTACAGCTCGCAAGCGGGATTCCAACAATACCATCAATATCTCTTTGTTGTAGCTGGACACCGGCATTTGTCAGTTCATTCGCTACTAGATTTCCGGACACTTCACTGTGCTCTCGTACCCTGATAAGCTCCAGGTTCGAATGTCTCGCTATCTCGTTTAGAGATATCCGCATTCACGAACCAACCTGGATGTCGTATAGACTCCAGCTAGTGCATACAACGCAGCCTTACTATCAGTACAAATTCGGATATCATTCTTATATATCCTGTAGTACCTTAACCAGTTAGGTGCCTTCATAATGGCCGCAATTTCGGCCTGCGCTACGCTACACTCATTTTGCAGCCTGAAACTCATCTTCCTTTCACCGACTCCGGAGTCCGACTTGGATCCATCTGTAAAAATTTCAAGCACATCCTCTTGACGATCTGTGCCAGTCGTCGCGGAGAACGATCCTGATAAGATTACATCAAATCTCTTGTCGGGCAGTAGAGCCGGCGAGCAGTAACCAATATTCTCCGGAAGGTTCACTATTCTTCCTATTATTGAGGCATGACCATAAGTCGCCTCCTTCCACGTCCCGCTTGACCACAGCCTGATAGCCGAATTCATGGCTATTTCCTTCACCATGAGATCAGCCGGCAGCCTGTTCAGCACAGTGAAAAGTGCTTTCGATGGCATAGTGCCGGAAGCACCAGTCACCATCAAAGCAGCAGTACGCAATATCTTTTCTGCGATTTTGCAGTAGGTGGTTTTCTCCAACGACTTCCACCACACAAGCGCCCCATACGTTAGAATGGTCTAACATTTACTTTTGAAAACATTTTTTTTAGCATTTATTGTTTTTTAAAAACGTCACCCTTTTTTCTTAAAAATACCTTTTCTGTATCACTTTTCGAAAATTTTCGAAAGCAACGCTGCATATTTGTAACAAAACAAAATTATAAAATATGTATGTATATTAAATCGCGGTTAAACGTATTATTAATTTCTGTTTATTTGGTATTCGAAAAACAGCCGTTTCAAAAACCCGATTTTAGTAAAACTAAAAAACCCGGTAAAAACCGATTGAATAATAACCATTCGATCACCCTACTCCCCAGTAAGTCTAAATAAGCCAAAACACTTTTTTTGCCATTCATATTACGTATGAATTAAAATAATTTATTTGTAATAACTTTTAGGGAACAAAAAAAAAACAATGCAAAAAGTATTACAGTTCATAATGCACCTTCTTCATATTGGTTATCTAAGTAAACATTACTTACAAGAGTACTTTAAATATGCATTATTAACTATTTATTAGGCAGGCTCCATATTTTTAAATTGATGCCTATTATGTGCCGCTTTTTTTGGTTGCTTACTGTTGAATTACCAGATCTGATCTGATGACTTGAATATTCATTTGTTACTATGGCGCTGGTTTGATGAAAATACTTGCAGCACTATGGTGGATTTCTTTCGCAAAATACGTTAAATAGATGAAACGTTAGCAGTTTTTAGACCTAAAAATTTGTTCACTGACTACTTTATTAATACCATTAAAGGCCCTGATTCACTATCCCACACAATTGTACAATTCATTCACAGGAAAGTGTTTCAAAAGTCTGGTCGACTTGAAACAGTCGATTCAAAATGGCATTGTGGCCATACTAATATACAAGTATGATTGCAATAAGTTATATACACAATAAAATAATTAAAAATGGGTGCCACGATGGCTTATTTGGTAGAGTACTCCACCAACAGTATCGAGGTCGCAGGTTCGATTATTCCTGCCTGGGATTTACTGCAGACAAGCAGTATTTGTGTTTGTTTAAAAAAAAAAAAACTTTAGATGCTTTCAGACTAAAAACTTTTAATAACATAATTATTTTACATTGCTTAAATTTTTTCGCAAGGCACCAACAATATTCTCGTATTTTTCACAATATATCGCACAGAAACCATAATGTTTTAAAAAGTTTCATAAAAGGTGTGTTCCACGTGAACAACGAAACAGGCCGAACTAGTCCAAAGTAGTTCAAAAACTTTCCACGTAAAAATTTTTGTGCAATTTTGAGAGAAAATGAGAGAGTAATTTTTTTCATTTCCTGTACAAATTAGCCCGAACTTTTTCTTTGGGTAAGTTCGGACTAGAATTGGATAATCAGCTGTTTTATGTTTACTCTGCCTTATTCATCGACGTCTCACAAGCTTTTGATAAAGTGTGGCACGATGGCTTAATGCATAAAATAAAGTTTAACTTACCTGCAAACATACATAAGCTTTTGGAAAGCTATTTATATTGTCGATAATTTATAATAAAAGAAGGCGATTTCGTAAGCCCCGCCCAGCCTATTGAAGCTGGAGTTCCCTAAGGCAGCATATTAGGGCCTATCTTATATTTGATCTAAGCATCTGACATGCCGACAAGCACCAACATTCACACTTCAACATTTGCAGATGATACAGCATTCCTTAGCATACATAGTAACCACCAGCAAGCATCAATAAATTTACAGAAACATATCGACAAACTAGAGAAATGGCTCAAGCTTTGGAAAATCAAGGTTAATGAACAAAAGTGTGCCCATGTTACATTCGCACTGCGTCTAGGAACATGCTCACCCATTACTATTAACAATAAAGTAATACCTCAACACAGTGAAGTCAAAGACCTCGTTATTCATCTTGACTGTAGACTAACATGGAAGTCGCACATCGAGGCAAAAGTAACGCAAATGAAATTGAAAGCAGTGCAAGTTAACTGGCTAATAGACAGAAATTCGACCTTGAAGCTTGATTGTAAACTTTTGCTGTACAACTCGATTCTAAAGCCAATATGGTGCTATGGGATTCAATTATGGGGCACAGCCTCGGCATCTAACATTGAAAAAATTCAAAGAAGTCAAAATAAAATTCTCCGTAGAATTACAGATGCTCCATGGTACGTTAAAAACTCACGAATCCACGCAGATCTGATCGTACCTTTTGTGAAATCTGAATTTGTGAAGTACGCGACAAGATATATTAACAACAGCGTTGTCAACTCGGTGCGCTTCGCACCGTTTTTGGTGCTTTTTAAAATTATTTGTGCGAAAAATTCTTTCGTCGGTGCGGGGTGCACTTTTTTTACATTTTCGGTGCGTTTTTCAAATTTCGGTAGCAGAAAATCAAATTCAACTCAACTTTTTGTTTTAATGTAAGAAAAAGTGTTCAAAATTTTTACGTAGCACAATCATGCTATTGTATATTATACACACTTTCGAAAGAAAAAGAAACATTTGCTGCTTTTAGAGAGTGTTTTGCTACTAAACGATCAAGGCAAGTTTGTCAAATATTACAATTAATGCAGTCTCTAAACAGTGAAGTTCGTATTTATGATTGCTTGTAAATTCGTTACTGTTTTGGTAATTGAGAAATTGCCAAATTATTAAAAAAAATTATAAAGTTTTTCCAAAACGTTTGCATTAAATATTGATTATATATTATAATTCTGGCAAATTTTCGTTTATTTCAATAAATAGTTTTAAAGACACCGCTTACGAAAATTCAAGAGAAATGTACACTGTGTTTAGTAGAATTGCCATTGGTTGAATCAAGTCTTCAAGGCTTGTAGTGCGATTCTGTAACTTTTAGTGATCGATAATCGTAAATTCTTTCGACAGTAATGGTTGCATGTTTCTGCAATATAATTTTGACGACGGTAAGCAGGTATTTCGGGTTAATGAAAATAAACTGTAAAAGTCACAGCTGATTTCGGTTGACAGCAAATATAATTAAATGTTATCACGCAAAGAAAAGGCATTTTGATATATGGTTGCGACAACATTAATATATATTCTATAACAGTGTGTATCACAGCGTATTACCGGTTTAATTACAGTTTATTCCTCTACAAATATGTTACGTTTGCAGTTCTGTAATTCTATTGTCACCGTCTATAAATTTCAAGATATGGTTGCATGCAATAATGGCAATTGTGAAAAATTTTTAAAAAACAGCAATAGCTTTTATCACATCCAATATAAAAATGTTTGTGTTTATAATATGTATGATATGCTAATTCATATCCGACAAAAGAGTTTAAAAAATAAATTTGCTATTGTTGTCATTAATAATATTTTCTTTCAGTCGGTGACACATATTTTTTTTTTTTTTTTTTTTTGAAATAAAAATGTGTTTTGTGTACTTTATAATTTGAAAAATATATACATATACTTATTTGTTCAGCTTAATATAAAAAGGAGAAAAAAGAACACGAAATTGGTGAAAAATACATTTGAGCATTCGCGAAAATATAAAGATAACTCTGTAATATTAAGATATAAACTTGTGCAACAATACGGCTACGTGCAACCATATTAATGCGGTTAAATATTACTTTTAAAGTTGAAATCGCAAGCGAAGTTCTTAATAACTATTTTTGTTTTATTGCAGCAGATGGATAATTCAACATCAAAGAGGAGATGCACCTGATTATTTTTTAGAATATATATTAAACATAGTATTAACATATATTATAAGCTGTATTTTTCTTGTAATTAATGAGCATATGTATGTATTTGTGCTAATTATAATAAATATATGGTTCCATTGCAATAAAGCTATTTGTGACATTAGTATGGTTGTTTCATGAAAGTAACATGGTTACATATGAGAAAAGTATGAGTGGTTAGTTTAAAAGTATGGTTGAGTATGACAATTATTTGATAAGTTTAATCACCAATGTGGTTACTTATTATTATAATAATGTTAAGCCAAAATATAGTATGGTTACTTATAATATTTTTTTACAATACTATGGTGTGTCCTGTCAATGGTGTTATAAATGTAACAATGTTGTATTATCAAGTACAACCATATAACCCAACAATAGTATGTTGCCCTTAGAATATTGTCGTATCAACCATATATTTTTTTCTACGCGATTGCTTAATAATAAATTTGAGAAATATCGTTATAAATATTATAAAAGTAACATTATCTTAATAAAACTAACAGAGTCGTACTAGAGGTCAAGTTTGACAAACACGAATTCTAGCTGTTGAACGAATTTGATGGCATGGCATTCAAGCAGTTTAATTGTATAATAGGTAGTCGTTTAAAAGGCTGTTTCATTATCGTGTTTTTAATATAAAAATTTTATTTTATAATACAAAATAGGTTTTCGAAAATGAAAAGAAAAAATTCAAAATTCGGTGCGTTTTCGTTGAAAAAACGCGCTTTTTCCCCATTTAGGTGCGTTTTGAAATTTCAAAGTTGTCAACGCTGCTTGTGGAACACACCTAATAGCCTATTTACACCAAAGCGAAATCTGCTCATTCGAGATTTCAAGCCAAATCTAGTAGATTTTGAGGAGATTTCCCATACAAAATGAAATCTACTTTATGAGTAGATTTCGATGAAATCTCCTGAAATCTACTCAGTACTAAGCGATGCAAGTGTGATTTCTTGCAAAAAGTACTTAAAAACCCGCATGCATAAATTATTTTTGAGCAAATGAAATCTTGCTAGATGTCAAAAAACGGTGGTGTAAACGATATAGATTTCGTTATAGATTTCAATTCAAATCTACTAAATTTTGAGTTGGTGTAAATGCGCTATAAGATTTTTCAAATCGCACAATTTGTCAAATACTCTGTAGCAGGGTTTCTTTTTTTTTACACTTTTTCAGCATACATGCTTTATTTAGTAGATCACACGATCGTGATAGTGTAACAAGGCCTTAAGCGGTTACGAGACAAGTTCTTTCATAACTCTTTCATAATTACCTAACTACATATATAATTATTTGATCTTGTTTAAGTAAATATTTCTTATTTTTGCAGCTAAAGATCGTTTTATTTTATATAAAACAGTATTTATTTTCAGTATTTATTTTCAATATTTCGATAACAATTTGTTATCATCGTCAGGGAAATTAATATGTTATTCATATTAATATGTTATAACATATTAATTTTCCTGACGATGATAACAAATTGTTATCGAAATTTGAAAATAAATGCTGTTAAATATTTTATATAAAATAAAACGATATTTAGATGCAAAAATAAGAAATATTTAATATGAGCCTCCTTAACTCGGTACATAAAAATGCATATTCATGCACAAATACATATACTCGTATACATACTTATTTATGTATAGTTAATAAACCTATCTGCCAAATATCAGCCACTGTTTTTCTTGTATTAATTTATTATTATTTCACGCTTTGATACATTTTTTAATATTTGCTTTTAAAATACTCGTACTCGTACACAGGCAGTTGTGAAGATTTCTTATACTCGTATGAGAGTACTTGTACTATTTGCAATTAGCAATTTAAAAAAGTGTTACTGGTACAAAAATAAGCATAAAAAAATACACTTAAATAAAATTAATACAAATTTTGAGGCTAATAATAAAAATAGAATAGAAAATTCAGATTTTATTTTTTTATACATTTATTAAATAAAGTTTTTAGTTTAACTTTTTGTTAAACTTTGCTTAATGTTTTAATTTCCCAATTTTTACCAGTGTAGATACAAATTATTATACTGCCCGCTACGTGGGTTCATAAATATTCAACAAATAGAAGTTACTCCATATTAAGGCAGTCCTTAAAGAGAAAGAATTATTAGTTTTAAGTCATAAGTCCGCTTTTACATTTGGACCAGTGTTGCCAGTAAAATTTCAAGAAAGATAGATTTTACTTTCCAAAAAGATAAATTTTTACCCAAAAAGATACATTTTGAAAAAATTTGAAAATCACTTTTTAACAGTTTAACATTCATTTACATAACCTTTTTACTTCGTATATAATGAGTTGTACTCTTTTACTCACAGCCATTTATCATTCACATCATACGTTGTCTTTTTTGGGCGAACGGGCTATAAATTATAACGAAGTTCCAATAATTCCATATAGAAACATATGTACATAAAATTTATTTTCCATTAAACAACAAATGAGGTATTCCCGGCCGCAATAAATAAAATTCTGATCAGGTATCACGATCATGGGTGCCATTTATCATAGTCTATTATCTTATCATATAATGGGTGATTTTATAAAAACTATCGGAAATTTAAAAAAAAACACATAAAATTCAGAAAAATGCATGAAATATTTATTTGGATCGATAGTTGGGTCGATATAATTTAATGTTTGAGGATTATTTCATGCAAATGTTGGCCGCGGCTGCGCCTCAAATGGTCCATCCGCTTAGTCCAATTTTGGCATACTCTTTCCGACATTTCGGCCGGTATCTCACGAATAATGTTGGCAATGTTGGCTTCCAGTGCGTCAATCGAAGCGGGGTTGTCGCTATAGACATTAGCCTTAACATAGCCCCACAAAAAATAGTCTAGAGGCGTTAAATTGCACGATCTGGCTGGTCCCAAGCATGAAATAAACTGTTCACCGAACTCGCCTCTCAATTGGTCCATTGTTTCGCGTGCTGTGTGGCATGTGGCACAAAAAAAAGTTTGTTATCATCGCACGGTAGCGCTCACCACTCACAGTAACGTTGTGATTCGCATCATCTTTGAAGAAATACGGCCCAATGATGCCGCCAGCCCATAATCCGCACCAAACGGTTGTTTTTTGTGGATGCATTGGTAGCTCTTGCAATGCTTCTGGCTGCTCTTCACTCCAAATACGGCAGTTTTGCTTGTTCACGTATCCATTCAACCAGAAATGAGCCTCGTCGCTGAACACAATTCTTCGATAAAAAAGTGGATCTTCATCTAACTTTTCAAGAGCCCATTCACCAAAAATTTGGCGTTGTGGTAGGTCGTTTGGCTTCAATTCTTGCACCAGCTGTATCTTATAAGGCTTCACACCCAAATCCATCCGCAAAATGTTCCACGTAGTGGAGTAACAGAGGCCCAATTGCTGCGAACGGCGCCGAATTTTCTTCAGTTCGCACTCTACGTAAGCGTGTTGGTGGTTTAATGTCCAACAATGTAAATTTTGTGCGAAATTTTTTTACAATAGCCCGAATAGAAGCCTCAGTAGGTCGATTAAACTGACCATAAAATGGGAGAAGCGCGCGATGAACTTTCTTAACAGAGCACGCATTTTGGTAATAAAATTCAATAATTTGCAAGCGTTGTTCGTTTGTAAGACGATTCATGATTAAATTATAGACCAAACTGAAGATGTTTGACAGTGACACAAGATACAAAACGTGCGTGAGCTGTCAAAACTAGTGTTGCCAAAAAGATAATAGCAAAAAAATCACCCGTTATTATCACTTTCCCAAAAAATACATATGTAAATAAAATACATTGATGAAAAAGCTTTGTACTACTCGTACGAGTACTAATTTTGTATAAGGATGTTTTATTGAATTGAGTTTTAGCTTAATATTTTCACTTTGATCTCATTGTTATGTGAAAATAATCATCATTTTGTAATAATTAACAAACGTTACTTTCTGAGTTTGGCATAAGAAAAATCAAAACAAACCCGTTTTAAGATTTTTCCCACAAAATAAGGATGTTTTCGGGCAAATCAAGAGTTTCCGATGCAAATATCTAGCGCCATTGCTCAAGATATTACAAAGTTAACTTTCCGTGTGTGTAATTGTACGCTGTTGTTGATGAAATCTGTAACTTTTCTTTTTATTTATTTATTTATTTAGTTAGTTTCAGTCTATGGATGAGAACAAAGATCCCTACAGACTATGAAAGATAACCTACAAAGAATAATAATAATAACTTATAATTAAACGTAGAAAAACATATTATTTCCGCATATTAAGAAGCAGCAGTTTAAAATATGTTTTTTCAGCGCTAAATTCAATAAAAGAATTGGATTGTTTCTGCATATTGTAGTTTACGGCATTAAGATAGATGAGACAACGAGTTGGAACTCCGAAACAAGCGTAATTAGTGCGATGAAACGGCACTTCAGAAAGTTTTGGAAATCTAAGATTCCTCGGGGGAATTCAAAATGGAACAGCTGATCATAGGTCAGGGCAATCAATGTTACCATTGATAATATCAAAAATAAACAAAGCAGATTGTACTTTACGTCGTAATTCCAAGGGCTGTAATCCAATGAACAAGCATTTAGATTCATAAGACACACTAGCTAAATAAGACAGAGGTAGGGTAGCAAATTTAATAAATAAGCGTTGAAGTGTCTCAATACGTGACACAAGGTAGACAACATGTGGACTCCAAACGTTTGCAGCATATTCTAACTTGGATCGTACAAATGACGTATAAATATATTTTAAAGTGTAAACATGGGAAAATTCAGAGCAATTTCTTTTAATAAAGCCAAGCATTTTAAACGCCTTTGGAAGAATATATTCTACATGTTTTACGAATGATAGTGAGCTGTCAAACACCACGCCTAGGTCAAGTTTTGTATTCGACGAATTCAATTGAACTCCACCAACTTTGAAATTAAAAACAGACGGATTCCTTGATCTATGAAAAGAAACATGAACACGTTTATTAATATATAAACGCAAATTATTAAGATGACACCAATCTTTAAGGCTATTAAGCTCATTTTGTAAAATATAAGCATCTCTATCAGAATCTAATTTCAAGAAAAATTTTAAATCATCCGCGTATAAAAGATACTTTAATTTCAAAAAGCAGCTACCAATATCATTAATAAATAAATTAAATAATAAAGGGCCAAGAATGCTACCTTGTGGAACACCGGATGTTTGATAATATGGCATAGAAGTATCGGGTGGTTAAATTTCAAGGGCCGATGTTGAATGTGAACCACACCTAAACGCCAAGTTTTTTTCCGAATTTTATTTGACATTTCTCTATTTCAGACTTACTCAATTTGAACCATGGAGAGATACACAATCCAACAACGTGTTAAAGTTATCCAGACTTATTATGAAAATGATGATCAATTTTCGAAGAAAATCATCTTCAGTGATGTGGCACATTTTCACCTCAGTGGATTCGTCAATAAACAGAACTGCCGCATTTGGGCGAATGAGAATCCAAGAGTGACTGTCGAAAAACCAATGCACCCACAAAGAGTAACTGTATGGTGCGGTTTATGTGCTGGCGGCATCATCGGGCCGTATTTTTTCCAAAATGAGGCCGGTCAGGCAGTTGCTGTGAATGGTGTTCGCTATCGTGAGATGATAACGAACTTTTTATGGCCCGAATTGGAAGATATGGATGAAGACAATATGTGGTTTCAGCAGGACGGTGCCACTTGCCACACAGCTAACGAAACAATTGCTCTTTTGCGCAACAAATTCAATGGCCGTGTTATCTCACGTAATGGCGATGTCAATTGGCCGCCAAGATCATGTGATTTGACACCGTTGGACTTTTTTCTTTGGGGTTATTTGAAAGAAAAGGTGTACGTTGATAAGCCAGCAACAATTCAACAGCTAAAGGATGAGATAATTCGGCACATTAACGACATAGAACCTCCATTATACCCCAGGGTCATCGAAAATTTGGACCATCGGATGGAGGGGTGCCGCCCTGGTCGCGGCGCCCATTTGGCCGATATTTTGTTCCATACATAATTGAATAATACCAATATATCATAATAAAATAAAATTACAATAATTTCCTAAATAGTTTGTGTTTTATTCAAAATCAACATCGGCCCTTGAAATTAAACCACCCTTTATAATCTTCAGTACGCACGATACAGGTTCTATTAGTTAAATAGGACTTAATCCATAAAAGGAAGGAAAAGCGAAATCCCATAAATTCTAATTTTGACAACAGTAATGCATGAGAAACTTTATCAAATGCTTTAGCAAAATCTGTATAATTTACTTCAACCTCACAGCCAAGCTCAAACGCCTTTAAGCAGAATTCACTAAATAAAGTAAGATTGTTTACAGTAGACCTACCCGTATAGAAACCATGTTGATATGGAGACATCCAGGGCTTAGTTACGAAAAATAGTTTTTTATAAATAACGTGTTCGAAGATTTTCGAGACATACTTGTATAAAATTTTATTGAATGTATTACAGATATATAGTGCAAAAAGTTATTTCTTAAACTAGAATCGAAAGTTATGTTGAAATTAATATGGTGCTACCGAAAATTTAGAAAAACGCACCGAAAATTGAAAATAGGCGCAGCGCGCCGGATAAGGATTTTTTCGCACAAAAAATTTTAAAAAATCACCAAAAACGGTGCGAAACGCACCGAGTTGACAACGCTGTTAGCATTGTCTTAAAGTCTGTTCGGCATTAATCTTATATGCTATGTGCAATGTCTTTACACTTTTTGGCCCAAATTTTGTTTTTCATAAATTTATAATTTGTTTTTTTTTATGAATTATTATAATTATTTACATAAAACTGTGTGCAAGCACTCACCTTATTTATGTCTGGGGTATTCTCATACACTGACATAAAAATTCTAGCAGACTGTTTTACTCTAAATGACTAATCTTAGATTTATAAAAATTCTATTTGCCGAATATCCAACATTTTTTTTATACTCATCACGCTTTTAAAATATTATTATTTAAACACCCCACAAAGACAGTTTGTAACTTTTCCAGTTTAAAAATGTTAAGCTTAATTGCTTGCCCCCTAATGTTTTCAACTCGTGCCATATTTTTACAACTTCTACACTTTCCTGTAGATAAGATGGTTTAATTCATAAAAAAAAAACAATTTAAAAAAATGTACCATTTGTATTCTTTAATTTAAGTTGAAGATACGCACGAGTATTTTCAAAAAGCCCTTCACCATATTGTTATAATTCTGCTTAAAATTTAGCATTTAAAATTAAAATCATTTAACAGCTTTAATACGAGTATTATGGTGTGCGCAACAAATATAATGCCAACACTTCTAACAAATATTTCAGCTTTCTTTTAGGCTGATATCAGGGTGGCCGTTACCCATGCCATAGACTATGCGACCGTCGCTACAACACGTTGGCTTTGCCGAGTTGTGTGTTTTGCGCACAAGCTGTGCGAGATTAATTCACAATTTCATTTCTTAAAAAAATGTGTTGAGCAAAGATGACCGCAGATGCAACAATTGTATATATAAAATAAAAGTAAATAAAAATAAAGCTGTACAACATGCTCCTAAATTTTACAACCAATCGATACAACTACCCAAAAATCAAAACTTTTTAAACGTTCGTACAACCGAGACATAACTTCGTACGACGGCCGCACACACTTTACAATCTAATAACCAACATCGTCATGTTGTGCAGCTAGTCGCATAGTCTGTGGCTTGCATTAGAGGCAAAGCGTAAATAGAAGCGATGCTAACAAACTGTTAGCGAAATATCGAAACAAATAAAAAATACGTTACTTTTTTATAAAAAAAAAACAACAAGAAATCTTAAGCTGCAAAAATTTTAATAATTTAACATAAAAGAAGATCAAATAATATTAGGATAAAATTGAAATACGAGTAATTTTAATTCATGTACTTATATTAAATAAATATAATATATATGAATTAAAAGAATTTGAGGAATTAAAAATTATATATGACTACAAATCTGAATAATCTTTTGAGGAAACTTTTTGGGAATTATTGCGTTTTAAAGATAATACAAGAAATATATTTTAAATTTTTGGCGAATTCTGGTGGTCAGGTTGGCGCTGGAGAAATACAACCAAATGAGTTGCGTGGCTTTATGAATTGATTATAAAACCGATCATTTCCTACGGAGTATCAGTATGGTGGAAATCCCTAGACTCCGCAATCAACAGTCTGTCAATTAAAAAGGTCAGTCGAACCACGGCAATACAAGAGGACAACACCAACTAAAGCACTTCTTGCACTTATGAGCTGGATGCCATGTGGCTTAGAGCCCAGGCAGATAGCACTAAAAGCCGCAATCAGGTTGAACGCGATAGAAGCTTGGACCCACAGACCGTGGGGACAAGTCAATATATTTGAAATTGGAAAGGACCTAGCCCCCATCTAATTGACTACTGCATCCCAAAACCATTCCTTCGGCTACCAAATCTAGGAATCTCGCTTAGAAGCTGGAGTCTTCTATGTTTACACGGATAGGTCCAGAAGGGGAGATAGGCTTGGGGGTGGCGTTTACATAAAAGAATCCAACACTGAAATATCCTTCAGACTATCAGACGGACGTGGTGTTCATCAAGCTGAAATATCGGCTATAAATAAATCGGCCAGATGGCTGACGTTTTACAAGATATTCGGTAGAAATATTATTATAGTAACGGACAGCAAGGCTGGCATCAACTCCCTGGTTGGAATATACAGTAATTCCAGTTTGGTCGAAGAATGCCGGTCAACTTTAAACAAGAAGGCGAGTCATTCTAACCTAACCCGAAAATGGGTGCACGGACACGGGTCCAACAATGGCAACAACATAGCTGATGACCTAGCCAAACAGGAAACAACCCTGAATAAGGAGAATAAGGACACAGATCCCTTATGAGGACAACCGTTAATAGCGTGTTGGAAAAGAATAAACTTCTAACCCAGCGATGGAGATTTAGTTAAACAATTGTTTGCAAGCAACGCCATCTTTCTCTTATGCTCTTTAGTTTAGTCGTTCAACAGACGTTGGCGAATGCACATGTCAGCTAGAAGCTTAGAGCTTTTTTTCCACATACAGTAGATAACATAAATGGCAATGCAAAATTCAAACATTTAAAATGTGTACAGAAAATGTTATTGGAAGGTATTCTTATTTCTTCCATTCTAATATGAATAAATATAATAAAGAAAAAGATTTTCGCACATAAAATTCATATGTAGTAAACAACGTAATAAATTGGTTCCATGTCTTTGAAACATTTATAGCTCTTACGAAACTGTCATAACAGCATTAACGTACGCGTTTTAATTGTTCAAACGAAAATGTTTACGTTAGTTTTGCTTGTCACTATTCGTTAAATTATTCTCAAATTATCTCACTAACACAAGTGCAAAACAAATTTGTCCACCACTGTTCTAACCGCTGGAAAGTGCCCAAGAAAAATGGCTCACAGACCCCAAGTGCCTTATATCAAAGAATCTCTGGCCGCATATTGACTCTAAGACAACGGGGGAGTTATTAAAGCTGCCCAGACCTCACCTAAGAGCTACTGTACCAGTCATCACTGGACATTGCCCGTTTGTGAACCATGCCAGGTAACTAGGCTTACCCTATAATAACTTCTACAGAAGTTGCCAAAACGAGAAAGAGGAGGTGACAATCCTTCCCCTCCTTGGAACATGCCTGGCATAGGGGCATCCGCACCTAAGATATCTAGGCAACAGGGGCTTTAATAGCCTATTTAATAAGGAGCAGCGGATGGCAAGTGGATCAGAAAGTAATGCCACATTAAAGGGTTTTCCACCATTTCTACACTCTCCCGCCATTCCCCCCTTCTCACTATATCCCTCTAACTTCTATTCATCACCTCTACTCTTCCACTTTTCAGGCAATCACAAAGGGAACGGTCTTTTGGACCCATGTGAGCTTTTTGGAGAGTCTAGCGGCCTGCCTACCTAACCTAACCTTGGCGCTGGAGGTGGAAGAAAATCTGACAATAAAAATATGATACGTGGTTTCATTAATATGGCGGCTTCAAAGTTCGCAAGCGCCCGTAAGGAAATCCTGCATAATTTTCGAATACAAGACCTCATTAAACTGGTGAGTGAAATACGGAAACGAAACACTTGCAATTTCTGAAATAGAGTTGATTTTTATTCCTTATGAGTTACAGCGTTTGCGCCTTCAGCTAACCATACGTATATTACTATTTTCTACACCATAAAATAAAAAAAAAACTATTAATTTTGGCATGTGTTCTCCGGCTTTTATTTCAGCTGTAAATGTTTCTTGCACTCTATAAGACTTGGCTCAAGACGAATGTCTCATTAAGTTGATCACGGAAGCATTAACAGAATTAAACAAATTTTTAAATATTTATGGGTTAAGACCATCATGATAACAACCCATCTATATAAATGTGTTTATGAACATACTCGTATGCACACATACTACATATATACGAGTATATACATATGTATGTATGCTAATGCATGTGTTTGTAAAAGTACTCTTATTTGAATAGAATTGTTAGTATGAATGTCCGTCAGGAAAATGTTTATTATAGTTTAGTTTGTTTGTGATTTGGTGGAACATGTTCGCTGGTGGTGCTCCACCAACCTTAACATTAGACGGCAAAAAATATGAAAGAAATTTAAAGTTCTTGAAGTAATAGTTTTTTTTTTGTTTTTTTGCTTTTGGGTCTGTTAAACTTTGCCGTATTAAGTGTTGCATGAACAATATGTTTGACTGCAATTTACGATTACAATGTTTTTAAGGTTTACGTCGTAAAAAAATATCGTAATAATATCATTTTGAGCTAAATAAGTTGTAGCTCATTTCCCTCTAACCGTACTTCCAGCAGATTTCAATTAAAATATTTAACAAAATCTTTAATTTTTTTGACACACCTAAGATGCAAAAATTTTTTATGCCGAAACAAATTATATCAGATAATAAATGAATTTTTTAAGGACATACATTATTGCTATTGCATCGCAACGAAACTCAAAATATACTTAATTGACTTAAAAATTTTCTGCACTTTAGTAAACTCCTTTTATAACAAGGGGACTAATTCCGTCATGCGTGATCGAAATTACTATCGAGTAGAAAATAATTTCGATATCGTGTAAATTTTTAATGATGTGACTCGTTACGTAACGAGTCGAGTTATCACTTCAGTGTTGCAATATACTGACAAAATGTGTTTTATAATACTGCCGAAAATGGTCAACAAATCATATGTTTTTGCAAAACAAGTTAAAATTTACGAGCAACAAATTCAATCAAAATAAAAATGCAAAAGAAATAGACCCTATATTATTATATTATGCATCACCGTCTGACTTCGACGAAACGGTTACCCTTAATACAATAAGAAAAAAAATTAGGGGAAGTACAGATCCTTTAAGTTTGCGAAACAACGAGTAAGTGCAGTCAATATTTTGTTCAAATACATCCATACCATAAAGAATGTTTATTTCGCAGTTTCAAAGGACGATTTAGACTCACAAAGGAAGCGTTTAACTATCTGTTGGGCCAATTAAATTTTGAGGCACAACTGTCCTCCAGAAATTCAATTGGCAGCCACACGTGCGCTTTTGGCTTCAGGAGGATTCTAACACTGCATTGGAACTGATTTTTTAATGGGGATTAGCCAAAGTCATGTGTGTAAAATTACAAAGCGAGTCATTGATGAAACGCAAAATAAGCTGTGTGACCAATTTATAAAGAAGTATGTACTGCCATAAAATTGGACAAAATTTCTTTTTGTGTAAAATTAATTTTCGTTACTGCTGACCTGAAATAAAAATTATTTATATATTTAATTTTATATTCAAATAAAAATAAACAAATTTTGAAGTTGCTTTCTGTTGTATTTTCCTGTTTGTCGGGTTTTTTGCTTACGAGTAAAAAGTTGCACGGTTACATTCGAATGGTTACTCGCTATCGAATGCCATCATTAGAAATTTCGAAACCTTGTACTCGATATCGAATGAGATAATCCCGAAAGTGTAAAAACTCGCACATTCAAGTAAAAACTCGCTCGTAAGCGAATGGCAGAATTAGCCCCCAGAACTGCTTTAAGCCAAAAATGTTTACATAAATAAATCTGTTCAGGCTATATCTCGGGTATATATGGACCAATATCGGAAACTTTCATTTTCTGTATTATAGTAGTTTCCTTTTATTACTAAAAATGCTTTTAAGCAAAAAAATTGTTTGAGTTCGATTACAACACTATATCTTGCTTACAGGACTATATCTCGGGTATATATGGACCGATATCAGAAATTTTCATTTTCTGTATTATAGTAGTTTCTTTCTTTTATTATTAAAACTGTTTTTAAGCAAAAAAAAATTTAGTTCGCTTAAGCATTTTTCATTAAAAAAAACGGGTTAGGCTATATATCGGGTATATATGGACCGATATCAGAAATTTTCTGTATTTAAGTAATCTTCTTTTATTACTAGAACTGCTTTTAAGCAAAAAATTTTTCAAAAAAAAACGGTTTTAGCTATATCGCGGGTATGTGAACCTATATCGTAAATTTTCGTTTTCTGTATTTAAGTAACCTCATTTTATTACCACAACTGCTTAAAGCAAAAAAAGTTGTTTAAATTCGCTCACGCGGATGCCTTCATGGAAAATCAGTTTTGGCTATATATGAATGAACCGATATCCGAAATTTTCTGTATATTGGTAACCTCTTTTTATTACCAGAACTACTTTAAAACTTTACACGTCAGAGTTGTCAACTTTGAAATTTCAAAACACACCAAAATGGAAAAAAAGCGCGTTATTTCAACAAAAACACACCGAATTTTGAAAATTTTCCTTTCATTTTTCAAAATCTATTTTGTCTTTTAAGAAGTATAAAATTTCAACATTAAAAACACGATAATGCAAGCCTTTTAATCTAGTATTATACAATCAAACTGGGTCTGATAGCACCATCAAATTCGTTCAATAGCTAGAATCCGTGTTTGTCAATCTTGGCTTCTAGTACGACTCTGTTAGTTTTATTAAGATAATGTTACTTTTATAATATTTATAACGATATTTCTCAAATTAATTATTAAGCAATATCTTTTAATTATTTTTGCTGCCGGCCGAAATCAGCTGTTACTTTTACTGCCTATTATCAGGGACACAACAATACAGCTGCTTAACGTCACCAAAATTTATTGCAGGAGCAATAAACCATTACTGTCGAGAGAATTTACGATTATCGGATCATTAAAAGTTACAGAATCGCAAATCAAACACATTGTACATTTCATTTGTGTTTTCGTAAGCGGTGTCTTATTAAAATGTACGAGAATTTGCTAGAATTATAACAAATAAAAGATTAAGTTTACCATAATCAATATTTAATGCAAACTTTTTGGATAAACTTAATTATTTAACAATTTGGTAATTTGTCAATTATCAAAACTGTAATGAATTCACAAAAAATCATAAATATGAGCTTCACTGTTTAGAGACTACATTTATTGAAATATTTGACAAACTTGGCTTGATCGTTTAATAGATTGTCTGACTTTATGCATATAACATTGTACGTTTTCCATGTAAAACGAAATGTAAAAATTTTGGGTACTTGATTCAACTTTTTTCTTACATTAAAACAAAAATTTTAGTTGAATTTGATTTTGTGCCACCGAAATTTAAAAAACGCACCGAAAATGTAAAAAAACGCGCACCCCGCACCGACGAATGAATTTTTCGCACAAATAATTTTAAAAAGCACCAAAAACGGTGTGAATCGTACCGAGTTGACAACGCTGACGACTACATATGGACTGATATCGGAAATTTTAATTTTCCATATTTACATAACCTTATTTTATTACCAGATCTGCTTTGAAGCAAAAATGTGGTTTAACAAAAAAATCGGTTTAGGCTTTATCTCGGGTATATATGGACCAATATCGAAAATTTTTATTTTCTATATTTAAATAACCTTCTTTAATTATCAGAACCGCTTATGCTCAGAAGGAGCATGGTAAAAAACGAATTATCTAAGTACGCGACAAGGTATGTCAGTAAGCTGGAGCATCACTCAAATCCTCTAGCACGCAACATACTTAATTTTGATGACCACACTCGGTTGAGAAGACGGGATACCCTTGCCACCATCAGATTGTTAAATAGGTGATTTTACTGATAAAGTTCCCGCAATATAAAACTTAAATAATTATATATAAATAGTACATCACTTGAAATACAATTATTAAGTTTTTCTGTGCCGTTGATAAATTTAATATTTTTCTTTAAGTATTTTTCTATTCCTTCAAATAGCTGCTTTATGGAATACTTTCCATAATATTTGGAATTTAAATGAAGCTGCCACACTTTCATCGCATTTTAAGAGGAATTGCTTAAGACTTCAATTTAAATGAAAATTAACTAGTTTTGTATTTGAATACGAAGTCAAAAACTGGTCCTGAGTAAAATTAATATCATTTTAACTGATGTTATTAATTATATTTGAATAATTTTTCTAAATATAATCATTACATTATATTTTCATTCAAATACATTAACTTTTAAAGAATGTTTGTTTAGCTTTTATTGTTTTTAAAAACGTTACGTTTTTTTTCTTGAAAATACTCTTTTTGTGATACCTTTTTTCCAAAATACCCTTTTTGTACCACTTTCTGAAAACTTGCGAAGGCAACGCTGTTCAAAAACATACGATTTTTTCGACACATAGTACTTACGGCCTAACCATAATATGCATAGATTGGCTTAAGCTTATGTCAAAATTAAACGAAAAGCATGTCCAATATATATGTGAATCAAAGACGACTTTTAGTTGGACATAATGTACTTATATGGACTTAATCATTTTAAACCCATTGTTGTAGAACTGCGTACTACTTGTATATTTTCTGAGTACATTGTATAAAAAAGTACTAAAAATAGCAACGAAGTATTTGTATTGCACACAAAAGCTGAAAAGAATTTTGTCGCAATTTGTTTAATCAAAAAGGGAAAGAAAGCTAAAACACATTTCTATGAAACTAAGTACAAATGTGTTTGCTTCTGTGCTTTCAATTTTTCTTTATTTTAATAATTTTTGTAAGCGTACACACAAACTTCTAAAAACAAATGATTCCGTACAGAAAGCGCATTCAGTTTCGTACTTTGCTTAAGCAACGACCATTGGACGAAACTTAACGAAAAGTCTCATTAAGTTCATTATAGTTGTACACATTTGATAATACCCCATATTCCAAGAGGCGTCATCGTCGTCACATCAAGACGACATCAAAAAACCCTCGGTTACACATTCGCCTTCGGCAGCAATCATGTATTCTTTGATAGGCCTTCGGTATTTCCTAGACCTAAGCGATAGATAGAAGCTGTCGACAACATGCAATTGCTTTTGGCAGCGAGTAAATAAATGAAAAAATTTTTGTGTAGACTTCATGTGACAACGATGACGCCATATGGAATATGAGGGAATATGTATGTATTCGCACAGTTTCCTACTTGGTGTCCACACCTTGCGATAATATGTGAGATGAGAACGTCAAATTCAATCGCAGAGAGAATTCTGTTACGTGTAGACTTCAAATCAGTGTTATCGCAGTCTTATAATAATTTTTATGACAGCGTTCTTATGAGAAATCTCATGGCAACGATCTTATAATAAGAGCTGTCAAAAAAAACGACTGTGTATATGTTTGTGTACAAAAAGACGCCATTACAATTTTACCGATTATTAGTTTTGCAAATTTTCTTTTAAAAATCCCCTTTTTAAATGGAAAATAATTTGTTTTTATGCAATAAATATATATTATACGTGATTAATTTTGTACAAAATGTGCACAAAGACAAAATTAATATTATATTCTATTCACCGCAAAGTGTTTTCTTCTCGGCTTTCAGTGATTTATGAATTCTTATAAGGTTAACAAAAATACGTATACTCCTTGTTAAATATTAAGATGGATATAAATAAATTCGCTCTCTCATTCTGCTGACGTTTTCTCAGACATTATGTCAAAGTTAATCGCAGTTGTGGACACTAGATTAAGCTGGCTTGATTCAGTTTATGCACATTATAGTTAGGCTTTTAGTTGGCGAAAAATCGCCATATCTGACAACCCTGAGTGAGAGTGAAAGCGAAACTTAAGATGGATTCACCCATCTTTTTCACATATGTGCAATTTGATGGCACTCCTCAAAAGAGAGAGAACAAGGCATCTTGACCAGAATGAAGATTTTATCTTAATTTTGAAGACTACAAGCAAAATAAGATTTAAAGATCTTTCTCTCGAATTGAACCATTTTATGTTATGTCATAAACTGAATGATCTCTTTAAGCTTGGCTCAGCGGCTATTAAACTCGTTTGTTTCTTTTATTAACAAAAACGCTACATATACAATTCAGCAACAAAACGTCCTCCATACAAAATACTTATCATGGTGTTCCACAGGGATCTTGTTTGAGTCCGTTATTATTTATGTATTTTTTATTATATATTTTTGGATACATATAAGTTTTTTTAATATAAAATAAATTATGCAATAATTTGTAAAAGAATTTGCTATAATTTTATGAATTATGCTAATTTTATCGATTTGTTTTTTGTATACTTACAATATATATTACATTTATATTTTTGTAATTAATTTCATAAATTATTTCTTTAAGCAAATTTGGCCCAATGGACATATTGTTTTGATTGCATAAATAAAGAAATAAATTAAGATTTTGTATTCTAATAAGTATGATGTAAACTATTTTCGAAACGAATAAAATTTGACTTTTTCCGTGACATGATTACCCAACAAACACGAAATCTAACATTTGATAAAAAATGGTTTTATCATTTGATGTCAAACAGAATTTTGAAACGTTTCTCAATGGTTTGATTTTAACATTTGAACTTAAATTAAGAGTAATTTGAATATAAAAATTTGATACTCATATCATATACATATCCAAAAAAAAATTCTTACTTGAGTTTTAACGCATACGTTAGTTACCAAACACATTAACACTACCATACATATGTTAAAAAAGTTTATGCAAAAACAGTACCAAGGCGAATTCATTACCAGGTGAACTAAACAGCACAGGTGATTATTTTTTGCTTCTCGCGTTTTTTCCAATGAGACTGTCAAATTTTGTTTCTTTTGTTTACAAACTTTTTCGCGCCATTTTAATCTGAAGGTTTTTTTACATGATTTATTGCAATTTCAAGAAATTTGAGTGAATTTAAAAGTGAAAAACTAATATAATCTGTGATTTTAATTACAAACAATTATAAAAGCTTATATTTAACGTTTATATAAAATTTTTTCTCTTCTGAGCAATCTTAGGCGAATTTAGATTATGACATTCACGATATGTTTTACAATAACAAAATACATAGTACTGAATTCGCCTTTCCGCTTGCATTCACCTGTATAAAGTCGCCTTGAACAGTACGCTAACTTTTAAGTAGGGAATTTAATTGTTTTGTTCTGGCAACGCCGATTTGTTCAGTTGTAATCAAGGCGAATTCATACCAGGTTGTATATGCAAGAGCAAAAAATACAACACTACAAAAAATATAGCTTTTTCAAATATCAAGGGAAAATATAATTACAAAAAGGAATTTAAAAAAAATATAATAAAGAAAAAATTTACAAGAAAAGAAAAACTTTTAACCATTTCGTGAAACTTTTAATAATTGCGTGAAAATTAAAGTCTCAGAACATAGAGCTTGGAAAGTTGAAAATGTCCAGCCAAATTGAGGCAGGATTCTAGTTAATAGCTGGCGCTCAAGATACAATACGTTATTTAAAAATTTTTTTTAATTTTTTTTTCCAAATTCCTATTAAAAAAATTTACAATAAAAGAAAAACTTTATCATTTCGTGAAACTTTTAATTTCGTGAAAATTAAAGTCTCAGATCATAGAGATTGAAAAGGTGAAAATGACCAGCCAGATTGGGAAGGATACAGGATGATATCTGGCGCTCAAGGTACAAAACATAATTTAAAACAAGTAAGAGTGTAGTATATTCGGCTAGGCCGAATCTAAAATACCCTTCACGATAGTCACGAATATGTATAGTATATTAAAAATGTGACCTAAATATGCTCGGTTATATATGAACCGATATCGGAATTTTCTATTTTCTGTATTTTAGTAACCTTTTTTTATAACGAGAATTGCTTTTCAGCAAAAAAAAAAAAAAAAAAAAATTTTAATGGAAAAATCGGTTCAGGCTATATCTCGGGTATATATGGACCGATATCGAAAAATTTAATTTTCCATATTTATATAACCTTATTTTATTACTAGAACTGCTTTTGAGCACAACAAATTGTTTAAGTTCGCTTACGCGATATTTTCATGAAAACCCCGATTTAGGCTATATCTCGGGTATATATGGACCGATATCAGAAATTTTAATTTTCTCTATTTTCGTAACCTTCTTTTATAACAAGAACTGCTTTTCAGTAAAAAAACAATGTTATTGGAAAAATCGGTTCAGGCTATATCTCGAGTATATATGGACCGATATCGGATTTTTTCTTTTTCCATATTTATATAACCTTATTTCATTACCAGAACTGCTTTTGAGCACAAAAAAGTTGTTTACTCGGCATTTTCATTAAAAAACCTGTTAAGCTATATATCGGGTATATATGAACCGATATCGGAAATTTTAATTTTCCATATTTATATAACCTTATTTTATTACCAGAACTGCCTTAAGGTGAAAAAAGTTGTTTAAGTTCGCTTACGCGGCATTTTCATGAAAACCACGGTTTAGGCTATATCTCTGGTATATATGGACCGATATCGGAAATTTTCATTTTCCATATTTATATAACCTCATCTTATTACCAGAACTGTTTTAAGCAAAAAAAAGTTGTTTAAGTTCGCTTACGCGACAGTTTCATGAAAAACCCGGTTTTCGCTATATCTCGGGTATATATAGACCGATATCGGAAATTTTCATTTTTCATACCTATATAACCTTATTTCATTACCAGAACTGCTTTAAGGTGAAAAAAGTTGTTTAAGTTCGCTTACGCGACATTTTCCTGAAAAACCCGGTTTGGGCTATATCTCGGGTATATATGGACCGATATCGGAAATTTTCATTTTCCATATTTATATAACCTTACTTAATTACCAGAACTACTTTTAAGCAAAAAAATTGTTTAAGTTCGCTTACGCGGCATTTTCATGAAAACCCCGGTTTAGGCTATATCTCGGGTATATATGGACCGATATCGGAAATTTTTATCTTCCATATTTATATAAACTGATCTTATTACCAGAACTGTTTTTAATCAAAAAAAAGTTGTTAAAGTTCGCTTACGCGGCAATTTCATGAAAACCCCGTTCCAGGCTATATTTGCGGTATATATGAACCGATATCGGAAATTTTCATTTTTCATATTTATATAACCTTATTTTGTTACCAGAACCGCTTTTAAGCAAAAAAAGTTGTTTAATTTCGCTGACGCGGCATTTTCATGAAAAATCCGTTCTAGGCTATATCTCGGGTATATATGGACCGATATCGAAAATTTTCATTTTTCATATATGTATATGTAACCTAATTTCATTACCAGAACTGCTTTTGAGCACAAAAAAATTGTTTAAGTTCGCTTACGCGACATTTTCATGAAAACCCCGATTTGGGCTATATCTCGGATATATATGGACCGATATCGAAAATTTTCACTTTTCATATTTATATGACCCTATTTCATTACGAGAACTGCTTTTGAGCACAAAAAAGTTGTTTAAGTTCGCTTACGCGACATTTTCATGAAAAACCCGGTTTAGGCTATATCTCGGGTATATATGGACCGATATCGGAAATTTTCATTTTCCATATTTATGTAACCTAATTTCATTACCAGAACTGCTTTTGAGCACAAAAAAATTGTTTAAGTTCGCTTACGCGGCATTTTCATGAAAACCCCGGTCTAGGCTATATTTCGGGTATATATGGACCGATATCGAAAATTTTCATTTTTCATATTTATATGACCCTATTTTATTACCAGAACAGCTTTTGAGCACAAAAAAGTTGTTTAAGTTCGCTTACGCGACATTTTCATGAAAAACCCGGTTTAGGCTATATCTCGGGTATATATGGACCGATATCGAAAATTATCATTTGCCATATTTATATAACCTTATTTTATTATCAGAACTACCTTTAAGCAAAAAAAAAGTTGTTTAGCTTCGCCTATGCGACGTTTTCATTAAAAATCCGATTTGGGCTATATCTCGGGTATATATGGACCGATATCTGAAAAAAAATTCCTTTTAGTCACCATGCTTAATAAGTGTGTGAAGTTTGAAGCAAAACAAACAACTTTTGTTTCCAAAAATTTACATACAAAATTGCAAAATAAAAATGGATTTTTCGGAATTTTGAATATATCTCAGCTATATGTGAAATGATATTACTGAATTTCAATAGCAAACCCATGAATCGATGGGGTAAAAGAATGGTGAAAGAAAAAAGTTTCTAAGTCTAATGGTTTTCTCAGAAACGGTATTTCAACAGCGGACAGACGGACATCGCTTAATCGACTTTTCCATTAATTTTGATTCAGAATATATATACTTTATAGGGTCGCAAAAAAAAACTGTAGAAATTACAAACGGAATCACAAACTTATATATACCCTTAACATTTTTGTGAAGGGTATAAAGACTGTTTCAATTTTTTTTCCAATTTTGTTTTAATTATGCCATTGACATCTGAAAAAGATTAAAATTAAAAAAAAAGTTATCAGCTGCGCTGTCAATTTCACCTGTTATGAATTCGCCTTGGTTGTAATTTTTTGAATAGTGATGCATGAAAAGTAATGTTCGATACCCAAAAAACAAATTTAAAAAATAAAAAATTATTATTATTACATTTACATTTTTAATAAATAAATAATATATAATATCTAGTATATTAAATAAGTTGAGAAAAATTAATAGAATTACTTAAACTAGGAACATTTTCATTATTCGAATAAAGATTTTCATTGTATTCGTTTGATTGATTGTGAACCACTAACACTATTGTTATTTATATTTTTCTTTCAAAATTAATACTTTCAGTTCATATAAAATGTGATGTTTCAATTTTATATAATAAAAACAAGTAAGAGTGTAGTATATTCGGCTGGGCCGAATCTAAAATACCCTTCACGATAGTCACGAATATGTATAGTATATTAAAAATGTGACCTAAATATGCTCGGTTATATATGAACCGATATGGGAATTTTCTATTTTCTGTGTTTTAGTAACCTTCTTTTATAACGAGAATTGCTTTTCAGCAAAAAAAAAAAAAAATTTTTTAATGGAAAAATCGGTTCAGGCTATATCTCGGGTATATATGGCCCGATATCGAAAATTTTAATTTTCCATATTTATATAACCTTATATCATTACCAGAACTGCTTTTGAGCACAACAAATTGTTTAAGTTCGCTTACGCGATATTTTCATGAAAAACCCGATTTAGGCTATATCTCGGGTATATATGGACCGATATCAGAAATTTTAATTTTCTCTATTTTCGTAACCTTCTTTTATAACAAGAACTGCTTTTCAGTAAAAAAAAAATGTTATTGGAAAAATCGGTTCAGGCTATATCTCGAGTATATATGGACCGATATCGGAAATTTTCATTTTTCATAACTATATAACCTTATTTCATTACCAGAACTGCTTTAAGGTGAAAAAAGTTGTTTAAGTTCGCTTACGCGATATTTTCATGAAAAACCCGGTTTGCGCTATATCTCGGGTATATATGGACCGATATCGGAAATTTTCATTTTTCATACCTATATAACCTTATTTCATTACCAGAACTGCTATAAGGTGAAAAAAGTTGTTTAAGTTCGCTTACGCGACATTTTCATGAAAAACCCGGTTTGGGCTATATCTCGGGTATATATGGACCGATATCGAAAATTTTCATTTTCCATACTTATACAACCTTATTTTATTACCAGAACTACTTTTAAGCAAAAAAAGTTGTTTAAGTTCGCTTACGCGGCAATTTCATGAAAACCCCGTTCCAGGCTATATCTGCGGTATATATGAACCGATATCGGAAATTTTCATTTTTCATATTTATATAACCTTATTTTGTTACCAGAACCGCTTTTAAGCAAAAAAAGTTGTTTAATTTCGCTGACGTGGCATTTTCATGAAAAACCCGTTCTAGGCTATATCTCGGGTATATATGGACCGATATCGAAAATTTTCATTTTTCATATATATGTAACCTAATTTCATTACCAGAACTGCTTTTGAGCACAAAAAAGTTGTTTAAGTTCGCTTACGCGGCATTTTCATGAAAAACCTGGTTTGGGCTATATCTCGGGTATATATGGACCGATATCGAAAATTTTCATTTTTCATATTTATATGACCCTATTTCATTACCAGAACTGCTTTTGAGCACAAAAAAGTTGTTTAAGTTCGCTTACGCGACATTTTCATGAAAACCCCGATTTGGGCTATATCTCGGGTATATATGGACCGATTTCGAAAATTTTCATTTTTCATATTTATATGACCCTATTTCATTACCAGAAGTGCTTTTGAGCACAAAAAAGTTGTTTAAGTTCGCTTACGCGACATTTTCATGAAAAACCCGGTCTAGGCTATATCTCGGGTATATATGGACCGATATCGGAAATTTTCATTTTCCATATTTATGTAACCTAATTTCATTACCAGAACTGCTTTTGAGCACAAAAAAATTGTTTAAGTTCGCTTACGCGGCATTTTCATGAAAACCCCGGTCTAGGCTATATCTCGGGTATATATGGACCGATATCGAAAATGTTCATTTTTTATATTTATATGACCCTATTTTATTACCAGAACTGCTTTTGAGCACAAAAAAGTTGTTTAAGTTCGCTTACGCGACATTTTCATGAAAAACCCGGATTGGGCTATATCTCTGGTATATATGGACCGATATCTGAAAAAAAAATTTTTTGCCTTTTAGTCACCATGCTTAATAAGTGTGTGAAGTTTGAAGCAAAACGAACAACTTTTGTTTTCAAAAATTTTCATACAAAACTGCAAAAAAAAATGGCTTTTTTCGGAATTTTGAATATATCTCAGCTATACGTGAACCGATATTACTGAATTTCAATAGCAAACTCATGGAGTAATAGAATGGTGAAAGAAAAAAGTTTCTAAGTCTAATGGTTTTCTCAGAAACGGTATTTCAACTGCGGACAGACGGACAGACGGACATCGCTTAATCGACTTTTCCATTAATTTTGATTCAGAATATATATACTTTATAGGGTCGCAAAAAAAAACTGTAGAAATTACAAACGGAATCACAAACTTATATATACCCTTAACATTTTTGTGAAGGGTATAATAATAATATCCAAGGCGAATTCATTTTACCAGGTGAAACTGGGATTACAATAAATACAAGAATGCAAAAACAACATAGGCATTTGTTGTTGCTTGAGCGGCTGGTGTGTCAAAAAATTTTTATAGAAAATATGTACATACTAAAGGGCTGCCACAGAATGTTCTAAAAAACACTGCTTACTATGGTGTAGTAGTTCCAAGCAAAATGCAAAACAAAACCTAACAATAAAGCAAATAAACGATGAACAACAGCAAGCACATTGGCATTTGAGCATCTTGCGTCTTAAATATTTGTGCTAAATACAAAGACAAAAACCATGAACACCAACAACACACACACATGAGCATACTGCGCATACAGCACGTGTGCACTAATGCAAGGACAAAAACCATGAACACAAACAACAAATTTTACAAACAAAACTGAAGTAGAACATTACTTCAGTGCTTGAATTTCTACTTCAAATTTGTTCTATTTCATTTGGTTCTACTTGTGTTTGGTTCTGTTTGTTCTAAATGCTTATAAGACAGTATTCGTTTGTGTGTTTAGAACATTTCGGCACTGAAGTGTTTGTTTTGAAATGTGAAAGAAGATGATGGATAGTACTTGAAAATACTACGATGTTTTGTAACACATTTTTATTGTGCTTGAGCAGCCCTCTACATACACACACTTACACACTTTACTTGCTAATATGTTTGTATGTGAGCAAACCACCCTGTCGGAAAATCAGTTAACTTTAAACTAACTTAAGTGCTGACTGACACTTGGATTACTTTTCAATGAAAGCAACTGATTATTTTAACATTGTGATGTGCTAGGAAGTAGTCAATTGTCCGACTTTACACTACTTTTCAACTAGCTTACAGTTAGCTAGCTAAATGTTAACTTTCAGTTAACTTTTTGAAGCTAGCAATATCTTTAAGTCAACCATAAGTTATATAGTTTTATATCAACGAAAAGTTAATTGTTGACACTATAGGGGAAAAACAACTTTTTGTAACTAGCTGACACCTAAAATCATTCATTCATGTAATATTTTTTCGTAATAAAATAAATTAGTCAACATTTTTAACGTAGTTATTTGTAATTTTTCATATTTATATTACATATTACACCAAACAAAAAACTGCATGTTGCAAAAAACTTGAAAATTTTAGAAATAATTTAAATAAATAGTATTGTATCAAATGTTTATTTGTTGGCGTATACATTACATTCTTTTTTAAAAAGGCTTCTTAAATGTCTTTTGCTAACGACTCTCATTCTTGCACTTTTAATTAATATTAAAACAATATTAATATCTTTATTATTTGACATATGTACTTACATAAAAAATTTTATTTTAGAAAACTTCCACAGAATTGAAAAATTTATATGTACCTAAATAAAAAGACTTCAATATCACGCAGTAGTGTTAATAATAAAAACGGAAATCTACGGCGCCTACTAGGTAGGGGCATTGAAAATGCATTTTTGCATTATGTACATGATAGCTTAAAATTGGTTCATAAAAATTAATTAAAAGTTGACTATTTTTGTAGTCAGCTACTGATTATCCGACAGGGTAGAAACAGCTTTTGACACTTGATGTTTTACAAATAGAAAAAAAGTTTTTCAGTTTCACCTGATAAAATTAATTCGCCTTGATAATATCTTTTGTTTTAAAATTTTTCCAATATTGTGATTTTCAAGAAAAATAACAATCGGCAAGTCAAATGCCATTTTAACGTACAGTTAAAGTGTACTCAATTCAACTTTAAACGAGAGAGGAGCCAATTATTTCGTCCTTTCAAGAATTTCAAGACTAACGGCCGTATTCATAAAAATATTGTATGTTTATTAAACACTTATTTGACAAATTTCCTATAGATATTTGTCAAATAACAGTTTAATAAACATACAATATTTTTTATGAATAAGGCCATAAGAAAATAATAATAAAATAAATAATAATAGAAAATTCAAATTAAAAATCGCAAATAAATCAAAAGATATATGAATTTATAAAGCAAAAAATAGTTTTTATTTACATATATTCCACATTTGAAAAACATTTGAGAGATACATTTGAAACCAAGTTTAGAATAATTGAATTTCTCAATTTGAAAATAATTTCCCCTTTTTGTTAAAAATACTTATGTTTTTCAATTTGAATTCAAATCAGTATCAAACGTTCGTCGTTTGAGAAAACATTTGATTTCAAATCATTCTCAATTTGAAATCAAATCTTAGTATTTTTGGGTCTTAGAAAAAACCCAATATATACATACATATGTATAAAGTAAATGTATGTACTCGTACAGTTATACAATTAACTATAAATAAAGAACAATTCAGAAGAAAAATATATTAAGATTTTTTTTCTAAAATCAAAATATTTCTGTTGGTACGACGGCAGATTGATATTGAAGCTATCTTGTTAAAAAAAAAAAAAAAATTTTTTCAAAAACCATTTATTTTTCAACTTCTCAACATAGTCTCCCTTTAGCTCAGTGCTGTTACTAAGTATTCCAACTTTATATCATCTGCATAAGATGATTTTGGGAACCCCTCAAAGTACGCGTTAGTTTCGGTAATCAATTTTTCATTTGAGATGAATCTTTTTCCTGCGAGCCATTTTTTCAAGTTTGGAAACAGGAAAAAGTCACTAAGAGCTAAATCTGGACTATAAGGTGGATGATCAACAAATGCGAAGCGTATTTCACATAATTTTAGCATCGTACCTAATGCTGTGTGAACCGGTGCATTGTCCTCAAGAATCAGATAACACTTTTTTCTTCTTTAGATGTCTTAATTTTTTCTTGATTGCATCAATCAATTGATCCAATAATGCACGATAATACGTTCCTGTGATTGTGGATCCTTTTCCAAGATAATCGATGAGCGATACTCCGCGTTCATCACAAAATACAGTGGCCATATCCTTGCCAGCCGATTTCACTGTCTTTGCCTTCTACGGAGCACTTCCACCAACTTCCACCATTCCATTGTTTCGATTGATTTTTGGTTTCAGGTGTTTTACCTTCAACATTTGGCTAATAGACAGAAATTCGACCTTGAAGCTTGATTGTAAACTTTTGCTGTACAACTCGATTCTAAAGCCAATATGGTGCTATGGGATTCAATTATGGGGCACAGCCTCGGCATCTAACATTGAAAAAATTCAAAGAAGTCAAAATAGAATTCTCCGTAGAATTACAGATGCTCTATGGTACGTTAAAAACTCACGAATCCACGCATATCTGAACGTACCTTTTGTGAAATCTGAATTTGTGAAGTACGCGACAAGATATATTAACAAACTTGAGTTCCATCCAAATCCTCTTGCAGTTAATATTCTTAACTTTGGTGGTCATACCCGTCTGAGAAGGAGGGATACTTTGGCTACCATTAGAGCTCTAAACAGATGACTGAATTCTGAAATAATATTCGCATAAAAATAAATTTTTGTCCAGCACTGGCAGGACTTTAATCACATTTTTTTTTTTAGTATTAAGACTTGAATATTTATTGTCATTACATTTCTTATGTAAAGGGTGTTTTTTTAAGCTAGATAGAACTTTAAATTGTAAAAAGTAACACAAAAAATTAAATTTTGATGAAACATTTTTTTTATTTGTTTCAGTATACTCTGACAAATCATCGTGAATAGACTCACGCTTGAACAACGCTACGAAATTATCCAAATTTACTTTGAAAATCAGTCGTCGATTCGCGCAAAATTTTATCGCAAAATTGTGTTCAGCGATGAGGCGCATTTTTGGCTTAACGGGTTTGTTAATAAGCAAAATTGCCGCATATGGAGTGAGACCAATCCACAAGAGACCCTACAGACTCCATTACATCCAGAAAAATGCACTGTTTGGTGCGGTTTTCATGCTGGTGGCATCATCGGACCTTATTTCTTCAAAAATGAGGCCGGAGCTCGCGTTACGGTCAATGGAGATCGTTACCGCACCATGATCAATGATTTTTTGTTTGAAAATATGGATGACATTGATCCGGAGGAGATGTGGTTTCAACAGGATGGCGCTACGTGCCATACGGCGAACGCAACCATCGACTTACTGAAATCAAAATTTGGCGATAAGTTGATTTCGAGAAATGGACCTGTCAATTGGCCTCCAAGGTCGTGCGATTTGATACCTCTCGATTATTTCCTGTGGGGCTACGTGAAGTCACTGGTTTATGCTGATAAACCAGCAACAATTGACGCCTTGGAGGCCAGCATTGTTCGTGTGGTTCGTGACATACGGCCAGCAGTGCTCGAAAAAGTGGCCCAAAATTGGACGTCCAGAATGCGCTTCGTCAAGAACAGCCGCGGTGCCCATATGCCCGAAATCATTTTCAAATGTTAATGTCACGTATTGATCTTTCGAATAAAAAAAAATTTTGATTACAATTTAATTTCTTGTGTTATTTTTTACAATTTCAATTTCTATCGGGCTTAAAAAAACACCCTATAGATTCAATAAATAAAATAATAAAGTTAAAAAAAAGGTGTTTCACCAACAGTTATGCATCGAAATTATGATTCTAAAACTCAATAGGACTACGCTTTATCACGCTTTGACACCGCCGTTAAGTGGTCTGTCGAACTCCCATCTAGCCGATAACTTTTTCATTTGCAAACGTTCATGCAAAATGTTGAACACACGTTCATATGATATCGCTCCCTTATTGCAACATAGTCATATCTCAAAAAAATTAGTTTTTCGAGTTAAAAATGCAGAATTGTTAACAGTACCACCTTTTATATTGTGCCAAAAATTTATTCAAATTACTTTTAAACTGGTTCGTTTAGAAGATATTTTCTAAAAAAAAAAATTCTAAAACTTGTATGGAAGCTAAAAATTTAAAATGTGTTTTTTCCGAAACAAGCTTTTTTTAGTTATGACTATGTTGCAATAAAGGAGCGATATGGTTTGTGCTCATAAAGGGTTTTAACGGATCATGAATCATGAAAACTTTGCTTGGATTTGCGGATTATCGCATTTTGTAAATGAAAATTCTTTAAAAACTTGAAATAGTTCATGTTTTCAGGTAAGCGACACAACGTTTCCTTCAAAAGTTTTTTCACATATGTGAGACCATTTTCTTCCAAATAATTTATTTCTTCTGGTGTTAAATTACTACTATATTACTTGTATATGAAATGAAAAATAAAAATCGTCGCCACAAGTCATCATGGTGGAGTTTAAATGTAAGTAAACTTCAAGAGGGAGGGCAGCGACATAAGGCATAACATCAGCTGGAATGTTGATGAGATTTCGCGAGCTATTGGCTGCAACAAGTCATGTAAAACCGGTTTTTTTGCAGCCAGTTGGACCCCCCGGGGAACAGGTTTTGCCTTGGCGTATTCCTAACTAGGGCACTCTGTTTTTCGGGTATAGGGGGAAGGGGTCCCTCGTTTGTTGTAGCAAATAAAACTCTAGGAAATCGCATGACTTATGTGGTGTTGGCTTCCGAAACTCTTACCAAGGGTTTAAATTGGCAGAACGGGGATCCGCATAGCCCCCGGGTGGTTCTGCTTGCAGTTCAACCCGTGCTGATCATGGTTGAGGTGCCTACCTTGGCTGAAAATTTCTGGCTGTGGTTGAAACCTAAAACGCAGGAGCGGGTGTTAGTATCCTTGATAATTGCATGGCGTGGCCTTTTTCGGGGACTAACAAACTCCCGAGAGGGTCTGTTGCCTTTACAACAGATAACTGTATTGTAAGGAACCAGTGGTGATGATTGACGGGTGAGTTGGTTTAAGGGCAGATGCTGCCCTGGGCTTCGGCCTACCAACTCATTAAGCCTTGTCTTCCATTGATTGCTGGGAAATTGCATACAAGAGGGATTAGAAGGCCCGAACACCTCAACAAGAAGTTGCTAATATGGCTACAAACATATGGTATAAATTGTTACCTGTGTGAGCATAGTCTGCCACACGGGGACGCTGGTGAATCGTGAATAATTCACTCCGTGGAACTGGTCCATCATCAGATAAGGCCGCAAGGCAGGTGCTGATGTAAATCTTTTTCACAACGGCCCCTTTCCCTTCTTTTGTTTTATTTTGTTTGGCATAACAGTGGTTCAATACACCCTAAGTTGGCATGAACCTTATATTCATGGACATACCGAGCCAACGGTATGACTGCTGACAAAGATGGCGAGCTTCTAGCTGATTCATTACGCCAGCATACCAGCGCCGCCAACAGTCTGACCACCCCGTAAATTGTATGGCCAACATCGGGCTCATTACTGTCGAAAAACTGAAACGGTATGTATGTATGTGCTTGTAATAAAAATGGCTGAATTTCAAGTTCAGAGCCATGATCTATTGCATTCAACGGTAGGAGAGAGTCCGATCTATCAACGGTTGCATTTACCCTAAGCAAGAAATTATCTGCATTTTTAAATTTATAATTAATTTTTTGTAAACGAAATATTTAAATAAATTATCAAAATTAGAAAGCAAAAAATACAAGAACCTCAGAAAGAAAAACTTTATTTGTAGGAATACAAGGTCTGATCAAAAAATAACCGTTATTTTAAAATTTCGTGAGTTACTTATGTTCGATTTTCGCATTTTTCTCTGTTATGTTGGTACACATGTTTGATATATATGTATAATAGCAATATCAGCCATTTTTGATTGTCAGTTTGTTTTTGACAGATAAAAAGGTTAGTCGTGTTTCAGTGTGCTCTTCGAATTTTTGTTTTTCGAAAAAATGGATCAAAGAAACTGTATTAAGTTTTGTGTAACAAGTTAAATTAAATGAGCACGGACATTTGAAATTTTTACTGTGGAGTGTGGCAAGTCTACTATCAGAACAGAACACAAGTTCAATTGTGGTATAAACGGTGTGAGGAAGGTCGAGGAGATGTCAATGACGATGCTCCTCCTGGTTGCCCGAGCACGTTAACAACCGATAAAAATGATTTTGTATAATCGTCGAATCACTATCAGAGAGGTTGCTGATGATGTTGGCATATCATTCGGCTCATACCAAGCAATTTTTACGGATGTTTTAGGCATGAAACGTGCGGCAGCGAAGATTGTTTCAAAATTGAAAAATTTTGAGCAAAAACTACGTCGCATGGACATCGCTCAGGAGCTGTTGAACATCGTTAACGGCAATTCAAATTTCCTCAAAAAGGTTATAACTGATAACGAATCATGAGTGTATGGCTATGACATTGAAACCAAAGCGCAATCATCCCAATGGAAGCGTCCAGAAAAGCCAAGACCGGAAAAAGCACGTCAAGTTCGGTGAAATGTGAATGTTTTGCTCACTGTTTTCTTCGACTGTAATGGCGTGGTGCATCATAAATTCTGAAGGTCAGACGGTCAATAAGGAATACTACCTTGAAGTCATGCGCCGTTTCCGCAAAGCAATTCATCAGAAGCGTACAAAATTGTGGAAAAAACAATCATGAATTTCGCACCATGATAACGAACCAGCTCACACATCGATGCTTGTGCATGAGTTTTTGGCCAAAAACAAAACCATTGTTATGCCTCAACTACTGTATTCATCGGACTTGGCCCGAGCTGACTTCATCCTCTTTCCAAAATTGAAGACACCGATGAAAGGAAAGCGTTTTGCTACGATTAAAGAGATAAAAAGAAAATCGAAAGAGGAGCAGTTGGCGATACCAAAAAGCGCGTTTCAGAAGTTTTAGAGGGTTGGAAAAAACGCTGGCATAAGTAAGACAAGATAGTTATTGATGAAGAAATAGATACTTCTTGAAAATATTGAAAACAACGTGTTTACTTCCCAAAAAATTTGTACGAGTACGATCAATAATCTGTGTAAGTTAACCGTACCAATAAACTCTTGATTTTCCTGCAATGCCTTGCGATATTCTTCACATTGTGTTCCTTCTAAATTTTAATGTTCAATCTCATCTTTATAACGGGATCAATTTGGACCCAAATGCGCTGGTTTTTCATTGGCTGGCAGCCTTTTAAACCTTCTACAGGAGTATACTTCATGCCCACAGGAAAAAATTAAAAATTTTTGAGTTTGATTTACTTGTAGATAAACAACTTACCCTGTGGATAACTATCACCATAACGATCATAAATTGAGCGACCTTAAGTGCTATAAATCTCTCTGGAAATCCTTAAGTTATGTCTTCACTGCACTGTTTCTTGCCCAACTCTTGATAATGTAACAGTATGAATTTCCTTATGAGGTTGCTGAGATATGGATAAGACATTATTTGACGACGATAATTGCTGTTGTTGTTGCTTCAGTTGACTTGCCGCCTATGGAATTTGCTGCTATTGTTGCGATTGTTGACGCATAGTCTGCTAAAGGTGGCACTGGGAAGGGCTTGTTGTGAGCCAATTTTAATCTCTTTTGATAAAAAAAATTTTGGGCACTGAAAATGGCTTTCTGGTGGTTACTAACTATTTTACAATAAAATTGGTGGCCCTAAAAAGGGCCTTTTGTGAGCCAATTTTATTCTCTTTTGACAAAAGAATTTGGGCCCTGATAAGGGCCTTCGTGGTGGTTATTAAACAATAAAATTGTAAATTTTCTCCGGTTGACAAAAACTTTTAAATATTTTTTTTGTTATACAGATGACGGAATTGTGGTTTTTGGGGGAAACGTTAATGTGGTGTCTATGGGATACGAATGTGTGATACGTCTAGAAAATGTATATGAAGTAAACCCAAAATATTAACTATATTTCAAATAAATTTTCTGGACGTATCACTCATTCGCATAAACACCACATAAGGCTGTAAAACTCCTAAAATTTTGATTACTGGTTGTAACAAAGGTCAAAAACGGACAGCCCTAGAAGACAGGGACTCCTTTTGCGGATAAACCCCTTTTTCTGGACAACCCATATCAGCGTGTTGGAAAAGAATAAAACTTCACACGCTAGAATACACCCAAGAAAAGTGGCTTACAGAGCCCACGTGCCTTATAAATCGTGGTTCTTAATTTTTTAGCTGTAAAATAGGTAAAATTATCCGTTTCAAAATAATTATGAACTGAACTATTAAACTTATTTTGTAAACAGAATTAATTTTTTACGATTACAATTTTATAAAAATTTTTTCGTTTACTTTTTCGTTTTACTGTACCTTTAAATTAGTCTCATTTTCTTTCTCATCAAAAGCTCAAGGTGCATTAACGTCTACAAGGTGGCAGAGCTACGGCATGTGACAATTTTTTGCTACTGGCAATATAGTAAGCCATATACGTCAAGTGTATTGTTTACATTTTTGTTAAGTGAAGTTAATTTTTTATTCTGAATTAAACATTTGAAAATTATTATGTGAACATAAAAATAATTCGGAATAGTGAAAAAGTACTTTTATAGTTTATAGTTGTGGAAAGAGTTACAAATATTTTTGACAAACATAGCTTACTATATGCCTGTTTTTGTTGTATTGTTGTAACTTTGCTCTAGTGCTGCCACCGTTAATGCACCTTGCAAAAGCTTTTTAATTTTGAGCACCATTGGTTTATATGTAAAATTTTCATTTAGCACTTAGCTTTTTTTTTAACTCATTAGCTTTTTTATCCAGTGTGCCCATTTTAGCACTTTCGGTGATAAATTTAGCACTTCTTTTTTTAGCACTTTCCAATTGTTTATATTTTATAAGATCTCTGTTACCAAATTGTTTCTAAAGGAAGCCATTTTGAGTCCTAAAATTCATGCTTAGATTTTAATTATAATTTTGAAAATTTTCTTAAATCTAAGAAAGGAACTATAAATTCAGAAATGAATAAAGAAATGCGAATTGTATTTCGCAGTTTTATTGCACAATTGATTTATTAGTTACGACAACGTACAGAACGAACGAACATTTTAAGGAAGAAATGCTAGACTATACGGTAGAGAATATAAAAACTTTGGAACATCAATTGGGTTTGTAAATGTTGCTCCACCTTCAATAAATAATCGAAATGCTGCCAATTTAAAAATACACCTCTGATGTTATGAGAATACAGAGTCTGCTTTTATATTTAAACACACGATGGGTAGACATTTTTTCATTTCTCTTGTGGTCTTGCGTAACATTTTATGTTTAGGAAATTATTAGATAGACACAAGGTGCATTAATGTATACACGGTGGCAGCACTAGAGCAAAATTACAACAATACAATAAAAACAGGCATGTGGTAAGCTATGTTTATCAAAAATATTTGTAACTATTTTCACAATTATAAACTATGAATGTACCTTTTCATAACTATAAAATATATTTATTTTAATTATTTTTATGTTCACAAAATAATTTATATATGTTTAATTCAGAATACAACACTAAATTCACTTTCAAAAATGTAAACAATACATTTGACGTAAATAGCTTCCTGTATTGCCAGTAGCAAAAAATTGTCACATGCCGTAGTGCTGCCACCGTGTATACATTAATGCACCTTGGATAGACAGAAACCTTTCGTTTCTCTTTTCTTTATTTTTCGTTGTTGTTGTTTTTAAGCACAGCTAGTGTGCTTATATGAAGTTGATGATGACAAAAGTCACTAGTTTAGTCGTCAATGAGACAGCGACGAATGAACATGCGCAGGGGCGTATGAATTTATTCCATGTTTTTTCTCTGTATTTTGCGTATTTTTTACTTTTTGTGATATAAAATTTATTAAAAATACTAAAAACGTAAATTCATATATTTATTCTTTAATTTTACTTCAATTTTAATTAAATTGTAAGTAAAACGATTTTTTTGATTTGCTTATATTTTCTCCCAGTGCAAATTTATTTACACTCAGAGCGTAACTATGGATTTCTCTTTGGGCATTACAAGTCCAAATATAAAATAAGGTTTGTATTTGTTTCTTGATTACTTCCAAAACAAAGTAGTGTTTTGTCTTTCGTTCTGTACACACGTGTTTTTCATTTTCGTCATTGTTTTCTATACTTATACTTATGTTTATTATTTATTTCTAAAAATCGAATTTATACCGTAATAGGTAGAGGTTTGTTTTGCATCATGTGTGCACGTGTTTTTTTTTTATTATTTTATGTTTTTACTGCCGTTTGTTTTTTCTCTATTTGTTATTGTCAAGGTGCATTAACGTATACACGGTGGCAGCACTACCGCATGTGACAATTTTTTGCTACTGGCAATATAGTAAGCTATTTACGTCAAATGTATTGTTTACGTTTTTGAAAGTGAATTTAGTGTTTTATTCTGAATTAAACATATACAAATTATTTTGTGAACATACATATAAATAATTCAAATAAATACAAGTTGTAATTATGAAAAGGTACATTCATAGTGTATAATTGTGAAAATAGTTTAAAATATTTTTGATAAACATAGCATACCAGATGCCGGTTTTTGTTGTATTGTTGTAAGTTTGCTCTAGTGCTGCCACCGTGTATACGTTAATGCACCTTGGTTATTGTTAATTTCTTTTCTATGTTCCTCCTATATATTTATTACCTTACGGTGTCCGCAGTGTTGAAGGAATTTTTGCTATTCTGAGCAGTGTCGAAGGTATATATACTGGGCACTGACAAGTTTTAACTAATTTAATTTCAACTGCTGTGATAACGTTTGCTTTGGTCGTTCCGTGTGTTAAGTTCACAAACATTACTCCCCCTTTCCTCCTTGTCATAATCTATTTTCCTAGTTCCAGTACAATGCACTGCATATGTAGGCGTTATCCCCGGGTACTGGTCCAAGATAAAAAAAAAGTCTACTGATGATTAGGGTAGCTCCTATGAAAGATAATAAGTTAAGTGGAGGAAAAAAGTGGAAGTAGTGTTTTTAAAGGTTTGACTTCAACAATAACAACACGAAAGACCAAAACAAACTGTATTACAGCATTTAAGATCTTGGATTTTTTTTTTTTTTTTATCTTGGACCAGTACTCAGGGGATTACCCCAATATATGCAGTGCATTGTACGGGAGCTAGGAAAATAGGTTATAAGGGGGAAGAAAGAAGGAGTAGTGTTAGGTTGAGGTTTAACTTCAACGATAACAACACGAAAGACCAAAACAAACTCTTACAGTATTTAAAATGTTGGAATTAAATTGGTTAAAACTGATCAGTGTCCAGTGTATATACCTTCGACACTCAGATTAGCAAAATTTAGTCCAACACCTTCCACACTACAAGGTAATCAAGTATATTCAAAAAAAATTAATTGTGAACATATAAAGAAAACACGGAAAATGGTGAAAAAAAAGACAATAATTCATAAAATAATTTAATATAATAGATAAAATAGTTCAATATAAAAAAATTTTGTATTAGATATAAATTTGCATAAATTCGCATCTGGAAAATTTATGATGTATATGCTTTCGGTTGAGTATCGCTGCTCCTCAATATGTTTTCCAACTTTGAAATAACCCGATTTCTAGATACGTTCTGTAAGCTGGTAACACTTTGTAGTAAAAACAAATTTCTCTTTATTGTGTTGTTCTCTTAATTTTAGACATGCATACTCATAACAAATTCATATAAAACTAGACGTTATTCTTCTTCGTGTTTACACATTTTATACTTATACAATAAATACATTCGAGACGGCAGGCTACCGGCCACACATATCGCTAACTATAATTGTCGTCGTATAGTCAACTACTTAATTATATCAGAAGCGGCTTTAGCATAATAAACTGCTTACTTGTAATTTTGACTTTTAGAACAAAGTAAATAGAGATAAAATAAAATATAACAAGAAACCATAAATATTTTGTCGTCTGGATAAGTTTGAGTGCGGTAGCGGTAATAAGTAATCGAAACAACAGCATACAATATAATATTCTTATTTGAATAAAATGTAATGCGTAGTAAATCGTTTAAACTGTTTTCGGGATACTGTCTGTTACACTCTAGCAGATGTTTAATTCAAATGTCACTTTTTTCATCTCTCCATACTTTGTGCCTTCAGCTCGGTGCCACACTTTTGAATTATTTCTGAAGTATTTACATATATACAACAATACCAAAAGCAAATAAGAGCAAAATATATAATACTCACCAATTTCAACAAAAGTTAACGGCTTGTTTTCAGAAGACAATATAGCTGTAGTTCGAGTTAAGATGTTAACGTTTTACATATTTGCGTTTCTCAGCACAAATGTCAAATATGCACGAATGAAAAGGACCAATCGCTTTATCAAAGATGTATTTTATACCACAAATTCGTTTCAAATACACATCTTGTTTTCTTTTTTTTATTCACAATTTTTAATTTGTTTTATGAATACAAAATTTGGAAATTATTATTAATTTTATTTTTTTCTGTTTGCTGTTTTATATTGAGACATTTTTAATTGCTAAAATAAATATTTAATTGTAATAGGTAAGCACTACGACTTAATATAACGTAAATGCTTTCGTGAGTAAGGATAAGAAACCGAATCGGTTCCAATAAACCCAAATTTTTACGTATTCATCAACCAGCAATCCAGTGGCTGTGTTCCATAACTCTTGCCACAAAAAGCTTTTCGACTGAAACGTGCGAAATGAAACAAAATTCTCATAACTTTAAACAAACAGTTGCTTTTCTCACAAACCTGTAGCTATAACTTTTTTGGTGAGTAATAGCTATCACGTAAGGAAATTACTCGCCACTTTACAGAAAATCTGTGTCTGTAAAACCTTTGCGAAAAGATTTCCCGATTTCGACTGTCATTATTTCTCGCAAACAAAAATTTTGTGACATAGTATTTCAAAAAACAATAATCCTCACAAAATGGATAATAATAAGTATTTTGCTGTTAAATTTATTTTAATATACATATATATTTACACAGTTTATAACGATTGTGTTTTTTTTTTTTTTTATTTTAACTTTCTAATTAATTTTTTATACCCTTCTATATAAAAGTTTGTGATTCCCCTTGTAATTTCTACAATTTTAATTTCCAACCCAACAAAATATAATGCAATACTTTTATAATGTTTTTTTCACTATTCACAATTCACTTTGTTTTTTCGCCAAATCGCTCCTTTAATAACGTAACGTTTCAGTCAGGAAGTTTCTCATGGCGAGAGTTACAGAACACAGCCACAGGGCACTCTGTTTTTCGGAAAAGAAGGAAAAGGGTCCCTCGTTTGTTGTAGCAAATAAAACTCTAGGAAGTCGCGTGACTTATAATGCATTAGCTTCCGAAACCCTTACCAAGGGTTTAAATTGGCAGAACGGGGATCATCATAGCCCCCGGGTGGTTCTGCTTGCAGTTCAACCCGGGCTGATCACGGTTGAGGTGCCTACCTTGGCTGAAACGTTCTGGCTGTGGTTGAAACCTAAAACGCAGGAAGGGGGTGTTAGTATCCCAGCTAATTGTTTGGCGTGACGGGGACTAATAGCCTCCCGAGGATCTGTTGCCTTTACAACATATACCTGTACTGTGAGAAGCTAGTGGGGATGGTTGACGGGTGAGTTAGTTTAAGGGCTGATGCTGCTAGTGGGCTTCTGCCTACCAACTCATTAAACCGTGTCTTCCATTGATTGCTGGGAAATTGCATTCAGGGGGGATTAGAAAGCCCGAACTCCTCAACAAGAAGTGGCTAATATGGCTACAATTATGTGGCAAAAATTGCTACCTGTGTGAGCCTAGCAAGCCACACGGGGACGCTGGTGAATCGTAAATAATACACTCCGTGGAACTGGTCCATCATCAGATAAGGCCGTAAAGGCAGGTGCTGATATAAATCTTTTTCACAACTGTTAAACATCAAGTGTCCAGGTTGCTCACATACATGCATATATGCAAGTAAATTGTGTATGTATGTGTATGCATGTACATACTTTCTATACAATTTTTTGACACACGAATCGCTGGAACAACAATAAAACCCCACGTTGTTTTTGCATTGTTGTGCTTATTGTAATCCCTGTTTCATCTGGTAAAATAAATACTGGCAACTCTTACTTGCTTTTTGTCGCCAGTAAAATTGGAAATTCATAGTTTAATTCGGCGCAAGGCGAATTCATTACCAGGTGAACTTAACAGCACAGGTGATTATTTTTTGCTTCTCGCGTTTTTTCCAATGAGACTGTCAATTTTGTTTACAAACTTTTTCGCGCCATTTTAATCTGAAGGTTTTTTTACATGATTTAGTGCAATTTCAAGAAATTTGTGTGAATTTAAAAGTGAAAAACTAATATAGTCTGTGTTTTTAATTACAAACAATTATAAAAGCTTATATTTAACGTTTATATAAAATTTTTTCTCTGCTGAGCAATCTTAGGCGAATTTTGATTATGACATTCACGATATGTTTTACAATAACAAAATACATAGTACTGAATTCGCCTTTCCGCTTGCATTCACCTGTATAAAGTCGCCTTGATTCGGCGACAACAACAAATGCCGTTATTATAATAATTTCCATACATGCACATGTGGTCAGTAGCCTGCTGTCTTGAATGTGTTTAGTACACATTTTTTTATTCCATGCAGCATACATATGTATGTATCTTGTACGTTATAAAACGAAACTAACTTTTACTTAGTTGACAAAGTAGTACGTTCAAATGCGGTCGGTTGTGTGGAAAGCAAAATAAAGTTGTTTTATAAGCAGATGCTAAGCACTCACAAATATTAAAAACAAACGCAATCTTATTATCAATTACATCAGGTACAAAAAAATGCTTTAGTGCATTTTTTTCATAAAAATAAAAAAGTGTCTAGTAATTCATTGAATTTATTTTTTAACAATCCTACGTAAATATTGTTAGCAAATTGTATTTGCGAAAACTAAATATGCACATGCATACATACTCGTATCTGTGGTGTTTTATTATAACAACTTAAGTCAAATTTTAAAAATTGAAAAATGGTCATCTATTTGGATTAGTTTATTATACATAAAATTTTTGTTTGTCAAAATATTTTTTCGTATAATTGACGAAATTTTGTTGTAATTTTCATTAGTTCTTAGAGATTCATTGAAATTTCTCTTAAAAACTTCTTTTAGTCTTATCTTGACTTAAGATGTTATGATATAATGTCACAGATGTATATTTTTTTTTAATTTAAAAAGTTTCAGAAGTAAACTATTGTCTGAATTCTCTAATTGTTTGAACTTTTTGAGAAGAATTATTGCGCTCATATTAAAATTGTTTAAAATATATTAACAAGTGTATTAAAAATGCCTTTTCTTCAACGTGGTATTATATCTAAAGCATTTGATTTTTGCAACAAAAATCCATTTATTCATTTAAAAACAAGTTGCCGTTACTTTTCCAAAAAATTATCACTCAATATACAACCTGTTCACAGTTCTACAACCACACAAATCACGAACAGTAGTCATAAGCATGAAATGGTAAATATCTACATCCATATATGTACATATCGTTCCTTCATTGCAACATAGTCCTAACTAAAAAAAGTGTGTTTTGAGAAAAACACATTTAAAATTTTTAGTTTCCATACAAGTCTTAGAAAAACTTTGTAGAAAATGTCTCGTAAAGCTTTAACTGTCTATTAGTTTAGTTTTTTTTTTTTTGAGTATTTCGTTGTTGCCGCGCGGCAACTTCCTATGCGAAGGCACAGGTCGGTACTGTTAGTCACAGCGCTGCAAAAACTTACTGTTAATACCATCGTGGGCATAAGGTCTGCGTTACTCCGCCCATGCTGTGCATCCTATACTTTGCAAATTTATTTGCAACTGTAGAGTTACCCTGCATTTAGACATACGAGTAATCTCATGCGAGTGCCGAATATGTATTATAAACGAAAATTTCTTCGAAAAACTCGAATCTCTTGCAATTTTCATTTCTGTCTACACATGCGAGCAAGGTGCATTAACGTATACACGGTGGCAGCGCTACGGCATGTGACAATTTTTTGCTACTGGCAATATGGTAAGCTATTTACGTCAAATGTATTGTTTACATTTTTGAAAGTGAATTTAGTGTTTTATACTGAATTAAACATATATAAATTATTTTGTGAACATAAAAATAATTCAAATAAATATAATTTATAATTATGAAAAGGTACATTCATAGTTTATAATTGTGAAATAATTACAAATATTTTTGATAAACATATCTTACTACATGCCTGTTTTGTTGTATTCTTGTAATTTTTCTTTAGTGCTGCCACCGTGTATACGTTAATGCACCTTGCATGCGAGTGAGAGTTCATTTTAAATTTGTCGTCAGCACGTGAACTTCAAACAATTTGTTTACTTCATATATTTTGTTTCTTTGGCTCTCTTTATAAACTGGAGTTGCCGTGTTCTTCACTTGAGAATATTTTTAGAAAATAGTTGGCATTAATTTGTATTATCATTATATTATTGATATAATTTAAACATTTCTATCTATAGTATTACTTTTAGTAAATTAACATACAAACTAGCTAAAACTTAGATTTTAATTTTATAATGATCCAGTTGATTTGTTTAAAATTATTTACACGGTAACACTGTTTGTTTGTTTGACATTTGATTGCATGGAAGTGCCAAAAAATAACTCGCATGCAAATTTAGCTGCGAGTAGACCTGCGAGTGCGAAAAATGTGAATGTGGTAGTAAAAAAATGTGAGTGTATTGAGTTTTTCGAACTCTTACTCGTATGTCTAAACACTGGGTTACATATACAATGCAATACAATCTCGTAAAAAGTTTAAAAGTAATTTGAATAAATTTTTTGCCCAGCTTTAACAGTATTAATATTTTTGGCCCAATATTAATACTGTTAAAGCTGGATTCACCGATTGTTTCCGAACAAAATTTTTGTCCGGACAAAAATTTTTTTACTGAGAGTTTTCTGCAGCTCGATTCACCCATTGCAAAAAAATGTTCCGGAAAATCAGAGCTGCCATATATAAACAAAATCTATTAGTTTTACAAGGTGTATTTTATTTTACACCTGACGTATTTTACATATTCTCAATTATTAGTAAATATTGTGTGATAATAATGGAAAAAAGAAAAATGCTTTTGCTTATGGCCATTGAAATATGTACATGAAGCATTATTATTAGCCAAGTACATATATATAAAAAAATTAAAAAGAGTTGCAGTGAAAAGACTTTTAAAGCAAAGAGCAATGGGTTATTTTTACACATTATATCGTACATACACTCTTTTCCTGGCTTTTTCATTTCTTTAATAAGTTTTTGGGCAATCAATTCATTTATTTCCATATTAAAATTATTAATTATTTTTTAATAGCTATTAAAACTATGTATATACATATATCAAATGGCAGCCACTATTGTAATTTCATCAGAATAAAATTACTATAAAGATCTTTAGCTGGAAAATTTAGAAACAAAAATAATATATACATAAACAAGATCAAATAATACGAATATTTAATTACTATGTAAATTTTTTATTCGATGGGGCAACTCAATACAATTTTGTATGAAAAAATGTATGCTATTGGCATCTCCTTTCAATTTTGTCCGGACAAAATATAAAATTAAACCAATTCAAGTTGGGAGTTGTTCGTAAAAAATATTTTCTCTCTCTCAAGAAGAGAGACGTCAAACTACATATAAAAAAAATTTTGTCCGGACAAAAATTTTGTTCGGAAACAATGGGTGAATCCAGCTTAATAATTCGGCATTGTTAACACGAAAACCTAATTTTTTGAGATACGATTATGTTGCAATAAAGGAGCGATATGTACTCGTATATACATACATATTTTATATTTTAATATTTTCTTGCGATTAAGTCCGTAGCATCACCTTCGATAACCCCCAACAAACTAAACAATTCAGCTTTAACGGACAAATTTGGTCGTTATCATACATATTTGAGAATATCATTAACAGAACGTTGCAATCTACGCTGTAAGTACATAAGCATGGCAATTCAATGTTATACACAATACATATTACACTCGATAGCTGGCAGCGCTATGGCATGTGACAGTTTTTTGGTGCTGGTAATATAGTAGGCACTTAACATCAAATGTATTGTTTACATTTTTGAATGTAAATTAACAGCGAGTTAACCAATTGCGGCAGAATGTTTGCGTTCACAATCTAAAGCAAGCCACGCACTATGCGACTAGTTGTGCAACACGACGATGTTGGTTATTAGATTGTAAAGTGTGTCAGGTCGTCGTATGAAATTGTGTCTCGGTTGTACGAAATATTAAAAAGTTTTGATTTTTGTAAAATTTAGGAGTATGTTGTACAACATTATTTTGTTTTGCTTTTACTTTACATATGTATACAATTCTTGCATCTGCGGTCATCTTTACTCAACAAAATTTTTTAAGAAATGAAATTGTGAAAATGTGCGCAAAACACACAACTCTGCAAGCCAACGTGTTGAAGCGACGGTCGCATAGTCTATGGCATGGTGCAATTAACCAGGTGGCATCACTAGCGCAGGTGATAATTTTTTGTTTAATAAAATTGTGGGTGTCAAAAATTGTTTATGTTTACACAAACTAAAGCGAAAAAATAAAAATATTTTAAACAGTTCGAAAAAGGGCAAGAAACACGATAAAAAAGTTTCAAAAAATATTTTAATTGCTTAAAATGCGTTCAAAACAATTTATAAAAACAATTGTATTAATTTTCTTTGTTCATTTTTTTTATATAAACGTTGCTTTCTTCATTTTCTTCTGTTTTGTAAACATGTTTTTGACAGCGTCCGGAATTTTTACACAAACAATATATTATGTATGTAGTACAATAACTCTTATGCTGCCACCTAATAATTGCACCATGGTCTATGGCATGGGTAAGCGCAAGAAAATTGAGAACGATGTGTACAAACTCAGTCAAAATATATACAGTGGGTCACAGCATATTTCAACCAGCGTATTTAAAAAACATAAAACTTTTCACAATTTCGAAATGGAAAATGATATGGCAAAAATTTAAAGGCTGGAATGCTTTCTAAACTTAAAAAGAAATCCTTTTATTTCAGTTGTCAGCTGATGACATACAAGCCTACGTCATGTTACCATCACCGTGTTTGACAGATGGTTTTAAGTTTTGATTTAGAAGTTCCGCATTAAGGCCTAACCATAATGTGCATAGACTAGCTCAAGCCACTGTAAGCAACTCTGCGAATGCATGTAATCAAATGTGTATAACTAGGATGTACTTAATGAAACTTTTCGTTAAGTTTCGTCTAATGTCACTTGCTTAAGCAAAGTACGAAACTGAAAGCATTTATTTTCAGAAGTTTGTGTGTGTGTTTACAAAAATTAATAAAACAACGAAAAATTGAAACAAACACATTTATATTTAATAATTTAATAGAAATGTGTTTTAGCTTTCTTTCAATTTTTAATTAAACACATTACTTCAAAATTCTTTTTATTTTTTGTTTTGAAATTATTGCATACAAATACTTTGTTGTTATTTTTGGTACTTTTTTATATAATTTACTCAGAAAAGACACAAGTATTACGAAGTTGTGCAACAATGGGTTTAAAATCATTAAGTTCATATAAGTACACAAAGTGCGGTCTCCACCTGACTTGAAAACACTAACTTCAAGTTAAATGTGGACCGCTCATGTTGAATGGGCTTTGTATTATGCTTTATTTTTCATTTTTAAATAGACCCCATATGTAAAAAGAAGCAAAAAACTGTCACATGCCACATCGGTGTCACCTTGTAGACGGGGCATTTGTGGATACACATAAACAAAATATAATTATAAAACGCATTTAATACCTCATAATTATTTAAAGGTGATTCCGATTTTCTACTTATACCATTTACTGAAATACTAAAAGATTAAAATATAATTATTTTAATACCAAAAACAAACCGACAAAAAGATTTAGCAAACAAAATGGGCCAAGTATTTTTTCCGTTGTTTTTAAATGTTTTGATTTTTTCAACTTGACTTGCAAGTCTTTCAATTGGATTGTGTTGTGTGTATTCGAGTCTCTTGATCAGGTCTCAAAATTTATATTTGTAATATTTTGCAAAGAGAACGTTATATATTTTTAAAATTGTCTATAATTTCATTGAATTTAATAGTGGAATGAAAATCTACTGATTCAGTTTATGAAGTGTATGGGCAATAATCAATTCAGTTGAATGACTCAATTCACAGTTGAATTGAAACGTGTATGGGCCGCTTAAGTGTAAAATGACAGCTTGTGGACAAAGGGGTGAAGGGAGTGATGTTTTGTCAGCATAATTTTTTAACTAGCTCCAAACCCGCACTAGCAGCACAAAACACACGTCAAGCAATCAAATTCCAAAACACTGATACACCAAAATTATTTAGGGCTCTAATGAACTCTATTTTGTTATAATCAATAGTGCACGAAAATACTTCTTTTATACCACTTCGTAAAGTGATTTTATAGCGTTAAAGTTAGCAAAAAAAAACATATTATCCGCTTCTACGAGGGCGGATTGATATCAAAGCAACCTAAGTAAGAAAAAAAATCTTTTTTTTCAAAAACCATTTATTCCTCAGCATAGTCTCCTTTAAGATGCCGATACACTATCCTACACGACCGTGCGATTTACCAAATATAATATAGTAACTTGAATCAAACGCCAAAATATATATTTTGGTATCTTGAATCAAAAATAAAATTATTTTCTTGAACGTTGTAGCTCTGTTATTTTTTATTTACTAAGCCATTTTATATTAAAACAATTTGACTAAAAAAACATAGAGCTAAAAACAATTCAATAGTTTTTCAAACAAGTAAAAATTAATATAGTTAAATTCATTTTGTTACTATGGAACCATCACTACATTACCTCCCCCTTTAAAAACTAAATAATCATTAAAAAAAACTAATTTAAATTAAAGTTCACCACCTTATCTTTGGTATTCGTGATTAATTGCCTATCTTCTATGAAAGCAGGCTTGATTCTGTCAATTGATATATTAATTTCATTTCCCATCTGAAGTTTAAAATACTTCGCATTTCTATCCAAAACCTCAAAAGGTCCAAAATAAGGACAACATAAAGCTGGTTTATTCAAATCATTACGCACAAAAACATACATACAGCTCTCGAGATGCCTGGATATAAACATTTTAAAAGAGTTTCCGTGGTGTCCAATACTAGTACGAAAACTGCTATAATACTTCCTTACCTTATTCAAGAAATCTGAATTATCAAAATTCTTGTCATAACGAACCACCATTTCACCCGGTAGTCGAAGACAATGGCCATAAACCATTTCTGCGGCTGGCGTTTTCAAATCCTCCTTTACTATAGTAACTTGCATCAAACGCCAATATAAATTAATGCAGTTAAATTCATTTTGTTACTATGGTACCATCACTACATATAACATGTGTGCTGAAAAAGTACTAAAAATGCAACTGTGTGACAGAGTTTTTAATAATTCGTGCGATTTGAAAAGTTTTATGAAAGTTTTCATAACATCATGGTTTCTGTGCGAAGTGTGCTATATATCGCTCATTTATTCCAACATAGTCATATCTCAAAAAATGAGCTTTTCGAGTTAATAATGCAGAATTGTTAACAGTGCTAGCTTTTATATTGTGCAAAAAATTTATTCACATTACTTTTAAACTGTTTCCTTTAACAGATATTTTCTAAAAATTTTTTCTAAGACTTGTATGGAAACTGAAAGTTTGAAATGTGTTTTTCTCCAAACAAGCTTTTTTGAGTTATGACTATGTTGCAATAAAGGAGCGATATTATGAAAAATATAGGAATATTCAAGCCAGCTTTAATATGGTAATGGTATAAGCGCAGCTGTTTTTCGTTTCCTTTGCGTAAATTTGTCAAAAACACGTAGACTTCCTTGATTTTTCAAACAAAATTTTGACAAATTTGATGTTTGATGGTGTTGTATTTATTGTAATTCTGCCACTACCTCGAGAAATAAATTGAAATCATATAAAACTATTATGGTAATAATATTTTTAATTACTTAACTAATAGCGTATTTACACTTACTCACATCTTACTCGTAGAGGTGTATGTGGAAGTTGTTGAAAATTTAAAAAAGCTGTTTACATTACACTTTCTACACCATTCATCTGTCAAGTATAATTTCACGTGTTTGAGCAAACAGAAAACTTTAAAAAAATGGAGTTAAAAGATTCTGTAATTATTGGATTAATTAATGCTCTTTAAAAGCAAAAATAATTACTGCTTCAATTTGCAGAATTGTTAGAAATTATAAGTAAGAGGAAGGCGAAATTTGTTAGATTTTTAAATAATTTATTATGATTTAAAGTAATAAATATAAATAACAACACTTTAAAATCGAAATTTTTGGGAAAAATATATTCCAAGACTACCAGTTCAGAGTTTTTCAAAGAAAGCTTACGAATGGATCTTGCAACTTCACTGTCATTTCCTGGAAAATATGCAAATTTTTCCTCTCATTCTGAAATTTTTTCATGTCGAAGGTCTATTAGCATACTCTCGACCATACAAAACGAAGTATTTTTTTATTTTTTACTATAAATAAATGTATTGTATGTATTATTATTTTTAATTATACATATATTATTTTTAATTAAATTAAGTGCCAATTTCACGATAACGAAGCTGTTCGTTCGTTCGCACAATTACATTTAAAACAATAACAAAATTTTGAATGTTGTTTTTGTTTTAAATGAAATTGTGCGAACGAACAAACAGCTTCGTTATCGTGAAATTGGCCCTAAAATTTACTTAAATTGTTCGCTCCCGCTCATTGTAAAATTTTTTGACACTTGTAAGTATATTTTCTAGTGATGGTATGAATTTTTAGCAATTTCTTTTAACTTTTTTAGTGATGACACTAAAATAGTCGAAAGATGTTGAGTCCAGCAAAATGAGAAACGAACATCTTGTAAAGATGGTGAGTTTTTTTCACTTAAAGTGCGGTCTCCACCTGATTTGAAAACACTAACTTTAACGCTAACTTCAAGTTAAAGTTAAATGTGGACCACTCATGTTGAAGTTTAGTTAAAGTTATAACTTGGTTGTTAAAACATTTCATTTGGAAAGTGTGTTATAACTTAAATTGACAACAGCCTGCTATTTGTAGTTTTTTTTCGCCATTTTTATTGTTTTACTATGAGAAGTTATAACTAACATCACTACGTGTACTTTAACAGATAGATATTTAAACAGCAAGTTTTAACTTGATGTTTTAACTGCGTTTCAAGTTAGGTGTAGACTGCATGTTATATAGGTAAATGTTAACAACTTGCCAAAATGGTGAAAGATGTAAAATGTGAGTAATTGTAAATACACTATAAGTATATAAATAATTGCAATCCTAGTTGTAAAATAGTGTGGACTACAACACTATTTTGAAGCGATTTTGTAAAATTGGTCAGGGGGGTTACTCTCTAATGCGATGCGAAAGTAAGAACGATGCGAAAGGTAAATGCGATAAGAGTATAATTTGGTCGTCTGTGCCATTTGCACAAACTTTTTCGCGAACTAGTTTGTAAATGAACCCAGACTGATATCAAAAAATAAACAGTGGCGAAAAATGATAAAATAAAATGTGCGAAAGGGATAAATTAAATGGGAAAGTAAAATACGAAAACGCAATACAGAGTACCAATTCTTTGATTTTTCTTTCGCATCGCAATAGAGAGTAACCCCCCAGGCTTTTAAAACATTTTCCTGCGAATGAATCGTACGATCATGTAGAATAGTGTATCACGGACAAGGCGAATTTATACAGGTGAATGCAAGTGGAAAGGCGAATTCAGTACTATGTATTTTGTTATTGTAAAACATATTGTGAATGTCAAAATCTAAATTCGCCTAAGATTGTTCAGCTGCGGAAAATTTTATATAAACGTTAAATATAAACTTTTATAATCGTTTATAATTAAAATCACAGATTATATTATGCCGTTTTCTTTTCTGAAAAAGTTTTGCATTTAAGCTGCACTTTTTTTCTTAAAATTCAAGTTTTAAAATTTAAGTTTTATTGAGATGAAAAGAAGATGTCGCAATAACTATAAATATCTGAAAAAAACTTGAAACAACTGTATGTATACTTCTGTATTTTTTTTGGCAAAACAATATTGAAAATGTTACTCTTATTCCAGAAAAGAAAACACCATTAGTTTTTCGCATTTAAATCCACTTAAATTTCTTGAAATTGCACTAAATCATACAAAGAAATCTTCAGATTAAAATGGCGCGAAAAAGTTTGTAAACAAAAGAAAAAAAATTTGACCGACTCATTGGAAAAAACGCGAGAAGCAAAAAATAATCACCTGTGCTGTTAAGTTCACCTAGTAATGAATTCGCCTTGATCAGGTCGTACAATCGTGTAGGATAGTGCAACAGGGTCTTAATAGACGAACAAATTGTAGATAATTTGTTCATGAAAATTATTATTTTTTAGTTAAGACAATGTTACAACAAAAGAGAAATGAATAGAAATATATGTGCAAAGTACTTCATTTAATTTAACTTTGCAATTGAATATCTAATAATCATTTTTATTTGCTGACTACTTTAGAAATTACGTATAAGCAAACATACATACGAATACTGATACGATTTTAAGTTTTTTTTTATTTTTTATTAGAGAACCACATTAAAAATTTTTACTTTTGCTACGAGTATACACACATTTAAAGTTATTATTTTGCTTTGAATGTATTTCATCACTTGTTTAAAAATATTTATGTCTATGAATTTTAATTCTTACAGACAAAAAATAAAAATGTATGTGCAAGGCAGCTTTACTAGGGTAGTGGTATAAGCACAGTTGTGAAAAAGATTTACATCAGCACCTGCCTTGCGGCCTTATCTGATGATGGACCAGTTCCACGGAGTGAATTATTCACGATTCACCAGCGTCCCCGTGTGGTTTTTTTTTTTTTTTATATATGTATCTTGGACAAGTACTCAGGGGATGACCCCTACATATGCAGTGCATTGTACTGGAACTAGGAAAATAGATTGATGGGAAGGAAAGAGGGAGTAGTGTTTGTGGAAGTTAAACTTTAACAATAACAACATGAAAGATTAAAAGAAACTCTATTACAGCATTTAAAATGTTGGAGTTAAATTAATTAAAACTTACCAGTGCCCAGTGTATATACCTTCAACACTCCTCAGATTAGCAAAATTTAGTCCAACACCTTTCATACTACAAGCTAACGAAATGCGTTGAAAAAAATTAATAATGAACTTAATGCACTTTGCACTTTGAATTCATACGAAATTAATAGTGAAGATATATATAGAAAATACGAATAACGGTAAAAAAGAGAAGAAAAAAAGAAACAAACGGAATAGGTAACAAGCTGCGTACCAGGCTCACACAGGTACCAATTCTTCTCGTTGAGGAGTTCGGGCCTTCTAATCCCTCCTGTATGCAATTTCCCAGCAATCAATGGAGGACAAGGCTTAATTAGTTGGTAGGCCGAAGCCCACTAAGAGCATCAGCCCTTAAACCAACTCACCCGTCAGCCATCACCACTACTTCCTTACAGTACAGGTATCTGTTGTATAGGCAACAGATCCTCGGGAGATTGTTAGTCCCCGAAAAAAGCCACACACCAAACAATTATCAAGGATACTAACACTCCCTTCCTGCGTTTTAGGTTTCAACCACTGCCAGAACGCTTTAGCCAAGGTAGGCACCTCAACCATGATCAGCCCGGGTCGAACCGCAAGCAGAACTACCCGGGGGCCATGCTGATCCCCGTTCTGCCAATTTATACCCTTGGTAAGGGTTTCGGAAGCCAACACAACATAAGTCATGCGGCTTCCTAGAGTTTTGTTTGCCGCACCAAACGAGGGGCACCTTTTCCACGAAAAACAGAGCGCCCAAGTTAGGAATACGCCAAGGAAAAACCTGTTCCCCGATGGGATGGTATAAGCACAGCTGTCTTTCGTCTCTTTTTGCATAAATTCGTCAAAAACATATAGACTTACTTGCCACCTGTGATGCTAACTACTCGTACAGGTGTAATCCCGCCTTGTTAAAAGGTAAAAACAAAATAATTTTCCGAAACCACTGTTAAATGCAATTTGCTGCTTGTCTGCAATAAAACACAAGTTATGCAAAATGAAGAAAATTTTATTTTTTTGAATAACTGACAGTTATAATTCCAATAAAAGCGTTGAAGAAAAGAAGAGTTTAAAATAAAATGACACATTTTTGTAGAAACGAAAACGCTATAAGTGTATATAAAGTTTTAAAACGATAAAATGTATTAAAAAGATAACAAATTTATTTTTATATAACTTAGGAATAACAGACGTAAAATAAGACGTCTAATGGAAATGAACTAAGCAACACAGTTGCTTACAAAGCAAATTTACTTGCTTGAATGTGTTTAAAAATTTTAGGGGAGCAATTAAATTGGCGCTTAGATCCTTCCGTTTTTAATTATATTAATATTTTTCTAGTTTTAAACTCTGAAATGTTTTTGTTTCTTTAATTTTTACTGACCAGCTATAATTTTTAGTATTGTAAATATTATGAGTACCTAGGTACCGAGTAGCAACACTTTGAAATTAATTTAAAATAACACTATATTCCCCTAATTTCTTTCTTCACTTCACTATCCCACTTTCTAGGCAATCACAAAGGGAACGACTCCAGCACCTAAGTGAGCTGGAAAACCTAGGTTATTTCGGGGTATCCAGCGGCCTGCCTACCTAACCTAAGCTATCTCGATGCAATAGAAATTCTTTTTCTTTTTAGTAAGAATGTCTATATTTTTTATGATACTCTTTTTTAATCTTCATGCGGCCGGGGAGTCAAAATAAAATTTAAAAAAATGAAATAAATAGATCTAAAAATAGGTGTTATTGCATAGTTTATAAATAGTTTAATTTTTCTTGTACAATACATTTTTTTTTTTTTTTGGCCATGAAGGCTTTTTTATATTGGTATATTTTTTGGATAAACTGAAACTGAAAAAGTTTGCGGAATGTTACTGAAAAGACTTGTCTACACACAAAATAGATGCATGTATACAACATACTTACATACATGGTATGATAAAAAATAACCGTTATTTTCAAATTTCGTGAGTTACGTATGTTCCAACATATGTCTGTTATATATTTTGGCAATATCAGCCATTTTGTATTGTCAGTGTTTTTGACAGATGAAAAGGTGACGATCCAGATTTTCTCAAAAAGGTCATAACTGGTGACGAATCATGAGTGTATGGCTATGACATTGAAACCAAAGCCCAAGCATCCTAACGGAAGCGTCCAGAAGAGCCAAGACCGAAAAAAGCACGTCTAATTCGGTCAAATGTGAAGGTTTGACTCACTGTTTTCTTCGACTGCAATGGCGTGGTGCATTATGAATTCTTGCCACAAGGTCGTACGGACAATAAAAAATACTAGCTTGAAGTTATGCGCCGTTTGCGCAAAGCAATTCATCAGAAACGCACAAAATTGTGACGGGGGAAAGATAGTTATTGATGAATAAATAAATACTTTTTTTAATTTAAAATAACGGTTAAGTTTTGATCAGCCCTCGTACATGCTCATTATTTATGTACATACATATGTTTTTTATGAAAGGTAAATACTGCATGCCCGCTGAAGGCGTTCCTTTGCAGCCTAAATCAAATTTATTGACAAGTGAAGAAGTTTATTATTTGGCGTGCCTTTTTGTCGAGCAGGGTGTTCGAAAAATACGTTTAACGGGAGGAGAACCTACTGTACGCCGAGATATCGTCGAAATTATTGGTTTGCATTTGTATTGAGACAATTTGCATGTAATTTTTTTTAACAAATAATTATTTTTTCTAGCCAAACTAAAGGAAATACCTAAATTACAAACTGTTGGCATTACCACAAATGCGCTGGTACTGACACGTCTTTTGGTGCCTATGCAAAGAGCTGGCCTAGATGGTATAAACATAAGTTTGGATACCTTAAAGCCTAAACGATTTGAAGAGATAACAAGAAGACGGGGCTGGGAACGAGTTATAGCCGGCATTGATTTGGCCATACAGTTGGGCTATAAGCCAAAAATTAATTGCGTTCTTATGCGTAATTTTAATGAAGACGAGATCTGTGACTTTGTTGAATTTACTCGAGATCGTAATGTCGATATACGCTTTATAGAATATATGCCATTTTCGGGCAATAAATGGCTGACGGAAAAATTAGTTACTTACGAAGAAACCTTGAAAAATATAAGAGATAAATGGCCAGAATTTGAGGCTTTAGAAAATGGTCCAAATGATACCTCAAAAGCTTACAAGGTTCCCGGCTATCAAGGTCAAGTTGGCTTTATTACATCTATGACGGATCATTTTTGTGGTTCATGCAATCGTTTGCGTCTAACCGCTGATGGCAATTTGAAAGTGTGTTTGTTTGGGAATAAAGAGATTTCTCTAAGGGATGCTATTAGAAATAATTGTTCAAAAGACGATTTAATAGCACTTGTATCAGCAGCTGTAAAGAGGAAGAGAAAACAACATGCAGGTAAGACATGAATGAATAAAACAATTCTGTGGTAATCAAAGAAATAAGCAAGTTCTACTATACGTAATATTTAGTTAAAACCACAGAATTGTTTAATGTTTTGGAAAACAAACAAGCAACTTGATGTTATTAAACCGTCAGGTTGCTCAAAACGAATCATTGGAAGATTTTGTATTTGTTATTTAACAGATTTATTTATAGGCATGTTAAATCTGTCGCAAATGGAAAATCGTCCAATGATCCTAATTGGTGGATAGTATTAACTTCCGCAAATAAGGTGGGTAGTTAGTTATTCTGTCGTATAAAGAATTCAAAACCGTACTTTATATTTTTCAGCTATTAACTTCACTCATCACTGTCATATAGGAGAAATTAAACTCATTGGACATTCATTCAAACAATCATCATTATCAAAAACTAATACAGCGATATTATCTATGCAGTCGTATTTAACACACAAAAATGTATTTGTCATGCCTAATATGAGCTACTGTACAAACACGAAAAACCTGTCACATGTAGACGCTACGACAGGTAAAGCTTCTATGGTAGACGTATCAGAAAAGCCAATAACTATGCGCGTAGCCCATGCAGAAGCCTTTGTTTATGTTGGATATGAGGTTGCTCAACTAATACATTCCAACAATTTAAAAAAGGGAGATGTTTTGAGTGTGGCTCAATTGGCTGGAATTTTAGGTGCAAAAAGGACGTCCGATCTTATACCACTATGCCATAATATACAAATATCTTCAGTGAAAGTGAATGCTACACTTGATTTAAAAACTCAAACTGTTATATTAAATGCGACTGTACGTTGTTGCGGACAAACTGGAGTAGAAATGGAAGCTTTAACTGCCGTTTCTATAGCCGCTCTCACAGTTTACGATATGTGCAAAGCTATCACACATGACATGGTCATTAAAGAAATTAAACTTATGTCTAAATCTGGTGGTCAGAGGGGCAATTTTAATAGAATTTAAGTTTTACATTAGTTAAATTTCTTTAAATATTTACTAAAACAATTTAAATTTTATAAGAACAATTTAAACCTCAGCTGTATTATAGATTTTTTGTATATATGTATATGTATGTTTGCTAAGCTTTGTAATGTAGTTTAATTTGCTTTTATAATATAGTATAAAAAATATTTGGTTACATTTTTGTTAAGTCTGCTGTTAAATTAACAAAATGTTCAACTTTGCCACAAATAGTATATGTGTTAGTATAGTGGAACTAAAATTGTTTTGCATCAGGCTAAATTGAGAAGATTCTTCTCTACAACAACGTAAACAATTTTTCAATTGAGACTATTACTAGCTTTCTCTTCCTCAAAAAACCGAAGAGCCAGAGGGCGATTTACACAAATTCATGAAAATTTTTTTTATAACGAGTGATTTTTTTGTTATTATCTTTTTGGCAACACTAGTTTTGACAACTCACGCACGTTTTGTATCTTGTGTCACTGTCAAACATTTTCAGTTTGGTATATAATTTAATCATGAATCGTCTTACAAACGAACAACCAAAATGCGTGCTCTGTTAAGAAAGTTCATCGCGCGCTTCTTCCATTTTATGGTCAGTTTAATCGACCTACTGAGGCTTCTATTCGGGCTATTGTAAAAAAATTTCGCTCCAAATTTACATTGTTGGACATTAAACCCCCAACACGCTTACGTAGAGTGCGAACTGAAGAAAATATCGCAGCCGTATCGGCCAGTGTTGGTGATGACCGTGAATTATCGATTCGGCGCCGTTCGCAGTAATTGGGCCTCTGTTACTCCACTACGTGGAAAATTTTGCGGAAGGATTTGGGTGTGAAGCCTTATAAGATACAGCTGGTGCAAGAATTGAAGCCAAACGACCTACCACAATGCCAAATTTTTGGTGAATGGGGTCTTGAAAAGTTAGATGAAGATCCACTTTTTTATCGAAGAATTGTGTTCAGCGACGAGGCTCATTTCTGGTTGAATGGATACGTGAACAAGCAAAACTGCCGTATTTAGAGTGAAGAGCAGCCAGAAGCATTGCAAGAGCTACCAATGCATCCACAAAAAACAACCGTTTGGAAATATTTTTTTTTTTTTTTTTTAATTATAACAATAGTTTCCGCGATCAATAACTCTTGATCAAAGAAGACCGGAAAAAATAATCGAATACACTAAAGCTGGGGGACAACTAGCTGTTTCGCAGTCGCTATACTGCTCATCAGCACCCACTAGGATTCGATATTCCTATACATAAAATTGCGATTTTCTATTACATTTTAAAAGTAATTTATGGTATCATTTCAAAGGAAGCGGGACAGATTTTTAAAAATGTGCAGGCTTTCATAAAGCATAAAAAATTGTTATTTCAGAGAAATTTTAGTCAGCGAAGCAGGTGTGTTATATACCATAGGTTAGGTAGGCAGGTCGCTGGATACCCCGGAATAATCTAGGTTGCCCAGCTCACTTGGGTCCTGTAGTCGTTCCCTTGTGATTTTATATACCATAGAGGAGAAATTGTCTCCGCCCGGCCTAAGGCTGGTTATGCAGAGAAATTTTAGTAAGCGAAGAAGCTGTTTCATATACTAAAGAAAAGGAGTAGAAGGCCGGCTATTAGCGAAGTCGGCGTTTGTTATACCATAGAGGAAAAAATTCCTACGCGTGGCCGAAGGACAGTTGTGAAAACGATTAACGTGGGTACCTGCCATTGTGGCCTTACCCCACGGTGATCCTAGCACCGGGTGAATACAATGCGTCTACCAGCGCCCCCATACATGACAAACTGCCATGCATGAGTACCAATTCGATCTCATGTTGTTTGGACATGATCTCCCCCTTGGTTAGGAGCGGAGCCTTTCTAAAACTCCTTCCGATCTTTGGGTCACGGCACCCGGTCGCAATGCAACTCCACATCGAGCTCAAATGAACTCTCCCCGCGATTTGGGTTTAAACCACAACCACCACGATACTCCCCGAAGGGCCGCACCATAACCGGGCAGGAACAAGTTCCTGGGGCTCCCGGTTCCCGTGGTACCAGATTTAAGTCTCCGGTCAGACTTCGTAGCCCAAGGACTACTACCAGTAGAGCCCCAAACGGCTCGGGGACCCCCTGCAACCATACTTACAGTAAACAGCACACAGGAACACAGCAATAACAGCAAACAGCAACATAAAACAGGAACAACAGGAACGTCAGCGACAACAGCAAAATAGCAGCCACTCAACGTACAAACTGCATCACCTGCAACACAAAACACACACGGGCACAAGGCACAATAAACAAAAACAACAAAAACATTCAACATTCATCCTCACGGATGAGTACATTGGCCACCCCCCTGTGGCCCAGCCCTTTACAACACGAACAAAACAAAAAACAACAATTAGACATGACCCCCCTCACGGAAGGACTTACAAACAAAAACAACGTTGCCAGCAACCCTGCGACATCAAAACAAAACAGCAGACAGCAACCAGCAACCAGCAAACAACACACAGCAAAGTACATGACACCAGGAACAGCACAGGGCACAGGAACTGTGCTCTATGCTCCTCATGGTTGCCTACACTAAGACTTCAACCACAACTGCAACCAACTCCGCCGACGAGAGACGCACACAGTCACGCGCGAACCTGCGGTTCAACAAACGACGGTTCCGGAAATGGCAACAACAGGGAGGCTACCCTCCCTACCTTGGTCTCCGCCTAAAGACCTCACGGGCATACGCGCCCAACGCGTCAAAAGACGCGCCGACCGCCAAAACCCTACTGAAATCCCAATGGTCGCCCGCCCCTACTACGCCCATTCCCTCTAGATCCCTAATGTCATCATAAAGATGGCATTCGACCAGAACGTGTCTCCAGTCCTCAGGGCTCTCACCACATCTGCACAGCGCAGTCTCGGACAGGCCCCTCTTATGCAAAAATGCATTGAGGGAACCATGCCCCGTAAGCAAGAAGCCCGTACTGAGACTGAAGCCAAATTCCGGCCGTCCCACAACAAAATCAGCCTCGCGAATGAATTCGTGCGTTGCTCGCCCCTTTGTACTATTCGCCCATCGCGCCCGCCAGGCAGACACAAGACGTTCCCAAAGGAGCGCCTTGATCTGACTGGGTTCCCTATTAACCACAAGATCAAGAGCAGAAAGCCAATCATGTGGACAAAGCGGTAGCCCCTTCTTAACCTTGAAGGCGATCGCACGGCGAATCACCTCCAGATCAAGGGGAGCCACCCCCAGCAAGACCTGTAGAGCATCTGTTGACACCGTCCTACAAACTGGCATGCAAGCAAGCATCGCAGTTCTCTGGGCGGACTCTATCTTATTGCGGCCAACAACAGTCATGACTGTCTCGTACCACACAGGTGCACCATAAGCTGCGCATGCAACAAACAGTCCACTATATATGGTGCGAGTAGCCCGCCTGCTGAGGCCCCATTCACTTCTAAGAATGCGCCTAACTTTACCTACTACAGCAGTAAGCCTGTCCCTCACATATGAGAGGTGAACCATAAAGTTCAACCTCTCACTCACCATTATTCCCAGGTATTTGACTTCCGTCGCATACCGGAGACTAATGCCGCCAGAGCGAACGAGTGGTGGACGACCCCGAGACAACCTGCCTTTCAGCAGCGGCCGAAGGACAGCTATGCAAAATAATTTTTATTAATTGATCCGATGTTGTTTAATACAATTTTAATCACATTTTTTCTTAACATTTTAACATCAAACGCCTTCAGTCACTTATCTAAAATTTTGCAAAAACTATATTGGCACCTATGGGATTAAAAAATTCTTGCACGATCTAATTTATTTATTCAAAAGCTTTCAAATAATACCAATTTTATCTACATACCTTCACAAATGTAGTGGAAAATTGAAACTTCATGTACACGTACGTACAGTAGGGTGCAAAAATGAGTACATGTTTGTAGATTGTGCACCTTTTATTCCATAAAAGTTTAACAGCCTGGTCGACGATATCGAACTTAAACCTTTCTTCAATATTTTTGTTAATTTATTATGGTGTTGCAAGATTGCTATTTCAAATAAATTATTTTGAGTGTATTGAAGAAATTTTGTTTTAGTAAATGGAACAATAGATAAATTTAATTAGCTGCATATCCTGGACAAATTCTTAATATCTGAGAATTGCTTTTCAATAATTTAAAGTTTTATTTTATTTGTTTGAAAAATCTTCAAATAGTTAACGAGGGGCAAAATAATGTGGATTTCCAAAGGTTTCAGATATTTGTCTAAGGCACTGTGAATGCAAACGACCTCTTGGATTTGTGAATGTGATGTGCGTTTGCATCGGCATCTATTATTACTGGCAGGTTTCTCTCACCCGCCATCCGAACAACTTCGCGAACTTTAGTTGGTGGTGCTTTGCTCTCATACGCCATATAACTTAAGACAAGCAGGCAGCTGCCCACACTTATCGAATGAAAATGTATGCGAAAGAAAGCTAGTCACTCGCATTCGAATCAATTTGGGTTTGTCTATGTCACTATTGTTGGTTCGCATGAACTTGTGTATTTTAATTGAATTTCGACGCATCGTTCGCATAGTTATAATATATAGTCTAGAAAAACAAAATGAATTTTCTTTCGCCTAGAGTGCGAATGAACTTATCCTTTCGACATCGGCGGACTGGCTGTAAATATTTAATTTTAATGGAAAGTTCTAATTTTAATATTGTACAATATATAACTTACGAGTAATGTATAATAGTATAATAATAACTCAACATTATATAAGTGTATAGATTAAACTATAAAAATTGTATTTTATTATCCTCACGAACTAGCTACTTAATCAAATATGGTCCTATGGGCTCGATTAAGAGAATTGAAATAAATGAATGAATGAAATAGTGAATTAAATCAAGTTTTTCTTTCTTAATTTATAAAAAATTATAAATAGCTTGTCTTCTATGTTTCCCAGCTATCTATATGTCGACATTTCATAGGAGCTACCCTAATAATCATAGAAGAAAAGCTATTTATAATTTTTTATTGGTATCAATGTTAGAAGCTAATATAGCGAATAAAAAACTCAATTGTTTTCTTAATTTATTTTATGTTTTAGTACTTAACAAAATAGCTTAACAATTAAGTATTAAATTCTTAGAGAAAAATAAACTTAAGCGAAACCACTCGCATGTACTCAATGTTGCTCCAATTTAAAACTTTTCGGAATGGTAGTACTTTTAATATTTAGTCCAATATCCTTTGTTGCGTAAAATATTTTCTAAACGTTTTGGGACACTTTCTATCAATTTAAGAATAACCTTCTTTGGAATGTCTACCCAAACGTAGAGAATTCGTGACCAAAGCAGTTTGCGGTGATTGATATCAAACTTCTTTTCACGATTGACCACAAATTCTCAATTGAAATTAGATCGTCACTTTGCGCTGGCCTCTCTATTAACCGGAAATTTTGACCGTTGAGCATTTCTTTCACGATTTCTGATGTATGCTTTGAGTCGCTAGCGTATCGCAGGATAGGCAGCTTTTGTCTACCTAAACGTTAAGATTGGCTAGTCTTCTTTATTATTCTATCAACTTTTTGCTGTACGTATATCGCAGCGGAAAAAACAAAGATCTGTCTTGTCGAGTACAGATGAATTTTGCTACAGAGCACATTAACTGGATAGGTGATGACTGGACGCATGTAATCTGATCAGACAAACAAAATTCAATCGTTTTCAGTCCGATAGTAAGCAATATTACTATTGCAATATTACTGTCATGGTTTAGGGCTACTTCACTTAATGGTTCATTGGTCCACCGAAAAAAATTTATGGCATAATGAAGAAAGAAGACCGGCTGCATAGTTTGCAGGCTAATCTTAACATTTTTGTAGATAAAAGCAGCCTATCATGCGGTAGAAGTAATTTTTCGGCAGGATAGCGACTCAAAGCATACATCCAAAATTGTGAAAGGCTGACCGGTCAAAATTTCCAGTTGATAGAGGCCAGCACAAAGGGCCGACCTAATTCCGACTGAAAATTTGTGGTCAATAGTGAAAACGTTAGTATTTTACCTATCACCATAAACTACTTTGGACCAACTTTGGCCACGAATTCTCTACAATTGGGTAGACATTCTAAAGGAAGTCATTCATAAATTGATAGATAGTATTACAAAACGTAGAGAAAATACTTTAAACAACAAAGGATATTAGACTAAATACTAAAAATACTACCATTCCGAAAAGTTTTCAAATGGAGCAAAATTGAGTGCATTATTATTTTTATCTAAGAAATTAATACTTTTAGTTTTAATTGATAAGCTATTTTTTAAGTACTAAAACATGAAATAAGTTAATAAAGAAAAATTGGATTTGATTCACTATTTACATGTTTATGGAATAAAAGATGCATAATATATAAACATACACTTACTTTTGCACCCTACTGTATATCAAAACATGGTTTTCTTCTTATTTTTAAATTTTCTATCCCCCTACATATTTTTTCGCCAATTTGGAGGAGTGTACTTAAACTGGGCTTGTTCCCAAATGTTGGATACTCAGTTTAGGAAAGTACTTTTATTTTAATCATAAAATATGAAATGTACATATATTATATCTATAAACGTTTTTATTGCTTATTCAAATATATATATATATATATATATATATATATATATATATATATATATATATATATATATATATATATATATATATATATATATATATATATATATATATATATATATATATATATATATATATATATATATATATATATATATATATATATATATATATATATATATATATATATATATATATATATATTTTTTTTTTTTTTTTTTTTTTTCGATAAATTAGATGTATAAACTAAGCATTTTTTCTGCAAACATTGTTTGTTTATTATAATTGAAAAACATGTTCTTGCTTTAATAAAACGCAAGTATGCATCCACAAGACCTTATTTTTAAACATTTTTTATGAACTTTTGCATTTCTAGCTTTTAATTCGATACTAATACATTACGATTTTCTGCTTTCTTATTATCTGCTTCCGATTTCTGTCCGTCACCAGTTAATTGTTCTCCTCTTATTCTAATATTATGTTCTTCTTTAAATTTGTTTATTTGTAAACCCTTTTTTGTTAAATCGTCTGTGACAAGAGTTATTGTTTTTTCAATAAAATCCTTATTTTCTATTAACTGAGGTAAGACTTCTTTCACTGTACGTTCACATAAAACGCCGCCAATTAGACGAAAGCATTTACGATCAGGATCCACCGTTTTAAGGGTGTCTATCACGGTTCTGTCAACAAAGTTATTATTACATACAGAGATATTTTGTTTGAGGTTATGTTTGGATAAACTTACTTGTGTTCTTTAAGATCCATTTCCAATGTATTAAGATTATTAACCAAATTTCGCTGTTCATTACGGAGTTGTTGAAACTCTGCTATAAGTTTTTCACTAAGTTTGTGATATTTAGCTTTTTCAGTACTCATTATTTTTAGCAAATTTATTAACAGATGCACAGTAAGTTTTTCGTCTTTTTTTTTACCAATAAAGCAAAACAATGATGAATCAATTGACAGACATAGATTGACAATCGACTAGGGTTACCAGCATATTTCATTTTCGCGTACTAAATAGCTGCAGTGATTTGATAGGCGCCTTTTACATTTGAACAGACTATGGGCTGACAGCAAAAATATGACACTGCTATACGTCCGCCTTTACTGCACGTCTCCATTCGCAATATTTACAGCCAGTTTACCAATTTCGAAAGAAAATGAATGCGAAAGAAAGCCAGTCACTCACATTCGACTCAATTTGGGTTTGTCTATCTCACTACTATTCGTTCGCATATTCTTATGTATTTTGATTGAGTTTTGACACATCGTTCGCATAGAAAAAAGTTAGACGAACCCAAATCAATTTTCTTTCGCTTAGATTGCGAACGCAAGCAGGCTGTCGAGATTGGTAAACTGGCTGTTATTTTCGAACATAAGCAATAACGTCGGCAGAATAAAAGCAAAAATATGTTCATGTTCAAGCTTATGTTCTTAGGTGTGAAACACCTATTGCGTATTGGATTTAAATTTAAAAATTTCGTCCCGAAAGGTTTCGTTAGTACGAAAACGTAAAGATGTCCGTGTCCAATATGTTTACATGTCCAATATACATGTGTGACTAAGGCGAATTCATTATTAAGTGGATGCATCGGCGAATTCAGTTAATATGGCGGCACTTCCTTTGTCAAGTTTTGTTTACCTTTTTCGGCGCTATTTAAATTTTTGTACATGTTCTTTATCAACTACTTTTGACAAGTGAAGTGTGAATTCGCCTTTTTACACAAACAAAATACCTGTTGTTTTTTTTATTGTTGTATTATTGTAGCGAAGCGGCTACCTTGGTTTTTGTACCATGGTCCACTCGTGGGCATATGGTGTTGGAAATAGAATTTGACAGCTGAGTAAATAATTATTTCTAAGTTTATTGCACGTGGAGACCCCAAGTTATATTTAGACAGACGATGGGCAGACATTTTCCTTTCTCTTGTGGTATTGCCCAAAGCTTTTACATTTAAGAAATTAATAGACAGGCAGAAACTTTTCGTTTCTCTTTTTTTCTTTTTCGTTCTTTTTATTTTTAAGCACAGCTAGTGTGTTTATATAAAGTTTATCTTGGTATGAGAATAATGATATGAAACAACAACATAAAAACTGCGTAAAATTAAAAAGAGAAATAAAAAATGTCCACAAATGTCTAGTACAGAGAGTCGTGTACTACACACTCTCCCCCACCTACAATTTTCGTTAGTCAGCTTTTACATTTGTACAGACGACGGGCAGACAGACGAAATTTGATGGTGCGGTAACGAAAATTTTCGGTGGGGGAGAGTGTGTAGTACACGACTCTCTGTACTAGACATTTGTGGACATTCTTTGTTTCTCTTTTTAACTTTTCGTATTTCTTATGTTGTTGCTTCATATCATTATTCTCATATCAACATCAACTTCATGTAAACACACTAGCTGTGCTTAAAAAACAACAACAACAAAAGAAAAACGAAAAGTTTCTGTCTGTCTATTAATTTCTTAAATGTAAAAGGTTTAGGCAAGACCAAAAGAGAATTGAAAAAATTTCTGCCCATCGTCTGTACAAATGTAAAAGCAGACTTACAGCAACTTCAAATTTTGTCTGTCTGCCCATCGTCTGCCTAAATGTAAAAGCGCTCTAACTTGTTGAAGAATTTTTGTTTTAATAGTTTTTTGGTCTTGGCAGCACTGATAAAGTGTATAAACTTTTATAAGGTGGCAGCGGTACGACATGTGGCTTTTTCAACACTGGTAATATGGTGACCATTCAATGTCAAATGTTTTGCTTACATTTTTGAAAGTGAATTCAGTGGTTTATTCTGAATTAAAAATTCAAAAATAATTTTACGAACATAAGAATAATTTAAATAAAAATAATTACAAATTGTGAAAAAGTACTTTCATAATCTATCATTGCAAAATATTGTACAAATATTTTTGACAAGAACAACTTACTAAATGCCTGTGTTTGTTGTATTATTTTAAGTATGCTCTATTGCTGCCAACTTTTAGGTGTTTTAGATGATTTGTAATATCTTTTATCAAACGGGCGGTTTAATATATCTTTTCTGTGGTTTAATATAAAGAGTTTTATTTACAGGTCCGCAATAATAATTTCATAGCATTAGTAAGATAATTTTAGCAAAAATGCTTCAAAACTTCATTGATTTTTGCAATTATTGGTGGTTTCGCTATTTGATGGTTACTGAGTTATACATGGTTGAAAAATGGGAACGCATAACAATACGTAAGATTATAGCACTTAAATTGTAATTGGTTCTAACTAACTAATAAATCTGATTAACTATTCAATTGTTTAATATTTTATAAGTCCATATAGAAGCCAATGTACTTGTTTACAACAACACAGTTTAATTTGAAAAAAGCTCTAAAATTTATGATCTAAACCATATCATTTATACTGGTCGAGTACTTTGGAATATACATTTCCAGATTATAATTTTGGCTAAGTCCGGTTTATACATACTCCTCCAAATTGGGCAAAAAAACTGAAAAATAAAAAGATTTTGTAAAGTGAGAAAGTAGGCGGAAACGCATAGTTTCTGAGTTATGGACCTCTTAAATTTCGAAAAATGTAGGTCTACATAAAATGCGATTTTCCATTACATTTCTTAAGTTTATTTATGTAAAATTAGTTTTTTGGTCCGTTGCTGTTTAACAAAATTTTAATAACATTTTAGGTAAAAACATTAAATCGAACACTTCCGTGACACTTATCTAAAATTTTATAATAACTGTATTGGCACTTATGGAATTAAAAAATTCTTGCATAATCTAATATATCTATACAAAAGCTTTAAAACGATAACAATTTTGTCTAAATAAATAGAAATATGGGAAATTGCAATTACATGTATTCGTACAGTCGTGAAAAAGATTTACATCAGCACCTGCCTTGCGGCCTTATCTGATGATGGACTAGTTCCACGGCTTGAATTCACCAGAGCCCCCGTGTAGCTGACTAGGCACGCACAGGTAGCAATTTATACCATGTATTTGTAGCCATATGAGTAACTCTTATATGCAATTTTCCAGCAATCAATACAATTACAAGGCTTATTGAGTTGGTAGGCCGATGCCCACTAGCAGCATCAGCGCCTTAAACCAACTCACCCGTCAACCATCACCACTGGTTCCTCACAGTACAGGTATCTGTTGCAAAGGCAACAGACCCTCGGGAGGTTGTTAGGCCCCGAAAAAAGCCACGCCAAACAATTATCAAGAATACTAACACCACTTTCCCACGTTTTAGGTTTCAACCACAGCCAGAACTTTTCAGGCAAGATAGGCACCATGATCAGCCCTGGTTGAACTGCAAGCAGAACCACCCGGGGGCCATGCTGATTCCCGTTCTGCCAATTTAAACTCTTGGTGAGGGTTTCGAAGCCAACACAACATTATAAATCGTGCGGCTTCCTAGAGTTTTATTTGCTACAACAAACGAGGAACCCCATCCCCTCTTTACCCGACAAACAGAGTGCCCTGGGGGGTTACTCTCTATTGCGATGCGAAAGAAAAATCGAATAATTGGTACCCTGGATTGCGTTTTCGTATTTTCTTTTCGCATTTAATTTTCCCTTTCGCACATATTATTTTATCATTCTTCACTATAGTTTATTTTGTGATGATACCAATGTTACCTAATTTTTAAACTTTTTCGCGAAAAAGTTTGCGCAAACAGCACAGAATACCAAATTATTCTCTTATCGCATCTACCTTTCGTATCGAACTCACTTTCGCATCGCAATAGAGAGTAACCTCCCGCCCCCTGGTTAGGAATAAGCCAAGGCAAAATCTATGAGTTCAGACGACTATAATTCGGAAACCATGAGCTTCCGCCAACGTTTTCACTTAGATTTAGTAGGCCGTTGGGCCCCAGTATGTCCTGTGGTCCTCAATTTTGTCCCATTGTGTTTGCCTGTATGAAGGATAAGTGAAGAAATAGATGTGTGAAAAGAGATACTCCTATAGTGTTATAAAACTGAGCCCTGTGGAACTCCCGGATAAAGAGGTAGCAGACTAGAGGACCGATCATTTAAAACGACAAATTGAGATCTATTAGAAAAATAAGAAAGAACTAACTTGCAAGCAGTTGTAGAAAAATTGAATTGTTGTTTTAACTTAATTACCATAATATAGCAGTCTATAGAGTTAAATGCTTTTGTAAAATCAAGTGACACGAGTACAGGTATTCTGCCATCATTTATGTGTCGCCTTATATCATCCGTCAAATCAAGTAGTAGTGAGGTTGTACTATGCTTACTACGGAAAGCATACTGTGAAGGACACAGAAGTGTATTGACCGAAGAAAGTATCTGGTCTTTTAAAATTAGTTCTACCGCTTTAGAAATGGCTGGAAGATCAGAAATAGATCTTAACTCTTCTAGACTCTTGACATGTGACGATTTAGGTATGGGAACCACACGTGCTATTTGCCAGTGTCAGGTGGTCAATACGTTTTTAGAGCTACTCAAATAAAGATTACGAACAAATTATAAGTTTTATAAAAATTAGTGTTTTATTCAGTAATTTCTAAAAGATACAAAACAACCGCGGTACAACCGTTTCAACTGACGCTTTCTAACTGACTGCCTAGAGTTCGCAACAAGTTGCAAAAGTAATATTGTTCATTGTGAATGAGAAAACGAAAACTGTGAATGTGCACATGACACCAGGTTGTAGGAAACATAGACGTAGTTAAGATGCTGTTCCCGTAATGGACCAGGATATGAGATATGTAGGGAAGTATTACCTTAAGAAATTTAATTGGGATTTTATCAGTACCAATAGAAGCAGATTTAATTTTAGAAATCGCTTCAAATAATTCATCCCCATTCAAAAATCTAAAAGAGAAGGACCCCAATGTATCAGGTAATGCAGTAATATCAGGATGATCATTCTCATCAACTGTTACATTACTCACGAAATGTCGATTAATTTCATCAACATCAAAGTTGCAATTTAGTATATTATTCCGTGAGACACCACTCTTTTTCAAAATTCTCCAAATTCCCGAAGAGCCAAGACCATTAACCAGCTTGAAGTAAAAGCTTCTTTTCTCTTTACGTATAGTAGATTTTGCATTATTTCGGTACTTGCAGTATACCAGCCAATTCACCGTAGTTCTATTTGACCGAAAGGCCGAATAAGCTAAATCTCGCAGAGAAGTAGACAGTAAAATCTAGTGAGACTTCATCCATCTGTTACCGTCAACAGCAATTCTTTTCCTAACTACAGGTAGAAAAGTCAACAAAGTACTCATAAGAGAATTAACAATGGAATTTTGGTATTCAAACTGAATTTGGCCAGAGAAACAAATCATGGAGTTGTTACTTGTCAACCAGAAGTCCAAAAGTGATGAAGTGTCATGAGTAACATAATAATAAGTGGGTTTAGAGTCATGATAGACAGAGAGATTCATTCGCATACACATTGAACGTAATAAATATGGTTTTGATTGATAAAACAAGTTGCAATTGAAGTCTCCGACAACAATTATATTAGAATATTTCAAGAACAAATCATGGTGGGATTCTTCAAACTCCAAGATATTTCCACGCCAAATAATGTTGAATTGCCATTGAAAAATACCTCGATGAAAACTGACTCACATCCATCAAGAGAAACCTTAAGAATAACTCTATATTTTAACGACGATGATATAGATACACCACCACCTCTGCTACGCAGACGATCATTCCTTATTATGCTATAACCAGAAATACTAATTGACGCATCAGAAACTGTAGCCTTTAAGCAAGTCTCAGTAATTCCAATTCATTCGAAGTTATTCGCAGCTATGTTACCAATCTCATCAAACTTAACTGTTTGCCTCATGCTCTGACTGTTCATATGTGTTACTTTCAATTTATTGGCATATGGAATTAAGCTAGTCTTTAAAAAGTCACTGTTGTTAGTAGGATCGAAATTCATATCAGTTGGGGAACCAAGAATGTAGAACAAATAACTTATTTGCATTTCAAAATAAAATAAAAATTTAAGTAATGGAATTCAAATAACATACAGAATCCAGCTATCACAAGCATATGAGAATTATAATAGATTTACAAACTATTCTTATAACAAAGTTTGCTGCAAAATTACAAGTTAAGACAGCAATGTATTGATAATTACGAAGTGCAGACTTCGTTCAAAATGTAGAACAGAATCGACAAAATTTTATTTATATTATATTAACTTTTGGCTTTTAAAAATCCAAATAGAAAGATACACTCTGGTTCAATTATCTAAAGGCGTTAAAAATTCAAAATTTCTTGTGTCTTTTGCAATTTTTAACTGATTGCAGAATTTTAAAATAGAAGTGGAAGCTAGACATCTTGAGACATGAAAAAATCGTGCCAATAGCGGTCTCTTAATTAAACAACTTTTTCTGAGCAATTTTATAATAAAAGTCCAAAAATGTACTATTTTTCGGTTCACTTAAATAACTAACTAATTTTAATGAAAAACAGTTTTTCTTGTTTATTTTAAACACATTTTTCTTTATTATTGCTTTATTTACTTTACATAAGAACAATTAGTAATGTTACCCATTACTCCCTTTGTTTTTCATTGATAGGTAGAGAGAATTTATGTAATCCAACGAAAGTTGAGTCTAAGCTCCTTAATAGCCCGAATTAGTGATTACTTGTCATCAAATGGCGCGCTTCCTTCATAGACGAGATAACCAACACCAGACATATTCGATAATGTGTAGATCTGGCGAATAGGATGGCCAGTCAAGAATATCAACATTTTGGCTTGCGTATAGGGGCATTATCCTGTTGCAATATCCAAGATATGGGACTAAATAGTTCATTGAACTTCGGAAAAGCTAATTTCAATTTTTATGGCTTGCACCACATACCTTAACGCCTCCCTCTCGACTGTGATGTCGACTCAAAAATCGCTTTTCTTTGCGCAAATCATGGAAATAATAGTTATAGCCATTAGGTACATCCAAATTAAACTTATTCTCATCCGTAAATACAACGGTTCTCCAGTCATTTACATGACTTCTTTGCTGCACATCAAATGCCATATAGTCTTTTGTGAACTGAAGCCGCTTTTCCATACGAGGATCATTAAGTGGCGGCTTTTTTCGTAATTTCTGGTATTTAGGACACAGCATTTAATTATTCTGCGTACTGATGATTTATTTGCTGCACTCCAGCTTGAGCTCTTATTTTTGACAGCGAAGGATAAGACAGAATTAGGAGCAATTCTGATGATTTTTCTTTTCTCATACGTAAATAAAGACGATGAAACTCTTCTTTAAAAAAATTTTCCATACCCTTCGAGATCCTTGATGTAATTGTCGACAGCTGTTGTTATTGCGCGGTTCGAATATCCTTCAGAACAGTAAACATCGATCTTAGTTTTTTCCGATAGATTGAAAATTTTTTGTTTTGCCATTTTGGCACGTAAATTCATTAAAATGTAATAAACAATCGCTCCGTATAAAAAAAAATCATCGCTTATTGTAAAAATAATAAAAATTGCTAAAAAAAAAAAAAGTTCTTTAGTTAAGAAACCACTTTTGTCATGTTTTTTTAGATCTCAAGATGTCTAGATTCCATTTCTATTCAAAAAATTCTATAATCGGTTAAAAATTGCAAAAGATACAGGCTTCTGAATAAGGAAGTGCCCTTAAATAAGTGAACCGGAATGTAGATAAAAGAGAAAATTATTTACTGATAATTTAAATTATTTCTTTAACAAATATAACATTTTAAACTCCTCATTGTTCGGTTCATACAGATGTGATCTTTGCGGTATTATTTATACTTTTCTGGTATTTCAACTATTCTGTGTTACTGTCATTCACTGGTAATATATTCGGAATTGCACCCGTATCCACTATAATGGATCAACAAACAAACAAACTAGTCATTTAAAGTATTATAATGTAAATTAAAATTTTAATAAAATAGTTTATTTTTACTATAATTGCATGAATATATTTCAAAAGCAAACTTGAACTTCTTTTGAAAAAGTTTGTAATAAGTAACTTATTTGTAATTACACTGAACTTGATAATAAATCTTCAGAAAAAATAAGAACCACTGAACATTTTTTAATAATTACCGTGTTTAATGTCAACTCAACATCAAAAACAATTTAAGATATGTATGTATGAGACAAAAAAAAAACACATGTTACTCTAACATTATAGCCCACTTTATTGCAGTGGCTTCAAATATGTATAAAACAAAGCTGTTCTTAATGTTCTTAATGGTCAAACAGAATTGCGTCGTAACCACATTTCATATACAAATTAGCATAAAAAATTTCTGTTCAATGAAGTCGAGAAAAAGTCTTATTTGATTTTGACAGTGTTTTTTTACGCGCTCATGCATTTTTCATTCATAATAAATAAAGTTTTTGAACTGTGGTAGAGTATCTGAAGTTACTGCCTACGATCTAATTATGGCCATTATTTATTCGAGAGTGATTTTTCCTGAAATTACAGCCTTATTCTGTCTGTTTGATCATTTAAACACAAAATTAAATGTTTTGAATTTTAGAGGTACACATGTTCAGTTTTAGGATAACAAATTCCATTTTGAAATAATATGTATAAACGTGCATGTGCTTAAATATACACTATGTACATATGTAAACATGTAATAAATATATTACGCGATGTAAATTTGAAAAGAAAAATGTTTTAATAATAACGTATTATTAGTATACTAAGCGATCTTAAAATTATTTTGTATAATTTTCGACATAGTATTGTATTATAATAGCATATACGAGCACATATTCTGTCTTTGTGTGCGTTTCTTTTTAGTGAAACTAAAATAAAATGTGTATAAGTATATTTGTATTTATTATTAGTTTGAATCCTAACGGCTTAATAATAATGGTAAGTAATTAATAGTCTTCAGAACTATACTCGTATGCAAATGTTATTTTATTATTAATTTATTTATTTATTTTCCTACAATACCATAAACCAATAAGGCCAAGTTTATATTGCTAAAAACCAGGAAGCTTATTCTGAATTGCGATGCGAAAATCATAGCGATGCGCAAATGAATTGCGATGCGTAAGATATTTGGTATTCTGTAAGTCTTTCGTATTCGCAACTAATTTCGAAATGTGGCAATACTCTTCCAAAGTAAGCACATAAACGTTAAATTTATTTCCTATTCGACAAGTTTTACAAGTTCAAACATTGTTTGGTGGCTTTGAGTATAAAAAAAGGGTATAATAAATAGTTTAATTAAAAGAAAAAAAATTTGTAAACAACTGAGTTTTATTCGCCATGTCTGCCTCTAATATTGATACCAATCAAAAACTAAAATTCGAGACGTGTGTAGAAGAAAGCATGTTTTTTTTTTTTGTTTTCACATTTTTCTTTTCAAATTCTCAATAATTTATTTAGATTGTTGGGATATAATAGTTAAATATTTGAGAATATCTTCCAAAAATGTCCAAAGTCTACTGATGATTAGGGTGACTTCTATGACATGTCGACATATAGACAGCTGGGAACGTAAAAGACAAGCTGTTTATAATTTTTTGATTGGTAAAAAATTCTTATTTTCAAAAATTAACTGTGTTGCACTATAGTGTGATAACGAAAGAAGATTGCTTAGAAGCAAATCCGAAATTCTAAGTCTGAGAGAAAAAAGTCATTTAATTTTGTCTGACGAGTATTTGGTGTGTTTAAGTAGCCTTTCACCAAATGAATATGCTTTTTCATGAATTCCATAATTCGAATTGTCGCATCTTAATAGACTTGTTGTTAATTTCCCTGAGTGAAATTTCATTATTATTTAGTTTAATAATTTGTTGTGTTATTTTAATAAATCAAATAGGTGAATAAACAAAAAATAATATAATACTTCCATTTTCATGCTTTGCTAATGCTGTGTTCCTATCGAATGAATTTTGCGAGTATGACATTTGTTTTCGCAATTAACAATGCCGACTTGCCACCTTTTCGCATTTTAAATACGAATAAAAAAGTAATATGCGAACATCGCAATAGAGACTAGCAACTCTTCGCATATATGCAAATTCGAGTAGCATTGCCATTCGCATTGCAATTCGGAATAAGCAACATTATATGTATACTAATAAAAATTACAAACAATTGAGTTTTATTCACTATATTAGCTTTCAATATTGATACCAATCAAAAAAAATTTTAATCAGCTTATTTTTAAGTTTCCCAGTTGCCTTTATGTCGACATTTTATAGATGCTACACTAATCATCAGTAGGCTTTGGAAATTTTTGAAAGATATTCTCAAACATTCAACTTTCTATCCCAACAATGTAAATAAATTTTTGAGAATTTAAAACGACTAGTTCTAAAAGCCACGCTTTTAGAACTAGTCAAAACTTTATCACATTTTACACCCAATTTTCACGACGACTTTTAAAGGCATGTTTGTTTTTTATTTTATTTTAAAGCTGCTACCAACATCATGTTACATTTTCATCATGATTTTTTAAGACATGTCTTTTTTTCAATTGTAGTTGCAAAATAATATCGTTTGTCTCTTTTTATCCTTTTGTTAGTATCGATGTAGTCATCTTGCCGAACGAAAGTAAATGAAAAATAATAACACTATTACAAATGATAACAAAAAGGAATTAGGAAAAAATCACGAAAAACACAGTTCGTGTCAAGGTGCATTAATGTATACACGGTGGCAGCACTAGACCAAAATTACAACAATACAACAAAAGCAGGCATGTGGTAAGCTATGTTTATCAAAAATATTTGTAACTATTTTCACAATTATAAACTATGAATGTACCTTTTTATATTTATAAATTATATTTATTTGAATTATTTATATGTTCACAAAATAATTTGTATATGTTTAACTCAGAATACAACACTAAATTCAATTTCAAAAATGTAAATAATACATTTGACGTAAATAGCTTCCTATATTGCCAGTAGCAAAAAATTGTCACATGCCGTAGTGCTGCCACCGTGTATACATTAATGCACCTCATTTCTATCAAATTTGCCCACAAATATGAAAAACATGACTTTAAAGACGTTTGAAAAAATCATCTTGAAAAATTGGTGTAACTAATCATACCAAGGTGCATTAACGTCTACAAGGTGGCGGCGCTACGGCATCTGACAGTTTTTAGCTACTAGCAATATAATAAGCGTCAAATGTATTGTTTATATTCTTGGAAGTGAATTTAGTGGCATATTTTTAACCATTTAAAATTATTTCCTGAGCATAAAAATAGTTTATAATGGTGAAAAATTTATAATTGTGAAAAGGCGCTTTCTAATTTATAATTTTGAAAAAGTGACAAACATTTTTGACAAGCATAGCTTACCACATGCTTGCTTCTGTTGTATTGTTGTAATTATGCTCTAGTGCTGCCACCTTGTGGATGTTAGTGCACCTTGGTTCATACGACGTTATTAGGTGTGTTCATTTGCTTTACTAGTAAAAATTAGCAACGCGAGAGTATTAAGAAATTTTCCAAAATTACTCTCAAAAAAAGCTAAATTTTGCAATTTTAAGTAGCGTTGTAATGTATAGATACACTGCGTATCATCAGGTTAACGGCTTCAAATTATTTACTTTTTTACATTTTCTACGTCAATATTGAGGGCAACTTCTTAATTTTTGTTTTGTTTTTGCAATTATATGCGATCTCTCTCACATGAAAATTAAGCTCAATTAAAGAACCGTTATATATTATTTTCTATTTTATTTTATTTTTCACAAAGTAATTTGCACTTATTCATCAGATTACCGCCCCCCAAATAGAATTTAAGTTATCTAGTTTGCCTTTGCAATTATTCCCCCATATTCCAAGAGGCGTCATCACATCAAAACGACATCAAAAAACACTCGGTTACAAATTCGCCTACGACAGCAATTATGTATTCTTTGATAGGCATTCGGTATTTCCTGGACCTAAGCGATAGATAGAAGCTGTCTACAACATTCAATTGTTCTTGGCAACCAGTAAATAAATGAAAAAATGTTTGTGTCGACTTCATGTGACGACGATGACGCCTTGTGGGGATTGTCATCAATTTTTTGTGCGACTGGAAATATTCAATATCTTCAAAATATGGGAAGAAGAACAGTTTTATATTTGGAGAAAAAATCGATAATTAAAGCCTATTGTGACGCAGGACTATCCCTTCATAAATTTCCCGAAAAAACTAGAAGACACAGGAAAACCATAGCCAATTTTCTTAAAAAATAAAGAAAACTATGGATAAAACTTTAAAGTCGGTAACAATCGAGTGATTTCTGAAGCAGATAGAAGAGCTATACTGAGGGAAGTATCTAATTTCCACGCCTCATCTGCCAAATTTAGGAAAGCATTTGCGATAAAGCGAGCTTAGCAATAGTGCAAAAAGTAATAAGAGAAGCAGCATATATACGGAGACAGAAATTGAAAAAGAAACCACCACTTAATACGCTAAGAAAGGAAATGCACCTAGATTTTATCCGAAATGGTGTGTCTGCTCAGTGGAAATACGTGGTTTTTCAGATGAAAAGAAATTCAATTTAGAAGGGCCCGATGGGTACAATTATTACTTCCACGACCTATGTAAAAAGGAACACCACTTGGACCGCACAGCCGAGAGGGAGGTATGATGGCACCTGCGAATTGCAGTTTTTAACGTCACACATGAATGCGGAAAACTTTATAAACGTTTTAGAAATGGCTTTTTCTCAATTCCAAAACTTGTTCGGGAGTCTATAGTGGCATTTCCAACACGAGGATGCCTCAATTTCTACCAACAAAATACATGTGATGTTTTCTGGTGTTGCATCTATTGTATTTCTGTCACTATCTATTAAAGTTGCCTTGCAAGTGACTTGTCTTTAATACTTTTATAGCAGTTTTTAACGTCACACATGAATGCGGAAAAATATATAATCGTTTTAGAAATGACTTTATCAATTCCAAAACTTGTTCGGGAGTCTAGAGTGGCATTCCCAACACGACAATGCTCCAATTTCTGTCAACAAAATACATGTGCTGTTTTCTGTCACTATCTGTTAAAGTTGCCTTGCAAGTGACTTGTCTTTAATACTTTTATAGAAATATAGTGGTAATTCTTATATGTAAAATTTCTCGACAAGTCGTTCGCTTCTAATGTAGAAACATCACATTAAATTTTACTTATCAGTAAATAAAATATTTGATAGTTTCGTTTTTAGTTATTACAAGTAACAATAAATTGCATATCTTCATAAAAAAAATCAAAACACAAATTTAAATGAGACAAAACTTAAATAAATTATGGGCAGCCGGATATGCTTTATACCCCTATGTGATGTGCCACGAACACACATAATAGGTGTGTTTCTTTACTTTCCGGGCTAGTTTCCTGCAAAAGAGAGCATTCATAAGATTCTCTTAAATACAGATAAAATTTACCTAAAGTACGGGAACACAAAAATCCAAATTTCTAGCCCAAAACGAAATATATGCTGTGTTTTGATGTGGCAACAAAAATTGGCATTTTGAAAATACTGTTATATTTTACACTTTTGAGCTTTTAAAGCCTTTTGCACATTCCTTTTTATTTAATATTTATATAAAAACACTGAAATAATTTGTGTACGAGTTGATTCAAATGAGCATTGTTTCGTTGTTATTTTTTGAAGAGCTGATTGCTTAACTACTTGCCCAAACTAGCCCGAAAATATGGGCTGTTTCGTGCAAGAAGAGGAAGCATACTATTCTCTCAAAAGCGCTCTCATTTGCTTAATTTTAAAGTACGAGAATGCTTTTCGTGCAAATTGGGATTCCGCGGGATTTCAAAGTAGAGTAAAGAAACACACCTATAGATTTACATCAGCACCTGCGTTTACGACCTTATCGTCTGCGCATGTTGCCTCAACTAACTGTATTAGCTTACAATTTTTGAGGTATTTCTTTCTTAACCACGCGACAACTTCTTATGTGAAGGCATAAGTCATCATAGTTAGTCACAGCGCCGCTACAAATTACTGTTATTACCATCGTGGGCATAAGGTCTTCGCTATTCTGCCCATGCTGTGCATCCCATACTTTGTAAATTTACTTGCAACCGTATAGCTAAATACTTGTAAATACTTTCACTGATGTAAACAACACAACGGACATGCGCAAAGCGTAATCTATTAATTTTGATTCATGCTCATATCGCTCCTTTATTGCAACATAGTCATAACGCAAAAAAGTTTGTTTCGAGAAAAACACATTTCAAATTTTTAGTTTCCATACAAATCTTAAATTTTTTTTTTAGAAAATGTCTCCTAAAGGAAACAGTTTAAAGGTAATTTAAATAAAATTTTGGCACAATATAAAATTCTGCATTGTTAACTTGAAAAGCTCATTTTTTGAGATATGATTATGTTGCAATAAAGGAGCGATATGTTTGATGCACAACTCAACTTACTTGAATTTATGTGAAGGCAGTGTATTTTTGCATTTTTAACATTTTTAGCTACAAAAGTAAATCGGATGTTGATTGATTTTTATACTTTGACGATATTTTAAAAATGAACTTACTAGTCATTTGCTAATTTTTCCGAGATTTTCGATATGTATGTAAGTTGCTTGCATGTCTAAATGTAGTGTTACTTATGAAAACCTCCATCCATTTTTTACTTCTAATTCTTAATTTTTCTTTATGAATACACAGACGATATAAGAAATAGTCATCTAAATAAAGTACAAATAATGCATATTATATATGTTTATCTTAAAAGTGATTTGATTTTATTTCATTACATTTATTAGTGTTTACTCGTTTTTATTATATGCTGCTTTTACTTAAGTAAATATATTATTAAAATACATGTATAGTATATAAACATTGATATCAGAAAATAATTGTAGAGGGGGTTTAAATGTTACGAGTACTTTAAACTATATATGTATGTACTATATGCATAATCTCCAAAATTTGTTCTCTTATTTATTTACGAATAGTTCTTACTCCTTACATGATTGCAAATGTGGATGATTTACATGTGAATGATGATGGTTGTGTGTATTGCTAGTACTTGATAATCCTGTCCCTGATTGCGTGGCATTATTAGATTTAACAATGGGACTGCGTAAAACAAGTTCAGAATCTTCAGATATTATTGGTAGTAAATTTGTCCAATGATAGTTTATAAGATGACTAATGCTTTCAAATATTCTATCTTTAGTACGTACAATACCTTCCGGATCAATAAGTAATAAATGTTTAGGCGTTTTACCCTGCAGACCAGTTAAAACATACTGGCCTTGTTTACCCTGAGATTCACGTACCAAGAAATCGCCGTCATTATCCAACATACTTTCGGCAATTGGGCGACTGATTGAACCATGAAACCAATTTTCTGTCATAAGCTGAGAACGCTGCACTTCAGCAGAAAGGGACATGGGAGCTGCAAAAAAATAATAATAATACTAATGAATCAAATTTATTTTTTTTAATAAAAGTGTTGCTGTTTACGTATGTCAAATACATCTGGCGGTTGGTGGAGTGTATGTTGTGATTGTACTATTCCCATGTTATCCCTCATTGGGTCAAATGTGTTTAAATTGATTTTAGTTGAAGCCTGGTCTGGCGGAGGACTATTTAGATCAATAAGGTTACTGCTAAGGCGATCTCTGGGTTTCTTTAAATTTAATTGAGCTACCCTTTGTTGCTGTTGTTCGTCATTATCGTTTACTAAGTCCGGAGGTAATTTGTTAGGCAAGTCATTGTAATACTCTTTATCGTTTTCCTTGCCGAAAGTATTTAAATTTTCCATGTTTTGTGAATGATGATGGCTAATAAATATTATACAAGAGATGTAAATAAAATGTTGTTTAATGAAATTAAGTCCATGGCAGAAAAATTACACTCATTCTGGATATTTACCCTTTACGACTTATTGCATTATAGCGTAACACAAAAGCTTTGCCAATAGTTACAATAAGGTCTTCACTTTGGCCACCTATACATTCCAAAACATAGCAAGCTCGCCATTCATCTTCGTTCTTCGCTATGTAAGCCAGAAAATCAAGGGTGTCCTAGAAAGAATGGAACGTAAATACTCGTACATTATTATGGTTTTATGTGAAATACGGTGGCGATCAAGTGCCTGCCACTTGAATAAGGAATAGCATTTTTTAATTTTAATTATGTATATCTCCTACACTGAAGTTAAAAAAAAAAACTAATTTTTTGCATAATCAAATTTCAGTTTGGCTTCAGTTTCTTGAAGAAATAAAAAATATAGATATTTTGTTATATTAAAATTGTGCATTTATTTACAGACATACACTCCTGCATCTTTTGCAATTTTCAACCGATTGCAGAATTGTAAAATAGAAATGGAAACTAGAAATCTTGAGATATAAAAAAAATCATGCAACTAGTGGTCTTTTAACTAAAGAACTTTTTCTTTCCATATAAGCGACTAGTGAATTTTTAATTTCATTTTTTATTCAAAATGGGACGTGGTAAGGCTCTTAATAACTCTGCAATACGGTCCAAATGGCCAAAAACGTTAATAGAGAAAAGACAGTTGTGTATAATTAATAATTTAAATAACGCGGAAAGATATGGAAAAACAAGAAAGGGCGGAAGAAAATGCCAAGAACTCCAAAAGAAAGACTAAAAATTTTTAGAATTGCATCAAATTCTACTATGCTAGGAATAGTGCAATGTATTTTAAAGTCGTGCTCATACATATTCCGCCGGAAACTAAAAAAAAACCCACCACTTAATGAAAAGCTCAAATCACAACGTCTACAGTTTGCAAAAATACAATGACTTGGATGGACAAAAGGTTAAAAAATATTCAATATTGCTGGTCCCGATGGGTATAACTATTACTTTCATGACCTAAATAAGGAGGAATTATTTTTGAGCGGCAGGGCGGAATAATGATTTCGGGTACCACTTCATATTATGATACATAGAATTGGTTTTTGTATCCCACAAAATGACTGCAATGACTTGCAAAAACATTCTGAAGGAAGCATTTCCAAAATTTTATAATTTCTTTGGGACCACACCTTTGACGTACCAACACGACGATCCAATTCTTACCGCCAGAGCAGTTGTGAAAAAGATTTACATCAGCACCTGCCTTGCGGCCTCATCAGTTGATGGACCAATTCCACGGAGTGAATTATTCGGATTCACCAGCGCCCCCTTGTGGCTTACCAGGCTCACACAATTAGCAATTCTTGACATATGATTGCGGTCATATGAGCAACTTATTGTTGAGGAGTTCGGGCCTTCTAATCCCTCCTGTATGCAATTTCCCAGTAATCAATGGAGGACAAGGCTTAATGAGTTGGTAGTTGAAGCCCACTAAGAGCATCAGCCCTTAAATCAACTCACCCGTCAACCATCATCACTGGTTTCTTACAGTACAGGTATCTGTTGTATAGGCAACAGATCCTCCGTTCTGCCAATTTATACCCTTGGTAAGGGTTTCGGATGCCAACACAACATAAGTCATGCGGCTTCCTAGAGTTTTGTTTGCCGCACCAAACGAGGGAACCCTTCCCCTCTTTTCCCCGAAAAACAGAGCGCCCAAGTTAGGAATACGCAAAGGAAAAACCTGTTCGCCGGGGGGATACCGCCAAAGCAGTAAAACAAAGGACTAATCCACAAGGTGTTTAACAGCCTGTTCATGGAACACAATGTGCTCAAAAACACGAAGAAATCTTGACGTTTTCCTTACTTGCGTTCATGCAACGCGAAAAAAAAACTTTTTGGACGAAAAACGCAACAATTCACATCTGCTTTCTGTCTGTGTATTGCGTTTTTAAATGCCAAACAGGCGAATGGTGCGCGAATGCAAGCTTGAACAAAAATAAAGAATCAAATATATAAAAATGGAAATAACAGCAAAAACAAGTATGAATACATTTACATATATACATAAATAAACGTTCATATCCATGTTAACACATACATACATATATATGTACGTATATGCAAACAATTTCCTTTTTTGCTAATTATTTAAAAAAAGGAAATAATTAAAAAAAAAAACAATAAATTAGGATCAATCCATAAAGTCATTTGTCTGAACATCAACCGTATTTGTATGACCAGCAAATATTCTATAATTTTTTTCCCCCAGCATAAAGATGTTTTGGTTACATAAATCTTTATTAAGCGGCCCATACACGTTTCAACTCAGTTGGCAACTGAGTCGGTTGTTGTCCAAATCAAAGCGTGTATGGCTTTGTCAGTTGATTAGTTTGGCAGTTGTCGAGTTGGTTGAACAAAAATTAAAATGTTTTGATTTTTTCAAGTTGACTAGCAAGTCTTTCAATTCGATTGTGTTGTGTGTGTTCAAGTCTCTTGATCAGGTCTTAAAATTTATATTTGCAGTGTTTTTGCAAAGAGAACATTATATATTTTTAAAATTGTCTATAGTTTCATTGAATTTAATTGTTGAATGAAAATCTTTCAATTCAGTTTATGAAGTATGTGGGCAATAATCAATTCAGTTGAAAGACTCAATTCACAATTGAATTGAAACGCGTATGGGCCGCTTTACCGGTTTCTTTTTTTCAATTGAAATAGGGTTACCGTTATTCACAATTTAATAATATATTTTACACGAAAAAAAGTAAACAAAATACATATAACTTATATAGTGGCAATACTGGGGTTTGAGAAAATGTTTACTAACATGCAGTCTACACCTAACTTCAAACGCAGTTAAAACATGAAGTTAAAACTTGCTGTTTAAATATCTATCTGTTTAAGTCGGCGTACACGTAGTGATGTTAGAGTTATAACTTCTCATAGTAAAAAAATAAAAATGGTGAAAAACAACTACAAATAGCATGCTGTTGTCAATTTAAGTTATAACAGAGTTTCCAAATGAAATGTTTTAACAACCAAGTTATAACTTTAACCAAACTTCAACATGAACGGTCCACATTTAACTTTAACTTGAAGTTAGCGTTAAAGTTAGTGTTTTCATGTCAGGTGGAGACCGCACTTAATACGTGTATAACGCAACTGAACACGAACAATGAGAAGCGCGTTACACAGACCCAATTTCTTACGTAGACATAAACATGTCGCTGGTTTTCGCTTTATTTGCAAGGCGTTCTTTGAACAGGCTGTAAATTTTGGATTGTCCTCCATATTCATCAGACTTGAATCCAATTGAAAATGCCAGCGGTTGGCTAGAATTTATGAAGGAGGAAAACAAATTGAGACGATAGAATTCTTAAAGGATGCAATAACGGAACCATGGATTCAATTTGGATTAACTACTTAGAGTCATTATACAAGCCGGTGCCAAATCGCATTTTTAAGTTATTTCATGTCTATAAGCTAAAATTTAAAAATAAATTACAGTTGGCTTAGTTTTAAAATAATCCTTATTCAAGTGAATGTTATAACGTTGGAAAGTTCAAGTCAAATATTCACAAACACTACTCCCTCTTTCCCCCTCCTCATAACCTATTTTCCTAGTTCGGTACAATGCACTGCATATGTAGGGGTGATTCCTTGAGTACTGGTCCAAGATAAAAAACAAACAAAAATAGACACAATAACTGAGCAATTAGAATTCGCTCTAAAGATGGTAATTCTATGAAGTGTACAATGCGGACTAAACAAATCCACCGAAAACGGAAATCGTACTTTTTAGTAAAAAGTATAAAATTCCACATTTCACACCTCCAAGCTGAAATATCGGCTCTAAATAAAGCGGCCAGATGGCTGACGTTTCACAAGATATCCGGTAGGGATATCATGATAGTAACGGATAGCAGGGCCGCTATCAACTCCCTGATTGGAGTATACACTAATTTCAGTCTGGTCCAAAAATGCCGGACGTCTTTAACAGGATGGCGAGACATTCTAACCTAACCATAAAATGGGTATATGGACACGGGTCCAACAACGGCAACAACTTCGCTGATGAGCTAGTCAAAAAAGGGACAACCCTAGAGGATCGGGATATAGATCCCTTTTGCGGACAACTCTTATTAGCGTGGGGGAAAAGAATAAAACTCCACACTCTGAAACGTATCCAAGGAAAGAGGCTCACAGAGCCCACATGCTTTATATCAATTAACCTGTGGCCACATATTAACTCTAAGAGAACTTGGGAGCTATTAAAACTGACATTTCCCGTTTGGGAATCATGCCAGGAGACTAGGCTTACAATATAACGACTTCTTCAGATGTTGCCAAGACGAGGAAGAGGAGTAGACAATCCTTCATCGGTACGGAGCATACCCGGCATAGGAACATCACCGCCTAAGATAAATTGGCAGGAGGAGCTTCAGTAGCCTATCATGTCTGGTATCGTTCAATCCGACCGTACTAGCCTCTTTCATAAGGAGCAGCGGATGGCTAGCACATCAGCATGCAACGTCACATTAAGAGGTTTCCCACCTTTGCTACCCCATCCTGCCCTCCCACTATATCACACTAACTTCTGTTTTTTACCTATATCCATTTTTCAGGCTAGCACAAAGAGAACGATTTCAGGACCCAAGTGAGTTGGAGAAACTAAGCTACTACATAACCTGCAGGTGCCTTGGTAGCTACTATGAATTGTCGACAGCTAGGTAACAAAAAAGCAAACTACATATGTATGTATTTTCTGATTGGTACAAATATTATTAGCTAATAAAGTAAAGTATATAACACACGATATGTTTTTAACAATGTAGATGTCATTTTTCACAATGTAAAATACCTACATGTCGTCTGTTACCTCAAAAACATTGCGTCTGTAAAAAAAACATGAGCAGTCATCTGACAAAATTTCAAATAGAATTTGTTCTAATTTGTTATATTTACACATCTGGCATTAGAAATATATGCCTTACGAACATTGGGCGGTATAAGAAATCGGCTTCAGGAAATTTTGACGAATTAGTATTTTAATATGTTTTAAATAATTATTTTTTATAATAATAAAAAGCATAGACAATATCAGACGTAAATGTACATGTACGTTTGTGAGTAAATTGTATAAACCGTCTGTAAAAATGAAAAATTTTGACAGACATGAAAAAATACATGAGGAATTACATATTAAAAAAACAGACGCAAAAACATATCGTCTATGAGTTCCTTAAATAAGAATAAACTCAAAGTGAATAAGAGTAAACTCAATTATTTTCATTTGGAGCTACGTTAGTAAACCAGATTTAAGCCAAAGGTGGGCATATCAAATCTAAGCTACAAAAAGTAAAAACCGGAGCGCAGATTAAGCAAAATTACTCACGTTAAATAAAAATTCCAGGTGCTTTATGTATATACCTACCGTATCACCACCAGAAGCAAACGATATTCTCGGCATTTGATGAGAAGCTATCATTTCACCATTCTCAATGTTTATCAAATTTAACGAACGACTTGACACATTAATAATAACGTTGGTTCCAGCATTGGTCATACAAGGACGATCTGCTATATATTGGGATATTTTTTTGTCGATACGACGTTTACCGGCAGATTTCAGTCCCGCAGTTTCACAAACGCGATTAATACACTCTCTAAAAAAGGCCGAGGATATTGTTTATTAATTTAAAATGAACATAATTTTACTAACCTTGCCACTTGAGTCCTAGTATGAAAATCTAGTGATTTCATAGAAGTGTTGACTTCAATACATCCCGTATACTGAAAACCATAAATAGTACAAATAAGCCTTTGTACAAATTGAATTCTTAAATCAACATACTCGCACATTGAAAGCAACCCCCTTCTCCATGATAACATCATCAGGGTATATACAACCATCGTTGCCACCTACAGCCCCACCCATTGTAGCCGTAGTTCCGCAATCACCACCAATATTTCCACCACTACCCCCGTTGCGTATCATCTTTATTAGTCTTTAATAGCTTTATCGTTTAATAATTTAATGGAATATTTTACTTTTATCAGCTTTTGGTGTGTAAAAATAATTACTTCCTGTATTCAGTTATGGAATGTTGTATTGTATATTAAATTCGTTTAAATTTTATTTGTTGTCGCTGTTATTAAAATTTGAGTCTATACATAATCCTAATGTGTGTGAAAATACATGTATGCACATACATACTTATGTACATAGTTTATTCACATTTTAATCATTGTATTAATTTGAATCATCACTTAATAATTTTTCGACATCTATTTTCCAAAAACAATTGATCGAAAATGTAAACCATAATAAATCACATATTTGTATATTGAAGTAAAATTATGTACATATAAATTTTGCTTTTAAGGGTTACAATTCCGATATGCAATTTGATAATTCACAATTATTTATAGTGGAATTTTTGCAATTCCAGTGCCATTAATTCACGATAGTAAAACGTATAAAAAGAGTACCTGATTGTACTATTACTATTATTAGGTTCTTTCGTTTTATTCAAGGCAGCTTTAGTGATATAAGCAAAACAGTGGTTTGTTTCGTTCAGCAAATTTGTAAAAATTTTGTTTACATAATTTTGAAAAAAAAAAACAAAGAGACAAAATTTTGACATTTCGTAATTACTACTAACAAAATTAATGTGATGTTTTTGGTGTTGTACACCAAAATTGTACTTCTGTCACTATCTGGCAGGGCAGCTTTACCAGGCAATGATATAAGCTCAGCTTAACTGAAACGATTTTGTTGAAATTCGGTACGCAGACACCGCGAAGAACGAGACTCGTTATAGGATAGTTTTTAACCTGAAATTTGAGCCACAAAGGCGACAAAAGGGGGAAAAATTACCGTCAAAATGTTTTTTTTTTTAATATTTCCGCAATTTATGAACCGATCTTTTTTGGGAGGGTTTTTTACAAAATATGCAAACAAAAAATTGTTTCGACATCGGACAGACAAACTGTCCGCCCACTAAAAATTTTTTTTTGACAAACTGCGCCATTTATGAACTACTGCCAATACTCTGTGTGTCAACGCCCTAAAAATAAAAAAAATATTTTTAGACTTCGGGCTGACGAAATGTGCGTCCAAAAGATAATTTTTAAGTACGAAGTAAGAACATACTTTTAGTTTTTCACGTTCAAACCGCTGAGCTAATTTAAATGAAATTCAGTTCGCAGATATTTTGAAGTCCGAGAATCAACATTAGATAGTTTTCATTCTAAAATTTCAGCCATAAAGGGAAGAAGAGGGGTGCAAAATTACCGTCTAAAACCCGCTTTTTACGAATTGATATTTTCTTTTGAAAGAGTTTGTCAACGTGCTGAAAATTAAAAATTTTAATTTATCGTTTCTTCCTTTAAAAGAGTTTGCAAACGCACTGGAAATAACCTTTTTGGGCATCAAGCAAACAAAATCCATTGGATTGAAATAAAAAAAGTTTTTGGATATCGAATTAATATGATATAATGTTTAATATTATTTCTTCTACAAGAGTTTGTCAACGGACTGAAAAATAGTTTTCGGACATCGGACCGACGAAACCGAAAAATTAATACACTTCGCCAATTTTCAATGTTCTTTCTTACTTTAAGAGTTTGTCAACAAACTGAAAATAAAAAAAGTTTTTTGACACCAAACCCATAAAATGTCCGTAAAGAAAGAACACCCGGTTTATTGTTTTGAAAGAGGTTGCCAAAAATAAAACTTACTGACAGCGTTGTCAACTTTGAAATTTCAAAACGCACCAAAATGGGGAAAAAAGTGCGTTATTTCAACAAAAACGCACCGAATTTTGTATTTTTCCTTTCATTTTTAAAAAACCTATTTTGTATTTTAAGAAGTTCTATATTTTTTTTATTTTAAAAATACGATAATGAAACAGCTTTTTAAGCGACTATTATACCATCAAACTGGGTCTGATAGTACCGCCCGATGGCATGCTATCAAATTCGTTCAATAGCTAGAATTGTTTGTCAGCTAGAAGTGTTTGTCAAACTTGGTCTTTAGTACGACTCTGTTAATTTTATTCAGATAATGTTACATTTACAATAATTATAACGATATTTTATTAAATTTATTATTAAGCAATATCATTTAAATATATTTGCTGACGACCGAAATCAGCTGTTACACAGACAAAATGTCAGTTCAAAAAATTAATTTTTGATTACTCTGATTTTCAAAACTCTTTTATTATTTGAAAGGTACTACTTGCAGTTTGATTCGACTACAGAGGTTTTAAGAAGATAGATTTATTCGTTTGCTTAGTAAACAGCTGATAAAAATGCACCCATATGTAACAGCGCACACTGGGGTAATTGCAGATCAGATTGGCCAAAAGGTAAGTTTGTTAAAAACATTTTAGTCACCTCCATCAGCCATAGTTATATTAACCAGTCAAAACTTGATCACGGTACACAAAAATACATTTGTGTTTTCGTAAAAGGTATCTTTAAAAGAATTTATTGAAATATACGAAAATTTGCCAAAATCATAACATATAAAAGATGAAGTTTATCATAATCAATATTTAATGCAAACTTTTTGGAAAAACTTTCTAATTTATTTAATAATTTGGTCATTTCTGAATTACCAAAACCGTAACGATTTCACAAACTTCACTGTCCAGAGCCTGCATTTATTGCAATATTTCACAAACTTGGCTTAATAATTTTATAGCAAAACACTCTCTAAAAACAGCAAGTTTTATAAAACGAAATGTTTCTTTTTCTTTCGAGAGTGTTTATAATATAAAACAGCAAGATTGTCTTACTCATCTTCTATGGAAAATGAAACGTAAAAATGTTGGTCTCTTGATTAAACTTGTTTCTTACATTAAAACAAAAAGTTGAGTTGAATTTGGTTTTGTACCACCGAAATTTAAAAAAACGCACCGAAACTGTATAAAAAGCGCACCCCGCATCGACTAAAGAATTTTTCGTACAAATAATTTAAAAAGCACCAAAGAAACGCACCGAGTTGACAACTCTGCTTACTGCCACATTCTCCTTTTCAAGGCAGCTTTAATATGATAGTGGTATAAGCGCAGCTGTTTTTCGTTTCCTTTGCGTAAATTTGTCAAAAACCTTGCTTTTTCAAACAAAATTTTGACAACTATTCGTTGTATTAATTGTAATTCTGCCACTACCTATTATAAAGCTTCCTTGCTCTATTTCGAATAAATATATTCATTAGCGTGAAAACATTTGACACAAAAACAAAATTTTAAAATTTGTTTTTGTTTCAAATGTATTTATGCGAATGAAAATATTTATTCGAAAAAGTGGAAGTGGCAGTTAGACTCTTTTATTATTTGAAAGGTACTACTTGCAGTTTGATTCGATTACAGAAGTTTTAAGAAGATAGATTTATTCGCTTGCGCAGTAAACAGTTGATAAAAATGCACCCATATGTAACATTGCACACTGGGGTAATTGCAGATCTGAGTGGCCAAAGTTAAGTTTGTTAAACACATTTTAGTCACCTCCATTAGCAATCAAAACTTGACCATATTTTACTATGCATACGTCGATTATCGTAATTGTGATCGTTAAGTTTGTGATCAAATCAATTTTTCACTTTTGTCTACAAGTACGGAAAAATAATAAAAATTCGTAAACACAAATTAATTTTTTGAATAGAGGCATTTTATTTCATTTATTTATCTACAAAATATGCGATACAAAGCCTCAAGGCATTTATACGATATTTCGGCAACACAGACTAGTCTTTAATATTTGTATAGAATTCACACAAAATCTGAGTGCTTTTCAAATCAAATTTCTTAACAAGTCACTTGCTTGTGATCTGGAAACATCATAAACTTTATTTATAAGTAAACATAAACATAATATATTATAGTATGGTTTTTAATTATTGTGACTAACAATAAATTTATTATCTTAATAAAAATCAAAACACAATAACATAACTCTTAAATAAATTTTGGGCAGCCGAATTTGCGATGTACCCCTATGTGCTGTGTCGCAATCTTTAACTAGTTTGTTTACATGATTATTGAGTTCTGACAGAAGGTTGTAAGCACACGATTCTTTTACTACCTTCTAAATAGTTTGCCAATTAATTTTTAAAAGCAACAATCATTTAATTCTATATTATTCTTAAATTTTCTCAAAAATTTTCAGTTTTTGGTTGCTTTCTTTTATTTGCATTGGTTTGTTTAACATATGTTTTTCATCTTACTAAACTTTAATGCAAGAAATTTTTGCATTAAAAATTTGTAAGTACTCAGTAAAAGAACTGTCACTTTACTCTCTTTGTTTGTGTTCTCATTTACTGCAACTTGGGTAAACGAACAGCATTCAGGAAAAAGCAGTGAGACACAGTAAAAATGTGTACAAAGTTTTGGGTAAACGAACAGATATATTAGGTGTGTTTCTTGACTTTTCGGGCAAATTTCGTGCAAAAGAGAGCATGTATAAGTTTCTTTCAAATAGAGATAAAAATTTAGCTAACGTACGGGAACGCAACAAGCTAAATTTCTAGCCCAAAAAGAAGCATATGCTTTGTTTTGATGTGGCAACAAAAGTTGGCATTTAGTTTTACAAAAAAATACTATGATATTTCACACTTTTGGGCTTTTAAAGCCTTTTGCACATTCCTTTTTATTTAATACTAATATAAAAATACTGAATTGATTTGTAAACGAGTTGATTCAAATGAGCTTTGTTTTTTGTTTTTCGAACAGCTAATTGCTTAACTACTAGCCCGAAACGAAAGTACGGGCTGTTTCGCGCATGAACAGGAAGTATTGGAACGCTTTTCGTGCAAATTGGTATTCCGCAGGATCCCAAAGTATAGTAAAGAAACACACATATTATGTTTTCCTTTTCAAATGTTTTATGATCTGGCTAAAAATACAAAAAATGGACATAGGACGATATAATTTGAAAATTATTTTTTCTTTTGGAAATCGGACAATTATTTTGTTCGTCGACACTATGCAGTCATTTAAATCTGTGATGATTTTATTTCATTGTTCATTTCACCATACACTGGTCGGTAATGTTACCAAGAATTGTAAAGTAGATAACACACGATATGGTTTTTAACAATGTATTTGTCATTTTTCACAATGTAAAATGCCTACATGTCGTCTGTTACCTCAAAAACATTGCTCCTGCAAAAAACATGAGCAAAGCCGTCTGACAAAATTTCAAATAGAGTGTATTCTATTTTATGTTTAAACATCTAACATTAGAACTCTACGCCGTGAGAACAATTCAGCGGCCGTTTTTAGGTTGTAAAAGTAGTCGGCTTGAGAAAATTTTAATGCATTAATACTTTAATTTGTTTTAAATAATTATTTTTTATAATAGTAAAAAGCATAGACAATGGCAGACGTAAATGTACATGTACGCTTGTGAGCAAATTTTAAAAATAAAAAATTTTGACAGACATGAAAAAATACATGAGGAATTTTTTTTTTTTTTAACTTGGACCAGTACTCAGGGGATGACCCCTACATATCCAGTGCATTGTACCAGAACTAGGAAAATAGGTTGTGAGGAGGGGGAAAGAGGGAGTAGTGTTTGTGAACATTTGGCTTGAACCTTCCAACGTTATACCAGACAGGAAACACGTCTGCACGCCTCGGACAATCAACCACAAATGGATGAGCTCTGGACGATGAGCGCGTGCTACGTAAAAATGTGCGCGTTTCGGGAACAAGATCCCTGATTTCGTCAGATGTTCTATCGTAGTAACGATAGAACAGAGTAACGCACCCCACACTGCGTCGATGCTCCAGTGAGTCAATAGAGTTGGATACCCTACTGTCACCGATGAGCTTCTTCGCCCTCTCCTGCACACGGTCGAGTAAACCCAAAATAGACTTTGAGGCACCGGCCCAAACATGAAAGTTGTATTCCATTTTCGGTCGGATGTAGGTGGTATAAATAGTAAGGAGATCGGATGGCGAGAAGTACATCTTACATCGTTTCAAAAAACCTAGACACTTGAATGCTTCTTTAGAAACATGAAAAATGTGTTCAGTCCAGCGAACATCACACTGTATCTTCATACCAAGAACATCAAGAGCATCCGATTCCTCAATATTTATACCATCCATGTGTACGGATGAAGCAGCATCTGCGGTCGTTTGTTTGTGTGTTAATAAGCAACATTGGGTCTTATGAGCGTTAAAGGCGACCCTATTTTTACGACCCCACTCGGAGATAAATAGAAGATCACTATTCAGCGAATCATTCATATTTAGCCTCTTAGCAGCGACCTCTGATAGGCTGGGTCTATAACTAAAAGAGTACGAGTGGCAAATGCTGCTGTCATCCGCGAAAGAGTGGATAGGGTTGGAAGTTTGATAGAGAAGGTCATTCAGGAAAATAATAAATAGAGTAGGAGAAAGAACGGAGCCTTGTGGTACCCCTGAATTAATCTTGAACTCGTTTGATGAGACCCGTTTTATAACAACTCGTATAGTGCGGTCTCTGAGAAAGCTCGATTTAAATCGATAAAAGTCATCACCGACACCAAAAGCAGTACGTTTTGCCAGTAGTGCAGCATGCCACTCTCTGTCAAACGCTTTGGAGATATCGAGAGCTACTAACTTACTTTCGCCAAAATGATGGATTGACTGGCACCATTTCTCAGAGAGATATGCCAGAAGATCTCCAGTAGAACGACTCTTACGAAATCCATATTGACGATCACAAAGTAATTTATGCGACTCTAGATACCTTACAAGATGGTAATTGACCATACTTTCCATTACTTTGGAAAGCGCAGAGCAAATTGAAATTGGGCGGTAATTTTCAGGGTTACTTGCCTCACCCTTTTTGGGAATTGGCGTTAATGGACGCGCAAGCGCTGAAGAACACTGCTTCAAGACCAGTGCTGGAATGCCATCTGGTCCAGGAGTCTTATTTATGTCGAGGTCTGTCAAAACCCTTTTAACTGCTCGAGCCCGGAAGAATATCTTTGGCATAGTTACAGATACACTTTCGAGCTCGGGGAGTGGTTGACTGCTTTCCGGCAAGTACGAATTGCTTGCAAAAATTTCGGTCAATAGGTTAGCCTTGTCAACCGGGTCGGTGAACACTTGGTCATTCATTAAGAGAGTTGGAATTGATGAACTAGCATTGTTCTTTACTCTTTTAACGAATGACCAAAAGGTCTTACTGCCCCGGGGAGCTGTAAGGACCTTGACACGAAGACGCTGTTCGTGAAGAAACTTTTCACGCCTAAGTACCTTGGCGCACGAAGTCCTTGCCTTTTTGCGTAGCAAATCAGTGTTTGAGTTTTTGTTTAAACGCCAATTACTGAATGCTTCCTCTCTGGATCTGACTACATTTTTGCACGTCTGATTAAACCAGGATTTCATTCTTGGTTTAACCGAAATCAGCTTGGAGGGGATGAATGATTTCATCCCTAGCAATATCATGTTCTCGATTATTTTTGCTGAAGCATTTATGTCGTTATCTAGAAAGCAAAGTTTCCAAATAAAATGCTCATAAAATTGGTTGAGCTCAGCCCAACGCGCCTTTTCGTAAATAAATATTGAACGTTTCGTAGCTGACTTTGAAACGTTACGAAGTCCAGAGATCGAAAAGGAGGCAGAAATGGCGCAATGATCCGAATTGCCGAGAGGTGCACTAACTCTAATTTCATACTTTTCAGGGTGTGAAATCAGGAAGACGTCAAGTGTGTTTGAATGGTGCCCTTCAATACATGGAATAAACGTTGGCTCATTCACTAATTGCGCTAGGTGGTTGCGCGCAGCGAATAACGACATATTGGCCTTCTGGAGTTGTATGACTCGAATGGCGAAGCCAGGATGAGTTGTGAACATTGAAATCACCAGCAACAACGATTTCACTGCTCGGACAACTTTCCAGGATCTTCGATATGGAGTCGGAGAGGGCATCGAAGCCAGAAAAGGTAGTATCCCTCCCCGCATTTGGACTTCTGTATTGAAACCCGAAATGCAAAAAGTGTGACCTGATTTTGAATTTAACCCAAAGACAGATAAATTCTGCATCATGCATGCCTAATGGTTGCTGGCATTGGAACACAACTTCATCGCGAACGTAAATTACAAGGCCCCGATGGAAATTAAAGAGGGATAGAAGTTGAAAAAACATACGTTAAAACATATCGTCGGTGGGTGCCTTAAGTGGGCGATGTAAATTATTGGTTTGGGATGAATAGACGATGGCCTAAGAAAGAGTCGTTGATGTATTAGATCGGACTGTATAAGATATCGGATGGTGGCACATTTGGCTGATGATTTCAAACAGACTTTACCGTTAACGCTGGAGGTACTCAAGCAGCGGAAATAGGTTCATGCTGACAGCGTCTTCGCTGTAAGTGCATGGAAAAATATCATACTACAACTGTGCTGAGATGTATATTCGGGCCTGCTCTTATACAATTCGGCGCAGATGGCATAAATTCTGCAATATTGCGACAGGTTTTCATTTTTCTACGGATATTGAAAGTTTTCATTGGACTCTTGGAATATGTTTGTTCGGTTAAAAATCGATTGTCAATAAGCTATACTGGTAGCGGAAGTACAAAATGTTGAGCAGTTTCAGCAGTACGGGTAAAACTAAAAAGCAATCATGGTACAATGATATAACAGGTAAAAGCGGAACTACAACAAGCCAACAATAAAAAAAACAACATGGCTTTTTATTGTTGCTTTATGATTATAACTGTCAAAGAACACAAAAGAAAATAAAAAAAAACAAACGTATATTTTTATTCGTGTCTTTATTTTACAAATAATTTTTCAATAAGTTTTTGCATTTAAAAGTCGTAAAATAAATTAAATATATAAATAAAGATCAAGAAAAAGCTGTCTGTTGTGTTTGAAGCTGTTTTTGCGTTTGAAAATTATTATTGGAACATTTTTTTTTTCAAAAAGTTTTTCAATTTGTAAACAATAATAAAAACTGTGTGTGTATGTGTGCACTTTTGATAGTTATCATCACAGAAAAAAAAATGTCGGCCACAGTTACGACACTACCTATATATTATTGTACCATGAAAGCAATTATTATTTTATTATTTAAAAATAAGATTACGCTTTGCGCAAGTCCATTAAGTTGTTTAGTTCAGTGAGAGTAGAATGTGACGTAGGCAGTGATTTTTGTGTAGTATTGTAATAGCAAAATAGAATGAAGAAACAAAAAATTGGAATCTCATGTGACGTGATGTGCAGTAGAAAACTATTTTGTCCACTTTAATTTACTGAATTTTTGTTGAACTTTTTATAATTTTTTAAATTAGATATTTTTTGTTTGTACATCGGGTTTTAGTTCAAGTTTTCCTTTCTTAAGTTTTTTCTTAAGAAGGAAAATTATTACAATACAAATTTGCTGTGATCAATAATTTTTGATTGAAGAAGACAAGAAAAAAAATTAAATCTAGCTGCGGACAACTAGCTGTTTCGTAGTCGCTACACTACTCATCAGCACCCACTGGGATTTGAATTCGGGTCATGACGTAACATGATCTGCTGCCTTAACCACTCAGCCACCGAACATTTAATTATTCTATATTCATCTCATATTGAATCACATATGCATTTTTGTTAATTGCCTACATAATTTGTACAGCGTTTGCTGTCTCAGAACTAGCGGAATTTCTTTTTTTAGTTATTAACATACATATTTTTGTATCTTATTAATTCTCCGTACCCAGAGATGTAAATATTAATTTACCGAATTTTGTTGAACTTTTTATATTTAAATTAGATTTTTTTGGTTTCTACATCGGGTTTTAGTTCAAGCTTTTCGTTTTTAAAGTTTTTTCTTAAGAAGGATTTTTTTACAATACAAATTTTAATACTTGATAATAGATTATCGTTTGAAGGCCATATTGCTAGCATTGCCGCAAAGATCAATACTAAGGTCTCTATATTGTTTTAATTGTTATTTACCCAAGAAAATAAAATTACGTATTGCACACTCCCTTCTTATGACTCACGTTATTTACTGCATTGAAATCTACAGCGGATGCTCATCTGCTAATCATCGCCAAGTGAGACTTATAATTAATCGAATAGTAAGATACATCTTTAACTTAAGGATTGTTGATCACGTCTCGGACTATGTTAAGGAATTTCTTGGATGTTCCGTTCAGAACTTTCTAAATGTTAGAATTTTATGTTATTTATACCAAGTGTTAAAATTTAACTCAAACCCATACCTGATACCTTCGTTTCGTTTTTCTAAATCAATTCGCAATCCACAACTGATTTTGCCTAAAATAAACAATTCTATTTTTGAGAAGTCGTTCGTTGTAAGGTCTTGTAGACTTTACAATGATCTCCCCATTGCGCTAAGAAACTTTGAATTTTCTATGGCTCGATTTAAGCGTTTGCTGCTTTTAATGATCTCTGCCAGTGATATGTAATATCATCATCCAAATATCTATGTATCATTTTTTGTCGTTTCAATTTAAGAGATATGTGCACTTTTATTTAATGCATTTTCCTTTACATACATATTATCTTAAGATGTCTAAAACTATTTCGTTCCATTATATTATTAAACATCATATAGTATTATAGGTTCATTAGTTGTAAACCCTATTTTTAATCATATATGGCCCTTTGGGCTCGATTGATGATAATAATAAATAAAAAAAAAAATAAATAAAAAAATTTGCTGTGATCAATAATTTTTATCCACTTTTCGGCGTCATCTTATTTATTTGCTTCATGAATACAATGTATGATCGCTAGATAATTTAAGACAATCCATAATAAATTTTCGAAATGACACAACGCTATTTTGAAATGTGAATTTTTTCAAATACATTTTATTTTTAATTCCTTTTTATATACAAATACCTTCGATTAAATCAAAATTAAATACATACATAAATAAAAATTAGATATTATGAACAAAATGTGTAATTAAAATTAAGGTTAAACTACATATGTATTTATTAAAAACTACTATGTATTTCGTATGTATTTTGTTTTTAATTATTAATTTCATTAATAATTCATTCCAAATGTATTATAAAATATAATTCTTGCTAAATTGCTATAGTGTTTTTTAATATACAAAATAAAAGTAAAATATTAAAAATGTGTAGGTAAAATTTTTTAGTATCTTTACAGTTGTTTACATTAAAACAGGTTTGTAAATAAAACAAATAAGTTTATGAATTATCAAAAATTTGACCGTTACGTTCATTAGTTTCTAAATAGACCAAATTCGGATTTTCTCCCAATTCAAGGCGGCCGTAACGAGCTAGTAAAGGTTTATTGTTAACTGGTCTTGGCCATTTACGTTTTGGTTTTGAATGGGTCAACATGTGACTTTTTAAGTTCGTTGACTGTGCGAAACACTTGTGGCAACCTTCGACAGGACAATGGTATGGCCGATCTCCTGTATGTATTCGAACATGTGTTCGCAAATTAAAATCGAGTGAGAACCTTTTACCACAACCTTCAAAAGTGCATTCGAAAGGTTTTTCTCCCGTATGTACTAATTGATGTCGTTTTAACTTTGAACTTTCCACGAATGATTTGCCACATTCAGCACAAACATGTCCGCGAGGTCCATGTGTAGCTGAGTGTTTGCGCATAGCTGAATGGTTGCGGAACTCTTTGTTGCAATTGCGAAATGTACAACGAAAACCGGATACATTACCAGTTGTTGCAGATGTTACATAAGATGGCGTAGTATCACAAGTAGTTGCATTAGCTGTAATAATCGGATTTTGAGACGTAGATTCCAGCGTTTTCTTCATAGGTGGAATTAACGGTTTTTTTGAAGGTAAGTTTTTCAGTTTAACTGTGGAATCTACAGTAGGGGATTGCTGGAGGCGTCTTGAACTATTGCTGTTGTCATGAAAAATGGCTGAAGTCTGAATTGAATTATCCGGAAACTCGGTTTCCGTTTTCGTATAGTCCCCTTCCATTTTTTCTCTTTCTTCATTTGCAATTAAGAAGTTATTTGTTTCCGAATGTAATATTGCATCTTCACATTTTATTTCCTGAAGAATATTATGATTATGAGCGGTTTCAACTTCTTCTTCGACAATATCGCCCGTGAATGGGTCGGGAACTATAACGTACTCTGCTGGCGACAGTCCATCGGGCACATGCAATTTCGTACTAGATTCAGTCATTAAAAATCGACTCACTCTCTGGTCTTCTTCTAGTGTATTTGAACTAAGCATCATTTCGGTAGGTTCATTCTTCATTGAAACATCATCGAGCTCATTTCCAATATTATCCTCTTGATCTTCGTCTTCTGAATTAAGTGCTGACCACAATGTAACATTGAACTCATCTTGTGTAATTCGTATTGGCACTTTTGTTTGTTTCCAGCGCTTTGTAGATTGTGATTTTTTTAGTTTTTCATTTAGTCGCACCTTTTCTCGTCTTTCGTTCTTATTTATTTCGACCTCATCGGATTTTTCCTGTTTTATTATTAGGGAGCTACTGTTGTCGAAATGTTCCATTTTTATGTGACTTGCCTCCATAAGGTGGTTAGATGATATATCAAATTGATTCGATTCCAAATTCAACTGAGCTGTAACATATTCATCAAATACTTCATTGGCGTCTGAAGAATCGGGTAAAATATCCCCAGCACTCTGAGCAACACAGTCTGTTGTAAATGCCGAAAGTGAGTCTGTTGGTGATGAACTTGAAGGCTGCATTATAATTTGTGGCGGCATTGATTCAGGAACTGCATAGTATTGGATACTATCACCAGATATAAAAAATTCCCCGGGATCTATAACTATATTACCCTCTTCGTCACGTTCATCTATAATTTCTTCTATCATGAAACTTTCGCCCGTGCAATTACCAATAGGTTCTTCCAATTCCGTAGAATAAGGTTGCTCAATAATTGTGGTACTAGTTGGCAATATATGCGTAAAATACAAAGGTGAAGTTGTTGCGCTATGTGAGACAGGCACTGCAGCAGATGCCAATGATAAATTATTCACAATGGGTGCTGAGCTTCCAGAACCCAAGACAAAGTTATTGCCATTCATCATCTAATCAATATAAAATTCCCTTTCTTACTTTAACAAAATTTTAAAGTTATTTTCAATTTGTTTTTTATATTTGCACTTTTTGTTCGCAGCCGCGATGCTGGAACGTCTGGGTAAGAAATTTTCTGAGACTGTAACAGAGATTTTATTTTTTTTTTTAATTCCTGCAACACATATAATAAAAATTTTTTTCACTTTGTTTACGTTTTATAAAAACGTAAATATTTTGAAAAAAAGCCGGTAAAATATGGCGGAATTGTATTTTCCAAAATGGCTCTTCAATATATTTTTTATTTTTTCCTGTATATTATCTCTTCTTCACACTAAATGCCAAAATGCTAATTGGTGGGGGTTTTTGCCTAAAAATGATTACTGTGAATGCGTTCGCAAAATCAGCTGCGATTTTTTTAAGACAATCACAGTAGCAAGTCAAACAAAGCGTACCTGTTTGCACGCCGCATGAAAATAGGATGAATCTAAACAAAGTAAGTACGTACGTACAAGTACGTGCATCTCTTTTATATTTTCTCTCTACGCTTTGTGGTTCTTTGTATAAACAAGATTTGTTAAACGGAAGGCACGTACCACGCGTCATATACGTTGTCGCTTTTTACGCGTTTCAATCTTTCTATGCGGTCTACAATTTTCTGAACTCAAGTTACATTCAACGCTTTTGATGCTATAAGTTTTTGTTATGTTGAAGTACTTTTTAAATAAAAGTATTTTTTAGCACAAAAATATAAAATAGAAATCCACTGCATACATATTTATTTATTTAGTAACTATACAGTTGCAAAGTAAATTTGCAATGTATAGGATGCACAGCATGGGCGGGGTGACAAAGACCATAATGCCCATGATGGTATTAACAGCACTTTTGTAGCGTCGCTGTGACTAACTATAACGACCTATGCCTTCACATAGGAAGTTTCCACGTGGTTAACAATGAATAACCTCCACTGCATACATATTCTTTTAATTAAATACAAAATTTTGTTAAAATTTATTTCAAATACTTCTTTGATTTTTGTTATGTTGAAGTACTTTTTAAATAAAAGTATTTTTTAGCACAAAAATATAAAATAGAAATCCACTGCATACATATTCTTTTAATTAAATACAAAATTTTGTTAAAATTAATTTCAAATACTTCTTTGATTTTATGAATGCAGCTCTTTTTTGAAAAATACATATATTTATGTAAATCAATTAAGTATGTAATTTGGATTCTGTTTATTTTAGTAAGTAATTCTAAATGCAGAACAAAATTGAATTCAGATTCATATTCTCTTAAAATTTATTATTGGTCAGCAATTTCTGAAACTTTGTTCAAAAATTCATCCTACTATTTATTCAATTAGCCGTTAAAAATTAGGCTAGCTGATTTTTCCTCGGCTCTAGCCGACTTTTAGTCGCCGCTGTGAATTTTTATGTTAGCCGCCGCTGCAGATCAAATTCCTCGGCGCAGTGCTCTGCTTACTACATGCCTGTTTTTGTTGTAGATTTGTAAAGCAAGCCACAGACTATGCGACTAGTTGTACAACATGACGATGTTGGTTATTAGATTGTAAAGTGTGTGGGGTCCTCGTATGAAGTTGTGTCTCGGTTGTACGAAAGATTAAAAAGTTTTGATTTTTTGGGTAGTTGTATCGACTGGTAGTAAAATTTAGGAGCATGTTGTACAACTTTATTTCGATTTGCTCTTACTTTTATACACAATTGTTGCATCTGCGGTGATTTTTACTCAACAGAATTTTTTAAGAAATGAAATTGTGAGTTAATGTCGCACAATTTGTGCGCAAAACACACAACTCGGCAAGCCAACGTGTTGTAACAACGGTCGCATAGTCTATGGCATGGGTAAAGGCACCCACAGACGAAATTTATTTATTTAGTAAGTCCCAATTCTCACGAGGCAATTTTAGTTGCGCAATTCTTATAAAATTTTCTTTTAAAATTGCTTTTATGTCAGACACAGCAATTTTACTTGAGCAACTGTCTGTACTGCATTCATAAATTTTTCCACTTAATATTAACTTCTAAAGTGAAACTGCTGTGTATTTTTTGAAGTTGTCCACAAAATTAAAAAAAAAAAATTGATAAAATGAATTAAAATATCACATTTTCGCGCCAATATTACTTTCATCGCAGGCAACATATCAATACATAAAAGAAACACAAATGAAAGAAAATGTAAAATTTCTGATATTACGGATGATAGCACAAAACGACTTTCCGAGTACAAGCAAGTCTGTACTCATTTTTACACTCCCCACTCTTTCCTCTTTTATTTGTCCACAAACTCAAGAATTGCGCAACTAAAAGTGCCTCGTGAAAATTGGGACTAAAGTTGCCTCGTGAAAATTGGAACTAACTATACAGTTGCAAAGTGTCAGTCACAACAGCAACTTTAGCTGGGCATATCTCGACTTTATAGAAGCTTTCGGTGAGGGGAATAAGGGAAAAAGGATTACCGGTACTCGGCAATTCCTTTTCTCTCATGTGTGTGTGCATATACAATGTAAATTGTATGAAATAATAAGTAAAAAGTTTTTGTGTGTGGACAAGAACGCAATTCCAAAAGAAAATTGCTAAAAAGTTCGGCAATTTAAATCGCTGTTCTGACCCAAGGCGAATTCATTACCAGGTGAACTTAACAGCGCAGGTGATTATTTTTTGCTTCTCGCGTTTCTTCCAATGAGACTGTCAAATTTTGTTTCTTTTGTTTACAAACTTTGTGGCGCCATTTTAATCTGAAGGTTTTTTTGCATGATTTAGTGCAATTTCAAGAAATTTGTGTGAATTTAAAAGTGAGAAACTAATATAATCTGTGATTTTAATTACAAAAAATTATAAAAGCTTATATTTAACGTTTATATAAAATTTTTTCTCTGCTGCGCAATCTTAGGCGAATTTAGATTATGACATTCACGATATGTTTTACAATAACAAAATACATAGTACTGAATTCGCCTTTCCGCTTGCATTCACCTGTATAAAGTCGCCTTGGTCTGACCTTAGATAAAGTAAATTTGCAATGAATAGGATGCACAGCATGGGCGGGGTGACAAAGACCATAATCCCAAAGACGATATATTTTTGCATATGTTTTTTAAGATGAAATTCCTCATGTATTTTTTCATGTCTGTCAAAATTTTTCATATTTACAGACGGTTTTCAAAATTTGCTGACAAACGTACATGTGCATTTGCGTCTGACATTGTCTATGCTTTTTATTATTATAAAAAATAAATATTTAAAACATATTAAAATATTATTGCATTAAAATTTCCCCAAGCCGACTACTTATACTGTGAATTGTTCGCAAGGCATAGAGTTCTAATGTCAGATGTTTAAACATAACAATATAGAACTAGGTGTGTTTCACGTTAATAAAACAGTCCAAAAGCGTTCCACGTAACAATTTTTGTGCAATTTTAAGAGAAAATGAGAGAGTATTGTATTGTATTGGTAACTATACAGTTGCAAATAAATTTGCAAAGTATAGGATGCACAGCATGGGCGAAGTAACGTAGACCTTATGCCCACGATGGTATTAACAGTTAACCGTATGGTTAACAACAAAATACCTCACAAAAACTGTAAACTAATACAGTTAACCAATGAGAGTGAGACGCAAAACTGTCGAAGGCCAAACAACAACGACAAGCCTGACCGCACTTAAGAAATAATTACGATGACAAGAGAGCTGTTCTCCAGCCCAGAGCTGCTTTACGACTGAAATGAAAGAGTAATATTTTTCATATCTTATACAAATTAGCCCGAACTTTTTCTTTGGGTAACTTCGGACTAGAATTTAATAATCAGCTGTTTTACGTTTACATACATATGAAATTGAAAGTGTAATCAGAAAATTTGCAAATTTGAAAAAAGTCTTTGTTTAAAAATTAGTTAAAAGCAAAATGGAAAGTTGCCCAAACTAAAAATTACCTTGTGAAGTTGTAAGGAGAACATGTAATAGTTATTTGGCTGTTCATTTAATATGTGCTATAAAAATGTACTGAAAAGTTTACATTGCTTTTAATTTTACAGCTGTTGCCAATAATGCAAATCTTTTATTATACGTTTTAAGCGTCTAAAATCACTAAAATGTACTTTAATCTAAAAAGTAAGCAGCACTAGTATTGCAAGATGTACAATTGTGGTTTTTTGCGTTCCAACAGTTTTGGGTAAAATTTGCAAGTTTAGAGAGAATTTGGTTTTTACTCTCATTAGCCCAAACTAGTCCGAGATCTCGTGGAACACACCTTCTATTTGAAATTTTGTCAGACGACTTTGCTAATGTTTTTTACAGACGCAATGTTTTTGAGGTAACTGACGACAAGTAGACATTTTACATTGCAAAAAAATTACATGCACATTGTTAAAAACTTATCCTGTTTAATCTACTTTATCAAGATGCATTAACGGCTACAATACAATAAAAACAGGCATGTGCTAAACTATGCGTGCCAAATATATTTCAAACTTTTTTATATATAATTATAAACTATGAAAATACCTTTGCACAATTAAAAATCATCTCTTTATCCACAGAATAATTTTTTAAATGTTTAATTCAATATAAACTACTAAATTCACTTCCAAACATGTAAACAATACATTTGACGTAAGTGGCTTACTGTGTTGACAGTAGCAAAAACTGTCACATGCCGTAGCGCTGCCACCTCTTGGACTTTGATTCCAACTTCATTTAAGCAGGAAACACTTAATTATACTTTGCATCTCTGTGCTTTGCATTTAAGTATCTGGTTGGCATCAAGCGCACTGGCTGTGTTCGAAAAGTAAAAAAGTAGAAGAACATATCTGTGGTAGAAGTATCGAAAAGTATAAAAGTAAATTTTGCAAATGTTCGGAAAGCGCCAAAAAGAAAATGAAGAAGAGAATCCTTGGTCTTGGCAAGATATGGAGTAAGTAGTAATGAATTCGAAGATGCTTCTATTTTATTTATTATAGTTGTAAAGCATAGGATGCACAGCATGGGCGGAGTAACGAAAGCCATATGCCCACGATGGTGTTAAAGCTGAAAGTCTATAACACGCGACGACGCGTTCTAATGGTGTGTCAAAAAAGTGGAATCAGTGTTAATTTTATGTAACACACCAAAACGCGTTAAACACGTACGACGCCAAAAGTAGGTTTACTTCTACTTTTGCACACGTCATATCAAAACTGTCAGTTGTTTTTGATAGCCGCAAATCACAATTTATTATTTATTTATTTACGTTATACCTTACAAAGTAAATTTATAAAGTATACAAACTTTAGGCGCAGGTTACTAGACCATATATGCGCACGTATTAGTCAAAAATTAAAAAAAAAGAATAAATATTTATTATGTATACTTATACATATATAAGTAAATGAGAACAAGAAAGTAGGAGAAGAATTCAGTCTTTCAAATTTCATCAATGTTATGCTTCTTAACATGCAGTCTACACCTAACTTGAAACGCAGTTAAAACATAAAGTTAAAACTTGCTGTTTATATATCTGTCTGTTTAAGGTGGCGGACACGTAGTAATGTTAGAGTTATAACTTCTCATAGTAAAAAAATAAAAATGGCGAAAAACAACTACAATTAGCAGGCTGTTGTCAATTTAAGTTATAACCGAGTTTCCAAATGAAATGTTTTAACAACCAAGTTATAACTTTAACCAAACTTCAACATGAGCGGTCCACACTTAACTTTAACTTGAAGTTAGCGTCAAAGTTAGTGTTTTCATGTCAGGTGGAGACCGCACTTAAGGCATTTTTTAATAGTTGGTAAGTAGTTTTCTTTGGTGCAATCAAGAAGTTTTTCCAGTGGTTGATCTGTTTTTGAAATCTGGCATTCAGTCAGCATATGTTTTATAGTTAGGTTAACGTTGCAGAGGTTACATTTAGGTGCATCGGTCTTATAATAATGTTTAGAGTTGAATACTGCCCTATCAACTCTGAGACGGGCAAGCATTATACATTGCTCCCTAGATAGTTTCTCACTATATTTTGGCCTTTGTGCTAAGGGATTTAGCAGCTTCTTTAGGGCATTATATGGTCCCATTAGTGCTTTTGGAAAACAAGGTACCTCAGTAATCTCCGGTAAATTCAGTGCTTCCCTAGCAGCTACATCTGCGTGTTCATTGCCAGCACAATTTATTATATTTTTCAAAGTTATCGTTTTTGTGTTAAAAAAAAATGTATTTATTTAAAAATACTTCAAACAACAAAAAACTTATCGCGTGACAAGCGTGCATGTAACTTGGAGTTTAGAAAGGTGTAGAACTCGTAGAAAATTTGGAACGCGTAAAAAGCGTAACGCATATAACGCGTGATATGGACTTTCAACTTAACACTAATTTGTTGCGGCGCTATGACTAACTGTACCGACCTATGAGTTGCCGAGTGGTTAACAACGAAATATCTCAAAAAAACTGTAAACTAATACAGTTAGTTGAGATAGATAGTTAACCAATGAGAGTGAGACGCAAAACTCTCGGAATGCCAAACAACAGCGGCAAGCCTGACCGCACTTAGGAGATAATTACGATGACGCGAGAGCTGTTCTCCAACACAGCTGTTACGACTGGGTTGCTTCTATTTATTTTTCATAAAACATTGCTTTGCCATAAAAATATGGCTAGTTTACGCCTCGTCTACACGTGCTATCGGCTTGAACATAATGTCAGCAGAACGAAGGAATGTCGCAAGACAGCCTAGTAGAGTGTGGTATAAGCACAACTGCTCTTCGTTTCCTTTCCTTAAATTTGTCAAAAACACAGTGCCAATTTCACGATATCGAAGCTGTTCGTTCGTTCGCACAATTACGTTTAAAACAATAACAAAATTTTGAATGTTGTTGCCATTTGCGATGTTAGACATTTTTTTTTTGTCTTGGACCAGTACTTGGGGGATGACCCCATGACCCCTACATATGCAGTGCATTGTACCGGAACTAGGAAAATAGGTTATGAGGAGGGGGAAAGAGGGAGTAGTGTTTGTGAACATTTGACTTCAACTTTCCAACGTTATAGCAGACACGTCTGCAGGCGACTTAGCCCACAGATGAAGCGTGCGGTTGAAAAACGAATTCTCTCTGTAATGCGTAGTACGATTCCCCAGACAAACGATTCCCAGAGATCGGATGGAGTGAAGTACATCTTGCACCGTTTCAAAATACCGAGGCACTTGAATGCTTCTTTAGAAACATGAAAAATGTGATCATTCCAGCGAACATCACACTGTACTTTCATTCCAAGAGCACCCGATTTCTTAATATTTATACCATCCATGAGTACAGATGAAGCAGCATTAGCGGTCGTTTGTTTGTGCGTTCAACAGCACTGGGTCTTACGAGCGTTGAAGTCGACTCTGTTTTTGCGACCCCATTCGGAAATTAATAGAAGATTACTATTCAGTGAATCATTCATATTTAGCCTCTCGGCAGCAATCTCTGATAGGCTGAGCCTATAACTGAAAGACTATGAATAGCAAATGCTACTGTCATCTGCTAAAGAGTGGATAGGGTTGGAAGTTTGATATAGAAGGTCGTTGAGGAAAATAAGAAATAGGGTAGGAGAAAGAACGGAGCCTTGCGGATGCTCATACCAAGTTCATGGCTAATGTAGGCCCCTGCGTACGCTGCATAAACTAAATTACGCACACACAGCGCCAAATAAAGTGCATAAGGTGATACAGAACTGTTTAAGTGCACTCCTCCAAATTGGGAAACAATATAGGAGGGTAGAAAATATAAAAATAAGAAGAAAATGTACAGTGAGAAAGTTGGCAGGAACCTGTAGTTTCCAAGCTATAAACCCCTGAAGTCTTCAGTTGTTGAGTAAAAAATCGTACAACAATAACAAAGGCACAAAAAACATGTCTTAATTGCAAATGATCAAACTTGCCTACACACTCCCTTTTGTTATTCATTTTAAAGCAACCGAACATATTCCTCATTGTTGGTTCTGAAGGTTTACATATCGGCTGACTCATAAAAATAATTTTCTTTAAAGTGGTGATGAATGAAATAATCAGACTTGCTCGAACTTTTCTTTACGTTATTCATTCTAAGGCAGTCGAACCAATGCGTACTTGCTAATTTTTATCATAGGTCTAATCGAACTGGTCAACTCGTGCGCTTGTCTTTTCCAGTCAACACTCAAAATTTTGATAAACATTAACGTACAAAAAGCAAGAAGTGTTGTGTATGAATTAATTCGTTCATTCTTATCAACAAAGACAATTTTTTTTTATTTCAATTCACATTGGTTTTTAATATCTATTCGTGTTGTCCATGGTAAAATAAGAAATTTTAGTAAGAAAATATTAACTTTATTTACAGTTTGATATTGAAAATAATATTTATTATTATAATAAATAATAATAATATTTATTATTATTATTATTATTATTATTATTATTATTATTATTATTATTATCTGAATCTATTATTATTTTTTTGGCTTTTGTTTGCTTTTTATTTGTTCTCCTTTACAGTGGTGTGTGGAACTTTTTTGTGTTTCAAATTTTATTAAGTTAAAATTGAGGAATATAATTTTTTAAAAATCCCCACAAACAAGATTTCGAAAATTAGAGCTAAAAACGATTAGCATATGGGTCTCATGCTTGTCGGTAACAGCGCCAAATACGAGAATAGCAGTCAGTGCATCACGATACAGTACAATTAATAAAATACGGGACATTTATTTTTAAGTAACTATTAATTCAATAAAAATGCGAGATCATACCAAAAATTAATTCTATTTCAATCAGGTTTCTTTTATACATAACTGTTTTTTCATAAAAAAAAATTAATACCAATCAAAAAATTATTAAAAGCTTGTTTTTAAATTTTTTGATTTGTATCAATATTATAAACTAATAAATATAGTGGATAATAAACTCAACTGTTAAAAAAATTATGTGATGTTTACACAACACAAACAAGCTGCTTGTCTAAAATAAACATATAGAAATCACTCAAAAAATTTAGTGCTTATCATATAAGTATAAACGACAAGTCACTTGTTCGTTTTCCATAATTATTTCACTTAATATGGACCAATTTGACAATAAAAAACAAACACAAAAAACAAGCTTTTTCATTTATACACGTCTCTAACATTTCTTTGTTTTTTGATAGATATTATTAGAGCATTTTTCTTTTTAAATTCTCAGCAATTTATTTAGATTGTTGGAATATAAAGTTGAATGTTTGAGAATATCTTTAAAAAATTTCCAAATTCTACTGATGATTAGGGTGGCTCCTATGAAATGTCGACATATAGATAGCTGGGAAACATAGAAAACAAGCTATTTATAATTTTTTATTGGTATCAATGTTAGAAGCTAATATAGCGAATAAAAACTCAATTGTTTGAAAAAATAAAAATATTAAATGTTTTTTGTAATTCAATTAAAGCAAATAATGAAAAATTTTGAACATTTGTTCTGCACGTAATTTTTACATATTTCATGTGAAGTAAAGTGGCAATTTTTTATGTCTTATTTGCAAATAAGTTTTTAATAAGTAATTGTTTTCGTGAGTTAGCTATTCCCAAATAAAAATTTTATTTACTGTTTATATTCGCAGATAACTTGCACGTATAAACGTATTAACCAAGGCGAAATCATACCAGGTAAATGCAAGAGCAATAAAGACAACACTACAAAAAATAAATCGTTTTCAAATGTCAAGGGAAAAATATTAACACAAAAAGGAATCAAAACAAAATATAACAAAAAAAAATTACAATAAAAGACAAACATTTAATTATTTCGTGAAACTTTTAGTTATTTCGTGAAAATTAAAGTCACAGATCATAGAACTTGGAAAGGTGAAAATGGCCAGCAAGTTTGGTGAGGATTCTGAATGATAGCTGGCGCTCAAGATGCAATACATAAATTAAAAAATTGTTTTGAATTTTTTTTTTCAAATTTCAAAAAAAAATTACAATAAAAGAAAAACTTAATTATATTGTGAAACTTTTAATTTTCTCGTGAAACTGTAAGTCTCAGATCATAGAGCTTGAAAAGGTGAAAATGGCCAGCCAGATTGCGGAGGATTCTGGGTGATATCTGGCGCTGAAGATAGAATACGTAATTTAAAAATTGTTTTAAATTTTTTTCCCCCAATTTTGTTTTAATTATGCGATCGACATCTGAACCAGATGAAAATAAAAAAAGCTATCAGCTGCGCTGTCAATTTCACCTGTTATAAATTTTCCTTGGTAGTAACCAAGGCGAATTCATACCAGGTATATGCAAGAGCAATAAATACAGCACTACAAAAATAAATCTTTTTCAAACTTCAAGGGAAAAATATAAACACAAAAAGGAATTCAAAGAAAAATATAATAAAAAAAAATTTACAAGAAAAGATAAACTTTTAATTATTTCGTGAAACGTTTAACTATTTCGTGAAAATTAAGGTGTCGGATCATAGAGCTCGGAAAGGTGAAAAAGGCCAGCCAGATTGCGGAGGACTCTGAATGATAGTTGCAATACAAAACTTAAAAAATTGCTTAAAAAAAATTTTTTTTTTTTCAAATTTCTTTTAAAAGAAATTTACAATAAAAGAAAAACTGAATTATTTCGTGAAAGTTTTAATTATTTCGTGAAACTTAAAGTCTCAGAAGATAGAGCTTGAAAACGTGCAAATGGCCAGCCAGATTGGGGAGAATTCTGGATGATACCTGGCGCTCAAGATACAATAATAATATAAAAAATTGTTTAAAAATTTTTTTTTCAAATTTGTTTTAATTATTCCATTGACATCTGAAAAAGATGAAAATTAAAAAAAAGTTATCAGCTGCGTTGTCAATTTCACCTGTTATGAATTCGCCTTGGTAGTAACAGAAACAAATATTCAACATTTTTCATTTTTTTTTTTTTTATTCACAGTCGTAAAGCAGCTCTGGTTACAGTTGTTGTGAGGTATTTCGTTGTGAACCATGCGGCAACTTCCTATGCGAAGGCATAGGTCGGTACAGTTACTCACAATCAGAACTTTGTTAAAGGATAAAAAATCAACTGGTTTTTAATTTAATTAAAATCTTCTGATTCATTTTTCAGACAGAGCACAGAAAATCTAACACAATTTATTTTTGAACGAAAAACGAAATCAAAATATATTTGATATTTAATTATTTGATCTTGTTTATGTAAATATTTCTTATTTTTGCAGCTAAAGATCGTTTTTTATTTTTTTATTTTTTTTTAATAAAAAATTCAACAGTATTTATTTTCAATATTTCGATAACAATTTGTTATCATCGTCAGGAAAATGAATATGTTATAATAACATAAAAAACGATCTTTAGCTGCAAAAATAAGAAATATCTAAATCAAAATATTCAAAAAATGTTAAGTGATAGTTGCCAAAGTTCTCAATGTTCTTTAAAAGTTGCTCAACTTTAATACTTTGCGTTGACGGAATGCGATAAAGCTCATAAGTCAGCTTTTACATCTTTTGGTCCTGCTTAAACCTTTTACATTTAAGAAACTAATAGACAGACAGAAACTTTTCTTTTCTCTTTTTTGTTGTTCTTTTTTTAAGCAAAGATAGTTGACGCCGCGTTATTTGGGTTGATCTCATACATTTTGTATGTGCATGAGGATTTTTGACAGATAAATTACGCTTGACGCGCTAATTTATGTTGCATAGTTAGAAAAATCGTTTTCGTACTAAAATATTTGTGTTATTGTATAATTTTAAGCAATTCTATATAATCATTAGTAAATGCCTTACAGCTAGTGTAATAATATTTTTCAAACACAAAAATAGCATTCTGTCTCCTTAGATGTCCAAGCCTACTGATAGGGTTGCAAAAATATCTGCAAGCTATTTGTAGCTAGTAACTATATAACAGTAAACTAAGTTGTTTAAGAAATTTTACTTTACAGCATTTTATTTTTTTTTTTTTTTTTTTTTTATTTTTATATTGGACCAGTACTCAGGGGATGACCCCTACATATGCAGTGCATTGTACCAGAACTAGGAAAATAGGTTGTGAGGGGGGGGAAAGCGGGAGTAGTGTTTGTGAACATTTGACTTGAATCTTCCAACGTTATAACAGACAGGAAACACTTCTGCAGGCAACTTGTTCCACAGACGAAGCGTGCGGCTGAAAAACGAATTCTCTCTGTCCACATCGACCACAAATGGGTGAGCTCTAGACGATGAACGCGTGCTACGTAAAAATGTGCGCGTTTCGGGAACAATATCCCTAATTTCGTCAGAGCAAAATCCATTGTAGTATCGATAGAACAGAGTAACGCATCCCACACTGCGTCGATGCTCCAGTGAGTCAATAGAGTTGGACACCCTACTGTCACCGATGAGCTTCTTCGCCCTCTCCTGCACACGGTCGAGTAACCCCAAAACAGACTTTGAGGCACCGGCCCAAACATGAGAGTTGTATTCCATTTTCGGTCGGATGTAGGTGGTATAAATAGTAAGGAGGTCGGATGGAGTGAAGTACATCTTACACCGTTTCAAAAAACCGAGGCACTTGAATGCTTCTTTAGAGATATGAAAAATGTGTTCATTCCAGCGAACGTCACACTGTATCTTCATTCCAAGAACATCAAGAGCATCCGATTCTTCAATGTTTATACCATCCATGAGTACAGATGAAGCAGCATTTGCGGTCGTTTGTTTGTGCGTCAATAAGCAACACTGGGTCTTACGAGCATTAAAGGCGACCCTGTTTTTACGACCCCATTCAGAGACCAATAGAAGATCACTATTCAGTGAATCATTCATATTTAGTCTCTTGGCAGCGATCTCTGATAGGCTGGGCCTATAACTAAAAGAGTACGAGTGACAAATGCTGCTGTCATCCGCGAAAGAGTGGATAGGGTTGGAAGTTTGGTAGAGAAGGTCGTTGAGGAAAATAAGAAATAGGGTAGGAGAAAGAACGGAGCCTTGCAGTACCCCTGAATTAATCTTGAACTCGTTTGATGAGACCCCATCTATAACAACTCGTATAGAGCGGTCTCTGAGAAAGCTCGATATAAACCGAGAGAAGTCATCACCGACACCAAAAGCAGTAAGTTTTGCCAATAGTGCACCATGCCACACTCTGTCAAACGCTTTTGAAATATCAAGAGCCACCACCCTACTTTCACCGAAATGATGGATTGAGTGGCACCATTTCTCTGAGAGATATGCCATAAAATCGCCAGTTGAACGACCCTTACGAAATCCATATTGACGATCACAAAGTAGTTTATGCGACTCCAGATACCTCATAAGGTGATGGTTAACCATGTTTTCCATTACTTTGGAGAGTGTAGAGCAAATTGCAATTGGGCGATAATTTTCGGGGTTATTTGCCATACCCTTTTTGGGTATTGGTGTTACATTAGCAACCTTCCAGCACGATGGAAACTCACCAGTATGGTAAAGTATGCTGAAAAGGCGTGCTAGTGGACGCGCAAGCGTAGAAGAACACTGCTTCAAGACCAGTGCTGGAATGCCATCCGGCCTAGGAGTTTTGATTATATCGAGGTCTTCCAAAACCCTTTTAACTGCTCGCGCCCGGAAGAATATCTTCGGCATAGTTACAGATACTCTTTCGAGCTCGGGAAGTGGCTGACTGCTTTCCGGCAAGCAGGAATTGCTTGCAAAGATTTCAGCCAACAGGTTAGCTTTGTCAACCGGGTCTGTGAATGCTTGGTCATTCTTTAAAAGATTTGGAATTGATGAACTAGCACTGTTCTTTACTCTCTTAACGAAAGACCAAAAGGTCTTACTGCCCCGAGGAGCTGCAAGGACCTTGGCACGAAGGCGCTGTTCGTGAAGAGACTTTTCACTCCTAAGTACCTTGGCACACGAAGATCTTGCCTTTTTGCGTAGCAAATCAGTGTCTGGTGTTTTGTTTAAACGCCAGTTACTGAATGCTTCCTCTCTGGATCTGACTGCGTTTTTGCACGTCTGATTAAACCAAGATTTTGCTTTTGGTTTAATCGAAATCTGCTTGGAGGGGATGAATGTTTTCATCCCTAGCAATATCATATTCTCTACCATTTTTGCTGAAGCATTTATTTTTTTAATACTTATTTTTTTAATACTTATAGGTATTATTTGATCTTGTTTATGTTTATTAATTATTATTTTTCTAATTTATTTTACTTTTGTTTTTAAGCTATCCCTACAAAATGAAAAAATTGCTGGATGATGAAATTTTAACTGACTGTGAGTTTCTTGTGGGTCCAAACGATTCTTCGGCAAAGAAAATAGTTGGTCATAAACTTATGTTTATATTGGAATCACCAGTTTTTGAGAAAATGATGCTGGGCGAATTCATTGAAAAAAATGAGCCAATTAGGATTATTGATGCGAGTGCACACGATTTTAACAATTTCCGCGAATTGATCTATTACAACAATGAGAAAAGATATTCAGACTTTAATCTTCAAGAAATATTTGCTTTATATCACATAGCTCAGAAATATTTAGTGTCTTCTATATTAAACACTTGCATTACTTATTTGACAAGGATAGCGAAATCTTTTGAAATTGAAAAGCTTCTTACGTTATTCGAATTCGCTTGCCAAATTGAAAATAAAATCTTTCAAACTAGTGTCGAAAATGTAAGTATCTACACATATACATACATACATATGTATGTATAACAAAAATATATTTGTGAAACTATATTTACTTTATGGAACTTCCTAATCAATCATATGACAACATCAATTAGGCTTGATAGTGGTTCTCGTCAGAAAAAAATTGATATTTTTGAAAACAAATTTATAAGATTTTCCATAAATGTTGGAATACTTAATAGAATACAAGTAGAACCAACTGAAATAGAATAAAATTGAAGTATTGTATTGTAACTATACAGTTGCAAATAAATTTTCAAAGTATAGGATGTACAGCATGGGCGGAGTAAAACGTAGACCTTATGCCTACGATGGTATTAACAGTATTTTTTTTTTTTTGCGGCGCTGTGTCTAACTGTACCGACATATGCCTTCGCCTAGGCGAATTTATACAGGTGAATACAAGGCGAATTCATTACTAGGTGAACTTGACAGGTCAGGTGATTATTTTTTGCTTCTCGCTTTTTTTCCAATGAGACTATCAAATTTTTTCTTTTGTTTACAAACATTTTCGCGTATGGGAAATCTTCTCAAAATCTACTAGATTTGGCTTGAAATCTCGAATGAGCAGATTTCACTTTGGTGTAAATAGGCTATTACTCGTAGCATTCAGTATATTTAATAAATCTATTCTTCGCCTTATTGAAACGATAGATCCTACATTAAAAATAAGTAATTTGTAAGCCATTTTGGGTCATATGAATTATTCAATTCATTTAGAAGACGAAAGACAATGTTGTCTTACCTCCTCCTTTGAAAGCTTTCTGTAATCTTTAAGAAAATTAGAAATCGTATCTTCGAAAGATAATGTCCCTGGAGGACTCTAGCGATTTTTAAGAATTCTTCAATGACTGGAGAATGCGAAACATTTCGTAGATTAAACTTGGTATAATCATTATGAAAATGACTAGCAAATGATTTACCTTCTTTTACAAAATTGTTGTCTTGTAAACCGTCAAAAACATTTTTTTGTAACTTGTTTCCTTTTCCTTATGGCTTCTTGTTTAATTTTTGATTTCATTTGAATATAATTTAAATAAGCAGAGCACCCTCTATAACTTGAAGGATGACCTCGTTGTGAACAATTCTTACAAAATAGTAAATTATCCTTGGAAGAAATAAATTTACATTCGCACGGTTCATGGTTAATGTCGCATTTAACACATTTTTATGGACGAATACAATTGTTCGACATATGTCCCCACTGTTGACAGCGCCAGCATTGCATTTCCCTAGAATTTCTATTTGGAGACTCCCATGTAATTCTTTGGTTTAAAATATGTATATCTAATGTTGGTTACTTCGTTAACATTTCTACCAATTTTTAGTTTTAGAAGAAATAAACCTGTATCTATATCATTCTGTTTTTAGAATGTGGTTGTGAATTTTGAAACAGATTCGATAGTGTCAGGAATAATGAAATCTAATTTATTTTTAATGGAGACTAAATTGGTTTTAAAATATAAGCCGCGAATAATTATGCTCTTGCGTTTTTTTCCAGAGGTGGAAACGAAAAAGGGTCAATATTTGTATTTTTAAAAGTTTCATAATTTCTTCGTGGACTTGGTAATCTTTTAAAAATAATTTAGCTTTAGTACGGTTTTTATTAAGTATTTTAAAAGCTATTTTTTTTTTAATTCAACTGCTCAACAAGGTTATCTATGTATATTAACATATTTTAAGAATATAGGAGGACAAAAAGAAGATTTTGCTTGGGAAACTTCATTTTTTGGCTCAAATAAACTAAATTTATTTTCAATTGGACTGTTTTTTCTCTTTGAATATTTAATTCCCCTAAAATTGAAAATCTGTTCTGAGATTGTTGAGTGGTTTTGTTTGACGGTGTTACGTGAACATTTTTAACATTTAAATTAGATAAATCTACTTTAGTACTAATAGCTTCTTTCCTTTTTCTAGTGCTTGCTTCTTGAAATTCTTCCTCGATTCCAGAAATTGCAAAATGATCTTCAAAATCCATGCGATTTGCAAAAAAGTTAGTTGAGTTTTCCTGTTGAATATTAGTTCCAGGCAAAGTGTCTTGGCTTTCAGAACAAAAATTCTTCAAATTTTCAGATACCCCTTTAAAATAGTTATCTTCTCAATTAAATTTTCTTCCAAAGAAATTATTCCTGGCGTCTATAGACTTAGGCTCGTCAGCAAAAATGAACTATAGTTACTAACAGAAGTTAGTTTAGGATCCTTAAAAGATATGTTCTCCCTTGCAAATATTTGATTTGAATTATGATTTCTATGGTCAGATTCGATAACATTTAAAGTTGATGTTTTGATTTTTTTTATTTCTCTTGTCTGATTTATTAGGCGGTAAATCATCGTCCAAAACGGGCCGATTGGCATTCGTTGCTTAGATTCTTACAAATATATTCTGCTTATGAATTGCAGTTTATATTTTAAAAACAATTGTTATTTTTATGCCCTTCACAAAAATGTAAAGGGTATATATAAGTTTGTGATTCCGTTTGTAATTTCTACAGTTTTTTTTTGCGACCCTATAAAGTATATACATATATTCTGAATCAGAATTAATGGAAAAGTCGATTAAGCGATGTCCGTCTGCCCGTCTGTTCGCTGTTGAAATACCGTTTCTGAGAAAACCATTAGACTTAGAAACTTTTTTCTTTTACCCCATCGATTCATGGGTTTGCTATTGAAATTCAGTAATATCGGTCCTCGTGTAGCTGAGATATATTCAAAATTCCGAAAAAAGCCATTTTTTTGCAGTTTTGTATGAAAATTTTTGAAAACAAAAGTTGTTTGTTTTGCTTCAAACTTCACACATTTATTAAGCATGGTGACATAAAGCAAAACATTTTTTTTTCAGACCGATGTCTATATATACCCGAGGTATAGACCAAATCGGATTTTTAATGAAAATGTCGCATAGGCGAAGCTAAACAACTTTTTTTTGCTTAAAAGTAGTTCCGATAATAAAATAAGGTTATATAAATATGGAAAATGAAAATTTCCGATATCGGTCCATATATACCCGAGATATAGCCTAAACCGGGTTTTTCATGAAAATGTCGCGTAAGCGAATTTAAACAACTTTGTTTTGCTTAAAGCAGCTCTGGTAATAAAATAAAGTTATATAAATATGAAATATGAAAATTCCCGATATCGGTCCATATATACCCGAGATATAGCCTAAACCGGGTTTTTCATGAACATGCGGCGTAAGCAAACTTAAACAACTTTTTTTGCTTAAAAGCAGCTCTAGTAATAAAACAAGGTTATATAAATATGGAAAATGAAAATTTCCGATATCGGTCCATATATACCCGAGATATAGCCTAAACCGGGTTTTTCATGAACATGCGGCGTAAGCAAACTTAAACAACTTTTTTTGCTTAAAAGCAGTTCTAGTAATAAAACAAGGTTATATAAATATGGAAAATGAAAATTTCCGATATCGGTCCATATATACCCGAGATATAGCCTAAACCGGGTTTTTCATGAAAATGTCGCGTAAGTGAACTTAAACAACTTTTTTTCCTTAAAAACAGTTCTGGTAATGAAATAGTTTAGATAAATATGGAAAATTAAAATGCCCGATATCGGTTCATATATTCCCGGGATATAGCCTAAAACGGGTTTTTATTCGTGACTATTGTGAAGGGTATTTTAGATTCGGCCCAGCCGAATTTACCACACTCTTACTTGTTAATAGTTAAATTCAATTTTTTTAATTCGCCTAATTACTTGATTTTTAAAATTAACTAATTAAAATTTTAATCTTTGAAGGAAATTTCTAAATTTACATCTGAAATCAAATTGAACACCAAAATAAACGGGTTTTCCCCTAAAATATTTTATAAATATATATATTTTATCAGCGACGCAACAGGATCTGCAACTAGCTGCGAAGACGCTTATGAGAATTGTAATGCAAAGAATTTGAGGACAACAAATACTAGTGCAACTAGCTTCGAGGACGCTTATTATGAGCATGCTAACAGGAATTCTTTGGGAAGAGCAAAACAAAATTCTCGCTTGCCCCCACTAACTACACCTGCGCAGATTTTTAATGCTATACACAATTATTTCAAACATAATAATTTATTTAGACATGAAACCGTGGTGGCACTGCAGGAAACTTCTGAGGAACATGTTACACGAACTGAAAAAGTCGTTCTTGGCGTGGAAAACGAACAGAATAATGAAATAAACAAATATGAAAGTAAAAAGGCAATCGAATTGGAAAAGAAAGAAGAGAAGCTCGAAATTTCTACTTTTAAAAATGAACTTTTAAAATTGGTTAATTTTAACGCAATGACAGCACGTGAATTCGCTGCTGGTCCGGGAACATCAAATTTATTGGGAACTGATGAAAAGTATAAATTGCTTGCTTATTTGTGTTTAAAATAATACTATGTATAATATGTATAATATTCATATTCTTATATTCCTTAAACTAATAAAAGCAAAAAAACATATTTACGTAATTTATTTGTTGGTTCAACTTCGAATAAACGTTAAACATATACACTCCGGTTCACTTATTTAAAGACTATAAATTCCATATTCAGATGCCTGTACCTTTTCCAATTTTTAACCGATTGCAGAATTTTAAAATAAAAGTGAAGCTAGACATCTTTAGATTTAAAAATCATGCTAATAACTAAACAATTTTTCTGAGCAATTTATAAAAAAAGTCCAAAAATTTGCTATTTTTTTGGTTCACTTGAATAAAGGCATCTTAACTATTTTAATAAAAAACATTTTTTTGTGTTTAAAAACCAGTGGGGTTTCCACGGGCTAATTATGGTCCGTCCACAAACGAATAAAATAAAACTATTTCATTTTATTTTTTCACCCAAAGTTTCGCTCGTTTTTTCCAAACTTCTTCAGGGGTATGTGTTTATTTTGAAATAACTTTTGCATTTATATATTTTGTTTCATGTAATTATATGTGCAATTATACAATTACATGTTTGTAAAGTCCAGTTTTTATTGAGTTAACCAACAAAAGGAATAGCACCTCATACCATAACGCCTCCCTCTCGGTTCAAAAATATATTTTCTTTGCGCAAATCGTGGAAATAATAGTTATAGCCATGAGGCCCATCCAAATTAGACTTTTCATTCGTAAATACAACGGTTTTTCTATCATTTACGTGACCTCTTTGCTGCACATCCAATGCCATGTAGTCTTTTGCAAATTGACACCGCCTTTCAATACGAGGAACATTCAAGTGGCGGCTTTTTTTTTAATTTCTGGTACCCAGGATACAGCTTTTAATTACTCTGCGTATTGATGACTTGCTTGCTACACTCCAGCTTGAGCTCTTATTTTTGACAGCGAAGGATAAGACAGAATTAGAAGCAATTCTGATGATTTTGCTTTTCTCATACGTAGATAAAGACGATAAAACCCTTCCTTTAAAATTTTTTCCATACCCCTTGGGGTCCTTAATGTAATTATCGACAACTGTTGGGCTTTGTCCACTATTTTTCGCTATTGCGCGGTTAGAATCTCCTTCAGAACGGTAAACAACGAGTTTAGTTTTTTCCGATAGATTTAAAATTTTTTGTTTTTCATTTTGACCCCTTAAATTGATTAAGATGTAAATTAAAACATAAATTGTAATAAATAATTGATCCATACAAAAAAATCATCACTTTAAAAATAATAAAATTCCTTTATTCAAGTGAACAAAAAACGAAAGTACATTTTTAGACTTATTTTTATATGTTGCTCAAAAAAGGTTCTTTAGTTAAGAAACCACTTTTGTCATGATCTTCTTTTTATTTTGTATCTTAAGATGTCTAGCTTGCAAATTTTAAAATTCTACAATTGGTCATCGGTCAGCAACCGCAATATCATCGGCATATGCCACTGTCCTAAACAGCATGGAATATAATTCCGTCAATAACGAATTCAGAGCTAAATTCCATAGAAGAGGAGACAGAACCCCTCCCTGTGGAGTGCCCCTTCTAGCCACTCTGCAAATTGTGGCTCGCCCCATATTGGAAGTAATGACCCTATTGGTCAGTAAATTCTTTATGATGCTAACAATTGACTGATGAACGTTCAGTCTTTCCAGAGCGATTATTATGGCCCTTGGCAACACATTATTAAATGCCCCCTCTATATCAAGGCAGGCAACCAATGCATACTCCCCCTGCTCCAGAGCTCTCCCTACATACCCCACGAGCGAATGCAATGTAGTCTCAACAGATTTGCCCTTGGTATAGGCATGTTGAGATGCTGATAAATGGCTCGGAATAATTGACATTCTAAGATGTAATTCAATTATCCGTTCGAGGGTTTTAAGCAAGAAGGATGACAAGCTTATAGGCCTGAAATCCTTCGAAGTGGTGTGTGAAGCCTTCCCCCCTTTCGGAATAAATACTACAACACATCTTCGCTATGATTGCGGAATGTAGGACCATCTAACGCAGGCCGAGAAGATCCTTACCAACCATGGCACTATAAGTTCCGCATTTTTCTGCAAATCAGCTGGTATAATACCATCTGGACCCGGTGATTTATATGGGTCAAAGCTATCCAACGCCCAAAGGATTCTGCTTCGATCAAAAGATAAGCAGATATCCCCTTGGCCATTGCATATACCGGTCATGCAGTCTGCCATAAAGGATGTGCATCCAGGGAAATGCGTGTCCATGAGAACTTCTAGGGTCTCATGTCCGCTGGTTGTCCAGCTACCACACTGTTTCTTAACGAAACTTGGTGTGGGCTGGGTGCTTGATAGGATTTTGCGAAGCCTACTAGTCTCAGAAGCTCCTTCCACACTACTGCAAAAGGACCTCCATGAACTCCGTTTCGCATTCCTTATCAGGTTCTTGAATTTATTTACTGAGGCTTTGTACTCTGACCAGTTACCCAGTCTTTTGGCCTCATTAAAAAGCCTACGAGACTCTTTCCGAGCCTTAGCTATCTCAAGATCCCACCATGGTGGCTTACTCTTACCCCGACACAGACTAGGCCTGCATGAACCTGATATTGCTACTTCGAAGGACCCAGTCAATATCTCCACAGCTCTCTCAATGTCCTCACACTCCTGTATAGTCGGAGGATCCGCAAGAAGATCTGAGAGAATTCTACCCTGCATCTCCCAATCCATCTTCCTCCTGTTTCTTCTGGGTGTTAAATCTCTCTCCTGAATTCCTATTTCGAATTCAATGTACCTGTGATCAGAGAATGAGTAATCTTGCGATACTCCCCATTCTCTAATCTACTCCGAATGTTTAGTGCTAATTAGCGTGATATCCAGAACCTCCCTTCTGTTTACCACAACAAAAGTGGGTTCCGAACCAACATTCATAACATCTAGATTATTACAAAGAATGAATTCAAAAATTGACTCACCCCTTGCGTTAATATCGGAGCTGCCCCACACCACATGGTGTGCATTCGCATCAGCTCTAATGATTATTGGCAATTTCTTCTCTACCGCCATTTCTACAGCCTCGCGAGATTCGCTGTCATGCGCCATATAGCTGGAGACAACCAGGAAAGTACCTGCATCCGTCACTATATCTTCATCACTGAAATTAGAGAGAATGAAGATTTTTAAATCGCTCCTCGCCATTATACAGGATCTGACTCTACCTTGATCCGTGTATAGTAGCTTGTAGCCCTTCTTCCTTGACGTCACCCCTGTATACTCGGGGAAAGATAGCATCAAAACACAGATACATCTTCCCCTTTCTAGCACGAAGTGGCGCCAGTGACTCCTGATTCAGCAGCATAGTGATATCCCTGGTACTGCTGCAGAACCAGAGATGTCTGGTATCCTGGCGATGGCTAGGTCTCCATGGAACCTCTGAAAGAGGAACCACGTCAAGCCTAGCTCCTTCCCATGGCCCGTTCACCAGAGCGACCGCTTGTTTAAGTAACAAGGCCGATCGCTCCTCCTCACACCTGGGGTACGCACCTGGATTGCCCTTCAAAACTGTCCGGATCATATTAATTCCCATGATTTCACGTTTCACTATAACCCAATTAGAAGGGGTTATAGCCAGATCCACGTTGCCCCTGTCAATGATGGCCATCATGGTCTTTCGCCACCTCGCTGTACGACCTTTCCATTGACGTTTGGGGTCTTACACGCTTACTTGCGGGTTGTTGACCCTGTAGCACAGCCTCCTCCCCAGAACGTTGTCTCTTAGGCGCATCCTTGGATGTGAGTGGAGGCGCACATTGCAGCTCAGCTATAACTGCTTTTGCCCACGATAAGCGGGACTTCTCTACAGCCGTTAAGGCATCTACTGGCTTTTTCACCAGTTCACTGAAAATTTTGTTCGCGGCACGCCTCTTCAAAAAGACCCGTCTAGCAGGGTTGATGTGCCTTTGAGATCTTTTCGCTGAAGGTTCAGTTTGGGTACCCGAAAACGAATTCACGGTTCCCTCGCTGTTCCTTCCGCGAGGGATCTGGGCTGTGACCTGAGCCCCCGAAAACTGGTTCGCAGTTCCCCCGCCAACATTACCCAGATTTCCATCGATTTGGGAGCCCGAAAACTGGTTCGCAACTCCCTCACCAGTGTGGGGTGGTGGAACTCGATGACCCGAGAACTTGCTCGCTGTCACCTTATCCAAAACTGGCATTTGGGTAGCTACCGTGCCAGAAGCACTGACAGCTCCCGAAACAAGGTGAGATGCCGTAGAGGCCCGGGTCTTTGTCGCACCCGAGGTACTTGGTTGAAAGGACAGAGGTACCCCAGTGCTAAGGTTGCGTTCCTCTTTCGAGGAAGCCTTTTCACATTTGGTAGCCTTGAGTTTCCTCAGGTTTCCTCCTGCAGGTAGCGTCCCAGTCCTTGTCCCAGTGACCCCACCCTTCGCGTTTCGTTTGTCCTTGTCCGTATTCATGGTCGTCAACGTTTTATCCTGTTGTTTTGTTTTTTTGGTCATTTCTGAAGGTTTCATTTTGTTCCCAGGAATATGGGGGAAAGGAATACCTCCACGTCATAGCCCCCTTTAACATGGAGGGGGCGTAGTCTATTTGCCGAGGTGCCAGGTATCAGCAAAGCTCCGTTTAACTACAGTCACTTAACCTCCGACTGCAAAGTGAACAGGTCGCGTAATACCCCTGTTTGAGGGTTTGGATAGCCGTTAGTTTGTAGGCCGGCTTTAAAAACTCTATCCTCTCCTCAGGTTCAACCATGAGAGCCTGAAACAGTACTCTCATGATTTAGCCCTCGAGAGAGAATAGACGTCCAGCACACACTTAAGCCCCCAAGCCACGTTACTCAGGTGAGGGAAAAATATTTGTAACTATTTTCACAATTATAAACTATGAATGTACCTTTTCATAATTATAAATTATATTTATTTGAATTATTTATATGTTCACAAAATAATTTGTATATGTTTAATTCAGAATAAAACACTAAATTCACTTTCAAAAATGTAAACAATACATTTGACGTAAATATCTTACTATATTGCCAGTAGCAAAAAATTGTCACATGCCGTAGTGCCGCCACCGTGTATATGCACCTTGAATGGACTGTTGCCGGCAACATGTTCGACTGTGTGAATACGAAAGAAAAATCAAAAGAGAATTCCAAATGTCCGCTCGTCTAAATTCAAACTAATTTGTAAACAAAAACTTTTTTCCATGTATGCATGTAAACATAAAACAGCTGATTATTCAATTGTAGACCGAACTTACCAAAAAAGAAAAAAGCTCGGGCTAGTTCGTACAGGAAATGAAAAAAATTACTCTCCTTTTCTCTCTACTTTGGACTAGTTGGGACTGTTTCGTTATGCACGTAGAGCACACCTTTTGCTTATAATGGAAACGTACTATATAATTTTGATTTTTGTAAACAAATAGGACTTGAATTTTTTAGTAGAATTAGAACAAAATTTTTGTATTCCATCAATCTAAAAATTTATATCTACAATAGAAATTTTACTCTTTGAGTATTGCGATATAAGACAATGCAAAAAATGTAAAAAGTTTATTATAAGACTTCTAGACACATAATCTATTTAAATTTTTTTCATTAATAAAACTTCAGGCAAGTAAATATTATTTAGCTTAATATCAACATAATGTTCATTCCTGCTCTTTAAAATTGTTATCTTTGAATTAAATTCATTTTTTTGAAAATTCAGTTGTTTATCTTCTAGTATTTTTATATTATAGTAATTGCAATCTTCATAAAGTTGAGCATAATTACTGTGAGCAGTTAGGCGTAATACAAAATTCGCCGATACTGATAGTTGCCTGCTGCTATAAGCGCTAGAAAAGATCTCGTAAAGGTTTCTTTAAATAAAGAAAAATATATAAACAAGAAAAAGAAGATAAGAAAAATCAAATTAAAAGTTTATTTGTATGTTTTAAATATACCTACCTTCTTAAAACACACATTTTTAGAGATCCAATTGCACATAGTATATGGGGTAGAGTTTGTAGGCCAGTAAAAACGCGATAATAATTGCCCTGGACATGACTTACCGATATGTTAAAAGCTAACGAAAATAAAGAATTAGTCCTAAAAATATATTGTTACACTCTTTACCTTTGTCTGTAAAGTTAAATAGTTTTATACATACTTTATTTCCTTGGGTAGTGTAAGGCATCGTGTTAAAGCATCCGATGAGCCTAAATTGAAGATTTGGTAAAGAGCTTCTACAAAAGCACGATTCCGTATTTCAATTTGTGTAATTTGACCGGGTGATATTTCATCATAACATACTAATGCCCTCTTTAAACACTCTTGTAGATGCTGTTCACATATTTTTGGATCGAAAATGTCAACGGTTTGCTCACACAATTTATATCGGCTATAGCTTAGAAACATAATCATCGGTTGCAAAAGCTTAATTGTCTGCTGAGAATCATAATTTTGCATAACAATCTCTTGTCGTATTGCACGTAAGCGATCGAAAATGAAATCATATGCTAAACTAAAAGGTTTTCGTTTATCTAAAATAATACTGCGAAGAAGAGGAAGTCATTAATATATAACATAAAAATATATCGAGCAAAAAATTTTATGCGAAAACCATTACAACACTGCAACAAAATTAAATCGCTGCCAAAATACTTTTATTTTGCTACATTTTATTGCCAATAATGCTGCTATTCTCTGTACAATTAATGTTAGTTATTTCTACTGTAATTAAAAGATTACTACCTCTCTACAGAAGAAATATTTTCCATATTAACGAAACATTCTAGTATAATAATATATATGCTTATTATTTCTTTATTTCGACTATTTTTTTTTTCTTTCTTAATATGTGTAATTGTTCGAGCTTAAGGTCTTTTTTGGTTGTTTCGGTTTTTAATTATCTGGCAATATTTCGCTTTCCTTTTGATAGCTTCTTCAGGCCAAACAATATTTAATTTCAATTTGTAGAATATTTTTGAAAAATTAAAACAACAAAAACAAATAATTTGATATAAAAAAAAGGAAAGAAAAGAAAATATTTTTATTTCAGTACACATATTTTTTTTAGAAGGTTTACAAATTAATTTGTTTTTATTATTAGCCAAAGAAGAAATTAAAATTTATATACGTACAGCTGTTTGTATATATATATATATCTATCTACGTTTAAAAATTCATCAAAGTAGGTTGGGCAACTCAGAATACGAATAAACTGTGATGTAAATGGATTGGGCTTCTTTATCCGATCCTCGGGTTAGTTCTAAGCCAGTGATATGTAAATCTGCTGAGATACATATCACACCCAGGCAACACAACGGGACCAAATTGGACCCAAGAGGGCTGGCTTTTCAATGGCTGGCAGCCTGTTAAACGTAATCTAACCTACAGGCGAAGCAACATTAAAAGAAACATGCCTTTGTTTCCTTCGTATAATGCTTTAGAATCTACATACATAGATCTTTTTCTCAAGAGTTTTTCTTGAAATTGGTCCCGTTGTGTTGAAAATTTTGTTATAATTTTAAAAAATTTTACTTACTCTTTGAGCAAATATTCAATGCACCGTTGAAGGCATTTTTCTGTTCTCATGTCTTTTGCTCTTGGCGTTTTTATACCCGCTGCTGATCTTGCAAAGCACTTAACCAGTATACCAGGTTTATTTTTCTGGCCATCTTTGTATTCGTAGAAATGTAAGAGTTTCTCGCGGGTTCTCCTAAAAAATTACACTAACTTAACCATTTTTGGCAAAAATATTTAACATACAATTTAAATTCAGCTTCTGGACAAAAATCCTCACAGACACCTTTAATGAAACCAGACATTCTTTTATCATAAATTATTAGGTAGTATTGTAAACAGTCCAATCACAATAAGCTGAAAAAGGTTAATTCACAATTACATCAAAAATTGACCTCAAGGCAAAGCATTATAACTGGCTGTCTACATTAGACAAGAAGGCTGGTAAAGTAGATAACACACGATATGTTTTTAACAATGTAGAAATCATTTTTCACAAAGTTAAATGCTTACATGTCGTCTCAAAAAAAATTATCTGTAAAAAACATGAGCAAAGCCATCCGACAAAATTTCAAATACAGTATTATGTTATGTTTAAGCATCTGATATTATAACTCTATGCCTTGCGAACAATTTAAGCAGATAAGAAGTCAGCTTGAAGAAATTTTAACGAATTCATATTTTAATATGTTCTAAATAATTATTTTTTATGATAATAAAAAGCATAGACAATGTCAGATGTAAATGTACATATACGTTTGTGAGCAAATTTTACAAACCGTCTGTAAAAACTATAATTTTGACAGACATGAAAAAATACACATTAAAAAAACAGACGTAAAAATATATCGTCTGTGGGTGCCTTAAGACATCCTGTTAAAAACACTCGCTTGCCTTAATTTTCATTATTTTTATTCCGCCAAGTAAATGTCGACACTTTTTATAGTTCTGTGATAAAAAAAATATTTTTAATGAATTATTTAAATCCAAATATAAGGGCCTGGCCCACTATATCACTCGACATCGATCGCTCGCATAAATACATGCATACCAAAAACAACATTTTAAAATTTGTTTTTGTTTCAAATGTATTTATGCGAGCGAGCGATGTCGAGTGAAATAGTGGGCCAGGCAGTAAGTATTCAAACATTTGTTGCAATTTCTTTTAATTTTAAACTATTTTTTCGTAAAATATTGTTAAAATTTTCTCCTTCCACAGTACAAAAAAAAACAAGTTGAGAACTTAAGAGAGCTTGCAAAACGACGTATTAACAGCCATGTTAAGACGCCGAGAAAACAGTAAAACTTGCAGTCTACACCTGAAAGTAGCACTGCCAGAATAAAGATTTTCCCTCAATTATGAAGATTACAAAAGCAAAATAATATTTGAAGATATTTCTCTAAGTTAGGTTTTTGAGATTTGGTATTCTCATAAATGAGTGAACTATTTTCAAATGTCCAATGATAATTATTTACTTCTTGGTTGCATATGCTTTGGGCACTAGTTAAAGACATAGTAACACATACTACTAATTTTGGGAAGAAATTTGGGTGAATTTAATTTTTGTTTTAAGTTGTTTATGTTAGAATAATCCTACTTTTGTAACTTTGTAAAAACAGTCTGTTTGTGTTTGATATAAACAGATTTATAGAAAATTATTTTGAGATTTCTTTTTCAAAAATTCAGAATTTTTTTTTTGTATACTGAAGGGTTTTCGACAACAATTTCTGGCACCACTGCCTGACAGTAATATAATTTTGCTCTTTCTGTAAGTTTGTTCATGTCAAGTGTGGAAAGCACTTTAGACTTATACAATTTATCAGGTTATTGACTGTATTCACGTTAGGCCCAGTTTACGACTTTAAAATATAGTTGTATTTAATCACAAGTTCAGTGTTTTAGTCTTAACTCCTCGTCTTTACGTGCCATCGGCTTGAACATAACGTCAGTAGAGCAAAGGTAAAAATAAGTTCATGTTCTTGTATGCGGCGAGCACGTACATATGTTCTGATTAACCATATAATTTACCTTATAAAAGTGTTCAGTTCGACGCCATTTTGTGTATTTTTGTTCGTGATGGTCTACTAAATCGCAAACATCGACGCTCAGCCATATCTTCGAGCATCGATGTCAGAGCATGATCGAAACGTGGGTAATTTCTCTTATATATATTAATGCGATGAATGTGTGCCAGCTTATCATAAATTCCAAATATTATGGAAAGTGTTCCATAGTACAGCTGTTAGTTAATGGAAGAAAAGAAGAATACTAAATTTATCAATAACATCAGTTTAAATTATATTAATTTTACTCAGGCCCAGTTTTTGATTTCGTATTTAAATACAAAATTAGTTAATTTGCATTTAAATTTAAGTTATATTTAAAGTAAAGTTAAACAATTACAGTTTTAAGCAATTCTTCTTATGTATAAATGCGATGAAAGTGTGGCAGCTTCATTTAAATTCCAAATATTATGGAAAGTATTCCCTAGAGCAGCTGTTTGTTATTGAAAGAATAGATAGATACTTACTTGGTCAGCTTTTACATTTGTACAGACGACGGTCAGACAGACGAAATTTGATGGTGCGGTAACGAAAATTTTCGGTGGGGGAGAGTGTATAGTACACGACTCTCTGTACTAGATATTTGTGGACATTCTTTGTTTCTCTTTTTAACTTTTCGTATTTCTTATGTTGTTGCTTCATATCATTATTCTCATATCAACATCAACTTCATATAAACACACTAGCTGTGCTTAAAAATACAACAACAACAAAAGAAAAACGAAAAGTTTCTGTCTGTCTATTAATTTCTTAAATGTAAAAGGTTTAGGCAAGACCAAAAGAGAATTGAAAAAATGTCTGCCCATCGTCTGTACAAATGTAAAAGCAGACCAAGTTACATTTCATACGAATGTCAATAAAACATACATTACAAGAACATATGACAATTGGAATGTGTGTTTGCTAAATACATAAACATTATCAACATATATTTAATTAAATATGATTTTGTGATATCGTTTAGCACAAAATTAGCCACTAATTTTAAAATATCCTCTACAGGCAATAGCACATATGGGTGTTTTGTTTACCTTTTCTGCACTAATACAAAAACAAGCACGCAAAACTATATGGTAAATAAAATAAACTCAAATTCAACTTAAATGAAGAAGATTGGAAATTTAAGTTTGATTGAAAACTACATTTCCATATTTTTCTCTGTAATTTGAAGTTGGCAATCTTGTATATCACTACTGCAGATAGATGCCAGATAAATCTGGTTTAAAATCGTGGAAGAATAATAAATTACTTCTCAAAGCATCCAAAGAAAGTGATAATAAATACAGCTAAAAATCTTTCTTCGTTAGCTTATGTACCTGGTTTGTCTGCAAGGTTACAAAGAACTAGTATATTTGATAAAAGAAAGTATAAAATAGCACATAGGATTTATAAAACAGTGAGTGGATTATTTAAAACAAAAGATAGATTGAATAAATTATAAATGTCAAATTTATTATAAAAAATACCTTGTGGCGGTAATGATAGTTAACCGTGTGATAAGGTTTATGTAGGAACAACAAAGAATAAATTGAACACTAGATTAGCAGGACATAAGTCTGATCAGAAATATAGGAATATTAATTCGTCACAGAAGACGGCTTTGTCGATACATTGTCGTGATTTAAATCACAATCCCGATTTTAATAAGGTTTCCATATTAAATACAGAAACTAGTTATAGAAAACTGTATATGTTGGAGATGCTTTTTTTTTAATCTTGGACCAGTACTCAGGGGATGACCCCTACATATGCAGTGCATTGTACTGGAACTGGGAAAATAGGTTATGATGAGGAGGAAATAGGGAGTAGTGTTTGTCAAGGTTTAACTTCAACAATAATAACATGAACGACCAAAGGAAACTCTATTACAGAATTTAGAATGTTGGAATTAAATTAGTTAAAACTGATCAGTGCCCAGTGTATATACCTTCGACACTGCTCAGATTATCAAAATTTAGTCCAACACCTTTCATACTACAAGGTAATGAAATGCATTGAAAATAAATTAATAATGAACATAACACGGACAATGGTGAAAAATGAGAAAAAAATACACATTTACACATCTTGCTAGCTATTCCGGTGCATTTTGGATTCATACGAAGTTAATAATGCAAATATATGCAAGAAATATGTACAACGGTGAAAAAAGAGAAAAAAAACACGTGTACACAACTTGCTAACTATTCCGGTGCAATTTGGTTTCATTGGAATTTAAATAATGAACATACATATATAGAAAATACGGATAGCAGTAACAAAATACGTGTGTACAGGATGAGAAACAGAACACTACAGCTGCACATTGATGTACTATTTATTGGTATAAATGTTAGAAGCTAGAATAGCGAATAAAAACTCAATTGTTTGAATAGCTAATAAAATTAATTTTAGAAAAGATACAGAAAGCTTAGCTCAGAACAATAGGCATTTAATTTATAAGAATAGAGTAATAAACTAGCTAATTAAGATATCTATAATTATGTATATAACACTGTGTTAATAATCTTTTTATGTACTTTAATTTTTTGTTACAATGTATGTTGAATGTTTTTATGTATGCTAAAATTATTTTCAATATGTTTTCAAATATTTTTGATTTTGTAAACAAAACTGAAAAAAAAATTTTCCTGAAGAAGTTTTCCGAAGGAAGACGAAATATAGAATATAATTAAAACTTTTTTTATATAAAAAACAAACTGACCTCAAGCTTAAAAAACATTTCAATTTAATTTATAAAAAAAGGTCAAATAATTAGGATCAAGTTTAATAGTTACTTTAACTCGTATTAAATTTCTCGACTTTCGAATTCTACGATGAAATAAGAAAACTCGTTCATGATGTTAGGAAAAAAAGACACTTCTTTTATAATATTGCAAGAATTGAATTCATCTTAAAATTTAGTCTCCTTAAAATATGAGCACACGCTTTTACATACAAATTTGTACAATTTTAGCTTATATTTTTTAGGAGTTATTCACATATGAAACTTTACATTCTTCTCTAACATATACAATATACTCTAAAACAACTGTCACATAATATTTCAGTAAAAACATATGTACATAATCATATCATTCAAGCAACTGCTATGATATGACAGTAAAAATATAATCTACAAAAACAGACTTTAAATCGTCAAAGTGTTATTTTTAGCACCCAAAATCGTCAAAATGACAATAAATCGTCAAATATGGCAACTATGCTTTTGCATATTGTTTATAAATAACAGCTGACATGTTATTGTTTCTAATCAAAATTAAAAAAAAGTCAACTTTATATATATTGCAGTGCTTCAAATTAAATATGATTTTGTGATATCGTTTAGCACAAAATTAGCCACTAATTTTAAAATATCCTCTACAGGCAATAGCACATATGGGTGTTTTGTTTACCTTTTCTGCACTAATACAAAAACAAGCACGCAAAACTATATGGTAAATAAAATAAACTCAAATTCAACTTAAATGAAGAAGATTGGAAATTTAAGTTTGATTGAAAACTACATTTCCATATTTTTCTCTGTAATTTGAAGTTGGCAATCTTGTATATCACTACTGCAGATAGATGCCAGATAAATCTGGTTTAAAATCGTGGAAGAATAATAAATTACTTCTCAAAGCATCCAAAGAAAGTGATAATAAATACAGCTAAAAATCTTTCTTCGTTAGCTTATGTACCTGGTTTGTCTGCAAGGTTACAAAGAACTAGTATATTTGATAAAAGAAAGTATAAAATAGCACATAGGATTTATAAAACAGTGAGTGGATTATTTAAAACAAAAGATAGATTGAATAAATTATAAATGTCAAATTTATTATAAAAAATACCTTGTGGCGGTAATGATAGTTAACCGTGTGATAAGGTTTATGTAGGAACAACAAAGAATAAATTGAACACTAGATTAGCAGGACATAAGTCTGATCAGAAATATAGGAATATTAATTCGTCACAGAAGACGGCTTTGTCGATACATTGTCGTGATTTAAATCTCAATCCCGATTTTAATAAGGTTTCCATATTAAATACAGAAACTAGTTATAGAAAACTGTTGGAGATGCTTTTTTTTTAATCTTGGACCAGTACTCAGGGGATGACCCCTACATATGCAGTGCATTGTACTGGAACTGGGAAAATAGGTTATGATGAGGAGGAAATAGGGAGTAGTGTTTGTCAAGGTTTAACTTCAACAATAATAACATGAACGACCAAAGGAAACTCTATTACAGCATTTAGAATGTTGGAATTAAATTAGTTAAAACTGATCAGTGCCCAGTGTATATACCTTCGACACTGCTCAGATTATCAAAATTTAGTCCAACACCTTTCATACTACAAGGTAATGAAATGCATTGAAAATAAATTAATAATGAACATAACACGGACAATGGTGAAAAATGAGAAAAAAATACACATTTACACATCTTGCTAGCTATTCCGGTGCATTTTGGATTCATACGAAGTTAATAATGCAAATATATGCAAGAAATATGTACAACGGTGAAAAAAGAGAAAAAAAACACGTGTACACAACTTGCTAACTATTCCGGTGCAATTTGGTTTCATTGGAATTTAAATAATGAACATACATATATAGAAAATACGGATAGCAGTAACAAAATACGTGTGTACAGGATGAGAAACAGAACACTACAGCTGCACATTGATGTACTATTTATTGGTATAAATGTTAGAAGCTAGAATAGCGAATAAAAACTCAATTGTTTGAATAGCTAATAAAATTAATTTTAGAAAAGATACAGAAAGCTTAGCTCAGAACAATAGGCATTTAATTTATAAGAATAGAGTAATAAACTAGCTAATTAAGATATCTATAATTATGTATATAACACTGTGTTAATAATCTTTTTATGTACTTTAATTTTTTGTTACAATGTATGTTGAATGTTTTTATGTATGCTAAAATTATTTTCAATATGTTTTCAAATATTTTTGATTTTGTAAACAAAACTGAAAAAAAAATTTTCCTGAAGAAGTTTTCCGAAGGAAGACGAAATATAGAATATAATTAAAACTTTTTTTATATAAAAAACAAACTGACCTCAAGCTTAAAAAACATTCCAATTTAATTTATAAAAAAAGGTCAAATAATTAGGATCAAGTTTAATAGTTACTTTAACTCGTATTAAATTTCTCGACTTTCGAATTCTACGATGAAATAAGAAAACTCGTTCATGATGTTAGGAAAAAAAGACACTTCTTTTATAATATTGCAAGAATTGAATTCATCTTAAAATTTAGTCTCCTTAAAATATGAGCACACGCTTTTACATACAAATTTGTACAATTTTAGCTTATATTTTTTAGGAGTTATTCACATATGAAACTTTACATTCTTCTCTAACATATACAATATACTCTAAAACAACTGTCACATAATATTTCAGTAAAAACATATGTACATAATCATATCATTCAAGCAACTGCTATGATATGACAGTAAAAATATAATCTACAAAAACAGACTTTAAATCGTCAAAGTGTTATTTTTAGCACCCAAAATCGTCAAAATGACAATAAATCGTCAAATATGGCAACTATGCTTTTGCATATTGTTTATAAATAACAGCTGACATGTTATTGTTTCTAATCAAAATTAAAAAAAAGTCAACTTTATATATATTGCAGTGCTTCAAATTAAATATGATTTTGTGATATCGTTTAGCACAAAATTAGCCACTAATTTTAAAATATCCTCTACAGGCAATAGCACATATGGGTGTTTTGTTTACCTTTTCTGCACTAATACAAAAACAAGCACGCAAAACTATATGGTAAATAAAATAAACTCAAATTCAACTTAAATGAAGAAGATTGGAAATTTAAGTTTGATTGAAAACTACATTTCCATATTTTTCTCTGTAATTTGAAGTTGGCAATCTTGTATATCACTACTGCAGATAGATGCCAGATAAATCTGGTTTAAAATCGTGGAAGAATAATAAATTACTTCTCAAAGCATCCAAAGAAAGTGATAATAAATACAGCTAAAAATCTTTCTTCGTTAGCTTATGTACCTGGTTTGTCTGCAAGGTTACAAAGAACTAGTATATTTGATAAAAGAAAGTATAAAATAGCACATAGGATTTATAAAACAGTGAGTGGATTATTTAAAACAAAAGATAGATTGAATAAATTATAAATGTCAAATTTATTATAAAAAATACCTTGTGGCGGTAATGATAGTTAACCGTGTGATAAGGTTTATGTAGGAACAACAAAGAATAAATTGAACACTAGATTAGCAGGACATAAGTCTGATCAGAAATATAGGAATATTAATTCGTCACAGAAGACGGCTTTGTCGATACATTGTCGTGATTTAAATCACAATCCCGATTTTAATAAGGTTTCCATATTAAATACAGAAACTAGTTATAGAAAACTGTATATGTTGGAGATGCTTTTTTTTTAATCTTGGACCAGTACTCAGGGGATGACCCCTACATATGCAGTGCATTGTACTGGAACTGGGAAAATAGGTTATGATGAGGAGGAAATAGGGAGTAGTGTTTGTCAAGGTTTAACTTCAACAATAATAACATGAACGACCAAAGGAAACTCTATTACAGCATTTAGAATGTTGGAATTAAATTAGTTAAAACTGATCAGTGCCCAGTGTATATACCTTCGACACTGCTCAGATTATCAAAATTTAGTCCAACACCTTTCATACTACAAGGTAATGAAATGCATTGAAAATAAATTAATAATGAACATAACACGGACAATGGTGAAAAATGAGAAAAAAATACACATTTACACATCTTGCTAGCTATTCCGGTGCATTTTGGATTCATACGAAGTTAATAATGCAAATATATGCAAGAAATATGTACAACGGTGAAAAAAGAGAAAAAAAACACGTGTACACAACTTGCTAACTATTCCGGTGCAATTTGGTTTCATTGGAATTTAAATAATGAACATACATATATAGAAAATACGGATAGCAGTAACAAAATACGTGTGTACAGGATGAGAAACAGAACACTACAGCTGCACATTGATGTACTATTTATTGGTATAAATGTTAGAAGCTAGAATAGCGAATAAAAACTCAATTGTTTGAATAGCTAATAAAATTAATTTTAGAAAAGATACAGAAAGCTTAGCTCAGAACAATAGGCATTTAATTTATAAGAATAGAGTAATAAACTAGCTAATTAAGATATCTATAATTATGTATATAACACTGTGTTAATAATCTTTTTATGTACTTTAATTTTTTGTTACAATGTATGTTGAATGTTTTTATGTATGCTAAAATTATTTTCAATATGTTTTCAAATATTTTTGATTTTGTAAACAAAACTGAAAAAAAAATTTTCCTGAAGAAGTTTTCCGAAGGAAGACGAAATATAGAATATAATTAAAACTTTTTTTATATAAAAAACAAACTGACCTCAAGCTTAAAAAACATTTCAATTTAATTTATAAAAAAAGGTCAAATAATTAGGATCAAGTTTAATAGTTACTTTAACTCGTATTAAATTTCTCGACTTTCGAATTCTACGATGAAATAAGAAAACTCGTTCATGATGTTAGGAAAAAAAGACACTTCTTTTATAATATTGCAAGAATTGAATTCATCTTAAAATTTAGTCTCCTTAAAATATGAGCACACGCTTTTACATACAAATTTGTACAATTTTAGCTTATATTTTTTAGGAGTTATTCACATATGAAACTTTACATTCTTCTCTAACATATACAATATACTCTAAAACAACTGTCACATAATAGGTGTGTTTCTTTACTTTCCGGGCAAGTTTCGGGCAAAAGAGAGCATGCATGAGTTACTCTCAAATACAGATAAAATTTACCTAAAGTACGGGAACGCAAAAAGCCAAATTTCTAGCCCAAAAAGAAACATATGCTGTGTTTTGATATGGCAAAAAAAATTGTCACTTAGTTTTACGAAAAAATACTGTGATATTTTTCACTTTTTAGCTTTTAAGGTCTTTTGTACATTCCTGTGTATTTAATTTTTATATAAAAACACTGAAATGATTTGTATACGAGTTGATTCAAATGAACTTTGTTTCTTTGCTATTGTTTATTTTTCGAACAGCTGATTGCTTAGTTACTTGCCCAAACTAGCCCGAAGAAAAAGTACGGGCTGTTTAGTGCAAGAAGAGGAAGCATACTATTCTCTCAAAAGCGCTCTCATTTGCCCAATTTTAAAGTACGGGAACGCTTTTCGTGCAAATTGGGATCCCGCGGGATCCCAAAGTAGAGTAAAGAAACACACCTAATATTTCAGTAAAAACATATGTACATAATCATATCATTCAAGCAACTGCTATGATATGACAGTAAAAATATAATCTACAAAAACAGACTTTAAATCGTCAAAGTGTTATTTTTAGCACCCAAAATCGTCAAAATGACAATAAATCGTCAAATATGGCAACTATGCTTTTGCATATTGTTTATAAATAACAGCTGACATGTTATTGTTTCTAATCAAAATTAAAAAAAAGTCAACTTTATATATATTGCAGTGCTTTTTAATTTACAAACAATTAACAATTTACAGAATCCCTAAAATCTATAAAATTATTTTAGTCAAGAAATATTAAGAAGTAATATATAATCAATACGTATGTACGTATGTTAGATCTAATGAATATTTCCAAGACTTATATAACACGACTGTTTTTGTAGGATGCTATTAAAAACTTTGTTTGTAACTGGTCTTAAGATATCATCGTTTCATCTCCAAAAATTAATAGTATCACCAAGTTCGAGATATTTGAGCACTGAATTAGCTGCTGCTTTAAGGCCATTTTATTTCGTCGTTCACCCTGATCTTTTCGGTCAATATCCGGAGCAACGTTCTGTCAACGAAGATTCTTTAAAACAACTAAGCGCACATCTCCAAATGCTTTACGAACGCAAACCTAATATATTACGTGAAAAGAAAACATTACAATTTTATATACGAGAAGATAATGTGGAAGAACGAAATAAATTTAAATTAATTAAAATTACTTTAGACTATCGCTCGAACGATCCTAAACGAATTATACAAGAATTACTAGAATTATGTAATTTATCTACTGATTATATTAAAAGTGTGAAACATTCGAAAGTGAAGTCGGAGAAGGGGGCAAGTTCTAACGAAGCTAGTGGTATGGGATTTAAACCATCCCAGGACTATGCATATGGACCAGAATTTGCCGGATTCGAGTACGCATATTACAAGGTATAAATAAATGTGCTCATTACCTATTAACGATTCAATAAGGTTAACAATTGAATGAGGTTTGATTATTATTTATTTCTTCATTTAATCTTGGGCATGCTAAAACATCTATACTTTAATTATTGGTATAAATGTATATATTAGGTGCACAAATTTGCTTCCGCCGTTTGGCAATAGATGGATGTAAGTAGTAGTCCAAATAAATAGATCATAAATGTCATAAAATAAGCTTAGGTATTTGTAAACATATGCTATCGAAATATTAGTCGATTTGTGGGTGAATCATAAAGTTATTCTCGATTAAACATGAGCTTACTAGCGAAATTCTGATTATTTGCGGGAAAGACCTTGCCGGTTCAAAACGGTGATTTTGATGTCAAAGACCAGCATGGCGGTGGGAGTTTTCGAGAATACAAAATTGGAGGCTGATTCAGAAGCAAGGAAGTGTGGCATGGTGCGTTACTGGCAAAACTCACTGCTTTTGGTGTCGGTGATGACTTCTCTCGGTTTATATCGAGCTTTCTCAGAGACCGCACTATACGAGTTGATATATATGGGATCTCATCAAACGAGTTCAAGATTAATTCAGGGGTACCGCAAGGCTCCGTTCTTTCTCCTACCCTATTTCTTATTCTCCTTAATGACCTTCTATTTCAAACTTTCAACCCTATACACTCTTTTGCAGATGACAGCAACATTTGCCATTCGTACTCTTTCAGTAATAGGCCCAGCCTATCAGAGATCGCTACCAAGAGGCTAAATATGAATGATTCACTGAATAGTGATCTTCTAATAATCTCCGAATGGGGTCGTAAAAACAGGGTCGCCTTTAACGCTCGTAAGACCCAATGTTGCCTATTAACACACAAACAAACGACCGCAAGTGCTGCTTCGTCTGTACTCATGGATCGTATAAATATTGAGGAATCGAAAGCTCTTGATGTTCTTGGAATGAAGATACAGTGTGATGTTCGCTGGACTGAACACATTTTTCATGTCTCCAAAGAAGCATTCAAGTGCCTTGTTTTTTGAAACGGTGTAAGATGTACTTCACTCCATCCGACCTCCTTACTATTTATACCACTTACATCCGCCGAAAATGAAATACAACTCTCATGTTTGGGCCGGTGCCTCAAAGCCTATTTTGGGGTTACTCGACCGTGTGCAGGAGAGGGCGAAGAAGCTCATCGGTGACAGTAGGGTGTCCAGCTCTGTTGACTCACTGGAGCATCGACGCAGTGTGGGGTGCGTTACTCTGTTCTATCGTTACTACAATTGATTTTGCTCTGACGAGATTAGGGATCTTGTTCCCGTAACTCGCACGTAGCACGCGCTCATCGTATAGAGCTCATCCATTTGTGGTCCATTGCCCGGGGAATCGCACTACGCATTACAGAGAGAATTAGTTTTTGAGTCGTACGCTTCGTCTGTGGAATAAGTTGCCTGCAGACGTGTTTCCTGTCTGTTATAACGTTGGAAGGTTCAAGTCAAATGTTCACAAACACTACTACCCCTTTCCCCCTCCTCACAACCTATTTTCCTAGTTCTGGTACAATGCACTGCATATGTAGGGGTCATCCCCTGAGTACTGCTCCAATAAAAAAAAAAAATTGGGTGCCGTCCGAGTAGAAGACGAGGGATGTTGAAAAGCGTTTCTTTGCTTATGAATAGCTGCTTGCCAGGCAAAGGCAGAAGGGACTTCGGCATCGCAGTGTGAGTGGGGATGAAAAATGTGTACATTACGATAATTCCAGGCGCAGAAAGTCCACATCGACTACCAAACCGAATATTCACGGTTCCAAGGTCATGCTCAGTATTTGGTGGGACCAGCTCGGCCTGGCTGACCAGCACTTCCGATCTTATGAAGAAGAAAAGATTACCAGTTTTTTCAACGTAGATTTCGAGCCCGAAAAATGGGAGAATGTAGTGGTCAGTGATGAACAATACTTTAAATCATAAATGTATATCCAGTTTTTTACAGTTAATTCTCGAATTTTGGGAAAAACCTCGGAAGTAATGTTATACACCACGGAAATGAATGTTGCTAAATATCTGTTTTTTTTTTTAGATAAGCTTTGTTGCTGTTTCAAGATACATTTTAAAGTGGCTATTTAGTTTCCATTTCGTAAAACTCTTTTATTTGAAATACATACCGTGAGATCAAATAACATGTTAATAAATAAATAAAAAATAAATAAATAATTGCCTGTTATTATTAACGCTCAGATCTGCATCTTATAATATATTTTAAATTGGCCAAAGAGTGGCTTTTATATTACTTTGAATAAATAAATCTAAATCTATTATAATAAATTATGTGTATATGTACTGGGTGGCCCAGAAAGACCGAAGTGGTGTGAATTCCTTATAACTTTTTTATTATAATTTTTTTTTTCTTTTCTTTTCAGTATTTTGTAAAGAAGACTTGGATAATTTATAATGGAGCAATACACAATTGAACACGTTCCCAAATTGTTGAAATTTACTTTTCAAATCAACGGTCCATTGTGTTGACTCAGCGTGCATACCGTCGTCAATTTAATGTGCGGGTTGCACCCTCTCAGTCAACAATAAACCGTCTGGTTGCAAATTTTCGAGAACAAGGAGCAGTAAGGAACCTTCCTGGTCCCGGCAGACACCGAACTGTCCACACGGCTGACAATATTCAAGTGGTACAGGAGAGTATTCGGGAGGATCCAGAAACATCAACCAGGAGACGTTCGTCACAACTGGGCCTCTCAAGGACGTCGCTGCAGCGAATTTTGCACACCATAGGATTGTTTCCATACAAAATTCAACTTGTCCAAGAATTGAAACCAACAGATTACCAGCAACGACTTGACTATGCAATTTATTTCCAGCAAAAAGCACAAGAGAATCCAAATTTTATTCATAACTTAATAATGAGTGACGAAGCCCATTTTCAATTAAATGGGTTCGTTAACAAGCAAAACTGTAGGATATGGGCTACGGAAAACCCGAGAGTACTTCATCAACGACAATTGCACCCAGTTAAGTGTACCGTTTGGTGCGGTGTTTCTTCAGAAAGGATCATTGGCCCATTTTTTTTGAAAATGAACAAGGTGTCGCCATTTCCGTCAATGGTGATCGATATCGGGCCATGTTGCAAAATTTTGTAAGGCCAGCCGTGGAAAACCATCCGCAAATATGGTTCCAACAGGATGGAGCCACAGCGCACACTGCGAGGGCCACAATGACTCTTTTACGCGACATCTTTGGTGAAAGAATAATTTCTCGTAACAGCAATTTTAATTGGCCTCCGCGTTCCCCGGATTTAACCGCTCCAGACTGTTTTCTTTGGGGCTATTTAAAAGGAAAAGTTTATGTTAATAAGCCTAGGACTATTGAGGAGTTAAAAACCAATATTCGAGAAGAAATTAACAACATACCACCGGAAGTTTTGCGAAAGGTCATTGAAAATGTGTTGGAAAGAGCACATTTGTGCGAAGCAGAATATGGCCACCACTTGCGGGATATCATTTTTAATAACTAATCCAAAAATATTCCCCATAAATTTAATGTATTTAAAAAAAAAAAATTAAAAAAATATCTCTTAAATAAAAAGTTATAAGCAATTCACACCACTTCGGTCTTTCTGGGCCACCCTGTATATACAGTATTGGGCAAAACCTAAGAAACGCTGATTGATTTTAGTTTGTAGTCAAAATTATATTTAAATAAACCTATTTCAATTCAATGTTTTAATGCAGTTTTATTAGTAAATGTGTCATATAATATTACAAAAAAAAAAAAAATTTTGTAATTATCTCTCACCTAACGGTTCTTTTGGTACAACAACAAAAAATACTCAAAAATTCATTGGGCAAAACTTAAGAAACTTTTAATATTTGGTATAATAACCCTTAATTTTTATTACTGCGGCGCACCGACGTGGCATAGATTTGATTAAATTATCAATTATTTTTGGATCTATGCGTATCCATTCATCCTCCAGGCACAAAAATAAATCGTCTCTATTGGAAAATCGTTTCGATCCAACATTCCTCTTCAATATGGAAAATAAATTTTCGATTGGGTTCAAATCGGGAGATTGAGCCGGCCAATCAAGCACTTGAATCCCTTTCGATTTTATCCAGTCCTTCACCAACTTCGATGAGTGTTGCGCATCGTTATCATGTTGAAACACCCATCGAAGTGGCATATTCCACTCGGCATATGGCAATATCTTATTTTCTAAAATGTACCAATACACAAATCCGTCCATTTTGGTAGAAATTCTGTGGAACGGCCATAGACCATGACCTGAAAAACACGTCCACACCATCACACTGCCACCCCAATGCTTGATAGTGTTTTTTACAATATCGGGATTTGAGCCTTTCACCTGTATTGCGCCTCACACGAAATACGCCACCGGAGTTGAGTCTTTAAAAATTAACGAAGTAATGAGTTAAAAATGAGAAGAAGCAATAGAATTAATGAAGTTTAGAGACAAAAATCAACAGTGCGTTTGTTTTTACTTGCATTTTGATTGAATTCAAGCTTTATTTTTTTCTTTACTCTTCGTAGGCCAAAGAAGAAAACAAAAAACCTCTGGAAACATGGATTATCGATAACGCAAAAATAGCTAAAACTCGTTCTAACGACTTGGAGTCTTTGAAGGCGGATGTATTTAAATTGCAAAAGAACGTAATTGAGGATTTAGGCCTAAAAGATGCTCGTTACGATTGTGGGTGGAATTTTGAACATTACCGTGGTTGTCTAAAGACATTGGAAAGATTAGCATCAATGCATAAACAACACATGGAACACTTAAAAGGCCGTGTTGTCGTTTTTGCACCATTTACAGGCATAAGTTTAGAGGGTCATGTTATGCTCTTCACCGGCGATGTTTTAAACAATTGGATTGAATTCATCAAAAACATTCCCAAACATGATGCTTTCCTGAAAAAAATACCGATTTATGAAAATACACTCTCTCAAGTTTTGAAACGGATTAAAATTGGTCGACGAAAATTTATGCCCAAGCAACAGGCCGTAGAATATGCTGGTCATTTGCTCAAAGTTACAACAAATTTAAATGACTATTTGAGTATAAACAAATTTCCAAAATCTTGGCCAAACTCGCTGCATGAATATGAAATTGTTGTCGAATCTGAAGCCGGACCTCTGATGGTAAGTCCCACGGGGCAACTGATAGCGCCTGCTACATGCCCCGGCTTTATGTTAGTAGATTTTATAACTTCTAATCTGACGGAGGCCAGAGAACGCAATAAAAAATATCAAGAAGAAAAACATATAGAACGGGATTTGACAGAAAAATGTATACAACAATTAAAACTTAAATCATTGACAAAAGACGATTCCATAACTCCTGAAAAAATGATTATTTCATTAAAGGGACTTCTCAATTCTAATTGCGAATCGTTTAAAGACTTAGAGTTACATATAACAAATTTTTATACCGTTTTAACTGATGGTATAGTCTGTATTCCATGGGATTTTGACAAACGGTAGTATTTACCACATAAATATTTATTTATTTATCAATTTATACTCTATAAAGTAAATTTATAGAATATATTTTATAGGCGCCGGGTGACGAGACCATTTGCGCACGAATCTTAACTTGAAATTAATATAACAATAATGAAATTAAAGCTAGTGAATAGAATCTAAAATAATGAAATAAATATACTAAAAATGTTGACTTCTTATACGAAATGTTTGCAATAAATAAAAGATTAAGAAAGGAAAAAATAATTAAATTATACTTCATGTTATAATATAAATAATAGTAATTTTTATAAATGATGTTGTAGGGATAGTAGCTATTAGACGTTCCTGATACCGTGACACTCCAGGGACTTCCATATATTGGAAAGATATTTCTCAGTTGAACAATCAAGAGTCTCTTTAAGCGCTGGAATTAACTTGGAGTTGGGGCATTTCGCGAGGATGTGCTGAACAGTGAGTATTTCATTGCAGAAGCTACACAAAGTCGGATCACATCTGTCATAGTAATGATGTGTTGTAAATAAGGTTTTTCCAACCCTTAAACGACCAAGCGTGATGCATTGCATACGTGTGAAATTTTTGTTATATTTGGGTCTTCTAGTCACCGGATTAATTTGAATTCCAAAGTTCTTCAAGGGCTTTGATAAAGCCCCCGGAAAGCATGGAACATCTTGAATTTCAATGAATTTTAATGCATTTTTTGCCGCACTGTCCGCCACTTCGTTGCCTTGGATACCAATATGTGATGGAATCCATAGTAGCAACAACGGGTTGCCAGCATCTGGGAGGTGTATAATGTCATCATATAACCCATTGCAATTTTTCCTAATTGCCCTTATTGCACTTAGGCTGTCAGTGAAAATAATTGATTTTGTTCTTTTTTGAACAGCAAGGTTGATGGCAAGTTTTATTGCGTGTATTTCGGCAACGAATACCCCAACAAAGTCAGGTAGACGCTTTTCTAAAACGACATTAAAGTTTTTATTATCAAAACTTTGAACTATTGACGAAGCTGATGTTCCATTATGGAAAGAACCATCTGTGAATAGCAGAATGTTAGGAGAGAAGCGGACTATTTTTTCGGCCATCAGTTTTTTAAAGACAACAGGATCTGTGTTGCTTTTATTAAAAAAAGAAAGGCTGTCATCGACTTTCAAAAAATGATTCGTGATGAAAGCCGGCTGTGGCTTAGGAGGTATTAAAACCTTAGCCCGTTTAAGAAGGGCAATTATTTTCTCTATGGAGGTTCCAGCTGTCAATGGGTTTTCTAAGTTATTCCAAAAAGTGTTATGGAGCCCGTCGCTAGTGATTGTAATTGACCTTGAAGCCATAGCCACAGATCTTTTTTCAAGTAGAGTTTCAAAATCAGAAAATTCGGCTTCACTTCTTAATAGACTTAATGGTGTAGATCGAAGTAGACCTGATGCGGTTCTGAAACAGTTATTAATTGCAGTGTTCAGTTTGTTGATATTCTTTTTTGATGTCCAACCATACAGAGTGATTCCATGTTGAATAGCACCCAAAGAAAGAGATTTACATATGGATAGAGCCGTCTCCATATGAGGCCCTCTTCCTCTGGAACAGATTAGTCTAAGAAGGTTGTTTATTTTTGTCATCTTATTGGTCAGGTGTTTGACATGTTTATTCCAGAGAAGGTTTCTACTAAAAGCTAGACCAAGGATTTTCATCTCTTCCTCGATATTTATGCTAGAATCTCTAACATTAATGTTGGTTTCTTTGCAGCTTCGGTGTTTGCAAATGTGAAGAATCTCAATTTTTTCAACAGGTATTGAGGCCCCTCTGTTTTTTGCCCAGTTATCTATAGTTTTGTCCAGATTGTTAAGATTTTCCATCACCTTCATTGCTTCGCCAGAAGCAACAGCAAATATGTTGTCTGCGTAGATCCCGACGAAATCAATACCGGGTAAGTTTTCAAGTGCTTTAGATAAGGAGTTTGCATATATGGCATACAGAACCACTGACAAAGGTGATCCTTGCGGAATACCGTTATCTAGTTGGTAAGAAGATGACATAAAACCGTCAATCTTTACTTTCATAGCCCGATTAGTAAGAAATGATTTTATGAGTCTTATTATCTCTACTGGCATATTCCATTCATTAAGCTCAAGCAAAATTCCTGTTAGTACAACACGGTCGAAAGCCTTCTCAATGTCCTCCGAAAGAACTAAGGAGTGTTTTTTCATTTTCAAGTTCAGGCGTAAAGTTTCCTCTAATTGGTGACAAAGACTGTGAACACCGCGCCTTGGCAAGAACGCGTGCTGATTTGTACTGAGTTTGTTTTTGCAGAATTTCCAAAATCTTCTTGAAATAATTTTCTCGAATATCTTAGATATAACGGGTAGCAGGGATATCGGCCGATATCCCTCAAGTCCGTTAGAATTTTTGTTAGGTTTAGGAATAGGAGACAATGTAGCCATTTTCCAATGATGAGGGAAAGAGCCGTTCGTTAATATATTGTTGTACAGTTTGCTGAGTCTTATCCTTAATTCAAATGGAGATTTTTTGATCATGGTATAAGTAATTTTATCGCTTGCAGGAGTTGAATCTTTGAGGCTTTTTAGAACCTCATCAAGCTCCCATATCTCAATTTCGTCGATCATTCTAGTGTGTTGGTTGCTAGACGTAGTTAATTGATAGACATCAAGGTTTGCTTTATTGGTTATAATGTCACGATCAAATGCGTTGTCTGAACTTAGCGAAGACCAGAAATTGCCGAAGCAGTCAGCTATCTGCTGGGGATGTGAAAAGATGTCACCATCAATAAATATTGTTGGAAAACTGTCAATTCTGTCGCATCTTAAATTCTTCACTTTACTCCATAAATATCGAACGTCCATAGATGGATTTAAAGAGTTGAGAAAATTCTGCCAAGTAGTCCTCTTGGCAATTTTGCTCTCCCTTTTAACCTTTGCACAGGTTTTCCTGTACTCTAGAGCGTTTTGTTGGTTACGATGTCTCTTAAACATTCTCCATGCGATCTGTCTTAAACGCATAAGTTTCGAAATTGTCGAGTTAAACCAAACAGGACTGGTTTTGCATGATTGACGTTTAAGTGGTATTGATTCGTTCGCTGCACTTCTTAATATTCGACTTATTTGTGCTGCCTCTTTATTTATATTTGCTGATATTGAAAATTTTCCGTTAAAAATAGTAACTTTTTTAGCAAACAGTTCCCAATCAGCCTTCTTCTCTTGAAAACGAGGTAAAAATTTTTTCGTTGGTTGGGAATAAGTGGTGTTTTTTATTATCACAGGAAAGTGATCACCAACCTCTGGCAATGGCAAGCAATGCCAAACTAAATTGGGCGCGAGGTCTGAACTGCACATTGTTACATCAACCGATGTTAAGGTGTTGTGTGTGTTAAGAAGCGTAGGCGACCCATCGTTGAGTACGACCAGCCCCTGATCATCAGCAAATTTCTCCCAGATGCAGCCGCTAAGAGAATTACTTGTAGAACCCCACAGAGAATGTTGAGAGTTAAAGTCTCCGAGCACAAGGTGTAAGGAGTTGCCTGAGGTGGGTAAACTATTGACCATTTCATGCGTAAGTCTGATGTCGCATTCTTTATAGATGTTTGTAATTTTTAAGTTTATTCCACAACTTATTGTTAAAGATTGAAAAAGAAGGTCGCCAATTGAAACATGATTATGAGTAATATTAAAATTGTTTTTAACAAATATAGCTATACCCGATTTCGCATATGTATAATTTTTGTTGTGGTGATAGACTTTGTAGCCTGGTAAATGTAAGAGATGCAAGTTATTTTCCGTAATATGTGTTTCCTGCAGAGCTATTATGTTCGGTCCATGTCTAGCAACAATCAGTTCCAAGGCATATTTGTGGATCACAAATCCTTGGATGTTCCACTGTAGAATATTGATATTCATACCACTACTATCCATTATGTTATAATTAAGTTATTTTTTCTTGTTCTTCGGTAATGTTTTTTTGTAAGTTTTGGGTGTTATTAAAGTATTTAATTCTGGGAATTTTTTATAGACTTGAGAGCAAGGAGATGTTTGGTTGGCACTCGACCAATCACCCTTTGTGGGGGTGTTGATACCCAAACCATCTTTAATGTCGCAGATGATTCCTTCCTCTGTGAGGTTTTCGTCAATTACCATCGACTTTTCGACCTCAATGTTTTGACTGTTTTCGCAAAAGAAATCGTTGTCATCACTTAAAAAGCTTTTGTCTAAGTCTCTCTGAGCAACTATTTGATTGAAAATAAGAGATTCTGTTGAAGAGTTGAGAGAAATGTTTGAATTTCTGCGTTTATGTTCTATTATTTTAGTTTTTTGCTGAGATTTTGTATTAGATTTGTTGTTCTTTTTTTGAATTGGGTTAGATAATGTGTTTACAGCGTTTGCAGCCTGTACGACCGAATTTGATATTGTGTTTTCTGCTGTAGTTGTTGGTTCATCAATAATTTCAGAGTCTTCAACTGCTGCTTTTTGTTTTTTTTCTTGATTTATTACTGATTTGTTCTTCAAAATATGAGCAATTGTGCTAGGTATTGTGGTTAAATTTACTGATGTAGTTGGTGTTTCATTTTCTCTTGGGTTTGTAACGGTTGTTTTGTTCTTTTCTGTATGCTGATTATCGGTATTTTTTAAAATATGGGCGTACGATAAGTTACTTTTTCTTTGTGGAGGTTTGAGCGTATTTATTGCTGGATTATCATTATAAATGGCCCATGCTTCTCTTGTTGTACATTTGCGCGTAATTCGTAAGAAATTCACTGACTTGTGCTTCCAGAAAGTTGGACAAGTAGGATCGTTTGAGGAATGGCTCTCAGATTGGCAATTAACACAAAATTTGCGAAGACATTGCTCATGTGGTGGTTGGTTGCCGCATTCTTTACATTGCTCGATGTTTCGGCATCTTTTTTTCGTATGTCCTAGTTTTTGGCAGTTAAGGCATCGCATGGGGTTTGGTATGAACTCATCGACATTAACCAACTCCCATCCTAGTTTTATTTTTTCTGGACGCTTAAATAGATCAAACGTAACTATAGCAGCACCAGTTGCTACCATTTTGTCACCATCCTTTTTCATAATCTTGTGTATTTCAACAACCTTCTGATTCTCTAGAGCCAATCGTAATTCATCCTCGGGTATGTCTATAATTTTTCTTGAAAAGATTCTACCTTGTATTGTGTTGAGCGTTCTATGCAAGGAAATCTTAACAGGGATGTTGTCAATGTAGTTAACCTTCAGGAATTTCTCAGCAATTTCATGATTTGCAACTTTTATCAATAAATCTCCACTCTTCATCTCATTGACTTCGAGGCGATCTGTAGAAATGTGATTTAAACCTTTTTCGACCTGAAAGACATTGTATGATGCTAGAGAACGTGGTATTTCATTTTCTTTAAAACTTATTGCCGAGGCAACAAGGTAGCGAGGCTTATTGCGTTCACATGGGTAGATTGTGGGTAATGGTACAAAGTCGTCAGGGCGTGGTCGTTTGTTCTTATTCGGTTTGCTCTTCCCGTTGGAGATAATCTCCTGGAAGCGGTTCCCGAGCGGGGGATGCACCCCGTTCATCGCGTAAAAAAAAACCAATAATCAGAAGAAAACCCGAAAAACACGTAACAAAAAGAAAAAAAAATAAACAGGCGTATGTAAGAAAAGTCTGTATACGAAGTATTTAACTTAGATTAAAAAAAAAAAACTCAATAAACGCAAAAGCACAAAAGTTCCAACAACGAACGATAAACGTATTTTAACCGAAGCGAGAAAAAACGTGCGCACTCGGCTATTGCCAGACTAAAACTCTGTACCACATAAATATATTTGTGTATATATGTCTATACTAGTATGCCTAATTGTATTATAAAATTTTAGCGCTATTATTGCTTCAATTTACCTAGGAATAATTTGGTTTTTAACATTTATTGCGCTGCTTGTCTTTTTTATATGAAAATTTAAAAGCTATAGCTGCAAAATTTGAGTTTTCGCTATAGAGGCATGTTCCGGAAAAGTGGTAGAATGAAAGTGAAATACTTTTCAATAAGTTAACTTTTAATTGTTGATGCTCTGTAAATAAGTCATAATGAAATTCGAAAATAAAACTTGTATAAACCCAAATTTAGCTAGTACTGTCATGACGACCATCATTTGTAATTTTATGTTTTATAGAAAGAAGTCTATTAGTTTAATAGTAAGATTGGTGGTTTTTTTTTGAGGAAGCATATATAATTGGGTTACATTCAAGTACTGCTAAATTTTGCCTTTAAAGCATATTACAAACTATGCTTACTAGTAAAAAAATACTATTTAAAAATTTGATTTTCTTGGAAAGACAATTGCTCACAACGAAAAAATAGGAAATGTTACATAGATATATGTATCCCAATATATAAAAAAGATGATCGAAAAGTTCCTTTAAATCACTGTATTCGTAGTATTTTTCAAATAATTTGATGGGGCTTGTCCCAAAAACCATGTACAAAATTTTAAGTCTAGCGTTTATTATGGGGGTATAGACGTTACTACAAATCGTACGACAAATCGTACAAGTATGAAGTATGAAATTAGTAACGTGTATCAGCTGTCGTATTTGCGAAGTGTGGGAAAATCAAAAGTTTTTAATATTTGTGGGTGGAGCTTAAATACGATGTGTAGTACCGTCTGTACCCTGCATTACTTTAATAAAATTTAAACTAATTTTTCTTTATAACAATCAGCGAGTTCTACGTCTTTTGTTTATACATATTTCAAAATATATTTTCAAGAAGAAGTTTTCAAAAACATTTAAATAATAAAAAAAAAATAAATTAATATTATTATTAAAAGTAAATTAATGTTAAAATAGAATATTTGTTATAAGCTTTATTTCATAAAAAATACGTATATAAGTGTTTAAAATAAAGAAATGATTTTGAGCATTATTAAAAAAAAAATTGAGTTGATTTTCTGATTTTTTTGATAGAACTTTACATTTAACATTATTTCTAAAAGGTACAGTAACTCTTGCTCCCCGTTGCCAAATGCAATTTGATTAATTACACGTCTGTAAAAGTAGTGCATACGTACGATCCCATCCGCTCGTATTATCAACGAAAAATGTTAGTGAAAAATTCTAAGTATTGCGTTTCTCGTACTTGTACTTGCATGTGCTATTCGAATTCTACTTTACCTAGTGTCTACAACTGCAATTAACTCTGACATAATATCTAACAAAACGTCGGCAGAATGAGAGAACGAATTTCTTTATGTCCATTATGTAATATCTAACAAGGAGTACACGTCTTATCTTATAAGAATGCATAAATCATTGAAAGCCGAGAAAAAAAACATATCTTTGCGATCAATAGAATCTTATATGAATTCTGTATATGTGCACATTTTTAAAAAACTAATTGCTTATAGTATATACAAGGTGGCGCAAAAGTAATCCTCCTATCAGAAAATGCTATAAATTTTGCGATTGGCCCCTAATGTCAGTTCTGCTTTGACATTTGTGTAGTAAACACATGCGAAATACACGTTAAGAAACAGTGTTACGCTACATTACTCCAGAACGCGGAATATTGGTGACTATTTATTTGACCAATAATTTTCATCAAAAATAACCATGAGTGATGAGGCCCATTTCCATCTTAGCGGGTACGTAAATAAGCAAAATTTACGCTTCTGCGGCACTGAAAATCCGCGTATAACCCACGAAGAGCCATTACACCCGCTCAAAGTCACTGTATGGTGTGCTGTTTTTGCTGGAGGAGTCATCGGACCTTTTTTCTTCGAAGACGTCGCGGGCCAAACGGTTACTGTGAATGGTGAGCGCTACAGAGCAATGATCAACGAGTTTTTTTTGCCGCAACTTGATGAATTGGGATTGGAAAACATGTGGTTTCAACAGGACGGTGCTACGGCACACACTGCACGTGCCACAACCGATATGCTGACGGATGCATTTTACGGCTCCTAATCTCCCGTTTTGGCGATTTGCACTGGCCAGCAAGATCGCCTGATTTGACCGCTGCAGACTTCTTTTTGTGGTGCTTTTTGAAGTCGCGGGTTTATGTCAACAAGCCTCAGACTCTTGCAGCTCTTAAATACAATATACGCCAAGAACGTGAGGACCTATCGCCGGAAGTTGTGGCCAATGTGATGAAAAATGCTATAAAAAGGGCTCAAATGGCAATCAACTGTGGCGGCGGCCATTTACATGACATCATATTCTCGACTTGATGTAAAAAAATTAAAAGATCAAATAAAAATAATCCACAAGAAGAATCAAAGTTTTTCTTTTTAAACTACAGCCAAAAAACATCGGAAGGTTATTTTTGCGCCACCCTGTATATACTACATAAAAATAAATTATTTTCCATTTAAAAGGGGTTTTTTTTAAAGATATTTTGCAAAACTAATAATCGGTAAAATTGCAATGGCGTCCTTTTGTAAACAAACACATATTACATACACATCCGCTTTTTTTACAGCTCTTATTATAAGATCGTTGCCATGAAATTTCTCATAATAACGCTCTCATAAAATTTATTATGAGATACCACTGATTTTTAGTCTACATGTCACAGAATTCTCTCTGCGATTGAATTTGATATTATCGCAGGTGTGGACGCTAAGTTAGTAAACATCTGAAAACATTACATCCATAAGCAACAGCGCATTTAAGGGTAATTGCAGATCTGAGTAGCCGAAAGTTTAGTTTGTTAAACATCTATTAGTTATATCACTCTTTAGCCATGCTTATAACGAGTGATTTTTTTTGCTATTATCTTTTTGGCAACACTAGTTTTGACAGCTCACGCACGTTTTGTATCTTGTGTCACTGTCAAACATCTTCAGTTTGGTCTATAATTTAATCATTAATCGTCTTACAAACGAACAACGCTTGCAAATTATTGAATTTTATTACCAAAATGCGTGCTCTGTTAAGAAAGTTCATCGCGCGCTTCTTCCATTTTATGGTCAGTTTAATCGACCTACTGAGGCTTCTATTCGGGCTATTGTAAAAAAATTTCGCACCAAATTTACATTGTTGGACATTAAACCACCAACACGCTTACGTAGGGTGCGAACTGAAGAAAATATCGCAGCCGTATCGGCCAGTGTTGGTGATGACCGTGAATTATCGATTCGGCGCCGTTCGCAGCAATTCGGCCTCTGTTACTCCACTACGTGGAAAATTTTGCGGAAGGATTTGGGTGTGAAGCCTTATAAGATACAGCTGGTGCAAGAATTGAAGCTAAACGACCTACCACAACGCCAAATTTTTGGTGAATGGGCTCTTGAAAAGTTAGATGAAGATCCACTTTTTTATCGAAGAATTGTGTTCAGCGGCGACGCTCATTGCTGGTTGAATGGATACGTGAACAAGCAAAACTGCCGTATTTGGAGTGAAGAGCAGCCAGAACCATTGCAAGAGCTACCAATGCATCCACAAAAAACAACCGTTTGGTGCGGATTATGGACTGGCGGCATCATTGGGCCGTATTTCTTCAAAGATGATGCGAATCACAACTTTACTGTGAATGGTGAGCGTTACCGTGCGATGATAACAAACTTTTTTTTGCCCAAAATGGAAGAGCTTGACTTGCATGACATGTGGTTTCAACAAGACGGTGCCACATGCCACACAGCACGCGAAACAATGGACCAATTGAGAGGCGAGTTCGGTGAACAGTTTATTTCACGCTTGGGACCAGTCAATTGGCCGCCCAGATCGTGCGATTTAACGCCTCTAGACTATTTTTTGTGGGGCTATGTTAAGGCTAATGTCTATAGCGACAACCCCGCTTCGATTGACGAACTGGAAGCCAACATTGCCAACATTATTCGTGAGATACCGGCCGAAATGTTGGAAAGAGTATGCCAAAATTGGACTAAGCGGATGGACCATTTAAGGCGCAGCCGCGGCCAACATTTGCATGAAATAATCTTCAAACATTAAATTATATCGACCCAACTATCGATCCAAATAAATATTTCATGTATTTTTCTGAATTTTATGTTTTTTTTTTTAAATTTCCGATAGTTCTTATAAAATCACCCATTAGTAATCAGCCATAGCTTGACCAGGTTTTACTGTACATACGACGATATATAAGATATTTAAGATAAATGACTCAGTCACTGAATACTGTTATTTTAATTTTAATAAAAACGAAGCTTTGAAAACATAATTCACCGCTATTTTCAGAGCTACCAAACTACTAAAAAAAAAAAACTACAACTTTTTTTTTTTCGAGCTAGATGAATGATACCAACCCATCATCATATAATATTACAAATATTAAAATAAAGTTCGACTATTTAACATTAATATATACAAAAAATTACAACGTTCAAACAAACGTACCAAATTATTACAACTAAATTTTATTTAAACAGAGTACACCGCAAAAAAAAGGTTCTATTAGTGGTAGTGCTACGCAAACTGCTAGCCAAACACACGCTTTCGGCTTGCACCCAAACCATACAAATACAACACATTCAAATGTAATACAAATTAATCATTTTATTTCATTTATTTACACAAAGCCTCAAGGGCCAATATAATTATATTACATCACAGCAGCATAGTCTGAATATACAAAAATGTTTAAAACAAAAATAAAAAATAATTAACAATGTATTATATAATTAATAAAAATAAAAAAGCTAAATCAAGAATACCAGCTCCCCAGCTAAAAAACTAAGAAAAAAAAACATTTAGCGCGGAATGAATACGTCCAAATCAGTGGGATAACCAAATAGAGAATATGAAGGCGAAAAGTAAACTATTTCAAAGCATAGATGAAAACATTAAAAGTTTCAAACGAAACACGTTATTGGAATGAGAGAATAAGCGCAGGGAAAAAGGTAATATATTCCATCTAGCTATCCTAACCACAAAAGATTTATCAAAAAAGAGCAAGAAATCCTCGGTATAAGTAGCTGAGGATTCCTAGAAGAGCGCAGAAACGTAAATGACCTATACAATGCTAAGGGAGGGTGTGGAATTCTTCATAGTCTTGTGAAATAAGACCAAATTACGAATAATTAGAAATTTAGTAAAACTACAACCAAGAAATTGTCGGCGTCGGCGAACATTATAGACAAAACGTACAATGATGTTAATGAGACGGTTAATTCTATGCAGATACATGGAGGATGTACCCGAAAAAACTTCAAGATCATAAATAATGTGCGACATTAGCAATGCCCATGAAGGTTGTGATCTGATACGAAGGGGAAGTGAAAGGTTCGCAGAGTAGATTCTACGTAGAATACCGAAAAGTTTATCACTTACCATATCGATATGGTTTGAAAAGGAAAGTTTTGAGTGAATATGTCTAGATCAGTAAAGAAGCGATGACTGTATCCAAAAGTGATAGCCTTAGTTTTAGCAGGATTTACGTTCAAGAATTCGCGCACCCGTCCTAGACAAAAGTTAATATTCGCCTGCAAAACATCCGGAAAATCTAGAGGACTCTTGAACAACAAAAACACATCATCAGCGAACAAAAATGTCTCACAGGTTGTGGAGTTCACAAATTCAGGTACACTGTTAATGTATATAGTAAATAAAAGGGGACGCAGTACTGAACCCTGGGGAATACCGGATAGAAGAGTCCACAACCCAGAGCTAAGACCATGAAGCACAGAACATTGAGACCTTTTTGTCAAATAGGAATAAATGAGTTTAGAAGCCGATCGGGAAAACTTAAAATCATTGCTGAGCTTGTCTATAAGTAACTTATAATGATCAATTGAGTTAAAAGCTTTAGAAAGGTTGAGGGAAACTACAACACTAAACTAGTTGTAGTTAACGTTCCGCCTAATACAGTCAGCCGTAGTGAGAAGTAATGACGTAGTATTAAATCCATTAGATACACATTTCAGAATCTGGTCTTTAATAATGTGCTCAACAACTTTCGATACAGCAGGAAGTAAAGAAATGGGTCGAAGATCCTCCGGACCTTGAACTACTTTTGTCTTGGGAATTAAAATTACCCTAGTAGCTGTTTTCCAAAAGCCGGAAAATTCAGAAAAAGTCAAAATTGTGTTAACTAAAAATAAAAGATTTTCTGAAACAAAGGGATAAATAGTTTTGATAAACTTAATAGGAATGTCATCTGTTCCAAGCGACCTTGATTTAACCCTACATAGGGAATCAAATATAGTCTGCTCAGAAATACAACGAAATGAAAAATACTTTTTCTTTATTTTCAATGAGAGTAGACGGCCATTGTGTTACGGCAATTTGCTCGCCATCTGAACATGTAAAGGAAAAAATATGGTTGATATAACAATATTTTAAGGGCAAAATACTATTGTTGAATAATATGGTTGAACACAACCACATAATATGGTTTGAATCTGAAATTTTTTACACAACTAAGTTAAGCCAAGAACCGACATTTTATTATTTAACCATATATAATGACTAACAACGTTATTTTAAAAATTAAAATTCAACTGTTATGTCCAACCATATAATATTATCACTCCTACTCATATTATTGGAAAGTTGTAAATTCTATTGTCACATTCAACGGTACTAGTGTTAAAGGTCACAATGTTATATGATTATGTATATAATAAATACACATACATACAAACTTCTACAATTGAAACCACATTTTTCTAACTCGTTTCAATCAATATTTTCATACAAAATAGATTAAACCTTTTCAGTATGAAGGTAAGATATATTCACAGATAAATGGACTTCCTATGGGATCTCCAGCTTCTCCAATTATTGCTGATACAGTAATTGAAAGACTATTGGATAGTACAATAGAGAGACTAGATATAAAACCAAGACTAATGACAAATTATGTAGATGATTTATTTTGTATTATTCCGGACTTAGCAATTGATAATATGTTTTCAACTTTGAATAGCTTTAACTCAAGCATCAAGTTTACTATTGAAAAGGAATATAGTTCAAGATTACCATATTTGGATACTTTGATAATTAGGAGAGATAACAAACTTGTAATTGATTGGTACAAAAAACCAACTGCATCAGGGAGATTAATTAACTATTTTTCAAAGCATAGCAGAAAAATTGTGTGGAAAGGGTTCTTACAATAAGTGATGAGGAGTTCCATAGAAAGAACACTATAAAGATTAAAAACATATTAGAAGATAACAGTTTTCCAGCTGAATTTACTTCTAGATTTGTAAGTCAGTTTAAAAATAGAAATGTACAGGATTTAGATAACTCATCAGAATTCAAAATGTATAAATCTTTAACATATATACCAGGTTTATCAGTAAGATTAGCAAGGTCTAATATATATAATAAAGAAGGATATAGAATGGCTCATAGAAGCTATAATACGTTAGGTAAATTATTTAGTATGACTAAAGATAGACTTAATAAATGGGACATTTCAAATTCGGTTTATAGAATTCCTTGTCAGGGTAATGACCCAGAAAATTGTAGTAAAGTTTACGTCCGAACTACCAAAAACAAATTAAAAACTAGAATTGCAGGACATAAGTCAGATCAAAGATATAGGGATATTAATTCACAAAAAACATCTTTATCTTCTCATTGTTCAAAATTTAATCACTCTCCAAACTTTGAAAATGTTTCAATTTTAAGAACAGAAAATAATTATAAGAAGCGTTACATGTTAGAAATGTTAGAGATTATAAACACACCAACAACACAGAGAATTAACTTCAAGGTAGACACAGAAAAATTACCACATAAAAAAACACTAATAAAAAAACACTAATCTGCATTTTAACAACTTTTTAGTTAAAACAGAATTTTCAGCATTTTACCTAAAAATCATTTTATTGAAATTTTATATTTGTGACTGGCAACGCCATCATATGCAGTTCTCATTTGAATCATAGTGCTGCGATAAAAACGGTTTTTTGTTCACATAGTAGTCATGCAAAGAATTGTCTTGTATTGTTTTTTATGAAATTCGACTTTAAAACAAATAAATAAATGTTAACTCCATTTTGTCTTTCAATTAAATAGCAAAAAATACTGAGTCAGAAAAGTTTTACTTTGATTCCTTTTGCTTACGCGTAGGAAAAAATATGAATAACGAGCTTTTTTTATTATTTCGTTTTTTTGCACATCACTGATGTACATGGCATTTTATTAACGTATATTATTTTAAATAAATAAAATGTTAGTAATAACTAAAATAAGAAGACTAGAAAAAATGTAAAGCGAAATTGCTTATCTGGAATCCAGAATAAAATAAATTAATTCTTTCCCTGATAGTTTTCTATTGCCAGCTATTCAAAGCTTGGGTCATATTTTCTATTAAAAACACACATCTATTGTTATCAATATCATGGGATTTCTGATAAATATGCAATACAAATTTTCGCAACATATGTATAAATAAACAAAAACTAAAAAACACAAATATCACCTTAAAATTGTCTTAAAATTGGGTGCAATCAGTTTTAAAAATGGTTGACTTAAAAAACTGCTAAAAAGAACATTTTAACGTAAAATTCGTTTATGAATACAGTTTTATCGAATTTTCCCTAAAAATGGTTTGAGCGGCTGTTTAACTTTTTTATGAATACGGCCGGAATTGTTTAAGAATGAATGTTAGGATAAAAATTTTTTAAAAACAAGTGTTGGTTGCAGAACTAGGTTATTTTGGTTTTTATGCTATTTTTTATGTTTGTCACTATTGTTATTAATATTATTTTTTCTTTTTTGAATTTTTTTCTCTCTCAGTATATTAAATAGATATTTTTTAAGTTTTCAATTTAAAAAATTTTTCAATTTGATAATACTGTTAAGAATTTTTTCTTTGTGTATGAATTAATAATTTTTCTTGGTGTATAGATTTTTTGTATATAGAAATTTTTTGACAATAATTTTTCAAATTTAAAAATTTTTTAATAACATATTAATTTTCCTGACGATGATAACAAATTGTTATCGAAATATTGAAAATAAATACTGTTGAATTTTTTATAAAAAAAAAAAATAAAAAACGATCTTTAGCTGCAAAAATAACAAATATTTATTTAGGGCCGTATCCAAAAAAAAAAAAAAATCTTACTTGACTTTTAACGCATACGTTAGTTACCAAACACATTAACACTACCATACATTTGTTAAAAGAGATTTTAAATATAGTAAGGAGTTTAGTTGTTTTATTCTGGCAATGCCGTTATGTTCAGTTGTAATTTCTTGAATAGTGATGTATGAAAACTAATATTCGAAAATTGAAAAACAAATTAAAAACTTAAAAAATTATTATTACCACATAAATTAACACTTTTTTGACAATTATTTCCTGGACTTACCTTTTTAATAAACAATGAATATATAATATTTACTGCTATTTCCTCTATTTCGAACAAATATTTTCAGTCGCATAAATACACAGTGTTTAAAAGTCTTTCCAACTTTTCCTTTTGTGCAGTTTAAGTCGTTTTCGAATTCGTATTTCTATAAAGAAAACTGAAAGTTTACAGTGGTCAAATTACGAAGCGAAAGAAATCAAAAGTTTGAAACAATAAACTGTTGATTTGAATAAAACTTGTTTTATAAATTGTTTTACCACCTATTTTCTGATATTACGTTTTTTAATTTTTATTTTTTTAATTTCCACAATAAAAGTAAACTTTTACGCTATTCGAAACATTACAAAAAAAAACACATTTTCTTCATTCACTCCGTATGCTTCTTCTTCCACCACCTCACTCTGCAAAAAGTTCATTGAAATGATACAATTTACACACACATTCACATGCTTCAAATATTTGTACAAAGTAGCAAACACCCCCACAAACGTACAAACATGTTTGCACGAATCTAAAATTTTGACCTGTTTGGCAAGCAGTTTGTGTGTTTTATTTTGCCCCTAACCTTCATTTAGCATTTTACAGTAGAGTAAACGAATAAACCTTATATCTGATATGACATTTAGATACCATTTACTGAAAATATATTTTGTAAGGGCTGATTTAAAGCCATGTCTTGTTTTATAATACTCTTTTAAAGCTTCTACCAAAATCACGTTACATTTTTACTATGATTTTTAAGTCATGTTAGAGTTATGGTACTACATACATAATATTTTGTTTGTGTAAAAATTCCGGACGCTGTCAAAAACATGTTTACAAAACAGAAGAAAATGAAGAAAGAAACGTTTATATAAAAAAAATTAACAAAGAAAATTAGAATAATTGTTTTGAAGGCATTTTAAGTAATTAAAATATTTTTTAAAACTTTTTTATCGTGTTTCTTGCCCTTTTTCCAACTGCTTAAAATATTTTTATTTGTTCGCTTCAGTTTGTGTAAACATAAACAATTTTTGCCACCCACAATTTTATGAAACAAAAAATTATCACCTGCGCTAGTGATGCCACCTGGTTAATTGTACCATGGTAGTATCGATGTGGTTACCTTGGCAGTCGAATACAAATCAAGGCGAATTAAAAAAAAAAAAAATTGTGGCACGAGTTATGTGACATGTTGCTCTGTTTTGTTGAAACCAGAGCTCCTGCACGTCATGGTTGCTCAATTGATGAAAGTAAGTCAGTAATCATGGCTCAGCACCGATCGCCATTGACTTGGTTCTGACCAGCACCGTTTTTTAGACATTTTCATTTTTAGATACTTTTAAAAAACATCGTAGCAACCAACGGTTGTTCATTTGTTTGAAAGGTGTAAAGAAATGTTAGAGAAAGAGGAGTCTCTTATGGATAGTTTTTATTAGCTAGATAAAAAACAAAACAGTTTTCAGAAATTGTTTTTTATTTTTTTTTTTATTACAAACTTACCGTTTTCCTCAATTTGCAATATTCTGCGCTGACCCACTAAATCTGTCATCGAATAGATAATTGCTTTCAATAACACGTCCAATAAAAATATTTTTAAAATGATTGATTGTGATAATGGCGAACATAAACATTCGTACTGCAAGATAAGAATGGGTGGTTTTGATAATATTTCCAACAACATCTTTAATGCTAGATGAATCATAAGCCGAAGGTGGAAGTGATTCATGTCTGAATGTGGTGGCGATAATGAAGGATCAGAAACATCACTGCATGGTGGTGTCATCAGGGAATTTTCTTTAACAGAATTCTCATGCGATGGTTTACGTTTCTTACCATGCCCATGATGTAGTAGATCCTGCACTTTGGAACCATCACGTGACACTAATTCGCTTTGCAATCGCTGCACTTCCATTTTTAATTCATAATTTAGTTTTTGCAAATCTCTTATTTTATAGAGAGATTTGCGTAGCACAACAGCTCACTCACTACTAAATTTTTTTAATACAATTCATAACTATCAAATAAATACAATTTATACCTATCACTTCACTTTATATGTATTAAAATATAAAACTTTTTCACAAACAATTTATAAATTGTATAAAATATACTTTGTTCGCAGCCAATGAAGAAAAACTTTGATTTTCAAAATATACGAAGGCGGGAATCAAAACAAGAAGAAAAAATTTGAACTTGATGATGGAAAAAACGTGGCAAGCAAAAAATAATCACCTGTTCTGTCAAGTTCACCTATTATTGAATTCGCCTTGATACAAATAAAACAATTTAAAAAATAACAAACGAGGCAAAAAGAAATTAGAGAAAAAAACTTGAAAAACAGAAAACATGGCTTTTTTAATTTTCAAAAATTTTCAGTACAAAAGAAAAAACATGCCGTTTAGACATGGCTTTTAATCATCGTGAAAATTGGCTCTAAGTAATTGCAAATACTGTCTGTCACTTTGTTAAATTCTCTTTGTTTCAACCAAGGCGACTTTATACAGGTGAGTGCAAGCGGAAAGGCGAATTCAGTACTATGTATTTTGTTATTGTAAAACATATCGTGAATGTCATAATCTAAATTTGCCTAAGATTGCTCAGCAGAGAAAAAATTTTATATAAACGTTAAATATAAGCTTTTATAATCGTTTGTAATTAAAATCACAGATTATATTAGTTTTTCACTTTTAAATTCACACAAATTTCTTGAAATTGCACTAAATCATGCAAAAAAAACTTCAGGTTAAAATGGCGCGAAAAAGTTTGTAAACAAAAGAAACAAAATTTGACAGTCTCATTGGAAAAAACGCGAGAAGCAAAAAATAATCACCTGTGCTGTTAAGTTCACCTGGTAATGAATTCGCCTTGGTTTCAACAAAATTTCGAAATATGTATGTATTTATTTATGTGTATATCAAGGTGCATTAATGTATACACGGTGGCAGCACTAGAGCAAAATTACAACAATACAACAAAAAAAGGCATATGGTAAGCTATGTTTGCCAAATATATTTGTAACTTTTTTCACAATTATAAACTATGAATGTACCTTTCCATAATTATAAATTATTTTTATTTGAATTATTTTTATGTTCACAAAATAATTTTTATATGTTTAATTCAGAATAAAACACTAAATTCACTTTCAAAAATGTAAACAATACATTTGACGTAAATAGCTTCCTATATTGCCAGTAGCAAAAAACTGTCATATGCCGTAGTGCTGCCACCGTGTATACGTTAATCCACCTTGGTGTATATAAACATTTATATTAGTTGTGTTCGACGTCGTTACCGCGGGAAGGCGCGGGCTCCCAATTTGCACGAAAAGTGTTTCTTGTGTTAAAAATTGTGCAAATTGGGTAAATGAGAAAGCTTCTGAGAGAGTAATTTGTGTTTCTCATTTTACCAGACTTTACCCGTACGTACTTTCTTTCCGTGCAAAATGGTAAAATTCTTAAATCATGTAATCAGCTGTTTGTTATTTATGAAAATAAAATATCAAAGTGCAAATCATAAAAAAACATATTTGAAAATATAACAATACCTCATATTTTAATAAGTTATATTTAAATAAATTATTTTACGTTTTTATCTAGCTCAAAATATTTAAATAAATTGGCAAAAATATTTGCTTGAATTACAACAGAGCTGCCAACTCAGCGCTTTTCACACTGATATTAGTGTTTTTTAAAAATTGCACAAAGAATTTTAAATCAATGCACGATGCTTTTATTTAATTTTTAGAGCACTTTCTTTTAATAGGATTCAAACATTCTGTATTGTTAGCTACATATTTAAAAAACTTTGTTTATATATATTTTGCATTTCGTTTTGGATTTTCAATAAATTGTTGCTGGCACTAGTCTCGATTTATTGTACCAAAATTTTACAAATTTTATTTGACATCAATATTTTGCTAATAAAAAAAATTGATGTTATATGAAATTTGTTAAAACCACATTATTTTAGTGATCAAAATACTACACATTAGTTACATTTTGAACATAGCCATACTAAAAAAAATAAAATTTTCCAAATTTGACGCATAAACAGTCAGTTAATAACTTACAAACAGTTTTTATTTGCTAGTAGGCTGTACATAAACGTAATAATTGAAAACTAATTTACTTTTTAAATCGAACAAAATTCGAAAAATATCTTAGTGATAATTAGTTATTTTTCTCATAAATGTAAAAGGTTAATTTTTTTTATTAACGTGATATCATAAAATAAATTTGTTTGTTAATTTTATATAATAATAAACATTTTCAACTACGTATATTTTTGTAAAAGTACGCGTTTTTATTAGATTTCAGTGCATTATAAAATTTAGAAGTTGAGAATACTGAATTTTAAAATTGTATAAATAAACAACAGCTGTTTTTGTTCTCATATTTAATTTCGGGCTCGAAATGTGGTTTTTTGTGTTCCAGCAATTTTTGGCTAATTTGTGGTTTTCTGAGAGTATTTTTTGATTACTCTCATTTTACCGGACTTTACCCGGAATTTCCTCGAACAAAGCTATTGTTAATTATTATGTGCTCGTAAGTTTATTTGTTCGTCAATATTTTTGAACGAACACCAGCTAAGTTTAGTTTATAGTTCATGCTTGCATACATACATATGCACACGCATATATACATATGTATGTATTTTCGCACATATTATGTATATGGTTATGTATATATGTAAGTAGTAGTTAGTTAGCACATTACGCAGTCACATCACTGCAATCTTCTAAGAGCCATAAACATTCTCCTTGAATTTCGTTTGAGTCTATTGATTGTCTTGTGTACGCATGTTTTTCCCTTTTATCCCAATATAATGGATTGCCACCGCAAACATAAAATTCTCCAGTTGAATCTTGAATTGTGGCAAAATCACCTCGAAATCGTACCAACCAAGCACTGCTTTCAAGGCTGCTATAGAGATTTTTTGTTATTTTTGAAACAGTTGTATTGTTCATACCAACTGAGGAAACATTTTTCAAATCACTCGTATTACTTTGTAAGTGTAAATAGCGCGACCAATAGCGGCTATGCAAAGTATATTGCCCGTTACCAATTCGTGCAAACTCAAATACGGCCTTCTTTCGATTCACGGGATTAATATTGTTTGCAATAGAGTTTGTGCACATCAAATACGTTTGCGGACATTCATACAAATACAATTTCGTTGTTGCGTTTCGGATGCAAATCTTGTTGGTTGCAAATAGTCTAGCCATGGAGAGGGGCAATAATTGAGCTGCTATATGACGTTCGTTTTCGGAAACATTTACAAAGTTCTGTCGTGCTAGCAACAGCTCTAAGTTGCTGTAAAGTTCGTGAGGAATAATTTCATGGCGAGATTTTAAATATTTCAACAAAGAAATATGATTAAAAACTGCTTCTTCAGTATTTGAATCGAATTCCAATAGACCTTTAGCTATCTGCCATTGGTCTTCGATGTTATTTAAATATTCGAAGACGCGTGGTACAGTTCTTTGATACAAATTTTGAAAATTTTTCAATCGTAACAATAACCGTCCAACCGTTGTTTTTTGTATGAAAAAACTTTGTAAAATTGCTGCGCTGCGCTCCACTAGGTCGATTTGTATATTATCGTGTAACTTTTGTAATTTTTCACTTGTGATATTTGCCAACACATTTTCCAAATCTTCATATATTTCCAAATACAAAAACGGATTTGTTTGGTTACGATTGCTTCTTATTTCTTGCCATAAAGTTTCATACAGGATTTCATAAACCGTAACGTCATTAGCAGCCGCGGCTATTATTTGTAGAGCACGCTTAGTTTGCCAATTGGCAGCAATACACTTTTTGAATAAAAATGCTAGAGATCTTCTAAACTCTAGTAAATCAGCATTTGTTCGTAGTTTGACTAGTCGTTGCAAATCATTTGGCGTTTTTTCAACAATCTCGCCATCTTGAACATTGTCACCAATGAATGATTCTAAAATATCATTCAGCAAATTTGTCAAGTCGTTTGCGGTTTTGGTATCATTAAAGTTTTCAACTGAATATGTTGAATTTTTATTCGCTGGTACAAATACCGCTGTGGATGATGCTCTGGCTGTGGCTATAACTACAATTATAAATAATTCTTTGAACCACATTTTCACAAAATCGCTGCAATATTCTTGCGTCTTTGGGTTTTATATAAATGATTTTGTGAATATATATTTAAATATGTACGTATGTGTGTATATGAGTATGTACATAACTAAGTGTGTGCGTGCGTTTGCTTGAATGTATATATGAAATAGCTTTCGAGGTGTTATCTCTGCCATTCGGCACCTGTGAAGCTATTCCGAGACAAAATTTTTCTCAAATAGAAAACCAATATTGACTTACTACACAAGACCAATGCGACAGGAAATTTGCAAGTAAATTAAATATTGGTCTCTTTAATTAAGGGAATTTAAAATTATGTACACTGGATCAATAAAGTTTTGGTGCTCAATGGTTTTCAAAATGTATCTGCTAATAACAGTATGCAACAGGCAAACAAATTGTAGTTATCTTTTAATGCGATATGGTCGTCTAACTACAAAAAACATAAGCACAAGGTGGGCCAATAAGGCCATCCAATGTTGTTTGGCTCTCATTTTTTTTAATAAAAAAAAAAAGTACCGCTTGTTCAAAGACAGCAAACGCTGTACGAACAATGCGGGCAATTAACGAAATGCTTATGTGATTCATTATGAGATGAATATAGACAACTGTGAAAATGATTTACATCAGTACCTGCCTTGACGGCCTAACCTAATGGTGGACCAATTCCACGGAGTGAATTTTTCACGATTCACCACCGCCCCCGTGTAGATTGCTAGGCTCACACAGGTAGCAATTCTTGTCATATGATTGCGATCATATGAACAACTTCTTGTTGAGGAGTTCGGGCTTTCTAATCCCTCATGTATGCAATTTCCCAGCAATCAATGGAGGACAAGGCCTAATGAGTTGGTAGGCCGAAGCCCATTAAGAGCATCAGCCCTTAAACCAACTCACCCGTCAATCATCACCACTGGTTCCTTACAGTACACGTATCTGTTGTATAGGCAACAGATACTCGGGAGATTGTTAGCCCTCGAAAAAAGCCATCACCAAACAATTATCAAGGATACTAACACTGCCTTCCTGCGTTTTAGATTTCAACCACAGCCAGAACGTTTCAGCCGAGGTAGGCACCTCAACCATGATCAGCTCGGGTCGAACCGCAAGCAGAACTTCCCGGGGGCCATGCTGATCCCCGTTCTGCCAATTTATACACTTGGTAAGGGTTTCGGAAGCCAACACAACATAAGTCATGTGGCTTCCTAGAGTTTTGTTTGCCGCACCAAACGAGGGACCCCTTCCCCTCTTTTCCCTGAAAAACAGAGCGCCTAAGTTAGGAATACGCCAAGGCAAAACCTGTTCCCCGGGGGGATGAATATAGACAGATAATAATTCAATAGCCCGGTGGCTGAGTGGTTAAAGCAGCAGTTCATGTTACGTCATGACCCGAGTTCAAATCCGAAAATGGCTGCTGATGAGTAGAGTAGCGACTACGAAGCATCTAGTTGTCCCTCAGCTGAAGGTTTGATTATTACTTTTGTTGTCTTCTTCAATCCAAAATTATTGATCACAGCAAATTTGTATTGTAATGATTTTCTTTCTTAAGAAAAAACTTAAGAAAGGAAAAAACTTAAAAAAAAAAGCCGATGTACAAATGTACAAAAACCAAAAATCTAATTCAATAGTTTGATTCTGTTTTTGACTATGCTCATTTGAACCTTTAGAATTTTCTTTTATTGGGCAATTCGAGAAGATGATATTGGCCAAATTGACGCCGCCACAATCTCGAGGACGATTTTGGACGATTTTTCGACCAAAATCATAATGAGCAATGTGGCTCATTTTCACCTGAAAAGGTATCGCTTCTCGGGTACCGAGAATGCGCGAGTGATGCTCGAGGAGCCATTACGCCCGCTCAAAGTTACTGAATTGGGTCATTTTTTTTCGAGGACTACGGTGCGCTCTATAGGGCCATTTTAACCCAGATTATTCTGCCGCAATTGAACGAATTAGGACCGGAGGACATGTGGTTCCAACCGGTCGGAGCAATGGCACACACTGCGCGAGCCACAACTGATATTCTGAAGGCGACGATCCCGGGTCGCTTTATCTCTCGTTTTGGCAAGGTGCACAGGCCTGCAAGATCGTCCGATTTAAACATTCCAAACTTTTTTTTGTGAGATTTTTGAAGTCCCATGTTTACGTGAACAAGACCGCGACTCTGAAAGCCCTCAAGGACACTCGTGTCGAATGACAAGAGTGCGAAAATCTGTCGCTCGAAATGATGAAAAATGCCATAAAACGAGCCTGGCGGCGCCCATTTAGTCGATATCATCTCTAATTGACCATTAAAATTCTAATTCATTTTTAGATTTTAGATTTAGATTTATTGAGCCTTTGAAACAACAATATCATACAAATTACAATACAATGAAAGGCAAAAAACTTAGGACTATAATGTATTATCCTAATAACAATATAATTAAAAAGCAACCAACTTATTTCAATAAAGTTAATTTATTGCGATATGCGAAACTGAAGTATAATAAGCTCTTGCTCCCGTAGCTAGCATGAAACAAATGAGAGTATAACTCTAAAATAAACTTAAAACTAATTTTAAAAACTAACTTATAGGTAAGACTTTAAAACTAATCAACAAATCGGCGCTAAGGGGGACGCAAATTAATATTTAAGTTAAAATTAGGAGGATCCTGATTTAAAAAACCAACTGGTGATAAGTAATTTGTATTCGACCAACTAAAGTTTATTTGTCCATTTAAAGCATTCCTTATTACATCATTCTCGTGATGAGAAAGTCTTGCTATAAATTTTTTTAAAACATCACAGACGTAAAGACTAATGGGAGTAATATTTGATTCGTTATAAATAAACAAGTTTGAATATCGTTTACAAACAGATTGAAAGTTTTTTCCAATGCAGTATCTTAATACCCTTCGTTCAAAAATTTCCATTTCTTTTATAAAAGACGGAGAAACATTAAACCAAATAGGAAACGCGTAAAGAAATACTGGCCTCAGGCTTGTCTTCTATAATAATAATTTAGTTTTACAAGGTAAATTTTTGTTATATAAAATTCTTGAGAAATAGCGAATAATTTTATAAGCTTTCTTTAAAGTAATTCTTCCATGCTCGTTAAATTTAAAAAGTTTATTGAAATTGATACCCAAATATTTAATTTTATCACGAATCGAAAATTCTAATTGACAGAATCGAAGATTAAAAAAAAAAGAAAAAAAATGAGAGCCAAACAACTTCGGATGACTTTTTTGACCCACCTTGTATGTAAAAATTCTATCGTTAAGTTTTTTATACCCTTCACAAAAATGTAAAGGGTATATATAAGTTTGTGATTCCGTTTGTAATTTCTACAGTTTATTTTTGCGACCCTATAAAGTATATATATTCTGAATCAGAATTAATGGAAAAGTCGATTAAGCGATGTCCGTCTGTCCGTCTGTCCGCTGTTGAAATATCGTTTCTGAGAAAACCATTAGATTTAGAAACTTTTTTCTTTCACCATTCTTTTACCCCATCGATTCATGGGTTTGCTATTGAAATTCAGTAATATCGGTCCACGTATAGCTGAGATATATTCAAAATTCCGAAAAAAGCCATTTTTTTTTGCAGTTTTGTATGAAAATTTTTGCAAACAAAAGTTGTTCGTTTTGCTTCAAACTTCACACACTTATTAAACATGGTGACTAAAAGGCAAAAAAATTTTTTTCAGATATCGGTCCATATATTCCCGAGATATAGCCCAAATCGGATTTTTAATGAAAATGTCGCATAGACGAAGCTAAAAACCTTTTTTTTGCTCAAAAGCAGTTCTGGTAATAAAATTAGGTTACATAAATATGGAAAATGAAAATTTCCGATATCGGTCCATATATACCCGAGATATAGCTCAATCCGGGTTTTTCATGAAAATGTCGCGTAAGCGAACTTAAACAACTTTTTTGTGCTCAAAAGCAGTTCTGTAGTGCAATTCACTAACCTGTTTTAACGCTAATAAAATTCGTTTAGAGAAATTAACACTGGCGTTGGTGTTTTCGTGATTCTATAACAGTTTTTAATACTATTTGTCTTCGTTTTAAATCAGCTGTTTTTATAGCCTGACTGATTAGCGTTAACTAAACATCAATTATTTTTGTGGTGTTTATCTTAACCATAATGTTGTTAAAACTTCTACTACAATAACTTCACAGTATTTGGCATACGACTTGTCGGATGACTCCAACAGTCGGTCGGCGTGTTCTCCGTGAGAAGAACTTATCTTATTTATCAAAAAATATTTTAAATAATAAACATATTAATAGTTTTACTTACCCTAAACACGGAATTATTTACAAATTTGTTTGCTTTTTTCTGTTCCTCTTTGTGGTTTTCTTTATTTTTAACAAAGCTGCCACATTATTTAAAATTTTTTTAACATACAACCAGAGGTGTTAAGAATAAGTTAGTGAATCACATAAGCGTTAGTGCAAACAACACAGTAGCTCGCGTTAAGTTATGCTCTTTTAAAATCGTTAAAAGTTAGTGAATTGCACTACTGGTAATAAAATAGGGTCATATAAATATGAAAAATGAAAATTTTCGATATCGGTCCATATATACCCGAGATATAGCCTAGACCGGGGTTTTCATGAAAATGCCGCGTAAGCGAACTTAAACAATTTTTTTGTGCTCAAAAGCAGTTCTGGTAATGAAATTAGGTTACATAAATATGGAAAATTAAAATTTCCGATATCGGTCCATATAACCAGTGATTTTTTTGCTATTATCTTTTTGGCAACACTAGTTTTCACAGCTCACGCACGTTTTGTATCTTGTGTCACTGTTAAACATCTTCAGTTTGGTCTATAATTTCATCATGAATCGTCTTACAAACGAACAACGCTTGCAAATTATTGAATTTTATTACCAAAATGCGTGCTCTGTTAAGAAAGTTCATCGCGCGCTTCTTCCATTTTATGGTCAGTTTAATCGACCTACTGAGGCTTCTATTCGGGCTATTGTAAAAAAATTTCGCACCAAATTTACATTGTTGGACATTAAACTACCAACACGCTTACGTAGAGTGCGAACTGAAGAAAATATCGCAGCCGTATCGGTCAGTGTTGGTGATGACCGTGAATTATCGATTCGGCGCCGATTCTGTTACTCCACTACGTGGAAAATTTTGCGGAAGGATTTGGGTGTGAAGCCTTATAAGATACAGCTGGTGCAAGAATTAAAGCCAAACGACCTACCACAACACCAAATTTTTGGTGAATGGGCTCTTGAAAAGTTAGATGAAGATCCACTTTTTTACCGAAGAATTGTGTTCAGCGACTAGGCTCATTTCTGGTTGAATGGATACGTGAACAAGCAAAACTGCCGTATTTGGAGTGAAGAGCAGCCAGAAGCATTGCAAGAGCTACCAATGCATCTACAAAAAACAACCGTTTGGTGCGGATTATGGGCTGGCGGCATCATTGGGCCGTATTTCTTCAAAGATAATGCGAATCACAACGTTACTGTGAATGGTGAGCGCTACCGTGCGATGATAACAAACTTTTTTTTGCCCAAAATGGAAGAGCTTGACTTGCATGACATGTGGTTTCAACAAGACGGTGCCACATGCCACACAGCACGCGAAACAATGGACCAATTGAGAGGCGAGTTCGGTGAACAGTTTATTTCACGCTTGGGACCAGTCAATTGGCCGCCCTGATCGTGCGATTTAACGCCTCTAGACTACTTTTTGTGGGGCTATGTTAAGGCTAATGTCTATAGCGACAAGCCCGCTTCGATTGACGCACTGGAAGCCAACATTGCCAACATTATTCGTGAGATACCGGCCGAAATGTTGGAAAGAGTATGCCAAAATTGAACTAAGCGGATGGACCATTTGAGGCGCAGCCGCGGCCAACATTTGCATGAAATAATCTTCAAACATTAAATTATATCGACCCAACTATCGATCCAAATAAATATTTCATGCATTTTTCTGAATTTTATGTGTTTTTTTTGTTTAAATTTCCGATAGTTCTTATAAAATCACCCATTATACCCGAGATATAGCGCAAACCGGGTTTTTCATGAATATGTCGCGTAAGCGAACTTAAACAACTTTTTTTTGCTTAAAACAGTTCTGGTAATAAGATGAGGTTATATAAATATGGAAAATGAAAATTTCCGATATCGGACCATATATACCAGAGATATAGCCTGAAACGATTTTTCCAAAAACATTTTTTTTTCTGAAAAGCAGTTCTTGTTATAAAAGAAGGTTACGAAAATAGAGAATATTAAAATTTCTGATATCGGTCCCTATATACCCGAGATATAGCCTAAATCGGGTTTTTCATGAAAACAATATGTTGTGCTCAAAAGCAGTTCTGGTAATGATATAAGGTTATATAAATATGGAAAATTAAAATTTTCGATATCGGTCCATATATACCCGAGATATAGCCTAAACCGATTTTTCCATTAAAAAATTTTTTTTTTTTGCTGAAAAGCAATTCTCGTTATAAAAGAAGGTTACTAAAATACAGAAAATAGAAAATTCCGATATCGGTTCATATATAACCGAGCATATTCAGGTCACATTTTTAATATACTATACATATTCGTGACTATCGTGAAGGGTATTTTAGATTCGGCCCAGCCGAATATACTACACTTTTACTTGTTTTTTTTTCATTTTAGTCCCTATAATAAATTTGTTCTGTATTTTACTGCATTTTAAAGGGGGTTTAGTCGGTAATACAAGTCGTACGATATGCCAAATTTTTGTGTAGAAGAGCATGGATGGTATCGTCAGAACTTCCCAGTGAACTTTTTGTCACATACATCTTCGATCTGAGAGCATTGACAATGTAAGTGCGACCCATAGGAAGTCTGTATACAATTCCTACTTACATTTACACAGCGATGGCCTAGGCCGTAAGATGCATCCAAAACTGTATACATTGTAAGCGAAGATTGGATAAGTTCAAAACTATATTATTAGCATTTGTTTTCTTCTTTGCTTCTTATGTACATTTAATTTAACAATATGAGTAGAAAAAAAGACTAATCTGAGTCGGATGCTAGTTGTTTGTTGTGCTTAACATGTTTAGTTTGATTTTTTCTGTTGACACAATCGCTTACAATCGGATGCTTTGCAAATTGTAATAACTTGTGGACTGCTGGGTTGATATGTAATGAAACCATACGACATAGAGAGAAAATACGGATGAAAATATGACAGGCTCTCATCGTTTTTTTTTTTAATTTTTCAAACTTCATCACACTTCATTAGATTAGGGATGTATTTTTATGTAAGGACATGAACAAACCACGAATAACGCCGTGCCATCGACTTGAACATGGCATGAACATAACGTCGGCAGAGCGAGTGTAAAAGAAAGTTCATCTTCTGTATGTGGCGAATACGTATGTTCGGATTTACCTTATCAAAGTGTTCAATTCGGCGCCATTTTGTGTATTTTTGTACGTGATGGCCAACTTCATGGCGAACATTGATGCTCAGCCATATGCTCGAGCATCGATGTCAGAGCATGAATGAAACATGGCCATGAGCGGTCCACATTAGCCATTTGCGATGTTCGCCATGATGCTCATACCATGTTCATGGCTAATGGAGACCCCCAGTAACATCCGTGAACAACTGAAATAAAAAAGGTACAAATAATAGAAAAGAAAAAAAATTTTTTTGCTGCAAATGTATATATATATATATATATATATATATATATATATATATATATATATATATATATATATATATATATATATATATATATATATATATATATATATATATATATATATATATATATATATATATATATATATATATATATATATATATATATATATATATATATATATATATATATATATATATATATATATATATATGGGTGATTTTATAAGAACTATCGGAAATTAAAAAAAAAAAAAAACACATAAAATTCAGAAAAATTCATGAAATACTTATTTGGATCGATAGTTGGGTCGATATAATTTAATGCTTGAAGATTATTTCACGCAAATGTTGGCCGCGGCTGCGCCTCAAATGGTCCATCCGCTTAGTCCAATTTTGGCATACTCTTTCCAACATTTCGGCCGGTATCTCACGAATAATGTTGGAAATGTTGGCTTCCGGTGCGTCAATCGAAGCGGGCTAGTCGCTATAGACATTAGCCTTAACAAAGCCCCACAAAAAATACTCTAGAGGCGTTAAATCGCACGATCTGGGCGGCCAATTGACTGGTCCCAAGCGTGAAATAAACTGTTCACCGAACTCACCTCTCAATTGGTCCATTGTTTCGCGTGCTGTGTGGCATGTGGCACCGTCTTGTTGAAACCACATGTCATGCAAGTCAAGCTCTTCCATTTTGGGCAAAAAAAAGTTTGTTATCATCGCACGGTAACGCTCACCATTCACAGTAACGTTGTGATTCGCATCATCTTTGAAGAAATACGGCCCAATGATGCCGCCAGTCCATAATCCGCACCAAACGGTTGTTTTTTGTGGATGCATTGGTAGCTCTTGCAATGCTTCTGGCTGCTCTTCACTCCAAATACGGCAGTTTTGCTTGTTCACGTATCCATTCAACCAGAAATGAGCCTTGTCGCTGAACACAATTCTTCGATAAAAAAGTGGATCTTCATCTAACTTTTCAAGAGCCCATCACCAAAAATTTGGCGTTGTGGTAGGTCGTTTGGCTTCAATTCTTGCACCAGCTGTATCTTATAAGGCTTCACATCCAAATCCTTCGGTAAAATTTTCCACGTAGTGGAGTAACAGAGGCCCAATTGCTGCGAACGGCGCCGAATCGATAATTCACGGTCATCACCAACACTGGCCGATACGGCTGCGATATTTTCTTCAGTTCGCACTCTACGTAAGCGTGTTGGTGGTTTAATGTCCAACAATGTAAGACGATTCATGATTAAATTATAGACCAAACTGAAGATGTTTGACAGTGACACAAGATACAAAACGTGCGTGAGCTGTCAAAACTAGTGTTGCCAAAAAGATACTAGCAAAAAAATCACTCGTTATATATATATATATATATATATATATATATATATATATATATATATATATATATATATATATATATATATATATATATATATATATATATATATATATATATATATATATATATATATATATATATATATATATATATATATATATATATATATATATATATATATATATATATATACTTTATAGGGTCGCTAATAAAAACTGTAGAAACTACAAACGGAATCACAAACTTATATTATACCCTTTACATTTTTGTGAAGGGTATAAAAAGTAAATAAATTTCATCTTCTTGGAAAAGTAAAAAAATTTCTATATCAGAATCGATCAAATTGATATTCAGCTTCACTAGCAATATCTGTTAAAGTGTTTCCTCACTTAAACAGTTTCTATACTCTATTTGTACGATCTTTAACGCAGAAAATGCTCGTTCAAAAGTTATCTGCAATAATTTAAGTATATTAAATTAGCAAATAAGTGTTTTATTATTTTGAACAGCATAAAATTTTGGGCGTATTGTAAGCAGTCATGTCATATTTTTTCCAAAACATTTTTTATTTTCTGAAAAAAGAATTTTTTTTCCATTCTGTTTAAAAAGTAAGTTGCAAAAATTTCCAAAAAAAAAAAAAATACTTTTTTCATAGAAAAAAATTTTAATTTCGTTACAATATTCAATTGTAACCAAAGTCAAAAGAAAATATAGACAACTTTTCTTTAACTTCCGAACTTATTCGAAGTTGAAGTCAGTCAAACCAAAAACATGTCGACTTCAGATGCCTTCGTAGCGTATAACTTTTCGTTTTTTTTGTCTATAGTTTAACTGCGACTGTTTGCATCTTTAAAAAAGTCAGATGTGGAGGCAACAATTTATGTTTGAATAGCAAGAAATTAATAAGTCGAAAAAAAGCACAATCTTATAGCATGTTCATACAAAGTCTTATTTATATTCGAGGTTCGCTCTTTCATTCGTGGTTCGCGGCCCAATCTGGATTGAATCAACATGATTCGCCATACAAACCAATTTGGTTCATTTTGAATCTTATTACGAACCATGCAAAACCTGCTATCATCTCCAAATTTGATACTAAATTATCGCTAGTTTATCTAAACTAGCTCTCGAAAGATGTAAATGGAGAAAAAACAGATAATTAATGTGTGTAAAATCAAACGAAACACACGGAACATTAGAATTAAACAAAAATTGAAATGGAAGTAGTGAAACGTTTGCACAAAATATGTATGTAAACATCAGTGTCAAGCAAAAACCAACCGTCTGAACACCTATTTTCGCAATAGTGGTTCAGAAAGCGAACCAAGTTTATCATTTTACCGGCTGAACATGGTATTACAACTTTTGCTACTTTGACTGCAGTTTTTTTTTAACACTTAATTCGGCAAAATGGCAACGTCGCATGAGAACGTAATTGGATGATGGTATGGCAGCTTTACTACCTGCACAAAGTTGTTGTATGGGTTCACATCAACTTTGGGTTAAGCAACCATTCTTCAGAGGGGGATACTGCACAAAACTAAAAGGGGAATCTGTAAAAATGGTTGTTGCCACAACTCGCTCCGAAAGAACAGATTGTAGCAGGGTGAATTTTAGAAAAGAGATACGCTTAGAATTTCTTAAAAAATATAATAGATGGTTTATTTTTCACCTTTTAATCGTGGATAGAAATAGATATAAGCAGGGCTGGGCAAAATACTCACTTTAAGTATTTCAAATACAAGATACCAAATACTTTCAAGTTGCTTATTTTAAATACAAAATACTTTCCAGCTGTGTATTTTAAATAGAAAATACAACTAACAACTACAAATACTTTTTTGTCTTTCGATCTCATAAGTATATACTACTCTGGTTTTAGATAAATATTTTATTTTATATATGCACTTAAACTAAGTAGTATATTGTCACATACAACTTAAAAGGGCGTAACTGGCAAAGTATTGAAAGTCTATTAAAAATTGTGAATAGTTGTATTATTGATAATAACTAGACTAGACTAGAATTTTTTTTGTCAGTTATGCTCTTTTTCTTTTTAGGCGACAATATACATATATGTTCATACTTACAACTGCATATAAACTTATTATGTATTCAAATACTAGAAATAAAGCTGTGTAATATTATATAAAATGTGATATATTTTTTTTAATTATATGTATGTATTTAACATTCTATGCATTTTACATATATACACGTGTGACATACGTGTGTATATTCATATGATTGTTCTAAAGTCGTCAACTGGGAAATTAATAATATTTGGGATTTAATAGACAGTAAATAAAAGATTCATTTGGCAAAACAAGTATTTGCTTTAATAAAACAAGATAATTTAATAAGTCATCCGACAAACAACCTCTTGTTGGGGAGTGAAAAAAATCTGCCGAGGAAAAAAATATTTCTACAGGTTCTGCGGAACCTGCTGCCAAATTCTATAAATGCATAAAAACAATAAAATTCTCATCATCTTTACTGCAACTACTACTTCTTCTATTGCATCCATGTTCGGTTTCACGTATTTTGTAATCTTTCTCTAAGGTATCTATTGCAAGGTTTTGAATTCGTTGCCTATCTTTTAATGAGATGATTTCTGGTGACCAGTGTATTTTGAAACTAGGGTGGACGCCAATATCGCTCTATTTGCTTCAGGTGTCGTTATACATATATCCTTTCTAAGCTCTCCATTAGTTTTGTTAAAATACAACTGAAATACCTCAAATTATTATATTTGCAATCGATATAATCTGGTTCTCACAGACATTAAGGTAGGCAAAAGTTTTCATAATAAAAATTATATCCCTGTATATAATACAAAGCGTTGGGAAAAGGCTGGTAGCGAGTATGTGAAAATATCACCTGATTAGTGTAAAATGTATTTCCTCTGGACAAGACAATTGAAAGCTGAATTGGGGTATTGCAAAATAATAAACATTTTAGTGGTGGCAGTTTCTAGCAATTTTAGCTTTTGTGTGAAAAAACTTATTTTGAACTTATAATAAATAGATGTATTTTGTAAAAATGTATTTTTAAGCCATATGTATTTGAAATACAAAATACTTTTAAATTATGTTTTTGAAATACAAAATACTAAATGCTTTCAGGTTGGGTATTTGAAATACAGATACAAAATACGTATTTGTATTTCAAATACGTATTTCAAATACTGCCCAGCCCTGGATATAAGTACACTTGGGTAGAAATATATACTTATGAGTTATACTTATGTATGTACTTGTATAGAGATATACTTATGAGCATGAGACTGTTCGCGCTGGCTGTTGATTGTGTGTAAGGAAAAAAAACCCAGACCTATTTCGGAATCTACTTCACTACTAAAAATTGCGTTCTGAAAACTTTCCAATGGTCAGTGTGAACAATCTTACCTAATTAACTAGTATTCATACATAAATTCAAGCGTTTAAATTTAAAATAAATTCACAATAATAATGGTTTAGTTTAAGCTAAGTGTTGGTAAGTATATATGATATAATTTCATTTACATTAATTCAATTTAGGTTAGTAAATAATAAATAATAATAATAAAGGTAAGTATAAAATAAAATTCACATTCATCTTACGACGATCAAACTCATTAAATACTTATGTAGTCCAAACTTGTTTGGACACTACCAGATTAAACTGCTCAAAAAGAAGTATATTTTTAAGATCTAGTATTTCTATACCCAAAAGTAGGCAGTGGTTTTAAAGGGAACAACAGGCAGACTCATGTAATCTTTGTAACCGGAAACTCCGCCACTTTCTGTTGTAATTTGATTGAGCGCCTGGCTGGCCATTTTACAAAATTAAAAAAAAAATAATAATACCAAAAACTCATTGCATGCATGCATGCACATGTACATACACACATTGCTTACAAAACTTTTTTTTAGAAATGAAATAAATGAATTTTATAACGATTTAGCAGCAATGATAGATATAGGTTTTTACTCTCAAATTAACGATTTTTGTTTTCAAATTAAATTTTTTACAAGTCAAACACAATGTTTTGCAACACAAATTCAATTTCTTGCACTTCAAATTAAATTCTTTTCATATCATATTAAATTTTTTGTATTTCAAATTAAACTATTTTCATTTCAAATTAAATTTCTTGTGTTTAAAATTAAATTTATTTAACTTCGAATTCAATTTTTGGTTTATTTGGCTAAAAACTTACAGCCTTGGTCAAAAAAACTCACTACACGTTACATTATAAGTAAATAATTTTGAGAAAAGTTTATGATACGAACTTTATCTTAAATTTGAAAATAAATAAAAAATTATAAATAGCTTGTTTTCTATGTTTCCCAGCTATCTATATGTCGACATTTGTTAGGAACTACCCTAATCATCAGTAGACTTTGGAAATTTTTGAAAGATATTCTCAAACATTCAACTTTATATCCCAGCAATATAAATAAATTGCTGAGAATTTAAAAGAAAAATGCTCTAATAATATCCGTCAAAACACAAAAAACAAGGTTTTCTATTTGTAAACGTCTCTAACATTTCTTTACACCTTTCAAACAAATGAACAACCGTTGGTTGCTACGATTTGCTTTTTGAAGGTATCGCCATTACGTGAGATAACACGGCCATTGAATTTGTTGCGCAAAAGAGCAATTGTTTCGTTAGCTGTGTGGCAAGTGGCACCGTCCTGCTGAAACCACATATCGTCTACATCCATATCTTCCAATTCGGGCCATAAAAAGTTCGTTATCATCTCACGATAGCGAACACCATTCACAGTAACTGCCTGACCGGCCTCATTTTGGAAAAAATACGGCCCGATGATGCCGCCAGCACATAAACTGCACCAAACAGTCACTCTTTTTTTTGGTCACTCATTGGTTTTTCGAAAGTCACTCTTGGATTCTCATTCGCCCAAATGCGGCAATTCTGTTTATTGACGAATCCACTGAGGTGAAAATGTGCCTCATTACTGAAGATGATTTTCACGATATGCATTTTGATTTGAACGCCCATTTTCATAATAAGTCTGGATAACTTTAACACGTTGTTGGATTGTGTATCTCTCCATGGTTCAAATTGAGTAAGTCTGAAATAGAGAAATGTCAAATAAAATTCGGAAAAAACCTGGGCGTTTAGGTGTGGTTCACATTCAACATCGGCCCTTGAAATTTAACCACCCGATACAAACATTGAAAAATATAAAGAGAAGTTTAATCGAGTTCTGTTTATTCTGAATAAAAATATAACCTTTTCTTCGCTTTTGAGAAAATATTTAATTTAGCTTTATTAATATTTTTTTTAACTTTGTTCATTAAAATATTTTACTGAAAGATAAAAGCAAATAATTTTTTATTATACGCATATGCTTTTATTTTGTATTATTTTTTCATTTGAAAGTTCTATTATCGATTAATATAATTCATATTTTTGGCATCATTGAAACATAGCCCAAAATTTTGTGGCACTTAACATAGAGTCTATACGTGATATAATATCAAATGTTTTTCTAAGGCAAACGTCAAATTTGATAGCAGAGAGAATTATATCACGTGTAGCCTTCAAAATTAGTATTATTGCAATATTATATCAGATATCACAATATTGTTTTGATAATATATATTTAGAAAACCATATCATGATATGAACTGTCAAAAAACGTAAACAAAACGACATAATATTCAATTTTTAAAGAATTCCCGAAAAAAGAGTAATAAAAAAATCACAAAATCATTAAAATATTTATAAAAATCGTTTATTGTTCCTTTTGTTGTTGGAATATATAAATTTGTTTAAGAAAAATACAACATTCAACGATGTTTACTGCATGGTTGCTTAAAAATTGTGAAATATTATGATATTTGCAAAAATACTTGGCGCCATGCTAGATATGAGAGAAAATATAATTTGTTTTTTCTCGTTAATCTGCTGACGTTCTCTCTCATATTATATCAGAGTTAATATCAGTTGTAGACACTACCCAGCGGCGAACATTGCCTACCACATTATTTCTCTTCGATGATGTGTGCAACACTTTGTAATCAATGAATGGTAACTTACAAAGTATATGAAAGTAGTATATGGAGTTCCGAAAAATGAATTACGTTCATCTTTTGTATCACATTTATATACAAATGTATTTTATTTTTTAGTTGTAAATCAAATGTTCGCCGTCTTTGTCAGACTACTCGTACGTTGCAAAAATTTTAATTAACAAAATCAGATAAAAGTGCTAGAAAACAATTTAAAAAAGGTACAAGACAAAAGGAAAGACAAAACATTTAAGGAAAAAATAAAAGAATGCAGTAGACAAAAAACAAAACAAATTTATTTAATGGAATATTCCCAAAAAACTGAAGTGCGCAGTACGTACGAGCTGCCTACTGCCGGCTTACAATGTATGCGAGATTGTATTCGAGCTACCTACTGCCGACTTACAAAGTATGCGAGATTGTATTCGAGCTGCCTACCGCCGACTTACAAAGTATGCGAGAATGTATTCAGGCTGCCTACCGCCGACTTACAAAGTATGCGAGAATGTATTCGAGCTGCCTACTGCCGACTTACAAAGTATGCGAGATTGTATTCGAACTGCCTACTGATAGCTTACAATGTATGTTAGGAAGTAATGAGCTTTTGTTGGATGAACACCACACTAGCTCGCTTACTTTGTGTGCAGGTAGTAGGCGTTCACTCTACAAATGCGGCAATGTGTATGAAAAAGTATACTAGGATCGTATATGAGATGGTGTGCATTACTGACTTACAAGTGTGCATCGGATCATCGCTTACGTAAGCGAAACTTTGGCCGCTGGGTATGTAAGAGGCCAGTATATGTATACTCTTACAACAATAAGTTTATTTTTATTTTATTTTGTAAATTTTTAGCTAAATAAATAAAAAATTGAATTCGAAGTCAAATAAATTTAATTTGAAACACAAGAAGTTCAATTTGCAATAAACATAGTTTAATTTGAAATACAAAAAATTTAATATGAAATGAAAAAAATTTAATTTGAAATGCAAGAAATTGAATTTGTGTAGCAAAACATTGTGTTTTACTTGTAAAGAATTGAATTTGATTGCAAAAATTGTTAATTTGAAAGTAAAAACCTATATATTCTATCATCTATTGAATCAAATAAAACAAGTAAATTTTTATCTTCAAAACGTATATGTATATATATCTGTATTATATTTTTTAATGTTTTAAAATTATTTTATAAACATAAATAATAAACATTTATTATAATCGACTTATATATTAGAAAATAATATAATTTAAAAAAAAGAAAGAAAAATATGGATAGAAAACATAATAAAACAATGTGTACAAAATGTAAATAATTTTGAAACAATAAAAAAGATATAATTATATATTTAAAAAAAATGTTCCATAAAATACAACTTATATTTACATTATATTTATGGTTTACAATAGACTTTAAGTAAATTGTATAAAAAAGAATACAATTTCTGACTTTAGTTTTACATATCTTTTTGTTAACAGTTTGCTTTTAATTATGTATTAATAATAACAATTTGCAAATAAAAAAAATATAAAAACTTTTACAAAAAAAGATTAAACAAAATATTTACTTTTTTGTTGTTTATTGTTTTCGTGTTTTTTTTCATGTAAAAGTTTGAAAATATTAAAAATAAATAAATTAAATAGAACTCGCGCTAAACGTGATTTTCATTTGCGTTACATATTTATGACAAATATTATATAATAATTTTTATATATCTAGGTATACATATGAAAGAAAGCAAGTACGTGTTTGGACTTTAAGAAAATGTATAAAATATATTTGTAAAATAATATGAAATTAATAATAAAAAACAAAACAAGAAAGATATATTTTAATGCCTTCAAACTAGTTCCAAATTCAAGCAATGACCAGAGGTGATCGTTCAATCATTCACGCATGTGGATTTCATTGAGGTGCTTGGCTTGATCTACGTTTATCTTTTTCCTTCTCCTTATCGCCACCTTTGCGACCAAATATTCTAAAAACGCCGCTACGACGATCTTCCTTAGACTTGCTTCCTTTCACACCCGATACCGACGATATGGACTGAGCTTCACTTTCACTGGAACTTTCCGCTGAGGCACGTGACAAATTTATGGAATCTGGTTGCAAAGAAACTGGCCGGTTCGATTCAAATCGACTTGTACCCCAACCTGTGATATAAAAAAATGTATTTTATTTTAAGATCATAGAAAAGAGAACGCTTTAAAAAAAAAAAAAAACATGCACTGACTTTAGTAATTATTCAAATTAGATATAAAATACACTCAGAATTTTTAAGTTTTTTTTTTAACATTGCAGATTATTGTCATATGAGTTTTAGCGAAGGCGTAGAAAATAACTTTAAATTGAGAGCATATTTTTGTAGAAATTTGTTTTGAAGTAAAAGGAAATTACTTTGCAAACTAGTGCGCAAATAGGACCTATTTATTTTTGAAGTTCTTGTATAAGAAGTTCCTTCAAACCAAACGTACAAAAGAAAGCATGCAAGAGAAGAAAAAATATAGAAAATAAAATTATATTACTCTACCACCATTTTAAAATTTAAAGTATACGTAATTAATGTTGGTAAAATAAAAAATAAAATAAAAGTGATAATAAGCTGAATAAAAGTTGTCGCAATAAATACTAACTTTATGGAAAATTGTTTAATAAATATTAATTTATAATTATAAAAAACTGCTTAAAATACTTTACTAGAATTTCAATAAAACAACTTCGAAGAAATATTACCAAAATAAATGAAATACTTTTAGCTGATGTGTGAAAACCTTTTTCGTATTGAGCTGCACTTGGCGATGTAGAGAAATGCAATAAAATTTGAAGCAGTTTTGTGCATAATTTTAGTTTAAAAAACTAAAAAACACGCTTCGGTATCAAACTAATTATCCATATAACCAGATAATTATACGTATAACGCGTTCCGAGTTTTGTTTTGGGAATTTCCAAAACCGGCCACTTTCCCTAAAAAAAGACGGCAACTTCAATTTTCGCATTAAATAGAGTGACCGTTAATAGTTCAGATATAAGTTTCACGGCCAAAACGCGTACCGAGTATTAAAACTCCGTTCCGATTGGGTTAGTGAAGTCGTTCCGAGTTTTTTGGGAATTTCCAAAGTTGAATTCAGGGAACATCAAAATACCTCCACTTCTTTAGAAACAATACGGCAACTTTAATTTTCGCACTAAAACTAGACTGGTTATAGCCCACGGCAAAAACGCGCACCCCATATGAAAAACGTGTTAGCGAATTGGTTTCGATTTTTTTTTGGGAATTTCCAAAATCGGCCACTTTCCCTAAAACAATACGGCAACTTCAGTTTTCGCATTAAATCGAGTGACCGTTAATAGTTCAGATATAAATTTCACGGCCAAAACGCGTACCGAGTATGAAAACTCGGTTCCGATTGGTTTAGCGAAGTGGTTCCGAGTTTTTTTTTTGGGAATTTCCAAAGTTGACTTCAGCAAACGTCAAAATACATCCACTTCTACAGAAACAATATGGCAACTTCAATTTTCGCACTAAAACTAATGACTGTTTATAGTCCACGGCAAAAACGTGCACCAAATATGAAAAACGTGTTAGCGAAGTGGTTTCGATTTTTTTTTTTGGGAATTTCCAAAATCGGCCTCGTGAATCCCCAAAATCTCCACACTTCCCCGGAAGCAACCCTTATAGTTCACGGCAAAAACGCGCACCAAATATGAAAAACGTGTTAGCGAAGTGGTTCCGATTTTGTTTGTTTTTTTTTGGGAATTTCCATAATTGGCTTCGTGAGTCCCCAAAATCTCCCCACTTCCTCGGAAGTAATATGTCAACTCCAATGCTAGTACTAAAATGGAAAAACTGTATATACAGTTTTATTTACCTGCCATGTAATAATCGCTCATATGGCTTGGTTTTCGAGTGTAGCGTACATACAAGCAAGCAAACATATAAATGAAAGTAGTATAAGCGAGTAAAAAAAAGTATAGGTCATTGAACTTGGCCTCTGAAAGAAGAGGCAGTTTATTCTGATTCACTATCTTACACGATCGTACGATTCATTCACAGGAAAATGTTCTAAAAGTCTGGCCAACTTTACAACATTGCTTCAAAATGGCCTTGTAGTGCCACACTATTGATGATTGTAATAATAACGTAGTTCTTGTTTAGCGTTTTTTATTTATTGAATCTCATTATTGAAGTATTCGAATCTTAATACTAAATAAAAAAATGTGCGTTTACTAAAGTCCGGTCAATACTAGACGAAAAGTTTTATTATGTGGCAATTAGTTATGTATATTGGCAAAATCGCCTATTTGACGCTCTTCTCAACCGAGTGTGACCGCTAAAACTAAGAGGATTTGGGTGAAATCGCAGCTTTCTGAAATACCTTGACGGGTACTTTGAAAATTCGTCTTTTACCAGTGGAACACACAGATCCTTGTGAATACAGTAAGCGTTCAAAGAATTTGGTTTTCTCGCCTTTGTATTTTCTCCATGGTTGATGTTGAGGCGGTGCCCCGTACTTGAATTCCATAGCAGCATACAGTTATTTCAAAATGAATATTGATGGACGAACATGTTTGTTTACACAGTGTGAATGTAACATGAGCACATTTTTGTTCATTAACTTTGATTTTCCAAAGTTTTAGGCATTTCTCTAATATTGAAATATATTTTTGCTGTCGTCGTAAAGCAGCTCTGGGCTGAAGAACAGCTCTCGCGTCATCCGTTGGATGATCAACCAATTCGAAGTGTATTTTACGTAATTTGAGCATCGTATCTAATGCTGGGTGAACCAGTGCGTTGTCTTGAAGAAAGAGCACTTTTTCCTTCTTTAAATTTTATTTATTTACAAGTCTATGAATTACACAGCCATGTTCCGAGAAACGTGCGATCTGAAATCGCAAAGCGTTTTCAAAAACGCTTAATTGATTTGAAGATGTTGTAAGGAACGCGCGTTTTACTGACGTTTCGGAGTTGTTTACGAAAAAATACAACATGTGTTTTACGTTGTATGTTTGTGGTAGAAATAGAAAAATTTTTTAATTTGTTTTTTTTTTGTTATTGAAAATCTGTAAATTACTTTCAACTTTTTTTTTTTTGGAATAAAACGAAAATATATAAAATTTTAATTGTGAATAGTTTTATTTCATTTTGCAAGTCCAATTTTAGCAAATTCAATCAGTTCACTTCAATATACACATGCGAGTTGAAGTCGCCAGTTTTAAGTGATATGCGTTTTCCAGAATACCTATTTGGCGATTTCAAATCGCAAACCCATATTTCTTGCCTTATACGCTTCTCAGAACACCTATTTGGCGTTTTCAAATCGAAAACGCTAAATTTAAGCGATTTGCGTTTTTCAGAACATGCCTGTATGTTGAGAAATAAATGGGTTTTGATAAATAAAAGCCCTCGTATACTAAAACAATCGCCCATACTAGTAGGAGGATAGTACGTGTAGGAGAGAAAGGAGGCAGTGCCTGAATTCGCCGATGCACGCACCTAACAATGAACTCGCCTTGTACAACACCATGATACAAAAAATAAGGTAGTCGCTTCGCTACAACAATAAAAAAAACAGATATTTTGTTTGTGTGAAAAGGCGAAGCACACTTAAGCTGTCAAAAGTTGTTGATAAAGAACATGTAGAAAAATTTAAATGGCGCCGAAAAAGGTGAATAAAACTTGACAGAGGAAGTGCCGCCATATTAACCGAATTCGCCTTGATACAACACCAGGTGTGTTCCACGAGATCTCGGACTAATGAGAGTAAAAAGCAAATTACTCTCTAAATTTGGAAGGTTTACCCAAAACTGCTGGAACGTAAAAAACCACAATTGTACATCTTGCAATAGTAGTGCTGCTTACTTTTTAGATTAAAGTATATTTTAGTGATTTTAGACGCTTAAACGCATAACATCATATAAACAAAAGATTTGCATTATTGGCAACAGCTGTAAAATTAAAAGCAATGTAAAACATTCAATCGATTTTTATAGTACACATTTATAAAATGAAAAGCCGAATAACAATTGCATGTTCTGCTTACAATTTCACAACATTATTTTTAGTTTGGGCAACCTTCCATTTTGCTTTTTACTAATTTTTAAACAAAAACTTTTTTCCAATTTGCAAATTTTCAGTTTCATAAGCACATATGTAAACATAAAACAGCTGATTGCTCAATTCTAGTCCGAGCTAACCCAAAGAAAAAGTTCGGGCTAATATGTACAGGAAATGAAAAAAATTACTCTCTCATTTTCTCTCCAAATTGTACAAAAATTGTTACGTGGAACGCTTTTGGACTACTTTGGACTAGTTCGGACTGTTTTGTTATTCACGTGGAACACACCTACCATGTTGTTTTTGCATCATTGCAAGGCGAATTCATTATTAGGTGCTTGCATTAGCGAATTTCTTATCCCACACGATAAAAATAACTTACTAACAACGCGCGTGTTTCTTGTCACCAACTTTTGACAGTTGAGGTTAAAAATTCGCCATTTACACAAACAAAACACCTGTTTTTTTAGTGGTTGTATTATTGTAGGGAAGCGGGTACGTTTTTGTCCTTGTACTTATTATAATCCCAGTTTCACCTGGTAAAATGAGTTTACCTTGATTATAGCAAAATAGAAATGTTTTTTGCCCAATACTTTTTTTTTTTAAGGGAAACTACATTTAAAAAGTATCATTTATGTTGGTGATGTGTGTCCGGAAGATGTTTTATCGCAAATTCTTAAATTTAGTAAATTGTAAAATTAATTTTTAACCAATACCCTCAATATTATGATGATGATTATTGTTATTGATGACACTCATGTAACTTGGATTATTAATGGAGTTATTTTCAATGCTATTCGAGTTGGCTGTGAAATGCCACACTGTACGACTTTGTTGCGCGGAGGAGGAGGAGGATGATGATGATGATGTTATTGATGACATTGTTGTGGATGTTGTTGTGGTGGAGGTTTGCTGATTAAATACTGTTGCTGTTGTTATGAAATTGTTGTTAGTATAGTTATTGACTTGTTGGAGATGTTTACCGTTGTTACTTGTTTGGTTGCTGTTGCTGCGGGTAATTAGTACATTGTTTGAAGTGGGACTGTTGCCGCCGCCCACGCTTGAATTAGATGAAATGGTGGTGTGTATGGTTCGTTTTGTAGTATTCACTGGTGGTGTTTGCTGTTGTTTGTGGCCTGCAGCTGTTTCCATTTCAATAAATTTCGTCACCATATCAGAACGACCACCGGTTGTATTATTATGACTAATTGTTGTATTATTGCCTCCCAAACTTGATCTCGGGGCTGCACTTATTTTATGCTGCTGTTGTTGTTGTTGATGTGGCAGCTGTTGCTGCTGATGCTGTTGTGGTGCCCTGGTAAAATTACCTTGAGATTCGCTTGCCAGCATGCTTGTAGCTGCAGCAGCAGCATTAAAAGCATTTATACGTTGTTGCACTTGAGCTTGATGTTGATGCTGGCTTGTTTGTTGTTGCTGACTGCCACCACCACTACCAGCAGCAGCAGCAGCTTTAGGATCAGCTCTGCCTAATGGTGGCATTGTCGTTGGCAATGGTGGAGGATTTTCTATGCAGGAGGTTTTTAAGTAGTATGATATTTTTGTATTTGGAAATTTTAATGTTTAAAATGAATGAAAGGGGATTTTGAAATGTAAGGATAAAAAGAAAATTATGACATCTTAATGCTTTATAACAAAACTTGACTACACTTTAAGACATTGTACAACATAACATAATTGAATTTTATTCCAATAAATATCTTACCTGATTGTCTTGCCTCACTATTGCGTTTTAGAACAACGACATTTTCGTCGTGAGATCCATTTGGCAGTCTCGGCAAGCTACCACCGATAATTTCGGCACCATACTCTGCAAAATTAGTAGAAGTTGTTAGAATATCTTTTTTTTAATTTTGGCATTTTTCTGTTGAGGAAAATCTTACCCATATTTGCATTAGGAGGGTTGCGCATGGCCACTAAATGATCTGTGCTCTGGCGATTGGGTACAGGTGGTGGCGCACCTCTTGGCGGAATTGGTGGCTTGTGTTCATATCCAGCGGATCCGGTTGGTGACGATGGCGAAGGTAGTTGCTAAGAAAATTTAAAGAAATATTATATTTAATACTTTTTTTATGCATTTTATATTTATTGAATCTTCAAAATGAACTAACAATAAATATTCAAATCTTAATAAGAAATATAAAAATAAAATATTTAATATAACGAGGTGTACAACTTTGCTTCCGCCGTTTTTTTCCCAAAATACAAAGCTTTACTCAGCAGATCTACATATCACTGGTCCAGTTCAGAGCCAACCTGAGAAACGGATGGAAGAGTCCAATCCACCTACATCACATTCCGATAGGTCTGCCATATCATGAAGCGTCAATCTGCCCTTTTATAAGAATGTGGTGGACACCGGCAGAGCAAGGGCTCAACATTCTTTACTTTCTCCTCCTCCTTACAGTTTCTACAGAAATCATAAAATGGAAAATTTTATCTGCTCGCAAACTGACTTTTAATTAAAAATCTAAATCGACCCTTAAAATTTAACCACCCTTTATATTTGCATATCTAGCAAGAATATCCATGCATATAAGTGTGTATATGTATATTCTACTGCTACCAACTCACCTGCTGTTGTTGCATTTGCTTCTGCAAAAAGTTCATTTGCGGCGTAGCAGTTGAGTTAATCGAAATGCTACTATTGATAGAGTTGGTACGCGATGCAGTTCTTCTTTGTGAATCAGGCGATGAAGTACGAGAACTCACAGGCGATTCTACACTTTGACCACTGGCTACTTTAATATCAGGAAAGCTGGTCGATTGCTGCTGCACAAGTAAAATAATATTATATAAATTAAGGAGAGAGTTTAAAAGAGAACCAACATTTTACGTTACCTTCATGGACTCATCATAACTTAATAACTGCAAATTTGGTGGTAGACTAGCGTGAAATGATATTTTACGCACCCAATCATTCATTATTTCCAGTGAGGGGGCTTCAAACAAGAATTCTGATCCGTCGGGCAGTTTCAATCTAAATACGTATTTTTTCTTTGTATAATCCTCGGCACGTTCACATTTTGCCCCGAGAATATTGACTGGTGCATTGGCAGTTTTTTGCTGTAGAAAATCATTTTCATCTTTGAAAAAGCATAACAGTTGCCCGCATAAAACAGTATGGAATTGTTTCCAGGAACGTACTGGTGCTTTTTTGCCGCCCGATTGCAGACCATGTTTTCTTTCTAGCATACCTTGAATTTCGACTGGTGGCAAATCAAAACCTTCACCTTTCTGATTTTTTCGAAAGGATTGAGCGCGACGACGTGTTGTAAATGAGGGTGTACGTTTGGGCTGCTTTTGTTGCACCTTCATGGATTCAGCGCGTTTAACATTTTGATCGGAACCGCGTCTTAGACGATCACCAAAGATATTTGACGAAGAGCTCTTTTGTAAACCATATTGATCTTCATCGTAAAGAGATGCAGGCCTAAATGTAGATTGTGCAATTTGACCGGGTATATTGTTACCAGAGACTGGATTTACCATCGGTCCGGAATATATGGGAGTCTTTTCTTGATTGTTGGCATTATTTCTGTGCTCCATTTGCTTTTCAGCGCGTCTGCGTTCTTCATTAAGACGTTGCAATTCTTTTTGCTTTAACATTTCTAAACGTTCCTTTTCCAAACGTTCCTTTTCTTTAAGTTTGGCCAATTTTTCGCTTTCGACTTGTTTACGGAATCTCTGTTCTAGCAATGTTATACGTTTGATAGTTTGGAATTTTTCTTCTTGAGCTTCGACAGTTTTTTCAAAATCGGAGTGGCGCCTCAACAGATCTTCAACTTGTGGTATTGAATCACCAACTTTAGTGTCTTTAAGTAAAGGTTCTCTGCTGACAATCCAATTTTCCAAAATATCTGCATCTTTTAAGAACATTTGGGTATCCAAATTGAGTTCGTAAATTTCCTTACGCTGCTGCAAAGTTTGTTCCAAAAGCTCATGCCTTTGACTTAGAACTTGTATTTTTTCTTCGATTTCATGAGCTAAGAAGTGTTTCTCTCTTATAAGTTTTTCACCTTTGGTTTTAAAATTGGCAAATGTTTCATCTCTTGCTCTTATTTCAGCATAATGCTCCTTGACACTTGCCAACAGAGACTCTGCTCCGGCAACCGAATTAGCCAAATCAGGAGCCGTTATCTTTGCTAACATTTCATTGATCCACGCTATTAGATCCCGATACTCATCAAAGTAGGACTGTAACTGTTCCGCTTGTTGCAGTTTCTCTTTGCGTATATTTGATTTTTCTGTCAAATCAGCCCAAGCTTCAATGGTTTCGTCTCGCTTGACTTCAATGTGTTCCTTAGCATCGGGATAAACTTCCGCCAAATTGTTGGCTTCATTCATAACTGAGTTAACTTGTTCTCGTATGGCTTCCAGCTCAGATTCAAACACTAAGTGTTTGCGATTTAAAGCCTGAATACTTTCCAAATCTTGACCATAATCTTCTGACAATAAGTTGGACTCTTTTTCATTAATAAGCGATATGGTTTCATCAGCGACACGATCATAAACATGTACCTGCTTTGCACCATCTAGGGCATCCTTACGTGCTGAAACAAGATCTTTAAGTTCATCCCACAGTTGTTTGGTTTCATCACGTTTAGTTTTAATCGATGCTCTGTAAGGGTTGTTTTCTTTTAAGAGTTGATCGCCTTTTTCCAACAAAGCATTAACTCTTCCTTCATTCGCTGTCAAGTTAGAAACAAAAGTCTCAAATACCAATATCAATTGCTCCACATGCTCAACATCTTCACCATAATCTTCAGATGCAGTTACAGCCATTTGATCATTAATCCACTCATGGAGATCTTCGGTTTCACGCAAATATTCAAATAATAAATTACTTTCCTGTAAGCGAACTTCGCGGTCCCTGGCCAAACGTTGCAGTTCACTATATTGGCTATTAACAGAGTCTTGTTTTGATTTTATATTGGCGCTGTCAAAGTGATTACGTTCGATTAAGTTCGAAGCCAGTTTGTTAACTTTTTCAATGGAGGGCTTGAATGATTGCAATTCTCGTTGCAAGACTTCAAGTTTCTTTTGATGTGATTGCACTGAAAGCTCATCTTTACCGTAGTCGGAAGATACAACTATGGGCCTTTTTTCCTTAATCCAAGACTCGGCCTCATTGGCTTCGACATAGAACATTTGTGACTCCACAGCATCCAAAAGTCTTAGACGACGGATACTACACAATTCACGAAGTTTAACTAATTTATTCTTAATACGATCGCACTTGTACTGAATCTGTTCCAAAGCGAAATGATTATCTCGTATCATATGATCTCCACGCTGAAGCAAAGATTGTATTAAAGGTTCCTGAGATAACAGTTCAGCTTCCAAAGCTTGGTGCTTCTTTTGTAGAGTCTGGACAGCAGTTAGTGATGAACCAAGGTCTTCAGATGCAGCAATTGCTTCTTTCTCAGCTAGCCAGTGTAATTCATCTTCAGCATCGCGCAAAAATTGTTGTAAACTGTAAGAGTCTTCTAAGTTTTCTCTTCTTATACCAAGCGGTTCGTGCAGCGTGTGATAACGTTTGATAGTGGACATAGCGCGCTCGTGTATATCATCTTTGAGGAAGTGATCAGCCTGGAAGAATTTCTCATCATGAAGTTTTATGTGTTCAGCTAATTCTGCGTGATGGGCTACATCGGCCTCCAAGCGTTCATGTTTCTTTATAAGATTTGTGACAGCAGCTAAATCTTTACCATAGTCTTCATTTGACAAATGAGACTCAACCTCGTCCATCCAGTTATTAAATTCATCAATACTGCGATTGAATGTAAGTGCTTCATAAGCTTGATTCAGTTTTTCTTTCTTTTCTTTAGAAGCTGCTTTCAGTTTTAACCAATCAGCTTCAAGCATTTCCAACTGTTGAGCGATTTCATCCTTGGCGTAATGCTCATTTTTAATTAACCGTTCTCCCTCTTTGATGACATCTTGAACTCTGGAGGCATTGTTGAGTAGCTCACTATCAAAAGCATTATGTTTCTGCAATTTGCTTTGCAAATTGCTTGGCTCTCTAAAATTTTCATCCATTGCCACTTGCATTTTTTGCAAAAGCCAGCGATCGATTTCATATAGACTTCTTAAGAATTCTTGCAATTGCAGAGATTGAAGTAGCCTTTGTTTTCGTTCTTGTGAAGAATTGTTAAGTTTTTCTTTTCTTCTTACTATATAATTTAGTTTTTCTCTAATGACATCGGCTCCACTGGGTTCACCTTCTAGTATTGAATTGGCAAACTTTTCTAAGCCTGTAACATTGTCGGAATCCAAAAGTTTTTCAAAAGCCTCATGTTTTTTAAGGAGCCTTTCGACTGCCGTATATGAGTCGCCCAAGTCATCATTGTTGAGAAAAGCCTCTTTGTTGGCCAACCATATCTCTACTTGTTCAACCTGTGCCTTAAACAATTGCAATTGGTGGGCTTCCGTCAAATCTTTAGCCCTTTGACTCCAAGCTTCATGAAGATTGCGGTGTAAGTCTTCTAATATATTAAGATATTGTTTGGCTCTATCAGTTTTATCGTTGCCTGATAACTGTTCGCCTTGATATTTCAAGTCTTTAAAGGCTCTGTCACGACCATCGATTTCAACTTTTCTTTCTTGGTGCAATTCTAATTGTGTCTCACAGTCATTTATAGTCATGGGATTAGGAGCAGCGTTCATTTTCTTAATCATATCATTAACCCAAAGTTCCAGCTCACGAACGTCTGAAACGAACTTGTGTACCAAGTAAGCTTCATTAAGAACTTTACGCCTCCTAACGGCCAAGTCTTGTAACTGCTTCCAAGATAGTGATAAGCTGTCCAGTTTCTGCGCAATATCTATAGCCCGTTCAGGGTACTTGTTTTGCAGAGTACGAGCATTATCTTCATGTTCAGATATTTTCTGTTTGACGGCGGACATATCACATTCCAAAGCATCTTCACGGCGTATTAAGGTCTCAACAGCAGCCAAATCACGACCAGTGTCTTCAGAACTCATAGCCAACGTTTTTTCAGCTATGCGTTCAGCTGTGTCTTCAACATCTCTATTAAAAACATGGATTTCATTTGCTCCTCCCAGTAAGGCACGGTATGCATTTAAAGCTCCTTGCAGTTGACGCCATTTGTTGTTGAAATCACGTCGTCGTTTGTCGATGTTGGCCGATTCTGCGGGAACTTGGCCTTGATTTATCAATTTGTCAGCTAGAATATTAATATGCTTTACCCTCTGATCATCTACTCGCATATCGGAGTCAACGTCGTCCAGTTTACGCATTAAAGCATTGCAATGTTCTAAGTCTCTTCCCATATCGCCGGCTTGAACCATCATTTCCTTATCTCTTATCCAGGCTTCGATTTTGTCTAGCTGGTTGTTAAATTCTAAAATGTCTTGTGCTTCCTCTAAGCCGCGACCACGATTTTCAAGCTCATCCAAAAGACTCTTCCAGGCCGAAATTACACGATCAATTGCTTGCTTGATTTCGGGCGAAGACTCGTGCTGTTTCGAAAGTAAGATTAATCCCTTCTCTTGGATTTCTTTAATACGTCCTTGATTTGCAGCTACTTCGGCTTGGAAGGCTTGATGTTTTTGTAGTTTCTTAATTTTTTCATCCAATTTAGAGACTTCATTGTAGTTGCCTGCATCCGCTTCTAATTTCTTTTTCTTCTCGCTTATCCAAGATTCAGCTTCAGCACAATCTCTCACAAATTGAGCATAGAGGAGAGCATCTTCCAGTTGGTAGCGTCTAACTGCACAAAGATCTTTGACTTTTTGACGCCTTGCTAAAACACCTTGAAGAATAGTTTGAATATTGGCACTATCGTAGTGTCTTTGTTCGATAAGTTTACGACCATGCTCTTGTAATAAAGCCACTTTATCTTCTTGAGTCTGTATAAGTCTTTCGAACTCGTCGTGTTTTTTAATTTGGTTTTGCACATCCTCAACGGTTTGTCCAAAATCAGAGCTGGATAAGGCTGCCTGTTGGGAGCTAGAAAGATTATCGATTTGCTTGGCATCACGCAGGAAACAGAAGAGATCAATCTTTTGCTCTAGCATGATTTTCTTTTTATTCCAGGCAGTATGCAATTTTGCCCGTTCATCCAACATAGCTGAACATTTTTCTTCAACCTCTGCCGCAGCATAGTGCCCGGTTTGTACCATAGAATCACTTAATTCATTAAGTAAGCGGAACTTATCTTCACGTGCTTCAATTTCACCATAAATTGCATCATGTTGAATTTTAAGCCCTGTAGCGCCAGCAGCATCACTGACATGTTCTTCGGCCTGTAAAGCTGCACGTAAGTTTGATGACCAGGACATTATATCTCTCACATCAGTTAAGAACGTCTGTAAATCATAACTGGCAGCTAAACGATCGCCTCTAGACCCAGAGCGTTCTTTTAAATCATTCCAGGCAGCCACTACTTTATCTTGCTGTTGGGCTATAGCAGCAGCGTTTGATGGATATTTGGCTTGTAGACGCACTGAATCTTCAACCAAAACTTGCAGTTGCGCTTCTAGAGCAACTAAATCATTTTCAAATCCTTCATGCTTGCGTGTAAGAGCCAACGCTGAATTCAAGTCTCTTCCCAACTCAGTAGAAAGTGCTGCATTCTTGTCTTGAATACGAAACAGAGCCTCGGCTACATCCCGATGGAAACGGTGAATTTCGCCAGCAGCATGCAATTTTTGTTCTCTCAAATTCAATAATTTAAGCAGATTTTCCCAAGACATGTGCAATTGTTCCTGCCTCTTTTCAACATCTGGAGCATAAGGACTTTCGGTATCAATAAGCTTTTTGGCTAAAACTTCACACTGTACTACACGATCGGCACCCACTTCGACGCGATGTTTTAGATCATCGAATTTGTTCTGTAGCAATTGCAAGTGTTCATAGTCTTGTCCGTAGTCTTCAGAAGAAGCTACCTGTTCTTGTTCTTTAATCCATTGTTCAACCTCATCGGATTCAATAAAGTATTCATGCATATACAGGCTCTCCATTAGCCGTAATTGTCTTTGAGAAGCAAGTTTATGCAAGGATTTTAGCATTTTCTCTATCAATTGTTGTTTGGCGGATAGAATTTTGCTGTCTGGATGATTAGTTGCCACCATGGCAGCACAATTGTGGCCCATTTCAGTGACAATTCCTGTATAGGTGTCTAGCTCCAACTCAATTGTTTTATGTTTAGTTAAGAGTTTGGCAGCAGAGTCTCGATCTCTGCCATACTCAGTGGATCGAAGAGCATTTTGTTTTTCGCCCAACCAAGCTTCAATTTCACTGGCATCGTAAAGGTACTGTTGAGCCTTCAAAGACATTTCTAACTTTTTACTGCGTTCACTTGTGTTGTATTCTAAATCATTCCAGGCATCTTCTAGCTTTGTGCATAAATTTTTGACATTCTCCTTTTCAGGATGATTTTGCTGCACTAAGGCCTGACCAGCTAGTAAAGCTTTATTGATCATGGGCTGATGGCCTTTAATTTCAGCCTCTAACTTCTTGTGCTTTTTGGATAATGTTTGAGCTTGATGCAAATTTTGACCCAATTCTTTAGATTTGGCAGCTGGCAAATGATCGTTAATCCATTGGAATTCATTATCCAGTTCAAAGACAAACTTGTGGTAGTTGAGACTTTCCTCAAGCTCATCCCGCCTCTTCTGCATGGGGTCACGCAGTAATTTGAATTTATTTTGAATATTTTTAGATTCATTTTTAATATTGTCAGCATTGAAGTGCCCTTCATGAGCCATTTCTTCACCTGAATTCACAAGTTCGTCGATCTTTTGCTCCCATATAGTGATTTCAGATTCTAGCAATTGATGTTTATTTATAAGATCCTTGCAACTTCTCAAATCATTGCCTACATCTTTGCTCTTTAAGGCAGCATCTAGTTCTCCCACTTTTTTCTTCGCATCTTCAATAGACCTGTTATGTTCACGCTGAAGAGCGGCCTGTTCCAGTTTACGGCCCTTATCCTCTGATAAGACCAAGAGATCTTTCCATTTTTTATTCAAGTTATTGACGCGATTTACAACTTCAGGCTTACGATTGTTAGCTGCTATCAGTTGTTCACTGTCTTTATTTATATTGCGCAACTGACCTTCATTGGCTCTTAGTTCCCGTTCGAACGCTTTATGTTTTTGTAATTTTCGTGGCAGGTTGCTTAGATCACGATAGTTTTCGTCTCCAGCTATTTTCGTTTTATCGTTTAGCCAGGCATCCAAATCATCCGCTTCAGCTGCAAACTTGTGGAAATCTTTAGAGGCTTGCAAGGAACGTTTTCGCTCAAAAGCTTTATCTTTAACAGCCTTTCGTTTCGCCAAAACTTGGTTGCGACGATCATCAATACTGAAATGTAATTACAAAATTAAATATATTTTTGATATATTAGTAAGTACCAGTTTACACACATCAAGTTCTACTCGTCAAGTTTTGATTTTGTGGGAGAACGGGGAGAAGACAAGGGTGCAGGCTTGACAGTACCGTCAAGCTTAAAATGAAATGTCATAAAAGGCAACAAACTTAAACTTGACAACACAAAGCTTTTCTGTGTGAGCGTAAATGCAAGTTTAAAAGGAAATTGAAGTAGAACTGACCAACAAAACCTAATGTGTATAAACTGGGACTAAACGTAAAGTTCAAGGCAGCTTTAACAGGTAGGGGCAGAATTACAATAAATACAATACCAAAAGACATCACATGTATTTTGTTGATAGAAATTACGAAAAGTTGTCAAAATGTTGTTTTTATTTTGCTGGAAAAAGCCAGAAAGTTTATACGTTTTTTTCAGAATTATGTATCTTGTAAATAAAATTTTGACAAATTTACGCAAAGGAAACACAACACAGGTGAGCTTATACCCGTACTCTGGTAAAGCTGACTTGGCAAAGTTCGAAAAATATTTACTATTTGTCATCGTAGTGCTTATTGGCAATTAATTTATCTGCGTTATCAGAAAAAGCTTTAAGAATTTTGTCTTGAGCCATCAAACTTTTCTCGAAATCTAAATGACGTTTCAAAATTGCTTCGACTTCATCTAAAGAATTCTGTAATAATAAAAGTATGCACTATTATGCAAAAATATGTTAAAAAAAATTAACAAATTGAATTCTTACTCCCAAGTTATTATATTCCAAGAAAGCTTCATGACTCTTAGTAGTGGCATCAATTTTGTCCGCTTCACGGTTGAAAATTTGCAGTTCCACACATTGTTGCAACCATTTATGTTTTTCCAACCAACCGCGATGAATGGCATCCTGTTCGGCCTTTAAGCGTTCAATAATCTTTACAGTTTCGTGCGTATTAGGTTTACCATCAGATAATTGTTTGCCCAAATTTATAACTTCGGCAAATTCATTGTCATGTGCCTTGATATCATCGCCCAAGTCATTGTGTTGCTTCAAAAGCTTATTTGCGGTTTCAACATCTCTGGCTGGCTCATCAGAGTTTAATTGATCTTTCACCGAATCAATCCAGGCCAATAAAGTTTTGGCGCTATTGTTGAAAATTTGTTGACCCACAGCACTTTCGATACGTGTTCTGAGCTCACTGCTCTTGTTGTGCACTTGTCCCCACATATCTTGCACCTCTTGCTGCCGCGCTGTAACATTGTCTCTTTCAGCTGGATAAGCATTTTTCACAGAATTTCCTAAGTAATTTACGCGATTTACCTTGTCTTCGATGGGCGCCAGCTCACGTTCCATATTTTGGTGTCGTCTTTGTAAAGCTTGGACGGTTTTCAGATCTGGACTAATTACAGCTGTGTCTAATTGTAACATTTTCTCACTCATCCATACTTTGGCTTCGTCACAAGTGCGATTAAACAATTCAACACTGGATGCACCTTCCAAGCTCTTTTCCTTTTGCACTTTAGCGTTATTAAGCCTCTGCCAAATTTGATGAATTTGTTTTTGACGCGCTATGATCTTATCCAGTTGAGAATGACCCTGTCTGCGGAACGTATCCACAGCTGTATCAATTTCTTCGATACGCTTCGAAGCAGCTGAAAGGTCAGTTAAGAATTTTTCAAATTTTCGTTTTGCATTTTCAACCCCTTCACCGCCCTCGTCGGATTTAATCATACGTTCCTTTTCTTTCATCCACTTTTCGAAATCATCACATTCACGATAGAAACCAAAAAGATGAATAGAGTCCTCCAAGAGAGCATGACGTTTTTGCGCCATATCTTGCAATTCATCATAAGTCGCATTAATACGTTTTTGTCTTTTCTCTACACTGTCAGAATTTTCATTAATACTGTTAACGGAAGTGCGGCGCTTAACTACAGGCTTGGGCAGAGCAACGGCAGGTTTGACACGCTTTACTGGTACTACCTGGCGTACTAAGATTGTCTTTTTTACCTTTTGCAAAGCTTTGACTTTCTCGGCCTTTGGCACAATGCAGGTAACTGGACGGGGTTCAATTTCACGCACATAGTTTGCGGGTACGAAACCTTCTTGACCGTTTTCTTTACGAACACACCACCAATCATCATTGGTTTTGGATTTTAATAGCATCACTTCACCTTTATCCATTTTCATGCCCTGGCCTTCAAAGGGAAACATAGCTCTTACATGGGGTAACAATTTCGTTTCGGTGACTTTGCGATGTTCCAATTTCTCCACCCATTCATCTTCCCATACTTCCTTAGGCACTAATCGCGTTTCATTTACCCATTCTTCTTGTTGTTGTTGTTCTATCTCGGGCATTTCTGGTTCATTGGCCGACAACTCCAAAGTACAAATACCAGCTTTGATCAATTTATCAGCTTGTTGATTGAGATTTAAGATATCTCCAGAATAAGCATTTAATTCGCCCTGCAGATCACGATGTCTTTGCAGTAAGGCTTGGGCTGAAGGTTCGTCACTACCATAGTCCTTGGAATTTACTAAAGCCATCTTTTCGTTAAGCCATGATTCGGCCTCATTAGCATCTGTATAGAACTGATAAGCTTCAGCTGCATCCTCCAGTTGTCTACGGCGCATATCCACTAATTCTTCTAATGCCTTCCAGTGATCATCTAAGCTATCGATTCTAGATTTAATTTCTGTCGATCTGGGGTGCTTGTCGGCTATCAGACGCTTACCAGCATCTGACATCTGTTGAGATTTGGGTTTGCGGGATTTTATTTCATCTTCCAAAGCCTTGTGTTTTTGCTGCAGCGACAAAACAGCTCTCAAATCTTTGGCGGTAATGCCAGTTTTACATATTCGTTGTTTGTCCACCAACCAGCCTTCTTCGTTATCATAATCTTCCATGAAATGGTGGAAATTGCGAGCTTCTTCCAAACTTGCTCTGCGTTTTGCGCACAGCTCTTGTAAAACTTTGTAGGCATCTTCTAATTCAGCTAATTTCTTTGCAAGTACAGCGGCATCTTTATGTTCAGAGTTTCTAAATGGTAAAGCCTGTCTTGTGTACCGTTTAATTGTTTCACCATACGTATTAACTTGTAGTTCTTGTAACGAATGGGCTTGCAACAATTCCTCAACGCCCAGCAAATGTGGGCCAACATCTTCGGAACGGAACTGAACTTGCAATTCTTTAATAGATTCTGTGGTGCTGGCAATTTCTCGTAACAAATTCATTAAAGTGCTCATTTGTGACAAATTCAAACGTTGATTCTCTAAAAGTTCCAACAGCTTGCGCCATTTTTCCATCACCTCATTTTCCCTATTCTTAACACGTTCCTTGCCATGATAATTTTCCCGTTCCAGCTCATCAGCCATGGCAGTCAAATCGTTAAATCGTTCCACTCTGGCCAAAATATCGGCCGAAATGGCTTCATGTTTTTTGAGCGTAGCATCAACTTGTTTTAAATAGCGCGGATCGGAGAGTACCTGAATCATTTCCTTTAAATATCCTTCACGCAATACTGACTTTTTCTCGAATTTATAATTTAGTTGTTCTAACTTTTCTTGACGCAGCAGCTCTTCTCTTAGAGCAACTTCACGATGATGTTCGGCATATTCCAGCAATTGCCACGCCTTTTCGATATCATTAACCAATTGCCCATCTTGAGGATTGTAAGGAGGTTGATTTAAAGCTTTCAATAATGTATTGATGGTAAAGTATAACGCTTCAATTTCACTACGTTCTTTGTATCTATAAAAAAAGAGCAAAAAAAAAAAAAAAGTATTCAAATATATTGCATATATCCAATAAATTTTAAGGGCCGATGTTAAATGCGAGCCACACCTAAATGTCAAATTTTTTGCTGTATTTCAATTGACATTTCTCAATTTCAGACTAACTCAATTTGAACCATGGGAGGATACACAATCAAGCAAAGCGTTAAAGTTATTCAAAATGCGTATCGTGCCCTTCGTGATTTTTTCGGTAAATTTAATCGCCCAAAATGTGCGTACAGTTGTGAAAAAGATTTACATCAGCACCTGTCATGTTATCTGATGATGGACCAGTTCCACGGAGTGAATTATTCACGATTCACCAGCGCCCCCGTGTGGCTTGCTAGGCTCACACAGGTAGCAATTTATGCCATGTGTTTGTAACCATATGAGCAACTTCTTGTTGAGGAGTTCGGGCCTTCTAATCCCTCCTGTATGGAATTTCCCAGCAATCAATGTAAAACAAGGTTTAATGAGTTGGTAGGCCGAAGCCCACTAGCAGCAACAGCCCTTAAACCAACTCACCCGTCAACCATCACCACTGGTTGTATAGGCAACAGATCCTTGGGAGATTGTTAGTCCCCGAAAAAAGCGACACACCAAACAATTATCAAGGATACTAAAACTCCCTTCCTGCGTTTTAGGTTTCAACCACAGCCAAACGTTTCACTCAAGGTAAGCACCTCAACCACGATCAGCCCGGGTCGAGCAGAACTACCCGGGGGCCATGCTGATCCCCGTTCTGCCAATATATACACTTGGCAAGGGCTTCGGAAGCCAACACAATATAAGTCATGTGGCTTCCTAGAGTTTTGTTTGCCGCACCAAACGAGGGACCCCTTCCCCTCTTTTCCCCGAAAAACAGAGCGCCCAAGTTAGGAATACGCCAAGGCAAAACCTGTTCCCGGGGGGACCTTCGCGTACAACTGTGAAAATGATTTACATCAGTACCTGCCTTGACGGCCTAACCTGATGGTGGGTCAATTCTACGAAGTGAATTTTTCACGATTCACCACCGCCCCCGTGTGGCTGGCTAGGCTCACACAGGTAGCAATTCTTGACATATGATTGCGGTCATATTAACAACTTCTTGTTGAGGAGTTCGGGCTTTCTAATCCCTCATGTATGCAATTTCCCAGCAATCAATGGAGGACAAGGCTTAATGAGTTGGTAGGGCGAAGCCCATTAAGAGCATCAGCCCTTAAACCAACTCACCCGTCAATCATCACCACTGGTTCCTTACAGTACACGTATCTGTTGTATAGGCAACAGATCCTCGGGAGATTGTTAGCCCTCGAAAAAAGCCATCACCAAACAATTATCAAGGATACTAACACTCCCTTCCTGCGTTTTAGGTTTCAACCACAGCCAGAACGTTTCAGCCAAGGTAGGCACCTCAACCATGATCAGCCCGGGTCGAACCGCAAGCAGAACTTCTCGGGGGCCATGCTGATCCCCGTTCTGCCAATTTATACCCTTGGTAAGGGTTTCGGAAGCCAAGACAACATAAGTCGTGTGGCTTCCTAGAGTTTTGTTTGCCGCAGCAAACGAGGGACCCCTTCCCCTCTTTTCCCCGAAAAACAGAGCGCCTAAGTTAGGAATACGCCAAGGCAAAACCTGTTCCCCGGGGGGTGTTCGCCGGACAATTGGAAAAATCGTGCACTAGTGCATACTGTACAGCTCGCTCTGCAAAAAGTATTCCTGCTGTTCGCGATAGTGTGGCTGAAGAGCCGTCCACCTCAACTCGCCGTCGTATCCACCTCTTATGCTTGCCGTTGGTAAACATTATGAATGAAGATTTGCATTTACACACTTACAAGGAGCAAGCAATTCAAGAACTAAAGCCTTTTGACCATTCCAAGCGTCGTCAATGGTCAGAATGGTGGCAAGAAATGGCAACAGTGGATGATCTATTCACGAAGAAAATCATCTTCAATGATGAGGCACATTTTCACCTCAGTGCTTTTTTGTTAAACTTTCATAGACTTAATTAGTTGAAAAGTTAACTATATACATTTGTTGGGACATATATTGTTGGGATATAAAGTTAAATATTTGACAATATCTTTCAAAAGTTTCCAAGTCTACTGATGATTGGGGTAGCTACTATGAAATGTCGACATATTGACAGCTAGGAAATATAAAAAAACAAGCTGTTTATAATTTTTTGATTTGTATCAAGTTTAGATGCTAGTATAGTGAATAATAGACTCAGTTGTTTTAATAAACAAAAAGTTATACATATGTAAAAATACTAAATAATAGTAATACTTTTGGCAAAAAATTCGTTTTATCTTATTTTATTTTTGTGATTTTAGTAAATGATTCGAAGTTTAATAGTAATGCGAATATTTACATCGAGATATAAACAGCTCTATCATGAGTAACAAGTGGAATTTTTGTTCATGCGAAACTTTAATTCCCCTCGAAGTGAAAAATGCTAACGTGAATCTCACGTGAAATTTCTTAAACAATTATTGGAAATAAATAAGCTATCAGTGAATATATTCACACAATATAAAAAGTAACAAGTAATAATTAATAATATTTAAAATCGGAACAATATTGTTATTAGAGGAGTTTGAACTTACACTTTAAGTGTGTTTATTATTAATTAATAAATTTTACGTTTTTAATAATTTTGCTTTTCTTAGATTTTTCCCACATTACAGCGTAAATAAATCTGGTTTTTGTATACTTTAGATATACTTCAAATTTTCTGCCGTCGTCATTAAAAACATTTGTAAAGGTGTTTTTTGGAGTTCTTTGCTGAAGACGGATATCGGAATATGATAGCAAAAGACTCCGAAGTAGGAATGGAACAGAACGAATTCATAAAGATCTGAGTGTTTCGCTGGTAAAAGTACTCCGCAGTAGGAATGGAACAGTCCACTTTCTGTGAGATTTTCCCACAAATACTAGATTATTTAGAGTAGTATATTTGTGGTCAAAAGTTTAACTCCATGTTCTTAAAAAAAGGTTACCTTCTTCCAATTGGTGACATTTTTAATTGGAAGACCAGCACTATTTAGCATATTTCCAAAAATCTATCTCTACATCTTTTGTTAAAACTACTGTCAATTGACCTGTTGTTTTGTGTTTAGTTGAGTAATATATCGCTTTGGGCCCTATTAGCAGATCTTGTCCTAAAACAATTTATTATTGAATATTATATTTTAGTTCGTTGCATGCAATTCGCCAGCAAAAATGAAATGAACAAATAGAAGGAAAATGTGAACATATTTGAAGGCAAAGTATCATTTAAAAGTATTTCATGAGAATTATTCACGATTACCACTTAGTGAAAAGTGGAACAATTTAGAGTGAAAATTTATTTACGATAAGGGTGAAAATGTTCTGATCGGACTAAAAATTGCGACCTAGTGAACAAAATACTAAAAAAAACAAATTTCCCAATTGTTTTACATTCTCATCAATTCTAGGGGGTGACTGATACAATTTTTTTTTTTGGGTTAGAAGGCGAACCACTCTACAATACAGGCCGGTATCTTTTGTATGAAAATGTCTTCTTGAATGAAATGAATTAGTTTAGTATATATAGTTTTAGTATTTGGTTTTTATTCGACCTCTATTTCTTAATTAAGTAGTATTTCGTTGAGTTTAAGGTCCTTTTTAGCTTATTTATTTCAATATCTCTGCCAATATTTCGCTTTCCTTCGGATAGCTTCTTCAGGGCAATAATATTTGTAAAAACAATAACAAATATTATTGCCCTGAAGAAGCTATCCGAAGGAAAGCGAAATATTGGCAGAGATATTGAAATAAATAAGCTAAAAAGGACCTTAAACTCAACGAAATACTACTTAATTATATATAGTTTTGATATTTTGATAAAAAAAATTGATCTCTAACTTACTTTGGAGGCTTTTCTATTGTTCTGTACTCCTTAAAGGCCATAAGTTCTTTTTGTATGCCCTCCAATGAATTGGGAAAATCACGCTGTTGGAGTTCCAGTGTCTTTTGTCGAATCCAACTTAACAAATTTGTAGTCAAACGTTCATAATAAATCTTTTTACGATCAGCGTCCATTAATTGACCCACAATCTACAATTAATTTATATGTATTAATGAAATTAGTAAATGTTCTTTACTTTGATCCAAAACTAATTAAATTGAAATTTGATTAATGAAAACATAATATATTACATGCGTAAAATATTGCTACATATTTGAGTACGTTCGCATTTGTTTTCTTAAATAGAGCGGAACTAAATAAATACAAATTTTTTTATCATACTGTTTGATTTGCATCATTTGATTGATGATAACATTAATTTGATTTGAAATTATTTTTTATCGATCGATTGTGAATGGCAACCACAAATTTCTTATTGCTAGAAGTGCAGTAAAGCAACAACGCACGCTGCCTTCGGCAAAATCATATTACCCTACTGCACTATCATCTAAAATGCCTGGCAACTACAGTCTGGTTGCCATCCATAATCGGCCCATTAATTAAATTAAAGGCGAAAATTTTATAACAAATAAAGTAGTTTTGCAAACAGCCATTATATAAAAACAAACAAAAAATTTACTTACGTTTGCAATACGTTTTCCGCTCTTCTGTTCATTTTTCATGCGCGCAAACGTGTGATAATACGAAGCCACATATGTTAAAATTGACTTTTCATCGGGACGTGCTGAATCAATGTCTTCAGCATCCAGTAAGCTAAAAAAAAATTTATTTCCAAAATTAATAAGGGATTCAAAGCATAAGAAATTTCAATGGTTTGGTTTGCAACATTTTCGTTGGACTTACCTGGGTATACCCAATTCGGAGGCGGCCAAATCAAATGCATGATTCAAATTATCAATATTTGAATTTTTCGAATTAACAATTGTGCTGTATTCAAACAAATCGGGACGGTGAGAGTGTATTAGGGCATTAAAGCCCAAACCGGAACGCCATGATGATGTAAAATCTTGTATATTAACACCTGGATAACCGTGTGTTTTACGCTGACACCACAACAATAAAGCATCTTTGGCAGAACGTTTTTCCGAAGATTCATTTTCTTCGTCAACATCAATTTCAATTTCTTGAATTTGAAATCGTAAAATGATGGTCCATATAAGACCCAATATTAAGCGCGGATTACCATCGACAATATCTTCGGCGCCAATGGATTCTAATCGTACCTGAAATAAAAATTATTCTATATGTTAGAAAAAAATTTCATAAAATTATAAACTAAGAGCTATGAAAGTTATAAAAATATATAAGTATGTATGTGAATCACCCAATTAGCCGATGCCGAAAAGATAAGTTCATTCGCATTTTAGTCGATTTGGGTTTTTCTAACTTTATTCTGTGCGAACGATGTGTCAAAATTCAATTAATATACGTAAGTGCATGCGAACGAATAATAGTGACATAGACAAACCCAAATTGATTCGAATGTGAGTGACTAGTTTTCTTTCGCATTTTTCGGTATCGGTGAACAGGTTGTAAGTTTTTTTCTGCATTTCATTTGACATTTTTCAATTTCTAACCATGGAAAGATACAAAATCGAGCAAAGGGTTTAAGTTATTCAGGCTTATTATGAAAATGGGCGTTCAAATTAAAATGTATATCGTGAACTCGTCGTTGTGCCCAACAATTGCACTTCACACGCTCATCGTTGATGAACATTGTGTATAAAGACTTGCATTTACACGCTTAAGAGGTGCAACTGATTCAAGAACTAAAGCCTCTTGATCATCCCCAGCGTCGTCAATGGTCAGAATGGTGGCAAGAAATGGCAACAGCGAGTGATCAATTTTCGAAGAAAATCATCTTCAGCCACATTTTCACATTAGTAAGCAGAATTGTCGCATTTGGGCGACAATTCTGCTCGTCCAAATATTGATCTCCCAAGACTGATTGTCGAAAAACCAATGAACCCACAAAGTGTGACTGTTCGGTGCGGCTCATGGGCTGGCGGCATCATCGGGACTTATTTTTTCCAGGCAGTTACCTGGATTTTCAGGTCAGGCAGTTACTGTGAATGATGTTCGTGAGATGTTATGGAAGTTTTTATGGCCCGAGTTGGAAGATATGGATATGGAAGATATGTGGTTTCAACAGGGCGATGCCACACAGCTAACGAAAGAACTGCTTTTTGCGCGACAAATTCAACAGGAAGGCCAAACTATGTGGTTACTGAAGGAAATATCAAGAAAATCCTCGATTTCGTTATGAATGATCGCCGAGTCAAGTGTAAGATAGTTGAAATGGTAAACATATCGTATGAAGGTGTCTTCAACATTTTACATGAATATTTGCATAGAAAAGCTATCGTCAAAATGGCTGCCATGTTTGCTCAGTGTCGAACAAAAACGAGTTGGACAGACCACTTTACGGCGGTGTTTGGGCATGATAAAGTGTAATTCTGTTGATTTTTGGCGTTGATTAATAACTGTTGATGAAAGGTGGGTCCATCACTACACACCTGAAACCAAAAATCAATCGAAACAATAGGTGAAAGCTGGTAGAAGTGAGCCGAAGAAGTCGAAGAGAGTGAAATCGGCTGGCAAGTTTATGGCCACTGTATTTTGGGATGCGCACAGAATATTGCTCGTCGATTATCTTGAAAAAGGATCCACAACCACAGGAAAGTATTATCGTGCATTATTGGACCAATTGATTGGTGTAAGCAAGAAAAAACAACCACATTTAGAGAGGAAAAACGTAATATTTCTTCAAGACAACGCACCGGTTCACACAGCATTACATACGATGCCAAAATTACGTAAAATACACTTCGAATTGGTTGGTCATCCACTTTATAGTCCAGACTTAGCTTCTAATGACTTATCCTGTTTCCAAACTTGAAAAAATGGCCCGCAGATAAAAGATTCATCTGAAACGAAGAAGTGAATACCGAAATTTTTTGAGGGGTTCCCAAAACCGTATCATTCAGATGGTACATGAAAGTTGAAATATCGTGTATAAGTAAGTTGAAAAATAAATGGTTTAAAAAAAAAATGTTTTTTTTTACTACTTAAGTAGCTTCAATATAAATTCGCCCCCGTACATGAAGCTAACTCCGCACGCTAATATCACTGTTCAAGAAAAACATAGTTTTTGGCTGTCCTTTTAATAAGAGTATGTGGACTATATTTGTTAGCATGAGGTTAATTCAAATCTGTTTTCAGTTTTTCTTCGTCACGTAGTAGAATACTTGAATGCTTTTCGCCATAACTCGAGGACGGGGCTTCATCGAAATCAATAAGTAAAACATCATAGATGCGCTACAAAGTTGCGTTGAACGCATTTGCTTTTGTTTCGTACCATTATTCGAAAATTAATGGCGAACAAGCTTTTTTGTGCAAAATTTTTTAATTTTTTTGTTTTCAAAACGAAATAAAAACAAGAGTGTAGTATATTCGGCTGGGCCGAATCTAAAATACCCTTCACGAGAGTCACGTATATGTATAGTATATTTAAAAATGTGACTTAAATATGCTCGGTTATATATGTACCGATATCGGAATTTTCTATTTTCTGTATTTTAGTAACCTTCTTTTATAACGAGAATTACTTTTCAGCAAAAAAAAAAAAAATTTTAATGGAAAAATCGGTTCAGGCTATATCTCGAGTATATATGGACCGATATCGGAAAATTCCATTTTCCATATTTATATAACTTGAGTTTAGCACCAAAACTGCTTTTGAGCACAAAAAAGTTGCTTAAGTTCGCTTACGCGACATTTTCATGAAAGCCCCGGTTTAGGCTATATCTCGGGTATATATGGACCGATATCGGAAATTTTCACTTTCCATATTATTTTATTACCAGAATTGCTTTCAATCAAAAAAAGTTGTTTCAGTTCGCTTACGCGACATTTTCATGAAAACCCCGTTTTAGGCTATATCTCGGGTATATATGGACCGATATCGGAAATTTTCATTTTCCGTATTTATATAACTTGATTTTATTACCAGAACTGCTTTTGAGCACAAAAAAGTTGTTTAAGTTCGCTTACGCGACATTTTCATGTAAAACCCGGTCTAGACTATATCTCGGGTCGCAAAAAAAGAACTGTAGAAATTACAAACGAAATCCCGAACTTATATATACCCTTAACATTTTTGTGAAGGGTATAAAAAATCAGAAAAAAGTGATATTTTATAGACAGCTTCGCTGTTTGTTGTACAGTGCATATAGTTGTTTATTGATTTTTTATTACAAAACTTTGTTTTAATCAATTGAAAACTTGAATATCTACATAGTACCTATATAAAATTGTTGAATCGCATTTACTATATATAAACGATATTAAAAATATAAGCTTTTGCTCTTTATTTTCAAGTAATGCAAACAAAGTGATATATGCGAGTAATACATATACTCGTAAGTACACGTTTGTGCTTATGTATGTACATATGTTTATAAGTACAATACTTGCAAAATCTTATCTTTATGATGGGTTTCACTTGTGTACAAATAAAAACTTACTCAATAAACAAAATATTTTAACTGAATGAAATTGTGTGATCATATGTGGAAATATTGTATGTACTCGTATGTATATACTTCATGTATTAGCAGAAAAGATGCATTTCGAAGTCATACATACATATATACATACATACATACACACAAAACTTTTATTTCATGGCAAAGAGACTTAAAACAATTTTTCATAACACAGAATTTGACACTATTTCGTTTGTCTGCAGACAGGAGAACTTATTAACATATATTTCTTTTTTTTTATGAATATCCACAAAAAAGTTTAAAAAAACTCAACAAAAATAATAATTCAGTCCTTAAATTAAATATCACATATGTACATACTACATCGGCTGAAAAGTCCCGGTCCTAGCACATAGATGGCGCTAGTTTTATTGCAGTCACCTTCACAGTCAGTTAATACTAACCTTCAAAAGACAGCTGTTAAAATTTCATGATATTCTATTCATTAGTTTGTGAGTTATTGTGCTAAGAGTGACGCTACTTTTGTTAAAATATGTTTCTGGAACGCAAACGGCATTCGCTAACACAAAAATGAACTTGAGCACTTCCTTATGGAAAAGCAAATCGATATAATGTTGATTGCTGAAACCCATTTGACAACCAACAGTTATTTCAAAATTAATGGGTACGCATTATATGACACTAAAGATCCCCGCGGAAGATCTTGCGGAGGATCCGCAATTCTAATAAAATCCAGAATTAAGCACTATTTAATGAACGAGACATGTGAGGAATATCTCTAAGCAACTAATATATGCATTGAATATTTTCATGAAAAATCGTTATTTCCTCGATTTACTCACCGCCCCGATTTTCAATAACAGAAAGCCAATATTCAAATTTTTTCAAATCACTTAGGCCTCGATTTTTAGCGGCTGGCGACTATAACGCTAAACACACTTTTTGGGGATCACGCTTAATTACCTCGAAAGGCCGTGTGCTTTTTGACACCGTTTCCAAAATGGGCTTAGATGTGGTTTCAAGCGGACACCCCACTTATTGGCCGACAGACCGACGAAAGATCCCAGACGTTATAGATTTTGGAGTTGCGAAAAATTTTCCTTTAGAGTGGATGCAAGTGGAGCCTTCATTAGATTTGTCATCAGATCACTCTCCCACTATAATCTCTGTTTCGTTCCCCCAAGAGATTGGCTCACCGTTGACTGTCAATAGAGTTAATTGGTTAAAGTACAAAAAATTTTTGAGCACACATTGTACTGAAAATATCGCCTTGTGAACGCCTTAGGATATTGATGGGTCAATTAACGATTTTTCTGAAAACCTCAAACTGGCCGTACAGCATGCTACCACTAGTCATTTAAGATCTAGAAATGAGAACAATAGAACTTATTCATCTGAAATTGAGCAACTTCTGTCAGAAAAAAGAAGAGTCAGAAGAGAGTGGCAACTTCGCAGGTTGCCCCAGCTTAAAACTAGGCTACGGGAATGCATAACTCAGCTAAGAAATCTGCTTGAAGTCCATAGAATGGCTTCCCTTAAAACATATTTGGAAAGCCTTGATGGTACCCCTCAATCTGATTATTCCTTGTGGAAAGCGACAAAAGGTTTAAAAAGACCCGTAATAGGTAAGCCACCTTTGCGAAATTCAACTGGCGACTGGGCAAGAAGCGATTCTGAAAAGGGAATGTTGTATGTCGATCATTTGCGAAACGTTTTTATCACAAATGATTCAGAGAATAATACAGCGGAATTACCACCATATGTTGTTAGACCTCCTGTGTCTTTGAGATTTAATTTTCAAGACGTCGAAAACGTTATCGGTAATACAAACCCCTGGAAAGCTCCAGGCATTGATCAAATTACTGAACAGTTACCTCGTGTAGCTAGAAGGGTTCTACTTTTTATTTTTAACGCCATTTTACGCCTTGAGTATTATCCTGCAGAGTGGAAGGTCTCAATGATTACTATGATACCCAAGCCAGGGAAGGATCTAACTAAGGTAGAATCATATAGACCAATAAGTCTTTTACCAACAATTTCAAAACTATTCGAAAAATTGTTAATGGCGAAGTTGAGTCCAATATTGAACAATGTGGGATGCATCCCTGATCATCAATTTGGCTTTCGGGCTAAGCATAGCACCATAGAACAAACGCGCAGACTAGTCAATGTCATAAGACAAACCTTTGAGGAAAAGAAGTATTGCTCAGCTCTTTTCATTGATATTTCTCAAGCTTTTGATAAAGTGTGGCACGACGGCTTGATGCACAAAATAAAGCTAACCTTGCCTGCAAATACACACAAGCTTCTGGAAAGCTACTTATACGGGCGGAAGTTTGTTATCAGAGAAGGCGACTTTATAAGCCCAACTCAGCAAATCAAGGCAGGAGTTCCCAAAGGCAGCATACTGGGGCCTACTTTATATTTGATTTACGCGTCTGACATGCCAACGACATCCGGAATCCACACTTCTACCTTTGCAGATGACACAGCGTTTTTGAGTGTTCATGAAAACCACCAATTAGCATCACGAAATTTACAGGAATATACTTCAATATTAGAGAAGTGGCTAAAACTTTGGAAAATCAAAGTTAATGAACAGAAATGTACTCATGTTACATTCACACTGTGTAGGCAAACATGTACGCCTATCCAAATTAACAACTCACCTATTCCGCAGCACAACGAAGTCAAGTACCTTGGTATTCACCTGGACCGTAGGCTAACGTGGAAGTCTCACATTGAAGCAAAGGTCACTCAGTTAAAACTAAAAGCAGCGCAGCTAAATTGGCTTATGGGCAGAAATTCGACACTGAAATTAGATTGCAAACTTTTGTTATACAACGCAATATTAAAGCCTATATGGTGCTACGGAATTCAGTTATGGGGCACCGCCTCAGCGTCAAACATTGAAAAAATCCAAAGGCGACAAAACAAAATTCTTCGAACGATTACTGCAGCTCCATGGTATGTAAAAAATTCACGAATTCATAAAGATCTGAGTGTTCCGCTGGTAAAAGAGGAGTTTTCTAAGTACGCGACAAGGTATGTCAGTAAACTGGAATCTTATCCAAACCCTCTTGCGCGCAATATACTTAATTTTGGCGGCCACACTCGGCTCAAAAGAAGGGATACCGCTGCCACCATCAGATTGCTCAATAGGTGATTTTACCGAAATAGCTCCCGCATAATAAAACTTATTGTCTAGCATTGGCCGGACTTAAGAATTACATTTTTTAATTTTTAATTTAGTATTAAGATTTGAATACTTATTGTTAGTTCATTTTGAAGATTCAATAAATAAAAAAATGCTTTAAAAAAAAAATATATTTAATATATTTTTTTAAACAATATTTTGAAATTCAATATATTTTTTAAACAATATTTTGAAAAATAGAATAGGAAAAAGTAAGATGTTTTCTTGATGTTTTTGACACATTGCTGCGTGTTTCCTCTTGCCCATAAATCTGCAAAAATATACATATACTCAAAAACATTAAAAGTATTATTTGATATCAATTATTCGATCGATCTCAAATATTTATTTTATGTTTATGTTTATTTATATTTATTTGCACCAGAAATTACACACTTACATTCTTTGCTATTAAAATCAATAATGCATATTAACACGACAAACTGATTCGTTCAAAATTATTATAAATTGTCAAAGTTTTTCACAAAAACAACGATAGTTAGTATATTTTCTAAACGCACATGTGTTGCCTATACAAATAATAACCATACACACGTTTAAAAATACTATTGTTGTATACAAAATGGCTTTTAAAATATTATTATTGCATTCAAATATTATTATTGCATATTTTGAAATGATAGAAATATAGCAGTAGAAATGTCGAATTTTCAATATTACTGTGTTTAGAGTGAACGGAGCTATATTAAAAACGATAATACAGTGTTACCAGCAATAATTCAAATTGTGACAGAGTAAATACTAACGTTGCCACAACAATATTCGAAATTGCTTTTTCTCTGCGTGCAGATATAATTTTTCGACGTATTTGATTTTTGTTAAAGCGAGATTCATTACACCGACCTTTGCCTGAATGCACATATGAAAAAAGTAAAATCAGAAAAAATATACATTGGCTATGAAAAATCGCTTGAAGAAAACGTTTTGAGAGGTTCTAACAACTCAGATCCAATAATTAATTTGTTTGTTAAAAATAAAATTGAGACAGAAACATAGTAATAATAAGTTACGAAGTGTACTGCCATTTTGTCCATAAACTTGTTTTTAAAAATTGTATAAATATCAGTTTTAGTTAATTTTTTCGAAATTCCAAAAAGTGCATGTTTTAAAACCATTAAATTTTTATTACTAACTGCAGAAACAATATACTCGTAAACAGTGATCATTTAATGTGATCTATTATTTATGGCATGACATCAAAATGGCTGCAACCAGCCATCCAGCCAGACTGTCTGTATGTCTGTCTGTCCGTTGTTAAGTCGGTTTAAGTTTAAGCTCATAGAAATTTACACACACACAAACATACGTAAACCTGCTGAGTTTTCCACTTTCACTTTTCTTTTATATTTTTTTTATCACATTTGTTGGAAAAATGTGCAATTTATTACTTGAATTGAAACCATACACATATTTTTATTCTCCAAATGAAATTATATATAAAAAAATGTAGAAGAGGTGGAGTTGAAAAAGCAGCAACGATCAGCAAGAAATAAAATATGAAAACATTCTTTATTATTTTTAGCTGCTTTTTTTTTAACACAGTTTTTCAGTTTAATAAATTACGTGAATTTAATGTGAAATTGTAGCACACTATTATGATGAGCATAAAAAAATAAATAAATCTTGGATTTAAGTAAAAGTATTGTTGCTGTTATTTAGTTAATTAGTTTTTAACAGCAAGTTGAACTAATGTTTTTTTCTTATTTCTTCTTTACACTCGAAATAATTTGATAAATGCTATACATATGGGCGCGAGTATGAACTGCAATACCAGGTCATGTCAGGTGCCAACTGATACTTACATATCGCTCCTTTATTGCAACATAGTCATAACGCAAAAAAGCTTGTTTCGAGAAAAACACATTTCAAATTTTTAGTTTCCATACAAGTCTTAAACATTTTTTTTTTAGAAATTATCTTCTAAAGGAAACACTCTTTAAAAGTAATCTGAATAAATTTTTGGCACAATATATAAAGTAGTACTGTTAACAATTCTGCATTGTTATCTCGAAAAGCTCATTTTTTGAGATATGACTATGTTGCAATAAAGGAGCGATGTGTAGTTAGTTGGATATGCGCTAGTGATTAAAGCGAGGCATATGAAGGAGGCTTAACGCCGGGAAAGACCAGTCATGATAAGAACAGGCGATTAAAGCGAGGCATATGAAGGAGGCTTAACGCCGGGAAAGACCAGTCATGATAAGAACAGGCGATTGCCTGAATTCACATGGCTTTTGTTGCTAACAAGATGGTATATTCCATTGGAGACGTCAGCAAAATACTTTGGTTTGTGACTTGTACGGTAATTACCGTATTATACCGTAATTTTATCCGTCAAACAGTAGCACGGTAATTTTATTACCTTTACAGTAATGTCCAATAAAGTTTTTTTTATTGGGTTTCAATTTTTAATACTTCTAAAATCATAGTTGCTTTATTAAAAATACAAAAATCGCCAAACTTCGTAAGAATCGCCAAATTTACTGAATTACATCATATAAGATCAATTTCGATTTTAATCGAACTCATCTGTGTAAACAAATACGTAAATAATTATTAAATTTGGGTTACTTATAGAGCTATTTTATTTACATAAAAAAATTTTTGCATTTGTTTTACTTAACATAAACAAAAGACAAATTAGGCGATGGTGTGCTGTAACTGAAGAGTTTTCTGAAATGCTTCTTAAAATTAAGGTTTTCCGACCAGTTGCCAAATTCGGATTTCACACCCACTGAATACATTTTACATTTGCATGGTAAAACTTGTACATATTGCAAAAAATATTTTTAGTTTTTGTTTACTTGATGAATTATTTTTTATTGAGAAAACCAGACTAGATTAAGATACATATAGTATGTATGTATACTCGTATATATATATAATTTAATCATTACTATTGTAAAATTGGTTCATTTAGTTTAATACATGTTTAAAATACCCATTCTTCGTTGTTAGTTAGTACGGTAATTTTGCTCAAAAAACGGTCATTTGTTTAAGGTCGTAGAGTACTTTGAAAATAAAAGTTAATATCACTGACTTGATCCTAGGCCCACGTAGGGATGAAACGATACCACTAGGCTATCGATACTTATACTCGATACGGTACTAACGGCAAAGTATCGATATCTACTCAGTATCAAAGAAAAAGCAATGATACATGCTTGTATCGGTCAATTTATTCATACATTTAGCGGCAGAGCAGAGCATATGGAGCCAAAAATCAAAATCTTTGTTCACAACACTATATACTTCTATACAGGCCTGAAGATTCTTTAGTGACAAATTTGAATGGATTTAGTAACTTGACTAATTGCTTTAATATCTCAAGGTCGTGGCCACAATCCTATCGTCTTTTTTATGAAATGCAACCATACACCTGATTTTGGTGATCCCACTTGCATGCACGGATTCACAGAAAAAATTATAGTTAATATAAAATCAACAAATTTTTTGTCTGAAAAAATAATTGGTATACATATATGTACATAAATATCAAAAATATAACCTTGGATATCGTACTGGGTGGCCCAGAAAGACCGAAGTGGTGTGAATTCCTTATAACTTTTTTATTATAATTTTTTTTTCTTTTCTTTTCAGTATTTTGTAAAGAAGACTTGGATAATTTATAATGGAGCAATACACAATTGAACAACGTGCCCAAATTGTTGAAATTTACTTTTCAAATCAACGGTCCATTGTGTTGACTCAGCGTGCATACCGTCGTCAATTTAATGTGCGGGTTGCACCCTCTCAGTCAACAATAAACCGTCTGGTTGCAAATTTTCGAGAACAAGGAGCAGTAAGGAACCTTCCTGGTCCCGGCAGACACCGAACTGTCCACACGGCTGACAATATTCAAGTGGCCAGGAGAGTATTCGGGAGGATCCAGAAACATCAACCAGGAGACGTTCGTCACAACTGGGCCTCTCAAGGACGTCGCTGCAGCGAATTTTGCACACCATAGGATTGTTTCCATACAAAATTCAACTTGTCCAAGAATTGAAACCAACAGATTACCAGCAACGACTTGACTATGCAATTTATTTCCAGCAAAAAGCACAAGAGAATCCAAATTTTATTCATAACTTAATAATGAGTGATGAAGCCCATTTTCAATTAAATGGGTTCGTTAACAAGCAAAACTGTAGGATATGGGCTACGGAAAACCCGAGAGTACTTCATCAACGACAATTGCACCCAGTTAAGTGTACCGTTTGGTGCGGTGTTTCTTCAGAAAGGATCACTGGCCCATTTTTTTTTGAAAATGAACAAGGTGTCGCCATTTCCGTCAATGGTGATCGATATCGGGCCATGTTGCAAAATTTTGTAAGGCCAGCCGTGGAAAACCATCCGCAAATATGGTTCCAACAGGATGGAGCCACAGCGCACACTGCGAGGGCCACAATGACTCTTTTACGCGACATCTTTGGTGAAAGAATAATTTCTCGTAACAGCAATTTTAATTGGCCTCCGCGTTCCCCGGATTTAACCGCTCCAGACTGTTTTCTTTGGGGCTATTTAAAAGGAAAAGTTTATGTTAATAAGCCTAGGACTATTGAGGAGTTAAAAACCAATATTCGAGAAGAAATTAACAACATACCACCGGAAGTTTTGCGAAAGGTCATGGAAAATGTGTTGGAAAGAGCACATTTGTGCGAAGCAGAATATGGCCACCACTTGCGGGATATCATTTTTAATAACTAATCCAAAAACATTCCCCATAAATTTAATGTATTTAAAAAAAAAAAAAATAAAAAAATATCTCTTAAATAAAAAGTTATAAGCAATTCACACCACTTCGGTCTTTCTGGGCCACCCTGTATTTTGTTGTTGTTAAAAAAAATAGTTGTTTGAATCCACGAATTCCTTTACAAGTCCGCATTCAAACAGTTTATGAATTGGTTCAACGAATTTCGTTATTGAACACGAAAACAATTTTTTTCTGTGATTTATTTTATAAAAACTTTGAAAACAAATAAAATTATGGTAAAAATGGAATTATGGGAAAATGGAATGGAATTATTTGTCAATAAGTAAAGAGTATTTTTGATCGATACCTACATGGTACTCAGTAGTTAAGCATCGATATCAAAAGTACTTGGTATTGAAAGAAAAGTATCGAGTATTTCTATGTATTTACACGTATCGTTTCATCCCTAGGCTCACATACTCGAGTCAAATAGAGTATAGAGCCAGAAAGACGTGGAAAATGTCATCTGTACTAATGGATGCTATAAATGTTGAGGGCAGGGATACTCTTCTACAACTCTCATGTGTGTTTGTGTTTGGTCATGTGTTTGTGTGCTAATAAACAACACTGGGTCGTACGAGCGTTGAAGGCGACCCTGCTTTTATGATCCCATTCAGAGATTAGTAAAAGATTCAGTGAGTCATTCGTAGTTTGCCTCTTGGCAACCAGATAGGCTGGGCCTATAATTGAATGAGTATGAATGACAAATGCTGATGTCATCTGCGAAAGAGTGGATAGGGTTGGAAGTTTGATAGAGAAGGCCATTGAGGAAAATGAGAAATAGGGTAGGAGAAAGAACGGAGGCTTGCGGTACCTCCGAATTCATCTTGAACGCGCTTGATGAGACTCCATCTATAACAACTCGTATAGTTCGGTCTCTGAGGAAGCTCGATATAAACTGAGCGAACTCATTACTGACACCAATAGCAGTAAGTTTTGCCAATAGGGCATCATACCACACTCTGTCAAATGCTTTGGAAATATCAAGAGCCGCCACCTTACTTTCACCGAAATGATGGATTGAGTGGCACCATTCCTCAGAGAGATATGCCAAAAGATCACCAGTGGAGCGATCCTTACAAAATCCATATTGAAGATTACAAAGCAATTTATGGACTTTGTCCAGAACCGACTTGTCTGTTTAATCACATACCCATTCAAATGAAAATGTGCTCTTCATACATTATGATTTTTCCTTGATAATCGTGGTTGTCGTGGGCGAGTTGTAACATTCTATTGTCATATGTACGGCAGCGTAAAAGGTCTTGTGGAAGAAGATATTGTGTCAATTAAATTTTAAATGGAAACAAATGCAAATCCTTGTGCAAAATTTTGGCCAAAGTTGCTTTTTGAAGACCAATTTCCTGAGCACGTCGTCAAATTGAGATTGATGGATTGTTTTCAACACTTTCTTGAACAGCAGTAATATTTCCAACCGATCTTGCAGTGCATTGTGGTCCATGCTTGGACATAGGTGTATTATATCTGAGGGGGATTACTTTGAAGGGGACTAGATAGTTATTGAATATTGAATAAATAAATACTTTTTGAAAAAAATTTAAAATAACGGTTATTTTTTGATCACCATTCGTATTGTTTTATGTTCGTGAGCTTTTGTTGAAAGCATGGAAAATTAGTGGGTGGCAAATGCGCAAATTAAAATTTTTAATTAAATAACTCTTGGTTTTTTAATTTTGTTCTTTTTGTGAGTTTTTTTCAAGTACTATTTTATTAATATATTTGTTTTTAAGTATTGTTCGAACTATTCGAAACCCAATTTTAGAAAAAAGTCGAATAAGCGATCTCCCTAGTATCTACGGCAGCAATTTAAATTAAGTAGTTTAATTATATACATATAATAGTACGTTTCCATTATAAGCAAATTAAGTTGATTTGAGGAAATCATATCGAAGTGTTTATACTTTGCTGTAAGTAATTTTCTTTTCGAATTTTCGAAATCAATTTGACATTTTCAATAAACATTATGCAACAAGCTGTTTAAATACAATTAACACGCTGAACACTAATGAGCAAATTAATGATGTTCACGATTACGTGTTCTCTTTGGCTGCGAGATATTGAAAATTGTGCCAAACACGTTTCATCGAAGGTTGATGCCCGACTTTCTTTTAAAACGGAAAAAGCGTAAAGAAAGATTTGGAGTTGATTTTCTTATACGAAGACATCGGGATAGGAAAGGAACGCATTCTTCTTAAATTAGCTTCAACATGGAAAGGTATCCAAACCGCAAGAATCCTAGAAATCAAACATGTAGACTGTGACTTGACTTTATTGTTTTCGTCGCTTGTGCCGAAGTAAAAATAGCACTGATTTTCCCATTTGTGAGTCTGATTGTTGCCAATACAGATAAAATTATCCTGAGGACCCACGAGTAGTATCTGTTACTAAAATTTACAACTACTGTAAGAAATCTGGATATCAGGCTGTAGTTATGGGTGCGTCCTTCAGAGCACTAGCTAGTTGTGAAGTAAACCTTCCCTGCCCTACCTTAAGGAATATGAAACCTCTTTTAGATAGATGCTCAATGAAGACGCTATGGCCACCTACAGGCTCTCGGAAGCAATTCGTGAATTTGCCATTACTGTAGAGAATCTAATTAACACAACGGGACCATATTGGACCCACATGGGCTGGCATTTCAGCAGCTGGCAGCCTGTTAAACCTAGAGAACTTAGTTCGCAAACAAACAAAATAGTTTTTATATATTCATATTATTTATTTTATTTATTGGCATTAAATAGACAAATATAAATACTTTATTTCATAACTTTAATGAAGAAAAATAACAAAAAAAAACTTATAAAAACGGAAAATAACATTTAGTTTTTATTAAATATAACTTCATAAACAAATAAATCAGCCATTTTGGTTCGTAATTAAATGTCGCTTTTTCGATCTGTAACTCACCAATAATGAATGTCCCAATGTTGTATTTATAAGAATAATAGCCACACAGTGTTGCACAGACAAATTTCGACTTAATTTGAAGCAAATTAAGTCATTTGAGATAATTTGATCATATGAACAATATATGGGAAATCAAATGAAATGATTTGGCCCAAATTACCTATATGGAAACGTACTATAAATCCAAACAAAATACATACAAATTTAAATTATAAAATAAAAATATCACATACTCGTAAAGATGTTTGCGATAAGCTGATTTGCATCATTATCTGGATTATAAAATTAATGTTTCGTCTGCACTTATTTTAGAATTGCATTGTATTTCGAGTGTAAAATAAATTAAGCTACTAGACAATAAATTACACGTTTAAGACCGAGAAGTAGGAAAAAAATATATAAATAACATCAACTCTGCAATACGAGTATCGGATAATAATGAAAGTAGAAATGCACATGAGTTCAAATGCGCTCACCGACATACAAACGTATGTTTCGTTTCGTTTGTTGCTGTCGTTTTTTTTTTTTTCTTTTACAAAAACACAAAAATAAAAACAAAGAAAATTACAATTAAGTAAGAAAAAAAAAATGTAGAGAAAAAGGAAATCGAATAAAATATAAGAGCAAAATAGCAAGAAAAAAATGAAAACTATGTCACACGCCAACCTAAAGAAATGCAAAATTGCAACAAACATCATACATGTTAGATTTAAATGTAAATGTAAAACAAGAGGAAAAAGTTTTTCACTTAAAGTTTTTTTTTTTTAATTTTATTGTTTTTTTTTCTATTGTAATGTTGAAAAAAAAAATCTTCAGAAGCCTTTTAAGTGTTTTAGATTTTGTAAAACTTTTTTTCTTTGATATTCGTTTTAATCAGTTTAAGTTTTAATTTGCTGAATTAAGCGAACTGTTGTTGTATTTCACTCAAATCATTGCTGTTTTCCTTAACTTTAAATTGCTTAACTATGAGTATAAATCTTTGCTAAAGAAACATTTAATTTAAATTACGACTATTCATTCGTACGGTGACTGAACTCTGGACGGTCGAAGCGTTATGTTCAGTTGAAACAGTCCAGCTTGTGTTATTTTGTTATTTTTAATATTTCTTAATTCTTTGCCATTTTCTATTTTGCATTTTGTTTTATTTTATTTATTATTATTATATTTGTTTTTGTTTTTTTGTAACGGTGACATTTTAAACCAAGAGAAGTGCATGCGCTATTTGCGCATGTGCATTTCATGAAATTCTTTATTAACGAATAGATGGATGCATACTTGTCGGTCGGCATGTAACAGGTCTTTTTTTGCAACACAAACAAAATGGTTACAAAAGTTCATCAACAAGAAACCGCTAAGATGACCGTCTTCAAAAATTATTAATTGAAAAATTTAAAATATACAGTTGTGAAAGAGATTTACATCAGCACCTGCCTTGTGGCCTTATCTGATGATGGACCAGTTCCACGGAGTGAATTATTCACGATTCACCAGCGCCCCCTTGTGGCTTACCAGGCTCACACAGGTAGCAATTCTTGCCATATGATTGCGGTCGTATGAGCAACTTCTTGTTGAGGAGTTCGGGCCTTCTAACCCCTCCCAATCAATGGAGGACAAGGGTTAATGAGTTGGTAGGCCGAAGCCCACTAAGAGCATCAGCACTTAAACCAACTCACCCGTCAACCATCACCACTGGTTTCTTACAGTACACGTATCTGTTGTATAAGCAACAGATCCTCGGGAGATTGTTAGTCCCCGAAAAAAACCACACACCAAACAATTATCAAAGATACTAACACTCCCTTCCTGAGTTTTAGGTTTCAACCACAGCCAGAACGTTTCAGCCAAGGTAGGCACCTCAACCATGATCAGCCCGGGTCGAACCGCAAGCAGAACCACGCAGGGGCCATGCTGATCCCCGTTCTGCCAATTTATACCCTTGGTAAGGATTTCGGAAGCCAACAGAACATAAGTCATGTGGCTTCCTAGAGTTTTGTTTGCCGCACCAAACAAGGGACCCCTTCCCCTCTTTTCCCCAAAAACAGAGCGCCCAAGTTAGGAATACGCCAAGGCAAAACCTGTTCCCCGGGGGGTCATAAAATATACAGTCACAAGGAGGACTTTTTACGTGAGATAAACGTATTTACAGCCTGTTCATGGAACGCGTCAGCCTGTTCATGGAACGTGACAACGAAAGAAATTGGGGATCTGTGTAATGCATGCTTCTAATTCCTCGTGCTCAGTGACGTTGAAAGCGTGTTAATTAACATTTTCTCAAACCCCAGAATTGCCACTACATTAATTATATGTTATTACATATAGCTCCTTCATTGCAACATAGTCATATCTCAAAAATGAGCTTTCCGAGTTAATAATGCAGAATTGTTAACAGTACTAGCTTTTATATTGTGCCAAAAATTTATTCAAATTACTTTTAAACTGTTTCCTTTAGCATATATTTTCCAAAAAATTTTTGTAAGACTTGTATGGAAACTGAAAGTTTGAAATGTGTTTTTCTCGAAACAACAATAATAAAGCGATATATCTATCTAGTTTACTTTTCGTGTAAAATATATTTTTTTACAAAATATTTTTTTAAAAAATTTTTACAAATATTTTTTTAAAAAATAAACATATGATAAAATATCTACGCCTCGTCTTCACGTGCCATCCACTTGAACATGACATGAACATAACGTTGGCAGAGCGAAGGTAAAAATAAGATCATGTTCTTGTATGTGGCGAATTTACCTTATTGAAGTATTCAGTTCGGCGCTATTTCGTGTATTTCAAGCACAAGAAAAATGCCTTACAAGACATCGTAGTATTTTCAAGTACTATCCATCGTCTTCTTTCACATTTCAAAATAAACACTTCAGCGCCCAAACGCGTAAGCACATTTGAAATGTTGACCGTGGCGTTAGGCGAGCCCAACTATGAGCAGAACCCAAGTTGAATTGTGGTTTAAGAAAGGCCAAGAAGATGTCAATGACGATGCTCATCCTATTCGCCCGGGCACGTCAACAACTTATGGAAACATTGAAGCAGTGAAGAAAATAATTTTCGAAACAGAGAGGTTACTGATAATGTTGGCATATTGTTCGGCTCACGCCAAGCAATTTTTACGGATGTTCTAGGCATGACAAGTGTGGCAGCGAACATTGTTTTAAAATTGCTAAATTTTGAGCAAAATCAACGTCGCATGGACATCGCTCAGGAGCTGTTGAACATCGCCAACGACGATCTAGATTTCCTCAAAAGCGTCAATCATGGGTGTATGGCTGACATTGAAACCAAAGCCCAATCATACCAATTGTAAGCATTCAAGAAGAGCCAAGACCGAAAGAAGCAAGTTAAGTTCAGTCACTGTTTTCTTCGACTGCAATGGCGTGATGCATCATCAATTCTAGCGCCAAGGTCGTACGGTCAATAAGGAATAATACCTTGAAGTTATGCGCCGCTTGCGTGAAGCAATTCGTCAGACAGGCACAGAATTGTGGAAAAAACAATCATGGATTTTGCACCGTGATAACGTACCAGCTCATACATCGATGCTTGTGCGTGAGCTATTAGTCAAAAACAAAACCAGCTAGTTGGGGGACAACTAAAGATTTGATTATTATTTTTCTTGTCTTCTTCAATCAAAAATTATTGATCACAGCAAATTTGTATTGTTTTTTTTTTATTTATTTATTTACTTATTTATTCTATCATCATTACAAGTAAAATATTTCTTAATATATACATATATGTATTCACATTAATTTTGATAATTTACTTATAGTATTGCATCAAATAAATTAATTATCTTAGAATTTTGACTACTATTTGTATTCGAAATTAGTTTCAAGGTAAAAAGATAGAAAAAAACCTCTTAAAGTTTTAAGATTTTTAAAAGTCAATAATTTCGTTCAGCTTTTTTACAAATTTCTTATTGTTTCGTAAGTAGAAGCCCTACTTTGGAGTACTTATGCAATAACACAGTGGGGTATCTTCTAGGGAGATTAAAAATAGCTTTTAGATTTTTATTTTGAATTACTTGTAATTTCTTTAAATAATGGCGTTTTCTTTTCTAGAAAAAGTGTAACATTTTCAATATTGTTTTGCCAAAAAAATACAGAAGTACACAGTTTTTTCAACTTTTTTTCAGATATTTGTAGTTATTGCGACGTCTTCTTTTCATCTCAATAAAACTTAAATTTTAAGAAAAAAAGTGCAGCATAAATGCAAAACTTTTTCAGAAAAGAAAACGGCATAAGTTTTTGCACATCTAGAAGACCAGACCTGGCAACCGTAAGTCATGATTGGTCGGATGCACGTTTTGTATATTAAAAGCTTGTTTTTTTTCGATAAACCGGATCTTCTATTGAGAAGTGGATAAAGTGCTGTCCCGCATTTTAGTGCCTTTTCAGATGAGTTCAGTACATGCTGTTTAAACGTTAAATATTTATCAAATATTACATCAAGATACTAGATATTGTTACATAATGGAATTGTTGATCCTTGTAATTCGAGGCCCAATTGTGGTATTCTTTTTGGAGATTTGTTGAAAGGCGTGCATATTCACGCTTGAGTTTTCCCTTGATTTACTTTAATTTTCCACTTGCAAAACTTGAACTATAACCCGATATACATACATATGTACAAACCAAAAATATAATTAAAAAACAAAACCGTTATCATTTGGACTTGGCCCCCGCTGACTTTTTCTCCGACACCAATGTCGCTTTTGGGAAGACGCCGATGAAAGGAAAGCGTTTTGCTACGATTGAGGAGATAAAAGAAAAATCGAAACAGGAGCTGTTTGGGATACCAAAAAGCGCGTTTCAGAAGCCTTCGTATGTATAGCGTTAAATTCATAAAAAGTTAAAAAACCCAATGGACACCCTAAATTTCCGTTTTAGGACAACTGAGGAACACTCTAATTACCAATTAAAGTAGATAACACACGATATGTTTTTAACAATGTAAAATATCTACATTGTCGTATCTTACCTCAAAACAATTGTTTATGCAAAATCATGAGCAAATTCATCTGACAAAATTTATATTTTGATACATTTACATATCTGACATTAGAACTTTATGCCTTGCGAACAATTTGGCAGCGGATAACTTTGGGCGGTATAAATAGTCGGCTTGAGGAAATTTTAACGCATTAAGATTTTAATATGTTTTAAATAATTATTTTCGATAATAATAAAAAGCATAGACAATGACAGACGTAAAAGTACATGTACGTTTGTGTGCAAATTTTATCGAGCGTCTGTAAAAAATATAATTTTGACAGATATAATTATGACATATTAAAAAACAGACGTAAACACATATTGTATGTGGGTGCTAATGCAGCTCTATACAGGTAGTGGCAGAATTACAATAAATATAACACCAACAAACATCAACATGTATTTTATTGGTAGAATTTACGTTATATTTATTGTAATTCTGCCACTACCTGTATAAAGCTGCCTTGGTGGGTGCTTTAAGGTAGCTGACTACCCCCTATCTACTGACTACCCCCGAGGTATTAAAAATTAAGAAAATTAAGAAGTGCATATGTTTGCATATAATACACATTTTTTTATTCACTTTTTTATTTGTGTTTAATTGGAACTCAATATATATGTAAGCTAAATGTTATGAAATTTGCTTATTATTTGAGTTTGTAAAATAGATTTGCAAGTGCAAGAAGAAAAACATAAGAAAAAAAAATTATATTACATACATACCTTTGTATGCAAGAATGCCAGACTCTTGTTAACATTTTCTATTTTATGGACACGCATGCGTCCATTATTAGGTTTTCCCAGCTTTTCACCTGATATTATTTCAAGTAATTTCAGCAACTTGACACCATCCGCTAAGTCTGTAAAAAGGTCTTCGACCTCCATTTTTGCCTACAGAATGATGGAAAAAAATAAAAATAAAAACAGTAAGAAAACAAAAGAATGTGCAATAGAATGAGTTGGAAATTTGATCAAACTTTTAACATTTTTCTTTTACTTTTGTTCCCGTTGCGCTTAAAAATTTGCATTTCCGTTACAATTTGTGCGAGCGCCAAAGCAATTCAAATGATATTTTGTTACCGGTATACGAGCAGAGTATTCTAAATACATATATACTTACTTTTACAAGAAATGAATTCATCCATTTTGTGAAGGTTTTCTTTTGTATGTGTAAACGTTCTTCTTGTAGGGTTTTAATTCTTTCGTTTTCAAATTTCATTATGCCATCCCGTTGTGTCATGTTGGCAGAATTACGGCTGTTTTGTGTCTGTAATGAATAACCGCCCGGCTCATATTGTGATGCTGAAAAAATAAGAAATCAGAGAAAAAGTTAAATTTGAATAAAAAGAAAACACGGTTTAAGAATATTAATGCAGTCATACACAGAAAAAGTCATACTAAAAAATCTATGAAATTTTTGTCAGATAGAAATATATACACATACACCAAGGCAGCTTTATACAGGTAGTGGCATAATTACAACAAATACCACACCAACACACATCGACATGTATTTTGTTGGTAGAATTTACGAATAGTTGTCAAAAATTTGACAACAATTGAAACTATCTGCCTGGCCCACTATGTCACTCGACATCGTTCGCTCGCATAAATACATTTGAAACAAAAACAAATTTTAAAATGTTTTTGGTATGCATGTGTTTATGCGAGCGATCGATGTCGAGTGACATAGTGGGCCAGGCCCTATATGTGCATAGTTAAGGCCCTGATTCACTATCCTACACGATCGTACGATTCATTCACAGGAAACTATTTCAAAAGTCTGGCCGACTTGAAAAAATCGCTTCAAAATGGCGTTGTAGGCCACACTTTTATACAGGTATGATTGCAATAATTTATATACACAATAAAATAATTAAACAATTTTATTAACAAAATAATTTTACATTACTTATATGTTTTTCTCGAGGCACCAACAATATTCTCATATTTTTCACAATGTATACCACACTGATCGCACAGAAATCATAATGTTTTGAAAAGTTCCATAAAATTTTTCAAATCTCACTATTTGTCAAAAACTCTGTGGCACGGTTACTTTTTTAGTACTTTTTTAGAACACATGCTTTATTTAGTAGATCGCACGATCGTGTATGATAGTGTAGCAAGGCCTTTAGTTTTTACTTTTTCGTTCTGTTCTGTTGCGGGCTAGTCTGTTGAAAATAGAGTTAAACGTTGAGCTGTGGAACAATTTTTAATTTAAATGTACTCGAATATAATTTTTCTTCTGAAAATCTAAAAAAATTGGTATCAGTTAAAGATATTTCAAAGTTAATGCATTTTTATCAATTAAGCAACGATGGATGATCAAAAAAACTATTATTTAACTAAACTCTGCATATTTTGAGAAAGATGTGGGCTGTTTGATCACCATTTCTAAATTATTAATCTGTTTCGTTTTTAGTTTTTTTTTTCACACAAGATAATTTTAATGCACATATTTTATTCTTCATTCCAATGTTTTTCTTTTAACTATGCTCTTCTGTAAAAAACACAAAAGTAATTGTAAAATATTTGCTACAGAAGAGAACGTCACAGAACGGCAACAGAAAGTAATAACTAATGAGGCATTTAGCCATTAGATTTAGTATTTTTTTCATACAACAAAACGTTTTTGTTGAGGTTTTTAGATTTTTATTTTATTAATAGAAAATTAGCCATTTGTTTAAACGATTGTGGTTATAATTTACACCAATAGTGTTAAAAATTAAGTAATAAAAAATATGTATTTGCGGTAAAACACTTTTAATGAGAATAACGCGAAAATAAATACTGCTGATAGCTTTAATTAAAATGTTTGTTTTTAAAGCAAATATGTTTTTGTATAATAATTAGAAACAAAATATAAAATAGGTGTATTTAAAAATAAATTGTTTTCCTTTTGCAATTTGAGAGCTGTTGCAAATGATCACGCCCTACAAGTCTCATTCAATTCGAAAATTTGTTAAAAACTAAATAAAGGGTGGTTAAATAAACATTAATACACCAATAAATCAAAGTAAAAACTATCCAAAAGACCGCAATGTTCTAAATTTATTTAATATATATCGCACTACTCTAGCCATAGAATTCTTCAATGATAACAAGTATCTGAAAAAAATTGATCTTAACCATCAAACAAGAAGGAATGCTGAAGGGAAGTACCGTATCCAAAAATTCCGAAATGAATATGGATGAAGCACATTACCAGTAATGTTACCGACAATCTTTAACACCATAGCAAATGATGTTTTAAGACGAGCCAATAGTGAGCAAAGCAAAAAGAAGATAATAAAAACAAATTTTATCAGTATGCAATGATTATTTTGCAATACACTGAAAAATATTTGCTTCATATTTCTAATGAACCCAATTCATTAGATAATTTTCATTAACAGAATGAAAATTTACGTTCCATCAATGACGATTCATAGCATTAATGAAAATATTCATTCAAATTGATTCATTAGTTTTCATAATTTCATTAGAAAATTTCATTGGATTTGTAATAAAAAATTTTTGAAGTCTGGGTGCAAAATTGTAGAGATTTCGTAAAAGTAAGATGATAAATATATTACAACTACAAACTAAATAATAAAGTAAATTATTTTATACACTAATTACCGTGTAAAAAATTGTTTAATACAAATTTCAATAGTGTATTAAAACAATAAAAAATTATTTTATGCTTAATAAAAAAAAAAAAAATGTTTAGTTTCTCTTCAGTAGCACAACTCTAATGCAAAAAGATCATTTGAATAATGCAACTCTTCCTTAAACTATGATTTTATTTCGTTAGAATGAAGAAAATTTTTCACCAAATTAGTGAATATTTTCATAGGTTCAACAAATGTATTCATTACATTAGTGAAAATATTTCATAAAAATAATGTAACACATTCATTGGCCTAATGAGAAAACTACGTTTGAATGATGAAGAACATTCGTTAAAAGAATTAAAGTTTTACTTAATGTTAATGTACCAAATTCATAAAACTAATGAAATTGAGTCGTTAACTTAATGAATATTTTCATTGTTTTAATGTAAACTATTCATAAATATTATGATTCATGCTTCATTAACTTAATGAAGTTATCATTAATCTAACGAATATATTCATTACATAATTTTTAATGAAACAAGATTCATTAGTCCAATGAAGGCCATCATTGGCCGAAAAATAATGAAAATTTTCATTAGATTAATGTCAATATTCATTATATTAATGAAGGAATTTTTTTCAGTGTATATAAACTAACAAAAATAACTCGCATTTGTAAAAAATTTTATTATTACATATTTATGAACTTTTAGGTACATTTTTAAGTTTATTATGCCTGCAGACAAGCCGCAATTTCTTTGCAAGGTTCAACTAACAATGAATTGTACATTAAATATTTGTAAATAAATTGAAATTAATTTAAAAAAAATTAAAGGCCGATGTTGATTTTGAATAAAACACAAATTATTTAGGAATTATTGTTATTGTTTTAAAAAGTAAAGCTATTTGCTTAAGGAACGCATTTGGAACACGCAAAAGTTTTGTTGCTCCAGAAAGTAAGCAACTTAAAATTTTTCTGGATGGACATGAGTTCCCGTTCGTGGAAAGTCTAAAATACTTAGGTGTCCATTTTACTAAACTTCTAAAGTTTAATGTTCATGCCAGAATTTCCTTTGATAAAGCCAGGCGGATAAGAATGTCTTTTGCAAGATGATTAAGTTCTAAGTATTTACCAAAGAATACAAATTGCTTATATATTAGATGAGTATAGGGCCAATGCTATTATATGCATTTTCAATTTCGTTTTCCTTTTCACCATCGGTAATGAGTGAGCTTGAAATATTTCAACGCAAAATTATTAAGCAATGCATTAGCAAACATTTTGAAAATACAAACAAAAAATTTTCTAATGAATATATTTATGAGTTTGCAAAAATTAAGGTTTTAGCTTCATACGCTTTTGGCTTAATGAAAAAATTTCTAAAGTCACTGGAATTCGTGGACAATAACCTAATTCGAGGTATATTAAACGATCAATACGGCCAGAGTTGCTACTATTCACCATTAGGATTTTTTGAGCCGGAAACTGCCTGCGTAAACAGCATATTACCAACATTTTATGTTTCAAAAATTCAAGCGGGTAAATATTTTATTACTTTTTTTTTGTTTGTTTTCCTTCTTTTCTAATTTTTTAATTAAATTTTCAAAAATGTTGAGCAAGCACTACTCTTTAATTTTAACTCATACTCTACTAGAAATTAATAAGTTTTAAACATTTAACTTTATTAAAACAAAATATTATCAGCCTTATTAAAAAAAAAATGACTTTTGGTTTCATGTACATAGTGGTTTACAACTGTAATTGCATCTTCATTTGAGGTAAAACGCTTGCCAGCAAGGAATTTTTTTTAGATTTGGGAACAGGTAAAAGTCACTGGGAGCTAAATCAGGAGAATAAGGTGGGTGGTCAAGCAACTTGTACTTTAATTCCTTGATTTTAGCCATTGTTAAAACACTCTTATGCGCTGGTGCGTTGTCTTGATGACAAACTATTTTTTTGTGTTGTAACCCAGGACGTTTTTCTCGAATTTGTACATTTAATTGATCCAAAAGGTTGCAATAGTACTCTGAACTAATTGTTTTATCCTTTTGCAGATAGTCAATCAATAAAATACCTTTGAAGTCCCAAAAAACCGTTGCCATAACCTTACCAGCCGATTGAATTATTTTTACCTTCTTTGGGGCACTTCCTCCAGCTTCAATCCATTGTTTGGATTGTTCTTTTGTGTCTGGAGTATAGTGGTGGATCCATGTCTCATCAACAGTTATGAAACGGCGCTTAACAATCAAAACAAGCTTGAGAAATGTTCATTCTTATGCGTTTTTGGTCGACTGTTAACAAATGCGACAAATTAAATGCACTCGATCATTTGAGATGGCCATGATATTAGCTATTTCACGCACTTTTATTCGTGGATCATTTAATACCATATCATGCACTTTGGCTACAATTTCTGTTGTTGTTGCTGTTTTTGGACGTCCACTACGTGGTTCATCTTCAATGCTTGTACGACCGCGTTTACATTCAGCAACCCAATTTTTTACTGTTGCATATGAAGGAGCACTTTCACCTAACACATTCACCATATCATTATGAATTTCTTGTCCCGATAAACCTTTTTTAGGTAAATATTTAATGACACCACGCCTTTCTAATTTTTCCATTGTAAAAAAATCGCAGATGCGTCTTTTGTGAACACCTGTTTCTATATGAAGGAGTTACCAGATCGAAACAAAATTTAACATGTGGTCATAGCAGAGATGGAGGTTTCCAAAACACTTAACTTTTTTCTGTTTATACCGCGCTTTTTGAGCTAGGCTAAGAAGTTTCCGAGCCGCCCTCGTATTAATTAAAATGAGAAAAATTAATAGGATTACTTATACTAGAAAATTTTTTTATTATTCGAATACCGTTTTTCGTTGTATTCGTTTGATTGAATGTGCGTCACTAATATAATTCTTGTTTTTATTATAATTTCAAAAGTAATATTTTCAGTTTATATGCAATGAAATATGTTCATTTCTTTATTTAATAAGCATAAAATATTAATTGTATTAAAAATTTTCACTAAGTTGTGCTTTTTACGAGAAATCAAAATAAAGAAGTCAAATGTCATTTTAATGTACAGTTAAAGTGTATTCAATTCATCTTTAAACGAAAGGTAAGCTAACAATTGTTTTTGCATACAACTTTAAGAAAATTTTCTTAACAATTGCTTACCAAGCTTTGTTAAGTTATTTTGGATACGGCCGTTAATATTTAAAGAAATTTGTATGGAACTATTTTTGCATTCCATTTTTTTTAACAGATTTTCGATTTAATCAATTGAAGGTAATGGGTACATATATATACATACAAAAGTATTTACATAATTATATAGATAACAAACTGCTATTGTATGTATGAATATAAACATAAATGTATGTAGATACACACATTTAAAGAAACTTTCAAACATACCCAACGATCGCCGCTCATATGATATGTAACGTTTATATTCATATTTACTAAAATTCGAACGCATTTTATTTTATTTCTAATAATTTATTTAATCATTGATAATATTAAAGAATTTTTAGATTTTTCGTTATTTTGCAATTAATTTTTTTAGTTTCCTTCGCAGTGAAGTCGCACAATTTATTTTTTTAATATATTTTTTACTCGTTCTTAACTGCCCGTACACCGATTAATCACTGACGATCTTTAGATTAAAAAAAAAAATTTTTTTTAACAATTAAAGCTTTTTTGCGCTGTACATAAATACATATGTACATACGAGTACATTTTTTCCTAAGTGTTGGGGTTTTTTTTTTAATAATTTACCCCACCACAGAAGTTCACACTTACACACTTAAATGTAATAAACGTTTTGAAAGGTGGTATGAAAATAACGAAAGAGTTTATAAATATTTGAACAACCGATATGAAACGAATGGGAGTTTTAAAAGTTGATCGAGAGTTTTGTTTGATATACTGAAAAGCAAGGAGTGGCGTATTTACGGCAGGTGAAATTGATAGCACTGCTAATGACTTTTTTATTCTTAGTAAAAATATGAAGAACAATCTTTACGACTTTTAACAATGATCTAAAACAAATTAGTCGTATATAACATAAGTACTCGTATTTGTTGTAGGTTTCGCAGAGTTGTATTTTTATATTTAGCTCATTGACAAAATCTTGCATGGTGTATCTTGTATTGAACGCACTTTCTGTTTATATGCTTGCGAGCACGCAGTGCATTATTTTATCAATTTATTTTCTATTTCAAACCTCAAAAGGAAAATAAAATCAAGAATTAAGGAAAAGGTTTTCAGGAAATAAATTGGAAAATAGAATAGAAATATTTGTTTTATTTATTTATTTAACTATGCTGTTGTGAATAAATTTGCAAAGTATAGGACGCAGAGCATGGGCAGAGTAACGAAGATCTTATGCCCACGATGGCAATCTGTAGGGTCGCTGTGCCTAACTATGACGACTTATGCCTTCACATAAGAAGTTGCCGCATGGTTAACAAAGAAATACCTAAAAAAAAACTATAAACTAATACAGTTAGGAGAAGCGAAAAGTGAAAGCGAGACTCAAAACTCTCGAAGGCCAAAAAACAACAAGCCTGCGCGCACTTAAGAAATAATTAAGATGCCGCGAGAGCAGTTCCCCAGCCCAGAGCTGCTTTACGATGTGTGAATAGAAATAGAAATTTGTGATATCAACAATAAACATCGCTTGTGTTTAGTTTCTTCTCAATGCGATGTGGAATTCACATGGTGTTGATAACACGATTACCAATACAACTTTTCAAAAACATGCAAAATTGAAATTTTATATGAAAAGTTCCAACAATAAGCAATACACTATTGTATTCAAATTGAACAATATACACTATATAAAGATACAAGGGGTTTTATGCATTAGCAAATTGTCCAGCTTAACAGAAAAAAACCTAAATTAGCGCGTAAAATGCTATCAGTCAAAAATACAAATTATATGAAAAAAATCCAATTTTGGCAGTGAGTAAAGTAGTGCAGTTGGTTTTTAAAGAAATTATATTTTTTTTTGTGTAGGAGCAGATTTTGCCTTGTCGTATTCGTAACTAGTAGTGTTGGGAAAAATCTTTCTTTTGTGTGAATCATTCATTCTGTTTCAGAAAGGTTAAGTGAATTAATTTATTCTTTTCTGTTTTCGTCATTCCAAGCCAGCTTTAATTGGTAGTGGCAGAATTACAATAAATATAACACCAAAAAACATCAACATGTATTGGTAGAATTTACGAACAGTTGTAAAAATATTCTTAGAAAAAGAAAGGAAGTTTATGTGTTTTGACAAATGTAGGCAAAGGAAATGAAAGACAGCTGTGCTTATACCACTACCGTATTAAAGCTGCCTTACGTCATTCTTTATGCCAGACATATTTCCGAATGTATGAAAATGTTTCAATTATTACGTATTTCAGGTGGCAGCATAACGAATTATTATACAGCAACCACAAGATACTCTGTGACCACAAGCTATATTTGTTTGTTTCAGATTTATTTAAATGCAAAATATAAATAGAAATCTTAAGAATTATAAACAGCTTGTTTTCTATGTTTTGCAGCTGTCTATATGTCGACATTTCATAGGAGCTACCCTAATCATCAGTAGACTTTGGAAATTTTTTAAAGATATTCTTAAACTTAGCTCCTATGAAATGTCGACATATACACAGCTGGGAAACATAAAAAACAAACAGTTTATAATTTTTTGATTTGTATCATTATTAGAAACTAATATAGTGAATAAAACTCAATTGTTTGAATTTATTAAAAAGTATAAAATAAAATGAGTAATGATTTATTTGAATTGATTTTGAATGTTTACAGTTTTTAAATGAACGAATGAGGAAATATGGAAGTAAACAGAACGATGAAAGAAGTAGAAAAATAATACAGAAATAGCTCACTCTTTCAGATGAAATAATCATTCAGTTGAAATAATTCATTCATGAATGGCACAAGTCTAGAAACTAGGGTAGCAAATAAAACTCTAAGAAGTCTCAGTTAATTCCTTAACAAGGAATTATTGGCGCAACGTCGTTCAGGTGACGTTTAGCAGACTATTCTGGCACTGATCGAGATTGAGGTGCCTGCATCTTGGCTTAAAGGCTCTGGTTTAGACTTTATATCGCCGAATGAATGTTGACATTATCCATAGCAAATCCTTCATGGGGATTTTCTAGTTCAGTGAGAGATTTTTGTTACATGCATTTGAAATTGGTGGTTTTGGATTATCCTAGAAAGTTGTGGTATCTTACTATTGTGGGGTCAAGGAATCATTTCTGAAATGTATTCTACCTAAAACTCACGCTAGATGGCGCTGCTATACAAATGGTTACCTGACAATCTATGTATACACTCGTACATACCAAGCCAATTTAGTAAGAAAAGAGCTAGTAAACTTTTCAGAACGAAACCACTTATAATTTCAAGAGTGGATTTATTATTGTCTCATAGAAATGATTTCATTGCGAAAAAGTGTTTAGAATTTCAGTTTTCTTTTTGAAGAACCAAAAAACGGACTCTGTGAGATTGCTGATATTTTTAGTGCTTTGAAAACGAGAAGAATTGTAATTTTCTTGAGCATTTGTATTGTAATTCTAAACAAAAAGTACTTTTTCTGCTTTGTATAGCTAAAATCATTGTGTTAATTTTTCCCCTCTCTATTTGGCTTTTATTTAAAGTAGCATTAACTTATATCTGATACGGTTTGATACAAATGCAATTAAGATAACATTATTATTAATTTGTTTTCTCATTTCGTTTTTTTTTTTTTTTTTGTTTAAAGTGATTATTTTTATTTGCAATTTTTGAAATAATATTCAGTGTTACCACTACAAAAAAATTATTACAACCAAAATGTTTGAAAAAGTTACCAAATGTGTTAAATGTAAACAAATTTTTTTTTTTTACTTTGAAAAACATTTAAATTTCGTTTAATTTGCATTACCACACAAAGGTCAGCATAAGTCAGCATAAGTATTTTGATGAAACATTTTTCTGACTGTCGAAACTAGCTTGGCTTAGTATCGTCATATAACGGTGCGAATATGGTGCGCATTCTCTTTCTGCTGATAATATGCATTAAAGACAACAAATTTTTGGCCTAGAATGCTACTTTGAGGCACTCCTGCTTCAATTGGCTGTGAAGGGCTTATAAAGTCGCCTTCTCTGATAACAAATTTACGGCCGCATAAGTAGCTTTCCAGATGTTTGTAAGTGTTTGCATCCCACACCATTCAGTATTGGAGTCTATTTCGCCTATAGCAACTTTTCACAACATAGTAACATAGTAATCATAGACACTTTCCACTCTGCAGGATTATTTCGAGATAATGCTTGAGATGTAAAATAGCCTTAAAAATAAACAGAAGAATTCTTCTAGCTACACGAGGCAATTGCTCAAGCATTTTACCAGTAATTTTTTCCTTAGGTTTGTGTTACAAATAAGGTTTTCGACATCTTGAAAACAAAAAAGTTTCAAAGCCATAGGTAATTCATTTGTATCATTTGTGGCAAAAACATTTCTCTTTTCAGAATCGGTTCTTGCCCAGTCTCCAGTTGAAGTTCGCAAAGGTGGCTTACCTTTTACGAGTCTTTTCAGACCTTTTGTCACTTTCCACAGGGAATAGTGATATTGAGGAGTACCATCAAGGCTTTTCAAATATGTTTTAAAGGAAGCCATTCTCTGGATCTCAAGCATATTTCTAAATTGAGTTATGCATTCCCGTAGCCTAATTTTAAGCTGGGGAGCCCTGAAAATTTGCCATTCTCTTCAAACTTTTCTTTTTTTCTGACGGAAGTTTTTAGACGAATATGTTATATTATTTACATTTCTGATCCTTATATGGCTTGTGGTATCATGTTATACGACTAATTTAAGGTATACAGAAAATTGTTAATTAATCCCTCGGCGGTTCTCAAAGAAATATTTTCCGCACAAAGAGTACTCAAATGTTTTTTATATTTTAGCTAATTAACTCTAGTGACGGTCAACGTCAAGTCACTAAACGGGGAGCCAACCTCCTGGGGGAACGAAACAGAGATTACTATAGGTGAGTGATCTGATGGCAAATCTATTGAATGCTTCACTTGCATCCATTGTAAAGGGAAACTTTTTGCAACTCCAAAATCTATAACGTCTGGGTGTCCGCTTGAAATCACATCACTGGAAACAGTGTCAAAAAGCACACGACCTTTCGAGGAAATTAAACGAGATCCCCAAAAAGTGTGTTTAGAGTTATATTCGCCAGCCGCTAAAAATCGAAGACCAAGTGATTTGAAAAAAATGTGAATATTGGTTTGTGTTACTGGAAATCGGGGCGGTGAGTAAATCAAGGAAATAAAAATTATTTTCATGAAAATCTTCAATGTAATATTAGTTGCTTGGAGATACTTCTCAAAATATGAAATTCTGATCATTTCGGCATTACGCAACAAACGTAATATGAGCAGCAGTGCTAAACAATTTAAAAAGCGTGATATAAACAAGTTAAACATAAAGAAATATTCATATCTATATTTTATGAAAAAAGTAAGCAAAATGAAAAATTTATTCGCATCTTCACATTGAAAATGGTTGGAAATAGCCAAAAATGGCAACCCTGGTTGTAGTGTTATATTCAATATAAAGATAAGCAGTTCGACGTATTCAAAGAGAGAATGAGGGAGAAAATAATAAGTTTTTTTCCTATGATATCCAATGTTGTCACGTTTTTTTTTTCAAAAAAAGCTTTTATTTTCTGAAAAAAAAAATATTTTTTTTCGACCAAAGAAACTTTGTTGTGAGTGATTTTGGTTCCATTTTATTAAAACACAATAAAAAAGTAAGCAACACAAATTTCCAAACAAAACTTTTTCCATAGGAAAAAGATCTTTTCAGGATCTAAAAACCCAGCAAAAAAAGATAAACCTTACGATCTGACAACATTGATCATATCTTTCATCAGGCTTGCTGCACTTTTCCATTTTATGCCATAAGTCCACATCGGTTTTAATATACTGAAACTTTGTGTTCAAGCATAAATTGTGATTTAGACCCAAATAGCCAAAACATTTGCTTGAACTTTACATTCATATTTATCTTTCTTTTATTTCGTGTTTTCTATGTAAATTCTTATGTCTAAATGAAGACCTAAATACTTCACGACACTTTTTGAAGGAATTAAATCATGTACGTCTGAAGAATTAAAATTTTTTTGTGGTAAATGGTAATGTGAGCAGAGTTTTGTGTAATACGAACAATACTAAATTTTGTGAATCAATAATCAAAACAATAAGATGTGCCTGAATGATTTCCCTTACTTTTAAAGGTGATTCGCTTGAAGACAAGAATGCTGTGTCGTCAGCATGTGTTGCAAAAGAAACGTTATCATATGTTGGCATATCGTACGTAAATAATGTGTACAATACCGGACCCCAGCACACTGCCTTGTAGAACTCCAGCCAACAGGACGGATATATCAATAGTTATTGTTAATCTTAGCTTAATGAAGTGGGGCTGGAAACTCCAACGTAGAACGCTTACAAAAATGTCATTAAAAAATCTTGCACAATTGCAAATGCGCTACTACAAATAAAACTTGTTCTAACATAAAAAAGTACTTAGTGAACCAGTGCTCAAGGGACGACATCCCTATATATGCGGTACAGTGTGTCGGCAGTAGGAAAATAGCTTATGGGAAGCAGAAAACCGAGAGTAGTGTTTGTGGACGCTTGACTTAAACTTTCCAATATTGTAACTAACATCTGCAAATAGCCTGTCCCACAGACGAACCGTACAGCTTAAGCAGTGCATTGTACGGATCACTGAGCAGTCAACTCCAAATGGATGTACTTTGTATGATAAACGTACCTATATTATCTTAAAACGGAACAGGATTTCTAGTCTCCTCAGAGCAAAATAGAAACAATAGAACAGAGTAACGCACGCCACACTTCGACGATATTTTATCAAGTATTTTTCCGCGAACTAGTACTTGTAGCCTGTCTATGGCAACCCTGTAATCTTCTGTTTTTGATAAGTAAGAGTGACAAAAGAGAATGAAAAATAATAACATATCAAAAGAATTTTATCATTTGCGTACAATATTATCTTATCGTAAAACGCAATTTTTCGACGTATGTATGTACATAGATATACTTACATACATACATATGTACATGTATTTCACCATAAATAAATATTGAAAAGCAAAAAAAAAAAAAACATTCTACATAATGAAGTCATCTGTGTAGAAATGAAGTGGAAAGTGTTCTAACTAGAAATTTTAATATATTGGTGCTCTTGCAGTTAAAGTCTAAATTATAGGACGCTGAGTCACTATTCTATCGATAAGTATAAACAAATGAGCAAAGTTCAGCTGAAAAGCTGAAGTAACACCGCTTTCACACACGAAGGGGTTACTTTGTCCGCTTTTGGGGTTTGGAAATTGAAAGTCAGACATTTTTCTCATTCTGCTTTGAACTTGCCGAAACCTTTTAGAGTTGCGAAATTAATAGACAGACAGAAACTTTTCATTTCTCTTTTCTTTCTTTTTTGTTGTTGTTGTTTTCTAAGCACAGCTAGTGTGTTTATATGAAGTTGATGTTGATATGAGAATAATAATATGAAGCAACAACATGAAAAAATGCGAAAAGAGCTAACTAAAAATGTCTTAAAATGTTCAATACAGTAGACACACTCTTCCTCTTTAATACATCGCCTACAAACTTCGTCTGTCTGTCCATCAGTTTCTCAACTGTGAACTGCTGCTAAGTCTTGAGCTTGGTGGCGGCAAGAGAAAAGAGGTAGAGGTAAAGCTAGTACCCACTATGTATAATAAAATGCTGCATAAAATGTTCTAAAGAACACACCTCAATACTATGCAGTGGTTCCAAGCACTGTATTTTAGAGCAATCGTTTAACAGGTTCCCTGTGCCATGAGTCACATATGATACATTGTGGGTTTTTTTTTGTACTTTTAGCGCATCTATGTATCATACTAATTTTTCAAAAATATATTTTTTCCACTTTCCATATTTCATAGTATAGTTTCCTGTATATACTCGTCAGAATATTGCCCAGCTAGCATTTTCAATCATAGAAGACTCTACTGAGAATCTCGTGAAGAGTGTTTTTGATAAATTATCGCCAAAATCCCGATAATTTTTGAAAATATCATCATTTAGTTTTGGAATTTAGTTTTTAATTAATTACATTTACATGCATATGTAATTGTAGTACGGTATTAAAAATCAAATGCACTTTGATACATTTAATTTGCTGAAAATTCTAAAAATAAATATCTGAATTAAATAATTGCAATAAATTGGATTTAACTAAAATATCAAAGCAGTTTGAAGTATTTCATTTTAATTAGTCTTTTAATAAAGAATGCCTAAAATTGTTTCATTTTCTAAAAAGTTTCGTATTTTTGTCTTATTTAAACTAACTTGGCTGTCTACGTTGCAGAATAATAGGTATGCCATTATATTTTGGAAGAATTTTGGATATATTTGAAACGCTCGCCTTAACGCTCACCTTTCAATTCATATTTTTTGCAAGACCTACATACATTTGTTTCTTAATTTTTAATTTATTTCAAAATCTAAAACAATTAACTCTTGATACTCGGAATAGAAACCCTGTTTTCATATTTATTTATAAAATGAGAAGATTTGCAGTTTTTATTAACAATATTATCGGGAGTTTTTTCAAAACCAAATATCTTCGAAATTTTATCACATAATTCAATGTAAATAATTATTTACACAAGCTGCATTATTATGTTTCTTACATTTTTACACAGCTCTTGATATCACTTTATGCATAACTTTTTTATTTTTCTTGCCAATTACTACTCGTAATACATAACAAGCAAATTTCTTAACGCAAACAAAAAGCCTGGTTTTTATACTGTTGTCGAGTTTCAGTTACATATATATTAAGGGCTTTCACGATGGGTAACCCACACTGTGCAAACGATGCAAATGTGAGCGAAAATACTAGTTTTTTTCTCACGCAACAATAAAATGTGTGTATGTGCTTTGCTTCATTTCTCTGGATTTGCACTAAAAAAATCTTGAGCGGAGAGAAAATTGCAAAAATACTCAGTTACAAACGAATGTAAACAATAACATTTGACAAAAAACTAGCGCCATATTGTTTGAAATAAACTAGAAACGTTGTAAAGATGTTGTCAAATAGTTGAAAAGAGAAAACATTAAAATCAAGTGCATTGAGTGAAGAACTTTCAGATTTTTGGCGACTTCTGCTAGTGCAGCCAGAAGTTTTTTGTGTGTCCAGAAATAGGGCACATTTCCGCAAATATGCTATGCTCACGATCAACCTAAATATGAAATGCAAATTAACAAGTTGCAAATCTGCACAATGATCATCGTGAAAATCCTTATAGATTAGCGATGCCCACTATTGGTATTTAAGTGGTAAGCAAACGCAAACACAATCTGATGCTCATTAGTTTAGTAGTCAATAATACAATGACCATAGTTGTCAACTTTGAAATTTTAAAAAGCACCAAAATGAGGAAAAAAGCGCGTTATTTAAAAAAAAACGCACCGAATTGTGAGTTTTTCTTTTCATTTCTAAAGATACATTTTGAATAATAAAAAGTATAATATTTTTATATTAAAAAACACGATCATGAAACAGCTTTTCAAGCAAAATTAGCTGTTACTTTTACTGCCTATTATCAAGTACACAAAACTACAGCTGCTTACCGTCATTAAAGTTATATTGCAAGATTATGCAACCGTTACTGCAAGGGATGAAATATGCCGAAAGAGTGAAAAGTTACAGAATCGCACTACAAGCCTTCAACCCCGATCAATAGCAACTCTGTCAAACACAGAGTAAATTTCATTTGTGTTTTCATAAGCGAAATCAGTTGACTAGAGTGGGTGTCTTTTAAAGAATTTATTGAATAATAAGAAAATTTTCCAGTATTATAACAAATAAAAGATGAAATTTACCATAATCAATATTTAATGCAATCGTTTTGGAAAAAGTTTATAATTTAATTAATAATTTGGTAATTTATGAAACAGTAACGAATTCACGCACCATTATAAGTACGAACTTGACCATACTGAAGTTATTGTAATATTTGAGAAACTTGACTTGATTGGAAGATTGTCTTACTTTGTGTATATAATATGATGCATTTTCCACATTATACTCGTAACTCACTGCCCTGATTGTGCTGTGCAAAATGAAACGTAAAACGATTTGGTGCCACCGAAATTTAAAAATCGCACCGAAAATTTAAAAAAGCGCTCCATGCGCTCACTAAAGAATTTTTCGCACAAATAATTTCAAAGAGCACCAAAAACGGAGCGAAACGCACCGACTTGACAACACTGACAACGATGAATGAACATGCGCACAGGTGCATTTATTCCTTGTTTTTTCTCTGTATTTTGCGTATTTTTTACTCTTTTTCATATAAAATTTATTACGAATACTTTTCTTTACTTTTAGTTCAATTTTAAGTAAATTGTAAATAAAACGATTTTTTTGAATTGTGTATTTTTTCTCCCAGTGCAAATTTGTTTGCACTCAGAGCGTAACTATGGATTTCTCTTTGGCTTACCTACAAATAATGCAAAAAATTTAATGCAAAAATCGTCGTTTTTAGAACAAAATTGGTCAAATCGTCATCTTGATAAATTTGAGCATGGAAATAGCCAAAACGACGATTTATCGTCATATCTGGCAGCTATAGTTGCAACTAGTATGTGTAAATCAAACAGTTTCATTCCTCTTTCTTTATAAACATAAATTTATTTTTTCTCTTTTGTAACTTCAAAGGAGCATTTGAATTAGCCCCCCAACATGGTTCACGATCTGTTTCTTTGGCTTCTATATCTCAAGAACAAATATTTAACGACTTATTCACACATAAAATACAAAACGAACCGTTATAAAAACAGAAAGTCAAATAAACAGAAAATCTTTACAACAGTTTTCTTTTCGACCAAAAATATCGTTTTTGTGTTAATTTATTTTTCTCGTTTTCCTCGGAAAAGAAAACAGGCAGGCATGCAACAAAAAACGTTCCTAAAAATAGTTGCACTCGTATCAAGTTCATCATGCTCATGAAAATCCAGCCATGAAGGAGACAGAGACAACAAAAACAATTCCTAAAGGTCGCTGCTCTTGCGCTATTTATGTAAATACTGAGATTTATTTATTTTCTCTGTTCAAATGTGTACACGGCCCTGGCATCTTGTTTATGCGCCTCTCAAGAATACTGGTGCGCTTCACATTTTAACACATTTTATTTGTTTTTATTTTATCTTAAGATGGCAATCGCACACATCTTTAACAGATGTAGTTTTATGACTAGAGAAGTGTTGAAACAAAAAATTACATAAAATAAAATTGTTTCTATTTTCTTCAATCAAGCGGTTGCCAACTTTTCTGTCTTTAATTGGAAAAAGTGTAAAAAAATTGTATGATTTTTTTAGACGCACGACAAATGGTTTAGAACTGTACGTTAAATGAAAAAGAAAATTATTTATGTGATTTTTTTCTGTTTTCAGAGAGAAAACGATAAGCGGAAGTTTGTTTCTAAATATAATCAGGAACAGCTGAAATCGTTAAGGATTAAGTTATTTTTGGAAAACCACATCCAACCAATTGATCAAAAATATGTACTTACATACTCGTATTGAGTTGAAAATCATCATGGATGACGAAGCGCATTTTCATTTAAACGGTTACGCCAATAAACAAAGTCTTCGTATCTGAAAATCCGTGTGTGATGCATGAAAAGCCGTTACATCCATTTAAAGCTACTGTGTGGTGCGGTGTTCCCGAGGACAAATTGATTGGGTCGCACTTTTTTGAGAACGCCGTCGATACAGTTACTGTTGCTGGAGAACATTACAGGGCCATGACAATTGACTTCTTTCTGCCGAAATTGATTGGGGCTTGGTGAACACGAGATTTCAACAAGACTGTGACAAGACAACCGTACACACACCAGGAGCCACAATGGATATTGTGAGGGAAGTATTTCCTGGTCGTGTAATATCCCGTTTTGGCTATTTGGTACGGTCAGCAAGTTCGTTCAATTTAACCTCCTAGACTTGTTTTTAAAACGCTTATGTTAGTTTCGCAAGTATGTTTGTTTGTATGTTAGCAACACTCGAAACCCACACCATATGAGTGGTTATTAGATATACGAATAGGTGTATAAAACTGTATATACAGTGTTGTTGCTTTAGTGATAAAATTGGAGTTGTCGTATTGCTTCCGGGAAAGTGTGAGAATTTAGGGAATTCCAAAAAAATTCAAAACTACAATGATAACCGGTTTTTCATATTCGTTGTATTTGCCGTGGAACATGCATCTGAGCTATAAACGGTCAATCGTTTTAGTGTGAAAATTGAACTTGAGTATTACTTCTGAGGAAGTGGGAAATTTTCACGATTCCTGAAACTCCAAACAGCTTCGCTAGCTGAATCGGAACCGGTTTTTCATATTCGGTGTGCATTTTTGCCGTGGAACACAAACTATTAATGGTGAACTATTAATAATCATTCGACTTATGGCGAAAATTGAAGTTGCCATATTGTTTCCGGGGAAATGGGGGATTTTGGTGATTTTGGAGCCAATTTTGGGAATTTAAAAAAATTCGAAATTCGAAAATAAAAATTAACATGCTTATATTAGCTTTACTTGTATGTTTGTTTGTATGCCATATGAGTGATTATTACATATGTATATAGCTAATAAAACTGTATATAGTGTAGCTGCTTTAGTACGAAAATTGGAGTTGTCGTAGTGCTTCCGTAGAAGTAGGGGGGGGGGGGGGGGAAGGGGGATTTTGGGGATTCACGAAATCGATTGTGGGAATTCCCAAAAAATTCAGAACCGCTTCGCTAACCGAATCGGAACTGGGTTTTCATAGCCGGTGCGCGTTTTGGCTGTGGAATGTATATCTGAACTATTAGCGGTCATTCGATTTAGTTCGAAAATAGTTCATTTCAAATAAACCACACAACTAATGCATCTTTTTGATAATTATCCCCTGGACTTCATTGACTATGATTCAACTTGTGGTCTTTTACTATCCTTCATTTGAAATTAATTTCACAATTTGCATTAATAATCACTATATGATAAAACAGAAAATAAAAGAATATTATAAGATCATTCTTACTGCTTTTCTCGCACTAACTATACAGAACTACTCGTATTATTTATTTAATTTTAACCGGGATTTTGTTCCTTTGGGCGATAACTAATATATCAAGTTTCTATACAATTTTTCAAAGTGCTATTAGCATTACTATACGCAAACTAATAATCTAGCCTACAGTGGAATAATCAACACTTATAAAATACAATGTATAAATAAAGGGTAGTCCAACCATAATGCACGATATCAATTATAAAACGTACAAAAGTTTTTCAGAGAATTACCATAATATTTTTGATGATAGGAGCATATGTGACAATTATATGTGCACTAAAATATCGGCTAAATGCTTGCCACGGCTACGGTAGCATATTTCTATCCGATATTTTCAATGACTGTGTGGCATAATTAAGATTCCATGTGCCAAATTATCTTATCCTTTAGCTCTTTAATTGTGCTTGGCATATCGAGGTACACTTTTTCTTTTAGATATACCCAAAGAAAAAGTGTATATCAATAAGCCAAGAACAATTCAAGAGCTTAAAGGTTTGTTAATGGCATTGAACCTCAATTATATATCAGAGTCATTGAAAATATGGATAATCGGATAAATATGTGACGACGCAGTCGGGACGAGTATATGCCAAAATTTTGTTTCACAACTAATTCTTATATATTCTTCTATAATAATAAAACACATCTTTGATAACTACTTTATTTACAATTCATAGCATGCGATTTGGTTGGGCCACCCTTTATAACTATTTATATAATACAGCAAATAGGTTCACAGTGCCTCGCTTGACTTGCATTTTTCTCAAATATGACTTTTTTATTGATAATTCCCACACATACACGTCGTCGCAAAGATTTAATGGAGCAGATTCAAACGTAACGAACTTACAAGTAATTGTACAAAAAAGTTACAGGTTGATAATTAAAGTTTATATTATGTTTTTTCCTTCTCCTGGGAAGTTTGAATTATCTTACTTAAGACTTTTATTGATTCTAAATAATACACAAATTATTTAGGAATTATTGTCATTTCTTTTTATTATAATAATATTGGTATGGTTCAATTGTATATAGAACAAAACATCGTAATATGCAGCAATTCTGCTTACTGAGGAATCCACTGAGGTGAAAATGTGCCTCATCACTGATGATGATTTTCTTCGAAAATACATCATCCGCTGTTGCTGTTGCCTGAATAGCTTTAACGCGTTGCTCGATTTTTTATGCAGAAAAAAACTTTATGCAGAAAAAACTTAACGGTTAGGTGTGTTTCACATTCAACATCGGCCCTTAAAATGTAACGACTTGATACATGATACCAACGACCGAACGCAAATATGTTTGTTTTAAACAAGAAACCAATGCAGCTTTACCAGGTAGTATCACAAGTACAATATATACAACACCAAAAATAATTACATGCAGTTTGTTGGTAGTAATTACGAAATGTCAAAATGTTGTCTCTCTTTTCCTTGAAAAGGCAACAAAGTGTTTTTTTAATATATACCTTGTAAACGAGTTTTTGACAAATTTACGGAACGGATAAAAAAAAAGAATTGCTATAGTTATACCACACCTGGGAAAGCTGCCTTGTTATGCAGCTTGTAAGCAAAATTTGACAAATTTACGGTACGGAAACAAAATACAGCTGTGCCTATACCACTACCTGGTAAAACTGCTTTCCGAAAAACCAAATGACAGAGCTTCTTAATCGAACAACTATTTTTTGTTTCTTATCAGTTTTACAAAGCCCAACCAATAACTTGATAACATATTTTATTAATGCCACCCTTAAAATATGCTTTAAAAATATTAAGGGTTAAAAAGTTTTGTTCCACTTGGCTAAAAGCACATAAATAGATTAATTATATTATAGTCTGTGCTCACAGGCAACAACGGTCTAAGTTTAAAATAACGCTTTTGAGAAAATGCAATATTCAAAAATAGTTCCGAAAAAACTTTAGCAACAATTAAAGAAAATAATATAAGTATGTATATCTGTTTATTTATTATGCCGGGTGGTTAAATTTTAAGGGCCGATGTTGAATGTGAACTACACCTAAATGTCAAGTTTTTTCTGCATTTCAGTTGGTATTTTTTAACTTCAGACTAATTCAATTTAAACCATGGAAAGGTACACAATCGAGCAACTCGTTAAAGTTATTCAGGCTAATTATGAAATTAGGCGTTCAAATCAAAATGCATATTGTGCACTTCGTGATTATTTCGGTCAATTTAATCGTCCAAATGTGCGTACAATCGGAAAAAATCGTAAAAACACCAGTGGGCGCTCGTTCTACAGAAAATATGGCTGCTATTCGCGATAGTGTGGCTGAAGAGCCGTCCACCTCAACTCGTTGTTTTGTCCAACAATTGCACCTTTCACGCTCGTCGTTGATGAACATTACGCATAAGAAATTGCATTTACACTTTTACAGCGTGAAATTGGCTAACGGGTTTGACAGGTATTATTAAAACATTTTTCTTTTAAAATTCTCAATAATTTATTTAGATTGTTGTGATATAAAGTTGAATGTTTGACAATATCTTTCAAAAAATTCCAAAGTCTACTGATGATTAGGGTAGCTCCTATGAAATGTCGACATGTAGACAGCTGGGAAACATAAAAACAAGCTGTTTATAATTTTTTGATTGGCATAAATGTGATCTTTCTTTGTTCCGGTATTTCATTTGATCCATTGTTATTTCAACGGAACTTTTCCACTGCAAAGATAATGTAAGTACATATGTATGTATGTACTTACAACCTTATTTAACCTCCTGAAAAATCAACAAAATGTGCGATTCACACGGGAGTTAACTGGTTTTGTAGAAGATGGACACCGATACCACAGAATAGTCAACTTCTTGCGGTATGAGACGTGTTGGTTACTTGTCGGGATCACCCGGAAAGATTGGCACTTGCACCTCGTAGCAGTTAATGCACAAAAAAATTAAAGACACTTCTCGGGTGATTTTGTGGTTCAATTTTTCGTTTGAATATATGAATATATCTAAAAAATACACTTTTCACAATAAAATTCACTTAAAACACTTCGGATATAATTAGAGTTAAGCAGCTTCTTTTACACCTCACTGGCGCGCGTCTTAACAGAAAGTGAAAAGGCGAACCAAAAGCAAGATATGAAAAGCACAAAGCTTGCTGTCAAACTTTTCGTTTGTTTGGCAACAAGTGCTGCCAGGTTGGTTTCGACAACAAGCGTTGCCGGGTTTGAACAGATAAGTTTGATCTCTTTTGCACTTGATTCTTTCATTACACTCATTTTTTTTTGTTCAGTTTTACTAAAAAAAAAAAAAATAGGTCATTATTTAGCGAAGGGGTAGTTTTTCAAGTGAACACAAAATTAAAACATTTTCAGTTCTACTATTTAAATAAAGTTATTTTAGTATATAAATTCGTTTTGTTGTGAAAATTTATTGATAAGTATGTTTTAAATGATATCAGCAAAATTGTATACCAATTAGCCACTAGGTATGGGAAAGATGCCAAGTTGCTCCAAAGAAGAAAGCAAGGTAGTCATTAATCACAGAGGTTCAGAGAAATCGGTGAATGAATTTTCTCAATTACTTGTTTGCTCCAGAGGAAAAATTTGTAATACAATGAACTATTTTGAAAAATTTGGGAACTCAAATAATGTGCCCATGCCTTTGAACCCCGTAAAACCACAGCCAGAGACGACGAAATAGTCGTAAAGGCGTCTAAAACTGATCGATTTAAAGGCTCTAAACAGCTAAAATTCAATTTATTTATTTTTTTTTGTCTGCAGAAAACAAAATATTGATGAGTTTTTGGACTACAATTATTTGCATTACAAAAGGCTGTACTCATTCTTGAAATTAAAGATAATTTCACTTTTTAGCTTTCCTTTTCTTGCAGAATTAAAACAGTGGATTGAATTCTGTTTCCGAACGGAATGAAGCCCATGACATGGCTGTATTCGTACACTGAACCATATTTCGTCGGCATTATTAACAAAAAAAATTTAGTAAACCCTTCACGAAAAATAAATATTCAAATCAAAATGTTATTTTTCAAATCGGAACAAAATTTATTCAAATAGACAAATATTATTATTATTAATTAATAATAATATTTTTTAGGTTTGTTAAAAATATAAATTTGTACATTTCAAAAAAGATTTGTACAAAATGTAGCCAAAATATTGTCCAATCAGTAAAAATTTAGTTAAAACAGTAGTAACTAATAGTAAGGCAAAAGTACACATAAATATTAAAATTTACATCTTCAAAGAATGTTAGTTTGAATAAAAAATTCGTTTATTTATATTCTCAACAAAACTCACCCTGTTGATTTGAATCAATTTTTTCTATATTCAATTAATTTATTTTATTGAACCTGAATAATATTTTTCCATTGAACTAAAGGTATGTATTATTGGATAAATACTTGTAGAAATGAAGAAATTTTTTTATTTTATTTTAGTTAAATAAATTACAATAGTCGAAATTCCGAGTAAATTTGAATAAAATATTTTGTAGGTTGTATTTACCCTATTTTGCAGTATTTAGATAAACTTTAGGTTCTGTGTATATCTTAAAAAAAATAAATGAGAGTTTGGCGAATAAATAAAAATTTTGAATGAAATAGGATTGTAGCCAAAACTTTTTCCTAAGTTGAGATAGGTAGTTTAAGTTAGTGACCACAGAATTAAGTTTAATTTTTGTTTTGAATAAACTAAATATAATTAAAAACTAGTGTGTACGTTTAAACAAAACTTGTACAATTAAAACGAATGAAACTCGTACAAAAATAAGAATTTAAAAACTAAACAAAACAAAATTATGTGGCCTTGGTATTTTAGCAAAAGTTTCTAGTATGTATGTATTTAAATAACTAGATAATATTATAAATAATACTAGATAATATTATAAACTTACTGTTTTTATAATACTACTTTATAAAAATGTGTTTTTATTTGTTGGAATTCATTTTTTTTTAATATGATGTATTTACCTGGAAAGAAAAAATGAAAAAAAAAAATTAAATTAAAGAATATAATTAAATAAAATATAACTGATGTTTTAAAAATAACTTTTCCAAAGAGCCTAATATGTGTTGTTGTTTATTATAAATACATACATAGATATGTATGGATGTACTACATGGGCTGAAAAGTGCCGGGCCTAACACATAGATAGCGCTAATTTTATTGCAGTCACCATTTTTCTAGTATATAGATACGGCCTTATTTATAAAAATTTTTCATGTTTATTAAACTCTTATTGTACAAATTTTGTATAGAAATCATGCAATAACAGCTTAGTAAACTTGAAAAAAATTTTATAAATAAGGCAGTTAGTTTTTTCCTTTCTAAAATTAAGAAGGATCTTTTATTATAACTCATTGCTGCGATCAGTAATTTTATATTAAAAAAGACAAAACATTAATTATAGAACTGGGACACATCTACCTATTTCGTACTCGCAATACTCATCAGCATATACCCACTCATCTTCAAACTCAGAATCATGGACATGTCTCCCGCATGCTCTAAATAGGGTTTCAACCAATTCTTATGAATTTCCACACTTTAAGGGCCGATGTTGATTTTAAAATAAAACACAAAATATTTAGGAACTATTTTCATTTCGTTTTATTGCGATAATATTGGTGTGGTTCAATTATATATGGAAGAAAATATCGTTCAAAAGGACGCCACGACCTCGGCGACACACCTCCATCCGAAGGTCCAAATTTTCGATGACGCTGACTCATAATTGAGGTTCTATGCCGTTGATGTGCCGAATTATCTCATCCTTTAGGTCTTGAATTGTTGTCGACGTACACCTTTTCTTTCAAATAACCCCAAAGAAGAAGTCCAACGGTGTCAAATCACATGATCTTGCCGACCAATTTTTTTTTTTTATATTGGACCAGTACTCAGGGGATGACCCCTACATAAGCAGTGCATTGTACCAGAACTAGGAAAATAAGTTGTGAGGAGGGGAAAGCGGGAGTAGTGTTTGTGAACATTTGACTTGAATTTTCCAACGTTATAACAGACAGGAAACACATCTGCAGGCAACTTGTTCCACAGACGAAGCGTGCGGCTGAAAAACGAATTCTCTCTGTAATGCCTAGTACGATTCCCCGGGCAATCAACCACAAATGGATGAGCTCTAGACGATGAACGCGTGCTACGTAAAAATGTGCGAGTTTCGGGAACAAGATCCCTAATCTCGTCAGAGCAAAATCCATTGTAGTAACGATAGAACAGAGTTGGATACCCTACTGTCACTGATGAGCTTCTTCGCCCTCTCCTGCACACGGTCGAGTAACCCCAAAATAGACTTTGAGGCACCGGCCCAAACATGAGAGTTGTGTTCCATTTTCGGTCGGATGTAGGTGGTATAAATAGTAAGGAGGTCGGATGGAGTGAAGTACATCTTACACCGTTTCAAAAAACCGAGACACTTGAATGCTTCTTTAGAGACATGAAAAATGTGTTTAGTCCAGCGGACATTGTCGCTCAAAAGAGCAATTGTTTCGTTGGCTGTGCGGCAAGTAGCACCGTACTGTTGAAACCACATATCGTCGACATCCATATCTTCCAATTCGGGCCATAAAAAGTTCGTTATCATCTCACTATAGCCGAGACCATTCACAGTAACTGCCTGACCGGCCTTATTTTGGAAAAAATACGGCCCGATGAAGACGTCACTATTTGTGGGAGCATTGGTTTTTCCCTCTTGGATTATCATTCGCCGAATTGCGGCCATTCTGTTTATTGACGAATCCACTGAGTTGAAAATGTGCCCCATACTGAAGATGATTTTCTTCGAAAATTTATCATCCAGTGGTGCCATTTCTTGTCACCATTCTGAACATTGACGACGCTTGGAATGGTCAAGAGGCTTTAGTTGTTGAGTCAACTGCACCTTGTAAGCGTGTAAATGCAAGTCTTTATGCATAATGCTGATCAACGACGAGCGTGAGAGGTGCAATTGTTGGGCACAACGACGACTTGAGGTGGACAGCTGTTCAGCCACATTATCGCAAACAGAAGCAATATTTTCTGCAGAACTAGCTGTAGCTGGTGCTTTCACTCGTAAAGCAGGGTCTCCTATAGACCCGGTTTATTCAAGTTTTTGCACGATTTTTCCTATTGTACGCACATTTAGACGATTAAATTGACCGAAAAAATCACGAAGTGCACGATATGCATTTTGATTTGAACGTCCATTTTCATAATAACTTTAACGTGTTACTCAATTGTGTACCTTTCAAATTAATTGAAATGAATTAATTAATGAAATTGAGATGTCAAATGAAATGCAGAAAAAAAACTTGACGTTTAGGTGTGGTTCACATTCACCATCGACCCTTAATATTTAACTACTCGATATATTCATAATAACATACGAGCACAGTGTATACGTAATGTTTTATATTGTTTATTACACAAAATAAAAAGAAACACATCGATTGCGCTGAAACTTAGTTCAGAAATGAGAAAGCTGCTACATCGTAACAGGAGGACGTCTCGTTTGCAAAGTTATTTCATATGTTAGCTTTGTTTGTCCAGTACAAATGTACAAAGCAGCTGAATCGTTTCAGAACAAACTCTCAAAAACTAATAATGTATGGCGGTAGCTCAGCTGCATCATTCGATTCGATCTGGCTATATATAATTGATGACAATTTCCATTTTCAGAATCGCTTCTTGCCCAGTCGCAACGGTAGCTTACAACCTTTTTATTCTTTCTTCGGACTTGAAACAGGTGATTTTTGTTCTTTTATCAATTTTAAAAATATTTTTACTGTGTAAAACAATTTTAAACCAAAATGTATTTAATATGTAAATTAATATTTATACATGCATTGTTCTCTTTTGTATTAATATGTCTTACCAAAATAAAAATATTTTGTAGTTTTAGTTCGTATAAACTAATGAAATTTATTTTAAATATGCATATTTTTGTTATTTAAAATTTTGGCAATTAAATCAAATCAAATTATGTATATTTTGTAGTAAAAAGTTAATTTTCATATTAAATTTATGTAAATCCGTTGCTAATTTTTAACGTATGACACTTTTTACTGGGCGTTATTTATTATGTATGTGCCCAATAAAATAAAACAGACTTCTGATTTCTTGCTACTGAATACACTGTGTCTTTCAGCAGATTAAAACAACACTTAACAAATCGTCGTGCGGGAGTTTAAGTGTTCTATCCGCCATTTTACACATTTCGAGTTGAAGATGCCACTTTAGGGTTTCGACTCCAAATTTTTTAAATCTGCAATCCGTTTTTGGCTATCTCTTGCAGTTCCTGAGATAAATAGTGTCTGCTTTGTTCTATATCCTTCAAACCAGAATTTTTTGTGCTATTTTGCTGTAAGCGCCATTTAGAGGCGTATAGAGCAAAATTTCAATGTAAAACGTTGAAATTGATTTTTGATTGCCATTTTGTTCTACGTGTAGTTAATATTGCTGAATATAAATATTTTTCAAAATGTTTTTCTCTTATAAAGAATTTGTAATAGTTTTTTCTTTCCAAATGGAATACTGTTGTAAAGTCTACTCTCTCTTTCTCATTAAGAGAGGGAAAGAGTAACGTAATCAGAAATTATATATTAAGTACTTCGTGATATTCATAAAAATAAGACGAATGGTTTTAAAGTGGAACGTAATGTAGATCGCCAGAATCAAGACCCTTTTACAGTTGTTGTATGTTTTGATTTGCAAAGTAATTTTAACTTTCCTAATGGTTTTGCATCTTCATTTTATTAGAAGCGAAAAAATCAAGGTTTATAACATGACCGTTACAATTATTTTTTTCCAATACGGAAAAATTTACTTATTTTTGCGTTTGGGGTGAATTTAATAACGACCGAGGATGTAACGAAATAAGTAGTTGTGTATACAAAACACTAAATACTCTGGTGATAGAACATCCAACTAAAATTATGTTATGTGGAGTAATTCGTGCGTTGCCCAAAATAAAAATCGAATTATGTACACCGCAATTTAAAATTTTTTGTAGGATCACTTACACATCAAAAGTATAATCTAAAAATTTTCTGAACCTGGACATTCACAAATCCAAGAGGTCGTTCACAGTGCCTTAGACAAATAACTGAAACCTTTGGAAATCCACATTATTTTGTCCCTCGTTAACTATTTGAAGATTTTTCAAACAATTAAAATAAAACTTAAAGTTATTGAAACGCAATTCTCAGATATTAAGAATTTGTCCAGGATATCCAACTAATTAAATTTATCTTTTGTTCCGTTTACTAAAACAAAACTTCTTCAATACTCAAAATATTTGAAATAGCATATAAAATTTATTTGAAATAGCATATAAAAACTCAATCTGGCAATACCATAATAAATTAGCAGAAATATTGAAAAGAGGTTGCCAATTACCAACAACATTTGTATATATTCAAAATAGAGTTAAGTATTGTTAAAAAGAAAGAACAAGTTCGAACTGAATAATTTCCGATCTAAAGCTGTTATTCAATTTTATATCTGAAATAGAAAGAAATTATTATCTGAGCCAGATAAATTAATGTCAATTTAATACTTTTGTTAATTTTGTTATAATAATTTTAATATAAATTGTATCGACTTTGTGAATAGTTTTGATTTTTATCAAATTAATATATTATATTTTTTACAAAATTTTAGTTGTTTTTTATTTGCAACGAAATTTGATTAAGGTGGCATTTAGAAAATATCTCGTTATAGATGCTGTCGAGAAATAAAAGACATTTCGTCAGAATCATCTCTTTAAAACAAATATAAGATGAAAAAATCTCAAAATACTATCGTATAGTTTTTAGAAAAATTAAGTTAAAACTTCAAGATCGATTTTCTCAAAATGTGTTTTTGGCGTATAGAGCACTTAAGGCCGTGTCAGATAAAACTTTTGCTTCGCTTTGCGTTGCAAATTCGCTTTGACATCTAAGATAAAATATACATACTTATATGAAACATGTCACATAAAGTACTTTTAACGCAACGTGAAGCGAAAAGTTCAGCAACTCTCATCTTTTTACGCGTTGAAGTTTTTTTCTAATAGCTCCAAAGCTAAGAAAACAATTACAACCAATTTCAGTATTTCGTCCAATAATATTGCTATCTTCTGTTATCATAAGAAATGATTAAATATAAAAATTAACCACCATTTTTTTAGATAAATAAACAAATTGTGTGCATTGCCAACGTTTTTATTGTGACATAATATACCTTTTGCTTTGCGCTTTTCTGTTAAAGTTTTAAACTTCACGCAAAGCGACAAAGTTTTATCTGACACGGCCTTTAAACACCCGCACGACGAAATGTTAAGTAAATTAAAGAAAGGAGAAAATTTTGCTTCTTTTGATTGCTTTCTCTTTTCATTAAGAAAACTTTGACTCAATTAGTTTGCAGGGCTAATTTTTTATTTATCATATGTTATTATGTAAACAAGTTAATATGGATTTTTTTTGGTTGAAAAATGCATTTATTATAATAAGAAAATGAATTGATACATTAGCCAAAGTATTGTCTATCGTTAGTTACAATTTTTCCAACTTTCTGGTAGCATCTTTTTAGCACAATACACTTAGTAACATGATATTCTAACTTTTTTATACAATCTGAATAATATTATTTTTGGAACCCCTCAAAATAGGCATTCGTTTCGGTAATTACTTCTTCGTTTGAGATGAAACTTTTTCCTGCAAGCCATTTTTTCAAATTTGGAAGCAGGAAAAAGTCATTAAGAGCTAAACCTGGTGGATGATCAACCAATTCGAAGTGTATTTCGAGTAATTTTAGCATCGTATCTAATGCTGTGTGAACTGGTGCATTATCTTGAAGAAAGGACACATGTTTCTTCTTTAAGCGTGGTTGTTTTTTCTTGATTGCATCAATCAACTGATCCAATAATGCGCGATAACACTTTTCTGTGATTGTGAATCCTTTTTTGAGATAATCCAAGAGCAATATTCCTTGTGTATCCCAAAATACAGTGGCCTATAGCCCTGTCAGCCGATTGCACTGTCTTCGCCTTATTCGGACCACTTACATCAGTTTCCACCCATTGTTTCGATTCAGTTTTTGTTTCGGGTGTGTAGTAGTAGATTAAATTTTCATCAGCAGTTATTAATCGATCCAAAAATCAACAGGTTTACGCTTTATCATGTTCAAACACCGCTGTGAAGTGGTACGTTGAACTCGTTTTTTGACACTGAGCAAACGCGGCACTCATCTTGCCGATAGCTTTTTCATATGCAAATATTCACGCAAAATTTTCAACATATGTTCACATGATATGTTTAGCATTTTAATTATCTGACGTAACTTTACTCGGCGATCATTCATAACGATATCGAGGTGTTTTTTGATATTTTCTTCATTAACCACCTCTTTGGCCTCCCTGTTGGTGGTATCGTTTTAGTGCTTGTGCAGCTGCGTTTAAATTCAGCAATCCAATATTTTACCATGTAATCTGACGGAGCAGACTCACCATAATGTTTACCGAGATTTTCTTTTGTATCTTTCGCCGATTACCCTTTCAAATAATAGTGTTCAATCACTGCACGAAATTCACTTTTTTCATTTTTTCCAGAAACACAAAAGTTGTAAACGACTACATCAAATAAACTAATGGATGAATTTTGGTAAAAAATTTTTGTGTTTGTTCTGCCATCTAGTGCTAGGTAGCTTCAATATCAATCCACCCTCATACATTTAATGTACCAAAAAAATGCAACAATGAAAGTATTGATGACATACTTTTCAGTATTGAGTACCTTAAAATAGAAGCGGTATTGGGTACTCAGTACTCAAATCTCAATACTTTTACAACACTAATTGTCATATAGTTATATTAATAAAAAAAATTTAGAGGCATTTTTTAAGCAACAAATTGAGAGAAAAGTTTCGTTTGCACTGAAGTTTTTGTGTTTGTAATTTTAGAGAATTCTATATAATCATTACTAAATACATTACGAGCGAAGCGGTCAGCTAATTTAAAATATTTACATTTATTTGACTGTGTGTATAAATAGTTTTTTATTGCTGGTTTCTGCAAATTGTTTATCACTAAACAAATTTATTTTGTGTGCTTTAATATTTGTTGTTTTACATTTCATTGTTTAAAATATTTGAAAACTGAGTCATTGTTTTTGTTTCTGAGCGCTACTATTTAATATTTGTCAAGTTTTTATGGCATTCAACGGAAATTTCATAATAACGGAAATACAATAGTTTACATTGTGCACATATGTATGCAGAAATCAAATAGTATAATTTATGACTTACCTAGTAAGTCTAACAATTATTATTTTATGTCAAGTTTTAAAGTCTGTCTAATCTTCTCCATTTATAACAAATAAGAAGATAACAATAGCTTCAAATTTCTTTAAGATTTATGAATTAAAAAACGATTAATAATAACGTCAAATTGGAAATATTATATAGGCTGAATTTATAAAAACAATAGCATAGTCTAAAGTCGGATCTCGAGAGAGAATTAAAAACATAATTCTTTAAGCCAGTGGTGCCCACAAGTTCTATATGGAAGAGTAAGCACCAATACATTTAAGGAAAACCTATTTTTATTTAATATTTTTTGTTGTAAAAAGTAAAACAATTTACAAAAACAAAATTCACACTGATAATCGCTGTCGTCAATGTTTACCAGCACAACAGGCGAAAGTGTTGTTGCTTAGCTTTTGTGTGTGTGCAGTGTGGAACGACAAAAAATATGTATAAAACGTAGTTTTATATAAAATATATAAATTTATATAACTATATTATATAAATTTAAAATATTTAAATTTTTTTTATATTATAAAACGAAGTTGTTCGTGTATTTTTCATTGCTAGTGCTCAGAGCACAGCCCTATAGCTAAGCGCTTTTACAAAAACAATTGAGCATCAAGCGCATAGGCCTGGTCATATTTGCTTTAAACCAATAACGGCCGTATGCAAAAAAACTTAACAAAGCTTGGTAAGCAATTGTTAGGAAAATTTTTCTAACGTTGTATCCAAAAACAATTATTTGCTTACCATACGTTTAAAGTTGAAATAGGCCACTTTAACTGTGCGTTAAAATGACATTTAATTTGTTGATATAGATTTTTCTTAAAATTGCCAATTTCGCGAAAAATGCTAACAGAAACAATATATTATGATTGCTAGATAAATAAATTAAAACGTTTCATTTCGTATGAATTGTAAATATTAATTTTGAAAGCGAAACATAAATAAGAAATATGTTAGTGATGCACTTTCAATGGAACGAATACAACTAAATACGTTATTCGAATAATAAAAATATTTGTAGTATAAGAAATCCTATTAATTTTTCTCAATTTCATTAATACACTAAATATTATATATTAATTATTTATTAAAAAGGTAAATCCAGGAAATAATTGTCAAAAAAGTGTTAATTTATGTCATAGTAATAAGTTTTTATTTTTTTTAATTTGTTTTTCAGTTTTCGAATATAAGTTTTCATACATCACTATTCAAGAAATTACAACTGAACATAACGGCATTGCCAGAATAAAACAATTAAATTCCTTACTATATATAAAAGTTAACGTACTGTTTTTGCATAAACTTTTTTAACAAATGTATGGTAGTGTTAATGTGTTTGGTAACTAATGTGTGCGTTAAAACTAAAGTAAGATTTTTTTTTGGATATGGCCCTAAGAGTTTATAAATAAACACTCAGGGAATTTCAAAGCACATGCCGTTTCTTCTGAAGCACAAAAAACAGCTGTTTTTTGCTTCAATTTACTGATATTTTTATTTTTAGGTTGATTTTTTTATTCGCGGTATTACTTACTAAATAAGGTTAATTTATTTTAATAAATATAAAAGCTAAATTAAAATAAACTAAATCACAAAATCATACAACAAATCCTGCAACAAAATAAGCGTATCTAGGTTTTTTCTTAATTTAGTGAATTATTCCGTATAAAATAAATACTTTTACTAAATAATCAATGGAAAACACATTAAGTTATTTATTAATGTAACAAATTATGAAATTCATAATAAAGTACTTTTAAAAATCAGGATGTGTTTGCAAATTGAATGCAAGTTAGCTTACCGGTTTAGAATCACAAAAATTAAAAATATTTTGTGTGCAGAACACATTTTTTGTGATTTCAAATCACTTTCACAAAAAGTGAGTTGCGAGAAAAACTCTGATTATATTTTTTCTTTGAGAGATTGTGTTTGAAATCGACTCTCTAGATACAACTTCACCTAATACAACTGAACTTGCGAATTTGGCCAATGATTCATACAATAAAGTTTGTCGTCACAAGTTGCATTTCCTTCCAACCATTTTTGCGGAATTATGATATCGCACCAAATTCTATTTGATATAAGTTTTTTATCTTTGTAACTTTTTTCAATGGTTTGTTAAAGAAGACCTTCGAATTAATTGTGGTCATATTTTATCAAGACTTTTTAACATATTTCGAAGAGAAAAATTTGATATCAAAGAGCAATAAGAAAGAAATGAGATGAAATTTTTTTGTTTGTTTTTCGGCTGCAATAATTCGAATTTCTAGAAAATATAGCCAAACAATTAACGAAATTTTTGATTTACGCCCAACTTTTCGAAATCAAAAAATTATTCACCTGTGATTTTAAAATTGTAATATGATATTTTCCAAATCACTCTTATAGATGTGTTCTGAAAATAACAAGATTCTAAAGCACTTGTGATTTTAAAATCGAAATTGTGATTTCATTATATGTTGCAAATCACAATAGATTATGTTGGGTGGTTAAAGGCCGATGCTTAATGTGAACCACACCTTAATATCAAGTTTTTTCATTTCTCAATTTCGGACTAACGGAATTTGAACCACGGAATGATGCACAAACAAGCAACGCGTTAAAGTTATTTAGGCTTATTTTGAAAATGGGCGTTCAAATGAAAATACATATCGTGCACTTCGTGATTTTTTCGGTCAATTTAATCGTTCAAATGTGCGTATATATAGATATATAAAATGTTATGATCGGGCTAAAACTGGCGATACAGTGAACAAAATACTTAAAGGCCGGTATTTATAGGCATGGCAAAACATTAAAAAAAAAATAATTTTTACATTATCTTTAGCCCTAGGTGAGACTGATACAATGTTTTTTCGATACATCCTAATGTACATTTCCAACATACAGATTTGTACATTTGGCGGTTAGGAAGAGGACTCAATGGAACACTTGATCGATTACTATGGCGCGTTGGGACACAGGACAAACAGCTTGCTACAAGCCAATATATTGGATGAATGGGACTTACAAATACACGTAGTGAAGAAGTTGGTTCGGTCTCTTAACGTATATCAATATATCAGAAATAGTTGCAATGAAAAAAGTCGTTTTGGGCCAGACCCCATTATTTTACGTTGTTATGTTATATTTACATTGTGTTTGTTTTCATCTTTTGTGTTCAAAAAGATCTCCCCGGGGAGCAGGTTTTGCCTTGGTGTATACCAAACTCCGGTACTTTATTTTCAGGGGCATAAAGTGCTGGGAGTTCCTCGTTTATTGTAGCAAATAAAACTCTATGAAGCCGCATGACTTATGTTGTATTGAACTGCCGAAACCTTCAACAATGGTTAATTGGCAGAACGGAGATAAGCAGGGCCCCCGGGTGGTTCTACTTGCAGGTTGTCATGGTTGAGGTGCCTACCTTGCACGAAATGTTCTGGCTGCGGTTTAAGTCTAAAATCACAACAAGGTGAACTAGCTTCCCCGAGGTGCTGTTGTCTTGCAAGAGATACTTGTAATCTAAGGAGCTACAAGTAATGGTTAGAAGGGTGAGTTAGTTACGGCATACCAACTTATTAAGCTGTGTCTTCTAATAACTATTGGGAAATTGCTTATAGGAGGGATTAGAAGACCCGAATTCCTTGTCAAAGGGTATATCCATATTGCTAAAGCTTATGGCAAAAATTGCGACCTATGAAAACTTTGCAAGCCACACGGGGTCGCTGGCATATCGTGAATAGTTCATCCCGTGGAGCATGTACATCTTCAGAAAAGGCCGACAAGGTAGTAGCTGCTGTAAATCAATTTCCACAATCTGTGTGTTGAAAGAGAGTGTGTTGCTGAGTTCACTTTACAAACAAAACCCAATAAAAGTTTTTTCAAAATGTTTCTACGTATGAAGAGAAACTTTTGATTGATGATAGCACGTCCCTATAAACGAAAAACAAGTTCAAAACAAAATTTAAAAATTATTAATTCCATTTGGCATATTCGTCACAGGTCCCGTTATAAGTCACAATAGTATCTCAGTTTTTAAATTAAATATTTAAAATTTGTGTGCCAAATGTTAGACATTTTATTAATCTTTGCCTTAACTTAAAAAAAAAAAAATATATTATAAATTCCAAAGATTTTTTTAACAGTTAATTTTTATGTTTTCCTTTAAATACTTCAAATAACAACATTTTTATTTTTAATGATTTGTCAAGATTATTTCAAGTTTTGTTTTACTATTATTTTACTTTTTTATTTCATAGTTTTGCGCCTAAAAATTAACTTTTGTGACAGTACAAAAACAATATCAATTAATAATAAAAAACGAAGCCGTGATGTCTGCTGACATCATCCTTATAACAGTTCCAAATTTATTTTATCGGCAAGAGGAAGACAGAAATGAGTTTACTTCTAGAAAACAGAAACATGTATAATTATTTATTGGCTACTCCCCGGCAAAAATTGTTGGCTACTTTTGTTATAACAGACAAAAAGCAAAATTAGTCGTAAAGCAACAATCAAAAAAGTTTCGCGATTAGTATTCAAAAAGACATGACATCATCTTTGTTGTGGTTTTTGTTTTATTTAAATCGATCATCAAAGTTGTAAATGAAACTGAATTAAATCGAGTTTTTTTTTATTTCTAGAATTCTAACATCATATAGGTTAGGAACACAACTGTGGCGAAAAACGAATGTCATCCAAGCAATTTAACTATTTATATTCGTCATATAAAGCAAAATAATGACAAAAAATATTATAGCAGCTGGTATCAATGATTATACTGAGTCCCTCGAATTGTAGAGTGCTCGACCAATAGCTTAAGGTCACAGGTTCGATACCTAAAAATGACTTCTGCAGACAAGCAAACAAACATCGCAGGTTATTATTGTTTCTTCAGTTGTCTATAAGTACCTATTACAGTGGTATATTGCGGATATATTGACTGATTACGGTATTACAGTATGAATTATTGTTATATGGAAAATCATAGGATCGAGATTTGAATATGTTAGAGCCTCTTACTTCGTGGGATTTAGTAAAAAAAATCCATGAGCCAAAAAACTAGGACGGTAGGATAGAGGTAAAAGGCTTATCATCTGAGTCACTCTTATGAAGGTAAAATGTAACACAGACCCCCGCTAATAATTCTCCCTAACTGTCCTTTTTAGGGGGGTTCTCATACAAAATATTAGTTTTTTGCATTCAAGAGTCAACCGCCCTAACTAGCCCCATACGATTTCTGGAGGTAGCAAATGCATGACCGACTACCATATCATTGTTGATACCACGTGCTATTGTCACAGCCGATCGAGTTTTAATGACGAACCATACTATTGTTGATAACAATCATACTATGTTACAAAGTCATTAAATATTTCGTTTGTATTGGAATTATCGTAAATTATCTTTTAGGTCCAAGGCCTAAATTTCCTAAGAGCGCCGACTTTAGGTAAAATACCATGTGATGGAGAGCCGAAAGGACTAAGCAAACTAAAATATTTTATCTATGATGGACTGTATCCACGATACTGCAAAGAGTACCAGTTGATTTATATATCTCGAATTAGTGAAGAGTTTTTTTTTTCAATATTAAGTTTTTAGTATTGTTGAATATTTTTTTATATATTTGGGCGATACTATTTCCCCTGAGCATAGCAAACGAAAAACTCTGTCAAGTAAATTTTCTAGGCAAAGATATATTGCGTATAAAATATGTTGTACATTATGTACTCGTACTATTTAACCCTCTGTTTCACTTGAAATAAAGTTAACCGGGTAAGAGGTTGACAGAGAAATACCGTCGTCGAATTTTAACAGCTGCTATTCGAAGTCATTCTTCACATGTCTGTTAATATAGGCTTTCATCTTTATTCGCAAGTTCAGTTTCTGAACGAAAATCTATAAAGTGGAGGATTTAAGGCAAGCGTATATCATTTCTGCTCTTATTCCTTTTAATCATGAAAATCACCAGCAACCACAAAAACTCCTCCGCCTATAATTGCGCTAGAACTCCTATTGTTTTTAAACATTCAGTCCACAGCTTCGACATGAGGTCTGAAACTCATTTTACACTCGTCCCACACTATCATTATAGTGCTTTCCTCAACTTTAGCAGCGGCTGTTCTTACATATACTCGTATACTCGTTAATGTTGACAATAGTAAGTTTATTCTGTGAACTTATATTTGTTACATATGAGTAAGCGTATCATACATATGATAAAACCATGATATAAAAAATCATGGATAAAACATATTTTAGTATTGGGTGTCATAAAAGCTCTTTTCATTTGTAAAAAAAAAAATTACGCACAATGCTAACATTGCATGCACGGAAATAGATTGACGATAACTACAGATTTACAGATATGCAAATGAAAACTTATTTATCGGGAAGAAAACTATAACTAAATAGATAATAGGTTGTTTTTGACAATAATACTCAATGTTATGGCATATACATATAATAGTGTTGCTTTCAACATATTTCACACTGCCTTTTCTTTACGAGCATGCTTTAAATATTTGTGCAAACAAGCTAACACCCTCTTAAACCATGCAAAATGTTTGTAAAGACGTAAAATTTTAACATGTTTGCCAAGTAGTGCTTGCTTATTTAAACATTAATATCATAAAATTTTCATTTAAATAAATGGCGTTTAATTGATATTAAAAATATATTTATTTCCTTTAATATGATTTGAACTTGTGTAAAAAAAACACCCCGTGTTTTTCAGGCAGCTTATAAGGTTCTATGTGGTCTTTCAGTAACAGAGGTACTTGCGGTCGTAGTCGGTTTATTTTTGCAAGAATTTTTTTTGCAATCACTTTTCTTTCCTTATGTTGACGTCATGGTGAGGAGTAAAAATAAAGAGTTTTTTATTCTCGTTTTGTTTTTATTCTACTTGTCAGTGTTGTCAACTTTGAAATTTTAAAACGCAACAAAATGGGAGAAAAAACGTGTTATTTTGAAAAAAAAACGCACAAAAAAATTGTTTTTGTAAATTTTATAAACGGTGCGAAACGCACTGAGTTGACAACACTGATTCTTGTACTTATTGACCCCATTAAAATCAAGCTGTTACGCATGCGTTATATTTATTAAGCGTTTCGTGTTCATTTCTTCATGGAGTAGAAATATTTGATTGTATTATTGTACTTTAGTATTTTAAATAAATTTGTTTTGCTTAATTTTTGTGTGTTTTTTTGGTGATTTTGCCATTTTTAAGCTACTGAATTATTAAAAGAAAAAAAAAATGGGTTTTAAAGCCGCGTTTTTCTTCTTTATTTACAAATACAATTAACTCTACTTGCTTCTGATACATTAATTGTGAACAACTGACTATTAAATGTGCGTGATTTGGGAAGCATGTGACCAACTAATGATGTGACCAACTGATTATTGTTTGTTGACATGTGTTTTGTTAATTACTCGGTTAATAAATCGCTAAGTTAAGGCGGCCTAAATGAGAAAAAAATTTAGAAAATTCAGTTTGAAAGAAAAAAGTGATGACTGCTCAAAGTACAGGGTGCCTGGTGGCAAATTTATATTTCTAAATACGACCATAGCTGCCTGATTTGACGCTAAATCATCATTTTGACGATTTCCATACTCAAATATAACAAAATGACGATTTTGCGATTTTTGTCCTAAAAATTAAGATTTTTGCTATACGAAAATCATAGGACCGGTTAATTATTTGAATTTTCTGTTGGTGAGACACAGAGTATATTTACATATGTAAGTAATGCCTTTAATAGACGATACTACAAATCGTACGACATATAGTACAAGTATGAAATTAGTAACGTGTATCATGCTATCGTACTTGTGAAGTATACTTTGTAGTACGAAAAACAAAAAGTTCTGATTTTCGTGGGCGGAGCTTTCATAAGTATGAAAATAAGTATCGTGTATCATGCTGTAGTACAGCGAAATTTTTTTTATGAAGAGCACATTTCATGTGTTGGATATTTTGTTTGATATATAAAAACTATTTAAGTTCTTGTAAATACTTCCAGCTAAAGATCGTTTAAGTTGTATATTCGATGCATTTTCATACAATTTATATACAACGTTAAATATTTTAGAAATAAATAGTTCCCAATTACGCCAAAATTATGAAAATCGTGTTAAGACTGATGGGAGGGGTCTTTTCTGTAACTACACCGCGAAATTTCAAATTCCAAGATCTCAATTGCAAGCATTTAAATTAATTGCATAAATTTCTCCTTAAAAAACTATAATCACAAAAATCATATTAAATGATTGGTCTTGGTAAAAAGGCCCTAACTCACATTTTTCCCGAACTTGAATTTGTTAATGATTTTAACGAATTTCACACAACACACACCTCGTGGCAAAGATTTAATGGAATAAACTAGTTTGTGTTGTGTTTTTTCAACTCCTGTTGTGATATTCTTACTTATTCCATCACAAAACGCATATACCAGTTTGAATTACAATTTAGACCAAGTGACTTAAAAGAATTTATTTATATAGCTAAACATACATATTTTTTTTATCATTTAAGTTATATTTTTATACCCTTCACAAAAATGTTAAGGGTATATATAAGTTTGTGATTCCGTTTGTAATTTCTACAATTTTCATTTGCGACCCTATAAAGTATATACATATGTATATTCTGAATCAGAATTAATGGAAAAGTCGATTAAGCGATGTCCGTCTGTTTGTCGGTCGGTCGTTGAAATACCGTTTCTGAGAAAACCATTAGACATACAAACCTTTTTCTTTCACCATTCTATTACCCCATCGTACCATGTGTTTGCTATTGAAATTCAGTAACATCGGTTCACGTCTAGCTGAGATATATTCAAAATTCCGAAAAAGCCATTATTTTTTGCAATTTTGTATAAAAGTTTTTGAAGTTGAAAACTTGTTTGTTTTGCTTCAAACTTCACACAATTATTAAGCATAGTGCCTAAAGGCAAAAAAAAAAAATGTTTCCAGATATCGGTCCATATATAGCCGAGATATAGCCTAAGCTGGGTTTTTCATGAAAATGTCGCGTAAGCGAACTTAAACAATATTTTTGCTTAAAAGCAATTATGGTCAAAAATTGAGTTTATATAAATATGGAAGTTTAAAATTTCCGATATCGGTGCATATATACCCTAAACCAATTATTCAATTAACATTTTTTTTTGCTGAAAAGCAATTCTTGTTATAAAAGAAGGTTACTAAAATACAGAAAATAGAAAATTCCGATATCGGTTCATATATAACCGAGATATAGGTTAAACAAACTTTTCCATGAAAATGTTCATGAAAGATTTCTTTTTTGGAATGTTGATCACAAGGAAAAAATATTTTTACTCCGATATTGGTACATATATATCCGAACATAGTCAGTTCAAATTTGTTATATATACTATACATATACGTGAATATCGTGATGGGTATTTTAGATTCGGCCCAGCCGAATATACCACACTCTTACTTGTTTACATTATTTTACTTTTTAGTAAAAAGTTCTGTTTGAATTTACAATAGTCTTAAAATAGTATTAAAATAATTTATTTGCGCAAAATTTAAATCAAAAACTACGTAAGGAAAAATGTAGGGAAATATTGTTTTGATTGTAGGGGAAAATAACAATTTTATGCGCTTTTCATATTTACATTGGAAAATGGAATACAGCTCTCATGTTTGGGCCGGTGCCTCAGGCTGTTTTGGGGTTACTCGTAGGCAGGAGAGGGCGTAGAAGCTTATCTGTGACAGTAGGGTATCCAACTGGAGCATCGACGTAGTGTAGGGTGCGTTACTCTGTTCTCTCGTTACTATAATGGATTTTGCTCTGATGCGATTAGGAATCTTGTTCCCGAAACTCGCACATTTTTATGTAGCACGCGCGCATCGTCCAGAGCTTATCCATTTGCGGTCAATTGCCCAGGGAATCGCACTACACATTACAGAGAGAATTCGTTTTTCAGCCGTACGCTTCGTTTGTGGAATAAGTTGCCTGCAAATGTATTTCCTGTCTGTTACAACGTTGGAAAGTTCAAGTCAAATGTTCACAAACACTATTCCCTCTTTCCCCCTCCTCATGACCTATTTTCCTAGTTCCGGTACAATGCACTGCATATGTAGGGGTCATCCCTTGAATACTGGTCCAAGATAAAAAAACATTGTGAGATAAGTAAAATCAAAGTATAAATATGAACGTCTAATAAAACTACTGATGGTTACAATCCTACAATATTTACAAAAACAACATGCAATTTTCTTGACCTGCAATTGTTTGGGGTTTTAAAGGTTGTACCACCTTCAATAAATACTCTAAGTGCTGTAATTCAAATTTAAAAATACGGTGATGAGAATACATGTATGAAGATGCTCCTAATGATTGAAGATAGAAGCCGAGGTGTGCTCTACAAAAATGTTATGTTTATAAAAATATTGGAAGTTGGTCATACATTCGGTACCTTTAGAAGCTCTCTGAGACTAGCTACGGCGGTTGACCCAAAAATGCTATCTACGAATATTTTCTATGGAAGCCCCCTTAAGGAGGGCAGTTAGAAATGTAGTGTAGCGGAGTACACATGTATTCCCCTAAGAGCGACTCAGAGACAGTTATAAAGATTTTTGTGGATTTTATTTGATCACGATACGAAGCCATTTACCATCATCCACTTTCCTATTTTTTGGCTTATGCATTTTTTATCACTCTCTACAAAATAAGAGGTTCTAGCTTATCAAAATTTTGGTTCTAAAATTTGCTCTATAACACTGTTTATCTTATATTTAAATTTATTTTTACACGCATTTCCTTCTAATCAATCAGCCATTTTACAGATTTTAATCCTATACAATAATGGAACTGAGTTCGTTTTTGGTTCTTTACAACACCAAAAGGTATTTCGGAATAAAATAATTTTTTATAGAAAATAATAACTTCATTCTTAAAATTCCGAAAAGCCGTTTAGTTTTTCATTTTCTGAAGAACCGAAGAACTAATTGTATTCCATTTCCGAATATAATTGAATTCTGTATCATGGCTATGGAATACTGTTAAAATTTCTACATTTATTCCCTGATAAATATTATATTACGACAATAAATAATTTCTTTTATTCTATAAACACATCAGCTCTTAAAGGAAATGTCATGCCTGTCACAATCAGGCAAATTTCAATTAATTCGATAATTATTTTTGTCAACTTATTGACTGCATTCGACTTTTCATTGTGCTTGATTCATGTTAATTTTTTATGTCACATTAAGAATATACCGATGGCACGTTCATAATATTAATAGCATTACGAACAATTTAATTCTGTCTTTTTTTTGTTTATTTCACACAAATAATTAAATGAAAATTAATTGTTCATACCCAATTGGAATTAATCCGCGCATGAAATGCAGCCAATATAAAATTTACCTGCAAAATAAAAAATTAAATTGTATTTAATATTTTTATATGTAAATTTTATAAAAAAAAAAATTATTAGAAAAATTTTAATTACATGCATTTTTATTTAAAAAAAATTCGAATTTATTCTTCTTATCAATTGTTAAACAATTTTTATTTCTCACTACGGATTTCCACACATATCATGTTTGTTTGTAGTTTGTCTGAGTTCAGCAAAATAAATTTTTTGCGAACCGCTTAATTTGTGATAAAATGGCACCGATTTGTTAGTGCATATTTTTCAAAAAGTGTTTATTTATGCAATTTCATCATTAACGCATATACTTTGTGCAATTTTTATATGCAATGAGTAATTTGAACGAAATATATTTAAAAAAAACGTTAAAAAATATTTGTATTTTATACCTTAACATATAAGACATCTCTAGATATTTTTTGTTATATTTTGACTTAAGACTGTCTTGCACAATGTACAAAAATGCACTGAATCATTGCCGCCAACCTGCCTGCTATTTATACTTCTTTATCTTGTGTATTATGTTTTCAGTTTTATCTTGTTTATGTGAATGTGCTGTAGATAAGCAGATCAACGGCTGCACACTGGGTTAGCTGATGTGATACAAATTCGTAACAATACGCACTTCTTAACCAAAAACTGTCCAATTTATGTTTTAACATATTTACATGTTTGCCTTCTATTTACTTAATAATAATAATGTACAAAAATAAACTGAAGCATTGCCGCCGACCTGCCTGCTATTTATACTTCTTTATCATCTTCTACAATTATCATGATCTTTCTAGCGATTCATAATTCTAGACAAATGTATAATTTTTACTCATATACACTTTCACACACATGCTTGAGAGCAATAAACAAGTAACAACAACAAGAAATAAGAAACGAAAAACCAAGAATGAATGAACAACAATAACAACATCATTTATAGTTTATTTACTTGGGAGTTTTGCATACTTTAAATCACATATGTTTGTTTGTGTATTATGTTTTCAGTTTTATATTGTTTATGTGAATGTGCTGTAGACAAGCAGATTAACGGCTGCACACTGGGTTAGCTGATGTGATACAAATTCGTAACAATACGCACTTCTTAATCAAAAACTGTCGAATTTAATGTTTTAGCATACTTACATGTTTGCCTTCTATTTACTTACTAAGGTAATTGAACGGTTAATATTCGACTGGTTTTTTTGGTTTTGCTAAAGTCGGGTTTTTTTAAATGTCTGTTTACGAATATCGAATAAAGAGGGGTGTCGAAACTATTTTGGACAACAAACCAAATATGGTTATGTAGTTTAGTACTTGAATTTTCAATGAACTTGCGCAGCATCAGCTACAATTGTAAGATAAATTGAATTACGCACATTCATTACAAAACGATGCTTACAATTGCAGCAATGCTGATATATATTTATTTTATTTTTACATCTGCTTATATTTACTCATATTTTTTATTTTTCTCTGAACATAATTAATTCCTATAATATTTTAATTTATTATTTTTATCAATATTAATTTGTATATATAATTTTTTCGTAACTTTATTAATGCTCATGTAACTTAGTTATCGACATAAGTTAAATATGAAACACCCTGTCGCTCGCACTGATAAATATTTCAATGATCAATAAGCAAGTTTGTAAAAAGTCACGGTAACTTCCGGTTTTTTGATTTTTTTCTCGAGGATTTTAGTTCTGGTCTAATTTTTGCGTCCCATGCAATTCTTTAAGCAGTAAGTGACCTTTTCTGCATTTTACGTGAAATACATCAGTGCGGGAACCTGGATGTATTGGTTTTTTTAAAACTACTGCAGACTGCCGAGTTATATTAGTTTATAAGGTAAACTTGTAAATAAAGTACCCAATTCATTGGAAAGAAAATAATAAGCCCCATTTATTTAATTTTCTTTTCCCCAAACACTCATATAATCAGCTTACCCGATTTAACTATATCCTCAATTCTGCTTTGAAGCAAAATTGGTTAACTCAAATTGTGCTTTTAGCGTCCAAAAAAGCAGCATTTTGTTCAAGGGGTTTTTATTACAGTTAACCTGAGAATTTAAAATATTAATGTTATATTTTTTTGTATCTACGATTATTTTAAATCAAAATATGCTCATAACTGAAGTACTGTTATGATAGTGTAAAGTGAGAATTTAGTTCACAGTTTTACAGGGTGCCCAAGAATTCAACGTCAAGCCGAAACAGGGTGATAAGATTAATTGCAGCCATCATGCAAAATATCTAAAAAAATAATACAAGGGCTTGTGCGAATAAAAAACATTTGAGCTGAGAAAAATGTGTTCTTTTTAGATTTCTTTCCGATTTTTCTCATAATTGTTACAGTCAATCTTGTCACCTTGTTTTGGCTTGACGTTGAGTTCTGGGACATGTATAATCTTTTATAAACTGATAAATATGACTCTTTGACAGATTGTATAATAGTTTATAAACCGATAATCGTTTATAAATTGTATAAACGTTTATGAACGGATAAATAAACGGCCTTTAAGGCTTATAATTCATTTAAATAAATAAATAAATAAAAATAAATAAATTTGACACTATGACAGATTGGATTCAAGAGATTACTAGCAATGATGAGCAAATTTCTGAAAATTAACTAAGCAATTTTATTATTTATTAATTGTGTAGTTAAAAAAAGTAAAAAACGCTTCGATATTAAACTAAAATAAATATCCATATAACCAGATAAATAACCGTATTCTATGCATTCCGATTTTTTATTATTTTGTGTTCTCAAAGTCAGCTTCAGGAATTGCCAAAATCTCCACTCTCTCCGAAACAATTAGTGGAATGACCATTAATAGTTCAGATATGAACACGCATATGAAAAACCGGTTCCGATTCGGTCAGCGATGCGGTTCCGAGTTTTTTGTCGGCTTCGGTAAACGTCATGGCCCGAGTTTAAATCAGAAAATGGGTGCTGATGACTACGGAACAGCTAGTTTTCCCCCGGCTAAAGGTTTGGTAATTATTTTTCTTGTCCTCTTCAATCAAAAATTATTGAGATCACAGCAAATTTGTATTGTAAAAAATAATTCTTAAGAAAGGAAAAACTTGAACTAAAACCCGATGTACAAAAACCAAAAATCTAATTAGACTTTCGGCTTTTGTACATTTGTACTATTCGAATTATTTGAAACCGAGCTTAGAAAAAATCGAATAATCAATCACCTTAGCTTTTTCTATTTATTCTTCTCTGCCCAAGCTCCTATAAAGTGATAAATTGCCCAACTAAAATTGCCCTGTGTGATCTAGTGCTCAGTTTTATTTATCCAGAAAAACTTTGTATTGTTGCCCAAACCTCAGTAAAACTAAGCAAAACAAGTTGTGTTCTAAAAACAAGTAAAATCAACATTGTTTAATTTTGATAGTTTTTTTTTCTATGTGTTTGATATGTAGTGAATAGGTTGTCAAAAAATACTCGTATGCAAAATATGGATCATTCCATTAAATTTCTGGTTTTTGTTTAATAAATTTAAATTTCGCAGCTTTAATTCTTGAGTAGCTTTCTATAAAAAAAAAATTAAAACTTTATTTTTCTTGTACATTTCCCTAACAATTTGTTACCAATCTCAGCAAAAATTGTATTTTAATAAGAAATATTAAGAAAACAAAAATCAAATAAACCGTATTAATAACAATGAACTGAAAAAAAAAACACAAACTAAAACTAATTCTGTTAAAGTTCAAAACAGGTTGTCCCTCGACCTTGACATAAAAGTTGTTGTTCGCAGAATAACATGAAAATCCAAAAGTCGGAAGCCAAGAAAAAACATATATATGTATATATAATATTTGGAATAATTAATAAAAAAAAGAAGTTCGTGCGACACTCATCTGCTTCCAGAGTACACAAACAAAAGCTGTTTTATAAAATTGAGTTTCTAGGAAGTGGTTAAAGTTCGATTTTCATTGGTTAAGAGTTATAATTCAGTTAAGAGATTATATAGAGACTTTGAACATTTAAATCAATTTTTCTCTTAGTAAAAATTTGTACTCGTCGTCAGGGAATGACGATTTTTATTTTGAATTGTTTTGTTAAACGGCTCAACTGGAAACTTTTAACATTGTGTTTGCTGGGTTGCTACTTATGATATCATTTATGCGAAAAATTATTCAACGGTTGAAAAAAATGTTAATTGACAACACTCTAACGTTCTTAGCCTTCAAAACTTCTCACAAATAATTGCAATTATTAATAAAACAACAAGATTAAAAATAAATTATAATTTATGTTTATTGCGTAAATTGTTAAATTGCGCTAAATTAAGAATGCAAACATACAAGTTGAAGAAGCTACACACACTAGTATATTTTCAAGCATTTTATGCAGAATGCATTAAAAAAAATTTACATCAGATTTTTTCATATTGGCTTTAGGATTGTGTTGTACATCAAAAGTTTGTAATCTAACTTCAAGGTAGAATTCTGCCGATGAGCCAATTTAGTTGCACCACTTTTTAATTTCATCGGAGTGACTTTAGCGTCAATGCGAGCCTGTCACGGTAGCCTAGGGTCGAGATGAATACCAATGTAGTTGACTTCACTATGTTGCTGATTTTAATAGCCCAACAGGATTTCCTACGCAGTGTAAATGTAACGTGAGTACATTTTTGTTCATTTACTTAGATTTTCCAAAATTTAGGTCATTTCTCCAATGTAAAAATATGTTCTTGCAAATATCGTGCTGCTAATTTATAGTCTTCATGACACTGATGAATGCTGTATCATCTGCAAAAGTTAAAGTGTGAATTTTGCAGGTCATTGGCATGTCTGAAACATAAATGAAATATAAAATTTGGACCCAATTTGCTACCCTGACAAACGTCAGGTTCGATTGGCTGAGCGGAGCTTTTGAAATCAGCTTCCTTTCCGGTCATAAAAGATGTGTGGGAAGATAAATTTAAAGTTTTTTAACCTCAGCCACAAACCTGCTATTTTAACATACCTCTGTTAATGTACTAACATGGCTCTGTTAAGCATGAAAATCGCAATTTAAGCAATAAAAATGTGTTTTAAATAAATAATTTTCACAAATTTAGAAGAAAAAATTTGATATAATTTTTTTTTTGAATCAAAACCTGTAAAGAAGTCACAAAAATTTTATAAGAACCCTCAAATCAAAGAAAATTGCACGAATTCAAAATTACAAATATTATAAAATTTTCCGGAAACAAAAAAAGATGGATAACAGAAAAATAATTGGAGATCACTCCTTAGCCCGTCCGTAACAATGTCCAATGGTCAAAAGTCGTAACAGTGCGTTTTTCTAGACACAACAACCATTTTTCAAAAAATGGGCTTTTGAAATTTGTAATTTAAATAAATAGTTATTTTTTAATTTTTCATTTTGATAATCTTGTTAAGAATTTTTCTTTGTGGAAGAATTTTTCTCTGCATATGAAATTTTTGTATATAGGAATTTTTTGATAACAATTTTTCAAATAAAATGTTTAATATCATTTTAAATTTCCTGACGATAATAACAAATTGCTATCGAAATATCGAAAATAAATACTGTTGAATTTTTTTATATAAAACAAAAACGATCTTTAGTAAAAAAGTTATGCAAAAACAAAATCGAATGATTAATTCATGATTGCTAACGCTTTCTTTGATATCTCATTTCACTGCTTTAAAATTGTACTCGTTAAAACACAATTACTAATATTTAAGTTTAATTTGTATTTTAATTAATGCCTCCTTAATTGAAGTTAATCAAAATAATCGATTTCACTTGTTTGTTTTAGTAATGGGGCTCAATTTTTTTCGATTACATAATTTGTTTTCAAAATTTTACACACATAAAAGGAATAATTGCATCTAATTGGAAAAGATCGAACAAACTCATACTGACAAAATTAAAAATTTATAACAATTATCACACAAAAGTGTTGCTTATAAAACGATAAAATTTTAATTAAAATGTGTGCCACAAACAGAGATTGACAAAAAAACACGAAGCCCCAGCAAAAGAATTAAAAGTCAACAATACGAGTACACACAAAAATATGTTTAAAAAAAGGAAAGTAAACAAAATGTTCATAAATACTTTGGAGTCATGAAGCACACAAAGAACGCAATGACATCAGAATACGTATGAATATATATGTGAATATACACATATATTTATATGTACATATGCACAGTGTACACTCAGCCAACATTTTTATTAAATTCGTGCATTCTGCTCGATCAATATAATCACTAATGTTATCGCTTTGGGTTGAAAAATGCTTACGGCAAGGTTTTATCAGATTTAATGTATTAAATACATTCACGGCAGCAGGCTACCAACCACAACCCGTCAAATATATAATACATTGTTGGTCACATCTGGAAAGGCTCTAGCTAACACAATTCATAATTTAAAGAACAAATAAACATTTGTATGATATGTATTAGAATCACTAAAAACTCAAAATTGAGAAAAAATGCGAAATAGGGCTTTTCTACCTAAGCCCAATGTCACTTGACTGACATGTTATGCCACTTAATTGTTAGAACGAGACAGTAAATGTTAGATAGAACAAACTATAAACAATTACAAAAAACATTTTTTACTAATATTTCTCAGTGCTTTCTATTTCTGAAAGGAAAAAAATGAAGTTAAAAAAAAAAATCACGTAAAAGCGCTCTCTCCGAACCTAAACTGGAGAGTTATTAGCACCGTTAACTGTAAGCTGAATTAGCCAAGATTAGAGCTGTAAATATAATATGATACATGGAATATAACTTATGGCACCTTTACACGGTAGTACAAATATTTAGAAATAAATGTGTGTAGAATAAAGGAAATCTTATCGTGTAGAAACAAAATGTATTCAGTAGGTGAGATCCAAATGCAAAAATTGAAAAAAAAGTGGTCGGTAAATCTTCATTTTCTAAACCATTTCAGAAAACTCTGTTTTCACATCACAGCAGAGTTATATTTTTAAATTTGCCCACGCGCAAACAGTTGCAGGTTAAGAACATTACATGTTGCTTTGGAAAATTTTGTAGAATTGTAACCATCAGTAATTTTATTAGATTTTCATCATTATATTTTGATCTTACTTCTCCCACAAATGTAAACATGAGAAGTACATGCAATATATTTTTGTTAAGTACGGAGAGAATTCCGTAATATTTTGCTTCCACAAAATCTAAAACTTTTATATTAACATAAAAAATTTTTGTATTAACATAAAATATAAAATTAAGAAATAATAAAGCGGCATCAGTGAAAGGGAGACAAGAAGCGGTCTATTGTATTCCTGTTTCCCATTAAATCAATTTTTATTGCTTTTTATTTATTTTATCCTATATTTTTTATTAAAGTTGGCAAGATTTTATTTTATTTATTGCGACTATTTGCTTATTGTGTTGCTCTGTGTAAAAATATAATAGGTCATCGACCAGCAGAACGTCAAAATTACAGATCAACTGTTTATTCATATTATGCTGCTGCCATTCCCAACTTAGTGTCCACATCTGCGATAATATCTAAGACGAGAATGTCAAATTCAGTCGCGTTACCACGCGTTAAATGCGTTATCGCGTTCTAAGCGTCTGTCAAAAAATTAGAATCAGTGCATTTGGCTGGGCTGTTAAAAACATATTGAAGAAATCGTCAATAGTCCGATAATATTTGAAAATATCATTTTAGTTTTGAAATATCGTCAAAAAATGGAGCTTATAAAACCACCAAAGTTTGTATAAATACGTTTTGATACATTGAATATTCTGAAACTTTTAAGAATAAATATCTGAGTTGATTAATTTCAATAATTGGATTTAACTGCAATATCAATACAGTTTGAAGTATTAAATTTGAATTATAATAAAGAATGCCTTCGATTGTTTAATTTTCTAAAGAGTTTCGTATTTTTGTCTTATTTTGGGTAACTGGATATTATGTTCATGTAGCAGAAGAATTGAGTAGTGCCGAATATATTGGATATTTAATATATTGGAAACGCTTGCTTTTCAATTCATATATTTTTTTTTTTTTTTTATAATTCAATTATTTATTGTATCTTCTAAAAGAACTAACAATAAGTATGCAAATCTTAAAACTAAAAAATCATTAATTAATATAGAAAAAAAATTAATTAATATTGAAAAATTTTATTTACTTAGGTCCAACCAATGCTAGACGAAAAGTTGTTTCTTGCGTGTATTTTGTTGGTAAATCACCTTTCCAACGCTCTGATGGTTGCAAGGGTGTCCATCCTTCTCAGTCGAGTGTGGCCACCAAAGTTAAGGATGCTACGTGCGAGAGGATTCGGGTGAGACTCCAGTCTGTTAATGTACCTTATCGCGTGTTTTGAAAATTCATCTTTCACTAAGGGTACACCTAGATCTTTGTGAATTCGAGAGTTTTTAACATACCATGGTGCTGCAGTAATTATACGGAGAATTTTATTCTGGCGCTTTTGAATTTTCTCAATGTTAGATGCAGAGGCGGTACCCCACAATTGAATTCCATAGCTCCATATTGGCTTTAGGATTGCGTTATACAACAAAAGTTTGCAATCTAACTTCAAGATAGAATTTCTGCCGATGAGCCAATTTAGTTGCACCGCTTTTAATTTCATCTGGGTGACTTTAGCGTCAATGTGAGACTTCCACGTTAGCCTACGGTCGAGGTGAATACCAAGGTATTTGACTTCAGTGTGCTGCGGAACAATGTAGTTGTTGATTTTAATAGCCGAACAAGTTTTTCTACGTAGTGTGAATGTAACATGGGTACATTTTTGTTCATTTACTTTGATTTTCCAAAGTTTCAGCCATTTCTCCAATATAAGAATATGTTCTTGCAAAATTTGTGATGCTAATTTATAGTCTTCATGGACACTGATGAATGCTGTATCATCTGCAAAAGTTGAAGTGTGAATTTTGCAGCTCGTTGGCATATCTGAAGCATAAATCAAATATAAGGTTGGACCCAATATGCTACCCTGGGGAACTCCAGCTTGGATTGGTTGAGTCGAACTTTTGAAATCACCTTCCTTAACGACGAATTTCCGGTCATATAAGTAGCTCTCTAACAGCTTGTGCGTGTTTGCAGGCAAGTTTAATTTTATTTTATGAGTTAAGCCTTTGTGCCACACTTTGTCAAAAGCTTTGGAAACGTCAATAAATAGAGCTGAGCAATATTTTTTATCTTCGAACGCGTTTCTGATAACATTTACCAGCCTGTGTGTCTGTTCTATGGTGCTATGCTTAGCCCTAAAACCGAATTGATGGTTAGGAATACATCCTACTTCATTCAATATTGGGGTCATTCTTGTCATTAGCAATTTCTCGAACAGTTTTGAAATTGTTGGCAATAGACTTATCGGCCTATATGACTCAACTTTTGTAGGATCCTTTCCTGGTTTTGGTATCATAGTAATGACAGACAACTTCCACTCAGTAGGAAAGTACTCGAGACGTAAAATAGCATTAAAAATAAAAAGGACGAGTCTTCTAGCTACTCGGGGTAACTGCACAAGCATTTTGTTGGTAGTTTTATCAATACCAGGGGCTTTTATGGGGTTTAAGTTACTAATAGCATTATCGACATCTTGAAAACGAAGTCTGAAAGGTACGGGTGGTCTAACGGCATATGACGGCATATCAGCTTCATCATTCAGTTCGTCAATGGCAAACACGCTTCTCAAGTGGTTAGCGTACAGCATTCCCTTTTCGGAGTCACTTCTGGCCCAGTCCCCAGTTGGAGTACGCAAGGGTGGCTTAGATCTAATGGGTCTCTTTAACCCTCTTGCTGCTTTCCATAAAGAATAATCGGATTGAGGACTACCATCGAGGCTTTCCAAATAGGTTGTGAGGGAAGCCACTCTTTGGACTTCAAGCAAATTTCTTAATTGATTTACGCATTCTCGAAGCCTAGCTTTAAGCTGGGGAGACCTGCGAAGTTGCCATTCTCTTCTGATTCTTCTTTTTTCTGAAACAAGGTGTTCGATTTCAGAAGAACAAGTTCTGCTATTCATATTTCTAAAATTTGTAGTGGTAGCATGTTGCACGGCTTTTATAATATTTTGGGAAAAATCATTAATTGACTCATCAATATCCTTTGGAGTTCTCAAAGATATATTTTCCGTACAGTGAGTACTTAAATATTTTTTATATTTTAACCAATTCACTCTAGACTGGAATACACCTATGTCGTTAAATGGGGATCCAATGTTCTGGGGGAAACATATAGAGACCATAGTAGGTGAGTGATCGGAGGACAAATCCAATAAAGGCTCCACATGCATCCATTCTAAGGGGACGTTTTTTACGATTCCAAAGTCAATAACATCTGGGATCTTTCGCTGGTCAGATGGCCAATAGGTGGGACTCCCGCTGGAGATTACATCTAATCCGATTTTTGATATAGTTTCAAAAAGCACACGACCTTTCGGGGAGATTAATCTTGAGCCCCAAAATGTGTGTTTAGCATTATAGTCACCAGCAGCTATAAATCGGGATCCAAGAGAAGTAAAAAAATTTGAGTAATGGTTTTCTGTAACTGAAGGCCGAGGCGGGGAATAAATTGATGAAATTACCAATTTACTGTGAATGTGTTCAATACAAATATTTGTTGCTTGAAAATATTCTTCACATGTCTCATTTAACAAGTAATGTTTAATTCTATTTTTAATTAGAATAGCCGAACCTCCACAAGATCTTCCACGTGGATCTTTAGTGTCATATAGTATATAGCCATTTATCCTGAAATAACTTCTTGGCGTCAGGTGAGTTTCAGCAATCAACATAACATCGATTTGCCTTTCCCTCAGGAAGTGTTCAAGTTCATTTTTGTGTTGGCGTATGCCGTTTGCGTTCCAGAAACATATTTTTAAATAAATCATTTTTTTAAAATAGCCTGTAAAATAGTTGACTGCATTTTTAGCATTTCCTGCATCATGGTGGTCATAGAAGCTGTAAAAGTGTTTATTGATTGAACCAAGGTCTGCAATGTGGCTTCAAAATATGGGTCGGGCTGTTGAGAGTTGGACTTCTGATTCGCGTTTGGTATATTAGTCTTAACCACATTGGCATAAGAAACTTGGTTAGAGCTTGGAACATTTATTTGGGTTGTTGACTGACCTGCTTGAGGAAAATTGTTGCTTGAAATGAATTGCGATTGCTGGAACGGCTTGGGAGGAGTTAATGATTTATTTGGCATTGAGCGTTTGAAGTGAGTATAAACGGGGCAACCCCTGTAATTAGCAGTATGATTGCCTCCACAATTACTACATTTTTTTACGTTTGTGTCAGTTTTTGATTTGGTGCACTTTGATGTGCCATGGAGATCACCACACACAACACAGACAGTGGGCAATTTACAATATGTCTTAGTGTGGCCATACTCCTGGCAGTTCAATTCATATATAATATATAATATATGTAGTTTATTTTAATAAATAAAATACCAAAGCGTTTATTATTATTAATATGAAATAAATGAATTCATTACTGTTTAATAAATGAGTTAATTATTTTAAATTTAATGATTAAAGAAAAAAAAGAGCTTCGCGCACGTCTGAACTGCTTGATGGCTGAATGTCGACTGAAGCTTCTTGATTTTTACTCTCCCACATATATAATATATAATATATAATATATAATATATAATATATAATATGTAATATATAATATATAATATATAATATATAACATATAATATATAATATATAACATATAATATATAATATATAATGTATATTATATAATATATAATATATTTTTGCAAAAACTGCATAAATTTGTTTCTTAGTTTGTAAAAATACCTTCAAAACCTAAAAAAATTAGCTCTCCATACTCGGCATCCAGATCTTCTTTTTCATATTTATTTACATAATGAGGAAATTCCAGAAGAATTTGCAAAGGGGAGAGAGTTGCTGTTTTTATTGACAATATTATTAGTATTTCAAAATCAAATATCTTGGAAATTTGATTCCACAATTCAATGTAAAAATTTACTCAACTTAGATTATTAAGTTCTTGCATATTTACATAGTCTTGATATCACTTTACGCCAATTGCTTTTGTCATAAGCAAATTTTTTTACACAAATAAAATTCCTGTTTACCTGTTTGTTTCTTACCTTCCTGTTTGTTTTTTACCTATAAAAAATTCAGAAGATTTAATGTTGTCATGTTTTTCATACAGCAAAAATCATAATTTTCAGAACAAAAATCGTCATTTTGCAAAATGTTAGCATGGAAATCGTCAAATTTGGCAGCATTGTTTGTATGAGACAAGTTACACATCACAAAGCATTTTTACTTTTCTACGCGTCATAAACGTTGTCAAAATGTCAATTGTTTTTGATAGCCGCATATCACAACTCATTTTACTTTTTTAATGGTATCGCCAAGAATATTTGTGCCATGGATGGTTATTTTATATTACTTCAAAAACAACAAAAACTTATAAAAGCGTTCTTATGAGAAATCTCATCACAACAATTTTATAACAAGAGCTGTCAAAAAAGCGAATGTGTATGTATTTGTTTATAAAAAAGGCGCCATTGCAATTTTCCGATTATTAGTTTTGCAAAACATCTTTTAAAAAACACTTTTAAAGGGAAAATAATTTGTTTTTATGCATGAAATATATACAATCAGTGCTTATGTTTGTACAAAATGTACACATACGCAAAATTCGCATAAAATTCTACTGATAGCAAAGATGGGTTTCCTGCAATAGTTTATGAATTTTTGTAAAATTAACAAAAAGACGTATATCCCTTATGCGATATTGAGATGAACATGAAGATATTCGTTTTTCCATTCTGTAGACGTTCCCTCTGATATTATATTTGGGGTAATCGCAGCTGTAGATACTAGGTAAAGTAATTAGGTTTTATAGCATTTAATGCACTATTTGCTTTTGCATATTCTGTACTTATTTACGTTTTAAATCGTTTATATTCACTCAAAGTAAAGTAAATAAAGTGAATTTAATCAAATTTACTTTATATGGCGCCAAGAATATTCCAAACCGTTACTGTTGTCACAAATAGTTAGACGTCTCTCTTGTGTCCAAGCACAATTGAACTAAGTTAATGATGAAACAGAACTAGGGCTTGACGCGGTTTTTCTTACAATTTGACAAAAAACTATTAAAATGGAAACTATTTCATTTTCAAAGCGATGCTTTTTAAGCTACGTAGCTTAAGACACACGGTTGTCAGATCTTACAATATTGCCAGTAAAATTGTCTGAAAATGTATTACAATCGTGTGAACTGACAATTTTTACCTTACAACGTTGTCAGAAAAACCACTGTCAATCAATTGTAAGACAACAATGTTGTCAGGCATCTGACAATCGTGAGAACATTCATCGTCGGCATTGCCAGATAATTGGCTGGTATCATAAGCCCAGTTTTAATTGTCAGGTGTATAAAATTAATGCACCTGACAATGGCATCATTGTCAGAAAAAAGTTTGATGGGCAACACTGCCACTTATGTATATTGTTGATATACATAAGTGGCAATGCCTTACAACATGTCTGGCAATTTTCTTCATCTAAAAATCTGACAACCGTGTGAACTGACAATTTTTGTTGTTAGATGAATTATTTATCAGACTATAGTCTGACAATGAAATTGTAAGCTTTTCTTACGATCGTCTGAACACACAATTTACTTCTGCGGGACAATTTTTCATTGTCACTACGTTGTCAGCATGTGAAGAAAAATAAGAACAAAGGAAAATTAAAATTACTATTTAAAAGTGAAAATGAGGTAATAATTTTGTAAATTTTAAACAGCAAAAAAATATATCTGAAATTATAGAAAATTTTATCAAAGAAGTACAAAACCATGAATTTTAATATGCTGTTTATAAAACACAGACGGGCAACTCGTCTAGAAAATTTATATGAATGTCACAATAAATTTTTTAATTATCTCAAGGCAAGTGCTTGTGGAAAGAGATCAAAGAAATTATCTGTATCTGCATATTAACTCTAAGAGAATGTGGGAGCTATTAAAACTGCCCAGATCTCACCTGAGAGTCACTGTAGCAGTCATCACTGGACATTGCCCGGAAATGGAAACCATGTCAGGAGACTAGGCTTACCCTATAACGACTTCTGCAGAAGTAGCCAAGACGAGGAAGAGGAGGAAATAATCTTTAATCTCCTCGTCACATGCCTGGCATTGGAGCATCACCACCTAAGATATCAAGGCGGGAGTAGCTTCAGTAGCCTATCATGACTGGCCTTGGTCAATACGACCGCACTAGCCTCTTTCATAAGAAGCAGCGGATGCATCAGCATGTAACGCCACACTAAAAAGAAGTTTCCCACATTTTCTTTCCTTCCCTTCTCTCCTCCCACTATATCCCAATAATTTCTATTTTTCACCTATACTCATACACTTCTCAAGCTAGCACAAAGGGAACGATTTCAAGTGAGCTAGAGAATCTAAGCTACTTTTTGGAGAATCTAGCAACCAGCCTACCTAACCTATGCCTTTGAAAAATTATTGAAAAATGGCTAAATTTTGACAAAAATTGTGCTTAATTATTTGACGTTTTTCTAAAAAAAACTTATAAACAAATTTTATTTTTCATATTGTCAAAGAGTAGACTTTGAAATTTACTAGACCTTAAATTTTAAGTTGAAAAAGGCATTATTAGCTTTCCAAAAAGCTTAAACTTATTTAAAATAGATAATATTTACAAAAGTTATGAGGCGAACAAACTTTTTCATACCCAAGGTAGTCAACTTTGACACCATGTAATATAACAAAATGCTTCAAAATTCATTCAAAAATTCTTAAAGCGTATTTCCTCCTCTATGATTCTTTTATACATTGTTTTGCGGTCAGATCGCACGTTTCAAAGATACAGACTTATTACTCTGCTTTGGTTTGGCCCCACCGTTTAAATTATGGGCCTGATTTCTCTGAGATTCGTTTTCGGTTGAAGTTGTGGTTGTTTTACTACTAGTTTTACTCTGAGAGCGAAAATTTATGTAGCCCACTGTATGTTCGTAAAGAAGCTATGTTTTTAGTCAATTATTGCTGCTTATCGTTTCATTTATTTAATGAACATAAGTACATTTTTAAATAAGCTTAAACAAGATAATACGCATTCCAATTGAACACAATTCAATTGGAAAAATGTCAAATATTTTAGTAATTTAAAGATAACTTTTTTTGTTGCTTTCTTTCATTAGTTAAAAAAAGGAAGACAGAGATAAAAGGGGAAAAAGATATTAAATATTTTCATACTGATTTTTGAAAATATTTTTGTTTAAAATTTTGAACTTTTAACAATTTTCAATTAACGAAAGCAATTCAAAGAGAAACTATTGCATTTAAAGTACAATATATGTACGAGTATGTATGGTTAGAAAATGGGTGCGTGCATGCGTACATGTACAAACATACAAACATACATATCGCTCCTTAATTGCAACATAGTCATAACTAACAAAAAGCTTGTTTCGAGAAAAACACATTTCAAATTTTTAATTTCCATACAAGTTTCCTAAAGGAAACAGTTCAAAAGTAATTTGAATAAATATTTGGCACAATATGAAAGGTAGTACTGTTAATAATTCTGCATTGTTAACCCAAAAAATTCATTTTTTGAGATATGACTATGTTGCAATAAAGGAGCGATATGTACATATGCATACATATGTAGAAGCATATGTCTCTGTCAGCATGATATGAGGGAAAAGTACAAAACACATTTAAAATATTGGAGTACAAAGGCAATAAATTAAATTGAAAACAATTTAAATAGTATCATTGAATACTAATGGAACTGTCAGAACAAAATCTACTCAAACTTAAGTGCATAGTTGCCAGATCAAATTGGCATTAAATTGCTGATTTTCGGAAAAATAAAATCGTCAAAGTTAATGTTCCTGCTTTATGATATATATTCTTGGAATTCTTGATCATATTCTTGGAAAATCTAAAAAAACAACTAACTTTTAATTGATTATATTTTATATATTTTACAAATTCTGGCGAAAACAAAACAAATTAAATTAACTTAAAAACCCCTATAATGGCTCAAAATTATGTTTCAAACTTTAAACCTGTTGATATCGGTTTTATATTTACAACAGTACTTCGTATCCATAGGCAAATTAAATGATGGCGTGTTATAATGCCCGGGAACTTGTATAGTGTTTATGGCCATTATACGAGGGCGAATTGATACTAAAGCTAACTAGCGCTAGATGGCAGCAAAAACACAATTTTTTTTAAATTGCGATCTGTCAAACGCTAGCTGTTGAAATTAATTCATCGATTAGTTTATTTGTTGTAGTCGTTGGAAGTAAGCAACTTTCGTGTTTCTTGAAAAAAAGTCAAGTTTGTGCAGTGACTCAACACTATTATTGTAAGGGAAACCGACGAAAGGGACAAAAAAAAGCTCGACAAATATTACGCTGAGTTTGTTGCGTCAGATAACATGGTAAAATATTGGATTGCTGAATTTAAACGCTGCCGAACCAGCAGTGCAACAACACCATCAACAAGAAGGCCGAAAGAGGACGTTAAGAATGATCGCCGAATCAAGTTACGTGAGATTGTTTAAGTGGTAAACATACAATATGAACGTGCATGAACATTTGCCTATGGAAAAGCTATGGGCAAGATGGGTGCCGCGTTTGCTCAGTGTCGATCCAAAACGAGTTCTACAGAGCAGTGTTTGGATATGATAAAACGTAATCCTGTTGATTTTTGTCATCGATTAATAACTGTTGATGAAACGCTAGTTCACCACTACACACCTGAAACCAAAATTCAATCGAAACAATCGGTGGACGCTGGTGGAAGTGCTCCGAAGAAGGCGAAGACAGTAAAATCGGCTGGCAAGGTTATGGCCACTGTATTTTGAGATACACACGGAATATTGCGTATCGATTATCTTGAAAAAGAACCCACAATCACAAGAATGTATTATAGTTCGTGCATAATTGGAATCAATTGATTGATGCAACCAGGAAAAAAACAACCACATTTAAATAAGAAAAAAGTGCCCTTACTTCAAGACAACGCACCGGTTTACACGGCATTAGATACAATGCTAAAATTACGTGAAATACACTTCGAATTAGTTAATCATCCACCTTATAGTCCAGATTTAGCTCCTGGTAACTTTTTCCTGTTTCCAAATTTGACAAACTGGCTCACAGGAAAACGATTCATCTCAAACGAAGGGGTGATTAACGAAACTAACGCGTATTTTGCGGGGTTTCCAAAATCGTGTTATTCAGATGGTATAAAAAAGTTGGAATATCGTCTTACTAAGTGTGTTGAGCTAAAAGGAGACATGTTGAGAAATAAATGCTTTTTGAAAAAAGCATATGTAGTTTCAATATAAATCCGACCTCGTATATATATGTATATAGATGATAAGTAGTAGAACTTATTAAAGATTCCTAATATTAGATGATGGTATTTGTCTAGCTCAAGTTCAAACCTGGCTGTCGCCAAGAATTATTTTAATTTTCAATTATAAAAATAATTGCACCATCAATAACCCCTGATCAAAGAAAACAGGAAATAATAACTGAATACTAAAACTGGGGGACAACTAGCCGCACCCGCTACTCTGCCGATCAGCGCCCACTAGGATTCGAACCCGGTATCACGTAAACATGATATATTTTTAATACGGCCGCTTAATCAACATTTGCAATAAATGGTTCAAAGCCTGTTTAAATAAAACTAAAAAAATTCACGAAAATAAATATTTACTTACTCGTACATATGTAAAAAAAATTACTGTTATTTCTCGAAACTGGGGGAACAATCAATTTGATAAGTAAAAGACATTTTGATATAAAGTTGCTGCACGTGATTGAATTTAATTTGGGGCTCACACTTGTACAGGAATTAAAAATTGAAAAAAAGGTATTAAAATCATTATTATAGAGGTTTTTGTTATGGCATATAAAAAACTGTGTATGTATATATACACATGTATGTATAAACACATTTACATACGTGTGTATGGTGCACTTGAATTTCTCATCACGTTTCTTGACTTATAACAATAATTTAATTATTTTTGTGAAAGCGCGCATATGCATATATGTATGTAGTATTCATGTGTATTTATAGGTAGGCTTATAATCATACTTTTTCACAAACGTGGCCCTTTTTATAAATTTACAAGCGACCTAAAACGGATTGATTACACAAATAACTTGATTAATAATGACCCACTTGGTGTTAATTTTATAACAATTAAATTTCAATTAAACATTTTGAGTAAATATTTTTGCCATAGCTACTATTAAACTGGATATGTATGCATATATCCAGTTTAATAGTAAATACGGTGGTTGGTGTCTTGGATATTTTTACAATATTCAAATAATTTTTATACCCTTTACAAAAATCTAATTTCTACATTTTAATTTCCGATCCTATAAAGTATATATGTATATTCTAAATCAGCATTAATAGAAAAGACGATTGACCGATGTCCGTCCGTCCGTCTAACCGTCTGTCGGCCTTTGAAATACCATTTCTAAGAAAAGCATTAAACTTAGACATTTTTTTTCTTTCACCATTCTATAACTCAATCGATTCATAGATTTGCTATTTCATTAAAATCGGTTCACATATAGCTGAGATATATCCCAAAGTCCGAAAAAGTCTTTTTTTTTGCAATTTTGTACGAAAATTAAAAAAAATATATTTGTTTTTTCAAACTAAACACAATTATTTGATGCTAATGATGATTAAAAGGCTAAAATCATTTTCCTCGATATCGATCCATATATCTGGCAATAAAAGAAGGTTATATAAATATAGAAAATGAAAATTTTTGATATCGGTCTATATAAACCCGATATATAGCCGAAGCCGGTTTTTAACGAAAATGTCGAGTAAGTGAACTTAAACAACTTTTTTTTTTTGCTTAAAATCAGTTCTGGTTATAAAGAGAGGTTGCTAAAGTACAGAAAATGAAAAATTCCGATATCGGCCCATATACCCCCGAGATGTACTCTAAATCGATTTTTCCATGAAAAATTATTTTTTGCTTAAAAACAGTTCTGACAATAAAATGAGGTTGCTAAAATACAGGAAATGAAAATTTCCGATATCGGTCCATATTCCCCCGATATATACTCTAAACCGATTTTTCAATACAACATTTTTTTTTTTTTTTGCTTAATAACAGTTCTGGCAATAAAAGAGAGTTACTAAAATGCTGAAAACGAAAATTTCCAGTATCAGTCCAGAGATATAAACTATATAAATATATAAATTTCCTTTTCAGGAATGACGATTATAAGGCAAAAAAAATTTTCCATATATATCCGAGCATATTTGGTTCAAATTTGTAATATATACTAATGGGCATATTTACAAAAATTTAAATGAAATTGAAATGCGTTTTAATTCAAAAAGTCCATACCAAATTTTACTAAAATTCATTTCAAATACATTTTAATTTTTTATGAATATGCACATATATATCTACGTGACTATTGTGAAGGGTATTTTAGATTCGGCCCAGCCGAATGTACTACACTCTTACTTCTTTTTCTATGTTAATGATATGTTTATAGAGGTATAGAACTTTGAAATGGAATAAATTAAAAATAAATTTTTTAAATTGGCATATAATGGGTGATTTTATAAGAACTATCGGAAATTAAAAAAAAAACACATAAAATTCAGAAAAATGCATGAAATATTTATTTGGATCGATAGTTGGGTCGATATAATTTAATGTTTGAAGATTATTTCATGCAAATGTTGGCCGCGGCTGCACCTCAAATGGTCCATCCGCTTAGTCCAATTTTGGCATACTCTTTCCAACATTTCGGCCGGTATCTCACGAATAATGTTGGCAATGTTGGCTTGCAGTGCGTCAATCGAAGCGGGCTTGTCACTATAGACATTAGCCTTAACATAGCCCCACAAAAAATAGTCTAGAGGCGTTAAATCGCACGATCTGGGCGCCCAATTGACTGGTCCCAAGCGTGAAATAAACTGTTCACCGAACTCGCCTCTCAATTGGTCCATTGTTTCGCGTGCTGTGTGGCATGTGGCACCGTCTTGTTGAAACCACATGTCATGCATCGCACGGTAGCGCTCACCATTCACAGTAACGTTGTGATTCGCATTATCTTTGAAGAAATACGGCCCAATGATGCCGCCAGCCCATAATCCGCACCAAACGGTTGTTTTTAGTGGATGCATTGGTAGCTCTTGCAATGCTTCTGACTGCTCTTCACTCCAAATACGGCAGTTTTGCTTGTTCACGTATCCATTCAACCAGAAATGAGCCTCGTCGCTGAACACAATTCTTCGATAAAAAAGTGGATCTTCATCTAACTTTTCAAGAGCCCATTCACCAAAAATTTGGCGTTGTGGTAGGTCGTTTGGCTTCAATTCTTGCACCAGCTGGAGTAACAGAGGCCCAATTGCTGCGAACGGCGCCGAATCGATAATTCACGGTCATCACCAACACTGGCCGATACGGCTACGATATTTTCTTCAGTTCGCACTCTACGTAAGCGTGTTGGTGGTTTAATGTCCAACAATGTAAATTTGGTGCGAAATTTTTTTACAATAGCCCGAATAGAAGCCTCAGTAGGTCGATTAAACTGACCATAAAATGGAAGAAGCGCGCGATGAACTTTCTTAACAGAGCACGCATTTTAGTAATAAAATTCAATAATTTGCAAGCGTTGTTCGTTTGTAAGACGATTCATGATTAAATTATAGACCAAACTGAAGATGTTTGACAGTGACACAAGATACAAAACGTGCGTGAGCTGTCAAAACTAGTGTTGCCAAAAAGATAATAGCAAAAAAATCACTCGTTAATTTACTTTATTCGAAAGATAAACTTCTGGTGTTATAATTAATATTTGACTTCTGGCATACGACCGCAACGAGTGACTCGGATGTAGTCTAATCTGGAGGTCCAATTTTCGTTAACTTTTTCCAATATTTGTGGCCGTATATCCAAGTAGTCAATCTTTTCGGACTTATTCACATAGACTAGCGAGTTCACGTATCGCCATAGCCTAATTTCATGGCTCCGAAACGTGAAGCTACGCTGTTACTAAACTTTCCCTTCAATAAATCAATTGTGGTACGGGCTGTATGACATGTTGCGTCATACAGTTGAAATCCCACCTCCTCCGAAAGAGTTAGTAATCATGGCTCTACAGCGGTCACCACTCTGATCAGTATTGTTTTTAAAGAAGTACGGACCAATGATTCCACCAGCCCATAAATCACACCGAACAATCAGCTCTGCTGTTTTAACATATATTTGAGTATTGCCATCATTCTAAATACGGCAGTTTTGATCATTAACGTGCCCATTCAAACAATAGTGAGTATGAAAATCAGGATAAACGTCAATTTTGTCTTGGTCCCGTTCACCGAATTTACGCCTTGCCAGCTGATTGTGATGTGGCTGCATTTTTTGCACGACTTGGAATTTGTAAGTAAGCCAACCAAGATATGTCCGCAGAATCTTCCATAAAGCGAACAGATAAATATCCAATTCTTCTGCACAATGGCGGATTCGGGTCTGATTGATTCAGGTCTTCTTCTACACTACACTCTACAGCAGCAACGCCATCTTCTGTGCACACTCCACAACATCCCTGTACGATGCGTGTTATCATTTAGAGTAAACGAGTCGCGAAAACGTTTCATAGTTAATCGAATTAAATGCTCTGATGGACGATTATGTTGACCGTAAAATGGACATAGTGCGCGATACGTATTTCGAACAGAATCACGATTTTCAAAATAAATTTACACAATTTAAAAGTGTTGGTTCGGTCTATTCATGTTGATATGTCAAACCAAACAAATCATTTAACAGCTGAAAAATAGCTACCTATATAAAAAGTGTTGCCAAGTTGAATTTGCATACCTCTATAAAAACACCCTGCACGTGTTTTTGAAAATTATTTCAGAATATATGAAACAATGACTTGGACAATATGAGATTTCAACATGACGATGCCACAAGTCACACAGCGCACGTTATAATCAATGGTAAGCATGTTGTCTCAAGAAATGGACCAGCCAATTGGCCACCTCGTTCGTGCGATTTAACGCCGCTAGACATTTTCTCTGGGGCTACATCAAATCATTATTTTATGCCTACAAGCCGACGAAGTTGGAAGAAATGTGTGATCGAGTCACCGAAAATTGAGCCCAAGGAATCGACCACTGCCGACGTGCCTGCGGTAACCATATGAACGAAATCGAGTTCTATTCTTAAATGTTTTGATTTGAAGTTTATCATAAAGTTTTGGAAATATCTGAAATGGTTTGCATTTTATTTAAAAAAATATATCAATTCATTATTGGAAAACCCGATATAAAATGAGGATTTAGATTTAACCCATAAACATACATAAACTTTCTATTATCTTCAAGAGCTTTTTAAACGAATTACTAAATATGATTATAACAACCATTATCTTTTAAAATTTTGCTTTCTCACTTCTTGAAGACGAAAATCACTGCGTTTTCACTTTTCCATCAAGAGTGATTTGCTCTATTAAGTTTTAAGCCACTAAAAATTCATAAACATTAAAGAAAAAACTTTGTATTTTTAATCTACTAACTCATTTTAAATTCATATTCAAAGAAACACAAAAATAAAATCAATTATAGTATTTAATAAAGCGGGTAGCTAAAATTTTTTATACAATAAATATTTTTTTCACACAATTTTTGCAAATAGTTTACTCAAGTGTTTTTGAGTTTTATTTGCTTTTTATATCAAACTTATTTTTTTTAACTCATTTTAACATAAATGTCAATGTCATTATAAAATTCTGTTTTTTTAATATACGCTGAATATGTTTTTTAGGTATTTTATATTTTTCTAATTTTGAAGACATGTTTTGCATATTTATTGAAAAAAATAATAAAAAGTTGAACAACAAATTCTAAACCACATGCTTGTTGAAGTTGATGTTTGAGCCACTGTTAAAATTGTTTTTAATCTTTTTTTTTATTTTTTTTTTTTTATTTGGTAAATAATATTTTTAATTAAGTCTGATGTCAGCGTTATGCAAATATTTATCTGTTTTTATTACTCCGTTTCACAGCACCAAAACGTATCAAATAAAAAATTCTTCAGTAACGAAAACAGTAGAAAATATTAAATTAATTGCTTTGGTGGAACTCATGTATACGAGTATATTCGTTAAAACAGAAAAAGAACAACAAATAAATAAATTGAGAGATCCAGCATATTTTAATGCGAAAATATTTAGAGTTAACATTATTTAGCGAATAGCTTGAAACAGGTTTCAGAAGAGCAATTGTATTTCGTTGCAAAAAATTTAACTCGAGAATTTCGAAGTATTGTTATAGGAAGAATTATGAAGCAGTAAAAAGTATTTCCATTCACCCATATTCTGCTTGGCGGCGGCAACACAAGACGACGCCGATTTTTAAATTTTGCAGCGAATTGGCATTCCTGTTGTCAATATTGTCATCTATCGATAACTGTCGACGTATATTTGATATTCTACAAGAGAAAATGGTGGCAGTATTGTCTTTAATTGCCGGTTATTTTGTCGTTACAGTTTTTAGCGCCGAGTTCACACAAAAACATAAAAAAAAATTAATAAAGAAAATTAAAATTAAAAAAATTGGAATAAAATAGAAAAAATTTAAATTACTAATCCCGCCCAATTTCAAAAATTAGTAGAGGAGCTGGAAAAGAGCCCATCAATTTCGAAAATTAAAAATTCAGAACTTCTGTCTAAGCAGTCTTCTTTCCACTATTAAGTTTGTTTTGTTTTCTTGGTCACTGTAGTCTAAATATGGCTGGAAAAACATTTTGTATTTAAAAACTTCCTGATTTTGCCTTTTCCACAAACTTTAATATTTTGCACAAAATTTTGTTCTAAATCAAAATGTAAACAAAAAGAAGCAACTGACATGTATATTAGAGATGTGTGTTGGGTTTTATTGACATAATCGATAAACCGGCAACATCAATACAAAACTGTTAGGGAATGCAATACTCCATATTCCATTAGGCATCATCGTCGTCACATGAAATCGACAAAAAATTTATTTAATTTATTTACTCGTTGCCAAAAACAATTGAATGTTGTCGACAGCTTCTATCTATCGCTTAGGTGTAGGAAATAGCGAAGGCCTATCAAAGAATTCACAATTGCTGTCGAAGGCGAATGTGTAACCGAGTGTTTTTTGATGTCGTCTTGATGTGACGACGATGACGCCTCTTGGAATATGGGGGAATATTAATATTGATGTTGTCTTAAATTGATGTTGCCATAATATTGCCGACGGAATTGCTGCTGACAAGCAGAATATGGATGATTATTTCCATTTGTCTTGGCATTCATTATCTGACAACGCAAAGAGACGCGTGCAGTGCTGGCATAACCAAATCATTGTTACAACCAAACTTTTTCACAAAATTACCAAATCCGCAAAAAAAGTTACCAAATTTAATATGATTTACAAAAGATTTTTTGGTCTTATAGTAAAATAGTATTATAATTACAAAACAAAAAATTAAAAATTAATTAATTCAACTGTAAAGAGAAAACAAAAATTAATTTGTTTCAAACGATTGGAAGATGGTGTGGATTCAAATTTCTTACCTATGCTAAGAACATATCTAAGAAAGAAATAACAAGAATACTTTTAAACTTTTATCCCCGAAACCCTCCTTCAATTCATATGAATTAATATCGTTTATTTCAAAATAAGTTCGTATAAAATTTAACTGCAAAGAAGACGACTTCAAACGATTTATCTCATTTTCTGATTATTTTATTTGATTTATTTTTTATGTTTAGTATTAAGACCTGAATACTTATTGTTAGTTCATTTTAAAGATTCAATAAATATATAAATGCTTAAAAAAACATTTTCTGATGCTAAACCGGGTTAAAGAAATGTCAAATATTTTGTGTGGTCTTACATTGGAATAATCTTAAAGTAATAATCTGAAATTTTCCTATGTTTTTTTAATAAAAAACTTAATAACCGGATGTGGGTGAAGATAAATGCGTATTTAAATTATCCCGTAAACACCACTCATTCTTAGCATTTACCAATTAACACAGCTCTGTTCACGACTTAACAGTGGAAGCAAATTTGGTCATATTAAAAAAAGGGGCTAAAGCAATGCTAAGCAGCCAGCTACTTGTTAAAAATTTAGTGCAAACTGAATCCAAGAAGTTGGTTTTTGGTACCCAATGAGTTGAATATTAATAAACATTTTGGAAATTAAAAATAATTACGTATAAAAATCAGTTATGATTCCAAGCTTCTGGTGAAGATGAGGGGACTCTTTTAGAAAAATGGAGACTTGCTCAAACTACACATCATACACGACATCTAGTAGGTGGCACATCTGAAAAAAATTGGGGAGTTGAAAAAATTAACGCTTAAAAAATTCCATTTTTGAAATTTTGTGGTGAAGATGAGGACACTTTTCTGGAAAAATGGAGACTTGCCATTTTCGTAAAAGAAACCAAAGTCCATTTTAAAATTTTAAAAGCCCATTTTGTGAAAAATTTCTGTTATTTTTAGAAAAGCACACTATTGCGACTTTTGATCATTGGACATTGTTACGGATGGACTAGGGGCTAATTTTCAGTAATTTTTGTCGCTAATTTTACAATTTTTATATATTTGATTTCTTGCAATTTTATTTTATTAGTGGGTTCTTTTCATATTTTTGTGACTCTGCTTTACAGATTTAGATTTAAGAATATTACCTCAAATTGTTTCTTATAAATTTATTTAAATGATTGGTTTAAAACACATTTTTATTGCTTAAATTACGATTTTCATGCTTAGCAGACAGAGTAATGTTAATATATTGACATACAGGTTAAAATAGCAGGTTTGTGGCTGAGGTTAACAATTTTTAAATTTATCTTTACACACATTAACTATTTTACATATTTCTGTACAAATAAAATTTGATGTCAAAACAATGTTTGACATCAACTAGTAATAAATAAACATATGATGTTTAAGCAAAGTACGGCTAACTTCACTGCTGGCTTAAGCAAATATTTTTAAAAATTGGCAAATATTTTTTAAGTACACTATATTTGTAGGTGTTAGAGGGTTGCTCAAGCACAGGGCAAATGTTTTACAAGATGTTGTAATATTTTCAAGTACTATCCATCCTCTTCTTTCACATTTCAAAACAAACACTTCAGTGACGAAATATTCTAAACACTAACGAATACTGTCTTACAACGCTTAGAACAAACAGAACCAACCACAAATAGAACCAACTGAAGTAGAATAAAATTTAAATAGAACGAATACTGTCTTATAACGTTTAGAACAAACAGAAACAACCACAAGTAGAATCAACTGAAGTAGAATAAAATTTAAGTAGAACTTCAAGCACTGAAGTAAAGTTTTACTTCAGCTTTTTTTATAAATTTTTGTTGTTGTTGTTCATATTTTTGTCTTTGTATTAGTGCATAATTGCTGTGTACAAGATATACTCATATGCTAATGGTTTAGAGTCATCGTTTATTTCATTCAGCCTGATGTTTTGTTTTGATTTTTGCTATGAAACAGAATTCAAATACTGTCAAGCACTGTCGTATAAGTATTTCAAAACTATGAAGTATTTGTTCTGTTTCTAAATGTTTTACTGATTGTTTGATTTGCTTTAAAGATTGTTCTAAAATACAGAGCTTGGAACTACTGCATAGTAGTGAAATGTGTTCTTTGGGATATTCTATGCAGTCTCTTAGTAGATATTTGATTATAGGTCACAAATGAAAAACTATTCAGCGCATAGTAAAAATAAGTCCTAAAAATCTATCTTCTCCATAAAACAAAGTACAATTAGCTTCGCTGTTTGCAAAACCGGAATAAAAATTTTCTAAACACAGCATAGTTGTAGATATTTCTTTATCTCGTACATATTCACGTAGTTTCTTAAATTAGCTTAAGCACATTATACACCTTAGCTCTGCAAAAAAAAAACCTTTTATTAAAACTAACCAAGGTGGAATAAAACTACTTTATATAGTTTATGAAATTTTGACTAACGAAAATCATAAATATGGCAATATTCTACAAACAGTTTTGTTTTGCACAATGAAAACTTAAATGGAAATTATTTTTAAACAAAATAAAAGTGTTTATGTGAAACGATTTCCATATAAGCAAATTTAATGCAAAATTTACAGCAAATTATAAAATTTTCTTCAAAGACTTAAATTAAAAGCAAAAAACAAAAGAAGTAACACAAATAATTCAAGCGAAAAGATTTATAAATTTGGATAAAGAGAACAAAAGTTGAATATTCAATGATGTGTAAACGATTGGCCAATAATATTGGGAACAACAATTTCATTATAAACAATTATTGTTGTTGCCATTTCATTAAAAAAGAATGCATTTAAGTAAAATCGAAAAGGTGTTTTAATTAAAACAAATAAATGTATACACAAACAAACAAATTTAAACTTCAGACATTGAATGAACGAACCATCAACAAATAAAATGCCTGAAAAAATACACACTCATAATTAACAATACCAAAGTTGTGAATTTAATTAAAAAATTAATAAGTAAATGCATACATACCAGAGACTGGCATTAAGTGCTTACAAAAATATATACTTAATATAACTTAAGGACTTATTCTCAATATCAGATATTGCCCAGCGGTAAATTTCTAAAGATCTTCATTCTAAAACATTATTTTAGGTCCTGTACTCATTATTGTTGGCCTTCTGATAAAGGCCTAGAAACTCCTTGATATAGCAAGGGATACAAACATTGTTTGTGAAAAAAACTGTTACAATAACAAGATCACATTCCAATGACAAAAAACAGAATGTGAAGAGAAATTAGATTTAAATAGTTGTGATTTAAGTTTTAATTAGAACAATCATATTTTAGCTATTTCAAATGCCTTCATTTTCATAATTTTTCATTTCAGAATACAATCGTTTATTTATTTATTAACTCACACCTGTTAAAAAAGCCGTTAGATGAGGTCTACTAAGAAACCCTAAATAAAGTTTTCTAAAGAAAACATCCAATTAGACTTGATAAGAAGGCCTTCAATAAAGCTACATAAAAACTGATAAAGCAGACCTTCAATAAGACCTGCCGCGGAAGGGTGTGTGAAAGGCTTTGACAGCCTACGACATGTGTGTAAAAAATAAATGAAGATGGAATCGAGTAAGAAGGTTTTCTGTGTGCTAAATCCGACATTTAAGAAGGCCTGCTATTTCCTTCTTTTTACCAGGGAGTGAGTATTCACTACATAAAAAATTCAATTCATCCGTACTTAAATCAATCCCAAGTGGTGTCAAAAGTATGGTAAGTATGGATTTTTTAAATCAAGTATGGATTACTTGATTCAAGTACGGATTATTCAAGCAATAAATATTTACTTTTAGACATATTTAATCCCGAATCCGTACTTGAAATAAGCTGCAAATGAGATTGATTTGAGAAAACCTGAGTTCGAATCAATCTTACAATGCGATTGATTCAAGAATTTAGAGATGAAATAAGTACAATTGAGTCTATTATTATTTACTCTATTAGCAACTAATATGTACACCAGTCAAAAATTATACACAGCATGTGCTTCCTAGCTGTACATATGCAGACTTTAATCTAAAGAACTGTAAAAGAGAAATATTTTCAAACAAATAACTATACTATAATTCAAAAAAAATTCAAAAAAAAGATGCTCAAGTAATATTTCACAAGTAAAACAAAAACAGATTTTTTTCTTAGAGTATGTATGTATATGTGTATTTGTTTTGGTTCTTTTGCTCGGTTCAAGAATTCTGCACTTGATTCAAGAATTTTATATTAAGACAGCGGAAAATTGATTTTTTTGAAGAATCTTGTCTTCGGCTGATTTTAAGTACACTTGTGTATTTCTAATCAACTTAGAAAATTTTAAAAAATATAATATTCAAACATGTAACTATATATTCCATTATTTTAAATAAATGAATGAGAATTCCCAAAAATATTCAACCTATTTTCCTAGTTCTGGTACAATGCACTGCATATGTAGGGGTCATCTTCTGAGTACTGGTATAATATAAAAAAAAAAATTCTCAAATAATAGCTCGCAAGTAAAACCAAAACAGCTTTTTTTCTTAGAGAATATTTTATTTCTATCTCTCAGCAATTTATTCACATGCATGTATGTATTTGTGTCTTTGTTTTGGTTTTTTACTTGATTTAAGAATTCTGCAATTGATTCAAGAATTGTATACATAATTGTATAAGACATTGTTATTCTAAGTACACTTGTGTACGAATCGTACTAAAAGCAAGTAAAATATACTAAAATTTAGTACGAGCATTTTCTTTCTGTATTTACTTAAACACAAAAAATCTCCATTCAAATATGTTTGGATTACAGCAATTATGTATACTAATGAAAATCACCGGTTAGCGCAATCGACAGCTTTATTTTTTCCGCCCCTAAATAATGCTGTGAGAGAAATTCAATGTTGAGACCGATAAAACCGTGAAAACTTAGATACATATGTATGTATATGTACACAAATATATTCTATTACTCACATTTGGCCACACTGTTTTTATGTCGTATTGCTCCTGAAGTATTAAACCGAACTGATTGAATTTCAGATTGTGCTTATTTGTCCATAAAAAGCTTTTTTAACCATATACTCGTATATTTTTCCCAAATCGAGTGATGGCCCAAAGTCACACTCAACTGTTTCTCCGCCGCTTCTTATTCGTTACAATACTATACTCGTATGTAGCTCCTCGAAAACTCGCATATAACCCCACGCTCTGATTTTCGGTCTAAAGCATAGCCAACATCTGCTGTCGGATGGAGACAATTGAACAACTGCTGTTTTCCAGCATTCGAAGAGTTATTAGCGAAATATGACTGCGAAAAGTTTGTGAAAATAATTGGCCTAGATTGCGCCTTGCAAGCACGCACCAGCCGTAGCGGCCACATGGGCGAAATTGTGTTTAGACTTTAATGTCATAATACTCGTATAAAACTTTTTTCCATGACATTAATTATATATTTCTTTATTTTATTATGATTAAAGCTTGTGTAAGTTTAAAAAGCACCCTGCATTTTTTTATAAATCAAATGAGACTAGCCAAACGTCAACGACAATTAATTGAAAGATCAGATTTTGGCAGCGCCTTAGAAAAAATGAAGTCTCAACAGTATCATTTTAGCTATTTTGACTACATAGCTAGCGATGTAGTCCCTATTTCAATTGTTATTTAACAGTTAAGTTAGCGATATTATTTATGGCACGACATTAGCATTTTTATTTAAGTATGTTAGTTAAGAAATTACCCGGGACTTCAAGCAACGCATCGCGTTAGGTGTCACTTTGTGTACGACTGTAAGAGAGTAATGGGCTAAATAAATTATGCAAGCCGTTTGGCAAGCATACGCTTTTCCTTTGCACATAAACGATACAAATATAATTCATACAAGCAAAAATTAATCACTTTTTTTTGTTTTCAGTGAGAGTAGATGGAAATTGTGTTGCGGCAATTTGCACAGTATATTAAGTTCATAAGATATAAATTGTTTTATAACTTGTTATGCCTCCAATTTTTTGAGATTCTGTTGCTATAATATTTGTTTTTTATTTTCTACAAAGAAGGCAAACTTTTATACAATTCTAAAAATTTTTGCTTTAATCCTGTTCTGTGCATCTTCCACAACTTCAGCCTGCAAAATTTTCATTGAAATAAAAAAAAATTACCGCTAGACAACTCAAACATTCAAGATGTTTACACGAGAATCTAAAATTTTTCATTTTCATGCAAACATGAGACAAATATTTGTGCAAGCAGGCAAATACCCCAACAACGATATATGTTTGCCAAACGGTTTGTGTAGTTTATTGAGCTCTTAAAATATACTAACGCACATAAAACAGGATTTTGAATGTTAGCAGAAAACGTTTTCATAGAAAATTTTTATTTTTCCTCACTTTATAGATTCAAACTTGCAGAAAAAGTTAAATTTTGTTGAACAGTGTTATTAACGCTTACTTGGTTATCGATTGCATTATATTGTTATAATCTCTCATTGTTGTCACCTTTTCGTACACACTTTCATTCACTCTCAATAAATCACTCAAGCATTCAACAGCACAAGAATGAGTTAAGATTTTCTGACCTGTGTTCACCTACGAATGTGTGGTGGCAAGGATGATGATAGTGATGGACGAGTTTTGTGGTAAAACAAGATAGGGTGTCAAAAGCACAACGCATACGAAAATACAAAAAACAATAACGAGTCATACACTTGAATATTTATGTACGTACAAGTATGTAAACATACTACAACCTACCTAAGTACTCGTAGTAAGAATCATTCATTGTTTTTAACCACTTGAATGCGGTCTGGGCTTGGTCTTTAAACAAACCGCTTCACCCTTCCTCCCACTACTAAAGATGAGTGCTTGGAATGGTTAAAAGAGAATGGAGAACATATGATAGAATTTGTTTTGTTTTCATTCTTATTTGGCATTTTTATGGCTTCATCATGTTTTTGTTAAACACTTTTCGTTTGAATTTGTGCAAATTAATTAACAATTTTTTAATACTCTGAGTGGCATTAACATGTTTTCATTTTTTGTGTATGTGAATGTGTGTATTTACATATATCGGGTACCAGAGTTTTTTTTTTTGAACAGGATGCACGCAATTATTTGGCGTAATATACAGGATTGCACTTTTAGAGAATTCCAAAACGCCGGATTGGCTAGGCTGGTATCTGCAATGACACTTGTTTAGTAAAAGATTCACCATTTACGGATATAAACCATTTACCAACCAAAAGACGCTTCAAAATAGCTTACTACATATGTGGTGGTTCAAAAGTGACCACTCTTCGAACATTACGGCTTTATTACAGCCATCATTAGCGACCTGCTGTGCAAAAAATTGCCTGGATTATAAAGAATTTTAAGATGCTTGAGGCATTAGATATTTGGTAATAACTGTACATCACAGCAATGTGCGCGCTGGTCCAAATATCGCTTCAGTTAGTGAAAGTATAGCGGATAATCCAAATACATATATCGATTCCATAGCGTTCTCAACAATAGGGCTTATTTTAAGTTTCATTATGGAGTATTTGGTCTTGTACCTCTACGCGAGAAAATTATGTCAACAAGCTCGGAGACCCTAGAAGAGATTGCGAAAAAGCCCTTGCATACGAAAAAGTGACTATTTGGTTCGCACAGCGTTGGAACCCTTAATTTACAGCGCTACGACTGCATGCTTTTTTGAGCTGATTAATAACTGAATAATATATGGTTTCAACAAGACGGTGCCACCACCCTGGCAAACCGGTCAATTTTGCTTTGTTGCATTATCATTTTCCAGAACACATAATTTCACGGCTTGCCGATGTCAGTAGACCGATTTGACGGCGTTAGAATTATCGTGGAACTGTGTCAAAGACCGTGTTTATGCGGATAGTATCCTAACTGTATAGTTTTTGAAAAACAACATACCAGATTGCATCGGTAAGACACCATCCCCGAAATATGCGAAAAACTGTTAGCAACCTACCTTAAATGGTTACGCTGCAACCAATATATAGGATGTTAATTGAGTGATGCGAGCATTTTAATGAAACTGCAGTTTCATTGAAATTATTGCTTTATGCCAGGTACACAACTACGACGAATTTCGCCCATCGCGACGAATTCGCCGACATATACTCGTTGCATAAATTCGTCGTGTGAAGCATAATATCAACGAACTTTTCTGCAAAAAGAAAAAAGTTAACCTTACAAATCGCATCGGACAGAGGGATTTGTGAACAAATTGTCTGAAGTACTTTATATTTTGAGAACATCTTCATAAATTTTTTACTCCATGGATTAATATAAATATAAAAAGTATTATTTCGTGAAAAATACTTTTTTTATAAGAAATCTGGTTAGGTTAGGTAGGCAGGCCGCTGGCCACCCCGGAACAATCCAGGTTGTCCAGCCCACTTGGGTCTTGTAGTCGTTCCCTTTGTGATTGCCTGAAAAAATAAGATAGTGGAGTGAAGAAAAGAAGTTACAGGAAAATAGTAGTGAGTGGAAAGGATGGGCGGGGATGGAAAGGAGAGGTGGGAACCTTTTAGTGTAGCATTACATGCTGCTATACTAGCCACCCGCTGCTTCTTATGAAAGAGGCTAGCGCCGTCGGTTTGGCCGAGGCCAGACAAGATAGGCTATTGAAGCTCCGCTCGCCTAAGTATCTTAGACGATGATGCAACAATGCCGGGCATGTGCCGAGGAGATGAAGAATCGTCTCCTCCCCGTCCTCGCCTTAGCAGCTTCTACAGAAGTCGTTATGGGGCAGTCCTAGTCTCCTGGCATGGTGCCCAAACGGGCAATGGCCAGTGATGACTGCTACAGTCACTCTTAGTTGAGATCTGGGCAGTTTAATAGCTCCCACGGTCTCTTGGAGTTAATATGCGGCCACAGGTTCCTTGATATAAGGCATGTGGGCTCTGTGAGCCACTTTTCTTGTGCACGTTTCAGTGTGTGGAGTTTTATTCTTTTCCAACACGCTGTTAATGATTGTTCGCTAAAGGGGTCTACATCCCTATCCTCTAAGGCTGTCCCTTTTTTGGCTAAGTCGTCGGCGATGTTGTTGCCATACATACTACGATTGTGTGCATTTTCATATACACCAATCTGTTCTATTTTTGGCAACAACTATTAGCGACAAAAAATTCGTCGTTCGTCGCAGTTGTGTTGCTAGCGTTAGTTTGTTTTTTAATTTTACTTTGAAACTTAACTTCTCTTAAAACTAGGGTTGAGAATCACATAACTCACTAAAACAAAAAATGTGACCAGTCACGTGTCGTATAGAATAGTTTGATAGTTATACAAGTTTGAGCCCTAGTGAAACAAAGACATATGTTTTTTATTTCAGTAAAATGGTCTTCATTAAATACCAAATTTTGAAATATGATTACTTAAATATAATTTCAACGATGTAGCGTCCACGGCTGCCGCGTTCAAAGATTAATCTGGAACAGTAATTTTCATAGATATTTCGCAGTATTTGCGTCCAATTCGTAAACTTAGAATATTAATATCCAGGTGTTGCATTGTCTCTCCTCGTGGAGCTGGTTAAGAAGACAACTTACAGGACCATGCCCCTCATAGTGTGGTAGATATAGACATTGATAAAGTACAAATTATAAGACAATGCCGGTCTTGATGTCGTTTATAAGCTTCTAATGAAGACAGTACATTGGATGATGCCGTCCTAAATGATAGTGGCCAGTCAGGAACAATGTGCTCGACAACTTTGCCAATTGGGATCGTTAATTTTATATTTGTAATTATTAAAAATTAAATTAAAATAATTGTTACACACATATATGGATGTATGTATGTTTGTATAAAGTGATGGAACAAATCATGTGGAAAAAAAGAATTTGTAAAATTTACTGCAAAATGTAGTTCTTATCATTTTAATTCAGTTAGCTTATGTTTTATTTTTAAATATATAAAAAACTAAAATACAGTCATCAATAAAAAATAAATGAATGACTTTGACATTTACTATATTTGTACTAATTTTTGCAAACAGTGAAAATTTGACAGGCATAAACTGATAAAAAATAATAATAATTGTCACTTTATAAGTTATTGGTTTACTGCGACAGCAACTGTTTTTAAGCATTCGCTACGAATAGACTTCTTATCTTAAAATCTTTTGCTGCCAGTAATTATTTTGCAAACAGAATGTATCTTTTCTATTTTAGCACAAGAAATGTGTATTTATCTTAACCTTATCTGAAACTGTACCTGCTTCATTTCAAATGAATAATTGTTGTTAAGTGCTTAAAAGTAGACAATTTGTAATAAAAACGCTTTGTCTTCTTATCAGTTGTCTATTAGAGAAAAAAGGCCAATGTTGTTTACAAAGAAAGAAGAAAAAAAAAAACAATTGAGTAGAAGTTGTTTACTTGTAGAATTTAAATCATCATTTGAAATAGTAAATATTTCAATTGAAACTTGTTTTTTTTTTTGTTCAGTTTGAACATATAGACGACAGTGATTTCATTGACATGTTTTACTTGATTAATAGATTAATTGATTTAACACAGATGATTTTAGAAAAAAAACATACTTAACATCACTTTTACACTAGTAACTTGTATAAATATTTTATTTAAAAACATCTCTTCGTTAAAATGAGTTTAATATTAAGTCAAAAGTTTTAATAATAATTTCCAAACGAAAATTTTTATCTACGTCACCGTTTAATGTTAAAGTTAGACACATGAGTTTGTTGGAGGTTTTAAAGGTCATGGTTCATTATCAGGCAAAAAAGGCATATTTACATAAAAAGTGGTGGTCTAACCAAAACGCAAGTCATTAATTGTAAATAAAAACAAGCTATTGTTTAAGAAACAAGCTCTTATTATTTGTTAATAAAATGCAACGTTAGCGATATAAAATGTTTATAGACCCTACCATTTAGAGCTCGGCACGTGCTCAACTTGGCATTGGCTCATCCATCTAATCAAACAGACATGTCCACATTCATAATAAACGGAACGAACTTTTTCCCCCAAAATTGTTGGAGTTGTATAGTCACGCCAACCAACACTCATAGAAACCCCGTCATAACTGTGATGTATTTTAACATCAATGCAATGCCAAATGTCCTCATTTTTTACCCCATGACACTTTTCATCGCAGTGATGTCAACCATTACATCATTACAATTATATCATCAACGAAATGTAATACCTGACATCATGAGATGTTTTATCGAAATATGTTTGATGTGAGCATGTTATTAATGCAATGGCACTCTAAAATCGAAGGAATTACTAAATGAATGTAATGACAACATATTTTTTATCAGTAGAATGACCAGCGTTGCATTCAATAACACTAAAGTGTCAATTTGAGCCTTTTTTGAGTCTATGAGACTTTTTATGACACTTTTTTTAAAATACCCTTTTAAACCCAAACAAGAAACTTTTTGTTGAGAACCATGGAATAGCTGTATACATAAATACTCAGTTTTCATTCATATTTGAGCAAGGTTTTATATTAAACTACTCTTATATAGGTATATGTATATTAACATATATTTAATAATGAAATCTTTATTTCTAAAAAGTATGTCTGTATATTTATATATATATATATATATATATATATATATATATATATATATATATATATATATATATATATATATATATGTATCTATACTATCTGAAAACAAAATAGTCGAATAATTTATACAAAGATTGCAAATATAAATGTGATTTGTTTTATTAATAAGTCTGAAGAAGTACAAATGTATTTCAAAAAAGTTTTTATAGCGCAGTTTTTGAGTTCCTATATAAATGTCATTTAGCTTTAAGTTCCATTTAAATACGAAAATTTATTTTTCACTACAAATTTTAATCAAACGCAATCACATGAAATACAATTACTAAGTTTTTCTGTGCTGTTGATAAATTTAATATTTTTCTTTAAGTATTTTTCTATTCTTTCAATAACAGTTGCTCTATGGAATACTTTCCATAACATTTGGAATTTAAGTGAAGATGTCACAATTTCTTATAACTTAACTTTAAATGAAAATTTACTAATTTTGTATTTGAAGCCAAAAACTGGACGTGAGTAAAATTAATATCAGTTTACATTTTCATTCAAAAACATTTACTATTGAAAAAAATTTTTTTTATAGTGAAAGGCCAATGTAAGCGGCTTGGGCAACGAGCGGCAACCACCTGTTCTATTTGCCGCTTAAGTTTATTTGTTGTAGGCAAATGAACGCGGCTAATTGAAGAAAAATTTGTGCTTCGAAGATTAAACAAAAAAACATTTAAAATTTTTTTAAGTCCAAAATAAATAAACAAATTCAATTGTTGAAATTTCAAAACCGAAAATTCATTTCTGTCTTCTATTTTTTTCCTTTACTTTTTGTTTTGACAAATTAAAGCTGCAAAACAAAAAGTTAAACTGAATTCAACATTGCCGCTCGGCCGCCTTTAACGGCATTGCCAAATTAAATTAAATTCAATATCTTGAAATTTATGTACGAATATTTTTATAAAAAATATAATTTTTTGTAAATGGGTCACATTGTTGCCGCCCACTGCCGCATGCCGCTTACATTGGCCTTTCACTATTAGCTTTTTTTGTTTTTTAAAATCGTGATCCTTTTTTTGAAAAAAAAAATTTTTGTGATACCTTTTTTTTTTCAAAATACCCTTTATGTGCCACTTTTTGAAAATTTCGAAGGCAACGCTGAGAATGACACACTCAGGGTTGCCTTCGAAATTTTCAATAAGTGGTACAAAAAGGGTATTTTGAAGAAAAAACAAAAAAAAAAGCTAAACAAAAATTATTTAAAAGTTAATGTATTTGAATAAAAATATAATGTAATGATTTCAATAACATCAGTTTAAATGATATTAATTTTACTCAGGTCCAGTTTTTGACTTCGTATTTAAATAAAAAATTAGTTAATTTTCATTTAAAGTTAAGTTATATTTAAAGGCACCTTATATTTTTTTAGTCTTAAGCAATTCCATATATATAAATGCGATGAAAGTGTGACAGCTTCACTTAAATTCCAAATGTTATGGAAAGTTCCATAGAGCAGCTTTTAAATTTATCAAAGGCACAGAAAAACGTAATAATTGTATTTCAAGCGATGTTATTTTTATTTAAATACCATTTTGTGATCTACAGGCAATAGCTCATATGTGTATTTTGTTTACCATTTTTGCACAAAATCTAGCGCGCAAAACTATATGATAAATGAAATAAACTTTACTAGAACTTTAATGAAGAAGATTAGGCATTTAAGTTTGATTCAAATTTGTAGTGAAAAATAAACTTTCGTATTTAAATGGAACTTAAAGAGAAATGACATTTATAAACGAACTCAAAAACTGCGCTGTACAACTTGTACTTCTTCAGAATTATTAACAAAACAAATCACATTTATATTTGCAATTTTTGTATAAATTATTCGACTACTTTGTTTTCAGTTAGTATAGATACATATGTTTAAAAATACATACATAATTTTTAGAGATAAAGATTTTATTATCGAATATACCTTAATATACATATACATACTGCATAAGAGCAGTTTAATATAAAACTTTGTTCAAATATGAATGAGAACTTATGATTTATACAGCTGTTCGATCGTTCTCAACAAAAAGTTCTATGTTTGCAAAAAGGGTCAAAAAGGATATTTAACAAAAAGTGTCATAAAAAGTTTCATAGACTCAAAAAAGGGTCAAATTGACACTCTAGTATCATAAAATTCAACGCTGGACACTAATATCAGACCAACTATAATTTGGATTCAATTTGATGCAAAAATCTCATTGATGTAAGCCATCACAATTAATATCATTAACTAAACTTAAGCTCCGATTAAATTTTGTGATTTCAAAAATATGTTCAAACATGTAACTTTATATATTATAATTTTCAAGAAATCAATGAGAATTAAAAATGTTCCAACACTTTTGATAAATGTCTGTCATAAATATAATGTCTGTATGTCGCATTATCATATTTTATTGGTGTGTATGTTCTTATTCTTGTGTACTGCATTCTTTTCTTTTTTCACTAAATGTGTTATCTTTCTTATGTCTTTTTTATAAAGCTTTCTAGGCATTCTTACCTTTGGCATAAATTTTGTCAATTAAAATTTTTGCAACGTATTCGGACAAAGACGGCGAACGGTTGATTTACAATTGAAAAACAAAATACATACATATAAATGTAATACAAAGCATGAACGTAATTTAGTTTTGGGAACTCCATACACTTAGAGCAAATTTTCACGATGATTTAAAGCCATGTTTAAAAGGCATGTCTTTCTTTTGTACTGAAAATTTTTTAAAATTAAAAAAAGCCATGTTTTCTTTAAATTAAATTTTTTGGTTTGTACATTTGTACAACGGGTTATAGTTCAAGTTTTTTCCTTTCTTAAGTTTTTTCTTAAGAAGGATTTTTTTTACAATACAAATTTGCTGTGATCAATAATTTTTGATTGAAGAAGACAACAAAAATAATAATCAAATCTTTAGCTGGGGGACAACTAGCTACACTACTCATCAGCACCCACTGGGATTTGAACTCGGGTCATGACATATCATGATCTGCTACTTTAACCATGTTTTCTGCTTTTCAAGCTTTTTTCTCTAATTTCTTTTTGACTCGTTTGTTATTTTTTTTTTTTAAATTTGTTTTATTTTCATTCGGCTGGCAAGGTAACCACATCGATACTACCAAAAGGGTAGAAAGAGGCAAACGACTATTTTTAACGACAACGATTAAAAAAACGACATGACTTAAAAATCATCGTAAAGATGTAACATGGTTTTGGTAGGAGCTTTAAAAGAATATTATAAAAAAAGGCATAGCTGTAAATCACCGCATAAATTAGCCTTTAGTAAATTAGCTTTCATTGATTACAAAGTGTCGCACACATCATTGAAGAGAAGTAATGCGGTAGGCAGTGTTCGCCGCCGGGTACACATATAACTAACGCCATATATGATGACTAAAGGCTCATTTAGCCGACCTTAAAGTTCCATTTAGATGACCGTAGGTAAATGTAACGTAAATGTAAATGTAGTAGCACGTTTATAACACATAAGACCGTATCATGTGTTTCTGACATAAACAAAAATACATGTGAAGAAAAAGTGTTCTGTTTGTGAAAATCAGGGTTAATGAGCAGAAATTTACTCATGTCACATTCACACTGTGTAAACAAACATATGCGCCACTCCAAATCAACAAATCTTCTATTCCGCAGCAAAATTAAGTCCTGGACCTAGGCTAACGTGGAAGTCTCACATTGAAACAAAAGTCACTCAGTTGAAACTAAAAGCAGTGCAACAAAATTGGCTTATGGGCAGAAACTCGGCATTGAAGTTGGATTGCAAGCTTCTGTTATACAATGCAATTCTAAAGCCTATATGGTGCTACGGAATTCAATTATGGGGTACCGCCTCACCGTCAAACACTGAAAAAATTCAAAGGCGACAAAACCAAATTCTTCGAACGATTACTGCAGCTCCATGGTACGTAAATAGTTCACGAATTCATAAAGATCTGAGTGTTCCGCTGGTAAAAGAGGAATTTTCTAAGTATGCAACAAGGTATGCCAGTAAACTGGAACTTCATCCAAACCATCTTGCATGTAATACACTAAATTTTGGCGGCCGCACTCGGTTGAGAAGAAGGGGTACCGGTGCCACCATTCAATAGGTGATATTATCGATATTGCTCCCGCATAATAAAACTTTTTGTCCTGCAGTGGCTGGACTTAAGAAAAAAGGACATCTTTATTTTTTTATTTATTTATTTTTATATTTAGTATTAAGATTTGAATACTTATTGTTAGTTCATTTTGAAGATAGAATAAATAAAAAACGCTTAAAAAAATATTGTTGTGTATTAAGAACTTAATTAATTTTTCATCGTCCATATCCTTATATAAAATAAGTCACAAAAATTTAATAATAACAGTGACGAGAGTTCATAATATTCAGTTCATATACAAAAAGTGTGAAAATTGGTACCTAAAATTTCTAATATTTCTTTTTCTGTCTATATGTCGACATTTCATACGAGCTACAACTGGGAAGCATAGAAAACAAGCTGTTTATAATTTTTTGATTGGCACCAATGTTGGAAACTAATATAGCGAATAAAACTCAAATGTTTGAATTTTTGTTCTCTGATTTTTGATACTTCACGTACACTGAAAGAAAAAAATTCGTTAATGCTATGATTTTCTACGTTAATTCTATGAAAAGTGTCATTGTTTTTGGTCCAACGTAGCGTTTCATTCATTTAATGAATACTGTTTCATAAGTGTAATGAAATTATTTTATTAATATTTTACATTCCGAGTAAGTAAAGTTTCGTTTATGCAACGAACAAATTTCGTTTATAAAATGAAACTATTTCATTCATAAAATGAATTATTTTCATTAATACAACGACACGTGTACGTTAATACGATTACAAAATTTCGTTTATAAAATGAAACTATTTCATTCATAAGATGAATTATTTTCATTAATACAACGACACGTGTACGTTAATACGATTACAAAATTTCGTTTATAGAATGAAATATTGTCATTATATTTATGATCCATTTTCATAACTATAATGTATATTTTGCATTTATATAACGAAACTTTGCATTCATTCTTTGTCGTTATTTCGTACCTGCAACGAAATATTTCATTTGTGAAAGGATTCTTTTCATTAGGATTATGACATTGATTTTTGCCGTAGTGACAATGAATTATTAATAAAATGAGCCTATATTTCTTTCTTAGAATGACAATAATGTCATTTTATGAAATTATACTATTTATGTATAACAACATAGATTCATTGTATCTATATATAACATAAATATGTAGGAAAATATAAAAAAATAAAAGATTTTGTATGTAGTTATTAAAATTGTCCTTTAATTTTTAAATTTGTTTAATGTTATGTACATAAATAATACAATATAATTTTTTTAATTACTCAAGTATATAATTATTTATAAGTATACATTGTATATACATATGTAAATACTGGGACAGCAAAATCAAAATAGACTCTTCAAGTGTTGTTTTTAAAATAGTTTAAATAAAAGTTCAATTTATTCATTTAATGTATGTTTATTAATAAATAATACAAAAGTTTTGCTGCAAGAGAATTTGCGTTTTTAGCATCATTTTAAATATTATTTGGCAATTCATTTAACAGAAGACTTACTTTTGTATTTTTTGTTTTTGTTTTGGAAATATTATGTAAATATTTTTCTATAAATATCCAAAAAGGAGTAGATGCTAATGGATATTCTACATTAAAAATATGAAAAGTTTTGAAGCATATGTCAAAAGCTCGTTGAAAGCTAATAAAATTCATACGATGGCCATCCAAATAAACAAAAAAAATATTAATACTGAAGCTTTTAACTTCACCTAAGCCCAAAATAAATGGCTTCATTTATTAAAAATTCCAGATGGTCCTCCAATGACTGCATCGTTGAATTAATATACATATAAGAACGACTCCTGAGAATCTCTAATATCCTACCATATTCTCTTTTTCCGTTTATATTCTTTCTACAAAATTTTTTTGGTTGGATATAGTACATGGTGCAGGCACCAAAGTATTTTAAGGTGAAATAACTCCTTATCTGGAAAGAAAAATAATAAAATAGTATGTCAATATTGGAGTAATATGTATTTCACTATGATGAGTTTATGGAATTATATATGGATTAAAAAAAATTAGGTACGTATAAATATATATACACAACACACCTTTTTCGACTTGGTTTTGATCTATTGCAAAAGTTTGGTCTATTCTGAAAGTTTGGTCTTTTATATTTGAGCGATTTTTCAAATATGTAAAAAGGTTTAAAAATTTATTTTCCCAGCTCATAATAGTTGGCGTGCTCTCGTGCATTTTGCTGAAATCCATGTCAATCTGTGAATTATAAATTTGGTATTAAGTAATTTAACAATTTTAGCAAGAACTAACCAATTTAAGTCCATGTGGCCAGAAATTAAGGAATACGTTTTGTAAATTTGTGTCCCAAGGCAGGCAAGGGAAACTGTAATAAAAATTGCAAATTGAATTGCCTGAATGGGATCCTAAGGGATTATTTATTTCCAAGTCATCAGAGTACAGAAAATAAGGGATTAATATTTTATTTGGACACATAGTGCATTTACTTTGCCATAGTTTTCCTTGCACAAAATTTTGTAGACAATCTGTAGAAGCCGCATTGGACATAAATGCCAACATTTCTAAAAATTTATCATCTTTCTCCAATATTTTTTTAAAACAAAATTTAAGAGGTATAAATGCAATATTTTTTTTAGTTTGGAGAAATTCCAGCTTACCATTCTTATGCTGCAATGACCCATCAAGATTTGTTGTTACCTCTTCGAGAAAACTAAGTACATTTTCCGCCATGAGTTGACTTTTTAACAAATGCTCCGTTTTTGTGAGTTTAAAAATATTTCGGCATTCACCTGTAAATTTACAAATTTGGTTATAAATATTAGAGCTTATTTTTTCCCAAAGTGACAAAACAAAGTCAAAAGTGGATCAGCAATCAATTTAACCAAATTTTCACTTATATTTTCTGCATCTTTTCTCGAGATATGAAAATTTGAGTACAAGTTGGTTTGAAATATAAGAAAGTTTTTTAATATTGTATTTAAACTTTGATTTTCTTCAATGGTTTCTTTTTGTGTGTACTCCATTGTCAATTGATTATTTGTTTTACCGATTTGGGAAATATTTTTAGATTTTTCACTATTACTTTTTGCATTTCTTTTCACGTTTTTATGAATTTCAGTATTAGTTTGGTTTGTAGATCGATGCTTTGTTTGAAGGTGCTTTTTAAAAAATGAGGAATTCTTATAGACGCTACCACAGCATCTATAATTGTCATTACTTTTTAAAAAATGACTTCTTTTTAAGTGATTAAAGTAGCTATTATTTTCACAAAACACCGATTTACATAAAAAACACTTCATTTTTACAGGCCTGTACTTACCAAAAAACACTCAACAATTCACTTTAAATAATTCTGTATAACAATAACTCACACAAATTTTTTCGTTGATATTTTTAAATTTTCTTTTTATTTTGCTCTGCACTCCGTGGTTATTTAAAATACACTAATTTTGTTCAAACAAACCATTAAAAACTAGAACTGATGCTAAGCGTGTTGCTTTTATAAAAAACAAAAACTTATTTTGAGTCCCGTTATATTTCCTTGAAGTTTACTTTTATTCTATGATACTTTTCATTGAGTTAATGAAACAATCGTTTTATTTACGACATTTTTATTTACTCTCTTTTCTTTTTAAAAATGAGACAATATGAATGGTTTTTTACGTTGTATGAATGACAAAATCATTGCATTTATACAGATTAAAGCTTATGTATTTTTTTATTTTTAGTTCCCGTTATAATAAGTTGATATTTTTGCATATATTTTATTTTACAGTTTCTAATACGAAATTTATCATTATTAGAATGAAAGCATTCGTTAAGTAAATTTATTTCTGTATACATTTCTCTAAATTATTCGACGTATTGCTATGAAGCATTACGTCAGTGTTATGAACAGTTTTCGTAATGGTGTTGTTGTAAGTAAAATCTCCAAAACGTAAAATGGAAAATATTTTTAAACTTAAAATATATAAAACCAAGATTGCAAAAACTTTATATTGTGTTTTCCTAATACCGAGAAATAAATTTTTAACATATTTTATATTGTTTTTACACTAATTCATGCCAAAAACAATTTTCATAGTATGAATGAAACAGTTTTCGTAATATTAATGACACCAAAAAATGTTATCAAATATGTATTTAAAAAGTTTCATTATACTAATGTAACTTTCATCACTTAAATGAAACCGTTCATAATATTAACTAAATTTTTCATTCTATTAATGAAACGGAATTAACGAAACGGTTTCATTCCCGTTACGAAGCGTTTTTCTTTTAGTGTAAATCACGTAACCCCGTAAGTGAAGTTGGTGAGAAATATTCTTGACAGCAACCAAGCTGTTTAACCATTGATCACTACACAATCATTTGAGGGGTAATAATCGTGCTTATACATTTATATACTGAGTGTTCTCCCATTCTTTTCTTTTTATTCTTCAAATGGCTTAGTGCAGGCATACTTCTCTCAAACTTAGGATTTGAGACTACTTATTTCTTGGATCAATGTTGAGTTCTTATCCGGTATATTCAATGACATTTGGTCAAAGTTTACAGAAATTATACTTTAATAGTTTTGCTCTTTATATTATGGATTCAATCGTCTCGCTCCCGAAAAAAGAAGTAGCACGGTCTATTCAAAGATATATTTCCAGTGCTGTTAAACCAACAAAGCTTTTAATGCTTTAGACCTTTTTATATCAGACGCCGTCACTGATATCTTTCCCGAAAAAAGGGAGAGTAACGAAGCCAAAGTTTAATATCATATGCTTTTAACACCCCAAGACATCTCATCATTACACAAAAACGGAATGCAAGACCGTCCGTCAAAAGGGAATTATTTAATACTCGCAAATAAAATTATTCAATTAGAAATGTTTGCACATCATTTATTCATGAATCATTAATCTTGAATTGGAAACAAATTTCCTGCGAATAAATCTCTAAGACAAGTTGAGCTCATAAAATAAATAAATTAAATGATAAGCAAAAGTATTGAAATACACACAACATACCCCCTGCAAGTTTGTAATTTATGAATTAATTTTTCTAATTTAAATTAATGATCGAAAGAAAAGGTTAACAACTACAAAGTTAGAACAGAATAACAATTCCCTGCAAATATGACTCATGTTTAAATTATTTCAGTTTTATTATTACAATTCGAGTTTAGAAAAAATAAAACACTGAACTGAAAATAAAGCGCAAGTGTCAGCAGAAAAAATTGAATTGAAAAAAAAAAACCAAAAATACTACAATTAACCACAGTTTCAGTCATAAAATACGTAATAACGAATTACGAGTAATACAGCAGAAGCAAAGAATGAATTCGTAAAACGTTAGAATTTTATGAATTTACTTCCCACTACTTGGCGCAAGTGGTTTTAAGTGAATATCCCACATTCACACTAAACGGGAAAGATTGTGTAATTGATTTACATCAGCACCTGTCTTGTCGGCCTAATCTAATGATGGTACATTTTATTAACGATTCACCAGCGCCCCCGCATGCCTGACACGCGACTGACACAAGTCGCAACTTTTTGCCATAAGATTGTAGCCATATAGACCCCCTTGCTTAAGACTTCAGGCCTTCTAATCCCTCCTGTATGCAATTTTCCAACAGTCAATGGAAGACAAGGCTCAGTGAGTTGGCAGGCCGAAGACCATTAAGAACATCAGCCTTTAATATACTCACCCGTTTAACCATCACCCTTGGTTCCTTACAGTACAGGTTTCTGTTGCAAGACAACAGCACCTCGAGTGGTATTAGCCGCCGAAAACCGGCATGCATGCATATCCAGCCAGACAGTCAAAACATTGCAACCAAGGTACGCACCTCTACCATGATCAGCAGCGAAAGGTCTGCAAGCAGAATCTCCCGGAGACTTTACTGATCCCTATTCTGCCAATTTTATCCCTTGGTAAAGGTTTTGGAAGTCCAACATAACATAAGTCGAGCGGCTTCCTAGAGTTTTATTTGCTACAACAACTAAGTCCCCCCTTCGTTTCTATACCTTAGAAAAGAAAGTACCTTGGTTTGGTGTACGCTAAACAAAAACCTACTCCCCGGGTGCGCTCTCCCTCTCTCTCTCTCTCTAAACGAGACAGCTGGAGATTCGAGTCTTGAGCTTTTTGTGTTAGGGGTACAGTGAAGCGCCCAGCAATGTTGTAGAAGTCGAACTGGCAAAGGCCGGCGCCCAGGATACAGAAGGGATAGTTGAGATCCCGCTCAAGGGATGCAAGAAACTAATACAGCGTTAACTTTTAGTAACCGCATAGGACGGAAAGCCTAGCGAGGTTACCTGTCAAGTATGATAATAGGAGGACTATTATCTTTAGGAGCCGGCCTCGATGGAGGTTGAGTTCTGCTGCAGAGATTCTGACGGGGCATTGCCACTTAGGAACGCTTGCGAGAAGATTCCCTTTTCCATTTAATGATTTCTGTTGTAGGAACGAGGAGGAAGTAGAGTGTTGAACACTTCCTCTGCCGGTATCCAACACTTTCTTATATAAGGTTCGATATCTTGGCAGACCGGTACTGCACGAATAGCCAGAAATATCGGCACGTGATTTAGGTTACTTGGACTATTTCGTCGGATCCTCGGCTTGGTTCTTCAGTGATATGTAGATCTGCTGAGATACATATCACATGCAGGCAATACAACGAAACCAAATTGGAACTAAGTGTGCTTGCTGGGCTGGCAGCCTGTTAAAACTACATTTGAAAACTGCATTTGAATCTCAACTTGGTTTTAAGACCACTAGTCTAATCAGTTAGTCAGACGTTAAATATCTGGAATGTCACTTATTTATTTGTCATTTTACCAAAATGGATCATTTAACAATCGTAGGACGCGCAAAAATAACTAAAACTTACTACAAATGTGTTGGTTCCAGCGTGGCCAGCTTTCGAGCTTTACGAGGAAATTATGTTGGTAACACAGTGCAAAAAATAAGCACCGGATTTTAAAAAACTAAATGCTGAATGAGTGCTAGAGCACCAAAGAGTGTGTCTGTTTGGTGGACATTGTGACAATGGCACAGTTATGAACAGTGAACACGAAAAACATTTCTTATAGAACGCTGTTTTTCTTAACACAGCTAAACAATGAGTCTTTCCATGATGGCTTGCCAAATGATACTGAAGAAAAATGTCAAAGCAGTTTAATAAGAGTCATTTGTGATTTGGGAAAAAAAACAATTCAAAATCAGAATTATTTTCTTGTGCCGGCAAATAATAATAAAAAAAATTCTCAGTAATATAAGCTAAAAAAAATCACAGATATTCGTTTTTCTGATCTAGGGGTCGTGAGAAATGCCATTTTGGTGGGCCTTTGAAAAAAACACATCAAAGTTGATTAAAGTTTGCTCGTTCACTAATGGGATTTATGTCTTGAATTTTTCAGCACATTTTTTCAGCAAATTAATTGTGTAAAAAAACACACAGACACTCTACACATTTTCAAAACTAAGACAAAAAGTGCTTGGGGAGACAGTTTCTTCTTCAACTGGGCTGGTCAACCTACTTTGATGAGAACAAACGCAAAAATAGAATATACATATGTACGTCGTATCGATGAAACAAATATTAGCTTAGTTTCTGCCTGGCTCACGATGTCGTTTCGTTAACGTTCGTTAATGTTTTATATTAAAAATAAGTGACTTATAGTCCACTATTATTCAAATAACGGATATATCGGAGGTAGACAAGGCAAGTGATACAAAATCAGGGAAAAAACCGCTTATAAACTGTATCAGAATAGGGGTTTTGACCTTTAAAATTATGAGTAACATTTAAGAAATGACATCGTAAGCCAGACAGTTTATGTCTAAAAGGACACGCATATATGTATTTTAAGATAAACGCCATGCAGAATATTAAGTTTTTATTGAATTTTTGTCACTTTGATAAATTTTTTCAAATTAACAATTTTTGTCATAAGCACTACTAAATTTTCCAAACCTAGACAATTGTCAGGAACCCAATGAGAGCGAGTCTGACTCACAAATTTATTATGTAATGCAATTTGTATTTTTCCATTAGAAATCCAGCAAATAAAAAAATAAAACTTAAAAAACTCTTAATTTAAAAAGTTTGTTTACCTATGAAATAATAACCTACATACGAGTATCTGTATCTACACTAATATTACGCTCCCCGCAGTTGCCAAATAAATGACAGCCGACATAGTTAAAGCTTGCCTTAAGTCTTCTCCCATTGGGAGATTTGTGCAGAGACGAAACTAGCGAACACTTATTTCCCACAACAATTGCTTAAAATCGGCGATGGTATTTTTTCTTCAAGAAATGTAAACTAAGCCAATTGGGGTTATTTGAAGAGAAACAGTAGGTGTTGAGAAGGCTATAGACCGAGCCAGCAATTGCCCAGGGGATTTTGAACAAAGTACAAAGCGTAATAAAAGGCTTGATTTATTATTATGCAGTGTATTTTTATTAAAATTCCTTATAAATAAATAAGAAATAATTATACATTTTAATAATATATAGAAAATTTAAGGTAAAAAATATTATAGTGAAATTTCTGGAAATTTAGTTCTTTTGGTTATATTCAAGAAGCTCTGAACCGCCTCGTAATTAAGTCTTTACAAAATGGAGAGGGCGGTAGAACGTTTTTTTGACAACCAAACTTTTATTACGTAATTCTAATTATTTTTTACGGTGTTTAAATTGTGCTGCCATTTAATAATGTCGATTTTGGGAGTTGCGTTTACAGTAGGCTTAATAGATCACAGCTTACCACGTCTTATAGATGCAGTATATCCCGACCTATAATATTTACCTAAAAGAGGTAAAACTAAAAGATAATATTATTGTGGCTACAATTAACATCTGATCTGCAGCCGGTCAGTTTGCAAATATCCCTAGAATTTCAATGATTCCAATAGGTTTACCAATCCATTTTAAACAACTACGATTTCCAATAAAGCGTCATTGGTCAATAGCAATGGCTATTAATAAGCCACTGGCACAAACTTTTCCTTTGGTAGAAATCGACTTGAGAACCCTGTTTTTGTCTCATGGATAACTATATGATAGCTCATAATGGGTAGGTAATAACACAACATCGAACATTGTTTACCAGGAAGCTCTACACCATATATAATTATTACTAGTATATTTATTTATGTGACAAATAAAAAATTTACATTATATAAACAATTTATATCTAATATATCGTTCATTGAATCAGACAATATTTTTATTGAAACTTCTCTAAAACTCTTTAATAAATTGCATATTTCCCTTCCTCACAACCTATTTTCCTAGTCCTCGTACAATGCACTGCATATGTAGGGGTCATCCCCTAAGTACTCGTTCAAGATAAAAAAAATTATGACAATTTTTTAAGCGTAATGGTTAACGAATAAAGAGATGTAATTTTAACATTCCTTTAAATTTCAGCTAAGCAAAACAAAAAGCGTGATCAAACACATATAAATAATCTTTTTTTTACATGAAGTTTAAACATTTTTAAATTAAATTTGCTTAAACAATTAAATGAAATTGAAAAAAATGTAAATCTGAAGATAATTTTTTTGTAATTAATTAATTTGTTGTTTTTCTATGGTTGAATTAACCGATTGTTATGGAATGTTTTAGAATGTAAACAAGTAGTTTTTCAAAAAGTTTTATATGTATACACATACATGCATACATATTTTAACAATCAAATTGTATTTATTCTTTTTTTTAACAAACACAAAAACTGCGAAGCTTTTTTTTTTTTTGCTTGTCTGCAGTAACACCCAGGGTCTGAGGTAGGAATCGAACCTGCGACATCGAGACAGTTGGTCGAGTATTCACAAAAAAACCAAATAAGCCTTCTAGGCACCAAAATTCATTTGAATTCAGAAATTTGTCAAGTAACCAAAAAATAGACTATGAGAGTATTCCATTTTCGATTGGATATTGGTGATATAAACCATAAACTTATAGCGTTAAAAAAAACCGTGGTACTTGAATCCTTCTCTAGGGACAAAATGTGCTCAGTCAAGGGAATATCAAACTGAGCTTTCACTCCAAAAATATTAAGAGCATCCGGTTCATCAATATCCATACCATCTATATAGATGAAGCATATATCACGGCCATGAGTTTAAATAATAGTGTTAATAAAAACACTGGGTCTTATAAGCGTTAAAATTGACCATGTTCTATGCCACCGTCGCTACAACACGTTGGCTTGCCGAGTTATGTGTTTTGCGCACAAACTGTGCGACATTCACAATATCATTTCATAAAAAATGTTGTTGAGTAAAGATGACCGCAGATGCAACAGTTGTATTATAAAATAATAGCAAATCAAACTAAAGTTGTACAACATGCTCCTAAATTTTACAACCAGTCGATACAACTACCCAAAAAAACCGAGACACGACTTCATACGGCGGTCCCACACACTTTAAACTCTGATAACCAACATTGTTGTGTTGTACAACTAGTCCCATAGTCTGTGGCATACTTTACGACACCATTCGGAGAATAAAAGTAGGTCACTACTCAGAGAGTCACTCATATTTTGCCTCTTAGTAGCGATCATGGATAGGTCTATAACTGTATGAGTAGGAATGACAAATGCTGCACTCATCTGCAAACGAGTGGTAGGTGAGTGCAGCATAGAGCAGAAGAAAAAACCAACCCTTGCGCTAACCTTGAACCAATCTTGAACTCTTTTGAAGCGAAGTCGACTGAATTTTTATGTAACTACGTCTCTGTTTTGACTTGCCAATAATTTTGTAAATTTGGTTTTCTTGAAACTTGATTGTTAGAATATTGGTATGCAAAAGCAAAACAAAAAGAACTTGATTTTAACATTTCCGTTCACAGAGTCCAAAATATCGAAGGTACGAGTATGATATTGTGAAACACAAATTTACATGAAAACACTTAAATTTTCTTTGACACAGTCATTCGAGTGACTTGCCGCATAGAACTTAAATAGAGTAGCGGAAATCAGTGTTCTTACGCTTAGAATAAGAACAAACATTCTTGTTCGAGATTGTGAAACAGGCTGTAAGATATCGATAAGGTTGCAAAACGTTAGGAGTCGACTTTTTCTTTTGAATATATGTGTTTGAATTTCAACTTACTTAATTTAGAAATAAATTTGGAAGATTTTCATAGAATAGCCAAGATGTTTACCTGAAAGTATAAAAATAAATAAATATATAAGTGTAAGTAATTAAATATTTAAAACGAAATAGTTAATATGTAAATTTTGCAAGAAACACATTAAACACACTACACACATATATATACTTTTCGGAGTGACAATATTGATTGTAACCATCATGAGAAAAATCAGAAAAAAATCTATCCCATGCAGTATTATAGCAATTAAGAAAACCTAGAAATTAGATCAAACTGTAATCATTTTTCGGTTATTGTAGTTAATTTTTATTGGGGCGTTCTGAAAGAAGAACTTAATCCGAAGCGCATTGCGAGCGTAGCCGATCTGCGGAAACGAATTTCTCAAGCTGCTGTTCTCAGCAGCATATCGAGAATACGCTTGACTAATAAGTATATCTTTTTAATATGTTACGCGTGTATTGAGGTTGATTTGTAAACAATTTGAACATTTATTCTAATACAAAATGTTATTTCCCTATCTGACTTTTATTCCAACAAAAATTAAACTAGGTCAAGATTTTATCTTATTATTTTTACTTACAAACAATTGAGTTTTCTATTCGCTAAATTAGCTTCTACCATTGATACCAATAAAAAATTATAAATAGTTTGCTTGAGAATATCTTTCAAAAATTTCCAAAGTCTACTGATGATTAGGGTAGCTCCTATGAAATGTCGACATAAAGATAGCTATTTATAATTTTTTATTGGTATCTATTTTTTTACTTACTTTTGCTCACTTTGGTAAAAGTGGCCACACTATCCGTCTCACTCACATGTGTCAAATATGTCCACTATCCAAGAGCTTGTGCGAATAAAAAACATTTGAATTGAGTAAATGGGGTAGCAAAAATCGAGTTACTTAAGGTTTTTTTTACTCGTTTTTTTTAGTATGACTCTAATAAGAATTGTACCATTTTACTATCCTGATTAAATGTACGAACTTTGAATGTCATCTCCCAAATTACTTTAGTACATTTTTTTTAAAATTTAAATATGTTTGCGTGTGGATTGCTGTTTGAAATATGGTTACAACAACATTAGTACATATGCTATAACATTGTGTGTTATGGCGTATTTTCAATTTAATTACAGTTTATTGCTCTAAAACTATGTTATAGTGTGCATTTCTGAAATGCTATTGTTGTCGTCTATAAATTTCAAGATATGGTTGCATACAATAATAGAATTTATGAAAATTTTGTTTAAAACAACAATAAACTTACTCGTACCCGTCGTTAAAATTAAATATTCTTTCAGTTTTATTGTTTCTGTGAAATTAAAAAATGTGTTGTGTATCGTTTTATTCAAAAAAAAATATCTCTATAAATGTACATATGTTGAAGTAAACAAATGAGATGTACAAAAACCCCTTTTTAAGTGATAGTGTAAGTTAAAAGGTTAGTTTATTAAGATGTAAACATATGTATGCGTCTGTTAACCAACAATACTATGACGTAGCCAACCATACTTCCGGCTAACCATAGAATGGTAATACCCAACCATACTATTTTCATTATCATTACAATTTTTTGGTCAACAATACTATTGTTGTGATCAACCATACTATGTTATATCTAAGCATATTAATATGGTTATGTATTACCCTTAATTTCGCAATTTCAACGAAGTACTTAATCACTATTTTTCATTTATTACAGCTAATAGATAATTCAATATGAAAGAGGGCATTTGTGTTTTCATCCCATGAAGAAACAAGCCGGATAAATGTTCCGAATTATTTCTAATTATTTTATACCATGAATATATAAATTTATATTTTAGCTTTAATTTACTATCATATGTATATTAAATTAGGACGAAAATATGGTTCTATAAAATAAAGTTATTTGCAACATTAGTATAGTTCTTTAAAGAAAATAATGTGGTTATGTATGACAAAAATATGGTTTCTTAATATAATGATATGGTTGAGTATGACAATAATATGGTAAGATCAATTAATGCTATGATTGCTTACTATTATAGTAATATTCAGCCAAAATATAGAATAGTTATTACAATTTTTTTACAATACTATGGCGTTTTAAGTTAACAATATAGTTTTATCAGATACAACAATATAATTCAACAATAGTTGCCTTAGAATATTGTCATATCAACCATACATTTTTTTTGCGTGCAATATTTCATTTTTTCCCCTTTTTTAAGAAACACAAAAATTGCTTACTGCAAACGACTACAACAAATAAACTAATCGATGGGTGAAATGTTTAGAGCTGACGTTTGACAGAAAAAAAATTGTGTGTTATTGCTGCCATCTAGCGCTAGGTAGGTAGTTTCAATATCAATCCGCCCTCGTATATTTAAAATTCAAAAGTTTGAGGAAAGAAAATTCAAATTAGTTTAAAACCAGTCCAATACTACTTAAAATAGACTAAACGTGAATTTGTTAACATTTTTAAATAATAAAAAATCCTTCCAATTCAATTTGCCCTAATATTGGTGTCGTGTTTTTGCTACCGAGATCATCCGATTTGACCACTCTAGACTGTTGCTTGCAGGATTCTCTTTAGTCGCAGCTGTATGCCAATAAACCGTGTATATCAATATAAAGTATGAAATTACTTACATTCAGCCCGATCTATGAGTCAGAGTTAGATAAAAACATAATTTAGTTAATAAGTCATGCTTAACTTGTTCTATGCGATTTGAACACCTACACTTTTTTTCTAAAATGCATTATTGCATTTCATGTATTGCAAGTACATTCTGCACAGGAGACATTTAAATTTTTTTGATTTTTTTAATTCTACTCGAAAAAGTTTAGGGGTGTTTTGTTTTGATTTTCTTAACAACACTGATGTTAACTGTGACCCCTGAAAATGAGGCGGCGGTCGAAATCAGCCTGATGTATACGCCACTGTTATTAAAAACTGGACATTTTGAATTCTCCCCGCCCAGCATCGCAACACCTTTCAAGAGAATAAAAGGTTTCGAAGATATCTCAATCATACATACTTATTTTTTTATTTGAATTTTTATATAAAGATCTCTTAATGCAACACCCTGTATAACTACATACATACATATGTATGCATATTTTCACACAGTGTAATAGAAATCTTAACAATCGTTTAAATTAAAAAACGTTTAAGTTTTACGAAAACAATAAAACGCAAATAGCTGAGAGTTCATACTGGCCTTGAATTTAACAATTAAATTGTTTTAAAATACTTTTTAAGCAAACATTATCTGAAAACCTTTTTTATTTCGCTCCCGTGATCTCGAAAAAAAAAAACAAAAAATACTGCACTTTTCAACCGGCTCAAGAGCTAAATTGTTTTGTGTTGAAAAAAAAAAACTCAAAATCCGAATTTGTTGAGTTTTCAAGTATCAGTTAAAATAATATTTCTTATTTCTGTAAGAATATATATATTTTTGTTCATTATTTGCAAGGCGTTTAAAGAACAAGACCAGAAAATGAAACCAACGACCTGTGATAAGAAAAAAAAAGACAAAACTAAAACAAGAAACTTTACACACATATATACTGTGAAGTCTTTCAAACACTACTCACTGTGGGTCTTACAAGATTAATTTTTCAAATAAAATTAGAAAACCATTTGGAAATAAAAACAAAATAAAAAAAAGTACCAAATAAAGAAACTGGAAATGTAAACATTCCATAGGTAAGAAAAATACAACAACAAATAAGTATTGGAGGGAAAATAGTGTTAGATATGCAGTCAATAAAATCTTTTTTTAGAAAACCAGATCTTGACGATACTGGCAATATCGGCAAGATATGAAACACTCTTGCATACGAGCATCTACACGCAAAGAAAACATGGTTTGAAATATTTTTTCAGCAACATTAGTAGTTGGCAATATTGTTTTATTAAATTCTCAAGTAAAATTAGAAAACCATTTGGAAATTAAAAAAAAAAACTACCAAATAAAGAAACTGGAAATGTAAACATTCCATAGGTAAGAAAAATACAACAACAAATAGGTATTGGAAAGAAAATAGTGTTAGATATGCAGTCAATAAAATCTCTTTTTTTTTAAAGCCAGATCCTAACAATGCTGGCAATATCGGCAAGATATGAAACACTCTTGCATACGAGCATCTACACGCAAAGAAAACATGGCCTGAAATATTTTACAGCAACATTAGTAGTTGGAAACACCGTTTTATTCATTTTCCAAATAAAATTAGAAAACCATTTGGAAATAAGACAAAATAAAACAAAAATGTCAATATAGGAAACTAGAAATGTAAACATTTCACACAAAAGAAAAATACAACAAAAAATAATTATTGGACGGAAAATAGTATTAGATAAGCAATTCCAGTTACCGATATGGCTTGCATTCGCAATGACAATTCGCAAATCTCAAGACATTAAGCTTGAAAATCCATTCTTCTCTCGTGGTTAATAGTATGTCGCCTATTTCTGTGTCAGAACACCATTAGCATTATTTACTTATGGTTTAGCTAGTACTAGAATATATTTTTCATAAAACTATGTTCTGAAGACAATATCAGGTTTGTGCTGAAAATCACTTCTTGTCAAAGTGATTTCATATCACGCATATAAATGACTGACTTTTTGATATCACTTGATTATTTTTTCTGTGTTTTCCACTACAAATTTAATAAAAGTGTTTTTATATATTTAAAATGATGTGTTATTTCTTTATTTTTGTAATAAAATTAAGTTTTATTCACACAGAAACAGATATATTAATAAATTTGTAAAGGCACAGCAAATTTTTTGTTTGTTTACCAGTGCTCGTGATCTAATTTTATCTTTTAGCAGTCAGCTTGTTTCTCTTTTCGGTAAGATCCGATAGTTAGTTAGATATTTTGTGGAATACTGCTTTGGGCTAATTTTGGTGCCAGATCTTCCAATTCTATTTGGAAAGCTCTTTTATTAAACCGGTAAAAGGAGGTAAAGCTAAAAACCAATTGGACTAGATCTTTAGCATTAATTAAATTTTGGTTACTTACAGGGCTTCGCGTGTATTCGTAGTTTTTGAAGGGTCCTGTTTTAACAATCTTATATTTTAAATATTGTTTCCTTAAAACAATTATTGTCAATAAACTACCTCCCGTCTTATTTTTAATTTTCTCTTTTTATTGTAATTAAGAATGTAAACAAACAAAACACATATCTAAAATAACAGCCGTTTTCTCGTGCTTTCTAAAAATTGAAAGCACGTCGAAACCCGTAAAATCGCGTGATTGGCAGAACGGCTTCAAATTATCTTCGTGCTTTCAAAACAGCTCGAGGTTTGAAAGCACGCTGTTTTCACAACAGACGTGTAGGATAATATTATCAGCAACAACAATAGTATGTTGTTCTTGGCATATTATCACCACAACCATAAATTTTTTTCTACGTGTATCTAATAGTTGGAGATACTTTAGCATTTGTTTTTGAATACCTACATATGATTTATTTTTTTCGATTTGTTGCCTCCACAAACAATTTTTATTTTCATTTGTTAAGATATTTTTTGGTGTTTTATTTTTATACATACTCGTACATACATATACATTCTTATATGTGGCATTAGACACGAATTTTAAAAACAAACTGAAGTAAAAAAAAACTGGGTAACTTAAAGCAAAAACTCAAACGAAAATAAAATTAAAAATATTGTACTTTTTTTTCTTGTAAAGAAACCGATTTCAAGTTAGTTTCAAATATGCAAGGCTTTGGGGCATGAATAAAATAACAAAAACAGAAATGAAAAAAATATATGAAAAAAAAAAATTGCAAAGATTTTTTTGCTGCCCCCAGGTCGTAGTGAACACTACTTTAAAAGCCATGTTACAACAACTGTCCAGCAGACAAGACAAGCAGGCGTGACTCCAAATTTATTAACTTGTTTTCTTGGGCCACCAACAATTACAAAACAAGAAACTAAAGAAGAAGTAGAGGTGAGGGAATAAAAGTAGATAATTTTTTTATGAGCTCAGTCAATTTTATTCTACAAAATACATATGTTTTTATACAGTGTCGGCCCAAATCGATTAAACAAATTGGTTTTTAATATAAAACAACTTTAATTAAAATTTACTTATAACAAAAAGTATACACTTTGATGATAAATTTCACAACTAACAAATCAAACAATATTGTCGGGTAATCAACTACACAAATGCACTTAAATAATTATATATAATTTATATTATAAATTATATACACACGGTCACAGAGCTAAACGTTAAACCGCAAAAAAAAAATCAGAAAAAAACCGTTTTCATCAGTTCAAGTTTTTTTATGCGCACAAGCCCTATTTTTCACGATCTTTTTTTTCTGATTTTTCTCGTGATGGTTACAATCTATCAGTCAATCTTGTCACCCTGTTTCGGCTTGACATTGGGTTCTGGGATATGCTGTATAATCGAAATTTGAAAGAAAATTGGCTTAAAAACGAATAATGAAAATCAAAATCGTATAGAAATGGTAACGGAATTCAATCCGTCTTTTTGGTTCTTCAGAAACCCAAATATTAAAGTTTTTCTTCCGCAAGGCATTTTTAACAAAAAATATTAATTTCATTATTAAAACTAAAAATCAATATGATGTTTATGGGACACGAATGTCTAGAAATTTCGTGTGAAAAATACTTATTTTTTTGAGTGCATTTCATGAACATCCACCTTACAGTCCAGGATTAGCTTCTAATGACTTTTTCCTGTTTCCAAATTTGAAAAAATGGCTCGCAAGATGGTATAAAAAAGTTGCAATATCGTCTTACTAACTGTATTGAGCTAAAAGGAGGTTGAGGTTTTTGAAAAAATAAATGTTTTTTTCCCTTACTTAGGTAGCTTCAATCAATCCGCCCTCGTAATTGGCTGTTACCATGTTCTGCTCTAGTGCAGAAATATGGCTCAATTTCGTTGATGCATCATTGAACCACCTCCTTTATTACACGAGTGATTATGAGCTTGTTGATATAGACTTGTGATTTTAAATAACCCCAATAAAAATTCGAATGATCTTAAATCACACGATCTGGGGGGTCAATTTTGATTACCGAAACGCGAGAGTATACGACCTGAAAATATCGTATGCAGTAACTGAATTGTTTCACGGACTGTATGGTACCGTCTTATTAAAACCATATATTGATCACATCAATTGTCAAATTTCGGCAGAAATAACTGTATTATCATATTGCTATATAGAGCACCAGTAAAAGTCATTGCTTGATCAGCTTCATCTTCAAAATAGTATGATCCAATTATGCCTCCAGTCCAAACTCCACACGTGGATGATGCAATTGTCGATAATAGCCTGCGGATCCTCAAAACACCATTAGCGGCAATTTCGGCGATTAAAAAGCCATCAAGGTAAAATGGTACGTCAAAACCAGTGGTGCCAGAAATTTTTGTAGAAATATCTTTACTTTCAAAAAAGAAGTCTTAATTTTAGATAAAAAGTTTTAAATGTTGGCTTTTTGTGACAGCAAATAGTAAATAATTGCAAAGAGATGAGTACATTTTAACACTATAACATAGAAACACAAATGCAATTCAAACAAATTTTTTTCCAAAATTTACATTTGCATATGAGTGAACGTTTTATATATAGTGTTAATATTTTTTTGCGTAATTGAAGCTTTTGAATTTTGGCAGTTATCACATTTACTCCGAGTTTTAAAAATATAGTACCTTACGAAAGAATAAGGCGTTACAATTGTGAATATTTATTGGAAAAACTGGGAAGGTTATGTTGAGAAAAAAAGTCATCTTTCGTGAAGCGAAAATTGTGGAATTTGGGCGCCGCCAGAATGTTGTGTTGTCCTTCCGAAACTCATAGCAAGGGATAATTGGCAGAACGGGGATCTGCAAAGCCCTTAGAAGGTTCTGCTTGCTGACCATACCGGCATTGTCTTTGGTTGAGATGCCTACTTTGGCTGAAACGTTCTGACTGTGGTTTAAACCTAAATCGTAGGAAGGGCAATTCATGGGAGTTAATAAGCCCTGAGGTGCTGTTGTCTTGCAACAGATACCTGTAATGCAAGGAACCAAGAGTAATGGTTAGACAGGAGACTTAGATAAGGGCTGATGTTTTTAATGGATTTCGGTCTATCAACTCATTAAATCTTGTCTTTCATTGACTGCTGTTAAATTATATACAAAAGGGAATAGAAGGCCCAAGCTCTTTATCCAGGAATTTGTTCATATAACTACAAACTTATGGCTAAAATTGCGACCCGTGTGAGCCTTGCCAGCCATTCGGAGGTGCTGATGAATAATTCATCGCCTAGAGTTATAGACGGCAAGGCAGGTGCTGATGTAAATCAATGACACATTCTGTACCATGTAAACGGATTTCAAATACATAGTGACATTCATAAGTGTTTGTTAACATGTAGATCAGATCTGTTGATTGTGAATATTTCGTGATATACGAAAAAAATTTTGCTATTTGCTAATCAATGTGTCAGCCACTTAAGGCTGATACAACTTAAAACCTTAATTTTGACTATAGTTGAAAAAAGACAAGATGTTAAATCAAATTATTTTTCAATAACCAACTTTAGCGTTTGACTATGAGTGTTGCCGATAGTCTTCACACTTTATTTGTTTTGTAAACAATAATTAAAAAGACCAAAGTTTTCATTTATTAAATACCGGTAATACTTTCACTGTTTACGTTTTCTCCATATTCTTCGTTTTTTATTTTGTTTTTTGTTAGAAAATACTAAAAGTATTCAACCTGTTTTCTTTAGCGTTCATTTTTCTCACAACAAAACAAAATGTTAAAGATGTTTAAACGTTTTTTCTATATTTTTGGTTAAAATAGAAAAACTACAACAACGAATAACATTAAATCTCATTAAGAATTAAATGGTAAAAGAATTAGGGCCAATGAAAAAAGTGTTTAGAAACAAAAAACCATCAAAAAAGTAAATGAAAGAAAATAACACAAAACATACTTATACATTCATACATACATACACATGCATATGTTTGGATGTAAACAGAAGCCCACAAAAGTAACAAAAAAGTAACTGCAACATACAACAAACCTAAATTAAATAAACAAAGAAAATAACACAGTAGCCAAAGATGTCAGTAGTAGAACTCATCAATATGGAAAGCGTGTTTCTATAGAGGTTTAAAACTTAAGTTGGCAACACTTTTCTTAAGAGGTGGTCATTTTGTCAGCTGTTAAGTGATTTATGTTTAGATTGGTTTGGCATTACAACATGAAGAGCCTGATGACTGTTGATCATAACGTTCTGATCCAAAAGCTTGAGTACTACGGTGTGATAAGGCGATCCTTACAAAGTTATTTAAGCAATCGAACGCAGGATGTCCTATTTAATGGCCATAAGAGTTTTAGTGGTTGTGTGGAATATGGTGTTTCACAAGGACGTGTGTTAGGTCCACTGATTCAGAATATATGTAAATGACATAAAAAATATTGAACTGTTTGGAAAATTGTTTATGTACGAGGTCTGATAAAAAAAATAACCGTTATTTTCAGTTTTTTTTTAAGTATTTATTTATTCATCAATAACTATCTTGTCCCCTTCAAAGTAATCCCCCTCAGATATAATAAACTTATGCCAGCGTTTTTCCCAATCCTGAAATGCGCTTTTGGTATCGCCAACAGCTTTTTTATCTCCTCAATCGTTGCAAAACGCTTTCGTTACATCGGCTTCTTCAGTTTTGGGAAGAGGAATAATTGAGCGGGGGCCAAGTCCGATGAATACGGTGGTTGAGAAATGATGATGGTTTTGTTTTTGGCCAAAATCTCACGCACAAGCATCGGTGTGTGAACTGGTGCGTTATCATGGTGTAAAATCCATGATGTTTTTCCCACAATTCTGCGCGACGAATTGCTTAGCGCAAACGGCGCATAACTTTAAGTATGTTTTACTGACCGTACGACCTTGTGGCAACAATTCATGATGCACCACGCCATTGCAGTCGAAGAAAGCAGTGAGCAAAATTTCACATTTGACAGAGCTTGACGTGCTTTTTTCGGTCTTGGCTCTTCTGGACGCTTCCATTGGGATGATTGAGCTATGGTTTCAATGTCATAGCCATGCACCCATGATTCGTCACCAGTTATAACCTTTTTGAAGAAATCTGGATCGTCGTTGACGATGTTCAACCTCTCCTGAGCGATGTCCATGCGATGTTGTTTTTGCTTAAAACAGTAAATTTTGTAAAAATTCGAAGAGTACACCAAAACACGACTAACCTTTTTATACGTCAAAAACAAACTGGTAATCCAAAATGGCTGATATTGCCAACATATATAACAGACTTGTGTACCAACATAACAGAAAAAAATGCGAAAATCGAACATATGTAACTCACGAAATTTGAAAATAAAGGGAACTTTTTTATCAGACCTCGTATGCAACGTTAGAAATACGCGTTAAAAATACGTATGCAACGTGATGCAGCCTTTATTTCTGAATTTATGAGATTAAATAAACTAGTTCTCAAAGCTCAAAAGACGAAACTGAAAGACTTATTTTTAATTAATATAGACGGAAATGAGGTTATTGAAATTTCTGGCTAATTTTCAAGCTCTGGCTATTTTGCAAGCTCTCATTCAAAGTAATTTAAATTATTGACCTCAAATTTATGCATAAAAAAATAATATAAAATTAAAATCCTTGCAAAGTATGGCTTTTTCCACGAACTAGCGGAGCAGAGCCACAGCGAACTGCAGACCAACACATTGGGGTTTATTGTGATTTTTTACAACATTGTGAAACTTAAAAGGTAAAACCCATTGCAAATAAACTCCGTTTATTTGGAAAGAAATATTAACACTTATTTCTTTTCGGTAATCACTTTTTCGTTTGAGATGAATCTTTTTCCTGCGAGCCATTTTTTCAAGTTTGGAAACAGGAAGTCACTAGGAGCTAAATCTAGACTACAAGATGGATGATCAACCAATTCGAAGTATATTTAATATAATTTTAGCATCGTACGTAATGCTGCGTGAACCGGCTCGTTGTCTTGTAGAAAGGGCACTACTTTCTTCTTTAAATGTGGTAGTTTTCTCTTGATTACATCAATCAATTGATCCAACAATGGACGATAATATTTTCCTTTTTCAAGATAACTGATGAACAATATTCCGTGCGCATCCCAAAATACAATGGCCATAACCTTTCACTGTTGTCGCCTTCTTCGGAGCACTTCGACCCGTTGTTTCTATTACGGACTTACGTTTAATCAACATTTATTAATAGACGTAAAAATAAACTTTTATCATGACCAAACACCCCTGTGAAGTGGCCTGTCGAACTCGTTTTTGTTCGACACTGAGCGAACGCGCCACCCACCTTGCCAATAGCTTTTTCATATGCAAATGTTCATGCAAAATGTTAGACACACATTCATATGACTCACGTAACTTGACTCGGCGATCATTCATAACGACATCGAGGATTTTCCGCCTCTTTTGACCTTCCTGTTGCTGGTATTGTTGTAGTGCTTGCTTGACCGAGTTTAAATTCACCTATCGTCATGTTTATTGGGCTTTTCTTTTGTCTCTTTCGCCCTTTTTTCCCCTTTTAAATAATAGTGTTTAATCACTGCATGAAATTCACTGTTTTCAAGAAGTTGCTTACTTCAAACGACTACAACAAATAAACTAATCGCTGAATTTGAGTAAAAATTTTAACAGCTGACGTTTGACAGATAGCAGTTTCAGAAAAATAAATTGTAAAATAAAATACCAATAATAATAAAATGTTTTGTGTTTGTGCTGCCATTTAGCGCTCAGCTTCAAAAAAATATTTTTTGTATTAAGAAAAGGTTTTGTAACCACATAGTTTCACTTTTTGGACCATTGCTTTGTCCTCCAAGATCATACGATTTAAAGCCGCTAGACTATTTCCTGTGGTAATGTGTGAAGTCACTAGTCTACGCCGATATGTTCGAAACATTCACCACTTGGAGCATAGCATTCACTGCGATTTTACCGATATACGGCCAAACATTTTGGAAAAAGACATCAAAAAGTGGACCTCTAGACTAGATTATGCTCGAGCCACCCATGACGGTCATGTACCAGAAGTCATATTGAAATTATAAAGCCAGATTATCTTTCGAATAAAGTAAATTTCAAGTCATTTTAAAACATTCATCTTTGCTTTTTTCTATTTATTTTTTTTATTTAGGACCAGTACTCAGGGGATAACCCTTAAATATGCAGTACATTGTACCAAAACTAGGAAAATAGGTTGTAAGGAGGGGAAAAGACGGAGTAGTGTTTGTAAGTAGTGTTTGAGTTGAACTTTCAAACGTTATAATAGACAGGAAACACGTCTGCAGCTGAAAAACGAATTCTCTCTGTAATGCATTGTACGATTCCTCGGGCAATCGACCACAAATGGATGAGCTCTGGACGAAGAATACGTGCTTCGTAAAAATGTTCGAGTTGCGGGATTAAGATCCCTAATCTTGGCAGAGCAAAATCCATTTTAGTAACGATAGCACAGAGTAGCGTTACTCTAGGTGGCGTACCCTTCACTGCGGCGATGCTACGGTCACCGATAAGCTTTTTCGCCCTCTCCTGCACATGGTCGAGTTACCACAAAATAGACTTTGAGGCACCGGCCCAAACATGAGAGTTGTATTCCATTTTCGGTCGGATATAGGTGGTATAAATACTAAGGAGATCGGATGAAGTACACCCAACACTGTATCAAAAACCCGAGGACGCTTTTTTAGACATGAAAAATGTGTTCACTCTAGCGGACAACATTCCAATAACATCAAGAGCATCCGATTAATCAATATTTATACCATCCATTAGTACATATGACAATGATCCGCAGTCGTTTTACGACCCCATTCGGAGATTAGTAGAAAATCACTATTCAGCGAATCATTCACATTTAGCATTTTGGCAGTTATAGGCTGGGCCTATACCTTTATTCCATTACAATGTTTTGTGCCTCTACACAAAACACCCTTTACAATAAACAAAACATTAAGGAACCCAAACAGGCTACTTGTTACATAATATAGTTAAATACACATATATATGTATATGTTAATATGTAGTGAAATCAGTTGAAAGACATTGGGAAAACCCTTTTTGTTGCAGAGTCAGTAGAACACAGAACTGAATAGAAAAAACTACGATCGTAAAAGCACCCATAAAGCTGGAAGACGTAAAACTGCAGCAGAATAGATTTAAATGGCTATTAAAACTAAACGATTATAAAATTAATGTTTTTATTAATTCAACTATTATTTAATTAAGTGAAGATTATCTTCGGAACAAATGACCTTAAGACATTCAACCACACAATAAAAATATATTCAAAGAAAAAATAGCGCCGGAAACATGTTTGACAAGAGCTATGTAATTTTGAAAAGGATTCTTGTTGCCACAAATTTGATGACATTTTATTACTTTTTTATGTTTATACCACTTTTTGGTGTCTCAACCAATTTGAAATATTGTTGTGGCAACTTTAGAATGTGTTATTAAACAATTTGTATTGTTGACGCAAGCAGTGTCACAAACTTGATAAGAGACGGAAAAGCTACAACTAATAAGTCTTACTCTCCGTGGCACTTTCTACATTTGTTTGGAAGAAACATTTCTGAATAAAAGTTTTTTTTTTCGTTTAAAAATCCGTTTGAAATCGACAAAGGCATACAACATACATATATACTAAAAATATGCACAGATGCACTTGTAATTGTTTGTGAGTTTTCAATGTTCTTTGTACGGATTGTTATTGTCCCTTTTTACATAAAATTAATGTCTATAAATAAAAGTGAGTATGACTCTAAAATAATTGTTTTACTTCGTATGAGAAAGAAATATACAATAAAGTATCGAAGTATACTTCTTGTCACGACTAAAACAAAAAAAGAAGTGCGAAAAAATGTCACGTACAATGGCGAACTACGTGCGCGTGTGTACTTATATGGGTATTTCTACGCATGCGTGTCTTCAAAGCATCAGATAACTTGTAAAATAAATATTTTTAGTTAACTAAATTTACACATTTTCTTTGCTACATTTCTTTAATTTTAAAGTATAGTTGGATGCAATAATAATATTTTAAAGAAAAGTTTGAATAATACAATAGCTTTTGAAACACAGAAATAAACTGTGTATTGTAAACATACGTATGTTTTTTAAAGCAATTCAAAGATAATTTTTCTAAGGATTTTTTTTTCTTTTACAGTACTCAATTTGTTTATATTTGTGCATTTAATTAGTTCAATTTTTAAAATATTGTTACGAATTTATAACTCCTCTAACCCACTGTGCGAAGGCGTTGCTGTGCTTGTTATAAAAGTGCACACACTTCCCCACATCCAAAATGAAGCTAAAGGCATAATACACTAACAACGCAAAATTCCAAGTAAATGCACAGAAACAAATTTTGTAAAAATAAAATCAACAAAATGTTTGTCTCAAAAAATAATGTGTACCCATATATGTACATAAATATCAAAAAATAACCTTGGATATAGTATTTTGTGGTTGTTTAAAAAATTATTATTTTCGATCAACAATTATTTTTACTAAACTTTTGTTTGAATACACGAATTCCTATATTTATTAATTGATTCAAGGAATTTCGTTGTTGAATACGAAAAAAAAAATTCTGTGTGGACAACCAATGATTTTCTTGCTGTTACGTTAATATTGCTTCGCCAGCATGCATGTGTATATGTGCGATTACAATAACGGTTGTTCATTTGTTTGAAAGATGCAAATAAAAGTAGAGACGTGTGCAAAAGAAAAATAGTTGTTTTTTGTGTTTTGACAGGTATTATTAAAACATTTTTCTTCTTAAATTCTCAATAATTTATTTATTTATTTAATAATATAATTATTACAATAAATATATAGAAATAAGAGTACTAGCTGCAATGGCTTTCGACTCGAATTTAAATTAATTATTTTAGATAAGATTTTGAAATTTTATTTTTGAAATGTATTTGTATAGAAGTTTAATGTTTTTGACACATGGATCTTTAAGTAGATCAGACGGTGTAGTGGACCCAAAGATTGATGACCTAAAGTAATTGTAGCAAAGGCATTCATCCAGAACATGCGACACACTTAATTGGCTGTCACAAGTTGTGCACCAAGGTGTATCACTTTTTTGAAATATATGTTTATGGGAAAACTTGCAGTAGTGACCCACTCTCAGGCGCGTAAATATATTTGTTTCTCTTCTTGAAGAAGTTTTACGATATGATGGTTTTGTCCCTTGTGGGTTGAAAATTTTGTAACTATGTTGGTATTGCGCCCATTGTACACTGATTTATTGTTTTACGTGTTGATTGACAGCAAGAAGAATATCTGATTTTTCCCAAGTTGGATATTTCAGAAGGGGTCCCCTTTTTACTTCATCTGCAGCACGATCAGCTTTTTCATTACCCGGTAACAACATGTGATGGAACCCACATTATTTTTATTTGTTCGCCATATTGAATACAAAGATCTCTTATTTGGTTTATAAGGCAAGAATCATGCAGTGTATTTTCAACTGCTTGCACAGTTGATAAACTGTCGGTACAAATTATTGTTTTGCAAATTTCTTTTGAGGCGCGTTTAACTGCGACAAAAAGTGCTAAAGCTTCAGCAGTAAAATTGGAGCAGCTATTGTCCAAATGTCCAATGCTTTCTTCGACAACAGCGAAAGAGGTAAAGTTTCTCTATTTGAAACCATCGGTAAATAAACGTCTAACGTTTGGTTGAAATTCATCACATAGGTGACAAAACATATGTTTGTAAACCGTCGGAGATGTTGATGATTTAGGTAACTGAGTTAGATCTAGCACCAATGAGGATTTTTCTAATTGCCAAGGAGGTTGTCGTGGTTCTAAAAATACTTTTGCTTCAACATAAAAGCCAAAATTTTGTGCCAAATTGATGCATTTGGAAACTGTGGATGGACATTTTGGAGTTCTAACACGATTAATAATTTTTTTAATTTATTTATATTGTTGGGATATAAAGTTGAATGTTTGAGAATATCGTTCACAAATTTCCAAAGTCTACTGATGATTAGGATAGCTCCTATGAAATGTCGATACATAGGGGAAACATAAAAAACAAGCTGTTTATAATTTTTTGATTCGTATTTTTATTCAATTTTTAAAAATTTGATTTATTACAATTATTATTAAAATGCATCATTAAATTGATGTCACCACAGTTATAGCATTAATGATACTCAATATATGACAAAATTCTCTGATGACTTCTGTCATTGAGATTGATGTCATTGACATTGCTGATGACTATTTACATAATATTGATGTGACAATTCAATAGATATGCCGCATCAATATAAAGATGCATTTTTATATAGGTGATGTGTCATTTTAAAAACTGATAGCAAGAAGTATTCATACTTGTGCTATTTAAATAGCATTGGCAATTGGGTACTTGATTCTCATAAATTTATGACTCAAAATGTTTTGCCTCTTTCACACATTTTCTCAACTTTTGATATTGTTTATAAAGTGAAAATGAGGTGTGAAATGAAAATTGAATTATTTGCTGCTGATGTTTTCGAAATACATACAAACGAGCACATTTACACTTTTCTCCTGAGAATAGGAATGTTTTTGATGCAAGTTTCATTAAGGGTTTTCACGATGGGCAATGCAAACTGTGCAAACGATGCAAATGTGAGCAAATATACTTGGTTTTTTTTTTTCAAGCAACATTAAAATGTATGTATTTTCAGTTTGCTTCACTTCTTTTCATTTGCACTAAAAAAATCTTGAGCAGAAAGATGTTTGCAAAAACACTCAACTGCAAACGAATCTAAACAATAACATTTGACAACAACAAAATTAGCACCATATTGTCGTTTGTGTATATGTATATAAGTACGTAAGTTGAAACCTTTATCGGTCTTTAAAATTAACTAGAAATTTAATAAACTAGTTAAAAAGAAAAAAAAAATTAAAATCAAATGCAATAAATGAAGAACTTTCAACAAGCAATGACAGTAAGAAAAGGTCCAAAATACAAATCTAAGTTAACGTATAAAAAACATTATTTGAATAAAAGTTCACAATCTTTACTTTTTCACTGATTTGTGTATTTTTTTTTTTTTTATCTTGGACCAGTACTCAGGGGATGACCCCTACATATGCAGTGCATTGTACTGGAACTGGGAAAATAGGTTGTGATGAAGTAGGAAAGAGGGAGTAGTGTTCGCGGAGGTTTAACTTAAACAATAACAACACGAAAGACTAAAACAAACTCTATTGCAGCATTTAAAATGTTGGAATTAAATTAGTTAAAACTGATCAGTGCTTAGTGTGTATACCTTCGACACTGCTCAGATTAGCAAAATTTAGTCCAACATCTTCCACACTAGAAGCTAATGAAGTACATTCAGAAGAAATTAATATGGAACATATATAGTAAACAAATGCAGATTTTTTACGACTTCTGCTAGTGCAGTTAGAAGTTTTTTGTCTTTTCAGAACAATTTTCTAGAAATAGAGCAAATTTGCACAAAAATAAACGGGTATGCTCACGATTAATCATAATATGTAGTGCAAATTTACAAGTTGCAAATTTGCACAATAACCAACGTGAAACCCCTTATTATGTTATAAGCTACAAAGTATTGTTTAAATTCTTTTCATAAAATTCCATGTTCATCTCTAGATAAAGGCAAAAAAAAACCCCTCCATAAATAATCAGATATTTCTTTTAGCAATCCATCGCTTATAAAATGAATATCTAAACGTTCGCGAACTCGTTTTTATAGTTAAATCCCCTGTTAAGTGGCCATAAAAAAGATTTAAGAACAACTATTAACGCGTATTATGTCAAATGACACGGAAAACAAACAGACGGAAACCCAGATAAATGGATACAATCGCAATAAATACGTATGTATGTATGTTTGTATGCATGTATGTAATACGTATGAGCGAGTAATAAAAAATAACTTGAATAAAATATTAAAAGATGTTCACAAAATTAAGGTTTAAAAACATCATTTTTATTTTTTATTTTTTTTTTTTTTATCAAAAGAAGTCCAAATAATTGCTGTGAAAAAGAGGCCACAGGTGTGTGAGTTGATGCAACTCAGCAAAAAGAAAAAAAGTATTGAAAAGTCAACGAGTGCAATCGTTAACTTTGGAGCAGGCAGCAGATGATTGCAAACGACAAGCAAGTGAGTTTTGTATGTGGAGAGGAATGAGGGGTTGGCCGTACAAAAACATGTACAAGTGCTTCAGAAATTTATAAGCAGATGCATAAATATTTCGTAATAACAATTGCAATGGTGAGTGGTAAATATTTGTATAGTATTTAAAATTTAATTTTTTTATTTTGGCTCTTAAATATTGTTTAATTTGAGTAATTTTGGTTTTTTTAAACTTTGCTAATAAATATAATTAGAATTGCATATCCTTACTCATATTACAAATGTGAAAGGAACTCTGTCTGTCTTTCTGTTACATTTTCACGCCTAAACCGATATTGATGAAATTCGTTACGCAGATACCTTGAAGCCCGAGACTCATTATAGGATAGAGTTCCGCAATTTATGAACCAATCTTTTCTTTTAAGATTGTTTCTAAAGAATCTGCATATAAAAAAAATTTGGACATCGCATACACAAACTGCCCGCTCGAAAAATAAATTTTTGAAGCAATTTCTAATACTCTTGCTTCTTTCAAAAGGGGGTGTGTCAACGGCCTAAAAATAAAAATTAAAATATTTGGACTACGGACTGCCGAAATGTCCATCCGAAATATTAATTTTTGAATACGGAGTAGGGACATATTTTTAGCTTTTCACGCCTAAAGGCTAATATTGAGTTCATTATTTCGTGCGAAATTCGTTCAAATTGCATATAAAAGTGTTTAGTATGAAGTATCTGCGAATAAGTTTAGAAATGTAGTACTGAGTTGTTAAAGCGAAAAACACACAATATGTATCTGCAACATGTTTTCAATTAAAATTGTTTCTGGGGAATATTTGTTTTTTCAGCTGCGAAATAACATAAGCAAAGCTTTTTTCGCACGATGTACAAACATGTGTACTTAAAATTAAAAAAGAAACATGAATAAGAGAAAAAATAGACACCACTGAGTGCATCTCAATTTTTCCGTACGAAATAAGTAATGTTGCTGAAAATTTTTCGCACATTCAATCTCAACACTGGGTTTAAACCGCTTAAATTGGTTCAATTTAAATGAAATTCGGTTTGCAGCTGTTTTGAGGTCTGAGAATCATTATAGGATAGTTTTTGTTCTAAAATTTTTACCATAAAAGGAAGAAAAGGAGTGCAAAATGACCGTTTAATACATAATTTCTAAAAAAAACCCCATTTACGAACAGCTGCTTTCTTTTGAAAGAGTTTGGCAATTGTCTGAAAATTTATACAAATTTGGACACTGGACAGATGAAATGCCTCTCCGAAAAATGAATTTTTTATTTTCTCTGGCCGAATTCCCATAATCCTTTTTAGGACATCGGACAGACAGAATGTCTAACAGAAAAAAAATGTTTAGTAACTCCGCAATATTTGAGTCGATTTTCAAAACACTTTGCTTCTTTTGTAATAATATGCCAAAAGTCTGAAAATAAAAAAATTAAAAATTTGGATATTGGCATAATATAATGTCCGCCCGAAAAATAAATTTCTGATTAACCCAGCCATTTAAAGGCCAATTTTCAATGCTCTTTCGTCTTCTACAAGAATTTGCCAAGAGGCCGAAGAAAAGTTTTTAGACATTGGACCGACGAAATCGAAAAATAAATGTTTGATATACTTCGCTATTTATAAACCAATTTTCAATATTCAGATTTTCAATCATTTTTTAAAAGAGTCTATCAAAGAAAAAAAAAAATTAAACATCGCACAGGCAGTGTCTTTTCAAACCAGATGTGCCCAGACCTATGCGTTTGATGCTAAATTATTTTTGTAAAAGCGCTTAGCTATAGGGCTGTGCTTTTTAATGCACACATACTGCACTCAGCACTAGCAATGAAAAATGCACAAACAACTTCGTCTTATTTTTTTTTGTCGTTCTTCACTGCACACACACAACAGCAAAGCAACAACACTTTCGCATGCTTTGCTGGTAAACACTGACGACAGCGATTATCAGTTTGAATTTTGTTTTTGTAAATTGTTTTGCTTTTTACAACAACAAATATTAAATAAACGTAGTTTTTCCTTAAATGGATTGGTGTTTACTCTTCCATATAGAACTTTTGGGCAACACTGGTGTAAAGAAAAGTAGATATTTGTGTAAAAGAAAAAGCTTGTTTTTTGTGTCTTGACAGGTATTATTAAAACATTTTTTCTTTTCAAATTCTCAATAATTTATTTAAATTGTTGGGATATAAAGTGAATGTTTGAGAATATCTTTCAAAAATTTCCAAAGTCGATTGATGATTACGGTAGCTCCTTTCCAAATGATAAGATGTTTCCATCTATCAGGGTTCTATATTTACGAAAGGAACGAACGTTACGTTCATAGTTTCGCAAGCCCAAAATTTGAGTTGTATAGTAATGACACATTAGACTTCTTCAAAATTTTAACTTCTCATTTAACTGCTGCCCCACAAAATCTAACGAAAATCCAAAGATTTTAGCTATCAGCTGATTGGCCTTTAATTAAAATCTAGAACGTGTGTGGTATGTAATCAAGCTAGAAAAAATTTAATAATTCTTCTTTAATACAAGGCTTTACACTGTTAGTGCAACTTTGTACTACAATTTAATAATTAATTACACCTGTTGGAAAAATATAATTTTAATGTGACGTCTCATTTCAATTCCAAAACTGACCAAATGACGTTGTTTGCTTAGCTTGTCGGTTATTTGGCTGATTGGTGGTGGCATTCGTGATAGCGATTTGTGGTCATGGATTATTTCTCTGACAAGCTTGTTTTACGATATTTAAAGCATTTTTGAACTGCTTCAAGTGCACTCACTATTCTCTTTTTAGCTGCCAAGTCAAGTGAAAGGTGCGGCTTTGAAAACATTTTCAAAGGTGCGTGAGCAGTTTTTTTAAATATCCAAAACTAACAAAACTTTTTGTTTTGTGTCTTTTGCTTTTAACACATTTGTTTCAAAGGTATTTATTTGTTCGTTTGGATGAATGGACGACGTTGCGAACAATTTTTTGTTTTCTCTTACATGTATCTCCAACGTGAGCTACAACATCAACAATAAAAAATTAAATAAAATTAATTTAAAAATTCATTGCAGCTTTATTTTCACTCATTTATATTATACATACATATTTAATAAGCTGCATGAAACAATGTTAAGTGCCAAAGAAAATAGAAATCAATTGAAAAATAAACAAAACAAAGTAAAAGCGTTACCATTACTTAATTTTTTTCCTTGTTCACAATTAAAATAAAGGACTACTTAAGAAAATGTATAGGGTTATCTATTTGGTGGTTTGAAATTCGGCGGTCTGGCAAAGCTTATTTAGTGAGTGATTCATCATTTTATAAATATGTAGGTCTTTTAACAATCGAATAACGCTTAGAAGTAGTTAAAACTTACTACAGGGTGTCTGGTATCAGTTTTCTATTTTCAAACTTAAATAAAAAACGTAATAATTGACACAAAGTTTTATGAACAGCATTGAACGATAGATTGTTATCCTAGCTCCCCATTTTCTTGTAGCCCCATATAAAAATCCATGGGAATTAGATCGGACGACCTCGGTGGCCACAGGATATCGCCAAAACGACTGATCAGTTTTTGGCGGAAATTTTCCCGACGCAAATTCATCAAAGTCCTAGCTATGTGTGCAGTCCCCCCATCCTGTTATAACCACGTGTGTGAAGAGTACGATGGATGAGCTCGCAGGGTTGGCAAAAAGAATTTCGTAATCATGCATCGAAAATCTTAACCGTTGACATTTGTCGCCTGCCCTCGAGAATTTTCGAAAAAAAAAACATGGTCCAATTATCTCTTGTGTAGATAAAGTACACCAAACATTTATCCAACTAATGTTGCGGGTTTTTGGACACTGTTAACGGCAGGTTTGCTGGTTGATTTAATAAAATTTTATGTTTTTTTTCTCTCTCTCTCTCTCTTTTCTTGTCGTTTGATGAAACAAACATGAAAACTGCGAAGTTTTTTTGCTTGTCTGTACTAACACCCAGAGACAACTTTTCTCAGTTATTGAACGATTTAAATTTTAACTTTTTAAAATTTCATAAATAATAGCTCTTAGTGGTCGGAATGAAAATCGAAATTTTCGATTTGAATTTCATCTGGATGGAACTTCAGATCCCTTTTCAAAATTTCATGAATAATCGCTCTTGGAAGTTGCAGTGAGGCCGGGCTTTTCTGTATTGAAAGTGGCGGATTTTGATGCATACTGCTTTCAATCATTTAAATGTTTTCTGGAGTCCTTGAGGATCGATATCTACACTCGGTTTATCACGTACTCGCCAAATACCGAACTTTGAACAAAATTGTCGACGAGCAGTTATGTAAGAATCATTACTTTCAAGAAATGTCTCCACAGCGAACGCGCGATGCTCTATCGACCGCTGTGACATCGTGATTGACAAATCCGCACAATCGATCATTCCAACGGCGCCACCCTCCGCACCGTTTATTACTTTTCAAAACAATGTACAAATATCGTAGTTTAAACGTGTGCACATTTCTAGCATTATGGGGTAAAAATGTTTGTCATAATTGTCCAAACGTGCAATGATTTGGCAAGATTATAAAGAAATTTGATTAAACTAGAAGCGTCACAGATGTGGCCAGGCCTGTGCATGATCACAATGTATAAACTGGCGCAATTCGAGTTTAGAAAAAATAAAATATTAAAAATAAAGCGCAAGCGTGACCAAAAACTCAATTGAAAAAAGCAAAATAAATACCATTAACCACAGTTTCAGTCATTAAATACGTAATAATGCAATGATGCAGCAGCATCAGTGCATTATAGCAACGCCTATTATGACAGAATTGAGGCAAAATTTTCCCAATAAACTGATTTTAACAAGCTTCCCATTCCCTTGGCCTCCCAGGTCTGCTGACTTCACTGCACCTGATTTTTTTTTTTTTATGTTATTGTAAACAAGAAGTTTTTACTAAAGAAACCCAACAAATTTCGATGGTTTAAAGCAATCCAATCGAACAGAAATTGAGACAATTCCCGCTGCAACACTCCAGGCAGTACGAATAGAATAACGTTTTGATAGATATCGCACATGTGTAACCGAGGGCGGAGGCCATTTGAATTTAATTATTTTTAAAACTTCATGAATTACTTTAATAAAAATGTATTATTTTTTAAATGAATTACTAAAAAATAAGTTATATAAGCTTTACAAAAAGTTATTTGAGTTTCTTAATATAGCAAAATTGATCAGCCACCCTGTATTAACACCCTAACCCCCGTATGCCTCGCTCGCTAAATATTAAGTGCTTCAATAATCCGTACTTTGAGAAAATCACTACTTATTGTACTTTTGACACCGCTTGGGACTGATTTAAGTAAGTAAGAATGGATTGAATTTTCTTTCAGTGTAGAGATTACCATTTAAATGGCATTGCATTTGGTACATAATGGCAAGATCCAAATATTATAATGAAAGAATAGTTTCATCGAACTCATAGATAGCTCTATGTGTATTATTTAAATATTTTTTTAATCGCAAAATGGATAACTTGTTAAGAATCAATCGCTATTCCTCAAAAACCTTGAAAAATATGTAACGTTTGTTATTCTTTTTGACGAAATTTCAATGCTATTGAATAACTTTCCTGAATTCAATGCTCCTTCAACAAAATCTGGCCAATTTAATGCTTTAATTTCAGATCATGTAACAAAAGAAGTTTTTGCAAGGTTAAAAAACATGGCAATTTTATGCTGTATTTTGAAAATAAGAAATAAGAGTTGAAAATAAAAAAATGGTTATGTTGAAGTCATCATTGCTTGGCATAATGATGATAATAAAACAGCAGCAGCGGCAGCAGCAGCAGCCTCACTCAACATCATGATGATGTTTAAACGTTTATTGAACAATAAAAAGTGAAACATAAATAAATATCTGCAACAAGTACAACACAATGTAACAATAATAAAAGCAATCCGAAGAATTGAATTAAATTTAACCCGCCATTATTAAAGACGGCATAGAAAAAATGAAAAAATAAGCGAAAAGCAAAAATGTATACAACAGCGAAAAGAAAACTTTACAAATTAAAACAAAAGATCACAAGGCCAAGAATGCAGCATCAAAACAACTGAGAAATATACTTCAAGTTTAGAGGAATGAAAAGAAAAAAAAAAAACTGCATCAAGAGACGTCTTAAAATAATAATAAACAATCTTTACGCCATTTAAAGAAAAAAAAACATCTTCCTACATTTGAGTCCATTTAGTCGGTTGGCCGCTGCTGGCCTAGGTTGGTAGCAGCGTCAGCGACTCGTCGACTGCGTGGTTGGTTATTTGGTGAAATCGTCAGTCACTTGATGTTTAATGTTGCTTAATTTAAATTATTATTAGAGGTTTTTGACTTCATTACACTAAACAGTTTATTAGGAAAAATATCTACAAGTTTAAAGCCGCAGCAGCATGATGGGAAAATCGAACTCTTTTGGACACAAAAAAACTGTTTATAAATAAATGCAGCACTGTGGAAAATCAGTTCAGACACATATTTTGCAAATCGCTGGTGATAGAAAAGAGTATTGGTATTTTATATGAATACAAAGAAAAAAAACAGAGTAAAGTTGTTGAAATATAAATATTACAAACCTGCTTTACAAAAATACTTTATAAATTTTGTACATTTAGAAGTAAGCTTTTGTATTTTACTATCAAACTTTGAAAAGTAGAAAAAATATTTTTTCAATATCTGAATAAATATTATTAAGTATAGATCACATTTTTCTATAGGTTATGAGCCCAACACGTTTCCCCTATACCACTCTGCTACGATATACATAATTATCTTTCATTATTGCACACAAACAATAGAAAATATCAAGAACTGATGTGAACTTACAGCTTGTTTGACGATATCGCATGAAAATGTATGCGAAAGAAAGCTAGTCACTCACATTCGAATAAATTTTGGTTCGTCTATGTCACTATTTTTCGTTCGCATGAACTTATGTATTTAATAGAACTTTGACACATCGTTCGCATAGAATAAAGTTAGAAAAAACCCAAATCAATTTTCTTTCGCTCTGAATGCGAATGAACTTATCCTTTCGACATGGACGAACTGGCTGTTAATGTTTGATTTATTTATCCGTTAATAGCCATTTAAAAATTTCAGCTGCCATTTCTGTCTTAAGTCAACATGTTTCTAAGCCTTCCTGGCAGTTTTGTTAATGCCAAGGAGTACAATATATATAGAAATTATAGGAAAGGTTATGCTGATACAGCTATTTACATAAAGCTTGGAATGCGTCATAAGGAAACATTAAGGTCGAAGGATAACGAGCCAATTGAATATTTATTCATAGAAGTTTTTGGAGGTGAGAGGAAATTAATGCTGGGTTGCACCTACCGTCCAAGCTCTGATGTATTATATGACTCATGTTTGCGGAAGTTGGATCTGCTAACTGTTCAATATAACGATATTATGATTGTAAGTAATTTCAACTGTAATTCCACTTTGCCTAGGCAGTTAACATTAGAGCTGCAAAACAATCGATAGTTTTATTTTTAGCTAACTATCGATTGTTTTCGTTCGATAGTGATAATATCGACAATTCTTGAACGTATATACGAAGCCGGTTACGTGTAGCCGGCATAACGTTTCTGGCCATTTAATCAGGCATGTTCTTAGCCGCCTTTAAATTTTTGTAGTTTCAATTTACAAATGAAAATATATTATACAAATCATATTATACATCAAAGTAAAGTGTATTATATCATTTATTACTTTATTCTCAAAAAAATAGGTTTAAAAAAATGTAAGTTAAACAACGACTACGACTAAATGTCGAAAAACTTTGATCTCTTTGCAGCTGCAGCTCAAAATGTTTAGCAAAACTAAAAAGAAAAGTATTTAAAAGTTATATTTTTTAGCATAGAATAAAAATACGTAAAGCTTTTATATATACCTACATAAATATGTATGTATCTATGTTTACTAACTTCCACTTGAGTTACAGATTCATAGTCAAAAGTAGCGCTTAACGATAGCATCGATAGTTTTTCTTGAAACTATCGAAAATAACGATCGGGACGACTATCGATAGTTTTGCAGCTCTGGTTAACATCTATCGGTATACATATTGTGAACACCGAACACCCTGCTCACTTCACTAATACTAGCAGCACTTTACTTGATATCTTTACATGAGGTAATATGTCCAATATTCTACTTTTCGATCAAATCTGTACACCCTTTTCCTCAAAGCACGATCTAATCTTTCTTTCATACAATTTTGCAGTAACCAGCACTGTGACCAGTTACAAAAACCTGCTACAGAAATTTTCGTAATATAATTTACTTCTTCTTAGAGGAAAGGCTTAGCAGTATCAACTGAACAGATATCTACTACTTGGTGGCAGCTGAAGAACAACTTTTATTACTTAATGCAAATTTACTATAACATTTGGATAATTCTGTTCTTTTGCGCACGTATCGTATCGTGGTGATTAAGCAGGGAAATGCTGGTTTAACCCCGCCATAAAAAATTTAATTAATGTGCATGATGATCTTTACAGGTGCTGGAAAAGATATAAAACATCTGAAATGTATAAACAAACACCAAAGCAAACACCAGTTTTTATGCGAACCACTTCAGGTCAGCTGTAAACTTTAAGGGAAATTGCTATTGGATATAAGATAGCTACTGCACTCATAGAAAAAAGCATCTTCATATTGATGACGGCGGGTCATCAGAATTGTGACATCAATATTATGTAAATAGTCATCAGTAATGTGAAACCGACATCAAACTCAAAGACAAAATTCATAGAACCAAAAAAGCTTAAATAGTGTTATAATATTTTCTATTTATAGTTGAAAAGGAATTTGGTTGTTAAAGCATAGAGAGTAAAATAAAATGAAGAACTACGATGCAAACAGAATATTTGCTAGTACACAGACATTATACTGATGTAAGTTATCAAAAGTAATAGAACATTTTTAATTCTCATTGGTTTCTTGAAATTAGTAAAATATAAAGTTATATGTTTGAACATATTTTTGAATTAAATTACGTTTAGTTGATGTTAGCGTGCCATGGTACTGATGACATTTTGTCGTAAAATTTACTTCACTTAGTAATTTTTCTGATAATCAATGAGATTTTTACCTCATATTGAAACCAAATTATAGTTGGTCTGATGTTAGTGTGATATTCTATTCATAATATTTTGTCATTATATTGGCTTCATTCAGTAATTTCTTCGATATTAGAGTGCCACTGCATTCATCACATGCTCACAACGTATTCCAATAAAGCATCATTCACCATACTAATAGTTTCCCACCTCCTTTCCCTCTTCCTCACTCTTCCTATACCCCTATAACCTTTTATTTTCCTTTTCCTTTATTAAATTTTTCAGGCAATCACAAAGAGAACGACCTACAGGACCCAAGTGAGTTGGAGTTTCCGGGTACTTGCTGGAGAATCCAGCGGCCTGCATACCTAACCTAACCTATCATTCACCATGATGTCAGTTTGACATGTCATTGATGAAATAATTGTCATAATTACTGCTAATGATAATTAGAGCAACTGATGTTATGGTTGACATCACAGCGATGAAAAGTGTCATGGGGTCAAAAATTATGACGTTTGGCATTGCATTGATGTTAAAATACATTACAGTTATGACGGGTTTTCTATGAGTTGACGTTGATCCGGGAATGTCATTCAGCCGGATTTACTCTATCGCAACAACCTTCAGCAGAGTCTTCATTACCACGTTTTAATTTTACAAATGTACTTCAAGCTGAGGTCACGTCATGTTGTGTGTCGAGATTGATCAGGTCCATTCAAAATTTTTGCCTCTGACGCGAACTTTAAGATATATTACACACATTTTCAACACTATAATTACCACCAGGCAATTTCCTAGCTGCTGGAAGCATGCTAAAGTCATCCCTGTAGCAAAAAGTGCAAATGAGTACCGCCCGTCCTAATTTGATATTATCTTATTTGTCAAAAGTTTTTGAACGCTAAATAAGTAAATATTTATCACGCAACCAGGTGCTAGTAAGAAGTCAATCTGGATTTAGGAAGAGGCACGGCTGTGTTACATCGGTTAACGAAGTATCGGAAGATATAAGGTGTAGTCTTGATGATGGCATTTCAGAAGGCCTGCTTACTCCTTCTTTTTGCCAGTAGGTATGTTTCTTATATCGAATATATTTTTCTTAGATATGTAAGTGCATATCGCTCCTTTATTACAACATAGTCATAACTCAAAAAAGCTTGTTTCGAGAAAAACACGATTAAAATTTTTAGCTTCCCCATAAGTCTTAGGGAAATTTTTTAGAAAATATCTCCTAAAGGAAACAGTTTAAAAGTAATTTGAATAAATTTTTGGCACAATATAAAATGTTGTACTGTTAACAATTCTGCATTGTTAACTCGAAAAGCTATTTTTTTTTTGAAATATGACTGTGTTGCAATAAAGGAGCGATATGTATATTTTGTATATATAGAAACCCAGAACTTATATACATTCCTAAAAAATTCGAGGTTCTATTTTCTTTACCCAAAATAAATTCTTAATTAAGAACCAAAAAAGAAATAAAATTTTAAAGCTTACCTGTAACAGCTTCGTAGTATCCCAAATCCAGCGTGAATGATTTTTAACAAACAGCAAAAATTACAACAAAAACAAACAACTGAAACTGTCGCCAAGAATTTACTCTGTAGTAACACCTTTGGTTGAAGTATTTTTTTTCTAGTAAAACTTCTTTTTTTTTTTTGGGCAGGTCAAAAAAAATTCTTGAATATTGAAATTTTACTAGTGGATCTGGTAGAACTTGTTTGTTTTGGTTGCAAGAATTAAAATTAAAATGTTTTTTTCTTTCCTTAGTGCTGCTGATGTTCTTGTTGTTGGTTTAAAGGAAGTCTGGGAGAAATGATGTTGATGTTGTTGACGATGATGTTGAATTTGAACTTTGTTGTTCCACGGTTCTGTTGTTGAAAAGTTCAATTATGATTTAAGGAAAACAAAATACATACATATGTGATTTGAACTTTTTCTGTTTGTTGTCGTTGTAGATGTACGTATCTATGTGTGTATGTAAGTAGATGTTGTTATTTTATTTTCTTCTTAAATTCCAGGTGCTGATGATGACGTTGTGTTAAAGAAAAGGCTGCAAGAACCGGTAAATAGAAGAGGAGCAAGAAAAAGAAGAATGAGTATGAAAAAGAATAATCAAAACAAAACTCAAAATAAATCAAATGAGAAAATAACATTTGAAAAAAATATTTTTTTTAGTTTCTAGTTTTTTTTTTTTTTTGCTTCGTATAAAAGTCGTAAAACTTGTTCAGCTTGAAAAAGAATTTTTACAGAGACTAGTTTTTGTTGTTGTATGCAGGTATTTACATTTTTGTATTTTGTTTAGGTTTACAATGTTATAATTTCAAGTCTTTCACACAAACTTTTCTCTCAATCGATAGACTTTTGACTAAAATGCTGATTTAATTTAGTATTTTGGCATCAAGTTTTAAATCACATGCAGGGTTGGGCAGTATTTCAAATACATACTTGTATTTTTTTAAGCATTTAATTATTTATTGATTCTTTAAATAAACTAACAATAAATATTCAAATCTTAATGCTAAACATAAAAAATTAACTAAACAAGATGTGCTTTTCACTTAAGTCCATCCAATGCTAGACGGGGAGTTTAATTTTGCGGGAATTTTATTGGTAAATGGTGGCAAGATATCCCTTCTTCTCCACCGAGTATGGCAACAAAAATTAAGCACGATGTGCGCAGGAGTCCTAGTTTAGAAAATTCGTCTTTTACCAGCGGAACACTCAGATCCTTAAAAACTCGCGTGAGTTTTTTACGTATCATCGACCTGCAGTATTCGTTCGAAGAAAATTGGTTTTGTCACCTTTGAATTTTTTCAATGTTTGACAGTAAGGCGGTGCCCTATAATTGAACTCCGTACCACCTTATAGGCTTTATTAGAATTGCGTTGTAACAGCTGATTAAGTTTTAGCGACCGATGCTAATTTTGAATAAAACACAAACTATTTAAGAATTATTGGCATTTCTTTTTACGAACCAAACCAAAATTTGGCCAAATGGCCGCCGCTGAGATGTAATTGAGGTACCGTTAATGTACCGAATTACCTCATCCTTAAAGCCTAGTATTAAGATTGAATGTGCGAAAAAATTTCCGCAACATTACTTATTTCGTACGGAAAATTTAAGATATACTCAGTGTTGTCTATTTTTTCTCTTATTAATGTTTCATTTTTTTTTTTTTTAATTTTAAGTATACATGTTTGTACTTCGTGCGAAAAAAGCTTTGCTTATGTTATTTCGCAGCTGAAAAAACAAATATTCCCAGAAACAATTTTAAATGAAAACATGTTGCAGATACATATTGTTTTTCGCTTTAAAAACTCAGTACTACATTTCTAAAATTATTTCGCAGATATTTCATACGAAACACTTTTGTATGCAATTTGAGAGAATTTCGCACGAAATAATGAACTCAATATTAGCCTTTAGGTCTTAAATTGTTGCTGGCTTATCGACATACACCTTTTAATTTCACCGAAAGGCCGTGTGCTTCTTGACACCGTTTCAAAAATGGGCTTAGATGTGATTTCAAGCGGACACCCCACATATTGGCCGTCAGACCGACGAAAGATCACAGATTCGATTTATAGATTTTGGAGTTGCAAACAATTTTTCTTTAGAGTGTATGCATTAGATTTGTCATCAGAACACTCACCCACTATAATCTGTTCTGTTCCCCAAGAGATTGGCTCCTCTTTTAGTACCTTAGCATTGACCGTCACTAGAGTTAATTGACTAAAATACAAAAAATATTTGAGTACACATTGTATGGAAAATACTGCCTTGAGAACGCCTGAGGATATTGATGTGTCAATCAACGATTTTTCTGAAAACCTCAAACTGGCCGCACAGCATGCGACTACTAGTCTTATAAGATCCAGAAATGAAAACAACAAAACTTATTTGTCTTAAATTGAGCAACTTTTATTAGAACAAAGAAGAGGCAGAAGAGAGTGGCAACTTCGCAGGTCTCCCCAGTTTAAAACTAGGCTACGGGAATGCATAACTCAGTTAAGAAACCTGCTTGAAATCCAGAGAATGGCTTCCCTTAAAACATATTTGGAAAGCCGGGATGGTCCTTAGAGAATTTCCCCTTTTAACGGTGTTTTTCAAAAGGTTCTTTTCTATAAAAAAAAACACATCATTTTAAAAACAAGCAACTCTAAAATGATCATCTGATTAGAAAATTATTTTAAACAGTTCCATTTCAAAAACTCATTTTTTTCTACCTTTAAAAACATTTTTAAAAAATAATATGCAAAACCTTACATCATAGTCATTAAATTCTTAAGATTAATTAAAGCAAGCAAATTAAAACAATTACACGAATGATAAAATATTATACCCGTACATACATACATATACATACATGAATGTATATGTGTACTTGCACGTATGTATTTACTGTAAAAAAACTGCAAGTGCTTGCAAATAAAAAAGAAACTTGGTTTTTTGTGACTTTGTTGACCTTAATTTCTTAAACGTTTTTTTTTCGCAAATGTGATATAAAAGAAAAATACTCGTAACTTCAAAACTTGTTTACTTTTTTCGAATTTCTGGTTTTGGAAAAGTTTTTACTTTAAATTCAGTGACACAATGACGTTGTCATTGCTCTTTTAAATGTTTATTTATTTATAGTGTTTTTTTTCTTGCCAAATTCAAACTGAATTTATGTTTTACTTCTACATTATAGCTTCAACACTAAAGTCTGGCTGTAATTTTTAATTTTCGTTTAGGGCGTTGCACTAACAATTTGCTACTTTGACGATTCAGTTGATTGATCATTTAATTCAACACAATGGAGCAAAATAAATAATAACGTAAAAGTCAAGCTTTGAAATTTATCCCTGTTTAATGAATACAGTTCTAGTAAAATGGTAACTACTGATGGACTAAATAAAATATGCAATTGTAAAAGGCTGCGCAAACAAATTTAGTTCTAACAGCCTGTTTGATAAAAAGCACTAAATTTGCAACATCTTTTTCTCTTTTCGATTTTTGTTAAAAAAGTAACAGCTGTAAATTTATTTCGGTTTCTATCACACGACTTGCCTTTACCATAGGTGACAAAATTGGACGAATGAAAAGCATGCTCGTATAAAGAAAATTTTTAGAAAACAGTTTTCATAATAAATAATACGAAAAATAGTTATGGAGATTTCAACTGAACATTCGAAGAATCTCTCATATTTCCACGACATAAATAAGCACATGAATGAATTTGTCTACAAATAACACAATTGTTACTTATTTGTTAAATTTTCAAATAGAGGACCAAAAAAAACCTTTTGGTTTTTAATGTATGTAATTTTTTTATGAATAAGGCCATTTTTATTTTATTCAAAATCAACATCTGCTCTTAAAATGTAACCACTTTTTACATAATGTCGGACGCCCCCTAGAATTAAAGATCATTTAAAAACAATTCCAAAACAATTTTTTTGTCACACCTACAAGGTGGCGCAAAAATAATCCTCCTATCAGAAAATGCTATAAATTTTGCGATTGGCCCCTAATGTCAAGTCTGTTTTGACATTTGTGTAGTAAAGACATGCGAAATACACGTTAATAAACAATGTTACGCTACACTGCTCCAGAACGCGGTATATTAGTGACTATTTTTTTGATCCCAAGAGGAAGATGATTTTTCATCAAAAATAATCATAAGCGGGTACATAAATAAGCAAAATTTACGCTTCTGGGGCACAGAAAACCTGCGTGTAATCCACGAAGAGTCATTACACCCGCTCAAAATCACTGTATGGTGCGCTGTTTTCGCTGGAGGAGTCATCAGACCTTTTTTCTTCGAAGACTTCGCGGGCCAAACGGCTACTGTGAATGGTGAGCGCTACAGAGCAATGATCAACGAGTTCTTTTTGCCGCAACTTGATGAACTGGGTTTGGAAAACATGTGGTTCCAACAGGATGGTGCTTGGCACACACTGCACGAGCCACAACCGATATGCTGAAGGATGCATTTCCCGGGCGCCTAATCTCCGGTCTTGACGATTTGTACTGACCAGCAAGATCGCCTGATTTGACCGCTGCAGACTTCTTTTGTGGGGCTTTTTGAAGTCACGGGTTTATGTCAACAAGCCTCAGACACTTGCAGCTCTTAAAGACAATATCCGTCATGAATATGAGGACCTATCGCCGGAAGTTTTGACCAATGTGACGAAAAATGCTATAAAAAGGGCTCAAATTACAATAAACTGTGGCGGCGGCCATTTACATGACATCATATTCTCGACTTGATGTAAAAAAGTTAAAAGACCAATTAAAAATAACCCACAAGAAGAATTAAAGTTTTCCTTTTTTTTAAATTATAGCCAAAAAACATCGGAAGGTTATTTTTGCGCCACCCTGTACAAATACCTCCTTTTTAGTACTTAGTTCACTGTGCCGCCATTTCTAGTCCGATCATAATTCATTTTACATACATAATTCATTTTATATGCTCTATTAAGGATAAATTTCTGTCTTTAATAGTTTTTCACTCCAAGTCAAATTCTGGTCATAAAAAATTTAAAAATTCCGTTCGTACCCACCCTGGTGCTAAATAGTTTTGTGCGAAAATAAAGCCGTATTATTTGTATAAAATTATTTACTATACAAAAAAAAAAGGCTTTTTCGGATTTTTGGATATATTTCAGCGTTAACCGATTCTACTAAATTTCAATAGCAAACCCATGACTTGATGGGGTATTGGATTGGTGAAAGAAAAAGGTTTCTAAGTCTAATGGTTTTCTCAGAAACTGTATTTCAACTGCCAACAGACGGACATCGCTTAATCGACTTTTCTATCAATGCTGATTCAGAATATGTATACTTTATAGGGTTGGAATTGAAAATTGTAGGAGTTCCAAACGGAATCACAAACTTTATTTTATAAAAAACAAATATGTATAAAAAAACTGTTTTAAATCAAAACAGTCACTAGACAAAACTAAAGCACCCCACTGGACGAAAACAAAATTTTATAAGACTATTATTTTATTGCAAAACTTTCGTTTTCAATAGCACATTTATTTTATAGCTTAGAGCTAGATCGGTCTTGTTCTACAATTTTTCTGATTTATTTTCGAATTAAAGATTTCCCATAAATTCTAAATAGGATTGAGATCGAGTGATTGAGCAGGCCAATTAAGAACTTTAATCCCATTGCTCTAAAGCAGTGGTGGACAAATTTATTTTGCATTTGTGTTTGAGAGTAATTTAAAGTATAGTGACAAGCAAAACTACATAAACCTTTTCGTTTGAACACTTAAATTGCGTACGTTAATGCTGTTATGACAGTTTTGTAAGAGCTATAAATGTTTCAAAAACGTAGAACCAATTTATTACCTTGTTTACAACATATAAATTTTAAGTCTGAATATCTTTTTTCACATAAGTATGTTATTATATTTGTTAATATTAGAATGGCAGAAATCATAATACCTTCCAATAACATTTTCTGTACACATTTTAAATGTTTGTTTTTAAATGTTTGACATATACAAGCGCACTTTTTATAATAAAAAGATTTTGCATTGCCATTTATGTTATCTACTGTAAGTGGAAAAAAGCTACTGTAAGTGGAAAAAAAGCTCTAAGCTTATAGCTGACATGTGCATTCGCCAACGTCTGTTGAACGACTATACTAAGGATCATAAGAAAAAGAAGGCGGTGCTTACAAACAATTGACTAAATGTCCATCACTGCTCTAAAGCCACCTTTTCGGCATTTTGAGGATGATGAGTCGTTTTTTCCTCTGCATAGGCCAAAATTACAAAATTGTACTGGAACTAAGATAATAGGTTGTGAGGAGGAGGAAAGAGGGAGTAGTGTTCGTGGAGGTTGAGCTTCAACTATAAAATCACGAAAGATCAAAGCAAACTCAGTGTATATACCTTCGACACTGCTAAGACTAACAAAATTTAGTCCAACACCTTACTACACAAGGTAATGAAGTACATTAAAAAAAAATTAATAAAGAACATATAAAGAAAGCACGGAAAACAGTGAAAAAATGAACACGTGTACACAGCTTACTACCTATTTCGGTGCAATTTGGGTTCATACGAAATTAATAATGAACATATATAGAAAATACGGACAACGGGGAAAAGAGACAAAAAAGAAACACGAGTACACAGCTTGTTACCTATTGCGGTGCAAATTGGTTAATAATGATCATATCGCTCCTTTATTGCAACGTAGTCATAACTCAAAAAAGCTTGTTTCGAGAAAAACGCATTTCAAATTTTTAGCTTCCATACAAGTCTTAGAAAAACTGTTTAGAAAATATCTCCTAAAGGAAACAGTTTAAAAATAATATGAATAAATTTTTTGCACAATATTAAAGGTGGTATTGCTTTGTTAACCCAAAAAGCTTATTTTTAGAGATATGACTATGTTGCAATAAAGGAGCGATATATAAAAAATACGGACATCAGTAACAAAACACGTGCGCACAGGGAGGAAGACAAAATACTACCATTAACTAAATCGATCCATAGTTTCCTTAATGTGATGAATCGGTCTCTTTCCTTGGCCAGAGAAGCAACTGCAAACCATTATACTACCACCACTGTGTTTGACAGTTGGTTTGCAATATTAAGGATTTAGTCTTTATCCTGGATTCATCAAAGAACAGCATAGTTTCCATTTTTTGTCAACTATTTGTAATCCAAAAACGTCCATAAAGCTCTAAAAACCGCCATACTATATGTATGTATATTCAAAAAAAGAAAACATATGTATGTATATACATACATATGTTTATATACATAATTTTACTTTCTTTCTAAATCACAAGAACTTACTATAAACTTTTTAAGATAGCAAAAAAGTAAGTACATAAAAAATTTATATATTTAAAAGCGTTAAATCTAGCGCGAAAAGCGCTAGATTGGCAGCCGTGCACTTCAGCCAAAAGGGCTTTAATGCATTCAAATTTAGTTTTTTTGCTGAATATCGACTGAATAATCCGACTTCTATAGCTTTTCTGCGGTTCGTTCTGTTGATAATTCATAAGGACAATCTCTTTCGTAATGGGCTAGAGACGTTGTTGGATCTTTATATACCTATTTATTATTAATATATTTCTGTAAAATACAATACAGCAAAACTAAGTATTATATTACAGCATTGTTTAAATATAAGCACATATTTCACAAACATTGGTAAAATTATTAGAAAAAAATAAAATAAAACAAAAAAATATATTTAATGAAGTGCAAAAATTAGAAGTAAAGAACAAAAAATGTTACTATAAACACAAAAAGGCACGGTGATAAATAAAACAAGAAAGAATCAAAAATTAATCAAAACTGTTTATCTGTTTGCTCATACAGGTACCAATTTTTGCCATATATTTGTAGCCATATGAGCAAATTCTTGTTGATGAGTTCGGGCTTTCTAATCCTTCCTGTACGCAATTTCTCAGCAACCAGTGGAAGACAAGACTCAATGAGTTGGTAGGCCGAAGCACACTGAGAGCATCAGCCCTTAAACCAACTCACCCGTCAACCATCACACTGGTTCCTCACAGTACAGATATCTATTGTAAAGGCGCCCTCGAGAATTTGTTAGTCCCCGAAAAAAGCCACGCCAAACAATTATCAAGGACACTAACACCCCCTTCCTGCGTTTTAGATTTCAACCACAGCCAGAACGTTTCAGCCAAGGTAGACACCTCAACCATGATCAGCCCGGGTTGAACTCCAAGCAGAACCACCCGGGGGCCATGCAGATCCCTGTTCTGCCAATTTATACCCTTGGTAAGGGTTTCTGAATCCAACACAACATAAGCCATGTGGCTTCCTAAAGTTTTATTTGCTACAACAAGCGAGGGACCCCTTCCCCTCTTTTCCACGAAAAACAGGCGCCCAAGTTAGGAATACGCCAAGGCAAAACCTGTTCCCCGGGGGGAATAAGTTTTGCCCTGAGCACTTCTACCAGCTTCCACCCAATGTTTCAATTTCTTTTGGTTTCAGGTATGTAGTGGTCGGCCACTACAACAGTTATTAATCGTCGCCAATAATCAACAGGATTACGCTTTATCACGTCCAAACACTGCTGTAAAGTGGTCTGTCGAACTCGTTTTTGTTCGACACTGAGTAAACGCGGCACCCATCTTGCCAATAGCTTTTTCATATGCGAACGTTCATGCAAAATGTTCAATATGATATGTTTATTATTTCGACAATCTCACGTAACTTGACTGGGCGCTCATTCATAACGACATCGAGGATTTTCTTGATATTTTCTTCAGTAACCACCTTTTTTTGGACTTCCTATTGATGGTATTGTTGCAGTACTTGTTCGGTCGCGTTTAAATTCAGCAACCCAATATTTTACCATGTAATTTAATGGAGCAGACTCGCCGTAATGTTTATCGAGCTTTTCTTCTGTCTCTTTCGCCGTTCCCCCTTTCAAATAATAGTGTTTAATCACTGCACGAAATTCACTTTTTTCCATTTTTCCAGAAACACAAACGTTTCTTACTTCAAATGGCTGCAAAAAATAAACTAATCGCTGAATTTGGGTAAAATTTTAACAGCTGACGTTTGGTAGATTGCAATTAAAAAAAATGTGTTTGTGCTGCCATCTAGCGCTAGATAATTTTAATATCAATCCGCACTCGTACCGCTTGTTCACAGCCAAAAAATCCTGTACAAAATATGCGGACAATTAACAAAATGCATACGTGATGCAATATGAGATGAATACTCGTATAGATAGAGAATAATTCAATGGCTCGGTGGCTGAGTGGTTAGAGCAGCCGTTCATGGTGTACCATGACCCGATCTCAAATTCAAAATGGGTGCTGATGAGTAGTGTAGCAGCTACAAAACAGCTAGTTGTCTCGCAGCTGAAAAAGTTTTGATTATTTTTCTGGCCTTCTTCAATCAAAAACTATTGATCACAGCAAATTTGTATTGTAAAAAATCCTTCTTAAGTAAACATAAGGAAGGAAAATCTTGAACAAAACCCCGATGAACAAATGTACAAAAAGAAAAAAGCTTATACATATTTATGTTTTAAATTTTTTAAAATATTACAGTTTTTATAAAAATTAATTTTATAAAAATATTTATGTGAGCACAGGCCAACGACCCGTTCAAAAAATTTATAATAAAAGCAATAATATTTTTAATATTTTCCGTAAAATTTTTCTAGTCGTCTCCCTTGCCTGTGTCTGCAAACGGCTTATTATTAAGTAAAGGAACTCTAAACTTTTATCCATTTTGAGTTTCTATTACAAATCGTTTGCGTTTTTTTTTTAATAATTTAGTGAAGTACTTATAAAATTAAAAAAAAAAAAAAATTTTGGTGCGTTTGTTTTGAAATAATGCGTTTTTTCTCCCACGGACGGTACCTGTGGCCAAAGATCCGCAACGATGAATTTTGAAATGTTCACCAATTTCAGTGATCACTTTTGATTTTTCAGCCCGCATTGGTGAGAATGAATAATTTTGACATTTAAAGTGTACACTTAATAATAATTTTTTTACTCAAAAATCTTTGGTGAATTTTAGTTTTTTGTAAATATTTTGAACTTGAAAAAATAAACAAATGGATTCTGTATGTATATTAAAATTCTATTCAACAACTTGTGTGACACAGTTAATTTGACATATCAGCATATCATTCAGCCTGAAAAAACGCATTCAGCGCATTAAAATTCATTGTTTTTTAAGGAATCGCTTTTTAATGAAAAGTGAACACTGTGTCCGTCAGTGAATTTTATTTTGAGTGTTCACTGGTAAAAAAAAATCATAGTTGCGAAATCTGGCCCCTGGACCGGATATACTCGTAAATTAATTTTTGTATTTTACCCTGTTTTATTTTATTTTCAAATATGTAAATATTTCAATTTTTATATTACTATTTTTTTTTTTGTAATCCAATTAATTTAATTATATAATATTTTTATATATTTTTGTTTTTGTAATTATATTTTTATTACTTTACTTTTTTTTAAATTTTTTTTTAATTTGAATTTTTTAAGTTTTTAAAGTACCTATAATACGAGTACAGGTATATTATTTTATTTTTTAATGGCATTCATCCTATGTATTAATTCCTTATTGTAATTTCTTAATTATCAAAAGTACTTATATAAATGTTTTATTGTATTTTACAATTGTTTTTTTCTTATAACTGCATTCTATTTTATAGAAATTAATATTTTTCATTTTATTATGCTGAAATTTAGTTTCAATATATTTTATTTGTGTTTGTTTTAATAATTTTTTTATTATATAATAATTGTTTTTTTTTATTAGTGGATTTTAATTTACTTTAAGTATTTATTTATATATACATTAATATATTAAAATCGTTATTTTTATTATAAATCACAAGAGAAATTATATATTTTGTTTTGCTTTTAAATTTAGACAAAAAATAATTATGTAATATCGCAGTGTTTGAAAAAATATGTTTTTGCCCAAAAACAACTTAAAAAAAATTCAGAAAAAAACACTCAAAAGGTTCAAAAATCGTGTAATATATTAGGATAATTTTTTTTATCATATATGGTAGATATTCAGCGATCACCAATACGATATATGTTGTTTTTCAAAGTTTATAGCTATAAACATAAATTTATTTTAATTATTGATACCATCAAACAAAATTTAGTATTTTGCAAATTTATTAATTTTTCCATATTAATTTTTATAGGTATCTGTTTGGGTTTTTTATTTAATATTTTTCAGGTTTGTGATATCAGTCTATGTACCAATTAACTGAACTTTTTTATATAAATAACAAATTAAAAAAACTGAAGTTATGTACAATTTTTTCTTCTTACTTAATTATTTTTTCATGATTTAACAATAAAAAAAAAACAACAACTGAAAATACCTTTTAATTTAAGTTTGTTTTTATTTAAAGCGTTTTTTACACTTCAAAAATCACTTTTTTCCTTTTTTAATTAATGAAATTTCTCTTTTTTTCACCATCAATTTATTAATTTTTCAATATTGTTTGAAACGCGTTTAATATTTCTTTTTTGGTTTCTCTTGTCCGTATTTCAAATCGAATTGAATAGAGAAAAAAACAAGATTTGGTTGTAGCACCGAGTGCTGTTTATGGTTAACTGATTTGTTGTGATTGTTGTCAGTCAGCCAGACTTTTGCCACGATTTGAATTGAATTCCCCAGCACTAACACATTTGCAGCACATTCGTACAAAACTTCAAAGTTGTTTCTTCTTATTTGTTTGATTAAATTTTTTTTCTGAGTTTTTTTTTTAGTTTTAACGCTGTCAATTTTGCGGTCTTCTCTTGTGGGCTTAAAAAGTATTATCATTTGTTGTTTTGTTTGCTCACCGGGCAAAGAGAATTTTAAAGGTTACCAGATTTCATTTGGCTTTAAATGAGGGTTTTCAATAGATGGGAATTGAAAGATTCTAGAAGTATTAAAATATCTAATATTAAAAATTGTCGTATCGCGGCGTTTGTTACCAAACTGCTTCAAAACGGCTAGCCCGATTTGTATGAAAATTTGTGCCTAAGCACCGACCAACATCTATTTCTCATACCCCTAACCTCCCGGGGAACAGGAAGCTGCATAACTTATGTTGAGTTGGCTTCAGAAACCCTTACCAAGGATTATAAATTGGCAGAACGGGGATCAGCATGCCCCCGGGTGGTTCTGCTTGCAGTTGAACACAGGTTAAGGTACCTTGGCTGGAACGTGTTGGATGCGGCTTAAACGTAAAAAGCAAGAAGGCTGAGTTAGTGTTCCTGATAATTGCTCTGTGCGTGGCTTTGCAACAGATACCTGTACTGTAAGGAACCAGTGGTGATGGTTGACGGGTGAGTTGGTTTAAGGGTGGGCTTCGGCCTACCAACTCGTTGAGCCTTGTCTTTCATTCATTGCTAAGAAAATTGCATACAGGAGGGATTAGATGGGCCGAACTCCTCAACAGGAAGTTGCTTATATGGCTAGAAACATATGGCAAGAATTGCTACCTGTGTGCCTGGTAAGTCATACGGGGGCGTGAATTGTGAATAATTCACTCCGAGAAATTGGTCTATCATCAGATAAGGCCGTAAAGGCAGGTGCTGATGTAAATCTTTTTCACTACCCCTAAATGGTCAGGGGTATGAAAAATATATAAATATTTTTTATTTATTTGACAAAAATTTTACAGTATAATCTCAATAATCCGGACGGATACCGGTAAATCTGGACAGCGCGATAATGCAGAGACTAACGCAATCCGAACGTCAATTTGTTTCTACCTCAATAATTCGGACAGCATTTATTTCTATAGGTTTTGAACAAAAACTTTATTTGTTAAATGCATATTCTCAGTTTTTTATTATTTGTTAAAAGAAAGGAAGTGTGTAACCTGCATCACACTGCACCAATTACAACAGAAATTAATTTTTTAACAATTTTTTATCACAATATGAAATAAAATTTTGTATATTTCCAGAGAGGAGCTTTCAAATGTATTTTCAGCAGGCCAAACCTTTATTAAAGGTCTTCACACAAAAATGATGAAGATGATGAGATCAAAGTTTACGAAGCTAATAAAACAACACAGGAGGAAGCTACAGTATAAAACACTGATTTTAAAACTTAAATGTCTGAGAGATATTTCATATAAGTGGTAAAATGAAGCTGAACTTCGTCTTTAAATGCATTCGTATATTAAATTGAATGCACACATTTGATTCTCAAGGGAATAATAAACACAAATTATCTTATATTTTCAAAAATATTTTTCGTGTCTCCGAAATTCGGACATTTCGATATTTTGGACACTGTTCGGTTTATTAAGATTATACTGTATTTTATTATGGTTTAGCATTGATAAATACAGCAACTTTAAATTTTCACTCTTCTAACTCCGCACAACGCTGCAGGTGCAGCAAGTAACACTATAAAACTATTTATACTGACTGTATTATTAGCTCAGGGCCAAATAGTTGGAGATATTGGTTCAGAATTCCTGCTTAGTCAATTAATGCATTTTATGCAGTAATTGCGTACTTTGAAAACTACTTTTTTAAGAAATACCAAAAATTATTACATGTATATATATATTGTCTTTTTCCTATTACAACCTGTTGTTTCTATGAGTATATTATATTTATGAGTATATTATTTTCGCAATAGATGGCTGTAGCGGTAAGTGTTAGTCGAAATAAATAGATTGTAAATGTCATACACGTATTTACGTATTTGTAAACTTAATGTCATCGAAATATTGGCTGATTTGTGTCTGCATTATTAAGTTATTCTCGATTAAACATGTCAGGTTACTAGACAAAGTTTCATCTCTTGTGGGCGGTTTTAATTTGAGGAAATCTACAGCTGAGGCTCATCGAATGCTCTTAAATACTGATGGTGAGGCCGCTATTAGTGAAAGAAGGTGCCGAGAATAGTTTCAATGCTTCAAGAACGGTGATGTTAACGTCGAAGACTAGCATAGCGGGGAAGAGAGACAGTTTTTGAAGATTAATAAGTTTAGGAACAAATGTAGTCTATCAACGCAGCTCCAAATGGGATTTCGCAAATTTTTCCGGATTTTTTTTTTCGTAATTTTTTGTTTGTTTTTGCTTTTAATTTTAAAATTATTCGAATACGCTGATACTAGTCGAGCCAGATGTTTTGTGAAGTCATCACTTGTGTTAGCAATATTCAAGATCGGTATTCACAAATAAAAAAAAAATTCGCAAATTATTTTGCGCAAATAAAAATTATCGTGTTTTTATAATTTTGTAATGATTTTTCGCGAAAAAAAGATTTTTGGAGAAAAATAAAAGAATGTCACGTAATCTTGTGTTTATTCAACAGAGTTGATTTGATTTAAATTTAAAAATTATCCCAAAAGTATAAAAATATCATTTTTTTGTACTTTGCATACAAAGTTTAAATCGCGGATATCTCGAATACGAGCGCTAACTTTGAAAAACGGCAAATGCTATTGAATTCAGCGTACTCGAATTAGCTTTACCCTGCTTGTTACAAAAAAGTGTCTAGTTCGAGCACAATGTTATTATTGTTAAAAGTTAGACAAATTGCGAGAATTAAAATTCGGGTATTACTAGAAAATTTCGAAGTCTGGCAGCTTTATTGGTAATAATTAGTCTCTTCAATTTAAATGTCTCTCAGTAACACACTAAGCCCTTACTAGCTCAGCACTAACTTTACCATCTGTATATCTTTTAACTGGACGTTATTTTGTTTTTTGTTTTTTAATTTTTGCTTTTATTTTTCCCAATTTGGAACATTGTTGGATGTGTTCGGCTCTTTTGCTATTGTTGTTGTCTTTTTTTAGTGTTCTCTTAGTGCTGCGTTACTTATTTCTTTTATTTGTTTTATATTCAACACAAATACATACATACAACAACAAACTGGTTTACAAAATGAACAACAACAGCAGCAACACTAACGACATCACAACTACAAAGTCTACAACATTCCTTTACTTTTTAAATTGTACTTATCAAAGCAAAAAAACAAAAAACGGCAACTGGTTAAATGATCATTTTCTAGTTTGAAAGTTTATTAATTCCAGTGAAAATCGGAAAATTCTTTTCGTTGTTGTTTTTACAACTTTAATTTATTAAAATAACCTAACAAATTTTTAATAGGTATATTTTTCATAATTTATATTACATACATACATATGTATGTCGGTACATTTACACACAAAACACTCACTTCAAACACCTTTTAGTTGTTGTTGTTGCAAAAAAATAAAATTGCAATTTTTTCACTCTTTTTGCATGTGGCAACTGTTTTTTATTTTTTTATTTAATAATCTTTCTTTTTTCACTTTTATATATATATTTTTCTAAAGCGGGGTTTGTAGTACTTTTTTAATAGGTTAATAAGTTTTGTTTGTTTTTTCTCTTTTACTTTTTTATGTATGCATAAATGTTTGCTTCTGTTACTCTTAAAAGATATTATTCCGCACACACGTCCACTCGATTTTAAACACAATTCTCAACTGAATCTTTTAAAAGGTTTGAATTTATATTTTCTAATTCGGCTTGTTTTAGTTGTTGCGCATTTTTAGCTCTGGGAGTTGATTTTTACAATATATACATATGTATACGTATGTATGTTGGGCTTACGCTCACGCTCTCTTCTACCAAACCTTATTTAAAATTCTGCTTTTATTTTTGTTTAGATCAGCAGTATTAAAAGTAAATTATCACATTCGTCCGCTTTACCAGGCTATCATAAACTAAATTAAGCGTTTTATAACACTACATTCATTACTCATCGTATAGTTTGTTTAATGCTAAGAACAATTAATTGGTCGGTCCAATTTTTTAATTCACTTATAGTTAGACAGATTTTTTTTAACAATTGGGATTGTTTTATATACTTTACTAGCTGATCAATTTCAAATATTTTCAATATTAGAGCTTCTGTTTTTGAATTGCACAAATTTATATATTTGTTTGAGTCTGCTCAAGATTCTGACAGACTAGAAAACAATACAACATAACATAACGTAACATAACATAACATAGCATAACATAACATAACATAACATAACATAACATAACATAACATAACATAACATAACATAACATAACATAACATAACATAACATAACATAACATAACATAACATAGCATAACATAACATAACATAACATAACATAACATAACATAACATAACATAACATAACATAACATAACATAACATAACATAAAAAAATATACATATGTCAATTATGTTTGAAACAAAATATCGGCCAAAGTCTCACCACGTCTTCGGTGTTCTTTACTCGATACTCCATATTTTTAATGAATTTGATACATAATTGAGGTTCAATGTCCGAATTATCCCCTTGCTTAGCTCTTGAATTGGTATTGGCTTATTGACTTACATTTTTTCTTTTGAATATCCATCGATGTGAAATCACATGATTTCCACGGTCACGGCGTGAAACAACACGACCATATAACTTCTTACGCAAAAGAGCCATTGTTTGCTTGGCTGTGTGGCAAGATGCTCCATTGTATTGAAACTAGATATCGTCCAGGTCCATATACTAAATTTTTGCCACAAGAGAGAAATCCATTATCATCTCGCGATACCACGGATAAATTTATCAAACTCTGAAACAATGTCTCATGTCTTCTTCAGTCAAAAATTATTGATTTTTTTTTTTTTTTTTTTTTTTTTTTTGGTGCATTTTTATTTATTGAATCTTCGAAATGAACTAACAATAAGTATTCAAATCTTAATACTAAATTTAAAATTAAAAAATATGATTCTTATGTCCGGCCAATGCTAGACAAAAGTTTTATTATGCGGGAGCTATTTCGGTAAAATCACCTATTGAGCAATCTGATGGTGGCAGTGGTATCCCTTTTTTTAAGCCGAGTGTGGCCACCAAAGTTAAGAATATTGCGCGCAAGAGGGTTTGGATGAAGTTCCAGTTTACTGACATACCTTGTCGCGTACTTAGAAAATTCCTCTTTTACCAGCGGAACACTAAGATCTTTATGAATTCGTGAATTTTTTACGTACCATGGAGCTGCAGTAATCATTCGAAGAATTTTGTTTTGTCGCCTTTGGATTTTTTCAATGTTTGACGCTGAGGCGGTGCCCCATAATTGAATTCCGTAGCACCATATGGGCTTCAGAATTGCGTTGTATAACAGAAGTTTGCAATCCAACTTCAATGTCGAGTTTCTGCCCATAAGCCAATTTAGTTGCGCAGCTTTTAGTTTCAACTGAGTGACTTTTGCTTCAATGTGAGACTTCCACGTTAGCCTACGGTCGAGGTGTATACCAAGGTATTTGACTTCACTGTGCTGCGGAATAGGTGTGTTGTTTATTTGGATAGGCGCACATGTTTGCTTACACAGAGTGAATGTGACATGAGTACATTTCTGTTCATTAACTTTGCTTTTCCAAAGTTTTAGCCATTTCTCTAATATTGAAATATATTCCTGTAAATTTCGTGAAGCTAATTGGTGGTTTTCATGAACACTCAAAAACGCTGTGTCATCTGCAAAGCGTAAATCAAATATAAAGTAGGCCCAAGTATGCTGCCTTGGGGAACTCCTGCCTTGATTGGCTGAGTTGGGCTTATAAAGTCGCCTTCATAAATTATTGATGACAGCAGATTTGTATTGTAAAAAATCCTTCTTAAGAAAAAACTTAAAGGAAAAAACTTGAACTATAACCCGTAGTACAAATGTACAAACCAAAAATTTACTGCCTGGCCCACTATGTCACTCGACATCGATCGCTAAATTTTAAAATTTGTTTTTGTTTCAAATGTATTTATGCGAGCGAGCGATGTCGAATGACATAGTGGGCCAGGCAGTTAATTTAAAAATTATAAAGTTCAACAAAAATTCAATAAATTAATATTTACATCTCTGGGTACGGAAAATAATTTAATAAATAAAAAGAAATACCGCTAGTTCTGAGACAGCAAAAGTTGTCCCCCTGCTAAAGATTTGGTTATTAGTTTTCTTGTATTCTTCAATCAAAAATTATTGATCACAGCAGATTTGTATTGGAAAAAGTCCTTCTTAAGAAAAAACTTAAGAAAGGAAAACACTATATAAATAAATGTACAAACTTGAAAAAAAAAATCTTGAACAAATGTACAAACCAAAAAGAAATAATGAAATGTCAAATTAAGTTGGACAAAACATTTGAGGTTAAGGGAGGTCCAACCATAATGCACAACTGTGAAAATGATTTACATCAGTACCTGCCTTGACGGCCTAACCTGATGGTGGATCAATTCCACGAAGTGAATTTTTCACGATTCACCACCGCCCCCGTGTGGCTTGCTAGGCTCACACAGGTAGCAATTCTTGTCATATGATTGCCGTCATATGAACAACTTCTTGTTGAGGAGTTCGGGCTTTCTAATCCCTCATGTATGCAATTTCCCAGCAATCAATGGAGGACAAGGCCTACTGAGTTGGTAGGCCGAAGCCCATTAAGAGCATCAGCCCTTAAACCAACTCACCCGTCAATCATCACCACTGGTTCCTTAGTGTACACGTATCTGTTGTATAGGCAACAGATCCACGGGAGATTGTTAGCCCTCGAAAAAAGCCATCACCAAACAATTAATTAACAAGAATACTAACACTCCCTTTCTGCGTTTTAGGTTTTAGCCACAGCCAGAACGTTTCAGCCAAGGTAGGCACCTCAACCATGATCAGCCCGGGTCGAAACGCAAGAAGAACTTCCCGGGGGCCATGCTGATCCCTGTTCTGCCAATTTATACCCTTGGTAAGGGTTTCGGAAGCCAACACAACATAAGTCATGTGGCTTCCCTTCCCCTCTTTTCCTCGAAAAACAGAGCGCCTAAGTTAGGAATACGCCAAGGCAAAACCTGTTCCCCGGGGAGACCATAATGCACAATGTTAATATTGTAACATTGTGCATTATGGTTAGACTATCTTTTGTGTCCAAGGAAGAAATTCAAAGCTATAAAGCTTTTATATAGCGAATTATTCATTCGAAAGCTTCTATACAACGAAATCAGAATAAAGAAGGAAAAAGCAAAAATGGTAAAGCCCCGTTTTCAAAACGATATGACATGTTCCCACGGAGTCTTAAATTTGTGATTCGTACCCCAATCGTGATTAATAGCATGTTCACACGAAGGTTTATATTCGAGGTTTGCTGTCTCATTCGTGATTCGCAGCCCAATCTCGATTGAACCAACATGATACGCCATACAAAAGTTTCGGAACGAACCAACTAACTTGGTTCATTTTGAATCTTGTTGCGAACCAAATTTAATAATAAATATCACTAGTTTATCTGTACTAGCTTTCAAAAAAAAAAAAAAAAATTTAAACAAATAAAACAGATAATTAATGTGTGTAAAATGAAAAGAAATGCATTGAACATATAAAAATTAAATTACTCTATCTTTATCACTGAAATCTGAGAGAATGAAGATTTATAAATCGCTCCTTGCCATTATACAGGACCTGATTCGTGTGCAGTAGCTTGTTGCCCTTCTTCCTCAGTCCACAGACCCTGCCCTTACAGAGCCAGGGTCCAACACCTTCTCTTTTTCAAAGTGACGGAGGAGCAATGCAGCCGAGGCTGCTTGTGAATGGTGAAGGTTAACTTGTAGATCTTTCACCATCATCTGCTTTTTCTACAACCATGACGTTGACGTCCTCCTGGTCCTGATCCTGATCAGAGTCCAAGAGGGCGTCCTCGACACCTGCTTCATCAACATGTTCGAAGAATTCTCCCTGGGCGTGACCCCTGTATACTCGGAGGAAGATAGTATCAAAACACAGATATATATTCCCCTTTCTAGCACGAAGTGGCGCCAGTGACTCCTGGTTGAGCAGAATGGTGACATCCCTGGTGTTGCCCTTTGATTCAGATACCCTGACAACATTCCAATCATTGGTCGGCATATCAGGGTTTCCGCCTCTCAGGACCTCTAGGTTTTCTGCCGCGGAAATGTCTGTTATCCTGGCGACGGCTCTAAATCTACGTGGAACCTCTGAAAGAGGAAACACGTCAAACGTAGCTCCTTCCTATGGCCTGTTCCGCTCATCCTGTACAGGTCATACGTTTGATACGGCGCTGAAACCAGCCAGCCTCGACACATCTGGAGTACATATCCGGATTATCATTTAGGACTTTCCTGATCGTATTTATCCATATAACTTCTCGTTTCACTATAACCCAGTTTGAAGGGGTTATAGACAAATCCGCATTGTCACTGTCAACGATGGCCATCCCTAGTTGGCCTTTCGCCACCTCGCTGTACGATCTTTCCATCGACGCTTGCGGTATTACACTCTTAATGGCAGGTTATTGACCCTGCAGCATAGTCTCCTCCTCAGAACGTTGATTCTTAGGCGCGTCCTTGGTCGCGAGGGGAGGCAAAAATTGCAGCTCAGTCACAATTGCGTTTGCCCACAATAAGCGGGACTTTTCTACAGCCGTTAAGGCATCTATTGGTTTTTTCACCAGCTCATCGAAGGTTTTTTGCGCAGCAGGTCGCTTTAGATAGACCCGTTTTTTAGGGTTAATGTGCCTTTGGGAATTTTTCGACGAAGATACAGATTCCCACCAGTTCGAATGACCGAAAACTGGTTTGCAACTCCAGTACCAGCGGGGGGTGGTGGAACTCGGTGAACGGTGTTTCAAAAATTTTGATAATTTGGTATTAAATTTTTATGAATGTGGCCGTCAATACATATTTATTTCAGTGTCCTTAATATAAATTCTATATCATTTATAATCATCGTTAGTTCATGTTTATAAAATTTGTAACATTATTAATTCAAGACTAAATAGTTAATTACATAATTAATTACACATACTGAACCTGTTGCGAGAAAGTTGGCTTTGAATCAAGCCTTTATCCCGACATAATTCAGGAATTTCCTCGTTCTCAGGATCAAGTTATCAAACTTTGTATATTGATATTCATCGATATGATCGATATCGATATGTTAATTTATTAAATGAAGAATGAATTTGACTTTCAAAGGAATTTTTTTTTTTTTTTTGTTATCTTATAATTTGTTATTACCGTTTTTCTTTTTTTTTAATTTTTAGCTTTTTTAGTGTTTTAACGTACTTAAAAGAAAAAAGAAGAATTTTTATTATTTTTACTGAAAAAAAAAAAATCGAAACGGGAAAACGGAACAACGTGTAAAATTTGTATGAAAAAATTATAAAAAAAAGTATGAAAAATCTCCCGAACCGCGGGGCAAAATTTTTAAAATATTTTATATTTTTGACTCACCTTGTGTTGTTCAATTTTGCTGTTGTTCAGTCTGGCAGTCTGGTAGAACTTTTTATCAAAGACAATTACCATACTCGACGAACGTTTTTCGAATTGATATCAATTCGTTTATTCTATGGTTAACGATAGAATAATTAAAAATTATTCTAATTATAAGTATTATGCAAAAATGTTTGTTTTAATTAATACATTCAAAAAAATTAAAAAAACAATTAATTAATTAATAATTAATTAATATTATAAATAAATAAATTAATAATATTATAAATAAATAATAAAGCAGCAAGCAATCAAAATTTGTTTGTGTTCAAAAATCTTTAAATAAATTCAACGTGGCAGCATTGAGAACTTCACTCAACTTACGAGAATATTATTAACGTCACAGCGTATTGCAGATAACCACCTGTTACTTCAAGTAGAGACAATACAAACAAGTAATGCAGTGTAACTTGGTAATAATGTTCACAGCACGAAAAAAAACCAGAACTGTAGTATAAACTCGGCTGCCTATTCAGCGCTTTTATCGCTAGTTTTAGCGCTTTTTAGTACCATAAAAGCCACTTATTTTGCCTCAGTAGGATTTTTCAAAAAATTTGCATATCTTCAAAAGTCTGTAATGAATTTTAATAATTTAGAAAATGAATTCGACTTTGTATTGAACGAATGTTGTGATTTGGTATATTTATGCAAAACTCGGCCGAAAAATACATATTAACAGTTCTGAAAAATAATTTATTAAAAAAAATTTTTTTTGTTGCCGTACTGAACCCTTTATCTAGCAAGATCAAGAAGGGTATCCTTATATTTTAGAAATTAGAAAGCTTATTGATTTGAGATCAAGAGGGGTATCCCTATATTTTTTTAGAGAGTTTATTTAAAAAATTTAGAATTGTTTTTATGTTTACCGGTATACTCGTATATAAAAATTCATGTAAAACAAGTAAGATAGTTTCACGATAGTCGCGTAAATATATAGGCTATATTACAAATTTTAACTAAATATGCTCGAATATATATGGGCCAATAGCAGATATATCCAATTTCTGTATTTTAGTAGCCTCTTTTTATTACCTTGTGCTTTTAAGCAAAAAAAATTTGTTTAAGTTTGCTTACGCGACATTTTCATGAAAATTCGGCTTAGGCTTTATCTCGGGTATATATGGAGTGTAAAAGGCGAATTCACACTCCAGCTTCAGCTGTCAAAAGTATTTTTTTCAACATTTTTGCAGGTCTGCAGAAGAGACTAAAAATTTTATTTGCTGAAAAAAGCAATGAATATTTGCATCAAATGAATTTAATATGTAAAGTAAATATAATATTTTCTTCTTAACAGTTCATTCAACAATGAAATGCAATTTGACTATATTCACATGTCCCTTTGATCCAAGATAAACTTAAATACCACCCACCCCAATTACAGGTTACAAAACATTGCGCTTTTATGAACAAGAAAAACTCATTAAAATGGCTAAAAAAAGGTAAAAGAAGCTAGCTGGTGCCACTTAGCCATTTCGCAGTGAAATTTTAATGATGAGGCAAATGATTTGTTGCTGGTAACTTGTCATTTTGAAGATTTCCATGGTCAAATTTTGCAAAATGATGATTTGACGATTTTAGTTCTAAAAATTACGATATTTTGAATTTATTGTAGGTGAAACATAAAGTACGAGTATGTATATCTGTATAAGCAATTGGTAACAGAAATAAGTAGTGTTTTGTCTTCTTCCACTCTATACACAAGTCTTTTTTGCTGTCTTCTAAATTTTTTATATACATATGTTTATTATTAAGCAACGAGCAGGAATATTACTTGTATTTGGTCTTTCGTCCTATGAACACATGTTTGTTTTCGTCCATGGTTTCTTTATATCTTTATTATTAATTTAAATATCATTCACTGCCTTGCACCGTCAGAAGTCTTGGACTAATTTTTGCTAGGCTGAGTAGTATCAAGGGTATATACACTGGGCGCTGAACAGTTTTAACTAATTTAATTTAGTTTTTCATAGGTGCAAGTGAAACGTCCACAAACACAAATCTCTCCTCCCTGCTCTTCATAATGTATTTTCTAGTTCCAGTAAATAGTATGCACAAAGTGATATCAACAGCTGTGTAAAAATATAAGAAACTTAAGTATGTAACTTGCGTAAATTTCAAACTTCGAAGATATTTGATTTAAAAAAACCCTTGAGAAATTTGCTCATTTTATAAATAAATATGAAAATGAAGAGTCCGAGTTCAAGAAATAATTTTTTTTTTTGGATTTTGAAGCCATTTTTTTAATTAATTCAAGAATTAATTTTTTTTTGGATTTTGAAGCCATTTTTTTAAACTAAGAAACAAATTTTGTCAGTTTTTGCAAAAATGAAAAATATTTGAATTGAAATGCGATCGTTTCCAGTATCTTAAAAATTATTCCAAAATATAGTGAAACAGCGCTAAAGAATAAGGCCCTCTGAAACGAGGACATAATATTCAGCCAAGTTAGTTAAAATCAGGCAAAATACGAAACTCTTGAAAATGAAGCACTTGAAGGCATTCTTTATTATATAGAGTAATTGAAATTAAATACTTAAAGGTTCTTCATAATGTTAAGAAAATTAAAAGTGTATTTGTTTTTCAATACCATACTATAAGTACATATGTATATATGTAAGTGTAATTATTCAAAAACTACACTCTTTAATGAATTTATATATTTTTCGAATTTCAGGCCATAGGCTTGCATGAAAAAACTGTTATATTTTTGAATACAAATTTAAAATACAATAAATTTTTTTAGTTTTATAAGTGCGATTTGTTTTTGACGATATATCAAAGCTAAAATGATATTTTAAAAAATTTTTGGGATATTGACGGTTTTCATTATTTTTCTGGCATCCCTGTTCATATTTTAATGAAAACACTTCGCGGAGTTTACCTCAAAACAATGGCCGCAATTATTAATTTATCTTTTTAAAGTGATAAATTTTACATTTTTATTAATTTATTTGTGCATACGAGTACATTTTTATGAAAATTTCTAAAATATTTACTGTTTGTATAACGTATTTTGCAATGGCAGTAAATAAAAAATTATAGCTGTTAAAAAATTGTTAGTTTGGTAGAAGCCACGTTTGATTTGTGTGTGGAATTGGAAACTACGGCACATTCTAACAGAATATGGTGGGTAATGACCAATTGTCCCTTTGCTTCTCCTTTTTATACGTATCCCGTAAATTTCGAAATTGTTTTTCTTTTTGATTACTCAGCTAAAATTAAATAAAGTCTGACAGAAAAAAAAAATATAAGGTAACTGAAAGAAATTCACTTACCTGGTACGCCAATATCTTTGTTAATTTGACCAAAAAATTTTCTTTATACTGGAAGTTTTTGTAGCTTCCCTACTGCAAATTATAAAGACAGTCATACTTCCAACTTCTACTTTAATTTTTTCTTCTTCCGTTAATATATTTTTTAAACTTATATATTTCATGAAAAAAATCAATCAAAATCATGTTTTTTGTTTATAATAATGTTGTGAAAATCGTTAATTATTTAAAAGATATGGCAACAACGAAGAGAGAAAAGGAGTAAAAAATTTAGAGAACGAGAAAGTCCGCAATGAAAATAAAATAAATTTTAATTTTATGCCTGCGGTTTTTTATTTCAAATTCGTATGAAAAACCGCACCGCATTAAATTATCGTTACATTGTGTTCAGACTCTAATTGAAACGATAAAATGATTGATAAAGACTTTAATTTAAATCTACCGGCTTATGCTCGATTATTGATGAATGATTAACAATGCTGGCAATACTTTTATTTTTAAATATACATCCGTTTTGTAGTGGTAGTGTTGGTCAAGAAATACATTTCGCAAAATGAAGCTGGCAGCTCTAGTGTATTTTTATTTCCTCCTAATATATTTTCGTCTCCTTCTATTTTGTATTTATACTTAAATAAACAAAATTAATGTGTATATTGTCGATACACTTTTCTTTTTTGGATTTGTGGTTTATTTGATAAACTACATAAAAACTATATCATGCTGTTGATGTTACCCAATTTTGCAACTGTGTTTCGCTGCACAATTTAAAGCTGGCAACTACAGAAATGTGACTAAGAATTAGTGTTGGTAAAATGTTTTAATTTTTCACGCTCACAATCAGTTGAGCTCGCGATGTGGAAAAGAAAAAGTCGGGCGTGGAAGTCAAGTCAAAATAAATTTTACTAGAAAAAAGTATTCAATTTGAAACTTTAGTTTTCTTTTACACAGTTAAATCAAATAAAAAACTAATTTTTTTATTGAAAATATAGTAATAGAATATTTCGCCAATAGAAAAATGTGTTTTTAAATCATGAATAATAGTATTAAAAACAAAAGAAGGTGATATATCTAGTTTTTTTCTGTCTAGTCGTTCACATAAATTGATGTGACGGAAAATAAAGAAATCACGGAACGGAGAATTTTTTCTGCTTAATTTTTATTCCATCTCTTAGCTACTCCTCCGATGTGCTCTTTGGCCGTTTTTTGTTATATACAAACTGAAAGAAAGGCAACAAAATAAAATAACAAAATTTAAAAAGTTGAAGTTACAGGCCAGCCGGTTGGAATGTAAAAGGAATTAAATTTTGTGTTAACAAATTAAATTATAAAAGAACTGAAAGGGAACTACCCTCTTATATTAATGAACTTCCAGTAGATGTGCATTCAAAAGGAATACAAAGATAAAAAAGAAACAAAGCAAATGAAGATAAAAAAGTGTTTAATCAAAAGTGTAGATTTTAAAATATATAGTTTTTAAATGCAAAAGTATTTAAACGATTTTTTTCCCTTCCTTTTGTATAACATTAAATTTACTTATTAATTATTGTTTTTATTATTTTTTTGTTTTGCAGTTTTATAAATGAGTTCAGTTAGTGTGTGTTAGCAAATTTGTGCAAATGAATGCAACACTAAACGAAAAAAAGTTTTTGCAGCATCCAATTAATGTTTATCATAATAAACGTAAAATACATACATACACACCTGGCTTAAAAAGTGTGTTAATAATAAATGAAAAGTAAAAAAGGTGTATAGAAAAAATTGTGACATTTACAAAGGTTTTCTGAAATAAATTGATTTTGAAAAGCAAAAAATAAAGTTATAAAAAATAGCAAATCAAAATGGCGCACCAGCAGCAACTTGCCTCCGTGAATTGTTCATTGGATGATATCGATTTAGCTGCTTTAAGGGTAATTTATTATTTTATGAAATCATTATTTATTTCATGTAGTTCTTTTCTAATCAGATTTTCATAAATTCATTTTGCCATCTTTACATGTGTTATTTGAAAATACAGAAAAAAACGGATTTAAAATCAAAATTGTTAAGAAAATTGATATGACTTCCATTCATCAAAATTTTCTTTGTTAACTTGTCTTTCGCCGTTCTCGCGGTGTTTTTTATTTTTTAAATCTGTTCTATGTGTGAGAGTAGTTTGCCGTATATGCATAAGTGTGAGTGTTTTGTTGTTTTTAACGTTTTCTCTGTTTCAGTTTTCTTTGAGTTTTTTTTTTGTATTTGTTTGAATGTGTTTGCCTGCTTTTTGTATATTTTGTGCGATAATGTTGGGGTTCTACGCCCTCTTTGTGCTTCTTTGTGCTATTTAGAGTTGCCAAATCAAAGAAAATGTGATTTAAATGCAATTAAAGTGCAATAAAAACATTTTCGGCTTTTTATTATTATTATTAAAGTGTCAAATAGTTTAATATGATTTTTAATTAAACATGAGGTGAAATTATACTTATTTTAATTAATTATTTTAATGTTGCTAAGTTTTGCAAATGATCTAAAGAAATATAGCTCAGGGATATTATTTTGTTCTCACTTTTAGAAGCATGTTGCTACATTTTATCAACAATGGGTTGTGTGGCAAAATGTTTCATGCAGTTAATTAAATGTTCTAGAAATCTGCAAATTCTGATTGGTACGCATGAATTACTGAAAAATAATATATTTTATTAGGTACGTCATATATATGGGTATTTCCATGAATCATGGCTTTAATACTCTTAGTATTAGAGCCAGTGTGTGATAAAATTGGAATTCCTTTGTAATATAGTTTTATTGGCCAAATCGCTATATGTATTACAATAATGAATAACTAAATAAAAAAAAAATCAATACATTTTTAGTAACAGCATACGCATATCAAATCAGTTCGCTCTTGTTTTAAGTGTAGTTATGCAAACAGATTCGATACCTGTAAAGTGGCAATAGTTATGTTGTAAATATTTAAGTGGCGGTTGTAGGTAGTTGGAAAAAATGGAATCGTTTAAATATGCCAAAGGGGTGGACACTTCAAAGTTTTCACTTCAAGAAAGGATACCTATAAAAGCTTACTAAATCCAAATATTACTAAATCCGTGGTTCATAAATTGGTGAGATTTGTTTACGGGCTTAGAATGAGAGAGCATGTGTCTAGTCATCTAAAGCAATTTTTAGATTTCAAATTTGAAGATTACCTTAAATTTCGGTTGCTAATTTACCTTTTCAGGTTCGTAAAATTTCAGTGCTCGGAAAGTTTGGTGCAGATGATATCGTTTATTAGATCATTAAGAAATTCTCAAATTTTTATCCCACAACACGATCGTGTGTAGTGCAAGTGGAGAGGTTATGGAAGAATTTACTAAAAGATCTGCGTCTATTCTTAAGTCAGTTGTACTATTTAAGCGACAGCTTTTAAAAGGCTTCAATTCTAATCACTAATACTTGCGTTTTCAACACAGTTCAACATAGTTATCCGTTATGCTATTCTTATTATAAATAATTTAGTTTTATTTCGCTATTTTAGCTTCTAACATTGATACCAATAAAAAATTATAAATAGCTTGTTTTCTATGTTTCCCGGCTATCTATATGTCGACATTTCATAGGAACTACCCTAATCATCAGTAGACTTTGGAAATTTTTGAAAAATATTCTCAAACATTCAACTTTATATCTCAGCAATTTATTTACACTCCAAGCATTCTTAAAATCTTGAGTTAGGGGCTGCTTGTCATCAAACTGTCTACCTCCTTCAAAGACCTTACGAGATAATGTAAAGGAATTTGATTCTTGATCTAAGGCTGAGAAAAAGTTCATTCCAAATTCTGACAGTTCTAACTACGAATGAACGTTCAAATACTGAAATTGAGATTCTGGTTATAATGATTTGTGGTGAACGGGATGATCTTGAGAATGTGAGACTAAGCATAAGTAAGCGTCCTTGTAGATATTATTTTATAAAATAGGATAAGTATTTTTAAACGTACATATGCAGTGAAAATAATTCCAAAAAAGGATTTAACATATGTAGAGATATGCTCATGTATTTTCGAACCATGATAAGTCCATTTACAACATTGAAATTATTCCTGTTAGATGTCGAAAAAACTATTTTTATTTATTTTTCTTTTTTTTTCTTTTTTGTATGTTAAACTATATAACCTCTTTAGTGAGAAATTAATCTTCGATGCTAAAGGGTTAATGTGTTTTTTGAAAGATAGTTTTTCATCTAGTAGAACACCTAAACAACGCATATTATCTTCAGGCATGATCTTCACAGGGTCGATCTTAATATCAACAACCAAAGCATGCTGCTTTCGTCTTGTCTTTGTTTGTGATTAAATAATTGCGGTTTATCCAAGAACATAAACGTTCCTAAGTATAATTAATACGGGCACTCAAAGTATCAACGATTTGTTTATCACCAAAAAAAGAATGTTATCTGCATGTAAGTATATATCCGTTTCTGGTAAATTCAAATGTGTAATAAAGTCATCTACGAATATGTATATCATAAAAAGAAGTGGACCAAAAATGGAGCACTGAGGATACAATATTTTCATAAGAAACATACAAGTATTGTTGCTTATTAGTTAGATGAGATGACATAAGTATACGTGCAGCAATTTTTATGGTTAATCTCATTAACCGCTTTAGATAAATCTAAACCAATACCGACCCCAACTTAATGATTATTAAAGTGTTTTCTTTGATAGGATATATCAGTCAAAGACAATAAAAGCATGGTAGCACTGAAACCGCGACGATAGCCACTGTGACATACGCTAGGTAAACTCCTTTCAGCAATATAAGCAAGCTGTTTAACCATTAAATACTCTTTTCCTAATTGAAACCGCTTTTCCGTACAAGGAGCATTAAGTGGTGGCTCTTTTTGTAATTTACGATATTTAAAGCACCCCATACACGTTTCAACTCAGTTGGCAACTGAGTGGGTTGTTGTTCAAATCAAAGCGTGTATGGCTTTGTCAGTTGATTAGTTTGGCAGGTGTCGAGTTGGTTGAAGAAAAATTAAAATGTTTTGATTTTTTCAACTTGACTTGCAAGTCTTTCAAATCGATTGTGTTGTGTGTATTCGAGTCTCTTGATCAGGTCTCAAAATTTATATTTGTAGTGTTTTTGCAAAGAAAACGTTATATATTTTAAAAATTGTCTATTATTTCATTGAATTTAATAGGTGAAAGAAAATCTTTCCATTCAGTTTGTGAAGTGTGTGGGCAATAATCAATTCAGTTGAAAGACTATTCATAATTGAATTGAAACGTGTATGGGCCGCTTAAGATACTCAGAGCTTTTAATTACTCTGCGTACTGATGACTTGCTTGCTTGCACTCCAACTTGTGCTCTAATTTTCGACAACGATAAGGTAGAATTAGAAGCAATTCTGATGATCTTTCTTTTCTCATACGTAGATAAAAACGATGAAACCCTTCCTGTAAAAGTTCTTCCGTATTCCTCGGGATCCTTGTTGTAATTGTCGACAACTGTTGAACTTCGTCCAATATTTCTTAGCTACTGCACGTTTAGAATACGCTTCAGAACGGTAAACATCGATTTTAGTTTTTTCCGATAGATTTTTTTTTAGATTTAAATAATTTTGTTTTGCCATTTTGACTCGTAAATTCATTAAGTTTTAAAAAACAATTGATCCGTAAAAAATTTCATCGCTTGCTTTAAAAATAATAAAATGCCTTTATCCAATTGAACCAAAAATGAAAGAACATTTTTTGACTTATTTTTATAAATGACACAAAAAAGTTCTTTTTTTTATTTGAATTTTTTTTAGCTTTTATTTATTTATTGAATCTTTACAATGTGAGCTAACAATAAGTATTCAAATCTTAATACTGAATACAAAAAATTACTAACTCCAGCCAATGCAAGACAAAAAGTTTCATTTAGCGCCATATATGTATATCGGTAAAATCACGTATTTAAAGCTCTGATGGTGGCAATTTTATGCCTTCTTCACAACCGAGTGTGACCGATAAAATTAAGTATGTTTCGTGCCCGAGGGTTTGGGTGAAGTTCCAATTTGCTGATATACCTTGTCACGTACTTTGAAAATTCGTCTTATACCAGTGGAACACTCAGATCTTTCTGAATTCGTGAATTGTTTACGTACCATGGAGCTGCAGTAACCATTCGAAGAATTTGATTTTGTCGTCTTTGAATTTTCACAATGTTAGATATTGAGGCCGTGCCCCATAATTGGATTTCATAGCACCATATAGGCTTGAGAATTGTGATGTACTCGTATAACAAACATTTGCAGTCTAGCTTCAATGTAAAATTTCTGCCCATAAGCCAATTTAGTTGCGCTGCTTTTAATTTCAACTGAGTGACTTTCGCATCAATGTGAGGCTTCCACGTTAGCCTACGGTCGAGGAGAATACCAAGGTACCTGACTTCATTGTACTGCGACATAAGTGAATTGCTGATTTGGATAGCCGAACATATTTATTTACACAGTGTGAATGTAACGTGGGTACACTTTTGTTCACTGACACTTTTGTCATGATTTTTATTTATAACTCATTCTGTCTATCTTCCATTTCTATTTTAAAATTCTGCAATTGGCTAAGAATTGCAAACAATACAGTCTTCTGAATGTGAAATTTTTAATGCCTTTAAATAAGTGAACTAGAGTGTACCTCTGCTACAATTTATTATTTTTATCGATTGAAAACTTCTTCCGTTGAAACAAAGAATTTAATTCAAACAATGACAACTTAAAACTTTAATCTTTAAATTACCACAAGAATGGCAAATAAACAAACATTAAACAAATACTTACTTGTTCTGTTGTTACACTTGCACATGCATGCACATTCATAATTTGTTTGGAGTTGTTGTGTCTTATGTCTCTCAAATTGCACTTCTAATGAGTGGGTGGGTGAGTAAATGTGAATGTGGTAGTAGTGGTGTAGTATGGGGCTGGTGGTGTGCAATATAAAAAATAACAAGAAATTTCTTCAAAAAGGCTGGAATATAATTTCTTTAACTGGCATGATGTCGGCTTAATTGTGTGTTTATATGTAATTACGTATACTTATACATACGTATGTATATTATTGTGTGCATATTGTATACGTATGTTGCATGAAGGGTTGTGTAGTAAGAACTTAAACAAAAGTTTGTATGCAGTACGTGTGTGTAGACGGGGTGTTTACAGGTCATTGAGAAAAGGAATCGTTTCAATGAAACATGAGATGGGGGTTTTCACTTTAGTTTTTATTGTTGTTGTTGGTGCTATTTTCCGTTTCTTTATTTTCAAACAAAAGTAAACAGTGTGAATAACGGCAATATTTAATAACCACAATAACGGACTTAAGTACAACAAAGTAAACGACAAAAAACCTGGAAGGAAACTTGAAAAAGAAAGCGAATTTTTCCTACTATACATAGTAATAAAATTAGCCAGTAAATATTATGCACATACAGCTATGAACAGAGAAATAGCGCACCTGTGTTCTGAGTTGTAAAAAGCGTATAACTTTAGAAAAAGAGCGTTAATAAAATGTATATTAATGCGATTCTCCTGCTCGAATCAGTTTTTCTAAAAATTAGTTAGAAAAAGTCCCGTTAGATTTCGCAATTTTTCATTTTCGTCATATTTTGCTAAAAGCAACGTGTTTTGGTTGGACAACGAAATAGCGCAATGTTATTTCGACTATCATTTTATATAGTTTATGCAATTTTATACGATAGATTCTTGTGTATTATAATTAATATATTGTTATTAATTTTTAACTTAGCTAATTAAAATGGGCAGAGGACCCCTGCTCTCAAGTGAATAAAAATGTTATTTGGGAACTCCTGCAAAGAAGTAAAAAGCAAATTAAAATATCCGAATGCCATTAAATGTGTTAGTTCAGATGCAAATTTGCTTAACAAGAAGAAGAATCGGACGAAACCACCGCGAAAGACAACGAACCGTTAACACAAGGCAAGGTTGGAAAAAGTAAGGTAGATCCTTTCAAGTCCTCGAGAAAAAATGATGGCTAAAAAAATGAGGAATTTGGGTTTAATGTATCCAGTAGACATATACGAAGACGTCTCATTGAAAATAATCTCTACGTCCGAGTCAGCAGAAAAAACTGCCCTCCTAACAAAAAATAATATAAAAGACCGACCGTCTGTCTTTGGCAAAAATGCACAAGAATAAGGCTATCAAATTGTGGAAACGAATCATTTTTACAGATAAAACAAAAATAACTCCGACTGGCCCGAACGGAAAAACATTTGTACATCGAGGAAAAAACTTAGAATTCAAGACCCGTTATATTACAAAAAAAGTGAAGCAAGGTGGAGGTAACCTGAAAGTTTGGGGATCACTTTCTTGGCATTGAATTGGGTCTCTAGAAAGAATAAATGGAAACAATGCTAATTTCTTTTACCTAAATATATTGAAAAATACTATGGAGCCATTTTACTTTGAGTTCATGCCCCTGAAGTGGATGTTTATGTACGGTAATGACCCAAAACAAACGGTAAAAGTAGCGAAAAATTGGCTCAGCAGAAAAGATTTAAATTTTTGATTGGCCCGCACAAAGTCCCGGTCTTAACTCCATACAAAATTTATGGAACGACGTTAGGGTGAAAGTTGGGCAGAAAAAAATCAAGAATTGCGATTAACTTTGGGAAGGAGTAAGGGAAGGGTGGAGCTGTATTCCTTTGGAGAGATACCAAAAGTTTGTAGAAAATATTCCCCGCTGGTGTGAAGCAGTTTTGCCAAATAAGGGTGATTCAACAAAATACAATCGGATAAGTAAATCCCCTATATAATTGAAATACAAATTATAGAAGATCAGGAAAAGTGCGCTATTTCTCCCTTCAGTTTGAATTGTGGCAAATTAAATTTTTATGGACTTATTAAATAATGAAATGTCAAATTGTGTTTTTATGTTTTTTAGTTTAAAACTGAAATAAACTAACAGTTAAATTCAAAATAAACGTGTAGTTTTATCTATGAATCAAATTATAAACTTTTCTATCTCGCTATAGCTAAGTGGGCTATTTTTCTGTCCATAGCTGTATGTGTAGGTATATGCAAAGAATTTAAGGAATTAAAAGTTTTGTTAATAGTAAACATATTTTTAAATTCACAAATTTACGTTAAAACATGTTATAGAACTAAAATAAAATTCAAAAAATCTAGCCATTTTTGTACGTTTTCTAGCAGTCGACATTTCGTAAGTGCTAACCTGGTCTTCATTAGACTTGAAACTTTATTTTATTTACTTGTTTAACCATGATGAGACTCATTAGACTCAAACGTATAAAGCCAAATATGATTCATATTATAATCTAAAAATACAAAAATATATAATAAACTTATACTACAGATATGTATGTATTTCAAATTTCAAAGGCCCATTTTTAAAAAAATGGGTGTTATTTATAATTATAATTATAATTTTTTTTGCCGTTCTTCCATTTTCGTAAAAGGGACCAAAGTCCATTTTCAAATTTCAAAGGCCCATTTTTTTTTTAATGGCTGTTATTTCTAAGAAAATCGCACTGTTACGACTTTTGACCATTGGACATCGTTACGGACGGCCTAAGGAGTTATCTCCAATAATTTTTTTTTGCCCGTCTCCTACCATTTTCATAAAAGGGACCAAAGTCTATTTTCAAATTTTAAAGGCCCATTTTTTAAAAAATGGCTGTCATTTCTAGAAAAACGCACTGTTACGACTTTTGACCATTGATACAAAAATTTTTTTCGCCCGTCTTTTTTTATTTCTGAAAAATTTTATAATATTTTGAATTCGTGCAATTTTCTTTGATTTACGGATTTTTATTCAAGTAAATTTGTTAACATTATTGGTTTAAAACACATTTTTATTGCTTAAATTGCGATATTCATGCTTAACACAGCCATGTTAGTACATTAACGGAGGTATGTTAAAATAGCAGGTTTGTGGCTGAGGTTAAAAATTTTAAAATTTATCTCCACACACATTTTATCATTTGGATCTTAAATTGTTCTACCTACTAGAACTTCCTTTCTTCTTAATGGGCGCAACTTTTCAAAATCTGGAAATTTGGGTGCTAAGAAGATGCTATTTAATGTTACAATAAGTGCTAACGGAGAACAGTGCTTAAAACCCCGGTACAGGAGGCATTTTTGGTCGAGTTCGGCTAAAACTCTTTCAGTTACAGATACTCTCTCAATTTAGAGAAGTGGTTGACTGCTATCTGCTAAACATTTTAGCCAGCAAGTTGGCGTTTTCAACTTGTCGGTGAATGTCGAAACACTTTAAAAGAATTAGAATTGTTGGATTAGCACTATTCCTCAATCTCTTGGATTTGTATCAAAGACTTGAGGTTTTCTGTAGACTTGCAAAAAGTTTCATAATTTCTACAAAAAAAAAAAAAATGAATAAATAAAGTAAAAAATTATGTTTTGAAAATAGCACGTCTTAAATAGTGTCCCTAGAAAAATTATCTTTTAGATAATTTTAAAAATATGCACACACTTTTGACTTCCCCTCTGTAACACGAAGAAAACTTTTTTTTAGTTAAAATGCAAAGTGAGGATGGCAAATTATAAAATTGAAAGTAAATAAGCCAACAACTCAATAACGATTTATGGTACAACCAATTGACGTTAAAAAAAAAAACTTGAAAAGTATTTTTATTTACAACACTATTGATTTCTTATAACATTTTTCTTATAGTTGTTTAGTGTTAATAGTTTTTTTTTTAAAGAAATGTCTTAAAAGAGACCACACCTTTCATTTTTAAGTATTTAAGTAGGCTTAAAATAAATATAAATTAAAATATAATGATATAGTGGAGTGAAAATTACATTTGAGGAACTGACCAACTTATGGATTGTTTCCAGTATCTTACTTTTAGGTGAACATTCTTTTTAATGAGGTAATAATTAAAAAGAAAAGAAATGTTATCTTCGAATACATATTGAGTAATAAAAAGAAATTGCGCGAATAATGTGCTTTTGAAATAATAACCAGTGGAGAATTGTGTATGACGATGGGGTTGCATATGTTAAAAGGAAAACATTTTAAGCAAATGAATAGTAATTTAGCAATAGTTTATAATAGTATACAATGAAAAATCAGAAACACTACCGGGCAAGTAATTATAAAAGAAGTCTAAATTTTAAGGGCCTATGTTGATTTTGCATGAAACACAAATTATTTAGGAATTATTATAATTTTCTTTTATTATGATAATATTGGTATATTTCAATTATTAATGGAACAAAATATTGGCCAAATGCCCGCTGCGACCTTGACGGCACACCTTCATCCGATGCTCCAAATTTTTGATGACGCTGACACATAATTGAGGTTCTATGCCATTATTGTGCTGAATTATATCATGCTTTAGCTCTTGAATTGTTGCTGGCTTATCGACGTACACCTTTTTTTCAAATAACAACAAAGAAAGAAGACCAACGGTGTCAACTCACATGATCTTGGTGGCCAATTGACATCGCCACCACGGACATTAAATTTGTCGCGCAAAAGAGCTATCGTTTTGTTAGCTGTGTGGCAAGAGGCCACACCGCCCTGTTGAAACCACATATCGTCCATGTCCATATCTTCTAATTCCGGCCATAAAAAGTTCGATATCATCTCACGATAGCGAACACTATTCACAGTGACTGTCAGACCGGCCTCATTTTGGAAAAAGTACGCCCCGATGATGCCGCCAGTCTATAAACCGCGCCAAAAAGTCACTCTTTGTGGGTGCGTTGGTTTTTCGACAATCATTCTTGAATTCTTATTCGCTCAAATGCCGAAATTCTGCTTATTGACTGTCCACTGAGGTGAAAATGTCCTTTTCACTGAAGATAATTTTCTTCGAAAATTGATCATTCACTCACTGTTGCCATTTTTTTGCCACCATTCTGACCATTGCTCGAATGTGTATCTTTCCATGGATCAAATTGAGTTAGTCTGAACTTGAGAAATGTTAAATGAAATGCAGAAAAGAACTTGACGTTTAGGTGTGGTTCATATTCACCCCTTAAAATTTAACCACCCAATACAAGAGTTTATTTGTTTTTCTATGACAAAAAAATTATGATTTTGTTTAAAATTTTTTATGAACTATTGCCATTTTTGTTTTTTTTTTTTTTTGAACTTGTTAATAGTATAAATGTATTTGAAATGTTGACATCAAAGAAATAACTTTTTTCTTTCAAACACTACGTGCAGATGCTCTCTCTCTCTCACTCTTTTTCTCTCTTTCCTTGTAGTTTTTTTGATTAACAAGAAATGAGGGGAGTCTAACAAACATACAAATTGTTTTTGCAAATATACGAGTACATACATACATACACTGGCGAGCACTTATGACTACATGTTTTATACATACGACCTAAAAACCAAGTGCCAGTTCACGGATAACGAAGCTGGTTCGTTCGTTCGCACAATAACATTTAAAACGAAAAAAAAGAATGTTCAACATTTTGTTATTGTTTTATATGTAAAAGTGCGAACGAACGAACAGCTTCGTTATCGACTCTAAATAAACATTTTAAAAATAGTTATGATTTTTATTAAACAAATTAAAATTAATGGATTATTATAAACAGCTTGTTTTCTATGTTTCCCAGCTGTCTATATGTCGACATTTCATAGGAGTTACTCTAATCATCAGTAGACTTTGGGAATTTGGAAAGATCAAACATTCAACTTTATATCTCAACAATGTAAATAAATTATTGAGAATTTAAAAAGAAAAATGCATTAATAACATCTGTCAAAACACAAAAAACAAGTTTTTTCATTTATAATATAGTGAATAAAACTCAATTGTTATTCGTGAATTAATTCAATTTCAACTCTGATGTTTACAAATTCTCTGAATACTAATCTTGGTAAAACTAAAGCAATATGTTTCTATTCTTCAAATCGGAATAATATAGTTCCTAAACTAATTATTAACCATACATCGATTATATTTGTTGATTCCCTAAATTGTCTTGGTGTTATTTTAGATGCCAAAATTAATTTTACTGAATATATTACTTTTCTTGCGCATAAAACTGGTATTAGTCTAAGAAGACTTTATTGGCTTAAATCTTATACAACTCAATATGTCAGAAGTTGGTTAGCTCAATCTCTTTTATTATTTAAAATTAATTATTGTTCTGAGGTTTATTTGGCAACTTGGTTGTATAATTTAAATATGATTAAAGGGTTTATCAGAAAGGTCGTTCGATATGTTAATTGTATTAGAATAGTTGAACATGATCGTGTCTCAGAGCTTGTTCCACTTTTCTTAGGATGTAGTTTTGTCCATTTTATTAAGATTAGAATTTTATATAATTTTTATAAATCTATATAGATTTATCTAGATCTGAACAAAAAATAACCGTTATTTGTAAATTTCGTGAGTTATGTATGATCGATTTTCGTATTTTTTTCTCTTACGTTGATACACATGTCTGTTATATATGTTGGCAATATCAGCCATTTTGCATTGTCAGTTTATTTTTGAAAGATAATGTTAGTCGTGTTTTAGTGTGCTCTTCGATTTGTAACTATTAGAAAAAATGGATCGAAGAAACTGTATTAAGTTTTGAAATGTTGACTGTAGCGTTTGGCGAGTCTACTATGAGCAGAACACAAGTTCATTTGTAGTATAACCGGTTTAAGGAAGGACGAGAAGATGTCAATGATGAAGCTCGTCCTGAAAACATTGAAGTAATGAATAAATTGATTTTGGATAACCGTCGAATCACTATCAGAGAGGTTGCTGATGATGATGCCATATCATTCGGCTCATGCCAAGCAATTTTTACGGATGTTTTAGGCATAGAACATGCAGCAGCGAAGATTGCACCGAAATTGCTCAATTTTGAACAAAAACAACGTCGCTTGAACATCGCTCAAGGGCTGTTGAACATCGTCAACGATGATCGTGGGGTCAAATCACCGCATACGATATCAAGCAAAATTATCGAAATTTTCATTTTGGTAACATGGCATACGATATCGAATAAATTGTATTGCAATAATATAAAAAAGTTAAAGGATTTATTTTTTTTGTATTCGTATTTTTAGAAAACGTATGGTCTTCAATCTATTACATTTTGTTTAAATCACGATGCAATATGCATCGTTTGAATAATCTAGATGTATCGTAATGTTATTCGATACGATAGTTAATTCGATATCGTATGCGGTGATTAGACCCCTGATTTCCTCGAAAAGGTCACAACTGGTGACGAATCACTTGTGTATGGCTATGACATTGAGACATAAGCCCAATCATTCCAATGGAAGCGTCCAGAAGAGCCAAGTCCGAAAAAAGCACATCAAGTTCGGCCAAATGTGAAGATTTAGCTCTCTGATTTCTTCGAATGCAATGTCGTGGTGCATCATTAATTCTTGCCACAAGGTCATACGGTCAATAAGAAATACTGCCTTGAAGTTATGCGTCGATTGCCTGAAGCAATTCGTTGCGAACGCACAGAATTGTGGAGAAAATAATCATGGACTTTGCACCACGATAACGCACCAGCTCACACATCGATGATTGTGCGGGAGTTTTTGGCTCCTGCTGACTTTTTCCTCTTCCGAAAACTGAAGACACCAATGATCGGAAAGCGTTTTGTTACGATTGAGGAAATAAAAGAAAAATCGAAACAGGAACTGTTGGCGATAATAAAATGTTCGTTTCAAAAGTGTTTCGAGGATTGGAAAAAACTCTGGCATAAGTGTTGTTTGGAGGACTCCGATCCGAACATTCCGGTCCGAAAGCAGACGAAGTAGTGATTTTTTACAACACTTGTGCTAAAATTTTTTATTTTTCTTACAAGCGTCACTGTTCGATGACAGATTCCCAACTTTTTGGCAATTTCGCAGACTAAATGATTGTTATTTGTCATTTCAATTACTTGATTTTCCAAAAGGTCCGATATTTTCCTCATTTTTTTCTTTTATTAAAAAAAACTGGCGAAATTTTGAAGAAACTTTTTGAATAATTTGTAATAAACCATAAACTGCTTACGTTAATAGTTTTTAGAGAACACGTCGAATAACGGTGTTTAATTTCATTGTCATTTAGCCATTTATTTGTGTTGCCACCTTTAATGAACTTTAACGTGCAAAAGTGGATACATTGCCTATTTACACAAATTTGCTTAAAACTTAATATTCACATACGAAAATAAGGAATTTCAATTTGTTTTCATTTTTTATTATTTTAATAAATATTTTAAATAAAAATTATAACAACTTTTTCAATTCTGCAATTTTTATTTGGTTTGTAAATCATGTGTGTAAAACATGTATCCATATGTGCTCGCCACTGTACATAATACTACATCCATACATATCTTTGGCGTTATATCGTAAGAGTTCAAGTCGTGGTAAGACCAAAAATGTTTTAAGGGGAAATTTCAATACGAGTAAAGAACAAATGAAAGTAAATCAAAATTACAACAACACTATGTCGATAGTACGAAAATTGTTGCAAAAAAGAAATGTCATATATTTTAATTAATCAAATTATGCCGTTTTAGATATAAATATATTTTAAAAATTTTTAAAATGAACTTAACATGTTATGCTAAGACGCCACAGATATTTATGTATGTATGTATGCATACATATACTTATACATTTTTATATATTACAACATTTAAAAAAATTTTTGCATTTTCTACCCACATAGACAAGCAGGCAGACATGCAGACGGAAAACCCGACACACGTTCGCAATAGAAATAAACATGAAATTTAAACTTGTTTGAAGTGCGTATGTGTGGTGTACGGGTAATATTTTTACTTCACATTAATGCTTTTATTTACTTGCAAGCGACCTACTGGTCAGCCAACCGTCCAATTAATGCAATTGCATACTTTATTTGAGAAAGTACGAGTACAGTTCGATAATTGCAGGACAAGAAACAGTATAACATAAAATTTTTCATTGCAAAATTCGAAAGAAATTCTGCTGATTTCCTAAAATATTTGTTTTCTTAAAATAAAATATTTAAGAAAACCCATTTTTTTTGTTAATTATATGTAAGTTTTGAAAACTGCACCTTTGAAGAAAAAAATGAATGAATAAATTGGGTTATCGAAGTTTGTGAAATTGTAATCATTCGCATCAAAAACTTCTATAAAATGATGAGTACAGAGCGGGCACTTGTTTTTACATATCTTCCTTTTCTTTTCTCACAGTTTATATTTTCAAAATCAGACATAGAGACTGCTGAAGTATGAAAACATTGTGCAACATTGTTCAATGTACGAGGATTCTAAAAGGTGTTCCAAGCAAACCGCTCGTTGTTAATTGTAAATAAGATAAAAGCTTTTCAGATAACTATCTTTTATTATGGTAGAACGGTCTATGACAATAATGTGTACAACAATATATCATCCAAATGACCGCCACAGCTTCGGTGGTACTGCTCTATCCGATGGTTCATATTTTCAATGACTTTGAGATATAAATAATTTAAGTTCAATGTCATTAGTGTACCGTATTATGTAATACTTTATCTCTTGAATTGTTCTTAGCATATAGACTTACACTTCTTTTAACTACCTCCAAAGCGGCCAAAAAAGACAATACAGTAAAATTCGTTTATAAGCCACACCGCTTATAGTAGAATTAGCGATTTAGTCCAAAATGTGGCATTTGTTGGCATCAATAAATAAAATACCTGCAAAATATTTGCTACATAGTCCATTAGTGTTACAGTCCATTTTCGCTTATATTCCACCTAGATGCGGTGTGAAAAAACTTAATTTCATGCAAGTTTTTAAAGATATAATCCAAAATGCAAATTTAATAAAGATTTTCCTAGACAAAAACGGAGCACAAAAATGCAACACTTTTTTATATGAACATATTTCATTTTTGACACATGTTTGATATGTTAAATGTGTTTTTTTTGTCAATGAAAGCATAGAAATATCTGCTTTCAGATTTTATATAGTCAAAATAAATTATTTATAAGCCAGAAAGTGGCTTATATAAAAATCTAAATATAGTCCAATTCGCCTTATAGTCCACAAAAAGCGTGCATTTGAAGCAGTGGACTATAAGCGAATTTTACTGTACAGCCATTGAATTTCTTGCACAAAAGAGTCAGTCATTGCTTCATTGGCTGTCGCCATCGTTTGCTCTACCAACCGACGGCTGAGCTGAAGCTACTAGATAGTGTGAAATATCTACTTTGATTCCAAACGGTTATCGTCTTTTTATTGTGTAAAAGGGCCATTGGGAAGACCTGAGGAATAAATCTTTGGAATTTTTTCTAGCTGTTCCGCATGATTGCTAAGCCTCGTGTGGTGGAAGTCCACCTACTGCAAGATCATAGAGACGATAATGCTCACATCTGCTTTGATGGTGGCTGGTTTTTCTGCCATCACGACCATCGAAACCACTTTACACAATGTTGAACTGGCTGCCGGTTGATCTCATGGTGAAGAAATAGCCATGAATTCGGCGATTAGGAGATCATAGAGATGATAATGCCCACTTCTGCTTTGGTAGTGACTTGTTTCCTGCTTCACGCCCTTCGAAAGCACTTTACACAGTGCTGAAATGTCTGCAGGTTGATCTTATGGTGAAAGAAATAGCCATGAATTCTGCGATTAGACTCTATTCAAGCAGGAAGTGGAAGGACGCGACATATGGTTATGCCTCAATAATAAGGAAGATCGCCCGACTAGAAATTCGATGTAATTTTGTCAGCACGGTCGCTGAGGTGGTCGGCATAGATCGTCAAAGTCGGACTCCACCGTTTCCCTTGTAAGAGAAGAGGATAGTTTAGGCTGTAAATTAAGTGTAGTGTATAGCAGGCGGAAATAATGAGGGTAACTAACTGCCTGAGGTGCTACAGGGTATACGGAAGGATATCCGGTTTTATACTGATAGCAATGCACTAGCGGGAGCCTATACGTCAGGTTATCTCTGAACAAGATTATGAATATTATTTTACGTCAACACATGCCTTGACGGCGTAAACTGATGTTGGACCAACTCCACGGAGGGAATTATTCACATTGTATCTGTGGCAACACAACTGCACATTTGGGGGTTATTAGCACCCGAAAACCGTCAATTAACCATAGTTATCAGGGAAATTAATACTCCTTCCCGCGATTTTAGGTTTAAACTACAGCCAGAATGTTGCAGCAAAAGTAGTTACCTCAACCATGATCAGCATCGAAGTGGTTTGCAAGCAAAACCTTCCCGGGCGCCTTGATGATCCCCGTTCTGCCAATTAACCTTTGGAGAGGGTTTCGGAGGTCCAACACAGCATATGTAAGCCAGGCGGCCTCCTAGAGTTTTATTTGCTACAGCAAATGAGGAACTTCTACCCCTCTGTATCAGGGGGGACTCTAAACGAGATATTCGAACATGGAGCTATTCTTTATACGTAGGCATAGTGAAGTGCTCGGAAATATCGTAGCCGACGAACTGGTAAAAGCCGAGGTACGTCTACAGCAGAGTCACATAGGCGGGATGCCAGAGATCACACTTTTTAAAAGTTGTAACAACTAAATCTGGTAAGATTATCTGTCGAATATCGAGGTTAACATGCTCCAGCTAGAATAGTAGTAGGACTATGGTCTGCCAGGGACGTCTATCCAGAAGAAGAAGGCGTATTTTAGTGGTGAGTAGCGGATAAAGAGGAGGAAGATATTATCGAGCAATATAGACGTCCGATCATTAGGTTGGTATAGATCTGGAAAGGTGAGTGATCTGTAGATTTGATAATCTGCTTATTATACTCAAGCAAATACAGCCGAAATTTTTGGGAGACAATTTTTCAAAAAACTGTACATAACCCCAAATAAAATAAGTCACTGTAATTATTATGGAACATCACACGTTAGCAAGATGACAGTTAATTGAGGCACGAAAAAACTTTTAATGCCATTGTGAACTTGAAAATCCCCTGGGAAAGTGTCCTGCTGCTAGTTAACATTTCAAGGGCAGTGTTTCTAGGCACAGAGTGAACTAAGTAATTTTTTTTGGCGGATAATCGCCCTGGCAAAACATCTTAAATTGACAAACTGACGGAATATTCAATTATTTATTGTATTTTATTTTAAAACATTTTTAGCTTTTACACCATCCCCCATGCACTACTAAATACATAGACACTATTGTGTATTATATAAGACAGCGAGTAACGAGTCGGAATTATCTGGATAAGTAAATTTGTTAACTTTGCCACAATTATCAACTATTTGAGGCTTGGAAAACACGTGCTTACATAAAATTAAATAGATTTGAAAGATGTTTTAATTCGCTGATATCAACTACCAGTTCTGTTCTATTCCAAACTGAAACTATAAATAAATGGAGCAACAAAAACCAAAAAGCAAAATGTATTTACTCGTCGCCATATGTCGACACACACATACAACGAAATATTTAAAAATAATAACCAAAATGTTAAAGTAAATAAACTCAATTTGAAATCAAAACTTTAGTTTTTTATCTATTAAACACTTTTAAAGATAAACAATAAAAAGTATTTTTTGTTTGATTCTTTTAAGGTAAACAAGTTTTCATTATATTTTAGGGAACCACAAGAAAAAAGGAAACCACACAAATGAAGTTAAAAAGTTGAATGGATTTATAAAAAAACAAAAACATGATTCATAGAAATTATTTATAAACAATTAAATTACGTTCTCAGCATTAAGATAAGAAAATGATAAAGCTACATTAGTAAAGTTAATGAAAAATAACTTGTATGCAAGTAAGAGTAACACATGTCATGTGGGGTGTTTCTAGGTGCTACCGACTGAATCAAGTTGAAAACGAAAAGTTTATATACATATATTGTTTAGGCTATGAACTTTGCAAAAGATTTTTTTTATTTCATAAGAAATTCCGAAGTATGCATTAAACACATTTAATACACGGCAACAAATCTTGCTAGCAACAACTACATACGAGGGCGAATTGATGTTGAAACTACCTAAATAGGAAAAAAAATTTTTTTTCGAAAAGCATTTATTTCTTAACATAGTCTCCTTTCAGCTCAATGCACTTAGTAAGACGATATTCCAAATTTTTTTTTATACCATCTGAATAATACGATTTTGGGAACCTCTCAAAATACGCGTTAGTTTCGGTAATCACTTCTTTGTTTGGGATAAATCTTTTTCCTGCGAGCCATTGTTTCAATTTTGGAAACTGTTCGAAGTTCGGAAACAGGTGATGATCAACCAATTCGAAGTGTATTTCATGTAATTTTAGCATCGTATCTAATGCTGTGTGAAACGCTGCGTTGTCTTGAAGAAACAGCACTTTTTTCTTCTTTTAATGTGGTCGTTTTTTTCTTGATTGCATCAAGCAATTGATCCAAAAATACACGATAATACTTTCCTGTGCTTGTGGATCCTCTTTCAAGACAATCGATGAGCAATATTCCGTGTGCATCCCAAAATACAGTTTCCATAACCTTGCGAGCCTACGTGAACCGTAGTTACTAGTTGTATCGTATGCAGAACTGCGATTTGGGGATACATATTTATATAACATATTTGTCATACCTACTAGATTGAGAATTCAAAACGAAATTTCGAATACTTAAAATTAAACATTCAGCAAAAATTATGAAAAGCTCATACAAATGAAGACTTATTTCTTTCTCAATATTTTAAACGTTTGAGATACCTGTTACACCGTTTCCGTTTCTCAAATGCTGTAATTTTCTTTTTTGACATTTCTTCGATTAAATTTGAAATAGTTTTGTGTTCAGTAAACACAATAAATAATAAAGCACATTATTTAATATTTTCAATAGTGATATACAATTAGAAAACAGAAAAAGATTTCTTATAGAATTGTTTTTGAAAATTAAAAAACAAAATTACTAACGTCTATAATTTGCAAAAAAGTAATGGCGTTTACTTTCTAAAAATTTCTGATGGCAATTTCAAAAGTTAGTCGCAATGGAATCTGCTTTAAAAAGTCAAATTGTTTGTAGAAACACTCATTTGGAGTTTTATAAATTTTGTAACAGACATTCATATGTTTGCACTTACATAGTGTCATGTGATGTACATATGTATGAATGTATTACTTACGAGGGCAGATTGAAGTTACCTAGTGCTAGATGCCAGCACAAATACAAAAAAATTTTTATTGTTTTTGAAATTGCTATCTGTCAAACGTCAGCTGTTAAAACTTCACCCAAATTCATCGATCATTTTATTTGTTGTAGTCGTTTGTGTTTCTTGAAAAATGGGAAAAAGTGAATTTCGTGCAGTGATTAAGCACTATTATTCGAAAGGGAAAACGGCGAGAGAGGCAAAGGAAAAGCTCGATAAACATTACAGCGAGTCTGCTCCGTTAGATTACATGGTAAATATTGGATTTCTGAATTTAAACGCTGCCGGACAAGCACTGCAACAATACCTTCAACGGGATGGCCAAAGTAGTTGGCTACTGAAGAAAATATCAAGAAAATCCTCGCTATCGATGAAAGGTCGCTGAGTCAAGTTACGTGAGATTGTTGAAATGGTATACATATCATATGAAATAGTGCTCAGCATTTTGCATGAACATTTGCATATGATAAGGCTATCGGCAAGATGGGCGCCGCGTTTGCTCAGTCGCGAACAAAAACGAGTTCCGACAGACCATTTCACAGCGGTGTTTGGATATTATAAAGCGTAATCCTGTTGATTTTTGGGGTCGATTAATAACTTTAGTTGAAACGTGGGTCCACCACTACACACCTGAAACCAAAAATCAATCGAAACAATGGATGGAAGCTGGTGGAAGTGCTCCGAAGACGGAGAAGCAATGAAATCGGCAGGCAAGGTTTTGGGATGCACACGGAATATTGCTCATTGATTATCTTGAAAAAGGATCCACAATTACAGGAAAGTATTATTGTTCATTATTGGATCAATTGATTGGTGCAATCAAGAAAAAACGACCACATTTGAATAAGAAGAAAAGTGCTGTTTCTTCAAGACAAAGCACAGGTTCACACAGCATTAGATACGATGCTAAAATTCTGTGAAATACACTTTGAATTGGTTGATCATCACCCTTATACTACAGATTTAGCTCCTACTGACTTTTTCCTGTTACCAAAATTGAAAAAGTGGCTCGCAGGAAAAAGATTCATCTCAAACGAAGAAGTGATTACCGAAAGTAACGCGCATTTTGGGGGGCTCCCAAAATCGCATTATTCAGATGGTTAAAAAAAGTGGAATATCGTCTTACTAAAAGGAGACTAGTGTTTTGAAAAAAAAATTTTTTTTCCTACTTAGGTAGCTTCAATATCAATCTGCCCTCGTACATACCTATAAATGTAGAATTCAAGCTATTAACACAAAAAAAAACCTTAACGCTTTTTTAATACTTGGAGTATTATTGTATTTATAATAAAAATGCAGGCAGAAACAATAAGAAAACGTCTGTTCATTTTTTTTTTACCAACCCTGGTGACCAACAACAACAGCAACAAACAAGAAAACAAAAAGTTGTGCAATTATAATTTACAAACAATAATACACAACCAAAACTAACAACACATGTTTACCTTCTGTTCCTTAATCTTGAAGACATTTTACTGTATGTACCTAGTTGTTGTTGCTTTTATCTGTGCATTTAAAGCACACACTTAAAATGCATCTACATCCATATGTATGTATGTTGTATGTATTTATGTCTGTTTGTAAGTCTAAATAAAAACAATTGTTGTGACACATATACGAGTACATACATATGTACATACGGTTGTTGATATCAAACAGTAAAAAAATCTAGGATATACACACATATGTACATAGGTATCAACCAAAATAAAAACTTGCATATGTACTTACGTGCATACATACATACGTATGTATGTATGCTATACCTCAGCAATCAGTCAAACTAAACGCAATGAAAACAATAATAACAACAACACAAGTATTTAAAATCCATTTTAGCATATTTCTTTTCCTTTGACGTTTTTTTCTATTTTCAGTTTATTTTGAATAAATTTCCCCATTTCTGAGTTTATTTCCACCCGCAAAATGACGTCTGTATGTACATACTAGAGGACTGCTCAAGCACAAGAAAAATGTCTTGCACTACATTGTAATATTTTCAACAGCATTGCCGTCAATTCGGTGCGTTTCGCAACGTTTTTTGTGCTTGTTGACATTTGTTGTTCGCGAAAAAATCTCAAACTAAAAAAAACATGTTTTTTGGGTTAAATTTTACGTTCTTTTAACAAGGCGTAAGCGATTTAAAAACATTTTTACACTTTTTTTCGCTTAAATTTCAGGCATTTTAATTTAAAGAAATTTTAAAGAAAATATGACATCTCACAAGCTCAAAAGAGTATGTTTTGTGGGTTAAATTTGACGCACTTTTAAAATAGCTTAGACGATTTCCAAAAAACGCAATAATATGAAAAAGCCGTTCAAAAAACCACCAGCGGGCGTATTACTGTTTGAGTATTCATTTGATTGTTTGGCGTGTGTTTTTATATTCGTTTTGTGCTATTTGTGCCGGTATAAAGCTATTTAAAAAATCATGAAATCACTTTCTTCACCCCCTTCGCCACAAGCTGTCAGACAATCATCGTTCTTGTGTTTGATAGACCATTAACTGTTCATTTGCTATATTTTGATGTTTTCTTTGGATTTTGGCTATAAAATAGGATTCAAGTACTGGAAAGCTCTATTGCGAAGGTGTTTCAAAACTATGAAGTTTTTGTTCTGCTTCATAAAGGGAACAAATTTAGGACCCAAGTGAGCTGGAAAACCTAGGATATATTAGAGAATCAGGCGGCCTGCCTACGTCGGTGTGCTTCTACATGTTCTACAGATTTGTTTTAAAGATTGTGATTGTGTAATAGTGAGCTGTGTTCTTTAGAAAATTTTGCGTGGCCTTTTAGTACATACATACATATGTATTCACGTATGCATGTACATAAGTGGATAAAATAATAAATTTTATTAGGTCAAAGATACCAGCGAAATTAAATTAGAGAGGCATTTATTTCATTGGAATTTTGAGGTGTTTTGCGCCTTGTACTCGATTTGACATGTTAAGCATTTGTTTGTTTAGTTTTACCTCCCTTTTTTTTATTATCTAGTAACAGTTTGTGAAAGAAGTGTTTAGGCTGATTTAAAGCCATGCCTTTTTCTTATAATATTCTTTTAAAGCTCCTACCAAAATCATGTTACATCTTTACTATGATTTTTAAGTCATGTCGATTTTTTAATTGTTGCTGTTAAAAATAATCGTTTGTCTCTTTTTACCCTTTTGGTGGTGTCCATGTGGTTACCTTGCCAGCCGAAAGAAAATAAGAGGAAATTAGAGAGAAAAAAACTTGAAAAACAGAAAACATGGCTTTTTTAATTTTAAACATTTTTCAGAACAAAAGGAAAGACATGTCTTTTAGACATGGCTTGAAATCATCGTAAAAATTTGCTCATTATCCTTAAAGTTAGAATCAGAACGGAAAGTGTTTGAAGGTGAAATAAGTGGAACGGTCACGATATTCCACTTACATTTGTTTTTATCTTTGGCCAGTACTCAGGGGATGACCCCTACATATGCAGTTCATTGTACCAGAACTAGAAAAATAGGTTGTGAGGAGGGGGATAGAGGGAGTAGTGTTTGTGAACATTTGACTTGAACTTTCCAACGCTATAACAGACAGGTACCACCTCTGCAGGCAACTTGTTCCACAGACGAAGCGTACGGCTGAAAAACGAATTCTCTCTGTAATATGTAGTACGATTCCCTGGGCATTCGACCACAAATGGATGAGACCTAGACGATGAACGCGTGCTACGTAAAAGTGTGCGGGTTTCGGGAACGAGATCCCTAATCTCGTGAGAGCAAAATCCATTGTCTCATTGACTTACGCTTGTAATTGCAATTAACACATGGGCTTAACAAAGAAAACAACGTTTTTTTTGGTTTAAAATTAGCTTTATATATCAACGTCTCCATCGAGAGCAACGCAATCATTCCAGCGTCACTGTAACATTTCAATACCACTTTTGTAGAACGTTTTATTTTTTGCCTCCAAATATACCTCCGTTTCAGCGATAACCTCTTCATTCGTGCAAAATTTCTTATCGGCGAGCATTTTTTCTGGCCTGCGAACAGCCAGTAGTCCTTGGGAGTCAAATACGGTGGATGTAGGATGGTTTGATTAACTTGTGACACGGCGCGTTGTCTTTTTAAACAAAATTTTTTTCTTTGCCATTTGCGGTCGTTTCTTTGCAATTTCGGCCTTCAAACGCTCCAACAACGCAATATATTATTCACTGTTAATGGTATTTCCTTTCTCAAGATAGTCGATGAATTTTACACCACGCTTATCACAAAATACCGAGGCCATAACCTTTCCAGCCGATTGTTGTGTTTTCGGGCGCTTTGGACGAGGTTCACCAGTTGCTGTCGATTCAGATGACGTTCGCTTTGATTCCGGAGTAAAGTGATAGATTCACGAATCCGGTTTGTTGCGTTTAAACATGGCCAAACACTGCTCACAATCAGCACGTTCTCGTTTTGGTTCACAGTGAGCAAATGCGGCACCCACTTTGAACAAAGCTTTCTCCTAGTCAAATGCTCAACACGTTCTTGTGATATCTTTACAATGTCAGCTAACTCGCGCAACTTCACTTTTCGATCATTCAAAGCGATTTTGTGGATTTTTTATGTTTTCTGGTGTTACCGCTTCAATTGGACGCCCACTGCGTTCTGCATCATCGGTGTCTCTACAATCACGTTTGAAGTCAGCAAACCAACGTTTGCGTTACATATGATAAATTTTCTTTTTGTCACAAAAAGCTTCGGATCATCTCCGTGTAGCGATTTCCTGATGATACTTCAATTTTTGAATTCTTTTTACACGGTTGGAATATTATGAAAATGCCTTTCTTCAAAAAAATATTGTAAAAAAAGCTGAATTAAAAAATTCCGTGTTGTTTTGTATTGCTGTATATACAAATTTCAAATAAATTCGCCGTGATCTTGTGTGTGATGAATAGAAAAAAGTTGTGCTTACAGTAGTCCCTATAAAGGCCTGCCCGTTAAAGGCCTACTCAGTCTTCCCGCTGGCTTAGTATGTGTGAAGATATGTACGTACATTTGTGTCTGGCGTACTTGCACTACATATTTTCAATATATTTATGTACGAACATACATACATATGTTTACACATATATACACATACACACATACATTTTCTTCACACTCTGCACTACTACTGCTGAAGTCAGTTTGTTTTTAAGGTTTTAGTATTTTATTTCTAAAAAAAAGAAATAGATTTTCTTTTTGATGTTGATTGTTGTTGTAAAAGTAGTAGTTGCTGTTGCTGTTCATTTTTGTTTGTTTTTTTAGTACACATTTCTTTGTTGTTATTTGCTTTTTTTATATTTAATACCTTTTGCTTTTTAATACGAGTAGATGTTTGCTTGTTTGTGTGCACTTGTTGAAATACATACATACATAGAGGTATATATTTTTTGCTCTCGTGTGCTTCTTCTTTTTTCTTGATAGTTTTTCCAAAATAATGTCATTGCACTCATTCACTTGCTCATTTACTCACTTTAATTCTTTTTTATTTATTTTTTTAATGCCTGCGACTGTGTGTGAATTTTTTTTATTATTTAAAGATGAAAACAGAAGAAAAACAAAAACAATAGACGACACTTGTGTGTCTGCTTTGTTTAACAAATATTTTATTTTTTGTATTTAAATTGTTGTTGGATATTTTTCGTCAGGATGTTTATTGTATCGTCATCATCGCCATCTCCATCTCCGTTTCCAGTTGTCAGTGTTTTTCTTTATGTTTTTGATAATGATGTCAGGGCGTAGCCCTTTTTTTTTGTTTATTAGTTTAGTATAGTTTTTTTTTTTGCTGTTTTATTTGTGCTATTAATAGAGTTTTCCCATTTTTATTGTGTTCCTTAATAGTTTTCTTTTGTAATTAAGTCATCTGTGTTTCGTTAAATGCTAAATAAATATGTGTGTAAGTATACAGGTATACTTACATTCTTGCATATGCACTAAAGGGCTGCATACAATGGTGTAAAGAACACATCTTACTACTAGGCAGTAGTTCCAAGCACTGTATATTAGAACAATATTTAAAACAAAACAAACAAGCAGTATCTAGATCATTTGGAAACAGAACAAACACTTCATAGTTTTGAAACACATACATATATGACAGTGCTGGACAGTACTAGGTTTCATAGCAAAAATTAGAACAAAACATCATACTGAAGTAAATAAACGATGACTCATAGCAAGACATAGCGAGTGCACTAAAACATTAGCATTAACACATTGGCACATGAGCATACTGTGGATACGGCACTTGTACGCTAAACAACAAATTTTATAAACAAAACTGAAGCAGAACATTCCTTGAGTGATTGAAGTTCTACTTCAATTTTGTTCTACTTCAGTTGGTTCTGTTTGTTCTAAACGATTGTAAGGCAGTATTCGTTATGTGTTTAGAATATTTCGGCACTGAAGTGTTTGTTTTGAAATGTGAAAGAAGAGGATGGATAGTACTTGAAAATATGCTTGAGCAGCCGTTTAATATGCACACACTGATTACTTAATAATTAATGTATTTTATAAGAATTTGTTTGTAATAATGCGTTTCATATTAATTTTATATTTTTCAGGATCCTGCTGGTATTTTTGAATTAATTGAAGTTGTTGGCAATGGCACTTATGGTCAAGTCTATAAGGTAAGAATATTGAAATCATTATTTAAGCATATATACATACTTGCCTGCCTATATTTTTATGGTAGTCCTAGAAGAGATAAACATTTTTAATTCGATTTGTATTAAAATATTTTTAGTATTTTATTAAAATTTTTTTTTATAATGATGAGTTAAGTTATGTGGCTAGATTTTTATGAGCTCTAAGGCTATGTTCATTAAATGCCTTCGATAACGCAAATTTCCTTGCTATGGGAACAGCACTCTCCAATAGAGGAGCTGATCCGGCAGTGGTAAAATGAGTTAGTAACATGCTAAACCTAAGCAAAGTAAAGATCAGTGCAGCTTTACTCACATATCACTGCGGTCAAAGGATGCTTTCGATAAACCCTGAAAAGGTAAAAATTGTACCATTTACCAGGAAAAGGGAAATAGGGAGCTCTACTCCAAGGATTGAGGTTGCTCCCAATATGGGCATAATCCCGGATAGGGAACTCTCATGCCTTTAGACTGCTAGAAGACTACTTGGCAGGTCCAAGGCTTAGGCCCTAGGCATACTGGTTACAAATGGAAGGACCCACTATACTATATGGCGCTCTAGTATGGTGGGGAACAACCAAACTAATACTCGTAACATTCATATCACGACTTCGTAAGGTACAGAAATTTACATGCCTATGTACCCCAACGATAGGTATGGATACACTTTTGTACCTAACACCGTTTACCGTGGCTGTTCAAAAGCAGGCAGCTGGTCAGGCGATTTCAAAAGGGAAAAACTTAAGACAGGTAACCTCATTGGGAATCCTGCAATCCTAAAAGTATCAGAGACGTAATTGATATGTCTCAAACAAGTAACCTCATAGATCCAACCCTCTCCTTTACCAAGAAGTTTGGGATCATATTCCCAGGAAGTGAAAAATGGAGCACGAACCCAAGTAGGTTGGTAATCAGATGGATCTATAATGCTCCAAGTAGTTGACGCGGGAATAATGAGGTATAGACACGCAGGAATATAACTTTCAGTAAAGCCACCACAATCTTTCAAGCAGAACTATACGCAATAAGGGAAGCGATGGATATATTTCCGATAGGGAACTCAAGGAAGTCCTGATTAAAATACCATCCGATAGTCAATCAGTTCTAAAAGCCCTGAGCAGTTGTGTCTTTACGTTCAGGTTAGTACTGGAATGTCACAACAGGTTAAATGAACTGGCAAGCTAGAACCAAGTTACTCTGATCTAGGTTCCAGGACATGAGGGGCGTTACGGCAATGAGGTGGCGGACATCTATGCCAAAAAAAGGAGCAGAGGAGACTTTTATTGGATCCACTCCAACATTTGGCTTCAACAAGAGTCTTCTTAATGAGGGAGTCAATGGAGCACTTAGATCGCCCACTGTGAAGCATTGGGACACAAGAAATATAGACTGCTACAAAGGCATACGTTGAGTGAATGGGGCTTACTATTACTTTCAATGAAGAAGCTAGTCCGGTTTTTTCACGTACTTAACCCTTAATGGGGCAAGTGGACGCACAACAGATCAACAATGGTCGAAGTGCAAGTAGTCGATGAGGGCCACACCCCATTAAAATAATAGTAATAGATTCTTTATAAAACCCAAAGTACTTCAGAAAAACTCTCTAACTCTAAACACGAGACGTTTTCCTAAGTAATTTAAATTGAGTTTTTAAATACAATCTTAAAACGTATATCGCTCCTTTACTAAGAGAACGTCGTAATTAAAAAAAGCTTCGAAAATAACAAACTTTTTAGTTTCCATACACGTTTTAGAAAAAAGTTTAAAAAACTGTTACAAATTCTGTATTGTTAGCTCGAAAAGATGATTTTTTGAGTTATGACGTTGTTTGAGCAAACGTATGTAATAAAAATGTTCATGCTAGGACTTTTTAACTCAAGTTGTGATGGCAAACGAATCAAAATTTCGGTGCCAAGAAAATTTTCTTTCTGTGCTTTTTTGTTCACCAGAGAACAAAAAATTATTAATTATTTTTTATTAAATATTGTTACGTTTTTGCCTTTAAAAACGCTGTTGCAGATTCTTCAATTGCAAATGAAATAATGACTCACACACTATTTCATTACACAGTACCAAAGTACTTCACAACTTTACACTTAATGCCACTGTGTGTTAAAACACTAGACTTGCTTACTATTTTGAGTTACGACTGTCTTGCACAAAATTTAAATTTAAACTGTCTCTCTGCCTGCTATTTGTTCTTCTTTATTATCTCTTACATCATGATCATGATCTTTCTAGTTATTGTAAATTTATACAAACAATAACAAAGCAAACACATCAAACAATAAGAAATGAAATACCAAGAAGACAAGAACAACAATAAACATCATCCTCGATATCGTTTCGAATGATCGCCCAGTTAAGTTACGTGAGATTGTTGAAGTGGTAAACATACCATATGAACGTGTGTTCAACATTTTGCATGAAAATATCGTTATGAAGAAGCTATCGGCAAGATGGGTGCCGTGTTTGCTCAATGTCGAACAAAAACGAGTCCGATAGACCACTTCACAGCGGTGTTATGATAAAGCGTAATTATGTTGATTTTTGGCGTGGATTGATAAAACGTCGGTGGATTGGCGTGGATTGATGAAACGTGCACACCTGAAACCAAAAATCAATCGAAACAATGGGTGGAAGCTTATGGAAGTGCTCCGAAGAAGGCGAAGACAATGAAATCAGCTGGCAAGGTTATGGCCACTGTATTTTGGGATGTACACGGATTATCTTAAAAAAGGATTCACAACCACAGGAAAGTATTATCGATTATTATTGGATCAATTGATTGATAAAATCAAGTAAAAATGACCACATTTAAAGACGAAAAAACTGCTCTTTTTTTCGAGACAACGTAAAAGTCGACTGAAAATATATTTTTGCATATTTTATATTCAAGTGTCTTCCAAATTTTAAATAAATTATTGAATTATTCTATACATTTTGTTAAAAAACAGAAAATTTAGAAAAGTTTGTTTTTTAACATTATTTAAAATTGGTGTGGAACTTAGTTAACAGAGGTGTGAGACATAGGGTAAGTGTACCAGTAGTCGGCAGTTTAAGACTTTTGATTTTTTTTTTTAAATAACGTTGTGGCATATGTGATATAACTATTGAATTAAATATTAATTATTCCGTTTGGTTAATTTGCCTTATTGGAGTTTAAATAAGTTATATTATCATAGTTGTTTATAAACATTTAAACATTTTACGATTATTAAAAAAAAGAGCACATTTACCAGTAGTCGGCACCAACTTTTCAGTTTTCGGCATGTTATGTACCTATTGTCGGCTTATCATTTTTCAGTGAAGAAAATACCAGACAATGAAGGAATTCAAATTTTTATTTATTTTAAATAAACGTTTTTACAATTGATTATTATACTAGTATATAAAATAAAAAAGTGAATGCGTTTATATCTTCAGCAACTAGCTTATTTTACGAAGTATTAATTTATCAGTATTTCAAGCACTTTGTGAAAACTTATTGCAAATAACCCATTAACAATTCCCAGTATCGTTTTTTAACATTTATCCAATGTGATTTCGACTAATCCACGAAATCCAAAAATGCCACACTTTCGGAAGTCATTCTTAATAGTTGTGTCCATGTTATTATCAGAGAAAACCATATGAAGTATTGGGCAAAAGGTCGAGTTCTGGCGTAGTTTGCCATTTTCTAACATTTTTTTTCTGATTTTAAAATGCTTATATTGTCCAGTTGTATTAACCAATTAAGTTTCGAGTTAGTGCATAATATATAATCCGATTATTGTCAAATGTCATATGAGACTTATGACCCTATACAAACAATATAATAGCCCCTCATTGCACACATCTATATAGTTTTGAGTTTAAAAAATGTATTGTTTCCAAAAATTTGCAATTTTTATTCATTAAAATTAAGAAAAAACCAGTAATGGAAACCACTGATGACTTTAGGACATCTCTTATCCTAGTTCTCGACAGGTGTAAAGCACTCATTTTAAACAGTGCCGACTACTGGCTTTTGAACTTATTTTATATATTCTCAGTTGCATGTACATTGAATATTAAACAATTCTTTCAAATTTGAAGTAAATTGAAGAAAAACATATATTTTCCAGTTGTCGGCGGCACCTCTATGCCGACTATTGGAAATGTTGAAATTTTTATGTTCCTAATGTCGCCATAATTAAAAATCGGAGAAATTTATATTTCTTTTTGATTTTTCTCAATAATAATTTGATCAGTTTTCTATCATTAAACACCATCTTTGATTGAAATTTAAAAAAATGTAAATAGTTACTTGTCTTACAAAATTGGCTTTGCAACTAATTTTTCCCTAAGAAAACAAGCACTACCGCATGTATTGAAGACCTCTTCACGACCAAAAGTATAAAACTCTTAAAATGCTCATCTTGGAATTTGTTTTTGCATATAGAGAGTTGAGAATATATCATTTTTATGCAATTATATTAATATATAATTATCGTTATTCTTAGTTATTTGAGTTTAAATAAAAAAAAATGCGGGTAGATGGCGAGCTTAGGTACACTTACCCTATTTAATTTACGAATTTATCTTCACGCCCTTAAAAATACTTACAACATATTTTTGTTTGTTTTTTATTTAAGTACGGAGAGAGTTTCGTAATGTTTTGCTCCTACAAAATCTAAACATCTTGTATTACCATGTAAACGTGCTTAAACAGATTTGTTTTTAATTATAGCATGGTAAAAATTCGGTTAACCGGAATTTTTCTTTAATTATTAATCGAAAACCGGCTTTTTTAAAATTGTCACTATTCGAAAAGCGGTTGTAGAAAAAAGAATATTTGGCTATATACAGGCTTTATTGCTCAAAAATTCTGCAGTATAACTATAGTGTTATAAATGGACCCAATATACATATATTCGTTGCATTGAGTTTTCAGCTATAAGAAAGTTTGTTATATCGTAGTTTCACTGTATATATTTAACATATTTTCAAAACAAGAAATTGTGGAAAATCCTTCCACGGTATTTTAACAATGGAAGCTTGAAAACATTCTCTTTAAAACTAAGAATATGAAATGTTTCCCAATTAACATTTCATATAGGAAGTTATAACAGTTCGGTTAAAATGTCATGCAATATTAACCTCTTATTAAAGCACCCTCCCTCTATTAATTAAAACCATTTTAATTGGACTCCACTGCATACGAGTGAAGAGAAATTAAACTTGACATTTGAAATAATTTCAGTGAAGCAGCAAACAGACGTTTCCCTCGTTGTCGTCGTCATCCTCAGCACCATCAACAACAACAGCAACGTGCTACTCAACTATAATTATTTCCATTCCGACTACATTCACTATAAAAGCCAAAGAAAGAATGAGCAAATAAACGGAGGAAAATGAGGTTATAAGAACAAGTCAAAATTTTAAATGAAAAAAGCTCAATATTGTGTTGTACTTTCTTCAATCTGCAATAACCCCCCACAAAGCGCCTGAACTTTAAAAACTTTAGCAGCATCAGAATACTAACGATTAAACAACAAATGATTGTTTAATTTATACAGAAAACAAATAAATTATTAAAATAAATTAATAGGCATGTATGTATGTAGAATTGCTGGCAGATTGTTGATGCTTTTTTTTTTAATTTTCTTAAAAACACCACACGAAAAATCTATTATGTAAAAAAAATTAAATTTTTCCAGAAAAGAAACTAACAAAATACCGTATGAATTTTTTTTCCTATTTTTTGTGTTCTCTTTCAAACTTTTGTTTATAATTAAATTGATAAACGACTTGCTGACTCCTACCATTTGTTAGCAGAGTTTTGTATTTTATTTTTATATTTTTATTTTTATTACAGTAAAATACTAAAAATGTATGTCTTTGTATGTGATTTTTTTATTCATCTTAAGTTTTTATCTCAAATAAACAGAGAAACATAAAAGGAACATCTATCTGAAAAGTGTATCTTCGAACAAAGTCGACAAAGTACTATTATATTTTCTATAAAAAAAAAAAAAAAAAAAAACTCAATGAAAAATACAGAAAATATTCTATGCCCAGCAGACACGCAGTGATCGAATTGCAATGAAGAGTTCATATCAAGCTCGCCAAATGGTAGAACATTTACGAAAAGTCTTATTAGATAAGATAAATACGTCTTTAAAATTTCAGTCAAAAACCACTCATTTTTAGCAAAACAGAAACAATTAACAGAGTTCTGTTAACGACTTAACAGGGCAAGAGAATGTGATGTTTAATGGAAAAAATGGTAGAGATAGGCTAGGAAGCCAAATCCTTGTTGAAAATTTAGTGTAAACTAAAGCCAAGAAGTTGATTTATGGTATCCAATCAGTTGTATAATAAAAAACATGTTGTAAGTTAAAAACAATAATATATATATATATATATATATATATATATATATATATATATATATATATATATATATATATATATATATATATATAAGAGGGCAGATTGATATTGAAGCTACCTAAGTAGGAAAAAAAGACTTCAAAAAGCATTTCTTTCTCAACATAATCAGCTGAATACACTTAGTAACACGATATTCCAACTTCTTTTATACCATCTGAATAATACGATTTTGGGAACCCCTCAAAATGCGCGTTACTTTCGGTATTCACTTCTTCGGCTCCGATGGTAGCCAGGGTATCGCTCGTTTTTAATCGATTATGTCTACCAAAATTAAGTACGAGGGCGGATTGGTATTGAATCTACTTAAGTAGGAAAAACATTTTATTTTCAAAAACCATTTATTTCTCAACAAAGTCTCCTTTTAGCTCAATACACTTAGCAAGACGATACTCAAACTTTTTTTTACCGTCTGAATAATACGATTTTGGGAGTCCCTCAAAATATGCGTTAGTTGGGGTAATAACTTCTTCATTTGAGATGAATCTTTTTCCTGCGAGCCATTTTTTCAAGTTTGGAAAAAGAAAAAAGTCACTAGGACAAAATGATAGTGTGCTTAAGGCTAAATATAAAAGCTCTTAAATAGCAACGATGAGTATCTAATATGTGGGGATTTAAACTCCCGACATAAAAATTGGATCTGCTTGCGTGCTAGTCAATGTGGAAATATTCCTACGGACTTCACATCATATTTTCCGGTATTTATTTTATTTCCTAATTCTCAGATTTATATTCCTGCTGCGTCAAACCCATCTACTCTTGATTTAATTCTAACCAACAGTCCTCAGTTCATTTCTCACCCTAATACTATTAATAATCTAAGCTCCGACAATTTACCGGTGTCATATATTTTATCTACAAAAATTACCGTGTTATTTTTCTACCATAAGATTACACATGTTATCAGTAACACAAAAAGCGTTTCAGACTGTATTACTGCGGGTGCAAGATGTACTTCACTCCATCCGATCTCCTTACTATTTATACCACCTATATCCGACCGAAAATGGAGTACAACTCTCATGTTTGGACCGATGCTCCAAAGCCTATTTTGGGGTTACTCGACCGTGTGCAGGAGAAGGCGAAGAAGCTCATCAGTGACAGTAGGGTATCCAACTCTATTGACTCACTGGAGCATCCACGCAGTGTAGGGTGTGTTACTCTGTTCTATCGTTATTGCAATGGATTTTCCTCTGACGAGATTAGGGATCTTGTTCCCGAAACTCGCACATTTTTACGTAGCACGCGTTCATCGCCCAGAGCTCATCCTTTTGTGGTCGATTGCCCGGGGAGTTGTACTTCGCATTACAGAGAAAATTCGTTTTTCAACCGTACGCTTCGTCTGTGGAACAAGTTGCCTGCAGACGTGTTTCCTGTCTGTTATAACGTTGTAAAGTTCAAGTCAAATGTTTACAAACATTACTCCCTCTTTCCCCCACCTCACAACCTAGTTCTGGTACAATGCACTGCATATGTAGGGGTCATCCCCTGAGTACTGGTTCAAGGTAAATAAATGTGGATTTTCTGAAAATCAACTTATTTGTGCACTTCACTAATACTCATCTTTCCAAATTTGTAATTAGTCTTATAACTGTATTTATAACATCCTTTATAGAGGTTTTTGCTTTTTTTGTTAATAGTTTTCCTTCAAAAATTATAAATTATTTAATTGTAATATATAACTTTTTCATAAAAAATTTTTAATATTTAAGATATAAGGTACATATACATATATACATATACATATATATAGATATACAATATTTGTTTCTATAAGTGTATAAAATTGTAAAACTTATCTTTAAATAAATATATAGTAATACAGAGTGATTTTTTTGCTATTATCTTTTTGGCAACACTAGTTTTGACAGCTCACGCACGTTTTGTATCTTGTGTCACTGTCAAACATCTTCAGTTTGGTCTATAATTTAATCATGAATCGTCTTACAAACGAACAACGCTTGCAAATTATTGAATTTTATTACCAAAATGCGTGCTCTGTTAAGAAAGTTCATCGCGCGCTTCTTCCATTTTATGGTCAGTTTAATCGACCTACTGAGGCTTCTATTCGGGCTATTGTAATAAAATTTCGCACCAAATTTACATTGTTGGACATTAAACCACCAACACGCTTACGTAGAGTGCGAACTGAAGAAAATATCGCAGCCAGTGTTGGTGATGGCCGTGAATTATCGATTCGGCGCCGTTCGCAGCAATTGGGCCTCTGTTACTCCACTACGTGGAAAATTTTGCGGAAGGATTTGGGTGTGAAGCCTTATAAGATACAGCTGGTGCAAGAATTGAAGCCAAACGACCTACCACAACGCCAAATTTTTGGTGAATGGGCTCTTTAAAAGTTAGATGAAGATCCACTTTTTTATCGAAGAATTGTGTTCAGCGACGAGGCTCATTTCTGGTTGAATGGATATGTGAACAAGCAAAACTGCCGTATTTGGAGTGAAGAGCAGCCAGAAGCATTGCAAGAGCTACCAATGCATCCACAAAAAACAACCGTTTGGTGTGGATTATGGGCTGGCGGCATCATTGGGCCGTATTTCTTCAAAGATGATGCGAATCACAACGTTACTGTGAATGGTGAGCGCTACCGTGCGATGATAACAAACTTTTTTTTTGCCCAAAATAGAAGAGCTTTACTTGCATGACATGTGGTTTCAACAAGACGGTGTCACATGCCACACAGCACGCGAAACAATGGACCAATTGAGAGGCGAGTTCGGTGAACAGTTTATTTCACGCTTGGGACCAGTCAATTGGCCGCCCAGATCGTGCGATTCAACGCCTCTAGAATATTTTTTGTGGGGCTATGTTAAGGCTAATGTCTATAGCGACAAGCCCGCTTCGATTGACGCACTGGAAGCCAACATTGCCAACATTATTCGTGAGATACCGGCCGAAATGTTGGAAAGAGTATGCCAAAATTGGACTAAGCGGATGGACCATTTGAGGCACAGCCGCGGCCAATATTTGCATGAAATAATCTTCAAACATTAAATTATATCGACCTCTTCTTTTCTTTCATGCATTTTTCTGAATTTTATGTGTTTTTTTTTTTAATTTCCGATAGTTCTTATAAAATCACCCATTATTAACATAAATAATAAAAAAAATAGTTCTGCTTTTTATGCAATCTTTAAATGCTACATGGCTCTTGTGCCATCACTGTATATAAAAACTTATTTATTCAAAATTTATTTATACGAGTACAAAAAGGAAATTTGTGGTGATATTACGAGTATTAATTCAATTAAATATATTAATTGTGTGGTGATTTTTAAATTGGTTTTATGAATTAAGTAAAAAAGTGTTAAAAATGCCAAATTATTAAAAAAAATGTATTAAACTAGCATTTTAAACACATTTGAAATTCTAATCTGTGCTAAACCTGAAAATATGTATATGCTAAATCTAGCATTAAAAGTGCTAAGTTGGCAAGCCTGCTATCAGCTGTAAAATGGGTTGTCAAAGCAATGCTGCCAACTCAAAGTTGTAAATTTCTACAAAGCACCTTTTATGGGGCATTTACTTGTACCCAAAATCAACTAGATTTGAATGAAAATCTTGAACAAAATCTTAAGCGTTTACACTTTCGTGATTTGACATCTTGCAAGATTTCATTTCCATAAAATTTGTTTTTGCAAAGGGTTTGGCAATAATAAATATCACAATGAACAATCATCTAAAAGTACAGTTTTTTTTTATTGCAGCGTAGTATTTTTAAGTACTGATTTGAACAAAATCACAGTTGTATAATAGAGTACTTATAAAAATCTATTATAGCGCATTTACACCAACTTAAAATTTAGTAGATTTGAATTGAAATCTACAACGAAATCTATATCGTTTACACCACCGTTTTTTGACATCTAGCAAGATTTCATTTGCTCAAAAATAATTTATGCATGCGGTTTTGACAATACAATATTATCAGAGACTGAATACACCAGCATTAAAGTGTATATTTTTTGTGCCCATAGACTGCATACACCACATTAAAGTGTAATTTTTGTTGCAGCGTAGTATTTTTAAGTACTTTTTGCAAGAAATCACAGTTGCATCGCTTAGTACTGAGTAGATTTCAGGAGATTTCGTCGAAATCTACTCATAAAGTAGATTTCATTTTGTATGGGAAATCTTTTCAAAATCTACTAGATTTGGCTTGAAATTTCGAATGAGTATATTTCGCTTTGGTGTAAATAGGATATTAGATTTCGTCAAAATCTGGTCGCAAAGTAGATTTCATTTAGTATGGAAAATATCGTCAATATCGACTAGATTTTAATCGAAATCCTGTAATTACCTATAAGTTTTTTAAGTTATTTCTTTTTATTTATTAATTGTTTGCTGGGTAATTGGTTGTTTCTGTGTTGCGTGCATATCTCTTAAATTTGACTGTAAAACAAATCCATTCATTTATATGTTATATATTATTAAGTTTTTCTATTCATTTTTAGTGCAGTTTACTTGTGATTATTTCTTTTTAAATATTTTGTATACATACAAACATAATTATGTACATACATATGTACATATATAAGTTTTTGGAGTTAAAAACAAACAACAGAGAAATATGTATAGATTTATATAGAACGCGCAGGCGGAAAAAACAAAGAAATAAACATATTATTTTTATTGTTTGATAATGACAATAAAAGATAAAATGGTTAAACATCGACTGCAAGTTATACAATTAAAAAGAAATATATTGTATGTATGTATATATGTATGTACTCGTACACAAATAAATTTCGAGCACAATATAATATTATTGAGTTGCACTAAACTTATAATTTTTCTTCTTTTTTAGTTAATTTCGGCGATTTGTGCGAATAAAGTAATATTATATGCAAAAAAAAAAAGCTTTTGTGCACTATTAAAATTTCAAGGCTACTTACTGCCCAGGAAATTCTGGGTGGACAAGCTTTTCTTGTTCTCGTCTATTTTCTTTTTTGTTCGTGAATTTAACTCAGTCCAAGTCTGAAATCACACAATTGCATTTACAAATATATATTACACACAGAAATTAATTTCTCTTCTTTTTGCAATGCTACACACTTGCTTCTCGTTTAGTTACTTGGCGTTAACCGTCACTAGAGTTAATTGGCTGAAATATAAAAAATATTTAAGTACTCATTGTACGGAAAATATTGCCTTAAGAACGTGGATGTACCAACAATTTTTCTGAAAACGTTAAACTAGCCGTACAACATGCTATCACTAACTATTTAAGCTTCAGAAATGTGAACGATATAACCACTTGTTCATCAGAAAAAAAGAGTTAGAAGAGAGTGGCAACTCCACAGATCTCTCCAGCTTAAAATTAGGTTATTTAAATGCATAACTCAGCTAAGAAATCTGCTTGAAATCCAGAGAGTTACTTCTCTTAAAGCATATTTGAAAAGCCTTGATGGTACTCCTCAATCCGACAATTCCTTGTGGAAAGCGGCAAAAGGTCTGAAAAGACCCATGAGAGGTAAGCCACTCTTGCGAACTTCAACGGGGGACTGGACAAGAACTGATTCTGGAAAGGGGATGTTGTATGTTAAACATTTGAAAAACGTTTTTAGCACAAATGCTACAGCGAATAATACAGCTGAACTACCGTCATATCCCTCTAGACCACTTATATCTTTGAGATGTCTAAAACATTATTAGCAACACAACTAACTCTCAGAAAAGCTCCAGGTATTGATAAAATTACTGGTAGAATGCTTGAACAGTTACCTCGTGTAGCTAGCAGTATTATCTCGAGTATTATCCTGCAGAGTGGAAAGTGTCCATGTGTACTATGACACCCAAGCCAGGGAAGGATCCAACAAAAGTAGCAGCATATAGACCAATAAGTCTACTACCAACAATTTAAAAACTGTTCGAAAAATTGTTAATGGCGAAGTTGACTACAATATTGAACGATGTGGGATGTATCCCTGATCAATTCCTCTTTCGTGCTAAACACGGCACCATAGATCAAACGCATAGACTAGTAAATTTCATAAGAAAAGTTTTTGAGCACAAGATGTATTGTTCAACTCTATTTATTTCCCAAGCTTTTTATGAAGTGTGGCACGACGGTTTGATGCATGAAATGAAGTTAAACTTGTCTTCAAACAATCATAAGCTTCTGAAAAACTACTTAAGCGGCCGGAAATTGTTATCAGAGAAGGTGACTTTATAAACCCGTGACAGAAAATCGAAACAGGAGTTCCCCAAGGTAGCATACTGGGCTGGGACCTACTTTATGTGGTTTTACGCCACTAACATGCCAACGAGATCCAGAATCCACACTTCAACTTTTGCAGATGACACAGCATTCTGCAGCGTACATGAGAAGCATCAATTCGCCTCACAAAGTTTGCAGGAATATATTTCAATATTATAGAAAATGTCAATATTATAAAATGGTTAACTTTGGAAAATCAAAGTTAATGAACAAAAATGTACTCATGTTACATTTACACTGCCCAAGCAAACATGTTCGCCTATCCACATTAACAATCCTATTCCGCAGTACAATGAGGTCAAGAACCTTAGTATTCACCTCGACCTTAGGCTAACGTGGAAGTCTTACATTGATGCGAAAGTCACTCAGATAAAATTTAAAGCAGCGCAACTAAATCTGCTTATGGGTAGAAATTCTACTTTGAAGTTAGATTGCAAACTTTTGCTACACAACGCAAATCTAAAGTCTCCATGGTGTTTGCAGAATTCAATTATTGGGCATCGCCTCAACGTCAAACATTGAAAAAATTTAAAGTCGACAAAACAAAATTCTTCGAACGATTACTGCAGCTCCATGGTACGAATAAAACTCACGAACTTACAAGGATCTGTGTGTTCCACTGGTAAAAGACGAATATTCTAAGTACGTGATAAGGCATATCAGTAAACTGGAATTTCACCCAAATCCTCTAGCACGCTACATACTTAATTTTGCGGCCACTCTCGGTTGAGAAGAAGGGATACTCTTGCCACCATCAGAGTGTTAAATGGGTGATTTTACCGATATTGTTGGCGAAAAATAAAACTTTTTCTAGTATTGGCTGGACTTAATTAATATTTTGTGAATACTTATTGTTAGTTCATATTTTTAAGATTCAATAAATAAATGAATGAAAAAACAATGTGAATGAGTTTGTTTTCTGACAATATTTTTTTATTGCAAGTTTATTCTTTTTGAAAATAATAGGTCTACTGGAGAACTCCGGTTTTGGTTCCATAAATTCTACCAGAACCAGCAGCTGACTTTATGCTTTATTGTTTAAAAATGTTATTTATGAACTCTTAGATAATTAAAACTTTTCCATTATAAACTTTATTTATTTATCTTACACAACGGCGTTGGATTCTTCTAAATGTTGCTTATTTACTACTAGGTACGTCAACTTTAAATTTCCAACAGGGTCCTTTGGGTCCGTGATAGGAACTGCCGAAAGCTGTTTGACTTGTTGTAGCTTCCCAGCGGGGTGCAGGTTTACCTTGGTGTACACCAAACCAGTTCACTCTGCTTTCTGAGGTATAAAGAGGAAGGAGTCCCTCGTTTGTTGTAGCAAATAAATCTCTAGGATGCTAGACTTCTGAAACCCGTAGCAAAGGTCTAAAATTGGCAAAGCCGAGGGAGATTCTGCTTAGCAGATCTCTCGGTGCTGATTATGGTTGAAGTGCTTGCCTTGGCTGAAACGTTTTGGCTGCGGAATAAACCTAAAATCGCAGGAAGGGGAATAAGTTTTCCTGATTACTTTGGTGCATGCCTTTTTTAGGGGGCTATCAACCCCCTGAGGTGCTCTTTTTTTGCAACTGATACTTATACTGTAAAGAACCAGGAGTGATAGTTGGGCGGGTGAGTTGCTTAAGGGGTGATGCTCTTTTTTCGGCCTATCAACTCATAAGCTTTGTTTTCCATTGGCTGTTGGGTAATTACATGCGGGAGCGATTAAAAGGCACAAACTCTTGAAGGGTTTGTCTATATGGCTACAAACTTATGGCAAAAAGTTGCAACTGGGGTGAGCCTAGAAAGCCACACGGGGACGCTGGTGAATCGTGAAAAATTGATACCGTGGATTTGGTCCATCATCAGATTAGGCCGTAATGGCACTTGCTGAGGTAAATCAATTTCACAACTGTACCATGGTTCTGATTTGCAGATCTCTCAGTGATGATCATGGTTGAAGTGCCTGCCTTGGCAGAAACGTTCTGGTTGTAGGTTAAACCTAGAATCCCAGCAAGGGGAATTACGAGTAGTTTCACTGATAACTGTGGTGCATGCCGGTTTTCGGGGCTAATAATCCTCCGAGGTGCTGTTGCCTATCAACAGATACCTGTACTGTAAGGAACCAATGGTGATGTTTAGACGGGTAAGTTGGTTAGGCGCTGATGTTCTTAACGGGTTTCAGCCTACCAACTCATTAAGCCTTCTTCTTTCTATTGACTGCGGGGAAATTACATACAGGAGGAATCTGCCGAAATGAAAACTTTGCAAATATTTTAGTGCTGAGTCAGTGAAATTTTTGTTCTAAAACGAATTTCGCTAAATCAATAAACACTTTCATTGCAACAAAAAGGAAAAAAAATTATTATTGTTCCACATAGAAATAAATTTTTTAATTGTTGGCAAATCGTTTATTAAAAATTTGTACAAATAATTTTGTGAGCATTCTTTCCGTGTATACTAGTAAAATTAATTTTAATTGGGTGTTTAAATAAAAAAAATTTACTATATTATTTTTTCAAGCCACTTTGTTGACTTTTTTCTTACAAAACAAAAAATATTTTTGTTTATTTTAAAATTAAAACCTTATTTTTGCGTTTAACTCATTTAAGTATGCAGGTTATATCATATTTGGGCTTGAATTAAGGTGCGAATTCATTGGCTTTTGTTTCTGTCATTAAATACACAAAAAAAAAAAAAATGAGAAAAAAAACATTTGAAATGTGAAATAAAAATCAGCCGAAACAGCAAGAAAAATACGAATAACAACCTCTACATTAAGAAAAATACGCCAAAAATATATAAACAATATGAACTTGTTTTTTTTTTTTTAGATTATTTAAGATATTTATTTGAATTTGTGTTTAAATTACATCATTTGTTTTTCTTTCGTACTGCAACAAAAGCAGCCAAAATGGTGATGTGATTTATTTTAGTAGATCTATTATCCGGGCAAGTAATTATTGTTAGAGCAAACGCGTGTTGTATTTCAGTTAACAGGGAGAGGTTTAATTAAATGAAATATTATTATTATTTTATAATCTTAAGCAGGACATAAGAAAGAAATTATTTTAGTTACAATTTTTTGTATACACTCCGGTTCACTTATTTAAAGGCACTAAAAATTCTGTATCGTTTGCAATTTTTAACCGATTGGAGAATTTTTAAAGAGAAATAGAAGCTAGACATCTTGAGATATTTTTTTTTTTTTATAATATTTTATTTGCAATCTGTTTACTAAAAAGAAAAAACAATAAGCAAATCTATTAACTATACTTAGAATAATATAACAGTAGTGTTAAATTCCATTAAATTTAACAATTTAAAATTATTTTTGGTTTTTTAAAAATCTTACAATGGTGTTTTTTATCAAAATATATACGCCTTAACAACTAAAGGGGAGATCAAGTATATGTAGTCTTTTTAGTCGTCTTACTTCATCACCGTCATCTAATAGAGTTATCGCAAGAACATTTCCATGGCCGCTAAGTCTTTTTAGATAATTCGTGCTGTACTTTTTAATTTCATCTTTAATACTTGGAATATCGAGATCATTATGTATTGTAGTGTTTCTTATGTACCAAGGAGCACCTATTATAAGTCTAAGGGTTTTAGACTGATACTTTTGAATGATATCAATGTTAGAGTAAGAAGCTGTTCCCCATAATTGAATACCATATGTCCATACAGGTTTTAATACTGCTTTATACAATAGTAATTTGTTTTTAACACTTAATTTCGACGATGGCCCGAGAAGCCAGTACATTTTTCTTGTTTTAGTGTTCAGTTGTTTTCTCTTTGCTTTTAAATGTGCTTTCCATGTTAAACGCCGGTCAATGTTGAGACCTAAATACTTAACTTCATTTGATTGAGGTATTACAACTCCGTTCAGATATACAGGCGGACAATCTCCATTTTTGAGGGTAAATGTGACGTGAGTAGATTTTTCTGCATTCACTTTAATGTTCCATTTATTAAGCCAATCACTAATTAAGTCAAGCTGCATTTGAATGATGTTAGATGCAATACCTGCAGATTCATTTACTGCAAGTAAAGCTGTGTCATCAGCGTAGGTTGCGACCACTACATCGTTTTTTTGTTGGCATGTCAGAAGTGAATAATGTGTACAGAGTTGGACCCAGTACGCTTCCCTGCGGCACACCAGCCTTGATATCACCAATTTCAGAATTCTCGTCATTGATGTTAACATAAAAAGTACGTTCACTCAGATAGGACTTGAGCAGTAAGTAGAATGGAGCTTCTAGCAAATACTTTAACTTAAACAGAAGGCCATTAGATATAAAAAAAAATAATGACAAAAGTGGTTTTCTTAACTAAAGAATTTTTTTTGAGTAATTTATAAAAATAAGTCTAAAAATGTGCTCACGTGAATAAAGGCATTTTATTACTATTTCATTATTTTTAAAGTAAGCGATCAGTCAAAATGGCAACACAAAAAATTTTAAGTCTATCGGAAAAATCTAAAATCGATGTTTACCGTTCTGAATGATATTCTAACCGCGCAATAGCTAAAAAAATTAGAAAAAAGTGTTAAAAGAAGGGTTTCATTGCCTTTATTCTACGTATAAGAAAAGAAAAATCATCAGAATTGCTTCTAATTCTTAGAGCTGCAAAATAATCGATAGTACTATCGATAGTATTGATAGTTTTATTTTTAGCTAACTATTGATAGCTTTTGTTCGATAGCGATACTATCGACAATTTTAGAAACTAAATACAAAGCCAGCTAAATGTAGTCAGCATAATAATATTTCTGACAACTTATTCCGGCAGGTTCCTGGCCGCTTTTATGTATTTATAGATGTAGCGTGATTTACATATGAAAATAAATTTTATAAAGCGTATTATATATCAAAGTAAATTGTATTATTACTTATGTCTCATATAAACTATATTTAAAATAGCTTGTTTTCTATGTTTCCCAGCTATCTATATGTCGACATTTCATAGGAACTACCCTAATCATCAGTAGACTTTGGAAATTTTTGAAAGATATTCTCAAACATTCAACTTTATATCCCAACAATATAAATAAATTGTTGAGAATTTAAAAGAAAAATGCTCTAATAATACCTGTCAAAACACAAAAAACAAGCTTTTTCATTTATACACGTCTCTAACATTTCTTTACACCTTTCAAACAAATGAACAACCGTTGGTTGCTACGATTTGCTTTTTGAAAGTAGCATTTTTCTTTTAAATTCTCAACAATTTATTTATATTGTTGGGATATAAAGTTGAATGTTTGAGAATATCTTTCAAAAATTTCCAAAGTCTACTGATGATTAGGGTAGTTCCTATGAAATGTCGACATATAGATAGCTGGGAAACATAGAAAACAAGCTATTTATAATTTTGATTGGTATAAATGGTAGAAGCTAAAAGTAGCGAATAAAAAAACTTAATTGTTTGAATAAACTATATTTTTTATAATTTTTTTTTTTTTAGGAAAACATAGCTACTTATATCTTTCGGCGGTGACTAAATGCCTACCACAAATTAACAAACTTCGTTTTTTTTTTGCATACAGGTGACGCAGTATTGCCAAGCCTAAGGATTTTATCTTTTTATATAGATTTACTTTGATATTTCAACATTTAAGGGGAAAAAGGCAGATTTTATATGATTAGGCATATTATAGGAGTTTTAAAAATGATCTAGAATGGTTAACACAAGAGTATAGATGGTATATAGACAAAAGTGTATCCAGTATATGTATATATAGCAAAATTTACCGTCATCTGTAAAACATATTGATGGAATTTCCATTTTTAAATCCAGTTGCAAGGAATACTTGTTTAATACAATTGAAACGCTATTAATGTAAATTTATAAAAAAAAAAAATACTTTTGTAAAATATTTTATAATCAATTTTTTTATAATATGAATACTTTATTTGTACATGTGGTTTTTTTTGCCAACTTGCCTCAAAAATCCCTTTATGGCGCTGAGACTAAATTTAAAATTGTAAAATGAATTTTGTTTAAATAAAATAACAGCTATGTTGTATATAGTTGAAAAAAAATTATATTTTAAAAATAACGTAGTATACGCCCATTTAGAAAATCATATTAAAACTGCTGAGAATGGGGTGCTATTACGCACTATGGCACCTTCGATCTTGAATTTCAAAGTACAAAAATTACTGGTGCAAAGCTATAAAATATTATTGGCATCCGCTTTTCTGAAGTTCAATGAATTATTTGGCCCGATATCTTGCCAGAGTAGTAAAGCAGTTCATTGCAAGACAAAATGTTGATATTCTTTACTGGGTACACTATTCGCCAGATCTAAACATTATCGAAAATGTCTGGGGTACACATTTTGATGACAAGCAGTCCCTACTTCAGGATATTAAGGATACTTGGAATCAAATTTCGTTGGATTACATAGATTATCTTTATTTGTCAATGATAATTCATATATTTGGAGTTATTAAAAATAAAGCGGATTTTATCCATTACTAATCATTCTTAAGTAAAGTAAATATAACAATTATAAGGAAAAATGATTAAAAGAAAAAAAAAACGGGTTTTCATTGAAATTAGTTAAGGTGCCTTTATTCAAGTGAACCAAAAAAATTGCACTTTTGGACTTTTTTCTTTGGTTCTTTGGTTAAGAAACCTATTTTATCATTATTTTTTTTTTTATATCTCAAGATGTCTAGCTTCCATTTCTATTTTAAAATTCTCCAATCGGTCAAAATTTGCGAAAGATACAGGCTATGAATATGAAATTTGTAGTGCCTTTAAACAAGTGAACCGGAGTGTATGTAGGTTGTATCATAAGTAATTTTGTGACCTAATAAGTGAATACATATTTTGTTTACATTATTTTTTACAATTATTTTTGAAAAACTTTGGTAATTTATGATGGAAAGACAACGTTCCTCAATTTCACTTTTCAAGTCAGGCAGCCAGTTTATTCACAATCTCTCATTGGTCTTGTGTGAATAAACAAAGTATACAGAATATGGAACACCCAAATCTAATTCTGCCGAAAATTAAATTGAAAAGTGCAAACAAGTTGCGGTTAATGAGAATAGTATTCAATATCGGGCAATGTGACTGCCCCAATTAGAGAAAAATCTAGAGTTGTGGCACCAACAAGACGGAGCCACAGCTTGTTCAAATAGGCTCTCTTGCGCTTAATTATAACTTTACTTATGCGTGCGCTACTCTATATAAAACAATTTTTTTACAGTATGTAAACTTGTAGCCAAACTATTTTTCTTTTCTATTTTCCAGGTACGTTCAAATTGGCTTAACATAATTTTTATTTGGTATGTAAAAAATTCTTAAAACTCATTTTCTGTCTGTATGTAAACTCGAAATCAGCGCCTAGTGACGACGTTGATTTTCGTATTTTTCTATAAAAAAAATCCTATTATAAGCTACGAGTACGTCTGTTAGTAAAAAATTAATAAACCAATTGATTTAAAAGCCAAGTTCCCTTCCTTGGATTACAAAAAGGGTTTTTTTTAATACAAATTGCTGTGACCAATAACTTTTGGTTAAAGAAAACCAGATGCGACCGTTACGGCCTAATCTGACAGTGGAACAATTCATCGGGGTGTTCAGCAACTACCAACTTCTTATCATATGTTTTTAGCCATACAAATAAATCCCTTGTTGAAAAGCACGGACCTTCTAATCTCTCCTATATACAATTCACCAGGAATATAATGTAAGACAAGGCTGCACAAGTTGGTGTCCCGAAACCCGAAGGGAACATTTTAGCTTCTAACAAACTAAGGGTGCCTTGATGGCTGATTTGGTAGAGTACTCGACCAACAGTCTCGAGGTAAGAAGTTCGATTCCTGCCTCAGACCCTGGGTGTTACTGCAAGACCCAGGCTGCACAACGGACTTATCTGGGATGTTTGCTGATCACCGTACAGTTCGAGTTAGCCCCTGGCGAGGGTTTCGGAAGTCCCAACACAACCTAAGTCATGTTGCTATTTACGATCTCCTAAAGTTTTATTTGCTAGGGACTCCTAATCCTCTGTACCCCAGATAGCAGAGTACACTGGTTAGGCATGCATCAAGCATAACCTAATCCACGGGGGGATTTACGCAGACCAGATTGTGAAAGCTGATGATGGACCAACTTCACGGGAACACCACGATTCACCAGCACCCCAGTGTGCCTTTCTAGGCTCACACAAGTCTCAACTTTTTGCCATAAGATTGTAGCAATATGGACAAACACTTGACTTCAGGCTTTCTAATCCTTTCTGTATGCAATTTTCCAGTAGTCAATGGAACACAAGGCTTAATAAGTTGGTAGGCCAAAGTCTATTAAAATATTCAGCCCTTAACCAACTCACCCGTCTAACCATCACCCCTGGTTCCTTACAGTTCTGGTATCTGTTTCATAACAACAGCACTTCGGGTAGTTTTGGGCCCCGGTATGCACCAAAGTTATCAGAGAAACTAATTCTCCTTCCTGCGATTAAAGTTTAAATCACACCCAGAACGTTCCCAGCAAAGGCAGGCACCTCAACCATAATCAGCACCGAGAGATCTGCAAGGCAGAACCTCCCAGGAGCTTAGCTGATCTCCGTTCTGCCAATTTTAACCCTCTGTAAAGGTTTCGGAAGCCCAACACAACATAAGTCTTGCGGCTTCCTAGAGTTCTATTTGATACAACAAATGATTGACTCCTTCCTCTCTATGCTCCTGAGTGCCCTGGTTATTAAAGAAGACAAAAAATATTAACAATCATACGGATTAGTAGGGGACAACAGGCTTTTTCGTAGCCGCCGCTCACTTGCCAAGTTTCGCCGAGTATAATTGTATTCAGTATCATAACCATTGTTGTCATATTATATTTTAATATTTTAATTTCTGAAAAAACCTTTCGACCAAAAAGACTTTTTTGTATGTTTTTGGTTATTAAAAAAAAAGTAAACTGGACCAATTTCCAATTTCATAGAAAAAAATCTTTTCCGCATCTCAAAAAACCAGCAAAACAACATAACAGAGATTATTTTCAAACTTAACTTTTGCACATCTTCGATTTACAAATCGAATTTTGAATTTCTTAACTGATTTAACTAGACTCACTAGGTACCGATGACTAACATACATGATTTGCGTACGTACTCGTAAAGCCAATAAATTCTTTACCAAAATGAAAAGCAATATTTTTTTCTTCAATTTACATACATATATAAACACTTTAGAAAGCAACTATGGTCACAGGGAATTATGGGTGCAAATTCCAAGTAAATACTCAACAAGAAAATAATGCAAAACCAAAAAAAGAAAAAAAAAACAAAGAAACTTTAAATTCTTAAAAATAAACAAATTAATATTCTTCTTTTTAATAACAAAACCTGATTTCTGTTCACAACATTCATATTCACTCTTTTTATTTATTCATAACGAAGATTTCTTATTAAAGAAAAAAATCACAATGTTTTTTTCTTTTTTTATCTTGACAAAAAAAAAAAGTACCAACAACAACCCGGCTGGCTAAAACCGACTCAACTGGTCTCTCCAATCTCTGAGCTGAGGCATGACAAACGTCATCTTTATTGTACAATGCGAATATGAACATAATTTGTCATCTTTATGTGATGATGACTAAACTTGGTCAGCAGATGAAAAATTCAAATTTATTAACAAGAAAAGCGTTCGATATCTTGCTGCACTAACGAGCTTCAGTCAACCTTTGATTAACACGGAGCCATGAAAAATAATATGCAAAAAAAAAACAAGAACTAGTATTTTACACGTATCTCGATTCCATGTAAATTAAAAACTAATTTTTAATTCTTAACTGGCTGTCCCCATAACTATTCAATTCCTGATAATTGGTTTAACAATGTAATGAAATGTTACACTTTATTTCTGAAACGGTTTGTTTTCTTGTTGTTGTTTTTTATTCCTGTTTTAGATCTAACTAAGCGGATGGCCATCACAACAAAATATTTTTGTATTTTAAAATGGAATGCAAAATTTGGCAGATAAACAAAAAATAATAAGCAAATCATGTCCCTAAAGTTCTTCTTTATGACCAAACTTCAGCTTCGTTGTTTTCTAATCACGATATGGGTCACATTCTACGTTAAGAGGTTATCTTATATTAGGAATGGCGGCCTGGAAAATATATTTAAAATAATAACTTTTTTCAATATAATCGCATTTAATCAGGTAGTTTGATTACATGTTTAATAATGGCCAGTCAAGTAATCTACTTTAGCCGGTATTTTAAGTGACCAACGTAGATACTCTACACAGGGTAAATACCTAAAGGACTGGACTGGGAAAGATAAATTGAAAGCAAACCTTATATCCATAAGAATCAAAATTTAGTTATTCAATTTTTCACTTGTGATGTTCTATGCGGTCCCCGTCTGGTCCACTAGTGCAAATTGCCAGTTATAGGTAGCTCAAAAAAAGCTTTTAAATGAGTTATACTCATCCTCGGGTTTTAATCTAGTCGCAGTTAGTTGTGTAATTAGTTATAAATGAAAATTAAATAGGTTTTTGCCAATTTTCTCCTCCAAAAATAATGTATATGGGGCAATCCAAGTCAAATCGGACAGTTCGGAGAAAAAATTTTTTTGACTTGCTTTATTTTTTATTGTATTGATGTCCCTATTGAAGAGCACATTTCACCAAATTTTTAAAATTTTGTTGGCTTATGATTTCAGAGATATCGCGTTTTGAAAAAGCCTAGTTATGAGAAACGCGTGCCCACTTTTTAATATCAGTCCAAACAGAATATTTTTTTTGCATTGTTTTTCTTTTTCTGTCTACTATCTAATAAAAAATAGAAAAAAAAATTGTGCACAGTGGGATTAGATGCGTTTTTCGGGATTTATTATTTTAAATAAATTTTTCTCACTGTTTGTACTCTTCGATTTTTTTAAATTTTTATTGTATTTAACTTTGATTTTATCCACATATTTCAAGACCCGTTTGGTAGTGAGATTCGAATAACTACTATTTTTCCTGATTTTTTTAATTTTTTCTAAAAATAATATTTTGCGTTAAGCCACTGTGCAAAAATTTTCTAGGACTTTGTAGGATATATTTTAAATACTAATCCATATATAGATCTACTTTATGTAGATAACGATTAAATGTTTAATCAATTAGTAATGCGTTATATTTCAAAGATTTTGTTACAGAATAGCAAAGGGACAGGTCAGGGTAGATACTTCTTTCTAGGTAAACATGAAATTAAGGTAGTTTAGGCATTGCAGTTTATTGTTAAAAAATATATTTTATTTATTATTAAACATATTTGATATTTTCACATAATTTTCAAACTATATATGACTTTTTAGTGTAGCCGTCGATAGTACCTATTAAAGTAGAAACACCCATATTCGTTTTTTGACTTATGATCTGGCCTTATCTGCAATGGATAGCTGTATTACTTACCGCGATTTTCGTAATATGGATTATAATCTGTTTCATTACCTTATTGGGAACATTTTTTGGGGCCACATAATGTGAACGAAATTTGTTTGACTTATGTGTTCCAATCAGAACTACTCTGATCAGAGTCACTTCAGTACAGATAGTGTTCAAATACATAATCCCTTCAGTTTTCGTTGTGTCAGTAAGCTTGAAGTTTTAGAAAGTTTATCTTCAGTAATATCCAATGTAATTGGCTCGGATAAATTGGATCCTAGATTTTTTAAAGATCCTCACACCCGTGCTGCTACCTTATCTCATTTATTGAACACTGTGCTTATCAATCTATTTTTCCTGAGAAATGCAAACAATCTAAAATGATTTCTATTCCTAAATATATGGCGAACATTATAGCTAAACAAATCAATCATTATTTGGATTGCAACAATTTACTTTCTGATCGACAATCGGTCTTTAAAAAAGCTAAAAGTTGTACTACAGTTCTAGTCAACCTGATTGAGGATCTCAAATCTAATTTGGATAGGCATCAAGTGGTAATATTGGCTCTCTTGGATCACAGTAAAGCATTTGATACAGTTAATCTATTGACTTTTTTGTTGAACTTTATAATTTCTAAATAAAATTTTTGGTTTGTACATATGTACATCGGGTTTTAGTTCAAGTTTTTCCTTTCTTAAGTTTTTTCTTAAGAAGGATTTTTTACAGTACAAATTTGCTGTGGTCAATACTTTTTGATTGAAGAAGACAAGAAAAATAATAATATTTGTTACAGTTGTTCATGCTATTTTATTAACTAAACTCCAGAAACTAGTTCATTTTTCAAGTACTGCGTGTAATCTTTTGAATAGATCTCAACGTGTTCATGTGAGTAACAATATTTCTGATACACTAAGGGTGAAAAGGGTCCTAAGATAAAGCCCCAAGGCTTTATCTTGGGACCGATTCTATTTTGCATATACATTAATGATTTTGTGAAATCTGAATTTGTGAAGTACGCGACAAGATATATTAACAAACCTGAATTTCATCCAAATACTCTTGCAGTTAATATTCTTAGCTTTGGTGGTCATACCCGTCTGAGAAGGAGGGATACTTTGGCTACCATTAGAGCTCTAAACAGATGACTTTCTGAAATAATATTCGCATAAAAATAAATTTTTGTCCAGCACTGGCGGGACTTTAATCACAATTTTTTTTTTTATTATTAAGGCTTGAATACTTATTGTCATTACATTTCTTATGTAGATTCAATAAATAAAATAATAGTTAAAAAAAAAATTAATGATCTGCTAGACTTATTTTCGAATTGTGGGGTCCATTTGTATACAGATGATATAAAGCTTTATTCAAGTACCCGCTGTGGCCAGTTGGGGAATTGTGTAAATGCCATTAACTCCGACTTGAATAGACTTCATATCTGGGTTTCTGCCACTGGTCTTTGCATTAACCCAACAAAATCTAAATGTATTTTAATATCAAATTCAAATAAGGTATTTGACGTACCTTAAGTGAAAATTAACGATAGCAGAACAGAATTCGTCAAATCGGCATCTAATTTGGAAAATGTTTTTAATACTAGGCTATCGTGGTCGAATCACCTGAGTGTGACAGTAGGAAGAATCTACCATATGTAGATTCACCACCATTTGTTATACGTAAGCAACTTGCGAAGCCAGACTCGGCGATCATTCATAACGATATCGAAGATTTTCTTGATATTTGCTGCCGTCCTGTTGGTGGTTTTGTTGCAGTACTTGTTCCGTCTTGTTTAAATTCAGCTGACTTATTGAGTTGCTTTTCCAACCCGAATCGCATGCTATAACATGACTGTATTCTAATTAATAGTAAAAAAATTAAGCTTTGATGTCAAAAAATTTGATTTGGACATAAGTAAGAGTTCCTGAGGTTAGTTAGGTCATTTAAAAACAGGTTAAATACTGGAGTTCCTGCAATGCAGACGAATGTATTAATACTTAAGCATAAGACGTTCTTCATTTGGCCATCCAATTGTTCGAAGTTTTTTTTACGACTTAAAATCCAAGTAAAAAATTTTAATACGGTGTCGTTAAAGCCAGACTTTTTTTTAAGTGCTGACAACGCTGCAGCAAATGAATGAAATATCTTTAAAAATATTCTAAAACTTTTACATACATACGTACTTTATGGAAAAGTGAATCATAAAATTTATTTGTACTAAAAAATTTTGATTTTTTTAAAATATATATGTCGTTAGCTGAAATGCCAAAAGACATAACAGAAATATAATTTTATAAGGGAACCAAAAAACTTTGTAAAATGAAAACTATAAAAAATTAAAGAAAAACAAAAAAAAAACATTGATAAGTTGCCCATGCAAATTCTTAAAACAAGTTTAAAACAAACGATTTCATTATATTTTGTTTAAAAAAAATGTGTAATTACGTCGTTTTGCACTTATCAAATAAACACACTATAAATAACGTCCATTTTGTTTTTTTATATTAATAAAAGCCTAATTTTTGATTGCAGCAGCTTAAAATTTTGTCAGACATGTACACGTAGAAAAAAACTTGATATGACAATATTCTACGGAATGTACTATTGTTGAATTATATGGTTGTGTGCAACACTACAGTTCAGTGATTTCAATTTAGGTCTTTTCGCGCTAGATTTACTGCCTGGCCCACGATGTCATTCGACATCGCTCGCTCGTGATTTTCTATTTTCTCTACATATGAAAAAATAGAAAATCATCAAAATTGATGCTAATTCTGTCTCATCCTTTTTACAAATAAGAGCAGAGTAATTAAAGCTGCAAGTAAATTAAATAGTGGAAATTATAAGAAAAGCCGCCACTTAATACTCCTCGTAAGGAAAAGCGGCTTCAATTCGCACAAGACTACATGGCATTGGATGTGTAGCAAATAGATCATGTAAATGGCTGAAGAACTGTTATATTTACGGACAAGAACAAGTTTAATTTGGATGGACCTGATGGCTATAACTATTATTTTCATGATTTGCGCAAAGAAACCCGATTTTTGAACCGAGAGTGAGGTGTTATGGTATGCTGTGCTATTACGTACTATGGTACCATCGATTTGGAATTTCAAGTGCAAAAATGGCTGATGCAGGCTATAAAATATTATTGGAATCAACTTTTCCAAGTTCAATGAACTATTTGGGCCCATATCTTAGATATTGCAACAACTGTGAAAATGATTTACATCAGCACCTGCCTTGACGGCCTAACCTGATGGTGGACCAATTCCACGGAGTGAATTTTTCACGATTCACCACCGCCCCCGTGCGGCTTGCTAGGCTCACACAGGTAGCAATTCTTGTCATATGATTGCAGTCATATGAACAACTTCTTGTTGAGGAGTTCGGGCTTTCTAATCCCTCATGTATGCAATTTCCCAGCAATCAATGGAGGACAAGGCTTAATGAGTTGGTAGGCCGAAGCCCATTAAGAGCATCAGCCCTTAAACCAACTCACCCGTCAATCATCACCACTGGTTCCTTACAGTACACGTATCTGTTGTATAGGCAACAGATCCTCGGGAGATTGTTAGCCCTCGAAAAAAGCCATCACCAAACAATGATCAACCATGATCAGCCCGGGTCGAACCGCAAGCAGAACTTCCCGGGGGCCATGCTGATCCCCGTTCTGCCAATTTATACCCTTGGTAAGGGTTTCGGAAGCCAACACAACATAAGTCATGTGGCTTCCTAGAGTTTTGTTTTCCGCACTAAACGAGGGACTCCTTCCCCTCTTTTCCCCGAAAAACAGAGCGCCTAAGTTAGGAATACGCCAAGGCAAAACCTGTTCCCCGGGGGGAGGGGGGGGTATATTGCAACAGGATGATGCCCCTGTACACAACGCCAGAGTAGTAAAGGGGTTCATTGCAAGCCAAAATGTTGATATTCTTAACTGGGCTCTATTCACCAGATCTAAACATTATCGAAAATGTCTGGGGTTGGTTATCTCGTAAGGTCTATGAAGGAGGCAGACAATTTGATGACAAGCAGTCACTAATTCAGGCTATTAAGGATGTTCGTTGCATTACATAAACTCTCTTTATCTGTCAATGAAAACCCTTATATTTGAAGTTATTAACAACAAAAGGGGTTTTACTTATTGCTTCTTGGGTAAAGTAAATAAAGCAATAATAAAGAAAAAATTAATTTAAAAAATAAGAAATACTGAAATTAGTTTTTTGGATTTGCTGATGAATTGCTCAGATCAAGAGATCACTATTGGCATGATTTTTATATCTAAAGATGTCTCGCTTCCACTTCTATTTCAAAATTCTGCAAATTCTGTTTAGAAAATATCTCCTAAAGAAAACAGTTTTAAAGTAATTTGAATAAACTTTTGGCACAATATAAAAGGTAGTACTGTTAACAATTCTACATTATTAACTCGAAAAGCTAATTTTTTGAGATATGACTATGTTGCAATAAAGGAGCGATATATTTTAGCATTTCATTTTAAACTTGACGGTGCCGTCAAGTCTGCACCCTTTTCCATTCTCTTTTCCCGGTTCTCCCCACAAACTCAAGACTTGACGAATCAAACTTGATGTATGTATGTTTCTATACGGCAATCTTAAAATTGTAAACATAGTAAACAAATAATATTAGTTGCAACTAAATATATGTTTAAAACTATTAAACACTGTTTGCAGTAATATTATGCATTATAACAGATAAAATTCTAGTGTTGCCGCAACAAAATCGCAAAAGGCTTTTCCTTTGCGTGTAGTTTTAAAGCATTTATTATGATCAGTCAAAAACCCGGCTTTGATTTTTTTGTCAGTTACACCATTTTGCATTTTAGCTAACGATTTGTGTATATACATATCTTTAGTTTACCTTTTTAATGTGACTTGTTTGCTTATCGCCTTGTTGTCGTTCAAAAAAAAAAAAAATATCTGTTGAAAAAAAAAAATATTTATTTCGTTTTTATTACCTTGTAATTTAAAATTGCTTTATCAGCGAAATTAGATAAACATCTGCTTAAAATAAATTATTGTCAGTCAAGCTACTGAATTCGACAGCACTCTGCCATATTCAGTTACCTTTATGAATAATACATTTTTGTTTTTTGAAACCGCTTTTACGAATTTTCAATTATATCTTGTTTTGCTTTAAAATCTCGTATTTTTTTACGACCTAAATTTTTCGTTTGCTTTGCAATTATTCTATAACTAAATGGAGTTTTATTACAATTCTTTAAAATTTTGTTTTCATAAACACCTACATTGTTCTTATTTAAAGTAAATCAATAAATAAAGTGCCAAAAACTTTTTTTTTATTTGGCAAACCTTGTTAAAAATAATAAAATAAAAAAGATATTAATTTGACATATTGGGGATAAAATATTAATCACAAAAGTTGGTGTTAAATTTATAAGAAAAGGTAATGGGAGTCCCCATAATGAATGGGTGGCGCGAACTACCAAAAACCAAAAGCTGCTAATGTGTGCAAAAATGCAACACTGCAACAAAATATGTTTAGTTCATCCACTGTTGCCATTTCTTGCCACCATGCTTGGAATGGTCAAGAGGCTTTAGTTCTTTAGTCGATTGCACCTTGTAAGCGTGTAAATTCACGTCTTTATGCGTAATGTTCATCAACGACGAATGTGAGAGGTGCAATTGTTAGGCAAGAATACGAGTTCAGGTGGACGGCTCTTCAGCCACAATATCGCGAACAGCAGCAATATTTTCTGCAGAACAAGCTATACGAGCATGGACTGGTGTTTTCACATCTCCTAAAGACCCAGTTTACTCAAATTTTTGCACGATTTTTCCGATATTACGCACATTTGGACGATTAAATTGTCCGAAAAAATTACGAGCTGCACAATATTTGCATTTTGATTTGAACGCCCATTTTCATAATAAGCCTGATTAACTTTAACGTCTTGCTTGATTCCATAGCTCAAATTGAGCTAGTCTTGTAATTGTAAATCCTTTTTCAAGATAATCGATGAGCAATACTCCCTGTACATCCCAAAATAGAGTGGCCGATTTCCCTGTCTTCGCCTTCTTCGGAGCACTTCCACCAGCCTTTGGTTTCAGGTTTCATCAATAGTTATTAATTGACGCCAAAAATCAACAGAACTACGCATTATCATGTCCAAACACCGCTGTAAAGTTGTCTGGCGAACTTCTTTTTGTTCGACACTGAGCAAACGCTGCAACCATCTTGCCGATACTTTTTCATATGCAAAATGTTGAATATACGTCCATATGATATGTTTACCATTCTCACGTAACTTGACTCGGCGATCATTCTTAACGATATCGAGGTTTTTCTTGATATTTTCTTCAGTAACCACCTCTTTTGGCCTTCCTGTTTATAGTATTGTTGCAATGCTTGTTCGGCAACGTTTAGATTCAGCAATCCAATAGTTTACAATGTAATCTGACGGAGCAGACGCAACGTAATGTTTATCGAGCTTTTCTTTTATCTCGTTCACCGTTTTTTCTTTCAAATAATAGTGTTTCATCACTACACAAAATTCACTTTTAAAGAAATACAAAAGTAGGAGAAATTTTAACAGCTGATGTTTGACAGATTGTAATTTCAAAAACAAATTTTGTTTGTTTGTGCTGCCATCTAGCACTAGGTAGCTTCACTATCAATCCGCCTTCGTACATAGCTCACATAATCTGGTCCATACTAGACGAAAATGAAAGCCGGAATTATTATCCACAAATCACTTTTTAGTTTTTTGTAATGGTCAATTTCGTTTTAAAAAAATGTTCTTTTGAATTTAAATGTTAAATGCCCTCCTTTCTTTATGTCCCTATTATTTCGTCCATGACTGTTTGCATACGAAACTAAGTATGGCTGAATAATACCTGTTACCTTAAGTAAGGGCTTAACCGCACGTTAATTTTTTTAGTTTTCTTTGTAATTTGCTATATTATTGGACATAAGAGAGAGATCCCCGCCCGTTACTTCCGAAAATCTAGTCTGCAAGAACGTAAGTAAAATTAAAGTGCCTTAAAACGAAAGAACATTGTACATTATGTGCGTTCAATAAACTAGATAACAGACAAAATATTATACAAACTAAAGTTTTTTTTTTCGAATGTCCCATTAGTCACCATTATATTTTACTTTTCTGATTTATTTCATTTTTAAAGTTAATAAATCTATATGTGTTGATAAATTATTTGCCTTCAAAACTATTGTTTACATCAAATAAAAAATATCATTTATATGAGTTTGTTTGTACTAATTCACTGATAATAATTTCATAATGCTCAGTAGCAGCAAGAGGGTCGTAATACTCATTCAAATGAAAAAAAAAAAACAAATTTCCCTTTTAACTCAGTGTGATATTTTTTATAATGAACCCGCATTTTGTGGTATTTAAATAAAATTAATTTCCATTCATAATCACTAATAAGACATCAAATTTTTCCTTTTTTTGTGTACAAAAAACAAATTAAATCAGCAAAATGATAACATTTATCTATGATAAAATACAAAAATGACTTTGTAATTACAAAAATATATAAAAAAACTGAACTTGTTTATATATACCAGTGCTCATTTCACATTTAAACGCAGGGTTGCGCATTGTGCCACTGTTTAATAATTATAATTATGGTGGTTGTGAATAATCTGTTCAATAATTTTTTTTTGTATCAACTTTTCATAACAATCTTGATAATATTTCCTTTTGCTTTCAAATAGGGTAGATGTGTGAATTTATAAATATATTGGATGTTTTTTTTATACGTCACTACTTTGAGTTGGCAACTCTGCTTTATTTGACTACCCTTGGAACAGCTGATAGTTGCTTTTGGTTTAGTTTGGTCTGACATTTCATTATGGCATAGCAACGTTTGCAAATTGTTGAAATTTGTTTCTATTAAAATATTAGTTATGTTCGCTAAACTTATTGTGGACTTCGGTCATTCTCCGATGAAGACCATTTTTGATTGAGCTACGTAAATAGCATTTGGAATGAAGACAAAAGCAGCTTTAGTGGACACACCACTACATCTACAGAATATTACTGTTTGGTGCGCTTTATGAGCAGACGGAGTTATTGGTCAATATGTCTATAATAACGATATAACGATTTTTTGCATTAATGTTACGATTTTGTCGTTGTTTTTGAGCCAATGGAAAATTTCTTTCGCGTTATGAATATCGTTTCATTAAAAAAATAACAATCATAAATAAAATGTAACTTGTTCGTTTATGAAAAAATAGAATCTGTGGCAGGAATGGAACCTGAAAACTGGAGACTGTTGGTCGAGCACTCTACCAAATCAGCCATCGAGTGTATAATGAAAGGTGTACATTTGCAATATATAATAAATGTGTAAATTATTTTAGCCACATTGTTTTGTATCTATTACGACAGTTTTAACACTAATAAATTGAAATATTTTCACTACGAGTGCGGTTCGGAAACTTTTTAGCCTAGCACACAAAGCGCGGTATTAACAGAAAAAAGTGTTTTGGAAACTTCCATCTCTGCTATGAACACATGTTAAATTTTGTTTCGATCTGGTAACTCCTTCATATAGAAACAGGTGTTCATAAAAAACGCATCCGCGATTTTTTTACAATGGAAAAATTAGAAATGCGTGGTGTCATTAAATATTTACATAAAAAAGGTTTATCGGGACAAGAAATTCATAATGATATGGTGAATGTGTTAGGTGAAAGTGCTCCTTCATATGCAACAGTAAAAAATTGGGTTGCTGAATTTAAACGTGGTCGTACAAGCATTGAAGATAAACCATGTAGTGGACGTCCAAAAACAGCAACAACAACAGAAATTGTAGCCAAAGTGCATGATATGGTATTAAATGATCGACGAATAAAAGTGCGTGAAATAGCTAATATCATGGGCATCTCAAATGATCGAGTCCATTTCATTTTGCACGAAGAACTACAGATGAAAAAGCTTTCTGCAAGATGAGTGCCGCATTTCTTTACAGTCGACCAAAAACGCATAAGAATGAACATTTCTCAAGCTTGTTTGGATCGTGTTAAGCGAAATAAAATGGATTTTAAGCGTCGTTTCATTACTGTTAATGAGACATGGATCCACCACTATACTCCAGAGACAAAAGAACAATCCAAACAATGGACTGAAGCTGCAGGAAGTGCCCCAAAGAAGGCAAAAATAATACAATCGGCTGGTAAAGTTATGGCAATGGTTTTTTGGGGTATTTTATTTTATTGATTGACTATCTGCAAAAGGGTAAAACAATAAATTCGGAGTGCTATTGCAACCTTTTGGATCAATTCAATGTACAAATTCGAGGAAACGTCCTGGCTTACAACACAAAAAAATAATTTTTCATCAAGGCAACGTACCAGCGCACAAGAGTGTTTTAGCATTGGCTAAAATCAACGAATTAAAGTACGAGTTGCTTGACAACCCACCATATTCTCCACCCAGTGACTTTTACCTGTTCCCAAATCTAAAAAAATGCCTTGCTGGCAAGCGTTTTACTTCAAATGAGGATGCAATTACAGTTGTAAACCACTATTTTGAAGACCTTGAGGAAAACTATTTTAATTAAGGGATAGAATTGCTAGAAAAGCGTTGTACTAAGTGTACTGAAGTTCCAGCAGATTATATTGAAAAATAAAAATATTTTTGTCAGTCGTAAAGCAGCTCTGGGCTGAAGAACAGCTCTCGCGTCATCGTAATTATTTCTTAAGTGCGGTCAGGCTTGTGTTTGTTGTTCGGTTTACGAGAGATTTGCGTCTCGGTCGCACTGGTTAACGGTTTTCTTCAACTAGCTGTATTGGTTTACATATTTTTTTAGACGTTATTTATTGTTAACCACGTGGAAACTTCCTATGTGAAGGCATAGGTCGTTATAGTCAGTTACAGCAACGCTACAAAAGTACTGTTAACACCATCTTGGGCATTATGGTCTTTGTCACCCCGCCCATGCTGTGCATCCTATACTTTGCAAATTTACTTTGCAATAAATAAAAATATTTTTGAAAAACTATTCCCTTTCATTGATAGGCTAAGAGGTTTCCGAACCGCCCTCGTATGACACAGGTAATTCCGTAGCAAAATACAGTCTTATTTGGCATTGAAAGCTGAGAAAATTTATTCCTTTAAAGGAGAAAAAAAAATGTACAAAAACTTATGACATCTATTATTAAATGTTTAAGTACAAATATTTTATTAAAATAAAGCTAATTAGATTTTCGTGTTATAACTCAATAAATCATTATAATAAAACAAAAATTATATTATATATGAGAAAGAAGATTCAGACGCCATTCAGGTATGACTTTGAATATTAACTTCATTGTCATTTTTTTTTTATAATTTGTTTTTACTTTCAGGTGAAAAGAAAAATAAAAGACGTTATGCTTATTTTATTTTCAAGAGCTTCATATGTAACTGTTTTAACCCTACTCTGCACCTGGGGTCCATACGACAACCAGATTGATTCGTGAATGCCGTATATCCCGTGATGAGATACGAGCTATTTAGGCTTAAAATCTGTAAAATCGAGTTAAATCGTCCACATTTAGGACCTAAACAGGACAGATGGTTTAGTGAAGTTACCTGTTGGATACTGAGACTGACATGACCCAGGTATGAGGAATATTACCCCGAGTGGTGTGCTCCAACTTTAACCTAAGGATGCGAACAGACTAAATGTTACATTCAATAATTTCTGTAGAACATGTATGGAGAAAGAGGAGGAAGATAACGCTGAACACTATCTATGTCGTTGTCCAGCGTTGGGCATTGTATCTGGACAAACCGGTACTGCTTGATTTGGCAGAAATATCGGAATGCGTTTTAGGCGAATTGCACTTTTTTTGGACTTTTGGACTCAAGTTGGTATGAAACTGTGCCAGTGGGCGATATCTAGATCTGTTGAGATTCATATAACCCGCAGGCAACAATGTGACCAAATGGGACCCGAGTAAACGGGCTTTTTCAATAGATAATCTAACTTACTCTGCACAGGTTATCAGTGGGTTGTTGAAGAAGGATAAAGTGAAATAAAAAAATTGAGACATTTCAAAGACATTATCTTAGCTTTCAGTAGACTTCCGAAGATTGGCAAAAAATACATGAAAATGTATGTATTGTGTGTATATCTGTATTCCAAGAAGTTATGTTAGGTTAGGAAAATAATATAAAAAGTTTTTGGGTGATGTTGTTCGTTATGATTTAAATATGTTTAAATGCATTTGGATAGCGCCGGCCTATTCAGAAAATTTTTACCTATTCCTTATTGAAGAAGTTTGAAATTTAACATGGGTATATAAAGACGGGTTAAAAATTTAATGACTCCAAAACTACCGGTCCGGCAAGGCTTTCAGCAGTTAAATATCTGCCAATTGAGAGTGAAGAGTCTGCCATTTATGAATATGGATCGTTTAACAATCGAAGAACGCTCAAAAATAGTTAAACGGATTAATGATTTATCCCTTCTAATACTGCCTGCCGATCTGGCAAGGCAGTCAACAGTTAAATATCTGTCACTTGAAAGTGAAAACGTTGCCATTTATGAACATAGATCGTTTAACAACCGAAGAACGATCAAAAATAGTTAAAACTTATTACAAATGTGGATTAACAATTTAGAGATTTTAATACTGCCGGTCTGGCAAGGCTGTCAACAATTAAATATCTGTCACTTGAAATTGAAAAGTTTGCCGTTTATGAAGACGGATCTTTGAGCAACCGAAGAATGCTCAAACATAGTTAAAACATACTACAATTGCGTTGGTTCAAACGTGACCACACTTTTCGAGCATTACGGTGTGATTGTGATCGTCATAATCAAACTACTGTACCAGGAAATTGCAACATTAAAATATAAAGTGACTGACAGGTGACGGGGTTTTGCATCAGCGCAGTGTACGTACTAATTAAAGTATTGCTTCTATTAGTAAAAGTGTTGTGAATAATATACTACACTACCGATTTTGGCTTAATTAAATTTATTAAAAGAGTTTCACAAGGCATAATTTAACGTTTTGGCGAAGTGAATTGATTATCAATTTGACGCTGTAAGTATTTCTTTTGTAGCTCAAATAGTGTCGAAAGTTCGAAATCGCTTCTGTATTGGATAGGCCGTAATGGAATGTGCCACAAAAATTTATCATATAAGCTCGATTCACAATCTTGTGAATTTGAGGTTGCATATTTCTATAATTGCAAAAGTGACGTTTTTGGGTGTGTTTTGTTTTTGTAAAGTAAAAATATGCTCCACTATTTTGCAAATGCAATGATGCAAGTCATTTGCACAAGATTGTGAATAGAGCTATAAACTTCCTTGAAAAATTGTATTCTAAAACTTGTTAAAACGCAGAAAGACATAAGGCTGGCGATCGCTTTAGAACGATCTGGAAAGGAGTTATTCGTTTTTCAAAACCAACAAATTGGTTTAATGCATTTATTCTGTTGATTCATTTTATTGCTCACGCCGCTTAACTATAGTAGTTTTCTTTTAATTACGTTAACAAATTTTTTTAAAAGGAGAGCGTTGTGTAAATGATTACCCACTTAATTGCTTCAAAAACCCGCTTAATTGCTTCATTTATAGAAATTAAATTAATTTGAAACTGCATCATGTATTTGATGTTTGCAAAGAACATTTTTTCAGTTTAAGCTTAAAAATTCGTAGAATTTTTATAAAGTGTTACACACATTTTCAAAGTGTTATAAAAATTGTATTCCGCTACTTAATAAAATTCATTAAATTAATGTTCTAAATAACGTGCCGTAAAGTAATTGAACAATTTACACTTTGTTTTTTTAACAAACGGCAGAAACAAACTATTAGAATTCCCCAGAATTTTAAATTTGGGAAAAAAGCACAGCGTGGTTTCAACTAAATATTTATTTTTCAGTTGCATGCAACCAACGTGAGTGGCCACGAAGCAATTTAATTTGTTTGTAAAATATATTTAATTTATTGCAGGCAGATTCTTTTTTATTTTTAATATAAACTTATTTACTTAATAGGTTTTGTTGAAAATTTGTTAATTAATAATGGAAATAAGAAGAAATAATAAAAAGCAAATTACGCTGCTCCAAATAAAATAAAAAAAAAAAAAAAATAATCTAAACAAAAATGTTAAGCAATAAACTAAATTCCATGTTGTCTAAAGAACTCGACAAAAAGACACTTTAAATTTGAATAAAAAGCGAAGGAAAACTGCCCTCAAAAACAAAAATGTTTTTAAATGACGACGACAAAGTTGATGGATGTGATGGCGATGATGTTTGTGTGTTAATCTTGATGTTGCTAAAAAAATTGCAGGTTGGTAGAATTCGTTTTTACCCTGCACTAAAATTATTACTTTAATATAAAAGAATGTGCAAAAGTAAAAAATGTGAATATGTAAAAAATTAAAATAATTAAATTTTAATCAAAAACTTTTATTGTTCGAAAGATCACTACGAGGCGTTACCGTGCAAAACAGGTTTCGAGTATAAGGACATCACAACTGTTCTTAGTGAAAAACATTCTGGACATTCAATTTTGGGTTACTTTTTCGAGCATTATGTCATCAGTATCTAACACGAACAATGTTGGTATCCAAGATGATATAGTATGCATAAACCAGTGATTTCTCTAGTCCTAAATAAAAACATTAAGCGGTGTTAATTCGCACGATCTTGCAGCCAACTTGTTCATTTCTAGAAATCTATGTACTATCAAATTTTAATTTTAGAAAGTCGATGATTGAACAACGTCATGCTATAAGCATGATGTTGTTCAACATCAACAACATCATGCTATAAGCATGATGTTGTTGATACCACATCTAGTAAGAGCAATGGGGTTACAAACAGAATTTCAGGTAACCAACGGCGGATTGATACAGATGTATAACTATTGCAGCTTAATCTAGCGCCCCGTTTTATCCTGCATGGCTCAGACAGCTGTCAAACTTTTGTAATATGTTATTATTATTTTGTTATTTTAATGGGATTATACCATTACTGATCTATTGTGCTTCCCCTTCAAGAAACAGGACTAGCTCCTCCATGGCAAGTTTTGTTCACTCAAAGTATGCGCTTGTAGCAGCCTGTTTCTCCTGTGTCCCAATGTCCCACAGTGCGTGATCAAGTACTCCATTGACACTTCCCCACCGCGGAATCTGCAAATGTCTGCATTGTAAATGCCCATCTTGTACAGGAGCTTAAGACAGGTATAATGACCTGTAAATGCGCCTGTTAGTGTTCTGAGGCTTTTCAGTTTTAGAGTACATTCGGCCCTCTTTGCATCAAAGCTTAAAAATTTCTTGGAATGTTCAAGACCGATTGTCTCGTTCCAATGTTGCTCCGTGATGGAATCTGTCCATTTCTTTATCTCCGTATTAAGGAGATTTGTTGAAGCCAAATGTTGGTGTGAAGCCAACAAACGTTCTCTCTGCTACTTTTTTGGCATAGATGTCTGCCATCTCATTGCCACAATGCCCCTAATGTCCTGGCATCCAGATCAGAGTAACCCAGTTCGTGCTGGCTTGCCAGTTCATGCAGTCTGCTTAACATTACAGTAAAACTGTTCAGGTCTTTTTGGACAGATTCACTATCAGAGAGTATTTTAATCAACACTACCTTGTGTCACCTATCGAAAGTTCATCAATCGTTTCCCTTATTGCGTATAGTTCCGCTTGGAAGATTGGCCCCAATGTTCACTCACGTTCCAACTCCTTTGAGCGTTGTAATATGTTAGTAGCTATGTAAAAAAAATCCTTGCTGAGGAGCTTGGGTTTTCTAATTCCTTCCGTAAACAACTTCCCTAAACTCTAGACCAGTGGTGCCCACAAGTTCTATATGGAAGAGTAAATATCAATACATTTAAGAAAAAACTATTTTTATTTAATATTTTTTCTTGTAAAAAGCAGAACAATTTACAAAAACAAAATTCACACTGATAATCGCTGTCGTCAATGTTTATCAGCAAAACATGCGAAAGTGTTGCTGCTTTGCTCTTGTGTGCGTGCAGTGAAGAACGACAAAAAATATATAAGACGAAGTTGTTTGTGTATTTTTCATTGCTAGTGCTGAGCGCAGTATGTGTGCATTAAAGAGCACATCCCTATAGCTAAGCGTATTTACAAAAACAATTGAGTATCAAGCGCATAGGCCTGGGCATGTTTGATCTAGACAGACCCGTGTTGCACGATTTGGCAGTATCGGAATGTAATGTAGGTGGATTGTACGATCATCGGGTTGCTTTTGATTTGAATCAGCGGTTATGTAGATCTGTTGAGATACATATCACGCTCAGGCAACACAACGGGACCAAAATGGATTCAAGTGAAATGGCGGGGGAAACCTGGGGAAATGGCTGGCAGCCTGTTGAATTTAACATAACCTAAACAACCTAATTTCACGTTTTTGAACCTGCATACTGGCTAACCAGATATTTCGATATCATTGTTTTGGGCTACTCCATGAAATAGCCGATAAGCTAATTACGACGATTCAATACTTGAACTTATTGGACTGCTGCCTAGTCACGAATTACTTTTTGAAAGAACTTTTGTTTACTTTTTTTGCTATACAGTGAAAAATACGAAAATTTGAGAAACTTTGGGTAATTTTTTAGATAATTTTTTCTATATAGCACGCATTAAATTTGAAATAGTGAGCTGAAACAATATGCCGAAACAGCAAAAACTTTAATTGCGTACTGACCTGCCAAAGAATTCTGTGAAAGCAGCGAATACTTCTATTGAAAAGTATACAAGTTTCTAAGTATAGCATTTTTTGAGCTCAATAAAGATCCTTAATCTAATTTGCCGATATAAAATGTTCATAGCAATTTTTTTTCTCTGTGTATCATCGCAAAATAATCCTCTTAATTTACATAGCCACAAACTTTCTAATGAATCTCATTTAACTGGAATTTGTACTCTACATGCATTCCATCACCTCTAGCAGCAACGAGGTGGAGGACGGCTGGTTGTTTAAAAATGCTTTTTTTCGCTTCTAGGCTTTGAAATTATAGTAATGAAAATGAAAGCTAAACTGGGTCATTGGGCAGGCAACTGAACATAAAAAATAATAACAAACTACATGCAAAGATACATAAATATTTTTATATATATATTTTTTTCTAAATGGGCTAATGGTTCGTCCACTATGTCTTCTTGCTGGCAGAGTCGTTACACGTTGGCTGGTTGGTGCATACATCCATTTATCATCATCACCCATTTATTTTATTCCACTCACAAAGTGCTTCATAGTTTTAGTTTAAACTGCTGCAGAGGCTGTTTTTTTTTCTAGTTTTGTTTAGCAAATCTCACATTTTATTTCATTTCTCGAGATAAATAATTAAAAATTATTTTATTTTTCTCTCATTTCGATTGCATCATAATGCAACATAAAATACTCGTATTTTGATTGCATACACACTAATCAGCAGCTCCAGCTGGCTGGTGCAGCCAAAAATTTTACCACTTGAATGAAAAACCGTTTTTAAATTGACTCAAATTGAGGCAGAATACACTTTATGTATGACCATAAAGTTTTTTTTAACAGTTGTTCAAGCTTTTTTATTTGGAGGTTAAAGTTATATAAGAATAAATTAGACAACAATTTAAGCAACAAATGTACTCGTATTATTTTCTAAAAAATGTCTTCTTTGTATAATTTTTCAGAGATAAGATATTTGATGAAAGCGAGCGATTCGCCGTTTAAAATATTTGGTCAAGAAATTTCTATTATTCGTTTTTGATGCCAATGCAGTTTTTCATAAATTTCCACACACTAACCAAAATAAAAGCTGTTTATTTCACGTTCGGATGTCGAAATTTTACAGCTGCAAGCTCTGTACTCTCCAATAGAACTGAAAAACGATAACTGTGAAATTGATTTACATCAGCACCTGCCTTTACGGCCTAATCTGATGATGGACCAAAACCATGGAATGAATTATTCACGATGCACTAGCACCCCTATGTGACTTACCAGCCCTCACACAGGTCGCAACTATTCGTTATAAGTATAGACGAGCCCCTTCTAATTTTTCCTATATGTTATTTCCCAGCAATCAATGAAAGACAAGGCTTAATGAGCCCATCAGCCCTTAAACCAACTCACCTGTCTAACCATCACAACTGGTTCCATATGATCTGTTGCACATCGGCGGATTGTTAGCCCCCGAAAAAAGTCATGCACTAACGTTATCAAAGATACTAGTTCTCCTTCCTGCGATTTTAGGTTTAACGTTCCAGCCAAGTTAGGCACCCCAACCATGATCAGCCCGGGTTGCAAGCAGAACCACCCGGGGGCATGCGGATCCCCGTTCTGCCAATTTATACTTTTGGTGAGAGTTTCGGCACCCAACACAACATAAGTCATGCGGCTTCCTAGAGTTTTATTGGCTACAACAAACAAGGGACTCCTTCCCCTCTTTACTCGAAAAACAGAGTGCCCTGGTTTGGAATACGCCAAGGCAAATCCTGTTCTCTGGGGGGTTACAAGGCAACAGACAGACAACTGTGGAATTGAATTTCGTCCAATCTGATGATGAATCAACCTTGCTGAGTGAACAGATCACGGCTCACATGTTGATACCACATGTTAATCAATCATATAACGATATCGTTCCCTATTCACATTTACCGTTACGTCGTGTTCACTTTTAATGGATGCAAAGCTGACTGATTGAGGGTTTTCCATTGCCCAGAACCGATTATTTTGTTTATTCACATATCCATTCAAACGAAAAATGTACCATCCTATTGGCATATGTACGGTGTCGTAAATGGAAGAAGCTCTTGTGTCAACTGAATTTTAAATGGAAACAAATGCAAATCCTTGTGCACAATTGTGGCCTAAGTTGATTTTTTTAATAACAAACTCCCAAGCGCGGAGTTAAATTGAAGTTGATGGATTGTTTTGAACACTTCTTTGAGCAGCAGTAATATTTTCAGCTCATCTTGCAGTACATTGTTGTGCTTGCTTGGGCTATCACCTACATATCCTCTTTCTTCGAAATCATTCACTACACGATAAATAGTGCGTTTGGTTGGCACGTTGTTTCTGCAAAAACTTTCAACAGACTTTCTCATTGTCTCAGTAATCGATGACTGGTTTTGATAAAAATTTTTAACGATTAAAACATTAATTTATCGAATATTTTCGCATAGTAAATTTACCACGTGTCTACTTCACGATTGCCAAATATAAACTGTCAAGACTAATGTTTACCAGAATGGCGGCAAAACGATATATGTATTGAGTGATCCTCTTTTCTAACCGTTTTATTAAAGTTATTTACAAGAGAAAAATAAAATACATTTTATACAGCTTTTTCAATGAAAAGTTCGTAAAATAATCAACAAATACTCAAAAGAAAAAATTTATTTCAACCGATTTTTTTCTATTTTTAGAATCAACATTTTTTAAACCGAAAATGTTTCAACAATCAATTTTCTTTATCTTAAATTAAACTATGTTTCACATAAATCCAGTTTAATTTTATTTATACGTATTATTTTAAATGCAAATTGTTAGACAGAATAAATTAAAAGAAAAAATTAAATTTAAAATCGTGTGGCCAACGGAGTGACTGACTGACGCCTGCATAAGATATGGTCAAACTACATTAATATGGTCTATAATTATTATTTGTTTTATGTCTGTTTTTATTTAAATTTCTGTTTCTTGTTTTTGTTTTGCTTAAAATCAATAAATTTTCAAGACATTTTGACACATTTAATCCTCAAACAAAACTCGTGTAACAAAAACTCACAACTTGTCAATGGCTTTTGAATCTTAAACACAAACTCACTCACTCACTCTTTCACACAAAAACTTGTTATAAAATTATATTTATACAAAACAAAAAAAGAAAAAAAAAATACATAATTATCAAGAACTTGTTACTCCTACATGCAAAAATCTTTAATAAAAATATCTGTAATAAAAAATCATAAATGTGAGAAAATATAAAATCGAACTTTTATAAATGAACTGAATTCACACATGGCGGCTGCTTTATATAGTAAACATTATAATAATAATATAATAAAAAAAATCACAAATTTTAAAATGGGATTTAGTTCTAATTACTGATTTACGCGGCCATCTATGAATAATAAATTAACCTTAAGATAAAAAAACGTAAACAAATAAAACTTAAATCACTAGAACCAATAAATTTTTTACGCGACTGCAGTTAAATATTTTTTTGCATTTTCGATTTCCGCATTTTTGTTTCTGTTATGTTGGTACACACTAAAGATCCCCGTGGAAGATCTTGTGGAGGCTCAGCAATTCTAATAAATACTAGAATTAGGCACTATTTACTGAATGAGACACTTGAGGAGTATCTCTAAGCAACAAATATATGCTCTGAACATTTCCATGGAAACATTGTTATTTCATCCATTTACTCAACGCCCCGATTTATAGTAACTGAAAACCAATATTCAATTTTTTTCAAATTCGATTTTTAACGGCTGGCGACTATAACGCTAAACATACTTTTTGAGGATCACGTTTAATTTTCCCGAAAGGCTGTGTGCTTTTCGACACAGTTGCCAAAATGGGCTTAGATGTAATTTCAAGTGGACTTATTGACCGTCGGATCTACGAAAGATTCCAGATGTTACAGATTTTGGAGTTGCAAACAATTTTTCTTTAGAATGAAAGTAGAGCCTTCATTAGATGTGTCATTAGATCACTATTTCGTTCCCCCAGGCGTTTGGCTCCCTTTTAGTGACTTGGCGTTGGCCGTCACTAGAGTTAATTGGCTAAAATACATGAAATATTTGAGTACTCATTGTACAGAAAATATTGCCTTGAGAACCCCTGAGGATATTGATGTGTCAATTAACAAATTTTCTGAAAACCTTAAACTAGGCGTTCAATATGCTACCACTAGTCATGCAAGATTCAGAAATGTGAGCAACGGAACATATTCGTCTGAAATTGAACAACTTCTGTCAGAAAAAGAAGAGTTAGAAGAGAGTGGCAACTTCCCAGCTTAAAAGCAGGCTACGAGAGTGCATAACTCAGTTAAGAAATCTGCATAAAATCGAAAGAATGGCTTTCCTTAAAATATATTGGGAAGGTCTTGATGATACCCCTCAATCCGACTATTCTCTATGGAAAGCTACAAAAGGTCTGGAAAGACCCGTAATAAGTAAGCCACCTTTGCAAACTTCAACTGGTGACTGGGCAAGATTCTGAAAAGGGGATAGTGTATGTTAATCATTTCAAAAACGTTTTTATCAGCTGGCAGCCAGTTCAGTATAGTGAAAAGTGCTCTCGATGGCGTAGTGCCTGAAGCACCAGTCACCATTTAAGCAGCAGTACGCATTATCTTTTCTGCGATTTTGCAGTAGGTGGTTTTCTCCAACGACTTCCACCACACGAGCACCCCATACATTAGAGTGGGCTTAACAATCGTGCTGAAAAGCCAGCAGGAGTTCCTAGTATTTATTCCCCAGGTCTTCCCCATGGCCCTTTTGCACAACAATAAGGTGTTAGCCGCTTTTTCTGCCCTTGACTAGACATTCCGTTGCCTGGATAGTTTGGAATCCAGGTAGATGACGAGATATTTCTGACAACATTAGTTCAGTTACCCTTACAGTTGGTAGAGTAAACGATGGAAGAGCACAAGCTCTTTTTCTGCGGATTCACACTTAGATCGCTATTTGTACACCATCCTTCTATAAGGCTTAGTGCAGAGCCTAGTTGCTGTGAATGTTAAAAATTTCAAATTGTTAAATTAGAGGGACTTTTAAATTAAAATTTCCGTTATAGTGACTTTAAATTGAAAATTCCAATAACCTTTACACGCCCATTTTTCTTTGTTCTCCTGGAATTGATCCTCTAAAGAAATTCCATTTATCGAATTTTCAAAAATTGAAATTTTTTAATTTTAAGACCTCTGCCAAAGATTGTGAACAATATCTCTGTTAGACAGAAATAATGTCTACCAATTCCATAAATTTTTATCCGCCCATCTTTTATGTTTGTCCAGGAATTCATCGTCCAAAGAAATTCCAAACTTTTCCATTTTCAAAAATCGAATTATTTTCTTTTCTGGAGTGCTTAGCTATTTGTTCCTTTAAAGAAAACCAAAAACCTTTTGCTGTCCTCGTACTCATCGTCTAAAGAAATTGAAATTTTAATATTTCAAAATATTAAATTTTACAATTTTCCGAGCGCTTGTAATAGTTCCGTTAGAGGGATTCTTAAAGTAATAATTCCTTTACGCTTTACTCCCCTATCTTTCTAGGTTCTACTGGACTTGATCCTTTAAAGAAATTCCATATATTTTTAGACCTCTATCAAAGAATTTTATACCCTTCACAAAAATGTTAAGTGTATATATAAGTTTGTGATTCCGTTTGTAATTTCTACAGTTTTTTTTTTGCGACCCTATAAAGCATATATATTCTGATTCAGAATTAATGGAAAAGTCGATTAAGCGATGTCCGTCTGTCGGTCGTTGAAATACCGTTTCTGAGAAAACCATTAGACTTAGAAACTTTTTTCTTTCACCATTCTTTTACCCCATCGATTCATGGGGTTGCTATTGAAATTCAGTAATATCGGTCCACGTATAGCTGCGATATATTCAAAATTCCGAAAAAAAACATTTTTTTGCAATTTTGTACGAAATTTTTTGGAAACAAAAGATGTTTGTTTTGCTTCAAACTTCACACACTTATTAAGCATGGTGACTAAAAGACAAAAAACATTTTTTCAGATATCGGTCCATATATACCTGAGATATAGTCCAAATCGGGTTTTTCATGAAAATGTCACGGAAGCAAACTTAAACAACTTTTTTTGCTTAAAAGAAGTTCTGGTAATAAAATTAGGTTAGTTAAATATGGAAAATAAAAATTTCCAATATCGGTCTATATATACCCGAGATATAGCCTGAGCCGATTTTTCCACTAATTTTTTTGCTAAAAAGCAGTTTTCGTTATAAAAGTTACTAAAAACGGAAAGTAGAAAATTCCGAACCGAGATATAGCTTAAACAAACTTTTCCATGAAAACGTTCATGAAAGATTTCTTTTTTGGAATGGTGATTACTAGGCAAAAATATTTTTTCCCCGATATCGGTCCATATATAATAATATATGTAATATATACTACACATATACGTGACTATCGTGAAGGGTATTTCAGATTCGGTCTAGCCGAATATACCACACTCTTATTTAATAAAAAACTATTGATCGCACCAAATTTGTGTTGTAAAAAATCCTTCTTAAGAAAAAACTTAAGAAAGGAAAAACTTGAACTAAAACCCGATGTACAGATGTAAAACCCAAAAATTCCTTTTCAACAATAAAAAGGATATATTATACACTATTTTTCCTTTTTTTTTTAAATAAATTTTGACAAATTATTTGTGTTGTAGTTATTAAAGGGCACTTCAGACTATCACACTTTGTATTAAGACTTGTCAAAAAATCAAATAATACGTGCAAGTGTGATAGTGTGAATGTAAAGCGTTATGAAAATGAGAAATAATACGGTAAAAGATTTGACATCCCATAACACTTCACCATTTTTAGAAATTTGTTTAAACAATAAGATTTTTCGTTTGTACATTTGTACAACGGGTTATAGTTCAGGTTTTTTCTTTCTTAAGTTTTTTTCTTAAGAAAGATTTTTTACAATACAAATCTGCTGTGATCAATAATTTTGATTGAAGAAGACAAGAAAAATAATAATCAAATCTTTAGCTGGGGGACAACTAGCTGTTTCGTAGTCGCTACACTACTCATCAGCACCCACTGGGATTTGAACTCGGGACATGACGTATCATGATCTACTGCTTTAACCACTAAGCCACCGAGCATTTAATTATTTTCTATCTATATTCATCTCATATTGAATCACATATGCATTTTGTTAATTGCCCACATTGTTTGTACAGCGTTTGCTGTCTCTAAACTAGCGGTATTTATTTTTATTTATTAACATACATATTTTTGTATTTTTTAATATTCTCCGTACCCAGAGATGTAAATATACATTTATTGAATTTTTGATGAACTTTTATAATTTTTTAAATTAAATTTTTTTGGTTTGTACATTTGTACAACGGGTTATAGTTCAGGTTTTTTCTTTCTTAAGTTTTTTTCTTAAGAAATAACATAATATGATCCTATCAACCATAAAAATGTGTACGACAACAAGAATGTGTAGTTTCGTCGGCTTTTTGTTGAGACTTAAATTTTTATATCAAACAAAAGATGAAAAATATGTTGTACCTTAAAATATTTAAATACCATTAAGTTATATTTTATATGTTTTGCTTTATTTGTCAATGTCAAAAAATGTTTATATTATGTATGTATATGTACATTCATATGTATATTTTTATTACTTTTGTATTTATGATTTATAAATAATAACCTTTGAAACAGAAAAGCAATTATTACGCAAATTATATAAGAAAATAACACAACAAATTTATACAATGAAGCGACAAAAAACTTGCATTGCCACACTTATACAAAATAGAGTAGGTGAGAGAGAGAATGAGAAAGAGAGGGAGCAAAAATAAAAATTAAAAACTTGTATTGCAGTCATTGACATGATATGATAATAAAACTCAGTAACGAATTGAAATATCATTTAAAGAAATGAAGAGCAGAGTCAACAAAATGTTTAATACGTGAATCTGTAGCAGCCCAACATCATTAGCAGCGGATACAAAGCGCGGATTTTCTTTTAATAGCAACATAATAATAAAAAAACTAGTTTTTCGAGTAAAATGAATTAAAAGCTTTAAATTTACTAACAACAACTCTTTAAAAAGCAAAAAGTTGCAAGATTTCATCTTTAAAAGATCCGTTTCACAGATAATTAAATGAATTGTTTAACACAGTAATAAGAAGGCAATGGCGGTGGTGGTGGTGGTTTCAAATCGAATATTACAGCTTTTGAATTGTGTCACTATTTATGTATATGCTCAAAAATAAAAGATCACCAAAACCAATTAACAGTGTTCAAAGTGTACAATGTTAATTTTCAAGTCATTGTTAAATTTGCTAAAAGCAGTTCGTTTTACATTTCATGTTTAATGAATAGGAGAGAGCTGATTGATGGTGTAATAGATTTTCAAAATATGTACACTCCGCTTCACTTATTTAAATGCACTAAAAATTCCATACTCAGAAGCCTTTAATTTTTGCAATTTTTAACCCATTGTAGATGTTAAAATAGACGTGAAAGCTAGACAGGTATCATGCCAATAGTGGTCTCTTAACTGAACAACTTTTTCTGCGCAATTTGTAAAAAAGTCCAAAAATGTGCTTTATTTTTGGTTCACTTGAATAAAGGCACTTTAACTAATTTTAATGAAACACAGTTTTTCTTGTTTTTTTTTTAATTCATTTTTTCTATATTGTAAATGTACAAAACTAAAAGATTACCAAAACCAATTAACAGTGTTCAAACCCGTTTACTTTACTCAAAAAGGATTAATAATGGGTAAAACCCTTTTTGTTTTTAATTCCTTCAAATATACAGGTTTTCATTGACAGTAAAGATAATTTATGTAATTCAACGAAATTAGACTCCAAGCACCTCCTCCACCACCAAGTCACCTCCTTTATAGACCTTATGAGATAACCAACTCCAGACATTTTCGATAATGTTTTCAGATCTGGCGAATAGGATGGCCAATCAAGAATATCAACATTTTGGCTTGCAGTGAACACCATTACTATTTTGGTGTTGTGTATAGGGGCATTATCCTCTCGCAATATCCAAGATATGGAACCAAATGGTTCATGACCTTCGGAAAAGCTGATTCCAATAACATTTTATAGCTTGCACCAGTCATTTTTGCACTTTGAAATTCAAGATCGATGGTGCCATAGTACGTAATACCATAACGCCTTTCTGTCGGCTGTGATGTCGGTTAAAAAATCGCCATTCTTTGCGCAAATCATAGAAATAATAGTCACAGCCATCAACTCCATCCAAATTAAACTTCTCATCTGTAAATACAACTGTTTTCCAGTCATATACATGACCTATTTGCTGCACATCCAAGGCCATGAGTCTTTTGGGAGTTGAAGCCTCTTTTCCTTACGAGGAGCATTAAGTGGCGACTTTTTTGTAATTTCTGGTATTTAAGATACTCACAACTTGCTTGCTTGCACTCCAGCTTGAGCTCTTATTTCTGACAAGGATAAGGCAGAATGAGAACCAATTCTAATAATTTTTCTTTTCTGTATGTGTTAATGTTAAATAGTCGAACTTTATTTATAATATTTCTAATATTATATGATGATGGGTTGGTATTATTCGTCTAGCTCGAGTTCAATCCTGGCTAAAGCCAAGAAATATATTTATTTATAATTATAACAATAATTGCCGCGATCAATAACTCTTGATCAAAGAAGACAGGAAAAAATAATTGAATACACTAAAGTTGGCGGACAACTAGCTGTTTTACAGTCGCTACACTGCTCATCAGCACCCACTAGGATTCGAACTCAGTACCATGTAAACATGATGTATTTTTAATACGGCTGCTTAACCAACTCAGCCACTAAGCCCTTATTTATTTTTTCGTCTATATTTGTCTCATATTGATCACATATGCAATTTGTTATAATCCCAGTTGCTTGTACTGCAGTTTGCTGTCACTGAACAACTAGTTATTTTTTTTTATTATTTATCAACGTACGTATGTATGTATGTTGACAGTCTCTGTGTTGTGAGATATATATGTATGCTTTAATGTAAAATAAAGTTCGACTATTTAATTGTCGATAACTATTGGGCTTCCTTCATTTTTTTTTTTTATTTATTTTTTTAGCTATGGCGCGGTTTGTTTTGCCATTTTGTCTCGTAAATTGATTAAGATGTAATAAATTGTAATAAACAATCGCTCCGTACAAAAAAAAATCATCGCTTACTTTAAAAATAATACAATGTCTTTCTTCAAGTGAACCAAAAAAGAAAGCACATTTTTGAATTTATTTTTGTAAATTGCTCAAAAAAGTTCTTTAGCTAAGAAACCACTTTTGTCTCAAGATGTCTAGTTTCCATTTCTATTTCAAAATTCTGCAATCGGTTAAAAATTGCAAAAGACACAGGCATATGGAATTTTTAGTGCCTTTAAATAAGTGAAGCGGAGTGTAAGTTGACATTATCCCGTTGGAAGAGAAAACGATCGTTTTAACAACGGTCGTTTAGAATGTGTAATACAATTGATGTGATGGAAATTGATGGTTTTAAAGTAGATGAAATCATTAAATTGAATTGGAGTTTAGGATTAGATAATGATAGTGTACCATGGTATTGAAGATATTTCGTCATAAAATTTACTCCACTTACTAATTTTTCTGATCTTAATTGAATCCAAATTATAGTTAGCCTGGTGTAGTGTGCCATTCTTGGTTGATGATATTTTGTCATTACATTGATTTCATTTAGTCATTTTTTTCGATATTAGAGTGTCAATGCATTGGCATGTGGCTCGCATCAGATGTATTCCGGTAAAGCATCCCCATGATATCAGTATGGTATTTCATTGATGATATAATTCTCATAATTACCGCAAATGATAATTAGAGCAACTGAGGTAATGGTTGACATCATATCGATGAAAAGAGTCATGGGGCCAAAAATGAGGACGTTTGGCATTGCATTGATGTTAAAATACATCACAGTTATGACGGGTTTTCAGGGCTCATATATTTTAAAATAAATATTGCGGAAGTAATTGCTCCTTTATTGCAACATAGTCATAACTATGTAAAAAAGTTTGTTGCGAGAAAAACGCATTTCAAATCTTTAGTTTTCATACAAGTCTTACAAAATTTTTTTTTAGAAAATATCTCCTAAAGGAAACAGTATAAAAGTAATTTGAATAAATTTTTAGCACAATATAAAAGGAAGCACTGTTAACAATTCTGCATTGTTAACTCGAAAAGCTCATTTTTTGATATATGACTGTGTTTCAATAAAGGAGCGATGTGTGCTTCTTCTACATATATGGAACAAAAGCTTGCATAGAACGCATCATACCAGCACGGCGAAGTAAAAAGGCCAATTTTTTATGAAACGTTGTCGTACAAATTATAAACAGTAGCGGTTCTTACTCTTTGTATTATATATAAAATAATTTTAAATATAATAATATGTTAAACTTTCAACTGTTAGCGACTTTTCCTGCAACAGCTTTGCGTAGATATTTTTCCGCAAAAGAAACATTTCAGTTGGTGTTTCGTAAAAACAAATGATATCATAAAAAAACGCCCAGTCCCATCTTTTATTTGAACTTTTTCCACGTTTTCTTTTTAGTTCGTTTCGTTTTGAAAAGTTTATGTTTATTTCTTTTCAAATCTGCCAGCTGTTACATACTTGTATATAAATAAACTTACTAAGACGACTAATGTTTTTTAGAATTGTAGAGGTTGTTAATCGAGTAAGTTAAAGATTTATGAATTTTGTTGCCAAGTGTAAAATTTACCAAGATTTTGTACATCTACAATATGTACAAGATCTACAATAGTACTTTAATACGAAAAGTAAAGATCCCTACTTAATATTTTTAAGCCATGACAATATATTCTGGTAATTTTAATAATAAATTTTCCTTAATATAATTTGTTTTGAAAAAAGCCCTAAGTTATATTTATGCTCTGAAGTGCGACTACAAAGAGCCCTCTCTCAATTTAGTTTTTTATATATTAAAAAAAATGTTTTGGAAACCAAAGTTGTCGTTCATTTTAATAATAACCTGCAATAAAAAAAAAGCTTTAATTTTTGACAATTACAGTTTTAAATGTATTTTTACCGTCTCCTGTAAAGTGTCAAATATACGAGTTAGGGCCTTTTCACATGAGACCAACGATATGTAGTTTGACGTCTCTCTGCTTGAGACTAACGTAAATGTACTAATTCAGCACACGGTAGTTTTGAGTTTCCAAATTGTCTGGAAATAGGTGAATCGTATTTCAAGAAATTTTCGGTAAAAAGTTATTCGGGAAAAAATAAGTGATACCAACTTAAATGTTCGTTGTACATACATACATAGGTACGTAGGTATGTATAAAACAAATCCAAATTTTATTTTTTATAGTTTTTTTTTCAACTTACAATTTCAAACTACCTGGTCTCGGTGTGGCACTAACTACTCCACCCATCCATCGCCTGCGCTTTTAAACACGCCATCATTACATAAATACGAATCGGTAATGAAAATGAAAAAGTTTGATAAATTTAATTGCATAAACAAATCTTTTGTTAATTTAACATTTGTTTTGTCTGACAATCAAATCATTCAACCAGCCACTCAGTCATCCAAAACAACAGAGAAGACTTCATCAACAACCAGCCAGCCACTCAGTCAAAACAAATTTAACCAACCACCAATTTTGTCTGCATTTTTCGCGTTTGCTTTCCAAAAGAAAATAAAAATTGGCCCCATATGTTTATTTTTTTTTTTTTGCATTTCTTTTCGAATATACAGAATTTTTTTTTTATTTTCTTATTTTACATTTTGGGCTCAATTACGATTTCAATTGCTATTATTATACCCTTCACAAAAATGTAAAGGGTATTTATAAGTTTGTGATTCCGTTTGTAATTTCTACAGTTTTTTTTTGCGACCCTATAAAGTATATATATTCTGAATCAGAATTAATGGAAAAGTCGATTAAGCGATGTCCGTCTGTCCGTCTGTCCGCTGTTGAAATACCGTTTCTGAGAAAACCATAAGACTTAGAAACTTTTTTCTTTCACCATTCTTTTACCCCATCGATTCATGGGTTTGCTATTGAAATTCAGTAATATCGGTCCACGTATAGCTGAGATATATTCAAAATTCCGAAAAAAGCCATTTTTTTTTGCATTTTTGTATGAAAATTTTTGAAAACAAAAGTTGTTCGTTTTGCTTCAAACTTCACACACTTATTAAGCATGGTGACTAAAAGACAAAAAATTTTTTTTTCAGATATCGGTCCATATATACCCGAGATATAGCCCAAATCGGATTTTAATGAAAATGTCGCACAGGCGAAGCTAAATAACTTTTTTTTGCTCAAAAGCAGTTCTGGTAATAAAATTAAGTTACATAAATATGGAAAATGAAAATTTCCGATATCGGTCCATATATACCCGAGATATAGCTCAAACCGGGGTTTCCATGAAAATGCCGCGTAAGCGAACTTAAACAACTTTTTTGTGCTCAAAAGCGCTTCTGGTAATAAAATTAGGTTACATAAATATGGAAAATGAAAATTTCCGATATCGGTCCATATGTACCCGAGATATAGCCCAAATCGGGTTTTTCATGAAAATGTCGCATAAGCGATCTTAAACAATTTTTTTTTGCTCAAAAGCAGTTCTAGTAATGAAATAAAGTTATATAAGTATGGAAAATGAAAATTGTCGATATCGGTCTATATATACCAGAGATATAGCCTATACCGGGGTTTTCATGAAAATGCCGCGTAAGCGAACTTAAACAACTTTTTTGTGCTCAAAAGCAGTTCTGGTAATGAAATTAGGTTACATAAATATGAAAAATGAAAATTTCCAATATCGGTCCATATGTACCCGAGATATAGCCCAAATCGGGTTTTTCATGAAAATGTCGCGTAAGCGATCTTAAACAACTTTTTTTTTTGCTCAAAAGCAGTTCTGATAATGAAATAAGATTACATAAATACGGAAAATGAAAATTTCCGATGTCGGTCCATATATACCCGAGATATAGCCCAAATCGGGTTTTTCATGAAAATGTCGCGTAAGCGAACTTAAACAACTTTTTTGTGCTCAAAAGCAGTTCTGGTAATGGAATAGGGTCATATAAATATGAAAAATGAAAATTTTCGATATCGGTCCATATATACCCGAGATATAGCCTATACCGGGGTTTTCATGAAAATGCCGCGTAAGCGAACTTAAACAACTTTTTTGTGCTCAAAAGCAGTTCTGGTAATGAAATTAGGTTACATAAATATGAAAAATGAAAATTTTCGATGTCGGTCCATATATACCCGAGATATAGCCCAAATCGGGTTTTTCATGAAAATGTCGCGTAAGCGAACTTAAACAACTTTTTTGTGCTCAAAAGCAGTTCTGGTAATGGAATAGGGTCATATAAATATGAAAAATGAAAATTTTCGATATCGGTCCATATATACCCGAGATATAGCCTAGACCGGGGTTTTCATGAAAATGCCGCGTAAGCGAACTTAAACAACTTTTTTGTGCTCAAAAGCAGTTCTGGTAATGAAATTAGGTTACATAAATATGAAAAATGAAAGTTTTCGATATCGGTCCATATATACCCGAGATATAGCCTAAACCGGGTTTTTCATGAATACGCGGCGTAAGCGAACTAAAACAACTTTTTTGCTTAAAAGCAGTTCTAATAGCAAAATAAGGTTATATAGGTATGGAAAATGAAAATTTCCGATATCGGTCCATATATACCCGAGATATAGCCTAAACTGCGGTTTTAATGAAAATGTCGCGTAAGTGAACTTAGACATCTTTTTTTGCTTAAAAACAGTTCTGGTAATGAAATAGGGTCATATAAATATGGAAAAAGAAAATATCCGATATCGGTCCATATATACTCGAGATATAGCCTGAACCGATTTTTCCAATAACATTTTTTTTTTTTTGCTGAAAAGCAGTTCTTGTTATGAAAGAAGGTTACGAAAATAGAGAAAATTAAAATTTCTGATATCGGTCCATATATACCCGAGATATAGCCTAAATCGGGTTTTTCATGAAAATATCGCGTAAGCGAACTTAAACAATTATTTGTGCTCAAAAGCAGTTCTGGTAATGATATAAGGTTATATAAATATGGAAAATTAAAATTTTCGATATCGGTCCATATATAGCCGAGATATAGCCTGAACCGATTTTTCCATTAAAAAAAATTTTTTTTTTTTTTGCTGAAAAGCAATTCTCGTTATAAAAGAAGGTTACTAAAATACAGAAAATAGAAAATTCCGATATCGGTTCATATATAACCGAGCATATTTAGGTCACATTTTTAATATACTATACATATTCGTGACTATCGTGAAGGGTATTTTAGATTCGGCCCAGCCGAATATACTACACTCTTACTTGTTTTTTAATCATATTTATATCTTTGGAGGCAAAATTAGACTTTTTCTAATTTATTTTATTTCTTACTCCAAATGCTTTAATTCAAATATTGATTTCTTTTAACATTAATTAGAAGAGTTAAAAACATATCATTTCGTTTCAAGCATGAAAGTTATTATTTGACAATAATAGATTAAAACTACTACTATCACTGCTGACTGCACGCAGTTGGAAAACAATCAAAATATTGACACGTATTCAATGTTTAATTTAAAGTTACTACATACGCCCATTTGTCACTTCCGCAGTCTGTAGAGCAAACGAGATAAACCATTCTTCCCATACCAAATTCTCTTTGCCGACCTTTTCGTCTTTAATTTATGCATGTCTAGTCTTCTAGCTTGGAAAACTAATTGGAAGAAAATATCGTACACACTTTTATGCCACTTTCTAACAGGCTTTCAGAATTTCGATAAACTATGAAGTTCTCTATTGAGCACATTTTTCATTAAATTCCAACATATTTCACGCGGTATTTCTTTAATTTCATAACGAATATGAGTTGCTCAAGCGATTCTCGTTTGTTTGCATAAAGCTTGCCTTTCCGATATCCCCACAAAAAGAAGCGGTAAATATTTCTTGATATAACTTGTTGTGAAAAGAGGTCTCGCAGTAATTCCATTGTAATTTCGGCTATATGCGATGTTGCATCGTCTTATTGATACCAAATGTTAATCAAGCTCAACGCATGCAGTTGCGGCGTTAAAAAGTTTTCAATCATATGTATTACCGTTACGCCGTTTTAATTTTCACAAAAGTTAGGTCCAATGATTACTCCTGATCACTTTTAATGGATACAAAGATGGCTGATGAATAATTTGGGAGTTTCAATTGTCCAGAATCGACTGTTGTGTTTATTCCCGTATCCATTTAAATTAAAATGTGCATCGTGACTCATTATGATTTTTTCATGAAAATCGGGGTTGTCTTGGGCGAGCTGTAACATCCAATTAGCATATGAAAGGCGGCGTAAACGGTCTTATGAAAGAAAAAGCTTTTGTGCCACTTTCTTGAACAGCAGTAGTGTTTTCAGCCAATCTTGCAGCACGTTGTGGTACATGCTTGGGCCTATCACTTACAGGTCATTCACTACACGATAAATAGTTCGTTTTGTTGGCACATTGTTTCACCCAACAATTTCACGTAACTTTTTTATCGTCACAGTAATCGATGATTGATTTTGATAAAAGGTTTAAACGATTAAAACAAGTTTGTTCATGGAATATTTTTCCATAATAAATTTGCCTCGTGCCTACTTTACGACTGCCAAATATGATCTGTCAAGACTAATGTTTAACAAAATGGCGAGAAAACAAAGTATACCTTCCAGGCGGACACCCGTTATACAAGTATAGAATATAGATTTAAAAAAATTTGCAAAATGTAGTATAATAATAAACATTTAATTTTTTTTCTCTCTTTGCAGGTAAAATAAATATATAACATGCACTTGAACGAACTGGTATGTTATTAATTTATTATAATTAATTTAAAAAGCAACCATTAATATTATTTTGGGATTTTTTTTATAACTTAAAGAAAACCAAATTAAATCTTTCTTTTCTGAATTCATCACTTTTGAGTCATCACTTCAAATAAAAAGTTTGACCCCCTTAGCGGCCGCCCACTGGCAATGACCAAACAGTTGTATTAGACAACTTAAAAAAGAAATAAAAACGCTTAATGTATAAAGGAATCCATATACATATTGTGCATTTTAATTTCAAAATAAAAGAAAAGGCAATTACAAACAAAAAAAAGTACAAAACCTAAAAAAGCCAATTTAATCAGACCTCTTCTTTCTGCATCTCAATGCTAAATAAAAAGTAAAAAAAAAATTAATTGTCTCTACTTGGGAAAATGTCACAAAAAAGGGTCAATGGATCATAAAATATGTGCAGCAACAAAACATCAACAACTGCTATCAGCAGCTATAAAATTGTTCATAAAAAAGAGAAATGAGGAAAGTGATAAACAAAACCAGAGGACACGCAATGCAAAACTTCTGTTAACCTGTTTGCTGCCAAGGGGTCACAGAGGAACACCAGACATATTTGCTTTCTTTCTTTCATTAAACGCCACAAAATAGAAATGCTGCAAAGAGTAGAGTGTATGTAGAAGGCTTACATAATTAATCGTATTAGCAATTATATATGTACACTGCCTGCTACTTGAATAAGGAATCACATTTTTAACTTTATTTAAGTATATCTCCTCAACTATAGTTCACAAAAATATATTTTTTTTTCACAACCAAATTTCAAAGTGTTGGCTTTAGTTTGCTGAAGAACTAAAAAAAAAATATACATATGTACATATTTTGTTATACTAAAATAAAGCATTTATTTACAGACATGTACGAGGGCTGATAAAAAAAATTGCCGTTATTTTAAATTTTTTCAAAAAGCATTTATTTATTCATCAGTAACTTGTCGCCTTTATAGTAATCCCCCTCAGATATAATACATTTATGCCAGCGTTTTTTCCAATCTTCGAAACATTTCTGAAACACGGTTTTTGCTATCGCCAACAGCTCCTGTTTCGATATTTCTGCTATCTCCTCGATCGTAGCAAAACGCTTTCCTTTCATCGGTGATGATGCACCACGCCATTGCTGTTGAAGAAAACAGTGAGCAAAACCTTCACATTTGACCGAACTTAACGTGTTTTTTTCGGTCTTGGCACTTTTGGACTCTTCCATTGGGATGATTGGACTTTGGTTTCAATTTCATAGCTATACACCCATGATTATTGACCAGGTATGACCCTTTTGAGGAAGTCTGGATCGTCGTTGACGATGTTCAACAGCTCTTGAGCGATGACCATGCGACGTTGTTTTTGCTTAAAATTTTAGTAAATTTAGTAAAAAATCTAAGAGCACACCAAAACACGACTAATCTTTTTATCTGTCAAAAACAAACTGGCAATTCGAAATGGCTGACCTGCGAAAATCGAACATGCGTAACCCACGAAATTTGAAAATAACGGTTAATTTTTTTTTATCAGACCACATATCAGTATTTCTTGAATAAGGAATATTTTAAAACTACGCAAACTGTAATTTATTTTTTAATTTTATATTATAATAAAACTGAAAGTTGTTATCTTCTAGCATTCAATTAGAAATGACCTCAAAAATGCGATTTGACATCGACTTGTATAACGATTCTAAGCAATTTAGCGAAATCGAACTCCATGCATTGTTGCATACTTGCATTATTGCATACTTTAAGAATCCTATTGTCTCATATGGTTTTACTCCTTCATAAACTTTTCTTGCAAGCCAACTCCAGAAACCCAAGGTTCAAAACGTTGTATTCCATCGTTTCTCGAAAAGTGAGAAAAAACTGCGTCTGTAACTCATATCGAAAACTATCCAAAGCGATTACGTCGTTACGTTAGAAATATCTGAAAATATAAAACGATGTCGACATGCAATTTTAAAAATGGAAGCGCCAGCCACAATTACCGCCGCCGACCAAAAATTACTAAAGTTAAGAAATTTTGTTCGACGGCGTCATATTACGAGTATAACCGCGGGCTATTCTAGAAATTGTATGGTATGGCTCTAACGTTTACATTTTATTTATAAATACATACTTACATACATACTTATGTACAAAATTTTGTAAAATTAAAAAACAATTGTAATTTGCGAATTCTGAAAAAAAAAACATTATAAAAGTATTGTAATATACTTTGTTGGGTCGAAAATTACAAACTTATATAAGTATTCCCTTAAAACTTGTTGTGTGAAGGGTATAAAAATTAATTAAAAAGTTAAAATACAAAAAACTTCATTTAATCCAGCTATCCAGCTCACCAAAAAAAAGTTATAGCTACTCGTACAGTTTAGTGAGAAAAGCAGATGTTTGTTTCAACTTTGTTTCATTTCACACGTTTCAGTTCTGTAACTCTCGTGGCGAGAGTTACAGAACACAGCCACTGGTGTACTAATCGGAGTCTTGTTGTGTTGGTATGTCCGAGGTATGGGTCCAAAGGAATCATTAAATTTTGGAAATGCTTCGTCCATTACTCCGCCCTCTCGGCTGTATCTGCGGCTCAAAAGTAATTCCTCGTTATTTAGGTCATGGAAGTAATAGTTATACACGTCGGGATCATCAATATTAAACTTTTTCCGTCGGAAAATACAGCTTTAAATCTTTTGTCAGGCAGTATTTTTGACAAACTGTAGACGTTGTGATTTGCGTTTTTCATTAAATGGTATTTTTTTCTCCTTTCGTCAGACTATGTACGGGCACGACTTTAAAATACTGTGTGGTGCACTGCTCTTAGACTGGCACTGACCCTACTTTTATCACGTATTTTTGATGCTGACTTAACAGAATTTGAAGCAATTCTAAGAATTTTTCGTCTTTCTTTTGGAGTTCTTTTCTTTTTTTTCCATATCTTTCCACATTATTTAAATATAGTAATTGTACACAACTGTCTTTCCTCTTTTAATGTTTTTGGCTATTTGGACAGAGTTCTGACCTTGAGATTTCAATATAAAAAATGTGATTCCTCATTCCAGTGGCAGGCAGTGTATATGTAACACTCAGTCGCAACCTACAAATTTTTCAAGCCTGTAAGACCGCAAAACTTGGTCTACGAAAATATGTGAATAAAAGAGATGTTCACGTTTTTTTTCCAAAATAAATTAATGCCGCTATTGCGATTCTCCACTCAACTCGGGTTGGTCGTGTTAGAGATAACTTAACTTTCTCACAATCAACTATCTTTTGAGTATCGGCGCCGATTTTTCCTTCATACTTCCTTTATGAGTGATCAAGCAATGCAAAGTAATAAAGATTATCAAATCCAAAAACTTCAGCAATTGGACATACATATATCAGTATCGGAGGTTTTTAATAACAATTTTCTTTCATTTGATTGCTTATCAGATAAATCAAATTGCTTGTCCTTTATATTCATACTTCCTTTATAAGTAATCAAGCAATGCAAAGTAATAAAGATTATTAAATAAAAAAAAAGATATTGGAGAAAAAAGCGACTCAGAAAAAAAATATCGAATAAAATTCTATCAACATCAATAGTCAGGTGACAGAAATCTTAAAATACCGTTACATGCTTGGCAGAGCTAAGAAATGCCGGTATTTTACAATTTGTGCTCCTTGTTTTCAAAATTTGGACACTAAATCTAAGAAACGTAATTCAACCGTGCTTTGCCCTTGGTATAGAAAAATTTTTGAACGTAATATACTCCTAAATATATTTCAATAAGCGGTTATTTATTTGGATAATAAAGTTCTTTTTACTTCTGTGAAAACTCATTTCTGTAAAAAAAATTCAATTCTTCGGTTTAATTTTTCAAGCGAATACTAATTCGTAAATTAAAGGAGAATATAAAAAAATTCTGTATTAAAATAATCACTTGCTTAATTAAAAAGAATGAAAGTGTAAATTTCTTGTAGGCAAGAGTTATGCGTCAAAGTTTTGTCACCGAAAATGTGAACCAATTTGATAATGGTAACGGCTTTTATTGGTTCCCATTATTACTGAAATATACGGTTATTTTCATATATAACTTTTTTTTTTTAATTATGGACCAATGACAGAATGTCCATTTGCAAAGTGTCACTATGCCCATGGACACTATGACATTTTCAAAAGCGTCTTAACGTCCATGGACCTTGTGACACTTTTAAGTGTGTCATAACGTCCATGGACATTATGACACTGGACATTATGACATGCCACCATCTGTACAAGCCGCTAAAATTGAGCTTTAGTAGTTATTTTTAAACTACTACAAAAGTTAACTAGTTGGGCAAAGTTGTTATATATGTATACAAGTATTAACAAAGGATATGTACTGTCTCCGCATTTCCTCTAATTTCTTTTTTTTTTTCGTTAACTAGGAAAAATCAACTTTAGCTGCCAATAACACAACTATTAATGCGCAGTTGTGTGTACTCAGCGCTTTTGCCAACCAAACTTTCACAAAGTTGAGAACGGCAATACCACGAGAAATCAGACACACAACTGAAACACTAAATGTCGTTAAGTTGAGAACGACTGAGAATGCAAATTTATCAAGGACAACCTCAAACTTTTGCAAAAGCGGTGAACCACAATAGGAGCATAAATGTTTTTCCCCCTTTTAAACACAAATTTCATTGAATTATTTATTTTACTTGTTACATTTTACGTCATGCTCTCATAAAACAAATATCGAAGGTAAATATATATTAAAAATTAGAAAGGATATGAACAGTTGTACAAAAAATATTTTGTCACATCATGCATTCTTCAAAGTGAAATGGATAATTCGAATTCTATTTAAAATTATTCATGTAAGGAAAACAATTAAAGTAAATATTTTTTAATTCCATTATCATAGAATGAATCATGTCAGCTTCTGTGCATTTAGAATTGTTTAGAAAAAACAAACATCGAAAGTAAATATATTTAAATTAAATTTCCTTAATATAAAAAGGATATAACAATTGTATCAAAAATGTGCAAATTTAGCCCTATCATGTTTTACTCCAAAATGAATTGGACAACTCGAAAAGTTTCTAGAGTTATTTAGATAAGGAAAAAGTTAAAGTAAATATTTTTCAATTCCATTATCTCTGAATAATTTGCGTTGCGAAATTAAACTAAAAATTTTGTCACATCACGCCATCCTCTGGAATGAAATCGATAATTATCTGTGCATTAAGATTTTTTATATAAAATAAATATCGAAAATAAGTATTTAAGTTTAATTGACAAAAAAAAAAAAAAAAAAAAAAAAACATTAAAAAAACTCCCAGTTCTGTCGCGTCGTGTTTACTCCAAAATAAAATTAATCATTCGAAATGTAACTAGGTTTATTTAGATATAGAAAAGATGTGAAGAAAATACTTTAAAATTGTGCACTGAATTATTTGCGTTGTAGAAAAAAATTAAGATTTTTTCACATCATGGCATCCCATTCAATGGAATCGATATTTAGCTTTGCATTTGGAATTCCATAGAGAAAAAAAAAATTTCAAGAAAAAAGCATCTTCATATTGATGATGGTATTAGTTGCAAACGCCTGTTGTTGTCCTCAGTGGAGTTCAACAATCTAAATTATTTTTTCCTAATATATTAAATTTACTTATCCTTAAATGGATAGATTGTAAATAGAAAAAGCATTAAAAAAAAATATTGATGATGGCGAGTCATCAGAATTGTGATATCAATATTATGTAAAGAGTCATTAGTAATGTGAAAACTGACAAAAATCATCAGAGTCAATTTAATGATACATTTTGTTAAGGGCGTTTCAGACTATCATACAAGTCTTAAGATTTTGATTGGATTTTGTGGGACAAAAATCTAAAGATATTTGTTGCGACTGTCAAAAAATCTAACGTACCATTACATTTTGTTTTCACACTATCACACCTAAAGTAAAAGAAGGAATATGACTTGAAAATAAACAGCCAATTTACTTAACGTCTGGTTTTAATATTTTTATTATTTCCTTTTGCAAAAAATGCAACCCTGATCCAATGAAAAATCTTATTCATTTATTGAATTTTTGATGAACTTTTATAATTTTTTAAATTAAATTTTTTTGGTTTGTACATTTGTACAACGGGTTATAGTTCAGGTTTTTTCTTTCTTAAGTTTTTTTCTTAAGAAAAATTTTTTACAATACAAATCTGCTGTGATCAATAATTTTGATTGAAGAAGACAAGAAAAATAATAATCAAATCTTTAGCTGGGGGACAACTAGCTGTTTCGTAGTCGCTACACTACTCATCAGCACCCACTGGGATTTGAACTCGGGACATGACGTATCATGATCTACTGCTTTAACTACTAAGCCACCGAGCATTTAATTATTTTCTATCTATATTCATCTCATATTGAATCACATATGCATTTTGTTAATTGCCCACATTGTTTGTACAGCGTTTGCTGTCTCTAAACTAGCGGTATTTATTTTTATTTATTAACATACATATTTTTGTATTTTTTAATATTCTCCGTACCCAGAGATGTAAATATACATTTATTGAATTTTTGATGAACTTTTATAATTTTTTAAATTAAATTTTTTTGGTTTGTACATTTGTACAACGGGTTATAGTTCAGGTTTTTTCTTTCTTAAGTTTTTTTCTTAAGAAAGATACCCGTTGTACAAATGTACAAACCAAAAAAATTTAATTTAAAAAATTATAAAAGTTCATCAAAAATTCAATAAATGTATATTTACATCTCTGGGTACGGAGAATATTAAAAAATACAAAAATATGTATGTTAATAAATAAAAATAAATACCGCTAGTTTAGAGACAGCAAACGCTGTACAAACAATGTGGGCAATTAACAAAATGCATATGTGATTCAATATGAGATGAATATAGATAGAAAATAATTAAATGCTCGGTGGCTTAGTGGTTAAAGCAGTAGATCATGATACGTCATGTCCCGAGTTCAAATCCCAGTGGGTGCTGATGAGTAGTGTAGCGACTACGAAACAGCTAGTTGTCCCCCAGCTAAAGATTTGATTATTATTTTTCTTGTCTTCTTCAATCAAAATTATTGATCACAGCAGATTTGTATTGTAAAAAATCTTTCTTAAGAAAAAAACTTAAGAAAGAAAAAACCTGAACTATAACCCGTTGTACAAATGTACAAACGAAAAATCTTATTGTTTAAACAAATTTCTAAAAATGGTGAAGTGTTATGGGATGTCAAATCTTTTACCGTATTATTTCTCATTTTCATAACGCTTTACATTCACACTATCACACTTGCACGTATTATTTGATTTTTTGACAAGTCTTAATACAAAGTGTGATAGTCTGAAGTGCCCTTTAATAACTACAACACAAATAATTTGTCAAAATTTATTTAAAAAAAAAAAGAAAAATAGTGTATAATATATCCTTTTTATTGTTGAAAAGGAATTTTTGGGTTTTACATCTGTACATCGGGTTTTAGTTCAAGTTTTTCCTTTCTTAAGTTTTTTCTTAAGAAGGATTTTTTACAACACAAATTTGGTGCGATCAATAGTTTTTTATTAAATAAGAGTGTGGTATATTCGGCTAGACCGAATCTGAAATACCCTTCACGATAGTCACGTATATGTGTAGTATATATTACATATATTATTATATATGGACCGATATCGGGGAAAAAATATTTTTGCCTAGTAATCACCATTCCAAAAAAGAAATCTTTCATGAACGTTTTCATGGAAAAGTTTGTTTAAGCTATATCTCGGTTCGGAATTTTCTACTTTCCGTTTTTAGTAACTTTTATAACGAAAACTGCTTTTTAGCAAAAAAATTAGTGGAAAAATCGGCTCAGGCTATATCTCGGGTATATATAGACCGATATTGGAAATTTTTATTTTCCATATTTAACTAACCTAATTTTATTACCAGAACTTCTTTTAAGCAAAAAAAGTTGTTTAAGTTTGCTTCCGTGACATTTTCATGAAAAACCCGATTTGGACTATATCTCAGGTATATATGGACCGATATCTGAAAAAATGTTTTTTGTCTTTTAGTCACCATGCTTAATGAGTGTGTGAAGTTTGAAGCAAAACAAACAATTTTTTTTCAAAAATTTTCATACAAAACTACAAAAAAAGGCTTTTTTCGGAATTGTGAATATATCTCTGATTGTGAATATATACTGAATTTCAATAGCAAACCCATGAATCGATGGGGTTAAAAAATGGTGAAACAAAATGATTTTCTCAGAAACGGTATTTCAACAGCGGACAGACGGACATCGCTTAATCGACTTTTCCATCAATTCTAAATCAGAATATATATACTTTATAGGGTCGCAAAAAAACTGTAGAAATTACAAACGGAATCACAAACTTATATATACCCTTTACATTTTTGTGAAATGTATAAAAAGACAAGAAAAATAATCGATGGGGTAAAAGAATGGTGAAAGAAAATGATTTTCTCAGAAATGGTATTTCAACAGCGGACAGACGGACATCGCTTAACCGACTTTTCCATCAATTCTGAATGAGAATAACTATACTTTATAGGGCCGCAAAAAAAAACTGTAGAAATTACAAACGGAATCACAAACTTATATATACCCTTTACATTTTTGTGAAATGTATAAAAAGACAAGAAAAATAATAATAAAATCTTTAGCTGTTTCGTACCCGCTACACTATTCATCAGCACCCATTCGCAACATTTTAAATTCCCATTGATTTCTTGCAAATGGTAAAATATAAAGTTTGAACATATTTTTGAAATCAATAAATTGAATCGTAGTTTACGTTGTTTCTGATGACAGTGTACCATGGTATTGAAGATACTTTGTCATAAACTTTGCTCCACTTAATCATTTTAATGTAATGGTTGGCATCATAGCGATGAAAAGTGACATGGGGTCAAAAATGGGGACAGTTGGCATTGCATTGATGTTAAAATATATCAAAGCTATGACGGGTGTTCTATGAGTGTACACAAAGCAAACATCGAAAGTAAATATTTTCGATTTGAATTATATTAATCCATATCATCACAAGCAAGCTTAAAGTTATCAGATTTTTATTAAAATTCCAATACATTAAAAATAATATGTACCGTTCTAAAAATGGAACACTTGGATAATATACCATTGTACGAATTTATTAACTTAAATTAAATAATAAGCTATATAAACGATTTCAGTTTAGATGTTTATTCAAAAATCGATCGAAACAAATAGATGCAGACTCCGGACAATAAGGTGGGTGAGCTAAAACTCTCCATCCATTGGTTTCCAAATAGTTTTTGACCGCTTTTGGTATGAATTTTGTTTGGTACAGGTCCACGTCTGGCCCGGTTTCAACAACTCATAATGCAAAACACCCTTCTGATTCCACCAAATATAGAGCACACTACCTTGGCGTCATGGATATTCGGCTTCGGCGTTGATTTGGTGGGGGTTAACATGTGACGTTTTGCGCTTGGGCTTATTCACTGTCAACATTTTTAACACAAATAAAACAGTATGATCCAAAAATTACTTCTTTTTGTCGCGTACAAGCATTGTTTCCGACTTTCAAACTTCTTTTAACGTCTCTCCGCTTTAATTCACATGGGACGTCATTTCCTTGCTTTTGAATGAATCTCAGTGCTTTTAAAAATCGTTTGTTATGGGACTCTCAATGATAATGCTAGTTCTTCTGGCGTTTGACAACAATCTTCGTCTAGTAAAGCTTCCAATTCATCATATTCAAGCCTCTTCGACTGCCCAGGCCACTCCTTGTCTTCTGTGTCGTAATCACCACTTTCGAATCGTGCAAACCATCGTTCACAAGTTTGCGAGTTGGTGCATGTTGCCTGTAGGCTTCTACCAACGGTCGATAACTTTCAGCAGCCGCTTTATTCAAATGAAAAACTTACAAAAAAAAAAAAAAAATTCAGTCACAAAATTCGATATTATTACAGCGATTGAAAAAAATGTGTTATAATGACAAATATTAACCATAAAAAAACCGTATGTACAAGGTGTCCCTGAACTCATCGTCAAGCCGAAACAGGGTGACAATATTGATTGTAAAAATCATGAGAAAAGTCAGAAAAAAATTCTAAAAATAAAACATTTTACTCAGTTCAAAGCGCAGGGTGTCCCAAAACTCAACGTCAAGCCGAAACAGGGTGACAAGATTGATTGTAAAAATCATGAGAAAAGTCAGAATAAAAATCTAAAAATTAAACATATTACTCAGTTCAAAGTACAGGGTGTCCCAGAACTCAACGTCAAACCGAAACAGGGTGACAAGATTGATGGTAAAAATCATGAGAAAAGTCAGAAAACAATCTAAAAATAAAACATTTTACTCAGTTTAAATGCTTTTGATTTGCCCTTGTATTTTACTCGTATATCTTATTATTATTGTTATTATTTACACAAACCATATGTAATAGTTATGCCAGATGTTGTCCTAATCGACATTATTAACTTGTATACCCGATATTGTTACAGTTCACCTAATTATTACTACGAGTATTAACAATCATATTTTCGCAATACATAAAAATATCTTGTTGTCTTAGTTGACCATATTATTGTTGGGACAGTCATTTTACTGTCTGAGGCCACCATATTAAAAAAAATGCTCTTGCTGGAGCAATATTTTGCTCTGAATGTTTTCATGAGCTGGCTCCAATCCCGCCAAATTTTCAGGATGTTACTTTCTGACGCAGACCACTTTATAGCTCTGTCGTCTCTAGTTACATAAATATAAAAAATTCGTCCTCATGGCTATGAGTGGTTTTCTAAATTTTCAAACTGAAATTTAACTGATTTCAATCCTCCGTTAACTCTCGCCTACACAAGAAAAACAAATCAGCAAGAATTTAATAAAATGAAATAAAATTATATATTGCAGGCATTTAAGCAAACATTGAATTAATCAGACATAAAGAAATTAAATAAAAAATAAAAAAAAAGCAGAAATTATTCCAGCAACCACCATGAGCCTCTTGAAACAGTTGGTCGTGCTGACTTGTGCTGCTCAGCCAGCACTTCTTTGTGCGAGCAGTTTTTTTTTTTTTTTATTTGAATATATATTTTTTTATAGTGAAGGGTACTTAAGGAAGTCTAAAGAGTAGAAATTTAATAACAAATAAATTTTAATTTAATTCAACATCATTATGATGAACATCATCATCATCATTATTATCATCAGCATCGTCATTAAAAAAGTCTTTGCTCACTATTTCTTACATTATAAAATATGTCGTGATCATTATTTCAACATGAGCCAATAAGAAATCAAGTTGATTATCATACTTTTTTGTTTAACTTGCCTTTGCACAAACATATGTTTATTTAAATTCATTTAATTTTTTCTATTTATTTTGAAAATTATGCTACCTTTGTAGTTTTGAAATTAAAACATACAATTTGAAAACAAAGCGATCCAAAAATCAAACAAATGAAACGAAATTACTTTCACCACTAAAAATTGTTTAACTTCGTGTTTAAACATTAAATTTTATTTGTTAATTATTCATAGATATTTTCAAATATTTATTAACTGAATATAATTAAGGAAAAAAAAATAGGGAATATAAATATATATTTTTTATCGTTTTGAAAAAGCACAAAAAAAAATAACAAGTTTCTAAATAAATTTGCAAGTGTTATTGGAAATTTGTCTACATCGAGTAACAACTCAAATTTATTCGAGGAACGAGGGTAGTCTGTGAGATTATTTTATTAAAAGTGTAAATGGAAAGTATTTACGTAATATATAAATAATATATATAAACATATACATAAATATAAACAGCTTGTTATGTTTCCCCTCGGTCTATATGTCGATATTTCATAGGAGCTACCCTAATCATCAGTCGACTTTGGAAATTTTTAAAAGACATTCTCAAACGTTCGACTTTTTATCCCAACAATAAATGAAATTATTGAGAATTTAAAAAGAAAAATATTTTAATAATACCTGTCAAAACACAAAAAAAAAACAAGTTTTTTCTACGTGTGGAAAAGAAAAATGTTGTTTGTTTTTGTTTTGGCATGGAGATGGAAATGTGTCTCATTTCTGAAGATAATCTTCTTCGAAAATTGATCATCCACTGTTGACATTGCCTGAATAATTTTAACGCTTTGCTCAATTGTGTATCTTTCTATGTTTGAAATGGATTTACTCTGAAATGCAGAAAAAACTTGATTTCTTGGGAAATCGCACGACCTCGGGGGGCCAATTGACGGGTCCGAAACGTGAAAATATGTGTTAACCAAACTTTTGCTTCAATAAATCAATTGTTGATGTAAAATCATCTTCTTGAAAGCCCAGGTCCAGCTCCAGCACATCATGACTGTTACACTGATCAACAAAAAAGTTAATAATCTTAGCTCTATAGCGGTCACCATTGGCACCCAGCGAAAACTTCTATTGCAAAGTAATGTGTTAATATGTTGATAAACATACTCTTCACTACTTCGACTTTGGCATTTTAAGTCATTATTTTAACGGGGCGATGTCATTGGAGGCAAGTACCTACCATTCTCGCTTACGAATAAGTATTATAAAATGTCATTACAAAAATGTTATTAAAAGAGCTTATTGCTTATAAGTCCTTGATTTATGAGTTGGTGTTGATATCAAAATAGTTGAAAATTTTTTCTTAATATGTGTAATTCTTCGAGCTTAAGGTCTTTCTTGGAATTTTTAGTTTTTTTGGTTTTTATGGTTTTTAATTATCTGGCAATATTTCGCTTTCCTTTGGATAGCTTCTTCAGGCCAAAGCTATCCAAAGGAAAGCGAAATATTGCCAGATAATTAAAAACCATAAAAGCCAAAAAAACTAAAAATTCCAAGAAGGACCTTAAGCTCGAAGAATTACACATATTAAGAAAGGAAAAAAACGGTCGAAATAAAGAAATAATAAGCATATGAAAATTTTTTCTATAAATGTATAATATGTAATGCATAACTTATAATAATACAAAAAAGGCGTGACTTTAAATCATGCTATGCCACCTTTACAAATGCATTCTTACCAACAATATCTCTCCTTAAAAAGTTCATTTTGATAAAAGTACCACTTATATTCAATGTATATTCTTAAAACCCGTTTCTATAAAAATTATTTTTTAATGTCATGGAATTACGGAACTGGTTTTTAGCACTGTGATTTATCATTTTACGATTTTAAAAATGTATGTTAATACATATATAATGGGTGATTTTATAAGAACTATCGGAAATTAAAAAAAAAAACACATAAAATTCAGAAAAATGCATGAAATATTTATTTGGATCGATAGTTGGGTCGATATAATTTAATGTTTGAAGATTATTTCATGCAAATGTTGGCAGCGGCTGCGCCTCAAATGGTCCATCTGCTTAGTCCAATTTTGGCATACTCTTTCCAACATTTCGGCCGGTATCTTACGAATAATGTTGGCAATGTTGGCTTCCAGTGCGTCAATCGAAGCGGGCTTGTCGCTATAGACATTAGCCTTAACATAGCCCCACAAAAAATAGTCTAGAGGCGTTAAATCGCACGATCTGGGCGGCCAATTGACTGGTCCCAAGCATGAAATAAACTGTTCACCGAACTCGCCTCTCAACTGGTCCATTGTTTCGCGTGCTGTGTGGCATGTGGCACCGTCTTGTTGAAACCACATTTCATGCAAGTCAAGCTGTTCCATTTTGGGCAAAAAAAAGTTTGTTATCATCGCACGGTAGCGCTCACCATTCACAGTAACGTTATGATTCGCATCATCTTTGAAGAAATACGGTCCAATGATGCCGCCAGCCCATAGTCCGCACCAAACGGTTGTTTTTTGCGGATGCATTGGTAGCTCTTGCAATGCTTCTGGCTGCTCTTCACTCCAAATACAGCAGTTTTGCTTGTTCACGTATCCATTCAACCAGAAATGAGCCTCGTCGCTGAACACAATTCTTCGATAAAAAAGTGGATCTTCATCTAACTTTTCAAGAGCCCATTCACCAAAAATTTGGCGTTGTGGTAGGTCGTTTGGCTTCAATTCTTGCACCAGCCGTATCTTATAAGGCTTCACACCCAAATCCTTCCGCAAAATTTTCCACGTAGTGGAGTAACAGAGGCCCAATTGCTGCGAACGGCGCCGAATCGATAATTCACGGTCATCACCAACACTGGCCGACACGGCTGCGATATTTTCTTCAGTTCGCACTCTACGTAAGCGTGTTGGTGGTTTAATGTCCAACAATGTAAATTTGGTGCGAAATTTTTTTTTTACAATAGCCCGAATAGAAGCCTCAGTAGGTCGATTAAACTGACCATAAAATGGAAGAAGCGCGCGATGAAATTTCTTAACAGAGCACGCATTTTGGTAATAAAATTCAATAATTTGCAAGCGTTCGTTTGTAAGACGATTCATGATTAAATTATAGACCAAACTGAAGATGTTTGACAGTGACACAAGATACAAAACGTGCGTGAGCTGTCAAAACTAGTGTTGCCAAAAAGATAATAGCAAAAAAATCACTCGTTATAAAGTTATACGCATATATAATGTTAACATCACGTTTACAATGGGTATTCATAATCCTGTAAGTCGTAATGATAGCAAATAAACGACACGAATAGTAAAATGGCCAGAACAGCAAAATTTATAAAAACAAATATTCAGCTGCTACATTTTTCATTTTATACCCTTTTCTATCACCTTAAGTTTTAGCAAATCCAAGTATTACTGAAATTCTTTCATTCAATTTTCATGGCAATTGTTCTACATGTATATTTGCCAAGAACAATAACTTACGTACCTACATATACGACAGATATTAAACAAGTCATTACTTAACTAATTATAAGTAATGCAGACGGTAAATACTGTGATATTGAAAAATATGTTCTTAGGTAAGTGTAACACATTACCAAGTTTTCGCTGGGCTGTAACATACTGGCCAATTAAAGTTTTAAAAAACGTTTATGTACACCAAACAACCGGCTTTCTTTTGGAGGTAAATGTTTCTCAGTATACAATTAGTGCAATTATGAAAGTTTTATTTTTTTGACGTAAAAATTAAAACAAAAACAAAAGTGAGACCTAAATTCGCTTATTAAAATCGAGATCAACGCAATCTTGATTTGTGCCATTCTCCGAATCTAAGTCTTGCCAGGTGATCATTTTAGCTTTGTTGCACGAAGTGGACGTCGAAGTGTAAATACGTAAAACAAGATCTTTCCGCAAAATCTTCCATAAATCCATTTTATGGAATATTTCCAATTCCAGTGTATGATGGTGGATAGACTGATTCGGGGATTTCACACACTCCTTTTGTATGCACTGTACAACATCTCTGTATATACGTACTATCACACATACATAAACTATGTATATATATAATATGTACATATATATATATATATATATATATATATATATATATATATATATATATATATATATATATATATATATATATATATATATATATATATATATATATATATATATATATATATATATATATATATATATATATATATATATATATATATATATATATATATATATATATATATATATATATATATATATATATATATATATATATATATATATATATATATATATATATATATATATATATATATATATATATATATGTTCCAATAGAACACGAATCGCAAACGGATGTCGAATGAGCATCTTTCGTTTTTTGGTATGTTCGTAATAATTCATCATTCATAGTTTGTTTGGCGATTCGTGACAACCTATCAAAAACAAGCTTTTACATTTATAAACGTCTCTAACATTCCTTTACACCTTTCAAACAAATGAAGAACCATTAGGGTAGCTCCTATGAAATGTTGATATGTAGATATCTGGGAAACGTAGACAACAGGCTATTTATCCTTTGGATAGCTTCTTCAGGCCAAAGCTATCCAAAGGAAAGCGAAATATTGCCAGATAATTAAAAACCATAAAAGCCAAAAAAACTAAAAATTCCAAGAAGGACCTTAAGCTCGAAGAATTACACATATTAAGAAAGGAAAAAAACGGTCGAAATAAAGAAATAATAAGCATATGAAAATTTTTTCTATAAATGTATAATATGTAATGCATAACTTATAATAATACAAAAAAGGCGTGACTTTAAATCATGCTATGCCACCTTTACAAATGCATTCTTACCAACAATATCTCTCCTTAAAAAGTTCATTTTGATAAAAGTACCACTTATATTCAATGTATATTCTTAAAACCCGTTTCTATAAAAATTATTTTTTAATGTCATGGAATTACGGAACTGGTTTTTAGCACTGTGATTTATCATTTTACGATTTTAAAAATGTATGTTAATACATATATAATGGGTGATTTTATAAGAACTATCGGAAATTAAAAAAAAAAACACATAAAATTCAGAAAAATGCATGAAATATTTATTTGGATCGATAGTTGGGTCGATATAATTTAATGTTTGAAGATTATTTCATGCAAATGTTGGCAGCGGCTGCGCCTCAAATGGTCCATCTGCTTAGTCCAATTTTGGCATACTCTTTCCAACATTTCGGCCGGTATCTTACGAATAATGTTGGCAATGTTGGCTTCCAGTGCGTCAATCGAAGCGGGCTTGTCGCTATAGACATTAGCCTTAACATAGCCCCACAAAAAATAGTCTAGAGGCGTTAAATCGCACGATCTGGGCGGCCAATTGACTGGTCCCAAGCATGAAATAAACTGTTCACCGAACTCGCCTCTCAACTGGTCCATTGTTTCGCGTGCTGTGTGGCATGTGGCACCGTCTTGTTGAAACCACATTTCATGCAAGTCAAGCTGTTCCATTTTGGGCAAAAAAAAGTTTGTTATCATCGCACGGTAGCGCTCACCATTCACAGTAACGTTATGATTCGCATCATCTTTGAAGAAATACGGTCCAATGATGCCGCCAGCCCATAGTCCGCACCAAACGGTTGTTTTTTGCGGATGCATTGGTAGCTCTTGCAATGCTTCTGGCTGCTCTTCACTCCAAATACAGCAGTTTTGCTTGTTCACGTATCCATTCAACCAGAAATGAGCCTCGTCGCTGAACACAATTCTTCGATAAAAAAGTGGATCTTCATCTAACTTTTCAAGAGCCCATTCACCAAAAATTTGGCGTTGTGGTAGGTCGTTTGGCTTCAATTCTTGCACCAGCCGTATCTTATAAGGCTTCACACCCAAATCCTTCCGCAAAATTTTCCACGTAGTGGAGTAACAGAGGCCCAATTGCTGCGAACGGCGCCGAATCGATAATTCACGGTCATCACCAACACTGGCCGACACGGCTGCGATATTTTCTTCAGTTCGCACTCTACGTAAGCGTGTTGGTGGTTTAATGTCCAACAATGTAAATTTGGTGCGAAATTTTTTTTTTACAATAGCCCGAATAGAAGCCTCAGTAGGTCGATTAAACTGACCATAAAATGGAAGAAGCGCGCGATGAAATTTCTTAACAGAGCACGCATTTTGGTAATAAAATTCAATAATTTGCAAGCGTTCGTTTGTAAGACGATTCATGATTAAATTATAGACCAAACTGAAGATGTTTGACAGTGACACAAGATACAAAACGTGCGTGAGCTGTCAAAACTAGTGTTGCCAAAAAGATAATAGCAAAAAAATCACTCGTTATAAAGTTATACGCATATATAATGTTAACATCACGTTTACAATGGGTATTCATAATCCTGTAAGTCGTAATGATAGCAAATAAACGACACGAATAGTAAAATGGCCAGAACAGCAAAATTTATAAAAACAAATATTCAGCTGCTACATTTTTCATTTTATACCCTTTTCTATCACCTTAAGTTTTAGCAAATCCAAGTATTACTGAAATTCTTTCATTCAATTTTCATGGCAATTGTTCTACATGTATATTTGCCAAGAACAATAACTTACGTACCTACATATACGACAGATATTAAACAAGTCATTACTTAACTAATTATAAGTAATGCAGACGGTAAATACTGTGATATTGAAAAATATGTTCTTAGGTAAGTGTAACACATTACCAAGTTTTCGCTGGGCTGTAACATACTGGCCAATTAAAGTTTTAAAAAACGTTTATGTACACCAAACAACCGGCTTTCTTTTGGAGGTAAATGTTTCTCAGTATACAATTAGTGCAATTATGAAAGTTTTATTTTTTTGACGTAAAAATTAAAACAAAAACAAAAGTGAGACCTAAATTCGCTTATTAAAATCGAGATCAACGCAATCTTGATTTGTGCCATTCTCCGAATCTAAGTCTTGCCAGGTGATCATTTTAGCTTTGTTGCACGAAGTGGACGTCGAAGTGTAAATACGTAAAACAAGATCTTTCCGCAAAATCTTCCATAAATCCATTTTATGGAATATTTCCAATTCCAGTGTATGATGGTGGATAGACTGATTCGGGGATTTCACACACTCCTTTTGTATGCACTGTACAACATCTCTGTATATACGTACTATCATATAGAGTAAACGTTGTGTGAAAACGTTTCATAGTTCGATTAGAATTAGTTGCTCTGATGGATGATTATATTGATCGTAAAATGAATACAGTGCTCGAAATGTATTTCGAACTGAACCATGATCTAAAAATAAATATGCACAATTTGAAAGCATTTTGCAGGCTTCAGTGTAGGAAATGTGGAAACACCAGTGCAGTACAGCTAGTTCTGGAGAAAATATTGCTGCTGTTCACGATAGTGTGGCTGAAGAGCTGTCGACCTCGACTCATCGCCGTGCCCAACAATTGCACCTCTTACACTCGTCGTTGATGAACATTATGCACAAAGACTTGCAGTTACACGCTTACAAGGTGCAATAGACTCAAGAACTAAAGCATATTTACCTTTCCAAGCCTGGTCAATGGTCAAAATGGTGGCAAGAAATGGCAACAGTGGGGATAATCAATCTTCAGTGATGAGGCACATTTTCACCTCAGTGGTTTCGTCAATAAGCAGAATTGCCGCATTGTGGCGAATGATAATCCAAGAATGATTAGCGAAAAATCAATGCACCCACAAAGAGTGACTGTTTGGTACGGTTTAAGGGCTGGCGATTCTTTGGGGTTATTTGAAAGAATACGTCGATAAGCCAGCAACAATATAAGAGCTAAAGGATGAGATGATTGTGCACATTAAGGGCATAGAACCTCAAGTACTCGTATGCCTTAGCGTCATAAAAAATTTCGACCATCGGGTGCTGGTATGCTGTCGAATTCGCGGCGGCCATTTGGCCGATATTTTATTTCATACATAATTGAACCATACCAATATAATCATAATAAGAAGAAATGACAATAATTTCTAAATAATTTGTGTTGTATTCAAAATCAACATCGGCCCTTAAAATTTAATCACCCTTTACAAATAAATGTGTATATCACAAAAATGAAAACTGTTTCTGTTCAATAAAAAAATGGGACAAAATATGAAAATTCGACCGAAGTTCTTGCTAATATTATTAAATCTTTTATAAGTTAATGAGAAGAAAACTACAAACATAATAAAACAAAAAAGGTTCAATTTATGCCGATAAATTTTTTAATCCGATAATCAATATTTTCTTTGATTAACAAAAATGTATGATTTAAAAATAACTTGAATATTTTTTTATAAAGTTTTTTGAAGTACTAGTATGTAAAGGGTGTTTTTTTAAGCTAGATAGAACTTTAAATTGTAAAAAGTAACACAAAAAATTAAATTTTGATGAAACATTTTTTTTATTTGTTTCAGTATACTCTGACAAATCATCATGAATAGACTTACGCTTGAACAACGCTACGAAATTATCCAAATTTACTTTGAAAATCAGTCGTCGATTTCCCGTTGTTTTATCGCAAAATTGTGTTCAGCGATGAGGCGCATTTTTGGCTTAACGGGTTTGTTAATAAGCAAAATTGCCGCATATGGAGTGAGACCAATCCACAAGAGACCCTACAGACTCCATTACATCCAGAAAAATGCACTGTTTGGTGCGGTTTTCATGCTGGTGGCATCATCGGACCTTATTTCTTCAAAAATGAGGCCGGAGCTCGCGTTACGGTCAATGGAGATCGTTACCGCACCATGATCAATGATTTTTTGTTTGAAAATATGGATGACATTGATCCGGAGGAGATGTGGTTTCAACAGAATGGCGCTACGTGCCATACGGCGAACGCAACCATCGACTTACTGAAATCAAAATTTGGCGGAATAAAAAAAAATTTTGATTACAATTTAATTTTTTGTGTTATTTTTTACAATTTCAAGTTCTATCGGGCTTAAAAAAACAACCTATATATATTACAGTAAATAAAGTATGTGTGCAAGTATAAATTCGTTATACAAGCCCAAGGCGAATTCATTTCTACTAGGTGAAACTGGAATTACAATGAGTACAACAGTACAAAAACAGCATGGTGCTTTATTGTTGCTTAGTCGATTCATGTGTCAAACTTTTTTTAGAAAGCATGTACGAGGGCGGATTGATATTGAAGATACCTAGCGCTAGATGGCAGCACAAATACAACATTATTATTATTTTTCTTGAAATTGCGATCTGTCAAACGTCAGCTGTTAAAATTGCACCCAAATTCATCGATTAGTTTATTTGTTGTAGTCGTTTGAAATAAACAACTTTTGTGTTTCTTGAAAAATTGAAAAAAATAGTTTCGTGCGCTGATTAAACACTATTATTAGAAGGGAAAACTGTGAAAGAGGCAAAAGAAAAGCCCGATAAACATTACGGCGAGTCTGCTCACAAAAACAATTTCGACAGACCACTTCACAGCGGTGTTTGGACATGATAAAGCGTAATCCTGTTAAATTTTGGCGTCGATTAATAACTGTGGATGAAACGTGAGTCCACCACTACACACCTGAAACCAAAAATCAATCGAAGCAATAAGTGGAAGCTGGTGGAAGTGCTCCGAAAAAGGAGAAGACTGCGAAATCAGCTGGCGAGCACCGGTTCACACAGCATTAGATACAATGCTCAAATTACGTGAAATACACTTCAAATTAGTCATCCGCTTTATAGTCCAGATTTAGCTCGTAGTGCCTTTTTCCTGCTTCCAAACTTGAAAAAATGACTCGCAGAAAAAAGATTCATCTCAAACGAAATGATTACCGAAACTAATGTGTATATTTTTGACGGGTTCCCAAAATCGTATTACTTAGATGGTATAAAAAAGTTGGAATATGCTCTTACTAAGTGTATTGAGCTAAAAGGAGACTATCAGCCATGTTCCAAACCGCAATGCGTTTTGAAAAACGCCCTAATTGATTTTTAGGTGTTCTGAGGAACGCGCGTTTTACTGGCGTTTAGGATTTTTTCCGAAAAAATACATGTGTTTTAGATACGTATATATGTATGTGGTAGCAATATAAAGCGAAAAAAAATTTTACAACAAATAGAAACATTTTTCAATTTACATTAAGTTTTCTTTTTATGACCATTTATTAAAATCTTTATTGTTTAAAAGGGGTTACCTTCGGGCTTCAATATGGTCAGATGAAATTAAAATAATTTTTTAATATTTTTTCCCAACGTTTCGTTAGCTTTATTCTAACATCATCGGGGGTATAAATAAATAGCATAATATGACCCATAACCCATAAAATAATTATACTATTTATTTATACCCCTGATGATGTTAGAATAAAACTAACGAAGCGTTGGGCAAAAATATAAAAAAATTATTTTAATTTCATCTGACCATATTGAAGCCCGAAGGTAACCCCTTTTAAATAATAAAGATTTTTCAATTTAGTTTTCTTAATGAAAATGTGTAAAATTCTTTAAACTTTTTATTGAAATAAAAAGAAAACATATTAAATTTTAACAGTGAATTATTTTATTGTCTTTTGCAAGATAAGTTTTAGCAAATTCAATCAGTTCACTTCAATATATACATGCGAGTTGAAGTCGCCAATTTTAAGCGATATGCGATTTCCAGAACACCTATTTGGCGATTTCAAATCGCAAAACCAGAACACCTATTTCCCGTTTTCAAATAGAAAACGCTAAATTTAAGCGATTTGTGTTTTTCAGAACATCCATGCTGAGAAATAAATGGTTAAAAAAAATGCTTTTCCCTACTTAGGTAGCTTTTAATATTAATCCGCCCTCGTACATTTATACACACACGTACGCGCTGGACTTTCATGTATGAGAGTGAGCCGGAAACAACTTTTGACACCCAGTGTTCTACAAGTCGAAAAAGTTATAACATATGTTTTTACATCTAGCAAAAATTCATTCGCATAGTACAACCCTTTTATTGCTAAACTGACTGAGTACGACCCTCGTTAGGCAGGCACATTTGCGTTAACTAATAGCATAACAATTTCAGTTAAATTGACTGACTACTTTTTTTGTTGTTGTTTTAAGTTTAAACCATTTTGAAATTTGGTTCGGTGAGTCACAGCAGCATTCCAGTGAACTGGTACAAAAGCAAAAAAAAAAAATTAATGTTATTTTTTTTTTATTATAATTTTGAAAACTGCTAACTAGAAAAAATACAAATTCATTTATCAATATGAAAGTCAGTTTATAAGAGAGGGTTTCAAGTGTGTCTAGTACCAACAACAAACAGCAACTACAAGTCATCAAACCAACAGGCCACCAATCAAACAGACAACTTACAAACCAACCAGCCCAGCCAGCCAGTCAACAACAGCTGCTGTTTAAGTTAAATATGAAAAAAATTACGTACACACATTCTCATAAGTACATTTTTTGCTACTAATTTAAAATAACGCGTTAATAAATTTTTATTGTTTAACGAAATATTGATTTTTTTTAATTGAATTCAAAAAACAAAATAATCTAAAAAAAGAAATTAGAAAAAAGTATGAGTAAAAATAATAAGACTACTGCTGCTTGTTAAACAGAAAAAAATTTGAATTCTTTTCCCTGGATTCTTTACGATTTTTTTTTTTTTTGTTGAATGCGGATTTGCAAACGGGAGTTACGAATTCAAAGAATATTTGGCCTTTTATCATAATTTCTTTATTCAGGATAACTTCCGCAAATTTTTCATTTACAAGCTGTTTATAATTCCTTTATAAACAGCTTGTTTTTTATGTTTCCTAGCTGTCTGTATGTCGACATTTCCTAGGAGCTACCCTAATCATCAGTAGACTGCCGTTTTTCACTGCATTTAGACATGCGAGTGCGGTATACGTAATATCAATGAAAATTTTTTCGGAAAACTCGAATCTCTTGCAATTTTCTTTTTCGTCTACACATGCGAGTGAGAGTTCATTTTAAATTCGTCGTCAGCACGCGAACTTTAAACAATTTGTTTCCTTCACATATATTGTTTCTATTTTAAGCTATCATCTCTTTATAAATTGGAGTTGCCGTGCTCTTCCCATGAGAATATTTTTAGGAAATAGTTGGCATAAATTTTTATTATCATTATTTTATTCATATTAACGTTTTATAATTTAAACATTTCCATCTGTAGTATTAATTTTAATAAATTAATCAACAAACTACTCGTAACTAAAACTTACGTTTTAATTTTGTAGTGATCCAGTTGATATGCTTAATATTATTTACACGGTAACACTGTTTGTTTGTTTGACATTTAATTTCATGGAAGTGCCAAAAATCATTCGCAAGCAAATTTAGCTGCGAGTAGACCAGCGAGAGCGAAAAATGTGAATGTGGTAGTAAAAAAATTTGAGTGTATTGAGTTTTTCGCGTGTCTAAACACTAGGTTTGGTAATTTTAACCTCTAATATTTTTCTTCAATGTAGAGTTGCGAATATTTTTTTAATTTTGGTTAAGTTTTTACTTCCATAAATACAGTGAAACTTCTCATAACCGAGAATCAACGCAGAATTTTTGTCCGATTATGAGGGGTGTCCGCTTATAAGAAATATACATATATTATTTCAATTACTTTATTATATAATACTACATTTCCTTAAAACAATGTTAGGCTAGTCTACGGCGGTTGAAAAAATGTATGCAGATGGTACTGCTTTAATTAAACCAGTTTAAGTTAAGCTGTTTAGTTGCAATTTGATTTTCAATGTTTTTGATATGTTCGAATGCGACAAAATCGTCTGTAGCAAAAATGCTTAGGAAACCTTTAAAAGTTCGTCAAAGCCATTTGATTGAACAAACAGTTTTATTAAATTAAATACTACTCTTTCTTGATGGTGTGTTTTATTAAATAGAACTCTAGTTGGTGAGTTTAAAGCAAAGTAAGTTAATTTTTAAAATTAGTTCGCTATGTTTCCAACGCCTCTGGCCTCTTATGAGAAATGTTTTAAACAAAATTTTTATTAAAGCTTCCGGCTATAGGAAAAAGTTTTGTATGGGAAAACAGGAAAAGCTCGATAGAACAAAATTTGTTCGGTTATGGAAGGTGTAATTTTGGAAATGTTTCACTGTACATATCGCTCCTTTATTGCAACATAGTCATACTACAAAAAGCTTGCTTCCAGAAAAGCCCATATAAAATTTTTAGTTTCCATACAAGTCTTAGAAAGTTCTCCTAAGGAAAACAGTTTAAAGGTAATTTGAATAAATTTTTGGCACAATATAAAATGTAGTACTGTTAACAATTCTGCATTCCTAACTCGAAAACTCATTTTTTGAGATATTACTATGTTGCAATAAAGGAGCGATATGAACGCAGTCAACAAATCTCCACACTACTAGATTACACTTTAAAATTATTCCGATGTAAGACCGCACAAAATATTGGGCATTTCTTTAACCCGGTTGCCTAGCACCAGTTAAATTGCACTTAAATTTTATATCAACATATTTTCAATTTATTAAATTTTATTCACATTTAAGAGTATATTACCTTTTAATTCTTTCTTACATATTTTCCTAACAGGAAATATAATTTATATAAGGAATTTCAATCATAAAAAGTGTGCCTTCCAATGGGTTATGTACAGCTAATTTGAAACCAATGTTGAATTAAGTCTTAAACACATAGACCACAGCAGACTTCAAAACTTCACGGCAGCAAATGCTGCAACCGGCATTTGTGGTTGTGTAGGCAACTACTAAAATATTTTGAACACGGCAGCAACATAAATTCATTTGAAGAAAAGTATACTTCAGTGTGGTCACCTTAAAATTTTAGCTTTATTTTTAGTTTATATGAATTCTTCATGAAAAAAGTTTGCTCTACAAAAAGGTCTTAAAATCTAAAAAAACAAATTAATTTAAAAAGATTTTGTTTGCTACGCTAAATTCAGGTTAGGCGGGTCTTAAAAGTTGAAAATATAATATTTTGGTCTATAAGGGGAACAATATTAAAGAATTGAAAATTTATATCGAATTTTTTCAAAATTTGGACAAAAATGACTCGACTCGAGATGGAAAAATGTATGTATATAAATTATAAAATTGTTCGTCGAATATATGCAATTAAAACTACTCATAAATGAAGTAACTGGTATATATCAAAAGATACAAATAAACTATGCAAATGACAAAATTTTGCCTTAGACAACACAAACATTCAAGATGTTTGCACAAAAATCGTGCAAACATGCTTCAGCAACGCTAAATGTTTATACAAATATTTTTGCATGTTTGCTAATCTGTTTGTGTAGTTTGTTTGGCGCTTAACTACTTCTTTTATAAAATTAGGCATTCTTACTTTGACAATAAATATGTATGGACATATTTAACAGTAGAAGAAATAAATTTGTTAATGTATTTAAAAGCCCATATAAATTTTGTTCTTTTATTGTGCTTTATTAGAAAATAAAATATTCCCAAGATCAAAATTTTCTTTATACATTGGTCACACTTTTTTTATTTTGTAGTCAACAAAAATAGAAATTAGTTTAATTCGAGTGTGGCAAAAAAAATCAGCTTGGACAACAACCTGCAGTCGTGTCGCCTTGCTGTTGTCTAAATAAACATTCTCATTTAAATGCATGTATTTTATATTTGACATATTGAAGTCGGTTGTCTGCTGGCTTCAATGTGTTTAATGCTTTAATTTTTGTTTTCTTATCATTTTACTAAAAATTATAAACAGCTTGTTTTCTACGTTTTCCAGCTGTCTATATGTCGACATTTCATAGGAGCTACCCTAAACATCAGTAGATTTTGGAAATTTTTGAAAGATATTCTCAAACTTGCAACTAATATCCTTATATTCCAAATAAATTATTGAGAATTACAAGTAAAAATGTATTTTTATTTATGAATTATTTTGCATATGAGTATGGTCTGCACCAATATGTATATATCAAAAGCACAAAAAGACCAATTTATAGAAAACAGAAATAAAAACAAGAAATGAAAATAGTTATCTTATCCATCGGGCCGGCAGCAGTTATAAAAAGTTATCAAGGTTTATTTATCGTTTTAACGCTCATTTTTGTGCCAAAAGTGTTAATAGACATTAAATGTTTTATTATATTTATGGCAACCTTTTGTTTTTATTGTCATAATGTTTGAATCGTTCTTTTTATACAACTATTTTTTTTTGTTTTTGTTTGATTCGGCGCTTCAATTACTTTATGTGCGTTTTTATTGTCATATTTGAGGAAAAGCCTTGAATATATAATTTTTTTTTTTTAATTTTTTTTTAACAAACACATCAACTCAGACGCTTGTGTTATTTTAATGAATTTTTTAAAACACAAAAATATAAAATGTGCGTTAAATAATTAAAAATAAAAACACAATAAGCGCACAAAATAATTTTATGTTGTTTTTAATGCTTTAATAGGATTTTTGTTTATTTGAGCCGTTAATTTAAAAATTGGCATTAGATCTATTATTGCACGGAATTTAATTTAATCATTTTAATCAAAAATTAAACTTTAATTTTTTAATCGTATTTATGCAAAAAGTTCTTGTATTTAAAATTTTATATAACAGAAAAAAATTGTTTACAGATTAAAAGCAGACATTTGTTTACTTTATAAAGGGTGGTTAAATTTCAAGGGCCGATGTTGATTTTGAATAAAACACAAACTATTTAGGAAATTATTGTAATTTTATTTTATTATGATATACTGGTATTACTCAATTAGGTATGGAACAAAATATCGGCCAAATGGGCGCCGCGACCACGGCGGCACACCTCCATCCGATGGTCCAAATTTTCCATGACCCTGAGGCATAATGGAGGTTCTATGCCGTTAATGTGCCGAATTATCTCATCCTTTAGCTGTTGAATTGTTGCTGGCTTATCGACGTACACCTTTTCTTTCAAATAACCCCAAAGAAAAAAGTCCAACGGTGTCAAATCACATGATCTTGGCGGCCAATTGACATCGCCATTACGTGAGATAACACGGCCATTGAATTTGTTGCGCAAAAGAGCAATTGTTTCGTTAGCTGTGTGGCAAGTGGCACCGTCGTGCTGAAACCACATATCGTCTACATCTATATCTTCCAATTCGGGCCATAAAAAGTTCGTTATCATCTCACGATAGCGAACACCATTCACAGTAACTGCCTGACCGGCCTCATTTTGGAAAAAATACGGCCCGATGATGCCGCCAGCACATAAACCGCACCAAAAAGGTTAAAAATAAGGAAATTTCGCCGCATCTCTACAGAAAAGACATTACAGGATAGTAATGTCGATTTGATTTTATTGAAATGTAATTTCGACACAAAAGCCATACAGTGGCTTGGTCAGCCAAAGAAGTTTGAAGATGAGGAATTGGAAGCATTACTCGACAAAGATTGTCTTCAAATGCAAGAAGAACTTGTGTTATCTTGGGCATTATGCAACAAGACATTTACTATCTACCTTTAAAAGCATAGGGATTCATTCAAAAGCAAGCAAATTGTGTCCTATACGAGGGCGGATTGATATTAAAGCAAATCTTTTTTTTTTTAACCATATATATTTCTCAACATAGTCTCCTTTTAGCTCAATACACTTAGTAAGACGATATTCCAACACCATCTGAAAAAAATTTTTTTCGTGTTCAATAACAAAATTTGTTGAATCAATTAATAAATTGTTTGAATGCGGACATGTAAAGGTATTCGTGGGTTCAAACAAAAGTTTAGTAAAAATAATTATTGATCGATAATAACTATTTTTTTAAACAACAACAAAATACGATATCAAGGTTATTTTTTTGATATTTATATGTATATGCATACAAACTATTTTTTCAGACAAAAATGTTGTTGATTTTATTTTTACTACAATTTTTTCTATGTAAAGGGTTTTAAGTAAGAGTAAAAAATAACGTTTAATTAGCGCATGAAATTCCCTTTATCCATCTTCGTTAAATTTCAATAACTGTGATAAACAAATTAGTAAACGAAGTTTTGTCAAAATCGACAATTGCCTAGTTAACTAACAGTTAACGAATTCTGTGCTGGAATAAAAATTGCTGCTTTGAAAATAGAAAAATGCACGGTGTTATCAAACTGCTCCCGTATAAACTATAGTAATCACTTAATACTGTAGACCAATCGCTTTGAATGAGTGACAGAGTGGTCCCAGCACAAGTTCATTAATGGCTTTCCTGTCTGTCATTAATAGTTATACACAGTTACTAAATTATTATTTTTTCTCTTTATTAGGCAATAATTAAATGTTTAGCAAGCATAAATGCAGCATAGTGGAATTAGAAAAACAAGTTTTAATTTTTTATTTAATTCTTTCTGTAAACGGTTTAAAAGCAACGTGCCACCTCACACTTTATCTTTCTTTCATTCTTTCGTATATTTATAGGTTTTATTTCCTTTATAAAAAATGTATTTATTTTAAAAGAAAGGAAAAAAAAATCATGAATGAATTTTTCTATTGCACGTTTAATATTATATATTTATTGCTGATAAAACAATAGGAAATTCACCAACAAGAGAGAGCAAAAAACCAAACAATTAAATTATTTATTAATACAACGTATAAATACAAATGACGTAGCTATACGATATATATTAAGAGAATGTTTAAATATTTGTTTTTTTTTTCAATATGAGCTATAAATTTTCAAATAAATTACTTGAATTATTAACAGTAACCGTCCGAATGCTTAAGATGAGTGAGTGTTCGTTCGTATAAAGAAACGTATGTTTTTCAAAGACTGTGGCCGAAAGAAATTTTATTTAAAGCTACTAACTACTTTTTATACCCTTCACCAAAATGTTAAGGGTATATATAAGTTTGTGACTTCTATAATTTTGATTTGCGACGTTATAAAGTATATATACTTATATTCAGAATTTATAGAAAAGTGGATTACGCGATATCCGTCTGTCGGCCGTTAAAATACCGTTTCTGATAAAACCATGAGACGTAGAAACTTTTTTCTTTCACCATTCCATTACACCCTTGATTCATAGTTTTGTTATTGAGTAAAATCGGTTCACGTATAGCTGAGATATATCCAAAATTACGAAAAAGTAATTTTTTGGGCAATTTCGTATTAAAAATTAAATTTTTTTTTTTATTTTTATAATATTAAGCATGGCGATTAAGAGGCAAACATAATTTTCCCCGATATCGGTCCATATATGTATATCCGAGATATAGCTTACACCGATTTTTTAATGAAAATATCGCGTAAGCGAACTTAAATATCATTTTTTTTTTTTTTGCTTAAAAGTAATTTTAGCACAAAAGGAGGTTACCAAAACACAGAAAATAAAAGTTTCCGGTACCGGCCCATATATACCAAAAATATAGCATTAATCGATTTACCATGAAAATGTCGCGCAAGCGAACTTAAACAATTCATTTTTTGTTTAGAAGTAGTACTGGTAATAAAAAGAGCTTACTAAAATACAAAAAATTTCCGTTATCGGTCCATAAACATATATACGAGAGATAGTCTAAACAGATTGTTTAATAAATATGTTGCGTAAGCGAACTTAAACCATTTTTTTATTGCTTAAAAGTAGCTCTGATATTGAAAGGAGGTTACTAAAGTACAGAAAATGAAAACTTTCGATATCGATCCAAATATGTCCGAGATGTAGCCTAAATAGATTTTTTAATATTTTTTTTTTCCTTAAATCAGTTCTGGTAATAAAAATAGATTACTTAAATACAGAAAATGAAAATTTTCGATATCGGTCCATGTATACCCGAAATATAGCCTAAACCGATTTTCCATGAATATGTTGCGTAAGCGAAATTAAACCACATTTTTTTCTGGTAATAAAAGAGGGTTACTAATATACAGAAAATTTAGATTTCCATTATCGGTTCATATATGCCTGAGATATAACCTAAACCGATTTTCCCATGGCGATTACAAGGCAAAAAAATGTTTTCCCGAATCGGTCCATTTATGTCCAAACATATTTAGTTGAAATTTATTATACATACTATATATTTACGTGACTATTGTGAAGGGTATTTTAGATTCGGCCCAGCCGAATATACTACACTCTTACTTGTTTTTTAGTCGTTAATTAAAAATGTAATTAAATAATATATAAATTATTCAATCATTCTCATTAATAATCTAATTTGTCAAAATTGATTTAAAAATAAATCCTAAACAGTGTTACAATATTTTCTATTTATAGTTGTTAAAATTATTATTTTTAAATTTAAATTAGTTTTTAAGAACTAGAAAAAAATTAATCATATTAATGACACTTAATCATTATATACGACGTTTAGTTACATAAATATAATGACAGCATAGAGAGTAAAAAAAAAAATGAGGAACTACGAAGCAAAGAGAATATTTCCTTGTACACATTGACATTATATTGATGACAGTAAGCCATCAAAAGTATTAGAACATTTTTAATTATCATTGGTTTCTCGAAATTAGTCAAATATAAAGTTATATGTTTGAACACATTTTTGAATTAAATTACGTTTAGTTGATGTTAGCGTGCCATGGTACTGATGACATTTTGTCATAAAATTTACTTCACTTAGTAATTTTTCTGATGATCACATCAATGAGATGTTTACATCATATTGAAACCAAATTATAGTTGGTCTGATGTTAGTGTGATATTCTATTGATAATATTTTGTCATTATATTGGCTTAATTTTGTAATTTTTTTGATATTAGAGTGCCACGGCATTGATCACATGCTCACATCATTCCATGCTCATCATTCCAATAAAGCATTACTCACCATGATGTCAGTTTGACATGTCATTGATGAAATAATTGTCATAATTACTGCTAATGATAATTAGAGCAAGTGATGTTATGGTTGACATCACATCGATGAAAAGTGTCATGGGGTCAATAATGATGACATTTGGCATTGCATTGATGTTAAAATACATCACAGCTATGACGTGCTTTTTATGAGTGTATGAATGAACCTAAATGAATCATATTTTCTACTTATGTAGCCTCAAATTATTTTCTACTTTTTCATTTATGGCACATTTTTAATATCACTTTATAAAATATAATGAATCTTATTTGAGGTTTTCTCTTCCAAAGCTAAAACTAAACATTGCATTATAAAATTTATTTCGTTTTCAATCTTTAAAAGCATGTGACTTAATCAAGAAAATATAAAAAAACTTCGCACACGAATAATAAAATCAACAAAAACATACTTTATTAATTAGTTGTAATACAACTGCAGCAACAAACATACTTCTTTGTCACAAAAAAAAAATTATAAATAAATACTTGTGGTTAAGAGCATGTTTAAAGGCATTTCCGGGAATGATTCAGTCAGAATGTAGGTTTTCTCAAAATACACACACATGCATACACACACATTTTTATTTTATTATCCTTTCAAATTTTTCAATAGCATGTTGTTGAACTTAAACCACTCATATCCCAATTTTTTGCTTTTGAATTTTAGGAATGTAAAAGCTAATTTATATATTTATTCAGTGCAGGATTGAAAGCTCCTTTTGGAAATGATTGCAAATTAATCTTTCGCTATATCAAAAACATGTTGTTTTTGGTTTTAAAAACACAAATAATAATAATAATGGATAAATAAAAATGAAAACGCTTTGTCAATGTTGATATACAGCCCCTTATCACGTTTGGCGAAGTTTGGAAAACTTCTTCGACAATTTTGTTATAGATTAATGAATAAGTGTACTTCTTGTAATTAATCTATTACAAAAACTGTCGTAAAACTGGGATTTATTGCAGAGGCATATTAAACCTGAAGTAGAGTTTCTCAGGGCGAGTATTATGTCTTCTCAATACGTTTTTGGAACTGTTCAACACATTAACGTACGACGAATAATTTGCTGTCATCTAATGGGACCTGTTAAAGAATTCTCCGCTACAATGACCTGATTAAGATCAACAGGCAGCCAGCTATTGGAAATGCATCGCACTTGGGTCGAATTTGGTCCCGTTGTTTTGTCTGAGTATGTATCTTGGAAGATCTACATATCACTGGCCGAGTTCAGAACTAACCTGAGGATCGGATAAATAAATACAATTCACTTACATCACATTCCGATACTTCTACCAAATCATGCTGCATCGGTCTGTTTAGATGCAAAGCTCTTATATAAGAAAAAGCTGCACACGACAGATGGAGTGCTGAACACTCTGTACTTCCTCTCGTCTGTACAACTTCTACAGAAATCTTTAAAGATATTACCTCAAGCTCGTCCTCTTCACGATCTATGTCGACCACCTACGAGAGAGTGGCTATCGAAAACGGTGCAGGGAGCACCAGTCACCTACAACAGGTGGCTTTCTCCACCATACGAGTGCCCCATACATTAAAATAGGCTTAACAACCATGCCGAATGGCCAGCAGGAATTCCAAGGATTTATTCCCCAGGTATTACTAATGGCCCATCTACACAAGAATAAAGCGACAGCCGCTTTGTTGCCCATCAGCACATCTAACAGCTTCAGCTCAACCCTCTTAACTGTTAGCAGTGCGAACGATGGAGTCATGTATCTCTGAGTGAACAACAAATGCGTCGTTTTCATTGGATGCGTACTTAGACCGCTATTCAAAAACAATCGCCTTGTTAAAAATATAACATATATAACATAACATAACTTAATATAATATAATACAATATAATATAATATAATATAATATAATATAATATAATATAATATAATATAATATAATATAATATAATATAATATAATATAATATAATATAATATAATATAATATAATATAATATAATATAATATAATATAATATAATATAATATAATATAATATAATATAATATAATATAATATAATATAATATAATATAATATAATATAATATAATATAATATAATATAATATAATATAATATAATATAATATAATATAATATAATATAATATAATATAATATAATATAATATAATATAATATAATATAATATAATATAATATAATATAATATAATATAATATAATATAATATAATATAATATAATATAATATAATATAATATAATATAATATAATATAATATAATATAATATAATATAACCTAACATAACATAACATAACATAATATAATAAGAAATAACTTAATAAATACTAACCCATTCAAAATATCTATTTTTTAATAAGATTGTCTTCGTACTACGGACTTTTCTGAAATAACTAAGGAAAGTTATAAATTGCTTATTAACTATTTGCAGAAAACATAAGATCATCTAAATCGAAAGAGTTAATAACATTCCTACGAAAAGCTAAGATACTGCTTTAGTAAAAAACATTAATAATCCTTGTCTCCTATAAATAGCCTTCACCTTAATAAATAAATGCAAAAAATATGTACGATTATATCAGTTTCTTGTCTATGATTTATTTTCTAGAGCACTTAACTTTCTCATCTTATTAAATGTAAGAAAAACTCCCAAACAAAAAATAAAAAATAAAACAATTATGAACACGACTGCATCGTGAAGACTGCTACTCGCACTTATGCCTGTTTTACGATGACAGCTGTATAATTTGTGTAAGATTTTTTTTTCTTTAATGATTTCTTTACAACATAGTATTAAAATATAGATTCAACCATAATCAATTTACGTTTGAACGTCAGCGGCAACCAGTTGTATAGTGATAACTTGCGATATTCAAGCTTGTGGGAAGCTTTTTACAAGAACATTTCATTTTAACAATTACATACGAGTGGATGTGTGTATAAATATGTCTATGGCATTATATAATAACAGCTTAAGTCGAGATAAGTTCAAAGAAGTTTTTGAATGGAAGTTTCAATGCAAAACTGCATTTAATTAAGCAAATAAAAATAAACCAAAATTACAGCAAAATTTTCTTAATAATAAGAATAAAATATTTTGGGAAACAAATTTGTTAATCAGTTTCCTAATCTCGAGAAAAAGCTAGTCGTTCACATTCGAATCACTTCATGTTTACCTATCCCAATATTATTTCTTCATATGTACTTATGTATTCTTTTCGAATTTTGACAGATCGTTCGCATAGAATAAAGGTAGAAAAACCCAAATCAAACCTCTGTCGCTTGGATTGCGAACGCAGCACTCTGTCGAAATAGGTATTTTTTCAATTTTTAAATTCCGACTTAAGCCGTTGTAATAAAACACCACAGCTACGTATGTGTATGTAAGTATACGATGCATGGTTTGTTGGCACATATTTGTTTATACAATATTTTTTTTTTTCTTAAACACCTGTAGTCTGATTCGCTAACTAGCTTTGTTGCAAACACAACATTTTTATAAACTTTGTGACAATCAGCTCGTTTATCGCACTGTTCTGTTAATTAATAAAATATTAAAATTCTTTTATAAGATTCCTTTTTGTTAAACTTAAAATAAATAATTAATTGAGCATATTTAATAAATAAGTTTTAAAAACAAAAAACGCTTCGTTATCAAATTTCAAATTTTTCATTCACTTTTGCTTAAGCTTCTTTTATTATCCATATAACAAGATTATCCGTATAACGCGTTCGAAGTTTTTTTTTAATTCCGAAAACCGGCTGCAGGAATCGCCGAAATCCCCCACGTCGAATTAGCACTAATAGCTCAGATACACGTTCGACGGCCAAAAAGCGCACTGAATATGAAAAACCGCTGCCGATTTGGTTAGCAAAGCAGTTCCTAGTTTTTCGGGAGATTGCAAAGCCGGTTTCAAGAAACGTAAAAACCTCCCCACTTCCTTTGAAGCAATACCGAAGCTTAAATTTTCGCACTAAAGCGAATGTCGGTTTATAGTTCAAATGCATGTTCCTTGGCAAAAAGTGCCGAATATGAAAAATCGGTTCCGAGTTTTTTTTTGGGAATTTTCAAAGTTGGCTTCAGAAAACGTCAAAATTCCCTCCACTTCCTAAGATTCAATACGTCAGCTTCAATTTTCGCAATAAAGCGAATGATCGTATATAGTTCAGAAGAATGTTCCACAGCAAAAACGCGCACGGAATATGAAAACCGGTTATTGAAGTAGCTCCGTATTTTTTTGGGAATTCCGAAACTCGGCTTCGTGATTCCCCAAAATCCATCTGCTTCCCCAGAAGCAATATGGCAATTCCAACTTTCTCACTAAAACGGGAACACTGTATACGTTCTCGTTTTATACTCCTACAAACATACATATGAGGACGGATATAATATATATATTGAAGCTACTTATGTAAGAAAAAAACATTTTTTCTTCCAAAACCCATTTATTTCTTAACATAGTCTCCTTTTAGCTCAATACTTAGTAAGACGATTATTATTATCTGAATAATACAATTTTGGGAACCCGTCACGCGTTAGTTTCGGTAATCACTTCTTCGTTTGAGATGAAGCTTTTTCCTTCGAGCCATTTTTTCAAGTTTGCAAACAGAAAAAAGTGACAAGGTGCTAAATCTGGACTATAAGGTAGACGATCCACCAATTCGAAGTGTACTTCACGTAATTTGAGCATCGTATCTAATGCTTTGTGAACCAGTGCGTTCTCTTGAAGAAAGAGCACGTTTTTCTTCTTCAAATGTACTCGTTTTCTTCTTGATTCCATCAATCTATTTTTTTTTATAAAACAAACACAAAAACTGCGAAACTTTTTTTGCTTGTCTGCAGTAACACCCAGGTTCTGAGGCAGGAATCGAACCTGCAACCTCGAGGCTGTTGGTCGAGTACTCTACCAAATCATCTATCGAGGCACGATACACGATAATTCTTTCCTGTGCTTGTGACTTGTTAACTTGTTCCGTTTTCAAAAATGCTGCGAAATAGTTTTTACAAAATTTTAAAATAATTCACTTTTATGTATATTTAAAGAAAAATTATGCTGTATGCTTATGTACTCGTATAGTTTAAATACGTATAGTTTGGCGGTTTTTACCGCTTTTTGGATAGGGTCACGGCGCTTTTTGGTTACAAATAATTGACAAGGCTGGTTATTTGCACTCGCCACTCAGTGTCTCTTATACGTGATGTGGGAATTTCCCTAGAAAATTATATAAAATATATTTATGGCATAATCATTAAAATGCATAAAGCTTTTATATGACAAAAACTTGTAAGATATAATTTTCTTTCAATTTTTGACTCTAGTAGGTTGGCAGTACTCATATGAGTACTGTGGTTCGTCGGCTTACCAAGCAATTATATATTTCTTTGTATTCGTAAGCATTTGCTCTTTTAGTGAATTACTTAGTTTTTTTAAGTAATATTTTACTAACAAATTTATTTTTAATTATTGTATTGTAATCATCCCATCGAATCGTTGGAATCCCGCTTGCGAGCTGTAAGAAACAAGTACAGCGTCAAAGTTTTCAGACCGCTCAAGACAGATGGTCTAGTGAGGATAGCTGTCGAATATCAAGGCTGACGTGGCCCAGATATAATAACAGGAGGACTATCATCCTTAGGGGCTTGCCCCGACGGAGTTTGCGTTCGGCTGTGGCGGTTCTGACGAGACACTGCCACATAGAGACGCAGTTGAGGAGGTTAAATCTTCCATGTAATGACTTCTGTAGAAGTTGCAGAGACGAGGAGGAAGAAAAGAGCGTTGAGCACTTCCTCCGTCAGTGTCCAGCTCTTTCTTATATAAGGGCATTGTACCTAGGCAGACCGATGCTGCATGATTTGACGGAGGTATCGGAATGCGATGTAAGTGGATTGGGCTCCTTTATCCGATCCTCGGGTTGGTTCTAAACCAGTGATATGTAGATCTACTGAGATACATATCATATCCAGGCAACACAACGGGACCTGACTGGACCCAAGTGGGCTGGCTTTACAATAGCTGGCAGCCTGTCAAACTAATCATCCCAGTTAACGGCTTTTTCTTTAATTATTAACTCGAAACCGGGGGTTTTTTTTAATTGTCACAATTCGAATTATTCGAAAACCGGTTTTAGAAAAAAGTCGAATAATCGATCACACTAGTTATCATCAGAATTATTGCAAAAAATTGTGCAAAGTTGTGTGACACTGTCGGCTGCTATCATATTTTCCAATTAACTGAAAAAAGAGTACAGGTCCAACCAAATAAAGAATTCCAAAACTCAAACTAATTTGGTTTCCCAATGTTCTAGGTGGGTGCTTATGATCAGTGTAGCGACTGCGCAACAGCTACTGTATTCAATTATTTTTACCTGTCTTCTTTGATCAAGCGTTATTGATCGTGGCAGTTATTTTTATAATTAAAAATAAAAACATTCTTGGCGAAAGCCAGGTTCGAACATGACTCAGACAAATACCATCCTATAATATTAGAAATTTGTTTTTATTTAAAATAAGATGATATATTTTGCGTCACGTTGTATATACATATGATTAGTGTCAATAAATTTATTCAAATCTATTTCATTCACTAGAACTTTCCTTTACAAAAGATACGAAGACAAAATGAATAAGCCCTCAGTATTAAAACTGTAAATTCAACCTAATGTCTAGTTAATTTTTTAGATGGATATCATCTGGTTCTTTGTGTACTAAATTCAAGTAAAATCTTTAGAGCCGTTTTAGAAAGATTCAATTAAAAAAGCACTTTCAATATTGTTGTGATGAATGAAATTTATATAAAAACTGTTTTTTTGCTCTAAAAGCAAATTTCATACCACTGGAGTAAATCAATTAAATGAATAAAATGTATTTTATCCTGAGAAGAGACCCGGTTTTGCTGTCCAGTTGCTCACCCTATTGTTTCAGGTAATGAAATGCATAACAAATGAATTAAAACCTGTTTCATAAATATTAATTTGTGCTCCTGACACACTACACTGCAAGTAGTTTATTGCGCATAATATACGAGTACATTTCAGTTAAAACATTGTCTTGGAAACTAAATCGATAATAAATATGTATTTTCATCACAAAAAAACATGTTTCAAATAACAGTTTCTTTATTCAGATTTTTTCTTAGTTTTATATCGTCTGTGACTAAATGTTTTCCATATTTTACTGGTTTTTTGTTTTTGAAATAAAGATTGATTGGGTAAAAAATCAAACCAGCTTCCTTGAATATTGGTTGAAAATGTGGTGATGATAAGTTATGTTGCCTTCTATTAAAAAGCAATTTATTTTAGAGGTTGAAATGCATTTTTCAATCAAAACAAATGTTGTTAATGTTGGCTCTTGTTGAAAACTGAAAAATGAGAACAATTAAAAAATAAATTCGCTTATAACCATAACGATCGATAAAACAGGATTAAAACGGTCAATTAGAAAAGCAGGTATTCTCAAATTAAGCGATTTATGGTTAAATGTTTTGTTGCTAATAAAGATGCCATATTTGAGATTGAATATTCATTTCTGATTGAAAATTATTACGTTTTCTTAATGATTGTTTTTTAAGTAAATAGTCGGTAGAAAGATAGCGGTATTGTGCCATCTTAAATGTTTGTTTTTGCTGGACAGTTGTGAAAAAGATTTACATCAGCACCTGCCTTGCGGCCTTATCTGATGATGGACCAGTTCCACGGAGTGAATTATTCACGATTCACCAGCGCTCCCGTGTGGCTTACCAGGCTCACACAGGTAGCAATTCTTGCCATATGTTTGCGGTCATAAGAGTAACTTCTTGTTCAGGAGTTCGGGCGTTCTAATCCCTCCTTTATGCAATTTCCCAGCAATCAATGGAAGACAAGGCTTAATGAGTTGGTAGGCCGAAGCCCACTAAGAGCATCAGCCCTTAAACCAACTCACCCGTCAACTATCATCACTGGTTCCTTAAAGTACAGGTATCTGTTGTATAGGCACCAGATCCTCGGGAGATTGTTAGTCCTCGAAAAAAGCCACACACCAAACAATTATCAAGGATACTAACACTTCCTTCCTGCGTTTTAGGTTTCAACAACAGCCAGAATGTTTCAGTTAGGTAGGCACCTCAACCATGATCAGCCCGGGTCGAACCGCAAGCAGAACTACCCGGGGGCCATGCTGATCCCCGTTCTGCCTATTTCTACCCTTGGTAAGGGTTTCGGAAGCCAACACAACATAAGTCATGCGGCTTCCTAGAGTTTTGTTTGCCGCACCAAACGAGGGACCCCTCCCCTCTTTTCTTCAAAAAACAGAGCGCCCAAGTTAGGAATACGCCAAGGCAAAACCTGTTCCCCGGGGGGTTTTTGCTGGACAGATTAGAAAAAGAGATTAAAATGAAGAAAACATTTAGGCTGTCGTACAGAGGTTTGAAATCTATTAAAAGTGACAATTAATTCATGCCAGTTGAAAATACACAAAAAAAGCTCTTAGGTGGTTTACCTTACTTACAGTGTGTATTAAAAGTTCGAAGATTGGTATAAGTTTTCATTCATTGTTTTTTTTTTGCATTCAGTGTTTTTCAGGAGGCAAAAATGCATTGCGCATGAGTTACGTTCCCACGAACAATAATGTTTTATACCAAATAAAACATAACTCGCGATTTATGTTTTTATTTGGTATAAACTCACTAGGATCTAAATCTTGACTGTAATGTGAATGATCAACCAATTTGAAGTGTATGTCATGTAATTTTAGCATCGTATAGTATAATGATGTGTGAACCGTTGCGGTGTCTTGAAGAAAGGGCACTTTTTCTTCTTTAAATGTGGTCGTTTTTTCTTGATTGCATCAATCCATTGATCCAATAATGCACGATAATAATGTCCTGTGATCGTGGCGCCTTTTCAAGATCAATGAGCAATATTCCGTGTGCATCCCAAAATACAATGGCTATAATCTTGCCAGCCGATTTCACTGTCTTCGCCTTCTATGGTGCAATTTCACCGGCTTCCACTTAGTATTTCGATTGATTTTTGATTTCAGGTGTGGTGTGGTGGACTTACGTTTCATCAACAATTATTAGGCGACGCCAAAAATCAACAGGATCACGCTTTATCATGTTCAAACACTGCTGTGAAGTGGTCTGTCGAACTCATTTTTGTCCGATACTGAGCAAACGTGGCACCAAACTTGCCTGATTTTTGAAAAGTGTAAAGAAATGTTAGAGACGTGTATAAATAAATAAAAAAGCTTGTTTTTTGTGGTTTGACAGGTATTATTAGAGCATTTTTCTTTTTAAATTCTCAAAAATTTATTTAGATTGTTGGGATATAGTTGAATGTTTGAGAATATCTTACAAAAATTTTCAAAGTCTACTGATGATTAGGGTAGCTCCTATGAAATGTCGACATGTAGACAGGTGGGAAAAATTGAAAACAAGCTGTTTGTAATTTTTTGATTGGTATCATTGATTGGTATTGTTAGAAGCTAATATAGCGAAAAAAAACTCAATTGATTAATATATAATATGAGTCACTTCGTATGTGTATGGTACGAAGTTTTATTTATTCAAAAAGCAAATTAATATATTCAAATGGCTTTTAAGAGTAGCCATGCAGACATTTAATACTTACTACTCTACATAAATACTTTATTGACGGAGCAGAAATGTTATCGCATCCTCCATGCCAATTAGTTAACTAAAGAGCAGCATCGAGTAGCAAGATCGGTTTTTTTTTTTAAGTTCTGATCCACTCATTGCAGGCATGAGGAAAAGTTGTAAAAAGAAAATCCGGCAAATACCACAGTATGCATTGGAATTACTCACTTTGCCCCGGGTGAAAACAATACGTTGATTATACAAATTGCTTTAAGGAATTTTATGATGTTATGAAGTAAACAAAAAACCTTGCAATACACAAAAGCCTATAAAAGACATAACTCATGTTCTAAACTTTTGTAAATGCTGGTTTTTCATATATTTATGAATGTCCATCAGTAAAATATAATAATATTTAAAAATTGCGACTTTCCTGAATGAATCCCCACTTACCACACTGTGCGTCGGATGACGGCATTCAAATATTAAATTTAAATTACAGGCCTTCGACCGTCTGCGGCTGATAATAGTCTTAATATCTTCTTCAAAAGTCTAATTTTTCTTGTATTAATTATATTATTTGCTTGTTCTGTTTACAGGGTCGTCACACAAAAACTGGTCAATTGGCTGCCATAAAGGTGATGGATGTCACCGAAGATGAGGAAGAAGAAATAAAATTAGAAATAAATGTTCTTAAGAAATACTCAAATCATCGTAATATTGCCACATATTATGGTGCTTTCATTAAAAAATCACCACCCGGCAAGGATGATCAACTTTGGTTGGTCATGGAGTATTGTGGTGCCGGTTCAGTAACCGATCTAGTTAAGTCAACAAAAGGACAAAGTCTCAAAGAAGAATGGATTGCATATATATGCCGTGAAATTTTACGCGGTCTCGCCTATTTGCATTCAAACAAAGTAATACATCGTGATATAAAAGGACAAAATGTTTTACTCACCGATAATGCCGAAGTTAAGCTAGTCGATTTCGGCGTTTCAGCACAGTTGGATCGTACAATAGGACGAAGGAATACCTTTATCGGTACACCCTATTGGATGGCACCGGAGGTAATTGCTTGCGATGAGAATCCCGAAGCCACCTATGATAATCGTTCAGATTTATGGTCGCTGGGTATAACAGCTTTGGAAATGGCCGAGTCACAGCCACCGCTGTGCGATCTACATCCCATGAGAGCCCTATTCTTGATACCACGTAATTCACCGCCCCGTTTGAAATCGAATCGAAAGTGGACAAAGAAATTTCAAAGTTTTATAGACACGGTTCTAGGTAAGTTTAGGACAAGAGTTTTTAAATACATTAATTAAACTTTTTTTTTTGTTCTTTCTATCTGTTACCGTTGCCTCCGCCAGTGAAAGATTATCATCAGAGGCCTTATACGGAACAGTTGCTTAAGCATGCCTTTATTAAGGATCAACCTACAGATCGTCAAGTTCGTATACAATTGAAAGATCATATCGATCGTTGTAAAAAACGTAAACAAGAAAAAGAACGCGAAGACTATCGTTATTCGGGATCGGACAACGATGACGATGAGCCACAAATTGCTGGTGAACCAAGTTCAATTATACAAGCGCCCGGTGATACATTACGTCGTAATTTCCAACAGATACAAGAAGGTCGTATAGCAGCCGAACAACAACAGCAGCAACAGCAAATGGCAGCTGTAGCAGCTGCACAAGCGGCTGCACAGGCCCAACAACAAGCAGTACAGGCTCAACAACCGCAGGCCAATCGTAATCAGAAACCACCATCGGTAAGTTTCATGAAGAAGGTTAGTTTATAAATGATTGTAAACAAGTCTTGATAAAAAATTATGTAAGCAAAAAGACAGAACATTAAACTTGCATAATTTGGGTCCAATTAAGAACATAAAAATATGAATTTTTATTATTATTTAAAGAAAGGCATATTAAAATTACGTTTGTTGAATGATAACTCCCTTTGATGTTTTGTTAATATGTTCAAATATATTAAATTTTAAAACTTCTGCTAGACGCTAGTTAAGCAAATGTCTCCAAAATCCTACTTAATTTTTTTGATATTCATGATGATATTTTTAATGCGTTTGCCTGATGACCTCATAATACTAAAACCGAAACCAAGTCCACAGAAAAAGATGGTGAATAAATTTTAAACCAAAAATGCTGTTTATATAATTTGATTAGTCGCATGCAACTATTTTTGACTATTGTCTGATCGATTGCGATTTCATGAACCTTTATTTTTGTTGCTTTTATTCAGTCCAAATCTGCATAGTTATTGTACCAACGCTCAATGCTGCAATTTTATCAGTAACTACTTTTGAACTTCATTTAAAGCTTTACGAGCTTTTCCTTCCAATTTTGATTTCAAACCCGTTATTAGTATACTATTCAAGTCCTCTTCTTTCAACTCTTCTGTTAAACTTATTATGTCAAGAAACTATTCCATAGATAAGGGGTTGCCGCCAACATTATTTTGATAATGTTAGCGCACATAATTGCATACATTTGTTTTCTTTTGATCAATCGTCGCCATGGTTATTTAACTCTGATTTGAAATAGTATACAGTCTGTCAATAATGAGTTTGCACATTGAAAATAAACACGGTTTAGTTAATTTCAAGTATTTGCGCAAGGCAATTTTAATAGGTAGTGGCAGAATTAATATAAATAGAACACCAAAAAACATTATATGCATATTTTGTTGGTAGAAATTACGAAAAGTTTTCAAAATTTTGTTTTACTTTTGTTTGAAAAATCAAGAAAGTCCATGAGCTTTGTCAAATTTATGCGAAGGAAACGAAAAACAGCTGTGCTTATACCACTACCCTGGTAAGGCTACCTTGTTTTTACGTATTGATAAATATATACGAGTATATATGCATATAATCATTTTAACATATTTAAAACAAAAAAGAAACAAAGACAAATTTTTACTTCATTTTACACTGTCAACAAGTTGAACAAAAATGTTTTGTTTTCTTTATGTTAATAAACTCTACTCAGGGTGTAGTTTTGATTCTCTTTAAAGTTAAACGGTGATTTGAATTTTTAAAGTAATTTGTGATGAAATCATAAAATTACAACATTTGAAGTTTTGAAAATACCAGGAAAAAAATTGACAACATCATCCAATTGGTTTATCATAATCGAAATTCGGGAGGAGTGTGGAAGACTTGTTGGAAATGTTTTTAGTTTCGCAAAGAACAATTTGCTATGCCATAAAGCGAGCTGAATAAGAGAATAGGCTAGAATTAAAGCCAGGTTGTGGGCGAAAAAATAAGATTAGCGAAATCGTGTTTGTTTTCAGTGTGCAAACTCATTATTGACAGACTGTATATGAAACAACCGTTTGTTTTCCCTTCCGTTCGAACTTTTAAAATCTTTTTCATTTGCTACGTTACTAGCGTCAACAAATTTTAACAAACTACGATTTTGGCTCCTTTTTATTGCAATTGGATCAAAACTTTTTTATGTATATACATATTTTTGTCGTTAATCCCTAATTTTAATTAATTATGTCGTTCTCTCCATCAGCGTGATCAACGTCAACAAATTGAAGAACCAGGACCGCCATCTCGTCCGGCTTTGCCACAACGTTTAATTGTTGTACCAGATCCTCCACATGCCAATCGACCATTGCCTCCTACACCCAAAGCATCCGAACCAGCTACCCAAACCCCGCAACAACAGCAACGTAATTCACAAAATAATTTCAAGCCATCGGTATGTATTAAATGATTGTTTACAAAATCAGTTATTTTTAGCAAAACAAAAAAAAAAAAAAAAAAAATTTTGTTATAAATTATTACCTCAAATGATTGTGTTGTTACATTGTGTTTGTGTGAACGCCCTCATAAACCCACCCCCTCGCTATAGTTATAGTTAATTCCCCCCATTCCATGTAAACTCGTTAATATTGTATTGTACAGAATTAAATATATTTATAGCAATATACAATTAAGAAAATCATCAAGATGAACTTGAAAATAAGTTAATTGAAACAACAGTGAATGTTAAAAAATGGAGTTTAAAAATATTGTTTGTATCTGTTTTCTGAAATTTGAACAAATTAAAAAGTTATTAAGTCAAGCTCTATATTTCAATATACATTTTTTTTTTTTTTTTTTTTTTTTTTTAATTTATTTGTAGCATTCTAGCATAGAAATAAACCTCTTTTTCTGTTTTGCATTTTCATTTCGAATGAAATCAAAATGCAATGTAGTGACTAGCTTTCTTTCGCCTATATTTTCATTCGATACCGTTGAGCAGGCTGTAAGTATTCTGAAAATTAGTTAGTTAAATTGTTTTGAATAATATTTTAATTTTCTTGACAATGATAACTAATTGTTATCGAAATATCGAAATAAATACTGTTGAATTTTTTATATAAAACCAAAACGATCTTTAGCTGCAAACATAAGAAATAATTAGAAATTATTAAAACTAAAAAAAGAAGCACATGTACCGTGGATGACAAAACACTACCTATTCCTGAGGCGTTACTCTCTATTGCGATGAAAAATCGTTCGTAATCGAAGAATTGGCACCCTGTATTGCGTTTTCGTATTTTCTTTTCGCATTTAATTTTTCCCTTTCGCGCATTTTATTTTTATCTTACTATTGGTTGTTTTGTGGTACCGCTGTTGCTTCATTTCCAAAGAACTCCGCGAAAAAGTATGCGCAAACGACACAGAGTACTAAATTATACTCTTATTGCATTTGCCTTTCGCATCGAACTTACTTTCGCACCGCAATAGAAAGTAACCACCCTGGTTTGTAATTATTCTGTATATAGCAAGAACACTCAGAAGAAGTTGTTAAATTAAAATACTTATGTATCGACGGCAGCAATAAATCACGTGTGCACAGCACGGAAGACAAAACACTACACCGTATATTATTCCTAACTCATGTAATGATTTCTTTCTTTAATTTCACTTGAACATTAGAGTCTTGCAAACAGCACTTTCGACCCGAATCAGGATTTCTTTCAATACTTTTATTGTTTATTTTATTTATTTATTTATCTTTTATTTTATTTATGATTATGATTAAGGCCCAAGACAACAAGATGAATATCTTATAAATAAAAGTGTTAGTAAATAAATCAGAAATATACTCAAATACAGATTTATTAAAACTTAATTTAAAATTAGCAACACAACGGGATCAAAAGGACCCAAGTGGGCTGGTTTCATGAAACTGGCGGCCTGTACGACCTAATTTAAAATTAAAGCTAGATAAAGCGAACTGTTCTATTGTGAAAAAAATTTGTGTAATTCTTTTTTTACACGTCTACATTATCGAGGTTTTGAATATTGTTCGGTAAAGAATTCCAGAGACTAATGGCATGAATAAGAAAAGTAGCATGAATAAGTGTGATAAAAGTGACATATCTCAGCTGAATAATATTCCTTCCACGTCCTGAGTTCTAATGTACAAATAGTTAGGCTGCCTAGAATTAATAATCTTATGAAAAAGTAATAAACATTTCAATAGATTCCCAAACTCAATTTGAAATATCTGATAAGCGAACACTAAAATATGGTCATGACGTCCTTTAAGAAAAACATATCATGCTATATTATTATAAAGAACTCTAAGTAGGATTAATGCAAAGGCCATTGGCAGAAACCCAGATATGAAGTCTATTCAAGTCAGAGTTAATGACATTTACACAATTCCCTAAATTGTCACATCGGGTACTTGAATAAAATTGTATATCATCTGCATAGAATAGGTCCCAAGATAGACCTTTAAGGAACTCCCCTATTTAGTGCATCAGAAATATGGTTACTCACAAGAACACGTTGAGATCTATTAAAAAGAAACAAATGAGATTACACGTAGTACTTGAAAAATTGAACAGCTTATGGAGTCTAGTTAATCAAATATCATGAATAACTGTATCAAATGCGTAATAACGTTAATAAGGACTTCTTCTTTAAGTAGTACTGCTACGCAAAGTTAGGTGTCACTAAATTTAATTTAATTAAGAAATCGGAGTTTGTCGATATGCCGCCGGCAAGTAAACGTAAGGGTGACAGGCCGTAAACGAAGCGTGATACTAGCAACGTTATAACTGATTATTCGAGGGCACCGCCGCCGTTTGTACCTCCGAAAATACGGCACACCGAATCGGAGTGCTCGTCAGCAGAGGAAGGGGACGCGAAGAAAGTGAAGTTAGTTTAGTCGAGGCGGAAGGGTACGTTTGTACAGGAGATGGTCACTGCTATTGGTGAGATAGATGCCGGATAACAAGCTGCTGCAACAACCAGGTTTGCTCCTGGTGGTAGGTTGTGATAACAGCAGCGAAGGAAAATTGGGAAGCTGCTGTGGTGGTGAGCAAGCACCAGGAGAAGATGTCCCGTATATGGAAGAAGAAGACGCAGGCAGTGTAATGGAGTTAGTAGTGGTGGAGTAGGTGGAAAGAAAGTAGGCACGAAAAATTGGCTATGAAGTGCTTCTTATGGGATTAATTGCTGAGAATGAGCGCCTTAGAGGGAGGTTGGAGGCGGGACCTGTAACGGCCCAGGCTTCTTACCATTTCAACAATCCCACGTAACTTTACACGGCGATTATTCATAATAATATCGAGGATTTTCTTAATATATTCTTCAGTAACCACCTCTTTTGCTTGTTCGGTTGCGTTTAAATTCAGCAATCCAATATTTTACCATATAATCTGACGAAGCAGACTCAGCGTAATGTTTATCAAGCTTTTCTTTTGTCTCTTTCGCCGTTTTCCCTTTCAAATAATAGTCTTTAATCACTGCACGAAATTCACTTTTTTTCATTTTTCAAGAAACACAAAAATTGCTTACTTTTGGGTGAAATTTTAAAAGCTGACGTTTGACAGAAAAAAAGGATGTGCTGTCATCTAGCGTTAGGTAGTTTCAATATCAATCCGCCTTCGTAAATGCATGTATACACTTTCTGTACAAGTTTTTGACGCAAAAATCGAACAAGCAGCCATAAAACGCCGCATTGTTTTTTTTTTTTTTTTTTTTTTTTTTGCATTACATATTGTACTTATTGTAATGTCAGTTACACTTAGTAGAAATGATTCGTCTTAATTGCAGTCAACGAGATTTGTAGTTGTGCTGCCACTGTTGTTTGTAGGTTCAAAGCATTAGCATTTTATATATTTTAGTCATTTGATCTATGCAAAGTTTTAATAACTTTTTGAACAACTCCTTTACTTTAGCATTCACTGTTGAAAACAAAAAATTAAAAAATCTAAATTCTAAAACCATTCGTTTTTGTAAATAAGTACAAGATCACAAAACATTTATTAAACTGCGTCTGCCTCCCATTTTTTTTCTCTCTATCATAAACTATATCACTTAATCATTAATATGTATATTTTAAAACTATTTTAATTGATTTTTGAAACCATTTTATAATAATTATATTCCATTTTAATATTATTTAGATTTGTTGAACTTGAGTTTTAAAATTGTTTATTTTTTCTATTAATTTTATTTTCATGTTTAAACCAATTATAATATGATGTGTTGTTGTGGCCCTCCCCCGTAACTCCAAATAATATTTATCTATATTTATCAATCATTGTCGCCATCATTTTATGAAAACGAAAATATCACATTGCTCAAACAATTGCAAAAATTGTAAAATTAATTATTTAAATGAAAAAAAAATAAAAATAAATAAAAAATCACACTTGATCATCATTACCACCACCAACTACTTACTCCTCCTACACGTTTAAACAATTGAAACACTGAAAATTCCATCATACACTGTATTAAAAAAATACACATACACAGTTACCACCAAGGAGACCTGAGGTATGTTATTTATTCTTTTTAGTTTTTTTAGGTTATGTTTTTCTTTGGATTTTGTTTGGCTATAAAAGTTTTCTTTACTGTTATATGTACATATGTATGTATGTATGTTTCTTTAAAAAATTATTTTTCTCTTGTGTACTATACTATTTTCTGTTTTCCTTATGTTATTTTTTCTGTATAAATTTTAAAACGGAGTAAATAATTCAAAATTAGAATTTCAATCAGCCAATAACGCTGCGAGAATTTCAAATGCATATCTGGAATATAGAACAGCAGGAAATATCAGCGACATAAATAATAAAGGAATAAAACGATTTAAAAGCTTTTGTGATTTTCCATCTGAATTTTACATATATTGTAGGTTAGGTTGAGCAAATTGCCAATGAAAATTGTAAAACAACTGATTGTTTGGTAGGAAATTATTAGGAATTATTATCATTTCTTTTCATTCTTATAATATTGGTATAGTTCAATTATATATTTTAACAAATTATCGGCAAAATGGTCGCCACGACTTCAGCGGTACACATCCATCCGATGGTCCAAATTTTCGATGACTCTGAGACATAATTACTCGTAAAGCTCGATGCCGTTAATGTGCCGAATTATCTCATCCTTTAGCTCTTGAATTCTTGCTGGCTTGTCGACGTACACATTTTCTTTCAAATAACCCGAAAGAAAGAAGTCCAACGGTGTCAAATCACACGATCTTGGCAGCCAAATGGCATCGCCACCACGTAAGATAACATTGCCATTGAATTTGTCGCGCAAAAGAGTCATTGTGGCACCGTCCTGTTCTCGTCCACGCCCATATCTTCCAATTCGTGCCATAAAAAGTTCGTTATCATCTTACGATAGCGAACATCGTTTACAGTAACTGCCTGACTGGCGTCATTTCGGAAAAAATACGATGGCGATGATGCCGCCAAACCATAAACCGCACCAAGCAATCACTTTTTGTTGTTGCGTTGGTTTTTCGAGAATCACTCTTGGATTATCATTCGCCCAAATGCGGAGATCCTGTTTATTGACGAATTCACTGAGGTGAAAACGTGCCTCTTCACTGAAAATGATTTTCTTCGAAAATTTATCATCAACTGTTGCCATTTCTTGCCATATTCTGCCCATTGACGACGCTTGCAATGCTCAAGAGGCTTTACTTTTTTTGTCAATTGCACCTTGCAAGCGTGTAAATGCAAGTCTTTGTGCATAATGTTCATCAATGACGAGCGAGAGAGGTGCAATTGGTCGACGGTATATTTTCAGTTAGTCGTCCTGAGGAGTTAATGCTTTGAGAAGTGGTCATTAGTTAGCACGATTATTGCCGAAATCGGTTCTATGTTCCTGAACTCATTTAAGGCTATTAATCCGAAGACATATCAATTTTCTTTGAATCAATAGACTTATAGCTTTAAAATTGTAAATTACGTCAATGGGATGGAATGAATAGTGTAGCTTTAAAATAAAAGATACCCACCCGACATTTTTAGATGATTTTCGATGCAAGAATCTTATACATCAAAGAAAAGATAGGTAGATATTATATGAAATGCCATCAAGTTTGCCGCCTTTTTGATCGCTGATATTTCCTACTTGAATGCCACTTAATTCTATCGATAGCCTAAATAGATTTTTATTACAAACTTTTCAATGTCAATCAACACCATCCTTTCCTCTTTTGTACAGATATAAGTTACAATTTGCAAAGAGATCTGGACTAGCGTGGGTATTTTCTGTATACTAGCTTGGTCCCATATGTAGAGCCGTTTTTAGCGCGAAGTTTCTTGCCAATAGTTTCACTCGTTGAGGACGTTTTTAAAAGGCATTGATAAAGGATAATTTATTCTGATTCAATTTTTATGAAAATATTTCTATACAAAATTCAGTGGTACTGAATAAGTTAAATTATGTAGTACATGCTGTGCCAGCTCTCATAAAGTCAGAGTGTTAGTTCTTTGCGCCTGATGCTTCTTGATCTTATCAACCGTTGAATTAGTGCTCAACAATCTTCTCGTTTTTCATATACCAGGGACTACAAGAAGAGTTTCTACCTCCTAACGTTTGTAGTGATAAGGCAGCGTCATCTACTGGAATACGCAACCATTCCCGGGTGGGGAAATTTTGAGACCACAGTTTATTTGCACCCGTAATTGGCTCTGAGCAATTGACGATTTATCTGAGCTTTACTGCTTTTAAATAGTGCCCGAGTCCGTGTGGTGAAGGCGGGTTTCGGATTTGGCAGTTTTACCGCTTTGAAATTTCTGTGCGCGTCTTTGTGTCTAAGCGTGTAGAAAAACTAAAGATTCGATCCATATATTTTTCCGTACATCGTATTGATTCTTCGTTAATATAAGGAAATACAAATTTGCCCACATAATCTTTGTCCATTCTCATGAAGCAGTAGTAATCGTGTAAAGATTGATCAAATATAATCAATATTGTTTATGAGATCTACTATCTGTATAACAAAGTATGCTTTTGCTAAAATCTCTCAGATATTGAAACGCGTGACGCGTTTAGGAAGAAATCTTAGAATCCCAGACTTTAGCCACGTGTAAACACCGTCCTTTTAAGAAAATCAATATAGAATTAAATTCCCAGCTTATGTTATCTATTCTTGAATTTTTTACGCTGTTTTAATATTTATACACTTGTGCCTTGTACCTACAACAAACAACAAAAACACTATTGATTCCTTTAATGCCATCCATGTACATACATATAACAAATCACTGACACTTTAATACTCTGGACTATAATTTACTTTATGCTAAAACATTAAAAACACATAGAACAGTTTTTCTTCTACTACCGCTCACTTACCTGATTTCATTTGAGGTTTTTTTCCTATTGTAACACTTTTCCACTAAACTTCAGATTTATGTACCAGAAAACGACAAAATACGTGGTCTGTTTGATAATTTATTTAAAATGTAAATAGAGGCAGGAATTTCAGAGTGATAATTTATATATATGTTTTAGTTATTTTTATAAAAGAAGAGAAGGCGAAGACAGAGAGAGAGGCAGAGAGCAGTCAAGGAAGATACAAAATTAATAGGAGAGGCTGACAAAATGTGCTTTGACATTCAGTGTTGTCAATTTACTGTTTTTGGCCCTAGATATAGAATAGAAGCTTAGAAATAAACACTTAAAAGTAATTGAATTTCAAGTATAAAATCAATGACACTTTTGGCAGCATGTATGTTTGTGCTTAAATTACCGGTATTTAGCGGGTTAAAAGTTTCAACGCCAGGAAAGTTGTTAAGTCGCCAACCCTCACCAGTCACATCTTCATTTGAAAGTAAAATTTGACTGTTCCGTATTTAGAGCGCTTTATTATTTATATTTCGGCACAGAAAGTGCTGTGATATTGGGTTATAAAAGTTAATTCTTGTATTTTGGATTAACCCCACGATGAGCCAACCGCATGTGATGTAAAAGACGCACGCTAGTAACAACTTCTTTTAATAGGTCAGATTTAGGTATATTAAAAACTTTTTTGCACGATGGTATGGTTTTTCTAATATCTCCTGTAAACAATTCCCTAAATAATCGAAGAAGTCAAAGCACTTGAGTAGCCCAAAGCCTATAAAGAGTATCATTCCTAAAATCAACGCGCTTAATATTTCCCACCATCAACTTAATTACTGAAATATGTGTCTGGCGCAAGACAGCAACACCTCAAGGACTTATTTGGTTCGCGTAATTATTGTCATTTCTTTTTATTATTATAATATTGGTATAGTTCAATTATGTATGGAACAAAATATCGGCCAAATGGCCGCCGCAACCTTGGCGGCACACCTCCGATTGTCCAAATTTTCGATGATGCTAAGGCAAAATTGAGGTTCTATACCGTTAATGTACAGAATTATATCATCCTTTAGCTTTTGAATTGTTGCTGGGTTAGCCACGTACATCTTTTCTTTCAAATAACTCCAAATAAAGAAGTCAAACGGTGTCAAATCAAATGATCTTGGTGGCCCATCGACATCACGTGAGATAACACGGACATTGAATTTGTCGCGCAAAAGATCCCTTGTTTTTTTATAGCTATGTAGCAAGCGGCACTGTCCTGTTGAAACCACATGTCATCCACATCTATATCTTTCATTTCGGGCCATAAAAAGGTCGTTATCATCTCACGATAGCGAACATCATTCACAGTAACTACCTGACCGGCTCCATTTTGGAGAAAATACGGCACGATGATGCCCGCCAAACAGTTACTCTTTGTAGGTGCATTGGTTTTTTGACAATAACTCTTGGATTATCATTCGCCCAAATACAGCAATTCTGCTTATTAACGAATTCACTGAGGTGAAAATGTGCCTCATCACTGAAGATGATTTTCTTCGAAAATTGATGATCCACTATTGCCATTTCTTGCCAGCAGTCTGATCATTGACGACGCTTGGAATGGTGAAGAGGCTTTAGTTCTTGTGTCAATTGTACATTGTAAGCGTGTAAATGCAAGTCTTTGTACATAATGTTCATCAACGATTGGCGTGAGAAGTGGAATTGTTGGGCACGATGACGAGCTAAGGTGAACGGCTCTTCAGCCACACTATCGCGAGCAGCAGTACTATTTTCTGCAGAATGAGCGCTGGTGTTTTCACACCTACAGACCCGGTTTGCTCAAATTTTTGTACGATTTTTCCGATGTGTACACACTTTGATGATTAAATTAACTGAAAAAATCACGAAGTTCACGATATGTATTTTGATTTGAACGCCCATTTTCATAATAATCCTGAATAACTTTAACGCGTTGCTTGATTGTATACCTTTCCATGGTTCAAATTGAGTTAGTCTGTAATTTAGAAATGTCAAACGAAATGCAGAAACGAACTTACGTTCAACATCGGCCCTTAAAATTTAACCACCCGATACTAACCTAGAAAACATTTTCAAATGCTCTGCCCCATTTAAACACACGATATACAGAAATGTTCATCTAATTAACATAAAGATCCAGTATTGCTTAGCAAGCATAGTAAATTGACAGTAGGCAGATCGAATATACCTCCGTATTCCAAGAGGCGTCATCGTCGTCACATCAAGACCAGATGCTTGTACACGTCTTCGATAGCAATTGTCTATTCTTTGATGGGCCTACGACTTTTTAAAGACTTACGCTACAGATAGAAGCTGTAGACAACACTTAATCGTTGTTGGCAAAAAGTGAATAAATGTCAATGTTTTTACGTTGCCTTCACTTACTGTGTGAGCAATTGGAAGATGTTTTTAAACATTACTTTGCGCATACTGCAGATAGCATTCATTAAACACAAGCAGGTAATATGATGTGTCTTTCTCTCTCTCTCTCTCAGTCTTACTCCAATGTTGATAACGGTATGAATTGACCATTTTTAGCGATTTTTAAAGTTTTTTTTCAATCTGCTAAAAATTGCGGAAAGATTTGACACTAAAAGGAGTATTATTCTTAGTTTATTTTTTTACAAATAAATTATTGAACACCCCACGTATTTAACCCCATTTGGCTAAAATAAACAAACGAACAAAAAACAAAAAAAAAAAACTTTTAAAATTATATCAATAAATTTTACAAAAAAAAGAAAAAGAAAACAAAATTCATGATTGCATTATTTTGGAGTGCACTTTGATATTGTATCATTCATTCTTTAAATTTTCCTTTTCGACAAAAACCTACCCAAAAAATATATTTAATGCTTTTTTATCTGTATATGTGTGCGTGGCGTTTTTATGTTAAATATTCTATTAGTAATTGTACAAGAGTGATACCCCCGCCCCCTGCTGTATAACCAATATTCCAAAACTTTTTATCCTAGTATTGTTAATAATTTATTAATACAAGTAAAGAAAATTAAAATATATAAAATATACAAATATTTTTAAATTAACATTATTTCATTTTTATACTTGCCTGCAAAATTTTGAAAATTTTACTGAAATATATTTTCTTTAAGTGCATTAAATAAAAATGGCTAAACTTGTGTTGAAGGAGTTAAAATGAAGCAAGAAAAAACATTTGATTTATAAATTTGTAGAAGTTAAGTTTACGAACGTAATGAGGCGTTAAAACCGGCAAAAATATAGAGAAAGCTTATAAGTAAAGGGGGGCAAATATACTCAATGTACGCTGGAGAAGAGTACGTAAATACTGCAAAATGGGCTGTAAACTGAAAATTTTCGTTATTTACAAACTTAGAAAATATTTTTCCAAGTTCACTAAAATTAAAAACATTTGTTATTTTATTTTCAGTCACTCCATTTAACTAAAATCAAATAGTAAATTTTAAATTGTTTTCATTGTACAAGCGTTAATTCAATAAATGTTTAGTTAAATGGAAAAAATTATTCAAGTTTAATAAAATAGATTAGTTGAATTCATAAACAAATTATTCAAATCGATGAGGAGAATTTTAGGAAAATAAACGAATGTTTTATTCGAACAGACCAATGTCTGATCAAAAAATAACAGTTGTTTTAAAATTTCGTGAATTACGTACTATGTTCGATTTTCACAAATTTCAAAACGCACCGAAATCGGGGAAAAAGCGCGTTATTTCAATAAAAACGCACCGAATTTTGAATTTTTATTTTTAAAAATCCAATTTTTATTATACGAGTAACAAGTATAAAATTTTTTATTAAAAAAAAACACGACAATGAAACCGCCTTTTCGTTCAATAGCTAGAAGTCGTGTTTGTTAAACTTGGGTCCAGTGCGATTCTGTTACTACTATTAAGACAATATTATCTTTACAGTAATTATAACGATATTTTTCAAATTTATTATTTAGCAATCAGATGTTAGTTTTACTCCCTATTATGCGGTACACAAAAATAGAATTGCATGCCTACCGTCCTTAAAATTATATTGCAGGAGCATACAGTCGTTACCGCAGGGGATGAAATATGTCGAAGAAATTTAAGATAATCGGATCATTACAAGTTACAGAATGGCAATTCTATCAAACACAATGGAAATTTTATTCGTGTTTCTGTAAGCGAACAGTAAAAATCAGTTGCCTAGAGTGGGTGTTTAATAGATTTTATTGAACAAAAATTTGCCAGAACTAGAACAAATAAAAGATGAAGGTTACCATAATCAATATGCAAATGTTTTGAAAAAATGATAATTTTGTTAATAATTTCAATTATTAAAACAGTAATGAATTCACATGCCATCATAAATACGAACTTCCATATCTGTGCTTACATTTATTGTAATATTTGACAAACCTGACAAATATTACAATGACAAAGAATGTGCGAGTTTCGGGAACAAGATCCCTAATCTCGTCAGAGCAAAATCCATTGTAGTAACGATAGAACAGAGTAACGCACCCCACACTGTGTCGATGCTCCAGTGAATCAATAGAGTTGGATACCCTACTGTCACCGATGAGCTTCTTCGCCCTGTCCTGCACACGGTCGAGTAACCCCAAAATAGGCTTTGAGGCACCGGCCCAAACATGAGAGTTGTATTCCATTTTCGGTCGGATGTAGGTGGTATAAATAGTAAGGAGATCGGATGGAGTGAAGTACATCTTACATCGTTTCAAAAGCCGAGACTCTTGAATGCTTCTTTAGAGACATGAAAAATGTGTTCAGTCCAGCGAACATCACACTGTATCTTCATTCCAAGAACATCAAGAGCATCCGATTCCTCAATATTTATACTATCCATGAGTACAGATGAAGCAGCATTTGCGGTCGTTTGTTTGTGCGTTAATAAGCAACATTGGGTCTTACGAGCGTTAAAGTTGACCCTGTTTTTACGACCCCATTCGGAGATTAACAGAAGATCACTATTCAGTGAATCGTTTATATTTAGCCTCTTGGCAGTGATCTCTGATAGGCTGGGCCTATGACCAAAAGAGTATAATTGACAAATGCTGCTGTCATCTGCGAAAGAGTGAATAGGGTTAGAAGTTTGATAGAGAAGGTCGTTGAGGAAAATAAGAAATAGAGTAGGAGAAAGAACGAAGCCTTGCGGTACCCCATCTATAACAACTCGTATAGTGCGGTCTCTGAGAAAGCTCGATATAAATCGAGAGAAATCGTTACCGACACCAAAAGCAGTAAGTTTTGCCAGTAGTGCACCATGCCACACTCTGTCAAACGCTTTGGAAATATCTAGAGCCACCATCTTGCTTTCACCGAAATGATGGATTGAGTGGCACCATTTCTCCGAAAGATATGCCATAAGATCGCCAGTAGAGCGACCCTTACGAAATCCATATTGGCGATCACAAAGTAATTTGTGCGACTCTAGATATACATTTTATGATGATTATTGTTTTCTGAAATACTATCTCACAGCCTTGTTATTTGCGAGAAATAATAACAGTTGAAAGCGGGAAATTTTTTCGCAAAATTTACACTTTTTCTGTAAAATGGCGAGTAATTTCCTTACGTGACAGCTATTAAGAAAAGCAGCTGATTGTTTCAACTTATGAGAATTTTGTTTCATATCACACGTTTCAGTCGAAAAGTTTCTCGTGGTGAGAGTTACAGAACACAGCCAGTGTTTCAAATCTTTTTCGAAAAATTTATTGTTTTTTTTAATCCAGAAATACATACAAAAATGCAAACCAATAAAACTTAGATTTTATAATTTTTGTTTAAACAAAAATGCGAAATACTTAACTGGCAACGCTGTTGCAAAATATGACTAGACTTCGGTTACACTTATTTTAATTTTTTTTGTTTCGTTTGCAAAAAAGAAAAATAAATGCGAAAACTAAGAAATTTATCGGGAATTTCAAAACGATATGTTTTTATTAACTGCTTCAACTCATTAAGCCAATACTCTCTTTTATTTAATGCCAACAAAAAATTTTACCAAAATTCAGCCAGTTTTATTCACATCTAAAAAAAACACAAAAATAAGTACATAATCTACTCCTACATGTTGCTTTTGTTTGTGAAACAAAAAGAGACTTTTTATACTAACCCATTAAAATATAAAAAAATTGCAAAATATGCTGCTGCTTGCTTTCAATTATTAATTTTAAATAATTAAATACTTACATATTCAATGTTGCTAATGCAAAAATCGATACTACTTAAACGAAATTATAACTTTTTTTAATATTGTAAATTAATATTTGATTGACAACACTCTAATGCCACTTTTACTATTTTTTACATTTTAATGTAAATTTTTTTTTTAACAAAAACAACACGTTGCAATTCAAATTGGTGATCAATCAAATGTAAATCAAACTGCAAATATAAAAAACACAACTTTAAACTTCACTCTTCCCCTTAAAAAAATGTAAACCTCAACAACAACCAACCAATGAACCAAAAACACAACCACCAACTCAAATGAAATCCTACAAAAATGTATTGTTTTGTTTTGTTTTTATTTTGAACGCCACTTTAATAAACAAATCCTTCCAAAACACTTGTTGAACCAAACTAAATAAACCTCCATGGCCATTCAATTTTTAATGTTCTGAATCACACCAATCATCTCAACCACAATTCCAAAAAAAAATCACTCCCATCATAAACATAAAACAAACAAACAAATTTGTAAAAAAAAAAAACATTAGGATTTGGATATGATAGCTGCACAATTAAATGAATTGGGCGTCTCTCAACAGCCACAACCACAGACTGCATCGTCGGCCTCTGGTGGAGTAGGCGGCTCATCATCATTTGGCCAACAACAAGCTCAACCGGAAGCTCCACCACGCAGTAACCGACAATCTGGACCACCGTCAACTGCCTCAGGTTCCGGCAAACCAGCTGCTCCACTTCCCTCATCAGCGGCGGCCAATAATCATCATGTTGCAATTTCAAATCCTCTAGATCCATTAGACAGCAGTGATTCGGATAGTGAACCAGATGAACCAAACGATCACAGACGCAATGATGGCACTCTTTTGGCCAGTGATCCCCCAAAACCACTGTAAGTAGGAAATATATTTTACATATACATAAGTACTTGATTTATATGTGAATCTAATTTAAGCTACATATGTCTTTAATGAAAGTATTTATCGCCAGTTTATCATCTTGCGTAAAAAAAAATATTGAGTTCACAAAAACGTTCCATTTTTAATTGAGTAGATTGCATTCAAAGATACCTTCATTGAACATTAGCTTTTTTTTTTTAATTCCAATAATACGTTGAGCATATATTCAATATGAACGAGGGCGGGTCAATAAATCTGTAACTTTTTGAATTTTTCACCTCTGAATCAAAATGGCAACGCTGCTCCTATTAACAGGAATTTATCACTTGCCTCCTGTCTAAATTTGAACAAGTTGCGTTATTCAGTTTTGTTTGGCAGCAGTTGATATAGCATACTACCGCGTATTTTGAGACAAAAAGGGAAAAAAGCGAATTTCATTACTTGTTACTGAAAAAACACCATTCAAACAATGGCTACCATTGATAAATACGAATATCATGGTGACCATTTCCATGGTGAAGAAGTGGTTTACTGAAATTAGCTGTAGCCGTACAAGGATAGAATATGCTGAACGTTCTAGATGTTTAGTTGAGGTCTTTTCGCCCGAAACAATTCACGATACGGTTTTAGCCGATTGGAGATTGAAAGTGAGAGAGATTGTGGGCACCAAAGGCATCTAACACGACTCAGTGGTTTCTGTTTTGGATGATTACTGGGTATAAGAAAGCTTTCCGCAAGATAAGTACCGCATTTGCTCACAATCGACCACAAACACAACCGTGTGGCAATTTTGCAGAAATGTTTGGTGTTGTTCAACCACAATATGGACGAAATGGGGATCCACCACAACACAGCGGAGACCAAACAGCATTCAAAACAGAGGGTTTATCGTGGTGAATTGTAATTGATTTGGCCAGCCAACAAAGCCATGGCGACCGATTTTCGGAATGCACGCGCTGTAATCCCCAAAAAAGGGTAAAACAATCAATACCGAATATTATACCAACTTATTGGGGCGATTCAATGAGGTATTGAAAAAAATAACGTATTTGGCCAAGAAAAAATTTTCTTTTCCATCAGGACAATGCAAGGGTGCTCACTTTCAATGGCAAAAATCCTTTTACACTGTTCTCCAGAGTGACTATCAATTGTTCCCAAACTTGAAGAAATGGCTCGGCGGTAAGAGATTTTGCACCAACTTCGCCACAAACACACTGTACTCATGGATGGTATAAATATTGAGGAATCGGAAGCTCTTAATGTTCTTGGAATGAAGATACAGTGTGATGTTCGCTGGACTGAACGCATTTTTCATGTCTCTAAAGAAGCATTCAAGTACCTAGGGTTTCTAAAACGGTGTAAGATGTACTTCACTCCATCCGATCTCCTTACTATTTATACCACTTATATCCGACCAAAAATGGAATACAACTCTCATGTTTGACCCCAAAATCAATTTTGGGGTCACTCGACCGTGTGCAGGAAAGGGGGAAGAAGCTTATCGGTGACAGTAGGGTATCCAACTCTATTGACTCACTGGAGCATCGACGCAGTGTGGGGTGCGTTACTCTGTTCTATCGTTACTACAATTGATTTTGCTCTGACGAGATTAGAGACCTTGTTCCTGAAACTCGCACATTTTTACGTAGCACGCGTGCATCGTTCAGAGCTCATCCATTTGTGGTCGATTGCCCGGGAAATCGTACTACGCATTACAGAGAGAATTCGCTTTTCAGCCGTACGCTACGACTGTGGAATAAGTTGCCTGCCGACGTGTTTCCTATCTGTTATAACGTTGAAAGGTGCAAGTCAAATATTCAAATACTGCTCCCTCGTTCCCCCTCCTCACAACCTCTTTTCCTAGTTTTGGTACAATGCATTGCATATGTAGGGTCCAAGTTTAAAAAAAAACAAATAAATTCCTATTTTGATGACCTCGACAAATCATATTTTTCGGAAGGGATAGTAGAATTTAGAGAAACGTTGGACTTAAAAAATAAAATAGCTTTCTATATAAAATGCGTGTGTTCAATCGAAAAATGCACTGACTTTTTGACCCGCCCTCGTATTTAGAGCAGTGGTGGCCAAGCACATACATTAAAAGTTATACGCTTATATTAGTAGCATTAAACAAGGAAGCTGTATTTTTGAAAATCTGCTCATTGAGACTAATGAAGTAAAGTCTAAACAGCAACTGATTTAATAATTATTGTCGAAACGCAAAAAAGCGTCAACAGAATGTGTATGCCTTCGTAATTCGCACGAAGATTTTTATAGTGCACTTGTGAAGGCGCCGCAATAGCTGAATTTTATGCTCTATTCGCGCGATTATAACAAATTGAGATTTTGTCCAGCGGTGATCGCGAAATAAGGCTGCTTTTAAAAACACAACACGTATTTTTGTTGCTAGAAAGGACCTGAATAGTGTCAAAATCTGCGCTCTCTTTTGTTTGCAAAACTAACAAAGTTTATGTGTTTTCTAGAAATTATGTAGCTCGTAAACTAAGCTTTGGCATGTTGTGAATGCGTATATGGCAGTAAGACCTGGTAAAGCTGTCTTGTTTATTCACAATTTATATAACACACTAGTTTTTTTCTTTTAAGTCGCGGAGTGAAAGCGTAAATTAATGCGTGCAGACTTGCTTGTAATTGCAACTCGACCGTGTGCTTATACTAGCGATGGGCAGATAGAGCGTGTCGAATAAGTGAATAAATTGCTCCCCACTTAGACACATTTCAAATAACGAACTGTCAAACAAGAGAAAAGCAAAATAACAAAAACGTTTATTTTACTTTGTGTTTCTACTCGTATTATAAACAATTTCACAAAATAATAATACAGAAGTGTGTGTGTGTATTAGCAAAATACAAACAGTTCATATCATTAAAGAAAATAGTCATCTGTCACTTTCAAGCTACTTAATGTATTATAGTATCATGTTCGGAACACAACTAGGCCGCACGGCGAATTTTTGGTAACGAATATTCTTCACTAAAAATAGAACACATTTGAGTATGTTGAAACGCACAAAATTGTGGCGTGGGACAAAATTTTATGTATGAGGCGAACTTTCCAATAAACTTAATTTCATTCCTTACGTTAGCAGAAGACAAAGAAATCATGTGACCATATCTGTTTTATTCTGTAAGTTTTTCTGTAAATTAAATTACTTTTTACTACAATAATTATATAAGCTTTATAATATAATAAAGGTTGCTTTTGATATAGGTAAAGCTTTGAAATGGAATACAGCAAAGATGCATTTTTTAAATTTACATGAAATATATTTTATTAGAAAGATAATCTTCAGGCATTATATCTGAAATATTACGACTGGCATATGATCGCCACGGCTGGTTCAGGCAATTTTTGATTACTTTTCCTGACATCTGTGCCTAGATGTGTCCTCCAAGAGGTCAATTGTTTCGGGCTTATCAGCGTAGACTGGCGACCTCATATGGCCCCACAGAATATAGCCACAGCTCCTGCACATTACATCGCCCAACATCTTTTTCAAGAAGTTCGGACCAAAGATTCCACCAGCCCATAAAACACACTATACACTTAGTTTTTTTTATGTTTTGAGGATTATCATCACTCGAAATGGTATGGAAGTTTTGTTTTCCCTTATGAAAATTGGGATCAACGCACAATTTAGAACCAGGCGTCAGCATATTCATAATGAAATGCCAAACCAAACTAAACGTAAATCACTTGACGGCTGACAAAACAACTCAGTTCAAAAAAGCTGCCAACTTAAAGTTGTATACCTGTAGAAAAACACCCTTTTATATATATTCGTTGTATTTACTACAACGCGGGTGTGCAGATTTTTCCCTCGTGTAGGAAATAAAACCCTATGAAGCGGCATAACTTAGGTTGTGTTGGACTTCCGAAGCTCTCCCCAAAAATTGATTGAACAATTCATTGATTGAACAGCAGACAAGGTTCTAATTGCATACCATCACGGCGCTGATCATGATTGAGGTGCTCTATATCTTGGCTGAAACCTTCTGGCTGCGGTTAAACCTGAAATCACTGACAACTTTGGTGCATGCCGGTTTTCAGGGTCTAATAACCCCCCGAAGTGTTGATGTCTTGCAACAGACACCTGTAATGTAAGAAACCAGTAATAATTATTAGCCGGGCAATGCCGCTTGCATTGACTGCCTGGGAAATTGCATACATAAGTTGCGACCTATGTGAGCCTTGCAAGCCGCACGAGGGCGCTGGTGAATCGTGAATAATTTACCTTGTGTAGTTGGTCCATCTTCAGATAAGGCCGTCAAGTCAGGAGCTGCTAAAAATCAATTCCATATTCCTCCTTGCAAACTATAGTGCATACCGGTTTTCGGGGGCTAATAACCCCGCATGGTGTTGTTGTCTTGCAACAGATAGCTGTAACGTAAGGAACTAGTAGCTTTGGTTAAGCGGGTGAGTCAGTTACGGACTGCTGCTCTTAACAGAATTGGACCTATCAACTTATGAGCTTCTTCTTCCATTGAATGCCTGTAGAATTGTATACGGGAGGGATTAGAAAGCGCGAGCTCTCCAGCAAGGAGTTTATCCATATGGCTACAAACCTATGGCAAAAGTTGCGACTTGTGTAGGCCTTTCAAGCAACATGAGGGAGCTGGTGAATCATGAATAACTCACTACGTAGTGCTGGTCCATCACCAGATAATATCGTCAATACGAGTAGCGTTCGAAATGAATATACATGTGGTGAATTGTGAAAATTATGTATTAGTTATCTTACTAACGAGTGTGGACCGGGAAGCTATACTAATCGCAGTAACTCCATTGTAATCATGACTGTACTCGTATATGCATATTTTTAATACCACATGTTAATCAAGCCCAAAGCATACAGTTGAGGCTTTAAAAAGTTTTCATTCATATCACGATATCGCTGCCCATTTCAAAGAAGCAAGGTACTGATTCCTCTTGACCAAATTGCACACCTGTCATTTTTAATGGATGCAAGGTGGATGATGTGTAATTTGAGGATTTTCTATTGCCTCGAACCGACTATTCTGTTTATTCACATATCCATTCAAATGAAAGTGTGTCTCGTCACTTATTATAATTTTTTCATAAAAATCGATTTTTGATTTTGATCAAATGTTTTAACGATTAAAACACGTTGGTGGTTTATCGAATATTTTTCCATAATAAATTTACCACGTGTGTATTTCACGACTGCGAAATATGAACTGTTTACCAAATTATTTTATTTTTTTAATGAATATTCACAATATGAACTAACAATAAGTATTTAAATTTTAATAATAAATACAAAAAAAAAATTAAGTCCTGCCAATGCTAGACAAAAAGTTTTATTTTGCGCCAATTATATCGGTAAATCACTTATTTGACGCTCTGACGGTGGCAGGAGAATCTTTTCTTCTGAACCGAGTGTTTTTAAGCGTTTTTTATTTATTGAATCGTCAAAATGATTAAGTTTTAAATAAGTATTTAAATCTTAATACTAAATATAGAAATAAAAAAATAAAAATGTGCTTTTTACTTAAGTCCAATGCTGGACAAAATGCTACCACAATGGCGGTAAAACAAAGTAGTAAACATTCATTTTTTTAATATCATTTTATTTTAATCACCGTGTTGGATGAAATTCGCTATTCGTGCCAGTTGTGTTTCTAGCATTATGTGAAATATTACAATACCAGAGAATTTATTTTTATAAAGTTGAAATATATCTATACATACTTACGAATTATCACTTCATCTACTACTAATTGTAAATTTTCTCTTTCTACTCCCCCCTTTTTTTTGAAAATCCTTTAAAATTTCATTGTCATTTATTTATCATTGTGGTTTAAATATTTATTTTATAATTTTGTTTTTTGTTAAAATTTACGTTTATGTGATCATAATTTTGTTTGTTTTGATTATTGATTTTGATTTTGTTAAACAATAGTCCTGAATTTTCATATAGGCCTGGCCTAGTGCCAGTTTCAGAGGACTCAACCACACCCATGACACATGGCAGCGGTGGACCGCCCAATCGTCCTCTGCCTCCCACCCCAGACGATGATGACCAGGCTGGCGATCGAACCTTGATAATGAAAAGGGTAAGTACGGCAAATATTAATAATCTTATATACATGTATGTGTGTTCAAATTTACACTCGAGCTTAAGTAATATTGTTATTAGAAAAGCGAAAAAAAAACTAAAAACTAAAGACCTTTAGTTAGGTATTGAGAGCAAATTTTAGATTTTCTAGCAACCATTTTAAAAGAACAAATTTTGAAAAAGCAATAAAAAGTTTCCAAAACGTATCTTTATGATCTAGTAAAGTCAAGAAAGAAATTGGTGATTTTTTATTATTTTTATTTAGTTTTAGTAACTTGTTTGTTCAAAAACTTTTAGTAGTAAAAAAGAGGTGTGGTACGAATTTAATAATAAAAATCTTTTTTAACAATTTTAAATATTTTCTGTGAACTTAATTTAAAAAATTTTAACTAGAGAAAGTGTTTCATAGAAATAATAACAATTTGTTAATAAAGTTAAACAGAATTTTTGTAATTTTTTGTAAAAATTAATTCTACATAAAAATTTCTAGTTTTTGTAAAATTTATTTATAGAAAGAAACAAACCAGGTTTAAGGTTTTATATGTTATATAAAAAAAAACAAGTATATTTTGTATTTAATTTATTAAAAGCAAGCAAAATTTTTAATATTAAAACAGTGGTTGCGGTTCTTTTAAAAAATATATTTATTTATCTCCTTATTTGACAATAAATTACTTTTTATTTATTCTAGTTTTTCGAAATAATTTTTAGAATTTAATTTTAAGTTTTATTTTTCTATCTTCTATTTTCTTTAAGACATTTTGCAAATATTTTTCGTGAATTTTTTTAATTTTCTTTTATTTGAATCTCATTTAATAAGTGTTTAGAAGAAATTATTCTTTCCAAAAATAATTCTGCATATTTCTAGCATTTTGCACTATTTATATATTTATATATTTTTTGTTTTGCATTTATATATAATGCACTTATGTATGTATGATACCAGTTATATCATCATATTTTGTTTTATACATACTTTTTGTATATATTCATTACAATATATGTATAAATTATGTTTTAATACAATATTAAAAAATAAATTTTATAATTATATTATTTTTTAATTAAAAAAGTCATCATTATCATCATTAATTTACATTAAAAAAAATTATTAAACCATTTCGCCGAGAATGAAATTCATGAAAAATTTGCAAAATATTTTCTCATACAATTTTATAAGCAAACATAACTTTTCTTCTTAGAGATACGACCTTCTTTCATTGTTCTATCAAATAGCATTTCTTCACCAGAGAGAATTACATATAAGAAGTTTTTATTTGTTTGAGCATTTTACATATATCGTGAAAATTGAAATGAGGGAAGCTTTACAACCTAGAAAAAACCTGTTATTTCCATCTTACAAACTAAAAACAGAAATATAGTTATAGAAATAGCTTATTTCAACAACCATTATAGCTTACCATATGGGGGGTCCAAAATTAGTTAATAAAAATATTTTTATTTCAGTTTATTACAACTAAAGGGTGGTTGGAAAAAACCACTTACTGCAAAATCGTACAAAATACAGTGCATACTTCTGCTTTGATGGTGACTGGTGCTTCCGGCACTACGCCATCGAAAGCACTTTTCATAATGCTGAACTGGCTGCCGGCTGATCTCATGGTGAAAGAAATAGCCATGAATTCGGCTATCAGGCTATGGTCCAGCGGGCCGTGGAAGGAAGCGACGTATGGTCATGTCTCAATAATAGGAAGAATAGTGAACCTTCCGGAGAATATTGTTTACTGCTCACCGGCTCTACTGTCCGACAAGAGATTTGATAAAATTGTGTCAGTCACGGCCTCAGATGTGATCGGCACTTGTCGTCAAGAGGACGTGCTTGAAATCTTTACAGATGGATCCAAGTCGGACTTGGGAGTTGGTGGGGGTATCTATCCCCCTGTATGAAAGGAGGATGAGTTTCAGGCTGCAAAATGAGTGTAGCGTAGCGCGAGCAGAAAACGCGGCAATTATGAGGAAAGCTAAGTGTTTACGGTACTACAGGATGTAAGAGGAGGATATCCGAATTTGTACTGATAGTAAGGCTGCGTTGTACGTACATCCAGGTTGGTTCGTAAAAGACGGATGTCTCTAAATGAGACATTCCATACGAAAGCTTTTCTGGGTACGAGGTCATAGTGAAGTGCCCAGAAATCTAGTAGCAGATGAACTGGCAAAGGCCGGGATCCAGAGATATAGATGGGATCGTTTAAATCCCGCGCTTGCGAAGTTTAAGAAACAAGTACAGCGTCAAATTCTTGAAACCGCTCAAGACAGACGGTCTAGTGGGGATACTTGTCGAGTATCGCGGGCATTGTTTGTACAGTGTTTACTGTCTCTAAACAAGCGGTATTTATTTTTGGTTAGGATCTTGTGAGCAAATGAAATGAGTTGTTTCGTTATTTTATCCTACTTTTAAATGTCAAATTAAATCAGGAATGGGAGTTTCAATTTGATGCAAAATAAATTAATACTAAATTCTTCATGATGAACAATTCTACTTAAAATTATTTAAATTTCTAGTTAAATCTTGCTTAAAAAAGCCCTTTAAAATCGCTTGGCAACTAACACAACAAATTTGCTTTAATGTAAATTGAAAACTCTTATATAAAGTTTTTTGTGGTATCTTTGGGGTTGTTTAAATTCAGATATTAGTAAACAATTTTCAATCTGTCATAGATGTGTCTTAACTCAATTCTCTATCAGCTGACGTAGACACACGGTTGCCAATTTAACGCTTTTCAATATCTAGAAATCCGAGTTTTTTCGCCTCAGCGCTTTTTTTTTAGAAAAAATACGCTAAACTGGCGCCTTTTTATGCACTTTTTTCTGGTGTTTAAGAAAGTGATATTGTCACCGTATTAAATTATTGATATTTTCTGAGATATAAGAGTCTGCTGTTAAAAACAATTTTAAAACTACTGTAGATATAACCCCAAAAAGGCCAAATTAGACCTAAGTGGGCTCGCTTTCAATGACTAGCAGCCTGTTAAACTTAACCTATACAAACATATGTATACATAAATTGTTTTGTGGATATCTATAGTATGGCGGTTTTTAGCTCTTTTTGGATAAGGTTACAGCGCTTTTGCGTTACAAACAGTTGACAACACTGCTTAGACATTTCTCAAGTGCCACTTTTCCTCTCTGTTAATTTTGTAGTAATAGTTAAAAGAGAACTATGTAGACCGGGATTTATGTGATTGGTGTTTAAATTCTTACATGCATATGTGTGTATTATATGTGTACTGCCAATACAATAACATTTTCTTATTAATTCTCTCTGGTACTCTTTTCTCTCGCTCTGTAACTTATTTCGTTAGACTGTTTAAATTTCATAACATCTCTTATTTTTTTAACCAAAAAAATTTATCATCTAAATAATATTCCTCCTTCCTCGTTGATATGAACGTTGATTAAAAAAAAAAAACTCTGAACAAAACATTTTTCAACTGTAAAGCAGAAACTTGAAAACCAAAATCGATTACAAAAATCTGCTTCAACTTCGTGCGCCAATCGACCCAAAGATAAATTACGCGATGAAGCATTATTGCGTGAATGGGATATCGAGAAGTTCTTTCCGAAAAAGGTTAGTGCTGGTGGCGGCGATGGAATGCCAACCGGTGTGGCCAGTCTTTCAAGAGGCTTAAGTAACTCGAACAGCAGTACTCTGAAAGCAGACTCCAAATTGCAAAGATGTAGTATGGCAGAAATGTCAACAAGGCAACAGCATCAACAACAGACACCAAAAGGTTTTCAACCACTGAAAACAACAAATCAACAAACCAAAGAACAGCAACCACAGCGTGCTTCCGTGATGGGATCTAATAATCATAATAACAACAAGTCAATTAATGGAACTACCAATAATAACAATAATAGTAATAAGTCTTCGTCATCAAATAACTCATCCTCGTCATCGTCTTCCTCACCCTCATCCACTGCAATTATATCAAATAGTAGTAACAGTAGTGCCTTAACCAAAAGTGCCACAAATGCTACACATAAACGGCAAGAGTCTGACTCCAAATTGCCGCAAAATTTCATACGCGGCTTCCGTCGTGAAAATTCGGACTTCTTTCCTCTGACAAAGAGACACTCAGCCGTACTGGTGAATACAAGTCTGCTGCAACAGCAACAACAGCAATTACAGTCTTCCACATCAGCAGCACAAAAGCAGGCCTTCGGTTCGGCCTCACAGAGAGCTAGTGCCATGATACAACGTAATAGTATTTTTAAAAATGATTTAAATAAAACAAAAGATTCTGCCAACAATAAATCGTCAACGAAAACCGCCGCCACCAGTAACATTTCGACAACGACAACAGGTGCTGCACCGAATAAAACTAGCTGGACTAGTAATTTAACTGGTAAAAATTTAGATTTCTTGCGTCCACGTCGAGAAAAGACTGAATCTGTTATAGTTTTACACAATTCTGCCGTTAGACAACAATTATTTGCCCAACAATTGGTACAACAACAGCAAACGCAGCTCCAACAGCAGCAGCAGGTAAACATTGCTTCTTCTTCTACAACTTCTACTACTTCAATATTACAAAACTAAAAATCATAAATATATTTTTCTCTTTAACTCATATCCATGCAACATTATAGTAGTTACTCTTCCCTATCCACATATCTCTATAAAAGTAATTGTTACGTCTCTTTCTAATTTTACCCATTCCTAACAAGGCATACTTATCCTCGTAAAGAAGGTAGTGTAGCATTTTTTGGTATTAAAAGATTCTTCCATTTTTAACTACCCCAATTTATTAGTGTGTTGCTATCTTTGAGCAGGCAAACTTTTGTTGAGTTCAAAGTTTGTTGCAACATCAAACTCCTAAAACTCGTTGTTTGATATGTAATTTTTATTCGTAAACATGAATTTCCCACATCTGTCATATGTAATTGTTACCTACACAATTTTATGAACAAGACCTTGACAAACTTCTGATTAATGACGCTTATCGTGGCAGGCGAATTTCATCTACAAAGTTTGCCATAAGAGTTGTTGTATTATAATGTTTTTTAAACTCTGACTGAAAGTCAGAAATACGAGACAAAAAGTTCTTGCTTTCAAGGATCTGACCTCTTACGAGTAATAATATTTCTAAAACTTCGGAACAAACTGAGAGTATACTAAAGGGGTAAAGTCGGCCAGACGTGGAGGACTTTTTTTTTTTGGTATTAGAACCACTCTTGCTAATTTCGACAGTTTAAGAAAATTTCAGGTTGTTATGACATCATTGTAAACTTGTAGAATATGCCTAGCTCAAAAATTTTACGGAAATCCCATCTGGGCCTATTGCTTTAGACCCAGTGTGCCCAGCCCTATGCGCTTGATGCTCAATTGTTTTTGTAAATGCTCTTTAATACACAAATACTGCGCTCAGCATTAGCAATGAAAAATACACAAACAACTTCGTCTTTTATATTTTGTTCGCTCTTCACCGCACGCACACACACAAAAGCAAAGCAATAACACTTTCGCATGCTTTGTTGGTAAACATTGACGACAACGATTATCAGTGTGAACTTTGTTTTTGGAAATGTTTTGCTTTTTACAACAAAATATATTAAATAAAAATAGTTTTTCCTTAAATGTATTGGTGTTTACTCTTCCATATAGACCTTGTGGGCACCACTGCTTTATACTTAATTCGTTGCATCGCATTCCATATTTCAAATACCTCAACAGGGCGAACAGATCAGTTATCCCTGCCTCTCTCTAAACGTTGTTCTTTAGAAAAGAGGTTTATACGAGGTCTGATCAATCACTAACCGTTTTTTTTTTTCAATTTTTCAAAAAGTATTTATTTGTTCATCAATAACTATCTTGCTCTCTTCAAAGTTATCCCCCTCAGATGTAATACAGTTATGCCACCGTTTTTCCAATTCTCGAAACACTTCTGAAACGCTCTTTTTGATATCGCCAACAGCTGTTGTTTCGATTTTTTCTTTTATCTCCTCAATCGTAGCAAAAAGATTTCATTTCATCGGCGTCTTCAGCGTTGGGAAGAGGAAAAAGTCAGCGGGGCCCAAGTCCGGTGAATACGGTGGTTGGCATGATAGCGGTTTTGTTTTTGGGCAAAAACTCACGCACAAGCATCGATGTGTGAGCTGGTGCGTTATCATGGTGCAAAATCCATGGTTGATTTTTCCACAATTCTGTGCGTTTCTAACGAATTGCTTCGCACAAACGGCGCATAAGTTCAACGTAGTATTCGTTATTGACCGCACGACCTTGTGGCAAGAATTCATGATGCACCACGTCATTGCAGTTGACGAAAACAGTGAGCAAAACCTTCACCTTTGACCGAACATGACGTGCTTTTTTCGGTCTTGGCTCTTCTAGACGCTTCGATTGGGATGACTGGGCTGTGGCTTCAATGTCATAGCCATACATAACCCACGATTTGTCGCCAGTTATGACCTTTTTGGAGGAAATCAGGATCGTCGTTGACGACGCTCAACAGCTGCTCAGCGATGTCCATGCGACGTTGTTTTTGCTCAAAGTTTAGCAACTTTGGAACAATCTTCGCTGGAGCACGTGCATGCGCAAAAAATTCGTAAAAATTGCTTGGCAGGAGCTGAACGATATGCCAACATCATCCGCAACCTTTTTGATAGTGACTCGACGATTATCCAAAATCATTTTCTTCACTGCTTCAATGTTTTCATCGGTTATTGACGTGCTTGGGCGACCAGTAAGAGCATCCTCATGGACATCTTCCCTTCCTTCCTTCCTTAAACCGGTTATACCACAACTGAACTTGTGTTCTGCTCATAGTAGACTCGGCAAACACCACAGTCAACATTTCAAATGTTCCTTCGCATTTAATTTCATTTTTTACACAAAACAATACAGTTTCTTTGATCCATTTTTTCGAATAGTAAAAAATCGAAGAGCATTCCAAAACATGAGTAACCTTTTTATCTGTCAAAAAACAAACTGACAATCCGAAATTGCTGACATTGCCAACATATATAATAGACATGTGTACCAACATGAAGAAAAAAAAATGCGAAAATCGAACATACGTAACTCACGAAATTTGAAAATACCGGTTATTTTTTTATCAGACCTGGTATATACTTATGTATAACTCTTAGAAGTGACACGAAGCTTTTTTCGACTTCTTACTATTTATTTGCTCTCTAAGATTGAGTTACTATTAATATTTTTGACCGTGCGTGTCAGCTTTCTTTTTCACAAGCTTAGGCCTTTCATTTGATAAATGTAACAAACTTTTTCACTTTTCTATTCTTAAACCAAATCCAGCCTTCCTTCAAAGATTTTACAGTTTAATGAAATTACCATTGATATAATTTCACGTCGTTTAAAGGATGCCAGACTAATTATTATGTTCTACTTGCAAATATATTGGCAGCGCAAAACTACGTCTATTTTTATCACACCATCACTAGTTTTTGTTTAGGAAATAAACTATTTCTACTTAAATTATATTGTAAGTTTAAATCATATGCAACCCAAAAATTCTTTTCTACATCTTTTTATCGAAAGGTTTCTTCTGCCTTGAATTTCTATGTACATATGTATGTATCCAATTCTAACCAATGCATAAATATTTAAATACATATACTTTATAATTGCTTTGTAACTATTAATTGTTAATAATAACTCACTTCTTGCATATTTTTATACCATTTCTACATATTTATTTATTGTTAATATCATGTTTTGGTTTTAATTTGTACAACAACTATTCGCCAACACCACCCATCATATGTGTTCTTGTGTTTTTTGTGCTTTCTTTTGTGTTTAAATAACATTTTGTTGCTAATAATTTAATTAACACTGAAAACAAAAAATCACCAATTATTTGTATTAATTCAATAAGTTTTGTACGTTCGTTATTCAAAATAGAAAAAGCACGTTGCATTTTTGTCAATAATTTTAATAAAATGTTGCATTTGCAAAATATACATACATACATACATATTTAGAGATCTGTGTTTAATAAAATACTATACATATGTACATACATATTTGCATTCATTATCGAATTTGTTTTCATTTATATAATGTGTTATATATTTATCTACTGAATTTTGTAAAACGTTAATTTTTTATATATTTATTTTAGTGTTTTTTTTTAAAGCATGCTTTTTGTTGTCACCACTTTTTCTTACTTTTTCCTCGTTTTTTTTTTTTTCTTCTACTTCCTTTTTTGTTCTGATTTTGAACCACTTTTATTTTCCTTTCACTTAGTTTTCAATTTTTGTTTTTAATGTCACCGAAATAAAAAAACGTAAACAAAAAAGAACCTCTGCCATTTTGTAAACTTTGTAAAATTCCTATTTTTTAATAACAGTCATTATTTTCATTTTGTTTTATTTTATTTCCGATTCAACTAATTGCACATTAGTTTTGTACGTATTTGCTAATACATATTGAGAAATAATAAATTTTATATTCTTTTAATGCTAAAAATAAAGTTGTTCGATGTTTATCGTCAATTTATTTAAAATTTAAAAATTATAAAAAGTAGGCTTTAGGAGTTTCTGTACTAATTTTAGAAATGGATGCTAATGAACAACTGAGTTTTTTTTAATGACATGATCAAATGATATTTATTAAATAAAATTTATAAATAAAACACAGTTACGTTATCTGAAGATCAGAAAGGCATCTGGTGTAGAGCCGAACCATGATACAAAAAAAATTATTATGAATAATTACACTTACTATACGTTCACATTGAACAAATATCTGATCAAATAATCGTAACCTAAACTCCTGTGGCGTCTAAAATAAACTAAAAAAGAAAATAGTATTCCCAAAAGTCAAACAAACAGGTATACAACATTATTAAATAAGCAAGAACACCACTTTCTTTTTAACTTTATTTTAGCCAAAAACACAAACAAAAATTTACTACCTATATCCGAACGAAAATGGAATGCAACAAAGCCAAACCCTATTTTGGGGTTACTCGATCGTGTGCAAGAGAGAGCGAACTATCTTATCGGCGACAGTGGAAAGTCCAACTCTATTGGCTCATTGGGGTGCGTCTCTCTGTGTTATCGTTACTACAATAGATTTTGCTTTGACTAGAGTATCTTGTTCTCGAAACCCGTAACCAGCGTGCATCGTCCACGACTCATTGATTTGTGGTCAATTGCCCAGCGAATCACAAAACACATTACAGCGAGAATTTTTTTTCAGGCGTACGATTCGTCTATGGAACAGGTTGCCTGCGGCCGCGTTTCCTGTCACACATTACGTTGGAAAGTTCAAATCAAATAATTATGTGAAACAAAATATTGGCCAAATGCTCGACACGGCTTCGATGTCATAACTCGATCCGATTAATGCCGAATAATCTCATCATTTAGCTCTTGAAATGTTCCTGGCTTATTAATGTACATTTTTTCTAAATTTAAATAGCTCCAAAGAAACACTTCCAACGGTGTTAAATCAAATAATCCTGGCGGCCAATTAACATCGCCACGACGTGAGATAGCACTGCATTAAACGAGCCGTTTTTTTGTTGACTATGTGAAAAGTGGCACCATTCTGTTGTAACCACATATCGTTCATGTCCATATCCTCAATTTCTGGTCCGTTGTTATCTTACACGATGACGAACTGAGGTTAACGGCTCTTCTGCCACCGTATCGCGAACAACAGCAACGTTTTCCGGACAACGAGCTGAGTAAGGATGCACAGGTGTTTTCACATTTCCTACTGGCCCTGTTTGCTCCCCCAGAGAACAGGGTTTGCCTTGGCATATTCCTAACCACGGCATTCTATTTTTCGGGTAAAGAGCTGTAGAAAATAAAACTCTAGAAAGCCGCATGACTTATGTTGTGTTGGCTTCCGAAACCCTTACCAAGGGATTAAATTGGCAGAACGGTGATCAGCATGGCCCCCGGGTGGTTCTGCTTGCAGTTCAACCTGGGCTGATCATGGTTAAGGTGCCTGTCTTGGCTGAAACGTTCTGGCTTAAAGTTTAAACCTAATGGTGCAGGAAGGGGGAGTTAGTACCCCTGATAATTGTGTGGTGTTTTACTGTAAGGAACCAATGGTGATGGTTAAACGGATGAGTTGGCTTAAGGGCTAATGCTGCTAGTGCGCTTCGGCCAACTTATTATGCCTTGTCTTTCATTGATTGCTGGGAAATTGCATACAGGAGGGATTGGAAGCCACGAGTTTCTGAACAAGAGGCTGTCTATATGGCTACAAACATATAGCAAGAATTGCTATCTGTGTGCCTTGCAAACAACACATGGTGCTGGTGAATCGTGAATAATTCACACCTTCGAGTTGGTCTATCATTAGATTATTATACTATAGATAGTTCTATAGTCTATAGTATAGATAGTTCCACTACAATGTACTGTTTACTTAGGGATCATACCCTGAGTACTGGCCCAAGAGAAAAAATAGTGGTTATTTATTTGATCCATAATTTGCTCAATATAAACGAAACCTCACGGCAGCTTATATACTTATGCTTGCGATGCAATTTCTTTACTTTTGAACTTTTTTCAGGCATATTGAGGCTGTGAGATTAATAAAAAGTGTCCCAAAATTAACGCAAGATTTGAATTAAGTAGAAAACACATTTGCGTCTTTTGATTGTTCTTTTTTTTATTGAATCGTAAAGTACATAGGATATTGTTATGTACGGAATAACACATCGAGCAAATAGCTTCAACAAGTTTGGATGCACATACGCACACGTTTGTCAAAATTTTCCATGACCATTTTGCATAAATGTGGCTGAACTTCATTTCTGCTGCGTTACATCTCCTCGTTTGCAGTACAGGAGGTTGTGGGTTTGTGATTTCACATAACCCCATAAAAAGATAAAAAAAAACACGATAAAACTTTACTGTCAAAATGAGTGTTCATTCTTTAGTGCCAACTTTTTTACATGGTGCTCCCTTTTAGCAAAGTATACTTTTCAACGTTCAGATCAGCCGAGCCATCAACGTACGTTGTCTGCGAAATTGAACAAGAAATCCCGAATTAGTTAGTTCTTGTCCGTGTACAAGAACTCACAGTTTCGCATTGAATGCGAAATGAGGTAGAGTACTCGACCAACAGTCTCGAGTCGCAGGTTCGATTCCGGCCACAGAATCGTGCAACTGCAGACAAGCAGAAAGCTTCGCAGTTTTTGTGTTTGTTAAGAAAAAAAAACCCCTTTAAATTTAACTTGCCGTATTTTGGATCGAGACGTGGAACTACTGATCCAGGGGATTTTTAGGAGATGATTACCGATTTTTTTTTTTTCTTTTTTTTTTTTTGTTAAACTGTATGAACGTAGACGCGTAGTCATACATGCCACAGTGCACGCCAAGATGCTGAAGAAGAGATGGATAGACGAATGAGTTTGTTAAGGGCTTACACTCTTTATGGGGAACTGTCTAACTGGGGAATTGTATACAAGACTGATTAGAACGCTCGAACTTTTCAACAAGTAATTTGTTCATATGGATACAAATGTACGACAAGAAGTTGCGACCTGTGTGAGCCTTATCTGCCACATAGGGGTGCTGGTGAGGCGTGAAGTAGTTTTACCCCTTGGAATTGGTTCACCTTCAAGACAGGTGCTGACACAAATCAATTACATAGCTACATCACTCGCATTTAAAAACCAACCTGGATGCCGTATGGATTAGTTCATTCAAAGCAGCCCCACTGTTGGTGTAAATTCGAATATTCTCCCGTGTACCTCATAGTACCTCTACCAGTAAGCTGCCGTGATATCCATCTGCATCGTGCTAAACTCATTGCGCTTAAAGCTAATCATTCTTTGATTCTCAAAGATAAATATACTACCACAAACGCCCAAATTCGGCTGGAATCTATCTATTAAGATCTCAAGCATGTCTTCTTGACGATCTGCCAGCCCGGAGACTCTGTGCCTGAATGGACCAGATGTCCATTTATTTCCATAATTGAAGCATCACCATCTTCTCACGCCCTGATTGTCTTTAGCCTGATCGCAGAATACATGTCGATTTCCCTCACCGTGGTAGCCAAAATAGCATTGTAACAACGTGCACTAAAACATGACTTTTGTTTAAATAAAAAAAGTGGGGTATGTTACAGGTCGTGAAAACCCTTTAAACTTTTGGTTGCACCTTATTAAATTTATTGTTTATTAACTCCTTGATAGAGCTGCTTGTGGCTGCTTCAGATATAAAGTTACGAATAAAAGAATTTAATGGATAAATGTGAGCCATAGGGATTACTACTTAATATTTCAGCATCACGTAATCGAACTGATCGTGGAAATTGAAATATCATAGCCGCAAAACGCATTGCTGCATATAATCTAAATTAGCCGCTTTCTAATGTTCTCATCAATATTTCTTAACTGCAGTAATTACATGGAAGATTTTGAAATTTGATAAGCTGCTAAATATGCATTAATTGAAGCTGGTCGCCGTAGAACAGTCCTTCGATTATTTGAGAAAATTGGTTTTTTGAGACAAAGCAAATTATTTAGGTATTCTGTAAATTGAAGACCGATTGGTGAAAAGACATTACATGTTAAACGTGTCACTGCGTGGTGGTTGAGATATTCTTTCATTTTGGCTTGAAATACGGTTACGAAAGCCAAGTTAATCAAAGTTAAAGCTGTTTTTATATTAAAATTTTAAATACATTGCAATTGATTTAAATACCGATATCAACTTGTGTTAAAAAGTTATAGCAACTTTTGCGTCATCAACCTCATAGCAAAATTGTTTTCAATTGCATACATAAATTTTACAATTTCTATGTTACCCCCGCAATTATATCAAAATTTTTCGAAATTCGAGAAACAAAATTTCCCTTATCACTTATGTTTAAAAAAGGGTTTGTTTTACACCCTTATGAGTCTGTTTCACAATCTCTCGAACATTAACGTCCACCAACACTGGTAAAGCAACATCTTTTTTGCTCGAATGTACAATTTGTTTTTCGTTTTCATACATTATATTTTTTTTTTTTTTTTAATAGGACCAGTACTCAGGGGATGACCCCTACATAAGCAGTGCATTGTACCAGAACTAGGAAAATAGGTTGTGAGGAGGGGGAAAGAGGGAGTAGTGCTTGTGCAGATTTGTCTTGAACTTTCCAACGTTATAACAGGCAGGAAACACGTCTGCAGGCAACTTGTTCCACAAACGAAGCGTACGGCTGAAAAACGAATTCTCTCTGTAATGCGTAGTACGATTCCCCGGGCAATCAACCACAAATGGATGAGCTCTGGACGATGAACGCGTGGTACGTAAAAATGTGCGCGTTTCGGGAACAAGATCCCTAATCTCGTCAGAGCAAAAGCCATTATAGTAACGATAGAACAGAGTAACGCACCCCACACTGCGTCGATGCTCCAGTGAGTCAATAGAGTTGGATACCCTACTGTCACCGATAAGCTTCTTCGCCCTCTCCTGCACACGGTCGAGTAACCTCAAAATAGACTTTGAGGCACCGGCCCAAACATGAGAGTTGTATTCCATTTTCGGTCGGATGTAGGTGGTATAAATAGTAAGGAGATCGGATGGCGAGAAGTACATCTTACACCGTTTCAAAAAACCTAGGCACTTGAATGCTTCTTTAGAGATATGAAAAATGTGTTCAGTCCAGCGAACATCACACTGTATCTTCATACCAAGAACATCAAGAGCATCCGATTCCTCAATATTTATACCATCCATGAGTACAGATGAAGCAGCACTTGCGATCGTTTGTTTGTGTGTTAATAGGCAACATTGGGTCTTACGAGCGTTAAAGGTGACCCTGTTTTTACGACCCCATTCGGAGATTAATAGAAGATCACTATTCAGTGAATCGTCCATATTTTGCCTCTTGGCAGCGATCTCTGATAGGCTGGGCCTATAACTAAAAGAGTACGAGTGACAAATGCTGCTGTCATCCGCGAAAGAATGAATAGGGTTGGAAGTTTGATAGAGAAGGTCGTTGAGGAAAATAAGAAATAGAGTAGGAGAAAGAACGGAGCCTTGCGGTACCCCTGAATTAATCTTGAACTCGTTTGATGAGACCCCATCTATAACAACTCGTATAGTGCGGTCTCTGAGAAAGCTCGATATAAATCGAGAGAAGTCATCACCGACACCAAAAGCAGTAAGTTTTGCGAGTAGCGCACCATGCCACACTCTGTCAAACGCTTTGGAAATATCCAGAGCCACCACCTTACTTTCGCCAAAATGATGGATTGAGTGGCACCATTTCTCTGACAGATATGCCATAAGATCGCCAGTAGAACGACCCTTGCGAAATCCATATTGACGGTCACAAAGTAATTTATGTGACTCTAGATATTTCATAAGGTGATAGTTGACCATACTTTCCATCACTTTGGAAAGCGCAGAGCAAATTGCAATTGGGCGGTAATTTTCGGGGTTATTAGTTTCACCCTTTTTGGGGATTGGCGTTACATTAGCAACCTTCCAGCACGATGGAAACTCACCAACATGGTAAAGTTTGCTGAAGAGGTGTGCTAACGGACGCGCAAGCGTAGAAGAGCACTGCTTCAAGACCAGTGCTGGAATGCCATCCGGTCCAGGAGTCTTGTTTATGTCGAGGTCTGCCAAAACCCTTTTAACTGCTCGCGCCCGGAAGAATATCTTTGGCATAGTTACAGATACTCTTTCGAGCTCGGGAAGTGGTTGACTGCTTTCCGGCAAGCAGGAATTGCTTGCAAAAATTTCAGCCAACAGGTTAGCTTTGTCAACCGGGTCGGTGAATGCTTGGTCATTCTTTAAGAGAGTTGGGATTGATGAACTAGCACTGTTCTTTACTCTCTTAACGAAAGACCAAAAGGTTTTACTGCCCCGGGGAGCTGCAAGGACCTTGGCTCGAAGGCGCTGTTCGTGAAGAAACTTTTCGCGCCTAAGTACCTTGGCACACGAAGATCTTGCCTTTTTGCGTAGCAAATCAGTGTCTGGGGTTTTGTTTAAACGCCAGTTACTGAATGCTTCCTTTCTGGATCTGACTGCGTTTTTGCACGTCTGATTAAACCAAGATTTTGCTTTTGGTTTAATCGAAATCTGCTTGGAGGGGATGAATGATTTCATCCCTAGCAATATAATATTCTCGACCATTTTTGCTGTAGCATTTATGTCGTTATCTAGAAAGCAAAGTTTCCAATTAAAATGCTCATAAAATTGGTTGAGCTCAGCCCAACGCGCCTTTTCGTAAATAAATATTGAACGTTTCGTAGCTGGTTTCGAAACGTTGCGAAGTTCGGAGATCGAAAAGGAGGCAGAAATGGTGCAATGATCCGAATTGCCGAGAGGTGCACTAACTTTGACTTCATACTTTTCAGGGTGTGAAGTCAGGAATAGGTCAAGTGTGTTTGAATGGTGCCCTTCAACACATGGAATATGCGTTGGCTCATTCACTAGTTGCGCTAGGTGGTTGTGCGCAGCAAATAACTCGACATATTGGCCTTCTGGAGTTGTACAACTCGAATGACGGAGCCAGGAAGAGTTGTGAACATTGAAATCACCAGCAACAACGATTTCACTGCTCGGACAGTCTTCCAGAATCTTCGATATGGAGTCGGAGAGGGCATCGAAACCAGAGAAGGTGGTATCCCTCCCCGTTTTGGGACTTCTGTAAAGAAACCCGAAGTGCAAGAGGTGTGACCTGATTTTGAATTTAACCCAAAGACAGGTAAATTCGGCATCATACATGCTTAATGGTTGCTGGCATTGGAACACAACTTCATTGCGAATGTACATTACAAGGCCCCGATGGAAATTAAACAGAGATAGAAGTTGATACCCAGGTATATGAAAATCCTGTGGATCAGCATTCTCAGATACCTGGGTTTCACATAAGGCGAAAATATCCGGCCGATGGAGACACGTGTAAGCATAAACAGAGAAGAAATTCGCTCTCAGCCCACGTATATTAGAAAAGTCAATTGTAAACCTTCCTGTCATCACGATGGAAAATCAATGACCAAATTTTGCTGGGTTGGCGAAGCCAGAATCAATTGCCGCTTGAATGACTTTACAGCATCCATATTGCGCTTGAACACAAAACCGGACTAAAAATAGAGGATCCTCTCTCTAAAAATACTTGCAAGCCCTTCAAAAACATGTCCTAGTGTTCTTAAAACAAACAAAAAATAAAAAAAATGATGACAATGACAATTACAAAGTCCCCAATTTAGTAAAAGGAAGTAATTGCTTACGTTGTCCCCGTTTTAAAAATTTATTTAGAAAAGAAATGTCATTCTCACTAATTCTCATTTATAAGCATTTGTGGGTGCATATACGAGTACGTTTACAATTTCAACAGGATATCATAGATAATTTCAAATACTAGTGTGACGAATATCCATTGCACATATCGCTCGTTTACTAAAAGAACGTAATAACTCCAAAAAGAAAGAAAAACAAATTTAAAATTTTTAGTTTCATACAATCCTTAGAAAAAAAGTTTAAAAAAGAGCTTCTAAAGAACACAGTTTAAAAGTAATTTGAATGAATTTTTGGCACAGTATAAAGAATAATATAAATCTGTATTAATAGTTCGAAAACCTTATAATTTGAGTTATGATGTTGTGTGAGTAAATAGACGATATCTAGTATGTCGTGTAAGTTTCTGAATTTTAAATAACAGTTAATCTCAAAAACTCGATTTGAATGAAAAAAAAAAAATTCAGCGCATTCGCAACCATACTAGATTGCTAAAAAAAATTTTAGAAGCTAGATTCAACTACAAATCTTTCTATAATAATATACTATTTGTTAACAAAACAAAAAAAAACATAAACTGAGTTTTAGGTTATAATTTGTTTACATATTATTTTTGTTTCTAAGGCCTTAATTAACTTTTTTTACAACAAAGTACTCGAAATAACCGGTTCCTTCAACATTTGAAAAAAATAAATAAATTTCTAAATGCTTTAGTAACACTTTTATCTTACTTTGTAAATTGAAAGTAAGACGACGGCAGATTGTTATTGAAGCCAACTAAATAGAAAAAAAAACTTTATTCACAAACCATTTATTTCTCAACATATCCTCCTCTTAGCTCAATGCACTTAAGGCACCTTTACATGGTAATACAAATATTTAGATCTGTCAAAAATCTGTGCAGAATAAAGGAAGTCTTTCCGTATAAAAACAAAATGTATTCAGTAAGTGAATGCAAAAATTGACAAGCGGTGCGTTTTCTAAACCATTTTAAAAAACTCTGTATTCTCATCACATCAGGGGTGTATTTTTAAATATGCATTGGCAGCACTTCGAGTATTTATTGAAGGTGGTACAGCATTTAAAAGCCCATACAATTGCATTTCAAGAATATTGCATATTGTTTTGTAAATGTTGTAGAATTGTAACCATCAGTAATTATATTATACTTTCACAATTATTCTTTGATTTGACTTATCTCACAAATGTAAATGTGAAAAATACTTACAACACATTTTTATTCAGTCCTGTTGAAATACGCGATAGAATTTCATAATATTTTGCTCCCACAAAATCTAAATATCTTGTATTACCATGTAAACGTACCTTTCTATCTGAATAATACGATTTCGGAAACCCCTCAAAATACGCGTTAGTTTCGGTAACCACTTCTTCGTTTGGGATGAATTTTTTGTCTGCGTTCCATTTTTTCAAGTTTGAAAACAGGAAAAACTCAGTAGAAGGTAAATCTTGACTATAAGGTGGATGATCAACCAATTAGAAGTATATTTCACGCTTTTTTTATCTTGAGCCAGTACTCAGGGGATGACTCCTATATATGCAGTGCATTGTACCAGAACTAGGAAAATAGGCTGTGAGGAGGGGGAAAGAGGGAGTAGTATTTGTGAACATTTGACTTGAAACTTCTAACGTTATAAGAGACAGGGAACACGTCTACAGGCACATGCGAAGAGTGCGGCTGAAAATTACATTCTCTGTAATGCGTAGTACGATTTCCCGGGCAATCGACTACAAATGGATGAGCTCGGGTCTATGAATGCGTGCTACGTAAAAAGAAAGATTAGGAACAAGATCCCTAATCTTATCAGAGCAAAATCTATTGTAATGGGTGATTTTATAAGAACTATCGGAAATTTACAAAAAAAAAAAACACATAAAATTCAGAGAAATGCATGAAATATTTATTTGGATTGATAGTTGGGTCGATATAATTTATTGTTTGAAGATTATTTCATACAAATGTTGGCCGCGGCTGCACCTCAAATTGTTCATCTGCTTAGTCCAATTTTGGCATACTCTTTCCAACATTTCGGCCGGTATCTCACGAATAATGTTGGCAATGTTGGCTTCCAGTGCGTCAATCGAAGCGGGCTTGTCGCTGTAGACATTAGCCTTAACATAGCCCCACAAAAGATAGTCTAGAGGCGTTAAATCGCACGATCTGGGCGGGCAATTGAGTGGTCCCAAGCGTGAAATAAACTGTTCACCGAACTCGCCTCTCAATTGGTCCATTGTTTCGCATGCTGTGTGGCATGTGGCACCGTCTTGTTGAAACCACATGTCATGCAAGTCAAGCTCTTCCATTTTGGGCAAAAAAAAGTTTGTTATCATCGCACGGTAGCGCTCACCATTCACAGTAACGTTGTGATTCGTATTTCTTCAAAGATGAAGAAATACGGCCCAATGATGCCGCCAGCCCGCACCAAACGGTTGTTTTTTGTGGATGCATTGGTAGCTCTTGCAATGCTTCTGGCTGCTCTTCACTCCAAATACGGCAGTTTTGCTTGTTCACGTAGGCACCAGAAATGAGCCTCGTCGCTGAACACAATTCTTCGATAAAAAAGTGGATCTTCATCTAACTTTTCAAGAGCCCATTCACCAAAAATTTGGCGTTGTGCTGTATCTTATAAGGCTTCACACCCAAATCCTTCCGCAAAATTTTCCACGTAGTGGAGTAACAGAGGCCCAATTGCTGCGAACGGCGCCGAATCGATAATTCACGGTCATCACCAACACTGGCCGATACGGCTGCGATATTTTCTTCAGTTCGCACTCTACGTAAGCGTGTTGGTGGTTTATTGTCCAACAATGTAAATTTGGTGCGAAATTTTTTTACAATAGCCCGAATAGAAGCCTCAGTAGGTCGATTAAACTGACCATAAAATGGAAGAAGCGCGCGATGAACTTTCTTAACAGAGCACGCATTTTGGTAATAAAATTCAATAATTTGCAAGCGTTGTTCGTTTGTAAGACGATTCATGATTAAATTGTAGACCAAACTGAAGATGTTTGACAGTGACACAAGATACAAAACGTGCGTGAGCTGTCAAAACTAGTGTTGCCAAAAAGATAATAGCAAAAAAATCACTCGTTAGTATCGATAGAACAGAGGAACACACCCTACCCTACGTCGATGCTCCAGTGAGTCAATAGTGTTGGATACCCTACTGTCACCGATAAGCTTTTTCGCCTCCTCCTGTGGAGTAAGCCCAAAATAGACTTATAAAAATAATAATGCACCATACTTTCCTGTGATTGTAAATCTTTTTTCAATATAATCAATGAGCAATACTCCGCGTGCATCCCAAAATAAAGTGGACATAGCCTTGCCAGCCTATTTCACTGTCTTCGCCTTCTTCGGAGCACTTCCACCAGCTTCCAGTCATTGTTTCGATTGATTTTTGGTTTCAGGTGTGTAGTGGTGGACCCACACTTCATTAACATTTATTAATCAACGCCAAAAATCAACAGGATTACGCTTTATTATGTTCAAACACCGCTGTGATGTGGTCTGTCGAACTCGTTTTTGTTCGACACTGAGCAAACGCGTCAGCCATCTTGCCGATAGCTTTTTCACGTGCAAATGTTCATGTAAAATGTTGAACACACGTTTATATGATTTGTTTACCAATTCAACAATCTCCCGTAACTTGACTCGGCGGTCTTTCATAACGATGTCGAGGATCTTGATATTTTCTTCAGTAACCTTGTTTGGCCTTCTTGTTGATGGTATTGTTGCAGTGCTTGTTCGGCCGCGTTTAAATTCAACAATCCAATATTTTGCCATGTACGAGTAATCTGACGGAGCAGACTCACCGTAATGTTTCTCGAGCTTTTCTTTCTTCTCTTAAGCCGTATTTCCTTTCTAATAATAGTGTTCAACCAGTCACTGCACGAAAATCTTTTGTCTCTTAAGCCGCGTTCCCTTTCAAATAATAGTGTTCAACCAGTCACTGCACGAAAATCACTTTTTCTACTTTTCAAGCAACACAAAAGTTTCTTACTTCAAACGTCTCTACACCAAATAAACTAATCGATGAATTCAAGTAAAGTTTTAACAGCTGACATTTGACAGATCACAATTTCAAAAGAAAAAAAATTGAGTTTCTACTGCTATGTAGCGCTAGGTAGCTTCAATATCAATCCGCCCTCGTAGAACAGTAGAAAGATTATGATGATGCAATTGAGCTTGACTTGCTGTGTTGAACGTTACAAAACCTGGTTAATTTCATGCGGCTTATTAAACATTTTAATTATTGATGTAAATTAAAAGCTTTAAAGCGATTTGTGTAATGTGGGTTTTTAGCATTTTTCCGAACTTAAGATTTTAAGTGTGTTTTGTTGAAAATGAAATAATTGTATTGTATGTTCACTTAAATTAATGTATTCATTTATTGTATCAGTGCTATTCATCATTTTATCATTTCTAAAAGAAAAAAGATCAGATCATTAGCATTCATTATTTGACAATTGAAATAAGACAATTTTTCACCAACATGAGTTTTAAGCGATAATTTAAACTGAAAATAAAAATAAAATACAAAAAACATTTATAAAAAACCGTGAAATATTTATATTTTTGAATTAAACATTTCCTTTCATAGTTATTAAATTAATATGGTGCTTATGGGACACGAATGATACGTAAACAAAATTTGTAAGAAATATACTCAATATTTTGTGTGTATTTCATACAAATTTTCTGGGCGTATAGCTCATTCGTGTCTCATAAACACGTCATAATTTTTTTTATATTTACTGATCTACAAAAACGATTCGTTTGTATGAACAGGAATTTGTCAAGGTTTTGAGATAATTATAATACAGTACTCGTTGCTCGATTCACAATATTTTGCATTTGAGATTGCATATTTCTGCAATTGCAAAAGTGAAATTTTTAGGTATATTTTGTTAGTGTAAAGTTAAAATATGCTCCAATATTTTGCAAATGCAATGATGCTAGGCCATTTGCACAAGATTGTGAATAGGGCTCGTATTTTACGGATAAGTGCATCATGTTGAAATAATTCCAAATATAAACATATTCTTCGATCCATTGTGTACAATTATTTCTGTACTTATTTTTCTTTTAAATGCATCCTTCTTAACTGAGTATTTTTCCATAAGTATGAGTATTTTGCCATAAGAATAAAATTCCAAACAAAATTTCTCGGTTAAATGCACTAGCGACGTTTTAAGCGTTAACTTCATAAAGCTTTATTAAAATCATGCATGTTCGCTTAATCAAAATTCAAACACAGTTTTCATGATTGAAAAGCCGCGGCATAGCAACAGGTGCTACAGTGTAACAAAAATTGTTGCGAAAACTATTTATTTTTTGCACAAATGAGAAAATTGTATTATATGCTGCTGTTTGACTTTACTCTGTATAACACACTTAACTACTCCTTGTTTTTATGACAAAGCTGTTGTCAACACAATTCTTTGTGAATTATAAATGATACAAAATGATCTTACCCAGCGAAGACTTGGAAATATGCGATTTACTGTGTGCATTACTTAGAAGTAGTCAACTAATGTCTTGATTATTATTTGGTATATAAGTAATTATTTTCGGCAAAAAATACATTTATCTTTACAATGAGAACTGAATAATAAAACGATATAAAAATTTTATAAATTTGTATAAAATTTTATCAACTTATCCATTATATTTTATATGTTATTTATGGAGATCAACTTAATTTTTTATTACTTATTTTCACGGTTTTATCGGTAACCTTTGAATAACTCATTACCTTCTACTTGTGAATTAAAGGCTTATAAGTAATTAGCTATTGTAAGAAGTTATGCAATGACATTTTGAAATTTTTATTCACTGGCGAGAGTAGTAAGTACTTGCCGCCAGTGATATCGCTAAGTTAAAATAATTACTTTAAATGCCAAAGTAGAAGTAGTGAAAATTATGTTTATTAACATTTTAACTCATTGCTATGCAATAGAAGTTTTCGCTGGATATGTTTGTACGCATGCAAGCATCCACACTTAGTTCTCGAATGTACATTTTTTTTCTCTTTTTGCTAAAGTACAACACTCCTTACTCATGAGTAGTAAAAGTACTGAACTTCTGACAGAAAGTAAAATAAATACGTTACTCTCATTTTCTCTTTATTTATTGATATTCAATGTATATAAAAATCTAGTAATAACAATCCATATGAGAAACATTAAAAAACTTCCAATTAATGATGTTAACTGTACAGTAATTATCGTATTGCACGGTAATTTATACGAGTACGAGGCTTGAAAACTTTATAAAATAAAAAGCTATTTTTAATTTTTAGCAATGGGCCCAAGCCTAACAAAGAAAACACAGTTTCAAAATTAGCTTTATTCTTCAACGTAATTTTCCATCAAGAGCAACGCAATCATTCCAGCGTCGCTTTAACATTTCAATAACACTTTTGTAGAATTATTAATCTTTTGCCTCAAAATAGGCCTCAGTTTAAGCGATAACCTCTTCATTCGCGCGAAATTTCTTGCCAGCGAGCATTTTTTCAGTTCTCCGAATAACCAGTAGTCGCTGGGAGCCAAATCTGGCGAATACAGGGGACGTGGATCCAATTCGAAGTTCAATTCATGTAGTTTTGCCATTGTTTTGATTGACTTGTAACTCGGCGCGTTGTGTTGATGAACCATCTGCGGTCGTTTCTTTGCAATTTTGGCCTTCAAACGCTCCAACAACGCTATATAATATTCACTGTTGATGGTATTTCCTTTCTCAAAATAGTCGATGAATATTACATCACGCACATCCCATAATACCGACGCCATAACCTTTCCAGCCGATTGTTGTGCTTTCGGGCGCTTTGGTTGAGGTTCCCAAGTTGCTTTCCACTCAGATGACGATCGTTTTGATTCCGAAGTGAAATGATTGATACATGTTTCATCCCTTGTCACATATAAACGCAAAAATTTTGATTTGTTACGTTTAAACATGGCCAAACACTGAATCATCAACACGTTCTCGCTTTTGGTCAACAGAGAGCAAAGCGGCACCCACTTTGAACAGAGCTTTCTCATAATCAAATGCTCATGCAATATAAAACCAACACGTTTGTTGATATCTTTACGATGTCAGCTAAATCACGCAACTTCACTTTTCGATCATTCAAAACGGTTTTGTGGATTTTTTATGTTTTCTGGACGTCCACTGCGTCATCGGCGTCTTTACGACCACGTTTGAAGTCAGCAAACCAACGTTTTATTGTTGTTTCTGATAGAGCGGAGTCCCCATAACACTTTTTAATCCATTGCTTCGCTTGAACGGTATTTTTTCCGCATCAAGAAGCAGTGTAAACTTTAAACACGAAATTGTTTTTGATCCATTGGTTTGAAAATAACATAAGTAGCGTCACTTTTAGCACAATAACTCACAAACTAATTAATAGAATATCATGAAATTTTAACAGCTGCCTTGTGAAGGTTAGTATTAACTGAAAAAAGGTGACTGCAAAAACTTTTCAGCCCATGTAATATGTTTGGACAACCAATTTTGATTTTGGAGAAATTTTTCTTTTAAAAAACATAACAAAAGTTCCAAAACTGAAAATGAAATGGGTTCCAAAAAGATTAAACTATAAACTAAACAAAAGTATGTACATTATCGTGGTTGGAGAACTTTCAACACGCTTGTGTATGCGAATGAAAGCTAGTCACTCACATTCGAATCAATTTGGGTTTGGTTATGTCACTATTATTCGTTCACATTCGTTATGTATTTTAATTGAATTTTGACACATCATTCGCATAGAATAAAGTTAGAAAAACCCCAAATCAATTTTCTTTCGCTAGAATGCGAATGAACTTATCCTTTAGACATCGGCGAACTGGCTGTTTGAATAGGGATATTTTGGGCTTTACATTTTGTCCAAAAATGTAAAACTCTACAACTTTCTCATTTATTATTTGCTTTTAAAGATTTCTATACAGGGATTTCATTCATCGAGACTTAACAAAACATACCATCACAGCCAAAGCCACGTTTTTCTGGGGGATTTTTTTTTTTTGTAATGAGTGAGTATACCTTACACTTGGAACAGTTTAGAGACTAAAGCTATGTGCACACGGTTGTCAGATGTTACAATATTGTAAGATCTGTCAACATGCTGACAATGCAGTGACAATGAAAAATTGCCCCGCAGAAGTAAATTGTGTGTTCAAACGATCGTAAGAAAATCTTACAATTTCATTTGTCAGTCTGACAAATAATTCATCTGACAACAAAAATTTTCAGTTCACACGCTTGTCAGATTGTTAGATGAAAAAAATTGCCAGACATGTTGTAAGGCTTTGCCACTTATGTATATCAACAACCATCTGTTTGGCAGTATTTCCCGTCAAACTTTTTTCTGACAATGATGCCATTGTCAGGTGCATTAATTTTATACATCTGACAATTAAAACTGAGCTTACAATACCAGCCAATTATCTGGCAATGCTGACGAAGAGTGTTCTCACGATTGTCAGATGCCTGACAACATTGTCGTCTTACAAATGATTGACAATGGTTTTTCTGACAACGTGGTAAGTTGGCAATATTGTAAGATCTGACAACCTTGTGTACGTAGCTTAAGCAATTTTTCCAATAGATAATCCATCATCTTTTAATTGTAAGATCACTTTTCTTCCTTTTTTAAACATTCAAAAATTCTTTTATTAGCTTAAATTTATTAAACTTTAGTTTTACAGCAAAAAAAATCGGTGATTTTAAAGCACTAGTCCTACACTCAATTGTTTGTATACGTTCTTACTCATATTATTTATTCCAACTAAAATGAGGAGTATTTTTACTTTTCTTTGAAAAAAAAAATAATAAAGGGGAACAGAGTGGAAAAGTAAACAAATTATGAAATACCGTTAGATTTAAAAGAATATGACACTCCGTTCCAACAATAAAAGTCTAGTAAGAAAATGCTTGAAGCATGTAAATAGCGGATACAAAATCGTTCTTATTATTTTTTCCACCACTGTATGTACAAAATTTGTTTACTTCCTTTACAAGAACCTATTGACAGAAATTGTATTCAAAAATATAAATATATTCAGTTCTACAATAATAAAAGCGATTAATTTTCTATAATCTCAATACCACTCCTTGAAAATAAAATTATTTCAGTTTAAACTCGCTTAAAAATCATAAGAACTAAAAAAAAATCAGATGGTTTCCGCATTTCCAAATATTTTTATAAGAAAATATGTGTCTTCCTTTATCTTACGAGTCGTCATGATCGTCACAACAAACCAAGTATTGAATATTCGATTTCGACAATGCTACATTTATTTTTAGAACTAATTTCGATTGTTTTCCACATGTGACAAGTTCTTAGTGACAGCTTACAGATTTTGAATATTTTCCTTTGTTCGCATAATTACATTTAAAACAAAAACAATATTCCACATTTTGTTCTTGTTTTAAACGTACTTATGCAAATGACAGAATAGACTCGACATCTGTAAACTGGCACTTAAAGTCGAGTTGATGTGATGACGATGACGTCCTCCTAAATAAAAGGGGAAATCATGTATTAACTTTTTTATTCCATCAACCTTACATTAATTTTACCCATTTTTTAATTTCTTATTAAATCAAGTTGTATTTTGTTTTATTCAAATGTAGACTCGTAACACCGAAAATCTCGGTACACCCGGTACACGTACCAGCAGCGTTCTGCCCGATTTGCTAAGTCAAGCCTCACCAGCAACACCACCCCGGCACGACAAATCATCCAGTGAAGAGGTAAGTGATACAATTTTTTTATATAACAAATATCTTTAATTTTTTTAAGTAAAATTTAAATTATTTAGTTTTTGATTATTTGATTTTCTTTTTTTAATAAATTAATTTAATAATTATTATAGTGCTTTAAATTTTTAATGTTTTTGTGTTTTTTTTTTTTTGCTTTAAAATAAAAACTGTAAACAAATCGTTGTCTTTCGTCAACAATTTTATTGAATTTGTTTTGGCCACTAATATAATTCTGCTAAGTTTTTAAAATGTTTATTATATAAAAAAAATTAGGTTTTCGTTATTTGTCGCTTTATATTATTTTTTCTTTTGTTAAGAAAGGGGAATCATCAGCACACAGTTATTAGCATTAAAAACAAAAATGAATTCTAAAAAATAGTTGAATGAGTAAATAATTTAATAATTCAAAATTTAAAAAAATTTTCTGAAAAAAGTTAAACTGAGAATTTCTTATTGAAAATACCAAATTGCTTTACTTATTAATTCCTAAAACTAAACCAGAAAAATATGCTACATCTAGCACTGAAAGTGTTAAAATAGCAATAATTACTTAGCAGTAATTTAAATACCAGTAATAGTGTAGAAGCATATCATTTTCTAATAATTTTATATAATTTTATTTCACTTAGAAAAAGAGAGCACCATATCTGATTGATTTTCAAAAAGCGTGCTTGTTTGGAAAAAAAAGACAATACCCCCTTTCCGTGGTTGGCGAATTTAAAAAAACGTTTACGCCACTTTTTTAAATAGGTTAATAAAATTATTTTCCTTAATCTGTTAGAAAACTATCTAGAAGAAGAACCCCTAACTATAATGCTCGTGTATTACACAGTTTAGTAGTCAGTATAGCGCTTTAAACTATAGCAGTTAGAAACCATACTGATTTTATTACACTTAGCAAGAACACCATAACCCAAGAATGATAGAATACATGATTACGACAAATCTCACACCAAACTAAATTCTTCTACGCATGTTAATCAAATGTCGTCACGAAACCATACAAAAACAGCCCTAGATGATTTTTAAACACATACTTTTGCACAGGTTAAACTACGTCATCTAACGGGAAATCATGCGCATGGCGTCACCTCTAGTATTTTATTCTTGGCCATAACCTATTGATTTTCAAAAATCGTGCTTAGTTTGAAAGATAAGACAATACCCCTTTTCGTGGTTGGCGAATTTAAAAACGCTTGCGACACTTTTCTAATAGATTAATGATTAAAACTGTTTTCATTAATCTATTAAAAAGTTATCACACACCAGAACCCCTGAATATAAGATTAGTGTCCAAAATAGTTTAGACATACTAATTTCATTCCTACGAAAACTTTCTATCCTGAATTAAATTCATGAAATGATGGCAAAGTTTTAAAATAATGCTAGGAACACAACTGCGACGAACGACGAACTCCGCCCATCGCGACGAATTCGCCGGCAAATATTCATTGTATAAATTCGTCGTGTGAAGCACAATATCAACGAACATTGTTTACATTCCGTGCAAAGAAAACAAAAACGAATATAAATACTAAGGTGGCCATATTAAAAGTAAACCATCCGAAATAGGGATTTTTGAACAAATTATCTCAGTTACTTTATATTTTGAGAAAATCTTCATACATTTTTTACTACATGGATCAATATAAATATAAAAAGTATGATTTCGTGAAAAAAAAATTTTTATATAAGAAACCTGGCCACCTGATACTGTATTATTCGTCGTCCGCTGACGAAACAATTAGAAATAAATCTATTTCAATTTTCGCTGAGTATGACGAATTTCGACCAACGTCATGATTGTGTGCATTTTCATATACACCAATGTGTTTTATTTTTGGCGACGAATATTCGCGACCAAATATTCGTCGTTCGTCGCAGTTGTGTGCCTAGCATAAGTTTGACAAGCTCGAGGTGGTGTGTGAAAGCCCACTAATTATATATACATTATTATACACACAGAGTGTCCGCTGGGAAGGTATACTACTAGCAAAAATTCCATTGCAATCCTGGCTGTATGCGATGTGGTACCATCTTGTTGATACCACATGTTAATCAAGCCCAAATCATGCAGCTGTGGCGTTAAAAAGATTTCAATAATATCACGATATCGCTTGAACACTTACTGCTAGTTTACATGGTGAAGATTCAATAAATAAATAAAAGCTAAAAAAAATGTATCCAAAAATAACTCGGTATTGAATATTGCTTACCAGATAGCGCTACGCCTCAGGCACAATTGATTGTATATTCATCACATATTATACATCATACAAACAATTGTATGCATGCTTCATTTTTCCTTATATGTAACTACATATACATAAATGTGAATTTCTTTTTCGCTTAATTATCAAAAATGGGTGTAATTGTTTTTACTTTTACCAAACATGAATACAGGGTCTGCAACGCCACGGGGACAGCTACTAATTATACAAAAAGCATTCAATTGTTCGAGTGATTTCTATACAAACATTTCAGAAAAGTCGCTTGCTTCTGTTGTAGAAACATCACATTCGAATTTTATATAGAAATTTTCTAGACGTCATGCTCATTCGTGTTCTATAAACTGCGCATAACTCTTAATTATATTTTTCTTTTTTTTTCTTGTTTTTTAGAGTAGAATTAATTAATTTTTTACTAAACTGTGTGCTGAACGAAAGATTTCTGCGTTTTGTTTTGTCTATTTTTTATGTATTGAACTCCCGTTCATATTTATTTTTCACAATTCATTTTTTAACCCATCATAATATTTTTATGAAAAACATTTTCTTTTTGCTTTGTTTGTTGTTATTGTTTTTGTGTTTGTACTAAAAAATTTTCTTTAGCAAACTCACCAAAAATTATTTTAAAACAAAAATACATTAAACAACCCATTCAAACCCGTAACAAAAATAATGGCCTCAGTAAAAATTAAAAAAAAAAAAACAGTATTCCAATAAAAAAAAACTACACACTACTCAATCAATATGTAGGCAAATTTGTAACTAATTATATTTTAGTTTATTTCAAAGGGTGTGGATTTTTTTTATTGTTGGACTGATGAGAAATATAAAAAAATAAACTTTGAAGAAGACAACTTTTTAAATACATGTTTAATAGTTTCGATACAAAAGTGGTTTTTGTAAAGTGTTTTCCTTTTTAACCGGTCAAATCAATCTCTTAGTCGCCCTTCTGTCGTCAACCGTTTGTTAGATTTAATAAACGCTAGTCAGCTATTACAACGTCATCACGTTCTATACATACGAGTATGGTAAAGGCTCCGGAAAAGTTAAGTAGTTCATATTGAAAGAACTTAACTTTTATGAATTCCTAACTTTTCCGTGGTATGAAAAATGCAACATTTTTTAGCGACGAAGAAAGTAAAAAGATTATTTATAATAAAATTAGTATACCAAATACCCAGTTAGTAGGTAATGCAGTGCATATACATGAACACTGCTGAGGAGAAAGTTTGACGACTTCCGAAAACAGTATTATTGAGCCTGTGAATTCAAAGCAATAATAAATATATCTGATAATAAATATATCTGATATATATTACATATAAGCGATGATAAATATATCTGATATGTAATACATATTGTAATTATTTTCTGATTAAAGCTCAAATTTGGTTTCGCCAAGAAGGATTTTTTTAATTATAACAATAATTGCCGCGATAAATACCCTACAAGAACTGTGACGGTCAAATGACCGGTCATTTGACCGACATTGTTGACCGAAACATAGGTCACAACTTTCTATCAAGTTATTAAGGGCAATATGAAGAAAATGACCGAAAGTTTCGTGTACGTGTGATGTTTCTTCTACCACATTCTCAAAAATATCATATACATATAACATTTTTGTGAATGTGTTGGAAAATAACATTTGAGTGTATTAGTTTCGGTCATCTATTTCTTGTAGGGTAGCTCTTGATTAAAAAAGACAGGAAAAAATAATTGAATACTAAAGCTGGGGGACAACTAGCTGTTTTGTAGTCGCTACACTCGGTATCATGTAACTCAATCACCAAACACTTATTTATTTCTTCCTCTATATTTGTCGCATATCGATCACATACGATAAACAAATAACCGTTATTTTAAAATTTCTTGAGTTACGTGTGTTCGATTCTCGAATTTTTTTCTGTTATGTTGGTAGACATGTCACTACCCTTTTTTCTTCTTGTGTTGAGTATCTATATATTCTTTTCCTTTAAAAAGGACTTCCAGCCTGTGCCAAGTAATAATTTATAGAGAAAATGCGGAGTAAGAAACGCCACTATTATTCGAATAGAAATTCCGTAACCGAGATCTTCCCTATATGTTGGCAATATCAGCCATTTTGTATTGTCAGTTTGTTTTTGACAGACGAAAAAGGTTAGTAGAGTTTTGGTGTGCTCTTTGATTTTTTACTATTTGAATGGATCAAAGAAACTGTATTAAATTTTGTATACAAAATGAAATTATGTAAATGCGCAAGGGCATTTGAAATGTTGACTGAGGCGTTTGGCCGGTATACAATGAGCAGAACAAAAAGTTCAATTGTGGTATAACCGGTTTAAGGAAGGCCGAGAAGATGTCAATGACGATACTCTTCCTGATCTCCAGAGCACGCCAACAAAGGATGTACACATTAAAACAGTGAAGAAAATGATTTTGCATAATCGTCGAATCACTTTCAGAGAGGTTGCTGATGATGTTGGCATATCGTTCGGCACATGCCAAGTAATTTTTATGGATACTTTGGGCATGCGACAGCGAAGATTGTTCCAAAATTGCCCAATTTTGAGCAAAAACAACGTCGCATGGACATCGCTCAAAAGCTGTTGAACTTTGTCAATGACGATCCAGATTACCTCAAAAACGTCATAACTGCTGGCGAATCATGGGTGTATGGCTATGACATTGAAACTAAAAGCCCAATCATCCCATTAGAAGCGTCTAGAAGAGCCAAAAAACAAAAAATCGTTCATTTGTTTGAAAGGTGTAAACAACTGTTAGAAACGTGTATAAATGAAAAAGCTTGTTCTTTGTGTTTTGACAGGTATTATTAGAGCATTTTTTTTAAATTCTCAATAATTTATTTATATTGTTGGGATATAAATTTGAATGTTTGAGAATATCTTTCAAAAATTTCCAAAGTCTACCGATGATTAGGGTAGTTCCTATGAAATGTCGACATATAGACAGCTGTGAAACATATGTAGAAAACAAGCTGTTTATAATTTTTTGATTGGTATCAAATTTAAAAACAATATTCAAGTAGTATAATTTCAAACGGAATTTCGAAGTTGGCTTGTTTATTTGAAATTGAACAAACTGGTTTGCAGAGTGATAATTCATCCTTAAATTGTAATTGCTTTTCAAAAGCTTGATCCAACTTTTAAAAAAAATCGTCTATCAAACAAATTTGCCATAAACTCAGTAGCAAACGGGAAAAGATAGCAATAGGTGTCCTTCATGGTTCCTTTTTGAACATTTATATAATATGACGTCATTGGCACGCTGTAGTTTTCCGAATACGATTACTGGTGAATTTACTTTCTTCTTCTTTTACTTTTGAAACACATTGCAATACATGAAAAAGCAATCTACTTAGCCGCATGGACCTCCGTTGCGATGTATACATAGCATCAATCGAATGTGGCTTTCACCACATTAAGGGATTATTGTCATTCCTTTTTGTTATGATAATGGCCGCCGCGATCTCTGTGGCAAATTTCCATCCGATGTTCCAAATTTTCGATGACTCTGAGGCATAATTGAGTTTCTATGCCGTTAAGGTGCCGAGTTATCTCATCCTTTAGCTCTTGAATTGTTGCTGGCTTATCGTTGTATACATTTTCTTTCAAATAACAGCAAAGAAAGAAGTCCAACGGTGTCAAATCATATGATCTTGGCGGCCAATTGACACCGTCACTCGTACACAGTAAAAGTTTTGTAACCGAACTCGAAAAACAAACTTGCTTATATATTAATCTATTAGAAAATCGGCATAGGCGTTTCTTAAATTCGACAGTGGGGAATTGTCTCAATAAAAAGTACATGTCTGAACACCACACTTTTACTGTTATTTCATTGCGTTTTTACGCATCTTTTTATCGCCTAAATTTGTGCAGTTTTATTTTTAGAATTAAATTGCAAATAGAAATTGTTGAAACTATAGCATAATGTTGTAGCATTTATTTACTCGCAAACAAAAGAATAAACAGCCAAAACAAGAGATGAAATAGCTACTAGCGTTTTGAGGCAAACTCGTTTTAAAGTTATGCTCGTATGTGGCAGCGTTGCATAATTTATGCTCTGAACTGTATACATGCATACGGTTGTATGAATTCTTTCAAAACATTTTACAAAAACCACTTTACAAAACTTTTAATTTTCAATATTTTTTTAGTAGGTACATACGTATTTGAAATAAGTTGCGTTTTAGAATTTATTTTATTTATCTACGATACCAGTTTTAGTAGAGTTGTCAAACCCTTTTTATTAGCTATATAGTTTTTTATTTAAATATTATTTCGCTTGAATTTTATTTTTATTGAAAAGTTTTATTTACCAAACCATAAAAAATCAATTATATTTAATTTATTTTGTATTTTGATAACCAACCAACCAAACAACCAACCAACAAATATTATAAATATTTTTCTTCATATATCATTGTGTTTTGTCTTTCCGTGACGTTATGTTTTCTGTGAGCTGATGGCCACTACGGTTTAAATGAATATTGAATATTTAGGCAAAATTACCCAATGAAATAATAGTAAGTATCAAATCAATCAATCAATCAATCATTCAACTTTAATCATTCTAAAAACGTAACGTTCTTCATTATGCAAAAATCAAAAAACATAAAAAAACAATTATCGTATAGTCAAATAAATATTTTGTTTAAAGTATTTAATGTTAAATTCATTTCGTTTTTATGATTAAATAGAATTAAAAACTGAAAACTTTAATATCTGCTACTTTCAATTAGAAAAAAAGAAAATTAATTAAATTTTATGTGTAAAAATCATAATTTGTAAATTCATGTTATATTTTGTATTTCTTTCACACTCTTTCACTCACCCCACTGTTCTGTTTCTCTCTTTTTGTGTGTTTGTGTGTGAATCACCTTCAATTTTCATATTATTTTGTTGCTTTAAATCAAAAATGTAAAATATTAAATACTATTTTTTTTGTTGTTGTTGTTATTGTATAATAAATGTAAATAAAATTTTCTTACTGTTGTAATTTTCTTCATTTAAAATTAATATTTTGCGTTTGTGTTTTGTTTTTTTTTAATATTTATTTCATTTAAATTGTTTATATTTGTGAATTAATGGAATGTATAAATCAATATTTCTTGTATTGAATATTTAATAGTCTTTCGCATATCACTTGTGCGTAGAGTTGTTTATTCAGAGTTTCTGTATAATTATTGTACATATGAAGCTTGGCAATCGTAGTGGTATTTAAATTTTAATTTTTGCTTTCAAAAAGATTGTTTTAAAAAGTTAACAAGATGAACATTGGCGTGACATGTACTTAAAAACCCCTTCACAAGTCAATAGAATATCTTAGAAAACATATGGGCGACAGTTCAAGCAAATCGGTGACGAAATTATTGAAAAATAGTCACGAAATCATGCAAGACTACACAAACAACAATTTCTCTGATCGTATTCCTGAAAATTATACGAACTTCAATTTCCTCCAGGCAAAACCTACTCCCCGTGGAAAACAATGTCGTCGACAGATTGTGAAATTGATTTATATCAGGAGGGTTTCTCTCTATTGCGATGCGAAAGTAAGTACGCTGCGATAGGTGTTTAATTTGGTACGTGGTACCGTTTGCGCAAACGTTTTTGGGAAATAGTTTGAAAATGAAGCAACACTGGTACCACAAAGTAAACAATAGCGAAGAAAGATAAAATGTGCGAAAGTAAAAAATTAAATGCGAAAGGAAAATACGAAAACGCAACTCGATTACAAACCATTTTTCTTTCGCACCGCAATAGAGAGTAACCCTCCAGCACCTGCCTTATCGGTCTAATCTGAGGATGGAACAACTCCACGGGGTAAATTATTCGCGCCCCCGTGTGGCTTTATAGGCTTATACAGGTCGCAACTTTTTGCCATAAATCATAGCCATATAGACAATCCCCTTGCTTAAGAGTACGGGCCTTCTAATACCTCCTGTATGCAATTAACCAACAGTTAATGGACGACAAGAACTCAGCCCTTAAACAGCTCACCCGTCTAACCATCACCCCTGGTTCCTTACAGTACGAATATATGTTGCAAGACAACCGCACCTCGGGGGACTATTAGCCCCCAAAAACCAGCATGCACCAAAGCTATCAGGGATACTAATTCCCCCTGCTGTGTTTTTCGGTTAAAAACACATCCAGAACGTTTCAGTCAAGGCAGGTACCTAATGATCATGGGATCAACACCGAGTTGATCTGCAAGAACTTCCCGGGGGTTTTACTGATCACCTCTCTGCCAATTTCAATCCTTGGTAAGGGCTTCGGAAGTCCAACACAACATAGTCAAATTTTATATACTTTTCTTTGTATTCTCAGTACCCCGTTATTTTTAACAAGAATATTTTACATGAACGATTTGAAGACATTGTCGCCATCTTGTCGTCCATATGTGCACAAAGTTTTATAAATTTTTTTAGCACTGATTTTAGCGTCTTGTTGTTTTTTGCACAAAAATTTAACGTGAACAATTTGTCGCTCATCTTTCATATGGCTGTTAATCTTACAGTGTACAAGAAAAAAATGTACGTACTAGAAACGAAAAAATGCTCTTAACATTGTAAGCCTTTAAAAAAATGCCTGCTGACTTGTACATACAAAAAGAAAATAAATAACTGTAAAAATGAGACCAATGAAAATGCCAAAATTTTGACATATTGTATAGTTAAAAAATTTCGGTTAAGTGTGTTACCAGCGCACTTAAAGAATAATGGCTTAATTCCCTGCTGGTGCATTTAGCATAAAATTAAAAAAAAAAAACATGCCTGCCAGCCAAATCAAGAAATTTTTGCAAAATTTTGTAATTTATATATGATAACTAATTAAGCAAAGAAATAAAATAAGTAAATACGAGTAAAACAAAAGATTTGTAAGTACGTACGAGTATACACAACAGCTGGTGAAATTTTCTGAGATTTCCCGCTTATGTAATTAAAGCTTGTCACTGACATGTGCAACACAGTTAAGCGAAATGTATTTAAAAGATAAATATACGCATTAAATAAATATATGGTAAAAATATTTCATTTTAGATTCAATTAAGTGTGAGACTTTTAAGTGTGATGTACTTATCCGTATGCACTTATCAAAGTATTATAAAAAACAAATTAATTATACACGATATTGAATTTTTCTAAACAGCTGATTTAAAAAATTCGTGTCTTTCTTACATTTTCAATAAATTCATTGTTCACATAGATGAATTAGTTTGGGTAATATGAAAGTACATTTGAGCCATTTTAGTTGATAAAATATGATAGATTTTAAATTAGTATCTTGATCCTAGTTTTTCGACCTTTTTTTAAGTATAACTGTTGTTTACTTGAGCTTGAGGTCACTTGTTTCACAATTATTCGTTTATTAATGTTTAGATATTTCGACACCCCCTTCTGTGACTTCTTCAGGAAAATTTCTAAAACAAAAAATTAATACGCAATCACATTAAATCAAAATACCTACTGAAACAAGAAACCATAAACATAGTGCTTCTTGATTCTTGTTAATTTTACATAATTTCCTATTAAAACTCCAAAATTTTGTGTAAATTATTGAGTTGCAGTGAAAACAATTTCGTATTAATATACTTAAATAAATTCTTTATTTATTCATTACAAGTTAAAATACTGTAAATTAAACAAAATAATATAAAATCCACTTTGCTCGATGTCGATGGTATTATTCAGTGTTCGTATCTCTGGCATGAGCGATTGATTTTGCGAATGTTTACTGACTATGAACAATTTATATTATCACAGTCCTAAAGACAATCGGGAAAACACATAGTTTAATTGATGGTTAAATGAGAGCCTATCGTCAATAATAATACCAAGAGTTCTGATATATTACATTGATATACATACATACATACATAACATATGGGCTGAAAAATCCAAATACCACTATTGTAGAACGATTGATCTTTTGCCTCAAAAGAGGCCTCAGTTTCAGCCATAATCTCTTCCTTCGTCCGAAATTTTTTACTGGCGAGCATTTTTTTTTTTCAGGTCTGCGAATAGCCAGTAGTCGCTGGGAGCCAAATCTGGCAAATACGATGGATGTGGGAGCAATTCGAAGTTCAATTCAAGTAGTTTTTTGTTTTGATTGACTTGTGACAGGGTGCGTTGTCTTCATGAAACAAAGTTTTATTTTGCGGTCGTTTCTTTGCAATATCGGCCTTCAAACGCTCCTATCACGCTATATAATATTCACTGTTAATGGAATTTCCTTTCCCAAGATAGTCAATGAATATTACACCACGCACATCTCAAAATACTGAGACCATAACTTTTCCAGCGAATTGTTGTGCTTTCGGGCGCTTTGGAGCACCCACTTTGAACAGAGCTTTCTCATAGTCAAATGCTCATGCAATATAAAGCCAACACGTTTGTTGATATCTTTACAATGTCAGCTAAATCACGCAACTTCACTATTTGATCATTCAAAACGATTTTGTAGATTTTTTTTCATGTGTTCTCGTGTTACCGCCTCGTTTGGACATCCACTGCGTTCTGTATCATCGGAGTCTCTACGACCACGTTTGAAGTCAGCAATCCAACGTTTTATTATTGTTTCTGATGGAGCGGAATCCCCGTAATACTTTTCAAGCCATTGCTTTGCTGGAACGCTATTTTTCCCATCAAGAACCAGTGTAAAATTAAAACTCGAAATTTTTTTTGATCCATTGTTTTGAAAAAAGGTTGACTATAATAAAACTAGCGCCATCTATGTGTTCGGCCCGGGACTTTTCAGTCCGATGTAGTACTAATGTATTTTAATAATTCTTTACACCCAGAGAGGTTATTGTAAATATTAATTTATTGGTTTTTTCTTGAACTTTTTTCATAATTTTTTTTTTAATTAGTTTTTGGTTTTTGTACGTTTGTACATCGGGTTTTAGTTCAAGTTTTTCTTTCTTAAGTTTCTTAAGAAGTACTTTTTACAATACAAGTTTGCTGTGATCAACAATTTTTGATTGAAAAAGACAAGAAAAATAATAATCAATTCTTTAGCTGGGTGACAACTAGCTGTAGTCGCTACACTATTCGTCAGCACCCATTTTCGGATTTGAACTCGGGCCTTGACGCATCATGAATGGCCACCTTAACCACTCTTTAAATGGATTTAATTGCCGCTGGTGAACTACTCTTGGATTTTCCGTAGTCCATATGCTGCAGTTTTGCTTATTAACGAACTCATTTCATTGGAAATTATTAAGTTATGAATAAAATCAGAATTTAATTTAGGAAATAAAATTCGGAAATTTGCACACATTGTTCATTGGTGCGCTGTTTCTTTTTAAATTTCTCAAGTCTTCTTTACAAAATACTATAAAGAAATGAAAAAGTTATAAGGAATTCTTTTGGACTGCCCTGTACAAAAAGTTAGTGTTTTAATGCAAATTTTATGACAACGGCGTTTTTTGAAAGCGTGTGGCCTTCTCCTTCAACTGTAACTTCTATAGAATTATGATAACTCGTTTGCCTTGACCCAAATTGAAAGAAATGGATGTAGCCTCCACGTGGTTTCAGTAGGGTTACGCTACGTGCCACACAACGCTTGCCTCGGTAGACATTCTGTATAAATAATTTGTGGGTTTGGATTTGTCTAGCAGTCATGGAAAATCGAACCACTCGCATTTTGTTGGCATTTTGGCCAACCTCTACATACCATGGCGGTTTGATGTTGAAGCTACCTTTCGCTAGATAGCAACACAAACATAATTTTTTTTTTTTTTTGAAACTGCTGTTAAAATTTCACCCAAATTCATTGATTTGTTTATTTGTTGTGGTCGTTTGAAGTAAGCAACTTTTGTATTTCTTGGAAAATGGAAAAAGTGAATCTCATGGAGTGATTAAATACTATTTGAAAGAGAAAACGGCGATAGAATCAAAAGAAAAGCTCGATAAATATTACGGTGAGTCTGCTTCGTCTGATTACATAGTAAAATATTGGATTGCTTAATTTAAACGCGGCCGAACAAGCACTGCAACAATACCATCAATTGGAAGACGAAAAGAGGTGGTTACTGAAGAAAATATCAAGAAAATCCTCCATATCGTTATGAATGATCGCCGAATTCATAACGATAAGTTAGGTGAGATTGTTGAAATGGTAAACATATCATATGAACATGTGTTAAACATTTTGCATGAACATTTGCATATGAAAACCCTATTGGCAAAATGGGTGACGCGTTTGCTCAGTGCCGAACAAAAACAAGTTCAACACTTCACAGCGGGGTTTGGACATGATAAAGCAAAATCATATTGCTTTTTGACGTCGATTAATAACTGTTGATGAAATGTGGGTCCACCACTACACATCTGAAACCAAAATTCAATCGAAACAATGGTGCTCCGAAAAAGGCGAAAACAGTAAAATCGGCTGGCAAGGTTATAGCCACTATATTTTGGGATGCACACGGATTATTGCTCATCGGTTATCTTGAAAAAGGATTAATAATCACAGGAAATAGTTATCGTATATTATTGGATCAATTATTGATGCAATCAAGCAAAACTGACCACATTGAGGAGAAAAAAGTGCTTTTTTTTCCAGACAACGCACCGGTACATACAGCATTAGATGCGATACTAAAATTACGTAAAACACACTTCGAATTGCCACTTTATCTTCGAAACACTTTTACAACGTGCTTTTTGGAATCGCCAACAGCTACTGTTTCGATTTTTCTTTTATCTCCTCAATCGTAGCACAACGCTTTCCTCTCATCGATGTCTTCAGTTTTGGGAAGAGGAAAGAGTCAGCGAAGGCCAAGTCCGTTGAATACGTTGGTTGAGGCACGATAACGATTCTGTTTTTGGCCAAAAACTCAAGCACAAGCATCGATGTGTGAGGTGGTGCGTTATCATGGTGCAAAATCCATGATTGTTTTTTCCACAATTCTGTGTGTTTCTTACGAATTGCTTCGCGCATACGGCTCATAACTTCAAGGTAGTATTCCTTATTGGCTGCACGACCATATGACAAAAATTCATGATGCACCACGCCATTGCAGTCGAAGGAAGCAGTGAGCAAAACCTTCGTATTTGACCGAACTTGATGTGCTTTTTTCGGTCTTGGCTCTTCCAGACACTTCCATTGGGATGATTGGGCTTTGGTTTGATTCGTCACCAGTTGTGACCCATTTGAGGAAATCTGGATCGTCGTTGACGATGTTCAATAGGTCCTGAGCGATGTCCATGCGACGTTGTTTTAGCTCAAAATTTAGTAAATTTAGCAAAAAAAAAAAAAAAATTTAAAAGCACACCAAAACACGACTAACTTTTTTATTGCTAACATGACATGTGTACCAACATAATAGAAAAAAATTGCAAAAATCGAACATACGTAAGTCACGAAATTTGAAAATAACGGTTATATTTTTATAAGACCATGTATAGTGTTGAGGTTTTAAACAAGATTTTGAGGAGTCTTATTGTAGATGTACCATAAGGTATATTATATCGCTCCTTGATTGCAACATAGTAATATCTCAAAAAATTAGTATTTCAAGTTAACAATGCAGAATTGTTAACAGTACTACATTTTATATTGTGCCAAAAATTTATTCAAATTACTGTTTCTTTTAGGAGATATTTTCTTTAAAGACGTGTATGCAAACCAAAAATTTTAAATGCATTTTTCTCGAAACTAGCTTTTTTTTTAGTTATGACTATGTTGCAATAAAGGAGCGATATGTCTTGTTCGAAGCTGTAAATACATATGTGCATAACTACACAATTTATTCTGTGTTGGTTTCAAAATCGTACAAAGCATTATTTCACACATTCGATAAACCCAGTAAACATATTCATATCAATCAAAAAGCAATGGCAACAACACATAAATTAACAATGCTTACATTATTGTATATAATTTTTTTTTTCGCAAAATAGTATTTATTTGTTTTTCTTCTACAAATTAAACACAAATGTAAAAAATTTTGCCTGCACCAATTTCTGTTCAAAGTGCATTTTTTTTAATTTCGATTCTTTACAGCTTCTTTTTATGTTTCATGGCGTCTGGGAAAGACTAATCACATTTTTTAATAATTTGTTTTTGTATTTTTTAATTAACTCTTTGAATAATGTTTTTACTTCCTAAAGTAATATTTATATATTGTATTAATATTAAAAAAAAAAACTAACATTTTCTCTTTATCTTTTTTTAAGAAAATTTGAAGAATACTGAAATTCAAAATGTAGTATATTTTAAATTTGGTTAACGGGCATGCTAATTATTAATGCAAATTTAGTTGTAACGAAATGATTTTTATATCTGTACATATGTAGTTGTTATATAAAAACATGAGTATGTAATAATATAGGTATGTACACATAGTACAAAAAAAACAAACTTAATTTTTTATATCAAATATAAATTTTTTGCATAAAATGTCAAGTCAAAATCCTTGCGGAAGTAAAACAAAGGTCTTACCAACTGGTTAATCTTTGAACATAAATATACTCGTACATGTATGTATGTAGTCTAGTATACTCGTATATGTTTATATTCCAAAGCAGAATCCACGGCTTGCACATTGGGTTCGAAGTGTTACAAATTCGTAACAATATGTATGTATTCAAGTACATATGTTTGTATATTTGATTTTATAGGGATGTGCAACAGAGCTTTATGACGGCAAAGCCTTTGCAATATTTTTAATATGTCATAATGTTGTATTTGCTTTTTCATTTCATTTTTTTTAACTTTCGCAGTTTCTTTCAATAGTATTCGGTTATATCCCAGCATTGGCTGGTTTGCTAAATATTATTGTTTCATTACAGTGTAAATCTCATTCTGTCTCGCAGCTAACAAGCAGATAAACAGCAATTTTTTATGCACTGTCTACAACTGATATTGACTCGTAAAATAATAGGTGTGTTTCTTTACTCTACTTTGGGATCTTGAGGGATCGCAATTTGCACAAACGAGAGCGATTTGAGAGAACATTATGCTTCTTCTTGAGAATCAAATCATATACAAGGTGGCGCAAAATGCATCATCCAATTTTCATTTTTGAAAAACTTTTACCTAATAAATTGAACCCGTACGATTTTTTCTGTTACTTGGAAAGTGTGATATCAGCCAAGTTGCTGTCGCCAGTGCTGATACACATGACTTTCCGCAATATTTCTGGTGATAAATGTTTACATTCCTGTCGAATATTCTATTTAAGAGCTGCGATTGTCTGGGACTTGTTGCCATAAAACCGCCAAGGCGGGAGATTACGCGACTAAGAAATGCTTCCTTCACAATATACATTGTGGCTCGTGCTGTATGTGCGGTTGTACCGTGTTGATATTGACTCGTTCAATTTCGTCAGAAAAAAGGCGCTTAAAATGGCCCTGTAGCATTCACCAGTAACAGTAACTGTATTATTCGGATCTAAAGAACGCAGGAAAGTAACTCTGTAAGGACACCACAATCTTCCAAGCGGAACTATACGCAATAAGGTAAGCGGTGGATATACTTTCCGATATGGGATACAATGTTAATGAATGTTAATTAAAATACTCTCTGATAGTCAATCAGTCCTAAAGCACCTGGGGGGTTGCTCTCTATTGCGATGCGAAAGTGAGTTCGCTGCGAAAAGTGAAAGCGATTAGAGTATAATTTGGTACTCTGTTTCCTTTGCGAAAACTTTTTCGCGAAATAGTTTGAAAATGAACCAACGAAAAATTAAATGCAAGAGGAAAATACGAAAACGCAAAACAGAGTAATAATTCTTCGATTTTTCTTTCGGCAATAGAGAGTAACCCTCCCGCACAGTTGTGTCTTTACGTCCAGTTCAGTATGGAATTTCACAACAGGACTGGCAAGCCAGAACGAGGTTACCAGGTTACTCTGATATGGGTGCCGGGACATGAGGGGCATTATAGTAATAAGATGGATGGCAGACATCTACGCCAAAAAAGGAGCAAAGGGACTTTTATTGGTTCCTCTCCAATATTTGGCTTAAACAAGAGTCTCCTAAATGGGGAGATGACGAACTGGACGGATTCCATCGCGATCTTGAACATTCCACGAAATGTCTAAGCTTTGATGCAAAAAGGGCCGAATATGCTCTAAAACTGAATGGGAAAAGCCTCAGAACACTGACAGGTCCTACATACCTTACGTATAGGATGGGCATTTCCAATACACACAATTACAGATTATGTGGTGAGGATGGAGCACTTTGATCAGCCACTGTGGAGCATTGCGACACAGGAAATACATACTGCTACAAGCGCAAGCGCACACGTTGAGTGGACAGGATTTGTCACCACTCCCAATGAAGTAGTTAGTCCGACTTCTTGACATACTTAACCCGTGGGGGACAAAAGGGAAGCACAATAGATCAACAATGAAAGGTCGGAGTGAAAGTGACCACATTCCATTCAAATAATAATAATTAACTGTATTACCGATGGCATCTTCAAAAAATACGGTCCAATCACTCCTTCCGCGTAACCACCGCACCACACAGTAGTCTTGAGTGCATGTAACAGCTTTTCATGCCTCACAAGCGAAACGACGATTTTATTTACAGACGTAGCCCTTTAAATGAATATGCGTGGTTAAAAAGATAGACATAATTATTCCATGCTCTTGTGGAGTATATCGCTCCATTGTTTGTTTGTTTGTATTCTTCAGCTGTCTATATCTATTTACGCTAGAGTAATTAATTTTGCGCTACTCTGTTCTTTATTCCATGCTCTTGTGGAGTATATCGCTCCATTGTTTGTTTGTTTGTATTCTTCAGCTGTCTATATCTATTTACGCTAGAGTAATTAATTTTGCGCTACTCTGTTCTTTATGATTCAATAAAAAATATAATCAAACGACCAAAAAGCGTATTTTCAAATATTTCGTTAATGTTGGCACACCCTTTATATATTACAATATACTCGTATAGTAAACAAATATGCATTCAAAGGTTAAATTAAAATTTCGCATTTTAAATTGTATTTTATTTACAGACAATTTTGCTAGAACTGCCAAAAAAAAGGAGTTTTGAAAGAGAAGAAAATATTTTTCTGAAAGATTTTAAGTTAAGCATAATTAATTGAGTCATATAAATTGTAAAAGGTATATACCACGATTTTTTTAGAATGAAAAAATTATGGAAATAAAAGCTGCATTGCGGAGTTCACAACCTAACGAAAATAGTACTGTATTTGCAAATTAATGTAGCATAGTGCATTGATAAATATCTAATTGATACAATAAGTTTCTTCATCAACGAATACATTGTTATAAAATTAGGAGAAACTTCTGCGCAGTCTTTTTAAAACTTGTACAAATTTTAGTTCCACAACTTTAATTCCGCTAAAAAAAAATCTGCAGGGATTTTGATTTGAAAACGTATAAATAGGAAAAAATACAAAAATTATCCTTTTTATATAGTAATTAATACTTGAGAGCTTTATATAATTCAAGACATTATTTTTTATTAAATAATTACAATAATTTTTTCGAATTTTGCTCTTTTTTCTTCTTAATTTCATTCCTTGACATTTAGTATCAAGCGGCCATCAACTCATCAGTGCATTCCACGCCATCGAAATCGTTTATTGCCGGTGTCTCTAATAATTCACCACAATCGACAATTTCGTTGAATTCTTCGTCCTCAAGACAAAACAGCCCAAAGAATTCAATATCAAAAACACGTTCATCGAGTAGTATTACTAATCTTTTACATAAATCTGCTTCTTCCTCTTCCAATACATCATCGGCTGCCTTGCCTGTGCCTCCGTATGCTCTACAACAGAAACAACGCAGTTTTCTTACATTTGGTTTTGGTGCTGGTGGTTCGGGTCCCTCGAGACGTGAATCACATGTAAATGTTAATGTGACACCCACATCGCATGAAGCGTCCAGTGATACGCCTGAAATACGCAAATATAAAAAGCGTTTCAATTCAGAGATACTGTGTGCCGCTTTATGGGGTGTAAATCTACTTATTGGTACCGAGAATGGTTTAATGCTTTTGGATCGATCGGGTCAGGGAAAGGTATTTAAAATAATATATTTAAATTTTATAGTTTTCTCATTCGCTCTGATTTCTTTTCTTGAAAGGTGTATCAATTAATATCACGTCGTCGCTTTCAACAAATGGAAGTTTTAGAAGGTCAAAATATCTTGGTTACCATATCGGGTAAAAAGAACCGTGTACGCGTTTACTATTTATCCTGGTTGAAGTCGAAAATATTAAGAACTGATGGTCTGTCAGACGTAAGTTTAATTTCAGATTATACACAATTTTATTTTCAGATTAGACACTCACTAAATGCGAGGACGGTGCAAAAGAAAAAATGAATTTTGAAATTTCTCCGGTTAAGTGTATTCAAATATCGATTTTTTTATGCTGGGGAACACTAGTCTCGATCATATGTTCTTAGTTTAGTCTGTTTATGAGAGACATAACAGTTAGATTGTTGGGCGATCTTCTGAGGCGGAATAAATGGAACAAAGAATTTGCACGAAATATTGTGTAAAAGAGTTGAATTACGAGGGCGGATTGGTATTGAAGCTACCTAGCGCTAGATGGCAGCACAAACAATTTTGTATAACCTTCACAAAAATGTTAAGGGTATATATAAGTTTGTGATTCCGTTTGTAATTTCTACAAGTTTCATTTGCGACGCTATAAAGTATATACATTCTGAATCAGAATTAATGGAAAAGTCGATTAAGCGATGTCTATCTGTCCATCTGTCGGTCGTTGAAATACCGTTTCAGGGACATAGAAACTTGTTTCTTTCACCATTCTATTACTCGATCGTGCCATGTGTTTGCTGAGATATGTATATTCAAAATTCCGAAAAAAGCCATTAATTTTTGCAATTTGTATGAAAATTTTTGAAAACAAAAGTTGTTTGTTTTGCTTAAATTTTCATACAATTATGAAGCATCTGGACTAAAAGGCAAAAAAAATTTTTTTTTCAGATATCAGTCCATATATACCCGAGATGTAGCCTAACCCGGGGTTGTCGTGAAAATGTCGCGTAACCGAACTTAAACAAGTTTTTTGTTTAAAAGGAGTTCTCGTAATAATAGAAGGTTATTTAAATAAAGAAAATGAAAATTTCCGATATCGGTCCATATACACCCGAGATATAACCTAAACCGGATTTTTCATGAAAATGTCGCGTAAGCGAACTTAAACAACTTTTTTTTTGCTTAAAAGCAGTTCTGGTAATAAAATTAGGTTATATAAATATGGAAAATGAAAATTTCCGATATCGGTCCATATATACCCGAGATATAGCCTAAACCAATTTTTGCATTAACAAATTTTTTATTTTTTTGCTGAAAAGCAATTCTCGTTATAAAATACAGAAAATAGAAAATTCCGATATCGGTTCATATGTAACCGAAATATAGCTTAAACAAACTTTTCCATGAAAATGTCAATGAAAGATTTCTTTTATGGAGTGGTGATTACAAGGCAAAAATATTTTTCCCGTGATATCGCTCCATATATATTCGAGCATATTCTGTTCAAATTTGTAATATATACTATCGTGAAGCGTATTTTAGATTTGGCCCAGCCGAATATACCACACTCTTACTTGTGTTTTTTTTTTTTTTTTTTATTGAAATTGCGATCTGTCATCTGTTAAAATTTCGCCCAAATTCATCGATTAGTTTATTTGTTGTAGTCATTTGAAGTAAGAAACTTTTGTATTTCTTGAAAAATGGAAAAAGTGCGCTTTACGCACCAATTTAGATTTACGCACCAATTTAGGTTGCGCTGATAGGGTTTACTTGTAACCTAATATCAAAATTTAGAACTTCAAATTCAATCACAGAGAGGATTTGATTACGTGTAGACTTCAATATTAGGTGTTATAATAATTTATCTGAGAGCGGTGTTATAATAAATCTCATTAGTACAGTTTTATAGCAGTAAAAAAAAAACTAGGTATTTTTTTGTTATATAAAGAGGCCGAATATTAAGCATGCGAAATATGTATTAAAAACACTAATGAAGAGAAAGTAGTTTGTTTTTATGCTTTAAAAACGTACAATTAGTGATTTCGTTCGTACAAAATGTGTAGCTAGGTATCTTGAACAAAATCCACAAAAGCTTCTACTGATCGCAGAGAAGTGTTTTCTCCTTGGTTGTCAATGATTTCTGAATTTTTTTAAGAATAATAGAAATACGTGTTTAAGCTAGTTATATTATAACTATGAAGTAAATTCTTTTCTAGGTTGTCACTCAGAAAAATACTTCAATTACGAGCATATCTTTAATTAAAATAAAATATTTACAATCCGGTTAACCGTGTTAAAAATACCGGTATTTCGATATTCGAAAAATACACATTTAAAAAAACCCGGTAACAATACAACAAAACAAAACGGTAAAGCCGGTCGAATAATAACCGTTCGATCACATAAAATGTTTTTAAATCAAAATTCACCTTTTATATTGAATAGTCCTTGTATATAAAAAAAAAAACAAGTTGGTGAACAAATGAAAAATTTCTAAGCGAGCTCAAGCTCAATCAAGGAGGAGTGAGTGAGTGATACTCGTATAGGTTTTAAATTACATTGAGAAGAAAATGGTTTGAGTTTCGAGTTCTTTTTTTTATATAGGAAATTAATTGGTTGACCACATTTTGGGACAGTTTATTTAATTTTTGACTTTTGTTTTATATTTATTTAAACAGCAAGTTGAGCGTCGCAATGGTTGGATAAATGTTGGTGATTTACAAGGTGCTGTACATTTTAAAATTGTTAAATATGAAAGGATTAAGTTCCTAGTTATTGCATTAAAAGACTCTATAGAAATTTATGCCTGGGCTCCCAAACCATATCATAAATTCATGGCATTTAAGGTAAGTTGTTGAAAACAAAATATTTCACAAGTGTGCATTCCACAAAACATTACGTTTTACAGAATTTCGGTGAACTAGAACATCGTCCTTTATTAGTTGATCTAACAATTGAAGATCAATCGAGACTGAAGGTTATATATGGCTCTGCTGAAGGTTTTCATGCCGTTGATTTAGATTCAGCTGAAGTTTATGACATTTATCTTCCTAAGCATGTAAGTATGGACTAAAAATTTGTAATACCGTTTAATTGATTTGGTTTACAATTGAAAACAAATTTTAATTTAGACTCAGGGTGCTATCATTCCTCATTGTATTGTGGCTCTTCCAAATTCAAACGGTATGCAATTATTATTGTGCTATGACAACGAAGGTGTTTATGTCAATACAGTGGGACGCGTATCGAAAAATATTGTGTTACAGGTAAGAACGAACTATTGGTAAAAGAAGAAATCTTGTTTATATTTCTTTTTTTTCCTAAATTTTTCAGCTAAAGATCTTGATGTGTTTTTTATAAAAAAAAACAAAACATTTCAATTTTTCGAAATATCGAAAAAATACTATTACACCCTTTTTATAAAAAACAAAAACCATTCAAGATCTTTAGCTGAAATTTTTAAGATAAAAAAATAAATAAATAAATATAGTTTAAAAAACTAAAAAACCCCGCTCCAATATCAAACTGATTATCCATATAACCAGATGGTTATTCGTATAACACGTTCCGAGTTTTTTGTTTTGAATTTCCAAAATCGCTAAAAATCCCTCACTTCCCCGGAAACAATATGGCAACTTCAATTTTCGCACTAAATCGAATGGTCGTTAATAGTTCAGTTTCCACGGCCAAAACGGCCTCCTAATATGAAAAACACTTACATTTTCGCACTAAAGTGAATGACTGCTTATATAGTAGTTCAAATACAGGTTCCACGGCAAAAACGCGTGCCGAATATAAAAAACCGGTTCCAAACCGGTTGGCGAAGTGTTTTCAAGCTTTTTTGGGAATTCCCAAAATCGGCTTCGTGCATACCCAAAATCCCCCCCCCCCCTCCCTCCCCTCCCAATTCCCCGGAAGCAATACGGCAACTCTAACTTTCGCACTAAAATGGCAATACTGTATATACAGTTTTATATACCTTCATACGTAATAATCACTTATATGGCATGGTTTTCGACAAACAAACAAACTTACAAGTGAAAATCATATAAGCGTGTTAAAAAGCTGTCCACATTCTGGTCCTCGTTAATCAAAAGTTATTGATCACTGGAATGAGTATTATAATAAAAGTCTATATTTTATAAAATATTACTCAAATTGACCAATTAGCGAATTCCTTGACGTTATGCGCTGTTGTTTAAGATTGTGCTGCCTATCAAAATGTTTATTACTTTTTTTATAATAAAAATGATAATGATAAGATTTCCCTAAAATTGTTTGTTTTTCCACTTTTCACAGTGGGGTGAAATGCCCACATCTGTAGCATACATTGGAACTGGACAAATTATGGGCTGGGGCAATAAAGCAATAGAGGTGAATATGCAACCAAATATATGCATGCCTGTTAAATAATTTTCCTTTTATTTGTTGAATATTTTATTAATTTTATTTGTTTTATATACGCAGATTCGTTCTGTTGAAACAGGCCATTTGGATGGTGTGTTTATGCATAAAAAGGCACAACGCTTGAAATTTTTATGCGAACGCAATGACAAGGTATTCTTCAGCAGTGCCAAAGGTGCTTCATCGTGTCAAATCTACTTCATGACTCTCAATAAACCGGGTATGGCGAACTGGTAACAAATATGGTCCATAGATCAAACTATGAAAAAACCCCAACAATAACAATAATTTCATTGAAGAGCAGTAACAAAAATTTGAATTGAATTCGTTAATAGCAACAAAAAAAGGAAAAAAAGACAGCTGAGGAAAATTGACGTACATAATTTTTTTAAAGCTGAAAGACTCTCCCTAATAAACATGTTATGGGAAACAAACATTCAATTTACTGCTTCACAAATCTATGGATCGAGGCAATATTTAAGGCGAGACAGGATATGTATTTCTTTTTTTTTATATATAAATATATATATATATATATTTTTTTTTTTTTTTACTTTTTTCTATGAAATGAGAAACCCCACAATTGATAATAATGATTTATGAAATTTTTAAATCATTTAATTATTTTATATCAATTATATACATATAAATAATTTTTTTTTAGAAATTTAAAAATCGCTTAGTCTAAGATGGATGAAAAAGTAAACAAATGAATATAAATTAAATTAAATGCATGAAAAATTAAAAAGCAAAGCATTTGAAAACTCAAAGAAAACATAATAAAACAATTATCTATAGAGAAAATCAATTAATCTATTAGATTTTGCAATATATAAGAACAAAAGGAAGAAGAAGAAAAAAACGAATTAAAAAGCTCATTTCGTTAAAAACAAATAAAAGATTTGAAAACATAAAAAAATATCTATAAAACCCCAGATGAAAACCAGGTTTATAAAACTATAAATATAAAATAATAAAAAGAAAAACGGTGTATTAATTAATTAGTTTATAAAAAATATTGCAATAAATTAATATAAAAAGGAAGTGAAATTAAATGAAAACAATTTTATAAACTACTCAACAATACACACACTCTCACACACACAACTCAAATCAATCATCAGCAATAATTAAAATTAATAAATTTACAACAAAACACAGAAAATTTATAATAATAGAAGATTTAATTAACAGAATTTTGAAAAGCAAATTTATATAAGTGACATTTTTTTTATAAATTAGTTCCTATTACGCGATCTGGAATGTAAAAGTTTGCAAGCATTCAAAATTGTGAAAGCAAGCGTTTGCTCCCTTTTAAACGTTAATGTTCAACGGAATATTAACTTTATAAATTTCATTTATAAAAACGTATTTCCATACTTATTCAGGTATAATAAGCCAATTTTTCATACAAAACCCATTTAAGTTTTGATTAATTTAATGTATACAATAGAATATCGAACATTTTTAAGGAGCTTTCATTGAGAAAAAACTAATTTCGCAATATCCAAAATTTAACTGAACAATTCTTGAATTTACAGAAGGTTGTAGAGAGGCAAGTGAAAAGGGAAAAATAATTGCCGATACTCTGCAATTTAATAATATGCTCTCATGTATGTGTATATGTATGTACATCTGCATTTACAATCTAAATACAATTTACAAAAAATTCTTGTATGAAAATGAAAGCAAGTTCATCTCGCCCTGTGTGATCATACGCTTGAAATCCCCACTTTCTGTTGCACATCTAGTCTGTTTGTATTCTGCAGCTGTCTAGTTCACAAATATCAAATATGATTGACGTAAAGCGCTATTCGCGTTAATCACTCTATTTTACGATTGAGTGATTAATTTTAAGCCACCCTGTATAAAACAGCTGATTCAGGACAGAAAAAAAAGTACAAAGTAATTCTGCTTTTAAGCCAACTTTACACGTTACTTGCACACTACTTGTCAAATTTAGCACTGCAAAATGGATACATTATGTGTAAACGATATTCCAAAAGGCGTCGTCGTCGCCGCATCAAGGCAACATCAAAAAACTTTTGATTGAACTGTATACTCGTCTTCGATAGCAATTATCAGCCATGTTCCGAGAACGCGCATTCTGAAACCGCAATGCGTTTTGAAAAACACTTAATTGATTCTTAAGTGTTCTGAGGAACGCGCGTTTTACTGGCGTTTAGGAGTTTTTTCCGAAAAAATACAACATGTATTTTACATACGTATATATATATGTGGTAGTAGTAATATAAAACGAAAAAAAAAATTTGACAAATACAAAAATTTTTCAATTTAGTTTTCTTAATGAAAATGTGTAAAATTCTCTAAACTTTTTATTGAAATAAAAAGAAAACATTAAATTTTAATAGTGAATAATTGTATTGCCTTTTGCAAGTTCAGTTTTAGCAAATTCAATCAGTTGACTTCAATATATACATGCGAGTTGAAGTCGCCAATTTTAAGCGATATGCGTTCCAGAACACCTATTTGGCGATTTCAAATCTCAAAACCATATTTCTTGCGTTATACGTTTCTCAGAACACCTATTTGGCGTTTTCAAATCGAAAACGCTAAATTTAAGCGATTTGCTTTTTGTATATACTTAGCTGGTCAATATGTCAATAAAAATGCAGAATTTTTATTACATATTTTCCCTACGTTTCGTAAATTTTATGTTCACTTCTTCAGGGGATTCGTCTATTTTATAAAGAAAGCAATTTGCGTTTCTCAGAACATGCATGTATGTATTTTTTGATAGGCCATCAATGTTTCTTAAAACTAAGGATAGATACTGTCGACAACATTCAATCGTTGTTGGCAACGAGTAAATTTTTTACGTCGACTTCGTGTGTCTACGAATAAGGCGCAGTCTTTTTTATTATTAAAATTGTGCTGTAAATTGTAAGTGTAAATGACAATTACATAAATTTTTGAATCCCTCTTTTATGTACTTTTTTTTATCAAAAATCCAAAACTCGTTCGCACCTTAAATAAATAAATATATAAATTATTGCAGTCATACTTGTACGAGTATAATAGTGTGGCGAACAACGTAATTTTAAACGATTTTGTAAAGTCGGCCAGACTTTTAAAACATTTTCCTGTAAATTAATCGTGCGATCGTGTAGGATAGTATATCAGAGCCTTAAGTAAACAAAATATCGAATAGAAAATTTGTTAGCGGCGCCCAACTGCAAGTAACCATCTCTTCTTTTTATTCCAGAATAAATTCACAATTTCACAAGAAAATTTTGAAAAATTATATCATTTCACTAACAAACTTTCTGCCACATTTCAAGTTTTTCGCAATTTACTGTCACAAATTTGTTTGGGAGATTTATTAGCTGTAGGTAGTGACACCAGATCATAAAATTTATCTTTTTTACTTTTTTGAAATGGCGAAGTTTTTTCCCGAATTTTGTATAGCTTACATTGTCAAGGTTTTTGTTTTTATATAGTAAAATAGAACTAAAAACACACGTGCTTTTTTTTAATGCTTTGTATGTAATATTTTGTGAAGAAAAAGGTTTTTTAATTGAAAGAAGTCTTTATTTTCATATAATAAAAGATTGGAAAAATATATGCAGTCTTGTGTTGTGAGACCACATTAAGTGTTAAAGTGTTTTGTTATATCTTTGCTTTTCAAAACTCTGTTAAAAATTTTAAAAAATTATAAAAAATAAATTAAATCCTAATATAAAAACAATAACTTAAAAATGCAACTAAATCGTGAAATTTGTATAAAACCCCGCTTAAAATCACTTTTATATAAATATTTTATATACTTATATAAAATAAAAAACAAAACATGTGCTCACATCTTAATTTAAACAGCAATATGAAATTACTTTATTGCAAATATCTTAGTTATTTTAAATTTATTTATTTGTGTTGTGTGCGTTGATTATATTGTATGCCTGTTTTTTTTTTTTTTGTATCCAATTTTTTCTATAGTGCTAAAAATAAAGTATGACTTTAGTTAAAACACACTTTTATTTTTCATTTTGTGTATCTATTTTAACTTTGCTTTTAATTAGGATTAGAAAAAAATTAAAACTATATCTCAATTTAAAATTTTTCTTAAATATATATACAAAAAATTAAAAAGCATTTAAATTGTTTCTTCTTAATGAACAAAGAAAATATTAAATTTTATTATAAAAAAATCGTTAAAATTAGGGTTTATTAAATTAACATGTAAAAAAGGGGAAGAAAGTTAAATCGAATGAGACGCTTTCTTGGTTGCATAAACCTGATAAATATGTATGTTTTGGTTATAATCATTAATGTTTAGCTAAAATTAAAACTCAAACATCTCGTAACTTATTTTAATTAAAATTTAAACAAAATTGCTTCCTTTCGTTTCTATAGTATTACTTTTTACTATTTTCTATTACTTAAACCAGACAAAATAAATGATTGATTGTTTCATTCAGACTGTTACCGCACGGGCTTGAAAATATTTTGGACTGTTTCTTAAAAAAAAGAGAATATAGATGTTCCGTAACATTGCTGCTGAAAAGGTTGTGGAATCTTTTTGAATTTTGTTTTTTAATCTACTTATCAATCGCTTTAAATGTACGTGGTGCATCGTTTCAAAAAATGTTGTTATTATAAAGTGTGATGGAAAGCAATCGGTAGATAAATATTTTTTACATAAAATGTTTGACTATTCTGAAGAAACAATAATCATAATTAAATTATCAATCAAAATCAGCTATATACAACTGAAGCATACTAATATATCTAAAATGGTAAAATATTTCTTACAACTCGTGAAAATTTAAGCCGTCTAATCTTTATATTGACTATCCGGGAAGCCGCAAAAGGCTTTGTCGATGAAACTTTGTTAAAACTTATAGCAGTCGCTGGACTTTTCATGCCACCACCTGCAGGTTTTTAATTCAATTCAAACTTAAAAGGTTGTTGAACAGCTCAGAATAAACTTTGAGACGTTGTTTGTTTCCGTTTATTGCCAAGAGTAAATTGAATATAAATGAACACAATAGGTTAGATTAGGGTTATCAGGCTGCCATCCATTGAAAAGCTAGGCCACTTGCGTCCAGCCTGGCCCCATTGTGATATGAGATGCACCGGAGGATCGGATAAAGGAGTCCAATTCTCTTACACCACATTAATGCAGCATCGGTCTGCCTAGATACAATGCCCTTATATAGGAAAGAGCTGGACATCGACAGAGGAAGTGCACAACGCTCTCTACTTCCTCCTCGTCTCTGCAAATTCTACAGAAGTCATTAAATGGCAGATTTAACTTCCTCGCTTGCGTCCCTATATGGCAATGTCCCGTCAGGACTGCCACAGTAGAACGGAACCTCCGTCGGGGCAAGCTCCTAAGGATGATAGTCCTCCTGTTATCATATCTGGGCTATGTAAGCGTTGATATTCGACAGGTAACCTCACTCAAAAAATTGGCGCTGTACTTGTTTCTTGCAGCTTCCAAGCGGGATCAATAAACAATAAAATGTTTAAAAATCGTCCAATAAACTTTCCAAGATTGAAGGACTAGCGTATCAGAGACTGTGTAAAAGACAAGAAGTGTTTTTGAAAAGGCGTGAAAAAGTATTATTATTATTTGGGATTTATTATAATTAAAAATTATAGTAAACAATTATAAAACAAGCACTAGCTACTACTGGCCATCAGCTTGTAAAAAAGTATTTTCAATGTATGTTTTTAGTCTGCCTTGGTAGGTTAGGTTGGATAGACAAGCCGCTGGATTCTCCAATGTAGCTTAGGTTCTCCAGCTCACTTGGGTCCTGAAACCGTTCTTTTTGTGAAGTGCCTTGGTAAAAAAAATGTACACACTTCTGTAAAATTTAAATTTGTTGGAAGTTTAAAAAAACTTAATTTTTAAAGGAACCTTTTGGCTCAATTTTGATTAAAATCACTTTCATGTAAAGTTTGTAGAACATGCCTGTATGACTTCTATAACTGCAATAGCGTTAAGAATCCATTTCAGAATATAAAAATCATTCTAAATTTTGAAGAGAAAAGGATATCAGATATTTTAAGCTAAACCTTAGTCTAGACGATATGTTGAATCAACATATTTATGCTGAAAAATTTACTATTAGTGCCAACAAATCGTGTAGACAGAAAATGTATTCAACATACATGTGTTTAAGTTCATTTGCGAAACATTGTTACTGAATTCAACAAATGTATGTTCACAATTTTAGCATAATGAAAAAATCAGCGCCAACCAAAATCACTTACAAGTGAGACCACTACTTGCAACTGTACGAATGAATTAGTAAAAAAGTGCTCATGAAGTGGGTTTTTTGCACTTGCATTTGCGTGTGGAAACATTGAATAAACCATGCTTGTTTTTCTTGAGAGATGCTCTTTCGAAAATGAATTTAGGTGCATGAAAGAAACGTATGGTTTTCAAAAACATCGGTGCGTTGGAAATTGATTGCTTTTGAAAAAATCGTACCTGTCACAGAAATTGTTCGCAATGTTTTTGCTTATGTATTTATATTTCGATCGAGTTTGTAACAAATAAAATCGTCAATCACTGCGTATATGCGAATGTCATATGTTTGCTATATTAAAGAATGTATACAAATAAAGTGTTGAATTTTGACACAAAATATATAAGATTTTTCTTCCGTGAGCATAAATTCAAAAATCAAAACCTTTTCATCAACCATTGCCGACAACTCATACGTATAGCCCAAAAATATACGATTAAATTTGTTTTCGTTGTGTCACATACAGAACTAATAATTCGATAATAAAAGTAAAAATGATTTCACTTCGAGAAAATTGATCGGTTTTCATTTTCAAAAGAAGTTTTCTCAAAGTTGAAATGATCTTGGAAATTAAGTTTTTCTCGGAATTGAAAAACTCGATCGAAATTTGATTTTTGCAGCAGCTTTTCCAATGTTTGCCTTTTGAAAACCATACTGTTATATACTGGCCTGTTATAAAACTCACGTGATTTCAAAACACATGCCGTTTCAAAATCACAAATGTGATTTGTGCCTGTTCTGCAAATCACAATTTGTTCTGATTTTCAATACGATTTATACTCTTCTGAAGCACAAAAACAGTTGTTTTTTGCTTCAATTTACTGATATTTTTATTTGCAGGTTGAATTTTTTATTCGCAGTATTATTTGCAAAATAAAGTTAATTTATTTTAATAAGTATAAAAGGTAAAGTAAAATAAACCAAATCACAAAATAATACAACAAATCTTGCAATAAAATAAGCGTATCTAGGTTTTTCTTAATTTAGTGAATTATTTCGGATAAAATAAATAATTTTACTTAAATAGTCAATAGAAAAAACATTAAGTTATTTATTAATGTAATAAATTATGACATTCATATTAAAGTACGTGCAAGAATCATGATGTGATTTCAAATTGATGGCAATTTAGCATACCGGGTTAAAATCACAAAAATCAAAAATATTTTGTGTGCAGAAGAACACCTTTTTGGTGATTTCAAATCACTTTCACAAAAAGTGATTTGTAGAACAGCCCTGATAAAATACAATTACAATGAAATTAGCAATCAAAAATATCTATACTAATATGTTAAGAGGAAAAGTTTGTATGTTTGAATGTTTTCAATAGGTAATCTCTGAAACTACTGGTCCGATTTTAAAAAATTTTTCAGCAGAGTGCAGAGTGAAGCCTCCTGATGGACACAGGCTTTATAAAAATTCATTAAAGTAATTAGGGTCGATTCAAGAGACGGTAAACAGTATAAATGCAGGAAATTTTTTTTTAACTGTTTATCTATTAAAACAAACCAAAACCGGAAAATAATTTTTTATTGGCATCTAAAAAAATATTAATATAATTAAAAAGAAAGGATCTAAGTGTCAATTAGATTGCTCCCCTAAAAGTTTTAAACACATTCAAGCCAGTAAATTTGACGGAAAATCGTTTGCCACCGATATGCCAGATACTTTGTTGCTTAGTTCATTTCCTTTAGATGTCCTATTTTGTCTCTGTTATTCCTAAGTTGCACGAAAATAAATTTGTTATCTTTTTAATACTTTTTATAATTTTAAAAGTTTACATCCACTTACATTTTCTTAAATTTTCCAAAATATTTTTATTTTTAACTTAATTTAGAAATATTGTTTTGTAAACATAAACGCAAAATAGCTGTTTGAGTAATTATTGCTAGTAAAAATTTTACTTGTAAAAACTTGCAAGAATTTTTCTGTCTCTTAATTTTTTGCGCTCTTTTGACGCTCTCGCGTTGCAAATTTTTTTGCTTAATGAACGCTTTACAAATTTGTAAAAAATTTAAGTAAATGAACACAACTAATTATCAAATATTTGTGTAATGGTTTTTACTTTTACTCTTAAAGTTAAACAAACATGAATACTGGGCGGGCAACGCTGCGGGTACGGCTAGTTTTTCATAAAAGTTATAAAATCGTGGTCTTGAAAGTTTCATTGAGAATATTTTATTTAATTATATATCACGAAAGATCGTGTTTGCTTCTTAAATTTTTGTATTGAGCTAATATTGAATCTTACAGGTTATCTTACATTTAGGGAAATGGCATATGATCTCACATCGTGTATTAGGACCTTGACTACCAAACATTCTTAGTGCTAAAGCCTGTTAATTTAGCAATTGCAATATCTCAAAAAAAGATAAAAATAAATCTCAAATTTGCACAGAATATATTATCAAAAAAATTCACAAGAAATATTTTCCAAAAGCTCTATTACTCTATTTTTTTGAATTCCATTTATATCTTAAAGACGTTTTTGAAACGATTTATTTTTAGATAAAATTGAAACAATCTAAAAAAATTACTGGTTTTATATTTAGTTAAATTTTATTTACATTTCTAAAAAAAGTATCCTTTTTATTATCTCTTTTCTTTTTGTTTACATTTTTTCATATATTTTTACATACATATATATATTTTTTGAGTGTAGAAAAAATCCTTTTAAATTTTTTTTAATGATATATAAACAAATCTATATAAAAGCCATTTGTATAAACTTAAGTGATAAATAATTACAAAAATCACAATTTTTGTTCATTTATTAAAAAAGTCTTTCATTAAAGTAAAATTATTAACAAAAATCATTTAAGCAAATTAGTAAAGATATACGTATTATGTATGTAATTACAAAAAAAAAAAAACAACAAACAATATTTTAATTACTAAGCTACACACAACCACCACCACCACCAACAACAAGAACCACTCCTTTTCCCCACAAATTCCAAAATCATTGAAAACATTTTATAAAAAATAAGCAACATACAATTATATTAACAGTTAAAGAAAGAAAAAATAAAATTTATAAATACAACATAAAATAAATTAATAACAAACAACAACAACAAGAATGAATTAATTTTGAAGTAAATTAAAATACAATTTATATATATATCTAAAAATTAATAAAGGACATTTTTATAAAAAAGTAATTTTTTTTTCTTATTTATAAGATTTGGATTATTGTGAAAAGTGCTGCATGAAAATCGCCTAAGACGGAATGATAATACAGAAGCAATCAAATTTTCAAAAACTAACCCAAAGGAGTAGTTTGTGCCATATTACTTCTCTTCAATGAAGTTATTTACTCTTGCTATAATTTTTCTATTTGTAAGAAAAGCGTAAATTTCATTTTTTTTTTTTTTTTACCTAATTTCCATTCTTTGAGATGCGATAAGATTGTATGGACACCAAGCCAATCGAATGCTTTTTCAAATTCTATCAATGTTATAGAGACGTGGTTGTAACGAAAAAGAGCAACGCTAGTAATACGATCAAGGAATGTTAAACCGTCAGTTGTGCATTTCGTTGGTTTGAAAGTTACTTGGCAGGAGCTTACAAGTCTATTTTTAAATAGATACAGGGTTATTATTGCGGCAATCATTTTTCCAATACTTTTGAGAAGCAAGAAATTAGGGAAATTAGTCTACAAACTTTTAAAGATGTATAGTCTTTCTGCTGTTGAGGAGTTGGATTCCATGTTTCTATATACATATATCTTAAGTGTTTTTCATTTTATAACGTATTTTACCTTTCCTATACAACTGCATTAAGTGATGTAACGCACTTCTGGAGGCTAATTCTGGGGCTAAATCACCGCATACGATATCGAGCAAAATTATCGAAATTTTTCATTTTGGTATCATGGCGTACGATATCGAATAAATTGTATTGCAATAATATAAAAAAGTTAAAGGATTTGTTTTTTGTATTCGTACTTTTAAGAAACGTATGGTCTTCAATCTACTACATTTTATTTAAATTACGATCCGATATGCATTCTTTGCCATAATCTAGATGTATCGTAATGTTATTCGATACGATAGTTAATTCGATATCGTATGCGGTGATTAGGACCCTGAATTATGATGCGAATGGTAATGCTACTCGAATATGCATATATGCGAAGAGTTTCTATTCTCTATTGCGATGTTCGCACAGTACTTTTTTATTCACATTTAAAATGCGAAAAGGTCGGCATTCTTAATTGCGAAAACAAATGTCATACTCTCAAAATTCATTCGATAGCAACACAGCATTAGCAAAGCATTAAAATGGAAGTATTATATTATTTTTTGTTTAGTCACCTATTTGATTTGTTAAAATAACACAAAAAATTATTAACCAAATAATAACTTATTGTGGTAGCTGTATGTGCTTTTAATAATGAAATTTTACTCAGGGAAACTAACAACAAGACTACTAAGATGCGACAGTTCGAAGTAATAATGGAATTCATGAAAAAGCATAGTGATTTGGCGAAGGGCCACTTAAAAACACCAAATACTCGTCAGACAAAATAAAATAACTTTTTTCACTCAAATTTAGAATGTCGGATTTGCTTCTAGGCAATCTTCTGTCTATTCTCTCATTTTTTTTTATTTTGATCTTCGTCATCACACTATAGTGCAACCCAGTTAATTTTTGAAAATGATACAATTTTTTTACTATGTTTTTTTACGTTTCCCTGCTGTGTTATGTCCACATGACATAGGAGCTACCCTAAACATGCTTTATATCCTTTATATTATATATACATATATCTAACAATCTAAATAAATTATTGAGAATTTTGAGCTTTTCTTCTACACACTCTAATTTTATTTTTTGATTATCGATATTAAAGGCTGATATGGCGAATAAAAACTCAGTTGTTCACAATTTCTTTTAATTAAACTATTTATTTATTTTTTTATTTATTTATCAATTTATACTCTATAAAGTAAATTTATAGAATATATTTTATAGGCGCCGGGTGACGAGACCATTTGCGCACGAATCTTAACTTGAAATTAATATAACAATAATGAAATTAAAGCTAGTGAATAGAATCTAAAATAATGAAATAAATATACTAAAAATGTTGACTTCTTATACGAAATGTTTGCAATAAATAAAAGATTAAGAAAGGAAAAAATAATTAAATTATACTTCATGTTATAATATAAATAATAGTAATTTTTATAAATGATGTTGTAGGGATAGTAGCTATTAGACGTTCCTGATACCGTGACACTCCAGGAACTTCCATATATTGGAAAGATATTTCTCAGTTGAACAATCAAGAGTCTCTTTAAGCGCTGGAATTAACTTGGAGTTGGGGCATTTCGCGAGGATGTGCTGAACAGTGAGTATTTCATTGCAGAAGCTACACAAAGTCGGATCACATCTGTCATAGTAATGATGTGTTGTAAATAAGGTTTTTCCAACCCTTAAACGACCAAGCGTGATGCATTGCATACGTGTGAAATTTTTGTTATATTTGGGTCTTCTAGTCACCGGATTAATTTGAATTCCAAAGTTCTTGAAGGGCTTTGATAAAGCCCCCGGAAAGCATGGAACATCTTGAATTTCAATGAATTTTAATGCATTTTTTGCCGCACTGTCCGCCACTTCGTTGCCTTGGATACCAATATGTGATGGAATCCATAGTAGCAACAACGGGTTGCCAGCATCTGGGAGGTGTATAATGTCATCATATAACCCATTGCAATTTTTCCTAATTGCCCTTATTGCACTTAGGCTGTCAGTGAAAATAATTGATTTTGTTCTTTTTTGAACAGCAAGGTTGATGGCAAGTTTTATTGCGTGTATTTCGGCAACGAATACCCCAACAAAGTCAGGTAGACGCTTTTCTAAAACGACATTAAAGTTTTTATTATCAAAACTTTGAACTATTGACGAAGCTGATGTTCCATTATGGAAAGAACCATCTGTGAATAGCAGAATGTTAGGAGAGAAGCGGACTATTTTTTCGGCCATCAGTTTTTTAAAGACAACAGGATCTGTGTTGCTTTTATTAAAAAAAGAAAGGCTGTCATCGACTTTCAAAAAATGATTCGTGATGAAAGCCGGCTGTGGCTTAGGAGGTATTAAAACCTTAGCCCGTTTAAGAAGGGCAATTATTTTCTCTATGGAGGTTCCAGCTGTCAATGGGTTTTCTAAGTTATTCCAAAAAGTGTTATGGAGCCCGTCGCTAGTGATTGTAATTGACCTTGAAGCCATAGCCACAGATCTTTTTTCAAGTAGAGTTTCAAAATCAGAAAATTCGGCTTCACTTCTTAATAGACTTAATGGTGTAGATCGAAGTAGACCTGATGCGGTTCTGAAACAGTTATTAATTGCAGTGTTCAGTTTGTTGATATTCTTTTTTGATGTCCAACCATACAGAGTGATTCCATGTTGAATAGCACCCAAAGAAAGAGATTTACATGTGGATAGAGCCGTCTCCATATGAGGCCCTCTTCCTCTGGAACAGATTAGTCTAAGAAGGTTGTTTATTTTTGTCATCTTATTGGTCAGGTGTTTGACATGTTTATTCCAGAGAAGGTTTCTACTAAAAGCTAGACCAAGGATTTTCATCTCTTCCTCGATATTTATGCTAGAATCTCTAACATTAATGTTGGTTTCTTTGCAGCTTCGGTGTTTGCAAATGTGAAGAATCTCAATTTTTTCAACAGGTATTGAGGCCCCTCTGTTTTTTGCCCAGTTATCTATAGTTTTGTCCAGATTGTTAAGATTTTCCATCACCTTCATTGCTTCGCCAGAAGCAACAGCAAATATGTTGTCTGCGTAGATCCCGACGAAATCAATACCGGGTAAGTTTTCAAGTGCTTTAGATAAGGAGTTTGCATATATGGCATACAGAACCACTGACAAAGGTGATCCTTGCGGAATACCGTTATCTAGTTGGTAAGAAGATGACATAAAACCGTCAATCTTTTCTTTCATAGCTGGATTAGTAAGAAATGATTTTATGAGTCTTATTATCTCTACTGGCATATTCCATTCATTAAGCTCAAGCAAAATTCCTGTTAGTACAACACGGTCGAAAGCCTTCTCAATGTCCTCCGAAAGAACTAAGGAGTGTTTTTTCATTTTCAAGTTCAGGCGTAAAGTTTCCTCTAATTGGTGACAAAGACTGTGAACACCGCGCCTTGGCAAGAACGCGTGCTGATTTGTACTGAGTTTGTTTTTGCAGAATTTCCAAAATCTTCTTGAAATAATTTTCTCGAATATCTTGGATATAACGGGTAGCAGGGATATCGGCCGATATCCCTCAAGTCCGTTAGAATTTTTGTTAGGTTTAGGAATAGGAGACAATGTAGCCATTTTCCAATGATGAGGGAAAGAGCCGTTCGTTAATATATTGTTGTACAGTTTGCTGAGTCTTATCCTTAATTCAAATGGAGATTTTTTGATCATGGTATAAGTAATTTTATCGCTTGCAGGAGTTGAATCTTTGAGGCTTTTTAGAACCTCATCAAGCTCCCATATCTCAATTTCGTCGATCATTCTAGTGTGTTGGTTGCTAGACATAGTTAATTGATAGACATCAAGGTTTGCTTTATTGGTTATAATGTCACGATCAAATGCGTTGTCTGAACTTAGCGAAGACCAGAAATTGCCGAAGCAGTCAGCTATCTGCTGGGGATGTGAAAAGATGTCACCATCAATAAATATTGTTGGAAAACTGTCAATTCTGTCGCATCTTAAATTCTTCACTTTACTCCATAAATATCGAACGTCCATAGATGGATTTAAAGAGTTGAGAAAATTCTGCCAAGTAGTCCTCTTGGCAATTTTGCTCTCCCTTTTAACCTTTGCACAGGTTTTCCTGTACTCTAGAGCGTTTTGTTGGTTACGATGTCTCTTAAACATTCTCCATGCGATCTGTCTTAAACGCATAAGTTTCGAAATTGTCGAGTTAAACCAAACAGGACTGGTTTTGCATGATTGACGTTTAAGTGGTATTGATTCGTTCGCTGCACTTCTTAATATTCGACTTATTTGTGCTGCCTCTTTATTTATATTTGCTGATATTGAAAATTTTCCGTTAAAAATAGTAACTTTTTTAGCAAACAGTTCCCAATCAGCCTTCTTCTCTTGAAAACGAGGTAAAAATTTTTTCGTTGGTTGGGAATAAGTGGTGTTTTTTATTATCACAGGAAAGTGATCACCAACCTCTGGCAATGGCAAGCAATGCCAAACTAAATTGGGCGCGAGGTCTGAACTGCACATTGTTACATCAACCGATGTTAAGGTGTTGTGTGTGTTAAGAAACGTAGGCGACCCATCGTTGAGTACGACCAGCCCCTGATCATCAGCAAATTTCCCCCAGATGCAGCCGCTAAGAGAATTACTTGTAGAACCCCACAGAGAATGTTGAGAGTTAAAGTCTCCGAGCACAAGGTGTAAGGAGTTGCCTGAGGTGGGTAAACTATTGACCATTTCATGCGTAAGTCTGATGTCGCATTCTTTATAGATGTTTGTAATTTTTAAGTTTATTCCACAACTTATTGTTAAAGATTGAAAAAGAAGGTCGCCAATTGAAACATGATTATGAGTAATATTAAAATTGTTTTTAACAAATATAGCTATACCCGATTTCGCATATGTATAATTTTTGTTGTGGTGATAGACTTTGTAGCCTGGTAAATGTAAGAGATGCAAGTTATTTTCCGTAATATGTGTTTCCTGCAGAGCTATTATGTTCGGTCCATGTCTAGCAACAATCAGTTCCAAGGCATATTTGTGGATCACAAATCCTTGGATGTTCCACTGTAGAATATTGATATTCATACCACTACTATCCATTATGTTATAATTAAGTTATTTTTTCTTGTTCTTCGGTAATGTTTTTTTGTAAGTTTTGGGTGTTATTAAAGTATTTAATTCTGGGAATTTTTTATAGACTTGAGAGCAAGGAGATGTTTGGTTGGCACTCGACCAATCACCCTTTGTGGGGGTGTTGATACCCAAACCATCTTTAATGTCGCAGATGATTCCTTCCTCTGTGAGGTTTTCGTCAATTACCATCGACTTTTCGACCTCAATGTTTTGACTGTTTTCGCAAAAGAAATCGTTGTCATCACTTAAAAAGCTTTTGTCTAAGTCTCTCTGAGCAACTATTTGATTGAAAATAAGAGATTCTGTTGAAGAGTTGAGAGAAATGTTTGAATTTCTGCGTTTATGTTCTATTATTTTAGTTTTTTGCTGAGATTTTGTATTAGATTTGTTGTTCTTTTTTTGAATTGGGTTAGATAATGTGTTTACAGCGTTTGCAGCCTGTACGACTGAATTTGATATTGTGTTTTCTGCTGTAGTTGTTGGTTCATCAATAATTTCAGAGTCTTCAACTGCTGCTTTTTGTCTTTTTTCTTGATTTATTACTGATTTGTTCTTCAAAATATGAGCAATTGTGCTAGGTATTGTGGTTAAATTTACTGATGTAGTTGGTGTTTCATTTTCTCTTGGGTTTGTAACGGTTGTTTTGTTCTTTTCTGTATGCTGATTATCGGTATTTTTTAAAATATGGGCGTACGATAAGTTACTTTTTCTTTGTGGAGGTTTGAGCGTATTTATTGCTGGATTATCATTATAAATGGCCCATGCTTCTCTTGTTGTACATTTGCGCGTAATTCGTAAGAAATTCACTGACTTGTGCTTCCAGAAAGTTGGACAAGTAGGATCGTTTGAGGAATGGCTCTCAGATTGGCAATTAACACAAAATTTGCGAAGACATTGCTCATGTGGTGGTTGGTTGCCGCATTCTTTACATTGCTCGATGTTTCGGCATCTTTTTTTCGTATGTCCTAGTTTTTGGCAGTTAAGGCATCGCATGGGGTTTGGTATGAACTCATCGACATTAACCAACTCCCATCCTAGTTTTATTTTTTCTGGACGCTTAAATAGATCAAACGTAACTATAGCAGCACCAGTTGCTACCATTTTGTCACCATCCTTTTTCATAATCTTGTGTATTTCAACAACCTTCTGATTCTCTAGAGCCAATCGTAATTCATCCTCGGGTATGTCTATAATTTTTCTTGAAAAGATTCTACCTTGTATTGTGTTGAGCGTTCTATGCAAGGAAATCTTAACAGGGATGTTGTCAATGTAGTTAACCTTCAGGAATTTCTCAGCAATTTCATGATTTGCAACTTTTATCAATAAATCTCCACTCTTCATCTCATTGACTTCGAGGCGATCTGTAGAAATGTGATTTAAACCTTTTTCGACCTGAAAGACATTGTATGATGCTAGAGAACGTGGTATTTCATTTTCTTTAAAACTTATTGCCGAGGCAACAAGGTAGCGAGGCTTATTGCGTTCACATGGGTAGATTGTGGGTAATGGTACAAAGTCGTCAGGGCGTGGTCGTTTGTTCTTATTCGGTTTGCTCTTCCCGTTGGAGATAATCTCCTGGAAGCGGTTCCCGAGCGGGGGATGCACCCCGTTCATCGCGTAAAAAAAAACCAATAATCAGAAGAAAACCCGAAAAACACTTAACAAAAAGAAAAAAAAATAAACAGGCGTATGTAAGAAAAGTCTGTATACGAAGCATTTAACTTAGATTAAAAAAAAAAAACTCAATAAACGCAAAAGCACAAAAGTTCCAACAACGAACGATAAACGTATTTTAACCGAAGCGAGAAAAAACGTGCGCACTCGGCTATTGCCAGACTAAAACTCTAATTAAACTATTTATTTTTTATACTCAAAGCCACCAAACAATTTTTGAACTTGTAAAACTTGTCGAATAAGAAATAAATTTGAGATTTATGTATTTACTTTGGAAGAGTATTGCCACATTTCGAAATTAGATGCGAATGCGAAAGACTTACAGAATACCAAATATCTTTCGCATCGCAATTCATTTGCGCATCGCTATGACTTTCGCATCGCAATTCAGAATAAGCCTCCTGAATTTTCGACGACGATGTACCGAATACAAATTTGTTTAATTTTTATATTTTATTAATTTTTTTATTTTTAATATTTTATTAATATAAAAAAGAAAATTACAAGCTAAGAACACATTTTGTTAATCGGTAGGGAGCTATTTAAGTTAAAATTTTGTTCAAATATTTTTTATTGAGCTTTTAATTCTACCCGTTTGCGTTGTAGTTGAAACTTTTGATAATTCAAATCATTTTGATCTGTAGACCACGCAAAATACATATAGGCTGTTAGTACAGCGGCCAATAATAGTCGGTCTAAGGTCATTAAGTTTGTGGCCCAGAATATTACAAGGAATCCAACAAATGAAGGATGTCTTAGATGATTTAATAAATTCAAGAGCCCAAAAGATTTATAAGCTGTAGGCGGAGCATAAGCTTTCATCTCATAGTAAACCTGGAATTAGAATAAATTACATTTGCTTCCCCCACAGAAATTAGCAATACAGTATACCTGCTTAATGCCCACTATCTCAGGTAAATCCATAATCAAACTACCACCACATATTATTAGCCAGGCAGTAGCATGCAGCAATATAAATGACCACCACAACAATTTGTTTGTTTCGACGTCCACTTGCCAAAGTATAATGGAAGATGCAGTTGTCCAGTTTTTTATGAGATACTAAAGAAAACAATAATAAAATTATTATTCAAGCAAAGTTTTATAATGTTGTGTATTCTAGCACACATGCAAACATAACGATGATGTCAGACTATAAATAGCTCTTTCTGCAGAGGCCAAACCAATAGTTTGCAAGATTTTCTTTATCAAAGATGATTTCATAAAACTATGTTGGAATATGAATAATATCAAATACAGCGTGTCAAAGACCATGGGACCATAAGCAGTTTCCATTCGCGATTTATTATCCAGCAAATTAAAAACCCAAGTATAGATTTTCATAGTTTTACGGGGAGTCGATAAAAAGTACACCAACTTTGTGGTAACAAACAGAGTGTACACGAAGGACACTAGGGTACCCAGCAATACAATATACTGCCTTATTGATGCCATTTTAATTTATTTATATTTAATATATTTTTATTTCAATATTTCACTTTTTTAATAGAAAATTATCCATATAAACAAACGTTTATCATCAAATACGTAATTTCTAGTGTTTTGTTTTATTTACGGTGCTGCCAAATCGCAAAGTATGGTTTCCCCGGCTGTAAGAGCGCTTTTATATTATTTTAAACTCGCCTTTCTGTTAAATTTAGTTGCACAAATTTTCTTTTACCCAAATTTAATTTTTTGAATGACCCGAAAAATAAAGAAAAGAAAATTTTAAAATCTTAAAAGCAAGATTATGCAAATAAAACAAAGGAACAAACCTAGTTTACCAACGCAGCTTCAAATAAAATAAAAAGTGCATAGAGTGATAGGAAATTGGAAAATATGTAATAAGAAAATGTTAAATGACAATATTGGCTGAAACGCTTAATTTCCGAGTTATGGACCGAAGAAGTTTTCATATATACATGCAATTTTCTACATTTTTCAACCTATATCGTCATTATTGGCATCATTTGAAAGTTTATGAATATATGTATTTCTTACATACTAAATCTCCTGGAAAAAAACTTAGCTCGGTAAATATCATTAGTTTAAAAAAATGTTTGTATCAAAGTGCTACATATGTATGTGCATTCATACATATGTATAAATTAAAATTCAGCAAAAATTTTATTTAATAATAAAGACCGGCTTCGGTACCAAAGTTTTTTTTTTTTGCATAGCCGACCTTTGGTCGGATGCAGGGGTTCTCTCTCGCGGTTCTTGCCGGCTTCGCTGACAAACATTTTTACTTAGCCAGCCTTTGGACGGATGCGAGGATTTTCTCCTCTATGGTATAACAAACACCGGCTTCGCTGACGAAAGTTTTTTCGCATTGAGGAATTCTCTCTTGTATGGTATAAGAGATCTATTAACAAGCTTACAAATGATACCAATATTGACGATATAAATTGAAAAATGTGGTAGAAATTCGAATGCATATATGAAAAGTTCTTCGGTCCATAACTCGGAAACTAAGCGTTTCCGCCAACATTATCATTTCATATTTTCTTATTATTTTTCAATTTTCTATCACCCTATGTACTTTTTACTTTATTTGGAGGTGCGTTGGTAAACTAGATTTAAGCCAAAACAAATTGCTGAGTAAAGGCAAGTCTGTATTCAAATATCACCAAATCTTCCCCCTTCATGCTACCCTTACTACTCACATTTACAACCACAAGACGTGGGCAAGATAATTGCGCAAGTAAGTTGCCTCATGTGAAAGTGATCTAAGTAAGTACTTTAAGCGGTGTACCCAAGGCGAATTCATTATTAGGTGGATGCAAAGTATATTTAACAAAGTAGCCGCTTCGCTACGATAACAACAACGTCGAAAAATTTTGCGTGTATTTTGTTTTTGCAATTAAACCGGAATGTCAAAAGTAAGCGACAGAAAAAAGAAGAAAAAAGGAAAACAAAAGTACATCACGTACTTTAAAGTTAGTTGTATTTTATGAATTAAAAGTTAAATTAAAAGAACTTAATTGTTAGAAAATGATAATAAATCTCCTATATCAATAGTTTTTGAAATTGAGATTAAAAGAAATATGCCTGTAGACATTAAAGTGATACATTTGTTAGTGCATCTATAGTGGGTGAAAATGTGAAAAATGAACCAGCTATAAACATTTCATTCTGTAATTCTTTAGCTCCAGTCAAAGTATATTTAATAATAATTAAGTGTATCCTGGCTCCAGCAACCATTAAAGAATCTACTACAACTACAAAATCAGCCAAAAGTGTAAATCTGCATATGAAAGATCAACTGATGTATCTGTATCTGCCAAAAGTGTAAATCTGCATATGAAAGATCAACTGCTGTGTCTGGCCAAATTTTTAGGATTTGATGTTGAGTTTTTGGATTATCCTAAAGGAAATCACAACGAATTTCTTAACATTGTTATGCTTTCCACGACACCACCACAAAATTTGTCACGGTGTTAATGCAATAAATATAATAAATTAAAGTAAGTTCGAAACATCAACACATGCAAATAAATATTCGTAACATTCTTCTATCACTTTAGTTCCAGGATAAATGAAAATTCTAGTAAGGAAGAGCCTGATGAGATATTAAGCAAGATACCCGTAGAGCATATAAGAAATTTTAGTATTATTGCCCATGTCGATCATGGAAAGAGTACTTTAGCTGACCGTTTGTTGGAGCTTACAGGCGCCATATGGCTGAATTCCGAAAGCCAGGTTTTACACAGTTTACAAGGTAAAAAACGAACGTGGTATAGATGTGAAGGCACAAACTGTTTCGACTTTTCTAATGAAGTGTCGAGGTCATTAGCTGCTTGCGATGTGTTATTTTGTTGGTTGATGCCTGCCATGGTGTACAAGTGAAGACTGTGGCTAATTATCATTCGATATCGAATCAGAACGCATTTTGAAGGTTAGTATGACATTAAAGTAGTAACCAACTCTTTACCGAGTTTACTGTTATAACCTTTCAGATATCCACGAAACTTGGAATTGCAGTTTGTGAAGTTTTAAACAGTCATTGAAGTCATTCCTCCACCTGGTGTGTTTCCATCTGATCAATCGAAATATACTCAGATGCTGCTAAAAATGGCTTATAAATACTCGGTGAGATGGGTTTGAATAATGCAATTAAATTATAATTTACAGTTTATCAATTGTCTGCATATATATATGTAAATCTGTTATGAAGTTTATTATTGAATTCGATAATCAAATATGAGCAACCTCAACTTTTCCATTTTTATCAAAATAAATTATATCTATTCAGCATAATAAACAAAATGAAAAGGAAATAAATGTACTTGTTTGAGTTTATTGATTATTATTTGGAAACTGAAAAATATTTTCAAACATAAATAGGTACCTATGTTCCATAACTTCAAATAAAAGGAAGCGTCTAAATAAATTTTAATATGATTTTAATAATTTTTTATTCATTGTTTTTTTTTTTATATATTTATTTCTTTATTTATTATTATCAATCGAGCCTATAGGGCCGTATATGACTAAAAATAAGGTTTACAAACTAATGAAACAATATTACTAGATAATGAAATAAAATAGTTTATTGAAAAAATATATATTTTTTTTAAATTTAACAGTTTTAAAAACATTTATTTTACTGAAACTTTTTTAGGTTACGAAACTATTAATTTTTTGCAATTTTGGTTATAGACATTTCCATTATACTTAGCTTAGTTTAGAAAACGGAAAATAAATAAAATAATAAAAATAGTAAAGGGAAATACTACGATATTAGTTCGGAAATTTAAATATGAAAGTTTTTTTTATAATTAATATGTATATATAATCATGAAGAAAAAGCGTAACCACTACATTCAGTCATTTATGCAACCACTACATTCAGCCAAATGCAGTCTTTTGAAATGTACTTGTCTTCAAACTATAAAGAAATAAGAAAGAAGTTAAAAGCTGTATTTAAATAGTTAATTATCTTATACTTATCTTTGGACTTCTCATGAATGGGAACTTTCGTCTCAACAACTTAAGTGGCTGTCCTTTTCGATCATCGGGGTTGTTCCTCTGCCCTTTTTTTGACCCATCGCTTTCTGAAATAAGAAATATGAAAAGTTAAAAGCTGCATTTAAATAGTCAATTATTTTATGCTTATCTTTGGATTTCTCATGAATGGGAAATTTCATCTCAACAACTTAAGTGGCTGTGGCTGTTAACAACTTAAATGGTTGTCTTTTTTAATCTTTTTCTGGTCATTGGGGTTGTTCCTCTGTCCTGTTTTTTGCCCATCGACTGCTGATTTGCCTTCTCATCCTTCAAATTTTTTCTTCATACCGAACGACGGTGCTCCCATATTCGGACTTATGTTTTCAGACCTGAAAGAATACATATGTATGTAATTATTAGCTCGGTTAGTATTATTAGTTTAAAAAAAAATTGTATCAAAGTGTTACATATGTATGTACATACATACATATAAAATAAAATCAAAAAAAAATTTTATTTAATGTACAAAGTGTTGTACTCAGTGGCACATTGCCACAGAGTAGAACATCTATGACAGTACATTGTGGCCTAATATCAAACACTAAAAAAATTCCATTTATATATTTATTTTAGCATCTAATAATGCCGGTAAATAACATTAAACGTCGTAAAAGTATACATGACCGCGAAACACCTCAGCGTGAAGAATCTGACCAAGATGAAAGAATAATTCGTGAAAGAAATTCAACTAGTAGATCCGAGTCAGATGAAGAATATGATAATAAAACTATATTAGTTTAAAAAAAAGCACACACACACAGTTTTGTGAAACAAAAAAATTTTGGCCTAAATCTAGTTTGCCAACGCAGCTCCAAATGAAATAAAAAGTACATAAGAGTTTTATGCATAGGATTTTCTCCTGTATGGTACAAGAGATCTGTTAATAAGCTTTCAAATGATACCAATATTGAATATATGGATTGAAAAATGCAGTAGAAAATTGCTTGTATGTATGAAAACTTCTTCACTCCATAACTGGAAACTAAGCGATTTCGCCAATATTGTCATTTAACATTTTATTACATATTTTTCTATTTTGTATCGAGCTATGAACTTTTTATTTAATTTGCAGCTGCGTTGGTAAACTAGATTTGTATAATTGGCACTATAAAAAAGGCTACTTACTGTGCAAAAGAACATATTTGTGGCAACTTTTCAATAAATGGTTTAGCATTTGGAAGAATGGAAGCGTCCTCCAAGATGTTTAATGTTGGAAGGCAAAAAATGATTTCAGCAAATCCTTGCAGAAGCTGTAAATTCAACCCCAGAAATTTCACTCCACTTTTTTTTCATCACCACATCTTTTGGGATACGAAACATAGTTCCGTCTCTCCTTTTGCACACAGCACAAATGGACATTTGAATTATTGTTTAAAAAAAAAAAACAATGAAAAACTTTTTACAAATTTTAATTTAACTTTTCACAATTTTTAACCACAAAAATACTTGTCTTTCGCAATTAATAATTTTGGCGCGTGCAAAATTGTAAAGAAAACAACAATGTAAACAAACGAGAATATAAACAATTTTTGACAAGTTGGCCACACCAGATGAGTAACGGTTCGACTGACGAGGTTACCTTATTAACACTGCGTTTAGACATACAAGTAACTTGTTACAAGTTGTGTGTACATATTAACAACCAATACATCGAAAAAAATAATAAAAACACTTGCAATTTGCACGATTGTTTACACACTCAAGTGCAAGTTCATTTGCAAAATGTCGTTGTACGCCTTTGTACTACATGCGCTTTTGATGTCTGTGCTGCCAAAGTTTTAGCATAGCACTATTACAGGGGAATTATATTATGCACACAATTTTTTCACAATTTAAATAATAAATTTGTATTCCAAATAAAAAATAAGTTATAGATGTTTATTTATTTTCGTTTTTTTATATTATGTTTTCGGCATACAATTAAAAATTTTAATATTTTAAAAAAATTTCCTTGAAAAATACCCATTAAGGTTAAAATGAAATATCTATTGGCAACACTGTTTGTTTCTGCTTGCATGCAAGTGAAAAAATCACTGCCAACCAAAATCAGTTGCAAGTGAGGCTACTACTTGCAGGTGTGTGAATGTATTAGTAAAAATATGGGTATGTATTGGGTTTTTTGCACTTGCACTTGCGTGTGTAAACATTGAGTAAGTGTATCCTGGGTGGATGCATCGGCGAATTCGGTTAATATGGTGGCACATGCTACAAAAACAAGGTAGCCGCTTCGCTACAACAATACAACAATAAAAAAAAAACAGGTATTTTGTTTGTGTAAAAAGGCGAGTTCACACTTAAGCTGTCAAAAGTAGTTGATAGCGAACTAGTACAAAATTTAAAAGAACATAAGCTTGAACAGGAACATATTTTTGCTGTTATTCTGCCGACGTTATTGATTATGTTCGAAAATAAATATTGCGAATGGAGACGTGCACTAATAGAGTTTCCAAAGGATATGCTGTAACCTTTATAGTGGAAACATGGTATCAGAAAACATATAGATATTAGTCAAGGCGACTTTATACAGGTGAATGCAAGCGGAAAGGCGAATTCAGTACTATGTATTTTGTTATTGTAAAACATATCGTGAATGTCATTATCTAAATTCGCCTAAGATTGCACAGCAGAGAAAACATTTTATATAAACGTTAAATATAAGATTTTATAATTGTTTGCAATTAAAATCACAGATTATATTAGTTTTTCACTTTTAAATTCACACAAATTTCTTGAAATTGCACTAAAACATGCAAAAAAACCTTCAGATTAAAATGGCGCGAAAAAGTTTGTAAACAAAAGAAACAAAATTTGACAGTCTCATTGGAAAAAACGCGAGAAGCAAAAAATAATCACCTGTGCTGTTAAGTTCACCTGGTAATGAATTCGCCTTGATATTAGTCAGCTGTACTACCATGCTCACCTCTCTTCGTTAAGATTAAATTTTTGAATTCGCTGTAAATAATGGTATCAACGCTTTGTGAGTGTTCTGTAAGAAAGAAAAAAAGTAATTTAATAGTTTATTTTGTTAAACGGGCAAAAATGAAGTTTTGCAATTTTTGTGCTAAAATAAGTCAAGAAGTAAAACAAATTAATGAAAACAGAGTCACATGTTGTGGTAGTATTAAAAAAATAAATGATTTATTGAGTATCTTTCAAGTCGATGTAGTTAAAGTAAGTGAGCTCAACGAACCGAGTACATAAATGTGTAATTAATTTTATTTATAATTAATAGGTTATTCTAGATGAAGAGGAAGCTCTTATATGCAACAGCTGCCTAAAAAGATTAAAAAAATGCTTTGAGTTTGCCCAGCAGATTAAAGATTCTGAAAATAAATTAAGTAGAGGCAAGGAAATCAAAATAGAACATGATTACTTTGAAACTAATAAAGTTGACGAAAATGTAACGGCAGATACAAAAATAACGGCAAATCAGAATAAATTGGTTACGAAACTTAAATTCAAACCCATTTTACCCAAAAATTCGGAGGCTACAGCTTCTGATAAAAAGCAAGGAACCCCTTTAACGATTAAAACTCGTTTGTATAAATGTTTGCAGTGTACAGAAGTTTTCAAATCACACAAACATTTAAAGGAACACGAAAGAGATCTTTGTAAAAATAAATCTGTAAGATTCTTGAAAGTTTGCAAATTTTGCCATCGAGGTTATAGCAAAGAAGACTTGTTAAATGAGCATTTGGACTTAAAACATGCTCAGGAACAGTTTTTGTGTTGCTTGTGTGAAGATAAAATATTTTCGGCAAAAGGATATTTGTCGCGCCATATTGAAAAGGTACACCAACAAAAAAGCTTGCAGTTTTTTTGTGGAGAATGTATTGATATGATCTGCCTGCCTTCACAGGAAGAAATGCGGATGCATTTTTTACAAAAACATGCGGCCGAATCTATGAAGCCGAATGCTGAGGATCAAAATGAAATGGCATTGAATGATGAAGACATGGATTTAGAAATGCACGAAGAATTCCTAGACGAGTTTTTACTTGCCCATACCAATGAAAACTCGTTTCAATTTTCTGAATGCTGGGAAGCCTTAGATTTGCACTTGCCAGATATGCTGCAAGAAAGTGCAGCTAACATTAGTAATATTCAAGGATTTACGCAAGCATTTGCTTGCCCTAAATGCTATGAGCAATTTAAGAGCCCCCAGCCGCTATTAAAACATTTGGCCGATATACATGATCTACCTGTTTTAGTATGTCGTGTTTGCAGTAAATGTTTTTCTTCGTTTAAAGACTTTAAAAGGCATAAGCTGCAACAGTGTCCCAAAAACTCCACAGTCTATACTATTACACTTGATTGTCCTTATTGCCATAAAAAATTTAAAAATTCTGTAAATCTTAAGCAGCATTTACGTATTGTACATTGTCAGATAAAAAAACACGTTTGCCAGTTATGCGATAAACAGTTTTCAACGTTAGATCATTTAAAAAAACATGTTTTGAGCCAACATCAAAACGAACGTAAACATGTGTGTACAGTTTGTGATAAAAAATTTACTCAGCTGGGTCATCTTAAACAACATTTGGCAATACATACTACCGGTAAAGCCATACACTGTTTGGACTGTTCTACAAAATTTTGGCGTAAAATTGACTTAGAAAGACATCGCCAAAAGAACCATATGTCCGTTGTGCAGTAAAAATAAGGTAGGTATGTTTAAAACTTGTGTACTTTGTTATATTGGCAGTTTTTGTACATTTAGTAGTTATGAATACACCTACAGAACAAAGAATTAATTTTAAATTAGACACAGATAATTTAGCACATAGTTAAAGGCGTTTAGTTAGCAAAAAGTTAATACATTGAAATAAATAATACTTCCATTTACAATGTTATTTATTAGGTTATTGTTAATTTGTATAAAATTTTTTTTTTATGTTATTTTGTGCTATTTTGTGAGCAACATATGCTATGTTAACCTGTTAAAGTTAGAGGTACAACATGTTGTAATTGTTAACAGAGCATGTGTTGTTTGCAGAATAAGTTTAATTTAAATTATTTTATTTTTTAATTTGTTAATATTGTTAAGAATTTTTTCATGTGTATGAATTTTTTGTATGTAAAATTTTTTGACAACATTTTTTCAAATAATTTTTTATAACATTTTAATTTTCCTGATGATGATAACAAATTGTTATCGAAATATTGAAAATAAAATACCGTTAAACCTTTTTTATAAAAACCAAAAATCAATCAAGATCTTTAGCTGGAAAATTTAGAAAAAAACAATTTGAAACAATTTAAAATTTCAAATGAAATAAATATTAATTTGTTAAATTTTTGTTGAACTTTATTATTTATTTGTATTGTAAAAAATCCTTCTTAAGAAAGAAAGTTAAAAAAGGAAACACTTGAAATAAATATTATTTGTCCTGAAGAAGCTATCCAAATGAGGGCAAAATACTGCCAGATAATTATATAGAAAGCCAAAAAACCAAGTCAACATTTGATCAACTTTTGTAGGGCGATGGGACACGAGATATTAGGCTGCTCAAACGTTTGGTGAGTGGGACTGCTTCTTAAAGTACTTATCCCGTGAGGGAATAAAGCTACACATGCTGGAACGTCCCGAAGCAAAATGGCTCACAGAGCCCACCTGCCTTATATCATGGAACCTGTGGTCGCATATTAACTTTAAAGGAATGTGGGAGCTATTAAAACTGACCAGATCTCACTTGAAGGTCACTATAGCAGTCATCACTGGTCATTGCCTGTTTGGGAACTATGCCTGGAGACTAGGCCTTCCCTGTAGACTTCTGCAGAAGTTGCCAAGACGAGGAAAAGGAGGAGACGATACTTCATCTCCTAGGTACATGCCCGTCACATGGAGCATCACCTTATAAGACATCTAGGCGTGTAGAGCTTCAAAAACATATCACGTCTGGCCTAGATCAATCCGACCGCGCTAGCCTCGTTCATAAGGAGCAACCTATCCCGTGAGGGAGTATAGGGAAGCACAAAAAGTCAACAATGATCGCAGGACCAGGGATCGTTTTTCGGTTGTTATAAATCAACACATAAGTCATAAAATAAAAATTATAGTTACTTTTTATTGCAAAGATATTAGTTACAAATAAGTATCTACTACGCGATTTATATCTTGCTTTAAGCGCGATTTTGTATTACGAAAATGTTTTCCAATCTTACATTTTTCATATTGCTTCGTTTATTTTTAATGTTCCCAATTAGAATAATCTATTCTATGTAATAGATTATTCTTATTGGAAAAGTGAAGAATAAGCAAAAAATGTTATATGTGCAATAACATTGTAATTACTTTTATACTATAGAGCTTCTTATATAATTAGTTAATGCCCAGTGTTAGGTGTAAAAAAATAATTTATTTTCTTAAGAATTTTTTTAAACATGTACAAATCCTTGAAGCTGCACCTTTTAGTAGAGATTTGTCATGAAAAGCAATTGATATTCTAAAACAGTTGGAATGTTGGTCGCCTGATACAGTAAATCTAGTACCCGGTATAAAAAATATCTTTTCCTCTTCTAAGCAAACTTTTAAAAATTCAGCGGCATTGGTATTGTGTGGTAAGGTAATCCATATGAAGTAACCACCTTTGGGTGCTATAAAACTGCAGTTTGCAGGTAGCTTGTTTGCAAGTACCCCACTGGTTTCTAACATGCGTTCCTTGTAGGCATCATACATACGCTTTATAAGCTGTTGGCCCAAATTAAGTTCAAATAAGCTGGCTACAATGCCAGAAGTGTAATTATTTAAGCAGCCACCACTGCAGACAACTCCACTAAAAAATATATTTGTTTAACTTTTTTTATTAAATAATTTTTACATATTTGCACTAACCTCCTTTCTATTAAAGTTTTTGCCCGTTTTGGCATTTCCAACCATCCAAGTCTTACGCCAGGCCCCAAAATTTTAGAAAAACTTCCATTGGATATAACATTACCCTTAAAATCTTCATCTTCTTTATTGTCGTAGGCAAATAAACGCTTTGGTGCTGTGCTATCTTTATAATATAAAATGTTATACACATCATCACAAGTAATAAGAAAATCATATTGGCGAGCCAATTTGACTAAATTTTCACAGACATGTTGGGAAAATAATATGCCTGTCGGATTGTGATATGTTGGTATTGTATAGTACATGGCCCAAAATTCCTTATTTTTGGATTTAAATTGTTTCTCTTTTAACAACTTTTCAAATGAAGGCAAATCAATACCATCCTCATTTAGTTTTACGGGGATTATGTTAAAAGTGTTGAACTGCTTAATGGTATCCAGAGCAATCATATAAGTCACTTCATCTACAAATATGTAGCCATGGAAATCAACAAGTGTGGATATAATGATGTGTAATCCTTGCGAAGCTCCAGAAGTTATAAGAAGATCTTCACTGAAATTAAAAAATTACTAACTTTCACATTATTAATTCAATTAGAACTTGCCTATTGACTTGACTGTCATACATTTCGGTAAAATATTTCGCTATGGCCGATCTAGCCGCATATATGCCACTGGTAGGACCATACTGAAACAAAAATGACGAATTCGATTCTCTTTCGATTTTCTGCAAAGACAAAATAATTTTGTTCTTTTATTATTCCCATGTAAGTATGTGTTTCAATTACCAGGCGATGTTCTGTAGCTTTAATGAAGACATCACTACAATACTGTAATAAATCTGGGCCTGGTGCTCCCACTCCTAAATTTAAAATCCTTGCGTCATAAACATTCCAGTTAGTGCCATCAAATAAATGTTTCAGCATACGTTCCTCATTTGCTTTAGCCATTTGCAATTACAGATTATTTCAGCTAGGTACCAATTCACTATTTGAATATATTTTGTTTACTGAATGTTTTCAGTGTGAACTTAATTATATTTAATTTGCACTCTATCAAAACCTGTGGTGACTTCGAATTGTATAGTTAGATTAATAATATAATCAGCAATGTTCGTTTGTTTAAAAACAATTTTAATTTGATAATAATTTACGTTTGTATGCACATCACTATGGCCATGATTACGTTTAAAGATAAAATTGCGCAAATATACTTTAGATTATTGAGCTGTTAGAATTATTTCTCAAAAATTTGGTTATATTAACCAAATGTATGTATAAATCAGAAAGTAATAGAGTCTGTGGTGCACATGAATATAAACTAAAAAAATTTTTTCTTCTCTTTTGAACCCTGTGATCGTGTGTAGTAATCTTGCAAACGCAATGAAATTTTTTGTTTGTTTTAAAAACTATTAACAGTGTCTTACAAAAATTTTAGTAAGTAGATATCGTTGCACTCAAGTAGGAAGACCCTAGCTAAAATAACTATAGGAGAAGGAAAAAGTTGCCCAACCCGTTAAATATGAAACTGTTCCATTAAATCTTTGAAACGAGGTATATTTATCAAAAAGGGTTTGTTGTTCAAAAATTTTATAGCTTATATTCAATCCAATAATAATAAATAATGTTGGCATTTGTATTACTTTGAACTGAATAAATTTAATTGAAAATTTATATTATTTTCTAACTGCCTGGCTCACGATGTCGTTTTGTAAACGTTCGTCATAATTTGTAAGGTCAAAAAATCCATTCCGATGTCGTTTATAAGCTTTATTTTTCCTTGATCTTGTATCATTTGTCTTGTCTATTTCCGATATTTGCATTAGTTGAATAATAGTTGACTATAAGTCACTTAGTTTTAATATAAGTGCAAACAATATGGGTCTACTTATAAGTTTGAATTCATATATAGAAAACATTGATTTTTGAATAAGTTTATAACCTTGTACATAACATAATAATTTTGGAATATCTTAAGAACTGTAGCAGTTAGAAATTCGAAAATTTACTTAAAAAATATAGCGAATAGTACTACAGAAAAATGAAAAAGTGGGCCTATAGCGAAATATTGTGTTTGTATAAAGTTAATACTCAAACTATTTTTTGCTTACTAAAATTTTTCTAATTTTTTTTAATTTCAGTATCGGTAATGTAATTTTTAATATTTTAGACACCGGCTTCGTTTACTTAAGATTTGCTAGTAATAATGTTTGTTGAAAAATAGGCTTCCATTCGATAAATTGTGGCTTGATAAGGGGCTCATCAGACTATTATACAACAAGTTAAGATTTTGATTGAATTTTGTGCAACAGAAATTTAATGAGAATTGTTGTGACTGTCAGTTCATGTGTGATGATATAAAAACAAAATATAATATATCAATACATTTTGTTTTCACGCCATCATACCTGAACTACAGTTAAACGTATGAGTAGAAAATAAACAGGCAATTTGATCAATATTTGTATATTCTATTTGCTTTTGTAAAAAATGCAACCCTGATTGTATAAAAATCTCATTATATAAGATATTTACTAAAAATTTTTAACACTTATGTCAAATCTCTTACTCTATTATTTGTCATTTACATAATACTTTACATCCACGCAACACAACGGGACCCAAGTGGGCTGGTTTCATGAAACTGGCGGCCTGTACAATCTAACCTACATCCCCACCGTTCAACTTGCACGTATTACTTGAATTTCTGACAAGTCGTAATACAGAGCGCTGGAAAGGGATAAAGATTCAAGCGCTAAAACTAGCTCAAGAAAGATGGTTCACAGAGCCCACATATTTTATATCCAGTAACCTGTAGCCACACATTAACTTTAAGAGAGCAAAAGAACTCAAACCTGCCCAGTTCTCGCTTAGGAGTCACTGTAACAGTCATCACTGAACACTGCCCGTTTGGGAACGCTGCAACAACTTCGGCAGAAGTTGCCAAGACGAAGCCGAAGAGGAGATGTTCCTTCACCTCCTCGGAATATGCCCGGCATTGGAACATCATTGTCTATGATATCTAGGCGAGCGGAATTTCAATAGACTATCATGTCTGGTGTCGTCAATCTGAGCCTCATTCATAAGGAGCAGCAAATGGCTAGTATATAATAGCACTTAACGCCATATCAAGAGGCTTCCCACAATTCTATATCCCACAACCACTATATATGTATAGTTTTTTACTTCAACGAACTATCTCCCTCTCTCTCTCTCTTCCGCATCTAACTCTTTTTCAGGCAATCACAAAAGGTACTGACAAGGATCCACGTAAGCTGAACAACTAAAGATACAGTTGGGAATCCAGTGGCCTGCCTACCTTACATAATATAGAGTGTGATAATCTAAAGTGCCCTTAAATATGTATATTTCCAATAGAAGGTTATTAGGTTGGCTACAAACATATCAGCCAGTTTACCAATCTCCACAGCGTGCTTGCGTTCGTAATCTAAGCGAAAGAAATTTGATTTGGGTTCGTCTAACTATTTTCTATGCGAATGATGTGTCAAAACTCAATCAAAATACATAAGAATGTTGCGAACGAATAGTAGTGAGATAGACAAACCCAAATTGATTCGAATGTGAGTGGCTGGCTTTCTTTCGCATTCATTTTCTTTCGAAATTGGTAAACTGGCTGTATATGTGTATAAATATTTATAAATTGTATTTTTCATCTTCGGAATAACTAAAAAGCGAAAAAGTATTATTTTTTATGTTTTGTTTGGTTCATATGGAATAATTAACATTAAAAAAATATATATAAATATATAAAATAAAAATTGTATAAAAAATTATAAATATCCTGTTTTCTATTTTTCCCCAAAAAAACGAGCTATTTATAATTTTTTATCGGTATCAATGTTAGAAGCTAAAATATTGAATAAAAAAAACTGAATTATAAAAATTTTATGTTAAGTGGTCATTTTGTTGCACACTGTTCCTGTTTAATGTATGGCATCATCTTCTATGCAGTTGAATTTCATAAAATCAGGCAACGCTATACATTCTTATCAATTTATTTGTTAAGGGAAAGAAAACAAACAAAAGAAAAATTCCGAAGAACAGTAATAAAAGTAAATTAGAACCATGTCTGCTAATGAAAATACGGCTAATAATTCGTCTTCTCCAAGCCAGGGGAGTAACAAAGATATACAAAGTAAGCCGCCACAGAATGCTCATAATGCTTTACTTGATTCTCCCATACGCGGACCAACGTTGTCCACTAGCACATCCAGTTTCGAAGCCTTAGATCCTCACGACCCAAATCTAAGCAAATTAGCTAATAAGATGTTTCGTAAAACCGAAGAGTATTTATCGAATGAGCTGCAAACACCGTTAGAAGACTACCAGCTGCTGGAAAATATGAATCGTGCGACAATTGCAAAGTATTCGGATATGAGACAAATATCTGAAAATTTGAGTGTATCAACAGCGGAGTTAAGTCTAAAATTTCAGGCGCTGGTGAGTTTTAATAAAAGGAACCGCTAAAGCGTTTTTATTAGTATTTATTTATAACAATCTAGAAACCATTAATGCAGCAAATCGACGAAATTTCCGATACAGTGGACAAACTTGAAGCGGCGGCTTATAAATTGGATGCATATTCCATTGCATTAGAAAATCGTGTAAAATCTGTTCTCCAGAGAAAAACTAATATGTAAACACTAAGTAAAAAACATTTTTATTAAAGTATTAATACAAAGTATATTTTAACCTAATATCAACTTAAATATTATAGCCACTATGTTCAAAAATATTAAGGGAACTAAAATGTAGAAATATAAAATTAAAATTTTAACATCAACTTTCAATCAAAACTTACTTTTTGCAACAGTACGTATAGATCTGATTAAATTTAATATCTGAGCCTTTGCAGTAGGTTGGCCAAATTCTTGGTGCATCTGTTGTCCGCCCCAGCCAACTAAACAAGATGTGTTGAAAATTATACATTACGTTCAATGGATTTCGATTTGACTAACCTTTGGCCAGAAAACGTTCCTCATGCAATACACAAACAGCATTTAAACATAAAAGTGAAGCTTCTATTAACGTCCATAAAGTAAACATTTTGTTAGGAAATTCTTAAAATGAAATAAAAAAAAAGGTGATACAAGTTGTGATGACGTTTTTTTAAGGATGACTTCAACAGCTGTTTAATGAATTAAATAATTTATTCACAATAGACAACAGAACAAGGTTGTATGTTAAGTATCTACATGCAACACTTGAATTCTGATGGCAGGAAATATAATAAGGCGGAGTTAGGTTTTTAAAATTTTGAATCTTGTTATTGTTTAATACCTTGGTGCGGTAATGATAATCAGCAATGTAATAAGATTTATGTAGGAATAACCAAAATTAAATTGAAAAAAAAAAACGGTTAACCGAAATTTTTACAATACACAGGCATGTGCTGAGAAAGTAAAATCGCTTAAGTTTAGCGTTTTCGATTTGAAAACTCCAAATAGCTGTTCTGAGAAACGTTTAATGCAAGAAGTATGGTTGTGCGATTTGAAATCGTTAAATAGGTGTTCTGGAAAACGCATATCGCTTAAAATTGGCGACTTCAACTCTCATGTGAACTGATTGAATTTGTTAAAACCAAACTTGCAAAAGGCAATCAAATTAAAATAAAAAGTGGAATGAATATTATTTATTTTCAATTAAAAAAACTAAATTAAAAAAAGTTTTCTATTTGTTCTCAATTTTTTTTTTCATTTTATATTACTACCACATACATGATACAATAATATACATGTAGTGTCGAAACGGCTGCCGACATCTTTTTTCTGTGATGAGAACTGTCAAAAGTTGTTTATATTGTGCGAACATACACGTGTTTTATTATTGTTTACAATTTGTAAAAGTTTTTGAAAAAAATGTTCCAATAATACAGACATCTTCAAACACAACAGACAGCTTTCTCTAGATCTTTATTTATATAAGTATTTAATTTATTACAAGAGTTTTAAATGCAAAAACTTATTGAAAAATTATTTGTAAAATAACAATACGGAGAAAAATATACTTTTTTTTTTTCTTTGGCAGTTATCAACTCAAAGCAACAATAAAATGTTCTTTTTATTGTTGGCTTGTAGTTTTGCGTTTACCTGTTATATTATTGTATTGTAGCATCGCTCCCGAAGCCACATATTTTGCAAATTACTGAAGGATTTTGAACTTTACGATATGCCGGTTTCCGTCTGTACTTGTTTTTACATTTTTCATTGAGCCACATCTTTAAATATTTGGGAAAAATATTGGGTTTTAAATTTAGAGTATATGTAATTAAATTCGAATATAAAATATCAGTTTGTTGAACAATTAGGTGCGTCTTCATCAGATTTTATAACGAGTATGAAAAATGTGCCACTTCTTGGTACTGGTTGATGTGCCAAAAAATCACCGTCATCGGCTAAACTTTCAAATAAATCAGCTATATAAGAGCGTTTTTCGTCTTCTGTGGGATTCAAAACTTCATCGGGATCTATAGGCTATAATTCAAAAATGTTCAGTTCGGTTGAGTTTCACTATTAAATCTTTAATCTTAAACTTACCAATAACTTCTTTAAATCTTTTATGGTACCACTAAAATCTTTAGGTATTTTGTTAAATGGATCTAAACGAAATACATTTATTCCCGCCTCTTGACTGTCCACAAAATACTTGATAAAACGATTTCGCAATTTAATTTCATCCAATGACGATTTTGATTGCTTCAGTTTCTTCAGCCATCCTGTTATTAAATACTTTTCACGAAAATTATAAATACACATGGAACCTTCCAATTTTTGCATCAAATCATCAAACTCTTTATCTAACGTTTTGATTTCTTTATTGTTATCGGCCATAAGAAAAATTTTGAGTTATTGTTTTTTTAATAATAAATTTTCTTTTCAAATGAATTTAAAAAAATATTAATTCAACAAAGTCAAACACAAGGCGAATTCATTACAGGTCAAGGCGAATTCATTACAGGTCAAAGCGAATTCATACCAGGTATATGCAAGAGTCAAGGCGAATTCATAACAGGTGAAATTGACAGTGCTTGAAAAGGTGAAAATGGCTAGCCAGATTGGGGAGAATTCTGGATGATACCTGGCGCTCAAGATACAATAATAATTTAAAAAATTGTTTTAAAAACTTTTTTTTCCAAATTTGTTTCAGTTATTCCATTAACATCTGAAAAAGATTAAAATTAAAAAAAAGTTATCAGCTGCGCTGTCAATTTCACCTGTTATGAATTCGCCTTGTTACAGGTGAAATTGAGAGCGCAGCTGATAACTTTATTTAATCTCTGCCGGATGTCAATGGAATAATTAAGAGAAACTTGTTAAAAAAAAGAAAAATGATACAAATCAAAATATTCAAACAATTAAGTTTTTTATTCGCTATTTAAGCTTCTAACATTTATACCAGTAAAATATCAAAATGTTATAAACAGCTGGTTTTTGTTTCCAACAAAGCAACCAACGGTTGTTCATTTGTTCGAAAGGTGTAAAGTTTGCTTTTACATTTAGGCAGACGATGGGCAGACATTTTTTTCATTTCACTTTTGGTCTTGCCTAAACCTTTTAGATTTAAGAAATTAATAGACAGAAACTTTTCGTTTCTCTTTTCTTTCTTTTTTGTGTTCGTTGTTTTTTTATGCACAGCTAGTGTGCTTATATGAAGTTGATGCTGATATGAGAAAAATGATATGAAGCAACAGCATATGAAATGCGAAAAGTTAAAAAAAGAAACAAAAAATGTCCACAAATGTCTAGTACAGAGAGTCGTGTACTACATAGTCCCCAAGGCGAATTTATTATTAGGTGGATGTATCGGCGAATTCGTTTAATATGGCGGCACTTTCTCTGTCAAGTTTTGTTTACCTTTTCGGCGCCATTAAAATTTTTGTACATGTTCTTTATCAACTACTTTTGACAGCTTAAGTGTGAATTCGCAAAATACCTGTTGTTTTTTTTATTGTTGTAGCGAAACGGCTACCTTGTTTTTTGTATCATGATAGTACCCTTTTACAGTTGAGAAATTGATGGGCAGACAGATTATAAACACACTAGCTGTGCTTAAAAAACAACAACAACAAAAAAGAAAGAAAAGAGGAACGAAAAATTTCTGTCTGTCTATTAATTTCGCAACTCTAAAAGGTTTCGGCAAGTTCAAAGCAGAATGAGAAAAATGTCTGTCTTTCAATTTCGAAACTCTAAAAGCGGGAAGCAAATGAGATTTTTTATTAAAGAAACCAGAATTAGAATAAAATTATTTATATTTTTTGTGGTATTCGTTCATTTAGTTCTCTTAATAAATTTTTACACTTTTGGTTTACAAGCGTCGGCGGTATTAAAAGCACTTTAGCTAAATACTTTTTGTACGGTAATTTTGCTCAAAATACGGTAATTTTTTTTAAAGTTGTACAGTACTTTGAAAATAAAAGTTAAGATCACTGTACATCACCAACAAATTTCGTCTGCCTGCCCATCGTCTGTCCAAATGTAAAAGCACTCAAAGAAAAGTAGAGAGGTGAGAAACATGAAAAATAGAAAGCAAGGTGCATTAACCAGGTGGCATCACAAGCGCAGGTGACAATTTTTATTTAAAACCGCCGGTAGTGTAAAAAGTTGTTTATGTTTACACAAAGTGAAATGAAAAAATAATAATATTTTAAACATCTTGAAAAAGTGCAAAAAAAAAAAACAATAAAAAAATTTTCAAAATTATTTGAATTGCGTGAAAGCTGTTTATGTTTATACAAAGTGAAGTGAAAAAAAATACTAATATATTAAACAGTTTGAAAAAGTGCAAAAGAAACAATAAAAAATAATATATTAAACAGTTTGAAAAAGTGCAAAAGAAACAATAAAAATGATTTCAAAAATAAAAAATTATAAATAGCTTGTTTTCTATGTGTCCCAGCTATCTATATGTCGATATTTCATAGGTGCTAATCTAATCTTCAGTAGACTTTGGGAATTTTGAACGATCAAACATTCAACTTTATATCCCAACAATCTAAAAAAATTGGTGAGAATTTAAAAAGAAAAATGCTCTAATAATACCTGTCTATAGGACCTATAAAGAAGAGATGACCCAAAGGATCCTTTAATGTCGTTATATAAGTGGTATTTTTGAAATAAGTTTGAAAAAATAGTTTGAGCAAACTTTTTTTTCAAAAAGGAAAGTGTTATCGTGTATTATTGAACTAGTTGATTGATGCAATCGAGAAAAAACGACCACATTTAAAGAAGAACGAAATGCTCTTTCTTCAACACAACGCACCCGTTCACACAGCATTAGATACGATGCTAAAATTACGTGAAATACACTTTGAATTGGTTGATAATCCACCTTATAGTCCAGATTTAGTCCCTAGTTACTTTTCTTGTTTCCAAACTTGAAAAAATGGCTCGCGGGAAAAAGATTTATCTCAAACGAAGAAGTGATTATTGAAACTAACGCCTATTTAGGTACGAGTAGTTTAAATATCAATTTGCCCTCGTATCATATATTTTGTATATACGTGGAAATTTTTGACTAAAAGACAATGCTTTTTAATGAATTACTTTAGGTTGGTCTGTTCTTGTGATAACAACCAGATCCCACATCAAAACAAACTATATCTCTGGTAATCCTATAATCAGGGCTGGGCAGTATTGGAAATGCTTGTATTTGATATACGTATTTGAAAAACAAATACATACGTATTTTGTATCTGTATTTCAAATACACGACCTGAAAGTATTTTGTATTTCAAATACATAACTTAATAGTATTTTGTATTTCAAATACATATGGTTCAAAAATACATTTTTACAAAAAACATTTATTTATTGTAATAAATTGAAAATAAGTTATTTCACGCAAATGCTAAAACCGCTAGAAACTAATACCCTTAAAACGTTTATCATTTTGCTAAACTGCAATTCCGCTTTCTTTTATTTTGTCCAGAGCAAATACATTTTACACTAACCAGGTGATATCAGTAAGAATTTCCACATATTTGCCACCAGCTTTTTCCCAACGCTTTGAATTATATACAGGGAAATAATTTTTGTTATGGAAAACTTTAGGCTGCGAGAACCAGATTAGATCCACTGCACTATATAATACTTTTAACAAAATTAATGGAGAGCTTGTAAAGAAGATTTAGTAAGTTTCTCATGCAAATAGAGCCATATTGGTGTCATGTTTCCACCCTAGTTTCAAAATGAGCTGATTGCCAGAAAGCATCTCAGTAGAAGAGAGGCAAAAAATTCAAAATCTTGCAATAGATACTTTGGAGAAAAATTACAAAAATCGTGAAACCATGACTGGATGCAGAAGAAAAAGTAGTAGTTGAGGTAAAGATGATGAAGATTTTATTGTGATTTTAGACAATACAGTGATCAACCTCGTAAATCAAATTTGGGACTTGAGTTTATCGGTTTTCAAATTTTTTTCTCATTCATTTATTTATTGAATCGTCAATCATTATTCTAAATGATAAAGGCAAGGAGCTTGCCATTCTAGAACACTATCCAAATATCAAAAATGCATTTATAGAATTTAACAGCAGCTTGTGCTCCTCAGCAGCTGTGGAAAGATTATTATTTGTCGGATGACTTATTGAAATATCTAGTTTTTATTAAAGGAAGTACTTGTTGTGCCGAATGAATTTTTTATTTACTATCTATCAAATGCTAAATATTAAGTTTGTTCCTTTAATTTCCTAGCAAGTTTAGAACAATCATATGAATATACATACGTATACCGTACGTGTATATATGTAAAATGTATGTATGTATATATATTTTATTGTATATAATAAAAATAGAAAAATTTTGATATAATATTAGACAACTTTATTTCTAATATTTGAATACATAGATAAATATGCAGTTGTAAGTATGAACCAAGGCGACTTTATACAGGTGAATGCAAGCGGAAAGGCGAATTCAGTACAATGTATTTTGTTATTGTAAAACATATCGTGAATGTCATAATCTAAATTCGCCTAAGATTGCTCAGCGGAGAAAAAATTTTATATAAACGTTAAATATAAGCTTTTATAATTGTTTGTAATTAAAATCACAGATTATATTAGTTTTTCACTTTTAAATTCACACAAATATCTTGAAATTGCACTAAATCATGCAAAAAAACCTTCAGATTAAAATGGCGCGAAAGAGTTTGTAAACAAAAGAAACAAAATTTGACAGTCTCATTGGAAGAAACGTGAGAAGCAAAAAATAATCACCTGTGCTGTTAAGTTCACCTGGTAATGAATTCGCCTTGGTATGAACCAAGGCGAATTTATACAGGTGAATGCAAGCATGATACAAAAACAAGTTAGCCGCTTCGCTACAACAATACAACAATAATAAAAACAACAGGTATTTTGTTTGTGTAAATTGGCGAATTCACACTTAAGCTGTCAAAAGTAGTTGGTAAAGAACATGTAAAAAATTTAAATGGCGCTGAAAAAGGTAAACAAAACTTGACAGAGAGAGTGCCGCCATATTAACCGAATTCGCCGATGCATCCACCTAATAATTAATTCGCCTTGAATGCAAGCGGAAAGGTGAATTCAGTACTATAATTTTTGTTATTGTAAAACCGTGAATGTCAAAATCTAAATTCGCCTAAGATTGTTCAGCTAGGAAAAAATTTTATATAAACGTTATATATGGTTATTATTTCTTTATTTCGACCGTTTTTTCCTTTCTTAATATGTGTAATTTCCTTTATATAGCTATCCAAAGGAAAGCGAAATGTTGCCAGATAATTAAAAATCAAAAAAACTAAAAATTCCAAAAAAGACCTTAAGCTCGAACAATTACACATATTAAGTAAAGGTTAAATATAAACTTTTATAATTGTTTGTAAGTAAAATCACAGATTATATTAGGTTTTCACTTTTAAATTCACACAAATTTCTTGAAATTGCACTAAATCATCATATTAAAATGGCGCGAAAAAGTTTGTAAACAAAAAAAAAAAAAAATTGACAGTCCCATTGCAAAAAACGCGAGAAGCAAAAAATAATCACCTATGCTGTTAAGTTCACCTAGTAATGAATTCGCCTTGGTATGAACATATATACAGTCGCCTAAAACGCAAAAGAGCGTAGCTGTCAAAAATTTTTAGTCCGAAATTATTATTAAATGAGGTCTTATTATCAATAATACAACTATCCAGAAATATTAATAGGCTTTCAATATCTTGCCAGTTACGTCCTTTTGGATTTTAGGTGACAATATACAACTTAGTGCATATGTAAAATAAAATATGTATCTAAAGCCAGACGGGTACGTTTTTCTGAGTGCAAATTACAAAAATGTATTTGTATTTTGTAATTATATTTTGTATTTGAAATACACAACTTGAAAGTATTTTGTATCTTGTATTTGAAATACACTACTGTAAAGTATTTTGTATCTTGTATTTGAAATACACTCCCGGAAAGTATTTTGTATCAAGGCGAATTAATTATTATGTGGATGCATTGGCGAATTCAGGCGAATTCGATTAATATGGCGGCACTTTCTCTGTCAAGTTTTGTTTACCTTTTTCGGCACCATTTAAATTTTTGTACATGTTCTTTATCAACTACTTTTGACAGCTTAAGTGTGAATTCGCCATTTTACACAAACAAAATACCTGTTGTTTTTTTTATTGTTGTATTGTTGTAGCGAAGCGGTTACCTTGTTTTTTGTATCATGTTTTGTATCCTGTATTTGAAATACATAATGTGTGTATTTTGCCCAGCCCTGCCTATAAGCATTGAAAAAAACTAAAATCACATGTTTTTACGGCTGATTTATTTCTGCCTCTTTTTATTATAAATAAAAATGTAATACAATTTTTTTAAAAACATGTATTATACAAATATAATACATACATACATATTTTACTAAATAACATGGCAATATGTTGAGAGTTTTTCTTACATTTAAAATGCCTTAATAAATAATAATTTATAACAACTTAAAAACTATAAAACTTAAAAAATATTGCGGTGTTTTTTTTTTTTGAGAAGTGGGAGCCTTAAAGAGTTTGTGATTTTTTATTAGAAGTATGTCTTTAGTACAATATTTTTGTTGCTAATTTAAGCATAAACAGGTTATTTGGGTTTCTCCAATTCAACTATCACAATTCAAAATATCACAACCTTCTTTATTTAAACAAAAACTTCTAATTATTATCATATTAGATATTAACACAAATTATACAAATTATATTAACAAATAACATTTTAATAATTTAATGACTGGCAAATGTTTCACTCATTTATGTGTATATTTATTTATTTGTCATTTTTTGGCTCCGTCTATGCAAAATTTTATTTTTAGATTTTTATTAATAGATAATACTTTTTATTTATATCTTAAATTTAAAATTTTTCTTAAAAATGGTTAATAAGCTGAATGTGAATACCTCTAATAGAGTTATAATTTTTTTTCTTGCTGTGGAATGTTATATACAACATTTTAAACAATTTTCGTTTTTAACATGCAAAACTAAATAATAAATTATTATAGTAAAATTAAATAGAGTTTGTCAGTTTATCGGTATTGCAATTGTGTTAATGCAGAAATGTTGCAATTATTTCAGCTAACGATGTATATGTACCAATTACCAAACCAAGTATGCCAACAATAATCAAAAAGAAGTTACCTAGAAAAGTTGTTCAAATCGGTATTAAGAAAGCATAAAAAAAAATACTATTGGGTAGGGGCAATTTCGTTTCTATTATTCTAAGATTAGCAAGAGGCAATAATGGAATTTGAAGAAACTGTTCATTTTCAATCAAAAAGTGTTTTCACACAGAAGCAGTGTGTTCAACTCAGTGTATTTCGCACTGTTTTTGGTGCTTTTTAACATTTTTTGTGCGGAAAATTCTTAAGCTGGTGCGCAGTGCGCTTTTCTTCAATTTTAAATTTTGGCGGCACCGAAGTGTAAGAAAAAAGTTTTTGTGCAACAGTTTGAATACTATTTCATTCAAGTGACAAAATTTTTCCATTTCATTTGACCAAACTCAATAAAAACATACAAGAACAAGAAGGAGTAATAATGTAGAAAACGTGCGCAAAGTAAGTTTCCATTGTAAAATATACATATTAAGTAAAAAAATATTTGCTTTTAAAAAATTTTCTGTTTTAGAGAGTGGTTTGTTATTAAACGATCAAGCCGAGTAGTGTAGTTCATATTTATGAGAACCGGGAATTACAAGGACGGATTGATATTGAAGCTACCTACATTTATTTCAGAAACCATTTATTTTTCAACATAGTCTCCTTTTAGCTCAAGACACTTAGTAAGACGATATTTCAACTTTTTATGCCATCTGAATAATACGATTTTGGGAAGCCTTCAAAATACGCGTTAGTTTCGGTAACACTGTTCTCGCTGTTCTTTTCATCCAATTGAAAAAAAAACTTGCTTTTATTAAGGAAGAAAAGTATCTTCTCAAACCTAATTCCGCTTGCGATTGGCTCCACTTACTTTCCAAGGCCAGTGAGGTCCATTTTTCTATTTTAATATTTATCTAAAGCAAGCTACGAATAAATATAGTTTAAGAAACTAAAAACCACGCTTCGATTCAAACTAATTATCCATATAACCAAATGATTATTCGTACGACGAGTTACAAGTTTTTTTTTTTTTAATATCCAAAATTGTCCTTAGAAATCAGCAAAATCCTCCACTTTCCCGGAAACTTCAATTTTCGCACTAAATTGATTGGCCGTTAATAGTTCAGATATAAGTTCCACGGCCAAGACGCATCGAATATGAAAAACCGGTTCGGATTCGGTTGGCGAAGCGGTTTCGAGTTTTTTTTGTGAATTTATAAAGTCGGCATCAGGAAACGTCAAAAGCCCCCTACTTTCTCAGAAAATATACGGCAACTTCAATTTTCACACTAAAGCGAATGACCGGTCATAGTTCAGATGCATGATCAACGGCAAAAACGTGCACCGAATATGAAATACCGGTTCTAAACCGGTTAGTGAAGTTGTTCCAATTTTTTTTCCCAAAAACGGCTTCGTGAATGCCCAATATCCCCCACTTCCCCGGAAGCAATACGGCAACTCCGATTTTCGCACTAAAGCAGTAACACTGTGTATACAGTTTTATATACCTACATATGTAATAATCACTTATATGAAATGGGTTTCGAGTGTTACAAACATACAAACAAACACACAAGTGAAACTCATATGAGTGTGTTAAAAAATAGCGAAAGTGTGGAGAAGACGGAAATGTCAAACACAATTGTTTTGTCTTTGAAAATGTCAGATGCGCAATTTGGAATTATTTGCCAATCAAATCAGTTAATAGTAATGCCACACGTACAACCGGGCATTGGTCAATCTCTAGTTTCTGTGCGAGAAAAGATCTTCATTGCTTCAAGTCAAATTTGAACTCAAAATAATAATCGTTGTAACCTTTATAAGTTGTCGATAAAAATGTATGCGTAAAAAAAATAAAGAAAGCTTTTTTAGCTGACAGACCCGACTTATCCTTCTCACTCATTTAACTGTGTAACTGCGTTGCGCGCAAAGTTGGATGTAAACAATTGTGGCAGCCATCACTTAAGCAAAATATGATACACTCACTGGTTGGAGTTTCCCAACGCGCCTTCATTCAACTCCTTTAAATTTTTTTAATCACTTTTGCTGTCGAGGTATTTTCTGTGCGACCAATTTTTTGCTGCTACAATTAATAATACTTAACTCCCGTAGTAAATGTCAAGCTAGTTCTTTCACAGAAGAGTGTTAAGTCTGCTTTTTTAATGCACTTTTTTATTTCTCTTTCGATCAATGCGATTGAGTGGTTTTAAGAACAGTCCTCTATATAACTACTATACGAGTATGGAATTTATCCCAGTCTTACAAGTTGCCTTAATTTTGCTCTCTTACCCACAATAATATATTAACGAAATTACTTTTTAATACACCCAACACCGAAAAGAAACATAAAAAAAAGAAAAATAATTTTATACTTACTGATCAATAACCAAACTTTAGCCAGTCCATGAGTATTATACCAGTGGGTACAGATTTGTATGAGTGCAGGAAATGCTAAACCTAATGCTGATAAACAAAGTGCACCAAATAATGAAATAAATAATTCTAAATTTGGTATGGCTACAGCTAATAAAACTAGAAAAAAAAAAAATAACAAAGATTTAAAAAGTTAAAAAGGTTGGTTTCAACATTCCTTTTCGATCACGCGTTGAAGACTTACATGTCACCAAAACCAATGCAGTGCGTACAGCATATTCCCAAAAGATTTTTTTGCGTTGTGGGCCTAATTTTTGTGCCACATAATCGTTCCATGTTATATCGATGGCCACATAGCAAGCCAAACCATGAGTTATGAAAATTGCAAATGCCAACATCGCCTTAACACATTGAGCCAAACTGTTTTAAAACAAAGATAACGACAATTATCTCTCAAACTTGCTTTAAAAAAAAAAACTGCATGTATTTTTGTTATTAACACTTACATATCTTTAGCAGGTAAATTAAGTGTAATTGATCCTTCAATATCATTGCCATAGTTGAGGTAACCAAATAAGCCCATGCCCACATAAAGAAAGACAATTAAAACCATTGCTACATTTAGAACACCACATGAGCCGCCAAATTTCTTTGGCGTTTTCATTTCATTTTCCAAAGGCAAAATTACGCCAATAGCTGAAATAGATTTAGATTTCGGCCTTAATTTTTTTTGTATATAATATATGGTAATAATGCGAAATACAGCTAAGTTATGTGGCCTCAAGACTCCAAAAAGTTTCTAAGATTAGAGAGGTGGAGAGAGAGGTGGATGTTTACTTTAAGACAAGATAGTAAACAGGTAATAATCAACCATACAGAACGAGCATATTCAATACTAACACTTATAGCCTATGGAGAGCAAGAGTTACAGTCATGCATATTTTTATTAACCTTGGACCAATACTTCCTATATATGCAGTTTCGGGACGTTGGTCTTGAACATACCAATAGCAACGCGGAAAGACCACTGGTCTTGAAGAAGTATTCTTCTACGCTTGCGCGTCCATTAGCACGTCTCTTCAGCATAATTTACCATGATGGTGAGTTTCCATCGTGCTGGAAGGTCGCTAATGTAACACCAATCCCCAAAAAAGGTGAGGCAAACAACCCTGAAAATTACCGCCCAATTGCAATTTGCTCTGCGCTTTCCAAAGTAATGAAAAGCATGGTTAACCATCACCTTATGAGGTATCTGGAGTCGCATAAACTACTTTGTAAAGGTCGTTCTACTGGCGATCTTATGGCATATCGCTCTGAGAAATGGTGCCACTCAATCCATCATTTCGGTGAAAGCATGGTGGTGGCTCAAGATATTTCCGAAGCGTTTGACAGAGTGTGGCGTGGTGCGCTACTGGCAAAACTTACTGCTTTTGGTGTCGGTGATGACTTCTCTCGGTTTATATCGAGTTTTCTCAGAGACCGCACTATACGAGTTGTTATAGATGGGGTCTCATCAAACGAGTTCAAGATTAATTCAGGGGTACTGCAAGGCTCCGTTCTTTCTCCTACCCTATTTCTTATTTTCCTCAACGACCTTCTCTATTAAACTTCCAATCCTATCCACTCTTTCGCAGATGACAGCAGCATTTGTACTCTTTTGGTCATAGGCCCAGCCTATCATAGATCACTGCCAAGAGGCTAAATATGAACGATTCATTGAATAGTGATCTTCTATTAATCTCCGAATGGGGTCGTAAAAACAGGGTTACTTTTAACGCTCGTAAGACCCAATGTTGTTTATTAACACACAAACAAACGACCGCAAATGCTGCTTCATCTGTACTCATGGTTGGTATAAATATTGAGGAATCGGATGCTCTTAATGTTCTTGGAATGAAGATACAGTGTGACGTTCGCTGGACATAACACATTTTACATGTCTCCAGAGAAGCATTCAAGTGTCTCGGTTTTTTGAAACGGTGTAAGATGTACTTCACTCCATCCGATCTCCTTACTATTTATACCACCTACATTTCGACCTAAAATGGAATACAACTCTCATGTTTGGGCCGGTGCCTCAAAGTCTATTTTGGGGTTACTCGACCGTGTGCAGGAGAGGGCGAAGAAGCTCATCAGTGACAGTAGGTATCCAACTCTATTGATTCACTGGAGCATCGACGCAGTGTGGGGTGCGTTACTCTGGTCTATCGTTACTACAATGGATTTTGCTCTGACGAGATTAGGGATCTTGTTCCCGAAACTCGCACATTTTTACGTAGCATGCGTTCATCGTCTAGAGCTCATCCATTTGTGGTTGATTGCCCGGGGAATCGCACTACGCATTACAGAGAGAATTCGTTTTTCAGCTGCTTCGTCTGTGGAACAAGTTGCCTGCAGAAGTGTTTCCTGTCTGTTATAACGATGGAAAATTCAAGTCAAATGTTCACAAACACTACTCCCGCTTTCCCCCTCCTCACAACCTATTTTCCTAGTTCTGGTACAATGCACTGCATATGTAGGGGTCATCCCCTGAGTACTGGTCCAATATAAAAATAAACAGCAAGGCAATGAATAACATTCGAAAGAAATTAATAATGAACATATATATAAAGAAAACAGGGACGATTGTGAAAAAATATATGCACGATTCCCCGCAAAGCACATACATTTTTGAAATTTCAGCTACTTGTGGTTGTTTGCAAGTTTTTTAATACTTCTAATACTGATTGTTATTGCCACTTATTTATATAGAGTTAGTGTCGGTGAATTAAAGAGATAATAAGGCTAATATATATCTTTTACTTCTTATTGAAAAAAAACATACACACAATATAATACTCTTACTGCCAGTAACGACTTAGGAAAACAAGTGAAAAAATGTTATGTATATTAGAAAACTATGTGTGCAGGTGTTTAGTCTTGCATGCCTACAAACATGACAGCATTTGTACTGTAAATATTCACAAAAAATTGCTTGTCTTAAATAAAAAGTGGGAATAATTTGTTTTCTTTTGCTACGTCGAATGCGTTAAAAGCAACATACTATACGAGGGTGGTTCGGAAACTTCTTAGCCTATCAATGAAAGAGAATAGTTAGTTTTTCAAAAATATTTTTATTTTTCAATAAAATCTCCTGAAACTTCAATACACTTAGTCCAACGCTTTTCTAGCAATTCTATAGCTTGATTAAAATAGTTTTCCTCAAGGTCTTCAAAATAGTGGTTTACAACTGTAATTGTATCTTCATTTGAGGTAATATGCCTGCCAGCAAGGAATTTTTTTAGATTTGGGAACAGATAAAAGTCACTGGAAGCTAAATCAGAAGAATAAGGTCAAGCAACTCGTACTTCAATTCGTTGATTTTAGCCGTTGTTAAAACAATCTTGTGCGCTGGTGCGTTGTCTTGATGAAAAATTATTTTTTTGTGTTGTAAGCCAGGACGTTTTTCTCGAATTTGTACATTCAATTGATCCAAAAGGTTGCAATAGTACTCTGAATTTATTGTTTTACCCTTTTGCAGATAGTCAATCAATAAAATACCTTTGAAGTCCCAAAAAAACCGTTGCCATACTAAATTGCTTTTGCCTTCTTTGTGGCACTTCCTCCAGCTTCAGTCCATTGTTTGGATTTTTCTTTTATCTCTGGATTATAGTGGTGGATCCATATTTCATCAACAGTTATGAAACGACGCTTGAAATCCATTTTATTTCGCTTAAAACGGTCCAAACAAGCTTGAGAAATGTTCATTCTTATGCGTTTTTGGTCGACTGTCAACAAATGCGGCACCCAACTTGCGGAAAGCTTTTTCATCTGTAGTTCTTCATGTAAAATTGAATGGACTGGTTCATTTGAGATACCCTTGATATTAGCTATATCACGCACTTTTATTCGTCGATTATTGAATACCATATCATGCACTTTGGGTACAATTTCTGTTGTTGTTGCTGTTTTTGGACGTCCACTACGTGGTTCATCTGCAATGCTTGTACGACCACGTTTATATTCAGCAACCCAATTTTTTACTGTTGCATTTGAAGGAGCACTTACACCTAACATATTCACTACATCATTATGAATTTCTTGTCCCGATAAACCTTTTTTATGTAAATATTTAATGACACCACGCATTTCTATTTTTCCATTGCTAAAAAATCGCGGATGCGTCTTTTGTGAACATCTGTTTCTATATTAAGGAGTTACCAGATCGAAACAAAATTTAACATGTGTTCACAGCAGAGATGGAAGTTTTCAAAACACTTTTTTCTTTTTTTGTTTATACCGCGCTTTTTGTGCTAGGCTAAGCAGTTTCCAAACCGCCCTCGTAGATGGCCACATCGCTTACATTTTTTTTTTAACTTGGACCAGTACTCAGGGGATGACCCCTACATATGCAGTGCATTGTACCAGAACTAGGAAGATAGGTTGTGAGGAGGGGGAAAGAGGGAGTAGTGTTTGTGAACATTTGACTTGAACTTTCCAACGTTATAACAGACAGACACGTCTGCAGGCAACTTATTCCACAGACGAAGCGTACGGCTGAAAAACGAATTCTCTCTGTAATGCGTAGTACGACTCCCTGTGCAATCGACCACAAATGAATGAGCCCTGGACGATGAACGCGTGCTACGTAAAAATGTGCGAGTTTCGGGAACAAGATCCCTAATCTCGTCAGAGCAAAATCCATTGTAGTAACGATAGAACAGAGTAACGCACCCCACACTGCATCGATGCTCCAGTGAATCAATAGAGTTGGATACCTTACTGTCACTGATGAGCTTCTTCGCTCTCTCCTGCACACGGTCGAGTAACCCCAAAATAGACTTTGAGGCACCGGCCCAAACATGAGAGTTGTATTCCATTTTTCGTCGGATGTAGGTGGTATAAATACTAAGGAGATTGGATGGAGTGTACATCTTACACCGTTTCAAAAAACCGAGACACTTAAATGCTTCTTTAGAGACATGAAAAATAGGATCATTCCAACGAACATTACATTATATTTTCATTCCAAGAATATTAAGAGCATCCGATTTCTCAATATTTATACTGTCCATGAGTACAGATGAAACAGCACCTACCGTCGTATGTTTGTGTGTTAATAAACAGTACTGGGTCTTACGAGCATTAAAAGCGACTCTGTTTTTCGACCCCATTCGGAGATTAATAAAAGATCACTATTCAATGAATCGTTCATATTTAGCCTCTTGGCAGTGATCTATGATAGGCTGGGCCTATGACCAAAAGAGTACAAATGCTGCTGTCATCTGCGAAAGGGTGGATAGGGTTGGAAGTTTGATAGAGAAGGTCGTTGAGGAAAATAAGAAATAGGGTAGGAGAAAGAACGGAGCCTTGCGGTACCCCTGAATTAATCTTGAACTCGTTTGATGAGACCCCATCTATAACAACTCGTATAGAGCGGTCCCTGAGAAAGCTCGATATAAACCGAGAGAAGTCATCACCGACACTAAAAGCCGTGAGCTTTGCCAGTAGTGCACATTGCCACACTCTGTCAAACGTTTTTGAAATATCTAGAGCCACCACCTTACTTTCACCGAAGTGATGGATTGAGTGGTAAAATTTCTCAGAGAGATATGCCATAAGGTCGCCAGTAGAACGACCATTGCGAAATCTATATTGACGGTCACAAAGTAATTTGTGCGACTCCAGATACCTCATAAGGTAACCATCACCTTACCATGCTTTCCATTGCTTTGGAGAGTGCGGAACAAATTGCAATTAGGCGGTAATTTTCAGGGTTATTTGCCCCCTTTTTTTTTGGGAATTGGCGTTACATTAGCCATGAAATGCCATCCGGTCCAGTAGTGTTATTTATGTCGAGGTCGGCCAAAACCCTTTTGACTGCCCGACCCAGGAAGAGTATCATTGGCATCTTACAGATACCCTTTCGAGCTCGGGAAGTGATTGACTGCTTTCCGGCAAGCAGGAATTGCTTGCGAAGATTTCAGCCAACAGGTTAGCTTTGTCAACCGGGTCGGTGAATGCTTAGTCGTTCCTTAAGAGAGTTGGGATTGATGAACTAGCACTGTTCTTTACCCTCTTAACGAAAGACCAAAAGGTCTTACTGCCTCGGAGAGCTGCAAGGACCTTGAAACGAAGGCGCTGTTCGTGAAGAAACTTTTCACGCCTAAGTACCTTGGCACACGAAGATCTTGCCTTTTTGCGTAGCAAATCAGCACTTTCACCTAACACATTCACCATATCATTATGAATTTCTTGTCCCGATAAACCTTTTTTATGTAAATATTTAATGACACCACGCATTTCTGATTTTTCCATTGTTAAAAAATCGCGGATGCGTCTTTTGTGAACACCTGTTTCTATATGAAGGAGTTACCAGATCGAAACAAAATTTAACATGTGTTCATGTGCAGAGATGGAAGTTTCCAAAACAGCTAAGAAGTTTCCAAACCGCCCTCGTAGGTGGCCACATCGCTTACTTTGGACCCTAACTATAATGCAATTTGCACCTATAAATAAGAGTTAGGCAATGTTGAGGCGAAATCCGAAGACGTTTTTGTACTTTTTGTAACTGAGGACGACTCTTACAACTCATTACAAAGTACCAGAGACGAATTAAATCAGTCAATTTTTTTCGGGTAACCGTACTTCAGTGTTGGCTAACCAAATTATGCCACAAATCACATTGATTATCATAGAAAAAGCTTAATGAATTCTATTGATTTAAACCAAATACGACCATTTGTGACGAAGAAATAAGTTTTGTTACATCATTGCCACAAGGGCAATAAATAAGAATCCAAGTAAACTGGAGAACTCAGAATATTCTAAGGAAACCTGCGGTCTACCTACCATCAGAGGTATACAGGAGTGCACACTTTTGTAGTCAGGTTGGCGAAAATCCATCAATTAGACTACAAACTGTTCAAAAAAGTTCAAACCTTTGCGACTATTTTTTTTTTTCAAATTTGAAAGGGGCAAGCAATTTAGATCAAAAGAGCGGATTATGATGGCTATTATTGAAAAAAATGTCCATCTGATGGCAACTTCATAATTTCGAAGAAATAGAAACCTAGAAAAATGCTGTTCTGAATATATCGAGCTAAATGGAATTAAGTTTGGAAACAAAACGATATTTGGCGAAAAAAAAAATTATTTCATTCCAAAAGTTATGGAATAATCAAACTGCTTCAGTATTGGTATAACCAAGAGACAGTTGTACCAAAACTTAATCACATTACAGGAAAGGATTAAATTGACAGATGATTTTGCTAAATAAAATAAGCTTTATTTGGTTATAACATATATTACTTACCTTCTAAAGCAAACAGAACCGTGCCAAAGAACAACGGAAATCCACTTACTGGAGCAAAAGCTTCTTTATTCTCCGTCGAAACTGGCTCTCGGAATATGTAATAGCATATGATACCGAACGATACCATCGTTATGCCGTTAGCCAAAGTCGAAAACGGAGCTAAATATTTTAAATTTCTTATCCAATTGACTAAAATTAAAGGAAGTAAAATAATGACCATGCATAGACGAACATCCACCGGTTCATCCAGATAATAATCAGCAACGGATTTTATATTTGAAGAAACGAAAACAACATAAACGCAGCATGTACCCAACTGATAGATCAACAAAAATGTATTGACTACATGGCCAATATAAGGAGCGCATTTTTTGAATATCGTTGGTCCCTCACTCAAAGCCACTTCAGCTACTTTGGGATAATTCATACTGGGAGTCTAAAAATAAATGGAGATTTTTCGTGGGCTTAAAATTTCTCTTGTCTAAAATTAACTTTACCTTTTTTCGGCGACATAATTCATATTCTGCTTTTACCAGCTGATGTATACAATAGGTGCAAATCAAACCAATTACTATGGTGCCAATAGTACCCGTCACATAACCGGAGTTTTTAAAAGCATTGGGCATAGCCAGAATGCCCGTTCCCAAAGAACCCTTAAGCAAATGAAAAAGAGTCTCAGAGTTGCTTAACGGACGAAAATGTTTTCCTTTTGTTAACAATACAACAATACAAAAAATATTTTATTACACTTACGTGGTTGGATGCTCCACTACTCGGTGATCATACGGATTGTAATCATCTACATGATTAACCACATATTTATCACCTTTTTCCGTCAATTCCAGTGAATACTTTTTGGGAGTTTTATCCGTAACATCGCTAACATATGCCGGATTTGTATGTCCATTTTTACTCATTCTCGTTAAGTTTCTTTGAACTCAAAAATATCCTTAAACAAAAAGTAAAATAAAAGCACGTCAGCACGCTTTGATATCGCTAAATTTATGAAATATTCACCTCATACACATTCACCTAAAGAGTTGACAAAAAGAAAAAAAAAAAACAAATTAGCAAATAAGCAAATCAAATACAATTACAAAACTAAATTATTCTATTTAAAATATCAAACATTAAATAATTAAAATATTTTGACTAAGTTTTGTACATTTTTGTTTTTTTGCTAAATAAAAATTGAAAAAAAAAACTCTACCGCATCCACTATTCGTTTCATTACAATCTTTACAACATCAAGCAGAACTGTCCTGTGTTTTCACTAAAGAGCTGACGATTTTTTTTTTTTAAATTCGCACGTTCACGTCGTCTGGCTTATGGTTTGAAAATTGAAATACATACATACTATAGGTCTGCAAAATTATATGTGTAAACGTCAAGCGTATTGTTATTTATTGGAAGTATTGTTGTTTTGATACTTCCAATAAATAAAAAAATAAATAAAAAACACGTTTTCGGTCACATTTCAAAAAAAAAAAAAAAAAAAAAAAAATGTTTTATGTTCAATAAGGACATATTTCTGTACAAAGTTGATCTAATAAACGTTTTATAAACATATAATATTTTTTATGAATATACTCGTTTGAGTACAATAAATTTTTCGATTAAAACTTGTTGGCTTGCTTGCTGCTGTTGAGAGCAGTGATGCCAGACATTTTTAATGAAAAATCTTTACTAGCCTTAAAAGTTTTATGTGCATATTGATAAAAAATTAAAATGTATTTAAAATGAATTTTAGGAAAATATTGTATGGAATTCTTAAACTAAAACACATTTCAAATTCATTTAAATTTTTATGAATATGCCCATTAAAATATATTCTTTTTTATTAATTTTGTGTCAAACGCAAAAATAGTTTTTACTAATTATTGCTATAGAGGATAACTATTCTAATATAAAAGTAAGATAAATTGAGTTTTTCTATGCAGCAAGCGTAAACTGAATATTGTTGATAATAATATTGCCAGATATGTCTATGGACGCAGTAGATTCTGCAGCATATCACAGTATTCGGTGAAATTATACAACATGCCACTAGAAGACTTTTTTTTAGCTTGGACCAGTACTTAAGGGATGACCCCTACATATGCAGTGCATTGTACCAGAACTACGAAGATAGGTTGTGAAGAGGGGGAAAGAGGGAGTAGTGTTTATGAACATTTGACTTGAACTTTCCAACGTTTTGTTCATATGAATTAAAAATATTAATTTTGAAAGCGAAACATATATAAGAAATATGTTAGTGATGCACTTTTAATCGAACGAATACAACTAAAAACGTTATTTGAATAATAAAAATATTTGTAGTATAAGAAATCCTATTAATTTTTCTCAATTTCATTATATATTCTTTATTTATTAAAAACGTAAATCCAGGAAATAATTGTCAAAAAGGTGTTAGTTTATATCATAATAATCATTTTTTATTTTTTTTAATTTGTTTTTCAGTTTTCGAATATTAGTTTTTATACATCACTATTCAAGAAATTACAACTGAACATAACGTCATTACCAGAATAAAACAACTAAATTCCTTATTATATTTAAAATCTTTTTTAACAAATGTTTGGTAGTGTTAATGTGTTTGGTAACTAACATATGTGTTAAAACTCAAGTAAGAATTTTTTTTGGCTTTAACATAAAATGAAGTAATTTTCTCTGTACAACAAAAAATTATTTGATGCAGACCCTTAATACATATGTACATATGTATATAAATGAAAAAGATCTGCATATGATGTATATAAATGAAAAAGATCTTTTACAAAAATCAAAAGCGATTAGCAAAAAATAAACATAAAATTTAAATTTATCTTTTTTTCATTTCGTACAAACGAATGTGGTGTTTAGCATTCAAAATAACCCACCAGCAAGTTGCCTGCCCCTCTGTTGGTCTGTCTGTCAGACTGACTGAGCAATTGCTTGTTTCTGTTGGTGCATACAAATGCACGATGAAACAATTTCAGTATCAATGTTGTTGGTGGCCAACGATCTCTACTGCAACACTGACAGTGAAAATTTACCCACTACCCTGTTAGTCTAGAAAAATATGTATTTTTACTCAAATAAATTTTCTTTTCATTTTTTTTTATCCGTCTGCGACATGATTCGGAAGAGATTATGCCAATGTTGTTGTTTAGCACGTGTGTAATTTATGTACGTGCAGTGTTTCTTAAAATGTGTACGAGTATGCACATCAATTTTTGATTGAAAACGATTGAAAAAGTATAATGCCGATATTTCTTTTTAGATGAATTTGTGCAGTAAAACAGTAAACTTTAGATTTTAGGTATTAGCAGTGTGCATACATTCATTAGTAGCGTTGTGAACTCGGTGCGTTTCGCACCGTTTTTGGTGTTTTTAAAAATTATTTTCGGTGCGTTTTTTAAATTTCGGTGGCACCAAACCAAATTCAACTCAACTTTTTTTTTTTTAATATAAGAAACAAGTTTATTCAAGTGCCCAAAATGTTTACGTTTCATTTTGCAGAGCACAATCACAGCACGGCGTTATAATGTGAAAAACGCTCCTAATTATATGCACAGAGTAAGAAAATAAAGAAAAAGAAACATTTCGTTTTATAATATTTGATTTTAGATCCTGTTTTGATATTAAACGATCAAGCCAGGTTTGTCAAATATTGCAATAAATGTAGATACTGCATAGTGTAGTTCGTATTTATGATGGCGCCTGAATTCGTTACTGTTTTGGTAATTGATAAATTACTAAATTATTAATAAAAATATAAATTTTTTCCAAAACGTTTGCATATTGATTATGGTAAATATCATCTTTTATTTGTTATAATTCTGGCAAATTTTCGTGTTATTCAATAAATTATTTTAAAAATAACCACTCTAGCCAATTGATTTTCACTGTTCGCTTACGAAAACACAAATGAAATTTACATTGTGTTTGATAAAATTGTTGTTAATAGAGTTTGATGGCTTGTATTGCCATTCTCGAACTTTTAATTATCCGATAATAGTAAATTTCTTCGACATATTTCATGTGCAAAATTGTGGCTAAAATTGTTCTTTGAAGACCAAGCCCTTGAGCACGACGTCGAATTGAGGTTGATGGATTGCTTTGTACACTTTCTTGACCAGCAGTAATGTTACTGTACGTTGTGGTCCATGCTTGGGTCTATCACCTATAGACCCTCTTTCTGTGAAATCATTCACTACGCAATAGATAGTGCGTTTTGTTGGTATATTGCTTCTCCCAAAAATTTCACTTAACTTTCTCATCGTCACAGTAATCGATGATTCGATGATTTAACGATTAAAATACGTTGGTTGGTTTATCGAATACTTTCCTATAACAAATTTCCCATGCGTCTACTTCACGACTGCCAAATATGAATTGCCTGGAGTAATGTTTACCAAAATGGCGACAAATCAAAATAGTATAACTGTACAGGGTGTCTCGGCGGGCGTGATAAACGCTAGATTTTTCTTAGAATTAAGGAACTTGTAAAATGATTTCGGATATCATTTAAGCTTGATTTTAATTTTATTTACATAAATATAATTTGTATAGCGAATAGTTTAGAAAATTATAGTCTGCACGACATAGAGAATATTTCCTGTAATCTTTTGCAAGGCCCGACTTTTTAAACATCGTATAATATATATTTTTTGAATTTTTTAGCTTAGCGAGTTGTTTGCTATTCCATAGTCCCGTTAGTACACTTTATCTTTTTTTCTTATGGAAAAATTTGGAAATTTGGAGGAGCACTTCAAAGAATTAGACATCCAGTGTTTAATTGAAAAAGTCACAGGCTTATTGACCGCTTCTTTTCTTACGTTAAAGTATAACATCTGAGCTCTCATTCTATGCAATTAAAATGTGTCCATATGTATAAACTAGACAATAATTTTTCAGTTGAATTTAATTCTTCGATGAAAGAAATTTTCAATCATACAAACTAAGGTGCATTAACCAGGTGACAATTTTTTATTTAAAACGACCCGAAGTGTCAAAAATTGTTTATGTTTACACAAATTGAAGTGAAAAAATAATAATATTTTAAACAGTTTGAAAAAGTGCAAAAGAAACAATAAAGAAGATTTCAAAAATATTTTAATTCCTTTTTATCTCAATATTATTTGATCTTCGTTTGTTAAATTAATTTAATTTTTCCAGCTTCAGATCTTTGTTTTTGTTTTTTATAAAAAATTTACAATTTAAAATCTTTTATTTCTCAATATTTCGATAACAATTTGTTATCATCGTCATATAACATTTAATTTCTCCTGACGATGATAACAAATTGTTATCGAAATATTGAGAAATAAAAGATTTTAAATTGTAAATTTTTTATAAAAAACAAAAACAAAGATCTGAAGCTGGAAAAATTAAATTTATTTTAATTCCGTCAAAGGCGTTGCTGTCTGCTATGTAAAAAGAAAAATATTACTGCTTATCGACTTCCCTCAACTCTAAAATAATTTAATTGCTTAAAATGCGTTAAAAACAATTTATGAAAATAATAATACACAATTAATTTTCTTTATATACACTTTTTTCCTCCATTTTCCTCTGTTTTGTAAATATGTTTTAGACAGTATGTGGAATTTTTACACAAACAAAATATTATGTATCTAGCACAGCAACTCTAATCCTGCCAACTAATAATTACACCATGATACAAACATTATTAATATTTAAATGCTGTCCTAAAAGAAATAAGCCTATTTCATTGGTCTCATGCAGAAATGCCCTAACAAACTTAATCGCAACCTGGGTTCATCTACAAATAATTTTTTTTTTGTTCAATTGTTTGCAAAAGGGATATTTATGAAATTATATAATTAAGTTTTTGTGACGCTGTATATTTATGTAAAGTGTAAGAGAATTCATACAAAAAGTTCGGTTCGGCCAAAATGCGAGTTAGGACCTTTCTACATGAGACTAACGATTTAGTCATGAACTTAAGACATTTTAAGCCAAGGGTACAAGACAATAGAAAATTGCAGAAGACATATTCGTACTGATCAACCAACAGACACAAATTTTTGACAAAATTTTGAAAAAATGACCACGAAATGATGCAAGGTCACTAGCGACAATTTTCTTCAAAGTGTCGCCGACGACTACGCAACTACGCAAACGACAATTTCCTCTACGATGTCGTCAATGGCTGTCAACTGAAAATCTGTTTTCTTAGAGTCCCTTTATTTTTCTGTAAAGACTAGATTAAAGACATTGTTGCTGATTTTGCCACCCACGGTCTCTTAAAATATCTTTAGATATTATTTATGTGGCCGTAAATTTTTTATCAGAGAAGGCAATTTTATAAGCCCAACTTAGCGGGCAGGAGTTCCCCAAGGTGGCATTTTGGGACCCACTTTATATTTGATTTACGTTTCTGACATGCCAACCAGTAGTGCGATTCTGTAACTTATATAACGATAATCGAATCATTATGATAATTATAATGATATTTTATCGCATTTGCTATTTTGTAACATTTTCTTAAGGATATTCGTAGTCGATCAAAATCAGCTGTTAATTTTACTGCCGATTGTCGATTTCTTAAAGACAAAAATTTTCTTGCTGTTTATTCAATCGTTACAGTGTATTTTTTTTTTTTAAATTGTGCATCCATGAAATAAAGTGCTTACAATCAGATTTTTAAGACATAAAAATATTTATTATATATTAAATACATAAATAAATACATAAAATATTTATTAAATACATTTTCAAAAACGAAAATTTCAGTATAATATTTTCAAGGGATGAAACAAGTTTGAACGCTTCAAGGGATAATCATTGTGTTTATCGGGAGTTGGACGATTCCTTTGAGTTGACAATTAATGAATTTAAAAAGTTATATTGATTATCACCAGTCTTAGTTGTGGTCATTCTGAACATATAGAAATTAGTACATATAAACAAATAAATGAAACATATGGACACATATTTTATTTTACTTACCTTATTACAAACTAAATAATATTTATTGTCACTTAAAAACTAAAATCACAACAAAAAAAAATCAATATGTATACATATTGTTATGGAAAAGTTTATTGTTTTTTCTTTTCTTCTTTGTGGTTTTCGCTTTTTTCTGGCAGAGATGCCACGTGTTGTTTATATGAATGAACGGAAAAATACAGCTGTTTACCATCGTTAGAATTCAGTTTTAGTTACAGAATCAATCAATCGTTAGTGCAAGCGATGAAATTTGATGACAAAAGTTGCGATTATCGAATCGTTAAAAGTTAGAGAATCGCACTACAGATCTGGTATTCACACTTCAACTTTTGCAGATGACATAGCATTCTGCAGCGTTCGTGAATTAGCTTCACATAATTTGCAGGAGTATATTTCAATATTAGAGAAATGGTTAAAACTTTGGAAAATCAAAGTTAACGAACAAAAATGTTTACATGTTACATTGACACTGCGAAAAAAAACATGTTCTTCTATCCAAATCAACAACTCACCTATTGCGCAGCATAATGAAGTCAAGTACCTTGGTATTCACCTCGACCGTAGGCGGACGTGGAAGTCTCACATTGATGCGAAAGTCATCACTCAGTTGAAATTAAAAGTAGCACAATTAAATTGGCTTATGGGCAGAAATTCTACATTGAAGTTAGATTGCAAACTTTTGTTATACAACGAAATCCTAAAGTCTAAGCGGTGGTACGGAATTCAATTATGGGACACCGCCTCAGCGTCAAACATTGAAAAAGTTCAAAGGCTACAAAACAAAATTCTTCGAACAATTACTGCAGCTCTATGGTATGTAAAAAAAAACTCCCGAATTCACCAGGATCTGTGTGTTCCACTAGTAAAAAATGAATTTTCAAAGTATGTGACAAGGTATATCAGCAAATTGAAACTTCACTCAAACCCTCTTGCACGCAACATACTTAATTTTAGCGGTCACACTCGGTTGAGAAGAAGGGATACCCTTGCCACCATCAGAGCGTTAAATAGGTGATTTCACCGACATAATTGGCGCAAAATAAAACTTTTTGTCTAGCCTTGGCTGGACTTAGTTATTTTAAGATTTAAATACTAATAGTTAGTTCACATTGTGAAGATTCAATAAAGAAATAAAAGAGATAAATAAAAGACATTTTATAAGCCTATGTCATCTGGGAGGATTTTGTAACCGAGTTTACTCCTAAGAACTGGATAGAAAATTTCGACAGAGATTCTATTAAAAACTTGGTTCCTGTAGGGTGTAGTTTAAAAATCTGTTTTGTTTGTAGCGTTCAAAGAATTTGCCGGCAACATATATAAGTGGATGTTTTTTTTTTTTTTTTTTTTTTTTTTTTTTTTTTTTTTTTTTTTTTTTTGTGAGGCAATATTAAGGCAAGGACCAAACTTTTATTATTAAAATATTAAAAACAAATTTATCTTGTATGACTCTTAACATTTTAAGAATCACTGCTACGATCCTTTTATGGTTTTTTTATGAGGCAGTGATTTATTGATATTATCCAAATATTTTTCGAGAAAAATCATAAATTTTTACAAACTATTGTACTTCTCGTAATTTTTGGCACAATGTATTTGTTTTCTAATTAATGTTATTTTCACTATTGTTCTTTATGCAACGGTCTAAAAATTATTCGTGATCTTTAATGTAAAGAGGAAAATCAGTGGAGTGGAAGGAATTGCTGAAAAATCATAATGAAATGAAAGTGACAGTACTCGTAGAAGAGCAAAATCGATGCCTGTGTTTTGAAAGTCTACAATTGATGTTTTTGAAGGCCCAGTTTTTTTAATTTAAATTTAAGTTGTACTTAAATACAAATTCAGTTTCCAGTCTTAAGTAATTGCTCTTATTTCAATGCAACGAAATTAAATTGCAAACATTGTAAAAAGTGTGTCAGAGAAGAGCTGAAAAATTCTTGTAGAAATTTGTTTAATTTGTTACCGGCAAAGAAAAACTTAATGATTTTATTTAATGCAATGTTATTTTTATTTAAATATCACTTCGTGTTGTTGTTTAGTACAAAATTAAGTACTCATTTTATAATATCCTCTACAGATAATAGTTCGAATGTGTGGGACTCGTTTACCATTTTTAGGGCCATTATTACAATCTAACGATAAAGTTCTTGATAGTTAACCTTAACATTAGTTAACGTGAACGATAAAATCACCATAAATTTTTTGCCATTTCTACTACTGAAATTAAAATATTTTCAGCAGAAAGTATGGCAGCTCCAAATGCTTAAAGTTAACTTTCATATTTACTATGAGGATAAACCTGCTGCTAAGTTAGCAATAAATTTTCATGTTAATGTTAACTTGTAATAACCATAAAAAAATTAACTGCAAGATAAAATACTAATGTTAGCTATTCGTCAGTTGTAATAATGTCCCTTATAGTAATACACATGGCTCCTTTATTGCAATATAGTCATCACTTAAAAAAGCTTGTTTCGACAAAAACACATTTAAAATATTTAGCTTCAATACATCCCTTAGAGTTTTTTTTTTAAGAAAATATCTCCTAAAGGAAACAGTTTAAAAGTAATTTGAATGAATTTTTGGCACAATATAAAAAGTGGTAGGTACTGTTAACAATTCTGTATTGTTAGCTCGAAAAGCTAAATTTTTGAAATATGACTATGTTGCACTAAACGAGCGACATGTGCAGGAGTATAACAGAAAGTATTGCGAAAACAGTTAAACAATGGTGATAAGCATTACTTTTTGCACAAATAAGCATATTATATTGTTTGCTGCTGTCTTTCTTTACAATAACCATCACACCTCAACTTATCGAAACAAAAATATTTATGACTACGTTATTTTTTGTTTAAGACAAACAATCCTTTGTAAAAGTATATTGTACAAGATATCTAACGCTTTGTGGGCACGCAATCATAGGCACATGCATATTTACACGCGCACGTAGTTCGGCATGATTTTCGCATTTTTTTTATTTAATTGTGACAGTATAACGGTGTTTTCTTTACACCTTTGATACACGGTTAAAGGGTATTATGTTCTTTTCAACAAATGTTGCACATAAAACTCGCTAAAAATGTAGCATGCCGTACACTGTACCTCGAGTAAGGTGAAGATACTGCTCTTTTTTGCATCTTTATTTCATACGCATTTATGCAAATAGGAGATGATAGCTTGTATTTGACAAAAATAGTGACTAAAATGTTGGTTTGTTAAAAGTAGTCATGATCTATTTAAAACGCTAAGTGTACATTAAGGCATTTTGTTAATATTTTTTATTCTTTTGTGTTAATAACAAATGTAAAACTTTTTAAGGTCCATTATTACAACTGAAGGATAAAGTTCTTAATAGTTAACCTTAATATTAGTGAACGTGAACGATAAAGTCACCATTCAAATATTACCATTTCTACAACTGAGGTTAAAAAATTTTCAGCAGACAATACGAGTACGGCAGCTTTAAATGCTTAAAGTTAAGTTTTTACCATGAGGATAAACCTGCTGTTAAGTTATCAGTAACTTTTCAGGTTAATGCTGACTTGTAATAACCAAAAAAAAAAAAAAATTATCTGCAAGATAAAATTCTATTGTTAACTATTCGTCAGTTGGAATAATAGCCCTAAGGGTGAAGGCAAGCGATCGAAAACAAATGATAAACATTTTAAAGGCAGCAGTTTTTATCAGAAAAGAAAGCACCAAAGCCAAAGAAAGATTATTAAAGACAAAGTTGTATGCCTTGGTATAATTATACCTATAGCAATATATGCAATTTCTGAACTAGATCGGTCAGCAGTTAATTTTTTTTTTTTTTGAAGTACTATCTCTATTTGTAGAAGAATTGTCCCGACCTTAGAATGTTAAAATAAGCAAGTGATTTGAAATCCCTAGTGACTTACAGCTAGCGCAACCAAAATTTGTGTGTCAAGTGTAATTCATCTGTCAAAAATCCAAATAGTGCGGCGTCAACCCTTTACATCTGGAATCAGCGTTGCCATTTGTTGGACGGATATTATTCGTTTGCTCGGCTGGTCGGCTAAACCTTATTTTGGTCTTTTTGAAAAACTACGACTATGTTTTAGGAAACTCATAACATTGAAAAAACACTACTAAGTTTTAGGAAAATCCGGACATTAGTCACCTCAAAAATTTTAAGCTCTCGGCAATCCTAGCATGAAAAGCAAATGTCAAATATTTTTTTTATAAAAATCAAGGCGAATTCATACCAGGTATATGCAAGAGCAATAAATACAACATTACAAAAAAAAAATTTTTTTTTCAAATGTTGCACCTAATTTTAAAAATTTTCAACCGTGTTGATTGTAACCCTGATATCACTATTTCACAGTGGAATTTGTTGCGCTTATCAGAAATGAAACTTTATTTCACATTATTGTTATTTTTGTTGTTCATTCTATAATTTAAAAACTTTATCGAATAAAAATTATACTTTATGTAAAAAATACATATATGTTTTTCAATATTAAAAAAATTGGTCTTTACGGAAGGATTTTGGTAGATTTTAGATCCAAGTTTGGTCGGATTGAAAGTTCTTGAGAGGCAATCCTGATTGGAATATCCAGTTTTGAAGCTAACTTTTCTGTCTCTCAGTAAAGTTAGCTTCAAAACAAACCTTACTCATTATTAGTGATTTTTATTAAACAAGGTTGGTGAACGTTAACGTTCTTAATTAATGCCCCTATCAAGATTCACAACTTAACTGAAAGTTGTGTTGTAGTTGTAAAATTCCGTTTATGGTTTACAAGACAACACAACTTTCAATCAGCTGTTCAGCTAGTTGTCTTTGTTAAATTGTTAATCTTATTGTGATTTACAACCAGTTGTAAGTTGAGTTGTAAAAGCTGTCAAAAAAAGACAACTGTTTTTAGCTAGTTGTGTTTTTGAATTCAAATCAAACAGAAATGGAAAAAACGATGTAAGTATGTATTTGAAAAGCAAAATAATTATGTATGTATACTTACTCGCAATTTTTGAGAAAAATTTCGAATTAAGAGCAAATTGACCGTATAGTAGATTTAATGCAAAAAAAAAAAAAAAATAAAAAAAATAAAAATCGAGAAATTAGCACGGGCAATGGTCACTATGGATTAAGCCACCAAATTTAGGGGAGACCTGGGAGAAGTTCGCTGTTGACTAACGACACAACTCATCTTAGTAGGGACAACGTAAAAGCACAGCGTTAAATTATGTCGCGCTTTCACCCCAATTTAATTTGTCCTGTTAGGTAACCGGTTTATATTCATATAATTTCAAAAAAGTGCACAGAATTTTTGTAGTTTAAAATCAGGTTGAGGAATTCTGTTTTCAGAACATACAACCCTAGATGCAACTTTAAACAGAATAAATATTGGAAAAAAAATTGTAACTCATTATGACGGAATTGTATTAATTCTTTTCACCAAGGTAGTTTCGCTTTTGACTTACAAAATGAACCAAATCCAGGCACAAAAGTGTAAAAAGGGTATCATAGGCCCCTATTTTTACACTTATATAAATATGTAAAAATATAAGTTTTTTTTAAATAAGAAATTGGTAATGAACTATAACTTGAATTTGTATTTAAATCTATACCAAAACTACTGTCAAAATTGCGTTTTATCGCTTTATGATTTCAATAGCCTTATTCACAATCTCATGCATTTCAGATTGTAAATTTGTACTATTGAAAATATTGGCTCTCGATTATGAATAACATTTTTGGTTCATCAGCTTTGGTCTCTGATTGCAATTAAGGGTTGTATGTGTATGATATAAGTATGTGTGTACTACTAATTTTAGTCGTGCACACATGCAAAAATGTAGCAAGTGCATCTCCATAATAATATTAGTGAAAAGTAAAAATATCCTAAACCATTTAGTAACTAATATGATGCAATATCATTTGCTCAAGACTGTGAACAAGACTAATGCGATTAATATGTCCAGTTGCTGTTGGTGCCCCCTTAATATACGAGTAATTATTCGTAGTTCGCAAATGTGTGTTATTCACATTCAATATGCAAATATTCAAAGATAATATTTTTCATAAGAAACCTAAAAATACTCGTCGAAAATTGAAAACCTATAAACTAGCAAAAATACATTTTATGTTTATATACAATACATGTTCATACATGTTTCGTATTATAAACCATATAATTATCTGAGGTATTCATTCGTATTCATATTTGAAATAATTTTAATCAACTATTGGTATTTTCCCAGAATTAAATGTAAGCTTTTAATTTTAATTGAAACTGTAAGAAGAGTACAGGGTGTTCCAATAAGACATTTGTATAACTTGACAGCTGGCATGTTAAAGCTACGCATTTGATAAAAAAGGAACGATGTAGGGTTCAACTGTTTATCGAGATATTTATTAGGTGTACAACTTTGCTTCCGCCGTTTTGCAATAGATGGCTGTAGCTGTAAGTGGTAGACGAAATAAATAAATCCTAGATGTAATACAATAAGCTTAGACATTTGAAAATATATGATCAGTAGTGTTTTGTCTACCGTTCTGTACGCACGTGTTTTTCATTGTCGTCCGTGTTTTCTGTGCTTGTACTTATGTTTATTATTAATTTGTAAATAAACGAAATTATACCGGAATAGGTAGAGTTTTGTTTTATATAATGTGTGCACGTGTTTTTTTATTATTTTATTTTTTCTCTATTTATTTTATATGTTGCTCCTATGTATTTATTACCTTACGGTGTTGAACTAATTTTTGCTAGTCTGAGCAGTGTCAAAGGTATATGCACTAGGCACTGATCAGTTTTAACTAATTTAATTCCAACATTTTAAATGCTGTGATAACGTTTGCTTTGGTCGTTCCGCATGTTAAGTTCACAAACATTACTCCCTCTTTACTCCTTCTCATAATCTATTTTCCTAGTTCCAGTACAATGCACTGCATATGTAGGGGCTATCCCCTGAGTACTGGTCCAAGATGAAAAAAATAATAATAAAAAAAAATATAACGTCATCGAAATACTGGTCGATTTGTGTCTGCATCATAAAGTTATTCTCAAATAAACACGCCAGCTTACGAGCCAAGCTATCATTATTTGCGGGAGGTTTCAATTTTCTGCTTTAATATCAAGAAATCCACGGCTGAGGCTTATCGAATGTTCTCAAATATCTATTGTGAGGCCGCTATTAGTGAAAGAACGAGAGTAGTTTTAACGCTTCAATAACGGTCATTTTGACGTTGCAGATTAAACGCCGCCAGCAGACGCTGCCGGAGGTTTTACCGATCACCGCTCTGCTAATAAACCTTTGGTGAGGGTTTTGGAAGTCCAGCACAATATAAGTCATGCAACTTCCTAGAGTTTTATTTGCTACAACAAAAGAGGAACACCTACTCTTCTATACCTCAGAGAGCAGAGCGTCCTAGTTAGCTGTACACGAAGACCTCCCTGGGGGGACAAAGTATAGTTTTGATAGAAAAACACAGAAAATAGTAAAACTTGTATACTATGAAAGGAATGTAAACAAAAGAAAATCAGCTGTTCAAAAGTCTGCTAATCTCCAGTGCTTAAGGCCCGTTATTGTAACTTAGTGTTAGTTAAAGATAGATAATATCGTCCGGATATTATTATAATTTTCTTCTAACCTAAAAGTAAACGATAAGTTACCGGGAAGACAATTCTGCCTATAACTTTTAAAGGCAGATTTTCTACTCTGCAAATTGCAATCAAGTTGAAGTTTAGTAGCAACTACAATGTTTACTTCCTAAAAGTAGTCTTTACTTTGTGTTTTGTTGCCATACTTAAAAAAAATAAATTTTATTCAGTGTTGTCAACTCGGTGCGTTTCGCACTGTTTTTAGTGCTATTTTAAACTTTTTGTGCGAAAAATTCTTAAGTCGGTGCGTTTTTTCATTTTGGTGACCTTAAACAGTCGATAATAGGCAGTGAAAATAACAGCTGATTTGGGTCGACAGCAAATATAATTAAATGATAATGCTTAATAATAAATCTGATAAAATATCGTTATAATTATTGTAAAGGTTACGGAGTAGTACTAGAGGCCAAGTTTGCCAAACTCGAATTCCAGCTATTGAACGAATTTGGTGGCTTGCCATCAGGCTAGCTATCACACCCATTTTGACTGTATAATAGTCGCCTAAAAAGCTGTTTCATTGTCGTATTTTTAATATAAAAATATTGTACTACTTAAAATATAAAATATTTTTTTAAAAAAGGAAGAAAATCAAAATTCGAAAAAATCAAATTTATTGGAATATAACGCTTTTCTTCTCATTTTGGTGCATTTTCAAAGTTGGCAACGCTGATTTTATTTTACAGGCAAGCTACAATAATGAAAAACTTTACCACTAAATTGCAATAATGGCTGTAAGAATTGTAACATGATACAAAAAACAGGGTTGCCGCTTCGCTACAACAATACAACAATAAAAAAAACAACAGGTATTTTGTTTGTGTAAAAGACGAATTCACATTTAAGCTGTCAAAACTAGTTGATAAAGAACATGTACAAAAATTTAAATGGCGCCGAAAAAGGTAAACAATACTTGACAGAGGAAGTGCCGCCATATTAACCGAATTCGCCGATGCATCTACCTAATAATTAATTCGCCTTGAATTGTAAGAATCTAAATTAAAGCAGTTCGACTTTAAATATAATCTTTTTCACTACGATATATAGTAACAGCATTTTATTTAAAGATTTGTTTTATCAACTATTAAATTTAACAAACAACAATTAAGTTTTTTATTCGCTATTTAAGCTTCTAACATTTATACCAGTAAAAAAATTATAAATAGCTTGTTTTCTATGTTTATGTCGACATTTCATAGGAACTACCCTAATCATCAGTAGACTTTGGAAATTTTTGAAAGATATTCTCAAACATTCAACTTTATATCCCAACAATCCAAATAAATTGCTGAGAATTTAAAAAGAAAAATGCTCTAATAATATCCGTCAAAACACAAAAAACAAGCTTTTCTATTTATAAACGTCTCTAACATTTCTTTACACCTTTCAAACAAATGAACAACCGTTGGTTGATACGATTTGCTTTTTGAAAGCATCGAAAAGCAGAGAACAAAAATTCAAACAATTAAGTTTTTTATTCGCTATTTAAGCTTCTAACATTTATACCAGTAGTTATAGGGTAGTTCCTATGGAATGTCGACATATAGATAGCTGGGAAACATAGAAAACAAGCTATTTATAATTTTTTTACTGGTTTAACAAACAACTATTAATACAGTTTATTTTAGCATGAAATTTACCCTAATTTTGAAAGACCCTATATGATCCCGTTTATATGAGTGAAATGCTTTTTTTTTTGTCTATTTCTTATTTAGTCACCAGTATACACAAACATACCTTGTACGTCTACAGGAAACAAACTATTAGTCTAAACAGATATAATGTATTTAATACACTTAAATTTTATGTGTGAAATGTGTTTCTTTCTATGTGTTTCTTTCTGTTGTTGATTTAATCAAACTTTTAATTTATACAATGTGAATTTATTGAAATCACGACGTGCCTTTACGTGCTCAAGCGAGTCAAGGTCAAGTTCAATATCAGTTCTTGGACACATTTCGAAAAAAGGGTTTAACTTTATGGACCGGGATTTTACATACATATATGTGGCAGCACGACCACAATTGACAGTTGTCATAACCGAAAGACTTAGTAAAAAGATCTGGCAATTCGTTTTTTAACTTGATTTGATACCGGCACCACGTTTTTGTTTTTTAACCTTAAAGAAGATTTAATACAATAAAGATTAAATAAACGATAAATTATAGTGGCTTTTTATTTTTCCCTATAATATTGGTGACCCCGACGTGATTTGAACACGCACAAAACACGAACAAAAACGTGGTGCCGGTATCAAATCAAGTTAAAAAACGAATTGCCAGATCTTTTTACTAAGTCTTTCGGTTATGACAACTGTCAATTGTGGTCGTGCTGCCACATATATATTATTTAATTGCAATTTCATCAATTAGTTTACCAAACAAAATAATTTATGTATAAATTGGAAAACATCACAGTTGTTGTTTTGTATCAAAATTAAGTATATAAATACATATATGTTAAATAATTTTCTAAGTTTAAATAAGTACAAAACAAATCGTGCTCACTTGTGGTGACATGTTGGCTTTTAATTATTTTAATTTTAGTTGAAAATTGAAATTTTTTAACGCCAACACAAATCTTGTAGATATTTAAATAATTTTTGAATTTTAAGTAATTACACTGCCCAACAAATCAAACTCTTTTATAAACGACAACAATTTTGACCACGGTATTTGGAAGAATAAATCGTTTAGGTTGTTAGTTGGCTTGTGGTCGCTCTTTTATTTTGGTGACATCTGTCTAATCCGTTGCTAGTCACTTTTACTGATGCCATGACAAGTTACACAATTGAGCAGTATGTTCAAATAATGAGACTTTATTATCAAAATGAGAGCTCGTGTTTGTATGAGAAATTATCTTTAGAGACGAGGCTACATTAACAAGCAAAACGGCCGTATATGGAACGACGCTAACCCATAGAAAGATCACCAATTAGCAATGCTTCTGCAAAAAGTTAGTGCTTTGTAGGGACTTTGCGCCAACGTCGTCATTGAACTGTAGTTTTTTATAAACGGCTTAAGTGAAATCCTCACCATCCACAGAAGTGTAGTTAATTAGCGTCAGAACCTGTTAGCAAAACCCGTTCCCCCGGGGGAGCAGGTTTTGCCGTGGTGAACAGAGGTCTGCACCGCAAGCATAAGTACACCGATTGTTTACCCAATCATTTTCACATCCGAGTATTTTAAACACTTAAAAATTGATGCGGTGACCGTTCGTTTGCGAAATCTTGATACATCAAAAGTGTATCCAATCACTTTCGTATCTTGTGTATTTTTTTAAGTGTAAAAGAAACGATCACAAAAAAGAGTGTTGTTGTTACTATCACTTATTTTCATTTCTAATCATTTTCTTAATAATACATACATGATGTCGTCACAAAATCAACTTGCAAAAACAACACTCTCGACAAATTCTTTTATTGTGTATATGCGTCACATTTTATTTAACATTAACTGAAATTGCGGCTGCCAGATTTATTAATTTACAACCATGTTGACGATTTTGAAAATAGCATACTGAATGATGATTTTAAGAAATGTTTTTGCTGAAAAATCTGAAGTGAAAATTCAATTCAAACAAATTTCTTTCCACAATTAGTTATATGTATATGTAACTATGCATTTGTGTGGTTATGGTTTAAAACCAAGAAATAAAAATTATTATAAATGAAGGAAAATAAAAATTTGTTAAGTAAAAGTTATTATTTTTGCCGGTTTTGTACTAAATATGTTGAAGTAAAATATGTGCATATATTTTCTTTAAAACACGATCGCCAAAACATTATGTTTTAAAAAACTTCTGGCAACGCCGCGCTTAGCACGAATGCGTTTGCCGAGTGTGAGTGAGTAAATACGTAAAACTGAACACACATTATTTTCGTTATTAAAAAGAAGTAAGAGTTCATTGCCACCGAATGTGGAAAAAATAATTGAGAAACCAAATCAAGCAGCCACCGCATAAAAACTTGATTAGGTATGTTTTATACTCTAGTTAACAGACGCCAGCTCTAACAAGTAGAAAGCATACAATATGCGGTGGCCAATCACACCGCTACCCGAATTAAGACGGGTGTACTTAGATCATTAAAAAAGACACCTGTTGCACATCTCTGGTGGTGTACACCTAACCACAGCACTCTGCTTTTCAGGACAGATAGGTAGGTTCATAGTTTGTTGTAGCAAATAAAACTCTAAGAAACCGCATAATTTATGTTGTGTTGGACTTACAAAACTCTTAACAAGGGTTAATTGGCATAATGGGGATCAGCAAAGCCCACGGGTGGTCTTACTTGCAGACCATCTCAACGCTGATAATGGTTGAGATGCCTACCTTGGCTGAAACATTCTGGCTATGGTTTAAACCTAAATCTTATTTGTTACAAAAATAAGCAACTTCTTCCTCTTCCTATCGCAAAACATATAATGGGTGATTCTATAAGAACTATCGGAAATTAAAAAAAAAAAACACATAAAATTCAGAAAAATGCATGAAATATTTATTTGGATCGATAGTTGGGTCGATATAATTTAATGTTTGAAGATTATTTCATGCAAATGTTGGCCGCGGCTGCGCCTCAAATGGTCCATCCGCTTAGTCCAATTTTGGCATACTCTTTCCAACATTTCGGCCGGTATCTCACGAATAATGTTGGCAATGTTGGCTTCCAGTGCGTCAATCGAAGCGGGCTTGTCGCTATAGACATTAGCCTTAACATAGTCCCACAAAAAATAGTCTAGAGGCGTTAAATCGCACGATCTGGGCGGCCAATTGACTGGTCCCAAGCGTGAAATAAACTGTTCACCGAACTCGCCTCTCAATTGCTCCATTGTTTCGCGTGCTGTGTGGCATGTGGCATCGTCTTGTTGAAACCACATGTCATGCCACATGTCATTCACCAAAAATTTGGCGTTGTGGTAGGTCGTTTGGCTTCAATTCTTGCACCAGCTGTATCTTATAAGGCTTCACACCCAAATCCTTCCGCAAAATTTTCCACGTAGTGGAGTAACAGAGGCCCAATTGCTGCGAACGGCGCCGAATCGATAATTCACGGTCATCACCAACACTGGCCGATACGGCTGCGATATTTTCTTCAGTTCGCACTCTGCGTAAGCGTGTAGGTGGTTTAATGTCCAACAATGTAAATTTGGTGCGAAATTTTTTTACAATAGCCCGAATAGAAGCCTCAGTAGGGCGATTAAACTGACCATAAAATGGAAGAAGCGTGCGATGAACTTAACAGAGCACGCATTTTGGTAATAAAATTCAATAATTTGCAAGCGTTGTTCGTTTGTAAGACAATTCATGATTAAATTATAGACCAAACTGAAGATGTTTGACAGTGACACAAGATACAAAACGTGCGTGAGCTGTCAAAACTAGTGTTGCCAAAAAGATAATAGCAAAAAAATCACTCGTTATTACCCTAGTTTGGAATACGCCAAAGCAATCTCTGCTATTCGGGTGTAAAGCGGGTCTATACCAATAAGCTTCGGTTGAACGATGCCCTTAACGTGAACTTAATCGAAGCCATTTTCAAATTTAGTGAGATCTATGAGGTACCGTCACCAAATTTGACCACTCGGTTTGGTGCTACCGTAAGGCGAACGTTTGTGAATACTACATTCCATACCTTGTGATATATACGAGTTGTTACAAAGAATAAATTCGGTTTTGTGACATTGGCTGTTTTGTTACATTTCAACAACTACCCGATTTTTTTAAAAGTTTTTACTATTCAAAGCTAGAGTTAAGCATTAAACACATTGAAGCCAGCAAACAACCGACTTCAATATGTCAAATATAAAATAAATGTTTTTTGCCGCAGTCGAATTAAACTAAATTCTATTTTTTTACTACAAAAGAAAAACAGTGTGACCAATGTGTAAAAAAATATATAAAACAATTTAACTGTTGGAAATATTTTATTTTCTAATATAACATAAAAAACACCAAACTTTAAATGCCGTTTTAAATAAATTAATAAATTGATTTCTTCCATTGTTAAATATGTGCATACATACTTATTCTCAAAAGAAGATATCTTAATTTCATAGAATAACTATGCGGTTGGATACATACGAGTTGGTTTACTTCACCTACGAGTAGTTTCAATTGTATATTTTTGGCGAAACATTTTAAAAGAGATGGATATAAATTTTTGTTTCTCGAGTCGAATTATTGTTGGTCTACATTTTGAAAAATTCGAATTGTTGTAAAATTTCAATTCTTTACTACTGTTATCACTTCAGAAGATATGAGGAGTCGCAGAACAAAACGTGCTTTTTTATTTTTTTAGAAAATGTTTTTTTTATGTATTTGCATTAATTTGGCCAAGTTCTACTGGAAAAACTTCTATTTGCATAATATTTCTTCATTTCTCATAGAAAAATTGTGTCTTCAAAAAATTGATGCAGAACAAAACGTGCTTTTATCTTCTATTTTAACAAAACGTAGTTTTTTTACAATTTATTTTTGTTCTGGTTTTCTTGAACCCCACATGATTGTAATTTGAGTGGGAGTGCGTGGTCACGATACAAAAAAAAAATATATAAAAGAGAGGAAGATATCAAAGGTCAAACATATATATAGTTCAATTTGAATAAGAGTAAATTCTCCTACATTCAAGCTGAAATAACATATATAAAAAATATTTACATATCTAAAATACGCACATCAAAACGTTGTTTTTTCATTTTATTTTAAACAAAACGTGCCTTTTTTGTTTTATTTTAACAAAACGTGCTATTTGCAAATTAAAAGCCGTTTATTTTCACTCAACGTTACCATTTATTGGGGCGACTAATTGCTGTTCGATAGCACGACTCATGCTATAAAATAATCGGGTAAAAAAATAATCTTTGATTTTCCAACATTTTCAAATAATAAAAAAGGCACATTTTGTTCTGTGACTCTTCATATATCCGATTATATTTTCAACTTTGAAATCCCGTTTAACCTGAATTAAGCATAGCAAACAAAAGCTTTTTGAGGTAGAATTGAAATTTGTAAGACTTTTTTTAAAGAAAAGTATTTTTTTCATGAAAATTTTATATAAACAGAGCTCGTTCTGTAAAGCAACGGAATTTTGTAAAGCTAAAAAATCTAAGGTGGCCACATTGAAATATGCTTTTGTGTAAATGAATTTATATTGCTGCCGTGATCAAATTATTCAGTAGTTGACAACAGAACTACAATTGTCGGTTGCGGCATTTGCTGTAGTGAAGTCGTGAAGTATGCTGTGGTCTATGTGTTTAATACTTTAGTGTTGAATCAAGGAAAATGTAATTTCACCTTGCAATATAAAAATTGCTGCTTAAAAACAGCACACGAGTACATTTGTCTCATTATTGTGTTATTATGATAAGACTCCATTAATTTTATTTCAAGCTGATATATCATCCAGCGTATTCTGCATATTGGCTCCCTTTCGACTATTTTCTGTATAAGAAGTATGAGTGAAATGAAATATTGGGTGAAAATAAATTTGAGTGGAACACTGAAATAAGCATTGAGCTTCTTAGTAAAAGCTATTTTACACAAGTTTAAATAATAATTAAACAAAAAAATATATTTCTAATATCAATGTAACGGGCTTTATTAGATAGAAAATTTTAGCAGCATATGCGGCCATACTACGTCAGTAACACTTCATATGCTGACTTTCAGATATTCAATTATCTCTATTTTATCGGCATAGCCACTTGCTTTACATAACCCCGAGGAAAATAGTCTAATGGGATCTTGGTGGCAATTAAATAAATAAAAAAAATTAATTGGGCCATTATGTGAAATTAGAAGAATAGTAGCGCACTCTGCGTGGCATGTGGCTCCGTTCTGTTTGACGCATATGCCAGCATGATTAATGCCTGCTAGTTGGGGTAGCAATAAAATTCTAATAATGTCGCTATATCGTCCATCATTGGCAGTAGCATTATGTACAGCACACAGAAAACATATGCACCAATGACGCCGCCGGCCCCAGACAGCGAACAAAACAGTAGTTTATAGAAACGTTAATAGTTTTTTGACAAAAGCTTGTGAATAATCCTCATTCCAAATGCAACAATTGTGCACATGACATTGCAAACTCGTGTGTGTCCATTTAACCAAAAAGTTCTTCACCGGAGAACAAAATATTGAACGGAAATTTAATATCGATTTATGCTTCAGCCCATTTGCAAGCGTTGCTCTGGTATAAGTGTATCCATAATGAAATGTTAAACCAAATGAAACAAAAACCAACTATCAGCTGTTAAATGGGATGTGAAATAAAGCAGTGTTGCCAACCCAACGATGTGAACCATTAAAAACACCCAATATAAACTAAAACACCTTTAGGTGAAAATTTCTAAAAACTGCCTAATTTCTAAATCTAAGTTTTGTAATTAAGAGTTTTTTTTGTGGTACCGTGTTGCTATCTAAGTGGTGATATATTTGGTAAAATATAAAAATAAACAAATCAAAAACATTCATACTTGCATCTAGACAATTGTAAATGCATCTTGTGATTAAATTAAATGCTTTTAAAGATGAATAGAATATAAAATAAAAATTTAAAACGAATTTTCGTGATTAAACTGTCATACGTTTTCACAATAGGCAATTTATTTAAAAATAAGCCAGTTCACAAGCGTGAAAATATAGAGGGGACGTCAACATGTTTTTTTTTTTATTTTCTTAACAATTTCTTAAGCTGGATTCCTACACGGGCGTTACCTTCTTTTTATGCAAAGTGTCACTTCAAAATCCCGGGAAAACTTGTTGGTAAATGAAAACAGCTGCCCTATTAATGATTATTCGATTTGACTTTTCCGACAGCAAGTGTGGGGTTTTATTCTTCAAAAGAGTGGTATGTTTACAATAATATAATCACTAACTTTTCAGTAAGCATAATTAATACGTTTACGAGACTCCGGAATCAAATCGGTCTTATGCTGTTGTGAAATGAGATTGGCATGTAGTTGTAAACCAAAAATCAATGATAAACTACCAATTAGGTGTATTACAGAATAATAATGATTGGTTTTTAGAGGTTCACTACTTTGAGGCTTTTTTTTTTGTTTTTTAGCACGCTTATATTAGTTTCACTTGTATATTTGTTAGTATGTTCGCAGCACTCTAGATCCCCTCCCATATGAGTGATTATTACATACGTAGGTATATAAAACTATATATACAGTGTTCTTGCTTTATTGAGAAAATTGGAGTTGCCGTATTGCTTTCGGGACAGTGGGAGGATTTTGGGAACTCTTAACAAAATGCGGAACTACTTGGCCAAGAGGTTTGGTTTTTCATATTCGGTACGCGTCTTCGCGTGGACTTTTGTCTGAACTATAAACGATCATCCGCTTTAGTGCAAAAATTTAAGTTGTTGTATTGCTTGTGAGGAAGTGGGGGATTTTGCAGTTTCCTGAAGACGACTTTTTGGATTTCCAAAAATTCGGAACCGCTTCGCCAACCGAATCGGCACCGGTTTTTCACATTCGTTTCGTGTTTTGGACGTGGAACGTGTATTTGAATTATTAACGGTTATTCGGTTTAGAGCGAAAATTCAAATTGCTATATTATTTTCGGGGAAGTTTGAAAATTTGGCGATTCCTGAACCGATTGTGGGTATTCCAAAAAAAAAAAAAAAAAAAAAAAAACAAACGGAACGCATTATACAGATAATTACCTGGGTATATGGATAATTATCCGGTTTAATCGGTTTTTACCACAAATTTGCACAAGTCTCTGCAGTTTGATACCGAAGCGTGTTTTTTTAGTTTTTTAAACTCATATATGTTCAGTTGCATAGACCAGAGCAACGCTGACAAATTGTAGAAATTATTTTTATTAAAATAATAATTCTGTTCCTTAATTTATATTAATATTATATATCCATTTAAAATTTTGCCCTCTAATGGAGCACATTTTTAGTTGGTTTTAGTTAGAATCTTACTGTTAATATTATATAATTTTAAATCGGTCAGAAACACATAAATAATTCCCAAAAGTTTTTCATGAGTGTTATAAAAATTTTATCAACATTTATCGAAAATTTCTAAATGCTTGCAGTTCCGTTTATATTTTCCTGAACAGCATTTTTCGAAAATTCATAAATGTTTGGATTTGCATTTATATTTGGGTGCCTCGATGGCTGATTTGGTAGAGTACTCGACCAACAGTCTCGAGGTCGTAGGTTCGATTCCTGCCACAGACCCTGGGTGTTACTGCAGACAAGCAAAAAAGCTTCGCAGTTTTTGTTTGTTCATTTATAAAAAAAAAAAAAAAAAAAATTTGTAGACAAATAGGTCATCCATACTGTCACCAAAAACGAATGTCATGTATTGGGCTCTTTAAGCGTACAGGGTTTGTTGCGTTTCATCACATACGAGCAGGGTTCAAATTGCCAAGGGTACGGATTCGTAAACATAAGAGGTATCCCCAAATTAACGCAAGACGTGAATTAAATAGAATTCTTAATTGTTTTATTTTCATTGAATTATGCCTGTAAAGTACTAATGATAGAGTTATTTATGCAATAACTTATCGGGCAAATGATCTCCACGGCTTTATATTTATTTCATGCGCATTTTTTACATATTTTTTTTATCATAGGATGTCCCCTACATCTGAAAAAGTGGGTTAAGAGAAGGAGGAAAGAAAGAGGACCAAAACAAACATTATCACAGTATTTAAAATGTTGGAACTAAATTAGTTTAAACTGATCAATGCCCAGTGTATATACCTTCGACACTAACAAAGATTAGTCCAACACCTACTAATATACAAAGTAAAGAATTACATTCAAAATACATTTATAATCAACGTATAAAGAAAACAGGGACGACAGTGGAAAAAGCACATGTACACAGGATGAAGTACAAAGCACTAATTATTCCTGCTTGCTTCTTACTCCCGTGTAATATGGTGGAAAAAATAAAATAAAATTAGTAATGAACATATAGAAAACACTGACGAGAGAAAAAACAGGTGTTTACAGTGTGCCTAAATTTCGGTAATACAGCTCTCAATCTCCTTTAATGCACGAGAGGTTATGGGCTTGTTGACATAAAAAAACCTAAGGGTGTTAAATCATACTATTTATCGGGACTATTCTGATCACCAAACGATAAAGTACACTACCACATTTTGGCAGAAAAAACTGTGTTATCGTATCGTAATATCAAATATCAGTCGTTGCTGGACCAGCTTCAAAACTATAGTTAAAACAATTACAGTTCAATTATGCCTCCAGGTCAAATAGTGACACGATGTGGATGCATTTATTTTTTGACAACCATATGCGGGTTCCCAAAAGCGACAAAATCGGCGATTAACAATGCCTTCAAGGTGAAAATGTGCTTTATTGTTGATGTTCAATTACGTGTCATCTTTATTAGCCTAAAACTGCCAGCTATTGAATGGCGTTTGCAGGGCTGCGACAAATTCAAATCTTACGCTAGTTTAGGTACAGCTATTGTAAATACAACAGCTATTGTAAATACAACAGGTTGATGGTTTGGCATTTGTTTGTAATGTTTTTATGCTGCTAATGTCGGGCTGAATAGGGTTGAAAAATTATGTAACAAAAAGTTATCCCCCTCAGCGATTACCTCCACAAGCTGTTATTTTGTGCCAGAACAATTATTCTCGTGTGTATATCGGGTGGTTAAATTTCAAGGACCGATGTTGAATGTGAACCACACCTAAACGCCAAGTTTTTTTCCGAATTTTATTTGACATTTCTCTATTTCAGACTTATTCAATTTGAACCATGGAGAGATACACAATCCAACAACGTGTTAAAGTTATCCAGACTTATTATGAAAATGATGATCAATTTTCGAAGAAAATCATCTTCAGTGATGAGGCACATTTTCACCTCAGTGGATTCGTGCCGCATTTGGGCGAATGAGAATCCAAGAGTGACTGTCGAAAAACCAATGCACCCACAAAGAGTGACTGTTTGGTGCGGTTTATGTGCTGGCGGCATAATCGGGCCGTATTTTTTCCAAAATGAGGCCGGTCAGGCAGTTACTGCGAATGGTGTTCGCTATCGTGAGATGATAACGAACTTTTTATGGCCCGAATTGGAAGATATGGATGTAGACGATATGTGGTTTCAGCAGGACGGTGCCACTTGCCACACAGCTAACGAAACAATTGCTCTTTTGCACAACAAATTCAATGGCCGTGGTGGCGATGTTAATTGGCCGCCAAGATGATGCGAGTTGACACCGTTGGACTTTTTTCTTTGGGGTTATTTGAAAGAAAAAGTATACGTCGATAAGTCAGCAATAATTCAACAGCTAAAGGATGAGATAATTCGGCACATTAACGGCATAGAACCTCCATTATGCCTCAGGGTCATCGAAAATTTGGACCATCGGATGGAGGTGTGCCGCCGTGGTCGCGGCGCTCATTTGGCCGATATTTTGTTCCATACATAATTGAGTAATACCAATATATCATAATAAAATAAAATTACAATAATTTCCTAAATAGTTTGTGTTTTATTCAAAATCAACATCGGCCCTTGAAATTTAACCACCCTTTATGTTCAAAAAAATATATATTCTTAACACATATGGAAACCATTGGCTTTGTTGTTGCTGCTTTTTTTTTTTTTTTTGATACTTAAATAAGTTGTTTTCAGTTCCTTTTTATTAAGAACTTTTTATAATTTCCAATGCATTTGAAAAAATAAGTCTGTTAACTTTAATTTTAACTTTGAAAGCAATTCAAGGAAAACCACATCACACTTTTTTACAACATTTGTACGACAAGCACCAAAATATTTAAAGCCTTTTAACAAATGCAAAAACGTATAAAAAAACGACTATTATGCGATATCCACAAACAGCAGCCTAAAAATATCTTCAAATACTCGTATTATTGAACGTGGAATGAAGTTGAATTATAAGTTTCAAATTTATTAAATATTTTTTTTTTCTAACCAACAAGGTCATTGAACAAGAATATTGATCTTTAGTTAATTAATCTTGTATGAGTTTTATAAATTTTAAAGCAAATGAAGTCGCGCGACTTTGTATTTTTTTCTACACAAAATTGTATTTATTACGAGTATTATTGATCATGATATAAGAAAAAATAAAATTACTCGTTTTTTTCATGTTAAAATGCGTGTGGTTTTTAACAGCAACATAAATAAATAATAAAAATGAGTAATGCATAAAAATAAATAAATCAGTTTTGTTCTGTCTTAATATTTATAGAAGAAAGTTAAAAAAGTTTCTAAAGAGTTTAAATGGGTCAAGGTGAGAAATACCTTTAAAAAATTTAAAAAAAAATGTAACCTGAACTGAAATACAGAGATCTCCAATCTAGTTTACTCAGACCAATGACATCGACGGAATATTTGCTGTATGGAAAAACGAATTAACTTCTGAGCGCAAAGAATCATTTATTGTACTAGACGAAGCAGTAAAAAATCGCAATCGAAAAACCAGAAAACGAACAAGGAAATAGGGTGTCCCAGAACGTCAGGTCGAAACAGGATGACAAGATTGATTGTAACCATCATGAGAAAAACCGGAAAAAAATGCAAGGGTTTGTGCGAATAAAAACATTGAGTAAAATGTTTTTTTTGGATTTTTCTCATGATGGTTACAATCAATCTTGTCACCTTGTTTCGGCTGGTCGTTGAGTTTTCGGACACCCTGTATATGTATATACATATATTAAGGTTTAACTAGAAAGTTTTATCATAGGAGAATAGACTATTATCTCTTATGCTGTCAGCGATCAGATAAGATAAAAACTAATAATAACAATGGAACCCAAAGTGCGGGCAATAAACCATTTTTATATTGAATTTATTCCAACAAATTAAGTTATGTATAGATTTAATATAAAATATTCTTTTTTACACAATTATGTGTAAACAAAATATATGTGAAATACTCGCGACGCCTTTGGTGGTATCCGTCTAACCGATGGTCCATATTTTCAATGGTTCTGAGATATAATTGAGGTTCAGTTCCTTTAATGTGATGAGCTAGCTCTTGGTCTAATGATATACACTTTTTCTTTTAAATATCCTCAAAGAAAGAAGTCCAAGGGGTCAAATCACACGACCTATGTAAATGCTAAATGCATATAAATCTGGGGGCTTGTATTAATTGATAACGTTAAAAAATAAATACTATATACATGATTTATAACCTCTTTCACAGGCTGCCAGTTTTATGAAACCAGCCCACTTGGGTCCTTTCTGGATCCCGTTGGGTTTCCTGAGAGAGATATACAGCCCATGAGACTTACACTCTCTGACGGTTCAGACCCAATACAACTTGAAAATCGGATAAGAGAATCCAGTCCGTTGAACCCCCATTCTGATATATCTGCTAACTCGTGCAGTATTGGTCCGCCGAAATATAACGCTCTCACAGAACAAAGAAAGAGCTGGCCACCGACAGAGGAAATGCTCAATATACTCTAACTCGCGCTCATCCCTACAACTTCTACAGAATTCATTAAATGAATAGTTAAACCTCCTAGCATGCGTCCATTATCGTATCAAAACCGCGACCAAAGTACGCAAACTTCGCCGGGGACAACCCCTTAGGACCGTAGTCCTCGTACGATCATATATAGAGGCCATGTAAGCCAAGCTATTGCCAGGTAACCTCAGTCCAGTGCAGCACCTACATGTTGCCGCTGCATTTGGTGCTTATAGCTTTTTTTTACCATCCTATCATTGCCCTCTTGATATAAACAGACCCCAGCCAGTTCTTCCGCTAAAATATTTCCGGGCAATTTGCTGTTCTCCGGTACCCAGATAAGCCACAGGTTTGAATATCTCGTTATCTTATCATTCAGAGGTATCCGGCATTCATAAACCAAAGTGAGCATCGTATAGACAAACTCAAGCTCGTTTAATGCAGTCTTATTATAAATACAGATTCGGATATTCACCCTATAGTACCTCAATCAATCAGCTGCTCTCATTATAGCTATAATTTCAGCTATACGCTACGTTCATTAAATAGCCGTAGACTGTTCCTCTTTTGATACTAGGGGACAACGATTCCACCACCAACTCCCAGGTCTTACTTGGATCCATCTGCAAAGATCTCGAGCATGTCCTCTTGCAATCCATAAGGTCCATTATCTTTTCCATTATACAAGTATCACCTTCTGTCCCATCTTACTGCACTCTACTGGGTTTCAGCTTAAATTGCCGAGTACATGGCCACTTCCACTTCCCGCCATGAGATCAGCTGGCAGCCGATCCAACACCGTAATCGGCGCTTTAGTTGCTGTAGTGCAAGATGCACCAGTCACCATCAAAGCAAACGTACGTAACATCCTCTCTATAACTCTGCAATAGGTGGTGTTCTGTAAAGCCTTCCACTTAACAAGCGCATCATATCTTAATATGGACTTTATTAGCATATTAAGCAGCCAGAAAAAATTGCTAGAATTTGTACTCCAGGTCTTCCTAGTGATCTTATGACACGGATACAAAGCAACAATAACGTTGGCTGCTCTAAATTGGGCATTCTTCTGCCAAAACAGTTTGGAATCAGGATAGATTCCCCAGTATTAGGCATTATCTGTCAGTTTAACCTCAATCCCTCTCATGGTCAAGGAGGAGTCTTGTATTTACGGCTATATTGTATGTGGCCCGTCTTATATTGTATGTTTGCTTTCTGTTAGTAAATTCTATATGAGACTTATAATAGACTTATTGATATTCAGTCTTTCCAAGGCCACAATAATGACTCTTGGCGCCACTTTATTAAAGGCTCCCTCTATGTCAAGAAAGACCACCAATGCGTACTCCTCATGCTCTAGAGTATTTTCTATAGAAATCGCACAAATCACTCTATATATTCTAAATCTTCCCACTGTTGACAATGTAGACCACCACACATTTAGGCCATGATTTCGGTATATAGGGCCATCTGAGACGGGCCGGAAAATTCCGAATCAATATACGGCATTATAAGTACCGCATTGTTTTGTAAATCGGACTCGGTGATTTATATGGGTCAAAGCGCCTTATTGCTTACAGCACCCGATTCCTGTCGATAGAAAAACAGATTTGACCTTGTCTATTTCGTAAATCGGCCATACCAGTCCCTGTGTAGGGTGTACAGCCAAGACAGTAACCGCTTAAATTTGATATCCAAACTTTTTATAAAATTTAATATCTAATGGAAATATATAAACTTAAATATAAAAATATTATGGTTGAAAGTAATTTTTATATTGAACTGTCAGAAGCGCTCATCATCATGTTTTACACAAATTAATGTAATGAGTACAAAACTATTGAGAATGACAAGTGTTTAAGCGCCGATTTAATTCAACAAATGAGCAGTAAATGTCTGTCGTTTAGTTTGTGGCACTTACTTACTTGTTCTTATTTTGTGCCATGAATATTAATTTAGTTTGCTTGTTATTACTTAAAGTGTTTCTTTTTTATATTAAGCTGAAATTCAAAAATCTCAATGTGCAAAATTTAAATTAAGATTGGTTTAATTACTTCATTAACTTGACACGTTTTTAGCTTTAAAAATAGAAACAATAACGAGCAAAAACCAGCTGTTGTAATAAAACTTAATTAAAAGAATTTTGCTCAGATCTGTACACCTTCACAAGTTTTACAAATCGAAACAAGATTGCGAAATGGAAAGATGTTAATGCAGTTCAAGTGAATTGTAATATAATTTCCGTATGAAAAAAAAACTTCAAGCATTATTCCTGATAATACAAGTATTCAAAATATGAAATTTTGTATGTCTAGTAGCTGTGAATTTTATCCTGCCATTATGCAAAAAAACTTTATGCACTAATAGAAGAACTTTCGTAGATACAACGATTTTTTACATTAATGTAATAACTTTACGCCTTTATCTGATGATGGACCAATTCCACGGAGTGAACTATTCACGATTCACCAGCGCCCCCTTGTGGCTTGAAAGTCACACACAGGTAAGAATTCTTGCCATTTGTTTGTAGCCATATAGGCAACCCCTTGTTCAGGAGTTCGGACCTTCTTATCCCTCCTGTATGCAATTTCCCTGCAATGAGTTGGTAGGCCAAAGCCGACTAAGAGCATCAGCCCTTAAACCAACTCACCCGTTTAACCATCACCACTGATTTCTTACGCTATAGGTATATATTGAAAGCAACTGCACTTTAGGGGGTTGCTAGCACCAAACAATTATCAAGGATACTAATACTACTTTGGTTTCAGGCCAATGCTAGACAGTTGTGAAAAAAGATTTACATCAGCACCTGCCTTGCGGCCTTATCTGATGATGGACCAGTTCCACGGAGTGAATTATTCACGATTCACCAGCGCCTCCGTGTGGCTTACCAGGTTCACACAGGTAGCAATTCTTGCCATATGATTGCGGTCATATGAGCAACTTCTTGTTGAGGAGTTCGGGCCTTCTAATCCCTCCTGTATGCAATTTCTCTGCAACCAATGGAGTACAAGGCTTAATGAGTTGGTAGGCCGAAGCCCACTAAGAGCATCAGCCCTTAAACCAACTCACCCGTCAACCATCACCACTGGTTTCTAACAATACAGGTATCTGTTGCTTAGGCAACATATCCTCGGGAGATTGTTAGTCCCCGAAAAAAGCCACTCCCTTCCTGCGTTTTAGGTTTCAACCACAACCAGAACGTTACAGGCAAGGTAGGCGCCTTAACCATGATCAGCCCGAGTCGAACCGCAAGCAGAACTACCCGGGGGCCATGCTGATCCCCGTTCTGCCAATTTATACCCTTGGTAAGGGTTTCGGAAGCCAACACAAAGTCATGTGGCTTCCTAGAGTTTTGTTTGCCGCACCAAACGAGGGACCCCTTTCCCTCTTTTCGCCGAAAAACAAAGCGCCCAAGTTAGGGATACGCCAAGGCAAAACCTGTTCCCTGGGGGGCCAATGCTGGACAAAAGGTTTTTATTTATCGATAAAATCACATACTCGATGATTTCATGGTGGCAAAGGTATATTTTCTTCTCAACCGAGTATGGCTGCCAAATTTAAGTATATTGAGTGCAACATTTTTGGCTTAAGTTCCAGCTTTCACTTATTGCGGGTTTCTATTTATTCACGTTTTATTGCTTTCCGAACAAAAACAAACACTATCGAAGCTAGCCTCCGAAATTCTACATTGAAGATGGATTGCAAACTTTTGTTATACAACGCAATTCTAAAGCCTATATGAAACTATGGGATTCAATTCTAGGGTACCACCTCAATCAATCAAACATTAAAAAAAATTCAAAGGCGACAAAAACAAATTCTTCGAACGATTACTGCAGCTCCATAGTATGTAAAAAACTCCCGAATTCACAAGTATCTGAGTGTTCTATTAGTAAAAGAGGAATTTTCTAAATACTCGACAAGGTATGTCAGTAAACTGGAACTTCATTCAATCCCTCTTGCGCGGAATATACTTAATTTTGGCGGTCACACTCGGTTGAGAAGAAGAGATACCCTTCCCATCATTAGAGTGTTAAATAGATGATTTTACCGATATAGTTCGCGGAAAATAAAACTTTTTGTCTTGCATTGGCTGGACTTAGTTAATTTTTTGCATTTAGTATTAAGATTTGAATACTTACTCGTATTGTTAGTTCACATTGTGAAGTTTCAAGCTAAAACCAAACATGTTTGAAAATATTTTTAAAATCATTAAATTTAATCGGAGCTTAAGTTGATGATATCGTGCCATGGTGCTGATGATATTTTGTCATAAAACTTATTTCACTTGCTAATTTTTCTTACAAAAATTTTACATCGAATTGTATCCAAATTATATTTGATCTGATGTTAGTGTACCATATTCATGATATTTTGTCATTACATTAACTCCAGTTAGTAAATTCTTCGATATTAGAGCGCCATCGCATTGATCACATGCTCACATCAAACGTATTCCGATAAAGCATGCCCATGATGTCAGTATGACATTTCATTGATAAAATAATTGTAATAATTGTCGCTAATGATAACTAGAGCAACTGATGTAATAGTTGACATCACAGAGATGAAAAGTGCCATGGGGACAAAAATGAGAACATTTGGCATTGCATTGATGTTAAAATACATCACAGTTATGACGGCTTTTCGGTATATCATAGGAGCTGCCCTAATCACCAGTAACCTTGGAAACCTTTGAAAGGTTTCAACTCTATATGTCGCATATAAAAACAAGCTGTTTATATATTTATTGATTGGTATCAGTATTAGAAGCTTATAAAGTAAAAAACTCAATTGTTTGATTAGTTTCTTTTTTTACTAAAAGCACTCAGCAGAAATCCTGGTACTTATGTTTTTGGCGAAATGCTAATAAATTAAAAAAAATTTGATATGTTCTAATAAATTAAAATGTTTCATGCTTTCGAACGTTAACGTTTGCAAGCAGCTTAAGGAACAAAAACTATTATTTTTATTGAATTTTTGATGAACTTTTATAATTTTTTAAACTAAATTTTTGGTTTGTACATTTGTACAACGGGTTATAGTTCAGGTTTTTTCTTTCTTAAGTTTTTTTCTTAAGAAGGATTTTTTACAATACAAATCTGCTGTGATCAATAATTTTGATTGAAGAAGACAAGAAAAATAATAATCAAATCTTTAGCTGGGGGACAACTAGCTGTTTCGTAGTCGCTACACTACTCATCAAGCACCCACTGGGATTTGAACTCGGGACATGACGTGTCATGATCTACTGCTTTAACCACTAAGCCACCGAGCATTTAATTATTTTCTATCTATATTCATCTCATATTGAATCTTATTGAAAAACTATTATTTTTCATCCATTTTTAAAATCAAACGTTGCATAATGCAATAAAATGTTGCCAGGGGATTGGATATTAATCCATAAAAAATTGATTTTTGGGCTATAAACTTGTTTTATTTCCATTTGAAATACCTGCGATGATTAACGTTCGAAATCGTGAAACAGACTCTAAGGTCGAATTAAAGATTTAACATAAAAGGGAATGTTAAATAAAATAAACCTTATTTTTGCAGTGTACACAATCAACAAAGCGGTATGTAGATCAGCCGGAAATGTTAACAGTGTATTTTGTGACACTTTTATAATTTTATAAATTATTAACAAAAGCACAACCACTCAGCATGTTGTCAAATAAAATAAATTTATTTGGAAGTATAAAATTGTTTTATGGCCACTTTAAAACAGACTTTAATGTAATGTTGTCAAATATTTCGCTCTAAACCGTTCGTTTAAAATTGTGTTTGTATGTACTCGTATGTAAATACGTTCTTCCGTTTCCGTTGAATTTGAATATTTTTAATGGCACTTGAAAACTTTGCAAATTTAAAGAACATTTCAGTTGTTAACTTTTTCTTTTTTTTTGGACTTACAGTTGCATTTAATTAAACCATAAAAAAAATAATAATAAAATACCTACAGTTAAATTGTTGCTGTTGCTGTTGGCTGTATTGTTGTTTTCTTTGAGTGCAACTTTGTTTGCCTTTAGTCTAGATCAAGCCAGTTTTAACCAAAATCTTGTATATCTTAAAATTTTTTTTACAATTATTTATTTACTGTGTAGTTAGTTATTGTTAGCAGTTTCTTTTTATCCACAATTAATGTCAAAATAAAAAACGTTTTTCTTTCAACAAAATCTTTTTCTTATGATTTATATGAATTTTCTATGAAGTTTTTCCATTAACACTTTTTGTTTTGCTTCACTTAATTATTTGGCTTGCGCTTTTTTGACGTTTGTTGATCGAGCATTAACAAGTTTATTATTTGTTTTGACTTTTAATGGTTGGTAAATTTTTCACTTTTTCTTGAAACACTCTTGGTTTTTCTCACATTTTGTGTTTCACATACTTTTAAACGATACGTTTTTGTTAAACTTTTCAATTTCTTACTTAATTAATATACTCTTATTTGTATTTATTTTATTACAAATTATTGCTTTATTCTGTAAACTTTGTAATGCACGTCTTGATCGTGCGTTAACGACTAAATCTCTGAACGGTATGCGCCATCAGTTTTAAGCTCTGAATGAAACTTGCAAAAATAAATGATAATAACGATAGCAACAACAACAGCAGCAGCAGCAACATCAACAACAACACTTTTATTAAATCTGTAGTACAAATTATAAATTTTTTTTATTGCACGATCAGTTACTTATTGTTGTTCGTTTGTTGGTTTGCCACAACACAACATCAGTCAAACAGTAGTTACTCAGCACTCACCAAATGCCAGTTGCCAGCTGTATGAATAAATCTCAGATTTTGGCTGAGCAGAGTATGATTGTATAGTTTGTTCATAAATATATGTATTTTTTTGCTCTACCAACTTTATGGCTGAAAGGTATATTAACATAATTTAATTTATTTGTCCTTTCGAAGCAGTTTCCATTTGGTGGGCATTCAGTATATGATTTTGTTAATTATACTCGTATTTTTTTTTTTTGCAGAGAATCGTCAATAAATCAAAGACTTATGTTCTTAACAGTTACAGGACTTGATCACATCCGATCTTCACTCTGCCATACGGGAAAAATTTTGATAATAATTTTACAAAGTGTTTCCAAATATTAAAATAGATGTCAAATCAGGAGGCATCTTAAGCCCACACGTATAAAAAAATATATGGTTGATACGAGTACAACAATATTCTAAGGGCAACATACTATTGTTGATTTATATGGTTGTACCTGATAATAACGGATAGTCAAATTTTAAGGGCAGCTGTTGAATGTGAACCAAACCTAAACGTCAAGTTTTTTTCTGCATTTCATTTGGCATTTCTCAATTTCAGACTAACTCAATTTGAACCATGGAAGGATACACAATCGTGCAACGCCTTAAAATTATTCAGGCTTATTATGAAAATGGGGGCGTTAGTGGGTTTCGGCCTAGCAACTCATTAAGCCTTGCCTTCCAATGACTGCCTTGGAAATTGCATACAGGAGGGACTAGGAGGCCCGAACTTTTAAGTTTGTCTATATGGCTACTAATAGAAACAACCATATAAAAAAGTTGCGACCTGTGTGTGCCACACGGGGACGCTGGTGAATCGTTAATAACTCACCCCGTGGAGTTGGTCCATCATCAGACTAGGCCGTCAAGGCAGGAGCTGATGTAAATCAATTTCAGTTGGGGTTTTCACATACAGCAAGAGCCACAATGTATATTGTGAAAGAAGCACTGCCTGGTCGTGTAATCTCCATTTTGACAATTTGACATGGCCAGCAAAGTTACCCGAGTTAACCTCCCAGGCGCTACCTGAAGTGTCAGGTTTATGATAACAAGCCTCAAATAATTGCAGCAATTAAAGAGACTATTCGACAGGAGTGGGAACAGTTACGCCTAGAAATATAGCAGAAAGTTGTGGAAAATGTGATAAAACGGGCGCAAATATGTATCAACACTGGCGGCTAAAATCATATTTTCCAATTAATATAAAATTGTACAGTTACAAATAAAGATTTTCAACAATCAAACTATTTTTATTTTTTATTTAGTTAAAACGTTGGTCAAAAATAAAATTGAAAGGTTAATTTTGCCACCACCTTGTATTTTCGAACGACAATAAAAATGTTAACATGTTTTTTGGGTCGTTTTAAGCCTAGCTAATGGGATGAATTTGATGAAATTTCGATGAAAATATGACATCTCACAAATTCAAAAATAACATGTTTTTTGGGTTAAATTTGACGCACTTTTAACGTAGCCTAAGCGATTTTTAAAAATTAAAAAAAAAAAATTAAAAAATATTTTTTTACATAAGTTGTGTTATTTTAAGCCTAGCTAATGGGATGAATTTGATGAAATTTCGATGAAAATATGAGTGTTATAAGATTTTGAGAAAATTAGAGTAGTTTTGTATTGAAAATAATAAAATTTTAGTTACTTATTTGAGAATAGTTTACTTTGTTGTAACCACAACGTAAACAGGGATGAAACAAGATGAAAGAGATAAGAAAACTTACAATTTTATGTATGTGAAATTTTTTCTCTCCACACTTTGTGATTTAGTTCGTTTTGTGACCACGAATTATACATAAGTACACTTTTGCTGCCTAAGTTCTAACTTTTCTCCCAAAATTAAAAAAAAAAATCTAATTTATTTTTATTTTATTATTGTAAAATGGTTATTACATATATATGTACATAATAAACACATTGTTATTGCTAGCTTTACACTGTATGCTAATACATAAAAGAGATAATGAGAGTAACATATTTGTCTGACTTTTTCTTAGAATAAGCAAAAAGGGAAAGCACAATACAACACTTTTACTACTAATGTAGGGATGCCCAAAGAGAATAACATAGTTGCGCTCTTAGTGCAAATAAATTTGCACTGGGAGAAAAAGTACGAAATTCAAAAAAATCTTTTTACTTACAATTTACTTAAAATTGAAGTAAAAGTAAAAAATAAATATATGAATTTATATATTAGTAATCTTAATAAATTTTACATGAAAAAGATAAAAAATAGACAAAATATCGAGAAAAAACAACGAACAAATTCGAACACCCATGCGCATGTTCATTCGTCGCTGTATCGTTGACGACTAAACTAATGAGCGTAAGATTGTATTTGCTTATTTTTACCACTTAAATACAATGAATGGGCATCGCTATATTAATGACGAGTATTGTACTAAAAAAAATAATAATGCGGGGTAATTATGTTTGCATACGTACCAACATTTTGCACTATTAATATCATCTTATATATAAAAGTCCAATAAATTTTTTGGTTTGATTAGTCCATTCTGAGTAATACCAAACATGAGCATATACGAGTAATATAATCTTCTTAATTGTAAAAATAAAGCGTAGTATCATGTTAAAATAGTTTATGCAATACTTTCTTTTACAGGATGTCTTTAGTGTGTTTTGCTTGAAATTGTTACTTCATTAAAAATATCCTTTAACTCAAAGCTTCCCTCCTTTTATTAGTGATTCGAGTTATCGCAGTTCAACTGTACTATTGTACATGACATGAAAAAAACTGTAGGGTTTTTAAATTTTTATTACTGTCGATGCTTTTTACTACTTCCAACATGTTTTGTTTTATTTTCGCAAAAAAGTGTTCATTAAGCTCTGCGGCACTCGCTGTTTGCGGCAATTTGAAGCTCTCTTCAATTATGAGATTGTTTTCTCTGTTTTGATTAGTTGTTTCGTTTCAGTTGACAAGCTTTAATTTAGAATTTAAGTTGAAAGCAAAAGGAAAAGAAATGAATTTGTTGTGACTTAATTTTGGTTTTCGAAACTTTGTTTTTGCAAATTATGTTGTTGAATACACTGAAAAAAATAAAAAATATACATATATATAAATTATTTAAATAGTAAGAATGATAAACGTAAATAGGAAAAAAAATTAATTAATATTGAAAACTTTTATTTACTTAGGTGCAGCCAATGCTAGACGAAAAGTTGTTTCTTGCGTGTATTTTGTTAGTAAATCACCTTTCCAACGCTCTGATGGTTGCAAGGGTGTCCATCCTTCTCAGTCGAGTGTGGCCACTAAAGTTAAGGATGCTACGTGCGAGAGGATTCGGTTGAGACTCCAGTCTGTTAATGTACCTTATCGCGTGTTTTAAAAATTCTTCTTTCACTAAGGGTACACCTAGATCTTTGTGAATTCGAGAGTTTTTAACATACCATGGAGCTGCAGTAATTATACGGAGAATTTTATTCTGGCGCTTTTGAATTTTCTCAATGTTAGATGCAGAGGCGGTACCCCACAATTGAATTCCATAGCTCCATATTGGCTTTAGGATTGCGTTATACAACAAAAGTTTGCAATCTAACTTCAAGATTGAATTTCTGCCGATGAGCGAATTTAGTTGCACCGCTTTTAATTTCATCTAGGTGACTTTAGCGTCAATGTGAGACTTCCACGTGAGCTTACGGTCGAGATGAATACCAAGGTATTTGACTTCACTGTGCTGCGGAACAATGTAGTTGTTGATTTTAATAGCCGAACAAGTTTTTCTAGGTAGTGTGAATGTAACATGGGTACATTTTTGTTCATTTACTTTGATTTTCCAAAGTTTCAGCCATTTCTCCAATATAAGATTATGTTCTTGCAAATTTTGTGATGCTAATTTATAGTCTTCATGGACACTGATGAATGCTGTATCATCTGCAAAAGTTGAAGTGCGAATTTTGCAGCTCGTTGGCATGTCTAAAGCTTAAATCAAATATAATGTTGGGCCCAATAAGTTGCCTTTATATTGAACCAGCTTTAAGGGGTTGTCACATTAGCCGTCACAAATGTTTCTATACATCATATTAAAAATTTTATTAAATTGTCATCTAATATTATATGATGGTATTCGTCTGGCTAAAGTTTAAATCTGGCTTTCACCAATAATTTTTTTTAATTATAACAATAATTGCTGCGATCAATAACTCTTGATGAAAGATCTTAGTGGGTGCTGATGAGCAGTGTAGCGACTGCGAAACAGCTAGTTGTCCCCCAGCTTAGTGTATTAAATTATTTTTTCCCATCTTCTTTGATCGGAGTTATTGATCGCGGCAATTATTGTTATAACTAAAAAAAATTATTGGCGAAAGTCAGGATTGAACTTGAGGCAGATGAATATCATCATATAATATTAGAAATATTCAATAAGTTCAACTATTTATCATTAATATACGTACAAAAAAAAAATGTAGTTAATAATTTTTATTTACTCATTATAAAAATAAAAAAGATTCTGCTCCTTGGAAATTCTTTCATTTTTCTAAATTAAAAAGGAGAAATCTGCCATATTGATAAAAAATAATTTACACTTAATAAAGGTTTAATTAACAAATTTTGTGTAGAGTTATATATGTCAAGTAAACTTTTACTAACTGCAAATTATTTTTTATGAATACGGCAATATGTGTATAAATATTTAAAAACTTTACCTTTTCTACACTTTTGGCATCCATTTTGTCAATTATATATTTTTTAAATTTATAACTTCCGCAAGCCTTTTATTTGTGAAAAGTTTAGACGGCTCTAGCGAGAAATTTCTCACAAAGTTTTAATACAGAAACAAGTTGACTCACAAACTTACAATGGATTACATCAAAAAAGTTGTTTTGACAGATATTTCTCAGTTCACAAAGATACAAAAACATTTGTGTGAGAACGTTTGTTTTTTGTATCTTTTCAACACTCGAAACTCATTATATTTATTTGAAATTAGTTTTAGTAAAATTTTGTAAGGAATTTTTGAATTAAAACACATTTCATTTGAAAAAAAAAAGTTAACTCGGTAAGTATCATTGGTTTTAAAAAATTGTATCAAAGTGTTATATATCGTTGGTCTCATGTCGAAAGGCCCTAACTCTCATTTTCCCTGAATTGAGCTCTTTTAGGGATTCTACTACGTTTCAGATAAGTACACAGTGGACAAAGATTTAATTAAATAATTTCGTACAGCCAATTGAGTAAAAAAGTTACTTTCAGATGTATCTAGTAATACAGTTTCCATCACGATTTTTCCTTCTCCTGTAAAATTGCAATACTATCGTTGTTTAGCTTCGATAGTGAACGGACGTGTTTGTTTTTTGATCGCAAGTAAAAAAAAAAAAATAAAAAATAAAATAAAACGGGATTAAGTAAAAACCGTAATAGGTGAACAGAGTGTTTTTGTTTAAAAAAAAACTTTGTGACATTTTTTTTTAAATACCATTTAAAATTGTAAATAAAAAATAGAAGCAATTAATTGCATGAGTGTACCTATCAGATGTAATTCTGAAAAAGAGCTTAGCTCCGGTAGAAAAAACCTTTGGATTTCTGAAGAGGAATCGGTGAAAAAATCATTGGAAAATTTCCTGTCTCTAAGAGATAGGAAACGCCCGCGATCGTGTTCGCCAAATATTGTTGTTACAACTGAAGACAAAACATCTTCCAGTTTAATTGTTGATGATAAGGTAAAAATCCAAGTAGGCATGGACAGGTACATAACCGTGGTTAAAAGGCAGCGAAGCCCCAAATCAGCTCAAATATCATCTCAACCGAAATTTTCTAAAGATGATAATAGGACTTCGGCAACCGATAGCAATAGGTTTGCTATACTGCAAACAGATGAGCCAACAATTTCTAAAAAAACCTTTAAGCCGCCACCAATATATTTGCGAGAACCTACCTCTAGTGAGTTGGTAAAACAACTTATTGCGGCAATCGGCAAAGATACTTTTAACGTAACATCGGTTAAGCACGGCGGCATCAATGAAACGAAAATCCAGGTAAACAGTGAAAATGAATACCGAAAGCTGTCTGACGTTCTAGAGAAGGAGAAGCGATCATTTTACACATATCAGCTTAAAAGTGCCAAAGGTATTCAGGTCGTTATAAAAGGGATTGACCCTTTTGTTGACACGAATGAGGTCAAAACCGGACTAGAAGACAATGGCTTCAAAATTAAAAATGTGGTTAATATTAGAAACCGTGAAAAAATTCCTCAACCCATGTTTAGGGTTGAATTGGAACCTAGAGATGTTGCCTTAAAAAAGAATGAAGTGCATCCTATTTATAACCTCAAGTATCTTTTGCATCGCAAGGTTACCGTTGAGGAGCCTCATAAGCGTTTAGGGCCCGTTCAATGCCTAAACTGCCAAGAATTTGGCCATACTAAGGCCTATTGCAAGCTGCCCGCAGTTTGCGTTGTGTGTGGTGAACTTCACGGTACATCACAGTGCAAAAAACCTAAGACTGACGCGAGCGTTAAGAAATGCAGTAACTGTGGAGGTAACCATACTGCAAACTACAGGGGTTGCCCTGTCTACACTCACTCCAAGAGGTCAATGACAAATAGGTCACCAATTTCAAATATGCCACCCCAGCAGTCGAACACCACTTCTACAAACAATTTTCCCCAGGTACGCCAGTCAACCAGCCATGTAAACTTGCAAAACCCCAAACAAATTTCTTATGCAAATGTGGTAAAATCTGATAAACCAAACTTGGATCAAGAGCCCAAGCCTCCAAAATCCGATCCAAATTTTAGCAATCTTGAGGCAACTCTGCAGACTCTTGTTCAGTCCATAAACACTTTTACCGTTTCTATGACAAACATGATGCAGGAAATGCTAAAAATGCAATCCACTATTTTGCAGGCAATTTTAAACAAATGAATTGGTTAAAAATATGTTTCTGGAACGCAAACGGCATCCGCCATCACAAAAATGAACTTGAGCACTTCCTTATGGAAAAGCAAATCGATATAATGTTGATTGCTGAAACTCATTTGACAACCAACAGTTTTTTCAAAATTAATGGCTACATACTGTACGACACAAAAGATCCCCGTGGAAGATCTTGCGGAGGATCGGCAATTCTAATAAAATCCAGAATTAAGCACTATTTAATGAACGAGACACGTGAGGAGTATATCCAAGCAACTAATATATGCATTGAATATTTTCATGAAAAAATCGTTATTTCCTCGATTTACTCACCGCCCCGATTTTCAATAACAGAAAGCCAATATTCAAATTTTTTCAAATCACTTGGGCCTCGATTTTTAGCGGCTGGCGACTATAACGCTAAACACACTTTTTGGGGATCACGCTTAATTACCTCGAAAGGCCGTGTGCTTTTTGACACCGTTTCCAAAATGGGCTTAGATGTGGTTTCAAGCGGACACCCCACTTATTGGCCGACAGACCGACGAAAGATCCCAGACGTTATAGATTTTGGAGTTGCGAAAAATTTTCCTTTAGAGTGGATGCAAGTGGAGCCTTCATTAGATTTGTCATCAGATCACTCTCCCTCTATAATCTCTATTTCGTTCCCTCAAGAAATTGGCTCACCGTTGACTGTCAATAGAGTTAATTGGTTAAAGTACAAAAAATTTTTGAGCACACATTGTACTGAAAATATCGCCTTGAGAACGCCTGAGGATATTGATGTGTCAATTAACAATTTTTCTGAAAACCTCAAACTGGCCGTACAGCATGCTACCACTAGTCATTTAAGACCTAGGAATGAGAGCAATAGAACTTATTCATCTGAAATTGAGCAACTTCTGTCCGAAAAAAGAAGAGTCAGAAGAGAGTGGCAACTTCGCAGGTCTCCCCAGCTTAAAACTAGGCTACGGGAATGCATAACTCAGCTAAGAAATCTGCTTGAAGTCCATAGAATGGCTTCCCTTAAAACATATTTGGAAAGCCTTGATGGTACCCCTCAATCTGATTATTCCTTGTGGAAAGCGACAAAAGGTTTAAAAAGACCCGTAATAGGTAAGCCACCTTTGCGAAATTCAACTGGCGACTGGGCAAGAAGTGATTCTGAAAAGGGAATGTTGTATGTCGATCATTTGCAAAACGTTTTTATCACAAATGATTCAGAGAATAATACAGCGGAATTACCACCATATGTTGTTAGACCTCCTGTGTCTTTGAGATTTAATTTTCAAGATGTCGAAAACGTTATCGGTAATACAAACCCCAGGAAAGCTCCAGGCATTGATCAAATTACTGGTAAAATGCTTGAACAGTTACCTCGTGTAGCTAGAAGGGTTCTACTTTTTATTTTTAACGCCATTTTACGCCTTGAGTATTATCCTGCAGAGTGGAAGGTCTCAATGATTACTATGATACCCAAGCCAGGGAAGGATCTAACTAAGGTAGAATCATATAGACCAATAAGTCTTTTACCAACAATTTCAAAACTATTCGAAAAATTGTTAATGGCGAAGTTGAGTCCAACATTGAACAATGTGGGATGCATCCCTGATCATCAATTTGGCTTTCGGGCTAAGCATAGCACCATAGAACAAACGCACAGACTAGTCAATGTCATAAGACAAACCTTTGAGGAGAAGAAGTATTGCTCAGCTCTTTTCATTGATATTTCTCAAGCTTTTGATAAAGTGTGGCACGACGGCTTGATGCACAAAATAAAGCTAAACTTGCCTGCAAATACACACAAGCTTCTGGAAAGCTACTTATACGGGCGGAAGTTTGTTATTAGAGAAGGCGACTTTATAAGCCCAACTCAGCCAATCAAGGCAGGAGTTCCCCAAGGCAGCATACTGGGGCCTACTTTATATTTGATTTACGCGTCTGACATGCCAACGACATCCGGAATCCACACTTCTACCTTTGCAGATGACACAGCGTTTTTGAGTGTTCATGAAAACCACCAATTAGCATCACGAAATTTACAGGAATATACTTCAATATTAGAGAAATGGCTAAAACTTTGGAAAATCAAAGTTAATGAACAGAAATGTACTCATGTTACATTCACACTGTGTAGGCAAACATGTCCGCCTATCCAAATTAACAACTCACCTATTCCGCAGCACAACGAAGTCAAGTACCTTGGTATTCACCTGGACCGTAGGCTAACATGGAAGTCTCACATTGAAGCAAAGGTCACTCAGTTAAAACTAAAAGCAGCGCAGCTAAATTGGCTTATGGGCAGAAATTCGACACTGAAATTAGATTGCAAACTTTTGTTATACAACTCAATACTAAAGCCTATATGGTGCTACGGAATTCAGTTATGGGGCACCGCCTCAGCGTCAAACATTGAAAAAATCCAAAGGCGACAAAACAAAATTCTACGAACGATTACTGCAGCTCCATAGTACGTAAAAAATTCACGAATTCATAACGATCTGAGTGTTCCGCTGGTAAAAGAGGAATTTTCTAAGTACGCGACAAGGTATATCAGTAAACTGGAGCTTCATCCAAACCCTCTTGCTCGCAATATACTTAATTTTGGCGGCCACACTCGGCTTAAAAGAAGGGATACCGCTGCCACCATCAGATTGCTCAATAGGTGATTTTACCGAAATAGCTCCCGCATAATAAAACTTTTTGTCTAGCATTGGCCGGACTTTAGAATCACATTTTTTTTAATTTTAAATTTAGTATTAAGATTTGAATACTTATTGTTAGTTCATTTTGAAGATTCAATAAATAAAAAACGCTCAAAAAAAAAAAAAAATATAAATTAAAATCTATCATAAATTTAATTTATTAATAAGCACCGGCTTCGCTACCAGGGATTCTCTCCTCTGTGTTATAACCAACACCGACTTCGCTAACAAACGTGTTTTGTTCAGCTCAAGGTCCTTTTCGTTTTTTTTTTAAATATTTATTGTGTTTTTCTATATCTACCTGTTATAAATTTAATAAAATATTTGAATTGAATACACACAAACAAACTTTCCTAAAGAAGTTTTCCGAAGAAAGACGAAATATTGAAAAATATATTAAAAATTTTTTAAAAACACAAAAAGGACATTGAGATGAGGAAACTTATTGCAAATATTGAATTAAATAAAGGTCAAAGCAAATGGGATCAAGAATTTATTACTAAATTAAATGTTTGTTTTAATTAACATATATGTATACATGTACATACATACATATGTAACACTTTGATACAACTTTTTAAAAACTAATGCTACTTACAGATTCAAGCTGTTTTATTTCTTAAAATCCTTCCATTTCTCACAGCTCTTGATATCACATAAATAAAAAAGTAAATCAATTTTTTGTTTACAATAAACTCGATTAACTTTTTTATATCTTATACCAATTCCTTTGTGCTGTGGGACAATGAAATAAATATTGCTTGTTTGCTGTCTGTATTGGTGTATAATTCGCTATGCTGCCACCTGAAATGCATAATTGAAAATTTTTCTTTCATTCTGAAATACGTCTGGCATACTGAAAGACGAAAGAAAAGAATGAATGAATTCAGTTAATCGTTCTGAAAGAGAATGAAAGATTCACTCAAATGAAAGATTTTGCCCAACACTAATATCGAAGCGTGTTTTTTAGTTTTTAAAGTATATTTTTTTGTAGTTTTTTCTAGCTATTACCTATATTACCTTTAGCACTGGTTTTGTTCATTAAAATTTTTGCAATGTAATTTGACAAAAGCTGCCGAAAGTTTGATTTACAACTAAAAATAAAATACATATGTACATAGTATCGTGATACAAAAAATGAAAGAAATGAATTTTGGGGAACTCCATGTACTACAGTCGTACATTTTGTAAATTAGCAATCATTGAATATGTAGTGTGACACACACACATCATTGAAGGCAGTAATGTGGTATTACGCCGCTGGGTTATTTAATGACTATGATTACGACCCAGTATCCTAAAAATTTTAAATATATAATAATTTCTAAACAAAAAACAGTTTGGGAAACCATCTCCAGTTTGAAAATTCTTACACAATTTTTTCTGCAAGTGTAACAATAAAATATCATTTGCGTTGATATTTCTTTCGTATCAGAGATAATCACGCTAGAAATCACACACTTGTTGGTTATTTTATTGAGAGAGATTTGTAGAGAAAATTAAGTGGTCGAAAAAAAACAAAGTAAATTACACATTCGATTGTGGTGGCGTTAATTTGGTGACTTTGTGCAACAAAGTTGGATGTCTACATTGTTGATATACTTTGTTTTATTTAAATCAGCGTCCCATAATGTTAATGAGTGTTAATTTTGAAAATAATTTCATGATTTTATTCGAGTGTGAAGGATATAATAACTCAATTACATTAGTATTTTTTGGTAAAATTTGAAATTAGATTGACAATAGCACTTTGTTTATACAATGTAAATATACATATTAAAGGCTGTTCGACCTTAACTTGAAATTCGTGAATTTTTGTTTAATTTGCTGAAACGTGATTAGTTTTTTGGTAATTGTAACTTAATTGAAATTTTTTCCATAATATTTTTTTTGGATATTTAGTTGAATACTTAACCTTTGAAAAACAATTAAAATAACAAATTTATGTATTAATGATAAATAGTCAAACTTATTTTAATATTTCTAATATAATATCATCGTATCATTCGTCTGGCTCATGTTCAATCCTGGCTTTAAGAACTACGTTCCTACAGAAATTCACGCTTAGAAATATACACTTATTTCTACACGGAAAAATGATTGTGCAGATTGGTGTAGAAAAGGTATAGGCAAGTATATATGTATGTAAATACTTACCTCATGCTATGTTCACCGTCCAAATATACGGCAAACAATTCTTCCTCCATTTTATTAAAAAAATTTGTTTTTAAATCTATTTCATTAACAATAATAATAGTCAACTGTCAAAAATTTCGTAGGCAAATAAATGTATGAACATTAATTTTTATTTCAGTTAACGAAAAAAAGTCTCCACTTTTAATTTTAACATACCTGTGATAATAAAAAAATATCAAAAATTCCGTTTACTTTTCTTTAAGAACTCCGTACCGGTATGCGGAAATTTACATAAGGAATTTACCAACCTGAAATACCGTAACTTTTTTTACACACAGTTCTTATGGGAACCTGAATTTATGTAAAAACTGCGTACTGCCCTTTAGCCAAGAAATATTTTTATTTTTAATTATAACAATAAAGAAAAACAAGTAAGAGTGTAGTATATTCGGCTGGACCGACTCTAAAACACCCTTCACGATAGTCTCGTATACATATGTATAGTATATTTAAAAATGTGACCTAAATATGCTCTGTTATATATGAACCGATATTGGAATTTTCTATTTTCTGTATTTTAGTAACCTTCTTTTATAACGAAAATTGCTCTTTATCAAAAAAAAAAAAAAAAAATGTTAATGGAAAAATCGGTTAAGGCTATATCTCGGGTATATATGGACCGATATAGGAAATTTTCATTTTCCATATTTATATAACGTTATTTCATTGCCAAAAAACTTTTGAGCATAAAAAGTTGTTGACGTTCGCTAACGCGGCATTTTAATGAAAAACCCGGTCTAGGCTATATCTCGGGTACATATGGATCGATATCGGAAATTTTCATTTTCCATATTTATATAACCTTATTTCATTACCAGAACTGCTTTTGAGCACAAAAAGTCGTTTAAGTTCGCTAATGCGACATTTTCATGAAAACCCCGATTTGGGCTATATCTCGGGTGTATATGGACCGATATCGGAAATTTCCATTTTCCATATTTATATAACTTTATATTATTACCAAAACTGCCTTTAAGCAAAAAAAAGATTTTTAAGTTCGTCTACGCTACATTGCCATTAAAAACCTGCTCTAAGCTATGTCTGGGTTATATATGGACCGATATCAGAAATTTTCATTTTCCATATTTATATAACCTTATTTCATTACCAGAACTGCTTTTGAGCACAAAAAAGTTGTTTAAGTTCGCTAACGCGACATTTTCATGAAAAACCCGATTTGGGCTATATCTCGGTTATATATGGACCGATATCTAAAATTTTTTTTCCATACAAAATTGCAAGCCAATGTATACCCTTGGTAAGGGTTTCGGAAGCCAACACAATATAAGTCATGTGGCTTCCTAGAGTTTTGTTTGCCGCACCAAACGAGGGACCCCTTTCCCTCTTTTCCCCGAAAAACAGAGCGCCCAAGTTAGGAATACGCCAAGGCAAAACCTGTTCTCCGGGGGGATTTAACGCGGCAGAACAAGAACTGCAAAAGCACCATCAACAGGAAGTTCCAAAGAGATGGTTACTAAAGAAAATCCTCGATATCGTTATGAATGATCGCCGAGCCAAGTTACATGAGTTTGTTGAAATGGTAAACATATCACATGAACGTGTGCTAAACATTTTACATGAGCATTTGCATATGAAAAAGCTATCGGCAAGATGGGTGCCGCGTTTGCCCGGTATCGAACAAAAGTGAGTTTGACAGACCACTTCGCAGCCGTGTTTGAACATGATAAAGCGTAATCCTGGTGATTTTTGTTCTCGATTAATAACTGGTGATGAATCGTGGGTCCACCACCACACAGCTGAAACCAAAAATCAATCGAAACAATGGGTGGAAGCTGATGGAAGGGCTACGAAGATAGCGAAGACAGTGAAATCGGCTGGCAAAGTTATGGGCCCTGTATTTTGGGATGCACATGGAATATTGCTCATCAATTATCTTGAAAAAAGATCCACAGCCACAGGAAAATATTATCGTGGATTATTGGATCAATTGATTGAAGCAATCAAGCAAAAAAAAAACGATCACATTTAAAGGAGAAAAAAGTACCATTTCTTCATGACAATGCACTGGTTCACATAGCCTTAGATACAATGCTTAAATTGCATGAAATACACTTCGAATTGGTCGATCGTCTAACTTATAATATAGATGTAGCTCCTGTTCACTGTTTTCAGATTTGAAAAAATGGCTCGCAGGAAAAAGATTCATCTCAAACCATGAAGTGATTAATGAAACTAATGCGTATTTTGAGGGGTTGCCAAAATCGTATTATTCAGATGATATAAAAGACTTGGGATATCGTCGTACTGCGAGTAAGTGTATTGAGGGAAGTGGCCATTATTTTGAAAAATTAATGGTTAAAAAATGTTATTTTTCTACTCAGATAGCTTCAATATCAATCCGCCCTCGTTCCTTATAACAAGGTGGTATTTTTTGTATAGAAACGTAAACTCCATTAATATTTATCAAGTATACTTTTACTTCAAGAATGTCGTGGAAAAAGTATTCGACTTTAATTAATATACATAAAGCCTTAAGCACAGTAAAATTTCATTAAAATTTGTTACATTAATTTTTGTTATTCAGAAATTCGGTTTTTTTCTTCAACTTATTCCTTTTTTAAGACATGTGAGAGTATTTAAACTGGTATTTTTATTGATTTTTTTTAAAGTTGTTTTACACTAAAAACGGCTGTTTTTTTGCCCAATATGGCATTTGAAATGCATGTTGTTACTTCTGCACAAGTAATGCCAAATTATATGGTTTGCTCTCGTACTTGATTCATTTCAGTTTTTGTTTTATAAATTCTTGGTTTTTTTCTTCGTCGAGCGTTTTTATTTAGCATCTAAAAGACAAAAAAAATTTTTTTTTGAGTTAAAACTTAACTGATTTAACTTTCTTTCAACGAATATACGATCAAAACTTTTGCAGATGTGATTCAACAGTAGAATTTAACTAAAAAAGATGTCCGTTGTGATAATAATGTACTGCAATGTTTGATACACTGTAAGAAAAACGCACCAGCGCACAGGAGTGTTGTTTTTTCCTAATGTTTTTTAGGAAACCCGAATTAAGCAAATTATAATTCGATATCTAATTTAAATTAAACAATTTATAATTTAAATAAAGTTTAGGGCATGGTGGAAAAAAACTCAGAACACTACTTGTTTACTTCACAATTGCTTTGCAAAGAATACAATTGCAACTTGGCATTTGGTGAAGCTTTCCTAGAATTGTTCACCAATCACAAAATTTAAAATATTAGTTTTTTAATTGTTGTTGGATGTCCGTCTCTTACTTAGTGTCCACACCTGCGATAATATCTGAGATGAGAACGTCAAATTCAATCGCAGAGAGAATTCTGTTACGTGTAGACTTAAAATCAGTGTTATCGCAGTCTTATAATAATTTTTATGAGAGCGGTCTTATGAGAAATCTTATAATAAGAGCTGTCAAAAACAAAGATTGTGTGTGTGTTTGTTTACAAAAAGACGCCATTGCAATTTTAGCGATTATTAATTTTGCAAAATATCTTGTAAAAAACTATTTTAAATGGAAAATAATTTACTTTTATGCATTAAATATATACTATAAGTGATTATTTTCGTACAAAATGTGTGCATATACAAAATGCATATAAGATTTTATTAATCGCAAAGATGTGTTTTCTTCGCGGCTTTCATTGATTTATGAATTTTTATAAGATTAACAAAAATACGTGTACTCCTTGTTAGACATTAAAATAGACATAAATAAATTCGTTCTCTAATTCTGCCGACGTTTTGTCAGATATTATCTCAAATTAATCGCAGTTGTAGACACTAGGTTAAACTGCTTTAAGATGCGATTGCTGCTGTTGACGTGGTTGTTGTAAATTCAGTGAATTTAGAACCACCTTTGTTTAATTTAATAAACTTAGCCTGTGAGAATTGTTTGTGTTTGTTTTATAAGAACTTTTATGTTTTATAAAAATTTTTGTGCTTTACATGCAGTCTACACCTAACTTGAAACCAGTTAAAACATGAAGTTAAAACTTGCTGTTTAAATATCTATATGTTAAAGTCGGCGTACTCGTAGTGATGTTAGAGTTATAACTTTCCATAGTAAAACAATAAAAATGGCGAAAAACAACTACAAATAGCAGGCTGTTGTCAATTTAAGTTATAACAGAGTTTCCAAATGAAATGTTTTAACAACCGAGTTATAACTTTAACCAAACTTCAACATGAGCGGTCCACATTTAACTTTAACTTGAAGTTAGCGTTAAAGTTAGTGTTTTCGTGTCAGGTGGAGACCGCACTTTAAATGTTTGTAACACTATTTGTTTTTATGGTTTATTGTGCACAATTAAATTAGGTTACACTTGACTTTTCTTTATTGTTTTTAAATTGTTTTTTAAGTTGTAAATTAACTTAATAACTTCGAATTGAATTAATTTATCAATTTATTTTTATTTTTCCACGAATCCCTGCTCGGGCGCCAAAATGTTTTTTCCTAAGAGTTTTTAGCAACTCCCAATTAGTTATATTATAATTCGTTACCAATATCAAATTAAACAACTTATAATTTCACCAAAATTTAAGGCACGGTGGAAAAATCGATTTAGATTTAAACACAACCGGCTCTTTTCACAATTACTTTGCAAGTAAAGAGTTTATTCACATAAAAAGTAACTTAAAACTAAGTATATAAAAATGGGACTTATATTCATTTGAATTAAAAACCGCTTATGTCTATTTACAATTTATTTAGTTATTTGTCTTATATTCATTTATTTATTTATTATTATATATTTATTATTATTTGGCTATTATGACCAAACAAGTGTTTTAACAGCAGCTAAAATCAACGAATTAAAGTACGAGTTGCTTGACCACCCACCTTATTCTCCTGATTTAGCTCCCAGTGACTTTTACCTGTTCCCAAGTCTAAAAAACTTCCTTGCTGGCAGGCATTTTACCTCAAATGGAGCTGCTATTACAGTTGTAAACCACTATTTTGAAGACCTTGAGGAAAACTATGTAACTTTTCGCAAAATAATGATTGAATTTTACTTTTATGTCATTCATTACAATCTTATCTTTTTTTATTTAAATTTTATTAAAAACTTATTTTTATTTCAATAATGTTTATATGTTGCCAAATAGCCTCTCTTAAGCCTTCAAGGCGCTGAGGCGATAATGTATTGTAAATCTCAATTTTTGTAAATAAAAATATTCTTAAAAAAAAAAAAAAAAAAAAAAAAAGCTATTTTAATCAAGGGATAAAATTGCTAGAAAAGCGTTGAACTAAGTTATTGAAGTTTCAGGAGATTATATTGAAAAATAAAAATATTTTTGAAAATCTAACTATTCTCTTTTATTGATAGGCTAAGAAGTTTCTGAACCGCCCTTGTAATATAATAGAAACGCTATTTATCAATGTATACCTTATTTTGTAGAATTGTTTGTAAAACCTCAACTTTTCAAAATATTCTATTAAATCTTTGTGTATTTATCTGTAATAATTTTTGTCTTCATGTACAGAACTCGTACTTAAGTAAAAATGACGAATGCTTGTATTGAAGTTGTAGCACTAGTGAAGAACACAAGTCGATCATGATTGTTGCAGGTCTCTGGCCTACTTAATTGTTCTTAAAAAAGTAAATTTTTCTTTGAAGCTTAGGTGATCAATTTTCCTTATAATTATTTAATTATTAGAATATCTCGAAATTTTTCCTGAAAACTTCAACAGCAGTACAATTCCGGTGAATCAATTCAACGGATTTAGGGTTTCTTCTTGTTCACTGTTATATTCAATTATTTTGCCACGTGCTGGGAAAGTATAAAAATTAATTAAAACTCCATTTCAATTCCAAGAAATTGCAGATCGATAATCTTAGACCAAATGATTTTTGCGACATGTTGTTTATTTGCTCATTGATCTTGTCTTGTCTAGCAAATACATATGTATGTATGTACGTAGTACGTTAATTTGTTTTCAATATTTGTATGTTGATTTGACGTCATTTTCATATTAAATGAATTTTCGTGCGAAAAACAAGAACGCCACAACACAACGTGAAATGAATTCGAATAACAACATAAACAGAAAAGTGTTAATCTATTAAAATAATAAAAACACACTGAGCTGGGTAAATAAAAAATATTCATACATTTATTAGAAAATACTATTAAATAAATCCAACCACTCAACTACATACGAGTATGTATGTATATTTCAAAGCAACTAGTATTAACTTAAAATTAATAATTGTATGATATAATTTAACTTGGAATAATTATAGATGGCGTTTATGACAACCACTAGATCATTTCTAATTCATTTTAATAGCTTGAGTTTTTTTTTTTTTTGTTTTGTTTGATAAATATTATAGCATTTCTTATTGCATACTTTATGAGTAATACGATCGTGTTTAGCAAATTAAGCCATGAATTAAAGCTGATTTGTGCGCAAATAGATTTAAGATTCGAAGCGTATGTCCAGACTTTTAATTATTTTATTAACAACTTTCTGAAAAGAAAGGAAAAGACTTTATTCCATGCCAAGCTTCAAATTTCCATTCTAGAGGTTTTTCAAAAGTATACTTAAATTCCATTTTTGTTATACTTCATCAAACACGGCTTTCACACACGGAAAGTTTACTTTGCAAAGTCTTGAGTTTGGTGGTGGCAAGGGAAAATAAAGAGTGTAAGAGAGCCACTCTCTTTTCCCTTGCACCCACTAAACTAAAGACTTTGCAAAGTAAACCTTTCGTGTGTGAAAGCGGTGAAAGATAGCTATGAATACATTCGAAATTTATAATAATTATCTAAACAAATAACACAGCTTCAACCACAGATAAGAATAGAGATAAAACGCAACGGAAAAGGGAAAACTAATAAGCATAAAAGCTCTGTACATTTCACTCATTCTTTCTCTTCATGCATTGTGCTCTTTTTCTAAAATAAATATAAAACGTTTTTCTTGTTTACAAAAATCGCTCGAAATCAGTAAAAACGAATATAAAATTTCGGTTCACAATTAATACAAAAAATATTCTTTAACATTGGGCGTGTTTTAGTAGTCCACAACTTTGAGTTATCAGCATTGCTTTATTTAAACCCCATTTAATAGCTCCTTGGTTAGGTTGCTTTGAAGTTTCCTTATGAATCGACTTGCACCAGAGCAAAGTTCTCTTTGTTAATTGCTATTGAATTTCCATTTAAAATTATATTATACGATGATGCCTATTTTTATTCAAATGACGGCTTTGGAGTGAAAGTAATCCAAAACCCAAACAATTAAGTTTTTTATTCGCTATTTTTAGCTTCTACCATTTATACCAATAAAAATTATAAATAGCTTGTTTTCTATGTTTCCCAGCTATCTATATGTCCACATTTCATAGGAACTACCCTAATCATCAGTAGACTTTAAAATTTTTTGAAAGATATTCTCAAACATTCAACTTTATATCCCAACAATATAAATAAATTGTTGAGAATTTAAAAGAAAAATGCTCTAGAAATACCTGTATATTGTTGGGATATAAAGTTGAATGTTTGAGAATATCTTTCAAAAACTTCCAAAGTCTACTGATGATTAGGGTAGTTCCTATTAAATGTCGACATATAGATAGCTGGGAAACATAGAAAACAAGCTATTTATAATTTTTATTGGTGTAATCCAAAACATTTTGTCGGAACACCAATACATCCACAGAAGAATATTTGGTGCATTTTATATACCGGCGAAGGCATCGGCTCATTACCTTTAAAAACGGAAGGGTCCAGTAGCGGAGAAAGAGTTGGGGGAGGCATTTATACAGAAGAATTCAATACTAAAATATCCTTCAGACTGCCAGATGGATGTAGTGTTCTTCATGCCGAGATGTGTGAAAACGATTTCCGTGGGTACCTGCCATGATGGCCTTACCCTACGGTGCTCTTAACATAGGGTGAAAATAATGCGTTCACCAACGCCCCCATACATGCAAAAGTACCAATTTAATCACATACAATTTGGAAGCAAGATCTTCCCTTTGGTTAGGAGCGCAGCCTTTCTTTTTTTTTTTTAATCTAGGACCAGTACTTAGGGGATGACATCTACATATGCAGCGCATTGTACTGAAACTAGGAAAATAAGTTATGATGAGGAGGAAAGGGAGAGTAGTGTTCGTGGAGGTTTAACTTTAACAATAACAACACGAAAGACTGAAACAAACTCTAACGCAGCATTTAAAATGTTGGAATTAAATTAGTTAAAACTGATCAGTGCCGAGTGTATATACCTTCGACACTGCTCAGACTAGCAAAATTTAGTCCAACACCTTCCACACTACGAAGTAATGAAATGCATTAAAAATAAATTAATATTGAACATATAAAGAAAACACGGACAACGGTGAAAAAAGACAAAAAAGAAAAAAAAACACATGCACAAAAACACGTGTACACATACTTCTACCTTCTCCTTCTACCTATTCCTATGCACTTTGATTTTAAAACTCCTTCCGATCACTGGGTCACGGCACCCGGTTGCAATGCAACTCCACACCGAGCTCAAATGAACTCTCCCCGCGATTTGGGTTTAAACCACAGCCACCACGTTACTCCCCGAAGGGCCTCATCATAACCAGGCAGGAACAAGTTCCTGGGGCAACCGGTTCCCATGGTACCAGATTTAAGTCTCTGGTCAGACTTCGTAGCCCAAGGGCTACTACAAGTTTCGAGCTCCAAATACTCCAGGGACTTGTAGCCCTGCATCCAACCCAAGAATTGATGCAATCAAGTACGTATACGATCCAGTCCGTCAACAAGGGAATAGTCAGCAGCTCAGCTTACCTCCTCCCAAATACCCTACGAGAAAATGCGCCTTTATGCCGAGATATCGGCTATAAATAAAGCGGCCAGATGGCTGACGTTTCATATGATATTCGGTAGGGATATCATGATAGTAACGGACAGCAAGGCCGCCATCAACTCCCTGATTGGAATATACACTAATTCCAGTCTAGTCAAAAAATGCCGGATATCTTTAAACAAGATGGCGAGACATTCTACCCTAATCCTAAAATGGATACGTGGACACGGGTCCAATAACGGCAACATCGCTGACGAATTAGCCAAAGGAGGAACAACATTAGAGGATAGGAATATCGATCTCTTCTGTGAGCAACCCTTATCAGCGTGTTGGAAAAGAATAAAGCCCCACACGGTGGAATATGCCCAAGCAAAATGTTTCACAGTGTCCACATGCCTTATAAAAAGGAACCTTAGCCTTATAAAAAGGAACCTGTGGCCGCATATCACCCTTAAGAGAGCGAAGGAGCTCTTAAAGCTACCCAGATCTCAATTGAGAGTTACAGTGGCAGTCATCACTGGATATTACCCATTTGGGAACCATGCCAGGAGACTGGGCTTACCCTGCAACGGCTTCTATAAAAGTTGCCAAGCCAAGGACGGGGAGGAGATGATCCTTCACCTCTTCGGAACATTACCGGCATTTCTGCTCCATGACCCCTAATAAACATAATTGGTGCATGAGTTCCTCTGAATAGTTTTAGTGTATCACAGTGTAATCTAATATGATAAACTTTTATATAAACAATACGTCGTAAATAATAACTTTAAGTAACATAAATTAACACAAAAACGTCATAAATTAACACAAAATTTTTAAATCGTAAACATTTCTAAGTGTAATCTAATAACATCAACATTTATCACTTCAAATTTTACAAACATTGATTAAAGCTTCAAGTTTTCAAAAAAGTGTTTAAACATTTAATTTAGAATATAATGTAGGATAAATTGCTCAAGCTTTTCTCGTTTCTTGATTTAGCAGCAAAATTTTCAATTTAACACTTAACACTTTCCAGTTGCTCATTTAGCAATCTTTTAAAAGATCTCTGTTACCAAACTGTTTTTAAAGGAGACAATTTTGATCCCTTAAATTCATACTTAGAAGATTATTTTGTTCGTATTTTGTTAATTATAGGTTGCAACAATTCCAACAACAAGAAGGCCAAGAGAGTTGTTTACTGAAGAAAATATCAAGAAAATCTTCGATATCGTTAAGAATGATCGCCGAGTCAAAAGATGCGTGAGACTGTTGAAATAGTAAACATATGATATTCAACATTTTGCATGAACATTTGCATATGGAAAAGCTAGTGGCAAAATGGGTGCCGCGTTTGCTATGTGTCAAACAAAAACGAGTTCGACAGACCACTTCGCAGCGGTGTTTGGGACGCGATAAAGCGTAATCCTGTTGATGTTTAGCGTCGATTAATAACTGAAACGTGGGACCACCCCTATAGACCTGAAAGCAAAAATCAATCGAAACAATGGATGTAAGCTGGTGGATGTTCGAAGAAGGCGAGGACAGCGAAATCGGCTGGCACGGTTATGCAACGCACCGATTCACACAGCATTAGATACAATGCCAAAAATTACGTGAACGAATTGGTTGATCATCCACCTTATATCCCAGATTTAGCAGCTAGTGACTTTTTCCTGTTTCCAAACTTGAAAAAATGGTTCGTAGGAAAAAGATTCATCTCAAACGAAGAATTGATTACCGAAACTAACGCGTATTTTGAGGGGTTCCCAAAATCGTATTATTCAGATGGCATAAAAAGTTGGAAGTCGCCTTACTATGTAAGTGTATTGAGCTAAAAAGAGAATGTTTTTTTCCTACTTAGGTAGCTTCAATATCAATCCGCCTTAGTTTAAAATGTAATAAGTGTAAGTTACACGAACATTTTAAGGAAGAAATGCTAGACTTTATGGTAGAGAATATAACAACTTTGGAACATCAATGGCGACGTCTGCATTTGCATATGATATTTAAGTTAAAGGCTTTTTATGTTTAAAAATAATTTACTGTTTTAAAAATAAAATTTTTAAGACAACACAACCATAAATGATACTCGTAAACTATGAAGAAAATATTTGCTTACGAGTAAAATTACGACATTTAAATTTTAGCACTATGTTTTAGCAATTAAAATTTTTTTATCACTATTTTGGTGCCAATTTAGCTCAAAAAATTTGGATCCTGGAAAAATGTTCAGTATGATCATTTTATTTGTTTATTTAATTCTATAGACTATAAGTCCTTACAGACTAAAGAACAAATATAAAGGTGTACAATTACGTATTTAAGTCCAAAATTATTTTTCGTTTTAGAATATCATTAGATTCAGAGATATCTATAATATGATAAAATTTGTTAAATATTTCACATATGCGACGAAAGGGATCATTGTTAGCATAGACGGTCCTGTGACAATCTAGACTTAGTAATTGATAGTTACGGGTTGCTCTTGTTGGTACACAGAAATTTATTTTGCTCAGCAGAAACTTTGAATCAACTTCACGGCGAATCAATCCAAGGAGGAAAGAGAGACTAAGCATGGTTCGACGACTTTTCAAAGTTGGTAATTTCATATGATGGCAGCACATACGAGTTCCATCCAAGACCCCGTAGACAGAAAATAAGAAATTGTTTTTGGATAGATTCAAAACTATTTATGTGAATGGTGAAGTAAGGATCCCATATAATTGATCCATATTCAAGAATAATGCGAACCAAGGAAATATAAAGTTGCTTTGTAATGTAAGGGTCTGAAAATTCTTTAGACCATCGTTTCATAAATCCAAGAACTCCACAAGCCTTATTAACAGTTAGCGCAATGTGATCATGAAAATCAAGTTTATGATCAAGGATGAATCCCAAGTCGGTAATAGTGTTAACTTTTTCAAGCATTATTCCATTAATGTGATAACAATAATTTGAATAGTTGTTTCGATAAAACGACATTTATTTACATTTTTTTATGTTAAGGTACATAAGATTAACTTTGCACCATTCCTCAAGTTTATTGATATCGGCTTGAAGTAGAAGTTGATCTTTGGGGTCATTTAGGTGCTTAAATAGTTTAACATCATCAGCATACATTAAAATTCTTGAGTGCAAGACAGCAGAGGGCAGATCATTAATAAAAAGGGCAAATAACAACGCGCCACGATGGCTTCCTTGGGAAACACCAGAAGGAACATCCAAATTTATCGATAAAACATTTCTAAACTTGACTTATTGGGTTCTGTTGGACCCCAATCCATTTAAGGGTTGTAATGCTAAATCCCATTGACGTAAGCTTGTGTAACAACAGGTCGTAGTTTACTTTGTCAAATGATTTACTAAAATCCGTGTAAATTACATCCGTTTGCTTACTATTTAAAAATCCATCATTTACGATAGTAGTACACTCTAAAATGTTTGTAGTGGTGGAGCGTGACTTACAAAAACGTTGATAACAGTGAAGATATTTTATGAGATAGACAACTAGTCAAAATTTTTTCCAGAAGTTTTGGAATAGCATTTAGCTTAGCAATTCCTCTGTAGTTTGCTATGTCAAACTTGCTTCCACATTTAAACAAAGGGATAATGAACGACTTTTTCCATTCAGGAGAAAGGTAACATAGATCAACAGACTTGTTATAGATTATCATAAGTGGATTATACCAGGATTATGCACAATGTTTCAGAATACAGCTAGGAACTCGGTCCGGATCGGGATAATAAGAAGATTTAAGTGATCTTATCATCCGCCCTAAAACAATTGTAAAATAATGTTAAAAATTTCAGCGATATCTCGGTTGTTTAAAGGCATCGGAGTTTGTTATTTTTCATAGGACTGCGACTTCAGTTATGTTAGCTTTCGTTCGATTGCGGCTTATTGGAATACAGATGTATCTTTAGAAAATCTTGCAAGAAAAAGTCTATTGTGGGCTTATCGGATGTTCTTGGTGACCAATTCAAGTCACAGCTGCGTGTTCTAAAGCCCAGTCGTGAAATTCACAAGTTACGGCGCAAAACTCTTTAAGTTGAAGCTTGCAAAAGGTCCAGTCCTTGTCGTTTTACAAAAAGTATGACCAATAACACCACCGGGCGCAAAATGTTAATTAGGCAACTCGTGCAAGAATGCGATCCAGACGATTTGTCGGCCAAATTTGGGTCTCTCCTAAACGCTCCAAAGCCCAGTCATGAGCTTCAGAAGTTCCAGTGCAATACTTGGCAAGTTGAAGTTTACTAAAGGTCGCGTCTTTGTCGTTTCGTAAAAAGTATGACCAATAACGCTGCCGGCGCACAGTGGAACCCCCTTGTTATATCACATGATGACTTACAGGGTGTCAAAGTTGACTGCCTCGAGTATGAAAAAGTTTGTTCGCTACATTACTTTTGTAACTATTTGATTTAAATAAATTTAAACTTTTTGTAAAGCTAATAAAAAGTTAAAGAAGCATCATTTTATTTTATTTAGATATCGGCAATAGTTTGAAAGATATTTGGCTTTCAATTTTGAAATATTTGTTTTTGGCTTTGACTCGTCTTCTATTTCGTACAAATCTACGGTATTAGCATACCAAAAATTTTAAAAAGGTTTATTTATTTATTTTCTTTATTTATTTATTAGTATTAGTATTGTTCCACACACAAGACTTAATATCTTATATTGCAATGTGGAACTGAGTTTAAGTCGAGATTCATACATGATCACATTAAAATTAATAATATAACAATATATGTATATAAATACAAAACAGGTTAATGTCAAAAATGTAACATAATTATTTTAAACAATTTAAAGGAAAATATGAAGTTAAAGAACTAATCAAGCGTAACATGTCTAAAAAAAAAAAGTTTCATAATATGTGTATAACTATAATATTTTTGAACTTAAGGAAGCACCAAAATCCTTATGCAAAAACGAAGCAATTTAAAATTACAATAAATGAAAGAAACTATTCAGCAAATATATTAATTAAGCACTCTTTAAATTTTCGTGCGCTACTTAAAGTTTGTAAAAGAACTGAGTTCCAGAGGGTTGTTGCGTAGATAAAAAAGTGCGACTGTGACATGAGACTTTTATACCTATATGCCCTAAGTCGCTTGCCTCTACAATTCTCCGCAAACACTAGTCTATTAAGTAGGTGTTCTGGCCTTTGTATGTATATTATTCTATGCATCAGAACCAAACATTTTAAATGGAGTAAGCTTTCAAAAGATATACCATATAACATTGCGGAGATATTTGAAATCCTTGAGCGTTTACTCAAGCCATACACATATCTAATGATGTTGTTATATGTAACTAATAATTTTCTTTTACTTACATAATCACAAGAAGCAAAAAGTTCACAGCCATACAACAAAATGGGCATTAAATAAATTTTAGCCAAGAGCATTCTAATCCTTAACGGAGTATAATATTGGGTCTGCCAAATAGTTCTCAGCATAGAGAATACTCGCCGACAGGCATAATTAACATGATTAGACCATGTTAATGTGTTATTAAAAATCACTCCCAGGTTTTTTGCTGATTTAACTATCTCTATTGGTTGATTATTTATAGATAAATTTGGTGTTGTAACCGATTTTGAGAGCCGCTTTTGGATTACAACACATTTTGATTTTTTTGGATTTATCTCTAAACCGTTTGCTGAGGCCCATTCATGAATTTTAGAAAGTTGCTGATTTATTGAAAAAATAAGCTGGTTTATAGCACAATTGTTACAACTTGAATAAAGTTGTACATCATCAGCATACATTCTTATCTTGCATTATCTTATCTGTAATTATGCAAGGCAAATCATTAGGTTATTATATAATTTTTACTATATTTCTTAATAATACACAAAAGACATTTTTTAATTCTCAAGGCATGTGCTCGTGAAAAGAGATCAAGGAAAAATGAGTGAAAAATGGTTACATTTTGACAAAAATAGTGCTTAATTGTTTGATTTTTTTTAATTTATAATTTTTTTTTTAATTGTTATAGATCACCATGTGATATAACGAGGTGGCTCAAACTTCATTTTTCTTAAAGCATATTTTCTCTTCCATGATTTCATACATAGTTTTAAGATCAGATCGCACGTTTCAAAGATAGAAATTTATTACCCTTTTGTTTGGCTTGGCCCCACTGTGCGGCGCAATATGTTAATTTGGCCACTCATGCAAGAATGCGATACAGACGATTTGTCGGTCAAATTTGAGTTCCTCTTGTAAATGCGTCAAAGTCCAGTCATGAACTTCAGAAGTTCCGGTGCAAAACTCGCTAAGTTGGAGTTTACTAAAAGGTCGCGTCTTTGCCGTTTTTTAAGATTTAAGGCCAATAACGTTGCGGGCGCTAAATGTTAATTTGGCCACTTATGCAAGAATTCGATAAACACAATTTTCGGCCAAATTTACGGTTCCCCTCTAAATGTTCAAAAGCCCAGTCATTAAATTAAATAAAAATAGGCGCAAAACTCGCTAAGTTTGCTGATGGTCGACTTCTTGTGTACGTCGATGAATTAACTGTATTGCGACGTTTTCGACAAACCTGGTATTTCTTTGACGTACGAGTGTTGGCTTATTATTTACCCATCATCTCGAATTTAGCTTCGGAAGGTCGCCTGTGCCATAAAATAAACATAACACGCACAAAGTTTGCACTCATTTTGATACTAATAAAGTTTTATTTGTTGGACGTGCTCAATCGTATAACTTGTAGAGTACTTTGGCTTCACTAACTGAATAATAAACAATAGATGATACAGACGCCACGAAAACAACATGGCGGTCACAAGATCTATCTTCGCAAATTCATATATCGCTCCTTTATTGCAACATAGCCATATCTCAAAAAATCAGTTTTTCAAGTCAACAATGCAGAATAGTTGATATTACTACCTTTAATATTGTAACAAAAATTTATTCGAATTACTGTTAAACTGTTTACTTTAAGAGATATTTTCTAAAAAAAAATTTTTCAGATGTGTTTTTCTCGAATCAAGCTTTTTTTTAGTTATGAATATGTTGTAATAAAGCAGCGATATTTTTGTAAAATGAATAAAAGTATGAGTTTTAAAAGGTTAAAGTTCTTTGACGCAAATCCTTTTGCAAAATCACCGCAGAACATTTTAAGAATCTTAATGAATTCACGCAAATAAAAACCCCCCAATTTTAAGAAATATAATTGTATACAATATTTTTCCCACTTTTTGTTAAACGAATCACGTAAACTTTTTTTTATAAATACATATGTAGTATTTATTCAACTTAAAATGCCATTTACACCTACAAAAATTGTTTAATCAGAGAAAATTATCCTCAATTGAACACAATGCCAAATTTGTAGAAAAATATTCATACTTTAAGTATCACAAACAAAATTATGAGAATTTGTTGAAAAAGATTAAAATGGTGCGTATAAAAGTAATTTTTATTATTCGTTTTCCTTTCTTTTTTTTTGCAGCTTCACTTGAAAACAGCAGAAGAACATCGGTTTTGGAACGGAATATAATCACAATTACTTATGCAAAACTTAGCAGCTCTGGCATCATATCATAATCGCAATCACCATTTAGAAAAGAAAAAAATAATAATAAGGTGAGTTTATTTGTCAGTAGTTATTGTATTATAAACAGAAAAATAATTCAGCTCAAGTGATGATATTCTTCATTCGTATAGAACAATTCAAACTAAAGTAATCATTCAATTGAGATACATAATAAAAATAAGTTAAGCATTCTATTTGGTTTTAGCTGACCCGACCTGTTGTAAAAATGGGCTAAAAGACTGTTATTTGAATTACGAGAATGGACTATGAAATGTTAGAAACGAATGATATGTTTTGTATAGAATAAAACTATTTTGCTCTTAGTATTAATCAGCATTGATGAAATTATATATCATACTAGTCACATTGATTTGACGTTTCAATTCAATTGTCAAAAAAGTCTTTCAATTGAATTGATTCTTCACACTTCATAAACTGAATTGAAAGATTTTCATTCAACTATCAAACTCAATGAAATTAAAGACAATTTTAAAAATATTTAAAGATTTCTTTGCAAAAAAAATAAAAATAAAAATTACAAATATAAATTTTTTCAGCTGACCAGGAAACTCGAACACACACAGCACAATTGAATTGAAAACCTTACAAGTCAACTTGAAAAAATCAAAATCTTTTGATTTTTCTTCAACCAAAACTCGACAACTGTCAAACTAATCAATTGACAAAAAAAAAGGTAGTGATCCCTACTAAAGATAAACGGTATTGAGGTTGCTCCCAAAACAGAGGTGAAATATCTAGGCATAGTCCTGGATAAGAAACTCACATGGGAACCGCACCTCGAATTGGTGATAAAAAAAGGCAACAACAAGCCTCTGGATTGCCAAAAAACTACTGAGTAGATCCTGGGGCCTAAGCCCTAAGATGACGTACTGGTTATATACCCAAATGGTAAGACCCACTATACTATATGGGGCTGTAGTATGGTGGAGAAAAACCGAACAGGTACCAGTCATATCAAGACTTCGCAAGGTTCAGAGACTCGCATGCCTATGTATTACAGGGGCGATGAAATGCACCCCAACGATAGGCATAGAAGCTCTTTTGAACCTAACACCGCTTAACATAGCTGTACAAAAAGAGGCGGCCATTCAGGCTATCTCAATTTACAAAAGGGAAAAACTTAAGGCAGGAAACCTTATTGGACATCTTGCAATCCTAAAGGATTTTAGAGACGTAATCGATATGTCTCAAACTAGTGACACTATAGATCCGTCTAGCTCCTTGCCAGGAAGTTTAAGATCATATTTCCTACAAGGGAGGAATGGATCATGAATCCAAGATGGTTGCAATGGTTCACAAAAGTGGTACACGGATGGATCCAAAACGCTCCAAGGTGTTGGAGCAGGAATAGTGGGGTCTAGTGCACGCAAATGTATATCTCTTAGCGAAGACATCACAATCTTCCAAGCGGAACTATACGCAATAAGGGAAGCGGTTGAAATACTCTCCGATAGGGGGCACAAGGGAATGCTGATAAGAATACTCTCTGATAGCCAATCAGTGCTGAAGGCCCTGAGCAGTTGTGTCTTCACGTCCAAGTTAGTACTGGAATGTCACAATAGGCTAAACGAACTGGCAAGCCAGAACCAGGTCACACAGATCTGGGTGCGTGGACACGAAGGGCATCACGGCAATGAAATGGCTGACATGTATGCCAAGAAAGGAGCAGAGGGGACTTTTATTGGACCCACTCCAACTTTTGGCTTCAACAAGGGTGTCCTGAATGAGGAGATAAAGAAATGGACGGTGAACAACAGTGGAACGAGACAGCTAGTCTCGAACACTCCAAGAAATTTCTAAAGTTTGATAAAAAGAGGGCCGAACGTACTCTAAAACTGGAGAGGAAAAGTCTCAGAACATTGACAGGTGCACTTACAGGTCATTACAACTGCTACAAGCACCTGCACAGGATGGGAATATCCAACACAGACGTTTGCAGATTCTGCGGTGAGGAAGAGGAGTCAATGGAGTACTTAATCACCTACAGTGGAGCATTGGGACACAGAAGATATAGGCTACTACAAGCTTATATGTTAAGTGAATGTGACTTAATATCACTCCCTATGAAGGAACTTGTCCGTTTTCTTGACATACTCAACCCATAATGGGGCAAGGGGACGCACAATAGATCAATATTGGTCGCAGTGCAAATGGCCGATGAGGGCCATATCCCATCCACTAATAATAATAATAATATTAATCAATTAGCAAAGCCATACACACCTTGATTTGGACAACGACCGACTCAGATGCCAATTGAGATGAATGGGGTGTTTAACTAACAAAACGATTTGTAAAATATTCACGAACAGACAAGATTTATTAGGAAAAGCTTATTATTTTAATAGTTTCATTGAAGGTAGAGTTATGTAAAATTTTTGTGTAAAGAACTCTGTTTGAATAACCTGCATTGCTGCAGAAAAAAGTGCACTAAACGCATTGAAGACAGCAGGCTACAGCCTACAACCTCTTAAAAATAGAATACTCCGATTAATTTGAGAACGATTATTGTTAAAACAACATGGCAATAATGTTACAGGTTGTTGTTCATGCTGATTTTGTAGTTTTAGAGTCTGAACACAATGTTTGCGGTGCGGTACGAGTTTCCGTTGCGAGAGAGAAATATAAACATAATACAACGAAAGACGCGACGGCAATACTTGTCATTGTTAGTTTTTATAAAATTTTTCAAAAAAATTTACTCTTTGTATTATGTATTTTGTAATATCAGTAAATAAAAAAATTATAGCTATTAAAAATTTCAATATTCGTATTATTTGATCTTGTTTATATTATTTTTTTTCTAAATTTTTTCAGCTAACAATACATATAACAATTGTTAAACCTTTTTATAAAAAAACAAAGATCTTTACCTGGAAGAATTTAGAAGAAATTGTTTAAAAAATTGTTAATTTGGTAGAAGGTGGAATTAGAAACCACGACACATACTAACAGGAGATGGTGGTTAAGACCCTTAATGTATATTCATTTAGAAAACTGCTTAGCACCGAGTGTCGATTATCACTTACCTTACTGTAGGTAGAAGTGATAATGTATAATGTTAAGTATGCAATATGTTTAGAAACATGATTAAGAACTCCTTGCTTCACCTTCCCCAAACTTAATTTTAAGAAATTTAGTAAGACTCTTAATTACGCTACCTTTCTCACGGGTGCAGTAAGCAAGTATTTGCTTAGTCGTTAAGGAAGGTTACATGTGGCTAATCCTAATATGATTGGGACAATTAGTCTCAAATATCATATTTTTTTATGAAAAGAATTTTATTGCACATTGTTTGGGGGCCATAGATGGCAAAAACAAATTTTCTTTGTACTAGAAGTTTTTGTAACTTCACGACTGCAAATTATAAAAACAGTCATACATCCTAACTTCTTCTATAATTCTTTCGTTATAGTCCATTTTTTCTTCTTCTGTTAATATAGTTTTAAAACTTTTATATTTCATGACAAAAAATTTATAAACTAAATGTTGTGAAAATCGTCAATTATTCAAAAACTATGGCAACATCGAAAAGCGAAAGAGAGTCAGAAATTTATAGAATAAAAAAGTCGGCAATGAAAATAAAATAAATTTTAATTTTATGCCGCTCCGCACAGCGATTTTTTACTTCAAAATCGTATGAAAAATCGCACCGCAGTAAATTATCGTTACATTGTGTTCAGACTCTTAGTCCAATTAAACTAATTTATATGTACGATATTAACAGCTGTGAAACAATAAGACCAAAGAAAAACAGAAAAGTAATTAAATACCATATCTCAATTATTGTTATAATTTAAAAAAAAAAAAAATAATCCTTCTTCTTGACTGAAGTTGGACTCGAACTCACAACTAATTAGTTAATATCGTACATATGCATATAACTAAAAGTTCACTTATTAAATATTTGTCAACTAATTTATATTTTTATTGTCTACAAAATATGACAATATAACAAAATATATAATAAAAATTTGTGTTTAAAACTATTTTTTTTTATTAAGAAAAAATTTTGAATCAAGTCAGTAAGACCAAATATGATTCATCAAAAACGCAAAAAGGTTGGATTTATGCGCAAACAAAAAAGTAAAATAAACTTATAATATTGTAAGATATTTATTATATTATAAATAAATAAAAAAGAAACAAATAATAAAAGAGCCAGTTAAAACTATTTTAAGTATTAAGTAGTTAAACTATCCTTATTAAATATTTCTGATAAGTATAAGAAGGCTGCTCAAGCACAAAGAAAATGTCTTACAAGACATCCTAATACTTCCAAGTACTATCCATCCTCTTCGTTCACATTTCAAAACAAACACTTCAGTGAAAAAGTCTTCTAAACACATAAACGAATATTGTCTTACAATCGTTTAGAACAGACAGAACCAAACACAAGTAGAACCAACTCGAAAAGAACAAAATTGTAGTAGAACTTCAAGCACTGAAGTAATGTTTTACTTCAGCTTTGTTTATAAAATTTGTTGTTGTTGTTCGTGCTTCTTGTCTTTGGATTGGTGCACAGTGTTCTCATGTGCTAATGGTTTAGTGCACTCGCTATGTTGTTCTATCAGTTATCGTTTTTTTTTTGCTTCAGTCTGATGTTGTGTTTTGGTTTTTGCTATGAAACAGAATTCAAGTACTGTCAAGCACTGTCGTATATGTGTTCCAAAACTATGAAGTGTTTGTTCTGCTTCTAAATGATCTAATGCTTGATTGTTTTGTTTTAGATTGGGCTAAAATACATTACTTGGAACTACTGTATAGTGTAGTGAGATGTGTTCTTTAGAACATTCTATGCAGCCTTTCTAAATATATTACATGTAATTATTTTCTGGTTACACAGTGTCTATAACTGATATTAACTCTGATATAATATGAGATAGAACGTCAGCAGATTAACGAGAAAAAACAAATTATATTTTCTCTCATATCTAGCATGGCGACAAGTATTTTTGCAAATATCATAATATTTCACAATTTTTAAGCAACCATGCAGTAAACATCGTTGAATTTTGTATTTTTCTTAAACAAATTTATATATTCCAGCAACAAAAAGAACAATAAACGATTTTTTATAAATATTTTAATGATTTTATGATGTTTTCATTAAACTTTTTCGGGAATTCTTCAAAAATTGAATATTATGTCGTTTTTTTTACGTTTTTTGACAGTTCATATCATGATATGGTTTTCTAAATATATATTATCAAAACAATATTGTGATATCTGATATAATATTGCAATAATACTAATTTTGAAGGCTACACGTGATATAATTCTCTCTGCTATCAAATTTGACGTTTGCTGATAGAAAAATATATGATATTATATCACGTATAGACTCTATGTTAAGTTCAAATCTAGCTTTCGCCAAAAATTATCTTTATTTATAAATATAACAATAATTGTCGCGTTCAATAAATCTTGATCAAAAAAGATAGGAAAAAATAATTGAATATGCTAAGCTGGGGGACAGACAACTAGCTGTTTCGTAGGCGCTGCACTACTCATAAAGAGAGGGTGGGATTCGAAGTCGGTGTCATGATTAACCAACTCAGCCACCAAGCTCTTATTTATATTTTCGTCTATATTTGTCGCATATTCATCGCATATGCGATTTTGTTATAATCCCAGTTGCTTGTACTGCATTCTGATGTCACTGAACAACCAGTTATTTCAATTATTTTTTATTTATTTATCAATTGTACCGTGAGATATATATGTATGTTTGTGTTATGTATAAATATGAATGATAAATAGTTGAACTTTTCTAATATTTCTAAAATTATATGATGTAATTTTTCTGGTCAAAGTTACTTTCCAAGAAAATCCTTCATTTTCAGAAAAAAATTGTTCAATATATATGATTCTTTCTATAAATACTGAACAATATTGAAACGATATAATATTTGGTACTTAATTTATTTCTCTTCTCTTATAAAAAATTCAACTAAAATCTGGTCTCCTTAACAAGATCACACCATTTAAATCGTTTCGTCTTCCATTTCCAAGTGCTCAAATTTTATTTTATTTGGGTACGAATTAATGAAAATAAAAATTTTAGTTTCACATGCGTTTTTCTGGTTTGTCTGCCAGCAATTTTATACGCGGCTTTATTTGTGCGATTGGTGAGTCAATAAACTTTCATATTCATTCACTTGCAAATACAATTAAAGGTCAGTTATATTCTCTTAATTCAATTAACACATTCAAATGCCTGAAATTCTTTAGGTTTTATCAAATACTCGTATACGAGTATATCTATTTTGAAATGACTGTTCATTACATTTAATATGTTTTCGCTTTTAATTAATGATGCTTAGAAAATTATAAAAGGTGAAAATTATTGTGACGTATTTTGAAATACGACTACACTGTAAAGCAAAATTAAACTTCAAAAAGATTTAACACAAGATATTTTGCTGGAAGCAATACTTTTTTTGTTATTGATATTTTCCTTTTGCTTTGCTAAAGAGTTCCTCGTAATGTCAATAAGGATAATAATACTCGCATATTGTGTTATCAATCCAAAGGGTGGCAATAAAGTCATTAAATTTAGTGTGCTATTATAAATTTTAGACAGCTGAGATGTTTAAGGTTAAGTTATTACAATTCTTGATCTTGTTTAATTCAGTATTTGCGATAAATTTCTTCAGTTCAAGGTCCTTTTTTCATCTATACATGATCTAGAAAATAAATCCGATATCATATTAGATTTACTATAAAATTGCATTTATATCTATTCCAGAACACCGTGTAAAATACATCAAATTGGCAGAAATCTAATTAATTTACATACAAAGACGATGTACTTGCCACAAAAAAAATAATACCAATCTGCTTGAAATCCAAAGAATGGCTTCCCTCAAAAATTATCTAGAAGGTCTTGATGGTAGCCCGCAAACCGACTATTCTCTATGGAAAGCGACAAAAGGTCTGAAAAGAACCGTAATAGGTAAGCCACCTTTGCGAACTTCATTTGGCGACTGGGCAAGAAGTGATTCTGAAAAAGGGATAGTGTATGTTAATCATTTGAAAAACGTTTTTACTGCAAATGATACAGTGGATGATGTTGCTGAATTTCCGCCATATGCTGTTAGACCGCCTGTGCCTTTGAGACTTAGTTTTCAAGACGTCGAAAACGTTATAAATAAAGTAAACTCAAAAAAAGCTCCAGGTTTTGACAAAATTACTGGCAAAATGCTTGTACAGTTACCTCGTGCTGCTAGAAGAATTCTTCTTTTCATTTTTAACGCTATTTTGCGCCTAGAATACTATCCTGCAGAGTGGAAGGTGTCTATGGTTACTATGATACGCAAGCCAGGGAAGGATCCCACTAAAGTAGAGTCATATAGACCAATAAGTCTACTGCCAACAATTTCAAAACTTTTCGAAAAATTGTTAATGGCGAATTTGACTCCAATATTGAATGATGTAGGATGCATCCCGGATCATCAATTTGGTTTTCGGGCTAAACACAGCACCATAGAACAAATGCATAGACTAGTTAATGTTATAAGAAAGACTTTTGAGGACAAAACGTATTGTTCAGCCTCTATTCATTGATGTTTCCCAAGCTTTTGATAAAGTGTGGCACGAGGGATTAATGCACAAAATAAAGTTGAACTTGCCTGCAAACACTCACAAGCTTCTAGAAAGCTATTTATGCGGCCGGAAGTTTGTTATCAGAGAAGGCGACTTTATAAGCCCAACTCAGCCAATCGAGGCAGGAGTTCCCCAAGGTAGCATTCTGGGACCCACTTTATATTTAATTTACACTTCTGACATGCCAACCAGATGTGGTATTCACACTTCAACTTTTGCAGATGACACAGCATTCTGCAGCGTACATGAAAACCATCAAGCAGCTTCGCGAAATTTGCAGGAGTATATTTCAATATTAGAGATGTGGTTAAAACTTTGGAAAATTAAAGTTAATGAACAAAAGTGTACTCACGTTACATTCACACTGCGTAGACAAACATGCTATCCAAATTAACAATTCACCTATTACGCAGCAAAATGAAGTCAAGTACCTTGGTATTCATCTCGACCGTAGGTTAACGTGGAAGCCTCACATTGGCGCGAAAGTCACTCAGCTAAAATTAAAAGCAGCGCAATTAAATTGGCTTATGGACAGAAATTCTACATTGAAATTAGATTGCAAACTTTTGTTATACAACGCAATACTAAAGCCTATATGGCGCTACGGAATTCAATTATGGGGCACCGCCTGAGCGTCAAACATTGAAAAAATTCAAAGGCGACAAAACAAAATTCTTCGAACAATTACTGCAGCTCCATGGTACGTAAAAAACTCCCGAATTCACAAGGATCTGTGTGTTCCACTGGTAAAAGATGAGTTTTCAAAGCATGCGACAAGGTATATCAGCAAATTGGAACTCCACCCAAACCCTCTTGCACGAAACATACTTAATTTTAGTGGTCACACTCGGTTGAGAAGAAGGGATACTGTTGCCACCATCAGAGCGTTAAGTAGGTGATTTTACCGATATAATATGCGCATAATAAAACTTTTTGTCTAGCATTGGCTGGACTTAGTTAATTTATTGTATTTAGTAATAAATAAAAAAAAAGCTAAAAAAAAAAATATTGCTCGATTTAAAATCAAGGGCTACCAGACCCTAGCATTTTTGTCAAAACGCGAACTAGCATGAATTAAAAAAAAAGCTGAAACGCGTTTTTAATTAAATTGACTAAAGATTAAAATATGTTAATTTGGCGTTTTTATTATAAACAACCCCGAACAAAAAATTCAAAAACCATTCTTTTTTACAGAATATCCTTTAAAAACGGACATGGGTGATCGCCCTTGGACAAATTATACCTACAGATGAATGCACCTTAAACGACCCTTTCTTATGATACCCATATTGTATATTTTGATAAAGAAACAGGTTTCCTAATTTACAAAACATGCAAAAAGAGGTCAAAGCTGGAGCTTTGGTTAACTTTTACCAGGGTAGATCGAGCACGTTTTTGATGAGTCGCTCTACTAAACATACATAGCAAGAGGACGTGCTTGAAATTTTCACAGATGGATCCAAGTCGGACATGGGAGTTGGTGGTGGTAACTTTATGCCCCAGTATCAGGGGAGGATCAGTTTTAAGCTATATGATGAGTGTAGCGTAATGCAGGCTGAAATTACAGCTATTTTGAGAGCAGCTAACTGGTTGAGGTACTATAGGGTATACGGGGTGAATATCCGAATCTGTGCTGATAGTATGGCTGCGTTAAATGCGCTTGTGGGTGTCTATACGACGTCCAGGCTGGTTCAGGAATGCCGGACATCTCTTAATGAGATAGCGAGACATTCAAGCCTGGAGCTTTTCTGGGTACCAGGGCACAGTGGAGTGCCTGGAAATATTGCGGCGGATGAGCTGGCGAAAGCCGCAGCTCGTCTACACAGAGGGGACATTGATACGATGGTAGGAGTCCCGCTTAACAGCTGCAAAAACCTAGTGCAGGGACTGCGCAGGACAGATGGTCTGGTGAGGTGCAAGGCTGACATGGCCTGCGTATGATCGTAGTAGAACTGCGGTCCTAAAGGGTTTTCCCCGTCAAAGGTTGCGTACCTTGGTGGCAGTTCTGACAGGACATTGTCTCATAGGGACGCATACTAGGAGGTTAAATCTTCCATTTAATAATTTCTGCAGAAGTTGCGGGGATGAGGACGAGGAGGAAAGTGTTGAGCATTTCCTCTGTCGATGCCCGGCTCTCAGTTCTATGAGAGCGCTGTATCTAGGCGGACCGATGCTGCACGGGTTAGCAGATATATCGGAATGCCGAGTGAACGGACTGGATTCCTTTATCCGGCTTTCGGGTTGGTTTGAATCTGAACCGTCGGGGGAAGTGTAAGTCTCGTGGGCTGCACTTCTCCCTCAGGCAACACAACGGGACCAAAAGGACCCAAGTGGGCTGGTTTCATGAAACTGGCGGCCTGTACAACCTAACCTAACCTAAACATACATAAATCACTTAACACCTGACAATATGGTCGTCACTCAGAAAAGTCATTCACTCTGTGATTCTTCAACCGCACAGTCGTGTTTTTAAAAAGTGAAAAAAAAAACAAACCAAACATCATTGTGCTAACATATTTTAAACTTACATAAAAAAACAATAATATATTGTATTAAATTGCAAAAACAATAACAAATTATTTAAAAAAAAACAACGCGAAAATAAATTCCTTACATTTCATTAACTAAACAATAAAATAAATTTCAATAAAACAAGTGCGGTGGTAGTGTATTGTTGTTGTTGTTATTGTGCGTGAAGATTACCTACCCAGTGGGAAAAAAACTTACAAAACCGAAAATCTTTATGACAATTATTTTTATATACTTTTAAATTTAAAAAAATATAAATAAAAAAAAAAAAATTGCATGAGTGTACCTAGTAGATGCAATTCTGAGAGGGAGCTTAGCTCCACTAGAAAAAACCTCTGGATTTCTGAAGAGGAATCATTGAAAAAATCGTTGGACAATCTCCTGTCTCTAAGAGATAAAAAACGCACGCGTTCGTGTTCGCCAAACATTGTTGTTACAACAGAAGACCAACCATCTACCAGTTCAGTTATTGCAGATAAGCCGAAAACACAAGTAGGCATGGACAGGTATGTAACCGTGGTTAAACGTCAGCGAAGCCCGAAATCCGCTCAGATATCATCACAACCAAAGATATCCAAAGAGGATAATACCGCTACAGCAACGCAAAGTAATAGATTTGCAATCCTCCAGACTGATGAGCCAAATACAGCAAAAAAAACATTTAAACCGCCACCAATATATTTGAGAGAATCTACTTCTAATGAGCTGGTAAAACAACTTATTACGGTAATCGGTAAGGACAATTTCAACGTGACATCAGTTAAGCGCGGAAACATCAATGAAACAAAAATTCAGGTAAACCATGAAAACGACTACCGAAAATTGTCTGATGTCTTAGAAAAACAGAAAAGATCATTTTACACTTACCAGCTCAAAAGTGCCAAAGGTCTTCAGGTCGTTATTATTATTGACCCATGCGTAGATACTGATGATGTAAAAACCGGATTGGAAGATAAGGGTTTTAAAATAAAAACAGTAGTAAACATCAGGAACCGTGAAAAGACCCCTCAACCCATGTTTAGGGTTGAACTAGAACCAGGGGATGTTCTGCTAAAAAAGAGTGAAATTCACCCAATATATAACCTCAAATATCTTTTGCATCGTAAGGTTACCGTTGAGGAGCCACATAAGCGTTCAGGACCCGTTCACTGCCAAGAATTTGGCCACACTAAGGCTTACTGCAAGTTGCCCGCTGTTTGTGTTGTATGTGGCGAACTTCACGGCACAACTCAGTGCAATAAGCCAAAGGCCGACGCAAGTGTTAAAAAATGCAGTAACTGTGGAGGTAACCACACTGCAAATTATAGAGGTTGCCCTGTCTATACTCATTTTAAGCGGTCAATGACAAATAAGTCATCGGTTTCTCCAGCAGCCCAGCAGCCAAATGTCATTGGCAAAAACAATTTTCCCCAGGTAGGCCATCCAACCAACTTCACAAACACGCAGAATACCAAACAATTTTCTTTTGCTAATGTGGTTAAATCCGACCAAAACTTGAACCAGCAACCCAAGCCCCAAATTTCCGATCCAAATTTTAGTAACCTAGAGGCAACTCTGCAGACTCTTGTTCAATCCATTAACACTTTTACCGTCTCTATGACCAACATGATGCAGGAAATGCTAAAAATGCAATCCACTATTTTACAGGCAATTTTAAAAAAATGAATTGGTTAAAAATATGTTTCTGGAACGCAAACGGCATTCGCCAACACAAAAATGAACTTGAGCACTTCCTTATGGAAAAGCAGATCGATATAATGATGATTGCTGAAACCCATTTGACAACTAACAGTTTTTTCAAAATTAATGGCTACATACTGTACGACACAAAAGATCCCCGTGGAAGATCTTGCGGAGGATCGGCAATTCTAATAAAATCCAGAATTAAACACTTTTTAATGAACGAGACATGTGAGGAATATCTCCAAGCTACAAATATATGCCTTAATTATTTTCATGAAAAAATTGTTATATCCTCGATTTACTCACCACCACGATTTTCAATAACAGAAAGACAATATTCAATTTTTTTCAAATCACTTGGTCCTCGATTTTTAGCGGCTGGCGACTATAACGCTAAACACACTTTTTAGGGATCACGTTTAATTACCCCGAAAGGCCGTGTGCTTTTTGACACCGTTACCAAAATGGGCTTAGGTGTGATTTCAAGTGGACACCCCACTTATTGGCCGTCAGACCAACGCAAGATCCTAGACGTTATAGACTTTGGAGTTACAAAAAATTTTCCCTCAGAATGGATGCAAGTGGAGCCTTCATTGGACTTGTCCTCAGATCACTCACCAACTATAGTTTCTGTTTCGTTCCCCCAGGGGGTTGGTTCCCCGTTTTGTGACTTGGCGTTGACCGTCACTCGAGTTAATTGGATAAAATATAAGAAATATTTGAGTACACATTGTACGGAAAACATTGCCTTGAGAACGCCTGAGGATATTGATGTGTCAATTAACAATTTTTCTGAAAACCTCAAACTGGCCGTACAACATGCCACCACTAGCCATATAAGATCCAGAAATGTGAGCAACAGAACATATTCGTTTGAAATTGAACAACTTCTAACAGAAAAAAGAAGAGTTAGAAGAGAGTGGCAACTTCGCAGGTCTCCCCAGCTTAAAAGCAGGCTACGAGAGTGCATAGCTCAGTTAAGAAATCTGCTCGAAATCCAAAGAATGGCTTCTCTTAAAAATTATCTGGAAGGTCTTGATGGTACCCCTCAAACCGACTATTCTCTATGGAAAGCGACAAAAGGTCTGAAAAGACCCGTAGTAGGTAAGCCACCTCTGCGAACTTCAACTGGAGATTGGGCAAGAAGCGATTCTGAAAAAGGGATAGTGTATGTTAATCATTTGAAAAACGTTTTTACTGCAAATGATACAGTGGATGATGTTGCTGAATTTCCGCCATATGCTGTTAGACCGCCTGTGCCTTTGAGACTTAGTTTTCAAGACGTCGAAAACGTTATAAATAAAGTAAACTCAAAAAAAGCTCCAGGTTTTGACAAAATTACTGGCAAAATGCTTGTACAGTTACCTCGTGCTGCTAGAAGAATTCTTCTTTTTATTTTTAACGCTATTTTACGTCTCGAGTATTATCCTGCAGAGTGGAAGGTGTCCATGATTACTATGATACCCAAACCAGGGAAGGATCCCACTAAAGTAGAATCATACAGACCAATAAGTCTACTGCCAACAATTTCAAAACTGTTCGAAAGATTGTTAATGGCAAAGTTGAGTCCAATGTTGAACACTGTGGGATGCATCCCTGATCATCAATTTGGCTTTCGGGCTAAACACAGCACAATAGAACAAACGCACAGACTAGTCAATGTCATAAGACAGACCTTTGAGGAGAAGAAGTATTGCTCAGCTCTATTCATTGACATTTCTCAAGCTTTTGATAAAGTGTGGCACGAGGGCTTGATACACAAAATAAAGTTGAACTTGCCTGCAAATACACACAAGCTTCTGGAAAGCTACTTATGTGGGCGGAAGTTTGTTATCAGAGAAGGCGACTTTATAAGCCCAACTCAGCCAATCGAGGCAGGAGTTCCCCAAGGCAGCATACTGGGGCCTACTTTATATTTGATTTATGCCTCTGACATGCCAACGACACCCGGAATCCACACTTCAACTTTTGCAGACGATACAGCATTCTGCAGCGTACATGAAAGCCATCAAGTAGCTTCGCGAAATTTGCAGGAGTATATTTCAATATTAGAGATGTGGTTAAAACTTTGGAAAATTAAAGTTAATGAACAAAAGTGTACTCACGTTACATTCAGTCGTTGTTTAGCTTCGATAGTGAACGGACGTGTTTGTTTTTTTTGATCGCAAAGTAAAAAAAAAAAAATATAACGGGATTAAGTAAAAACCGTAATAGGTGAACAGAGTGTTTTTGTTTAAAAGAAAAATTTTGTGACATTTTTTAAATACTGTTTTAAATTGTAAATAAAAAAATAGAAACAATTAATTGCATGAGTGCACCTATCAGATGTATATCTGAAAAAGAGCTTAGCTCCGGTAGAAAAAATCTTTGGATTTCAGAGGAAGAATCTATGAAAAAATCACTGGAAAATTTCCTGTCTCTAAGAGATAGGAAACGCCCGCGATCGTGTTCGCCAAATATTGTTGTTACAACTGAAGACAAAACATCTTCCGGTTTAATTGTTGATGATAAGCCAAAAACCCAAGTAGGCATGGACAGGTACATAACCGTGGTTAAGAGACAGCGAAGCCCCAAATCAGCTCAAATATCATCTAAACCGAAAATTTCTAAAGATGATAATAGGACTTCGGCAACGGATAATAATAGGTTTGCTATACTGCAAACAGATGAGCCAACTATATCTAAAAAAACCTTTAAGCCGCCACCAATATATTTGCGAGAGCCTACCTCTAGTGACCTGGTAAAGCAACTTATTGCGGCAATCGGCAAAGACACTTTTAACGTAACATCGGTTAAGCACGGCGGCATAAATGAAACAAAAATCCAGGTAAACAGTGAAAATGAATACCGAAAGTTGTCTGACGTTCTAGAGAAGGAGAAGCGATCATTTTACACATATCAGCTTAAAAGTGCCAAAGGTATTCAGGTCGTTATAAAAGGTATTGACCCTTTTGTTGACACGAATGAGGTCAAAACCGGACTAGAAGACAATGGCTTCAAAATTAAAAATGTGGTTAATATTAGAAACCGTGAAAAAATTCCTCAACCCATGTTTAGGGTTGAATTGGAACCTAGAGATGTTCTCCTGAAAAAGAATGAAGTGCATCCAATTTATAACCTCAAATATCTTTTGCATCGTAAGGTTACCGTTGAGGAGCCTCATAAGCGTTTAGGGCCCGTCCAATGCCTAAACTGCCAAGAATTTGGCCATACTAAGGCCTATTGTAAGTTGCCCGCAGTTTGCGTTGTGTGTGGTGAACTTCACGGTACATCACAGTGCAAAAAACCTAAGACTGACGCGAGCGTTAAAAAATGCAGTAATTGTGGAGTAACCACACTGCAAACTACAGGGGTTGTCCTGTTTATACTCACTTCAAGAGATCAATGACAAATAGACCATCAATTTTATATATGCCACCCCAGCAGTCAAACACCATTTCTACAACCAATTTCTCCCAGGTACGCCAGCCAACCAGCCATATACACGTGCAAAACCCCCAACAAATTTCTTATGCGAATGTGGTAAAATCCGATAAACCAAACTTGAATCAGGAGCCCAAGCCTCAAAACTCCGACCAAAATTTTAGCAATCTTGAGGCAACTCTGCAGACCCTTGTTCAATCTATGAATACATTTACGGTTTCCATGACGAACATGATGCAGGAAATGCTGAAAATGCAATCCACTATTTTGCAGGCAATTTTAAAAAAATGAATTGGTTGAAAATATGTTTCTGGAACGCAAACGGCATTCGCCAACAAAAAAATGAACTTGAGCACTTCCTTATGGAAAAGCAAATCGATATAATGTTGATTGCTGAAACCCATTTGACAACCAACAGTTATTTCAAAAGATCTTGCGGAGGATCGGCAATTCTAATAAAATCCAGAATTAAGCACTATTTAATGAACGAGACACGTGAGGAGTATATCCAAGCAACTAATATATGCATTGAATATTTTCATGAAAAAATCGTTATTTCCTCGATTTATTCACCGCCCCGATTTTCAATAACAGAAAGCCAATATTCAAATTTTTTCAAATCACTTGGGCCTCGATTTTTAGCGGCTGGCGACTATAACGCTAAACACACTTTTTGGGGATCACGCTTAATTACCTCGAAAGGCCGTGTGCTTTTTGACACCGTTTCCAAAATGGGCTTAGATGTGGTTTCAAGCGGACACCCCACTTATTGGCCGACAGACCGACGAAAGATCCCAGACGTTATAGATTTTGGAGTTGCGAAAAATTTTCCTTTAGAGTGGATGCAAGTGGAGCCTTCATTAGATTTGTCATCAGATCACTCTCCCACTATAATCTCTGTTTCGTTCCCCCAAGAGATTGGCTCACCGTTGACTGTCAATAGAGTTAATTGGTTAAAGTACAAAAAATTTTTGAGCACACATTGTACTGAAAATATCGCCTTGAGAACGCCTGAGGATATTGATGTGTCAATTAACAATTTTTCTGAAAACCTCAAACTGGCCGTACAGCATGCTACCACTAGTCATTTAAGACCTAGAAACGAGAGCAATAGAACTTATTCATCTGAAATTGAGCAACTTCTGTCAGAAAAAAGAAGAGTCAGAAGAGAGTGGCAACTTCGCAGGTCGCCCCAGCTTAAAGCTAGGCTACGGGAATGCATAACTCAGCTAAGAAATCTGCTTGAAGTCCATAGAATGGCTTCCCTTAAAACATATTTGGAAAGCCTTGATGGTACCCCTCAATCTGATTATTCCTTGTGGAAAGCGACAAAAGGTTTAAAAAGACCCGTAATAGGTAAGCCACCTTTGCGAAATTCAACTGGCGACTGGGCAAGAAGCGATTCTGAAAAGGGAATGTTGTATGTCGATCATTTGCGAAACGTTTTTATCACAAATGATTCAGAGAATAATACAGCGGAATTACCACCATATGTTGTTAGACCTCCTGTATCTTTGAGATTTAATTTTCAAGATGTCGAAAACGTTATCGGTAATACAAACCCCAGGAAAGCTCCAGGCATTGATCAAATTACTGGTAAAATGCTTGAACAGTTACCTCGTGTAGCTAGAAGGGTTCTACTTTTTATTTTTAACGCCATTTTACGCCTTGAGTATTATCCTGCAGAGTGGAAAGTCTCAATGATTACTATGATACCCAAGCCAGGGAAGGATCTGACTAAGGTAGAATCATATAGACCAATAAGTCTTTTACCAACAATTTCAAAACTATTCGAAAAATTGTTAATGGCGAAGTTGAGTCCAATATTGAACAATGTGGGATGCATCCCTGATCATCAATTTGGCTTTCGGGCTAAGCATAGCACCATAGAACAAACGCACAGACTAGTCAATGTCATAAGACAAACCTTTGAAGCGAAGAAGTACTGCTCAGCTCTTTTCATTGGTATTTCTCAAGCGTTTGATAAAGTGTGGCACGACGGCTTAATGCACAAAATAAAGCTAAATTTGCCTGCAAATACACACAAGCTTCTGGAAAGCTACTTATACGGGCGGAAGTTTGTTATCAGAGAAGGCGACTTTATTAGCCCAACTCAGCCAATCAAGGCAGGAGTTCCCCAAGGCAGCATACTGGGGCCTACTTTATATTTGATTTACGCCTCTGACATGCCAACGACATCTGGAATCCACACTTCTACCTTTGCAGATGACACAGCGTTTTTGAGTGTTCATGAAAACCACCATTTAGCATCACGAAATTTACAGGAATATACTTCAATATTAGAGAAATGGCTAAAACTTTGGAAAATCAAAGTTAATGAACAGAAATGTACGCATGTTACATTCACACTGTGTAGGCAAACATGTCCGCCTATCCAAATTAACAACTCACCTATTCCGCAGCACAACGAAGTCAAGTACCTTGGTATTCACCTGGACCGTAGGCTAACATGGAAGTCTCACATTGAAGCAAAGGTCACTCAGTTAAAACTAAAAGCAGCGCAGCTAAATTGGCTTATGGGCAGAAATTCGACACTGAAATTAGATCGCAAACTTTTGTTATACAACGCAATACTAAAGCCTATATGGTGCTACGGAATTCAGTTATGGGGCACCGCCTCAGCGTCAAACATTGAAAAAATCCAAAGGCGACAAAACAAAATTCTACGAACGATTACTGCAGCTCCATGGTACGTAAAAAATTCACGAATTCATAACGATCTGAGTGTTCCGCTGGTAAAAGAGGAATTTTCTAAGTACGCGACAAGGTATATCAGTAAACTGGAACATCATCCAAATCCTCTTGCTCGCAATATACTTAATTTTGGCGGCCACACTCGGCTTAAAAGAAGGGATACCGCTGCCACCATCAGATTGCTCAATAGGTGATTTTACCGAAATAGCTCCCGCATAATAAAAATTTTTTGTCTAGCATTGGCCGGACTTAAGAATTACATTTTTTAATTTTAAATTTAGTTTTAATTTTAAATTTAGTATTAAGATTTGAATACTTATTGTTAGTTCATTTTGAAGATTCAATAAATAAAAAAATGCTTAAAAAAAAAAAAAAAAAAAAAACGTTACATTCACGCTGCGTAAACAAACATGTTCAGCCATCCAAATCAACAATTCACCTATTCCGCAGCAAAATGAAGTCAAGTACCTTGGTATTCACCTGGACCGTAGGTTAACGTGGAAGTCTCACATAGATGCGAAAGTTACTCAGTTAAAGTTAAAAGCAGCTCAACTGAATTGGCTTATGGGCAGAAATTCTACATTGAAGATGGATTGCAAACTTTTATTATATAACGCAATTCTAAAGCCTATATGGTGCTATGGAATTCAACTATGGGGTACCGCCTCCGCTTCAAACGTTGAAAAAATTCAAAGGCGACAAAACAAAATTCTTCGAACAATTACCGTAGCTCCATGGTACGTAAAAAACTCACGAATTCATAAGGATCTCTGTGTTCCTCTTGTAAAAGACGAATTTTCAAAGTACGCAACAAGGCATATCAATAAATTGGAACTTCATCCAAATCGTCTTGCACGCAATATACGTAATTTCGAAGGACACTCTCGGTTGAGAAGGAGGGACACCCTTGCCACCATCAGAACGTTAAATAGGTGATTTCACCGATATTGATCGTGCAAAATAAAACATTTTTGTCTAGCATTGGCTGGACTTAATTAATTTTATGTATTTAGTTTTAAGATTTGAATACTTATTGTTAGTCCACTTTGTGAAGATTCAATAAACAAATGAATGAGAAAAAAAAAAAAAAAAAAAAAAAAAAAAACTCAGAAAAGTGTTATCAAGTTTATACCTGTATAAAAACACTCTTTATTTCCATGTGAAACAAAAGCTTAAATTTTATATAATAAAAGCGTTGAATGATTTAGCTAAACCTTTTACCCCACATTTAGACAAAAACTTAGCTTTTTCAGGAAAAATTGCTTTTATATGAAATCTGTCACGACACTCCTCAAAAGTTTTACTTTTCAGCAAATGCCAATTTTGACTGCTCACCGCTGAGTAACACTCTTACCGTTATCGTTTTTGATGGCACATAGAGCAATAACTCTGCCAGTCCATAAAGCGGACGAATGATGTCTGATGATGCAATTGTATTTCGAGAAAAAACTTGTGCATTATTCTCACTCCAAATTCGACAATTCTGCTTATTTTTGAGTGTAAATTCATTATCGGTATCAATTGAGGCACAAAATCATTATTTTGATAAAAAATTACAATAATACACATGCGTTGTTCTGGTGTTAGCCTATCAATTGTGTACCTCTAAAAAGCACCCTTTAATTAAATTTCATAAACTTAAAAACTGAGTCCAGCAAACTGTAGTTTCTTTAGCGATAATATTTTCATACTTTTCTAAATATGCTGGGTGCTTTTTCTGTAGAGGAGAATGAAGAACCGCTTATTTTATGAAGTTTGGTAGAATTCTACCAACTTAAGTTTTCTGTTCGGTGAACTTTTTTCGAAATATCGTACATGAACCGAATATAACATTTTGCCGAACTCCGGCACCGAACACGGTGTCTTTTTCTCACTGTATTCATTTATTTTGCATTGCTCTTGTAATTACGTTTAAATGAATATATAATTGTTGTCGATCGTCTAAAACAAGGTAATTTTGAAAAAATAACGTTTTTTTTTTAATCTTGTCTACTTCCGTGTAATCAATTTATTTACCAATTATTTAAATAGTTAATTACTGTGTTTGTTTTATTTAATTTTACTCGATGACAACGCGAATAATTAGAGCTTCTCAAACGCAGACGAAACAAGTTCAACAAAATTTGAAATATGCAAATTATTACACATCCATGAGCGAAAATTGTTTTGTTTAGGCAAAAGTAGCCTGTTTATTCTTAAATTTAAATTTTTCCCAAGGAGACAGTTTTTTTAAGCATTTAATTATTTATTGAATCTGCAAAATGAACTACCAATAAAGGACTCATTAGTTTTTACTTCTTGGTGCCGTTCTGTAGCAAATATTTCACAATTACTTTTTCCGTGAAAATATTCACCTGTTTTTTTTACAGTAGGGCATATATAAAAGAAAAACATTGGAATGAAGAATAAAATATGTACATAAATATTATCTTGTATGAAAAAAAACAAATTATTAATCTAGAAATGGTGTCAAACAGCTCACTTCTTTCTCACAATCTGCAGAGTTTATGACACTTCTTATACAAAATATAATTTTTTCCTCGCTAAAATTATATTCTTTTGATCATTTATCATTAATTGATAAAAATGCATTAACTTTTAAAAATCTTTAATTGAAACAACTTTTTTTAGCTTTAGACAAAAAAAAAAAAAAATTATATAAATTTGAATAAAAAATTAATGTTTCCATACCTGTAAAAAGTAAAACATACACATATCTGGCCGTCACTTAACGTTGAATTCTATTTTCAACAGATTAGTCCGCAACAGAGCAGAATCAAAAAGTGAAAACAAACCATGTACATATAAGGTGTGTTCCACGAGATCTCGGACTAGTAAAAAGCAAATTGCTCTCTAAATTTTTAAATTTTACCCAAAACTGCTGGAACGTAAAAAACCACAATGGTACATATTGCAATACTAGTGCTGCTTAATTTTTAGATTAAAGTATATTTTAGTGATTTTAGACGCTTAAAACGCATAACATCATATAAACAAAAGATTTACATTATTGGCAATAGCTGTAAAATTAACAGCAATGTAAAATTTTCAATAGGTTTTTATAATCATATTTATAAAATTAAAAATTCAAATAACAATTGCATGTTCTGTTTAGAACTTCGCCATGTTATTTTTAGTTTGTGCAACCTTCCATTTTGCTTTTAACTAATTTTTAAACAAAAACTTTTTTCCAATTTGCAAATTTTTTGATTACATTTTCAGTTTCATATATATGTAAACATAAAACAGCTGATTATCCAATTCTTGTCCGAACTTACCCAAAGAAAAAGTTCGGGCTAATTCGTACATGAAATGAAAAAAATTACTCTCTCATTTTCTCTCAAAATTACACAAAATTTGTTACGTGGAACGCTTTTGGACTAGTTCGGACTGTTTCGTTATTCACGTGGAACACACGTATAGTTTATATTGAACGGAAACAAAACAGCTGATTTGGAACGGAAAAGAACATACAAACTAATTCTGCCTTAATCATAATACTAAACATAAAAAATAAAAATAAAAAATACCCTTTTACTTAAGTCCGGCCAATGCTAGACAAAAGGATTTATTATGAGGGAACTGAATCAGTAAAATCAGCTATTGAACGCTGTGATGGTGGCAAAAGTATCCGTTCTTCTCAACAGAGTGTGGCCGCCAAAATTAATTATGTTGCGTGCAAGAGGATTTGGGTGAAGCTCCAGTTTGCTGATATACCATCTTGCGTACTTGGAAAATTCGTCTTTTACCAATGGAACACTCAGATGCTTATGAATTTGTGCAGTAATTGTTAAAAGAATTTGGTTTTGTCGCCTTTGAATTTTTTCAATGTTTGAAATTGAGGCGGTCGCCCATAATTGAATTCCGTAGCACCATATAGGCTTTAATATTGTGCTGCATAACAAACGTTTGCAATCCAACTTCAAGGCAGAATTTCTGCCCATAAGCCAATTTAGTTGCAATGCTTTTAGTTTCAACTTAGTGACTTTTGCTTCAAAGTGAGACTTCCACGTCAGCCTACGGTCGAAGTGCATACTTCATTGTGCTGTGGAATAGGTGAGTTGTTTATTTGGATAGGCGCACAAGTTTGTTTACTCTCTGTGAATGTGACATGAGTACGTTTTTGTTTCTTAACTTTGATTTTCCAAAGTTTTTGCCATTTGTCTAATATTTAAATATATTTCTGTAAGTTTCGTGAAGCTAATTGATGCGTTTCTTGAACGCTGTGTCGTGTTAAAGTGTGGATTCCGGATGTCGTTGGCATGTCAGAGGAGTAAATCAAATATAAAGTAGGCCCCAGTATGCTACCCGGAGAACTCCTGCCTCGATTGGCTGAGCTCTGCTTATAAAATCACCATCTCTGATAAAAAAAATTCCGCCCATTTTGAGCTTTCCAGAAGCTTGTGAGAGTTTGCAGGAAGTAGATAAAGTAGATAAAATCTTATGCGCGCGTTTTTTTTTCGATGTACATATGTACAAACCAAAAATTGAATTTAAAAAAACTTATGCGCGCGTTTTTTTTTAATAAAGGGTGGTTAAATTTTAAGGAATTTATAACGATGGAAAGATACACAATCGAGCAACGCCTTGAAGTAATGTAGGCTTTTTATGATAATGGGCCGACAAATCGTGACTTTTTAGTGAGGTCTATGGGTTGGCGGCATCGCCGGGACGTATTTTTTCCAAAATGAGTCTGGTAGGCAGTTACTGTGAATGGTATTCGCTATCGTGAGATGATAATGAAGATTTTATGGTCCGATTTGGAAGATATAGATGTGGAGGATAAGTGGTTTTAAAAGGACGGTGCCACTTGCTACACAGCTAACGAATCAATGGCTCTTTTGCGCGATAAATTCAATGGTCGTGTTATCTCACGTGTTGGCGATGTCAATTGGCCGCCAAGATCATGTGATTTCACACCGTCGGATTTCTTTCTTTGGGGTTATTTGCAAGAAAACGTGTACGTCAATAAGCCAACAACAATTCAACAGCTAAATTATGAGCTCATACGGCATATTAACGGCATAGTATTTTGTGTCTCATCAAGTGCACTCGTCTTTTGTTACTGATGTCCGTAAGTTCTATATGTGTATGTTCATTAATTAATTTCGTATGAAACCAAAGTACACCCGAATATTTAGCAATATGTGTACACGTATTTTATTTTTGTATTTTTTTACCGTTGTCCGTATTTTCTACATATGTTCATTAGCAATTTCTTTTGCTTGCATTTCATTGCCTTGTAGTGTGGAAGGTGTTGGACTAAAATTTTGCTAATCTGAGCAGTGTCGAAGGTAAATACACTGGGCACTGATCAGTTTTAACTAATTTAATTCCAACATTTTAAATGCTGCAATGGAGTTTGTTTTAGTCTTTCGTGTTGTTATTGTTAAAGTTAAACGTCCACGAACACTACTCCATCTTACCTCCTCATCATAACCTATTTCCCCAGTTCCAGTATAATACGCTGCATATGTAGGGGCCATCCCCTGAATACTGGTCCCAGATAAAAAAAATAGAACCTCAGTTATGCCTCAGCGTGATCCAAAATTTCGACCAGCGGATGCGGCGGTAATTTGACCGATATTTTGTTAAAAAATAATTTAACCATATCATTATTATCATAATAAAAAGATATGACAATAATTTCTAAATAATTTGTGTTTAATTCAAAATCAACGTCTTAAAATTTTACCATATACTTATATCTGTGGCATTATATCATAACATCTTAAGTCAAGATAAAGCTAAGTAAACTTTTGAGGAGAAATTTCCATGCATAACTATTTCTGAGAACAAATGAAAATAAACCAAAATGACAACAAAATTTCGTCAATAATACGAAAAAATATTTTGACAAACAAAAATTTTATATATAATAAATTAATCCAAATAGGTGCCATTTTTTTCATTTTTTAAAATTTGACTTAAGTTGTTATGATAAAACACCGCGGATATATAACATTTATATGTCTAAAAAAAGTTTAAGAGGATCCTTTACATTTTCAGTTCTTTGGTTTTCTTTATACTATACTCGTAAGTATATGTATTCATACATGTATATAAATATAACATGATAAGTCCTCTTTTATAATAATAAAATTAAAAGTCTTATTGACGTTTTTTTATATTTGTTTGCGTAATGTATGTATGATGTTTTTCAATTATGCAAATTTGAGTACCGATTACGTTATGACAATAAAATTGTTGTTGCAAAAACAACAAACTATAATTACAAATTGCAAAAAGATTCTCACGACTGAAAAAACCGGTTAAGAAATTATGCAAAAACTCTGATTAATATGGTTTTCTATTTTCTATTACATTGTGCTGCTTTTTTGTATTTTAAAATATGAACCATACATGTGTTTATTTTTCGGGAAGCATTTGAAACTTGTAAACAATCCACTTAAAAACTTTCTGATTGAAGATACTGTAAGAAACGCTTATCATTAAGTGCTCTGACAGGGCTATCAGCTGTTAAATGTCTATGAGCTGATGTGTCATTTATTCAGTAAGAGGTTTGCCATTGGCGGATATGGATCGTTTAGAAACCGAAAAAAATCTAGAAATACCTAAAACCGACTAAAATTAGGATTATAGAAACGCTGACACTTTTCGAACAACACGTCATTAAATGACTTATTACGTGCTCTGACAGGGCTATCAGCTGTTAAATATCTATGAGCTAAAGTGTCATTTATTCAGTGGATCAAAGAAACTGTATTAAGTCTTGTGTAAAAAATTAAATTAAATGCGCAAGGACATTTGAAATGTTGACTGTGGCGTTTGGCCGAGCAGTGAAGAAAATGATTTTGGATACTCGTCGTATCACTGTCAGAGAGGTTGCTGATGATGTTGGCATATCGTTCGGCTCATGCTGAGCAATTTTTACTGATATTTTAGGCATGGAACGTGCAGCAGCGAAGATTGTTGCAAAATTGTCAAATTTTTTAGCAAAAAACAACCTCACTCAGGAGCTGTTGACATCGTCAACGACGATCCAGATTTCCTTAAAAAGATCATAACGGGTGACGAATCATGGGTGTATGGCTATCACATTGAAACCAAAGTCCAATCATCCCAATGGAAGCATCCAGAAGATCCAAGACCGAAAATAGAACATCAAGTTCGGTCAAATGTGAAGGTTTTGCTCACTGTTTTCTTCGACTGCAATGGTGCATCATGAATTCTTGCCACAAGGTCGGACGGTCAATAAGGCATACTACATCGAAGTCAATCGCCGTTTGTGCGACGCAATTCCTCAGAAACGCACAGAATTGTGAAAAAAATAATCATGGATTTTGCACCAGCTCACACATCGGTGCTTGTGCGTGAGTTTTTGGCCAAACACAAAACCGTTATCACGCCTCAACCACCGTATTCACCGGACCTTACCACCGCTTAATTTTTGTTCTTCCCAAAACTGAAGACACCGATGAAAGGAAAGCGTTTTGCTACGATTGAGGAGATAAAAGAAAAATCGAAACAGGAGCTGTTGGCGATAACAAAAAGCGCATTTCAGAAGTGTTTCGAGGATTAGAAAAAACGCTGGCAGTATATTATACCTGAGGGGGATTACTGTGAAGGGGACAAAATAGTTTTGATGAATAAATAAATACTTTTTGAAAAAAATTTAAAATAACGGTCGTATTTGTTTTTATTGTAAATGTAACTTCTTACTAAATTAAATGATGAAATAGCATATTGCAAATGAATTCAAAGTCCACAAAGCCACCGGCAAAATAGCTTAATGTTGTAGCATAGTGTAATTTAATTGAAATTAAACAAAAAATAATATTTTCAGAATTTTATTGATATTATTTTTTTATCGTAAAATTAATTTATAAACGGTATTTTGACGCTTTATAAATGTTAACCATAAAGTATAGAACCAGTAATGAAATACAATTCTACAAACAAAATGACTCATATTTTGTAAAATAGAATTTGCTATTTCAGATAACAAATAATTATGCAAGTATTTTATACTATTCCAGCAAAAAAGAAATGGATTATCTGCAATCTTGGCCCAAGATTTTGCTTCTAATTGCCATAAATTAAAAGAAAAGTTTTAAGACTCTTTTTAAATTCTGAATAATTTATTTAGATATGAAGTTGAATGTTTGAGAATATCTTTCAAAAATTTCCAGTCTACTGATGATTAGGGTAGCTCCTATGAAATGTCGTCATAAAGACAGCTCGGAAACATTGAAAACAGCGTTGTCAACTTTGAAATTTCAAAACGTACCAAAATGGAATAAAAACGCGTTATCTCAAAGGAAACGAACTAATTTTTTTTTTATTAATTTTAAAATTTTTTCACAAATTTGTTAAAAATTGGCAATATTTTCATTAATTTAACTTATTAAAAGCATAGAAATTTCCTTTTTACTTAATGTGGTGTTTACAGAACACAGGTCACACCACTTTCACAAACAGAAAGTTTACTTTGTAAAGAGAGCGACTTTTTTCCCTTGCTAGCACTTAGTTCAAGACAAGCGTTGCCAAAACGAAGATTTTACCTTAATTTTGAAGATTTTATAAGTAAAATAAGTATTTGAAGATATATTTCCCAAAATTAAGTTTAAGAAGAAGTGTTACTCATTTGTTTACTGGTTCCAAACTTTTTGTACGCTACATATACACAAATGTATATTAGTTATATTTATAGTGTAATTAACGACCAGTGCTACATGACAAAATGTAATAACCTTTTGCTGTTATTTAAAAATGCTGGATGAGGTTTTTATTCACAACTCCACCGAAGCCATTGTCCATTTTAACTGACACATAGTCAGATCGGATATAGCGGAGCTTGAATGGAAACTCCCAGCTACACTTTCCACAGGCTCCTCAGGTCAGCTGACCTGATTGCACTAGATTTTTTTTTTTTTTGAGTTATGTCAAGCAAGAGCTATAAAAAATAAAACCAAGAAACTTGACCCAGTCCAATAAAAAACAAATGAGGTATTCCCGGCCGCAATAAATAAGATTTTGAACAGGTATCACGATCATGGGTGCCATTTATCGGGTGGTTAAATTTCAAGGGCCGATGTTGAATGTGAACCACACCTAAACGCCAAGTTTTTTTTCAAAATTTTATTTGACATTTCTCTATTTCAGACTTACTCAATTTGAACCATGGAGAGATACACAATCCAACAACGTGTTAAAGTTATCCAGACTTATTATGAAAATGATGATCAATTTTCGAAGAAAATCATCTTCAGTGATGAGGCACATTTTCACCTCAGTGGATTCGTCAATAAACAGAATTGCCGCATTTGGGCGAATGAGAATCCAAGAGTGACTATCGAAAAACCAATGCACCCACAAAGAGTGACTTTTTGGTGCGGTTTATGTGCTGGCGGCATCATCGGGCCGTATTTTTTCCAAAATGAGGCCGGCCAGGCAGTTACTGTGAATGGTGTTCGCTATCGTGAGATGATAACGAACTTTTTATGGCCCGAATTGGAAGATATGGATGTAGACGATATGTGGTTTTAGCAGGACGGTGCCACTTGCCACACAGCTAGCGAAACAATTGCTCTTTTGCGCAACAAATTCAATGGCCGTGTTATCTCACGTAATGGCGATGCCAATAGGCCGCAAAGATCATGTGATTTGACACCGTTGGACTTTTTTCTTTGGGGTTATTTGAAAGAAAAGGTGTACGTCGATAAGCCAGCAACAATTCAACAGCTAAAGGATGAGATAATTCGGCACATTAACGGCATAGAACCTCCATTATGACTCAGGGTCATCGAAAATTTGGACCATCGGATGGAGGTCGTTTGGCCGATATTTTGTCCCATACATAATTGAGTAATACCAATATATCATAATAAAATAAAATTACAATAATTTCCTAAATAGTTTGTGTTTTATTCAAAATCAACATAGGCCCTTGAAATTTAACCACCCTTTATCATACTATAGTCTATCTTATCATATATTATGACGTCCCCAAAAAATACATATGTAAATAAAATACGTTGATGAAATAGCTTGTTTATATTTCTTTCTGCAGCTATGTACTACTCGTACGAGTACTAATTTTGAAATGATGTTTTATTGAATTCAGTTTTAGCTTAATATTTTCACTTTGATCTCATTGTTATGTAAAATAAACATCATTTTGTAATAATTAAAACGCGTAACTTTCTGAGTTTGGCATAAGAATAATAAAAAGAAATCCCTTTTAAGATTTCTCCTCAAAATTAGGATCTTTTTTTCAGCAAATGAAGAGTTTCCGATACAAATATCTGGCACCATTGCTCAAGATATTCACCCCTATTCTGCGTTTCGATTAAGTCTCCGCATTCAGTTCCGTTGCGATCGAAAATTGGTATTCTGATAAAAAACGGAATCGAAAGAAAAAGAAGAAGACAACAATGTTTATAAAATTAATAGCATTACTGTGGAATGTGGAAATGAAATTGCAAAATAAGCAAGTTTGTTATCGTTTTCATAAACAAATGTCAAATTTAATACAAAAAGTTGTTTGTATACATAATTAAAAATAAGTTCTTAATAAAGTTTAATAAGAAAAATGAAATATATACAAAAACAAACTAAAATTAATTGTTCATAAATATATTACAGTGCAAAGAGTCTTGTGAAGATAAAGGTACATAATAAAAAAAATTAATAGTGTTGTGATTAAATATGGAAAGACCAAAATAAAACTTTAATAAAAATTGTAGGGGATTAATTCACTGTGTTGCAATTATTATTATTTTTTTTTTTTAATATCAATAATTTGAATTTTTATAACAGCTGCATTATTGTTGGTCAGAGAGGAGAACAATATGAGATATAATGAGGCTGGCATTTTTTGTTGGAGGGCCAAGTGCATTGATGATTCCTGCAACTTCCTCCCAGAACACTGCTACTTCTTCCTTTGATCGCTGGTGATATCCACATGCAATGTCCGCATTAGATGACATTAAATTTGCCAATTTTTCATACTGCTCTGGTGTTGTTGTTTTTGACCCAAAATACATAAAAAACACATCAGATTCGGGTACAAAAATTAATCATTTAAAACAAAACAAAAAAAATAAATAAATAAATAAATTTAATTAAATAAAATAATTTTAAATGTTTTTTTAATTTTTTATCATTTTCTACTTACATTTTTTTTAATTTTTAACTAAAAAACATGTAACGAAAACTTCTCCGTCAACAAAAAAACAACTGAAAAAAACGGAGTTCCGATCGTAATGCAGAATACATACAATCGAAAGAAACTGAGCGGAGTCGAAACACAGAATACTCAAGTTGCCAGACGGAGAAAATTTCGATCCGAATCGAAACGCAGAATAGCCCCCATTAACTTTCCGTTGTGTAATTGTACGCTGTTGTTGATGAAATCTGCAACTTTTGCATACCTGTATAAAATTTTATTGAATGTATTACAGATATATAGAGCAAAAAGTTATGTGAAATTCGATGCCACCGAAAATTAAAGAACGCACCGAAAATTGGAAAAAAGCTCACCGCATAAGGATTTTTTCGCACAAAAAATTTCAAAAAGCACCAAAAACGGTGCGAAACGCACCGAGTTGACAACGATGATTGAAAACAAGCTGTTTATAATTTTTTGATTGATATCTATGTTAAAAGCTAATATAGTGAATTAAACTCAATTGTTTTTATATTAATTTAATTTATTTCTCGATTCGCCAACAATATTATCATGTATTTCATAGTATAAACCACACTGATCGCACATATCGTTGGAAAAATTTTCACATATTTGGGAGGTGGGTCACACTGTTGCAAGAAAAGCAAATTCAAATTTGAAATGTTTTATATTATATTAATCGGAGTAAAAAGCTTTAATTCTTTTTACAGTTTTGAAGCTATTGAAAAGTTTATTCACAAACCAGAGTTCTCAGAAACAGTCTAGTTTTGGAAACATTGGAATTTTTATAGTAAGCCATAAAATTAATTTGAAACCATAATTTTTCGGTTTGTGTAAATGTTTTACATTCTTTCAAAAATCAATGTTTTATTTGTTATACACAAACTGCTATATGCAAGTAGAACAATGTATACTACTTTAATTGTGTATTCTGTTATATAAAGTTTTCTTTAGCAAAGGAGAGACCCATCAAACAAATTTAGCCAAATTATGAACCTCATCGTCAGTGTGGCCATATCCAAAAAATATGTTAAAGGTAAATCGGCTTTCCAAAAATTAAAATTACAAGATGAGTCAAAAAACTATAAAATAAAAAAAAAATTTGTCCCGCGCAGTTTGGGGACTTTTTCCATTTACTTTTTTTTATTTTTCATACAATTTTTTTTTATTCGTTCGCCTTTCTCCACTCCTTTCGTTTCATGGTAACACCACGAAATTTTAGTTTTTTTTTTTTTTTTTTTTTTTTGAGAATCCTTATCTCTAAATTAACATATTAATTGACCTATATTTTTAATATTACGCTGAAAAATGTTAAATATATGAACACAGAATAAAATATACGGCTGCTATCTTTAGTGAACGCGTGTCAGCAGGAGAAAAAAAAGAAGAAAAAAGGAAGTGAACCGTAAGTCAGAAAAACAGCGTCGTAGTATCAGGTAGTTTTGTACAGTTCTGTCGAGTCGCCACAATCACCAATATCTATCAAAAGATTTTGGTTTGAAATATTGTCAAATATCATGAAACGGGCTATACTATACTCATCTTGCGATTCGCCCGCGAAATCGAAAGGCGAAATTAGTTTTTTGTTTTAAACGGTACTTGGTGGCTTTATCACCTTATGTACGATGGTACCCTGCCACCGCCACAGTTGATTGTCATTTGAGCCTTTTTTATAGCATTTTTCATCACATTGGCCAAAACTTCCGGCGATAGGTCCTCACATTCTTGACGGATATTGTCTTTAAGAGCTGCAAGAGTCTGAGTCTTGTTGACATAAACCCGCGACTTCAAAAAGCTCCACAAAAAGAAGTCTGCAGCGGTCAAATCAGGCGATCTTGCAAATAGCCAAAACGGGAGATTAGGCGCCCAGGAAATGCATCGTTTAGCATATCGGTTGTAGCACGTGCAGTGTGTCCCGTAGCACCGTCCTGTTGGAACCACATATTTTCCAATCCCAAGTCATCAAGTTGCGGCAAAAAGAACTCGTTGATCATTGCTCTGTAGCGCTCACCATTCACAATAACCGTTTGGCCTGCGACGTCTTCTAAGAAAAAAGGTCCGATGACTCCTCCAGCGAAAACAGCACACCATACAGTGACTTTGAGCGGGTGTAATGGCTCATCGTGGGTTACACGTGGATTTTCAGTGCCCCAGAAGTGTAAATTTTGCTTATTTACGTACCCGCTAAGATGGAAATGGGCCTCATCACTCATGATTATTTTTGATGAAAAATCATCTTCCTCTAGGAGTCAAATAAATAGTCACCAATATTTCGCGTTTTGGAGCAGTGTAGCGTAACATTGTTTATTAACGTGTATTTGGCATGTGTTAACTACACAAATGTCAGAACAGAACTGACATTAGGGCCCAATCGCAAAATTTATAGCATTTTCTGATAGGAGGACTACTTTTGCGCCACCTTGTACATGAAAATCGCTGATACACGTGTATTTTTATTTTTTCTCCCCTTTTTGAAAAAATATATTTGGTTGATAGGACAGAAACGCGGTAAGGGTTTTTCAGAAACGCTATTTGTAGAAATTACAAATGGAATCACAAACTTACTTAACATTTTTGTGCAGGGTATAAAAAAAAAACCTTAAGTCAAAAACATATTCATTCATTCAACATAAAATTTTTTTATTAATTCTTTTTCATAACTTTTCATATTTTTAATATTGTTTTCACGGCAGAGTTTTTCAAAATTAAATCCCTGATAACACTATTCATTCAATATGCTGTCAATGTCACCTTCTAAATCACCGAAATTTATAAAGAGCTTTTAAGATAAAGCGAAAATTGCAGTGTATAAAAAAGCGCTGTTTTAACGTTTAAAAAAACGCTGAGGACAAAAACGCGCCTTTTTATTAGATATTGAAAAGCGATAAATCCAGGGTGAAAGGCCCTAAATTGGCAACTGTGCTCGATTGTGATATAACACTTATTAACTTTACAAAACCATATAACAGTTGAACACAATCATGCATATCTGCTGGCTGGGTCGTTCCTTACTGCGCATGTTAAAATACTTGGTGAAATGTTAGTTACATAAAATGAACTTTTTTTTATATACAACAGGTTAAGAGAGCAGCAAAGAATACATTTAACATTATTGCACAGCTTGCATTTATCATATCTGTGCCAATATGGAAGAGTAGCTTATGTCGAATATTGTAGTTTCGAGCTATTCCCATTTTCGTTTTCCTTTTTTTTTGTTGCTTTGAACCATTATTCAGTGGATGACCCTTACATAAGCAGAGTATTGTAGCGGAACTAGGAAAATAAATTATGAGGAAAAGGAAAAAGTGAGTCATGTTTGTGGAATTTTGAATTTCCAACAACAGAAACCACGTCAGCAGAAAACTTATTCTATTGGGCAATTGGCCACAAATGGATGACATCTAAAAGGTGCACATGCGTGCGTTACGTAAAAATTTGTGGATTTCGGTTTTCCAGATTCCCAATTTAATCAGAGCAAACTCCATTGTAGTATCGTTAGCAGAGTAACACACCACACACACACACTTGAGCAAGTGAATAGTCGACTGTCACCAATAAGCCTATTCGCTCTCTTGTACTAGTACACGGTCGAGTAACCTCAAAATAGACTTTGAGACACCGGTCACATATGAGAGTTGTATTTTATTTTCGATATGATGTTGTGTAAATAGTAAGATCAGATGAAGCAAAGTATGTGCTGCACCGTTTCAGAAAACCGATACCCTTTAATGTTTCTCTGGAGACAGGAAAAATGTGTTTAGTCCAGCGATCATCATACTGGGGCCAAATCACCGCATGCGATATCGAGCAATATTATCGAAATTTCTTCATTTTGATATCATGGCATACGATATCGAATGAATTGTTTTGCTATAATATAAAAAAGTCAAACAATTTCTTTTATGTATTCGTACTTTTAGGAAACATATGGTCTTCAATCTATTATATTTCGTTTAAATTGCGATCTGATATGCATCGTTTGCCATAATCTATATGTATCGTAATGTTATTCGATACGATAGTTAATTCGATATCGTATGCGGTGATTAGACCCCTGTATTTTCATTCGAAGAACTGTAAAAGCATCCGGTTTCTCAATATTTATACAATTTCCGTCCAAAAAATAAATTTTTTATTTACTCCGGTATTTATGAACCGATTTTCAAAATTACTTCTTCCTCTGAAAGAGTTTGTAAACGCACTGGAAAAAAGTTTTTAGACATCGGGCAGACAAAGTGTCTATCTGAAAAAGATTTTAAGTAACTCCGCAATATATGAATCGATTTTCAAAACACTTTTTAACTTCTTTTGAAAGGATAAGCCAAAGGTCTGAAAATAAAAAAGCTATATTGGATAGCGGATTAGCATAATGTCCGGCCAAAAAATAATTTTTAGACTTCGGACTGACGTAACCGAAAAATAAATGGTTGATGTACTTTGTTCTTCTATCTTATTTTAAGAGATTGTCAACGATCGGAAAATGAAAAAGTTTTCGGATATATAAAATGTCCGTCTGTTTGGTTCAATTATATAATTATAATAGTTTTATAATTATGCGCATGCGTGTGGTTCGATTCCAATGAATTCCTCTGTAATTTATATTAATCTCTCACTCTCATGTAACCTTTTTTATATGGGAATACTTCGTTAAGTTATAATAAGTAAGTCTACTATTAATTATGCATTTCGGTGGTAATCAGTTGCTATCTGAACGACTCCCACGAAAGGCAAGTAAAAACATTAATAAACCCTTTGTGAATTGAAATCTAACTCTTTGTGTTTTTACTTGGAATTTTTCTCTAACCTTTTTTCTTGACCTAAACTCACCCCGACATTGTTGGTCCTTATCGAACCGGATCGAAAGAAAATTGGTTATTTGAAAAATATTTATTTTCAGAATCAAGTGATTATTATTTAATTTGTAAAAACCCCCCTAAAACTCGAAGCGTTTTGGATGTAAAAGCCAGAATTAATTAGGCCCCTAATAATTGTGTCATTAAATTATAAACAGGTGCAAGTACATAAAAAAGTGTGTGAAGGTACGTAAAAAACTAAATACGTTTATTCTTTAAAATTAATAAAATAAAAAGACTAGTGTTAAAAGCTGAAAATAAGGAAAAAAAATACATTTGGATTGGTACATAAATGTATATGTATATATATACGAAAGTTTGATTAAATTCGTATATGTATATACATATATACATATGTACATATATGGTCATAATCCAGAAAACAGTTAGTTTTTGTCAATTGCTTTTTGAACAGAATTTCTTCAGATTAAAGTAAACGAGTTCCACCTCTGTTCTTAACATTAAAATATTGTGTATTTAAACATTACATACTCTATTTCGGCATTTACCCAACCATGTTGCTAAACTATAAGAGAAAAAACAATGTTGCGTAAAATTTTGTGATTGTTAACAGATTTAACTGAAACATCCCAACAATATTCAACATTTACGAACTGTGATAGTGTTCTATATTTATGTTGCGCAACAAGCAGCCAAATAAATAATATAAATTGACGGCATTATCTACATATATATTGCTGGTTTATTTATTGCCATCATTCCTACATACATAGAACGTGTTGCATTATATTTTATATAAACATTTGCCAGAGGATCTAATTCATAAAAAAAAAGTGATCATAAAATTATGCTCTTCTTTAAATTTCGAATAACTTCATAAAAAGATATTTTTAATTGGTCGGTGTTCTTTTCCCATTTTGTCTCAAATATCGTGCGCATTGTTGTAAATGTTATTAAAATAAAAGTATACATATGTAGGTTAATCTTGAGTAAACAACAGTACGCACTTATATACACATTCTAAAAGTTTTCATACATACATACTTACGTTTAAACATACGTATATGCTAAATATTCCATAGCGAATATCCCAACACACATTTGAATTTACGGAAAAGTTGATACATTAAAATTATAAAATTATAGTGTTGTTTCGAAACTTTATTGATACCAATAGAAAAAATAATTGCAATTTATTACATTTATTGCGGCACAATACATTTTTCATTAATTGGATTTTGGAATTTTTTTGTGAACAAAAATATGTCGAAATTAAAATCTTTTATTAGATCATCAGATCGTATCATCGAGTTTCAGGCTTACTTTGCTGGTCTGCCTAAAGATACGCATAGTATTCACACACTAGCAGTCCACAAAGATGAAATCATTCATCTTTGGACATCCGCACGAGATATATATGAATCTCTTTTAGTCCAGCTTGAAAACACAGATCCCGAAAAAGAGTCTGAAATGGATTTAGAAATGGTTAATGGCAAATTTAATTCCGCATATGATGCTTACCTTAAATGTGTGTCCGAAGCAAATAATCTCATTTCTCAGTTCTCTACTCAACCCAACTTTTCCACAGAAAACCCTCACACACCCCAAATATTTCTCTGCCACCTTGTGACACTGACGTCTTCTATGGAGATTACGTCTCCTGGCCCACTTTCAGAGACATGTTCTCTGCCCTATATAAGAATAATCCGCGCTTATCGTCTGTCGAAAAACTTTATCACTTGCTTAAGAAAACCCAAAATGAAGCACGGGACATTGTAAAGTCCTGCCCACTAACTAATGCAGGCTTTGACATTGCCTGGAACAATCTCGTTGAAAGGTACGAGAACAAAGAAGTTCTTCTAAACTCACAGTTGAAGAAATTATTTAGTTTACACCCTATATATAAGGAATCTGGACCTAATATTAAGGCACACGGTCGAGTAACCTCAAAATAGACTTTGAGACACCGGTCACATATGAGAGTTGTATTTTATTTTCGATATGATGTTGTGTAAATAGTAAGATCAGATGAAGCAAAGTATGTGCTGCACCGTTTCAGAAAACCGATACCCTTGAATGTTTCTCTGGAGACAGGAAAAATGTGTTTAGTCCAGCGATCATCATACTGGGGCCAAATCACCGCATGCGATATCGAGCAATATTATCGAAATTTCTTCATTTTGATATCATGGCATACGATATCGAATGAATTGTTTTGCTATAATATAAAAAAGTCAAACAATTTCTTTTATGTATTCGTACTTTTAGGAAACATATGGTCTTCAATCTATTATATTTCGTTTAAATTGCGATCCGATATGCATCGTTTGCCATAATCTATATGTATCGTAATGTTATTCGATACGATAGTTAATTCGATATCGTATCCGGTGATTAGACCCCTGTATTTTCATTCGAAGAACTGTAAAAGCATCCGGTTTCTCAATATTTATACAATTTCCGTCCAAAAAATAAATTTTTTATTTACTCCGGTATTTATGAACCGATTTTCAAAATTACTTCTTCCTCTAAAAGAGTTTGTAAACGCACTGGAAAAAAGTTTTTAGACATCGGGCAGACAAAGTGTCCATCTGAAAAAGATTTTAAGCAACTCCGCAATATACGAATCGATTTTCAAAACACTTTTTAACTTCTTTTGAAAGGATAAGCCAAAGGTCTGAAAATAAAAAAGCTATAAATTGAGACTAAAAGTTGGCGTTCCAATTCTACCAGCGCGAACCTCTATCACTCTAAGACTGCAATATTACACGGTTGCAAATTAGTATTATTAAAGTATTGGCCGTAAAACTATAGAATAGTTTAATCAGATTTTCAAATCCAGTCATAAACCCCAGATGCTGTAAATCTTTCACGTTTTTTCAAAAGAATTGCAATATAAAGCAAAAAACGTGGGATACCTAGATTTATTAAATGTAAATAGTACTAATCCAGATTTGATATAACATAAACGCATACTCCGAAGTCATAACTTAATAATAATATATTTTTTTTAATTCTGGTTCCGCTTCAAAACAGGCCACTGAAAACACCTGTTTTCCGCAGACAAAGCCGCGAACAGTTTATGTTGAATGTATCTATTAATTTATCAATAAAAACTAAAAAATTTTCTTGAAGAAGTCTTCCAAAGGAGGCCGAACTATTGAAATAAATAATTTAAGAAATTTTTTATAAAAAAGACTTCAAACTTGAAGATTATTATATTCGAATATAGACGACAATATAAATTAAGAGCTCGGTGTTGGCTGAGCGAATTCGATTCCTAGTGCGTGCTGATAAGTAGTATATCGGATACGAAACAGCTACGTGGTGTCCCCCAGTATTTGTCATTTTTTTCCTGTCTTCTTTGTCAAGAGTTATTGCTCGCGGCAATTGTTATAATTAAATAATTATAGTTAAAAAAACTAAAACACACGATTCGATATGAAACTAATAACCAGACGACTGTTCGTATAATGCGTTCCGAGTTTTTTCTCTGGAATTCCCAAAACTGGCTTCAGGAATCGCCAAAATCTACTTCCCCGGCAGCAATATGGCAATTTCAATTTTCGCGCTAAATCGAATGGTCATTAATAGTTCAGATACACGGTCCACAGCCAAGACGGAATATGAAAACCCGGTTCCGATTCGGTTAGCAAAGCGGTTCCGAGGAATTCCCAAATTTGGCTTCAGTAAATATCAAAATACCCCCACTTCCCCAAAAACAATGCGGCAACTTCAATTTTTGCACTGAACTGAATGATCGTTTAGAGTTCAGATGCATATTCCACGGCAAAAACGCGTACCGAATATGAAAAACCGGTTAGCGAAGTACTTCCATATTTTTTTGGGAGTTCCGAAAATCGGCTTTGTGGATCCCCAAAATCCAGCTACTTCCCCGGAAGCAATACGGTAATATTTAATAATCACTTCTATGACATCAGTTTCGAATGTTGCAAATATACAAACAAACATACAAGTGAAACTAATAACTGTGTTAAAAATAAAAAAAATTCTTAGCAAAAACCCTAATTTTTGTTTTTTCTTGGATCAGTACTCAGGGGATGACCCCTACATATGCAGTGCATTGTATCGGAACTAGGAAAATAGGTTGTGAGGAGGGGGAAAGAGGGAGTAGTGTTTGTGAAGATTTGACTTGAACTTTTCAACGTTATAACAGATTGGAAATACGTCTGCAGGCAACCTGTTCCACAGACGAAGCGCACGGCTGAAAAACGAATTCTCTCTGTAATGAGTAGTACGATTCCATGGGCAATCAACTACAAATGGATGAGCTCCGGGCGATGAACGCGTGCTATGTAAAAATGTGCGAGTTTTGGGAAGAAGGTCCCTAATCTCGTAAGAGCAAAATCCATTGCAGTAATGATAGAATAGAGTAACGCACCCCATACTGCGTCAGAGCTCCAATGAGTCAATAAAGTTAGATACCCTACTCTCACCGATAAGTTTCTTCGCCCTCTCCTGTACACGGTCGAGTAACCCCAAAATAGGCTTTGAGGCGCCGGCCCAAACATGAGAATTGTATTCCATTTTTGGTCAGATGTAGGTGGTATAAATAGTAAGGAGGTCGGATGGAGTGAAGTACATCTTACACCGTTTCAAAAAACCGAGGCACTTGAATGCTTCTTTGGAGACATGAAAAATGTGTTCAGTCCAGCGAACATCACCCTGTATCTTCATTGCAAGAACATCAAGAGCATCCGATTCCTCAATATTTATACCATCCATGAGTACAGATGAGGCAGCATTTGCGGCCGTTTGTTTGTGTGTTAATAAACAACTTGAACTTTAAGTAGAAAAATAAAATCCTGTAACATTAGAAATTAATTAAAAAGTGAAGAAAAAAAAAATGAATGGATACAGTTTTTATTTAATCCTTATTGAATAATGAAAAACTATTCCTTCAACAACAACAAAACTCAGTTGTTTCATAATCTTTTTTTTTTAATTTATATTTTTGTATAAAACAAATATTTAGTACAAATCGTGAAATATGCTGCAGCGAAGCTATAAATCTCAATTACTTCTTTTTGCTGAGTGTGCGTTGCTTTTCAGCATGTTCAACCACTTTTTCGTCCACATAGAGACCCTTGCGGCGTCTGACACTGTCCATATACAATTTTGCACGATTTGCCGAATCAGCTTTTTCTCCAAAATGCATAAACTCTTCTTCCGTTGTAGGAACCCAAAATGGATCAATATCAATAACCTGCAAGAAAAAACAAGGATAAATAAATAGATTAGTATAATCGTTTTACGGTTCAGCATAAATACACTGGTATGAGATAAATGACAAAAGTATTTTAAGGACATGACGCCTTTTAAAAGGAAAAAAGAAAGAAATGTTGCATTGTTTTCTTTAAAAACTTTCTAACAACAATTGAGATGAGAATTTTCAGCGAAAACGAACCGGTTATTATATTTCTTGAGTTAAAAAGGGAAAAGTGATCGAGCCACCACTCTTTGTACACTGCTCGTGTCTTGTCTTGTCTTCAAAGTAATTTTTATAAAATAGTGTGAAAATATTTAACGAAAATTTCAATGGAAACATGTTTAATGGTTAAGGATACAAATAACAAATGCTGAAGGATACAAATATTAAAACGACAACAGCACCAAGCAGAGAGTCCTGCAGTTTATTATTTGTTAAAAAAAAAGATCAATTTTGTAAGATCACTTCACAGTTTGTGGTATTTATCTTTTGCGCCTGCTTACAGAGGATTTGGCAACTTTTCAAGTGCTTCATTCAAGTACCTTCTATTGTCAAACACTCATCAGACCTTGTAGTGCTCGTAAGTAAAAAGATGCTTAAGTGTGTTTTTCTACATTTTTTTTAAATTTTATTTTTTACTTTAAAATCCTTTTCATTGTTCTACGCTGAAGACCTGCATGTTTCCTAATGAACGATTGCTGTTTAATAAATTGTAAGCGATATGCGCCTTTTCATTACGTTGTAACGAATTGTTGTTCTTTTTTCCTTTTTCATTGTTAAAGTGAAAGGTGTTTCTATTTTTGTATTTCATTTGCTATTCATTCAGTTTTCATGATTTCTTCCCTTTTTTTGCTGTTGTTGTTGTTGTTCGAAGACGTTCAAATGCATTTCAAATTAAGGACCAACGTATTTTCATTGTTTTGTGTTTCTTTTGTGTAGATGTCACAGGATGTGTGCACTTGAGTTTTTGCGTGATAAAACTCACAGTCTACTCGTAAAGCGGTGGGTTGTCTTTTAATAATGCAATTTCAATTTGCGCATTGCCGTTTTTCTAAGTGGTTAGTTAGCATTTTTCCTTTGATTTTTATGCTCTTTTTGTTTCCTTTTATTATACTTTTTCAATGAATTTACAAATTATTTTTACACACACTTCGAAAAACACAATGTGTTCTGCGAAACAAAACGAATTTTTCATTCATTTAACAAAAATTTTAAACATAATTTTCATTCAATCTGGCCCTAAATGGAAGTGATTCTAAAAGAAAGCAGTTAGAAATTCAGACATGGAAACTTTTGTTGAGAACAATTTTAACCACGCTAAAGCTCTAAACACTTAGACGACTGCAGACTTCACAACTTCACGACTACAAATGAAGTTAGCTTCAAATGCTGCCGTCTCATCAGCAACATAATTATTTTAAAAGCAGCAGCAGCACTATGTGTATTTAAACAATGCAAATTTCAGAGGTGCCACATATATATTTTACATGAATAAAATTAAAATTACCGACTGAAAACGTAAAAATATCACGTAAAACTGTAAAAACTAATCGATTTATTTGTTTATTTTATTTATATGATGTTTATTTCTATTTAATATTTCAAACAAATTTTAGTACTTATTGCTGCCAATTTATATTTATGGTGGCAGCACCGCATTTACTTTTTGCTGCTTACGAAATCTAAGTTGGCAGCAGCAGCAAATGCCGTTGTGAAGTCATGCTGCTGTGATGTCGTTAAAATAATCGTGTGCATTTAAACACATGTATTTTATTTTTGACAGATTGCTGCTTGCTGTTGCTGTCGTCTATGTGTTTACAACTTAATGTAAAATATTCTTGTCACCAGCTAGCAACATGCTTAATTTTGGCGGCCACAATCGGTTAGAAGAAGGGATACCTTCGCCACCATCCGAGTGTCAAATTTAGTTCGCGCAAAATATCGGTGGGTTAAATATTACCAACCTAACTCAATGAACCACACCTAAACTCAATTTGAAGCATGGAAAGATACACAATCCTCTATTGACTCACTGGAGCATCGACGCAGTATGAGGTGCGTTACTTTATTCTGTCGTTACTACAATGCATTTTGCTCTGACGAGATTAAGGATGTTATTCCCGAAACTCGCACATTTATCCAGAGCTCATCCATTTGTGGTCGATTGCCCAGGGAATAGTACTCCGCATTATATGGAGAATTCGTTTTCAGCCGTACGCTTCGTCTGTGGAACAAGTTGCTTGCAGACGTGTTTCCTGTCTGTTATAACGTTGGAAAGTTCAAGTCAAATGTTCACAAACACTACTCCCGCTTTCCCCCTCCTCACAACCTATTTTCCTAGTTCTGGTACAATGCACTGCATATGTAGGGGTCATCCCCTGAGTACTAGTCCAAGAAAAAAAAAATCAAGCAACGCGTTAAAGCTATTCAGGCTTATTGTCTAAATTGGCGTTCAAATCAGAATGCATATCGTGCACTTCGTGGTTTTTCGAAAGAACTCCGCAAAAATTTGAGCGAACCGGGTCTGTAGAAGATGTGAAAACATCAGTGGGTTGTCCGTACAGCTTGTTTTGCAGAAAATAGTGCTGCTGTTCGTGATTGAGTTGCTGAAAAGCCGTCCGCCTTAACGTTGTTGGGTCAATGGTTAGAATGTCGTAAGAAATGGCAGCAGTGGATGATCAATTTTCGAAGAATATTATCTTCAATAAGTTAACTAATCCTCCTGGCATACAGGGGGATAATAGACTTACCGAGTCCGACTGGGAGCCATTTGTAACTTGGAGCCATTTGTAACTAATCCTCCTGTCATACAGGGGGATTAATAGACTTCCCGAGTCCAACTTGAAGCCGTTTGTTAAGATCCTAAGCAGCTCCTCTTGATGGTCTGCCGACTACCTTCGACAATGTGCCTAACAAAATTACCTCGGGCAGTATAGCCGGTGAGTAGTAATCAATGTTCGACGGAAGATCCACTAATCTTCATATAATTGAGACATGACCATATGTTCCGCTTACTCTTATTATTATTACTGGATGGGATATTATCCTCATCGGCCATTTGCACTGCGACCAATGTTGATCTATTGTGCGCTCCCTTGCCCCATTATGGGTTGAGTATGTAAAGAAAACGGACAAGCTCCTTCATTGGGAGTGATATTAAGTCATATTTACTTAACATATAAGCTTGTAGTAGCCTATATCTTTTGTGTCCCAGTGCTCCACAGTGGGTGATTAAGTGCTCCATTGACGCCTTTTCATCACCCACTGTGCATATGTCTGTGTTGGAAATGCCCACCCTGTGCAGTTGCTTGTAGCAGTTATAATGACCTGCAAGTGCACCTGTCAATGTTCTGAGACTATTCCTGTTCAGTTTTAGAGCACGTTCCGCCCTCTTTTTATCAAAGTTTAGAAATTTCTTGGAGTGTTCATGACCAGCTGTCTCGTTCCAATGTTGTTCAACGATGGACTCCATCAATTTCTTTATCTCTTTATTCAGGAGACCCTTATTGAAGCCAAAAGTTGGAGTGGGTCCAATAAAAATCCCCTCTGCTCCTTTCTTGGCGTAAATGTCAGCTATTTCATTGCCTTGATGCCCATCATGTCCTGGCACCTAGCTCAGGGTGGCCTGGCCCGCTTACTCTTAGCTTGATTGCCAAATTCATAGCTATATCCTTCACCATGAGATCAGGTGGCAGCGAGTTCAGTATTGTGAAAAGTGCTTTCGATGGTGTAGTGCTAGTAGCATTAGTCACCATCAAAACAGATGTGCGTATTATCGTCTACATGATATTCCAGTAGGTGGCTTTTTCCAAGAACTTCAACATACATTAAAATTAGCTTAACAAGCATGCCGGAACCATGCCTGAAGGATTTTTTCCAGGTCTTCCCAATGGCCCTTCTATACAAGAATAAGGCGGCAGCCGTCTTGTCTGCCCTTGCCTGGACATTCCGTTTTGTTTGGAATCAAGGTAGATAGCGAGATATTTCGCACTGACAGCTTAAGAGCTGCTTGTTTTTTTATCATTCATTTATTTTATCTTCAAAATATGAACTAACAATAAGTCTTTCTTAATGCTAAACACAAAAAATTAACTAAGTCTAGCCAACGCTACGCAATTAGTTTTAAATGGTGGTTATTTTGAATTGGTGATTTTGAATAAAACATAAATTATTTATGAATTATTGTCATTTCGTTTTATTATGACAATATTGGTATTGCTCAATTATGTATAGGACAAAATATCGTTGCCGCGACTTTGGCGGCACACCTTCATCCGATGGTCCAAAATTTTCGATGATACTAAGGTATATTTGAGGTTCTATGCCTTTAAAGTACCGAATTATCTCATCCTTCAGCTCTTGAACTATTGCTGGCTTATTGACGTACACCTTTTCTTTCAAATCACCCCAAAGAAAGAAGTCCAACGCTGTCAAATCACATGATCTTGGCGGCCAACTGACATCGTTATTACGTGAGATAACACATTCATCGCGCAAAAAGAGCTAAAAAAAAGAGCAAAAGAGCTATTGTTTCGTTAGCTGTGTTGCAAGTGGTACTAAGCCGTTAAAACCACATTTCATCCATATCAATACCTTCCAATTCGGGGCATAAAAAGTTCGTTATCACCTCACGATAGCGAGCACCACTGACAGTTTCCAAAGTGAGGCCAGAAAAAATACTGCTCCATGATGCCACCAGTCCATAAACCGCACGAAACAGTCACTCTTTGTTGGTGCATTGGTTTTTCAATAATAACTCTTGCATTATCATTCTCCCAAATGTGGCAATTCTGCTTCTTGGCGAAAATGTGCTTTATCACTGAAGATGATTTTCTTCAAAAATTGATCATCCGCTGTTGCCATTTCTTGCCACTATTCTGACCATTGCTCGATTGTCTATCTTTCCATTGATAGTCTAAAATTGCGAAATGTTAAATAAAATGGGGAAAAACTTGACGTATAGGCTTAGTTCACAGTCAACATCGGTCCTTAAAATCTAAACACCCGATATTTAATCTTATTAAATTAACAAAAAAACTTCTTCTGAAAATTAAATTTTTCCAAGAGGACCGCCCTAATGATTGAAGAAAGAAGCTAGGATGTTCTACAAAAATGATGGGCCTTTAAATATATTGAAAGTTCATACATTCGGCGCCTTTAAGAGCCCTCTGAAGCTAGTTAGGGGGCGGTTGACCCTAAAATGTTAACTAATGTTTTTTGTGGGAGCCCTTTAAAGGAAGGCAGTAACGGGCTAGATATGGTCACAAGATATGGTCACTGCAAAATATTAGTGGTGGTCGATCTTACATCCTAGCCCGTAAGAGCGACTCAGAGACAGCTATGAAACTTTTTGTGGATTTTCTGTCACTTTATTCTACCTTTGAACCTGATGCCAAGCCGTTTATACCCATCCTACCATCTTAATGTTTTGGCCTATTCCTTTTTTTTCTTACACAAAATAAGAGGTTTTAGCATATCTCACTCTTAGGAGTTGCCATATAACACTAAGTCACCCCTAATGGCACTAAGTCACCCCTAATGTACGTGCCCAGTGGTGTAAGGGACTAGCTCTGTATGTGCAGATTTTCCAGTTTTTTTTTTTTCTTTTTTTTTTGAGGAACAAACACAAAATATGCGAAGCTTTTTTGCTTGTCTGCCATAACACCCAGGGTCTATGGCAGGAATCGTACCTACGACCTCGTGGACTGTTGGTCGAGTACTCTACCAAATCAGCTATCAAGGCCCCCATCGTTCCTACCTGTATCCCTGCTACAACCTACCTCACATGCATCTGAGTTACAATTGTAACATGCTTATTATTGGCTTGGATTAACCAGTCTCTGCATAACCTTTGGCTATCCAAAAGGTTACCTACACGTCTCTGCATAAAGCATCAGTACTAACCTGTCTGCAGCGTTGTCAACTTTGAAATTTCAAAACGCACCAAAATGAAGAAAAAAGCGCGTTATTTCAGCAAAAACGCACCAAGTTAATTTTTTTTTTTTTCGTTTTACAAATCCATTTTGTATTATAAAAAGTATAATATTTTTACATAAAAAAAAAAAAACGATAATGAAAAGCAGGTATTAGATGATTAAAATGGGTCTGATAGCACCAGCTGACCGGTCATCATTTGTTCAATAGCTAGAACTCGTGTTTGTCAAACTTGGCCTCTAGTGCGATTCTGGTACTGGCATGTGGACAATGACATGTTTACAATAATTATAACGATATTTCATATTGCGATAACGATAATCAAATTTGGTATTCAGCAAGAATATTTAATTATATTCGGTGTCGACCGAAATCAGTTGTTAGTTACTGCCTATTATCAGGTATATAAAAATACAGCTCCTTGCCGTCATTAAAATTATATTGAAGGAGAATACAATTGTTGCTGCAGGGGATAAAATATGTGGAAAAACTTACGATTATCATTAAAAGTTTCAAAATAGCAAAACAAGCAATCAAACTCGTGTAATAGCAATTCTATCAAACACAGTGAATTACATGTTTGTTTTCGCAAGCGAACAGTGAAAACTCGTTGGCTGGAGTGGGTGTCTGTAAAAAGATTTATTGATATATACGAAAATTTGCCAGAATTGTAATAAATAGAATATGAACAGTAAAAAATTATAAACAGCTTGTTTTCTATGTTTCCCAGCTATCTATATGTCGACATTTCATAGGAACTACCCTAATCATCAGTAGACTTTGGAAATTTTTGAAAGATATTCTCAAACATTCAACTTTATATCCCAACAATCCAAATAAATTGCTGAGAATTTAAAAAGAAAAATGCTCTAATAATATCCGTCAAAAAACAAAAAGCAAGCTTTTCTATTTACAAACGTCTCTAACATTTCTTTACACCTTTCAAACAAATGAAAAGCCTGTTTTTTGTGTTTTGACGGATATTATTAGAGCATTTTTCTTTTTAAATTCTCAGCAATTTATTTGGATTGTTGGGATATAAAGTTGAATGTTTGAGAATATCTTTCAAAAATTTCCAAAGTCTACTGATGATTAGGGTAGTTCCTATGAAATGTCGACATATAGATAGCTTGGAATCATAGAAAACAAGCTGTTTATAATTTTTTACTGGTATAAATGAAATAGCGAATAAAAAACTTAATTGATAGAATATGAACTTTATCACAAACGTTTTGGAAAAATTTAAGATGTTAATAATTTATTTGATAATTTATTAATAACTAAAACAGTGGTGAATTCACGCGCCTTCATAAACACGAGCTTCACTATTCAGTGTCTGCTTTTTTTGTAATATTTGACAAACTGGGCTTGAAGGTTTAGTAGCAAAACAGCAATTTTTATAAAACAGCAAATTTTTGTAAAATTAAATGTAAAAATTTTATATAATAATGCCATTGCATTGAATATCATTCGGTGCCACCGAAATTAAAAATGCGCACCGAAAATTAGAAAAAAGCGCACAGCGCACCGACCAAAGAATTTATTGTACAAAAAATGTTAAAAAACACCAAAAACGGTGCGAAACGCAACGAGTTGACAACGCTGCCTGTCAGTACTGACCTGTCGAAAGAACGAGCCCAATAAAACTACCACATTCGGCAAACTTGCTGGTTGATGAAGTTTACCGCTCCCATTATCTTATCATAACGCAGCACTTCGATAGCCACTTGCGGCCATTGATGGCCAATATCAATTTAACTTCTGTAATAGGCACCACGTCGTTCCACTTACAGTTTTGATTAGCCGCTCAAATCCATGCAAATTATTATGCGCTTTAGCAGATACATTTATATGGATGAATGCATAACATGTTTATTATCGTTGGTACCAGCACCGAATATAGGGCTTTGCAAAGACACCAGAGTGTCTACCATTTATCAGACAAATAGAACAATAAAAAAATACGAACACAGAGCAAAATTTAATGCATAAAAAAGCAAACAAATGTGTGTAAATATGTATGTTCAAAAAATCGTATAACGTGCACCACTTGTGCTTAAACGTACATAAACTTATACAACTATATACTTATGTACCCTGTCGGAAACGGAGTTAACTTTAAACTAACTTTTTTTTTTAACTTTATTATTTTATTTATAGAATGTATACTAAAAAAAGTTGTGATTAAAGTCCTGCCAGTGCTGGACAAATATTTATTTTTATGCGAATATTATTTCAGAATTCAGTCATCTGCTTAGAGCTCGAATGGTAGCCAAAGTATCCCTCCTTCTCAGACGGGTATGACCACCAAAGTTAAGAATATTAACTGCAACAGGATTTTGGATTCAAGTTTGTTAATATATATTGTCGCGTACTTCACAAATTCAGATTTCACAAAATAATTAAATGTTTGTTTTTTATTGTAAATTTTTTTAATATATATTTTTTCAATTCCTTTTTGTGGTTATATTTTTCCCTTGACATTTGAAAAAGATTTATTTTTTGTAGTGCTGTATTTATTGCTCTTGCATTTACCTGGTATGAATTCGCCTTGCTCCTGACGATGATAAAAAATTGTTATCGAAATATCGAGAAATAAAATAAGCTATTTTTTATAAAACAAAAAACAAAGATCGAAAGCTACTTAAATTTAATTTAAAAAATTTAAAAATTTCAGAAATAATTTAAATGAATATTGGATAAAATGTTTGTTTGTTGGCGTATACAATACGTTCCTTTTTAAAGAGCCTTCTTAAATGACTCTCATTCTTTTTATTCAAATTAAAACAGTCATATACAATTTATAATGGGTGATTTTATAAGAACTATCGGAAATTTAAAAAAAAAACACATAAAATTCAGAAAAATGCATGAAATATTTATTTGGATCGATAGTTGGGTCGATATAGTTTAAGGTTTGAAGATTATTTCATGCAAATGTTGGCCGCGGCTGCGCCTTAAATGGTCCATCCGCTTAGTCCAATTTTAGCATACTCTTTCCAACATTTCGGCCAGTATCTCACGAATAATGTTGGCAATGTTGGCTTCCAGTGCGTCAATCGAAGCGGGCTTGTCGCTATAGACATTAGCCTTAACATAGCCCCACAAAAAATAGTCTAGAGACGTTAAATCGCACGATCTGGGCGGCCAATTGACTGGTCCCAAGCGTGAAATAAACTGTTCACCGAACTCGCCTCTCAATTGGTCCATTGTTTCGTGTGCTGTGTGGCATGTGGCATCGTCTTGTTTAAACCACATGTCATGCAAGTCAAGCTCTTCCAAAAGTTTGTTATCATCGCACGGTAGCGCTCACCATTCACAGTAACGTTGTGATTCGGCCCAATGATGCCGCCAGCCCGCACCAAACGGTTGTTTTTTGTGGATGCATTGGTAGCTCTTGCAATGCTTCTGGCTGCTCTTCACTCCAAATACGGCAGTTTTGCTTGTTCACGTATCCATTCAACCAGAAATGAGCCTCGTTGCTGAACACAATTCTTCGATAAAAAAGTGGATCTTCATCTGACTTTTCAAGAGCTCATTCACCAAAAATTTGGCCTTGTGGTAGGTCGTTTGGCTTCAATTCTTGCACCAGCTGTATCTTATAAGGCTTCACACCCAAATCCTTCCGCAAAATTTTCCACGTAGTGGAGTAACAGAGGCCCAATTGCTGCGAACGGCGCCGAATCGATAATTCACGGTCATCACCAACACTGGCCGATACGGCTGCGATATTTTCTTCAGTTCCCACTCTACGTAAGTGTGTTGGTGGTTTAATGTCCAACAATGTAAATTTGGTGCGAAATTTTTTTACAATAGCCCGAATAGAAGCCTCAGTAGGTCGATTAAACTGACCATAAAATGGAAGAAGCGCGCGATGAACTTTCTTAACAGAGCACGCATTTTGGTAATAAAATTCAATAATTTGCAAGCATTGTTCGTTTGTAAGACGATTCATGATTAAATTATCGACCAAACTGAAGATGTTTGACAGTGACACAAGATACAAAACGTGCGTGAGCTGTCAAAACTAGTGTTGCCAAAAAGTAAATAGCAAAAAAATCACTCGTTATTAGAAAACATTCACAGAATTGAAAAATTTATATGTAGATAACTTCCATAGCACGCAGTGGTATTAACATAAAACTGAAATCTACGGCGTCTACTAGGTGGCGACATTGGAAATAGATTTTTGTTAAACGAAATTTTGGATTGTATACAAGATAGCTTAAAATTGTTTCATAAAAATTAATTTAATGTTGACTACCCATTATCCGACAGGGTATGTATAAATATAAGTAGGTATGTGTATACATACTCGTATTTAAAATGTGCACCGTATGAGCAAAAGTTTATTAAATCTCTTAGTTGGATTTCTGCTTCAAACTTTATATTATGAAGTTTTATTTACTGCGCAATTTCTAGCGAATCCTTCTTCAACATCTACACACCAGCTGCCACCAGTTTTAAAAACTGTTTTTTATTTCATATTCTCGAGTTGATTTTACTTATTTATTTATTTTTTTCTCTTTTATCTTTTCATTTTATTTTACGTTTTGTGTTTGTATGAGGAAAACATTATTTTTAAATTAACATAACCATTCGAAATTCTATACATTCACTACTGAACTGAGAAGTCCTTTTCATGCCCCATACACTTACTTTACGCTGCCAGTGTTATCGACTAAATTTGTCTGTGTATTCAAGAAACAAAATAAAGTAAATAAAATAAAAAGTGAACAGCACAACGGCAATAGCAGCGAAACAAAGATTTAACAACAAAAAATCTTAAAGATTGTTATCTTTGTACCTTGTTTACACGCGCATAAAACACAACAATCAACTGTCAAATGAACATACCATGAACCATGCCAAGGAACCACATCATCATAAATGTGTGGCTGTAGCGACAGAGCGGCCAACGAACGACAGACACACACTCCACTCCACTCCAAACACCCAAACACATGTGCGAAAATTATACCTGCCAACAAATACGAGTATTGGGCAAGCATGACTTCGCATTTGCATCATTCACATCCACGAATTCAAAATCTGTTTTATTTTCAACCAAAAAAAAAAGTGTTTTCTTTTTTTTGGTGATGCGTACAAATGAGCTCTACAGTTTTACACCTTCAGGAAAAAAAGGGTTTCTATACAAAAAAAAAGCACGTTAAATAAACCTGGTTTTGTATTATTAAGTTTTGCCACAAGTTCCCCATGTTTTTTTTTTTGCTTATTAATTTAACCCAAATAAAACTTAGTTAAAAACGAATAATGGAATGCCCTAATTTTGTAAGTGTTATCAACCGCTTTTTTTAATTGATTCAATATGAATTTATGTTAAAAGCGAAATATATATTTTGATTCCACGATTACACACTCCCCTAGCTGTGACGTTCTTTAACATTGCAATGACAAGTGCACGTAAAGAAAAGACAGTTTGATATATCGCTCCTTTATTGCAACATAGTCATATCTCAAAAAATGAGCTTTTAGAGTTAACAATGCAGAATTGTTAACAGTGCTACCTTTTATATTGTGCCAAAAACTTATTCAAATTACTCTTGAACTGTTTCCTTTAGGAGATATTTCCAAAAAATTTTTGCTAAGACTTGTATGGAAACTAAAAACTTTAAATGCGTTTTTCTCGAAACGAGCTTTTTTGATATATGACAATTTTTTTTTTTTTTTTTTATATTGCACCAGTACTCAAGGGATGACCCCTACATATGCAGTGCATTGTACCAGAACTAGGAAAATAGGTTGTGAGGAGGGGGAAAGAGGGAGTAGTGTTTGTGAACCTTTGACTTGAACCTTCCAACGTTATAACAGACAGGAAACACGTCTGCAGGCAACTTATTCCACAAGCGAAGCGTACGACTGAAAAACGAATTCTCTCTGTAATGCGTAGTGTGATTCCCCGGGCGATCGCCCACAAATGGATGAGCTCTGGACTATGAGCGCGTGCTACGTAAAAATGTGCGAGTTTCGGGAACAAGATCCCTAATCTCGTCCGAGCAAAATCCATTGTAGTAACGATAGAACAGAGTAACGCACCCCACACTGCGTCGATGCTCCAGTGAGTCAATAGAGTTGGATACCCCACAGTCGAGTAACCCTAAAATAGACTTTGAGGCACCGGCCCACACATGAGAGTTGTATTCCATTTTCGGTCGGATGTACTCGTAGGTGGTATAAATAGTAAGGAGGTCGGATGGAGTGAAGTACATTTTACACCGTTTCAAAAAACCAAGACACTTGAATGCTTCTTTGGAGACATGAAAAATGTGTTCAGTTCAGCGAACATCGCACTGTATCTTCATTCCAAGAACATCAAGAGCATCCGATTCTTCAATATTTATACCATCCATGAGTACAGATGAAGCAGCATTTGTGGCCGTTTGTTTGTGCGTCAATAAGCTACACTGGGTCTTACGAGCATTAAAGGCTACCCTGTTTTTACGACCCCATTCAGAGACCAATAGAAGATCACTATTCAGTGAATCATTCATATTTAGTCTCTTGGCAGCGATCTCTGATAGGCTGGGCCTATAACTAAAAGAGTACGAGTGGCAAATGCTGCTGTTATCCGCGAAAGAGTGGATAGGGTTAGAAGTTTGGTAGAGGAGATCGTTGAGGAAAATAAGAAATAGGGTAGGAGAAAGAACGGAGCCTTGCGGTACCCCTGAATTAATCTTGAACTCGTTTGATGAGACCCCATCTATAACAACTCGTATAGAGCGGTCTCTGAGAAATCTCGATATAAACCGAGAAAAGTCATCACCGACGCCAAAAGCAGTAAGTTTTGCCAGTAGTGCACCATGCCACACTCTGTCAAATGCTTTTGAAATATCCAGAGCCACCACCCTACTTTCACCGAAATGATGGATTGAGTGGCACCATTTCTCTGAGAGATATGCTATAAGATCGCCAGTAGAACGACCCTTACGAAATCCATATTGACGTTGCAATAAAGAAGCGATATGATTGCAACAACATTAGTATATACTCCATAACATTGTACATTATTGTTAAATATTGTATATTATCAAATTAATTATAATTTGTTTCTCTATAAATATGTCATTATTTGCATTTCTGTAATTCTATTGTTAACATCTATAAATTTCAAGATATGGTTACATACAGCAATAGCAATTTAAAAAAATTTTATCACGCCCAACATCAAAATATATGTTTTTATCATATATATAATCCGCAAATTCGTATGGAACAATAGTAAGTTTACAGAATATATTTACTATTGTCCTGGTTAGCAATATTTTCCTTCTAATCGTTGACATATAATTTTGTTTCAGTTTGATATTTTCTTTGGAAAAAATAACATTTGTGTGTGTTTGTTTAAAAATTAAAAATATATATATTTTTTTCAGCTATATAAAAAAAACGTGAAATTGTAAAAAATACATATTGAGAAGATAAAAAGGTAAGTATTTTTTAATACTAGGATGAAAACATTCCTACATATATATGGTGTATCCAACAACACATGCAACCATATTACTATGGTTATATATGACTTTTGAAATTTTGATTGAAGTACATAACAAATATTTTTTGTTTTGTTGCAGCTAATGGATATATCAACATCAAAGAGGAAATTCTATAATAATTCCGTTGAAATGCATTCCGAATATTATTTTTTATTAATAATTAAGTTGTTTATTCGCTATTTAAGCTTCTAACATTTACACCAGTAAAATATTATAAATAGCTTGTTTTCTATGTTTCCCAGCTATCTATATGTCGACATTTCATAGGAACTACCCTAATCACCAGTAGACTTTGGAAATTTTTTTTCATTAGCAGCAAAAATTTCCAAAGCTATTTATAATATTTTACTGGTGTAAATGTTAGAAGCTTAAATAGCGAATAAACAACTTAATTGTTTGAATTTATGTTCTCTGCTTTTCGATACTTTCAAAAAGCAAATCGTAGCAACCAACGGTTGTTCATTTGTTTGAAAGGTGTAAAGAAATGTTAGAGACGTTTATAAATAGAAAAGCTTGTTTTTTGTGTTTTGACGGATATTATTAGAGCATTTTTCTTTTTAAATTCTCAGCAATTTATTTGGATTGTTGGGATATAAAGTTGAATGTTTGAGAATATCTTTCAAAAATTTCCAAAGTCTACTGATGATTAGGGTAGTTCCTATGAAATGTCGACATATAGATAGAAAACAAGCTATTTATAATATTTTACTGGTGTAAATTTTTTATTAATTGTATTTATTTTACACGTATTATCAAAATGTATACAAAAATATGCTTCTATTACAATAAAGTTATTTATGATATAAGTATGGTTAGTTAATGAGACTAATATGGTTATACATGAGAATAGTATGAAAGGTTAGTATAATTGAGTATGTTACTTATTATTACAATAGACCAGTGTTAAACCAATATATAGTATTGTTGCTTCGAATATTTTTGTTACAATACTATAGTGCATCCACTCAATGGCATTTTAGTATAACAATATAGTAATATCAAGTGCAACCATATAATTCAACAACAGTATGTTGCCCTTAAAATATTGTTGTATCAACCATATACTTTTTTCTACGTGTGTGTTTATTTTTGGCCCCACGATACTTTCCATCGCTGTGATGTCAACTATTTCCATTACATCGGTTAATCTAATTATCATTAGCAGCAAAAACAATAAGTGGAGCCAAGGTAATGAAAAAATATCATCACTACCAATTTGCGCAATTAACAAAATGCGTATGTGATTCAATATGAGAACAATATAGATAGAGAATAATTAAATGGCTCGGTGGCTGAGTGATTAAAATAACAGATCATGATACGTCATGACCCGAGTTCAAATCCCAGTGGGTGCTGATGAGTAGTGTAGCGTCTACGAAACAGCTAGTTGTCCCCCAGCTGAAGGTTTGATAATTATTTTTCTTGCCTTCTTCAGTCAAAAATTGTTGACCACAGCAGATTTGTATTGTAAAAAATCTTATTTAAGAAAAAAAAACTTAAGAAAGAAAAAACCTGAACTATAACCCGTTGTACAAATGTACAAACCAAAAATTTAATTTAAAAAATTATAAAAGTTCATCAAAATTCAATAAATTTAATACCAATTTTTGTTTGCGGTAAGGAGGCAAAAATGCATTACGCACGCATTCCAGAGACGGTCATCTCAAAGGTGTATCGGACTCCCTATAGAGCGCATATCGAATGTACTCTAGAACTGTCTGTGATTTATTTCAGGGGGTCCCTATCTGTGACACTCCACGTGCCCCTGAGCTATATATCCCCACGTCTAGGCTTGCTTATACTCTAAATCAGTGGTGTCCAAAAGTTTTATATGGAAGAGCAAACACCAATACATTTAAGGAAAAACTACTTTTATTTAATATTTTTTGTTGTAAAAAAGCAAAACAATTTAAAAAAACAAAATTTACACTGATTATTATTGCTGTCGTCAATGTTTATCAGCAAAGCATGCGAAAGTGTAAAGAAATGCTGATGAGTAGTGTAGCGACTGCGTAACAGCTAAAGACTTGATTATTATTTTTATTGTCTTCTTCAATCAATAATTATTGATCACAACAAATTTGTATTGTAAAAAATCCTTCTTAAGAAAAAACTTAAGACAGGAAAAAACTTGAACTATAACCCGTTGCACAAATGTACAAACCAAAAATTTTATTTAAAAAATTATAACGTTCAACAAAAATTCAATAAATTGATCATTTTCTGAAATTATTTTGTTTTGTTTATAATTAACACCGTGGTTTTGGTTGCTTATTGATTCAGGTGCTTAGAATATCCTAAAGAGGAGCTTAGAATTTTTGAATTCACAGAAAGATTTAGGGTCCGTTCCAAAATAAAACTATTTTATGCAAAATTTTAATTAAACATAAAGCTTCAAATTAAAATAATGAACAAGAAATGAAATTACATTACTAATAAGAAGTCAACTATAAAAATATATAAGCTGTTAAAATTTCGGTAGCAGAGTTTTTAAAGATTAGGGAGAGCAAACAACCATAATCATTAATCAAAATTTACAAATCAATTCAAGGATAAAAAATCCAATTTCTGTTTTTAATAGATTCTCTCACCATAACCACCGTATCGCACAATGTAGTGTCAATTTTTAAATTAAATACAATAACAAAAATAAAATTCCTAAAAATTACGAAGAAACGAACATATAACCCAAAATTAATACACCTCAAGATACAACTGAATTGAAAAAAAAAATCAAAACGTGACATAAACAGATTAGGGAATGAAAGAAACAGAAAAAAAAACAACTAAAAATCCAAGCACGTTGTTTTTGTCATGATTTCAAGTGTAATTTACGCAGCAGTAGCTACCGAAATACGCTTGAGATTATTATCGCGCTGCGCTCAAGTGCAGACCGTTGTCATTTTCAACAGAAAACATAATTTAAGAGTTGCCAAACTATTTTTTTCGCAACGCCAGTTATTGGTGTTTAGTTTTAAAGTAAAAATGTTAAATAAGTTTCTTCAGAAGCATTTAATTTATTTAGCCAACGCATATAATCTTTACAAGCTATTATTAGAAAAAAAGCATTTAAATACATAATTTTTTTTTTTATCTTAGACCAGTACTCAGGGAATGACCCCTAAATATGCAGGAGGACGTTTGACCGGCACCTATCAATCACAAGTGTATATACTTTCGGCACTGATCAGACTAACAGAAATTGCTCCAACACCTTCCACATTGCAAGGTAATTATTTCCATAACATTGAGAATAAGGCCAACAACGTAATCTAGATTTTTAAAAACAATACATAAACGCGTTATCTGGTCGGCTAGAGCATAATTTGTTCTACAGAATAATATCTTGAATTGACATGGAACATTGAATTTAATATTATGTGAAAGAAAGTCACAACAGATGGCGCAAAATTAATCGTAATATTAATGTAAAAAATCGTTATATCTATGGAAAGTTTTCTCTCAGTGCAGTAATACAAAACCTAAGAAATCTAATTACTAGTAAAAAAAAGTAAATTAAAGAAGTTACCTCGTGTAGCTAAAAAAGTCCTCCTCGTTATTTATTTTTTATTTTTTTGTTTGGTTTCTTTCTTAATAGCGGATTTACACCAACTCAAAATCAAGTAGATTTGAATAGAAATCTACAACGAAATCTATATCGTTTGCGCCACCGTTTTTATAACACCTAACAGGACTTCATTTGCTCAAACATAATTAATGCATGGGGGTTTGACAAAACAATTTTATCAGAGACTGAATACACCACATTAAAGTGTATATTTTTGTTGGCCAGAGACTGAATACACCTGACTAAAGTGTATATTTTTGTTGCAGTGTAGTAATTTTAAATACTTTTTAAACAAAATCACGGTTGCATCGCTTGGTACTGAGTTGATTTCAGGAGATTTCGTCGAAATCTACTCATAAAGTAGATTTCATTTTGTATGGGGAATCTTCTCAAAATCTACTAGATTTGGCTTGAAATCTCGAATGAGCAAATTTCGCTTTGGTGTAAATAGGCTATAAGCTTTTATAGGCTATAAGCTTTTATAACAATAAGTATTCAAATCTTAATACTAAATACAAAAAATTGAAAAGCCAATGCTAGACAAAAAGAGTTACTTTGCGCCAACTATATCGGTAAAATCACCTATTTAAAGCTCTGATGGTGGCGATGGTATCCCTTCTTCTCAACCGAGTGTGACTGCTAAAATTAAATATGTTTCGTGCCAGAGGGTTTGGGTGAAGTTCAAGTTTGCTGATATACGAGTACCTTGTCACGTACTTTGAAAATTCATATTTTCTCAGTGACACAGATCCTTGTGAATTCGTGAGTTTCTTACGTACCATGGAACTGCAGTAATCGTTGGAAGAATTTGATTTCGTCGTCTTTGAATTTTTTCAATGTTAGATGTGGAGGCAGTTTTTTTAACGCAATTTTACGTCTTGGTTATTATTCTGTAGAGTGGCAGATGTCATTGATTATTATGATACCCAAGCCAGGGAAGGATCACATAAAAGTAGAGCCATGGTGGCGTGAACACCGCACCACATAGTAGCTTTAAGTGGATATAACAGCTTTTCCACATCACACGCGGATTTTCAGTGCCCCACGAAGATATTTTTATTTGCATAAATATTTAAATGGAAATGCTCCTCGTGGAGCATATCCAAATCGTGGTTAGAAAAATCTACACAATAATTCCACGCTCTTGTGGAGTATAGCGCTCCATTGTTTGTCTGTTTGTATTATGCAGCTGTCTAATTTCCAAAAGCTATTTAACCTTACGATAGAGCTATTTAACGACGATTTTGTCGTTGTTTTTGGGCAAGAGTAAAACTCCATTTGGGTTATTGGGATGTTGAATGTGAACCACACCAACTCGTATATGTCAAATTTTTTTTTTTTTCTGAATTTTATTTGACATTTCTCAATTTCAGACTACCTCAGTTTGAACCACGAAAAGACATACAATCGAGCAACGCGACAAAGTTATTCAGGTTTATAATAAAAACTAGCTTCCAAATCAAAATGCAAATCGTGCGATTCATGATCTTTTCAGTGAATTTAATCGTCCAAGTGTGCATACAATCGGAAAAATCGTGCAAAAATTTTAGCAAACCGGCTCTGTAGGAGTTTTACATACTTGTACAGCTCGTTCTACGGAAAATTTTATTGTTGTTCGCAAAAGTATGGCTGAACAATACACCTCAACTCTTCATTGTGCTCAAGAATTTCACCTCTCACGCTCGCCGTTGATGAACATTATGCATAGAGACTTGCATTTACACGCTTAGAAGGTGAAATTGACTCAATAGCTACGACCTCTTGACCAGTCCAAGCGTCGTCATGATCAGTTTTCGAAGAAAATCATCTTCAGTGATGATGCACATTTTTACATCAGTGGATTCGTCAATAAGCAGAATTCCCGCATTTGGGCAATGCATTTACACGCTTACAAGGTGCAATTGACTCAATAACTAAAGCGTCTTGAGCATTCCAAGTGCCGTCAATAGCCAGAATGGTGGCAAGAAATGGCAACAGTATATTTTTAATTTTCAAAGAAAATCATATTTTCACCTCAGTGGATTCGTCAATAAGCAGAATTTCAACATTTAGCCGAATGATAATCCAAAAGCGATGGTCGAAAAACCAATGCACCCACAAAAAGTGACTGTTTGGTACAGCTTATGGGCTGGCGGCATCATCGGGCAGTATTTTTTCAAAAGTGATGCCGGTCAGGCAGTTACTGTAAATGGTGTTCGCTATCGATATATAACGAACTTTTCATGGCTCGAATGAAAGATATGGATGTGGACGATATATGGTTTCAGCAGGACGGTGCCACTTGCCACACAGCTAACGAAACAATGTCTCTTTTGCGCGACAAATTCAATGGCCGTGTTATCTCATGTGGAGGCGATGTCAATTGGCCGCCAAGATCATGTGATTTGACAGCGTTGTACTTCTTTCTTTGGCGTTACTTGAAAGAAAAGGTTTACGTCGATAAGTCTGGAAACAATTCAAGAGCTATAGGATGAGATAATTCGGCACATTAACGGCATAGAACCTCAATTATGAGTAAGCGTCATCGAAAATTTGGACCATAGGTTGGAAGTGTGCCGCCGAAGTCGCAGCCGCCAATTGGCCAATATTTTATTCCATATATAATACCAATATTATCTTAATGAAAAGAAGTGACAATAATTCCTAAATAATTTGTGTTTTATTCACAATCAACATCGCCCCATAAAATTTAGCTACCTTTTATATATACATATGTATATTGTTTTATTAAATCAATAATAATCTTAAATAGAATGAAATTTGTTCGTAAATGAAAAACAAAATTGAATGTGTTTTTAGCCAAGAAAGATTGTTACTTATTATGAAAATTATTGCCCTGATCAATAGCGTTTGAAACAGAAAAAAGAAATGAATACTAAAGCTGAAAGCCGAGTAGCTATTTCATAGCCACCACATTACTCATCAGCACCCACTTGGATACGAACTCGGTATTATATAAACATGTTGTATTTTTTAATACGGCCGCTTAACCAACTCAGCGACCGAGCTCTTTGAGTGGATTTTTCGTCATTATATTTACTATATAGCTAGACATATTACTCGTATTTTCTTGCAAGTTTTTTTCGTAATACGACGAATGAAATTCTAAGAAATAATAAAGTGGTACTACGTGAAATTTTCATCCCATTAATGACGGAAACGAAAATTTGTCATGGTATTAACGAAAGACTGATAAACGAAATGGTTTCATTCCCATAACGAAGCGTGTTTAGTTCAGTATGATACCATTTTCTATATCTTCAATATTAAATCTCAAAGACACAGGCGGTCAGCTTACGCACCAGGTGAGGCTCATCGAATGCTCTCAAATACCTTTAGTGGGGCCGCTATTAGTGACGAAAAGTGCCGAGAGTGGTTTCAACGATTCAAAAACGGTGATTTTGACGTCGAAGACCAGGCATGGTGGTAGAAGAGAGACAGTTTTCAAAGATGCGGAATTGGAGGCATTACTTGAGCAAAACTCATGTCAAAAGCAGCAAGAATTGGCAGGATCATTAGAAGTGACTTCAAAACGCCTGAAAGTCATGTAAATGATTCATAGACAAGGAAATTGTGAGCCGTACGAGTTCAAGTCGAGAGATGTTAAAATTTTTTTTCTGGCTTGTGAATAGCTGCTTGCGAGGCAAAGACGGAAGGAATTTCTGCATCGAATTGTTTCTGAGGATGAAAAATAGGTTCAATACGATAATCCGATGGCTAGAAAATCCTGGTAATATCCCGGTCATGCTTCTACGTTGACGGCCAAACCGAATATTCACGAGTTCAAGTTCATGTTCAGTATTTGCTGGGATCAGCTCGGTGGAGTGCGTTATGAGTTGTTAAAAACGACTGAAAAAATCACAGGCGATCGTTCTCGAATGTAATTAATGCATTTGAGTCGAGCATTAAAATATACTAACCCGAGCATTAAAATATACTAACAACGAGGTGATAAAGTGATTTTACAGTATGACAATGCTCGACCCCATGTTACGAAAGTGGTCAAGATATACTTGGAAACGTTGAAATGGGAAGTCCTACCCCACCCGACATTTTCTCTAGATGTTGTTCCTTTGGATTATTACTTGTTTCGATCAATGCCATACAGCCCGGTAAAAGTGGTTAACACATATTGAAATGGGGAATTCTAACCTACCCTACGTATTCTTCAGACGCTGATACCTCTGACTATCGCTTGTTTCAATCAATGGCACACAGCCTGGCTGACCTGCACTTCCGGTCTTATGAAGAAGTAAAAAATTGTATTGATTCGTGGACCGCTCCAAAATATAACCAGTTTTTGGCCGCGGAATTCGTACGCTGCTGGAAGAGTGTAGTGGTCAGCGGTGGACAATACTTTGAATCATAAGTGTGCCAGTTTTTATACCCTTCACAAAAATGTAAAGGGTATATATAAGTTTGTGATTCCGTTTGTAATTTCTACAGTTTTTTTTGCGACCCTATAAAGTATATATATTCTGAATCAGAATTAATGGAAAAGTCGATTAAGCGATGTCCGTCTGTCCGTCTGTCCGCTGTTGAAATACCGTTTCTGAGAAAACCATTAGACTTAGAAACTTTTTTCTTTCACCATTCTTTTACCCCATCGATTCATGGGTTTGCTATTGAAATTCAGTAATATCGGTCCACGTATAGCTGAGATATATTCAAAATTCCGAAAAAAGCCATTTTTTTTGCAGTTTTGTATGAAAATTTTTGAAAACAAAAGTTGTTCGTTTTGCTTCAAACTTCACACACTTATTAAGCATGGTGACTAAAAGACAAAAAATTTTTTTTTCAGATATCGGTCCATATATACCCGAGATATAGCCCAAATCGGATTTTTAATGAAAATGTCGCATAGGTGAAGCTAAATAACTTTTTTTTGCTCAAAAGCAAATCTGGTAATTATATAAGGTTACATAAATATGGAAAATGAAAATTTCCGATATCGGTCCATATATACCCGAGATATAGCCCAAACCTGGTTTTTCATGAAAATGTCGCGTAAGCGAACCTAAACAACTTTTTGGTGCTCAAAAGCAGTTCTGGTAAGGAAATAGGGTCATATGAATATGAAAAATGAAAATTTTCGATATCGGTCCATATATACCCGAGATATAGCCTAGACCGGGGTTTTCATGAAAATGCCGCGTAAGCGAACTTAAACAACTTTTTTGTGGTCAAAAACAGTTCTGGTATTGAAATTAGGTTACATAAATATGGAAAATGAAAATTTCCGATATCGGTCCATATATACCCGAGATATAGCCTAGACCGGGGTTTTCATGAAAATGCCGCGTAAGCGAACTTAAACAACTTTTTTGTGGTCAAAAGCAGTTCTGGTATTGAAATTAGGTTACATAAATATGGAAAATGAAAATTTCCGATGTCGGTCCATATATACTCGAGATATAGCCCAAATCGGGTTTTTCATGAAAATGTCGTGTAAGCGAACTTAAACAACTTTTTTGTGCTCAAAAGCAGTTCTGGTAATGAAATAGGGTCATATAAATATGAGAAATGAAAATTTTCCATGTCGGTCCATATATACCCGAGATATAGCCCAAATCGGGTTTTTCATGAAAATGTCGCGTAAGCGAACTTAAACAACTTTTTTGTTCTCAAAATCAGTTCTGGTAATGAAATAGGGTCATATAAATATGAAAAATGAAAATTTTCGATATCGGTCCATATATACCCGAGATATAGCCCAAATCGGGTTTTTCATAAAAATGTCGCGCAAGCAAACTTAAACAACTTTTTTGTGCTCAAAGCAGTTCTCATAATGAAATTAGGTTACATAAATATGGAAAATGAAAATTTCCGATATCGGTCCATATATACCCGAGATATAGCCTAGACCGTGGTTTTCATGAAAATGCCGCGTAAGCGAACTTAAACAACTTTTTTGTGCTCAAAAGCAATTCTGGTAATGAAATTAGGTTACATAAATATGGAAAATGAAAATTTCCGATATCGGTCCATATATACCCGAGATATAGCCTAGACCGGGGTTTTCATGAAAATGCCGAGTAAGCGAACTTAAACAACTTTTTTGTGCTCAAAAGCAGTTCTGGTAATGAAATTAGGTTACATAAATATGAAAAATGAAAATTTCCGATATCGGTCCATATATACCCGAGATATAGCCCAAATCGGGTTTTTCATGAAAATGTCGCGTAAGCGAACTTAAACAACTTTTTTGTGCTCAAAGCAGTTCTGGTAATGAAAAAGGGTTATATAAATATGAAAAATGAAAATTTTCGATGTCGGTCCATATACACCCGAGATATAGCCCAAATCGGGTTTTTCATGAAAATATCGCGTAAGCGAACCTAAACAACTTTTTGGTGCTCAAAAGCAGTTCTGGTAAGGAAATAGGGTCATATGAATATGAAAAATGAAAATTTTCGATATCGGTCCATATATACCCGAGATATAGCCCAAATCGGGTTTTTCATAAAAATGTCGCGCAAGCGAACTTAAACAACTTTTTTGTGCTCAAAGCAGTTCTCATAATGAAATTAGGTTACATAAATATGGAAAATGAAAATTTCCGATATCGGTCCATATATACCCGAGATATAGCCTAGACCGGGGTTTTCATGAAAATGCCGCGTAAGCGAACTTAAGCAACTTTTTTGTGCTCAAAAGCAATTCTGGTAATGAAATTAGGTTACATAAATATGGAAAATGAAAATTTCCGATATCGGTCCATATATACCCGAGATATAGCCTAGACCGGGGTTTTCATGAAAATGCCGAGTAAGCGAACTTAAACAACTTTTTTGTGCTCAAAAGCAGTTCTGGTAATGAAATTAGGTTACATAAATATGAAAAATGAAAATTTCCGATATCGGTCCATATATACCCGAGATATAGCCCAAATCGGGTTTTTCATGAAAATGTCGCGTAAGCGAACTTAAACAACTTTTTTGTGCTCAAAGCAGTTCTGGTAATGAAAAAGGGTTATATAAATATGAAAAATGAAAATTTTCGATATCGGTCCATATATACCCGAGATATAGCCTAGACCGGGGTTTTCATGAAAATGCCGCGTAAGCGAACTTAAACAACTTTTTTGTGGTCAAAAGCAGTTCTGGTATTGAAATTAGGTTACATAAATATGGAAAATGAAAATTTCCGATATCGGTCCATATATACCCGAGATATAGCCTAGACCGGGGTTTTCATGAAAATGCCGAGTAAGCGAACTTAAACAACTTTTTTGTGCTCAAAAGCAGTTCTGGTAATGAAATTAGGTTACATAATTATGAAAAATGAAAATTTCCGATATCGGTCCATATATACCCGAGATATAGCCCAAATCGGGTTTTTCATGAAAATGTCGCGTAAGCGAACTTAAACAACTTTTTTGTGCTCAAAGCAGTTCTGGTAATGAAAAAGGGTTATATAAATATGAAAAATGAAAATTTTCGATGTCGGTCCATATACACCCGAGATATAGCCCAAATCGGGTTTTTCATGAAAATATCGCGTAAGCGAACTTAAACAATTTGTTGTACTCAAAAGCAGTTCTGGTAATGATATAAGGTTATATAAATATGGAAAATTAAAATTTTCGATATCGGGCCATATATACCCGAGATATAGCCTGAACCGATTTTTCCATTAAAAAAATTTTTTTTTTTTGCTGAAAAGCAATTTTCGTTATAAAAGAAGGTTACTAAAATACAGAAAATAGAAAATTCCGATATCGGTTCATATATAACCGAGCATATTTAGGTCACATTTTCAATATACTATACATATTCGTGACTATCGTGAAGGGTATTTTAGATTCGGCCCAGCCGAATATACTACACTCTTACTTGTTTAAAATAAAGTCTCCAATTTTAGGAAAAGCGGCGGAAGAAAAGTTGTACACCTAACAATATCAACAATTTCGCTTAGCAATCACAACAACATATTTTCTTTAATACCAGCTAAAAACTATTTTACATAAATTTGTGCAAATTTAAAGAGAAACGTTTTATGTTTGTGTTTGTTTACACTCAGATATTAGGACTCAATTTGCAATATAGAGGTTTCTTGGACACAATTCTCTACCAGCTGAGTTCTATCTTTTTCGAAAATAACTTTTAAGATCTCTATTTTACTCTACTGGCTGTTTTTGATCTTACACTGACGATATCTAAATATAGCTTTGCCTAAAAGTATGGGCATTGATCAATATATTAGGTTAGGTTGACGGGCTGCCGATCAACCTGCTATTGAAAAAGCCAACCCAATTGGGTCTAAATTGGTCCTGTTCTGCTGCCTAAGGATGATGTGTATCTCAATTATTTTACCAACCTTAGTTACCATCTAACCTTCCGGAAAATATTGATTATTGCTCGCCGGCTCTACTGCCCGACAAGAGATTTGATGTAATCTTATCAGGCTCGTTCTCGGAGACGACTGGTGCAGATCGTCAAGAGGACGTGCTTGAAATTTTTACAGATGGATCCAAGTCGGACTCGGGAGTCGGTGGGGGTATCTTTATCCCCTTGTATGAGAGGAGGATGAGTTTTAGGCTGCAAAATGGGTGTAGCGTAGCGCAGGCCGAAATTGCGGCCATTATGAGGGCAGCTAACTGGTTAAGGTACTACAGAATATATGAGAATGATATCCGAATTTGTACTGATAGTAAGGCTGCGTTGTATGCACTAGCTGGAGTCTATACGACATCCAGGTTGGTTCGTGAATGCCGGATATCTCTATCTCTAACGAGATAGCGAGACATTCGAACCTGGAGCTTATCTGGGTACGAGGGCACAGTGAAGTGTCCGGAAATCTAGTAGCGGATGAACTGGCAAAGGCCGGCTACAACAAAGAGATATTGATGGGATCGTTGGAATCCCGCTTGCGAGCTGTAAGAAACTAGTACAGCGCCAACTTTTTCAGACCGCTCAAGACAGATGGTCTAATGAGGGTACCTGTCGAATATCAAGGCTGACATGGCCCAGATATGATAACAGGAGGACTATTATCTTAAGGGGCTTGCCCCGACGGAGGTTGCGTTTTGCTGTGGCGGTTCTGACGGGACATTGCCACATAGGGACGCAGGAAAGGAGGTTAAATCTTCCATTTAATGACTTCTGTAGAAGTTGCAGAGACGAGGAGGAAGAAGAGAGCGTTGAGCACTTCCTCTGTCAGTGTTCAGCTCTTTCTTATATAAGGGCATTGTACCTAGGCAGACCGATGCTGCATGATTTGACGGAGGTATCGGAATGCGATGTAAGTGGATTGGACTCCTTTATCCGATCCTCAGGTTGGTTCTAAGCCAGTGATATGTAGATCTACTGAGATACATATCAGATCCAGGCAACACAACGGGACCTGACTGGACCCAAGTGGGCTGGCTTTATAATAGCTGGCAGCCTGTTAAACCTAACCTAACCTAGTTACCATAGGTTTGCTGCCTAAAATATGCATCCGACTACCTTATGTTCGCTTTACCCTTGTAAAAATGTTTAAAATTGTTTATGGCAACTCAGTCACTGATTTTCACCGTCTATGTATGTATTGAAGTGTATGCACTTTAAATTCAACCTAAAAGAAGTACACACAAGAAAAACAAATACAGGTGAGATTATGAACAGCAGACAAAAACAACAAAAAAGAAATATTGACAAGAAACAACAACAGACAAAGTAAATTTACAATACAACAAGAAAAAAAAAAAGAAGGATTTTGATAAAGAGGGTGCTTTCTTTTGTTTGCTTTAAAGTGTATTAAAAAATACTAAATAATATTAATAATAAAAAGAATAATAAATATGTATGTATATGTGTCTGTAAACACTCTACATTGATAAATATGTACGTATGTATATACATATGTATATTGTATGTATTCAGTGTTAATATTTACATAGAAACATGTAAAATATATGTATTTGAGTTGTATTGTTTTACATTAGTTGTGGTTTTTTGTTGAGTTGCCTTAAACTCGGCGAACAAAAAAAAAAAAAAAAAAAAATTGAAATAATAATTTATTTAACATTTTTCCATGTTTATTTAGAAAACAAAACTGCTGGCACGTAAAACGCAATTTTCCTCCCACATTAATTTATGAATAATAATATTTGTGAAAAGGAATCATTTTATCTGATGTCTGTGCAGATACATACTGTGTACATACATACAGTTGTGGCTGAGGCTTTTGTTGGTTTTATTTTTGTTTTTAGTTGCAGTTCATGTCATTCTTTTACCTGTTCTGGTTTGTATGCAAAACAAATCTTTAACCACATCTACACAAATGTCTGTCTATTCGTCCACATTGCTCACCAGATGCAAAAGTAACAAATGTACAGATTTACACGCACAGCTTAATAAACATATAATCCTCTAAATGGAAAAAAATAATGTTTACCTACAGGCAGGACCTGTTGCGAAAACAAAACTTATAAATATTTGCTCTAAAAACGGGCAAATATTTTGAGATTAAAAAAAAACAACAAACTTACATATGTATATACTACACTGCTTGCCACTAGAATACGGAATCACGTTTTTTTAACTTTCATTAAGCACAAGGTGTCCGTCAGGAAGGTATACTTTAACAAAAAGAATAAAGAAAAATATGAAAAAACGTGTCTACTTCACGACTACCAAATATTGAGATTACTTCCATGACCTAAATAAGGAGGAAGTATTTTTTAGCCGCAGCCACGACAGGGCGGGATAATGATATGGGGTGCCATTTCGTATTATGGTACCATAGAATTGGTTTATATCCCACAAAACTACTGCAATGTTTTACAAAAACATTCTGGAGGAAGACCTGAGTTTATTATTCACTATACTAGCACTTAAAATTGATACAAATCAAAAATCAAGCTATTTATAATTTTGTGATTTTGGAGAAAGCTAGTCCAAATTTTAATGATTTCTTTGCACCCATACCTTGGACGTATCAAAATGACAACGCTCTGATTCATGCCACCAGAGCAATAAAGCAATGGATTAATCAATAAGGAGTAGTGTTTTGTCTTTCATCCTGTGCACACGCCTTTTGTTACTGCTGTCCATATTTTCTATATATGTATGTTCGTTATTAAATTCGTATGAAACCAAATTTCATCGGAATAGGTAGCAAAATGTGTACAAGTGCTTCTTTTTTTCCTCTTTTTCATCGTTGTCCGTATTCTCTATATACAGGGTGGCGCAAAAATAACCTTCCGGTGTTCAGCATATCGGTTGTGGCACGTGCAGTGTGTGCCGTAGCACTCATTGATCATTGCTCATTGCTCTGTAGCGCTCACCATTCACAATAACCGTCTTCGAAGAAAACAGGTACGATGACTCTTCCAGCGAAAACACCTCACCATACAGTGACTTTGAGCGGGTGTAATGCGGATTTTCAGTGCCCCAGAAGCGTAAATTTTGCTTATTTACGTATCCGCTAAGATGGAAATGGGCCTCATCACTCATGATTATTTTTGATGAAAAATCATCTTCATCAATATTCCGCGTTCTAGATCAGTGTAGCGTAACATTGTTTATTAACGTGTATTTCGCATTTGTTTACTACACAAATGTCAAAACAGAACTGACTTAGGGGCCAATCGCAAAATTTATAGTATTTTCTGATAGGAGAATAACTTTTGCGCCACCTTGTATGTTCATTATTAATTTCTTTTGAATGTATTTCATTACCTTGTGGTATGAAAAGTGTTGGACTAAATTTTGCTAATCTCAGCAGTGTCGAAGGTATATACACTGGGCACTGATCAGTTTTAACTAATTTAATTCCAACATTGCTCTAATAGAAACTCTGTGTTGGTACACGAAACACTACTCCTTCTTTCCCCTTGATCATAATCTATTTTCATACTTCTAAGTACTGGTTCAAAATAAAAAAAACAAGGTGTTCGATTTTGGATTGGCTCCCATATTCACTAGACCTGCATCCAATCGAAAATGTCTGGGATTGGAGGAAGAAAAGCTAATGAAGGAGGAAAACAATTTGAGACGATAGAATACTTAAAGGATGCAATAACGGAAGCATGATTACTTAGAGTCGTTATACAAGTCGATGCCAAGTCGCATGTTTTGAAGGTTGCCAAGTCGCATCTTTTGAGGTTAAAATGGTGGCAGTACTTATTACTAATTAGATGCTAGAAGATAATAACTTTTATTTTTATAACCTAAAATTTAAAAATAAATAACAGTTTGCATAGTTTTAGAATACTGCATATTCAAGTGACACACGAAAAAGTATCGCAGAATTACAATGGTACAATGCACTGCATATGCAGGGGTTATCCCCTGAGTATTGGTCCAAACATAAAAAAAGTATCGTCTTCAAATAAATGCATAATTTTAGTATAATAAAATAAGTATATTTATTCATTTATTTAGAAAACCAAAGCCAAATTTAGGAAATATACTTAATTAAATTAAAAAAAAATGCGATTCCTTATTCAAGTGGCAGGCTGTGTACGTTATAAGTTGATACAAAAGATTACAGTGGTACAATTGAGGCATCTACTACTTTTATACACTATCATTCCACTATTCTATTATACCAAAAATATTTATTCTCCAAGCTCTAATTTAATAGTCTATTTGGCAATGTCAATACAGGACAACGTTATATTCTTCTTCCGTTGTAAATCCGTACTCCTTGTTGCTATACTGTTTCCTGTCACCGAGAAATAGCAAAATAAGTTTTGAAGGTATTTTTCTCAAAATTAAAATTTTTGAGATTTGGTATTCTAATCAATCTGTCAACTATTTTCGAATATCTAATGAAGTTGAACTTCTTGCGTAAAAAAAACTTGACTATAAAACGGATGTCTGCCGGGAAGGTATACTACTCGCTGTAATTCCCCTGTAATTGCGATGTGACACCGTCTTGTAGATACCGCATACCAAAGCATGCAAAAGCGGCGATAAAAAGTTTTCAATCATATCACTATCAGCCCAATTAGAAATTAAAATTCACTGGGAGTTTTTTCACTTTTCTCTTTCCTCCAATTATAAACAAAAATGAAATATAATGTTTTTTTATTTTCACAGAAAGCAATAAAAGGGGATCAAATCTCCAACTCCTATGGTCAATTTAATAAAAAATGTGCTTTTCTCTTTAATTTGAATTGAAATAAGTACTTTATATGAAAAACAAATTCCGAGATGAATACATTCCGTGAGAATATTCATAATTGGGCTGGATATCATTCCTCATTCATAGTTACCGTTACACCGTTTTCGTTTTCAAAAAAGTAAGATATTCAACCCAATTATGAATATGCTCACGGAATTTATTCCTCACGGAATTTGTTTCTCTCATAACGTACTTTTTTTAAATTCAAACTAAAGAAAAAAGCACAATTTTTGTTAACTTTATCGTAGGAATTGAATAGAATTGTGAATAGAAAAAAAAGGAAAAAATAAAAAAAACTTAAAATTAAATTTTGTTCATAATTGGAGGAAAGTGAAAAAACTCCCACGGAATTTTCATTTGTAATAGGTCTGATTGATTTCTCTTGTCCAAAGTTTATAATGTTTATCAAGCTTTTTTTGTCTCTTTCGCCGTTCTCCCTTCCAAATAATAGTGTTTAATCACAGCACGAAACTCACTTTTTTCAAGAAAAACAAAAGTTGCAAATAAACTAATTGATGAATTTGGGTGAAATTTTAACAGCTGGCGTTTGACGGATCGCAATTTCTAGCGCTAGGTAGCTTGAATACCAATCAGCTCTCATAATTCGGCACTTCAACGACATTGAACCACAATCATGTCTCAGAATCATAGGTCATTGTATCATAACAAAAAATATTTTGATGCGAATTTTTCCACCCTGTTTATATTAATTGCTGTTTGTTCCTTAAGCCAGCAACTATAACAAGTGGCAACTGACTCAAGCAACCAATAATAGCTTATAATTAAAAATATTAATATAATTCACTGGAAACTTTTTGTTTCATTTACAATTAACATCCTGCGTTTACCGTTTATAGTAAGCTAAATGCTCAGCCAGGGCTGGGCAGTATTTGAAATACAAATACGTATAGGGTGTTTTTTTAAGCTAGATAGAACTTTAAATTGTAAAAAGTAACACAAAAAATTAAATTTTGATGAAACATTTTTTTTATTTGTTTCAGTATACTCTGACAAATCATCATGAATAAACTCACGCTTGAACAACGCTACGAAATTATCCAAATTTACTTTGAAAATCAGTCGTCGATTCAAAATCGCAAAATTGTGTTCAGCGATGAGGCGCATTTTTGGCTTAACGGGTTTGTTAATAAGCAAAATTGCCGCATATGGAGTGAGACCAATCCACAAGAGACCCTACAGACTCCATTACATCCAGAAAAATGCACTGTTTGGTGCGGTTTTCATGCTGGTGGCATCATCGGGCCTTATTTCTTCAAAAATGAGGCCGGAGCTCGCGTTACGGTCAATGGAGATCGTTACCGCACCATGATCAATGATTTTTTGTTTGAAAATATGGATGACATTGATCCGGAGGAGATGTGGTTTCAACAGGATGGCGCTACGTGCCATACGGCGAACGCAACCATCGACTTACTGAAATCAAAATTTGGCGATAAGTTGATTTCGAGAAATGGACCTGTCAATTGGCCTCCAAGGTCGTGCGATTTGACACCTCTCGATTATTTCCTGTGGGGCTACATGAAGTCACTGGTTTATGCTGATAAACCAGCAACAATTGACGCCTTGGAGGCCAGCATTGTTCGTGTTGTTCGTGACATACGGCCAGCAGTGCTCGAAAAAGTGGCCCAAAATTGGACGTCCAGAATGCGCTTCGTCAAGAACAGCCGCGGTGCCCATATGCCCGAAATCATTTTCAAATGTTAATGTCACGTATTGATCTTTCGAATAAAAAAAAATTTTGATTACAATTTAATTTTTTGTGTTATTTTTTACAATTTCAAGTTCTATCGGGCTTAAAAAAACACCCTATATTTTGTATCTGTATTTCAAATACACGACCTGAAAATATTTAGTATTTCAAATACATAATTTTAAATTATTTTGTATTTCAAATACATGTGGCTCAAAAATACATTTTTACAAAATACATTTATTTATTATAATAAATTGAAAATAAGTTGTTTCACACAAAAGCTAAAATCGCTAGAAACTACGGTCATTAAAATGTTTATCATTTTGTAACACTGCAATTCAGCTTTCAATTGTTTTGTCCAGAGCAAATTGATTTTACACTAATCAGATGATATCACACATAATCGTCCCCAGCTTTTTCCCAACGCTTTGGATTATATACAGGGAAGTTATTATGGAAAACTACATTAATGTCTGTGAGAACTAGATTAGATCGGCTGCAAATATAATAATTTGAGCCATTTCAGTTGTATTTTAACAAAATTAATGGAGAGCTTGAAATAGAGATTTAATGAGTTTCTCATATTGGCGTCATGTTTCCACCCTAGTTTCAAAATGCGCTGGCTACCATAAAGCATCTCATTAAAAGAGAGGCAAGAAATTAGAACCATTGCAATAGATACCTTGGAGAAAAATTACAAAAAACATGAAACCAAACGTGAATGCAGCAGAAGATGTAGTAGTTGCGATAAAGATGATGCGGATTTTATTGTTTTTATGCATTTATAGAATTTGGCAGCAGCTTATGTTCTTCAGGACCTATAGATTTTCAGGACAAGAGGTTGTTTGTCGGATGAGTCAATAAAATATCTTGTTTTTATTAAAGGAATTACTTGTATTACCGAAAATTTTAATAGGCTTTCAATACTTTGCAAGTTACGTCCTTTTAAGTTTTAGGTGAATATACCCAACTTAGTTTACGTGCATATGTAAACTAAAATATGTATCTAAAACCAAAAAGGTGTATTCTTATGATATCGAAATACAAAAATGTATTTGTATTTTTAAAGCATTAAACACATTGAAGCCAGCCAACAACCGACTTCAATATGTCAAATATAAAATACATGCATTTAAATGCGAACATTTATTTAGACAACAGCAAGACGACACGACTGCAGGTTGTTGTCCATACTGATTTTTTTGCCGCAGTCGAATTAAACTAATTTCTATTTTTCTTGACTACAAAATAAAAACAGTGTGACCAATGTGTACAAATACAATTTAGCTCTTGGATATATTTTATTTTCTAATATAACATAAAATAACAATAAATGCTGTTTTAAATAAATTAGTAAATTTATTGACACTATTGTTAAACATATGCATACTTACAGCCGTATTCATAAAATATATTATATGTTTGTTAAACACTTATTTGACAAATTTTCTCTAGAAATTTGTCACATAACAGTCTTTTAATAAACAGGGGGGTTACTCTCTATTGCGATGCGAAAGTAAGTTCCATGCGAAAGGTGAATGCCATAAGAGTATAATTCGGTACTCTGTGCCATTTGCACAAAGTTTTTCGCGAAATACTTTGAAAATGAAACAAAACTGGTACCACAAAATAAACAAAAGCGAAGAATGATAAAATAAAATGTGCGAAAGTTAAAAAATTAAATGCGAAAGGCAAATACGAAAACGCAATACAGGGTACCAATTCTTTGATTTTTCTTTCGCATCGCAATAGACAGTAACCCCCCAGACAATATTTTTTTTTTATGAATAAGGCCATTAGACTCAAAACAAGAAAACTTAATTTTATTAAATAAGTAGAATGTGCATAGATACAAATTCATACACCAGTTGATTTTACATCACGTACAAGTAGTTCATTTATTTAACGCTGTTCTCATTATAGATCAGAATTTATATCCGTTTATATTTTAAACTTTGAAGGTCCACCTAATCTGAGTTAATCGTAGTAAGCGAAAACTTTTTTTAATTAGTTTATTATTTTTATCTTTTTAAGACGTTATTTTTTAGACAGAAGTACTTATTCATGAAAGTTTGATATAAATAGATCTTGTTCCGTAAACCAACAAATTTTGTGAAGCTAAAATCTCTTAGGTGGCCACACTGAAATATTATTTGTTGAAAATGTATTTATGTTGCTGCCGCGTTCAAAAGAATTCAGTAGTGCATTACATGACTACAATTGCCGGTTGCAGCATTTGCTGTTGTGAAGTCGTGTAGTCTGCTGTGGTCTATGTGTTTAATACTTAAGTTGTATTTTGTATTTAAAATACGCAGCGTGAAAGTACATATTTTGTATTTGAAATACATAACTTGAAAGTATTTTGTATCTTGTATTTTAAATACATTAGGTGAGTATTTTTCCCAGCCCTGTGCTCAGCAAACGTTTGCGATAAAATTTTGTTGCAAAGCTTTTAGGTTTGTTTCCACTGTTTTCTCATCTTGCTGTGTACCCTTAAATTAAAGTACAGTTTGTGTTTGTCGCATCCAAATCTCTCATATAGCAGTACACGTTTCTTAGAACAATAAATATTAAAATGATCCAAATGTTATATCAAAATGTTTTTGTACGAAACAAAACAAAATGATGAAACGTTTCATATTGTTCATTTTCATATTTTGATTTAGTTTTACCAAACTTTATTATTCCCACTGTTCAGTACGCAAATTTATGTTGGGATTAAACCAAAAAACTTAACAGTTATGTATGTAAAAGCAACAACTTAAAAAATGAAAACAACAGTAATGTTGCAACAACATAATAACTAATAAAAAAACTAAAAACAAGTGTATGAAACTGACTGAACGAATGAACGAACGACTGAGTCGTTAGCTGGCGGTTGCTACCCATAGCTGGGATAAAGGACAGAGTAACACCAGTAGCAAACATAACAGGCAGCAGCAGCAGCCATGAGCAGCACTCATACAATACAAAGCGCTGATGATGACAACAACGACTTCTATGTACAATGTCGTTAAGACTGGTAGCTGGATGTGGATTGTTTGTTGAATGTATTGTAGGTATGTATGTATCTTTGCTTGTATGTACATATGTAGATAAGACTAGGTATGATATGGTGGCATACACACCACGTTTTTGGGCAAGGTAAATATACATATATGTATGTTGCGATATACAAACGTATAGTAAAATTAAGCCAAAATTAAATAAAAAACGACACAAAACTCGCGCTTACCACACAATCCCATAATCATCAACAACAATACAAACAAAAATGCATACGAGTAGATACCACCACATCAGTAATAACAACCAGCCAGCCCAGCCAGCCATTGCCTGCAACATAAACACCAGCAAATAACGATAACACGAAACAACAACAAGAACAACAATGGTAATCATAACAGCTTCTTATTTGCGTTCACTTCATTCACTCAGCCACCACAAATGAAAAAAAGCTCAAATAAATAAGAAAACAAAAAATCTAGAAATACAATTAAACATGATCGTGCGGTTAAAACTACTTCTACTACTACCACACCACTACACACATAAATGCATACATACATGTGATGCATACATATGGACAATTCTTAACAGTTGGTTGGTAGAAAAAGTTATTTCGCTGTTTCGACCTTCAACCGAAACTAACAATTCATGGAACAGTGGCAATGTGCAATTCTTGAAAGGCCATCTACGAATAAATATCAAGTGATTTCGAACACATTGCAATGAAGCATTCAAGTGCCTCGGGTTTTTGAAACGGTATAAGATATACTTCACTCCATCCAATCTCCTTACTATTTATACCACCTACATCCGACCGAAAATGGAATACAACTCTCATGTTTGGGCCGGTGCCTCAAAGCCTATTTTGGGGTTACTCGACCGTGTGCAGGAGAGGGCGACGAAGCTTATCGGTGACAGTAGGGTATCCAACTCTACTGACTCACTGGAGCATCGACGCAGTGTGTGGTGCGTTACTCTGTTCTATCGTTACTACAATGGATTTTGCTCTGACGAGATTAGGAATCTTGTTCCCGAAACTCGCACATTTTTACGTAGCATACGTTCATCGTCCAGAGCTCATCCATTTGTGGTCGATTGCCCGGGGAATCGTACTACACATTACAGAGAGAATTCGTTTTTCAGCCGTACACTTCGTCTGTGGAATAAGGTGCCTGCAGATGTGTTTCCTGTCTGTTATAATATTGGAAAGTTCAAGTCAAATGTTCACAAACACTACTCCCTCTTTCCCCTTCCCCACAACCTATTTTCCTAGTTCGAGTACAATGCACTGCATATGTAGGGGTCATCCCCTGAGTACTGGTCCAAGAAAAAAAAAATGAATTGTTAATGTAAATTTTTATTTAGTTGTTTAAAATATGTTTAATTTTTAAGGTGCAAAAAGAAAACAAATTTTTCGAGAATTCTAGGCGAAGCAAATATCGATTACGCAAGTGGTGATCCGACGCACACATATTAGACAGTGATGTATAGCAACTCATTTACGAACCTGGAAGAACATTTTAAATACATTGCAGCTTTTGTGGAGTAAGCGCCTTCCACTTGTACACAAAATTATATGGAATACTGAAGTGTTCATCCAATGAAAAAAAGTCTAGGTATTTCCTAAAGTTTACTCTAAGCTGGCAGTAAGACAGATCGAGTACAGTCTTGCTTACCTTGTAGGCAGAGAGAAAACGTCTTGAAGACTACTTTGCAAACATTGTACGTTAGTATTTAGTGAACGCAACATGTTGTACACATCTTTAGTGATGTGTACAATTTAATAGGCAAGTTTGATGCTGACATAATTGCTTTGATTCTAAGAAACAAAAGAGAGAGAGGGAGAGTAATAGAGCAAAATTTTGAGGTCAGTTGTTTTCAGGTAAACACTGTTACGCATTTTTCCGTTAGTTTGTAGCGTTTGTAGACTTCATGGTTTACAATTATGCACAAATCAGTTGAAAAGAAATGATTGCAAACTTTTTTGCAAACAATGTTCTTTATGCGTTAACTTTGATTTGTATATATTTGGACCTTTTCTTACTGTCTTTACTTGTTGAAAGTTCTTCACACATTGCACTTGATTTTAATGCTTTTTTCTTATTAAATAGTTTATTAAATTTCTAGTTTATTTTAGACCGCTAAAATTTTTAATTTACGTACTTTTTAATTTACGTACAAATAACAATATTACCCTATTTTTGTTGTTGTCAAATGTTATTGTTTACATTGGTTTGCAATTGACTATTTTTGCAAATATATTTTTGCTCAAGATTTCTTTAGTGCAAATGAAAAGAAGTGAAGCAAACTACAAATGCATACGTTTTGTTGTTGCTTGAGAAAAACGAAGTATATTTGCTCACATTTGCATCGTCTGTATCACCTATTGTGAACCCCCTTATTGTTTGTGTTTGGTGTAAATATAAATATCTAGTAAATTGAATATAAGTAAATTCAATCGATAAATTTTTATTTTTTTTATTTTATTTTATTTTTTTTATAAATACATACTTCAATATTTACACTTTTTTCTACATCTCAGCGCCTTTAAGGCATTGTTGGGACAAGTTGCCATTATAAATAATATACTACAAATTCAACTAATAACTAATTTAGTTATTAATAGAAAGTACTCAAATAGAAAAGAAAAAAGAATCATCAAATAAATAAACGAAACACCTGGGAATTCTTAGATTCATTCCGTATCTTGTATTAAAATGTTGTTGATTACAAGAAAAGGTTATGACACGATGTCCAATATTCTTAATACATTTGAAAACAAATACCAAAACTTGATATTCATGCAACCCATATATTGGTAAAATCGTCTTGCTTATATCCCTATACAGTGCAACAGCCGAGAACGCAATTGGAAGTTTATAAATATTCTTTAACGCCTTATTTTGCATTCTTTGTAATGTTTTCAGCGAGTTACTTCTATTATAGGCATAAACAATTGTAATACAGTTTAAATGGGATTGAGTTTTTCGATGTATGTTATTAACTCCTAATCTATCAACTAAGAAAGTTTTAATCGCTGGTGCAATACATACTGCACTCTACTTGATCTCACTACCATTTACGAGTATATATGCCCGGTATGGCCGGTGCTTGAAAGGTCTATTTAGGGGCTACCAGATCGTGTGCAAGATGACAAAGAAGCTAATCGGTGACAGTACGGTATTTTTTTTTATCGTTGGGTTCTACCTTTACTATAATGACAAGATCAGAGATATCATTCCCGTAACCCGAGTCTACTTATGTAACACACATTCAGCGACCAGAGATCATCCGTTCTTGATGAATTGGCCAATAAAATGCTCAACATGCTACAGAAATAATTCGTTCTGCCAATGTAGGAAGATTCAAATCAAACGTTCACGAAAAAAACTCCATCTTTCCTCTTGCATATTGAACTGCGTATGCAGCGGTCGTTTTCTGAGCACTAGTACTACGAGGGTGGTTCGGAAACTTCTTAGCCTATCAATGAAAGAGAATAGTTAGTTTTTCAAAAATATTTTTATTTTTCAATATAATCTCCTGAAACTTCAATACACTTAGTTCAACACTTTTCTAGCAATTCTATCCCTTGATTAAAATAGTTTTCCTCAAGGTCTTCAAAATAGTGGTTTACAACTGTAATAGCATCTTCATTTGAGGTAAAACGCTTGCCGGCAATGCATTTTTTTAGATTTGGGAACAGGTAAAAGTCACTGGGATCTAAATTAGGAGAATAAGGTGGGTGGTCACGCAACTTGTACTTTAATTCGTTGATTTTAACGATTGCTAAAACACTCTTGTGAGCTGGTGCGTTGTCTTGATGAAAAAGTATTTTTTTGTGTTGTAAGCCAGGACGATTTTCTCGAATGTGTGCATTCAATTGATCCAAAAGGTTGCAATAGTACTCTGAATTTATTGTTTTAATCTTTAGCAGATAGTCAATCAATAAAATACCTTTGAAGTCCCAAAAACCCGTTGCCATAACCTTACCAGCCGATTGAATTGTTTTTGCCTTCCTTGGGGCACTTCCTCTAGCTTCAGTCCATTGTTTTGATTGTTCTTTTGCCTCTGGAGTATAGTGGTGGATTCATGTCTCATCAACAGTTATGAAACGATGCTTAAAATCCATTTTATTTCGCTAAAAACGATCCAAACAAGCTTGAGAAATGTTCATTCTTATGCGTTTTTGGTCGACTGTTAACAAATGCGGCACCAATCTTGCAGAAAGCTTTTTCATCTGTAGTTCTTCATGCAAAATTAAATGGACTCAATCATTTGAGATGCCCATGATATTAGCTATATCACGGACTTTTATTCGTCGATCATTTAATACCATATCATGCACTTTGGCTACAATTTCTGTTGTTGTTGCTGTTTTTGGACTACCACTACGTGGTTCATCTTCCATGCTTGTACCCAATTTTTTACTGTCGCATGTGAAGAAGCACTTTCACCTAACACATTCACCATATCATTATGAATTTCTTGTCCCGATAAACCTTTTTTATGTAAATATTTAATGACACCACGCATTTCTAATTTTTCCATTGTAAAACAATCACGGATGCGTCTTTTGTGAACACGTGTTTCTATATGAAAGAGTTACCAGATCGAAACAAAATTTAACATGTGTTCATGGAAGTGGATGGAAGTTTCCAAAACACTTAACTTTTTTCTGTTTCTACCGCGTTTTTTGTGCTAGGCTAAGAAGTTTCCGAACCGCCGTCGTACTTTTAAAAAATGGTAAATTTTTTGTATTTATTTTGATTCGTTAGACAAAAAATGAAGAAAAAAAATTGCTGAAAAGGCATTTTTCTTAGAAAATTGAAAGTTTTCACCTTTAACGTTTTTAACGTTGTGTAAAAAGCATTTCGTTTACTTCGATTTTTGAATATTTGCAACTGTAATGAACTTATTTTCTACACCAATTTACATACATTTCGGATGTCCTTTCTGTGGCATTTCTTCCTACTGCAAGTGCAAAATCATAATTCAAGCGCGTTGCACGCACGGCAGTCAAAGACTTGCAAAAACAAAAAGCATGTCAGCGAAATAAACTAAAAGCAAATATGACAAAGGCAATAAAATTAAACAACTTTTGTTAAAATGCTTTAAATGTGCTTCAATTTTTTTTATGTTTTTCTCTTTTTCATTTTTTTTTTTTTTGGACCATAAAAATAAGTTTTATTTTTAACGAATTTTTGCTCAAATTTATTTGCTGTCGTTCGTGGTGTTGTTGTTATTTTGAGCCTGTTGTAGCGTTAATTTACTTTTGCTGTAGGCTGTTGCTACTGTAAGTTTCGGTATTTTCTCCATCTTTGTTTGCCCATCTGCGGTTTTGCATTTCGAATTATTGTTGTAGTAAAGTGCAGGTGGCAAAGATTATAGAGTGGCCAGCAGAGAATTTTAATCGATACCAATATCATTTTGAAACTTATAAAGGTAAAAGAAACGTTAACATCATTTTCCAACAAACTTTAAGGTTTGATTGCGAATTCAGTGATTGGTTACCAGCTAGTTAAAATTTGCGACTAGCATAATGTAATTAGACTTGTAGCGCGAGATGAAAAATTAGCAGTGAGCTTGGAAGTTGTGTTGAAATTAAGTACCAAGTGAAGATCATGATACTGTGATTTAGTGACAAGAACGGCAAAATCATATTGTATTTTGTTTTCAGGAGGTTTATAATATCTTTCCATGATGATCATATGGCAGCCTTAGAATTAGCCCCCTGCAGAGAGTTACATAAAATCTTCCAATGTTTTGCGCAAGATATATCTAGCTCTATTATTTTGTATGGTGACGTGCGGAAAAATCATGGAATTCATTAGTGTTAATTAGAGATAGGTTAACCAAGAATATCTTGTAGCGATTAGCGTTGAATTAAAGTCATAATTCAAAGTAATAAATATTGGTGTTAATTAATGTGGCCTATGTCAATCTAACCGTGCTAGCCTCATTCATAGGTAGTAGCAGATGGCTAGTAGGATAGGTAGGCCGCTGGATCTGGAGGTAGATAGTATGTTGAAGTAGAAAAAGGGGAATATAGTGGCTGTGGGATGGGCAAAGGGGGAGATGGATGTAGCATTACGTGCCATTATACTAGCCATCTGCTACTCCTCATGAAATAAGCCAGTGCGGTCAGATTGACTGAAGCTAGATATGATAGGCTATCGAAACTCCGCTCGCCTAGATATCTAAAGCGGTGATGTTCCAATGCGGGGCATGTTATGAGCAGGCGAAGGACGGTTTCCTCCTCGTCTTTGCCTTGGCAACTTCTGCAGAAACCGCTTTAGGGTAATCCTAGTCTCCTGGCATGGTTTTCAAACGGGCAATGTCCCGTGATGACTGCTACAGTGACTGCCAAGTAAGATATGAATAGTTTTAAGAGTTACTTTGTTCTCTTAAAGTTAATATGCGGCTACAGGTTCCTTGATATAAGGCATGTGGGCGCTGTAAACCATTCTTCTTGGGCACATTTCTTTTCCAACACATTGCTAAGGGTTCTCCGCAAAAGAGATCCTCTAGGGCTGCCCTTTTTTGGCTAAATCGGCAGCGATGTTGTTGCTGTTGTTTGACCCGTCCACGTACCCATTTTAGGGTTAGGTTAGAATGTCTTGCCATCTTGTTTAAATATACTCGGCATGCCTAGACTGAAATTGTTGTATGTTTCAATCAGTAAATTGATGGCGGCCTTGCTGTCCGTTATTATCATGATGTCTTATAATCAATCTTGTCACCTTGTTTTGGATTGACGTTGAGTTCTGGGACGCCCTGTATACACATCGTTTGCATTGAATAAAGTTGGACAAACCTAAATCAATTTTCTTTCGTATAGACTGGAAACGCAAGCAATCTGTCGAGATAAACTGGCTGGACAGAAGTTGTAGTATTTCCCTATCGGAGACATCAATTTTCTAATGGTCTTTACTTTAAGCCATTTGCTAATACTTATATCGTTAATCTCAGGCAGAAAGGCCCTAACTCGCACTTTCCTTTTTTACTTTTATTTTTAATTAACTTTTATTTTTAATTAATGGCTCTAATAACACATACCACAAAAGTATACCTATATTTACTGGAACAGTTTTATAATTAACGGGTTTTCAGATGATTGTAAAAAGGTGTTTTTTATACAGGCATAAAACTTTAAATTCTTTAATTGGTGGCCATTTTGTCAAGACTGTGAAGTTACTTGGAAGCATAAACGGAACTTTCAAATTGTACTAATGATCACAAAACAAGATTGCCGTTGATCCCGATTTTTTGTCTTATTTATTTCTTTTTATGAAAAAGGTATATCACACACAACAAGATAAAAATCTTTTAAATTACAGTATGTGATTTTATAATAGCAAAAGATATATTTTAAAGTTATTTTACGTAGCAGTTATTATAGATAAAATATAAATTTTAATACATTAGGTTCTTCAACAATGAAGTTGCGATATGAAAGTCTAGTACTTGCAGAGCAAGCGAAACAAAAGTATTATTATAAAACAAATTATTGGATAATATATAAGGTTCAAACTTAACTAAAATATAGAAACAGCTGTTGTTTTGTATAGCGTTGCCAGTACATTGCAAAGTGTTGGCAATAGTTTACATAAACGAATTTTGATCAGCGATGATGCTCACAACAAAACTCTCGTATTTGGAACGATGATAACCCTCAACTATATATTGAGACAACGTTACATCCAGAAAAATTGAATATTTGATGTTCTTTATGGGCTGGTAGAATCATCTGATCTGTACTTATTTAGATACGATGCTAGCCAGAGCCATGATTATTGGCTTCTTCGTTCATCAATTGAGAAACATGTCACACATCTCGTGTCATAATTGATTTAATGAAGTAAACGTTCGGTGATGGAACAGATTCATGTTTCGAATCCATGAATTGGCCTGCAAGGTCGTGCAATTTAATACCGCCAAACTATTTACTGTGGTGATGTCTGAAGTCACTAAACTGCGGCCCTAAGCCAGAAACGATTGACCACTTGGAAGACAACATTCACCACGTGATTGCCCATATGCGGCCGTATTTGCTTTATATGTTCATTATTAATTTCTTTTGAATGTCATTACTATGTAATTAATTACCTCACAGTGTGGGAGGCGCTGGACCAATGTTTGTTTGTCTGCGCAGTGTCGAAAACTGTACCGCTATATTAGACTGTACAGCCAGACGTGGTGCTCATATGCCTGAAGTCATATTAAAATAGATCATCTTAATTTATAAAGTAAATTTCTTGTCGATTTAAAAAACTTACATTTGTTATAATCCATTTCTAAGTTAAGTGTACCTCTATAAAAACACTCTTTACAAAACAACTTACATACTAATTAAGACAGTTTTCATTATGGTAAAGTTGCAATAATGCTAGTTAGGGCCTTTCTAAATGAATTTATCGATGTGTTTTTTAACAACTGGTCATCCCTACAAATCTTTATAAATAATTTATCATTTTGAAATATGAGAAGTTCGAAAACAAAAAAATATAATTAAAAACAAGAAATTCACTCTACCCAGATTTTATGTCTACGGTTGCTCAAGAGCCTAAAAGATATAATAAAATGCACTCCGCAAGTCATACACGTACCCTGTTATGAACAAACTTTCTCAAATACAATTAAGGGATACACAATGACGGCTGGCAGACCCGAAACAACAAAATATGATCAACGTGAACACTTGTTGACCATTTGGCACTTGAAATAAAAATAAGATAGCGAAAAGAAAAAAAAAACGAGATGAGTTCAAGCAGCAGGCACAGGTTAGAGAGTATAGATTACAAATTTCAGACAAGTGGTTAAACCAAAAAAAAAAAAACTATATTTTTGAAAGAACAGCAACATGCAACAAATATTAAACAGATTTGCTGTTTGCAAATCAGATTGATTTTTTCTTTTCGATTTGTTCATGGCATTTTTAATTTCAAAGAATACCAGAACTTGGCTGCAAATCTTTAAATGAGAAGGTAGACCAATGTTCGCATTAGTCTTAAACGCTTTTCGACAATTGAGTTAAGAGACATTGCAACAACATGTGTCGAATCATTTTTAGGAGGATCTAAGCAGTTATTTATGAGGCAAAATGTGTCATTGATTTATATCAGCATTTTCTTATCTGACTTTATTAAGAGTTCATCAGCGCCTCCATGTGGCTTATAAAGCTCATAGAGGTCACAACTTTTACCATAAGTTTGTAGCTTTATGAATAAACGCATTATTGCTCAAGAGCTCGGGCCTTCTAATCTTTTCTGTATGTAATTTGCTAGACAGTCAATTGAAGACAAGGCTTAATGAGTTGGTGTCCCGAAGCGCAATAAGAGCATCAGCCCTTAACCAACTCACCCGTCTCACCATCTCTATTGGTTCCTTACATTACAGGTATCTGTTACTAGACTACAGCTCTCAAAAACCAGCATGCGCCATAGTTATCAGGGAAAATAATTCTTATTTTTGCGAATTTAGGTTTAAAACACAGCCAGAACGTTTCAGACAAGGTACTTCAACCATGAATAGCGCCGGGATGGTCTACAAGCAGAAACTCTCCGGGGCTTTGTCAATTCCCGTTCTAATAATTAACCCTTGGGTTTTCAAAAGTCCAACACAACATAAGTCATACGAGTTTCTGGAGTTTTGTCTGCTGCAACAAACGTGGAACTCTTACTCCTGTTTGTCCCAGAAAGCAGAGTGCCTGGGCAAGCATACCCCAAGGCAAAACCTGGGGTAATTTAGGAGGCAGTTGTGAAAAAGATTTACATCAGCACCTGCCTTGTGACCTTATCTAATGATGGGCCACTTCCACGGAGAAAATTATTCACGATTCACCAGAGACTCAGACAGGTAGCAATTTTTGCCATATGTTTGTAGCCATATGAATAACTTCTTGTTGAGGAGTTTGGGCCTTCTAATCCCTCCTGTATGAAATTTTCCGGTAATCAATGGAAGACAAGGCTTAGCATCAGCCCTTAAACCAACTCAACCATCAGCCATCACCACTGGTTCCTTACAGCACATGTATCTGTTGTAAAGGCAAAATACCCTCGGGAGGTTATTAGTCCCCGAAAAAAGCCACAAATGAAATAATTATCAAAGATACTAACACCTTCTTCCAGCGTTTTAGCTTTCAACCACAGCCAGAACGTTTCAGCCAAGGTAGGCACCTTAACCATTATCAGCAGGGTTGAACTGAAAGCAGAACCAACCGGCGGCCATGCTGATCCCCGTTTTGCCAATTTAAACCCTTGGTAAGGGTTTTGGAAGCCAACAGAACATAAGTCGTGCAGCTTCCTAGAGTTTTATTTGCCACAACAAACGAGGGACCCCTTCCCCTCTTTACCCGAAAAACAGAGTGCCCTGGTTAGGAATACGCCAAAACAAAACCTGTTCCCCGGGGGATCATTTAGGAGGCAGTTATAAGTTAAAAACTGAACGTCATATGTCAAACAAAAGAAATTTGTTTGGCAACGCTGCATTTTTTTAATTCTTCACGCCGCGACATTACCCCATAACTGAATAACTTTATATAGATTTCAGAATCACGTTATACCACAAATGTTCTCAATACAACATCAAGATAGACTTTCAGCCGATAAGCCAAATTTATTCACACTGTCTTAAGTTTCATCTGATTGAATTTCTCGTGCATGTGACAACTCCAAGTCACGATATGAATACCAAGGTATTTTCGTGACCATATAACATGAGTACATTCTAATTGATTAACTTTGGCTTTCCACAGTTTTAGCTATTTCTCTTATATGAAAATATGTTCTAAATTCCGTGATGATAGTTTATAAATTTCATGAATGCTGAGGATTGCTATATGTAAAATTTAACATGTAAATTCCGTAGCTTGTTGGCATGTCTGATACATAAATCAGATATAAAGAGTAGAAACCAATATGCTACCTTGGGGAACTTCTGCTTGGATTGCCTAAACGTGGCTTATGAAATCATCTTCTTTGATGAGGAATTTTCGGCCAGATAAACAGCTGTGCAGCTTTGTGTGTGTTTGCAGGCAAGTTTAACTTTATGTAAAATTTTATTTCATGATGGGCCAATAGAAAGAGCTGAACAAAATGTTCTACCTTCAAATAGGTGTCTCAAGACTAGTAAATACCTATATGTTTACCCTATAGTACTGTATTTAGCGCTAAAGCCAAATTGATGATTAGATATACATCCTACATCATTCAATATTGAAGTCAACTTCGCTATTATTAACAATTTTTCGAACAGTTTTGAAATTCTTGGTAGTAGATATGTTGGCCAATATGACTCTACTTCAGTGGGCTGGCTTAGGCATCATGGTAATCGTAAACACTTTGCACTCTACTGGATAATATATTGCACCCTAAATACAAAAGAGTTACAACTCAAAATACTAAAATTTTATGGAGAGACAAAAACCTGTTTATGTAAAAACGATTGTAATTTAAAAAAGAAAATATTGTTCCATTATGAAAAAATTCAATATCGAAGAAGGTTCTGCTATACTTTTTCTAATTTTATATTATGTTTGCGAAAACATAAAAAAGTGACTTTTATGGAAAATTTTGAGTTGTGTCCTTTTTGTATTTAGGGTGCGATATAAGGCGTATAACAGCATTAAAAATAAAGAGAAGCGTTTTGAATCAATAACTAGAGTTTTTCCGGGCTTTATATTACTGATAACATTTTATCGATTTTGAAAATGAAATCTTAAAGACATAGGCGGTCTAAGCGCATATGTCGGTAGTTCATGCATCATTCAATATGTTTGTAATAAAAACGTTTCCCAACGTGTTAACATACAGGGTGGCGCAAAAATAACCTTCCGGTGTTCAGCATATCGGTTGTGGCACGTGCAGTGTGTGCCGTAGCACCGTCCTGTTGGAACCAGATGTTTTCCAATCCCAATTCATCAAGTTGCGGCAAAAAGAACTCATTGATCATTGCTCTGTAGCGCTCACCATACACAATAACCGTCTTCGAAGAAAACAGGTACGATGACTCTTCCAGCGAAAACACGTCACCATACAGTGACTTTGAGCGGGTGTAATGGCTCTTCGTGGGTTACACGCGGATTTTCAGTGCTCCAGAAGCGTAAATTTTGCTTATTTACTTACCCGCTAAGATGGAAGTGGGCGTCATCACTCATGATTATTTTTGATGAAAAATCATCTTTCTCTTGGAGTCAAATAAATTGACACCAATATTTCGCGTTCTGGAGCAGTGTGGCGTAACATTGTTTACTAACGTGTATTTCGCATGTGTTTACTACGCAAATGTCAAAACAGAACTGACATTAGGGGCTAATCGCAAAATTTATTGCATTTTCTTATAGGAGGATAACTTTTGCACCACCTTGTACATACATTCCTTTTTCGAAATGGGTTCCCATCCAATCCCCAAGTGAGTGTCGTAACAGTGGCGTACCTCTAACGGGTCTTTTCAATCCTTTCGTCGCTTTCCATAAAGAATAGTCAAATTGAAGAGTACCATAAAAAATATTCCAAGTAATTTTTAAGGAAAACAATTCTCTGATTATCAAGCAGATTTCTTAACTGCATTCCCTTAGCCTGATTTTAAGCCGGAGAGACCTGCAAAGTTGACACTGAAGTTGCAGGTGTTCAATTTTTGGCGAATAAGTTCTATTTAAAGTCTAAATGTAGAATTAGTTTGTACGTTCATTTCCGTTCTGAATCAGCTGTTTTGTTTCTGTTTAATATAAACTATATGTACATGGTTTGTTTTCACTTTTACGTTCTGTTCTGTTACGGACTAATCTATTGAAAATAGAATTCAACGTTAAGTGACGGCCAGATATGTGTATGTTTTACTTTTTTCAGGTATGGAAACATTAATTTTTTATTCAAATTTATATACTTTTTTTTGTCTAAAGCTAAAGATGAAGATTTTTTAAAGATAATACATTTTTATCAATTAAGCAACTATGAATGACCAAAAGAATATTATTTTAGCGAGGAAAAAATTATATTTTGTACAAGAAGTGTCATAAACTCTGCAGATTGTGAGCAAGAAGTGAGCTGTTTGATCACCATTTCTAAATTATTAATTTGTTTCTTTTTTTTGTTTTTTCATACAAGATAATATTTATGTACATATTTTATTCTTCATTCCAATGTTTTTCTTTTATATATGCCACACTGTAAAAAACAGCTGAATATTTTCACGGAAAAAGTAATTGTAAAATATTTGCTACAGAAATGAACGTCACAGAACGGCAGCAGAAAGTAAAAACTAATGAGGCCTTAAAGCCACAACAATTACTATTGTAATTCAACTTCATCATTAGCAATTTGTCGAACAGTTTTGATATTGTAGGCTGTAGACTTATTAACCTATAAGATTCTACTTACGTAGGATCCTTCCCTGGCTTAGATATCATAATAATCACTGTCACCTTTTTTCTATAGTTGGATATGAAAAATGCTTCTTTTGTACTCACCAATATTTTGTAGAATGAAGTTGTGACTTTATTCCAATAGTATCAGCTGTTTTTATATTCAATAAAGTATCTACCCGAAAACAGAGATCCCAACAGAAGCTTCCGTATCATCCATCACGAGTGAAATTCGCTTGATCGATGAACAGTAAACATTTAACGTGAGTGTATGTACACATATAAGTATGTATGGACTAGAGTTTACAAACACAGATACATATATGTATTTAAAACCAGTTGATTATTTACGTGCAGACATATACATACATATAATCGAATGTATGTAAATCATTGTTTAAAAAGCACGTGACAACTCCGCCTACACATGATTGATGTTTTGTCCATTTATTTCAATATCACAAGAACTGTTTGTTTATTTTGGTTTCTAACCATTTCTCTATAATTTTGACTGCAAACAAATGTTTTTATATTCGAACAACAACATAACTGTTTTAATTGACAAAACTTACTTCAGTACTTGGCTGTCAAAGTGATAGAATTACATATATACGAGTGCATATTGTAAATACATGTCTACATACCTCTACAATAAATTTACATTTTTTTTCTTCTTACTGCTCTGGCTTGTGCCTTCTTTTTAAGTTTTTAGTCGTTAAAGTTTTCATTGGATGTTTATTTAAATGCGGTTTCGTTGAGTTAATTATGCTGTAGGCATATTCAGTTTAGTTTTGAAATTGTTGTTTGTCATGTAACATTTACATAATTTAGGATGCTTACAGTGTAGGGAAGAGATTTTTCTGTTCATATGTACTACTATACATATTACTATACTTATTTGAGTTTCGGGATTTTGTGTTATTACTCGTAAGCGGAAAATCAATTACCCGATACTCTGTTGAACTATTGACTCAATTAAAAAACTCGCATGATTGGACAGCCCAATCAATAAAATGAACAAACATCCCTGTCGGACAATAAGTAGCTAATAGGGTGATCGATTATTCGACTTTTTTCTAAAACCTGTTTTCGAATAATTCCAATAGAGGCAATATAATAAATAAAAAAGAATTTTTATTGGTAAATAATTACTTGCAAAAACACAAAGCGACAAGAATAAATGCTCACGAATACAAAAAAATATCTCACTGGTAAAAAAAGGGGTAAGCAGGCTTTCTGAAATGTCTGATTTGGCAGACAGAAGTCCTTCTTACTCGATTATACATTCATTTCTTTTTTACACACGATGTCCTAGGCAGACAAGGCCTTCCACACTCCCTTACGTGATAGGTCTTATCTGCTTTATCGGAAGTCATGCACGAACATGTAGTAGGCGTCATTTAAGGCCTTCTTAGCAGGTCTAATTGGAGGCTTTCTTAAAAAGACCTTAGCTTTCTTAGCAGACCTCACCTAAGGGCTGCTTTGTTTGTACCCCCTCCTATAGCAGGGAGAATGTAGGTTTTCTATAAAGCCTTCATGTGAAGTCTTGCTTGTATTCGTCCAGTTCTATCGGTTTGGCAGCGTTATCGGGCCATACTTCTTCGAAAATGAAGTCGTTCTAGTAGTTACCGTGAATGGTGTGCGCTATCGCGATATGATGGTGAGAAATCGAGAATATGGAGCATGCCAACGATGCAATCACTATTTTGCAGGAGAAATTCAATGGCCGTGATGTTATTTGGCCGCCAGAATCATGCGATTATACAACATTGGACTCATTGCCTTAGGGCATTTGGAAAAAAGGATGAGATAATTCAGCATATTAACATTGAACCTTAATTATATCTCGGAGTCGTTAAAAATATGAACCATCGGCCACCGAAGCCGTGGCGAGCATTTCACCGATATTGTGTTTCATACATATGTACATATTACTCATAGATCCTTCTATCATAATAAAAAATATGAATATAATTTTCTGATAATTTTCTGCTTTATTTATAACAAACAAACCGCACGGTTTGGACCACCCTTTATTTCAATTGTGATTATATTTTTTTAATTGAATATGATTCATATTGATTCTTTATCAGCGTATGGTCGTTAAAAATAAACTATACTTCTTGTTTGCTTCAAACACTCTGTAGAAAAGTAAATATTTGTTTATTGTTAGATACCATCTTACTTACATTACTCATTTACAGACTATATTTTTAAACATTTTCCAAAACACAAAAATAAAACATGAATAAAAAACGTTGAAAATATGATCATTTTCTATAGATATGAGAAAAATGTAACAAACATACTCGTGTATTAGGAAGGGCCCTTCTGTCAAACGTAAGACATGCTCAAGGCAACTTGTTCATTAGACGTTACAAGCAACAAATATTGACAACGACATGTCAATTTTGTATTGAAAACATTTCATTTAATTTTGCTGATAAAAATAACTGTAACCGTAACAATACGTTTACATAATACAATACATATATATTTAAAAGGATTTCAAATACTGTTAATGCAAAAATTATTCGTAGAAAGTGATTAACCATCCACCGTTTTTCATTGCCTGCTGAAGTCATCCAGATCTCAAAAAAAAAAAAAAAAAATTAAGAAAATTTGTGGACCTCTCACGATATACTTATATGAAAATATAAGGGGTTTGTATATTTAACAGGGGTAGCTGTTGGCGATCAGCGGCAGGCGACCATCATGTTGCTCTGGTGGCTTCTATCTAATATGTTGTTTATTATTTAATTTTTTTTTTAATGAAATGCGAACTACGCGAAGCTTTTTTGCTTGTCTGTAGTAAGACCCAGGATCTGAGGCCGGAATCGAACCTGCGACCTCGAGACTGTTGGTTGAGTACTCTGCCAAATCGCCATCGGGGCACCCGAATTGTTTTTTTTTTTTTTTTTTTTTTTTTTTTTATCTTGGACCAGTACTCAGGGGATAGCCCCTACATATGCAGTGCATTGTACTGGAACTAGAAAATAGAGTATGAGAAGGAGGAAAGGGGGAGTAATGTTTGTTATCTTAACATACGGAACGACCAAAACAAATATTATCACAGCATTTAAAATGTTGAAATTAAATTAGTTAAAACTGATCAGTGCCCAGTGTACATACCTTCGACACTGCTCAGATCAACAAAAATTAATTCAACACCGTAGGATAATAAAATATGTACATAGGAGGAACATAAAACAGAATTTAATAATAACAAATAGAGAAAAAACAAATAACAGTAAAAAATAATATAAAAAAAACACCGGCACACATGATGCAAAACTCTACCTATTACGGTAAAATTTCGCTTATTACAAATTTATAATAAACATATGTGTAGGTATAGAAAACACGGACGACAATGAAAAACACGTGTGTACGGAACGAAAGACAAAACACTACAACAAAACCCGAATTGTTATCAAATCACTATGACAGCTACACGGTTGGCCAGCAGATAATAAATCTTTAATTTTCGAGTTAGTTTTGGCTGGCTGAGAAATCATCTTTAGCGTGGTATCGCATTTTTAGATGAATGTCAATGTTAACAAGTAAGTCTATCGTTTATGTCACGATGTAAATCTACACAAGCTGTACCAGGTAGCAATACATTCCCAAAATGTAACATGCTTGGTCCATCTTTTTGGAAAACGAAATTGTGAGTTCATCACTGTAAACGTCTAAATTACAACAGATTTCTTTTGGCCTAAATTAAATGATATAGACGTAGACGATATGTAATTCTAGTAAAATGATGCTGCTTGCTACAAAACGCTCTCAATGGTGCATATGCGGCATGAACTATTTGAGCATAATTTCACTAACTCTTTCGCAGAGATAATGTGAATTGGCTTTCAAGATTGTGGTTTCATTTTTATGAAGTTTCTTGAAGTTGCACGTCTATGGCAATAAGCCGCAATTGACCGATGCTCTTAAGGTCTATATAACCGAGTCCAATGCCCAAATTCTGCTGAATTTGGCCGGCAGAGTTATTGAAATTTACATCATTAAGATCCATGCGTAAGAAGTCGCGCAAGACATTTGAGTAATCTTATGTTCCATGCACAGTGGCATTCATGGACCTTTCATATAAAAAAAACCGTTGTTTCACTCCATTTAAACATCTACATGCCCTTTTTGGAAGATCCTATACCAAATAGTTATTTAGATTATGTGGGAGCAAAATATTAGGAAATTCTCTTCGTACTTCATAAACAGCAAAGAAAAATGTGTTGTATTTTTATGTTTACATTTGTAGGATAAGTAAAATCAAAGTATTATTACATTTACAAAAACAACATGCAATATTCCTGAAATACAATTGTTTGGGTTTGTAAATGTTGTACCATCTTCAATAAATATCCGAAGTGCTAACAATGCAAAAATAAACCTCTGATGTGATGATAGAATTTTCTGAAATGGCTTAGAAAATGAATAATTGCCAACTGTTTGTCAATTTTTACATTCGGATTTTTGTCTTACTGAATACATTTTGTTTTTACACGGTAAGATTTCCTTTATTCTACACAACTTTTTGGCAGATCTAAATATCTGTACTACCATGTAAAGGTGCTTTAACTAAATATTGTTAAATTGGCGCTTCTATTGTTATTTGACTATCAAAAAGTGTCGTGTTCTCGAGCTGTCTCGAGATCGAAAAGCTTGGAATTTACAGCGCGCTAAAAAGTAAACTTAGTTGTGAAAACTTGTGCTTCCTTGAAAGTTATACAATGTTTGTATTTTCTTTTTATAAATAGCAATTTCATTTTTATTTTTATTTTTATTTAGAGAGTGTTGCGTAATACTTTTAGGAAAGCGATATTGTATTTAACAAGGCACAACTGTTACTTAAGCCTCAAGGCGAGACGTAAGACCATTGCGCTGAACGACCCTATTGAGGTATAGACACAAATTAAACATAGATGAAACAGGACGAAAAGGAGACAGAATGTGTCATTGATTTAAATCAGCACCTGTCTTGACGGCCTTATCTGCTGACAGACCAACTCAACGTGGTGAATTATTTAATATACCCCAGCGCCTTTGTGTAGTTTACAAGGCTCACACAGGCCATAAGTTCGTAGCCATATGGACAAGCCCCTTGATGAAGCGCTTGGGCCTTCTAATCTCTCTTGTAGGCAATTTTCCAGACAGTCGATGCTCATAAAATGGTAGACCGAAGCCCACTAAGAACATCAGGCATGGACCAACTTACCCGCCTAACTATCACTACTGGTTTCTTAAAGTACAGTTATTTGTTGCAAGACAACTGCACCTCGGGGGTTATTAGCCCCCAAAAATCGTCATGCACCATAGTTATCAGGGAAACTTATTCCCTTTCCTGCGATTTTGGTTTAAAACATAGACAGAACGTTTCAGCCAAGGTAGACACCTCAACTATGATCTGCACCCGTGCGGTCTCCCAGTAGAGCCTACCGGGGGCTTTGCCGATCCCAATTTTGCCAATTAACCCTTGGAAGTCCAACACAACATAAGTTATGCGGTTTCCTGCAACAAACGGGGAGCTCTTACCCTTCTGTGCCCCAGAAATTAGGGTATAGAACAAGGCAAAACTTTTCCCCATGGGGCGTGAAACTACATATATGTATCTTTTGTGTATTTTCTTTCCGCGCTTTGTGTTAACATTCTTCAATAAATAATATTTCAGTCTCAAGAGTGGACATAAGTAAGTGAAAGCGCTAATATACAATTTACTATATCTGTTTTGATGCCGGAGGAAAGCAGGTTTTGCTTTGGCATATTCCTAACTAGGTCATTCTACTTTATGGGGTTAAGAGGGACAGAGGTCGCTCATTTGTAGCAAATAAAATACTATAAAGTCCCAACATGACTTACATTGTGCTGCTACTTCTAACAACCCGCACTAAGAGTCAGTTGCCAAAACCAGAATCTGCACTTTCTCCTGTTACTGATCATGGTTGAGGCGCCTGCATCTTGTTAGAAACGTTCTGGTTGTGATTTGGACCTAAAATCGCAGGGAGATGTTATTAGTCTTCCCTGATAATTATGATGCAAGTCTCCCAAAATCTGTTATATTGCAACAGATACTCGTAGTGTAAGGAACCAGAAATGGTGATTGGTTAGTTGATTAAGGGCTGATGTTCTTATGAATTTCGGGGCGTTATCTGGCCAGGCCTAGCCTTTCTCTGACTGTCTAGTTAATTACATATAGGAGGAGTTAGAATACCCAAACTCTTCAGCTAGGAGTTTGTACAAACGAGTTTGTCTTCAAACACATGATGAGAAGTTGCCATCTGTGTACTTTTTGACAGTTTTGAGCAAAATGAAAATACTTTTTTGTCGTAAATTAAATGTATTAATTACATTTTTTTACATTAATATTGTATTATTTGTTTATTTTGTGTATCTATTTCATTTCTAATAATGGGTGATTTTATAACAAAGTTAGAGAAGGCTTTAAATATGTAATTGACACAAATGAAGATATCAAGCAAAATAAAGTATCAAATATAGTTGTAGCAATGTGAATTGGAAACTCATCAAAAACTGCATGTACTTGAAACAAAGTTCATGTTTCCGGTCCCTTTTCCTATAATGCCACCAAACTGGAAAGATTTGCGCAAATGTCTCGAAGTATGGACGGGGACTTAGTAATAAAGAAGAACAAGTAACCAAGTTGCATATTGTAATACTCTTTTTCCAAAACTGTCTTTATTTTATTTATTACAATATTATACCAACGTTCTTTGAACAACATTTTATTTTATATATTTTCCATATCATACGAGTGCATTACAATATAAAACTTTTTAATCACTTATAAAAAATATTTTAACTTATTAAATTTTTTTTTTTTTTCAATTATACGTTTTGATAAATTGGTTGGCGTTAAAGAGTCCAGTATATTTCGAATAATTAATTTTGTTTTTTTTTTTGTTTGCTCAAAAACAGCTGGATTTCTTAAACTGTGATATGCCTAAAGTTTTCTCATTTAAATTCGAACCTGTAGTGGGTTGTGTGCGTTTATGAGATGCGCGACAAGCTTGTGTAACTTCATTTTTAAAGTGTAGGACAGGTGGTGGGGCATAATTTCCATACAAATGACAACAATATAATTAAACTGCGTATGAGTAGATGAATTCTGTGGGCTGTAAATGTTGTTCGTGACTGTAATTCTGCTTAGAGTAGTCATTCTCTTTTGTCTGATTTTGTTTTATTAGATTTGAAATCATTGTGCGTTGCACTGAAATGAGTTTGTTTGAGCTTCATCTAAGAGTAAATTAGTTATAAATTAACTAACTTGACACCAATAAATTAAATTTGAAAAAAAAGATAAACAATTTTAATTGCGGTTAAAGCAATAAATAAAAATAAAATTATGAGACAAACAATACCATAACGAAGTTTAAATATGATTTTGTAATGAAGAATAAAAAAAAAAATAAAAAGAAATCATCTGTGCCACTTTACTATCAATGTCAGTCAGAATCAATCAGTGGAATATGTTTACACAAATCTCTACATACTATGTCATTGGCTTACACCTAAATTTTTAGCATACACATATTAGTTAATATATAATAATTTTATTATTTTATATAAAAATGTCAGGAATTTTTCGAGCTTGAGGTCAAGTTTTTAATTTTTATTTTAAAATGTCCAATATTTTGCTACACCACTGGGTATCATCAGGGCTAATATCAGATAATATTTTTTAATGTTTTTTATTTGATATTAGCCCTGATTATGCTACCCAGTGGTGTAGCGAAATATTGGAAATTTTAAAATAAAAATTAAAAACTTTACCTCAAGCTCGAAAAATTCCTGACATTTTTATTTAACAATTATAAAGGTCGAAAAATCTATCATTAATATTAGTTATTATTCTATTCAAAATATGTATGATTGTATGTTTACTACAAGAGTCCTTATAAAGAAAGATAATGTTCGTTAGCATGTTGAGAGCCAACAACCTCAGAGATTATTTTATAGAATTCTTTTATCGCAATAGCGCATCGCCTGTGATATTCACTCTGGATATGTCATGGTAAAGCTTGTTAGTTGGATCTTAATCAAACTGGAAAACTTTATCGCTTATCTAAACTAAGCAGACCTTCGTTTTATTGTGTTTTCAATTCAATAATAAATATTAATACATCTGTAGTGTACTTTTAATATTCTACCACTACCAGTTAACTATGTTTTTTAACTGCTATAACTTATTATTTTCTCATCTGTCTTTTTTACCCTTCACAGAAATGTTAAGGGTATATATAAGTTTGTGATTCCTTTTGTAATTTCTACAATTTTCATTTGCGGCCCTATAAAGCATATATATTTTGAATTAGAATTGATAGAGAAGTCGATTAAGCGATGTCCGCCTGTCACTCCGTCCGTCCGTCTGTTGGCCATTGAAATAAAGTTTCTGAGAAAACCATTAGACATTTCTTTCAGCATTCTATTACTTCATCAATTCATGGCTTTGCTACTGAAATTCAGTAAAATCGGTTCAATATTCTGAAAAAATCCATTTTTTCGGCCATTTTGTATGAAAATTTTTGAAAAAAATTTTTGTTTTGCTTCAAACTTAATAATAAAAAGTCCCTTTTTTCGGCAATTTTGTATGAAAATTTTAAAAAAAAATTTTTCTTTTGCTTCAAACTTAATAATATTATTAAGCATGACGATTACAAGGCAAAAAAAAAAAAATATTCCCCGACATCGGTCCATATACTTGTATCCGAGATAAAGCCTAAATCCATTTTTCCATGAGACTGTAGCGTAAGCGAATTTAAACAACATTTTTTTGCTTAAAATCAGTCCTGGTAATAAAAGGAAATTACCAAAATACAGAAAATTAAAATTTCCGATATCGTTCTATGTATAGTCTAAACTGATTTTTCCATGAAAATCTCGCGTAAACAAACTTAAAAATTTTTTTTTATTAAAAGTAGTTCTGGTAATATAGGTTATATAAATATAGCAAATAAAAATTTTCGATATCGGTCCACATATACCGGAGGTATAGCTATACCGATTTTTCCATGAACAAAAAAAATTTTGTTTGCTTAAAAGCAGTTATGGTGGAAAAAGGAGGTTACTAAAATACAGAAAATGAAAATTTCTGATATCGGTCCATATATACCCGAGATATAACCTCAACCGATTTTTCCATGAAAAATTACCTTTTTGGTTTGGAGATTACAAGACAAAAAAATTTTCCCCGAACATATTTAGCTCAAATTTGTATTATAAACTATATATTTACGTGAATATTGTGAAGGGTATTTTAGATTCGGCCCAGCTGTATATACTACACTGTTACTTATTATTTTATATTGTATCAGTATTGAAGAGATGATTTCTTTATATGCAGTGAATTGTACCGGAACTAGGCAAATATGTTACGAGTATGTCGGGGAAAGAGGAAGAAGTTTTTGTGGACGTTTAACTTGAACTTTTCAATTCTTTTATTGACAGCAAACACATCTGCGTGCAACGTGTTCCACTGACAAACCTTTCGGGTGAAGAAGCAATATTCCCTGCAATGGGTTGTGCGGTTCACTGGCCAATACACAGATCAGCTCTGGACGATGAACGCGTATTCGTGAAAAGACTAGGGCTTCGGAAATAAGATTCCTGGTCCTGTCAGAGCAAATCCATTGTAGTGGCTATAAAAAAGTGTAAAGGACCCTACTGTCACCGATAAACTTCTTCACAGTAACCCCGAAATAGACTTTGAAAAAAATAAAATTTGTATTTCATTTTCGGTCGGATATACATAGGTGGTATAAACAGTACGTAAATCGGATGGATAGTATGTCTTGCACCGTTCTGGAAAACCCACCCTCTTCTGCACAGAGTGCAGCAACCCCGAAATAGACTTTGAAGCATCGGCCGAAGCATAAAATTTTTATTCCATTTTCGGTCGGATAGGTAATATAAACAGTACGTAGATCGGATGGATCGATGACCTCGATTGCTCCTTTTGAGACATGCTGAATAAGTTCAGTCGAGCGAACATTATACTGAATTTCGATTGCAAGCACATCAAGAGCGTCCGATTCCTCAATATGTGTTCTGTTGTGAGTACAGATGAATCAGCATACACAGCTATGAGTCTGTATATTAGCAAACAACACTGGGTTTTACAAGCGTTGAAATTAACCCTTTTTTATGACACCATTGGGAATTGTAAAGAAATCGTTATTTATAGAACCTTTATATTGTGCCTTTTGGCACCTATCTCGGATAGGCGGAATGTGTGCGAATGGAAAAAGCTGTTGTGATCTGCAAAAGAGTAGATAAGGCTGGAAGTTTGACACAAAATATTACTAAGAAAAATTAAAAATAGAGCAGGAGAAAAAAATCGAGCGTTGCGAAAATGGGACCCATCTGTAACCAGTCGTATAGTGTGGTCTTTGAAGAAGTTCGATATAAATCGAGCAAAATCATCACTAACACGAAAAGCAGCGAGTTTTGACGGTAGTGCACCATTCCACACTCCATCACAGCAAGGAAATATCTGCAGCGACGACCATACTTTCATCAAAGTTATGGACCGATTGACATAATTTCCAAAGCAAATATGGCAAAAGATCGCCAACAAAAATCGCTGTCAAATAAATGAAGTCCATTATTATAGCTCCCTTTGTTAAAAAATTTTATTTGATTTGTTTTCTGCTTACAAAATGAATGAGAATTTGTCGTAGTATGGTAGCGTTATTGAAAAATTATTGTCTAAACATAAGAAAGCCACTGTCATTATAAAATAGATTATATTTTTTGGCGATTTTTTGCAGATAATATTTATGTTATTTTATCTGGAAATTGTAGTCAAGGCGCGGTTCTGTTTGATGTTTTACATTTCAGAAAATTTTCGTAAGTAATAACCACCCAAAATTAGAGAGTTAAAGTTCCCTATAGTCGACGGCGATATCCAACTTGCTTTTTATACATTTAATCATTTTAGCGTTTTTCACTGTTATTTTTATTCACACAGCCAAACTTAAAAAATATTCATTCAATATTCAAAGTTCATATTTGTTTTCTACATATCTTCCATAATTTCCAGTTGTTTGATTTATAGCTGATTATATTTTTATTAAATAAAAACCATTTTGTACTTCAGCGGGATATCTTGAGCTAAAAGATCGACCTTTAAAAAGGTTGGCTGTTTCTGATGTTAAATATTTTCAATAAAAATAAAAAAACTTAACAAATAAAAACGTTCGTTATACAACACAAGATAATGGCCGGAAGTTTTCTCATTATCACAAGAGACTACATCTGAAAACAAAAACTTACAATGCTAACAACAAATTTGAAACAAATACAAAAAAAAAAAAAAAAATACTCGTACAAAGAAGAAATGATTGATAGTTTCCAATACAATGAATGAAAATTGAAAACAAATTCAGTTAAAAAGAAAAAAAAACGTAAAAAAGTAAAGTCAAATAAGATTTAGTAAAAACAATAAACAATTCCAAAAAATTCAACAGGAAGTAACGAAAACGATCGCACACAGTCTTCACAAGGTCGTTTTTCTAAACCAAGAAGAGAAAAATAAAGAAAATAAACTTTCATAAAACCCTACAACAGAATACGTATTTATCTCACAGACCAGACATGATAAGTTTTGTACAATTGCACTTTCATCAGAACATTTGAAAATCAAACTTTAAAGCACTGAACACTGTCAAAAAAAAGACGCTTTTTGGTTGTCCTTTAAATAATTTATATGAATTTTGATGAGCTGATGAGATTACAATTAAATCTGTTTTTAGTTATTCTCCATCACGTAAGAATTTTTTGTGCAGGTTTGTTTATTTTTTCCCTGTAATCTACGAGGGAGGCTTGATATTGCTAGATGGCAGAGCAAACAAAAAAATTTTTTTTTTAATTGCGGTCTGTTAAACGTCAGCTGTTAACATTTCACCCAAGTTCATCGAGTAGTTTATTTGTTGTCGTCGTTTGAAGTAAGCAACTTTTGTGTTTCTTGAAAAATGTCAAAGTGATTTCAAATCACGCAAAAGGTGTTCTGCACACAAAAAATATTAAAATCATGTGATTTTAAACCGGTCGGCCAAATGGCTGGCTTTTTGATATCACTTGGTTATTTTCTCTGTGTTTTTGATTATAAATTTAATAAAACTATTTTTATGTATTTAAAGTGATGTGTTGTTCAAGTTTTATTCACACAGAAACATAAATATTAATAAAATTATAGACACTGCTTGTTTTGTGAGAAATTGTATTGCTTTGTTTACCAATGGTCGTGATTTACATTTTCTCTTTAGCAATCAGCTGGTTTATTTTTTTACTTAATTTTCACTTTTTATTGTAGTTAAGAATATAAAACTATGAACAAAAAAGAAAGCAAAAATGTAAATATACCAGCCATGTTCCGAGAACGCGCGTTCTGAAACCGCAATGCGTTTTGAAAAACGCTTGAGTTTTAGGTGTTCTGAGGAACGCGCGTCTTACTGGCGTTTAGGACTTCTTTCCGTATACATATATGTATGTGGTAATAATATAAAACAAAAAAACAACTAGAAACATTTTTTAATTTAGTTTTCTTACTGAAAATGTGTAAAATTCTTTAAACTTTTTATTGAAATATAAAGAAAATATATTAAATTTTATTTGTGAATAATTTTATTGTCTTTTGCAAGTTCAGTTGTAGCGCATTTAATCAGTTCACTTCAATATATAAGCGATATGCTTTTTCCAGAACACCTACTTGGCGATTTCAAATCGCAAAGCATATTTCTTGCGTTATACGTTTCTCAGAACACCTATTTGGCGTTTTTAAATCGAAAATGCTAAATTTAAACGATTTGCGTTTCTCAGAACATGCATGAACAGCTGTTTTCTCGTGCTTTCGAAAAATTAAAAGCACGTCGAAACCCGTAAATTCACGTGATTTGCAGAACAGCTTCAAATTGTCTGCGTGCTTTCAAAACGGTTCGTGATTTTAAAGCATACCGTTTTAAGAACAGGCCTGTAAACATCATTATTTGGAAGGACAAACGCCGAAAGGGACAAAAGAAAAGCTCGATAAATATTACGACGAATCTACTCTGGGCATTGATCAATTTTAACTAATTTAATTCTAACATTGTTAATGCTGTAATAAAGTTTGTTTTAGTTTTTCTTGTTGTTATTGTTAATGTTAAACCTACACAAACACTACTCCCTCTTTCATCATCATAACCTATTTTCCTAGTTCCTGTACAGTGCACTGCATATGTAGCGGCCATCCCTGGAGTTCTGCTCCAAGATAAAAATAAAGATGTGAGTAAAACTCATTTGTTCGAAAACGTTTTGCTGTATTTACAGTTAACACCGTGCGATTTGCTTGGACCACCCTTTGCATACATACACACACAAGTATATCAAATTTTAAAGAATCGTGTGAAGTTTTAATCCTTATGACAAATACAAATCATTTAAACAAAACAGCAACAAACGAGTTCTTTCTGAAGGTGAAAAAAAAATTTATATACTATTATACTGTCCAACGAAACAGAGGGAAAAGAACGCCAACATTTTGTTATTTTATTTGGCAACAATATTTTGTTCTTTTAAATTAAACTTGTGTTTTTGTTTGGCCAGCCCTCAGTAGAGTAGACTGTTGGAAACCAAAACATGAATAACAATCTGTACAAATTCACAATACAGGAACGGCAACAACTATCTGCAACAACTGTTGCTGACTTTGTTTTTATAAGACTTCCTCTTGGTGTTTTATTCTATACCTTTTTTCTTCCTTTTTAAAATTAATGAATTGAAAATCACAAACAATCAAAAACCATGGACAAGAATTGGGAAGAAAACTAACCACTGACTGGCAATTGATTGAAACAACAGCTCCAACAATAACACTAACAGCAACCACAATATACCGAGACACGCTTTTAATTTTATCATAAAACTTTAATTTACGATCCATGAATGAATAAAATACATACATACTCGGACATAAATTTTTGCCTGCGAAGTGTTACTTTAGCGGGGTAAATTATAATATTTTGAACTTTTAAAACTTTTGAAAAATTGCTATTTTTTAATCGTTAGCCTTTGTTAACGACTTTTTGTGTCATTTAACGCGAGACAAGGAGATTGAAACATTGCCGAATATTTTTCTCGTTGTACGTCTTTCACAGCAGACCATTTAGGAAACTCTAAACAAATTTCATGGTCTATAAACGTCTCCTGATTTCGACGAACTAAAAAGCAGCTTGAAAAGAATCAACTTTCTTCTAGTTATAAAATAACGCAAAAAGCCCTCAGCGTATATCAGAAGAGGACCAGCCAAATACTCCTTTAGAATGGTAGAACAATTGCTCTCATCGTTAAGCGTATCGTGGCAGCTAGCATGCATATATGTGTGTATATAGCTTTTGCTATCCAACTCGTCCACCTTAACTCGTCGTCGCGCCCAACAATTGCTCGTCATTGATAAACCTTATGCATAAATGTTTGAATTTGCGCGCTTACAAGGCGCAATTGATTGAAGAACTAAAGCTTGTTGACCATTCCAAGCGTTTTCATTGGTATAAATGGTGGCAAGAAATGGCAACAGTGGATGATCAGTTTTCGAAGAAAATCATCTTCAGTGATAAGGCACACTTTCACCTCAGTGGATTCAATCTTGGTTTTCGAAAAACCAATGCACCCAGAAAGAGTGACTGTTTCATGCGGTTTATGGGCTGGCGGCATCATCGAGTCGTATTTTTTTCAAAATGTGGCCGGTCAGGCAGTTACTGTGAGTGGTGTTCGCTATCGTGAGATGATAACGCACTTTTTATGGCCCGAATTGGAGTATATGGATGTGGAGGATAAGTGGTTTCAAGAGAACGGTGCCACTTGTCACGCAGCTTACGAAACGTTAGATCTTTTGTGCGACAAATTCAATAGCCGTAGTGGTGATGTCAATCGGCCGCCAAGATCATGTAATTTGACACCGTTGGAATTCTTCATTTGTGGTTATTTGAAAGAAAAGATGTACGTAGATAAATCAGTAACAATTCAAGATCTAAAGGAGAGAGAGTGAAAAAGATTTACATCAGCACCTGCCTTTACGGCCTTATCTTATGATGGACCAATTCCATGGAATGAATTATTCACGATTCACCACCGCTCTCGTGTGGTTTACCAAGCACACACAAGTAGCAATTCTTGCCAAATGGGCAACCCCTTGTTCAAGAGTTCGGGCCTTCTAATCCCTCCTGTATGCAATTTCCTAGCAATCAATGGAAGACAAGTTTTAATGAGTTGGTAGACCGAAGCCCACTAGCAGCGCCAGCCCTTAAACTAACTCACCCGCTCAGCCATCACCACTGGTTCCTTACAGTACACTTATCTGTTGCAAGGCAACAGCAACTCGGGGGGTTGTTAGCCCCCGAAAAATGCCACGCACCAACAATTATCAGGGATGCTAACTCCCTCTTCCTGCTTCTTTATGTTTAAAACACAGGCAGAATGTTCCAGCTAAGGTAGGCACCTCAACAATGATCAGCCCGGGTTGAACTGCAAGCGGAACCACCCGGGGGCATGTTGATCCCCGTTCTGCCAATATATAACCATAGTTTTATTTGCGACAACAAACGGGAGACTCCTTCTCCACTTTTCCCGAAAAACAGAGTGCCCTGGTTTGGAATACGACAAGGCAATACCTGTTCTTTGGGGGGAAGAGCTACAGAATGAGATAATTTGGCACATTAACGGCATAGAACTTCAATTATGCCTCAGCGTCATCGAAAATTTGAGCCATCGGATGGAGACATGCCACCGAAGTCGCGGCGTCCACTTCACCGATATTTTGTTCCCGATGCTGATTTTGTTTTATTCAAAATCAACATCGGCCCTTAAAATTTAACAATTTTTCATAGGAGCTAACTTAATCATCAGTATAATTGGAAATTATATTTCCAAAATATTTGATAACATTTTTCGAGAGTTTCCAAGTCTACTGATGATTAGGATAGCTCCTGCGAAATGTCGACTTATAGACAACTAAGAAACGTAAAAAGCAGGTTTGTATTTTTTGTTTGGATATGATGTTTATGTCTGAATAATCGAATGCTAAGGTGAAACATATTGAGTGCATTTCAAACAACTTTTCTAGATGTATCACTCATAAATGCCACATATCTTTCAAAATACAATTCAACAACTTTGATTCATAAATTTCCCAAGTTTTTCAACGTTAATTCTGAAAAAAATACGTTAACAAAATATTTGTTTATTTATTAAATCATAACATTAATTATGCGCTACCCGTTGTGTACAAACATTTATATTTAACCGTATATTTTTAGCATTTTGTAAATCAGTGACAAGTAAAAATTTAAGATTTTCTCAAATATTTAATTCTTGAACCAACGACCTATGAAATGAGTGCACCCATTTCCTTCATATATAACATACATACTCGTATACAAACTTACCTCCCAGTGACTAAACATTAGTTGAGGGCATGCCAAGCCTGATGTCTGTTTTCGTATTTCCTGGGCAAAGTTGAATGATTCAATTACCGGTAAAATAGCCATTACGGAAAAGTTGCCAGAGCCCTGAGTCAAATCGCCAGATAAGATCTTGCCATGGCGTTTGCCAATGACAGCGTACATTTTGCCTAAAAGAAAAAAATATATTTTTTACTTAAAACTCTTGAATATCGAATTTGAAGTAACGAAATGTTATTCTCTTTAAAAATCATCTAAAACTGCTTTAGTTTTTATATCTGCCATTATCTCCTATTTTAACACAAGTTCTTTTATCTTGCATTCATTTTATTAACTCATAGTAATAATGACTTTTTTTTAACTAATTGATTTCTGTAATTCTATCGTGATTTGTTTAGGGGACAGAGCAAGCGGAAAAAGCAATTTCACATTATAATTTTATTTGATTAAATTAAAAAAATGAAATCGTAATTTTTTCATGCTGTTTAATTTCTTGTCCTTCCGCTTGTGTCTTTACTTTTGTAGTGCTTTGATTTTTTCTTTCTTTTCTTTTTATATCCGTTTGTTTCCATTAGAGATGGCTTATGGAGTGTATCCATTTAAGATTATTATCAATGGCGAGCTACAGTTGGTCAGTAGTGGGGAAATCTTTTAATCATTGAAAAAGAGTGCAACATTTTCATTTTAGAAGAATGTTGTGTGTTATGAAAACCATAAATCAATATTTTTGTTTTAAGAAATTACTCTTTTAAAATTAGTTCTTCAGATCAGGGCTGTCACTTTGGTCTGGTTGGTAGACTTTTTTTTTGTATACTAAAAATTTGTCTGACAAAAAAAGATAACGAACATTTTGAAAAGTTTAATACACCGTTTTTTTTTATTATTTTTTATATCAAGTCTCTCAGTCTGTTTCATGTATACGCTATTAAAAACAAATCACACAAGATTTAAAAAATGTAAGTGAACAGGCTGAACAAGCTGAGCCCTCTTGGATCCAATTTTGTCCCTTTGCACAGTGGTCAAGTTTCTAAGGAAGGCGTTGAGTTTACTCAGCTATAGTCATCAAAATTAACATTAATATTTATGTTTACGATATAGATATTACTTACATATATATTGGAAATATTGTTAGGCAGAAGTTTTTTTTTGTAGTGTATTTAAATTTTGTTGTTAATTGTAAGTGTCCAGTTAGGTTTTTTTTTAATTAGGACAGTTATTTAAGAATTAAGGAAATTTTCTAATTTTAAATAATATTTAAGAAAGATTATAAAGCTTTATTTGTTTTTTATAGTAAATAAAATATGTATTATGATTAAGTCTATTTGAACAGAAAAATTATGTGTGAGTAAATTTATTGAACAAGGGGCAAATGAAAGGTAAGGTGGTGACGTGAGTGTGGTGTATGGGTCACAGTGCAATATTTGGGGAAAACTGATGACCATGGCTAGGAAGGGCGGTTGGAGAGCAACATGACTCTCCTTAACGCTGTGCAGGTGATAGGTAGATTCCGTGTATGTTTGTTGTAGTACAAGAAATTTTTATTGGTATGGTCCTGGGGAGCTGGACGAGGGTTGGGACCCCTACTGAGTAGTCTCATGCCTACGGAGCTGGTCGTCGTTTAATCCCACGTTAGCAGGTAACTCATAACAATAATAGCTTGTTTTTATGTTTCTTAGCTTTTTTCGGTCTTGGCTCTTCTGGACGCTTGCATTGGGACGATTGGGCTTTGGTTTATTGATTGATTCGTCACCAGTTATGACCTTTTTGAGCAAATCTGGATAGTCGTTGACGACTGGATAGTCCTGAGCAATGTCCATGCGACGTTGTTTTTGCTCAAAATTTAGTAAAAAATCGAAGAACAAAACACAACTAATTTTTTTTTTATCTGTAGAAACCAAACTGGAAATCCGAAATGGCTGATATTGCCAACATATTTAACAGACATGTGTACCAACATAACAGAAAAAAAATGCAAAAATCGAACATACGTAGCTCACGAAATTTGAAAATAATAATTATTTTTAAATCAGACTTCGTATCTAAGTATGACATCTATGATACTCGTGTATTTATTCGGACTATCAGTTACTTCTACGGCCATCTGTTGCAAAACGGCAATAGCAATTTTGTACATCTAATGTATTTTTTCCATATCTATGATGTAATCAGTATTGTTAAAGATCAAAACCAATCAATAATCATTAATTCACACCGATACAGTAGCATAACTTTAGTTCACCAACATCCTCGGCCGTGTGCAGGAGAGGGGAAGAAGCTTATCGGTGACAGTAGGGTATCCAACTCTATTGACTCACTGGAGCATCGACGCAGTGTGGGGTGCGTTACTCTGTTCTATCGTTACTACAATGGATTTTGCTCTGACGAGATTAGGGATCTTGTTCCCGAAACTCTCACATTTTTACGTAGCATACGTTCATTGTCCAGAGCTCATCCATTTGTGGTCGATTGCCCGGGAAATCGTACAACACATTGCAGAGAGAATTCGTTTTTCAGCCGTACGCTTCGTCTGTGGAATAAGTTGCCTGCAGACGTGTTTCCTGTCTGTTATAACGTTGGAAAGTTCAAGTCAAATGTTCACAAACACTACTCCCTCTTTCCCTTCCTCATAACCTGTTTTCCTAGTTCGGGTACAATGCACTACATATGTAGCGGTCATCCCCTGAGTACTGGTCCAAGCTAAAAAAAAAAAAAATCAAATTTTTTGTAATAGCCTTCTGCCCCACTGTATCTTCAAATGAAGATCATGTTGATAATTATTGTGCTGTTCACTGGAGTTTTTGTCACTGTTGTCGTCCATTCTATACCATCTTTTGCATTTAATCGTTTTCTATCGTGTTTTTAAGTTTTATTGCTGTTGTTTGTGTTCTTGTTGCTTTGTTTCTGTGTTTTTTTTCTTTTGCAGTTTTTGTTGTTGTAACGTTTTATGTTTTTTAATTTTACTTGTCAACATTTACTTTGGCTGTTGTAAAGTTGATGGTTCTGTTCGTGATATTATTATTGTTGTTATTGTTATTATTATTATTGGTTATTTATTTTTATCCAACTTTTAAGACCGGAAACTAATTCCTGTTGCTTGTGGTATTTTTGTCTCAATTTTTTTTTCTGTCCACTTTATTTTCTTGTTCGGTCAAACAAACAAACAATCAGACAAAACAATGATCAATGTATTCTTTAAGGATTTAAGATAAAAATTGTAACGAACTTATTTATAAGAATGAAATATTTATTTAAATACATACACGTGTTCGCGCGAGAATGGCTGTTTTAGTGGCCTGCTTCCACGTGAAAACAGATCTAAAATATATTTTTATTTGTTCTCGCACACTTTTAAAACAAAGAAATTTTAAAATCGGTTCATAAATAGGTATAAAACGATACGACTAAATACAAGTAAATATTCGATGCTTTTCATTCGACGCCAAGTACTTTTGGTATCGATGCTTTACTATCGAGTACCCAGTAGTTATCGGTCAAAACTATGAGTATGGGTCAGAAATATTCTTTCCTTGTTGACAAGCAAAAAACTGAGTTGGTCACCATTTTTAGCATAATTTTTATTTGTTTTCATATATAATTTGTGCGCGCAAATGAAACTACCAAAATCATATGTATGGTTGCATTTCATAAAAATGGCGGTAAGATTGCAGTCGCGTTCTTGAGATACTAAAATAAATAGTCCAGCTACTAAAACCATTAGAATTTGTCACTAAAAAATCTACAAGCTAGAATTATGTGACTTTGTTATGATAGAACTCCTGCACTTTAAAAATCTTTGCTTCCAGGATCCTAAGCAAGACATATCAATTTCAGCCAGTGGATCAGTAGATCAAGCCCTTAAGGACAATTTTGATTTTTGGCTCCATGCGTTCTTCCCTGCGACTGATCGTAAGAAGAAATCGATCGATACCAGTATGTATCGACGCTCTTTATTCGATAACGACTAGCTATCGATACTTTGCAATCGATACCTTACTGGTATCGTTTCATCAATATTCATAACCTGCATTCGTACGGGTGTTTTGCCTTCTTGTCTTTCCCTTACAGGGTAACAGGCAGAATAAAGACTATTGTCGGGGGTGTCGGTTTTGCTGATTGTCGGTTTGATCTCTAATAATGCATTTATTTGGTGTCATGAAATCAATTCGGTTTCGCTATTTTCGAATGAAAATAAAACCGATATTCGAATCAGCTGTTGTTTTTATTTATTTATTGAATCTAAACAATGTGAACTAACAACAATAAGTACTACAATTTTAATACTAACACAAGTCCAGCCAACGCTTGACGAAGAGTTTTATTTTGCGGGAACTGTACCGGCGAAATTACCTATTCATCACTCTGATGGTGGCAAGGGTATCCCTTCTTCTCAACCGAGTATGGTCGCCAAAATTAAGTATATTGCGTGCAACAGGATTTGGGCGAAGTACCAGCTTACTGATAAATCTTGTCACATACTTAGAGAATTCCTCTTTTACCAGCGGAACCCCCCGATCCTTATGAGTTCGTGAAATTTTTACGTACCATAGAGCTGCAGTAATCCTTTCAAGAATTTGATTTTGTCGAATTTGAATTTTTTCAATGTTTGACCTTGAGGCGGTGCCCCATAATTGAATTCCGTCGCACCATATAGGCTTGAGAGTTACGAGTACAATGCATAACAAAAGTTAACAATCTAACTTCAACGTAGAATTTCTGACCATATGCCAATTTAATTGCGCTGCATTTAATTTCAATCGAGTGACTTTTGCATCAATAAAATCGCCTTCTCTGATAACAAATTTTCGGTCACATAAGCAGTTTTCCAGAAGCTTATGAGTGTTTGGAGGTAAGTTCAACTTTATTTTGTGTATTAAACCGGCGTGCCACAATTTACCAAAAGCTTGGGAAACGTCAATGAATACACTCAAAATATTATGTAGTATAATTAACGACAAATAAAAATTATCGACAAATGAAAATATCGTTCCTTAAAATTAAAGTAAAATTTAATTTATTTTTGAAAGTTAAAAAATAACTGAACACCGTAATACTTGTATTTATTTATTTATTTTAACATTCCTTTGTGATTTTCAACTCTCGAAAAAGCAAACTAAAATTTTCGTAAAAATTACGGATTTTAATTTTTGTTTGAAATTTTCAACTATCCAAAAATAAACCACAATTTCAATTAAAATTACACATTTATACATTTATTTTCCATATACTTTTTGCCCTGAAAAGTCTTATGGTGCTGTGTTTAGCCCACAAGCCGAATTGATGATTAGAGATACAACATCCCACAGCGTTCCATATTGGAGTCAACTTCGCCATTAATAACAGTTTTGAAATTATTGGAAGTAGATTTATTGGTCTATATGATTCTGCTTTAGTCGGATCATTCCCTGGTATCATAGTAATCATAGACACTTTTCACTAGGAATACGAAGTAACTCTCAGGCGGTCTAACAGCATATGGAAGTAATTCAGCTGCATCATTTGTAATAAAAACGTTCTCAAATGGGTAACATACACCATCTCCATTTCCCAATCGGTTTTTGCCCAATCTCCAGTTTAAATTCGCCGCTTATCTCTAACGGGTCTTTCCAATCCTCTTGTCCAAGTTGAAATAATATATTCTTCATGGTCCACTTTTATTCATCAGTAAAAATTTAAGAACTTTGTTAATACTAGATTTAGGATTTAAATTTTCCTTTAAAATATAATCGAATTCTGTACCATTTTTTGCACTTCCTCTTATAATTTCCGATTTCACTAGACCAGTCATAAAGTTTAAAGTTGTATCTAGAGAGACCATTTATAATTTCTTGATTTCACTAGACCAGTTGTAAGGTTTGAAATTGTATCTAGAGGGACCATTTCAAATTTCTTCTTAAAACAATCTTGCTTATTCTAAGAGTCCTTAAAGTAGTCACGTTTCTCAACGTAAAAAAATTCTGGGTAGTACACTCGCTATGACTGGGAGTTACTGAAAATCTCTATCTATTCTCTTAGGTCTAGGAAATGTGTAGCATGTATTAAAATTATATCAATCACTCTTATCAACGATGAGAGTAAACGCGAAAATTGTTTGATGTCGATTGAAGTGAAGACCATCTTCGGAATGTGGGAGAACATATACGACTAAATAGTTGAAAGATTCTATTTGAAATTGTTTCTCCAGCTAAAACTCTACACGATACATGTGTTGTTATGAATTCGGCCAATGTTTCTTAATACGTTACTATAAATTTATTTTTGCACGCTGCCTACCTCAGTCGATGGATTGATGATATTTGTTGTTGAACACAAACTTAATAGTACAGATTTTTTTCAATTATTCCTAGCGAAATTTTATTTTTGCTGACATATGTGTATGGGTTGCAAATGGATTTGTAATTTGAATTTGTTTTAATGGAATTTTGATTCAAGAATGAACAAATATAATTAGATTTGAAAGGGAAACTGATAATTTTTACAACTTTATATTAAATTATATTGAATTAAACATTTCTGCACAAAAATATTCATCTCAAGCTAATAAGAAAGTGAATACACTTTTTGGGGGACACTAAGCTGTGTAAATAATTGTTTAGAGCATTGCAGTATTTGTAATAATTTTGAATACAGTAGAACCTGGAGAAAATTAACTCGTTTCAAATATTTCAACATTTGCGTGCTGTTCTGAAAGACATGAATTCTTCAACAGAGTTTTTCGTTCACTGATCTGGAAATTGGCTACTTTTAGAAGATTCTCAGCGATAGCAATGAACTTTATTTCCGTTTTTTATTAATTATCATTATTGTCATCAGATAATATTGATTTAGTTAGTCATTACAGCATTCAATTACCATGTTGTGAGGTATATAGAGCCACATAATTACTGAGTGATCGTATGGATTTTGCCGGAGCTGTTCTACAGGTAATATTTGAGCTTCTCTATCCGCAAAATGTTCATTTAATTCATCAATTTGGTAAAAGTAAAGTTGTGGCATTTGACAAAGTATTGCATGCTGCAATGCTGTCAAAACTCATACCTCTTCGTGTTCGTAATGACTTCTCTAAATTTTTACCGTGTTTTCTCAGAGATCGCTCTATACGCTTTATAAAAGACCGAATCTCATCTGAAGACTTCAATACAAACTCAAATAAACTGCAAGACTTCGATCCTTCTCCCACTTTTCTTATTTTTTTAATGACCTTTCTATATCAAACGTTAAACCCTATGCTATGATAGCAGCATTTGTCATTGATACTCATTCGGCTATGGGTCTAATAAATTTGAGATTAGCGCCATGAGACAAAATATTAATAAATCTATCAACAACGATCTTCTAACAATATCTGAGTGCTGTCGTTTGTACAGGGTTGATTTTAGCGCCTCAGTATTGTCTGGATACACAACCACAGGTGCTACTTCATCTATATTCATGGATATTATATTGAGGAATCGAATGCCCTTAATGTTCTTGAATGAAAATACAGTGTGATGTTCTGAACACCGAACACATTTTCATGTCTCAAAAGAAGCTTTAAAGTGCTTTTGCGTTTTTGAAATGCTGTAAGATATACAGAGTGGCGCCTAACGCAGGCACTTTAATTTCTAGGGCCTTTGTTGTATTAAATAAAACTTTGGAAGCCGCATAAGATTGATTTTCGCTTCCGGTTCTCTCATCAAAGACATAACTTGGAGCGGCAAAGCCCCTGGGTTCTGCTTTGTAGATCATCATGGCGCTGATAATGGTTGAGGTACCTTGGCTGTAACGTTCTGGCTGTGTTTGTTTAAATCTAAATGGCAGGGAGGGGAATTAGTCTTCCCTGATAAATATGGTGCATGTCGGTTTTCGGGGGCAGTTTGTTATCATTTTCAATCAAATGAATATTTTTTTATATATTTTTATTGGATTTGATTTCGATAAAATAAATTTTAATATGTAATAGTTTATTATATTAAAATTTAATATCTATTGTATTTGATCGTGTTTATATAATTGATTCTTATTTTTGCAGCTAAAGATCTTTAGCTACAAAAAAAGAAATCAATTTTTATATTAAAAATTTTAAAATTAAAGGCAGGTGACTTAGTTTAAGGACTGTAGCTCTTAAATGGGCTCCGGCTTATCAGCATATTAAACTTTGTATTCAATTGACTGACTGTAGAATTGCGTACAGGCTTTTTAGCAAGGGGTTTGTTCATATGAATACATTCTTATGACATAAGTTGCGACTTGTGTTAGCCTTGTAAGTTACATGGGGACGCTGGTAAATCCCGAACAACTCATCCAGTGGAGATGATGAATCATCAAATAACGCCAGCAAGTCACATGCTATGGTAAATCAATGACACATCCTGTCACAATGTCGGAAGATTTAAATTAAATGTTCAAAAATATTAATCCCTATTTTCTTCTTTAACCTATTTTTTATGTTTTTTTTTTTTATCCACCACAATGTATACATGTGTAGAGGTATTTTCCTGAGTGCTAGACCTAACTAAAAAAAAGGGAAGAAGAAAATCGCTACTAATCAGATTATATTTGCACCAGAAAGTGTAGATTAGCGTTGGAATATGTTGTATAAAAACTCCGGTTAACTGTTTTATTATTTCCAATTTTAAAACGGCTAAATAAACTACACAACCAGTTTGACAAGCAACAAGTTTCCTTTTTTAATCAGACGGATCAGTTGCGAATCCAATGAGTGCTGGCGGCAACCATATATATATTTTTAAGTTTTTTATGGTTTCATTATATTCCTTTTTAACTTAATTAATTTTAAATTAATTTTTGCAAACTATTAAATCCTATATTTTTTAGTTTCTGTTGCTATATATTTTACTTCCTATTTACAACAAAGCAGACTTTTACATAATTCTATAAATTATATAAAAAACTTCTTCTTTAACCACTTTGTGTGCTTCTCCTGTTTTTACTTTGCTCTACAAACTTTTCACTGAAACGATAGAACTTAGGTAGAACTATACAGCACAAACGGTTTGACAAATATTCAACATGGTAGCACACAAATGCTGCCAATATTTGTGCAAACAAGCAAACACCACCGTAAACAAATCAAAATGTTTGTACAAACGTAAAATTTAAACTTGTTTGCCAAACCGCATGTAGTTTATTTGGCCCTTTAGACAATTAGCAGTTTCAAAAGGTCAGTTAACCTTTACGGGATTCTACTGTAATCAGAACAATTATACAGAACTTTCATGTCTGTGCCACATCATGTATTTTTTTGTTCATTATCTTTTTGCAAAAAAAGAAAAAATACTATTGCTGTTGTACGGATATGATGTTGACGAAGATACCGATGCTGCTGCTGAACGTTTCAGTGGATTAGTTTAGCAGTTATAAATACGCGAGTATGTGTTAAAGGAAGCTTGTGCGCACGCGCTTTAAGCACACGCCAAAAGCAAAAAAAAAAAAACGAAGAAAAACATTTTGTGACCAACATCATCGTCGTCGTCATCTTGTTTCTGGTTCTTCTTTCTTTCTTTTATTTATTTTTATTTTATGATTTTTTTTTTGCCTTCGTTAATCGGAAATCTTAAGAAGAGAGTTTACTTGTTTGTCTGAATGTCAAGTTAAATATGATATGCTGATCGTTCTGAATAAATTCAAGTTTCGAAGATTTCGATTGAATTTTTTTCGGTCAATATTATCGCTGTCGCTTAAGTGCGCGTAAACGCAATTTTATACATTTTTACATATACTTGTAGACGAATTGTATTAGTTAGTAATTTATATTTATTTTCATAAGAGCGCTTAAATAATAATTAAAGACTTTTGGGTAACTGACTATAAAACAATTGAATGTAATTAAAGAAAAGAAAAAATCAATTATGATATTTATTTTTTTCCGTAACGAGTAATAGTTTTTGTTATGGTTGCTTCCTTGCCAAAGAATAATTTTAAAATTTTTTTTAATAAATTATTTATTTATCTATCATTAATATATAAACTTATTTAAAGAAATTGTGTTAGAAGCAATTAAATTTAATTATAAATTAAAATTGCATAATTTTATAATAAACGCAAACAATTTGATTAATTTCAAAACGATGCGATTTCATTTCCATTTTTGGTTATTGAATGACTTTGGTAAAGACGAACTAAAAGCGTAGATTTGCAATCATACAAACGTCTAAATAATGACCAACTAAAGGATCTAAAATATATGTTTGTATATAAGAAACCCACTTTAGATATAGTAAGGTCAATAATCGTTCATTTAATAAGTTTCGAGCTTTAATTAAAAAAAAAAAAAAAATCAGCCCCAAAAACAAGTGAGCTATGGCCACACTCTTCACAAATTTAAAAAAAAGTTATGCTGTAAACTTCAAAAATACTTCATTCATAAGTAGCAAACTGCAAATTGTTATAGAAATTTACACACACAGAGAAATTTTGTTAAAAATATACTTATAGATATCAAATCATAACACTTATTCACAAAATACCAAAATAACCCAACAAACATAATAGACCCAAACTAAATAGAGCAGCCGAAGAGGCATTTTTTATAGCTAAGTTTGGTGTATGAAATCGAAATTGCTAAACCATTATTTGATTGACTGTTATATGTTTATATCGTGTGGTAGAAAAATAAATATTAATGGTTACCGGAATCTTCAAATTAGGAAATGTAAGTTGCCAAAAAAGTACAATATATGCTGATAATGGGTTAAGTTAGATAGGCAGGCCGCTGAGTTCCTTAGTATATCCCAAGTTGTCGAGCTTACTTGGTTCTTGGAAAGTAAGGGAAATAGGTGAAATAGAAAATGGTGGATATAGTGGTTGTGGGGTGGAGAAAGGCTATTGATATAGTGCTTGTGTGGTGGGGACAAGTGGGAAAAATTTTAATGTGGCGTTACGTGCTACTACGAGGGCGGTTCGGAAACTTCTTGTCCTATCAATGAAAGAGAATAGTTAGTTTTTCAAAAATATTTTTATTATTATTGGATTAAGTGTATTGAAACTTAATCCAAATCTTTTCTAGCAGTTCTATCCCTTGATTAAAATAGTTTTCCTCAAGGTATTCAAAATAGTGGTTTACAACTGTAATTGCATCTTCATTTGAGGTAAAACGTTTGCCAGCTAGGAATTTTTTAGATTTGGGAACAGGTAAAAGACACTGGGGGCAAAATCAGGAAAATAAGGTGGGTGGTCAAGCAACTCGTACTTTAGTTCGTTGGTTTTAGCAATTGTTAAAACACTCTTGTGCGCTGGTGCGTTTTGATGAAAAATTATTATTTGTGTTGTAAGCCAGCACGTTTTTCTCGAATTTGTACATTTAATTGATCCAAAAGTTTGCAATAGTACTCTGGATTTATTGTTTTACCCTTTTGCAGATAGTCAATCAATAAAATACCTTTGAAGTCCCAAAAAAACCGTTGCCATAATCTTACCAGCCGATTGAATTGTTTTTCCCTTGTTTGGGGAACTTCCTCCAGCTTCAGTCCATTGTTTGGATTGTTCTTTTGTCTCTGGAGTATAGTGGTGGATCCATGTCTCATCAGCAGTTATGAAACGACGCTTAAAATCCATTTTGTTTCGCTTAAAACGATCCAAACAAGCTTGAGAAATGTTCATTCTTATGCGTTTTTGGTCGACTGTTAACAAATGCGGCATCCATCTTGCAGAAAGCTTTTTCATCTGTACGAGTAGTTCTTCATGCAAAATTAAATGGACTCGATCATTTGAGATGTCCATGATATTAACTATTCTCACTCACTTTTATTCGTCGATCATTTAATACGCTTTCATGCACTTTGGCTGCAATTTCTGTTGTTGTTGCTATTTTTGGACGTCCACTACGTTGTTCGTCTTTAATGCTTGTACGACCACGTTCAAATTCAGCAGCCCAATTTTTTACTGTTGCATATGAAGGAGCACTTTCACGTAACACATTCACCGTATCATTATGAATTTCTTGTCCCGATAAACCTTTATTATGTAAATATTTAATGACACCACGCATTTCTAATTTTTCCATTGTAAAAAAATCGCGGATGCGTCTTTTGTAAACACCTGTTTCTATATGAAGGAGTTACCAGATCGAAACAAAATTTAACATGTGTTCATAGCAGAGATGGAAGTTTCCAAAACACTTAACTTTTTTCTGTTTATACCGCGTTTTTTGTGCTAGGCTAAGAAGTTTCCGAACCGCCCTCGTATACTAGCCATCTGCTGCTCCTTAAAAAGGAGGCTAGCACGGTCAGGCTGAGGCCAGACGTAACAGGCTATTAAAACTCTGCTCGTCTAGATATCTTAGGCCGAGCATATTCCGAGGAGGTGAAGGGCTGTCTGCTCTTCGTTTTCGTTTTGGCAACTTCTGCAGAAGTCGTTATAGAGTACTGGAAAGCATGCCAGGTGGATACAGGCAGTGGCCAGAGATGCAGGCAAGTTTAAAAGCTCTTTTATTCTGCAAAAGTTAATGTGCGGCCGCAGGATTCTTGATGTAAGGAATGTAGGATCTGTGAACCATCTTTTTTGGGCGCGTTTCAGCGTGTAAAGCGTTATCCCTTTCCAGCATGCTGTTTGCTATAGAGATTGATGTCCCTATCCTATAGGGTTGTCACCTTTTTGGCTGGTTCATCAGCGATGTTGTTGCCGTTACTAAAACCATGTCCACCATACCCATTTTAGGTTATTATGATAATAACAATGACGAACTTTCAATTGACAAATATAATTCCTTAGTACTCTTGCATCAAAACGCGAAATGAAATATGATGATATGTAATTGAGTTACATCAGTACCTGTCTTGACGGCCTTATCCAAAAATGAACCAACTCCATAGAGTGAATTATTGACGATTCCCTAGCGTTTCCGTATGGATTGCGAGACAGGTCGCAAATTTTACCATAAGTTTATACCTTTAGCTGCAAACCTCACCTAACGTTCCCTACATTACAGGTATCTGTTGCAAGACAATAGGACGTGCATGCACCATAATTATCAGAGAAATTAATTTCTCTACCTGCGATTCTAAGTTTTAACCACAGTCAGAAAAGATACCGATATTATCTGCAAACTGCACCTTCCGGGAACTTTGACGATTCCTGCTTCAACAATTAACCTTTGGTGAGCGTCCAACACAACATAAATCTTGCGACTTCCTAGAGTTTTATTTGTTACAACAAACGAGGAACTCTTACTCCCCTATGCTCCAGAAAACAGAGAGCCTTGGTTACGCGTACATCAACGCCCACAAGAGGTGAAATGCAAAAGACATTTGGTAAGCAAAGAAATTACACAAATATTATTCAAAGTATTTTTCACATATCAATCGGCAACACTGGGAATTTGGTGATCATTAATGAGTTTTCATTATTTTTTTACGAAATGGGTCAAATTGGCTGTTACACATTGCAAAACTTCAACAGTATGTTTGTTGGGATGAAACAATTCCTGACCAATACATGTATTGTATAAAGAGAATAAACCACATTTAAGAGAACCCTTTAAAAGTTGAAAAATCAAAAGAGAATTCTTTAAGATAAAAACCAATACGTGAGTGTTTGGAGTTGCTTGAACATGTATTGGTTTTCATTCAAGTTTTTTGTGTTTCCTTCAATAAATTGGAAACATTTAAGGCAGGCAGGTACAAACATAGATACACTCTCATACATTCGCACGAACAGAAACTCTCGCGAGCATAATGACTATCTGTGTAGTAATTAAGGTATGCATAGATTGTGTGCGTGAGTTGGTGTATGTGTGTGTTTTATGTGTGTTTATCAAACAAAAAATATTTTGTAAAAATCTCAATACACTTTTGTTGATGCGATCAGTTTTAAAAGTAACGTCATATGAGTTGGTAGTAAAATACCAGACGTGGTAGTAAACAACAACGGGAGTAAAAAATTCGAAAACGTGTTCTATTAACGATTCTAGACGTGTTTTTTTCTACTGGATTGTGTGTTTTTTAAATATTGCTGCGTTTAAATAAATATTTACAAGATATTCAATAAAAATAACACATTCCTAAGTGTAAAAAAAATACAATAAAAAGTATGTAAAATAAAAAGCCAAAGTTAATAAATTTATTAACAACTTGTTTATTTGCCCGTCGTCTCACAACACTCGCAGAGCAACAACTCTCCGTCTCTTTTGGTGTAACTGTATGTACGCGAAGAGACAACAACTGAATCAAAATATAATACTAAAAAAAATACAATAAAAATAAAACAAAGTAATAAATATCAGCATTTTTGTTTTAATGAATGAAATTTTTGTTTTTTTACGTTTTTATGAATGAATTTTTTTTTTATATTTAAACAACATAAAGTGAGCTGCTTTTAACAACAATAACAGCAACTACAGCGAGACATTTCAACTGTATTTATTTGTACAAATAAAAACAACAGCGAAAAACAAGTTGCCTGAGTTTTGTAGTGTTTTTTAAATGAATCGATTTTTTTTTTTCATTACAACAAAATTAAACCAAAAGAGTTTTTTTCTAAATAAACACAAATTATACTTTAAAAACCTGATTTTAGTGAAAATTTCTACGATTTTTTTTTAATTTCCTACGAAATTTTTGGGATTTTTTTTTGTAGGTACAGCTTAATAGAAAATTAAAATTATAGATAGTTGAAGTCATAGTTCTTTTTTTGTGGGTGGCGTGATATTTATAATGCCTACTAGATCATTTATAATATTAAAAATCTGAAGATGGTTTTAAAAATATGTTAAGATCGACATACTTATGTATTCTCTCTCTTCAATGCAGATTTTCAGTAATCAGTTAATAAATATTTTGACTACGGACTTGCAAAGGCATTTGTGGACTCAAGGAAGAATTTAGTAAAAATAGTTGTTAAACAAGTGTAGCTAATCTTTTCAACAATAAACCAATATATTATCCAAGATTACTTTTATGGTGTACATATCGTTGATCTCTTGTAGAACTCGCTTAACTCACTTCAATGTTCAACAAAAAAAAAAAAAAAAATATGAAAAAACAAAAAATGCGCTGAATCAGTTAAAAAATTGTTTGAATGTGGAGCCTGTAAAAGAATTCATGAACAATTATTTATTTATTTAGTAACTACACAGTTGCAAAGTAAATTTGCAAAGTATAGAATGCACAGCATGAGCGGGGTGGCAAAGACCATATGCCCTAAGATGGTATTAACAGTACTTTTGTAGTGTCGCTGTGACTAACTATAAAGACCTATGCCTTCACATAGGAAGTTCCACGTGGTTAACAATGAATAACCTCTAAAAAAACTGAGGCAAACCGTTAACCAGTGCGAGTGAGACGCAAAATTCTCGAAGACCGAACAACAAACACAAGCCAGGTCGCACTTTAGAACTAATTACGATGACGCGAGAGCTGTTCTTCAGCCCAGAGCTGCTTTACGACTGATGAATAATTATTATTGAAAGAAGACAAAAAAGATTTTATTTTGACCATTTTTTTTTTTTTGCTTATGTTTTATTTAGAAATTTTTAATTTTTGCATTTGCCATCTGTACAATTTTGAGCTTCAACGCCTTGGAGCCATTATAGCAACATGTTTTTTAATGTAGTATTAACACTGAAGATATAGAAGATCTAACGTTAAATTAGATTTGCTAAAAAATGCAGATATTGCCAATGTTGGCATCCTCTGTCTACACAGTTGTATTAAAATGCCATAGAGTAGTGCCAACTCCTAATTAATATAACGCAGAGGACGCACTCATAGAAAAAAGCATCTTCATGTTGATGACGGCGAATCATGAGAACTGTGACATCAATATTATGTACGAGAGTAAATAGTCAATCACAAAAGTTATCAGAGAGTTTTGTCATACATTGAGTATCATCAGTGCTATAACGGCGGTGACATCAATTCAATGATAAATAAAATGTATCATTGCATTGATGTCAGCATAGTTGTAGCATTGATGCTACTCAAATGTATGACAAAATTCTCTGATGACTTTTGCCATTGAGATTAATGTCTATTTTCATATTACTGATGACAATATGAAGATGCTGTTTTCTATGAGTGCAGTAAAAAGTCATTGGAAAAAGTTTAAACTAAAACATAATATATACTTAAATAAATCCGACCAAAAATGGAATACAACTCTCATGTTTGGGCCGGTGCCTCAAGGTCTATTTTGGGTTGATTCGACCGTGCGCAGGAGAGGGTGAAGATCTTTATCGGAGACAGGTGCATATCCATTCTATCGTTACTACAATGAATTTTGCTCTGACGAGATTAGGGATCTTGTTCTTGAAACTCGCATATTTTCACGTAGAGTTCATCCATTTGTTGTCGCTTACCCAGCCGATTCGTTTTTCAGCCGTACGCTGTGGAATAAGTTGCCTGCAGACGTGTTTCCTGTCTGTTACAACGTTGAAAAGTTCAAGTCTTTCCCACTCCTCACAACCTATTTTCCTAGTTCTGGGATAGTGCACTGCATATGTGGGCGTCATCCCCTAAGTACTGGCTCAAGATAAAAAATAAACAAATAAAAGACTTATATACTTAGTTAAAATCAACTAAAAATCCAAATAAAAAATTATATTTCCATAAAAATAAAAAATTATATATCATAGCAAATGAAAAAATTACTTAATGAAATCATGTCTTTTAACTATTTACAGAGTTTCTACACTTAAACAAGAAGTTAGTAATATTAATATAAATAAAAATATTATTTGATAAATGAAAACTCTATATTCTAAAACATTTTTATTCACAATTCATTCTTTTGAAAAATCAACTTTCTACAATTCCACATCAGAATTGCAAAAAAACCTCTAAAAGTTTTAAAAACACCGCAATGCACTGTAACGTACAAAATTTCAGCACGATTTAACATTTTTTTTTGGAAAAATAAAAGAAAATAACTTTTTCTCGTAGTTCGTTTATGGCTGTCAATATAAACGAAAAACAAAACCTAACAAAAATCAAAATAAACATTAGAACATTTGAAATTCAAAATAATTGGAATAATAGTTAAGAAAATACACATACATATGTATATAGGTACATATGTATGTATCCACTGAACAGAAACTCAGAAAAGCTCAAGGTGTACAACTATGAAATAAAATAAAAACAAAATAGCAACGAAATAAAATACAAAAAAAAAAATCGCAATAAATAAAACAAATTTTGCTTAAAGTGTCACTTTAACACTTCACTAGAAATTACAATAATAAAGAATATTTTAAATAGAAAATAGAAAAATTAAGCAACAACAACAACAGCCGCAACAGCAATAACAAAATGTTAATATCAACAGTTTTTATAGTTGCAACACAACTCATAAATGCTTGCTTAAGCACGCGCCTGCCATTGGAAGTCTATGAATTAACACACACCAACAACAACAACAACAACAATAACAGCCCAGCAGGTGTCACAGCAACAGATTTAAAACATAAAAATCTTGAATATTCTACAATTAACTCTCCTGCTACAGCCACATCATCGCCGTCGTCATCGTCGTCGTCGTCATCGTCGCCCGATACCACTGATTATTTTAAAGAGCATGCAAGCTCATCGATAAACGACGATTCTCGTGATCCGCCTGAACAGCAGAATTTAGAAATGCTATCGTCGAAAGAGCACACACAGACACAGCAAACAAATCAATTGGATCGCAGGAGATCAAGGCAAATGTTGGATCTACTTAAGCCGCATCGAGATGCAACGGGAAATTACAATAAGTATCATACAGTGCAAATGCCAGCAACAACTACCACATTAGCTGACGGCGATAATGTGGCCCATCATAATAATGGCAAGGAAGTGCGCATTTTATATCAAGTTGGTGTAAGTAAAACTTTACTTTTCTTTCTATTTTACATTTTTTTTTTTTAATATGAATAATATTATTATGAATAAGAGCAAATTGTCACGATGATTTAAAGACATGTTTTTTTCTGTATTGAAAATTTTTAAAAATTAAAAGAGAAGCTATGTATACACGGTCAGGGAAATTAAATATCAGTTAAAAACGCATTTTTTCCTGATTGATTTAAGCTATTTAAGAAATTTTTAATAGCAATACATTCTCATACTGATTGAATTTATGTTAAGCCGCTATTATACGAGTACAACTTTTAAGATGTTCTTCGTTCTTTCAGCCGACACTTTTTTTTAACTCCCACTACGGCAAATGCGCTTTTCTTTCTTCTTTCGAATGTGTCGTAATACTTTTTTTTTTCTTTTTTCTTTTTTAATTATGATTATTTAATTTAAACTTGTAATGAATAAAAAGAAAAAAAAAAACAAACACACATCTTTGACCCCTTTTGATCTTTTTTCTGTTTTGTTTTTTGTTTTGTTTTTTGTTTTAGCGAATTTATTACAATTATTGTTTTTAATAATTTTTCTAGCACTTGTGTGAAATGTACTGGCAATACTCGTACATACATACATATGCAGCGATCGTTCAGTCAGTCAGCCAGCCAGTCCGTGTGGTTGTTTCCATATGGGTGTTGTTGTATCTATTAAAAGTGACGTCGAACAAAAGAAAAGAAATATATAGAACAATATGTTTTCAATAAAATAATTGACTCAACGACAAAAAACAATGGAAACGACTAAGTCTGAATGTATTGATAGACAAAATGGAATATACGAGTACGCAATAAAATTTGCATTTTTCTTTTTGTAAAATTTACAATTGAGATGAAAGGAAAAATCAATTTAGGCCAAATGCAATTATTGGCGAAAACTTAAATGAATTTCTAGAGTAGATTTAGATGATATTTAAAAAGGTTTTTGTATACTCAATACCACTCGATAACCATTTTCCAAAGTAAACTATTTTTTAAATTTAATCTTTCAATTGGTCTGTATATCGTTGGTTTCAAGCAGAAAGGATCTAACTAAAAGAAGTTCAATTTTACAGGAACATCACTATCTAACTTTTTTGTACAATTGCTTGCAAGTCCTTTACTCTGAACTGAATATTGAATCTATCCGTACGTAAAGTAATCCCAAGCGATGTCAAAAGTACGGTAAATACGGATTTTTAAAATCAATAACAGTAAGTTTTATTTAAATACGGATTATTCAAGCACTAAATACAATACAATGAGACATAAGTACTTAATCCCGAATCCGAAAAACTAAGATAAAACCAAATGAGATTGGGTCAAGCATTTCAAAGTTACTTTCTATTGCGATGCGAAAGTAAATTCGATGCGTAAAGTAAATGTGATAAGAGTATAATTTGGTACTCTGTGCCGTTTGCCCAAAAATTTTCGCGAAATAGTTTGAAAATGAAGCAACACTGGTACCACAAAATAACCAATAGCGAAGAGTGTTAAATAAAATTTGCGATATGGAAAAATTAAATGAGAAAGTAAAATACGAAAACGCAATATATAGTACCAATTCTTCGATTACGAACCATTTTTCTTTCGCATCGCAATAGAGAGTAACCTCCCAGCGTTGTCAACTCGGCGCGTTTCGCACTGTTTTTGGTGCTTTTTGAAATTTTTGTGCGAAAAATTCCATAGTCGGTGGGTGACGCTCTCTTTTTTAAATTTCCGTGGCACTGAATCCTACTCAACACGACTTTTTAAACCTGTTTATATAAAAAACTATAAACAGCTTGTTTTCTATGTATCCCAGCTTTTTACATATTGACATTTCATAGAAGAGTCCCTAATTATCAGTAGGCTTGGACATCTTTGAAAGATATTCTCAAACATTAAACTTCACCCAAATCCTCTTGCACGAAACATACTTAATTTTAGCGGTCACACTCGGTTGAGAAGAAGGGATATCCTTGCCACCATCAGAGCATTAAATTTTTCACCGATATAATTGGCGCAAAATAAAACTTTTTATCTAGCATTGGCTGGACTTAGTTAATTTTTTGTATTTAGTATTAAGGTTTTAATACTTATTGTTAGTTCACATTGTAAAGAATCAATAAATAAATAAAAGCTAAAAAAATTGAACTTTATTTCAGAACAATCTAAGTAAATTATTGATTATTACAAAAAACTCTATTAGCTATTAATATTTATCAAATAACACATACAGCTTGTTTTTGTGTTACCAGCGCTCTATATATCGACATTTCATAGTAGCTAACCTAATCATCAGTAGACTTCGAAAATTTTGTAACCTACATACATTCAAACATTTAACTATATATACTATTATTTTGCATAAATTAATGAGAATTCAAAAAGCAAAATGTTCTAATACTATTTCTCAGCAAAAAAAAAAAAAAACATATTTTTCAGATAACCTTTTATTCACATTTTTCAGCAATCATATTCATATGTTTCGTTGGTCTCCTGTAGAAAGGCCCTAACAAACATAATTGCAATTTTACAGGAGCACGAAAACCGTAATGGAACCGCACATCTAAAAGTAACTTTTTTGCTCAATTGCTTATAAGAGCGACATGTGTGAAATTTTATAATTAAATCTTTGTGGCACTGTGTACTTGTGTGAAACGTGGTAGAATCCCTAAAAGAGCGCAATTCGGGAAAAATGCGAAAATGCCTTTCTACGTGAGACCAAAGATTTGAGCCTTTGCTTTCGGGGTTTTACTAGGTTTAGGAATTCTATACGTAATTTAAAAATTTTACACTCTTTCTATTATCTTGCACCCGTGCTCGGAGCTGAGAGATGACCCCTACATATGCAGTGCATTGTACTGAAACAGGGAAAATAGATTATGAGGAGGAGGAGGAAAGAGAGAGTAGTATTTTTGGATGTGTGACTTGAACCTATCAACGACATCACGGAAAGACCAATACAAACGTGAACACAGCCTTTAATATGTTGGAATTAAATTAGTTAAAACTGATCAGTTCCCAGTGCATATACATACTCGTATATACTTTCGGCACTGCAAAGACTACACATATGCAACCTAAACAATTATATAGAAAAGAAATTAATAATGAACATATAAATAAAACACCGACGGCAGTGAAAAAAGAAACACGTGTACACAGGATGGAAGACATAACAACGGGATTGGATTTCTAAAACAATTCCGTTTTTGTCTTATTTTATGTACACTTGTATACTTATATTTTTTACTACGACTCGTATTACGAATAAAATCAAGTAAAAATAACTAAATTTAGTACGAGTTTTTTTCTACTTATGAAACTACTTCATTATATCTTTGAGGCGAGGTGAATTTCTGTTATATTTGTTAGAATCACCAAATAACTCAATTTCACAAAAATTATAGTTAGGGCCTTTCTACATGAAACCAACGATATACATATATCCTTATAATGAAGTATGCATACCTGTTGTTGTATTCATATTATATTAAGCTTTTAAGACTTACGTGCTGTTTATAGAACACAGCCGGGCAACTTGTCTACAAAATTTGTATGAAAGTTACTCAAGTTTTTGAATGATTTCCATATAAAATTTTTTAGACGAGTGCTCGTCTGTGTTCTACCGGTCTTTCGCTTCGTCTTTTCTTAAGAATATCTATAAATTTAAGCTTCTAATCCTAAAAAAAAAAATTCATTGAATTTAAAAAATTGAAATTGAATTTATAAAATTCCTTGAATTTAAAAAATTCATTGAATTTACACAAAACAGCATAAATTTTTGCTAAAAAATTACATTTTTTTATCTAAAAATAATCTTTTAACATAAATCCACTTAAGCAAACGTCAATACATACTCGTACATACGGATTTCCACTAAACACTAACACGCTTACAACACACGAACGTCAACTACGATATAATATTTTTTACACCTGATTTATCAAGTCAGGTAAGAATTGTTCGGATGGAAACAAAAGCATGTAAACGTTAAAGCAAAAAGACAAAAAACAAAAATTAATTGCACATTTATTTCACTTGCATTGGTTTTTAATGCAACCCACGCAAAGTGGAAAATTAAAAAAAAAAAGTTAAGCAATTTATACAGTCACTCCTTTACAATTAGTTACAGCTGTAATTTAATTCATGATTTTAAGACCGCAAAAAGAAACAGATGAAATGAAACCTTGGCACTTGTTTCTTTTCAGTGATTAAGTTTTGTTACAATAGGGGGTTTCAATAAAGGCGGATAAATAATATCGATGGATTATAAAAACGTGTAAATTTTCGCCGGGGCTTCTTACGGTGGCAGGGTCCCGAGTGGTGCTTTAGGATTATTAACTGAACAGTAAACAAAAGGGTAAACAGACGCCATTAAAAAAATATTGTGCAAAACACAGCAAACATTTCTTTTTTAAACTTTTACACTTTTTGAAATATGCGGTATGCCAAAATGTGCCTTTTTTCAAATGGGTAAAAGAACTAGTTAATATTGTTACGTTTTTACTGTTAAAAACGCGTTGGAGATTTTTGAATTGCAAATGAAATAAATAATAGGTTAGTTGTAACAGGCTGCCAGCCATTGAAAAGCCAGCCCACTTGGGCTCGATTCGGTCCAGTTGTATTGCCTGGGTATGAAATGTATCTCAGCCTACATTTCACTCGTTTAGAAAGAACCCGAGTATCAGATAAAGGCGCCCAATCCACTGACCTCACATTCCGTTATCTCTGCCAACTCGCGCAGCATCAGTCTGCCTAGATACCAATCCCAATATAAGAAAGAGCTAGACACGGACAGAGGAAGTGCTCAACAGTCTCGACTTCCTCCTTGTCTCTGCAACTTCTACAGAAGGCATTAAATGGAACATTTAACCCCCTCGCCGGCATCCCAATGTGGCAGTGTCGCGTCTGGACCGCCATAGCAGAACGCAACTTCCGTTGGGGCAGGTCCCTAAGGATGATAGTCTTCCTGTTGTCATATTTTGGCTATGCCAGCCTTGATATTCGGCAGTTAACGTCAATAGACCATCTGTCTTAAGTGGTCTCAAAAAGTTGTGTTTCGTACAGCTTCCAAGCGGGATCCCAATAATCCCAAGAATGTAATAATAACACAGACACTTTCTTTGTTTTTTGTTACACAGTACTACTTTACAACTTTATTTAAACATAATACCACTGCGTATTAGCACACACGACTTGCTTACTTTTATGACAGTCTTTCATGGCGTTTAAAATTAAACTCTGTCTGCTGAATATCTATCTGCAGTGGTATGCAGATGGTAAAACGCGCTAAGGAGTGGAAATGGGAATAATAGGGCCTAGGGTATTGAGTATGAACAGTCTCCAAAGCGGAACTATACGTAGCGGAAGTCCAATCCGATAAGGAGTAAATGGGGTAGTGTTCAAATATTAAGCAGTTTTGATTTTACGTCCAAGTTGGTAAGGGAATGTCACAACAGATTAAATAAACACTGGGTTGCATGCCAGGAACAGGAGGCACAGTGTAAATGAGGTGGTAGACATCTGTGCAAAAAAGGGGCAGAAAGGACTCTCACTGAACCTGTGTAAACTTTTGGCTTCAACAATACGGATCTAGGGTATTCAGTTAGTGAACACCGCTTCGGCATCAAATATTGAAAAACTTCAAAGGAATCAAAACAAGATTTCCAGCAGCATGATGCGAACAAAACTCAGAAATTCACAAGGATCCTATGTGTTCCGTTAGTAAAGAAAAATTGTCAAAGTACGCTAGAAGTTATATCCTTAACTTGATTGAAAATATGAGAATCCCTTGCCTCCATCAGAACGTTAAATAGGTGATTTTACCGATATAGTTCCCACAAAATATAACCTATTATCTAGCATTGGCTAAACTTAAGAAAAAATCTCATTTAGCTAACTTTTTTTTATTTAGTATTAAGATTCGCCTACTTTTTGCTAGTTCATATTTTGAAGATTCAATAAATAAATGAATTGCTAAAAAACAAGAGTCTCCTCAAAATGAAATATTGGGACGAGACAAACGGTCCTGAGCATTCCAAGAAATTTCCAAAATTTTATGCTACAAGCGACGAAATTGCTTTAGGACTAAACTAGATAAGCCGAAAAAAACGACGGATGCACTTTTACGAGTAAGTCTTCATCGCTGCCTTAAGCATCTATACAGAATGACCCTTTACAATACAGACATTTGAGGAACTTGTGGTGTGAAAGGGGAGCAATGGATCACTTAATCACTTACTATATACGCAACATACGTTGGGTGAACAGAACTAGCTGACACTATCGTGGTAGAAGTTAGTCCGGTTTTAGTCCGTGGGGGTATAGGGAAAAAACACAGTATATCAACAATGGTCATGATATTTAAGCAGTCACAAATAAAAGTTAAAAAAAAAGTCTTCGATAATAAAACCTTTTATTCTAAGTTTTAGTTTGATTTTATAAAAAAAAATCTTTTTTTTTTAACACGCTTATATTAGCTTTACTTATATGCATATTTGCTTCTTTGCTGTAACTTTCGCAACCCATGTTATAAACAATGTGTACTTTTGAGGGATTTGATATTCCGCAGAAGAGTGTTGCCGCTTTAGTGTGAAAATTAAAGTTGCCGTATTGCTTCTGCGATTGTTCCGAGGCATTGAGGAGATTTTGGCGATTCTTTAAGACGATTTTGGGAATTCTCAAAAATCTCGGAACCGGTTCTTTAACGAGTTCGAAACCGGTTTTCTATATTCTGCGCGTGTTTTTGACGTGAAGCGTGTATCTGAACTTTTAACGGTCATTTTGGACCCGGTTATATGGTTTTTTGCTTTAAGCTTACTTATAATACTTCTTTCTGTTACTTCAATATCGAAACGTTTTTTTTTAAATACTGAAACAAAATTTATAAAAATAAGAAAATGAATCTATAGTTGAGACTCCAAAATTCAAAAATTTAACTCCAGTTAAGCATGTTGAAAAATAATTGAATAATTATGTAGCAGTCTGCCGAACATCAGTCTGCTGTTCCACGATTCCTCCTAGTAGTCGCTAGGCAACACTATTGTTTAATATTTTAATTGCATAGCAATCAAATACTAATTAAACACTTGTAAAGTTTTATACATGTATATAAATATTTTTTATCTATCAATTCCCCGTTCTGTTCTTGAAACTAAAATCTGTTTAATGTTTTATTAAAGAACTGCTTAACAATTCATTCATAGAATTGTCTATAATTAAAGGCAATAAAAAATTCTATTGATTATTTTTTAAATCAACCATATGGAGATTTTATTTGTAAATTTTTAAATGATCTGATCTGTGTAGTATTTGACCAAGATGAAAATAATAAATTTTTCAAATCGCATATAAATTGTTTTCTTTAAATTTTCTGCGTACCGACAGAAATCGAACATACGCAATAATTTAAAGAAAAACAAAAGATTGATATTCACACATATTTTTTTTATATATAAAACATTTTACTGAAAATAATAAACAACAATAAGACGCATTTAAGAAAAAAATTTAATAAAAATAGTTTTGCAAACAAAAGAAAATTAAGATATAGAATTTATTTTTATAACAAAAATACAAATTCCATGTAAAGAAAAACATAGGGTGATTGTTTTGCAGTTATACAATCGTAAGTCATAATAAAACCAAGTAATTTTCCATATTCCAAGAGGAGTCTGTCGTCTTCCCTATATCTAGACAACATCAAAATCCGCTTGATTATATACCCGTCTTCGATAGCAATTATTTGTGCTTTGATATCGAGTAAAAGGTTTCGAAATTTCTAATGATGGCATTCGATAGCGAGTAACCATTCGAATGCAACCGTGCAACTTTTTACTCGTAAGCAAGAGTACTATCTAAAACCAGTCTAACAGAAAAACACAAAAGAAATGTAACTTAAAAATTTGTTTTATATCATGGTCCTAAGCTATACGAGGGCGGATTGATATTGGATATTTTGTACCTAAGTTTGTTTTTTTTTCAAAAACCATTTATTTCTCAACATAGTCTCATCCTAGAAAGAGCACCTTTTTCTTCTTTAAATGTGGTCGTTTTTTCTTGATTGCATCAATCCACTGATCCAATAATGCACGATAATACTGTCCTGTAATTGTGGATCCTTTTTTCAAGATATTGACGTACAAGAGTGGCTTTACATAACATCAAAGAAAATAATGGAGCTAAATCATATGATCTCGGTAGATCACTAAGTGAAATTACTTTAAAAGTTTCTTTGACTAAATCAATTGCAGCTCGCGTTGTGTGACAAGTGGTACAGTCCTGTTCGCACTGCATGCCAGCTAATTGTGATACAAAAAAATTTTTAAACCTGTGTCTATAATGCCTGTCTGTATAAAAACCAATCGTCAGAACTGTTGTTAAACGCCAAACTCGAAAACGGCGGCACCGATTTTTTTCCACACCAGTTCCGTGTAGTAAATTCAAAAATTTTTATTTTAAAAAGACAAATGAAGAATATCACATGTGTAAATACATATTGTTTGCTGCAGCAGTAAAGACAAAGAAAAAATGGAATAGAGATATTTATGGTGTAAAAAGTGACACATAAAACGTGAACAGCTAGGACAGAAAAAATGATTGAAAGTATTGAAATTTTCTTCTATAAGTATTGGATAAGCAAAAGTTCTTGAGTTTGCGCTTACTTGAACATTTTTAAGTTTCTTTGAATATGTTGTTCTGTGTTAACTTTTTCAACAACTATTTCCCTATTTGTATCCGAAAAATTTTCTTTTAATTTAAGAATAAAGGCTTAATTTTTCATGACATGAAATTCAACGATTTTTTATCGCTGTTTTGTTGTGTAGAAGACCATGTTAAATTCTCTATCTTCTTCACAAACAGGGTTGTTAGAATGACGATTGACGATTTTTTTTATAAAAGTTATTTTATTTTGACCATTTCTGGCATACCTCACATAAGTATTGTTTTCTGGCAATGACTAGAAAATAGTTTAAAGTAAACGTCAAATATTTTCAATATTCCTATACCTATACTGTAGAAAGAAAAAGACAATTGCAGAGCATTTTTATGATCACTTACATTTTCTATATGGCGCTAACTTAAAAATCAACTTAATCAATAATATAAAATACTATGGAAAGAGACAAACATAAAACTATAACTATAATCCCTCATATTACATAAAGCGTCATCATAGTCACATGAAGTCGACACAAACATTTTTTCATTTATCACTCATTGTTGCCAAAAACAATTGAATGTTGTCGACAGCTTATATCTATCGCTTAGGTCTAGGAAATATCGAAGCCCTATCAAAGAATACACAATTGCTGTCGAAGGCGAAAGTGTAACAGAGTGTTTTTTAATGTTGTCGTGATGTGACGACGATGACGGCTTTTGGAATATGGGGGAATATAAAATATAACTATAAAATTTCTTTATTTCCTTTCTCTATTACCAGTCAAGAGAATATGAAATGAGAGAATAGAGATTGATAAATTTTGATGCAGTTTTTGTTATCAACATCGTTTAGGAAAACATCAAATCAATGAAGTTATCAAATAAAACACCTGCATTTCTATCTTTATGGTAAAATAAATAAATTTAAATAAAACTAAAATCAGAAATTGTTCGGAAACAAAAACAATTGAAGGAATTTCGTTTGCAATGGATTATTTGAAAAAGAATTCTTCGGATTGTTTCAGTGCAAATATAACAAAAAAATTCTTAAAAACATTTTCTTAAAAACTTGTATGATTCGTACAGTACGAACAGTGTTAGTCAATAAATATTTCCATAAAACATTATTATTAATGTTATTAAATTTCAGTTTTTTTTAACCTTTAATATATAAAGTTGAATAGATAAGTTTTAAATTGAGGTCCTTTTTTAAGAAATTAAAAATCATTTATTTAATTATAAACATATTTTTCTGCTATATTTCGGACAAGATTGTTGGTCATCCTCAGGGAGTTATTTATAATAGTTTGCAGTGTCATCAGATGTTTATAATTGGAAGTGAATATAAGCATCTGTAGCGCGATTCTATAACTTTAAATAATAATAGACATTATATTGTCCATGTAAAAAGTTGTTTGCAGTAACGCTTTTGTTATTCTGTAACTAACAAATTACAACATTGACAAAAATTTAAGTCAAGTGGCAACGCTGTTAAAACATATGTCAAAAAGCGCTAATAACAAAAGAAACCAAAACAAAAACATTGCCGTCGAAATAAAGACAATATTTTCTTTAAATTTAATATTGTTTAATTTGTTTATTTAGCAAAAACAGCTGACTCGAACGATAACAAGTATTGTCAAAAGCAGTGCAGAATAGCCAAATCGCTAAATCGCTTGTTTAATTTTTTAGCAATAACAAGTTTTGTTATAAAACTTTAGAGAATCGCACTACTGACGACACTACAAACTAGTTCAAATAACTCCCTGAGGATGACCAACAATGTTAGCCGAAATATAGGAAAAAAATATTTTTAAATAAAGGATTTTTAATTTATTGAAAAAAATAGCCTCAAGCCTAGACTTATCTATTCAATATTAATCTTATCTTTATATGTATGTATGTAAATAGCTATACATACGTATGTGCAGTTTTCTTAAATTTATAAATAATTCCTGTTTGTAGTTCCAAATTAAATTGTTTTGTTTCGTTGGAATAAAAACTGTTGAATTGCTTTTAGTACAATAAAATAAAAATTTATTTTTAAATAATATATTAAACTTGCCTTTTATTTGCAACATTTTAATATATGACGATTTTGTTTAGTGCTCGTGAAGATTTTGACGAATGTTGCTTAAATTTTTAACGATTTTTAGAGAAAAAAACCTAACAGCTTCCTTGAGAGACTTCTGAAATAAAAATAATCAATGTACTCGTAGATAAACTAAAAAAGTTATTGAAAATTTAAGCCATAAAGGTAGTTCTGCGCCATAAAGGTAAGTATGTGGAAGGAACTCTGCCCAGAATATTATTTCTACGCCTAATTCTTATTGTTTCCACAAAATAAAATACGCCACACAACTGAACATCTTTAACACACACTACACAAGTTCGCTGCACAGTTTTTCAACCTTGAGCAAACATCAAACCCATTCTGATTTGGCTCAGTTCACTGTGTAAACAACGCAAACACCCCCATACACTACACAAAAACACTGTACAGTGTTAGACTTGGGCACTGAGCTGGTGTACATATAGACCTATGACTTTGCCACCCTATAAAGAGTATCATCCAGTAACTTTCTGTGAAAAGTTGCAGATTACTCTTACTCTGATTATTTATGCACTCATTCCATCAACAATGGGCTTCATCGGGGAACAAAATCTTTAATGGAACCTCATTATTTTGATATTGTAAAAAAATTTCAACAATTTTTAAGTTGTCAAATTAAGCAGTATTGCCAGCCAACACGAAATTGTCAATCCCTAAAAGAAGCACCCAATAAATATTATCATATGAAAATCATGTTGAATTCGTTTGGCTTTTGGTCATGTCATGTTTGATTTGATTTCGTTGGTCTTGATTTGATTAAATTTCTACAATAAAGTTAAACAGGTACTTATGCATGTGTATGTATGCATAAACATATAAACACAATAAAACTATATTCTTACATACATACAATACATATTTTTTATGCACAAAAAAATATTTTTTAGTTTAGTCAAATATGTATGTATGTATATTTGTAAACAACACTATAACGAGAAAATAAATTAATGATTTATTTTTGAAAACAACATTCCAGAGGTGGTTTTCGTAGACAATTTTTTATTGAAATAATTTGATGCATAAAACAGTGTTTTTTTTTCTAAGCTAGGGAAGGAGGCACGTTTACGTTTATAAATTATAAAGCTTACGTTTTAAACAGGTTAGTAGATTGATTAATTGTAATATTATTTAATATAAATGTGCATACATACATACATTAGGGGGAATTAGTGCACGATTTTTAGATTTTGATTTGCTACAACCTCTTTTTTTTGTAGGTTTTGGTAAAAAGAAAAATGCTTGAGCCGAAAAATTATGAGGGTAAGATGAAGGTAAATGGCTTTACAATGGCGTCAAAGGTAGGTCAAACTTCATAACTGTCCCTGAGTCGGTCTTAGTGAGATTAGAATATAAGACCGACCGTTACTAATATCTCTCGCTTTAGATTTCTTGTAAACATATTTACTAATTGCCTTCCTTGAAGATGTTCCTACATAAAATACTCGTATTAGTTTTAAACATTTTAGGTTTAACCGCCCTAACTAACAACAGAGGGCTCTTAAAGGTTTCGAAATTTAAAATTTTTGATGCTTCCTACATGCTTGTAATCAGACTGAAATTTAAGGTTTAGTTGATTCATTTTGATAGCTATCGGACTATGAACATCAAAAGCAGACAATTTTTTCGACACATATTTCATTATAAAATCATTTGAGCATTCAGCATGGGAACAAAACATTGGATAAAATAGGAATGCCAGATTTAAAACACAATGTACATATGTAAAAACAGCCAACTATATCGCCATATGATTTTTAAATTGCAAAAACAATCGCCAGTCGCCATAGTACTCGTATATAAAACGACGACACGTTTGGAGAGAAATCGCCATATCTGAAACCCTGGCTAGAAAGAGCTAGCAATGTGTAATGGCAAATTTACTATAAATTTTTGAGCTTCAACATTACAACAGGCGATTCAATTTAATTAAAACATGATATTAATAATATGTTTAGGAAGTGTTTGAGACATTTTCCAATCTTGTTGGATGTGCTACAATATTTTTCTAGAAAATTGTGCTAGCAACATAAACAAATTCTGGAAGCGCTAGCACTGAATTTGTTTTTGACTTCCATTTTATTTGAAAGATCAATGTATAAATTATCTTAATAAGCAATAATATGACACGAAATGTACCAAATGTTATTGGTTGCCTTTGTTTGTAATCGGATTTTCAGTGCAAATGAAAAACAATGATGCAAATTTTTTGCTGCCTGAAAACAGCAACGTATTTTTGTCACATGTGCACCGTTTGCACTTCCTATTGGATCTATTGAATTACAAAAAAAAAAAGTATTGCACTAATTTAATGCAATAGGTGATATATCATTCTTTCTGCTGGATAAGTTTGAAGATAATAACAAACCAATGTAAAACCTTCAAGAGTATGCTGCATTCCGCTGGATTACACTAAAATAGAACTAAAAGTGAGATATTGTTTTATATTCTTTTTAAGCTAAAAGATTTATTTAGAGTTTAATTTAAACAAAAATAATACAATATACATATGTATCTTATTCACCTCAAAGATTTAGTTCCAATAATTTTGTGAACTCAGCATTTTTGTAGAACACACCTAACTTCTATCTTCAAACAATGAGGCCGTCTCAATAGATCAACACTGGTCGCAGTGCAAGTGGCCAATAATAATAATTAATTTTCAAAATAGTTTTTTTTATTGAATGTTATTAAATATAATATAGTTACATTAATACGTTTTCATTATAGGATCGATTTCACATTAGATTTTTAGCGACGATTTAAAGCAAAAATAGTTTTTCTTCCTTCCAATGTCAGAATATGTTGTATCCTTCTTTTAATTTGACCCCTTTTTTAGCAGTGTTGTTTACAGCGTAATACTCCTATTGCTTTCTGATAGTTGTCGACTTCTTCTCAGATTTCCGGTTCGGCGTATGAAACCAAAACACACTGGAATAGGTAGCAAGATATTTCTCTTTTTTTGTCTTTTTTCACCGTTGTCCGTGTTTTCTTTATATGTTCAATACTAATTTATTTTTAATACATTTTATTATCTTGTAGTGTGGAAGGTGTTGACCCAAATTTTGCTGTAAAAAGTTGTTTATCGATATATTTTATGTAGCAAAGTTGCTATCGATAAATATTTAGTAAAAACTTTTCTAATCGGTAAATTTTCCGGAAAAAATTTTGCTACCCTTAAATTTTTTTAAGAACATTTTTTTTTAACGACAAAATCTCTTGGAAGATTTTAGTATCAAAAAACTTTTTTCATTACCTCCTAGTGTGGAAGGTGTTGGTCTAAATTGCTAATCTGAGCAGTGCCGAAGGTATATACACTGGGCGCTGATCAGTTTTAACTAATTTAATTCCAACATTTTAAATGCTGCACTAGAGTTTGTTTTAGTCTTTCGTGTTGTTAAAGATATACCTCCACGAACACTACTCCCTCTTTCCTCATCATAAGCTATTTTCCTAGTTTCAGTACAATGCGCTGCATTTGTAGATGTCATCCCCTGAGTACTGGTCCAACGACAAAAATAAAAACTAAAGATAAAGTCCATTGATAGTCCAAAACTCATAAAGAATACGGTTGTTTCAACTGTGACATACTGGTGCATTATTTATCGTTTATTTCTTTTATTGTGTTGAGTCCACATTTGGCTTACACCTTTCAATCCGAAAGTTTATGATAGACGATATTGATTGTCAAAGTATCTTCATTCTCGTTATCTTCTTGCTTACTGTCTATATTCTATATTTTTCATTCTTAAATCCACGAATTACGATCGCTATTTTATGTTCTCATAGGAGACAATGATATTTTTCGCTTTAAAACAAAACACCGCTGAACACAATATTTGTTCTTCTTTGGTGAACATGTTTTTATTTTCTTTTTAACATTGAAAAAAAAAGAAGCATTTGAAAATTTATGTTGAGAGTCCCAAAATGGGTTAAATACACTTCCAACGGATGTTTAATAAGAAGAAAATATATGCCTCAATTCGCTCTCCTCATTTCTCTATATGATTTTTTATCTCTCTAACTTCATTCAATACATTACAGCAGGGCAAACAAGATACAAACGTAGTTACTACTATAGTATGTATGATTTGAATGCATATTTATAAATAGTTGAATGTTAATTAATACCCAGTGGCAAAAATATTTGAGAAAAATTTCTGCTTAGGAATCTCAAAGAAAAAGAAAAATAGCTGTTGCGAAAACAGGATGGATGATCTTCAACATTTATTGCTTGATTATTTTGATTTCTTATAAGTTATTTTCTGACAGCTATAAATCCTTAATAACAGTGTAGTTTGGCTGTCCATATTCGGCATATGGCTTGTGTCACTTTCATGTCATTACAGACCCAGGTCCTGAAAATTCAAAGCAATCTTTTAACCGGGGGCAAATTAAGCAGAACAATTTAAGTTAGTTTCGTGTCGTGCACAATGTCTCCTTCAAAATTATTTTCAAAATTTTAAGGTGTGTAAACATTTTCACAGAATCAGTAAGAAAACCAAGAGAACATTAACAGTATTCTTGAAGCAAACCCCAAATATAGTTATACTTGATATTATGTTATTTTCTGTTTTTAACATACGATTTTGACCACTGGGTAGACATACGTAGCAGCTGCTTGAAAGTATGTTTGATAACATTTAGCAAAACTAGTTTCTCCACTATATCATATACATATGTTCGTATGCGTGTGTGTGTATAAATATTTATTATTGCTTTTCGTCTTTTATTTCCACAAGAAAAAAGAAAAATTTACTATAACTGAACCTGCTACATACATACCCACCCAGAGGTAAAATAGAAGAACTAGAAGGCCTGTAGTGTTTGTATCGACTTCATGTGACGACGATGACGCCTTATAGAATATAGGAAAATATTTTTTTTTCCTTATTCATATATTCAAATTTGAAACATAACTAAAAGGTTTTTCTTTTCTGCATTTTTGAAATCAATTTTAACATTTTTCTGCCGTTTTTATTTGAGAAATGTTTTTACAACTTTAGTGTAAAACTTTGCACAAAATTTTACTTCTGCAATATATTTTGTGTCATATTTACAATAATTTACAGAAAAAAGCTCTATTCATACAAACAGACCTATTACAGAAACAATTCGGAATGGGGTTTAATTCAATTTAACCTTTTTTTTTAACCTTTTTCAGACTTTGATCGATTTACTGGATTTCGACATATTTTGATTTTGTTATTTTTTAAACTTAAATTGTACAATTTTATCCGTTGAATGTAGTAATACTATGGTAACCGAAACAAAAACATATGCGCCAAACATACACAAAAGAATAATTAAAAAGCCTCAGGGCCGTATTAATATATACGTCCTGTTTACATGATGACCGAGATCGAATTCTAGTGGGTGCTGATGACCAGTGTAGCGACTACGAAACCGCTAATTGGCCCCCAGCTTAGTATTCCATTATTTTTTCTGTCTTCTGTCTTCTTTGATTTTATTGTTCAAGGATTGTTATAATAAAAATAAACCTTCTTGGCTGAAAACAGACTATAACTCACAGCTTGATAGTTTGCTTTATTGAAATAAAAATGTTTTATTTCACTACTAATTCGACCAAAAAAATAAAACAAAAAAGGTGATTTCAATTCGACATTTATGGATTTTAGTTTTCTAAAGAAAATTTTTCGGCTTTGAAATAACTTTCGTAATTGGTATCTGTGGCAGCGGTTAATTATTTTCATAAACAAAAATTGCACAAAAACTTGTGAGAAACGATATTTTTGTTTCAATTTACATACATTTTTTTGCAATTCCGTACTTTCGGTTTTATAAATATAGGTTGAAAAACAAAAAAAAAACACTCTTCGATATCAAGCTAATTACGATTATTCGTTTAACGCGATCCGAGATTTTTTTGGAATTCCCGAAATAAGGTTTAGGAATCGACAAAATACCCCACAACATAAATTTTTGCACTAAACAAGTTCCACGGCCAAAACGCTCATCGACTATGAAAACCCGGTTCCGAGTCGGTTAGCAAAGCAGTTTCGAGCTTTTGGGAATGGCTAAAGTCAGCTTCAGCCAACGTCTAAGTTCCCCCACTTCTTCAGAAGCAATACGGCAACTTCCATTTTCGCACTAAATCGAATGACGGTTTATAGTTCAGATGCATGTTCCACGGCAAAAATGTGCACCGAATATAAAAACCTGTTTCCAAACTGGTTAGCAAAATGGTTCCGATTATTTTTGGCAAATCCCAAAACCGGCTTCGGGAATCTCCAAAATACCCCTACTTCCCAGGAAGCAATACGGCAACTCCGATTTGCGCACTGAAGCAGCAACATTGTGTATACAGTTTTATATACCTACATATGTAATAATCATTCATATGGCATGGGTTTCAAGTGTTGCAAACATGCAAACAAACAAACATACAAGAGAAACTAATATAACCGTGTTAAAAAAACGAGACGCTGGACAAGAAGTTAAACGAGTTTTATCCAAAATTTGCATGTATAAAATGCTATCAAATTTTTAGCATCTGTGATAATAATAAATAATAGAGTAAAAGTACAATACGAAACTATACACAAAGGGGACGAGAATTCTCTTTAAGAAAGCTCTTGAAGGCCTAGTATGTTTTACCGTAGAGAAAATATATACATATATGCATGTCAAATTAAATGCATATGTAAAATGTGTGCATGTGCATGCCTACAAATATATGTATGCATAAGGTATATGTATATGTATGTAAGTTAGTATGAAGCTTAAAAACTACTACGTCTACTACGGAAACTTCGCTATAAAACAACAAACAACGAAATTAATGAAAACGGCATGCGCGCATGCTTAGTAGTTGCAGCTTTTGTTTTGTTTTTCTTTTTATTTTCTTTTAAGAAGCCTTACATAAACTAATCAATACCATACAGTCAAATGGATGGCCGGACGGACAACCAAGAGACAGACCAACAGACAGACAGTCAAGCACCCAACCTTACACACTTATCCACATGAATAGACAGACATAAGCGCAAACATAGATATGTACGTATGACGGAGTTTAGAACAAAAACAATTGCATTAAAGTGCTACAATATTTGAAGCAACAGCAAAAATAATAATAAAAAAAAGTATATAATAATAATAATAATAGTAGAGTGTCGCAATTTTATATTTTGCGCCATTATAAATTATTATTGAAAAAAATGCTATAATTTTTTGCTGTTGCTGTTATTGTTGCAGTTGCCAGCCATTACTTCTATTATTATTTATTTGCAATATGAGACATGAACAGCAGCAATAACAACAAATTGCTGCTGAAAAAAACCTTATACCGAATGAAATAGGAAGAAGAAAAAAAAAAAAAATAAACCGAATTGAACGGAAATGTACGCGCCAGTTAAGTGTTCAATCGGTGAAAATTATGTTGACGCTCTAATGAGTTGTATTTTACATAAAGAGTATAAACATAAATAAATCATGATTTACAAAGAATCAAGTGAATAACTTCAAGGCATAAATTTCTTTTGGTCAACTCCAAAGCAAAATTCTGATTAAATTAAACTCTTGTCGATTTTTATTCGCATCCACATCCAACGCAGAAAAAATTATAGTAAAAATAAAATAAAATTTTTGGCTAAAAAAAGTATTTTTTCACGAATTATTTTACTGATTTTTTTCAATGGAATTTTTTTTCAATGTAATCGCGTTTCAAATGTTACCCACTTACGTTTGAATACCATGATATATCTTTATATAATGTGACAGCAACATTTGTCACTCGTGTTCTTTTAGTTATAGGCCTAGCCTATCAGAGATCGTTGCCAAGAGGCTAAATATGAATGATTCACTGAATAATGATCTTCTATTAATCTCTGAATGGGGTCGTAAAAACAGGGTCGGCTTTAACGCTCGTAAGATCCAATGTTGTTTATTAACACACAAACAAAAGACCGCAAATGCTGCTTCATTTGTACTCATGGGTGGTAAAAATATTGAGGAATCGGATGCCCTTGATGTTCTTGGAATGAAGATACAGTGTGATGTTCGCTGGAAAGATCACAGTTTTCCTGTCTCCAAAGAAGCATTCGAGTGCCTTGGTTTTTTGAAACGGTGTAAGATATACTTCACTCCATCCGACCTCCTTACTATTTATACCACCTACATCCGACCGAAAATGGAATACAACTCTCATGTTTGGGCCGGTGTTTCAAAGTCTATTTTGGGGTTACTTGACCGTGTGCAGGAGAGGGCAAAGAAGTTCATCGGTGACAGTAGGGTATCCAACTCTATTGACTCACTGGAGCATCGACACATTGTGTGGTGCTTTACTTTGTTCTATCGTTACTACAATGGATTTTGCTTGGACGAGATTGGGGATCTTGTTCCCGAAACGCGCACATTTTTACGTAGCACGCGTTCATCGTCCAAATATTCACAAACACTACTCCCTCTTTCCCGCTCCTCATGACCTATTTTCCTAGTTCTGTTACAATGGACTGCGTATGTAGGGGTCAACCGCTGAAAACTGGTTCCATATAAAAAAAAGGAAAAGAAAAAAATGTAATATACTTTCCACTTATAGCTGCGTACATATGTATACCAGATCTGCTTTATTTTTGTTAAAAAAATTACATGTCTACGAATTTTTTGTTGGAATGCACTAATTCTTATACAAAATTCAAACAATGTATTATTTGATTCCGCAAATTCCGTTGTTGAAAACGACGAAAATCTTTCTTCTGTCTACTTGTTATAATGAAATGGTCTAACACATTCAATAATATAGAAAAAAAATCTCTTTAATGAAAAATCGCCCAAATAAGCCCAAAAAATTTGGCAGAATCGCCGAAGTTTTTGCGAATGGTATAGAAAATAATTTGTGACTAGAATTTCAGCTCTGGCTTTCAAATACCAGTTGCTCAAAAAACTTCCTTGATGCAAGGCAAGATGGTTCGCATAGCCCACATACCTTACATCAAGGAAACTGTAGTCGCACATTAACTTTAAGAGAACAAAAGAGCTCTTAATTAAACCTGCCCAGATCTCACTTGAGCAGTCATCACTGGAAACTGCCCGTTTGGAAACCATGCCAGCAGATTGGGTTTAGGCTACGACGACTTATGCAGATGTCAGGACGAAGGCGAGGATGAGACGAATCTTCACCTGCTCGGAATATGCTCGGCATTGGAACACCACCGACTAAAATATTTAGGCGAGCCTTCAGTGCCTGGCCTCGGTCAATCTGAATGCGCTAGCTTTTTTCGTAAGGTGTAGCAGATGGAGAGCTTAATAGCACATAACGCTACACTAAGCAGTTTCCCACTTTTCAGCACCAGGTAACATCATATGCATTTTGTTGATAGAAACCACGAAATGTTTTCAAAATTTTGTATTTTTTTTGACAAAGCAATAAAGTCTGTGTGTTTTTTCAAAATTATGTACCTTGTAAACAAAATTTAACAATCTTAAAGAACGAAAGTCAAAAACAGCTGTGCTCATATCACTACCTGTTAAAACGGCCTTGATATATCGGCTGGTTAAATTTTAGGGGCCGATGTTGAATGTGAACGTCAAGTTTTTTTTTCTGCAATTCATTTGACATTTTTCAATTTCTGACTAACTCAATTTGAAGAATGGAAAGACACACAAACCAGCAACTCGTTAGTTTTTTAGGCTTATGAAAATTGGCGTTCAAATCAAAATTCATATCGTGCACTTCGTGATTTTTTCAGTCAAATTAATTGTGCAAAAGTGCGTACAATCGAAAAAATCGTGCAAAAGCTTGAGCAAACCAGGTCCGTATATTTGAAAACATGCCTATACAGCTTGTTCTGCAGAAAATATTGCTGCTGTTATCGATAGTGTGGCTGAAGAGCCACAACTTGTCGTAGTGCCCAACAAATGCACCTACCACGCTCATCGTTGATAAACAGAATGCATAAAGACTTGCATTTACACGTTGACGAGGTGCAATTGACTCAAGAACTAAAGCTTCTAGACCATTCCAAGCATCGACGATGGTCAGAATGGTGGCGAGAAATGGCAACAGTGGATAATCAATTTTCGAAGAAAATCATCTTTAGTGATGAGGCAAATTTTCACCTCAGTGTATACGTTAATAAGCAGAATTGCCGCATTTGAGCGAATGGTAGTCCAAGAGTGATTGTCGAAAACAAGTTCACTAAAAGCGACTATTTGGTGTGGTTTATGGTCTGGCGGTATCATCGGGCCGTATTACTGTGAATGGTATTTGCTATCGTGAGATGACAGCGAACTTTTTTTGGCCCGAATTGGAAGATATGGATGTGGACGATATGTGGTTTCAATAGTACAGTGCCACAGAGCTAACGAAATAATGGCCATTTTGCACGAAGTTCAATGGCCGTGTTATCTCACGTGTTGGCGATGTCAATTGGCCGTCAAGATCATGTGACTTCACACCGTTGGATTTCTTACTTTGGGGTTATTTTAAAGAAAATGATTACGTTGATAAGCTAGCAATAATTGAAGAGCTAAAGGATGAGATAATTCGGCACATTAGCGGCATAGAACGTCAATTATGCTTCAGTGTCATCGAAAATGTGTACTATCGAATGGAGGTATGCCGCCGAATTTGCGGCGGCCATTTGGCTAATATTTTGTTACATACATAATTGAACTATGCTAATACTATGATAGTAGGAAAAATGACAATAATTCCTAAATAATTTGTGTTCTAGTTTTTCCTTTCTTAATTTTTTCTTAAGAAGGATTTTTTACAATACAAATTTGCTGTGATCAATAATTATTGATTGAAGAAGACAAGAAAAATAATAATCAAATCTTTAGCTGGGGGACAACTAGCTGTTTCGTAGTCGCTACACTACTCATCAGCACCCACTGGGATTCGAACTCGGGACATGACGTATCATGATCTACTGCTTTAACTACTAAGCCACCGAGCATTTAATTATTTTCTATCTATATTCATCTCATATTGAATCACATATGCATTTTGTTAATTGCCCACATTGTTTGTACAGCGTTTGCTGTCTCTAAACTAGCGGTATTTTATTTTTATTTATTAACATACATATTTTTGTATTTAATATTCTCCGGACCCAGAGATGTAAATATTAATTTGTTAAATTTTTTGTTGAACTTTTATAATTTTTTAAATTAAAAATTGTTTGGTTTGTACATATGTACAACAGGTTTTTAGTGCAAGTTTTTCCTTTCTTAATTTTTTCTTAAGAAGGATTTTTTACAATACAAATTTGCTGTGATCAATAATTATTGATTGAAGAAGACAAGAAAAATAATAATCAAATCTTTAGCTGGGGGACAACTAGCTGTTTCGTAGTCGCTACACTACTCATCAGCACCCACTGGGATTCGAACTCGGGACATGACAAATTAATATTTACATCTCTGGGTCCGGAGAATATTAAATACAAAAATATGTATGTTAATAAATAAAAATAAAATACCGCTAGTTTAGAGACAGCAAACGCTGTACAAACAATGTGGGCAATTAACAAAATGCATATGTGATTCAATATGAGATGAATATAGATAGAAAATAATTAAATGCTCGGTGGCTTAGTAGTTAAAGCAGTAGATCATGATACGTCATGTCCCGAGTTCGAATCCCAGTGGGTGCTGATGAGTAGTGTAGCGACTACGAAACAGCTAGTTGTCCCCCAGCTAAAGATTTGATTATTATTTTTCTTGTCTTCTTCAATCAATAATTATTGATCACAGCAAATTTGTATTGTAAAAAATCCTTCTTAAGAAAAAATTAAGAAAGGAAAAACTTGAACTAAAAACCTGTTGTACATATGTACAAACCAAACAATTTTTAATTTAAAAAATTATAAAAGTTCAACAAAAAATTTAACAAATTAATTTGTGTTCTATTCAGAATCTACATCGGCCATTAAAATTTCACCACACTTTACTCAAAGTAGCTGAACAACTCTTCTGCCAGATCCCTGACTTTTTAATTACGAGTGAATACTTCGAACACGTTCTTAAGTCGTTCTAAGATATATTTTTGTGCAGTAAGGAGACAAAAATGCAATATGCACGCATCCTAGAGGCTGCCACCTCTGAGATGTGTCCGACAACACATATAGCGTATTCCAACTAAAAACATTCTCTTTCTTACTCTAAATCAAGAAAATCCATCCTGCAACAACTGGCTGTACATTACTTCAAGAGTCTTTCCGACAATGGAAGAATGTCCAATCGATAGTTACTTTCTAATTTGTAAAACCTTGAGGAGTCAATCTAATATGTAAATTTTCAAACTTCTTGCTCCACAGTGTCATTTTGCATTTGTATTTCTTTCCGTTAGTTTTTGAGTTTTTCGAAATAACTTTTACGTCATCATATCATCAGCTGTAACAACAGTCGACTGCAAATCATCAACAACACATTACAACAAGTGTTAACAAACTTTGCCCCATCTTTTGCTCTCTTTTTTTTTTTGTTTGTTTGTTTTTTGATCATTATGCTGCTGAAATGATATATAAAATTCATTCGTTTTGTTGTTGATGTTGTTGTTGTTTTACTTCAACCTCTTGAATGAAAGTGTGAATGAATTAATGAAAAAATGTGTTAAATTCATTCAATTTCATTTCTGTGGTCGTAATGACAATTAACGCAAGTTTGTTTTACTTTCAGAGCTGCTGATGGAAAGTTTAATGTTGTTTTTCCTCCCCCCTCCATTTAAAATTTTAGCCGCAGCACTATTGGCGGCGTTGGGTGTATGCGTGTGTGTATTTTTGTTTGTTCTTGCTAAGTTAAAAGTTACTGCTGCGGTTTTTTTATGTTTGTACTGATCATAATAATGATCATTATCCTATGGAGTCAGTTGAAAGTTTTTCATTTAAAATCGTTTGTTTGGGATGCTGTCTGTGTTGCTGCTGTTGCTGTTGCTGCCGTTGAAGTTGCTCTGTATATTTTTTTTTTTGAGTTGTTCTATGCTGCAGTAAATGACTGATGCCAAGGTTAAGTGAAAGATCAATTTAATTATAACGGAAGTGATAATAATCTTTATGAAAACGAAAAAAAAAAAAAAAACGGCGAGTGATGAATGAAATTAACTGAAACATGTAATCAAATTGTGATATAAAAAGATTAAAACTGGGGAAAAAACATATTTTTTTTTTGCTGAGAATTGGGTGTCGCTTTTTGTGGTTGATGTAATTTTTTAACGGCGTAAAGGAAATATACTAAACTAAAACACATACCTACATACTCGTATGTTATTATGAAATTTTCTATTGTGATTATTACAAAATTTTGACAGCAGGAAAGTGGAAATGAATAGACGGCGTCCATCGATTCGTTTGAACTTTGTTTTAATTAAAAAAACATTGATATTATGTATGTATGTATGTATATACATGCATGTATATGCTTCACTAAGTTAATTAATTTTATTCTTTGAATTTTATAGCCCATAAAATATTGTAGTTTTCTTCCCAATACTGAAAAAAAACGTTTTTATTTCTTTTGCTTTATACATTGACTGACCTTTTGAACAGTTTTATTGATATTGTGTCATTCTACGAAAAAAAAGTATTACAATAAAAAAGGTTTGGCTAATTGGTTTTCTATGAAAAAATCTATGACATTAGTATTGAAGTATTGAAAAATCATATATGTATACATATATATGAGTACATATAACAAAGCTGAATTTTTTTTCAAATGAAAATTACACATAAATTAAAAAAATCATCAGGTAATTTTAGTGTCTGACATATCGATTGGTGGTGGAATTTCTTTAGAAGAATACTATTTTACCAGGAATTTTTTCAAGTCTGTCAAGTCCGACACTTTATTATTATTTTTTTTTAATTTAAATGGAAATATAATATGTTTTTGAAAAGGAGTATTTTTGCAACGTTTTTCACATGCAAATCCTACATCAAAAACTTTGTAGAGCGTAACATACGACCATTTACTATAGAAAACAACCTTTTAATAACAAGGTGTCTGCCGGGAAGGTATACTACTAGCAGAAATTCCATTAAAATGCTGGCTGTATGCGATGTGGCACCGTCTTGTTGCTACCACATATAATCAAGCCCAAAGCATGCCCAAAGTTTTCAACGGAATTTTATCTTCTACATTTTCAAGAAATACATATTTTTTGAAACGTACAGATTATAAAAACAAAATTCATTGGAGTTGAAAAAATTTGTGTAGCGAAGGGTTGGCAGCCCTAAAACGCAGTTCAGCAGGTGACAGTTTAACGTTAGTAAAGCTTGGTGGTCGTAATTCGAAAACTTCATACATAATATGGTCGGAATAGTATTTTAACTTCGTGAAATATTAGGAGGTTAATAGGAAAATGGGACACTGCTTGTCAAAGCCATTCAAGTGTCAATTTCGACGCAGAGCGCGAGATTGATCGTAACTCTCTCGTAATAAAAGCCTCAATTCGCTGTTGTGATTAAGAATTACAAAGGATAATACGGTTCTGCCGAAATCGGATGATTTTGATGTGGTCAATATGTGATTTTAACAGAATAGTGTCATATAGCCCGTGAAACGAGTTCAAATACTGCATGCGACATTTCTTTCGATCGTGTGCTTTAACATTGTTAAATTTCTTTTTATGGTGTTGCATGAAATCGCAGAGGCATGCCAACACACCCCTAAATATCAGTAGTTCTACATTCAAAACTACATCAACAAAATTCAGCTACTTTTATGCAAATTAACATGGAAAATTTCGAAAATCAAGTGCTTATGTGCTTGCAAAGTCGTGGAGGCTATTTACACGATCTGTTATAATATTAATAATATACTTTAGGATTCAATAAAAAAACAACAAATAAAATACTAAAAGCTGTTCTTCCATTTAATTAAAATTTTGGGATACCTTTTGTGAACATTTAAAAAACAACCAATAAGAATAACCATTAAAATTGGCAAACAATCTTCTAAATGGATCAGCATTAGCAAATTTAGCACGAAACGTTTCTAGTACAAGGGGATTGTAGTACTCGTAACAAGTTGGTTGATGTAGGACGTTAAGAAAACCTTTCTTAACACGAATTGCAAAAATAACTTCTTAATAACATTTTAGTGTATATAACTTAATAAGCGTTAACCGATCAGGATATAAAGCTAGAATTATTGCAGAATCCCAACACAATTCATGCAGGCTAAACAAAAGAAATTGTTTCTGAACCGACTCGATGAGGATCCCTAAAACAATACTCGTAGTTGAGCGACGTAAAGATCCAAAGTTCCTTTGGCCATCTTTTAACTAGTCTCACATTGATGCGAAAGTCACTCAGCTGAAATTAAAAGCAGCGCAATTAAATTGGCTTGTGAGCAGAAATTCTACATTGAAGTTAAATTACACATTTTTATTATACAATGCAGTTCTAAAGCCTATATGGTGCTATGAAATTTTGGGGCACCGTCTCAGCGTCAAACATTGAAAAAATTTTAAGGCGACAAAATAAAATTCTGTGAACGATTACTGCAGCACCATGGTACGTAAGAATTCACAAGGATCTATGTGTTCCGCTGGTAAAAGATTAATTCTCTAACGCGACAAGATATATCAGTAAGCTGGAACTTCATCCAAATCCTCTTGCATGCAACATACTTGATTTTCGCGGCCATATTCGGTTGAAAAGAAGGGATACCCTTCCCACTATCAGAGCGTCAAATAGGTGATTTTACCGATATAGTTGGCGCAAAATAAAACTTTTTGTCTAGCATTCTCTGGACTTAGTTAATTTTTTATATTTAGTATTAAGGTTTGAGTACTTATTGTTAGTTCACATTGTGAAGATTCAATAAATAAATAAAAGCTAAAAAAAATAATATTTTAACTAGTAAAAGTAAGCATACCTCTAGCTTTACATTTTTTATTCAATTTATATGAGGGACACAACTAAGTTGTTTTTATTGCGCATAATGCCAAGGTCAATAAATAGTTGATATTGATGCAGTTACTCGTATAAAGCTTCATATGTTTGCATTTGCTGGCGCTTACTTCCATTAGGTTTATGTTGTGCCATGAATGAAACAATAAGATGGTTTGTACTTTGCATTGGATGAAAACATTCAGCAGATCTTTAATAAATAGCGAGAACAGAATCGGAGCAAGTTGGCTTCCTTATAGTTTAACTGGTTTTGATATGCAGTTTTGTAAAGAAAAACATTTTGTATTCTATAGTTTAAACAAGTATCAATCAAACTATATATGTATGGTCATTATTAATTTCGTATGAAACCAAAATGCACCGGAATCGGTAGCAAGATGTGTACATGTGGTTTTTCTCCTTTTTCACCGTTGTCCGTGTTTTTTCTATTTATGTTCATTATTAATTTATTTCCAATGCCATTTCATTAGGTGTTGGACTAAATTTTGTTAATCCGAGCAGTGTCGAAGGTATATACACTGGGCACTGATCAGTTTTAAGTAATTTAGTTCCAACATTTTAAATGCTGTAATAGAGTTTCCTCCTTTGGTCTTTCGTGTTGTTGTTAAAGTTAAATCTCCACAAACACTACTCCCTCTTTCCTCCTCGTCACAACCGATTTTCCCAGTTTCTGTAGAATACACTACATATGTAGGGGTTATTCCCTGAGTACTGGTCCAACATAAAAAAAGTATCAATCAAACTCAGACTAGTTAAGAAAAAGGCCAGCGTATAAACTCCAGGAAAAGCTTATGATTAACTTTATAAAAAGCCTTATTAAAATCAGGGCATTTGACTATACCCATAGTCTGTTCTTTACTTGAGAATCCATAGTTGATTAATGTAGTAATTAACTACTTGAATCAACTAAAATGTTCCAAAATTTAAAATCAACTATTGCTATAAAATTTTTACATCATTTTCATTGCGTAGCCTACTGATTTTATATTTTTATTCATTATTATTAAAGTTCATTCATAAAAATAGTTCCAATACAAACTTACATTCAAACTTTTCATTCATTAAATTCTTGTTCTCGAAATGAAACAAAATTTGAAAAAAAGACTACAAAAGAAAAATAAAAGGAACAAAAAACTGTTGATGTTACAAAATCGTTTGTTTAGACACCAATTTATATACCGGAACTCAATGTTTAACGCTTTAAGCATGAGAAACTATTCCATTCAGTGTTTTCAGCAAAAATCTGATGGAAACAAACACACATACTCGTACATATATTCATATAAACTTTTGTTCGGCTAAAGAAGACAGCAACAAGACAAAAAAAAAAAGATCAAAAAATGGAATATATAAACTAACAATCTCGAACAATGTAAAGCAGTGGTGGCCAAACATATACAAGCATAGTTATACGCTAGTATTAGTAGTAGCAAAACACGATTGTGTTTTGCTACTACTAATTTGGCGTATATTATCCCAACAGAAAATAGACTAACGGCTCGATCTTGGGGGGGGTTTTGTTTCCCATCAGCAACATGGTTTTATGCCTAATAGATCAACTTCTACTAATTTAAGGCCCTGTTACACTATCCTACACGATCGTGCGATCTACGAAATAAAACATGTGTGCTGGAAAAGTACTAAAAATGCAACTGCGTGACAGAGTTTTTGACAAATCGTGCGATTTGGAAAATTTTATGAACATTTTCATGATATGATGATTTATGTGCGATCAGTGTGGTTTATACTGTGAAATATATGATAATACTGCTGGCGAATCGAGAAATAAATTAAATTAATATAAAATTATTATTGCAGTAATAGTTTTTAATTATTTATAAATTATTGTAATCATACTTGTATAATAGTGTGAACTACAACGCCATTTTGAAGCGATTTTGTAAAGTTGGCCGGACTTTTAAAACATTTTCCTGTGAATGAATCGTACGATCAGGTAGGATAGTGTATCAGGGCCTTTACTGATCATAACTCGTGATATGATAACTGCAATGAAGCGTAAATCATAAAGTGATGTTTATATAAAGGCTTTTGATACAGTTACATAAGCTTCACACATTTGGCCTTTCAAGTAATGTACTCGTATTATGATTTTTTTGAAAGTTTCCTTATTGACAGAAAACTTATAGTTAAATTCGAAAATGCATTTTCTTCATTTTTAATAAATGCTTATTCTGATATTCCACAGCGAACGCTTATCCATTACTTTTTATACATTTTTTCATTGATTTACCATCAATCTTTAAATTTTGTAGATGTCTGTTATTCGCCGATGATATAAAATTGTATTCTTGCATTTCCAATCTGGGAGACTGCCATAAGTTACAAGCTGATCTTAACAAGTTACCACACTGGTGCTCTGAAAATGACGTACATTTTAATATAGCAAAATGCAGCTCAGTGTCCTATACTCATTTCTTAAGCTCATTTAAGTTTGTTTATTCTTTATTAAGAGCGTAGTTGAAGTAGAGAACTTGGGCGTATTTTTTTGATAATAAATTAAGTTTTTCTATGTATATTGATTATCAGTGATATAATCTCAGAAATGCTAATGATTTTAGGCTTCAACAAGCGCACACTAATGCGATGCAGAGAACATTGTTTTACAAAGGATTGAAACTATATAAACCATGCCAAATGAAATTAAAAATGAGCAAAATGTAAATTTATTCAGAATGAAAGTTGTTAATTTTATTAAACATAATTTGGTTCAGAACACATAATAATTTTGTATTAGCTAAAAATTTTTCGTATTGTAATTAATAAAGTATTTCATAATACTACTTAATATCTAAATATAAAAAAAAATTATGTTGTTTCTAAAGTTTATTGGTTTCATACAAACAAGTTCTAAAGATTTTAAGGATACATAATACCCTGAAATCTTTTTACTTTGGTTCGAAGTATTTTTTATTATTATTCTATTGTATGTAGTCTCTATCATGTGGGTATCATTGGAAGTATTCAGACAATTTCTACTAGGATGCCTTTAAAGTTGATATGGCCTTATGAACTACAGTCTTATGAGATCATGAGATAGTTATTAAGCTTACAATCATTAAATCATCGCAGAACTTGTTCCACGTCATTGCTGGCCTATAAGGTTTTGTCTAACAATATAGATTGCTTAGAATTAAAAAAATTATTTTACTTTATATTGTATTCCCAGGGACTTAAGAAATAATCGTATGTTTAAGGAGAGCTGTCTTAGAACTAATTATGGGAATATTGGACCGACTATAAGATACTTACATTTATGTGAAACTCGTAATTTATGTTATTTAAATTTTATGATTAAAATGTTTAGTAATCTGTAAGAATATAATTATGTACATGAAACAAATAAATAAATTCGCAGTTTTGAAACGTGAAACTATGCGGTTACCAAACATTTCTTTCAATAAATCAATTGTTGCGTAAACTGTCTGACAAGTTGCGCCATTTTATTGAAATCACGGCTCCTGCTTATCGTAGTCGTTTAATTGATTAACCAAAAATTCTATAATCAATGCTGTATTGTTGCCACCACTGACTGTAACGTTTTGACCAGCATCGCTTTTAAAGAAGTACGGACCAATGATACCACCAGTCTAGACTCGTAAAGCACACCAAACCGTTAGTTTTTTTATTTTTATGTAACAGTGTCTCAATATACATATACTTGAAGGCTATTCAAAGCCAAATACGGCTTTTTTGTTTATTGATGCATTCGTTCAAACAAAACTGATGGACGATTATGTTGGCTGTAAAATGGACGAAGTGCCTGACATGTACTTCGAACAGAATCATGATTTGCAAAATAAGTTCGCACAATTTGGAAGGGTTGTTCAAGCGTCAGCTTTTTCGTGTTTAAATGTCAAATTAAACTTAACATAAATCGCTTAACAGCTGACAAAATGGCCGCCAATTAAAAGAGTGTTGCCAACTTCAAATTTTATGTATAAAAAAAACACCTTATATAAACAGCAATTAATTTTATGATCTTTGTTGGAATGTAAATAAAGCAGCAGCCGAAGATTTCTGTTATATGTGAGAGGGAGTCGCAGCAGTTTTGTAATTCCTGCACTGGCGAGTAGGATATTGAGATTTTGGCCACCGCTGCTGTATATATGTGAATAAGCCTGAATACAAATATCCAGGCCATGACTTTAACTTCTTATTAATTTTTTTTTTTTGGTAAAGAAGTATCAACACTTTAATGCTTTAAGAACGCGCTAGTTGACTAGGGGACGTAATTAGGGCTAAATTTATATGAATTTTTGTTTACATGTTGCTTAAAAGTTGTTGCTTTTTTTCGTTGTTTGTTCGAGCTAAAGATAGCTTAAGAAGTTTTAATTTCCAATCAATTTGTTTGTTTGTTTGTTTTAATTAATGCTCGCACATACCATTTACAAATGATTTCTGTTCATTTGTTTATTTTGTACATTTTCTTGCTGCTATTTGTTAATGTGGCCATTAGCTAGTTTGGGTTATGAGCGGCGGGGCAATAAATTACAAAAATAAAAAATGATTCATTTGGTGTCGAAAAATTCCAAATTCTTTCTTTCATGTAAACAGATGTTTTATGTAAAAAAAAAAATAACTTTAACGTGAAAATCCTTAAAAGCCCTAATAAAACATAAACGAAACAGAAAAAAATCTTTTTCTGAATATTAAAAACGAAAGCTTCGAGAACCCTTTTCAAAAATATCTCTCAAGGGCATTTCAGACTACTATACAAGTCTTACGAATTTCGCTGGATTTTGAGAGACGGAAATCTAATGAGCTTTGTTGCCACTGTCAAAAGATCTAATAGCGCATTTACACCAACTCAATATCTAGTACATTTGAATTAAAATCTACAACGAAATCTATATCGTTTACACCACCTTTTGACATCTAGCAAGATTTCATTTTCACAAAAATAAATTATAAATGGGGGTTTGACAAAACAATTTTATCAGAGACTGAATACACCACATTAAAGTGTATATTTTTGTTGGCCAGAGACTGAATACATCAGACTAAAGTATATATTTTTGTTGCAGTGTAGTATTTTTAAATACTTTTGGAACAAAATCACGGTTGCATCGCTTGGTACTGAGTAGATTTCACGAGATTTTGTCGCAATCTACTCATAAAGTAGATTTCATTTTGTATGGGAAATCTTCTCAAAATCTACTAGATTTGCCTTGAAATCTCATATGAGCAGATTGCGCTTTGGTGTAAATAGGCTATATCGCATTATTATACTTTGATTTCACACCATTAAAACTGAAGTAAAATGAAAAATATGTGTCAAAAATAAACAACTTAAATTGCCAATTTAATCAGCTTCTGATTCTAATATTTTTATTATTTGTCTTTGTAAAAAATGCAACGCTGTTCCCATGAAAATCTTATGGTGTAAACAAATTTCTTTCGTCTTATTTGGCACTTTCATAACATTTTACGCCATTTTATATTCACAATATCACACTTTGCACATATTATTTGCTTTTTCGACAAGTGTTGATATAAAGTGTGATAATCTGAAGAGCCTTTTTAGGTTACGTTTACACGGTAACATAAATATTTAGATATTTCATAAATTTGAGAATCAAGAAAGTCGTATCATGTAAAATAAAAGTGTATTAAATGAAAAATTTCATAAGCGGCCAGTGAATCCTTAAAACATTTCAGAAAGTTTTGTACTCTTATCACAACAGCGTTGTGTTTCTAAACTGACATTGACAGCGTTTTGAGTATAACGACGACGAAAATCCATGAAAATCAAGTTTTCAATTGATTATAATTCTTTTTTTTTTTAAGAAGTAGCAAAACTGCGAACCTTTTTTCTTGCTTGCAGCAGCATCCAAACTCTTTGTCAGGAATTGAACCTGCCACCTCGAGACTCTATGTTAAGCATTTTATGAAATAAGAGCTTGTTGAAAATTGAAAAACGATATATTAAAGAAATACCTCATTTTTTATAATTTTAACATATAAACACCTTTTAAGTACAGTTTTCTGAAAAAACTATATTTCAATAAGAATCTTACAAAAAATTATGTTGCGGAAAAGAAGTTTATCACAAAAGAAAAACAAGTATTTTTTAAAAAGCAACCGTTTTGTAAAATTGCCTGATAAATTCGTTTTTAAAAATTCAAATTATAAAAGTACCTTAAACAAATCAAAAAAGTACCCGCCTGCAGAGTACCTTTTACCACACTTGTTAAAAAAAAGTGTCCTTAAAGGACAGTACATTCCAAATTATATTTAGGATTCAGTACTACTAGCAATCTTAAATAAAAAAATTATTAAATTTAAAAAAAGTATCTTTGAAAAACTGCATCTTAGAAACATATCTTTAACCAATAAATGTATGTTAAACTGGCTTCTTTGTAAATTTATATTATATATTTTGATACAATACGAGTGCACCTCGCACTTGAAAAAAATACTTTTTTAATAAAGGGATTTTGAAAAAGTGTGTAGGTACTTCCTAAAAAATTACACTTTTGAAAAAGTTTACACTTTCAAAAAATCTTTTTAAGGTACACTTGTAAAAAAAGTTAACTCTTGAAAAGTAGCTCTTAAAAAATACCTATTTGAAAAAATACACTTATAGTAATTTTTTGAAGAAGTATGTTCTTAAAAAACCCTTTTGAAAAAAGTTAAAATGTGCACTTAAAAAAAGTGGTTTTTTAATAAAGGACTTTTAAAAACTCATGTATTAAAAATGACGCTTTAAAAAAGTATTAAAAAAAAAATTACATCGTTCCTTGTATAATGTACTGTATACGGTATAGAATTTAAAAATGCATTTGAAAATAGTTTTTTATAAGCACTTTTTGATCAAGTATTTTTAAGATGTATCTTAAAAAAGTACCCTTTAAAAAAAACATATTTTAAAAAAGTACCTTTTTAAAAACTTACCTTTTAAAAAAGTACCTTCTAGAAAAAGTACCTTTTTAAAATAGTACCTGAATAAAAAAACATACATAAAAAAGTACCTTTATAAAGAAGTACCTTTTTTAAGAAGTATCCTTTTATAGCGTATCTTTTTAAAGAAGTAACCATTTAATGTACAATAACTTTTTCAAAACTTACAGCCAGTTCGCCGATGTCGAAAGGATAAGTTCATTCGCATTCAGGGCGAAAGAAAATTGATTTGGGGTTTTTCTAACTTTATTCTATGCGAACGATGTGTCAAAATTCAATTAAAACCCAAATTTATTTGAATGTGAGTGACTAGCTTTCTTTCGCATACATTATCATTCGATATCGTCGAACAGGCTATTAGCTTTTTAAAGAAGTTAATTTTTTAAAGTGCCTTTTCAAAAAAGTACTTTTCTAAAAAGTACTTTTTTTAAAAAACTATCATTTTAAAAAAGTACCCTTTTAGATAAGTGCGTTCTTAAAAAAGAAGTACCATTTTTAAAGAAGTACTTTTGTAAAAAGTATCTTTCAAAACAGTACTTTTTTAAAAAAGCACCTTTTTACAAAAATACCTATTGTAAAAAGTATTTTCAAAAAGCACCTTTTTAAAAAAGTGCCTTCGTAAAAAGACGCCTTTTTAAAAAAATACCGCTATAAAAATTACTTTTGTAAAAATTGCTATTTTAAAAAATACCTTTTTAGAAAAGCGTGTTTTTAGAAATGTATCTTTTTAAAAAATGTCCCATCTAGAAATGTACCTATTTAAAAAAATGCCCTGTTATCCATTATGAAAAGTTACCTTTCGATACGGACGTTTTTTCATCGTTGGTCACAAGGGGTTAAGTCTGCTAGAAATGTACTTTTTTCATCCAAACTGCTTCGAGAAAACTAAATAATTGTAAAATTTCATTTCCTTATTTCCTAAGATTTCTTTCATTCAACAACTGCAGATACAAAAACAAAACTCACACAACAAAATTACACATTTTTCCCGTAGAAGTGTAGAAACTATGCTAGATATTTCTCTTTAACAATATTTCATACGTTTTTTCGTGCTGGCTGCTGGTTGCTGTCTATTTCTTTCGTTGTTTGTCTCCATTTGGCTTTACGCTCAAGTTTGTTTAAACGGAAACATTCCATAACCACTTTTGTAAACAAAACAAGAAATCCCATTCATAAAAATTGCAACAGCTTAAAAATGTGTATGTGCTTGAATGTTTGGGGCAACAGAGGAAAGTAATCAGCAACAGAAAATCCAGCAAACGAACCACAAAGAATTGCACAAAAAAAGCAAAAGCAAAAAAAAAAAAAAAAATCACCAAAAGGCTAAAGGAACTGGTTGTTGCTCGTGCCCCTATAATGACACACTACAATACGAGTACAATAAAAGCGACAAACAAATGGCAACAATTTAAAATACACACACACACACACACACGCAGACTCGCAGCATCACAGCATGCCACAGAGACAAAACTATTTAAATTACAGCAGCAACAAGAACAAGATTGTAGTAGCCACTTGAATGCTTGCCTTAACTATTTCAATATGCAACAACATGCAGCCACAAAATGTCGATTGGTTTTTAGTTGACTTCTTTTTTTTTTTTATTATACTCGTATATATTTGAACGGGTATTAAACTTAAGTTTTTAACAAGGCTGGCTGCTGCAAACACAAACGAGATTGAAAACTAAAACACATTGTTGTTGTTATTTGTTTATAGCAGTCTCTCAGAGGTAACTAACTCATTCAAACAGCAGCAACAACGACGAATACAACGACAACAACACTCGTCACAATTAATGATCTTGCCACATCCTCAACGGAAAAAAGCAATTCATTGATAACATTTTTTCTTCTTCTTTTTTGAATGGAGTTTGCTTTGCTCAAGTTGAGACTTTTTTTTGCGATTGGGGTTAATCGTTTGGAGGTACTTTCTTGGAACTATTAGAATTGATAATATGCCACTAGGGATCTTTAACCTAAAGAGTCTCAATAAACTCTGGATGACACTGCACAGATCAGAGTATTTGCTATTAGAAAAAATTTACTGCAAATATTTAGTATCAATTCTCGGTATCGAAGCAACAAAATAAAAGTCGGTTGTTGCTTCTTTAGTGTTCAGTCTTAACTGTCTAATATTATTAATAGAATAAGACGATTCGTGTATTATATTGTAGACGACACTACACCGGAAGCTATTCCTTCGTTCGCACAATTACATTTCAAACCAAATTCATTACCGGAAAATTGGCAACAGTAACACCATTTGACCAGAAAAATTTCACAACAAAACAGAAAAGTTCTGTTAGTCAATTAAAGCTAAACTGATCGACGTTGTTATTATTATTTTTTCAGCCGTGAAAATTAAAATAAGTATCACATTTCATGAATTTTTCTATCGTCAACAAAAACTTTTAAACATGTACTTGAGTAAAACCTAATCAAATACTTTTTTAAAATGAAAAAGAGCACAACAAAACCAAATAAATTTTTTCTCATCCGTGCTTTGATATGAAAATGAGTGATTTATCTTTTTCAGTACCACTTTTTCCATTTATTTCTGGTAACTTCTATAGCACAACTTGAGTTTTAAAAAAATAATAGAAGTATATCCAGTGGAATATGTATAATTTATAATAGAAACAAGTAAGAGTGTAGTATATTTGGCTGGGCCGAATCTAAAATATATATATAGTATATATTCCAAATTTGAACTAAATATGCTCGGATATATGTATATGGACCGATATAGGGGGAACATTTTTTTGCCTTGTAATTTCCAAGGCAAAAAAGTAATCTTTCATGGATATTTTCATGGAAAAACCGGTTTAGGTTATATCTCGGGTATATGTGGACCGATATCGAAAATTTTCAGTTTCTGTATTTATGTAACTTTCTTTTATTATCACAACTGCTTTTAAGCAAAAACAAATTACTTCATGAAAAAATCGGTTTAAACTATCGGCCATGTTACGAGAAACTTGCGTTTTGAAACCGCAAAGCGTTCTGAAAAACGCTTAATTGATTTTTAGGTGTTCTACGGAATGCGCGCTTTACTGGCGCGTTTTACATACGTATATATGTATGTGGTAGTTATATAAATAAACAAAAAATTTGACAACAAATAGACAAAATTTTTAATTTAGTTTTTTTTAGTGAAAATGTGTAAAATTCTTTAAACTTTTTATTGAAAGAAAACATATTAAAAATCAATTGTAAATAATTTTATTTCCTTTTGCAAGTTCAGTTTTAGCAAATTCAATCAGTTCACTTCAACATCTACATGCGAGTTGAAGTCGCCAATTTTAAGCGATATGCGTTTTCTAGAACACCTATTTGGCGATTTGAAATCGCAAAACCATACTTCTTGCGACCGATATCGAAATTTTTCATTTTCTGTATTTCAGTAACCTGCTTTATTGCTAGAACTGTTTTTAAGCAAAAAACAAAAAAATGTTTCAGAGGAAAATCGGTTATGGCTATATCTCGGGTAAATATTAACCGATATCGGAAATTTTTATTTTCTGTCTTTTAGTAACCTCCTTTTATAAGCAGAACTGCTTTTAAGCAAAAAAAAATTTTAAATTCGCTTAGGCGACATTTTCATGGGAAAATCGGTTTAATAATATTGTGCTGCACGTATAAATTTTCTTCTCTGCTGTTATCTGAAGTCTTTGCCAATATGACCCAAGGAAATCAACAGTAGTTATATATTATGGAAAATACTGGTAGTAATGAAACTTTAACTTTTCAAATGGACCATATTTGGGGTAATTGTGTTTTTTCTTCAAACCTTAAATGCCGGAGATCGCTTCTTAATTTTAGTATAAAAATAAGGATTTGTAAATTTTTGTAATTGATTAAACTTTATTCAGCGTCTTTGAATTTTAACTTTATTTGGGAATTTAAATGCATGAATGTAAAAATTCAAAATATATTTTAGAGCCTTAATTGACATCGGGCAGAATTCGTATATGCATACATACATACTCGTATGTAACTCCATTTGTTATATGTTTCTAAAGTAATAAAATTTTCGACAACAACTGTTGTGCCATTTTAGTCGACAAAACGAACAAACAGAAAAAAAACAACGATTACATAAAAAGCTGTTGGAATCTTAACTGGAAAAATAAAAAAAATATACAATTTTTATAAATGCCAAAGATTTGAACGTGCTCAACATATCTGGCAGATGTCGCCTTTGGAAACTTAAATTGAACAAAACATACACACCAGACAGCAACATTTTGTTAGTTGCAACATCAACGCGTTAACTGCACCAACAGCCACATAAACAAATCATGAATGAAATCGTGGAACATTCAACGAGTGAATGAATGGTTGGTTGGCATGAATGAATGAGTGTATTGATGCTTATGGAGAGGGGAGAAGGGACGACGACCCATGTTGAGATGAACAAACATTGAATGAAACCAAAATATTTTAGATACAACAATAAGACTTGTTTTTTCAAGTACATATATATATTTTGTAGTTTTTGTTTTGCTTGCAACACATAAAAGGTTAAATAAAAAATTGTTTAAAAGTTCAAAACATAAACATTTTAAACGAGAAATAATGATTATTGGTGACGCGATCATTATAAAAGTGAAGCTGCAGTAGCACTTGATGATCATTACTCGTATCTGCCACTCACTCATTTAGTTTCTTTTTTATCGTAATGGTGCTTATAATTGTTCATTGGAAGAATGTTGGTGATGGGTATAATGGTGATTCAGATGAGGCACTTACATTTAAATATATGTATGCATACGAGGGTGGACTGATATTGAAGCTAGCTAAGTACGAAAAAAAACGTATTTTTTTCAAAACCCATTTATTTCTCAACATTGTCTCCTTTTAGCTCAATACACTTAGTAAAACAATTTTGGGAACTCCTCAAAACACGCGTTAATTTCGGTAATCACTTTTTCGTTTGAAATGAATCGTTTTCCTGCGGGCCATTTTTTTAAGTTTGGAAACGAGAAAAAGTCACTTGGAGCTAAATTTGGACTATAAGGGACTATAAGATCAACTAATTCGCAATATATTTCACGTAATTTTAACATTCTATCTAATGATGTGTGAACCGGTGCGTTGTGTTGAAGAAAGAGAACTTTTTTTCTTTATATGTGGTAATTTTTTCTTGATAGCATCAATCAATTGATCCAATAATGTACGATAAGACTTTGCTTTCTTGTATTGTGGATAATTTTTCGCGATAATCGATGCAATATTTCGTGCGCCTCCCAAAATACAGTGGACATAACCTTGCCAGCCGATTTCACTGTCTTTTTCGCAGCACTTCCACCCATTGTTTCGATTGATTTTTGGTTGCAGTATAGTGGTAGACCCACACTTCATCAACAGTTATTTAGCGACACCAAAAATCAACAGGATTACACTTTATCATGTTCAAACACCGCAGTGAAGTGGTCTGTCGAACTCATGCAAAATGTTGGACACACGTTCATATGATATGTTTACCATTTCAACAATCTCACGTAACTTGACTCGGCGATCATTCATAACGATATCGAGTTTTTTTTTGATATTTTCTTCAGTAACCTCCTAGTTTGGCCTTCCTGTTGATGGTATTGCTGCAGTGCTTGTTCGGCCGCGTTTAAATTCAGCAATCCAATATTTTACCCACTTACAAAGTGCAATTGAGTAAACAACTAACGCCTCTTGGCTATTCCAGGCGTCGTCAATGGTCAGGCGGATAATGTGAATGGTGTTCACTATCGTGAGATGATAAATAACTTCTTATGGGCCAAATTGGAAGATGTGGACGATATGAGGTTTCAACAGGACGGGACCACTTGCCACACAGCTAACGAAACAATGGCTCTTTTGCGCGACAAATTCAATAGCCGCCAAGGTCATGTGGTTTGACACGGCAGACTTCTTTCTTTGCTGTTATTTGACAGAAAATCTGTACGTCGATAAGCCAGCAAGAGTTCAAGAGCTAAAGGATGAAATAATTCGGTGCATTAACCGCATAGAACCTCAGCGTCATCGAAAATTTGCCTCAGCGTCATCGAAAATTTGCACCATCGGATGGGGGTGTGTCGCCGAGGTCGCGGCGTTTTATTCAAAATCATCATCACCCTTTAAAAAATCGCCACCCTTTATATGAACAAATTATTTTTTATTAAAATTAAAACGATATTTTAATTTTGGACAGCCTTTATTAGAACCACTAAAGAACTCCAAGTCTAGAAAAATGTTCTTTAGGGCTTTCTACATGAGATCAACAATATGCATGTATGTATAGTTGCTTATGCACTGCTATTCTTCGTTATTCGTGCTTTTTTAAACGCTAATTTAATTCATCTCTATTGATTTTAGTTGGTCTTGTTCGTCTGAATGTGTTTAAATGCGTAAAGATGTTTGTGTCGACTTATAAAGGTATTTTTGTTGTTTTGTTTCTCTTCTTTCTGATCGAATTGCTTACAACAATACTAAATACTTGTTATTGTAGTGGAAATCTCGAAAAAAAACGTAAAAATTTTATTTATGAATGAATGCGTAAAAATTGTTTTGCTCAGTATTAAAAACTACACACAAACGCACAGCTAAAAGTTTAAATACAGGCGTATAGATGTACCAAACATACATATATATACAGTGATACAGAAAACTATGCATACCCCCTGAAAAAATGATATTTTGTAAAATCTGTAAATCTGCATATAATAAGATTATATTGTGTTATTCCTTTTTTTTTCTCTAAAGATTTTAAGGTTTTACAGGAAACCTATATTTTCAGGGGGGTATGTATAGTTTTCTGTGTCACTGTATATATACACATATATATCTACATTTATATAAAACTTTATATGTGTTTAAATCAGTGGTAGGTACCCACAGAGAAAACCTCAGTGTGCAAATGTATAAACTAGATTACTTTTGAGGGCTTTGTGCCGTGATTAATGATTTAAATATACCCGTTAATGTATTTAAAAATGGTGAATGGTTTCGTGTTTTACTCTTTGATGTTGCGTTCGTATTTTGGCGAACTGTATAACATTCCGCAGAACTGTTTCGTTTACCTCATTCTAGTTTAATTTTTACGCCATTCATTTGTGCGGTGCACCATCCCGCTAATAATAAAATGTTTCGATTTGTTTTGTTTCCAAATGGAAATTGTACTTGAAAACAATTTCAATCATAAATTTAATCGTGCCAATAAAAATGTTTTATAGGTATACACAAAAAACCCCGATTTATATATCTTCACGTCGAAGGTATATTACTCACAGTAATACCTTTGTAATCCTAGTTGTTTCCGATGTGGTACCGTCTTGTTGATACCACATGTTAATCAAGCCCAAAGCATGCAACTGTGTCGTTAAAAAGTTTTCAATCATATCACGATACCGCTCCCCATTCACAGTTACCGTTACGCCGTTTTCATTTTCAAAGAAGTAAGGTCCTTTCACTTTTCACGGATGCAAAGATGACTGACGCATAATTTGAGGGGCTTCCATTGCCCAGAACCGACTATTCTGTTTAATCACATATCCATTCAAATCAAAATGAGACTCGTTACTCATTATGATCTTTTCGTGAAAATCAATGATTGATTTTGATAAAAAGTTTTAACAATTAAAACAGGTTGGTTTTCGAATATTTTTCCACAATAAATTTGCCACGTGTCTACTTCACGACTTCCAAATATGAACTTTCAACACTAAATTTGAAAAAAAATGAGTATACCTTCCCGGCGAACACGCTTATAATTTCAATAATTTAGATTCATTAATAATTTCAGAGTCAACGTATTATCGAAACGGTTTTACTATTTTGTCTCTGTGGTCTTCATTTAATATTTAAATATATGATTTATTGTTACATTGAATGAAATATAGCCTGATCCTACCACAATGCAGGGTGTCAATTGTAGGTCACACCTTAAAGTCAAGTTGTTTGCCCGACTTTATTTGAGATTTCTTTGTTTCAGAGTTTGACAAATTTAACAATGGGAAGCTACACAATTGAGCAGCTTTTTGCGAAAATGGCCGTTCAAATCAAAGAAAATCATCTTTAGCACACTTTCATCTGAGTAGATCCGTTAGCAAACGGCTTTTGTAAAAGCGCTTAGCTATAAGGCTGTGCTCTATAATGCACACATACTGCACTCATCAACCAATTTTGTCTTATATTTATTTTTTGTCGTTATTCGCTGCACACACATAAGAGCAAAGCAACAACACCTTCGCATGCTTCGCTGGTAAACATAGACGACAATGATTATCAGTATAAATTTTGTTTTTGTAAATTATTTTGTTTTTTACAGTAAAAATATTAAATAAAAGTAGTTTTCCCTTAAATGTATTGATGTTTGCTCTTCCATAAAGAACTTTTGGGCACCCCTGCTTTAGATAAATAAATATCTCAACACTTTACTACGTTCTCTAAAAAAATAAGCATAATTTGTAAATATATGTTAAGGAATCCCAATAAGAAGAAAATTGAGACATCATTAAGATCTCTAACTCATCAGACCGGATGCTCAAGCTCGCGGCACCACGAGTACATCTTAGAAAGAACAATAACTGCAGCAATTGAGATGCATTGCTGATGCAAATATACAAACAAGTTTTTATCATTTTATCGGGTAATATGAAAAAACTGTTATAAACATACGAGATCTTATAAAACATTCTAAAAAAGTTTTGATAATAAAAATTTATTGTACACGGTTTCACTTTAAGGACCGATGTTGATTTTGAATAAAACATGTATCATTTATGTTAGGAGTTATTCTCATTTCTTTTTATCACGATACCAAATAGCCGCCGCAATGTTGGCGGCGCACTTCCATCCAATGGTGGATTATCTCAGGCTTTAGTTCTTGAATTGTCTCTGTTTTATCGACACACACATTTATTTTTTCAAATAACCCCAAAGAATGAAGTCCAACGGTGTCAAATCACATGATTTTGGCGGCCAATTGACATCGCTATTACCTGAAATAACACGGCCATTGCATTTGTCGCGCAAAAGAGCCATTCGTTCATTAGCTGTGTGGCAAGTGGAACCGACCACATATCGTCTATATCCATATCTTTCAATTCGAGCATTTTGGAAAAAATACGGCCCGATGATGCCGCCAGCTCATAAACCGCACCAAACAGTCACTCTTTGTGAGTTCATTGGTTTTTCGACCATCAATCTTGGATTATCATTCGTCCAAATGTGGCAATTCCGTTTATTGACGAAGCCACTGAGGCGAAAATGTGCCTCATCACTCAAGATGATATTCTTCGAAAATTGATCATCCACTGTTGCCACTTCTTGCCACCATTTTGAGCATTGCTCGATTGTGTATCTAAAATTGAGTTAGACTGAAATTGAGACATGTTAAATGAAAGGCAGAAGAGAATTTGACGTTTAGGTGTTCACATTCACGTTCAACAGCGGCCCTTAAAATTTAACCACCCGTAATACTATAAAATATATCTCCTTAAAACTCAATACTCGACCGACTGCCTAAGAATATATTTGTGATATTCATGAAAAACAATACCCCATATTCCAAAAGGCGTGTCGTCACATCAAGACGACAGCAAAATACGCTCGGCTATACATTCATTTTCGACAGCAATTATGTATTCTTTGATAGGCCTTCGATAATTCTTAGGCCTAAGCGATAGATAGAGACCGTCGAATATATTTAATTGTTGTTGGGAACGAGTAAATATACGCAACAAATTTTGTTTCGTCTTCATTTGACGACGATGACGCCTCTTGGAATGTGATGGAACTATCTTAATTGTGGTGGGGATAGCAAAGCACTTATTAAAGCCACATCTTAAGCGATTCCATCTAAAGTATTGTGTAATGTGCTGTGAGTACGAGTACTCGTATACAAACTTAACAGAAAAATATATAGTATATATGTTTATATATTTTTTCACACTTTACAAAGTTTCTGTAAAAGATTTCAATTCAACACCAAAAAATATGACTTCCGATTTAAAAATCCAATTAGAAATAGTAATTTACGTCTTAAAACAACATCCGCATTGTTTGTAATCTATTTACACACGAATGAAGCAGATCTTTGGTAACAAACTTAAGAGAAAAAACACTTAAAGATCGTTTCTTCACATTTACAAATCTTACATCTTTTTACGACTTTTGACTTTAAAGAACTCAAAAATTGTAATTTGAAAGAATTTCACATGAATTAAATAATCATAAGTAACATATTTTTTTTGGGGAAAATTTAAATAAAGGGTCAAAGATCTTTAAAACATAATGAAGCAGAATGGAATTTGAAAGATGTATATTTGTATGTATGTGTACTTCCGCTACCAAAATACAGAGAACATTACAGTGGGCTTAATATCAGATTATTGTGAAAATGAATGAAATATTGTTACAAGCTACAAATACGCTGGAATTGTTTAATATTTTAAAGTTAAGCAAATTTTTTTTATTAAATTTATTATATTAATGTTAATAGAAGAACAATAATAAAATTCACTGAATTAGTTAATAAGTTGTTTAAATACGGACCGTGTGTTCAAACATCAATTTTAGTGTCAAAACAGCATTCGAATGCAAAAAGAAAAAATACTAACAGTTTCTTTAATAAATAAAAAACATACATTTTAATTTTTCGGTAAACATGTAAGTTTTACATCACTTCAGCGAAAGAAAAGTGGTGTAGCTCTGGTTAATTCCAAAGCGTTTGACAGAGTGTGGCATGCTGCAATACTGACAAAACTTATTGCTTTTCTCGGTTTATATCGAGCTGTCTCATCAAACGAGTACACGATTAAATCAGGTATACCGCAAGGCTCCGCTCTTTCTCCTACCCTAATTACTATTTTCATCAACAACTTTCTATATAAAACTTCCAACACTATCCACACTTTCACGGATGACAGCATTTGCCATTCGTACTCTTTCAGTTATAGGCCCGGCCCATCCGAGATCGCTGGAAAGAGGCAAATACGAATGACTTACTGAATAATGATCTAATGTTAATCCCCGAATGTGGTCGTAAAAACAGGATAGCCTGTAACGATCGTAAGACCCAGTGTTGTTTATTAACACACAAACAAAAGACCGCAGATGCTGTTTCGTCTGTACTGATGGATGGTATAAATACTGAGAAATCAAATGCTCTTGATGTTCTTGGAATGTTCGCTGGAATGATCAGCTTTTTCATGTCTCTAAAGAATCTTAATTTAATAATTAATAGAAAATTCATAGAAGTAAATAATTTATTAAAACTTTTTGACGACTTTATATTTGTTTTTAAGTTGTCAACAATAATAATAATAATGGCAGAGAAAATATACAAAGGCGGATTGATATTGAAGCTACCTAGCACTAGATGGCAACAGAAACAGTATTTTTTTTTTTTTTTTTTGATGTCAGACATCAGCTGTAAAAATTTCACTCAAATTCGTCGCTTAGGTTATTTGTTGTAGTTGTTCGAAGTAATCAACTTTTCTGTTACTTGAAAAATAAAAAAAAGTGAATTTCGTGCAGTAATTAGACATTATTATTTGAAAGAGAAAACGACGAAAGAGCGAAAAGAAAAGCTCGATAAACATTACGATAAATCTGCTCCGCCAGATTACATGGCAAAATATTGGATTGCTGAATTTAAACGCACTGCAACAAATACCATCAACAGGAAGGACAAAAGAGGTGGCTATTGAAGAAAATATCAAGAAAATCCTCGATATCGTTACGAATAATCGCCGCGTCAAGTTACGTGAGATTGTTGAAATGTTAAAAATATTATAGGAACGTGTGTTCAACATATTGCATGAACAGTTGCATATGAAAAAGCTATCGACAAGATGGGTGCCACGTTTAGCCAGTGTCGAACAAAAGCGAATTCGACAGTCCACTTCACAGCGGTGTTTGGACATGATTAAGCGTAATCCTGCTGATTTTTGGCGTCGATAAATAACTGTTGATGAAGAGTGGGGCTACCACTACACACCTGAAACCAAAAATCAATCGAAACATTGGAAGCTGGTGAAAGTGCTTCCAAGAAGGCGAAGACAGTGAAATAGGCTGGCAAGGATATGGCCTTTGTTTTTTTGGATGCACACGGAATATTGCTCATCGATTATCTTGAAAAAGCATCCACAATCACAGAAAAGTATTATCGTGCATTATTGCATCAATTGATTGATGCAGTCACGAAAAAGCTACCACATTTAAAAACGAAAAAAAGTGCTCTTGCTTTTAGACAACGCACGGCTTCATACAGCATTAGATACGATGCTAAAATTACTTGAAATACACTACGATTGCACCTCATCTACTTTATAGTCCCGATTTAGCTCATAGTAAATAAATACTGGCTAGCAGGAAACAGATTTATCTCAAACCAAGAAGAGATTACCGAAACTAACGCTTCTTTTGAGGGGTTCCCAAAATCGTATTATTCAGACTGTTATACTGTGTATTAATACTTGTCAAAAATGCAAATAATACATGCAAGTCTGATAGTCTGAATGTAATCCGTCATACACATGAATAATAATACGATAAAAATTTGACATCCCATAGGACTTTGATGTTTTTTTGAAACTTTTCAAAACGATAATACTTTTCATTGGATCAGGGTTGTGTCTTTTAGCAAACCAGCTAATTAAAAATTGAGTAGTCGGCTATTTCGTAGGCGATAGGGTGACGTCACTGATAGTATTTTTTGCCGTTATAAAATTGGGATTGGGATTTAGCTGTCGTATATAAATGTATTTTGCCCATTCTATATGTAGAACATAAAATATTTTGGTGCTATTAAGTTTTAATAATTAATGTTTTACATAATTAATATTTTAGCTGCTGAAGATTTTCAAGCGCCGGCACGTCTGCCGCCTACGGCAAAGAGTTCACCTGACGCCATGTAAAGTTTTATTTTGGAACATTTTTGCCAAAATATTTGTTGAATAAATAAAACAAAGTTGAAAGCTTTTACATATTTAGGTGCATGTTATAATAATTAAAATTCCCGAAATGAGCGAAGATATTTTCGAAGGTATGTTATTATAAATAAAATTATGGAAGTACGCACATGCATATGTACTTATTTACGTAAGTATATAAATCTACTGCTGCCACAACTCCTGAAAACACATTTTTTCGGCTCATCATTTTTCAAACTTGTTAGTTTTATAATTTCATTTCTTCTTTAAAAATGTTCATCACTACATTTTAATCACGAACAAATTTTCCCCAAGTTTTCGGAAGTTAAATCAAACTTAAACACGATAAAATAATTAAAATTTATTGTTCTGTAAAAAAATATGAACAGCTGTTTTCTTTTCTACTCAATTTTTTTGGTTTAAATCAAGTGTGATGGCGTGAATGCAAAATCTAATTTACGTTAGACTTTTTGACAGTCGCAAGAAATGTGTTTAGACTTTTATCTCACAAAATCGAATGAAAGTATTTGTACTTGTATAAAATAGTCTGATCGGGCCTAAAGTGAATTGAGCTAAAAGGAGACTACGAGTATATTGAGAAATAAATGGGGGTTTGTTTTCCTACTTAGGTAGCTTCAATATCAATCCGCCCTCGTAATTATAATAAAAAATAAAACGTATTTTATATAAGAAATTGTTGGTTTACAATAATATTTTCTTTGCAGCAAAATCAAACTCTATTTTGTTAAATTAAAGTAATTGCTTCATTAAAAGAACAAGAGTTATTTTCCCCAATGCTGAAACTACTTGAAACACATGGCCGGCCTTTAATGAACTCTTAAGCCTAATTGACAACCTCGAAAAAATTCTTGTTGTTTTTTAGTAATTCAACCCTTCCTTCTATCGGTTTCAATCAGTTACAGGCATTGATTTTTAAAATTCTTCGGCAATAAAAAACAACACCTTGTCATTAACATAAAAAGAAGAAAAAAAAATCGTTCCCACGATACTTTCGAGCATGTGTAAGAATTTAGTTTCAAAAGCCTTCTAAGCGCATGTGTGTATATGTTAATATCCTGTATTCTATTTATACACTAATAAATTATGATCACAATAAAAACAGAAATTTAAAAAGAAGATGAAACACAATGTAAAGTTCAATAATAAGCAGCATTGAATGCCTGCAAGTTATAACAACAACCCCAAGGATATTTGTCATCAAAAAGGAGCAGGATAACAAATACGTTTTTGCTCTTAAAGTTAAGGGAGGAAAAACCCAGAATACTAAATTCTGCCAGCAGGTGTAAACAAAAAAAGATATACATATACACTGAGATTTTAGAACAATACACTGAGATTTTAGAACAATAAAATATATTTTAAAATTTAGGTCATGCAAGGATCACAGCAAAAGCAAAATCTTTTGTAAAATTGTAAAGAAGAGTTAATGGAAAAAAGGAAAATAAAAAGTTTTAAATAAAAGAGAACAGGATTTTTTTCTTTTGTTTGTTTGTTGGATTGTTTTTGTCAACAGGTTATCCGTTTTCTAAGCCACATGATAATTTTATTTACTTCCGGGTGATGTTTTTTTTTGTTTGTTGCTTTTTAAGACACAAGTGACAATTAGTTGTTGTATCAAATAAGGACTGAGCTGAGTTAAATCATTGACTAAAACTCTGTTTCACATTTCCGAACGTTAACGTACGCTAATTTCTCGTTTTCATTTATTTATTGAATCTTTTAAAAGGAACGAAGAAGCAACCATGTCACTCAATTTCTAAATGAAAATTGCTCAGTTTTTTTTTTAACGAAATTTGACGAAAATGGGTGCTGATGAGTAGTGTAGCGACTACGTAACAGCTAGTTGTCCCCCAGCTAAAGATTTGATTATTATTTTTCTTGTCTTCTTCAATAAAAAATTATTGATCACAGCTAATTTGTATTGTAAAAAATCCTTCTTAAGAAAAAACTTAAAAAAAGAAAAAACTTGAAATATAACGCGTTGTACATATGTACAAACCAAAAATTTAATTTAAAAACTATAAAGTTTAACAAAAATTCAATAAAATTAATATTGATATTTTTTTTATTATGGTATGGTATGGTATGGTTTAATTATCTAACAAAATATCACCAAAATGGCAGCCGCGACTTCGTCGGCACACCTCCATCCGATGGTTCAAATTTCCATGCCGTTAATGTGCCGAATTATGCTTTTGCTCTTGAATTGTCTCTTTCTTGTCTCCCAAAGAAAGAAGTCTAACGGTGCTAAATTACATGATCTTGGCAGCCAATTGACATCGCCACCACGTGAGAATACAAGTATTGAGTTTGTCGCGCAAAAGAGCCATTGTTTCGTTAGCTGTGTGGCAAGTGGCACAGTTTTGTTGAAACCACATATCGTCCACATCAATACCTTCCATTCACAGTAACTGCCTGACCGGCCCCATTTTGGTCACTCTTTGTGGGTGCATTGGTTTCTCGACAATCACTCTTGAAGTATCATTCACCCAAATGCGGCAATTCTGCAGATTGAGGCGAAAATTTGCCTCAATACTGAAGATAATTTTCTTCGAAAATTTATCATCCACTGTTGCCATTTCTTGCCACTATTCCGACCATTGACGATGCTTGGAATGGTCAAGAGGCTTTAGTTCTTAAGTCAATTGCACCTCGTCAACGTGTAATTTTTTTTTTTAACTTTATTATTTTATTTATTGAATCTAGATAAGAAATGTAATGACAATAAGTATTCAAGTCTTAATTCTAAAAAAAAAAAAAATTGTGATTAAAGTCCTGCCAGTGCTGGACAAAAATTTATTTCTATGCGAATATTATTTCAGAATTCAGTCAACTGTTTAGAGCTCTAATGGTAGCCAAAGTATCCCCCCTTCTCAGACGGGTATGACCACCAAAGTTACTAATATTAACTGCAAGAGGTTTTGGATGGAATTCAAGTTTGTTTCACAAAAGGTACGTGCAGATCTGCGTGGATTTGTGAGTTTTTAACGTACCATGGAGCATCTGTAATTCTACGGAGAACTCTATTTTGAATTCTTTGAATTTTTTCAATGTTTTTTCAACGTGTACATGCAAGTCTTTATACATACTGTTCATCAACGACGAGCGTGAAAGGTGCAGTTGTTGGGCACGACGGCAAGTTGAGGTGGACGGCTTTTCCGCCACACTATCGTGAACAGCAGCAACATTTTCTGCAGAAAGGGGTGTTCGGGCATACACTGGTGTTTTCAAATCTTCTGTAGACTTGGTTTGCTCAAAATTTTGCACGATTTTTTTCAATTGTACGCACATTTGGGCGATTAAATTGACGGAAATTATCACGAAGTGCATGATATGAATTTTGATTTGAGCGCCCATTTGCGTAATAACGCATTACTCGATTATATATCTTTCCAGGCTTCACATTGAGTTAGTCTGAAATTGCGAAATGCCAAATGAAATGCAGAAAAAAGCTTGACGTTAGTCAACATCGAAACTTAAAATTTAATCACTGGATATAATAACTTTTCTTTTGAAATTTAAGTTCTGATTTTTTCTGCGTCTTCAGTTTTTTAGTTTTAACCATTCTCCCATTAAATAAACCTAAACATCAATTTAACTTTAATCTTTCCTCTATGATGATTACATATGATTGTGCGTTTAAGTGAGAAAAACAATATATGTAGATATGTAATTTCGAAATAATTTGACAAAACTCTTAAAATTACTTCCGTTTTTAATTTTACTATAGAGAAGAAGTTATGTAGTATTTTACAGCTGTTTGCTCAGAATTCCTATAAAACATAAACAAAAATTTGTTTTGTTTTTTGTTTTTTTTAACTACTTCCATTAATGTAGAATATTTTTTTGTATTTGTAAAATCCGGAAGTATACAACGGAAGTTTTAAGCTGGAAGTCATAAAAAAGGTCAAAAGGAATAAGTACGAGCATTCTATCGCTAATTTTCCTTCTTAATAAACACAAAAATGTTTTTAAGGAAATACACTTAAATTTATGCGGAAGTAAATGCATTTTGTTTCGTTTGTAAAGATAAATATTACTTCCGTTTTTTATATATGTATTTTTTTCTGAAAGAATGAATGTATAGAACTAGTTTTTAATCCCTTAGTAGAAAGGAACTCATTTAATGCCACAATAAAAGGAAGTCTTAATTTTTGTTTTCGGGACATACCGCTGCTTCTTATTACACTCTATGAAATCAGTAAAAGATTTTAAAACATTTATTTGAGTGGGGATTACAAATAAATGAAATGAAATAGAAAAGAAAAATTATATATTTAAAAGACAAGACAAGTGTTGTGTGCTGGTTGGATAGAAAATTGATAATAAAAGAAAATTACTTCCGATGTTAAATCATCACTTCCGGACATCCCGTTTGGTTAAAGAAGATTTAGTGAAATATTCTTTGAGTAATTTTCTTGTGAAGGGAATATAAGAACTTCTATTTATTTATAGTTTTCTTTTTTAAGGAATTAAGTTCTAATAAGCAGGCTTTAAAAATCGTATACATAGGCAGGTATGTGCGAATAGTATATCAGTGTAACTATATTATAAAAAAATATATCGCTGTCTTTCTTTACTTTATGATATCCCTGGCGGTTTTGTGTGCTGAAAATCGCATATCGACGGCTTGACGATTTAAGGTCTGTTTTTGAAAGTCACATTTTTACTTTCATATTTTTCAAACAAGCTTAGTAAATAAAAATGTATTATAGACAAATTTAATATATTATAATCATGACGAAGAAACCATATAAATAAGAAAATACCAAATAGTCATACTGCCTAGATAGTTAAAAAATGCTGTACCTCAAAGCGAATCGTATGTTTCTTAAAAATTCATTTCATTACCGTAGTCAATAACACAATTTTCAGCGTAAACAACCATATAACCAACTATATTATACGGTTTTATCAACCATATTATTGGCATATCTTATGACATGTCAATCATCAGCAGTAGGCAAAATATGACGCTTTCATTGAATAAACTTTTTGCATGTGGACAACTTTTATTTTCACATTGATTTGAGCAAAAATTATCATAAATATTTTAGTCGCAACAATATTAATGTAAATTTAACATGAGTGCATATGAAAAGCAAATATTGTCCTCTGAATTATCTCAAATTCATCTGAACAAAGTAAAATGAAACTTTATGAATATTTTTTTCAGCACGTTTTTGCTTTTCCTTCCACAATTTGCTATGCACAAGACACGCAAGATTTTCATCGAATGTTTCCATTTTCTTTCAGTGTGTTTGCTGAATAACTCTCTCTCTCTCTACGCCATCCAATCTTTGAAAAAATAATTTATGATTTCTAAGATTTTTTTTACGTTTTTAAAGTATCTGTTTTTTTCTATTCCATATAAAACTAGACAAATCCAAAAGAAAACGATCATTTAAAATTTATGTGTTTGTCTGTCTGTCGCTCTGGCTTTCCTAAGAAAAGATCAGCTAACATACTTTTACTTCCGCTACTTCCGAAACACTTTAAAATACTTCCACACAATCTGTTGCGTTTTATGTTGCTGTCTGTCTTATTTAAAAAGAAGAAATTTATGTCGTTTTTAAAAAAGAAAGAAATAAACAAATAAAAAAACACTAACGACCTTTTATGGGAAAATACGCATGATTCTTGACTATTTAAAGACGCCTACTCAGCCAGCCAGCCAGCTAACAGCGTACGAACATGTGTCACAGTTTTAAGAAAATCTGATGGCAGCCAACGGATTTTTATTTATTTTTTTTTTTTTATGTTCTAAATCAATAGAAGATTTAAAATTCTTGGCTTAGAGGAAAAAAATAGTTTAAGAAATTGTACAGAATTAGTGTTAGCGATAAGAGTTACAACGCAGCAGGTAGTAAGTGACAGTCGTTAAGTGTTGCCTTCGAAAGCGTACATTTTATGAAGAAAAGAATGTTTAACGATCAAAACTTGAAGATATTAAGATTTACATTCGAATAATAATTTAGGGTTGGAGCTTTTTTTCACAAAAAATGGCTCCAAGGCAAAAAAAAAAAGTATTTTTCTTCAATTTATTACATTTAAGCACACTGTACAACACTGAAGTTCTGGGAATTTGGTCTCTTCAGGATGAAGTTTAATTTTGAGTAGTTATGAGTGTTTATAAACAAAAAATTTTTATTATTGTTAAATTTTGTATAGAAATATTTTGTTATCGATAAATATTCTGATAGCCAAACTTTTTTAAACGGCAAAATTTTCTATATAAACATTTTATTGCAAAATATTTTAGTTAAAATTATTTTAGAAAATTTTTTTAGTCGCTAAGCTTTCTATGTAAAACTTTTGCTATTCACACTTTTCTCTACAAGACTTTGTTATCGATAAATTTTCAATATAAATATCTTTTCCGTAATATTTAAGATAGAAACATTTTTATCGGTATATGGTCTGTAGAAAATGTTTATAGATGGTAAACTTTTTATAGAAAATTTTTGCTATCGATACATTCTCCCTACAAAACTTATGGCGTTTTCTTTTCTAAAAAAAGTGTAACATTTTCAATATTGTTTTGCCAAAAAATACAGAAGTATACAGTTTTCTCAAATTTTTTTCAGATATTTTTAGTTATTGCGACCTCTTATTTTCATCTCAATAAAACTTAAATTTAAAAACTTGAATTTTAAGAAAAAAAAAAGTGCAGCATAAAGGCAAAACTTTTTCCGAAAAGATAACGGATTTAGTTATCAATAAATATTCTGCATAAAACTTCTAGCTAATAACTTTTCTATCGGAAATTTTTGTTATCAAAAAATTTTTTCTAGAAAAATTTTGTTCTCGTTAAATCTATCGAAAGATTTTGGCATTAAAAAATCTTTTATAGAAAACCTTTGTATTGATAAAATTGAATATTTTTGAGCTTTCTATAGAAAACTTTTGTTATCGATTGCTTCTATAATATATACAAATTTTGTTATGGCAAAATTTTTTCTAAAATGACTTTTTTATCAATAAATTTTCTGTAAAAAGTTGTTTATCGATATATTTTATGTAGAAAATTTGCTATCGATAAATATTTAGTAAAAACTTTTCTAATCGGTAAATTTTCCGGAAAAAATTTTGCTACCCTTAAATTTTTTTAAGAAATTTTTTTTTGTCGACAAATCTCTTGGAAGATTTTAGTATCAAAAAACTTCTTTCATTACCTCGTAGTGTGGAAGGTGTTGGTCTAAATTTTGCTAATCTGAGCAGTGGCGAAGGTATATACACTGGGCGCTGATCAGTTTTAACTAATTTAATTCCAACATTTTAAATGCTGCAATAGAGTTTGTTTAGTCTTTCGTGTTGTTATTGTTAACACTACTCCCTCTTTCCTCCTCATCATAACCTATTTTCCCAGTTCCAGTACAATGCGCTGCATATGTAGGGGCCATCCCCTGAGTACTGGTCCCAGAAAAAAAACTTTGTTGTTGGTAATCTGTCGATAAAAAACTTTTGTAATCGATTGTTTTTATAATATATAAAACTTATTTTTAACGATAAATTTTTTCTAATAGGAATTTTTTACCAAAATTATTTTTATCACAGTATTTTATATTGAAAAATTTGGTACAGATAAATTTTCTTTAGAAAGATTTTCTTTTCAAAGATTTTGGTAACAAATTTCTTAAGAAAAGCTTTGTAATAGATTTGGTTGTTAGTGGGTTTTTATAGGCGATAAACGTTTGCAAAAAAATTTTTTTTGTAACATATTGTTATTGATAAATATTTTGTAGAAGAGTTGGTAAATTTTTTATCGAAAATTTCTGTTATCAATAACTTTTCTATAGAGAATTTTTAATAATTTTTCTATAGAAAAATTGTTTTGTCTATAAATCTGCTCGAAAGAGTTTAGTATCAAAAAATATTCTATTGAAACACTTTGCAATAAATTTTTTTGTTGGTGAATTTTTTATAGAAAACTTTTGTTATAGATAAAGTTTAAAAAAAAAATTTGCTATACAAATTTTTTATCAATATTTTTGTTATCGATAAATATTTTGTTAAAATTTTTAAAGTCGATAAAGTTTTTATGGAAAATGTCTGTTATCAATAAATTTTCTATTGAATGATTATGTCATTTAGAATATATTTACAGGCCGAAAGGCTACTGTTTCTCAAGAAACTAAAGGCTGCTTTTTCTCAGGAAATAGCGACATTAGTCATCTCTTATAGCTGCAACATCAACGTTTTTAGAATAGAATTTTTTTCCCAATTATAATAATATATACCAAAAGAATAAGAAAACAGTTGAGAGTGTAGTATATTTATATAAAATACCCTTTACAATAATCACGTAAATATATAGCATAAACATTTTAACTAAATAAATACACTCTCTTTTATCTCGGATCAGAACTCAGGGGATGATCCCTACATATGCAGTGCATTATATTGCAACTAATATAGAAAGCAGATTATTATGACTAGGAAAATAGATTATTATGACAAGGAAAGAGGGAGTAGTGTTTGTTGTTGGACTTATCAATGACAACACGGAAAGACCAACACAAAGATTATTACAGCATTCAAAGCGTTAGAATTAATTTAGTTAAAGACAACTCATGAAATTCTTAGATAAAAATTAATCATTTTTATAATATGGCAATAAGAAACTTTAACGTAATGAAAATATTTATTTCAAGGGAATAAAAATATATATATATGTGCAGCCTTTACATTTCAGTGAAGAGTATAAAAATGTACCAATTTTATTGACAAATTTATTTTAGGCGTTTACAGTTTTAAACGGTTGTTATTTCAAACGCGTCATTTATATTTGTGTTATACGAGTATAAAATTACGTTAAACACAATTCGAATTGATTGATCATCCACCTTATAGTTAAGATTTGGCTTCTAGTGACTTTTCCCTGTTTCCAACGTTAAGAAAACGGCTCCCAGACAAAAGGTTTTCTCAAACGAAGAAGTGATTACCGAAACTAACGCGTATTTTAAGGGGTTCCCAAAATCGTATTATTCAAATGTTTTAAAAACATCCAATTTTCACGACAATTTGTACAAACGTCTTTAAGTCATGTCTTTCATATTTATGGGCAAATTTGGTAGAAATGAAAGAGGGGTAAACAAAAAGACACGAACTCCGTTTTTCGAATTTTTTCCTAAGCCCTTTTTGATATCATTTGTAATATTGTTATTATTTTTCATTTACATTCGTTTGGCAAGATGACTACATCGATACTAATAAAAGGATAAAAAGAGACAAATGATATTATTTTGCAACTACAATTGAAATAAAGAGAAGTCTTAAAAAATCATGATAAAAATGTAACATGACTTTTGTTGGTAGCAGCTTTAAAATAAAATAAAAAACAAACATATTTTAAAAGTCGTCGTGAAAATTGGGTGAAAGTCTTGCTAAGTGTATTCAGCTAAAATGAGACTAAGTTGAGAAATAAATGGCGCTTGAAAAAAAACAATGTTTATTTTCTACTTAGGTAACTTTAATACCAATCCGCCCTCGTATGAATAAAGTTCACATTAACGCCTAAGTAAACAACTATTCAACATTTGGCTTCTATTATCTTTTTTGGCCACTATTCTTTTTTGTTGTACAGTGTTTTTTATTTAGTTTGATTGAAGACTTTTTTATTTCCCATGCTGAGAGATTCACCTGTGCCCGCCAATGCATTAGACAATCTATTGTTCAAAATTAGTTTTATATTGAATTCGAAACGTAATTTGTTTTTTTTTTATACAATCAAATACATTTCACAATGGCTGCATTCAAATACAATAAATTTTAGGCTGTATATTTCAAATCAAATCCGGAACTAGAGATAACAAACAGATGGCACCTACACACACACACATACACGCACACACCTCACTGCAGTTATAACCACACATTCTTTTTATTACAACCAACGACAAAAGCAGTTGTTTCTTTTCAAATACTTTGAATAAGAAGAAATAAAAAACGAAGATCAAAATCCATTAAAAATATATTAAGCAATCAATGGGGAATAATATATTTAGTTTTTATTTAAAATAGCTGGAGAAGGCGTTGAAGTATAACTATATATAACTATAAAACTACAACTATAATATGCAATATAATTTTTTAAGAATAAATTATTATCTATATATTTAGTTTGAATGGATATTTAGTATAAGCTTTGTAATGTTCAGACTATGTTGCTTGCCCCATAACAGTGTTTGACAAAGTTATCTTATTTTTAATCATTGTCTGTACTGATAGTGAGGTTGCGTTAATTGCGCTTGCGCTATCCGTTTTTTATAGGGTCGTGAATAACGGAATGAGATAGCGAGATATTCAAACCTGGAGCTTTTCTGGGTACTGCTACAGAGCGGAGTGCCCAGAAATATTGTATCAGATGACCCGGCGAAAGCCGGAGCCCCTTTACAGCAAGAGGATATTGATTAAAAGCTATAAAAATCAAGTGCAGCGTCAACTTGAAGGGGCTGCACAGAACACATGATCTGATGAGGTTACCTGCCGAGTAGCGGGGCTAACAAGGCTTGTGTATAAATAAAGGAGGACTACGGTCCTGAGAGATTTTCCCTGGCAAACGTTGCGTACTTTGGTAACAGTTTTGACAGGACATTTTCGGATAGCGACGCATGATTTCTGTAGAAGTTGTAGGGTTGAGGAAGAGAGTGATAAACACCGCCTCTGTCCGTGCCCGATTCTTTGTTCTATGTGAGCGCTGTATTTAGGCAGGCCGATACTACACAGGTTAGCAGATATATCGGAATGCGGGGTGAACTGACTGGATTCTTACCTTATGCGGTAGTTTTTGGATAATCCGCTATCAACGGCTGCAAAGCTCAAACTAAATAACGTTACTGGTGCAAATCTAGACAGAAGTTAACTGAACTCTTGACAGGACCAGTGTTGCCATTTCAATTAAGACAAGAAATTTAAAAAGTCAAGGTATTTTATAATTAAGGAAGGAATTGATGACAATGTTCCATACAGTTTACGTTAAGTAGTGATATTTTCCACTAAAAATCTAAAATTAGACTTTCTGGTCTTCAATCATCATTTCAGTCACAGAAGTACGCAGTATTTCAGTCTTGGACCAGTACTCAGGGGATGGCCTCACTGTATATTGAACACTTGTATTGAGATCCATTCTGCCATAGAAATATTACATTTTTCATATGTTTTAATTAAGCTTTTATAAATTATTTACCTTTTCCAAATACTCATTATTCAATTGCCTGCTTAGCATGACGTACAATGAGCATATTTACATCTTTACTCTTGGTTGACTCTTTCGTCTGGTCAAAAAGTTAGTCATTCCCCTGCATCTTTACTCTTGGTTGGTTCTTTCGTCTGGTCAAAAAGTTAGTCATTCCCCTGCTAAACTCCTTCAGCATTACTCAAAAATAATTGACACAAATCATAAGTTCATTAGCTTTTAAGAAAAAACAAATATTGTTTAACTTTTATTTATCAAATTTAAGCAAGTAGCTCAGGTTTCAATCAAAGTTCAAACTTTTTATAAGGATTTGTTGTTCAAACTTAAAAAAAAGTTAAACTCAAAACAGAATATGAGTCAAGAAAAAAAGCAGCTAACGCACACCTTATGTTTGTAAGAAAATCAGACTGAAAACCTTTGCAAGAATTTGATATGTTTAGACACAAACTTCAAAAGACAAAAATTTTAAAAGAAAAACATACAAAAAAAAAAAAATCTTTCTCAAAAGACTGAAAATTGAGTCTCAGTTCAATGTTTGTGATGTTTTATATGACAACATGACAAGACAGCCCCAACAAAAAATAAATAAATAAACTTCAAAAACCAGCAAACAAATGAGTGGGTCATTTATTCATTTAGCAAAAAAAAAAAAATTTATTTCTTGGACATGTATTAAAGCTTAAATAACCTAATAAAGCTCAAATTACACATTAATTCCCACTAAAACAATAATGAAAAAAAAAAGATAAAAAAGCCACGGAACTGAGAGACCTTTAAAGAAAAGCAAAAGTAAAGTTTATTTACAATTGTACGTACAACAAAATATGCACCACATACCACAAAAAAGGGTGAACCATACAAAAAATAAATCATTACAATATTAAAAAATAAAATAGTTTCTTTTGAGCTTTAAAATTTATGAATTATTTTCCCAAAGAGATTCATTTATTCTGTAGTAATTAATGAGTGTTTTATATTACGATATGTGACGTCAACAAGCTTTCGGAGGTACGTTAAACATACAGGGCCATGTTCTGAGAAAAGAAAATCGCCTAAAATTTGCGTTAATTACAACAATATTACTATTTTGTCAACATTATTAAACAAATTTATGAAAAATATTGAAATACAGACATGTTCTGACAAAAGCAAATCGCGAAATAGGTGTTCTGAAAAACATATAATTCAAGAAGTATTATTTTGCGATGTGAAATTACCAATTAGGTGTTCTGGTAAACAATATACCGCTTGAAATTGGCGATTTCAACTTGCATGTGTATACTGAAGTCAACTGATTAAGTTTGCTTAAACTAAACTTCGAAAGGGACATAAAATTATTTACATTTATAATTTAGTATAGAAATTTATACAAAACAATATAAATTTACATACTTTCAATAAAAAATACTAAATTAAGAAATTGTTTTTCTTTTATTGTAATTTTTTTTTTCGTTATATAATACACAGTTTCAATTAAAATTCCATATTTAAATTAATTTTTGTTTTATATAACTACCACATTCTTAATATGTACATTAGAGCGACTCACAAAAGAAAAGTCCTCGATATACCCTCCTAAAAATTAACCTTGGACTTTTTTAAGATTAAAATATTTTTTAAAATATTTCGAAATGTTTTAATTATTTCGAAATATTTAAAATATTTCGACTCCAGCTTTGAGCTCTCGTGAGCTGGCCCACTTTGAAAAAGGGTATATTTTTGTCAATTTGAAAATCTGTTTTCGATATGGGTATCATAATAAAGGATCTTTTAAAGTGCGCCTAACTGTATGTACAATTTGTCACCTATGTCCTTTTTTAAAGATATTCTTTAAGAACGGCTCTTGAATTTTTGTTCCTCGTTTTTTGTAATAAAAGTGTCAAATTAACATATTTTAATCTTTAGTCGATTTAATTAAATACGGGCCTCAGCTTATTTTGAAATTCGTGCTAGTTCGCGTTTTGACAAAAATGTAAAGGGGTGGTAACCCTTTACAACTTGAGTTGCTCTAATGTACATATGTAAAACACATATTGTATTTTTTTCTAAAAACTTTTAAACACCAGTAAAGCGCCTAAAATAGAACACCCATCAGGGCGAATTGATATTGAAGCTAACTAACTAGAAAAAGCAATTTATTTCAAAAGCAATTTATTTCTCGACATGGTCTCCTTTTAGCCCAATACACTTCGTAAGACAAATGTTCCAACTTTTTTATATATACATCTAAAGAATATGATTATGGGAACCCCTCAAAATACGCGTTAGTTTCGGTAATCACTTGTTCGTTTAAGATGTATTTTTTCCCTGCGAGCCATTTTTTCAAGTTTGAAAACAGGGAAAAGTCACTAGAAGCTAAATCAGGACTACAATGTAAACGAAAAACCAATTCGAAGTGTATTTCACGTTATTTTAGCATCCTATCTAATGCTGTGTGAACCAGTGTGTTGTCTTAAAGAAATAACACTTTTTTTCTTCTTTAAATGTGGTCATTTTTTTCTTGATTGCATCAATTAATTGATCTAATAGTGCACGATAATATTTTCCTGTCATTGTGGATGATTTTTTAAGATAATTGATGAGCAATATTCCGTGTGCATCTTAAAATGCAGTGGCCATAACCTTGCCGGCCGATTTCACTGTCTTCGTCTTCTTCGGAGCTCTTCCACCAGCTTTCACCCATTGTTTCGATTGATTTTTGGCTTCAGGTGTGTAGTGATGGACCTGCGTTTCATCAACATTTACTCGACGCCAAAAATCAATAGCATTGCATTTTATCATATCCAACCACAGCTTTGAAGTGGTTTGTCGAACTCGTTTTTGTTCGACACTGAGCAAACGCGGCACCCATCTTGCCGATAGCTTTTTCATATGCAAATCTTCATGCAAAATGTTCATATGATATGTTTACCATTTCAACAATTTCACGTAACTTAACTCGGCGATCATTTATAACGATATCGAGGATTTTCTTGATATTTTCTTCAGTAACCATCGTTTTTGGACTTCCTGCTGATGGTATTGTTGTAGTGCTTGTTCGGCCGCGTTTAAATTCAGCAATCCAATATTTTATCATGTAATCTGACGGAGCAGACTCATCGTAATGTGTATCGAGCTTTTCTTTTGTCTCTTTCGCCATTTTCCCTTTCAAATAATAGGGTTTAGTCACCGCAAGAAATTCAATTTTTTACATATTTCAAGAAACACAAAAGTTGCTTATTTCAAACGACTAAAACAAATAAACGAATTGATGAATTCGGGTGAAATTTTCATAACTGACGTTTGACAGATCTCAAGCTAAAAAAAAAATGGTGTTTGTGCTGCCATCTAGCGCAATGTAGCTTCAATATCAATCTGCTCTCGTATTTTGTATTATAGTGCAAATTAAATTAAATTTATATGTTTGTTTGCCAAGTAAAAAATATCATATTAATTTTGGTAACTTTTCTGCACATTTGCTAACTTTTTTTGGTCATGGCAGCACTGCTCCCAATGTAATAAAGCAATTCCTCCTTAAGTCGAATTGAGCTACTTTTCCATATGACCACATACATATATGTATTGCAAACATAAGACAACACACCAAAAAAGAAATGAGAGAAAATTTCAAAGCACATACGAAACAAGAATGTGCAAAGAAGACGAATTGCGGAATATAAGCAACTCTGTACTCAAACTTTAGCAATTCTTACCTTTCTTCAAGCCGGGGACTTGCGCAACTAAATTATCTAATGCGAAAACTCTGACAGGAGTTTAGAAAGCTCTTCAGCTGGCTCACCCTAAACGCATTTTTGTTAACATTTTTTTTTTCGTTTCTATTGCAAACCAAATCAAAAGGTATGCACTTATGGTATGCTGCAGCATGATTTCTTTTATTATTTTTTTTTTCTTGCTTTTGATTATAATTTAGTTGTTTACTTTGCATCAGATTGTGTGCATATCAAGCATAAGAGCATTAAATTGCATTTGGCAACGGTTGGCTAAATGCAAAGAATTCCAAACTTCTTGTTGTCTGTTTTCCCCCCATTTCTTCTTATTCACACTACAACACTCTGTACTTGACTACAATTTTTGTTTTCTTTACGAAATCTACTAACACAACTACGCACACTGCAGCAGCGCCAAACAAAACAAGAGATTTTACTTCCGGTGCTGCATGCCACGCATGCAAGAAAACAAAACAAACAAAAAAAAAAGCAGAAAAATCTCTGGAATTTCTAAGATCAGCAGCAGAAAGAAATAAAACAAAATTCTGCATACTGAACTGCAAAGAAATTCCTTTATGACATTTTATTTTATGCTGCTTGTCATTGTTGTAACTCGTAAGTTACTTCAATACGATTGATTCTTGTTGTTGCTGTTCTTTTTTTTCAAAGAATTGCAAGTTCATTTGACTAGAAATGTGAGGAAGCCTTTTAATCTTTTGTAGCTCTTCCTTTGTATTGTTTAAACACGACTTGTTAACTGAATTTCCGTTTGCCAAATACACAAACGGAGAAGATATGCTTCAAGCTAGATAAATGTATTCTTTTACAAAAGCTTTTCCACTACATAAATCTGAATGTTGAAACGGTTGCTAAACGGTTGAAAATGAGGGGAGGCGCTTTTTGGAAATGGGATGAAAAGAAAGAAACAAATAACTGAAGCTCTCCGTCACATTGTTGTCACAAAGTTAAATTTTAAGTGCAGAATCACGTTTCACTTTTCAAGAGCAGCGCAGTCTGTGTGAATAGAAATTTTCCCTTTCAATAGAAATTTATGAAATCAGAGAACATATTTTTCAGGCAGGGGGAAACGGGCTCTAATGAAAGTGTTCACTATAAAACGAAACATAAGCATAATTAAACTTAAAGAATAATAAAATAAAGCGAACATAATTTTAAATTCTCATGAAAACGTTTAATTTATTTTTTGTACGATTGGGCTTACGAGGCTTCTTCCATGAATCTACTTTTTAAACTTCTGTGTATTTTAAATTGCTAATGTCAATTTCATGCAAAGTTCGAAAAAAATAAATAAATTAAAATAATAAAACTTAATAAATGAATATAACAATTAAAGTATTAAACACATTCAAGTCAGCGAATACGAGGTTTGATAAAAAAATACCCTTTATTTCCAAATTTCTTGAGTTGCGTATGTCCGGTTTTCGCATTTTTTTCCGTTATGATGGTAACAATGTCTGTTATATTATTATTATTATTAGTGGATGGGATATGGGCCCTCATCGGCCATTTGCACTGCGACCAATATTGATCTATTGTGCGTCCCCTTGCCCCATTATGGGTTAAGTATGTCAAGAAAACGGACAAGCTTCTTCACAGGGAGTGATATTAAGTCACATTCACTTAACATATAAGCTTGTAGTAGCCTATATCTTCTGTGTCCCAGTGCTCCACAGTGGGTGATTCAGTGCTCCATTGACTCCTCTTCATCACCGCAGAATCTGCAAATGTCTGTGTTAGATATTCCCATCTTATACAGGTGCTTGTAGCAGTTATAATGACCTGTAAGTGCACCTGTCGATGTTCTGAGACTTTTTCTGTCCAGTTTTAGAGCACATTCGGCCCTCTTTTTATCAAAGTTTAGAAATTTCTTGGAGTGTTCAAGACCAGCTGTCTCTTTCTGTCTGTTATATATGTTGGCAATATCAGCCATTTTTAATTGTCAGTTGTTTTTGACATATAAAAAGGTTAGTCGTTTTTGGAGTGCTCTTCGGTTTTTACGATTCGAAAAAAATTTTTTGTTTAGCCTTTACTTATTTATTGAATCTTTACAATGTGAACTAACAATAAGTATTCAAATCTTAATACTAAATACCAAAAATTAAAAAAAACATATCAGTAAAATCACCTATTTAATGCTCTGATGGTGACAAGGGTATCCTTTTTTCTCAACCGAGTGTGACCGCTAAAATTAAGTATGTTACTTGCGAGAGGATTTGGGTGAAGTTCCAGGTTACTTGCCGCGTACTTAGAGAATTCATCTTTTACCAGCGGACCACCCAGATCCTTATGAACACGATAGTTTTTAACGTACAATTGAGCTGCAGTAATCGTTCGAAGAATTTGATTTTGTCGTCTTTGCATTTCTCAATGTTATAAGTTTAGGACGTATTCGAAAAAATGTATCCAAGAAACTATATTAAGTTTTGTGTAAAAAATTAAACTAAATGCGCAAGGGTATTTCAAAACTGTGGCATTTGGCGAGTCTACTATGAGCAGAACACAAGTTCAATTGTGGTATAACCAGGTTCAAGGAAGGCCAATATGATGTCAATGACGATGCTCGTCGTGGTCGCCCGAGCAAGTCAACAACCGATGAAAACATTGCAGTGCTGAAGAAAATGATTTTGGATAATCGTCGAATGACAATCAGAGAGGTTGCTGAAGATGTTTTCATATCGCAATTTTTTCGGATGTTTTAGGCATTAAATGTGAGGCAGCGAAAATTGTTCCAAAATTTATAAATTTTGAGCAAAAACAACGTCGCATGGACATCGCTCAGGAGCCGTTGAGCATCGTCAACGAAGATCTAGATTTCCTCATAACTGGTGACGAATCATGGATGTATGGCTATGACATTAAAACGAAATCCCAATCATACCAATGGAAGCGTCCAGAAGAGCCAAGACCGAAAAAAGCACGTCAAGTTCGGTCAAATGTGAAGGTTTTACTTACTGTTTTCTCCGACTGCAATGACGTGGTGAGTCGTGAATTCTTGTCCCAAGCTCGTAAGGCGAATACCTTGAAGTTATGCGGCGTTTGCGCGAAGCAATTCGTCAGAAACGCACAGAATTGTGGAAAAACCAATCATGGATTTCGCATTATTATAACGCACCAGCTCACACATCGATGCTTCTGCGTGAGTTATTGGCCAAAAACAAAACAGTTATCATGCCTTGACTACTGTATTCACCGGATTTGGCCCCCGCTGATTTTTTCCTTTTTCCAAAACTGAAGACACCGATTAAAGGAAAGCATTTTGCTACGATTGAGGAGATAAAAGAGACTTCGAAACAGGAGTTGTTGGCGATACCAAAAAATGCCTTTCAAAAGTGTCTCGAGGATTGGACAAAACGCTGGCATAAATGTATTATATTGAGGGGGACTACTTTGAAGGGAACAATTTATTCATCAATATGAATATATAACAAAAAACAGAACAACTTCAAAAAGACCCACCTCCAATGAGATATTCCCCCATATTCCAAGAGGTGTCATCGTCGTCACATCAAGACGACACAAAAAAACGCTCGGTAACACATTCGCCTTTGACAGTAATTATGATTTCTTTGATAGGCCTTCGGTATTTCCTATACCTAAGCGATAGAGAGAAGCTGTCGACAACATTCAATTGTTTATGGCAAGGAGTAAATAAATGAAAGAATGTTTGTGTCGACTTAATGTGACGACGATGACGCCTTATAGAATATGGGGAATTAGCTCATCATCATCAGCAAAGGTTTTCATGGCATCAGGAATGCCATAATTACTACAATGATAATAATTATATTGTGACGGCACAGTGAACAAAATTTGTTACAAACATAATAAGATAAATTGCAAGTAATATCTCAAGTACTTGAACAACATTCAGAAATATATTATATCATACTTTAGAGTCTCCTTGTTTACTACTACTACAATTAATTATTTTTCTCTTTCATTAATTCCCCAAACATATCGGTATGCAAACATATTCTCATTTAATGGAAAATCTTTAGTGTTCATGTAAAAACTGAAAGGAAAATTCATGGAAATTTTGAAGACAGAATTCCAACAAATATCGCCCATTGTGTGTTTTAAGAATTGAAAACAAAAAAGAATATTTGTTATTTCCTCTCTTGATTTTAATTGTTTGTTTGAACAAAAGTATTTAGATCTTCCTTCGTCAATAATTATGCTTCAAATAATAAAGATTTTTTAGTGATCGCCGTTTGTTTGTACATATGTAAGTGTGTTGGTGAATTCAAGTGGAGTGAGGTCGGACGAGTGACTGGCCGACTGACTGACTTGACTGCACCAGTATCAGTGATAGTACAGAGAAGATGGTTAAAGATAAATATTTATATTGGAAAAGAGGAAGATCTACAAAAAAAAGAAACTACAAAACGAAAAAAGTAACAAGTTGCTTTATCATACGAGTATTTATCATCACGCACATGCGGAAAGTAGAAGAACAAATACGCGTGCACTTTTTTTCTTGCTGGCCATAATTCATTGATTCCTTCTAACAACATGATGCTTTTTCGATGAACGACTAAATGAACATCAAACAAGAATTATATTAGTGAAAGAAAATAAAAAAAGAAAACACCAAGAAAACTCTTAAGAGATAGAAGTTGTTGTTAACATCGAAAAAGATTGTATGTTTTTTTTACAACATATTGTCGTCAAAGAAATGCCAAGTTAAAAAAACACATACCGGATATCCGTTCTAACGAAGCAAGAAAAATATGAATTATTAACCAATAGAAGAAGACAAAAATAAAAAACCAAGATAAGACAAGAACAAACAGCTATAGAAGAGTTATATTTATTTAAAACTTAGAAAACAATTATCGTCGCCAATATTTAACAATCTTAAATAATGAATTGTAAAAGCAATCTGTACTCGTATATCTGCACAGGGTGTTTGCTTTTTAGAAATGTAAAAAAAAACTTTGAATTGAATTAAATATACTGGGTCATCATAAAAGTATACTTTAAGCCACTTTTAATCAAAAGTGCACTTTTTGTCTACTATAAATAATTAAAAGCACACTTTAATTGCAAAAGTGTGCTCTAGACTTAAAACCAGCTAAAGTTGCGTTTAAGCTATTTAACAATAACTGCTTTGATCAAATAACTTTCACTTTTAAATGCAAAAATTTTGTTAAATGACCGATTTTATGATGTTGCCAACATTTGAAACGGCCAAGGATCATATTTGTAACCCACAGAAATCTTCCATATCAATTGTTTTCTTACATTATATTGCGATGGTGCTTTATGGTGGATTGCAGACAAAGAATTTTGTATCGCAATCAAAATGCTTGTGAACTTTAACGTTCAACATCGTGAAACAGACCCAAAATAAAACAGTTTATATTGAAAACTTAAATTACTGTTCTTAACATACTTATAGTATATTAGTTTTACTTGTATGTTTAATTGTATGCTTGCAACAGTCGAAACCCAAGACAGATAAAACTGTACTGTTTAGTGCCAACATTGGAAATGCCAAATTGCTTCCACGGAAGCGCGGAGATTTTGGGGATTCACGAAGCCGATTTTGGGGTTTCTCTAAAAATTTTCAGAACCACTTCGCTAACAGGTTTAAAACCGGTTTGTCATATTCGGTGCGCGTTTTTTCCGTGGATCATGCATTTGAGCTATGAACGGTCACTCGATTTAATGCGAAAATTGCAGTTGCCATATTGTTTTAGGGGAAGTGGAGGATTTTAGCGATTCCTGCGGTCGAACTTCTTTTTGTTAAATATTATTGCGTGTATAACTCTGCTTGCACCGTTTTCCCATAGATGGCTGTAGGCGGTATAAATAGATCGTAGATGTCATACAATAAAATTAGGTATTTCTAATATTTTCAATAGATTTTTCCAGCTCAAGGTCCTTTTTGGTTTTTGTATAAAAAAATGTTTTCTTTAATTTTTCAATATTTCGTGTTTCTTAAAAAATTCAAGTGAACAAATTTTCCTGAAAAAGTCTTCCGAAGGAACACGAAATATTGGAAAATTAAAGAAAATATTTTTTTACATGCCAAAAGGTCAAAGCAAACTACGAACAAGCTTAGGTATTTTTTAACGTAACGCCCTCAAAATATTAGTCGATTGGTGTATGCATCAAAAAGTTATTCTCGATTAAACATGTTAACTTACGAGCCAAATTCTCGTTATTTGCGGGAAGTTTTAATATTCAAGTTAATATGAAGAAACCTGCAGATGAGGTTCAGCGAATGCTCTCAAATACTTATGGTATGAAAAACGTACCGAGAGTGGTCTCAACGCTTCAAGAACGATGATTTTGAGATTCATGGGAATGATTAAGAAACAAGGAAATTGATTGCTGTACGTGTTGAAGTCGAATAATGTTGAACGGCGTTTGTTTGATTGTGAGCAGCTGTTTGCAAGGCAAAGACGGAATAAGCCAGCAATAATTCATGAGCTAAAGAATGAGATAATTCGTCACATTAACGGAATAGGACCACAATTATGCCTCATCGTCATCGAAAATTTGGGCGATCGGGTGGTTATAAGACACAATCCTATTATACAGGAGGTGAAAAAACTTAAATAAATAAAAAGTCATAATTTATTCAGTGTTCAAAAAAAAAAAAATAATAATAATAATAATAGTAAATAAATAAATGAATAAATATTTGAAGTAAAGACCCTTATTAAAAATATTATAATAATTTATATAGCAGTCGGTTCTAACCCAAATTTTCTATATACATATATATATTTTTATACTCTTCACAAAAATGTTTCTACAGTTTTCATTTCGGACCCTATAAAATATACATCTTCTGACTCAGAATTGATAGAAGAGTCGTTTAAACGATGTCCGTCGTCTATCTGTCCGTCTGTCGGCCGTTAAAATACCATTTCAGAGAAAACCATTAGACTTAGAAACTTATTTCGACTGATGGGTTTGCTATTGAAATTCAGGAAATATTCGAAACTCCGAAAAAGGCAGTTTTTTCGGCAAATTTTTATGAAAATGTTTGAAAAAAAAATGTTATTTTGCTTCAAAGTTAACAAACATGGCGATTACAAGGCAAACAATTTTTCCACGATATCGGCCCATATATATCCGAGATATACTCTAAACTGTTTACGCGGCACTGTAGGCGGACTTAATTAACTTTTTTTTGCTTAAAAACAGTTCTGGTAATAAAAGAAGGTTAATTAAGCATAGAAAATAAAAAATTCCGATATCGGTCCATATATAACTGATGTATAGTCTAAGTCGATTTTTCCATGAAAAAAATAGTTTTTGCTTAAAAGCAGTTCTGGTTCTAGTAACCTCCTACTTAAATACAGAAAATTAAAATTTCCGTTATCGGTGTACATATATACATCTAAGATATAGCTTAAACCGATTTTGTCATTAAACCAATTGTTTTTGCCTAAGAGCAGTTGTGGTAACAAGAGGAGCTTAGTAATATACAGGAAATACAAATCTTCAATATCGGTCCACATACTTATACCCGACATATAACCTAAACCCATTTTTCCTTGAAAATTTCCATGAAAAATTACCTTTTTGGCATGGCGATTGCAAGGCAAAAGAAAAAAAATTTGTCCGCGATATCGGCCCATATATATCCGAGCATATTTAGTTCAAATTTGTATTATATACTATATATTTGCGAGACTGTTGTGCAGGGTATTTTTGGTTCGGTCCAGCCGAATATACTACACTCTTACTTGTTCTAACGCCGACTTTATCTATAAATTAGTTCTTTGTGAATAAGGACCAAACGAATTACAATCGAAAACCACTTCCATGCGAGGACACTCACTCATGCATTCAGTTAAGTAGTTTTCCCAAATTTGAGTATTCTTTAGAAGCCCAAAATTAAATTGATGTTATTTTTATGTTTTAGCTTCCTCTTTCCTTTTAACTGTTTGATACAAATAGAGAAAAAAAATAAGGCTGAATTTGTCTGGTACGTGATGTGCTGCTGATGGACTTAAGTCTTTTCTTCAATTGCTCATTTCACTCATCATCCATTCAGTCAGTCAGTCAGTCAGTCATTCAGTCATCTTAAGTGCCATTAATGGAATTAATGCAAACACCAGTAGTGCGTTCTTCTGTTCCTTTCCTTTTTAAGATCTGTAGCATTATTTATGATTAACAGAAAATTTCTGCTTATGAATGGCAAGAAAAGAACGAAGCAACTGAATTTAAGCTACCGGTGTTACGACTGACTCAAATCATATAATGACCATCATTAACATATGCCCTCGTAAAGAACAAACGGATGAGTGAGTGGTCAGCAGCCAGAAGCTGCGAACGGACTTTAAATAAGAAAACATAATTTATTTAACATTTTTTGAAAAAAAAAACAAATTTCTTGGTAGAAAAAAAACGAAATGAATTTTTATGATTTTTTTATTTTATTTTTATTTTACTCTTAACGATTTACAATGACTAAAATAACAATCATGATGATGCTCTTGTTTGTTAATTTACTGGAGTTTTTAAATTTCTTATAAATTGTTGTTGTTGTTGTTGTGGATTTTTTCTGGCGTGGCCATAAAATTTGAAATACAATTAAATAAAAAAAAAAAGAATAAAAAAAACAACAAATACCAGACACTTCAATTTAATACTTAATCAATAAACAGGCATCAACACTTAATCTTAATATACGAGTTTGTATGTGGAATCGTGGATGGATGGACGGTTGGGATGGTGCATTGATTGCATGAACGGACGGGCAGCTAAATAAATATTTAAATGGACGAATGTTTGAATGATTTGATTTCAAATGTTATTCTTTTCTTTTTCATTATCTGATGGAAGTTTTGAAATTTTATTATATCAGTAAATGATACTTGAAACAGTTTTTAAGAATATTTTACATTGTCTATGAATTTGTAAAGTATATATAACTTTTTTTTTAATTAAGGTTTCTATTGCATGTAAATGTAAATATTTCTGGTAGAATTTTTATTTGTATTTTTTCTCCTTTTTGTAAAAGTAAAGGTATTCAATCCTTTAAATAAGATCAACAAATAAATTTTATTTCATTAATGAGTTTAATGATGCGATTAAAAGTTGGTAATAGATTTTTCATTAAAATTCATTTGAAAAAAATTAACAGCAACTGCAGCAGTTATTACTTGCTAGTTGGAATTACCGGTCGCTGCAATCGACCGCATTCTTTTTGTTTAACGCTATTAGGTAAGGTAGGCAGGCCGCTGGATACCCCGAAATAACTTAGGTTCTCCAGCTCACTTGGGGCCTGAAGTCGTTCCCTTTCTGATTGCCTGAAAAGTGGGATAGTGAACAGCGTTGTCAACTCGGTGCGTTTCGCACCGTTTGTGGTGCTTTTTAGAATTATTTGTGCGAAAAATTCTTTAGTCGGTGCGTGGTGCGCTTTTTTTAATTTTCGGTGCGCTTTTAAAATTTCGATGGCACCAAATCAAATTCAACTCAATTTTTTGTTTTCATGTAAAAAAAGTATATTCAAGTGTCCAAAATTTGTATGTTTAGTTTTTCAAAGCACAATCAGAATATTGAGTTATAGTGCAAGAAGAAACTAGTATTATCTTAAAGAATTGATTTCATTCCGAAAAAGTTTTAAATTTTCGTTTTTTGAAGAATTAAAAACCCGATTCAATTCCATTTCCGAGCGGAAGTGAATTCTGTGACATGTCCGATAATGTTGAAAACGCACCATAAATGTGCACAAAGTAAGAGAATCGTGCTGTTGTACATATATCACTCCTTTATTGCAACATAGTCATATCTCAAAAAATGAACTTTTCGAGTTAATAATGCAGAAATGTTAACAGTGCTACCTTTTATATCGTGCCAAAAATTTATTCAAATTACTTTTAAACTGTTTTCTTTACGAGATATTTTCTAAAATAAAAGTTCGAAGAAACAAGCTTTTTTGAGTTATGACTATGTTGCAATAAAGGAGCGATATGTATTATACAAATGTTGTATATAAATACAAAATTTGCTGCTCTTAGAACGTGTTTTGCTATCAAACGAGCAAGCCAAGTTCGTCATCATGAATGGTATTCATGATGGCGCGTTACTTCATTACTGTTTTGATGATTGATAAATTACCAAATTATTAATTAGATTATTAAATTTGTTCAAAAACATTAAAATTAAATATTGATTCTGGCAAACTTCTTCTTTTAATTGTTATAATTTGGCAAATTTTTGTATGTTTGAATAAATTCTTTTAAGGACACACACTCAGCTGATTTGTTCCATTCGCTTACGGAAACACAAATGAAAATTACACTGTGTTTGATAGAACTGCTATTAATAGATCCGCTAATCGTAACGGTTGTTCCTGCAATATAATTTTAACGACGGTAAACAGCTGTATTTTTATGTACCCGATAATAGGCAGTAAAAGTAACAGCTGATTTCGGCCGACAGCGAATATAATTAAATAATATTGCTGAATAATAAATTTGATAAAATATTGTTATAACTATTTTAAAGATATAGAGGCCAAATTTGACAAACATGAATTCTTGCAATTGAACAAATTTGATGACATGCCATCAGGCGGTGCTATCAGACAAAGTTTGTTTGTATAATAGTCGCTTGGAAGGCTGTTTCATAATCGTGTCTTTAATATAAAAATATTATACTTTTTATACTACGAAATGTGTTTTTAAAAATTAAAAAAAAAAGAAAAAAAAATTCGGTGCGTTTTTGTGGAAGTAACGCACTTTTTTTTCTTCATTTTAGTGCGTTTTCAAATTTCAAAGTTGACAACGTTGATAGTGAAGTGAAGAATAGAAGTTACATGCTGTTGTACTAGCCATCCATTGCTTCTTATGAAAGAGGCTAGCGCGGTCAAATTGGCCGAGGCCAGACATGATAGGCTGTTGAAGCTACGGTCGCCTAGGTATTTTAGACGTTGATGCTCCAATGCCGGGCATGTATCGAGGAGATGAAGGACCGTCTCCTAGTTTTCATCGTCTTGGCAACTTCTGCAGAAGTCGTTATAGGGTAGGCCTAGTCTCCTAACATTTTTCCCAATGTCCACTGATGACTGCTACCGTGACTCGCAGTTAAAAAAAAACCCCAATGTTGCAACCAATAAAACTGTAAAAACGCGCAAGTATGTTCCTTACTCATATTTGGTCACACTGTTTTTGCTTTACTTATATTTAAATAAAACACACTATTTTATTCGTTAGTGTTAGTTTTTTTAAGCATTTTTTACTTATTGAATCTTCAAAATGAACTAACAGTAAAACTATATTTACACGATTGAAAATTTCTTCAGGAAAATTTCTTTAAAATTTATTGATCAAAATTTATTGAACAAAACTTTTGAAGATTTTATTGATGCCGTGTAAAAAAGATTCAAAATCGCATCTGGCAATATTGATAACTATAAATAATTTGACAGCATGCTCATTCTTTTGATTCAATACATATCACATGTTTTTATTTACATATGTTTTTTGCGGCAAATTTCTTAAGGAATAAAATTAATATTAGTAAATTAATATGAGTTGGTAAGTGTTACATATTTAATAACTATATATTTGTGGAATAATATATCAATATTTTTAAAAGTGATAACATAAATGATAATTTGCGCAACAATCGCAACCAACAGAAAAAGTAATTGCCAGGCATATAGATTCTCGCATATTAGTATTGGCTTTTTCTATTAATGGGGTGACGAGATTAAGCAAATAATCAAAATCTTCTGGTGATATTCGCACAAAGTGTTTATATAGGTCAGGATCATTGCTTTTCAATCGCTTCTAAAAAGACACATACACACCATTACCTTCAAAAAAAAAAAGGTTGAACCCAATGTTCCTTTGGTTTTTTTTTTTCTTTTCTTTGCATTATTATCAGCCACTTCTTCCTCTAGTATTAAAATTTTAATGCTATGATTATTGTGTCGCCATCCATACTTTTTTTTAATAATTAATTATTTAACAAAAGAAGCAATACAGTGAACAAAGTCAATATTTTCAATATAAAAAGTTTACCAGTAGTGTGAATAAGCTTAAAAAAATGTTGATCAAATTTCTATCAAACGATTTTTAAATATATTCAAAGAATATTTTGATCAAATTTTTGAAACGTGTAAATAGAACATCAAAATAAATTTTCAAATTTTTGATAATACTTCAAAATGCCTTCAATAGAGTAAATCTACCTTAAGTATTCAAATCTTAATACTAAATGTTAAAATAAAAAACGTGCTTTCTACTTAAGTCTGGCCAATGCTACACAAAAAGTTTTATTATGCGGGAACTATATCGGTAAAGCCAACTATTTGTCGCTTTGCCGGAAAAATTAAGTATGTTGCGTGCAAGAGGACTTGGTTAAAGTTTCAGCTTACTGATATACCTTGTCGTGTGCTTTGAGAATCCGTCTTTTACCAGTAGATCGAACACACAGATTCTTGTGAATTCGTGAGTTTTTTTTAATACCATGGAGCTGCAGTAACCGTTCGAAGAATTTAGTTTTGTCACTTAACTTTATTTTGTGCATCACACCATCGTGCTACACTTTATCAAAAGATTGAGAAACGTCACTGACGTCTAAAATATATGATGATATTTCATGTTATTTGCAAAAATAAATAAAAACACACAAAAATTAAAAAAATAATACATAACATAAAAAATTTGAATTTTTTTGTTAGGAAAAATGGTAGATGAAAACATTTATGCCACTCTCTGCTTTTAGCACAATAAAAGAATATTTTTTGTTATGTATTACATGTTCTAATTGTTTTCTGGTTAAAATTCAAATCTGGCTGTCGCCAAGAAGGATTTTTATTTTTATGATTGCCGCGACAAATAAATCTTGAAAAAATAATTGAATACTAAAGCTGGGCGACAACTAGCTGTTCCGTAGTCGCTACACTACTCATCAGCACACACTAGGATTCGAAAAAAATATTTTGCTGATCACGGAGATAAATGGTATAAAAAACAGCGTTCTTTGCACACATCAGCAAATGTATTTTCTATGGATTTTATTTAAATATACTCGTATGTATTTGTTTTGGTTTCATTTCGGAGTTTTAACATTAACAACTCAACACAGAAAGGTCTAAAAGTTAACATAGTGCTGCATACTTTTAGGGATTTAAATAAAGGTAGTATTTTGGTGATTTTTTTTTGTGGCGTGTGTGTGTCATTCTTGCTATAAAAGCCTCTGCAAAATCCATTTATTTTTTTTTTTTAAATTCATTTTAAATTCAATTGACTACGATTTTCGAGATTTTATCTAGGGATCTTGTAGCGCATTATTAAATATATATCACTTAGACATTGTAGATTTTTGGCCTAAAAATACAGATTTTTTAAATCTAGTAAAACGGTACAGTTTTTAAATATTTTTCTTTAATATTACAATACTACTTACTATCTTTTATATATATTTATTTTAGAGCTAAGATATCAAACCATTAAATTAAATATAGAGAAAATTGAAAACAATAAAATTTTTAGAATTTTTTTAATGTTGATACTCTCAATATAAACAAGTAAGAGTGTGGTGTATTCGGCTGGGCCGAATCTAAAATACTCTTCACTATAGTCATGTATATATGTATATATAGTATATATTATAAATCTGAACTAAATATGCTCGGATATATATGGCCTTGTAATCGCCATGTCTAGGTTTCACTTCTATTTTACAGTTCTGCAATCGGTTAAAATCTGAATATGGAATTTTTAGCGCCTTTAAATAAGTGAACCAGAGAGTATGTCATTAAAACAATAGGCACCACCTCATGTGCGAACCACCTCAGTTGCGGAATATAACATCTACTTTTAACATTTTGTTCTGTTTTCTAGCTGATTTTTTATAAGAGCCTGGCTGGCTGGCCAAATCCCGGCTACAGCCGGTTTCAAGCCGCCGCCGAGAAATATATCATCAGCCACCGCCGGTAAAAATGGACGGCAAAGGTCTTTGACAGGTAGTCGAAATAAATAGATCCTAGAAGTAATACGATAAGCTTAGGTATTTGTAAACATAACGCCATCAAAATGTTAGTTGAGTTGTGTCTGCATCATAAAGTTATTCTCGATTGAATATGTTAGCTACGACCCAAATTTGCTCGTGGGTTTTAATATGAAGAAATCTATGGCTGAAAGGAAGTACAAAGAATGGTTTCAAGAACAGTGATTTTGACGTCGAAGACCAACATGGCGGTGAAAGGGAGAAGGGTTTCGAAGATGCAGAATTGGAGACATTACTTGATCAAGACGCGTTTCAAACGCAACAAAAATTGGCAGGATTATTGGAAGTGACGCACGAAGCCATTTCAAAACATCTGAAAGTCATGAGAATGATCCAGAAACAAAGATATTGGGTGCCGTACGAGTTGAAGCTAAGAGATGTTGAACGGCGTTTGTTTGCTTGTGAAAAATTGCTTGCAAGGCATACACGGAAGGGATTTTTGCATCGAACTGTGACTGAGGACGAAAAATTAATTCATTACAATAATCACAACCACAGAAAATGAAGAGGATATTCCGGCCATGCTTCCATGTCGACGGCCAAATCGAATAATCACGGTAACAAAGTTGTACTCAGTATTTGGTGGGATCAGCTCGGCGTAATGTACTATGAGTTGTTAAAACCGACTGAAACAATCACAGGTGATCGTTATCGAACGCCATTAATACATTTGAGCCGAGCATGGTAGACAAACGGCGTCAACGCAAAGAGAGACATAATAAAGTGAATTTACAGCATGAGAATTTTCAAACACATGTTGCGAAAGTGGTCAAGACACACTTGGAAACGTAGAAATGTGAAGTCCTACACCACCTGCCGTATTTTCTAAATGTTGCTCTCTCGGACTACAACTTGTTTCGATCAATAAATTGAAAACTGAGGTGACATTAGGAGTATCATATTTAGAGTAAAAAAAATTCCCTTTTGCATATTTTATAATCTTAAAAAACGAATTGAAATACTCAATTTAAAATGTTCAAGTCACATGGTGACTTTTTGGCCACCATGTGTATTCATATACTTCTAACGATTTGATCATTTCATTTAAAATTCATTAAACATATTATCTTTCTTTTTAGGAATCAGAAGATGATTTGCCTATTTGTGCACCCAATGTTGTTTGCTCAAAAATCGATCTGTACGAAACGCCCTGGATAGAACGTCAATGCCGATGTCCCTCGATCAATCGTGCTCCCGAAGTTATTATACATCACCACCATAAAGACGCACACTCGCACAATAATCACAATTCCGAAAAATATCACACTTATTATCAAACCAAACATGCTCTTTTGGAGGCGGCTGGTTTTGGTGCAGACAAAAAATATGATCATATACACTTAAAGAAATTAATGCATAAATTGGGTGCTGTGTATGAAGATGATATTAATTTGCCTTCCGATTATATATTACATGAAGAAAATTCAGCCTTGGGCAGCAATGAGGAGCCAAGTTCTTCCTTGTATTCGGACGAAATAAATGACAATGAATTTCCACATTTGGCCACGAAGAAGCAGCAACAACAACAACAACATTTGTACACCAACTCAGCTCACATGAGACACTCAGGTCGTATGGGACATCAAGAGAAACTAACGTTTATTGGTGGTTGTCCCAGTGGTTTGGGAATAGAAGATGGCCATACGATTGCCGACAAGACAAGACACTATAAGTTGTGCCAGCCTGTTCACCGACTGCCAGTATGCAGGTGAGTTTTGGAAGTTTTGAAAATCGTTCATTTGATTAATGCTCAATATGAGATAAATATAGATAGAAAGTAAAAAAATGCATGAGCGCGATGGTTGAATGTTTCAAGCGGCTCTGTAGGTGTGCCAAACTTGAGACCCATTGGCTGCCGATAAGTACGACACAGCGAGTTCAAGATTAATTCAGGGGTATCGCAAGGCTCCGTTTTTTCTCTTACCCTATTTCTTATTTTCCTCAACGATCTTCTTTATCAAACTTTCAACCTTATACACTCTTTCGCAGATGACAGCAACATTTGTCATTCGTACTCTTTCAGTTATAGGCCCAGCCCATCCGAGATCGTTGCCAAAAGGCATAATATGAATGACTCACTGAATAGCGAGGGTCGCCTTTAATGCTGGTAAGACCCAAAGTTTTTTATTAACACACAAACAAACGACAGCAAATGCTGCTTCATCTGTCCTCATGGATGATATAAATATTGAAGAATCGGATGCTCTTGATGTTCTTGGAATAAAAATACAGTGTGATGTTCGCTGGAATGAACACATTTTTCATGTCTCTAAAGAAGCATTCAAGTGCCTTGGTTTTTTGAAACGGTGTAAGATGTACTTCGCTTCATCCGATCTCCTTACTATTTATATCACCTACATCCGACCGAAAATGAAATACAACTCTCATGTTTGGGCCGGTGTCTCAAAGTCTATTTGGGGTTACTCGACCGTGTGCAGGAGAGGGCGAAGAAGCTTTTCGGTGACAGTAGGGTATCCAACTCTATTGACTCACTGGAGAATCGACGCAGTGTGGAGTGCGTTACCCTGTTCTATCGTTACTACAATGGATTTTGCTCTGATGAGATTAGGGATCTTGTTCCCGAAACTCGCTTATTTATGCGTAACACGCGTCCTCATCCGTTTGTGGTCGATTGCCCGGGGAATCGTACTACGCATTACAGAGAGAATTCGTTTTTCAGCCGTACACTTCGTCTGTGGAATAAGTTGCCTGCAGACGTGTTTCCTGTCTGTTATAACGTTGGAAAGTTGAAGTCAAATGTTTACAAACACTACTCCCTCTTTCCTCCTCTTCACAACCTAGTTTCCTAGTTCTGGTACAAAACACTGCGTATGTAGGGTAAACCCCTGAGTACTGGTCCAAATTAAAAAAAAAATCTTTCTTAATTTAAGAAAGAAAAAACTTAACTTGAATTTTAAAATATACAATAAATAATTAATTTCTAATACAATATGTTTTTTTAACAGACATTTTCATGATTACACCTGGATTTTGACTACATCGCCGGAAATGAATTCCACCGAACAAATAGTGCACTGCCGCTGTCCCAAAAATTCCGTGACCTATTTAAAGCAACGAGAGCCTTTGGAGGATGATAATTCTCGCTACAAGTACTTGTTTGCGTGCTCTCCTACGACGGTAAGTCAAGTCTGTTGTCGAAATGAAATTACAAATTTTAATTATTTTTCTTCCCTTATTTTAGCGCCTAAGGTGTCAACGCAAACAGCCTTGCAAACTGTTTACGGTACGCAAGCGCCAAGAGTTCATTGATGAAGTCAACATCAATGCCTTGTGTCAATGTCCCAAGGGCCACCATTGCCCCAGCCATCATACGCAGTCCGGCGTTATAGCAGGCGAAACATTTTTGGAAGACAACATTCAAACATATTCCGGTTATTGTATGGCAAATGACTGATTTTCACTTAAATTCCGGTTTATGTAAAAATCCCCCACACATACAAATCCAAAATAAACTTTTTTTTTGTTGTCATAGACATTCGTTAAGTTTTAAGTTTATGATTTAAGCTAAAAAAATAACAAAAAAAAAATATATATACATAAATTCTGCAAATAAAACAACTATAAAAGTTTTTGAACAGGTTCAAAATATTGTTTAAGTTTTTTTTTATATTGTAAAATTATTTGGGGTATTCACAGGCTGGATGTGTTGCTATGATTACAACTTTGTGCGCAACAACATGAAAGCATTAGTACTTTTATGACAATATGACTCCTAGCACATCTTGTAAATATCCCAATTAATGTAAAGTTCTTACGACTGAGCCGCCAATTGAGTCTCATCCTAAAGCAAACAGATAAAAAATTTAACAATTTTTATTGAAATTGAAATAATGTTTTAACACAACTACTATTAATAACTGTAAACGACCAAATTTCTATTCAATAAGTTTTATTTTTATACACATATTTTTTATTTTATTGTTTAAGGGTCACCAACAAAGTCTTTTAAGAGAAATCAAATATTTATTAAAACTGTAAATATTATCATATAATAAAAAGAAAACAACAAAGTAAAACATAGATTTTTTTTAACAACAAATGTATAATAATTTAACAATAAGCTGTAATAAAACAAATTAATTATAATAAAACAACAACAACCGAAAATTTGAAACAAATAAAAGAAAAAACTCCACAAGTGCCAAAATCTTGAACAAAAATTTCTTTTACTTTCATTCGAAGTCGTTTTAAAGAGAGGTAAAACACGAGTGTAGTTTCGAGCTCGAGTCTCGTGACTAGGGTGATCGATTATTCGACTTTTTTCTAAAATCGGTTTTCGAATATTGAGAGATGAAGTCCAAAACGAAGATTTTGAAGAAATCGACCGATACAAGTATATATCAATGCTTGTTCTTCGATACCGAGTAGGTATTGATATTTTGCTATCGATACCGTAGTATTGATACCCCAGTGGTATCGTTTCGTCACTTTATGCTATTATACGAGTACTAGCCATCTTCTGCTCCTTATGAATGAGGTTAGCGCATTCACAGACTGAGGCCAGGTATCATAGGACATTGAAGCTCCGATCTTATTACTTATTATACATCGTTTTGTTGAAATGCTTACATCAGAAAAATTACCAGCAGTAGCTGCACTGGATGGCTCTTCATGGGGTGATCTTTATGTTTTTTTTTCGGGGAGAATACCCTTAACAACGGAATTTTTATATAATTACTTAGTGTACCGATGAACCGCCGCAGTACACATATGTATCTGCCACCCTAACAGAGAAAAAACGTAAAAAAAATTATATCCCTTTTGTTAAATAAAGCCTTATGCATTTTAATAATTATGCGAGAAATATATGTAATATCATTTTCTATTAAAATTTCCACGTCGCGTATGCATATGTGACGCTGAGTGGCGAGTGTATTGAATATATGAAAAGATACAAGCAACCAGCGTTGACAACTTGGTGCGTTTCGCACTGTTTTTGGTGCTTTTTGAAATGTTTTGTGCAAAAAAATCCGGCGCACTTTTTTCCAATTTTCGGTGCGTTTTTTAATTTTTGGTTGCACCATATCAATTTCAACATAACTTTCGGTTCTAGTATAAGAAACAACTTTTTGTACTATATATCTGTAATACATTCAATAAAATTTTATACAAGTGTGCAAAAGTTGCACATTTCAAAGTTAAACTTTGTAATATCTTGAGCATTGGTGCCAGATATTTGTATCGGAAACTCTTCATTTGCCGAAAAAATCCTAATTTTGAGAAAAAATCTTAAAGGGGGTTTCTTTTGATTTTTCTTATGCCAAAATCAGTAACGTTTTAGTTACTGTAACGTTTGTTAATTATTACAATATGATAATTATTTTAACATTACAATCAGATCAAAGTGAAAGTATTAAGCTAAAACCCCGATTCAATAAAACATCCTTTCAAAATTATTACTCGTACGAGTAGTATAAAGCTGCAGAAAGAAATATAAACAAGCTGTTTCATCAATGTATTTTATTTACATATGTATTTTTTGGGGAAGTGATAATATATGATAAGATGATAGACTATGACATGATAAATGGCACCCATGATCGTGATACCTGATCGGAATCTTATTTATTGCGGCCGGGAGTACCTTATTTGTTGTTTAATGGACTGAGTCAAGTTCCTTGGTTTTATTTTTTATAGTTCTTGCTTGACATAACACAAAAAAATCTACTGCAATCAGGTCAGCTGACCTGAGGAGCCTGTGAAAAGTGTAGCTGGGAGTTTCCATTCAAGCTCCGCTATAACCGATCTGAGTATGTGTCAGTTAAAATGGATACGGTTTCGGTAGAGCTCTGAATAAAAACCTCATCCAGCATCTTTAAATTATAGCAAAAAGTTATTACATTTTGTCGTATAGCACTATTCGTCAATTACACTAAAAATGTAACTAGGTAATGGGTGATTTTATAAGAACTATCGGAAATTAAAAAAAAAAACACCTAAAATTCAGAAAAATGCATGAAATATTTATTTGGATCGATAGTTGGGTCGATATAATTTAATGTTTGAAGATTATTTCATGCAAATGTTGGCCGCGGCTGCGCCTCAAATGGTCCATCCGCTTAGTCCAATTTTGGCATACTCTTTCCAACATTTCGGCCGGTATCTCACGAATAATGTTGGCAATGTTGGCTTCCAGTGCGTCAATCGAAGCGGGCTTGTCGCTATAGACATTAGCCTTAACATAGCCCCACAAAAAATAGTCTAGAGGCGTTAAATCGCACGACTGGTCCCAAGCGTGAAATAAAGTGTTCACCGAACTCGCCTCTCAATTGGTCCATTGTTTCGCGTGCTGTGTGGCATGTGGCACCGTCTTGTTGAAACCACATGTCATGCAAGTCAAGCTCTTCCATTTTGGGCAAAAAAAAGTTTATCATCGCACGGCAGCGCTCACCATTCACAGTAACGTTGTGATTCGCATCATCTTTGAAGAAATACGGCCCAATGATGCCGCCAGCCCATAATCCGCACCAAACGGTTGTTTTTGTGGATGCATTGGTAGCTCTTGCAATGCTACTGGCTGCTCTTCACTCCAAATACGGCAGTTTTGCTTGTTCACGTATCCATTCAACCAGAAATGAGCCTCGTCGCTGAACACAATTCTTCGATAAAAAAGTGGATCTTCATCTAACTTTTCAAGAGCCCATTCACCAAAAACTTGGCATTGTGGTAGGTCGTTTGGCTTCAATTCTTGCACCAGCTGTATCTTATAAGGCTTCACACCCAAATCCTTCCGCAAAATTTTCCTCGTAGTGGAGTAACAGAGGCCCAATTGCTGCGAACGGCGCCGAATCGATAATTCACGGTCATCACCAACACTGGCCGATACGGCTGCGATATTTTCTTCAGTTCGCACTCTACGTAAGTGTGTTGGTGGTTTAATGTCCAACAATGTAAATTTGGTGCAAAATTTTTTTACAATAGCCCGAATAGAAGCCTCAGTAAGCCGATTAAACTGACCATAAAATGGAGCACGCATTTTGGTAATAAAATTCAATAATTTGCAAGCGTTGTTCGTTTGTAAGACGATTCATGATTAAATTATAGACCAAACTGATGATGTTTGACAGTGACACAAGATACAAAACGTGCGTGAGCTGTCAAAACTAGTGTTGCCCAAAGGATAATAGCAAAAAAATCACTCGTTATATACATTTGAGTATATGTAGCGTACAAAAAGTTTGGTACCAGTAAACAGCTAAGTAACATTTTTTATTAATCTTACTTTTGGGAAATATATCTTCAAATCTTATTTTACTTTTAAAATCTTCAAAATTAAGGTAAAATCTTCGTTTTGACAAAGCTTGTCTTGAACTAAGTGTTAGCAAGGGGGAAAAATCACTCTCTTTGCAAAGTAAACTTTCTGTATGTGAAAGCCGTGTAAGGGGTAACAACACATCTAGAAAATTTGTTTGAAAATAATTTTTTCAGATTGCTTTCCACGCAAATTTTGTAGACGAGTTGTACGCCTGTATTCTGTAGACACCACATTAAGTAAAAAGGAAATTACTATGCTTTTAATATGACCGATATTTTACGATTTTGTGAAAAACGTATAAAATTAATTTTAAAAAAATTTTGGTGCGTTTTCTTTGAGTTAACGCGTTTTTCTCTCATTTTGGAGCGTTTTGAAATTTCAAAGTTGACAACGCTGCAATTAACATATGTTAAATATACTCGGAGTTGAGTTTTCGATTATTCATACGTACTCGTATGTATGTGTCTGGATATACAATCGCAAAACGTATTATACAGGCGAAAATCGTGAATTATTCATTGCATCTTTGAAAATAGTTTTTCAAATCTTAACGTTCCAAAATGTTTTCTCTATGATTAATTTAAATAGAGTTTTTTGCACACAGTTAATAGAATTGCTTAGTTCCTTTCCAGTCGCCAGTTGAAATACGCAATGGTGGCTTACCTATTACGGATGTTTTCAAACCTTTTGTCGCTTTCTAACTGTACAAATAAAGAATGCAAATAATGCCGGAGTGGATCTGCGTTTAACACCTAGAATAACAAGTCCTGACGAAAGAGTTTAAGAAAAATTTATTAGGGTCGTTACATAAAATGCATAACGCACTAATTTCCATTTTAGTATTTTTACAGAAGAAGTAGAAAACAATGCTAAAACGAAAGATTTTCAATATAGTAAAACTACAGTGATTAATTGGTTTCTGTATGAACTTTGTGTAAGCGTGCAATATTTGCAGCATGGTGTTTCGCCTGTCAGTCTAATTTGAGAGGCTTTCCGATTTGATAAATAATTTAAAATGCAAAACACAGATTTTAGGCTTTCGTTAATAGTTATTAGAATTGAGATACATATTTTATGAATTAAAAATAAAATCTTGCTCACAAAAAGATTTTACAGATAATTACAATGTTTTATACTGTCTATATTATTTTCATTAAAGCTGAGTTTTGTGATGTATTTCAAGAAGCAGTAGAAGAAATATATGAAAGAAATAATCATATTATAATAGTGGGAGACTTTAACATTGACTGGCATAAAGAATAGACAGCATTCTAAATGATAGTGGCCTAAGCAAGTAATGAAAGATTTCACAAGAATAACACAAAAATCTAGATCTTTAATTCACTATATCATAACAAATAATACAAATATTTCGGCGAAGACTAACATAAAGAATGAAATATCTGACCATGAAACCATAGATACTTATACTTCTTAATCAAGAGAAGAAAGTTATAGTTTTACACTGCGTTTACACGTACAAGTACTTGCATGGAAGTCCTCTGTACGTATTATCAACGAAAATGTCGAAAAAATACTCGACTTTCTTGCAAGTTGCATTAGTATTTAAAGAATAAAATGGAAGTTCAGTTTAAAAATGTCAGTGGAGAGACAACAGCTCCTAAAACAGCATTACCATAGTTTTATTTTTCAGGGAAATGAATAGTAGGAATAAAATAAATAAATGAAATAGAATAATTTTAACTTTTTTTCACTCAAAACGGCAAAGACTGCTTAATTTATATATTTTCAATAAAAAAATTTCAATTATTTTAAAAATATGTTTTGAAAAATTTAAATATGACAAAAACATTATATTAAAATCAGTTAATCTCCGCAAAACTTGTTATAAAGAGGCAACACTGTTATTTCAGTTGTCATTTGACTTTCAGTAAGCGTCAAAAAATCACTACCTACTGAAATTGCTTGTCAGTTCAGTTGAAAGTTGGTTGCAAGTGCAGAGGTTGTGCGTGTGTTAGTAAAAAAGTTTGAATGTATTGGGTTTTTCGAACTTGCACCTGCACGTGTAAGCACTACGTTATATACAACAGGAACAGGTTTAGAAATTTGATAAATGAGACAATATTTAACAATGAAATAATTAATTTGTATGATTACGTAAATAATTTTGATACAAAAATTGAGAGTGCAATTAGAAGATTGGCAGTTAAAATAAACATAAATGTCGCAGATATAACACGAGTAGATGGTTTGATAATGAACTAAGATACTTAAAGAGTGAAGAGATTGGAAAGTATCAAAGTGCTTTAATCTTAAACTCAACAACTACCTGGCAGAATTATAGATCAATAGGAAATCTTTTTCTTGAAGATGCTAACAAATTCTTGGCGAAATATTGAAAAATAAAAGTTAAAACATTTTTAAATTTTTTATATAAAAAACAAGCTGCAAAAATATATTCAATAACAAATCTTTATATATAAAATTAAATTAGAAAATAAAAAAAATCATCAAATAAATAAAGATATAACGAGTACGAAAAATCTAAAGGAAATGTGGAATAGAATAAAGGATCTCGTGATGAAAAAACCTAGATATTTAATAAAAACTGTATTATTTAATAAATAATAAATATTTAATAAAATAATAAAAGCTTTAACGATAATCTGGAAATAGCCCAAAACTTTAAAAAATTTTTTGTAAATAGTATTAATGATATAAGAAACTCTATAGAAAAAGTGCAATATGAAAATTAAATATCCGTGATAAATTATACGTTTAAGTTTTGTGAAATAACTATGGAAGATCTGAAAGGCATTTGCAAGAAGATGAAATCAAAAACAGATTACAAACAAATATCAATTAAATTAATACTATAGAACTGGTCCAAATTAGGCAATATATTATGTTAATAAATCATTAGTGACTGAGAGTTTTTCAGAAAATTGGAAAGATACTATGATTACACCAATTGAAAAAACAAATAACGCTAGCATATGTGAAGATTTTCGCCCAATAAACAGCCATATAATTTGTGAAAAAACAACATAGTCAAAAATCAGTTAGACAAATATCTTGAAAAACATAAACTATTGCCAAAATATCAATCCAGTTTTAGAAAAAGATATTCGTGTGAAACAACTATCAACTATGTTATAAATAGATGGAAGTATATTCAAAAAAGAGACCAAAATATTAGCTATTTTCCTGGATTTCAAAAGAGCGTTTGAAACAGTTGATAGGGAAATACTTTTAAGAAAGCTGTTTGAGTTTCTTAATGTAGCAAAATGGATCAGCCAACCTGTATATAATACCATGATAAAACCTCATTTTGAATATTGTTAACATGCTGCACAGATCAACAGATACCAAGAGTACAAAAAATACAAAATAAGGCAATGCGTTCAATTTTAAAATCCAGACGATTAATAGAGCTAATGCTGGACAATTTGAGATGGCTCAGCGTAAAGCAACGATTACAGTTAAATGCAATTATGTTCATACAAAAAATGAAAATAGGGGAAACGCCGGAATATCTATCAGAACAACTCAGATACATTAGTGATGTGCAACCATACAATCTAAGAAATGCAACAAACTTTAGAACCCAGCAAGTTAATAGCAGTGCCATGTAGAGATCATTATTTTGTAAAGGATTAAATATTTACAACAATATGCCTATCAGTATTAAAAATGAAAAGAAGAAACAGCTAGTTTTCAATGTTTCCCAGCTGTTTATATTTTTTTTATTGGTATCAATGTAGACGCTAATATTGTGAATAAAATCCAATTGTTTGAATGAGAGAAAATGTATACATTTAGGAAAATTTTTGTCAATTACATTAGATATAGTATTATACTGAGCTAAATTATAAATAATTAAATCTATAGAAAAATTTTATCTATTAGCAGACAAATTTAAAGTATTATAAATACTATGGAATAAATAAATAAATAAAAAACAGCTAGTTGTTCCCCAGCTAAAGATTTGATTATTATTTATCTTGTCTTTTTTAATCAACAATTATTGATCACAGCAAATTTGTATTGTAAAAAAATTCTTCTTAAGAAAAAAACTTAAGAAAGGAAAAAACTTGAACTAAAACCCGATGTACATATGTACAAACCAAAAAATTTTTAATTTAAAAAATAAAGTTGAACAAAAATTTAACAAATTAAAATATAAAATAGCTAGTTATTTTACTTTAAAAATTTTTCATAATAAAACTTTACTTAAGTATAAGCCTAAAACTATACTAGAAGTTTCTTTCCAACAACGTATTAATACCCCCACACAGCTAGGGATGTTGTCCGCACTAAATACTCAGATAAGATATCGTAAACCAAATGCTGCGTGGCCATTTTGGTATTTTTGCATCTGCATTCAATATACATAAGTATGTAATTTTCTGATTTTCGATACTGAACAAAACTGACGAAGCAGTTTCATCTGAGCCATGCATGATCTGTCATAAAAACCTTAATTAAAATAATGCTTACGATGAACTACCGTATTCAACATTAAAATATCCTTCAGACTACCAGACGGATGTAGTATTCTTCAAGCTAAAACAACGGCTATAAATAAAGCCAGATGGCTGATGTTTCACACGTTTCGGTAGGGATGTCATGATAGTAACGGACCGCAAGGCCGCCATTAACTCCCTGATTGGAATATACACTAATTCTAGTCTAATCTAGGAGTCCCTAACATCTTTAAATAAGATGGCGAGACATTCTAACCTAACCCTAAAATGGGTGCGTATACATGGGTCCAACAACGGCAACAACATCGCTGATGACTTAGCCAAAAAAGGGACAACGCTAGAGGATAGGAATATAGCTGACAACCCTTATCAGCGTGTTGGAAAAGAATAAAGCTCCACTTGTTGGAACGTGCCCAAGAAAAATTACTCACAGAGCCCACATGCCTTATATTAAGGAACCTGTGGCCGCATATTAACTTTAAGAGAACGTGGGAGCTATTAAAACTGCGCAGATCTAACTTGAGGGTCACTGCAGCAGTTATCACCGAATATTGCTCGTTTGGGAACCATGCCAGGAGGTTAGGCATACCCTATAACGACTTCTGCAGAATTTGACAAGAGAAGGAAGAGAAGGATACGATTTTTCATCTCCTCGGTACATGCCCAGCATTGGAGCAAAACCGTAATATATTTAGGCGAGCGGAGCTTCAACAGCTTATCATGCCTGGGTTCAGTCAATCCGACAGCACTACCCTCTTTTATCAGGAGCAGCGGATTGCTAGTACAACAGCATGTAACGCCACAATAAGCGGTTCTGAACTTTCTTCCCTCTCCTTCACTCCCACTATATCCCTCTAACTTCTATTCTTCACTTCCACTATCTCACGTGCCTAGCTAACGTACCCGATATTCAAAAATTGTGTTTCAAATATTCAAAGACGTGGAAGAGGAGGAGACAATCCCTCATTTCCTCGGTACATACCTGGCATTGGAGCATCGCCGTCTAAGATATTTAGGCGAGCGGAGCTTCAATAGCCTATCATGTCTGGCCCCGGTCAATCCGACCACGCTAGCCTCTTTCATAAGAAGCAGCTAGTACAACTGCATGTAACGCCATACTAAGCGGTTCTCACCTTTCCATCTATTCTTCACTTCAACTATCCAGCTTTTCAGGCAATCACAAAGGGAACGACTTCAGGACCCAGGTGAGCTGGACAACCTAAGTTATTTCGGGGTATCCAGCGGCGTTCCTACCTAACCTATTGACAAAAAATAAGTATTTCATACGAGTATATTCAAAAATGGCCCAACCTGATTTAATATGACAAGTTTTGAAAGTTGTTGAAACTTGTAATCTTTATTAAGTTGAAATTTAAAACTACCGTAACTTTAGAATTCGAAAAGGTTTGTTTTAAAGTTTATGCCATTTAACTAAATTTTTAGTAGAAGCGGGAAAAGGATAAGTGTCCATGATGTGATAAGTTTAAAAAACGATTTAACGATAGAGATCTACACAGAAAAATATTTTTTCTTCGTATTCAATAATAAAATTCACTGAATCAATTAATAAACTATTGTTTGAATGCGGACCAGTAAAGGAATTCGTTGATTCAAACAAAAGTTCAGTAAAAATAGTTGTTGATCGAAAGCAACTATTATTTTAAAGGACAATAAGGTTATTATTATTATATACATGCACATAAATACGAGTACATTCAGATTATTTTTTCAGACAATAATTTTATTGATTTTAGTTTTAATTTCTCTCAATATTATTTGATCTTCGTTTGTTTAATAAATTTAATTTTTGCAGCTTCAGATCTTTGTTTTTGTTTTTTTATAAAAAGTTTACAATTAAAAATCTTTTATTTCTCAATATTTCGATAACAATTTGTTATCATCGTCAGGATAATTTTTTCTATGAGCTAGAAATAACTCAAACTTTATTTCTTGGAAATACCTGCAATTTTAAATTACCTTCAGCCTTGTGCGATGTGTTGGAACCTGGACATTCAGTTCTTATTGTCCAGTGGGCGAATGCAAATTAAAACTGAATAGAAAAATCTTTTAGAAGCTTTACTTGACTTGCCTTCATATTATACTCGTATTCGTATGTTTCTCTAATTAATGCTTATTAAAACAAAAGCAGCAAAATTTAATCTGATGTGAAAAATATCTCACAATGCATAATTTTATTATTTTCATTGTTTATTCTTTTTTAAGGTTTTTCTTTTCAACAAACCGCATAACGGAGTAAAATTATAATTTTTACTCGTGTTTTAAGTGTGAATTAAAGAAACAGCAAACAAAGTGCCCACCAGAGGAAAAATGAAATGAGATGACATTTTTATGATTTCTGGCTAAAAAAGCAAAGCAAACAAAATAATAAATTAGTTTTTAATTAAAAGCAGATCTGAGTGAGAAAATTGTTTAAGAAAAATTTAATATTTTTGTTATCAATTTAAATTTTAAAAGTAAATTAAAATTTCTGTTGAATCAATTTTAGACTTTATTGCCTTATATGAAGTTATTGAAAGCCTTCGGAACAATCTTCTTAAGGTTTTGTTTAAGAAAAGCTCTTTAGCAGTAATGAAATCGCAATTATAAAATTACATAATTTTACAAGCTGGATAAAATTTACACAAAGTGAGGTTAGAATAGAATTAGAAAATCAACTTAAGACATTGGAAGTTTAGCCTACGCTAAATGATAGGTAGCAAAATTTAAATACTGCGCACGACTCTTGCAAATGTCAGATTATACATGTCACATTGAACATCGTTAACGACGATCCAGATTTCCTCAAAAAGGTCATAACTGGTGACGAATCATGGGTGTGTGGCTATGACATAAACCAAAGCCCAATCATGCCAATGTAAGCGTCCGGAAGACCCAAGACCGAAAAAAGCACGTCAAGTTCGGTCAAATGTGAAGGTTTTGCTCACTGTTTTCTTCGGCTGCAATAGCGTGGTGCATCATGACTTCTTGCGGCAAGGTCGTAAGGTCAATAATTAATACTACCTCGATGGCGCACCAGCTCACACATCGGTGCTTGGGCGTGAGTTTTTGGCCAAAAACAAAACCGTTATCATGCCTAAACCACCGTATTCACCAAACTTGGCCCCGGGTGGCTTTTTCCTCTTCCCAGAACTGAAGCCACCGATGAAAGGAAAGCGTTTTGTCACGATTGAGGAGATAAAAGAAAAATCGGAACAGGAGCTGTTGGCGATATCATAAAAGCGCGTTTTAGAAGTATTTCGGGGATAGGAAAAACGCTGGCATTAGAGTATTACATCTGAGGGAGACTGGTTTAAAGAGGACAAGATCAAGTCATTGATGAATAAATAAATACTTTTTGAAAACATTTAAAATAACGGTTTGTTTTTTGATCAGCCCTCGTATACAGGGTGGCTGATGGAAGCTGCTACAAAAAAAAACTTTAAATTTGACTAAAATGGAGAATTGGGACAATGAAACAATAATTTGGATAGTGCAACGCTTTAGAGTCCGTTGTTTCCGTCCAAAGAGAATATAGGCATACGTTTGCCGGCACCCTCCTAGCAGATGGAGTAGAATTTTGCCGAGCTTGGCACAATCGCAAGAAGGCCTTATCATCGAGGTCCCTCAATTCGGACACAGGAAATTATCGCTGCTGTAGCTGCTGCCATACAATCCTAGAGTTTCGACAAGGACCTTATCTGCTCAAATGGGTGTCAACAGACAGTCACTGCAGACAATTTTGCACCAAGATTTAAACTTATTTCCATATAAGATTCAATTAACAAACAAACTGAACCCTAGAGACCCCGATTCACTTGGAATTTTATGAGAAGATCATTCAAATGGTGTCAGAACATGAAAACGTCTTGAACTGAATTTTTATGTCATGACGAGTCACATTTTGATTTAAATGGCAAAGTTAACTAACAAAATTGTCGAATATGGAGTAATTCTAACCCACAGATGCTCAATTAGATGCAGCTACATCTACTTTGCATTACAGTGTGGTGTGCAGTTTCTTCAAGGTTCATTTTCGGGCGTTACTTTTTCGAAGAAAACGGTCTTACTGTTACGGTCTTACTCCCCTCGGGGAACAGGTTTTGCCTTGGCGTATTCCTAAATTAGGCGCTCTGTTTTTCGGGGAAAAGAGGGGAAGGGGTCCCTCGTTTGGTGCGGCAAACAAAACTCTAGGAAGCCACATGACTTATGTTGTGTTGGCTTCCGAAACCCTTACCAAGGGTATAAATTGGCAGAACGGGGATCAGCATGGCCCCCGGGAAGTTCTGCTTGCGGTTCGACCCGGGGTGATCATGGTTGAGGTGCCTACCTTGGCTGAAACGTTCTGGCTGTGGTTGAAACCTAAAACGCAGGAAGGGAGTGTTAGTATCCTTGATAATTCTTTGGTGATGGCTTTTTTCGAGGGCTAACAATCTCCCGAGGATCTGTTGCCTATACAACAGATACGTGTACTATAAGGAACCAGTGGTGATGATTGACGGGTGAGTTGGTTTAAAGGCTGATGCTCTTAATGGGCTTCGGCCTACCAACTCATTAAGCCTTGTCCTCCATTGATTGCTGGGAAATTGCATACATGAGGGATTAGAAAGCCCGAACTCCTCAACAAGAAGTTGTTCATATGACCGCAATCATATGACAAGAATTGGTACCTGTGTGAGCCTAGCAAGCCACACGGGGGCGGTGGTGAATCGTGAAAAATTCACTTCGTGGAATTGATCCACCATCACGTTAGGCCGTCAAGGCAGGTACTGATTTAAATCATTTTCACAGTTGTTACGGTCTTACCGTTACTTAAAGAAGTTGAAAGAGTTTTTTTTTCCAGAACTACGCCGAAAGAGAAGCGCTTTCAAATCTGTTTGGTTTCAACAAAATGGGGCAATTTTTCACATAGCCACGCCTGTTATGATGGAATTGAGGCAAAAATTTTCATTAAACTGATTTCAAGCCATTGGCGTCCCAGGTTTCCTACCCTCACAGCACCTAACTTTATTTATGTGGTGTTATGGCAAACAAGAAGTTTACAAAAGAAACCCAACGAATTTGGATGATTTAATGCAATTAATTCGAACGGTAATTAAGACAATTCCCGCTGCAACACTCCAGGCAGTAATGAATAACTTTTTGACAAGATGTCGCACATGTGTCAACGAGGGTGGAGGCCATTTGAATTCAATTATTTTTAAAACTTAATAAATTACTTTAATAAGAACGTATTATTTTTCAAATGAATTTCTAAAAAACAAATTATATAAACTTTACAAAAAGTTATTTGAGTTCCTTAATGTAGCAAAATTGATCAGCCACCCTGTATTTTCTTAAACTATTTATTATTTTTAAGGTTTTTATACTTATTAATAATTCTTTTTAGAATGTATAATAAATAAATGTAATAAATAAAATACATATATTTGTAAATTTAGCTTAGTCTCGTGTTGATCAGCAATTCTTTGATGTTCATTACGGGAAGAATTTACTCGTATATTTGTTGGCAACAGCCATTACGAATGTTCTAATTTTGCTTTGCTGTGTTGTTGTTGTTTTTATTATAATTGTTTTTCGAAAAACAGGCTTTCCTTTCCACTTAGTGGACATTGTAATCTTTATGTTGAAATCTTTAAAAATCTGCTAATAATACAATTAAGCCATCACATAACATCATGATTGTTTATGCAGCCGCAAACTGGTGCAACAAAAAAAAAAAAAAAAAAATTAAATGAATTTGAAAGCAACAATAAAGCGCGTCACACTACAAGCAAAAAACATTGTCAGCTACAGACTCAAAGCGACAGCAGCAACCAACAATGTCCAGCAAATGGAAAAAGAAAGAAAGAAAAAAAGATTGAAAATCTATTCGAATGACCAAGAAATTTACGGAAAGAAAATGTAAACCACAAGTTACAATTTCTGAGACATATTTTTTTTTTCCTTTTTGAGCAACGCACATCTTTCTTTTCCCATTCATCCAATTTTCGTTTAGTTGTTTTTATTTCTCTATTTTGGTTGGCACCAGAGTGGCCCAACAAACATTGTAACAGGCAACAACAAACCACCAGCCACCAGCATTTTACTCAATCAAGCCAGCAATAAATGATCATGAAAATTTTACAGCAAAAACATGGACAAAAATTACAGACTCCATCAAATAATTTATTTATTTATTTTTTTCATCTTTTTTATATTTTGTTTAAGATTTTCCGATTTTCCTCTTGAGAGTCAGTCAGTCATCATGAGCAACAACATTAATGTTGTTCGTAAGAAAGACAAAAGGTTGATTTTATTTATTTTAAAAGAAAGTTAATTACTTTTACACCACAACATTATAAACAATAGTGTTGTTTTTTTTTCTTCTTTCTATAAATCGCGTTTTTCTTCTACTTTTTTTTCGTTTATTTGTGATCTGGCTGGTTGTTTCTTTTGTAATCAAATTTTATCCAGCCATAATGAAACCAATGAATTTTTTCGTCGTTTTTTTTTTTTTCTTTTTACATGATTTGGTTTTGTTTGTTTTGCATGCTTTTTTTTTCTTGGAAAATTGTATTTAAATTTTATAGTTTTTCATTGTTTGTTTATATGGAAAAAAAGTAACCGCGGGCTAATATTTGTTAAAGAAAACAGAGACTTCCTCTGACGCTCCTTTCAGTTCGTTATCCACTGATTAACTTGAACGAAGAGGTACTTTAAAGGGATATGACTAGGCCAGTATTGTTCAGCTAACTGATCTGACCGCTCTTGGCTACTTAGCCCATTTTACTAAATGAACTAGTTCAATGGCTTAGCAGCTCAGTGATTTCTCTTGTTCAGAGGATTTTAATAGCAGACAAATGCTGACAAATGGTTAAATCTGTTTTTGTTAATATGAATATAAACAATATAAGTAAAGTAAGGACGAATGGACAAATCTGATCATATCTTCCTTTCATGATAAGCGTCCAACCAAAATAAAATCCCCCACGAAGAGGGTTCCTTGGTGGAACACGAATCTAGAAAAATTTTGTAAACTGGCCAGATCAGAGTTCAATAAGGCCAAGAAGTCTAAAGAAAAGGAGGAGTATAGAAAGGCCCTGACCACATATAACAAGAAACTAAGGAAATCTAAGAGAGAATCATGGAGGGCTCTCTGTGAGGATCTCAGAGATATCCCGGCAACAGCTAGGCTGCATAAAGCTCTTTCAAAAGGGGCCACTTGCTCGATAGGCACACTCATTGAGCCATATGGAACCTGCGTAAGTACTTTCTATGGAACATTAGAACTTCTTGTGAGGACTCACTTCACAGACTCTATACTAAATGCGACAAATGGCGATACTTTAGTCGCGGGACGATGACTGCAGTCGTCAAGAGAATAATAATATTTGAAAGGGTAGAATGGGTGGTAAATGCCTTTAAACACCACAAATCACCTGGACCGGATGGCATTTTTGCGGCACTATTATCAAAAAGCAACACCAAGGTCGTACGAACTATGATAACAATCCTTAGATCAAGCTTACTATTGGGGTATAGTCCAAAGATCTGCTATAATCGTACCGCAAAGACAAAACGAGCCTCCAGATTCTCCCAAGTCATACAGACCAATTAGTCTATCTTCCTTTATGCTGAAAATCATGGAGAAGTTATTAGATATCTAGAGAAGAGGTAATCACCAATTTGCTTCCCGGAAGGGCAAGTCTACGGTCACGACGCTGCATAAACTGTTCACGGATATCGGAAAGGCTCAAAGCTCCATGTGCATTCATGGATAACGCAAATTTCCTTGCTATGGAAACAGCACTCTCCAATAGAGGAGCTGATTCGGCAGAGGTAAAATAAAATGCTGAACAAAATGCTGATAGTAAAGGCCTCACTTGGCTCTTCTGATCTTTATTGCACTGCGGTCAAAGTGTGTACTCAAGGTGGAATACTATCTCCCCTACTATGGTCAGTACTTGTTGACGACCTCATCAGACAACTTAACTGGAAGGGATGCAAAACCATTGGATACGCAAATGACATCTGTGTGACAATTACGAGCACTAACTCAATGGTAGTGTTGATGTTGAAAGGTGCATTAGACACAACATGGGAATGGTGCAGAAGGGAAGGGCTTTCAATAAACACTAATAAATAAAGACAGCAATTGTGCCATTTACCAGGAAAAGTGAAATAGAGATCCGTACTCTAAGGATAAATGATTTTGAGGTGGTTCCCAAGATAGAAGTAAAATATATGGGCACAGTCTTGAATAGAAAACTTACATGGGAACCGCACCTAGAATCGGTTATAAGAAAGGCAACAATAAGGACTACTAAAAACGGATTGATATTGAAGCCGCCAAGTCTTAGTTAAAAAAAAAAAAAAAAAAAAAAAAAAAAAAAAATCTTGAAGCCAAGAAAAACGATTTTTTTATTATAACAATAATTGGTGTCAACAATAAGACCAAAGCCAGAAAAAATAACTGAATACTCATTATAGCTGGGGGACAACTCGCTGTTTCGTAGTCGCTACACTACTCATCAGCACCCACTGATGAGATTCAAACTCAGGATCATGTAAACATAATGTTAACAAAATAAAAACATATAGGGTGTTTCCAAGGCAGCTTTAACTAGGTAGTGACAGAATTACTATAAACACTACACCAAAAAAACATCACATATAATTTGTTGGTAGAAATTACGAAAAGCTGTCAAAATGCAATTACCCAAGTAAAGCTGTCTAGGGTATTTCCAACGCACTTTTAGTTTTTGTTTCCGTTTGGTTTATATCTCTAGTAATGAAACTTGTAACGTAAGAAAGCAGAAGTGGTAGAAGGACGGGTGAATTGAGCGTTAAGGGCTGATGTTCTTTATGACCTTCAGGCCCCGAGCGGTTAGCTTTGTTCGGATTGTGTGGGGTATTGCATATAGGAGGGATTAACAGGAGTTTGTTTATATGGTTATAAACATATGACGAAAAGTTGTCACCTGTGTCAGCCTTGCAAGCGACATGAGCGTGTTGATGTGGCGCCAGATAGTTCCACCGTCAGATTAGGCCATATTGGCAGATGCTGATACAAACCAAATACATATTTGTTGCTTACTGTTGCAGAAGCACCAGTCACTGGATTATTTGGAGCCAAAAACTGCTAGTAGTCTTTTGGAATTACGAATTCTGACCAGTGTCTTAGTTACCACTAGCAAGAGTGCCAGGAACTTTATTCTTGCCGGACTATGATCGGAGTCACGTGGTGGTTTGAGCCCTAATCACGTAGAGTTTCACTTCTACTGCGTGCCGTTGTCCATAGAACAGCAGAAGTTTTAGAAAAGCATACATGTCATTATTATATTATACATATTATTAGAAACCCACGCATATGAGTTATTAGTTCATATGTAGGTATGTAAAACTATATACAAAGTCTTGTTGCTTTAGTGCGAAAATTGGAGTTGCTCTATTGGTTCCGGGGAAGTGGGGGGATTTTGGAAATTCACCGGTTTTTCATATTCGGTGCGCATTTTTGCCGTGACACATGCATCTGAACTATAAACGGTGCTTGGAATTTGTGCGAAAATTGAAGCTGGCGTGTTGCTTCTGAGGAAGTTTTTTTTCTAAATGTTTTATTTACTGAATCTTCAAAATGAACTAACAATAAGTATTCAAATCTTATTACTGAGGAAGTGAGGGGATTTTGACATTTCTTAAAGTCGACTTTGGGAATTCCTAAAAATTCAAAACCCCTTTTCTAACCGAATCAGAAATCGTTCCAATTCGATGCGAACCGGTTAAGCCGTGGAGCGTGTTCTGACCTATTAACGGCCATTGAAGTTGCCACATTGTTCCGGGAAAGTGGGGATTGTTATATGGATAATTTAAGAAGAAGCTTAAACAATGAAGATTGAAAAGCATTAGATATCAAAGTTCATCCCCGTACTTAGGGGATGAACTCTATGTATGCAGTGTGCTGTAATGATTATTGTATTGGAGTTAGCGAAACAGGTTATGAGGACATTTGTATTGAACCTATCAATAACAACACGTAAAGACCAAAACAACCGTTACCTTAGCATATAAAATGTTGCAATTAAATTAGTTAACACTGATAAGTGCCCAGTATGTACACCCTCTACATTGATCAGACTTTCGATATTTAGTCCAAAACCTCACTGTAAAGAAATTCATACTGCCTGGCGCACGATGTCAATCGACATCGGTCGCTCGCATAAATACATGCAGACCAAAAACAATATTTTAAAATTTGTTTTTATTTCAAATGTATCTATTCGATCGAGCGATGTCAAATGACATCGTGGGCCAGGCAGATAATTAACGTGTAAAGAAAACGCGGTCCACAGTGAAAAAACACGTTTACGCATGATGGAAGACAAAACACTACTTATCCCTGCTTGCTTCTTATTCCGGTGTAATTTGGTTTTATATCATAATGTATGAAGACGTATCGTTTACACCCGGTTTTAAGACCACGGTGTTAAGCCATCACAGTAGGTATCTACGATAATCGTTTTCTTTGCGGCAAAAACTAGAATAATGTTATCTTGGACCAGTACTTAGAGGATGACCTCTACATATGCAGTGTATTGTAATGATTTTTGTACTGGAGTTAGAAAAACAGGTTATGAGGTGGAGGAAAGAAGGAGTAGTGTTGGTGAACATTTGGCTTGAACCTATCAATAACAACACGTGAAGACCAAAACAAACGTTATGACAGCATTTAAAGTGTTGGAATTAAATTTGTTAATACTGATCAGTGCCCAGTATATACACCTTCTACACTGATCAGACTTCCAAAATTTAATCCAACACCTCATTGGAAAGAAATTCACAATTATCGTGTAAAGAAAATACGGTCCACAGTGAAAAAATACGTTTACGCATGATAGAAGACAAAACACTACTTATCCCTGCTTGCTGCTTATTCCGGTGTAATTTGGTTTTTTTATGATAGTGTATGAAGGCGTTGGTTGACGTATTGTGTACACCCGGTTTTAAGACGACGGTAGGTATCTACGGTAATCGTTTTCTTTGAGACACAAGCTAGCATAAATGTAACAATTTTTTTTGAAAAGGAAACCTGGTTAGATTTACCTTTAAAGATTGTTAAGTTCTTACAATAAAGTAGTAAATTTCTTTTCCTAAGATTACTGCTAAAAAAGAAGTTTTTTTTTTGGCTACTTCAACTTTGTTTTTACAACAAACCAAAAAATACTTTTTTCCCAAAAATGTTCAAAATCCTTCAAAAGAAAATAATTTAATACAAAGTCAACAACTGTCAAGAGTTAACAATAATTGCGATTTGAAATTCCGAATAAAAATTTGCATTTAACATCTGTACGTGTGCAAGTTTTTATGTAAATGGGATGGTGTGCGTGTTCAAAGCACAATAAAAAAGCAAAAAAAAAAAATTTTGTTTTTATGAAAAAACTTTACAATGTTAAATAGTGAAAGTTCAATTGCGGCTGTTAAGTAGAGTTTTTATTTTCTTAACAATATTAAAAGGAGACAAAAAATTTCGAGAAAAGCTCTGCAGTTGCATCTTCTAGTTAAATATGCACGTTTTTGTTAAAGTGCTTAAAGGTATAACGTACAAACGTCAAACAGCCACAATCGTTGAGGCGCCTCTCTTTAGCAAAACCAACAAAAACTTTATTTGAATAATGTTCATTTAATGTCTTTTATTCCACTTTTTTCGCTTAATACCCCTGTCCCCTGTCTCCTGTCTTTTCTTTGTTGGGCACTTTGTCGTTGTAGCACAACGGAAAGTGCAAGTTGTTCGAGTGTGTGATTTTCTAATTAAATGTAATATGGTAATTATTACAACACTAAACAACTGACTAAAAAACTAACGACCAAACAATTATCAAGCAACAACTAAATGGCTTCAACAAACAAATAAACAACAATAAAAATGAACAAACAAGACAATTAAACTATTTTTAATTTCGCATAAAATTAGACTGGCAACACATTGAAATGGTTGGTTATTAAGGAAAATTAGATAACAAGATAGACGACGTTGTTGGTGGAAATTTTGTATCCAGCAGCGCACAGTAGGGTTTTTGCAAAAAGAATATATTTATTTTTTTCTTCAAATCACATAGAATAAGAAAAAAAATAACTTAAAGCCATAATAATATTTTAATGAAAGTAAAAGTCTTAATTACAATTCGGTTATAATCAGATAGGGTGTCCCTAAATAAACGCAAGACTTAAATTTATCACCATTTGTGTAGTAAATTCAGGTTTAGTAAAATATAGTGCGCTGTACTTTACCATGCATAGCGAAGAGCGTTCGTTGAATGAATTATAGAACTCTAACAAATGGATGCTGATTTTTAAGCAAATTTTTTCTAAGCGATGAGATAACCTTCCATCTTGCTAGCTTTGATTATCGCAAACAGGCAAATTTAAAAGATGACGTTCCATAAGAGAACGAAAAGTGGATGGCACTCACTCGTATTTGAATACTAACAGCTTGGGGTTAGTGGATATGAAGCGTTACAAGATAAAACATATCTTCATTACTGAACAATATTTTCGTCAAGAGGACGTGCTTGAAATTTTTACAGATGGATCCAAGTCGGACTCGGGAGTCGGTGGGGGTATCTTTATCCCCTTGTATGAGAGGAGGATGAGTTTTAGGCTGCAAAATGAGTGTAGCGTAGCGCAGGCCGAAATTGCGGCCATTATGAGGGCAGCTAACTGGTTAAGGTACTACAGGATATATGAGAATGATATCCGAATTTGTACTGATAGTAAGGCTGCGTTGTATGCACTAGCTGGAGTCTATACGACATCCAGGTTGGTTCGTGAATGCCGGATATCTCTAAACGAGATAGCGAGACATTCGAACCTGGAGCTTATCTGGGTACGAGGGCACAGTGAAGTGTCCGCAAATCTAGTAGCGGATGAACTGGCAAAGGCCGGTGTCCAGCTACAACAAAGAGATATTGATGGGATTGTTGGAATCCCGCTTGCGAGCTGTAAGAAACTAGTACAGCGTCAACTTTTTCAGACCGCTCAAGACAGATGGTCTAATGAGGGTACCTGTCGAATATCAAGGCTGACATGGCCCAGATATGATAACAGGAGGACTATTATCCTAACGGGCTTGCCCCGACGGAAATTGCGTTCTGCTGTGGCGGTTCTGACGGGACATTGCCACATACGGACGCAGGCAAGGAGATTAAATCTTCCATTTAATGACTTCTGTAGAAGTTGCAGAGACAAGGAGGAAGAAGAGAGCGTTGAGCACTTCCTCTGTCAGTGTCCAGCTCTTTCTTATATAAGGGCATTGTACCTAGGCAGACCGATGCTGCATGATTTGACGGAGGTATCGGAATGCGATGTAAGTGGATTGGACTCCTTTATCCGATCCTCGGGTTGGTTCTAAGCCAGTGATATGTAGATCTACTGAGATACATATCAGATCCAGGCAACACAACGGGACCTGACTGGACCCAAGTGGGCTGGCTTTATAATAGCTGGCAGCCTGTTAAACCTAACCTAACCTACTGAACAATATTTCAAAAATAATGAAAATGCAAGTTGATTTTTCAAACAAAGCAATTTTAAGCAATGAAACACACTTCCATTTGGATGGCTTTGTTAGGGCTAAATTTACACTCATTAGTTAACTAATAACAATTGTTTTACTAATGATATTTTATTCACAGCTATTTGGCAACTATTTGTTAAGCCCCCAAAATCTATTGGTTAACAAATAGTTAGCCTACAGCTGATGCTTTGAAATTATTTTCATTTATGTTATGTGAAAAATTATAGACATGGATAGTGAAATTGGAAATAATGATTCCGATATTAAAAGTGGTACCGATATTGACAAGATATCGAGTATTGTTGTTGAACGCCGGCAACATAATTTAAGAACCCAAATTTTTTCAAATGTTCACCGCTAGAGATTTTAGGGATAGATTTCGTCTAAGCAAGGAAGTGGCATGGCAAGTGCTTGAATGCATTCGTTCGAAAATTCAGAGCAGAACAAATTGGTAAAGAGGTGTAGGCACACATATAAAAATTGTAATGCAGTTTTACATTAATAGGAATAATGCCGTGTTACTCGAAGAAATGTTTTTGCTGACCTTACACAGAAAAAAAATTTTTTCGTGTTCAATAACGAAATTCGTTGAATCAATTAACAAATTGTTTGAATGCGGACCTGTAAAGGGATTCGTGGATTCAAACAAAAGTTTAGTAAAAAAAATTATTGATCGAAAACAACAATTTTTAAAACAACAACAAAATACGATATGCAAAGTAACCTTGCAAGGTTACTTTTTTGATAGTTTTGTATATGCATACAAATTATTTGCTCCGACAAAAATTTTGTTGATTTTATTTTTACTATAATTTTTTCTGTGTACGATATTATATTATCTTTTTGGAATTTAACAAAGTATTATTTTTCTAGTTTCGCATCATATAGCAATGCTAAGAGATGTATACATTAACTTCCCGAATAATAGAATGAAATTAAATGAAATCAAATCCAAATTTTTGGTACTTGCAAAGTTTCCAGCTGTAATTGCCGCAATGGACTGTACTCATATAAAGATACATTCCACTGATATAATTATGTATAAATTATTAGTATATTTAACTTAAATCGCTGAATTATTTAGGTGGTACCGATGCGGAATTGTATCGTAACAGAAAAGGATTTTTTTCAATTAATGCTCAAACGTTTTGTAACAGCGAACTAAGAATGCTAGATATTGTGGCACGTTGGCCAGGTTCTACACACGATTTCACAATTTTCCGTAACTCACGTATTGGCTATCGCTTATTGTCTAGAGAATTTGGGAAAAGTATTGTCATTGCTGACAGTGGCTACGAAAACACAAACTTTGTAATTAAACTCTTATTGAGACCAAACACACAATCAGAAAATCTTTTCAATGAAACCTTATAAGAACTAGAAACTGCGTTCAATATTCTTATGGAGTGTTGAAGCGAAGGTTTCCTGTTCTTTCCCTTGGAATACGCATGAATTTGAAAAAAGTTCTAAGTATTATAGTTGCAACAGGAGTATTACATAATATTTGTGGCCTTTACGAAGAAGTAGAAGCACCTGTACTTTCGCCGTACCTGGACGAAGCTGTAAATGAAGTATTAAATGTACCTCACAATAGAGACATCAGAGGAGAATCTCGAATTTGTTTTCGAGTGAAAAATAATTTCGATTGCACTATAATTTCTAATTCTGTTATCCGCAAGTAAGCGAATCGATTTGTTTCTTTAGTGTTGAGCAATAAGTGCGTATAAATACGTTTTGCAACACTAAAAAATGTAAACAAACAAATTCATTTATAGCGCATTTACACCAACTCAAAAGCTAGTAGATTTGAATTGAAATCTACAACGAAATCTATATCGTTTACACCACCGTTTTTTGACATCTAGCAAGATTTCATTTGCTCAAAAATAATTTATGCATGCGGTTTTGGCAATACAATATTATCAGAGACTGAATACACCAGCACTAAAGTGTATATTTTTGGTGCCCAGAGACTGCATACACCACATTATAGTGCAATTTTTGTTGCAGCGTAGTATTTTTAAGTACTTTTTGCAAGAAATCACAGATGCATCGCTTAGTACTGAGTAGATTTCAGGAGATTTCGTCGAAATCTACTCATAAAGTAGATTTCATTTTGTATGGGAAATCTTCTCAAAATCTACTAGATTTGGCTTGAAATCTCGAATGAGAAGATTTCGCTTTGGTGTAAATAGGCTATTAGATTGTTGGAAAAATATAGTTTTTGAATTAAAAAATTTATAAAAAGTAAAATTTAAAAGTGAAAATTTAAGAAAAATTATGAATCCGGAATTCTTCTTTTATTCGTCATCCTCCGAATCTGATGAGAGTGAAAACCTCAATGTCATTCGGAGGAAAATAAGAGATACCACCGATCTTTTAAATATACCAACTAATGAGTAAGTTAAAAATATATAAAAAAAGATTTTATGGTATTTAAAAAAGTATATGCTTTCCCAAAGGTTTAAAAAAACGTTTTCGGCTGACAAAAAATACATATAATTATGTTCTTGGGCTTATGGAGTTTGTCGGCTACCTATCAACAAAAGTTCCTCCAAAAGTTCAACTGGCTGACCTAAAATATAATATATATGAATATATTTGCTTTTTATTTACACAAATTTGTAGCTTACATTTTCTTTCTACAGAATTTTTGCTAAAAAACTTTATTTCGAATGCTATTTTATCATCGAGTAAGAATTCGCACAGTTGCATTCGAAAGATCTCTCGTTATCGAGTGACATCATTATAAATTTCGATACACTTTATTCGATAACGAGTGAGAGAATCCCAAAAGTTAAACAATTTGTACATTCGATTAAAGACTCGCTCGAAATCGTATGCCAGAATTTGCCCCCAGCACTTCCGATCTTATGAAGTAAAAAATTTCATCGATTTGTGGATCGCTTCAAAAGATGATGAGTTTTCTCAATGCGGGATACGTACGCTTCCCAAAAGATGGGAGAAATTAGTGGCCAGCGATGGATAATACTTTAAATCATAAATTTCAGAAAAGAACGGCGGAAGCGAAGCAATTTACCTAAGTAGAATAAAATTGCTTTCAATTAAAATAATAAAATTAATGCTTCTAATTATTTATTTCCATTACGGAAACAAAATTTACAGTTATTCATTCCACTACTGCGGCATCATCTCTACTTTGACGGTGTGGCCATATTTTTGATTCCGCAATGTAGAAATTTTTCTTCAAGCCGTGAGTAGTTCACCCCGAAGAGTTGGTGAAAGGTAAGTGCTGAGGTAAATTAATTTCACATTTCTCCTGTGCCCATTAATGAATTAAAGAATTTATGCAAAACACGGTACAATGTAGTTTACGAAATGCTGAATTCCAAAAATCAATGAGAAGTGAACACTGTGGAGCGGCTATTGCTGTTCATGAGACACGAACAGCACTAACTTGACTCAACAGCTAAAAATTTTGCAGCGACCCAAAAACTGTTTAGAACAGCTTAATTTTTATAAAAAAAAGAAACCTGTCACCTGCAAAACGTTGTTTAAAAAGTGTTAGCTTTTTTATTGGCCAAAACAACAACAATTTGTCAAAATAAATAAACATAGAAATAATTTATTTTGTGTCCTAGATTTCACAAGACAGAGCACTAAATTGCTTAGTTCCGCTTAATTTGCTCTAAGATTTAAAAAACAAAAGAAAAACATTTTCGTTTTATGAAATTTTCTGTGTACAAAAGGTAAAACCAAAAATATCTTTTCACTATCTTTTAAACATTAACAGTTTCAAATGATGATGATTAAGTTTAAATATTTTAGAGATAAAAAAATACATTTGATATAAAAGACTGAGAGTTTAAGCTAAAGAACTAAAATGGGTCAGCCAATACATAAATATAATGGAAAGTAGTAAAATGTTAATAACAGTTTTTTAATTATTTAGAAATTAAGAGTAAGCTGTTTTGTTTATTGATAAATAAATATGTTTATAACAAATAAACGAGTAAAGAACTTTGACAGAGATGAGTTTGGTTTGAATACGGGTATTTTGTTTAACAATTGAAATTTAAATCATTTTTGCAATAGCTAATAACTCTAACAAAAGCCTTAAAATAGACTTAACTGATAAGTAAAGCAGATATAATTGACATACTTTCCACTTCTGTGCAGTCGGTCTTCAAAATGGTATATATATATATTTTTTTTTTTTTTTAACTTGGACCAGTACTCAGGGGATGACCCCTACAAATGCAGTGCATTGTACCAGAACTAGGAAAATAGGTTGTGAGGAGGGGGAAAGAGGGAGTAGTGTTTGTGAACATTTGACTTGAACCTTCCAACGTTATAACAGACAGGAAACACGTCTACAGGCAACATGTTCCGAAGCGTACGGCCAAAAAACGAATTCTCTCTGTAATGCGTAGTACGATTCCTCGGACAATCAACCACAAATGGATGAGCTCTGGACGATGAGCGCGTGCTACGTAAAAATGTGCGCGTTTCGGGAACAAGATCCCTGATCTCGTCAGAGCAAAATCCATTGTGGTAACGATAGAACAGAGTAACGCACCCTACACTGCGTCGATGCTCCAGTGAGTCAATGGAGTTGGATACCCTACTGTCACCGATGAGCTTCTTCGCCCTCTCCTGCACACGGTCGAGTAACCCCAAAATAGGCTTTGAGGCACCGGCCCAAACATGAGAGTTGTATTCCATTTTCGGTCGGATGTAGGTGGTATAAATAGTAAGGAGATCAGATGGCGAGAAGTACATCTTACACCGTTTCAAAAAACCTAGGCACTTGAATGCTTCTTTAGAGATATGAAAAATGTGTTCAGTCCAGCCAACATCACACTGTATCTTCATACCAAGAACATCAAGAGCATCCGATTCCTCAATATTTATACCATATTATTGATGATGCTCGATTTTGATTGTACGAGGTCTGATTAAAAAACAACCGCTCTTTTCAAATTTCGTGAGTTACGTATGTTTGACTTTCGCATTTTTTCTGTACACATATCTGTTATATATGTTGGCTATATCAGCCATTTTGGATTGTCAGTTTGTTTTTGACAGATAAAAAGGTTAGTCGTGTTTTGGTTGGCTCTTGGTTTTTTTACTATTCGAAAAAATGGATCAAAGAAACTGTATTAAGTTTTGTGCAAAAACTGAAATTAAATGCGCAAGAATATTTGAAATGTTGACTGTCACGTTTGACGAGTCTACTATGAGCAGGACACAAGTTCAATTGTGGTATAATCGGTTTAAGGAAGGCCAAGAAGATGTCAATGACAATGCACGACATTGCTCAGGAGGTGTTAAACATCGTCAACGACGATCCAGATTTCCATGAAAAGGTCATGGGTGTATGGCTAGGACATTGAAACTTAATGGAAGCGTCCAGAAGAGCCAAGACCGAAAAATCACGCCAAGTCCCGTCAAATGTCAACGGTTTGCACACTGTTTTCTTCGACTGAAATGGCGTCTTGCATCATGAATTTTTGCCACACGGTCGTACGGTCAATAAGGAATACTACCGTGAAGTTATGCGCCGTTTGCGCGAAGCAATTCGTCAGAAACGCACAGAATTGTGGAAAAAACAATCATGGATTTTGCATCACGATAGCGCACCAGCTCACACATCGATGCTAGTGCGTGAGTTGTTGGCCAAAAACAAAACCGTTATCATACCTCATCCATCGTATTCGCCGGACTTGGCCCCCACTGATTTCTTCCTCTTTCCAAAACTGCAGACATCGATGAAAGGAATCCGTTTTGCTACGATTGAGGAGATAAAAGAAAAATCGAAACAGGAGCTGTTGGCGATACCAAAAATGCACGTTTCAGATGTGTTTCGAGGATTGGTAAAACGTTGGCATAAGTGTATTATATCTGAGGGGGATTACTTAAAAGGGGACAAGATAGTTATTGATGAATAAATAAATACTTTTTGTAAAAATTTTATATAACTGTTACTTTTTTATCAGACTTCGTAGTTCTGATGATGCGATTCAATACCCCACGAATCGATAAAAAAAATAACACCAGAATTTTGTAGACAAAAAACACATGCATACAGAGCAAAAAAATATATTATCCAAAGAAGTGGCAGTTTGATTCATAATTTTGAAAATTTTTCTTTTTATTTTATGGATGACATTAATGCAAATATTTTTGTTTTATCTTCCATCATCAGCATCGGACGAGTGTGACAGAAATTTAATTAGAAAAAAATTCAAAACACTAGGGATCCACTGGAATTACCGAGCTAGGAGCAAGTTTGTAAAATACGGTACAATGTAGTATTTAGGATGCTGAGCATCAATGATTGATGAGAACTATGGGCTACTGCTACTCGTGAGTGACGTTCACGACTGAATTTTTAAAGTTATGTATATATAAAACATTTGACAACGGATCTGCTACCAATGATACAGTTGGCTACCACTTTATTTATTTAGTTTCAGTCTACGAATGAGATCAAAAATCCTTAAAAACAATGAAAATATCAAAATATTGATTTCGGCTTCCGGAGACTTCCAAAAGCAATAGTTTTTTTACTCGATAAAACAATTCCAAAATACAAAAATAAATAATAATAATAATAATAATAATAATAATAATAATAATAATAATAATAATAATAATAATAATAATAATAATAATAATAATAATAATAATAATAATAATAATAATAATAATAATAATAATAATAATAATAATAATAATAATAATAATAATAATAATAATAATAATAATAATAATAATAATAATAATAATAATAATAATAATAATAATAATAATAATAATAATAATAATAATAATAATAAATATTAAATTTAAATTAATGACGAACAAACGTCCGGATCAGGGCTTTTATGGCCTTCAGTCATTGTATCCCTCCTCTTTTTCACCTTAAAAGAAAAAAAAAAAAAAAAAAAAAAACAATTGTTTTGCTGTGTTGGGGGGGTCGGTTTAGTTGTCGTTTACTTTATAGTATCGAAGGTATAACACTGGATGCTGTAAAGTCACTCAAGCGGCAATTGATTCTGGCTTCGCCAACCCAGCAAAATTTGGTCATTGATTTTCCATCGTGATGACAGGAAGGTTTACAATTGACTTTTCTAATATACGTGGGCTGAGAGCGAATTTCTTCTCTGTTTATGCTTACACGTGTCTCCATCGGCCGGATATTTTCGCCTTATGTGAAACCCAGGTATCTGAGAATGCTGATCCACAGGATTTTCATATACCTGGGTATCAACTTCTATCTCTGTTTAATTTCCATCGGGGCCTTGTAATGTACATTCGCAATGAAGTTGTGTTCCAATGCCAGCAACCATTAAGCATGTATGATGCCGAATTTACCTGTCTTTGGGTTAAATTCAAAATCAGGTCATACCTCTTGCACTTCGGGTTTCTTTACAGAAGTCCCAAAACGGGGAGGGATACCACCTTCTCTGGTTTCGATGCCCTCTCCGACTCCATATCGAAGATCCTGGAAGACTGTCCGAGCAGTGAAATCGTTGTTGCTGGTGATTTCAATGTTCACAACTCTTCCTGGCTCCGTCATTCGAGTTGTACAACTCCAGAAGGCCAATATGTCGAGTTATTTGCTGCGCACAACCACCTAGCGCAACTAGTGAATGAGCCAACGCATATTCCATGTGTTGAAGGGCACCATTCAAACACACTTGACCTATTCCTGACTTCACACCCTGAAAAGTATGAAGTCAAAGTTAGTGCACCTCTCGGCAATTCGGATCATTGCACCATTTCTGCCTCCTTTTCGATCTCCGAACTTCGCAACGTTTCGAAACCAGCTACGAAACGTTCAATATTTATTTACGAAAAGGCGCGTTGGGCTGAGCTCAACCAATTTTATGAGCATTTTAATTGGAAACTTTGCTTTCTAGATAACGACATAAATGCTACAGCAAAAATGGTCGAGAATATTATATTGCTAGGGATGAAATCATTCATCCCCTCCAAGCAGATTTCGATTAAACCAAAAGCAAAATCTTGGTTTAATCAGACGTGCAAAAACGCAGTCAGATCCAGAGAGGAAGCATTCAGTAACTGGCGTTTAAACAAACCCCCAGACACTGATTTGCTACGCAAAAAGGCAAGATCTTCGTGTGCCAAGGTACTTAGGCGCGAAAAGTTTCTTCACGAACAGCGCCTTCGAGCCAAGGTCCTTGCAGCTCCCCGGGGCAGTAAAACCTTTTGGTCTTTCGTTAAGAGAGTAAAGAACAGTGCTAGTTCATCAATCCCAACTCTCTTAAAGAATGACCAAGCATTCACCGACCCGGTTGACAAAGCTAACCTGTTGGCTGAAATTTTTGCAAGCAATTCCTGCTTGCCGGAAAGCAGTCAACCACTTCCCGAGCTCGAAAGAGTATCTATAACTATGCCAAAGATATTCTTCCGGGCGCGAGCAGTTAAAAGGGTTTTGGCAGACCTCGACATAAACAAGACTCCTGGACCGGATGGCATTCCAGCACTGGTCTTGAAGCAGTGCTCTTCTACGCTTGCGCGTCCGTTAGCACACCTCTTCAGCAAACTTTACCATGTTGGTGAGTTTCCATCGTGCTGGAAGGTTGCTAATGTAACGCCAATCCCCAAAAAGGGTGAAACTAATAACCCCGAAAATTACCGCCCAATTGCAATTTGCTCTGCGCTTTCCAAAGTGATGGAAAGTATGGTCAACTATCACCTTATGAAATATCTAGAGTCACATAAATTACTTTGTGACCGTCAATATGGATTTCGCAAGGGTCGTTCTACTGGCGATCTTATGGCATATCTGTCAGAGAAATGGTGCCACTCAATCCATCATTTTGGCGAAAGTAAGGTGGTGGCTCTGGATATTTCCAAAGCGTTTGACAGAGTGTGGCATGGTGCGCTACTGGCAAAACTTACTGCTTTTGGTGTCGGTGATGACTTCTCTCGATTTATATCGAGCTTTCTCAGAGACCGCACTATACGAGTTGTTATAGATGGGGTCTCATCAAACGAGTTCAAGATTAATTCAGGGGTACCGCAAGGCTCCGTTCTTTCTCCTACTCTATTTCTTATTTTCCTCAACGACCTTCTCTATCAAACTTCCAACCCTATCCATTCTTTCGCGGATGACAGCAGCATTTGTCACTCGTACTCTTTTAGTTATAGGCCCAGCCTATCAGAGATCGCTGCCAAGAGGCAAAATATGGACGATTCACTGAATAGTGATCTTCTATTAATCTCCGAATGGGGTCGTAAAAACAGGGTCACCTTTAACGCTCGTAAGACCCAATGTTGCCTATTAACACACAAACAAACGATCGCAAGTGCTGCTTCATCTGTACTCATGGATGGTATAAATATTGAGGAATCGGATGCTCTTGATGTTCTTGGTATGAAGATACAGTGTGATGTTCGCTGGACTGAACACATTTTTCATATCTCTAAAGAAGCATTCAAGTGCCTAGGTTTTTTGAAACGGTGTAAGATGTACTTCTCGCCATCCGATCTCCTTACTATTTATACCACCTACATCCGACCGAAAATGGAATACAACTCTCATGTTTGGGCCGGTGCCTCAAAGTCTATTTTGAGGTTACTCGACCGTGTGCAGGAGAGGGCGAAGAAGCTTATCGGTGACAGTAGGGTATCCAACTCTATTGACTCACTGGAGCATCGACGCAGTGTGGGGTGCGTTACTCTGTTCTATCGTTACTATAATGGCTTTTGCTCTGACGAGATTAGGGATCTTGTTCCCGAAACGCGCACATTTTTACATACCACGCGTTCATCGTCCAGAGCTCATCCATTTGTGGTTGATTGCCCGGGGAATCGTACTACGCATTACAGAGAGAATTCGTTTTTCAGCCGTACGCTTCGTTTGTGGAACAAGTTGCCTGCAGACGTGTTTCCTGCCTGTTATAACGTTGGAAAGTTCAAGACAAATGTGCACAAGCACTACTCCCTCTTTCCCCCTCCTCACAACCTATTTTCCTAGTTCTGGTACAATGCACTGCATATGTAGGGGTCATCCCCTACTGGTCCTATTAAAAAAAAAAAAAAAAAAAAAAAAAAAAAAAAAAAAAACACCATCGGATATAAATTGCTTGTCAGTATCAATCCCTCCGCCGAGCAGGTTTTGCCCTGGTGGCCTAACCAAACTAACCCTGCTTCCTGGACCAAAAAGGGGTAGAAGGTCTTCGGAAGCCCCATGACTTATGTTGCGTTGAACTTCCGAAACCTTTAAGCCCGAAGTCCCAAGAAGTTCTGTTTTACGGACCTTCCTAGCGGTGATCGTGGTTATGATGCCTGCATCTTGGCTTGAAACTTTTTGCCTATGGCAAAAAGGGAGGGGTTCTCAATCTTTCCTGGTAATGATGCTACATGCCGGCTTTCGGGGAGACAATTAGAGTCTCCAGGACCTTGTTTTTCTTAACTAATTTTTATTATTAAATTAGGCCGAATACAACAAAACCAAATTTCAGTTAGAACATAGTAGCATTCAAACGTAAGCTCGCGATGGAAAAACTTCAAGTGACATAATCCCAAAAGTAAAAAATAAAAATCACAACCTTGAGTAAATCTCCTATGAGATCGATTGTGATAATTCGTCCGCAGATTTTTATTTCCCAAAAGTCAAATTATATTCATCTAACTTTCGAAATGTGTTTGACTTGCTATGAAAACACATTTTTTTAATAAACACATTCTTTGTAAATTATGTTTTTAACAAAAGTTTTGGTTTTTCCATTTCTTTAATGTCTAAACAAAAGATCTAAATTTAAATTTTAGTTTAAATCTAAAGTTTTCGTTTCAATAGAAAACTTAACGGTTACAAATTTGTTTGTTTAATTTTGCACGTTTCAAATTTCTAATGACCAAATTAGAAATTAAAAGTTAAAGCTTTAAGTTAAGTAAGAAAGAAAATAAAAGCAAAACAGCGAAAGATGCTGAATAACAATGAAATGAGATAATACGAGAGCGGATTGATCAGCAGCAAAAACACATTAATATTATAATTATTTATTTATTTATTTATTTTATTTTTTTTTTTTTGAAATTTTTATATATGTCAAACGTCAGCTGTTAAGATTGTTGTAGTTATTTGAAATAAGCAACAATAAACAACGTATGTTCAACATTTTGCATGAACATTTACATATGAAAAAGCTATCGGCAAAATGCGTGCCGCGTTTGCTCAGTGCCAAACAAAAACGAGTTCGACAGCCCGCTTTACAACGGTGTATGGACATAATGAAGCGAAGGCGTCGATTAATAACTGTTATAGAAACGTGGGTCCACCACTACACACCTGAAACCAAAAATCAATCGAAACAATGAGTGGAAGCTGGTGGAAGTGCTCCGAAAAAGGTGAAGACAGTGAAATCGGCTGGCAAAGTTATGGCCACTGTATATTGGGATACACACGGAATATTACTAATCAAGTATCTTGGAAAAGGATCCAAAATCACAGGAAAGTATTATCGTGCATTATTGCACCAATTGATTAATGCAATCAAGAGGCAAGAAAAAACCACCACATTTAAAAAGTGCTCTGGTTCACAGATACGATGCTAATATTAAGTGAAATACACTTCGACTTGGTTGATCATCCATTGTATTTGGATTTAGCTCCTAGCGACTTTTTCCTGTGACGAGTTTTTTTCGGTCTTTGTTCTTCTGGACGCTTCCACTGAGATGATTAAGCCTTGATTTCAATGTTATAGTCATACACTCATGATTCGTCATCAGTTATGGCCTTTTGGAAGAAATTTGGATCGTCGTTGACGATGTTCAACAGCTCCTGAGCGATGACCATGCGACGTTGTTTTTGCTCAAAATTTTAGTAAATTTAGTAAAAAAATCGAAGAGCACACCAAAACACGACAAATCTTTTGGATTGTCATATACAAACTGACAATCCGAAATGGCTGATATTGCCAACATATATAACAGCACATGTGTACCAACATAACAGAAAAAAATGCGAAAATCGAACATACGTAATAGGGCATTTACATCTACCCAAAATCTAGTAGATTTGTGATGAAAATATTCAACAAAATCTTAACACTTCCGTTTTTTTTGACATCTAACTCGATTTCATTTTCATAAAATATTTTTTGCTAAGGGTTGATAGCAATAATAATCGGCCATGTCACAGAATTTACTTCCGTTCGGAAATGGAATTGAATCGGTTTTTTAATTCTTCAAAAAACGAAAATTTAAAACTTTTTCGGAATTAAATTAATTCCATAAGATAATACTAGTTTCATTCTTGCAATATCATTCCGAAAAGCTTTTTAGTTCTTCGTTTTTTGAAGAAGTAAAAAAAGAATTCATTTCCGAACGGAATTAAGGTCTGTGACATGGCTGTATACCACAATGAATTCATCATGTAAAAATATAAAGCTTTTATTACAGCGTAGTATTTTAAAGTATTATTTTGAACGAAATCACAGTTGTGTAGTAGAATACTTACAAAAAACTACCAGATTTCGTTACAATTTAGTCGCAATCTAGATTTCATTTTGTGTGGAAAATCTCGTCAAGATCAACTAGATTTGATTCGAAATCCCGAAAGTAGTAGATTTGGCTTAGTTGTAAATGGCCTATAACGCACGAAATATGAAAATAACAGTTTGTTTATCAGACCACGTGTATATACTCTACTTAAAGTTAAAATAAATTGTTTATTTTCTGTTTGTTTAAACATTTTTTATGCAATGAAGAACCTGAATATTTTAAATTAAAAAAACACATTAGAAAATAAAACGTTGGATTAAATATCTAAGAAAAACAAACAATTGCTATAAAGTTTTGGGAAACTATTTTACATGTTAAGACTGAGGCTACACAATTGTGCGATATCCTGCTTACAAAAAAGGATCATATACAATAGTTATGTGAACAATTTGTAGCATTAGCACGAAAAAATTTTTATTTAATAGATGTTTTACAGCAATTTATACGGAATGTAAAGTACAGATGTGAAAGGGATATATTACTACAAAACTGTGCAAAATCATTTGACTAGATTTTTAAGAATTTAATGTCTTTTAAGCAATGTGGGTAATGATTCGACATACAGTACAACAGACACTATAGATAACAAAGTTGAAGTTTTTACTAGCTCTTTGTTACAAGCGGTTAGGCAGTCAGTTCCAAAGACTTCGCCCAAAACTAGCTTTATAAAACTTCCAGAATATACGAAATTGGGTAAGATACAGGCAATTATATTATTATAATTTAATGGCCAAATATCCAAATTTAATTCATAACGAAATTCATTTGTTTAGAAACCGGCAGAATAAAAAACTAAGTATAATGGACAAAGGATCAAAACCATTCTGGAATGTCACCAAAATTTTGAACAATAAGCAAAAAAGAAAATCTTGTGTTAGTTTTTAACAAGCATATACAATTCTTGTTTGAATTTGCAATATTTTCCAAATATTTGGAAAATTGCCAAAGTTATACCTGTTCCTAAGCCTGGAAATATACTAAACAACCCCGAGAACTACAGGCCAATAAGATTGCTGAGCAGTCTTCTCAGTCTGGCACTGTAGTTTAATATACAAAATGATACAATTTGACATAACTTTGTTTCTTGTAAAGCTAATGAAAAACTTTTTGCGCAATAGACATTTCTGCGTCTCTATTGTTAATACTTTTTCTGATTTGTACAGCATCGCAGCAGGTGTTCCTCAAGGATCTGTTCTTGGACCAATTTTATATAATATTTACTGTGCTGACATACCCTTAATTAGTCCATGTAAATTTGCTGCTTATGCAAATGATCTGGCAATCTGCTATAGCCATGAACTCAGTCAGAATATTTTGACTGAAATTCAATCCGCATTAGATCGTTTGGAGGAGTATTATTCTAACTGGAGGATAAAAATCAATCCTAATAAGACACAAGCCTTCTTTTTCACAAGGAAAAGAAAAACTTGTTATCTACCTAGGAGCAATCTCACTCTTTCTAGCTGCAGCTATTGATAAAGTTAACAAATTTAAAAAAATACGATATTAACTAATCAATTGTGAGTTCGAGTCCAACTTCAGTCAAGAAGAAGAATTATGTTCCCCCAGCTAATGGCATTCAATTATTTTTCTGTCCTTCTGTTCGTCTTTTAAACATCATACAAAATATATTTTGGCAATTTTTCATGGCCACTTTGGCGCTGGAGGTGGGAAAAAACAGAAAACCTTGGCTGCAATATCAATAAACAGCCATCTCGCTTCCACTCGTAATATACTTGCAAAAGTATTTAATAGATTAAAGAGAGTTGAAGTACTTTACATTACATTAATTTTGCAATAAAATCGTTATTCTCTGATATTTTATATCGATCATCATGTCATTCCTACCAAATTTATAAAGTTTAGCTTTAGCAGTTCTCAAGATGTACAAAAATCAATATTTAATTTGTAAGGGAGATACCATGCCCACTTATCCGATGCCGCCTTCTTTTTGACCGATAATTTAATTTGGCTTCGAAGCAATCTATACCAAATCGGAGAATCTTACTGTTAGCGTGTCTGGCAAGACAGAACCAGGTCACCCTGATCTGGGTGCCAGGACATGAAGGGCATCACGGCAATGAAATGGCTGACATTTACGCCAAGAAAGGAGCAGAGGGGACTTTTATTACCCACTCCAACTTTTGACTTCAATAAGGGTCTCCTGAATGAGGATATAAAGAAATGGACGGAGTCCATCGTTGAACAACATTGGAACGAGGCAGCTGGTCTTGAACACTCCAAGAAATTTCTAAACTTTGATAAAAAGAGAGCCGAACTAAAACTGGCAGGAAACGTCTCAGAACATTGACAGGTGCACTTACAGGTTATTATAACTGCTGCAAGCACCTGCACAGGATGGGCATTTCCAACACAGACATTTGCAGATTCTGCGGTGATGAAGAGGAGTCAATGGAGCACTTAATCACCCACTGTGCAGCACTGGGACACAGAAGATATAGGCTACTACAAGCTTATATGTTAAGTGAATGTGACTTAATATCACTCCCTATGAAGAAGCTTGTCCGTTTTCTTGACATACTCAACCCATAATGGGGCAAGGGAACGCACAATAGATCAACATTGGTCGCAGTGCAAATGGCCAATGAGGGCCATATATGGGATATGGCCCCCATAATAATAATACCGTGCTTAAGAGATAAACAAGTGAATATTTATTTTGTATGGGCGTGGAAATTTCAAACCTTTAAAAACCCGTTCTCAAGTTATGCGATTACATACATTTGGTAATTCACTTTTATATTGCGAAGTGCTAATGACTTCTTTGCAAGTTACAAAATTTAAATATTATTTCTAAGCTCTTAATTGAATACACTAATTTACGATGAGAATTAAATAAATAAAAATTATTGTTCATATTAAAAACAAAACCTTTTTCTGGGAAAATTTTCTTTATTATCTTCAGAAAAGAAAAATCATATGTTCAAACTTTTACTTTAATTAAAAGAGAGCGGAAAAGTGTTAAAAAGAGTGCATGCTGATGCAAGATTGAAGAAAAATTTTTGTTTGTTTTTGTGTTTGCCTTCATAGATTTTATTTAATTTAACTTTTAATTAATACCTAAAGACTTTCTTTTACTAAAAACGTTAAAAGTTATTTATTTGTTTTCAATTTCTTTTGATAAATTCACGAAAGTGAAGTTTGTTTCGAAAACTTCTTTTGTTTTAACTTTAGTGTTTGATGAAGTAATAAATTAAAAAAAAAAGTAAAAACTTTTTTGTTTAGTCATTTATAAAATAAAAATACTTTTCCTTTTTTTTTAAGTTCAGAAAACATTCAAATAAAGTTGTAAATTTCTTTTTGAAGTAAATAAAGAGAACAATGCGGCATTAATCAAATAAGTATATTAAGTTGAAGTTTTAAACTTTTAGAAACGGTTGTTGCCCAAATCCAGATTCAATGCAGGGGGAAAGAAAATTTTTGAAGACGATGTAAAAACATAAATTCAATTTAATGCCCTTTAGTTCACTTTACCAACTACTTTTTGGGTAAAAAAGCCAGTGGCATTTACCTGCTATTAAATACTTGAAAGAATTTTATTACCATTAAGTGATTTTAATAACTTTTTCTAATTGTCTGTGTAATCCCAAAGATGCTGTTCAATAGATAATCAATCGATTCATGCAGTAGTCCTAACGAAAAAGAAATTGTTAAATTTTACAAAACGAGATTTTCTTTCAGAGAAGCTGATTGTTGCAGAATTCGAAGAAAAAAAATCGTTAAAAATATTTGCTGAATCGGCGAATATTGTATTTTTTTGTTAAGTGAAATGGAAAAAGTTTTCGAAAAAATTTTGTCGATTTAACGATACACCTCTTTTCCACTTTTGAACATATTTAACTTACGAATTTGTACAGACAGAAGAAAACAATTTCTATGACAAATTTGCTTCATTTTAAATACCAGCGAAACGACTTGTTTTCTTAAGCTTTCACATTGTTTTATTGGGAGCATAAAAGCATTTTTTATTGATTCAATAATGTTTATTGTTTGCAAATTATAATTATATTAATTTATGATTAATAAGCGAGAAAAAAGAAAATCATATTATAAAAATTAAAAAATTTTTTTTTAATTATGCTATGTAGCTACAAAAATATTGGCAGCAGGTTAAATATTTTGCTGCTGCAAGCGCATATTGGAGGTGGTTACAGCGGAGCAAGCAAAACTTATAAAAAATCTCTTAAAAGATAGCGTATACTCGTAGTGCTAGGTACATACCAGTGATCACCACAAATCATGTTTTTGCTTGATTAACTCGTACAATAAAATTTGCAATCAACAAAAATCAGGCAACAAAGTTCAACGTTGAGTGAAATCAACTCGTCTTGTAAACATTCTATACTTGTAATCGGCAAAAATCTAGCAACAAAGTTCAACGTTGAGTAAAAAAATCAACTCGTCTTGTAAACATTCTAAATTTGTAATCAGTAAAAATCTAGCAACAAAACTCAATGCTGAGTAAAATCACCTCGCCTTGTAAATATTGCGCGTTCGTTTTAGTACTGAATAAAATCGCCAAAAGGTAGATGTTGCTTCGATTATGTGTTGTATAAACAATTTTGAAACATATTTACATACATATTTTGTGTGTTAGTTTAAAGGGCAAAGTTAATTTAAAAGCGCAGTGAAACAAGTGTAGTTTTTGTTATATGCACATTTGTTTTCTTTTTCTATCAAAATCTTTTGTTTCTATGTATGTGTATGTCACTTTGATTTTTTTTTTCAACAGAATCATACAGAAAAACTGTTAAATACATCACTGTATTGGTTTTTGCAAATTTTTTTTTCCTCCAAAACAAAAATTCAAACACAAGAAATGAATGCCGAACTATATGCGCGTTCATTTATATTCAAGCACGAACTTTAACGATGATTTCACTCTCATAGCGAAGATATCGCTCATTGTGTTTACTGATTAAAAATCAACTGCGCATTTGTGCGGCTGAATATAAAATCATATTTGAACGAAATGTTGTTGAGGAAGTATGATTTTTTTGCAATCACTCAAAGTTGTTCTCTGGTGCATACTGCAGATCAGCGATGGGCAGATAGAGCGCATTGAATACCAAAGAAAATAAGTTGCACTACACTCAGGTAAATTTAAAACAAACTGGAGAAGAATACACATAAAAATAAAACAGCGTGTTTTCATCGCCATCTTTATTTTGCTTACGAGTGCGGAATGATATTAAAGCTACCTAGCGCTAGATGGCAGCACAAACACATTTTTTTTAAATTGGGATCTGCCTGCTGTTAAAAGGATGAAAGCGCTCAATAACATACCTTTTATAAAAAGGCAGCATGATATCTGATTTCAATTAATCGTAAAAATATCACATATATAAAATGATAAAATTTAATTTCAGATGTATATATTCAATACTTACACAAACATAATTGGTTGATTGTACTCACCTAAAAAGAGAGAAGAACAACGTACGATTTTAGAATACAGATATAAATCAATTCAAAGTAATGTTAAAACAATTGTTGAAAATTTATTAAACAGAGTTTGCTAAGAAAAGAAAAATCTATCCTTCTTCACAATATTCTCGTAGTTTGTCATAAACAACTTCACATCTATTTAGTCCATAACTTTTGCACATTATTTGAAATTAATTATTATAATAAAATAAACCAAACTAGGTTCCACTTCGTAACAGTTCTTGACCTTAATAGCTTTACTATAGATACTTCATCCAGCTCAAGTAACTGTACGAATACATACAGTGGCTTACAGCTTATTTGGACCAGCAATTTTTAAAACTATAAAATTTATACAATTTCGAAACGGAAGAAGATACTGGAACAATTAGATTTTGTTTCTTAGTTCATTCACTTATTGAATCTCCAAAATATGAACTACGAGGGCGGTTTAATATTGAAGCCAGCTAGCTCTAGATGGCAGCACAAACACAATTTTTTTTTTTTTGAAATTGCGGTATGTCAAACGTCAGCTGTTACAATTTCACCCAAATTTATCGATAAGTTTATTTGATGAACAAACTATAAATTTTTTTTCAATACGTCTAATGTCAACTGTTAAGATATCACTTAAATTCATCGATTAGTTTATTTGTTGTAGTCGTTTGAAATAAGCAACTTTTGTGTTTCTTGAAAAATGGAAAAAAGTGAATTTCATGCCGTGATTAAACACTCTTTTATGAAAGTGAAAACAATGAAAGAGACTTACATGGTAAAATATTAAATTGCTGAACTTAAACGCGGCCGAAGAAGAACTGCAACAATACCACGAACAAGAAGGACAAAAGAGATGGGTATTAAAGAAAATATCAAGAAAATCCTCGATATCGTTATAAATGATCGCCAAGTCAAGTTACGTGAGATTGTTGAAATGTTAAACATATCATATGAACGCGTGTTCAACATTTTGCATGAAAATTTGCCTATGAAAAAGATATTGGCAAGATGGGTGCCACGTTTGCTCAGTGTCGACGGACCACTTCACAGAGCTGTTTGGACATGATAAAGCGTAATCCTCTTGGTTCTTGGCGTCGATTAATAACTGTTGATGAAACGTAGGTTGACCACTACACACCTGAAACCAAAACTCAATTGAAATAATGCTTGGAAGCTGGTGGCTTCCAACCATTATAATAAGGCGAATAAGGCGAAGACAGTGAAATCGGCTGACAAGGTAATGGCCACTGTATTTTGGGATGCATACGGAATATTACTAATCAATTATTTTCAAAAAGGACCTATAATCGCAGGATTGGATCAAATGAGTGATACAATCAAGTAAAACCGAACACACTTTATCTCAACACAACGCATCAGTCTCACAGCATTAGATACGATGTTAAAATTACGTATAATACACTTCGAATTAGTTGATCATCTACCTTACATTCCAGATTTAGCTCCTAGTGACTTTTTCCTCCTTCCAAACTTGTAAAATGGCTCGCAGAAAAAAAGATTCATCTCTAACGAAGAATTGTTTACCGAAACTAATGCGTATTTTGAGGGATTTCCAAAATCGTCTTATTCAGATGGTGTAAAAAAGGTGGAATATCGTTTTACTAAATGTATATAAGGAGGCTATGTTGAGAAATAAATGGTTTAAAAAAAATCTTTTTTCGCACTCGTATTTTTGTCATAATTGCCGCTAACGATAATTAGAGCAATTGATGTAATGGTTGGCATCACCAGTGATGTTAACTTCTATTTTCAAAGTACTGTACGACTTTAAACAAATTACTGTATTTTGAGCAAAATTACCGTACGGAAAGTATTTAGCTGAACTGCTCGTAGTACTACCGATGCGAATAAACCAAAAGTGTGGGCATTTAAAAATTTATTAAAAGAACTAAATGAACGAATGTCACAAAAATAATATATATAGTAATTTCAATCTAATTCTGGTTTCTTCAATAAAAAATCTCATCGGCAATAATTTATTAGTAGATGAGTAGTGTAGCGACTACGAAACAGCTAGTTGTCCCGCAGCTAAAGATTTGATTATTATTTTTCTTGTCTTCTTCAATCAATAATTATTGATCACAGCAGATTTGTATTGTAAAAAATCCTTCTTAGGAAAAAAATTAAGAAAGGAAAAACTTGAACTAAAAGCCTGTTGTACATATGTGCAAACCAAACAATTTTTAATTTAAAAAATTACAAAAGTTCAACAATAATTTAACAAATTAATAATTTATTAGATTCGTCAAAAATTTGTGTATTCAGTGTAAGAGAAATCTAAATGCAAAATCTGATAAGTGGTCTGTAAATCTAAGTTTTCTAAAGTATTTCAGAAAACTTTTCAGTCTCAGCGCAACAATTTAAATTTACATTGGCAGCAATTTCAGTATCCACTGAAGGTGGTATAGCATTTGCAAACCCAATCAATTACAGGTCAAGACTATTACATGTTGTTTTTGTATATGTTGTACAACCATCAGTAGTTTTATTACATTATATTAAACCTTGATATTAGTTATCACACAACTATAGATGCATTCTGCTTTTAGGCGATGTAATTTTTAACAATACACAATTCTTGCGAAAGCGTACGAAAAGTACACAGAAAAAATTTTTTTTCGTACTCAATAACGAAATTGGTTGAATCAATTAATAAATTGTTTGAATGCGGACCTGTAAAGGAATTCGTGGATTCAAAAAAAAGTTTAGTAAAAATAATTATTGACCGGAAACAAAAAATTTTTTAAACAAAAACAAAATACGATATATGTTATTTTTTTGATATTTATGTCTATGCATACAAATTATTTTTTCAGACAAAAATTTTATTGATTTTATTTTTACTATAACTTTTTCTGTGTATAATAAAGTAACTACGATTTTATTAAAAAATGAAGAAACCAAATGAATACAAATTACCGTACAACCGTACCGTGCTGCGGTTTGAAGGTCAAAGTTACCGTACAATACGGTAATTACCGTACAATTAACATCACTGGGCAGCACAGTGATGAAGTGTCATGGCGTCAAAAAGGAGGCCATTTAGAAAGGCATTGATGTTAAAATACCTCGTAGTTATGATGGGGTTTTTATGAGTGTAATAAGCATAGAGACTTTTCTTTATTTTTCTCACCACACTTCGCACCATAACATTTTTTACAAAGTTGCTGAACTACTGTACACCTCAGATGTAGAGAAAACATAGTTTTATATACCCCGATATGCTGCAAGAACAAAATTTCTGTGTGATCTTTCAAACGCCGTAAGTCAAACATGCCGCTGCTGGCGCTGCTATAAACTCATTAAAGAGTCCATTTATACGTAATATGGGTGGAAATAACTATTTCATGTCATATTTGTTTAAATAAAAGTATAAAAGCCTCTTGCGTTATATTATTAGTTACTTTCAATATAAATTTAAGAAATTACATTATTTTTTTTTCTAAATTGTAAACTGCAGAGTTTTTTTTTTTTTTTGCTACTTTTACTTAAAACAAAAATCACAACATTGTTTTCATTATGATAATATCAGTGAATGATTTAAATTTAAGTTGACTTTAATGACTTAAATCATTTAAATACAAATGAAAAACAACGCACGGAGATCGTATTCATTCACAACTCCATATTTGACCAACAGTAGTTTCAAAGAAAAGCTGACAGAGAAGCAACAATGTCTGGCAATTAAATTCAAGTCACTACGCAAACAGTGAGAGCGATTTATAATGATTTGCGATTAAAAATTAACATCGAAAAAAAAAAACATTAACAACTTTCATTCAAAATAAAAGTTATTTTGCAAAACAAAACAAAAATTAATTTTGAAAAAAAATTTAAAAATTGTATCCAAAGAAAAAGGTGATTTTCGGTTTATTAAAATAAACATAAAAATAAAAAAAATTAATTTAATAAGCGGAAATAAAGAGAAAGAAAAGCTCCTCATTAAATTTGTATGAACATACATATGTATGTATGTAAATATAATAATTGTAAAGTAAATTATTATTGAATTGCTGATTAAGATGTTGATATGCATTTGCTACCTCTGTTTGTGGCTGCAAAAGATGGTCTATTATACTGACAGTGTTACATGCAACAAAAGGCACAAATAAATTTTATGTTGCTTAAAACCATATTCCATTCAATTCAATTCACTTTATTCATAATCTTTAAGCTAACAAAAAGGCCAAATTGATTACACAGTTTATATTATTGACTCTTATAATTATGTATATCAAACTTTAAGCTTCCTATTATATTTACATCTATGCTTTAAAATAGCGGTTTTACTAAAGCAACTCATGGAAAAAAATAGACAAAAAAAACCATAATTCCTGTATAACATCATGTATTTGAACAGATTCATATTCTTCTACAAGAAAAAAAAATCACACAATATCATAAATACACCACCGTTCAGGACTACATCACCAATTTCTGGCCACAAGAAGTCCGTTATAATCATCAGCTTTTCAACATTCACTCGTGAATTATCATTTGCCTAAATGCGGCAAGTCTGCTTGTTAAAAATCCAATCGTCGCTGAAGACGAGTTTATTTTTGTTAAGGGGAGCAGGTATTGCCTTGGGGCTCATCTATCCAGGACACTCTGTTTCCTGAGCGGGATAAGAGTTTGTCGTTTATTGTAGCAAATAAAACTCTAGGAAGCCGCATGACTTATGTTGCTTTGAACTTCCGAAACCTATATCAAGCGTTAATTAGCAGTACAGGAATCGGCAAAGCTCACGGGAGATTCTACTTTGCAGACCCGGCGCTAATCGTGATTGAGGTACCTAGATATTAGGGGAAACATTCTGGCTGTAGTTTAATCCTCCCCCCGGGAAACAGGCGAATGCCAAACTATGGCATTCTGTTTTTGGGTAAAAAGGGAAAGGAGTCTCTCGTTTGTTGCCGCAAATAAAAGTCTAGAAAGCCATATGACTTATGTTGCGTTGGCTTCCGAAACCCTTACCAAGGGTATAAAATGGCCAAACGGAGATCAGCATGCCCCCGGGTGGTTCTGCTTGCAGTTAAACCCGGGCTGATCATGGTTGAGGTGCCTACCTTGGTTGTGGTTTAAACCTAAAACACAGGAAAAGGGAGTTAGTATCCCTGATAATTGAATGGTGCGTGTAAAGGCAACAGACCCTCGGGTGGGTACTATAAGGTAGTGATGGGTGACGGGTGAGTTAGTTTAAGGTTTACCAACTCATTAAGCCTTGTCTTTCATTGAGTGCTGGGAAGTTGCATACAGGAGGGATTAGAAGACCCAAACTACTCAACAAGAAGTTACTCGTATGCTACCTGTGTGATCCTAGTTAGCCCCACGAGGGCACTGGTGAATCGTAAATAGTTCACTCCGTGGAATTGGTATTGGTATCATCAGATAGGGCCGTAAAGGTAGGTGCGCTTGTAAATCTTTTTCACTCCTCCCCCCGGGAATTGAATGTTGGGAAATTGAACACCAGAGGGATTAAAGGCCTGCAAGAGGTTTGCCTATATTGCTACAAACATATGACAAAAATTGCGACCTCGCAAGCCACAGAGGGCGGAGAGGGGGCTGGTGAATTGTGAATAATTTATCCCGTGCAGTTGCTTAAGGTCTGATGCTCTTAATGAATTTCAGATCATTAAGCTTTGCCTTCCATCGACTGCATGGGAGATAGTAGGAGGAACTAGAAGGCCTCAGCTTTTTAGCAAGAGGTTTGTCGGTATGGCTACAAAAGTTGTATAGTGTTGGTTACAGTACAATGTCATAAATATTAGACATACACGCGAATTAAAGTACTTGTAAGTTGGACAACAAAGTCAAGTTGCGTTATACAAGTGATTTTCGCCACCTGCTCCTTCGCATTTAAACTTTGCGGTTCGTTTTAAATGGGTGTCCGCCGGGTGTCGCAGTAACTCTATTGCAATCTTGGATGTATGTGATGTTGCTTCGTCCTGTTGATACAACCTGTTAATTAACGCCAAAACAATTGTGGCGTTAAAAAGTTGTCAAACATATCACAATATCCCCCCCCCCCCCCTTCCCTGTTACCGTTACGCTGTTTACATTTTCAAAGAAGTGAGGTCCAATGATTCCTCCTGATCAAATTGCACACTAGACTGTCACTTTTAATGGATGCAAAGATGAGTGATGAATAATTTGAGGGGTTATCATTCAAATGAAGATGTGCCTCATCACTCATTATGATTTTTTCCTGAAAGTCTATGATTGATTATCATCAAATGTTTTAACAATTTAAATACGTTTGTGTTTCGAATATTTTTCCATAATAAATTTCCCATGTGTCTACTTCACGACTGCCAAATATGAACTGTCAAGACTAATGTTTACCAAAATGGCGGTAAATATAAGTAGTATACCTTCATACATAAACATAAGTATACCTTCCCGCCGGACACCCTGTACAATCTTACCAATAGGAAGCAGTCAAAGAAATACTCATTATAGTCTAAGGCAAAGAAACAAATATTCGAAAGCTTAATAAACTTCCAAAACAATTTTTGCCACTTCTAAGATATTTTTTTTTGAAAATTTAATTATTTACTGTTCAACTTCTGCTTTTTATTTATTTTACAAAAACAAACCGATAATAGATTTTGTTTTTGTAAAAACTATTTTTTTCCACTTAAGTATTATAGTTTTGCTTAATATATTTATATTATGTGTTTGTAAGCGTAATAAGAAAAGGTGTTAATGATCTATCATGAAGTTTTTTACAACATGTATTTCAAATGGGCCTAAAGGTTTTTAAGAAAAAAGTTTTTTTTATTCAGCAGGCAAAATTCCAGGTTGCCGTTTGTAATGAACACCTTACATTTCTTTTTTTGTTTTAGAAAGTGTTTTATGTGTATTTGTATATAAAAAAAGTGTTAAGTTTTACTTTAAAATTTAGGTGATAAAACTAATTGCAAGCAATTTAAGTTTTAGCAAATAATAGTAAAAACACTTTATAACTAAGGCAGTAGCCAATCAAGCGAAATAACTTTTTTAACATTTTCATTATATATAATAAATATTTAAAATATGTAATTAAATTTAATACGTTTTTTCTTTTTCCTTGCAGCTAAAACATAAAAGTTAAAAAAAATTTCCATTATAACAAACAACACTATACAACATATTATGAGAGTAGCAACTTGCTCACTATTTTTATCACAATAACTTTAAAACCAAAACACAGAGCAAATATTTCCAAAGGTTTTGCATTGGCTTACTTTCTTGCATCAGAATTTCCTGCTTTCTGTGTTGTACAGGAGTATCATTACTCGTACCATGGCTGATTTAACACCCGAAACTAGAGGCAGGGTATCACGAAATTGGGTAAAGCTTCGCGACTTCCTCAATTTCTAACACAGTAACTCCAAATGTAACACTATTATCTTTTAGCATAATAGTGTAAAAATAGTGAGCAAGTTGCATCACGTAGTTTGTGTTTCACAGCCACTAAAAGCAAACAAACTCATGATTTTGTTTACCTTGGACTAGTACTCAGGGGAGATCCCTTATATGCAGTGCATTGAACCGGAACTATAAAAACAGTTAGGAATTTTTATAACATCTAACCCAATGTGCGAGCCGCTGATCTAATTGTTATAAATATACACTAACATTCACACAAACAACACTAAGCTAAAAAAATTAAAACACAAACAAACAAACATGTATTTTTTTAGCTTTTATTTATTTATTGAGTCTTCACAATGTGAACTAACAATAAGTATTCAAATCTTAATACTAAATACAAAAATAACTAAGTCCAGCCAATGCTAGACAAAATGTTTTATTTTGCGACAATTATAACAACAAACATATATGACTTAAAGAACGCAAAACTCCAAGTAAATAAACCAGCCATGGTTCTATAGTATTGTTGTGTTTGCGTTCTTATTGTTTGTTGTTGTTGCGTTCTTATTGTTTCGCAAGCATGTGTGTTTGTATGAGCGCATAAGTTATATTTGTACATTTGGGTCTGGAACTATCAATAGCTAGAAGCCTCGTGAACATTGTAGAAAGATATAAAGAAGTTAAATTATTATTACATTGTAAAAATTTAAAGGAAACTAAAATCTTGCCAACTCGCCTCAACAATGCCTTTTAGGCGCTGAGGCAACCTATTGTAAATGAATTGTACTGTGAAACAAAATTTGTATATAATAATAATAAAAAAAAAGTAGCAGGCAGATGTTCAGCAGAGGGAGAGTTTAGTTTTAAACCTTGTGCATTGTGTGTTAATACACAGTGGTGTTAAGTGTAAATAAAGCTGTAAATTATTTAAGTACTGTGTAACGAACAAGTTTTAGTTCCATTATTTAATTTTTATAGGTAAAAACGTAACTAAACAAGGGCATACTAATAATAATTTTCAAAAACCACTTATTTCTCAACATACGAGTAGTCTAGTTTAAGCTCGATGGTTTTGGAAACCATCAAAACACGCATTATTTTCGGTAATCAGTTCTTCGTTTGAGATGAATCTTTTCCTGCGAGCCATTTTCTCAAGTTTGGAAATAGGAAAGTCACTGGGCATCTAGACTATATCTATAAGGTGAATGATCAACCAATTCGAAGTGTATTTCACATAATTTTAGCATCGTATCTAATGCTTTGTGAACCGGTGCACTTTTTTCTTCTTGTCGTTTTTTCATGATTGCATCAATCAATTGGTCCTGTGATTGTGGATCCTTTTTCAAGCTAATCGATGAACAACATTCCGGGCGCATTTGAAAATACAGTGGTCGTAGTCTTGCCAGCCGATTTCACTGTCTTCGCCTTCTTCGGAGTACTTCCACCCGTTTCCACCCATTGTTTCGGTTGAGTGGTAGTCCCACGTTTCATCAACAGTTATTAATCGACGCCAAAAATCAACAGGATTACGGTTTATCATGTCAAAACACCGCTATGAAGTGGTCTGTCGAACTCGTGTTTGTTCGACACTGGGCAAACGTGGCACCCATCTTGCCGATAGCTTCTTCATATGCAAATATTAATGAAAAATGTTGAACACTCGTTTATATCGCTCCTTTATTGCAACATAGTCATATCTCAAAAAATAAGTTTTTCGAGTTACAATTGTTAACAGTACTACTTTTTATATTGCGCCAAAAATTTATTCAAATTACTTTTAAACTGTTTCCTTTAGGAGATATTTCCTGAAAATATTTTCGAAGGCTTGTATGGAAAAATTTAAAATATGTTTTTCTCGAAACAAGCTTTTTATACTTATGACTATGTTGCAATAAAGGAGCGATATGATATATTTACCATTTCTACAATCTCACGTATCTTTTGATTCGGCGATCATTCATAACGATATCGAGGATTGTTGCAGTGCTTGTTCGGCCGCGTTTAAATTCAACAATCCAATATTTTACCATGTAAGCTGAGGGAGCAGACTCACCGTAATGTTTATTGAGCTTTTCTTTTGTGTCTTTCGCCGTTTCCCCCTTTCAAATAATAGAGTTTAATCACTGTACGAAATTCCCTTTTTTCCATTTTTCAAGAAACACAAAAGTTGTTTACTTCAAACAACTACAACAAATAAACTAATCGATGCATTTGGGTGAAATTTTAACAGCTGACATTTGGCAGATAGTAGATTCAAAAATATAATATACAAATTGTTTTTGTGCAGCCATCTAGCGCTAGGTAGCTTTAATATCAATCAGCCCTTATGACTTATAAGGAAGAAGAAATAGAGTTTGTAGAATTTTAATAAAAATTAAAAAAAAAAACTTTATTTCATGTGTTAATTCAACACCATTCAACACTTTGCATAAAAACTCATCTCTGAAGCCAAGAAAAGATTTGATAACGACTATAGGAACCCGGCAACCTCAACTTCCATGACTAAGAAGTGATTCACGAAATTACGTTGTGGCTGTACCAGCACAATTTGCATCGTACGTTCAGGTCGCCTAAAAGACGTCATCACGTCTGAAACGAAATTTATGTGTTCATATTGGACGATAAGAGAATGAAAGTACCAGAGGTGGCAGCGGCCGCATGCATCTCCCTGAGGGAGCACATCACATTTTGTATGAATATTTGAATATAAAAGCTATGGGTATCCAACCATAATGCCGTAATTACTGAAATTCGATTATAACCGCGCACGTGTGACCACTTCAAAGGAGTATTTGGAGATGTTCAACGGCAATCCGACGAGTTTTTACACCGTTATGTAATCAGAGGCGAAGCAGATGCTGGGAGCAATGAAGACAGTGGGTGTATTCGGGTGAACGCGCACTAAAGAAGGTAAAAGTGGGTTTGTCAGCCAACAAGATTATGGTTACAACGTTTTGCGTTGCACGCGGTGTCACTTACATACGAGTAGAGTACCTAAATAAAGGCCATCAGCGAATATTATTCATAGCTTTTACGATGGACGCGAAAGAGACCATGTTTGGAGAACCAAAACTACTGTTCTATAAAAAAAAAAAAAAAAAATTGCGAGTACACACGTCTGTTGTCAATATGTCAAATATCACTAAATTGGAATACCAATTATTATCACATATTGCATTTTCTCCTGTTTAAACACACTGCGGCTATTTTCTTTTTCCAAGCGTGAGGAAATGGCTGGATGGTAACAGATTTCAGTCACAAGAGGTCATTACTGAAACATTAGTTAGAAGCAATAAAGAATTGAAAACATGCTGGATTAAACGCGTTGATATGGAAGGACATTATGTCCACAAGTAAATTTTTATTTATATCGTTATTTTTAACCAATCCGTGTAAAATTCTGAGAAGAGGTGTACTTTTATTACTTACGAGTACATCATAATTAATGGAAATCCCGATTTTGAAATTTTTGGCAATTACAACTCTTGGAATCTTGGATCACGATGCCTATTTTATAATTTATGTGGTTAAAACTTAAAATAAGAATAACATTAAAAACATTAAGCAAAATGAGTAACAATTTACACAGACAATTTTTAGTCTGAAATTTTACAAAAAAAAATCTTCTAATCACTTCAGCTTGTCTGCTTTACTGTTTATCTTTGTCGAACTTATTATTTTTATATTTAAGCACTATAATTAAATTTCATTATACGCTAAATTCTTATTGACTTTACCCATAATCACTTTATTTCGTGATTTCTGACACTAATGCTTTCACTTTCCTGGAAACCAAAACCACATAACATTCCACTACTAACGAAAAATTTAAATTCTATTTGGCAAAAAATTTATTTAAGAGTTTAAATTGCTGCTCTGAAGGTAAGATGATAATGAAAGTAGAAAATAATTGTATAAGACAAGCAACGGCTGAAGGCAAACATCAAAGCGATCAAATAATATAATATTTAAATACTCTTGACCGAATATCAGAGCTATGAAAGAATAATTATGTGTTGGGCTTTTATTTTTTATACAATGAGTAGCTCTGGCTTTTCATGTATTTATGACAACCAAAAGTTATTTTAAAATTAATGGCTACATGGCACTAAAGATCCCCGTTGAAGATCTTGTCGAGAATCGGCAATTTTAATAAAATTCAGAATTAAACACTATGTAATGAACGAGACGCGTGAGAAGTATCTCCAAGCAACAAATATTTGCATTGAATATTTTCATGAAAAACTAGTTATTTCATCGATTTATTCACCGCCCCGATTTTCATAACCACTACTCACATTTTTTTCAAATCACTTGGACCTTGATTTTAAGCGGCTGGCGACTATAACGCTAAATACACCTTTTGGGGATCTCGTTTAATTTAGCAGAAGGGCCGTGTACTTTTTGACACTATTTCTAAAATGGGCTTAAATGTGATTTCAAGCGGACTCTCCACTTAGAATGAATGGATATAAGTTTAGCGTCCGTTAGCTTTGTTATTGGATCACTCACCCACCATAATCTCGGTTTCTCTCTCCCCAAAAGATTGTACCACCGTTTAGTGACTTAGCGTTGACCATCACTAGTGTTAATTAGCTTAAATATAAAAAATAGTTCAGTACTCATTGTGCAGAGATATGTCAATTAATAATTTCGCTGAAACCCTTAAGCTAGCTGTACAACATGCTACTACTATCATATAAGATTCAGAAATGTGAACAATAGAACATATTAGTCTGAAATTGAAAATTTTCTGTTAGAAAAAAGGAGAGTTAGAAGAGAGTGGCAACTTCACCCCAGCTTAAAAATAGGCTACAGGAATGTATATATCTGTTACGAAATCTGTTCGAAATACAGAGAGGGACTTCCCTTAAAACATATTTGGAAAGCCTTGATAGTCATCAATCTATTGACTATTTTTGTGAAAAGCAACAAAAGGTCTAAAAAGACACGTTAGAGGTAAGCCACCACTAGGCAAAAACCGATTCTTAAAAGGGGATGTTGTATGTTAAACATTTGAGAATCTTTTTTACATATTTCTAATATTATATGATGATGATGGGTTGGTATTATTCGAATAGCTCGAGTTCAATCCTGGCCAATGCCAAGAAATATTTTTATTTATAATTATAACAATAATTGTCGCGATCAATAACTCTTGATCAAAGATTACAGGAAACTTTTTTCCTACAAATGAAACAGCGAGTAATAAACTACCGTCATATGCTGTTAGGCCGCCTGTGTCTTTAAGACTTAATTTTCAAGATGCCGAACACGTTATCGGTAACATAAATACCAGGAAAGCACCAGGCATTGATAAAATTACTGGTAATATATCTGAACAGTTACCTCGTGTGGCTAAAAGAGTTCTACTTTTAACGCTATTTTACGCTTTGAGGATTATCCTGCAGAGTAGAAGGTATCTACGATTACTATGATACCCAAGAAACGGAAAGGTCCCACTAAAGTAGAACCATGTAGATCAATATTTTTAAAATTGTTCGAAAAATCATTAATGGCATCCTTGATCATAAATTTCGCATTCGGGCTAAACACAGCGCAATAGAACAAACGCACAGACAAAGCAATCGGAAATTTGTATTTTCTGTATTTGTAACCTTTTTATATTACGAGAACTGCTTTTAAGCAACAAAAAGTTGTTTAAGTTCGCTTACGCTACATTTTCATTAAATAATCGGTCTAGGCTATATCTCGGGTATATATGGACCGATATCGGAAATTTTCATTTTTTTATTTGGTAACCCTTTTTATCCGGAACTGCTTTTGAGCAAAACAAATGTTTTTTAAGTTCGCTTGCGCTACATTTTCATGAAAAAATCGGTTTAGGCTATATCTCGGTATATATAGACCGATATTGGAAATTTTAATTTTCCATATTTAAATAACCCTATTTTATTACCAGAACTATAGACTATATCTCGGGCGTATATTGATCGATATCGGTCCATATGTGTGAAGTTTGAAGCAAAACAAACAACTTTTTTTTCCAAAAATTTTCATACAAAATTGCAAAAACAATGGCTTTTTTCGGAATTTTTAATATATCTCAGCTATACCTGGACCGATATTACTGAATTTCAATAGCAAACCCATGAATCGATGGGGTAAAAGAATGGTGAAAGAAAAAAGTTTCTAAGTCGAATGGTTTTCTCAGAAACGGTATTTCGACGGCGAACAAACGGACATCGCTTAGTCGAATTTTCTATTAATGCTGCTGATTCTGATCATTTATATGGTCGGAAATGAAAATTGTAGAAGTTACTTTACATTTTTGTAAAGCAACTTCTAACATTTAAAGCATAAGACGCAATTCAATATGATTCGCATAATAGTTTGAAGAGTGATGTTTATTATTAGAATCAATTTTAAAATTTTTTCAGAAATCCAGTTAACTAAATTTTACCTCGATGCTGACGCTATAAATATGTTTATGTTTTAGAAAGTAAGACCTTCATTAGTCAATAAAACTCAATATGGTATGAGTACATCGTTAAACAAACTTATTTGTTTATTAAGTTGCTAAAAGAAAGCTTTTCTTAACAGTTTTTAGTTTAACATTTTAATTTGCATGATTTTAGTTTGCTATTCGCTTTTAACACAAAGAGTTAAGGTTTTGCTAATAAGTAAATAACAAACACTTCCTACTGGAATTCTAAAGAAATTTGGCAAAAGGTGAATGTACGAAAAATAAATGTCTAATGTTCCTTAAGTATTCAAAACATTGTATTCAAAACCATTAGGGTCTGTTTCACGATCTGGAACGTTAAAGTTTTAACCATTTTTCGTTGTTATACGAGTAAGTATCTTTTAATAACAATTTCAGATGAAACCAAAACTAAAATTAACAAGTGTTAAGAATATGTTCAGTACTTTCCAAGTAGAACTAAGGTTGAAGACTTGGCAAAGGAAATTTGGTCAGTACTCATTGCTTTTATTTGTATTAATAAGAATATATTTAATACAAATATCTGTGCCAGCGACGCACAGCGCTGTGTCTCATTGACAAAATTGAAAGAGAGAGGTGTTATACTGTAGATCAAAATACTGTAGATCGATAGATAACAATATAATTCAAATAAGGTTTAAATTCATCTATTGTTGGCGGTGCTAGGGGCGTCAAAGTCGGAAAATTTTAAGTAAAAATGGCTAAACAATTATTTGAGTTTTACATGGTTTTGGAAAACAGTTGTAAAAAGATAATGTCTTGGAGTACAAGTGGTAAGCTATATTTATACTGTGAAAAAACTCCTAGCTGTAAACGCATCTGTATTAATAGATGGTATAAATACTGAGGAATTGAAAGTGCTTGAGGTTCTTATATAGAGAGCGCGATGTTCACTAGACTAAACACATTTTCATGATTCTAAAGAGCATTCAAGCGTCTCGGATCTTTGAAACAGTGTAAGATGTAATTTATTCCTTCCGATTTCCTTAATATTTATACCACCTATACGCATAACTTTAAGTCAACTTATTGATTAGTAGTATTCCTTATTCACTTGTAAGTAAGCGTGGCAAGAATTCATGATGCACCACGCCATCAGAAAAAAGTGAGCAAAACCTTCACATTTGACCGAACTCGATTGGGCTTTGGTTTCAATGTCATAGCCATACTCCCATGATTCGTCACCAGTTGTGACCTTTTTTGAAGAAATGTGGATCGTCGTTTACGATGTTCAACAGCTCCTGAGCGATGTCCTTGCGACGTTGTTTTTGCTCAAAATTTAGCAATTTTTGATAAATCTTCGCTGTCGCAAATTTGAAAACATCCGTAAAAACTGCTTGGCATGAGCCGAACGATATGCCAACTTAGTTACTTTAGTATACTATACATTTTTGATGCATATATCTCTCAGCACTGACTTTTATATATCAAGACAAATGACTATAACTTTTCTTATAGGAATGTTGTATATATAATAATATTATTGACCGATGATTCGCACTGGCCACACTAAACAGTGTACTTAAGTTGTGCAAACAATGTTTGGAAAATTGTATATGGTTTCTGAGCTGTCTTAGTGCAGCAACTTTGGTTATTTATGTTTCGGCAATCTCCGTTGTCTTCTTGCTGAACGAAATTCGGCGTGAACTTAGAAGATATTTATTGAATTATGGCAGACCCCATTACAAGAATACAAAGTTATATCTTAAGCCTGACAATTTGAATTTCTGAACAAGGTGGATGTTGCTGTGAGCATTCAAATCTTTTCTAGTACTTTAATTATAGCTCTATTACGGGCTGGATACGTATAAACTGCCGCTCAATGTGCCCGAAAAATATCTTTCACAAAATGATTATTTAATTTCGTAACACAGTTGTGTAATTTGGAGAAAGTTTTCGTGCTTTAGATTTTCTATGCAGAACTGTTAAGCAATTTTTCATTCATTTAACTACGAGCAAATCGTATGTACCCGTAACTTATAACAAAGTGTTTATGAACTTTTTATCAAGTTAAATCTGACTCATTAAAGTGAAGCATAAAGCAAGTTTTATTAAGCAAATGTTTATTATCATTCGATCGCAGAATTAACATTTGTGCCCCACCATTCATTTTTTTGGTTCGCACAATTTGCAAGTTTTATCTCGTGCGATTGGAAAAACACTTTACCACTTAAAGTTAAACAATAATAAAAAGGTGAGAATTTAGCGACCCAATTTAGTTGTGGTTTTATATAATTTTATTCAAATCTATGTTGTGTAAAAAATACACTTTTGTTCAGGTAAATAACATAGTTTAGTGTTTATTTTATTTATATATGTAGAAGCATAAATAAATAAGGAAATAAGTAAATAAATACTACATAAATTTCATTAGTTAGTGGACGCAGAGATCCGCTCAACTGCTTTGGCTATGAATGCCCCACGGCCAAGGCCCAGTCGATTTTCAAGGACTCTCGAAAACATTGAAAGTAGTCTATGTAAAAATCCGTGACTTTCAAAGAGCTGCCTCACTGGGACTTCCAAGAACGATTATTCACGAAAGTTTAAAAAAGGTTAAACCGTTTTAAAAATCAAATCGCTCAAGATCTGAAGGAAAGTGACTTTGATGTAAGCAAAAAAGTTTGTGAAACGTTGTTGGAGAGTTTTCGCAATGAAAATCACATTTTTTGGATGTCAAAATTCAAGGTGTCCAAGAACCCGCGACCCGCGACCCGCGATTGAAATATCCAAAACCATTGTATTACGAGTACCTCAGGGTAACTCTTTGGTGTGCCTTATCCATGCATGAAATAATTGGACTATTATTATTTGTTTTAATTCTCGAGGTTAGCCGACGAATGTCAATAGAAAGGGTTTCGAGAAAATTTCCTTCAAAACCTGATCACTCGCTTTCTGGAAATCCCATGGCCACCGAGGTCGCCCGGTCTAACTCTCATAGATTTTTTATGGAGCTAGCTGAAAGAGACGATTTATAATGACAATCCCTGAACTCTTGTGGCTTTAAAGGAAAATATTAGTCGAGAAATCTGCTCAATTGAACCAGGTTTACTGCAGCGTGGGGCCCATTTTGAACAGTGTGTTCAACTCAATCCAAGACATATGGATGGCATACTCTATAGTTCAATGCTCTTAATAAAACTTTGTGACAATTATTACGTTTTTTATTTAAGCTTTAAAGTATAAATATTCCACCAGACACCCTGTATATACAACTTGTTTTCTATGCTTTATAACAGTCTATATGCCGATATTTCTTAGGAGCAGCCTTAATCATCAGTAGACCTGGAAACCTTTGAAAAATATTTTTAAACCTTTAATTATGTAAATATCTCATGCAGATTATAAAAATTTTTATTTTAAGCAAAATTCATTGAAGTTGCAAGTTTCAGGTATCAAAAATAATATTTTGATTTAAATATTTATTTTATAGAATTTTTTATTTAGAACTGCCGGCATAATTTGATGCAGTGTAGGCGAATTGGACTCGTTCATCCGATCCTCAGGTTATTTCGGATCTGGAACGGCGGAAAATATGTAGGCTGCTAGATGGCTGTAAGTCTCAGACAACACAGACGAAATTATACTTAATAGCCAAATTGAACCCAAGTCTGCCGGGTTTTCTCAATAGCTGACTGCCATAACATAATATAAACTAATGGACTCACAAGGGCACCAAGACCAGATTGTCTGTGATGGTTTTACAACATTTTCACTCACCAGAATATTATATTTTTATTGAAAAGAATATTCGCCTCATTAATAATTTTTTTTTATATTTTATTAATATGATTTTTATATGGAAACGCACAAAAAAGTACAACCCTTTCCAGCTTTTACGAGGGCGGATTGATATTGAAGATACCTAGCGCTAGATGGCAGCACAAAAACAAATTAATTTTTTCTTTTGAAATTGTGATCTGTCGAACGCGAGCTGTTAAAATTTCACCCAAATTCATCGATTAGTTTATTTGTAGTCGTTTGAAGTAAGCAAGAATGATATAACTAGAGATTACGCCACGCACATGATTTCGCGTTAGATGACGTAGTTTAACCTGTGCAAGAGTGTGCATTTAAAACTCAATCTGTGTTAGAAATGTTTCGTGACGTCATTTGACCAACATGCGCAGAAGAAGAAGATTTCAGTTTTGTGTGAGAGTTGTCGTAATCATGTATTCGATCATTGTTGGAAGTAAGCATCTTTTGCATTACTTAAAAAATGGAAAAAAGTGAATTTTGTGCAGTGATTAAACACAAGAGAAAACGGCGAAAGAGACAAAAGAAAAGCTCAATAAACATCACGGTGAGTCTACTCCGTCATATTATATGGTAAAATATTGGATTGCTGAAGTCAAACGCGGTCGAACAAGCACTGCAACAATACCATCAACCGGAAGGACAAAAGAGGTGGTTATTGAAGACAATATCAAGAAAATCCTCGATATCGTTATGAATGATCGCTGAGCCAAGTTACGTGAGATTGGTGAAATGTTAAACATATCATAGGAACGTGTGTTGAGCATTTTTCATGAGCATTTGCATGTGAAAAAGCTATCGGCAAGATGGGTGCCGCGTTTACTCACTGTCGACGGACCACATCACAGCGCTGTTTGGACATGATAAAGCGTAATCCTCTTGGTTTTTGGCGTCGATTAATAACTGTTGATGAAACGTAGGTTGACCACTACACACCTGAAACCAAAACTCAATTGAAATAATGGTTGGAAGCTGGTGGAAGTGCTCCGAAGAAGGCGAAGACAGTGAAATCGGCTGACAAGGTTATCTCCACTGTATTTAGGGATGCACAAGGAATATTGCTCATCGATTATCCTGAAAAAGGGTCCACAATAAGAGGAAAGTATTATCGTGCAATCAACATAAAGTGACCATATTTAAAGAAGAAAAAAAGTGATCTTTCTTCAAGACAACGCACCGGTTCACACAGCATTAGATACGATGCTAAAATTACGTGAAATACACTTCTAATTGGTTGATCATTTACCTTAGAGTCTACACTTAGCTCCTAGCGACTTTTTCCTGTTACCAAACTTGAAAAAATGGCTCGCAGGGAAAGGATTCATCTCAAACAAAGAAGTGATTACCGAAACTAACGCGTATTTTGAGGGGGTTTAAAAATCTTATTATTAAGAAAAAAGGCTGGAATATCCTCTTACTAAGTGTATTGAGATAATAGTGAGACTACGTTAAGAAATAAATGTTTTTTGAAAAAAATGTTTTTTCCTACTCGTATATGTTAAATTTTAATAAATTATTATTTTGCCGTTTAAATCTTTTTCATCTTCAATATCTCCAAACAATTTTTAGATGATCATCATCAGCATTGTCATGATCACTTGAACATTTTGTTATTTTCAAAGAAAGTGTCTAAATGAAAGTGTTTTTCATGACCTGATTTTTTGTGTGATTTTTTCTTCTTAAAAAATAAAAATGTTTTCTGTAGTACTTCATTCTTCTCGTTAAACAATTGAAGAATAATGTTTTGTAATGTGTTAAAGAAAGGTACATACATGTGTATATGTATATCTTTCTACAAATCTTATGCTTCATTTAACAAACGAAAATATAAAAAAAGAGAACACGGACAGTATGCTGGAAGGGAAACACATTGATCGTAACATATTTTTTTTTAAACTAAATTGGGTCACAAGACACATACGAGTACTTACATTTATTAATTTTTTCTATCTTTGTGCTCTTCAGTAAAATGAACTTAACTCATAATCCTAATTCTCTGCCCACAACTTTTGAAAAATTGTTAGTGCTAGTAAAAAATTCTCAGGCATCTTTTTTGTACTTTATTATTTCTACTAAAGGTTCGAAACAAACATGAAAATTAAAGTTCACACAATGCAACTGATGTCTATGTAAGCGATATTGCTATTCGCTTAAGCCCAGTTCAGACTATTATACTGTGTATTAATACTTCTCAAAAATTCAAATAATACGTGCAAGCCTGATATTCTGAATGTAATCCGTCATACATACGAAAAATAATACGATAAAAATTTGACATCCCATACGACTTTTTTGTTGTATGAAACTTTTCAAAACGATAATACTTTTCGTTAGACCAGGGTTGTGTTTTTTAGGAAACCAGCTGTAAAAAGATTTACTAGCCGACTATTTATTAGCCGATAGCGTGCCGTCACCGAAAGTATTTTTTGTCGTTATAAGAAAGCTCGAAATTTGGGATTTAGCTGTCGTATATAAATGTATTTTGCTCATGCTATATGTAGAAAATAAAATATTTTGGTGCTTTTAAATTTGGATCTGTTTTACATAATTATTATACTAGCTGCTAAAGATTTTCAAACGCCGGCACATCTACCGCCTACGACGAAGAGCTCACCTGCCGCAGGGTAAAGTTTTATGTTGGCACATCTCTCTGCTGAATAAATAAAAAAATATGAACAGCTGTTTTCTTTGAATCAAAAATATTAATAGTATTAAATTAATATTTTTCATTATACAAGCAATATTGCTTTATATTTTCAGCGACAATTTGAAGCAAAAGCACTCTACAATATTTCTATATTAATTTTACCCGTCTTTCAGCACCGGCATTAACAAAGTGCAATTTAAGCAATATTCCTTTCGCTTCCTGCTAATTGTCTAATTCTGTCCAGAATTTCGAGCCGGCAATCAAAAAGTCCGGTGGTAGTTCAAAACACAGCAACAAATTTGGCTGTTTCGTGTGTTACGTACTACTGGCTCACTATTTCTTTCTTTTTTTCTTTCTTTTTTTAAGTTGAGTCAGTTGAGTTTATATTTGTTTGATACTTTTCAATTAGAAAATATATGATGAAGGATCTTGATTGTGTAACAATCGTACTCATTTTCCATGTCTACACTCATATCGTCTTCTTCCTTACTGTCTTCAGTATTTCTATAGTTTTCATTATTAAGTCCACGAATTATGTTCGCGATTTTACGTTTAATGTAATAGGCGAAATTTTCATCAAATAATACGAGAGTAACAGTTTCACGGTTGAGATGCCAAATATGGCCAGAAAATCTCTTTCACTGTTTTTGAGATACGGCCTCATCAATCGAGTCAAAAATCACTTTCAAAAAATTTATATCATTATTTGGAGCTTCGATTGCATTTGTGTTGTTGACTTATTTCGTCTTTATTCAGGTCGAGACATTTTCGGAATAAAAACATTTTTGAACAGTATACAAACTCCACTATCGCCGTATAGTGGCATGGAAGATATTAGAGTGAGGTAGAACATACTAATCGATGTTCAAATACACATCATTTCATTTTGCTTAGGGCAACTGAAGGAAAAACATCCCAGAGACGACTATGAAGAGTTTCTTGATATACTTTTTTTATTTTTTGGTGGAAGTATACTAAATTATGTACTTAGACATCGGGTAACATCAGTCATGCTCAATGGATGGCGAATGCTATATACTGCTTAGAAATATTTTTATTCCGAAAATATCGTGGCCTTAATAAAGAAGAAATAAATAGGAGGTGTCTGACTATATTAAAAAAAACGGTTATTTTGTTTCTCCACCACATTTGATTTTAAACTTTCTCTTTATAGTGAGTAACCTTAAGTTCAGTGGTGTCAAAAATTTTAGTCGAAAAATTTTCATATATAAAATCTTAATTTTGGAAAAAATTATTATAAAAGGTTGGTTATTCTAATAAAATATATAAATAAAAATGTTAACATTAATTTATTGAATTCTTGTTGAACTTTATAATTTTTAAATTTTTGGTTTATACATTTGTACAACGGGTTACAGCTAAAGTTTTCTTTCCTTTCTTAAGTTTTTTTTTCTTAAGAAGGAGTTACAATACAAATCTACTGTGATCAAGAAGACAAGAAAAAACTTAAGAAAGGAAAAAACTTGAACTATAACCCGTTGTACAAATGTACAAACCAAAAATTTAATTTAAAAAATTATAAAAGTTCATCAAAAATTCAATAAATTTATGGTGTAAGAATTGTTTGCCTTACATTTGGACGGGAAACATAGCATGATGTAAGTATTTTCATACACCAAACTACACAATCGTTTTTCCGTGTAGAAATAAATGTATATTTTCAAACGTGAATTTTTGTAAGAACTCCGTACCGGCCTTTACATGTGGTCGTTTTGTCTTGATTGCATTAACCAACTGATCCAATAATGCACGATAATACTTTCCTGTGGGATTAGAAGACCCAAACTACTCAACAAGAAGTTACTCGTATGCTACCTGTGTGATCCTAGTTAGCCCCACGAGGGCACTGGTGAATCGTAAATAGTTCACTCCGTGGAATTGGTATTGGTATCATCAGATAGGGCCGTAAAGGTAGGTGCGCTTGTAAATCTTTTTCACTCCTCCCCCCGGGAATTGAATGTTGGGAAATTGAACACCAGAGGGATTAAAGGCCTGCAAGAGGTTTGCCTATATTGCTACAAACATATGACAAAAATTGCGACCTCGCAAGCCACAGAGGGCGGAGAGGGGGCTGGTGAATTGTGAATAATTTATCCCGTGCAGTTGCTTAAGGTCTGATGCTCTTAATGAATTTCAGATCATTAAGCTTTGCCTTCCATCGACTGCATGGGAGATAGTAGGAGGAACTAGAAGGCCTCAGCTTTTTAGCAAGAGGTTTGTCGGTATGGCTACAAAAGTTGTATAGTGTTGGTTACAGTACAATGTCATAAATATTAGACATACACGCGAATTAAAGTACTTGTAAGTTGGACAACAAAGTCAAGTTGCGTTATACAAGTGATTTTCGCCACCTGCTCCTTCGCATTTAAACTTTGCGGTTCGTTTTAAATGGGTGTCCGCCGGGTGTCGCAGTAACTCTATTGCAATCTTGGATGTATGTGATGTTGCTTCGTCCTGTTGATACAACCTGTTAATTAACGCCAAAACAATTGTGGCGTTAAAAAGTTGTCAAACATATCACAATATCCCCCCCCCCCCCCCTTCCCTGTTACCGTTACGCTGTTTACATTTTCAAAGAAGTGAGGTCCAATGATTCCTCCTGATCAAATTGCACACTAGACTGTCACTTTTAATGGATGCAAAGATGAGTGATGAATAATTTGAGGGGTTATCATTCAAATGAAGATGTGCCTCATCACTCATTATGATTTTTTCCTGAAAGTCTATGATTGATTATCATCAAATGTTTTAACAATTTAAATACGTTTGTGTTTCGAATATTTTTCCATAATAAATTTCCCATGTGTCTACTTCACGACTGCCAAATATGAACTGTCAAGACTAATGTTTACCAAAATGGCGGTAAATATAAGTAGTATACCTTCATACATAAACATAAGTATACCTTCCCGCCGGACACCCTGTACAATCTTACCAATAGGAAGCAGTCAAAGAAATACTCATTATAGTCTAAGGCAAAGAAACAAATATTCGAAAGCTTAATAAACTTCCAAAACAATTTTTGCCACTTCTAAGATATTTTTTTTTGAAAATTTAATTATTTACTGTTCAACTTCTGCTTTTTATTTATTTTACAAAAACAAACCGATAATAGATTTTGTTTTTGTAAAAACTATTTTTTTCCACTTAAGTATTATAGTTTTGCTTAATATATTTATATTATGTGTTTGTAAGCGTAATAAGAAAAGGTGTTAATGATCTATCATGAAGTTTTTTACAACATGTATTTCAAATGGGCCTAAAGGTTTTTAAGAAAAAAGTTTTTTTTATTCAGCAGGCAAAATTCCAGGTTGCCGTTTGTAATGAACACCTTACATTTCTTTTTTTGTTTTAGAAAGTGTTTTATGTGTATTTGTATATAAAAAAAGTGTTAAGTTTTACTTTAAAATTTAGGTGATAAAACTAATTGCAAGCAATTTAAGTTTTAGCAAATAATAGTAAAAACACTTTATAACTAAGGCAGTAGCCAATCAAGCGAAATAACTTTTTTAACATTTTCATTATATATAATAAATATTTAAAATATGTAATTAAATTTAATACGTTTTTTCTTTTTCCTTGCAGCTAAAACATAAAAGTTAAAAAAAATTTCCATTATAACAAACAACACTATACAACATATTATGAGAGTAGCAACTTGCTCACTATTTTTATCACAATAACTTTAAAACCAAAACACAGAGCAAATATTTCCAAAGGTTTTGCATTGGCTTACTTTCTTGCATCAGAATTTCCTGCTTTCTGTGTTGTACAGGAGTATCATTACTCGTACCATGGCTGATTTAACACCCGAAACTAGAGGCAGGGTATCACGAAATTGGGTAAAGCTTCGCGACTTCCTCAATTTCTAACACAGTAACTCCAAATGTAACACTATTATCTTTTAGCATAATAGTGTAAAAATAGTGAGCAAGTTGCATCACGTAGTTTGTGTTTCACAGCCACTAAAAGCAAACAAACTCATGATTTTGTTTACCTTGGACTAGTACTCAGGGGAGATCCCTTATATGCAGTGCATTGAACCGGAACTATAAAAACAGTTAGGAATTTTTATAACATCTAACCCAATGTGCGAGCCGCTGATCTAATTGTTATAAATATACACTAACATTCACACAAACAACACTAAGCTAAAAAAATTAAAACACAAACAAACAAACATGTATTTTTTTAGCTTTTATTTATTTATTGAGTCTTCACAATGTGAACTAACAATAAGTATTCAAATCTTAATACTAAATACAAAAATAACTAAGTCCAGCCAATGCTAGACAAAATGTTTTATTTTGCGACAATTATAACAACAAACATATATGACTTAAAGAACGCAAAACTCCAAGTAAATAAACCAGCCATGGTTCTATAGTATTGTTGTGTTTGCGTTCTTATTGTTTGTTGTTGTTGCGTTCTTATTGTTTCGCAAGCATGTGTGTTTGTATGAGCGCATAAGTTATATTTGTACATTTGGGTCTGGAACTATCAATAGCTAGAAGCCTCGTGAACATTGTAGAAAGATATAAAGAAGTTAAATTATTATTACATTGTAAAAATTTAAAGGAAACTAAAATCTTGCCAACTCGCCTCAACAATGCCTTTTAGGCGCTGAGGCAACCTATTGTAAATGAATTGTACTGTGAAACAAAATTTGTATATAATAATAATAAAAAAAAAGTAGCAGGCAGATGTTCAGCAGAGGGAGAGTTTAGTTTTAAACCTTGTGCATTGTGTGTTAATACACAGTGGTGTTAAGTGTAAATAAAGCTGTAAATTATTTAAGTACTGTGTAACGAACAAGTTTTAGTTCCATTATTTAATTTTTATAGGTAAAAACGTAACTAAACAAGGGCATACTAATAATAATTTTCAAAAACCACTTATTTCTCAACATACGAGTAGTCTAGTTTAAGCTCGATGGTTTTGGAAACCATCAAAACACGCATTATTTTCGGTAATCAGTTCTTCGTTTGAGATGAATCTTTTCCTGCGAGCCATTTTCTCAAGTTTGGAAATAGGAAAGTCACTGGGCATCTAGACTATATCTATAAGGTGAATGATCAACCAATTCGAAGTGTATTTCACATAATTTTAGCATCGTATCTAATGCTTTGTGAACCGGTGCACTTTTTTCTTCTTGTCGTTTTTTCATGATTGCATCAATCAATTGGTCCTGTGATTGTGGATCCTTTTTCAAGCTAATCGATGAACAACATTCCGGGCGCATTTGAAAATACAGTGGTCGTAGTCTTGCCAGCCGATTTCACTGTCTTCGCCTTCTTCGGAGTACTTCCACCCGTTTCCACCCATTGTTTCGGTTGAGTGGTAGTCCCACGTTTCATCAACAGTTATTAATCGACGCCAAAAATCAACAGGATTACGGTTTATCATGTCAAAACACCGCTATGAAGTGGTCTGTCGAACTCGTGTTTGTTCGACACTGGGCAAACGTGGCACCCATCTTGCCGATAGCTTCTTCATATGCAAATATTAATGAAAAATGTTGAACACTCGTTTATATCGCTCCTTTATTGCAACATAGTCATATCTCAAAAAATAAGTTTTTCGAGTTACAATTGTTAACAGTACTACTTTTTATATTGCGCCAAAAATTTATTCAAATTACTTTTAAACTGTTTCCTTTAGGAGATATTTCCTGAAAATATTTTCGAAGGCTTGTATGGAAAAATTTAAAATATGTTTTTCTCGAAACAAGCTTTTTATACTTATGACTATGTTGCAATAAAGGAGCGATATGATATATTTACCATTTCTACAATCTCACGTATCTTTTGATTCGGCGATCATTCATAACGATATCGAGGATTGTTGCAGTGCTTGTTCGGCCGCGTTTAAATTCAACAATCCAATATTTTACCATGTAAGCTGAGGGAGCAGACTCACCGTAATGTTTATTGAGCTTTTCTTTTGTGTCTTTCGCCGTTTCCCCCTTTCAAATAATAGAGTTTAATCACTGTACGAAATTCCCTTTTTTCCATTTTTCAAGAAACACAAAAGTTGTTTACTTCAAACAACTACAACAAATAAACTAATCGATGCATTTGGGTGAAATTTTAACAGCTGACATTTGGCAGATAGTAGATTCAAAAATATAATATACAAATTGTTTTTGTGCAGCCATCTAGCGCTAGGTAGCTTTAATATCAATCAGCCCTTATGACTTATAAGGAAGAAGAAATAGAGTTTGTAGAATTTTAATAAAAATTAAAAAAAAAAACTTTATTTCATGTGTTAATTCAACACCATTCAACACTTTGCATAAAAACTCATCTCTGAAGCCAAGAAAAGATTTGATAACGACTATAGGAACCCGGCAACCTCAACTTCCATGACTAAGAAGTGATTCACGAAATTACGTTGTGGCTGTACCAGCACAATTTGCATCGTACGTTCAGGTCGCCTAAAAGACGTCATCACGTCTGAAACGAAATTTATGTGTTCATATTGGACGATAAGAGAATGAAAGTACCAGAGGTGGCAGCGGCCGCATGCATCTCCCTGAGGGAGCACATCACATTTTGTATGAATATTTGAATATAAAAGCTATGGGTATCCAACCATAATGCCGTAATTACTGAAATTCGATTATAACCGCGCACGTGTGACCACTTCAAAGGAGTATTTGGAGATGTTCAACGGCAATCCGACGAGTTTTTACACCGTTATGTAATCAGAGGCGAAGCAGATGCTGGGAGCAATGAAGACAGTGGGTGTATTCGGGTGAACGCGCACTAAAGAAGGTAAAAGTGGGTTTGTCAGCCAACAAGATTATGGTTACAACGTTTTGCGTTGCACGCGGTGTCACTTACATACGAGTAGAGTACCTAAATAAAGGCCATCAGCGAATATTATTCATAGCTTTTACGATGGACGCGAAAGAGACCATGTTTGGAGAACCAAAACTACTGTTCTATAAAAAAAAAAAAAAAAAATTGCGAGTACACACGTCTGTTGTCAATATGTCAAATATCACTAAATTGGAATACCAATTATTATCACATATTGCATTTTCTCCTGTTTAAACACACTGCGGCTATTTTCTTTTTCCAAGCGTGAGGAAATGGCTGGATGGTAACAGATTTCAGTCACAAGAGGTCATTACTGAAACATTAGTTAGAAGCAATAAAGAATTGAAAACATGCTGGATTAAACGCGTTGATATGGAAGGACATTATGTCCACAAGTAAATTTTTATTTATATCGTTATTTTTAACCAATCCGTGTAAAATTCTGAGAAGAGGTGTACTTTTATTACTTACGAGTACATCATAATTAATGGAAATCCCGATTTTGAAATTTTTGGCAATTACAACTCTTGGAATCTTGGATCACGATGCCTATTTTATAATTTATGTGGTTAAAACTTAAAATAAGAATAACATTAAAAACATTAAGCAAAATGAGTAACAATTTACACAGACAATTTTTAGTCTGAAATTTTACAAAAAAAAATCTTCTAATCACTTCAGCTTGTCTGCTTTACTGTTTATCTTTGTCGAACTTATTATTTTTATATTTAAGCACTATAATTAAATTTCATTATACGCTAAATTCTTATTGACTTTACCCATAATCACTTTATTTCGTGATTTCTGACACTAATGCTTTCACTTTCCTGGAAACCAAAACCACATAACATTCCACTACTAACGAAAAATTTAAATTCTATTTGGCAAAAAATTTATTTAAGAGTTTAAATTGCTGCTCTGAAGGTAAGATGATAATGAAAGTAGAAAATAATTGTATAAGACAAGCAACGGCTGAAGGCAAACATCAAAGCGATCAAATAATATAATATTTAAATACTCTTGACCGAATATCAGAGCTATGAAAGAATAATTATGTGTTGGGCTTTTATTTTTTATACAATGAGTAGCTCTGGCTTTTCATGTATTTATGACAACCAAAAGTTATTTTAAAATTAATGGCTACATGGCACTAAAGATCCCCGTTGAAGATCTTGTCGAGAATCGGCAATTTTAATAAAATTCAGAATTAAACACTATGTAATGAACGAGACGCGTGAGAAGTATCTCCAAGCAACAAATATTTGCATTGAATATTTTCATGAAAAACTAGTTATTTCATCGATTTATTCACCGCCCCGATTTTCATAACCACTACTCACATTTTTTTCAAATCACTTGGACCTTGATTTTAAGCGGCTGGCGACTATAACGCTAAATACACCTTTTGGGGATCTCGTTTAATTTAGCAGAAGGGCCGTGTACTTTTTGACACTATTTCTAAAATGGGCTTAAATGTGATTTCAAGCGGACTCTCCACTTAGAATGAATGGATATAAGTTTAGCGTCCGTTAGCTTTGTTATTGGATCACTCACCCACCATAATCTCGGTTTCTCTCTCCCCAAAAGATTGTACCACCGTTTAGTGACTTAGCGTTGACCATCACTAGTGTTAATTAGCTTAAATATAAAAAATAGTTCAGTACTCATTGTGCAGAGATATGTCAATTAATAATTTCGCTGAAACCCTTAAGCTAGCTGTACAACATGCTACTACTATCATATAAGATTCAGAAATGTGAACAATAGAACATATTAGTCTGAAATTGAAAATTTTCTGTTAGAAAAAAGGAGAGTTAGAAGAGAGTGGCAACTTCACCCCAGCTTAAAAATAGGCTACAGGAATGTATATATCTGTTACGAAATCTGTTCGAAATACAGAGAGGGACTTCCCTTAAAACATATTTGGAAAGCCTTGATAGTCATCAATCTATTGACTATTTTTGTGAAAAGCAACAAAAGGTCTAAAAAGACACGTTAGAGGTAAGCCACCACTAGGCAAAAACCGATTCTTAAAAGGGGATGTTGTATGTTAAACATTTGAGAATCTTTTTTACATATTTCTAATATTATATGATGATGATGGGTTGGTATTATTCGAATAGCTCGAGTTCAATCCTGGCCAATGCCAAGAAATATTTTTATTTATAATTATAACAATAATTGTCGCGATCAATAACTCTTGATCAAAGATTACAGGAAACTTTTTTCCTACAAATGAAACAGCGAGTAATAAACTACCGTCATATGCTGTTAGGCCGCCTGTGTCTTTAAGACTTAATTTTCAAGATGCCGAACACGTTATCGGTAACATAAATACCAGGAAAGCACCAGGCATTGATAAAATTACTGGTAATATATCTGAACAGTTACCTCGTGTGGCTAAAAGAGTTCTACTTTTAACGCTATTTTACGCTTTGAGGATTATCCTGCAGAGTAGAAGGTATCTACGATTACTATGATACCCAAGAAACGGAAAGGTCCCACTAAAGTAGAACCATGTAGATCAATATTTTTAAAATTGTTCGAAAAATCATTAATGGCATCCTTGATCATAAATTTCGCATTCGGGCTAAACACAGCGCAATAGAACAAACGCACAGACAAAGCAATCGGAAATTTGTATTTTCTGTATTTGTAACCTTTTTATATTACGAGAACTGCTTTTAAGCAACAAAAAGTTGTTTAAGTTCGCTTACGCTACATTTTCATTAAATAATCGGTCTAGGCTATATCTCGGGTATATATGGACCGATATCGGAAATTTTCATTTTTTTATTTGGTAACCCTTTTTATCCGGAACTGCTTTTGAGCAAAACAAATGTTTTTTAAGTTCGCTTGCGCTACATTTTCATGAAAAAATCGGTTTAGGCTATATCTCGGTATATATAGACCGATATTGGAAATTTTAATTTTCCATATTTAAATAACCCTATTTTATTACCAGAACTATAGACTATATCTCGGGCGTATATTGATCGATATCGGTCCATATGTGTGAAGTTTGAAGCAAAACAAACAACTTTTTTTTCCAAAAATTTTCATACAAAATTGCAAAAACAATGGCTTTTTTCGGAATTTTTAATATATCTCAGCTATACCTGGACCGATATTACTGAATTTCAATAGCAAACCCATGAATCGATGGGGTAAAAGAATGGTGAAAGAAAAAAGTTTCTAAGTCGAATGGTTTTCTCAGAAACGGTATTTCGACGGCGAACAAACGGACATCGCTTAGTCGAATTTTCTATTAATGCTGCTGATTCTGATCATTTATATGGTCGGAAATGAAAATTGTAGAAGTTACTTTACATTTTTGTAAAGCAACTTCTAACATTTAAAGCATAAGACGCAATTCAATATGATTCGCATAATAGTTTGAAGAGTGATGTTTATTATTAGAATCAATTTTAAAATTTTTTCAGAAATCCAGTTAACTAAATTTTACCTCGATGCTGACGCTATAAATATGTTTATGTTTTAGAAAGTAAGACCTTCATTAGTCAATAAAACTCAATATGGTATGAGTACATCGTTAAACAAACTTATTTGTTTATTAAGTTGCTAAAAGAAAGCTTTTCTTAACAGTTTTTAGTTTAACATTTTAATTTGCATGATTTTAGTTTGCTATTCGCTTTTAACACAAAGAGTTAAGGTTTTGCTAATAAGTAAATAACAAACACTTCCTACTGGAATTCTAAAGAAATTTGGCAAAAGGTGAATGTACGAAAAATAAATGTCTAATGTTCCTTAAGTATTCAAAACATTGTATTCAAAACCATTAGGGTCTGTTTCACGATCTGGAACGTTAAAGTTTTAACCATTTTTCGTTGTTATACGAGTAAGTATCTTTTAATAACAATTTCAGATGAAACCAAAACTAAAATTAACAAGTGTTAAGAATATGTTCAGTACTTTCCAAGTAGAACTAAGGTTGAAGACTTGGCAAAGGAAATTTGGTCAGTACTCATTGCTTTTATTTGTATTAATAAGAATATATTTAATACAAATATCTGTGCCAGCGACGCACAGCGCTGTGTCTCATTGACAAAATTGAAAGAGAGAGGTGTTATACTGTAGATCAAAATACTGTAGATCGATAGATAACAATATAATTCAAATAAGGTTTAAATTCATCTATTGTTGGCGGTGCTAGGGGCGTCAAAGTCGGAAAATTTTAAGTAAAAATGGCTAAACAATTATTTGAGTTTTACATGGTTTTGGAAAACAGTTGTAAAAAGATAATGTCTTGGAGTACAAGTGGTAAGCTATATTTATACTGTGAAAAAACTCCTAGCTGTAAACGCATCTGTATTAATAGATGGTATAAATACTGAGGAATTGAAAGTGCTTGAGGTTCTTATATAGAGAGCGCGATGTTCACTAGACTAAACACATTTTCATGATTCTAAAGAGCATTCAAGCGTCTCGGATCTTTGAAACAGTGTAAGATGTAATTTATTCCTTCCGATTTCCTTAATATTTATACCACCTATACGCATAACTTTAAGTCAACTTATTGATTAGTAGTATTCCTTATTCACTTGTAAGTAAGCGTGGCAAGAATTCATGATGCACCACGCCATCAGAAAAAAGTGAGCAAAACCTTCACATTTGACCGAACTCGATTGGGCTTTGGTTTCAATGTCATAGCCATACTCCCATGATTCGTCACCAGTTGTGACCTTTTTTGAAGAAATGTGGATCGTCGTTTACGATGTTCAACAGCTCCTGAGCGATGTCCTTGCGACGTTGTTTTTGCTCAAAATTTAGCAATTTTTGATAAATCTTCGCTGTCGCAAATTTGAAAACATCCGTAAAAACTGCTTGGCATGAGCCGAACGATATGCCAACTTAGTTACTTTAGTATACTATACATTTTTGATGCATATATCTCTCAGCACTGACTTTTATATATCAAGACAAATGACTATAACTTTTCTTATAGGAATGTTGTATATATAATAATATTATTGACCGATGATTCGCACTGGCCACACTAAACAGTGTACTTAAGTTGTGCAAACAATGTTTGGAAAATTGTATATGGTTTCTGAGCTGTCTTAGTGCAGCAACTTTGGTTATTTATGTTTCGGCAATCTCCGTTGTCTTCTTGCTGAACGAAATTCGGCGTGAACTTAGAAGATATTTATTGAATTATGGCAGACCCCATTACAAGAATACAAAGTTATATCTTAAGCCTGACAATTTGAATTTCTGAACAAGGTGGATGTTGCTGTGAGCATTCAAATCTTTTCTAGTACTTTAATTATAGCTCTATTACGGGCTGGATACGTATAAACTGCCGCTCAATGTGCCCGAAAAATATCTTTCACAAAATGATTATTTAATTTCGTAACACAGTTGTGTAATTTGGAGAAAGTTTTCGTGCTTTAGATTTTCTATGCAGAACTGTTAAGCAATTTTTCATTCATTTAACTACGAGCAAATCGTATGTACCCGTAACTTATAACAAAGTGTTTATGAACTTTTTATCAAGTTAAATCTGACTCATTAAAGTGAAGCATAAAGCAAGTTTTATTAAGCAAATGTTTATTATCATTCGATCGCAGAATTAACATTTGTGCCCCACCATTCATTTTTTTGGTTCGCACAATTTGCAAGTTTTATCTCGTGCGATTGGAAAAACACTTTACCACTTAAAGTTAAACAATAATAAAAAGGTGAGAATTTAGCGACCCAATTTAGTTGTGGTTTTATATAATTTTATTCAAATCTATGTTGTGTAAAAAATACACTTTTGTTCAGGTAAATAACATAGTTTAGTGTTTATTTTATTTATATATGTAGAAGCATAAATAAATAAGGAAATAAGTAAATAAATACTACATAAATTTCATTAGTTAGTGGACGCAGAGATCCGCTCAACTGCTTTGGCTATGAATGCCCCACGGCCAAGGCCCAGTCGATTTTCAAGGACTCTCGAAAACATTGAAAGTAGTCTATGTAAAAATCCGTGACTTTCAAAGAGCTGCCTCACTGGGACTTCCAAGAACGATTATTCACGAAAGTTTAAAAAAGGTTAAACCGTTTTAAAAATCAAATCGCTCAAGATCTGAAGGAAAGTGACTTTGATGTAAGCAAAAAAGTTTGTGAAACGTTGTTGGAGAGTTTTCGCAATGAAAATCACATTTTTTGGATGTCAAAATTCAAGGTGTCCAAGAACCCGCGACCCGCGACCCGCGATTGAAATATCCAAAACCATTGTATTACGAGTACCTCAGGGTAACTCTTTGGTGTGCCTTATCCATGCATGAAATAATTGGACTATTATTATTTGTTTTAATTCTCGAGGTTAGCCGACGAATGTCAATAGAAAGGGTTTCGAGAAAATTTCCTTCAAAACCTGATCACTCGCTTTCTGGAAATCCCATGGCCACCGAGGTCGCCCGGTCTAACTCTCATAGATTTTTTATGGAGCTAGCTGAAAGAGACGATTTATAATGACAATCCCTGAACTCTTGTGGCTTTAAAGGAAAATATTAGTCGAGAAATCTGCTCAATTGAACCAGGTTTACTGCAGCGTGGGGCCCATTTTGAACAGTGTGTTCAACTCAATCCAAGACATATGGATGGCATACTCTATAGTTCAATGCTCTTAATAAAACTTTGTGACAATTATTACGTTTTTTATTTAAGCTTTAAAGTATAAATATTCCACCAGACACCCTGTATATACAACTTGTTTTCTATGCTTTATAACAGTCTATATGCCGATATTTCTTAGGAGCAGCCTTAATCATCAGTAGACCTGGAAACCTTTGAAAAATATTTTTAAACCTTTAATTATGTAAATATCTCATGCAGATTATAAAAATTTTTATTTTAAGCAAAATTCATTGAAGTTGCAAGTTTCAGGTATCAAAAATAATATTTTGATTTAAATATTTATTTTATAGAATTTTTTATTTAGAACTGCCGGCATAATTTGATGCAGTGTAGGCGAATTGGACTCGTTCATCCGATCCTCAGGTTATTTCGGATCTGGAACGGCGGAAAATATGTAGGCTGCTAGATGGCTGTAAGTCTCAGACAACACAGACGAAATTATACTTAATAGCCAAATTGAACCCAAGTCTGCCGGGTTTTCTCAATAGCTGACTGCCATAACATAATATAAACTAATGGACTCACAAGGGCACCAAGACCAGATTGTCTGTGATGGTTTTACAACATTTTCACTCACCAGAATATTATATTTTTATTGAAAAGAATATTCGCCTCATTAATAATTTTTTTTTATATTTTATTAATATGATTTTTATATGGAAACGCACAAAAAAGTACAACCCTTTCCAGCTTTTACGAGGGCGGATTGATATTGAAGATACCTAGCGCTAGATGGCAGCACAAAAACAAATTAATTTTTTCTTTTGAAATTGTGATCTGTCGAACGCGAGCTGTTAAAATTTCACCCAAATTCATCGATTAGTTTATTTGTAGTCGTTTGAAGTAAGCAAGAATGATATAACTAGAGATTACGCCACGCACATGATTTCGCGTTAGATGACGTAGTTTAACCTGTGCAAGAGTGTGCATTTAAAACTCAATCTGTGTTAGAAATGTTTCGTGACGTCATTTGACCAACATGCGCAGAAGAAGAAGATTTCAGTTTTGTGTGAGAGTTGTCGTAATCATGTATTCGATCATTGTTGGAAGTAAGCATCTTTTGCATTACTTAAAAAATGGAAAAAAGTGAATTTTGTGCAGTGATTAAACACAAGAGAAAACGGCGAAAGAGACAAAAGAAAAGCTCAATAAACATCACGGTGAGTCTACTCCGTCATATTATATGGTAAAATATTGGATTGCTGAAGTCAAACGCGGTCGAACAAGCACTGCAACAATACCATCAACCGGAAGGACAAAAGAGGTGGTTATTGAAGACAATATCAAGAAAATCCTCGATATCGTTATGAATGATCGCTGAGCCAAGTTACGTGAGATTGGTGAAATGTTAAACATATCATAGGAACGTGTGTTGAGCATTTTTCATGAGCATTTGCATGTGAAAAAGCTATCGGCAAGATGGGTGCCGCGTTTACTCACTGTCGACGGACCACATCACAGCGCTGTTTGGACATGATAAAGCGTAATCCTCTTGGTTTTTGGCGTCGATTAATAACTGTTGATGAAACGTAGGTTGACCACTACACACCTGAAACCAAAACTCAATTGAAATAATGGTTGGAAGCTGGTGGAAGTGCTCCGAAGAAGGCGAAGACAGTGAAATCGGCTGACAAGGTTATCTCCACTGTATTTAGGGATGCACAAGGAATATTGCTCATCGATTATCCTGAAAAAGGGTCCACAATAAGAGGAAAGTATTATCGTGCAATCAACATAAAGTGACCATATTTAAAGAAGAAAAAAAGTGATCTTTCTTCAAGACAACGCACCGGTTCACACAGCATTAGATACGATGCTAAAATTACGTGAAATACACTTCTAATTGGTTGATCATTTACCTTAGAGTCTACACTTAGCTCCTAGCGACTTTTTCCTGTTACCAAACTTGAAAAAATGGCTCGCAGGGAAAGGATTCATCTCAAACAAAGAAGTGATTACCGAAACTAACGCGTATTTTGAGGGGGTTTAAAAATCTTATTATTAAGAAAAAAGGCTGGAATATCCTCTTACTAAGTGTATTGAGATAATAGTGAGACTACGTTAAGAAATAAATGTTTTTTGAAAAAAATGTTTTTTCCTACTCGTATATGTTAAATTTTAATAAATTATTATTTTGCCGTTTAAATCTTTTTCATCTTCAATATCTCCAAACAATTTTTAGATGATCATCATCAGCATTGTCATGATCACTTGAACATTTTGTTATTTTCAAAGAAAGTGTCTAAATGAAAGTGTTTTTCATGACCTGATTTTTTGTGTGATTTTTTCTTCTTAAAAAATAAAAATGTTTTCTGTAGTACTTCATTCTTCTCGTTAAACAATTGAAGAATAATGTTTTGTAATGTGTTAAAGAAAGGTACATACATGTGTATATGTATATCTTTCTACAAATCTTATGCTTCATTTAACAAACGAAAATATAAAAAAAGAGAACACGGACAGTATGCTGGAAGGGAAACACATTGATCGTAACATATTTTTTTTTAAACTAAATTGGGTCACAAGACACATACGAGTACTTACATTTATTAATTTTTTCTATCTTTGTGCTCTTCAGTAAAATGAACTTAACTCATAATCCTAATTCTCTGCCCACAACTTTTGAAAAATTGTTAGTGCTAGTAAAAAATTCTCAGGCATCTTTTTTGTACTTTATTATTTCTACTAAAGGTTCGAAACAAACATGAAAATTAAAGTTCACACAATGCAACTGATGTCTATGTAAGCGATATTGCTATTCGCTTAAGCCCAGTTCAGACTATTATACTGTGTATTAATACTTCTCAAAAATTCAAATAATACGTGCAAGCCTGATATTCTGAATGTAATCCGTCATACATACGAAAAATAATACGATAAAAATTTGACATCCCATACGACTTTTTTGTTGTATGAAACTTTTCAAAACGATAATACTTTTCGTTAGACCAGGGTTGTGTTTTTTAGGAAACCAGCTGTAAAAAGATTTACTAGCCGACTATTTATTAGCCGATAGCGTGCCGTCACCGAAAGTATTTTTTGTCGTTATAAGAAAGCTCGAAATTTGGGATTTAGCTGTCGTATATAAATGTATTTTGCTCATGCTATATGTAGAAAATAAAATATTTTGGTGCTTTTAAATTTGGATCTGTTTTACATAATTATTATACTAGCTGCTAAAGATTTTCAAACGCCGGCACATCTACCGCCTACGACGAAGAGCTCACCTGCCGCAGGGTAAAGTTTTATGTTGGCACATCTCTCTGCTGAATAAATAAAAAAATATGAACAGCTGTTTTCTTTGAATCAAAAATATTAATAGTATTAAATTAATATTTTTCATTATACAAGCAATATTGCTTTATATTTTCAGCGACAATTTGAAGCAAAAGCACTCTACAATATTTCTATATTAATTTTACCCGTCTTTCAGCACCGGCATTAACAAAGTGCAATTTAAGCAATATTCCTTTCGCTTCCTGCTAATTGTCTAATTCTGTCCAGAATTTCGAGCCGGCAATCAAAAAGTCCGGTGGTAGTTCAAAACACAGCAACAAATTTGGCTGTTTCGTGTGTTACGTACTACTGGCTCACTATTTCTTTCTTTTTTTCTTTCTTTTTTTAAGTTGAGTCAGTTGAGTTTATATTTGTTTGATACTTTTCAATTAGAAAATATATGATGAAGGATCTTGATTGTGTAACAATCGTACTCATTTTCCATGTCTACACTCATATCGTCTTCTTCCTTACTGTCTTCAGTATTTCTATAGTTTTCATTATTAAGTCCACGAATTATGTTCGCGATTTTACGTTTAATGTAATAGGCGAAATTTTCATCAAATAATACGAGAGTAACAGTTTCACGGTTGAGATGCCAAATATGGCCAGAAAATCTCTTTCACTGTTTTTGAGATACGGCCTCATCAATCGAGTCAAAAATCACTTTCAAAAAATTTATATCATTATTTGGAGCTTCGATTGCATTTGTGTTGTTGACTTATTTCGTCTTTATTCAGGTCGAGACATTTTCGGAATAAAAACATTTTTGAACAGTATACAAACTCCACTATCGCCGTATAGTGGCATGGAAGATATTAGAGTGAGGTAGAACATACTAATCGATGTTCAAATACACATCATTTCATTTTGCTTAGGGCAACTGAAGGAAAAACATCCCAGAGACGACTATGAAGAGTTTCTTGATATACTTTTTTTATTTTTTGGTGGAAGTATACTAAATTATGTACTTAGACATCGGGTAACATCAGTCATGCTCAATGGATGGCGAATGCTATATACTGCTTAGAAATATTTTTATTCCGAAAATATCGTGGCCTTAATAAAGAAGAAATAAATAGGAGGTGTCTGACTATATTAAAAAAAACGGTTATTTTGTTTCTCCACCACATTTGATTTTAAACTTTCTCTTTATAGTGAGTAACCTTAAGTTCAGTGGTGTCAAAAATTTTAGTCGAAAAATTTTCATATATAAAATCTTAATTTTGGAAAAAATTATTATAAAAGGTTGGTTATTCTAATAAAATATATAAATAAAAATGTTAACATTAATTTATTGAATTCTTGTTGAACTTTATAATTTTTAAATTTTTGGTTTATACATTTGTACAACGGGTTACAGCTAAAGTTTTCTTTCCTTTCTTAAGTTTTTTTTTCTTAAGAAGGAGTTACAATACAAATCTACTGTGATCAAGAAGACAAGAAAAAACTTAAGAAAGGAAAAAACTTGAACTATAACCCGTTGTACAAATGTACAAACCAAAAATTTAATTTAAAAAATTATAAAAGTTCATCAAAAATTCAATAAATTTATGGTGTAAGAATTGTTTGCCTTACATTTGGACGGGAAACATAGCATGATGTAAGTATTTTCATACACCAAACTACACAATCGTTTTTCCGTGTAGAAATAAATGTATATTTTCAAACGTGAATTTTTGTAAGAACTCCGTACCGGCCTTTACATGTGGTCGTTTTGTCTTGATTGCATTAACCAACTGATCCAATAATGCACGATAATACTTTCCTGTGATGGTAGATACCTTTTCAAGATAACCGATGAGCAATATTCCGCGTGCATCCCTAATTACATCACCTTGCCTTAACCTTGCCAGCCGATTTCACTGTCATCGCCTTCTTCGGAGCACTTCAACCAGGTTCCACCCACTGTTTCGATTGATTTTTGGTTTCAGTTGTAGTAGTGGACCCATGTTTTGAAATTTAAGCCTTTAGTTGTTGATTGCTGTGGAACTACAAAACCTATTTGTGTTTTAGAAGTTGTCGTTGTCAAAGCAGTATACCCACGTTCTTAATTAAACAAATTTTTGTGTTGCTATGGCCTTCATTTTATTTTTCGCTGCTTTGCTGCCTTCCTTAGCACCCATTTGAAGAAAATTCTTGCAGTTGTATCTTTGGGTTGCTTTAAGAATTTGTATCTCTTAAATTTGATTAAATCTTTTGCATGCATTCACTCTTGTTATTTTCAAACCTTATTTTTTTTCTTGCTCACTGTCTTTCACATGCTTTTGGTGGCAATTGCAGATGAATGTATTTTTTTAAATTTTTCAATTTTTTTCTGAGAGATGTTGATAACATTCTCAATGTTGTTGTTTAGTTGTTGTTTTGGCAGTTACATTTTCAGGCTAAAGCTGGTTTTAACTTTTTTAATTCAAATGAAAATCAAGTGCAAATGACTGGAAGCCCCCAGCAACACTCAAACAAACATCAAGTGCATATATTTCGAAAAGAAAATTTTAATTTTTTATACCAATTTCCAGTGGGAAAATATTTGATTACATAATACTCATCCAAAGAATTCCTGTTGTGAGGAAACAGCGGTTCAGTTGATTTTGATTGAAATCTTAAAAGTGAAGTTTTTAGGACACAATTTTGATTCTTTTACACTGATAAATTACATAAAGCTAAAAACATAAGAAACAAACAAACAAGCTACATCATCTACACAGATAGAAAAACTTTCGCAGATATAACAATTTTTTGCATTAATGTTACGATTTTGTCGTTGTTTTTTGGCTTCGTCCAGAATGAATATTGTTTTATTAAAGAAATAACAATCGCAAATACGAGTAGAATAAAACTAGTTCGTTTATGAAATGAAGTTTTCATTGCAAAAACGAAAAAATGCATCTTTTTAATGCAAGATATAGTATATACGAGTACGAATATAATGAAATAAATTCATCAATATTTTTTTTTTAACAAACACAAAAATTGTGAGACTTTTTTTTTGTTGTTGGCTGTGTTATCCCAGATTCTGTGACAAGAATCGAACCTGCAACCACGATACCTTTAATCGAGTACTCTACCAAATTAGCCATAATCAAAATCCTACATTTATACTAGTATCTATCTATATGTCGACATATAATAGGAGCTACCCTAATCCTCAGTAGACTTTGCAAATTTTTGAAAGATATTCTCAAACATTCAACTTCATATCCCAGTGCTCAGATATGAATGAGAACTGAATATTTATGCACACAGCTGTTCGATCGTTCTCAACAAAAAGTCCCATCTTTGCAAAAAGGGTCAAAAAGGGTATTTTAAAAACAGGGTCATAAAAAGTCTCATAGACTAAAAAAGTGGCAATTTGATACTTTAGTACCATAAAAGGCAACGCTGAGTGTACATAATGTCATATGTATTGTTGGGCGCCTATGACCATCTTGTTGTTTTGGTGGCGTCTTTTTAATCAGTTGTTTATTATTTAGTTACTGCTGGCAAACTAACTAACACAAGTTATATGATTGAGCAGCAAGTCCAAATTTAGAACTTTATATCAAAATTTTGCCCGCGGCTTCGCTCGCCATCAAAGTTCCTTACAAATTTTCATCCCCTATTTTATCCTATTTTAATTAATCGAAATCCTTTCTTAGTGGATGCCTGCATCGTAACATCTACCTGCATGACAAATTCCACCCCGATGTGTCCAGTAGTTTAGGCTGTGCGTTGATGGATCACTATGTCAATCAGCCAGTCACCTTTGAGTTATATATGTATATTTGGATTTGGCAGAAAACCCAACTCTAGCAACAAAGCGCATTTTTCGATGAATAGTTACGTTAACGTAGCCGGCGAGTATGGAACAATGTCAGCCTAGACAGATTTAGCAGGCGCCTACGTATCCACAAAAAGTTTTAAAAACCCCACATTGGTGAGGCCAACAGCATGAACGGCGGGTACTATATAATGGTGATAATCGATATGCTTCGGCCAGAATTAAATAATATGACCATACACTATAAGTGGTTCTTTCTAGATGGCACTACATGCCACATAGTAGACATCGCAATGCACATTTTGCATAAACGGTTTCAGGGTATTTTTATCTCTCACAGAGGTCACTTGAATTGACCACCAGGATCAAGCGGTTTGACTCCACGAAACCTTTTTTGTGGCATTTGTTGGAGTAGCAGGTCTATGCTAATATACAACAAGGATCGTCTCCTCCTCATTTTGGCAACTTCTACAGAAGTCGGTATAGGGTAGTCCTTTTTCTTGGCTAATTCGTTAGCAGTGTTGTTGCCATTGTTGGACCCAGGTCCACGTACTCCTTTTAGGGTTAGGTATTCCCCCACATTCCAAGAGACGTCATCATCATCACATGAAGTCGACACAAAAATTTGGGCATTTATTTATTGTCAACAACAATTGAATGTTGCTAGCAGCCTCTATCTATTGTTTTGATCGATATTAATGGAGCCACTAATGAATTGCACACATTTTTTGTCTCAAATTCTTAGCCGAATGATGAAATTCAGATGGCGCTCAGAGCTATATAATGCGCTTTCAAAGCTTGCACTAAACTGCAGAGCATTAGGTTCTTCCACATGTAATTACACAATCACACAAAGAAAAATACTTAAATGTTATGCTTCAAAACTATTACAACCAGTGTAAAGTTGTAAATTAAAATAATAACGTTAAAGTGCAGCGTATTTTATGAAAATGCAAAACTTTTTGCAATAAAAAGCAGAAGAAAAGAACAATTAAGAGATGACAACAAATCTACAAACAACATCATTAGCAGGCACTCACATTAAATTATATTTTAAAAGAATAAAAGAAATAGAAAAACTTGGTTGGAAGGAGAAAAAAAGCAATTGACATTAATACAATCAGCATTCGTGACCTGACTTTGCCCTACAACAAATATCAAATAGAACGACCAATGCGTTTTTCATCTCCAACTGATCCAGTCTCCCTGAATTTTTCAATTACTCTTGCCACAATTGGCGAAGTTAAAACACTATTTCGAACAAATTTTGTGTGAAATTTTTGAATTGCGGCCGCTAAGCTTTCATTATTTTTCAAATATTCTTCAATAATGAACACACCTCCCATCATGTAACGCTACATTTTTACTAATCTGAAACTGTCAGCTGTCAAATTTGTTTAGGGTTGCCAACACTTTACTGCTATAATGGCAACAACGGACGGAACTAGTGTTCTTCCTAGCACACTCATTATTATTTTGAGCATTAAGACGGTCTGGGAACGTGTTTATAGTTGAGAAATATTAGTGGTGTTTTTTTTATTAGTAAAAAGCAAGTATCATACCTCATATTCGTATATAGCCCACATTCCAAGAGGCGTGATCGTAGTCACATCAAGATGACATAAAAAACACTCGGTTAGACATTCGTCTTCGACAGCAGGACCTCGATAATTCCTAGATAGGACCTCGATAATTCCTAGATCAAAGCAATAGATAGAGGCTGCCAGCAACATTCAATTGTTGTTGACAATAAGTAAATAAATGGCAAAATTTTTGTGTCAACTTCATGTGATGATGATGACGGCTTTTGGAATGTGGGGGGAATACCTAACCCTAAAATGAGTACGTGGACATGGGTCCAACAATGGCAACAACACTGCTAACGAATTAGCAAAAAAAAAAGGATAGCCCTAGAGGATTGCGGACAACCCATATCAGCATGTTGGAAAAGAATAAAACTCCACACGCTGGAACGTGCCCAAGAAAAGTGGCTTACAGAGCCCATATGCCTTATATCAAAGAACCTGTGGCCGCACATTAACTCTAAAAGAACGGAGGGGCTCTTAAAACTTCCCAGATCTCTCCTAAGAATGACGGTAGCTGTCATCACTGGACATTGCCCTTTTGGGAACCATGCCAGGAGACTAGGACTACCCTATAACGACTTCTGTAGAAATTGCCAAGACGAGGAGGAGACGATCCTTCATCTCCTCGGTACATGCCCGGCATTGGAGCATCATCGTCTAAAATGCTTAGGCGAGAGGAGCTTCAATAGCCTATCATGTCTTGGTCAAACTGATTGCTATAGCTTTTTTCATAAGAAGTAGTAAATCAGCAAGTAATGCCACATTAAGCAGTTTCCCACCTTTCCTTTCCCTCTCCTCACTTTTTCTATATCCTTATAAATTTTATTTATTTTTTTCTATTATATTCTAACTTTTCAGGCAATCAAAAAGGGAACGACCTTCAGGACCCAAGTGAGCTGGAGTATCTAGGTACTCTTTGTAAAATCCAGCGTCATGCCTACCTAACCTAACCTTCGTGGAATACGACTGACACTTTCTTTCGAATCTATCACTCACTCAGCTAGAAACTTTAGACACAACCTTGATATAAAAATGTATACCATTAGGGTGGCTCGGTTTGGAAAGTTCAAAATTTATCGATATTATGTCATCGTTTTTACGATACCTTTTGGCATGAGGAAACAAAAGTTCCACTATGACATATCAAACAATTTACTTAAATTTCTATCTTTTGACCTATTCTCAAGATTTATTTTTCATATTTTTCACATTTTCTTTTTTAATGTTTTTTTTTTATTTTATTTATTTATTTACAGTTTAGTAAGTACATTAATGTAAATACTAAATAATATCAAAAGCTATAGCGACTAGGCCTTAAGCTTAACTAAGTTATGAATATTCATTTTAAACTTAAATATATTTGGATATATAAGTACATTGTATATTATCGTATAATGTATAATTCAATTACATAAATACATAACTATTGTAAGTACTTGCAGCATAAATATATATACTTTTTTTATACTTCGTTATATAGTTTGCTCATTTTAAGGAATTGCAAAATTTGTCTGATTGATTGATCAGATGGTGTTGCTAGAAGAGTTAGAGGGCTCTTGTTTAAAAATATGTTTGTTCTGTATTGTTGGAATTTATGGCAGTGTAACAGTATATGAGATATGGTGAGGGGACTAATATTGTCACAGTCACAGATAGGAGGATTTACTTTTTCCATTATATGCTTTTGGGTAATTGAAGTATGACCTAATCGGAGTCTTATAAATTTTGACATATCCCGGCGATTAATATTATTGACTTTAGTTACCCATGTGACAATATTATTCTTTTTGATATTCATTGCCTTATACCAGCCGTTTGTTTCCCTCCATATTACATTTAGAATGTGCTTGGAAGTTTCTCTCTTCGCGTTTTCTTTCAAGTCTGAAAGATGTCTGTTGACGGTTCCTATTAATGGAGTATTAGTTGCTTGTTTGGCAGTGTAGTCCGCGAACTCATTACCATTTATACCAGAATGCCCGGGTATCCAAATGATGACATATTTTGGAAAATGTTCAATAAGAGAATTTCTTATACTGTTTGCATAGAAGTTGTTGTTATTGATGTTGGCAATAGCTTGTATTGATGATAATGAGTCGGTACAAATAGCGTATTCCCCTCGTTTTGCACAGATATTAATAGCTTTGTAAATAGCTATTATTTCTGCAGAAAATATTGAACTGTAACTAGGAAGTACGGAGGTAAAAATCACTCTGTCTTCTGAAGTAACCGCATAAGATACAGTTTCATTTGTTTTAGACCCGTCCGTATATATAAAAGTTCTATTGTTATACTTTTCCTTAAGTTCATGAAACAATAAATTATATTGTTGCAACGAAGTATATTCTTTCATATACATTGACAGTGAAGAATCTATGCACACTGGATTTAATCTCAAAGTGGGAAGAGTTGGTTTGCATGGTTTGAGTATTCTATTTGGAAGATTGTGCTTTAACATTATTTTCGTTGCTCTGTGAAGAGCAGATTTAATTTTGGGAATTTTCTTACTTTTAATGCAACTTACTATGTTTTTTTCCAATGGACTACTATAACTATTCATTATTGATTTGCTGAGTTTATGCAGCTCAAGTTCATAAAAATGTTCTATATTAGGCATGTTAGCTTCAAACATGATGTTGCCAATGGGAGTTGTTCTAAATGCACTCAGCGCACATCGAATGCTCACATTGATAATGATTTTAATTTTCTTTAAAATACTTTTAGGGGCATTACCATAAAGAAATAACCCGTATCTGATTTTCGATATGATTAACGAGTTAATGATTTGTAGAAGAATAACAGTATCGCAGTTGTACTTTAAAGATGATAGACATTTAACTATATTCAAGCGCATTGCTATCCCTTCAATTATTTTTTTGATATGATCATCCCAGCGGAGTTTTCTATTAAAAATGACACCTAGTATTCTAAGTTTGTGTGTTTGTGTGAGTGTAATATTACCAGCAGAAATATTGGGAGAACAATTGTGTTTCCTACAAATATGTAAATATTTGCATTTATGATTTGATAAGACAGCTCCTGATTCTTCACCCCATTTGAGAATGTCTTGAATTAGCTTATTTAAATTTATGTTAGGATTTTTTCTTTTATTTGATTTAATTATTAAATGGAAATCGTCCGCATAAGCACAATAACTTATGTTTTTGTGCATCGATATTATATTACAAAGCTTGTTGAAAGCAATGAGGAAAATGACAACAGACAACGGTGAACCTTGCGGAACTCCATTGTGTAGATTATATGGTTGTGAAAAATGTTTTCCTACGCGAACAATAACTTTTCTATTTTGCATGAAATTAATAACATAGTTTATAATTTTGGGTCCAAACTTCCATGTAACTAACTGCTCAACAACAGAATGTATTCCCACCTTATCATACGCTTTTTCAAAGTCCAGAGAAATAAGTGTGATGTGACTTTTCGAGTTTAAACTGTTTGCAGACATGTGTTCAATAAAAATTAGTGGGTCGGCTATCGATTTTCCTTTAATAAAGCCATATTGATTTTTATTTAAGAGATTTTTGGTGGTTATGAACCACCATATTCTGTTTGCTATAATTCTGTCCAAAATTTTTGCGACACATGAATTGAGTGAAATAGGCCGGTATGATTCGGTAACAGTTTTGTCACTGTTTGGCTTTAAAACTGGAATAATTACCGATGTCTTGTATTGTTGGAGGATATAGGTGTCAAATATGCTGTTGAATAAGTTCAGAATTCGTTTCTTAACTACATTAGGGGATTTTTTAATCATGGCGTATGAAATTCTATCTAAGCCTGGCGATTTGCCTTTGAGTCTACTTAATGTAGATAAAAATTCCATGTTGGTGATGTGTTGTTCAATTTTATTAGCTTCCTTATTCGGATTAATGTAACGTAACATATCCGTAAAAGCTGATTTAGAGTCTTGAAACTTTCTTGGGAACCTTTCGTTTGCTGAGTTACACGACCAGAAACGCCCTAACTCATCTGCAATTTCCGAAGGAGCAGTAAGTTTAACATGGGGGAAATTATTGCTTTCAATACAAATATCAAAATAATAATAATTGATAGATAAATTTCAAGTTGGAAACGTAATCTTAATAAAAGAAAATTAAATCAGCACACAACAAGAATTTCAATAATTTGTTAGATCATCGGTAAAACTTAGAAGTTCTGCGACAGGGGAAAAAAGTTATCAATCAACCAGCCACTCTTACTTACGACGACATACTGTGGACAACACTGCCACCAAAATGACCATAACTATTTTTATTTACTCGTATCTTCCAATATCCATAAATACAAATACTTCTTGTCTTAATTTAAAAAGTCAGAAACAAAATAACTTATTTATATTTCTTAACTAGTCATTGATTTGTGCTCATAAAAATTTATGCGCTTTCTTGTAAACTCATTATTTAACGCTGGTCACATTTTGTGTGAAAGACACGGCTTTTAGTTGATGTAAAAGAGAAAAAAAAATGCTAGAAAAAACATTCTATAGACAAATAAAAACAAACAATGCTGCGTTTCATTGAAAACCAAAAGGGTTCATGGTGGACACGACAGCGAGAGAAGTTAGTTTTAAAGTTTTAATCGAAAGCCACAAGCAATAAGTTAAAAGAATGTAATCATTTTAGCTGGCTATAAAAAACGAGAAGGTTATCATTTCATTTGTATATTTGCTATATTTTTTATTAGGTGTTCAACTTTGCTGCCGTCGTTTTGCAATAGATTGCTGTGGCGACAAGTGGTAGTCGATAAAAATAGATTTTAGATGTTGTACAAGGTGGCGCGATTGGCCCGTAATATCAGTTCTGTTTTGACATTTGTGTAGTAAACACATGCGAAATACACGTTAATAAACAATGTTACGCAACACTGCTCCAGAACGCGGAATATTGGTGACTATTTATTTAATGATTTTTCATCAAAAATAATCATGAGTGATGAGGCCCATTTCCATCTTAGCGGGTACGTAAATAAGCAAAATTTATGCTTCTGGGGTACTGAAAAGCCGCGTGTAACCCATGAAGAGCCTTTACTCTCGCTCAAAGACACTGTATGGTGTGCTGTTTTCATGGGAGGAGTCATCGGACTTTTTTTCTTCGAAGACGTCGCGGGCCAAACGGTTACTGTGAATGGTGAGCGTTACAGAGCAATGGTCAACAAGTTCTTTTTGCTGCAACTTGATGAATTGTGATTGGAAAACATGTGGTTCCAACAAGACGGTGCTACGGCACACACTGCACGTGCCACAACCGATATGCTGAAGGATGCATTTCCCGGGCGCCTAACCTCCCGTTTTGGCGATTTGCACTGGCCAGCAAGATCGCCTGATTTGACCGCTGCAGACTTCTTTTTGTGGGGCTTTTTGAAGTCGCGGGTTTATGTCAACAAGCTTCAGTCTCTTGCAGCTCTTATAGACAATATCCGTGAAGAATGTGAGGACCTATCGCCGGAAGTTTTGGCCAATGTGATGGAAAATGCTATAAAACGGGCTCAAATATCAATCAACTGCTGCGGCGGCCACTTACATGACATCATATTCTCGACTTGATGTAAAAAAATTAAAACACCAAATAAAAATAATCCACAAGAATCAAAGTTTTTCATTTTTTTTAAATTACAGCCAAAAAAACATCGGAAGGTTATTTTTGTGCCACCCTGTACAATAAAGTAACGCTATCGAAATACTAGTCGATTTTTGTTTGCATCATAAAGTTATTGTCGATTAAACATGTTAGCTTACGGGCCCAATTCTCGTCATTTGCGGGAGGTTTTAATGCTTTAATATAAAGAAATCTGCGGCTGCGGCTCATCCAACTCTCTCAAATACCTATGGTGAGGCCGCTATTAGTGAAAAAAACGTGCCGAGAACGGGTTCAACGCTTCAAGAACAGTTATTTTAACGTCGAAATCCTGTATACCGGTAGAAGAGAGACGTTTTACGAAGGTGCAGAATTGGAGGCGTTACTTGATCAAGACTCGTGCCAAACGTGCCAAGAATTGGCAGGATCATTAAGAGTAATACAACCGAGCCTTGCAAGCCACGCGGGGCGTTCTTGAATCGTAATTAATTCACCTTGTGGAATTGGTGCTGACGTTAATCAATCACACATTCTGTCCGAAATCGGGTGAGCAAAATCTCCTAATAAATGATTATATGCACTCTCATACAAAGGACAAACATATCAGAGTTTTTTTTTTAGATAAATGGAGATTTTTGAAAAAAATTTTATTAAAAATTTTTTATTCTTTTATTAAACTGAAAGTAGGCATATTTTTAATCATATCTAACAATTCATCCCATGAAACTACTGCTCGACAAATGGTGTTTACATGAAAATAAATTATAATGAAGGAAAGTTAGGAAAAAACAAAATGTAAATGATGTGCTTTTGTGTAATAATTTTCTTCAACTATTTTCGCAACTCTGAATGCAATTATGAATGTTTTTATAATTTTTGTTGTTGTTGTTTTTTTTTCTCAATAACTTTTTATCATTCTTCTTCATCTACTTCCAGCACATAATTCCTGGCCGAAGGCAGGCAGGCAAGATGCTGCTACAGCGTTTAGCGTGATAAGCCTCAGGGCCATTAAAACAATATATAAAACTATAAAGTAAAGAAACACCAATTTAAGACATCAATCAAGTCTAAGGGATTCGAGGGGAGTAAATATGACGGAGCTACAACGACATTGAGTCACTTTGGCCGCCTGTGACATGCTGGCCGCTGCCAGTGAGTGACACACTGAAAAGCAGCACAGAAGAGTAACAAAAAAAAAAAAATAATAATAATTCTCTTGCAATTTCTTTAATTCACACAATTGCAAATTAATTTTAATGTAGTTTTTCATTTTGGTTATTGTTGGACAAGCTTCAACAGGAATCAAGTTGCTGTATTTGTGTTAATGAATTAACTTTGCCCAGCAGGAACCCAAAAGAAAAAGTTAAAGTAATTAAGGTCTTTGTATCTTTAGCTTGACGCTTTTCTTTTATATGGCGCCTTTGGTGGCTTTAATTGATATTAAATGTGTTGGTTTGCTATAAAAAGTGAAGAAATAGTGTTCGTTTAAGAATCATAAAATAATTAATAAACATTTATAGGATTCATGTGAGGAAAAAATAAATTAAGAAAGTATTAACACTTAATGTACGAATTAATGGGACTTTAATGCTTGGGACACTAATAAACAACGCAAACTTGTAAAACCTCAAGACTGGAAATCGTGTATCCAACAAGAGTTTTCCAAACACAAGCTTTGACTGCGTTTCACAGAACTTGTAATTATATTTCATAACAGAAAGTTGATGCTTAAGTACGGGACGCGAAAGGATTCGTTTTATGTCATTAAATTGTTATCGAAAAAAATGAAAACAGATTTACGAAAAACCGATTTTTTGAGTAAGCACATGGCATCATTATTTACAAAAAAATTTTATTTTTTAACAATTGCTGGATTCACAAGTTCAGTCGTATCGTGTATTTTGGAGTCGTATCGTGTATTTGGAGAGACAATTTCAAACACTCCATCTCACCAATCTCACGTAACTTGACTCGGCGATCATTCATAAAGATATCGAGAATTTTCTTGATATTTTCTTTGCAGCGCTTGTTCGGCCGCGTTTAAAATCAGCAATCCAGTCTTGTACAATGTAATCTGACAGAGCAGAGGCACCGCAATGTTTATGGAGCTTTTCGTTTGTCTTTTTCGCCGTTTTAACTTTCAAATAATTCATTCAATAATTAATCACTGTACGAAATTCACATTTTCCATTTTTCAAGAAATACAAAAGTTGCTTAATTCAAACGACTACAACAAATAATTATTTTGAAAAATATATGGTCCGATGATGTCGTCGCACCTAAAAGTCACTTGTTGTGACTGAATTGGCTTCTCGACAATCACTCTTGGATTATCATTCGTCTAATAGTGGCAATTCTGCTTATTGACGAACACACTGAGGTGAAAATTTGCCTCATCACTGAAGATGATTTTCTTCGAAAATTGATCATCACACACAAGTAAGTGTTGGCGAACAGCAGCAATATTTTCTGCAGAACGAACTGTTCGAGCATGCACTGGTGTTTTCACAACTCCTGCAGACGCGGTTTGCTAAAATTTTCGCACGATTTTTCCGATTGTATGCACATTTGGACGATTCAATTGAACGCATAAATTCACGAAGTGCACGATATGCATTTTGATTTGTATGCCCAATTTCGATACACAAAAGCGTTGCTCGATTGTGTATCACTGTTCAAATTGAGTTAGTCTGAAATTGAGAAATATCAAATGAAATGCGGAAAAAAACTTGACATTTAGGTGTAATTCTAATTTCAACACCGGCCCTTAAAATTTAACCACCTGATATTAAGACAATACTCTGAAAAGTTTTTCTTTTATTTACAATTATCATCATGTGTTTCAGTTGGACGGACCACTCTTTGCGGGCAAGTTGATTTAAAAATTTTTGAATAAAAACGTTTTATTTGCACTACAAATTACAGGCAGTAATCTGACAACTGCTGGATGGCATTACAGACTTTGTTTGAAAATGTTTAGATATTTAATATCAACCAACTGCATCCAACAGCAATAAAACGTTACGACTATATGAATAAAAATCGGTAAACAAAATAAATGCATCAACTTCCATGCAGCATTTCTCCGCTGCTTATTTGTTGATTAATTAAACAAGTGCATGTCAATTTTGTATCTTCGATATGTAGAAAAAGCTAAAAGTTTGCTTGCGAAGATAAATTAAAATCAAGTCTTTTAGCAAAAACGATTTCAAAATAATAGTCAACAAACATAAACGTAGATAACTAACGAGTGATTTTTTTGCTATTATCTTTTTTTCGTTTTGTATCTTGTGTCACTGTCAAACATCTTCAGTTTGGTCTATAATTTAATCATGAATCGTCTTACAAACGAACTGCAAGCGTTGTTTATTGAATTTTATTACCAAAATGCGTGCTGTGTTAAGAAAGTTCATCGCGCGCTTCTTCCATTTTATGGTCAGTTTAATCGACCTACTAAGGCTTCTATTTGGGCTATTGTAAAAAAAATTTCGCACCAAATTTACATTGTTGGACATTAAACCACCAACACGCTTACGTAGAGTGCGAACTGAAGAAAATATCGCAGCCGTATCGGCCAGTGTTGGTGATGACCGTGAATTATCGATTCGGCGCCGTTCGCAGCAATTTTGCCTCTGTTACTCCACTACGTGGAAAATTTTGCGGAAGGATTTGGGTGTGAAACCTTATAAGATGCAGCTGGTGCAAGAATTGAAGCCAAACGACGTACCACAACGCCAAATTTTTGGTGAATGGGCTCTTGAAAAGTTAGATGATTTTTATCGAAGAATTGTGTTCAGCGACGGGGCTCATTTCTGGTTGAATGGATACGTGAACAAGCAAAACTGCCGTATTTGGAGTGAAGAGCAGGCAGAAGCATTGCAAGAGCTACCAATGCATCCACAAAAAACAACCGTTTGGTGCGGATTATGGGCTGGCGGCATCATTGGGCCGTATTTCTTCAAAGATGATGCGAATCACAACGCTACTGTGAATGGTAAGCGCTACCGTGCGCCCAAAATGGAAGAGCTTGACTTGCATGACATGTGGTTTCAACAAGACGGTGCCACATGCCACACAGCACGCGAAACAATGGACCAATTGAGAGGCGAGTTCGGTGAACAGTTTATTTCACGCTTGGGACCAGTCAATTGGCCGCCCAGATCGTGCGATTTAACGCCTCTAGACTATTTTTTGTGGGGCTATGTTAAGGCTAATGTCTATAGCGACAAGCCCGCTTCGACTGACGCACTGGAAGCCAACATTGCCAACATTATTAGTGAGATACCGGCCGAAATGTTGGAAAGAGTATGCCAAAATTGGATTAAGCGGATGGACCATTTGAGGCGCAGCCGCGGCCAACATTTGCATGAAATAATCTTCAAACATTAAATTATATCGACCCAACTATCGATAAATATTTCATGCATTTTTCTGAATTTTATGTGTTTTTTTTTTTTTAAATTTCGGATAGTTCTTATAAAATCACCCATTACATACATACATATGTCCATCTAACAACTAAAATCAAATACATGTTTCCGGGAGTAAAAATATCAGAACTGTTGGTCTTATTAAGAGTATTGGCTAATAAAATTCCAAGTACTTCTAATTTGTTGGAATTTTAAAGGTTCTGATGTGTTATTTCTAATTGTAATTCTTATTTTTTGCTTTTTGGACAAACAAACTTTATTAAACAGGTAGCAATTTAAAGTGATTCAACTTTGTCGTTGGCGACTTCCAGATACCAGTTTTAAACATAGATATTAAAAAAATCTAAACAAAACTGAGGTTGAAGAACTCCATTTAACCAGTCCAGTTTGTATTAAGGTGAATTACATCGCACAATAAATATAAAAAAAATAATAATGAGCCAATTGGTGCTCACAATTTAGAGGTAAAATTCGATACAAAAATTTTTAATAAGGTCTAATAATACATCATTGTATCCTTTGATTTCCTGTACAGTACAGCAGATCGATTTTAATGCAGAGAGCTAAAGAGATTTCCATCAGCACCTGCTTTCACGGCCTTATCTGATAATGGACCAATTCCACGGAGTGAATAATTCACAAGTGAATAATTCACAATTCACCAGCACCCCCGCGTGGCTTACCAGGCACTCACAGGTAGCAATTATTGCCAAATGTTTGTAGAAATATGAGCAACCCCTTCTTCAGAAGTTCGGGCCTTCTAATCCCACCTGTTGTCAATTGGTTGGCCGAAGCCCACTAAGAGCATCAGACCTTAAACCAACTCACCTGTCCCATCATCGCCACTGGTACAGTAGAGGTATCTGTTGCAAAACAACAGTACCTCGGGGGGTTGTTAGTCCGAGGAGCTCGATTAAACATGACAGTTTACTAGCCAAATTCATTTGCGGGAAAGAAAGAGCCGATAGTGGCTTCAACGCTTCAAAAACGGTGATTTTGACTTCAAAGACCAGCATGACTTAGGACCAGAGTAGGTTTCTGAAGATAAAAAAACTAGAGGCAGTACTTGATCCAGACTCGGGCCAAATGCAACCACAATTGGCAGAATCATTAGGAGTGATGCAACAAGTTATTTCAAAACGCCGGAAAGTCATGGGAATGATTCACAAAGAAGGAAAGTGGGTGGCGTACGAGTGGAAGCTGAGAGATATTGAAGGGCGTTTGTTTGCTTGTGAACAGCTGATTGTAAGGCAAAAGCGGAAAGGATTTCTGTATCGCATTGTTGAGATGAAAAATTTACTTATTACGATTATCCCAAGCGCAGAAAATCATGCTCATAACCCGGCCATGCTTTTACGTCGACCTCCAAACCGAATATTCACATTTTGGGAGACCAGCTCGATGTAGTATTTTATGAGTTGTTAAACCCGACTGAAATAAACACAAGCGATTGTTACCGAATGCAATAAATGGCTTTGAGCATTGAAAGACAAAACGGCCGCAATACAACGAGAGACATGATAAAATGATTTTACAACATAGCAACACTCCACACCATGTTGCGAAAGTGGCCAAGACATACTTAAAAACGTTGAAATATGAAGTCCTATCCCACCCGACGTATTCTCCAGACGTTACCTCTTCGAACTTCTTTCGATTACTGGCACACGGACTGGCTAACCAGCACTTCTGGTCTGATGACGAAGTACAAAATTGGATCGATTCATGGATCACTTCAAAAGATTACCAGTTTTTTCGTACACTGCCTGAAAGATGGAAAAAAGTAGTACGCCTATGTATATACAATACGTTGTTATATTTCCAGCTACTTTTCATACAATAAGTACTATTAAAAAAAAAAAAAAAACGCAACAATTTTATCATTAAATAAATATATTTAAAAAAATTTTAAAACGCGCTTCGATATCAAACTAAAATAATATCCATGTAGCCAGATAATTATCTGTACAACACGTACTGATTTTTATTTTTTGCAATTCCTAAAATCGGCTTGAAGAATCGCCAAAATCCCCCACTTTGCTGTAAACAGTATGGCTACTTCAATTTTCGCACTATTCGATTCAGTTAGCGAAGTGATTCCGAGTTTCAAAAGTCGGCTTCAAGAAATAAAGCGAATAACCATTTATAGTTCAGATGCATGTTCCAGAGCAAAAACGCGCACGGAATATGAAAAATCGGTTTCAAAGCGGTTAGCTCAGTGGTTCCGTTTTTTTTTTGAATTCCCAAAATCAGCTTGCTGAATCCCCAAAATTCCCCGGAAGCAATACGATAGTTAAAATTTCACACAAAAGCAGAAATACTGTGTATACAATTTTATATACCTCCATATCTAATAATCACTCAAATGACATGGATTTCGAGTGTTGCGAACATACAAATATACAAACAAACATACAAGTGAAACTAATATAAACCTGATAAAAAATTAAGAATGCTTTACACAAGAGAAAAAATAAAATATACAATTATATACAGTTGCAAAGTAAATTTGCACGATATAGGATGCACAGCATGGGCGGGTGACGAAGACCATATGCCCAAGATAGTATTAAAAGTACGTTTGTAGCGTCGCTGTGACTAACTATAACGACCTATGGCAGTTGTAGCATGGTTAACAATGAAATACTTCTAAAAAACTGTAAACCAATACAGTTAGGTAAAGCAAACGGTTAACCAGTGCCAGTGAGAGTATAAACAACAAGCCTGACCCCACTTAAGAAATAATTACGATGACTTGAGAGCTGTTCTTCAGCCCAGAGCTGCTATACTTAGTTGCCGAAAATAGTCCTAAAAATCAGCTAAATTTGTAATCATCAAAAAGCCTCACTTGCACAAAAAAGCACCATGAAATTTGTTGAAAAGCGCTGCAAATGCCCGCCTTTTAAAAACGGGTATTTGGTAAAATTTTACGAGTATGAAGGGGTAAGAACCACCTAAAAATACCTAAAACACCTCAAAATACCAGCACTGAGTGTAATGCATTTATTTTCACACACACGCATGCGTGAAATGTTTCTGCCATTTTTTACATTCGTCGCTCACCAATAATAACTGATAAAGCGACAAAGAAATTTTTTTAAATTCCCCAGATTAATCAATCAATTATCGATTACAAACAAATCAATTGAATTTCGTGCATGTACAACAAATGCAAAACAAATGTAAAACAGACTTTGGAATGTATTCAACATTTTTTCAATAACACTTTGTTGGCTGTTGAAATGAATTTCAATGAAAAACATTTGAGATGACTGTTATTACATTAAATGTCATTTTTATCAAACTTAATGGAGATGAAAATAAACGAAGGAGTTGATGGCTGGAATAACACCCATCAACCATAAAAACAAACATCATTATCATCATGATGATTATGGTGATGATGATCCATTAGAAAATAATTATAATATATTATGAGCCTGATTTTTTTTTTGAGGGGGAAAAAGAAGTACTGCTGAATATGGCAACTAAACGTGTGAATTTTTCTACAATTTTAAATATTTACTTCCATTTCAAACTTGAATTGTTTTCTTTTTTCCAATGTTTGAAGTCTATGTGGCACGTCTATTTTAATGATTATTATTCTTTTTTTTTTCTATTTCGGTTAAAATCATTGGAAGTGGGTCAATGGTTTTATTATGGCATGTTGGTAACTACGTTCACGTAAAGACAAACATAATTTGAATCTTGTTGGGTGTTTTTGTTGTAGTAGTTGTACAAACATTTCTGATGATATGAAACGGCATGAAAAAAGAAATATTTTCCATAGATATTTAACTTTTTGCATTTGACATTTGAGCAGCATCAGCATCAACAACATCAACATCATCATCATCATCATCCTCTTCAATCTAAAGCCGCAATATCATCAACAGCATCTCCGTCGGTTTTTAAACTCCACTACATTTTAGTTCATCACACTTTCTGACAACTTTAGTCATACACAATCACACATACGTGTGCAACAATCAGACAGACAGGCGTTTATTAAGTTTGTTTTTAAATATTTATTAAAAACACTCCAACTTCACGTTTGATTAATTTAATATTTCGCATGATTGTTTCTTTTAATGATTTTTTTTCTCCAATTTTTTATTTAAATTTCTTTTTAATTCAGGGTTTTTTTTTGGAATTCATTTGAGTTTCATGATACTTTTAAGAAAGTTAGTCAAAGTACTTATTTGATTCTCATGATAAAAATGCAAAATGTTAAAACTACAGTGGGGAAAAATACGTTACCAAATAAAAATTTCTTTAAATTTTAAGATCAAACTAAAAAAATATATATATATTTTTAAAAAATAGTTGAGTGAAAGTGTTTCATTAATTTTTCTTAAAACCCTATTATTACGAATGTTAATAACGACTCAAGTGATGTCGACGAAATATTAATAGCTTAGACGTCGGTGATATTTGCAGTAGTAGATCTCGTTAAAGCCTAGTTCAGACTATTATAATGTGTATTAATACATGTCAAAAATTCAAATAATACGTGCAAGTCTGATAGTCTGAATGCAATCCGTCATACTTACGAAAAATAATACGATAAAAATTTGACATCCCATACGACTTTGTTGTTATTTGAAACTTTTCGAAACTATAATACTTTTTATAGGATCAGGGTTGTGTTTGTTAGCAAACCAGCTGTTTGAAAATTGAGTAGTCGGTTATTTCGTAGCCGATGGGGTGCCGTCACTGATAGCATTTTTTCTCGTTATAAAAAAATCGAAATTTGGAATTTAGCTGTCGTTTATAAATGCATTTTACTCATGCTATATGTAGAACATAAAATATTTTTGTGCTATTGAATTTGAATCTGTTTTACATTATTATTCACCCCTATCGAGAATAAAATGTGAAATTTTTATTCCCATAAAATTTTCATTTCCCAAGTAGGGAAATTTGCTATCATGAATATCATGGGAACGGTAGTTTTGCTATCAATATGTAGTGAATAGGCAAATATAAATACAAAGTAAAAATTATTGAAAATTTGTGATTAAGTCATGTAAAAAGAAATTAAATGTAAGTTTTATAATTAATATAAACAAATTTGTATTTTATCTGCAACTTCTTTTTCGCGAAGTTTTTCAATAACTGAGTTGTGACGCTGCAAGTCTATTATATTTTTCGATTTTAAGTTGCTCTTTTTTAAGGAGGAATGTACCCTTTTCACCATAACTTCCACTTCTTTGTTGTGGTTCTTGAGTGGCTTGAACATTTCAACGATTGTGGAGAGCATAAGTTTTCCTCGGTATTCAACTCTAAGTTGTTAATTTTTCCTGTAGCTCAATTCTTCTTCTTTTGATGGAGGAAACGTTTTTATTACTGGACTCTCCTCTTATTCTAGTAGCTAATGGCGATGGTGTTAAAAGTTTTGAACAGATGGGTGCGTCAGAGCTGATTCCATTATTTTTTGCATTCATAAACGTGTTTTGGTAAACCAAAGCTGAACCAAAGCATGTCATTGGCTGACAAGATTTTGGTCCGGTTTGATCCACCTCCCGTTTCTCGTTCGGTTTTTAAGCCAACAGATGCTTTTGACTGTACATACGGATGCTTTTGACTGCACATACCTTTTGTGTTCTATCCACACCTACTGCAAGTTATATATGTACATACTTGTATGAATATAGTATATGTATGCATGTTTAAAAATGTAAAATATTTCATCCATTTTTCCATTCATGAACTTTTTTAATAGGAGGGCCAGCACTACTTAGTTCTTCCGTAAGCGAATTCAGTTACCACATCCTTTGAAACTTTCACAAAATCACATATAATAATAAACAATAACCGACCCATTGCAGGTTATTTTGCATCCTATTGAGAAGCATGTCACGTTGCGCATTACTTATTGATTTAGGCCTAAAAACAGTTTTTAGTTAATTTAATTATCCCTTAAAATGTAACAACTACTTACATTTTTTTCTAGTTCCCCAAAGAAAATAAAATGAAAAAATTTACACAAAAAATGGGAGAAATTTCTTTGAAAAATCCATTCACGATAAGGCGAAATTTTTAATGCGAACATTTTGTTTGTTGGTCATCCTCCGCTGAATTACATATCAGAAAATGGGAACACATTTTATGGGAAAAGTTATTCATGATAGGGGTGATTATTTTAACTGTGTTCGCCTACGGCGAATAGCGCACCTGCCGCCGTGTAAATTTTTATATTGGCATATCTATTTACTGAACAAAGTTAAAAAGTTTTACATATTTTAAATATTTAAAATTTCCAAAACGAGCAAAGATATTGTTATTAAGGTATGTTATTATTTCTATTCTTTTAATTAAAATAAACGCTGCCACAACTCATAAAAACATATTTTTTCTTTATTTTTGGCTCATCATTTTTTAAATTTGTAAGTTTTATTATTTTTTTTCTTGAAAAATGTTGATCACTGCAATTTTACACGATAAAATAATCAAAATTTATTGTTTTGTTAAAAACGAACAGCTGTTTTCTTTTCTATTCAAACTTGTTGGTTTATTTCAAGTGTGATGGTGTGAATGCAAATTCTAAATTACGTTAGACTTTTTGGCAGTCGCAAGAAATGTGTTTAGATTTTTATCTTACAAAATCGAATGAAAATATTTATACTTGTATAATAGTCTGATCAGGCCTTAAGCAACAGTTCTGTATTAATAAAAATGGCTAATACAAATTTAAACTGAATTGATTTAGTTTTTGTTAACAAACTTTTTCGTATTGACGGGAACATTGTGCGAATCTGAACAGTGATTCCAAACGAATGTCAACGATTTAAGAAATCAGAACGCCTGACTCAAGGCTTAACTGACGGATACACTGGGAGTACTCGATTCATATTGGCAGCTATTTCTAGTAACAACAACTTTAATGTGTTGTTTACAGAGAGAAAAATCCTCATCTCTATGTATATAAATCAGCTAAATTTAAATTTAAACAATAGTGAACGCAAAATACTAGTATTATTGTGAGTTAAACGTGGGGTGTTTTTTTTTTGTATAAAACTTAATTGTGATTGAAAACTACTCGTATTATTGTGAATTAAGCATGGGGTGCTTTTTTCGTGTATCGAAGTGTATGATGTATATCGAGCGCTCGATTAACGAAAAATATGGCACAAAGTGCTCCACGGTAAATTCACAATAATACTTGTATTCTTCATTCACTAATATGTAAGCTTATTCTTAAAATTATTTCTTACTTTTTAGTTCCATATAGAAGCGTGTCGTTTAGATTTTGAGCTATATTTTTTACATTTTAGTCTGGTATCTCTAAAATTGTGCATTTTTATCATGACAATTTATTCCGGTATCCTTTAAAAACTTGTTTTCTAGCCCTTTAAACCATATTTATCGAAAGATTTGTATGATTTTACAATTCTATGTTTTGCGGCATATACAAATTAAGTTTTTTCAAATACTCAACGGATAATTATCCATACAACTGGGTTCAAAATGACCGTTAGTTCCCCAACATTCTTCACTTCCCTGGAAGAAATACGGGAGCTTCAATTTTTGCACTAAATCGGATAACCGTTAATAGCTCAGATATACATTCCGCGGCAAGAGCGCGCACCGAATATGGAAAACTGGTTTGCGAAACAGTGCCGAGAATTGGGAATTCCGCAAATTTTGCCTTAGGAATTGCCAAAATCCCCCAATCGGAACTAATACCGCAACTTCAACTTTCGTACAAAAGCGAATAACCGTTAATAGTTCAGATACACGTTCCACAGCAAACCGGTACACCGAATAAGAAATCGCGGTTCTGAACCAGTTAGCGAAGTGGTTCCGAATTTTCTGGGAATTCCCAAAATCGGCATTAAGAATTGCCAAAATTCCCCGACTAAATTTCAATTTTCGCACTAAAGCGAATGATGGTTAATAGTTCAAATAGACATTCCACGGCAAAAAAAAACATCGAATATGAAACACCAGTTTGCAAAGCGGTTCCGAGATTTTTGAGAATTCCCAATATTGGGTTTAGAAATCGTCAAAATTGGTTTGAGCAAATCAGAAGTCGAACCAATCTTAAACTGCGATGGATTCAATTCCGAATCTGCACTTGAAACAAGCTGAATAGGAGATTTAATAAAATAAATAAATAATAAACTCTATTAGTACTTTTAAAGCACAATTGAGTTTAAGATTATTTACTCTATTAGATACTATATACCAAATAATATATATGTTGACATTTTATAGATGTTATCCTAATCAAAAGTAGACTTGGAAAACTTAAAAAAATATTTACAAAACTTTATCTATATATTCCATTATTTTAAATAAATTAATGAGAAAAAAGAAAAATGCTCAAATAATATTTCACAGGTTTGTTTTCTCAAATAACCTTTTATTCCTATCTCTCAGCAATTCATTCACATGAACATATGTATTTCAATCTTTATGATTTTTTTATTCGGTTCCAGAATTCTGCACTTTTAAGTCATCGCTGAATTGGTTTCCTAGAACAATCTCGTTTTCGGCTTATTTTAAGTACACTTGTGTTATTCGCACTTAAATTTATGAGTACGACTCGTACTAAAAGCAAGTAGAAAATACTTAAATTTAGTACGAGTACTTTTTTTTCAGTGTACTTATGCATATTATATCATATAAGGAAGCGTTGGTGAACGCACTGTTTTCCCCTAGTATTAAGACCACTGAACAGTAAGGCCCTTATGACACATACCCACAATAACCGTTTCCACATTTGTTCGCAATCCCGTCAAATATTCTTCTTAAGGGCTGCGTTTGTCTGAGCCTGGTTGACATAAACCTGCGATCTTCAAGCAGCCCCAAAGAAAATAGTCTGGGATGATCAAATTGGCTGATCTTGTTGGTCATGCCAAATTGACAAAACGGGAGATTGCGCGACCAGGAAATGTTTCATTCACAATATCCATTGTGGTTCCTGCGGTGTGTAGAGTTGCACCGCTTTGTTGAAACCACATATTCACCAAGCCCCACTCATTCACACCAGCAGTAATAAGTCGCTTATCATGGCCCTGTAGCATTTGTCAGTAACAGTAATTGTATATAATCTTGCCTTTTCTGATCAAGAGTTATCGATCGCGGTAATTATTGTTATATTTAAAATTAAAACCAAGAATTGGAATAAGGAAGCGTTGGTGAACGCACTGTTTTCCCCTAGTATTAAGACCACTGAACAGTAAGGCCCTTATGACACATACCCACAATAACCGTTTCCACATTTGTTCGCAATCCCGTCAAATATTCTTCTTAAGGGCTGCGTTTGTTTGAGCCTGGTTGACATAAACCTGCGATCTTCAAGCAGCCCCAAAGAAAATAGTCTGGGATGATCAAATTGGCTGATCTTGTTGGTCATGCCAAATTGACAAAACGGGAGATTGCGCGACCAGGAAATGTTTCATTCACAATATCCATTGTGGTTCCTGCGGTGTGTAGAGTTGCACCGCTTTGTTGAAACCACATATTCACCAAGCCCCACTCATTCACACCAGCAGTAATAAGTCGCTTATCATGGCCCTGTAGCATTTGTCAGTAACAGTAATTGTATATAATCTTGCCTTTTCTGATCAAGAGTTATCGATCGCGGTAATTATTGTTATATTTAAAATTAAAACCAATTCTTGGCGAAAGTCAGGTTTGAATTTGAGCCAGACGAATGCTATCATATAATATTAGAAATATTCAATAACTTCAACTATTTATCATTCATATACATACAGTAATTGTATTGTGTATGCCACTAAAATAATTCGGTCCAATCAATCTTCCCGCGTGAACACCACACAGTATTGAATGAAATGGCTGACATTTACGCCAAGAAAGGAGCAGATGGGACTTTTATTGGACCCACTCCAACTTTTGGCTTCAATAAGGATCTCCTGACTGAGGAGATAAAGAAATGGACGAAGTCCATCGTTGAACAACATTGGAACGAGACAGCTGATCTTGAACACTTAAAGAAATTTCTAAACTTTGATAAAAAGAGGGCCGAACTAAAACTGGACAGGAAAAGTCTCAGAACATTGACAGGTGCACTTACAGGTCATTATAACTGCTACAAGTACCTGCACAGGATAGGCAGATTCTGCGGTGATGAAGAGGAGTCAATGGAGCACCATTACAATTGCAGATTCTTCTTATGGATCTACATTTTTTATAAGCTACTACAAGCTTATATGCTAAGTGAATGTGACTTAATATCACTCCCAATGCAGGAGCTTGTCTGTTTTCTTGACAACCCATAATGGGGCAAGGGGACGCGCAATAGATCAATATTGGTCGCAGTGTAAATGGCCGATGAGGGCCATATCCCATCCAATAATAATCCTTGAACGAATGTAATTATACGCCAATTTTCAGTGCTCTAAAACGACGATTTTATTCATTGACGTAACCGTTTAGATGAAAATGCACCTCGTCGCTTATGATATTCCACACTCTTGCTCTCCATTGTTTGTCTATTTGTATTCTGCAGCTGTCTATTTCAGAAATATGATATAAACGTAATAGGCGTAAAACGCCAGGTGCTAAATCAATTACATCCTGCCATAAGGTGATTAATTTTGAGCCACCCTGTATTATAACGTGATGTATTATTTTAAGCCCCTTCAAACCCACTGTCAAGCAAGTAATAAATCCTTATTTTCTGCTTAAATTTTCGCTACATTTTATTAAAGCGAAAAAAGTCTGTGTCGTCAATGTTTATCAGAGTTTGTTGAGTTTCCATTTCTAACAATTGACGTTTCGTCTTCATTTGCTTAGCGCTCTCAAAAAAAGTCTGGTGATTGGTTGCCGCCACCATTAAAATCAAGTAACAGTAGTTGTTTCACTGATTTATGAGGTGTTGATTTCAAAAATCCAAACGTAATAAAATGCCATTGGAAAAGAAAAAAAAAAATTAAATAAAAAATAAAAAGCTTTGCAATATTGCCATCAAATGGAGAAAATTCATAATGAGTTGCAGTTGTTGGCGGCGCACAAAAAGTGAGGACAAGGGCCTTGGGAAGCTGTTGCCTTTTTCATTGAGGAAAATTTCGTAAAAACAACCGCAAAAACATCAATTTCTTAATGAACAATTTTTGCCATTAATTTGACGTCTCATGTAGTGTAGTGTAGTGTAGTCTTCATAGTTTTTATTTAATTTTTACTCTTTCCCTCGTTTGACTGACTGTTTAATGTTTAAGCCCCATCAGTCAATTTATCATTTGCAACCACTTTTTATTTCAATTTCATATCAATCAGTTTTTCTTTATTGTTGCTGATGTTGGTGTTATTGCTTTTTTTTTTTCTTAAATGATTTTTTTTTTGTTGCTGTAGTTTTTGTTGGGTGCTAAATTGAGGTGAATTGATGTCAAAAGTATGTGAAAATTATTTTGAAGAAAAGAAAGTACGTAAATCATTTGCAACAATTTTTCTTCTGCTTCTTCCATTTCATTTGATTTGAAGTTTTAAATAGAAAGGTCATGAACTTTTTATAAAATAATAAGAAAGTAATTTCGAAAGAAATTAGATGATATTGATCGTTTTTAAAGTGATGTTATTTTCTTCAACAAATACTTTAATGATATTTGTATAACGAAAACAAAAAGTTTCGAGTAAATAATCACTATACTCGTACACAGGTTCATGTGTACATGAAAATGAACTAGTTGCTCATTAAGATGTTTGTATTCAGACAAAATTCACTGGTTTATCGTGAAGGTTTCAGTTTTCAAGCACAACGTTAATAGAAGATTAGAGAAGGCAAAGTAGAGCAAATTCTTCCGCAACGAACTCTCAAACGATTAAATACTTGACAAAAAATTTAGTTAGTTAATTTAGTTACTTCAAGGATACTAGGGCTAGATTCCGCAACCATGAATTTTTGTTACCAGTGAACACTCAAAATAATATTCACCAACAGGCACAGTGTTCACTTTTCATTAAAAAGCGATTCCGTAAGAAACAATGAATTTTATTGTGCTGAAAGTGTTATTTCAGGTTGAATGATATGCTGATTTGTCAAATTAACTGTTACATACATAAGTTGTCGAGTAGATAATTTTAATATGCCTTTGTTTATTTTTTTACACTTCAAATATTTATCAAAAATCCAAAATTCAACGAAGATTTTTGAGTGAAAAAATTACTATTAAGTGTACACTTCAAAAATTCACCATTCTCTCCACTGCGGATACAAAAATCATAAGTGAACACTGAATTTGGCCCCTGGTCAAGTAACCGTTGAGGTACTACTCGTACGTTGGGATTCAAACACGGAGTTTAATAAGTTCCATCTTGCATATCACATTTTTATTGAATTCTTGGTTATCATGATTCCTCGACGCAAAGAAAAAATTATGTGAAGTATGGTTACAACAACATGAGTACATTATACTGGTAGTCTCGATAGTCCAGAGAATTAAAGCCACGTGGTGTCTAAAATATCAAGAAGTCCAAATTACCGAGACACTAGAAAAAATTTTTAACATAACTATTTATTTAGAAGATATTCACTTTAAAATCATATTTGTGCATTTACCTAAGTACGAAAAAACATTTTTTTTTTTCAAAAACCTTTTATTTCTCAGCATAGTCACTTTTTAGCTCAAAAGACTTAGTAAGACGATATTCCAACTTTTTTATATCATCTGAATAGTATGATTTTGGAAACCCCTCAAATACGCGTTAGTTTCGGTAATCACTTTTTCGTTCGAGATGAATCTTTTTCCTGCGAGCCATTTTTTCAAGTTTGGAAACAGGAAAAAGTCATTAGGAGCTAAATCTGGACTATGCAGTGGATGATCAACCAATTTGAAGTATATTTCACATAATTTTGGCGTCGTATCTAATGTTGTCTGAAACACTGTGTTGTCTTGAAGAATGAGCCTTTTTTTCTTCTTTAAATGTGATCGTTTTTTCTTGATTGCATCAACCAATTGATCCAATAATGCACGATAATACTTTGCTGTGATTAAGATCCTTCTTCAAGATACTCGATGAGCAATATTCCGTGTGCATCCCAAAATACAGTGCCCGTAATCTTGTCAGCCGATTTCAGTATCTTCGCTTTCTTCGAAGCACTTCCACCCACTGTTTCGATTGATTTTTAGTTTCAGGTGTGTAGTACCGGACCCGCGTTTCAGCAGCACTTATTAATCGACACCAAAAATCAACAGGATTACGCTTCATCATGTCCAAACACCGCTGTGAAGTGGTCTGTCGAACTCGTTTTTATTCGACATTGAGCAAACGCGGCGCCCATCTCGCTGATAGCTTTTTCATAAATGTTCGTGCTGAATGTTGAACACATGCTCATATGACATGTTTGCTATTTAACCAATCTTACGTAACTTGACTCCGCGATCATTCATAACGATTTTCTTCAGTAACCGCCTTTTTGGCCTTCCTGTTGCTGACACTGTTGCAGTTCTTGTTCGGCCATATTTCAGGAATCCAGTATTTTATGTAATCTGACGGAGCAGACTCACAGTAATGTTTATCGAGCTTTTCTTTTATCTCTTTCGCCGCTTTTCTTTTCAAATAATAGTGTTTAATCACTGCACGAAATTCACTTTTTTCCATCTTTTAAAAAACATAAAAGTTGCTTACTTCAAACGACTAATTTGTGAAATTTTAACAGCTGACGTTTGACATATCGCAATTTCAAAAAAAAAAGAAAAAAAATATGTTTGTGTTTGTGGTGCCATCTAGGGCTAGGTAGCTTTAATGTTAATCCGTTTCGTATATACATGAAAATGAACTACTTGCTCGGCAAGATATTTGTATTCGTTACGCGATTTAGAGTACTTAGGTGAAATTCATTGGTTTATCGTAAAGGTTTCAGTTTTCGAGCACAACGGTCAGTCAGAGAAGATTGGAACACAAAGTAGAGCAAATACGCCCGCAACGGACCCTCAAACGATTAAATGCATTAAAAAAAATTAGTTATGTCAAGGACACTGGTCAAATGACCGATGAGGTACTACGTTGGGATCCAAACACGCAGTTTTTTCAATTTTTGAGCACAACGGTTAGAGAAAATTGGACAAAGTAGAGCAAATGCGTCCGCAATTGGCCCTCAAACGACTAAATGCATGACAAACAATTTAGGACATAGGTCAAGTGACCGATAATAAGATCCATCTCGCGTTTCACAGTTTTAGTGAATTATTGGTTATTATGATTTACAGACGTAAATAACAAATTATTTGAAGCACTCGTATGGTTACAGCAATATTAGTACAGTATAATCTCGATAGTCCTTACAATTAGAAAACGTGTGGTGGCCGAATTATCAAAAAATCCAATTTTTTTTTTTTAAATATTCACTTTAAACTTCAAAATTTGTGCAGTTAAATTAGTATATGAATACATTTTTTTTTCTTATTCATTTGTTTATTGAATCTTCACAAAGTGAACTAACAGTAAGTATTCAAATCTTAATACTAAATACATAAAATTAATTAAGTCCAGCCAATGCTAGACAAAAATGTTTTATTTTGCACGATCAATATCGGTGAAATCACCTATTTAACGTTCTGATGGTGGCAAGGGTGTCCCTCCTTCTCAACCGAGAGTGTCCTTCGAAATTAAGTATATTGCGTGCAAGACGATTTGGATGAAGTTCCAATTTATTGATATGCCTTGTTGCGTACTTTGAAAATTCGTCTTTTACAAGAGGAACACAGAGATCCTTATGAATTCGTGAGTTTTTTACGTACCATGGAGCTGCGGTAATTGTTCGAAGAATTTTGTTTTGTCGCCTTTGAATTTTTTCGATGTTTGAATACAATACATGAATACATTTAAAGCATTTTTATAAATGCTTTCATTATTTGACGTACAAATATTTAGACATTTTCATTTCACAAACTTTAGTTTCATTTTGCTTTTTGCACGCAATATCTCAACAAGTGTTTTATTTGGTAGCTTCCCCATATAAGTGCTGTTTCATTAGCTTCGTAAACTTGGGAAATTGTAATATCCATCTCCACCGTTGCTGCATGACGGCGTTCAGTAAAGGGTTTGACTGCGTCCAACGTGTTGCGCGAATAGCGTACAGGATAGTCACGAAATAGCAACAAGAAGACATTCGACATAACTGGGGATATCGTATAAAGTGCAGCCGATGGACTACGAAAAGCGTCTTAATTATGGCATTTCATTCCCATTATATATGTAGTTTTGCGCCACCCTGTACTAGCACGTTGAAAAATACATCAAATTGATCAAATTGATTTAGAATTTTTAAAACTCTTTGCGTTTTATTATTTTAGCGGGGGCAAAATTTGTAACAGCTTTCCACAGCATTTCAGTGGGAGTCCCCTCACGAATTTCAGGTGAAGTGCGATTACCTCAAAAGCCCACAACACAAAACATTTTCAATAATCAAACAAAATGTTTGAAAACTCTCTTTCAAATTCTTCATCAACTGAACTTTGATTAGACAATGCCCCTGAAACAAGGAAACATCATTTACTGGCAAAGAAACAGAAAACAAGTGTCTTAAAAACGGTGCTGCAGCAATTCGTTTTAAATAGTAGTGTAGTTGCACAGTTGCAAGTCCAACTATGATACTATTTACAACATCAAAAACTGTTGGTTGCATTTTTCTTCGTCTTTTTTTTTCTCTTAAAGTTTTTCTTTAAGAATTCTTTAGCTTTTTTCTTTCATTGAATTGATTATATAACTGCTTTGCAAATTAAATTTGAAACAAGAACAGGAAAAAGAAAGAGAAAAATTTGCAACATTAAACACATGTTGAAAGTTATTAGATTTGATTTTTTTTTATTTTTTTTTTATACGATGTATGTTTTTTTCTAGCATTCAAATTGTTTAACTGAGTTTAACAAGGAAAGCAAAAAAGTAAAACACTTGTATTGTATTCAAGTTTATCCAATAGATACTTAAAGCCAGTCTCTTTTGAAGTTTAAATGGTAAATGGCATGCAAATTGCTTTGAAAAAAGAAAGAATTTTTATAGCAACGTTAAACTGAAGCAAATTTGATTTTTCTTGTCATACATTCGAGTAACATAGTCGAGCAGAAGTACTCGTATTCTTTTGGTAAATGTAAAACAGCATTTTTGCCAAAAAGTTCAAAGAACATAACAAAAATTTTATTAAAACAAAATATCAAAAATCATTAGATTGTATGATACTTGAAAGGTGCTCGGATTAAATACAAAAACATCGAAATTGGAAGATTGAATGATGATGATTTTGTCAGCTTTGTTTATTCGTAGTCATTGGTTTACAGTTAGTTTTTAGCTCAGCATCTGATATTCGATAAGGTGTTTAAGCTTGCAATGCCCGATGCTCTAAAATTTGTCGTTGAATGTGATCTAGACTCATGCATGAACAATCTACTCACTTATACCACCTGTTATCGTTTTTCTGTATGGGTTGCACACCGTCCGGGGAACAGGTTGTGCCTTGGCGTCGACCAAGCCAAGGCGCTCTGTTTCCGGGGGCGTTGTAGAAAACAACACTCTAGAAAGCCGCATAACTTATGATGTGTTGGACTTTTGAAACCCGCGCCATGGGTTGAAATTGGCTTAAAAGAGATTAGCAAGGCCACCAGGCATAGTTGCCATATTTGACGATTTATCGTTATTTTGACGATTTTGGGTGCTCAAAATAGTACCTTGACGGTTTGACGATTTGAGGCCTGTTTTTGAGGATTTTTGTAGATAACTACATACATACTTAATTTTTAGTTATTTTATGTAAGAAATGAAAATAATATTGAGAGGTAGAAAAATATAGTAAAATAAATCTGTTTGTAAAATTTAAATGATACGCGATATTTATTTTGGAGTATACATTTATTGTATAGTTTAGAGATGTATTTAAAAGACAATATGTGAATAGTACTTGAAAAAATTATAACCAAAAAAGTGTTTTGTACACTTCATTTCTTACAGCGTGTGCTCATATATTAAGGAGACTTATATATGAAGATAAATTCGAAACTTTAACTTTTATAAATCCATGCAGTATTATAAAAGAAGAAAGTGTCTTTTTTCTGATGTAATCAAAAGGGGTTCATATTTCATAGGAGATTTCGAAAGACGAGAACTTTAATCCGAATTAAAGCAAGGTATCCTTGGAAATTTTGTGTTACGATACAGATATGACAATGCTGGATTTTCGGAATCATCAGTTATCAAAAATGATTCTTCGGTCATTTTTCTTTCTATGGGTAAGTTTATAGGAAAAACATTAGTTAGCAAATGTGAGAGTTTGCATCTCGGTAAATGAAGCTTAAAAAAGCCAAAGTGAGAAATTAGTTGAAGAAACTATTTTCAGAAGAAATGTTATATTCCTACTAAAGAACACTTAAGACTTAGCAACAAATGTTTTGGCTTAGCCATGTCCTATTTATTAAATATACTATATGAAAGCAAATTTCCAACATAGCATGAACAAATTCCTTTTATTAATTGAAATCCATTTGAATAAATGCTTTATGTACAAAAATTAGTGAATGTGTTTCTATGATACATTTTATATAAAGGCAGTAGTTTTTTGTAGTTTTTTATTAAAGGCAACAATGTACTGTTTTGCTGTATTTTAACCTATTAAAATATATATTTTATACAAAAACCAATTATTTTACTAGCTGACGATTTTGACGATTTTTTCCGCCAAATTTGACGACTTTAAACCAGATTTATCTGGCATCTAAGCCCCCAAGGAGATTCTGTTTTGCAGATCTCTCGGTACTGATCATGGTTGAGGTGCTTACCTTGGCTAAAACGTTCTGGTTGTGATTTAAACCTGAAATCGCAGGAAAGGTAATTAGTATCCTTGATAACTATGGTGCAAGACAGTCTTCGGCCGCTAAAAAACCCCCATTGTGCGGTTAACTGTACTGTAGGGAACCAGGTTAAACGGCTGAGCTGGAAAGCCGCGGAAGATTCTGCCTTGCAGATATCTCGGTGCTAATCATGGTTGAGGTGCTGAAACGCTCTGGCTATAGTTTATTTGTTTATTTATTTATTTAATCTATTTATTAATCCAAGCCCTTAATTGGGCCTAAACCTAAAATCGCAGGAAGGCGAATTAGTATCCCTAATAACTATGTTGCAGGCCGGTTTTCGGGGGCTAACAACCTCCCGAAGTGTGGTTGTCTTGCAACAGATACCTGTACTGTGAGGAACCAAGAGTGAAGATTAGACTGGTGAGTTAGTTAAGGGCTGATGCTCTTAACTACCAACTCATTAAGCCTCGTCTTCCATTGGCAGTTGGGAAATTGCATACAGGAGGGATTAGGAGACTCGAACTCTTAAACAAGCGGTTCGTTTATAGAGCTATAAGCTTAGAGCAAGCCCGTGGAGTTCGTCCATCATTAGATTAGGCCGTAAAAGCAGGTGCTGATGTAAATCAATTTCACAAATGTATGGACACCGCTTCGTATTTTACGGCCAGTGTCTTATTTTTACACAGCCAGTGTGGCATGCCCAGCACTAAGTCGCCGTTTTAAACCGATCATTCACGAAAGTGCTTATAGACACTTTCGTGTACTCGGCTTTACTATTTAGGTTTCCGATTAAGAATAACTGGTAGTCATGTTATTTAGCCAGATAGATTAATTGACTTATCGCTTTGTAAGCAATTTGTATTCACTAGCATGTTGTGTGACTTATAAGCTAACTGTCATATTAAGCAAATATTTGGCAAAATAAGTATAATCACTACAATCAACAGACCTCAAGTACTTATTTATGAGCTTTGTTTTAATCAAATCATCGGCATCTTGGCCTTTTAATTTTTGAACGACAATGTTGTAACATCACGATGTTTATCGGTTTTTATTACAGAGAGCGTAGTATGTCCCTTATTTTGAACGTTTTTAATAAAAATTTGTTGACCCGGTATTTTAAAAAAACGAACGGTCTTGTTTGTATTGTTAAGGCAGATTTGTTTCTTAGCTTTAAATCTGACTAAAGGCCATTATTACAACCTAACGATAAAGTTCCTGATAGTTAACCTGCATGTTAGTTAACGTGAACGATAACGTCACCATTAAATTTTTTTCATTTTTGCAGCTTTAAATGCTTAAAGTTCCCTTTGAAATTTACCATGAGGATAACCCTGCTGTTAAGTTATGAGCTACTTTTAAGGTTCATGTTAACTTGTGATAATAAAAAAAAAATAAATTATCTGTAAGATAAAATCATAATGTTAACTATTTGTTAGTTGTAATAATGGCCCTAAAAGTTCTAACTAACATGACAATGGTGGTCTATAGCTGCCAAAGGCATATCCATAAATTCCTATACTTGCGAGTATAAGCTACAGCATGCATCTGCTGCGACGCCCTCACATGCACACTAAAAAAATCTCCGTGCGAACCACATGCGGTTGATACTTTGTTTGAAATTCAACAAAGATCATCAAATTAGTTGCTCTATTGGCTTTACTGAAGTAACGTCACACTGCGTAGATTTTCAAAAATCAATTTTAGCTTTTGTTGCTACTAATAAAGGGTAGATTTTAGAGAGGTATATAACTTTGAAATGGAAAAAAAACAAAGATGATTTTTTTTTTAAATTCGCATGAAATTTACTTTTTAGATAATCTTCTGGGATTATAATTTAAATATGACTTCTATTATATGGCTGCCACGATTGACTTGGACCTAGTCTAATCTGGAGTTTTCGAACATTTGTGGCCATATACACAGTAACATAGCAAATGTTGTTTTTGAATGGTCAATCGTTTCGAGCTTATCGGCGTAGACTAGCCACTTGACATATCTCCATAGAAATTAGTTTAGCGGCATTAAAAAAGCGCTTGAAATGTGAGACTATGCAGTTACCAAACGTTTTCTTCAATATATCAATTATGGCACGAGGTGTGGCATGTTGCGCCATCTTGTTGAAGACACGGCTCCTGCACCCGATGGTTATTCAGTAGATGAATGAAGAAGTCAGTAATCATGGTGTTAAAGCGATTACCATTGACTCCAACGTTCTGACTAGCTAAGTTTTTAAAGAAGTACGGACTAATGATTCCACTGAGTTTCCACATACAACAGTTGAGGATAATTATCACTCTAAATAAGATAGTTGGCCCGTGAATACAATTTTTTCTATTTAGCCGCCGTTTACAGGATAAACTCTTTGCAGTTAGTTATTTAGAAAATGATCTGTAAAATCGTGAAATATAGAAGTGTTGCGGGTCTGAAAGTAAATAGAAAGCTACATCGATTTAACTACATAGTACTTAAAATAATTCTATTGAAATGTTTCAATATTTTTTTGTGTCCCCTAATGATTGAAGATAGAAGCTAGGTATGTTCTACAAAAGTGCTGTGATCTCAAAAATATTGGAAGTCTGTCATTCGACACCTCTAGGAGCTCTATGGGGCTAGTTAGGGCTGTTGACCCTCATATGTTAAAACCAAATATTTTTTTATGCGGGCCCCTTAAGGAGGGCAGTTAGGGGCTATACATGTTTACAGCAATTGTAGAGGGAGAAATTTTAGTGGGGATCGGTCTCACATTTGACCCCCCTAAAATCGGCTCAGAAAGTTATGATTCTTCTTGAGGATTTTCCGCTGTTTTGCCCTATCTTTGATCCCGATGCGAAGCCTTTACCCCCATTTTATCGTCCTAAATTATTGGCTCAAGCATTACTAATCCCTACAAAATAAGAGACTCTAGCAGATCCTAATCCAAAACCGCGCACTAAGTCTCTCCTATTGAACATTACGAATGTTATTTTTCTCAGAAAATTTTGTCAAGTAACGAAAAGAAAAACATGTAAACATGAAATATTTTGCAGAGCTGGAAATTGTTACACACCACTTCGTAGACAAGCAAAAACCATATACTTTACTTTATTAAATCTGTATATATACGTATTTATTTTTTTAATGAAAGTAATTTGACATTTCTTATTGGAGCTGGCATTTTGAAATACATATATGACATAAGTGGCGCTCTTAATGGCAAACATTTGTTTAGCTTTTATCATATCTATTCAATTATTTTTGTTTTACTCCAACAGCATGCGTTCGAAATTGACACTTTTTTTTCTAATAAATTCATTAAATACAAAAATCTCCTGCTGGTTTTAATTAACTTTTACATGCGTATAAACTGTGCGGGGCAGTTTAATATGTAATTAATTAATATGACTTACTTAGCCGCAGCGCCTCTAACAAGTTACAAAATCACGCAAGAATATAATACAGTAGCAATTAACTTTTCTTAAAGAGTTTTATTTTTGTAGAGATCACGTTTTACTGGTGCCATGCGTATTGTATTTTTTGTAAAAGGACACACAACAATGTCTTGAACTTATGCTGGCATTCAACAAAATTAAAAATTATTATCAGCACTCTTTGAGCGTTGTTTTGAGTTATCTGAGCCGACTCGTCAGTTTGATCCTTTCGCTTTTTGTAAAACTCGATCGAAGAGACTTCATGTAAGCGATCCGACAGTTTAAAAAAGCATTGCACGTCTCAACACTGCACACAATTTTTAAAGCATTCATGCTTTCTACGAGTATTTGATTTTGTTTGACCTATGTTAGTATTTTTGGGAATCTGTAGAATTACATATAATCATATTCAAATCATAATATCAATAAAAGGTCTTTGTGGGATATAAAATATCATGACATTAATGTTTATATAACAGGGTTGCTGGTCAATTTTGCTACATTAAGAAACTCAAATAACTTTTTGTAAAGTAATTTATTTTTTAGAAATTCCTTTGAAAAATAATATGTTTTTATTAAAGTAATTCATTAAGTTTTGAAAACAATTAAATTCAAATGGCCTCCATCCTCGTTGACACATGTACGACATCTTATCAAAAAGTTATTCATTACTGCCTGGAGTATTACAGCGGGATTTGTCTCAATTACCTTTCGAATGGATTGCTTTAAATCGTCCAAAATTGTTGAGAGGGTTTTTTTGTAAAGTTAAAAAAAATCAAGTACAGTGCGGTCAGGAGATCTAGGAGGCCAACGGAATGTGGAGTTTCTTGAAATCAGTTTATTGGGAAAGTTTTGCCTCAATTCTGTCATAACACTCGTGGCTATATGACAAGTTGCCCCATCTTGTTGAAACCAAATAGTGTTGAAAGGGATTCTGTTTCGGCGCAATTCAGGACTAGAAAAACTCTTTCAAAAGCTTTAAGTAACGGTCTCCAAGACCGTTTTCTTCGAAGCTGTAAGGCCCGACAATGAATCTTGAAGAAACTGCACACCACACTGTGATGCGAAGTGGATGTAATTGCATCTGCTGGAGTATCTGTGGGTTAGAATTACTCCATACTCGACAATTTTGTTTGTTAACATTGCCGTTTAAATCAAAATGTGCCTCGCCAGACATAGAAATGCAGTTCAAGATGTTTTCACCCTCTGAAACCATTTAATGAACTCACAAAACTCAAAGCGAATCGGGAAGTCTCTAGGGTTCAGTTTGTTTGTTATTTGATAAACTGATTGATATAGATATAAGTTTAAATCTTGGTGCAAACTTGTCTGCAGTGACTGTCTGCTGACACCCATTTGAGCAGATAAACTCCTTGTCGAAACTCTAGGATTGGATTGTATGACACCAGTTAAAGCTAGTTTCCTGCATCCAAACTGAGGGATCTCGATGATAAGGCCTTCTTGCGATTGTGCCACGCTCGGCAAAATTCTTAACGAACCTCATTATACTCCATATGCGAGTGCTGCTAAACGTGCGCCTATATTCTCTTTGGACGGAAACAACGGGCTCTAAAATGTGAAAGCGTTGCACTATCCAAATTCTTGTTTTGTTGTACCAATTCTCCATTTTAGTTAATAAATAATACATTTAAAGATCATTATATAAAACACAACGAAAATGGAACAGGTTAGTTATACAGAAAATACGTTATTACGTTTTTTTCTTGGTAGCAGCTTTCACCAGGCACCCTGTATTTCGGTCATGTGACCGTCACGTACAAGGCGCAATTTGAAACACCAATTTCTACAAACTTTTTTGGCATTTGCATCCGTATTTCGCCAATAACTCATTAAATATTGATTTTAATGCATTCAATTGTCTAAATAAAATTCGAAGAAGTTCCACTTAGCCTCAAGTTGTATTGAAACTTCTAGATACGATCACCAATGATTAATTGACAAAACGGAAATCAGCACGTCCTCAAGTCGTTGTTTTGCAAACCACTCGATCGCTGATCGTGGTTGAGGTGCCTGCATCTTGTCTAAAACGTGGTTCAAACCAAAAGTCGCATGGAAGGGTTATGAATAATCCCTGAAAATTATGGTTCATGGCCGATTTTCGGGAAACTAATTACAGTCCCTAAAGTGCTGTTATCTTGAAATAGATACAAGTAATGTAAGGAACCAGAAGTGATTGAAGAACGAGTAAGTTAGTTAAGGGCCGATTTTCGGGGAATTAATTACAGTCCCTGAAGTGCTGTCATCTTGAAATAGATACCTGTAATGTAAGGAACCAATAGTTGAAGGGCGAGTAAGTTAGTTAAGGGCCGAATTTCGGGGAATTAATTACAGTCCCTGAAGTGCTTTTATCTTGAAATAGATACCTGTAATGTAAGGAACCAGAAGTGGTTGAAAGACGAGTAAGTTAGTTAAGGACTTACGTTCTTTATAAACTTCGGCACCCAACTCGCGAAGTCTAGCATTTCTCTGACTATCTAGGGAATTGCATACTAGAGAGATTGGAAGGCCTGAGCTCTTCAACAAATGGGTTTGCTCATATGGCTACAAACATATGACTACACACATATGCCAAGACGTTGCCGCTGTGTAAGCTTCGTGGTGGAGTGCTGATGAGACGTGAGATAATTCATCAGACGAAATTGGTCTACCGTACGATTAGAACGCTGTGACTGGTGTTGACGTAAATCAATTACTCATTTCTTCCAGTGCCTCTAGTTTATCGACAAGTGACTTTACATATTCCCAAAGAAAATAATCTAATGGGGTTAAATCACGATCACAATCCTGGTGGCCAATTAATAGGACCATTACATTAAACTATTTTTCCAAAAAAAAAAAAAAAAATGCAGCCAGCGATGTATGTCGACCGATTACTACAACAGCCCATAAAGCGCATCAAATAATGTCTTTCTGTGGATGTAATGGTATTGCAATATAAGTTTGTGGACTATCTGCAATCCAAATGCAACTACTCTGCTTATCAACGTACCCATTTAACCAAAAACAGTAAAAACATTTTTTACTGGAACTTCCAATAGTATCAACTTGAGCTCCAGCAGAGCGTGGCTCCGTCAAGTGAGTAAACATTTATTTACTTTTTCCATAACTAAGTAATAGTATATTATTAAAAAGTTTTTATTTCAAGCACTAGCATTTTTGGCCATCCCAAACTAGACAAAAACAATTGTTAAATGGGTTAGCAGAATGTGTCAAATCAAAATTGTGAACTTAAGACGTACAATTTCACGGTTTTTTTTTCTGGAATTGAAAGCTATCAACACTATTTTTAGAAAATGCTTTGGCTTATATAAATTTCCGAAATTTTTGCAGTTTTCATGCATTGCTTGTTATTTCTGAAATACTATAATAGAGAAATTTCAGAGTAGAATATTCTAGACGACACGATTCGCGTTGTGTTCCACTTTTGTTTCAATTTATTTCTTTGTTCTCTGATATCTACACCAAGAACGAATATTTCGCTCCATTGCAATAAACCAAAATAGTTCGAACTAAATTCCAATTTGTAATCAAACAATTTTTACAAATTTAATAGAAAGTTGACAAAGGAAGAAGGAGGATATCTAAGCTAGTGTTACGTAATCAAATAAATTAAAAAAAAATATGTCAAATTCCAGTCTCAGCACTTAGAGCAGCAACTGCTCAGAACAATTAAAATCAATCGAACCATAAAAACAAAAATACAATGAGTTATTGCGACAGCTTTTCTTGTTCTCGTATCACTGACCAAGATAAGAGAAATTGTACGAGTATAATGATCATGTGCTCGCATGTATGATCAAATAAATCTTTTAACCAGATCTTGACTGAATAATGTTATTGTGGTCGCAAGAGTGACCATGTGTTGCAGAGCCTGTTTCAACACTGGGGCAACAAAAAAGTAGGCAATTTTTCTTTTATTTTTAGTTCTATTTTTATATTATGATTTAATACCGTTAGATTACACTGTCACTATTAAATATTTTTTATTTTTTTTTTATTTAGCCAGATGTTTTAAAGCTGTTGGTTAGGTGTTTGTGTGCCTGCTTGTTAGCTAGAGAAAATGAGTCTTTAAAGAGAGTGTTTCGGCAAGAATGTCGTTTATAAAGTTTTCTGCTAAAAAAAAAATGCGTTTATGAGGAATGATGGTGTCAGTGGTAAAATAAATTTTGATACGTAACAGATAAAACGATAAGATTATAAAATTCAATAAGACAAATTGTTGTAATAAATGGGTTTTTGTTAAAGAAAAATGTACATATTTACATGCATTTCACAAATGTGTTTGCTAGATCAAAGAAAAGATTACTTATCAGTCTTCGAACATGTTCGCAATCTCAACAAAACCATATAAAAAGTCAGGTTTATATAATAGGAAAACAAGATAAAAAATCCTCAAACATGCTTTGTGAGAAATGAGTACTAACTAATATCGGGTTTCCCAGTAGGAGAGTCCTTTTTAAGTATGTTCATATTTATTATTTTATATTATATGTATGTAATTTTTGTGCAAATGAAAAATATAAAATTGGGTTGATGTCATACGAGTACACTTGCTTCCGATTGTTAAAAAATGGAACGAACACTTTACAAACATTTGGAAAGTTTACGGAGACCGCCACCGTTTCAAGCATTCGAAGCCTGGTCAAAAATTTTAAAACACTTAGGCCTGTTATTACAACTTAGTGTTAGTTAAAGGTAGGATTTTATGGGCCAGATAAATCACACTTCATTATTATAATTTCCTTTTAACCTGAAAGTAAAAGATAAGTTACCGGGAAGACAATCCCACCTGTAAATTTTAACGGGACGTTTTACGGTAAGTTGTAATAATGCCCTTAGCTAGTTATGAAGATCAAGGCTGGTTATGGAGATCAAGGTATCGGAGTGCCTGCAAACGGCAATTGTTGCAGTAAGATGATAATGCAGTTACTGTGTCTTGCACAAGACAGCAAAGATCTTAACGACTTGTGATGTCAGTTTTGAAATTCATGTACATCAGCACTTGCCATCACGGCATAATCTGATGATTTACCAACACCATGGGGTGAATTATTCACGATTCATTAGCGCCTCCGTGTGGCTTGCTAGGCTCACACAGCTCGCAACTTTTCGCTATAAGTTCGTAGCCTTATAGACGAACGCCTTGCTTAAGAGTTCAGGCCTTCAAATCTCTCCTGTATGTAATTTCACAACAGTCAATAGAAGACAAGGCTTAATGAGTTGGTACACCTAAGCCCATTAAGAATATCAGCCCTTAACCAACTCACCAGTCTAATCTTCACCCCTGGTTCGTCACAGTACAGGTATCTGTTGCAAAACACCTGCACTTCGGGGGGTTGTTAGCTCCCGAAAAGCGGCCTGCACCATAGTTATCAGGGATACTAATTCACCTTCCTGCTATTTTAAACTACAGCCAAAACGTTTGAGCTAAGGTACGCACCTCAACCATGATTAGCACCGAGATATCTGCAAGACAGAATCTTCCATGATCAGCACCGAGAGATCTGCAAGGCAGAATCTTCCGCGGATTTGCTGGCCCCCGTTCTGCGAATTTTAACCCTTGATAAGAGGTTTGTAAGTCCAACACAACATGAGCCATGCGGCGCGACTCTTTAGTTTTGTTTGCTACAACAAACTTATGGTGTTAGCAAGACGAGCCACTTATGGCCGAGGAAACAACCCATTTATTACAGCAAAATTTTCTCCAGAATTTTTAGTGCCAACTGAATCACCAATATTATGTGAATTACAGCCGTGCAGCATATTTCTTTGAGGTGTACTGATATAACCACATCTCTGAGAATAAGTCATTGAAAATTTTATGAGAGAAGTAACAAGGGTCACTCGACTGATATTTCATATCATAGTTAATCAGAACGTGACAGTTTTACAATGCAGTAAAAAAATAACAACTCTCTCAAAAAATTTGTGTTTTTTTCTCAAAAAAACTCAAAAACTGCACTCTTTCTGACAAAACCTTTGTAACAGGTGGTGCAATATTAATCATTCAATTTCTTTATGGAATAAATTTTGTTGGAAAATATGATATCAGCCGAGTAATAGGCACCGCGACTTGAAGTAGCCCCAAAGGAGGAAGTGTGGGATGGTTAAATCGAGCGATCTCTAATCGACAATGCATGAGATTACGAAACCAGAAAATGCTTCCTTCGCAAGAGATTTTCAGATTATGAAACGTGAAGAATATGTAGGTAGCGTGCGCAGAATTCAATTGCTCTATTCACAATCTTGTGCAAATGGCCTTGCATCATTGCATTTGCAAAATAATGGAGTATATTCTTGCTTTAGACCAACAAAATACACCCAAAAATGTCACTTTCGCAATTGCAGAAATATGCAATCTCAAATGCACAAGATTGTGAATCGGGCTAATATATATATTATTTTTAGAGTTCGGTGGTTCCAATTACAAAGGATGACATCTTACTATTCACGGAATTCTGTTGGATTTTTGATATTCAATCAGTGATTATCAAAGCTAGAAAAAAAATATATTCAATCAGTGATTATCAAAGCTAGAAAAAAATATCATATCTCCGCGAATTATAAATAGTGCATGATTATGCATGCTCATCGTAATATAAAAATGATTACAAGGAAATAAAAACAAATGTGTACAACCGTAACCAGACATAAATAAATGGAAAAGTGCGTATTTATAATCGCATAAGCTACAAAAATGTCAAGCCAATGACGGCATATGTAAACGAGAAGCCTTTTCACCTACAGGGCAGGGAATTCAAAACAAAATAATTGATTGGAACTTAATCTTGGATGTTCAGAGTTTACAAACAACTATAGATACAAATTCATTCATATTGAACATTCATTTGACAAAGTAAGCGTAACCGCCCATTTTGGCTTGATATGTAAACATATTACGACATATGTAAACATGAAGCATTTTCCACTTGATCTTGAATGTTTAAAGTTTACAAACATCTAGAGATATAAATTCACTCACATTGTGCATTCATTTGACAGAGTAAGCGTAACCGCTCATTTTAACTTCTGTTTTTAAATGATTCTACAACGGTGCTTCAAAGTAAACAAGAAAATTGTACTACTGACTATTACAATCAAACATTAATACAAACACTATGCAGGTTGCAAATTTTAACAAGCTGGTAAAGCTAATTCGAGTACGCAGAATTCAATGACATTAGCCGTTTATCGAAGTTTGTACGCTAAAGTACTTTAAAAACGATATTCTTATACTCTGTTGGCTATTTTTAATTTTAAATTAAAAAAGTTTTTTCACGATTTTTTTACGCAAATTTTTTTGCGTTTTTTTTTAACGCAAATTTTTTTTCTCTATTTTTTTTCGCAAATTTTTTTTTTTTGCTTCTAGCTTAAAATTAATTCGAATGCGCCAAAATTATTCCGCAATATTCAATTCCAATCGAGCTAAGTACTAACACAAAATAGACTTAGGGATATAGACTTAGGGATAATTTATACAGCGATTTAGAGCCATTTCTTTTTTCATAATACTCTTTTAAACCTCCTACCAAAAACCTCATACGATGAATTTTAAGTCATGTCGTTTTTGTAATTGTTGTCGTTTTTGTAATTGTTGTCGTGAAAAATAATCGTTTGTCTCTTTTTACCCTTTTGGTAGTATCGATGTGGTTACCTTACCAGCCGAATGAAAATAAAAGAATTTAAAAAATAATAAACGAGTCAAAAAGAATTTAGAGAAAAAAACTTTTTTTAATTTTAAAAAATTTTCAGTACAAAAGAAAAAGACATGCGTTTTAGACATGGCTTTAAATCATCGTGAACATTTGCTCTTCTGTATCATTGAAAATCCTCGATGTAGTGAAATAAAGTGATTATAATTGAATAATCTGTGCTGATTGAAAAATGTTTACTCTTTTATGAGGTATGCAAACGGGTTACACTAAGAATATGTGTTTTATGTGCCTGATATAGTGGCAATCAGTGCAACAAACATGACTGGCCTAAACGTGAAACAGTTAAATTGCGAAAAATTAAATTGTGGAAAATCCACTTACATATATTAATTGATAAAGTTTTGTTACCGCCGCTACATATAAAACTAGACAGTGTGAAAAACTTTATTAAAGTACTTAATCGGGATGGAAATCCGTTTAACGAATTATGTCGTATTTTTCCAATATTAAAATAAAATTTTAAATATCAAAAGTTTTAAAATAAAGGAAGATTTTTATTAATTTATCTTATACTAATATATTGACAATTTGAAATCATATTTCGTTTTTTACAGGAATACTTAATGAGCCCTCAGATGCCCTCAGTATGGATGAGCTTGAGACATGGGACTATGTAAAAGCGGTTATTGACAACGTTTTAGGAATTAATCGGTTTCAGAACTGGCGCATTCATATAGAAAAACTTCTTACCGATTTTCATCGTATTAATGTATTTAAAGATTAATTTTTTGCAGCTGAGTCTGACGTGCGTGGAGAGCTATTCCATCAAGTGACGGCCAGACTTGAACACTGGGATAGTGGTAAAAAATGGGATTTGCTGCTGGGACTTACAAGAAGACTTGCTTGAAATAGAAGAGTGATTAAACGATGTGACAATAAAGCACTTTTGATAACTTAATAGCAAAAAAAAAAATTATTTAAAAAATTTTTGCAAATTGATTATTTTGCGCAAATAAAAATTACCATGTTTTTATAATATTTTATTGATTTTTCGCGAAAAAAAAAAATAAATTTTTGGAGAACAAAAAAAAGAAGAATGTCATGTAATCTTGTGTTTATTCAACAGAGTTGAATTGATTTAAATATAAAAAGTATCCTAAAAGTATAAATATACCTTTTTTTGCACTTTAGCGTACAAATTTTAAATCAAGAATATGAGCGCTAACATCGATAAACGTCTAATGCCATTGAATTTAGAGTACTCGAATTAGCTTTACCAGCAGGGTGCACACAAGGCAGCTTTAATAGGGTAGTGGTATAAGCACAGCTGTCTTTCATTTCTTTTGAGTAAATTTGTCAAAAACACATAGACTTCCTTGCTTTTTCGTAATACATGTTGATGTTCCCTAGTGTTGTATTTATTGTAATTCTGCCGCTACGAGTACCTGCATTGGGCGTACAGCGTGTTACAAAAAAATTCGAGCACATTTTAATTATATTATCAAGTATTTGCTAAATGTGATTGTACTTTTACAATCAGGTTCTTTTTAAATTTCAATATTTTGACAAATTCCCCCATTTTACAACTGTGACTTGCCAGTTGCAAATGTTAGCATTATTTGATCGTACTCCACTTTTTTTAAACATACTTATATCTTTTTGTTTCTATTAACAGCAACAGAAGCAACAATGGCAGTTACTAATACGTGGCCAAGCGTTAGTTGTAGATTTAAATCGAGTGCACTCAAGTCGAATACGTAAAGTGTGCACAATAATTTGTCATTTGCATGATTATTGGCCATCTAACAATGCGATCGGACGAATGGATCATTAACAAACAGAGCCAACAATAAGACAACGTAAAATAATGTAAAATAGTTTGTTGCAAATGTTGCAAACATGTAATGATAATGATACACATCAGCGCAACACAGCCTGCACTATTCATGCCACCAAGTGTCAGTAGACCAAAGTAATGGATCAGTCATTAAAGCTGACTGACATAAAACAGGCTATAAAACGAAAACAAGTATTATTATTTAATTTTTTATATTTTTTTTATTTTAGAAAAATGTGGCAGGAGGTTTCGTTTGGGACACACTTTTCTATGCATTCCATTCGACTTTAATAGCGTAAAGCAATATGCGTTGAAAAATATAATAATTTTTATTTTTGATGACTTGTTGTTTCATCACCTGAAATAATTACACGCATTAATTGTTCTTCACTTCGTGCATCAATTTTGTTTAATTAAGGAGTGGTAAATTGTTTAATTTAGTTGTCGCAAGAATTTGAGTAATTCGGAACAAATTATTAGATGTACAACATTGCTTACGCCGTTTTCCAATAGACGGCTGTAGCGGTAAGTTGTGGTCAAAATATATAGATCGTAGATGTCACACAACAAGTTAAGGTGTTTGTAAATATAACGACATTGAAATAGATCGTAGATGTCATACAACAAGTTAAGGTGTTTGTAAACATAACGACATTCAAATATTAGTCGATTGGGTTCAGTATCATAAAGTATTGCGTGATTAAACATATTTGCTTATTAGGCAAATTCTGCTCATGCGCGGGAGGTTTTAATTTTCTGTTTTAATATGAAGAAATTTGCGGCTGAGGGTCATCGAATGCTGTCAAATATCCATGGAGAGCCGCTATTTCGAAACAACGTGCCGAGAGAGGTTCCAACGCTTCAAGGACGGTGTTTTGGCGTCGAAAACAGCAGAGGTGATTACTGAAGAAAATATCATGAAAATCCTTGATATCGTTATGAATGATTGCCGAATCACGTTACGTGAGATCGTTGAAATGAACATTTTGCATGAATATTTGGATATGAAAAAGCTATCGACAAGGTGGGTGCCGCGTTTGCGCGACAGACAGACCACTTCACAGAGGTGTTTGATAAATGATAAAGCGTAATCCTGTTGATATTTGGCATCGAGTTATAACTGTTGATGAAACGTAGGTCCACCACTACACACCTGAAACCAAAAATCAATTGAAATAATGGGGAAGCTGCTGGAAGTGCTCCGAAGAAGGCGAAGACAGTGAAATCGGCTGGCTCGGTTATGGTCACTGTATTTGAAGATATACACGGAAACTTGCTCACCAATTTTCAAGAAAAATTATCTACAATCACAGTACTATCGTGCATTATTGGATCAATTGATTGATTCAATCAAGAAAAAACGATCACATTTAAAGAAGAAAAAAGTGTTCTTTGTTCAAGACAACACGCCGGTTCACACAACATCAGTTACGATGCTAAAATTATATGAAATACACTTCGATTTGGTTGCTCAATTCACCTTATAATCCAGATTAAGCTCCTAGCGAATTTTTCTTGTTTCCAAACTTGTAAAAATCGCTGGCAGGAAAAAGATTCATCTGAACAAAGAAGTGTTTACTGAAACTAACGCGTATTTTGAGGGGTTCCCTAAGTCTTATTAATCAGATGATATAAAAAAGTTGGAATATCGTCTTACTATTCGTAAGTCTATTAACGAGTCTAGTCCGTATGTTGGGAAATAAATGAGTTTTGAAAAAAAGTATTTTTCCTACTTAAGTAGCTTCAATATCAATCCGCTCTCGTAACTCTCGCGTTGTTCGAGAAGCTCGAGCAGTTGGAGAATGTAAAACAACTGCAGATTAAGTTTGGTCTAATATTTCAGAAAAATTCAATAGTATTGATCCACTAGTTCATACACCTGAAGAATGGCAGAGTATGGGCGTATTTTAAGGCAAAGTTAAAAGAGAAAAACGAAAAAAAAAACTAAATTTTCCATACAGCTTGAGGAGGGCATTATTTAAAATATTCAGCAAATACATTATCATCATTAGAAAGACAGAAATAAACGTGAATTCTGGGTGATTCGCATTAAAGGAGCTGTTGGATTCGCATAGAAGAAGCTGAAAAAAGGGCCAGTACAATAGATCGCTGTTGGTCGCAGCGTAAAAGTCAGTCTTGGGCTGAACTCCATTACATTACCAAAAAACTAGAACAAATCAAAAATATGTGTATTATTTGAAGTAGAACTAAACTTGAAAAACAAACCTACAAGAACAAAACTTATTCTTATAAATTACTTGTATCATTTTAGTTTGTTCAAACATTTTACGATCGTGAATGAATTTCATTTGCCTCTTAATTCTTTTAATTACGTACATACATCTCATACTTTCAAAAATGTCTTAATGTTATTTTTATGTATTTTGGGTGGCAACTCTTCACTTTTTGCCTTTCATATATTTTTGTTTTTCTTTTTTTGTTAATTGTTCTTTTTTATGATTATTACATATACTTATCAACAATTATACACATATACATACATATTTATATTATCAACGTTTTTAGTTTTATTTCTAACGGCTTTAATTGTTTTGAAATTATTCTGTGGTTGTACATTGTTCAAGCAGTTATGTTGAGAAAAATTGTATTTATTTTGTTTTTCCATGTTTGTTGGTGACTACGGTCGGATTCAACAGAATGGTAAGGGTTCCGCTTAAAAGCTCTAAGAAACAAGAACAGAGTCAGCTTTTAGGGACTGCACAAGACCGAAGGTCGTGAGCTTACCTGTCCAATAGCGAGGCTGAAATGGGCTGTGTATAGCAGCGGGGTGACTATAGTCCTATCGGGCAATAGTTGCGTACTATATTAACGGTCTTAGCAGGACATTTTCACTTAGGTTTGTACCTTGACAGACATATCGGAATGCGTGGTGAGCACGTTGGATTCTTTTATCGGGTTTTCGAGTTGGTATGGATCTGAACCGTTGGATGAGCTGGTTTCACAGGCGGCATATCTCGATCAGGCAACATATCTGGGCCAAAAAAGGACTTACATGTGCTGCTGCTGGTCATGAAACTGGATGCCTGTACAACCTAATCTAACTTAAGATCGGATTATATATTTTATTAATATTATATAATGGTATTTGTCTGGCTCAAGCTCAGCCACCGAGCTGTTATTTATTTTATCGTCTATATTTGCTTCATATTGATCACATATTCAATCTGTTATAATCCCAGTTGTTTGTACTGCATTCTGCTGTCACTGAACCACCAGTTATTTTTTATTTATTTATCAACGTACGTATGCATGTATGTTGATAGTCTCTGTGCCGTGAGATGTATATGTATGTATATTTATGTAAATAGTTGAGCTTACTTTAATATTTCTAATATTATATGATGGTATTTGTCTGGCTCAAGTTCCGTTTTAACTAATTTAATTTCAACACTTTAAATGCTGTGATAACGTTTGTTTTGGTCGTTCCGTGTGTTAAGTTCACAAACATTACTCCCTCCCCTTCCTCCTTCTCATAATATACTTACCTAGTTCCAGTACAATGCATATGTAGGGGCTATCCCCTGAGTACTGGTCCAAGATGAAAAAAAACCTGGTTTTCGCCAAGAATTATGTTTAACTACAACAATAATTGTCGCGATCAATAACTCTTGATCAAAGAAGACAGGAAAAAATAATTGAATACAATAAGCTTGCAGACAACTAGCTATTTCGCAGCTACCACACTGCTCATCAGCACCCACTACTATTCGAACTTGGTATCATGTAAACATGATGTATTTTAATACGGCCGCTTAACTTATTTTACATAATTTTTTGCACCGTTTTTATTTTCCAAAGTAACTATCAAACAAATTATGTTGCTGACTGTATGGCAACATTTAAAGATAGTGTCACTTCTAACCGTAGGGAGTAGCTGTTCCCTTCTTTAAAACACAATGTCTGAGTGTCTTGAGGAAAGAATCATGTAAAACAACTTAAGGAATTTATTAACATAATATTTTTCTTCATATATATCATATACACATAGAGGGTCATTTCATAGCACTGATTACAGTGCTACTTTACACTGATTACAATGCTACTTTTTATTTTTATATCGCTAAATCCATATTTTCCACATAAAAATTACTCACGAACACAGGCAGAGGTTATTTTTTTAATAGTGCGGGTAGGAGACTGGCGGCCTGTGATCGGAATGTATTTTTGGTAATGTCTGATGCAAAACACTCTGACAATTAGGGAGATATGAATATGCTAGGGCCTATTATTTTATGGGATTTGGTAGGAAAAATGCATGCGCCAAAAATTTATAAAGAAAGGATGAGGGTCAGAGATCGGGAAAAACTGCAGAGTATCCACAAAACAGCTTCATAACTGTCTGTTAGGGGGGTAAAATGCAAGACCGTCCCAAACTAATATTACTTCCTCTATATTTCTCGTGAACATACATAACCAAACTGCCCTCCTTTGTTTTAATTTCGACTAGTACTCAAGGACCTCCATATACATATGCAGTGCATTATACAGAACTAGGAGAATATGCTGTGAGGAAGAAGAAAGAGGGAGTAGTATTAACATTTTACTTGAGCTTTCCAACGTTATAAAAGATTGGAAACATGTCTACAGGCAACCTATTCCGAAGACGAAGCGTACGGCTAAAAAATGAATTATCTCTGTAGTTAACGACAATCGCCCACAAATGAATGAATATAAAGTGGGTCCTAGAAAGATACTTTGGGGATCTACTGCTTCGATTGGCTGTGAGGGGCTTATAAACTCGCCTTCTCTGATAACGAATTTCCGGCAACATCAGTAGCTTTCCAGAAGCTTGTGAGTGTTTGCAGGCAAGTTAAACTTTATTTTGTGCATCAATCTGTCGTGATACACTTTATCAAAGGCTTAGGAAATGTCAATGAATATAGCTGAACAATACTTCTTCTCCTCAAAGGTCTGTTTTATGACATTGACTAGTCTGTGAGTTTGGTCTATGGTGCTATATTTAGCCCAAAAACCAAATTAATGATTAGATGATATCGCCATTAACAATTTTCGAACAGTTTTGAAATTGTTGGCAGTAGACTTATTGGTCTATATGACTCTACTTTAGTGGGATCCGTCCCTGGCTTGGGTATCCCAGTAATCATAGACACCTTCCACTGTGCAGGATAATACTGAAGCCGTAAAAAAGCGTTAAAAATATAAAGTAGAACTCTTTTAGCTACACCAGGTAACTGTATAAGCATTTTGCCAGTAATTTGATCAATGCCTAGAGCTTTCCTGGGGTTGGTGTTACTTATAATGTTTTCGACATCTTAAAAGTTAAGTCTCCAAGACACAGCCGGTCTAACAGCACATGGCGGAAATTCTGCTGTAACATCCGCTGAATCATTTGTGGTAAAAACATTTCTCAAATGGTTAACATACACCATCCTCTTTTAAGAATCGCTTCTTGCCCAGTCGCCAGTTGGAGCTCGCAAAGGTGACTTACCCATTACGGGTCTTTTCAGACCTTTTGTCGCTTTCCACAGGGAATAGTCAGATTGAGGAGTACCATCTAGGCTTTACAAATATGTCTGTGGATTTCAAGCAGATTTCTTAATTGAGTTACGCATTCCCGTAGCTTAACTTTATGCTGGGGAGACCTGCGAATTTGCCACTCTCTTCTAGCTCTTCTTTTTTCTGAGAGATGTTGCTCAATTTCAGCCGTATAGGTTCAATTGTTCTCATTTCATACATCAATGTCCTCACGTGTTTTCACGGCAATATTTTCCGTACAATGAGTCCTCAAATATTTTTTATATTTTAGCCAACTGACTCTAGTGACGGTCAACGCCAATTCACTGAACGGGGAACCAACCTCCTGGAGGAACGAAACGGAGATTATAGTGGGTGAGTGATATTATGATAATTCTAATAAAGGCTCCAGTTGCATCCATTCGAAGGGAACATTTTTTGACACTCCAAAATCTATAACGCCTGGGATTTTTCGTCGGTCTGACGGCCAATAAGTGGGGTGTTCGCTTGAAATCACATCTAGGCTCATTTTTGCAAACGATGTCAAAAAGCACGCGGCCTTTCGGGGAAATTAAACGTGTGTTTCGTGTTATAGTCACCAGCCGCTAAAAATTTTGTGATTTGAAAAAATGTAAATATTGGTTTTCTGTTACTAAAAATCGTTGCGTTGAGTTAATCGAGGAAATAACAATTTTTTCCTGAAAATATTCAATATTGAATATTTTTCTTAAATAAAAATTAAATAACTGAATTTGAGCAGAGACTTAAAAATGGTTACGATTTTCCTTGATTATTTTTATCATGGCAGCTGATCATTAGTCTTCAATTACCAAAATAATTTAGATTTTTTCTGCTACTTTTATTTCTTATTTTAAGAACGAGGTAAGATTTGAAATATGCTGTTTGATGGCACTAAATTGTACACAAACAGTTCTATTTTTTAGCACACTACTGTACGCTTTCCAAAGAAGTTAGCTGTGAATAGCGTGAGTACTTGTCTTATATTTGCTTTTTTTGTGAATTTGATGTCCCTTGAAATAATTTAAGTGGTAAAAACACTTCTTTATGTAATTTTTTTAAGTTCTTTTAACAAGTTGTGAATGTTTGGGGTTTTCTTTTGCGCTATGGGTCATAAAAATTTAGGTTGCTGCACCGTTTTTCGTTAAAGTATGCCCAAATGACGTATGTTAATTATTGTTTTCTCTGCTTTAATATCATTTATGTATATGTACGAGTATCGTGAAAAAATTCAACAACTACTGAATAAAAGTTCAATGACATGACATTTTCGGTTGTAAATTTTTTAAAGCAACATGTACTTGGACTCAATTTCAGACATGAAATATGATTATTATTTAATTTAATTAAGTTCAGTTTAGTTTAGTTTTCTTTCATAACATTATATTATAATTTTAAGGTTCTTAATTGTCTTCTTGAAATGAATATGAGCTGAGCATGAGTTGCAACATAACAATTGTTAAGCTGGCTTTAGAGCATTTCTATTGCATGTTGTTTTTTTTTTATTATTTAATAATAACAGTTATTGCTTTTGAAATTTTCAATTTCAAGTTTAAAATGCTGTAAGCGGTTTTCTTTCAATGTATTCTAGTATCTAACAATATATATATATTTTCTGTTTTTATTCTGCTTTTCTATGAAATAACAAGAAGTCATTGTCTTCGTGTAGTATTTGAGATTTGAAGAGGATGTTAAAAGTTGCATGCATCTTCTAATATGATGCAAATGTATGCAGCAAATAACAATTATAGGTAGTTTTGAGATTTTGGTTTTAAATGACTTGTTTGTCATAAAAGAAATGTAAATAGTTTGGGGCGACTTTTATGAAAAGAAGATGCCTGCGAATGGGGAAAATAAAGATAAAGATATGAAAGAAAACAAAAAATTTAAGAACAGTTATATATATATTCAACAGTTGATTTAAATTAAAATATTAATACATTGTTACATAACAAATAGTTTTTTTCTTTTTAGTAGCAATTCTTGTGTTTTAAATAAAAAAAATAAATAATGGATTAGACTTGAGACATCGAATTCCAAAACTACAAAAAACGATAACAAATAGCAATGTGAATAAAAATGGGCAGTTAAATGCAGAGCTCGGTGGCTGAGTGGTTTAACCCTTTAATACCAGTATCTAAAATATTAATCAGATTTTTTTTGCGAATTTTTTTTTGATTCCAGAAAAAAAAACGATTTATAGGTTAACAAAATCCATAATCCATGTAAGTATTTGCAGACGATACAGCAGTATTATGTTCTGATATACTTTCAGAAGACATAATTTATAATTTACAAAGAGATCTAGATGCGTTAGACAAATATTTCAACAAATGGAAAATAACATTAAATGCAGATAAACCTCAGGCTATATACTTTACAAGAAAAAGAAAACCTTGTTATTGTTATATTCCGCAAAGAAATACCACTTTTTTAGATACGGAGGTAATGTGGGAGCAAACAGCAAAATATTTAAGAGTTATCCTAGATACAAAAATGAAATTTGCAGAACATATACAATATATAATAAATAAAGTGAATATTCTAATCCGCATACTCTATCATTTCATAAGTCGAAAATTTTCTCTTAGTGTCGAAAACAGCAAAATATTTAAGAGCTATCCTAGATACAAAAATGAAATTTGCAGAACATATACAATATATAATAAATAAAGTGAATATTCTAATCCGCATACTCTATCATTTCATAAGTCGAAAATTTTCTCTTAGTGTCGAAAACAAAATGCTAATTTTTAAACTAATTTTCCAGGCCGTAATAATTTATGCAGCTCCCATGTGGGTTAAAAGTGTCATATTAAAAAACTTCAAGTCGCACAGAATAAGGTACTAAAACTCTTATATAATCTTTCTTGGTTCTTTTCAACGTGCAGACTCCACGCAATTTCAAACAAAGATCTTGTTCTTTCCAGGCTAAATAAACTAACCGCAAATTTTTATTATAGTTGCTCCATGTCCGAATATACCCATATTAATGATTTAATATCAGATTAGGTAGCTTGTAGGTTTTTAGTTATTTAAGTTGTTTTTATTAAAATCTTCAAAAAGGTTTTTTTAAAATTTTATGTAAATAATTTTTTAAATCACTATAAATACTAAGAAAAAGTGCAAAAGCTTGAACTATTTAAATATAATTTTAAGTTTAAAACGTAAATATTATTTGTTAGAATAATAAATTGAAATTGAAATCCATAGTTTACATCAAGTGTGCCCAGGCCTATGCGCTTGATGCTGAATTGTTTTTGTAAATGCGCTTAGCTATAGGGCTATGCTCTTTAATACACAAATACTGCGCTCAGCACTAGGAATGAAAAATACACAAACAACTTCTTCTTATATATTTTTTTTCGTTCTCCACTGCACACACACAAAAGCAAAGCAACAACACTTTCGCATGTTTTGCTGATAAACATTGACGACAGCGATTATCAGTGTGAATTTTGTCTTTGTACATGTTTAGCTTTTTAAAACAAAAAATATTAAATAAAAATAGTTTTTCCTTTAACGTATTGGTGTTTACTCTTCCATATAGTACTTGTGGGCACCACTGGTTTACATGACAGCATTTTTAATTGAAACTGTATTAAGTTTCGTGTAAGAAATGAAATTAAATGTGCGAGGACATTTGAAATGTTGACTGTGGTATAACAGGTTTAAGGAGGGCCGAGAAGATATCAATCATGATGCTCGACCTGGTCACCCGCGCACGTCAAAAACCGATGAAAACATTGAAGCAGTGAAGAAAATGATTTTGGATAATCGTCGAATCACTTTCAGAGAGGTTGCTAATGATGTTGGTATATGTTCGGCTCATGTCAAGCAATTTTTACGAGAGTTTTGGACATGAAGCTTGCGGCAGCGAAGATTGTTCCAAAATTCCAAAATTTGAAATTTGAGCTGTTGAACATCGTCAACGACGATCCAAATTTCCTCAAATAGGTTATAACTGGTGACGAATCATGGGTGTATGGCTATGACATTGAAACCAAAGCCCAATAAAACCAATGGAAGCGCCAAGACCAAAAAAAAGTACGTGTAGTTCGGTCAAATGTGAGGGTTTTGCTTACTGTTTTCTTCGACTACAATGGCGTGATGCATCGTGAGTTTTTGCCAAAATATATTACTTTGAAGTTGAACGCCGTTGGCACGAAGCAATTCGCCAGAAACGCACAGAATTGCGAAGAAAGCAACAATTATGGATTTTGCACCATGATAACACACCAGCTCACTAATTGATTCTTGTGCGTGAGTTTTTGGCCAAACACAAAGCCGTTATCATGTATCAACCACCATATTCACCGGACTTGGCCACCGCTGACTTTTTCTAAAACTGGAGACAGATTGACGAGATGAAAAAAAAAATCGAAACAAGAGCTGTTGGCGACACTACAAAGCACGCTTCAGAAGTGTTTCTAGGATTGGAAAAAACGCTATCAGAAGTGTATTATATCTTAGGATGATTGCCTTGAAGGCGACAAGATAGTTATTGATGAATAAAATAATAATTTTTGAAAAAATTTAAAATACTTTATTTCCGCTGTTTTGCAATAGATGGCTATAGCAGTAATTGGTAGTCGAAATAAATCGTAGATATCATACAATAAGCTTAGGTATTTGTAAACATATAGCCACTAAAATATTAGTCGATTTGTTGTCGTATAAACCTTTTTTCTGTGACAATGCCGTATTTTTTTTTTTTTTTTGTGGGCTGACACAACAGTGGTAGGAAAAGTTAGTTTAGGTAGGCAACACTGGCCGTAAGTTGTATGCCTAAGAAAAACGAAGAGTTTTGGATGTGACTTTTTGCATGGAAGAAGTCAAGATGGCAGTGTGGGGTTTTTTTTTTGTGAAAAATTTTGCAATTTTGGAATTAAAAATTGAAATAAAGATAAAAAAGCCAAATAAAACTAATAGAATGGTAAAAGAAATAAGATACTGAGCCACTTAAACGAATAAAAAACAAGAAACAAAGAAAGAAAAACTTAAAGAAAAATCAAAGTGCTACTAACGCCAAGATACAAAAGCAGATAAAATTTGTATAAAATTAAACATAAAATTTAGAGGAAATAAAATAAAGGGAAAAAACCTCCCCAGCACCTATATCTTGTGAGAGAATAAAAAGAAAAGAAAACCAACCTTGCAAATTTCAAAAAGGAATCCCCACACATAGTGGCCGCAGCCAAGCGCCCATTTAAGAAGAAAGAAGGGAAAACTACACCACCGCAGAGAAAGCAGCCGTATTGTGCAGTCGACGTGGGATTTATAGCCGGTAGTCCAGCAACAGAATGCAAAATGTTTAACATTTTGTTTTTTTTTTTATTTTTGCACCAGCCACACTGCATTGTGTCTGCATCATAAAGATATTCTCGACTAAACATGTCAGCTTACGAGCCAAACTCTCGTGTATTGCGTGTTTTAATTTTCTGCTTTAATGCGAAAAATCTGCTGATGAGGGTCATCAAATGCTCTCAAATAGCTACAGTGAGGCTGCTATTAGTGAAAGAACATGCCGAGAGTAGTTTTAACGGTTCAAGAACGGTGATTTTCGTACAAGACCGGCTTGGCGGTAGAAGGTAGAGAGAAAGTTGTTGAAGGATTTAGAAGTTGTTTATTTTTAATCTTGGACCAGTACTCAGGGGATGACCTCTACATATGCAGAGCATTGTACCAGAACTAGAAAAATAGGTTGTGAGGAGGCGTAAAGAGGGAGTAGTGTTTGTGAACATTTGACTTGAACTTTCCAACGTTATAACCGACAGAAAACACGTCTGCAGGCAATTTATTCCACAGGCGAAATGTTCGACTGAAAAACAAGTTTTCTCTGTAATGCGTTGTACCACAAATGGGGTAATCGACCACAAATGGATGAGCTCTCGACGATGAATGCGTGCTACGTCAAATTGTGCGAGGTGCGGAAACAAGATCTCTAATCTCGCCAGAGCAAAATCTATTGTAGTAACGATAGAACAGAGTAACGCACCCAACACTGTGCCGATGCTCCAGTGGGTCAATAGAGTTAGATACACTACTGTCACCGATACGCTTATTCGCCCTCTCCTGCATACGGTCGAGTAACCCTAAAATAGACTTTGAAGCACCGGCCCAAACATGAGAGTTGTATTCCATTTTCGGTCGGATGTAGGTGATATAAATAGTAAGAAGGTCGGAGGGAGTGAAGTACATCTAAATGTGTTCAGTCCACTGAATATCACACTGTATCTTCATTCCAAGAACATCAAGAGCATTCGATTCCTCAATATTTATACCATCCATGAGTAGAGATGAAACAGCAGTTGCAGTCTTTCTTTGGGGATATTTACAACAAAAATATGCGTAAAAAGGCCAAGAGAGTTCGGCACTTTAATTATGTTTCAAAGCAATAGAAAAAATATGTAAGGACTATCGGATAGTAGTATGTCACTGAATACGTGGCGAGCGTTTGGCTGATGTTTTGTTTCACACATAATTGTCATAGATTATAATAAAAATATATGATAATTCTCTGAAAGCTTTTTGTTTCAATTATAATTAACATCGTGCGTTTTGGTTGAATCATCCTTTACAACAAAATTTGTCTGTTGCAACAAAGTTTTAGCAACCAGCAATCTAGATACGAGTAGAACAAACTCTTGCTTTTTGTAAGACATTATCATTGCAAGTAATTTATAATGGCAGCGAGCAAAGTATTTTTGTTTTACAAGAAATCCTTTCGGAAGAAGTCTTCAGGCAACTGGGAACAAAAATATGGTAAGAAATTAATAAATAAATATCAAAATTGTGACAACATACACTTAATCATACAAAAGAAAAGAAGAAGTTAAAAGGTTTCTTAATGGCAAAACAAGCAAACATGGGGAAACATTGCAAGAAGTTACAAAAAAATAGCCAGTTGTTTGTTGTTGTTTGAGGCCACAAAAAAAATTTTTTTTCCTATTGTTAATCATTCAAGCGAAAGTACAACCAAAATTATTAATTTGTTTTTTAATGAGGATTAATTTAAAATTTACAACAAGGCTAAATTAGAAACAAAAGCTGGTCCAAAAGCAACATTCATCAGCCGCTTTAGATACATTTCCCTTTTTCTGTGCTCGTCTATGTTAATTGCTGTTTGATGCTTGTTATTACTTTTGTTTTTATTATTATTTATTTAACGTTTTTACGTTTACATTAAAAAAAAAAAATCTTAGAAACACATTAAATTCATTTCCAATTCATTTGTTGTGCTCTTAATTTTAATTTATGCTTTTCAACTATTTTTGTTTTTTTTTTTTTTTGTAATAAATTTTATTTATTTATTTTTTGTACTTTCTAAATCTATTTAATAACAATAAACCTTTGTTGTAATAAGTGTATTGATGAATTTGTTTTTGTGGATGTCTTTCTATTCAACATGCCGACGATGTTGGTTTAGCTGCGCCAACCTTTTGGACTTATCGGCGGCGTTCTACAGTAGCACAGTAATTCTCACAACAATAATAGTAATTCGTGAATAAGTGCAGTACTAAGACGAATTTACACAGCAAGCTGGAAGGCGAATTCAGTACTGTGTATTTTGTTATTGTAAAACTTCCTGAGAATGCCAAAATTCAAATTCGCCTAAGCTGGGAAAAAATATTATATAAACGTTATAACAAATTTTTGTAATTGTTTGTAATTAAAATCACAGACTATATTGGGTTTCGCACTTTTAAAATCACAAAAATTTCTTGAAATTACACTAAATTTTACAAAAAAATCTTCAGATTAAAATGGCGTAAAAAAGTTTGTAAACACCAGAAAAAAAATGTACAGGCTCAGGAAGAAGAAGGAGGGCAACAAAAAGCTATCACCTGCGCTGTCAAGTTCACCTTGTAATGAATTCGCCTTGTGCTGTACCAAGGCAAATTCATTATTATATCAGTTCGTCTGTACCTACTTTTAAACTTTTCTCATGCTCTGCTCTTCACACCCACACGACTGAAATAAAACACTAACAATGCACGAGTTAATTATCAGCAACTTTTGACAGCTGAGGTTAAAAATTCGCGATTTACACAAACAAAATACATGTTGTTTCTTTTAGTGTTGCATTATTGTAGGGGAGCGACTACAACTGGAATTTTTTCAATATAATAATTGAAAATAAATTTGATAGCTTCAATATCAATCTGCCTTCGTAATATTAACGTTGGTTTTAGCATAGATTTAAAAATGGGGCGAATATTTTTTAATAAACTAAACAATTAGTTTACCGATGAGTTTGGGTGAAATTTAAAAAGGGAAAAAATTGTGTTTGTGCTGCCATTTAGCGCTAGGTAGCTTCAATATCAATCCGTCCTCGTACTTTTGTGAGTGGCTTGTATTAATAACAATTGCCGGCGTCCCTGACAAAATAAAAGTTAGCCGGCGAATATGCTGCGCCAGCGGTATAATGCGGCGCCAACAAATTTTTCTTATTCAGCCGCCAAAAATAAAATTTATTTGGCCAGCTTCACATCAGTATTTTTATTATTTCTCTTATTGCAGCATTTATGATTCATCATCGCCTTAAAGCCGAAGAAAAAGAAAACAGATTATCATTTTCATTTGGGAAGCATCAAAAACTCATTATTGGACAGAAGTGTTTAAAGCATTGCTGCAGAGTTCAAAGAAAAATTTAAATAACCTAATCAAATGCAATTAGTGAATTATGAATGAAGAAACATGAAGACTTCGCGATATGAGATTTTTGCATTGAAACGAAAGTTAAAGGAATTTTATGAAAAAAAAAAGAAATCAATAACACTGGGCAACAAATTGAGGCTCTAAAAACTAAATAAAGGTGTTAATTTTTGACATGTTCGTACTAGCAAAGAAAAAACTTTATCGAAAGCCAGTCGCTTGTCTCAGTTATGAAGTTTTTCGGTTATTTACAATTAATCATAGGGATTATTAAGGAAGTGAAATACTTCCTTGTCAAGATGTTACTTACGAGTACTATTCCCAAAACATATTTTACACTTGTCTTATTCAGGGCTGGACAGTATTTAGTTAGTTTTTTTAGTTAACAAACACAAAAATTGCGAGGCTTTTTTGCTTGTCTGCAGTAACACCCAGGGTCTGTGGCAGGAATCAAACCTGCGACCTCGAAACTGTTGGTCGAGTACTCTACCAAATCAGCCATCGAGGTAACCAAACTAAATACAAATACTTCTATTTGAAACACGTATTTGGAATACAATACGTGTTTTGTTGTTGTATAACACGACCTGAAAGTATTTCATGTGAAAATACATTTTCACAAAATAATTTTATTTATTATAATAAATTGAAAATAAGTTGTTACACACAAAAGCTAAAATCGCTAGAAACTACGGCCATTAAAATGTTTATCATTTTGCAACACTGTAATTTAGGTTTCAATTGTTTTGTCCACAGCAAATCGATTTTACACTAATTACGTGATATCAATAATAATATCCACATATTCGCCACCAGCTTTTTTCCCACACTTTGGATATAATAATTGTAACTATGGAAAACTTTTGATTACATAAATGTCTGTAAAAACTGGATTAAATTGACTACAAAATAAAAATTTGAGGCATTTCAGTTATATTTTAATGAAATTAATGGAGAGGTTGTAAAGGAGATTTAATGAGATTTTCACGCTGACACCCAGCGTTGTCAACTTTGAAACCTTTGAACCAAAATGAAGAAAAAAGCGCGTTATTTCAGCAAAACCACACCAGGTTTAGAATTTGTTTTTTCGTTTTTATTTAAGCACCAATTTTATACTATAAAAAGTATAATATTATTACATTAAAAAAACGATAATGAAACAGCCTTTTAAACAGCTAGTAAACGATCAAACTTTGTTTGATAGCACCGGCTGATGGCATGCCTTCTAATTTGTTCAATAGCTAGAACTCGTGTTTGTCAAACTTGGCCTCTAGTGCGATTCTGGTACTGGCATGTGGACAATGACATGTTTACCATAATTATAACGATATTCGATATTGCGATAACGATATTCAGAAACAGTATTTAATTATATTCGCTGTCGACTGAAATCAGGGGTCTAATCACCGCATACGATATCGAATTAACTATCGTATCGAATAACATTACGATACATCTAGATTATGGCAAACGATGCATGTCGGATCGCAATTTAAAACAAAATGTAATAGATTCAAGACTGTATGTTTCCTAAAAGTACGAATACAAGAAAGAAATTGTTTAACTTTTTTATATCATTGCAAAACAATTCATTCGATATCGTGTGCCATGATACCAAAATGAAAAATTTCGATAATATTACTCGATATCGTATGCGGTGATTTGGCCCCAGCTGTTAGTTTTACTGCCTATTATAAAAATACAGCTGATTACCGTCGTTAAAATTATATTGTAAATCGTTACTACAAGGGATAAAATATGTCGAAAAAGTTGACGATTATCAGATAATTATAAGTGACAGAATAGCACAACAAGCCATCAAACTCGTGTAATAGCCATTCTATCAAACACAGTGTGAATTACATGTTTGTTTTCGCAAAAGAACAGTGAAAACTCGTTGGCTAGAGTGGGTGTTTATTTTATTGATATATACGAAAAATTGCCAGAATTGTAACAAATAGAAGACGAAGTGCATCATAATCAAAATTTGAATCAAACGTTTTAGAAAACTTTAAGAATTTATAAATTAATTTGGTAATTTATTAATTACTAAAACAGTGGTGAACTCACGCGCCTTCCTAAACACGAACTTCACTATTCAGTGTCTGCTTTTATTATAATATTTGACAAACTGGGCTTGAAGGTTTAATAGCAAAATAGCAATTTTTATAAAACAGCAAATTTTGTCAAATGAAATGCAAAAATGTAAATTATTAAGCAGTGAACTATTTTAGTTATATACATATGTGCAATATTAACTAGCTAGTTGTGAGTTCGAGTCCAGCTTCAGTCAAGAAGAAGGATTACTTTTAATTATAACAATAATTGCTGTGAAACAATAAGACCAAAGAAGAACAGAAAAAATAATTGAATACCATTAGCTGGGGGACAACTAGCTGTTTCGTAGTCGCTTCACTACTCATCAGCACCCACTGGGATTCGAACTCGGGATCATGTGAACATGATGTATTTTTAATACGGCCGCTTAACCAACTCAGCCACCGAGCTCTTTAATTATTCTTACGTTAATGTTGATTACATATATGCAATTGTTATATTGATCACATATATGCAATTGTTATAACCCCAGTTGTTTGTACAGGATTTTCAGTCACTGAACAACCAGTTTTTAATTTTTATTATTTACTAATAATTCTCCTAACTGTGAGACGTATTTGTATGTAAATTATTAATCAGTAAACTTTTTTTAGTTATATGCATATGTGCGATATTAACTAAATAGTAGTGATTTCGAGTCCAACTTCAGTCAAAAAGTTGTCAGCTAGTTGTCCCCCAGCTAATGGTATTCAATTATTATTATTTTTTTTTTTTGTTCTTCTTTGGTCTTATTGTTTCACAGTAATTATTGTTATAATTAAAAGTAATCATATATATATATATATATATATATATATATATATATATATATATATATATATATATATATATATATATATATATATATATATATATATATGTATATATATATATATGTATATATATATATATATATATATATATATATATATATATATATGTATATATATATATATATATATATATATATATATATATATATATATATATATATATATATATATATATATATATATATATATATATATATATATATATATATATATATATATATATATATATCTCAGCTATACGCGAACCGATTTTACTGTGTTTCACTAGCAAACCCATTAATCGATTGAACGTTGAAAGAAAAAAGTTCGTAAGTCTAATGGTTTTCTCAGCAACGGTATTTCAACGGCCGACAAACGGACAGACTCACATTCAATTCTAATTCAGAATATATATACTTTAGAGGATCTCAAATGAAAATGATAAAAATTACAAATGGAATCACAAACTTATATATATATATATATATATGTGTTTATAAGATGGAAGACAAAATATTTCTTATTCCTATTACTTCTTCCGGCGCAAAAAAAAAATTAATAATGAACATTTGTATTTAAATATAGCGAAGACAGTAAAAACAACACGTGTGCATAGAATGGAAGACAAAACACTATTCTTATTTCCTAAAACTATTCTTTTAATAAATTTCTTCGAAAACAATAAGATATATTTATCTGCAAAATGTACAGGCAATCATCGACTTACACAAAAAAAAATTATAGTAAAAATATTTGTCTGACAAAATAATTTGAATGCATAATATCAAAAAAATAACCTCGGATATCGTATTTTGTTAATATTTTAAATTATATTAATATATATATATATTATAAGTAAATTATATTTACTAAACTTTTGTTTGAATCCACGAATTCCTTTACAGGTCCGCATTCAAACAATTTATTAATTGAACACGAAAAAATTTTTTTTCTGTGTACAGATAGATATACCTAAACTGGCACTTTGTCTGGTTAGCAAAATTTGTCATGTACATGCAAATTGTATGAAGCAAACTATAATAGCGCATCCTACAAAATTCTAATCTAGCAGGGGGTTAGCAAGTTAAATTGGCTGTGGAAACTTGTAAAACTTTAGCTGTTTTCATTTCTTTTTTTTTTAGAGGGTTTTTTTTAGGTCAAGTTAGCAATACTTTTGACGAAACATTGGCGCTGTTATTTGGATATGCTAGTTGGTACTACTTATTTTCCGCTTGTCCTAACCAAGTTAATTGTTGCACGTAAGTGGTTAGTGTTAGGGTTTGTGTCGTTTGGGCTGTTAATGCTCATTCCCTCTCGGCGTATATCTATTCGCCTAGCAGAGAGGATATCCATTCCCAAAATAACACCCTCCGCTAGACTGGGAATCTCAGTGTCTTTTCTAGCGGTATGCTTTTTATTATAAACTATGGTAATAGTAAATGAACTCAGACTTGTGGCCAGCGGCTAATTCGCCATTTATGCTGTACACACATTAAGAGTCTACTTTGGCCTATGCGGCTGCTTATGAAAGTGCGGGAAGCACCTGCAGCAATGAGTGCGTTAAGCCGTAATCCATTTACGGTGATTGGAATATACATGCGGCTATCGTGGGGATTGGGCTCACTGTATATATCTGTGGGGAGTTTCTGACATTCACACCTCCCCGATAGGACACCATCATCTCCGCAGTAGGAGCAAAAAATCCTTGGAGCCAGCTTACATGTATATCTGCGATGGCTTTTCCGTTTGCAATTCCAACAGATGTCTTTCCTCGTAGAAGGCGTGCTAGTTACCATATGGGAAGTCTGTGGTCTCTCTTCTGACATAACGCTTCATGTTCATCGTTTAGGGCCGAAACGTCATGATGGCGAACGTAGTGCTTGTACTAACTGCTTAGCTGCATTTATATGCCCTATGTACTAAACTTCTGCATTATTACGCTGAAACGGCATTTGAACATATTCATTTGACAGTGGAAACTTGTAAAATTTTAGCTGTTTTCATTTCTTTTTTTTTAGAGGGGTTTTTTTAAAGGTCAAGTTAGCAATATTGCTTTTAACGAAACATTGGCGCTGTTATTTAGATATGCTAGTTAAGAGTTGACACGAAGAGTTCAACGCGCCAGTTACGTATGACTTTTAGAAAAAAGGGAAAACCTCGAACCCTAAAAAGTGAGCCTATAAGATATTGCATACTAAAACATTGACAAGTTTCATGCAATCATTTTACTTTCAACGACTTATTGAGTATAATTTCTCCTGAGCTCAAAATGTATTAACACTTGAATATATTTGAATTGACCCTGCAACAGATCAATGCAATTTTGCTGCTTTCGCTTTAAATTTGGATTCACTAACGAAACGCAAATGAAAGAAATTCAATCTTAGCATATGTATACAACTATAGGCATACACACATACATATGTATGTATCTACTCGAGATGATCATAAAATAAAAACAATTTCCGGCATGATGGCCACAATTTCCTAATAATCAATATCAGTTTGTTTTAACTTGTGTACAATTTTAGTTTGTAGATTTATGTTGACTGGCTATAATACTTTTTTAAAACATTAAGAAAGAAAAAAGCTCTTAAAATTTCTAAAAGCAAACAACAATAGCAATTTTGAAACGAACTTGAACTTTTGCAATTTTATTTTTCTTTTCTTTCCAGCTTTAATGTTTTCTTTTGGACTGCAATGCACTGAGTTCAAGACTAATCAGATCTTTTTCTTTTTTTTTTAAACTTAAATGGACTTTATGTATGTTGATGTTGCAAATGTTGTTGCTATTGATGTTGTTGTTGATGTTTTTGCTGCTGCTATTTCTGCATCAAACTCTTAAATGCTGGCAGTAATTTACTAAGTTGGTATTTATGCCTTTTTTTGTTGCTGTTGCAGCCAGTTGCTTTTGTTGCTTTAACGAAACTCGAAACGAATTATCAAGTCATATTTTAAATTGCAACCAACATTTGCATCTAGTTGTTTTTATTGTTTTCTATTCTATAAAAAAAAGCAAAATAAACGTAATATTAGTAACTAAGATGATGGTTAGTTAGTGTTTACCGGCTGTTTCATTGCCTATCTATCCACTATATTTCTGGTTTTGTACTATCTTATTTAAAAACAGCATTTATGCGATACAATATATATTTTTATTTTTGATCGCTGATCAAAAAAATATCCTTCGTCCTTTTTTCAAGCCTCTTGTTTTGTTTAAATGAGGTTTTAATCATGTTATATTTTTTCCCAGCTTTTTGTAGAACGATGCAACGACCACATTCAGATAGATAAGAATATCTAATTTAAAGAATTTGGGAAACCATACCAAAAATAAACGAAAATTTGTCTTGCCAATCATACAAACAAAATTGTTTTTTACGCACTGAATTTTTGTTGCAATGCACGATGTTAGTTAAGCTATGTGCACACGGTTGTCAGATGTTACAGTATTGTAAGATCTGGCAACATGCTGACAATGCAGTGACAATGAAAAATTTTCCAGCAGAAGTAAATTGTGTGCTCTGTCGATCGTAAGAAAATCTTACAATTTCATTGTCAGACTATGGTCTGACAAATAATTCATCTGACAACAAAAATTGTCATTTCACACGGTTGTCAGATTGTTACATGAAAAAAATTGCCAGACATGTAAGGCATTGCCACTTATGTATATCAACAACCATCTGTGTGGCAGTGTTGCCCATCACTCTTTTTTCTGACAATGATGCCAATGTCAGGTGCATTAATTTTATACATCTGAAGCTATATACACACGGTTCTCAGATGTTACAATATTGTAAGATCTGGCAACATGCTGAAAATGTAGTGACAATGAAAAATTGTCCCGCAGAAGTAAATTGTTTGTTCAGACGATCCCAAGAAAATCTTACAATTCTATTGTCAGACTATGGTCTGACAAATAATTCACCTGACAACAAAAATTGTCAGTTCACACGGTTGTCAGATTGTTAGATGAAAAAAATTGCCAGACATGTTATAAGGCATTGCCACTTATGTATATCAACAACCATCTGTGTGGCAGTGTTGCCCATCAAACTTTTTTCTGACAATGATGCCATTGTCAGGTGCATTAATTTTATACACCTGACAATTAAACCCGAGCTTACAATATCAGCCAATGTCGACGAAGAGTGTTCTCACGATTGTCAGATGCCTGACAACTTTGTCGTCTTACAATTGATTGACAATGGTTTTTCTGACAACGTTGTAAGTTAAAAATTGGCAGTTCACACGATTGTAATACACGATTGTAATACAATTTTCTGGCAATATTGTAAGATCTGACAACCGTGTGTACGTAGCTTTAGTTATAAATTATTCTATGTTTTGTTTTCGAAGTTTATTTCGAATGATAAAATAAAAAAATTTAACTACAACATTTGCAAAACCTCAAAAATTCAAATTTTTTGATTTCTTTTTATATCTTTTCTAAACAGAAAGATGTTGCGCACCAGTCAAGTCCAAATGAAATACTTTTCGTTGTAGAATTACAAGAAACCCAAAATTAATTAATCATATTTTAAGGGGCATAAAAACATGCCTAGCTATAAGTCTAAGTCGTGGTTTCTTACCCGAGTATATGACGCGGAACATATAACATACTCCACATGCCTTTAGAGTATGATTAGAACAGAACAAATGCATGTTAATTGAGAAGTAAATGAAGCATTCTGAAAGTCTCTGCAAGGCCAGGTGTTTTGCATGGATTGATACATTTTTCCAGAATGAATACTGAAGAATTTTGTTTTCTGTCCCTACAGCAACTTAAGTTATTTGGACATACTTGCGTTGGCTGTCACTCGTTCATTAGAAAATATTCAGAGAGTAATTTTTGGTTTTATTATAAAGTGTATGAAAGAATCAATTTATTGTGGTACCCACTAATATTGCGTACAAACATTCAATTTTTTTCAATATTGATACAAAAGAAAAAAAAAATTTTAATTGAGAAGAATTAAAAATATGCAAAAGATAGGAATTCACACTCACGGAAAATTGTTAGTAAGCTTGAGTTACGTTATATATTACAGTGCTCGATTTGCGCAACCGCCGATAACTACAACTCTCTGATTAGCGCAACACGCAATTTTTTTACATTACAGTCTTTATAAGCGCAACTTTAAAAATAAAACCAGTCTTGATAAGTGCAACTTTTTGTGTTTTATGAAATTTAAAGTAATTTTCGCTTTGAATTTTTTTGCAGAAACGTAGATCTAACTAGCACTTAAGGTTTCAGCAAATACCCTATGTTTTTCATGAGTTAAGTTGAGTTAAGTGAAGATAATTTTTAAGGAAACACCATTTCAATGAATATGGGAGTAATGAAAAAAGTGATTAGGCTAAGAGTTAAACAAAAATGTGAAATTTTGAGCAAATTGCAACTAGGTGAATCTGTTAAAAAGATTTGTATTGATTACAAAATTAACAAGTCCAAAGTAAGCAGAATTAAAAATAATTAATACTACTTCCAAAAATTAGCTAGAAACACTGAATCCGGTACAGAAAATCGAATCATTCCACGAATGGGAAAACTCTTATATAAATGGTTTTTAAAACAGAGAGTAAATAACATTCCAGTTTCTGACGAAATTTTAAAATCGAAACATAACAAATTGAGAAAAAAAAACCTGGAATATTTATTGCTAGCCTTGCCCATCCAAGTACTTTATAAAGCGACAAGGCATACGCAGATTAAAAATATGCGGAGAATTGTTGTCAAATAAGGTGGAGAGTGTAGATCCCTTTTTAAAAGAATTTAGAACTAAAATCATTAAACTAGAACTAGTTCCTGATCAGATTTACAACTGTGACGAATCCGATCTATTTTTTACACTTGTACCAAATGCTACTCTAGTAAGTTTAAATTAAAAGTCATCACCAGGACGTAAGGTTTTAAAAAAAAGGATAACATTTTTGCCATGTATAAATGTAAACGGGTCACATAAACTAAAATTGTTTGTTTGAACGTGCGTTCAAACATTTTAATAACAGGCTAGTCCATTATAGAGGAAACAAAAATGCATGGATGACTTACGTCATTTTCGAAGATTGGTTTAAAAACGTGTTTGTGCCTGAGGTTTGTATTGTATTCGGTTATATTCGAAATACGGTATTTTTTAGTTCGTGTCCTCAGTTACTGAACTTCTTTGCTCTAAACGTCTTCCAAAAAAGCATTATTACTAATAGATAACGCATTGGAACGTTTTAATGTCAAAAAATGAACAATAGACTGACGAAGATGATGTACCATTGATTTACTTACGGCATCAGATAGGAGAAGAACAGGCTTCAATTACACCATCCATTTTAAAATTTTTGCAGGATTTTTTACCGGATATTAACTTAACAGATGGTGAAGTTGCTGAATGGATCAGAGAGGACTATTCAGAAGAAAATGTACCTATAGACAGACGAAGAAATTGTAAAAACAATACAAATTGAACACAAACGAAAAGCTAAAGAAGATAATGTCATTAAGTACTTTGAGATTTGTATGGAATGGGCAACAGAAAATGACATTTCGTATGAAAAATTAATCGCTCTTCAAGAAATCAAAGAAGCAGCGATTTCTTAAAAGGCTAAAAAGTGTAAAACTCATAAAAAAAACATCAACATTTTTTTCCTTAAACTAAAGGTTTATACATAAGTATGTATTTTGATAAATAGAATAAAAAACGTTCATTTTATAATTTTGCTTTATAAAATTTATTGAATGTGATGTTCAAGAGTGATGAATTTGATATAAGATTTTTACTGGTCGGTTATGATAACTTTTCGGTAAAAGCAACAACCCCGGTTGCCTTTCGGTTGCGCAAATCGAGCTCGTACTGTATTTAGTTATATTTTCTTCACTACTTTAATTGCATTTTGAGAAAATATCATTGATCAATTTTTCTTTTTTTTTTAAATTATGATTTTTTTTACCAAAATCGGTAGTTTACTTAAATGTTAGATATTAATAATTAGGTTTTATGTTATTACAAATAAAATGCAGAAAGCAAGGCAAAAATTAAAATTTTTTTTTAACTCCAGTTTCTTTAAATAATAAAGATAGTTTTGAGTAATTTTAATTTCATATGATTAACTAAATTATAAAATTTTGTGTTTATCACTATAAAACATTCATTATTACTGCTTACTTTATTGGTGTGTGAGATAAACGCACTTTAACTACTTATCTTCTTATATGGGCATTGACGACCCACATTGCTGATAAGTAGTCTTCAATTTCCTTTTGGATGCGTCTTCCCAATAGAATTCTAAGCAGAGGGCTAGCAAATTTGTTATTTCTTCTTATGCTGACAGTTGTGTTGTCTACAGCTCGATATTTTTGTTTAAGGACACTTTGGTCAAATTATGAATTCCTTTTTCTTTTAAAGTTTTGAAACTTTATAAAAACAGATTGCATTTAATTCTATTAAATTTTAAGAATTATATTGTGTTCTCAGCTTTCACAAGACAAGTGATCAATATTTACCAAATAAACGATGTCAGTGTTTGCAGCAAAAAAAAAATAAAAATAAAATTAAATAACTGCGTTATAGGATGTTCCCGAAGGTGAACCTTAAGTCATTGGATGTATTATTTCATTAACAAAAGATGTATTAAGACAAAGTTACAAGCTCTTTGAGCGTGAAACTTTAGTTTCAGCTTAAGCCTGATTAAAACTCAATGTGAGTAAAGAGCTTAGAACGCTGGATCTGAACTTAAAATACACAATTCCGTTATAATTTTTTTTGGTTTATGCATTGATAATTTCTCAATAAAAAAATTATATAGCATCATAGAAAGATTCATGTAATAGAAAAAATGAGAATCTTTTTGTCTTTAAGAACATTACCCAGCAGAAACTGTCAACTCGATTTAGCAATAAAAAAAAAACCTTGATAAAAATTAAATCGCAACAAAGGAAAAGCTCATACTAAGTGATAGTTTTCTGTACTACTCCGTTTAGATTCAGCTACTTCAAATCAAAAACAAACACAAGTGTACTATGTAGCATGATCACGTGTATTAATGATAAATAGTCGAACTTATTTTAATATTTTTAATATTATATGATGGTATCATTCGCCTGGCTCAAGTTTAATTCTGGCTAAAGCCAAGAAATATTTTTATTTTTAAATATAACCAGAATTGAACTTGACCCAGACGAATGGCGAATCATATATATAATATTAGAAATAGTAAATACTTTAGCTTTCGAGAAATTATAATAAAAAAGAAGTTAAATCTCAGAAACATACATTCCATGCCCACTTAGTAAATTGTATTGAAATTAAAGGGGTTAGTTAATTTTAATTTGAAATATATATATAAAAAAAATATAAATATAATTAGAAATTACAAATTATTTATGTTAAAGATGTTTGGAGTATGTAGTTTTTACCATTCAGGCAGACCAAATCATCTTACACGCTCGATTTGAACATAACACTTCCTCATCCAAGGAACCTTGACATCTTTAACATTTCGTCCATAAACGGGTAAACTTCTCCTCCATTTGACGTTTAGCGACAACTTCTTTCATACGCAATTCACCCAATTTAGGCTCACAATGCGGACATAAGGGTTCAGTTTCGAAGCCTTTAGGTATAAGCGACTTTCAGCCTAAACAGCTAGGCCACCAACTTTTGATGATACCACAATATCTGTGCTCCAAGGCCTTAGAAGCGTACAAATAAAAGAACGGACAAAATTCATGCACATGACAACAAACTGAATTGTCCTCCATAGCTGTTTCGCAGCCGCTACACTGCTCATCAGCACCCACTAGGATTCGAACTCAACACCTTGTTGTAGCTGTGAAACAATAAGGCCAACGAAGAACAATTAATTATTTTTTCTGTTCTTCTTTGGTCTTATTGTTTCACAGCAATTATTGTTCTAATTGAAAATAATTCCTTTTCTTGTTTTGCTTGTTGTCCGTGGTTTGAGATCTTTTCTTTTCTGTTTCTTTTTTATCATTTGATTTAAGTGTATTGTTCTTTGTGATATAGTTAAACGCGAATTCAAGAGAGAATAGATTAAATAATATACCTACCGAAAATTCCACAGTTAAAGGACTATAATAATAAACAAGTAAATAAATCTTGCTAATCCCTACGGGACCCCACAGGATAGAATAATATTAACAAAAATCATAATAATAATACATATTTCCCGCGGTTTCATACGGGACATTCCAGACAATATCTTAACGTAATAATATTAAATATATCTTGTGCTTTCTGCAAACACTACTATCTTCTTACACATCATAAATTACTTTCCTATTCTGGTACAGGGTACTGCATATACAGATGTTCTCACTTGAGTACAGATCCAAGATAAAAAATTTCTCTAAAGTCCAGCCAACTCCTTACGCAGTAAGTTATTATGACGATCGCATGGATGTGAAATTTTATGGCAAAATGTCATCAGTACCATGACACGCTATCATCAACCAAACTTAAGCTCCGGTTAAATATAATAATTTAAAAATATGTTCTATCATGTAACTTTATATTTTACTATTTTCAAGAAACCAATGAGAATTAAAAATGTTCTAATAGTTTTGCTTACTTACTGTCATCAATGTAATGTATGCGTGTCGCATTATCATATTTTAATTGTGTGTATGCTGTGTATAAGAAACTACTCGTAGTTAGTTTTGTTATTTTATTGTCTACGCTCTCATTGTATTTGTTATTTAACTAACGCCGCATGTGATGCCAAAATGCCATCAATATGATGTATTATCGTTCATTTATATATTCGCTTTATAATTTTACGTATTTGCCTTTGCTTAAAAAATACTTGCTATACTTACAAATTTACATCAATATGATGCATTTTTTATACTTCTAAAAAATTAATCTAAATTTAAAAATAATAATTTAACAACAAAATTATTTTTCAACAACAAATAGAAAGTATTATAATACAAGTTATCCTTTTTTTTTAAGTAAATTCTGTCAAGTTAAATGAATTATAATTGTTAATAAAATGTGTCATTGAATTGATGTCACCCCAGTTGTAGTATTGATGATACTCAATGTATGACAAAATTCTCTGATGACTTTTGTCATTGAAATTGATGTCAGTTTTCACATTAATGATGACTATTTACATAATATTAATGTCACAATTCTGATGACGCGCCGTCATCAATATGAAGATGCTATTTTTTATTTAATTTTTAGTTTGTAAAGTATTTTGTTTTTAATATTGACTATAGGTATGTATGTACATATCGTTAGTCTCATGCAGAAAGGCCTTAACAAACATAATCACAATTTTACAGAAGAAGGAAGCCCCATAATGGAAACTGCATACCTGGGTTGATCTACAAGCAATTTTTTATTCAATTGCTTGTAAAAGCCATATTTATGAAATTATTTAATTAAATTTTTGTGACGCTGTATATTTAAGTGAAGAGTAGTAGCATTCCTAAAAGTGTTCGATTCAAGGAAAATGTGAGTTAGGTCCTTTCTACATGAGACTAACGATATACACTTTATTTTCAACTTAGAAACTCAATTTTAGTGAGTTTCAAAATTCCCATTTGTACATAAAGTGGATGGAATTGTTGTTAATGCAGATTTTTAACTTGCAGGTATATTTGCCGTTTTTTTTTTTTTTGTATTTTCTAACAAGTTTATACTTGTTGTTGTTGTATGAGCTATTTTTCAAAATATTCTATTTATCATTGAATGTTGTTGCAATGTTATTGCCTTGTGGTATTTTATAACATTTGCAATTGTTATTGTTGTTGTTTTTTTTTTCGTTTTCGTGGTGTATTGCAATGAATTTGTGGCATTTGTATTCCTGATTTCAAAGTAAAAAGATGCATAAAATCAAAAAAAAAAAGAGAAACAAGATGGAAAAAAATTAAACTTGTTGCTTTTCATTCGCTGTTAGATTTTTACATCTTGATCTTTTTAGGAACTTTGGTGGTGGTAATTTTAACTTCTCCCGGTTCAAACACGACTACAAACACCCAGGCACTTTCAACATTCAACATTTAATACAAATGCTAAATTGTTACTAATGTTGAAGGCTTCCTCCAAAAATAAAACTACTACAACAACAGCAACAAAACAGCTGAAGAAAAACATTGCAGCACATGTAACCAAATGGAGTGGCCTCCTCTAAAGAAATTTCATGTACCAAGTGCGAGTACTCGCATGGAAAAAAGCTAAGAAATATTTGTGTCTTTGCGGCAAAAAAAAAAAAAAAACACACACACACAAACATAATTTCTATTCATTCTTTCTCCTCCAGTGAAGTAATTGATGCCAAATAGCAGTGGCAGAAATAAATGTGGTAGAAGAAATATGTATGTACATATGTACGTCTATAAGCTGGAGTTTGTGGCAAGGCTTAAAATTTAGTACGAATTGCATGTTTGTGTGTAAGTGGCTGTTTGGTAGCTGTTGTAGGTAGCATCATTTAATTCGATTTCTTTTCTACGGTTTACATTTTCAACTCCATTGAAAAATAGTTAAATACTTGTACCAATTGTGAGAATCTCTATTTAATTGCAGTTTTATAACAAATACACAGAATATTCCTCAGACACGATAACATGAAAATATGAGTACTTTTTTTTACGAGTAACATTTGATCATAAAGTTAAATCTAAATTTAGTTTAAAATGCGGTTAAAAATTATGTCGATTTTCCACAGACAACGCCAAGTACAAGTATTCCAGTTTTAGCTGAGATTTTCACAGAAATTATTTATGGCGGTTTTATTTCCTCCCGCAACGCAAAAGTGGTTTAACATCCATACATTAAGGAAAAGGTTTCATGATGTCTAGATGGTGCTTATTACCACCACTAAGGCATTGATTTGTAACGCATATAATGTGCGAAAAAAAAATGGAAGTTTTAATGAATGGCAAGCAACAAATATAAAAAATTTATAATATGGGCAATAAAAAATCATTATGACACAGTGACAAATTCCAAATATTCAGCCATGTTACAGAAAATGAAAAGCTAAAAAGGGGTTTGGAATGAAATCAATTTTACAGCCACTTCATAGACTTCAATTCTATGCATAAACGGAAAAAGAAAAACTAAAAAGTTTTCCACAACGAATCCGGTGTTATAGTCACGTCAAAGTTCAATTTCAAGCACAAAGGGAATTAAAATCGTTTTTTGTTTGTGGAAGGTGTCTGTCATTACAATGATACCCAAACCAGGAAAGGATTCTACAACAGTTGAGTCAAATAGGCCAATAAGTCTATTGCCAACAATTTCAAAACTGTTCGAGAAACTGCTAATGACAAAGTTGACCCCAATTTTGAATGAAGTAAGATGTATTCCTAATCATCAATTCAGTTTTAGGGCTAAGTATAGCACCATAGAAAAAACACAGGCTGGTGAATGTTATCAGAAACGCGTTTGAAGATAAAAATATTGCACAGCTCTATTTATTGACGTTTCCAAAGCTTTTGACAAAGTGTGGCACAAAGGCTTAACTCATAAAATAAAATTAAACTTGCCTGCAAACACGCACAAGCTATTAGAGAGCTACTTATATGACCGGAAATTTGTCGTTAAGGAAGGTGATTTCAAAAGCTCGGCTCAGTCAATCGAAGCTGGAGTTAGCCAGGGTAGCATATTGGGTCCAACTTTATATTTGATTTATGCTTCAGACATGCCAACGAGCTGCAAAATTCACACTTCAACTTTTGCAGATGATACAGCATTCATCAGTGTCCATGAAGACTATAAATTAGCATCACAAAATTTGCAACAACATATTCTTATATTGGAGAAATGGCTGAAATTTTGGAAAATAAAAAAAATGAACAAAAATGTACCCATGTTACATTCACTATTAAAATCAACAACCATATTGTTCCGCAGCACAGTGAAGTCAAATACCTTGGTATTCATCTCAACCGTAGGCTCACTACTTGGAAGTCTCAAATTGACGCTAAAGTCACCCATATGAAATTAAAAGCGGTGCAACCAAATTGGCTCATCGGCAGAAATTCTATCTTGAAGTTAGATTGCAAACTTTTGTTGTATAACGCAATCCTAAAGCCAATATGGAGCTATGGAATTCAATTGTGGGGTACCTCCTCTGCATCTTACATTGAGAAAATTCAAAAGCGCCAGAATAAAATTCTCCGTATAATTACTGCAGCTCCATGGTAAGAAATATCGAATTCACAAAGATCAAGGAGTACCCTTAGTGAAAGATGAATTTTCAAAACACGCGGTAAGGTACATTAGCAGACTGGAGTCTCACCCGAGTCCTCTCGCACGTAGCATCCTTAACTTTGGTGGCCACATTCGACTGAAAAGGATGGACACCCTTGCAACCATCAGAGCGTTGGAAAGGTAATTTACCAACAAAATACACGCAAGAAACAACTTTTCGTCTTGCATTGGCTGGACCTAAGTAAATAAAATTTTTCAATATTAATTAATTTTTTTTTTCTATATTAATTAATGAATTTTTAGTTTTAAGATTTCCATTCTTATTGTTAGTTCTTTTAGAAGATACAATAAATAATTAAATTGTTAAAAATAAATAAAAAAAAGTTTTCAGGAATGAAACCACTGCAAAAGCCATGTTACGCCATTCAATTCCACGCACACAATCACAGCAATTGGTGTACAACTTTGTTTCCGCTTTTTTCTCGTTCCAAAATTCGAAGCTTTATTCACCTGTTTTAATGCATTTCATCAAGTTTTTAAATCTTTCATTTGAAGACAATCTTAAATTTCGTTTGGTAATTTACAACTTCGCAGGTCTCCCCAGCTTAATGCTATACTTCGGGAACGTACAGGTCAACTAAGAAATTTGCTTGAAGTCCAAAGAATAGCGTCCTTCACAACCTATTTGGAAATCCTTGATGGTTATCCTCAACTATGTTATTCTTTGTGGATAGCAGCAATAGGATTAAAGAACCCCGTTAGAGCTAGGCTACTCTTGCATTCTCCAACTGGGGACTGGGCCAGAAGTGATTCCGGAAAGGGGATGTTGTATGGTAACCACTTGAGCAACGTCTTTATCATCGAAACTTTTTTCTTTCAGCATTCATGAGTTTGCTATTGAAATTCAGTAAAATCGGTTCACATATAGCTGAGGTATATCCAAAGTTGCGAAAAAAGCCTTTATTTTTTTGCAATTTTCTATGAAAATTTTTAAAAAAAGAAAAATTTTTTTTGTTTTTTCTAATATTATATGATGGTATCATTCGTCTGGCTCTAGTTCCATTAAAGCTGGGGGACAACTACCTGTTTCGCAGTCGCTACACTGCTCATCAGCATCCACAATAACTCGAACTCAGTACCATGTAAACATGATGTATTTTCAATACGGCCGCTTAACCAACTCAGCCACCGTCACAGCTCCTGTCAATCCTGGCTTTAGCCAAGAAATATTTTTATTTAATGCCAGTAAGCATCAAACTATGTTAATACCAAGGCGAATTAATACAGGTGAACTTGACAGGTCAGGTGATTATTTTTTGCTTCCCTCCTTTTTCTTCCTGAGATTGTCAATTTTTTTCATTTGTTTACAAACAGTTTCGCGCCATTTTAATCTGAAGAATTTTTTGTGATTCAGTGCAATTTCAAGAAATTTGTGTGAATTTAGAAGTGAAAAACTAATATAATCTGTGATTTTAATTGCAAACAATTATAAAAATTTGTTAAAACGTTTAACCAACATTTGAGTCCAAGCAAATTAATTATAAAGTGTGTAATTTTCATTACAAAAATTTAAAGCAAACTGTGGTTTCAAAAGTGCAACAGCAATATAATCTGTGATTTTAATTACAAACAATTACAAAAATTTGTTATATCGTGAAATATTAAAAGTGAATAACTTATATATTTTGATTTGACGCATAAAATTTTTTCAACAAAATGCGTAAATGTGCAATATGTAAAAAAACATTTTTGCCTTGTGGTGGCTCACTATTCCGTGCACCAACAGGTGCCGTTAAAAGGGGAAAATGGAGCCTTATTTGTGGTACAGAGCTGAAGGCAACATCACTTCTATGCTCTGACGTATTGTTCTTTCTATAATGCCTTATAACACTATCGCCATTTTTTAACCAGCTGAACAATCTAAGGCGAATTTAGATTTTGACAATCTCAGGAAGTTTTACAATAACAAAATACATAGTGATGAATTCGCCTTCCCGCTTGCATTCACCTGTATTAATTCGTCTTGGTTAATACACTGTTGACATTTTTACTGTTAACTTATTCCTGAAGAAGAACACCGAAGGTGATTCGAAATATTGAAGAAGAAAAATATATAATTTATTTAATAAAACAGAAAAGGGTTTTAATTTATTGAATTTTTGTTGAACTTTATAATTTTTTATTTAATTTAAAGAAATCCTTCTTAAGAAATAACTTAAGAAAGAAAAAAACTTGAGCTATAACCCGTTGTACAAATGTACAGACCAAACATTTAATTTAAGAAAAAGAGTTTTATTTAAATTGATTCTGGATCTTGAGCCTAAAAAAGTAACAAATATTTGGAAATTTCAAAAGATCGAATAAAATAATAAACACATTTTTTAAAATATATATTTGAATTTGAGTTAAAAAATTGTTTCTCCTTTGATTTGTATCAAACTTCATCTTGCACAAATTTATCACTTATTGAACTCATAAATCATGAATTTAGGTTTCTTTCTCCATATCAATTTTATTTAGAATATCTCGCTACTTGATAGTAATTTTTCATTTGCTCATTAGTGTATTTGTATGTTTTTTTTTCTTTTCATTATACTCGTAATTTGATTAATAATACGATATAATGAAGCTGTAAAGTAGAAAAACTAACAACTAATTGAAAAACATGATATAAAAATTCATGTTGTATAGATGTGTTGCATATGAGCACACAACCAACAAACAATTACCTTAAATCTATTAAATAAGTTACCGTTTCCATTATTCATTCAAAGTCTGTGCTACAAATACAATGTAGCACAATGGGACAGACAGATGGAGATATGCCAGGGCACCTGGTTGAACACCAGCCTACGAATGCAACTGTGCATCTTCTTCTAAGTAGATTGTACGATGGAGTAAGAGGGATTTCTTTTAAGCTTTAAACTAATTTTTAAGTGCTAAATTCTATTATTTCGTATTTAATTTAGAAGAAATTTCAATGTGTGAGTTTTTAACCTTCCATAAAATGCTTTGCTTATTTTCTTTTTTGTTTAATATGAATTTTATTTTATTATTTTTTTCTCGAAATTTTATTTTATTTTAAGATTATGTGGGAAAATTTAAATTTGTGTATTTTTATTTTGAAAAATGTTAAAAGACGAAAAACCCATCATCATCTGCGTTTTAATGAGTCTCTTTCGAAATAGCGACTGCTACTTCTTGCACGCCATTAAGTTTTTTCTTTTTTTTTTTTGCTTTTTGATAAAACTTTTTTAGTTAGAGAAAATTTCGAAAGCAAATCTTTTCTCTTTTTTGTATTAATCTTAAGCTTAATTTTGGGGAAGAAATGAAATAAGTTAATTAGTGTAGATTAGTTGCTGTGTCTTAACTTTTTTTTTTCTTTATTAAATAAAGAGGCGAATATCAAATGAAATTAAAAAAAAAAATGTTTAAAAAGAATTTAAAATTGCTTTGAAAAGGTTTACACATGTCAGCATCTTGTAAAATGTATATTATCACATAATTGTTTTTAATAGCAGGAGTAGTTATAATTTTAATTTACTAACTACTGTGATCTCTAATATGTTTAGATAGCCCTATTCAAAGTCATGTGCAAATGGCATTGCATCATTACTTTGAAAAAATTTTATTTAATAAAATACATCAAAAAAAAATTATACTTTTGTGGAAATCACATCACTTAAGTGCGATCCTTGCTAACTCTGGACCTTGTGCAACCTAGACCGGAAATTTTCCCTGATCATTCTACAAATATCAGTTTGCATTTCTTCGTGTATATTTTTCCCCCCAGGGAACAGGTTTTGCCTTGGCGTATTTCCAACTAGGGCACTCTGTTTTTCGGGGTTCCTCGTATGTTGTAGCAAATAAAACTCTAGGAAGACGCATGACTTATGTTGTGTTGGCTTCCGAAAGCCTTACGAAGGGTTTAAATTGGCAAAACGGGAATCAGCATGACCCCCGGGTGGTTCTGCTTGCAGTTCAATTCGGGCTGATCATGGTTGAGGTGCCTACCTTGACTGACACGTTCTAGCTGTGGTTGAAACCTAAAACAGGCAGGGGATGTTAGTGCCCTTGATAATTGCTTGGCGTAGCTTTTTTCGGGGACTAACAAACTCCCGAGGGTCTGTTGCCTTTACAACAGATACCTGTACTGTGAGGAACCAGTGGGGATGGTTGACGGGTGAGTTGGTTTAAGGGCTGATGCTGCTAGTGGGCTTTGTCCTACCAGCTCATTTAGCCTTCTCTTCCATTGATTACTGGGAAATTGCATACAGGAGGGATTAGAAGAACCGAACTCCGCAAGAAGAAGTTGATCATATGGCATAAATTGCTACTATTCCTGCTGTCAGCCACACGGGGGCGCTGGTGAGTCGTGAATAATTCACTCCGTGGAACTGCTCCACCACCAGATAAGGCCGCAAGGCAGGTGCTGACGTAAATCTTTTTCACAACTGTATATTTTCTTTGAGTTCGGTAATGGTAGTCGCGTTGTTACTGAAAACTTTTCTTTTTAGATATTCACAAAGAAAAAAATCCATTGGGGACCAATCAGGGCTATGGAGTGGCCACTTAATGTTACCTCTTTTCGATGTGATTTTCTGACTACAAATTTGATGCACTGCAGGCAACGAGTCATTTGACGTATGCCATGTTGGTCCTCTTATTATAAATACAATTTAGAGATGATCGAGTCATATTGAGCTGTTCTCGAACAAGTGCTCGCACTCGCTCTACGTTTTGCTGTTCCTTCGATATTTTAGGACAACCGGATCGTAGTTCTGATAATGTTGATCCAATCGTCTCGAAGTTCTGGACACATTGCTTAATGTTTTGAATTGTTGGACAATGATTCCTATCACGAATATTAAATGATAGCAAAATTTGCATTAAGCTTGGGTCGTAGCATCATCGTTGTGATATTATTCGGGTATGCAAAATGCTCGTTGTGCTGCGCTAAAGGACGGCATGGCATTAAAATCCTAAAAGCCGCTCTCCAATCCTCACGCCCACGCTGAATACTATGTTCTGTTCACATGTTAGGAGATTTATGGTCTACCTTGTACTTATTTAAATACAATTTTTTCTTTTAATAAAACTAAAATATTCCTTGCAGTAAAAAAAGGGAATTTAGGAAATTTAGCTGCGGAAGGGTTATTTAGCTAATGCTCATATTATGTAGAGATGGAATAAGTGACGTTTAAATAAGGTTATGAATTTTCACAGAGATGACAGATAGTGCTTAATGGCTTTTTCTTACTTAAGTATTTTTAGAATTGCAGAGTTATTTGTTTGTGAATGAAATCACAAAGAACTTTACTTTGTGCACGAGTTTATAATCTTCCATCATGACAACACTCGGCTACATGTTGCAAGATCGATTAAAAACTATTGTGAATAAAGCGGAAGGAAAGTTTTAGTGCAACTGCCGCTCTTAGGGTCATTATTACAACTGACGAATAGTTAAGTAGTTAGGATTTTATCTTACAGATAAGTGTTTTTTGGTTATGACAATTTAACATTAACCTGAAAAGTTAGTGATAACTTAACAGCAGGTTTATCCTCAAGATAAATTTGAAGGTTACCTTTAAGCATGTTTAAGCTGCCATATTTTCTGCTGAAAATGTTGTAACTTCAGTTGTAAAAATGGGAAATTTTAATGGTGACTTTATCGTTCACGTTAACTATCAGGAAGTTTATCATTAGGTTGTAATAATGGCCCTTACTGGTATACGCTTCACTTCAAATCAGAGTATCGCACATAGAGAAAAACCAATTTGAATATTGTTGCGTTAAAACTAGTATATACTCTGTAACAATTTATATTGTTGCCGCTAGTGGTGTACTATCCTTTTTAATACAGTTTAATCTAGTATAACTATATTAGAGTTGAAATTTTCACATTTCTATTGTTACACTTCTATCATTTTAAAAGATGGTTGATGGCAATAATAAGTTTTTGAACATAAGTTTGAATACAACAATAGCGTTTGTAATAAACAACAATAGATAGTGAATTTTAAACATCTGAACCACATGTTTGTTTGCAGAATAAAATTGCTATTGTTGATTTTAAGCATGTCGTTGCCATCTGCTTATGTGCATATAAAGTTTTCTTTAAAATTTTTGGTATCTATGTGTGTTTTTTTTTAATTTCAATAAAAAAATTTTATAAATTTATTCACATTTACTATTTAAAATATATTCATATTTACTGTTTAAAAATGTCTACAAAATATAGATTGTAGTACATCAAAAATTGCTTTTATAAATTTTGCTGTTTTGGCTATTCTACTATTCATGTTGTTTGTTTTGTTGTCATTACGACTTACAGGTTATGTATACCTGTACACTGGGTGATGTTAACATTATACATGCGTTGCCAGACTCGTTCAAATGTATTAACTATAAAATGATAAATCAAAGTGGTAAACAGTACTTAATGCCATGACGTTAAAAATTAATTTTTATAGAAAAGGGCTTTAAGAAAAATATTGAATACAAATGGTACTTTTATCCAAAAAAGCTTTTTGGAAAGGCACACATACTTTCGCAAGGCCTTTTTCATGAGATATTATTTGTAAGAATACATTTATGAAGGTGGCATGATTTGTACCATGATTTATAGTCATGTCGTTATCCATTACATTTTATGCATTGATACAAAACAACTTCGCTATTTCGATCATTTTTAACGACACCAACTTGCAATTTAAGGACTTACAAACAGTTAGCTTCTTTAATGACTTTTTTGTAATGATATTTAGAAATAGCTATTCGTAAGCGAGAATGGTAAGAACGAGTACTTGCCTCCAATAACATCGCCATGTTAAAATAATGACTTAAAATACCAAAGTAGAAGTAGTGAAGAGTATGCTTATTGACATTTTCATATCACTTTGCAGTAGAAAAATTCATTGCGTCTGTAAGGCCTTTTTCAAGAGATATTGTTTGTAAGAATGCATTTATAACGGTGGCGTTTATACCATTATTTAAAGTCATGTGTTTCTTATATTATATCAACGTCGTTATCCATTACATTTTTTGCACTTATACAAAACAACTTCGCCATTTCGATAGTTTTTATCGACACCAACGCGCAAATTAAGGACTTACATGATATTAAATTTTTACTGACATTTTGAAATAGTTATTCGTAAGCGAGAATGGTGAGTACGAGTACTTACCTCCAATGACATCGCCATGTTAAAATAATGGCTTACGATGACGGCTTGATATTAAAACTACCTAGCGCTAGATAGCAGCACAAACACATATTTTTGTTTTGAAATTGCGATCTGTCAAACGTCAGCTGTTTAAATTACACACCAATTCATCAATAAGTTTATTTGTTGTAGTCGTTTGAAGTAAGCAACTTTTGTGTTTCTTGAAATCTTGAAAGGGCAAATGGCGAAATAGATGAAAGAAAAGCTCGATAAACATTACGGTGAGTCTACTACGTTAGATTACATGGTAAAATATTGGTTTGCTGAATTTAAAAGGTGCCGGACCAGCACTGCAGCAATACACATCAACAGGAAGGCCAAAAGAGATGGTTACTAAAGAAAATATCAAGAAAATCTTCGATATCGTTGTAAATGATCGCAGAGTCAAAAGTTACGTGAGATTGTTGAAATGGTAAACATATATGAACGCCTGTTCAAGATTTTGCATGAACGTTTGCATAAGCAAAAGCTATCGGGAAGATGGGTGCCGCGTTTGTTCAGTGTCGAGTTCAACAGACGACTTCACAGCGGTGTTTGGCCATGATAAAGCGTAATCCTCTTGGTTTTTGGCATCGATTAATAACTGTTGTTGGAACGTAGGTCCACCACTACTCTCCTGAAACCAAAAATCAGTCGAAATAATGGGTGGATGCTGGTGGAAGTGCTCCAAGAAGGCGAAGACAGTGAAATCGGCTGGCAAAATTATGACCACTGTATTTTTGGATGCACACGGAATATTGCTTATGGATTATCCTGAAAAAGAATTCACAATCACAGAAAAGTAATCAATGGATTGATGCAATTAAGAAAAAATTACCACATTTAAAGAAGAAAAAGGTGCTCTTTCGATGTTAAAATTACGTGAAATACACTTCGAATTGGTTATACCTCATCCATCTTATAGTCCAGATATCCAGATAGCTCCTGGTGACATTTTCCTGTTTCCAAACTTGTAAAAATGGCTCGCAGGAAAAAGATTCATCTCAAACGAAGAAGTAATTACCGGAACTAACGCGCCTTTTGAGAGGTTCCATAAATCGTATTGTTCAGATGGTATAAAAAAGTTGGAATATCGTGTTACTAAATGCCGAACTGAGACTGTGTTGAGAAATAAATGGTTTTTGAAAAAAGTGTTTTTTTTCCTTTCAATATCATTCCGCCCTCGTAAAATGCCAAAATGGAAGTAGTGAGGACTGTTGTTTGACAAATTTCCCAAATAAGTGTTTAATGAACATAATAATAAGTGTTTTTTCTATTGATGCCTAAAGCCAGATAGAGACAGATCAGGAGGGAGGAATATTTTCCCAACGAAATGATCTAAATATTAATATGCGTCATTAAAAATTGATTCGTAACTGCTAAAAATTCCCTTAAATACTAGTATCCTTTGCTCGAAAGTTTATTATTATTTCTATATTTTGATAACAAAAAACTTGCAAGAGCAAAAAACTTAAAAGAGCGTTTCCACATTTTCCTAGTAACTAACGATCACTTAAGAGAACTATGTGAATGCGCATAAATAATAAAGAGCGAAAAGAAAGTGCCCCTTCAAAAGTTTGATGAAACAAAGAAAGTTGCACAACATCAAGTTCGAAACAAACACCACAACCGTTCGCTCGCTACAGCTAACAAGTCTGATAGAAATTATTGTGGTGCATGAATTGTTTGGCTTAAACCTGATTTTTTATTATAGACAACATGAACTTGGGAAAAATCTAAAGAAATGAAACAACAACAGCAACGACAGCAAATTAAAGACAATTATGAAGTTCCTAGTGTTGGGTGTTTTAAACCAGGTTGGAGGAAAAATTTTTAAAAGACGCTGCAAAATCTAAACATAAAACATTTGTACCACGGCGGTGCTACTAGTAACAAGTCTAGCGGTTGGAAAGAAAAACTCGTTGAGAAAGTAAGCGGTATTTTAAAGCACAAAACAAAAGAAAAATACAATAAAGAAAAATTAAAACGTTAACGGTTCGTAAATTGGCTAATACTTGAACTTTCTTCTATTCTGCTAAGAGAAGCTTGTTTTATTGTGTGTCTGCTTAAAGTTGTTTCAAACGTGAGTTGTTTTTTATTTTTATCATTGAAGACAGAGTGTAAAGTGGTTAGAAAATCCAGAATAAAAAAAAATGCACTTAAAAATAGAAATATCTAAAGAAAAATAAGAAAATTACAAAAGAAAAAAAGATACAAGTTTTAAAAATAAAACAAAGATAAGTTACTTGCACGACAGTAAAGACTTAAATAAAAAAACAGTTAGGTGACATTCGATCAGCCACAAAAAAAAAGAAAAATAAAAGAAAACATAATAAGAAATAGAAAATTTGAAAAAGAATCTGAAGCAATAAATTTACTCAAAAAAAAAAAAAATTGAATAGTGTTTTAGACGATCAAAATTTAAGTCATAATGGGTTTTAACTGCAAACTGGGTTTAATAATTTTGGCCCTGGCGGGTCTTTATGGTTGTAGTGCGGCCTTTTCAAGTGACAATTATCCAGGTGTTATAGAATTGGTGGGCTTTAGCAATCGCCGAGCCCGTACATACTATACGCCGACAGACACTAAAGCTGCCAAAGCTCCTGCTGCTGCTAAAATACAGGCAGATATAGAAACGGTTAAACAAAACATTGAAAAATATAATAAACTATTGACTTTGGATACCAAAAATTTGCCTGAATCGCAAAAGGATATGCTGGAGAGAATTGTGGAGCGAGTGGCTAGATTAAAAGAGTCCTTAGACATAACAGATGCGGCTAAGGAGAAAACAAACGCCACCGTGGCTGATAAAACTAAAGAACATAATGGTGAGAGCAAGGAGCATGGTGAGCAGTTGGAAAATTCGACATTGATGCCCACCGATAAGCCCACACATTTCGAAGAAGTGGAGGAAGAAGATAAAACAGAACCAACTTTGGTGTTGGACGAAACCACATTATTGCAACTGCAAACCTCTATGGATAAATTGGCAGCAGCGCAGGCAGCTGTTACCTCGCAGGCTACACAAGTGAAAGAATTCCCTGCCACTACAGAAATGATACTAGAGGATTCGGCTCAAGGTGAGCAACAACAAACCACAGAATTTCCCGATAGTGATTCTGAAGAGGAATATGAGGCCACTACCATTGAGGCCGCCACTGATACTACAGATCCAGCTGAACAATTTGTGGCCGCCAGATCTAATAATAATGTAGCCGGCATTACGGCTGCCTCAGATGACAGCGAAACTATGGCCACTTTAAGTACCACCATTGGCAGTCAACGTACTTTAACAACAAGTGGTAAAATTTCCAAAAATCGCGCCACCAAAAGACCCCATCATGCAGCCAGTAAAAATTCCAATAATTCAAAAAGGCGGCCCTCCACTTCCTCGTTTAATAAAAATAATAAACAAAAGCCTAACTCCAACTCGGCTGTAACACAACAATATCAGAAACTAGCACAAAAAACCCAACAACCACAATCGCAATATCAGCAACAGCAACAACTGTACGGCCAACAGTCACCCAGTGTGCAAGCCAACTATCAATCTCAATCACCCAAAGCGGTATCACCATCCAGTGTATCCTTGGATAAATTTAATACAAATGCGGCTGCCTCCGCTGCGCCAACAAATGTTGCTGCCTCGTATGGCATTAATCCGGTTAACAATATACCTCCCGTTTCACTCGCCACAAATTCAGTGCCTGTGAATGCATACAGCGGCGGCTCATCTTCATCGTTGCCAGCATCATCGTTGTCATCGGCAGCGCAAAGTGCCAATCAAGATTTAGTTTATGATGCTCATGTTAATGCCTCCGCCATAATTGATAGTTTAAATAATAATGCTCGTGAGGAATACTATCAACAGAAATCATCACAACAAACGGGAGTGGCTACTAAAGATAAGGTAAGTTTTATAAGTTTAACAGAAAAAGAGCAAAAGAAAAAAACAAATAAATAAATAGAACTGTTTTGAAAAAAAATATGGCAAAAAATATTTGAAACGAATCACTTTAAATTAACCTCAACAGGATTAGTTATAACAGTTTCGATATTTTTTTAACAAATTGGATAAATTAATTAATTATTGATAAAGTAAATTAATTACACGGAACAGATTTACATATGAGGTACGTCATGTTAAATATGAAGTTTTAATTTCAGATCAAGAGGTCATACGAGTATATTACATATGATTTACAGATTTGAGCTTTAATGGTGATTGATTTTTGGCTTCAAACATACATGTAAACCACACGATTTAAAACCACATGATTTCAAATCTCATGTGATTTCAAACTCACAAGTCAAATGTTTAATGATTGACAGATTACAGCTTTAATTGAAGTGTTATACATAAAAAATTTTTACACGAATTATACACAATGGTGATTAATTTTTGGCTTCAAACATGCATAAGACATATTACTGGGCTGTAAGAACTCGTTCTCTCATATATTTTTTTAACCACGTAATTTAAAACCACATGCTTTTAAATCTGATGTGGTTTCAAAGTCACAAGTGAAGTGTTTAATGATTTACAGATTTGAGCTTTAATTTCAGTATTATACATAAAAAATGTTTACACAATGATTGATTGATCTTTGGCATCAAACATACATAGGGTATATAAACGGGGCTGAAAGAAGTAATATTATAATAATATTTAAGTAAAGATTTCTTTCTCTCATTTTTTTTTTTTTTTTTTTTTTTTTTTTTGAAAACCACATGAGTTAAAACTAAATGATTTTAAATCTCATGTGGTTTCAAAGTCACAAGTGAAATTTTTTGCTTCTTTGTAAACCACACGACTTCTATGGTTTTGCGGTGTAAATTAAACTTGCCGTAGCCGACGGAAACTTCTTTATTTCCAGTTTTAAATTTTTACAAATTTTGTTTTTTTGTTTGTTTTTTATTAACTATCATCAATACAAATAAAATATTTACAATAAATACATTTTTCAGGATCTTACTTAAACAAGTATTGCAACAAATATAAACTAAATTTATTGTTTAAGAATATCTATAGGGGAAAACTTAGTAAGGATTTAAAGAAATTCTAAATTAATCCTTCTATCTGCTTCATCAGTGAAGTCGAATAAGAAATTAATATTAGAAATTTCTTATTATATCATAATTTGAAGCTCTATTTCGAACTTCAAATCTTTGTGTTAAATTAGATATTACTGATTTACACAAATCCCCTTGAAAATTTTGATGCAATCTAAATTTTGGCACAATATAAAAGGTAGTACGGTTAACCATTCTGCATTGTTAACTCGAAAAGTTCATTTTTTGAGATATGACTATGTTGAAATAAATGAGAGATATGTCATAATAGGCCGTATGCACATTTTATACAATAAATTTCGATTTCATAATGGGAAAAGAGCTCTTCCATTGCCTTTTAGCAGGTTTTTAGAACGCGATATCTGAAAGTCAGTTTTTTATCTAACTCAATTCCAAGATATTTAGTGATATTCTGAAGAGGAATTCAGCTCATTCTGCGGATACTGGTATCAAAGGTATCCTTTTCGGAGATTTATTGAAGGGAAATATTATTGCTTGTGTTTCATTTTCATTTATTTTTGATTTTTAAACTATTTTGGAGCATGCCTTTTGGCTATGGCGTTTGAGAGTTTACCTTTCGCTATAATGGCAGTATCATTTGGGTACAGTGCAACTGCCTAATCTTTAAGTATTTCAAAGTGCGATGTATAAATTGAAAACAGAACTGGTGATAACACCGGACACTGGGGAGCACCCACTAGGGTATTCCGCTGGATGGAGTATTGTATCAATATTCACTACAAAGGACTTCTCGTTCAAAAAACTTTTGAAAATTTTTTGTAAACTTATTGGATAACCGAAATTATGGAGTTTAAAAATTAATCCATTGTGTCATATAGAGTCAAAGCCTTTTTCTATGTCTAACAGCACTATTTCAGTACTTTTTCGGTTAATTTTTTTTATATAATTTGAGATAAAGTTTACAAATCTCTTAACTTGATGCACTGTTAAATGATCTTTTCTAAAGCCAAATTACTGTTTTTGTATTATATTATTAGCTTCGATGTATTTATTTATTGTCTATACCACGATAACTTGTAGGGACGATAACTTGTAGGTGACAGCTGGCTCCTTTATTTCTAGTTTCGAGTTTTTACAAATTTTGTTTTAAAACATATGTGGTTTCAAAAACACAAGTAAAATTTTTCATTATCTTGTAAACCACGCGTTTTCAGTAAATTTCGGTTTAATTTAAACTTATCTTAGTCGCTAAAAAAGTTAAACGTAAATTATTTATAATTTTTTCCTATACATTTCTTTTCATCAATAAAACGTTATGTATTTAGTGGGAATCACCGGTCGACGCAATCGACCGCATCCTTTTTTACCGCTCTTAGGTAATGCACTCTCATGGAAAATCCAATGTTGAAACCTATAAAACAGTGAATACCGACATATGTACACACACGCGTATACATACAGAATAGAAATAATACTCAAATTAAATACGTTGGCGAATGAATGAATTTAATTTTTCATACTTCAAAGAATTGTTCTTTTTCGTTTGCGAATTTTATGGACAAAATTCGTGAGTGAATCAGAGTAGGAATAATGCTCAAATCAAATTCGTTCGCGAACGAATTTAATATGAACGAATTAAATTTTTCATATTTCAAACAATTATTATTTTTTGTTCACGAATTTTATCCATAAAATTGTTGAGCGAATTTAAAAAGTAAAGACGGATTAAATTCTGCTCACGAATTTAAAAATCATTTGAGAAAAAATGATCAAATCACATTTTGGTTCAAAAATCAAAAGACCACACAAGCGACAGTTTCTCTCACTGCATCGTTGACGGTTATATAAACTACATTTTCCTCTACCATGTCGTCGACAAATACATAAGTGACAATATCCACACTACCCCGTCAGCTATTGTATACTTTGTAGGTATACTTTATTTCAACTAACATAATTTCAGGATGTTAATTTGAATATTTATGTGTGGTTTTGCCTTAAGCAATAAACACATTGAAGTCAGTAGACAACCGACTGCAATATGTCATATATAAAATACATGCATTTTAATACAGACGCTTAGTTTCACAACAGCAAGACGACTCCACTGCAGGTTGTTGTCCATGCTGATTTTTTGTCGCAGTCGGATTAACATAATTTCTATTTTTGTTGACTACAAAATAACTACAGAGTGAGTAATGTGAAAAAAAATTATCTAATAAAAAAAATTTGTTATTGGAAATACCAGTAAAAAATTATAAATAGATTGTTTTCTATGTTTCCCAGCTATCTATATGTCGACATTTCATAGGAACTACCCTAATCATCAGTAGACTTTCGAAATTTTTGAAAGATATTCTCAAACATTCAACTTTATATCCCAACAATCCAAATAAATTGCTGAGAATTTAAAAGAAAAATGCTCTAATAATATCCGTCAAAACACAAAAAACAAGCTTTTCTATTTATAAACGTCTCTAACATTTCTTTACACCTTTCTATTATAATTTTTTACTGGTATAAATGTTAGAAGCTTAAATAGCCAATAAAAAACTTAATTGTTATTGGAAATATTTTTTTTCTAATGTAACATAACAAAATTTAAATGGGCTTTTAAATAAATTTATTTGTTCTATTGTTAAATATGTGCGTACATACTTTTACTCAAAATAAGAATTCCTAATTTTATCAAATAACTAGTTAAGGGCCAAATAAACTACACAAATTGTTTGGCAAACATTCCAAAATGTTAGGTTTGTACAAACATTTTTGTTTGTTTACGAGGGTGAATGTACAAATATTTAAAGCATTTTTCAACATTATTTTTTGATTTTCTTGCAAACATCTTGATTGTGTGGTATGTGAAAATTTGGCCGAGTGAAATGATGGAGGAAGAAGCACGCAAAATAAATAAGTAATAGGTTTATTGTTAGAATTTTTAGAATTGTATAAGAGTTTACCTTCATTATAGAAATTAAAAAGCAAAGATTATAGCAACAGATATCAAGAAATAGACGCTATAACAATTTATAAAACAATTTGTGTCTTATGATTTTCACATGGCAAGCAAATTGCCGAAACAATTCAAACAATTGAAAACAAAATATAAAGTGATTAATTTGTGTTTATATCGTTTATATGTAAATGGAAAGCGCGTGTTTGCCAAACGGTCTGCGTAGTTTATTTGACCCTTTAGGTATATACCAGTTGATTTTACTTCACTTACGAGTAGTTTTAATTGCATGTATAATAATATAAATTTATATTATATATAAATTTCACGAATCGAATTATTGTTGGTCCATATTTTGATATATGGCTGTAAAGTTTCAATTCTTTAATACTGTTCTATCATAAAGTAGAAGATATATCCGATTATATTTCAAATTAGAATCCCGCTGAACCTGAACTAGGTGAAGCAAACAAAAACTCTTATAAGTTAAGTTGCGCTTAATACTTTTTTTAGAAAGAACTTTGTTCATGAAAGGTTGATAAAAAAAATATTTGGCCTAAAGAAGGAGAGCGACAGACCTTAAGCTTAAAAAATATATAATATTAAATGAATTTATGTTGCTGTCCTGTTCAAAATAATTCAGTAGTCGACTACACTACTACAATTGCCGGTTGCAGCATTTGCTATCGAGAAGTTGTGAAGTTTGCTGTGGTCTATGTGGTTAATATTTAACGATTAGTTACTACTGTTTTACCTAAATTTTCACTGATGCAACAAAACGTTGCCTACAATTTTAGCAAATGTTTTTTGAAATGTACAAATTTATATTGCTAACAAAACCCATTGGAATTAAATCCAAGAATATTTGATTTAAAAAAAAATGCTTTGATTTGAATATTTTCTTTCGTGAAGAATTTACAAAATTTTTTAGTTAATAATACCGACGAAATTTAGCTCTTTTTTATCTTTATTGCTACAGCAGACAATATGACAGCGCAGTACGAGGGCGGATTAATATTGAAGCTAACTTAGCGCTAGATGGCAGCACAACCATTATTTTTTTAATGGTGCGATCTGTCAAACTTCAGCTGTTAAAAGTTCACCCAAATTCATCGATTAGTTAATTTGTTGCAGTCGTTCGAAATAAGCAACTTTTGTGTTTCTTGAAAAATGGAAAAATGTGAATTTCTTGCAGTAATTAAACACCATTATTTCAAAGCGAAAGCGACAAAGGAAAAGCACGATAAACATTACGGTGAGTCTGCTCCGTCATATTATATATTAAAATATTGGATTGCTGAATTTAAAAGCTCCCGGACCAGCACGCAAGAATACACATCAACAGAAAGGCCAAAAGAGATGATTACTAAAGAAAATACCAAGAAAATTTTCGATATCGTTATAAATGATCGCCGAGTCAAAAGTTACGTGAGATTGTTGAAATGGTAAACATATCATATGAACGTGTATTAAACATTTTGCATAAACATTTGCATATGAAAAAGCTACCGACAAGATGGGTGCCGCGTTTGCTTAGTGTCGAACAAAAACGAACTCGACAGACAACTGCACAGCCGTGTTTGGACATGATAAAGCGTAACCCTCTTGATAATAACTGTTAATGAAACCAAAAATCAATCGAAAGAATGGGTGGAAGCTAGTGGAAGTGCTTCGAAGAAGGCGAAGACAGTGAAATCGGTTGGCAAGGTTATGGCCACTGGAATGTACAAATAATATTGCTCATCGATTAGATTTAAAAAACGATCAACAATTACAGGAAAAAGATTCATCTCAAACGAAGAAGACATTACCGAAACTAACGCTTTTTTTGTGGGGTTCCCAAAATCGTCTCAATCAGATGGTATAAAAAAGTTAGAAAATCGTCTTAAGTGCATTGAGCTAAAAGGAGAAATAAATGGTTTCTGAAAACAATCTTATTTTCCCACATAGGTAGCTTCAATATCAGTCCGCTCTCGTATTTATGCATGTTGTCTTCTTTGTTTGTCTTTTGAGAATAAAAATTTGTGCAGTCTACTTGGACTGTGTGAGTCGCAAGCTTGTGACCCATACTATATGCAGGGCTAGATGAGCTGTGTGACAAGTTGAGGCGTCTTGTTGAAACCACTGCTATTGCACATCATGATTGTTTAATTGATAAACGATTAAGTCAGTAATCATGACTATATAGTGGTCACCATTGACTATGACTACTGTCGTTTTTAAAAAAGTATGGGCCAGTGATTCCACCAGCCCAGAAAGGAAACCAAACAGTCAGTTTTTCTGGCTGTAATGGTGTCTCGACATACATTTGAGGATTATCATCACTCCAAATAAGGAAGTGTTGTTTATTCATAACCATTCAAATAAAAGTGATTGACTGGAAAATGGACGAATAGAACTATAATTTCGAAAATAAATTAACACGATTTGGAAGCGTTGTTTAGGCTTCAGTATGTTCAGGTTGCCAAGCCGAAGCAAACACAAATCACTCAACAGCTGACAAAATGCCTGCCAGTTCAAAACACGTTGCAAACTTAATATTTTATACCTTTATAAAGAACACCTTTTACATATATACCCGTTTGTCTAAATTATCCATGACCATTTTGAATAAATGTGGCTGAATTTAGTTGTATCAAAAAAGTATGTTCCAATTATGCCATCTGCCTAAAATTCACACCAGGTTGTTGGATTCATTTGCTTTTCGAAAAATACATGTGAGTTTTCAGAACCCCAAATGAGCAATTTCGGCGATTAACAAAGTCATTAAGCCAAAAATGTGTTTCATCGCTTAAGCTACGTACACACGGTTGTCATATCTTACAATATTACCAGTAAAATTGTCTGAAAATGTATTACAATCATGTGAACTGTCAATTTTTAACTAACAACGTTGTCAGAAAAACCATTGTCAATCAATTGTAAGACGACAATGTTGTCAGGCATGAGAACACTCTTCGTCAGCATTGCCAGATAATTGGCTGGTATTGTAAGCTCAGTTTTAATTTCAGATGTATAAAATTAATGCACCTGACGATGGCATCATTGCCAGAAAAAAGTTTGATGGGCAACACTGCCAAACAGATGGTTGTTGGCAATGCCTTACAATAAGTCTGACAATTTTTATCATCTAACAATCTGACAATCGTGTGAACTGACAATTTTTGTTGTCAGATGAACTATTTGTCAGACTATAGTCTGACAATGAAATTGCAAGATTTTCTTACGATCGTCTGAACACACAATTTACTTTTGCGGGACAAATTTTCATTGTCACTACATTGTCAGCATGCCAGATCTTACAATATTGTAACATCTGACAACCGTGTGTACATAGCTTTTGTATGAGTTTGCTCCAAATATCAGTTTCATTATTTTGTTATATAAAAAAATACTTTTCATCAATGAAGACACATTGTTCTCTTCTTTAACGCTCCATTTTTACTAACCCTAAACTGTCAGCTCTCAAATTGTTTTTTTAAGATTACCAAAACTTTATTGCTTAAAACGGCTACAAATTAAAATCTTGCGTTAAATTTGGGACACCTTTTATTCTGTTTGGTCATACTGACAAATATCTTGCTCAAGTCATCGGGCCTTCTAGTCTCGCCTAGCAGGTTGTTGGTAGGCTCTAGCCAGACTCGACCCGAAAATTTAAATGTTAAAATCAGTGCTAAAAAAATAACGACGCTTTTATGCGATGGACGTTAAAACCTACTTTACAAGGTCCAAGCAAGATCCGCTCAGGAAGATGGCAATCCTTTCTTATCCGCTTTTAAGCGAAATATTCCTCTGCAATGTGCGATTGACGTTAAAACTACTTTACATTGTATATGTAGTTTTTCACATTCTGCTTTGCAAGATCCGCTTAGAAAGATGGCAACCTTTTCTAATTAGCTTAGAAGCTTTGCAAAGAATCAAGTAGGGTGGAAAGGACCCCGTTTGGTGTTTCATAACTCCCACATAGTGCAATCCTCAAAGTAATTTAACACATGAGGTATCTAGAGTCGCATAAACTACTTTGTGATCGTCAATATGGATTTCGTAAGGGTCGTTCTACTGGCGATCTTATGGAATATCTCTCTGAGAAATGGCGCCACTCAATCCATCATTTCGGTGAAAGTAGGGTGGTGGCTTTGGATATTTCAAAAGCGTTTGACAGAGTGTAGCATAGTGCACTGCTGACAAAACTTACTGCTTTTGGTATAGTGGTGCCGCACTATACGAGTTGTCATAGATGGGGTCAATCGAATTAGTTCTATCACTGAGGTTGTGTAGTGTATGGCAAGCATTACTTGACCGGTTGAAAATTTCTCCTTTTCAAATAATTATGGACACTAATACCTTTATGTTCATTATTACAACCTAACGGTTTTGATAGTTTACCTTAACATTAGTTAACGTGAACGATAAAGCAACCATTAGATTTTTTTCCCATTTTTTAGTTGAAGTTGCCATATTTTCACTAGAAAATATGGTAGCTTTAAATGCTTAAAGTTCATTTTGAAATCTACCATGAGGATAAGTTAAGCTATCAGTAGCTTTTCAGGTTAATGTTAAGTAAACAAAAAAAAAAAAATTATCTATAAGATAAAATCCTAGTTTTAACTATTTATCAGTTGTAATAATGCCCCTTATTGATTTTATGTCCCTATTTTTATACCCTTCACAAAAATGTAAAGGGTATATATAAGTTTGTGATTCCGTTTGTAATTTCTACAGTTTTTTTTTGCGACCCTATAAAGTATATATATTCTGAATCAGAATTAATGGAAAAGTCGATTAAGCGATGTCCGTCTGTCCGCTGTTGAAATACCGTTTCTGAGAAAACCATTACACTTAGAAACTTTTTTCTTTCACCATTCTTTTACTCCATCGATTCATGGGTTTGCTATCGAAATTCAGTAATATCGGTCCACGTATAGCTGAGATATATTCAAAATTCCGAAAAAAGCCATTTTTTTTTTGCAGTTTTGTATGAAAATTTTTGAAAACAAAAGTTGTTCGTTTTGCTTCAAACTTCACACACTTATTAAGCATGGTGACTAAAAGACAAAAAATTTTTTTTTCAGATATCGGTCCATATATACCCGTGATATAGCCCAAATCGGATTTTAATGAAAATGTCGCATAGGCGAAGCTAAATAACTTTTTTTTGCTCAAAAGCAGTTCTGGTAATAAAATAAGGTTATATAAATATGAAAAATGAAAATTTCCGATATCGGTCCATATATACCCGAGATATAGCCCAAACCGGGTTTTTCATGAAAATGTCGCGTAAGCGAACTTAAACAACTTTTTTGTGCTCAAAAGCAGTTCTGGTAATGAAGTAGGGTCATATAAATATGAAAAATGAAAATTTTCGATATCGGTCCATATATACCCGAGATATAGCCTAGACCGGGTTATTCATGAAAATGCCGCGTAAACGAGCTTAAACAACTTTTTTGTGCTCAAAAGCAGTTCTGGTAATGAAATTAGGTTACATAAATATGAAAAATGAAAATTTCCGATATCGGTCCATATATACCCGAGATATTGCCCAAATCGGGTTTTTCATGAAAATGTCGCGTCAGCGAACTTAAACAACTTTTTTGTGCTCAAAAGCAGTTCTGGTAATGAAATTAGGTTACATAAATATGAAAAATGAAAATTTTCGATGTCGGTCCATATATACCCGAGATATAGCCCAAATCGGGTTTTTCATGAAAATGTCGCGTAAGCGAACTTAAATAACTTTTTTGTGCTCAAAAGCAGTTCTGGTAATGAAATGAAGTTATATAAATATGAAAAATGAAAACTTCCAATATCGGTCCATATATACCCGAGATATAGCCTAGAACGGGTTTTTCATGAAAATGCCGCGTCAGCGAAATTAAACAACTTTTTTTGCTTAAAAGCGGTTCTGGTAATAAAATAAGGTTATATAAATATGAAAAATGAAAATTTCCGATATCGGTCCATATATACCGCAGATATAGCCTGGAACGTGGTTTTCATGAAAATGCCGCGTAAGCCAACTTAAACAACTTTTTTTGCTTAAAAGCAGTTCTGGTAATCAAATAAGGTTATATAAGTATGGAAAATGAAAATTTCCGATATCGGTCCATATATACCCGAGATATAGCGCAAACCGGGTTTTTCATGAAAATGTCGCGTAAGCGAACTTTAACCACTTTTTTTGATTAAAAACAGTTCTTGTAATAAGATGAGGTTATATAAATATGGAAGATAAAAGTTTCCGATATCGGTCCATATATACCCGAGATATAGCCCAAACCGGGTTTTTCATGAAAATGTCGCGTAAGCGAACTTAACAATTTTTTTTTGCTTAAAAACAGTTCTGGTAATAAGATAAGGTTATATAAATATGGAAGATAAAAATTTCCGATATCGGTCCATATGTACCCGAGATATAGCCCAAATCGGGTTTTTCATGAATATGTCGCGTAAGCGAACTTAAACATTTTTTTTTTTGCTCAAAAGCAGTTCTGGTAATGAAATTAAGTTACATAAATATGAAAAATGAAAATTTCCGATATCGGTCCATATATACCCGAGATATAGCCCAAACCGTGTTTTCCATGAAAATGCCGCGCAAGCGAACTTAAACAATTTTTTCGCCTTAAAGTAGTTCTGGTAATAAAATAAGGTGATATAAATATGAAAAATGAAAGTTTCCGATATCGGTCCATTTATACTCGAGATATAGCCCAAACCGGGTTTTTCATGAAAATGTCGCGTAAGCGAACTTAAACAACAATTTTTTTTTGCTTAAAACAGTTCTGGTAATAAGATGAGGTTATATAAATGTGGAAGATAAAAATTTCCGATATCGGTCCATATATACCCGAGATATAGCCTAGATCAGGGTTTTCATGAAAATGCCGCGTAAGCGAACTTAAACAGCTTTTTTGTGCTCAAAAGCAGTTCTGGTAATGAAATTAGGTTACCTAAATATGGAAAATGAAAATTTCCGATATCGGTCCATATGTACCCGAGATATAGCCTAAACCGGGTTTTTCATGAAAATGTCGCGTAAGCGAACTTAAACAATTTGTTGCGCTTAAAAGCAGTTCTGGTAATGATATAAGGTTATATAAATATGGAAAATTAAAATTTTCGATATCGGTCCATATATACCCGAGATATAGCCTGAACCGATTTTTTCATTAAAAATTTTTTTTTTTTTTTTTGCTGAAAAGCAATTCTTGTTATAAAAGTAGGTTACTAAAATACAGAAAATAGAAAATTCCGATATCGGTTCATATATAACCGAGCATATTCAGGCCACATTTTTAATATACTATACATATTCGTGACTATCGTGAAGGGTATTTTAGATTCGGCCCAGCCGAATATACTACACTCTTACTTGTTTAAAATCACATTGATTTTTTTGCCTTGGTCGTTCTGTGATATCTGCTTTGTTGTATTACCTATACATGAATTAAAGCAAAAATCCCGCCTACCATGAAATATGAATGAAATGAAGTAACTTATAATGCCTATTAAGGTTTCATTTCTCTTTATTGTGAATGTAAAAATATAGTTTTATACATTTTAATTTCCTGATAGGTAGTCTGCTTTACCCTCGTTACCATTCTAAAATATTGAGCCGGATCTGTGCCTGATTAGAGATCGTAAGAAATTGTGTGACCTTTTAATTTTAATAACATTTTCATGGTTGAATGCAACATCTGTTAACATATTTCTTATGAAAAAAAAAACATTCGTTCAAACTCTAAAAATTGGCCATCATTAAATTAAAAACATTTGACTTGTATCGTCTTGATTAGTGTCCTGAAACTAAAAAGAAATGGCTAAACGATCTTTAAATACAACACAACACAAAATTCGTGCTTACTTTTAATGTGTTCATTAAAAAAAAAACTTCTTTATGAAAGAATGATTAAGTAGATAATTGAGAAAATTATTTGTGACAGTCATAAGTTTTCTGACAAGACACTGTCAAATTAAGTTTTTAACAAAATATCTTTAGCAAGAAGAACACACAAAAGTCACTTTTTAGAGCTTTTGTGTTTTAAATATTTTGTCACAGAAAATCAAAATGCAGCAACAAGACAGAATTTTGATTTATAGCGACAGATTTTAATGAAGAAAACAAATGAAAAAAAGCTTCTTAACAAATAATAAGAACGTCAAATTTTCCAACTAGCTACTGACTAATCTCATGGCCAGGAATACTAGATCGGACTAGATTTAAGTGTGTATATGCTCCAGTTTAAGAGGCAGTTGCTGCATACAAGTGAATTAGTGAACAGTATTACTATTCACTAGTTTTTTTCTGCTTTTTAAAATTTTGGAGGATATTATAGATATATCACAATTGAAATTATTATTAAGAGTTAAGAGTTCAGATATATAGAAAAAATACTGGACGAAAAGTTGTTTTTTGTGTGTATTGTGTTAGTGAGCCACTTTTCCTGGTCAATCGATTGTGGCCGCAAAAGATAAGGAGGCTACGTGCTCGAGGATTCAGGTGTAACTCAAGTCTGTTCATGTATCTTGTCGAGTCTTTTGAAAATTAATCTTTTACTATGGATATACCTAGATCTTTGTGAGTTCGTGATTTTTTTTTTTTTTATTGCAGTAATTGTACGAAGAATTTTATTCTGGCGCCTTTGAATTTTCTCAATGTATGCAGAACCGGTACCCCACAATTGAATTCCATAGCTCCATATTGGCTTTGGGATTACATTATGCAACAAAAGTTTGCAATCTAACTTTAAAGTAGAACTTCTGCCAATGAGACAATTTAGTTGCACAGCTTCTAATTTCATCTGAGTGACTTTAGCGTCAATGTGAGAATTTCAAAATATAAATATAAAATACAAGCAAAGATGACCGTAGCTCAATCTGACGATTAATTGTATTTTCTGGTGCTTGCAACCGGGTTAAAGAAATGTTTTATATTAAAGTGTGTTGGTCATACGAGTACTCATGTATTGGTCACATTTATTTAATATGTATAGTAACTTATAAAGGCACCCACAGACGATCAGCCCAATTATGAATATTTCCACGGAATTTTTTCTCGGATATTAGCTCTCAATTAAATAGAAAAGCACAACTTTTGTTAACTTGACCCTAGGAATTGAAAAGTTATCTCCTTTTAGTGTTTTCAGTTAACCGATGAACGAAAAAATAAAATAAAAACATTATTCCATTTTTGTTCATAATTGGAAAAAAGTGAAAAACCTTCTACGGAATTTTTATTTGTAATTGGGCTGGATATGTTTTTACGTCCGTTTTTTAACATGTAATTTCTCATGTATTTTTTCATGTCTGTCAAAATTTTTCATTTTTACAGACGGTTTTTAAAATTTGCTCGCTAACGTAAATGTACATTTACGTCCGACATTGTCTATGCTTTTTATTATTATAAAAAATAATTATTTAAAACATATTAAAATATTAATACATTAAAATTTACTCAAGCCGACTACTTATAAAGACCAAAAACGGCCTCTGAATTGTTCGCAAGGCATAGAATTCTAATGTCAGATGTTTAAACATAACAAAATAGAATACACTCTATTTGAAATTAGAAATTAGTATTATTAGTTGTAAAAGTTGTAAATAAAGATCGGAATAGTTTTGACATCTAATTAAAGATCTTCTCGCTATTCTAACTGAGCACTCTAACCGGTGGCTTAAAACGTGCTGCAGCTAAGTGCAGCATTTAAAACTCCTTAGCACATCATTATATTTTGGAATAATCTCAAACATTTAATCTGGTCTAGTAGAAAGATTTGCCGATTTGTTGTGCCGAGATATCCCTATGTTTTTTCGTACAAAAGTTTTTCCTATAACCTGGCACTATAATAACCGGATACTAAATTTAAAAAAAGTTGTGCCCAAAAAAATAAAAAACCAAGAACGTTGAAAACAATGCAAGTTAATTTTCAGAATGAAATTACTGTGATTGAAACTCACCAACAAGAGTTGTATTTTCTGATAAAACACCCCAACACGAGAGAGTAGTATTTAATTTAATAATGGCTCGAGTATCTATAGTAACCGAACGTTAGTTGCATTGCTAGAAAGATGGCAATTGACGTGCAACCAAAGTTGATATTTTTTTAAAGTAATTTTGGCAACCACACATTTTTAGTTGCTAGAAGGTTTTGAAATCGAAAAATGCTAAAAAAAATAAAAAAAACAATGGCTAAATTAAACAGAGTATTTGTCGTAAATTAGTAGCTTATTTCCGTTATTTCAAATTTATTGTAGTGGGCATCACCCATTGTGAATTGTTTGGTTTGTCTATTTGACATGTTTGATCTTTACTTACTTTGACATTATGTTGTAAATTTGCCGCCTTTGTAGTTTAACGACATTGTACTCTTTGTTGGCAAAGTGTTGAGCTGCAACCGCGGTAAGTATATTTTTTGAATTGTTTAATTTATATTAACATTAATTATTTTATTAGAAATAAAACTCACTGAATTACTGTTTTATTGTATTTGGACGAACCAAGGAGTTATTATTTTCAAGCTCAACAACAGCTTTGCGACAAATTCTTTATTTCGCGTTGAAAGTGCCCGTTTGTGTGAAGACAAATTACATCAGCCAATTGCCAGTATACGCCAAGATGGAGCGTGAGCGAGAATTTACTAGAAGAAGCCCTAGATTTGCGAACCAGGAAAAAGAAACAAATAAGGATGTGTTGTCTTCTACACAAACACAGTGTCCAACGGATGATGCCAGCAATTCAGCCGAAAATAATAAGATGAAAACTACAGACATGCAATCACATATGAGAATGCCAGTATGCAAGCCAGCAGAGGCTGACGCAATCAGCACCAAAGTAACCAACGCCAGCCAGGCTAACGTGAGTCCATCGTATACCATTGAAACACCGGTAAGTACACCTGTATTACAACAAATGCTGGATATGCAGCGTAAAATAGAGGAACTTGAGGGAATGCTGAAAAGTTCATTGGATTTGAAAAATCAACGAAATTTAGCAGAGAATAATCATGCATCTACGTCGCAGTCAGCGTCAGCAAGCCAACATGCAACAGCAAGCCGGCAACGGCCGTTTTTAGGAGAATTTGAATTTCAGTCATTTATTAATGGCAATGCTGCAGCAAGTCAACGACAATTATACAATTTTAATTTAGGCAACTTTAATTTAGACACATCGGACGAAAGTAATACTCGTCAGAATTTGTATGGTAACTTTCAGCAAAATAATACGCATAGTAACAATGGTATGACAAATACTATTGGACCTAGCAACCGAGAGCAGACAAATATGTCAAGCGTTATGAATGCCAATCAGAATTTTTGTATGCCTAGGAAATTACAGGATTTGCCTCAATTTAGTGGTGAGCCAGAATTGTGGCCAATGTTTTCAGTTTCTTATCTACAGTCATCAAGGGAATATGCATATACAAACTTTGAAAACTGTCAGCGATTGCAAAAGAGTCTTAAAGGTGTAGCTTTTGATACAGTGAAATCTTTATTGATACATCCAGATAATGTTTCCGTTGTTATGGAACAATTGGAGTTTCGTTTTGGTCGCCCTGAACAGTTGGTAGCCAGCCAACTGATGGTTATAAAGGAAGTAACCCCGATGTCAGAGTCAGCCATAGGGAAGATTATATCATTTGCAACTGTGGTCAGAAATTTGTCAGTTTTTTTACAGTCAGCTGGTGCTCAACAGCATTTAGCCAATCCTAGCCTTATAGATGAGTTAGTGTCAAAATTGCCAATGAGTAGAAAAATTGAGTGGGCAAAATATGCTGCTGGAATTAAACCATATCCGACAGTTGTTGATTTTAGCAACTGGTTAAATGAAACAGCAAATATATTGTGCATGATTTCTGATAGTCGATTTGATCAGCCGGATACAAAACGTAAAATGGTTTTACACACCACTACTTCTTCAGGGATTGGAACTGATAAATGTTTTCATTGTAACAAAGACCATAGAATTTATAAATGCGAACTGTTTTTAAACAAAAGTGTAGATGACAGATGGTCGGAGGTAAAACGCCTAAAGTTATGTTTTTCATGTTTAGGTAAAGGGCATTCCAGTCGTGAATGCAAGGTCAAACGCGAATGTTCATATTCTGATTGCAAGAAGATGCACAACAGACTTCTACATGCGCCACAGGAGCGAAATTTGAAATTACAACAACGTCCAACCGCCAATCAGCCTGTTCTGAATTGTGTTAGCAGAAAATTATTTTCAAAGGTTTTATTTAAAATCGTACCCATTAAACTTTATGGCCCAAAGGCAACAGTTGCAACATACGCTATCATTGATGACGCATCAGCAGTTAGTTTAATGAACAAATCATTGATGTTTAAGCTAGGACTAAATGGTAGGTCGAGTCAAATTGAATTGGGTTGGCTTCGAGATGGTTCAGTAAAGGAAAAAACGACTGTTGTTAATGTTATGATAAGTGACAATATGGATGGCGAACAATATTTACTAAAGGAAGTACACGCTGTTAACAATTTAAGTTTGCCAGTACAGAGCCTAGATATAGGTGATATGAAACAAATCGATTCCAATTTTAATACGCTGCCTATTAATAAATACTCCAATGCTGTACCAGAAGTACTCATAGGTCTTAACAATGCCCATTTGGGGGTGGCTACTGAAGTAGTAGAGCTGTTTGAAAAATGTCCTTATGCTACAAATACAAAATTAGGTTGGATTGTTTATGGTCCAACGGCAAATGGAAGTAAAAGTACTTCAGCCACATGTCTACATGTGCGCGCAATTGATGAGCAGTCTTTGGACAAATTGGCTGTTGAATATTTTGCAACTGAAAGTTTTGGTGTTCGTGCAGCACCCGTTGTTGAAAGTGATGATGATATACGCGCAAGAAAAATTCTGGAGATGACTCAGTATATCGATGGATGGTTTTATACAGGGTTGCTCTGGAGAAATGATGACCTGCAATTACCAGATAGTTTGCCCATGGCCTTGAAAAGATTAACGAACATCGAAAAGAAAATGAATCGTGATGGTGAATTTGCCTCTAGGTATAAAAATGCTATTAGAAATTATATTGAGAAGGGTTACGCCAAAAAACTGTCGCCAATAGAATTAAGTGAAAATAAAGCAAGAACCTGGTACCTACCTCATTTTGCAGTAGTAAATCCGAATAAACCAAACAAGCTGCGTTTAGTCTTTGACGCAGCAGCTACCGTAGGTAATGTGTCGTTGAATTCATTTCTTCTCAAAGGACCGCAGGAATATCAACCGTTACCGTCAGTTTTGTTTAACTTTAGAATCGGTTGTATTGCAGTATGTGCCGATATACGCGAAATGTTTCATCAAGTTTTTGTACGGGCTGAAGATCGATGTGCACAGAGATTTTTGTGGCGAGATGGTTGCTATGACCGACCACCTGATGTATATGAAATGCAAGTGATGACTTTTGGAGCTGCCTGCTCACCCTGCATCGCTCAATACGTGAAGGTAGAAAATGCAAAAAGACACACGCAACATGATCCTCGTGCAATTAGAGCGATTTTAGAAAATCATTATGTCGACGATTATGTCGATAGTTTTGGATCAATTGAAGAAGCAATACATATTTCAAAGCAGGTTCAGGAAATTCACAGCGATGCAGGGTTCGAATTGTGTGGTTTTATATCGAATTCAGAAGAAGTCGTTAATTCGTTGAATGGCAACCAGAGCATTACGAAAGTTGCACTATCAACTGAAAGAGTTTTGGGAATGTACTGGTATCCTGAAAATGATACATTTCGTTTTAAATTACAATTTCACAAAGTTGATGAGTACGTTGTCACAGGTCGAAGAGTTCCTACCAAGAGGGAACTATTGAGTATTATTATGTCTGTTTTTGATCCCTTAGGACTAATTGGTCATTTGACAATTACTGCCAGACTAATTATGAGGGCAGTTTGGAAATGCAATCTCGGTTGGGACGACAGTTTGCCCGATCACCTTAACACTGCCTGGCTTAAATGGAAAAAAGATTTGGATGAGACAACAAGAATTGAAATACCCAGAAGCTATTTCTTCAATAGCCGCCATCATAATCTAGAGCTGCATGTGTTCGTTGATGCAAGCGAGAGCGCCTTCGCTGCAGTAGCTTATTGGAGGTTCACCCGTGCTGATGAAAAAGCAAATGTTTCATTTATATGTTCCAAGAGTCGATGCGCGCCTATGCGCCAATTATCTGTGCCAAGAATGGAATTACAAGCTGCAGTCTTGGGTGTACGATTAATGCAAACAATGCAGAAGGAGCATCAACTTGAAATAGTGAATTGTGTTTAATGGAGTGATTCATCTACTGTTATAAAGTGGATTCGGTCACCTAACCGCCGTTATAGGCAATTTGTTGCGCATAGAATTAATGAAATTTTGAATGTTACTAATATGAATAATTGGAGATGGCTGCCGACCCACCAAAATATAGCTGATGAAGCCACGAGACAACGCCATAATATTGGGATCAGTTCTGGATGTGACGCAAACATTTTGGGAGTAAATCTCTCTCCGCCGATGAGTTGAACCATGCTGAGAATATCATCATTCGTTATACTTAATTACAATCATTTTTTGAAGACATTCGGCAACTTGAAAAAGGGAAATATCTTCCAAAGAAATCGCCATTATATGGGTTAATGCCTTACAAGGATGCAAATGATATTTTGAGAGTAAATAGTCGTTTGAATTTAGCTTCATGGCTCCCATATGACACTAGACATTCGATTATACTGCCGCCCGACCATGGAGTAACGTTTTTGATAGTTCGGAGATTCCATGAAAGAATGGCGCACCAGAACCACGAAGCAACAATTTCTGAAATAAGACGGTTTTGGATACCTAGGGTCCGTCAAGTTTTAAGAAAGGTTGTTAACGCTTGCATGAAATGTAGGATAGATAAAACCAAGCCTGTAGCGCCTTTGATGGGCCAGTTACCGATAGACCGTGTAACGCCTTATGTTAGACCATTCTCGAATACCGGTTTAGATTATTTTGGTCCTATCTACATTACGAACGGCCGCAAACAGGAAAAGAGATGGATTGCATTATTTACCTGTCTAAGCATACGCGCCGTGCATTTGGAAATTGCGTTCGATTTGTCTACAGATGCATGTATCTTGGCTATCCGAAATTTCATCAACAGACGAGGGATACCAATTAGAATAAGAAGCGATAATGGGAAAAATTTTATCGGCTTAAATGGTGATCTTAAACAGTTTTCTGAAGTTTTTGATTGTGACCGTATAAACGACGAATTATCATCGAAAAATATACAGTGGATATTTAATTGTCCTTTAAACCCATCAGAAGGCGGTATTTGGGAGCGTATGGTACAGTGTGTGAAAAGAGCTTTGAAGCAAACAATGCATGATGTAGCGCCGCGTGAACATACGATGCATAGTTTTTTGATAGAGGCCGAAAATATTGTGAACTCTCGGCCACTGACTCATGTTCCAGTTTCATCGTATGATGAAGATCCAATTACTCCTAATCATTTTTTATTGGGAACGGCTAACACTGCTCAGACACCGTCCGTAGATCTTATTCCTTCACATCCCAGAGTACTGCGCAAACAATGGAGAATATCTCGCCAATTGAGAGACCACTTCTGGAAGAGGTGGATAACAGAATATCTACCAACGTTAATACGCCGTGAAAAATGGTGTCAACCCTCGCGAGGCTTGATGGTTGGTGATTTGGTGCTGATATGCGATATTAATGTTCCCAGAAAACAATGGCAAAAGGGCATTGTACAACGTGTGATTCCTGGTGAGGATGGTATCATTAGAAGAGCTGAAGTCCGAACCTCAAGTGGAAACCTGATGCGACCAGCAAGTAAGATTGCACTCCTGGATGTAGCTGGTGAATCCGATTGATTCACGGGGGAGGGGATGTCGTAAATTAGTAGCTTATTTCCGTTATTTCAAATTTATTGTAGTGGGCATCACCCATTGTGAATTGTTTGGTTTGTCTATTTGACATGTTTGATCTTTACTTACTTTGACATTATGTTGTAAATTTGCCGCCTTTGTAGTTTAACGACATTGTACTCTTTGTTGGCAAAGTGTTGAGCTGCAACCGCGGTAAGTATATTTTTTGAATTGTTTAATTTATATTAACATTAATTATTTTATTAGAAATAAAACTCACTGAATTACTGTTTTATTGTATTTGGACGAACCAAGGAGTTATTATTTTCAAGCTCAACAACAGCTTTGCGACAGTATTACATTAAAATTGACAAACTGAACAGCTATTTTTTACAAGCACATCTGAAAAGGTTAAAATTACTTCTAAGCAACAGTTTGACATGACACCCTCTTAGGCGAAATGGAAGCTAACCCTCGCGTTACTCGAAAAGTTCGGGAATTTGGGGAATGTGAAGCGACTGCAGATCAGGTTTGGGCCAATATTTCAGAAAATTAAACAGTATTGATCCACCAGTTGGCATACCCCAAGGCTGGCAGAAAGTATCTATGGGTTCATTTTAAGGCAAAGTTGAAAGAGCAAATCACCCAAACAAAAGAAACAAAAAAACAAAAGTTAAAATCCTATTTTTTACAAAAAAAAAAAAAAAATTGTTGTGTAGAAAATTATGGTAGCTAATTTGTCAAAATATGACTATAGAAAAATTTTAAACAACTCAAATTAGATAGCGAGATATAAAAACAAAAGCACCTCTGGCTATGGCATTATGTTATGACAAGTTTAAAAAAATTCAGATTTTTTTGTAAATTCTAAATTATTTTCTGGTATAACACAGGAGCCGGGAGCCCCGAGAACATTGTTCTCGCCCGGCTATGGTGAGGTCCTTCCAGGGCAACGTGGTGGTTGTGGTTTAATACCCAAATGCGGGGAGAGTTTTCAGATTCGGTGTGGAGTTGCACTGCAACCGGGTGCCGTGACCCTGAGATCGGGAGTTTTAGGAAGGTTCGCATCAAAATTGCATGACAATTTGTCATATATGGTCATGCGTGACAATTTGTCACGCATGGGGACGTCCGGATGAACGTTTCCTTTCACCTTGTGAGAGAACTACCTTCGGGTTAGGTTGTCACGGCAGGAACTCACGCTAAACATCTTCTGATTCTGACATAGTTTGCTCCCCCGGGGAACAGGTTTTGCCTTGGCGTATTCCAAACCAGGGAAATCTGCTTTTCGGGTAAAGACGGGAAAGAGTCTCTCGTTTGTTGTAGTAAACAAAACTCTAGGAAGCCGCATGACTTATTTTGTGTTGACTTCCGAATCCTTTACCTAGGGTATAAATTAGCAGAACAGGTGGTTCTGCTTGCAGTTCAACCCGCGCTGATCATGGTTGAGCTGCCTACTTTGACTGGAACGTTCTGGCTGTGGTTTAAACCTAAAGACGCAGGAAGGTTGGTATTCCTGATAATTGTTAGTACAATTATCAACAACAATACAATACAACAGTACAGGTACTGTAAGGAACTAGTGGTGATGGTTGACGGGTGAGTTGGTTTAAGGGCTGATGCTGCTAGTGGGCTTCGGTCTACCAACTCATTAAGCCTTGTCTTCTATTGATTGCTGGGAAATTGCATACAAGAGGGATTAAAAGGCTCGAACTCCTAGACAATGGTTTGCCTATATGACTACAAATATATAGCAAGAATTACTACCTGAGTGTGTCTGGTAAGCCACACGGGAGCGCTGGTGAATTGTGAATAATTCATTCCGTAGAATTGGCCGTAAGGCCGTAACTTATCTGATGATGGCAGGTGCTGGTGTAAATCTTTTTCACTCACTGTAGATGGCAAATATTTTAATAATAAATTTTGCTGTGCAGTGTCTGACCAGTTATTTTGCCCGTGAGTTGCTAACAGAAACTCCAGTTTTTCTGCTTTAATTAAAAAGAAAATTGGCAGCAAACTTAAAATATCATCAAGTGTCAAATCATTGAATGATGACAATTTCATATTTTGTTTGAAATTAGTTTTGTGTGTGTGTGTGTGGCTGTGTGCGATTTTTCTTTCTCTGCAACTTGAACGATTATTTATGAATTTGTATATGAAAATGTGCTTTTTAAATTCTCTTTCATTTTTATGGAATATTTATTCTAAAAATGACAATTGGTGGGCAATAAAAAATTATTGGCAAACAACAAATATGTATAAACACTTGAGCTGCTTGAATGGTTGAGTGCTTAAATACTCTCGTTCGGTTGCTGGGATGCTGCGTATTGTAGTGTTGCATGGTTGCTTTATCGCCAACAAGCAACAAAAAGCCACTTTTTTGTTTGCTGTATGCTTTGCTGCTCTACTGTCTTGACAATTGCTTAAACTGTTTATATTTATGCAGAGTAAAAGTAAGCAAAAGCATTTTTGTTGCAAACAAGTGGCGTTTGCCTGCTCATACGTTGCCAATTTTTTTCTTTGTCGTTTGTAAAATTATGGGCCTTAGAAATTGAATGTGTGTGTGTGTTTGCGAGTGTGTGGTTAGTCGTTGTTGTAGTTTGTCTTAAAGAGTTTTTTGAATTGTTTTTTGCCAACATGTACATGGCTTTTTCAAGGTGTTCTAATAACTTGCAGAGTTGCAAGAAATCACCAACAACAACCAATAGATTTTTCTTAACAGTGGATTTATTGTCCAGATTTGTTTTTATGGCTTTTGTTGCTGTTGTTGTTGTTGTTTTTTGCTTCTCTCCTTCGTTTTGGTGAACGGCAGAGTCAAGGATAATTGTATCAATGTTTTATTTTGTGGTCCATTTAAATTGTGTTGTTTTCAAGCTTTTCTTTTCTTTGGGACAGCAAAACTATTTGAATACGTTTTACTTAAAGTATTTTTGAATATTTGCTCCATTTTCTTTAAAAGCTTTTATGTCTTTTTTACGATTTATTAAAGCTAGTTAAAGTTTTAAATTTAAATAGTTTTTAAAATTAAAATTTAAAGTTACAGTATAATCTCGATAACCTAGACACCCGGGCAGCGCGGTAATACGGTAATACCATCATTTTTTTTCTACCTCATTAATTCGGACAGCTTTTATTTCTATAGCTTTTGGACAGAAACTTCAACCATGACTTCAAGAACTCGTACCTTCAGCTTTTAATTGTATTAACATTTACAAATAATGCATACACTTAGTTTTTTATTATTTGTGAATGGAAGAGTTTAATGTGCGTCACAATACACCAATTTTCATCACAAAAAATTTATGGATCAAATGTTCAGTTTAAAGCAAGTATAAGTATGTTGCAGTTAGCCAGATCAATTGTTTGTTCCAAAATGGGTTTACATAAAAAAGGAATATATTAGAGTTTTGAAAATGTGTACAAAACGGAACTATTTTTACTGTCTTATTTTGGGAATTAATTAAATTTTTCTTGACATTTGAAATTTGAATAGTTTTGCTCACTAAGCACACCTGCAACAGTAGTAATTTTTAAGCGTTACTCAATTTTATAACAATTTTCCACTAATTGTTTAATAACTTAATAGAATTTTTGAATGGAATATTGAACCCAATTAAGGCGTTAATTGCGGTAATTTCACAGTGTTGCCAGAAATTTATGTCGAAAAATTATGGTGCTAGATAACAGCCGAAAACCGATATGCAATAAAGTTAGCATGGAAACTCACTCCCCTGCTTGCAATTTTAGGTTTAAACAACAGCTAGAATCTTTCAGCAAAGGTAGGCACTTCAACCATGATCAGTACCGAGATGATCTGTAAAGCAGAACCTGCCGGAGCTTTGCTAATCCCTGTTCAGCCAATTAAGGGCAACGGAAGTCCAATATAACCTAAGCCATGCAGCTGCCTATTAGCTACAACAAACGAGGGACACCTTCCCCTCTCTGCCCCCAGAATATCAGTTAATGAGTGGGAATATCGACCGCGAAACAGTTATTCGTTCATCTGTTTGAAAACTATAATCTACATAATACATTTATACAAAAGATTCTTTCTTGATAAAGAATTTTATTTTTGCTACAACAAACGAAGTACCCTGATAAGGTCAAGACAAAACTTGCTTTCCGGAGGACAGAAAACAAATCCGCAGGCAAACCAAGCGGTTGAAACAAAAAATTCTCTCTGTGATGTGGGTTGTGCTATACTAAGCAATCGAACACATATGAAATAAGACCGGGACAGTGACCGCGTGTTGCGTTAAATATATGGGTTTCGGTAACAACATCCTTAACCTCGTCTCAATGATAAAACAGAGAAACGCATCGCATGCTGCGGCGATCTACTGAGTAAATAGAGTTGGATACCCTACTGTCGCCTATACGCTTTTCCCCTTTTTCTTGAACACAAACGAGTAACACCAAAATACACCTTGAGGCCCAAACATAGAAGGCGTATTCCATTTTCGGCCGAAACACGAAAGGCGTATTTCATTTTCGGCTGGATATACAGAAAAGAGCGGATTGATATTCAAGCTACCTAACGCTAGATGGCAGCACAAGCATAATTTGTTTTCACATTGCGATCTGTCAAACATCAGCTGTTAAAATTTCACCCAAATTAATCGATTAGTTTATTTGTTGTAGGCGTTTGAAGTAAGCAACTTTTGTGTTTCTTGAGAAATGGAAAAAATTGATGAAAAAAGGAATTTCGCGGAGAGATTTAACACTATTATTTGAAAGAGAAAACGGCGAAAGAGACAAAAGAAAAGCTCGATAAACATTACGGTGAGTCTGCGCCATCAGATTGCGTGGTAAAATATTGGATTGCTGAATTTAAACACGGCCGAACAAGCACTGCAACAATACTGTCAACAGGAAGGCCAAAAGAGGTGGTTACTAAAGAACATATCAAGAAAATCCCCAATATCGTTATGAGTGATCGCCGAGTCAACATATCATATGAACATATGTTCAACATTTTGCCTGAACATTTGCGTATAAAAAAGCTATCGGCAAAATGGGTGCCACGTTTGCTCAGTGTTGAACAAAAACGAGTTCGACAGACCAAAAAAAGTTCGACAAACCACTACACAGCGGTGTTTGGAAATGATAAATCGTAATCCTGTTGATTTTTCGCGTCGACTAAAATGATGATGAAGCGTGGGTCCACCACTATACACCTGAAACCAAAAACCAATCGAAACGATGGGTGGAAGCTGGTGGAAGTACTCCGAAGAAGGCGAAGACAGTGAAATTGGCTGGCAAGGTTATGGCCACTGTGTTTTGGGATGTACACTGAATATTGCCCATCGATTATCTGGAAAAAGGATCTAAAATCGCAGGACAGTATTATCGTGCATTGCAGCAACTAATTTATGCAATCAAGAAAAGCATGAAATATGTGCAGTGCAACCTAAATAAAGGCGTAAAGAGCTTTTAAGCTGTAATAAAAATAAAAGCGTTAAAGTTGTGCCATGAACCTTGTTTAATAAAAAATCACTGAACACAAATAAAAAATAAAAAAAATGGTAAAGTCGCTAAATTAGTCTGAAAGCACCTAAAGTGTGATTACTAGTAGCCGCAAAAAATGAGCCACATTTATTTTGAAGCGAGTTTTACTGAGAGACAGCAAAGCTTCCTCTCTTACGCTTTGACAAAATTGGATTTTCCAATTGCAAAGCGTTGACGCCGGGCTATTTAGGTTGGTCTCATACATTTGGTATGTACAGGATTTTTGACAGATAAATTACGCTGGACGCGCTAATTTAGGTTCCACAGTTCAACAAGAAAAAAGTTCCCTTTCTTAAAGACAACGCACCGGTTCACACAGCATTAGATACGATACGAAAATCCACCTTATATTCCAGATTTTTTTATTTTTTTTTTTATCTTGGACCAGTACTTAGGGAATAGCCCGTATAAATATACAGTGCATTGTACTGGAACTAGAAAAATAGATTATGAGAAGGCGGAAAGGGGGAGTAATGTTTGTGAACTTAACACACGGAACGACCAAAACAAACATTAGCACAGAATTTAAAATGTTGAAATGAAATTAGTTAAAACTGATCAGGGCCCAGTGTATATAGTACCTTCGACACTGCTCAGACTAACAAAAATTAGTCCAACACCGCACACACCGTAAAGTAATAAAATACATAGGAGGAACATAAAAAACAAATTAGTAATGACAAATAGAGAAAAAACAAACAGCAGTAAAAAAATAAAATAATGATAAAAAAAAACACCTTATACTTTGGATTTAGCTCCTGGCTCGCAGGAAAAAGATTCATCTCAAACGAAGAAGTGATTACTGAAACTAACGCGTATTTTATGGGGTTCCCAAAACCATATTATTCAGATGGTATAAAAAAGTTAGAATATCGTCTTACTAAGTGTATTGAGCTAAATGGAGACTATATTGATAAATAAATGGTTGTTGAGAAAAAGCTTTTTGTTACTTATTAATACAATATTAATCCACCCTCGTAGGTTCTATAAATAGTAAGAATGCAGTGATTTACTACTACTGCTACACCGTTTCAAAGAAACCGAGACACTTGACTGTTTCTTTGGAGATAAGAAACATTTTATTATTTCGAACATCACAGTGTATTTTAATTCCGAGAGGATTAAGAGTACCCGATTCCTTAATATTTGTACTATCCATGAATAAACATAAACGGTTTTGAAGAAAAATGCAATATTAATTCCTAAAGCATTTGAGATAAGAAATTTCCGTTTTATATTACTGAATATAATTTTCAGGAATCTTCTAAGTGACCTACTTGATGCATACTTGATATGTAAATATATAATTATTTTATTTCTATTTCTATGTAACTATACAGTTGCAAAGTAAATTTGCAAAGTATATGCCCAAGATGGTATTAACAGTACGTTTGTAGCGTCGCTGTGACTAACTATAACGACCTATGCTTTCACATAGGAAGTTTTCACGTGGTCAACAATGAATAGCCTATAAAAAAACTGTAAACCAATACAGTTAGTTGAGGCAAACCGTTAACCAGTGCGAGTGAGACGCAAAACTCTCGAAGACCGAACAGCAAAAACAACAAGCCTGATCGCACTTAAGAAATAATTACGATGACGCGAGAGCTGTTCTTCAGCCCGGAGCTGCTTTACGACTGATAATTATTTTATTTTTCTTAAAATCAAATATAAAAAAAAATGCATTGCTCTATTAAACCTTATTCTCTATTAAACTAACGTTATGTGTTATGCAGCAACATTCTTCAAACACTTAATCTTACGACCCATCTTTTCCACCTCTAAAAAAGCTTTACAGAGAAAAGCTCCATCTCACACCCATTGAATGCATAAGTAATTCATACAGTTATTTTTAACAATTGCAGTGTATAATTTTGTGGGAAAATTCTTTATAATATTTTTTTCAATTACAATTATTTTTTCATAATTTTTTTTTTCCTAGTTTTGTTATTGGCGGATTTTGTCAAGATTTCATGAACCAATCTCGGCGTCACACCACATGACCAAAAAATTTACCAAAATAAAAAAAGAAATATCATGTTTAATTCATAAGAGAAATGTTTTTTTCGTTTCGTTTCTTTTCTTTATCTTGAAAGCCCACAAGTCCAGCTACAGAAGAAAATAATACCCGTTTCAATAAAAAGAAAAGAAAATTGCCTTTAAAAGAACACAATTGATTTTCCTGATTTCTGTTTTTGGGATTTAATAACTCAATTTTCTTTTAAGTTTTTCTTAACATTTTCTTTTCAATTCGTTTATTTTAAAGATAAAGATAAAAATTTATAAATGTTAAACATGTATTCGCCTACATTTTATGGCAAATTTGTTACTACTGACCTATAAATTGTATGCAATGCCGCAACTTTAAATTGAATACAGTTTGTTGTTTTGTTATTAATGCAGCAATGCAAGTTGCATGCCACATAATTTATTTTTTTTTTATAAAATAAAAAGAATATACAATTGATTATATATATTTTTTGTTTAGACATTTTTCTTTGTAGTTTCGTGTTTATTTTATAAATAAAATTGACTTCTTGTAACTATTTTTGGTTTGAACTTCAGTCAATTGAAGTGAAGAATACAAAAAAAATTTATTTATTGAAAGAATGAGGAAAGAACACAGACAAGTTCAGACGACAATTTCTTTTGAAAAGTGTTTAAAACACACAAGCCAGTTTATGAAAATATTTTATTACAATGTGCAAAGTTTTTAAGACACCCTACAGAAAAGTTTTATAAACTCAATGCGTCAACACTACCAGCATATCACACGTTTACTTTATTCAGAAGGGGAAGAGCTTTCTGCAGATGGGTGCTTATGCTAGCATAAAGCTTTATTTGTAAACATTTTAATTGAAAAGTTTTATTGAATGAATTCTTAGAGTCAGGATTGTCAGATTGTTTTTTACCTCCATCACAAAACTGGGCATAAAAATTCGCCAAAATTTTTTGGTATGATCGTTAAAAGACAATAAATCCCTAAAGGTTTCCTTAAATGATTTTCCATAGTTTTGTAATCATATGTAACTTTTATTCTTTTAATTCATACGAGGTCTGATCAAAAAATAAGCGTTATTCTTAATTTTTTCAAAAAGTATTTATTTATTCACCAGTGTTTATTTATTCATCCAGTGTTGATACGTATTTGTGTTCGTTTCATTGAATTTTCTATGACTTTCCGCAATAGTTTGACATGAACCCGTGACTTCAAGAAGGGCCCCAAATATCACTGCAGTGTCTCCTTCTGTGTGAACACCGCATTACACAGTAGCTCTGGATGGACGGCTTTTCATGCACCACGCACGTATTTTGAGTGCCCCAGAAACGAAGATTTTGTGTAATAACATAACCGTTCCTGCTATCTAACCTAACCTAACTGTTGAAATGAATGCGCCTCGTCGCTCATTGTGAATAACACTTTTATTCCATACTCTTGCGGAGTATAGCCCTCTATTTTTTCCTATTTGTATTTTGCAGCTGTCTAGTTCACAAACGTCAAATAAATGTCATTTGCAAAAACTATTACATCTAATTCAAAGCTTTACTTGCAGTAACTACTTTATCTACAAGAAGTGTTTATGTATAAATTAGTACACAAATGCGTGAACTATTTAGTTTTTTTCTCAGTGCTCTGAGAAAACTTAACATAATTAATTTCAAAACATTGATGCTTGAGGTTTTTACAGATGAATCCAAGTCAGACTTGGGTGTTGGTATCTCTACTCCCTATATCACAGGAGGATAAGGTCTAAGCTGCGCATGGAGTACGGCAGCTAACTGGTTTAGATACTATAAGGTATACACGTAGCATATCAGAATTAAAATTGCTAGTAAGGCTATTTTCAATGCAATAGCGGGGGTCTGTGCAATGTAAAGCCTGCTTCGCGACTTCCGGGTTATCTGTGTAAATGACACAGGACCTGGAGCGGGTACGGGTTTTTCGGGTACGAGCGCACAGTGAAGTAGCGAATAATATTGCAGCCGAAGAGGCAAAAGTAAGGGTCCTGTTACAAAGGGCTATATACAGGATCGGTCACCCCCTACGATAATGTAAAAACAATTCAGAAAATTATTATTTTTTTTTTTTAAATTATTATAATTTTTTTTTTGTTTTGCCACGCCTAGAAATACCGTTATTTTAGTTTTTTTATTTACTGTGTTGCTATTTTTAGTCTGGCCATAACATTTTGTTTACCGATCTTAATGGCTCTGTAAGGGCTACATTGCTGTCTAATAGTTTTTCACTACCACGCCAAATTTTAGTCATGACTTTAAAAAACCAGGTTCGTAGTGCTAAATATTTTTCGAACAAAAATTATTTTCCGAATTGTTTTTGTATTATCTTTGATCCTAGGGGATGACTGACATTTTTTTTTTTCATATAGGTTTTGCCTTGGCGTAGTCCAAACCTGGGCACTCTGTTTTTCAGGTAAAGAAAGAAACCCATCGTATGTGGCAGGAAGCCGCATGACTTGTGTCGTGCTGGTTTCTGAAAACCTTACCAAGGGTATAAATTGGCAGAACGGTGATAAGCATGCCAACGGGTGGTTCTGCTTCTGAGGTGTCTTCCTTGGCTGTAACGTTCTGGTTGGTTTAAACCTAAAGAGGCAGCAGAGGAGAGTTAGTATCCCTGATAATTATAGATGCATGGTTTTTTTCGGAGTCTTACACCCTCAGAGGTGCCGTACTTTTACAGTAAGGAACCAACAAGGAACCTGTACTGAAAGGCACCTGTAGTAATGGTAGGACGGCTGAGTTGGTTTAAGAGCTGATGCTTTTATTGGGCTTCGGCCTACTAACTCATTAAGCTTCCCCAACTCATTAAACTTCCATAATTTGCTGAGAAATTGCATACAGAAAGTATTAGAAGGCCGGAACTCCTAAATAGGGGTTTGCGTATGGCTACAAACATATGACAAGAATTTCGACTTGTGTGTGCCTGGTAAGCAACACGGTGGAGCTGGTGAATCGTGTATAATTCACTCCGTAGAAGAGGTCCATCATCACATAAGGCCGTAAGGGCAGATGCTGATGTTAATCTTTTCCACTATCTGTATGGAAGGTGAACTACTCTGAGATGGTAGGGGCCCCGCTTAGAAGTTGGAAAAAAATGATCCAGCGGCAAGATTTAGGAACAGCATGGGACAGATGGTCCCATGCAGTACCTGTCGAATATCCAGACTAACATGGCCCAATTATAGTAATACAATGGTAATGGATCACCATTATCCTAAGTGGTCTGTGATACTATGGTACCAGTTCTGAGAAAGAGATGAGAAACATTTCATCCCCTGGCAACACAACGGGAATAAATCGCACCCAAGTGGGAAGGTTTTTCTGGCAACCTGGTTAACTTAACTTTAATAAAAATGCTAATGAAATTATCCAAAAGCTTTAAGCTTTATATATTATCAAAGCTCTATATTACGCGAACTAATTTTTTTACAGATTTTTTCAAGTCAGAAATATAGCTCGAAATTCTAATATAATTTTGCTTTTTTTATTACAAATTTATTATAAATTTGCTTTTATATATTACTTTTTTTTTCCTTGAAACGCTAGAAAAAAAAATTGTATTTTTTTTTTAAATTTCAAGAATGATTTTCCAAACTCGTGAAGACAATTACTTAAGAAAAGTTTTTTTTTCAAGCTGTGAAGAAAGTTAAAATTTAAAGATATCAAAAAAAAGCATTTATAGCTTAAAATACATCAAACTCATGCAGCATTAAAAGTGAACAATGCCAACATTAACGGACGGCTGTGCCGCTTTGAGTGTAGAATTGTTGTTTTTACGTTCTTGTCAATACAACTTTAAACTATTTATTTAATATTGATAGCGCTGCCAATGTCTTAAGGCCAATAATAATTGCGGTCTTTTCTAGCAGCGAGCACTTGCACAAAGCGCACAAAAAATTGTCAATAAACTCTTGCACTCGACAAAGACAGAGTAGGAAAAAAGGCTTAATCCACTCATACTTGCAGTTTATTATATAGACGATGACGAAAATTAATGTGATGATGAGGACGATGACAAGATTCAATAGCAAACTTTTAAAAGCTTAAGAAAAAAAAAATACACCTTAAGCAGGTTTATTTTCTTTTGGATAAAAATTTAATGATTTTCTATTTTACTCACGTTCATTAATATCGAAATCATGACACTCACTCACTCAAGTGGTATTTGTTTGGTTGTACGTTGTTTAGTTGACACAAATATTTAGCACTTACCTGAAAATAAAAATAAAAAAAGATAGAAGAAGATGAAGATGAAAAAGCAAATTTAAGCACATATTGCTAATTAATTGATAAATTGTTAAAAAGAAGCCGTTACGAAAGAAGACACCTTACTCAGCTAAATGCTCTTAGAAAAGGCAAATAAAAATAGAAAACACATCAAACAAATAAATAGATAAAAGATGCGAGTAAACTAAAACTAGACTGACGAAGTTGTACATTTTACAATCGAAAATAAAGCCAGTTTTGCAATTGTAAGATAATTACTTTAGTTGAGTTTGCTGAATTAAAATCGAAAGAAGAAATCTATAATAATAACATAAAATCGAATTTACACATGATTGTTTAATTTGTGTTTTAAAATGCATAATAATAATAATAACAACGGCTGGTTGGCGCGCACTAAAAGCGGCTGTAAAACTATTTTTAAGTGACACGATTTTGAGCCGAAGGAGAGGAAACGAATCAATTGATATTTTGTACTTAAAATTAATTACGAAGACGGATTGATATCGAAGCAACCTAAGTAGGAAAAAAACATTTTTTTCTTCTTTTATCTTAATATTATTTGATCTTCGTTTGTTAAATAAATTGTATTTTTGCAGCTTAAGATCTTTGTTTTTTGTTTTATAAAAATTTAACTATTAAAAATCTTTTATTTCTCGATATTTCGATAACAATTTGTTATCATCGTCGGGAAAAATTAAGAGAAATTTAAATTAATTTAATTTTATTTATTTATTTAATAGTAAGTTTTAAAATTTTTTACACTTAAGAAAATAAATATTGCACAGAAATGGCTTTGCCTTATATCTTAAATATTAACAATTTCCAATGAATAAGTTTAGTAATACAGTTAAATAATTTATAATTTTGAAGGAAAACTATTAACAAAAACCTTCAATTTGAAAGAGAGAAAAAAAAATAAATGATTTACACAGGATGTTATAAACACTATGTCAATAATTACATATTTGGAAAGATGAGTGTTAGTGAAGTGCACAAATAAGCGGATTTTCTGAAAATCCACATTTTGTTACAAAACGGGAATTAAGGATTTCAATATTGTCTGAAACGGTTTTGACGTTACTGATAACATGTAATCTTATGGTGGAAAAATGCCATGGTAGTTTTAGGGCCATTTTCAATATTTTGTTTTGTGCTATTTGAAGACGTTTAATGTGGGTTCTAGCACAGTTGCCCCATACCGGGCAACCATAAAGTATTATAGCCTGAAATATTGTTTTTATTATCAACATTTTATTGCAGTTATTTAGGGTGGATTTTCTGCTTATAAGTGGATAGAGTATTTTTTTATATTTGTTAATTTTATCAATAATATGTGATATATGTGGGTTAAAAGTTAATTTAGTATCTAGACAAAAATCCCTAGATATTTTATATTGTTGAACCAAATAATGCTGTAGCTAGAAAGAGTGAGATTGCTCCTAGGTAGATAACAAGGTTTTCTTTTCCTTGTGAAAAAGATGGCTTGTGTCTTATTAGGATTGATTTTTATCCTCCATTTAAAATAATATTCCTCCAAACGGTCTAATGCGCATTGAATTTCGGTCAAAATATTCTGACTGAGTTCATGGCTATAGTAGATTGCCAAACCATCTGCATAAGCAGCAAATTTACATGGACTAATTAAGGGTATGTCAGCACAGTAAATATTATATAAAATTGGTCCAAGAACAGATCCTCGTGGAATACCTGATGATGATAACAAATTGTTATAGATATATCGAGAAATAAAAGATTTTTAATAAAAATAAATAGATAAAAGATAAACTAAAACTAGACTGACGAAGTCGTACATTTTACAATCGAAAATAAAGCCAGTTTTGCAATTGTAAGATAATTGTTTTAGTTGAGTTTGCTGAATTAAAATCGAAAGAAGAAATCTATAATAATAACATAAAACCGAATTTACACACGATTGCTTAATTTGTGTTTTAAAATGCATAATAATAATAATAACGGCTGGTTGGCGCGCACTAAAAGCGGCTGTATTTTTAAATGACATGATTTTGAGCCGAAGGAGAGGAAACGAATCAATTGATATTTTGTACTTAGAATTAATTACGAAGACGGGTTGATATCGAAGAAACCTAAGTATGAAAAAAAAACATTTTTTTTTTCAAAAACCTTTTAAATCTCAACATAGTCTCCTGTTAGCTTAATGCACTTAGTAACACGATATTCCCACTTTTTTATGCCACCCGAATGACATGATTTTGGGAACCCCTCAAAATACGCATTAGTTTCGGTAATAACTTATTCGTTTGAAATGAATCTTTTAGTTGCGAGCCATTTTTTCAAGTTTGGAAACAGAAAAAAGTCATTAGAAGCTAAATCTGGACTATAAGGTGGATGATCAACCAATTCGAAGTGTAGTTCACGTAATTTTAGTATCGTATCTAACACACAGTTAAATAATTCACAACTTTATTTACTCTTACACTTAATACGACTGTGTACCAAAGCATACTTACTTTTAAGATTTATGACAGTTTTATACAACGTTTAAAAATAAACCATTCTAGACATAAATATAATTCTTAGGAATATACACATTCACACACATGCTTGCGAACAATAAGCAAGTGACAACAATAAATACAACAATAATAAAACGAAATACCAAGAATGCAAGAACAACAGCAACATCATTTGTAGTTGGTTTACTAGTTGCATATGTACGTTTGGTTGCATATTATGTTTATAGTTTTATCTTGTTTGTGTGAATGTGTTGCACATTTATAACAACCAGACCAACAGCTGCACACTGGGTTAGATGTGATAAAAATTCTTAACAATACTATTATCGAAAATATCGGAAACATTCTTGAATGTCTCGCAACTTAGTTTTATTTTTACACGGACAAGTGTAAGTTCATTTTTAAAATGTCGTCACAGCATAAAAGTTTATTAAAAATTGATTTACACTTACAGCTAAAAACGTTAAATATACAAAAAAGAAAGCGAAATTTATTTAATAATTTCACGTTCATAATTTTTTTTTTTTGTATTTGATGAAAAATATTTGATTTAAAATAATATTTGATGAAAAAAATTTGGATCAAGTACTGCCGTTTTTCATTATTGAAAAAGTTCAGAAATGCATGCAAATGTGCGCTTTGCCAAAAAGTATGTAATTTGTGCTAAGTATTGCTATTGCAATATGTTACTACTCGTACATAGCTGTATTCTTTCTTTATTTTTCTTTTTATACAAATATGCTAAAGATCAGCATTATGAACATTATTTTTATTTTAATATTCAATATTAAATTCGCTTAAGGCTCATTTTCGGCAATATTGTTTTATTATTTGGTAATTTCCTTGCAGTAAGTATTGAAAATACACTTACAACTGAATTTGATTGTAAGTCGAGTTGTAAGTAAGAAAAATGTGTGTATTGGTAAAAAAGTTTGAATATATTGTCTTTTTCGAACTTGCACTTGCATGTGTAAATGCTGGGTTAGGTAGCTTCAATATCAATCTGCCCTCGTATAAGAACGATATATAAACATGTTTCCATGTGACAATAAATGTTTTGCCTTCCAACTACAGGTAAACAGTCATTGAAAACTTTGTTATTCTTTGTTAGTTATTCTTAGAATAATTAATATTTTTAAGAATTTTTATCACACCTAACCCATTGTGCAGCCTTTCATGTGCTCACCATAAAATGTACAAAATATTCACACAAACTAAATAAAAATTAAAAACATAACACACAAACAAACAAACATACATAATTTAAAGTACGTAAAATTCTAAGTAAATCGACTGCAAATGATGTTGTTGTCATTCTTGCATTCTTGATATTTCGCTTTATTATTGTTTGTTATTGTTTGCAAGCATGTGTGTGAATGTGTATATGCGTAAGAATTATATTTGTACATTAAAGTCCAGAACTATGAATGACTGGAAAGATCATGTCGATTGTGGTATATGATAAAGACGTATAAATAACAGGCAGGTCAGCGGCAACGAGCCAGTTAATTTTTAAGCTCTGTACAAGAAAGTCATAAGTCGGAAAGTACTCGTAGCAGGTCTAGTGTTTTCGTACACAGTGGTATCAAGTGTACGAGTACGATACAATTTTTTACTGTTGCTTATGAAGGAGCACTTTCACCTAACATATTCACTACATCATTATGAATTTTTTGTCCCGATAAACCTTTTTTATGCAAATATTTAATAACACCACGCATTTCTAATTTTTCCATCGTAAAAAATCGCGAATGCATGTTTTGTGAACACCTGTTTCTATATGAAGGAGTTACCAGATCGAAACAAAATTTAATATGTGTTCATAGCAGAGACGGAAGTTTCCAAAACACTTAACTTTTTTCTTTTTATATTGCGCTTTTTGTGCTAGGCTTAGAAGTTTCCGAACGCCCTCGTAAATAAAGTTGTGAATTATTTAAGTACTGTATGACGAACAAGCGTGTGAGTTATTATCTCATTTGCAATTGAAGAATCCGCAAAAGCGTTTTTAGTGGCAAAAACGCAACAATATGGACAAGAGGATGATTTGATCTAAATATTATTTATCATCAAGAGCACGGAAAGATTTTGTATAATTTTTCGCATTCATAAACGTCTTTTGGTAAACCAAAGCTGAAATAGTTTTCTAACCCCTCTACCGACTCTTTCATTCCTATCAATTCATAATACACTGCTCACTGGCTGACAAGCTTTTGGTTCGGTGTGGGCCACCTCCCGTTTCTCGTTGGTTTTTTATATTAGCGGCTGCTTTTCAACGCACATATCTTTTTTGGTCTATCCACACGTATTGTAAGTTGTCAAGTATGCATGTAGTATGCATGTTTAAAAATACCTTTTTCAATTCATGAACTTTTTAATAGGAGGGCCAGCAATATATAGTTCTTCTGTAAGCGAATTCCAAAATGAATAAATAATAACCGACCCATTGCAAGTTATTTTGTATCCTATTGAGAAGCATGTCCCGTTGCACATTATTTATTGATTTAGACCTAAATATAGTTTTTAGTTAATCCATTAAAATATAACAACTATTTACATTTTTTTCTAGTTCCCCAAAGAAAATAAAATGAAAAAATTTACACAAAAAATGGGAGAAATTTCTTTGAAAAATTCATCCACGATAAAGCCTAGTATTGAGATTGAATGTGCGAAAAATTTACAGCAACATTACATATTTCATACGAAAAAATTGAGATGTACTCAGTGTTGTCTAATTTTTCTCTTATTCATGTTTTATTTTTAAGTATACATGTTTATACTTCGTGCGAAAAAAGTTTTGCTTATGTTATTTCGCAGCTTAAAAAACAAATATTCCCAGAACCAATTTTAAATGAAAACATATTGCAGATACATATTGTGTGTTTTTCGCTTTAAAAACTCAGTACTGCATTTCTAAACTTATTTCGCAGATATTTCATACCAGACACTTTTGTATGGAATTTGAACGAATTTCGCACGAAATAATTAACTCAATATTAGCCTTTAGGCGAAATTTTTAATGGGAACATTTTGTTGTGCATGTCATCCTCCGCTGAATTACACATCAGAAAATGGGAACACATTTATGTGAAAAATTATTCATGATCGCACTTTTGGGAAATGGGGAAATATTTTAGGCGAAAAATTATTCATGATAAGGGTGATTATTTTCTGTGTATAAAATTGTTCAAAAAAAAAACTACAATTGTGAAAGTCACTAAAATATATAACACACAAAGAACATAATAAATTATAATCCCATTTATTGAGTCAGAAATAAAAAATTAATCATTCAGTTTCTGTTTTTCAAACGGTGTTAAGAAATTCTTTAAATAAAGAACATAAAAATTTATTTTACACCTTTTTAAATGAAATTAGATTTCTATTTATAACTGCATTTGAGTTTATTGTTTTCAAAAATGCTAATTTGTTTTGTTTAAGAACTAAAATAAATGTTTCAGTTTTTGCACTACTGGCATACTTTTTTTCTGAAAAATTATTTAGTTTGTTTTATAGCTATTTATTCTTTTCTTTATCTTATTTGTTGTTCAAATTGTATACTATTCAACTCATAAATATTCCAAGTATATTTACAATACAAAGTCAGTTCAAACTGTGATTATCGTTCATTGATGTGAAGCAAAAACATTCTTTTTTGAGACTCTTCAGTGAAAAAAGCAGGTCTTCATAACTCATTGTACGGAATTCAATTCGAGTAACTACTTTGAATGGCCATGGCCAATTGATAACCAGTTTTTAATTCACCTGTCGTTTATTTCTTTTTCAGTGGTATGAAAATGTAGTTTTAATTTTTAAGGTAATTTGAGTATTAATAGAAGAAAGGTGTTTGTTTTTTTTTTTCTTAAGAAAACTTGAACAGTTTCAATAAATGAAAGCATAATAGAAAGAAATTTTTTACGGTTTTCAAATCATAAGTTGAAAAAAACGACTTTTTTTAATTTGTTGAATACACAGAAAAGGTGTTAACTTGTGTGTGGGTCCGAGTGTTGTTAACACGAAACGATGAAGAGTGAAAATGTTACATTGAAAGAATAATTATTTAATAAAAAATTTTAAAAAGAAAATAACAATTGGTAAATAAATGAATCTATCAACCTAAACAAAAGCGGTTTTAGTCAAAACAAAAGATTTCCGTTTTAGAAAGAATATGTAAAATTTACTCGTATGTCATCAATTTTAAAATGAATAAATTGTATCGTCTATCAATCAAAACACAAATATCTTTTCTGAGTGATTTCCAGCTGATACTTCGTAGCTGCTATCCTATTCGGCAGCAGACTTGGAAGTATTTGAAATAGAGCTGCAAAATTATCGATAGTTGGCCCATTCGATGTTTTCGATAGTTTTGTTTTTAACTATCGATAGTATCGAATTCTAACATATGTATGTATATGTTAAAGCTGACATTCATAAAGGATATTGCTATTAAACAAAATCAAAAGAAACCCCGTTTAATATTGGTTTTAGAAATAAAAAAAATAAAAAAACATTCATAACTTATAATTAATTAAAGATGTATAATCATGAAGAATATGATATATTACAAATCAATATAAAGTATATACATATATATATTTGAAATTCATTTACTTTATGAATACGGTATTGGGGGCAAATCGTACGATTTTTCATAAAACTTCTGAATAAAACAAATTACAGCGTACAACAAATCAAACTTCAATTTTCAGATAATAAAAAAAAACAAACATAACGAAAAAACAAACATAACGAAAAAACAAACAAAAAATATATTATATTTATTATTCTATGGGCCATATCCAAAAAAAATTCTTACTTGAGTTTTAACGTATACGTTAGTTACTAAACACATTAACACTGCCATACATTTGTTAAAAAAGTTTATGCAAAAACAGTACGTTAACTATTAAATGTAGTAAGGAATTTAATTGTTTTATTCTGGCAATGCCGTTATGTTCAGTTATAATTTTTTGAATAGTGATGCATGAAAACTAGTATTCGAAAATCGAAAAACAAATTTAAAAAATAAAATATTTTTATTATTACATAAAATAATACATTTTTGGCAAACATTTACTGAACTTACCTTTTTAATAAATAATGAATATATAATATGTATTATATTAATGAAATTGAGAAAAATTAATAGGATTACTTATTAGAAATATTTTTACTATTCGAATAAAGATTTTCAGTGTATTCGTTTGATTGAAAGTACATCACCAGCATAATTGTAATTTATATTATTCTTTCAAAATTAATAGTTTGAGTATGTATTGTTTTTATTTATGTACATAATGAAAGTAATAAATAGTCTTTTTATAAAATTTTCGCAAAATTTCGATTTTTAAGCAAAATAACAATCGGCAAGTCAACTGTCATTTTAACGTAGAGTTAAAGTGTATCCAAATCAACTTTAAGCGCATGGTAAGTTAACAATTGTTTTTGCATAAAACATTAGAAAATTTTTCTTAACAATTGCTTACCAAGCTTTGTTAAGTTTTTTTTGCATATGACCGTATGTGTGTACTTCAGTTCTGAGCCTCAAGGCCTCATTAGTTTTTACTTTCTGTTGCCGTTCTGTGACATTCATTTCTGTAGGAAATATTTTACAATTACTTTTTCCGTGAAAATATTTACATGTTTTTTACAGTAGAGCATAAATAAAAGAAAAACATTGGAATGAAGAATCAGATATGTACATAAATATTATCTTGTATGAAAAAAAAAAAATAAGAAACAAATTAATAATTTAGAAATGGCGATCAAACAGCATACTTCTTTCTCACAATCTGCAGAGTTTATGACACTTCTTATACAAAACATAATTTTTTCCTCGCTAAAATAATATTCTCTTGGTCATCCATAGTTGCTTAATTATTAAAAATGTATTAAACTTTTAAGAATCTTTAGTTGAAACAAATTTTTTTAGCTTTCGACAAAAAAAATTATATACATTTGAATAAAAAATTAATGTTTCTATACCTGAAAAAAGTAACACATACACATATCTGGCCGTCACTTAACGTTGAATTCTATTTTCAATAGATTAGTCCGTAACAGAACAGAACGTAAAAGTGAAAACAAACCATGTACATATAGTTTATATTGAACAGAAACAAAACAGCTGATTCATAACGGAAAGGAACGTACAAACTAATTCTGCCTTCAGAATTAGCTTAGACAATTATATTTTATTTATATATTTTGTTTGTCATTAGTTAGACTATTGATTATTTGGAAAAAAGTAAACCAATACAAGTAATGTGCATACCAAAAAGTTATCAAAAATGTGTTTAGAGAGCTTAGCTTATAGTTAACTTACTAAGAATGAGATCGATCATTCATTCAATTATGTGTTTATAGCATTAGAGTAATTTATATTATTGAATTATTGAGTAAATTTGTGTTAATAAATAACAACTCGTACAAGCTTAAACAACTCCTACGTTCAGAAATTATGGACCCAGCTTTGATGCATATTCTCTCTGACTCGGTAAAGTTTGCTGGCATACACAAATAGTGTACGGCACAAAATTTAGTGAGCGACAATTCATTACCATTGCACTGCAAAAATGAAAGGCTCCAAGTTTCCGAGAACCCTTACGTGCTTTTTTTGATTCGGTATCACCCCCGCTAATGTTTGAACATTTTTATCGTGATCATCTACACGAATACATATAACAGCAATTTGTAGCACGCAACTTTTATAATTCACTTTACTTACCGTGGAGCCTTTCCAGAAACTTCTTCATAACAATAAAACAAGCTTATCACAACCGCTTTTAAAAAGAAACATTATTGCCAAAGACTTACAATTTTTAATAAAAATGTATGAAAATTAAATGTAGTGTCACCGGTTATTTATTAAAAGAAATCAAAGACGTTAGTATATTTTTAAGTTTAAGTCGGCGATAAAAGTTTTTATGCGCCGAACGAAGAATCTGGACTTTGAGGTACTAATTTGATCAGTAACCCACAATACAAACAACGCTTTTGTTTTGCAAATAATATGTACTTTCTTTCGATAGTATCACTATCGGATAAAAACTATCGATAGTGGACTATAGAACTATCGATAGTACTATCGATATTTTTGCAGCTCTAATTTGAAACACATTCAGGACAATTAACTTTCTATAAAAACAACTCAAAACAAAATATTACAATAGAAACTTTCATTGCATACGCATGAACTCTAATGAAGGTTGTTATAGTATTTCCTGTAGGGTCCCATAGGAAACGCAGGAAATACTTATTATTATTTATGCTACCAGCTGCACCAAAATGTTATAGTATTTGCTGGAGGATCCCATAGAAATCGCAGGATTTACTATTATATTATGGTACTTCCTAATTTAAAATAAAATTTTTCTAGTCTCTGTTTATCACTCTTTATTATTATATTAAAGTGCTGTTCATAGAACACAGATGAGCAACTCGTCTAGAAAATTTGTATCAAAGTTACTCAATTTTGGAGTGATTTCCATAAAAATTTTTTAGACACGTCGTTCGTCTGTGTTACATAAACCGCACAGTTATTTAGGTGTTATTAATCAACTGTTTCTAAAACTTCCTGCCCTAAATTCACTGTTTTCACTGCGATAAGGTACATTAACAGACTTGAATCTCACTCGAATCCTCTCGCACGTAACATCCTTAACTTTGGCGGCCACACTAGACTGAGAAGGATGGACACCCTTGCAGCCATCAGAGCGTTGGAAGGGGGATTTACCAATAAAATACACGCAAGAAGCAACTTTTCGTCTAACATTGGCTAGACCTAAGTAAATAAAATTTTTCAATATTAATTAATTTTTTCCTATATTAATTAATTTTTAGTTTTGAGATTTGCATACTTATCGTTAGTTCTTTTAGCAAATACAATAAATAATTGAATTGCTAAAAAAACTGCCTTAAATTCACTGTTTTCAACTTTAATTAACTGCTTTCTTTTATATCCGCTGAAAACTGCTACTGCTGCTGTAGCTGCTGTCACAAACTTGGAGCTATAGCTGATCGAGCCCGAAATCATTACCCGCACTAACATTTCATCGTGTCAGCAATTGCTATAGTTTAGACCATTTCCGGGTGATAGCAGATTTTGGTAGGTACTGCTGTTGTTTCTTTTAGGTAAACATACTTGTTGCATTGCAATATTGGGCCTGACCTCAATATTCTTTTCATTTGTTATGCAAGCAGCAGTTGATGGTTGCTGTTTTACAATATTATTAGCTGGGGGAAAAAGTGAGTTCTGACTCACAACAAGGCGAAGGGGTTAATTTTAATATTAAAATTTAAAAAGCTCTCAATTCTATGAGTGATTTCCATCAAAAATTTCAAAACACAATAATCTTACTTTTTTCTTGACTGTCATATACCGTGTGTCCGCCGGGAAGCTATACTACTTTGTTTTGCCGCCGTTTAAGTAAACATTAGTCTTGACCATGGTTGCCAATTTAGCGCCTATCACGCTAGATTTGGCGCTTTTCATTAGCTAAAACACAGCATTTGTTTCGCCACGGCGCTTTTTTGAAAAAAGCTACTAAAATAGCGTATTTTTCATATTAGTTACTTTTTTGTTTCATACATATATATTGTTACGATTTACTTTTTAACTGGCTTTTCCTGATTCATGCAAATGAAATAATGCCCATAATACTTCTTCGCTTCACAATACTTACATAAATACCTCACAACATTATTTACATGTAATAAAACTGTGTATTAACACACTAGACTTGCTCATTTCTCTGGCATATGATTGTCTTTCATATGTTCAAAACTAAACTCTGCCTCGGCCGAACTTCTGCATTAATCGTGAAGCTTCTACTTAATGATAATTTTAAACTGAAATGTAGAAACATCATTGCTACACATATACACACACATTTGCTAGGAAAACAATAAGAATACACGCAAAGAAAAAGCAGTTTGGAATATTGTTGTGGCAACATTAGTATTTACTCTGTGATATTCCGTGTTGTTGCCCCTAGCAGTATATTATAATTTTTAATATAGTATAATTCTCTATAAATATACCCATGTTGAAAGTTCCACATTTCTATTATTACATTTCTGTCATTTTAAAATGTGGTTGAATGCAATAATAATGTTTAAAAAGATAATGTGAACACAATAATAGCTTTTGTTATGTACAATAATATAATGTTTTTTATGTAATATATGTATCTATAACACATTTCCATTAAACAACTATTGTTGTTGAACATATTTATATATATTTTTTTTTAATTTTGGAGCAATCAGTTTATTTTGATGTGAAGATTATATGTACATATATTTATTAATTGGAGAAAATAGTCAAATATACATATGGAAGTAAGAAGGTTTGTGTATGAAGTTATGTAGAAATACATGTATGTATATATGTGTATTAAGGTGTTTGAATTTTATATGTATTTTTACAGATTTTGGCCTGAAGAGATATACTTATGTACTTCAGTCTTTCTAGAGTATCAAGATTTTGCCAAATTTTATGAGTTTTAATATTTTTGTTAAAATATTAAGCAGAAAAATATATTATTTTACATATTAATAATTTAAAAAAGTATTGTTTTAACTATAGTAGTACATAGAAGCGTACACATATGGTTCTATGTATGTATTTTGTATATTACGTAATTATATAATATTATGACGTTCAACACCAGTACGATTGCTCCTGACAATAGAATTTCCAATTTTTAAAAAATATGGTCGGGAATGATAATATAATATGGTGGGACACGACAATAACAATATTAGTCATGATACAAAAATTATAGCTTTTACCAAATATATGGTTATATGGTATAATTTGGTTTTTGGCTGTACTAGGTTGTGTAAATAAATTTCGTATTAAAACCATATTATGTGGTTGTGTTCCACCATATAACTCAACAATAGTATTTTGCCCTTAAAATATTGTCATATCAACCATATTTTTTTTTTCTACGTGTACAACAAGAATAAAATGATTGGTGGTTGATTTACTTTGAATTTTGCGTTCTTTAAATCAGGGGTGCCCAAAAGTTCTATATGGAAGAGCCAACACTAATATATTTAAGGAAAAACTACTTTTATTCAATGAAATTTTTTGTAAAAAGCAAAACATATATACAAAAACAAAATCTACACTGATAATCGCTGTCGTCTATGATTACTAGCAGAGCGGCTGTACTTATAGTGTTCCTTTACTTATAGTGTTCTTTTGCAATATCAAAATCTTCTTCTAAAAAATGTCAAAAAGGTTTCATCTTCTCGATGGATGATTCGATGGCTGATTTGGTAGCGTACTCGACCAACAGTCTCGAGGTCGCAGGTTCGATTCGATATGTTACTGCAGACAAGTAAAAGGCAAAAAATATCTGGTGGCTAAATTTGAAGGGTCAATGTTGAATGTGAACCACACCTAAACGTCAAGTTTTCTTCTGCATCTCATTTCACATATCCCCATCTCACACTAACTCAATTTGAATCATGGAAAGATACACAATCGAGCAATGGTTAGAATGGTGGCAAAAGTGGCAATTTTATCAATTGTGATGAGGCACATTTTCATCTCAGTGTATTCGTCAATAATCAGCATTGCTGAATTTAGGCGAATGATAATCTAAGAGTAATTGTCGAAAAACCAATGCACCCACAAAGAGTGACGGTTTGGTGTAATTTATGGCCTGGCGTTATCATCGAGCCGCATTTTTTCCAACATAAGGCTGGTCAGGCAGTTACTGTGAATGGTGCTCGTTATCGTGAACTTTTATGGCCCGATTTGGAAGATATGGATGTGGACGATATGAGGTTTTCACAGGACGGTGTTATTTGCCACATAGCTGATAAAATAATGGTTGTTTTGCGCGACAAATTCAATGACAGTGTTATCTACATGGTGGTGATGTCAATTGGCCGCCAAGATCATGTGATTTGACACCGTTGGACTTCCATCCTGGAAGTTATTTGAAAGAAAAAGAAGTACGTAAGTAAGCCAGCTAAAGGATGAAATAATTTGGAGCTAAAGGATGATATTGTTCGGCACATTAACGGCATAGAACTTCAATTATGCCTACGCGTCATCGACCATTATTGGACCATCAGATTGAGGTGACGGTTTTGTTCCACACATAATTGAATCATTCCAACATTATCATAATAACTCCTTGATAACTTGTGTTTAATTCAAAATTAACATCGGCCTTTAAAATTTAACCACTATTTATACACTGAACGAAAATTAAGGTATACTTAGAATCAGCTTTATTAGTGGAAGAAAGTAGCGCATTCTCGCCTACCAAGCTTCTTCGGCAGAACATGACTTTTAACCTTTAGTCGCGATATCTCACTTGTTAGGCCTCTTGGCTGCTTCATTTCACCTTAAAAGCGCATATATCATCATATAAATTTATTGGCATATTTTAAGCATCTAATATTTTTTTTTTGCAAAATTCTCTTTCTCCAAAATTATATCTCCAATAAATCATGGTGCTTTATTTTCTGTTCTCTTGAGACGGAGTAAAATAGTTGGTATATATTTTATATATATAGCTTTACCAGGTATTAGTACAATTACAACAAAATCATACCATGTATTTTGCTGTTAGAAACTAACGTAATGTTGTCAAAATCTGCGCTATTTTTTGCTTGCAAAAATTACAGTCTATGTGTTTTCTCAGAATTATGTAACTTTTAAGCAACCATTTGACAGTCTTCCGACACGAAAAAAAACTCAGCTGTGTTTATACCACAGGCTAGTAAAACTGCTTTGATATATACGAAATTTATTTTCGTGAGAAAAAAGATCACTAGGTGAAACTCGTAACCTCGTAAACGAGAGAATGCAGATGCACTATGCAGTTTAATAAAAAAAACTGATTTACTACTAAAGCATATTTTGATTCTATCTATAGCATCTTGGGAAGCAATTTTTACGACATGATATTGATGGTATTGATTACTATTGCGGAATGTATATTTGATGGGTAGTTGTTGTCTATTTTATGATTTTTTATAGATATTTACACACAATATTTTTTCCATTTTTGGCGTTCAAAGTCAATAACAGAAGTAATAAAAGTGTTTACAACTAAAACTTATATTAGTCGTAAATCATAAGCTGGGTTATAACTTCATCTAAAGCAGCAGTTGTTTGAAAGTTGAGTTGGGTTGTAATCAATAATAAGAATTTGAAAACTCAATTTTTAATTTAGTTGAGAATTGTAATTGTTTACTTTCGCCTGAAAATTTATAATGGAAACAATCGCAAACTTGAATTGTTTATATTTGGTTGGGTGGCACTTTTAGGAAGAAATATAGAATCAAAATGGAGGGGGGGCGCGCTTTATTTTAATTAGTTATTAAGGTTCAACATTAACAAAACACTATGAATAATAGAAACACACATAATTTAAAATTTTGTTGTTAGAAATCCCATGGTTTTAAATCATATGATTAAAATCACATGATTTCGAATCATTTGATTAAAAACCACATGATTTTAGGTCCTGTGGTTTCAGATCATATCGCTCCTTTATTGCAACATATTCATAACTCAAAAAAGCTTGTTTCGAGAAAAACACATTTCAAATTTTTAGCTTCTATACAAGTCTTAGAAATTTTTTTTAGAAAATATCCTCTAGCGGAAACAGTTTATAAGTAATTTAAATAAATTTTTGGCACAATAAAAAAGGTGGTATTTTTAATAATTCTGCATTCTTAACTCGAAAAGCGCATGTTTTAAGCTGTGACTATGTTGCAATAAAGGAGCGACATGGGACATTAAAATTTTCTTTAATTATTCACCTTGCATGAAATAAAATTTGCCACAGGGAGAAATTATTTTAATTCAAAGTTGTCTGAATAATTCTAATTAATATTTTATCTCATTTAAGTAAAAAACGCATTAGAAAAGTTGTTGCTAAAAAAGCAGAATAAATTAAAACGCATGTATGAAAAAAATTTTATAAAAGAAAAGTGTTGTAGAAATTTAAATAAGTTGAATACTAGAAAATACAATTTAAGAGATTCTGTTATAAGTATATGCAAAATTAAAATGGAAAAATTCTACGTTACAAGTCTATATACACTATACTGTTTTATAAAGTTTCTATATACTCGTCATTATAAAGCCATTTTTTAAGTTTTTACTCGTCAAACCTCACAAAAAATAGAAATTTGCCAATAAATGGTATTATGTGAAGGTGCTCAAATAAAATTGCCATCTAAGCTGAAATAAAAATCTGTAATATCTTATCTTTAACAGAAGCCTTTTTACACGATACGTTAATTTTGAAAATTTTTTATTGGAGAGGTGTAACAGTACTTTCAATAAATTTTAAAGTTCTCTTTTAAAAATAACGTAAACAAATTTGTCCGGAGGAAAATCTTAAGTTTTATACTGTTATTGAAGAGTTTTTATAAAAAAAAACTAATTTGAATCCTAGTGCGATATTTAATTGTACCGTATAAAAACAATTTACAGTACTTTCCCGATAAGTGCATCACCTTTAAGAAACTTTTACACATAACTAATCTTAAATGAAACATATTCCTTGATTCCTTAAAAAGCATTAACTATTACCTACTTCAGGAGTTAAGAAAACATATAAAGGGTGGTTAAATTTTAAGAGCCAATTCAGATTTGGTTTTGAATAAAACACAAATTAATTTTATTATTTTTTTTTTATTGTCATTTATTTTGCGATAGTGCTGAGGTATAACTGAAATTCGTAAGGTGCCGAATTATCTCATACTTTAGCTCTTGAATTGTTGCTGACTTTCCAGCGATGTACACCTCTTTTTTTCAAATAAGCCTAAGGAAAGAAGTCCAATGGTGTCAAATCACATCCGGCCGCGAATGGAATACAACTCTCACGTTTGGGCTGGCGCTTCAAAATCTATTTTGGGAGTTTCGATAGTGTACAGGAGAGAGCGAAGAAACTTATCGGTGACAGTAGGGTATCCAACACTATTGACTCACTGGAGCATCGACGCAATGTAGATTGCGTTACTCTGTTCTATCGTTACTACAATGGGTTTTGTTTTGACGAGATTAGGGATCTAGTTCCCGAAACACGCACATACCTGTCCCACGCGTACATTGTCCAGAGGTCATCCGTTTGTGGTCGATTGCCCGGGGAATCGTACAACGCATTACAGAGAGAATTAATTTTTCAGCCACACGCTTCGTCTTTGGAATAAGTTTCCTGCAGACGTGTTTCCGGTCTGTTATAACCTTGGAAGATTCAAGTCAAATTTTCGCAAACACTACTCTCTTTTTCCGCCCCTCCTCACAACCTATTTTCCTAGTTCTGGTACAATGCACTGCATATGTAGGGGTCATCCCGTGAGTACTGGTCCAAGATAAAAAAAAAAAAGAAATTAACATCGCCACCACGTAAGATATCACGGCCATTGAATTTGTCGCACCATAGAGCCATTGTTTCGTTAGATGTGTGGTAAGTGGGATGCACCGCCTTGTGTAAACCACATATCGTCCACATCCACATCTCGGGACATAAAAAGTTCATTATCATCTCATGACAGCGAACACCATTCACAGTAAGTTACTGTGAAATCGATCAGGCAGCTATTGATTGTAGGTAAAAGGGCACGGTCAACACCAAGCCACTAAAATTTAAAACGATGGTTTGACACAGAGGACAGGAAGAGGCCTGGTCAGACGAAAATTTTTGAAAATGAGGAATTGGAAGCTTTACTCGACGAAGACTGTTGTCAAACGCAAGAAAAACTTGCATTATAATTGGGAGGCACACAACAAGCCATTTCCCTATGGTTGAAGCCATTGGCAGCAATGAAATTGGCTCCCTTTCGTATTGAAGCAAATAGACGTTGAAATAGATTTTGCATGTCAGAAATGATGCTTGTAAAAAGAAGTATTTTTTGCGTCGTATGTGATGAAAAGTGCATATATTGCGATAACGCCAAGCACAAAAATCCATATACACAGCCCGGCCAAACAGGTAAATCAACTCAGAAGCCGAATATCCATGATGATCCAAGGTAATGAGTTGCATTGGTGGTATCGGAAGGGTGTTTTGTGTGAATTTTTTTTGCGTTTTTTTTAAATCTTCAAAATGAACTAACAATAAGTATTCAAATCTTAATACTATACATAAAACTAACAAATGTGCTTTTTACTTAAGTCCGGCCAATGCTAGACAAAAAGTTTTATTATGCGGTAACTGTATCAGTAAAATCACCTATTTAACGTTTTGATGGGGGCAAGGGTATCTATTATTCTCAACCAAGAGTGGCCGCCAAAATTAAGTATGTTGCGTGCAAGAGGATTTGGGTGAAGTTCCGGCTTACTGATATACCTTGTCGCGTACTTTTAAAATTCGACTTTTACCAGCGGAACACTCAGATCCTTGTGAATTCATTAATTTTTTACGTACCATGGAGCTGCAGTAATCGTTCGAAGAATTTCGTTTTGTCATTGTCTTCAACGTTTGACGTTGAGGTGATGTCCTATAACTGAATTACTATATAGGCTTTAGGATTGCGTTATATAAAAGAAGTTTACAGTCTAATTTCAAGCTAGAATTTTTGCCCATAAGTCAATTTAGTTGCGCTGCTTATAGTTTTAACTGAGTGACTTTCGCATCAATGTGAGACTTCCACGTAAGCCTACGGTCGAGGTGTTTACCAAGGTATTTGACTTCATTGTGCTGCGGAAGAGGTGAGTTGTTAAGTTGGTTAGGCGACCATGTTTGTTTACAAAGTGTGAATGTGATGAGTACATTTTTGGACATTAACTTTAATTTTCCAAAGCTTAACCATTTCTCCAATGTCGAAATATATTCCTACAAATTTCGCTGCAAATGCTGTACCATCTGTAAAAGTTGAAATATGGACTCCAGATCTCGCTTTAGATCTCGTAGGTCCTAGAATGCTACCTTGGGGAACTCCTGCTTCGATTGGCTGTAAGGGGCTTATAAAATCGCTTTCTCTGATAAAAAATTTCCGGCCGCATAAATAGCTTTCCAGAAGCTTGTGAGTGTTTGCGGGCAAGTTTAGCTTTATTGTGTGTGTGTCAAACCCTCCATCCTCACTTTAGAAACGTCAATGAAGAGAGTTAACCAATACTTCTTGTCCTCAAAAACCTTTCATATGGCATTTACTAGCCTGTGTGTTTGTTTTATGGTGCTCTGTTTAGCTGAATTGATGATTAGGGATGCATCCCACAGCATTTAGTATCAAGAGTCAACTCTGCCTTTAATAATTTTTCGACCAATTCTGAAATCGTTGGTAGTAGACTTATTGGTCTATATGATTCTACTTTAGTAGGATCCTTTCTTGGCTTGGGTATCTTAGTAATCATACACACCTTCCACTCAGCAGGATAATACTCAAGGCGTAGATAAGCGTTAAAAATAAGTAAGAGAATTTTTCTAGCTACACATGGTAACTGCTCAAGCATTTTACCAGTAATTTGATCAATACCTGAAGCTTTCCTGAGGTTTATGTTGCTGATACCTTGTTCTACGTCTTGAAATTTGAGTCTTATATGATGATAATTCAGCTGCATCATTTGTAACAGTCTCGAGGTCGCAGGTTCGATTCCTGCCTCAGACCCTGGGTGTTATTGCAGACAAGCAAAAAACCTTCGCAGTTTTTGTGTTTGTTTAAAATAAAAACGTTTCTTAAATAATTAACATACATCATCGCTTCCCCAGTTGAAGTTCGCAAAGGTGGCTTACCTATTACGGGTCTAAAAATAGGGAATAGCCAGATTGAGGGGTACCATCAAGGTTTTCCAAATATGTTTTAAAGGAAGCCACTCTCTAGATATTAAACAAATTTTTTAATTGAGTTATGCATTCCCGTAGCCTAATTTTAAGCTGAGGAGACCTGCGAAGTTGCCACTCTCTTCTAGTTGATCAATTTCAGATGAATAACTTCTATTGTTCTCACATTTCCCAGATTTCTTTGCTGAATGATACACGTGAGAATTATCTCCAAGCAACAAACATTTGCATTGAATATTTTCATGAAAAAATTGTTGTTTCCTCAATTTATTCACAACCCCAAATTTCCCTTAAATGAATATCAATAATCACAATTTCTTAAATTACTTGATGCTCGTTTTTTAGCAGTTGGTGACTATAAAGCTAAACACATTTTTTGGGGATCATGTTTAATATCCCCGAAATGCTGTGTGCTTTTACATACTCTTTCCAAAATGTGCTTAGATGTTGATGAAGATGGCTTCAAGCAGAGACCCTACTTATTGGCCTTCAGCCGACGAAAGATCCCAGATCTTATAGATTTTCGATTTGCAAAAAATCTTTTATGATGGATACAAGTACAGCCTTCATTAAATTTGTCATCGGATCACTCATCCACTATAATCTCCATTTCTTTCCCCCAGGAAGTTAGCTGCCGTTTTAGTCAAGGCCGATGTTCCCAAGGCCGAATTTTGATATGCTGAAAGTCGCGGGAAAACCGGCACTTGAAAATCAGCCGTGTGGTAACGTTCTGGTCATCATTACAACCTTTCTTTCTAATTGTAAAATCTACAAGGAAATTCTGACTTCCTTCTCTTAATTTATTTATTTTTCCCTACAATTTTCCATCTACAAGAAAAGATTTCTAATGGAGTGATCCATTCTCTTTTTGAGCTTTAATGCATGCGAATTGGTATCACTTTGTTTAACCTAATAATTTAATACATTTTCTGAGGTAAAAAATATTATAAAATAAATTAAAGATGAAAATTGCGAACTGGGAATCAAAATGGAAATAAGTTTGGCTTTTTTAATAAGATTTTATAAACTTTTTTATGAAACTGAACTTGGGTGACAAATACGTCTAGTGTGGCAATATTGCCATCATTGTGCTAATTTCTTTTCTTCTGTTTATCTAAATAAATTTTGAATCATGCACAGTTTATATCAAGTTTTTCTCTGAGCGTAAAAAATTAAAATTTGTACTAGGACAACTATTTTTCTCCGTTACAAATGTCAGACCTTAAAGATTTCAAAGCCAACAAACACTTAACAAAAGCCACAAACATTATGTGTTTTTGGTTAAGACAGAAAAAAAGCTTTTAAAAATAATTCCCATTCTCTTCATATTCTTCGCTTCAGGCGAAACTATGATTTTACGATTATGATTTTAATTCAATTCATTTCTCTATTCTTCTATTTTATTCTTCAATTCTCCAGCCAAGAATATTAAAACAAATCTATTGTTCTCAAACCTTCTTTATCAAAAAAGAAATATTTTTGTTAATCTTCAAGCAAAAAGTTTTAACTCAATTTTTTTATTATTTTCAATTTATCTTCTCATACAATTTTCTTTTAGTATATTTTCATTTGAATTACAAAGCCTGTGTTAAGCCACGAATTTTAAATTATGTAAATTTTATTCAAAATGGTTAAAAAATGCTTTAATTCTAACTTTAAAGTTTGTTTTATGTATGTATGTCTAATCAAATTATGAATATTTCTTCTAACATTAACAATTAGTTAATATCTGTTTGTTCATTTTATGGCATAAATGGCTTTTTTGTTTGTTCTTTTTTTCTCAAAAAAAGAAGCTGAAATAATAATAGTGATTAGAAAGTGAACTTTAGAAAAGAATTGGAAGCTCTTCCTTTTAGAATGGAATTTACTTCAAAGGAAAAAAACTATTGATTTATGATAAGCACGTTTTGATGTACAGTTGCGAGCATAAAAATTGCAACGCTGGATGAAAACATGAAATTCGAGTTCTTTACACTCGCGAGTATAACAAATGCAATGCATAGTAATATAGTTTGAAAGATTGCTTCTTTAATATCATCCTTGTTCGATTGTTGGCAACTGAAAGTTAGAAAAATATCTTAGTCATACAGATCTACGTATGATGTCTATTCCAGTAGCTCCAAGTAAAATAAATTTACTCTCTTTACTGACACCGCTTCCAAAACTCAAGACACTTCCTTTTGTGGACACTTTTTAAAATCAAAAAGGTCTTTGCCACTCATGTAGCAAATAAATTTGCTTATAGGATCGAATAGGATAATTTCAGATGTCTGCTTTCCACAAGATTTGCGTAATAATCGTTTAATATACATTTACAAAAAGGCTCGTCAGACTGAGCCCAATGAACTTTTTAGGCATTTTTATTGGAAACTGCTTCCTCAACATATATGTCTAGCCATAACGCTCCTTTATTGCAACATAGTCATAACTAAAAAAAAAAGCTTGTTTCGAGAAAAACATATTTCAAATTTTTCGTTTCCTTATAGTTAACCTTAACATTAGTTGACATGAACGATAAAATCACCATTAAATTTTTCCCTTTTTTACCACTGAAGTTATACCATTTTCAATTGAAGCTGCCATTCAAATATTTAAAGTTAACTTTGAAATTTACTATGAGGATAAACCTGCTGTTCAGTTATCAGCAACTTTTCAGGTTAATGTTAACTTGCTTGTAGAATAAAATCCTAATGTTAACTATTCGCCAGTTGTAATAATGGCCCTTACAAGTCTTAGCATTTTTTTTAGAAAATATTTCCTAAAGGAAACAATTTAAAAGTAATATGAATACATTTTTGGCACCACATAAAAAGTAGTACTGTTAACAATTTTGCATTGTTAACTCAAAAAACTCATTTTTTGAGATATGACTATGTTGCAATAAAGGAGCGATATAAGTATAGTTTAAAAAAGTAAAAATCATGCTTCAATATCAAACTAAAATAATTATCGATGTAACCAAATAATTATCCGCATAACGCATTCCGAGTTTTTTTATTTGGAATTCCCAAAATCGGTTTCAGGAATTGCCAAAATCCACCACTTCGCCGAAAACAATATAGCAGCTTCAACTTACGCACAAAATCGAATGACCGTTAGTAGTTCAGGTAATCCGCAAAAAATGGAGCTTGTGCTCTTCACTCGAAGATACAAGACTCCATCGTTTACTTTACCAACCGTAAGGGGGTTGAACTAGTGTTGTCAGACAGTGCGAAATATCTGGGCATCTACCTGGATTCCAAACTATCCTGGCGGCAGAATGTCCAGTCAAGGGCAGAAAAAGCGTCTATCGCCTTATTCTTGTGCAAAAGGGCCACTGGGAAGACCTGGCGAATAAATCCTAGGATCTCCTGCTGGCTTTTCAGCACGGTTGTTAAGCCCATTCTAACGTATCGGGCGCTTGTGTAGTGGAAGTCGTTGGAGAAAACCACCTTCTGCAAAATCGCAGAAAAGATAATGCGTACTGCTGCTTTGATAGTGACTGGTGCTTCCGGCACTACGCCAGCGAAAGCACACTATGCTGAACTGGCTGCCGGCTGTGGTCAAGCGGGACGTGGAAGGAGGCGACATATGGTCATGGCTCAATAATAGGAAGAATAGTGAACCTTCCGGAGAATATTGATTACTGCTCGCCGGCCCTACTACCCGACAAGAGATTTGATGTAATCTTATCAGGCTCGTTCTCCGAGACGACTGGCACAGATCGTTAAGAGGACGTGCTTGAAATTTTTATAGATGGATCCAAGTCGGACTCAGGAGTCGGTGGGGGTATCTTTATCCCTTTGTATGAGAGGAGGATGAGTTTCAGGCTGCAAAATGAGTGTAGCGTAGCGCAGGCCGTTATGAGGACAGCTAACTGGTTAAGGTACCACAGGATATACGGGAATGATATCCGAATTTGTACTGATAGCAAGGCTGCGTTATATGCATTAGCTGGAGTCTATACGACATCCAGGTTGGTTCCAGCTGCAACAAAGAGATATTGATGGGATCGTTTGAATCCCGCTTGCGAGCTGTAAGAAACAAGTACAGCGTCAACTTTTTCAGACCGCTCAAGACAGATGGTCTAGTGAGCATACCTGTCGAATATCAAGGCTGACATGGTCCAGATATGATAACAGGAGGACCATCATCCTTATAGCCTTGCCCCGACGGAGGTTGCATTCTGCTGTGGAGGTCTTAACGGGACACTGCCACATAGGGACGCAGGCGAGGAGGTTAAATCTTCCATTTAATAACTTCTGTAGAAGTTGCAGAGACGAGGAGGAAGAAGAGAGCGTTGAGCACTTCCTCTGTCAGTGTCCAGCTCTTTCTTATATAAGGGCATTGTACCTAGGCAGACCGATGCTGCATGATTTGACGGAGGTATCGGAATGCGATGCAAGTGGATTGGACTCCTTTATCCGATCCTCGGGTTGGTTCTAAACCAGTGATATGTAGATCTACTGAGATACATATCATATCCAGGCAACACAACGCGACCTGACTGGACCCAAGTGGGCTAGCTTTACAATAGCTGGCAACCTGTCAAACCTAACCTAATCTAGTAGTTCAGGTACACGTTCCACGGCCAAAACGCGAACCAAATACGAAAACCCGGTTCTAGACCGGTTAGTGAAGTAAGTCCGAATTTATTTGGGAATTTTAAAAATCGGCTTTGTGAATTCCCATTCTTTGCTCGAGAAAGTATTTGCGACTAAGTTTTTTTTTTCGAGCTCAGACAGTTAAAACTGTTTTAGACGGTGAGCTTTCGAAGAGTAGAAAGATTGCTTATATTGCGCCAATCGGCAAAAAAGGTGAAGCAAATAATCCAGGAATAACAGTTTTTTCTCCATTTTCGAAAGTAATGAAAAGCTTGGCCAATTACCTTATTGTGAGGTGTACGTCTATAGATGATCTTCTTGCATTTTTATTTCAAAATATGGCGCCATTCAATTTATATATCCAATATATATCCATATATCCAAGGCATTTAATAATCTGTAGCATATCGGTAATGATTTATAAGTTAGATTTAAATCAAGTTTTCTCCAAGACCACAGTGTACGAGATTAATGGACGGGGCTCATCGCAAGACAAATTAAAGCATACTGCAAGGCTCCATCCTTTCTCCCAATATATTTCTTATTATACCCTTCACAAAAATGTAAAGGGTATATATAAGTTTTTGATTCCGTGATTTGCCTACATATTCATAATCAGTATTGATAGAAAATTCGATTAAATGATGTCCGTCTGTCAGCTGTTGAAATAACGTTTGTGAGAAAACCATTAGACTTAGAAACTTTTTTCTTTCGCCATTCTTTTACCGTATCAATTCATGTGTTTGTTATAAATTCAGTAATATCGGTTCGCATATAGCTAAGATATATCCAGAATTCCGAAAACAGCTATTTTTCCAATTTTGTATGAAAATTAAAAAAAAAAAGTTTTTTGTTTTGTTTTATCTCAATATTATTTGATCTTCGTTTAAGATCTTTGTGTTTTGTTTTATAAAAAATTAACTATTAAAAATATTTTATTTCTCGATATTTCGATAACAATTTGTTATCATCGTCAGGAGAAATTTATTTTGCTTCGAACTTCACACAAATATTAAGCACGGCGCCTAAAAGAAAAAAAAAATCCAGTTATCGGTCCATATATATAAATACGAAAAATGAAAATTTCCGACATCGGTCCATATATACCCGAGATAAAGCATAAACTTATTTTTCCATTAAAATTTTTTTTCTACAAAGCAATTCTCGTAAGAAAAGAAGGTTACGAAAATACAGAAAATAGAAAATTCCTATATCGGTTCATATATAACCGAGATATAGCTTAAACAAACTTTTCCATGAAAATGCCCATGAAAGATTTAGTTTTTGAAACGGTGATTACAAGGCAAAAATATTTTTTTCCCGATCACATACTTATATCCGAGCATATTTAGTTCAAATTTGTAATATATAATATATACTATAGCGAAGGGTATTTTAGATTCGGCCCAGCCGAATAAACCACACTCTTACTTGTTTTGTAATGACCTTCTGCTCTACATTTCCTACCCTATGCACTGTTTTGCATATGATATAAGTTTTTGTTATTCATACTCATTCGGCTATAGGCCTAAACAATCTGAGATTAGTGACGACACAAAATATGAATGACTTTACCAAGATCTTCCGACACGCAAGACCCAGTGTTGCTTACGCATAAACACACAGCCGCAGATGCTGCATCATCTGTATTCAAGACTAAACACATTTTTCTTTTATCACAAGTAACATTTAATTGCTTGGGCTTTCTAAAGCGGTATAATAACTTTACCACGTCAGGAGAGGGCAAATAATCACATCGGTGACAGTAGGAAATCGTACTATTGACTACCTGTGTCTCGATGGCTGATTTGGTAGAGTACAAAATAAATAAAAATGCAGTATCGTCGCAGTGTAGGGTGCGTTACACTATTCTATCTCTACTACAATGGATTTTGCTTTAACGAGATCAGGGATATTGGGCCCGAAACATGAGACTTTTTACGTAGTACACGCGCGTCGTCCAGAACTCATCCGTTCGTGGTGGTTGCATTACAGAATAAACTGCCCGCAGATATATTTTCCGTCACTTACAACGAAGGAAGATTCAAATTACGCTCCACTTCCTCTTTTCTGTGGCTTATTGTTTTAGTTCTAGTACAATGCAATGCATGAATAGCCGTCGTTCTATAAGTACCAGGCTTAATAAAAAATAATCATTAGCAAAACTAACAGCATGTACTACTTTCGTTTATGGGTACATTTTTATCTATTTTATAACCTGAAGGTTGTAGTGCAGTTTTATGAAAAGCCACCAGCTAATTTACATTCTATCTGGTGGCTAAATTTTAATGGAAGGTGTTGTATGTGAACCACACTTAAATGTCAAGTTTTTTGCTGCATTTCATTTGACATTTCTCAATTTCAGATTAAATTTGAACCATGGAAGAATACACAATCGCGCAAAGCGTTGAAGTTATTCAGGCTTATTATGAAAATGGACGTTAATAATCAATCATCTTCATCTTTAGTAAGCAGAATTGCCGCATTTAGGCGAATAATTCAAGGGTGATTATCGCAAAACCAATGCACCAACAAAGAGTGACTGTTTGGTGCGGTTTATGGGCTGACGGCATCATCGGGCAGCACTTTTTCATAAAATGAGGCCGGTCAGGCAGTTACTATGAATAGTATACGCTGTCGTGAGATAATAACGAGCTTCTTAAGGCCCGAATTGGAAGACAAGGATATGGATGATATGTGGTTTCAATAGGACGGTGTCACTTGCTATAGTCTAACGAAACAATGGCTTTTTTGCGCGACAAATTCAAAGGCCATGTTACCTCACGTGATGGCGATGTCAATTGGACGCCAAGATCATGTGATTCGACAACGTTGGACTTCGGGGTTATTAGAAAGAAAAGGCGTACGTCAATAAGCCACCAACAATTCAAGAACTAAAGGATGAGATATTTCGGCACATTAACAACATAGAACCTCAATTATGCCTCAGCGTCATCGAAAGCTGGGACCATCAGATTGGGGTGTGCAGCCGAGGTTGCGGCGGCTAATTAGCCGATATTTTGTTCCGTAAATGATTGAACTATACCAATAATATCATAATAAAAAGAAATGACAATAATTCCTAAATAACTTGTGTTGAAAATCGACATCGGCGCTTAAAATCTCAACATCCTTTACATAATTTTGTACGTTGATACGTAACGCAACCTAAAATGCTGTATATTAATTTACATCAAGGACTTATCCAATTTGCTGCATGCATTTTCAGTGGCTGCTTCCAGTACAAAGCAAATATTTAAAACACATTTTGGGAGATTTTCATAATTAACTTGTTTTCACCATCAACATGAAATTAAATTTGAAACTTTGTGTAACAGAAACTGAAGCAGAATATTATTAATTTGTTTGATTTCAAACAAATGAGTAAAAGTCGAAAAGAGATGAATTGATTAACATTATTTGGAAACAAATCTTTCTAAAATTGCGTATTGTACTCGTGTTTTGTATAACAAACATAATTTTCAAATGCGAGTATGTATTTCAAAGACTGCCGTAATGCCCTGAGTGATGTTGAAAGATTTGTTACACCTCTTAATTAAATTAAGTGTTATGAAATAATTTCTAAATGTAAAACACAATTAATGGTGAAATTTTTAACCATCTGCTGACAGGTTTGAAAAATTGTATGTTGATTAAACATTTTTTGTTTGAAATTCAAGATGATTTATTACCTGTTATTTCTTAGATGTTCCAGAGCACCTTTTTGGTTTGTTTGCTACATATGTCGCCCCACCTATAAAATGTTTCAATAAAGGCGGGTAGATGTTGAAATAAAATAAATCGATCATGAGGTATTAAAGAAACTTTTTTATTTGAGACAGCTATGTAAGGCATTATGTATGGAATATAGCAGCGTTCTGTTGTGGCTTTTTGTGGCGGCACTGAACCGAATCATGTAATATACAAAAGACCGCGAGGAAAGAACTCTTTTAGGAGTCATGCAACGTTTTCGGACGATTTGGGGTTCCTTTTTTTTTTGCCTTTCACCAGTGCCCCCGAGAAACAGGTTTTATCTTGGTGTATTCCTAACTAAGGCACTCGGGTAAAGAAGAAAAACAGGGAAGGTTCCCCTCGTTTGTTGCAGCAAATAAAACTCTAAGAAGCCGCATGGCTTATGTTGTGTTGGCTTCCGAAAACCTTACCAAGCGTTTAAATTGGCAGAACGGGTGTTAGCATAGTTTCTGGGAGGTTCTGCTTGAAGTTCAATCTGTGGCCCCTCGTTTGTTGCAGTCAATAAAACTCTAAGAAGCCGCATGCCTTACGTTGTGTTGGCTTCCGAAACCCTTACCAAGAGTTTAAATTAGCAGAACTGGTATTAGCATAGCTTCCGGGAGGTTCTTCTTGAAGTTCAATCCGGGCGGATCATGGTTGAAGTGCCTACCTTGGCTGAAACGTTCTGGCTGTGGTTTAAACTTAAAATGCAGGAAGGGAGTGTTAGTATCCTTGATGATTGTTTGGTGTGTGGCTTTTTGCGGGGACTAACAACTTTCTGAGAATCTCTTGCCTATACAGCAGATATCTGTACTGTAAGGAACCAATGGTGATGGTTGGCGGGTGAGTTGGTTTAAGGGTTGATGCTCTTAGTGGGCTTCGGCCTACCAGCTCATTAAGCCTTATCTTCTATTGACTGCTGGGAAATTTCATACAGGAGGGATTAGAAGGCCTGAACTCCTTAACAAGAAGTTGCTCATATGGCTTCAATCATATAATGCAAAAATTGCTACCTGTGTGAGCCTAGCAAGCCACACGGGGGCGCTGGATAATCGTGAATAATTCTCTCCGTGGAACTGGTCCATCATCAGACAAGGTCGTAAAGGCAGGTGCTGATGTACTGGTCTTAGACCAGTACTTAGGGCATGGCCCCCAAATATTTGGAACATTGTACTGGAACTAGAAAAATAGGTTATGAAAATGGAGGAGAAAAGAAGGAGTAGTGTTTGTGGATGTTTGACTTGCACCTATTAATGGAAGGGAGAGACAAAAACTAATGTTATCACAGCATTTAAAGAGTTGGAATTAAATTATTTAAAACTAAAATGCAAGGGCTTTTGGTGGACTTACTTTTTTCCGAAGCGATCGTTCCGAACTTGACGACAAAATATCTACAGTAAAAGGCGGCCCGTTTGTCGTAAAATGGGATAAACACGAGTAAAGATTGCACTAACAAACTTTCATTTTGATAATGAAGTTTTAGCAATTGGTCTCAATTGAGAAACTTGTCATGGAGCGATTGCATTAAAAAAATGTATAAAAAACATCAGCTTAAACGCAGCCATCAAAACACCGGTCTATGACTGCCAACATCTACCCGCTTTAACTAAAAAGGTCTGCATGTTTTTTTTAATTGCTTTTGAATCAAAAAGGTCATTAGAATGATATTTTAAAATTTTAAATGATTATTTCTTCACACTTTCTCCAAATTTTTCAGCTGTGTGCAGTTCGATTAGTCTTTTCGACTCTACGAGTAATTGATTGCTGGCCGCACTTCAACCCCGATGCGGCATATTTCACTGGCCTTCCGACTGCCAGTTTATAGGACGGTGTCAAGACGATCGCTTTCATGGTCAAGCAGTGGTTACCACTCTGTCCATATCATTGGCTTTCTGCTCAGGATCTTGTGGTGAATCGGGCCCAGTCAGATCCTCCGTTGGGAGCATCTTCTATTTGCCTTGTGGACGCTATTGACAAGTAGTAGTAAAAGAGGAGTAATGTATGAATCATTCGTGAAGCAAAATTTGGCTGTAGTCTTAGTACGGGTGTCTACTCACGAATACCCGGGAAGCATGTTTTGCCTTGGCGTACACTAACCAGGGCACTCTGCTTTATGGGGCGCAGAGGGGAAAGAGTCCTTCGTTTGTTGTAGTAAATAAAACTCTATGACTTATGTTGTATTGGACTACCTTATCAAATTAAAATTTGCAGAACAGGGATTTATAAAGGATTTATAAATAACCAGGGCACTCTGCTTTATGGGGCGCAGAGGGGAAAGAGTCCTTCGCTTGTTGTAGTAAATAAAACTCTATGACTTATGTTGCCTTATCAAATTAAAATTTACAGAACGGGGATTTATAAAGCCCCCGGGAAGTTCTACTTACAGACCATCTCGATGCTGGTCTAAGTGGCTACTTTGGCTGAAACGTTCTAGCTATGGTTTGAACCTAAAATTGCAGGAAGGGAAATTGGGTTCCCTGATAACTTTGGTGCAGGTTGTTTTCTAGCAGCATATAATGTAACGAATCAGGGTTGAACGGGTGAGTTGGTAAAGGGCTGATGCTCTTAATGGGCTTGGGCATACCAACTCATTAAGCCTTGCGTTCCATTGATGCTGGATAGAGGAGGGCTTAGAATGCACGAACTCTTAAGCAAGGGGTTTGTCTATATGGCTAAAAACATATGGCAAAAGGTTGCGACGTGTATGAGCCTTCTTGCAAGCCACATGAGGGCGCTGGTAAATCGCGTATAATTCATCTCGAGGAGTTGGTCCATTAGATAAGGCCGACCAGGCAATTTCATAATCTGTCTGCTCACGGTGACTCTCCCTCAATACATTTTTGCATAAGAGGAACCTGCCAGACAACGCAGTGTGTGCAATTATGGCGAAGGAAGCATATTTTGATTGCATAATGTCGTTGTTGGCATTAAGAATTCGGAGGCTATAGGTGGGATGAGGGTGAGCGTTATTTGGAATTTTAGCGATGTGCTATTGGGTTATGATTTATTTGGTGCATTGGGAGCGTGTGCTTGCCTGGTATTTGGCAGAGTGGCGAGTTAGGGAAGGCAATTTATTGATTTTTGTTGCTGATTATTCCTCTTGTGCACTTACGCTTGGACTTTGGTTGCTTTATTTTTTTGGCTTGATTGTAGAGATACCAGTGACTAGAGTATTTGGAGTTTGAAACTGGTATAGACACTTTGGGACCACGAAGTTTGACCGGATTATGGTGCGGCACTTCGGTTAGTATCATGATGGTAATGGTTGAAACCCAAATTACGTGGAGAGTTTATTTAAACTCGGTAGGGATTTGCAATTGGGTGCCGTGACCGAAAGATCGGTAGAAATTTCATAAAGGCTTCAATCCTAACCAAAAGGAATATTATGATCAAAATGGCAAGATTGAATTGATACAGGAATTATACCATCTACATACATGACTTATACCATCTATGGGGGCGTTGCGAACCCATTGTTTTCAGCCGATCTTAAGACCATCATTGTATCCAAAATAATCATTTACACCTCTAAACTACCAAATTTTATTCAAAACTTGCGTTTCAATCTGTGTCGTTGAATGATGTGCAACCGATTCGAATACATTTAGTCCGTAGTCATATCGGTGGTGAGCGCAAAATTTCGGGCTTGTGTATTAAACTATTGTCCCAACTTTTTTTTTTTTGCTTTTTGTATCTAAGATATGTTTCTATGTGCGGATCTTTATTAGCACACATACATATAAATACATATGTACAAATACCAGCACTTGCATAAACATGCACAAGCATGCCAAACACACAAATTTATCGATTTATTAGACAAAAAAAGAATAAAAAATATAATAAATGTACACGAGAATCAACTTCTGTGTTCCTTCAGGCGTATAGATAGATACATGTCCACATATACTGAAGTTTAATATACATACATATATCACATGAGTCAATCTAACTGGCTTTAATGTTAATGGCCTCAAAAAAAACTAAAAATATTCATGAAAAAATCTATACACTTAAAACCAAAAATTAATTTGATATGAAGATCAGAAAATAATTATTGCTTTCGCTCAAAAAAGAAGTATTAGTTGATAGAAAGAGATTTCTGAACAACTTTGTTTATAAAAATCAAGATGTTGAACATTTTTATGTCCCACCTCATTTGTATTTCTGACTTGAAAATTAAATCAATTTCATAAAAATTTGCTTATTTAACACTCATTGCAAAACTCTCGTTATGTTCAACAATTTCTATCTGAAATTGATAATTTAAAAGATCATTAACATTTAATTTTCCCACAGAATTTTTATACTTTAACCTTCAACCATTTGCTCTAAATTTAAATAAGCTGCTGAAAAACAAATTATGGTTAAAATATTTAGACCATAAAATGTTCAATGTTGATGTTCAACCACAACTACAGCAACAAACTAAATAAAAATTGTAGCAAAATGTTAAATTATTATGAACAAATGCATTTCCAAAGCTGATTGTTAGACTAATTTTCAAACGTGAAAGGAATTTGCAAATGCAAAAAAATTTTGTTGTTTTACAAGTATTCACAAAAAAAAGAGGAATTATTGTATTTCAAATTGTTGTAAAAACAGAAATAACATAAATTTTTCAAAACAAGGTCTGGAAAGATGCCTTTATTGGAGCAAGTGAAATGATTTCCAAACGAATTGATTTTTCTCAATATACTCGTATTGCTATACCCTACATCTACCAGGACAGCATGTTTGGTTTGCTTCTTTCTAAAAAAAAACCGTTAGGTTGTTGAAAATTTGTCTATATACAAACTACTTTATCGGACAGTTTGCTGCGAAAAAAAATATTTTTTAGAAAATTTACCTAAAGAAAAATTTTATTATCTAGAACTTCCTTATCGTAGTGTTTCCTATACCAAAATAGTGGAAATGGTGGTTTGGCTATAGAAAATTGTTTTTATCGAAAAATTAACTACAAAAAGATTATTGCCCTATTCACAATATTGTGCAAATGGCCATGCATCATTGCATTTGCAAAATAATGGAGTACATTCTTGCTTTACACTAACAAAATGCACCCAAAAATGCGCAATCTCAAATGCACAAGATTGTGAATCGGGCTTATATGTTTGTGTACGAAAGTTTTATTTCTGAAAAACTCTGTTTTATCTTAAACCTTTTCCGTACAAAATTTGGTATCGAAAACCTTTCTATAGAAAATTTGTTTTGTTGATAACTTTTTTTTTTTTTTTATTAAAAAGAAAACTAATTATGATATCGAATATTTTTTTACATAGAAATTGTTATCATTGTCTTTGGCAGAATTTTGTTATTGATAAGACAGAAAAATCATGTTATTATACACTTCGAATTGGTTGATCATCCACCTTATAGTCCAGATTTAGCTCCTAGTGGTTTTTGCCTGTTTCCAAACTTTTCGCAGGAAAAAACATTCAACTCAAACGAAGATGTGATTATCGAAACTGACGCGTATTTAGAGGGCTTTCCAAGATCGTATTATTCAGTTGGTAGAAAAAAGTTGCAATATCGTCTTACTAAGTGTATTGAGCTCAAAGGAGACTATGTTGAGAGCTAATTAGTGCAAAAAAAAATCCCACTTAGGTAGATTTAATCAGCGTTATCAACTCGTTTTTGGTGCCTTTTAAAATTATTGGTGCGAAAAATGCTTTAGTTGGTACGGATTACGCTTTTTTTACATTTGGGGTGTTAAATTTCGGTGACACAAAATCAAATTCAACTCAACTTTTTGTTTTGATGTAAGAAAAAAATTTGTTTTAATGTAAGAAAAAATTTTTTTTTTAATTTTTACGCTTAATTTTGCGTACCATATTATATGCACAAAGTAAGTTAATCTTGCTATGGTATATTATATACACTGTCGAAAGCAAAAAAAAAAAAACACGTTTCATTTGATAAAATTTGCTGCTTTTAGAAAGTATTTTGCTATTAAACGATCAAGCCAAGTTTGACAAATATTGCAATAAATGCAGTCTCTGAACAGTGAAGTTCGTATTTGTGATGGCTCATGAATTCATTGCGGTTTTGGTAATTGATAAATTACCAAACTACTAATAAATTATAAAGTTTTTCCTAAACGTTCACATTAAATATTGATTACGGTATAATTCTGGAAAATTTTCTTATATGTCAATAAGTTCTTTTAAAAACATCACTTGCGAAGACACAAATGAAATGTACACTCTGTTTGATAGAATTGCTATTAATTAAATTAAAAGGCTTGTAGTGTGATTCTGTAACTTTTACAGCCAGTTCGCCGATGTCGAAGGGATCTAGGCGAAAGAAAATTGATTTGGGTTTTTCTAACTTTATTCTATTCGAACGATGTGTCAAAATTCAATTAAAATACATAAGTTCATGCGAACGAACAATAGTGATATAGACAAATCCAAATTGATTCGAACGTAAGTGACTAGCTTTCTTTTGCCTACATTTTCATTCGATATCGTCGAACAGGCTGTTAATGATCCTTTAATCATAAATTCTTTTGACAACGTTAAGCAGCTGTGTTTTCGTGTTCCTGATAATAGGCAGTAAAAGTAACAGCTGATTTCGGTCGACAGCAAATATAAATAAATGATATTGGTTAAAAATAAATTTGATAAAATATCGTTATAAAGGTATCTTAATAAAACTAACAGACCCAAGTTTGACAAACACGAATTCTAGCTATTGACCGAATTTGATGGCATGCCATCAGGCGGTGCTATCAGATCAGTTTGATTGTATAATTGTCACTTAAAAGGCTCCTTTATTTTCATGCTTTTAATATAAAAATATTGTACTTCTTAAAATATAAAACAGATTTTTGAAAATAAAAGGAAAAATTCAAAATTCCGTGCGTTTTTTAAATTAAATTTTTGGTTTGTACATTTGTACAACGGGTTATAGTTCAGGTTTTTTCTTTCTTAAGTTTTTTTTTTTTTTCTTAAGAAGGATTTTTTACAATACAAATCTGCTGTGATCAATAATTTTGATTGAAGACGACAAGAAAAATAATAATCAAATCTTTAGCTGGGGGACAACTAGCTGTTTCGTAGTCGCTACACTACTCATCAGCACCCACTGGGATTTGAACTCGGGACATGACGTATCATGATCTATTGCTTTAACCACTAAGCCACCGAGCATTTAATTAAATATTTTCTATCTATATTCATCTCATATTGAATCACATATGCATTTTGTTAATTGCCCACATTGTTTGTACAGCGTTTGCTGTCTCAGAACTAGCGGTATTTATTTTATTTATTAACATACATATTTTTGTATTTTAATATTCTCCGTACCCAGAGATGTAAATATAAATTTATTGAATTTTTGATGATTTTTTATAATTTTTTAAATTAAATTTTTGGTTTGTACATTTGTACAACGGGTTATAGTTCAGGTTTTTTCTTTCTTAAGTTTTTTTTTCTTAAGAAGGATTTTTTACAATACAAATCTGCTGTGATCAATAATTTTTTTGTTGAAATAACGCGCTAGTTTTCCCATTTCGGTGCGTTTTGAAATTTTAAAGTTGATAACGCTGGCTTTAATATCAAACCGCCTTCGTATGTATTCACTAGTCGGCTACAAGCAGGATAAAAACTTTTCAACAACCGATGAAAACAATGAAAAAAATGATTTTGATTGTTCGTCGAATCACTATCAGAGAGGTTGCTGATGATGTTGGCATACCGTTCGGCTCGTGCCAAGTAATGTTTACAGATGTTTTAGGCATGAAACGTGCGGCAGCGAAGATTGTTTCAAAATTGCTCAGTTTTGAGCAAAAACAAGGTGGACCGGACATCACTCAGGAGATATGAACATCGTCAACAACGATCCAGATTTCCTCAAAAAGGTCATAACTGGTGACGAATCATAGGCGTAGGGCTATGATATTGAATCACCAATCATAGCCAATCATTCCAATGGAAACATCCAGAAAAACCAAGACCGAAAAAAGCACGTCAAGTTAGGTCATGTGTGAAGGTTTTGCTCACTGTTTTCTTAGATTGCAATGGCATAGTTTATCATGAATTCAATCATAGCCAATCATTCCAATGGAAACATCCAGAAAAACCAAGACCGAAAAAAGCACGTCAAGTTAGGTCATGTGTGAAGGTTTTGCTCACTGTTTTCTTAGATTGCAATGGCATAGTTTATCATGAATTCTTGCCACAGGCTCGTACGGTCAATAAGGAATACTACCTTGAAGCCATGCGCCATTTGCCTAGATGAATTCATCAGAAACGCACAGAATTGTGGAAACAACAATCATGGATTTGGCACCATGATAACGCAGCAGCTCACACACCGATGTTTGTGCGTGAGTTTTTGGCCAAAAACAGAACCATTATCATGCCTCAACTACCGTATTCACCGGACTTGGTCCCCGCTAACTTTTTTTCGCTTCTCAAAACTGAAGACACCGATGAAAGGAATGCGTTTTGCTACGATTGAGGAGATAAAAGAAAAATCGTACCAGGAGCTGGTGGCGATACCAAAAAGCACGTTTCAGAAGTGTTTCGAGGATTGAAAAAACGCTGGCATAAGTGTATTATATCTAAGGGGGATTACTTTGAAGGGGACAGGATAGTTATTGAATAAATATATCGCTCCTTTATTGCAACATAGTCATATCGCAAAAAAGCTCGTTTCGAGAAAAACGCATTTAAAATTTTTAGTATCCATACAAGTCTTAGTAAATTTTTTGAGGAAATATCTCCTAAAGGACACAGTTTAAAAGTAATTTGAATAAATTTTTGCCACAATATAAATGGTAGTACTGTTAACAATTCTGCATTGTTAGCTCGAAAAGCTCATTTTTTGTTATATGACTATGTTGCAATAAAGGAGCGATATACTTTTTGGAAAAATTTAAAATAACGGTTATTTTTTGATCACACCTCGTAGTGCCCAGTAATTTTAAATGCCTGCAGCCTCGGCCTATTCATATACTTTCACTCACCGACCACATTCAATGTTTTTCGCCGCTTCTGGTATGACCGCCACTTTTGGCAAATGATTTCTGAACAGAATCGGCTTTGACTCTTCAAGTGTTTTAGTGACTGATATTGAGAGCCCAAAATCTTCGGAAAACAATTATGAGAGAGGGAGAGAAGCCTCGAAATCTAATTTGGAGGAAAACGGTAGAAAAGAATGGGTTAAAACAGTTAGTTATTTTTTGAGATCTCAGCGGTGTTAACCTTGCCAAAGTCTAGATAGTATAAATAAATATTTGAGGTCATTGCAGAGCATACTGAAGTATTTTCATTTTAAATAAAAGATATGCTACAGAAGACCTGCTGACTTAGCTGTCCTATAGCTATATCTAGAGGTCGCCCATCATCCACAAAATTCATATTCATTTTAAAATTTCTTAGTAGTTATTCTTACAAAGCTGTAGATGTTTCGTACCTAAACTGTTAGTAATTGTTCCCTTAAAAATTGATATGAATTGCAAATAGTTAAGGAAAACAACCAGTTTATCGTTGTTCCAAACGTAAACATGAACAAGTCTTTTCCATTTCATTCTTTATCTTTAAAACTGTTTTTTTAAACTAACAACAACTGGAAAAATAAAACAAGAGATCTTGATTTTTTTTTTATTTGTTAACCTAGAAACTCAATAAAGCATGAATTGAAAGTAAAACATGTTGCATCGAGAAAAGAGGAAGCAACATGTTGTGTTGTCAGAAGACAACAAAAACAAAACAATAACAAACATCATGCTAAATAACCAATAAAAATTATGGCCATAGATAAGCAGCAACCCCACCTTATAGATATAAATCGATTTATGCTTTTTTTAAGAAGGGCATACATATACTTTGATGGTGGTGGCGATCTCAATTGGCCGCCAAGATAATGTGATTTGACACCGTTGGACTTCTTTTTTTTTGCGTTATTTGAAAGAAAAAGCAACAATTCAAGAGCTAAAGGCTGAGATAATTCGGCACATTAACGGCATAGTACCTTAATTATGTTTCAGCGTTATCGAAAATTTGAACCATCGGTTGTAGGTAAGCCGCCACCTATATTATCATAATAAAAAGAAATGACAGTAATTGATAAATAATTTGTGTTCTATTCAAAATCAATATTGGCCCCCCTTAAAATTTAACCAACCTTTATGAAAAAAATACTAAATAGTGCAAGCTATGTGTTATCCAATTTTTGCTGGCTTTAAAATTTGCGATTTTTATTGTCTTGTGTATTGAGGTTTTTCTTTCGGATTTATTCAGTTATTCCGTTCTTCAGTTAAGTAACAAACAATGAGATACACCTTTTTTATACTAAGCCGCTGATATTTAAATAAATTTTCTTTAATGAAATAATATAAAAAATTACTAGTTTGTTTATCAAGATCTATTTTACTTTTTCCTCTAAAAAAAAATTACTTTCTTTTTTCCATTTTTTTTTTTTTTTGCTTCATAAAAAATATTTTTACTCCACTCAATTATAATCTTTTGAATTTGAAACAATAAATAAAACAGTTCGCTTTGGTACTTCAAATCAATAAAAATAAATATTGTCCATTGAACTTCGTTGTTTGAGCGAAAAATGCATTTTAAGGTTGTTGTTTCAGATTTTTCGTTGTTTGTTTAGAAGAGACCACTACAATGATTTGGTTCCTTTTTTCTACATTGACAACAGGCGGCTGCCATTAAGGCCAGCAATCGAAAAAGAAAATCGAAATTAACCTTAAGGGAAAACAAAACACTTAAAAACAACAAGCTCAAAAAAATACTTTTTTTAAATTTACCATAAAAAACTGGGAAAGTTATTTTTTTATAATTTACAAGAGCGTTTTAAGTTGGCATTAAACTAAAAATTAACCACAACTAGGAAATTAAGGGTGTTTTTAGAAAAGTGCAGAACCTTGAAATGGAATAAAACAAAGATGGAGTTTTTAAACGACATAAAATTTACTTTATACGAAAGATTATCTTTTGCCGTTTTGCGTTACATATGATCACCCCGACTGGGACGGACGTAGTCTAAGTGGTCCGTTCGAAAACTCTCATTTTTGCCATATACGATAGTGAAACATTGTACCATATTTTACAACCATAAGTCAATATTGGTCTCATTAAGGATTGGTATAATATGCTTTTAACTGCCGTTTTTATATATTTGAAGTAAAATAGTTTTTTGTGCATAAAATATGCTTTGTTAGCTGTTATAATTTGTAGATCTATCAGCCAGTTTGCTGATGTCGAAAGGATAAGTTCATTCGCATTCTAGGCGAAAGTGATATAAACAAACCCAAATTGATTCGAATGTGAGTGACTAGCTTTCTTTCGGTATCGGCGAATATGTATATGGATGTATATGTTTATGGTAACATAAAAATTTATCTAGGGAAATACCCAAATATTTTACAATTTGCTTGTTAGCTATAATAACATTAGAGCTTGACAGTTGTCAACGTTCTGGATTTTAAGTATTCCAATAAAATAGTCTGTCGGCGCTAAAGCGCACGATATTGAAGTTCAATTTACGTATCGCAAACGAGAAGCCAAACTTTTCCTTCAATAAATCAGTTGTGGCACGAACTAAGTGATATGTAACATAGTCTTGTTTTAATCACAGCTCCTGGACATCATGGTTCTTCAACTGATTAATGAAAAAGTCAGTAATCCTGCCCCTACAGCGGTAGGAACGTTGCAGTCAATGGTGACTATAACCTTTTCACCAGCATCCTTTTTAGAAGTACGGACCAATGGTCTCACCAGCTCAAAACGTAGACCAAGCAGCCAGTTTCTCACCATACACTTGAGGATTATAACCACTCCAAAAAGGGCAGTTTTGTTTACTTATGCATCCATTCAAACAAGTGTGATTCATCGCAAAACAAAATTCACTTATGAATATTGGGATCAACGGATATCTTATTTTGGGACCATTCAGCGAATGTACTTGTACGCCTTGCTAGGTGATACAGTGACTTTAATTGTTGCTCGAGTTGGATTTTGTACGAGCACAAACCATGATTTTTCCGTAAAATCTTCCATAAAATGGAAATGGAATGTTCTTACCTCACTAGCACTGTAAATTATAAGATTTCAATCTTGTTGTGATAGTTCCAATAAATAAATAAACAAAAACAAAGTAAACAAAAAATATGAATATCCAACTCCTGTGCGTGATGGAGGATAGACTGATTCGGATCTTCCTGTACGCTACGCTTTATAGTGGCAATGGCTTCTTCTGTATGCACTGTACGACGTCTCTGTTGATGTGTCGTATCATTTAGCATAAATGTGCACACGTGTTTTTTACTATCTATCGTCCGTGTTTTCTACGTATATGTTTATAGTTAATTTTTATTTTTTGAACTAAATTACTCCTGCTGTTTATTATCATTTGAGAAACGTTTTTATAGCAAATAATACAGCAATTGATTCACTTAACTTTCAAGATGTTGAAAACGTTATCAGTAAGGCAAACCTGGAGGAAAGCTCCAGGTACTGATTAAATTACTGGTAAAATGCTTGAGCAGTTATCTCGTACAGCTGGAAGAATTCTGCTTTTTATCTTTAATGCTATTTAGCATCTTGAGTATTATCCTGCAGAGTGGAAAGTATCTATGATTAATATGATATCCAAGCCAGAGAAGGATCCCACTAAAGTAAAACCATAGAGACCAATATTCTACTACCAAAGAAGAACTATTCAAAAAATTGTTAATGGCTAAGTTGACTCCAATATGAGTGATGAAGGAAGTATCCCTAATCATCAATTCGACTTTCGAGCAAAACACAGCACCATAGAACAAACACACGCATTAATAAATGTCAAACTTTGCAGCGTTCATATAAATCAGCAATTTAGCTTCATGAAATTTGCAGGAATATATGTCAATATTATAGAAATGGCTAAAACTTTGAAAAATCAAAAAATGTACTCATGTTAGATTCAGATTGTGTAAACAAACGTGTTCGCCCATCCCAATTAACAACTCAAATATTTCGCAGCACAGTGAAGTCAAGTAGCTTGGTGTTTATCTCTACCTTGAAGCAGGATTGCAAACTTTTGTTATACAACACAATTCTAAACCCTATATGGTTCTATGAAATTCAATTTTGAGGCACTACCCTAACATCAAACATTAAAAAACGACTACTGCGGCTCCATGGTACGTAAAACTCACGAATTCACAAGGATCTGTGTGTTTCACTGGTAAAAGACGAATTTCCAAAGTATGCGACAAGGTATATCAGCAAATTGGAACCTCACCTAAACCCTCTTGCGCAAACATACTTAATTTTGGCGGTCACACTCGGTTGAGAAGAAGGGATAAGGGACTAAGTATTATGATTTGAGTACTTATTGCCAGTTCACATGGTGCAATAAATAAATAAACGCTAGAGCGGAAAAATATGTAGTATGATTGCATGAATGCATTGTATCAAGTGCTTGCAAAGGAAGCAACCAACTGAATCTTCATTAAAATTCGCAACAGACTACATTTGACACATTCTATTTCTGTCACATTCAAAAGATTCAGGGCTAATATATATAAATGTATATTGCTATACTTTAGACTCATAAATGTGTAGCTCGCCTTACTTTTCACCTGTAGGAAGCAGACTTGATAAAGTTTGCAGTGGTTATAATTTCAAGTAATTATAAGCAGTGCAGGATCAAAATACAAGGCCGGATTGATATTGAAGCTACCTAGAGCTAGACGGCAGCATATCTGTCAAACGATATTCCAACTATTTTATACCATCTGAATAATACGATTTTGGAAACTCCTCAAAATACGCGTTAGCTTCGGTAATCACTTCTTCGTTTGAGATCAATCTTTTTTTTTGTCAGGCATTTTTCAAGTTTGGAAACAGGAAAAAGTCAATAGGAGATAAATCTGGACTTTAAGGTGGATCATCGACCAATTCGAAGTGTATTTCACGTAATTTTAGCATCGTATCTAATGCAGTGTAAGTCGGTGCATTGTCTTGAAAAAAGAGCACTTTTTCTTTTTCAAATGTGGTCGTTTTTTCTTAATTGCATTACTTAATTGATCCAATAATGCACGGTAACACTTTCCTGTGATTGTGGATCCTTTTTCACGATACATATTTGAAGAGCACTAACATATTCAGTGTGCATCCGAAAATACAGTAGTCAATACTTTGCCAGCCGATTTCACTGTCTTCGCCTTCTTCGGAGCACTTTCACCAGCTTTTTTCGATTGCTTTTTGGTTTCAGATGTGTACTCGTAGTGGAGGAGCCACATTGTGTCAATCGATGCCAAAAATCAACAGGATTACGCTTTATCATGTCCAAACACCACTGTGAAGTGGTCTGTCGAACTCGTTTTTGTTCGACACTGAGCAAATGCGGCAAACATCTTGTCGATAGCTTTTTCATGAGCAAATGCAAAATGTTGAACACACGTGCATATGAAATGTTTACCATTTCAAAAATCTCACGTTACTTGACTCGGCAATCATTCATAACGATATGGAGAATTTTCTTGATATTTTCTTCAGTAACCACCTCTTTTGGACTTCCTATTGATTCCTATTATTGCAAGGCTTGTTCGGCCGCGTTTAAATTCAGCAATCTAATATTTTACCATGTAATCTGACGGACCGTAATATTTACCGAGAGTTTCTTTTGTCTTTTTCGCCGTTTTCCCTTTCAAATAATAGTGTTGAATCACTGCACGAAGTTCATTTTTTGCCATTTTTCAAGAAACACGAAAGTTGCTTGCTTCAAAACACTGCAACAAATAAACTAATCGATGAATTTGCGTGAAATTTTAACAGCCGGCGCATGACAGATCACAATTTGAAAAAAAGAACAAAAATGTGTTTGCCCTGCCATCTAGCTCTAGGTAGCTTCATTGTCAATCAGCCCTCGTAAGTACATACATGCATATTACTTAAAAGTCCACTCAATTACATATGTATTATGGAAACTGCTAAAAAATTCAAGGTTATCTGGTAAAATTTAGCACAATTTCGAAGCTTTATTCTATTATTCATATTGAAATACTGGCAAAATGGCTGTCGATAAAAAATGTTGCCAACTTGAAGGTTTATACTTACATAAAAACACCCTTTACAAACAATAGATGGACCAAACGACCAAACAAGCAAGGCAAGTCAATGCAAAGTTTGCTGGTATTAGAGCGGCATTAGCAATAGGAAATTGTTGTAATAAAAATACTAGAAAAGAAAGCACTTTAAACAAATAATCTAGATAAAAAAAAAATTATAAGAAAAAAAAAAGAGCAGTAACAGTTTCTTGGCATTGAACACAAGCAGCAAAAAGAAGGTTTCTGCATGATTGATTAGATTTCCGCTTAAGAAGCAAAACAAAAACAGCATCTTTTCGATTTTTCCAAGGTTTTCGTAGAGCAGAGATTAAATCACAGCATAAAAAGTGAAAATTTCTCTTCGAACAACGATTACGCCATTCAAAAGCCAAGATATTCAGCCAACAACAAAATGAAAAAATAAATCTAAAATAAATTATGTTATTGAGTTTTAAGTAAACAATTGCTGTAGTTTATTTAAATATAAAGAAAGAATTAAACTCCGTTTTGATTGCCAAGTTTGTACTTTTTCAAAAAAAAAAAATTATAATAAATACCGCTTTTTCCAGTTTTGTTCAAATCACTGTGGCGTGTAAATTGTTGCAATTGAACAAAACATTTAACAGTTAAGAAGTGCTGAATAATGAAAAATAATTAATACACTTTTGTACAACAATGCCATTATTATGCATTTAAAATGTTGCATTTTTGCATCTTAATTATGAAAATGCACGTCACAGTTGCCAGTCAGTGCATTCCAGTTTTTGAAAACATGACTATTTAATTACATAAGAGCACAACCAACAGCAGTTTCATTTATTATGCCAGCATATTCAAATGAAACACAATTAAAATTAAAGCTTGTAATGCAATAAGAGAAAAAGATATTGTAAATTGTCCAAAGTAACTGTAAATTAAAAAATAAAAAAAAAATCTAAACATTTTGGCCATAAGAAAAGCATGCTTGAGCATGCTTTTGAAGCGCATTGAAATATGAAGGAAAAATAATTTGTGGTTGCAGTCTCCGATCAGTTATTATGAACTAGAAACAAGTTGAAGAAATTATAATTTTTTATTCAATCGTTTTGCATTAAACTGGAAATTAAATATTAAATTTTATTGAGCCTCATTTGTGGAAGCGTTATAAATTATATATGGGACTGTAACGTATTATCGCGTATAATTAAAATCTCGTATAGCAGCTAGCCTATTGTAATTATTGAAAGTATTTATTAGGATGTTCGATTATTGGAAGTTTTTTTGAAAACCGGTTTTCGAATATTAGCAATTTCAAAAAACCTGAATTTCGGTTAAACATTAAAGAAAAACCAATTAACCGGGTTTTTAGATCAAATAATTAAAATAATTTTTTTTAAATAAAATGTAACCCACAAAAAAGTAATTTAAAAAAAGTAGGCCTGATCAAAAAATAACCGTTATTTTAAATTTTTTCAAAAAGTATTTATTTATTCATCAATAACTATCTTGTCCCTTCCAAAGTAATCCCCCTCAGATATAATATACTTATCCCAGCATCTTTTCCATTCCTCGAAACACTGCTGAAACGTGCTTTTTGGTATCGCTAACAGCTCCTGTTTCTACTTTTCTTTTATCTGACAATTGTAGCAAAACACTTTGCTTCCATCGGTGCCTTCAGTTTTGGGAAGAGGAAAAAAGTCCACGGGGACCAGGTCCGGTGAATACGGTGTTTGAGGCATGATGACGGGTTTTTTTGGCCATAGACTCACGCACAAGCATCGATGTGTGATCATGGTGCAAAATCCATGACTGTTTTTTTCCCAAAATTCTGTGCTTTTTTGACGAATTGCTTCTCGCAAACGGCGCATATATTCAAGGTAGTACTCCTAATTCATGATGCACCCCGCCACTGTAATCGAAAAAAACAGTGAGCAAAATCTTCACATTTGACCGAACTTGACGTGCTTTTTGTGGTCTTGGTTCTTCTGGACGTTTCCATTGAGATGATTGGCTACGATTGATGATTCAATATCATAGCCGTACGCCTATGATTCGTTATCAGTTATGACCTTTTTCAGGAAATTTGAATCGTCGTTGACGATATTTAACAGCTCCTGGGCGATGTCCATGCGAAGTTGTTTGTGCTCAAAAAACAATTCTTTTGGAGCAATCTTCGCTGCCGCACGCTACATACCTAAAATATCGGTAAATAATTGATTGCCATGAGCCGAACGATATGCCAACATCATCACCAACCTCTCTGATTGTGATTCGACGTTTATCCAAAATCATTTTCTTCACTGCTTCAATGTTTTCATCAGTTTTTGACGTGTTCGCGTGACCAGGACGAGCATCGTCATTGACATCTTCTCGGCCTTCCTTAAACCGGTTATTCCACAATTGTATATATGTTCAGCTTTTAGTAGACTCACCAAACGCCACTGTCAACATTTCAAGTGTCCTTGCGCATTTAATTTCAGTTTTTACACAAAATTTAATACAGTTTCTTTGATCCATTTTTTCGAATAGTCATCATCTGTCAAAAACAAATTGACAATCCAAAATGGCTGACATTGCCATGTGCAAAAATCGAACATACGTTACTCAGGACTTTTGAATATAACAATTTTTTTGATCAGGCCCATTCACGTTTCAATTCTATTGTCAATCAAGTCTTTCAATTGAATTGATTTTTGGTCACACACTTCATAAGCTGAAGTGAAAGATTTACATTCAACCATCAAATTTAATGACATAAAAACAGTTTTAAAAATATTAAACGTTTTCTTATAAATTTTGACAGCTGATGAAGAAACTCGAACGCGCTCAATACAACCGAATTGAAAGACTTACTAGCCAATTACAAAATCTTTTGATTTTTCTTCAACCAACTCGCTAACTGTCTAACTAATCAATTGACAAAACCATGCAGGCCTTGATTTGAACAACAACCGACACAGTTGCCAACTCAGTTGAAATGTGTATAATCTGCTTTATATGTGACATGAGTATTGTGAAAACCTAATGTTGCATATTTGATTCGATAAATTGTTTGATTTTTATTAACAATATAGAAATTTCAACATTTTTATTACATATTGCGTATATTTTTATACGCACTTTATTAGTTGTACCAAGTTTTGAAGCATGGATATGAGCAAATTCTTATTTGGTGTGTTCATCAGAGATCTGCAACCGGTGCTTTTATTTAATGATCTAAGTACACCCGTTTAAAGCGAGTTGCGGTATAATTAGCCACCGTATACTGTTTGCACAAGTATCTTTTCCACTCGATTAGAGCTTGCGGCTGTAAATTATAGTATATAACATACTCAATCAAGTTTGTTTCCGGTGGCTGCTTGATGCAAATGCGACGAATTCACCGGCAAATATTCGTTGCATTAATTCGTCGTGTGAAGCGCAGTATCAACGAACGTTTGTGTAGATAACATTGTTCAAAAAAAAAAATAAGAAAATTAATATAAATCCTAAGGGGACTATATTAAAAGTAAACCTATATAAGCCCCATCAGAAAGAGGGAGTTTTGAACAAATTATCTGAGGTACTTTATATTTTGAGAACATCTGCATAAATTGTTTGCTACATGGATTAATATAAGTATAAAAAGTATAATTTATATAGGAAACCTGGTCATCTGGTACTATACGGTTCGCCATTCGGTGACAAAACAATTAGAAATTTCAACCTCCGCTGAGTATAATTTCGACCAACACCACAATTTTATGCATTTTCATATAAACCGATGTGTTAAATTTTGGGCGATGAATATTTCTGCCCAAGAATTTGTCGTTCGTCGCAGTTGCGTTCCTAGCATGATTTGGTTTCTCTACTAATATTTCTACATTCAGTTTTTTATTTTGTATTTGCTCGCTAACAAAGCAGCTTTGAGCAGGTAGTGACAGAACTACAATAAATACAACACCAAAAAACATGTATTTTGTTGGTACAATTTTCGAAAAAATTTCAAAATTTTGTTTTAAAGGAAACGAAAGACAGCTCCACTAACCTATTAAAGCTGCCTTGCTCACCAGCACTCGGTAAACGTATTTGTACTAAGGGCGGCGAGCCGTTGAAAAAAATCTTGCTTTGGCGATCGTGTTTCATTTTAACATTTTTAGATCAAAATCGATAAAAACAATAACATTTATGTTTAACAAATAGATTTTTTATGAAGCATATCTTCTTCAAACTCCTTTTATTTTATGTTCCTTGATTTAAAGCCATAACCACAGTATATGCATCGTTACATGTACGTAAAAACAGGGTTACCTTTAACGCTCGTAAGACCCAATGTTGCTTATTAACGCACAAACAAACGACCGCAAATGCTGCTTCATCTGTACTCATGGATGGTATAAATATTGAGGATACAGTGTGATGTTCGCTGGACTGAACACATTTTTCATGTCTCTAAAGAAGCATTCAAGTGTCTCGGTTTTTTGAAACGGTGTAAGATGTACTTCACTCCATCCGATCTCCTTACTATTTATATCACCTACATCCGACCGGAAATGGAATACAACTCTCATGTTTGGGCCGGTGCCTCAAAGTCTATTTTGGGGTTACTCTACCGTGTGCAGGAGAGGGCGAAGAAGCTCATCAGTGACAGTAGGGTATCCAACTATATTGATTCACTAGAGCATCGACGCGGTGTGGGGTGCGTTACTCTGTTCTATCGTTACAATAATGGATTTTGCTCTGACGAGATTAGGGATCTTGTTCCCGAAACTCGCACAATTTTACGTAGCACGCGTTCATCGTCTAGAGCTCATCCATTTGTGGTTGATTGCCCGGGGAATCGTATTACGCATTACAGAGAGAATACGTTTTTCAGCCGCACACTTCGTCTGTTGAACAAGTTGCCTGCAGAAGTGTTTCCTGACTGTTATAACGTTGGAAAATTCAAGTCAAATGTTCACAAACACTACTCCCGCTTTCCCCCTCCTCACAACTTATTTTCCTAGTTCTGGTACAATGCACTGCATATGTAGGGGTCATCCCCTGAGTACTGGTACAATATAAAAAAATATATATATTACTAATTGTGGAAAGAAATTTGTTTGAATTGAATTTTCAATTCAAATTTTTCAGCAAAAACAAAATTAATTCATGTGACATATTTATATATACTATACAAAGTTTGTCAAATAAACTTTTAATGAACATACAATAGTTTTTAAAAATTTACATTTAAGACTTAAAAAAACTTTTTTGTTTGGTTTGGAAATCTTCGATTGGTTCTATTTTAAATTGTTCCAGTATCCAGTATAAGTTTTGTAGTTTTAAAAAATGCTGGTCGAATTAAGCTGTAAGCCACTGTACAGTTGAAGTATACTATATGAAGTATACTATAGTAAGGCCTTTAAGGTCGAGAACTATTACGAAATGGAACGAAGTATGGTCTATTAATCCATAAATAATTTCAAACAATTTGCAAAATTAATGGAAAATATAGATGTGAAATCATGAACAAATTACGGGAATATTGTGAAGAATTGCGGGGGAAGATTTTTCTTTTCTGAGCAAACTCTATTTAATAAATTTTCAATAATTGTTTGGCATTACTTTGAATTGACTTATATCTGTATTCTAAAATCGTATGTTTTTCTTTTCTCTTTTTAGGTTAGTACAATCAATGTTTGTGTAAGTATTGAACAAATGCATATGAAATTAAATTTGACCATTTTATATTTTTCTATTAATTCTATTAAAATAGTATCATTTTTTCCGCTAATTGACATCGGATATCATTTTTTGCCGTTTAATTGAAATTGGATATCTTACTGCCTTTATGTTATTGCGCGCATTCAACCTTTTTTATTTTTTTAAACTTTTTCCTTGAGGAAACCTAACAACATATACAGTTGATGAATGTTAACGTAATATATTACTAGAGCCCTTTTCTAACCACAAAAAAAAACGAAAGCAAGAAAGCTCGAAGGCTAGAATTATATTATATCTTGAATTTGGGAAGCCTACGGTCAAATTCTCTAAATGCATTAAAATTGTTGTGTAGAATTGAATTATTTCATTAAAGAAATTTAATGAAATAATTTTATCGTTTTCAGTTTTTTCCTAAAAAATTCACGCAACTAGGTAGAGAGTAAAACATGGTAATTTAGATCTGTTCATTATTAAAGAAGGCTTAATATATCTTCAACACTTTGTACCGCGTTCCATCTTTAGATGCTTCTTTTCAAGGTCTAAATGTTATGAATTCGGGCTTAATTTTTCTAATCTGCAGTCAACTTCACTACTTAACAATTTGTTTGTTTGCGTAGTTAGTCACACAAATTATAAGCGTATAAGTCATTTTGACAAGTCAACGAGCATTTTGGTCAGTCTTTAAGTTCGATATGTGTCAGTTTTAGGTAATTTTGTTTTATGAAATGAAAATTTTTTTCATATTAATGATAAGTCCTAAACAAAAGAATATTTTCTTTATTCCCGAACTACGTTTTTATTTTAAGAAATTCATTAATATAATACTTTGTCCCATTTAATATTTTAACTGCAATTAGAGCAAGAAAATTAAAATTTTGTAGTTTGTTTTGATGTAGAAAGGGTTTAACTTTTTATTATTTTTTAATTACCATTTAAACTGCATACGTGCAAATATGCGTGAGCGTTGCTAGTTTTTAATATAAAGTGTTCATTGATTTGTTTAGAGTTCTTTTGCTGACTCTAACTCATCAATTGCACAAAATTTGTGCCAATAAGCCAACCGCTTTTGCTTTTTTCCTCTGTGCATTAAAAACTTTGCTTTCACTTACACAGTGATGATGTTGTAAAAGAAATTCTATTTCTCCTTTTTCTCTTTTAATTGCACATGCACTCTCACCTGACACAAGCGGAAAAAGTAAGATTGAAAAATCTGATATTAATTGAAAGCTGAATTGTTCGTTGAGACGTGTAAAATTTTTATGACTCCAACTTGTTTTGTTAAAAAAAAAAATTGGAAAGGTGGGTGACAAATTCATTAAAGAGAGTGGTGTCGTTATAAAACAGAATGCAATTAAAAAGTAATATTGTATAATCATCTTTTTGGTAGTAAATTTTTCATTAATGAAAAGAAATTAATCGACCAATCGGGAAACTATTTCCGCAGAAAGTTAATTTTAAATTTCTGATCAATTTTTTATCACTCGGTAATAAAATTTTTGGTAATATTATTTCTCTCTGGAAAAAATAGAATAGATAGATCGTTAACTGCTAATGCTTCGGTTTTTCTTTTATATCTTCAATTGTAGCAAAAAGCTTTCCTTTCATCGGTATCTTCAGTTTTGGGAAGAGGAGAAAGTCACCGGGGGCCAAGTGCGGTGATTACGCACAATCATCGATGTGTGAGTTGGCGCGTTATCATGGTGCGAAATGCATTGTTGTTTTTTCCAGAATTCTGTGCGTTTCTGAAGAACTGCTTTGCGCAAAGGGCGCATAACTTCAAGGTAGTATTCCTTAGAGAGCGTACGACCTTGTGCCAAGAATTCATAATGCACCCCGCCATTGCAGTCTTGGCTCTTCTTTACGCATCCATTGGGTTGATTGGGCTTTGGTTTCAATATCATAGCCATACGAGTACACCCATCATTCGTCACTAGTTGTGACTTTTTTGAGGAAATCTGGATCGTCGTTGACGATGTAAAATTCGATACGAAGTTGTTTTTGCTCAAAATTTTGCAATTTTGGAATAATCTTCGCTGCCGCAGGTTTCATGCTTAAAGCATCCTTAAAAATTGCTTGGCATGAGCCGAACGATATGCCAACATCATCAGCAACCTCTCTGATAGTGATTCTACAATTATCTAAAATCATTTCCTCACTGCTTCAATGTTTTCATCGGTAGTTGACGTGTTCGTGCGACCAGGACGAGCATCGTCATTGACATCTTCTTGGCCTTCCTTAAAACGGTTATACCACAATTGAACTCGTCTTCTGCTCATAGTAAAGTCGACAAACGTCACAGTCAACATTTCAAATGTCCATGCGCATTAAATTTAATATTTTACACAAAACTTAATACAATTTCTTTGATCTAGTTTTTCGAATAGTAAAAAACCGAAGAGCACGCCAAAACACGTCTAACCCTTTCATCTGTCAAAATTGACAATCCAAAATGGCTGATATTGCCAACATATTAACAGCCATGTATACCAATATCAAAGAAAAAAAAATCCGAAATTCGAACATACGGTTGTTTTTTGATCAGACCTCGTATGTTTGTTTGTTTGTATGTTTGCAATACTCCACATCCATGCCATATAAGTGATTATTATACGAGTATATGCAGGTATATAAAACTGTATATACAGTGTTGCTGCTTTGGTACGAAAATTGGTGTTGCCGCATTGCTTCCAGGGAGGTTAGGTTAGGTAGGCAGGCCGCTGCCTACCTAACCTAACCTAGCCTAGGTTTTCCCCCTCACTTGTGTCCCGAAGTTCTTCTCTTTGCGATTGCCTGAAAAGTGGAATAGTGAAGTGAAAAAAGAAATTAGAAGAATATAGTGTGAGTAAAGGACATGGTTGGGAGGGGATGGAAAGGAAAGGCGGAACCTCTTAGTGTACTTCCAGGCAAGTGGGGAGATTTTGGGGATTCAGGAAGTCGATTTTAAGAATTACCAGAAAAATTCCAAACCACTTTGCTAACCATGGAAGAAGCGGATTTTCAATATCGGGGCGTCTTTTTGTCGTATAACATGCATCTAAACTATATATGGATATTCGCTTTAGCGCGAAAATTAAAGTTGCTGTATTGCTTCTGAGGAAGAAGGGGATTTTGACGTTTGCTAAAGCCGACTTTAGGAATTCCTAAAACCCTCGTAACATGGTTTTTCATATTCTCTACTTTTCTACGTGTGTAAAAAAAACAGCTGGTTTTTTGTGTTTTGAGAGATGTTATGAAAAGATTTTTCTTTTTAAATTCTCAGTAATTTTATTAGATTAGATTGTTGGGATGAAAAGTTTAATGGCTGAGAATATAATTTAAAAATTTCCAAGTCAACTGATGAATAAGATAGGTCTTATGAAATGTCGACATATAGACAGCTGGGATACATACAAAACAAATTGTTCATAATTTTTTTATTGGTATCAAGATTAGAAACTAATATAATGAAGACACTTAATTGTTTAAATTTCGTGTGTTTTTTTTTTGTGAAATATGAAGTTGTCTTGTATATTGATTTTTTTCTTGAGTTAAGAATATTATGTTTGTGGCCATAGATTTGTGTAAATGTATAGTTTATAGAATAGAAAGATGTTAGAAAAGATGTCTTATAGTAAAAATTTGTATTCTAACAGTGAACAAATATTGTCCTTTATTGTGTTCAATTCAAATCAGTACGAATTGTCTAATTGTCTGTACTGAAGGGTTAAATTGAGCAATTTTCATTAAATAATTTTGCTTTGTTTGTTGGCAAAATGGCCAACAACAGCAACAACAACATCTTACTGCGGCCGATTATTGGTGATGATTTTGTGTTGCAAGTTGCTTCCTGTTGTCCAACTCATAGATTTGTCTTGTAGAATTTAAATTGCTAATCATCGATTTAACATTCTGCATACATGATGCATGTTTTAACAACAAGACACAAGCCAATTTTTTTTCTCCTCTTTTTATCTTTTTCGGGAGTTAAGACTATATTGTGGCATATGTATAAAAAGTATACAACTTGCATATAATTTTCCGTAACTACAATATTTGTTTTAAATCTGATGTTTTTCCTTTTTTTTATTGTTTTGTATTTTGTCATCTTGTGATGGGGGTTTTTTCGCTTCAATATGCTGCTGCCTGCATTTACAATTTCTCTTTTATTTTATTATTTTTATTTGTTACTGATGATGTTTTTTGTGTTTTTTTTCTTTTGCCTTTTTCCTGGTTTGTTTGTATAAAAATCTTCTCATAAATAATAATTTTATTTTAGAAGTTTGAAAAAATAAAAGAAAAAGAAATAATACAGCAAAAGGAAAAAAGAAATACATATAAAGAAAAACATGATGTACATGCATACTTTTAGCTGTGGTTGGAAATGGTCTTTAGGGGTCAGATGGTATCTCATAAATGTTAAATTTTATGCGCACATTCTATTTGTACTGGAAAGCTAAACACAACAGCACACAGAAGACAGCAGAAAAAACTTTGCATTTTTCATATTTTAGGTTTTTCATTTGATTTTCATGTTTTACAAATAAAGAAATCGTCTGACCATTTGCGAAAAATATGCATTCGTCAAAGAAATGTAAAAGAATGCTGTTTAGCACATAAACGAAATTATTGATATATGTATGTGCCGCTGGATCTTATTTCAGAGCCTGAATCGCATCCGTCTTTTTGTCAAATTTTAATTGTTAATTGGCAAATTTGTTTTCCATAAACTTATGTGTGTGAAGATAAATATGCCGAGTTAAATATGCTTGACGTAATGGGATGACGTAACGACATATTAAAGAGTGAAGGTAAATATGTTTGACGTAACGTCCCAACGAACCAACACGTTTGTTCATGTGTTTGAAATAACTTTTATTAAAAAAGAAATACACAATACTCGTACCTTAAAATGAAAAGTCGTGCAAATACAGCATAAACAAATATTATTTGAAAACATCTAAACTAAATGCTGAAATTTTAACATAGAACATATAAAACAATTTTTAAAATTTTGACCAAATAAAGGTAGGTTTTTAATTGTCATACACCAGAATTTTGTGAAGTAGGAAGCCAAGAGTGTCCTCTAAGCCCTGTCCTCTAAGTGGCTGATCTCAATTGTATTTGAGAGTTTTTTGAAAAAAATTTTAAATTTGAACTTAGTGGAAAATTGGTGATCCGCAAAAGAATTTGGCCATATATGGGCATATTTTCGGTACTCACTCAAGACCTTGTGGAGTAGGAAGCCAAGAGTATCCTTTAAACGCTGATATAAGTGGCTGATCTCAATTTTATTTTATTATTAGTTATTTTTTAAATTTTAAATTTGAACTTCGTGGAAAATTGGTTTTCCATTTTTAGTTGTCATACAACAGAACTTTGTGGAGTAGGAAGCCAAAGAGACAACTAAACTTGAGAGTTTTGAAAAAAAAAAATTAAATTGGAACTTAGTGGAAAATTGGTGAACCGCGACAGAATTTGGCCATATATGGGCTCATTTTTGGTTATCACTATCACTCTGTTCAAACTAAGTTTGAACAATAAAAAAAAAAATCATGTTATTAACATTGCAATCCATTACGAGTCATCTGGTAACTCTAAACTTTTTTCGGGAGGTGAATTTGCGCAGCAGAACTTTTGTGGTGGCTTTCGAAACGCATCAGCTACTTTTCAAAACGTGAATTGACGGCGATTATTACTTCAATTTTAGCAGCCTTTATGCAGCGTCGCCACCCTAAAGCTCAATTTTGTTTTTGCTTAAAACTCTAGTCTAATGAACTTATATTCTTAAATCTATTTTAATACATTTACATGTCCTGGAATTATAATAAAATTATATATATTATTATATATAGCCTATAAGACAATCCCAGTATTGAAAAGTAATAAATGTTGTGAATTAAAAAAATCCCTATGCACAGGGCATTTGCGTATATCGGCAGTATTCACACTCAATAATACCTTGTGGTCTATTAAGAAAAGTTATGATTTAGATTAGTCACCTGTACTCAGCGAATGACCTATGAAGTGCATTGTATCGGAACTAGGCAAATAGTTTATGATGACGAGGAAAGAGGAAATACTATTTGTAGTGACAGGAAACATGTCTGTAAGCAACTTTTTTCACCGACAAACGGTACGGCTGAACGAATATTTCTCTGTAATATATTGTGTGATCGATCATAAATAGATGAGCCCTGGACGATGTTTCGAGAATAAGGTTCTTAATTTCGTTAGAGAACAGTCCATTGTAGTAACGACAAAACATTGGAACGCACCTCACACTGCGTCAGTGAATCAATAGACTTGGATACTCTACTCTCAGCTTCGTTTCGTTCTCTGGCACACGGTCGAGTAATTCCAAAATAGACTTTGCAGCACCGGTCCAAATATAAGAACTACATTCCATTTTCGGTCAGATATAAGTGGTATAAACAGTAATATCTTACAGCGTTTCAAAAAATCGAAACACTTAAATGCTTTTTTTGATATACAGGGAGGCTGAAGCAAGCTACTAACAAAAAAACAAAAAAAAAAAAAACGTACTAACTTATTTTCCGTGTAACTAGCCTGTTTCATTTTCATTTTTATTGTATTTAATAGACTGATCTTTAAATTAAACTAAAATAGAGAATTGGGACAATGAAACAAGAATTTGGATAGTGCAACAGTTTCACGCTTTAGAGTTCGTTGTTTCCGTTCAAAGAGAATATAGGCTCACGTTTGGCGGCATTCCTTCTAGCAGATGGACTATAATGCGGCTCGTGAAGAATTTCGCCGAGCATGGCACAATCGTAAGAAGACCTTATCATCAAAACCCTCAACTCGGACGCAGGAAACGATTACTGCTGTAGCTGCTATACAATCCAATCCTAGAGTTAAGGAGCTTCTCTGCTCAAATAGGTGGAGCTTATCTGCTCAAATTTTGCACCAAGATTTAAACTTATTTCGATATAAGATTCAATTAACAAAAAAACTGAACCCTAGACTCTCCCGATTCGCTTGGAATTTTGTAAGGAGATAATTCAAATGGTGTCAGAGGATGAAAACGTCTTGAACTGCATTTTTATGTCTGACGAGGCACATTTTGATTAAAACCGCATTGTTAACAAACAAAATTGTTGAGTATGGAGTAATCCTAACCCACAGATACTCCAGCAGATGCAATTACATCCACTTCTCATCACAGTGTGGTGTGCAGTTTCTTCCGGGTTCATTGTCGGGCTTTACACTTTCGAAGAAAACGATCTTACTGTTACGGTCAATGGAGACCATTACTTAAAGATGTTGAAAGAGTTTTTCTTTCAACACTATTTGGTTTTAACAAGATGGGGCAACTTGCCACATAGCCACGCCTGTTATGACAGAATTGCAGCAAAAATTTCCCGATAAACTGATTTCAAAAAACTCCACTTTCCGTTTGCCTCTCAGGTCTTCTGACCTCGCTGTCCCTGATTTTTTGTGGGGTTATTGCAAACAAAAAGTTTACAAAAAAAACCCCCAATAAATTTGGATAAACATTTCAGACAGTAATAGACTAACTTTTTGATAATGTGTCAACGAGGGTGGAGGCCATTTGAATTCAATTATTTTTAAAACTTAATGAATTATTTTAACAAAAATTTCAAATGAATTACTAAAAGGTAAATTACATAAACTTTACAAAAAGTTATTTGAATTTCTTAATGTAGCAATATTGATCTGCCACCCTGTATAAGAAATGTTTTCAGCCTAGCGAAACACTGAATTTTAATCTCAAAACCAACCGAATCTTCCATACATGCGTGTTAATAAACAACACTGGATCTTACGAGCGCTGAAGTCGATCCCGTTTTATGACCGTGACATTTGTAAATCGTCTAGGTTAAAGTGATTGAAGTGTGAAAAAACACATTTTCAAAAGAAAAAAAATCTGAGGCTATATTTTACTTATGTTATACTAAACAGTAAATGTATTTACTATCGTGTGAAAAGAACACTAAATAAGCTGTCCAAAATGGGTAATTGACAAACAAATTGGTTAAAAAAATATGGCGTGTGCTATATTTTGTGTTTTACGTTTTTTGTTTCGTATTTAAAAATCACATGTTTTTCTTTTGTTTTCATGAACGTCGCTGTCAGTATCACTCTCTAAATAACTGCAGTGTAATTAGAAAACTAATTTTAGGTTTGCCTACATAACGCTCTTCAATTTTAAATATTTCCTGGTGGAATCGTTCACCTTGCTCATCACTTATAAATTTGGTAGAATATGATGAATGACATCTTAAATTTGATGGAATATGAAGAATGACATATACACGATTTTATCTTTGTATCTAGTTTAGGACATTATTATAACCTGTTTGCCTATTTACTAGGGTGATTGAACGGTTATTATCCGACCGGTTTTTTTGGTTTTACTAAAATCGAAATTTTTATATATTTTTTTTTTAATATCGAATAAAAAAAACACAAAAAAGTGAAATAAAATATAATAAGATGGTCTGATTTGAACGCGATTTAGAGCCAAGAGGAACCAACTACTACGTCTTTTCCAAATTTTTTCGATACTAAGAAAAATAATTTTAATAAAAAATAATAATAATAATAATAATAATAATAATAATAATAATAATAATAATAATAATAATAATAATAATAATAATAATAATAATAATAATAATAATAATAATAATAATAATAATAATAATAATAATAATAATAATAATAATAATAATAATAATAATAATAATAATAATAATAATAATAATAATAATAATAATAATAATAATAATAATAATAATAATAATAATAATAATAATAATAATAATAATAATAATAATAATAATAATAATAATAATAATAATAATAATAATAATAATAATAATAATAATAATAATAATAATAATAATGATAATAATAATAATAATAATAATAATAAAGGAAAATGGAAATTGAACATCGCAAATAAATCAAAAGAAATATAAATTTGTAAAGCAAAAATTAGTTTAATTTTATTACATTTGAAAACAAGTTGAGATTAAATGAATTTCTCAAATTGAAAATGATTTCACTTTTTTATTGAGCATACTATGTTTTTCAATTTGATTTCACATCATTTAGGGCTGTTCTGCAAATCACTTTTCGGGAAAGTGATTTGAAACCTCAAAAAGGTGTTCTGCACACAAAATAATTTTTAATCTTATGATTTTAAACCGGTAAGCTAACTTGCAATCAATTTGAAATCGCATCCTAATTTTTGCATGTACTTTTTTATGAATTTCAGAATTTATTCCATTAACTTAGTGTGTTTTCTTCTGTTTGATTATTAAGATAAAATTATTTATTTCATACGAAATAATTTAAAATAAAATTGAAATTTTACTTTACCTTTTATATTTATTTTGCAAACACTATCGCGAATAAAAACAATTCCACATGAAAATAAAAATATCAGTAAATTGAAAAACGATTGTTTTTTTGTGCTTCAGAAGAGTATAAATCACATCGAAAATCACAAAAAATTGTGATTTGCAGAACAGGCACAAATCTCATTTGTGCTTTTGAAACGGCATGTGCTTTGAAATCACGTTACTTTTATAACAGGCCTATTAGTTAAGTTTCTTTTTTACTTTTAAAGGAAAACAAGTCTCTACACAATACATATGTCTTAAAAATAGGCAGATTTTTGAAACTACTCTGTTTATTTGCAAATTTAATGTAAGCTTCTCATCCAAATAAATACCCCAGATCTCATGATGCGATACACATTGAACTGGTACGTCATTTATAAATAGTAAAGATCTTTCCCATAAAATGTAACCAAGCCTCATAGCGCAAGTTTTTAAGCTAACTTAGTTGTCTACAGACCATTGAACAATTTTTTTCATATCCTTTTTTATCAAGTTAAAATATTTCACGATGGAAATTTCCATTTCCAGCTAAGCTGCTACGAGGGCGGTTCGGAAACTTCTTAGCCTAGCGCAAAAAGTGCGGTATAAACAGAAAAAAGTTGAGTGTTTTGGAAATTTTCATCTCTGCTATGAACATATGTTAAATTTTGTTTCGATCTGGTAACTCCTTCATATAGAAACAGGTGTTCACAAAAGACGCATCCGCGATTTTTTTACAATGGGAAAATGCGTGGTGTCAATATTTACATAAAAAAGGTTTATCGGGACAAGAAATTCATAATGATATGGTGAATGTGTTATGTGAAAGTGCTCCTTCATATGCAACAGTAAAAAGTTGGGTTGCTGGCTGTTAAGTCGTACAAGCATTGAAGATGAACCACGTAGTGGACGTCCAAAAACAGCAACAAGAACAGAAATTGTTGTCAAAGTGCATGGCATGGTATTAAATGATCGACGAATAAAAGTGCGTGATATAGCTAATATAATGGGCATCTCAAATAATCGAGTCCATTTAATTTTGCATGAAGAACTATAGATGAAAAAGCTTTCTGCAAGATGGGTGCCGGATTTGTTAACAGTCGACCAAAAACGCATAAGAATGAACATTTCTCAAGCTTGTTTGGATTTAAAACGATCGCGAAATAAAATGGATTTTAAGCATCGTTTCATAACTGCTGATGAGACATGGATCCACCACTATACTCCAGAGGCAAAAGAACAATGCAAACAATGGACTGAAGCTGGAAGAAGTGCCCCAAAGAAGGCAAAAACAATTCAATCGGCTGGTAAGGTTATGGCAACGGTTTTTTTGGACTTCAAAGGTATTTTATTGATTGACTATCTGCAAAAGCGTAAAACAATAAAATTCAGAATACTATTACAACCTTTTGGATCAATTAAATGTACAAATTCGAGAAAAACGTCCTGGCTTACAACACAAAAAAATAATTTTTCATCAAGACAACGCACCAGCGCACAAAAGTGTTTTAACAATGACTAAAATCAACGAATTAAAGTACGAGTTGCTTGACCACCCACCTTATTCTCCTGATTTAGCTTCCAGTGACTTTTACCTGTTCCCAAATCTAAAAAAAAATCCTTGCTGGCAAGCCTTTTACCTCAAATGAAGATGCAATTACAGTAGTAAACCACTATTTTGAAGACCTTGAGGAAAACTATTTTAATCAAGGGATAGAATTGCTAGGAAAGCGTTGGACTAAGTGCATTGAAGTGCATTTCAGGAGATTACATTGAAAAATAAAAATATTTTTGGATAACTAACTATTCTCTTTCATTGATAGGCTAAGAAGTTTCCGAACCGCTTATGTACCTGTATGTCATTAGTATAAATATACGGTTGACAAAACGAAAGAATATTTACTAAATCATTGACATTCATTGATTTTCTTCCATCTAGTTGCATAATCTGTTGCCTATTATGCAAGAATGAAAAAATAAGTTCACAGGCTGAATCAAAATGAAATTGATTGCATATTTTTATGATGAGCTTTCCATGAGAAATAGAATTAAAAGCTTTAGTAAAATCAAGAAAAATATTAATAGCTCCACGAGCAACATCAAATATTTCCTAATATTCTTGACCAAGCTGAGGACAAGCGAAGATGTGTTATAGTAAGTTCGGAAACCCAAAAAATAGGTGAACATTTACAACTGTGGTAATATGCTAATAACCAGACAAATATTTTAGTAATAAATGAAAACTATAGAACTTACACTATTTACAAAAAGTTTCGAGCTAAGCAAATATAAATGGAGTTGAAAATTACTGCTCTATAAAAAAAAGGCAAATAAAACTAATGTTTCGGATCTAATCGATGCAGTTTTTATTAGCTTATATAACCGAGCTTTCACGGTACACTCATAATGGAAAAATTGATAATTTAATGACTCGGTTTTCAAATCTTTTATCTAACAGAAATAAAATCATTATTATAGCACTAATAATTTTACTTCATTCATGTCAATTTAGCACGATTTCATTTTGAATGTCAATATGCTTACAATATTTCTATTTCAATAATAGCAACGCTGAGTCAACTAACGACCACAAGTTTGTTTCAAAGAATTTTACAACAAAATTGTCCATCTTCAAAAACGAATTAATTCTTTTAAGCCTCTCCTTCCTTGGCTGGTGAACATTTGTAGAATTTTTTCTTTTGTTTGTCTTGAAGTTGCTGTATTAGTTTGCTTTTAAGATTTTCTCAAAAGAAATAACCAAACATTACTGGTAGCGCTATTTCTTTTTAAATTCAATTTATGAAGAAAAATATACAAAACTAAAAGGAAAATTCATAAAAATAAAAATTTACTAAGTGCTGCAACAAGAGTCTTCCTGCCACCACCACAAAACATTTTAAAGAAAACGCCATCAATCAAATTGTTATTTGTAAAGTTTATAATAATAATTTAAACAAGATTTCAGACATAAAGAAGAATAAAGAAAAAAATATATTTTTTTTAGAAAGGAAGATAGATCACAGTTTGGGGTAGCGAGTTTAAGAGACAATTAATTTTGATTTCAATTTCCATACTTTGTTTAAACTTTATTTGAATCTTGAAAGTTGCAGAATTAGTTCAAATGCCAAGGGGAATAAAATAAAAGAAATTAATATAGTAAAAGAAAAGCGCAGATTTAGAGAAACAAATACGTTCTTTGATTTATCACGAACTGAGTTTGAGAAACTAGGAGCCACTTCAAAAATCATACAAATCTAAATCAAACTAGAGTGTAATCAGCACACGGTTGTTTTAATGCATGCAAATTCAATTGATTCAACTCGCATCGAAATGTTGTTTCAAAATGGCGTTGACTTGTTTCAAAAAGAAATTCTTCATGATATTCTATTAAACCACACTGATCTTAAATGAATAGCATATCGCGCATACTCGTCAGTGTTGCCAAGCGTGGGGATTTTTCCCTTTATGTACAGATTTATTTATTTATTATTTATTTTGACAGATTTTGCATGATTAGGCTTATCGTAAGCAATTTTTAAATTATCGCATATGGTTAACATTATACATTATTATTATTATACTATTATAATTTTTCCGACTATGTCTAACATTATTATTTATTATTATAGTATGGTTAATATTATTATTTATTATTCAAGGCGAATTAATTATTAGGTGGATGCATCGGCGAATTCAGGCGAATTCGATTAATATGGCGGCATTTTCTTTGTCAAGTTTTGTTTACCTTTTTCGGCGCCATTTAAATTTTTTACATGTTCGTTATCAACTACTTTTGACAGCTTAAGCGTGAATTCGCCTTTTTACACAAACAAAACACCTGTTGTTTTTTTTTATTGTTGTATTGTTGTAGCGAAGCGGCTACCTTGTTTTTTGTATCATGTTTATTATTATACTATTAAAATTTTTCCGACTATGAGGCAAAATTGGATATCAATGCATTTTCATCCTATTTATATACAACGTTAAATATCTTAACAATAAGTCTTTCACAATTACGCCAAAATTATTGAAATCGTCTAAAACTGATGGGAGGGGTTTTTTCTATAACCGATGATTTCAAATTCCATCTGCATGCTAAGATCTCATTTGGAAGCTTTTTAATCAATTGCATAAATTTTAGATGTACACCCCCTATCTTCTCAAAAAAAATTTAATTAAAAGGATCTCCTAACCAAGTATATTATCTATATATTGTTGGTCTCACTAGAAAGGCCCTAACTCACATTTATTCTGAACGTAGGTTTGTTAATAATTTTAACATATTTCATATAAACATTTAATGGAATAAACAACGGGCTTCTACATGTAATTATACAATAAAAGTCACATACCCTGCAGAAATCGAGACTACTTCTTACATGCGTGTAAAGAGTACTCCACAAGGGACCAGGAGTAGTCCAAAAGTAATCCAAATATATGGGAAAAACATGCTCCATTTTACATTACAATGTCCTAGGAGAGGACCATATAATCCAAAAAAACATTACATCAGAGTAATCCAAAAACTAGTCCAAGTAACTACTCCACAAATTATTAACACAGGGTTAGTCTTGAAATTACGTCAGGCCACTACTCCATGGATTACCACAGAAAACTAGTTTGGAAACCATTTTTCTGATGTGAATACTCTATGGAATACTATAAGAAACTACTTTGAAAACTATAATTTTGTAAAATTTGGAGCACTTTTGGGGTGTTTGTGCAAAAAAAAAAAAAATCAAATGAAATATAATCACAAAATTTTTCGTATAAATTTTTTTTTTTCATTTACTAAAAGACTATTATAAACAAAAACATTACATAAAAATATAAATAAATAATTGCAAATTCATAGAATTTGAATTGTATTCATAGAATATACCTGGACTTACGGAATTCAACTTTAGGGACCTACTAGTAACTCAAACCTTGAAATTCTTCCAGGATTCCAGATAAAAATATTAAGAACAATAACTAGGGCTCTATGGTTTGTGAATAATTAAAATATTCACCGTGACCTTAATGTACCCATGGTTAAAGCTGAAATTAACAAATCCTGTGATAGATATTTATTTATTAATAATAATAAAAACAAATCATTCGGCTTGTCAGAAATCGCACTAAACAAAACATGGCGTAACAGTATTACCATAGTTGTCTCTTTTTAATAATGTGTTGCGAGTATTGTAAAATATCTTTTTTTTCGTTATCATGGTCCATGTTTGCATTACATCGGACTATGTTGTAACTACTCCTTTTTATTTAAAACGGATCATGTACTCCAATAATTTCTGCAGGGTATTGATGAAACTAGTTTTGGCTGTGTTTTTTTCAACTCCTACAAAGCTGCATTTATGTTAACGTTGTGATATTTTTACCTATTCCATTACAAAACGCATATACCAGTGTTACATATATTGTATCTTTTTACGTTACTTTACATATAGCATCATTATCCCCTGTAACTGATAACCAGTATTTAGTATTTTTAAGATCACTATAGTACCTATATATCGCTCCTTTATTGCAACATAGTCAAAACTAAAAAAAAAGCTCGTTTCGAGAAAAATGCATTTCAAATTTTTAGTTTCCATACAAATATTAGAAAATTTGTTTAGAAAATATTTCCTAAAGGAAACAGTTTAAAAGAGATTTGAATGAATTTTTGGCACAATATAAAAGGTAGTACTATAAATAATTCTGAATTGTTAACTCGAAAAGCTCATTTTTTGAGATATGACTATGTTGCAATAAAGGAGCGATATGTATATTTTATCATATGCTTTCTTGAAATAAACACTGTCTTTTATAATAACTGAATATATTACTGAATAGCAAATTCGGTAAAATATCATAATTATTTTAACGATACGATTACTAAGCCAAGTTTGACAAACACGAATTGAAGGAGTTTGATGGAATGCCAACAGGCGGTGCTGTCAGGCTTAGTCTACTAGTTGCTTAAACGTGTTTCATTGTTATGATTTTAATACAAAAATACTTTTTATACAAAGTGCGGCTTAAAAATAAAAATTCAAATAACGCCTAACTCCTATTTTGGTGCGTTTTGAAATTTCAAAGTCGAAAACGCTGCCGGGGAACTCTATAAAATTTTAATTTTTTTATGTTCTCAGTTATTTACACAAATTTCGACTTCAAAATGATTTAAGCTTTTAAAAGATTTCGGCCACCGCCAGCAGGTGAGATATAGATATGTTTGTTTATTTTTTTATTATATTGCTAAAATAATGGTTAAACATTTTAATTGATTAATTATGTCTGCTGAGTTTGCAAATTCTTTGCATAATATTTTAAAAGTCCAAAATCATTTTATTTTCTTTTTAATTCGCATAAAGTTATTTAAACATGAAGAAAAGTTTCTTTAATTACCAGAAGTTACTGAACTTCTTTTTTTTTTCTCATTAAATTGCTGTGAAGAAACTTAATTAATAAATTTAAAAGCTAAAACAAAAAATCTTTGTTTCTCCGATTTTTCAAAAGCATCATAACTCTTCTTAAAACAAACAATGAACATCGTTATGGCAAATAAAAATAAGATTCTTGCAAAGTAATTAAGAGTAAAATGCTGGAAACTAAAAGAAATAAAATAATTGAAACATTTTAAGCAGAGTTTCCTACCAATCGTGGCTAATTTCCTTAAAGAAATCTACTTGCAAAAAATTAAACAAAAAATCTATTCTGCTTCTGCCCACCAGAAGATAAAGTGCTATTGTAACCAATTCAAAGTCAAAATAAAATTTATGGCTAAAACTTTTATTTTGTGGGAAACTTTAAAGCCATGTTGGCAATCCAACGTGTACTTTTAAGGAATGTAATGTTTTAAATTTTTCTTTAATCTACAATTTGAAAGATGATGATTAAAGCTTTAAGAGTACATGAATTAAGATCTAAAGAGTTTCTATAAGAGGTGTTCCATATGAAAATGGAAAAATATAAAGAAATTAAATGCCTTGATTATGATTCGCAATCGAGTCTTTTATCTTGGACCAGTACGCAGAGGATGACTCCTACATAAGCAGTGCATTGTACTAAAACTCGGAAGAAAGGGGGAGTAGTGTTTGTGTACGTTTGACAAGAACCTAGCAAGAAAAACATGGAAAGACCACAACAAACGTTATCATAGGATTTAAGTTAGTTAAAACTGGTCAGTGCTCAGTATATATTGCTTCGATTGTGATCAGGCTAATAAAATTTAGTACAACACTTATCATACTGCAAGGCAAGAACATTCAAATTAATGAATAATCAACATACAAAAATAATCACGGCCGAAAGTGCATACAACACGTGTTCACAGGATGAAAAATAAAACACTATTCAGTTTGTGGTTACCAGGAAGGCTGCAAAGCAGTTAATCCAGCATTATCACTTTGTAAACTGTATTACCATTTTATTCGGCATGCTTAATCATTTACAGTACATGACATCGCAACTCCAGTTTGGTTGTCATCCATAATAAAGCCACTAAATTGTTTTCCTGAAAAGTGTCATTTTCATATTTGTTAAAGAACTACGCATCTCACTTACATAGTTCATAGTAGTCCAAACGGAGTTAAAACTGTTTTTTAGTTCTTCAGAAAACAAAAAACATAAAAGTTTTTGGAGTGAAATTAATATTTTTTATAGAAAATTGCCTCATTTCTTCTACTAATATATCAAAAAACCAATAGAACTCCCTTTCCGAACGGAAGTCAACTCTCCGACAATAGCTGCTAAAATTTTGTGTAAAACTGTACAAAACACATTTTGACCCTACACTATATCCCTATATATTGTAGATCTTTTCAAATCTTTAATCAGGAAACAAAATATTGTTACGAATTTGCATTATTTCTAACCCACTATGCAGCTGTTGATATCGTTCCTTTATTGCAACATAGTCGTATCTCAAAAAATGAGCTTTTCGAGATAACGATGCAAAATTGTTAACAGTACTACTTTTAATATTGTGCCCAAAATTTATTAACATTACTTTTAAAGTGTTTCCTTTAGGAGATATTTTCTAAAAAAAAGTTTCTAAGAAATGAAAAATTTGAAATGTGTTTTTCTCGAAACAAGCACTTTTTAGTTATGACTATGTTGCAATAAAGGAGCGATATGTTTGTTACAAATGTGCACGCATATCCTCACAAACAACATAAAGCAAAAAACAGAATACACAAGCATACATGAATGAAAACTCGAAATTTCAAGTAAATCAACCATCAATAATTTTATTGTTGTTGTTGCGGTCTTATTATTGCGTTTTTATTGAGTTCATATTATTGCGTTCTTATTTCGTGTGCGTGACTGTGTATGTGTTTAGTAATTATATTTGTACATTTGAGTCACTAACAACGTAAAAGGTAATAAAGAAGTGTAAATAGCAGGCAAATGTACGGCAGAGAGAGAGTTTTATTTTACACGTTTTGCAAGGCAATCATAAGTCAGAAAAGTAAGCAAGTCTATTGTGTTAATACACAGTGGTATCAAGTGCAAATAAAGCTGTAAAGCATTTAAGTACAAGCAAATATCAGTGTCACCATTACATTTACAATTAAAAAATCCGCGTAAACGTTTTTAAAGATAAACACGTAACAATATTTTAGAACAAATATTTTGCACACAGGTTTTCTATGAGATTTTAATTTATGCCACTGAAAGAACAGAATTAAACAAAACCCTCAAAATTTAAAGCTAAACTATGAAAGGCAACCGAACAGCAGTATAATTGTCAGATGCCAAAACTGATAACGCAGTCCGGTAAAAAGAAGAGCCAAATGCAACAGTAATTATTTTATAGGCCAACCCATCACAACGGAAACTCCAAAACAATTTAGTTGTCAGGTCTCGAAAATGATAATGCAGTAATTAGTATGATAATACAGTTAATAACCAAATGGTGATGCTCAAAGCAACAAAGTTGACTAGTTGAAATACAACAGCCTTTCTGGCAATTCCAAAAAACTACGGAATGAAATTCGATTTCTTTTCATTATGCAATCCGTAAAATTTTGTAAACGCACCGTTTGTTTTGGCTAAGCATGTTCTGGATAAATTGCGGCTTTCTAGATGTTTTACTTTTAACGAATATGGGCTATGAGATATGCAGCCTTTCTGGCAATTCAAAAATCTAGGGGATGAAATTCGATTTCTTTTGATTAAGCAATCCATTAAACTTTGTAGACTCATTGATTGTTTCTGGATAAATTGCAGCTTTCTATATCTTTTAGTTTTAAAGAATAGGCGCTATGAGAGTGACTAGTGAACACCGCGGAATTCAGAACAGAGAGTAACGTATAACAAATACCAAATCTATATACCAACGGCCAACTTCGCGAGAGCAAGAGAAATCCTTTTGACTCGTCCAAAAACGACTAAAAAATTTCAAATAAACACCGCTCAAAGAATTAAAATCGCAAAACTGTCATTATCCGATTTTGTAGATTTTTTTATATTTACCAACCTGGGTATTATTTTTTAACTTATTAATAATGTTAAAATTAAAAAAAAATGTAACGATGATTTCTTAATATTTACAAACTTTAAGCGCGTCTCGCACCAGAAGCAATTTTTCATTCAGTCATTCCCACCGAGGAGCAAGTTTTGCCTTAGTGTACGCCTAACTAGGGCACTTTGTTTTTGGGGTTAAAGAGAGGTAAGAGTTCCTTGTTTGTTGTATCAAATAAAACTCCAGTAAGCTAGCATGACTTAGATTGTGTTAGACTTCCACTACTCACCAAAGGTTAGTTGGCAGAACGGGGATCATCAAAGCCCTTGCTAGGTTCTGTTTTACAGGTAATCTTAGCGCTGATCGTGGTTGAGATGCCTGTATCTTGGCTGAAACGTTTTGGCTGTTGTCTAAACCTAAAATCGCAGGGAAGTGCTTTCCATGATAACTATGGGGTATACCGAACTTCGGGGACATAATTCTAGTTCCCGAGGTGATGTTGTCTTTCAACAGATGCGTGTAATGTAAGGAATTGGATGGCATAGATCAACTCATGAAGCTTTTTATACCATTGTTCTGTTCGTCATAGACCAACTCATGAAGCCTTCTATTCCTTTGTTCTGTTCGGGGAATGGCATACAGGAGGGATTAGAATGCGCAAGCTATTCCACGAGGGGCTTGTTCATATAGTTCCAAACATATGACAAAAATTTGCACCCTGGGAGCGCTGGTGAACCCTGAATAATTCAGCCCGTGAAATTGGTCCACTGTCAGATAACACCGTCAAGGCAAGTGCTACCGTAAATCAATTACACATCCTGCCCAAACAATATTTTTTAGACATTTGTTTTAAAATTATTTTAAACTTTTAGATCTTATTTAAAACTGAAATTAACAGGAAGTGTCTTGCTATAAAATGCCCCCTAATTTGCTCATAAAAACCATCCTTAAAAACATGTGATTTCTGGTTTAAAGTTCTCTTTTTCTATTTTGACATTGAAAACCGATGATGTTATATTTTATCATGATGTTGTTCTGCTTGTTTATTTGCTGCAACTACAGAAAACAGCAAATAATTGCTGGTTAATTCTTTTACAAAAGCAAAAACTAAAAAAAAAAAATCTACTAGGAATTTCTTAATGGTCAACTGAATAAAGTTGTTGATTGCAGTAACACACGTGTTTGAGCACAGACAGTGCAGGCACATACTTGAACGGAAGGGTTTTAACTCATCACAATGAGTTTCAGGATTAAAATCATTTCTTTGTGCAGTTTATGGGATTTTAAATTGTTTGAAATGATGCTACAAACTCCATTAAAGTAGCAAGCAGCAAAATTAACAGCAATTTTTACCAAGATAGATTATTTTCTTTATTTTTTTCAAAAAGGGAACTCTTTATGAGTGTTTAATCATTGGTAGATATTGACAGTTTAAATCATCATTAACTTCAATTATGGGATAAAATTGTTATAGCGCAAACCATATTATATAAAACAGCGTTTCTTGATATACTAAAGGGTAGTGCTTTGTATCTCAGCTTGCAGGCTGAGATACAAAGTCAAACATGTCACAAAGTTCAATCCCATTCAGTTGTAAAGCAGCTCTGGGCTGGAGAACAGCTCTCGCGTCATCGAAATTTTTTCTTAAGTGCGATCAGGCTTGTCGTTGTTGTTTGGCTTTCGAGAGGTTTGGGTCTTACTCTCATTGGTTAAGTGTTTGCCTCAACTAACTGTATTATTTTACAGTTTTTTTGAGGTATTTCGTTGCAACTTCCTATGTGAAGGCATATATTTATATCTTTTATAAGAGGTGGTTAAATTTTAAGGGCTGATGTGGAATGGAAACTGCACCTAAGCGTCAAGTTTTTCTCTGCATTTCATTTGACATTTCTCAATTTCAGAGTAACACAATTTGACTCATGGAGAGATATACAATTGAGTATGGTCCGAATAGCGACAAGAAATGGCAACAGTAGATGAGCAATTTTCGAAGAAAATCATCTTCAGTGATGAAGCACATTTTCACCTCAGTGGATTCATCAATAAGCAGAATTTCTGCATTTGGTCTAATGATAACACAAGAGTGATTATCGAAAAACTAATGCACCCAATAAGAGTGACTGTTTGGTCCAGTTTATGGGCGGCACCATTGGGACGTAATTTTTTCCAAAATGAGGCCGGTCAGGCAGTTACTGTGAATGGTGTTCGCTACCGTGAGATGATAACGAACTTTTTACAGCCCAAATTGGAAGATATTGATGTGGACGATATGTGGTTTCAACAGGACGGTGCCTGTTGCCACACAGCTAACGAAACAATGGCTCTATTGCGCGACAAATTCAATGGCCGTGTTATCTCACGTAGTGGCGATTTCAATTGGCCGCCAAGATCATGTGATTTAACACCGTTAGACTTCTTTCTTTGGGTTTATTTGAAAGAAAAGGTGTACATCGATAAGTCAGCAACAATTCAAAAGCTAAAGTAGGAGATAATTCGGCAGATTAACGGCATAGAACCTCGATTATGCCTCAGCGTCATTAAAAATTTGAATCAATGGATAGAGGTGTGCCGGCAAACACGCATACATAATTGAAACAAATATTCAAACAAATTTTATCATACAATAAAAAGAAATGACAATAATGCCTAATTAATATAAGTTTTATTCAATATCGGGCCTTAAAATTCAACCACCATGTATATGTTTTCTTATCTCATGAAGTAGGTAATATATATTTTTAAGAAATCAAGGAATATGTTTCATTTGGGATGAGTTAAGTGTAAAAGTTTCTTGAACGTGATGCACTTATCGGAGAAGTACTGTAAATTCTTTTTTATACGGTATAATTAAATAGTATATTAGGTGAGAATAGGGTTTATGTTGCAGACATGTAGTCAGTAGCTTTGTCCGGATTAGGCCTTCTATTCTAATACGGATTTAAAATGTCCTATAGTCCACTGATAGAAACACTATGGAAGATATAACGATTTTTTGCATTAATGATACGATTTTGCTGTTGTTTTTGGACCAACGTAAAGCTTCATTCGAGTCGTGAATATTGTTTCATTAAAGAATCGTAAGCAGAATAACATTTTTAATTGCAAACCCGAAAAAATTAATATTTTACACGCAAAAGATAGGGTATATAATGAAATGATTTTATTAATATATTTTTTTTTTTTAACAAGCACAACAACTGCGAAGATTTTTTGCATGTCTGTAGTAACACCCAGAGTCTATGTCAGGGACCGAACTAACGACCTCAATACTGTTGGTCGAGCACTTTACCACAACACCCATCGAGTATGTAATGAAAGTCTTACATTTATACAAAGCTTGCATTTATACTGAAATACGCCACAATGCTTCGTAGCTGTTACGAAAGTCGTACTTTAATACAATGAAATATTTTCATTGTGTTTACCACAAAGTTTAGTAGCAAAAAGTTTTTCGTAGCGCGAATAAAACAATTTTCCTAACATTAATGAAGTTGTAAAAAATATAGTGGTGCTAAGCAAAATTGTCATCTTGTTAATGAAGCTTTTATAACTAAAATGAAACTTTTCATGGTATTAACGAAAGACTAGTGAAAGAAACAGTTTCATTCCCATAACGAAACGTTTTTCTTTCAGTGTATTTCAAGAAGTTACAATGTGTTTTTTTTATTATATATGTGTACACCACTACATACATACAAATGTATGTAAATCACAAAAGCACAATAATTGAGATACAAGAAGTCAAAATGATGTTAGAGATGTACTTGGATTTTTAGAGCCCCGTATGGTGATTGAAAGCTGCTTAACTTTCTATATAGGTACTTAACTTTTGCATCTCTCAAGTTATACGAGCTACTACACTGAAAAGAAAGTTCAATCCATCTGTACTTAAATCAATCCCAAGCGGTATCAAAAGTACGATAAGTACGGACTTTCTTAATTCAAGTACAGATTACTTGATTCAAGTACGGGTTATTCAAGCATTCAATGCTTTTTTGGAGTTCAGACGAAATAATTATTTTGCAAAAAGTGTGAATTTAAAAAAATATATTAAAAGTTTACACAGTTAAAGTGTCGCTAGTTGTCGAATAAGCAGAAAGGAGGAAAGAAGTCATTGCAAGCTTTTTACTGATTCTTAGGAAAACTCGAAATAAAATATATATTGGGTAAGTTCGAAAAGTGAACATTTCAGGATATAAAAAATTATTTTTAATAAACACGGAAACTCGACAAACTCGAAAGCTGTCTGGCTTTCTGAGGAAGAGATCGGGAAAATATTGCATTTAATGAATTTTGAGTGTGCTGTTCGTACTTAAATTTTTGAGTATGAAACTTACTAAAAGCAAGTAAAAACTACTTAAATTTAGTACAAGCTTCTTCTTACTAGGTACTGTATACTATCTTTTTTGGTGATTCTATAATCTTCTGCCATATCATAGTTACAAGGTCCATGTGCACTTTGCAGTTTGAGAAAGCAATCGAAAGCATGATTAAAAGACAAGGTTGAACTTATGTTTTAGTCTTGTTGCCTGTTTGAGAAAGCAATCGAAAGCATGATTAAAAGACAAAGTTGAACTTATGTTTTAGTCTTGTTCTGTTTGGGTTGAAGCTAGGAGTTCATACCATATAAACCTTAATCTATTGAAATTGCATTACTATATTGGAGTACTACTGTGAGAGTCTCGAATTCTTGCCGTTTTAATTCTAGATTTATCCAAAAATATTGAGGCGAATAAGGTAATTTATAACAATTTCCGCTATCTTAGATATAATATTTAGTATGAAATCAATTGTCCAAAAACCTGCTATACAATTGGGGATGGAACTGCAGAGAGAAAAATGGAAGAACCTTACCTCCTACTGTTGCGCACGTAAGCACCAGTCAGTACCGATACCAATGTTGAAACTTTCATCCTATTGTGATTTATCAGATGCGTAGTGCGCGCAATCCAAACCATATAAGTTTATACCAAGAAGGAAATCAAGGAATATTAGATTGATCAAAAAATAGGGTTGTAGTTATTTGATTTGGAATCTATCCAAGATTGATTAGGAACTATCCAAGGCAGTAACTGTCTAATTCAGGCGCTTTTACCTTACCAAACTGATTTCTTTGCACAAGAATTTTAAGCTAAGGTAGTTTCAGTGAAATCACAAACCCTGTAATGAAATCATTTTCATTGGCTAACTAAATGAGATGATGTTGAAGGCGCACAATAGATATATAACTATACAATTGGAAAGTATTTGATGCACAGCATGGTAACGGACATGATACCGCGTGGTAACGGACATGATATCGCTCCTTTATTGCAACATAGTCATAATTAAAAAAAAGCTTGTTTCGAGAAAGACACATTTCAACTATTTAGTTTCCACACAAGTCTTAAAAAATCTTTTTAGAAAATATCTCCTAAAGGTAACAGTTTAAAATTAATTTGAATAAATTTTTGGCTTAATATAAAAGGTAGTACTGTTAACAATACTCGAAAAGCTGAGATATGATTATGTTACAATAAAGGAGCGATATGTTCAAGATGATATTACCAGTTCCTTTTTGCCGTCGCTGTGCCTTACTATAACACTCTATGTATTCACATAGGAAGTTGAAATGTGGTTAATAACAATACTTGAAGGCCAGACTACAACAACGCACTTGACATGATGCGACAGCTGTTCTTCAGCCCAGAGCGAATGGCCAATATTAAAGTAACATGCCTTCCATATAACTAGTAATATACTAAATTTAGTAGGAAGTCCATATGAGATATAGTTTTCGGTATTAGATCAGAATCGCAATCTAACGTCGCAGTTGATTTTCGAATGTCTATGTAATTTTGTTTTCAAGCATTTATATGTTTATTGAATTTTCAATATGAACTAACAATAAGTAGTCAAATCTTAATAGTAAACATAAAAAGTTTACTGAAAGAGATGTGCTTTTTACTCAAGTCCAGCCAATGCTTGACAAAAAGTTTTATTTCCGTGATCTATATCGGTATATATATATTAGATATAGTATATATACATAGATAGTATAAAAATAAAATAATAATAAATATGAAAATATGCTTTTTACTTAAGTCCAGCCAATGCTAGACAAAAAGTTTTGTTATGCGGGAGCAATATCGGTAAAATCACCTATTCAACGTTCTGATGGTGGCAACGGTGTCCCTTCTTCTAAGCCGAGTGTGGCCGCCAAAAGTAAGTATATTGCCCTCAAGGGGGTTTGGATGAAGTTCCAGTTTACTGACATACCTTGTCGGTTACTTAGAAAATTCCTGGTTTACCAGTGAAACACTCAGATCTTTATGAATTCGTGAATTTTTTACGTACCATGGAGCTGCAGTGATCGTTCGAAGAATTTTGTTTTGTCGCCTTTGAATTCCATAGCACTATATAGGCTTAATAATTGCATTGTTTTACAAAAATTTGCAATCTAACTTCAAAGTAGAATTAACAGTTGGCAGTAGACTTATTTGTCTATATGACTTTACTTTAGTGGGATCCTTCCATGGCTTGGGTAGAAATCATAGACACCTTCCACTCTGTATGATAATATTTAAGATTTAAGGTTTTTACATAAAGAAGAGAATTCTTTTAGCTACACAAGTCAACTATTTTATCAGTAAATTGATCAATACCTGGAGATTTCCTGGGGTTTGTGTTACTGATAACGTTTTCGACATCTTAAAATTAAATCTCAAATAATAACGAAATTATCTATTCACATTTAGAGGGAATAGAAAACTTTAAAAGCCTACAAGAGCTCATGCAGTTTAATAGCAATATTAGACGCTATTCCTGAATAGCAACAAAAATGTGATGCTTAGAGCTGGACTCAACTGCTAGCTTAAGGAGCTTTATTAATATTTACACCTAGAAATGATATCTAGCATTACACTAAAGGCTTCTGAAAGACTTGTCCTCAGAGTAAATGATGCAAATCTAATCAGGCAAGTCTAATCAATACTCCTTTTGTATAAACTGCAGTATACAATTCACATTATACTCGTAAATCGAATTGCGTTTATGAAAACTTCCTTTATCAGTTATATTAATCATGGATTGAAGTTAGATTTAATTCATCACCACATATTATAAATTATTTATAATCTCATAACTATATTATGTTTGTATTATACATATACTAAATAAAATTTAATAAAAATGTCATGAGGATTTTATGTTTTATAACAGCTCCTTAAGGAAACCCCTTTCTAATTAGGACTACAAACAGCAACAGCAGAAATGAATGTCGGCTTAAAGATTAAAACCATGTTAAACTGATGTAAATGAAAAAGGGCGTTAATTATTTTTAGATCTCTTGTATAAATTCTGTTTTTTTTTTCTCTCTCTCTCTCCTCTCTACACGAAATATGTTCCAAAGCATTTAAAGAAAATTATCTGGCGATATTTGCACATGTCTTAAACGCAAACAATAGAGTTGTTAACAACAATGACACAACTCCAAAGACAGGCACAAGATTAACTGAAGGAAGGCTTAAAATTGATTAATTAGCTGAAGAATTCCAACAAAAGCTAATGAAAAAGATTAAAAGCTGGCTGGCATTTTACAGAATCGCAAACTTTAATTACAAATTAAACAAAAGCTTGCAATAGTTAAGGAATTTTCCAAGTAATGACATTTGCAGGGTCATTAGGAAATACGAGTAATTAAGTTGTTTTTTTTTATGTAATTTGTTTTTATATAAAATTTTAATTAACTTACAGCATTGTTTTTTTTTATAAATCCTTACCTGAAATAAAAGACAAAGAAACTTGAATTAATTAAAACATTTCTTGTTAAAGTATTTATACAAAGAAAACACACACATTCGCAGAACTTACAAAATAAATTGTAATGTCAAAATGTACACAGAAAGAAATCGCTTTCTTTCAATAGCGAAATTTACTGAACCACTTAATAAATTGTTTGAAGTCGTGGAATCCAACAAAAATTTAGTTAAAAAACTATTGAACGAAAGCAACTGTTTGTTTGTGGTCCCCCCGGGGAACAGATTTTGCCTTGGCGTATTCCAAACCATAGCACTCCGTTTTTCGGGTCAAGAGGGGAAGGGGTCCTGCCTTTGTTGTAGCAAATAAAACTATAGGAAGTCACATGACTTATGTTCTAAGTAGCTGATAACTGTTGAATTATAAAAAATATTGGCAATAGTTATAGTTTTCCACCTTCAGTTTATTTTCTGAGTGCTTCCAACGTAAACTTGAAAATTCAACTCTGGTGTGATGAGAACACACTGTTTGCTAAAATGATTTAGCAAACCAGAATTTACTGACCGGTTGCTAAATATTGAGTTCGGATTTCGCTCCTACTAAACACATATTGATTTTACACGATACGATTTTCTTCATTCCACACCAACTTAGGACAGATTTAGGCGCTTGTATTTCCATGTAAACAAATCTTAAAAAACTTTTTTGAAAACAAGTAATGTGCGAAAAATTTGTATTCACACCTGAATTTTTGAATCTGTTTTTTATTTTATTTTTAAACTCTTTAATTTGTTTCAAAAGGTAAATGGTATCCAGTCTTAATGTACCTTGTGATCCAAGAAAAATTGCATCCAAACACAAAATGGATTTAGTTTACAGCACTTCATCAAAGTATTATGTTTCTCTGGTTTGCTTGACATAAGTTTTCAGATAAAAAAAACAATAGAAATCAATATTTAAGCCTTAACAAAGAAGAAGGAAAACTAAAAGAATGATGTTGTTTGTATTTTGATGCCTTTTGAGTCATATACAATTTCTACATAGATGGAAATTTATTCTAGAAGAAAAGAAAACTACAGATTACAATAAATTTGTGTGGAGTATAGATAAAGCGTAAAGAAAAGTAATTTTTAGTTATTGAATATGGTTTTCAAAGGTTCCAATTAAACCTTAAATATCAATGGTGAAAATAAACTACGAGGGCGGATTGATATTGAAGCTACCTAAGTAGGAAAAAAACATTTTGCTGTGAATAGAGTTCGCTTTCGTGAGATGATAACGAACTTTTGATGACCGAAATAGGAAGATATGGATGTAGAGGTTAGAGGTTTTAACAAGATGGGGCCACTTGCCACACAGCTGATGAAACAATGGCTCTTTTGCGCGACAAAGTCAATGGCCGTGTTATCTTATGTGGTGGCGATATCAATTGGCCGGCAAGATTATTTAATTTGACACCGTTGGACTTATATCTTTGGAGTTATTTGACAGAAAATGTAGACGTCGATAAGCCAGCAACAATTCAAGAGCTAAAGGATGAGACAATTCAGCACATTAACGGCATAAAGCCTCAATTATGACTTAGCGTCATCGAAAATTTGGACTATAGGATGAAGGTGTGCCGCCAAATTTGCGATATTTTGTTCCATGCATGATTGAACCGTACCAATATTATCGTAATAAAAAGAAATGACAATAATTCCTTAATAACTTGTATTTTATTCAAAATCAACATCAGCCCTTAAAATTTGGCCGCCCTTTATTTAAAAAATTTGTACTCGTCTAACAATTAGTAAAATATAAATTGAATTTGATATATAGTTAATATTTCATTAGTACGGAGGCAAATTGCAGCGGACGAATTGTCATAAGCCGCTTCTGTATGCTGATGATATTGTAATCATATCAGATGCTTTGGATATTTTCATAAAAATATTTCATGCTGTATCTAAATCAATAATGTTTTATGGTGCCCAAATTTGGGGCTATAAAAAATATGATGAAGTGGAAAAACTTTTAAAATTTTTCATTAAAAAATGCTGATGCTACCAAAAAGTACGCCAAATTACATTCTATATTTAGAAACTGCATTTCATTCGTTATTCGTGAATACGTTGAAACTACATTTTGACTACATAAACAAGGTTCTAAGTTTATCTAATCATAGAGTACCTCGTAATCTAGCTGAAAAAATTATTGAAAAACGGACATATTGGGCAAACGAATGGACTATGTTATGCGAAAATATTCATTTTACACTCGACGATTATAATCTTTCTACGTGCATATACCATAGAACGATACTCGAGCTTATAAAAACACCAACCTAATTTCTAATGCAAGAGATTCTCAATATCATGATTTATTCTGCGAATTAGATTATGGTATGAAACATACACTGGAATTATCTTATCGAGCTGCAAGCCTGATAATAAAAGCTAGAGGAAGTTTATTTTTTTCTTTTTTTTATATTGGACCAGTACTCAGGGTATAACCCCTACATATGCAGTGTATTGTACCAGAACTAAGAAAATAGGTTGTGAGGAGGGGGAAAGAGGAAGTAGTGTTTGTGAACATTTGACTTGAAACTTCCAACGTTATGACAAGGTACACATCTGCAGGCAACTTATTCCACAGACGAAGAGTACGGCTGAAAAACGAATTCTCTCTGTAATGCGTAGTACGGGCAATCGACCACAAATGGGTGAGCTCTGGACGATGAACGCGTGCTACGTAAAAATGTGCGCGTTTCGGGAACAAGATCCCTAATCTCGTCAGAGCAAAATCCATTATAGTACCGATATAACAGAGTAACACGTCCCACACTGCGTCGATGCTCCAGTGAGTCAATAGAGTTGGATACCCTACTGTCATCGATGAGCTTCTTCTTCCTCTCCTGCACACGGTCGAGTAACCCCAAAATAGACTTTGAGGCACCGGCCCAAACATGAGAGTTGTATTACATTTTCGGTCGGATGTAGGTGGTATAAGTAGTGAAGTACATCTTACACCGTTTCAAAAAATCGAGGCACTTGAATGCTTCTTTAGAGACATGAAAAATGTGTTCTCTCCAGCGAACATCACACTGTATCTTCATTCCAAGAACATCAAAAGCATCCGATTCTTCAATATTTATACCAACCATGAGTACAGATGAAGCAGCATTTGCGGTCGTTTGTTTGTGAGTCAATAAGGAACACTGGGTCTTAAAATAAAAAATAGGGTAGGAGAAAGAACGGAGCCTTGCGGTACCCCTGAATTAATCTTGAACTCGTTTGATGATTATTGGACATAAATGCAAGAGCCTTCAGAAATTCTTCAATTGGTTTATGCACACTATGTAATCTAGATGCTGCTGAGAACACACTACATTTTATCTGGAATACAGAGAATTCAGAGTAAAGTATTTTAAAAAGACCTCGCTAGATGTAAATGAGGTTACGTAAATTCTAAATGGATGTAGCTACAGTCTTACAACACTATATAAATATTTGGAAAGCAGCTTGAAGTACAGAAAACTTATATTAAATGAATTTGAATAGAATCACTAACGTAACTTTAAATTGTAAAACAGCAAAAATTATGATTAAACTGCTCTTTAACGTTTAAACCTTTTAAATTTACATTTCTATAAATTTAAAATTAACAGCTTTACAATAACCAATTCCGGCACACAACTTCTACGTTATGCAGAATATAGATAAATAAATTAAATATTAAATTAATTTTTTTAACATCAGAAATACTTGTAAAATAATAATCTATTAAATAAATAAATAAAAATAAATTGTTAAAGGCCGGGGTCCAATTGGAACAAGGGTAATCGGGCTGGGATGGTTGGAGTCCTGCTCAAGAGCTTTAAGAACCAGGTACAGCCGCAACTTTTCGGAACCGCACAGGACAGATTGTCTAGTGAGGTTGCGTGTCGAATATCAAGGCTGACATGGTTCAGTTATGAGGAGTGAAACTATGCCGACGGAGGCTGCAGTCTGCTGTGGCGGTTCTAATGGAACAGTGTCATATTGGGACGCATACGGGGAGATTAAATGTGGCTTTTAATGACTTTTGTTTAAGTTGTAGAAATAAGAATGAGATAGAGAGTGTTGTGCACTTCTATCGTTGTCCGCCTCTCTCTTATATAAAAGCTTGTATCTAGGCAGACCGGTGCTGCACGCTTTCGCAGAAATATGAGAGTGTGATGTAAGACTCTTCATCCGATCCTCGGGTTGGTTCTGAACTGGATTAGTGATATCTAAATCTGCTGAGATACATATCACACTCTGGCAACACAACGAAACCAAAGTATGACAGCCTGTTAAACCTAACCTAACCTAATGCTTCATATTTTTTTGTGTGAAATTTATACGGCAACTTTTCTGCATATATGATCTGTTTAAATTTGTTCTAAGATATTTTAAATTTAAACCTCAAAAGATTCGATATAAATATTGAAGCTTTTCCTAACATAGAAGTAAAACTTTTTTGAATATTTTTTTTAATACATATCGCTCCTTTATTGCAACATAGTCATAACTAAAAAAAGCTTGTTTCGAGAAAAATGCATTTCAAATTTTTAGTTTCCATACAACTCTTAGAAATCTTTTTTAAAGAAATATCTCCTAAAGGAAACAGTTTGAAAGCAATTTGAATAAATATTTGGCAGAAAATAAAAGGTAGTACTGTTAACAATTCTGCATTTTTAACACGAAAATCTTAGTTTTTAAGATATGACTATGTTGCAGTGAAGGACCGATATATCAAAACAAAACACATTAAATTTTCAACACTTCTTCCAAATATCTCACTTTTCGAAGTGTTAAAAAATGTTTATCTCTTATTTCAGCAGCTTTCAGTCAGACAGCTGTCCTGTCCGTTGATTTTTAACATGAGTTTTTAATTGTAATTATGATTGATTTACGGTAAAATCAAACATAATTTCAATTTGTTACAATATTTTCAATTAAAATTTTCCCAAGATTCTTTCATGTTGAGTTTTACATCGCACAGTCAATATATTCCGTTAAAGCAAAAAAAAAACAACGTGAACACAATTTTTTTTTTTTTTTTTTGTTTAAAGAAACACACTGAGTGCTACCGATACTTTCGATATAAACTTAGAGATACACGTAGTTTTAACACGATTGATTTCATACCGTAATAATACATATTTCCAGTTTTATATTTTTTTCTTCCTACATTGTTCGCTTTAACCACAACCATTTATTTTCATTGCGGCTGCTGCGTTTGTGAGTTTTTCTTTTTTTTCTCAGTCATTCATTAGTTTTCTTTTAAAAGGTTCCTTAAAAGTTTTCTTTTGTTATTAAGATATTAATGATTGTAGTTGAGAACACCTTTTGGACATTTGCTCCAAAATCATTATTTATTCATTAAATAGTTCTTAAGTATTTAAGTGGAAAAAGCTAACTAATTAAGCTTTAAAGGTGCTGCTGTTGATTTTTATTGAAGCCGCCTAAGTAGAAAAAAAAATTTTTTTCTTTGTGTTAAAACCCATTTATTTCTAAGCATATATTATTTTTAGCTCAATACACTTAGTAAGATGATATTCCAACTTTTTTATACATTCTGCTTAATACAATTTTGGAAGCCCCTCAAAATACGCGTTGGTTTCGGTAATCACTTCTTGGTTTAAGATGAATCTTTTTCCTGCGAGCCATTTTTTCAAGTTTGGAAACAGGAAAAGGTCACTAAGAGCTAAATCTGGACTTTAAGGTGATCAACCAATTCGAAGTGTGTTTCACGTAATTTTAGTATCGTATCTAATGCAGTGTGAACCGATGTGTTGTCTTGAAGAAAGATCTTTTTTTTTTAATATGGTAGTTTTTTCTTGACTGCATCAATCAATTGATCCAATAATGCACGATAATACTTTCCTGTGATTGTGGATCCTTTTTCAAGATAATCAATGTGCATCCCAAAATACTGTGGCCATAACCTTGCCAGCGGATTTTACTGTCCTCGCCTTCTTCGGAGCACTTCCACCAGCTTCCACACATTGTTTCGACTGATTTTTTGGTTTCAGGTGTGTAGTGGCGGACCCGCTTTTCACCCACAGTTATTAATCGACGCCAAAATTCAACAGGATTACGATTTATTATGTTCAAACAACGCTGTGAAATGGTCTGTCGAACTTGTTTTTGTTCGCCACTGAGCAAACGCGACACCCAATTTCCCGATAGCTTTTTCATGTGCAAATGTTCATGCAAAATGTTGAGCACACGTTCATATGATATGCTTATCATTTCAACAATCTCACGTTACTTGACTCGGCGATCGTTGATAAAAATATCGATGATTTTCTTGATATTTTCTTCAATAGCCACCTGTTTTGGCCTTCTTGTTGATGGTATTGTAGCAGTGCTTGTCGCGTTTAAATTCTACAATCCAATATTTTACCATGTAATTTGACTGAGCAGACTTACAATAATGGTCAATCTCAATCCGCCCTCGTACATTCTATTACATTACTAAAAAGTCTTCCAATCGGAACTTCGGCCCTTAGTGTGAGATCCGACAGGGCGATTTTAATTACCCAACTTTTTAAATTTTTTTTTAGCTTGCTTTTATGTTCGCACACACAAATACTTTTTCGGCAATTCTTTTTTTTTCTCTAGTTTTTATGTCGTTCAATTTAGCCTGGGAAGGCTCATACACATACATACATACATGGGAGAAGAGTCTGAAATTGCTGAGTACAGGCAATTATTTTTCCCTTTTTATTCCCCTCTCCGAAACCTTCTTAAAGTCAAGAATTGCTCAACTAAAATTGTTTTGGCTGAAAAGTTTAGTAGTTTTAATAATTAATTTGGTAATTTATAATTTACTAACGCAGTAGCGAGTTCACGCACCTTCATGTATACGAACTTCACTACTCGGTGTCTGCTTTTGAGTCTGAACACAATGTTTGCGGTGCGGTACGATTTCCTGTTGCGGGAGAGAAAAATAAACATAATACGACGGAAGACGGCGACGGCAATACTTGTCATTGTTAGTTTACATTTTTATTAATTTATTTGTGCATACGAGTACATTTTTATAAAAATTTCTAAAATATTTACTGTTTGTGTAAGGTATTTTGTAATGGCAGTAAATAAAAAATTATAGCTGTTGAAAAATTATTAGTTTGGTAGAAGCCGCGTTTGATTTGTATGTGGAATTAGAACCTACGACACATGCTAAGAGGATATGGTGGGTAAGACGCGTTAATGAACCAATTGTCCTTTTGCTTCCACTTTTTATACGTATCCAGTAAATTTCGAAATTTTTTTTTCTTTTTGCCTCCTCAGCTAAAATTTAATAAAATCTGACAAAAAAAATCTTTATCACTTTGAACCAAAAATCTTCTTTATATTGGAAGTTATTGTAACTTCCCGAATGCAAATTATAAAGACAGTCATACTTCTAACTTCTTTTATAATTTTTTCTTCTTACGTTAATATATTTTTTAAAGTTTTATTTATCGTGAAAAAAATAATAATCTCCAAAATCATGTTTTTTATTTACAATAATGTTGTGAAAATCGTCGATTATTTAAAAGATATGGCAACATCGAGGAGAGAAAGGGAGTAATAAATTGGGAGAATGAAAAAGTCCGCAATGAAAATAAAATAAATTTTAATTTTATGCCGCTCCGCACTGCGATTCTTTACTTCAAATTTGTATGGAAAATCGCACCGCAATAAATTATCGTTACATTGTGGTCAGACTCTTTATTGTAATACTTGAGAAAATTGGCTTGATCGTTTAATAGTAAACCACTCTCTAACGCTGCATTTACACACGCAAGTAGTGGCATGCATATTATACGAACGCAGATTATAGTAGACATATTATCAACGAAAAACCATTCGAAATACTCGAATCTCTCGCCACTAGCTTTTGTGTTTACACATGCCATTACAATTTCATTTTTAAAATATCGTCGAAGCGTATACTTCAAACAATTTGTTTACTTCTCGAATTTTGCCTCCATTTTCTTTTTACAAAATAGTGTTACCGAGTTCATCACATGAACACATATTTGGGGAAACGATTAAAATTTATTTTTCTTAATATTATTTTAATAATCTAATGCTTTGTAAATAACGAAACTGTTCTTTGTATACGTGTTTCAAGAAATAAATCTTAATAATACATATAAGATGCTAAAATTTGTAATTACATTTTGCTATAATCCAGTTAAATTGCATTAAGTTCTCCGCAAGGTAACATTGTTTATCATCTTGACATGCAGTGGCATGCAAATGCCAAATTTTCACTCGCATGTAAAATTTTCTACCACCGGAGCTATCATTGCGAAAAATATAGGTGTAGTTGTGAGAAAATGCGAATGTATTGAGTTTTTCGAACTCGTAGTGGCATGTGTAAGCTCTAAGTAAAAGCAACAAATTTTATAGACCGAAATGTTTTTTTTCGAGAATACAAGAAGATTGTCTTACTTTGTACATATACGGTACGTTTTCCACATTATTACTCAGTTTTCTGATTGTGCTCTACAAAATGAAATGTAAAAATTTTAGACACTTGAATAATTTTTTTCTTACAGTAAAACAAAAAGTTGTATTGAATATCAATTGGTGCCCCCAAAATTTATAAAGCGCACAACGCACTGACAAAAGAATTTTTCGCACAAAAAATTTTAATAAGCACCGAAAACGGAGCGAGTCGCACCAAGTTGACAACCCTGAATTGTGTGTCATTCACTCAAATCTGTTTTGCCAATTCACAAGGAAATAATGTGGCACGATGTGATGTAATCTGGCAGTGTCCTAAACTCAAGGAGGGAACGGATGTACCACCATCATTGTGTGTCACACGTACTCGTATACGGCAGTTTTCAGTAACATATAACCCTAGAACACATTACAAATTTTTATCTTGACAGCTCATACTACAAAATGTCTCCGTCTGAAATTTTCAAGACAGTTGGAGGGAGGCAATATACGTACGTGTACATAAATAACATTACATAGAGAACATCAACATAAATCATCTAGTTTTCTATCAATGTCTCTTCTGCATTTTAAGTTTAATCCAGCGTTGGCCAAGATTTTTACATACTACTATAAAAATCTTCATGCGAACAATGAACAACAATTATCATCAACTGAATGCTTTTTAGACGGTATTGAAGTAAAATTCGCAACTTTTCAAAAATACGTATTCGTTTTTGCTTCTACTAAGAAAGGCATGCACCTATGAAGGTATGTAGTTGGCCGCCACTGGTTTAAACTATAGTCTGAATGATTCAGCCAATTTGGATCCCTTAACTAACATCATGACCTCTTTCTCTCCCTCAAGTCATTACAGCGACATGTAAGTTACTTTTTTTCCAATTAACATTTGATGGAGGTTTCAAAAGCTCCAGCACAAACAAAGCAATGTCTTCCTACAGTTTTGAATCTTCTCCTCTAGGCTTTAGAAAGCAGAGTACTACAATCTCGACTATACCAAGAAAAAATTTGAAGGCTCACCAATAGCAAATGTACCCTCCTGGAATGTGTATGAATTATGAAATTGGTTAAAATAGGTGTACTGTTGGGGCAAAGTTTCGTCTAGTTAACAGTCGCTATAATCATCATATCGCAATGACAAAGTGTGATAAACCAAATTGGCACGACTCTGCTCAGTTAAAAAGTCTATATGACGATGCATCACAAGATATGAGAAAAGCATCACCGCTGACTATGGCAATACTAGCCATTCGATTTACAACGACTCGATCTTTCGCAAATTCCGTACAAAATTAAACTCACCTAGCAACTAAAGTTCAGTGTGTGTTCATTGCATGAACCCTAAAGCAATTGAAAATTTACCTTTATTTTTATACAAAAAATTTAATTTCAGCGCGATTCTGGATAAATACTCATGTCAATAACCAATATAATTAAGACTCATTCAATTTTCTTTTCAATATAATTAAGACTGATTCAATTTTCTTTTTTGGTAGACGCTACAAATGCGTTGTTTGAATATTCAGCTTAACGATCACTGCTCAACCGAACAAGCTTCCAAATTGACACAGGATGTGCAACGATGACTAAAATAACAGATCGAACCAGTTGAATACTGATTGATGGTAACTAAAATCTCAATGTGCTATACTCGCGCGTTTAGGACGCATAATTCAGCTACTGCGACTTCCTAACATATAAAACCTAACATATAAAATCAAAATGAACGCGAGATTTAATTTTATAGAAAACGCAGCTTTCAGTCTTTTGATTGTAATTTTTTTGTCATTTATTATATAAGACGTTCGGACATATGGCCTCCACGGCTTTACATGCATATACTCACTCATTTGCAGAAATTTTATTTACATGACCATTTTATATAAATTGAGGTGATACATCGTTCAATCTCGTCTTTTACTGCATGTGTATGATTTTAAATAATCCCATAAAAATAAATTTTATGTTTTTAAATCACACGATATAGCGGTCCAATAGTGATCACCGAAACGAGAGAGACCACGAAATGTCTCATGCAGTACAAGAATTGCCTCACTGTCTGTATGACATGTGACACCGTGTGACATCAATATCATCTAAACAACAGCATTATCATGTCACGATATTGAGCACCATTGACAGCCAATACTTGATCAGCCTCATTTTCAAACAGATATGGTGCAATTAAACCTCCAGCCAAACGGTGGCACGTTGTGGATACATTTGTTTTTCGATAATTTCAGGAATCCCAAAAATACTTACCAACACTTCCTGCACAAATGGCTAGAAATTTAAATTTTGTGTTGATTTTGTGACACTTCTCACATTCTAAAACTTTTCGTATATACTTTAAAAATCATCGAGTGAACCACGAAGGCATACATTCGTCAAATTAATTGTTCTTAAAGGCCCTGATACACTATCCTACACGATCGTATGATTCATTTACAAGAAAATGTTTTGAAAGTCTAGCCGACCTTACGAAATCGCTTCAGAATGGCGTTATAGTCTTTTATACAAGTATGAATGCAATAATTTATAAACATAGTGAATAATAGTAAAAAATGGAGGTTTAGTGTCATCCCTGCACTTATTAGCCATGTATTATAAACTTACTACTAATTAAAACAACTATGTTTTAAAATGAAAATACAGAAGAAATACCATAATAAAATATGTGAAGTCTGATGAGAACCACTAAACGAGACGGTTGTTTGTTTTTATATTTTACGCATGTAGTGGCATGTGTTGCATAAAAACTATTATTAGCATAATAATCTTATATTGTTTCAATTTATTTCTGGAGGCGCCAACAATATTCTCAAAATTTACACAATATACATCACACTGATCGCACAGAAACCATCATAAAATTTTTCAAATCGCACGCTTTGCCACAACTCTGTCAAACAGTTGCATTTTTAGTACTTTTTCATCACACATGTTATATTTGATAGATCGCACTATCGCGTAGGATAGTGTTATTACATTTATACGCAGGCTATTCACGAATAAAAACTATTCGCAAGTAACTACCTGATTTTTTATGCGCCAATTTGTCCATGAAAAATTTGGATTTTTTTTTTTTTTTTTTGGTATGGCATATCGCTCCTTTATTGAGACATAGTCATATCTCAAAAAAATTTTTCGAGTTAACAATGCAGAACTTAACAGTACAACCTTTTATATTGTGCCAAACATTTATTCCCCCATATTCCATATTGTTATGAAAATGTTTATAAAATTTTTCAATTCGTACGATTTGTCAAAAAGTCTGTCACACAGTTGCAGTTTTAGTACTTTTTCAGCACACATGCTATATTTAGTAGATCGCACGATCTACACGATCGTGGATAGTGTATCAGGGCCTTTAGATTTTACTGCGCAGCTTTTTCAAAACAAACATTAATTTTTTACTGCTACTTATATACGCGTATAATTATGAATGCATGTGTTTGGCCACCACTGATCTAAAACCAACAGCGATTATATGTAGCTGAACAGATTTGCTTGAATGAGCATAACTGTGCGAATATATTTTCAATCGTCCAAAGCCGTTCTTCTCTGATTCTAATGCACAATTAGTGTTGGTAGTTTGTGTCGTACAATCAAAATCTCTAAAACAGTTAGTTTAGTATAACAGTTTGATTAGAAACACAAAATGTGTATCGTAATTACTTATGTATATCACAGTATTAGATGAAAGAAAATATGAAAGATATGAATTTTACAGTTCAATAATGTTAAGCATTTGTTGTTTGCCATAATAAAGCAAGTTAAGAGAATATCGTCAAAAAAAAAAACTCGATTCTATACCACACATAAAATATTAAGAGAAAATTCTTAACATCTTTACAGCTTTTTTTCAAACTCTCGCACTATAAAATGGAAAACCATAAAAAGAAATGCAAACCAATAAACATGCCTCTGCGTGTTCAGGTGTTTGTAGTATATGGAATATGTTAGTACTCGTAACTGTTGCTGTTCAACAAACAACAGATGCGTTAGAAAATGTTAAGAATTTCTTTTTACAATCTCCATCAATAACAGCAACAACAACTTTACAGGAATGAATAACAATTAACAGGAATTTAATTATTCAATAATGAGCCGGAAATATTAAATAAAATTGAAATTAATCTCAATTTCCTTAAAAGAAAGTAGCAACAAATAAAAAAAAATAAATAAAACTTCCTGCTGCTGCCAAGAGAAAGAGAGATAAGCCAAGTAAACAACATTTTTTTCAGCTTTTATATATTGATTCTATTTACTATAAACTTTTTTATTGTAACTAAATATTTTAAATACTTAATGGCGTTGAAAACTACACATTATTATTTAAATTCTTTAGGATGACTTGAATTTTTCACGCATTGAAAGCGTGAGTCTTGTTGCTTAATCGTTTGATCACAATTAATGTTGCTTTAAAATTTAAATTAAACAACATTATCCGAGGCACTCAGCATGACAAATAAATCATTTTTGACATGAAACAATGCAATCAATTTCTTCTATGATGCTCATCATAATCATCATTTTGTTTTCGAACCTAAAAAGTGAGAAAACACTTGTAATAAAGATGTAAGAATTAAATAAAATTTCATTGTGGCAGGTAGGAATTAATATTAAAGGGTAAACAGAAATTTGTGCCCGAAGGGGGAAAAGGGAAGTACTCCAATAAGAAGTTTGCATAACAAAAATTGGCTATAAAGGCACACGGAAAGAATTATATGCTGCTGTCACATGATTTTCTATTGACGTCAATGCTAGAGCTAGGGTTGGCAGTTTTATTTTCCGAAATAGCGGGACAAGTTGAAGAAACATTCTAAAATCGCGGCTATTTTAAGAGTTTCGCGGTACAAGCAAAACATGATTAAATTGTTATACTCTAAATAATTTTTTTATAAAAACAAGTTACAAGTTTTTATAAACTGCGTTTTTAAGTTTAAACCGGTGGAAGTTTGGCCACGTCCTACACTCGCAAACAAATGACAGATGTCTGCAATAGAGGCATATATCCTATAAAAATCGCGACCAACGAAGGCATATATTTAGTTCATGCTTTGTTTACATTGCAACATATATCATTATATTAGTTGTTCTTTAGACTTTACTAAAGTGAGATGTCAGCGCAACTTTTCTAGAATATACATACGTTTTTTTCTGCTACTAATACAAGCATACGTATGTCCCTTTTGGGCCCCTTAACTTATGACCAGTACCAAAATCTATTTCTCTCCCTCAAGTCATACCGGGGACACGTGAGTCCCCATTCTAACAATTAACATTTAGTGAAGTTCTGCACAACCAAAGTAATGTCTTCCCTTCCAACACTTTTGATCCTCCACCTCTATGCCCTAAAAAGCAGACTACTATAATATCGAAAATCCCAAAAATAGGAACCAAAATTATAGAAGTTGGTTATAAAAGTACACGGAAAGAGTCATACGCTGTAGATATATGATGTTCGATTGACGCTAGTGCTAGGGTTGTCAGTTTTATATTTGGAAAAAGCGGGACAAGCTGAAGAAAAATTCCAAAATCACAGAATTGTTGAGAGTTTCGCGGTACATATAGAAAAAACTAAATTTTTATATTTTAAAAACATTTTTATTAAAACAAGTTACAATTTTATTATAAAAGATATAAATATGTTCGCGAGTTCATGTCTCTTAAATCAATTTAAGTTTACAAATTGAATTATTATAGTAGGGCTTGAACAAAACAAAATGAATGTTATATATTCATATTTTTAAAGGGTTATTCAGCCATGCCATCTAATTCGTAGTATTACTTTTTGTTTATATTTATGTTAATAATGAAAGCAGGGTCTTTGCTGAGCGGCACGCTTCTGTCATGTCCAATTTACTTTGACTTTGGAGCATAAATCAGGCTGAGTTTGATCAATGGCGTGAGTGACTTGCAAAAGCACCACCGGAAAAAGTCAAGTTTGTTCTAATTGCTCTATATCGAAGAGAAGTTCACATCAATTCCACTTGATATAACATGTCCTCAAATCACTCGTATACAAAGTCCAATCTGGCATATAAAGTGTGACATGAAGATTCATCCAGTTGAAATCACATGTGACGTCAGAAGGAGTTTGTAGTCATCAACTAATAGCGCTTATCGTTGACAGCTCTCTTATATTTCATGTGAATTGGAATTGTACCAAATTCTGGAACTTTAAAACTTTACAAAACAGGCTTTGTTGCCGAAGATGGCGTAAACACGATATTTCCTAGAATCATTTACCTTTTGCGCTTAGAAAAGGATACACAGCAAAATCAACACGTAATATTCAAAAAGTTTTGTCGGCGAAAGTCCCGGTTCTTGTGAACAACGTAGATTTTTCTGCAAATTGTGATGTTTGCGGTGGGTCTAGCGCTTCGTCGTTACATAGTTGTTAGTTTAATGCTAAAAGAAAACAATGGACTGAATTCGCCATACTAAAAGTGCAACCTATCTTGCGCTATATTCAACATATTTCTAATATTGGTATCATTCGTCTAGCTCGAGTTTAATCCTAGCCAAAGCCAACATATATACAAGCGTTAACGTTCTGTCACGAACAGTATTGTTGACTAACATTGTTTATTAAAAATCACTAAATAGAAATAATAAATAGTGATAAAAACGCTAAATTAGTACGAAATCACCTGAAGTTTTGAAGCTAACTTTACTGAGATTAAAATTTTCTCTCCTACACTCTGTCAATCAGTCAGTTTCCGAGAAACGAGCAATCTGAAACAGCCAAGCGTTCAGAAAAACGCTTAATAGGCTTTTAGGTGTTCCAAGGAACGCGCGTTTCACTGGCGTTTCGGAGTACACGAAAAAATACTTACATACGCACATATGTATGTAGTAGTACTATAAAACAAAAAAAAAATTTATAACAAATACAGAAATTTTTAATGAAAATGTGTAAAATTCTTTTAATTTTTTATAGAAATAAATTTTAATTGTGAATAAATTTATTTTCTTTTGCATGCTCAGTATTAGCAAAATCAATTAGTTCACTTCAATACACACATGCGAGTTGAAATCGCCAATTATAAGCGATATGCATTTGCTATAACACATCTTTGGCGATTGCAAACCGCAAAATCATACTTCTTACGTTAAGCGTTTGTCAGAACACCTATTTGGCATTTTCTAATCGAAAACGTTAAATTTAAGCGATTTGAGCTTCTCAAACGTCAGTTGTTACAATTTCACACAAATTCACCGATTAGTTTATTTGCTGTAGTCGTTTGAAGTAAGCAGCTTTTGTGTTTCTTGAAAAATGGATAAAAGTGATTAAACACTATTATTTGAAAGGGAAACTGGCGAAAAATACAAAAGAAAAGCTCGATAAACATTGCGGTGAGTCTGCTCCGTTAGATTACATGATAAAATATTGGATTGCTGAATTTAAACGCGGCCGAACAAGCCGCCAAAAACGTGAGATTGTTGAAATGGTATTCATATCACATGAACGGTTAACAATTTGCATAAGAAGAAGCTATCGGCAAGATGAGTGCCGCGTTAGCACAACGTCGAGCAAAAACGACTACGACAGACCACTTCACAGCAGTGTATGGCCGTGATACAGCGTAATGCTGTAAATTTTTGGCATCGATTAATAACTATTGATGAAACATGGGTTCCACTACTACATACCTCAAATAAAATCAATCGAAATGAGTGGAAGCTGGTGTAAGTGCTCCGAAGAAGGCAAAGAAATCGAAATTGGCTGACAAGGTTATGGCCACTGAATTTTGGGATACACAATCACAGGAAAGTACTATCATGCATTATTGGATCAATTAATAGATGCAATCAAGAAAAAACTACCACATTTAAAGAAGCAGAAAGTGCTCTTTCTTCGAGACAACGCACCGGTTCACACAGCATTAGATACGATGCTAAAATTACGTAAAAAAACACTTCGAATTGGTTGAGCATCTACCTTGTAGTCCAGATTTAGCTCCTAGTGTGTTTTTCCTATTTCCAAATGGCTCGGACGAAAAAGATTTGTTTTAAACGAAGAAGTGATTACCGAAACTAACGCGATTTTGAGGGGTTCGCAAAATCGTATTATTCAGATAGTATAAAAAAGTTGGAATATCGTCTTCCTAAGTGTATTGAGCCTATGTTGAGAAATATATGGTTTTTGAAAAAACAATGTTTTTTCCGACAATCCGCCCTCGTAGCTCTAATGATGTAGCTTTAGTAATATGGATACTATCAATTGTCAACATTTGCTTGTGCTAGCAATATTTTTGTTCTTGTCTGGATAATTAAGTCAACAATTAAAATTTGTTGCTTTCTTCAATAATCAATCTTCTAAAATTCTTGATTTTTATTGAAGTTTGACTAAACTATGCGTTTCGTGATATTTTATATCGATTTAAATCTACAAATTTTTGGCTTGTTCTTAAATAATTACTCTAAAGCTTAAAAAAGGATAAATTTTATAACATTTTTGAATTTAATGGATGACATTTACATATTATGCAATTTTTGCCTTGAGCTAAAAACACAATCTTAATGAATTAAGAGATAAGCAAGAATATGGTAATTAAAGAAGTTCGTTACTTCCCTTCGAACTTTCTACTAATAAAAAATTTTGTGCTTACTCGTACACACACCACTTTGATAGTTCTTTCAGATGCGTGTTGTAGTCTAAACTTTAAACAGTTTCGTTTGTCGTAATCATTGTAATCATTTATGTCGGCGTAATTTTCCAATGACTGCAGAACGAATGTTTGATTGCTAAGTGAATAGAAAATTTTGTTATTTTATGTAAATTTTTCATGATTAACTTTTATTGTTGAAAGAAGTTGATATGTTAAAAGAAAGGGAAACTCCACATAAAGACTTAAAAAGTGCTGAAGTACTTTCTTATAAAACATTGAAAATATATTTATTTAAAAAAAAAATGAAGGGGTTAAAAGCCAATTAAACATGAAATTTATGGTTTGTAACAAAAAAATAAATAATATAAAAATTTTAATAATGATAGGTGCAAGAGAGAGAAAACTTTGGTCATAAAAAATAATTTGATTTTAAAATTAAGGTCTTTAAGTGCCGGAGAAAATCTTCTTTACTAAAAAAAAACACCTAACACTTTTTTATTTTAGTTACGTTATAAAAAAAAAACTACAAGAAGAGTTCAACATCATTTAGATATTTAACGCTGTCGATATCGTCGAAGCTTCATCAAAGCAAGCACTAGTGCGTAAAAATTTAAAAGTTGTTTAAAGAAAATATTTAAAGTTCTGGAAGTAATTCAGAAGCATTATTTGCAGCTTCCAAGCAGTTTTGTATGGCAGAACAACGACGCAGTTATTAATGTTTTCAATAAACAGTTTTTATCATATCTGTTTTATGGTGCAAAGCCAAATTTTCAGTTAAAGTTAATTTGGGCAGTGGGTTGTATCTAAAAGAGGAGTTCTAGTAAGATACGAGATCGAGTTTTGAGAGGAACATCTTTACATTTAGTCATCCATCCAGACTTTTGAAAACGCAGTTGTGAAAAATATTTACATCAGCCCCTGCCTTGCGGCCCTATCTGATTATGGACCAGTTCCACGGAGTGAATTATTCACGATTCACCAGCGCCCCCGTGTGGCTTACCAGGCTCACACAGGTAGCAGTTCTTGCCATATGATTGCGGTCATATGATCAGCTTCTTGTTGGGGAGTTCGGGCTTTCTAATCCCTCCTGTATGCAATTTCCCAGCAATCAATGGAAGACAAGGCTCATTGAGATGGTAGCCCGAAGACCACTAAGAGCATCAGCCCTTAAACCAACTCACCCTTCAACCATCACCACTTGTTCCTTACAATACAGATATCTGTTGTATAGGCAACAGATCCTCGGGAGATTGTTAGTCCCCGAAAAAAGCCACACACCAAACAATTATCAAGGATACTAACACTCCCTTCCTGCGTTTAGGTTTCAACCACAGCCATAACGCTTCAGCCAAGGTAGGCACCTCAACCATGATCAGTCCGGGTCGAACCGCAAGCAAAACTACATGGGGGCCATGCTGATCCCTGTTCAGCCAATTTATGCCCTTGGTAAGGGTTTCGGAAGCCAACACAACATAAGTCATGCGGCTTCCTAGAGTTTTGTTTGCAGCACCAAACGAGGGACCCCTTCCCCTCTTTTCACCGAAAAACATAGCACCCAAGTTTCGCCACGGCAACACCTGTTCCCCGGGGGGACTTCTGATGACGCACGGAGAACAAAACACAAACTCAAACACATACATTTAAAACCTATTCTATACTCAAAACTGAAGTAAGACTATCTACAGGGTGTCCGCCGGGAGGTATACTATTTGGGTTTGATGCCATTTTCGTCAACATTAGCCTTGACAGTACATACCATGGGCTGAAAAGTCTCGGGACTAACAAAGAAAACACAGGTTTTTGGTTCAAAACGTAATCTCCATCAAGAGCAACGCAATCATTCCAGTGCCGCGCTAACATTTCAATTTCACTTTTGTAGAACAATTAATCTTTTGCCTCAAAATAGGCCTCAGTTTCAGCGATAACCTCTTAATTCGTGTGAAATTTCTTACCGGCGAGCATTTTTTCAGGTCTGCGAACAGCCAGTAGCAGGCTGATAAAAGCTGCTACCAAAACAAAAACGTAATAACTTATTTTATGTACAAGTAACCTGTTCCATTTGTATTGTATTTTATAGATTGATCTTTAAATGAAATGGGACAATGAAACAAGAATTAGGATAGTGCAGCGCTTTCACGCTTTACAGTCGGTTGCTTCCAACTAAAGATAATATAGGCGCATGTTTGGCGGCACTCCTCCTAGCAGATGAGGCTCGTGAAGAATTTTTCCGAGCGTGGCACAATCGCAAGAAGTCCTTATCACCGAGATCCTTCAATTCGGACGCAGGAAACTATCGCTGCTGCCATACAATTATAATCCTAGAGTTTTGACAAGGAGCTTACCTGCTCAAATGGGTGTCAGCAGACAGTCACTGCAGACAATTTTGAACCAAGATTTAGACTTATTTCCATATGAGATTCAGTTAACAAACAAATTGAACCCTAGAGGCTTCCCGATTCGCTTGGAATTTTGTGAGAAGATCAATCAAATGGTGTCAGAAGATGAAAACGCCTTGAACTGCATTTTTATGTCTGACGAGGCACATTTTGATTTAAACGGCAATGTTAACAAACAAAATTGTCGAATATGGAGTAATACTAACCCACAGATACTCAATCAGATGCAATTACATCCACTTCGCATCACAGTGTGGTGTGCAGTTTCTGCAAGGTTCATTGTAGGGTCTTACTTTTTCGAAGGAAATGGTCATACTGTTACGGTCAATGGACACCATTTCTTGAAGATGTTGAAAGAGTTGTTCTTTCCAGAATTACGCCGAAAGAGAATCCCTTTCAACTCTGTTTGGTTTCAACAAGATGGGACAACTTGTCACATAGTTATGACAAAATTGAGGCAAAAATTTCCCAATAAACTGATTTCAAGAAAGTTCACATTCCGTTGGCCACCCAGAGCTCCTGACTTCACTGCACTTTTTTGTGGAGTTATTGCAAACAAGAAGTTTACAAAAGAAATCAAACAATTTGAATGATTTAAAGCACTACACTCGAACGGTAATTGAGACAATTCCCGCTGCAACACTGCGGGCAGTAATAAATAACTTTTTGATAAGTGTTCTATGGTTGATATCTATTTCAGAAGTGCTTTATTGAACATCTTTATTAACTTAGGTTAAAGACTTAAATATAACAGGGCGACTAGTAAAGAAAGTCATTGTGAGTTATTGAATAGTCATACGTAAGCCGTATACGTAAACTAATGTAAACACAATAGCCATACAACAATAAGATGTCGCACATATGTCACCGAGAGTGGAGGCCATTTGAATTCAATTATTTTCAAAACTTCATGAATTACTTTAATAAAAATGTATTATTTTTTAAATGAACTACTAAAAAATTACATAAACCTTTAAAAAAAAAGTTATATCGCTCCTTTATTGCAACATAGTCATATGAGCTTTTCGAGTTAACAATGCAGAATTGTTAACAGCACCACCTTTTATATTGTGCCAAAAATTTATTTAAATTACTTTTAAACTGTTTCTTTTAGAAGATATTTTCTAAAAAAAAATCTAAGACTTGTATGGAAGCTAAAAATTAGAAATGTGTTTTTCTCGAAACAAGCTTTTTTGAATTATGACTATGTTGCAATAAAGGAGCGATATGAGTTTCTTAATGTAGCAAAATTGATTAGCCACTCTGTATTTGAACTTGTTACGCAAAAATTGTTCTGGCGAAAAAAGTTTTTTTTTCTTCTTTGTAGTGTAGTTGATATTTTTTTGTGGAAAAATTTCTTCATTCTCTTGTTAGAGAAAAGCCTGTGAAATCATATATTTTTAATATTAAAGTTACTGAGCTGTAATTAATAGTTGTTATACTATTCAAAAAACTCATTTGTGCCCATAACTTTAACCATTCTCAACATTTCCTTTATCTATTTATTTATTTTTTTTTATTTCAATTTATTTTTTTTTTTATATTTTTTATGTATAAAATATTCTTATTTGTATTGTACTCGTATTATAGAGCATTTGGATGTAATTACTAATTTCTAATTCTGTTTCTGTTTCTGTTTAATTAAATCTAACCTCAAAGTAAAGAAAACAAAAAATGATTATATATTATTAAAAAGAAAATAAAAGAAAAAATTATCACATGCAGTCACTCACTCATGGTTTCATGGCATGAAGTGGGCGGGCGTTGTTGCTGGTTGCTAGTTGCAACAGCTTCTGCCACTTATGCTACTTGCAACCAAATATTGCAAAAACAAAATTTCTTTTTTTTCCTCTCTTCTTCTTCTTTTTCTTTTTCAGCATGACGTTCCAATACAGCAGCATTACGGTTTCTAGAGCTGCTATAAAAATAATTATGAAATTTTTCATGGTTTATGAAAGCAAAAAATTATCTAGAAAAATAGTGAAAGTTTTTTCAATTTTTCTTATATTCTTTCTTGTTTTCAGAAAACATAAAGATACTCGTATTTACTTGTACTATACTCACTAACATGCTCACACAAAACCATAATAAACAATTGAAAATGAATCAATTTTTTTTTTTCTTTTTATATTTACAGGTAAGTTTGGAATTTCTTTAGAAACTTTTTGTCTTAAAGCAGAGGAAAGAAAATCAATGCTTTGAAAACAACCATAAATTACCACCTTTTTTTCTATGAGGAAGAAGATGTATTTGTTGCAGTCTCTTTAAGGTTAGTGGCCAAAAACAAAAGAAAATCTATTGTATGTAAAAATATTTGAAAGAAATTGGAGGTGGATTGGAGCAAAAAGTGCTGCTTTATTTATTGACGAGCAAAATAACAACAAGAACAGTGGTGTTAAACTAAAGTTATGAACAAGGAAGTTATTTTAAGTACAATTTATTAAATATTTCAAGTAGAAGAAAGAAGGAAATTGAAGGAGAACAAAAGCTGAATTAAATTGTTTACGATTTTGGAAGTTGAAAATGCAATTTCGAAGTTTTGTATTAAAACAAAGTTTGTTTTGAGTAAATTGCATTATCAGTTGGCGAAGAAAAAACTTTTATGTACACATTTATATTGAAAATAAAAAGGAATGCAAATGCTTTGTATTTTTTTTTTTTTGTATCTTGGACCAGTACCCAGGGTTTGACGCCTACATGTGCAGGGCGCTGTGCTGGATCTAGGAAAATAGGTTACATGGAGAAGGATTGAATCTATCATTAACAATACGGAAAGACCAAAACAAACGTTTTAACGTTTAACATATTGGAATTAAATTAGTTAATACTAATCAGTGTCCACTGTACGAGGTCTAATAAAAAATAACCCTTATTTTCAAAATTCGTGAGTTATGTATGTTCCATTTTCGCATTATTTTTCTGTTATGTTGTTAAACGTGTCTGTTTTTGACAGATAAAAATGTTAGTCCTTTTTTGGTGTGGTCTTCGGTTTTTTACTATTCGGAAAAATGGATCAAAGAAACCGTATTGGATTTTTGGTTTGTACAATGTGGACAGTTAACAAAATGCATATGTGATTCAATATGAGATGAATATAGATAAAAAATAATTAAATTGCTCGATGACTGAGTAGTTAATGCAGTAGGTCATGACCCGAGTTCAAATCAGAATGGGTACTGATGAGTAGTGTAGCGACTACGAAACAGCTAGTAGTCCCCCAGCTAAAGATTTGATTATTATTTCTCTTCAATAAATTATTGTAAAAAAATCCTTCTTCAGAAAAAACTTGAACTAAAACCCGATGTACATATGTACAACACAAAAATCTAACTTAAAAATTATAAAAAAAAAGTTCAACAAAAGTTCAACAAATTGAAATTCTTTTAATTTTTGTGTAAAAAACGATATTAAATGCGCAAGGACATTTGAAATTTTGACTGTGGCATTTGGCGAGTCTACTATGAGCAGAACACAAGTTCAATTGTGTTATAACCGGTCGAGAAGATGTCAGTGACGATGCTCGTCGCCCGAGCACGTCAAGAACCGATGAAAACATTGAAGTAGTGAAGAAAATGATTTTGGATAATCGTCGAATCACTATCAGAGAGGTTGCTGATGATGTTGGCATATTGTTCGGCTAATTCCAAGCAATTTTTACGGATATTTTAGACATGAAACATGCGGCAGCAAAGAATGTTCCAAAATTACTAAATTTTGAGCAAACACAACGTCGCATGGACATCGTTTAGGAGCTGTTGAACATCGTCAGCGAAGATCCAGATTTCCTCAAAAAGGTCATAACTGGTGACGAATTATGGGTGTATGGATGTGACATTGAAACCACAGCCCAATCATCCCGATGGAAGCGACCAGAAGAGCCAAGACCGAAAAAAGTACATCAAGTTCAGTCAAATATGAAATGAAAGTTTTGCTCACTGTTTTCATCAACTGCAATGGCGTGTTGAATCACGAATTCTTGCCATAATGTCGTGCAGTCAATAAGGAATACTACTTTGAAGTTACGTGGCGTTTGCGCGAAGCAATTCGTCAGAAATGCACAGCATTGTGGAAAATGGATTTTGGCTCATGTGCGTGAATTTTTCGCTAAAAACAAAACCATTATCATGCCTCAACCACTGTATTCACCGGACTTGGCCCCCTCTGATTTTTTTCTCTTCACAAAACTGAAGACACCGATAAAAGGAGAGCGTTTTGCTACGATTGAGGAGATAAAAGAAAAGTTTAAACAGGGGCTGTTGGCAATACCAAATTCCGCTTTTCAGAAGTGTTTCGAGTATTGGAAAACACGCATAAGCTTATTATATCTAAGGGGGATTACTTCGAAGGGGACAGGATAGTTATTGAGGAATAAATAAATACTGTTTGAAAAAAATTAAAATAACAGTTATTTTTGATCAGCCCTCGTACATATTTATATTGAAAAATAAATATACATAAGTGCTTTGTATTTTTTATCTTCAGCCAGTACTCAGGTTCAGTGCAGGATCTACGCAAATAGGTTATACCCATATAGAGGAGGAAAGCAGAAGTAACGTTTGTGAACATTTGACTTGAACCTATCAATAACAATACCGAACGACGAAAACAAACGTTATACCAGCAGTTAAAGTGTTGGAATTAAATTAGTTAATACTGATTAGTGTCCTCTGTATATACCTTTGACACTACTCACACTAACAAAAAGCTAATGAATTACATTAAAAAGAAATTAATAACACAGGCCTGCGCAATTTGACCTTTATTTACCCCTTCCAATATTTTGTTTTTGCTAGAAAACTTTTACTCAAAACCTAGAAATATTGAAAAGCATGATAAATTTTTTTAATTTCTTGACCCAATTCGAACAGAAGGTTTTCAATTTTTCTTTTCATTGAGTAAAACTGTTGTTGGAGCATTGTCTATTTTTGCAAGAAAAAGCAGACCACGGAAGGACAAGGATAAAAAAATTTAACTCAATAGCGAGATAAGGCAGATATCTCCTTGCCTGATTTCTTTATGTTTATTATAACTAAGGACAATCGATTTGTAGATAGTGATGAAATTTTGAAGATGAATTGCGAAGAAAAGGAACCAGACTCACTAAATGAAGAAGGCGAGTTTCAATTCAGCCAGACGACTAAGATTTTAAAATGTGTAATATGTGTTACTAAGCCAAGGAATGTGTTATTGATGCCTTGCTAGCACTTCAAAATTTTCTCCAACTGCTTTCAAAATTTAGAAAAAAAAACTGTAAACAAAATAATTCACTTTTCCTTCGTCCGTACTGCCGACAAATTGTAAAAGATAGCATAAATACATACCTATGCATTTCTGTTATTTAAAATAAGTTTGGTTTTCTAATTTAACGATATTGGACATTCAAACACATTTTAAAGTGTAATAAAGTCCATAATGAAAGTGCCGTATTATCCATGGACGTTATGTCGCTTTGTTAATTGTCATAGTGTCCATGGACATTGTGACATTTCAAAGTGCGTCATAATATCCATAGATATTATGACACTGGACATTATGTCACGCCACCACACCACATGATGTTAGTTAATTATTTGATCTTGTTTAAGTAAATATTTCTTATTTTTGCAGCTAAAGATAGTTTTTTATTTTTTATAAAAAATATTTAAAGTACTTATATTAAAAGTACACTGCGGTAAAATTAAGCAAGCGTAAATAAATAAATTTAAAATAGTAGTTGCAGCTAAACCAGCGTGTGTTGTTATTTCATTTACTATTTTTAAAAAATAGCTAAATTATTTACAAAAACGTAAGAATATAAAAATTAGATGTAGTAAGCCGCAAAAAACAGATTAAATAAACGCTTAAGTCCCTGTGGGAAATTTTAGGCTAAGGGCATATGAGCCATAAAACTATATATGGTTGCGTCAGCACCTGTCATTGCGGTCAACCAACTAACGGTTCACCAACGCCCTCACTTGGTTTGCGGAGCTCAAACATGTCGCAAGTTATTGTCATATGTTTGTGTCCATATGTCTAAAACCCTTACTGAAGAGTTTGAACATTCTACACTTTTCTATGGTGTAATTCACCAAAAAATCTATGGAAGACAAGGTTTCTAAAGTTATCTTGAAGTCCATCACACCTTAACCACCTCAACCATCTATCCAAGCGGTTTCAAGACAACTTCACTCTGGGTACTATAATTATCCCCCCTAAACCGGCATGCACCATAATTATTCCAGCGATTTTAGTTCTAAACTACAACCAGAACGTTTCAATTCAGACAACATGGAATGACATTCGAGGATATCTTGAAATATAGGTGTCTTATTTTTCTTCAGAAGATTATCAACTCTCAACAACCACCATATTTTTATGTTTTTGGAAGATCTGTATATGGTAGAAATACAATCCAGCGAAAATACAAGTGTTTGATGTCTAAACGACAATTTTTCATTTATGCAAAGTCAATTCAAAAACTTTACAACGCAAACTCATTTAAAAAGGAGCTATTACTTAATTGAATTTTTATTTTGATTTTTAGTAGATATAAAAAATATTTTTCAAAATTTTTGCATTCTAAATAGTATGTCACTGTTAACTATCTGTCTTGCTTTATTCTAAGATTATTTTGTTACTGATATGTTAATAATAGATCACTAGCACTGTCATTTATAAGAAGTCTTCATCTTGTTGCGCTAGATAACTAATAAATAAATAAATAAATAAAATTTTTAATAAATACTATCATTCGTCTGGCTCAAGTTTAATCCTGGCTAAAGCCAAGAAATATTTTTATTTTTAGTTATAACAACAATTGCTGCGATCAATAATAACTCTTGATCAAAGAAAACAGGAAAAATTAATTGAAAACACTAAAGCTGGGCGACAACTAGCTGTTTCGCAGTCGCTACACTGCCCATCAGCACCCACTAGAATTCGAGCTCAGTACCATGTAAACATGATGTATTTTTCGATACGGCCGCTTAATAAATAGAAATATATAAATAACTAAAGGCATTTCAACTATGATCAGCGCCAGAATGGTTTATAAAACAAAACCTCTTGGGGTTTTGCTGTTCCCCTTTTTGCCAATTAACCTTTGGTGAGCGTTTCGGAAGTCTTGCCAACTTCCAAGGGTTTTATGTGCTACAACAAATAAGGAAATACTACCCCTCTCTACCCCAAAAAGTGCAGTACACCGGTTAGCCATAAGCCAAGGTACAACATGCTACCCGAGGAGAGAACTGTATACATAGAAAGTGTCATTGATTTGCAAGGCTATTCAGGTCGCAACTTTTGTCATATGTCTATAGCCATCTGAACAGTACACCGGTTAGCCATAAGCCAAGGTACAACATGCTACCCGAGGAGAGAACTGTATATATAGAAAGTGTCATTGATTTGCAAGGCTATTCAGGTTGCAACTTTTGTCATATGTCTATAGCCATCTGAACAAACCAAAATTCTATACAGGAGGGATTAGACGGCACGACCTCGTTAAGTTGCGATCTGTGTGAGCCTTGCAAACCACACGGGGGCACTGCTGCATCGTGAATAATTCACCCAATGGAAATGGTTGCTCATCAGATCAGGCTGACAAGGCAGGTTCTGATGTAAATCAATTTCACAATCTGTATGCAATTTCCCAGACAGTCAACAAAAGACAAAGCTTTATGAGTTAGTAAGCCGAAGTGCATTAAGAGCATCCTGTTTTTTACCAACCCAGCCGCCTAACCATCACTACTGGCAAAATGATAAGACCTGTGTGAGCCTTACAAGCCACACGTGGCACTCATGTATCATGAACAATTCACCTCATGGAAATGGTCCACCATCAGATTAGGCCGACAAGACTGGTACTGATGTAAACCGATTTCACAATCTGTATGCAATTTCCCAGACGGTCAACGGAAAACAAAGCTTTATAAGTTGATAGGCCGTAGACCATTAAATCATCTGCCTAAATATCACTACTGGCAAGAAGTTGCAACCTGTGTGAGCCTTGCAAGCCACACAGGGCACTGGTGTATAATGAATAATTCATCCCATGGAAATGGTCCATTAGTAGATTAGGCCGACGGGGAAGGTGCTGATGTAAATCAATTTCAAAAACGAAAGACAAAGCTTTTTGAGTTGGTAATTGCATTAAATTATTGGTAAGGCATTAAGAGCATCCTCTCTTGTACCAACCCACCCGCCTAACCATCCTTACATTGCAAGTGTATGATGCAAAATAACAGAACCTCGGGGGTTATAAGCCCCCCAAAAAAAAAATCGCATGCAGCATAGAGGTCAGTGAGATTAATCATTTTTCTTCGTAGACGCTGCAAATTAAAGCTAGCGTTTATTGGAATCTTTCTGAATGTAGAAGCAACCTCTTTAATAGGTTACTTTGTTATTGCTCTTTTAAAGTCTAAAAAAAAAATACTCTAGCAGCGGCTACGTTTCAAGGACGTGCGACTGACTAACCTAATGCTATTAGAGTACTCGAATTCTATTACTTCTAAATCCAATTATCAAATTTCTATGGTCAACATTACTATTTTTAGTCTAAGCGTATTCCCTCTTCTGCTGCCACTTTTAATCCAATAGAATTAAATTTTTTAATTAACAGCTTAACAGAGTTGGTAACTGAACCTTTAAAGCTTTACTTTGCGTTGTGCTAAAATTGGTTTTGTTTTTGCTGCTTTTAAACGCCTTAGCATTAAATACATATGTACATTTTCGTTATTATTACGATATTGTGCTCAATTTAATGAACTAGTTTTTCAAACTGGTAGCATGACCAACCAACACCATCTCCAGCTCTCCAACACTCCAACATCATCATAATCACTACCAGCAACATTCTTCTTCATGGTGCCACATACTTTTTATGGAAGTGCTGTCTAAGATCGTGCATCATTTTTGAAGAGAAAAATATAAATTTTATTTAACAAGCAAAAAAATATATACTTGCAATATAAACTCGTATAAAAAAAAGTAGCAGTAAATGAAAAGTAACCTAAAATGCGTGTAGTCATAAATGTTGAGTTAGAAATAAAGCAGCCAACCAACCATTCGGTTTGAAAAACAAATATACGAGTAGTACAACATTGCATGTCACCTTTGTAAGGAAAGTAGAAGAAAAAGTTAAGAAATGCCACAAAGAATAATAAAAGAAATTAATGCGGCCATGTTAAGAAGTTAAATAAGAAGTAGGAAAAAATCTTTACAGCCAACACAAAAATATTTGTTTGCAACAAGATTTGATAATATCTCAGTTTTTAATAGAAAAAATATATATTTTTTTTTGTTCCTTTTTTGTTATATGTATTTGTAATGTGTTAACAGCTTGGAAATCATATTAAAAAAAAAGTACTTCAAACACTGAAAGTGTGCATTCTAAGTGACATGTAATTGGCAAGATTATTAGTGCAACATTTCAAATGTTACGTTTTTTTTTTTTTTTTTTTTTTTTTGTAAGGTCTGGCTCACACTTTGGATATGACAAAATGTGTAGCAAAAGGAAATGAATTAACATTGGAGTTGTGGAGCTGCTTTTAACAAGTGTTGCGTGTAGATGTTGGTCTTCGTTGAAGACGTTTCAGTTAAGCCTTAAAAAAAATCTTAAATATATCGTACGAGTATATTCAAAATCTTAAGCATGAGATTTTGCTCAAAAGCGGGCAAACTATTTCAAATGTGTCACTTAAAAACTAGTTGATTTTATCGTCTGTTTTTTAGCAAATTTCTGAAGAAATTTAAAAGGCCTGGGCGCAAAGGTTTTTACTATAAGAATATCTCGAATAAGGAAATATAAATGCTGAGAAGCATCTGTCATTCTGATTTTTTTATCGTGCAATAATGTCTTTGCAGCGATGTTGAGTTGGCTGAGTGTGTCTGCACAGCTCTAAGGATTTTTAAGGTTTGGGTTGTATCCACTTAGTGCTAGAATTGAGTGAAGAGAGTGGCAAGGAGCACATGATTTTAAACTCAATAACGAATAATCTAAAAAAAAATTAGCCGATTTATTTTGGCGATTTTACGTCTTTGGATTGTTTCACTGTATAAAACTTAAAAACAAAATATAACGAATAATGATTAGTTAGAGGATTATTTTTACGATTTTGGGTCCTTGAATTTATTTTTAAGTGTTTAAAGCTTAAAAACAAAAAAGTGTCATGAAATAATAATTTTGATGATTTGGTGAATATACGCCTATATGAGTTCTTTAAAACTCAATAATCAATAATCACAAAAAAGTTAGACGATTTTTATTCGCGATTTTACGTTATTGGGTTATGCTCAGAAATAAAAAAAACAAACAAAGTTCCATATTTTGTATCCTCAACCTACATGAGTCGTATAAAAATCAATAATGAATAATTGTATAAATGGTACAATACGAGTAGTATGACTTTTTTCCGACTTTACACCTCACCTCTGAGGATTTTTACGTCCACGTCAAGTATAAAAACTCTAAACAGGTGTAAAAGTTTGTAAATCTTAAGAACAAAATAATGCCGTGTAAATAGTTTTTATTTAATATTGAAGATTTTAGTGTCCAAATTAATGTGATCAAAGAGAAAAATGTTAGACGATTTCTCATCAACTTGTACGTCTGTTTTTTTTCACGCCCATTTAAATGAAACCACACAAAAAATCGCCAGAAAAGTTAGGCTATGTTTAAACAAAACTTTGTGATTATGAAATTTTTAACGGACTAATTTGAAACAGCTCAACATACAAAAATATAAAATTAGCTCTTTAGATTTTTTGGCGAATGTTACCAAATTAAAAATCACCCAGCTTGCAGTTAAATTTTATATCAACATATTTTGAAACAAAAGATATGAAATAGTGGGAGCTTATGGGCGATTCAAGTTTAAAAATATATCTTTTAATTTCTCAACATAACATATAATTAAGGAAATTTAATTCTAAAAGCGTGTGGTTACAGCTAATTTGAAACAAATCTTGATTTAATATTTGTTTTCTTGTTTAGTAATTAGATTAACTATAAAGTAAAAATCGCTTTGGTATTATAATGCAAATTAGATTAAATTTATGTTTGTCGAGTAAAAAGAAATCATATTAGTTTTGGTAATTTCTTCCATATGCTCATCACTCTACTCGTTTACATCTATCTGCGCCATTTGAACAGCTTTATACCTACGATTTTTTAGTCTATTTATTTTATGAAAATTTTAAGATTTATTAACTAAAATTAACTATTGTTTGTTTGTTGAGTTAGAGGTCACTTACAAAAATTATCGCTGTTTATTTAATTCAATATTTAATGAACGGAGTGTCGAAATATCGAATCAAATAAACATCGATAATTTATATAAGTGACCTCTAGCTCAACAAACAAACAATAATTTAAACATAAAGGGTCGAAAAATTAGGCAACAAGAAAACTAAAATTAATGTTCGGAAAAATAAATAAATTTATACCAATCAATATGGCTTGTTTTTTGTGCTTCTTAGTTATTTTGTATATCTTGACATTTCATAGGAGCTACCATTATAATCAGTAGACTTGAAAAATTTTGAAAAAAAAAATTCTAACATTTAACTATATATCCCATTATTTTAAATAAAACAATGAGAATTTAAAAAGCAAAATGGTCTAATAATACCTTTCCAACACAAAAAAATAACCACTTTCCTTTCCGTTTATTTTTAATTTCCTTACAAAATTTGATTATTTCAAAATTTGATTATTTTATCTAAAATAATGAGATATAATTTTTTGGATTTATTTTTCAAAAATTTCTCCTACTGATGATAAGTCGATACATAGGTAGCTAGAAAACACAAAAAGCAAGCTGTACGAGGTCTGATAAAAATATAACCGTTTTTCAAATTTCGTGAGTTACGTATGTTCGATTTTCGCATTTTTACTGTTATGTCGGTACACATCTCTGTTATATATGTTCGCAATATCAGCCATTTGGTATTTTCAGTTTGTTTTTGACAGCTGAAATGGTTAGACGCAAGGTCATTTGAAATGTTGACTGTGGCGTTTTACGAGTCTACTATGAGCAGAACACAATTTCAATTGTGGTATAACCGGTTTAAGGAAGGTCAAGAAGATGTCAATGACAATGCTCGTCCTGATCGCCCGAGCACGTCAAGAAGCGATGAAAACATTGAAGCAGTGAAAGAAATGATTTTGGATAATCGTCGAATCACTATGAGAAAGGTTGCTGATGATGTTGGCATATTGTTCGGCTCATGCCAAGCAATTTTACGGGACTTGACCCAAAAGTGAAGACACCGATGAAAGCAAAGCATTTTGCTACGAGATAATATACGAGGAGATAAAAGAAAAATCGAAACAGGAGCTGTTGGCGATACCAAAAAGCACGTGTTTCGAGCATTGAAAAAAACGCTGGCATAAATTTGTTATATCTGAGGGGTATTACTTCGAAGGGGACAAGACAGTTATTGATGAATAAATAAATACTTCTTAAAAAAATTGAAAATAGCGGTTATTTTTTTATCAGACTTCGTATATATTTTTTTATTGATATACATATATGAAGCTTGGTTAAACTTTAAGGGCCGATGTTGATTTTGAATAAAGCACAAATTATTTAGGAACTACTATCATTTCTTTTCATTATGCCAATATTGGTATGGTTGAATTATGTATGAAACAAAATATCGGCCAAATGGCCGCCGCAACCTCGGCACCCCTCCATCCGATGGTCCAAATTTTCGATGACACTAAGGCATAATTGATATTCTATGACGTTAACGTGCCGAATTATCTTATCTTTCAGCTCTTGAATTATTGCTAGCTTATCGACGTACATCTTTTCGTTCAAATAACCCCAAAGAAGTCCAACGTTGTAAAATCGCATGATCTTGGCGGTCAATTGAAATCGCCACTACGTTAACAGATAACACGGCCATTGAACTTGTCGCGCAAAAGAGTCGTTGTTTCGTCAGCTGTGTTGCAAGTGCCACCGTCCTGTTGAAACCACATATCATCCACATTCATATCTTTCAATTTGGGCCATAAAAAGTTCGTTATCAGCTCACGATAGCGAACACCGTTCACAGTAACTGCCTGAACGGACTCATTTTGGAAAAAATACGGCCCGATAATGCCGTCAGCACATTAAGCGCACCAAACAGTCACTCTTTGTGGGTGCATTGGTTTTTCGACAATCACTGATGGAATATCATTCGCCCAAAGGCGACAGTTCTGCTTATTAACGAATTCACTGAGGTGAAAATGTGTCTCATCACTGAAGATGATTTTCTTCGAAAATTGATCACCCACTGTGGCCCATTTTGGAATGGTCAAGAGGCTTTAATTCTTTAGCAAGTCTTTATACATAATGTTCATCAACGATGAGCGTGAGAGGTGCAATTGTTGGGCACGACGACGAGTTGAGGTGTGCGGCTCTTCAGCCACACTATCGCAAACGGCAGCAATATTTTGTACAAAACGAGTTGTACGAGCATATAGAGGTATTTTCACATCTCCTACAGACCTTGTTTGCTCAAATTTTTATACGATTTTTCCGATTTTAAGCACATTTGATGATTAAATTGACCATAAAAATCAAGAAGTGCAGGATGTGAATTTTTATTTGAACGCCTATTTGCATAATATAGGGTGTTTTTTTAAGCCCGATAGAACTTGAAATTGTAAAAAATAACACAAAAAATTAAATTGTAATCAAAATTTTTTTTTATTCGAAAGATCAATACGTGACATTAACATTTGAAAATGATTTCGGGCATATGGGCACCGCGGCTGTTCTTGACGAAGCGCATTCTGGACGTCCAATTTTGGGCCACTTTTTCGAGCACTGCTGGCCGTATGTCACGAACAACACGAACAATGCTGGCCTCCAAGGCGTCAATTGTTGCTGGTTTATCAGCATAAACCAGTGACTTCACGTAGCCCCACAGGAAATAATCGAGAGGTGTCAAATCGCAAATGAAATGGACCTGTCAAATTGGAGGCCAATTGACAGGTCCATTTCTCGAAATCAACTTATCGCCAAATTTTGATTTCAGTAAGTCGATGGTTGCGTTCGCCGTATGGCACGTAGCGCCATCCTGTTGAAACCACATCTCCTCCGGATCAATGTCATCCATATTTTCAAACAAAAAATCATTGATCATGGTGCGGTAACGATCTTCATTGACCGTAACGCGAGCTCCGGCCTCATTTTTGAAGAAATAAGGTCCGATGATGCCACCAGCATGAAAACCGCACCAAACAGTGCATTTTTCTGGATGTAATGGAGTCTGTAGGGTCTCTTGTGGATTGGTCTCACTCCATATGCGGCAATTTTGCTTATTAACAAACCCGTTAAGCCAAAAATGCGCCTCGTCGAAGTCGTCTATAAGTTGCGCGAATCGACGACTGATTTTCAAAGTAAATTTGTATAATTTCGTAGCGTTGTTCAAGCGTGAGTCTATTCATGATGATTTGTCAGAGTATACTGAAACAAATAAAAAAAATGTTTCATCAAAATTTAATTTTTTGTGTTACTTTTTACAATTTAAAGTTCTATCTAGCTTAAAAAAACACCCTATATATAACTTTAACGCGTTGCACGATTGTGGATTATTTCAATGCTTCAATCTGAAATTCAGAAATGTCAAATGAAATGCAGAAAAAGACTTGACGTTTAGGTATGCTTCACATTCGACATCGGCCCTTAAAGTTTAACCACCAGCAAATAAAGTAAGTAATAAATTAATATTATCCAGAAAATAGACTAGATACGGGTAGTCCACCTTCCCAACAGCGCGTCAGTTAATATTAATCACTTCTAACACACTTTACGTATAATTGATAATAGTTGTAAACAACTAAATAACGTATATTATTTATTAAATTTTAATTAAACATTTAAATAAATAACCATAAAGTGAAATATGCACACGTTCAAATAAATTGTATCAACACAAATTCGTTTTGATAATCAAAAGTAAAAAAATAATAAAAATGAAAAGGAAAAATGCATAACAAATCCATGAATAAATAAAAAAATATAATAAATGATATTTATGGCAACATAATGCTGCTCCATATACTACCATTTGTATTATTTTATATAAATTATTTATTAAAATAAGAAAAAAAGTAATAATAAACAAGCTGCCATTGATGTCATACAGCCGGCCTGCATTTTACTCTGACAAAATAATGGAATGTTTTGTGTCCATGTTGTCATGGACAAATTGATAAAACCTGTCTTTGGTTGTTGGGGTACGAGTTTTATTTAGACAGCAGCATAAAGAAAATGCAACATGTTGCAATAAAAAGTGTTGTCTTTGGCAAAACGTACAATTATGCCACACTTTTCTTATATTCTTGATATTTTTCTTTTCGATATTTGTTTTTATTTTATTTTTTCTTTTAAGATGGCATGTGATTACATTAAGTCACCTGAAAAGAGGAGAGACTTTCTATGGAACACATGATAAGAAAAAGAAACGCGTCTTACAGGCAATATTTTAGCAGCTTGTAACTAAATTGGATAATGTGTCATTGTAAGACACTTTTGTTTAATACTTGTTTATATTTTAGTTTTAATACTTTTGAAGCCGATTCGTTATGAAAAATGTTATTAGCGAAGATTTATGAACTAAATAATAATTGATATCTTTCGCGAATGAGATTTAGAGCAAAATATTTCTTATGGGACAGTAAAACTAAAATGGAAAACTGACTAAATATTTTTATAACATACTTCAATTTAGCATTTCAAATAGAAACTCTCATACTTATGTGCTGTTCACAGAATACAGACGAGCAAGTGGCCTAAAAAATGTGTATGGAAATCACTCATACAAATTTTCTAGACGAGTTGCCCGTCTGTGTTCTACGGTCGACCCATTAATTTTTTTAACCTAATCTTCCAATGTTTTGTTTTCTAAAATTTTATTATGGGGCTTTTTTTTTTTTTTTTTATCTTGGTCCAGTATTCAGGGGATGACCCCTACATATGCAGCGCATTGTACCAGAACTAGGAAAATAGGTTATGAGGAGGGGGAAAGAGGGAGTAGTGTTTGTGAACATTTGACTTGAACTTTCCGACGTCATAACAGACAGGAAACCCGTCTGTGGGCAACTTATTCCATAGGCGAAGCGTACGGCTGAAAAACGAACCCTCTTTGTAATGCGTTGTACGATTCCCCGGGCAATCGACCGCTCTGGACGATGAACGCGTGTTACGTAGAAATGTGCGAGTTTCAGGAACAAGATCCCTAATCTCGTCAGAGCAAAGTCCATTGTAGTAACGATATTATTTGAAATCTATATATGTAAATCAGGATGTGCGTATGGACTCCAAAATGGCTGTGCCGATTTTGATAAAATGTTCACGGAATCTTCAGAAGCGCGGACCGGGTTAGCTAGTCTTAAATAAAGAAGGTGGTCTGTATCAAACGCCTTTGAATTGTTGTGACTTGAAATCAGTCAGCCGATTTAAAATGTCTTTCTTACTTTATTTTTATTTGTTTAATTCATAATAAATTAATTGAAGATGTAGGTTAGGATAGGTTAAGTTAGGCTGGATCCCCCAAAATAGCCTAGGTTTTCCAGCACACTAGGGTTCTGAAGGCGTTCCCGTTGTGATTGCCTGAAAAGTGGGATAGTGAAGTGAAGTGAAGTAGAGAAGAATAGACGTAATGGGAAGTATAGTGTGAGTAGTGCAGATGGTTTGGCGGGGATGGGAAGGAAGGAAAGGTAGATATACAGCCCAATTATAAATATTCTCAAGGAATTTATTTCTTACGGAATTTATTCCTCTCGGAATTTATTTTTAATATAAAGTAACTTTTTCAATTCAAACTAAAGCGAACATCTCAATTTTCGTTAACTTGACACTAGAAATTGAAGATCACGTTTTAGTATTTTCAGTAAATGGAGAGAAGGAAATAATACGAAACATCATACTCACTTTTTGTTCATAATTGGAGAAAAGTGAAAAAACTCCCAAGGAATTTTCATTTGTAATTCGGCTGATAACTTACTAAAGGGTGGTCTAGCCATATTGCACGATATTACTTGTGAGTAACACCTTAACGTCCAGGTATGTTCTACAAATAAGCTTATGTGCAAGAGATTTAAAATCGGAAAAAGGTCAGTCTGCACACGAACTCTATTGAATTTTTGCGACTTGAAATTAGTCAGCCGATTTAAAATCGTTTTCTTAGAAATTACTTAGTATTGAAGAATACTAAAATTTTTTGAAATGTTTTCGTTTCTAAAGCCTTATTTTCAGACATGCTGATCCCCGTTTTGCCAAATTATATATTTCGGAAGTCAACACAACATAAGTCATATACGGCTTCTAAGAGTTTTATTTGCTACAACAAACGAGGGACTCCTTCCCCTCTTTATCCGAAACACATAATGCCTGGTTTAGCATACCTATTCCCCAGGGGGTCAACTGGATACAGTAGGAATTAAAAAGCCCAAACTCTTCAGCAAAGCGTTTGTTTATATGGCTATACCTCATAAGAAAGAGGTTTCTACCTAAGTGAGTCTTGCAAGCCACACCGAGGGCTTTTTGATATGTATTCTATTCTCTGTAGTAGTAGCCGATCATTGTTTTCACCGATTTCAACACAATGCGACAAAGTGTACGGAGATGAAAAAAGTAATGTTAGAATAAAACAAAATCAGGTTTTTAATTTTCACAGAGAGAAAGGGAGAGAGAGTAGAATACACTTTATATTATTTTTCTCTTACTTAAGGGCGTTTCAGACTATCATACAAGTCTTAAGATTTTTATTGGATTTTGTGGGACAAAAATCTAAAGATATTTGTTGCGACTGTCAAAAAATCTAACGTACCATTACATTTTGTTTTCACACTATCACACCGAAAGTAAAAGAAGGAATATGACTTGAAAATAAACAGCCAATTTACTTAACGTCTGGTTTTAATATTTTTATTATTTGCTTTTGCAAAAAATGCAACCCTGATCCAATAGAAAATCTTATCGTTTAAACAAATTTCTAAAAATGGTGAAGTGTTATGGGATGTCAAATCTTTTACCGTATTATTTCTCATTTTCATAACGCTTTACATTCACACTATCATACTTGCACGTATTATTTGATCTTTTGACAAGTCTTAATACAAAGTGTGATAGTCTGAAGTGCCCTTTACATATACTTTTGCGGTGACGAAATTATTTGTTTAAGAGTGAAAGCACAAACTAAGGAGAGAAAATTAAAAAGATACAAATAGTTTATGTTTTTCTGACTCTTTTTTGTCTTGTTTCATTATCTGCTTACTTTGTGACAATGTCCCGCTTACTTACTTCTATGACATCCTGAGCAGCAAAGCAAGTGGCGTGTAAAAGCGAAAATAAATATTTTACATAATAAAAAATGAAAAGAACTTTCTTTAATTCAAAAAAAAAAAGAAGATAAAAGCAAAAGAAGCACGTTCAGCATAAAATATTTAAAGAGGAGTTCATAAATGTTAAAAGAAAAATTTAACACACTATGTTTTGCAGACTTTAAAAAAAAAGATTATCAAGTCTTGATAATCAAATTAAATTTAAATAAACAACAGAAATTTCATTTTCCTTGAAGAGGTAGAGCAAATATGTAAATCAAGCAAGTGGAGATTAAACGGTCAGGTAAATAAGTACAGAAAGAAATAAGCAAATAATAAATAAAAGGAGCATCTGACGGCGACAAATAAGAAATATTTAACAAAATGTTTTCAACTTTTGTTTGTAATCAAATTATGTTAAATAATTAATTCAATTTCTGTTAAGACAAAACAATAATAAATTCTGTGTGTGTTTGTAAATATTATCTAAAGGAATATGACTTGTCAGGGGGCCAAAACAACAACACTTTTAACAAGTGGTGCATAAGTAGTTTTATAACTTAACAAAAAATTTTTGTTTACATTCTTTCTTCTGTCTTTTTGCCAAATGAAGTTTGAAATACTTGGAATACTTATGATGAAAAGACAGACTGACTTTCAATTTTGTTTTTGAAAGTCAGCGAGGAGCTTCTCCATGAACTCGGAATGATCGATAAGATACATTTTCAGTTTAACGCATTAAACACATTGAAGCCAGCAGATTACCGACTTCAACATGTGAAAAATAAAATACATATACATATTTATATGATAATGTTTATTTTGACAACAGCTAGAGAACACGACTGTAGGTTGTTTTCTATGCTGATTTTCTTATCTTTGCCGCAGTCACAGCTAATTAGCCCTTGGAGAAATTTTATATTCTAATACAATCTAAATATATAGAGAATATTTAAATGTTCTTTTAAATAAGTAAATAACTATATTTGATCTATTATTACATATATACATGTAATCAAAACAAGTAATCTTAGTTTTATCAAATAACAATAAAGCGGTTACAAAATTACCAGTAAGTTTTTACTTCACATACTTTTGATTGCAAATCTCCTTCGAAAAATTTAAAAGAGCCCGATTTTTTCAAACCAAATTCATGTTCCTCGGGTTGACCTCTTTTTGGTCCACATTATAAGAAAGTTGATGTATCGTCATATCGCTTTGATTCTTTGAAAATTACAGATCAGAAGATATACCCAATTACATTTTCAACTTTGAAAGCCCGCCCGCACTGAGAGAAAAATGTTGCAAGAGTTGCCTTGGCATAGACCAAACCATTTATGTTGCATCGCAGTGACCAGCGAGTGTTCCGTCTAGCTAGGTGGCACATCTCAGTGGGTTCCAACGCTCTCACTGGGTACGAAGCACATAAAACCACTCACAACACACTACAAATGTTCAATACAAACGGACTCAACAAAAAAAAAACACAAAACTTTTACAGAGTGTGTGTGCACTCAAATCCCGTCGATTCTTCAGGAGTAGATGTTGTTGCCCTGCTGATGCCCTCCCATCCATGTTGCAATTCGAATCCTCTCAAATTTGTTCTGGGGCTTAGAGAGCAAGGAGTCCTTCGTTTGTTGTAGCAAACGAGACTCTAGGAAGCCGCATGACTTATGTTGTGTTGGACTTCCGAAACAAGTACCAAGAGTTAAAATTGGCTCAACGGATATTAGCAAAGCTCCCGAGAGACTCTGCCTTGCAGATCTCTCGGCGCTGATCATGGTTGAAGTGCCTGCCTTGGCTGAAACGTTCTGGCGGTGGTTTAAACCCTGATAACTATGCGACAGATACCTGTACTGTAAGGACCTAGGAGTGCAGGTTGGACGGGTGTGTTGGTTAAGGGCTTATACTCTTAATGGGCTTGAACCTACCAGCTCATGACCCTTGTCTTCTTCCATTGACTGTTGGGAAATTGCATACAGGAGGGAATAGAAGGCCTGAACTCTTAAGCAAAGAGTTTGTCCATATGGCTACAAACTTATAGCAGAAATTTGCGACCTATGTGAGCCTAGCAAGCCACACGAGGCGCTGGTGAATTGTGAACAATTCACCCCGTGAAGTTGGTGCATCATCAGACTAGGCCGTCATGGCAGGTGCTGATGTTAATTAATTTAACAGCTGTGCATGAAAGTGGCTGGATTTGGTTTCGGTTCACAATTCAAATTTATCACCTGTAGCTTGATACTTTCAACCAAGATTAAATATACTATTAATAAATTATATAAGCGAGAAGTGATGATTAAATTAAATTGTTTTGCTTAGTGCTTGGGCTTCTATCTTGGTTGCCTGGCTGTTAAGAAGCTCTATAGTTTAGAGGTTTTTAGCAGTACAGGGTGGAGTAAAATTAATCACCCCATCGTAAGATGCAATTGCTTTTGTAAATAGTGTATTACGACATACATATTTAACATTTGTGAACTAGACAGCTGCAGAAATACAAGCAGACTAACAAGCGAGCGCTATACTTCGCAAGAGCGTGGAACAATTGCGTCGATTTTTTTAACCACGATTTTGAGTCTAAAATCAACACCAGGACCACCGTTATAAGAAAATTTCAGTTTTCTCAAAATTTTAGAAGTGGTGAAAGTATCAAAATATGGAATGGAAATATCAAAAGCAAGTTGGGCAAAATTCAATTATTACGAGTATTAGATTTTTTGACAATTTTCTTTGTTTAGTCAGTTAATTTGTGGCATATTATTAATATAAGTTATAAAAAAATAAAAAAAAATGAAGGTTTTTTGAGTTTTTGATTATTCTCAACCCTCTCAGATACTAGCTGGGTAAGCATTTCCATTTATTTTTAATGTCCGCTACAGCCACACCAAACATGTTGTTCTCCATAATATTTTTTATTTCATTGAAGGCCTGTGCTATTTTTATTCGGTCCATACTCGTTTATTCTTTGGATCGCACACTGTACAGATAATCTCTTTCCTGCGCAAATAAAATTTTTTTTCTTCTTTATTTATATTCCATATTTAATTAAATTTTATTTTCTTTAACAAAATTAACGAAATTTTTAAAACCACACAAAACACCAGAAGATGCAAATTAAACAAATGTCAATAAGAAATGTATATACCAATAAAGTAAATGTCAGCAAAGCGTGTTGCCAATAGAGTTTTTATTTTCCCGCAGTTTTTCATTTCGCGGGAAAACAAGAATTATTTTATAGTTTCCCGGGATACCGGGATCCCGCTCGCTATAACGAATAAGACTTTAATGTGTTAAGGCCAGAGTACATAGAACCCGTTGTGCGTTATACGTTGCTTTTTTGTTACATTCCGTACTTCTCCGTCAACGCAAAGTATTAAAGTTGAGCAACTTTTAACGTACGTTGAGATCTTTGACAACTATTTGGTAATATTTTTTGTATATTTTGATTTAGTTTTTCGTTCAAAAATAAAATAAATTAAAAACAAACCAAAAGATTTTAATCAAATTAAAGCAAAATGCAGTTGATTTTATATATCCGTTATATTTTGCCATCTTCATACTTCGCGTACGTTAATGTCAGTTGAAAAAGGAGACGTATAACGTATGAAGGATTCTATGTGCCCCGGTCTTTAGGCATTTACAAACATTTTATTAGAAAGCTTAACAAAGCTAATTATGCAACAATAGTACACAAATTACTTTTTTTAGAACCGAGTTCAATGTAGGCTGAATTTTTCTTATTTTGAAGGGTATTTGTTCCTGAGATTCGCGGTCATATACTTCTTTCTCCCAAGTCTTTTTGTGTAAATACTTCAAATGACGCAATAAACCGCTGGTACTTCGTCCTTTACATGATATTGTTTTTGCACATAGGGAGCATATCGCAGTTTCAGTAGATGTTTTCTTAAAAAACGTCCACACGATTAAGTTTTCCATCTTAAGAGTTGCGTTTGTTTTTATTAGCAACAAAAAAATTACGTTTACAATTAATTACCTCAAAACAATTTTGTACAATACCATGTTTTTAAATGTAAATTTGTTAAAACTGCTCACATAAAAATACCTGTTTTCTTTGCATAACATTGACAATTATTTTTTTGTTTTACGTTTGAAACAAATAACAAACTAGAAGCAGCTGCTTTCTACATGCAAAATTGCCAATAACTTTTATATTTCTTCCCGGGATCCCGCAAAATAAAATCCCGAAAAATTTTAAAATGGGACAAAACTCTAGTTGCCGAGTACCGAACAAAAATCGACTCTCTATTCCCCACTAAATGTTTCCCTACCAAATGTTTTCTAGTCTAAACTAAAGACTTATATGTCAAGCATATATAAAACTTTCCCAAAAAACGTTCTAGGCACAAGTTTCTGTTTAATAAAGCGAATGTGAGCAATTAATTTAACCGTCTACTTTATCGCCTTTTTTGACGTTGTAAACAATAAAGCGTTTTATTTACAGCTTAAAATTAAGCCAAAATTATCGCTAACAAATTTTTATTTAAAATGATGATTTAAGTTAAAAGAAGTTGTTGGCTGCCGAAAATATATAATTGAAAATTTAGTGATGACCGATAAATTTTCACTTGACAACATTTCTAAGTGAATTGCAACCGCTCTTTTCATTCGACACTTAAAAATAAATAACATTTTTTAAACATTAGAGGAAAAGAAAATTTACAGCCAAAGTGCTCGAATGTTTAACTGCGAGTGCATACTCGTACAAGTATTAAGAGGAAAATACAAAAATGAACTAAACGATAATTATTGCTAAACTTGAAAAAACTCTCATGACTTTAACCGTGACCTCGTGTCTTTTAGTTAGACAAAACTTTTGCTAATAGTTTTTGGGTTTTTCTTTTAACGATATTTGTCTTCACTTTTTTATTAAACTTTTTTTGTCTTTCAGCTGATTTACACTTTAGCTTTAGTCGTATAAGAATGGAGCATGACATACAATGCAAGCATGTACGGCAAGAGAAACAGCTTCCAGTGGCAACTGAACGGTTGCAAACAAACAAGAACAGCAACAACAACAAAAATCAACAAAAATTAAATTAAAGTTTGCAGCATACACTGAAAAAAATATATAATCAGCAATTTAATTAGAATGTTGTGCAAACTTGATATCTTTTCGGTTTTTTATAAACATTTAAAATGACTTATTTTAAAATTTTGTTCTTCAGGATAAATTGTGTGAATATAGTTTTACTAATTAAAAAATATCAAAAGTAATTCGTATACTCAACAACTAAATTCAATGAATCAGTAAATGTTTTGTGTGAATCAATAGCGCCAAAACAAAAGATTGGCTTCAAACTGCAATTCGAGAAAAAAATTATTTTTAGAAATATGTATGTATTAATGTTAAATAGTCGAACTTTATTTTAATATTTCTAATGTTATATGATGATGGATTGGTATCATTCGTCTAGCTCGAGTTCAATCCTGGCTAAAGTCAAGAAATATTTTTATTTATAATTATAACAATAATTGCCGCGATCAATGACTCTTGATCAAAGAAGACAGGAAAAAATAATTGAATACACTCAAGCTGGAGGGACAACTGAGTTCGAATCCTAGTGGGTGCTGATGAGCAGTGTAGCGACTATGAAATAGCTAGTTGCCCCCCCAGCTTTAGTGTATTCAATTATGATCAAGTCATTGATCGCGGCAATTATTGTTATAATTATAAATAAAAATACTTCTTGGCTTTAGCCAGGATTGACCTCGAGCTAGACGAATAATACCAACCCATCATCATATAACAGAAATTTTTAGAAATACTCATAATATATACCTTTTTCCATAAGTGTTAGGTGTACAACTTTGCTTCCGCTATAGCGGTAATAAACGTTTGTGATAGCCAGCCTGTCTTGTTTTCAAATAAAAAAAATTTTTATCTTAACAAATCGGGGTAATTGTTTCAGTCACTGTCACCAAGCTTCTCAATAATCGTCAACTTGGTTTTAAGAAAGGCAAATCACTAATTAATGCTCTTCTCCATGTAGATCATCAAATTGCAAACTGCATTTCCCTAAAAAAAAAACACATGACGATTTTATTTCATGCACGTAGTTGTCGATCAACTAGTGAAATGGAAAGTGGGCCCAAGAATAATAAATTATATAAAAAATGTTATGACAAGTAGAAAAATTATCATAAGAGTAAATAAAATCGTTTCAAAACCTATGCCCCTTCAACATGGATTTCCTCAAGGATCACCATTATCAGTGATTTTGTTTCTTTTAGCCCAATTGCAATTTGCTCTGCACTTTCCAAAGTAATGGAAAGCATGGTTAACCATCACCTTATGAGGTATCTAGTCGCATAAACTACTTTGTGATCGTCAATATGGATTTCATAAGAGTCGTTCTAGTGGCGATCTTATAGCATATCTCTCTGAGAAATGGTGCCACTCAATCCATCATTTCAGTGAAAGTAGGGTGGTGGCTCTGGATATTTCAAAAGCAAAAACTTACTGCTTTTGGTGTGGGTGATGACTTTTCTCGGTTTATATCGAGCTTTCTCAGAGACCACACTATACGAGTTGTTGTAGATGGGGTCTCATCAAACGAGTTCAAGATTAATTCAGGGGTACCGCAAAGCTTCGTTCTTTCTCCTAACCTATTTCTTATTTTCCTCAACGAGCTACTCTATCAAACTTCCAATCCTATCCACTCTTTCGCGGATGACAGCAGCATTTGTCACTCGTACTCTTTTAGTTATAGGCCTACCCATTAAAAGATCGCTGCCAAGAGGCTAAATATGAATGATTCACTGATATTCTATTAATCTCCGAATGGGGTCGTAAAAACAGGGTAAATTTTAACGCTCGTAAGACCCAATGTTGCTTATTAACACACAAACAAACGACCGCAAATGCTGCTTCATCTGTACTCATGGACAAAATCGAGAATTCCAAATGTTTTTCATTAACAAAAAGTATAACTGGAAAACACAAATAGACAATGTGGCAACTTGCCTAACGAGAACACTTAACGTTATCAAATGTTTATACAGCACTAAATTCAATTGAAGTACCTTAACCTTACCATTAAATGTAAAAACTCTTCTTCTGTTGAAAATTAACTACGCCACACCCTTTTTTCAAAACCACGCACCGGTTCACACAGCATTAGATACGATGCTAAAATTATGTGAAATACACTTCGAATTTGTTGATCATACACAATATAGTGCAGATTTAGCACCTAGTGAGTCTTTCCTGCAGGATTCATCTCATACTGAAACTAAAAATCAATCGAAACAATAGGTGGAAGCTGGTGGAAGTGCTGCGGAGAAGGAGAAGACAGTGAAATCGGCTGGTTAGGTTATGGTCACTGTATTTTGGGATGCACACGGAATATTGTTCATCGATTGTTTTGAAAAAGGATTCGCAATCACAGAAGAGTATTATCGTGCATTATTGGATCAATTGATTGATACCATCAAGTAAAAACGACCATATTTAAAGAAGAACAAAATGATATTTCTTCAAGATAACGCACCGGTTCACACAGCATTAGATACGATGCTAAAATTACTTGAAATACACTTCGAATTGATTGCACCTCATCCACTTTATAGTTATTTCTCTTAGTGACTTTTTCCTGTTTTCAAACTTGTAAAAATGTCTCGCAGGAAAAAGATTTGTCTCAAACGAAGAAGTGATTGCTGAATATCGTCTTACTAGATGTATTGAGCTAATAAATGGTTTATAATTGAATTGTGGAAAAATATGTTTTTTTCCTGCTTAGAGATTTTTATTTGATGATTCATATACAAAAATTATATACAAAACTGATAACTTTTTTCTCTTTGTGTATTAAAAGGGACTATTTTTGTTAAAACACTACAAAAAAGAGGGCAAAAACAATCATTATAAAAGGCATATAACAGCATGATGAGGCGTCCATCCATACTTGATTAAAACACCCTACAACTTGAAAGCCGAGTAACATGATTTTCTCACATCAATATAATTTTCTAGAATCAATGTTTGTATGAAATAGATATTTATCAGCCATGTTGCAGAGTTCTATTCCGTTTAGAAATGGAACTTAATCCATTATTTTTTCTTCTTCAGAAAACCAATAGCTGAAAAGCTTTTGCAATGCTTGAAATTGAAGGCGACTCCATTCCAAAAAAAAAGAAAGATTTAGTTTTTCGTTTTCTGAAGAACAAAAACAAAACAGAATGCATTCGGTTTCCGAACGGAATTCAACTCCATTGCATGGCTGTATATATATAAGCTCTATTCAAAGTCAATGTTTTATAAATAAATTTTTTATAGAAAAACTTCAAGATCTGAAATAATCTAAATTTATTGCGAATGCGTAAAACATCTCGAACTGTGGGTGACTAATGTGTTGAGCAAAAAGTTCGGTTGTTCGATTGGATTTTTATAGAGTCATGGGCTTAGAATAAGGATATAAAATGAATATTCAATCTTTGTATAATTTTAAACTTTTGTTTTCTATCTTCAAAATATGTATAAACATACATACATACATATATAAGTATGTATGTTTTTGTATTACTACCCCAGTTGGTCATGTCTTAAAGACATCTTAAATGATGGGTATAACACAATAGAAAACCGTGGAAGACATGTTAACGACACCTCAAAAAAATCGTTGAAGAAATTTTCCAAAAAAAAAGGCCACGAAATCATGTAAGACCACACAAGCGTCATTTCCCCTCGTTGGCGATTATATACACTACATTTTCCGCTACCATGTCGTCACCGATTACATAAGTGACAAGTGAAGACATTGTCGCCCTTCGTTTCGCTCATTTAAACACAAAAAAAATTCTTATTCAGCTTTTTTTTGATTGCCGTTGATTTTTTGAAATGCCTACATTTACAATTTGTAGACATTGTCGGGACAGCCTTAAAGATGAGTAGCCAGATTGAAGTCATTGTCGCCCATATGGTACTGTTTTCATTACAAAGCGTAAACAAAAGAGGACAAATCGTGCATATTTCTTCAAAGACAATATCGTCTAGGACGATTTTGTCAACTGGGACATTACCAAATTATACATTTACACAAATTGTTCAAGGAGAAAACAGCACGAATTGCAAATTAAAACAAAGAAACATCATCGCTCCTTCCTTATTCCACACTCTCACACACACACCTTCCCACAACAGTTTTTATATTTGGTAGTGTATACAACGATCATCAGAAGGTTAAAGTTCAGCCCCTTTATAGGAACAAAAACAAAGACGCTAGTATATACTCACATAGACACATACATACTTCTATATATATTTACGCTGTTTGACTGCCACAAATTTTTCAACTAGTTTTATTTTTCACATTTTCATTTTTAACGATGCATTTAACTGCTCTGTGCTCTTCAAAGTAAAATGTACATAAAAAGTTGTTTTTGCTTTCTTTCTTTAAGTAATCAAAAAAGGAAAAATGTTTAAAAGATTTTTATTTTTATGATAGACAAAAATAGCAACGAATCGTGCCTTGATTTCAGTCTAATGATATTTATATGCGATTTAAAGAGCAGCAACAGCAACTTTAGTGTTTTAAAATTATTTAATGCAAAAATTTTCTTAAAATTGAAAATACACATACATATGTATATCATACAGAAAAAATACAGCACAATAGTGGTAAAAAAAACACTTTTCTAAATGTGGTCCTACCAAATCGCAACAGTTTTTAGAGAATTATCTTGACACTTTTAATTATGATAGAACGATCTGTGACAATTATGTGTGAAACAAAATATTAGCCAAATGCTCGCCACGGCTTCTACGACATCTTCAATGACTGAGCAGTGTGACCAGATCAAAAAAATTTGGAGCTATATTTTGGTAACAATTTAGTGCTAAAAGTGCTAAAACGTAGTGCTAAAATTTAAATGTCTTAAATTTAAATAAATATTTTCTTTGAGAGTTCATAGTTTTATCATTTATTCTTATGTTGCCTTAGAGATATTTAGTTCTTTTGAATAAAACGAAATTTCTTAAAACAATAAATTATTTTTTAAATATTAATGGCCTTATACATAAAAAAAATATATATGTTTATTTAACTGTTATTTGACAAATTTCTATACAGTAATATATTTTATGAATACGGGCGTAAAAGTTTTAAAAACACAAAAAAAATAATAATTCAGTTGCTGAATTCACAAACTCAGTCGTATCGTGTATCGATGTATTTGGAGAGACAATTTCAAACACAAAACTCAAAACTTCAAAGCAAAAACAATTTTCAAATATATTTTTTGTGAAGCTATGTACACACGGTTGTCAGATGTTACAATATTGTAAGATCTGGCAACATGCTGACAATGTAGTGACAATGAAAAATTGTCCCGCAGAAGTAAATTCTGTTCAGATGATCGTAAGAAAATCTTACAATTTCATTGTCAGATTATGGTCTGACAAATAATTCATCTGACAGCAAAAATTGTCAGTTCACACGGTTGTTGACTGTTGATGAAAAAAATTGTCAGACATGTTGTAAGGCATTGCCACTTATGTATATCAACAACCATCTGTTTGGCAGTGTTGCCCATCAAACTTTTTTCTGACAATGATGCCATTGTCAGATGCATTAATTTTATACATCTGACAATTAAAACTGAGCTTACAATACCAGCCAATGTCGACGAAGAGTGTTCTCACAATTGTCAGATGCCTGACAACATTGTCGTCTTACAATTAATTGACAATGATTTTTCTGACAACATTGTAAGTTAAAAATTGGCAGTTCACATGATTGTAATACATTTTCAGACAATTTTACTGGCAATATTGTAAGATCTGACAACCGTGTGTACCATTAGTATTTCTTTCTCCATTTCAGGATTTATAGTTTCTTTCTTAGATTTAAGAAAGTTTTCAAAACTATATTTGTAATACGGCATTTGTACAAATAAATCTTCTAAGTATGAATTTAAGGAATGAAAATAATGGTCTCCTTTAAAAACAATTGGGTAAGATATTTTAAAAGATTGCTGATAGAACCACTGGAAAGTGATAAAAAAAAATGGTAAATGCTATATCGAAAATATTGTCGCTAAATCAACAAAAGAAATGCTAAAATAGGCACACCGACTCTGAGCCATAATTCTGGGGGCTAATTCTGATCGAAACTATTACCGAGTAGAAAATAATTTCGATATCGTGTAAATTTCTAATGATGTGACTCGTTACGTAATGGGTCGAGTTATCACTTCAGTGTTGCAAAATACTGACAAAATGCGTTTTATAACACTGCCGAAAATTGTCAACAAAAATCATATGTTTTGACAAAACAAGTTAAAATTTACCAGCAACAAATTCAATAAAAATAGAAAACAACATACATACATACGTACGTTGATAAATAATAAAAAATAAGTGGTTGTTCAGTGACAGCAAACTGTAGTACAAACATTATAACAAATTGCATATGTGATCAATATGAGACAAATATAGACGAAAAAATAAATAAGAGTTCAGTGGCTGAGTTGGTTAAGCGGCCGTATTAAAAATACATCATCTTTTACGTGGTACTGAGTTCGAATCCTAATGGGTGCTGATGAGCAGTGTAGCGTCTGCGAAACAGCTGGGTTGATACCAACCCATCATCATATAATACTAGAAATATTAAAATAAAGTTCGACTATTTAACATTAATACATCCATATATAAAAATAGAAACGCAAAAGAAATGGGCCCAATATTATTATATTATGCATCATTGTCTGACTCCGACGAAACGGTTACCCTTAATACAATAAGGAAAAAATATTACAGTCAAAATTTTGCTAAAATAGATCCATACCATAAAGAATATTTATTTCACAGTTTCAAGAGACGATTTAGACGCACAAAGGAAGCGTTTAACTATTTGTTGGGCCAATTAAATTTTGAGGCACAATTTTCCACCGCAGTTCCACCAAAAATTCAATTGGCAGACAAACTTGTGCTTTTGGCTTCAAGAGGATTCCAACAATTTTTTGGAAATGATTTTTAATGGGGATTAGCCAAAGTATTGTGTGCAAAACTACAAAGCGAGTCATTGATGAGATGGAAAATTAATAGTGTGACCAATTTACAAAAATTGGCCAAAATTTACATTTGTGAAAAATTTATTTTCGTTACTGCTGACTTGAAATAAAAAAAATTTTATACATTTAATATTATATTCAAAACAAATTTTGAGCCTACTTTTCTTTTCTGTTTGGCGGGTTTTCGATAGTACTTTTGTTTACGACTAAAAAGTTGCACGGTTGCATTCGACTGGTTATTCGCTATCGAATGTCATCATTAGAAATTTCGATACCTTTTACTCGATATGAAATGAAATAATCCCAAAAGTGTAAAAACTCGAACATTCGAGTAGGAAGTCGCTCGTAAGCGAATGATAGAATTAGCCCCCAGGTTCATTGTCGTTAATGTGCCGAATCATCTAACCTTTTAACTCTTGAATTGTTGTTGACTTCTTGCCGTACACTTTTTCTTTTTCTCACTGTTAGTAATGCAGCGAAGTTTATATTATTTTCTATCAATGATACATAAAAATTTTTACGTAGTGTTTAATTTTCAGAGCTAATATTGATTTTGAATAGAGCACAAATTATTTAGGAATTATGGTCATTTCTTTTTATTATGATAATATAAGCATAGTTCAATTATGTATTGAACATAATATCGGCCAAATGGCCGATCCGACCTCGGCGGCACACCTCCATCGATGGTCCAAATTTTCGATGACGTTGAGTTATAATTGAGGTTCTATACCTTTAATGTGCCGAATTATCTCAACCTTTAGCTCTTGAAATGATGTTGGCTTATCGACGTACACCTCGAATAAAAAAGAAGTCCAACGGTGTCAAATCATCTTACCGGCCAATTTTCATTGCCACCACGTGAGATAACATGGCTATTGAATTTTTCGCGCAAAAGAGCAATTTTTTAGCTACCTGACATCGTTCACACCTATATCTTCCAATATGGGTCATAAAAATTTTGTTATCATCTCACGATGGCGAATACCGTTCACTGTAAGTGATTGATTGGCCTCATTTTGGAAAAAGTACGACCCGATGATGCTGCTAGCCTATAAAAGTGACACAGTCACTTTTTATGGGTGCATTGGTTTTTCGACAATTACTCTTGAATTACCACTTGCCCAAATGCGGCAATTCTGCTTATTAATGAATCCATTGAGGTGTAAATGTGCCTCATCACTGAAGATGGTTGTCTTCGAAAATTTATTATCATTTTCAAGCCTGAATAACTTTAACGCGTTGATTGAAATTGATAAATGTCAAATGAAATGCAGAAAAATCTTGACATTTATATGTGGTTCACATTCAACATCGGCCTTTAAAATTTAACCACCCGATACATACATCACTAAGCTTTGTAGTATGTTGAATCGTTTTATATCTCACTCTGCTCAACTAACGGAGTTTTCTTTTAATTGCGTCAATGAACAGACCAGTTAAGCGATTTCCTTCTGAATTACCTAAAAAAAAAATTGCCTATTGTTAGAAAATCATTCAACCGGATATTCCAATAAGTATGTATGTATGTCAGTTATTATTGCAGGCGAAATGTTTTCTATTTTGCATTTTATTTCACATTTTGAAAAGTACAAGAAAAAAAATGACTTATATTCTTTAAAAGTATAATAATAAAATGATTATTTATTTTAACTAAACAAAGAAAATATTTAAATCTAATTATGATCCTTAAGCGACATCACATCGAATATTTGCTACCGAACGGGAATTATTACAGGTTATTCATATGTGCGTTCTACAAAAAGCAAATAAATCCATATGTATACACAAATTTCTGAGGTTTTTGAACAAACCAAATATAAGCCTCAAACAGTTTACAATTACCTGTAATCAAAAATCCTCATTATTTCGCCTCTTTTTCCTCTACACAACTTTAAGCTCAATTAACTAACCTACGCTTAAATACTTAATTCGAGCAATTGCCTGAAAAATTAAATCCGCAAAATAGAAGCTTCCCCTCAATTTTACTATCTTTATTGCCCAAACTACTATTTACCTACAACACTATAAGTAATGCAAAGAAGTTGATATATGCTTCTAGCAATGATACGTAAAAATTGTTTTGTATATAATTGAGGGTTGGCTGTTTTTTTGTAATACGTATACGTATATACTCGTACATAGAATACATAATAAATGCATTTTAAAATTTTGTTTAATAACCCCGGAGAGGTAGTTAAGTGCAATATATTCATGAAATTTTTTCATTGAGGTAATTAAACTAATTCGGACGTAGTTACCTAAAAAGCAGAGAATTTTCGTCAAGGTTCTTACACCTGTATTGGTACATCTGTCTAGGATGTGCTCTTAGATGTAGATTCTATTTAAATATGTCATGTAGATTCTAATTAAATATATCGCTCCTTTATTGCAACATAGTCATATCTGAAAAAATGAGCTTTTCGAGTTAGCAATGCAGAATTGTTAACGGTACTTGCTTTCATATTGTGCCAAAAATTTATTCAACTTACTTTTAAGCTGTTTCCGTTAGGAGACATTATCTAAAAAAAATGTCTAAGACTTATATGGAAACTAAAAATTTGAAATGCGTTTTTCTCGAAACCAGCTTTTTTAATTATGACTATGTTGCAACAAAGGAGCGATATAATATCTTATAATATTATACACGTTTATTTTGCCTTTAGAATTTTGGCTTTTTGTACACTTTACATCGTGTTTTTATAATCAAATCTTTAGCTGCGGGACAACTATATTATTTTTCTTGAGTTCTTCAATCAAAAATTATTGATCACAGCATATCTGTATTGTAAAAAATCCTTCTTAAGAAAATAAAATCTTGAACTAAAAACCCGATGTACAAATCGCTCCTTTATTGCAACATAGTCATATCTCAAAAAATGAGCTTCTCGAGTTAACAATGCAGAATTGTTAACAGTACTACTATTTATATTGTGCCAAAAATTTATTCAAATTGCTTTTAAACTGTTTCCTTTAGGAGATATTTCCTCAAAAAATTTGCTAAGACTTGTATGGATACTAAAAAGTTTAACGAGCTTTTTTGCAATATGACTATGTTGCAACAAAAGAGCGAAATTTACAAAACACAAAAATTCTAATTTAAAAAATTATAAAAAATTCAACAAAAATTTAATAAATTATTTTACCTTTTTGTTCACATATTTACTCATCTTTTCTGTCTTTTTGAAGTGTAATATGAATCATATTAGAGACTTGATTGAAAATTATTTTCTTAATAAAAAAAATTATTTCTAAACACTAATTTTCTTTTGATATTTTGTTATATTCGCAGCAATTCGCTATTGTTTAGTGGGCTAAAAGGTCGTAAAGCTACTGCTTTGTTTTATTTAGTTTTGCATTCTACGTTTCGTTGAATAATTCCAACTTCTTAAGGAATGTTTTACTCGTAATGTGTATTTCGAGACACAAACATTTTTCAAGGTAATATCACAGTACAGTGCGTTTACACGCACAAGTACTTGCATGGAAGTCCTGTGTGCGTATTATCAGCGAAAATGCCGAAAAAATACTCGACTTTCTTGCAAATTGCACTAGTATTTAAAGAATAACATGGAAGTTCAGTTTAAAAATGTTAGTGGAGAGACAACAGCTCCTAAAACAGCATTACCATAGAAAACCATAATTATAAATAATAAAACATTTGACTAATAAATTATCAACCTCAAAATTAGCGATTGGTTGAATTATATAAGCAATCCGCAGATATCGCAAAACAACAAACTAAAAATATTCCAGGCTGCCTCCAGGTCCATTATGTTTTATGCGGCTCAAGTATGGGGCTTTGAAAAGTTCGATGAGGTTGAAAAACTTTTCAGATTTTTTATAAAAAAGATGCTGTGTTTGCCTAGCGCAACACTTAATTATATGCTGTATATTGAAACAAATCTTGACTCGCTTTATGTATCGACCTTAAAGCTTCATCTCTGTTACATTAATAACGTAATAGATATGAAGCCGCATAGATTACCACGTATTTTAGCATTAAAAATTATAGAACAAAACATATATTGGGCTAAAGAATGGGAAAAGATTTATCAAAATATACAGTTTTCTCCCGGTAACACTATGCTATGTAGAAATTGGAAACTTTTAATAAATCTTCTAAAGAGACAAGAACGAAATACTTGTGTGCAAAATGCTAATAGTTCGCAATTTCACGACCTATATGCTAAATTAGATTACAATATTTCATCACTTTACTCTTCAAACTTTTCACCTCGTGTAGTCAGTTTAATAATAAAAGCTAGAGGTGGCTTATTAAACCTTAATGCAAAATCCTTCAGCAACAATACTGTTGGTATTTGTACTTTATGTAATTTAGATGCTTCTGAAAATACGGCTCACTTCATAGGTGTTTGTCCAGCATACATAGAATTCAGAGTGCAATATTTTAGTAAATGTATACTAAATGAAAATGGCTTAAATTTTGTTTCTCTTTATAAATACATTGAAGTCTGCTTAAAGTATAGAAAACTTATTTTAAATGAATTTGTACCTTAAACTTTTCTGTGATAAACTAAAATATCTTGTCTTCTTTTCTTTTTCTATCCAAGTATTTAAAATAATTTTGTTAAAAATTGCGCCAATCTGGCTTACAACTAATAAGTTATGCCATTTATAGATTTAGTTGCTAATCACATTGTAAATGAATTATAAAATATGTAGATACTTTCTAAATCTATTAATAAATAAATAATAATAATATAGAAAACCATAATTTTATTTTTCGGGGAAATGAATAGCACGAATAAAATAAATAAATGAAATAGAATAATTTTAACTTTTTTTTCGCTCAAAACGGCAAAGACTGCTTAATTTATATATTTTCAATAAAAAAAATGTGAATTATTTTAAAAATATATTTTGAAAAATTTAAATATGACAAAAACATTATATTAAAATCAGTTAATCTCCGCAAAACTTGTTATAGAGAGGCAACACTGTTATTTCAGTTGTCATTTGACTTTCAGTAAGTGTCAAAAAATCACTGCCTACTGAAATTTCTTGTCAGTTGAGTTGAAAGTTGGTTGCAAGAGCAGAGATTGTGTTAGTAAAAAAGTTTGAATGTATTGGGTTTTTCGAATTTGCACCTGCACGTGTAAAGTGGACATATCAGCATGGACAATAAGCTGCAGCAGTGTTGCCTTGCTGTTTTCAAAATAATCATTCTCATATGAGTCCGTGTATTCTAATTTTGCTGTACCGAATGTGTTTAATGCTTGAATGGGTATAGCATATTTGTTTATTGCCTGTTTTTAGCCTTTCCCCATTGAATGGTTCTTTTTCAGGACAAAATACACTCAAAAAGGAGTTTACTAACAATAAATTTATATACAGCACTTTACGAGTATTTTTCAAACAAAATTTATGGAAGATATTTAATTAACAACCGATTTAAAAAAATAAAAATTATTTCGTATAAATAAAAATCTACTGGCCAAAAAAAAATACATTGTTGTTGTTGTTATTAAAAACTGGTACATAAAACTTTAATACCAAACAAAGAAATAAAAACTTTTAATATAACAGTAAAAATCAAACAAACATTCATATAAAACATGAAGAATAAAATTTAATACCGGACAGATTAAAACAAGTGGCTGAAAGAAATTTTCAATTAAAACAATCGTAAAATATACAAATAAGAAAGTGGAAATTCACTTCATTTGAAATAAGACTCTTAAAAGATAGATATTCATAAAAACAAAAATTCGATTTAAATTATTAAATACAAAATGTAATTTTTTTTCTTTTCTGTATTTTATTTCAATTTCAGAAACCAATAACTGGTGCAAAACCAACAAAATATCACTATTATCCGCACAATCAACACATTTATTTATTGCCCGAATGTGCCATACAACAGGTCTGCAACGCCGTCTACGTACGTTTAAATTACACCCAACCACTGTGTGCCTGTCCATCGAGGTAAGTTTTTCACAAAACTTAAAACATACGAGTAAACAACATTGATATGGTTGAAATAAAACAACAAGAAAGAAAAGCTATCAAGCAAAATTTTTGTTGTAAATTTAAGCGGTTCGAATAAAATCTAGCAAAAATTATTAAATATTGAGATAAGACATCCTGTTGCGGCCAGAACGGATTCCACAAACATATGTCAATATGAGCATTGCCGCTATAATTACATTTATAAGCAATATTTCAATTACAATTACATATACTTATATAAACACAGGCTGGTTAACTTCATACAAGCATTTCAAAAATTAATTATGTAACACTAATATATCTATACAGAGAGTCGCTGAAGTAGGGAGACGAGATTATTAATAACCATCACGAGAAAAATGAGAAAATAAATCTAAAAAAATACAAGGTCTAGTGCCAATAAAGAGCATTTGAACTGAGTAATATGTTTTTTTCTTATATTTTTTCAGATGATGGTTACAGTCAATCTCGTCACCCTGTTTCGGCTGGACGTTGAATTCTGTGACACCCTGCATAAATAAAACTGAATGTGTGTTTATTTGTTTGCATATTATAGAAAACCAGGCCACTAGACCAATCGTCTTGAAATTTACAATTTTCAAAATTCTTTTTGCATATGCGAAAGATCCACTAATTTTTTTTATACCCATTTCATTTTCCATTTATAACTTCCACCATTTTGATTTCCGACATTATAAAGTAATAATCTGAATGTGTATTGATAGAAAAGTCGATTAAGCGATGTCCGCCTGTCGGCCGTGGAAATATCGTTTCCGAGAAAATTATTTGACTTAGAAACGTTTTTCTTGCATCATTCTCTTACCCAATCGATTCATGGGTTTGCTATTGAAATTCAGAAAAATCGGTTTACGTATAGCTGAGATATTTCAGGTGAATACCAATGTAATTGACTTCATTGTGCTGCGGAATAGGTGAGTTGTTAATTTCGATAGATGAATACGTTTGTTTAGACAATGTGAATGTAACATGAGAGCATTTTTGTCCATTATCTATGATCTATTTCTCTAATACTGAAATACGAGTATATTCCTGTAAATTTCATGAAGCTAAATGATTGTTTTCAATAACGCTCAAGAATGCTGTGCCATCTGCAAAAGTTGATGTATAGATTCCGGATCGAAAGTACGGTCCCAGTGTGCTTGGAGAACTCGATTGGCAGAGTTGGACTTATAAAATCGCCCTCTCTGATAACAAAGGCTGCACCAAAGTAAGCTCTATTCACCAGACATCATGTTATTTCATACATTCTGCAACGTTTCCGAGTCTAAACTTGAGCTCGTCATAGGCTTTACCATGGCATCATCTATAATCTCTTGTCACGGAGAACAAAATGTAGCTAAAAAGGCAATTTGGGAGATAAATCGACACAAACGCAAAATTCGAAGTAAATCAACCACCAATGGTTTTATTGTTGTTATTTTGTTCTTATTGTTACGCTCTCATTGTTTGTTGTTGATATGTTCTTATAGTTTCGCAAGCATGTGTGTGTATACATAGCAATTATATTTGTACATTTTAGTCTCGAATAATCAATAACTTAAAGCCTCATGAACATTGTAGAAGGTAATAAAGTATAAGTAGCTGTGCAAGACAGTTATAAGTAAGAAAATCTAGTGTGTTAATACCCAACAAACACTAAGGTTTGATTTCAAATTGAGAATGACTTGAAATTAAAGGTTTTCTCAAACGACAAACCTTTGATACTGATTTGAATTCAAATTGAAAAACATAGTATTCTCAACAAAAAGGAGCAATTATTTTCAAATTGAGAAATTCATTTATTCTAACTGGGTTTCAAATGTAATTCTCAAATGTTTTTCAAATGTGGATTGTGATGTGGAATACAAATAAAAAGCAATTTTTGCTTTACAAATTCATATTTTTTTTGATTTATTTCCGATTTTTAATTTGAAATATCAATTATTATTTTTCTTAAGCTATAAACACATAGACGACAGCAGACAGCAAGCAGCAATCTGTCAAAAATAAAATACATGTGTTTAAATGCACACAATTATTTTAACGACATCACAGCAGCACGACTTCACAACAGCATTTGCTGCTGCTGCCAACTTAGACTAGTTTCTATTTTCGTAAGCAGCAAAAAGTAAATGCAGTACTGCCACTATAATTATAAATTAACAGCAATAAGAACTAAAATTTGTTTGAAATATTTAAAAGAAATAAACATTATATAAATAAATTAAACAAATAAATGGATGAGTTTTTACAGCTTTACGTGATATTATTACGTTTTCAGTCAGTAATTTTAATTTTATTCATGTAAAATATATATCTGGCACCTCTAAAATTTGCATTGTTGAAATACACATAGTGCTGCTGCTGTCTTGAAAATAATTATATTGCTGACGAGACGGCAGCATTTGAGGCTAACTTCATTTGTACCCGCACAGAAAAAATAGATTTTTTTTCAATCAAGTTATGTTGTTAATAAAAAACCATAAATTTAATAAAATTTGCATTGACTTAATTAAATTATTATTAATAATGAATTTTTGGAAATATCTCTTAGTAAAATGCAATTAATAAAAATTTTTCCGAATTATTGATTGTTATTCAATAAATAAATTTAAAAGGTTGTCATATAACAGTGAAGAGTTGCTGTTTCTTTAACAATTTTTTTTGATAAGTATATTTTACATATTAACAACAATTTTTTTAACTGAATAATTTTTGCTTTTAAGTGAAAAAGCTATTTCTACTTTATAATTTGAATTATCAATCGCAAAAAATCTTTTTCACAGGAAATTTGATAAAAATAGTGCCAATTTTTTTATTAATATGGCATCTATTTTTTTCTGTGCGTAAAGTTATGAAGTCTACTGTCGTCTAAGTGTTTAGAGCTTTAGTCTTGATATTTTCGAAATGACGAAGTAGTTGGTTGCTCTTGGCTCAAAATAGCACTCAAATCAGACAATCAAATTCTTATTTTTCAATATTTATATTAACACTAATTTTTGCTCATATTTAATTGCACATTGCATTTATTCATCTTCTCCCGAATTCTTAAAATTTTTTTGTTAATGAATTTAAAATGTTGATATTTTTTCAGTAATTGCTGACACATTTGTTTTATAATTGATAGTTGCATCCAAAATCAAACTGATAAAACATTGAATGTCAAATATTTATATTCAAACAAATGATTCTTAACTTAAATTCAAATGTTAAAATCAAACCATTGAAAAATTTTGAAATTTATATTGATATCAAATGATAAAGTCATTTCATATCAAATGTTTGATTTCGTGTTTGTTGGGTATTAAGTATAAGTAAAGTTGTGTAGTATTTTAGTACTGTGTAACGCACAAGAGTTTGTGTGTGTGAGTGATACGTAGAGAAATTTTGTATGAAATACACTCAAATTATTGAGTATATTTCATACAAATTTTCTAGCCGTTCCACTCATTATTTCATTTGCAGTTAAAGAATGCGCCAATCACTTTTAAAGGTGAAAATGTAACAATACTTTTTCTTTCGTTAATTTTTTTTTATTTTTTGCGTTTGCAATAGAGCATTTTGGGTGTGCAGATTTCCCTGCTCATTTCTTATTTATCTAGCTTATGTAAATGGTTTAGTTGTGGTCAAAGACTTTAGTTCAAAATTATATTTATAAAAAATAATCATTTTAGAAGACATTATTTTAAGTCCAGAATGAAAATCAACAATTCGATAGTTCGACCAATCAATTGAAGTAATGTACCAAATATACTAAAATGTGTATTTAAGTTAATATTTTCATATACTTTAGCACTCGTCTAAAGAAATATTAATAGCGAAGTAATTCTGGTGCAGGGCTGTTAGCTGTATATTAGAAACGATGAATGCAGTCTTAAAAATTGTTTTTATACAACTTCCCTCGTTAATCTGTATTTTGAAAACCATAACGTATTAATTTTGCGAAAACCAGATATTATCTGAACTGTGGTTGTAACATACTCGTAAACCATAAGTGTGCCATATAAGATTTTTGCTATTGAAAGGTTTTTGCAAATGCTCTTTAAGATTTAAAGCATTCAAAACACATTTATCTATTCATCCTCTGAACCGCCACCGTCAATCATTTTGATACAAGCATGATAACACATAAAACCACGGATATTAAGATCACCCTACATTTTTAACCAGCCACAATGTCACTTAGTATGATATTTGCTGCATGTTTGAGAGCATTTAGATCAGTCAGGATGCTTTCTTTCTTTTCTTTTCTTTTCTTTTCTTTTCTTTTCTTTTCTTTTCTTTTCTTTTCTTTTCTTTTCTTTTCTTTTCTTTTCTTTTCTTTTTTTTTCTTTTCTTTATGGCCAAATTAGTTCAGAATTTTAAATTACAATTTATTACAATTGCATAATAAGACACCTACAATATTAAGGGCCATTATTACAACCTAACGATAAAGTTCTTGCAGTTAACCTTAACATTAGTTAACGTGAACGATAAAGTCACCATTAAATTTTTCCCATGTTTACAACTGAAGTTACAACATTTTCAGCAGAAAATATGGCAACTTCAAATGCTTAAAGTTCACTTTGAAATTTACCATGAGGATAAACCTGCAGTTAAGTTATCAGTAACTTTTCAGGTTAATGTTAACTTGTAATAACCAAAAAAAAAAAAAGAATCTTTAGCATAAAATCCTAATGTTAACTATTCGTCAGTTGTAATAGTGGCCTTAAATATTAAAAAATATAATTTAAAAACTGCTTAAGGCACGATGATGTTTGATGTTTGCTTAAAAAATTGGAAAAAGTGGTTCAAATAACTATTATTATTGTAACAGGGAAAATCTTCATAAATACTGCTTGAGCAAACTTTTGAACTGAGGAATAGATTCGTAAAAATTCCGTTCCTCAGATGGAATTACTATACTCCAAATTCGTGCTACTCTCACAACAAAAGATTTGCTCATCAGTAAAGTGGAATAATGAGGACAGGTCAGCATACTAGTTCTTGAAGAACGTCCGAAGGCAAATTTTTCTAAAATCTTTGAGGGTTTAATATTTAATTATTTTATAAAACTAAAGCATAAGTCGCTGGTCAACAAAAGTTGAAAAGTCAGAACCTAATGCTCTTACTACGTAAGAAGACAATTGATCCCTATAGGATAGGCAAGGTAGGAAAAAATTTTGCTCACGCATTAAACTTTATGGAAAAAATAAATAAGAGCTGAGTTGGTTAAGCGTCCGTATTAAAAATACAAAATGTTTACATGATACCGAGTTCAAGTCCTAGTGGGTGCTGATGAGCAGTGTAGCGACTGCGAAACAGCTAGTTGTCCCCCAGCGTAGTGTATTCAATTATTTTTTCCTGCCTTCTTTGATCAAGAGTTATTGATCGCGGTAATTATTGTTATAATTAAAAATAAAAATAATTCTTGGCGATAGCCAGGTTTGAACTTGAGCCAGACAAATACCATCATATAATATTAGAAATATTCAATAAGTTCAACTATTTATCATTAATATACATACATTAAATTAATTCTCTCACGAATTTTATGTTAAAATTCACAAGCAGATTTAATGCTTCTTTGCTTTTCAAATTAGCTAAGGAATTTTATAGATTAAATTCGCGAACAAAACAAAATTATTTTTTGAAATATGAAAAATTTAATTCGTTCGCATTAAATTCGTTTGCGATTTTATTCCTTCTCCGGTATTCAGCCATTAGCAAAAGCGATGCTTGAGCATGAAGTGCCATATCGACCGCGCTGAAAATAGTTACTCGTAGCTTGAATTTTATACTCGTACCAATTAAAAAGAAAAAATAGGGCTTAGGTTAAGTTAGGTTAGGTAGGCAGACCGCTGGATTTTCCAAAAATGCCTTAAATTCTCCAGCTCACTTGGGTCCTAAAGATCGCTCGCTTTGTGATTGTCTTAAAAGTGGGGAGTAGAGGTGAAAAATAGAAGTTAGAGGTATATAGTGGAAGGGAGTGAGAGGCTAGGAACGGTGGGAAACCGCTTAATATGGCATTACTTGCTAATGTACTAACCATCCGCTGCTTTTTATGAAAGAGGCTAGAGCGATCGGATTGACCGAGGCCAGACATGATAGGCTATTGAAGCTCCTCTCGCCTAGATATATTAGGCGGCGATGCTCCGATGCCGGTCATGTTCCGCGGAGATAAAGGATTACCTCCTTCTCTTCTTCGTCTTGGCAACTTCTGCAGAAGTCAGAAGAGGGCTTCATAAACCCTAAAATGTAAGTAAAAATTTTATACACAATTATCTCGGAAAACGTTAAAACATCGTTTGAAAAGTAAGACCCGCTTCTACATTTCTATCATACTGCCTACAAAAAGAACATGTCAAGTTTGATTCCAAATGCATTTTAAACGCATCTTCTTTTATGTTAAGAATAAAAGAAAAATGGATCTGTAAAAGGCAAAAAAGTAAAGAAAGGAATGTTTTTTGCTCGTATATAAAAGCAAAATTTAAAGAATATAACAATGACATGGGATTTTGAAAGCAACACAACATAAGAAACCAGTATTGAATTTTAAACGGCAGCAATCATATAACCTTTAACTTGAAATACGTATTTCGAGACTGCTTAATCGTTGCCGACAAGAATTATTTGTCAATGAAAAACTCCATTTGGATAGTTTCTCGAGTTTTCGAAATAAACCATTTTAAAATAGAAAAATAAATTTATCGTTATTAATGATCGCCGAGCCAAGTTAGGTGAGAATGTTGAAATGGTAAACATATCATATGAACGTGTGTTCAAAATTTTCTATGAACAAATGCATATGAAAAAGCTATCGGCAAGATGGGAGCCGCACTTGCTCAGTGTCGAACAAAAACGAGTTCGACATACCACTTCACATCGGTGTTTAGACGTGACAAAGCGTAATCCTCTTATTTTGCCGTCGATTAATAACTGATGATGAAACGTGAGTCCAACACCTGAAACCAAAAATCATCCGAAACAATGGGTGGAAGCTAGTGTAAGTGCTGCGAATAAGGCGAAGGCAATGAAATCGGCTGGCAAGGTTATGGCCACTGTATATTGAGATGCACACGGAATATTAGTCATCGACTACCAACTCAAGTGCCTCGGGTTTTTGAAATAGTATAAGATGTACTTCACTCCATTCGACCTCCTTACTATTTGTGATTGTATTCCGACCGAAAACGGAATACAACCCTCATGTTTGGGCCGGTGCCCTAAAGTCCATTTTGGGGTTACTCGACCGTGTCCACTCTTGCACTCTTGAAGAAGCTTATCGGTGACAGTAGGGTATCCAACTCTATTGACTCACTGGAGCATCTATTTTGTAAAGTTGGCCAAAGTTTTAAAATATTTTCCTGTGAATGAATCGTACGATCGTATAGGATAGTGAATCAGGGCCTTAAGAGTATAATTTTTATTAATTTTTTACATATATGCTTTACGTTAAAAATAATGTAAATAAGGAATTTCAATCCTTAAGAGTACGTCTTCCGATTGTTTACAACCAATTTGAAAAAAATTTCAAATTAATTATTGTTTTCGTGCTGTGGAATTATAATAATGCTTAACTATAAGATGGATATATATTTTGTATTAATTATAATGCAAATTAAATTAAACGTATGTGTTTGCCAAGTAGAAAAAATTAATTTTAATATTAATTTTGGTAATTTTTGAAAAATTTTGGTTGTAATAATTTTTTGGTCATGGCAGCACTGATTGGAAAGGGAAAATAAAGTTTGTAAGAGAGCCACTCTCTTTTCTCTTGCCACTGCCAAACACAACTTACACTTGCGTTGTGTGAAAACGATGTAAGTTCTAAAGAAGTAACTTTCATTCTATAGCAATTTTTAAGACATTTATCTTTATCACATAAGTGTGCTTTATAATAGACCATTAGCTACAAATTATTTTATCCAAAGTTAAGCAGATTAAAATAGACACACATACACGCAACGCTCACATACACACAGCCACATCCATCAAACTGAAAGTCTTATTATGTTGATGATGGTTTGCCACACAATGATGTGAGCGAACACTTGTTCGACTTGGGAAGGATATTTTATCCAGATGGATAGAAGTCTAAACAACTGAAGACAAACGAATAAATGAACTTACAAATGAATGAAGAGATGGTTGAATTTACTTAAAAACTAAGATGAAAGATTAAAGTAGAGAAGCACAATACTTATGTGCCTACACAATATATTCGAGGGCGGATTGATATTGAAGCTACCCAGCGCTAGATGGCAGCACAAACACATTTTTTAATTTGCGATTTGTCAAACGTCAGCTGTTAAAATTTCACCCAAATTCATCGATTAGTTTATTTGTTGCAGTTGTTTGAAGTAAGCAACTTTTGTATTTCTTGAGAAATGGAAAAAAATTGAGTTTCGTACAGTGCTTAAACACTATTATTTGAAAGGGAAAACGGCGAAAGAGACAAAAGAAAAGCTCGATAAACATGACGGTGAGTCTGCTCCGTCAGATTAAGTGGTAAAATATTCAATTGCTGAATTAAACGCGGCCGACCAAATACTGTAACAATACCATGAAGTTACTAAAGAAAATATCAAAAATAAAAATTCTCGATATCGTTATGAATGATCTCAGTGATCATCAAGTTACGTCAGATTGTTGAAATGGTAAACATATCATATAAAAGTGTGTTCAACATGTTGCATTAATATTTGCATATGAAAAAGCTTTCGGCAAGATGGGTGCCGCGTTTGCCCAGCGTCGAATAAAAACGAGTTCGACAGACCAGTTCACATCGGTGTTTAGGCGTGATAAAGCGTAATCCTGTAATAACTGTTGATGAAACGTGAGTCCACCATTACACACCTGAAACCAATGGGTGGAAGCTGGTGGCAGTGATCCAAAGAAACCGAAGACGGCTGGCAAGGAGATACGCACAGAATATTGCTCATCGATTAGCTTGAAAAAGGATCCACAACCCCAGAAAACTATTAGCGTGCATTATTAGATCAATTGATTGATGCAATAAAGAAAAAATATCATATTTAAGGAAGAAAGAAAGTGCTTTCTTCAAGACAACGGTTCACACAGCATTAAATACGATGCTGAAATTACGTGAAATTCACTTCAAATTTGTTGATCATTCATTGTATAGTCCAAATTTAGCTCCCAATGACTTTATTATATAAAAATATTCATCTCAAACGAAGAAGTGATTACCGAAACTAACGCGTATTTTGAGGGGTTCCCAAAATCGTATTATTCAGATGGTACAAAAAAGTTGGAATATCGTCTTACTAAGTACATTGGGCAATAAATGGTTTACAAAAAAATGTTTTTTTCTACTTCATTAGCTTCAACATCAATCCGCCCTCGTATTAATGCATGTGAATGTAATATGACTTTGCTTTCTTATCTCAAGGCAAGAATACTTTGCGTACCATTTGCACAGAGACAAGTTAAGTTTGTAAAGTTTTTGCAAACAGATGAAAGCATGGGATTTCTTAATAGTTAAATGATTCAATGTTTGCGTGTTTAACTCACTTCACTTTTATCTTCAATTTACATAAATATTTAAATTCATTTATGTTTGCTTTCACCTCCTAATACAGATATCGTGATCCCTGCTCAGCCAGCCTAAATGAAGATGATCAGCATACAACCAAATTAGTAGGAGATGGCAAGAAAAAGGTATGTACTTCAAGCTTTTTTGTATGTATATACATTATAGATACATATATCTACAAAGACATATCAAAGTTTCAATCTAGAATCATGTAAAGGGTGTTTTTGAAGACGTATAAAACTTTAAGTTGGCAACAGTTTTTCAACTGACGATCGTTTTATCATCAGTTAAGCAATTTACGTTTATAGTGAAAGGCCAATGTAAGCGGCAGGCGGCAGCAATGTGACCCATTTACAAAAAATTAGTTTTTTTTATAAAAATACTTATATAAAACTTTCAACATGTTGAATGTAATTTAATTTGGCAATGTCGTTAAAGGTGGCCGAGCGGTGATGTTGAATTCAATTTAACTTTTTGCTTTGCCGCTTCAATTTGTCAAATCAAAAAGTAAAGGAACAAAACTTCGAGAAAATAGAAGTAAAAAATAAATTTTCTTTATTTTCGGGTTTAAAATTTTTAACAATTAAATTTATTTATTTATTTTTGCGTTAAAAAAGTCATAATGTTCTTTTGTTTAAATTCCTGTACATAAATTTTTAGTTCAATTAGCCGCGTTCATTTGCCTATATAAATAAATTCAAGCGGCAAATAAAACAGTTGGTTGCCGCCCGTTGCCGCATGCCGCTTACATTGGCCTTTCACTATTAGTTTGATTTATTATTTCAATATGAATAAACTGACGCCAGAACAACGCATCCAATTCATGCAATGTTTTTTTTTTTTTAATTGTCCACATCGACCACAAATTTTGTTTACCGATAAAGCTCACTTTTATGTGAATGGACACGTTAATAAACAAAACTTTCATATTTGGAGTGATCCTCAAATGTTTGTGGAGACACCGTTACATCCAAAAAAAAACTGACTGTTTTGTGTGCTTTATGGGTTAGTAAAACCATTCTTTAAAAACGATGCTATTTGGACGTTACAGGTAATGTTGACCGCTATAGAACTATGAATACTGACTTTTTTCTATTAACTGAACACCCATGATGTGCAGGAGCAGTTGTTTCAACAAGACGGCGAAACATGTCATACAGCTCGTGCCACAATTGTTTTATTAAAACATTTGGTAATCGCATAGTTTCATGTTTCGGAACCGTGAATCAGCCTCCAAGATCTTTAATAAGTTTTCTTTTTATTTCAATAAAAAGTTGAAAGAATTTTACATATTTTCAATTAAAAAAACCAAATTAAAAATGTTCTCTATTTGCTGTAAAATTTTTTTCGTTTTATATAACTGCCACACATGTTGTATTTTTTCGTAAAAGACTCCGAAACACTAAAAAGTCAATTAAGCGTTTTCCAGAACGGTTTGCGGTTTCAAATCGCGCGTTTGTCATTCATGAAATATATGTACCATGTACATATATTTCATGTCAACTGAAAGAACTAATTTTTGTTTTATTCCACTTCTATAAAAAAAACACCCTTTACTTCGTACAGTACAAAAAAAACATTTGAAGATTAAATGTCAGTTGCTTGCTGGTTGGTCGTAAGAAACTTTGGATATCATCTTTAGCATTTAAAGTAGAATACTTTATTCTAATCTTGTGTGTGGCTTCTAATCATTTGGTTTATAAAAAAAAAAAAAACAACTGCCAAGCTTAATAAAAAATCTGAATCTTGTTAATTTAAGTATGACTACAGGTGCGTACTCAGTTTAAATATTTTCATTTTTAATCGAATAAGTCAGAACTTAAAAATTTTATAATTTTTTTTTAATATTATTATAAAACAAGGCAGCTTTACCAGGTAGTAAGTAGTACACTGAAAATTCAATCCATCCGTACTTAAATCAATTTCAAGCGATGTCAAAATGACTTGATTGAAGTCCGGATTATTCAAGCACTAAATACTCGTGCTTAATTTTAGACATATTTGTTCCTGAATCCGTACTTGCAATAAGCCGAAAATGTGACTTATTTGAGAAAAACTGAGATCAAATCAATCTTCAAATGCGATTAAGTCAAGAATTTTAGAGTTAATTCAATTCTGCATCCGTACTTGAAATAAGAACAATTGAGTCTATTATTATTTACTCTATTAGCTACTAATATTTATACCAATGAAAACATATATACAGCTTGTTTTTGTATTTCATAACTGCATATATGTCAATATTTCATAGTTATCCTAATCCGCAGTAGACCTGGAAAAGTTTAAAAAATATTTTCAAACATTTAACCGATAAGCTTCTTCGCCTTCTCCTGCACACGGTCGAGTAGCCCCAAAATAGACTTTGAAGCACCGGCCCAAACATGCGAATTGTATTCCATTTTCGTTCGGATATAGGTGGTATAAATAGTAAGGAGATCGGATGGAGTGAAGCATATCTTACACCATTTCAGAAAACCGAGGCACTTGAATGCTTCTTTAGAGACATGTGTTCAGTCCAGCGAACATCGTACATTCCACGAACATCAAGAGCATCCGATTCCTCAATATTTATACCATCCATGAGTACAGATGAAGCAGCATCTGCGGTCGTTTGTTGGTGTGCTAATAAGCAACATTGGGTCTTACGATCTCGGATAGGCTGGGCCTATAACTGAAAGAGTACGAATGGTAATGCTGCTGTCATCCGCGAAAGAGTGGATAGGGTTGGAAGTTATTTTATATAAAAAATTTAGGAAAATAAGAAATAGGATAGGATAACTAACGGAGCCTTGCGGTACCCCCTGAATTAATCTTGAACTCGTTTTTTGATGTTGTACTTATTGTAATACGGACACTACTTCGTTAAGCTGTCTTGTTATAAATATTCAAAATAGAAAATTTCTACATAAAGTATGGAAAATAATGTCACTTAAAATCACACCCGAAGCAGAGAGCTAATAATATCCTGAAAGTAATTGGCCGGCGTGCTCTCCAGATCTGTCAGCACCAAGCCCGAGATAGTCGAACAATATTGTTGCAGAAATTCGAGCGCGACTGACATAAATTTTAAAATTTATTTTGGAATAGATTCTAAAACAATGCCAGCCAAAGTTTCCTATACTCGCGAGTATAGAATACAAGCTGCTGCGACGCCCTCACATGTACAATATAAAAATCTTTGTGTCACCCACGATAAAGGTCATTGACTTAGTTGCTCCTTAGGCTTTCGTGAAACAAGATCTTACTGCGAAGCTTTCCAAAAATACATCTTCGTTTTTGCTGCTATTAATACAAACGTATAACTATGAATGCATGTGTATGGCCACATGACCCCATCATTGCAAAGCTGAGAACGAGAGTTATTCAAATGACATTATTTCCATACTTTCTCTAAAATCTGATATTTTTTTCTTTATTGCCATTTTATATTCTTTGATTGATTTTGAAGTACACTGAAAGAATTATGCGTTACATATTTAATGAAACTGTTTCATTAAATTTTTTTTTCATTAATCCAATGAAAACTTTTCACAATATCATTGAAATTTCATATATATTATGAAACAGTTCCATTAGAATTGTTTTACTAAGTTTCATTAAAAAAATCATTGGATTTATGACTACAATAAAATTAAATTTTTTTCAAAATTCTTTGAATTTTGGTAAGATATATTAAAAAATGTTAACTTTTTTTTATTAAAAAGTAAGTTTTATGAGTTTCATAAATCTAATGAAATAGAATTTAATAGATCAATGACAAATAAATTTATAAATAAATGCACTCTGTTCCAGAACCAGATATATTTTCAGCAAAAGTTATGTGGATACTTCACTACTTTCTTATCCTAACAGAAAAATATGCTAGAAAAACAAACGAAGGAGAAAAATATGAATATGTATTTTTTAATATGAATATGTATTTCTATGCAAAGTGCTTATGTATTTAATTTAAATACCAGTATATTGAAGTCACTTAAATTAATAAAATCTGATTTGTTTGGTGAATACTTGTTCAATATTTCCTTTTATCTATATTAGGTACAATTTCACAAAAGCAAGGAAGTAGTATTTTTTGTGTAATGAAATAAAGTATCAATGAATAAATGAAATAATTCTATAAATTTTATTATGTACGTACATTTGGGAATATATTTTATTAATGTGTATAATGATATTATTTCATTAAACAAGTGTAACTATTTCATTGATTTAATGTAAATTTTCCAGGTGTTCAATGAATAATAACATTAGATAAAGGAAATAACTTCATTGACCTTATGAAGCAGTTTCATATTTCTAATATGGTTATTCCATACATCTATGAATATATTACATTAGTACAAAGAAGTTATTTCATTAAATAAATATTACTTTTTCAAAAATTTAATGTACAGTTTTCATGTGCTTTATGAAATTTATTCTTTGATTGAAGAAATTATTTCATTAATCATATGATTTCTCTTTCATACTTTTAACGAAAATAAGTCATGTTTTTTATTAAAATGTTTCATTACTTTTATGGAGGCTTTCATTAAAATAATCTAATGAAATTTGTTTCATTATTTCTATGAAAAGTTACAACGGTTGAAAAATAGTGAAACAATTCATAAAAGTAATGTCAAAATTCAGAGAATTTCTGAGCAAAATTCTTTCAGTGTAGAAAAAAACATTTTTTTTTTTTTTGTAAAAACCATTTATTTCTCAACATAAGTCTCCTTTTAGCTCAATACACTTAGTAAGACGATATGCCAACTTTTTTTATACCATCTGAATAATAAGATTTTGGGAACCCCTCAAAATTCGCGTTAGTTTCGATAATCTTCTTCGTTTGAGATGAATCTTTTTCCTCCGAGCCATTTTTTTTTTCAAGTAAGTTTGGAAACAGGAAAAACTCACTAGGATCTTAATCTGGACTATAAGATGAAGTGAATTTCACGTAATTTAGCATCGTATCTAATGCTGTGTGAACCGGTGCGTTGAAGTGAAGCCGAGAGATCTTGGAAGGCGATTTTGCATGTTACAAATTATGCTTGAATGCTTTAAAATGAAGTCATTTCTGCATTATATTGTTACTAGTCAACGCCGAGCCCGAGTATCCATGACGCGAAGGTACTATACACCTGAAACCAAAAATCAATCGAAACAATGGGTGGAAGCTAGTGGAAGTGCTGCGAATAAGGCGAAATCATTGAAATCGGCTGGTAAGGTTATGACCACTGTATTTTGAGATGCGCACGGAATATTACTCATCGATTATCAATTCAAGTGCCTCGGGTTTTTGAAACAGTGTAAGATGTACTTCACTCCATCCGACCTCCTAACTATTGTATTCCACCCGAAAATGGAATACAACTCTCATGTTTGGGCCGGTGCCTCAAAGTTTACTTTAGGCTTTCTCGACCGTATGCAGTAGAGTTCTCCGCCCTCATCGGTGACAGTAGGGTATCCAACTATATTGATTCACTGGAGCATCGACGCAGTGTGGGGTGCGTTACTCTGTTCTATCGTTACTACAATGGATTTTGCTCTGATGAGATTACAGATCTTGTTTTCGAAACTCGCACATTTTTACGTAGCACGCATTCATCGTCCAGAGCTCAGCCACTTGTGATCGATTGCCCGGAGAATCGTGCTACGCATTACAAAGAGAACTCGTTTTTCAGTCGTACGCTTCGCCGGAATAAGTTGCCTGCAGACGGTTTTCTGTCTGTTATAACGTTGGAAATGTTCACAAACACTACTTTCTCTTTTCCTAATTCTGGTACAATGCACTGCAAATGTAGGGGTCATTCCCTGAGTACTGGTCCGAGATAATAAAAAAACAATCACGTCAAGCGGTGTGGTATTAGGTTCAGAAGAGCTTCCAAAACTTTCGTTGGGGTGGTTTTCATCGCCCCTGTGATATAGAGGCATGCAAGCCTTTGGACCATTTTCTGTTAGTATGTGTCGTGGTTTTTAATTCCACACATAAAACAAACGTGGCTTCTACCAAATTAAATATTTTTTTAACAGCTATAATTTTTTTATTTACTGCCATTACAAAATTCTTAACAGAAACAGTATGTGTTTACTGTTTCTGTTAATAAACACAAAGAAATATTCATATTCCTTTCATACTTATTAATATTATTTTTACAACATTAAGTTTCCGAATGAAAATACTCGTATCTAAAATCAAATTTGTATGCCTTTTCACATAACCCTCGTAGTCTATCCTTGTCTTTTATATATAAAATGTTAGCCGCTTCATAATCAAGTAAATCGAGTCACTATTAATTAGAAATCACAAGCGGAAATCAAAAATAGCACGGAAATATACAGATGTTCACTTTGTTTTCTGGCTTATCTACTTTTTTTCGTTTAAACATCATGCTCATAAGGTGAAAAATTGCCTACACAGAAATTCTCACTCGGTTCGTGTTCTGTTCTGTTGCATGTTCTTTAGCCTGAAATTAATTTCAAAATAATATGTTGCACTTTAAGCCCGTCTAAGGATTAAGATTGATTGTTTTTGACACAAATAGAAAAAGTATCTAGCAATAGCCTCAAAAACAAAAAACGATTTTTAACCAGTAGCAAACGATGCAAAAACGTATGAAAGTAACAAAACTGAGTTAACGTTGCAAGGTTGAAGGAAAAATAGTAAAAAAAAAGAAATATATGTATATATGACAGCAGCAGTAAAAGGTAACAAACGAGTAGGAAATTATCGAATGAACACGTCTATTCATACAGCCAAACATGCTTTATGCCAAATCTTGGCTAAGACTAGAGATTTATTCTATTTTTCTTCTTTCTTCTTTTTCAAAAGCATATTTCTATTTAAAGTAATCTGTGGCAAGGAAACACAAAACAACTGAGGGAATAGTACTAAGCGCACAAAAACAGAATCTCTGATTATAGTGGTTTAATAATTTGAACCGAACTGAAATGAAAAATGAAAAGTCTGGTCACAAGAACAAGAAAAATAAGAATATTTTTATGTTTTAGTTTTAACTCAAGTGATCTTTTCTGTAACAAGCATGTAATTGAGAAGACAAAGACGATGATGATTTCAAAACAAAACAAAACAGAACATTTTATAAAATAGAAAAAAAATTGTTTATTGCTCGTACTGAAATTGATGTTGGACTGCAAATGTTTTTTTTTTTTTTGCCATTCAGTAAGTGGAGATAGATAGATGTAACAAATGTTACGACTTCCACCGAGAATTATGCATCAAAGTACGGAATAACTCATTGTCAACACCGAGCGGAACTTGAATAGGGTCAAGGACAATTGGGTTCGTTTGAAGAAACAAACTTTTGTGCGAATTGGCAAATTTAAGTCTGGTGATTTGGCAGAACATTTAAAGTTTATCCTAAGGTGAATGCTTGCGTTAGCAGGAAGTTTATAGGCCTATTATAAGTTATTTTTGCATATAAAATTAAACTATTTTTTTTTGTGCAATTTTAAATAAAAAAATGTGATTAGACAAGCCAGCAGAAAGCGAGAGGTAACTTTCCCTTTTTCACGTTGTTAATCTTTTCACATGAAATTTGCCAAGGACTTCAAAAAATGGTGGGCGTAAAAATGGGTTTGAACAGTTAAAAGCTCTTATGGAGTCTTACAAACATTTAAAAAACTAGCCAAATAATAACCAAATAAAACCTAAGCTGAGTTATGATGTTCATCTTAAGGAATTTAACCAAATCGGTGCAGTTGTACTCAAGTGGTGCGATTTCCAAAGAACAATATTTTAATTCTATATATACTAAGAGAGGTCCAACCATAATGCACAATGTTAATTGCGGTTCACAACTTAACGTAAATTTATTTTGTTTCATGGAGAGGTACGCAATTAAGCATCGCGATAAGATTGCTGTTTCACGAGAACGTGCGTTCAAGTCAAAATGCATTTTGTACACTTCCTGATTTTTTTTTTTTTTTGTCAGAATAATCGGCGAAATATGTCCACAACCAGGAAAGCTGTACTGTATTCAGTAACCCGTGTTTGTCTGATATGTGAGAAAACCTATACATATTCGATCAGTTCGATCTCCGGAAAGCATTACTGTCGTTCGCGATAGCGGCAAAAGAACCGTCAAGCTCGACTTGTCGCCATGTCCACCAATTGAACATCTCACGCACATCACTGATGCGTATTTTAAATAAAGATTTGAATTTACGTGCTTACAAGCTTTAATTAACACAAGAGCTGAAGACTAAAGACCACTTCAAGTGTCTTTAATATGTTGAGTGGTTGGTTGAGCAGACAGATTTTGAAGATTAATTTACATTAGCACCTCCACGGGGTGAACTATTCACGCTTCACCAGCGCCCCCGTGTGGCTTACCAGGCTGACACAGGTAGCAATTCTTGCCATATGATTGCGGTCATATGAACAACTTCTTGTTGAGGAGTTCGGGCTTTCTAATCCCACATGTATGCAATTTCCCAGCAATCAACGGAAGACAAGGCTTAATGAGTTGGTAGGCCGAAGCCCACTAAGAGCATCAGCCCTTAAACCAACTCACCCGTCAAACTGTCACCACTGGCTCCTTACAGTACACGTATCTGTTGTGTAGGCAACAGCTCCTCGGGAGATTGTTAACCCTCGAAAAAAGCCATCACCAAACAATTATCAACGATACTAACACTCCCTTCCTGCGTTTTAGGTTTCAACCACAGCCAGAACGTTTCAGCCAAGGTAGGCACCTCAACCATGATCAGCCCGGGTCGAACCGCAAGCAGAACTTCCCGGGGGCCATGCTGATCCCCGTTCTGCCAATTTATACCCTTGGTAAGGGTTTCGGAAGCCAACACAACATAAGTCATGTGGCTTCCTAGAGTTTTGTTTGCCGCACCAAACGAGGGACCCCTTCCCCTCTTTTCCCCTAAAAATAGAGCGCCTAAGTTAGGAATACGCCAAGGCAAAACCTGTTTCCCGGGGGGTGTAGTAACGATAAAACAGAGTAACGTAGATACATCATGATTTTTTGCTACAAAGTGTGAGAGTCTTTTTTACAAATGTTTAGCAAATTAATTATAACAGCTGATTTTAGAGTACTTTCGGATTGCAAATTGAGAAGGAAGTTAAGAAAGGAAATTGTAAAAATGTAATTATTCAGATTTTGTTTTAAAATTTTATCAAACTAAGTATAGTGCCTAAGCCATCAGAATAAAACTAAATCAGAAATTTTTTGATTCAAAATGCTGTTGATGAAATTGAACTTGTGAAAATTTTATAGCACCAAGAAAAGTTAAATATAAATAAATATTCCTACACCGGAGACTAATAGTGTGTTTTCACATAGGTGTACTTAAGTGCAATATTAGCACAATGATGCTTGCAACCATCTCTGCATTTCCTATACAATTTAATTGCAAAACAAATACAAAAAACCGTTGTTTTCGATCCCTGGAATTGGGTTTTTAATATGAGCTGCTAAAATATCGTTTAAAAGAACTTGTTTGCGCCTCATCAGGTATTAAACATTAAAACTCTGCAGTTGATTGTTTATGGCAATTAATTTAAAATTTATTAAATGAAATATTTCCATAATGATTGGTTCGTTAAATGGACATCATTATTGAGTCACGTTTTTGACACTTTATGTGAATACATAAATTTACTCTAAGCAAAAACCAAAAAAAAAAAAACATAAACAAAAATATTTATGCATATAAATAAAAATTATTTGAAAAAACAGCTGTACAAGAAAACAAGTAAGAGTGTAACATATTCGGCTGGGCCGAATCTAAAATACCCTTCACTATAGTCACGTATATATATGGCACGAGTATATATAACAAAATTTGAGCTTAATATGCTCGGATATACAGTTGTGAAAAAGATTTAGCATTTCAGCACCTGCCTTGTGGCCTTATCTGATGATGGACCAGTTCTACGGAGTGAAATATTCACGATTCACCAGCGCCCCCGTGTAGCTGACTAGGCTCACACAGATAGCACTTTTGTAGCCATATGAGCAACTTCTTGTTGAGGAGTTCGGGCCTTCTAATTCCTCCTGTATGCAATTTTTTAGCAATCAATGGAAGACAAGGCATAATGAGTTGGTAGGCCGAAGCTCACTAGCAGCATTAGCCCTTAAACCAACTCACCCGTCAACCATCACCACTGGTTCCTCACAGTACAGGCATCTGTTGCAAAGTCAACAGCAGCTCAGGGGGTTGTTAGCCCCGAAAAAAGCAACGCACTAACAATTATCCTGCGTCTTTAGGTTTTAACCACAGCCAGAACGTTTCAGCCAAGGTAGGCACTTCCACCATGATCAGCCCGGGTTGAACTGCACGCAGAACCAGCCGGGGCATGCTGATTCCCGTTCTGCCAATTTATCCCCTTGGTAAGAGTTTCGGAAGCCAACACAACATAAGTTATGCGGCTTTCTAGAGTTTTATTGGCTACAACAAACGAGGGACCCCTTCCCCTCTTTTCCCCGAAAAACAGAGCGCCTAAGTTAGGAATACGCCAAGGCAAAACCTGTTCCCCGGGGGGAGCAAACAGGGTCAGTAAGAAATGTGAAAACATCAGTGCATGCTCGCTCAGTTCGTTCTCCGGAAAGCATTGCTCTTGTTCGCGATAGTGTGACAGAAGAGCCGTCAACCTCGATTTGTCGCCGTGCAAGATAATAACGGACTTCTTATGGACAGAAGTTGAAGATATGGACCTGAAGCAAATGTGGTTGCAACAGAATGGTGTCACTTTCTACACAGTCAAAGAAAGAACGGCTCATTTAATGACAGTGTTATCTCACGTCGTGGCGATGTTAATTGGCCGCCGCGGGTATTTGATTTGACACCGTTGGACGTCCATCTTTGGGGATATTTAAAAGAAAAGTTGTACATCAATAAGTCAAGAACATTTCGAGAGCTAAAGGATGAGATAATTCGGCACATTAACGACATTGAACATCAATAGCATCGAATAATACCATCGAAGAGCAGTTATCCGATATTTTGCCTCACACATAATTATTATAGATCCTTCTATCTTAATAAAAATTACATTAAGATAAATAATTTAGTAGAAAGTTTTGCTTGGACCACCCTTTAGATATAATTTTTGACTTAACGAATAGATGCAACGAGTCAAATCTAGCGGAGTGTATTAAAATAGGAACTTAAACGTATCCGCATACGAGTACATGTGCAAATGGCCTGGTGTTCTTTTTTTTAGAGAATACATATTTTTATTCCTACTGCAGTCACTTTTACAGTATAATGGCGATAGTTTTACGACTGTGCTTATTCCTTTTTATACCCTTCACAAAAATGTAAAGGGTATATATAAGTTTGTGATTCCGTTTGTAATTTCTACAGTTTTTTTTTTGCGACCCTATAAAGTATATATATTCTGAATCAGAATTAATGGAAAAGTCGATTAAGCGATGTCCGTCTGTCCGTCTGTCCGTCTGTCCGCTGTTGAAATACCGTTTCTGAGAAAACCATTAGACTTAGAAACTTTTTTCTTTCACCATTCTTTTACCCCATCGATTCATGGGTTTGCTATTGAAATTCAGTAATATCGGTCCACGTATAGCTGAGATATATTCAAAATTCCGAAAAAAGCCATTTTTTTTTGCAGATTTGTATGAAAATTTTTGAAAACAAAAGTTGTTCGTTTTGCTTCAAACTTCACACACTTATTAAGCATGGTGACTAAAAAGCAAAAAATTTTTTTTTCAGATATCGGTCCATATATACCTGAGATATAGCCCAAATCGAATTTTTAATGAAAATGTCGCATAGGCGAACTTAAACAACTTTTTTGTGCTCAAAAGCAGTTCTGGTAATAAAATAGGATCATATAAATATGAAAAATGAAAATTTCCGATATCGGTCCATATATACCCGAGATATAGCCTAGACCGGGGTTTTCATGAAAATGCCGCGTAAGCGTACTTAAACAATTTTTTTGTGCTCAAAAGCAGTTCTGGTAATTAAATAGGGTCACATAAATATGAAAAATGAAAATTTTCGATATCGGTCCATATATATCCGAGATATAGCTTAGACCGGGGTTTTCATGAAAATGCTGCGTAAGCGAACTTAAACAATTTTTTTGTGCTCAAAAGCAGTTTTGGTAATGAAATTAGGTTACATAAATATGGAAAATGAAAATTTCCGATATCGGTCCATATATACCCGAGATATAGCCCAAACCGGGTTTTTCATGAAAATGTCGCGTAAGCGAACTTAAACAACTTTTTTGTGCTCAAAAGCAGTTCTGGTAATGAAATTAGGTTACATAAATATGGAAAATGAAAATTTCCGATATCGGTCCATATATACCCGAGATATAGCCCAAACCGGGTTTTTCATGAAAATGTCGCGTAAGCGAACTTAAACAACTTTTTTGTGCTCAAAAGCAGTTCTGGTAATGAATTTAGGTTACATAAATATGGAAAATGAAAATTTCCGATATCGGTCCATATATACCCGAGATATAGCCCAAATCGGGTTTTTCATGAAAATGTCGCGTAAGCGAACTTAAACAACTTTTTTGTGCTCAAAAGCAGTTCTGGTAATGAAATAGTGTCATATAAATATGAAAAATAAAAATTTTCGATATCGGGCCATATATACCCGAGATATAGCCTAGACCGGTATTTTCATGAATATGCCGCGTAAGCGAACTTAAACAACTTTTTTGTGCTCAAAAGCAGTTCTGATAATGAAATAGGGTCATATAAATATGAAAAATGAAAATTTTCGATGTCGGTCCATATATACCCGAGATATAGCCCAAATCGGGGTTTTCAAGAAAATGTCGCGTAAGCGAACTTAAACAACTTTTTTGTGCTCAAAAGAAGTTCTGGTAATGAAATTAGATTACATAAATATGAAAATTTCCGATATCGGTCAATATATACCCGAGATATAGCCCAAACCGGGTTTTTCATGAAAATGTCGCGTAAGGGAACTTAAACAACTTTTTTGTGCTCAAAAGCAGTTTTGGTAATGAAATTAGGTTACATAAATATGGAAAATGAAAATTTTCGATGTCGGTCCATATATACCCGAGATATAGCCTAGACCGGGGTTTTCATGAAAATGTCGCGTAAGCGAACTTAAACAACTTTTTTGTGCTCAAAAGCAGTTCTGGTAATGAAATTAGGTTACCTAAATATGGAAAATGAAAATTTCCGATATCGGTCCATATGTACTCGAGATATAGCCCAAATCGGGTTTTTCATGAAAATGTCGCGTAAGCAATCTTAAACAACTTTTTTTTGCTCAAAAGCAGTTCTGATAATGAAATAAGATTACATAAATATGAAAAACGAAAATTTCCGATATCGGTCCATATATACCCGAGATATAGCCTAAACTGCGGTTTTAATGAAAATGTCGCGTAAGTGAACTTAAACATATTTTTTTGCTTAAAAACAGTTCTGGTAATGAAATAGGGTCATATAAACATGAAAAATGAAAATTTTTGATGTCGGTCCATATATACCCGAGATATAGCCTAGACCGGGTTTTACATAAAACTGTCGCGTAAGCAAACTAAAACAACATTTTTGTGCTCAAAAGCAGTTCTAGTAATGAAATGAAGTTATATAAATATGAAAAATGAAAACTTCCAATATTGGTCCATATATACCCGAGATATAGCCTAGAACGGGTTTTTCATGAAAATGCCGCGTCAGCGAAACTAAACAACTTTTTTTGCTTAAAAGCGGTTCTGGTAATAAAATAAGGTTATATAAATATGAAAAATGAAAATTTCCGATATCGGTCCATATATACCGCAGATATAGCCTGGAACGTGGTTTTCATGAAAATGCCGCGTAAGCGAACGTAAACAACTTTTTTTGCTTAAAAGCAGTTCTGGTAATCAAATAAGGTTATATAAGTATGGAAAATTAAAATTTCCGATATCGGTCCATATATACCCGAGATATAGCGCAAACCGGGTTTTTCATGAAAATGTCGCGTAAGCGAACTTTAGCAACTATTTTTGATTAAAAACAGTTCTTGTAATAAGATGAGGTTATATAAATATGGAAGATAAAAATTTCCGATATCGGTCCATATATACCCGAGATATAGCCCAAACCGGGTTTTTCATGAAAATGTCGCGTAAGCGAACTTAACAATTTTTTTTTGTTTAAAAAAAATTCTGGTAATAAGATAAGGTTATATAAATATGGAAGATAAAAATTTCCGATATCGGTCCATATGTACCCGAGATATAGCCCAAATCGGGTTTTTCATGAATATGTCGCGTAAGCGAACTTAAACAACTTTTTTTCGCTCAAAAGCAGTTCTGGTAATGAAATTAGGTTACATAAATATGAAAAATGAAAATTTCCGATATCGGTCCATATATACCCGAGATATAGCCCAAATCGGGTTTTTCATGAAAATGTCGCGTAAGCGAACTTAAACAACTTTTTTGTGCTCAAAAGGAGTTCTGGTAATGGAATAGGGTCATATAAATATGAAAAATGAAAATTTTCGATATCGGTCCATATATACCCGAGATATAGCCTAGACCGGGGTTTTCAAGAAAATGCCGCGTAAGCGAACATAAACAACTTTTTTGTGCTCAAAAGCAGTTCTGGTAATGAATTTAGGTTACATAAATATGGAAAATGAAAATTTCCGATATCGGTCCATATATACCCGAGATATAGCCCAAACCGTGTTTTTCATGAAAATGCCGCGTAAGCGAACTTAAACAATTTTTTCGCCTTAAAGCAGTTCTGGTAATAAAATAAGGTGATATAAATATGGAAAATGAAAGTTTTCGATATCGGTCCATATATACCCGAGATATAGCCTAAACCGGGGTTTTCATGAATACGCGGCGTAAGCGAACTAAAACAACTTTTTTTGCTTAAAAGCAGTTCTAATAGCAAAATAAGGTTATATAGGTATGGAAAATGAAAATTTCCGGTATCGGTCCATATATACCCGAGATATAGCCTAAACTGCGGTTTTAATGAAAATGTTGCGTAAGTGAACTTAAACATCGTTTTTTGCTTAAAAACAGTTCTGGTAATATAAATATGGAAAAAGAAAATATCCGATATCGGTCCATATATACTCGAGATATAGCCTGAACCGATTTTTCCAATAACATTTTTTTTGCTGAAAAGCAGTTTTTGTTATGAAAGAAGGTTACGAAAATAGAGAAAATTAAAATTTCTGATATCGGTCCATATATACCCGAGATATAGCCTAAATCGGGTTTTTCATGAAAATATCGCGTAAGCGAACTTAAACAATTTGTTGTACTCAAAAGCAAATCTAGTAATGATATAAGGTTATATAAATATGGAAAATTAAAATTTTCGATATCGGGCCATATATACCCGAGATATAGCCTGAACCGATTTTTCCATTAAAAAAATTTTTTTTTTTTTTGCTGAAAAGCAATTTTTGTTATAAAATACAGAAAATAGAAAACTCCTATATCGGTTCATATATAACCGAGCATATTTAGGTCACATTTTTAATATACTATACATATTCGTGACTATCGTGAAGGGTATTTTAGATTCGGCCCAGCCGAATATACTACACTCTTACTTGTTCTATTTGAAAAGTTTTATTGTATTAAAAGGTTACACAGTGGTAGGTATTACAGTTTATAGTTACTTTGCTTTTTTATTTGATAGAAAAAAAGCAAAAGAAATATATAAAAAATATTGCTTGCCAAAGAACGTTTCATCTTAAAGCCTCTGAAGAAGACTTCCATGATGGCGATGATGGTTCTTTAGCGATTTGGTTCTTTTTTCTCCTTTTGTGTTATTGCAGTTACAGATTAGACAACAACATTTTGAACAACAATGGTTAACTTATAAAAAAAACACACATACATACATACATGAACACAAGTAGTACAAGTACCCTGGTAATATTTATGTATGCCTGAATCCAAATTAAGTTATAAAATGTTTAAGTGCCAAACAAATCATTGTTAGAAATGTTCAAGAGAAGAAACAAAGTACAAAAAAAAAAAGAAATAAATAGTAAAAATCCAAACTGACGTTAAAGGGTCAGAATGAAAAGTCTGATGTGAAAAATTTATATAATTTCTTAATTCGCAAACTCATGTTAAAGTGTTCCATTGTATTCGTGAACAGTTTCTGTGCGAACCGGAGTTACTTAAATTCCAAAACCGTCAAATTCATTTAACGTTCTTACAAATTACTATAATTTACCTCTTGCAAACAAAAACATAAAAGGTTTTCTTTTCGTAGACGAAAAAAAAATTATATAAATTAAAAGTTTAAAAAGCAGAAACTATTTTAGATTTTTATTATGTAAAAATGATGTTACTAATTGGCGAGTTTGAACAGTAATTAACAATTTATGTAATAAGCGTTAATTTTACTATAAAGAGGGAGTATTTTCAAAGGTACAGAGGTTAGCATTTGTTACTGGTTTACTTTAGAAGTGTGAACCAGAGATCTGCACCCGGTGCCTTTTTTAATGATATAAGTACACCCGTCTTAATTTGAGTTGCAGCGTGATTGGTCACCTCACAAATATGTTTTCTACTCGTTAGAGCTTGCGCCTGTTAACTAAAGTATATAACATACCCAATCAAATTTGTATACTGTGGCTGCTTGATTTGGTTTCTCAATTATTTTTTCCACATTCGGCAATCGAACTCGTACTTCTTTTTTAACAACAAAAATAATATTTTGTTAAATTTTTGTTGAACTTTATAATTTTTAAATTGTTAATTTCCCGCATTGTTTGTACAGCGTTTGCTGTCTTAGAACTAGCGGTATTTCTTTTTTAGTTATAAACATACATATTTTTGTATTTTAATAATCCTCCGTACCCAGAGATGTAAATATTAATTTTATGAATTTTTTGTTGAACTTTATAATTTTTTAAATTAAATTTTTGTACATATGTACGTCATGATTCGACTTCAAATCCCAGTGGGTGCTGATGAGTAGTGTAGCGACTATGAAACAGCCCCCCAGCTAATAATAAAAAAAAAATATTTGTATGTAAGATTTTGCAGGCACACATTTATCGTATCCATGAGAGCGTATATGTTCAGTTTTATCCCTGTGGTACATGCAGAAACCATTGCCAAATGTGGCTAGCGAAGTGATAGGTGCACTAGAATTGCTAACGAAAGGATATGCCACTCGGCTCTGTGCCTATTCACCAGTAGTTGTAACAATTGTTACCCACTATTCGATAGCTAATACGCTATCACTATGTAATGCATAACGCACATATGCATTACGTGCGCAATGAGAGCAATTATGTTAATGCAAAGCTCCCGTCGTTAAAACAACAAAAACTTTAGGATCATAACATTATCTTTGCTAAAACAAACTTTAGGACCATTTGTGATTTAAAGAAAAAAAAACGTGTTTTTAGAAACAGCGTCCGTGGTAAGACAATTGTTGAATTCACAAGCTCAGTCGTATCGTGTATCGATGTATTTGGAGAGACAGTTTCAAACACAAACATTAAACTCACAAAAATATATATTTAAAAATTGTTTTTACTTTAAAGTTTTGTGTTTGAAATTTTCTCTCCAAATACATCGGTACACGATACGACTGACTTTGTGAATTCAGCAAATATATATACAAGGTAGAAGCGAAACTACAATAAACAAGTGTGTGGTATATTCGGCTGGACCAAATCTAAAATACCCTTCACGATAGTCACGTAAATATATAGTATATATATTAGAAATTTTAACTGAATATGCTCGGATATATGTATATGGACCGATATCGGGGAAAACATCTTTGCCTTGTAATCGCCATGGCAAAAAAGTAATCTTTTCATGGAAAAGCTGTTTAGGCTATATCTCGGGTATATATGGACCGATATTGGAATTTTTCATTTTCTGTATTTTAGTTACATTTTTTTATAACCAGAGCTGCTTTTTAATAAAAATTTTTTATGTAATTTAATTGTTTACAATACTTGTTTTCATATGGATATAATAATGGGAGTGATAGAATTCACCAGCGAAGAAGGCTGGCGAATGTGGTAGCTTTCTGGGGCTAGTTCTTTCGATGGCTACTATTGACTAGCATAAGGATTGCACCTCAGGTCTGGTACTTTATGCAGAAACTTGTAGCTATCCCTTTAGGTGGCTAAAGGTAATGCAGAGACGGGTCAATCGCCACCTCCAATGACTAGCCCGTGTTAAATTCGCCACTTAAATACCGCTAGCCCATTGCAGCTGGGCTAGCGGTAGTGAAAAATTAGCAAGCGAATCTACACGTTCAGAGCTAGTCCCTTATACCACTGGGATGTATTTACTCACCCACGTATTCGTACTAAGTGCAACGTTGCCAGAAGGCTTTTAAAACGTCATTTTTTGGCGATCGTGTTTTGAAGAATATATATACACATATTTTATTTGAACATATTTAGTACAAAACCGGTAAAAATAATAGCTTTTATTTAAAAAAAAATGATTTTTTTTGAAGCACATTTTCATCAAATTTCTTTTATCTTCCTTCATTTATAATTTTTATTTCTTGGTTTTATTCCATAACCACAATAAATGCACATATAACCAATTGTGGAAAATTTTTTCTTTGAATTGAATTTTCGTTTCAAGTTTTTCAGCAAAAACCAGCCTGAAATCATCATAGTTTTATAGTCATATATACAGAGCTGTTCTGCAATTCTCTTCCTGTGAAAGTGCTTTGAAATCACAAAAAAGGTGTTCTGTAGACAAAATATTTTTGATTTTTGTGATTTCAAAACAGTAAGCTAACCTGCTATCAATTTGAAATCGCATTCTAATTTTTGCAGGTACTTCGTTATGAATTTCACAATTTATTACATTATTAAATACATTAATGTAAAACTATTTATTTTATACCAAATAATACACTAAATTGTGATAAAACCAGATACGTTTATTTTGTTGTATTCTTTTGTGATCTGGTCGGTGGGTTTATTTAACTTTTTTGTACTTTACCTTTTGTATTTATTAGAAGTAATTAACTTTATTTTGCAAATAATACTGTGACTAAAAAAATTCCACCAGAAAAAAAATATCAGTAAATCAAAGCAAAAAGCAGCTGTTTTTTGTGTTTCCGAAGAGTATAAATCACATTGAAAATTATAAAATATTGTGATTTGCAGAACAGGTACAAATCACATTTGCGCTTTTAAAACGGCATGTGCTTTGAAATCACGTGATTTTTAGAACAGGCCGGATAATTATTATTTTTAAATTCGTATGTGTTATACGAGTACTTATTTAATATGACTGTTGGTCCTATGTGCTTAGCATTACATATTATAAATGAATAAAATAAAATTTCATGCATATGTCTATTTTAAATATCTTTCTATACAAGTAGGTTGTACAGGCCCACTTGGGTCCTTTTGGTCCCGTTGTGTTGTTCTATACAAGTAGCTGAAAGCACATATCGAGAAGGTTGTAAGTCTCGGCTGTTTGATCTGTACTGTTTTGTACATCATACATAACACAAGCTGGTATCACAAAATAAACAGTAGCGAAGCATGATAAAATAAAATGTGCGAAAGGGAAAATTAAATGCGAAAAGAAAATACGAAAACGTAACACAGGGTACCAATTCGTCGATTTGTCTTTCGCATCGCAATACAGAGTAACCCCCCAGTACTCGTATTTTAGGAGTAGTACGGTTATAAGTTTTTTACTAACACTAACAAACAAAATGCGTGTATGTGTTTGACTTAATTGCAAGCAGAACAAAAACAGTGTGGCCACATATAAGTAAAAAACATATTTTGTGGGTTTTCAAAGTTTTAGTAGTTTCAACATTGGATTTTATATGAGAATGCACTATTTAAGAGCAGTAAACAAAAATGCCATCAATTGCATCGACCGGTGATTCCCACTAGTTACAATTAAAACACGGTCGCCATCACGGGTTATACAGAATAACAAGCAGAACCAGATGCCCCACATTTGATCGTTTGAATATATTAGACTTGAGCAAAAACATCAAAAACCGTTCATCACGTTGAAATCGCAATAAATACTATTATAATACGGGTACATACAACAGTGTATGCTTGTATAAAAATACATATGTGTGTATGTCTGCTGTTGTTTTAGCTTCAAACAACAAGAAAAATTGCTTTAAAATTAATTATATGGCTAAAAGCCATAATAGACACATAAAATAGACTACTACTGAAAGAAAAATAACCAAAATACTTTTGGAAGCAATACTCGTAAAGAAAAACATTGTACAGAAAAGTTGAATTGTTTAATGGACGGACGTTACGATAGATGTATGGAAATTTAAATTGAAGATTATTTAAGAGAGTCAGTAAACTTAAAATCATCATGTATGTTTTAAAGAAATGCCTTAAAATGTAGACATAAAGACAGACATGCAGACATATACCGACAGATAGACAGACAGACAGACAGATAGTTGAACATGAAGAACGGCAATTTGTTAAACTATTAATGACAATTCAAAGTCTACCGTTTGTCAAATTGAGTCTACTAAATAAGAATAAATAGCGCAGAGTTGAAAACTATCCTCCCAAAAAAAAAATAAAAATACAAGAACAGCTAAAAGACGAAAATGACCCGAAGCCAAAATGAACACAAGAAAAAGTTTTATCTTTACAGAAAAATCTAAAATCTTTGTTAAAGTTTTAAGGAAAACTAGTAGCTGGAATTAAAGTCACAACAACTTAAAAATTACCACTGAAGTTGAGAATTGAGTGAATTTGGATGAACGTATCTGAATGTACAGAACAGAACAGACAGACTATGGTGCATTTTGCTAAATATTTAATTTGAAATGGATATGTTAGAAACTTAAATTAATGAAAGGTTCTTTTTTCATTTAGATCTCAAGAATGTTTTATGTGTTCTTTTTTTTTTTTGCAAGAAACATAAACGAAGTTGTTGGGTTCGTGATTAGCGGTATTTTAATGACACAAAAGGAATTGCAGTAAAATGCGTCACTTAGAAAAATGGAATTACATAAATGATGGATGAACATTATCAAAACGTGATCTCACTTAATAAAACATACAGGGTGGTGCAAAAGTAATCACTGTATCGTAAGGTGTAATAGCTTTTGCAACTGGCGTTTTACGTCAATCATATTTGGCATATGTGAAATAGACAGCTAACGGGAGACAAACAATGGAGAGTTATACTCCGTAAGAGAGTGGAACAAGTCTGTCGATTTTTTAACCACGATTTTGAGTCGAAAATCATAATAAGCGACGAGGCGCATTTTCATTTAAGTGGTTACGATCAATTACGATCTTCATTTCTAGGGCACTAAAAATGTGGCGCATGTAAGGCCGTTACATCACCGTCATGCGCGGGTAGTGATTGGGCCGCAGCAGAGTTCCACTCATACTGGTTGTAGACAATGAAAACATTTATATACATGCAAGCGCAAGCATGTTTTGAGAAGCGCAAAATGGTTAAATTTAGCGTTTTCGATTTGAAAACGCCAAATAGGTGTTCTGAGAAACGTATAACGCAAGTAATATAGTTTTGCGATTTGAAATCGCCAAATAGGTGTTTTGGTAAACGCATATCGCTTAAAATTGGCACCTTCAACTCGCATGTGTATATTGAAGTGAACTTATTGAATTTGCTAAAACTGAACTTGCAAAAGGAAATAAAATTATTTACAATTAAACTTTAATATGTTTTCTTTTTATTTCAATAAAACGTTGAAATAATTTTACACATTTTCAATTAAAAAAACCAAATTAAAAAAGTTCTCTATTTGTTGTCAAATTTTTTGCGTTTCTCACAACATGACTGTATGGCTGATATATGTATATACATATATATATTTGAATTGTAGTGGTGCTCAGCTAATACATATTATTATTGTATGTCCCCCGGGGAACAGGTTGTGCCTTGCCGTATTCCTAACCAGGGCATTCTGTTTTTCGGGTAAAGAGGGGAAGGAGTCTCTCGTTTGTTGTAACAAATAAAACTCTAGGAAGCTGCATGACTTATGTTGTGTAAGCTTCCAAAACACTTACCAAGGGCATAAATAGGCAGAACGGGGACCAGCATTGCCCCTGGGTGGTTCTGCTTGCAGTTCAACCCGGGCTGATAATCATTGAGGTGCCTACCTTGGCTGGAACGTTCTGGCTGTGGTTTAAACTTAAAACGCAGGAAGGGAGTGTTAGTATTCCTGATGATTGTTTGGTTTGTGGTGTTTTCGGGGACTAACAACATTCCGAGAATCTGTTGCCTATAGAACACATACCTGTATTGTAAGGAACCAGTGGTGATGGTTGACGGGTGAGTTGGTTTAAGGGCTGATGCTTAGTGGGCTTCGACCTACCAACTCATTAAGCAACATTAAGCCTAAATTTTGCTAATCTGAGCAGTGTCGAAGGTATATACACTGGGCACTGATCAGTTTTAACTAATTTAATTCCAAAATTTTAAATGCTGCAATAGAGTTTGTTTTAGTCTTTCATGTTGTTATTGTTAAAGTTAAACCTCCACGAACACTACTCCCTCTTTCCTTCTTATCATAGCCTATTTTCCTAGTTCCAATATAATGCGCTGCATATGTAGGTGCCATCCCCTGAGTACTGGTCCCAGATAAAAAATAAAAAAGACAAGAAGTTGCTCATATGGCTACAAACATATGGCATAAATTGCTATCTGTGTGAGTCTAGTAAGCCACACAGGGGCGCTGGTGAATTGTGAATAATTCACTCCGTGGAACTGGTCCATCATCAGATAAGGCCGCAAGGCAGGTGCTGATGTAAATCGTTTTGCACAACTCCCTTTACAACAGATACCTTTACTGTAAGGAACCGGTGGTGATGGTTGACGGGTGAGTTGGTTTAAGGGCTGATGCTCTTAGTGGGCTTCGGCCTACCAACTCATTAAGCCTTGTCCTCCATTGATTGCTGAGAAATTGCATACAGGAGGGATTAGAAGGTCCGAACTCCTCAACAAGAAGTTGCTTATATGGCTACAAACATATGGCATAAATTGCTACCTGTGTGAGCCTGGTAAGCCACACGGGGACGCTCGTAAATCGTGAATAATTTACTGAATGGAATTGGTCCATCATCAGATAAGGCCGGAAAGGCAGGTACGGACGTAAATCTTTTTCACTACTGTATGTATGTATATATGTATGTATGTCTGTCTGTGTGTACGTACGTGTACATATGTATGTATGTGTGTGATTCTGCAATTAGTTTCCACATAAAATTATCCAACATAATTCTGTTAAATGCGTTGGTAACACATGTTGATGGGCATATAAAACCTTTAGAAGAAGCATTACTAGTTTTCAAGTTTTATCTGGGCATAGAGCTGGAAAAGTTTCTTACTTTATTTGAAGAAGTTCACATACAAGTTTAAACAAAGTACATCAAAGCATATTTTTGAAATTTGAAAAAACCCCTTTATTTTATTGAAACTGTTATATTGTCCTCTTTTTATTTTGAAACAGGCAATCACTTTGGCTAAGACATGTGAAGCAACTACAGAAATGCGTGAATGCCGTTCACCCAAAGACTGGTCGTTATTGGCTTTGCAAAACACACGTACGGGCAAATCCCACTATTTAGTCATATGCAGATGTCCTGATCATTTCAAAATGGGTAAGTACATTTGTAAAAGCTTAAATAAACTGGGAAAGAATTCAAAATATTTATATAAGTTTTGTACTGAATAAACGTTTTTCAATGTTACGACAAATATCAAATTCAACTATAAAACTCGTTTTTGCATAAGGATCATATAAAGCAAACTTTGAAAGTAACTTCAAATTGTCCATCTTCGTCACGAATTAAAAATTTTGTCTTTGCTGCAATATCGTGTGTGCCCTTGCTAAAGCCCTTAAACTTACAAATCGCTGTACTGCAGTTGTTTGTCAATTTTTAACTTAATTCCTGTTCCATGATTTCGAACGTAATCGTTCGCATGCATCCTGATCGATAAAATAGGTAATGTGTAGTCTATTATGATTTCCTTTTCATACAGATTTGTCTTTACTTCCGTACGATTTGCTACGTTAAAGCTAACAAGTTGTTCAGTTTTCTAGCGAATGTTAACGTTCGAGATCATAAAACAGGCCGTTAAACATTTAATATTCGACTCTAAAAACTGTGCAGGGAATTTTTCTTTATCGTTTTTATCTTCATTTAATATGGAGAACATCAATGTGTTTTTAATAAATATCCAACGCCAACGATAATACCAAACTGATGGTTTTATTTGGCCTTTGCGGCTTTGCATACGCATACAGAGGACGGCCGCCGAAGTTTTCTATGACCATTTTGCAGGTATTTGAATTTCGTTGATGCAGCGTTAAATCTTTTCATTTAATTCACGGATGGTTGTGGGCTTGTAGACATTGACCTGTGATTTCAAATATCTCCATAACCAAATCTAACGGTATTATATCACACGATTTAGGGGACCAATTCCCATGACCGAAACAAGAGCTTACACGGTCTGCAAATATCTCATGCAGTAATTAAATTGTCTAAAGGATTGTCTAGCACCGTATTGTTGAAACCACATATTGGTCACGCCACACCAATATTAGAACTGCGTTGTCATGTTGCGATATCAAGCACCAATAGCTGTCACAGCTTGACCAGCCTCAGTTTCAGCAAACAATATGGTTCAATTTTGCCTCCAGGCCAAAATCCCTACAAAACAGTTGTGGACGCTTTTCATTTTCGACAATCACAAACCCGAAATATTGGCCATCAAGGTAAATATGTGCTTCATCGCTAGGGATGAGTTGCCGTGAAATCAGCATGCTCAATACTATTGACTAACATACGTTGTTCTACCATGAAACGCGCCATTTTTAATAACCCTAAGCTGTCAGCTGTCGAACTGTGTTTAGAGTTGCCAATACTTTACTGCATTAATAATAACGAAGGATTTTCAATAAGGGCGAATAAAAGAAAAAGAAGAATAAAACAAGCTATGTGTGAGGCATTCCTATTTTATTTGAAGCGATTATTTATGGAATATAAAATCGTTGAAATGGCCATCACGACCATTATTCACGATTAGTTTCATTTTCAATGACTCTGCCGGACGGCTCCGTCTTTGTTGTTTATTGAACAACTTGAACAGTTACGTTGACTTTAAATACATACATAGGTCGATTGCAGTTTACTGGCATACTTCACGATAACTTCCCTACAATTTTGGTGCGGTCAAACGGCATGACATTATCACGTCAGCTCGGCGTCAGCTAATCATGCTCCTAAATCGTACATGCAGAATGTGCATCGTACCGTCCGCTGTTTGGCACGCAGCACCATTCTGCTGAAACCACACATTGTTTACGTTCATAGGGTTCAATTTGGGTTACCATCATTCTGTAGAGTTCGTCATTGACGCTGATGGTCTCATAAACATTTTTGAATAAGCTGGGAACCAATTAAGCCGCCGGCGAAACCCCGGACCAAACAGTAACTTTTCGTGGATGTATTGCTACGTGGTGACTCCTGATGGCCTGGCGTCTTTGCAAAGACAACTTTCAAGGGCCACCACGTCAGCCGTGAAATGGCTCTTTAGTGCACTTGAATAGTAAACAACAAATTAGACAGATGCGCCACCAAATCAATACCGCAAGGTTCCGTTCTTTCTCCTACCCTATTTCTTATTTTTCTCAACGACCCTCTCTACCAAACTTCCAACCCTATCCACTCTTTCGTGGATGACAGCAGCATTTGCCACTCGTACTCTTTTAGTTATAGGCCCAGCCTATCAGAGATCGCTGCTAAGAGGCTAAATATGAACGACTCACTGAATAATGACCTTCTATTAAACTCCGAATGGGGCCGTAAAACCGGGTCGCATTTAACGCTCGTAAGACCCCATGTTTTTATCAACACACAAACAAACGGCCACAAATGCTGCTTCATCTGTACTCACAGATGGTATAAATAATGAGGAATCGGATGCTCTTGATATTCTTGGAATGAAGATACAGTGCGACGTTCGCTGGACAGAACACATTTTTCATGTCTGTAAAGAAGCATTTAAGTCCCTCGGTTTTTGAAACGATGTAAGATGTACTTCACTCCATCCGACCTCCTTACCATTTAGTAAGGAGGTCGGATCAGGATTCCGACCGAAAATGGAATGAAGATACAGTGCGACGTTCGCTGGACAGAACACATTTTTCATGTCTGTAAAGAAGCATTTAAGTCCCTCGGTTTTTGAAACGATGTAAGATGTACTTCACTCCATCCGACCTCCTTACCATTTAGTAAGGAGGTCGGATCAGGATTCCGACCGAAAATAGAATACAACTCTCATGTTTGGGCCGGTGCCTCAAAGTCTATTTTGGGGTTACACGACCGTGTACAGGATCCAACTCTATTGACTCACTGGAGCATCGACGCAGTGTAGGGTGCGTTACTCTGTTCTATCGTTACTACGATGGATTTTGCTCTGACGGGATTAGGGATATGGTTCCCGAAACCCACACATTTTTACGTAACACACGGTTATCGTCCAGGGCGCATCCATTTGTGGTCGATTGCCCGGGGAATCGTGCAACGCATTACAGAGAGAATTCGTTTTTCGGCCGCACGCTTCGCCTATGGTATAAGTTATCTACAGACGTGTAGGAAAGTTCAAGTCATAAACACATACTCCCTCTTTTCCCCTCCTCACAACCTATTTTCATAGTTCTGGTACAAAGCACTGCATGTGTAGGGGTCATCCCCTGAGCACTAGTCCAAGTTAAAAAAAATATATATATGTATCGGTCACAGGACGACAACATTGCGTAAACACCCATATCACTATATATTGCAACATAGTTATAACTAAAAAAAAACTTGTTTCGAGAAATACATTTCAAATTTTTAGTTTCCATACAAATCTTAGCAAATATATCCTAAAGTAAAAAACTTGTTTCGAGAAAAATACATTTCAAATTTTTAGTTTCCATACAAATCTTAGCAAACATATCTTAAAGTAAACAGTTTAAAGGTAGTTTGGATAAATTTTTGGCACAATATAAAAGGTAATACTGTTAACAATTCTGCATTGTTAACTCGATTTGAGATATGACTATGTTGCAATAAAGGAGCGATATGTACTATGTGATTTCTTTATTCCAAATTACAGATATTTGGGGTTGCTGGTTCTAAGAATAGATTTTATGCATTTTGTTTTTTTGTTCTTTTAGAGGGTCCCATGGCTCATGATCAACCCACTTACGCCAGCGTTCCCGGTATACGTGTGTTTGGCATGATGTGTGTCAAGCCAGGCTATTCAGTTCGCAAGCCTTCTTCCCAACCGCCGAAGCGTTACCAGTTACAAAAACCCTTCTACAGACCTGCCTCCCAAACTTCTTACGTTCAAAACAACATCGGTAGCAATAAAGATGCCTACGGCAGACCCTCATACGGCAGCAGTTCATCATCACAAAATTCTCAACTATCCACATCATCGTCCCACTTTAATACAGCTGCCAGCAATAACTATCATGCAGCTGACACCTACCAGTCCCAAGGGAATTATCAATATTTAAATAGACCTGAAAGTATATCGTCTTCTGCGTTTAACAGCAACAACAACAACTATAGACCAGAACCGGTGTCCATTAATAACTTTCCCGGAGCTGGTTATGGGCGTAACAACGAACGCGAAGGGGATGCTGGCATAGAGGCCGCCACCGAAGTAGACAATAAACTATTGATCAATACTTCTACACAAGCTGCCGAGGAGACCAATACCACTTTGAGTGAAGATACCACGAAGACGGAAGTGTTGAAAAGAGAAAAAAGATCGTTGATCGAAAACACCATAGACGCCGATGAAGAAGTGCCCGACTTTCCCTGGGATCGTGTTATAGAGTTTGAGAAAACTTTGGTATGGGATTAAATTTAATTTAAAAAAAAAAGAATGATAAAATGCTGAAATAAAAACAACTGGGGTGTAGGTAGAATTTACAAATTGAATAAAAAAATTTCATATAATTTTTAGGGTTTTTGGATAAAGAGATTTTTAAGATTTCGCACTCAACAAAATTTCAAATTGTTATGCTAAAAAGACAAATAACTGTGACTGACTGAAAGGAAAGGCGTGAAAACTTCATTTAATAATTTTTGTTTTTTTTTTTAGAGATTTTGTCAACAGATTTCATTTTAAGTAAAACTTTTATAATAATTATCATAAAAGATATAAACTGTAATTTAATATAAAATCTAAGCTAGTTTAAGCTATTGAGAAAAACATTGTCAAAGAAAAATATTACAACGAATTGATTAAATAATTGCTATTTTTAAGTATATATTTTCCATATAAAAACAGAAATGATTATTTAATTAATTTGTTCTTATTTTTCACATTTGCAAATAACTTTCTTTTTTAATTTTATTGAGAAGTATATAAAAAAATAAAGAATAAAAAAATTATAGTAATAGTTTTAATTAGAGCTATTTATTAAATTAACAAGTAAAATAATTAAACAAAATGAAATTGTATGGCCTGATTGATTAGCAGGACTATTAAACAATAAATAATATCAATTTAATTAATGCATTTATTTCAAACAAAAATATGTACACACAAAATTAAAATTGGATTCTTTTTTTATAATTAAATTTTAAGCGGCATTTACTAGTTTTTAATTATTTAATTTTATAGAAATAAATATTAATATTTAAAACTAAAAGCAAACTAAACAAATTTATTATTCATGTAACGATTGCATTTCAAAATTTTATGTAATAAGAACTTTTTGTTTTGAATGCAAAAGTACTTTTAATAAAAATTTATAGAAAAATACTCGTATTTTGAAAATTTTTTCTACGCAAACGTAAGTTTTTTTTCATACATTTATTTATTGAATCTTGAAAATATGAACTAACAATAAGGCCCAGTTTTTGAGTACGTATTTAAATGTTATTTAACTTTATATTCCATTTAAATACCAGAATCAGTTTTTCACTACAAATTTTGACTGAACTTAAATGCCTAAACTTCTTCATTTAAGTTTTATTTAAGTTTGGTTGTGTTCATTTACTAAAAATTTTTACAAATTTGTAACAATTGTTACCAGAAAGCGTTCATTAACCCAAAAAATTTGCAACGAGGGAGCGTCAGAAGAGTGTAAAAAATTGAGGGACAGAAAAATTTTTGCAAGCTTTTACAAGTAAAAGGTGTATTCCACGAGATCTCGGACTAGTTCAGACTAATGAGAGTAAAAAACAAATTACTCTCTAAATTTGAACATTTTACCCAAAACTGCTGGAACGCAACAAACCACAATTGAACATCTTGCAATAGTAGTGCTGCTTACTTTTTAGGTTATAGTATATTTTAGTGATTTTAGACGCTTAAAACGTATAACATCACATAAACAAGAGATTTGTATTATTGACAACAGCTGTAAAATTAAAAGCAATGTAAAAAATATGTTTATAAAATGAAAAGCCAAATAACAATTGCATGTTGTGTTTACAACCTCACAACGTTATTTTTAGTTTGTGCAACCTTTCATTTGGCTTTTAACTAATTTTTAAACAAAATTTTTTCCCCCAATTTGCAAATTTTCAGATTATATTTTCAGTATCATATGTATGTAAACATAAAGCAGCTGATTCACCAATTCCAGTCCGAGTTTGCCCAAGGGCAAATTTGTACAGGAAATTTAAAAAAAAAATGATTCTCTCATTTTCTCTCAAAATTGCACAAAAATTGTTACGTGGAACGCTTTTGGACTAGTTCGGAATGGTTCGTTATTCACGTGGAACACACCTAATATATTCATGTAAACAAATGAAAACTGCAAATATAAACTCAAAGTTCAAGATTATTTAAAGGTGAGATTAGAAATATTTAGCTTTAATGAAAAATAATTGCATTGAAAACAGAAAAAAAACAATTTATTTGTGATGAGTCTCGATTTTTTTATATACATTTTTGGTCGCATATCATGTCATTTACTTTGATAATACAAAAACAAACAAAATTGTATTGTACCTGGCCACTGATTATTTTATATACGTACATACGTACTTTCTACGTCAAATTGTGGCAGCTCTATTTGACTACTTCCGTATAACACACCAGAAAAAAAGAAACATGAACGAAAAAGAAAACTTGAACACAAATGATCGGCTTACTTAGCTCCCAGAAGTGAATAGTTCAGTTATACTAATTCGTTCACGAACTACCCAACTCTGCTTATCATTTTTAAAATAGTTTTTGTTATATTTAAATGCTTCTATTTGTTTTTATCTGGTTTTGTGATGCTGTGATCACAATCTATGAAAATGTCTATTGCTTTATGATCCTTTATTTTATTATTGATATTAGTGTTTGCTAGATGTTATTTCATTATATGTTATGATATAATCGATTATTGTTTTTGAGTTGAGAATTGTTATTCTAATATCTTCATTTATTATCTATTTTAAGCCATTATCATTTAATATACTCTCGATTCTATTTTTGTAGAAATGTGTTCTGCAATCAATTTTAAAATCACCAGCGACTATTGCATCACAGTTCCTTTCACATATTTCATCCGGAAAATCTTGCAGTGAGTCACACAATTCGGCCTCTAAATAACTTGGCGATCTACATATACAAGGTGGCACAAAAGTAATCCTCCTATCAGAAAATGCTATAGATTTTGCGATTGGCCCCTAATGTCAGTTCTGTTTTGACATTTGTGTGGTAAACACATGCGAAATACACGTTAATAAATAATGTTACGCCACACTGCTCCACAACGCGAAATATTGGTGAGTATTTATTTGACTCCAAGAGGAAGATGATTTTTCATCAAAAATAATCATGAGTGATTAGGCCCATTTCCATCTTAGCGGGTACGTAAATAAGCAAAATTTACGCTTCTGGGGCGCTGAAAGCCCGCGTGTAACCCACGAAGGGCCATTACACCCACTTAGTCACTATATGGTGTGCTGTTTTCGCTGGAGGAGTCATCGGACCTTTTTTCTTCGAAGACGTCGCGGGCCAAACGGTTACTGTGAGTAGTGAGCGCTACAGAGCAATGATCAAAGAGTTCTTTTTGCCGCAACTTGATGAGTTGGAATTGGAAAGCATGTGGTTCCAACAGGACGTGCCACAACCGATATGCTGAAGGATGCATTTCCCGGGCGCCTGAGATCCCGTTTTGGCGATTTGCACTGGCCAGCAATATCGCCTGATTTGACCGCTGCAGACTCCTTTTTGTGGTGCTTTTTGTAGTCGCGGGTTTATGTGAACAAGCCTCAGACTCTTGCAGCTCTTAAAGACAATATCCGTCAAGAATGTGAGAACCTATCACCGGAAGTTTTGGCCAATGTGATGGAAAATGCTACACAAAGGGCTCAAATGACAATCAACTGTGGCGGCGGCCATTTACATGACATCATATTCTCGACTTGATGTAAAAAATTAAGACCAAATAAAAATAATCCACAATAAGAATCAAAGTTCTTCATTTTTTTTTTTTTAAATTACAGCCAAACAACATCGGAAGGCTGTTTTTGCGCCACCCTGTATATTGCTATTACCATAAAGAACACGTTATCATTTTTTGCCATATATTCACTAATCCAGTACTCAGCATCTTTTACACATGTTAATAAATATGTCTGTTGACTTACCTAAAACTTCAGCATTAACAATAATATTACAGCTGTACATGGGACTGACGAGACGTTGAGGTTGACTTTGAAATGCTTGGCGACAGGCTTCTTTAGCAGCCGTTAAAACTTGTCCTGAAATTATTAAATGTTTTCAAATCAAAAAAGAATGTACACTTAACAACATGTGGATAATAATTTTATCTTACCTGAAAAAGGACCATAAGCTTTTGAATTTAAGTCTTCAGTGGTCTCTACTGACCACTCTAATACGATGAAGCAAACACCCTGCATGGGCTCCTCACATAAGGGGCCAGCCGATGCGGTCAGTTGGAAACCGTTTACAAAAGAACTATTGTAATCACGCCTGACATCTGCTTTTTCATTTATATCCAAATCTTCGGACCAGAAGCTGGGCTGCTCGTAATCGCTTAGATTTAGTAAAATATTACAGCCGCATTGGCGTGGCCCTAACGACCAAATGCGCTCTATTAACTCTTCTTTAGTTAAGGAAGTTAAACCTTGGGTATCAAAGTCTTTAAAAGCAGCTATTAATTGTAGTTTTATTTGTTGTAATAATTGTTTCGATTTCTCTGAAGTACTGCTAGATTTTGCACCGGTGACAAATTCTTTAAAAAATGCCTGGTATTTTTCTAAAATATCAGTAACAGCTTGCGGCAAAGGCAAGGCTATAATTTTTAATGTAGACAATTTGTTGAGTGTGGGCATGGTTATAATCTTTTTGGAAATATCTTTCTCTTCAGAAGTTCTAATAATGGCTTCATTGACCATATCCACAGTAGCTTCAGGCACTATAGTCTCACGGAACGATACAATTGGTTTCGAGACATTTACTTTAATTTTTGCATAGTTTTCCTCCAAATCATGGACACATTTTTCGACATGTACCTCACCCAAGGTTGTAATGACATGTTCTCCGGTGGGTTCCACCGAAACCTGTACACAAGCGTCGGCTTGATTGAGCAGTTTGAGGCCCTTAACTAGTTTAGGCATTTCAGAGGGATTTACCGGTTCTATTGCTACACGGAAAATAGGTGTTGCCATGACACTCAATTCACTGAAAGAGGTGCAATACATGGTGTTGCTTAAGGTACCAGTTTTAACAATGTCTTGGTCCAGGCCGCCTATACCCACAATATTACCAGCAGGTACCTCATCAAGAGCTTGCAGCTCACCGCCCATGAATAAATATAAATCGCCAATGGTCACTTCAGTTATATAAGGCGAGTTTAGGGAAAGAGATCTGTTTAAAGGAGAAAATTTTATTCAAATAAATGGTTTAATACACATAATTTTTCCACTTACTCTTTATTTCGAGGGTCATGTTTCGGTGCCAGATTGTACAATTTCATGCCCTTTTTCAAAGTCCCACTAAATATGCGTGCAAATGCCACAAACACAAATTCAGGCAATTCTTCTTCTTGTTTCATCGCCAATGCATTTTGCTTTTCCTCATCTTTTTGCTGCTCAATTTCCTGAGTAGACATTTTTTGCACGCCTTCAGTAATACTTTCAACTTCCGAATTTTTTACCGCTGCCATGTGTTTGCGTTCCTCAATACGTTTGCGTACTTCATCGCGCCTGAGCTGCAACTCTTGATCGGTTAAACGTTTCGGTTTGTTTTGTGGCAGCTGTGTTACATGAACTGGTGCCATTTTTGAGACAAACACTATAATGTTGTTGGATTGGGCATGACATTTTTTGAAATCTTCTTTCAAAGATAATGATTCGCTAGGATAAGTATTTAAATCGACATTTTCTGGGTAAAGTAAACGTTGAGCTCTTTCATCGTTGATACTATTTGGGGCTGGCACATGTTTGATTACCATTTCCAATATTGTGCGATCAATGGGGAGCCATTGGCCTAAGACAGTTTTGATTTGAGCTTTTGGATCACCAAGTCGCAAATCACGTGCTTGCAGTTTAATACCCAACTTTTCGGCGATAACTAAAATAAACACAATAAAACATTTAGGGGAAAATTAAAGGGAGCACTCATACAAGAAAAATTGTTTGCATAGGAAAAAACATTAGGTGTGCTTCTTTACCCTACTTTAGTATTCCACGGGAACCCAACTTGCACGAAAAACATTCCCGTATATTCGTTTAATTGGAAATGTATCTGTTGGCCCTTAGGTTGAACCAAGCAGACAATTAAAAATAAAACAACTTTTAAGAGCAACTAACTTTATTGAATTTTATACAGTTTATTAAATTCTATGCGGTTTAATAACTTTTATGAAATTTACGTTGCTTTAAAACAATTTGTTTTCCACTCTGCCTGATCAACTAAAAAAGAACCATGATTTTTCATTACAATGTATTTTAAAGCAGTAGCTGATCATCAGATTGAACCATTATTAAACAAGAGAGAATACATAAATATGTATGTTTATGCGTACATATGTATGTATGCAGGTATGTATTATATACTTGTTTTAACGGGCAACAAATTAAGTAAATAAGAAAATAAATTTATACTAAAAGACAGTGGCGGCGGTAACATTCCCCCCCCTTGTAAGCGATCTAGGGACTCGTGAGCTTGCCATCATTATTATTACCGACGTCCAGAACCGCTATTTTGGCTACTGGTCTTTCAAACGTACCGCAACTGGTTTTAACTTTGACACGACGGACCTGCCCATCTTTTGCTGTAATTGTTTCAGTTATAACGCCTTTGGGCCAACTGTTGCGTGCAAATGTATCGTCCACTACTATTATTATGTCGCCGACAGATGGTGGTTTAACCTTTTCGAACCATTTACTACGTCGGATTAAAGTTGGGCCATATTCACGGATCCATCTTTTCCAAAAATAGTTTGCGAACTTTTGAGTTTGGTGCCAACATGGACGAAGGTCGTAGTCAAATTCACATAGCGGTTTGTATCCATCTGCGGTCCCGAGTAGAAGATGGTTTGGTGTGAGAGCATCATCTTCAGCTGAATCTAAAGCCACAAAGGTTAAAGGTCGCGAATTAATTATGAATTCAACTTCCCATAGAGCACTTCTTAAAGTCTCGTAATTAAACTTGAATGCGGGGCACATTGCATAGAGGGTATCTTTTACTGTGCGAACCAACCTTTCCCAGGCGCCCCCCATATGTGGTGCTGCGGGAGGATTAAATTTCCATTTTATTTCATCGTATTTGACGATGACCTGATGGAAATTGATATTTTTCTTTTCTTCCCGAAGTATTTTTTCCGCCGATTTAAAATTTGTGCCGTTATAGGTGTAGATCTCCTTCGGTGAGCCACGGCGACTTATAAAATTTTGGATACACATGATACATGAGCTTGTGTCAAGACTGTGAGCTACTTCAATATGAATGGCTCGTATTGTCAGACACGTGAATAATACGCCCCACCGCTTTTCTCTGTGTCTACCTACTGCTACGAAGAGTGGGCCAAAGAAGTCGATGCCTACGTATGTGAATGGGCGTTCAAAGCTAGCAAGTCTAGCAGCTGGTAAAGATGCCATCAATGGCGGTTGAGGTGCAGCAGCTTGGTTCTTGCATTTCTGACATTTAGAGCGAACTTTTTTGTATACGACTCTCAGCTTTGGTATGTGGAACTTCGCTTTAATTCTGCAAATGGTAGCTTCGTGCAGACAATGATGAAAGTCTTCGTGGTATTTTCGTACTAACAGAAACGTTATGTAGTGTTCGTTGGGTAAGACGATAGCATTATTACTATTTAAAGATTCAGCTCTGCCACGGGTTTTTAAGATTTCGTCGTCATCAAGGAAAACGTTCAGCTGTCTGAGATTGCTACTGGGGTATATTTTATTATTATTTTTGAGGCACCAAATTTCCTCAGAATATTCCGCGGTTTGGGCGTATTTCAACAATATAATTTTGGCTTTTTGTATGTGTTCATAGCACATACCTTTTGCTTTTTCTTTTCGTACAATAGATTTTAGCTTGTCTATATAATACACAAACCACGAAATTGCCATGTAGAGCCGCTTCCAATTTGAGAAGTACTCAATGTTGATTGTGAGGCTGCTTGACTTACAGATAATCAGTAAGTGATTTCGAATTTCTTCTTTATTGGTGTCCCCTAGATCTGTGCACTTAGGCCACATACTTTGTTTATATTTAAGGAACTTAGGGCCATTGAGCCACAAATCGTCTTCCGATGAACCATTTTTGGTAGCAAAGTCTGCAGGGTTTGATTTAGACGGCACCTAATTCCATTGATTTAAATTTGTAGATTCTAAAATTTCTCCAACTCTATACATCACGAAAGGCTTGAAATTTTTTGGATCCATTGACAACCATTTTAAGACCGTTCTTGAGTCGGACCAAAAGACATTTTCTTCACAATTTAAGCGTGTTGCATCTCGAATTTTTGCAGCTAAACGTGTGCCAATCAATGCTGCTTGAAGCTCTAACCGAGGTATTGATATCGGTTTAAGCGGGGTGACCTTTGATTTAGCTGCCACTATAGACTTCGACACTGTCATTATGTTGAACACGAAAATAGCATACAGCAGCGTATGCGTTTTCACCAGCATCGACGAACGTGTGTAGTTGAACCTTGGAAGTCGGTGCGAAAAGAGTGGAATAACATCTGGGAATTTTGATTGACGTTATTTTTAGTAAATTTGATAGCCACATGTGCCATTTTGTATATAGCTCTTCGTGAAGCTCATCATCCCAGTTTATTCCTGAGCGCCAAATATCTTGAAGTAAAATTTTAAGGCCTATGGTGTAATGCGAAACAAAGCCTAGTGGGTCAAAAATTGACATTAGGACTTGGAGAACTTCCCTCTTAGTTGGCACGGCAGCTGTATGGAACACATCCCGTTTCAACTTCGAGAATCTGGAATTATACCGAAAGACGTCATTATTGGACTCCCAATACATACCAAGAATTTTTTCTAGAGCTCCAAATGAGTTTTCTGCTGCTGACCCGTCTTGATGCAACTGTTGTCTTACAAAATGAGAGTTCGTCGCCCAGTTTCTCATGTGGAAACCACCAGAAGCATGAATTGTTTTCACTTCTGTTGCTAATTTTAATGCCTCTTCTTCGGAATCCACGCTGTCGATAAAATCATCCATATAATGATAGTGTTGTATCGCTTTAACAGCTCGGGGATACAAAGTTTTAAATTCTTCGGCATTTTTATTTCTGACGAAATGAGCGATGCAGGGAGCACAGCTTATGCCGAAGGTTTATTATTAACATTTTCGAACCATAAAAATCGTTGAGCATGCATGTCATCATCTCTAACGTTGATACGGTGAAACATTTCAGCAATATCACCACAAATGGCTATTTGCCCGACGCGAAATTCGATCAAAATGTTGAAAAGCGATGAGAGTAAGTCAGGGCCACAATTAATAAAGTCATTTAGTGATTTATTATGCGACTTTGCGGCTGCGTCCCAGACCAGGCGAATTTTACCTGGTTTGTTTGCATTGAGAGCGACAAATATTGGTAAATACCATGTGCGGCCAGGATGTGAAAACATTTCAGAATTTAAGACCTTTCGAGCATAACCTTTGAATAGCAACTTATCGATTTCAACTTGCATTACCTGTTGTAACTCAGGATCTTTTTCAAACTTCTTTTGTAGGCATTTCAGGCGATGGCATGCGGCCTCGTAGCTCTCTGGCAGTTGCAGCACTTCTTCTTTCCATAATAGACCCACCTCAAATTGTTGATTCTTCTTAACTGTTGAGCTTTCGAGTATTTTAATAGCTCTATTATTTTCGGGCGATAGAACATTTTTCTCTTTGGGCGCTTCAAGGGCGAAGTGTTCTTTCACTTTATCGTGCAACTCATCATAACGCTTTTCACAGCCACATGTATGTACATTTAATGATGATGTTTGGTTTGAACCTTCAGCGCTACCTTGAAGTGTCCATCCGAGACGCGTTTTAGACGCAATTGGTTGACATCTTTTACCTTCTCTTATTTTCAAAGGAACGGCTACTCTCCAATTATTTAGGCCTATAAGGATCATCGGCTTGGCGTTCTTGTACGACTGCACAGGCAAACCTTTTAAGTGCGGGCAATCTTTCAAAATATATTCAATATTAACTGATTGCATAGGCAAGCCAAGATTTTTTACCGTTCGCACGTCGTAAAGGGTGAATCTATTTTCACTTTTAGCACCAGAAACATCAATGTTAATTTTGACAGAATTTTTCTCAGATCGAGTAGTATCGCCAGTCCATTGTAGCTCCAGAGGCTCTTTTTTGCCAACTTGTCAAAAAGGCTTTGCTCCATTAATGTAACGGATGAACCTTCGTCTAAAAAGGCAAATGTTTCCGTGGAACTGCCGTTACAATAAATACGGATAGGCAATATTCTGAACTATTGTTTGCATTGACTGCTGTTATTGTGAGCATTTAAATTTCCGCTGCGCCCTTGTGCCACTGCTTCTAGATTTTGAAAGGTCTGTATTGTATACCTATGCAATAAGGGATGATGCTTTGCAGAACAACTATTAATGTCACATACTTTTTTAGAAAAACATTTGCGCCGATGAGCATTTAAACACTGACGGCATAATTTGTTTTGTTTCACTATATTCCACTTCTCATCTAGACTTAAAGCATGAAACTCACCAAAATTCTGAATTCTGTGTTGTTGGCTCTTGCAAAAGTTACAAAATAGTTTGTTGTGATACATTGGCTCAGAGTGTGTATGCAGTGAAGCAGGTTTTTTCGCTCCTCAAGGGGGCACGACCTGGCTTGCAGCGCCGGCTATATTATAAATCCAATCGCTGAACGCTTTTACCACTGGGACTTTCTCATCTTTCATATGCATTGCCCAATTTAATTTGTGGTTGTCAGGTAATTTGTCGAGTAGCGTTTTAACGAGCAACGGATTATTTAAATGAGCTGTTAAATTGCAGGCTTCCATCGTTGAGCAAATATTTCGTATAGCGAGCGCATATTCAATGAGGCTGTCGAGCCTGTCTTTAAGTGGAGGTATTTTTGTGACTTTAGCTATCATGGTCTCCAATATATGTTCTGGACGACCGAAACACATTTCTAAAGTTTGTATAATTTCGTTCACCATAGACGGAATAAGTAATTTGCTTTTCACCAATTCTCTGGCACGACCACGAAGACACAACTGCAGACGCATTAAATTTTCACCATCGGTATAGCCCGCTATTTCCGTGCTATTTTTATAATTACTTATAAATAATGGCCAGTCTTCTGGGTTGCCATCGAAAGGTGGTAACTCTTTTGGGATTACCTGCCTCGCTGCAATTTGCGCCGCGTTGGGCTGAAAACTTGAAATATTAAGCAAAGAATTTGAACCTTGGCATGCATCACCTTGTGTAAGAATACCATATTTTTTCTCCAAATAATGCCTTTGGAGTTTCCTTTCTTCTTCAAGCATCTGCAACTTTAATTGCGTGTGGGACGGCAATGACGCGGATGACTTGCTTGAACCACAAAAATAGTTACAATTTTGATGTGCAAACTTGTCGCCTGTTGTTGCTGTGTTCTGCAAAACATTTCCCGTATCTGACATTGGATTACTCTTTTCATATCCATCTTTACCTATGTTTGATGGCTGATGAGTTTTTTCCCCTGACGATGGTCCAGGCGCATCTGAAAGGGGCTTCCGTATGTAGTTAGGAGATGACGATAGTTGCAAGCCAGCGGTAAACTCTGTTGTAGCATTATTGTGCGGTTGTGTACGTGGGGCCACGTGGGAAGTACTATTTTTATTATTGACGCAAGAACAACTCCAGCTCACATTTGCAATGTCACTATTTACTCCAACGCACTCAAAATGATACCACTTATCACATGAGTCGCACTGCACCATTTTTTCCGTATCTTTTTCTTGGCATTTGTTACAGTTGAAGTCCGTTTGCGACATTATTTTACCTTTTATTTTAGACAAGATTTTATAAATCAAATTGAATTTTCAAATTATGGCTCAACTTATTTGATTTTATTTTCATAAATTTATAAAATTGTTTTAAAGAATTGTTGGCCCTTAGGTTGAACCAAGCAGACAATTAAAAATAAAACAACTTTTAAGAGCAACTAACTTTATTGAATTTTATACAGTTTATTAAATTCTATGCGGTTTAATAACTTTTATGAAATTTACGTTGCTTTAAAACAATTTGTTTTCCACTCTGCCTGATCAACTAAAAAAGAACCATGATTTTTCATTACAATGTATTTTAAAGCAGTAGCTGATCATCAGATTGAACCGTTATTAAACAAGAGAGAATACATAAATATGTATGTTTATGCGTACATATGTATGTATGCAGGTATGTATTATATACTTGTTTTAACGGGCAACAAATTAAGTAAATAAGAAAATAAATTTATACTAAAAGACAGTGGCGGCGGTAACAGTATCACTAACATATTTGTTATTTATATTTCCCTTTCAAAACTAATATTTTCAATTCATATAAATTGTAATGGTTTAATTTATTAGCTTTTGCTAAGAACATAAAAAAACTGTGATTTTAACAGCAATTGAAAACAAGAAATCAAATGTCATTTTAGCGTACAGGTAAAGTATGCCCATTTCAGCATTAACATTTTTAAAGTTAACGTTAGCTTCTCAAACGAATGGTAAGCTAACAGCAGGAGGTCTCTCTCATTCGTGGTTCGCGGCCCAATCTTGATTGAACCAACATAATTCGCTATATAACATTTTGAGAGTGAACCAACTGGGTTCATTTTGAATCTCGTTGCGAACCATGCAAGACTACTATCATCTCCAAATTTTATAATAAATTATCGCTAGTTTATCTGAACTAGCTCACAAAAAAAATGTAAACAAAGAAAAAACAGAGAATTAATGTGTGTAAAATTAAAAGAAACACATTTAATATACAAAAACTGGATATTTACATAAAGATTTGAATAAAAATTAAAAAAATAGTGAAATGTTTGCACAAAATATGTAAATATCTGTGTGAAGCAAAAACAACCGCCTGAACACCTAAAATCAAGATCGCAATCGCGGTTAGAGAGCAAATCAAGTGTTGCATATTACCGTCTGAACATGGTATAGCAATTGTTTTTGCACACAACGTTAGGAAATTGTTCTTAACAATTGCTTACCAAGCTTTGTTAAGATTTTTTGCATACGGCCGTTACAAGTTATTTTGTGAACATAAAAATAATTCAAATAAAAATAATTTATAATTGTGAAAAAAGTTGCAAATATTTTTGACAAGCATAGCTTACCACATGCATGTTATAGCATGTTCACGCGAAGGCTTATATTCGAGGTTCGCTCTCTCATTCGTGGTTCGCCGCCCAGTCTTGATTGAACCAACATGATTCGCCATAAAATTTTTTTTTTTTTTGTTATCTGGGACCAGTACTCAGGGGGTGACCCCTACATATGCAGCGCATTGTACTGGAACTGGGAAAACAGGGTATGATGAGGAGGAAAGAGGGAGTAGTGTTCGCGAAATGTTACGATAACAACACGAAAGACTGAAACAAACTCTATTGCAGCATTTAAAATGTTGGAATTAAATTAGTTAAAACTGATCAGTGCCAAGTGTATATACCTTCGAGACTGCTCAGATTAGCAAAATTTAGTCCAATACCTTCCACACTACAAGGTAATTAAATTCATCGAAAAAAAATATTAATATTGAACATATAAAGAAAACACGGACAACGGTGAAAAAAAGACAAAAAAAAAAAAGAAGAAACATGTGTATCATACTGCTACCTATTCCGATGCACTTTTATTTCATACGAAATTGGTAATAAACATACATATATAGAAAATACGGACAACGGTAAAAAAAAAAGAGAAAAAAAAAAACAAAAATAAACACGTGTACACAACTTGCCACCTATTACGGTGCAATCCGGCCTTATACGAATTTAATTAATGAACATACACATATTGGAAATACGGACAGCAGTAACAAAAGACGTGTGCACCTGATGAGAGACAAAACAGAGCGAACCAACTGCGTTCATTTTGAATCTCGTTGCGAATCATGCAAAACCTACTATCATCTCTAAATTCGATAATAACTTATCGCTAGCTTATCTGCACTAGCTAAAAAAAATGTATACAAAGAAAAAACAGAGAATTAATGTGTGTAAAATCAAAAGAAACCCATGGAGCATATAAAAATTGGATACTTATATAAAGATTTATATAAATATTGAAAAAAAAATAGTTAAACGTGAAAAGTGAAAATATGTAAACATCAGTGTGAAGCAAAAAATAACCGTCTGAACACCTAGTTTCGCAATAGTGGTTCAGAGAGCGAACAAGTATTTCATATTTCCGTCTGAACATGGTATTATTGTCGTATTGCTGTAATTTTTTTCACTTGCTACTATCATCTCCAAATTAGCTACTAAATTATCGCTAGTTTATCTAAATAAGCTTTAAAAAAATGCAAACGAAGAAAAAATGTACAAAATAAATTTGGTTTTTGTACAAAAGCAAAAATCTAATTGAAAAACAGATAATTAAAGTTTTAAACTAGGATTGCCCAAGCCCTATGCGATTGGTGCTCATTTATTTTTGTAAACAGTAAAATTACTGACTGAAAACGTAATATTACGTAAAACTGTAAAAACACATCAATTTATTTGTTTATTTTAATTTTTTTTATTATATATTAAAAAAAATTAGTTCTTATTGCTGCCAATTTGTAATTATTGTGGCAGGACCGCATTTAATTTTTGCAAAAATAGAAATTAGTCCGTTCGCACCCAGACCATACAAATATCCAACATGCAAATGTAATTTAATCACACATACAAATACAAATTAATCACCATATGAAGTTTGCAAGATACAAATTGTTTTACCCTCCATTTCTTGATATTCTCTTCTTTTAATCCTTATTTTTTAATTTCCACAATAAAAGTAAACTTTTACGCCATTCTAAACATTATTACAAAAAAACATTTGCATGATTCACTCTGTATGCTTCATCTTCCACCACCTCACTCAGCAAAAATTTCATTGCAATGACAAAATTTACACACCCATTCACAATGTTTGCACGAAAATCAAACATTTTTGATTTTCGTGCAAACATGCTTCAAATATTTGTACAAACTAGCAAACACCCCCACAAACGAACAAAAATGTTTGCACGAACCTAAAATTTTGACATGTTTGACAAGCAGTATGTGTGGTTTATTTGGCCCTTAAGTTGGCAGCAGCAGCAAATGCTGTTGTGAAGCCATGCTGATTTGATGTCGTTAAAATAATCTTCATCTAAACATAATTATTTTTGTTTTTTACAGATAGCTGCTTGCTAATAATCGTTTTCTCTACAGATATGCATTTTATTTTTGACAGATTGCTGTCGTCTATGTGTTTAAAGTTTTATGTGTGTAAAATAAAAAATAAAACAAATTGAACATAAGTATAAAAATTAGATATTTACATAAAGATTTTAATAAAAATTATTTAAACATCATGCGTTGTTTTAAAACTAACCATTTTTCAAAATCTTTATAAAATGTTCCTATCTCATTTTAATCTATTCAACATCTTTCGGTTACTTCAGTGTCATCACTAGAAAAGTGACAATAATCGCATCGCTAGAAAAACGTAATTTGTTTTGAAATTAAAAAAAGATCATAATTTATTTATCATGTGTCAATTGTTTGCATGCATGGTTTCTTCCTTAAATTTTTTTCTGTAATGCCTTTTTCTGTGTTTTTGGTAAATTTTATTCATGTGCCCTACATTTTATTTATAGCCATATTCGGCAAAATTTTGCGTGCGTACTAAATTGTTGGAAACCCAAATATTTTTGATTGATAGTATATGGTAGATGTGAGTAGTTTGTAATAGACTTTTTACACTGATTAACATCGACCATCATTTTCCGAAAATTTTAACATCTTTCCATATGAAATACGTTGTCCTAAATATCAACATTTTTCAACATCTTTATAAAATGGTCCTATCTCATTTTATTCCATTCAACATCGTACGATTATTTAGTCCCATCACTAGAAAAATGGCAAAGTGCTGTCCACACCTGATATGAGAACACTAACAGGAAGAGCAAAATACTGTTACTGTCAGGTGTAGACTGCGAATATTACTGTTTTCTTGCCGTCTTGACACGGCTGTTAAGACGTCTGTTTTAAAAGCTCTGTCTTAACAGAAAATGACATTTTAATATGAAAAAAGTAAAAATAGTTTCAAATTAAAAGAAATTGGCAAAAAAAGGTTTGAGTTCCTATTTTAGATTGCAAATTTTGCAATAAAAACATGTTTTTTACACAAACTATAAAAAAGGACATAAAAAGTGGTGATGTGCTGTTGTTGACAGAGTTGAAATAATGAAAAATCAAGACATACGGGTACTCCACCATCGGCTCGTCAAAGGTATGTTGGAACAGTATGTCTTAACGGCTTTTCATGTCTAATAGTACGTTTCCATATAGGTAGTTTGGGCCAAATCATTTCATTTGTTCAAATTAAGTAATTTGTGACATGATTTCCCATACATTTTTCATATTATCAAATTATCTCAAATGACTTAATTTGTTTCAAATTAAGTCGAAATTTGTCTGTGCAGCACTGCGCTATTGGTATTCTTACAAATTGGGGCATCCATTATTAGTGAGTTACAGTTCGAAAAAGTGACATATAAATAAAATTCACAATGGCTGATTTTATTTGTTTATGAAATGAAAGAAACATTTGTTGTTAATATTATTTTCCCTATTTATAGTTTTTTTTTTTTTTATTCTCTTATACTAAATATCTTTTTTTTTAAGTGTATGAAAGCCATTTTATTTCCCCGCAAACAAAAAAAAAAAAAAAAGAATATAAGGAAGACGAAACTACTTTATTTGTTTGCGAATTATATACTCCAAAGCAGTGATATCTATAGCAAATTTACGAATTCGTTTCGAGAACTTGTCGGTAGCCATAGCGATTTCATTAGGCATAGGCATCTATCTAAAGGTGGATTCATCAAGGGTAATTTTTTTAAGTTAATTGCTTTTTGAACTTTATTTAATTGGGGCGTAACCTCATCGGCATCATTTTCGTGTTCTTTAAGTAGGAAAATATAAGAAAATGTAAGCAAGTCACAGCCGGCTAGTGCACTAATTTGTCCAATATTTTTACGTACCCATAACCAATGTCGGATATTCAGATTTCTTAACATAGTCGTAAATAGCCTTGGATATCCTTATATTCATATTGCTTATCTTTATTGGCAACATGACAATCAAGAATGCGGCCGACAAATGGGGAAATCAATAATGCTTGGTTTCTGGAATTTTTGCGACTTGGATTTAAGTAATAATTTAATAAAAATGCGTTCCTTCCATATCCCCATGTCTTCAATAAGGAAATCAGCTTTAAGGCTTTCTTAACGGTTTCTTTCAGTATACGCGTCCTGGTACAATATTTAATATCTTGCAGCCAAAAATAATACATAAATAAACGAGAGCATCATTAACTTTTTCATTGGCGTTAAATCCCGCTTTATTTTCGAATGCCACAGCGTTTTTCACAATGTTTATTAAATTTTTGTTTATTTAATGATAAAATATAATCAAACAATTCAAACGTCACACTGATTTCGAAAATTCGAAGAGAAAATTACTTACAACATAATGGAAACACTTCGAAATGTTTTCCTTAAATCAACTTAATTTGCTTATAATGGAAACGTACTATAATGTAGACGGGCAGTAATGTCGATTATTATTGTGGCATCACTGAAAAAACGTCATTTGTTTTGAAAGAAATAGAAATATTCATAATTTATTTATCATGTGTGTTTTCTTTTTTAATTTTTTTCTGTAATAGTTTTTTCCGTATTTTTCCAAAAATTTTTTTATGTGCCTTTCGTTTTTCAAATTAATATTTCTCGAAACAATTTTGCGTGCTTTTGTTAAATTGTTTGAAAGTTTTAATAATAATATTTTTGATTGATAGAAGATGTTAGATGTGAGCATTGTAAACAGTGTTTCGCATTTTCAACATCTTTCATGCGTTTCATGAAGATGTTGATCAGTGGGAAAAACCTATAAACAGTGTTTCTTATTTTCAACATTTTCCATGCGTTTCAATTGTTCAAAAGTAAATACAGTCGACACGAGAAAATGTAAACATCCAGTTAAGTGAACATCAAAAACGTGAACACTTTTATTTTAACATTGACTACTCTAAAACGTGAACAAGTGCTGATGGCTCTAAAACGTGAACTGTGCATTTTAGAGGAGCCAGCTAATAAAATTACGCCACAAGATGCTTTAAAAGCCCAAAGTGGACAAGTGAGTCACAGTGAAACTACAGTGTTGTGAAACCTGAAAGAAAAAAGCGGCGTTGCAGATACTTGATTAAAAAACACCGCCAACAAAAACTTACCCCGTTTTTGGTGTAGTTTACAAATATTTTCCCAGTTTTTTACACATATTTTGATGACTTATTAAAAGATTTTTTAATAAGATATTTTTTTAAGTTCCCTTCATTATATATTTTTACCCTTTTATTTCATGTAGATTTAATTCAATATTAAGTCGGCACAAAGTTTCTACACTATAACAGCTTTACATCAACTGAAGTAAAATATTGCAGTAAATTTATTAAATAAAATTTGTTATATACATACTCTATTAAATTTTCATGTGAAAAATCCAATCTATAACGTGAACAAAATCAAAAACGTGAACACTCTCGATAAAAATTAGTTCACATTCTCGCGAGTCGACTGTAAATTAAACTAAAATAAATATTACAAGTTCAATTGGGATTTCCTATTACAGATTAGTATTTTCTCAATAAAAAACTTTCCTCATTCGAAATAATTTTTTATTTTTTGCCCCCGCTTTTTTTTAAGACTAAATTTAATATTTATTTTTGTTCAGTCTAAAACACTTTGGCACTTTGGTTTTTAATTTAACGGTTTTACTAGTCTGTTGCCAACTACCAAAACATTTCATTTTCTTTGCGATGTGGAAATCGCAGTACACAACGCATTATCGATAATACTTGAACTGTTATCGCTAATAGCAAAAACAGTGTTGTTGAAGAGCAAAGAGGAAACAGCTGAGAATTGCTTCATATTTTGTAAACAAAACGTAAAATCGGCAAAAGTTTGGACATGCTGAAAATTTGCAGCTAAAACTCAAATAACAAAACATGCATAACAATGTCGTATTCAAAAGAAGAAAAAATTGGCATTGCTGACCTTCTGCAAGCAAATAAACAAAATGTACCGATTTTATATCAGTTGGCACAGAGTGTTACAAAAAAGGTGATAGATATACCCACGGAAGAGGGTGAGTTAAAATGAATAGCAAAGGAAAAAAACAAATAAATGTTATATTTAATTTTAGATGCTTTACACACCATCTTTCTGCACGTTCCGGATAGCTCTACTCTATTAAACAAGCGTGTAATAACAAAGGAAGTTCTAATCAAATATTTACACAAAAACAAAGTACCTCTAACAACAGACTTTACCAAAACTCAGCTGGTAAACAAAATTATTGATTATTGGCATGAAATGTACTGCACTTACGAGCACACAAATGAAAACACGAAAAAAATTAAATACATCACCAGCATTAATCCCAGTAGTACATTACCGAATGAACAAATATCAGCGGATATACAGGAGTCATCAGAATTTCCTATAAATTTACTGGCGCGCAAATTTTCTGAATGGTTCTTTGACAACTACAATAAAAATGCTTTAAAATTAATTGACTTCTGGTCAGACGCTTCATTGTTGCTGCAAATTTCAGCCAATGATGGCATAGATGAACAAATCTGTAAGGATTCAAACTCCTTATTGCAAAGACTTGTGGAAACGCGACAGCAATTCGGTTTCTATTTCAACCCTAATCTAACACATGCTGGGGTTCAAGGTCGTATGGATGTGCACGGCCTTGTGTTAGTATTGGCTTGCGGTACACTTCATACCAAACAAGATTGCGTGGGGGTATTCGAATGTATATTTGGGCTATTAAGAGATCCGTTTGCAGAAAACAACTGGAAGTCTAAAAATATAAAACTTATTTTACGCAGTAAAGGGGCACCGCTCATGCCATCGCTAAAGGAAAGTGATACGTTAAAGGAAATACTGGACTTACCCGTGCCACATGGCGAGCTGACTTAATAGTTTAATATTTATTATTGCTGTGTATTTGATTTTGTCTTATAAATTGAGATATAAAAACGAAAAAAATGTATAATAGAACTTTGAAAGTATGTTGTCTGTGCTCAAATTTATACTAAAGGATTTGATAGAAAAATATTTGTTTCAGTGATGAATATTAAGGAATTAAAAAAATTTGTTTTCAAACAGGTGAACATAGGTATATACATATGAATTTTCTTTTCAAAGTACAATTTGTCTAATGGTCAATGCTACGTATTGTTCAAATGTAAGTGCCAGTTTACACACATCAAGTTTGACTCGTCAAGTCTTGAGTTTTTGGAAGAACGGGGAGAAGAGAGTGGAAAAGGGTGCAGACTTGACGGTACCGTCAAGTCTAAAATGTAATGCCAGAAAATATGAAAACTTTAAGGCAAAAAAACTTAAACTTGACGATATAAAACTTTTGTGTGTGAACGTGAATGCAAGTTCAAAAGAAAATTGAAGCAGAATTGATCAAGAAAACCTGATGTGTGTAAATTGAGACTAATAGGTGTTTTGCGTCTATATTTGAATACATTCACATAATTTCTTAGTTCAATTATTCAATTGTATAAGTTGTAATTAAATCGGTAAATTATTATGATTTGGGATTGTTCAAAATAGTTCATTTACCTGGTATTTTTTCTTTATCCTTTCTCACCGCTATAATATCATACAAGCTCCAGATATTTTCTAATATGAACTGTACAAACATGGGCTTTTTCGCCTTCTCTTGAGCTCCTGCTATGCCACATTTTTTCTTGGCATTATAATAATAATCACCCCACATGACTTGTTCCAAGTCTTTTACTTTCATTTCCAATCTTTCAGCATAAGTTTCAGCAAAATCTCTAACGCCAAAAGCCCAGCCGTCATATGCCGAACAAAACACAACATTACCAGACGATGGGGAAAAATACAATTGTGAGTCATCACTTTGCTCTAAAGCGGATTCATAGTCATCCTTGAAAGTGATGTCTTCTTTAGCTAAAACATCTGAAGCAAATATACTGCCCAAAACAGCATTAACTTGTTCAAGCACTTGAGTGATATGAAAGTATGCGTCCAAAGCTGTCATTTGCTTCTCTAGAATAAGACGATCAATTTTATTTAAAACCAAAACTGGCTTTAGCTGTTCAACATAAACTTGCTGCAAGCAGGCCCGAGTTTGCGGGCACACTCCCTCGATTACATCCACGACTACAATAGCGCCATCACATAAGCGAACTGCGGTTGAAACCTCACTGGAAAAATCGACATGTCCAGGAGAGTCGATTAAATTTACCAAAAATTTCTTATTTTCCTCCATACTGTGGTAAAACAATGAAATACTACTGCTTTTCATAGTTATACCGCGTTCTTGTTCATCTTGACGGTTATCTAAATAACGTAATTTTCCCGCCATTCGCTGCGATATTATGCCATTGCTGGCCACTAACGAGTCAGCCAAGGTAGTTTTTCCATGGTCGACATGAGCCAAAATACAAATATTGCGAACGCTTTCGATATTTTTTTGTAAATTTATAAGATCTTCGGTTTGAACTATAGGCATTTTTAAACACAATAACAATTGTCAAAAGATAAAATAAATACACGAAACTAAAACACGTAAATCGCTAAAACACAAACATTTACCGCACGTGCAAAACTGTTTTGTTTACGTCCAGTTGTGAAACTGTTTGAACTCAGCTGTTTTATTGTTTATGTTGTGAAATTCAGTTTTTAGTCGTTCATTCACAATTACTATCATTTGGATAATTGAGAACAGTGGACGTAGTTGGGAATTTTAAATTGTTTTTTTATCTTGGGCCAGTACTCAGGGGATGACTCCTACATATGCAGCGCATTGTACTGGAACTCAGAAAATAGGTTGTAATGGAGAGAAAAGAGCCAGTACTGTTCGTGCAGGTTTAACTTTAATAATAACAACACGACAGACTAAAACAAACTCTAGTGCAGCATTTAAAATGTTGAAATGTGGTACATAGGGTGATAGAGAATTGAAAATAATTAGAAAATGTTAAGTGGCAATATTGACGGCAACGCTTATACCATGTTCAGACGGTAATATGAAACACTTGGTTCGCTCTCTGAACCACTATTGCGAAACTAGATGTTCAGACGGTTGTTTTTTGCTTCCCACTGATGTTTACATATTTTGTGCAAACGTTTCACTAATTCTTTTTTCAATTTTTATTTAAATCTTTATGTAAGTATCAAATTTTTACATTTTCAATGTGTTTATTTTGATTTTACACACATTAATTATCTGTTTTTACTTTGTTTGGATTTTTTTGCCGCTAGTTCAGATAAACTAGCGATAATTTATTATCAAATTTGAAGATGACATTAGGTTTTGCTTGGTTCGCAACAAGATTCAAAATGAACCAAGTTGGTTCGCTCATAAAATTTTGTATGGCGAATCATGTTGATTCAATCAAGATTGGCCCGCGAACCACGAATGAGAGCGCGCGAACCTCGAAAATAAGCCTCCGTGTGAACATGCTATTAGTTAACGAGTTATAGACCGATGAGGTTTTCATATATACATATATGCAATTTTCTACCACATATTTCAATCTAAATTGTCAATATTGGCATCATTTGAAAGTTTATAACGGTCGTATTCATAAAAAAGTTAAACAGCTACTCAAATCATGTTTAGGGGAAATCCGATAAAATTGTATTCATAAACGAATTTTACGTTAAAATGTTCTTTTTGGCAGTTTTTTAAGTCAATCATTTTTAAAACTGATTGCACCCATTTTTAAGCCAATTTTAAGGTGACGTTTGTGTTTTTGGTTATTGTTTGTTTACATTTTATAAGTTATGAAAAAGTTTATTTCAATAAACTTTTTGATCACGGATTCGCTGCTCTTAATAACAATAATTGGTAAAACAGATTCTTATTTAAGATGTCAGATAATTTTATTTCTGTGTGTGTTCTTTTTTTAATAGAAAATGTGGATACTTACGTATTAACGCCACCACGGAACAATTTAATGGTTAGTAAGTGTGGACAATCTAAATCTAAACTATTTTTTATAAAATCAAAACATTTTAGAAACCAAAAAACTTTTTTTAAAAATTGAAGTGTTTATTATAGATCAAGAATCAAAAATGTCTTAATTTTTTTAACTGATGTTGTAGCCATATGAACTCTGCTAAATAAGATACCAAATGATGTCTAGCTGTCTCCCTATGTCTGTTATTTCTCCAGTTAACGCTGCCCCATATTCTCCCGACTGCTTGTGTATGAAGAATGGTGGCGTTAATACGTAAGTACCAAAATATGGCCCAAGCTTTGAATACCCAGCGACAAAAGATATTTAACGGAAGAAGTAATCCATTTATTGTAGATTACTGTTAACCAATTACGCTTTAAAAAGACGACATCAAAAACCTTTCAAAGAATGAAGTAATCTATTTGATCGTGGATTCCAGATAAACAATTACGATTAAAATTTTTTTCGGTATTTTTATGTATTACTAAGATTTTGTCTATTTACAATATCATTATATATTAATAAAATATGATGCACATTAGTGATGCGTAAAAGAACTAAACAATAAAAAAAACTCGTTATTCACATTTTTTTCCAAGCGTAAGCAAAAGCATCCAAGGTAAAAGCTTTCCAACTCAGTATTTTTGGGTATTCATTTGAAAGACAAAATTTATTTATTTGTTTTTTCATTGGTTTTCATAAAAAGCAATACAAAACATTTCTTTATATGATGAGTACGTGAACAAATAACCGTTTTTAATGCAACACAATGATTCAGATGACGATTTTCTGTTATGGCGTTGCCAGTCACAAATAGAGAATTTCAATAAAATCATTTTTAGCTAAAATGCTGTTTATGAATACGTTTTTATAAAATCAGTTTTTTTGCTGAAAAATTTATTTTAACTAAAAAGTTGTTGAAATGCAGATTAGTGTTTTTTATGAATTCGGCTGTAAATATATACATAGATAAAATTTCAATCATGGATGGGTAATCCAGTTTAACCTTACAAGAGTTTGAGTTTTCAAATTTTAGGTCTACCTAACACCCGTTATACTAGTAAGGGCGGCATTGCCAGAAAAAAGATCATAGTTTGGCGATTTTTACGTCCTAAATGTAGACTCTATTTGTGTCTTGATGCACAAGGTGAGTCAAAACTATAAAATTAAAAAAAAAAAATTTTGACCGGCGCGGTTTTGGAGTCATTTTTATTACTTTTTTTTATTTTTAATCAAATTTTTATCCTTTGTTCGTTTTCTCACTCGTTTCGTTTAATGGCAACAGCAAAAGTTTTTGTTTCCTTCCACGTTGTGAAAATTTTTTTTAAATACCTCACATCGTTCTCTAAAAGATAATTAACTCGTCCAATAAGTATAGATTGCGTCTAGAGACTATCTTTAGTGCCAGTTTATTACACACAGCAAGTTTGACTCGTCTTGAGTTTGCTTGAAAACGGGAAGAAGAGAATGGAAAAGGATGCAGACTTGACGGTACCGTCAAGTTTAAAATCAAATGTCAAAAAATATGAAAACTTGATGTCAAAATGCTTAAAATTGACGACACAAAGCTATTGTGTGTGAACGTAAATGCAGTTTCAAAAGGAAATTGAAGCAGAATTGATCAAGAAAACTGATGTTGTAAACTGGGACTTATATGGATCATCGATAAAACCGGCGTTGAAAAAATAGTTGGCTCGTTACTCTGGTGTCTTCTTTTCGGCCGTCAACAGATGTTTTGGACTTTCACAATAGTTTGACGCTCTGTTATTACAGTAGATGGCGTTTAATTGCATTTAGTCATTTTTATCCAAGAAAAAATTTGTCCACGTTTTGAAAGTCTAGTGAGAATTGCATTTGTAAGATTAAGGTAAACAAAATGACTGCGTTGAGTCCCGAACAAAAAAAGGACTTGATTACTCGAAACCTTCAGGAAACTTTAGGTGAAGACAAGCTTAATGCAATACTCAAAGAACGCGATCTGAAAATCTATTGGGGAACTGCTACTACAGGGAAACCCCATGTGGCTTATTTTGTACCCATGTCCAAAATTGGTGATTTTTTGAAAGCAGGATGTGAGGTAAGATTTCGTATTGCATTTATTTATGTAAACATATTAACGGAACACCAGCCGAGTACTTTTAAATAGTTTTATTAAGCAGCATATCGAGAGCTAATAATATGTTTATAAATATTTTTATATGTCTATTTTAGGTAACCATACTCTTTGCTGACCTTCATGCGTATTTAGACAATATGAAAGCACCATGGTCTTTATTACAACTACGCACGGAATATTACGAAGTAGCTATTAAAGCCATGCTGTCATCAATTGGAGTTCCGTTAGAGAAATTGAAATTTGTAAAGGGTACTGACTATCAGTTATCCAAGGAGTATACACTTGATGTGTACAAACTAAGTTCCGTAGTAACACAACATGACGCTAGAAAAGCAGGCGCTGAAGTTGTAAAACAAGTTGAATACCCTCTCCTGTCCGGCTTGCTGTACCCCGGTCTACAAGCATTGGATGAAGAATATCTCAAAGTAGATGCCCAGTTTGGTGGTGTTGATCAAAGAAAAATCTTTACATTCGCTGAAAAATGTTTGCCGCAACTTGGATATGAAAAGCGTATACATTTTATGAATCCAATGGTTCCAGGTTTAGCTGGTGGCAAAATGTCTTCCTCGGAAGAAGATTCGAAAATTGACCTTTTAGACTCGCCAGCTAACGTTAAGAAGAAGTTGAAGAAGGCGTTCTGTGAACCCGGCAACATTGCGGATAACGGTTTATTGTCGTTTGTAAAGCATGTGTTGTTCTCTTTGTTCAAAGAGGGTGAAGGTTTTGAAATTAACCGTGTGCCTGAAAATGGCGGTGATGTTACGTTCCATAACTTTTCCGAATTGGAGCAATATTTTGCCAATCAAAAACTTCATCCAGCTGATCTTAAGAGTTCGGTAGAGAAATACATTAACAAACTGTTAGAACCCATAAGAAAGGTTTTTGAGGCACCAGAATTACAGTAGGTTTTAAGAGCTTTTGTAAAAAATGTTTTTAATTTCTTTTATTTTTTAGAAAACTAAGTGCTGCAGCTTATCCACCACCAGGTAAAGTTAAAGGTGGCAATGTGACAAATGGTGCGGTTTCTGAAGAGGATGGTCCTCACCGTTTAGATATTCGTGTAGGCAAAATTATAAATGTACAGCGTCATCCCGATGCTGACACTTTGTATGTTTTAAAAATAGATCTGGCTGAAGAGCAGCCCCGTACCATAATTAGCGGTTTGGTAAAATATGTTACAATTGAAGAGCTAGACCAACGTTTGGTAGCAGTTTTATGCAATCTCAAACCTTCCAAAATGCGCGGTATTCTATCCGAAGGCATGGTTTTATGTACTTCAAAGTAAGTTTTATTTGTAATGAATTTATAAGCCAGTTTTTCAACTGAATCGTTTTCTTCAGTGGAGACCATACAGTAGTGGAACCAATAATTGTTCCTGCAAATACTGCTCCCGGTAGTCGTTTATCGTTCGAAGGGTACAGTGGTCAGCCTGATGAACAGTTAAATCCTAAGAAGAAAGTGTGGGAAAAACTTTCAGTTGATTTGAAGACGAATTCGGAAGGTATTGCTGTTTGGAAAGATAATTATCTGCTCACACCTGTAGGCGAAAAACTTTGCAGTAAATTAGTCAACTGTTGCATTAAGTAGATTGTTAAACAAATAATTCTTTACGAACGAAAGAAAGGCATTTAGTTTACCGCATTAATTTACCTAAAAAGCCTCTTCACGTTATTTTATTTTTTTGCTTATTTATTAAATAAAAAATCTTAGTAAAAGTTTGTACACAATAAATTGCATACGCAGAACAATATTCGTAGATTTCCGTCCGTTTTGGTTCACTAAGCTTCAACAATGTTTTTCAATCTTTGTAAGACAACTTGCTGACCTAGGATTTCCATCATTTCCGCTACTCCAGGCCCCTCCTGAAAAAATCTTTTAATTGCTTTCATCTTTTTACTAGAAACTACTTACTTTTAAACCGCTTAAAGCAGATCGTAAACACTTCATTAGCAGAGGAAATTTGATGTTTTGGTTCTCACTACACAATTTTAGAGCTTTATTTAATTTGTCTTTATTGAATTCAGTCTGCGATAAAATTTTTGCAACATATTTAAGTTGGTCTGTTAAAAAGTTGTTTTTTCATTATTTAAAATTTGTGTGAGGTATATAAAAGCTAGTGAAAGAGTTAAATGTGTTACAATATACAAAGTTTAACTTTGTATAATTTTGTACGAAATTATCATTAAAATCTTTTAATGTTAAAACAAGTCAATCTTGTCATTAAAATAATTACCTGTGGTTATATTTTCTAGTTTGAAATTGGAAGGCTTTACCCACAGAAAGCTGAGTTTTGGCGAAGTTAGATCTTTTAAAAAAGTCAAACGTTGAGCTGACCATTGCAGCACACTTTTTATATGACATGGATTTAAATCCAAGTTAGACCTAGTCGTAAAATATAATATTTCATAAATTCATGGTAACTTTTTTTCTTAACGTTTTTGTTGTTATTTAATTCACTTACTCGTTGGGGAAAGCTTCTTTAATTAAATTTGTAACAAACTGCACGAGTTCCTTTGTAGACGTTTCCGATTCAAGCAACTTAATAATTTGCAAACGGTTGAAATCATCTAACAGTAGTGGATTCAAGCGACTAGGATGGGAATTTACTTTTTCAATATCAAACTAAAATTAAAAAAAAGTTGTTTAGCTTAACAAAAGATATCTAAATTAAAAATAAAAAATTATAAATAGCTTGTTTTCTGTGTTTCCCTGCTATCTATATGTCGACATTTCATAGGAACTACCCTAATCATTAGTAGACTTTGGAAATTTTTGAAAGATATTCTCAAACATTCAACTTTATATCCCAACAATCCAAATAAATTGATGAGAATTTAAAAAGAAAATAATATAATCCGTCAAAACACAAAAAACAAGCTTTTCTATTTATAAACGTCTCTAACATTTCTTTACACCTTTCAAACAAATGAAATGTCGACATATAGATAGCTGGGAAACATAGAAAACAAGCTATTTATAATTTTTTACTGGTATAAATGTTAGAAGCTTAAATAGCGAATAAAAAACTTAATTGTTTAAATTAAAAATAATTAGAAAAACCTTTTGTAAAAGTTCTGTCATATTATAAATTATAGGTTTGTTATACTGTTCGTGAGGAAAGCCGCCACCAGCTGAGACTACATAATTTATCACAGCATTTGGAAAGTAACCTTTTTCTCTGTAATATAAAACATTTTATACCAGTGTTGAATTTATTTGGTTAAATCATAAGCACTACCTGAAATTTTTTATACCAATGTCACCCTGACGTTTGCTTAATTTGGTACCATCTGCATTAACTAACAAGGGCAAATGTCCAAATTTCGGTGGAGGCCAACCAAAAGCTCTAAAAATATCAGGTTATAATTTTGTATATTTACGGCGTTATGTATTATAAAAAAAAAAAACTTATGCTAACTTGCTGCTATCTTTCCCTTATGGGAATTTACACACAAAAAACTTAGCATAAGTAGTTTGATTATACATAAGGCCGTTAAGAAATAGAGTGGATTTACCTATACAACAACAAGTGTTTCGTGGTTGAAATTTGCCATTCAACACCCCGAAATACATGTGTAATATTCATTAAATGATCGTCTATCACGTTTGCAAAGTGATATGTGGGAAATTGATCGGTCTTAATAATAACTGGATCCCCTTCGTTTGCGCAGACATTGTGGAAAACTGGACCGTATATTAAATCATTAATAGGTTCTTCAAAATTCGTAAGTTTAAAACGTATACAAAAAGGTATGTTCTTTGATAAATTTTCATTTATTTGTTTGTGATTAAGATAGCGACATTTGTTGTCATATTTGGGTATTTGACGAGTGCGTATGGCTTCTTTGCGTAAAAGCTCTAAGCGACGTTCGCTACAAAAGCAGCGATAAGCAGTTCCATTGTCTAGTAACGTTTGCACTGAATTTCTGCACATTAAATTTAAAAAATATATTTTCCCTTGATATATGCATCTATACTTACAAATAAATTTGAATTCTTTCACTTTGTATGTACGGGCCGTGATTACCACCAAATTTTCCAGGCCCTTCATCTATAACTATTCCTGCCCATTGTAAGTCATCTATTAAAGCCTCCTCTGCACCTGGTACCAAACGAGTTTGATCTGTATCTTCTATGCGCAATAAAAATTTACCATTTTGATTGCGAGCATATAGGTAATTATACAAAGCTGTCCTAAGGCCTCCTAAATGCAAATAGCCTGAAATGTAATTAATTAAGATAGTAAATGCGTAAAAATCTGCATAAAACAGATTTATGCATAAATACCGGTAGGACTTGGAGCAAATCGTACACGAACTACACTAGAATATCTTTTAATTATTAACCAAGTTGTTTCACACGCAAATCTTTTTATAAAATGCATATTTTACTTAAAACTACTCGTATGAATATTTTATAATGTAATATACACAAACATTATTTTAAATTTTTTTATTAACCTAAAATATTTGTTTACATTCTACAGCTGTTACCAAACTTGCCTAGGAACAGTTGCCACCATTTAACTCTATTCACAATAGCAACTCATTGTGAAAATAATTTAAAAACTTGGTTTTCGTTATTTTTCAAACAAATTATTAAACTTTGATTTAAACTCAGAGTTTTTCTGGGATTGACTGTCCAACATATATATATATATATATATATATATATATATATATATATATATATATATATATATATATATATATATATATATATATATATATATATATATATATATATATATATATATATATATATATATATATATATATATATATATATATATATATATATATATATATATATATATATATATATATATATATATAATTTTCTTATGTTTCCCAGCCATTGATATCGTCGCCATTTCATATTATCAGTAGACTTTGGAAATTTTTGAAAGAAACATTCAACTTTATATCCCAGCAATCTAAATAAATTGTTGAGAATTTAAAAAGAAAAATGCTCTAATAATATCCGTCAAAGCACAAAAAACAAGCTTTTCTATTTATAAACGTCTGTAACATTTCTTTACACCTTTCAAATAAATGAACAACCGTTTGTTGCTCTTTTAGCTTCTAATATTTATATCAATAAAAAATTATCTATATGTAAACATTTCATAGGAGCTGCCCTAATCATCAGTAGACTTTGGATTGTTGAAATCAAAACATATTTTTTTTATTCACAGCAAGATACATAGATAGAAATATAAATTGGGCAATAACAGACGAGAACAATTGTTCTGTAGCTTGTTAGCGAACGGGGTAACAAGCTACAAGTGATATTTTGTCGCCATAAACTTTTCAACCAGCTTTAGGGGCCAAATAAACCACACAAACTGTTTGCCCTACATCTCAAAATCTTAGGTTCGTGCATTTTTGTTCGTTTGTACAAATATTTGAAGCATGTTTGCACGAAAATCAAAAAACTTTGATTTTCATTAAAATATTGTGAGTGTGTGTGTAAATTTTGTCATTTAAATTAAATTTTTACAGAGTGAATCGAGATGAATCGATTTTGTAATAATGCTTAGAATGGCGTAAAGATTTATTTTTTGCAGAGATTAAAAAAAATAAAGATTAAAAAACAGAATATCAAGGTATAGATGGCGAAACAATTTGTATCTTGCAAACTTCTTGCAACACAATGGCCATCTACTCTCCTTGAAAATAAGGAAAAAGTGATTAATTTTCATGTGTTGTATTTGTGTGATTTGGGTGCAAGCGGAAAGCGTGTGTTTGGTAAGCAGTTTGCGTAGTTTATTTGGTCTTTTTTGCCGGCACAAGCAGAACAATACAAATACAAGCCAAGCAATCAAATGTATACAAAAACACGATACATACACAATGCTGTGTATACGTATACATGTTATGCCGGATTAATTAGTCTCGTCTGTTTTTAAAAGAACAAAAAATTGTTCGGACTAAAAATTGTTCTCGTCTGGTATTAGCCATTGGAAATAATCAAGACTGCCTTGCTAGGTGCCCATAGCTGCCAGATTTGACAATAAATCGTCATTTTGACAATTTCCATGCTCAAAATTAGCAATATGACGAGTTTTATCTAAAAGATTACGATTTTTGCTATACGAGAAGCATGGTGTCATTAAATTTTATGTAGTTGAGGCAAAAATTATATCCATATAAAGGTCGGGGCACACAGAGTCCGTGGTACTTTATCCGTCTCTTTTTTAAACTGATATAACGCATACGAAGTATGAATTTGGCACAATCAATGCTTTGTTAACGGATGTAAAATCAACTATTTTTAATCGATTAAAATCTCCTGATTAATTTTTCAGACACAGCACAGGATATCTAACACAACTTATGTTTAACTGATAGTTGTCAAAGTTCTTAACGTATGTTAAAAGTTGTTCAACTTTAATACTTTGCGTTGACGGAAAAGTACGGATTGTGACAAAGCTCATGTATTTCAACTTGGTTGTCAGTTGAAAAAAGCAACGAATTTTATGTGCCCGTCGGGAAAATCGACAACAATTTTTTTGTGCAAAAAAATTTGCTTATGACATGTAATTGGTAACAAAAATAAAAAAGTATGCATAAAGTGATATCAAGAGCTGTGCAAAAATGAGAAAAACTTAATAGTCCAACTCGTGTAAATTTTTACCCTGAATTGTGTAATCAAATTTCGGAGATATTTGATTTTGGGAAAAAACTGACAATATTGTCAATAAAATCAGAAATTCTGCTCATTTTAAAAATAAATATGAAAAACAAAATCTGGATTCCGAGTATAAAGCGTTAATTTTTTTAGATTTTGAATCAAAATTTAAAAACTAAGAACCAAATTTATGCAGTTTTTAAAAATGTAGCGTTTCCAACATATTCAAAATTGTTATTATTCTGCAGCATAGACATACATATGTATGTAATGTTCAACCAAGTTAGTTAAAATAAGATAAAAAATACGAAACTTTTTAGAAAATGTCACTATTGAAGGCATTCTTTATTATAAAGACTTAGTTAAATTAAATGCGTCAAACTTATTTAATATTTCAGTTAAATCCACTACGTTGGAATAATTCAATTCAGTTATTTATTCCCACATCTTTGTGATAAAAATGTTTTACAGTTTTCAATGAATTGGCGCAAGAAAAGTGGAATTTTTTCTTTTTGGCATGATTTTCCTTTTTTTTTTTTTTTGCTCTAATTTATAAAGAAATACCACCGTTGTGCAAAAAAATAAGTTAGTAAAAAAGAGTTTTATGCTAACTGTTCTGCTGGAAGAAATAAAAGAAAATAAAATAATTAACTGTTGCTAGAAATGGACTTTTGTGATATAATTTATTGGTGCTGCATGGAAGTTGAACCAATAGATTGCAGTGTTAATTGATGCTTGATCAAAAAAAAAAAAAAAAAAACGATAAAAAATTTTTTTCTGTGATGATAACTATCAAAAGTGCACACATACACACACAGTTTTTATTATTGTTTACAAATTGAAAACCTTTTTGAAAAAAAAGGACCAATAATAATTTTCAAACGCAAAAACAGCTTCAAACACAACAGACAGCTTTTTCTTGATCTTTATTTATATATTTAATTAATTTTACGACTTTTAAATGCAAAAACTTATTGAAATATTATTTGTAAAATAAAGACACGAATAAAAATATACGTTTGTTTTTTTATTTTCTTTTGTGTTCTTTGACAGTTATAATCATAAAGCAACAATAAAAAGCCATGTTGTTTTTTTTATTGTTGGCTTGTTGTAGTTCCGCTTTTACCTGTTATATTAGTGTACCATGAAATTTATAAAGTTTTCGCTATTGTGAATGAACAAATATGCAACTCGCTCCGTGCATTTACACAGTTTCGGAAATTGTGGCAGCGCTGTACGTCGTCATGCATGCTCTGTTTACAATCTCCAAGATTTTTCTGGCCTTATTTAGCACAGTAAATTTTTCATAAAGTAGGAAAAAGGATTTAAAACTAATGATGAACAACGGGTTCGACGAATGGGTAAATAAGTGGTTTAATTGTATTAAATATTTGAACAGTTCATGTCAACATTTTTGTGTTTAGGGTGGTTATATGGAAGCCAAAATCACCAAACTGGAAGAACAGTTTAGTGCCGCCAGCAATCCCTATAAAAAAACCGATTTGTTTGCTGGTATTTCGATATTTGTCAACGGACATACTAATCCTTCTGCAGATGAGCTGAAACGTATAATGATGGTACATGGCGGTATTTTTCATCATTACGAAAGATCACATACTACTTATATTATTGCCTCCAATTTGCCTGATGTCAAAATTCGCAATATGAATACTAGCAAAATAATAAGCCCCCAATGGGTCGTGGATTGTATAAAGGAACAAAAAATTTTGGATTACACTAAATATTTGTTGTACACGAACCAAAAGAAATCGCAGCCAAGTATAAGTCTTCTCATGAAGCAGAACGAAAAAAAGAGTGCCAGTATGGCAGTTAATTCCTTGCAGGTGGGTAACCAACTGCAGAAGAATTTGAACGAAATAAATAATGGCTTGCAGGAGCTAAATGCAAAAATTAGAGAACATCTTAAAAAGCCAGTAGCAGACGCTGCAAGTGTTAAAAATGATGGTGCAGCAAATGTTTCCGCAAGCACATCTGGTGCTGCACGTACTGCAGTCGATCCAAAATTCTTAAGCGAGTTTTATAATAATTCGCGGTTGCATCATATTGCTACGTTGGGTGCGGGATTTAAGCAATATATTGGCGAGCTGAGAGAACAACATCAAAGTAATGGGTTCCCTGCCCGACAAGAATTAAAAAGGCGTTTACAAATTTGCAGTGTACCTGAAATTGATTTATATACGATGTCTAAACAAAAGTCTTGTGTGATGCACATTGACATGGATTGTTTTTTCGTTTCTGTAGGACTTCGAAAACACCCTCACTTAAAAGGTCAACCGGTGGCAGTAACACATTCCAAAGGTATTTGGTAATATTTTGTACAGAAAGGAAAAAATGATTGTATATATAACTGTTTGCACAGGTGGCTCTACCGCCACTGAAGTACCTGTTCATCCCAATGCTGACCGACAAATTGAAATGGATTTATTTGCCAAACGCTTTGAACAACATTTGCACAATAATATCCTATCCGACAAAGTGCGTGTGGGCTTTGAAAATAAAATGTCTTTATCGGAAATCGCATCAGCATCATATGAAGCGCGTGCAAAGGGCATACACAATGGCATGTTTGTAGGGCAAGCCTTGAAACTTTGTCCCGAACTTAAAACCATACAATATGATTTCGAAGGTTATCGTGAAGTGGCCTTCACTTTGTACAATACTATAGCGCAATATACCCTTAACGTAGAAGCTGTTAGCTGTGATGAAATGTTTGTAGATTTGAGTGATGTGCTAAAGGATCTCAAGGTTGATGTTATGGATTTTGTGCAAGCTATAAGGGATGAAGTCAGAGAGAAAACACAGTGTCCTTGTTCAGCAGGAGTTGGAGCAAATAAGTATGCTGTTTTATTGTTTTTTGCTTTAATTATTATCTTATTTTCTAACTCAGACTACAGGCTAGAATGGCTACAAAAAAAGCTAAACCTGATGGCCAATATTATTTGCAATGTGACAATGTGGAAGTTTATATGTCCGAGATACCAATACAAGATTTACCCGGTGTAGGCAGCAGCACTGCGTATACTCTGAAAGAAGCTAATTTGATCACGTGTGGTGATTTGCAGAAAGTTAGTTTGCCACGTCTACAAATGCTAGTGGGTAAAAAATTCGGCGAAACGTTGTATCAATTTTGTCGCGGCATTGACCAGAGAGGTTTAACTTACGGTCAAATACGCAAGTCTGTTTCAGCGGAGGTAAACTATGGTATACGTTTCAAAACATGTGAAGAAATGGAAACATTTCTCAAACAACTGTGTGAAGAGGTGCACAATCGTTTACGGGATATTAAAAGAAAGACAAAAAATGTCACTTTAAAAGTTATGGTGCGTGCAAAGGAAGCGCCAGTTGAAACTTCCAAGTTTATGGGCCATGGCGTTTGTGATCACATTACCAAATCAGTGTCTTTATCGGAGTACACAAATGATTTAGAAACAATAACACGCTGTACTCATACTACCATGAGGGCTTTAAATATACCTCCTCATGAATTAAGAGGGATAGGTATACAACTTTCAAAACTTGATGACCCTACAGAGCCACAGGAAAAACCTAAAGAGAATATTATAAAGAATATGTTTTCTAAAGTAATCGAGAAACAAAGAGATGCAAAGGAAGTAGAAAATACAAACTGTGAAAGAAAGCAGCCAACAGAGTTAGAAAATTCGAAAGGCAAAAATGAAACGAAGTTGAATGCCGACAAAAAGAAAAGTCCGGATGCCAAGAAATCTATTACTACAAAACGGGGGCGTCCTAAAGCTACAAGCAGCAATAAAGATGCAAATAATAAAACCAACATAATGGGCATGTTAAAGGATGCAGCCGCTAAACAATCCAAACAAAGTTCAAATGCTAACGAACTACAAATTCCAGATGATATAGATCAAGAAGTATTCAATGCTTTGCCTGCGGATATAAAAGAAGAAATCTTGAGAGAAAGAAGAAAAGTGTCTAAACAAAATGTTAGGACAAAGTTAACTAATGAAAAACTACCGCATCCTCAAAATACAAATCAATGTATATTAAATAAAAGTGATTACTTACCCTCTACCTCAAGAGCTGCCCAACTGAAGCGTGAACAAAAATTAGAAAAAAATAATGATAAAGCTGCTACTGCATTTGATTTGGAACAAAGAATGGAAGTTGATCCAGATTTCTTGGCTGCTTTACCACCCGAACTAAGACTAGAAATCGAACAACAACTAAATAAACATGAACAAAGTTACAGACCTGTTACTCCACCTCATAACAGTATTAAGCACATGGAACAATTTAATCTAGTGGCTTCAGCTACACCCACAATAAGTGTTGATAACATTTTTATTCAAAACAATTGTATAGAATTACTTTTAGCCTGGCTGCAAAGTTGCGATGTACCTGAAAATTATGATGTAGATTTGATGTGCACAAATGCCCGAGAACTAGTTAGAGCTAAAGAGTTAGATAAGCTATATGATGCTTTATTATATTTGGGACGCTTGATAAAACAAAAAAAGAGTTCGAAAAACGATTGTCCCTGGCATATGGCTTTCAAAATGATTTCAGAAGCTGTGCAATTGGAAATGTTGCAAGTATATGATGGCAAAAAACTATTTTTACCAATAAAAATAAACTGTGTTCAATGCAAAACGTAGAAAGAAAGCTTCTTTTTCCAAGGCCACTATTATGGCTCTTCATATTAAATTATTGAATGCCCATTCTATATCAAGATAGATTGTTAATGCATACTTCAGAATTTTCTCTACATAAACTAAAAGCGACTGCAACGCAGTCTCAACAGATTTGCCCTTGGTGTAGGCATGTTGGCAGATTGATCTATTGGTATCCTAAGATGTAAATTAATTACCCGTTCCAAAGTTATAAGTAAGAAGGATGACAAGCTTATGGGCCTGAAATCCTTCAGAGTAGTGTATGAAGCCTTCCCCCCTTTGGAATAAAGAGTAAAATACACCTTCGCCATGATTGCGGTATGTAGGACTAAGGTAGGCCGAAAAAATTCGTATTAACCATGGCATTATAAGATCCCCATTGTTCTGAAAATCAGCTAGTATAATATCATCTGGACCCGGTGATTTATATGGGTTAAAACTATGCAATGCCCAAAGGATTCTGCATCGCTCAAAAGATAAACAGATCTCGTCTTGGATATTGTATATATCGGTCGTGGAAGGTCCCATATAGCGAATGCATCCAGGAAAATGCATGTCCATGAAAACTACTAGGGTCTTTTGTCCGTTGGTAATCCAACACATTGTTTTATAACAAAACTTGGTATAAGCTACATACTAGAACGGATTTACTAAGCCCTCTGATCACAGAAGTTCCTTCCATACCACAGCAGAAGGACCCCCACTCCGCTTCGCATGCCTTATCAAATTCTTAAATGTATTCATCGAGGCTTTATACTGGTTGACTCCCAGTCTTTTTGCCTCCTGAAATGGCTGTTTCGAAAGAGCTAGCCAATATTATCCAAGCCTCCTCAATGTCCCCACCATTCTGTGTGATCGGTGGATCCGGAAGTAGATCTGAGAGGTCTATCTCCCAATCTACCTTCTTCCTGTTTCTCTTGGGTATTGCTACCAACTTTTGAATTCCTATCTCGAATTCGATGTACCTGTAATCAGAGAATGAGAAATCCTTCGAGACCGTCCATTTTCCAATTAAAACCGAATGCTTAGTGCTAACTAGCGTAATATACAACTTCCTTGAACAAACATAATTATAATTATCGATTGGTTGCTCTCTCCAGCCATTTGAAAGACCTCGCACACTTTAATTGACGAAAAGTTGCTGTCATGCGCCATGTAACTGGAGACCGTGCAAATGCCTGCATCTGGTCCCCAGGAGACTTTCAGTGTAGCTTCATTACTAAAATCAGAAGGAATGAAAAAGGTCCTCGCCATTATACAGGATCTGATTCTACCTTGATCCGTGTACAGTGGCTTGTAGACCTCTCTTCTCAGTCCTAAACCCTGCCCTTACAGAGCCCAGGTTTTTGGAACTGAACTAACTCCTGCTCTCTTTCCGCTAAACGGAGGATCAATACAGCCGAGGCTGTTTTTAAATGGTGAAGATTAACTTGTAAAATCTTCACTATCTCTAAGGGGCGTCCTCATCAACTGTATGGCCAACATTCGTAGGAATCCTCCGGCAACTCAGAGTTGGAGATGCTGCCCTCACTGATGTTGCACTCGCAGTGTCTTCAGCAGACATATGTATGTTCCGTTTCAGTACCACTGAATTCTGGAATCAGGCCGTCTTTTTCGTCACACCTGAATACTTGGCGGAAAATAGTAGCAGAACATAGATACATCTTCTCCTCACTAGCCAGGAGTGGCGTCAGTGACTTAGGATTCGGCAGGATGGTGATATGTGTGGCATTACCCTTCTCAGGACCTTTTCCCCGAAACCAGAGATGTGTGGTATCCTGGCGATGACTCTATGCCACAGTGGAACATCTGAAAGAGAGAATCATAATAACCGGAACTTTTCCACGGCTATTATGGTTTCGACTGGCTTTTCATCGAAAATCTTCTTTGCAGCTAGCCGTTTTATGTGTGCCCGTCTTTTTTTTTTATCTTGGACTAGTACTCAGGGGATGACCCCTACACATACGGTGCATTGTACTGGAACTAGAAAAACAGATTATAAGGAAGAGACAAAAATGAAGTAGTGTTTGTGGACGTTTGACTTGAACCTACCAATAACAACAATGAAAGACGAAAAAACGTTATCGCCTTTCGTTATTAGTTAAAATTGATTAGTGTCCAGTATATATACCTATTACATACTAACACTGCTCATACTAACAAAAATTAGTCCAACACCTCCCACACTGCAAGGAAATGAATTACATTCAAAATGAATTAATAATGAACACATAACGCGAGAAAAATACGTGTACACAGGGTGGAAGACAAACCACTACATATTAAATATATAATAAGAAATTAAAAAAATTAATTATGACCATGGACGACAGTAAAAAATACGTGTGCACAGGATGGAAGACACAATACTACCTGGATTCGTGTGCCTTGTCGCTCCCGTCGAAGGTATAGCCTGAATACGCGAAAAAAAAGTGCGCGGTGTCCTTACTTTTCCTTCCACGTGAGATGTAGGTTGTAGCTTGGGCGCCCGAAAACTGATTCTCGGTTCTTCTGCTAACATTACCCATATTTAAAACCAGTTCGGTAGCCCGAAAACTTGTTGGCAACTCCCTTACCAGGGTGGGAGGTGGTGGAACTAGGTGACTCGACAGCTTTGCTCGCGATAACCTTATGCACAACAGGCACTTGGGTAGCTGCCAAGCCGAATTACCTGGCAGCACCACGAAAAAGGGTTGATGCCGTGGAGGCATGGGCCTTAATCGTAGCCGAGGTAAATGGTTGAGAAGACAGAAGCACCCCGGTGCTTTTCCTTTTCGAGGAAGCTGTTTCGCATTCGCTAAACTTGTGTTTCCCCAAACCATCTCCTACAAATGGCGTCACAGTCCTTGCGGCCCTATTCTTTATGCTTTGTTTGCCTTGTCGTCATTGTTTTGTCCTGTAGTTTTTGTGAAGGTCCACTTTTGTTCCAATGAGTTTGTGGGAAAAGGAGTATCTCCACGTCATAGCCCCCTGTAACGTGGAAGAGGCATAGTCTATTTGCTGAGGTGCCCAGGTATCAGCAAAGCTCCGTACAAATACAGTCTTTACAAAGAGAACAGGTGGACAGAGGTCGCATAGCACTTCTGTTTGTGGGTTTGGATAATCTTTAGTATGCAGGCTGGCTTTAAGATATACAGAAAAATAAACGTTATTTTCAAATTTCGTGAGTGACGTATGTTCGATTTTCACATTTTTCTGTTATGTTCGTACACATGTCTGCTATATACATATATATGTTGGCTATATCAGCCATTTTGGATTTTCAGTGACAGATAAAAAAGTTAGTCGTGTTTTGGTGTGCTCTTCGATTGTTTACTAAATTTACTAAACACCGTTGCAGGGATATCGCTCAGGAGCTGTTAAAAATCGTCAACGATGATCCAGATTTCCTCAAAAAGGTCATAACAGGTGATGAATTGACATTGAAACCAAAGCCCAATCATCCCAATGGAAGCGTTCAGAAGAGTCAAGACCGAAAAAAGCACGTCAAGTTCGGTCAAATGTGATCGTAAATTGCTGCCACAAGGTCGCCGACGAATTGCTTTGCGCAAACGGCGCTTTTTCGTTAGAAACGCACAGGATTGTGCAAAAAACAATTGCACCATGATAACGCACCAGCTCTTACATCGATGCTCATGTGCGAGTTTTTGACCAAAAACAAAACCGTTATCATGCCTCAACCCTATTTACCGCATTTGGCCTACGATTGAGGAGATGAAAGAAAAATCGAAATAGGAACTATTTCCAAAATATTAAAAAGCGCGTTTTAGAACTGTTTCGAGGATTAAAAAAAAAACGCTGGGATAAGTGGATTATATCTGAGGGGGATTACTTTAAAGGGGACAGGAAAGTTATTGATGAATAAATATATACTTTTTCAAAAAATAATCAATCATTTAATTAATAATTGATGTACAGGGTGCTTTTTTTTAGAACTGCTCAAGATTATGTCATAATAAAACAAAGAAATATATTTTTAATGTCAATGAAACGAGGATGTTAATATCCTATATATTATTTCGCGGTTGCAGTAGTCTGTAACATTCAGATCATCATCGTTTTGGATGCTTATCGGCCAATGCCTATAAAGCACACCAGTAATTTGCGCGTTTGTGGATTATCTTCATCCTAACCTCGAATGCGACAATTTACAAAAAAAAAAAATAACGGTTATTTTTTATCAGCCCTCGTATATGCTCTCCTAAAACTTAACCACAAAACCCTGGGAAAATCTTCCATGATACTTAGGCCTCTACACCACGTCGAGGTAGTTACCCTGTTGAGGGTTCAAATACACTTACACTTGACGAAGTTTTGTTTAGTTTTTTTTTTTCTTACATAGATGCCATTTATGACAAATTCTTTACTTTTTGTTATCAAAATTGAAATAAATATTAGGTGTGTTCCACGAGATCTCGGACCAGTTCAGACTAATGAGAGTAAAAAACAAATTACTCCCTAAATTTTCATATTTTACCCAAAACTGCTCGAACGCAAAAAACCACAATTGTACATCTTGTAATACTAGTGCTGCTTACTTTTTAGATTGAAGTATATTTTAGCTTAAAACGCATAACATCATATAAACAAAAGATTTGCGTTATTGGCAACAGCTGTAAAATTAAAAGTATGCAAAATTTTCTATAGATTTTTATAGCATATATGTATGTATTGCATGTGCTGTTTACAACTTCACTACGTTATTTTTAGTTTGGCCAACTTTCCATTTTGCTTTTAACTAAGTTTTAAACAAAAATTTTTTTCCAATTTGCGAATTTTCAGTTTCATATATATGTAAACATAAAACAGCTGATTATTCAATTCTAGTCCGAACTTACCCAAAGAAAAAGTTCGGGCTAATTTGTACAGGAAATGAAAAAAATTACTCTCTCATTTTCTCTCAAAATTACACAAAAATTTTTACGTGGAACGCTTTTGAACTACTTTGGACTAGTTCGGACTGTTTCGTTATTCACGTGGAACACGCCTATTTATACTTTCTTTTCAAGAATTTTTTATGTGTTCCGTTAGTACAAGTCAAATTTTCAAAGTTTATGACAAGGTATATCAGTGAGCTGGAAGTTCACCCAAATTCTGTTGCACGCAACATTCTTAATTTTGGCGGCGGTATTCGGTTAAGAAAAAGGGATACCCTTGCCACCATCAGAGCTTTAAATAAGTGATTTTGCCGATATATTTGGGGCAAAATAAAACTTTTTGTCTAGTATTGGCTAGACTTACTGCCTGGCTCACGATGTAATTTCGTAAACGTGCGCCATATTTTTTTAAGGTTAAAAAACCTATTCCGATGCCTCTAGAGCTATATTTTTCCCTGATGTTGTATAATTTTCCTTGTTTACCTCCGATATACCCGTTAGTTAAATAATAGTTGATTATAAGTCAATTATATTTAATATAAAACATTAGCGAACGTTAACAAAACGACATCGTGAGCCACGCAGATAATTTTTTGGGTTTAGTTTCAAGATTTGAGTACTTATTGTTAGTTCACATTTTGAAGATTCAATAAAAAAAAACTAAAAAAAATTTTGCCCATTGTTACTTAAAATCTTTTTGTGACACCTCTTTGTGTCACGTTTTGAAAATTTCAAGGGCAACACTGCCTATAAATTTACGGCCTTAGGTTAGCTTAGGTTGTACATGGCGCCAGTTTCATGAAACCAGCCCACTTGGGTCCTTTTGGTCCCGTTGTGTTGCCTGAGGGAGAACTGCAGCCCATGAGACTTACACTTCCCCCGAATTATGGCCTTATGTATAATCAAAATCCTTATGCTAACTTACTAGCTGCTAAGTTTTTTGTGTGTAAATTCCCAACTAACCTTGTGCTAACTAGCTAGCACCTAGTTAGTTAGCACAAGGTTTTTTATTATACATAAGGCCGTTAAATTTCAATCTCAAATCAAACTAAACGTTTTAGTAGCATTCCTTTAAATGCCCTATACAAAATAATTTAATGAACGATGTCTACACTGCATTTCCACACACACATGCACTACATTTGCAAACACACACATACATAAACATTGCACATACTACATCCTGCTAATAAATATTTTTTCCTTTCAGTTTATAATTTACTAGACACCTGTGCTTACAAAACTTGCTTTTTAGTTGAAATATTAAAAAATTTCTTTGCATTTCAAAATCCACAGGATACAATATTAATTTATTTTTTTTATATTACAACGACAACAACAAATCCACAGCCAGCGAGAAACACAATTAAAAAGTCATTCAATCTTAAAGTGACTTTAAGACAAGAACTGCTCCCGATAAGTAGTATAAAATAGTGTTTAACAAAAAGAAATCTGTTATAAAAATTTACAAAAACAGGATGTTTAAACATAAAGTCAATACAATTAAATATCAAAACTATGACGACGACGACGACGATAATGCAGACGATGATGTTGACGATATATACGATTATTAAATGTTGGGGATGTTGAAAATAATTTTTTAGGTTCATACAGCCAGTTTCTTTCCACCCATCATGAGTGTGATAATTTTCTGATTTCTTTTTTATTTACATACATACATACAAACATACATACATACATACATATGTATGGATATTTCTTCATATAATAAATCGCAGCAAAATAAAATTGCGTTGAGAGAAGTATGAAAATGTTATATTTACAAGTGTACGTTGGCACGAATAACTACAAACTAGTAATTTTGTCCCTCTTTTAGGTTTTAAATGAGTTGGAAAACATAAGTATGTACGAGTTTGCAAGTTTTGAACCAGATTTATCTGTATTGAAATTAATTCATGCTATAAACAAGAGCTACCGGCTTTAATTGTTTTAAATGGAAAACCATAAAAGGGTTGTCAGATTGCTAAGATTTCAATTGGGATTAAAAAAAAGATGGGGGCTTTGAGACTAAAAGATTACCTTTATGTCTCAGTGTTATTGAACTTTGTTTTAAAATAAAAATACGTATTTTTACGAGAGTTGCGATTCATTTATTGGATTGTAAAGAAGGCATGTTCCGATTAAGTATGGAATAAAGCATCCGCCATATTCAAGAATGATAAAACTACAGATTACGTCATGCGCATGATTTTCCGTTAGATGACTTAGTTAAACCAAGGATGATAGAATATATGGTTACGAAGATGACTATATGAAAATATTGAAATCAAGAACTCTTTTGAAAATAAATCTTTTTAAAGACTTTTAAGATTAGCTAAACGTAGAAATATTTAATTTCGTAAACTTTAATACAGTAGTGGTATAAGCACAGCTGGCTTTCGTTCTCTCTGCGTAAATTTCTCAAAAACACATAGACTTCCTTGCTTTTTCAAAAAAAATGTTGACAACTGTTCATAAATTCTACCAACAAAATATGTTGATGTTTGTTGGTGTTGTATTAATTGTAATTATGCCACTACCTATAAAACTGCCTTGGTTATGACAACTCTCAGAAAAAACTGAAATCTACTGCGCATGTTGGTCGAACGACGTCACGAAACCATACAAACACAGCCCTAGATGATTTTTAAATGCATACTCTTGATGAGATGATAATTTGAGAGTTTTCCATTGACCAGAGCCGATTATTCTGTTTATTCACATATCCAGTCAAATGAAAATATGCCTCGACACGTAACTTTCTCATCGCACAATAATCGATGATTGATTTTGATAAAATATTTTAACGACTAAAACACGTTGGTGTGTCGAATATTTTTCCATAATAAATTTCCCACAGGTCTACTTTAGGACCGCCAAATATGAACTGTCAAGTCGAATGTATACCAAAGTTGCAGCCAAACAAAGTAGTGCACCTTTTCTTTCACGGTAACCTACGGTCGAGATGAATACCAAGGTACTTGACTTCATTTTGCTGCGGAATAGGTGAATTGTTAATTTGGATAGCTGAACACGTTTGTTTACGCAGTGTGAATGTAAGGTGAGTACACTGTTGTTCATTAACTTTAATCTTCCAAAGTTTTAAGCATTTCTCTAATATTGAAATATACTCCTGCAAATTTCGCGAAGCTACTTGATGGTTTTCATGTACGCTGCAGAATGCTGTGGCATCTGCAAAAGTTGAAGTGTGGATTCCGGATCTCGTTGGCATGTCTGAGGCGTAAATCAAATATAAAGTAGGCCCTAGAATGCTACCTTGAGGAACTCCTGCCTCGATTGGCTGTAAGGGGCTTATAAAATCGCCTTCTCTGATAACAAACTTCCGGCCGCATAAGTAGCTTTCCAGATGCTTGTGGGTGTTTGCAGGCAAGTTTAACTTTATTTTGTGCATCAAGCCGTCGTGCCACACTTTATCAAAAGCTTGGGAAATGTCAATGAATAAAGCTGAACAATACTTTTTGTCTTCAAAAGTCTGTCTTATGACGTTGACTAGCCTGTGCGTTTGTTCTATGGTGCTATGTTTAGCCCGAAAGCCAAATTGAGGTAACAATATAAGTCGAATGAATTTAAAAAAATTTTTTATATAACTCGTTTTGGCGGCGCTAGGCGACGGAGAATTTGAAGTAAACATGACTACACAACTACTGGAGTTTTACCTATTGCAGAAAAACGATAGAAAACAACTCATATTTTGGAGTAAAGTTATAGTTGTTTATATATAGTATGAAAAAGGACATATGATAGGACCTAGAGTCCTTGCATTGATCACAATAAAAATTACCTTACAATCAAGCTACTAGCACGGGGTGTAAAAGATCTACGGATTTTTACTACTTTCTGTGCAGATATGTAGCCAACATTGAAAATTTCGTTCTTACCACATATGGGAGGACTTTTTCCAAAAATAATATGCTCACAATCAGTGTAGGAGTAGAAATATTAATAGGGGTCGGTCTTGTATTTTACTACCCTAAGAGCGACTCAGAAACACAAGAAAGCTTAATAATTCTTTGGATTTTCTGCGGTTTTACCCTACCTTTAACCCCGATGCGAATCCATTTAGCCGCATCTTAAAGTTCTAATTTTTTCAGTCATGAATTTTGTTACCCAACTCCACAAAATAAGAGTTTCTAGCAAATCTAAAGCTCGTCCATACTCGTATAACACTAATTCGCCTCTGTTTTGACAGCTGCTCAGTTTCAGATTTAGCACTTGCTATCCCGCGTAACTGCAATACTAAACGGGCTGAAAAGTACCGGTCCTAACACATAGTTGGCGCTAGTTTTATTGCAGTCACTCATTTTTTAATACCAACCTTCAAAAGACAGCTGTTAAATTTTCACGATATTCTATTGATTAGTTTATTAGTTGTTGTGCTAAGAGTTTTTTTTTTGTAGCATTTTTTTATTTATTGAATCTTCAAAATGAACTAACAACAATAAGTATGCAAATCTTAATACTAAATTTAAAATTAAAAAAGATGTGCTTTAAAATTAAAAAAAATGTGCTTTATACTTAAGTCCGGCCAATGCTAGACAAAAAGTTTTATTTTGCTGGAGCTGTTTCGGTAAAATCACCTATTGAGCAATCTGATGGTGGCAACGGTATCCCTTCTTCTAAGTCGAGTGTGACCGCCAAAATTAAGAATATTGCGCGCAAGAGGGTTTGGATGAAGTTCCAGTTTACTGACATACCTTGTCGCGTACTTAGAAAATTCCTCTTTTACCAGCGGAACACTCAGATCTTTATGAATTCGTGAATTTTTTACGTACCATGGAGCCGCAGTAATCGTTCGAAGAACTTGGTTTTGTCGCTTTTGAATTTTTTCAATATTTGACGCTGAGGCGGTGACCCATAACTGAATTCTGTAGCATCATATAGGCTTTAGTATTGCGTTTGCAATCTAATTTCAATGTAGAATTTCTGCCCATAAGTCAATTTAGCTGCGCTGCTTTTATTTTTAACTGAGTGACCTTTGCTTCAATGTGAGACTTCCACGTTAGCCTACGGTAGAGGTGTATACCAAGGTACTTGACTTCGTTGTGCTGCGGAATAGGTGAGTTGTTTATTAGGATAGGTGCACATGTTTGCTTACAGAGAGTGAATGTGACATGAGTACATTTCAACTGTTCAACTGTTCAAGTATTTTACCAGTAATTTGATCAGTGCCTGGAGCTTTTCTTGGGTTTGTATTACCGATAACATTTTCGACATCTTGAAAATTAAGCCTCAAAGACACAGGAGGTCTAACAACATATGGTGGTAATTCCGCTGTAATATTCGCTGAATCATTTGTAATAAAAACGTTTCTCAAATGATCGACATACATCATCCCCTTTTCAGAATCACTTCTTGCCCAGTCGCCAGTTGAAGTTCGCAAAGGTGGCTTACCTATTACGGGTCTTTTTAAACCTTTTGTCGCTTTCCACAAGGAATAGTCAGATTGAGGGGTACTATCAAGGCTTTCCAAATATGTTTTAAGGGAAGCCATTCTATGGACTTCAAGCAGATTTCTTAACTGAGTTATGCATTCCCGTAGCCTAGTTTTAAGCTGGGGAGATCTGCGAAGTTGCCACTCTCTTCTGACTTTTCTTTTTTCTGACAGAAGTTGCTCAATTTCAGACGAATAAGTTCTATTGGTTTCATTTTTGGATCTTATATGACTAGTGGTTGCATGCTGTACGGCCAGTTTGAGGTTTTCAGAAAAATCGTTAATTGACACATCGATATCCTCAGGCGTTCTCAAGGCGATATTTTCAGTACAATGTGTGCTTAAAAATTTTTTGTATTTTAACCAATTAACTCTATTGACGTCACCGGAGAGCCAATCTCTTGTGCTAAGAGTGACACTACTTTTGCTATTTTCAAAACAATGGATCAAAAACAATTTCGTGTTTTAATTTTATAATCGATATACCCAAAACACAAAAACTTTGCAAATTTTATTAGTATTGTATTATTATATTCTACTTGTAAAAATATTGATTGAAAAAATAAATTAAATAAATTACAAAACAAAAAAAAAACGAGTTTTAATTATAAATAAAAGTAATTTGTATTTGTACATATGTGTACTTATGCAAACATAATATTGTGACTTTTAAAAGTACTACGATTAATCGAGAATTACCAATTTTCCAATAATATGGGTGGGAGTGATTATATTCTATAGTTGGGCATGACAGTGAAATTTTAATTTTCACAATAACAGTGGTAGCTATACAATTACTATAACTTTTATTAAATATTTGGTTATATACTATAATTTTTGGTCTTAGGTGTACTTAGTTTTGTAAATAAATTTCAGATTGAAACTATATTTTGTAGTTGTGTTCAACCTTGTAATCCAACCATAATATTTTTCCCTTGGAATATTGTTGTATCAACCATATTTTTTCTTCTACATGTATCAATATCAACACGGCAAGACTAAAGCAAACTTAACCCAGCGTATAAACCTCTGACACTTCTCGGGCTAACAAAGATTAGTGCAGCCCCTCCCACACTGCAAGGTAATGAACTACATGGTAAGAACGTTCAAAATAAATTACTTAAAGGAATTTTTCAAAGAGGAATTTTTACGTCTGAAAGACTTTCGTTGCTTGCTCTAAATCCTGTGTTACTTATTTTAAACTGCTGGCAGCTCTAAACAAATCGTGCAAAAAACTATGACAAGAATATAAGGGAAAAATCAACTAATACGAGTACCTGTTGATCTACATCACTTCCTTTTAACTTGATTCTAAACACTAACATACGAGCGCTTTTACGCATGCGTAAATTTTTGAAAATCATTCTAGTGTTATATGTATGTATGTAAGTACTCGTACGTATGTATGTGGTTGGTAACTAAATTTGTTCCACCCATAAAAAAGTGCAAATTATTAGCTGATAGTTCCGCCAGGTGCTAGGTGCTATTATTATTATTAGTAGTAGTTATATTGTTATTGTAAGGTTTTTGTTTTTCTGGTAAATCTTGCAAAACATTAAAAATAAAACACTGATTCACCCAGTCAGTCACAAAACAAGTTCCAATTCCAGCAGAGATTTTCTTAAAGTCCCACAGTTTATTCATTCATTAAACAAAAACAAAAAAAAAAACAAGAACAAAATTCAAACTCAAGTGTTTTATTTTGCTCAGGGAATATTTACAACATAAAGTTATCAACATAATCATCATCATGTTCCGCAGCAGGAGCAACAGCAACAGCAACAGCAACATCAACAACGTTCTTTGTGGTTATTTTAGAATTTTCCTCACCCTTTTGATGAAGACTATTAATTACTTATTTTTTACATTTTTTATGATTCCAGAATTTGTTGTTCTTTTAAGTAATTTGATGATCATTTATAGTTGTTTTGCAATTAATTTAGATTTTTTTTTCCTTTTGTTTGCAAAACAATTTCTTGCTGGTGATTACACACCTGCCAGAAGAAGGCTCACAGTTAAACTCCCCTTCGAAGGTTGTATCGGAACATCTGTGTTTTATACTCGTATTTTCAAAGAATTGATTTTAAGATTTCAACTGTGCAAAAGATTTGACTATAAAATTGCAAACATAATAAAGGTAGGATAACAAAATGGCACTTTTTAGCTTAAAGCACTTTTTTAAATAAGATTTTTATGGGAATTTTAATACGATCACAAAATTAATATTTTTATGATTTTTGCATAATACTCGTATGCATGAATAAGATCGCTAATTAAATTCGGATGTGGGAAACATTTTTTTTTTTGTTCTTTCGGTGATACAGAGTGTCCCAGAATAGCCGCAAGAGTTTTAGCTCGTTATAACTTTTTGGAGGCATAATCAGCCTCGGCTCTCGTAGTAGTTGTCGCATTTACACTATTATATCACCGTTCTAAAAGTTCCACAAGCAAAATTTTGTAAGTGCCAGGTCAGACCCAACAACTTTAGTTGGGCAATTCTTGACTTTATAGAAGCTTTCGGTGAGAGGAATAAGGAGGTAACAAGAATTGCTGGTACTAGGCAATTTCAGCAATTCCTTACTTTTTTCTCTTGTATGTATGTGTATGTGCATACCCAATGTAAATTGTGAGAAGTAAAAGCTAGAGAAATCTCAAGAATTGCCGAAAAAAGTTGTCGTGTATGGACAAGAAAGCAAGTCAAAAAGAAAATTGCGAAAAAGTTGGGCAATTAAAATCGCCCTTTCTGATCTTACTCTAAATGAATCATAATGTCTGTCCGTTTACCGTGTTTACGTGTTTTTTGCATTTTACTGAATGCCGTTCGTTTACCCAAGTTGCAGTAAATAGGTGTGTTTCTTTACTTTTCTGACAAGTTTCGTGCAAAAGAGAGCATGCATAAGTTTCTCTCAAATACAGATAAAATTTACCTAAAGTACAGGAACGCAAAAAGGCAAATTTCTAGCCCAAAAAGAAACACATGCTGTGTTTTGTTGTAGCAAAAAAAATTGTCATTTAGTTTTACGAAAAATACTGTGATATTTTACACTTTTTTGCTTTTAAGGTCTTTTGCACATTCTTTTTTATTTAATAATTATATAAAAACGCTGAAATGATTTATATACGAGTTGATTTAAATGAACTTTGTTTCTTTATTATTGTTTATTTTTCGAACAGCTGATTGCTTAATTACTTGCCCAAACTAGCCCGAAGAAAAAGTACGGGCTGTTTCGTGCAAGAAGAGGAAGCATACTATTCTCTAAAAAGCGCTCTCATTTGCCCAATTTTATAGTACGGGAACGCTTTTCGTGCAAATTAAGATCCCGCGGGATCCCAAAGTAGAGTAAAGAAACACACCTAATGAGAACACAAAAAAGAGAGTAAAGTGACAGTTCTTTTACTGAGTACCATAGTTACCATATTTGACGATTTATAGTCAGTTTGACGATTTTGGGTGCTGAAAATAGCACTTTGACGACTTAAGGTCTGTTTTTGACGATTTTTGCAGATCACATTTTTACTGTCATATCTTTCCAGGAACTACATACATACTTTCTTTTTTAAAGTTAATTTATGTAGGAAATATACATATATGTATGTTTGTAATACTGAAATATTATGTGATAGTTATTTTAGAGTATACATATATTGTATATGTTAGCGATGAATTTAAAATATCATATGTAATTAGCGCTTAAAATAATTATAAGCTAAAAATTGTACAAATTTGTTTGTACAAGCGTGTGCTCATATTTTAAGGAGACTAAATTTGAAAATGAATTCAAAACTTTAACTTCTATATAATATTATAAAAGAAGAAAGTGGCTTTTTTCTAACATAATGAAAGAATTTTCTTATTTTATCGTAGAGTGCGAAAGACAAGAAATTTAATACGAGTTAAAGTAACGAAGCCTATTAAACTTGGACATTTTCTTTTACACTATAAATATGAAAATGCTAGATGTTTGGAATTAAGTTTCCTTCTATGACTACGTTTATAGAAAAAATATTAGTCTTATCGTCTTCTGCAAATGTGTAAGTTTGCTTCCAGGTTCGTGGAACTTAACAAAACCAAAGTAAGAAATTAGTTGAAGATATCATTTTAGGGAAAAAAATTTGTATACCAAAGACCATCCAAAACTTTGCAACTATTTAGGGACTTAGATATGACCGATTTAACAGAAGTGTTTAGTATATCAATAGTACCTTTTATTAAATGAAATCTTAATCTTGCTTATAAAATTAACTTCATGTTCGTAGGAGTATATATTTGTTGTTACAACTTTAAATGCTGTGGTTTTTTTATTAAAAAAAACCATGACATGTTTTTCTATACTTTACACTGTTGAAATAACTCGTTTATTCAAAAATAATTAATTTTACTAGTTGACGATTTTTTTTGACGATTTGCAATAATCATATTGACGACTTTAAACTAGATTTATCTGGCATCCATGGTTGTTTGTGTATTTTTCATTCCTAGCACTGAGAGCAGCATGTGTATATTAAAGCGCGAAAGCCTGTAGCTAGGGTTTGGAAGCTTATGTTTCTTATTTTCCCCTTTAAATAATATTTTAATTTCGTTTATATTCATTACTTATTTTTTAACGTTATGAAAAAATATTTTCACTTATTCAATTGTTTTTACGTTCTTTTTTGCTTCAACTAAATGCTTTCCTAAGTTATTTGTAGCAAGTAAATTTATATGTAAAATTGCAAACTGGATTCATTTGTATCAGTGTTGGAGTTTTTTTCGTTTGCTTTTCACATGGTAATGTATTCATTTCAGTCAAGGTGCATTAACCAGGTGGCATCACTAGCGAAGGTGACAATTTTTTATTTAAAACGACCGGTAGTCTCAAAAGTTGTTTATGTTTACACAAAGTGAAGTGAAAAAATAATAATATTTTAATCGTGCAAAAAAAGAAAGGAAAAGTGCAAAAAAAAAAAACAATAATAAAGTTTTCAAAAATATTTTAATTGCGTACAAGTTTATACAAAGTGAAGTGAAAAAATAATATTTTAAACAGTTTGAAAATGTGCAAAAGAAACAATAAAAAAGATTTCAAAAATATTTTAATTCCTTAATATGCGTTGATGTCTGCTATGTAAAAAGAAAAATTCTACTGCTTATCGACTTTCCTCGCTTCAAAAATAATTTAATTGCTTAAAATGCGTTAAAAACAATTTATGAAAATAATAATACCCAATTAATTTTCTTTATATACATTTTTTTTCTTCATTTTCCTCTGTTTTGTAAACATGTTTTTGACATTATGGTGGAATTTTTAAACAAACAAAATATTATGTATCTAGAACAGCAACTCTAATGCTGCCACCTAATAATTGCACCATGATTTCAGTGCTGCACTGACATCCGTAGTTGGTACTGTTCCCCGTTTCAATTTTGGAGTTGCTCTATTACTAAATCTTATGCGTAATTGTTAAACAAAGAACTGTATAAACCAAAATAGTTATTTCTAACTTACCCATTTCATACTGTAAAGGCTTTTTAAATCATCTTGTTTAAAATATAATGAGCGATTTATCCATTGTTTTTCTTTTAACTTTAAAAGGATACGCTAAAGTAAGATTTGTTAAAAGCACGCGCAAAATTAGCCTTTAGCAGATTTTCTCACTTGAGTTTTCTCCATCGTTTGCTTGCATCTGCCTGCCCACTGCGTACTTCATGTTTATGGGCTTTTTACACTGATCAACTTCGTCATGAAACGCATGAAAGATGTTGAAAATGTGAAACAATGTTTACTCATGTCATTAAATTCTTAGGCGCAAGTTTTGAGAATTTTGTGAAATGGCGCTCGCTTTTATTCTTTTTTAAGATAATAAAATTTGGTTTGCCAGAATACCTGGCGAGATTATTTGCTTTCTCAAACTCATCTAGAATAGCAGTGTTAATATCGCCAAGAATAGATACAATGGTTATGCATAGATCATATGTGGTAAAAATATGTAGATTGTGGAACGCTTTAATTCCATATAGTGGAAGAAATTTTGCAGCGAGTTTATCTAAATTTAAAAAGATGGTATTAGAGAATGTTTGAGCTTTTGGATTATGTTTGTTGCTAGGCTGTATTGGTTGATTTTCGGGTGTGTAGTAGGTAGGGGAAAAGGTTGAAATTAGAAATTAAGATTTGGTTCTATTACTATTTTTTTTTACTTTTCTTTTTTAATTTAAGCATTATATATTTATATAACAGTTTATATGTTATAATATACATTAGATGATATCTTACTCCCACGTTATCCATGTAATCGTTTCGGCTTATAAGTGGCTTTTTGGTTATTGAAGAATAAATAACAAAAAAAAAAAAAAACAATGTTTACATTACTCACATCTAACATCTACTATCAATCAAAAATATTATTTTTAAAATTTTCAAACAATTTATCAAAAGTACGCAAAATTTTTTGGAAAAAAATTAATTTGAAAAACAAAAAGAGGACTATAAAATTTATGTACATACATACATATGTATGTATATAAACAAAATGTAGGGCATATAAACAAAATATAACAAAAACAAAACAAAAATTATTGCAGAAAAAAATTAAGAAACAAAACACATATGCAAACAATTGACACATGATAAATAAATTGTGACTTTTTTTTTAATTTTTTCAAAATAAAGGTGTTTTCATTTACTAAAAATTTTCACAAATTTGTAACAATTGTTACTAGAAAGCGTTCATTAACCCAAAAAATTTGCAACGAGAGAGCGTCAAAAGAGCGTAAAAAATTGAGAGACAGAAAAATTCTTGCAAGTTTTTACAAGTAAAATTTTTACTTGCAATAATTATTCAAACAGCTGTTTTGCGTTTGTGTTTACAAAACAATAATTCTAAATTGAGTTAAAAAAAAATATTTTGGAAAATATAAGAAATAGTAAGTGCATGTAAACTTTTAAAACGAGTATAAGTATTGAAAAAGGTAACCATTTTATTTTGGTGTAATTTAGGAACAACAGAGGTAAAATAAGACGTCTAATGGCAATGAACTAAGCAACACAGTATCTGGCACATCAGTGGCAAAGGATGTTCCGGCAAATTTGAATGTGTTTAAAACTTGTAGGGAAGCAATTAAATAGACACTTAGACACCTTCCATTTTTAATTATATTAATATTTTTGTAGTTTTAACCTCTGAAATGTTTTTGTTTTTTGTTTCTTCAATTTTTACAGACCAGCTGTTATTTTTAGTATCGTAAATATTATGAGTACCTAGTTATTCGGTAATTTACAATTTGAAATAAAAATGCTGTGTGAATGCAGGCTGTTATAACGTATAAAGCAGCCCATACACGTTTCAATTCAATTGTTAATTGAGTCTTTCAACTGAATTGATTCTTCATAAACTGAATAGAAAGATTTTCATTCAACTATCAGATTTAATGATATTAAAGACCATTTTAAAAACTAGTAACGATCTCCTTGAAAAAAAATACTCCTTGATTTGCACAACAACCGATTCAGTTACGAATTGAATTGAAACGTGTATGGGGTGCTAATTAAAAATAGATATGTATTTTATTCAAAAGTAGCTAATCACTCTTACAGCGCTTAGCGTATTTCGGCTATTACTAGATTAAATAAAATTGTAAAACTTTTCATTATTCTACTACAAGCTGTACTCGAAAAACACCAGTTAAGACAATGCTGAATATAAATGACCATAATCACATTATTTTTATAATAATATACATATGTATATGTATAATTTGTCCAAAGGATATAATGGTAGTTGTTAAGTACTTATATATAAATTATAATTTGTTGTTGAGCTAGTGGTCTTCTTGGTTTTGGTAAAAATTATGGTTTTTATTTTCAATATTTCGACACTCAGTTGTGTTTCTTCTTCAGGAAACAACAACAACTAACTTGCAAATTTTTGCTAGTAAAGTGTTCATTTACTTTTTCACATTTTTGAGAGTAATTTTGAAAATTTTCTGGTTATTCTCTCGTTGCTAATTTTTAGTAGTAAAGTAAATGAACACACCTTATAGCGCATTTACACCTACTCATATCTTGGAGATGTGTGTGGAAGATGTTGAAAATTGAAAAAAGCTGTTTACATTACATTTTCAACATCTTTCTGTCAAGTATTACTTTACGTGTTTGAGCAAACAAAAAACATTAAATAAAATGGAATTAAAAGATTATACATTTATTGGATTAATTATAGCTCTTAGAGAGCAAAAATAATTACTGCTTCAATTTTAAGAATTATTAGAAAATCTTGCTTTATGCGCAACGTGCATTTGTTAGAATTTTAAATAATTTATTAAGATTTTAACTCATATACATATATAAATAATAACAACTTAGAATCAAAATGAAATTTTTTTTAAAAAGGATATTCCAAGACTACCAGTCCAGAGTTTTTCAAAGACAGCTTGGATCTTGCAACTTCACTGTCACTTTCTGGAAAATATGCGAGTTTTTCCTCTCACTCCGCAATTGTGCAATTTTTCTTGTAAAGGTCTATTAGCATACTCCCCTCAGCAGCAGACCATACAACACGATTTTTTTTCTTTTTTACTATATATGTATTATTTTTAATTATATATTATTTTTAATTAAATTAAAATTTACTTACATTGTTCGCTCCCGATCATTGTAAAAGTTTTCTAGTGATGGTATGATTTTTTGACAATTTCTTTAAACTTTTTTAGTGATGACACTAAAATAATCGAAAGATGTTGAGTCTAGGAAAATGAGAAACCAACATCTTGTAAAGATGTTGAGAGATATTGAGTTTTTTTCATATAGACTTTATATAGGAAGATGTTAACATCTTGACAAAATGAAGAAAGATGGAAGATTTGAGTAAGTGTAAATAGGCTATTAAATGACGTTTTTTCAGTGATGGCACAGGACCAATCGACATTATTGCCACTTTTCTAGTGATGACACTGAAGTAAGAAAGAAAGAAAGATGTTGAATGAAATAAAATCAGATATTAACATTTTATAAAGATGTTGAAAAATGTTGACTTTTAGTACAATGGATTTCTTATGGGAAGATGTTATCATCATCAAAAATTGAGGGTAGATGTTAGATGATGTTCAGTGGAGTTTTTAAAGAAAATATTTTTTTTTTTGCACTTTAAGCTTTTAAATACACTTTACATTTTATGTAATACATATAATACACTTTTATAATAATAATAATAATAGTAATTTTTTACTATATTTTTATAATTTACTATATTTTTAAAATTTCAGCACAAAATTATTGATTTATAACGAAAAATATTATAATTAATTTTTAAACAATTGTCAAAATGATTTTTACTGCATGGTTGCAAATCTCTCACAATATATAAACTGTTCCGGGTAAAAAATATGGAAATTATAGAATATTTCGTTCGATTCCTCAAATTTGTTAAATTTTTTTTTACCAATGATAAATTTGATTTCACAAAACTGCGATATTTTTGGACGGAATCCCTAAATTAAGAATGTATTCAAATGTATTGCATCCAACAGATTTTAATGGTTCTATATTGTAATTTACTTTTGAATTGTATACATTATAGAGTAGGAGGCAGTTCCCCACTTTTGTGTACCAAAGGTCCATATTGGTTTCAATATAGTTTTCTACAAAAGTAAATAAAAAACGACAAATTATCTATCAAATCATTTTTCATAATACTTTTATAAGAGAAAATGTTAATACCAATAAAAAATTATAAATAGCTTATTTTCTATGTTTCCCTGCTATCTATATGTCGACATTTCATAGGCCCTACCCTAACCTTCAGTAACTTTGGAAATTTTTGAAAGATATTCTCAAACATTCAACTTTATATCCCAACAGTCTAAAGAGAATTTTAAAAGAAAAATGCTCTAATAATACCTGTGAAAACACGAAAAACAAACGTTTTCATTTATACACGTCTCTAACATTTCTTTACACCTTTCAAACAAATGAACAACCGTTGGTTGCTACGATTTGTTTTTTGAAAGTATCGAAAAGCAGAGAACAAAATTTCAAACAATTGAGTTTTTTAATTCTATTGAATTTTTGTTGAACTTTATAATTTTTAATTTAAGTTTTTGGTTTGTACATTTGTAAAACGGGTTATAGTTCAAATTATTTCCTTTCTTAAGTTTTTTAAGAAGAATTTTGTACTATATTTTCTGTGATCAATAATTTTTGATTGAAGAAGACAAGAAAAATAATAATCAAATCTTTAGCTGGGGGACAACTAGCAGTTTCGTAGTCGCTACACTACTCATCAGCGCTCACTGGAATTTAAACTCGGGTCATGACGTATCATGATCTGCTGCTTTAACCACTCAGCCACCGAGCATTTTATTATTTTCCATCTATATTCATCTTTTCAGTTTTTTATGCACTATTTTAGTTTCTATCTAGCTAATTGCTTTAGTCCAAAGGGAGGGAGTGCGACAAAATTTCTGGATTTCATAAATACATTAAAAATTTTATATCTAGTGAAAAAAATCTATATATTTTCAAACAGTTGCAAATTTTTTCTATCAATTATATCCACATATGTATATAGTTCCTTCAAATTCAATAAATTAGAGATTATGGCATTTATATATTCATTTTTGGATCATCAATATTAAACATACAAATAAAACTCTTAAATACAAACACAGCCCTAAATGCTTTGGAAAGACATAGACTACGCAACACTTGCTGGGGTTAAACTACGTCATCTGAGGTGAAAACATGCGCATGGCGTAATTTGTATTTCTATCATTCTTGTACATGTATGTATGTACGTACTTTATCAAATACAAGTTTGCCTTCGAATTATTTTATATTCTTACTCTCTCATTTCTTGTTTGTTTTCTAAGTCTTTTGTTTTTTATGTGCAAACGAAACGACGCAAATATTTCAACATAAAAGGTTTCACGATTTGAGGACTAAAACTTATGTAAAAGAAGAAAAAAAAAGTATTTTTATTTAAAATTCATCACATTTTCCTTGCAACAGTGCAGTGCGTTGGTGCAACTCAGTCTTTGTGTTGTGTTGTGCCACCTTGAAACGTAACGCTGTAAAGTCTTTAATCTTAATGGCGCCATTAAATTTTTTGAATTTTATGCTTTTTATGTAAATTAACACTTAGGCCTTTAACGTTTAAGCAAAAGTTATAAAAAAGTGTTAAACATGGAACAAAATTCCATTAATAGGAACACACCTTATTTTATTTGCACATTTTCTCGTATTTATGCAACATTCTTAAATAGTTTTTTTTTCTTTCGTTTTATTTCGCTGTAAAGTTCTTTAAATGTTTTGCAATTTTTTCCTCTTTAATATATTAAACACTTAAAATACCTTGTATTATTAACACTTGTATGAATTTAGCTGTTATCGATTCCTGTTAAAATGTCTTGTGAACTTTACAAAATGTACGAGAATTTTTTGTTGTTGTTGTTGTTGTGTTTTTTTTTTAATGTTGTATGTGCGCTAAAAAGATTTACATGAACACGTTTTTGTGATATAGTGGTAAACTGTTAAAAGTAAAACGAAAAAAGTGTTAAAATTCCATGAATGATTAAAAAAGAAACTTTCAAATAAAACAGCTAACAAGTGTTAAAGAAACTTTCGAAGTGAAAAATAGAAATAAACAAATTTACATATTTTGAGTCATTGTTGAATTTGAATTCATAAATTTGCTCAAGAATTAAAATTTAGCAAAAATATTATGTGTACATATGTGAATACATATTTTATTTTACGCAAACAAAAAGTATTTTTCTCTCCTTGAGACAAAATCAGTGTGAGTTTCTCGTTCTGCAGATGTAATCGAATTTCATTGACTACAGTGAAAGAATTATGCGTCATATATTTAAAGACACTGTTTCATTAATCCAATGAAAACTTTTCACAATATGCATGAAACTTCATATATATATTATGAAATAGTTCCATCAGAATGGTTTCATTAAGTTTCATAGTTTCATTATTAAAAAAAATCATTGGGTTTATGACTACAACAAAATTAATTTTTTTTTATTTAATTCTTTGAATTTTGGTAAGATATATTAGTGGGCATTTATTAATCTTAAGCTACAGTTTAAAAAATTTCAGGTTTTTTTTTATTAAAATGTAAGTTTTATGAGTTTCATAATTCCAATGAAATAGAATTCATTAGATCAATGACAAATAAATTTCTGGGTATGTATGTACATATGTGTATGTACTCAAATCAGCATAATAATAGTTTAAAAAATTTAAATACCAGTGTATTGAAGTTATTTGAATTAATAAAATCTGTTTTATTTGGTGAATACTTGTCCAACATTTTCCTTTATCATAATTAGGTACAATTTTACAAAAGCAAGGAATAGTATTGTTTGTGTAATGAAATAAAGTATCAATGAATAAATTAAATAATTCCATTGATCTTATTACGTACATTTGTGAACATATTTTATTAATGTGTGTTATGGTACTATTTCATTAAACAAATGTAACTATTTCATTGATTTAATGTACATTTTTTAGGTGCTCAATGAATAATAAAATTAGATAAATGAAATAACTTCATTGAGTTTCATATTTTTAATGAATATATTACATTAGTACAAATAAGTTATTTCATTAAATAAATGTTAATTTTTCATTAATTTAATGTACAGTTTTCATGTGCTTTATGAAATTGATTCTCTGATCTAGAGAAATTATTTCACTAATCATATGATTTGTCTTTCATACTTTTAATGAAATAAGTCATGTTTCTTATTAAAATGTTTCATTACTTTTATGAAGGTTTTCATTAAAACAATCTAATGAAATTTGTTTCATTATTTCTATGAAAAGTTTTAATGGTTGAAAAATAATGAAAAATTCATAAAAGTAATGTCAAAATTCAGAGAATTTCTGAACAAAATTTTTTCAGTGTAGAAAAAACGAAATCCTTTTTTCCTTATAAGATTTCCTTAACAATTTCCAATCAACATATTAACACCTGTTTATAATTAAATTTAGATAATTTCAAAGAATTCTAAAATCTATTTTCCTCTCTGCATTTTAAAACCCATAAAACTACACTTTTGACAAACACAAACGTAATCGTGGTCGTTTTTTATAAAACTCTTTTTTTTTTTTTAGCATTTACAATATTTGTCTAAACTTACCGCCTGCAGCTGCATGGGTTATACGTATTGTACTTCATCTGCTACAGTGGAAGTTGTGTGGTTTTGGCGGCAAAAGAAGGCATTAAACAGCAACAACATTCTAGAGATGCCCAGACACAGATGTCTCTGCATTAATGTTAGCAAAAGCTTTAAATTTTCCTAGAATAAATAAAATAAAAGGAAAAATCTTATAGAAAAACATAATAATAAAACCCTTTTTTAGAAAAAGTAACTATTTTTTTTTTTGTTGGCAGAACGAAAGAAATAAAAATAAAATAAATACGAGTATAAACAAGAAGATCTAGAGAAAAAATAACAATTTAAATTGCAGCTGCGTGAATTGTTTGTCTAAAAGTCTGGCAAGTAAGTAAAGGTGGGCCCACGCACTTGTCTGGCCGGGATGTGTTGCTGCTGCAAAGCGAATAATAGTTTATAACACTACACACACACATACACAAACAAACAATTAAGTTTATGTACATTCATAAGCTATAAAGAAAATTTTTCTATTCACCCTACAAACGGCTGTTTCGAAATGTGAGTGACTATAGCCAAGGTTTTGAAAATTTTTTGTTGACTTTAAGAACTACTGATATATCTGGAAGAAATAAAACCAGGAGCTTGGATTAACACCTGTAGCGTTGCTTTAAAAATTTTCTTAAGCATATATTTCTAGTCTAGTGATGGGACGTGTTTGTTTTGTTTGGAAATTAATAAAACAAGACCGGAATAAGTAGCAAACTGGCATGAGTAAAAAGAGTGGTCTTATATAAAAGAAAAACTTTGTGACATTCAAACCATTGAGTTTTATTCACTATGATAGCTTCTAACATTGATACCAATAAACAAAAGTTATAATCAATAACTATTACGGTGCTCAGTCAGTTATTTTTTTACTTTCAAAAATAAATTGAATTTTGCTTTAATTTTAAGGAAAAATGAGTTGACCGGTTTTTAACTGAATTTTCATTTGTTTCATATTTCATTTTGCATTGATTTTAACTACATAATATTCTGAGTGTACTAATGATACAGCGGCTGATGCAGCTGAATTTCCGTTATACTACCTATGACTTTGAGACTTAGTTTTCAAGAAGTTGAAAACGTAATATATAGAATAAATTACAGAAAAGCTCCAGCTATTGATAATATTACTGGCAAAATGCTTGTGCAGTTACCTCGTGTGGTTAGAAGAATTGCTCTTTTTATATTTTTTACTTAACGCTATTTTACGTCACGAGTATTATACTGCAGATTGAAAGGGTCTATAATTACTATTATACCCAATCCAGGGAAGGACCCTACTAAAGTAGAATCATACAGATCAACAAGTCTGCTACCAACTTCAAAAAATGAATAATGGTGAAGTTGACTCCAATATTGAACGATGTAGGATGTATCCCTAATCTTAAATTCGACTTTCGCGCTAAGCACAGCACCATAGAACAAACGCATAGACTAATAAATGTCATAAGAAAGACTTTTGGGGATAAAAAGTATTGTTCAGCTCTATTCATTGATGTTTCCCAAGCTTTTGATAAAGTGCGGCACGAGCGATTAATGCACAAAATAAAGTTAAACTTGCCTGCAAACACTCACAAGCTTCTGGAAAAAGCGGGGTTTTAAGCCCATTTCAGCCAAACGAGGCAGGAGTTCCCCAAGGCAGCATTCTGGGACCTACTTTATATTTGATTTACGCTTCTGACATGCCAACGACATCCGGAATCCACACTTCTACCTTTGCAGATGATACAGCGTTTTTGAGCGTTCATGAAAACCAGCAATTAGGTTCATGAAACTTATAGGAATGTATTTCAATATTAGAGAAATGGCTAAAACTTTGGAAAATCAAAGTTAATGAACAAAAATGTACTGACGTTACATTCACACTGCGCAAACAAACATGTTCGCATATCCAAATTAACATCTCACCTATTCCGCAGCACACTGAAGCAAAAGTCATTCAGTTGAAATTAAAAACAATGTAACTAAATTGACTTATGGGCAGAAATTCTACATTGAAGTTTGATTGCACGCTTTTATTATACAATGCCATTCCATTGGTATTGGTACCGTGGAATTCCATTGGAATTGGTACCGTGAAATAACTCCCAACAAAAAATTCATAAATCCCATGCAAATTGGGAGTTATTCCATAATGAAATAACTCCAAAAAAAAAAAAAAAAAAAAAGAAAATAACTCCCAACAAAAAATTCAAAAATTGCATACAAATTATGAATTACTTCGTAATGAAATAACTCCCAATTTTTTGGAGGTTATTTCATAATTTTTCATTGGGAGCTATTTCATAATGAAATAACTCCTAAATGAAATGACTTCTAACTGAATTCTGTTGGGAGTTATTTTATTTATTTTGATAATTGGGAGTTATTTCATTTTTATTGGGAGTTATTTCATTTGACTAAAATCGGTTTGGCTTAGAAACTTTTTCTGTATAGCCTGAAAGATTTTTTCCTCTATGATATTTCGAATACCGGCTTCGCTAACAAAATATTTTCCTCCTTGAACCTTCAGGTACGATATAGAAGTTATTTCATATGAATTAATTAAAGAGCTATTATTAGGAGTCATCTAATGGAAGCAATTTAATTTGGACTTATTCCATTAATCTGGCTACGGAGAAAAGTTTTAGTCAGCAAAGCCGATATTTGTTATACCATAGCCTGCATCCACATATGCAGGCTATACAGGAAACTTTTGGTGAGCGAGGCTGGGGTTTGTTATACTATATATATTGAACCCTTCCATCCGGCCGAAGGTCGGCTAAACAGACCAGGATCTCTCTCGATAATCTCTCTATGGTATATAGAACACCGGCTTCGCTAAAAAACTATTGTCTGTATACCCGGTCTTTGATCATAGATCTATGATATATGTACCATATATCATAGATATATGGCCAAAGATATCAAAGTCATTGGAGGGAGTTTCCGGTTATATCATAGAGGCGGCTTCGCTAACAAATATGGTATGGTATCAAAGTTAAGGACCTGTTTCATCGGGAGTTTTCTATTATACCATAGAGGTTAAAACAGTTAAACAGTACCCGAGTGCAAATATAATTTGTATTGGGAGTTATTTCATTTTTGTTGGGACTTATTTCATTTGGGAGTTATTGCGTTGGGAGTTATTTCATTTGGGAGTTGTTTCACGGTAACTATGGAATTCAATTATGGGGCACCGCCTCAGCGTCAAATATTGAAAAAATTCAAAGGCGGCGAAACAAAATTTTTCGAACCATTACTGCAGCTCCATGGTACATAAAAAACTCACGAATTCGTTAGTAAAAGATGCATTTTTAAAGTACGCGACAAGGTATATCAGTAAGGTGGAACATCACCCATATCTCGGTTGAGAAGAAGGGATAACACATATCTTTTTCCATTCATGAACTTTTTTAATAGGACGGCCTTCACTATTTAGTTCTTCCGTAAGCCAATTCCAAAATCTTCACAAAACCACATGCATGTCGGTTATTTTGCATTCTATTGAGAGGCATGTCATGTTGAAGTTTTTAGTTAGTTTATATATCCATTAAAATGTAACAACTACTTACATTTTTTTCTAGTTCCCCAAAGAATATAAAATGAACAAATTGACACAAAAAATGGGAAAAATGTCTTTGAAAAATCCATTCACGATAATGCTAGGAACACAACTGCGACGAATGACGAATATTTGGTCGCGAAAATTCGTCGCCAAAAATAAAACACATTGGTGTATATGAAAATGCACACAATCATGGTGTTGGTCAAAATTCGTCAAACTCAGCGAAAGTTGAAATAGATTAATTTCTAATTGTTTCGTCAGCGAACGACGAACAAAGCAGTATCAGGTGACCAGATTTCCTATATAAAAAAGTATTTTTCATGATATAATACTTTTTATAATTTATATTAATCCATGTAGTAAAATATGTATAAAGATGTTCTCAAAATATAAAGTACCTGAGATAATTTCTTCTAAAATCCCTCTTTCGGATAGGATTTATATAGTTTTACTTTTAATATGGCCAGCTTAGTATTTAAATTCATTTTTATTTCTTTGCACGGAATGTAAACAATGTTCGTTGGTATTGTGCTTCACACGACGAATTTATACAACGAATATTTACCGGCGAATTCGTCGCGATGGGCGAAGTTCGTCGTTCGTCGCAGTTGTGTTCCTAGCATAAGGTGAAATTTTGAATCGGAACATTTTTTTGTGCATGTGAATTACAACATATCAGAAAATGGGAAAACGTTTTATGAGAAAAATCATTCATGATCGCACTTTTGGGGAAAGAGAAAAAGTTTGAGGGGAAAAATTATTCGTGTTAGGGGTGTACGAGTAAGTGTTTTTGACACATTTACGCAAAGAAAACGAAAGGCAGCTGTGCTTATACCACTACCGTATCAAAGCTGCCTTGCTTATAACCATATAATTATTTGCATACCTACATATCGTTGGTCTCATGCAGAAAGGCCCTAACAAACATGATTGCAATTTTAACAGAAGAAGGAAAAATCGTAATAGAAACGGTATAAATAGGTACATCTAAAAGTAACTTTTTTTGCACAATTGCTTGTAAGAGCGATATGTATGAAATTATATATTTAAATCTTTGTGACACTGTGTACTTGTTTGAAAAGTAGTAGAATCCCTGAAAGAGCTCAATTCGGGGAAAGTTCGATTTAGGGCCTTTCTACGTGAGACTAATGATATATTATTGCGGTCATAAAAACCATTGCCTTCTAAATGATTTTTGTGCATATTAGTAGCTCATTGAAACTATCTGCTTATACCAGCTCGATTTAAATTCTTAACTTGTGCTTATTTTAAATTAAACAAAGCAAAGCGAACGGCTGGCAGCAAAACAAAGCCGACCGGGATTTGCACGTTGAGATAAAGTTAAAAATATGCCAGAAGAATTAAAGATGGCACTAAGTCTATCTCCGACTTTGGCCTATGAACAATCTTTGTCTGAATAAAGAAGAAAAAAGAAAATACTTCTATATGTATACAATGTTTACACTTACAAACATAATGCACCAGCGTTTCGGTTTGCTCCACTCTATTCCACTCTGTAGTAAACTGCAAACTTTTAATATGGATGAATTATGTGTGTAGGCTGATTTGCGGTTTTTCTTGGAGTTCTAGCAATTTATGCTTAAAAAACATGTTGCAAAGTGAATCTGCTTTTTTTTGCTCGTAAATATTTTCTTAAATTTATTTTCTTAGCGATTTTCTAATTATATGCCACATGTATTACGTAGCACTGATATTTTTTATTTTATTTAGTTTAGTTCATTCTTTTTATATTTATTGCAACTTGTTATCTTAACAAGGAAAAAATTGTAAAAAATTTTTGTTTGCTGTCGATGTTTTTCAACGATCTCTAGAGTGTGCTTGTGCGTGTCTGTTGTATGTGTGTTCTGAACGATGATGGCTTCATTAAGAAAAATTCAATAAATATTAAAATAAAATAAAAGAAATTCTTAGAAGTTAAAGATATCAAATGTATAATTAAACAAGCTATTGTTCTTTAAAAACAAGACTTTATTATTTGAAATGTTCAGTCCCCGGCGCACTCACCACGGCATTGGGTCATGCATCTAATCAATCAGACATAATCCACATTTATAACAAATGGAGCAAACATTTTCCTCCAAATATGCTGTAGTTCCATATTCATGCCAACGAAGATACTCATCAAGACGAATCAAATGGGACCAAAATCGATGGGGTTGTGACGTTTAATTACGAAGTTCCTATGGCCACCTTCCAGCTCCATCATCAGATCAACTCTATGACAGAATGATATTACATTGTCATTCGATTTATACATGCATGCAAAATTTCAGCTCAATCGGAAACCGGGGAAGTGGATTGAATTTAGCTTCAAGGCGACCGTGTTTTCACGACCCCATTCGGAGATTAATGGAAGATCACTGTTGAGTGAGTAATTCGTATTTTGCTTCTTGGCAACGATCTCGGATAGGATGGGCCTATAACTGAAAGAGTACGAATGGCAAATGCTGCTGTTATTCGCGAAAGAGTGAATAGGCTTGGAAGTTTGATATAGAAGGTCGTTGAGGAAAATAACAAAGAGGGTAGGAGAAAGAACGGAGCCTTGCGGTACCCTGAATCAATTTACTGCTGACTGTTTACATAATACTGATATCACAATTCTGATGATAAACCATCATTAATATTAAGATGCCATTTTCTATAAGTGTTTAAGTATGACAAGCACTTCGAATTTTCGAATGGATATGAATTTTGCCAGCATTAAGTGACAATGAGTGCAATAAATTATAAGTCATGATTCATGATTTCTTTTTACTACTCACTACAGATCATTGGTGACAATGCATTACTCTGTTCTATCGTTACTACAAGGGATTTTGCTCTGACGAGCTCTTATTCCCGAAACTCGCACATTTTTGCGTAGCACGCGTTCATCGTCCAGAGCTCATTTATTTGTGGTCGACTGCCCGGGGAATCGTACTACGCATTACAGAGAGAATCCTTTTTTCAGCCGTACGCTTCGTCTGTGGAATAAGTTGCCTCCTCCTCACAACCTATTTTCCTAGTTCTGGTACAATGCCACTGCATATGCTTCGTCTGTGGAACAAGTTGCCTGCAGACGTGTTTCCTGTCTGTTATAACGTTGGAAGGTTCAAGTCACATGTTCACAAACACTACTCCCTCTTTCCTCCGCCTCACAACCTATTTCCTAGTACCTAGGGTTATCCTCTGAGTACTGATCCAAGATAAAAAAAAATTTGTTCAATGTGAACGTACTGCAGTTTTGTGTTCTAAATTTTTTGATTTTCAAAAAGAACGAATTTGAAATTTAGCTCGTTGTTAAGTCTTTTCATTTTTTTTTAGTTTCAAATTTAAAAATTTAAAAAAAATGGTTGCTTGTAATATTTATTAGTGTTTTTAAGAAATTTTATAATTTGCAAGTAATTTGACACTTATAAGCACGATTTTTTCCAATCATTATCAACACGGTAGTGGTCATGTTAACACAAAAAAAAAGAAAAAAAAAATTTCCAAAAATAAAAACAAAATGAGATAATGTCATTATAAAATATGATATTGGCTGCTGTGTTTTAATTTTATTTTTCTGCTCTTATTGCTTTATAAAAAGAAAAAATATTAAATAACAAAAGCTAATTTATTTATGACATGCAGACAAATTTTATATGTCTGCAGGTGCCAAGGACTACCAAAATTTTTTGTATCCATTTTTTTTTCTCTTATATTTTTTAAGGTTGTGTTAACAGCACACACATGATTTTAAGAAAAAAATTGAAAAAGAAAAAATTGCAAAAGGGAAAATATTATAAAAAATCAATATCGATAAGAAATAAAAAGAAATCACTTGATGTCTTCATTTGTTTGAAATTATGTTGAGCTCCTAAGATGGTACTCGTAATGGTAGAGTGCGTGCTAATAATACGAATGAATATGTTATTTTCTTATTTTGTTGCTTTTCTTGAAGAATATTTGTGCAGCTTTTCTTTAGTTTTCATATAAAACCTAATTCGTGGAGGTATTTTTAATTACCTTTTGCAATTTTCTCATTAGAGTTTAACTTAAAATACTGATGTTATTTTTTCACTGTTTGCCCAAAAGCTTTAATTACTGGTTTCAGTTTATGTTCGGTTGCAGCCTCTTCACAAAAATAAAAATAATGTTTGTTAATAAAAATTTAAGAATAAAGAGTAGAAAATTATGTGAAATTAAAGAGGAGTTAACCTTTTGATTCATTTTTAAGCGAATTTGGTACATGTCCTGAGCACGTGTAACAAAGTGTAATGAAACTTAATGCTTTTTTTTGGATCTTAAGTTGCCCATAAACTCAAACAAAAAAAAAAACAAAAATTGTTTTTACTGAAACAAAATTTTGGGTTGCGGTTAAAAAATATGTGATACATTTGCATGCAATTACGGTTATAAATTAAAAGCCTTATGAAAAGTGGGAAGGATAGCTAAGAGTTAAAAAATTAATGAGTGTTTTTCATTGAATTTTTGGCTTTGTTGGTCAAGTAGTCATCATGATTTTCTTCTTTTTGGATTATCATAATGTATCCACTTTTCATCAGCAGTGTCGATTTGACTTTAAATTTGTTTGTGCATAATGCATTCAAAATCACATGGCTTTAATTCGTGTGGAATCAATTAAATTGCTTATGAATTATTTTCAACGATGGTAAGCGATGTGAGACTGCTTGCTGACTAACTTCTAAAGTAAATGTGTACTTCTATTGTATCTGCGATGAATCCTCCTCCAATAATTCCTCCAACTTTGCGCCCTCATAAATTTTTGGCTTCCTACTTAACAATTGTACCTGACTGGTTACAATAGCTGGCAGCCTGTCAAACCTAACCTAACCTAACCTAACCTACTGCTAGCACTGTTATTTTCATCAAAATCACCGTTTTTAAACTTTTGAAAGTTCTCACGATATGTCTCTCCCTCCTGGCAATTTCCATACATACTTTTATGAACAATTAGTGCATCAATTGTTCTTAGCTGCAGATTCTTTTAAATTAAAGAAGAATTGAGGAAATGCAGCTTTTTTTTATACCCTTCACAAAAATGTAAAGGGTATTTATAAGTTTGTGATTCCGTTTGTAATTTCTACAGTTTTTTTTTGCGACCCTATAAAGTATATATATTCTGAATCAGAATTAATGGAAAAGTCGATTAAGCGATGTCCGTCTGTCCGTCTGTCCGTCTGTCCGTCTGTCCGTCTGTCCGCTGTTGAAATACCGTTTCTGAGAAAACCATAAGACTTAGAAACTTTTTTCTTTCACCATTCTTTTACCCCATCGATTCATGGGTTTGCTATTGAAATTCAGTAATATCGGTCCACGTATAGCTGAGATATATTCAAAATTCCGAAAAAAGCCATTTTTTTTTTGCATTTTTGTATGAAAATTTTTGAAAACAAAAGTTGTTCGTTTTGCTTCAAACTTCACACACTTATTAAGCATGGTGACTAAAAGACAAAAAATTTTTTTTTCAGATATCGGTCCATATATACCCGAGATATAGCCCAAATCGGATTTTTCATGAAAATGTCGCACAGGCGAAGCTAAATAACTTTTTTTTGCTCAAAAGCAGTTCTGGTAATAAAATTAAGTTACATAAATATGGAAAATGAAAATTTCCGATATCGGTCCCTATATACCCGAGATATAGCTCAAACCGGGGTTTCCATGAAAATGCCGCGTAAGCGAACTTAAACAACTTTTTTGTGCTCAAAAGCGCTTCTGGTAATAAAATTAGGTTACATAAATATGGAAAATGAAAATTTCCGATATCGGTCCATATGTACCCGAGATATAGCCCAAATCGGGTTTTTCATGAAAATGTCGCATAAGCGATCTTAAACAACTTTTTTTTTGCTCAAAAGCAGTTCTAGTAATGAAATAAAGTTATATAAGTATGGAAAATGAAAATTGTCGATATCGGTCTATATATACCAGAGATATAGCCTATACCGGGGTTTTCATGAAAATGCCGCGTAAGCGAACTTAAACAACTTTTTTGTGCTCAAAAACAGTTCTGGTAATGAAATTAGGTTACATAAATATGAAAAATGAAAATTTCCAATATCGGTCCATATGTACCCGAGATATAGCCCAAATCGGGTTTTTCATGAAAATGTCGCGTAAGCGATCTTAAACAACTTTTTTTTTTGCTCAAAAGCAGTTCTGATAATGAAATAAGATTACATAAATACGGAAAATGAAAATTTCCGATGTCGGTCCATATATACCCGAGATATAGCCCAAATCGGGTTTTTCATGAAAATGTCGCGTAAGCGAACTTAAACAACTTTTTTGTGCTCAAAAGCAGTTCTGGTAATGGAATAGGGTCATATAAATATGAAAAATGAAAATTTTCGATATCGGTCCATATATACCCGAGATATAGCCTATACCGGGGTTTTCATGAAAATGCCGCGTAAGCGAACTTAAACAACTTTTTTGTGCTCAAAAGCAGTTCTGGTAATGAAATTAGGTTACATAAATATGAAAAATGAAAATTTTCGATGTCGGTCCATATATACCCGAGATATAGCCCAAATCGGGTTTTTCATGAAAATGTCGCGTAAGCGAACTTAAACAACTTTTTTGTGCTCAAAAGCAGTTCTGGTAATGGAATAGGGTCATATAAATATGAAAAATGAAAATTTTCGATATCGGTCCATATATACCCGAGATATAGCCTAGACCGGGGTTTTCATGAAAATGCCGCGTAAGCGAACTTAAACAACTTTTTTGTGCTCAAAAGCAGTTCTGGTAATGAAATTAGGTTACATAAATATGAAAAATGAAAGTTTTCGATATCGGTCCATATATACCCGAGATATAGCCTAAACCGGGTTTTTCATGAATACGCGGCGTAAGCGAACTAAAACAACTTTTTTGCTTAAAAGCAGTTCTAATAGCAAAATAAGGTTATATAGGTATGGAAAATGAAAATTTCCGATATCGGTCCATATATACCCGAGATATAGCCTAAGCTGCGGTTTTAATGAAAATGTCGCGTAAGTGAACTTAGACATCTTTTTTTGCTTAAAAACAGTTCTGGTAATGAAATAGGGTCATATAAATATGGAAAAAGAAAATATCCGATATCGGTCCATATATACTCGAGATATAGCCTGAACCGATTTTTCCAATAACATTTTTTTTTTTTGCTGAAAAGCAGTTCTTGTTATGAAAGAAGGTTACGAAAATAGAGAAAATTAAAATTTCTGATATCGGTCCATATATACCCGAGATATAGCCTAAATCGGGTTTTTCATGAAAATATCGCGTAAGCGAACTTAAACAATTATTTGTGCTCAAAAGCAGTTCTGGTAATGATATAAGGTTATATAAATATGGAAAATTAAAATTTTCGATATCGGTCCATATATAGCCGAGATATAGCCTGAACCGATTTTTCCATTAAAAAAAATTTTTTTTTTTTTTTGCTGAAAAGCAATTCTCGTTATAAAAGAAGGTTACTAAAATACAGAAAATAGAAAATTCCGATATCGGTTCATATATAACCGAGCATATTTAGGTCACATTTTTAATATACTATACATATTCGTGACTATCGTGAAGGGTATTTTAGATTCGGCCCAGCCGAATATACTACACTCTTACTTGTTTTGTTTTGGATTAGTACGCAGAAGATGACCAGCGTTGTCAACTTTGAAATTTCAAAACGCACCAAAATGGGGAAAAAAGCGCGTTTTTACAACGAAAACGCACCGAATGTTGAAGTTTTTCGATTCATTTTCAAAAACATATTTTGTATTACAAAATTACATTTTTATATTAAAAACACTATACAGCCTTTTAAACTACTACCTATTATACAATCAAACTGGGTCTGATATCACTGCCTGATAGCATGCCATCAAACTTGTTCAACAGCTAGAATTCGTGTTTGTCAAACTTGACCTCTAGTACGACTCCGTCAGTTTTATTAAGATAATGTTACCTTTACAATAATTATAAAGATATTTTGTCAAATTTATTATTAAGCAATAACATTTAATTATATTTGCTGTCAACCGAAATCAGCTGTGACTATTACAGCCTATTATTAGGGACCCAAAATACCGTCATCAAAATTATATTGCAGAAGCATACAACCATTACTGGCGAAAGAATTTACGATTATCGGATCACTAAAAGTTACAGAATAGCACTACAAGCCTTGAGGGCTTCATTCAACCAATGACAATTCTACTAAACGCAGTGTACATTCCACTTGTGTTTTCATAAGCGGGGTTAAAATAAACGAAAATTTGCCAGAATTTACGAGCCATCATAAAAACGAACTTCTCTGTTCAGAGACTGCATTTATCGCAATATTTAGCCAACTTGGCTTGACCGATTAATAGCAAAACACTCCCTAAAAGCAGCCAATTTTATAAAACGAAATGTTTATTTTTCTTTTGCCATTGTATATAATATACAACAGCAAGACAAGTCTTACGGAACGTTTTTCACGCAAAATGACACGTAAAAATTTTGGACACTTGATTATAAACTTTTTTTTTACATTGAAATAAAAAATTGAGTTGAATTTGATTTTGTGCCACCGAAATTTCAAAAACGCACCGAAAATGTATAAAAAGCGCACCCCGCACCGACTAAAGAATTTTTCGCACAAATAATTTTAAAAAGCACCAAAATCGGTGCGAAACGCACCGAGTTGACAACGTTGAAGATGACCATTATGTATGTAGCGCTCTCTATCGGAACTATGAAAACAGGTTGTATGGAGGAAGAAAGAGGGATTAGTATTTATGGACGTTTGACTTGCACCTTCCTACGTTATATGTATGTGAAAGGAAACACGTCTACATGCATTTTTTTCACAAACGAACTATACGGCTAAAGAAACGAATTCTCTATATAAGACTTTAAAATATGTGGGTTTTGGGAACAAGATCCGTAACAACATGAGAGAAAAATCGATAATACAATATCGATAAAACAGAGTAATACTGCGGCGATGTTTCAGTTAGTCAATGGAACTGGACATCCTACTGTAAGCAAATAGCTTCTTCGCTCTCTCTCTCTCTCTCTCTCTCTCTCTCTTTCTCTCTCTCTCTCTTGCACATTGCCGACCAACTCAAAAGTAGACTTTGAGACCCAAACGTGGGAGTAGTATTCCATTTTGGTCGAATATTTTTTGTTTATCTTGGACCAATGGGCCTACCCCTACGTATGCAGTGCAGAGTACTGGAATCAGGGAAATAGGTGGCATAAATAGTAAAGAGATTGAATGGAGTGGAGTACATCGTACACCGTGCTAAATAGCCAAGCCACTTGAATGCTTCTTTAGAGACATGAAAAATGTGTTCAGTCCAGCGAACATCACGCTGAATTTTTATTCCAAGAGCATTAAAAGTATCCAACTCTTCAATATGTATACCATATATGAGTACAGATGAAGTAATTCGTTTTTTTGTGTTAATAAACAACACTGTATCTTACGAGCCTGAAGTCCACAGTGTTCTTACGACCCTGTTCGGAGATCAAAAGAAGATCATTACCCAATGATTCATTCATAGGCTTAGAAGTTTGACCGAGAAGGTCATTAAGAAAAAGAAGAAATGAAGTAGGAGAAAGAATTGGGCCTTGCGGTACCCCTGAATTAATTTCGAAGTCATATAGAGCTATCTCTGAGAAAGCCCGATATAAAACGTGAAATCTTCACTGAAACCAAAAGCGATAAGTTTGATCGTAGTGCATAATTCCACACTCTGCCGAATTCCTTGGAAATATTTTGCTCCCTCCAAACTGATGGTGGTACTATTTCTCCGAGAGATATGCAAAAAAATCGCCAATAGCGCAACCCTTGCGAAATCCATACTTTTCATGATTTTCGAAAATGCAGAGAAAATTGTAAATGAACGGTAATTTTCAGGATTATTTGTCACTCCCTTCTTAGGGATCGGCATTATATGAGTAACCTTCCAGCACAATAGGAACTGCGAGTGCCAAAAAGGCACTCGCAGGTGTAGAACAACTCTGCTTCAAAACCAGTGCTGGCTGCCATCTAGTCCAGGAGACTTATTTATTTCGTGGTCTGCCAAAATCCTTTAAACTGCTCGATATCGGAAAAATATCTTTGACATATTCATTGATACTCTTTGAGTTGCGGAAGTAGTTGTGGTTGACTGCTCACCCTTTTTGGGCATCGACATTACATTAGCAATCTTCCAACACAATAGGAACTCACCAACATGGTACAATGTGCTAAAAAGGCATACTTATGGACTCGCCAGCGTAGAAGAACTCCGCTTCAATACATCTGCTGCATACCATCCGGTCCATGAGACTTGATTATGTCGTGGTCAGTCATAATCCTTTAAACTGCTCCATCTCTTGTCTTAAGACTTCGTCCTTGGCTTAATCGAAGTTTGCTGGAAGGAGATATATATTTTCATCTCTACCAAGATGATAATTTCGACTATTTTTACCGAAGTACTTGTATCGATATTAAGAAAGCATAGTTTCCAATTAAAAGGCTCGTAAAATTTGTTGAGCTCTGCCCAATGAACTTTTTCGTATTTGGCCCCAAAGTTTTGAAATTTTTGGTTAAAGACTAATACAAAGTTGACAATATCAAGGCGAATTCATAACAGATAAATGCTGCAGAATCATAAATACAATATTACGAAAAAATCTTTTTAAATGTGAGTGGAAAAATATAAACACAAAAAGGAATTTAAAAAAGAAATCTTTAAACTATTCGTGAAACTTTTAATTATTTCGTGAAAATTAAGTCTGCATGATCGGAGCTTGGAAAGGTGAAAATGGCCAGCCGCATTAGGAAGGATTCTGGATCACTCTGAAGCTACAATACATAATTTTTTATTTCTTTTTATTATTTTACTGACAGCCGAAACACAAAAAAAGTTATCAGCTGCCCTCTCAATTTCACTTGTTATAATAACGTTATATTGCTCTTAAATTGCTATCCTAATCTTTAAGACGGTTATCATCTAAGAATTCTAGCGAAATTCTCGGGCCCTGCCATCTCTCTCAAAGCAGTGGAAATTTATTTCTACTCCCAATATTAAAAAAAAAGTTTAAATGACATTTAAAAAATTATTGTTTAATCTAAATTTTTTATACAAAATGATCGCACTGATTCTCAACATTAATTTTCTAATTTGCTTAATACAAACAAATCAAGCCAACAGCTTAATGTCTGATTTAAACGACACTTCCATCAAAATTAAAGAGCTATTAAGTAATAAATCCTTTACGTACTATATAGCGGGAGGAAAAAGAGATCCAGAAGTGTTACAACTTAGCAAATATATTGTTTCTATACGAACACGCAACCCGCTAAGATATTTTGGTGACAATCATTTTTGTGGTGGTGTTGTCGTGTCCAAGGAAGGGGTTCTAACGTCTGGACATTGTGTTATGGAGTAAGTGTTAAAAAAAAGCAAAATAAATACAAGTATGAAGAAAGTGATGTATTATTTCTTGAAAAAGTAAAAGAAGAATTATAACTCGGCCCCGTCGTGTGCTTTTAGTGGGTGGAACGCCCAATCGTTTAGAACCCACCGAAACAACAGTACAATTTCCCGTCAAGAGTATTGTGGTAAACACAAACTTTGTGCGCAGCAATAAACATGATATCGCTTTAATACATTTGAATAGACAAATACCGGAGGAAAATGAGAATCTGAAAATTATAAAGATGCCCAGTGGGCCTCCGAATTACAATGCAAATTGTACAGTATTGGGTTGGGGTCGAATGTTGATGGTAGGTAAGAAGATGCTATTTTCAAACTTAAAGATTGATTCTTTTTTATTGCGATACAGAAAGGTCCTTTGCCCGCCTTACCTTTTCATGTAAATATGAGAATCCAAGAACCTCGGGAGTGTGAAAATTTCTTAAAAGAATACTATCATGATGGAATTTTGTGTGCAGTTAGTACGGCTAATGATGATGGTCCTTGTCTGGGGGATACTGGTAGTCCTTTAATTTGTAATGAGAAGTTAACGGGCATTGTTTCTTTTGTTACTGGATGTATATGGAAGAACTCTCCCACCTTGTTTACAGATGTTTGGTATCATAGAAAATGGATAAAGGAGCATTTAAGTAGTGCTTCTGTGTCACGCAAGTGTCGTATAAGTCGTGTGATTTTAATTGCATTCGTTATATTAGGGTGATCGACAAAACGACCTTTTTATAAAATTGGATTTCGAATAGGTCAAATAGTCAAAATTATTATAACCCTTTTTTCTGAATAAAATTTTGAAAATAGATCGGTTTACATTTTGCAACTTCTGACGTTGCAATTTTTGTAGTTTAAACTTTAAAATTGCATTTGCGTTTATTGAATTGAAGCAATTTTTATTTATATACATGTATGTATATAAGTATATGAAAAAAAACAAGTGTCATACAGGTAACTTCACATGTAAAAATTATGTGCATTTGTTTCAATTCAGCTCGCCGTTCTCATCTTTATGGCTCAATTATGGATAGCAACCGATATTTAGTTGCGATGCCTGTGGGCAACCCAACGAACAAAAACGATTATCAGGGCCGTTCTGCAAATCACTTTTTGTCAAAGCGATTTTAAATCACGCACAAGCTGTTCACACTGAAAATATTGAAACCACGTGATTTTAAACCGGTCAGCCAAATGGCTGGCTTTTTGATATCACTTGGTTATTTTCTCTGTGTTTTTCATTACAAATTTAATAAAACTATTTTTATTTATTTAAAATGATGTGTTGATTGTTCATTTTTATAATAAAATTAAGTTTTATTCACACAGAAACATAAATATTAATAAAATAATACATGCATGTTCTGAGAAACGCAAATCGCTTAAATTTAGCGTTTTCGATTTGAAAACGCCAAATAAGTGTTCTGAGAAACGTATAACACAAGAAATATGGTTTTGCCAGTTAAAATTTAATATGTTTTCTTTTTATTTCAATAAAAAGTTTACAGAATTTTACACATTTTCATTAAGAAAACTAAATTGGAAAATTTTTCTATTAATTGTCAAACATTTTTTCGTTTTATATTACTACCACATACATATATACGTATGTAAAACACATGTTGTATTTTTTCGGAAAAAACTCCTAAACGCCAGTAAAACGCGCGTTCTTCAGAACACCTAAAAATTAATTAAGCGTTTTTCAAAACGCATTGCGGTTTCAGAACGCGCGTTCTTGGAACGTGGCTGATAGACACTGCTTGTTTTGCGAGAAATGGTTTTGTGTTTTTTTTTTATATTGGACCAGTACTCAGGGGATGACCCCTACATATGGCATTGTACCAGAACTAGGAAAATAGGTTGTGAGGAGGAAGAAAGAGGGAGTAGTGTTTGTGAACATTTGACTTAAATTTTCCCACGTTATAACTTGTTCCACAGACGAAGCGTACCGGTGAAAAACGAATTCTCTCTGTATTGCGTAGTACGATTCCCTGGACAATCGACTACAAATGGTTGAGCTCTAGACGATGAACGCGTGCTACGTAAAAATGTGCGAGTTTCGGGAACAAGATCCCTAATCTCGTCTGAGCAAAATCCATTGTAGTAACGATAGAACAGAGTAACGCACCCCACACTGCGTCGATGCTCCAGTGAATCAATAGAGTTGGATACTTTACTGCCACTGATGAGCTTCTTCGCCCTCTCCTGCACACGGTCGAGTAACCCCAAATTAGACTTTGAGGCACCGGCCCAAACATGAGAGTTGCATTCCATTTTCGGTCGGATGTAGGTGGTATAAATAGTAAGGAGATCGGATGGAGTGAAGTACATCTTACATGAAAAATGTGTTCAGTCCAGCCAACGTCACACTGTATCTTTATTCCAAGAACATCAAGAGCATCCGATTGCTCAATACTTATACCATCCATGAGTACAGATGAAGCAGCACTTGCGGTCGTTTGTTTGTGCGTTAATAAGCAACATTGGGTCTTATGAGCGTTAAAGGTGACCCTGTTTTTACGGCCCCATTCGGAGATTAATAGAAGATCACTATTCAGTGAATCGTTCATATTTAGCCTCTTGGCAGTGATCTTTGATAGGCTGGGCCTATGACCAAAAGAGTACGAGTGACAAATGCCGCTGTCATCTGCGAAAGAGTGGATAGGGTTGGAAGTTTGATAGATAAGGTCGTTAAGGAAAATAAGAAATAGAGTAGGAGAAAGAACGGAGCCTTGCGGTACCCCTGAATAAATCTTGAACTCGTTTGTTGAGACCCCATCTACAACAACTCGTATAGTGCGGTCTCTGAGAAAGCTCGATATAAAGCGAGAGAAATCGTTACCGACACCAAAAGCAGTAAGTTTCGCCAGTAGTGCACCATGCCACACTCTGTCAAATGCTTTGGAAATATCTAGAGCCACCACCTTGCTTTCACCGAAATGATGGATTGGGTGGCACCATTTCTCCGAAAGATATGCCATAAGATCGCCAGCAGAGCGACCCTTACGAAATCCATATTGGCGATCACAAACTAATTTGTGCGACTCTAGATATCCCATAAGATGGTAATTAACCATACTTTCCATTACTTTGGAAGGCGCAGAGCAAATTGCAATTGGGCTGTAATTTTCAGGGTTATTTGCCTCACCCTTTTTGGGGATTGGCGTTACATTAGCGACCTTCCAGCACGATGAGAACTCACCATTATGGTAAAGTTTGCTGAAGAGGCGTGCTAATGGACGCGCAAGCGTAGAAGAACACCGGTCCAGGAGTCTTGTTTATGTCGAGATCGGCCAAAACCCTTTTAATTGCTCGAGCCCGGAAAAATATCTTTGGCATAGTTGTAGATACTCTTTCGAGCTCGGGAAGTGGTTGACTGCTTTCCGGCAAGTAAGAATTGCTTGCAAAAATTTCAGCCAGCAGGTTAGCCTTGTCAACCGGGTCGGTGAATGTTCTTGGAAACTTTCATCGAAAAATCAGTTTAGGTTATATCTCGGATATATGTATGTGGACTGATATCAGAATTTTTCATTTTCTTTGCTTTATTAAACTCATTTTATAACCAAAACTGCTTTAAGCAAAAAATTTTTTTCGTGAAAACATCGGTTTAGACTATGATGTTCGAACTTATAAAAAAGTGCGAACATCGTCTTACTAAGTGTATTGAGCTTAAAGGGGGCTATGTTGAGAAATAAATGGTGTTTTAACGGGTTGTAAAAAAGAAAGCGGGGTTTTTTTCCCAATTAAACCAAATTCAAACACTGGATTATCTTGACAAAAATATAAAATAGGTTGTTTTCGTAATTCATTAATTTGGAAAAGCTAGCTTTAAATTCCATGCTCCAAATTCCATGCACTATGTTTTGTGTGATAAAAAATATAACATTTAGATAATCAATGGTTTCGGTTATATATTTTTTGCGGTTATATATTAATATTTGCACCACTTGCTGTTTTCTTTAACCAAGATTGAATTAACCACTTTTTTGTTTTTACGAACGTCAAAAAGTGCTGTGGGGGGTTAATAAACAGGCCAGGGATGGATAATCCAACACATTGTTCATTCAAGTGAACAAATGGTTTTTGAAAAAAATTAGTTTATCCTACTTAAGTAGCTTCTTTATCAATCCGCCCTCGTATATCCTCCAATTTCTAATGACAACATAACCACTCAACTAAAATTTAAACGGACGTCAACAAAGCAACGTGGTGCTCACAGGCCGTTTGCATCTATCCGTGCCAATTTGAAAACACTATATTTTCCCCTGATTTAAAATCGATTTTAAGCAAGTGTTTGCCCTTCCATTCCTTTAGAATACCTTCCCTTTTCTTTAAAGATTTAAGCACCGCTTTAAAATTTCTTCATGTTTTGCCATAAGTCTCCTTTAATCTTTTCAAGTTACTGTTGGAGCAATTAAGAAAAAGTTTTATTTAAATGAATTGTTCCTCAAACTGTTGTTTTGCCTTGAAGGTAATTTGTTTTAACGTTTAAGTCGTTTTCTTTTTTGTTTTGTATAAAATACCGTTTATCATGGCTTAAAGCCAGACCTTTTAAGCCTTCAGTTTTGTTTAAATCATTTAGATTGTCCGCTTAAATACAACTACCACCAATTGTCAATGGGCTGGCATTTAGCCATGGCTAATTTCTGCGTGTTTTTAAGTCATTAATTAAGGCAAAATATTTTTATCATTTTTTTTTTCTTTCATGAAAAGATGTTTTTGTTTTATTTAAGTTGTGTTTGTAGTTTAAAATAAATTATGATTGGCGAACTGTGATTTTCTCAAAACAATTAATATAAAATAAAGTTTTTTTTTACAACCATTAGCAGTTTTTCCCTTAAGCAGCTTTAATCGTGATGGGTTGGTTAATTGTGTTTCCGGAGATTTTACTCTAAAGTTAAGGGATTTCGAAGTATAAGAGATACGAGTAATGAGATGATTTTTAATGAACTTTAAAAAAAAAATCAAATATGGATGTTAGATTCCGGTTTGAGCGGCTTATCAAAACCAACTTATGTCTTTAGTAATGTAATTCTTAAACTAAATATAGAGGAAAAAACCCTAATGTCAGAAAAGAATAGTGACTTCTTCGATTTCCATTTCCCTTTAGGAAAGAAACCATTCTTGCATTTCTATAGATCCGGCGCTTTATATTTCAATGCAACTCTTATCCTACTGCACGCAAAGAAAAGACAGTTTTAAATATGGTTACAGCAACACTAGTATATACGCCATAACAGCGTATATTATTGTTAAAAACAGCTGATTATCGATTTAATTATAGTTTGTTTCCTCATAAATATGTTTTCGTATGCACTTCTGCAAATCTATTATTGCCATCTACTTTTTTTTTTTTTTTTTTTTTTTTATATTGGACCAGTACTCAGGGGATGACCCCTACATATGCAGTGCATTGTACCAGAACTAGGAAAATAGGTTGTGAGGAGGGGGAAAGCGGGAGTAGTGTTTGTGAACATTTGACTTGAATCTTCCAACGTTATAACAGACAGGAAACACTTCTCCAGGCAACTTGTTCCACAGACGAAGCGTGCGGCTGAAAAACGAATTCTCTCTGTAATGCGTAGTACGATTCCCCGGGCAATCGACCACAAATGGGTGAGCTCTAGACGATGAACGCGTGCTACGTAAAAATGTGCGCGTTTCGGGAACAAGATCCCTTATCTCGTCAGAGCAAAATCCATTGTAGTATCGATAGAACAGAGTAACGCATCCCACACTGCGTCGATGCTCCAGTGAGTCAATAGAGTTGGATACCCTACTGTCACCGATGAGCTTCTTCGCCCTCTCCTGCACACGGTCGAGTAACCCCAAAACAGACTTTGAGGCACCGGCCCAAACATGAGAGTTGTATTCCATTTTCGGTCGGATGTAGGTGGTATAAATAGTAAGGATTTCCGAATATGGCTGCATGCACAACAAGATCATAATCAGGATCCCAGACGAAGGATAGTGTAAAGAGAAGGGCTGATTAAGCCATTGGGCCCGAAGCAATGCTAAGGCGGTCCCGGGGTGGAAATTTTTATCCCAGGAAGAAGAGGGGATTTTTTAGTCGGTAAGTTCACTGTGGTGATCAGTCCGACACAAAGCGAAGGGTACGGTCCCTCTGGTTAGTGCGTAATGCATTTTTCCCCCTCACCTAGAAAAACAAATATGGTTGCATGCAATCTTAATTTGTATGGAATTTTTTAAAACCACAATAGCTTCTATCACATCCAATACTTAAATATTTGGTTTTATCATATTTATGATTCAACTTACTATTGTCAGCATTAACGATCTTTTGCTTTAGTCGTTGACATATGTATAAGTTTCTTTTAGTTTTATTTTTTTCTATGAAAAAAAATGTGTTATGGATTTTAATTAAAAATATTTTGTTGATATATATTTTTTTATGCTTGGACCAGTACTCAGGGGATAACCCCTCATATGCAGTGCATTGTACCAGATCTAGGAAAACAGGTTGCGAGGAGGTGGAAAGAGGGAGTAGTGTTTGTGAACATTTATAATGCTTCTTTAGAGACATGAAAAATGTGTTCAGTCTAGTGTACATCACACTGTATTTTCATTTCAAAAACATCAAGAGCATGCGATTCCTCAATATTTATACCATCCCTGAGTACAGATGAAGCAGCACTTGCAGTCGTTTGTTTGTAAGTTAATAAACAAAACTGGGTCTTAAGAGCGTTAAAGGCCACCCTGTTTCTACGACACAATTCGGTAATAGCAATGCACAATTCACTGAGTCATTCATATTCTGCATCTTGGCAGCAACCTCGGATGGGCTGGGCTTATAACTAAAAGAGTACGAATGGCAAATGCTGCTGCCAGCCGCAAAAGAATGGATAGGGTTGGAAGTTTGATATAGAAGGTCGTTAAGGAAAATGAGAAATAAGGTAGCAGAAAGAACGGATGAGACCCCATCTATAAGAACTCGTATAGCGCGGTCTCTGAGAATGCTCGATATAAACCTAGAAAAGTTGTTACCGACACCAAAAGCAGTAAGTTTCGCCAGAAGTGCACCATGCCACACTCTGCCAAACGCTTTGGAAATATCCAGAGCCACCACCTTACTTTCACCCAAATGATGGATTCAGTGGCACCATTTCTCCGAAAGATATACCAAGACATCGCCAGTAGAACGACCCTTACGGAATCCATATTGACGATCACAAAGTAATTTATGTGATGCTAGCTACTTCACAAGGTGGTAGTTAACCATACTTTCCATTACAAGTACTTTGGAAAGTGCAGAGCAAATTTTAATTATTTTTTATTTTTGTTTTAAACATTTTTGTATACTCAGGCTATGCTGCTGTGATGTAATATAATTATATTGGCCCTTGAGGATTTGTATTGCATATTTTTGTAAATAAATAAAATGAAATTGCAATTGAGCGGTAATTTTCAGGGTTATTTGGCTCACCCTTTTAGGCGATTGGTGTTACATTAGCAACCTTCTAGCACGATGGGAACTCGCCAGCTTGGTAAAGGTTGCTGAAGAGGCATGCTAATGGACGCGCAAGCGTAGAAGAACACTGCTTCAAGACCAGTGCTGCAATGCCATCCGGTCCAGGAGTCTTATTTTTGTCGAGCCCGGCCAAAATCTTTTTAACTGCTCGAACCTGGAAAAATATCTTTGCCACTTCAAGTTCGGGAAGTGGTTGACTACGTTTCAGCAAGCAAGAATTGCTTGCAAAAATTTAAGCCAGCAGGTTAGCCTTGTCAACCGGGTCGGTGAATGCTTGGCCATTCATTAAGAGAGATGGAATTGATTAACTAGCACTGTTCCTTACCCTCTTAACGAAAAACCAAAATGTCTTACTGCCGCGGGGATCTGTAAGGATCTCGGCACGAAGACGCTGTTCATGTAGAAACTTTTCACACCTAAGTACCTTGACAGACGAAGATCTTGCCTTTTTGCGTAGCGTTATCTAGAAAGCAAAGTTTCCAATAAAAATGCTCGTAAAATTGGTTGAGCTCAGCCCAACGAGCATTTTCGTAAATAAATGTTGACCGTTTCGTAAGAAGTTCAGGGGAGTTGCTCTCTATTGCGATGCGAAAGAAAAATCGAAGAATTGGTACGCTGTATTGCATTTTCGTATTTTCTTTTCGCATTTAATTTTCCTGTACGCACATTTTATTTTATCATTCTTCGCTATTGTTTATTTTGTGATACCAGTGCTACTTCATTTCTAAACTATTTCGCGAAAAAGTTTGCGCAGACAGCACAGAATACCAGATTATACTTTTATCGCATCTACCTTTCCATTGCAATAGAGAGTATTATTATTATTATTAGTGGATGAGATATGGCCTCATCGGCCATTTGCACTGTGACCAATATTGATCTATTGTGCATTCTCTTGCCCCATTATGGGTTGAGTATGTCAAGAAAACGGACAAGCTCCTTCATAGGGAGTGATATTAAGTCACATTCACTTAACATATAAGCGTGTAGTAGCCTATATCGTCTGTGTCCCAGTGCTCCACTGTGAGTGATTAAGTGCTCCATTGACTCCTCTTCATCACCGCAGAATCTGCAAATGTCTGTGTTAGAAATGTCCACCCTGTGCAGTTGCTTGTAGCAGTTATAATGACCTGTAAGAGCACCTGTCAATGTTCTGAGACTTTTAGAGCACGTTCGGCCCTCTTTTTATCAAAGTTTAAAAATTTCTTGGAGTGTTCAAAACCAGCTGTCTCGTTCCAATGTTGTTCGACGATGGACACCGTCCATTTTTTTATCTCCTCATTCAGGAGACCCTTATTGAAGCCAAAAGTTGGAGTGGGTCAAATAAAAGTCCCCTCCGCTCCTTTCTTGGCATAAATGTCAGCCATTTCATTGCCACGATGCCCTTCATGCCCTGGCACCCAGATCAGAGTAACCTGGTTCTGGCTTGCCAGTTCGTTTAGCCTGTTGTGACATTCCAGTACTAACTTGGCAATAGAGAGTAACCCCCCAGAGATCGAAAAGGAGGCAGAAATGGTGCAATGATCTGAATTTCCGAGAGTTGCACTGACCCTGACTTCATACTTTTCAGGGTGTGAAGTCAGGAATAGATCAGGTCAGTTTGAATGGGGCCCTTCAACGCACGGAATATGCGTTGGCTCATTCACTAATTGTGCTACGGTCCGATGATACCACCAGACCATAAACCTCACCAAACAATCACCGTTTGTGGGTGCATTGGTTTTTCGACAATCACTCTTGGATTATGATTCGCTCAAATGCGAAACTTCTGCTTATGTTTTCAGTTACTATAGTTCAATTGCCCATCTTCTTCAGTCCAAAAAGCTATGGTATCCCTTTTTCACTTAAAAGGAAAGAATATTTCAATAATACTTCTTTAGTGGGTGTCACCTCGCTTATGCACAGCCATAAATAATAATTAATTTCTCTTTGTTTTTGCTTTTTCTTCTCTCTTAACTTCTTTAATGTTGCGCCGTTTATGGTTTCTGTAGCATTTTAATCAATTATTATTTAAAGGGAGTCTCATTTGATCATTTTGCAATTATTTCATGTAACATTGTTTCCGTTTTTCATTTTCAACAGCGCAAATGTTGGTAGTTGCATTTACTGGTTTTTTGGCGGCTCTTTTGGTTTCTTAAATGGTTCTGTAACTCTTTCTGTTAACTGTCATTGAATGTGTCTTTTAAATAAAAATTTCTGGATTTTTGATAATTCGGTATTCTTTTGTATCTTTAAGCTCCTTTAGCTGTCACTGGCTCCTTGCGATATCCTTTTGAAGGCTTGCTTGTAATATTGCTTTCAATTAATAACGAAGAACGTTGCTGTCCGATTCGTGCAACTTAAATAAATTCAATATTTAGTGGCAGGTTAGTTTTCTTGTTGCTGCTGTTGTTCTTGTTATGTCTTGAGTGCAACATAAAACTGCTTGTTAGTTGATGGTTTATTTTTTTTATTTTTTTTTTCTTTGTGTCACTGTCATTTAAAGAAGAAATGAACTTGTACTTGTCAATAACACCAGACACTAAATTGATTTATTATATTTAAGAAATTTTTAAACGATTTCAGACATTTAGCTTGGATTATAATTAAAATATGTATGTAATCAATACTTAATTAACTTTCAACAATTTTTCGCACAGTTATAAAGAAAAGCTAATGTAAGCGGCATGCGGCAACGGACGTCCATCAGCTGTTCTTTTTACCACTTGAATTTATTTTGTATATTAAAAAGGAAAATAAATATTTTAGTTTTTGACGCAAAATAAATAAAAAAATTTAATTGGAAAAAATTGTAAGAAAGAGAAACACGAAAAGAAGACTGCGGACGCGTGAACTGCAAAGGAATTCAACTGGGTTCTTTACAGTTTCATTTCACCACGACAGACAATAATTTCACCTACAGTTTTTTATGCATTATTAAATATGTTTGGAGATAAATTACAGAAGCGTTTAATTAGAACGCCGATTAGTCCAGAGATTAGACTCTTCCTAACACTTGTCTAAGTTTTCGAAGTTCAGCGTTATTTTAAGTTATAGCGATATAATTTAGATATTTGTCGCAAGGATCCAGCAGGCAGTATGAGGTCTGATCAAAAAACAACCGTGATTTTAAAACTTCTTGCACATGTCCGTTATAATGTTGGTAATATCATTTTGAATTGTCAGTTTGTTTTTGACAGATAAAAAGGTTAGTCGTGTTTTGCTGTGCTTTTCGATATTTTACTATTCGAAAAAAAATTCATTAAAAAAACTGTATTAAGTTTTATGTAAAAAATTAAATTAAATTAAATTAAATGCGCAATGACATTTGAAATGTTGACTGTGGGGTTTGGCGCGTCTACTATGATTAGAACACAAGTTCAATTGTGGTATAACTGGTTTAAGAAAGACCGAGAAGACATTTATCCAGTGAAGAAGATGATTTTGTATAATCTCCGAATCATTATCAGAAAGGTTGCTGATGATGTTGGCTTATGTCAAAAAAAATTGTTGCGGATGTTTTCGGCATGAAACGTGCGGCAGCGAAGATTATTCCAAAATTGCTAAACAACGTCGGTTGGACATCGCTCACTAGCTATGGAACATCGCCAACGACGATCCGCCAATTATCCGAAATCATATTTTAGACATGAAACGTGCGGTGGCGAAGATTGTTCCAAAATTGCTAAATTTTGAGCAAAAACAACGTCGCATGTACTTCGTGCAGGAGCTGTTGAACATCGTCTTCGACGATCTAGATTTCCTCAAAAAAGTCAGAACTGGGAATGAATCATGGATGTATGGATGTGATATTGAAAATTAAACCTAATCATCCCAATGGAAGCGTCCAGTAGAGCCAAGAGCGATAAAAGCACGTCAATTTCGGTCAAATGTGAAGGTTTCGCTCACTGTTTTCTTCGACTGCAATGGCGTGGTGCATTATGAATTCTTGCCACAAGATCGTACAGTCAATAAAGAATACTACCTTGAAATTATGCGCCGTTTGCGCAGAGCAATTCGTCAGAAACGCACAGAATTGTGGAAAAAACAATCATGGATTTTGCACCATGATAACGCACCAGTTCAAACATCGATGCTTTTGCGTGAGTTGTTGACCAAAAACAAAACCGTTATCATAACTCAACCACCGTATTCACCGGACTTGGCCCCCACTGACTTCTTCCTCTTTCCAAAACTGCCGACACCGATGAAAGGAAAGCGTTTTGCTACGATTGAGGTGATAAAAGAAAATTCGAAACAGGCGCTGTTGGCGATACGAAAAACCGCGTTTCAAAAGTGTTTCGAGGATTGAAAAAACTCTAGCATAAGTGTATTATATCTGCGGCAGATTACTTTGAAGGGGACAAGATAGTTATTGATGAAGAAATAAATACTATTTGAAAAATTTGAAAGTAACGGTTGTTTTCTGATCAGACCTCGTGTCCTTCCATGATATTTCTGAAACATATGAGCTCACTTGGACTGAGCTTAGTGAAATATATGTATGTGTCTGCAGCTGACGATTTTAAAATCATATGGAATCTTTCAAACTGCGCAGGTACAATAGCTGGAAAATATATTGCCATTTGTTGTCCACCCAACTCTGGGTCTAACTTTTATAACTACAAAAGCGAGTAACAAAATTAATCATTTTTATTGTTATATCTTGCAATCTTATACACTACTTTTTTAATTATAGGTTTTTATGGTATTATATTACTTGTTCCCTGTGATGTTAGTTCCACATTTACTGCTGTTGATATTGGAGCATAGGGCAGCCAACGCAATGGTGGAGTTCTCTCGTATTCAGAGCTTGGAAAAGAATGATAAAGGCAGCACTTGATCTACCGTTACCACTTCAGTTACCCAACAGCAATATCAAGTTTAATTACTACTTTTTAGGAGATGCTGCCTTTCCATTGGGACACAACTTGATGAGACCTTCCTCTGAATACTTATTAGAAAAAAAACTGGAGAACTTTTACAAGTGGCTTCCAAGAGCTCGTAGAGTCATTGAAAATTGTTTTGGGATTTTAACAGCCACATATTAAGAGAAACAATGGATATGACGCTAAAATCGGAAGAAAAAGTTGTACTTCACAACTATATCTTGGTTTAATCAGACATGCAAGAATCCAGTAATGGCTCCAGAGAGGGTTTAAACAAAAACACAGACACTGATTTGCTACGCAAAAAGGCAAGGACTTTGTGTGCCAAGGTACACAGAAAAAATTATAGTAAAAACAAAATCAACAAAAGTTTTCTCTGAAAAAATAATTTGTATGCATATACATAAATATCAAAAAAATTACCTTGGATATCGCATTTTGTTGTTGTTTAAAAAAATTGTTGTTTTCGATGAATAATTACTTTTACAAAACTTTTGTTTGAATACACGAATTCCTTTACAGGTCCGCATTCAAACAATTTATTAATTGATTCAACGAATTTCGTAAAAAGGCGTAAAAAGTTTCTTCACGAACAGTGACTTCGCGCCAAGGTCCTTACAGCTCCCCGGGGCAGTGAGACCTTTTGGTCATTCATTAGGAGAGTAAATAACAATGCTAGTTCATCAATTCCAACTCTCTTAAAGAATGACCAAGCATTCACCGACCCGGCTGACAAGGCTAACATGCTGGCTGAAATTTTTGCAAGCAATTCTTACTTGCAAGAAAACAGTAAGAATAAGACTCTTGGACCGGATGGCATTCCAGCACAGGTCTTGAAGCAGTGTTCTGCACTTGCGCGTCCATTAGCTCTACCATGCTGGTGAGTTCCCAGAAGGTTGCCAATGTAACGCCAATTCCTAAAAAGGTGTAAGCAAATACTCGTAACCCTGAAAATTACCACTCAATTGCAATTTGCTCTGCTTTTTACCAAAGTAATGGAAAGTATGGTCAACTACCACCTTGTGAGGTATCTTGAGTCGTATAAATTACTTTGTGATCGTCAACATGGATTTCATAAGAGCCACTCTACTGGTGATCTTTTGACATATCTCTCTGAGAAATGGTGCCAATCAATCCATCATTTTGGTGAAAGTAAAGTGGTAGCTCTGGATATTTCCAAAGCGTTTGACAGTAGTGTGCTGCACTACTGGCAAAACTTCCAGCTTTTGGGGTCGCTCATAACTTTTCTCAGTTTTTATCGAGCTTTTGCTCGAGAGACCGCACTATAAAACGAGTTCAAGATTAATTCAGGGGTACCGCAAGGCTCCGTTCTCTCTTCTACCCTATTTTTTATTTTCCTCAATGATCTTTTCTATCAAACTTCCAACAATATCCACTCTTTCACGGATGATAGCAGCATTTGCCACTCGTACAGGCCCAGCCTATCAGAGATCGCTGCTAAGAAGGTAAATATGAATGATTCACTGAATAGTGATATTCTATTAATATCTGAATGGTGTCGGGAAAACAGGAGTGCCTTTAACGCTCGTAAGACCCAATGTTGTTTATTAACACGCAAACAAACGACCGCAACCGCTGCTTCATCTGTACTCAGGGATGGTATAAATATTAAGGAATTGGATGTCCTTGATGTTCTCGGATTGCAGATACAGTGTGATGTTCGCTGGACTGAACACATTTTTCATGTCTCTCAAGAAGCATTAGCTTACGGTGTAACATGTACTTCACTCAATTCGATCCCCTTACTATTTATACTACCTACATCCGACCGAAAATGGAATACAGCTCTCATGTTTGGGCCAGTGCCTCAAAGTCTATTTTGGGGTTGCTCGATCGTGTGCAGGAGAGGGCGAAAAAGCTTATCGATGACAGTAGACTATCCAACTGTATGGATCCACTGGAGCAGTGTAGGGTGCGTTACTCTGTTCTATCGCTACTGCAATGGATTTTTTTCTGACGAGGGATCTTGTTCCCGAAACTCGCACATTTTTACATTGCACGTGTTCACCGTCGAGAGCTCATCCATTTGTGGTCGATCGCCCGGGGAGTTGTACAACGCATTACAGAGAGAGTTCGTTTTTCGGTCATACGCTTCGCCTATGGAATAAGTTGCCTGCACACGTGTTACCTGTCTGTTATAACTTTGGAAAGATCAAGTCAAATGTTCACAAACACTACTCCCTCTTTCCCCCTCGTCCCAACCTGTTTTTCTAATGATGGTACAATGCACTGAATATGTAGGGGTCATCTCCTGAGTACAGGTCCTAGATAAAAAATAAAAAAAATGAATGACGGGTCATATTGCCCCCAGTTGAGTATTTAGATCATGAGGTTGAAAGTGTCGTAGCAAAAGGACTTTGGAGACAAGAAACTTGTCCATTACCAAATGTTAGACGTGTATCTTCAAATATTAGTACTCGATCAGAATTTGCATTACGAGACATTTTAAGAAATTGTTTGTGGTAAATCAAATATAACTTTGTATATACAAAAATTTAGTTTTTTTTCTTTTATAGAAATACGAGTAACTAGTCGTATCCGCGGCGTTGCCCGCCCTGTACTCATGTTTGTTAAGCTATAAGAGTAAAAGTAAAAATCATTACACAAAGTTTTGATCATTACAAGGAAAGATGTGTATACAGACACTTGTTTTGTAAAGGAAAATATGTATTTATATGATAAATATACAGTGTAGAGCCCCCTAGTAAAGGGCACTTCAGACTATCACACTTTGTATTAAGACTTGTCAAAAAATCAAATAATACGTGCAAGTGTGATAGTGTGAATGTAAAGCGTTATGAAAATGAGAAATAATACGGTAAATCCCATAACACTGCACCATTTTTAGAAATTGGTTTAAACAATAAGATTTTTCATTGGATCAGGGTTGCATTTTTTGCAAAAGCAAATAATAAAAATATTAAAACCAGACGTTAAGTAAATTGGCTGTTTATTTTCAATTCATATTCCTTCTTTTACTTTAGGTGTGATAGTGTGAAAACAAAATGTAATGGTACGTTAGATTTTTTGACAGTCGCAACAAATATCTTTAGATTTTTGTCGCACAAAATCCAATCAAAATCTTAAGACTTGTATGATAGTCTGAAACGCACTTAAGCAATATTCGGTACCGAGTTATTTTGTGGTAAAAACTATGTATGTATGTAGATTGTTTCGGTTGGCAATCCGTGATAAATCAATTTGCATATATTTGTTCATTAGAAAAATATGCTTTTCTCAAATCGAGAAAGAGAAAGTTTCTTCCTGGGACTTGTGAACAGTAATTAGAAACAACATTTTTATTAAAATCATTGGAAATTATCTTTTAGGTACTGGGCCTCAATTTCTTAAAAGTACTTCAAGTAAAAGATTGTGCGATGGCAAGCCAAAAAGATTAAGCAAATTCAAATTTTTGATAGACGTCGGACTGAATTCTCGATATCAATTGATATTGAAACATTATTGGTGTGTCTATATACATAAGTGTGCGATGTGTGTAAATGTTTTCTTTCACATTTTTGTCACTATTTTATGATTATTCTTTAATTTATTTTTTTTTTTTGAAGTAAAGTCTTAATTGGTTATTTTCGCTTTATTTTCTAAAATTTCTTTTTGCTTTCTTACTTAGTGGCTTTTGCAATAGTTACGAGTAATAACAACTTAAGCCCCCGCTAAAATGGCTGCTCTTTTACTTTAGAACTCTCGAAAAGAGTTTTGTTTTTTCTGAGACAAAATGAAATCTATTCAGTCGTATTAAATGCAAGCACTGCAATAGCTGTTGCACTTACCACATTTGAAACGTTCAATTGCAGCAGACAGACGAACAATTTTAAAGTTTATAATGTGTTGATGGTGTGTTGCTCGTTATATTTTTATGCTGCAGAGGCAATTTAAACAGACAAACTTTGAAAACGTTAAAGGAAGAAGAACTGTTTGGAATACAAAACAACTGCGATCAAACTTTATCACGTTTTATTCTACAAAAACAAAAGCAAGAAAAGCTAAATTAAATAAAAGAACGAAACAAGAATCAACATTTTTGTAGGCTGTTGTTGTAAAATAAGAACGTCATTGGTTTTGTTGATTTTGTTATTTCGTTTTTGCTGCAGCGCCATAGTGGGTTGATGTTGGCAGTTGCCTGTTGCTGACTTTAAAAAGTTGTTATAGCCGTGGTTTTTGTCTATATAGTAAGCTGCGTAGTTGTGTGTTGTTGTTGTTGTTGCTGTTTCAACGTTGCATGTTTGTTTAGTGAGAACTTCAGTTGTTAAATAAAATGATGCAGGTGTTCTACAGACTTTTAGGCGCCATTGTAATAGGAATCATTTTTATAGAATTCTATAGATGATCATTTATTTTGTAGGTTGTTGCTGTTGCTGTTGCTGTAGTTGTTTTGAGCAAACAATTTAAAGGAAATTATACAACCTACTCAGTGACCATATATAGTATGGTGTGATGTTGTTGTTTGAAAAAAAAAAATTGTCGTACAATTAAATAAAACATTAAATAAAATGAGAGGAAGAAATTTTTGATACTTTCTTGCAGTTTTTAAGTATTATATAAGAAAGTTGACAGTTATTTTTTAAAAACCCCTCGTTGTGGTTAGTGTTGAATTTATTGTTACAGTGAGCGCTGGACAATCGCGACTAATTAAAAACCAAACCACTCGCGAAAACTAGTTTCCCGTTAAAATTAGATTTTTTTTTATTAACACACATAAAAGAATTTACATTTTAAGTATTATTATAGAAACCGGTGATTTTGAGATGCTTTTTTGGTGAACTATGTAAACAAATCATCATACATTCTGATGATGATTTGTTTACATTACCAACAAAGATCATCAAATTAGCTGCTCTTTAGACTTTACCAAAATATGATCTCACTGCGTAGCTTTTTAAATATATAAATTCAATTTTTCCCATTACTATTGTACAACAAGTGTGTGGCTATGAATTTAAGTGAATTCAAAGATGAGCGTGTCAGGAAATGCGTGAAAGAAGTATGTGTAAATATCAGAAGATTCTTATACAAGTTCTAAAGGATGGTTCAATTTTAAGGACCGATGTTGATTTTGAATATAATGCAAATTATTTAGGAATTATTGTCATTTATTTTTATTATTACTTGCCTTTGCCCACGCCATGTTTACAATTTACTTCGAGCTTTTAAACAATGCTTTTTTTTTTAAATTGTTTTTATACCAAACTTTTGTATACATATACGATACGTTTATCATTTTATTTATTTATTATTCACCCTTATTGTGTTTGGCGTTTTTATGGCGTAAAACGGGCGTTTTTGAAAAATGGTACCGTGATTGGCGCAAAACGCCAGTGAATACGACAAATTTCAAATCTATTACAAAACGCCATTAAAATGCTACCGTGCTTGGCGTATTTGTCTTTCAAAAGAGAGCAAATTTGTCGTCAACGTATTTGCTCACGACAGATAACTAAAATTTGATAAAGTAAAAAAATATCAAAAATAAAAATATGAATTTTACTTTCTCCATTTTTTACATATGATTGCTGTTACATTTTCTCATTTGAAAAACGTATTTATTTATTTATTTATATCTGTATATTTAAAAAAATAAATGGTAAATCGACGGGACACACCGTTTGCCAAAATATAAATTATATTGGTCCACCATCCCGTTCCGTGGAGGGTTGTACGAAGGAGTGTACTGATTTTAAACATATGTGACCAAACATTTATAATACAATATTCTCTAACATATTTTTTGTTAGAAAGCAAAAATATTTTCACTTGCTGCTGTCTCAGCAGCATTAGTTTAATGTTTGCTTTTCCATTTTATATTCAGAGGATGAGTAAATGCAACACAACATTTTTACAAACAACAATCAGGGCTGCAAATCACTTTTTGCCAAAGTGATTTCAAATCACGCAAAAGGTGTTCTGCACACAGAAAATATTCAAATCACGTGATTTTAAACCGGTTAGCCAAATGGTTGGCTTTTTGATATCACTTGGTTATTTTCTCTGTGTTTTTCAATACAAATTTAATAAAACTACTTTTATGTATTTAAAATGATGTGTTGTTTGTTGATTTTTGTAATAAAATTAAGTTTTATTCACACAGAAACATAAATATTAATAAAATTATTGACACTGCTTGTTTTTTGAGAAATTGGTTTGCTTTGTTTACCAATAGTAGTGATTCACATTTTCTCTTTAGCAGTCAGATGGTTTATTTTTTTTACTTAATATTCACTTTTTGTTGTAGTTAAGAATATAAAACTATAAATAAACAAAACAAAAATGTAAAAATAGCTGTTTTTTCGTGCTTTAGACAAATTAAAAACACGTCGAAAACCATAAAATCACGTGATTTGCAGAACAGCTTCAAATTGTCTGCGTGCTTTCAAAACGGTTAGTGATTTGAAAGCACGCCGTTTTCAGAACAGGGGCCAAATCACCGCATACGATATCGAGCAAAATTATCGATTTACGATATCGAATAAACTGTATTGCAATAATATAAAAAAGTTAAAGGATTTATTTTTTGTATTCCTACTTTTAGGGAACGTATGGTCTTCAATCTATTGTATTTTGTTTAAATTACGATCCAATATGCATCGGTTGCCATAATTTATATGTATCGTAATGTTATTCGATACGATAGTTAATTCGATATCGTATGCGGTGATTAGACCCCAGGCCTGAATATCACAAAAAATATTACTATTTATATTCTCTTTGTTATTTATAAACATTTCTTTCGCACTTCTTTAACAGGATGCTTCATAATCATTTAGTTTAGCATAATCTTTTACATTATGATTCATTTACAAAATTTTGCTTGTCGAAAATTTTAGACGGTAAGATAAGAGTGTAAGTGCGACAGCTACTACGAGAGCTGTCGTTTTACGACTACGCCAAACACAATAAGGGTGATTACTTATTTATTAGTATTAGTATTATTCCACACACAAGACTTAATATCTTATATTGCAATGTGGAACTGAGCTTAAGTCGAGATTCATACATGATCACATTAAAATTAATAATATAACAATATAAGTATAGGGTGTTTTTTTAAGCCCAATAGAACTTGAAATTGTAAAAAATAACACAAAAAATTAAATTGTAATCAAAATTTTTTTTTTATTCGAAAGATCAATGCGTGACATTAACATTTGAAAATGATTTCGAGCATATGGGCACCGCGGCTGTTCTTGACGAAGCGCATTCTGGACGTCCAATTTTGGGCCACTTTTTCGAGCACTGCTGGCCGTATGTCGCGAACAACACGAACAATGCTGGCCTCCAAGGCGTCAATTGTTGCTGGTTTATCAGCATAAACCAGTGACTTCACGTAGCCCCACAGGAAATAATCGAGAGGTGTCAAACCGCACGACCTTGGAGGCCAATTGACAGGTCCATTTCTCGAAATCAACTTATCGCCAAATTTTGATTTCAGTAAGTCGATGGTTGCGTTCGCCGTATGGCACGTAGCGCCATCCTGTTGAAACCACATCTCCTCCGGATCAATGTCATCCATATTTTCAAACAAAAAATCATTGATCATGGTGCGGTAACGATCTCCATTGACCGTAACGCGAGCTCCGGCCTCATTTTTGAAGAAATAAGGTCCGATGATGCCACCAGCATGAAAACCGCACCAAACAGTGCATTTTTCTGGATGTAATGGAGTCTGTAGGGTCTCTTGTGGATTGGTCTCACTCCATATGCGGCAATTTTGCTTATTAACAAACCCGTTAAGCCAAAAATGCGCCTCATCGCTGAACACAATTTTGCGATAAAACAACGGGTCTGATTTTCAAAGTAAATTTGGATAATTTCGTAGCGTTGTTCAAGCGTGAGTCTATTCATGATGATTTGTCAGAGTATACTGAAACAAATAAAAAAAACGTTTCATCAAAATTTAATTTTTTGTGTTACTTTTTACAATTTAAAGTTCTATCTAGCTTAAAAAAACACCCTATATATAAATACAAAAAAGGTTAATGTCACAAATTTTACATAATTATTTTAAACAATTTAAAGGAAAATATGAAGTTAAAGAACTAATCAAGCGTAACATGTCTAAAAAAAGTTTCATAATATGTGTATAACTATAATTTTTGAACTTAAGGAAGCACCAAAATCCTAATGCAAAAACGAAAAAATTTAAAAATTAAAATTACAATAAATGAAAAAAAGGGGTGCAATAAACTATTCAGCAAATATATTAATTAAGCACTCTTTAAATTTTCATGCGCTACTTAAAGTTTGTAGACTATAAGGAACTGAGTTCCAGAGGGATGTTGCGTAGATAAAAAATAGTGACATTGTGACATGAGACTTTTATACCTATATGTCCTAAGTCGCTTGCCTCTACAATTCTCCGCAAACACTAGTCTATTAAATAGGTGTTCTGGCCTTTATATATATATATATATATATTATTCTATGCATCAGAACCAAACATTTTAAATTGAGTAAGCTTTCAAAAGATATACCATATAACATTGAGGAGAAATTTGAAATCCTTGAGCGTTTACTCAAGCCATACACATATCTAATGATGTTGTTATATGTAACTAATAATTTTCTTTTACGTACATAATCACAAGAAGCACAAAGTTCACAGCCATACAACAAAATGGGCATTAAATAAGTTTTAGCCAAGAGCATTCTAATCCTTAACGGAGTATAATATTGGGTCTGCCAAATTGTTCTCAGCATAGAGAATACTCGATCACAGGCATAATTAACATGATTAGACCATGTTAATGTTTCATTAAAAATCACTCCTTTTTTTTGCTGATTTAACTACCTCTATTGATTGATTATTTATAGATAAATTTTGATTTTTTTGGGTTTATCTCTAAACCGTTTGCTGAGGCCCATTCATGAATTTTAGAAAGTTGCTGATTTATTGAAAAAATATGCTGGTTTACAGCACAATTGTTACAACTTGAATAAAGTTGTACATCATCAGCATACATTCTTATCTTGCAGTCTGTAATTATGCTAGGCAAATCATTAGAATACATAGAAAATAATAGAGGGCCAATTATTGAACCCTGTGGGACACCTCTTATTACTGGGAGAACACTTGATAGTCCTAGGTCAGTCTCAACATATTGGTATCTGCTAAAAAGATATGATGACAATAATCTTATGGCAGTTGAGGAAAAATTGAAAAAGTTGCGTAATTTGTGACACAGGATATTATGGTCTACAGTGTCGAAAGCCTTTGAATGATCGAGTAAAATAAGGAACGCAGTTTTACCACAATCGACCTCCCTGCGTATATCCTCAGCAACGTCAATTAAGGCAGTTAAACAACTAATCATCAGTAGACTTTGGAAATTTTTGAAAGATTAGGGTAGTTCCTATGAAATGTCGACATATAGATAGCTGGGAAACATAGAAAACAAGCTATTTATAATTTTTTATTGGTATAAATGTTAGAGGCTAGAATAGCGAATAAAAACTTAATTGTTTGGATTTTCTTTAAGTATAATTTTTTTTATCAATTTGTTTTTAATTCTATAAAATTTGTAAACAAAAAAATCTAAAAAATTTTCATAAATAAGATACACAATGCAGCTTTGATACGGTAGTGATATATGCACAGCTGTCTTTCGTTTCCTTTGCGTAAATTTGTCAAAAACACATAGACTTCCTTGCTTTTTCAAACAAAATGTTGACAACTGTTCGTAAATTCTACTAACAAAATACATGCTGTTGTTTTTTGGTGTTGTATTTATTGTAATTTGTAGCAGAATAAATTATATTAATATAATTTATTCTGCTGATAATAAACTTTCATAAATACATTATAGTAAACTTTAATACATATATATATATATATATATATATATATATATATATATATATATATATATATATATATATATATATATATATATATATATATATATATATATATATATATATATATATATATATATATATATATATATATATATATATATATATATATATATATATATATATATATATATATATATATATATATATATATATATATATATATATATATATATATATATATATATATATATATATATATATATATATATATATATATATATATATATATATATATATATATATACATAAGAACATATATACAATGGACTATTACATATCGATGAATTTGTTAATCACTCTCATTGCATTTTCTCATAATCATTAATATTAAATATTGCTCTTTGTAATTTATGTTGTATAGAGAGAATGTAACAGACCAGTTTACGAAACAGAACAGTTTAACTCTCATTCCAATATCTCTGTTAAATATCACTTTTTTTTATCATAATTAATATGTATTGAACATTACTCTCTGTGATTTACATTATATTCTAGACGACTTATTATTTTCAAAAACTTCAAGTAAGCTCCTGTTTGTAATAATTTTATTCATTCTATGGATGACCATTAAAAAGGAAACATCTATACTAAAACCCGGTTGTTTCATTTTTTTCAAGCCAACGTACTAGGTAATTAGCGAAGTAAGCCACAAGAAGACCATAATTGGACTATTGAGGCTACTCGCAATACAACCCCAATTCTTGCAAATCATTTGAGAAAGGTCACTGGCGTATCGCCTTGCCCGATCCTTTTGGCCTGCAAAAATTGAACCACTTAGTGCAGGCATTATTGCCGCTACAAATTCTATTAAAGCTGCCTTGCACAAAGGGGTGTCGAAATATCGAATTATAAAGTAATAATATTTCCTACATCAAGTGACCTAAAACTCATTTAAACAACAATTATAAAGTATTTCACAAAAAAAAAAAAAAAAAAAAAAAAAAAAATAAACATCTATTACATAATTTTTAACTTTGGAATAAATATGTATTCAAAATTATTTTCACCTGTCGCTGTTATTATTTCCGATAAGCTGCAACTAACAAAAAAGTTTACAAGAATCTTATATCCTTTTAAAAATTAAATCAACATTTGAAACGCCCAAAAACCCTGTCACGACAAACAAATCTGAAAATAATTAATTTCAGTTTTTAACCAGCTTTATCGTAAAAATAATTTTAAACACCTTTAGAAACTTGAAAAATTTACCAAAAACATATTTTTTTATTAAATAAAATTACGTGTCAAGATAAAGCGTTTGTTTATTAACACCCTTCTCCCAAAAACAAAAAGATGCGTTCTCATGAATCTGGCCAAAATCCAAAAACGAAGGGTGTTCATTCATTATCCAACTTGGCCACGAAAGAAATTTCGTTAGCAGATGAACAAGAAAAACTCAAATACGAGTATAATATTCGACACTTTTAACAAAAGATCATTTACACATTTAATATTTGCTGCATGCAGTTTACAAAAAAGCGAATTAATTTTTAATCCATTTCAAAAATCTTGCCCACAAAAAAAAAGAAGAAGAAAAAAAATCCAGCAACATTTAAAAGCTTTTGCGTGTTATTAAACACCAAAACGCGCTTCGTCGTCGTTTCCTTTTTTGATATTTTTTTTTTATTAATAAATAACACCTTAAAAATGTTAGAGAGCCAGATTGAAAAATGCACAACGCCAGCGCTAAAGAACGGACAAAGAAAAAAAAATTGATTTCCTTAAAAAAATCGCGTCATTTAAAAGCTAAAAGGAATCACAAATGAAATTGATAAGTTTTGAAAAGTGCTTTAAAATTTAAGTTTTGTTTGTTTATTTTTTTTTCAGTCATCAGCTTTAAATGCGTGATTTGAGAAAAAATTTCAGGTGTTTCGATTTTACCAATAAATACATACCTACTACTTTCAATAAGAAGACAACAAACAAATGTTGCCTTTGCCTTATCGGCGCCACACCCTGCTGCGTTAGACATTGAAAATTTATAAATGTTTTTGTTAAATTATAATATTGTACATAAAAAGGATATTTTTATGATATTGATTTAAACTAAAGAGTTTATACGAGTATTTGATTGAAATGAAGACCTTAACAGGATTGTATTAATTAACAGTTTTACATATATTTCATCTTTCTTATTGCTATGATTAAATGAATATATAGACATAAGAAATACGAAGGACTTTATTATGAAGAACTATTTTTTAATTAAAACATAAACAGAGCGCACTGTGGTGCGATTCGAAAGAAACTACGCTTGGCAAAACATTTCTGTGTTCACACGACGAAAACATAGTTTTAAATATGATTACAACAACATTAAGATCGAGTTTTACAATAGCGGAAATCACTGTTCAAATATGCATAACCAAAAACTATTACAGATTAGTATTTGCAAATGATCTCAGTATTAAAACAGCTGCGTTTGCTGATCCTTTTTACAATCACAACATGTAAACCCGTGCGCTCAAAAAACGTTACTTTATACCATGTTTCCACTACAAAGGAAAACACTTGTTTTAAAGAAAGCATGCCGAAGTGTTTCCATTGGTATATCAAGTGTTTTTAATTTCGAATTTTCGAAGTCAGTTTGACGTTAGGTTATTTTCAATTTTTTTGTTTGTAATTTTTGTAAAATTTAAAAGCGTCAGTTTATTAAAACTGGTTTCTATTTCGATATACATATTGCACCATACAGACGGTGGAACACTAACGCAAACATGAGTATATGAGTATTTTAATGTTTCCTCGCCTGTAGCGAAGTTTCTTTTCGAAAATCATGTTTCCTTTTTGGTTTCCAAAATATGAAAATTTTTTGATATCTTGCATGTTTTTAAAATAGTGTTCTCTGTTCTGTATTGATGTTTGCTGTTTTCGCTTCTTTAGTCCGTGAGAACAGTCGTGATCTTCACTGTTTTAAGTGGCCTAGCAAATAAAATTAATAGAATAATGGTTGTGTAGTAGCTGTATCATTAACTACGAGTATTATATATACAACTGATGTAATACATCGTACGGTTTTCAATAACCTTCATTCGCTTATGGATCCCTCCTGAATCCTGAAAATTATGGATAGAAGGGTCATGTTAATAAAATCGAAATTTTGCTCTTAGACTCAATCTTTCTGCTCTTTGAAAGAATTTTGCTTTAATATATGTTGGTACATATATACATTATTTTATTAATAAGAATATATTTATGGATTATTAAATATTGTTATGCATAGTTCCAAGTTCTGATTTATTGAAAAAAATATTGATAGAATGAATTGAGGTATTGAATAGCTACGTTAAAATGGCAAAGTAACATAGGACAGGACTTCATTACAGTATGAATGGTAGGGAAAAACATCTGGTACTAAAAAGAGAAAATGGTATAGATGTAAAAAGATGATTATTTTGTGCTGGAGAGCGTTTCTGCCATTAAGCAAAAGTGAAAATGCCTTTGGAATACATCTGCAGGCTTGTCATTACCAACAATAGTGCCAGAGAAACTGCTAAATAGTCTGTTTTAGCCGGAGCGCAATTGTAAACTCATATATGCTGCAGACAAATATGAAACGTCTATCATATTTTAAGTCCCAACTGGCATGTGATTAGCAAACTCCATTCCGTAAAAACTCTTCTTTATTAATAAGTTGTGAGTTCGAGTCCAACTTCAGTCAGATGTGAAAACGATTTCCGTGGGTACCTGCCATGATGGCCTTACCCCACGGTGCTCTTAGCACCGGGTGAAAATAATGCGTTCACCAACGCCCCCATACATGACATAGTCATGCAAAAGTACCAATTCAATCACATGCTATTTGGAAGCATGATCTTCCCCTTGGTTAGGAGCGGAGCCTTTCTAGAACTCCTTCGGATCTCTGGGTCCCGGCACCCGGTTGCTATGCAACTCCACACCGAGCTCAAATGAACTCTCCCCGCAATTTGGGTTTAAACTACAGCCACCACGTTACTCCCCGAATGGCCTCACCATAACCAGGCAGGAACAAGTTCCTGGGGCACCCGGTTCCCGGTGAGACTTCGTAGCACAAGGGCTACTACAAATTTCGAGCTCCAAATACTCCAGGGACTTGTAGCCCTGTCCAACTTCAGTCAACTGTGAAAATGATTTACATCAGTACCTGCCTTGACGGCCTAACCTGATGGTGCATCAATTCCACGAAGTGAATTTTTCACGATTCACCACCGCCCCCGTGTGGCTTGCTATGCTCACACAGGTAGCAATTCTTGTCATATGATTGCGGTCATATGAACAACTTCTTGTTGAGGAGTTCGGGCTTTCTAATCCCTCATGTATGCAATTTCCCAGCAATCAATGGAGGACAAGGCTTAATGAGTTGGTAGGCCGAAGCCCATTCAGAGCATCAGCCCTTAAACCAACTCACCCGTCAATCATCACCACTGGTTCCTTACAGTACACGTATCTGTTGTATAGGCAACAGATCCTCGGGAGATTGTTAACCCTCGAAAAAAGCCATCACCAAACAATTATCAAGGATACTAACACTCCCTTCCTGCGTTTTAGGTTTCAACCACAGCCAGAACGTTTCAGCCAAGGTAGGCACCTCAACCATGATCAGCCCGGGTCGAACCGCAAGCAGAACTTCCCGGGGGCCATGCTGATCCCCGTTCTGCCAATTTATACGTTTGGTAAGGGTTTCGGAAGCCAACACAACATAAGTCATGTGGCTTCATAGAGTTTTGTTTGCCGCACCAAACGTGGGACCCCTTCCCCTCTTTTCCCCTAAAAATAGAGCGCCTAAGTTAGGAATACGCCAAGGCAAAACCTGTTTCCCGGGGGGTGTAGTAACGATAAAACAGAGTAACGTAGATACATCATGATTTTTTGCTACAAAGTGTGAGAGTCTTTTTTACAAGTGTTTAGCAAATTAATTATAACAGCTGATTTTAGAGTAACGAAAAAAATAAATACTTTCGGATTGCAAATTGAGAAGGAAGTTAAGAAAGGAAATTGTAAAAATGTAATTATTCAGATTTTGTTTTAAAATTTTACCAAACTAAGTATAGTGCCTAAGCCATCAGAGTAAAACTAAATCAGAAATTTTTTTATTCAAAATGCTGTTGATGAAATTGAACTTGTGAAAATTTTATAGCACCAAGAAAAGTTAAATATAAATAAATATTCTTACACCGGAGACTAATAGTGTGTTTCCACATAGGTGTACTTAAGTGCAATATTAGCACAATGATGCTTGCAACCATCTCTGCATTTACTATACAATTTAATTGCAAAACAAATACATAAAAACCGTTGTTTTCGATCCCTGGAATTGTGTTTTTAATATGAGCTGCTAAAATATCGTTTAAAAGAACTTGTTTGCGCCTCATCAGGTATTAAACATTAAAACTCTGCAGTTGATTGTTTATGGCAATTAATTTAAAATTTATTAAATGAAATATTTCCATAATGATTGGTTCGTTAAATGGACATCATTATTGAGTCACGTTTTTGACACTTTATGTGAATACATAAATTTACTCTAAGCAAAAACCAAAAAAAAAAACATAAACAAAAATATTTATGCATATAAATAAAAATTATTTGAAAAAACAGCTGTACAAGAAAACAAGTAAGAGTGTAACATATTCGGCTGGGCCGAATCTAAAATACCCTTCATTATAGTCATGTAAATATATGATACGAGTATTTATATATAACAATATTTGAGCTTAATATGCTTGGATATACAGTTGTAAAAAAGATTTGGTATTTCAGCACCTGCCTTGTAGCTGACTAGGCGCACACAGATAGCAATTTATGCCATATGTTTGTAGCCATATGAGCAACTTCTTATCGGATATACAAGTAGACCGATATCGGGGAAACCATTTTTTTTTTTTTTTTTGCCTTATTATTGCCATGCAAAAAAGGTAATCTTTCATGGAAAAATCGGTTTAGGCTATATCTCGGGTACATATTATCTTACCTTTTATTATCACAATAATTTTTAAGCAAAAAAAAAATGTTTAATGAAAAAAATCGATTTAGACAATACCCCGGGTATATACGGACCGATATCGGAAATTTTCATTTTCTGTGTTTCAGTAACCTGCTTTTTTTAATCAAAACTGCTTTTGGGCAAAAATAAGATTCTAAGTCAAATGGTTTTCTCAGAAACGGTATTTCAATGACCGATATACGGACGGACAGGCAAACGGACATATTTTAATCGACTTTTATATGAATTCTGATTCACAATATAAATGTTTACTTTACAGGGTTGCAAATGAAATTTGTAAAAATTACAAATTAAAAACTAAAACTAATAATAGTTTATTTAATAAGAGGTAAAATCTGCTAACATCAGTAAATTGCAGAGTGTCCCAAAATGAATGCAAGATTTGAAGTAAATAGAAACAGTTTTTAGTATTTTGCTCGTTATTTTTTCTTTTAGTCATAAAATGCATTAGATAGAATTATTTATGGAATACCACATCGAGCAAATTACCTCCGCGGCAATTAGCATGCACATTAGGGTGGGTCGATTTGGAAGGACCAAAATTAGTCGATATTGTGCCATCGATTTTTTTATAGCTTTTGACATGAGAATTTAAGGTCTGTTTTTGACAATTTTTGTAAATCATAGTTTTACTTTCATATTTTATAACTAAGTATATAAACTGTAGTAAAATAAATGTGTAAGTAAATATGTATGTAACACTGAAAATTTGAATTCTTATAAACCTTTACAAGAAAGTGTTTTTTCTGATCAATCAAATAGTATTATTATTTCGCCGTAGAATATGATAGAGGAGAAATTCCGGATTAATGAAATGAAATTAAACTTAGAAATTTTGTTTAAGGAATTAGATATGAAGATGCTAGATTTTTGAAACCAATTATCAAAAATGATTCTTCAATAATTGTTCCTTCTTTGGCTAAGTGTATAGCAATAATATTAGTCCTTCTGTAAAATTTAAAAAAATTTGCATCCAAATACATAAACCTTAATAGAATCAAAATTTAGTTGAAAAAATCATTTCTAGAAAATGTTTATACTAATGACTACTTAAAATTTTGCAACTGTGGTTTTTTTACTTAAAAGTAGGGCCACAAAAAATATGGAAGAAATCGTCAAAATCCCTACAATTTTTTAAAGTATCGTCATTTTAATTTTGAAATATCGGCAAAACTATTAAATATTTAGTATATTTTAAATTTTTATTTAAAAGTGAAACAGATTTTTGATGCAAGCTTATGGTCTCACATTTGCAACAAAACAGATAAATTTATTAAAGAATTTATTTTCTAATTAACTACATTTATTACATATGTATGTATGTACTTATAGCACGATATGAAAAATCGAATTCACTGTGATACAATGAATTTTCCGACAATTTTGGAATTAAATATCTGAATTGAATAATTCAAATAAATTGAATTTAGCTGCAATACCAAAGAATTTTGAAGGATTTAATTTTAATCAGTCTTTATAGTAAATAATGCCTTCAATTGTTTAACATTCTAAAGAGTTTCGTATATTTGATTTTAAATAACTTGGCCGAATATTACATATGTATGTCTACTTTGTAGAAGAATAGAGTAATGTAGCTATATTTTGGATTAATTTTGAATGTTTTGAAAATGCTCGCCTTTTAATTCATTTTCTTTTATTTTGCAAAAACTGCCTAAATTTGTTCCTTAGTTTCTAAAAATTGCTTCATCTAAATCGGAATACAAATCCATTTCATATTTATTTATATCAATCTGTTTCATATTTATTTATACTCGTAAAATGTGGAGAGCTGTTGTTTGTTTGTATTGACACTATTATGAGGAGTTTTTTTTTTTCAAAATCAAATATCTTTGAAACTTTATTGCACAAACTTCACACTTTTTGTAAGGGGGCTACCTTTAAGGATGGCAGTTAGGGTGTGTGTATATTCACTAGAAATATAGAGTGAGAAATATTAGTGAGAGCAACTCAGATACAGTTATGAAGTTTTTGATGGATTTTGTGCCGTTTTGACCTACCTTTATCTACGATGCGCAACCCTTTACCCCCATCTCACTTTCCTGATTTTTCGGCTCATGGATTTGGTTTTACCAAAACCCATAAAATGAAAAAATGATTTTCCATAAAACACTAATTTACCCCTAGTATACGTATTTGATAATTAAATGTATTTATTGTTAAAAAAGATTATATTGTGCTGCAAATTTATTTTTGCATAATATTTCCAGATTACTAAAAATAAAAAAATACCCCAGAAGAAGTTGGAAATACCCCAACGAAACGTCGGGAATAATTAACATATGTTTTTGTTATTTTACAAATAAAGACAAACAAAAGGACCTTGAAAGCCCGGTTTGTCTTAAAATCCAAAAAGAAAAATAATGTTTAATTGCATTTAAAAGGTCGTCATTACAAACAAATTTAAACTCAGAAAAAAGCTGCATCGCGCAAAAAAATACTTTTTTCTTCAAATCATAAAAAATATGACGCTTGTTTTTGCTTTTATTTTATTTAAAAAGCTACACAAATTTAGGAAAGGTGGGAAACAGCTTAATGTGGCATTACTTGCTGATGTACTAGCCATTATCCCACCTTCCCACCTTTTCTTTCCCTCTCCCTCACTCCCTCTATATCCCTCTAACTTTGATTCTTCAACTATACTATCCCACTTTTCAGGCAATCACAAAGGGAACGATCTTTCAGGACCCAAGTGAGCTGGAGAACCCAGGCACTTTCTGGAGAATCTAGCGGCCTGCCTACATAACCTAACAATGTACCAATCCACTACCCTGGGATAACAAATAAAACAACCTTAAGTATATTAAACAATAACGGCCGTATTCATAAAAAATATTATATGTTTATTAAACACTTATTTGACAAATTTCCTATTAAATTGTGTCAAATAACAGTTTAATAAAAATACAATATTTTTTATGAATAAGACTATAAATATTTTATTTTAAACTATTTATTTTAAACTATATTTTATTTTAAACTATACTCCGATATATCCGATCAGTGCCGGTGTTGATCTTCTTGACGCCGTTGTCATGGTTGCAGCTTATACAGGTCGCCACATTCCCCTGATAAATTTCGAGCAAGCCGGCTTTTGGGAACCCCCGAGGAACTGTTATCTTGCAACAGATGCCTGTAATGTAAGGAATCAGAAGTGATAGTTAGGTAGATGAGTTGGTTAAGGTCTGACTATCTTAATAGACTTCGGCCTACCAGCGCATAAATCTTGTCTTCCATTGACTGTATGGAAACTGTAAGCTGGAGGAAGTAGAAGACTTGAACCCTTCTGCACAAAAAGCGCGGTACAAACAGAAAAAAGTTAAGTGTTTTGGAAACTTCCATATGAACACGTTAAATTTTGTTTCGATCTGGTAACTCCTTCATATAGAAACAGGTGTTCACAAAAAACGCATCCACGATTTTTTAACAACGGAAAAATTAGAAATGCGTGGTGTCATTAAATATTTACATAAAAAGGGTTTATAAGCATTGAAGATGAACCACGTGGTGGACGTCCAAAAACAGCAACAACAACAGAAATTGCAGCCAAAGTGCATGATATGGTATTAAATGATCGACGAATAAAAGTGCGTGAAATAGCTAATATCATGGGCATCTCAAATGATCGAGTCCATTTAATTTTGCATGAAGAACTACAGATGAAAAAGCTTTCTGCAAGATGGGTGCCGCATTCGTTAACAGTCGACCAAAAACGAATAAGAATGAACATTTCTTAAGCTAGTTTGGATCGTTTTAAGCGAAATAAAATGGATTTTAAGCATCGTTTCATAACTGTTGATGAGACATGGATCCACCACTATACTCCAGAGGCAAAAGAACAATGCAAACAATGGACTGAAGTTGGAGGAAGTGGCCCAAAGAAGAACGTTAACAGCAAAAGTAATAATAATAAAGAATTATTCTCATTTGATGAAATTAAAAATATAACATTTGAGCTCATTCATAAATTAAAATCCTGTAAAACCAAACTTGACCAATTAGAAGTTGTGTCAAGTATCGCATTCAAATTTTTGTCATAATGGCTCAATCTACAACCACAACAACAACAATCCGAACATCTTCTACAAGAAAGATAATGACATGGAATGCTAGGGGCATCCGACACAAAAAAGATGAATTATTTGATTTTCTATTAAACTTCGACATAGATATCTGCTTACTATCAGAAACAATGTTATCTTCAGATGTGTCCATAAAGAATAAGGATTTCTACTGCTACAGAAACGACAGAGAGAACTCAAGGGGGGGCGGTGTAGCAATTTTTGTTAAAAAATCTATAAAGCACAAATTAATGCCAATTGTAAATACAGTTCTAATTGAGAATATCGGCATAAAATTAGAATCACCAGAGGGTCCTACTTATATATACTCCTGTTATTTTCCTGGTGGCTCAGCTGGGCGAGATGGTGTCAGGAAAAATATTTTTGCAGCAGATATTTTAAAGCTCACACGCAGTGCCAATGATAATTTAATTTTGGGAGGGGATTTTAATAGCAGACACCGGTCGTGGGGATGCTTGCGTGCCAATTGTTGGGGTAACATACTCCACGAAAAAATTGAAATGAACAATGTCTGGATTAAACATCCAAGCGACCCCACATACATTCCATCTAACGAGTCACACCAAGCGTCAACATTAGACTTTTTCTTGACTAACATACCCCAAAAAATCTCCGAACCTATTGCGCTGAATGATCTAAGCTCTGACCACTTGCCGGTAATAATTAACCTCTGCGGATCGAGCTATAATACTTCCAATTTTATTTATGATTTCAGCAGAGCCAACTGGACACAATTTAAACAATTAATCAACCAGAATATAGCTGAAACCACTGTCGAATGTACTAATAAAAGCGAAATCAACAATATGATAGGCACATTTAAGAATATAGTTGTAGATGCTACAGAGCTTAGTATCCCCAAAAAAGCTATAAAATACAAAAACAAACCCCTACCCACTCATATCAAAAATATGATCATGAGTCGAAATTTTTACCGACGTTGTTGGATGCTCAATAGACTTAACTATGATAAAATAGAAATGAACTGACTTAATAAAAAAATTAAAGAAGAACTCATCACTGAAAGAAACAAGTCTTGGAGCAATACTTTGGCATCCCTTGATAAAGGTTCTTCTCCCTTTTGGAATATTTCAAAAGTACTCAGGAAGAAGTATAATTGCATGCCAATTCTCAAACACGATGGCAGACGATATACAACAGCACAAGAGAAATGTGAGCTGCTTGCCAACATTTTCAAATCTAATCATACACTCTCAGCAAACTTAAGCGACAATACCACTATCTCCACTGTTAATAATGCATTAGACTCTCTTAAGCAGGCCGATGCCAACGTTAATAATGAGTATTTCACTACAAGTAATAAGATAGCATTCATCATAAAAAATTTAAAGAGAAAAAAGTCTCCAGGTATTGATGGGATAAGCAATAAAATATTGAAAGCTCTTCCAAAAAAAGGAATACAATGTTTAACCAACATTATTAACAGCTGCTTAAAATTATCATATTTCCCAGATTGTTGGAAAGAGGCTAAAGTGATTGCAATATGTAAACCGAACAAACTGTCATCTTGCCCACTGTCTTATAGGCCAATTAGCTTATTATCCTCTATAAGCAAGATTTTAGAAAGAATTATTAAAGAAAAAATTGTGAAACATTGCGATGAAAACAATGTTCTCCCAACTCAACAATTTGGTTTTAGGGCTGGACACAACACGTCCCACCCTTTAATTAGAATAAAAAGCAAAGTTAGAACTAATTTTAACGAAGGAAAGTCCACGGGTATGGTGCTCTTAGATATTAAATCTGCTTTCGACGCGGTATGGCATGACGGCCTCATTTATAAAATGATCCAAATTAATTTTCCTACGGAAATCATTAAAATAATCCAAAGCTTTTTAATAGGCAGAACGTTCAAAGTGCATATGGGTAGCAACTGCTCATCTGAAATTGCAGTAACAGCTGGTTGCCCACAAGGATCTTGCCTATCCCCAATTTTATATAATATTTTTACTTCTGATTTTCCTTCTCTGGGCGGCTGCTCCTCGTCTATATTTGCAGATGACACGGCAATACTCTGTCATGGTGTACATGCTAATGAAATTACCAACAATCTCCAAACTGCATTGATGAGTTTAGAAGAATATTTTAGAAAATGGAAAATTCTCATTAACCCTCAAAAAACCCAAGCAATATACTTCACCCGAAGACGTAAGCCTTGTTTTGTTCCACAAAGTGATCTTCGCTTTAACAACACAAATATTAAATGGGAGTCTAAAATCAAATATCTAGGGATTATATTGGATCCAAAACTTAATTTTAGCGATCATATTTCCTATACAATCAACAAAATAAATAATACCATAAGACTCTTGTACTCTTTTGTGAATAGGAAGTCCACCCTAAGCCAAGACAACAAAATCATAATTTTCAAAACTATTTTTATGGCTATAATGTATTATGGTGCTCCAGTATGGCACGATGTCGCAACCTGCCATAGAAAAAGGCTTCAAATAAGTCAGAACAAACTGTTAAAAATGATTTACAACCTACCCTAGCATTTCTCTACCCAACGGCTACATTCCATGAGTTGTATCGATATGGTGGAACAAAGAATCTCACTACTCACACACAATTATGATCTCAGATGCCAACTGTCTGAACACCTACATATCAACGAATTAACGGTCAATACATAGTCCTAAGTTTTATCTTAATTTAAATTAAAATTTTTATTTTTTTTTTCTCTTTTCATGGAGGTTTTTGTTACTTTTTGCCTCAACATATGTACATATATACAAATGTTACTTTTTTTCCCCCAATCTTGTAATTATATATTTTGATACATATATTTCTAAGTAGAAAAGGACAATTCATTGCCTGAACTCTTATTATCTTCTAATGTTATGTGCGCAAACAAATAAATAATAATAAAAATAACAATGTAAAAAAAAAAAAAAAAAAGAATAATCTTATGATATGGCAATACTGCTTGTCAGACTTTTTGAATAAACTTCTTAAATAATCCACGATTTTTATTTAAAAGAACTGATGATTCTTAAAGTTATTTCATGACGCAGACGACTCCAACTTTCCATCACATCAGTTTTGTATGAAATTATCGAAAAATTGTTTGCATTATTAAAGATCTGCAACAGAGCGAACACCTTGCAGTTAAATTCAAACCATAAATGGCCAGACAGACCGTCATAAAATCAAAATTTTGTGTAGGTAGGGAAGAACTTTAATTGCATTTTCTCTCTTTCTGCCAGCATTTAATAATTCAAATAAAATTTTAAACAATCATTAATTATATTTCACAACCAATTAAAGCAAATTTGGAATGAAAACATTTGAAATAAGTTCTCTGTTCAAAAGAACAGGATTCAGGATGCCGGTTTCCTGGCCTTGTATGAATATGATCGCACAGATTATTAATATTGTTACGATTAAAGCAGCCTGTTGATTAAAAGATTGAGTGGTCCATCATATGGTTCTTTTAGGAGGCACTAAGCGTGGAACAGAATCCTTCTATCATTGTCAAAATAATTCTTAAGGTTTATGAGGCTGCTGTAAATTTTTTTGCTCCTTGAGCATTTGCGAGTGAATTTTAAGTGCGTTTTTATATGAGATGGTAAAAGTGGTCATTTATAAAATTATTAAATCAAATTTTATAAAAGGCAGATGTTTACTCGGTGTTAAAAACCTTGAAAACCAAATGGGAAATGGTGTTTTGCAATATTTCACTTGATTTCTAATTTTAACGAAATGTGTTTAAATATAATTTAAAAATGTACTGCATAAGAAAACAGTTCTTGAAAGTTAACTTTATTTACAGAAAAATCAAAGACAATTTTACAACTTTTGTTAATTAAGATAATGATTATTAAATATTTGCAAAAAATTTCTCTAGCTCAAGATCCTTTTTTTTTATTTAAATTTGTTTTTCTATTTTTCGATATTTATTTATTTATTTATTTACAATTATTGGCCGTGAGGGCCAATAATTTATGACAATATTCAATATGGCACTTAGCGTCTATATACATAATTCATTGCTTAATTATTTATTATTTATTAATATAATTAATAAATCGCTCAGTAGAGAACAAAGAAAAAAACGTTTTCCTATTACTCATCCCCCCATTGTACAAACTCTGAAAATACGGAAGACCTATTGCATAACATCTATAGATATTTGGAAAAATGATTAATAGCAGTCGAAACATATTTTTACCACATTACATGTTGTGAAAAACAATTTTCTTAAACTTCTTATTAGAGTGGGAGAATTTTCTATTCGCATAAGGAATTACTGAATTCCATAGCCCAATAGATCTTACAATAAATGATCTTTTCATTATTAACGTAGAAAATCGAGGAGGAACGAACGCGCATGTCCTAGATGAACAGCCAAATTGGAACCTATGTCTTAAATATAGCGGACAGTTAGTTCTGACAGTCTTGTAAAGCAACAACAACAACCTCATGCTTACAAAGTCCTTAAAACTACTCCCAAGCACCATCTTTGTGTAAGGAGTTATATGCTCCCTATAACCCAGTCCGTAAATATATCGTACCATTCTATTGAAGCAATGCTCTAACCTCTCCATATTCTGCTGGGAAGTACCACTATATATCTCCAAACCATAAAGAATAATAGGCATACATGTGGAGTAAATCAATCTCTTCTTTAGATATGTTGGCAAGAAGCAACCCAGTGCATAAAAACGTTTTACCACAAATGATATGGATGAAATAACACGATTCACGTGCACAGAAAAATTCAAGTCACCATCCAAATACATGCCCAAAGACTTTATGTAATGAACAAACTCAATCGAATCACCCAAGACTAACGAAATATTTGAACAATCATTATTACAAAAAGAAACAGCTCGAGTTTTGGATGGGTTCAGAATTAAATAGTTCAATTGAGACCAATCCAATATACAATTCAAATCGCTATTAGTATTGGACTCCAATAGACTAATACCGTTTCCATTATCGTTCGCTACTAATTGTATATCATCCGCATAAGTAAAGCACTTACAAAAACCCAACCTCGCAAATATGTCGTTTGTATACATCATAAACAGAATAGGTCCAAGTACCGATCCCTGCGGTACACCCCTATAAGTCATCACCATTGAGGAGACCCTATCCTGCATTACGGTAAACTGACTACGATAGGTAAGGAAAGACTTTATAAGTTTGCAAGATGTACCTGCGAATCCAAACTGACTGTTTAACTTGTGGAGAAGCACATTATGACTAATGGAATCTCTTACTTCGTAAGACTTTTTCAGGAAAATTTGTTTGTGTATTATAATTTCAATAAAATATTTGAATTGAATTTATACCTAATACACAAACAAATTATCCTGCAGAAGTCTTCCGAAGGCAGACGAAACATCGAAAAAAATAATATTTTTTTTTTAAATCCAAAAAGGACCTTGATCTAGCGACATTTATTGCAAATATTAAATTAAATAAAGGTCAAAGTAACTAGGATCAAGATAATGGTTATTATTTGAAAGCCTCTAAAAACTGGTCAATCAATGATCAATAGTTTGGCTAAATATTGTATTTTCTGATATCAAATAAACAGCAGCATCGCATCTTTTCTGCATTTTTACATCAACATTTCATATCGACAAGTAGTTTTTTGTTATTAAATGTATGACTTTATTACAAGGGCGCGAAATTCCTCTTTTATATAAAAGACCCAAGCATAGCACTATGTGTGGAATTTAACATTGCTTCTTGCAGTACGTATCCGAGACTCTGCCCAGAGGTTTTACGAGTATCATTTGGCGTATTGCTAACTGGGATACTCTGTTTTTCTGAGGAATAGTGAGGTCTGCAGTTCTCCTATTTTTGGTAGCAAATAAAACTGTAAAAATTTGCAGCATAACTTAAGTTGTATTGAGGCTTCCAAACCCCTTATCAAGGATTAATTAGCAGAACGAAGATCAGAACGTCCCCCACGAGAATTTGTTTTACAGACCATACTGGCGCTGATCGTATTAGAGGTGACTGCATCTTGGCCGGAATATTCTGATTGCAGTATAGACTAATAATCGCAGAGAGGGTTTGTTAGTATTCCTTAATTTTTTAAAAATTGTTTTTTTAATCAAGATATTTATTCTTAATATGCTCCCTATAACCCAAAAATAAACAAATGTTATTATTATACATGGCTTAATAGTAAGGTTATACATTGTCCCAAGAACGGGCTCTCAAGTATACTATATAAAACATTTACGGCCGTATGCAAAAAAACTTAACAACGCTTGGTAAGCAATTGTTAAGAAAAATTACCTAATGTTTTATGCAAAAACAATTGTTAGCTTACCTTGCCCTTAAAGTTGAGTTGGGTACACTTTAACTTTACGTTAAAATGACAGTTGACTTGCCGATTGTTATTTTGCTTAAAAATTGAAATTTTGCGAAAATTAAAGAATAATACTATATATTACTTTCATTATAAAAAGAAATAAAAACATTAAATTCTCAAATTATTAATTTTGAAAGAATAATATAAAATACAATTGTGCTAGTGATGCACTTTTAATCAAACGATTACAATGAAAAACTTTATTCGAATAATAAAAATATTTCTAGTAAGTAATCCTATTCATTTTTCTCAATTTCAGTAATATACTACATATTTTATATTCAGTATTTATTAAAAAGGTAAATCCAGGAAATGTTTGCCAAAAATGTGTTATTTTATGTAATAATAAAAATTTTTTATTTTTTAAATTTATTTTTCGATTTTCGAATATTAGTTTTCATACATCACTATTCAAGAAATTACAACCGAATATAACGGCATTGCCAGAATAAAACAACTAAATTCCTTACTACATATAAAAGTTAACGTACTGTTTTTGCATAAACTTTTTTAACAAGTGTATGGTAGTGTTAATGTGGTTGGTAACTAACGTATGCGTTAAAACTCAAGTAAGAATTTTTTTTGGATACGGCCCTTATTCTTTAAATTATCATTTATTATAGTAAATAAGCTTATTATTTAATCTTTGAATGTTTATGTTATTCATCAGAATTCCTTAATAATTATAGTTCATGGTCGATTTTCGGGAAACTAATTGCAGTCCCTGGGATTTTGTCTTCTACCAATAAATGCTTGTAATATAAAGAACCTAGACTTGAACTGGCCGGGGTATTGCATACCGGAGACATTAGAAGACCCAAGCTCTTCAGCAAAGGGGTGGCTCATATGGCTACAAACAATCATCATCTGGTAGAATTTGGTGTAACCACACGTCTTTTACCATATCATTCAAATTGAATAAATATAATTCAATTATCAGCTCGTCGTGAATAGAGATCTCCGCATTAACGTCGCTTTCAACTGAAGATTATATGACAATATATTACTGCCTGTATGAGGCTTGCAAGCCACGTGGGGGCACTGGTAAGCCGAAAACTATCTCCATGAAATTAGTTCACTGTAAGATCAGACCATCATGGCAGATGCTTATATAAGTCAGTTACACATCATTAGTACGTAGCTGGGTACTACTATTTTCAATATGCTGCACATATTCGGCTCACTGTGAGCCACCGTTGACTCTAAAGGCGCACAATAAAGCTCAAACGGATAAATCGCTCGATTTTAGTCGTCAATTCTTGTCACCTCTGTAGGAGATATCCTCAAACCGTTCTGGAAGAACGTTCATCGCGAAGTCTGATGAGTAGCAATAGTGCCATTTTGATGGAGCCACATTTCTTCTACGTCCATATCGTTCTCAGAAACCACTCTATACGATTTCTTATAGATGTGGTCTCGGTGCTTTCTCCTACTCTAAAGCAGTGGTGCCCACAAGTTCTATATGGAAGAGTAAACACCAATACATTTAAAGAAACACTATTTTTATGTAATATTTTTTGTTGTAAAAAGCAAAACATTTACAAAAACAAAGTTCACACTGATAATCGCTGTCCTCAATTTTTACCAACAAAGCATGCGAAAGTGTTGTTGCTTTGCTTTTGTGTGTGTGCGGTGAAGAACGAAAACAAAAATATAAAAAAAGTTGTTTGTGTATTTTCAATTGCTAATGCTGAGCGCAGTATTTGTGTATTAAAGAGCACAGCCCTATAGCTAAGCGCATTTACAAAAACAATTGAGTATCAACCTCATATGACTGGGCACACATGCTCTACAGAATTGTTCAAGTGCCCCGGTATTTTTAAACGGTATAAGACATACTTCACTTGATCCGATCGCCTCACTATTTATACCGTCTATATCCCAACGAAAATAGAATACAAATCTCATGCTTGGGCCGGTGCCTCAAAGTTTGGGCACTAGACGGTGCCCAAGAAAGACAGAGAGAGAAAGCAAAGAAGCTTAGCGGTGATAGTAGTATATGCAATTTTATCGGCACTTAAATGAAGTGCGCTGTGATGAGATTACCGAAACCCACATATTTTTACGTAATATACACCGTCTAGCGCTCATCCATTTGTGGTCGATAGCCTAGTGACTTGCACATTGCCTAACAGAGAGATTTCATTTTTGTGGAAGAAGCTGACTGCAGGCATGTAACGTTGACGGTTCAAGTCAAACACTAATACCTCTTTCGTCCTACAGATAAATTACTTTCCTAGTTGCGGTACAATATACTGCATATGTAGAGGTTATCCCATGACTACTGACAAAAAAAAAATTGGAAAAAAATAAAAAGGGGTTATCATCTCACCATATGTGCAGATTACTTCATCAAAGTCGTTTTCAAAAATATACAATATCCATACGAAACAGTTACTTTTTGTGGACGTATTGAGTTAAAGTTGCTTTGTATAAGCAAACATGGTTATTAAGCTATGTAGACTAAGTAGACTTTCATCAAAAAATGTGCTTAGACGCTAAAAATTATAGATACAAAAGTATGTAATATGGTCATGCTGCATGATCGTGTGACTTGTCCTAATACTTTGACATCAGTAACTGAGTAATAAATAACAGATTAGACAGCTGGCATAAACCAAACAAATGACGATCATAGGCCGCCAACAGCTAACTGCGCCAATTTGAACCCGCTATAGTTATATTGTTATTTATCCTAATAAATCTCGCAACAATGCATTTAATAAAATTTTAGCATTTTTATTAAGGGAAAGAAAGATTCGGATGGTCGTGCTTCATTAGACAATTTTGGTTTGTTGTGACTAACCAGAATTGTAGGTTCAATGCCTACCGAATTCACGATCAATGACAATATTAAAATGTAAAAGCAAATAGTAAATGTCTTCTGCGATTTCTTGAACCTTTTAAAGACTGCGTAGAATTTCATATCATACAGAAAATTTATCAAAATTCATGGAGCAAATTTTCCATTTATGTAAGAATAGAAATATACACAAACCAAAATAAATTTCTAATTTATCATTAAACATTTTTTATTACTCGCATATTTTCAATTACTAAGTCATTTGTCTTTTATATATTCATTTCTTAAGAGTGTTAATTTCTCAGTCATTTGTTCAAAATGAAACCACTCCATCATAAATTACGATATTTTTTTTTTTAGTTTTTTCTCTCACATATTTCATACGAACTCTATGGAAATCACGATTTTGACCTCTTCAGCTGAACTTTTGTTACAAAATACTTTGTGTTGAATTATGTTCCGTTTTATGTTTTGTATAAATTCCTTTATACAAATGAAGGTGTTGTTATAACAAGTTTGAACTTTAAATTCAAGCGATCATAAGATCACATGTTTCAATTGTTGGTTGTCAGGGAACGTACTCGCATGTATACCGAATAAACGGTTTTGTACTAAAAGGTGCTTTAAATTAAAAAAAGGATTTTTAATTTCCATACTTATAAAAAAATTTTAATACCTTATAAAGGAGTGCAGTTTAAAAGCCTTCTGAATGAGTTTTTGGAATATTATAGTGGAAAATACTTTTAAGAATTTTGCCTGGCTAGTTATGGTAACTTACGAATTGTCTATCATAAATTTTTCATGAATAAAAATATATATTATAATTAAACATAATTTTTTTTTATATACACATACAGTTGTCAAAAGAAATTACATAAGTGTCAACAACACAACATAAAATTGTATTAAAATCAGATATTAATATCATAGAATTCTTAAAGCGGAATATTGAAATTTTTTATTGTCTTTGTCCGGTTTTTGTATTCATCGTATCATTCGGTGTACAGCTTTTGTTTGATCTTATCTCTCTGTCCCCGGGAAGCAGGTTTTGTCTAACCTGGGCATTCTACTATGAGGGGCATAAAAGAAACCGCGCAGCTTATGTTGTGCTGGACTTCGTAAGCCCTAAGTCCCCGTCCCGTTCATAATTGGGGTGCCTACATCTTGCCTGATAACTATGGTGACTGTCGATTTTCGGGGGCTGCATATTACAGGTACTGTTTTCTTGAAACATATACCTGTAATATAAGTAACCAGAAGTAGTGGTTAGCCGGGTGATTTGTTTAAGGGCTGATAGGTTAGATTAGGTTGGCAGGCCGCTGGGTTCTCCAAAGAGTACCTGGATACTCCAGCTCACTTGGGTCCTGAAGGTCGTTCCCTTTGTGATTGCCTGAAAAGTTAGGGTATAATAGAAGAAAAAGAGAAAAAAATTGTAAAGATATAGAAGGAGTGCAGAAGAGGGAAAGGAAATGTGGGAAACTGCTTAATGTGGCATTACTTGCTGATTTACTGGCCATCCGCAACTTCTTCTCAAAGAAGCTATAGCAGTCGGTTTGACCAAAACCAGACATGATACGCTATTGAAGCTCCTCTCGCCTAAGCATTTTAGACGATGATGTTACAATGCCGGGCATGTACCGAGGAGATGAAGGATCGTCTTGGCAACTTCTACAGAAGTCGTTATAGGGTAGGCCTAGTCTCCTGGCATAGTTCTCAAACGGGCAATGTCCAGTGATGAGTGCTACCGTCATTGTTAGGAGAGATCTGGGAAGCTTTAATCGCTCCCCCGTTCTCTTAGAGTTAATGTGCGGCCACTGGTTCCTTGATATAAGGCATATGGGCTCTGTAAGCCACTTTTCTTGGGCATGTTCCAGCGTGTTTATTCTTTTCCAACACGCTGATATGGCTTGTCCGCAAAAGGGGTCTATATCCCTATCCTTTAGAGCTGTCCCTTTTTTGGCTAATTCGTCAGCGATGTTGTTGCCCTTATTGGACCCATGTCCACGTATGCATTTTAGGGTTATGTTAGAATGTAATTTTTCTTATATTATATTTTTTTCTTATTTAAAAATTATGCTTTTAATGGACTTCACCCCACCTACTCGTTAAACTTTATCTTCTGACTGCTGAGAAATTGCATACAGTTGGGATTAAAAGGCCCTAACTCTTAAGCAAAAGTTTTGTCTATATGGCTACAACCTTACGACAAAAAGTTGCGACCTGTGTGAGCCTTGCAAGACACATGGAGGCGCTGGTGAACTATGAATAATTCACCCCGGGGAGTTAGTCCATCATCAGATTAAGCCGTTAAAACAGGTACTCCTGTAAATCAATTTCACTATCTCCTCTGATAACTATGGTGCATATCAGTTTTCGGGGCTGATAACTCCTGAGGTGCTGTTGTGTTGCAACGTAAAACATGTAATGTTAGGAACCAGTAGTGATAGTTAGGCGGGTGAAAATTTTTAAGAGCTACAGCTCCTCTTGTGCCTACCAACTCATTGAACTTTGATTTCCAGTGATGGCCTGTAAAATTGCATGCAGGAGAATATAAAAGACCCGAGATTTTCAGCAAAACGATTCTTCATATAACTTCAAACTTATGGCAGAAATTACGACTTATATGAGCAAGCACGACTTATATTGCAACCCAGAAGGGAGCATTGTAGAATGGTGAAAATTGGTCCATCAGCAGACAAGGCTGTCAAGGTAGGTAGGGAGGGGGTGATGTAAATCAGTGACACATCTTGTCCAATATAGTGATGTTCTCAAAGTCTACAATAAATGTTGGTAATTGGATGTCCTGAAAAAACTTATAAAAACGAACGAAATTTTGAGTGAGACAGAATAAAATTAAATGGATCTTGTTTTATTTAATATATGGACTGGTAAAAAGCCAGTGGAAAACCCCCATTAATAAAGTTAAATAATATTTGTTTCTAATATTGGCACCTATCAAAAAATTATAAACACCTTGCGTTTTATGTTTCTCAGTTGTCTATATTTCATAAGAGCTTCCCTAATTATCAGTAGACTTGGAAATTTTATAAAGATGTTCTCAAAATTTATATCCTAACAATCTAAATAAATTATTGAGAATTTAAAAGATTATGTTTTAATAATACTTGTCAAAACACAAAAACAAGCTTTTTCTTTTATTTATAGCGTTTTCGACATCTTGAAAGCTAAGTCTCAAAGGCACAGGCGGCTCAACGGCATGTGGCGGAAATTCAACTGCATCATTCGCTGTATCATCAGTAATAAAAATGTTTTTCAAATGATTAACATACAACATCCCTTTTTCAGAATCGGTTCTTGCTTTCAAACATTTTATCGCTTTCCATAGAGAATAGTCGGATTGAGGAGTACCGTCAAGACTTTCCAGATAATTTTTAATTGAAGTCATTTTCTGCATTTCAAGCAGATTTTTTAGTTGCGTAATGCATTCCCGTAGCCTAATTTTAAGCAGGGGAGAACTGCGGAATTACCACTCTCTTATAACTCTCCTTTTTTTCGACAGAAGGTGTTCAATTTCTGACGAATAAGTTCTATCGTTCGCATTTCTGAAACGTATATGGCTAGTGGTAGCATGTTGTGTTGCCAGTTTAAGGGCTTCAAAAAAATTATTAATTGACACATCAATATCATCAGGCGTTCTCAAGATAATATTCTCCGTACAATGATTTCTCAAATATTTCTTATATTATAGCCAATTAACTCTAGTGACGGTCACCACCAAGTCACCCAACGGTAAACCGAAGGAACGAAACAGAGATTATAGTAGGTGAGTGATCTGAAGACAAATCTAATGAAGGGTTCACGTGCATCCAATTTAATGAAAATTTTTTTGGGAAGCCATAGCAAACTGAATTAAGAGTTCTTAACATACCACCTCTACGAGACATACAGCCAGTTTGCCGATGTCGAAAGTATAAGTTCATTCGCATTCTAGGCGAAAGAAAATTTATTTGGGTTTTTGCTAACTTTATTATATGTGAACGATTGTCCAACAATCAATTAAAATACATAAGTACATAGAGACATAGACAGACACAAATTGATTCGAATTTCAGTGACTAGCTTTCTTTCGCATAAATTTTCATTCGATATCGCGGAACATTATAAAATATAAATTTCATATATGAATATGCCAGCGAATAATTATAGTTTATAACACTAAAAACACGCTTCGATATCAAACAGAAAATTTAAAAATATCCATATAGCACGTTCCGATTTTTTTTTTGAATTCTCAAAATCGGCTTCAGGAATCTCCGAAATCCTCCACTTCCCCGGAAACAATATGATAACTTCAAATTTCGCACTAAATCAAGTTCGGCTTCGTGAATACCCAAAATATTCCTACTTCCCCTGAAGTAATACGGCAACTCCAATTTTCGCACTAAAGCAGCAACACTGTATATACAGTTTTTTATATCTAACTTATGTAAAACTAACTCATATGGCATGGGTACAAGTGAAACTACTGTAAGCGTGTTAAAATGTTTAATATACTCCTCCTACTTCCCCTGAAGTAATATGGCAACTCCAATTTTCGCACTAAAGCAGCAACACTGTATATACTGTTTTTTATACCTAACTTATGTAAAAATAACTCATATGGCATGGGTACAGGTGAAACTACTGTAAGCGTGTTAAAATGTTTAATATACGTATATTCGTATCGATTTTAACATCTCTTAAAACTAGTTAATTACTTGTGAAAAATAGCCAACAAAATCTTCAGCTACCTGCAAATCGCCAAAAAAAAAAAAATCGCCAAACCAAAAATCAGGACGCCAGATATGTTTTAAAATCGTCACGTTTAGCGGAAAATCGCTAGATCTGACAATCCTGCTTATGAGCTGCTGAATGTGCTTCAAATAAAACAATGTTGGCAAATCACGTTGATGCTCTAAAACATCACGCAATACATGCAGCAAATATCGTATTTTATGCATCAAAAAGGAAGTCCAATCTTGCCTCTTTGAAATCTATTTTTCGTGAATTATAATAAATATTGATATGGACTATCATATATTTAATATCTTAAACATGTAATTAAAACAGCAAAAATCAAATTCGAAACTTCAAATTACTTATTCATCTTGTGATTTATTAACCTCTTTTTGCATTTGATAAATTTAAGTTTCTCTCTTTTTTTTTATTTTCCTTTGATTTTTATTTAATGGCGGCTCTTTTCAAAAGATTCAAAAATTTTGTATTACAATATATATTGGTTTTTGATGACAAAACAATGTCGTTATTGTTCTTTGCTTACATTTTATTATTTATTTTTACAAACATGCAGACGGAGAATGACTCCAACTTTAAACATGATGTTGTTGTGCATATTTTGTGAATAAAACAATTGTTTCTTGCCAATATTTTGATACTTTGAGTACCGAAACACTTAAGCGCAGACTCGACCGAATGAATGAATGGCTTGGCTCAACATACATATATACTTTGTAACTTGTTTGCATATGTTTTATTTTTCTTTATTATTGTTGTTGTTGTTGCTGTTGTTTAAGGTTTGTTGTTTGTGGTTGTTACAGTTGTTCTTTTTGGCATGTAATTGTTTGAAATAAATGACCATGATATGGCCTGAAACTAATTAATTTGCCATTTGTGTCCCATTAGTGTAATTGTCTGTCAATTATAATAATACACATGTTTTTCATACATGCACACATTAGCACACATACATTCATAATTTTATGTAAATGTGCATATACATATGTAATGTATAATAATTAAGATCAATATTATATAACGAAAATTTCTGGACCGAAAGTTTTATGATAAAGTTTATTTTTATTTGCAAATCGCGCAGCACATGAACACAACTTTGATGAAAATTACAATCGAGTCGATAAACATTCCGTCTGAGAAAACTTTGACTAAATTAATTTTAATTATATAGTTGGCTGGTCGTTAAATAAATTAATAGTTGTTTAGCGGCAGTAATATGACCGCCAGAGACAATAAATAATTAACAAAACTTTTCTGGCTTTAGAATTAAAGTGTTTGAACTCAATTCTTATACGATTATGAGTGCAGCATTCATGCAGTTACCATTTACAGCTTTTATGATTTATTGTTTCTTTTTTTTTACTAGTCATATATATAACAATCTACTTTTTCATTGAAAGTGAGAATATGTAAAAGGAAATTAAGAAAATTGTGAATGAAATTAAGGATTTTTATTTGAAATTGAAAAAGTTCCAAATAATATTGAGAATTTTGATTTAAAATTGAGCAAATTTCAGTAATGAATGCTGTTCCACCTGCACTAATGGATGGTATACGAGGGCGGCTTGTAATTAAACCTACCTAGCGGTAGATGGCAGCATTAGCACAATTTTTTTTTATAAATTCCGCTTTATCAAACGTTAGCTGTTAAAATTTCATCTAAATTTATCGATTAGTTTACTTGTTGTAGTCTTTTGAAGTAAGAACTTTTGTGTTTGTTGAAAAATGGAAAAAAGTGATTTTCGTGTAGTAATTAAACATTATTATTTGAAAGGGAAAACGGCGAAAGAAATAAAAGAAAAGCTCGATAACCATTACGGTGAGTCTACTTCGTCAGATTACATGGTAAAATATTAGCAACAATACCATCAACAGGACGGCCAAAAGAGATAGTTACTGAAGAAAATATTAAGCAGATCCTCGATATCGTACGAATGATCGCCGAGTCCAGTTAGGTGAGATTGTTGAAATGGTAAACAGATCATATGAACTTGTTTTCCCATTTTGCAAGAACATTTGCATATGAAAAAGCTATTGGCAAGATCGGTGCCGCGTTTGCTCAGCGTCGAATAAAAACGAGTTCGACAGACCACTTTACAGTGCGGTTTAGGCATGATAAAGCGTAATCATGTTGATATTTGGCGTTGATTAATAACTAATGATGAAACGTTGGTGTAGTACTACACACTTGAAACCAAAAACCAATCGAAACAATGTGTGGAAGCCGGTGGAAGTGCTTCGAAGAAGTTGAACACAGTGAAATCAGCTGGCAAGGTTATGGCCACTGTATTTAAGGATGGAATCGGAATACTGCTCATCCATTATCTTGAAAAAGGATCCACGATCACAGGAAAGTATTATCGTACATTATTCGATCAATTTATTGATGTAATCAAGAAAAAACGACCACATTTAGAGAAGAAAAAAAGTGCTATTTCTTGAAGACAACGCAAAGGTTTACACAGCATTAAATATGATGCTAAAATTACGTGAAATACAATTCGAATTCACCATTACGAGTATAGCCATTCACCTTACGAGTATAGTCCAGATTTAGCCCCTAATGACTTTTCCTGTTTCCTATCTTGAAAAAACGGCTCCCAGGAAAAAGATTTATCTCAAACGAAGAAGTGATTATCGAAACTAACGCATATTTTGAGGAGTTCCCACAACCGTATTATTCAGATGGTATAAAAAAGTGGGAATATCGTCTTAGTAAGTGTATTGAGCTAAAAGGAGACTATGATGAGAAAGAAATGGTTTTTGAAAAAAATGGGGTTTTCCTACTTAGGTAGCATTAATATCAATCCGAACTCGTAGATATTGGATGGAAAATTCAGAGTGATGTTCGGTGGACTGAACATATTTTTCATGACTCTAACGAAGCAGCCAAGAGTTGCGGTTTTCTGAAACGGAAGTAACTCTCCATCCGATTTCTTTACTATTTAAACTACATTTTTCCGACCGAAAATTAAATTCAACTCTTATGTTTAGGCCGGTGCTCCAACGACAATTTTGGAATTACTCAACAGTGGGCAGGAGAGGGCGAATATACATTGAAAAAAGCTTATTGAGTGATTAAGCTTTTGCTTCTTCTCCTATCGCGGGAATGTCAACATTTGGAAACTAAAGTATATGTTGCCACTTTACAAGGAGAATCAACAATTGTTTTCTCCAGTAGAAAGCAACGTAGCAGGGAAGAGAGAAATGAGTAGATATTAGTTTTTTCCTGCTCACTGCTGGTGGTCATAATCTAAAAGTTCAAAGTAAACTCCCCTGTATGTAAATTAACGACTGGAAAATTATCCGCATACGAATGCGTTTCCATAAAAACATTTTATTTAACTTCCAACGGGCTTACCAGTGAATTGTTTCGCAACAATTTGTGTGTCCAAATACTGTTTGGACACACAGTTCGGTTACAATAGGGTATTCAATTTTATTTACTCACGGGAGCGTCGCAGTAAAATGGGGTACATTTCTCTGTTTTGTCGTTATTCGAATGACGAGATTGGGGATCTTGTTCCACATATTTTTACGCAACACAATTCGGGTTTGTAAACTGCCCGTTTATGTCATGTGATATAACTGTTCTTACTTTTTAAAAAGGGGACCACAGCATGTTCCTTTAATTGTAAATGATATATCGGGTGTTTAAATTTTAAGGGCCAATGAACCACAACTAAACATCAAATTTTTTTCTCAATTTAATTTGACATTTCTCAATTTCACACTAATTAAATTTGAATCATCGAAAGGCACAAAATTAAGCAACGCGTTAAAATTATTCAATTATATTATTTTAAAATAAGCTTATTTTATAAAAGCGTTCTAATCAAAATGCATATCGTGCACTTTGTGATTTTTTGGTCAATTTAATCGTCCAAAAATGCGTACAATTGGAAAAATTGTGCAAAAATTTGAGCAAATGGGATCTGTAGGAGATGTAAAAACTGTAATGCATGCTCGTACGCTGGTTCCGCAGAAAATATTGCTGCTACTTGCTTAAGAACTAAAGCCTGTTTAGCATTCCAAACGTCGTCAGTGGTCAAAATGATGACAAGAAACTCGATCTGTCTTTATATTTAATTATAAAAAGTTTATTTAATTTAGACTTAAACTATTAGTGCTACCACGAACCGCTATTTACAAAAACTACTTAACAATAACTTAGTCCTTACTTAACTTTGTTCCTTATATTATGGTCTTATTATTTATAGTAAATTAAATCTACTGACTAATCAATTTTACTTTATTTTTTGTCGATGCCAAAATTTCACAATAAATAGATACGAGTATTGCTGTGCTAACAAATTAGTGCAATTAACATATAGAAGGGTCATTTAGTTATGACAGCAGTTACTGTGAATGGTTTTCGCTATTGTGAGATGATAAAAAAAGGTATAGATGTAGGCCATATATGGCTTAAAAAAGACGGTGCCACTTGCCACACAACTAACAAAACAATGGCTCTTTTACGCAACAAATTCAGTGGCCGTGTTATCTCACGTGCTGGCGATGTTAATTGGCCGCCAAGACCATGTGATTTGACACCGTTGACCCTTTTCTATAGGGTTATTTGAAAGCAAATGTGTACGTCGATAAGCCAGCAGCAATTCAAGAGTAAATTCAGCATGTTAATGGCATACAACATTAATTATGTCTCAGCGCCATGGAAAATTCGGACCATCGGATGGATGGCCGATATTTCGTTCCATATATAATAGAATTATACCGATATTATTATAATAAAAGATATTACAATAATTCTTAAATAATTTGTATTTAATTCAAAAATTACAAAAGCCGCCGATCACGTTATTATTAAAAAACTATTCGGTTTTGTGATATTCTGAACTGATTTCTGTTTTCTTATTTAAGAATAATACTTCTTCAAATTTGATGTTTTTTTAATGAGATAGGTATATAGTTAGAATGTTGAAAGTTTTATTTGATGTGATAATTTGTTAATTTATACAAAAACATACCAAACAAAATAAATACCTTTTGTCCAATACAAAGAATGTTCATTAACACTTACTCGTATATAATAAATATGAGCGCAAGATGTTAAAAAGTGTATAATATTTCATATTTTTGAAGCGTAAATATTGATTGTATTTGTATGGGATTATTACTAAACTGTAAATATAGAGAACAAGAGAGCAAGAGAGCAAACAATGCAAAAATCATTGCACCTCATTTGAGTGGACAGTTTTATCAAGTCTGCAATAAATATGTTGTGCACTTCATATTGTTCAATAGCTCATTTACTTACACTTTTTTGAGAGTAACATTTTTTATGTTTTAGAGAAACTTTTAAATTAGATTCTTGTTATTCATCAATAAACGTAAAATATTCAACCTACTACAGTTTCTAGAATGAGAACAAATGAAATAAAAAGATAAAGGATAATAAAAAATATAATATAAATGTTTTAGCATATTTTGCATGATACCACACTAAAAATAATGTTTGTGTGAGCGTCTTGTATTTTGTAAAATATTTCCCAAATCTTTTTTCCGTAAACTTAACTACGGTAAACTCTCCAGTATTAATTTTGTCTTTGCTGATCTACGGGTTGCAACTCCATACTAACAATTGTTGGTTCCTATTAGAGTTAAAAATTAATTTTTAGCTCTAATAGGAACCAACAACTGCTATTATGGAGTTGCAATCTGTAGATCAGCAAATACAGAATTAATACATACATAATACATTAATTACATACCTCTATATCCAGAATGAAATTAAAATATACATGTACTTTCTAGACATTAAATTATTTCTATTTCAACCACTCCAACGATGGAATTAATATAAAATAATGCAAATACAAAGTACAAACCGTTGCTTTTATTAACATCATACATTTACATACATGTTGTCTCCTATAACAGTATTTCATATCATTACTGACATTTTATTTAAAACAACAATAAATATTGCATTGGGTAGAAGACGAATAAATGCTATTGTACGTTTTTTATTTAAGAAAACATTAATATTTGTGTACTCATGAAATTAAGTGCAAGAAAAAGAGAACACCGCCCAGCGGCGAACACTGCCTACCACATTACTTCTCTTCGATGATGTGTGCAACACTTTGTAATCAATGAATGATAACTTACAAAGTGTATGGCAGTAGTATATGGAGTTCCCAAAAATGAATTACGTTCATCTTTTGTACCACATTTATAAGTGCGTATTTTATTTTTTAGTTGTAAACCAAACGTTCGCCGTCTTTGTCAGAAAACGTTGCAAAAATTTTAATTAACATAATTAGGTAAAAGTGCCTAGAAAACAATTTAAAAAAGGTACAAGAACGATAAAACATTGTGAAAAAATAAAAGAATGCAGTTAACAAAAAACGGAACAAATTTATTTAATGGAATATTCCCAAAAAAATGAAGTGCGCAGTACGTACGAGCTGCCTACTGCCGGCTTACAATGTATGCGAGATTGCATCCGAGCTGCCTACTTCCGACCTACAAAGTATACGAGATTGTATTCGAGCTGCCTACTGATAGCTTACAATGAGCTTTTGTTGGATGAACACCTCACTAGTTCGCTTACTTTGTGTGCAGGTGGTAGGCGTTCACTCTACAAATGCGGCAATGCATATGGAAAAGTATACTAGGTTCGTATATGAGATGGTGTGCATTACTGACTTACAAGTGTGCATCGGATCATCGCTTCTGTAAGCGAAACTTTGGCCGCTGGGCATTGAACATTATGAAGTTAGTCCAACAAGACGTTTTATGCTCACGTTTAGTATATAACAACATAATGCTCTAAAAATACAAAGAGAATCGAATATATGTAGCTTGAGCGAGGTTGTATTGAGATGAAAAAATGGGATTTTTCCAAGAAACCTGTAACATATTTGTGTACCAATCGCCCCCGGCAGTTACTGTATAAGATATTCAGTCTTATCCTAAGTCAACAAATTAAAATTAGCAACTTTACGCAGCCCAAACAAACAAAAGTGTTCACCTTGAATCATGCAGCATTTCACTTTTAAAGTGATAATTTAACTCTTAATTTTTAACCTGTAATTTACATTCTTAAAGCCTCATTTCGCATACTCAATTAATATAAGTACATACTAGTGAAATGCTTATAATTTATGGTTTATAATTATATATAATATAATTTCGCACACATTTAATCATTAAGTGTCGTAATTGTCGATCCATTTCTAGCATAATAAATTATAAAGTTTTGTCACTGTTTAAAATTTTTAACAGCTTAAGAAAATCAATGGCAAAAGTATTTAATTTACAATTTATTTAAAATTGTTTGGAAAACACATTAACTCAACACCCCGAGATCCCATTAAACATGTTTTATGCATGCATAAGCCTGTCTCGCACTGGCGTACTGGCGAGCCAGAGCGAGTGAATGAATGTGTTAGTTTTCCTTATTTGAATAAAAAATAATAATAATTTAAGGCACCTTGCTGTTAAGCAAACTATTTGAAGTTATAAATAAATGTTCAGACAAGTGTGTATGGCAACTAATCTAAATTAAAATTTTTGCTCAAACTATAAATTATATAAAATAGCGGTCACTACTTATGTATGAAAATACTACAAAGATATTATGATACGGCCAACCAATTCTAAGAGCAAAATATAAAAAAATAATCCTACTTAAGCACAGATCAGTGTATTTTTAATTTCAAATACTCATACATATGTTAAAAAGTTAACTGCGTTTTTTTTCGCAAAATATTAGATCATGATTACAATAATTTGCAATAAACAAAACGAAACTAACTACTGCACACTTTTAATTATTAAAAATTTATTCGTTTGTTATTAGTTTTTCTTGTTTTTTGGGGGTGTGCCGCAAAAAATGTCGATCAACATGTCAACAACATTTCTATATCATTATTATTTGCATACACAAAAATACTGGCAATATGCATTTATGAGCATGAATATGCATAAACATGTCCAAAGCAAAACTGTGATAAGAGTACTAAATTGTTTATATTCGTTCGTTATATAACTAAATATGCAAACAGGTAAATATAATTTGAAATTTATTTACGTTTTAACAATATGTTTATTTATTATCGATCATATTAAAAATGGAGCGTGAAATTGTTTTGATAATAAAGATATTTAAAATGGAGTTTTAAATTTAACAAAATCATATACAAAGATAAAGATAAAATAAATTAAATTTTAATTAATTTGCAAATCATTTTAATAATTTCTGATTTTGCGGCGGCAATTTCTCAACAAACAAAACGAAAGACTTGAACAACAAACTTGGTTTGAAAACTTATTTTAATCGTTTTAAAGAGATAAAAGAACAGAAAAGGTTTTGAAATATATATATGCAAAAAAAAAAAAAAAAGGAAATACGAAACAAAACTAAAATCTTGAGTTTATTTTTTATTATTTTACTTACTTGCTTACTTAAAAAAATAATTATCTATATATATGTATAAAAATTAATGTTTGTATGTATGTATGTTTGTCCTTTATAGAATCGTAAACTATGCATTTTAGTATATGGCGATCTTCGGCAAAGTCGTTGTGCATGAGCTCGAGAAGGTTTCTAAGTAGGCGCAACCACGCCTACTCTAACGCCAACTTTTTTATATTGAGTAATACATGTGTTTTGAGAGATTTACTTCAAATTGTATATATGACTTACTGTAGGCGTGGTAAAAATAAAACTTTTATGTGCCACGCCCATTTTTACGCCCCATCTCATGCGGGGCGACGTTTTCCGTGTAGGCCAGACAGCTGGACCGATCTTTCTAAAATGTTCACAACAGAAAGCTGTGGACACTTCTTTGTTTTGACCATGCCCACTTTGACGCCCACTTCTTTTAAAATTGAGTTATTGATTCCAAATGGGTTTTAAAAGATTTACTTCAAATTGTATATAGGTCTTACTGTAGGCGAGGTAAAAATAAAACGACGATGCTTGCCGTGTGGATCAGACCGCTGGACCGATCTGACTGAAATTTTCACAGCAGCTCTGGTATCTTTAATAAGACACTTCTTTCTTTTTATCACGCCCACTTTGCCGCTCACTTTTTTTAAATTGAGTAATTGATTCGAAATGGGTTTTAACTGATTACTTCAAATTGTATGTATGTAAATCTTACTGTAGGCGAGGTAAAAATAAAAGTTTTATGTGCCACATCCATTTTTACGCATCATCTCATGCGGAATGACGCTTGCCGTGTAAAACAGACCGCTGGACCGATCTGGCTGAAATTTTCACAGCACACCATATGTTTGTCCTTTATAGATTCGTAAATTATGCATTTGAGCATGTGATGATCTTCGGCAAAGTTGCTGTACACGAGCCCGGGAAGGTTTCTAAGTTAGCGCAAACACGCCTACTTTAACGTCCACTTTTTTAAATTAAGTTATACATGGGATTTAACAGATTTACTTTAGATTGAATTTTTGTTTAAGTTTCGTTTTAAATTATCCATATAACCATTTTAAATTATCCATGGAACGCATCCTAGTTTTTTTTTTTTTTTTTTTTTTTTGAAGTTGCAAAATTGGCTTCAGGAATCGCCAGAATCCTCCACTTTTCCAGAAACAATATGGCAACTTAAATTTTCCCACTACGTATTTTTATTAGGTTGAAATATACTTGTTATTCAGTTTAAGTTAAAACAATTTTTAGCTCTGATGAAAAATTAAAAAGGAGAGAATAATATGGTCTAAGGCTTTTTCTGATTTAAAAAATTCATACTGTTTTCGAAGAACAAAAAAAAAACTGTTAAAAATATTACCATAATTATATAAACATAGTTTAAAAAACTAAAACACATGCTTCGATATCGAACAAATTATCTATATAACTAGATGATTATTCGTATAACGCGTTCCGAGTTTCTTTTTGGAATTCCCAAAATCGGCTTCAGAAATCGCCAAACCCCGTACTTCTCCGGAAACAGTATGGCAACTTCAATTTTCACACTGAATCGAATGACCGTATATAGTTCACATGCACTTTCCACGTCCACAACGCATGCCGAAAATGAAAAATCGGTTCCATTCGGTTAATGAAGAGGTTCCGAGTATTTTGAATTCCGAAAGTCGGCTTCAAGAAGCAACAAAATCCTCCCATTTCCTCAGAACCAATGCGGCAACTTCAATATTCACAATAAATAACCGTTTATAGTTCAGACAATATGAAAAACCGGCTAGAAAAGTGGTTCCGAGTTTTTTTTTCAAAATTACAAAAATCGGCTTAGTGAATCACCGAAATCCTTCCCCGGAAGTAATACAACAACTCCAATTTTCGCACTAAAGCAGCAATACTATATATACAGTTTTATATACCTACATATGTAATAATCACGCCCCTGCGGGAAATGTCATTAGTAAAATTATAGTGATTGCCGTTGACACCAGTACTACTGACAAATTGTACCCTTAATAATGCTAACAACTATTGACGTTTAACACAGGCTTGTCCTACGAAATCTAGCAGTAGATTGCGTCAATACTGAGTAGGTAGTTCTTGTGGAACCATATGGAGAAAATATCAATAGTAAGATTGTACTGACTTACTACACGTAGAAAAAAATATATGGTTGAGACAACAATCTTCTGAGGGCAACATACTATTGTGGCACTATTATATGTTTAGATACAAAAATATTAAGTAATTATATCCAACATTTTAATTTTAAAATAATGGCAATTTAGTGACATAAAGTATTGTTAAGGGTTGCAAAAATATTACTGTTCATAACCATGTTAATTTAAGCAATTTAACATACTAATTTCTTATTGAACCATGTTACCATTTTTATCAACTATGTTATTACGAAAGAAAAAACCATTACTATCCCTTTTAACAATACTATAATGTAGTTAGTTGGTTTTTATAAAATATTTTACTGCAATACATATGTGCGTTTAAATATGTTGAAAATAAATAAAAATTATTCTTCAGAATATTTTGAACTTGATAAGAGTTTTGTTCACATTTTGGTCCTTGATTGTTTTAGTGTTTTATAACTCTTCTTTTACTTTTTCTTGATCCACGTGTACATCCCTCACATCTTCCGGATTTTATTTTTATATTTTTTATTTAATAAGAACAACTGAAAATAATATTTATTGTCGTCAATCCATTGACTGTCATTGTAATGACGCGAATAAAAATGTTGCAAACAACGAAAATAGTAAAATTATTCTGCAAATATTCTTAATAGAGTGGGTCAAAAGCTTTTTTTCTTCAAATCAACTTCTAATAGCAAAAAAATGTCTTACTTCGTCAATAACAAACCTGTAAAATATTGCATAATTATTTTCAGTGTAACAGCTCACGCATTGACCTCTAAGTTTAACACATTAGTCCACTCATTACTTGTACTGTAAAGACTTTTTTCTGTGTGTTTTCATTGCAGATGTTGTAGAGGCAATATAATAATAACTGTATCCTAAGGGCTTTAAAGTTCTCTAGGACTTAAACACAAATTCGCTTTACATTGGTTACGCAGTACCTCTAAATGGCACGTCTAAAAGTGTTGAAAAAGTGATGTTTGACCTGCCTTTGTCAAAGGACATTAAACTTGGTAATATGATGACTATTGGTTGTAATGATACTGATGTCAACACTGGAAAATTTAGTGGCGTAATTAAAATTTTCGAAGAAAGGCTTCAGCGCCCCTTGCAGTAGGTTATTTGCGTGCTTCACTTAAATGAATTACCTCTGCGGCATCTTTTTAATAAACTGGATGGAGTTACTACAGGCCCTATTGGTAATTTATTAGGAAATTGCAAAGATGTTCCAATCGTTAAATATGAAAAGATACAAAGTGAACTTTCGAAAGTAAAGATGGAAGGCCTAAATTCAGATCAAAAATATTAGTATGAAATAACTATATCCGTTATTACTGGACAATGTCACAATTATTTAGCTAACAGATCCCCAGGAAAAATATCCCACGCAAGATGGTTAACAAAAGCAAACAGAATTTTGTGGCACTACATTTCCACATCAAAACCATCGAATAATCTAAAAGGGTGGCATGTCATAAGGTCCAGTGTTATAATGTCCATGTACGTTATGACACGCTTAAAAGTGTCATAAGGTCCATGGACGTTAAGACACTTTTGAAAATGTCATAGTGTCCATGGGCATAGTGTGGAAGTATGCAGGAAAAATCGGCGCCGATTTTTCCTTCATACTTCCTTTATGAGTGATCAACCAATGCAAAGTAATAAAGATTATCAAATCCAAAAACGTGATCAGCAATTGGACACTAGACATACATATATCAGCATCTGAGGTTTTTATATTACCATCAATACATAAAATAGTTTTCTTTCATTTGATTTCTTATCAGATAAATCAAATTGCTCGTCTTTTATATTATTATATGTGTATGTACATATATATTTCTTTTTAAATAACAGCACTTAGAAAACACAGAAATCGTAATGGCAAAATTAATAAACAAATCATATCAGTTGACAAAAGGTGTTGTCGTTTTGACAACATTCGTTCTTAATTGTACAAAGCGATCTCATGTTGACAATAAGACATTCTCAACTTAATACCGGTATTTTTGTGCCATCTGTTCGCAATTTGACGGCGGTATGTTCACAGTTTGACAACGATGTGTCCACAATTTAACGAGATATGCATTATCATTCACTGACAAAAATTAAATAACATCGTTTTTCTCTTTGTGTACCTATACGTTCATATACTCGTATATAGTTATGATAAAGGCATTAAAATCAAAAATTTAAACTTCTAAAATTTTTTATTATTACTTAAATTATGGACGTTATGACACTCCGCAAAGTGCCATAGAGTCCACGGATTTTACGACACCTCCGTGATGGACATTATTCACTTTCAAAAGTGTCTTAACGTCCATGGAGTTTATGACATTTTTAAGTGTGTCATAACGTCCATGGACTTTATGTCACTGGACGTTATGACATGCCACCTCTAAAAGTATTAGCTTTAAAACTTACGCCCCAGTCTGGTTCAAAATAAAAACCAATCCAACTTGCAAAGATGGGTCTAAAAATTTTTGGAAATTGGTTAAAAGTTCTCGATATCTGTTAGCAGAGTATAAACAAATAATAGACCCCGTAATTCAACATAACGCCTATTTTGCCCATTCAGAAAATTTGCTGCTGTCAATGCTGTCGGACGAAAATAAAAAATGAAGAGTTAAACGTATTTATTAAAACTCTAGATGGAAAAAACATGACTTTTTTAAAACTTGAATCAAGAAAAAGTATCCCCAGATACGAGAGCAAAAGAGATTTTATGGTCAAAAAATAATTAAATTACATTTAAAGCGTAATATTTTCCTCAAATAAAACTGTTGTGTAGCAATTTGTTATGTACTATTTTTTATAACAAAATAATAAAATATTTAAAATATTAAAGCTTATTATTTCTTTATTTCGACCTTTTTTTCTTTTTTAATATGTGTAATTGTTCGAGCTTAAGGTCTTTCTTGGAATTTTCAGTTTTTTTGGTTTTTAATTATTTGGCAATATTTCGCTTTCCTTTGGATAGCTTCTTCTTTTTTTTTTGCCTGAAGAAGCTATCCAAAGGAAAGCGAAATATTGCCAGATAATTAAAAACCAAAAAAAACTAAAAATTCCGAGAAAGACCTTAAGCTCGAACAATTACACATATTAAAATATTAAAATTTAAAAAAAGTGCTTGTATGAAAAGATATCACTTACGGCCATTAACACCAAGTCTGATTATATTTTAATTTAACCGCTAGTTAGAGAAAAATGTATTTCACAATGTATAATTAAGTCTTAACCGGCACTATTTAACAGAAAAGTTGCTGTTAAATTTAACCGATCCAAATTCGCCGGTTAGGAAGTTAATCAGAACTCAAATAAGGAAAAAACAAACAAATATATAAAATAATAAAATGGACGTAAATAGAAATCAACATTTATATTTTTGCAATATTTTTAATTATAAACATGATTGTGGTAGAAAAAGAAATATTCACAAGCACCGAAATGATTTTTCTTTATGTGATGAAGAATTTAGACAAAGATATAGATTGTCAAAGCCTGCAACACTATACTTTACCAACCTCGTTGATATAAAGACTGCAACAACTAGGTGAGATACATCATATAAACTGGCACATATCATGTTTATAATTATTGATTTTTAGAAATCACTCTTTATCTTCTAGGCAAATGGTATTATTGACCTTGAGATTCTACACCACAGGCAGCTTCTTGATGGTTGTAGGTGATTATTGTGGAGTTTCAATTGCAGCAGCTAGCCGCGTTGTGAAAAAGGTTTCAAAATCAATTGCAAAGCTGTCAAGAAAGTTTATAAAAATGCCAAGTTCGCAAGAGGACTTGCTGACTTTTCGGGCAAACTTATCCGCTCATCATTTTTTTAATAAAATTTTATGAAAAATATTTTTGAAATTTGAAAGACGCAGAAATAAAAAAAGCTTTTTTCTAAAAATTGTGTTCGTCATTACACTATTTTTCGTAAACAACTACAAGTAACATTGCCATACTTTTTAAATTTTTCTCTGTTAAGTAACCGAAAGATGGTGCAATCCAAATTACTAACTCTTGGTTAAATAGTGCCTGTTAAGCAAACGGGCAATTAGTTAATAATTTTTTAATGGCAACTTAATTTTAGATTGTGAAAATAACCCTTAATTGAATATTTTTTTTTTCCAATATTACCTTTTTATGCCTCAGACAGCAAAATATTACTATTAGAACTTTATTAATTCACTTTTATTTTTTCCCATACATAAGTGACCCACTCTAATACTTATGTTTCAAGGAAATAATACAAACATTCACAAGTTTACTATATTTTTTTTTACTCTATGTTTTACATACTATTATCTTAGCCACAAACTTTTTTATAAATAATGTTGTTCCATCCAATAATATTTTAACATTTGTAGACGGTGACAATAAAATTACAAAAAGGTAAATAAAAATATATTCATGGTAAACTATACTATTTCTAAAATGATAATACGCTTCCTTACACCAACAATTTGTATTGTTAAAGAAAATAAAATAGTATTGCGACAACAATATTTCAAAATGCATTTTCTCTGCGTGTGCTGACGATATCACTGCACTGTGGAAAATGGCCATAGTAAAACTGTATTGTTTCCCTACAGACGTTGTCACCACCTCCAGAAAATGTCCATAGTAAATCTATAGCGGTTCCCTATAATTATAAAATATTTAACTAGATTTGCACTTACCTTTATCACTTTTTATTATTATTTTTTTATTAGAATCAGCTATTTATCTTGCGATTAAATTTTAAAAACAAATTAAATTATTAACAAAAAATGATCTGTATCTATCAAAAACAAAAGACAGGAAAAAAAATCTATTGACCGTGTTGCCAAAACGACACCATAAATGTTGACATGGATACACTTACAGGGATCATATTCCTACAGGGATCATATCGCAAACAAACATACAAGTGAAACTAATATAATCGTGTTGAAAAGAGCCAACGCCAAGCCGACAAATGCGCAAACCAAAGTCTATCGCATCCGCTAGTTATTTTATTCAGCAATAGCTTGATTTTATTACAGCAACACTTACATAGATATGTAAAAAATGCGTTTGCTGAAACACGTTACTTGTTGAAATATGTACATAGGTATGTACTCCTGTGTATTCCTCCATTTAACATATTTCTATAGTTGTCAGCCATTATCCTTATCCAATTTCAAGCTTAAATTTAATTAACGAAAACAAACACAAAGAATTTTTAGCCTTAAAGTTAAGAATCTTGTTTTAAGCCTTCAGCCACAATTATCTTGGTGAATTCATCTGAAGATTTACTTGAATTTTTGTGCTGTTTTCATTTGAAATACATAAACTATTTTCGTACAAGAGTGTCGAAAAATTGCTGCCGTTTGTAATTGTTGTAAACTGACAATTAATTAATTCATTGTAATTTTTCACTGTTGACAATGCCACAACATACCAAACATTTTACAATGCAATTAAAAACCAAAAAAAAAAAAACAAAACTCAATTCGGACGGCATGCATGTTGCCACTGCCACATCAAGGCATTATAGGCAGCAGCAACAATAATAAAAACAAAAGGCCTTTGGCTAAATGGTCGGTCGTCAGCACAACAACAACATCCAAGTTTAACTTTAAAGTCTGTGTTACTTTTTAGTGAATTTATCGCTTTTTTACCATATCGAATCGAATGCTACAAGTATTACACTTTTGGCTATATTCAACATAAAAACAAGAGAGACGAAGAAAAAAGCTACCGATTGTAAAATTTAATGTCTGGCTTTTGCAGTGGCAACAAACTGTGGCAATTGAGGCATTTAAGGCAACTGTTTAATTGCGGTACCATATTAGCTAAAGACGTAATAGGTACCTTAAAGTAATGGCGTGATAAACGGCGGGGGAAATTTTTCAACCAAAAAACAAAAGCAAAACTCTATAGCCGACCACAAACAGATACAGATTGTTTGTTAACTTGTCAAAAGATTTAGTGGTTGTTGTTCAAAGAAAATCACATCGATTGTTCCTTAAACAATAGTCTACTAATAAACGATTGCGGCAAGTGCTGACTTTTGTTTAAGACAAATTTCTTTGCTCAACAAAATGGAAAATGCACGTGAATGGTTTCATAAAATTATTTATTATTTTCTTTTTTCGTTTTGGTTTTAAAGAAGTGGTTAATTTAATTTTAATCATCGGTTTTAAATCTTAATTCATGCTTAACAAGTAGTTAATCATTTACTTATGAATGTATTCTGCTGCAGTTACAAACAAAATGTTTGAGTGGCAGTTAGACAGGCCGGCAGACAGACAGACAAACGGTTGGCTGGCTGATTCAAAATGTTAATGCGTTTCGTGTAATTTAAATGTAAATCTCTGTAACGATGAAAAATTGTTTACATTCATCAAAACAAATCACAAAATCGTAAAACATTCATGTTCCAACACGCACATGATTGTTTATTACAGATTTGTCTAGGTACAGTGGGCATGTTTGCTGCAAACTGAATTATATGGGTATGAAAGCCAAATATGAGCGAATGAGCTGCAGCTCATGTTGAGCTTGAAACACAATAGAATTAATTATAAAACTTTTGGGACATTTTTATTACAAACTATTAAAATATATTCATTTTATTTTATTTGAAACAAGGAAGAAAAACCGTTTAAAATTATTGCCTGTGATTAATCAAATTAATGAAGAAAACATGAAATGTAAATTTAAAAGCGTGTTTTAGCTAAATTCACCATGAAGGCCGGGACACATGGAAAACGTCGTACGTTATATGTAGCCTTTTTCAACTGACAACTAAGTTGAAATACATGTAAGCTTTGTCACATTCCGTTCTTCTCCGTCTACGCAAAGTATTAAAGTTGGGACACTTTTAACTTATAATGTACGTTGACAACTATTATTTAATATATTTTGTATATTTTGATTTAGTTTTTCGCTAAAAAATAAAATAAATTAAGAATTAATTGTGTTTGATTTTCTGTGCTGTGTCAAAAGATTTTAATCAAATTAAAATAAAAAACCGTAGACCGTTAACAAGGTACTGATTGTGGCAACTTCATACTTCTTATATGTTGATGTCAGTTGAAAAAAAGAGACAAATAACGTACGACGGATTTTATATGCCCCCGCCTTGCTGCTTACGAAGTTATACGGTGATTTAAAGTCATGTCTTTTTTATAATATTTATTTAAAAATGCTACCTAAATCATGTTACATTTTTACGATAAGTAAAAAAAAAAATTTGTTCACTTGAATACACAAGGTGTTGGGTTATCCATCCCTGGCCCACTTTTAAATTTTTTGGGTTATCAGACAGACTAGCTTCTTTCAAAAGGATGCGTGAACGTCCTAAAAATAAAAAAACATTTTTGGACTTCGGACTGGCGAAATGTCCATGTTTTAACTTTTCACGTACGTTTATTCTGAATGTAACTGCGTCTCAACAAACACTTGAAGGTTATCTTAACTTCAAAAACGGCAGTCTTCGTTATTGACGAATCTATTCAAACAACAGTGAGCTTTATCGCAAAAAAAATAGCTTTGAAAATCGGGACCAACGGCAAACTTGTTTTGTACCTATTTGCACAAGTTGGAAACACTGTTCAAGCTTCAGTCTGTTCATGTGCAAATACCAAACCAAACTAAACATAAATCACTTAACAGCTGCCAAAGTGGCAGCTAGTTAAAAAAGTACTGGCAACTTAAATTTTTATACCTTTACTCGTACAAGGTGGCGCAAAACTAATCCTCGTATCAAAAAATTCTATAAATTTTGCGATTGGCCCTTAATGTCAGTTCTGTTTTGACATTTGTGTAGTAAACACATGCGAAATACACGTAAGTAAACAATGTTACGCTACACTGCTCCAGAACGCGGAATATTGGTGACTATTTTTTTGACCCCAAAAGGAAGATGATTTTTCATCAAAAATAATCATGAGTGATGAGGCCCATTTCCATCTTAGCGGGTACGTAAATAAGCAAAATTTACGCTTTTGGGCCACTGAAAATCCGCGTGTTACCCACGAAGAGCCATTACGAGTACACCCGCTTAAAGTCACTGTATGGTGTGCGGTTTTTTCTTCGAAGACGTCGCGGGCCAAACGGTTACTGTGAATGGTGAGCGCTACAGAGCAATGATCAACGAGTACTTTTTGCCGCATCTTGATGAATTGGGATTGGAAAATTGGAAAACATGTGGTTCCAACAGGACGGTGCTACGGCACACACTGCACGTGCCACAACAGATATGCTGAAGGATGCATTTCCCGGGCGCCTAATTTCCCGCCGCGAATTGCACTGGCCAGCAAGATCGCCTGATTTGACCGCTTCATACTTCTTTTTGTGGGGCTTTTTGAAGTCGCGGGTTTATGTCAACAAGCCTCAGACTCTTGCAGCTCTTAAAGACAATATGCGTCAAGAATGTGAGGACCTATCGCCGGAAGTTTTGGCCAATGTGATGGAAAATGCTATAAAAAGGGCTCAAAGGACAATCAACTGTGGCGGCAGCCATTTACATGACATCACATTCTCGACTTGATGTAAAAAATTAAAAGACGAAATAAAAATAACCCACAAGAAGAATCAAAGTTTTTCATTTTTTTTTTTTTTTTTTTTTATTACAGTTAAAAAAACATCGGAAGGTTATTTTTGCACCACTCTGTTTAAAAAGCACACTTTTTTATGGCAGAGAGCAAGTAATTTCATCATGTTGACTTTTGGCGTACCTTGTAGCTGATTTGTAGTCATCACTATACTAATGTAGCTGGGATAATGGTAAAATTGGCGTAGTGGACGCTGATGTAAATCAATCTTTACAATCTGTCCAAATTACTAGGCGCGTGAGCTGGTTAGGGGCTGATGCTCTGAACGGGTTTTGGGCTAGCAGCTCATAAAAAAGGACCCAAGTCGGCTGGTTTCGTGAACCTGGCGGCCTGTAAAACCTAACGTTACCTACCAGCTCATAGGCTCTGTTTTCCATTGGCTGACTACGAAATTGCAAACAGGAGGGAGTGAGTAGAAGGTCCGAACACTTTAGCAGGAGGTTTATTTATATGGGTACTTACCTGTGGCAAAAATTCCTACTTGTGTGAGTCTTCAATCTACACCGGGTCGCTGGTGAATCATGAATAATTCATCCCGTACTGTTGGTCCATCAAGGCCTTCCAGGCAGGTGCTGATGTAAATCAATGATACATCTTGTCTAAGTTACTCAACCTTCACTTAGCGCTCAACTTATATTACAACCTAAACCACTTAACAGATATTTCGTAGCCGCTACACTCTTGCTTAAATTATCTATTGCAATTTGTATTTGTATACGATTAGAATGTTGCTCAAGTTTTCCGGGTTTTTTTTCATAAAAATTTAAATAATTTATTTTAGAACAAGGCGAATTCATTTTACCAGGTGAAACTGAAAATTAATTTGCCTTGATTCTAGAATTTTTATTTTATCACAATATTATATATAGGTATAAATAGATTCAAAAGACTGGTGTAAATGGCAGGACGTGAGGACCATGTGATATGCAACACTTCTACTCTAAACGGATTGCCGCAAGAACTTTCATTGGGATTAAACTATCTTTTGTCTTCAATAGCAGTATCCTCAAATTAGAGATGAAAAAATGAGAATTCGTCGATGGAAAGCATTGCATATTCTGAAAAGGCGCTTATTTACTTACTACACCGGTAACACTGACACTAGTAGATTCTGCGGTGAGGAAAAAGGAGTTTATGGAAGTCTTGATAAAGTTATGTAAGGCACTACTACACATAATATACAGGTTACTACTTGCCTATACACTGGATGGACGGGACTTACCGACTCTCCTACGACAGATCACAACACATCGATGATTACAACACAAATTTCCCTATAGGAACAGACCACTCACTGCCAAATATTACATTATAAATATGGTGTGAGTTTTCCCAAACATTTTTCTTTAAACTAGTATTTAATAAAACTGAATATGTATGTAAGAATGATGAAACTGAATTTGACATTCTTTGATCTTAGTCATAAGAAAAACATGTTTCGGACAATAAGTCGTTGGAGAAGAATGTATTTAATTTCCATTATTGCAGAACCTATTTCAATTTTATATGTCTCCTGTAAGTTTAAAATACATATTCTGTAATTTTTTCTTAATCTATAGAGCTTCTTTTTAAGCCTAACTTAAAAGCTGCATCTTTTTAATTTCTTCTTTTGTGTGGGACCACTGTGCTACTTGTAAAAACATATTTTATTTAAGTCTTAGTAGGTATATAAATCTTAAATTTTTTCCTTCACTTTTATTTTTATTAAAAGCGTTTATTTCTTTTTGGTTCGCAGTTACTATTTGTAGAAGGTGCTGATGAATAAGTTTAAGCAATTTTTTATTTTCAACTTACTTCTTTTCTTATGCTGCAAAATTCAAAGAAAAATGCAGGAAAAAAATGTTTACAATCAATTTTAAACGAGTCACCTTTTTGTGTTGCATGTGCAAATAAAATTAATTATACGCCACCATCATCTCGTAAAAGAATGAGTTGAACCCGTTGCAAGAAATCTTAATAAAGTGTTTTCGGAACTTTTTTTTATTTAGGACGACTTTTACTCACTCTACTTTAATGGAAGATGAATTTGGAACGACAAATTTTCAATAAGTAAACAAATTGCGAGTTTTTAATATTTTACCCTTCACCTTTAGAAACAAACAAACAAGCAGCTGGATACTAAGATTTAAATTTCTATAAATATTTATATAAATACTAGCATTAAAACTTTTAGCAGTAACGTTAACATGATCTTCAAGAATAATATAAAAATAAATATAAACATTTCGAAAATTTAACACACAACAAAAACCAATCCTGTGATGTCTAAAAGAATAAGAACAAAATGTTTGAATCAAGTGCAGAAAATTCAAACGAAGTAAAAAACCAAAGCAAAGACGCAAATACATACATACCCAGCAGTCCACAAGCAGCGTTGTCAACTTTGAAATTTCAAAACGCTCTAAAATCGGGGAAAACCCGCGTTATTTCAATAAAAACGCAACGAATTTTGAATTTTTTTTTCAATTTTAAAAATGCAATTTGCATTATAAAAAGTATAAAATTTTTATATTACAAAAACACGACAATGAAACAGCCTTTTCATCCAATAGCTAGAATTCGTGTTTGTCAAACTTTTCCTCTAGCGCAATTCTGTTACCTTTATTAAGGCAATGTTTGTTATCTTTACAATAATTATAACAATGTTTTTCAAAATTATTATTCAGCAATTTTATATAATTATATTCGCTGTCGACCGAAACCAGATGTTAGTTTTAATGTCTATAATCCGGTACACAACAATACAGCTGCTTACCGTCGTTAAAATGATATTGCAGGAGCATACATTCGTTACCGCAGGGGATGAAATATGTCGAAGAAATTTACGATTTTCGGATCATTAAAAGTTACAGAATAGCACTATAAGCCATTAAACACTGTTAACAGCAATTCTATCAAACACAATGGAAATTTCATTTGTGTTTTTGCAAGCAAACAGTAAAAATCAGTTGGCTAGAGTGGGTGTTGTTAAAAAAATTTATTAAAATATACAAAAATTTGTCAATATGGAAATGTTTTGAAAAAAAATTTTATTTTATTAACAATTTAGTAATTTATCAGTTACTAAAACAGTAACGAATTCACGCGCTTTCATTAATACGAACTTCCATATCTGTGTTTGCATTTATTGACATATTTGACAAACCTGGCTTGATCGTTTGATATCAAAACACGCTCTAAAAGCAGCAAATTTTATAAAACGAAATGGTTCCTTTTCTTTCGAGAAAATGTATAAGATTGCCTTACTCTGTGCATATAATAAGGTGCGTTTTTCACATTATAACTCCGTATTCTGATTGTACTCTGCAAAATGATGCGTAAAAATGTTGGACACTTGAATAAATTTTGTTCTTATATAAAAATAAAAATTTGGTTTGGTGCCACCGAAATTTAAAAAGCGCACCGAAAATGTAAAAAAAGTGTTTATGGACATTTGAATTGAACCTTCCAACATTATATGTGACAGGAAACAAGTCCGCAGGCAACTTGCTCCACAGACGAACCGTACGGCTGAAGAAGGTTATGCGATTCGATGGGCAATCGACAACAAATGGCTGAGCTCTCGAAATTGTACGTGTATTACGTAGAAACATGTGGGTTTTGGGAACTAGATCCCTAATCTTATCAGAGCAAAATTCATTGTAGTATCGATCGAACAGAGAAACGTACCCCATACCCATGAAGAAAATAACTAAGATGACGCCGAAAACTTGACAAAATATTTTCTAATGCGCATGACGTCACGGGGGTCTCTTGATATTTGTTTACATCAGCCAATTGCTTGTGATTTGTGTTAAAAGACTAAAGTAAGTAATATTATTTTCAAATAACTGGAAGGCAAATTAATAAATTTACTTCCTTTTGTTTAATTAATTCTTAATACTTGTTGTGTTGGCAGATAGTGACAAATAAATATATAAGTTTGATTTCTATTAAGGGTCTATGTATAAGAGAATTATCATATAGATACATATGTATATGATATTGTTTGCTAATAAAATAAATTTTTATGTTTTGTTTTTTGTAAATTTTTAATTGATTTTTAATATACAATTTCTTGTTTTTATTATCTGGCAATATTTCGCTCTCATTTGAATAGCTTCTTCAGGCCAAATAATGTTTATTAAGAGACCTTAAGCTGAAGAAATTATATAATATTAAGATACAAAGGGTCGAAATAAAGGAATAATAATCAATTTATGATTATATCAACATGTTCTGACTTGTATGTACATTTAATTTCTTAAGTCATAGATTTCATTGTTATTACCGCAGTTTGCAAATGAGGTCTTCACTTTCTTAAGAATGCACTAAATCCACTTTCTTCTACAGTCGTAAAGCAGCTCTGGGCTGGCGAACAGCTCTCGCGTCATCGTAATTATTTCTTAAGTGCGGTCAGGCTTGTTGTTGTTGTTTGGCCTTCGAGAGTTTTGCGTCTCACTCTCATTGGTTAGCTGTCTACCTCAACTAACTGTATTAGTTTACAGTTTTTGTGAGGTATTTCGTTGTTAACCACGCGGCAACTTCCTATGCGAAGGCATTGGTCGGTACAGTTAGTCACAGCGCCGCAAAAGAAATACTGTTAATACCATCGTGGGCATAAGGTCTACGTTACTCCGCCCATGCTGTGCATCCTATACTTTGCAAATTTATTTGCAACTGTATAGGTATAAATACAATACAATACACTTTCTTCTAAAACTAATTACAAAATTAATCTTGAATTCTGTATATTTTACAGTTGTTAACATATTACCATTAGGCAAAGCAGATGCTGCATCAAGTTCCGTAATAGCCTGTTTTTTTTTTTTTTTTTTTTTTTTTGTTTTCCCTCTTCTGGGATCGCTGCTCACGCAGCGATTGTCTTATGACGACAATTTTCGTCAATACTTATATTATATATAGGAGGAACTGCACCGCGTTTTGAATAAAGTCTTGCGCAAAACCTAATTATGAAGTAAAGTAATAGTTTATTAGTTTGCAAAATAACTCAAAACTTAATATTTTCATATTCCAATCTATTTGAAATGTTCCATACAGATGTGGGCATTTTTTGTATTTACATTTTTTTACGGCAAAACCTTATCCAGTGCTTCAGTAGCGGAGGATCAGATGGAAAAGTAAAGTAACTTATTTTGCGTTTGTTTTTATTATTATTCTTGCTCTTTTTTATACCGCACCTCATTTTAATTCGCAAATTTATTTAATTTGTAATAATTTTGTTGCTTCTTCACTCCACAATAATATTTGAGTGTTTTCACGCTCTACGTCACACTTAACAGCTGAATGATGTAAATAACATAACGGGCCTGCGCAAAGCGTAATCTATTATTTTTGATTCATGCCCCATACCGTGGTTATGTTCATTTATAAGCTTCTTCGCTCTCTCTCTCTCTCTCTCTCTCTCTCTATCAAGTAAAACCAAAATAGATATTGAGGCACCGGCCCAAACATGAGAGTTGTATTCCATTTTCTTTCGGATATATCAGCTATAAACTCGTAAATAGTAAAGAGATTGGGTAAAGCGAAGTACATCTTACAACGTTAAAAAAAACGAGACATTTGAATGCTTCTTTAGAGACAAGAAAAATGTGTTCAGCCCACACTGCAACATCACACTGCATTTTCATTGCAAGAACATCAAGAGCATCCACATATAAACAGTAAAAACATCGTTAATCATGTAAAAAAAAATGCGTCTTATTTGATATTCAAAAAGTACGAGTATACATTTTAAAAACCGATTTCATTAAAACCAAAAAAATTAATTAAATAATAAGAGCCTGCCAAATAGACAGGCTCTGAATAAACGGCTTGGGCTGACCATTAAAAGGTAAAATATTAGTTAAGCTATGTACACACGGTTGTCACGGTGCGTATTCATAAAAAATTAAAATGTATTTGAAATGAATTTTAGTAAAATTTTGTATGGAATTTTTGAATTAAAACACATTTCAAATTCATTTAAATTTTTATGAATATGCCCATAAGAGCCTGCCAAATAGACAGGCTCTGAATAAACGGCTTGGGCTAACCAAGGTAAAATATTAAAATATTAGTTAAAGTATGTACACACGGTTGTCAGGTGTTACAATATTGTAAGATCTGGTAATATGCTGACAATGTAGTGACAATGAAAAATTGTCCCGCAGAAGTAAATTGTGTGTTCAGACGATCGTAAGAAAATCTTACAATTTCATTGTCAGACTATGGTCTGACAAATAATTCATCTGACAACAAAAATTGTCAGTTCACACGGTTGTCAGATTGTCAGATGAAAAAAATTGCCAGACATTTTGTAAGGCATTGTCACTTATGTATATCAACAACTATCTGCTTGGCAGTGTTGCCCATCAAACTTTTTTCTGACAATGATGCCATTGTCAGGTGCATTAATTTTATACATCTGACAATTACAACTGAGCTTACAATGCCAGCCAATTATCTGGTAATGCTGACGAAGAGTGTTCTCACGATTGTCAGATGCCTGACAACATTATCGTCTTACAATTGATTGACAATGGTTTTTCTGACAAGGTTGTAAGATAAAAAATTGGCAGTTCACACGATTGTAATACATTTTCAGACAATTTTACTGGCAATATTGTAAGATCTCACAACCGTGTGTACGTAGCTTTACAGTTTTGTTTAAGAACAGACAATTTCTTGTCCAAACTAATGAGATGTTTCTACGAGTATATCACAAGAAATTGAATTGCCAAGAGAATTAATATGAAAAGCACTCAATAATTTGCGCGATTTCTATACAAAACTTTCAGACAAGTCGCTTGTTTGTATTGTGGAAACATCACATAAATTTTGAAAGCTGATAGTATGTTTTTTATTGTTCGGCCATTCTGCTTCTAGTGTAGCTCACTCTGAGTACCGGCTCCAATTTAAACTACATTGAAATTCATGATGTATGACTTTAATGCATTTTTATGCTTGTTACCAAAAACTGCTGATAAGGCCAGAATCAAATAAATAATTTATGTTTTAACTTAAACATGTGTTCCGTCATCATGTAAAGCTGTTACTCATACATTCTTTTTTTTCCTTTTTTCCATTGAAATCTCTGATTTTTATAGCCACTTTGTAAAGAGACTGTTTGTCTGTGTGTCACTGTGTGTTGTTCTTAGGATTGGCCAGTTGTTTTTTTTTTGTTTTTGTTGTTTAGATTTAAATGAATTTAATATATTTTGTTTATTTGTTTACTTTATTGATGTGATTTATGTTTTAACACGAATTTAACTGAAAGTTAATTTTTGCCTGTTCTTTTTTATTATTTTCTAAAACATATTGCTCCTTTATTGCAACATAGTCATATCTCGAAAAATGAGCTTTTCGAGTTAACAATGCAGAGTTGTTAACAGTACTACCTTTTGTATTGTTTCAAAATTTTATTTAAACTGTTTCCTTTAGGAGATATTTTCTAAAAAAATTTTCTAAGACTTGTACGGAAACTAAAAATTTGAAATGTGTTTTTCTCGAAACAAGCTTTTTTGCGTTATGACTATGTTGCAATAAATGAGCGATATGTGGGATGTTAAAATAAAATATACTGGTAAGTATATACACATGTAGATAAGTTGTATGAATGAGATTAAATTTATGACATTTATTTTATTTATTTCTTTTTTTCTTTTGCAAATTGGCAAACTCATATTTGTTTATTCCAGCAATAGCAGTCGACGCTCTAGTAATGGTCTTCTAAATTACTTGGCATTAAAACTATAGCTACTTGTTTGCGTTTACTACTTGTTTTGGAGTGATTTCTCGCTGTGTACTTGCCGATACGAGATCAAACCGGGGAGCAGGTTTCGCCTTGTCCAATGCCTAACCAAAGCACTCTGCTTTCTTGTATAGAGAGGGCTAGGCGTCACTCATTTTTTTGTAGCAATTAAACCACATCCTGAACAATTCAGCCAAGATAGATATTTCAACCATATCAGCGCCGGAATGGTCGGTAAGCAGAACCTCCTGGAGGCTTTGTCGATCCCTGTTCTGCGAATTAACACTTGGTAAGGATTTCTAAAGTCCAACACAACATAAGTCATGTGGTTTCCTAGAGTTTTTATTTGCTACAACAAACGACGAGCTCCTACCACTCCTACTTTAGAAAGTAGATTGCCCTGGTAAGGCAAACATCAAGGCAAAACCTGCTGCCCAGAAGTATCCACTCAGGATGCTCTAATTAGAGGTCTTTGTTCCAACATTTGATTTTTGTTGAAGTACCGATACGCTTTCTCCCTCGCAATCACCCAAGAAACCGCTGGGCTACTATATCCGAGCACGCAGGGCTTAAGTGATTTATAAGAACTATCTAGGTGATTTTATAAGAACTATCGGAAATTAAAAAAAAAACACATAAAATCCAGAAAAATGCATGAAATATTTATTTGGATCGATAGTTGGGTCGATATAATTTAATGTTTGAAGATTATTTCATGCAAATGTTGGCCGCGGCTGCGCCTCAAATGGTCCATCCGCTTAGTCCAATTTTGGCATACTCTTTCCAACATTTCGGCCGGTATCTCACGAATAATGTTGGCAATGTTGGCTTCCAGTGCGTCAATCGAAGCGGGCTTGTCGCTATAGACATTAGCCTTAACATAGCCCCACAAAAAATAGTCTAGAGGCGTTAAATCGCACGATCTGGGCGGCCAATTGACTGGTCCCAATCGTGAAATAAACTGTTCACCGAACTCGCCTCTCAATTGGTCTATTGTTTCGCGTGCTGTGTGGCATGTGGCACCGTCTTGTTGAAACCACATGTCATGCAAGTCAAGCTCTTCCATTTTGGGCAAAAAAAAGTTTGTTATCATCGCACGATAGCGCTCACCATTCACAGTAACGTTGTGATTCGCATCATCTTTGAAGAAATACGGCCCAATGATGCCGCCAGCCCATAATCCGCAATAAACGGTTGTTTTTTGTGGATGCATTGCTAGCTCTTGCAATACTTCTGGCTGCTCTTCACTCCAAATACGGCAGTTTTGCTTGTTCACGTATCCATTCAACCAGAAATGAGCCTTGTGTGGATCTTCATCTAACTTTTCAAGAGCCCATTCACCAAAAATTTGGCGTTGTGGTAGGTCGTTTGGCTTCAATTCTTGCACCAGCTTTATCTTATAAGGCTTCACACCCAAATCCTTCCGCAAAATTTTCCACGTAGTGGAGTAACAGAGGCCCAATTGCTGCGAACGGCGCCGAATCGATAATTCACGGTCATCACCAACACTGGCCGATACGGCTGCGATATTTTCTTCAGTTCGCACTCTACGTAAGCGTGTTGGTGGTTTAATGTCCAACAATGTAAATTTGGTGCGAAATAGCGTTTACAATAGCCCGAATAGAAGCCTCAGTAGGTAGATTAAATAATTTGCAAGCGTTGTTCGTTTGTAAGACGATTCATGATTAAATTATAGACCAAACTGAAGATGTTTGACAGTGACACAAGATACAAAACGTGCGTGAGCTGTCAAAACTAGTGTTGCCAAAAAGATAAAATCACTCGTTAGTAAGTCACAGCAAACTCTTCATCCCAAAGGAACATACACATACATACATATTTAATATTAAATGAAGTATTCTGAAAAACTAACTTTTAACAAAAAATTAAAAAAAAATTTTCATCGAAAAACCGGTTTGGGCTATATATCTGTGTTTTGGTAACCTCCTTTTATAACCGGAGCTACTTTTTGGCAAAAAAAAATTTTGTTTGGAAAAATCGGTTTAGATTATATCTCTGGTACATATGGATCGATATCGGAAATTTTCTGTATTTCAGTAACCTCCTTTCCTTACCAGAGCTGCTTTTAAGCAAAAAAAAGTTGTTTAAGTTCGCTTACGGGACATTTTCATTAAAAAATCGGTTTAGGCTATATCTCGGGTATATATGGACCGACATCTGGGTAAGATTTTTTTTGTCTCTTAATCATCATGCTAAATAATTGTGTTAAGTTTAAGGTAAAACAAACAAATTTCCTTTTAAAAATTTTCACACACAATTGCAAAAAAGAATAGCTTGTTTTCGGAGTTTTGGATATATCTCAGTTATATGTGAACCGTTTTTACTGAATTTCAAGAGCAAAGCCATGAATCGATTGAGTAATAGAATGTAGAAATAAAAAAGTTTCTAAGTCAACGGCTGGCAGATGGACGAACAGACGGACAACGCTTAATCGATCGCAAATGAAAATTGTAGAAATTATAAACGGAATTACAGACTTATATATACCTTATACATTTTTGTATAGGGTGTAAAAATGGCGGTAAAAAGGCGCCAATTATTAGGCTGGCATTTATGCTCCTATTACAGTTTACGACTCAACTGTACATGAGTTGAAAGTTTTCCATTTGGTATTATCGATTACAACTTAACCTGTCGAAAATATTAAAGTTATGGTATATTAAAACTCTGTTATTACCGTTTACAACTCTGTGTTAGTGTCGTTAGCAGAAAGATAGAAGAATTACAACTGATCGTTGGCAGTTGTCTAAAAAACAACTGAGTTGAGCTGTAATTCTTAATACCAAAAAAAATGAGATTGTAATAAGGTTGTCTTAAGGTTAAGGTGTTTGAACTTCGACTCAACTGAGTTGAGCTGTAAACCATAATAGATGCATTAAAGTTAAATTCTTTCCTTAAATCAGAAAAATGTTACAGTCAGTGATGCCAGATTAATTATGAAATAAAAAATCGCTTTATTTTGGTGTTAGCACTGACACTGAAATTTGAGCAAAATTGTCAACAAGCATTTACGTAAGATTCAATACTTTTGAAAACTGTATCCACCGTGTATGCGCTATGCTCACTCGAGCACTGCGACAGCATGACTGACAAAGCCGCCCACTCTATATATTGCTTTTTGAAATAATCGCATTTAAAAATATAAATTTGCCACCAGACACCCTGTATAACCATATATTATTGTCAGCACCAACCATATAATTCAACAATTGTATGTTGGTTACCCTTAAAGTGTAAATGAGTATAAGTTCAATATATTTTTGTGCAATCTGCTGTTGTCTGATTCATAGGCGAATACGCTAGTTTTTTAAGCGTTTTTTTATTTATTGAATCTTCAAAATAAACTAACAATAAGTATTCAAATCCTAATACTAAATATATATTTTTTTTAGCATTTTTTATTTATTGAATCTTCAAAATGAACTAACAATAAGTATTCAAATCTTAATACTAAATTTAAAGTTGAAAGAAAAAAAAGTGTGATTTAAAATTAAAAAAAATTTATTTTTACTTAAGTCCGGCCAATGCTAGACAAAAAGTTTTATTATGCGGGAGCTATTTCGGTAAAATCAGCTTGTGAGCAATCTGATAGTGGCAACGGTATCTCTTCTTCTCAACCGACTGTGGCCGCCAAAATTAAGTATATTACGCGCAAGAGGGTTTGGATGAAGTTCCAGTTTACTGATATGCCTTGTCGCGTACTTAAAAAATTCCTCTTTTACCAGCGGAACACTCAGATCTTTATGAATTCGTGAATGTTTTACGCACCATGGAGCCGCTGTAATCGTTCGAAGAACTTGGTTTTGTCGCCATTGAATTTTTTCACCGCTGAGGCGGTGCCCCATAATTGAATTCCGTAGCACCATATAGGTTCTAGAATTGCGTTGTATAACAAAAGTTTGCAATCTAATTTCAATGTAGAATTCCTGCCCATAAGCCATTTAGCTGCGCTGCTTTTAGTTTTAACTGAGTGGCCTTTGCTTCAATGTGAGACTTCCAAGTTAGCCTACGATCCAGGTGAATAACAAGGTACTTGACTTCATTGTGCTGCGGAATAGGTGAGTTGTTAATTTGGAACACATGTTTGTTTACACAGTCTGAATGTGACATGAGTACATTTCTGCTCATTAACCCTGATTTTCCAAAGCTTCAGCCATTTTTCCAATATTGAAATATATTCCTGTAAATTTCGTGAAGCTAATTGGTGGTTTTCATGAACGCTTAAGAACGCTGTGTCATCTACAAAGGTAGAAGTGTGGATTCCGGATGTCGTTGGCAGAGGCGTAAATCAAATATAAAGTAGGCCCCAGTATGCTACCTTGGAGAACTCCTGCCTCGATGGGTTGAGTTGGGCTTATAAAATCGCCTTCTCTGATAACAAATTTCCGCCCATATAAGTAGCTTTCCAGAAGCTTGTGAGTTTACAGGCAAGTTCAACTTTATTTTGTGCATCAAGCCGTCGTGCTACACTTTATCAAAAGCTTGAGAAATGTCAATGAAAAGAGCTGAGCAATACTTCTTCTCCTCAAAGGTTTGTCTTATGACATTGACTAGTCTGTGCGTTTGTTCTATGGTGCTGTGTTTAGCCCGAAAGCCAAATTGATGATCAGGGATGCATCCCACATTGTTCAATATTGAACTCAACTTCGCCATTAACAATTTTTCGAATAGTTTTGTAATTGTTGGTAAAAGACTTATTGGTCTATATGATTCTACCTTAATCAGATCCTTCCCTGGCTTGGGTATCATAGCAATCATAGAGACCTTCCACTCTGCAGGATAATTAAATCTCAAAGAGGTCTAACAACATATGGTGGTAATTCCGCTGTATTATTCTCTGAATCATTTGTATATACGCTAATGCGAGAAAAACGTCAACAGGATCGAAGAGCACAAATTAGTTTTTAATATACACGTACAACCATTTTTGACCAGCAAATACATGAGCTTTTCTTTTGTGGCTGGCTGCTTGTGCTGTGTTCAAATAAAGTGTTGATAATATTTTCTTTGGAGGCTTTTAATCACTAAGATTTATTTCATCTCAGAACATAAATCTTGCCAACAAGCATAAAAGCAATATTTGCTTTAACTTAAAATTGCCATTTTTTATTTGTATAATTTATGAGCGTTTGTTATTGAATCAGGTGCAAAATATTCACATGAGTCAATTCAAACATGTTGAAATTTGATAGTGTTTGCTTAAAAACTTTATAATGCCAACAGTTTCCTGTCTCAAATGAAGTTGTCGTCTCTCAGCCAGACACTGCAGCAGTTAAAAGTCATTCATTTACCTTTTCATTCACATTAATTGGAAACATCTTCATCATTACTGGCTAACAAACGTTTCTTTTAACTTGTGGTGATATGTGTGTACTCGTATATACTTCATTTATTTCTCGAACATCCCAACATTTTATCTTGTTTCTACAATTCATTTAATATGTTCATCCTAAGGCCAAATTTTGGCATTGTTTCATATTCATGTGTGCATATTCATATTCGTTTCTTTTCAATTCTTATCTTAATAATAATTTCATGTTTTCTTAGGAGCGGGCTGGCGAATAATTTTTGCTTTGAAAAATTCTTACGCACTGATTGAATTTGCCTTTGGCCAAGTTAAAAATAATTTTGGTAGCTATAGATTTTTTTTTTTAATTTTTTTTTTAGATTTGAACAATTCTAATGACTGGTTAATGAAATATTAAATTGTGATTCCTTGCGGCAAATTGTATTGATGGTTTATTAACATACATATGTATGTTATCATGCATGAACATGTCTGATGATTGCGCCACATCGTGCATTTTGCTGCAAATTGATAAGCACTCGTATTTAAATTGAATGTTGAAGAAGCCAATAATATAAGATTAGAAACAAAAGAACCACTCAAGGTGAAATACGAGCCAGAGTAACTTTTTGATTATATATCTTTTGCGCTTTTTTTCAACAGATTAATGCAATTTGTAATTATCAATTTATAAAACCATTTTCAGATTCCGACCATTTCTTTTGTAAATTATTGTACGTTTTGTAAATTATGTGTATCTGTAACACGCTTTTAGTTTCAAAGAAAGATATCATTACAGCGTACACTGTGGATACAGTATTTAAAAATGTTTATGAAACAAAAAAAATAATGAAAATTCTTACAACCGGAAAAGGGCAACATTCGAATTCATTATAGATGTGGTCCGTGAGATCTCGGACTAATGAGAGTAAAAAACAAATTACTCTTTAATTTCATTGAATTTTTGATGAACTTTTTATAATTTTTTAAATTAAATTTTTGGTTTGTACATTTGTACAACGGGTTATAGTTCAGGTTTTTTCTTTCTTAAGAAAGATTTTTTACAATATAAATCTGCTGTGATCAATAATTATGATTGAAGAAGACAAGAAAAATAATAATCAAATCTTTAGCTGGAGGACAACTAGCTGTTTCGTAGTCGCTACACTACTCATCAGCACCCACTGGGATTTGAACTCGGGTCATGACGTATCATGATCTACCGCTTTAACCACCAAGCCACCGAGCATTTAATTATTTTCTATCTATATTCATCTCATATTGAATCACATATGCATTTTGTTAATTGCCCATATTGTTTGTACAGCGTTTGCTGTCTCTAAACTAGCGGTATTTATTTTTTATTTATTAACATACATATTTTTGTATTTTAATATTCTCTCTTACATCTCTGGGTACGGAGAATATTAAAATACAAAAATATGTATGTTAATAAATAAAAAGACCTGAAAATATAAAAAAATTACATTGGAGCGACAAAATATCCGCCCGAAATATAATTAATGTTGTGATGACTTTTGCTTCCGACTATTCGTGCTGTAATGGCTGTACATATTTAAAAGTCATAGAATAATAGTCTAAGACAAGTGTGCCCAGCCCTATGCGCTTGATACTCAATGGTTTTTGTAAATGCTTAGCTATAGGGCTGTGCTCTTTAATACACAAATACTACGCTCAGCACTAGCAATGAAAAATACACAAACAACTTCGTCTTATGTATTTTTTTTTTGTCGTTTTCCACTGCACTGATAGTTAGCTAAAAATAAAACTATCGATTGCTTTGCAGCTCTAAAATTTAATCGCCTTTTTAATTTTATTTTGGTAATAGTTTACGTAATCCATGAGACTTTGATTTTGGATATCGGGGCGTATGCAGTAATTTTAACATGTCTTCCTGCTGAAATTATGTTTACCTATCTCTTACGGTACTATAAGGCGTAAAAACTTTATTACCGCAAGGACAAATTCACTAAGTGAAAGAATTGTGTCTTCGTAAGCGAGAGACGATGCACTATGTAGTTTAATAAATAAATAGCATCCTGGGAATCTATTTTAACAAAGCAATTTCGTAAGACATATTATTGGAATTTCTTACCAATTTGTAACATATTTTTGTTTGTGGTTAGTAGAAATTACATTTTGTTCAGTTTCATAGCAAGTGACTAATAAGTGTTGAGCTTTTTAAATAGTACGGGTCTCAGACCACTATGCCGATTTGGTGGTATCTATTTATTACTCTGTTAGAAGTCAATCACTAATGCCAAAGTACGAGTATTATTACAAGCTACGCACGTCCAAATAACAAAGTTTTATTATCAGATTTTATATCATATTTGGCGAAAAGTTCCATATATAAGACAACAACGATTTCTTCTTTCTTTGAGGCTAGTACTCTGGGAATGACGTCTACATATGTAATGCATTGTGCCTTCGAGTAATCCACACCAGGGCATTCTTTTTATCGGGTAAAAAGAGGAAAGAGTCCCTCGCTTGTTGTAGCAAATAAAACTCTAGGAAGCCGCATGACTTATATTGTGTTGACTCCTGAAATCCTTACCAAGGGTATAAATTGGGAGAACGGGGTTCAGCGTTATCCCTGGGTGGTTGCAGTTCAACCTGCGCTGATGATGGTTGAGGAGCCTACCTTGGCTGGAACTGACTGACTGGTTTAAGCCTAAAACGCAAGAAGGAGGACTTAGTATCCCTAGTAATTGTTTGGTGTGTGCCTTTTTTCGTGGACTAACAACCTCCTGAGAGTATGTTGCCTTTACAGCAGATACCTGCACAGTAAGGATCCAGTGGTGATCGTTAACGGGTAAGTTGGTTTAAGGGATGATGGTCGCAATGGGCTTCGGCCTACCAACTCACTAAGCCTAGTCTTCCAATGATTGCTAAGAAATTGCATACAGGAGGGATTCGAAGGCCCGAACTCCTTAAGAAGAAGTTGCTCATATGGCTACAAACATATGACAAAAATTGCATCCTGTGTGAGACTAGTTAGCCACACGGGGGCACTGTTGAATCGTGAATAATTCACTCCGCGGAATTGGTCCATCATTAGATAAGACCCTAAGGGCAATTACTGATGTAAATATTTTTCACTACTGCACTGAAACTACGAACATCGGCTATGGGGAGGAGAAAAGAGAGAATTGTACTTGTGAACGTTTGATTTGAGTCTTCCTATTGTAAATAATAGGAAATACATCTGCAGGTACTTTATTCCACAGATGGACCGTATGACTGAAGAACGAATTCTCTATGTAATGTGTTATCCGATTCATTGGCCAATCCACCACGAATGGATAAGCTCTGAACGATGAACGCGTATTACATACAAATATGTAGATTTTAAGAACGATATACCTGAGCAAAATCTATTGTAGCTGCGATAAAACAGTGTAACGCACACCACACTATGACGATGAGTCAATAGAATTAGATGCGCTACTGCCACCGATGAGTTTCTTGCAGTCCACAAGAAGACACTGGTTAATCGTGAATAATTCTCCTCGTGGGTGCTGATCAATTTCACAAAATGTCGCAACAATCGAGGAACTTCTACCCCTATTATCCAGAAAGCAGAGTGACTTTGTTAGGCGTACAAATTATTTAACCGGTTTTTTCCTTCATTTTACTATTTAAAAACCGGTTTTAGAAAAAAGTCGAATAACGGATCACCCGAACACCGACTTCCATTTTTTATTTATTACTATTTATTATTTTTTAGTCAATTGAATTTTTTATTCATTATTTTAGCTTCTAACATTGATACCAATAAAAAATTATATTATTTAAAAAATTATATTATTATTTGTGTTCTGACAGGTATTATTAGAGCATTTTTCTTTTTAAATTCTCAGCAATTTATTTAGATTGTTGGGATATAAAGTTGAATGTTAGAGAATATCTTTCAAAAATTTCCAAAGTCTACTGATGATTAGTGTAGCTCCTATGAAATGTCGACATAAGATGGCTGGGAAGCATAGAACAAGCTATTTATAATTATTTTTTAATTTTATTTATTTATTTTTTTTAACTGTCTATTTGACGGTAGTTGTGACTAAAGTTCTCAGCTCAAGTCAGTATTTTATGCAAGAATCGTGGACAATTTATAATTCAATTGATGTTAATCAAATTATAACGAAAATTTTGTTTCTACCCTATACACTCTTGCACAGATGACATCAGCATTTGCCATTCGTACTCTTTCAGTAATAGGCCCAGCCTACCTGAGATCGTTGCCAAGAGGCAAACTATGAATGACTTACTGAATAGTGATCTTCTCTTAATCTCCGAATGGGGTCGTAAAAACAGAGTCGCTTTTAACGCTCGTAAGACCCAGTGTTGTTTATTAACACACAAACATACGACGGCAGGTGCTGCTTCATCTGTACACATGGATGGTATAAATATTGAGGAATCGGATGCTCTCGATGTTCTTGGAATGAAGATATAGTGTGATGTTCGCTGGACTAAACACAATTTTTCATGTCTCTAAAAAAGCATTCAAGTGCCTCGGTTTTTTGAAACGGCGCAAGATGTACTTCACTCCATCCGATTTCCTTACTATTTATACCACCTACATCCGACCGAAAATGGAATACAACTCTCATGTTTGGGCCGGTGCCTCAAAGTCTATTTTGGGGGTGTGCAGGAGAGGGCGAAGATGCTTATCGGTGACAGTAGGGTATCCAACTCTATTGATTCACTGGAGCATCGACGCAGTGTAGGGTGCGTTACTCTGTTATATCATTACTACAACGGATTTTACTCTGGCGACATTAGGGATCTTGTTCCTGAAACTCGCGCATTTCTACGGAACACGCGTTCATCGTCCAGAGCTCATCCATTTGTGGTCGATTGACCGGGGAATCGTACAACATATTACAGAGAGAATTCGTTTTTCAGCCGTACGCTTCGCCTATGGAATAAGTTGCCCACAGACATGTTTCCTGTCGGTTATGGCGTCGGAAAGTTCAAGTCAAATGTTTACAAACACTACTTCCTCTTTCCCCTCCTCACAACCTATTTCCCTAGTTCTGGTACAATGGGCTACATATGTAGGGGTCATCCCCTGAGTACATGTCCAAGATAAAAAAAAAGAAAAAAAAACATGATATTAAATTCATTTTAATAACTAATATTTTAAATATATTAAAATTTTATTTAAAACTTATTTTCGGCAACAATATTTTATTATTTGCATTTTGCTTGCAGTAATGATTGCACTTCCCATTCTTTGATTCGATTAAGAAATCTAATAAATTAGAATTTCAGCCACCAGAAATCTACAGGAATGATAATATTGGATGTTCAGGCCGCTTTTGACTCGGTATGGCATGATGGGCTTATCTTTAAAATGATTAATTTACACTTCCCTACATATCATATAAGAATTATAAACTCCTTTCTTGTACAACGCTCATTCAAAGTCCATATTGGTTCATTCTCATCCGACGTTGTTTTCAATTCCAGCATGCTGTCCTCAAGGCTCCTGTTTGTCACCCATTCTTTACTACTTATATACTTGCGATTTTCCGCAATTAAATTATTGTACCGTTTCAAGTTTTGCTGATGACACAGCGGTTATCTGTTCCGACGTGTTATCCACCCACATAATAGTCAATCTTGAGCAAGCCTTAACGGAACTCCAACATTTTATCAATAAATGGATAATAAAGTTAAACTCCAGTAAAACACAAGCCATTTATTTTTCAAGAAAACGAAAGACTTGTTTCTTACCGCAGAGTATTGTGACATTTAACAATTACCCTATTCAGTGGGAACATAAAGTAAAATATCTAGGAGTTATATTAGACCCTAAAATAAAATTCTACGAACATATATCATACATTGTTAATAAAGTAAATATACTTACAAGAATTCTTTACCCATTTCTAAACAGGAATTCCTCCCTAAGCCTAGCTAATAAAAAAATAATACTTAAATCAATTTTCCATGCCATAATTTACTATGCAGCCCCTGTATGGTCGACTAGTGCAAATCGTCATTTAAAAAAATTGCAAATAGCACAAAACAAGTTGTTAAAACTAATCTAATGGGTGATTTTATAAGAACTATTAGAAATTTAAAAAAAAACACATAAAATCCAGAAAAATGCATGAAATATTTATTTGGATCGATAGTTGGGTCGATATAATTTAATGTTTGAAGATTATTTCATGCAAATGTTGGCCGCGGCTGCGCCTCAAATGGTCCATCCGCTTAGTCCAATTTTGGCATACTCTTTCCAACATTTCGGCCGGTATCTCACGAATAATGTTGGCAATGTTGGCTTCCAGTGCGTCAATCGAAGCGGGCTTGTCGCTATAGACATTAGCCTTAACATAGCCCCACAAAAAATAGTCTAGAGGCGTGTGGCACCGTCTTGTTGAACCCACATGTCATGCAAGTCAAGCTCTTCCATTTTGGGCAAAAAAAAGTTTGTTATCATCGCACGGTAGCGCTCACCATTCACAGTAACGTTGTGATTCGCATCATCTTTGAAGAAATACGGCCCAATGATGCCGCCAGCCCATAATCCGCAATAAACGGTTGTTTTTTGTGGATGCATTGCTAGCTCTTGCAATACTTCTGGCTGCTCTTCACTCCAAATACGGCAGTTTTGCTTGTTCACGTATCCATTCAACCAGAAATGAGCCTTGTCGCTGAACACAATTCTTCGATAAAAAAGTGGATCTTCATCTAACTTTTCAAGAGCCCATTCACCAAAAATTTGGCGTTGTGGTAGGTCGTTTGGCTTCAATTCTTGCACCAGCTTTATCTTATAAGGCTTCACACCCAAATCCTTCCGCAAAATTTTCCACGTAGTGGAGTAACAGAGGCCCAATTGCTGCGAACGGCGCCGAATCGATAATTCACGGTCATCACCAACACTGGCCGATACGGCTGCGATATTTTCTTCAGTTCGCACTCTACGTAAGCGTGTTGGTGGTTTAATGTCCAACAATGTAAATTTGGTGCGAAATAGCGTTTACAATAGCCCGAATAGAAGCCTCAGTAGGTAGATTAAATAATTTGCAAGCGTTGTTCGTTTGTAAGACGATTCATGATTAAATTATAGACCAAACTGAAGATGTTTGACAGTGACACAAGATACAAAACGTGCGTGAGCTGTCAAAACTAGTGTTGCCAAAAAGAGAAAAAGATAAGTAAGTTGAGTATTGACTTTTTCGAACTTGCACTTGCATGTGTAAATGCCCGAAGAGACTCAAGCTCTAAGCGCAAGTCGGTATTTTATGCAAGAATCGTGGACAATTTATACTTCAGTTGATGTTAATTAAATTATAACGAATTTTTTTTTTAATATTTAAAAAACATATTCAAGTTACCTTATTTGAAATGGATTTCAATCGGTTCAAGCAAATATTTTATTATCTTCGTTTTTTTTTTTCTCAAATTTTTTGCATGGCAGCACGTTTTCCGCTTTAAAAAGTTTGTCATATTACTGCGTCAATAAACAAAAATCCTTTGAAGTCAACAATTTTAAAAACTTAAAGTCTTAACAAAAACGAACTAATTAATATTCAGCCCAAGTTTGGCGGCTGTCAGCAATTAGTACAGAAACAAATTTCTGCAAATATTCTACAAAATAAGAAAACGTTTTTTTTTTTTCGTTTTTGCCAAATGAAACAAAAATTTCAGACACTCAAACTGAATAAACCGAATTTGTGTTGATCGCAAAACTTTTCGCAAGTTTTAGACTGAAATTGTTGGCAACCTGTCTTTCTCGCTTGCGATACAACATCATTCAACAAATTGATTAAATTGTTTGCGAGTCAAAGGTACTCGTGTTTTAGAGTATGAGCTGCAAGTTTGTACTCGTACGTCACATGTGTATGAATGCATGTGCGGCTGATCATTAGTATGCAGATGTGGTGTTAATTTGAAAGTTTATTTTAATTAATTTGTTAATTAAAAACTATTCTCTTGGCTTTAGATACAGAGCGTATGCATAAATATTTATTTGTTCGACCAAAGTGTGTAATTATGCATTCTTATTTGCTTTAAGGAGAATAATTTTATCAGTTTGAAGGCAGTTTTCATTTTAATTAAAATGTTGATTTTGAAGATTGGAAACGTTTGAATCGTTTTAAATTAACAGTGAAATGTTGCAGTTGAGACAGCGACCTCGTTTGGAGATAAAATTGTCAGATAAGAAATGGATGTTGGAAAGACAGGCAGTGGTTTTCTAAAAGAAAAGCAAAAGACTGCTTTACACGTAGAAAAAAATACATGGTTGATATGATAATATTCTAGGAGCAACATACTATTGTTGAATTATATGGTTGTACCCGATAACACTATATTGTTATACTTAAAACGTCATTGATATGACTCTCCATATTATTGCAAAACAATACTAACCATTGAATTTACCACATTAGTGACGTACTCAACCATAATTATTTATTTATTTGTTTATTTAAGTCTACAGACAGGAGGAAAGTGTTGAGCATTTCCTCTGTTCGTGCCCGGCTCTCTGTTCTATGAGAGCGCTATATCTAGGCGGACCGATGCTGCACGGGTTAGCAGATATATCGGAATGCCGAGTGAATGGACTGGATTCCTTCTCCCTCAGGCAACACAACGGGACCAAAAGGACCCAAGTGGGCTGGTTTGAAACTGGCGGCCTGTATAACCTAACCTAACCTAAGTCTATAGACTATAAGTCCTTACAGACTAAAGAAAAAATATAAAGGAGTACAATTACGTATTTAAGTACAAAATTATTTTTCGTTTTAGAACATCATTAGATTCAGAGATATCTATAATATGATAAAATTTGTTAAATATTTCACATATGCGATGAAAGGGATCATTGTTAGCATAGACGGTCCTGTGATAATCTAGACTTAGTAATTGATAGTTACGGATTGCTTTTGTTGGCACACAGAAATTTATTTTGCTCAGCAGAAACTTTGAATCAACTTCACCGCGAATCAGTCCAAGGAGGAAAGAGAGACTAAGCATGGTTCGACGACTTTTCAAAGTTGGTAATTTAATGAGTCCAAGCCTACTTTCATATGATGATGGCAGCACGTACGAGTTCCATCCAAGACCCCGTAGACAGAAAATAAGAAATTGTTTTTGGATAGATTCAATACTATTTATGTGAATGGTGAAGTAAGGATCCCATATAATTGATCCATATTCAAGAATAGGGCGAACCAAGGATATATAAAGTTGCTTTGTAATGTAAGGGTCTGAAAATTCTTTAGACCATCGTTTCATAAATTCAAGAACTCCACAAGCCTTATTAACAGTTAGCGCAATATGATCTCGAAAATCAAGTTTATGATCAAGGATGGATGCCAAGTCGTTAATAGTGTTAACTTTTTCAAGCATTATTCCATTCAAGCATTATTCAATTAATGTGAATAATTTGAATAGTTGTTTCGATAAAACGACATTTGTTTGCATTTTTTTATGTTAAGGTACATAAGATTAACCTTGCACCATTCCTCAAGTTTATTGATATCGGCTTGAAGTAGAAGTTGATCTTTGGGGTCATTTAGGTGTTTAAATAGTTTAACATCATCAGCATACATTAAAATTCTTGAGTGCCAGACAGCAGAGGGTGGATCATTAATAAAACGGGTAAATAACAACGGACCAAGATGGCTTCCTTGGGGAACACCAGAAGGCACATCCAAATTTATCGATAAAACATTTCTAAACTTTACTGGTTGGGTTCTGTTGGACAGATTTGAACGAATCCGTTTAAGGGGTGTAATGTTAATTCCCATTAACCAAAGCTTGTGTAGCAACAGCTCGTAGTTTACTTTGTCAAATGCTTTACTAAAATCCGTGTAAATTACATCCGTTTGGTTGCTATTTAAAAATCCAGCATTTACGATAGTAGCAAACTCCAAAACGTTAGTAGGGGTGGAGCGTGACTTACAAAAGCCACGTTGATACGTTGATAACAGTGAAGATATTTGGTGAGATAGACAACTAGTCAAAATTTTTTCCAGAAGTTTTGGAATAGCATTTAGCTTAGCAATTCCTCTGTAGTTTGATATGTCAAACTTGCTTCCACATTTAAGCACAGGGATAATGAACGATTTTTTCCATTCAGGATCATAGATCAACAGACTTGTTATAAAGGGTGGTTAAATTTCAAGGGCCGATGTTGATTTTGAATAAAACACAAACTATTTAGGAAATTATTGTAATTTTATTCTATTATGATATATTGGTATTATTCAATTATGTATGGAATAAAATATTGGCCAAATGGGCGCCACGACCACGGCGGCACACCTCCATCCGATGGTCCAAATTTTCGGTGACCCTGAGGTATAATGGAGGTTCTATGCCGTTAATGTGCCGAATTATCTCATCCTTTAGCTGTTGAATTGTTGCTGGCTTATCGACGTACACCTTTTCTTTCAAATAACTCCAAAGAAAAAAGTCCAACGGTGTCAAATCACATGATCTTAGCGGCCAATTGACATCGCCATTACGTGAGATAACACGGCCATTGAATTTGTTGCGCAAAAGAGCAATTGTTTCGTTAGCTGTGTGGCAAGTGGCACCGTCCTGCTAAAACCACATATTGTCTACATCCATATCTTCTAATTCGGGCCATAAAAAGTTCGTTATCATCTCACGATAGCGAACACCATTCACAGTAACTGCCTGACCGGCCTCATTTTGGAAAAAATACGGCACGATGATGCCGCCAGCACATAAACCGCACCAAACAGTCACTCTTTGTGGGTGCATTAGTTTTTCGACAGTCACTCTTGGATTCTCATTCGCCCAAATGCGGCAATTCTGTTTATTGACGAATCCACTGAGGTGAAAATGTGCTTCATCACTGAAGATGATTTTCTTCGAAAATTGATCATCATTTTCATAATAAGTCTGGATAACTTTAACACGTTGTTGGATTGTGTATCTCTCCATGGTTCAAATTGAGTAAGTCTGAAATAGAGAAATGTCAAATAAAATTCGGAAAAAAAACTTGGCGTTTAGGTGTGGTTCACATTCAACATCGGCCCTTGAAATTTAACCACCCGATAGATAGATAGGACTCTGCACAATGTTTGAGAATACAGCTAGCAGCTCCGTCCGGACCGGGGTAATAAGAATATTTAAGTGATCTTAAATTTGAAAGAACGGTTTCACTGTCAATGAATGGAAAAGTTATGCCAGATGAATGTTTTAAACTAAACTGATAAGTAGAATTGTAATTTGGATTTGTATTATTATACTAATAAACCATATTTTTGTCATATGCAACTACATTACTTCCATTAAAGAACTATATTTTCGAGATTATACATTGTTGACAGAGGTAACCGCCTCGCTAATGACTTCCAATTTGGATTTTGAATAATGAGACGCCAATTTAACAAATAATTAATTGTTTTATTCAAATTTGGATCTCTTATATTAAATTGCCTGTAAATAATTCAGATTAGGAATAATTTTTTACATTTTATATAAAATCTTAATTTTTAGTATGGAAATCACTAGAATAAATTTTACATTAATTTTATACGTTAAGGGTATGTAGTTTTCTCGAGCTAGCAATAGTGGCTACCACGCAAAGCCAAACTAGTTTTACAAGTGAATTTAGAAATTGAGCTATATTAACAACGCAGATGGCGTCAACTTCGAAGATTATCACATGGTATTGTAATAGATTATTATAAAACGTGAACGTAACAATCAGCGTATTTTATTAGATTTTTACTAGTCGTGGCAACATTGTCCTCCGCACTATGGGTAGAAGTTTCTTCGTCGTCATACTCTCCGTTGGAAGCTAGCGTTATCAGTGGGACACACAGATCCTTGTGAATTCGTAAGTTTCTTACGAGTAGGTACCATGGAGCTGCAGTAATCGTTCGAAGGATTTGGTTTTGTCGTCTTTAAATTTTTGCAATATTTGATTTAGAGGCTGAGCCCCATAATTGAATACCATAGCGCTATAGAATTGCATAATACAACAAGAGTTTATAATCCAGCTTTAACTCCGAATTTCTGCCCACAAGCCAATTTAGCTGCGCTGCTTTTATTTCAATTGAATGAGTTTTGCACCAATGTGAGACTTCCATGTTAGCCTACAGTCGAGGTGAATACCAAAGTACTTGACTTCACTACTCGTATACTGTGGAATAGGCGAGTTACTAATTTAGATAGGCGAATACGTTTGTTTACAATGTGGGAATATAACATTATTTTTTTTCATTAACTTTGATTTTCCAAAGTTTTCGCCATTGGAATAATATTGAAATATATTCCTGCAAATTTCGTGAAGCTAATTGATGGCTTTTATGAATACTGCAGAATCCTGTGCCTTCTAAAAAATCTGAAGTGTGAATTTCGGAACTCGTTGGCATATCAGTGGTGGCACGATGGCTTAATGCATAAAATAAAATTTAACTTACCTGCAAACGTACATAACCTTTTGGAAAGCTATTTCTATTGTCGCCAATTTATAATAAAAGAAGGCGATTTCATAAGCCCCGCCCAGCCTATTGAAGCTGGAGTTCCCCAAGGCAGCATATTAGGGCCTATCTTATATTTGATCTACGCATCTGACATGCCGACAAGCACCAACATTCACACTTCACCATTTGCAGATGATACAGCATTCCTTAGCATACATAGTAACCACCAGCAAGCATCAATAAATTTACAGGAACATGTCGACAAACTAGAGAAATGGCTCAACCTTTGGAAAATCAAGGTTAATGAACAAAAGTGTGCCCATGTTACATTCGCACTGCGTCTAGGAACATGCTCACCCATTACTATTAACAATAAAGTAATACCTCAACACAGTGAAGTCAAATACCTCGGTATTCATCTTGACCGTAGACTAACATGGAAGTCGCATATCGAGGCAAAAGTAACGCAGATGAAATTGAAAGCAGTGCAAATTAACTGGCTAATAGACAGAAATTCGACTTTGAAGCTTGATTGTAAACTTTTGCTGTACAACTCGATTCTAAAGCCAATATGGTGCTATGGGATTCAATTATGGGGCACAGTCTTGGCATCCAACATTGAAAAAATTCAAAGAAGTCAAAATAGAATTCTCCGTAGAATTACAGATGCTCCATGGTACGTTAAAAACTCACGAATCCACGCAGATCTGAACGTACCTTTTGTGAAATCTGAATTTGTGAAGTACGCGACAAGATATATTAACAAACTTGAATTCCATCCAAATCCTCTTGCAGCTAATATTCTTAATTTTGGTGGTCATACCCGTCTGAGAAGGAGGGATACTTTGGCTACCATTAGAGCTCTAAACAGATGACTGAATTCTGAAATAATATTCGCATAAAAATAAATTTTTGTCTAGCACTGGCAGGACTTTAAACACAATTTTTTTTTAGTATTAAGAATTGAATACTTATTGTCATTATATTTCTTATGTAGATTCAATAAATAAGATAATAAAGTTAAAAAAAAAAATATCAGTGGTGTACATCAAATGTAAAGTAGGTCCCAGAATACTAACTTGAGGAAATCCTGGATTAATTGTCTGAGTGTGGCTTATAAAATCGACTTCTCTGACAACAAATTTCCGCATAAGAAGCTTTCCAGAAGCTTGTGATCGTTCGAAGGCATGTTTAGCTTTGTTTTGTGCATCAAATCGCCACTATATCAAAAGCTTTTTTTTATCTTGGACCAGTACTCAGGGGATAGCCCCTACATATGAAGTTTATTATACTGGAACTAGGAAAATAGATTATGAGAAGGAGGAAAGGTGGAGAAATGTTTGTGAACTTAACACACGGAACAAGCAAAACAAATGTTAACACAGCATTTAAAGTGTTGAAATTAAAATAGTTTAAATTGATCAGTGCCCTTCGACACTGCTCAGAATAACAAAAATTAGTTCAACACCGCGCAAACCGTAAGGTAATAAATACATAGAAGAACATAAAGAAATTAATAATAACAAATAGAGACAAAACAAACGGCAGTAAAAACATAAAATAATAATAAAAAAAATATCAAAAGCTTGGGAAACGTCAATGAATAGAGCTGAACACTATTTTTTGTTCTCAAAAGTGTTGATGCTGTGTTTAGCCCAAAAACCGAATTGACGATTAAGGATACATCCTGTATCGTTCAATATTGGGGTTAACTTTGCTATCAACAATTTTTTCAAGAGTTGTGAAATTGTTGGTAAAAGACTTATTGACAATATAGGCTCTGCTTTAGTGGAATCTAAATTTCTGCCTCCTGCAAATTTCTTACGCCCACAAATTCCGTGGAGTCAGGTGAGATATTTGAGCACTATTTTTAAAATTTATTTTGACTACATTATTATTATATATTTATTGCTTGCTTCTAATTTTTCGACCCTTTTTTAATTTAAATTGTTATTAGTTGTAGAGCTAGTGATCTTCCTGTTTTGGTAAAAAGTATGGTTTTTATTTTTCAATATTTCGACACTCCGTTGTGTGTCTTCTTCAGGAAAAGTTTTGTTTTTTTTTTTTAAATTGTGTATACAAAATAATAAATTTGAAAACTCATATTAAAATAACAAAAACAAAATATTCAACTACATTAACATTTACAATAAAGAAACATATTTTACATTATTATAACATTAAACATATTACATAATACTTTTTTAAAAAGAAATGAAAAAGTTTTTAAACAATTTTAGGCAAAATACCTATCTACTCCTGTTTTTGTTTTTATGTATTAAATGCCTATAATTTTGGGCTAATCCGTCTACATCCTTTTTAAAATTTATCCTCTTATCTACAGCCACGGTTATCTGTTTCACTTGTTGATTTACGATCATCCACGCTGGAAGCTGGGGCTATTTCTTGATTTCCATTTGATACAAGCTTACCACATGGTCTTAAATATTTTTTATTTATTACCAACTGCAGTAGTTTGCCAGTATTTTGTTTTTTAAAGAAAACCATAATTTATTGCAAAAAAAATTTCAATTAAAATAAGATTGACCTCTTTATAAAATATGAATCTTTTTCGGTGAATTTGAAATGTTTGCTCTTTTTCAGAAATGGCTTATAAAATCAATATTTAAAAAAATCGGTATTTTAATATTGCATTTCACAGGCCGCCAGATAAGCAAATATTTTGACGAAAGTACCGAAACAATTTAAAAAACAGATTTATCTAAAAATCCAACTCTCATATGGAGAAGCATTTTACCAATTTTTTTTTTACAAAAATCTCACTCCAAGACGTTCGCTTCTTCAGTCTTTCGTTTTAAATACTTCCACGCTGCTGTCATTTTGTACACTTTACTCGTAAGATTCTTTTATGACAAATGATGATTTCTTGTTCTCAAGAAATATTATCTTATCTTCTAAAGCAATTAATCCTTTCAAAAAAAAAAAAAAAAAAAAAGAAAAGAAATTAATTCTTTCTGAAATTCCTTCGCTGTTAATCAAATAATGAAATAAACATTAAAACTAATTTATAACACTTACACGATAAATACCTCACTAATTAATAGACCTCGAACAAAATAGAATGCGTGTAAAAGTCACTAAAACTTAAATCCCATAAAAGAGATGAAGACTCTTTTAACAAGATGTGACAATCATAATGAAATATGAAACTGCTGCAAACAGCAGAGAAGAAATACGAGTCGAATGCCATAAATAGTCAAGTTAATACAAATATCATTAATACTAAATTATATGCCATATAAGTGAAAAGAAAAGATGGACAGACAGTTGGTTACAGCATTTTAACTTTAGTTATCGCAACTATTTATATGAATGCAAGTCCAGATGAGACAAGACGTCTTGCGAATGCCTCGTTTTTAATAATTCCCTTGGCTTTTAACACAACACAATAACATTATCTCATAAGAACCAGCAGCATAAAAGAAGCCAAAGATGCTCAAGCAACAGCTACACTCATATGTACAGACGAGTGCAACATGCAGTTGTATGTTGCAACATTTATGCAATAATGGCTCAAGTGACCATTTATGGTGTAACCGTGGCTTAACAATGAATAGTTAAATGTTGTTTGTTGGTTTGTTTCTTTCTTTCCTTGTTTTGTTCGTTTTGTTTGTTTTGTTTTCAGAACTTTATAGACAACCGACTAACAACAAGTGTCTAAAGATGGCTTTAGAGATTGTTGGGAAAATTAAAGTTGCCACAGGCCCAGAGAATGAGAAAGGAAGCCGGTATTATTGTTGATTAGAACGTGTTTCTATGGACGTGCATGTTTGTTGTTTGAGCATGAATTACAATGACCACAAATGGAAAGTAAAAGTTTGGAAAAACAATTATTGTGTTTTTGTTGTTATTGTCGTTGTTGTTTGTTGGTTTCTTGTTAATTTAAAGTAAACATTATATCATGATTACAACATGTGTTGCTTGTAGAATTTTAAAGACAATTTACGCAATTCAAAGTTTTTCTATAAAACTGCTACACAATGCAAAATGTGTTGCAAGGTAGAGGGAGGGAGGTGCTACACAAGGATCTTGATAAAAATGTTTAACTGTGAGAAGCGAAATAAAACATGTAGACATACTTTGATTAAAAAATTCTAAGACCTTTTAACGTTTGCGTAACACTGCATGCCAAAAAAGTAAACTTCTATGTGCTGCAAAAAAGTAAAATAATGTGAAAAATGGGAAAAATTAACCTTGATTCATGTTGAATTGACAGGTTTGTAAAATTGGTTGTTTTACAAAGTTTTGCTGTTATTTGTTTTTTATACCACGCGGGCCAAAAGTAGTCATTCGATGTTGTTTGGCTCTCATATTTTTTTCAATTCTGGTTTTTGATTATGTTTATTTGAAACTTTAGAATTTTATCGGGCAATTAGAGAATATGATATCGGCCAAGTAGGTGTCACCACAATATCAAGAATATTGGGAACTCCTGCTTCGATTGGCTGAGTCCTGCTTATAAAATCGCCATCTCTGATAAAAAATTTCCGCCCATATGTATGTATGTATTAATGTTAAATAGTCGAACTTTATTTTAATATTTCTAATATTATATGATGATGGGTTGGTATTATTCGTCTAGCACGAGTTCAATCCTGGCTAAAGTCAATTATTTTTTCCTGTCTTCTTTGATCAAGAATTATTGATCGCGGCAATTATTGTTATAATTATAAATAAAAATATTTCTTGGCTTTAGCCAGGATTGAACTCGAGCTAGACGAATGATGCCAACCCATCATCATATAATATTAGAAAAATTTCCGCCCATATAAGTAGCTTCCCAGAAACTTGTGAATGTTTGCAGGCAAGTTTAACTTTATTTTGTGCATCAAGCTGGCGTGGCACACTTTACCTCAATGAATAGAGCTGAGCAATACTTCTTCTCCTCAAAGGTCTGTCTTATGACATTGACTAGTTTGTGCGTTTGTTCTATAGTGCTATGTTTAGCCCGAAAACCAAATTGATGATCAGGGATGCATCCCACATTGTTCAACATTGGACTCAACTTCGCCATTAACAATTTTTCGAATAGTTTTGAAATTGTTGGTAAAAGACTTAGTGGTCTATATGATTCTACCTTAGTCGGATCCTTCCCTGGTTTGGGTATCATAGTAATGATTGAGACCTTCCAGTCTGCAGGATAATACTCAAGGCGTAAAATAGCGTTAAAAATAAAAAGTAGAAGCCTTCTAGCTACATGAGGTAACTGTTCAAGCATTTTACCAGTAATTTGATCAATGCCTGGAGTTTTCCTGGGGTTTGTATTACCGATAACAGTATACGGCGCGCGCAATTGAAAGAATTGGAACTAAAGGACATGTGGTTCCAACAGGTCAGAGCAACGGCAAACACTGCGCAAACCACAACCGGTAATGTGAAGGAGGCGTTCTTGAGTCGCTTCATCCATCGTTTCGTCGATTTGCTCTGGCTTGCAAGATCACCCGATTTAATCGTCCAAACTTTTTTGTGAGGTTTTTTGATGTCCCTTATATACGTAAACAAGCTCGAGACTCTGGATGCTCTCAGAGACAACATTCGACACGAGTGCGAGAATCTGTCACCCAAAGTTCTCGCCGAATTAATGAAATGCAATAACACGAGCCCGTACAGCAATCAATTGTGGCGGCGCCCATTTGGCCGATATCATCATCTCCAATTGACCAATAAAATTCTAAAAGTTCAAATAAACATAATCAAAAAACAACATCAAAGTTTTTATTTCAAAAGAACATGAGAGTCAAACAACATCGGATAACTTCTTTTGGCCCACCTGTTACATTAATCTAAACCGCAATATATACAATGCAAGTATTTAAGCTGAACCGATTACATTAAGCAAAGATTAGCGAGTACAGTAGTGTGATGCTGCAACTTTTACAACGATAATCGTAACATTAAAATAATTATAACAATATTTTATCGACTTTTTTAACGATATTCAAAAGCAGATTTGAATTTTACCGCTTACTATCACAAACACAAACATACAACTCTTTATCGTCGTTAAGATTATATAAAACAATCACACAATCGTAGCATGCAAAAAACTTTCCGATTATCGAATCGTTAAGTATCTCGAAATCACACTCCTAGTTTGCTAACGTTTGCAATTAGTTTTGCTCTTATATTTGTATGTAAGGGTGTAAAATTGTAACCAAAATAAAATAAATTTAAACAATAAGATTTCTGGTGTGTGAATGCCAAAGAAAGTATGCAAAGAAGCGCAAAGAAAGATTATGTAATAACAATATTAAAAAGACCTTCATTGTGTGAATTAGTAGCAATATTAAATTTTTTCTTTAAATTGTTTAATTTTGCCTTTACAAATATGTTTCATTGCTTAGAAATGTACGAAAGTGAGAGCAAAATGAATTACGTAACAACAATGTGCTTATCTTAGAATTTTCGGTACAAGATTTAGCCCTTCTTTTGTTCACTTTCCAATTGTTCATTTAGCAATCATTTAAAAAATCTCTGTTACCAAATGGCTTTTTTTTTGTATCTAGGACCAGTACTCAGGGGATGGCCCCTACACATGGTTATGATGAGGAGGAAAGAGGGAGTAGTGTTCGTGGAGATTTAACTTTAACAATAACAACCACTTTGACCCCTTAAATTCATGCTTAGAAGATTTTTTATAATTTTGAAAATTTTCTTAAATCTAAGAGAGACACTGATATGGGGAAAGAAATACGAATAGTATGTCGCAGTTTTATTTACTTTTTTTTTTAACTTTATTATTTTATTTATTGAATCTACATAAGAAATGTAATGACAATAAATATTCAAGTCTTAAAACTAAAAAAAAATTGTGATTAATGTCCTGCCAGTGCTGGACAAAAATTTATTTTTATGCGAATATTATTTCAGAATTCAGTCATCTGTTTAGAGCTCTAATGGTAGCCAAAGTATCCCTCCTTCTTAGACGGATATGACCACCAAAGTTAAGAATATTAACTGCAAGAGGATTTGGATGGAATTCAAGTTTGTTAATATATCTTGTCGCGTACTTCACAAATTCAGATTTCACAAAAGGTACGTTCAGATCTGCGTGATCTACTATTATTACACTACTACGTTTCCCAAAACATTGAAAAGTAAACATTTTTTTTATAGCAAATAGTTTAAAAGTTGAAGTGTAAGTTACATGAAAATTTGAAAGAAGAAGTGCTACAATATGAAGAAATCTGCAACTGAGATTCATCAAATGCTACCAAACGCCTGAGGTGAGGCTGGTATTAATGAGGAAACATCCTGAGAGTTTGAACCCACTTCAAGTATGGTTGTTTTGACATCGAAGAACTGCATGGCGGTGGAAGAGACGAAGTTTACGAAGATGCAGAATTGGAGACAACACTTGATCATGACTTATGTCAAATGCAACAAAAATTGGCAAGATCATAGCGAGTCACACAACTAGCCATTTCAAAAAATTTGCAAGTCATCGGAATAATTCAGACACATGAAAATTGGGTGCCGTATGAATTGAAGCCGAGAGATATTGAACGGCGTTAGTTTTCTTGTGAGCAGCTGCTTGCAAGGCGAAGACGGAACGGATTTCTGCACAGCATTGTTACTGGGGGTGAAAAATCATGGAGATATTCCACATCGACATTCAAACTAAACATGCACGGCTCCAAGACCATGCTCAGATGGGACCAGATTGTGAGATTGCTTGGGCCGAGCATTGTAAGATGCCGCAATTGTAATGGCCGCAATACAACGGGATATACGATAAAGTGATTTTTCGGCATAAGAATACTCAACCATGTTGAGAAAGTGGTCAAGAAAATTTGGAAACGTTGAAATGGGAAATCCTACCCCAGACGCTCTTCCAGTCTTATGAAAAAGAAAACAAATTTTATTGATTCGTGGATCGCAAATTTTATTGATTCGTGGATCGCTTTTTTCAACACGGGACTCGTACGCAGCCCGAAAGATAGGAGAAAGTAGTGGCCAACGATTTAAGAAAGGTAATATGAATCGTAAATTTTTAAGCAGTTCTCGAATTTCGGAAAAAAACGATGGATGCAAAATTGTACACCTATCTAGTTTATTTTCTGTGAAAGTTTTTGAGTTCGCATTTAAATGTTATTTAGTTTTAAATGCCAAATACAAAAATCAGTTTTTCACTACAAATTTTGACTGAACTTAAATGCCCAAACTTCTTCATTCAAGTTTCATTTAAGTTTTTCTCATACCCTGCAGAAATCGAGACTACTCCTTACATGCGTGTAAAGAGTGCTCCACAAGGGACTAGGACTAGTCCAAAAGTAATCCAAATATATGGGAAAAACATGCTTCATTTTACTTTACAATGTCTTAGGAAAGGACCATGTAATCCAAAAAAACATTACATCAGACTAATCCAAAAACTAGTCCCAGTAACTACTCCACAAATTATTAACACAGGGTTAGTCTTGAAATTTCTTCATGCCACTATTCCATGGATTACCACAGAAAACTAGTTTGGAAACCATTTTTAAATTACTCTGAAATATCACAATACCACAAGAGACTACTTTGAAAACTATAATTTTGTAAAAGTTTTTAGAGCACTTTTGGGGTGTTTTTGCAAAAAAAAAAAAAAAAAAAAATCAAATGAAATGCAATATAATCACAAAATTTTTCGTATAAATTTTCTTCTTCATTTACTAAAGGACTATTATAAACAAAAACATAACATAAAAATGTAAATAAATAATTGCAAACATAACAATTGTATTCAAGTTAACGACACCGTTAACGCTGCCAACCAAATTAATTTGGCTTAATCAGCACAAACGAGATCGTTCAAAAAACCAATGAACTTATTACTAGAATGAACGAGATTAGCAATGGAAAAGAAGCCGAGAGAATTGGGCAGGACACAACGAATCAAGTTCTCATCCTGAAAGATACTATCAACGAAATAGTAAGGGCCTGCCAATTGGCCAAAAGAGGAATTGTCAACACGAACTTATTAAACAGGGCTGAAGTCGAAGATATTGTTACCGAAATGGAAACACTGCCATACGCTAACGCCATAGAAGCTATCGAATACGGAAATCCATCCATATATACAAACGGGTCACTGTTACTGTATGTCCTTTCTATTCCAAAGCTGAAAAAAGACTTTTACCACCGACTCATCACTAGGACAACAATAAGAAGGGGTAGACAAGTCGAACTACCGTTCAACGAAATACTCATAAGCCAAGATGAAACGTTTGGAGTGAAAACCCCGTGTCTAAACATTAACAAAGTGACTGTCTGCCAACAAACGTCCCTAGTCCAACTAGCCGAAGATTCCTGCATACCACGACTTCTCAAAGGAGGGAATGCGAATTGTCGCTACAAAATGACCACCAAGCAAGTAACAGAAATGTTAACAACTGATATTATTTTCATAACGAACTTCGAGGGTATCCTGAAAACGCAGAGTCAGACAAAAACACTCAATGGCAGTTACCTGATACAATTATATAACGAGAGTGTTTTAATCAATAACGAAACCTTCTCCAGCACAGCTGTTTCCAGGCTACAGCCACTTCCCCCTGTCCTAACGAGCGTGGCTAACGAAAAGCTACTTGTGGACATCGATCAAGTTCATAACATAAGTTTCCACAACATGGACAAGCTTGAGTATCTTGGTTTAAAACTAAATATGTCGCTTGGAACATACATTAGTGTCGCTATCGCAATGGGAATTTGCGTTGGAGTCTTGTGGCATAAGATAACTAGAAAAATTAACCTGCCAACAGTCAAAGTTCCACAGCCAGTTGATCCTACCTGCAACCCCAAAAATGTGATCTGCGGGACGCAGATATTTAAGGAGGGAGGAGTTAACGACACCGTTAACGCTGCCAACCAAATTAATTTGGCTTAATCAGCAAATTAATATTTTAATAATTTTAAATTAATATTTTAATAATTTCAACACGCGCATCCGGTCTGATTACAACTTGCACTGTCGTGAGAAAACAATTTTGCTGAATTAGCGTCTGCATATTGGCACATGTTGGTGCAACGTGATCAGGCAATCGATGAGGGAACTTTTTGGACAACAATTTAAGCAGTCTCGGTTACGCTCGCGAACTCGTCGGTATTTAATTATTAATTAATCAAATTGTGAAAATTAATAAGAGCATTAATAAAATTGTGTCAATTGAAATAAAATTGTGTTGAAGTTTTTATTTAGTAAAGGTTAAATTTGAAGGTAATAAAAATTAATTCAGGCGCTGTGGTTGCGCCTTAAACTATTTTTTTATCAGAATCATTTGGAGGATTCTTAACTGGCGCCCGAGCAGGGACCTGAGTTAAGGTCTCTAATTAACGAAAGAGAATTTCTGCGATCTCTACGGAGCACTCCAGAAACAAAATAAATTAATAACACTCCTGCGATCTCTACGGAGCACTCCAGGATCAATAAAACAAAAAATTATAATAAAAATAAAAAAGTCACTCCTCCTTCGCCAACCGAGTATTCCTGGTGATCATTAATACACAAATCACAGAAGGTTACTCGAGCGAAAGTGAAGTCAACCGTACCCCAGTAGGTATCCGCGATTATAAAAGCGGATTTCCAAAAAGGAACCATACGGAGCTTCCGCGAGGAGAAAAAGAAAAAGGATTCTCCATTTGATCGGGTCGCGTCGCGTCGCGCAACCGAGGCTCAAAACCAAAATTTTTTTTTTTTATTTTATTTTATTTAAAAAAAATATGTGTCAAATATAAAGATCATTAACAAAATTTTTTCTAACAAAAAGTGAACTAAAATATTTCGAGGCAAAAATTTTATTCCTAATAAAAAAGTGAACTAAAATATTTTGAAGCTACCAAAAAATTTATTTTCTAATAAAAAAGTGAATTAAAATATCAAGCTATAAAAATAATTATTGAAAAAATTTTATAAAAATTTTAAAGAGAAAAATTTAATTCCAATAATTAAATGAAAATTGAGAAAAAAGAATTAAGGAAAAATTTTGAAGAGCATAAATAAGTTATTGAAAAAATTTTATAAAAGTTAAAAAAAATATATAATTCCAATAAAGAAAAATTCATAAAAAAAAGGAATTAAAATTTTATCAAAAGATTGTTTTCAAAAAAAAAAAAAAAAAAGAAGCAAAAAGAGGGAATTAAATATAAAAAAAAAGGAAAATACTCCCCAAAAAATTGTATATCAAAAATTTTTTTTTGTTCCAAAGAAAAAAGGAAAAGTAAACGGCCAAAAAAGGAGCCAGAGTATTAAAAATTTGGAAAAAATAGAAGTGTGGTGTATACAGCGAAAAGAAATAAGACCAGGTGAGTCTAAATATCCTTTTACCCTTATCCGTTGTTGTAACCATTATAATAATTATGGAAGAGATGCTAGCCATCGTGTGGGCGCTGGACAACCTAAGGAATTATCTATACGGAGCAAAAAAGATAAAAATATACACTGACCATCAGCCACTTACTTACGCGCTAGGTAATCGGAACTTCAATGCCAAATTGAAGCGATGGAAAGCTCGTATAGAGGAGTACAACCACGAGTTGATCTACAAACCTGGTAGATCAAACGTCGTGGCAGATGCACTCTCTAGATTGAAAACTAGCGTTAACCATATCAGCGATGTATCCACAGACACGGCCAGCGAAGGGGATTCACAAGCAACAAGAATAGCATCAGAAACTAGGGATGATGACGCTGAATCAACAGGTTCTACTATCCACAGTGCGATGCAAGATGCTTCTGATTTAATTCCTCATGTGGAAGTCCCAATCAACGTTTTCAGAAACCAGATCATAATCAAAATAGGCCCCGAATTGCAGTCTAACGAAACACCACATGCGCATTTCCTACGTCATTATGTCTCTTCACCTGATTGGGATGCCGAGAAACTTACAGACGTACTAAAGAGAACACTGAATCCCAATATGGTGAACGGCATTAAAGTCCCAGAATCTTATTTGGCAGTTTTACAGGATTTGTATTTACAGCATTTCTCAAGATACAAAATAAGAATTGCTCAAAAAGAAGTCAAGGACGTGAGCTCAGAGAATCTTCAATTCGAAATAATTCAGAAGGAGCACCACAGAGCACACAGAAATGCAAGGGAAAACAGAAAACAAATTTTAGACGAGTACTATTTTCCACGCATGTACGCCCAAATTAGGAAATTCGCTGAGCGTTGTGAAATATGCAATAGCAACAAGTACGACAGAAATCCGATAAAACCTCATTTGCAAGACACCCCCACTCCAACCATGCCATGTGAAATATTACATATGGACATAATGGAAATACAAAATCAAAAATTTCTGTCTGTACTCGACAAGTTCTCTAAGTTCGTTAAGCTGTTCCACATAAGCGATAGGTCTGTTCTAAATATTAGAGAAAAATTAGTGAAAATTTTGCATTATTTTACAGCACCCAAGATTTTAGTGACTGACAACGAGAGTAGTTTCCTCAGTCCTTTGATTAGGGATTTCATCGAAAGATTAGGGATAAAAATTTACTTGACACCATCGCAACGAAGCGAAGTGAATGGACAAGTAGAGCGTGTTCACTCAACTCTTATAGAAATTTACAGGTGCCTAAGAGCAGAAAAGCAAGAATTAAGTGTTCAGGAGTTAATATATGTAGCAGTCGATAGGTACAATAATACTATACATTCCGTCACGGGAAAGAGACCTAGTGATGTATTCTTTAACAGGGCAAAAACATCCGATTTTGATAAACTGCTTAAAGCTCGCTCTAAAATTAATAAGGACCTTAGGGAACTGATTAAGAAAAATGCCAGGGAAAGAAATAAGCGCATAAATAGGAAACGAACATCTCCAAAGAAATTTAAGAGAGGTGATGCAATCTTTGTTAGGATAAAAAACGTTAAAGCAAAAAATAAACCAGTTTTCAGAAAAGAGATCGTGGATAAAGATAACAGAGTTACAATACGCACGGTAAGTGGTGGAAGGATTCACAAGGCTCACATAAAAAATTTGAAACAAGTCTAATAAATAACAAAAACCTTCTATTTTTTTCAAAAGATTTCAACTCTAAGTATCAAAAGCAACATAATGGATAACAAAATAGTATCCAATATAAAGCGCCTTGCCTAAACAACTTGGTGAGTGTCTTTGGCACTGGGGTTCGACTCCCTAAAGGCAGCGCTCATTACCATATTGATAAGTACATATGCATATAAAGATTAATATAAAAAATTTAAAAGGAATACAAGGAAACATAAAAAAGATTAAAAAAAGGGAAAAAAAAAAAAAAGAGAAAAAGCGCAATTGACGCATCAAATAAATTCCCATTTAATGCAATAATTAATGCACGTAATACGAAAGATTATGAAACAAAAGCATTTCTATGAATACATGAATGCAAGTCCAATATAATTTCCATATAACACAATATAGAGAACGTCAGCTCAGGCCTGGACAATCTTCCGATGATGCACTGATGCCCTGCACTGGCGAGTTGCATCAAGGCATATAGATGCAATGGCGGCAAGGTATAAGATCATCATTTGGGGTTCCAAGTGAACCAAGAAGCGATCCATAAACTGACTGACGAAGAAATATAACGAACTAAAATAAGAATGAAAAATGAAAAATTTTTATTTTTTTTTTTTAAGATAAAATATCCTTCTTTATCAGAAATAAGCATAAAGATATATATACAAAAAAAAGGAAAAAAACAAAAAAAAGAAAATAAAAAAAAAGAAGAAAAAAACGGCTTTGCCCGAATTTCATTGACCACTAATATCATTTGAAATTAATTATTTTTCAGACAAAATGATTTTCAAACTAAGTATTTTTATTATGATTTACATGAGCATTATCACTCTACGAGCCGAACAAATATATCGCTATGAGGTCCCTATCGTTACGGTGAGAGCTGGCAACGCTTGGACGATTAATGGCAATTTTAAATTGGTTCACGTCATCAACCTAGATGAGTATGCAGCAATTGCGAATAATGTAACGGCGCTGGTCCAGAATTACATGCCGCCTGGCAAGACTAAAGAAATAATTGTTTATCACCTTACACAAATACAAGACAGACTCATCGAGCTGGGAGCCATACGGGGCAGAACGCGTAGGTCAATCGACTGGATAGGCTCCGCATGGAAATGGATCGCTGGCAATCCAGATGCCGCAGATTGGAACTACATTTTAAAAAGTCAAAACGCAATAATTAGCAACAATAACGAGCAATACAAAATCAACGCACAACTCTTGAACACCACAAACGAGATCGTTCAAAAAACCAATGAACTTATTACTAGAATGAACGAGATTAGCAATGGAAAAGAAGCCGAGAGAATTGGGCAGGACACAACGAATCAAGTTCTCATCCTGAAAGATACTATCAACGAAATAGTAAGGGCCTGCCAATTGGCCAAAAGAGGAATTGTCAACACGAACTTATTAAACAGGGCTGAAGTCGAAGATATTGTTACCGAAATGGAAACACTGCCATACGCTAACGCCATAGAAGCTATCGAATACGGAAATCCATCCATATATACAAACGGGTCACTGTTACTGTATGTCCTTTCTATTCCAAAGCTGAAAAAAGACTTTTACCACCGACTCATCACTAGGACAACAATAAGAAGGGGTAGACAAGTCGAACTACCGTTCAACGAAATACTCATAAGCCAAGATGAAACGTTTGGAGTGAAAACCCCGTGTCTAAACATTAACAAAGTGACTGTCTGCCAACAAACGTCCCTAGTCCAACTAGCCGAAGATTCCTGCATACCACGACTTCTCAAAGGAGGGAATGCGAATTGTCGCTACAAAATGACCACCAAGCAAGTAACAGAAATGTTAACAACTGATATTATTTTCATAACGAACTTCGAGGGTATCCTGAAAACGCAGAGTCAGACAAAAACACTCAATGGCAGTTACCTGATACAATTATATAACGAGAGTGTTTTAATCAATAACGAAACCTTCTCCAGCACAGCTGTTTCCAGGCTACAGCCACTTCCCCCTGTCCTAACGAGCGTGGCTAACGAAAAGCTACTTGTGGACATCGATCAAGTTCATAACATAAGTTTCCACAACATGGACAAGCTTGAGTATCTTGGTTTAAAACTAAATATGTCGCTTGGAACATACATTAGTGTCGCTATCGCAATGGGAATTTGCGTTGGAGTCTTGTGGCATAAGATAACTAGAAAAATTAACCTGCCAACAGTCAAAGTTCCACAGCCAGTTGATCCTACCTGCAACCCCAAAAATGTGATCTGCGGGACGCAGATATTTAAGGAGGGAGGAGTTAACGACACCGTTAACGCTGCCAACCAAATTAATTTGGCTTAATCAGCAAATTAATATTTTAATAATTTTAAATTAATATTTTAATAATTTCAACACGCGCATCCGGTCTGATTACAACTTGCACTGTCGTGAGAAAACAATTTTGCTGAATTAGCGTCTGCATATTGGCACATGTTGGTGCAACGTGATCAGGCAATCGATGAGGGAACTTTTTGGACAACAATTTAAGCAGTCTCGGTTACGCTCGCGAACTCGTCGGTATTTAATTATTAATTAATCAAATTGTGAAAATTAATAAGAGCATTAATAAAATTGTGTCAATTGAAATAAAATTGTGTTGAAGTTTTTATTTAGTAAAGGTTAAATTTGAAGGTAATAAAAATTAATTCAGGCGCTGTGGTTGCGCCTTAAACTATTTTTTTATCAGAATCATTTGGAGGATTCTTAACTTTCATAGAATATACCTGGACTTACGGAATTCAACTTTGGAGACCTACTAGTAACTCAAGTCAAAAATATTAAGAACAATAACTAGGCCTCCATGGTTTGTGAATAACAAATATATCGCTCCTTTATTGCAACATAGTCATAACTCAAAAAAGCTTGTTTCGAGAAAAACTCATTTCAAACTTTTAGTTTCTATACAAGTCCTCGAAATTTTTTTTAGAAAATATCTTCTAAAGGAAACACTTTAAAAGTAATATGAATAAATTTTTGGCAGAATTTAAAAGGTAGTACTGTGAACAGTTCTGCATTGTTAACTAGAAAAGCTAATTTTTTTAGATATGACTATGTTGCAATAAAGGAGCGATATTCATCGTGACCTTAACATACCCATGGTTAAAGATTAAATTAATAAATCCTGTGATAGATATTTATTTATTAATAATAATAAAAAAAATTGATTCGGCTTGTCAGAAAACACACCAAACAAAACATTGCGTAACAGTATTACCATAGTAGTTTTTTTTAGTAATTTGTTGCGAGTATTGTAAAATATCTTTTTTTAGTTATCATGGACCACGATTTTGCATTACATCGGACTATATTGTAACTACTCCTTTTTATTTAAAACGGATCATGTAGTCTAATAATTTCTGCAGGGTAGTCCATATGGTTTTTGTGTGCTTGAATTTGTATTAGTGCAAGAAAGGTAAACAAATCACACATACGAGTATGAGTTATTACCTGCAGAAGATATTTGAAAATTAGTTGCTAATTTTGCACTAAGCAACAGCACAATATAATAATTAATTAAAAATAACATCGCATGAAATAAAATTATTAAGTTTTCTTATACCGTTAATAAATTTAATATATTTCTTTAAGAATTCTTTCATTCTTCCACTAACAAGCAGCTGTTGTATGGAACACTCTCCATAATTTTTGGAATTTAAGTAAAACTGCCACACTTTCATCGCTTTTAAATTGGAACAATTATTTAATACTGACAAACTGAACTTGCATTTAAATACAACTTAAATATAAATGAAAATTAGCTAATTTTGTATTTAAGTGCGCAGTCAAAAACTGGGCCTAAGAAAAACTCATTTAAAATTTAATATATAAAATTTTCCAAACAGATAGTTTTCAATATAATTGGCTTTGAAAGCGCATTAGCATAATTAATAATTAAAAAATACAAAATAAAAACATTAATGTGTTAAGTTTGCTAAAATTGTAGATATTGCTCATGCTACTCGTATTTTACAAATTGTAAAAGTTTACAAATTATAAGCTTTTAGAAATCATTTACTCTGAAACTCGTCAAATTGCCCCCAAGCAACATGTAACGGAAAATTTTCAAACTTAATTTTCATATTCACAACTACAGTTTATAAATTAACAACAATAAATTAAAATCAAAACTCAAAAATATCTTGATTAATTTTTATCCACTAAAAATAATGCCTGGGCCATTTGTTATAGCATAACCTATGATTTTGATCGTCAAGCATATGTCGCTTGCTTTTTGTTAAAAAAAAAATTTTTTTTTTCGTCTTTTGACAATGATTCAACTCGTTTTGTAGATAATTGGCTAACGAACAAGCGACATGTAGTTAATGTCTTAAACACAAGACGCGTTGCTTTTTTAACGACTACTCTGCTTAGTAGTCACACAATTCCGGCTTATCCAGACAATGAATGTTGTGGCAATGAACGTGTAACCTCTTCTCTTAAGCACCTACCGTTTTAAGGAAATAAACTTTTGCTTTGCAACTGTAATCGGAGAACTGGCAAACATCAAACTTTTTCTCAAAAATGTTGTACATGTAGTTGTGGTTTAAATGTGTCTTTGCAGTAACGATGACGACAATGATGACGGCGATGTGTGTAGTTGGAAAGAATAGAATAAATAGTAGACAAGAAAAGACAGCAGGAGTTAAAATGTCGTATTAATTTTCCTTATTTTTGGTTATTTTTGTGTTCAGCAAAATGAACATTAAAAAAAATCTCGTTGAAAATTTAACAAAACTCAACATTAAGTCAACTTTTCTTAAGTCTATCTTACTGCTGACACTTTGACAACCCGGCCAACGTTACGAACAAGTCAAAGATCCCTTTACAACATTCAAGCAGTTAGAATCTACGATCTAGCAAAGTAAATGTAAAAAAAGTCGACAATCACACTGTAAAAAACGACTTCTAGGAATCAAAAAGGGTTTATTTTTAACACATTTGAAAGTTTCAAACGGGAGAAGACAAAGAATTGCGAGGGTTAACGCTATAGTAGTAGGATCAATACTGATGTGTGGAAGTTCCTTATATACTTAGATTAGGGTTTGGTAGGCAGGCCGCTGGATTCACCGAAGTAGCTTAGATTCTCCAGCTCACTTGGGTTCTTAAATCGTTCCCTTTGTGATCTGTCTGAAAAGTGGCAGAGTAGAAGTGAAAAATAGAAGTTAGTGGGCTATAGTGGGAGGAGGAAAGGGTAAGAAAGTGCAAGAAAAGTGGGAAACCGCTTAAAGTTGCGTTACTTGTTTATGTACTAGCCTTCCGCTGCACCATATGAAAGAGGCTAGCGCAGTCGGATTGACCGAGGCCAGATATAAAAGGCTATTGAAGCTCCTCTCGCCTAGATAACTTAAGCGGTGCAGCTCCAATGTCGGGCATGTTCCGAGGAGTATGAAGGATCGTCTCCTCCTCTTTCTTGACTTGGCAACTTATGCAGAAGTAATTAAAAGGTAAGTCTAGTCTCCTGGCAGGGTTTCCAAACGGGCAATGTCCAGTGATGACTGCTACAGTGACTCTCAGGTGAAGTCTGGGTAGTTTTAATATCTCCCACATTCTCTTAGAGTTAATATGCGGCCATAGATTCCTTAATATAAGGCATGTGAGCTCTGTGAGAAACTTTTCTTGGGCACGTTTCGGCGTGTGGAGTTTTATTCCTTTCCAACACGCTGATAAGGGTTGTCCGTAAAAGGTATCTATCTATATCGCTATGCTTTAGGGTTCGGCTCATGCCAAGCAATTTTTAGGATTGTACCCTTTTTTGATAAGTCATCAGCGATGTTGTTGCCGTTTTCAGACCCGTGTCCACTTATCCATTCTAGTTTTAGGTTAGAATGTCTGGCCGTCTTGTTTAGAGATGTCCGACATTATTGGTTCTAACTGGAATTAGTGTATATTCAAATCAGGGAGTTGATTGCGGCCTTGCTGTCCATTACTATCATGATATCCTTACCGAATATCTTGTGAAACATGAGCAATCTCGCCGCTTTATTTATAGCCGATATTCCAGCTTGAACAACACTACATCCGTCTGATAGTCTGAAGGATATTTTAGTGGTAGAGTCTTCTATGTAAACGTCACTCCCAACTCTATCTCCTCTTCTGGATCCATTCGTGTACATATAAGGCTACAGCTTCTAAGGGTGGTTTCTCGATTTGGTGGCTAAAGCTCCTTAAGAGGAATGGTTTTAGGATGCCGTAGTCAACTAGATCGGGGGCTAGTTCCTTTCCAATCTCAAGTATATTGGTGTGTCCTCACCGTCTGTGGGTCCGTGCTACTGTCGCGTTCAACCTTATCGCGGCTTTTAATGGTATCCGCCTGACTTCTAAGTCACACGGCATCCAGCTCATAAGTGCAAGAAATGCTTTAGTTGGTGTTGTCCTCATGGCCCCTGTGGTCAGTATTGCCATGGTTTGACTGACTTTTTAAATTTTTCTTTTATATACATATTTATTAATAATTCAGAGTGCAATATGTACAAAATAAAATATTTCATTTAGCAACACCTTCAGCATCTTAAAGGCATTATCGAGCAAGTCGGCAGTCTTATTAGTTTCAATGCACAAAATTACTCAATTGAAATTTTATACAATTGCTTTATTAACTGTAGTTTATTGTAATTAAAATTATAATAACTTTGTAAATAAATAAAATCAAATATAATTGGACAAGATTAAAAAATAGTATACAAATAAAAATAAAATTGATGATGTTGGCATATTGTTCAGCTCATGCCAAGCAATTTTTTCTGATGTTTTAGGCATGAAACATGCGGCAGAGAAGATTGCATGGGCATCGCTCAGGAGTTGTTGAAAATCGTCAACGACGATTCAGATTTCCTCAAATAGGTCATAACTGGTAACGAAGCATGGGTGTGTGGCTATAACATTAAAACCAGAGCCCAATCATCCCAATGGAAGCGTACATAAGAGCCAAGACCGAAAAAAGCACGTCAAGTTCGATCAAATGAGAAGGGTTTGCTCACTGTTTTCTTTGACTGCAATGACGTGGTGCATCATGATTTCTTGCTACAAGTTATTGATGAATAAATAAATAGTTTTTGCAAATATTGAAAATAACGGTTCTTTTGTTACCAGACCTTGTACGTATATAAATATTACAATCATTCTTACATAATAATGTGACATTACAACTCCATTTTGAAGGGATTTCGTGTAGTAGACCAGACTTCTAGAACATTTTTCTGTGACCACATAGTACGATCGTGTGCGATACTGAATCAGGGCTTTTAGATATACTTTGTGTCTTATTTATAAATAATTTGATGTTGTCATGCCTTTCGTACAGCAAAAATCGTCACTTAAAGACAAAAATCGTCAAATTGTCATTTTGCTAAATTTGGGCATGAAGGTGGTCATAACGACAATTTATTGTCAAGTCTTGCAGCTATGGCCGTACAGTTCGGCTGTGGAATAAATTGCCTGCAGAAGTGTTGCTTGTCATAACGTTTATAACGTTTGTTCAAGTTCAAGTCACATGTCCATAAACACTACTCTCTTTTCCCCCCTCTCATAATCTATTTTTCTAGTTACGGTACAATTCACTGTATATATAGATGCCATCCGTTGAGTACTGGTCCACAATAAATAAAAAATTATTTCTAGCAATTTTTTTTTTCTATTTTTATAAAAAAGTTTTAATTTAAATTGGCACAAATATTTATGTAATACATAACAAAACATACCATACCAAATTTAATGAGAATCGGAAATTTTTTTTTAAATGTATAGCTATTTATCGAAAAAGGACCTAGATTCCTTGTGTCCACCACAATAAAAATTACCTCACAAGTTACTAACACGGGATGAAAAAGATCTATGGATGTTTACGACTTTCTGTGCATCCTGTACAGAAAGTCGAAACATTCATAATTGAATAAAATTTTTTTTATCCAAATTAATAGATATACATATATTAATTAATCAAATATTTAAATATCAGTAGATATCTATTAATCATATTTAGTATTTAGAGTAAAAAACGTGTTCTGCACGCTTAAGTATTAAATTAGAGTTGGAGTTGCAAAACAATCAATAGTACTATCGATAGTATCGATAGTTTCATTTTTAGCTAACAATCGATTGTTTTCGTTCGGTAGTGATACTATCGACAATTTTCGAACGTATATACGAAACCGGTTACATGTAGCCGGCATAAGGTTTATGGCCATTTATTCAGGCAGGTTCTTAGCTGCCTTTAAATTTTTATAGTTATAGCGTAATTTACAAATTAAAATATATTATATAAATCATATTATATACCAAAGTAAAGTGAATTATATCATTTATTACTTTTATCTCAAATAAATAAGAAGTTTTTTTATATAAAAAATTTTAGTTAAACATGGCAACTTATATCTGGCGGCTGCGGCTAAATGTCACCTGCAACTTAAAAAACTTTGTTCTCTATGCATACAGGTGACGCTGCAGCTCAAAGTGCTTAGCAAAAATAAAAAGAAAAGTATTTTAAAGTTATATTTTTTATCATAGAATAAAAAACGTAAAGATTTTATACATACATATATAAATATGTATGTATCTATGTTTACTAACTTCCACTTGAGTTACAGATTCATAGCCAAAAGTAGCGCTTAACGATAGTATCGATATTATCGATAGTTTTTCTTGAAACTATCGAAAATATCGATGGGGACGACTATCGATAGTTCTGCAGCTCTAATTAGAGTTGATAAAGAATTCCGCGTTCTTTGTCCGATTTTTTTCAAAGAATTTCAGTTTTCATCATTAAAGTATTTTATAGTAGTGTACCAAATTTCAAAACCATTGGACCACTTCTTAATAGCTATATAGGATCAGAGCACTATGTGGCATTTGCTCTTACTCAAGACAGCCTCATTATTTGCTTCTATGAGCGCCGAAGCTGAAAATAGTTCCGTTTATTTGGTAAATATTGGCATGATGAAAAAAATATCTGATATGAATACGCAGTTAATAATATGATAGAGTTACATTGTTCCTGAATAAACAACCTAATTCTCAAGCCGATTATAATCTGCAACATCAAGTTAGGAGACATGTGCTATATGATAAAGCAGGTTAAATAAATAATGGATGGTAAGACAGTGTTGTCAAAGTACAGACAAACCCCATTGAAATGACGGTGAATGCAAAGTTATTATAAAGTTAATGCAGTGTCAAGGCCTTATTGATAAAAGAAGTGCCATGTTATCTTTCTCAGAACGCGGAAACATATATACTACTAATATTATTATTTTTGTTATATATTCGAAAAATTCGACACACAATTATTAACACTAAAATTAGAAACAGCTTGTAAAATTATTTTAGATAAAAATGCACAAGACGAGAGGTAAGAAAATTTCTAAAATAAAAAAAAAAAAAATAAAAAACTTAACGTGACAGAATACAGAAAAAGAATCCTTTCAAATAACAAAAACCGAGTAATAACAACCAAACCAATGATAATTTTTTGCTTATATCAGACAACCCTCGCATAACGACGCCATAATCGTTAGAAGTGAAGATTTTTATGAATATTTAAATTGTTTCCCAGGAATTAACAATTTCAAATCACGTTTTCGTAAACACGTTTTCGTAAACACATTCTCAAGCCGATTATAATCTGCAACATCAAGTTAGGAGACATGTGCTATATGATAAAGCAGGTTAAATAAATAATGGATGGTAAGACAGTGTTGTCAAAGTACAGACAAACCCCATTGAAATGACGGTGAATGCAAAGTTATTATAAAGTTAATGCAGTGTCAAGGCCTTATTGATAAAAGAAGTGCCATGTTATCTTTCTCAGAACGCGGAAACATATATACTACTAATATTATTATTTTTGTTATATATTCGAAAAATTCGACAAACAATTATTAACACTAAAATTAGAAACAGCTTGTAAAATTATTTTAGATAAAAATGCACAAGACGAGAGGTAAGAAAATTTCTAAAATAAAAAAAAAAAATAAAAAACTTAACGTGACAGAATACAGAAAAAGAATCCTTTCAAATAACAAAAACCGAGTAATAACAACCAAACCAATGATAATTTTTTGCTTATATCAGACAACCCTCGCATAACGACGCCATAATCGTTAGAAGTGAAGATTTTTATGAATATTTAAATTGTTTCCCAGGAATTAACAATTTCAAATCACGTTTTCGTAAACACATTTTGTGTTGCCAACATCCTTTTGAGTGGCTCCTAAGCTTCTCTGTTTACTTTTTGCTTCTTCTACTAGTATGTAAATATTTATAGAAGTACTTCTTACAACATATAAAGTTTCAAAATAAATTTTAAATATTTATTCGCATACATTGTTTTAAGCTAACAACTAAGTACGAGCAGACATCATCGTGGCACAAGCTGTATTTCCTTGTACAAGTACGAGTACTTTTAAATATAAATTTTTTTCTAATGTTTTTTTGGCGCTTTATTTTTTTGTTTTGTTTTGATTAACCAGCTCAGATAGCGTTGACAGTTTCATGCTTCCTCTTTTAGCTACTGTTCGTTTAGTTGGTATTTTTTTATTTCTGATTTTTTGTTTTTGCAAAAGTAAAAGAAGAAAATTTAAAGGAAATATAATACGTTAGTAAGCTTTTTAAAGTTTATTAGAAAAGCACTTAACCGCAAGTAGCAAAGTTCACGTTTAATTTGAGGTTTGAAACAAGATTTTTGTTTTTGAACAGACGGAGATCTAAGGATTAAATACCTCGTTTTAATGCTTAAATTTATTACAAACATATAATTCTAAGAAAATTATTTTTAAGTATGCATATATGTACATACCCAGCGAAAATTTCTATTGCAAAGTAATCTCTTAAAATGTTAATGAACATACTCTTCACTACTTCCATTTTGGCATTTTAAATCATTATTTTAAAGTGGCGATGTCATTAGAGCAAGTATGCCCAGCCATATGCGCTTGATACTCAATTGTTTTTGTAAATGCGCTTAGCTATAGGGATGTGCTCTTTAATACATAAATACTACGCTCAGCATTAGCAATGAAAAATACACAAACAACTTCGTCTTTTATATTTTTTTTCGTTCTTCACCGCGCACACACAAAAGCAAAGCAACAACACTTTCGCATGCTTTGTTGGTAAAAATTGACGACAGCGATTATCAGTGTGAATTTTGCTTTTGCAAATGTTTTGCTTTCTACAACAAAAAATATTAAATAAAAATAGTGCTTCCTTGAATGTATTGGTGTTTACTCTTCCATATAGAATTTGTGGGCACCACTGCATTAGAGGCAAGTGCTTACAAAAAAGTCTTTAAAAAGCTAATTTATATATTTATGACTTGATGTCGATAAAAAGTATCAAAAAGGCTGAAGTTGTTTTGTATAAATGCATAAAATGTTATGCATAACTCTATATAATATAAAAAAGACATGAGTTTAAATCATGTTACTTTTATAAATACAGATCTCGTGAAAAATGCTCTTTTCAGTGCGTGTGTCTTTGCAAAAAGCTTTTTTTGGTAGAAGTACCACCTACATATATTCAATAATTTTCTTAAAAACCTTTTCCATAAAAACTTATTTTTAACGTCATGGAATTACTCGTAAGTAAGGAACTGGCGTTTAGTACTAGAGCTGCAAAACTATCGATAGTCGTCTCCATCGATATTTTCGATAGATTCAAGTAAAACTATCGATAAGCACTACTTCTGGAAATAGCATAAGTTGAAGTTACCAAACATAGTTACATACATTCTTATGAAGGTGCTAGTTAAGTTGTTTATTTTTCTCAGTTATTTTCACAATAATTATATGTACATATATAGCTTTTATTGAAATAACCCAACAAATACTTCTATTGCAAAGTAATGTGTTAAAATGTTAATAAACATACTCATCACTACTTCTACTTTAGCATTTTAAGTCAATATATTAACATGGCGATGTCATTGGAGGCAAGTGCTTACCATTCTCGCTTACGAATACCTATTCCAAAATGTCATAAAAAAAGTTATTAAAAAGCTAATTGCTTATATGTCCTTGATTTACAAGTTGGTGACGACAAAGACGACCAAACCGGCTGAAAATGTTTTCTATAAATATATAAAATGTAATGGATATCTTTGTATAATACAAAAAATACATGACTTTAAATCATGATATAAATACCCCCCTTATAAATGCATTCTTACCAACAATATCTGTGCTTTTGAAATAAAGTGTGCTGGATTTGGTGTTCCTCAAGGCTCCGTTCTACTTATTTATTGTAATCCTAGTTTCACCTGGACTTGGTTTGACAATTCTACATGAATAGGCTGACGCCTGAACAATGCTTCCAAATTGGCGTTGATCCCGATTTTCATAAGGGAATTTTGTTTAGCGAAGAAGATCACTATTGTTTGAAAGGATATGACAATAAAGAGAACTGCCGTATTTGGAGTGATAAGAGTAGGTTCAGACACCCTTACATCCAGAAAAATTAACTGTTTTGTGTGTTGTATGGGTTGGTGAAATCTTTGGTTACGGACCCTAAAGTGAGGCTGACCAGAATGTTGCAGAAAGCATCGGGCGATCAATACACGAAAAATATGGCACAAAGTGCCTCACGTTCTCTATTGTTTTAAGCTTATTTTTAAATATATTTCTTACTTTTTAGTTCGACTTATAAGCGTATTTTTTTGGCTTTTTTTAACTACATTTTTGTGTTGCACAAAAAGCCCACAAACTCGGCAAAATGTCCTGAAACCGACAAAAAGTAACAACAGCTTGAAAAAATCGACAAAAATCAACAAAAATAAAACTGGATAATTACCCGCATAAGCGGGAACACAATGACCATGAAAAGTTCGTTTGCAAAAACGTGCACCGAATATACAAAAACGGTTCAGAACAGATTAGTAAACTGATTCCCAGTTTTTTGGGAATTCCCAAAGTCGGATTCAGGAATCACCAAAACTCCCTCACTTCCCTGGAATAATGCCGAAAGCAATATGGCAACTTTAAATTTTGAACTACAGCAGCAGCACTCCTCGCTATAGCGGAATTCTTAATTCCTCAAAAGGACACACTGTATATAACAGGGCTTGTGAGAGTTACAAACAAACAAATATACAAGTGAAGTTGATATAAAAGCGTGTTAAAAAGAGATAATTCTCCTGCCTATATAAAAAATACATTAAAAATATTAAAATTTAGTCCTAACAACGTGATGTTTTATAAAAAGCGTTATTATTTAAAGCACTTTTATCAGTTCCACTTATATGCGCAAGAAAAGCTTTTAACCGAAAATTATATTAAATTGAGTATTATTGTTTATTAAACTATTTTCTTTTCCGTTAAGTTTACAACTCGAGTAGTTACATTACCATTTTTTTTATAAAGTATTAGATATATATTTGCCTTCAGCTCTATTAACAAACAAAAAAATCATATGAATAATTGTAAGTCAATTACAATGAAAACTACATCAACGAAAAAAAAATGAATTGACTATTTCTTGACAATCAAACGCTGCTTATCTTCCGCAAACAAAATACAACAATTTTCAATAAACTCAAAAGCAACGTATGTGGCAGAAACACAGTTTGCCTGCACATACATACACACGTACAACTTATCCGATCGAAAATTTTAATTCAAACCATAAATAACAAATTAAAATTCGTTTTTAGCAGAAACGATAACCAAATACTTAAAGCAAACGGAAAAAAAACGCTTTAGGCTTCCGAAATCTAGATCAATTGTTAAGAACCCCCCAATCTGTAAAACGTTACAAATTTGTCGAATAAGTGTGTAAGCGAATGACTGAGTGGCTGACTGACTAGCTGACTGTGTATGTATGTTCGTGGCTGTGTGTGGCATGCCACAAAATCAACAATTTACTTGCATACTCGTACATATGTGTGTGCACTTACTGATAGTTTGGCAGTGATTTCATTTGTTATTATTGTCATTAAATTGCAACATTATGAACAAACAGTTGCACTTTTAGATTTAGAAAAAAAATCATTATGAAAAATGAAACTCTCGACACGCCTTCATTGCAATTGATATGAATCATATGCACATATATAAACAGACTATGATACTCGTAGAGTAAATATGGAAAAAATCATAAAAGATCATAAAAAAATAAATATATGTACATATGTATATGAAAAGCTTGTTAAAACACTCATTCATATTCATATACGGCATTGATTAGAATTTTATGACCAACAAAATGAAAAACCGGTAATATGATACTTAGAAACACCCTGTACGTTTTCATGAAATATTTTGAAAGAAACTTTTAATCAGCAGTATAGGGTAATCGAACTATTATTATTCGGCCAGTTTTTTTAGTTTTACTGTAGCCGTTTTTTTTAAATGTTTATTTTTCGAATATCGAATAAACCGTGTTTTTAATATTTAAATGGTATACTTTTACATTTAAATATTTTTTTTTTATTTTAATTCCAGATATGTTCGTAATTGAATTAAGAGTGACTGTAGCAGTCATCACTGGCCATTGCCCGTTTGGGAACCATGCCAGGAGATTAGGACTACCCCATAACGACTTCTGTAGAAGCTGCCAAGACGAGGAGGAGGAGGAGACGATCCTACACCTCCTCGGCACATGCCCGGCATTGGAGCATCATCGTCTAAGACACTTAGGCGAGCGGAGCTTCAATAGCCTATCTTGTCTGGCCTCGATCAAACCGACCGCGCTAGCCTCTTTCATAAGAAGCAGCGGATGGCTAGTATAGCAGCATGTAACGCTACACTAAAAGGTTTCCGCATCTCCTTTCCATCCCCGCCCATCCTTTCCACTCACTATCATTTTCCTATAACTTCTTCTCTTCACTCTACTATTTTAGCTTTTCAGGCAATCACAAAGGGAACGACTACAGGACCCAAGTGAGCTGGACAACCTAGATTATTCCGGGGTATCCAGCGGCCTGCCTACCTAACCTAGCCTAACCTGCCTTGTCGACCTAATCTAATGACGGACCACCTCCATGAGGTGAATAATTCACGATTCACCAGCGCCGCCGTGTGGTTTGCAAGGGTCACACAGACCACAACCTTTTGCCACAAGGGGTTCATATGAACAAATCCCTTTGTTGAAAAGCTCGGACCTTCTAATCCCTCCAGTATGCAATTTCCCAGAAGTCAACGGCTTAATGCATGGCAACGGCTGAAGAGCCGTTACTGGTATCTGTTGCAAAGACCACAGCATCTCGGGGTGTTATTAGCTCACAAAACCCGGCATTAGTCATCACGGAAACTAATTCCGCTTGATGCAATTTTAGGCTTAAACCACCACCAGAACGTTGCAGCCAAGGTAGGCACTTCAACCATGATCAGCGCTGAGATTGCTAGCAAACAGAACCTTCCGGTATTCCGATCTTGAAAGATGCTTTTAAAAGACTATCTAAAAGATGCAATCAATATTATTAAACCTTTTGAATAATTGACTTTTAAATATTAAGACTGCAATTTTGTTGTATTATATCCTTCATCTGAGCTCTACTAAGTACGTTCTGTGTCTATATATCTAATACATTGATGACCAGAAAATGACCTCTATGGTAATCGCGCTTATAATTTTACGAACTGAGTGTTCTCTTTGTGGGAACCACTGACCTAAATATATGCATAAGCATGGGAAATCTACAGTGAAATCAAACCCTCAATTCATTCTACATAGAATATTTGTTCCTTTTCATATATTTAACTAAAAAGAATAGATTTATTAAGTAGTTTTTCAGTATTTCTTACTTTCTTCTTTTTGTAAATTGCTTTGCTTCTGTTCAAGTGTTATTTCAGTCAACCAAATCAAATTTTATTTTAATAACAAGGCTTTTTTCAATTATTTTATTAAAATAACTTACCTATTTCGAAACACAATGAAGTCAAGTACCTTGTCATTCACCTCGACGGTAGGCTAACGTGGAAGCTTCACATTGATGCAAAAGTCACTCAGTTGAAATTTAAAGCAGCGCAACTAAGTTGGCTTATGTGCAGAAACTTGACATTGAAGTTGGATTGCAAACTTCTGTTATACAATGCAATTCTAAAGCCTATGTGATGCTGCGGAATTCAATTATGGAATTCAATTATCGAAAAAATTCAAAGGTGACAAAACTAAATTCTTCAAACGATTACTGCAGCTCCATGGTACGTAAAAAACTCACGAATTTATAAGGATCTGTGAGTTCTACTGGTAAAAGACGAATTTTTAAAGTCTGCAGCAAGGTAAATCAGAAAATTGGAACTTCACTCAAACCCTCCTGCATGAAACATACTTAATATTAGCGGTCACACTCGGTTGAGAAGAAGGGAAGTGATTTTGCCGATATTGACCGTGCAAAATAAAACATTTTTGTCTAGCATTTACTGAACTTAATTAATTTTGTGTATTTAGTATTAAGATTTGAATACTTAATGTTAGTTCACTTTGAAGATTCAATAAATAAAAAATGTTTAAAAAGAATTATTTACCTAAAACAGGGGTATTCGCGGTATTCGAAAACCGGTTTTAGAAAGAAAGTCGAATAATCGATCACCCTAATCAGCAGACTCAGTTTCGAACTAGTCTCGAAAATGTTTCCTTTCAAAGTTATAAATCGCCAGTAAGCGATTAACCAATTTTGAAGCTTATTTGCTGCATGCAAAATTTTACAACTAGCTATAACGACCTATGCCTTTTAATCCAGCGTGTTTGTTAGCAATGCATCTAAAAGAAAACTGTAAAATAAGGAAGATGTAACGCTATTATCATTTTGGCAACACTAGTTTTGACAGCTCACGCACGTTTTGTATCTTGTGTCACTGTCAAACATCTTCAGTTTGGTCTATAATTTAATCATGAATCGTCTTACAAACGAACAACGCTTGCAAATTATTGAATTTTATTACCAAAATGCGTGCTCTGTTAAGAAAGTTCATCGCGCGCTTCTTCCATTTTATGGTCAGTTTAATCGACCTACTGAGGCTTCTATTCGGTCTATTGTAAAAAAATTTCGCATCAAATTTACATTGTTGGACATTAAACCACCAACACGCTTACGTAGAGTGCGAACTGAAGAAAATATCGCAGCCGTATCGGCCAGTGTTGGTGATGACCGTGAATTATCGATTCGGCGCCGTTTGCAGCAATTGGGCCTCTGTTACTCCACTACGTGGTAAATTTTGCGGAAAGATTTGGGTGTGAAGCCTTATAAGATACAGCTGGTGCAAGAATTGAAGCCAAACGACCTACCACAACGCCAAATTTTTGGTGAGTGGGCTCTTGAAAAGTTAGATGAAGATCCACTTTTTTATCGAAGAATTGTGTTCAGCGACGAGGCTCATTTCTGGTTGAATGGATACGTGAACAAGCAAAACTGCCGTATTTGGAGTGAAGAGCAGCCAGAAGCATTGCAAGAGCTACCAATGCATCCACAAAAAACAACCGTTTGGTGCGGATTATGGGCTGGCGGCATCATTGGGCCGTATTTCTTCAAAGATGATGCGAATCACAACGTTACTGTGAATGGTGAGCGCTACCGTGCGATGATAACAAACTTTTTTTTGCCCAAAATGGAAGAGCTTGACTTGCATGACATGCGGTTTCAACAAGACGGTGCCACATGCCACACAGCACGCGAAACAATGGACCAATTGAGAGGCGAGTTCGGTGAACAGTTTATTTCACGCTTGGGGCCAGTCAATTGGCCGCCCAGATCGTGCGATTTAACGCCTCTAGACTATTTTTTGTGGGGCTATGTTAAGGCTAATGTCTATAGCGACAAGCCCGCTTCGATTGACGCACTGGAAGCCAACATTGCCAACATTATTCGTGAGATACTGGCCGAAATGTTGGAAAGAGTATGCCAAAATTGGACTAAGCGGATGGACCATTTGAGGATGGACCATCTTTAAACATTAAATTATATCGACCCAACTATCGATCCAAATAAATATTTCATGCATGTTTCTGAGTTTTATGTGTTTTTTTTTTTTAATTTCCGATAGTTCTTATAAAATCACCCATTAGAACTCCCAAATAATAACAACAAACCTTGATAGACTTAAGAAATGGTTACGAAGACACAAAAGCTGCTCTTCAGCCTGCTGATTCTACTTTTAATTGTATATTATAAGGTTTAGTCGTTAAGTTTTACAATAAAATGCAGCAAATAGAAAATTGCTCAAGAATTTGTAAAAATTATCATCAAAAACTTTCCAAACTTTATCAAAAAAAGTGCACGAACACAAAAATAAAAAAAATTCGCAAACGTTAGTAAAATTAATAAGGGTACATTGCTCTAGGTAACTAGAAGTCAACTGATCAGATTAAAGTAAGCAGCGTACTCTATTAACCCCCACATCTTCTCTCTATAGACTGACTTCATATCAAAAGTCAAAAATTGACTACATCTTCGTAACATTTGTAATGTGGTTTTATTGTCGGCTGATGTGGCAAAGCGATATCTAGGTTCTATTTACAGATCCGCGAACCTTAACCAAATAACAAGGCTCTTTCCTCTTTGATTCTTGCAATAATTCCCTGATAAATATGATGCATGCCGGTGTTATGGGGCTTATAGCCTCCGAGATGGTATGAACTTGCAATTGATACAAGGGCGGATTGATATTCAAGCTACCTACCTAGCTTCTACAAATTTTTTTTTAATTGCGATCTGTCAAACGTCAGCTGTTAAAATTTCATCCTAATTCATCTATTGGTTTATTTGTTGTAGTCGTTTGAAGTAAGAAAGTTTTGTGTTTCTTGAAAAATATACCAAAGCGAATTTCGTGCAGTGATTAAACACTATTATTTGAAAAGGACACCGACGAAAGAGACAAAATAATAGCTGGATAAAGATTACGGTGAGTCTGCTCCCTCAAATTACATGGTAGAATATTTGATTGCTGAATTTAAACGCGGCAGAACAAGCACTGCTCCAATACCATCAACAGGAAGGCCAAAAGAAGTGGTTACTGAAGAAAATATCAAGAAAATCCTCGATATCGTTACGAATGATCGCCGATCAAGTTACGTGAGATTGTTGGAGTGGTAAACATATCATATGAACCTGTGTCACCATTGTGCAAGAACATTTGTATATGAAAAAGCCATGATTGCACCGAAAACATTCAGGTGTTACCGAAAAAACTAGCACTTCGTAACAAATTATCGTACAATATATACGAGAGCTGATCAAAAAATAACCGTGATTTTAAACCTTTTCAAAAACTATTTATTTATTCATCAATAACTATATTGTCCCATTCAAAGCAATCCCTCTAATCCCCCTCAGAATTAAAACACTTATGCCAGCGTCTTTTCCAATCCTCGAAACACTTCTGAAACGCGCTTTTTAGTATCGCCAAAAGTTCCTGTTTCGATTTTTCTTTTATCTCCTCAATGGTGGCAAAACGCTTTACTTTCATCGGTGTCTTCAGTTTTGGGAAGAGCAAAAAGTCAGCGGAGGCTAAGTCCGTTGAATATGGTGGATGAGGCATGATAAGGGTTTTGTTTTTGGCCAAGAACTCACGCACAAGCATCGAAGTGTTAGCTGGTGCATTATCATGGTGCAAAATCCATCATAGTTTTTTCCACAATTATGTGCATTTCCGACGAAACGCCATTGCAGTCAAAAAAAAATCAGTGAGCGAAACCTTTGCACATCCACGTTGGCTTTAAGTGTTGGTTCTGGTAGTCTGTATTGGCTTTGTGCCGCTCTTCTTTACCATTCGTTGCAAAAATATGAAACTTGTCTACAAGGTGCTCATATACTACTTCCACAAAATCAGCTGTGAGCCACTATACTTTATCTTTTTTCTTAAGATTTGTAAAAATTGTTCTCCTTTTAGTTACTTTCTTTTTTTAATTTGTTTGTTTGTCATCTTTTTTTAATCTTACTAAACCTAACAGCAAAAAGTTCCTGCAGTAAAAATTTGTATTGTTGATACTCGATCAAAAAACCGTCACTTTACTCTATATGTATTCTCATTTGCTCCAACTTGGATAAACGAACGCAAAATTTGTTGAATCATGGTCATTTAATTTGTACGTAAATATGGTATGAAGCAAAACTAAAATGAACTGTAAAAGGTTTTTTTTTTTTTTGTTTTTATCTGGGACCAGTGCTCAGGGGATGGCCCCTACATATGCAGCGCAATTATACTGGCACTAGGAAAATAAGTTATGATGAGCAGGAAAGAGGGAGTAGTGTTCGTGGAGGTTGAACTTTAACAATAACAACACGAAAAACCATAGGAAACTCTATTACAGCATTTAAAATGTTGGAATTAAATTAGTTAAAACTGATCAGCGCCCAGTGTATACACATTCGACACTGCCAAATATAGTCCAACACCTTCCACACTACGAGGTAACGAAATGGTATTAATTAAAAAAAACAAAAGTTTTTTTTTTACAATAATTGAAGAAAATATGAAAAACAATGTAAATATGTAATTTGAAGTCCATTTAAAATGTAACGACGAACAGTTTTATCCTCTCATGAAAATGTCAAAATTTCCACATTTTCATGTGTTTTCATCGGAACTTCATTGTGTCCTTTTATAATGTTTTAATTAATAATCATTTCAGGAGAGAAGAGATATTTCCCAGCGGCGAACAATGTCTACCACATTACTTCTCTCGATGATGTGTGCAGCACTTTGTAATTAATGAATGATAACTTACAAAGTGTGTGAAAGTAGTATATGGAGTTCCGAAAAATGAATTACGTTCATCTTTTGTATCACATTATATACATATGTCTTTTATTTTTTAGTTGTAAATCAAACGTTCGCCGTCTTTGTCAGACTACTCGTACGTTGCAATAATTTTAATTAACAAAATTAGGTAAAAGTACTAGAAAACAATTTAAAAAAGGTACAAGAAAGACAAAACATTTAGGGAAAAAATAAAAGAATGCAGTAGACAAAAAACAAAACAAATTTATTTAATGGAATATTCCCAATAAACTGAAGTGCGCAGTACGTACGAGCTGCCTACTGCCGGCATATAATGTATGCGAGATTTTATCCGAGCTGCCTACTGCCGGCTTACAAAGTAATCGAGATTGTATTCGAACTGCCTACTGATAGCTTACAATGTATGTTAGGAAGTAATGAGCTTTTGTTGAGTGAACACCTCACTACCTCGCTTACTTTGTGTTCAGGTGGTAGGCGTTCACTCTACAAATGCGGCAATGCATATGAAAAAGTATACTAGGTTCGTATATGAGATGGTGTGCATTACTGACTTACAAGTGTGCATCGGATCATCGCTTCTGTAAGTGAAACTTTGGCCGCTGGGTTATTTTGTTTGAGCCAGAAGAGTGGTTGACAACTTGCGCGGTACAAATGAGATAATTAAACAGAAATTGGATGAGATTTTCAACAAACGCCAATTGTTATAATAATTGTTATAAATATGTATATGTGTATGCATGTATGTGTGGATAATAAACAATGTGTATATGTTGATTAAAATTTAAAATTAGTTATTTCTTATTTTGATAAAACTCTAACATAAGATTAGCTAACTTTTGTGCTTCCTCCACCGTTATTGCGTTGTATAGCGATGCCCTAATACCACCAACCGAACGGTGACCTTTGAGTTGAATCATTCCTGCGCTTTCTGCCTTTGTACGAAACAGTATATTCATTCGGGAACGCACATTTTCAGCAACAAGTCAGAAGAAGAAGCCATTCGATTTGTTTATCACATCGTAAACAAGCTTAGATTTAACTGCAGATCTTTTTTTCCATACCTTCGATACCACCATTATGTTTTATCCATTTAAATACCAAGCCCATAACGTAAATTCCAAAAGTTGGTGGTTTAATGAAATGTAGTCAAATTGATGTGATTACAAATTATTTTTACTTCAAAGTAGAATTAGGAACTTGCCCGAATAACCCACATAAATTTCGATATTTCCTTTATTTGCATATCACATTTTAAAACCAAACTATAGTGTAGAGGCAACGGCTTAGAGTACTCGTATCTCATATAGATTATGTAAACTTTGTTGATTGAACAAGCAAACATGTGTGGCACTATCAAGATAAATCAATTGGACCTTTTTATATTATCCACTCGTTTTTAAGCTTTTATAACTTTTTAATATTTTATTTATTTAAAAATATATTTATATTGGAAGTGCATACTAACAAATGTATAGAAGCAGTAGTGTGTACGTATGTTGTATCCTATTCACGTTGCTTTTCTGCATTCGATAATCTATTGATGGTGGTAGTTCAAATGACAATCAATTTAGGTTCATATGTCTGGTAAGTTCAATAAAATAAACTTAAGAAACATTGAAATAAACTGCAGTGCGCTTTTTTTTACAGCAAGTTAAGATCGTGATAGAAAACTTAAAACCAATTTGGAGGAGTGTCAAAATGAATGTCACCTTTTAGTTGGCCATTTGCGCGAAAAATTTCAACAGTAACAAAAAAAAAAAAGTTGTGTTGAAACCGGTGCATAAATCATTTGACAATTTTGACTTTTTGTCAACAAAACTTCATGAAATTAGCGAAGGGGTATTTTAGTTTATCCAAATGATAAATGTAAACAAAATGTTTTCAACGTATTGGGTATACAATTTAATGATGTCGATTTGGACAACATATATCAAAACTATCACAAATGATTTGTGTCAAATATACAATAACTTTTTTTTAGAATAAATATCTGTCATTGTAATTCAGTATTCGATAGATGTCAAAGTGTAAACACACATTTTTTCAATCGCTAGAATAAGGTAGTATTGTGTGCCAAAAAAAGATGTTTTGCGGGGAAGTCTTTAATTTGAAGAAAACGGCTGTTGAAAACTATCTATTGTTGGTAGAAGCCTACAGTCAACATGCTCCAACTTTTACGCAAGATTTATCACGTCACATAACAAGTCAGTTTCCGACGTCAAAAGCGTATACTGTGAGCGTCAAAATAAAGTGTACACAAATATTTCTTTAAACATTGTTTTTATTTCAGACTTTTTATTTATGATCAAATTTTACATTTAGGTATTTTTAAATCAGCATTCAGTTCTCTACCTTAGGTTAGGTTAGGTTGTACAGGCCGCCAGTTTCATGAAACCAGCTCACTTGGGTCCTTTTAGTCCCGTTGTGTTGCCTTAGGAAGAAGTGCAGCCCACGAGACTTACACTTCCCCCGACGGTTCAGATTCAAACCAACCCGAAAGCCGGATAAAGGAATCCAGTCCCTTCAGTCGGCATTCCGATATATCTGCTAACCCGTGCAGCATCGGTCCGCCTATATACAGCGCTCTCATAGAACAGAGAGCCGGGCATCGACAGAGGAAATGCTCAACACTTTCCTCCTCGTCCTCACCCCCGCAACTTCTGCAGAAATCATTAAATGGAAAATTTAACCTCCTAGCATGCGTCCCTATGAGACAATGTCCTGTCAGAACTGCCACCAAGGTACGCAACCCGTGACGGGGAAAACCTTTTAGGACCGCAGTTCTACTACGATCATACGCAGGCCATGTCAGCCTTGCTACTCGGCATGTGACCTCACTAGACCATCTGTCCTGCGCAGTCCCTACAAGTTGACGCTGCACTTGGTTTTTACAGCTGTTAAGCAGGACTCCTACCATCGTATCAATGTCACCTCTCTGTAGACAAGCTCCGGCTTTCGCCAGCTCATCCGCCACAATATTTCCGGGCACTCCACTGTGCGCCGGTAGTTCTCTACCTTATTTTAAACAAATTTGCAAAAAATATTTACAACAACAAAAGATTTACAACAAATATAAAAAGTAATTCATTATTTACGCGTCAAAAAGAAGTGTACAAACTATTTTAAAATGAAAATAAAATCAATTTAGTATTTTGTTGATGTTCCTTTTGCCTTAATTACGGCATTTAGTCTTCTCAGCATCAATTCTATTAATTTTTTAGTTATATCAGATGAAATTTTCTGCCATTCCTCCATTATAACGGATTTCAGCATATCCTTATTGCTAAAAGTGCTTCTTCGGATTTTGCGGTCCAAATGTTCCCACATATGTTCAATTGGATTTAAGTCTAGTCATTGGAGAGGATGATCCTTTACTTTGGCAGTGCGATACAGGGGCCATTCTTTTACTATATCGTATATATGCTTGTGGGCATTCTCCTGTTGAAAAATTTAAGATCTTTCCAACCTCAATTTCTCCACACTGGATGGCACTTTGTTTTGCAATATGTTCAGGCAGTCCATCTTATTCATAATACTTGCAATAAAAACCAAATTTTCAACTCCGCTTGCCGCTATACACCCTTACACCATCACCCAACCCTCACCATGCTTAACTGTGGTTATTAAATTTTGGTCTGCACACCCATTATTTTTCGTTCTCCATACTTTAACTGTATTTTCTGGGCAAACACCTGAAATTTACTTTCTAAACTAAAAAGCACATTATTCCAGAAAGAAGCATCTTTATATTGATACTTTTTGGCGTATTCTTGGCGCCCTTTTTATTTAGCTGCCGATATAAGTAGTTTCTTTCGCGGGAATCGACCATGTAATCCGTTTTCGTGTAATTTCGCGTATTGTACTGACACTTAAGATAATTCATGAGGTTGCCGAAACTTTTTCTTATATTTTAACGGCACTTTAAGAAAAAACTATTTTTTGCATCACGCACTATACATCTTATTTCAGCCTCTTTTAAAAGTTTTTGTCAGCCCGGCCCTGTACGACGTTTGATTTTGCCATATTTTTCTTATTTATCAACAATTTTTTTTTCAATGGTGTGACTTCTGTTTATAATAGAACCAATTTTTCTGAAAGTTTTTCCTTTATTCCAAAATATTCTCTAATATCACTAGAAGTTTGTTTGCCCATTCCAAAGCAAATAAAAATTTATTTCACACGAGGAGTTCTTACTCTGCCGATCACAGTTAATTAACATAACCAATAGAAACCTTTCCGTAGAATGCTAAAGTAAACAAAATAACCTTTTACAGTTGCACACCGCTGAAATGATGCACATGCAACATGTAGACTTTATTTTGACGCGTAAAATATGCATTCAAATATGTTTTTGCTTCGTAACTTATATAATTATCTCATTACCTTTTTATAACTAATTAGAGAATAGTATACTAATACCAAAAATCCTAAAATGATCAATTAGTCATATCTTAAAAGACCAAAAAAAAGTAATATGTTGTAGAAAAAGTTTTTGTATACTTTACGTTGGTCCCCAGCAAAAAAGTCCAACGGTGTCAAATCACATAATCATGGCGGCCAAGTAATATCGCCATGACTTGATATGACACGGCAATTGAATTTTTCGCGCAAAAGAGCCATTGTTTTGTTGGCTGTGTGGCAAGTGGCATCATCCAGATCTATATTCTCAATTTCAGGCCACAGGAAATTCGTTATTATCTCAAGATAGCGACCACCATTCACGGTACATTTTCGAAGAAGTACGGACAGCTGCACTAAACATTTCTTATTTCCGCATACACATTTCCTACAGTCCCTATTTGCTGACATTTGCACACTTTACTCCCGATTGTGCACATATTTGGTCGAAAACTCTGACTAAAAAGATCACGAAGTGCACGAAATTCTTTTTGAATTGAACGTCCATTTTCATAAAAGGCTTCAAAAATTTTAACGCGCTGCTTAATTGTCTACATCTTCATGGTTGAATTTGGAAAACAGTTGTGAAAAAGATTTACATCAGCACCTGCCTTGCGACCTTATCTGTTCCACAGAGTGAGTTATTCACGATTCACCAGCGCCCCCGTGTGGCTTGCTAGGGTCACACAGATAGCAATTTATGCCATATGTTTGTAGCCATATGAGCAACTTCTTGTTGAGCAGTTCGGGCTTTCTATTCCCTCCTGTATGCAATTTCCCAGCAATCAATGGAAGACAAGGCTTAATGAGTAGGTAGACCGAAGCCCACTAGCAGCATCAGCCCTTAAACCAACTCACCCGTCAACCATCACCACTGGTTCCTTACAGTCCTGGTATCTGTAGTAAAGGCAACAGACCCTCGGGAGTCAAGGATACTAACACCCCCTTCCTGCGTTTTAGGTTTCAACCACAGCCAGAACATTTCAGCCAAGGTAGACACCTCAACCATGATCAGCCCGGGTTGAACTGCAAGCAGAACCACCCGGGGGCCATGCTGATTCCCGTTTTGCCAATTTAAACCCTTGGTAAGGGTTTCGGAAGCCAACACAACATAAGTCATGCGGCTTCCTAAAGTATTATTTGCTACAACAAACGAGGAATCCCTTCTCCTCTATACCCAAAAAACAGAGTGCTCTAGTTAGGAATACGCCGTGGCAAAACCTGTTTCCCGGGGGGATCGTTCGCAGACAATAAAATTAGACAAAGCCAAATCAATTTTCTTTCGCTTAGATTGCGAATGCAAGCAATCTGTCGAGATGGGTAAACTGGCTTGTTGCCGGCACAACGTTACTACTGCTCAAAACTCTCCTTAACCGTAGATTTTATGAAGACGGCCACATTTTTATGACCTGGAATCTCTAGCATTTATCGCATGACAGTAAAAGTGGAAATGTAGAACACCACCTAAGATTACTTAAAAACAAATACATTTAATTTTAAATTCTTTAAAGAAAACATTTACAAACTTATAAGAATTAAGAGATACAAACAAACAAACAAAAGAAAATAAAAAAGTGAAGAGAAAATTAATGGTTTAACATTAACGGAAATTATAAAATAATTTGTAACCGATTCGTTTCTTTTTATACATTTTGTGTCTTTGAAAAAGTTTTGCTTTTTTTTTTACTTGCCTCAAGTCAAACTTGCAAGATTTTTAACAAGCTGCTTCAATTTATGGCAACTGTTCCCGTTGATCATCGCCCAAAGTAAAAAACAAAAATACAAAATTTATTTCGTTTGAAGAAAGCAGGCAGATTGTTCAAACACTTTTAAACATTTTTAATACTTACATGACACATACACACATACCTACATCTACATGTACGTACATATGTGTATTATACATTGAATGGAGTTGTGTTCTGTTCTGTGAAAAACATGGTTAATAATCAATTGCCATAAATTCCAGCATAAAGAAGAAACACCATGTTGCACGGGCAAATACTTCTTGTACGAGTAGCTTGGATCCTTAGATGGTGAGCTGTATGTGTCTGGTTAAGAAGACCCTCTGGGTTTAATAAGACAACAAGGAGTAACATTTATCGATTTCTACGTGCGCCCTTTTTCCAACACTCTTACCCAAACAATAATACTAATGAAAAGTTATATATTAATATTGCAACTTATTTTTGAACACTTTGTGGCGCATCATTATCTCAATGTCGTAGCATCGTAGCAAAAGTGCAATGAGAAGAAAAATAAATTTTCAAATAAATACTGTCTGTCTAAGAACGGCAAGAAAAAGAAAAAACAACAGCAAAGATGATGAGTAGCCGTGGCTTTTAGTAGAGGACGACAAAGAAGTTAAGAAAGCTGGCATTGGAGTTAAATGCACACATAGCATACGAGTACAATTGCTAAACACGTGCAGAGCGCAGCTGCGCATGCGTCTTTTTTATTGTTTCTAAAACTCATATTAAAACATTGGGAATTACTTAGCATGTACATACATACATACACATGTGAATACGTTAATGTGTATATTTGCTGTAGAGTATGTAGTTGAACTTTTTGCGAAGTGATTGTATTGGGTACTCATTGTTGAGACTCAAGAGTCCTGCAGCATAATGTGCTTAATAAACCATGAATCACTGTCGTCTCTTGCGGTCGGTTTGAATCAATGACTGGTATGACATTGTCATGATATTTAACAGGAGCGTAGTTAAAATTAAAAACATGCAAAAGTAAAGCGCCTACACTTACACAACTGCACCTGAGGCATTGCCAGCATAGCTCCTTGGCTTACAACACCTCTGCCTTTTTTAATTTTAAGCAAAATAAAATATGCTAAAAATGAGGATACAAAATATAACGTACTCATACACTTGGCTCCTCGTTATTCAGCACATGTCGCGCCAAAGACCGTCATTGCTTATTGGGAAATGTGTCCGTGTGCGACAAAAGATACACACAACATTGATTTTGTCACGAAGCGTACACCGAACAACACTTAAATAATTTTTTTTTTTTTCAATAAAAAGTAACAAAAACTTTGGCAACTAAATATTTATTAAAAAACAAACAGCAAAAAAAATTGTTCCAGCGGTTTCTCAATAATCAAAGGAGTTGGTCGTTTGTACGCAGTAAAAATAACCATCATTATCATCACTGTTGTTGCCACAATCCGAGTCATCGTCAGTCGTGTTGTTTTAAGTTACTTGTCATTTAGGGTTTCTCTAGTGTGGGCTTTGAAAGCTAACGCATATTTAACCGGAAATTTAAAATACTACAGCTAATAAAGGGATTTCCCAATTTAAGAGAACACTTAAAAGTTTTCAAAATTTTTAGTTGAATAACATCCATCTACGAGTGTCTACAGGGTGGCTGATCAATTTTGCTACATTAATGCCGTTTTCTTTTCTGAAAAAGTTTTGCCTGTATGCTGCACTTTTTTCTTAAAATTAAAGTTTTAAATTTTAAGTTTTATTGAGGTGAAAAGAAGATGTCGCAATAACTATAAAAATCTGAAAAAAAGTTGAGAAAACTGTATACTTCTGTATTTTTTTCGCAAAACAATATTGAAAATGTTACACTTTTTCTAGAAAAGAAAACGCCATAAGAGACTCAAATAACTTTCTGTAAGAATTACGTAATTTATTTTTTAGTAATTCATTTGAAAAATAATACATTTTTATTAAAGTAGTTCATGAAGTTCTGAATATAATTGAATTCAAATTGCCTCCACCCTCCTTCACACATGTGTGACATCTTATCAAAAAGTTATTCATTACTGCCTGGAGTGCTGCAACGGGAATTGTCTTAATTACCTTTAGAATGGATTCCTTCAAATCATCCAAATTTGTTGGCTTTCTTTTGTAAACTTCTTGTTTGCAGTAACCCCACAAAAAAAAAATTAGGCTCCGTGAGGTCAAGAGACCTGGGAGGCCAACGGAATGTGGAGTATCTTGAAATCAGTTTATTCGGAAATTTTTGCCTCAGGCGTGGCTATGTGACAAGGTGTCCCATCTTGTTAAAACCCAACAGAGTTGAAAGGGATTTGCTCTCGGCAGAGTTCTGGAAAGAAAAACTCTTTCAACATCTTTAGGTAACGGTCCCCATTGACCATAACAGTAAGGCCGTTTTCTTTGAAAAAGTAAGGCCCGCCAATGAACCTTGAAGAAACTGCACAATGATGTAAAGTTGATATAATTGCATCTGATGGAATATCTGTGGGTTAGAATTATTCCATACTCGACAATTTTGTTTGCTAATACTACCATTTAAATCAAAATTTGCATCGTCAGACATAAAAAAGCAGTTCAAGACGTTTTCATCCTCTGACACCATTTGAATGATTTTCTCATAAAATTTGTATCGGGAATCTTATATGGAAATAAGTTTAAATGTTGGTGGAAAATTGTCTGCAGTGACAATTTTCAGTATTAGCTGATAATTATGGTGCGTATTCACGAGATACTGTTGTCTTGCAGCAGACACCTGTAATATAAGGAATCAAAAATTATGGAGGGACGAGTGAATTGATTAAGGACTGATGCTGCTCTCACTGAACTTTGGGGTACCAAGGCTTGTCAGGTGAATTACATACAAGAGGAATTAAAAGGAGCTCTTCACCGAGTGGTTTGTTCATATCGCCACAAACATAGGACAAAAACTTACGACCTCTGCGAGCTTTGCAAACTACACGGAGGCACTAGTGAACTATGATGTGATTGATGGTCACTGGTGCTTCCGGCACTACGCCAGCATAGTGAAAACACTTTTCACTATGCTGAACTGGCTGCCAGCAGAACTCATGGTGAAAGAAATAGCCATGAATTCAGCTATCAGGCTGAGGTCCCGCGGGACGTAGAAGAAGGCGACATACGGTCATGCCTCACCGGCTCTACTGCCCAACAGGAGATTTGATGTAGCTTTATCAGTCACGGTCTCGGAGATGATTGACACAGATCGTCAAGGGGACGTGCTTGAAATCTTTACAGATGGATCCAAGACGGACTAGGGAGTTGGTGGGGGTATCTTTATCCCCCTTTATGAGAGGAGGAAGAGTTTCAGACTGCAAAATGAGTGTAGCGTGACGTAGGTCGAAATCGCAGCCATTATGAGGCAGCTAACTGGTTAAGGTACTACAGGATATACGGAAAGTAAGGCAGCACTGTATGCAATAGCTGGAGTCTTTAAGACTTCCAGGTTGTTTCGTGAATGCCGGATATCTCTAAACGAGCTAGCGAGACATTCGAACATGGAGCTTTTCTGGGTGAAATGCTCGGAAATGTTGTAGCGGATGGGCTAGCAAAGGCTGCCCGGCTACAACAAAGGGATATAGATGGGATTGTTGGAATCCCGCTTAGGAGCTGTAAGAAGCAAATCCAGCGTCAACTTTTTGAGTCCGCACAAGAGAGATGGTCTAGTGAGGTTACCTGTCAAGTATCAAGGCTGACATGGCCCAGATATGATAACAGGAGGACTATTATCCTTAGGGGCCTACCCAGAAGGAGGTTACGCTCTGGTGGGTCATTTCGAAATAAGGTTGCAGGCGAGGAGGTTATATCTTCCATTTAATGACTTCTGTAGAAGATGCAGAGACGAGCAGGAAGTAAAGAGTGTTGAGCAGTTCCTTTGTCGATGTCCAGCTCGTTCCTACGTAAGGGCTTTGTATCTAAGAAGACCGATGCTGCACGACTTAGCGGAGGTATCGGAATATGATGTAAATAGATTGGACTCCTTTATCCGATCCTTGGGTTGGTTATAAACCAGTGATATGTAGATCTGCTGAGATACATATCGCACCCAGGCAACACAACGGGACCAAATTGGACCCAAGTGGATTGGCTTTACAATAGCTGGCAGCCTGTTAAACCTAACCTAACCTAATTGGTACAGAGACATAGCCGTAGAGGCTTTATTTGATGGCTGAGGCAAATCAATTACAAGTCCCGTAATCGAGGTGTTGATTGTTGCGGCTATTGCTGTGCAGTGTTGTTTCTGTTTATGTTCCTCTTTGCTATCTTCATTTAGTTGCTGTTGATTTTGTTGCAGATATTAGTGCTGTTTCCTGTTATGGGGTTCACCAGATCCCGAGCCATTGGGGCTTAACTGATAGCTGGTATTCGGCTATGAAGTCTGACAGAAGACTTAAATCTGGTAGCAATGAAACTGGGAATGTACAGGAATTTTGTTCCTGCCGACTATGGTGCAGCCATTTTGGAAGTTTTTATTTGGCACAGTATGAAGTTGAATTGCCCTGATTCAAAGCTTGTTAGGAGTTTTAAAACTCCACTTTAAATAACATATCCAATCAACAAGTGATCGAATTGGTACTCAGACATGGTAGTTTGTTATGTGTTGAACGTTAACAAACGTACTGTATGCACCCGGTGCTTAGATTACCGAGGTAAGACCACACCCACAAATACCCATGGGAAATGTTTTTACACCTGTCCTCAGGGTGCTGTTATCTTCTAACAGCTAGCCTTATAGTAAGCAATTAGATGAAGGGACTTCGAGCTACTAGAGCCTTATCCTTCTACAAATGTGTAAGAAATCGCATACAATTGAGAGTTCTTCATAGGACTAATACATTTTCGGGTATAGCATAAATAAATATGTAACAAGTGATCAACATTCTGTCATCTTTTAGATATTGATTCAGTATTTTAACGTAAACGAGTTATGTCCCATAAGTGAAGCCTCTTACACTGCAAGGGATTCATGTTCACTGCGCTAAAAGTAAACAAAATTTATCCCAAAAATTAAAAATAAAAATATTTCATCCATTTAAGAAGATTTTCGGCACAATTCCAAAAATCGTTCAGCGTAAAAGTATGTGGAATAAGTGCCCCTCCCTCACCCGGAAACCCTTTAAACAAAGTGCTATACAACTATAGGACGAAGAAAAAAAAACTAAAACTAAGTAAGTGGTGGCTGTGATAAAGGGCTTCTCGCTTGTTTTCATACATTATTGTTTAAATGAAAATTAAACATAAAAAATCACAACGACAATGGCAAAAAAAATATTCAATTTAAGTTGCTGGAAAAAAGTTAATTCAACAACAAGTTTTCTTTACTCGAAAAATAAAACTTCTTATTAATTATGTATGTTTGAGATATATTGGATTTGCAGTGTTAAGTATTGTACCCAGTTGGAAAGTTAGTGTCAAAGTAAATAATAGTCAAGAAAACGCTACTATCAATGGTAACTTTAGATGCTGTCGTTTTTTATTATTATTATGACTTTTTTTCTATACTTTATGCCGTCGAAATAAATCTTTTATTCAAAAATAATTAATTTTACTAGCTGACGATTTGCAATAATCATATTGGCGATTTTTTTCGTAGAACTTGACGATTTTAAACCAGATTTATCTGGCATCTATGCCTTAAATGCATTGTCTGGTGGTCAATTAAATAAACAAACTGCAGAGTTGAGCAGAATGAACAAAATGTTGTCCTGTTAATAAATCACGCTGAGCACTTGTTTTTGCAGATATTTTTCAGATTCATATCTCTCGCAACATTTATTCTCCAGACCAGTGATCACCAAAAATCATGTTTTTGCTTAATTAATTCATACACTAAAATTTGTAATCAATAAAACTCAGGCATCTAAGTTCAACGCTGAGTAAAATCAACTCGTCTTGTAAACATTCTAAATTTGTAATCAGCAAAAATTAAACAACAAAGTTCAACGTTGAGTGAAATCAGCTCGCCTTGTAAACAATATTTGAATTTGTAATCAACAAAAATCTAGCGACAAAGCTCAGTGCTGAGTAAAATCAACTCGCCTTATAAATATTGCGCGTTCGTTTTAGTACTGAATAAAATTGGCTAAACGTTAGATGTTGCTTCGATCGTGTGTTGTATAAACAAATTTGAAACATATTTACATACGTATTTTGTATGTTAGTTTAAGGGACAAAGTTAATTTAAAAGCGCAGTGTAACAAGCGTAGTTTTTGTTATATGTATATCATTGTGTTTTTTAACAAGTCTTCAAAAATAAATACATATATTAATATGTACATTTTTTCTATGAAAACCTTTCGTTTCTATGTAAATGTATTTTACTCCGATTTTTTTTCAACAAAAGCATACAGAAAAACAGTTGAACTGTTTTTTTTTTTCTTCCAAAACAAAAATTCAAACACAAGAAATGAATGCCGAACTGTATGCGCATTCATTTATACTCAAGCACTAACCTTAACGATGATTTCACTCACATACATAGCTGCCAGATTTGACGATAAATCGTCATTTTGACAATTTCCATGCTCAAATTTAGTAAAATGTTAATTTGACGATTTTTGTCCTAAAAATGACGATTTTTGCATCATTAAATTTTTTGAATTATTTGGATTTTCAACTTTTTTGCAACGTTTAAACCTGCAGTTCATGTTATGGTTGATCATGAGAATACCCGTTTGTTTTTGTGGAAATGTGCCCTATTTCTAGAAACACAAATAGCTTCTGGCTCCACTAGCAGAATTGCCCCAAAATCTGCATTGGTTAACAATTATGCAAAAGCATATTAAAACAAATTTTTTAATAAATAAGAATATCTAGAATCAGTGAGAGAGAAAATTTTGTAAACTTTCTCTTTCATAAAGCAAATGATGTGCTTTTGACGTTGAGGTTGGTTGGTATATGGATTTTACTGCCTTTACTTCTTCAAGGTTCTTCACTCATTGCACTTGATTTGAATGCTTGGTCTTTTTAAATAGTTTTAACATTTTCTGTTTATATTAAACAATATGGCGGTAGTTTTTTGTGAAATATTATTGTTTACATTCGTTTGTAACTGATTATTTTTACAAATTTCTTTCTGCTCAAGGTTTTTAGCGCAAATGCAAGCAAACTGCAAATACATATATTTTGTTGTTGCATGAGAAAAAAATGAGTATTTTGTGCATCGTTTGCACAATTTGCATTACCCATCGTGAAAGCCCTTTATACATATAAGTAAATGCAACTCGACAGCAGAATAAAAACCAGGCATTTTGTTTCCGTTAACAAATTTAAAAAAAGGATGCATAATGTAATATGAAAAACTGTGTAAAAATGTAAGAAACTTAATAATGTAACTTGTGTAAATTTTTACATTGAATTAAAAAAAAACTCTTGATAATATTTTCAATAAAAACAGCAATTTTCCTCATTTGATAAATAAATGAAGCAATTTTCAAAAAGTAAGGAAAAAATTTATGTATTTTTTGGAAAGAAAAAAAATGAATTAAAATATATTGACACTACCCTATTTTTCTGCAATGGGGATATATCTAGTATTCAGCCTAATTAGTTAAAATAAGACAAAAATACAAAACTCTTTAGAAAATGAAACAATTGACATTCTTTCTTATAAAGACTAAGTAAAATGAAATCCTTAAAACTTCTTTGATACTGCAGTTTAATCCAGTTTATTAGAATTAATAAATTCACATACTAATTCTCAAAATTTTCGGAAAGTTCAAGTGTATTAAGTGTATTTAATTTTTAATACCGTACTACAAATACATCGTTCATACTGCTTGCATTTAAAATCTGTTGTATTTTGAAATAAAAATTTAAAATATACTAAAAATTTGGTATAAGTCCGATTTCTTTGACGATATTTCAAAACCAAAATGACGATATTTTAAAAAAATTATCGGGATTTTGGCGTTTTCTTCCATATTTTTTCTGGCAGCTTTGCTCACATAACGAAGTTGTCGCTCATTGTGATTACTGATTAAAAATCAACTGCACATTTGTGCGGCTGAATACAAAATCATATTTGAACGAAATGAAATGGTTTTCATGTTGTGGCGCAATTATGATTTTCTTTTTTCATTCACCCAAAGTTGTTCTCTGCTCCAGACTAACTCATCTTCTCAGAGTTGTTTAAAACAAAAAAATAGTCTTAATTTTGCAATTAAGTGATAAAAGATATTTTTCAAAGGAACATAGAAATGCGAATTTTCCAACTGGGCATAAATTGTCCTACGAAATCCATCTACACAAGTTTTTGTGTGTATGTGTAAATGTGTGAATATGTAGGCTCTCCTTGCAAGTGTTTTTTAAGTACTTTACGCTCAAAAGACCCATCAACATTCTCAGGTGCGCCAAGTGTTTTTTCCTTTCTTTTTGGTTTGTGATTTTATATTTATTTATACGTATTTTGTTGTTTTCGCTTAAAAGCTGTTGCCAAAGTTAAAACCTTAAGATTCTTGTGGGCCGTTTTTTGTTTGTTCGTTTATTTGTTTGTCTTCATCTTCAGTCGCATTTAGTTTGTTTCATTATTTACAGCCTCCACGCATGCTTGTTGCATAAAAGCACGACCAACCACTAAGTTGTCGCAACTTTAATGTTTATTTGTTGCATTGTATAAATCCTCATCAACCACAACGATTTCCACATCCTTCATGGTGTACACAAAAAGTACATTTGTTGCTTCAGCATACATTGTTATCAGCCAACTCTCTTTATAAAAATAAAAAAAAAAAGTATTATACTGCTCATACATACATACATACATATATATATGTATATAACGATTGGCATTCGTTATTGAACTGTTGGCAGAGGTGCCTGTTTGCCTACCTCTTCATATTTTTATTTTTATAACTTTCTCAAGTCAAGGCCACAAATTCTTGGTAAACCGCAATTGATTGCAAAAAAAACTTTTATTCCCACGAACTTTTTATGGTCAACACATAATAAATAAGTTACAATTCTAGTTAACTGAGAATCATTTTTTGTCTCTCTTTTGTGATTGTGTTTATTATTTATGTACCTGCATCCACGTACAAGTCAGATACTTTCAAATTAAATACTCCAAGAGTATTTAATTTACACATTTCTTAACCATATTTAGTAGGTGGAAAACTTTTAAAACAGCATTAATACAAACTTCTTTTGTAAAAGATAAATAAACAGCTAGGCAATTCACGAAGTGTGTTTTAGTCAGACCTGTTGTGTACCAAAAATTGTATATTGAGTATTATAAACTTAATTATAACGAGTGATTTTTTGCTATTATCTTTTTGGCAACACTAGTTTTGACAGCTCACGTACGTTTTGTATCTTGTGTCACTGTCAAACATTTTCAGTTTGGGCTATAATTTAATCATGAATCGTCTTACAAACGAACAACGCTTGCAAATTATTGAATATTATTACCAAAATGCGTGCTCTGTTAAGAAAGTTCATCGCGCGCTTCTTCCATTTTATGGTCAGTTTAATCGACCTACTGAGGCTTCTATTCGGGCTATTGTAAAAAAATTTCGCACCAAATTTACATTGTTGGACATTAAACCACCTTACACGCTTACGTAGAGTGCGAACTGAAGAAAATATCGCAGCCGTATCGGCCAGTGTTGGTGATGACCGTGAATTATCGATTCGGCGCCGTTCGCAGCAATTGGGCCTCTGTTACTCTACTACGTGGAAAATTTTGCGGAAGGATTTGGGTGTGAAGCCTTATAAGATACAGCTGGTGCAAGAATTGAAGCCAAACGACCTACCACAACGCCAAATTTTTTGTGAATGGGCTCTTGAAAAGTTAGATGAAGATTCACTTTTTTATCGAAGAATTGTGTTCAGCGACGAGGCTCATTTCTGGTTGAATGGATACGTGAACAAGCAAAACTGCCGTATTTGGAGTGAAGAGCAGCCAGAAGCATTGCAAGAGCTACCAATGCATCCACAAAAAACAACCGTTTGGTGAGGATTATGGGCTGGCGGCATCATTGGGCCGTATTTCTTCAAAGATGATGCGAATCACAACGTTACTGTGAATGGTGAGCGCTACCGTGCGATGATAACAAACTTTTTTTTGCCCAAAATGGAACAGCTAGACTTGCATGTGGTTTCAACAAGGCGGTGCCACATGCCACACAGCACGCGAAACAATGGACCAATTGAGAGGCGAGTTCGGTGAACAGTTTATTTCACGCTTGGGACCAGTCAATTGGCCGCCCAGATCGTGCGATTTAACGCCTCTAGACTATTTTTTGTGGGGCTATGTTAAGGCTAATGTCTATAGCGACTGGAAGCCAACATTGCCAACATTATTCGTGAGATACCGGCCGAAATGTTGGAAAGAGTATGCCAAAATTGGACTAAGCGGATGGACCATTTGAGGCGCAGCCGCGGCCAACATTTGCATGAAATAATCTTCAAACATTAAATTATATCGACCCAACTATCGATTCAAATAAATATTTCATGCATTTTTAATTTTATGTGTTTTTTTTTTAAATTTCCGATAGTTCTTATAAAATCACCCATTAGTTTTCATGCGGTAAAGTAAATATCGGGGTTTCCAATAAGGACTTAACAAATTTTTTGTTAAAAAATATTTCTAAACTTTATAATCGACTTGAAACACAATCAAAACATTAATGGATGAAACTCGACTTCGTTCATAAGGTCACCGCACGCACGTCGTCAACGGTCGATTCGTTGGACCTAATTTTCGATTAGTCTCTCACACATTTCGGCCGTTACGATCTCCATTTCGCATTTAACATCGGCTCTGAGTTCTTCCAACATTATCGGCTTATTAGCATAGACCAATTATTTGACGTAGCCCCAAAGAAAAAGTCTAGCGGCGTTAAATCGCACGAACGAGCTGGCTAATTAACTAGTGCATTTTTTGGGATAACATGCTCACCGAACTTTTTCTTCAATAAATCGATTGTAGCTTGCGCTATGTGGCTTGTGAAAATGTTCTGTTGAAACTACACGTCGTCCAAATCCATTTTTTCCTATTCGGGTCAAAAATAATCGGTAATCATGGCGCGATAACGATTGCCATTCACTGTAAAGTGACGATCGTTCTTGTCGGCGAAAAAATATGAATCAATGACGCCACCGGCATCAAACCCGCACCAAACGGTTAGATTTTGTGGATGAAGTGTTGATTCATGAAGCACATGCGCATTTTCACTGGACCAATAACGCATATTTTGTTATGGGTTAGTCAACCATAGAGCTAATCATAAAGGGAACAGCTTCAGAACCCAAAGGAGCTGGAGAACCTCGGCTATTTCGGAGTACCCAGCGGCCTGCCTACGGAATCTAACCTAATCCATTGAGCCAAAAATGAACTTTTTCTCTGAAATGCGATAAAATTCATCATACTAGCGCATTTACTCTTGGGCCCAATCGGAAATCGTACGTCAATGCTTGAGTCAGTTTGATTTGTATGGGTGTAAACTAAGATCTTTACAAAAGTTCGTCATAAAGTGGCCTTGACGATGTACAGTTCTTTGAGAACGCTGCAGAATCGACTGATTTGGATAGTTTGCTACGGATATCTGAACGGCGGCGATAATTTCGTTACTTCGACCAGCCCATTATCTCACTGGTAAAGCAGCATCACATAGTGAATATGTAGACTGAATCCTTCTTAAGAAAAAAATTAATTAGGGAAAAACTTGAACTACACCCCGATGTACATATGTACAAACCAAAAATTTAATAATGCACTATGTTTTTTTTTTTATACCCTGCAGAAAAATGTAAAGGGTACATGTAGAAAGGCTCTAACTAAAATAATCGCCATTTTACAGGAGAAGGAAAAATCGTAATGGAAACTGTATACATAGGTACATCTAAAAGTAACTTTTTTTGCTCAATTGCTTATAAGAGAGATATGTATGAAATTATATAATTAAATTTTTGTGACAATGTGTACTTGTGTGAAACGTAGTAGAATCCCTAAAAGAGCTCAATTCAGGAAAAATGCGAGTTAGGTCCTTTCTACGTGAGACTAACGATATATAAGTTAGTGATTCCGTTAGTAATTTATATAATTTTCTCTTTCGGACCATATAAAGTACACATATCCAAAATCAGCATTGAAAGAAAATTTCAGTAAGCAATGTCCGTCTGCCCGACGTTGAAATACGGTTTCTGAGAAAACTATTAGACTTAGAAACTTTTTTCTTTCACCATTCTTTTATCCCATCGATTCATGGGTTGGCTATTGAAATTCAGTAATATCGATTCACATATAGCGGATATATATATCTAAAATTCGAAAAAATCCATTTTTTTTGCTATTTTGTATAAAAATGTTTGAAATAAAACTTGTTTGTTTTACTTTAAACTTCACACAATTATTAAACATGGCGATTTAAAGGACCGATATCAGTCGATATATACCCGAGATATAGCCTAAACCGTTTTTTTTTTTTTGTTTTTTCAAGAAAATATCGCGTAAGCGAACTTAAACGAATTTTTTTTTTTTTCTTACAATCAGTTCTGGTAATATAACAAGGTTATATAAATATGGAAAATGAAAATTTCCGATATCGGTCTATTTATGTAAGCCCGAGATATTGCCTAAAGCGATTTTTTAATGAAAATGTCATGTAAGCGAGCTTTAAAAGGTTCTAGTTATAAAAGGAGGTTACTAAAATACAGAACATGAAAGTTTCCGATATCGGTCCATATACATGTACCCGAGATATAGCTAAAACCGATTTTTTCATGAAAAATGTAGCGCAAGCGAACTGAAACAACTTTTTTTTGCTTAAAAGCAGTTCTGATAATACAAGGCGGTTACCAAATAAGGAAAATGAAAATTTCCGATATCGGTCCATATACCCGAGACCATGGAGAATCTGGACCGATTTCTCCCTGAAATTTTTTTTTTTTTGCTTGAAAGCAGTTCTGATTATAAAAGCAGGTTACTAAAATACAGAAAATGAAAATTTCCGATATCGGCTCATATACATATATATACCCGAGATATAGCCTAAACCGATATTTCCATGAAACAATTTTTTTTTTTTTTTTTTTGCTTAAAAGCAATTGTGGTAATAAGTGGAGGTTACTAAAATGCAGAAAATAAACATTTCCAATATCGGTCCATACAGATATAACCTAAACAGATTTTTTTCTCATAGAATTATTACAAGGCGAAAAAAAATTTCCTCCTATATCGGTCCATATATATCCGAGCATATTTAGTTCAAATTTGTAATATATACTATATATTTACGTGACTATTGTGAAGAGTATTCTAGATTCGGCCCAGCCGAATATACTACACTCTTACTGGTTTGAATATAAGAGCAATGTAAACAATATTTTAAAAAGAAAATTTTTGGCTCTGTAACAGTTCTGGTTAAAATAAACACGATGAGTAATAAACAGCTTCGTAATTCAGGCTAACCAAAGCCTCGCGCTGTTTTATAAGAAATACTTCATATTTAAACTGACTTTAATATTCGAGTGTGCTAACCATGAAAAAATATATCATAAGTTCTACCAAAAAAAAAAAGTTTTTTTTTGTATAATATAATTATATGGTTTCATTTTATTACGAGTCAAACACGAACATGGCAAATATAATTTGCAGGTGAAAACTAATATAAAAGAAAAAGGACACCTCAAAAGTGTTGCATTTCTCATACTGATGAATCGAAAACAATCTTAAAATTATACATAATCGTAAACATAATTCAAACTCCAAAAAATAAAAAATAAAGAAAACATCAAAAAAGAAATGATTAAAACAACAAGTGGTAAAAGTGTTGTTTTGCAACACTTTAACATAAAATACCATGAATTTCCAAGAATATAACAAAAAACCAAATAACATGAGCTTAAGTCCTTAATAAAACAAACCGACAATTCGCCACCGTACTGTAATTAACGGATTTATAAAAATCGAACAAGGTGTTACTTGTTGCCCCTTGATGCTTAAGCATTTATTAGAGCAAACAAGTCAAAACAGAATCGGACAAGATCGGACAAGATGCATACACTGGCGATCATGGCAAACTTCAATATAATTACTAATGATTATTTGAAATACCTTTTTAACCTCACTGGATGGTGCCTCCTTTTGCTAAGGGATTTGATATGATTTAAGTATTACTTTAACCAAACACATCCTGTGTATTTTTCACTCCAATTTTTATTTTTTTTTTTCTCTCTCTTCTGGTGTTAATTTGTCCAGCAGAAAATCACTTGAAAATTGCAGTATTCGGATTATAAATGTGTCTGCAGCATTTGCTTGTTTTCCTAAAAGATTATTGGAGAAAAGAAGTGTTTTTTAACACATGATATATTCAAGCTTAAATGTGTGATTAAGTATGATTAAATTTCTGTAAAGAATTTTAATTTAAGCAGGTGTTTATGGTAAAATTTTTTAACAAGTTTTTTTTCGCTTAAAGGAATGATAAATTGTGATAAACACTAAACGGTAAAAAACCAAATTATAATACCAAACAAAAACTATATACAACTGATTGTAAATTTTCAAAACTCCCCCAGCCTGTTCCACTACTAAACGCTATTTTCCAAAGTCTTTTATGTCTAAATTTAAATAATTTGTTACAATTAAGAAATATTTTAAAAATGTGCTGTGCAACAGCCTACACAACTCATTTTCCTATTCATTCTTTTTTCTGCACTTGAAGCCAAAGTTAAACCAAAATTAAAAAAGAAAAAAATAATAATTTTTAACATGTTGTGATTTGGTTAAATTTATTATTTTATGACTTTTTTTTTATAAATTTGTTTTTGTCGCCTGCGCACGGTGTCATATTTATGTGTGTAAATTAATAATGATCATTAAGGTGTGCTTTAAATAAACTACATGTCATTATTAGTGTTTCATTTACACTTTAACACTAACGTTAACAATTTTTAGCTTTTAATTTTTTTTTTTATTTAATTTGGTGCATTTTCATGCAACCATCTAAACAAAAAAAAAAAAACAAACAAAAAAGACGAAGACAAAAATCTGCATTATCGCACAATGGAAAACGCAAATGGTGGTGGCAAATTCAAGTTACCGCATGTGGGTAGATGATTACCAATGAATGGTGACAACAACAATAAAAATATTAAACAGATAACAACAACTTAGACAAACTCTATTGTTCATAAATAAATAAATCAAACAGAAAAATAAAAAATTTATGACTGCGGTAGTAACAGAGAAAAATCAACGCAGCAATACGAGTAGATGATATATTTCAAAGTTGCCAATCAACAAGTCAAAGTTTCAACATTATATTTGATATGCAGGCTACGTGTTCCACAGACGAACAAATGGTTGGACCCTAAAGAATAAACGTGTGCTGGGTAAAAATAAATGGGTTTCGGGAACAAGATCCTTAATTTCGTCAGCGCAACTTCCACTGTATTAGCGACAAAATCAGATAAGCTCATACCACACCGCGACAATGCTCCATAGAGTTGGATACCTTCTGTCACCGACAAACTTCTTCGCTATGTCTTGCACACGGTCGAGTAACCCCAAACATGAGAGTTGTATTTCGTTTTCGTTCGAATATAGACGGTATAAGTAGTGAGGAGGTCGGGCCACTACTTTCTCCTGTCTTTTGGGTAGGGCACGATTTCCGTGGTCATCTTTTGCACTGATCCACGAATTGATCTCATTTTTTACTTCTTCATAAGACCGGAAGTGCCGGTTGGGTGCTATTAATCAAAATAAGTGACAGTCCAACGGAGTAACATTTGAAGAATACGGCGCCTGAGGTAGAACTTCCCATTTAAGCGTTTCCCAGAAGTCTCAGTAGCTGTAAAATCACTTTATCATGCCTCTCGTTTTTTTGCCTCCGTTCGTCTTTCAATGCACGGGTCACATGCAATAGTTGCATACAATGACGATCGCTTGTGATTGTTTCAGCCGGTTTTAATAACTCATAACACACTACGCTGATCATGACCTTGTAACCGGTTTGGCCATCGGCGTGGTAGCATAGCCCGTAAATCGCCATAGTTACCTGCACATAAGACTTTCGTAATGAACCCATTTTTCATCTCCAGTCACATTGCGATGCAGAAATCCCTTCAGTTTTTTGTCTTGCAAGCAGCCGTTCACAAACAAACAAACGCCATTCAACATCTATCGACTTCAACTCATACCGCATCCAATTTCGTTGTTTCTGAATTATTCCCATAATTTTCAGGCATTTTTAAACAAATAATTTAATTTGTTTTATAATAATTAAATTTGTTACGTTACTACAAATTCTTGTTGCGTGTGACACGAGTCTTGATCAAGTTCTGTCTCCAATTCTATATGATCGAAAACCTTCTCTCTTGCACCGCAATCAAAATTTCTGAAACGTTGAAACTACTCTCCCTACTTGCTTTCAATAATAGCGGTCTCACCGTAGGTATTTGAGAGCATATGAGCCTTTGCAGATTTATTCATATTAGAGCAGAAAATTAACACCTCCCACAAATGACGAGAATTTGGCTCGTAAGCTGACATGTTTAATAGAGAATAACTTTATGATGCAGATGCAAATCGACTCATATTTAAAAATATCTCAGTTTATTGTTTGACATATACGATTTATTTATTTCGACTACTACTTACCGCTACAGCAATTTATTGAAAAACGGCTAGAGGATAAATTTTCCATTTACAAGTCCATAAAGCGCACTAAACAGTCAGTTTTTCTGGATGTAGCGGTGTCATCGCATTATACAGTTTGTTTATTGACGTATCCGTTGAAACAAAAGTGAACCGTATATTATGTTGAACGTAAAATGAGCGTAGTGTGCGAAATTTATTTCGAATAGAACCATGATTTTCAAATTAAATTTGCACAATTTGGGAGCATTGTTCAGGCGTCAGTTTATTCATGTTGAAATCAAGGCGAATTCATACCAGGTAAATGCTAGAGCAATAAATACAACACTACAAAAAATAAATCTTTTTCAAATGTCAAGGGAAAAATATAAACACAAAAAGGAATTAAAAAAAAATATAATAAAAAAAATTTACATTAAAAGACAAACATTTAATTATTTCGTGAAAATTAAAGTCTCAGATCATAGATTGGGGAGGATTCTTAATGATAGCTCAAGATGCAATACATAATTTAAAAAGTAGTTTTGAAATTTGTTTTTAAATTATTTTGTTAAACTTTTAATTATTTCGTGAAACTTAAAATCTCAGATAAAGAAGCTTGAAAAGGTGAAAATGGCCAGACAGACTGTGGAGGATTCTGGATGATATCTGGCGCTCAAAATAGAATACATAATTTTAAAAATTGTTTAAAAAATGTTTTTCCCCCTTTAGTTTTAATTATGCCATTGACATCTGAAACAGATTAAAATTAAAAAAAGTTATACGCTGCGCTGCAATTTCACCTGTTATGAATTCGCCTTGGTTGAAATGCTAAACCATAACACACAGAACAGCTGACAAAATGGCCACCAGCTAAACAAGTATTGCCAACTTAAAGTTTTATAGTTCTATAATAGGCATTTTACTCTGTCCGACATCCTACTATTATTTTGCGTATATCTTCCCATAAGATATAATATGTACATTGTTCTAAAAATCAACATTTTTCAACATCTTTATAAAATGTTCCTATATTATTTTATTCCATTCAACATCGTCCGATTATTTCAGTGTCATCTCTAGAAAAGTGGCAAGAATGTCGATTATTCTTGTGGCATCACTGAAAAAACGTCATTTGTTTTGTAACAAAACGAATACATACTAGGTATATGCAAGAGCAAAAAATACAGAAAATAAATCTTTTTCAAATGTCAACGGAAAAATATAAACACAAAAAAGAACTCAAAAAAATATAATAAAAAAATTTACAAGAAAATACAAACTTTTAATTATTTCATGAAACTTTTAATTATTTCGTGAAAATTAAAGTCTCAGATCATAGAACTTGGAAAGCTGAAAACGACCAGCCAGATTGGGGAGGATTATGCACGATATCTGCCACTCAAAATACAATACATAATTTAAAAAATTGCTTTAACATTTTTTTTTTAAATTTCTATTAAAAAAAACATTAACATTAATACATACATTAAAAAAAAGTTTACAATAGAAGCAAAATTTAATTAGTTCTTGAATCTTAATATCTCTGATCATAGAGTTTGAAAAGATGAAAATAGCCAGCTAGATTGGGGAGGATTCTGGATGATATCTGACGCTCAAGATACAATACATAATTTAAAAAATTGTTTTAAATTTGTATATTTAATAATCCGCTTTGGTTTTTTAGCTTAATTTTTTTCGAAAAAATTTTGCGTGATTGTTAAATTATTTGAAAATTTAAATAGTAACATTTTTGGTTGATAATAGATGTTAGATGTGAGCAATATAAACTGTGTTTCACATTTTCAACATCTTCCATGTGTTTCATGAAGATGTTGACCAGTGTAAAAAGCTTATAACATACAGGCTTCACTTCCAGTACTTCACTTTGGCCCGGTACCCAGATAAACTACACGTTCGAATGTTTAAGAGGTTTCCGGCATTCATGAACCAACCTGAACTTCACATAAACACCCGCAAGCGCACTTAACGCAGTCTTACTATCGGTTGCAGATTCGGAAAGTACCTCAACCAGCTCCCCTTATAAGCTGTTTCATTATAGCAGACGGTCCAGAATATGTTATTTACAAAACATCATGATTTAGCTGTAAACCATAACTGAAATGTTCTGTCCTAAAACTTGAATCTCATAAAAAATGTGTTGATTACTTCCTAAGGATAGAGAGCAACTGTGGAAAAGCGAATATTGCTGCGGATGCTTGTCTTTGTAGCAAACTGGACTGCAAAGTCATTGAAACTACCTAGCGCTAGGTGGCAGCACAAACAAAATGTTTTCCTTTTTTTTTAATTGCGATCTGTCAAACGTCAGCTGTTGAAATTTCACACAAATTCATCGGTTTGTATATTTGTTGTAGTCGTTTGAAGTCAGCAACTCTTACATTTCTTGAAAAATGGAAAAAGTGGATTTGGTGCAGTGATTAAACACTATTATTTGAAAAGGAAAACGGCGAAGGAGACAAAAGCTCGTTAAAAGCTCGATAAATATTACGGCCAGTCTGCTCCGTCAGATTATAGTTATGATAAAATATTGGATTGCTGAATTTAAACACGGCGGAAAAAGCACTGCAATAATACCATCAACAGGAAGGCCAAAAGAGGTAGAAGATATCAAGGAAATTCTCGATATCGTTATGAATGATCGCCGAGTTACGCGAGATTGTTAAAATGGTAAACATATCATATGAACGTGTGTTCAACATTTTGCATGAACATTTGAAAAAGCTATCGGCAAGATGGGTGCCGCATTTGCTCAGTGTTGAACAAAAACGAGGTCGACAGACAGCGCTCACAGCGGTGTTTGGACATAATACAACGTAGTCCTGTTGATTTTTTGCATCGATTAATAACTTTTGATGAACCGTGGTTCCACCACTACCCACCTGAACCAAAAATCACTCGAAACCATGGGTAGAAGTGCTCCAAACAAGTCGAAAACAGTGAAATCGGCTGGCAAGGTTATGGCCACTGTATTTTGGGATGCACACGGAATATCGCTAAGCGATTATCTTGAAAAAGGATCACCATTTAGCTCCTAGTGACTTGTTCCGGTTTCGAAACTTGAAAAAATGGCTCGCAGCAAAAATATTCATCTCAAGCGAAGAAGTGATTACCTAAACGAACGCGAATTTGTATACGGTCCCAAAATCGTATAATTCAAATGGTATAAAAAAGTTGGAATATCGTCTTACTAACAGCCAGTTCGTCGATGTCGAAAGGATAATTTTATTCGCATTCTAGGCAAAAGAAAATTGATTTGGGTTTTTCCTAACTTTATTCTATGCGAACGATGTATCAAAATTCTATTAAAATACATGAGTACATGCTAACGAATAATAGTGACATAGATTCGAATGCGAGTGACTAGCTTACTTTTGTACACATTTTCATTCGATATCGACGAACAGGCTGTAAGTGTACTGAGCTAAAATCTGCATTGAGAAATAAATGGTTTTTGCAAAAAAAAAAAATGCTTTTTCCCTACTTAAGGCCCTGATTCACTATCCTACACGATCGTACGATTCATTCACAGGAAACTGTTTCAAAAGTCTGGCCGACTTGAAAAAATCGCTTCAAAATGGCGTTGTAGGCCTCACTATTATACAAGTATGATTGAAATAATTTATTTACACAATAAAACAACTAAAAACTTTTTATTAACATAATAATTTTACATTACTTAAATTTTTTTCTTGAGGAACAAACAATATTCTTATATTTTTCACAATGTTTTGAAAAGTTTCATAAAATTTTTCAAATCGCACGATTTGTCAAAAACTCTGTTGCACGGTTGCATTTTTAGCACTTTTTCAGCACACATGCTTTATTTAGTAGATCGCACGATCGTGTATGATAGTGTAACAAGGCCTTTAGGTAGCTTCAATATCAATCCGTCCTCGTATCTTGCTACTTCTGTTCAACTTTGTTTTAATCCTGCAGCCCGTTTTAGATTGTATTAAAACTAAATCTTACAATATTTCATATTTTATAATTTATCTTAATACGACATTTGTAATTGATATTATGCAAATTATTATTAACAATCACAATACAAAAAAAAATATATATGTTAATAATAATCATGGCTCGAACCAATTGAAATTTAATACTCATAATAAATTTAATTTGTGCACAAAGAAAAAAGCTCTTGAAGACAGCAAAAAGAAATAATTTCAGTCATGCTTTAAAGTCGTTATTTTGTTTCCCATGACCTCGAAAATAAAGGAGTAATTTCAGTAGACAAATTGAGGTTTGGAACTAAAACGAAACTACTGTTGCAAGTCCAATTACCATAATAATGGGCAAATAGCTAAAAACAACGAAAATTGGTTACTGAGCGAGACAAACAAAAGCAACAACGTGATTTCTTTTTCGTTTTGAATAAAACTGAACCATAAATATTCGCAGCTCTGATTCTGCTGTGATGCCAAATTCAATTCAGCAAATCAGCCTGAATGGTGGCAACAAAAGTTCACGTTGGATGTTACCATTTCTTGGATGGCGATGGCCCCTCTCTTTTTAATGCAGATTTATTTCATCTATCTTTTGTTGCTTCTTTGTCCCGATAACTTTGCAAAAAGGTGTAACAAATTAAAGTGAATAAAAGAAACTATTGCAGCAAGTTGATATTCTATTGTTTTTTTCTCACTAGTTGTAGTGTTTTGCCATATTTTCATTTTGTTGTCATTTCAAGTTGAATGCAAATTGTTCAGTTATTCTGTGGAAGATTCATTCATTTTTTTAATTTATGAAATTTCATTAACCCGCACACATTTATTTTAATGAAAACCATAAATATTGTTCATGATCTTTCCCATCATGAACAGAGTTGTTGATGCACATGAGGATGATGTTCAACTGGTTTTTGTCCGCATCATTTTTTTTTTTTTTGTTTTTTTTTTTGTTTGTTAATGTTGTTTTAATTTAATAACAATTTGCTGATATTTAAAACTATTTCGTGATTTTTATTAATTAATAAGCCTCGAAGCTATATTGTAATATGAACGTTTCGCTAAAATTAAATTTTCATCTCATAAAGTTAAATACAAAAAAAAAAAAAAAAAACATTATACAACTAAAATTTTAGCAGTTGTTTACGACACTAAAATAATGAAATATTAATATTTATTTTACTGTGTGAAATAGTTGAATATATTAGCTTTGTTCGAGGAAATTCCGGGTAAAGTCCGGTAAAGTAAATAAAAAATACTCTAAGAAGAGAAAAAATTTGCCCAAAATTGCTGGAACACAAAAAACCACATTTCAAGCCCGAAATTAAATATCAACACAAAAACAGCTGTTGTCTATTTATACAATTCACAAATTCAGTGTTCTCAACTTCTAAATTTTATAGCGCACTGAAATCCAATAAAAAGCTCGTACTTTTTTACAAACATACACGCAGTTGAACTTTTTGTTATTATATAAAATTAACAAACAAATAATATTTACTTTAATAAAAAAAATTTTACTAATTACATATATGTGAAAAAAACTGTGTATCACTTAGTTATTTTTCGAATTTTGTTTCATTTAAAAAGTAAATTAGTTTATTTTTATAAGCAAAGTTTTTTTACTCAATAAATTGTTGCATATTTACGGCCGTATTCATAAAAAATATTGTATGTTTATTAAACACTTATTTGACAAATTTTCTACACAAATTTGTCAAATAACAGTTTAATATAAAGGGTGGTTAAATTTCAAGGGCCGATGTTGATTTTAAATAAAACACAAACTATTTAGGAAATTATTGTAATTTTTTTTATTATGATATATTGGTATTACTCAATTATGTATGGAACAAAATATCGGCCAAATGGGCACCGTGACCACGGCGGCTCACCTCCATCCGATGGTCCAAATTTTCGATGACCCTAAGGCATAATGGAGGTTCTATGCCGTTAATGTGCCGAATTATCTCATCCTTTAGCTGTTGAATTGTTGCTGGCTTATCGACGTACACCTTTTCTTTCAAATAACCCCAAAGAAAAAAGTCCAACGGTATCAAATCACATGATCTTGGCGGCCAATTGACATCGCCATTACGTGAGATAACACGGCCATTGAATTTGTTGCGCAAAAGAGCAATTGTTTCGTTAGCTGTGTGGCAAGTGGCACCGTCCTGCTGAAACCACATATCGTCTACATCCATATCTTCCAATTCAGGCCATAAAAAGTTCGTTATCATCTCACAATAGCGAACACCATTCACAGTAACTGCCTGACCAGCCTCATTTTGGAAAAAATACGGCCCGATGATGCCGTCAGCACATAAACCGCACCAAACAGTCACTCTTTGTGGGTGCATTGGTTTTTCAACAGTCACTCTTGGATTCTCATTCGCCCAAATGCGGCAATTCTGTTTATTGACGAATCCACTGAGGTGAAAATGTGCCTCATCACTGAAGATGAAGTGCACGATATGCATTTTGATAATAATAAGTCTGGATTACTTTAACACCTTGTTGGATTGTGTATCTCTCCATGGTTCAAATTGAGTAAGTCTGAAATAGAGAAATGTCAAATAAAATTCGGAAAAAAAAATTGGCGTTTAGGTTCACATTCAACATCGGCCCTTAAAATTTAACCACCGGATACATACAATATATTTTATGAATATGGCCATTAGTTTGTTTTTTTTAACAAAATTCATATAAAATCAATTTTTTTATGGATGGTAACAAATTATTAGCAAAATATTGATGTCAAATAAAATTTGTAAAGTTTTGCTGCAATAAATTGAGATTAGTGAAAAGCCAAAACGAAATGCAAAAAATATATCGCTCCTTTATTGCAACATAGTCATAACTCAAAAAAGCTTGTTTCGAGAAAAACATATTTCACATTTTTAGCTTCCATACAAGTCATAGAAATTTTTTTTAGAAAATATCTCTTAAAGGAAACAGTTTAAAAGTAATTTAAATAAATTTTTGGCACAATATAAAAGGTGATACTGTTAACAATTCTGCATTGTTAACTCGACAAGCCAATTTTTTGAGATATGACTATGTTGCAATAAAGGAACGGATTATTCACTTTATTAACTTCTAATATTGATACCAGTCTAAAAATTACAAACTTTTTTATGTTTCCTAGCTGCCTATATCACGACATTTCATAGGAGCTGCCCTAATCATCAGCTATTAATTTTTTTGAAAGATGTAAAGAAAAGAAGAGATGTGTGCAAAAGAAAAGGCTTGTGTTTTGACAGGTATTATTAAAAGATGTTTCTTTTTAAATTCGCCATAATTTATTTAAAATATTGGAATATAAAGTTAAATGTTTGAGAATAACTTTTTGCCCAAGTCTACTGATGATTAGGGTAGCTCCTATAAACTATCGACATATAGACAGGCAGGAATATATATATATTTTATATTTTTTTAATTAGTAACAAGTATTGTTCAAATCAGATACAGGATCACACTAGTGATGTATTTATTTTAAATACTATGAAAACAGCTGTTAAATTAAAAAGTAACTTCACTTATTAAAACGCTTGAAAACTAAAACATGGGCACATGATATTGATTAGTTCGTTGGTCGCCGGCGTAATTAATCTAAATAAACCTATTGCAAAGTTTGCCGCTTAGAACGAATTTCGTTCGACACCAAAATTGTGCGTATTTTCATAGGGCTAGAGCACACGAAAACAATTTTTTACCGAACAATTTTTGTTCTAATCCATCACACATGAGAGTAATTCATCTGGCATAATACGCTGGTGTTTTGTGGATTAGTGTTTTTGTATTCATTTGCCCGGTGACGAACGTCATGAGGATTCATCGTGAAAAACACGATGTTAAATCATCAATAACAGATGCTGAATTTTCCTTTGAATCGTGCATGCATTTTTTAAGCAATTGTTGTCCAAAATTTCCTATATAACCCGAACTGATTTTGCTCGCTAGACGTCTGCATATCTGTGAGCCCCAGCAGGTTTATCATTGATATTCACATGTGAATTTTTATGGTATTCCTTGCCATCGCAGAAACTCGTGGCAATCAAAATGACTTCAACTCCTCTGTGAATTTTTCTTTTATATGGAGTTATAACAGGGACAAGAAGAGGTATGTCTTACTATCGTTTCAGAAATGAATTTTTATGCAATGAGTTGACATCCTGGATAAACCAAGCAATGTTTTTTTTGTACTATGAGAAAAAACACATAACGGGTATCCACCGGGAAGGTATACTACTTTGTTTTGGCGCCATTTTGGTAAACCTTAGTCTTGAGAAACGACAGAAGGTCATGCTTCTATAACAGAAAGTATAATGGACCTCCCGGAGTATATTGAATACTGCCCGACAAGAAGATGGACGTAATCTTATCAAGAAAGGCCTAGGCAGCGATCCAAATAGGTCGCCAAGAGGACGTACTTGAGATATATGTAGATGGATCCAAGTTGCACCTGGGAGTTGGTGACGGCTTCGTTATCCCCCAGCATCAGAGGAGAGGTTTAAGCAATATGATGAGTGTAGCGTAATGCAGGCTGAAATTACAGCTATAATGAGAGCAGCTAATTGGTTGAGGCACTATAGGGTATACCGGGTGAATATCCGAATCTGTAATGCTGATAAGGCCGCGTTAAAGGCGCTTGTGGGGGCTTATACAAGGTATAGGTTAGTTCAAGAATGCCGGATATCTCTTAATGAGATAGCAAGACATTCAAACCTGGAGCTTTTCTGGGTATCGGGGCACAGTGGAGTATCCGGAAATATTGTGACGGATGAGCTGGAGAAAGCTGGGGCTCGTCTATAGCGAGAGGACATTGATACGATGGTAAGAGTCCCGCTTAAAATCTGTAAGAACCAAGTGCAGCGTCAACTTGTAGGGACTGCACAGGACAGATGGTCTGGCGAGATTACCTGCTGAGTAGCGTGGTTAACATGGCCTGCGTATGATCGTAGGATCAGTACGGTCCTGAGAGCTCTTCCCCGGCAAAGGTTGCGTACTTTGCTGGCAGTTTGACAGGACATTGTCACATAGGGGCGCATGCTAGGAGGTTAAATTTCCATTTCATGATTTCTATAGAAGTTGTGGTGATGAGGAAGAGAGTGTTGAGCACTTCCTCTGTTAGTGCCCGGCTCTCTGTTCTATGAGAGCGCTGTATCTAGGCGGACCGATGCTGCACGGTTTAGCAGATATATCGGAATGTGGAGTGAATGGACTGGATTTCTTTATCCGGCTTTCGGGTTGGTTTGGATCTGAACCGTCGGAGGAAATGAAATTTAAGTCTCATAGGCTGCCTTCCTTTCTCAGGCAACACAACAGAACCAAGGAAAGAGCCAAGTGGGCTGGTTTCATGAAACTGGTGGCCTGTAAAACCTAACCTAACATTGCCTTCATTAAAAGGGACAGTCTGGTGAAACTAGGTCAGGAGGAATTACTGGATCTTACTTTTTTGAAAATGAAAACGGCTTAACGGTAACTATGAATGGGGAACGATATCGTGATATGATTGAAAACTTTTTAACGCTTGATTAATAGGTGTTATCAACAAGACTGTGCCACAGCAGAATTTTTTCTTTTTTTTTAATAATTCAATTATTTATTGTATCTTCTAAAAGAACTAACAATAAGTATGCAAATCTTAAAAGTAAAAATTCATTAATTAATGTAGAAAGAATTACAATAGAACTACTGCGAGCAGTATATCAACCCGGCGGACACTCTGCATTTAATAATGAGTTATATATTTCTGCAATCGCTAAAGAAGAATTGTAGCAGACAAATTACACCAGAGTTCAGCTTTGTGTCAACTCATAACAGACAATTTCTAGTACATTTATGGCGATTCGTCAATAATAATGTCTGCAAATCCCTCCTTAGTTGTACCGTTGCGGCGTATATTCATTGAAGAAAATTTCACAATCGACATTTTCATAGAAATCGCACATTGAAACGAATCACAGATGAAAAAATCAATATGAAAAAGTCGCTCAAATAACAACATCGGGTGATTGTTTGGCGTGTAATTGTATCGGGTTTGTACTGCTTGCACGAGTAAGAAGCTGGGTGCAAAACTACGCCGGTATAGTATCCCTTCATCCCCTTCGCCAACAAGCTGTCAGAACAATTGTTCTAGTGATAGACCATATGCGCAAAAGTATTTTACGTTTAACAACGAATCGTTAAATATCTAATTATTAACAATGAAATTGCTTCTTCTATGAAGCTTCAATGAAAGTAGCTTCTTAAAACTACCAATATCTTTTATATTTCTTTTCTAGACAAAAGCCATAATTTATTTAATACAGCGGCTTAAACATCATTTCAATTCACGAAATTCGAAACTTTCTGTCTGTTAATTTGAAATAAAACCATAATTGACATAAATTCCTAGAAAAGGATAAAAAAAGCACGAAACTGGTGTGAGAAATACTTATATTGAAATTGATCAAATTAAGAGACGAAACAGAAACAGAAAAAGAAAATATATCAACAGGAAATTTCATTTAACACTTCCACGAAACAACTAAATAAATAATAAATCAACCAAAAAATCACAAACAAAATCAAATAATATTCTTCATGCTGGTAACAGCAAACAGCAAAACAATTGAATCTTGAAATATTTTTTTACGAATTTATTAGAAAGATTTCGTTTGTTCCCACACAATAATACGAGTAAGTTGCCCTTTTTGTGTGATCTCTGCTGAATTGTGCTTTAATATCCAAAAGGGACTACTGCAAACAAAGGTAAAAAATGCAAAACCCAACAAACAAAAAAATAAACCTTGAAATGATTTTTAGGCAAAACGTGTACTGATTTGAGCTTTCGCTTTATTTTAGTTCCATTTTTTTGTTCCATTGTATTGTGTGCAACAAAACGTTTTCCAGCTAAATAAGCAAGTGGCATCATCGTCACCGTCAACCTTTTTGTGAGATCATGATCACGATTTTCAGCAGATGATTAACAGTAGTGAGTTATTTTTTACCTTCTTGAGAATTGTTTTATTTAGCTAATAATTATATCTTAAAAGGTAAACAGTGGGCCCGCAAGACCTTTGTATTACGTTACAACATTTTCTTAATGAGACCAATACAACAGATTTTTAAGACATAATGTGGAAATTGATTTACCTCAGCACCAGCGTTGTCAACTTTAAAATTTCAAAACGCTCCAAAATGGGGGAAAAACGCGTTATTTCAACAAAAACGCACCGAGGTTTTAATTTTTTCCTTTAATTTTTAAAAATCTATTTTATATTTTAAGAAGTACAATATTTTTATATTAAAAATACGACAATGAAACAGCCTTTTAAGCCACTATTATACAATAAAACTAGGTCTGATAGCACCGCCTGATGGAATGCCATCAAATTTGTTCAATAGCTAGAATTCGTGTTTGTCAAACTTGGCCTCTAGTATGACACCGTTAGTTTTATTAAGATAATGTTACCTCTACAATAATTATAACCATATTTTATCAAATTTATTTTTAAGCAATATCATTTAATTATATTTCCTGTCGATCGAAATCAGCTGTTACTTTTACTGCCTGCTGTTACTTTTACTTTTACTGGGACCCAAAATACCTGCTTACTGTCGTCAAAATTATATTTCAGGAGCATACAACAATTACTGCCGAAAGAATTTACGTTTATTGGATCATTAAAAATTATAAAATCGTACTATAAGCCTTCAGTTTCGATTAATAGCGATTCTATCAAACACAGCGTAAACGGTGCCTTTAAAAGAATTTATTGAAATATACGAAAATTTGCCAGAATTATAACAAATAAAAGTTTGCCGTAATCTAAATTTAATGCAAACTTTTTGGAAAAACTTTATAATTAATTTAATAATTTGGTAATTTCTCAATTACCAAAACCGTAACGAATTCACGAATCATCATAAATACGATCTTCTCTGTTCAAAGGCTGGTATTATTGCAATATTTGACAAACTTGGCTTGATCGTTTAATAGCAAAACACTCTCTAAAAACAGCAAATTTTATAAAACGAAATGTTTCGTTTTCTTTCGAGAATGCGCATAATGTACAACAGCAAGATTTTCTTACTTTGTGCATACAACATGGTAAGTTTTCCACGAAAAATGAAATGAGAAAATTTTGGACACTTGAATAAACTGTTTTCTTACATTAAAAGAAAAAGTTGAGTTGAATTTGATTTTGTGCCACCGAAATTTAAAAAACGCACCGAAAATTAAAAAAAAGTGCACCCGGCACCGACTAAAGAATTTTTCGCACAAATAATTTTAAAAAGCACCAAAAACGGTGCGAAACGAACCGAGTTGACAACGCCTTGGCGGCCTTATTTGATGATGGACCAGCTCCGCTGGGGGAATTATTACCGTGTGACGTAAAAGGCTGACACATTTTGCAACTTTTTTCATATGCTTGTAGCCACATGGAAAAACTCCTTGCTGAAGTGTTCGGGTTTTCTGTTCCCTCCTGTATGCAATTTCCCAGAAGTAAATAGAAGACAAGGCTTTATGATTTGCTACGTCAAAGCCAATTAAAAGTATTAGCCCTTAACTAGCTGACCTGTCTAATCACCACTTCTGGTTGTTTAAATTATAGGTATTAGCCCCCGAAAAACGGCTTTACAACATAGTTATCAGGGAAACCAATACCCCTTCTTATAATTTTAGGTACAAACTACAGCCAAAACGTTTCAACCAAAGCAGGCACCTCAACCATGAACACAACATAAGTATTTATTTATTCATCAATAACTATTTTGTCCCTCACATATAATGCGCTGGCAATCCTCGAAACACTTCTGCAACGCGCTTTTTGGTACACCAACAGCTCCTGTTTCGATTTTTCCTTTATCTCCGCAATCGTAGCAAAACGCTTTCCTTTCATCGGTGTCTTCAGTTTTGTGAAGAGGAAAAGGTCAGCGGGGGCCAAGTCCGGTGAATACGTTGAGGCATGATAACGGTTCCGTTTTTGGCCAAAAACTCACGCACAAGCATCGATGTGTGAGCTTTTTTTAACTTGGACCAGAACTCAGGGGATGACCCCTATATATGCAGCGCATTGTACTGGAACATGGTGCAAAATCCTTGATTCTTTTTTCCACAATTCTGTGCGTTTCTGACGAATAGCTTCGCACAAACAGCGCATAGCTTCAAGATAGTATTTATTCCTTATTGACCGTACGAAGGTAGTATTCCTCATTGCAGTCGAAGAAAACAGTGAGCAAAACCTTCACATTTGACCGAACTTGACGTGATTTTTTCGCTGTTGGCTCTTCTGGACGCTTTCATTGGGCTGATTGGGCTTTAGTTTCAATGCCATAGCCATACACTCTAGATTCGTCACCAGTTATGACCTTCTTGAGGAAATCTGGATCTTCGTTGACGATGTTCAACAACTCCTGTGCGATGTCCATGCGACGTTGTTTTTGCTCAAAACTTAGCCATTTTAGAACAATTTTCGCAGCCGCACGTTTCATGAAACGGTTATACCACAAGCTTGTGTTCTGCTCATAGTAGACTCATCAAACGCCACAGCCAACATTTCAAGTGTCCTTGCGCATTTAATTTCATTTTTTACACAAAACTTAATAGTGTCTTTGATCCATTTTTTCGAATAGTAAAAAAATTGAAGAGCACAACAAAATACGACTAACCTTTTTAGCTGACAAAAACAAACTGGCACTCCAAAAGGCATGATATTGCCAACATATATAACAGACATAAATACCAAATATCGGAAAAAAAGCGAAAATCGAACATACGTAACTCACGAAATTTGAAAATAACGGTTATTTTTTATTATTTGCTTGGAGATGTTCCCCACGTTTCAGTTCAGTAAATAGTGCTTAATTCTGGTTTTTAATCGAATTGCCGATCCTCCAATTGATCTTCCACGGGAGTCTTTAGTGTCATATAATGTGTAGCCATTAATTTTGAAAGCCTTTTGAAGTATAATTAAAAGGAACAAGTAAGAATGTGGTATATTCGGCTGGACCGAATCTAAAATACCCTTCACGATAGTCACGTATATGTATAGTATATATTACAAATTTGTACTGAATGTGCTCGGATGTATATGGAGCGATATCGGGGAAAAAATATATTTGCCTTGTAATCACCATTCCATAAAAGAAATCTTTCATGGACATTTTTATGGAAAAATTTGTTTAAGCTATATCTCGATTATATATGAACCGATATCGGAATTTTTCATAGTTATATAATCTTATTTTATTACCAGAACTGCTTTTAAGCAAAAAAAAGTTGTTTAAGTTCTCTTACGCGACATTTCCATGAAAAACCTGGTTTAGACTATATCTAGGGTATATATGGACCGATGTCGGAAATTTTCATTTTCCATATTTATATAACCTCTTAGTACCAGAGCTGCCTTTAAGCAAAAAAAAAGTTGTTTAAGTTCGCTTACGCAACATTTTCATGAAAACCCCGGTTTAGGCTATATCTTGGGTATATATGGACCGATATCGGAAATTTTCATTTTGTATATTTATATAACCTAATGTTATTACCAGAGCTGCCTTTAAGCAAAAAAAATTTGTTTAAGTTCGCTTACGCGACATTTTCATGAAAAACCCGGTTTAGGCTATATCTCGGGTATATATGGACCGATATCGAAAATTTTAATTTTCCATATTTATATAATCTCATTTTATTACCAGAACTGCTTTTAAGCAAAAAAAGTTGTTTAAGTTCGCTTACGCGACATTTTCATGAAAACCCCGGTTTAGGCTATATCTCGAGTATATATGGACCGATATCGAAAATTTTCATTTTCCATATATATAACCCCATTTTATTACCAGAACTGCCTTTAAGCAAAAAAAGGTGTTCAAGTTTCATTTTCAAGAAAACCCCGGTTTAGGCTATATCTATATCTAGCAGAATAAAAGATGTTAAGATAATTGTCTGAACATTTTTTGTATTATATATAACAAATATCGTGCGTTTGGTTGGACTACTCTTTGCAAAAATAACAATGAAAGTTTAAAGAACATTAACAAAAGCTTCAGAAAGAAATCTTTCATACTCGTAGTGCTAGACTATTTTTATCCTACATCAATTTTAATAACGAGTGATTTTTTTGCTATTATCTCTTTGGCAACACTAGTTTTGACAGCTCACGCACGCTTTGTATCTTGTGTCACTGTCAAACATCTTCAGTTTGGTCTATAAACAAAGGAACAACGCTTGCAAATTATTGAATTTTATTACCAAAATGCGTGCTCTGTTAAGAAAGTTCATCGCGCGCTTCTTCCATTTTATGGTCAGTTTAATCGACCTACTGAGGCTTCTTCCTATTCGGGCTATTGTAAAAAAATTTCGCACCAAATTTACATTGTTGGACATTAAACCACCAACACGCTTACGTAGAGTGCGAACTGAAGAAAATATCGCAGCCGTATCGGCCAGTGTTGGTGATGACCGTGAATTATCGATTCGGCGCCGTTCGCAGCAATTGGGCCTCTGTTACTCCACTACGTGGAAAATTTTGTATAGGATAAAATTGGTGCTATGAAAATGTTTTACAGTCTTTACGCAATTTAAAATAAGATTTAAAACTATTATTACGAAAAACTAAACTTTACACCTCTAAAAAAAATATTTTTGGCGCCATACAACATGAATTTTACTGCATTGGCAAACCAGGAACTTCTTTAAATAAATTAAATAAAGTTATAAATTATTTTACAGATGTTGCGCATTAAGCTAAAAACATATTTTTTGTTATCATAAAATATGTAATATCACGTTAAAAATAAATTTAAAAAAAGTTGTTATGCCTTACTCAAAGCTCAGGTTACCGCACGAGGAAAGAAATTTATATTAAACAAAATTTAAAACGAAAAAAAGCTGCATTAAAATTATGCACGTATGTGCGTGATCTTGAAATTATATTGAGACACGTTTTGTTTTTAAAAGGCAAAAGGAAAAAAAGGATCAGTTTTAACGTTATTGACCTCTGATCTGTAATGATCCATCTTATACAATCTTTTGTGCACTTTTTCTTACTTTTAACACAAAAACACAAGCACCACCACCGACTACATACATACACATATTTACACTCGTTGTAAGCACACAAAAAATCAAAGATACAATGTGAAAAAGATCAGAAACTTGTAAAACTTTTAAAACATGATCGCTAAATGCAAAAAAAAAGAAACAAAAATCTCTTCATTGATCTTTTTGCTCTGCGCAATTGTACAAAAAAGTTCAATACATTTACTTTTGCTTTATTTTCTATATAAATTGTTTTATTTTTTTTTTTTCTTCTTCTTGAGAAAATGATAGTCCATACAAAAAAAAAGCCAACTTTACATGCTTGAATTGTATTGATCATAATGGTGATCGTCATCGTAGCCAGACAAAAGATCAACATCACTTAAATAATTTTATGATGTTGATGTTGAAGACGAGCGACCAAGAGGCCAAATCGTAGTTGTACCTTTTGTATTTACAACTGCAACTTAATAACCTCAAAAAAAAGCAAGAAACTACAACAAAAAAGCTAAGCAAACAATTCAATTTTCCAGCCTTTAAGCTACAAACAACAAATTGTACTTTTAAAGGTTCACCTTGGTTGGCAATCTTACAACCAACAAAACATTCAAACAGATTTATGGTAATAAAATTGCATCAGGTTATTGTTGCTAAAACAAATTTTCAAAACCAACACAACAAACCGTAATAATATTCAATAAAACAACTTAAAAGAGAAAGATTCAAATTGCATCTCTATTGTTGATGTTAACTAAAATTAACAATGGAAATGTTTTTTTTCTTCTTCTTCTTCTTAAAAAGAAACTAGAAGTACTCGTACATGTTGAACTAATATTTTATTTTCCCTCATCTAATTCATGTATTTGTTGTAAAAGCTGTTATTTAAAAATAACGGCAATAATTTGTTTGTTTTGAATATCTTGTCAAAGACACAATACTTATTTTTTTTTATTTTTTACTTTTTTTCAAGAATATAAGTTTATTTGTTAACTAAATGTTAATTGTTGTGATTTGCGGAAATTAACTTTTCCCACACGCAAAGAAAAGGTAGTTTAAAATATGGTTACAACAACATTAATATATATGCTATAACAATGTGTGTTATTGTTAAAAACAGTGTATATTCAATTTAATTACAGTTTATTGCTCTAAAACTATGTTATTGTGTGCATTTCTGTAATACTATTGTTACCGTCTATAAATTTCGAGATATGGTTGCACACAACAATAGCATTTTGTTTAAAACAACAATAGTTATTATCACACCCACTATCACACCCACTAACCAACAACACTATGACGTAGGCAACCTAACTTCTGGCCACAAAGTAGAACAGAGGTGTCACGCGGCGGAAAAGAGACAACTAATAGGACGAAATTCAGTGCATCGCACTCATTCGCGTCTCTCCGCGCTTTGTGCTATATTCGTAAGAATAATAGTCAAAGCAAAATTAAACTATATTTTACAGCAAAAAAGTTTGCGAAAAGTTTTTACTTTGTGGAAAAGTTTTATTAAATTGTGAAAAAATTGTGATCTTTTTGTTTTTATTAAAGAAAAATTAATTCAGTTGTGCCAAAAAGTGTTTATTAAAAGTATTCTTTTATTTTGCAGGATAGCAAAAAGGTAAGTACAAATATACTGTGTTTTTATCATTTTAGTTTTAAAATATGCTCATTTGTTTCGCATACATCAAGTCCTGCCTTTAGACACAATGTAGACAGCATTTGCAGCAGCTTTATTCTTTGTTAAAGCTTTGGATTGCTTTTTATTTGTGCTCAGCACATCAAAGCGTTGTGTTTCATCCCCTCCATTCTGATTTTAAGTCCACCAACCACAACATTTAAATAGTGTTCTTTTAGAGCAGTCAATTTTATACCAATTATAAGATCCAATTCCACCAAATTTTGTATGTTGTTTCTCCTGGAAACTATAATGCGGTAACAGGCTCGCCGTACATAAAAGTGTTCGTCGTGTTATATTAATTAAATTTACTATTTTTATTTTTGCCACAAAGTATAATTTTTGTGGAAAATGATAATTTTTATTTAACACCAGATTTTTTTCACAAGCACAATTTTTGTAAAACGTGTTATTTTTGTGTTTGTTTACATTAATATTCGTACACAAAATACTATATATCTGTCTCGCGTGACGCAACTCTCCATCAGCTGAGAAGTCGGTTTTACAAAAGTCACTTCTGACACCTCTGTGTACTCTGTGCTTCCGGCTAACCATATTATCTTTGTACCCAACCATACTATTGTCAAAGTCATGAACATTTCTATGGTCAACCATACTATTGTTGTTATCAACCATACTATTTTACATATAAATATATTAATATGGTTATGTATTACTCCTAATATTGCAATTTCAACGAAGTGCTTAATAACTATTTTTGACTTATTACAGTTAATGGAAAATTCAACATTAAAGACGGCATTTGTGCTTTCATCCCATCAAGAAACAACCCGGATAATTGTTCCGAATTATTTCTAATTATTTTATATCACAAAAATATAAATTTATATTTTAACTTTAATTTATTGTCATATGAACTGCTTTTTTTTTTTGAAAATGGTATAAGTCTACTTTTTAAAAAAAACTAAGTTAACGGTAGTTTTAATGAGCTACAGACACCTTCTCTCTATAGTAATAATCCAGCATTAAACACAATCGAGACAGCAGGCTACACGAACACACGACTATAAATGCCGCTGGCTACAAATGTAGCCTGTAGCCAGCTACATAATTATATTGAAGGCAGCAATTACATAATAAACAGCTGATATTGTTTTCTTTATCTTCTTACAAATATTAAAAAGCTTTTTGTGCTTATAAAACGGCTAAAGAAAATTTAGATAATTTTATAGTAGCTATTGCTAAAATAGTTTCAGCTACTTAGTATTCGATGTAATAGTATATATAAATATTAAAAAAAAATATTTGTAAATTACAATCAAAATCCACAATTAAAATAAAACTTCTGATATATAAACAGCTGCTTTTTGAATTTCAATGGTGCCACTTAAAATTTTTTTTAGCTGTTTCTAAAGCTATCAACTAGGTTGTGAAGAGTAAGAAAAAAGCAAGAAAATGCAATGAACTATTTAAAGACTAAAGTAATTTAAATATAACTCCATAATTTATAAACCAATATACTGAGATCGTTTTTTGGCAAGAATTATTATTAAACATTTTCAATTTAGAAATATACACTTTAATATACATATAAAAGAAGACGTGTGTGTGCATCCATAAATGGTTGTTGTTTTAATAATATTATAATAACAGAAAGAAAAGTATAAAACACTAACAAACATCTGTAATTTCCAATACTTGTAAGAACATGAATTTTTGTTTCGTTTTACGGAAAATGCAAATAAACGAAATTTCAGGTTATTGATTTTTGCAGGTATGAAAATTTGTTTATGTGTATTTTAGTTATTTAACAACTAAATTTTAAGTTATTCTCTTATATCTAAATGCTTCATTGTTTTCTGGCTAATAAAGTTCAAATGTGGCTTTCACCAAGCAGGATATTTATTTTCCAGTTATAACAATAATTGCTGCGATCAATTACAATATGTAATAATACCAGAAAATGTAAAATTGATTGCTTTTACTCTTGGGCCACATATGCTTTTTATAAGCACACAGAACTTAAATTATCCGACATTATAAATAACAATACTTTTTCCCAATTCGTTTTACCAAAAACAACACATATGAATATATGATACATAAACAAATTTTTAGATTTAAATAAGATTTTTTTCTATATATAATATACTCGTATAAAGAAATAATATATAAAAACACAAACATCGCCATAAACTTGTCTTAAAAATGGGTAGAATCAACTTTTAAAATGGTTAACTTAAAAAGTGCTTAACAACACATTTAATTGTATTTATCGTAAAAATTATTGCTAAAGCTGTTTAACTTTTTTATGAATACAATTTCTAAATTTCTTTTCAAAGCACTAATTTATTTGTATTCGGTTGACACATTGACATCACTAGCAAAGCTTTTGTAGCCAACAAAAATAGAAATTAGTTTAATTGGACTACAACGACAAAATCAGCATGGACAACAACCTGCAGCCGTGCTGCTTGCTGTCTTCAAAATAATCATTCTCATAAGAACACGTGTATTTTAATTTTGAGCTTTTGTAGCTTGTAGCCTGCTGTCTCGAATGTGTTTACTGCTTCAGAGTTTCAATACGGTTCTTTTTTGAAATAAAATAAACAAAAACAGTTTTGCTGTGCAATGTTATCGCAAACAGATTTCTTTTGAAAGTGGAATAAGTCCATTCCTAATACATAAGAATATAACAAAAAAAAATTTTTTATTGCAATTATTATTGATTATTGCACGCTGATCGCTTATGTAGTGCTAATGTATTAAAAACGACATTGTTGTTCTGATGAAATTATGAGAAGTTTTGTATAGTTATACTACGGACCTTGGTTCTTATGCAAATAGTATTATTTAAATATAATTGCTGTTAAACTAGAAAATTAAACGTTTAAATAAATAATATTAGTTGTTACAATAAATTCATATACTTGTGAAGAATACGACAATCCGTCAATTTGGTCTGAAAGTGATGTTGGTAAGTAAGAGCCAGAAAGATCTTAATGATTTTTATAATAATTGAAATAAACTCCTACTAAACTTGGTTATTCGTATATTTATATGTCTTCATTTTAACTATTACTTTTTACATAAAAATCCAATTCAGTAAAGCATTTATGTCTGCAAATATATGGACTTATTACTTTACTATTTTTATTGCTTGCAAAATGTTCTTTTTGAAAGTGGCATAAGTCCATGTGGAGAAAAGAAAATCGTTTATTTTTTCAAATAATTTTTGTAAATATTATTTCACAACAAACTTTAAAAGGTTTATAGTGTAAATAACATCACTCGAACTGATTAAAGTTGGCCAATATTTTTAACTTGATTCAAACTCAAACCCTCAATATCTCAATATATGAAAAAAAAACCAGTTCATATTAAATTATGACAAAAATATGGTTCTATTGAAATAAAGTTATTTGCAACATTAGTATAGTTCTTTAATGAAAGTAATGGGTTTATATATTTCTTGGAGGTTAACATTTGCGGAGTTATAGTCGGTATACGGCCACAAATGTTGGAAAAAGTCATCGAAAATTTGACGTCCAGATTAGATTGATATCGAGCCAATCGTGGTAGTCATATGCCTCAAGTTATATTTAAATTATAATGTCAAAATATTATCTTCCTATATTTCTATATTTTTATTTATAATTATAAGAATAATTGCCGCGATCCTAGTGGGTGCTGATGAGCAGTGTAGCGTTTGCGAAACATCGAGTTTTCCCCCAGCTTTAGTATACTCAATTATTTTTTCCTGTCTTCTTTGATCAAGAGTTATTGATCGCGGCAATTATTGTTATAATTATAAATAAAAATATTTCTTGGCTTTAGTCAGGATTGAACTTAAGCCAGATAAATGATACCAACCCATCATCATATAATATTAGAAATATTAAAATAAGTTCGACTATTTAACATTAATACATACAAATAATATTTTTCGAATAAAGCAAATAAAGTAAATTTAAAAAAGAAAAGCATCAATGTTTTATTTCACTTCAAAGTTCTCCATCTACGAGTATAAAAAAAACTCCTTTATATCAAGAAAAAAATAGAATAAATAATATGTTTTAAACGCAGTAAAACGAAGAGATTATGCGAAAACATCCAATGCCATCATTATAAAAATAAAAAAGATTCGCGACTGCCACTTATAATCCTTAACTGATGGTTTAGCTTGATCTCTTAACAGTCTTCAATTCATTAGCTAAGCGATATTTCAAAAGTCTGTCATATAATGACCATATTAATAATGTTAATGTTACAATAATATTGCATATTTGTCTTCAGCAACCATTAAAAAACATTTATGTAGAATAAATGCAAGTAAGTAGCAGTGTTTCCATGCACTTTATGCCATCTGTCAGCGCAAGTTGAACAGAAAACAAAATTTCAGTAGTTATGACCTTCACTCTAACCTCACATATTGAACATCTGAAAGAGAAACAGTATTCCTATTGGGCATACTCGTATTATAGCAAATAGCAGTAACATTTAATCGAGCGGCAGCCGCCAACAAATATTGAAATCTTCCAACATCATTCCCAAACAATAAGATGATGCCAATAAGTCCATCTGCGAGTAAAAGCTCAAACATCATTCACACACAAACATAAAAATGAACGAAAAAGACCTTTCATTTATTACAAAATCAAGCATGAACAATTTAACTGATCTTTGTTCACATATTTACTCGTACCAACTAACCAACCGATCTGTTGAAAATGTTGATGATGATCATCATCAGTATAAATTTAACTGAAAAGAACAGAATAAGCAACCAAAAAAGAAAAAAAGTTAAAATAAAGATTTACAACAATCGTCTGGTAAAACATTAAACATAAATGATCTTGCCGAAAGGTCATTGTGATCATTTCCGCATGATTACAAATCAACAGATAAAAAGTAGTTGTAGTGTAACAAATAATAAAAGATGCAAAAGATTTACATCGGAAATATGTTTAATGTTATCAATATGTAGAATTTAAACAATTTATTGTAGACTTAAGAAGTCTTCGAGACTTTCCGATCGTGTTGGCAATACGCAATAGCATTCTCATAAGGAAACCGACGATAGCAAATGCTTTGGGTGCCTCGATGGCTAATTTGGTACAGTCTCGATGTCGCAGGTTCGACTCCTGCCTCATACCCTGGGTGTTATTGCAGACAAGCAAAAAAGCTTCGCAGCTTTTGTGTTTGTTTTATAAAAAAAAAGATATATATGTATACATATCAGTAGCTATAGTACAGTCGTCGCACACAGTAAACGTATGTTCACTGGGTCGCACAGATCTATTACGTTTGAAACGGTAATAGATCTGTGTTTTGTTCGGTAATCTGGCTGCTTCATCAACGCATCTTGGGCAGCAATGAGCTCGAGCATTTACGAGTAGAACAAAAAAGACTAATGTGCTATTCATAGAACACAAACGAGCGACTTGTCTAATAAATTTATATGAAAATTCCTCAAAAAACTGAGTAACATTCATAAAAATTTTCTAAACGAGTTGCTCGTCTATGTTCTATGAACAGCACATAAATAAGTTGCTACACTTGCGCAGTGTTTACACGTGCAGGTGCACGTTGGAAAAACTCAACACATTTAAACTTTTTTACTAACACACTCATAGTTTCTGCACTTGCGGCCAACTTTCAGCTAAACTTTTTTTTAAGCATTTATTTATTTATTAAATCTTCAAAGTGAAATGACAATAAGTATTCAAATCTAAAAAAAAAATGCCTTAAGTACAGCCAATGTTAGACGAAAAATTTTATTTTACGGGAACTTTATCGGCAAGATCTCCTATTTAATGTTCTAATGGTAGCAATGGTATCCCTACTTGTCAACCGAGTATGGCCGCCTTAATTAAGTATATTGCGTGCAAGAGGATTTGGGTGAAGTTCTAGCTTACGAGTACTCTGTCTTTTAGCAGTGGAACACAGATATTTAGTTGCGCTGCTTTTAATTTCAACTGAGTGAATTTTGCATCAATGTGAGACTTCCACTTTAGCCTACGGTGGAGGTGAATACCAAGGTACTAGACTTCATTATGCTGCGTAATATGTGAGTTGTTAATGTGGATAGGCGAACATGTTTGTTTATAAAGTATGAATGTAACATGAGTACGTCTTTGTTCATTAACTTTATTTTCATGCACGCTGCAGAATGCTGTATCATCTGCAAAAGTTGAAGTATGGATTCCGGATCTCGTTGGCATGTCAGAGGCGTAAATAAAATATTAAGTAGGTCCCAGAATGCTAGCTTAGGAACTCTTACTTCGATTGGCTGTGAGGCTCTTATAAAATCACTATGTCTGGTAACAAATTCCCTGCCGCATAAGTAGCTTCCCAGAAGCTATTCACAATTGTTATTATTGTATGTAACCATATCTTGAAATATAAACATCATGTTAACAATAGAATTATAAAAATGTAAAAAGTAAAATATTTATAGAGCAAAAAACTATAATTATATCGATAATACAATGTTTTTAACAATAATCCATAATGTTATAGAATATATACTAGTGTTATTGCAACCATATTTCAAGCTGACTTTTCTCTATGTCTACACGCATAGAAAACGCAGTTTGAAATATTGTTGTAGCAACATTAGTATTTACTCTGTGATATTCCGTATTGTTGCCACTAGCAGTATATTATAATTTTTAATATAGTGCTATCCTCTATAAACATATCAGTGTTGAATGTGCAATGCTGCTATTGTTACATTTCTATCAGTTTAAAACATGGTTAAATGCAATAATATTGTTTAAAAAGATAGTTTGAATACAACAATAGCTTTTGTTATGTACAATAATATAATATTTTTTATGTAATATACAACACATTTCCATTAAACTTTATTGTTGTTGAACATATTTATATAAATGTTTATTTAATTTTTTTAAATTTTGAAGCAATCAGTCTATTTTTATATGTGTGTGTGTGTGTATTTTTTCAGTATTAATAATATTAAAAATAATAAAGATTATATAACTATAAGATTTATTAATTAGAGAAAATGGGCATAAAAATTAACATTTGGAAGTAAGAAGGTTTGTATATAAGGTTTATATTTAAATATATGTATGTATTTGTATTAATTTATTTGAATATGTATTTTTACAGATTTTTGCCCCCGAAGGAAAATATGTACTTCAAGTTTTCTAGAGAATATTAAATAAAAATATATATTAAATAATTTACATAAGTAAAAAATGATAACTGTTACCATATATATGGTTATATGGTATAATTTGGTTTTTGGCTGTGCTAGGTTTTATAAATAAATTTCGTATTGAAACCATATTATGTGGTTGTGTTCAACCATATAATTTAACAATAGTATTTTGCCCTAAAAATATTGTCACATAAAGCATTTTTTTTTTCTACGTGTACATAGGAGTATTGACGGTTACAAAGTAAATTGAGCGGATAGTTCAACCGTAATTTCCATTACTTTTGAAAACACGGAGCTATTTACAATTGGGCAGTATTTTTCTGCATTATTTGATTAACACAATTTTTCAGCCGTACGCTTCGTCTGTGGAATAAGATGCCTACAGACGTGTTTCCTGTCTGTTATAACGTTGGAAAGTGCAAGTTAAATGTTCACAAACACTACCCCCTCTTTCCCCCTCCTTACAACCTATTTTTCTAGTACAATGCACTGCACATGTAAGGGTTATCCTCTGAGTACTGGTCTAAGCATAAAAAAAATATTGATAAAGTGTTAAGGAACTCCCAAGCGTAGAATACCACTACTTCAAGACCAGTTCTGTAACGCCGCCCTATCCAGGAAACTTATTTGAGACGAAGTCGGTTAAAATCCTTTTAACTGTTTAAGTCGGTTAAAATCCTTTTAACGGTTCGAAATCGAAAAAATATCTTTTGCATAGTTAAAGATACTTTCGGGAATTGGTTGACTGTTTTCCGGCAGGTGAGAATTGCTTACAAAAATTTCAGCAAGCCTTAGGAAAATTTTTATGAACATTGGTGCAATAATACTTACCTATTTTGCAAAAAAAAAAAGAATTTACAAGGTGCTTTAATAATTTTAATGTAATAGATACGAGTATATAAATCAATTACTTCTGTAATCAAAAATACTTCCCAGCCTGTGAATTTAATGCAAAATACTTTATAAAATAGGAAAAAACTATACTATACTTTATGCCTAAATATATAGTAACAACAACATTTGCTCATAAGCTGGCATTGCCAATGATCACAGTTGTGTCTTGCAACACACATGTTGAACTCCCCAAGACATGCGGGTTAGAACTTCTTCATGCTATACAATCAAAATGCAATTTTCAATGATCATCTTTTAAAAGCAAAAAGTAACAAATGCAATAAACATAATTTTTGACCTTAAATACGACAAACTATACTTAAGTAAAGCACTAGAGCGTAAATGTTGGATTTATATTTAAATTTAACAGATTTGTTTTGAAACCAATACACTTGCAAAAAAAGATCATGGACGCAAAAACACAAATCCACATTGCACATACACAAGTTTTGGGTTTTTGGCGCACCTTCATGCTTTTATTTGTTGTAATTGTACCGCAATAATATTTATTATTAACATTATTCAATTACTGCATTACAACATCGTTTTATTGGACTTCGTTTACACAGCAACTCGTTTATTTGTTTTTAAACTTTTTCCATACGAACAGGCAAGAATTGCTTTCTGGCGTGATCTTTTGAGTAAACGAATTAAACTTCGTAAAACCACTTTTGGAGCACAAAATTACAATAACAGCAAATTGAAATTTCTCAGGAATCTTGACGCATTCTCTATTTGAAAATGAAAAATAAATACTTCATAAAAACTCTCTGGATCAAATGGAGAGCATAATTTAAAAAACAAAAGTAATGCAGCAAGAGAAGCTTAAAAGGGGGAAAACCTGTATGCAGGAGAAATATGGTATGAAAAAAGGAGAGTCTGAATTAAGGAGAATTGAGATTTTCTAAAGCCACATAATACCAGGAAATATAAAGGGGCTTGAAGGAGAAGCAGAAAAATTCCCACTAAATGAGTTGTGAATTAGGAGAACAGGCGGGGAGTTATAAATTTTCTTCCATAAAAATGGGATTTATAAAGGGGGTTGAAGGAGAAGCAGAAAAATTCCCACTAAATGAGTTGTGAATTAGGAGAACAGGCGGGGAGTTATAAAAATGGGATTTCAAAAAGAGCTTAAATTAAGGAGAACTGTAGTTTGGAGATTTTATAAAACCACACAATACTAGTGAATTAGGAGAAAAGGCGGGGAGTTATACATTTCCTTCAATAGAAAAAGGGATTTCTTAAATAAAGGAGAGCTTAAATTAAGGAGAACTAGAATTTGGAGATTTTATAAACGTGCACAATACTAGGAAGAATCAATAAAATAACCACTGTGAACTTGAGGATCAAAAACGGAGTTAACATTTTTATTTTTTTAAGGGGTTTTAAAAACGGGATCTGTTAACGAAAACTGAATTAAGGAGAATCGGCAATTGGAGATCTTATTAAACAGTAAAATATCATGGATGGGGCTAAAAGGAGAAACAAAAAAATAACTACTGCAGCTGGAGGTTTGAAGTGCGTGTGAGGAGAACACGTGGGAAGATGTAATTTTTCTTCAATAAAAATGGGATTTGAGAAAGGAGAATTGTTAATAAGCAAACAACTGAACTTGAATTAGGAGAATTGGTAATTTTAGATTTTATTAACCCGCAGAATAATAGGAAATATCAAGGGACTTGAATTGGGACCAAGAAAATATCCGCGACTCTTGACTGTGAACTAGGGGACTAAATGGGTAGTTAGAATTTTCCTTCAAGAAAAAAGGATTTCAGAAAGGAGAACTGCTAACGAAAATTTAATTAAGGGGAATTAGCATTTGGAGATCTTAAAAAAAGGTGGTAAAAGGAAAAGCAACAAAATATCCAGTGTAGAAGTTCTGGAGTGTGAACTAGGGGGGTTATCATATTTCTTCAAGAAAAAAGGGATTTCAGAAAGGAGAGCAATTGGAAGTCTTATTAAACCGTATTATACTAGTGAGTATGAAGGGGCTAAAAGGAGAAGCAACAAAATATCCACTGGTCGATGTTTGAAGAGTGAATGAGGTGAACAGATGGGGAGATCTATTTGCTTATTCAAGAAAAAAAGGGATTTGAGAAAGTAGAATAAATAATAAGAAAAAAATGCTTTTGAATTAAGGAGAATTGGCAATTAAAGATCTTATAAAACCACATAATCCCAAGGGATATGAAGGTATTAAAAGGAATAGCTACAAAATATACACCGGAGGAGGTTTCAAATGCGTGTGGGGGGAACACGTCGGGAGTTGTAATATTTCTTCAAGAAAAAGGGGCTTTAGAAAAGAGAGCTATTAATAAGGAGCTTGACTGAGGAGAATTGGTTATTTTAGATTTTGTAAAGCCGCATAATAATAGGAAAATGGACGGACTTGAAGGAGAATCAAAAAATATCCACTGTAGGAGTCTTAGAGCGTGAACCCTAGTTCCCCTAGGGATTAGATGAGGAGTTATCATTTTTCTTCAAGAAAAGGGATTTCAGAAAGGAGAGCTTTTAACGAAAAATTAATTAAGGAGAATTGGCAATTAGAGACCTTATTCAACCGCTCAATACTAAGGAGCATGAAGGGGTTCAAAGGAGACGCAACAAAATATCCACTGGAGGATGTTTGAAGTGTAAATAAGGTAAACAGATGGGAAATTGTAATTTTTCTTCAAGAAAACAGGAATTTCAAAAAGGAGAGCTGTGAACGAAAAATTAATTAAGGAGAATTGGCAATTGGAGATCTTATTCAATCGCATAATACTGGGGAGTATGAAAAGCAACAAATTATCCACTGGAGGTGCAATTGTTTGTGCAAGAAAATAGGGATTTCAGAAAGGAATATTAATAATAAGAAAAAACTGCCGGTGAATTAAGGAGAATTGGTAATTAGAAATTTTATAAAACCACATAATACTAGGAATTATAAAGGAGTTAAAAGGAGAAGCAACAGAATATCTTCTGGAGGAGGTTTGAAGTGCGTGTGAGGAGAACACGTGGGGAGTTGTAGTTGTTCTTCAATAAAAAAAGGAATTTTGGAAAGGAGAGATGTTAACGCAAAATGAATTAAGAAGAATTGGTAATTGGGGATCTTATAAAACCACATAATACTAGGGAATATGAAGATATTAAAAGGAGAAGCAACAAAATATGAAGAGAACACGTGGAGAGTTGTATTTGTCTTCAAAAAAAGAGATTTCAGAAAAGAGATCTATTAAACAAGGAAACAACTGAACTTTAATTAAGGAAAATTTGTTGTTTTAGATTTTATAAGGCCGCATAATTATAAAAAGGATGAAGGCACTAGAAGGAGAATAAAGAATATGTTCAATATCAAGATATTTAAAATATATCGGAAACTTAAAAATGATATTAGTCTTCGTAAGTAAAGAAAAGATTATTTGGTTTTTCTGTGGGAGAACCGAGATTATTGAAGAACTTCAACTAAAAGAAACGGTGTGGGAGCCCTTTTAAAATCAACGTATATGCATGTCGAAGAGCACCCATAAACATTTTAAATATGTATATTTTCAGGGTACTCCTCATTTCTTCAAAGGAACTTGGTTTAAAATAACTCATCTATTATTAAATAAGCAAAGTTTATTTTGGAAATGTATAGAAACATTCCAAAAATGGCTCTAAAAGGAAGCCAAATTATTAAGGAAATCATATTCATAACTTTATTTATAAAGCATAAACATTTACGTAATTTTCGCAGCTACAGCTATCGACGATTTGTAGAAGACCAAAAAGTCATAGAGAAAGCAGCTATTTATGTTTCTATCTTAGCTCCTGTATTTCTTCGTTTTCTAATAAATATGTGCTGGAAATTACATACTTATGTACATACATACATATGTATATCAAACGACCAAGATTCCTTGTGTATTTTCTCTGTTTAATTTGATATATGTACATACCTATAAAATACCTACTACATATGTATTTACAAATAGGTACATAATATGTATACAATATATGTAGTATGCCTTTCAGCATGTTTGTCAATGATATTTTAGAGTTGTTAATTGTGTAAAAATACATGCGTATGCTGATGGCATTCAGTTCCATATAGGTATCTAATCATGTTGCTGTTCTAGAGGATATGTGGCGTAGATTGAACCATGACCTGAATTCTATTGTTGGCTGCGCTAAACTTAATAATGTAATACTTAATCCAGAAAAATCATTTGTTTTATCAGTCAGTGGAGCAAAATTGTACTCCTACATTTGCCACATATTTGCGTTAGTAAAACGGTGCTCAAGTTTGTTAAAAAAGTAAAGTACTTGGGATTCTACAATTGAACGAAATGTTTTTCTTATAATGCGTAATTTAAGGATGTCCTTCGAAGTTGTCCCAATTGCAATGAAAAAGAAATTGTGGATTCAGCTTATATTACCGCTAATAACTTATTTTGCTGAAATTTATATTAATATTGCCCCCAATCATTAACAATGCAACTAGCTATATTTATATTATTTTTGCAAGGTTTATTGATAAGAAAAACTCCACCCTACTTGTATGAAAATCTTACTTCTGGAACTTCAACCCATTGCATGACACTACTAGTACCAAGATACTTACATCTCAATACATCCAGATTTTGTTTTCATTAACGCCATTGAAACGTGGAACTATTTATCCTTAAGCTTTAAACGTATACAAGCGAAAAACGGTTTTGCTAAAGCTCTCGTTGACTATTATTCAAAAATTATTAGCATTAAATTTCTCTCCATTTGATTTGTTATTCTAAAATATATTATATGTATGTTGCATTTGTATTTTTGACTTTAAAAAAAGGATTATTGTATATTTAAGTCCCTATTTATCACAAAGCGAGCGACTTCAGGACCAAAGTGAGCTGGACAATCTATACTATTCCGGGGTATCCAGCGGCCTGCCTACTTAACCTAAGCCCCTATTTTATAATAATATTTTGATATACGAATATATTCGTTTCTCCCGTTATCGAAAATGTTATGGAACCACAAAATCATAATATTCCTAATGTTCTTATTATGAAATAAAAACAAACACTTGAATTCACTGTTTACTTTTGTAAGAAATGTAAGGAAACGTTAATAGTATTATATTATTATTTAACTTATGGATGGAAATTACATACCTACATACATATGTACTGAATTACCTCCACGAAATTAAAATGCACAAATTCCTCATTTATAAAATTCATATTTCCTCCTTTTTAAACGAATTTCCCATAAATACACAATATTGCATTCTCCTCAAACAGTATTATTTTGTCTTCTCCTATAAACACCCTCTATAGACTCTACACACTGGTGTTTTCAAAACAGACAATAACCCTCAAAAACCTATATTTTCCACTCGCAAAATATCAAGCATGTAGCTTAAGTTAACGGAGAATAATATAAAAGGGAAATTTTAAAGAGACTTCAGATCACGAAGTCTCTCCAAAACGGGGTGTTTTGTTGTTTGTTTTAATCCACCGTACACATTTTTTACAATTTTATTTTTGAAGAGTAAATTATTTACGAAGAGAACAATAGAGCATAAAAAGGTCAGCGCCTGTTTGGATTTGTAACAGTATATTTATTTACAGTTATTGATTCGGGGGTGTGGGAACATTTTATTGTATTTTAGTAAAATGCAATAAAATAATATTTAAACAAATCTGTCATATAAGCGCAACATGCATATGTAAGTATGTGCACATGAATACAAAGATGTTTTAAATCCGTCAAGAGCAGTGTTGTCATATTTAGTATTCTAATAAATGCTATGTAAACCCTTTCTAAATAATGAATGAATTTTGCCTTTTTCCACATGAGTCTTAGAATAATAAGTTTTTGTCTCAAACACAATTCGTACATATGTAGGTATGTATAAAGTATATATATGTAAGTATTAGTAGTATAACTAATTTTGCCAGAATTAGCCCCCTGGACAAATCGCGTTGCGCTAGTGACTTAAAAAATATGTCGAAATTTGAAACAGATGTTGCAGGAGAAAACGAGATGTTAATTTCAGCTAGATTTTTAATAGAATATCTGTATAAAATTTCGTATCAAAACGGCCGAATAAATTACACAATATGCTTTGCAAACATGCGCGGTTGCCAGAAATGCAGATCTATATTTTGCAGATTTTTCCTCTCTAAAAACACTAAATGAAGATTTGAAGATTTTTGGCTTAAGAACGCAGATTTTACAAATTTTTAATAATTTAGTAACTTTTTGTACTTTTCCCCTTATATTTCTACTACCATCTTTTTCTATAATACCAATATCATGTTACGTTTTTACGACGATTTTTAAGCCAAGACTTTTTCATTAATTTTAATTTTTTTTAATTGTCGATTAAAAATCCGTTTGCCTCTTTTCATCTTTTGGCTTATATCGATGTCAGTCAAATGAAAATAAAACAATTTTAAAAACATAACAAATGAGTCAAAAGGAAACTAGAAAAAAACATGAAAAATGCTTTTCGTTGTGACAATTTTTCAGTACAACAAGAAATGCTGTTTAAGGCCATGTTACACTATCATACACGATCGTGCGATCTGCAAAGTAAAGCATGTGTGCTGAAAAAGTACTAAAAATGCAATCGTGCAACAGACTTTTTGAGAAATCGTGCGATTTGAAAAATTTTATGAAACTTTTCAAAACATTATGGTTTCTGTGCGATCAGTGTGATATATGTTGTTAAAAATATAAGAATATTGTTGGTGCCTCAAGAAAAAAATTTAAGTAATGTAAAATTATTATGTTAATAAGAGTTTTTAATTGTTTTATTGTGTATATAAATTATTTCAATCATACTTGTGTAATAGTGTGGCCTACAACGCCATTTTAAAACGATTTTTTCAAGTCGGCCAGACTATTGAAACAGTTTCCTGTGAAGGAATCGTACGATCGTGTAGGATAGTGAATCAAGGCCTTTAGACATAGCTTTAAACCATCCTGAAAATCTGCTCTATCTAAAATATTTATTTATTTATTTAACTATAGGAAGCGCAGCATGGGCGGAGTAACGAATACCTCATGCCCAGGATAGTAATAACAGTAATATGCAGCGGTGATGTGGCTAACTTACGACTTATGCCTTCACATGAGAAGTTGCCGCATGGTTAACAAATGAATACCTCAAAAAAACTGTAAACTAATACAATTAGTTGAGGCTAATAGTTAACCAGTGAGAGCGAGACGCAAAACTCTCGAAGGCCAAACAAGAACGACAAGTCAGATAATTACGATAACGCGAGAACTGTTCTCCAGCCCAGAGTTGTATCTTAAATAAAACCAGCTAATTCTGACATAATTTTCAAATTCGAACAGAGTTTAGTAAGTATATAATGATTTTACCACATTCGTCAGCAAATGTAATAAATTGCTTTTTAATATTCTGAAATGCATTATTTCTTTTAATATGTTGTTAATATTTTTAAAATTATTTAAAAAAAAAGAAGATTTTTTGAAGATTTGGAAAATAAAGTGCAGATTTTGCAGATTTTTTCATGAGAAATCCTTAAGTTTTGCAGATTTTACCTCTTTAAATTCTGGCAACCCTGCAACCATGCCAAAACTTTAAGTTTGTACAAACATTTAGCATTGTTTATGGGTGTTTTTGCTTGTTTGTACAAATAATTGATGCATGTTTGCACAAAAATCAATCAAAACAACTTGAATGTTTGCACTGCCTAGCGCTAGATTTTGTCAATTCGAAGAAAATTTTGAAGTGGTAGAAGAAAAGACACGCAAAATGTATCAAGAACAAATTTTCCTGTTAGAATTGTATAAAAGTTTGTTTGCTTTGTAGGAAAAAAAAACAAAGATTATAGCAACAGAATATCAAGATATGAAGACTATAACAATTTATAGAACAATCTATAATTTGTGAACTTCATATGGCGACAAAATTGTTGGAATACAATCGATGTCTACTCTCATTGAAAACAAAAAAAGTTATTAATTTGTGTCTGTGTGAATTTTATTTGTACCGTTTATATGCAAACGGAAAGCGTGTGTTAGCCAAACAGTTTGCGTATTTTATTTGAATCTTAAAGCTTACATACACGATCATATTTTCAAACGGATTTTAATATTTTCCGCAAAAACTACAACCGAGAGAAAATAAACAAGCGCTCTTAATGATGAAGAAGGAATCCAAATTAGTTTGTGCAGTTTATAATTGCTTTACAAGTGGTTATAATTTTATTTTATGTAAATTTTCCATGTTTGGGCCGTGTCTCGTAGTCTATTTTTAGGTTACTCAACTGTGTGCAGGAGAGGTCGAATACGCTTAACGGTAGCAGTAGACTTACTGGAGAATTGCAGCAGTGCCGGGTGCGTTACCCTGGCTTATCGATACTACAATGGATTATGCTCTGATAAAATTAGAGATATTGCTTCCGAAACCCACATACTTTTACATAATACACGTACAACATCTATATCTCATTCATTGTAGACGATTGCTCAGTTAACAAACCACTATAGGCAGAATTCGTTTTCCATTCGTACGGTTCGTCTGCGGCACAAGTTGTATGCAAAGGTATTTCCTGCCACATTTAATATTGAAAGGTTTAAGTCAAACGTCCATAAGCACTACTCCCCCTTTCTAACTATTATCCTAGTTCCGGTACAATTCACTGCATATATTGTGGTCATCCTTGAGTTCTGCTCCAAGACAAATAAAATAAAAAGAAGAAGGAAATAATGCGAATAATCTTTTATAACAAGTTGCACATTTTTAATCCATTATTATATACAAACTTAAGTTAATATAAGTACCGTATTTCACTGATAATTGTATCATGTGTAAGGATGTTTCACACTTTAAGTAATTATAAATGAAAATTGTTGTTGATTCATTTATTTTGTGTGCATATGCACCCCGCTTATCTACATTATACACATAATTACGTCAGACAGTTGCTAAAATTGATTCAAAATATCCATTAAAATTTCGCAGTCGAACACGCGAGGCAGCACCGGTTTTTTCTAAGCGCAATTTCCACATGAGGTAAAAGCCTAATCCCATTCTCCAAAAGTTCAGCCCATTCAATAAAACATGCATAGTGGAAATTGCGATTTACCTGACATACTTATGTATTAAAATAAGATTGAAACTCGACTACAATTCGTCGTGACCAAGGTGCACGATGGCAGCACTAGAGCAAAATTGCAACAATACAACAAAAACAGGCATGTGGTAAGCTATGTTTATCAAAAATATTTGTAACTATTTTCACAATTGTAAACTTTGAATGTACCTTTTCATAATTATAAATTATATTCATTTGAATTATTTAGATGTTCAAAAAATAATTTGTATATGTTTAATTCAGAATAAAACACTAAATTGACTTTCAAAAATTTAAACAATGCATTTGACGTAAATAGCTTACTATATTGCCAGTAGCAAAAAATTGTCACATGCCGTAGTGCTGCCACCGTGAATACATTAATGCACCTTGGTCGTGACTCAGTTACTCGTATTTCTGCGTATATCACAAAATAAATGAGATAAAACCGTTTCTTAGCGTAAACTTCCTAGACCAATTTTTTTTTGGCGCAATCCCCAGTTGTGCGTTGTATATTTTGTGTATATGATCAAAACGAATTAAATATTAGGTGGATGCATCGGCGAATTCAGGCGAATTCGATTAATATGGCGGCACTTTCTCTGTCAAGTTTTGTTTGTCTTTTTCGGCGCCATTTAAGTTTTTGTACATGTTCACTATCAACTACTTTTGACAGCTTAAGTGTGAATTCGCCTTTTTACACAAGCAAAATACCTGTTGTTTTTTTTTTATTGTTGTATTGTTGTAGCGAAGCGGCTACCTTGTTTTTTGTATCATGTATATGATTAACAGCCAATAAAAGTAACAGCTGATTTTAGTCGGCAACAAATATCGTGTTCATTTACTTTACGAGTAAAAATTAGCAAAGAGAGAGTAACAAGAAATTTTTCAAAATTACTCTCAAAAATGTGCAAAAGTAAATGAACACTTTACTAGCAAAAATTTCCAAGTTAGAGTAGTGTTGTTGTGTATATGTATATATAAGTATTTAATAAACTACTCTTATATTTTTTGGACAAATTATACATATATGTATATTCGGGCATGTTCCAGAAAAGTAGTAAAATGAAAATAAAAAAAAAATTATTTGAAAAGTTAACTTTTCACTTTTGTTGTTCTGAAAAAGTAGTAGTTTTGGTGTTTCATTTTTTTTCGTTCGAACTGAACTTCGAAAATAAAACTTGGATAAATGTTCAAATACTTAGTAATGACACGAACCACGTTTTCAGTTTTATTTGTTTATATATATATATATATATATATATGTATATATATATATATATATATATATATATATATATATATATATATATATATATATATATATATATATATATATATATATATATATATATATATATATATATATATATATATATATATATATATATATATATATATATATATATATATATATATATATATATATATATATATATATATATATATAAACCAGTACTGATATGAAACATATTTTCAATTTTATTTTATTTTTTGCCATATGTCTGTTGCCCAAAAATTTGTTAGGTTTATCAAATTCTCTGTCAACAATGATAATCGCAATTTTTTAAGTGCCATTTTATGCAAAAATCCAAGACATGAAAGTGACGATGATTCAGATAAGATAGTGATTCCGTAGCCGCTGTAATAAGAGATGATATCGCCAATCGACTTTAGTTAATAAAATAAAAAAACATTAGTTTTTTTTTTTATTTTTAATTATTATTTGTTGTTGAGCTAGTGGTCAACAACAAATAATAATTTAAATAAAAAAGGGTCGAAAAATTAGAAGCAAGCAATATATAATATTTTCCTTATTATGCTTGTAAATATATGCACAATTGTATCTCAAATAAATATTTGTTACTTCCAACCCAAGTGGGCTGGTTACATGAAACTGGCGCCTGTACAACCTAACCTAACCTAACCTTGTTACTTCAATGGGATTTTAATTATACTCAGTTTTTTTCTGTAAAAGTTTTCATTTTAACAGTGAAATTAAGAAGTGTTTTCAAACTACTACTTTTTGTGTAAAAGTAGTTTCAAGAATCAGACAATTCACTACAAATTAATGTTCGAAAACAAAACACAAATGAGTAGAGTAGAGTAGAGTAGAGGAGAACACCGAAGCTTGAAGTTGAAGTGATTTCAAACTATTTTCACTTCAAAGTAGAATCAAGAACATACCCGATTATTATAAAAATAATATGATTATGGTCATTTATATTCAGCATTGTCTTGACTGGTGTTTTTCGAGTACGGCTTGTAATAGAATAATAAAAAGTTTTACAATTTTATTTAATCTAGTACTAGGCATAGTCGAAATACGCTAAGCACTCTAAGGATGATTAGCTACTTTTGAATAAAATATCTAATTTTAATTAGCACCCCATACATGTTTCAATTCAATTCGTAACTGAGTTGGTTGTTGTGCAAATCAAGGTGTGTATGGCTTTGTGAATTGATTGGATTGCAGTTACCGAGTTGGTTGAAGCAAAAACAAAAGATTTTGATTTTTTCAAATTGGTTAGCAAGTCTCTCAATTCCATTGTTCGAGTCTCCTGACCAACTGTCAAAATTTATATATGTAGTTTTTTTTTTTTTTTTTTTGCAAGGCAACCGTTAATAATTTTTGAAATTGTCTTTAATTTCATTGAATCTGATAGTTGAATGAAAATCTTTCAATTCAGTTTATGAAGTGTGTGGCCAAGAATCAATTGAATTGAATGACTCATTTAACAATTGAATTAAAACGTGTATGGGGCGATTTATACGTTATAACAGCTTGCATACACAGCATTTTTATTTCAGCTAGGTACTCATAATATTGATAATACTAAAAAACAGCCGGTCTGTAAAAATGAAAGAAACAAAAGCATTTCAGAGCTTAAAACTAGAAAAATATTAATATAATTAAAAATGGAAGTATCTAAGTGTCAATTTAATTGCTCCCCTAAAAGTTTTAAACACATTCAAGCAAGTAAATTTGCCGGAACATCCTTTGCCATTTATGTGCCAGATACTATGTTAGTTCATTACCATTAGACGTCTTATTTTACCTCTGTTGTTTCTAACTTACACAAAAATAAATTTGTTACCTTTTTAATACTTTTTATCTTTTTAAAAGTTTACATACAATTACAATTTCTTAAATTTTCCAAAATATTTTTATTTTTAACTCAATTTTGAATTATTGTTTTGTAAACACAAACGCAAAACCGCTGCTTGAATAATTATTGCAAGTAAAAATTTTACTTGTAAAAACTTGCAAGAATTTTTCTACCTCTCAATTTTTTACGCTCTTTTGACATTCTATCGTTGCAAATTGTTTGCGTTAACCTAGTGTCTACAACTGCGATTAACTCTGAGATAATATCTGACAAAACGTCGGCAGAATGAGAGAACGAATTTCTTTATGTCCGTTTTAATGTCTAGCAAGGAGTACACGTATTTTTGTTAATCTTATAAGAATTCATAAATCAATGAAAGCCGAGAAGAAAAAACATCTTTGCGATGAATAAAATCTTATATGAATTTTGTAAATGCACATATTTTGTACGAAAATAAACACTTATAGTATATATTTATGGCCTTATTCATAAAAAATATTTTATGTTTATTAAACTGTTATTTGACAAATTTCTATGGGAAATTCGTTAAATAACTGTTTAATAAACATACAATATTTTTTATGAATACGGCCGTTAATGCATAAAAGTAAATTATTTTCCATTTAAAATGGTTTTTTAAAAGATATTTTGCAAAATTAATAATCGCTAATATTGCAATGGCGTCTTTTTGTAAACAAACACACACACAAACGCTTTTTTGACAGCTCTTATTATAAGATCGTGGTCATAAGATTTCTCATACGAACGCTCTCATAAAAATTATTATAAGACTGCGATAACACTGATTTTAAGTCTACACGTAACAGAATTCTCTCTGCGATTGAATTTGACGTTCTTATCTCAGATATTATCGCAGGTGTGGACACTAAGTAATGAACGCTTTCTAGTAACAATTGTTAAAAATTTGTGAAAATTTTTTGTAAATACACATACCTATTTTAGTGAATAAGTACCAAATTCGATAAAATATTATAAAGATTTTAACGATATGATTATCGTAATAACAGAATCACACTATAGACCTCCATTGTTTATAGTTTTTGAGATATAGAGGAAACGTTTTATTTTATTTCTACCTTTATTCAATTTCGAAAAGAACAAATCTGTTTTGCAAAGTGCCAAGATCCAATTACTTATGCGGGGACTCCCAGCAAGTGTGAACACTCATTGCTTATACAGAACTCAACGTCAAGCCGAAATAGGGTAACAAGATTGATTGCAATGATTATGGTTCATGAGAAAAATCAGAAAAAAAAAATCTAAAAAAATTTAAATCCGCCAAACTTTTGTCATTTTACATGATCGCATTTATCCGTGAATTACTGTAGAATACGATTTAACAATACCTTTAATGTACGAGTATCAGCTCGATGAGGATTCCTCATCGTACACCACAAAGGTGCGAGGCTGTCATTTTATTAATATACATATATAAAAGAAAATTGATGATTTCAATTAAGAAACATGTTGCTTATAAACATACACACACACACACACATCCACGCACACACAATTTTAATACGTCTCGGTGTTGGAATGGAGAAAAGACTTGATCAATCTTTAATATTTAAATAAACAAGCAGTTGTTGGATAAAAGTCAAAGAAAGCGAATTGTTTTAAACTGAATCACAGCCATTAAAAATTGAGTCGATTAAAAGCAGCAACAAAAATTAATAAAAACAAAATAAATAAAAGAAATCCTCATCAGCATCAATGAGCGAGCCGAGTAGTACTGGCAATTTTTAAATTAGCAGCAGCTACTTGATGTGTTTTTTTAACTGAACAGAAGCACACGCAGCTGCTACTCAGCTAAGCCGAAGCTGCTGGTTTTATATTTTAAAGGGGTTGGGTATTTTGTAAACCCTCAAAAGTAATTTATTGAAACTAAATGGAAAGAGTTTTTATAAATGGGATTTTGGGACTTTTTCTTTGCCTTCCATCTTGTAACAAGCTTTTACCCAAATTTCGGGATTTTAAAGCGACAAGGCCACACATCAAACTGCTTCATCAAACTACGATTTTGTTAACTATGCTAGTGAGAAAAATCTTACACTTATAGTTTGATGCAGATTTGACGAAAATTAACCAAATTGAGATCAATAATATTTGAAGCTAGTTTGATGTGTGTAGGCGTAAAATTTAATTTTTGTCATCAACAAAATCGTTGTTTTTGCTGAATTATCTTCCTTATGTTAATGGAGACAACCCCGATTTTATCAGTTCTACTTAATCTTGCAGTTATGTTATCTCTTTCACACTTCAACATTTTAACGAACCAGCAGAGTAGTTTCACTGTGAAGAATTTAAAAATGCTCTTAGTGCCAATTTTTAAGAGAAAAGTTAAACTTGGTTTAACTGCAATTTTATTAAACTTTGCTAAAATTTAAACTGCCTCTGATCTATTAGGTGCTTCCGCCGTTTTGAAATAGATGGCTGTAGCGATAAGCTGCAGTCGAAATGAATAGCTCGTAGATGTCTACAATAAGCTTAGGTATTTGTAAACATAGCGCCATGGAAATATCAATCGATTTGTGTCTGCATCATATAGTTACTCTCGATTTAACATGTCAGCTTACGAATCAAATTCTCGACATTTGCATAAGGTTTTAAATTTCTGCTTTAATATAAAGAAATCTGCGACTGAGGCTCATCTACAGCTCTCAAATATCTATGGTGAGATCGCTGTTAGTGAAAGAACGTGCCGAGAGTGGTTTCAACCCTTCAAGAACGGTGATTTTGACGGTGAAGACCAGCATGGCGGTGGAAGAGAGAAGGTTTCCGAAAATACAGAGCTGCAGGCATTACTTGATCCTGACTCTAGTCAAACGCAACAAGAATCGGCAGGATCATTGGCAGTGAGGCAAGAAGCCATTTCGAAAAATCTGAAAGTCATGGGAATAGTTCAGAAACAAGAAAATTGGCTGTCGTATGAGTTGAAGCCGAAAAATATTGAACGGCGTTTGTTTAATTGTGTAGAGGGAGGGGATTTCTGCATCGCATTGTGACTGGGGACCAAAAAATGGGTTCATTACGATAATTCAAATCGCAGAAAAAGATGGGGATACCCGGCCATTTTTCCACGTCGATGGCCAAACCGAATATTCACGGTTCCAAGGCCATGCTCGCTTTTTTGGTGGGACGTGCTCGGCATAGTGTATTATGAAATGTTAAAGTCGACTGAAACAATCACAGGCGATCGTTATCGAACGCAATTATTGCGTTTGAGCCGAGCATTAGAAGACAAACAGTCGCAATACAACAAAAGACATGACGAAGTGATTTTACAGCAAGACAGTGCTTGACCCCTGTTGCGAAAATGGTCGAAACATACTTTTAGGTTAGCTTTAACAGGCTGCCAATAATTGTAAAGCCAGCCCACTTGGGCCCGTTGTGTTAAGACATACTTAGAAACGTTGAAATAGATGCCATACCCCCTCTGTATTGTTTAGACTTTGCTTTTTCGGACTATCACCAACCCTTCCGGTCTTATGAAGAAATAAAAATTGTATCGATTCGTGGATCGCTTCTTCAACGCAGGATTCGCACGCTATCCGAAAGATGAGAGAAAGTAGTGGCCAGGGATGGGCAATACTTCGAGTCATAAATGTATAATCAATTTTTTACAATAAAGCCGCGAATCCCGAAAAGTTGCGGTAGGTACATCTATGTGCCAAATCTTTTTTCAGTGATTTGTAGTTTAATAAATGTCAAATTAGCTGATATAACGATATAGCAACGTAAAAAAATTCAATTAAAAGTATAGTAGCTTTACCAAAAATCGCAAAGAAAATACAAAATTATATATGCATATTAGAGTAGTCGATTAAATTTTGAAGTAAAATTGATCAAGCCTATAAAAAAATCCAATCCCTACGTGATGGAGAAAAACTGAAAACTTGCAAGCTTTAAAATAGTAGCAAAATCAAGTAGCTGCAAACAAGGCATTGTCATAGCAATGGGAATTTTACATTAGAGCAAGTGTGCCCAGCCCTATGCACTTGATACTCAATTGTTTTTGTAAATGTGCTTAGCTATAGGGCTGTGCTCTTTAATACACAAATACTGCGCTCAGCATTAGCAATGAAAAATACACCATCAGCTTCGTCTTTTATGTTTTTTTTTTCGTTCTTCATCGCGCACACACAAAAGCAAAGCAACAACACTTTCGCATGCTTTGTAGGTAAACATTGAGGACAACGATTATCAGTGTGAACTTTGTTATTGTAAATGTTTTGCTTTTTACAACAAAAATCATAAAATAAAAATAGTTTTTCCTTAAATGTATTGGTGTTTACTCTTCCATATAGAGCTTGTGGGCACCACTGCATTAGAGGTAATAGTAAATAAATGTGAAGTGTATTTAAGAGTGAAGAAATTACCCGTGGATAAGCATTTGCTCGAAAGAATGTACCTATTTTGGTCATATACATATATTACTTGTTTTCAAACATAGTTCATTTTATGGCATTTTAGAAATTTACACAATTTTAGTTTTATCGCTTTTCTTTATAACCAAAAACCCTTTCAAATCCAAGCCGTGAAATGATTTTTTACTTCCACTTAATTGCACATACTGCTTAAATTTTAGTGGCAATGGCTTGTTTATTTGATAGTTAATGGGTTTTCTTCTTCCTCTCTTTCAGACTTTATTCTCTGAGTTCTTAACTCCAACAACTTCTCCATACACACACAAGCACAATATTTTTATGATTCTTCTTATGATTTTATGGTGCTGTTGATGTTGTGGTTAATTAGGTGATTTTCAAATTGGCAAAACATGTTTAAACATGTCAAAAATCTCACTAAAGTAGATTCTTTTCAATGTTTAAAATTTTTATGCTTTTTCTTTTACTAAAATCAAAAAGGAAAAAAGCAGCAGCATTAAGCTTCAATCTGTTAAATTTGTGATTTTTTTAGGGTTTGACTTATAATTTTTTTTTTGTTTTTTTTTTTGGGTTTTGAATTTTTGACAATTAAGAAAAAGCATCACCAAGAATTTCGGCAGCTGCATTTTAATTCTGTTTTGTTCAAGGGATAATGGATGAGCTTTTATGGACACGTTATTTGCGTTGAAACATCAATTTCATGCGTTTTTAAAAGGTGTCACTTAAAATACAACATATTATGATTCTTCAAATTAAAAATGGAATTTAACTGGTCAATAAACACAAAAAGTTTAATTTTGTTTAAATTTTTGGAGTTATCTTTTTTAGTGATAATCGTTCTTGGCTTACAAATCATTTTATCGCTAAAGTAGTTACATAATTTGTTAAACATTTATATGTATGTATAACTTGATACAGGTTTACTACTTATCTACAGGTTGGGTTGTATTTAATGGTTGCATAAAGTATTCTTAATGAATTTTAATAAAAACAAAAATATAAAAATTCAGGACATAAAATCTTTAAAATCATTTGTTTTAACGTCTCCGAAGCATAAAACCTGAAACATAATATCAACTGCTAGCTGTCAAAGTATTCAATGTATGTTAAAAGTTGCGCAACTTTAGTACTTTCCAAATAAATTCCTGGGGCCAAATCACCGCATACGATATCGAGCAAGATTAATAGAATTTTTTCATTTTGACATCATGGCACACGATATCGAGTGAATTGTATTGTAATATAAAAGCGTTAAACAACTTCTTTTTCGTACTTTTAGGAAACATATCGCTCCTTTATTGCAATATAGTCATAACTAAACAAGTAAGAGTATAGTATATTCGGCTGGGCCGAATCTAAAATACCCTTCACGATAGTCACGCATTTAAAAATGGGAGCTAAATATGCTCGGTTATATATGAACCGATATCGGAATTTTCTATTTTCTGTGATTTAGTAACCTTCTTTTATAACGAGAATTCCTTTTCAGCAAAAAAAAAAATTTAATGGAAAAATCGGTTCAGGCTATATCTCGGGTATATATGGACCGATATCAGAAATTTTTTATTTTCCATATTTATATAACCTTATTTCATTACCAAAAAACTTTTGAGCAAAAAAAGTTGTTTACGTTCGCTTACGTGGCATTTTAATGAAAAACCCGGTCTAGGCTATATCTCGGGTATATATGAACCAATATCGGAATTTTTTTATTTTCTGTATTTTGGTAACCTTCTTTTATAACTACAATTGCTTTTCAGCAAAAAAAATGTTATTGGAAAAATCGGTTCACGCTATTTCCATATGTATATCACCTTATTTTCTTACCAGAACTGTTTTTAAGCAAAAAAAGATGTTTAAGTTCACTTACGCGACATTTTCATGAAAAACTCGGTTCAGGGTATATCTGGGGTATATATGCACCGATATCGGAAATTTTAATTTTCCATATTTATATAACCTTACTTTATTACCGGAACTGCCTTTGAGCAAAAAAAAGTTTTTTAAGTTCGCTTATGTGGCATTTTCATGAAAAACCCGGTTTAGGCTATATCTCGGATATATATGGACCGATATCGGAAATTTTCATTGTCCATATTTATATAACCTCATCTTATTACCAGAATTGTTTTTAAGCAAAAAAAAGTTGTTTAGCTTCGCCTATGCGTCATTTTCATTAAAACTCCGATTTGGGCTATATCTCGGGTATATATGGACCGATATCGGAAATTTTCATTTTCCATATTTATATAACCTAATGTTATTACCAGAACTACTTTTAAGCAAAACAAGTGGCTTAAGTTCGCTTACGCGACATTTTCATGAAAAACCCGGTTTGGGCTATATCTCGGGTATATATGGACCGATATCGGAAATTTTCATTTTCCATACTTATATAACTTTATTTTATTACCAGAACTGCTTTTGAGCAAAAAAAGTTGTTTCAACTCGCTTACGCAACATTTTCATGAAAAACCCGATTTGGGCTATATCTCGGGTATATATGGACCGATATCTGAAATTTTTTTTTTGCCTTTTAGTCACCATGCTTAATGAGTGTGTGAAGTTTGAAGCAAAACAAACAACTTTTTTTTCAAAAATTTCCATACAAAATTGCAAAAATTCCTGGCTTTTTTCGGAATTTTGAATATATCTCAGCTATACGTGAACCGATATTACTGCGAATAGCAAACACATGGCAATATGGAGTAATAGAATGGTGAAAAAAAAAGTTTCTATGTCTAATGGTTTTCTCAGAAACGGTATTTCAACGACCGACAGACGGACAGACGGGTAGAAAAACGCAAATATGCAAAACGTTAATGTTTTAATATGAAGTACAGACGAATTGCCTGCTGAAAACAGGCTGTTAATTTCTCAAAGAAATATATATATATATTTTTTTTTATTGGCGCTAATTTATTATTTTTTTAAGAAGACGTTTTCAATTACTACACAACAAATTAAAAGCTAGTGCAACAGCTGGTTCGTGGTATTGTCGCAATCGTGTGACTGATATGGCGCAATTATTGCCACAAAATTGTTTTTCACAATCTTGCTGCAATCAAATTTGTGAAAAATGGGGCAACAATGTGATTGCAGAGTATTTGATTGGGATAATTTTATTATTGGGCACCAATTCGGCACAATAAAAATTGGGTCAGATTGGTCTATTTGCGGCAATCGTGTGATCTTACCTTTAGAATCTTATAATCATAGTTATGGGTTTTACAAATCGTTACAATTTAATTTTAGTCATAGTTACAAATTACAAAGAATTTAAATAAAATAATTTAATATATAAAATCTAACTGAAAGTAATAAACAAAACAACAGTTACGGATGCTGGTATTGGATGCCAAAGTCGCATACTGTGAATAAAAAACTGCTATTCAGATATTAACTTTCTAAATCGTATCTGGACCAGGTTTTTGTTTCTTCTTTGCGTAAAAACGAGACAATTTTTGTAATTTTTTTTTCGTCTATAGAGGTGTGTCAACTGTTTAACAGCGAATGTTAATTTTGAATATATTTTTCTGGGCCACATACAAGTAAAGAATGAATTGGAAAATTCTCTGCAGAATACATATTTTTTAGTTTTGCCTTAAAAGTGCATAACTCATTATGTCTTCTAATAAAAAAAAAAATTATATTTAAAACATCTAGTTGTCTTGGAAAGAAAAGTAGCCATAATAAAAATATATGAACTACTGCACATATCTCACCATATAGAAAAGATGGCCCAAAGGGTATTTTAAGCCCTGGTATAAGTGATATTTCTGAAATAATTAATATAGCTCTGTTAAAAAAAAAAATAGAAGTGTGGTTCATGTCTGTACTAATTTAATTTAAAATTTATCTTCACGCTTAATCTCATAAGACGTGATATGAGAAACACGCTCCAAGTTGAAGATATATCCAAGAACAGCATTATACGAGGGTGAATTGATATTAAAGCTACCTATCACTAGATGGCAGCTCAAACATTTTTTTAAATTGTGATCTATCAAACGTCAGCTATTAAAATTTCACCAAAATTAATCGATTAGTTTATTTCAATCGAAACAACGGGCAGAAGTGCTCCGAAGAAGGCGAAGACAGTGAAATCGGCTGGCAAGATTATGGCCACTGTATTTTCGGGTGCACACGGAACATTGCTCGTCGATTATCTATGCACAATCACAAGATAGTATTATTATGCATTATTGAATCGATTGATTGATGCAATTAAGAAAAAAAGACCACATTTAAAGAAGAAAAAATTGCTCTTTATTCAGGACAACGCACCGGTTCATACAGCATTAGATACGATACTAAAATTACATGAAATACACTTCGAATTGGTTGTTAGTTCGCCTTTTAGTCTAGATTTAGCTCCTGGTGAATTTTTCCTGTTTCCAAACTTGAAAAACTGGCTCGCAGGAAAAAAAAAGAAGAAGTGATTACCGAAACTAACGCGTGTTTTGAAGTGCTCCCAAACTCGTATTATTCAGATTGTATAAAAAAGTTGGAACATCGTCTTACTAAGTGTATTAAGCTAAAAGGGAACTATGCTGAAAAATAAATGGCTTTTGAAAACAAAGAGTTATCACCTCCCTGCGATTTTCGGTTCAAACCACAGCTAAAAAGAATGTAGGTGCCTAAACCTTGATCAGCGCCAGGGTAGCCTAGTGTTAGAACCTTTCAGGGGTTTTTCCGAGCCCATTTTGCCAATTAACACTTGATAAGGGCTTCAGAAGTCCAACACACAATAGAAGTCCAACATAACTCATGTGAAATTGATTTATGTCAGCACCTGTCTTGACGTCCTAATCTGATGATGGACCAACCTGTCTTGGAGGACAGCGTTGGTAAGGGAGTCCAACATAACATAAGTTATGCGGTTTTCTAGAGTTTTATTCTTCACAACAAATGAGGGACTCCTTCCCCTCTATGCCCCAGAAAGCACAATACCCTGGTTTGGTGTACGCTAAGGTAAAACTTGATCGCCGGGGGGTAGTTAGGCGTACAGATTGTGAAATTGATTTACATCAACGCCTACCTTGTCGGCCTAATCTGATGATGGGCCAACTCTACGGGGTGAATTATCACTATTCACTAGTGCCCCCGTGTAGGTTTCTAGGCTCACAAATGTCACAATTTGCTGCTATACGTTTGTAGCCATATAGACAAGCCTCTCACTTAAGAGATCGAGCCTTCTAAACCCTCCCGCTCGCAATTTCCCAGCGGTCAATGGAAGACATGGCTTAATGAGTTAGTAGGCTGAAATCTATTAAGAATATTAGCCCTTAACCAACTCACCTGTCTAACCATCACCCCTGGTTGCTTACAGTACAGATAACAATACTTCGGGGTCTTATTAGTTCTCGAAATACAATAAACTGATCAGGGAAACTAATTCCTCTTCCTGCGACTTTAAATTTAAACCACCTGAGCCAATCATGATCAGCACTTCAATCATGGTCAGCACCGAGAAGGTCTGCAGAACAGAGCCTCCGAGGGCGTTGTTGATCTCCGTTCTGCCAATTTTAACCCTTGGTAAGGGTTTCGGATATCCAACACAACATAAGTCATGTGGCTTCCTACAGTTTTATTTGCTACAGCAAACACGGTTCTAAGAAACAAGAGGTATTGGTATACGTCAAGTCCAAACCTGTGCCCCGTGGGGTGGCACAGGTTTGGTCATGCGGTTTCCTAAAATTGTATTAGCTACAACAAACAAGGAGCTCTTTCCCCTCTATGCGCCACAAAGCTGAGTATCCTGATTTGTTAAACGCCAAGGCAAAACCTGCTCCTCGGAGTGTGGTTAGGCGTACACCAAGACAAAGCCTGCTCTCTGCTACACTGCTCGTCAGCACCCACTTGGACTTAAACTCGGGATCATGTTGCATAATAAAAACGGTCGCCTTAAACCACTTAGCCACCAAGCTTTTGAATTATTTTTTGCCTATATTCATCTCATACCGATCGCATATATCGCTTGTTTAGTGGGTGGACTTTTTACTTATTTAATTTTAAAGTTAGTTTATTTTTTTATTTATTAGCCATTAAATTATTATGATTTTTTATGTTTTAAATTATAATGCCAGAAGATTATCTTTCGAATAAAATAAATTCCATGTCAATTTAAAAATTCATCTTCGAAATGGAATCAAATTTCAAAGTTTTATACCACTATAAAAAACTCCCTTTATTTGTAATTTTCTTTTGAACGGTCAACCTCCTACTGCGAACACAGTTTAATGGTCCGTTCGCACCGCTTACGACAGTTTCCATTGTAAATATAAAACTTTTGTGTACTTAGTCAAATTAAAATCTATTGGCATACACAACTTAAAAGTGTTTCATTTTTACTTAGAAAACTACACTGTTTTTGATGTATTTAGGTCCAGAGCATTCAAGGGTTAAAATACACAAATACGTGGGATGTTTTTGACAAACAAAAAACAGAAAACCACAAGCCGATTTTAAACATTTTCACATATTACTTTTTAAGCTACTCGTAAATGCAGGCATAATTCAAGCTTAAAGAATGTTAATTATAAAATTTTCAAGCAGATGTTTCAAGTAAATCTGTCGTTATCTTCAAAGAGAAATATTTGCCATTTCGCTTCACCTTTTTACTGAGTTTAACGACACATACATACATATGTATATATAATACAAAAACTGAAACAAACTTGACATGAAATTCCAGTTCATAATCAAAGTTTAAGTCCAGAATTAAATCACATTTAAAAGTTTCCAAATAAATAAAAAAAAAAATTAAATCATAACAAGCAAAAAAGCAAAAGAAATCTCATTTTTTGAAAACAGAATTTTCTCAGTCACACACAGTTCAAGTGTTCCCACCAAATGATGGCGTGTGAAAATAATTTCAAAAATTTTTATTTAAATTTCTTCCATTCACTCACACATCAAGAGTTGAGCCCGCGTGTTTTTGTTTTTTTTGTACTCGTATTTGTAATAAAGAGCGATATCAAGGCCAAATTAAAAACCCACCAAACCAAAATTAAAAAGAAATTGCCTGTCGACGACTGGCTGGTGTCTATTGTTTAATTTTTCAACAAGAGGGCGCTTCAAAAGATTAAGTGCTGACCGCAAGTTCACATCTATTAACTTGTACATAAATACGAGTATGTTTTTATAATGAGAACATGTCAACACTATGTCAATATATAATATTTTTCTTAAGTTAATTGTTGCAAAAATTACAATGATGTGTGTTACACTATTTCTGAGTAATGACTTATGTCGAGTATAGACATAGTTAACGTGTACTGTACTAATGCATTCAATGTAACGTGTACTAATGCATTCAATAAACGGAGTCTCAAAATTAACACAAAATTAGAATTGTTGCCATTTGTGCACTAAAGTGTTGGCAGGCCTGAAAAACACTTCGACAACTAACAGTTTAGGGCAGTGGTGCCAGAAATTTTTGTCGAAAAATCTTCATTTTCCAAATATAAAATCTTAACTTTACGAAAAAAAATCTTGATATGCTTTTTTATTTCTAAACGCAAAAATTTTTTAATTATTACAAAAGGATGACTAAACAAAAATTTAAAGCAAAAATTGAATTCAATCAAATTTACTTCTTTGTTTTTTTCTTGGACCAGTACTCAGGGTATGACCATATTTCAAGCAAATCATCCTAAACAATGGAATACATTTTGACTTGATGGTTTGCTAATCGCCCAAATTACCGCTTTAGGGGCTCTAAGAACAACAAATGTATCCAAAGCGTGTCTGGAGGCATAATTGGACCTTACCTTGAAGATTTTTTGAATGGACTATTTATTCTAGTATCTCAAGATCGTGACCGCAATCTTATCATCTTTTTTTATGAAATGAAACCATACAACAGATTTTGGAAGTCCCATTTGCAGGGATTTATTTTATAAAAACTTTGAAAAGAAATAAAATTATGGTAAAAATGGTGACCAACTCAGTTTGTTTGCTTGTCACTAAGAAAAGAGTATTTCTGACCGATACGAGCATTTTTGACCGATACCTACTGGGTACTCGGTAGTTAAGCATCGATACCAAAAGCACTTGATATCGAAAGAAAAGTATCGAGTATTTACTTGTATTTACTCGTATCGTTTCATCCATAATTTCTTTTCATTTTTTTATGCTAAAAACAAAACTGCGTTCGTTTGCATAATTACATTGAAAACAAAATTTTACTCCAAATATAATAATCAAGAGGCATTAACATCTATAAGGTGGCAGCGCTACGGCATGTGACAATTTTTTGCTACTGGCAATATATTAAGCTATTTACATCAAATGTATTATTCACATTTTGAAAGTGAATTTAGTGTTTTATTCTGAATTAAACATATAAAAATTATTTTGTTAAAATAAAAAAAATAACTCAAATAAATATAATTTATAATTATGAAAAGGTACATTCATAGTTTATAATTGTGAAAAAGTTACAAATATTATTGACAAACATAGTTTACCACAAGCCTGTTTTTGTTGTATTTTTGTAATTTTGCTCTAGTGCTGTCACCGTGTGGTAATAATCTTCAAGCTTGAAGTCTTTTTTATAAAAAATTTCTTAAATTGTTTATTTATATCGATATTTTCTCTTGTTTTAAATTAGGATAAAGAAAACATTTTACTTGTTATTCTTGTAATTCTGCGAGCGACCAGCTTCGATACACATAAATTGGCACTGAATATTTAAGTACGATACTTAAGCTACGTACACACGGTTGTCAGATCTTACAATATTGCCAGTAAAATTGTCTGAAAATGTAGTACAATCGTGTGAACTGCCAATTTTTAACTTACGACGTTGTCAGAGAAACCATTGTCAATCAATTGTAAGACGACTAATATATATAATAAAAACGTAAGACGACAATGTTGTCAGGCATCTGACAATCGTGAGAACACTCTTCGTCAGCATTGCCAGATAATTGGCTGGTATTGTAAGCTCAGTTTTAATTGTCAGATGTATAAAATTAATGCACCTGACAATGGCATCATTGTCAGAAAAAATATTAATGGGCAACACTGCCAAACAGATAGTTGTTGGTATAAATAAGTGGCGATGCCTTACAACATGTCTGACAATTTTTTTCATCTAACAACCGTGTGAACTGACAATTTTTGTTGTTAGATGAATTATTTGTCAGACCATAGTCTGACAATGCAATTGTAAGATTTTATTACGATCGTCTGAACACTGTCACTACATTGTCAGCATGTTGCCAGATCTTACAATATTGTAACATCTGACAACCGTGTGTACATAGCTTTAGTAACGCGGAAGAAACAGTTTCTACCATTTGGTTATATTTGCTCCATCTGCATGTGCATGCTTACTATTTTGATCATAGATCTCTAATCAGAAAAACTTTGTTGCCTTGTGTAACACACTCTCACTTTATTGCTTCCAAAATATCAAACCTTAGTTAATATGAGAACTTTAACATAATTTAGCTCGTTTTATCATTTAAAACAGCTCACCTTCACATTTCAGCATAATTGTGCCAATTATATTCGTGCGTCGTGATTGTTATTATGAACATAAAAGAATTTCCACAAATAACCCTTATTAAGATGATCGCACGTAAACCAGTACAAACTTATGTACGCACATACATAATCATTCATTTGTAAATGTTGTGGGAATCCAGCAATGCATTAAAAACGATTTTTACTCGTAGACGTAGAGATGGACAAACATGAAGAAAGAACTTCACCCTCATCGTACTTGCTACATATTTTTATATGTTTGCCACGATTATAATCGTGATTATTTTCTCATACAGAACCACAACAAATGTTTTGGTTCTCGTGTGATTTTTTAATTTTACAATATTCCGATGAGAAACAAATTATGATGGCATTTTGCATTTACGCGGCTGGTCATTTCATGTGAAATTTTTCAATTATGTGTTTGTTTTTTCAACAAAAAATGTTTAAGCAGAATATATGCTTATATAGTTTTCAAGTATTTAAAATAACAGAACTTTTGCTGTAACCTCTTGGGAATAACAGAAAAAAAAAACGTCAAAATAAAAAGAAATAAAAACATGCTCGCACTCTTATTTGTAAACTAAAAAAATTTTTGCAGAAGATCTAACATCATTTTGAAAAATAGGCAAAGTTCGGCATAACGAACCTTCCTATAACGAATATACAATATAACGGACGGTATAATTTTCATACAATTTATGATTGAATTCAATGAATACAATTAAAAGAATAAAAAATGTGTTTTTTGAATCCAGATCTTGCGTTAATTTTAAGACACCGTGTATAACAATATTATGAACAATAACCATATGATTCAACAGTGAGTGAAAAAGATTTACTTCAGCACCTGCCTTTACGGCTTTATCCGATGATGGGCCAACTCCACGGAGTGAACTATTCACGATTCACCAGCGCTCCCGTGTGGCTTACCAGGCACATACAGGTAGCAATTCTTGTCATATGTTTGTAGCCATATGAAAACACCTTGTTCAGGAGGTCGGGCCTTCTAATCTCTCCTGTATTTAATTTTCCAACAATGAATGGGGACACGGGTTAATAAGTTGGTAGACCAGGTAGGAGCACCAGAGTCTGAACACAATGTAATGATAATTTACCGCCGTGCGGATTTACATACGATTTTGAAGTAAAACATCGCAGTGCGGAGCTGCATAAAATTAAAATTTATTTTATTTTCATTGCGGACTTTTTTACTCTATACATTTTTGACTCTCTCTCCCTTTCCGATGTTGCCATAGTTTTTTGAAAAATTGGCGATTTTCACCACAATAAAACAAAAAACATGATTTGGAAGTTTATAAATTTTTGTCATGATATGTAAAAGTTTAAAAAATATATTAACGGTAGAAGAAAAAATTGCCAATAATGAAAAAAGTATCAAAGAAATGAGAAAGTATGTCTGTCTTTATTATTTTCAGTCGGAAAATTATAAAAACTTTGTTATATTGATACAAAAAGATTTGTTATATTGATGTGTTTTCTATATATGGCCCCTAAACAATGAGGAAGACCAGTTTTTTCATAAAAAGAAAATAATGTTTGGGACCAATCGATTATATTCGGACTAGCCACATAGATTTCATGCCATTCATTCCATATTTCTTCGCATGTTTCATAAATAATCTTCCTTATCGTGGATACTCATTAAAAACTACTTAACACAAACAGTAAAATTTTCTTAAATTAATGATGATAAGTATTGCCGTCGCCGTCTTTCATTGTATTATATTTATTTTTCTCTCCCGCAACGGGAAATCGCATCGCACCGCAAACAAGCCCTTAAGCCAACACATCTGTCCAACCATCACCACTAATTGCTTACAGTACAGGTATCTGTTGCGAGGCAACAGCACCTCGGGGGGTATTTAGCCCCCGAAACTAACTACTCCTTCCTGCGTCTTTAGGTTTAAACCACAACCAGAACGCTCCAGCCAAGGTAAGCACCACCCAGGGGCATGCTAAGAATGCTTGTTAAGAAATGTAGAGTGAGAAATATTGGTGGGGGTCTGTCTTACATTTTACCCTCTAACAGCGACTCAGAGACAGCTATGAAGCTTTTTGTGGGTTTTCTGCCGTTTTGCCTTACTTTTGAACCTGATGAGAAGCCAATTAACCGCATCTTACCGTCATAGTTTTTTGGCTCATACATTCGTTTACTGTACCCCACAAAACAAGAGGTTCTAGTGAATCCTAATCCAAAAATCGTGCACTAATTCACCCCTAAAATGCATTTATGCCAGGGATTATTTTTGTGTGAGAAGTCATGTCTCAAAAAAAAAAAATTGTTGTTAAAGGTAGACATGTATTTACACACTTGGTTTTTGTTTTACACAAATTATGTATTTTGTATATGAAAATACTTTGCATTGTTTCCCACATGTATTTGAAGAGCAGGATACGCTTTCAAACATCTGTTTGAGTTCCTCTTCGAAAAGGCTGCCTTATCAAAACAAAATAATGATTTTCAATGTTCAGCAAGCCTTCACTGTGATATTACTCTTTAAAAAATAAGCAAATGCAGTGCAATCGTTGAAGGATTTTATTAAATATAACATTCCCACAAGCGCGCGACAACCGTCACCAACACGTGTCCTAATGACTAAACAAAGTGCAACCCTTAACAACCGAACAAATTTCACCAAATACTGCTGCTTACACACAACACTATCGAAATGGAAAAGAGAACAACGACTGAGCGCGAATAAAAATTAATTTAATATTAAAAAGGACAGGTGTGATTTTGAAAGAAACTAATTGTTCACTTTAAGGGTAATAATGATAACAAAGGACTGTAATAATAAACATACATGATAGTAAAGTTTCAAGAGTAATTATCGTTTAATAAAAATTAAGCAACGAACTTGTTTCTGATCAGCAATAAAAATTTAACGTTTTGATTTAGAGTTACGATGAAAAAGAAATATATTTATTAAAATTTGGTGACAAAAAAAAATTTTATCTTGGACCAGTAGTGAGGGTGTGACCCCTGTATATGCATTGCATTGCACTGTAAATAGGTTATGAGCAGGAAGTAAGAGGGCGTATTTTTATGGATGTCAATAACAATACAGAAAGACCAAAACAAACATTATCACAGCTTTTAAAATGCTGGAATTAAAGTGTTCAGTGTCTGACACTGCTCTGACTAACAAAAATTAGTCCAACACCTCCCACACTGCAAAGTAACGAATTACATTAAAATAAAAAAAAAGTTAATAATGAATATAGAAAGAAAACACGAACGACAGTGCAAAAATACACGTGTACACAGGATGCAAGACAAACCTCTACATATTCCTGCTTGCTACTTATTGTGGTGCACTTCGGCAGGAAAAAAATTATAGTGAACATATTGTTACGAATATTTGTCACATCTAACCCAATGTGTGAGCCGTTGATCTGCTTGTTATAAATTTACACGCATATTCACAAAAATAATATAAAAATAAAAACATAATACACAAACAAGCAAACATACATGACAGTATACGCCAACACAAAAATGAACTTGAGCACTTCCATATGGAAAAGCAATTCGATGTAAGGGTATTGCCGAAACTCCTCTGACTTCGACGAGCTATTTTAAAATTAATGGCGTTCGTTCTCACAATTACATTTAAAACAAAAACAACATTCAAATGTTGTCGTTATCATGAAATTGGCACTAAAGACCGCCGTAGAAGATCTTGTGGAGGCTCGGCAATTCTAATAAAACCCAAAATTAAGCACTATTTACTGAATGAGACACGTGAGGAGTATCTGAAAGCAACTAATATATCCATTGAACATTTTCATGAAAAATTGTTATTTCCTCGATATTCACTACCCCGATTTCCAGTAACAGAAAATCCATATTCACATTTTTTTCAAATCACTTAGACCTAGATTTTTAGCGGCTGGCGACTATAACGCTAAACACACTTGCTAAATGGGTCTTTAGACATGAAAAGCTGTTAAGACATACTGTTAAAACATACCTTTGACGGTCCCATTGTTACATAGTAAAGTACTCGTACACTTGATTTTTCGTTATTTTAATTCCGCCAAACAAAAGCACATCATTAGTTGTTATGCCGTTTTTACAATTTGTGGGGGAAAAACTATTTATATTGCAAAAATTTGCAATCTAAAATAAGAATTTTAACTTGTTTTGCCAATTTCTTTTATTTTGAAACTATTTTTAATTTTCTCCAATAAAATATATTTTACACAGACCTTTTAAAAAAGACTTCTTAACAGCCGTGTCAAGACGGCAATAAAACAGTAACATTTGCAGTCTACACCTGACAGTAACAGTAATTTGCTATTCCTGTTGACTATGTCAATTTGGATTATCAGTTTGTTTTTATGGCAGACAAAAAGTTTAGTCGTGTTTTTGTGTGCTCTTCGATTTTTTACTATTCGAAAAAATGGATCATTATAGCCATGTTCGAGGAAATTTCGGGTAAAGCCCGGTAAAATGAGAGTAAACAAAAAATACTCTCAGAAAACAACAAATATGCCAAAAATTGCTGGAACACAAAAAACCACATTTCGAGCCCGAAATTAAATATGAAAACAAAAACAGCTTTTGTTCATTTATGCCATTTTAAAATTCAGTGTTCTCAACTTCTAAATTTTATTATGCACTGAAATCCAATAAAAAACGCGTACTTTCACAAAAATACACGCAGTTGAAAATGTTTATTATTATATAAAATTAACAAACAAACTTATTATTTCTTATTTCGACCCTTTTTTTCTTTCTTAATATGTGTAATTGTTTGAGCTTAAGGTCTTTTTTGGAATTTTTAGTCTTTTTGGTTTTTAATTATCTGGCAATATTTCGCTTTCCTTTGGATAGCTTCTTCAGGCCAAATAATATTTATTAATAAAAATTATAAATAGCTTGTTTTCTATGTTTCCCAGCTACCTATATGTCGACATTTCATAGGAGCTACCCTAATCATCAGTAGACTTTGGAAATTTTTGAAAGATATTCTCAAACATTCAACTTTATATCCCAACAATATAAATAAATTGTTGAGAATTTAAAAGAAAAATGCTCTAATAATACCTGTCAAAACACAAAAAACAAGCTTTTTCATTTATACGCGTCTCTATCATTTCTTTTATTAATTTTAATTTTACAAAACAATCTCGCTTGAAGTGAACATATACGATCCCTAAAAGGAATTTTATATAAATTTAAAAATAAATTTGATAAGGATACTAAGCTCTCAATTTATAATGCTTTAATACAAAGCCAGTTAAATTATTTAGCAATTTTATATGGTTATAAGAAAACTAATGACTTTAAAGCACTTCAAAGAATGCAAAACAAAGCCTTAAAAGTCGTATACAACCTTCCGGTTAGATATTCAACCATATCCTTGTATGTTGATTATTGCCAAACAATTTTGCCTATATTTGGTATCTACAAAATGCAACTATTATTGTATGTATTCAAGTGTTTGCGCAATATTGGACATCACACGATCCATTTCATGAGGAATAATCATGCAATACATACCAGAAGTATTGGAAATTTACGAGTAGCCTCAACTAAACAGCGAATAGAGTTTATGGGTAGTCGTGAGTATAATAACTTGCCTCAAATTTTGAAAAATGAAAGTAGAATTTCAGTATTTAAAAGACTTTTAAAACAACACATTCTGCAGCATATAAATGAACTTTTATAATGGTTTCAAAATCGAATTTTGTACTGTCATATCATACTATATTTTATTGTCGCTTTTTTTATTTATTTTTATTTTTTTCTTTCTAATTATTATTACATTGTAAAAATTTAAAGGAAACTAAAATCTTGCCAACTCGCCTCAACAATGCCTTTTAGGCGCTGAGGTAACCTATTGTAAAGGAATTGTACTGTGAAATAAAATTTATAAAAAAAAAAAAAAAAATTTATAAAAAAAAAAAAAAAAAAAAAAAAATTTTACAAACAACCCTTAATTTTAACTAAATACTTATATGTTTGGGCTATATTCTCAATATCTGTCTTAAAATTAATTCTCCTATCCTCTGGTGTGTTAATAATTTGTAACATCTCTAGTGTAAGTCTACGTTTATAATTATTCTCTCTATTCAAAACTGTTGTGTCTTCAAACTTAGGGAAATGATTTGATCTTTTCAATGCTGTCTTTTGTGTTGAGTTCCTCATTCTATATTTCTGATCTGATCTATGCCCAGCTAATCTAGTTTTAAGTTTGTTTTTAGATGTTCCTATATAAGCCTTATCACAATTTTCTATATCATTTTATAAACTACATTTGATATCTCAAGTTTGTCTGTTTTATCTTTTAATTTACTGAACAATGTACTTAATGTTTTATACGTCTTATGGGCCATCATATGCTTTTCTTTATTATATATCTTAGATTTTTCCAACCTTTCTGATATTTCCGTGATATATGTAAATGACTTGTAAGTTTTTAGTTCTATTGTGCTTACATTATTGGTAACAAATTATTAGCAAAATATTGATGACAAATAAAATTTGTAAAATTTTGGTACCATAAATCCAGCAACAATTTACTCGTATTGAAAAGCCAAAACGAAATGCAAAAAATATATATAAACAAAGTTTTTTAAACATATAGCTTTCAGTACAGATTGTTTGAATCCTATTAAAAGAAAATGCTCCAAAAATTAAATAACAGCATCGTGTATTGATTTAAAAACTCTTTGTGCGATTTTTAAAAACCACTAAAATCAGTGCGAAAAGCGCTGAGTTAACAGCTCTGTTGTAATTCAAACAAATATTTTTGCAAATTTATTTAAACATTTTGAGCTAGATAAAAACGTAAAATAACTTATTTAAATATAACTTATTTAAATATGACGTATTGTTATATTTCCAAATATGTTTTTTTATGATTTGCACATTGATATTTTATTTTCATAAATAACAAACAGCTGATTATATGATTTAAGATTTTACCATTTTGCACTGAAAAAAGTACGGGTAAAGTCTGGTAAAATGAGAAGCACAAATTACTCTCTCGGAAGCTTTCTCATTTACCCAATTTGCCCAATTTTTAACACAAGACACATTTATTTATTTATTTATTTATATTTCCTGCACAACAAGACTAACGTGCTGTTCATAGAACACAGACGAGCAACTCGTCTAGAAAATTTGTATGAAAGTTACAAAATTTTTTGAGTAATTTCCATATAAAATTTCTTCGACGAGTGCTCGTCTGTGTTCTATGAACAGCACATAAGTCTAATAGTTACAGTACAGGATTTTGTATATGTACAAGCAAGTAGTATTCAGATGTAATGCATATTAGGTAATTAAAATAAGAATAATTTAGAAACTAAACAATTTGATTGAATTAATAAAAAAACTTGCTTAAAAATGAATTAATTACTCAAAGAAATTAAAAAGGAATTTCCTAAAGGATATATAAAAAAAGGAATTTCCTAAAAGATATTTCGTGCAAATTGGGAGTCCGCGGGTTCCCGCGGTAACGACGTCGAACACAGCTTATGTTTTGTGTAAAAAATGATATTAAATGCGCAAGGACATTTGAAATTTTGTCTGTGCATTTGGCGAGTCTACTATGAGCAGAACACAAGTTCAATTGTGTTATAACCGGTCGAGAAGATGTCAGTGATGATGCTCGTCGCCCGAGCACGTCAAGAACCGATGAAAACATTGAAGCAGTGAAGAAAATGATTTTGGATAATCGTCGAATCACTATCAGAGAGGTTGCTGTTGATGTTGGCATATCGTTCGGCTCATGCCAAGCAATTTTTATTTAAGTTTTAGGCATGAAACGTGCTGCAGCGAAGATTGTTCGAAAATTGATAAATTTTGAGCAAAAACAAAGTCGCATGGACATCGCTCAGGAGCTGTTGATCATCGTCAACGACGATCCAGATTTGCTCAAAAAGGTCATAACTGTTGACGAATCTTGTGTGTATGTCTATGATATTGAAACCTAAGCCCAACGATGCCAATGGAAGCGTCCAGAAGAGCCAAGATCGAAAAAAGCACGTCAAGTTCGGTCAAATGTGAAGATTTTGCTCACAATTTTCTTCGACTACAAAAGCGTGGTGCATCATGAATTCTTGCCACAAAGTCGTACGGTCAATAAGGAATACTACCTTGAAGTTATGCGCCGTTTGCGCAAAGCAATTCGTCAGAAACGCACGGAATTGAAGAAAACACAATAATGGATTTTACACCATGATAACGCACCAGCTCACACATCAATGCTGGTGCGTGAGTTTTTGGCCAAAAACAAAACCGTTATCATACATGCCTCAACTACCCCATTCACCGGACTTGGCCCCCGATGAAAAGAAAACGTTTTGCTACGAATGAGGAGATAAAAGAAACATCGATACAGAAGCTGTTGGCGATGCCAAAAAGCGCATTTTAGAAGTGTTTCGAGGACTGGAAAAACGCTGGCATAAATATATTATATCTCAGGGGGATTACTTTGAAGGGGACAAAATAGTTATTGATAAATAAATACTTTTTGAAAAAATTTAAAATGGCGGTTATTTTTTAATCAGACATCGTATACCACTCTGATCGCACAAAAACCATTGTTTTGACAATTTGCATAAACATTTTCAAATCACACGATTTGTCAAAAACTCTGTCACACAGTTGCATTTTTAGTACTTCTTCAGCACACATGTTTTATTTAATAGATCGCACGAACCAGTAGGATAGTGTAACAGGGCCTTTAATGAAGTTATTTTTCTACAGATTGACGGCCGTATGCAAAAAAAAACTTAACAAAGCTTGGTAAGCAATTGTTAGGAATTTTCCTAACGTTGTATCCAAAAGCAATTATTTGCTTACCATACACTTAAAGTTGAAATTGTTGATATTGATTTTTCTTAAAATTGCCAATTTCGCGAAAAATGCTAACAAAGCAATATATTGTGATTGCTAGATTAATAAATTAAAACGTTACATTTCGTATGAATTGAAAATATTAATTTTGAAAGCGAAACATAAATAAGAAATATGTTAGTGATGCACTTTCAATCGAACGAATACAACTAAAAACGTTATTCGAATAATAAAAATATTTGTAGTATAAGAAATCCTAATAATTTTTCTCAATTTCATTAATACACTAAATGTTATTGGCCTTATAAATAAATAAAAAAACCTTGTGCTAACTAACTAGCTGCTATCTTTCCCTTATGGGAATTTACACACAAAAAACTTAGCAGCTAGTTAGTTAGCATAAGGATCTTGATTATACATATGGCCGTATATATTAATTATTTATTAAAAAGGTATATCCAGGAAATAATTGTCAAAAAAGTGTTAATTTATGTCATAATAATAAGTTTTTGTTTTTTAATTCGTTTTTCAGTTTTCGAATATTAGTTTTCATACATCACTATTCAAGAAATTACAACTGAACATAACGGCATTGCCAGAATAAAACAACTAAATTCCTTACTATATTTAATGGTGTTTTCTTTTCTGATAAAAATGTTACATCTATGCTACATATAGTGGTTCAACACGTTCTTTTCTAAAAAATTTGATACACTATTAAAGGGTATCATATTCTTTTCAAAACATGTTGCACTTAAAACTGGCAAAACATGTACATAGCATGTCTTACGCTATACTTCGAGTAAGGTGGAGATACTGCCCTTCTTTACATCATTGTTTCATACGTGTTTATGCAAATATGAAATTCTTTTGTTATTGTAGATGAGTAAACGGTGCTGCTGATGATAGCTTTTATAAGATAAAAATAGTGATTAAAACGTTGGTATGTTAAAAGTAGTCATGATATATTTGAAACGCTAAGTGTACATTATTATTAAATGGCTTTTTGTTCACATTTTTTGTTATTTTGTGCTAATAACACATGTACAACTTTTTAAGGGTGATGGTAATCGGAAAAAAATGATAAACATTTAAAGGGCAGTATTTTTTATCAAAAAAGAAAACACCATAAAAGTTAACGTACTATTTTTGCATAAACTTTTTTAATAAATGTATGGTAGTGTTAATGTGTTTGGTAACTAATGTATGCGTTAAAACTCAAGTAAGATTTTTTTTCATACGGCCCTGAGTTCCCCAAGGCAGCATACTGGGGCCTACTTTATACTTGATTTACGCCTCTGACATGCCAACGACATTCGGAATCCATACTTCAACCTTTGCAGATGACACAGCGTTTTTTAGTGTTCATGAAAACCACCAATTAGCTTCACGAAATTTACAGGAATACATTTCAATATTAGAGAAATGGCTAAAACTTTGGAAAATCAAAGTTAATGAACAAAAATGTACTCATGTCACATTCACTCTGTGTAAGCAAACATGTGCGCCTATCCAAATAAACAACTCACCTATTCCGCAGCACAGTGAAGTCAAGTACCTTGGTATACACCTCAAGTACCTTGGTATACACCTCGACCGTAGGCTAACGTGGAAGTCTCACATTGAAGCAAAAGTCACTCAGATGAAACTAAAAGCAGCGCAACTAAATTGGCTTATGGGCAGAAACTCGACATTGAAGTTGGATTGCAAACTTCTGTTATACAATGCAATTCTAAAACCTATATAATGCTACGGAATTCAATTATGGGGCACCGCCTCAGCGTCAAATATTGAAAGAATTCAAAGGCGACAAAACCAAATTCTTCGAACGATTACTGCAGCTCCATGGTACGTCAAAAATTCACGAATTCATAAAGATCTGAGTGTTCCGCTGGTAAAAGAGGAATTTTCTAAGTACGCGACAAGGTATGTCAGTAAACTGGAACTTCATCCAAACCCTCTTGCGCGCAATATACTTAATTTTGGTGGCCACACTCGGCTTAAAAGAAGGGATACCGCTGCCACCATAAGATTGCTCAATAGGTGATTTTACCGAAATAGCTCCCGCATAATAAAACTTTTTGTCTAGCATTGGCCGGAGTTAAGAATCACATTTTTTAATTTTTAAATTTAGTATTAAGATTTGAATACTTATTGTTAGTTGATTTTGAAGATTCAATAAATAAAAAACGCTACAAAAAAAAAAAAAATACGGCCCTGAGACGTTACGGTTACATTTCAATACATTCAGGTCAGCATTTTCATAGTTTCCCGTATAACAAAAACGATCAGCTGGTCCAACTACATTTTCATTTCTAAATTTTCGGTCGGCTTAATCTATAAAGTAAATTGATAAATAATTTCCATTTTTTCCGGTCTGCTAATAATGGCCGATCATCCGAGGTTACACTGTAATTGCTATATTTCATTAACACTTTCAAACAGAACTATTTTGTTGAATGTCACCAAATGACATTTGGCCAAGCAACTCTCCCCATAATTTTCTACAACTTACTATTGGATCAAATAACTTAATTTAACTATTGAACAACATCATGCCTTTAATAATAATTGCTTCTCCATTAGAGGTAATCGAATTCACATTAAAAAATCACACCGGATGCTGAGGAGTTTGGGTGCCATAAAATACTTGTTGCAAGATTAATAACAACAAGTTAACACAAAAATATGAAAAAAATAAAAATAATAATAAAAGCCAGTAACACAAACAAATATCATCAGGCGCAGGCTGGCGGCAAGAAGTTGTTGTTGCTGCTGTTACTGTTGTTGTAGACTTTGAATCGCTTGTTGCTGCTACTGCTGCTGGCGTTGCCGGTTATTGTGATGTCGATCAATGCGTGTCGTTTGATAGACACCCATCCGGCCTGGTGTCATAAACCTGCTGTTCATTCAAATTTAAATGTGTGTGAGCTGAATTTAACGCGTTAATTTTTTTTTTCTTATGCCAGTTTTCTACGATGATTTTCATTTAAAGTGCTCTGCTTTTTTTTTTGTTCGTTTTTTATTGGAATTTTCATATTAAGCGGCATTTTACTGGGGGACACAACAACGATTAACGAAATATTTGAAATGCACCTGTGCTTCTAAGTGTTTAACCAGTTTTTCCTCCGCAACTAATAAGAAATCTGGTGATTGTGTGTTTGGTCTGAGACTTTTTTCAATTTTCAGCTCTTTTTACTTTTTTTTTATTTTTGGTCAACAGCATTTCTGTAATGATTTGTTAAGTTAGTGGGTTTCTGGTGTTGCGATGTGTAAGCAAATATGCACATATGTACACATGTATGTATGTATCTGTACTAAATGTATTTAAGTGTGTTTGTTGTTACCCTAGCTTCCATAATTTAATGTGCAAGAGTACAAACGGCAAGGTTGTTTTTCATCGACTACCCCAACAGCTATAACAAGCATCAATTGATAAATTGGCAACTAATGCAGCTGCAACTAAATAAATATACTTGTTTGGTTTTACATTCATACACATACATTTTGTATATTCGTGTGTTTTTTTTTTTTTTTTTTTTGTAAACACAAACTATAACGTATTATGCTAGACCAAGTAGGCCCGCCACCCAACTCAAATCTATTTTGAATGGTTTTCTCTCCACCCCTCCCCATTCTTGTTTATGGTGCTTAAGAGAAATACTCAATAAAATATTATTGCTGCTGCCGCAGTTTGTTAAGTGACTAATATCTTTAACTAGCCAACTAGTTAATAAGCAAAGTAAACGATCTAGCGAACTGGGGAACTGGCTGGTTGACTGGCTGGCAACAAGCATAGACATGTGAATTTATGATAAACAACAAAATCACTGTCAGTTGATACCTCCTAACTACCACACAACAAAACTATTTGCACCTGTCGCCACAAATGCACCCAATTGCCACAATAAACACTTGCATTAACCGTCTACATGAATATAATTGCAAACAAACAAACAGCAACAACAACAGCAACTATGTACTCATACACTCAATGCAAGCAAGTAGAGAGCTCCCCTCTTAAACACCATCATCACAAAATTTTCAACATTTTGGTTTCCTAATTTATATGGATTCCTTATTGCAAGTGTAACAACTTGTTTCATTATTATCTATGAAAAGCTATTACGAAAACAACTTTTTTCTCAACATTTTTCTTTAAATTAATGTTGTTGCGGCTGTCCAAGAAGGGGAGTTATTGCTCCTGTGTTCAAGCCTGAAAGGATGATGATCCTAGTGCGAAACATCTGTCCGAAACATCTGCTTATTTCTATAAAGTTTTAGAAAAATCTTTTGAAAAAGAAAAACAAACAACAATAACAACAACAGCAACAACAAAAATATACGTATTTACCTGCCAACAAAAGCCATTCGTACGAAGCCCCACAAAAACGTGTTGATTAAAATTATTCAAGAGAGGGAAATCAAATATTAAGCATCGTAATTATTATTTTTTTATTTAGAATATTGTAATGAAATAGTACAACAGGTGCTATAAATATAAAATAATTTTTAAATATTTAAAAGTAACGAACTTTTCAAATATCAAGCAAAACAAGTTTTTCCAACGAAGCAGAGAGCGAAAACTACTATACTATACTATACCCAGTGCTGCCAGAATGGAGAATTTATAGTAGAGGAGATAAAACAGTTAGTTTGGGATATGGGAGTATTCATTGAGGATTATTTTTATGTTTTGAAAACTTTAGGAGACTTTTTGGGAGTATAAATTTTACATTAAAAACTCGAATTCACAAAAATCTAGATGTACCCTTATAATAAGGTACATTAACAGGCGATAAGGTACATTAACAGACTTGAGTCTCGCCCGAATCCTCTCGCACGTAGCATCCTTAACTTTGGCGGCCACACTCGACTGAGAATGATGGACAGCCTTGCAACCATCAGAGCGTTGGAAAGGTGATTTACCAACAAAATACAGGCAAAAAGCCACTTTTCGTCTGGCATTGGTTGGACCTAAGTAAATAAAATTTTTCAATATTAATTAAATTTTTCTATATTAATTAATAAATATTTCTTATTTTTGCAGCTAAAGATCGTTTTTTATTTTTTATAAAAAATTCAACAGTATTTATTTTCAATATTTCGATAACAATTTGTTATCATCGCCAGGAAAATTAATATGTTATTAAAAAATTTTTCAATTCGAAAAATTATTGTCAAAAAATTTCTATATAGATTTTTTGTATATTTCCTATATTTTTGACAATAATTTTTCAAATTGAAAAATTTTTTAATAACATATTAATTTTCCTGACGATGATAACAAATTGTTATCCAAATATTGAAAATAAATACTGTTGAATTTTTTATAAAAAATAAAAAACGATCTTTAGCTGCAAAAATAAGAAATATTTACATAAACAAGATCAAATAATTAAACATCAAATATATTAATTAATTAATTTTTAGTTTTAAGATTTGCATACTTATTGTTAGTTCTTTTAGAAGATACAATAAATAATTGAATTGTTAAAAAAAAAAAATTACTTTAAACATATTTGACTATTTATCATCATTTCAACGATTTGGGTGCTGAAAATAACACTTTGACGTCTGTTTTTGACGATTTTTGTAGATTATACTTTTATTTTCATACCTTTCAAACAATTTTTGTTTAACAACACATAAATATTTCCTTTTTTTTTAAATTAATTTATTTAAAGTATGAAAGTAATATTTATGGTATTGAAAAAAATAGCAGTAAAATATATGAACTGGTATTTTTGAAAGTGGTATAAGTGCATTTTTTCATATATTGAGATATTTAAGGGTTTGCGTTTGAATCATTTTAAAAATATTGGCCAGCTTTAATCAGTTCGAGTAATGTTATTTACACTATAAGGGCCATTTTCACAATCTAAAATTAAGTTGCCATTAAAAAATTATTAACTAATTGCCGGTTTGCCTAACAGGCACTATTTAACCAAGAGTTAGTAATTTTAATTGCACCATCTTTCGGCTACTTAACAGAAAAAAATTTAAAAAGTATGGCAATGTTACTTGTATTTGTTTACGAAAAATAGTGTAATGACGAACACAATTTTTAGAAAGAAGCTTTTTTTATTTCTGCGGCCTTTCAAAAATTTCATTCAATTCAGTTCAAAAATATTTTTCATAAAATGTTATTAAAAAAATGATGAGCGGATAAGTTTGCTCGGAAAATCAGCAAGTCCTCTTGCGGACTTGGCATTTTCTTGACAGCTTTGCAATTGGTTTTAAAACCTTTTTTACAACGCGGCTAGCTGCTGCAATTGAAACTCCACAATAATCACCTACAACCATCAGGAAGCTGCCTGTGGTGTAGAATCTCAAGGTCAATAATACCATTTGCCTAGAAGATAAAGAGTGATTTCTAAAAATCAATAATTATAAACATGATATGTGCACGTTTATATGATGTATCTCACCTAGTTGTTGCAGTCTTTATATCAACGAGCTTGGTAATGTATAGTGTTGCAGGCTTTGACAATCTATATCTTTGTCTAAATTCTTCATCACATATAGAAAAATCATTTCGGTGCTTGTGAATATTTCTTTTTCTGTCACAAGCATGTTTGTAATTAAAAATATTGCAAAAATATAAATGTTGATTTCTATTTATGTCCATATTATTATTATTTGTATGTTTTTTCTTTATTTGAGTTCTGATTAAATTTTTAACCGGCGAATTTGGATCGGTTAAATTTAACAGCAACTTTTCTGTTGCCGGTTAGGACTTAATTATACATTGTGAAATACATTTTTCTCTAACCAGCGGTTAAAGTCTCAATTAAAATATAATCAGACTTGGTGTAAATGGCCGTAAACCTTTTAAATTTTGTTGTGAAATAATAGTTACAAAAATTTTTTTAAAAAATAAACGATTTTCTTAACTCCACATGGACTTATGCCACTTTCAAAAAGAACATATTGCAAGCAATAAAAATAGTAGCGTAATAAGCCCTTATATTTGCAGACATAAATGCTTTACTGAATTGGATTTTTATGCAAAAAGTAATAGTTAAAATGAAGACATATAAATATACGAATAACCAAGTTTGGTAGGAGTTTATTTCAATTATTATAAAAATCATTAAGAGCTTTCTGGCGCTTACTTACCAGCATCACTTTCAGACCAAATTGACGGATTGTCGTATTCTTCACAAGTATATGAATTTATTGTAGCAAGTAATATTATTTATTTAAACGTTTAATTTTATAGTTTATATATTTAAATAATACTATTTGCATAATAACCAAGGCCCGTAGGATAACTGTACAAAACTTCTCATCATTTCTTTGTTAAATTTTTGGTGAACTTTATAATTTTTAAATAAAAATTTTTTTGGTTTGTACATATCGCTCCTTTATTGTAACATATTCGCAACAAAACAAAATTATATATTAGAATAACTTTATTTAAATAGCAGAACTGAAAATAATGGGTGATTTTATAAGAACTATTGGAAATTTAAAAAAAAACACATAAAATTCAGAAAAATGCATGAAATATTTATTTGGATCGATAGTTGGGTCGATATAATTTAATGTTTGAAGATTATTTCATGCAAATGTTGGCCGCGGCTGCGCCTCAAATGGTTCATCCGCTCAGGCCAATTTTGGCATACTCTTTCCAACATTTCGGCCGGTATCTCACGAATAATGTTGGCAATGTTGGCTTCCAGTGCGTCAATCGAAGCGGGCTTATCGCTATAGACATTAGCCTTAACATAGCCCCACAAAAAATAGTCTAGAGGCGTTAAATCGCACGATCTGGGCGGCCAATTGACTGGTCCCAAGCGTGAAATAAACTGTTCACCGAACTCGCCTTTCAATTGGTCCATTGTTTCGCGTGCTGTGTGGCATGTGGCACCGTTTTGTTGAAACCACATGTCATGCAAGTCAAGCTCTTCCATTTTGGGCAAAAAAAAGTTTGTTATCATCGCACGGTAGCGCTCACCATTCACAGTAACGTTGTGATTCGCATTATCTTTGAAGAAATACGGCCCAATGATGCCGCCAGCCCATAATCCGCACCAAACGGTTGTTTTTTGTGGATGCATTGATAGCTCTTGCAATGCTTCTGGCTGCCCTTCACTCCAAATACGGCAGTTTTGCTTGTTCACGTATCCATTCAACCAGAAATGAGCCTCGTCGCTGAACACAATTCTTCGATAAAAAAGTGGATCTTCATCTAACTTTTCAAGAGCCCATTCACCAAAAATTTGGCATTGTGGTAGGTCGTTTGGCTTCAATTCTTGCACCAGCTGTATATTATAAGGCTTCACACCCAAATCCTTCCGCAAAATTTTCCACGTAGTGGAGTAACAGAGGCCCAATTGCTGCGAACGGCGCCGAATCGATAATTCACGGTCATCACCAACACTGGCCGATACGGCTGCGATATTTTCTTCAGTTCGCACTCTACGTAAGCGTGTTGGTGGTTTAATGCCCAACAATGTAAATTTGGTGCGAAATTTTTTTACAATAGACCGAATAGAAGCCTCAGTAGGTCGATTAAACTGACCATAAAATGGAAGAAGCGCACGATGAACTTTCTTAACAGAGCACGCATTTTGGTAATAAAATTCAATAATTTGCAAGCGTTGTTCGTTTGTAAGACGATTCATGATTAAATTATGGACCAAACTGAAGATGTTTGTCAGTGACACAAGATACAAAGCGTGCGTGAGCTGTCAAAACTAGTGTTGCCAAAAAGATAATAGCAAAAAAATCAGTCGTTATTAATTTAACAAACTTTTATACTGCTGTAATCAAGTAACCTTATAACCAGTAACAAACAGGACAAAATTGAGGCTTTAGTTATAACAGAATGTTTGAAAATATTTTTCTACTGGTGATTAGGACAGCACCGATGAAATGCCGACTTAAGGCATTTTGATTGGTATAAATATTAATAGCTAATAATATAAATAATAATGAACTCAACTTTTTTATATTATTATTTTATTTTTTATTTTTAAGGGATCCAATAATGACACAATAAATATTCTATTCACTTCCATATTCGAATAAAGAAAAATTAATAACTTGATGACAAAGCTCGATGAAGTTATTTTTATTTGATGAATTTTTAAAACTATGTATGTACCTCAAATGAGTTTTATATCTACTCGTATTTATGTAATATAAATAGAAAAACGATTTTAAATTTCGTTAATCGCATTTTCAAAATCAAACAACTTTTTCACAATTAGTAATTTGTTTCATAGAATATAGTTTTAAAGCGCCTTTATGAATGCGGCTGAATATGGTTTAATTGTTTCTTTTTCAGAACTTTTATATTTTTTTCACAGCAGACTTTTATATACGAGTACATACCTCAAAACACAACATGACTGTAATACGGAGTTAATATCACTTTTTAAACCACCAGATCTAACTATAAACTTTTGAAGATAGCAAAAATTAAGTGTATAAAATAGCGCTAGTTTAGCGTATTTTTTTTTTTTAAAGCGTTGTAGCGAAAAAATTCTGATTTTTATGTTGTGAAAAGCGCTAAATCTAGCGCGAAAGGCGCTAAATTGGCATCCGTGCTAATCTAGTTAAAAAAAAAAGACTAGTTCAATCGGACATGCCAGAAAACAACGACAATTCGATGTGTCAACACACAACCAGCGTTGTCAACTTTGAAATTTCAAAACGCATCAAAATGAAGAAAAAAGCGCGTTATTTCAGCAAAAACGCACCAAGCTTAGAATTTTTTTTTTCGTTTTTAAAAACCCATTTTGTACTATAAACAGTATATTTTTACATTAAAAAAACGATAATGAAACAGCCTTTTAAGCAGCTATTAGACGTTCAAACTGGGTCTGACACCACCGGCTGATGGCATGCCATCAAATTTGTTCAATAGCTAGAATTCGTGTTTGTCAAACTTGGCCGCTAGTGCGATTCTGGTACTGGTATGTGGACAATTGCATGTTTACAATAATTATAACGATATTCGATATTGCGATACCGATAATCAAATTTGGTATTCAGCAGCAGTATATAATTATATTCAGATGCTAGTTTTACTGCCGATTAGCCACTACACAAAAATACAACTGCTTACCGTCGTTAAAATTATATTGCAGGAGCATACACACAATCATTACTGAATGGGATAAAATATGTCGAAAAAATTTACGACTATTGGACCATTAAAAGGTTCAAAATAGCCCAACAAGACATCAAACTCGTGTAATAGCAATTCTATCAAACACAGTGTGAATTACATGTTTGTTTTCGCAAGCGAACAGTGAAAACTGGTTGGCCAGAGTGGTTGTCTGTAAAAGATTTTATTGATATATACGACAATTTGCCAGAATTGCAACAAATAGATGAACTTAATTATAATTTAATGCCAAGGTTTCGGAAAAATTTAAGAATTTAATAATTAATTTGGTAATTTATTAATTACTAAAACAGTGATGAATTCACGCGCATTCATTGACACGAACTTCACTATTCAGCGTCTGCTTTTGTTATAATATTTAATAGCAAAACAGCATTTTTTATAAAACAGCAAATTTTGTAAAATGTAAAAATTTTATATAATAATTCATTCCATTGAGTTGAAATTAAAAAAGCGCACCGACCAACGAATTTGTCGCACAAAAAATGTTAAAAAGCACCAAAAACGGTACGAACTGCACCGAGTTGACAACGCTGCACACAACCAGCGAAGGTTTGTGTCCATGTACAATTTAACTTATTTACAGCATAGTCCTATGATTTGTTATTGTGAATGAAAATGGAAATACATACTAATACCTACTACAGCCAATAATGGAATCCAAGTCATCAACCATTTTACTAATTGCAATATATCTCATATTTAAAATAAACTAAAAATTAACTAATTTTGGGGTCAAAAACTGAGCCAAGTTCTATTATAACCACGGCTGCCGTATTTAAACAATTGTATAGGATATCGTGGTTGCTACTCATCAAACATATAAATGATTCAAATCAATTTGCTCTGCGTGAATTTCCATTCAACTACCAAATCAGAGGTGCCAGAAATTTTTGTCGAGAAAATTGTTTCTCTATTAAAAAAAACATCTCAACTTCAGATAACCTAGCTTTTAGACAGGAAAGTAATTTCATGAAAGTTGCAATACTACTTTCACTAACACACTCGCATGTTGTTTTCTTTCTACTGAACTTTCAGTAAAAATTTCATGAAACTAATTTTTTGACGTTTTCTGAAATTAAAGTGACAAATTCTAAGCACTGTTGCCACATACAAAAAATTATACAATGTTGCAGTATTGTAGTAAAATAATAATTATAAAATTTTTTTAGGTCTGTATTGTTGTAGGAAAGCAGTTGCCTTGTTTTTTAAAACTATAAACCCAAAAATTATATTATTTTTTTAGATTATTGGAATGTAAAAAAGATATGGACATTTTATCGGTAAAATAAATTTTGTTGCTCTTGGACAATATCAGTTTTTCATAGTGCATATTTTTCGAAACTATGAGCACAAAAAATATTTTTTGATAAAACACTTTTTGTGCCACAGTGTTCAAATTGGGGATAAATAGTTTTTCTTTTTTATATACGTATGTACGTACGTATACGAGCATGTACCAAGGTGCGTTAATTGCAAAGTACCACAGATATTTTTCTGTGGTATGTACTTACATAAAATTTTAATTTTCTGCTCGTGTATAGGTATAAAGCTTTAATAAGACCGATTATGAGTACAATTTATTTGAAATGGATTTTCAGACAATATTCGCATAAATATTTTGAAATTCCCACAATTTTTCTTGAATAAAATTTTTTTCTTGAATAATATTATATATTTCTTCTTTAGTAAAACATCTTTCCATAATATTTATAACTGGTTCAATAGATGGATTTTCTTCGCAATAGTACAAAACGAGCACCTTCCGATATAATTGAAGAACGTCTTCCGAAAGTTCCTAAAAAAAATATTGTTAAAAGCCTTTGGTCGCTTTTACATTTAGGCAGACGATGGGCAGACAGTTTTTCATTTCTCTTTTGGTCTTGCCTAAGCCTTTTACATTTAAAAAGTTAACAGACAGCCAGAAACTTTTCGCTCTTTTGTTCTTGTTGCTTTTATAAGCACAGCTTATGGTGCTTATTTGAAGTTGATATGAGAATAATGATATGAAGCAATAGTATATGAAAGGCGAAAAGTTAAAAAGAGAAATAAAAAATGTCCACACATGTTTAGTGCAAAGAATCAAGTACAACATACTCTCCCCCACCGACAATTTTCGTTACAGCACCATAAAATTTCGTCTGTTTGTCTAAATATAAAAGCGGACTTAGAGCGCTTTTACATTTGGACAGACAGACGAAATTTGATGGTGCTGTAATAAAAATTGTCGGTGGGGGAAAGTATGTAGTAACCGAGTCTCTGTACTAGATATTTTTGGACGTTTTCTGTTTCTCCTTTTAACTTTTCGCATTTTTTATGTTGTTGCTTCATATCATTATTCTCATATCAACATCAACTTCATATAAACACACTAGCTGTGCTTAAAAAAATAACAACAAAAAAGAAAGAAAACGGAAACGAAAACTTTCTGTCTGCCTACTAATTTCTTAAATGTAAAAGGTTTATGCAAGACCAAAGAGAAATGCAAAATGTCTGGCCATCGTCTGTCTTTATGTACATAAAAGCAGACTTACGAAATTTCCACTATACAGGCAAGCGAATTGTCAGTTTATATAAAATAATTCTATATTTTCTGAGTGATTTCTATACAAATTTTTCAGACAATTGGTTTGCTCGTGTTGTGAAAATACGAGAGTATCCAATGTACATTTATTTTTAATATTACATTTACACCAAAGTGAAATCTAAATTTTGAGATTGATTTCGTCGAAATTTCCCATAAAAAATGAAATTTTCTTTGCGACTAGATTTTGACGAAATCTAGCATTTTGTAAATAATCTGTTAAATAACTGTTTAGTTTTCACAATACAAGTCTTACTGACTGAGCTGATTAGCTTTTACAGCACGGGGTGAGGTATTTTACGTCGTGATTTAAGCTACCTCATCCCGTTCTTTAAAGGTTAGTCAGCTCAGTCTATTGGCTTGAACCTGAGAAAACTACGCTGCAATGAAAAAAAACTTATGTATATTCCAAAATGAATCCATTGTGTATAGTTTGTGCTCTCAAACACTTTGCAAAAATATATTTATGAAAATGAAATCTTGCAAGATGTCGAAAGAAGGTAGTGTTAACGTTTAAGAATTCAAATCAATTCTGCTAGATTTTGGTTTGGTGCAAACGCGTTATAAACCTACAAAGTTTTTGCCGCAAACTTCTTTCATAGCCGTACGTAAGTAGATTTCACTAAATTCTGGCAACTCTAGATCTGATTGAGTTATACTGAAAATTTAAAAGAAATTTCTTTATGTGTATAGAAAAACAAACAAAACATGCGATTGCTCACTGAACTAAATGAAGATAAGCGCTTATAACAGAGTCCTTGGCAAATTTATTCATTTCGAACAATTTGTTTTATTTTAAATAACCCCTATGAACCGTGTGTTGTTTAAGACTTCACAAGCAAGCAAAAACTATAAACAAATAGTAAACACCCAATGTTTGGGAAAAATTAAAAGATGCCGGACTACAACTGAAAGTCTCCACAATAGTGTTGAAAAACTGTTATATTATTACGGCTTAGGCTCAGAGATGTAAAAATACTAATTGCAAATGTTTAAGACGCCAACATACTGTTCCTTGTTCGAAAGCAAGTGGTACACTTAAATTTTCTTTATGACCCAAAATTTAATAATACTTATTAAAATACTAGCCATTCTCGATTTTTCAAGCTCTGCCAATTAATCGGAACAAATTAATTTCTTCTAATATTATTGCAATGAGTGATGGTTCTGTTATTACATACGTGCAACTTGTGTACTGTACATGAAACTATTGCCAACGCTTAAAATTGTATAACATTCATATGGACCAGCAAATTGTGAATTTAAAGTTAAACTTTAGGTCTTTCGCATTCATGATTTTGCTAAGAGTTGATTTAAAGAAGTGCATCAATTACTTAAATTGATGTGATCACATGATACATGATATTACTAAACTCTAGCTTAAGCTTGCTTTAGTAATATATAGCACAACAAATGATTGAATGAAAATCGATCAGAATATTTTATAAACACTTTTTAAAGTATGTACATACATTGAATGTATTGCTAGTTGCAAGCATTTAATTATCAAGTACGGCTGCTTATGTATTTACATTGTACATACACAATAAATGTGTTTAAACTTAATTTTAATATATACAGTCTTTTTGCCTTTTTGCAGACTCTACACTCATTGTGACAGCATTTTTATATTAAAACGGTTTACAACACTCTTTTTTAAGTCATTATTCTATGGCAGACGCGCAAATTTTGCCGCTGTGTTGTGAAATTTCATTTTGCTGTGCGAAAAAATAATTTATTATAAAGTTAATGTTTATTTTTTCACTAATCACAAATAATTTTTAACTAAATATCTTAATTTTTGTAAAGTAATTTTGTAAAACCTCAGAAGTGTAATAAGTTGTTAAATATGTCTACCATAGAGAGGCTTTCTATACAAGGCATACGCAGTTTTGGTGGTAACGCTGGTGATGCACAGGTATACATTGTTTTTTTTTTTGTTTTATGTTTTACATACTATGCTGTGATAATAACGACAAACAACAAAAATACAGGTTATACGTTTTAGTTCGCCGGTTACTTTGATTTTGGGTGAAAATGGTTGTGGAAAGACGACTGTAATTGAATGTCTCAAATACGCCTTAACTGGTGAGTGCCCACCCGGCAGTGACCGCGGCAAAAATTTTGTTCACGACCCGAAAATTTTTGGTCTCACTGATGTCTTGGGCCAAATTAAGTTGGAAGTACGTAATGTACAAGGTGCTCGCTTATCAATCTGTCGTTCAATGAAGTTGGGCATGAAACGTAACAAGATTACATTTGAAACGTTGGATGCAACTTTGAACTATTTGAATGATGACGATAAAAAAGGAGGTGAATCCATAAGCAAACGGTGTGCAGATGTTGACTTGGTTATGAGCCAATTTATGGGTGTATCTAAGGCAATTATAAATAACGTTCTGTTTTGCCATCAAGAGGATTCCAGTTGGCCTCTGGACGAGGCGAAGAAACTTAAAGAAAAGTTTGATGCAATTTTTGGTATTACCGAGTACAATAGGGCTTTAGATCGCATTATCAAAATGCGGAAAGACGAAATGGAACAATTAAAAATTAAAGGTAAACTTATTTATTGTTTTATTTTATTTTCTAAGACTTATATATATTATTGCTTTAATCTTTAGAATCTGACTTACGATTTGTTGAACATTTAAAACAAGAGATGGAGGGAAAATCATTAAGCTTGCAGAAATATCAGCAAAAAGCGAAAAATATTGATGATCAATGCAAGCAATGCGAGGAAGAAATGACTCCAATTGAAGAACGTTTAAAGCAAATTCATAAAATAGAATATGAAGTTGGCAAATATCAGGCACAAAAAGTTGAACTACAAACCAAGTAAGTAATTCGAAATCTAATCTCATTAGAAACGTCATAATATTAGATTGATAGTTTTAAAGCAATCTCTTAAAAACGGATTATAAAGTATGTTATTGTTGTAAAGGTACTTATTACTGTTACAATATTGAATATTTATCAGCTGGTTTATAAAATATTTATAAACTTGCACCCAATTTTCACGACAACTTTTAAAGACATGTTAGTTTTTATTTTCTTTTAGACCTGCTTTGGTAGCATGTTCCATTTTCACCATATATGTATGCATTAAATATGTTATCAAATTGATTAAGAGGTCCAATGTATGAAATTTGACTATAACATAAGAATGCGAACTTATTTTGTGAGCTGTTACTACTGTTTTCACCTTGTTTAAATCTATTTTGAATAATCCGTCATAAATAATTCTTTGTAACAAAAATATAGGTTGTATTTACTACCAATACTCGCCCACTTTCTATATTTTCCAAATTTTGTGGCGGTGCCACTCGAATTTTTTCAACACACTCGCCTCTTTAAATAACCCTAAAGAAAACAGTATTAGGTGACCAGATTTTTATGTTTGTATTAATCCATGTAGTAAAAAACTTAAGAAAATTATAAATAGCTCGTTTTCTATGTTTCCCAGCTATCTATATGTCGACATTTCATAGGGACTACTCTAATCATCAGTAGACTTTCGAAATTTTTGAAAGATATTCTCAAACATTCAACTTTATATCCCAACAATCTAAATAAATTGCTGAGAATTTAAAAAGAAAAATGCTCTAATAATATCCGTCAAAAAACAAGCTTTTCTATTTATAAACGTCTCTAACATTTCTTTACACCTTTTACTGGTATAAATGTTAGAAGCTTAAATAGCGAATAAAAAACTTAATTGTTTTAAAAAACTTAAGTTTCAAAATATAAAATACCTCAGATAATTTGTACAAAAATCCCCCTTCGGTTGGGATTTATATAGGTCTACTTTTAATATGGCCACCTTAGTATTTATATTAATATTTTTACTTTTTACTTGCAAGGAATGTAAACAATATTATCCACACAAAAGTTCGTTAATATTGAGCTTCACACGAAGAATTTATACAACAAATATTTCCCGGCGAATTCGCCGTGATGGGTAAAATTCGACGTTCGTCGCAGTTGTGTTCCTAGCATAATGATGTTAGCCCGCCTGCGTCATTGAGACTTAGTTTTCAAGATGTAGAAAATATTATTTCTAACACAAACCCCAGGAAAGCTGCAGGTATTGGTAAAATGCATGAGCAGTTACCTCGTATAGCTAGACGAATTCTTTTATTTATTTATTCATTACTATGATACCCAAGTCAGGGAAGGGTCTCACTAAAGTAGAATTATACAGACCAACAATTTCAAAACTGTTCGAAAAATTGTTAATGGCGAAGTTGACTCCAATTTTTTTTTTTTTTTTTTTTTTTTTTTTTTTTACAAATTGGTGTGGTGACTATTCGTGTTCGTATGACATGTAACATATAACACCTACAGAAGATGCAACATACAATAAATAATAGCGCCTAAAGTGGGGCCAGTCACAGTGTACCGAAACAGCATTGTACAATTACACGTGACATGTAGCATACAACAATGACAGCACGTGTAACAGTACAATACAACACACAACAAAATGGCCCTAATCATCAATTTTGCATTATAGAACAAACACACAGACTAGTCAACGTTATAAGACAGACTTTTGAAGACAAAATGTATTCATTTCATGCATAAAATAAAGTTAAAATTGTCTGATAAAGGCTTCAAGCTACTGGGAAGCTACTTCTGCGGCCGGAAGTTTATTATCCGAGAAGGTGATTTTATAAGCCTCTCACAGACAATCGAAGCAGGAGTTCCCCCGTGGTAGCATTCTAGGACCTACTTTATATTTGATTTAAGCTACAGACATGCCAACGAGATTCGGAATCCACACTTCAACTTTTGCATAGACACATACATATACACACGCACACGTAGTTTGTCAATGGCAAGAAGTATACTTCAATTCTTTATTGCATATTCATTTTCTCATACGAAGTAAACCAATCAAACGAAATACTAAGAATGCAAGAACAACGACAACATCATTTGTATTTCATTCAAGAACTAAAGCCTCTTGACCATTCCAAGCGTCGTCAATGGTCAGAATGGTGGCGAGAAACGTGAATGATCAATTTTCGAAGAAAATATTCTTCAAGCTTTAAACACACGACAGCAGCAGACAGCAAGCAGCAATCTGTCAAAAATAAAATACATGTGTTTAGATGAAAACGATTACTTTAACTACATCACAGCAGTACGACTTCACAACAGCATTTGATGCTGCTGCCAACTTGGCTAATTTCTATTTTCGCAAACAGCAAAAAGTAAATGCAGTTCTGCCCTATAAATATAAATTGACAGCAATAAGAACTAAAATTTGTTTGTAATCTATATATATAAAACAGGATGTGTGTGTCTGATTTTGATGAAATGACCTGAAAAGTAATCTTCAGAATATTCAGGCGGGTGACACTGCGAAGTCTGATTTTTGATTTTCGGCCTGCGGGCGGAGGGGCGTGCAAAAGCCAAATTTCATGCTGCACCACCAATGACAGGATTTTTATTTATTTTCGTAAATTTCGTTAAAAGCTCAATTCAAATCATGTGGTAATGTGGGTCAGCTAGTATTTAATAGAAATAAAAACGTCACAAAATTAAAATAAACAAATTTATGTGTTTTTACAGTTTTATGGGATATTCTTACGTTTTCAGTCAGTAATTTTAATTTTATTCATGTAGAATATATATGGGGCACCTCTGAAATTTGTATTGTTTAAATACACATAGTGCTGTTGCTGTCTTTAACGGCAGCATTTGAAGTTAACTTCATTTATAATAGTGAAGTCTGCTGTCGTCTGGGTGTTTAAAGCTTCAGTGATGCACCTTTTCACATCAATGGATACTTCAATAAGCAGAAGTGACGCATTTGGGCGAATGATAATCCAAGTGTGACTGTCGAAAAACCAATGCACGCACAAATAGTGATTGTTTGGTGCGGTTTATGGGCTGACGGCATCATCGGGCCGTATTTTTCAAAAATGAGGCCGGCCAGGCAGTTGCTGTGAATGGTGTTCGCTATCGTGCGATGATAGCGAACACCATAGCCCGAATTGGAAGATATGTATGTGGACGATATATGGTGTTAACAGGACGGTTCCAATTGCCACATTGCTAACGAAACAATGGCTCTTTTGTGCGACAAATTCGGTGGTCGTGTTATTTCTCAATTAGCTGTCAAGATCATGTGATTTGGGACCGTTGGACTTCTTTCTTTTGGGTGATTTGAAAAAAAAGGTGTACATCGATAAGCCAGCAACAATTCAAGAGCTAAAGAATGAGCTAATTCGGCACATTAACGGTATACGAGTAGAAACTCAATTATGCCTCAGCGTCACCGAAAATTTGGATAAACGCCGAGATCGCGGCGGCATTTATCCGATATTTTGTTCCATACTTAATTAAACCATACCAATATTATCATAATAAAGAGAAATTATAATAATTCGCAAATAATTTCTGTTTAATTCAAAAAAAATTTTGCATGTAATATCGAAGTTTCTAGTTTATCTAGTCAAACTAGATATTTTAACTTGGATCATGTATAATTTGGGATAATAAGCTTAACTTGAAATTGTATAATCCAAGATTGAACATAGCTTTATATCTAAGTTAATATTATTATGATATATAGTAATTATAATTTTAATTGTGATATCAAAAAAATTTTCAGGCAAAAAAATTGCGCCGAACAAATGGCTGGTTTGCGCAAAAAAATTAAAAAAATGTTTGAAGGTTCCATAGAAGAACTGGATAATGAAATATCATCATTCAACCAGAGAATCATTGAAAAACGTGCGGAACGCAAAGAAGTTGAAGATGCACTAAAAAGTCGCAAATCAGAAGAAAAAAAGCTGCAAAGCCGCTACAATGAGATTGATAAAAAGCGTGTGCTCACGCAACAAGAAATGCAAAAGGAGCTCGATTGCAAACAAAAACGGGCTGACAAATTGAAAGTACTTTGCCAGGAAATCAACATACCCATTACATTTGACATAATGAATTCGGTGGAGGGCATAACTGAGCTTCTAGACAAAATTCAAGAAGTTCTTAGAGCCGAACAGGCAAAAATCAGTGAAACAGTCGATCAACACGATAAAGACGATCAAGATCGTCAAACAAAGATTGATCAATTAAGAGTTGAATTAACCAAGTTACAAGAGTCTGTATCTTCTTTGCAAAAGCAAAAAAAAGCTCACGAAAAAGAGTCGGATCAACTGGAAAAGAATATTTTGCAAACAGAAAAGGCAACGCAACAACTTAAGGTTGTCACCGAAAAGCTTAAAGAAACTGAACAATGCTATGAAGAATCAATGGCTAAATTCAATCAAAATGAGTTCCGCGAATCTTTGCAAACTGAAAAAGAGACCATCAAAAAGTTAGAAGCACAATTCCGTAAAGTAGACGAACGTTTAACATTCCTTAATTCCATTTCAAAGTTGATGGCCGAATTAAGTATTAAAGAAAAGGAATTGGAAAAGCGTGAAGAAGAAATGCGAAAAATCAAAAGTAAACATAGCGAAAACTTTCGTAAAGTTTTTGAAGAAGGTCGCAACGTAGAAGCCAACTATCAACGTCATTTAAAAGCATCTTATGAAAAATCACGTGTTAAAATTAAGGAATGTAATGATAAAATCAATTCCCTGAAAATGAAAAATCAAAGAATTGAAATGAAGCGCAAAAATCTTAAAGACGATATACAAAAATGCGAAAAAGATTTGGAAGATTGTAAAGAAAAAATTTTTGAAAAGTGTCATTCCGCTTCTTATGAAGAAATGCTTACCAAATCGAAAGCAGCAGTTAGTAAATATCAGCTGGAACATGGTGCTCAAAAATCAGCGGAAGTCTTCTACAAAAACTATTTGCAAAAAATTGACGAAGAACCGTACTGTCCGTTGTGTCAAAAATGTATGGACAATGATGAGGCCTCTAATCTGACATCAGAATTAACTGATAAAATTCAAGACTTACCGCAAAATATTGCCAGAGTTGAGAAACTTCTTAAAGAAGAACAAAAGAAATACGAAAGTTTATTGCATTTGAAGCCAGTCATTGATAAAGTGGCAAAATTAGAAGCAGAAATTCCTAAGAAGAAGGAAGATATTAAAATTTTCCAAAATCAATTAGCAGAATGTGCCAGCGAAATGGAAAGTGCTCAGACCCTTTTAGGCGAACCCACTACCGTTTTCGAAACAGCCAATTTAATGATGGGCGACATGTCAATTTTGGATGAGTCCATTAAAGAATCAAATCGCCTTAAAACCGATATTGAAAAATTGAAAAGGAAGCTTCCGCAACAAACTGAAAGCGATAATGCATCCATTGAAGAAGTACAAGCAGAAAAAGCCACCATATCTACAGAATTAGAGCAGAAACGTAAAGAATTGGAAAAGAACCAACAATATTACGAGAAGAATATGGATGCTCTTAACAAACTAAGAGAATTGAAAAACTCGTATGTTTTGTTTAACATAAAAAAATTTATTATTTTTATTTAAACTTTTTTTACATTAACAGCCTAAAAGATCAACAAATAAAGCTACAAGAGGGTATACAAAATCTGCCACAACTTAAGGAGCGAAAAAGTGAGCTCAGTAATCTCCTGGTTGCAATTGTGGCTGAAATGCAGGAGAAACAGTCCAGAGTACTTCCTTTAAAACAGCAACTGACAGCTGCTGCATCTGAAAAAGCGAAACTTAAGGAAGCCAATCGCCTTAAAGTTAATCAAATGCAAAAGAAATTGGACACTTACAATAGAATGGATCATGACATTAATGGGTAATATTAACCTTTATCAATTATTATAAAACTGTTCCCTAAAAACAGAAATTATCAACTTCCAGGCTGGACAATGAAGTTCTGGACTATCAAAATTTAAAACTAGACGAGCAGCTGAAAAATATTGAAGAATCTTTGAAAGTAAGCAAAGAAGATCTTAGCAAAATGGTGAGTAATTAATTTGGCAAAAAATGTACATTTTCGCATAGTTTCACGATTAATTTTCTTTTTAAGGCTCAAACTATTTCCCAAACAGTTGAAAAATTAGATAATATAAAAGCTGAAATAGCCAATCAGGAATCCATAGATCGGGATTTCAAAGACAATCGCGAATTGAAAATATTACAAGATAAGGAAAAAGATTTGAATGAGAAATATCAGGCGCTAAGTGAGGAGCTGGGTAAATTGGATTTCTCAATTGTGTCTAAAGAGAAATCAGAGTTAACGAAAAAGCGTGACAAAATAACTGTGCGTAAGGGTGAGCTTCTAGGGCAGCGAGGCGAAACGAAGCATCAAATACAAAAGCTGGAAAAAGAACTTGCAGAACCCAAGTATCGCGATGCCCTTGTGAATTATCGTCGTATTTTCTACGAAGTCCAGTTAACGAAAAAAATCGCAAATGATTTGGGTCAACATCGTGTCGCTTTGGAATGGGCTCTTATGCAATTCCACACCGAAAAAATGCAAGAAATTAATCGTTTGATACGGGAATATTGGCGTCTCATTTATCGCGGTAATGACATAGATTACATACAAATTCAAACAGAAGAGGGCAAAGAGTCCGCCTCACCAATGGACCGACGTCGCAGTTATAACTACCGCGTTATTCAATCGAAAAATAATTCCGAAATAGAGATGCGTGGACGCTGTAGTGCTGGTCAACGTGTTTTGGCATCACTGATAATACGCATGGCTTTGGCCGAAACGTTTAGCAGTAACTGCGGAGTCTTGGCTTTAGACGAACCTACCACCAACTTAGATCGTATGAACATTTTATCGTTATGCGACGCTCTTAATCGCATTGTCGAAGATCGCCAGTCACAATCAAATTTCATGCTGATTATAATCACTCACGATGAAGCCTTCATATCTACTCTGGGCAAAATTAACAGTTATCATCGAGTTTTCCGTAATGATGAATGCAAGTCCGTTATACGACGCGTGGAAGTAGCCTAGAGTTAGCTGTCCTTCGTACATACAAATTCGTGTAAGTTGTAAGCGTAAGCAATGTGAAGTATATAAACGTTTTATTTATGTGAAAATAAACTGATAGAGATCTAATTAATTTTATTTAATGCTTTTTGTTCATTTATACAATCTTGTAGTTTTTGTTTAATAAGGTTTTGATGAAATCTAGGTAATTTGAGCGTAGACTTCAACATGTTCTCAAAGTATTCCTTTAAAATTTTATCGCTTTCTGTCAAATCTTTTTCAACGGTGTTAACTATTGTTTCCACACGATTATTTTCAATTTCTTGAACATCTTGATGTGGCAGTCGATTTTGTTTGAGATAATTTTCGGGTGCTTGCCGTTTATCTTTTTCCTCGTTTTTACTTTCTATTTCTTCTTCAATTCCCTCTAATATTAGGTCTATTTCACTAGGAGTAATTTCCAGGTGGTTGGCGGTAGTGCTAAACTGTTTACTAGCTGCATATTTGACATATGGCACAAGAAATTCTAGTTCACTGTAGAAAGACCAGTCGGTCAATTGCACATACTTATCATCTGGATTCTCGCTGATGGGTATGTAACGTCTTGTCTTTTTCTGAGCCACATTATCCAGATGTTGTCGAAGGTAACTGATTAAGGATCGCCACTTGCATTTAGCGTCTTCGGCTGAAATAAAAAGTAGAATTGCTGTTATTGGCTGTAGTTAATTAACATAATTATCGCTTTTTCAAAAAACGCCCTTCGCTTTTGCGCTACTTGGGGACCGATTGAATTGCATAAATACATATTCAATTTTTTTGAACCAGTGTACAAAAAAAGTATGTTTTTTAAAGTTTTTTCTAGTGTTCGATTTTAAAATAAATTTTCCTGTCTTAATGCAATTATAATTAATCCAATTTATAAGTTTTCTACCAAGTTCAGACGGTAATTTGAAACATTTGTTTTGCTTACTGAACTGTGAATCATCCCGTTTCCACGTTATATTCGGTGTTTGATTTGAGAGCTTAAGCTTTCATGTACTCTCTTTGAACTCTCAGAAGAACTAGCGATAATTTGTTATCATAATTAGAGAGGACAACAAATTCTTGGTGTTTGATTAGAAGTTTCAAACTGAAACTAGATGTTTTTTACCCTTAAAATTTTATACATTGAAACAGGTTAATTCAATTGTGATGGGATGGTGAACCTCGAATGAGAGATTTAAATATGAATTTAAGTGGCAGTGTGAACATGCTATAACCAAAAACCGGACTGGTTAATACCATATGAAGAAGCATATTTCATTTCTTAAACGATTTCTAGTATAATTGCTATCCTAAAGTTTTGTATAAGATTGCGGTTTTATATAAATTATGTATATATACAAATCTTCTTACCAATAGTTTCGAATTCGAAAGTTATCAGTAATAATTATGTGCATGGGAAAGAAAAATTAATCGTTTGAAGATTAAAATAATCACAGCAGATTTGTATTGTAAAAAAATCCTTCTTAAGAAAAAAACTTAAGAAAGAAAAAACCTGAACTATAACCCGTTGTACAAATGTACAAACCAAAAATTTAATTTAAAAAATTATAAAAGTTCATCCAAAATTCAATAAACTTATATTTACATCTCTGGGTACGGAGAATATTAAAATACAAAAATATGTATGTTAATAACTAAAAAGATATACTGCTAGTTCTCAGACAGCAAACGCTGTACAAACAATGTGGGCAATTAACAAAATGCATATGTGATTCAATATGAGATGAATATAGATAGAAAATAATTAAATGCTCGGTGGCTTAGTGGTTAAAGCAGTAGATCATGATACGTCATGACCCGAGTTCAAATCCCAGTGGGTGCTGATGAGTAGTGTAGCGACTACGAAACAGCTAGTTGTCCTCCAGCTAAAGATTTGATTATTATTTTTCTTGTCTTCTTCAATCAAAATTATTGATCACAGCAGATTTGTGTTGTAAAAAAATCCTTCTTAAGAAAAAACCTGAACTATAACCCGTTGTACAAATGTACAAACCAAAAATTTAATTTAAAAAATTATTAAAGTTCATCAAAAATTCAATAAATTTATATTTACATCTCTGGGTACGGAGAATATTAAAATACAAAAATATGTATGTTAATAACTAAAAAGATATACCGCTAGTTCTCAGACAGCAAACGCTGTACAAACAATGTGGGCAATTAACAAAATGCATATGTGATTCAATATGAGATGAATATAGATAGAAAATAATTAAATGCTCGGTGGCTTAGTGGTTAAAGCAGTAGATCATGATACGTCATGACCCGAGTTCAAATCCCAGTGGGTGCTGATGAGTAGTGTAGCGACTACGAAACAGCTAGTTGTCCTCCAGCTAAAGATTTGATTATTATTTTTCTTGTCTTCTTCAATCAAAATTATTGATCACAGCAGATTTGTGTTGTAAAAAAATCCTTCTTAAGAAAAAACCTGAACTATAACCCGTTGTACAAATGTACAAACCAAAAATTTAATTTAAAAAATTATTAAAGTTCATCAAAAATTCAATAAATTTATATTTACATCTCTGGGTACGGAGAATATTAAAATACAAAAATATGTATGTTAATAACTAAAAAGATATACCGCTAGTTCTCAGACAGCAAACGCTGTACAAACAATGTGGGCAATTAACAAAATGCATATGTGATTCAATATGAGATGAATATAGATAGAAAATAATTAAATGCTCGGTGGCTTAGTGGTTAAAGCAGTAGATCATGATACGTCATGACCCGAGTTCAAATCCCAGTGGGTGCTGATGAGTAGTGTAGCGACTACGAAACAGCTAGTTGTCCTCCAGCTAAAGATTTGATTATTATTTTTCTTATTTTCTTCAATCAAAATTATTGATCACAGCAGATTTGTATTGTAAAAAAATCCTTCTTAAGAAAAAAAACTTAAGAAAGAAAAAACCTGAACTATAACCCGTTGTACAAATGTACAAACCAAAAATTTAATTTAAAAGATTAAAATAATAAATATAGATAGTTCAAAAAAATAAAAAACACGCTTCAATGTCGAACTAAAAAGTAAATAATTTTAAGAATAAGCTCAGACAATAGTGAATGAAAAATGCTAGTATTATTGTGAATTAAGCGTGTGGCGTTCGATATACGAAAAATATGACCCAAAACGCGAATTCGAGTGTTCTTTAGTTTTTGAACGATAGCTATTCCTGCTTCCTGGGTATTGAAAACTTTATGGGAACAAATATTTCCCATCTTATTTACTTTTATGAACTTATTTTTATAAAGAGACTTCAATTTATAATATTACATGATGGTATTTTTCGTATTATACGAGGGCGGTTCGGAAACTTCTTAACCTAGCACAAAAAGCACGGTATAAACAGAAAAAAGTTAAGTGTTTTGGAAACTTCCATATGAACACGTTAAATTTTGTTTCGATCTGGTAACTCCTTCATATAGAAGCAGGTGTTCACAAAAGATGCATCCGCAATTTTTTTATAATTGAAAAATTAGAAATGCGTGGTGTCATTAAATATTTACACTTAAAAAAGGCTTATTGGGACAAGAAATTCATAATATTTTGAATGCGTTAGGTGAAAGTGCTCCTTCATATGCAACAGTAAAAAATTGGGTTGCTGAATTTGAACGTGGTCGTACAAGCATTGAAGACGAACCAAGTAGTGGACGTCCAAAAACAGCAACAACAACAGAAATTGCAGCCAAAGTGCATGATATGGTATTAAATGATCGACGAATAAAAGTGCGTGAAATAGCTAATATCATGGGCATCTCAAATGATCGAGTCTATTTAGTTTTGCATAAAGAACTACAGATGAAAAAGCTTTCTGCAAGATGGGTGCCGCATTTGTTAACAATCGACCAAAAACGCATAAGAATGAACATTTCTCAAACTTGTTTGGATCGTTTTAAGCGAAATAAAATGGATTTTAATCGTCGTTTCATTACTGTTGATGAGACATGGATCCACCACTATACTAAAGAACAGTCCAAACAATGAACTGAAACTAGAGGAAGTGCCCCAAAGAAGGCAAAAACAATTCAATCAGCTGGTAAGGTTATGGCAACGGTTTTTTGCGACTTCAAAGGTATTTTATTGATTGACTATCTGCAAAAAGGTAAAACAATAAATTCAGAGTACTATTGCAACCTTTTGGAACAATTAAATGTACAAATTCGAGAAAAACGTCCTGGCTTACAACACAAAAAAATAATTTTTCATCAAGACAACGCACCAGCGCACAAGAGTGTTTTAACAATCAACGAATTAAAGTACGAGTTGCTTGAACACCCGCCTTATTCTCCTGATTTAGCTCCCAGTGTCTTGTACCTGTTCCCAAATCTAAAAAAATCCTTGCTGGCAAAAGTTTTACCTCAAATGAAGATGCAATTACAGTTGTAAACCACTATTTTGAAGACCTTGAAAAAAATTATTTTAATCAAGGGATAGAATTGCTAGAAAAGTGTTCGACTAAGTGTATTGAAGTTTCAGAAGATTATATTGAAAAATAAATATATTTTTGAAAAACTAACTATTCTCTTTCATTGATAGACTAAGAAGTTTCAGAACAGCCCTCGTAAAAGGAAAAATATAATTATTTTCATATACATGCAAAAGAAGTTAATTTTATAATTATTATTTTACTACAATACTGCTACATGGTATAATTCTTTGCATGTGGCAACCAAGGCGAATTCATAACAGGTGAAATTGACAGCGCGGCTGATAACTTTTTTTTAATTTTAATCTGTTTCAGATTTCAATGGCATAATTAAAACAAAATTAGAAAAAAAAAAATTATAAGAATTTTTTAAATTATGTATTCTATTTTGAGCGCCAGATATCATTCAGAATCCTCCGCAGTCTGGCTGGCAATGTTCACCTTTTCAAGCTCTATAATCTGAGACCTTAAGTTTCACGAAATAATTAAAAGTTGCACAATATAATTAAGTTTTTCTTTTATTGTAATTTTTTTTTTTTAATAAAAATTTGAAAAAAAAAATTCAAAAGAATTTTTTAAATTATGTATTGCATCTTGAGCGCCAGCTATAATTCTGAATCCTCCCCAATCTTGCTGGCTATTTTCACCTTTCCGAGCTCTACGATCTGTGACTTTAATTTTCACGAAATAATTAAAAGTTTCACCAAATAAGTAAATGCTTGTCTTTTGTTGTAAATTTTTTTAATAATTTTTTTTTTTAATTCTTTTTTGTGTTTATATTTTATATAAAAGATTTATTTTCTGTAGTGTTGTATTTATTGCTCTTGCATTTACCTGGTATGAATTCGCCTTGGTGGCAACAGTGCTAGCAATTTGTCATTTTACTTTCAGAAAACGTCAAAAAATTTGTTTTATGAAATTTTTGTTGAAAGCTGAGTGGAAAGTAAACAAAATGTGAATGTGTTAGTGAAAAGTGTGAGTGTATTGCAACTTTCATGTCTAAACGCTAGGTTAGTTTACAGTTTTTCTGAGGTATTCCTCACGGTTAAACACGCGGCAGCTTCTTATGTGAAGGCATAAGTCTTTACGCTGCCATTACACAAGAAAGTACTTTCATGAAATTTTTGTATACGTATTACAAATAAAAATTTCAATGAAATAGACGACTTTCATGAAAATTTCTTGTTCGTCTACACAGGAAAGTGAAAGTTCATTTTACAAATGTCGCCGAGGCGAAGAGTTGCAAAATTTGCCTCTACTTCTCTCCACTCTTATTTTGTTTGCTTACTAATCAGAGTTGCCGAACTTATTACATATACAAATTTATGGGGCAATAGTTGAAAAAACTTATCATTTTAAACTTTTCTATGATGTTATTTTTATAAAAAAAAACTTTGTTTTCTTTATGTATTAAATATACAATACAATGACAAATGATCATAATTATTTTCATAGACTTGCAAAAGAAGTTAATTTTATAATTATTATTTCACTACAATACTGCAACTTTGTATAATTCTTAGTATGTGGCAACAATGTTTAGCAATTTGTCATTTTACTTTCAGAAAACGTCAAAAAATTTGTTTCATGAAATTTTTGATGAAAGCTGAGTGGAAAGTAAGCAAAATGAGAGTGTGTTAGTAAAAAAGTGTGAGTGTATTGCAACTATCATGAAATTACTTTCCTGTCTAAACGATAGGTTATAGTCAGTCACAGCACCGCTGCAGATTACTGTTAATACCATCGTGGGTATAAGGTGTTCGGTACTCCGACCATGCTGCGCATCCTATACTTTGCAACCTTATAGTTTAATAAATATAAATATTTTAAAACTATGGTTCTTCTCGAAATACGTATAGCGTCCTACGGTCAATATATCATACGCTTCATTTTTGTTTAAATAGATACTTCAATAAACAAAACTGCTGTATTTGGAGTAATGATAATCCTCAAGTGCTGTCGAGGCACCGACACCATTCCATCCAGAAAAACTGATTGTTTGGTGTGGTTTATGGGCTGGTGGAAAAATTTAACGAAAATTAAATCTCCAGATTAGATTACATCCGAGCCAACCGTGGCGGTCATATGCCAGAAGTCGATATTTAAATTGTAATGCCACAAGGCAGCTTCACCAGGTTGTGTCGGAGGCTTATGTCCAGTTTACGCACAGAGCGCTAATATGTATACATATATGGTATATATGTACATTGAACTGCGATTTTACAATCCATTTCTCAAGGTATTTAGACAAATTTTATATCATTTGAAAGCTCTTAAATAGGTCTATTTAGATATGCAATTTTTTTTATTTTTTAGCCCGTTTGGAAGCGGGACAAATATAATGGCTTTGATAAGGCAAAATTGTGTGGCTTAAGTTCAGTTTACGCACAGAGCCCCGAATTGAAAAACAATATAGAGGGGTAGAAAATTTAAAAATATGAAGAAAATGTAAAGTCTAAAAGTTGGCGGAAACTCAGAGCTATGGACTTCTGGGGGGTTCCTCTCTATTGCGATGCGAAAGAAAAATCGAAGAATTGGTACTCTGTATTGCGTTTTCGTATTTTCTTTTCGAATTTAATTTTCCCTTTTGCACATTTTATTTTATCATTCTTCACTATTATTTATTTTGTGATACCAGTGTTACTTAGTTTTTAAACTATTTCGCGAAAAAGTTTGCGCAAACAGCACAGAATACCAAATTATACGCTTATCGCATCTACCTCTCGCATCGAATTTACTTTCGCATCGCAATAGAGAGTAACCCCCTGAAGTTTATAGATATACTTGTGTATGAAATTGCGATTTGCACTACGTATCCAAAGTTATGTAAGCAAAATTGGTACCATTTGGAAGCCTTCCAATAGGATACGCAATTTCTTGGAAACTTTGGTCAGCGAAGCCGGTGTTTGTTATACCATAAAGGAGAAAATCCTTCCGCCTGGCCGAAGGCCGGCTATGCTAATACAATTTATTTAATTAACTTTCGTTTTTCTAACAAATTATAATAGTTGTGTTCGACGTCGTTACCGCGGGCTCCCAATTTGCACGAAAAGTGTTTATTGTGTTAAAAATTGTGCAAATTGGGTAAATGAGAAAGCTTCTGAGAAAGTAATTTGTGTTTCTCATTTTACCAGACTTTACCCGTACTTTTTTCCGTGCAAAATGGTAAAATTCTTAAATCATGTAATCAGCTGTTTGTTATTTATGAAAATAAAATATCAAAGTGCAAATCACAAAATAACATATTTGAAAATATAACAATACGTCATATTTAAATAAGTTATATTTAAATAAATTATTTTACGTTTTTATCTAGCTCAAAATATTTAAATAAATTTGCAAAAATATTTGTTTGAATTACAACAGAGCTGTTAACCCAGCGCTTTTCACACTGATATTAGTGTTTTTTAAAAATCGCACAAAGAATTTTAAATCTATGCACGATGCTTTTATTTCACTTTTAGAGCATTTTCTTTTAATAGGATTCAAACAATCTGTATTGTTAGCTACATATTTAAAAAACTTTGTTTATAACTATATATTTTTGCATTTTTTGTAAATATAATTTATAATTATGAAAAGGTACATTCATAGTTTATAATTGTGAAAATAGTTACAAATATTTTTGATAAACATAGCTTACCAGATGCCTGTTTTTGTTGTATTGTTGTAATTTTGCCCTAGTGATGCCACCGTGTATACGTTAATGCACCTTGATACACGCATATCAAAATTTCAGAGGTACATAACTCGGAAACTAAGCACTTCCGCCAATTTCTTCATTTAACATTTTCTTCTTATTTTTCAATTTTCTACCCTCCTATATAATTTTTAATTTTGAGCCCTGGACTTGTTTCACATTATATTTTAAATAAAGTGAATTTCATGTGACTTTAAAAATTTCATCTTCGTTTTATTTTATTTTCAAAATCTATACCTCTGTAAAAACACCCTATATAAAGTTATATAATTTACAATTTATTGATACCTACTTACTTTTTTCGAATCCAGACTCATCCGCTATTTTATCCCACATTTGCTGTTTCTCATTGCGATGCAGAAATGGCGTACGCAGAAATTCATTTTTGTAAATGCGGGGATATTTTCTAACGTTTCTTATTAAAAGTATTCGTTGATCTACTGATAGAGGAGTTTGTTGTGGTGGTTGCGACTGTACAATAAACCTTTCTTTGCCCTTTACGAAAGACATGTTTGTTGTATGTGTGTGCTGCTTATAATATACATACATACATACATATATACAAACATAAAAGAAATTCAATCTACCCTCCTCTTCCGATGAGAAATAAAAGAAAACTAAACAAATGAATGGTAATTTTATGTTATGTGCTGAAAGCAATAAACTGAATTCATTTCAAATGAATTCAGCAAAAGTTTTATTTAAAAATACAGCTTTTAAGCTCTAAAAGCTTTTGTATGATAAAGTTTTAAAGCTGGTAGTTTTAAAGAAACAAATCTTATGAACAATAAAAAAATAAAATTTTAATTATTTCGTACAAGTTAATCTTAAGTAATGACAATTTTAACAGGAAAAGCTGGTAGTACACATGAATATAATGAAAAGTTTAATTGTATCACTTTTGAAGCAGTTTTTAAATAGGTATAAACTTTGGATTCCGTGCTCTAAGCAGCAAATGCTGTAGAAATAATCCCTTGTTTTTATTTAAACAGCTCACCTAACACAGTGCATATTTTCTTCACTGTCATCTACAGCAGCAAATACTTAAAACAAGACTCAAGGATATCCCAAACAAGTCTGCTTTTTATGAATTTAATAAAATTAAGTAGGTATTAGTAGGTAACATTTACAACATAAAAAATAAATTCTTTATTATCAGGTCTTTTCTAAAACTCAGGAGATTTCAAAGCACATGCCGTTTCAAAAGCACAAATGCGATTTGTACCTGTTAAGTAAATAACAAAAAAAAAAAGTCGTTTTAAGCTGGATTCACCCATTGTTTGGGGAAAAAATTTTTGTTCGAACAATCTTTAGTTTTTTGAGAGCTTATTCTGAAACGATTCACCTACTTCCTGCCATATGAAATAAGTATGCAAACGATACGGCTTAAGCTGAGAGTCTATACCACGCGCTATATGCGCTGCGGTTTTTGCGGGGTTTAAACTTTCTACGCGTTCTACATCTTTTCTAAACTCAAGTTACTTGCAACGCTTTTCATGCGATAAGTTTTTTGTTGTGTTTGAATTATTTCTTCAATAGAAACACTTTTTTAACACAAAAACATAAAGTAACAAACCACGGCACAAATATTTTTGGCGATTACTTTGACAAAATAAAATGAATTGTGATCTGCGGCTATCAAAAACAACTGACAGCTTTTATAACGCTTGTGACGCGTGCAAAAATAAAGAGTAAACTTACTTTTGGTGTCGTACGCGTTTAACGCGTCATGCGCTTTATGATGTGTAACCTCTCATATAAAATTACATTGTTTCTACTTTTTTGACATACGCTTAGAACGCATTGCCGTATTAATATTTGAAATTATGACTTGAATATTCAAAACTAAATCATAATTGTCACACTCTTGGCGAGTTCAAATCCCAGGAAATAAAAAATAAAGTATTGAATACATTAAATAATGTTTTCGTTTTATTCGCATGAAGACTAGGGAAATATAAAAAAATAAATTTTAAAATACTAGCTAAGCGGACTATTTTTGGAGCTGATTTTTTAAACATTCATTTCTCGATTGAACTTTTGAAAGGTAAAATGCTTAAAATGAATACTGCTGCCATTTTCAATTTATTATTTAATTTGCTTGTTTTGATAAAGTAATTGTATGCCAACTCCAAGACCATAAGCGTGATTTAGAACATCTAACAATAAATTTGGCGGTTTCAAGTCGTTTGGCAACTATGAAAACTTGCAAATTTTAGAATATACGCGTACATTTCCGGTGTTTTGTTTTTTGTTTTTCAAACGGTAATGGCTTGAAAACATTATAGTGAAAGGCCAATGTAAGCGGTATGCGGCAGCGGGCGGCAACAATGTGACCCATTTACAAAAAATTAGTTTTTTTTATAAAAATATTCATAAAGCAAGCCACAGACTGTGCGACTAGTTGTACAACATGACGATGTTGGTTATTAGATTGTAAAGTGTGTGGGGTCGTCGTATGAAGTTGTGTCGCGGTTGTACGAAAGATTAAAAAGTTTTGATTTTTTGGGTAGTTGTATCGATTGGTTGTAAAATTTAGGAGCATGTTGTACAACTTTATTTCGATTTGCTCTTATTTTTATATACAATTATTGCATCTGCGGTGATCTTTACTCAACAGAATTTTTTAAGAAATGAAATTGTGAGTTAATGTCGCACAGTTTGTGCGCAAAACACACAACTCGGCAAGCCAACGTGTTGTAGCAACAGTCGCATAGTCTATGGCATGGGTAACAAATATATTCATACAAAACTTTCAACATGTTGAATTTAATTTAATTTGACAGTGCCGTTAAAGGCGGCCGAGCAGCAATGTTGAATTCAGTTTAACTTTGAGCCAATTTTCACGATGATTTAAAGCCATGTCTAAAAGGCATGTTTTTTCTTTTGTACTGAAAATTTTTGAAAATTAAAAAAAAGCCATGTTTTCTGTTTTTCAAGTTTTTTTCTCTTATTTCTTTTTGACTCGTTTGTTATTTTTTAAATTGTTTTATTTTCATTCGACTGCCAAGGTAACCACATCGATACTACCAAACGATTTTTTTAACGACAACAATTGAAAAAACGACATGACTTAAAAATCATAGTAAAAATGTAACGTGATTTTGGTAGAAGCTTTAAAAGAGTATTATAAAAAAAGACATGGCTTTAAATCACCGTATAAATCAGCCCTTTTTGTTTCGCCGCTTCAAACCAAAAAGTAAAGGAAAAAATAGAAAACAGAAATTAATTTTCGGGTTTGAAAGTTCAACAATTGAATTTATTTATTTATTTTGGCTTTCAAAAAAAAAAAAAAAATGCTTTTTTGTTCAATCTTCGAAGCACAACGCATATAACGCGTGGTATAGACTTTCAGCTTTATACGAGTGTCAGAACGTTTGAAAACACCGATGTGGAAATGTGCAAGAATCTATCGTTCCAAGTGTTTCTCTACCGTATATAAAAACTGAGTGAATGAGTATATACGTGTTTGCCTTTTTTCTTTACAAAGAACAAATTATAATTAATCTACATTCCCACTGTACACAGAACGGCACAACAAAACGTAAAGAAAAAGAACATAATAAAAAATGTTTTTATCTCTGCTTCATTTCATTTCAAGCAAAGAGATACACAAGCATTTTAGAGCGCGCACTTTTAAAATTTAGTTGAATTCTGTCGCTCAAGCCAAACGGGTTGTTTGTCAAGCAAATTCGGTGGAGAAATGTACTAAGCAAAAAAGCAACAACAACAACTACAAAAAAAATAAGAAACGCCTATAGCTACTAAATACACACAAACATTAACAATTATTGTAATACTCTAATAAGTCGATTTAACAACTGAGTAATATGTCTACGCAACGCCAGACAATACATTCCATACATAATAAGAAATTTTGGACTGAATTCTTTTACCTATACGAATCGCTGCCGGAACTTTGGGATGTTAATAACCCATTGTACAAAAATCGTCAGGTAAAATGTGACGCTTATGATATAATGGTCGAAAAATTGAGAGACATTGAACCGAATGCAGATCGTGAAGATGTTTTGCGAAAAATCAACATATTTCGTACGAACTTTAGACGTGAGTGTTCGCGCATTAACATTAGTCTTAAGGAGGGCAGACATTACCAATCAACTTTATGGTATTTTGATTTACTATGTTTTCTACAAACAACCGACTCGAAACGAGATAGAAAACGTAAACTAGACGATGATGGTGAAAAAAGTATAATGGTAAGTACCTATGTAGCTTTGTTGTTGTCTTTCTAATATCTACAATCGTATGTACATGCATATGCATGAGTTTATACATAAATGTATGTGTGTGTATGTGTGGATTGAGTGTGCGGTTACCATAGCATAATATTGAGCTACCCAGTAAACAATCTGTGGCTGTGTTCTGTAACATTGGCGAAGAAGTTCTCGCGTCGAAAACTTGTGAAACAAATTACTCCATCGTTTCTCGAAAAGTGAGAAAAAACTGCGTCTGTAACTCATGTGGAAAACTATCCAAAGCACGTAATCGTTACGTTAGAAATGTCTGAAAATATAAAACGATGCCCACATGAAATTTTAAAAATGAAAGCGCCAGCCACAATTAGTACCGCCGCCGACCAAAAATTACTAAAATTAAGAAATTTTGTTCGATGACGTCATATTATAACCGCCGGCTATTCTAGAAAATGTATGGTGTGGCTCTAATGTTTACATTTTATTTACAAATACATACATACATATTTATGCACAACATTTTGTAAAGCAATTTGTGAATTCTGAAAAAACATAAAATTATTACAATATGCTTTGTTGGGTCGGATATTAAAATTGTTGAAACTACAAACTTAAGTATTCCATTAAAACTTGTTGTGTGAAGGGTATACAAATTAAATAAAAAGTTAAAATAAAAAAAAAGACAATCATTCTAAACTGTGTAAATATATATGTATGTGAAACTTAATTTAACAGCAAAATACTTATTTTTTTTAGTATTATTATTCATTTAACAATGATTACTGTTATTTAAAATACTATCTCACAGTCTTTTTATTTGCGAGAAATAATGACAGTTGAAAGTGGGAAATTTTTTCACAGACACAGTTTTTCTGTAAAATGGCGAGTAATTTCCTTACGTGACAGCTATTACTCACCAAGAAAAGTTATAGCTACAGTTTAGTGAGAAATGCAGCTGTTTGTTTCAACTTTGTTTCATATCACACGTTTCAGTCGAAAAGTTTCTCGTGGCGAGAGTTACAGAACACAGCCACTAGGTAGCGGAATATTATGCATACATACAGTGGGGGGCAAAGGTGAGTACATGTTTGTAGTTTGTAGACTTGCAGGCACATAACATTTTTAATAATAAAGCGATTTAAATTATTTTTTATGAATTTTATTTACAAGTTAGAGACTTACAGAAATATATATGTATAATTAAAACAAAAAATTTTTATTCACAGAAAAAATTAAAGTAACTTCTATGTACTCAATTTTGCACCTTCAGGCAATAACTAAAATATCTTGTATTTTTAGTACTTTGTACATAACCCATTCTTTTTTCAAACGCTATTTATGCATTTGGGCATGCTTTTGACTAATTTTTGAATAAATCTATTTCGAATGTGCTGCCATTCCAGCTGCACTTGTGTCCATAACTCGGCTAAGATTGGTGAAGCCCTTCGATATAGTCCCAACCGCCTTTTCAGAATTGACCACAAATTCTCAATTGGATTGAGGTCTTTGCCCGATCACTGCATCAATTGAAATTTTTGCCACGTCAACCATTCCTTAACGATTTTTGTGGTGTGTTTTGGGTCACCATCCTGGTGAAATATAACTTCTTCCTAAGGGTATGCACCCATGTCAACAAAGATGGGTCCGTAAGATATTTAAACAATCTTCCCGTTTCCCATCAATTTTTTGTATTGGACCGGTTTGCTACCATGTGAGCATCGCCACACAATGATGTTGCCTTCACCAGCGCTATCAGACAAATATATTTCGGAAACACAAGGGCTGGGCTTTTGATTACTGAAAGCGTATGATATGGTCCAACGAATCGAAATTTAATAGATACCAGGCTGATGGCAAACAGTATTACTGCCGCCGGCAGCAGGAGAAAGTTCAACGTCATCATGTGAGACAAAACACCAAGCACGGCGGAGGCAATATCATGATGTCGGGATGCTCACATGGTGGTATCTCGGTCCATTACAAAAAAATTATGAAAAAGGAAGTTTATTAAGATATCTTGCGGACCCATCTTCTCGATTTTGTTGACATGAGCGCATACCTTGAGGAAGAAGTTATATTTCAACAGCACATTAGAAATGGAATTATTCAAAACTTAGCCAAAAGCATGCCCAAATGCATAAATAGCGTATGAAAAAATAATGGGTTATGTACATAGTACTAAAAACACAAGATATTTTAGTTATTGTCTGAAGGTGCAAAATTGAGTACATAGAAGTTACTTTAATTTTATTTAATTTTTTCTGTGAATAAAAATTTTTTGTTTTAATTATATATATTTCTGTAAGTATCTAACTTGTAAATAAAATACATAAAAAATAATTTAAATCGCTTTATTATTAAAAATGTTATGCGCATGCAAGTCTATAAACTACAAACATGTACTCACCTCTGCTCCCCACTGTATGCCAATTTTTAAGGAACTAGTTTAGGTAGGTAGATACATAATTCATTTGGACAGACATACATAGGATTCTATAGTAACATGTTCCTTTTCTAAAAAGGATATTGTTAGATGTGATTAGGCAAAATTTTTAAATGTTAATCTGATACGCTTACAAAAGAACACAAAATATTGTAAAAAAAACAATAAAGAACTATTAGCGTTTTAATTTTGAAGTGCTTTTATAACAAAACTTGAAGCTTAACCATAATGTACATAGCCTGGCTTAAGGCACCTTTACATGGCAATACAAATATTTAGATCTGTCAAAAAGTTGTGTAGAATCAAAGAAATCGTATCGTGTAAAAACGAAATGTGTTCAGTAAGAGTGAAATCCAAATTCAAAAATTGACAAGCGGTCGGTAAATCTTCATTTTCTAAATCATTTCAGAAAACTTTCTATTCTCATTACATCAGAGGTGTATTTTTAAATTTGTACTGGCAGCACTCCGAGAGTTTATTAAAGGTGGTACAACATTTAGAAACCCAAACAATTGCTACTCAAGAATATTGCATTTTGTTTTTATAAATGTTGTAGAATTGTAATACACAGGATTTCCACATACCTGGGCATCAACTTCTATCCCACTTTAATTTCCATCGAGGCCTTGTAATTTACGTTCTCAATGAAGTTGTATTCCAATGACAGCAACGATTAGGCATGCATGATGCCGAATTTATCTGTCTGGGTTAAATTTAAAATCAGGTTACACTTTTTGCATTTCGGGTTTCTATACAAAAGTCCAAATGCGGGGAGGGATATTACCATTTCTGGCTTCGATGCCCTTTCCGACCCCATATCGAAGATCCTGGAGAGTTGTCCGAGCAGTGAAATCATTGTTGCTGGTGATTTCAATGTTCACAACTCATCCTGGCTTCGTCATTCGAGTCATACAACTCCGGAAGGTCAATATGCTGAGTTATTCTTTGCGCACTACCACCTAGCGCAATTATTGAATGAGCCAACTCATATATCATGTGTTGAAGGGCACCATTCAAACACACTTGACTTATTCCTGACTTCACACCTTGAAAAGTATGAAATCAGAGTTAGTGCATCTCTCGGCAATTCGCTTCATTGCACCATTTCTGCCTCCTTTTCGGTCTCTGAACGTTTCTGAATCAGCTACAAAACGGTCAGCTCGGTGGACTGAGCTCAACTAATTTTAAGAGCATTTTAACTGGAAACTTTCCTTCCTAGATAAATATATAAATGCTTCAACAAAAATGGTCGAGAATATGATCTTGCTAGGGATAAAAACACTCATATGCTCCAAGCAGATTTCGATTAAACCAAGAGCGAAATCTGCAGTCAGATCCAGAGAGGAAGCATTCAGTAATTGGGGTTTAAACAACAACGCAGACACTGATTTGCTACGCAAAAATGCAAGGATTTCGTGTGCCAAGATACTTAGACGTGAAAAGTTGCTTCACGAACAGGGTCTTCGCGCCAAGTTACTTACAGCTCTCCGGGACAGTAAGACATTTTGGTAATTCGTTTAGAGAGTAAAGAACAGTACTAGATCATCAATTCCTACTTTCTTAAAGAATGACCAAGCACTCACCGATCCGGTTGGCAAAGCTAACCTGTTGGCTGAAATTTTTGCAAGCAATTCATACTTGCCGGAAAGCAGTCAACCACTTCCCGAGCTCGAAAGAGTAACTGTAACTATGCAAAACATATTTTTTCGGGCACGAGCAGTTAAAGGGGTGTTGGTCGACCTCGACATAAATAAGACTCCTGGACCGGATGGCATTCCAGCACTGGTCTTGAAGCAGTGTTCTTCTACGCTTGCGTGTCCATTAGCACGGGTCTTCAGCATACTTTACCATGTTGATGAGTTCCGTCATGCTGGAAGGTTGATAATGTAACGCCAACCCTCAAAAACTATGAGTCGAATAACCCTGAAAATTACCGCCCAATTGCAATTTGCTCCGCGCTTTCTAAAGTAATGGAAAGTATGGTTAATTACCATCTAATGAGGTATCTAGAGTCGCGTAAATTACTTTGCGATCGTCAAAATTGATTTCGTAAGGGTCATTCTACTGGCGATCTTATGGCATATATCCCGGAGATATTGTGCCATTTAATCCATCAATTCGGCGAAAGTAAGTTGGTGGTTCTGGAAAGCGTTTGACAGAATGTGGCTTGCTTCACTACTAGCAAAACTTACTGCGTTTGCTGTCGGTGATGACTTTTCTCGGTTTATATCGAGCTTTCTCAGGGATTGCACTACAAGAGTTGTTATAGATGGGGTCTCATCAAACGAGATCAAGATTAATTCAGGGGTACCGCAAGGCTCCGTTCTCTCTCCTACCCTATTTCTTATTTTTAAATTTCCAGCCCTATCCATTCCTTCGCTTAGCTATTCGTACTCTTTCAGTTACAGGCCCAGCCTTTCCCAGGTCGTTGCCAAGAGGCAAAATATGATTGACTCACTGAATAGTGATCTTCTACTAATCTCCGTATGGGGTCGTAAAAACAGGGTCGCTTTTAACGCTCGTAAGGTCCAGTGTTGTTTATTAACACACAAACATACGACCGTAGTTGCTGCTTAATCTGTACTTATGGATAGTATAAACATTGAGGAATTGGATGCTCTTGATGTTCTAGGAATGAAAATAAAGTGAGTTGTTCGCTAAACTGAACACATTTTTCATGTCTCTAAAGAAGCATTCAAGTGCGTCGGATTTTTGCAACGGTTTAAGATATACTTCACTCCATCCGTTCTTCTTACTATTATTACCAACTATATCCGAAAATGGAATACAACTCTGATGTTTGGGCTGTTTCCCAAAATATATTTTGGGGTTGCTCGACTGTGTGCAGGAGAGGGCGAGGAAGCTGATCGGTGACAGCAGGGTATCCAACTCTATTGACCCACTGGAGCATCGACGCTGAGTAGGGTGTGTTACTCTGTTCTTTCATTACTACAATGGATTTTTCTCTGACGAGATTAATGATCTTGTTCCCGAAACTCGCACATTTATACATAACACGCGTGCATCGTCCAGGTCTCATCCATTTGTGGTCGATTATTTGGGGAATCGTGCAAAGCGTTACAGAGAGAATTCGTTTCCAGTCTGTTATAACGTTGGAAAGCTCAAGTCAAATGTTCACAAGTACTATTCCCTCCTCATAACTTATTTTCCTAGTTCCTCTGAGTACTGGTCCAAGATAAAAAAAAAAACATCAGTAATTTTACTAGACTTTTATAATAATACTTTCATTTTACTTTCTCGTTTTCCACAAGTGTAAACGTAAAAAATACTTACAACACATTTTTGTTCACTTTTTTTTAAGTACGGAGAAAATTTCGTAATATTTTGCTCCCACGAAATCTAAATATTTTGTATTAAGGTAAAATTACTCGATTACCGTAAATAGACCAATCTGACCCAGAAATCCAACGCAAATTTTTCGACTCGTATATTAAAAATTGGATAGCATATTTAAAAGAAGTAGGTACTAAAATTATTCATTTTTATTAAAAGCATAATTTGCAGCTAAAGGCCCTGATTCACTATCCTACACGATCGTACGATTCATTCACAGGAAACTGTTTCAAAAGTATGGCCGACTTGAAAAAATCGCTTTTAAATGGCGTTGCAGGCCACACTATTATACAAGTATGGTTGCGATAATTTATATACACAATAAAATAATTAAAAACTTTTATTACTATAATAATTTTACATTATTTATAATTTTTTTCTTGAGGTGCCAACAACATTATTATATTTTTCACAATAAATACCACACTGATCACACTGAAACAATAATGTTTTGAAAAGTTTCATAAAATTTTTGAAATCGCGCGATTTGTCAAAAACTCTGTCGCACGGTTGCATTTTAAGTACTTTTTCAGCACACATGCTTTATTTAGTACATCGCACGATCGTGTATGATAGTGTAACATGGCCTTAATTTTGGAATATTTGATTGTTTTTTAAAAAAATTGTCTTCTGCACTTTCAGCGTAAACGGCGGCCTGATTTGATACAGAAACCACCCGAACAATTTATTATTACTCCAAAAAAAGAAAATTTAATCGAATATCAACCACACTCTACCAACGAATTTGAATACGAACTCGAAGAGCAACCAGATTTTGATTACGTTCCCGATGAATTGACGCAAGCGCTTGTAGAAAGCAAGCACGAAACTAATACAGAGACACCACAGAGTCATTCAGCTCTCAATAGTTATCAAAGTGTTGAAGAAGATGACGACGACGAAGATAATCAGTCGCAACAAGTTTACAACCATCGGGAGGAATTTCAAAATTACACTGTACAAAGAAACGTTCAAGCAAGTAATAAAAAAATCAAACTTACTGTCGATAATGTAGGGCAGCTTGGCTGCGAAATAAATCCCAACGAAACACCAATTGATGTTAACAATGTAAACGAAGACCAACAAGTATTCCATGAATATACTGATAACGGTAATGCCATTTTGAAACCGGCACACTGGTGCATGAAAGCAGCCACACTGCAATTAGAGAAAACAGGTATACATCTTAGCAATATGACCAATGCCAGCACTATTAGTGCAAATGACAACGCTTCAGCGAAATATGTACGAGATGTAAAAACCATGACTTCAAGCAGTTCTTACGGTAGTTATTGCAGCAAACTTTCGGAATGTTCTGAAATTTTAGCTAAATCATGGGCTGTACAATATGATGAGCTAAGTCATGAACAGAAGCTTTTAGCGAGAAAAGCCATAAACGATATTCTCTTCGAGGGATGTATGGGAAATTTAACAATTGGTTCAAATGGTCGTGTAACCTTTACCGGAGAAGATTATAAAAAAGAGGCAACTTCTAAGACTTCTTCAAATGAAGAAGTTGAAAGCAGCGAAGTATATGAACAGCCCACTGTCACTGCATCGTCAGCATCATCATCTACTTCTGGTATGGGATCAAGTACAAAAATGAATACAGCAAACATAGTATCTACTCCTAAAGTACATACAGCAGATGAATGGCTTAAGTTATGATTCTCTAATAAAACTAATTGTGTAATATTTTTTATTTAAAATTTTTACGGCAACACAGAAGTAGAGATACATAATAGGTCAGTTTCTTTACTCTACTTTACGACCACGTGGCATCCCAATTTGCAAGAAAAGCGATTCCGTACCCGAAAAGTGGGCAAATGTAGGAGATTTTGCACGTAAGCAAGGCGAATTTATACAGGTGAATGCAAGCGGGAAGGCGTATGTATTTTTTTTTTATTGTAAAACTTCATGAGAATGTCAAAATCTGAAGTCGCCTAAGATTGTTCAGCTGGGAAAAAATGTCATATAATAAAATTTTATATTTGCTTTTAATTAAAATCATTATACTGGTTTTTCACTTTTAAATCATAAAAATTTCTTGAAATTGCACTAAATCATACAAAAAAACTTCAGATTAAAATGGCGCGAAAATGTTTATAAACAAAAGAAGAAAAATGTTACAGTCTTAAGGTAAGTACTCTGTTCAAATCTGCGAAAAATGTTGACCAACATTAATTCACCCTTATTGTGTTTAGAGTTTTTATGGCGAAGGACGGGCGTTTTTGAAAAATGGTGATTGGCGAGAAACGCCAGTGGATATGACAAATTTCAAATCTGTTATAAAAACGCCATTAAAATGCTACCGTACTTGGCGTATTTGTCCTTCAACGTATTTGCTCACGACAGATAACTAAAAAAAAATAAATAAATTCTTGAATATAATAACATGTGACTTCAAATATAGGTTTTTGTGTTCTTAGCCATACTCATCTTTATAGGCTTTTTCCACTGAACAACATCTAACATCTACCATCAGTATTTGAATATGATAACATCTTCCCATAAGAAATACATTGTACTAAAAGTCAACATTTTTCAACATCTTTATAAAATGTTCCTATTTCATTTTATTCCATTCAACACCTTTCGATTGTTTCTGTGTCATCACTAGAAAAGTGGCAATAATGTCGATTACTCTTGTGGCATCACTGAAAAACGTCATTTATTTAGAAAACATTTTAAAAAAATCATACAGCCAGTTTACCAATCTCGACAGCCTGCTTGCGTTCGCAATCTAAGCGAAAGAAAATTGATTTGGGTTCGTCTAACTTTTTTCTATACGAACGATGTGTCAAAACTGAATCAAAATACATAAGAGTATGCTAACGAATAGAAGTGAGATAGACAAACCCAAATTGATTCGAATGTGAGTGACTGGCTTTCTTTTGCATTCATTTTCTTTCGAAATTGGGGGGTATGCCCTCATCGGCCATTTGCACTGCGACCAATATTGATCTATTGTGCGTATACGCCATATACAATTGAAAACAGCCTTAAGAGCCAAAAATTCTCAATTTAATTTAACTACTATTGCTCTTCAAAACGAATTTTGTAATTTACATTCTTTTTGTGTTTTTCTGTTTGGCTGGTTTTCGATAGTACTTTTGCTTACGAGTAAAAAGTTGCACGGTTGCATTCGAATGGTTACTCGCTATCGAATGCCATCATTAGAAATGTCGAAACTTTTTACTCGATATCGAATGAGATGATCACAAAAGTGTAAAAACTCTCAGATTCGAGTAAGAACTCGCTCGTAAGCGAATGACAGAATTAGCCCCCTGATAAAATAAAAAAATATCGAAAATAAAAAAATATGAATTCTATATTCTTAATTTTTTACATATGATTGCTGTTATTTTTACTCATTTGAAATGAGCATTTATTTATTTATATGTGTATAATTAAAAAAAAACAAATAGTAAATCGGCGGGCCACACCATTTGCAAAAGTTTGAATAATATTGGTCCACCATTCCGTTCCGTGGAAAGTTGTACGAAGGCCTGGAGGCTTATTCTGAATTGCGATGCGAAAGTCATTGCGATGCGCAAATGAATTGCGATGCGAAAGATATCTGGTATTCTGTAAGTTTTTCGCATTCGCAATTAATTTCAAAATGTGGCAATACTCTTCCAAAGTAAACAAATAAATGTCAATTCTTTTTTCTTATTCGATAAGTTTTACAAGTAAAAATTGTTTATAAAAAAAGTTTAATAAAAAAAAAATTTGTGTTATTTTCAAAAATGGAGTATTACATTAGCTTGGAGTGCATGGCAGCGAAATCAAGTACGATTTCGCCCATTATCAAATTAGCAGCTGCTTTAAAATTTCTGAGTCACGGTGGCTACCAACACCATCCTAAAGCATCTCTTATTGCTTGAATTTAGTTCTTCGGCTAATGTATCCCACAAAGCACTGTCGAGCATTTGGTGTTTTCAAGTGGCCTTTCGCCAAATTACTATGTTTTTTTCATGAATTCCACCATTACTTCGAATTGTCGCGTCTTAGTAGTTTCCCTAAGTGAAATATTATTAAAAGCAATTAATCTATTAGCTACCGCAACGAATTATTATTTTATTTAATAATTTATCGTCATTTTAACAAATAAAATAGATGAATGAACAAACAGTAATATAATACTTACATTTTCGTGCTTTGCTTATGCTGTTTTGCTATCGAATGAATTTTGCGACTTTGACCTTTATTTTCGCAATTGAGAATTCCGAATTGCCACCTTTTCGCATTTTAAATGCGAATAAAAAAGTACTATGCAAATATCGCAATAGAGAATAGCAACTCTTCGTATATATGTATTTTCGAGTAGCATTACCATTCGCATCGCAATTCAGAATAAGCCTCCTGGGCTGATTTTAAACATATGTGAACAAACATTTATAATACAATATTTTCTAACATATTTTTTGGTAGAAAGCAAAAATATTTTCACTTGCTGCTGTCTCAGCTGCTTTTTATAGAATTAATTTAATGTTTACTTTTCCACTTTATATTCAGAGGATGAGTAAAATGCATCACAACGTTTTCAAAAAATTTATTTGCACAAATTAAATGAACAATATCAAAAAAATATATTACTATTTTTATTCTCTTTGTTATTTATAAACATTTGCTTGGCACTTCTTTAACAGGATGCTTCATAATCATTTAGTTTAGCATAATCTATTACATTATGATTTAATTACAAAATTTTGCTTGTCGAAAATTTTAGACGGTATTATAAGAGTGTAAGTGTGACAGCTACTACGGGAGCTGTCGTTGTACGACTACGCCAAACACAATAAGGGTGAATTATTTCACTCGGAAAATATGGCATTAAAAATGTGGTGCCTATTTGCGTTTTAGGCAAATTTCACGGTTTTCTTGGTTTTAGGTATACCGCATTGTTTTGCAAATGTAAATAAAATAAATTGTTTGCAATTAAAAAAAAATTTTTTTTCTGTGAAAAAAGGAAATTGTTTCCAGTTTAATATTTGTCTTTTTCAGTTGTTATTAAATTTAAGTTCTTTTCCATTTTAGAAATTTATAATTGAAAAAGAAGAACTTCTAGCAAACAAAAAGTCGATCAGCGATTGTTTGAAACTTCGCATGAAATAAGTACTACTCATATTCACCCTTATCGTAAATAAGATGGGGAATATTTTTTCCCATAAAATTTTCAATTCCTTAGAAGGGGAAATTGCTATCGTGAAATTCATGGGAACTCTTGTAGTGCTATTAGTACGTAGTGAATGTAAAATATGTAAGAAGAGTGATTAATAATAATAATATTAAACTGTTAGTGCAGCGAAGAAAAAGTGTGAATATTAGTTTAATTGAAATTAAAAGAAAATATTTAGAAACATAGCAATAATTGAATTTCGGGAGGAAGAATCTCGACAACACCGAATTGCTTGTAGACCTTTATGAAATGAATCTACTCCGTTGGAGTTACTTATTGTATAAACAAATTGTGTTTGTACATAACTTTTTTTGTTTTAGATTATGCCGCATTTATGTACATATATTCTAGAAGTGTTGCACAATAATATTCCAACTACATAAACATCATTTGGAATAACACCAACAATAACATTGTATGCCTGCCTCCGGTTGTTTGCAGAAGGTGTAGCCAGCCAGAGGATAAGATTTGTTGATGCCACACATCCAGGAGCCTGTACTATTTATATCTTGCGGAAAAGAATTCCAAAATTCAGCCAACACGTCTTTAGAGGTTTTTACATTCTATTGAGCACAATATCATTTTGCTCCTTATTAACAAAGCTAGTCCTAAAATAGCTGAATATAAGCTTGTACATTTTAATTAAAAAAAAAGTAATGACTTACATGATGATACAGTCCACCAGTAGAAATAATGTGAACAAATCAAAGGGAAAAACAAAAATAGTCGAGGGAAATAAATGTTTACGATTAGGTGAATTTTGGCCGAATGTGAATTTTTTTTAGTGTTATTATTCCAAACTGAATTACACATAGAAAATGTGAATTCATTTCTAGAGGAAAAGTATTAGCGATTGCAACTTTGGGAAATGGGAAATCTTTTCATGGGAATAACTGTTTACGATAGGGGTGATTATTTCACAATTACAACATAATGTTGCCAGAAACATTTCATAAGTTTTTCAAAAATTGAACAGAGTACCACTTCAGCAACATTATGTCATAGATATTTCACACAAGTTTTTTTTTTTTATATAGAGTTCTCACGAAATGACGATCACAGTACTTAGCTCCAGGAAGAAAAAGGAGGGAAGTAAAAAATTATCACCTACGCTGTCAAGTTCACTTAGTAATGAATTCGCCTTGCCCGGAAGAGGCCGTGCTTTTGTTGGGTCATTAGTTATCAGCTGTTTAGGATATAAACAAAAAGAACGTTTTTAATAAAGCAGTCCATATATACATGCAAATCATTTCAATGTTTTTTTTTGTATATTAGCATTACTTTGGCGTCGTACGATCAACCAAGGCAGCATTAACGCGTAGTAGTACATGCAAGCTACATACTTCTGTGCAAACACATAAGCCCGATTCACAATCTTGTGCATTTGAGATTGCATATTTGTACAATTGCAAAATATGTTCCCATATTGAGACATTTATTGTTTAATTATTTCTAATTTTTGCTGCTAAAGATCGTTTTATGTCATATAAAAAATTTAACAGAAAATAAATACTGTTAAATTTTTTATATAACATAAAACGATCTTTAGCTGCAAAAATAAGAAATATTTACCTAAACAAGATCAAATAATTAAATATCAAATACATTTATTGTTTATTTACTATAATGCTTTTTCATTAGAAACATTTATGCTAGGGCAAACAATGTAGCTGCTATGCTAAGTTTTCTGTGTGTAAGGTAATAAGTTAGCACGAGTTTTTTTTTTTTTATTATGCATAAGATTGTAGATTTTTTATGAACTGTGTAAAGTTTTGTGATCAGAAACAGCTGTAAGAATTTTTTTAAATATCATTCCAAATACAAAAAGAAGAATACTGAAATTTTTGGTTAAGAGAAACGTAGAATATATATGTTCACGTTAGATCCAATTCCATATACACAGGCTTGTTCTAAAAACAGGTGATTGCAAAGCACAAATGTGATTTTTCTGCAAATCACAATATTTTATAATTTCCGATGTGTTTCTTGTGCTTTCTTTGGAAGCACAAGAAACACCTGCTTTTCGCTTTTATTTACTCATATTTTTATTTTCAGGTAAAATTTTTTTTAGTCGCGGTATTATTTGCAAAATAAAGTTCAACTATTTTTAATTTAAGTTTTTACATTATAGAAAATTCTTTATCTATTAATAAATTATATAATTATCCAACAAACTTATTAACTATCTTATTAAAAAATTATTTATTAATTATACTAATTGCTATTGTAAAAATTACTAAATTATTTAAAGGACCATTACGACCTATATTTTTAGCTAATGAATAAACCTTTACGAATTAAACCTCCAATTTTAAGAATTATTAATAGAGCATTAATTGAATTACCAACTCCTATTAATCACTTCTGATTAATATAAAAGGTAAAGTACAACCCTATCCATTCTTTCGCGGATGACAGCAGCATTTGTCACTCGTACTCTTTTAGTTATAGGCCCAGCCTATCAGAGATCGCTGCCAAGAGACTAAATATGAATGATTCACTGAATAGTGATCTTCTATTGGTCTCTGAATGGGGTCGTAAAAACAGGGTTGCCTTTAATGCTCGTAAGACCCAGTGTTGCTTATTGACGCACAAACAAACGACCGCTAATGCTGCTTCAGCTGTACTCATGGATGGTATAAATATTGAAGAATCGGATGCTCTTGATGTTCTTGGAATGAAGATACAGTGTGATGTTCGCTGGACTGAACACATTTTTCATGTCTCCAAAGAAGCATTCAAGTGCCTCGGTTTTTTGAAACGGTGTAAGATGTACTTCACTCCATCCGACCTCCTTACTATTTATACCACCTACATCCGACCGAAAATGGAATACAACTATCATGTTTGGGCCGGTGCCTCAAAGTCTGTTTTGGGGTTACTCGACCGTGTGCAGGAGAGGGCGAAGAAGCTCATCGGTGACAGTAGGGTATCCAACTCTATTGACTCACTGGAGCATCGTCGCAGTGTGGGGTGCGTTACTCTGTTCTATCGTTACTACAATGGATTTTGCTCTGACGAGATTAGGGATCTTGTTCCCGAAACTCGCACATTTTTACGTAGCACGCGCTCATCGTCTAGAGCTCATCCATTTGTGGTCGATTGCCCAGGGAATCGCACTACGCATTACAGAGAGAATTCGTTTTTCAGCCGTACGCTTCGTCTGTGGAATAAGTTGCCTGCAGACGTGTTTCCTGTCTGTTATAACGTTGGAAAGTTCAAGTCAAAAGTTCACAAACACTACTCCCTCTTTCCCCCTCCTCACAACCTATTTTCCTAGTTCTGGTACAATGCACTGCATATGTAGGGGTTATCCCCTGAGTACTGGTCCAATATAAAAAAAAAAAAAAAAAAAAAAAGTTAAATAAACCCACATTCATTTTTCGTAAAAAGTTACCTAATATATTTTATACTACGGACATATATATTTGGAAGATAACGCAAATTTTTTAACGTATATATACTTATTTGCGCTATTTGCAATTAATTTAGCTAACAGAAAGTAATAAAATCTTCAGACTATATGGGACATCTCGACCGATGATATTTATTTATTAGTATTAGCATTATTCCACACACAAGACTTAATATCTTATATTGCAATGTGGAACTGAGTTTAAGACGAGATTCAGACATGATCACATTAAAATTAATAATATAACAATATAAGTATATAAATACAAAAAAGGTTAATGTCACAAATTTTACATAATTGTTTTAAACAATTTAAAGGAAAATATGAAGTTAAAGAACTAATCAAGCGTAACATGTCTAAAAAAAGTTTCATAATATGTGTATAACTATAATTTTTGAGCTTAAGGAAGCACCAAAATCCTTATGCAAAAACGAAAAAATTTAAAAACTAAAATTACAATAAATGAAAAAAAGGGGTGCAATAAACTATTCAGCAAATATATTAATTAAGCACTCTTTAAATTTTCATGCGCTACTTAAAGTTTGTAGACTATAAGGAACTGAGTTCCAGAGGGATGTTGCGTAGATAAAAAATAGTGACATTGTGACATGAGACTTTTATACCTATATGTCCTAAGTCGCTTGCCTCTACAATTCTCTGCAAGCACTAGTCTATTAAATAGGTGTTCTGGCCTTTGTATGTATATTATTCTATGCATCAGAACCAAACATTTTAAATTGAGTAAGCTTTCAAAAGATATACCATATAACATTGCGGAGAAATTTGAAATTCTTGAGCGTTTACTCAAGCCATACACATATCTAATGATGTTGTTATATGTAACTAATAATTTTCTTTTACTTACATAATCACAAGAAGCAAAAAGTTCACAGCCATACAACAAAATGAGCATTAAATAAGTTTTAGCCAAGAGCATTCTAATCCTTAACGGAGTATAATATTGGGTCTGCCAAATTGTTCTCAGCATAGAGAATACTCGCCCACAGGCATAATTAACATGATTGGACCATGTTAATGTGTTACTAAAAATCACTCCCAGTTTTTTTTGCTGATTTAACTACATATTGGTTGATTATTTATAGATAAATTAGGTGTTATAACCGATTTTGAGAGCCGCTTTTGGATTACAACAGATTTTGATTTTTTTTGGGTTTATCTCTAAACCGTTTGCTGAGGCCCATTCATGAATTTTAGAAAGTTGCTGATTTATTGAAAAAATATGCTGGTTTATAGCACAATTGTTACAACTTGAATAAAGTTGTATATCATCAGCATACATTCTTATCTTGCAGTCTGTAATTATGCTAGGCAAATCATTAGAATACATAGAAAATAATAGAGGGCCAATTATTGAACCCTGTGGGACACCTCTTATTACTGGGAGAACACTTGATAGTCCTAGGTCAGTCTCAACATATTGGTATCTGCTAGAAAGATGGTAGGCAGGCCGCTGGATACCCCGGAATAATCTAGGTTGTCCAGCTCACTTGGGTCCTGTAGTCGTTCCCTTTGTGATTACTGCTAAAAAGATATGATGACAATAATCGTATGGCAGTTGAGGAAAAATTGAAAAAGTTGCGTAATTTGTGACACAGGATATTATGGTCTACAGTGTCGCGTAAAATAAGGAACGCAGTTTTACCACAATCGACCTCCCTGCGTATATCCTCAGCAACGTCAATTAAGGCAGTTAAACAACTATTATTTTTTCTGAACCCGGATTGCTGGTTTGTAAGAGCTTTATTTCTTTCAAGGAATTGACTTATTTGGCAATGTGCAATTTTTTCAAAAGCCTTGGATAAGAATGGCAAAATTGCTATGGATCTGTATTCACTATTATTTTTCGGTATAGGTACTATTTTCGCTATTTTCCAAATAGAAGGATACTGACTAGATGTTATTATTTTATTAAAAATTAAAGTAATGAATGGAAGTAGCGCAGGTAAGAGTATTTTTAAGAATTTAGGACAAATGAAATCAGAACCTACTGAGTTAGACTTGATTGATAAGATGCTCGATAAAACTTCACATTGGGTAATCGTTTTAAAAGAAAAAGAAACTGCATCAGTTGTAAAAGAATTTCTACTTGCATAGTAGTTCTGATTCGCATCCACCATGGGAATGTTTAGAAACTTGCAGTTCAAAGAATCAGCATCTTCAAAGCATTGCTCATGTGTAGATGATTTACCAATACCAATTTCATGAATGGTCTGCCATGTTTTTTTGGTACTAATCACAGATGAAAATCTTTCTGCGTAAAATTCCGATTTGACGCTTTTTATCAATTTATTTACTCTTCTTTTCGCTGTACGATAAATCTCATGCAATTCAGCAGTCCTAAATCTTTTCCAACGTCTGTATGCCGAATCTCTTATTTTTATGCTCTCCTAAATTCTATTCGAAAAACAAGGCTTGTTTTTACGACTTACGATTTTCGATCGTAAGGGGACAGCCATGGTGCAATTATTAGGTGGCAGCATAAGAGTTGTTGTACTACATACATAATATTTTGTTTGTGTAAAAATTACGGACGCTGTCAAAAACATGTTTACAAAACAGATGGAAATGAAGAAAGAAACGTTTATATAAAAATAAAAAATAAAAAAAATGAGCAAAGAAAATTAATACAATTGTTTTTATAAATTGTTTTCACCGCATTTTAAGCAATTAAAATATCTTTTAAAACTTTTTTATTGTGTTTCTTGCCCTTTTTCCAACTGTTTAAAATATTTTTATTTTCTCGCTTCAGTTTGTGTAAACATAAACAATTTTTGACACCCACAATTTTATTAAACAAAAAATTATCACCTGCGCTAGTAATGCCACCTGGTTAATTGCACCATGGGGACAGCTGATTGATAAAGAATATTTATATTATTTCCAATGAAGGCTAACTGATCATCTACGGAGTAAATATGATAAACCTGATTCCAACTAATACTAATTAAAATAAAAATAAATACTAATAAATGTTCTAAAGAAATCAAATCAATATTTTTGAAATCACGGTAGGTGATTCTTTGTTCAGGTGTTTTAAATTGAAACTTATAGGTCAAAAAAATGAGATCGTGCCTAGAGAAGCATGGCACAGAAAGTTGATCATAAGGATAATTTTTTTCATCAAGTGTTTGTCATAATCCAATCAAAAGTTTTTTCGCAAAGAAAAATTTATTGTATCACAACGACTTTATAAGTTTATCAGAACTGCAGGTACAAGTTGATTATTAGGTTTAATTTACGTTTTTACGGAGAGAAACGTTTTTATGAAAAGTTGTCAACGTCTACTTCTACATCCAATTTTTGTAAATCCTTGGGAAGTTTTGTGTACAAGTTTAACTGTCCACAAAAGACAGGGAAAGAAATATTAAAGTATTACCTAAAATTTATTTTACAATAAGAGCAATTGATATGTATTCCAATGAATATGCATTCATTTCATTTGCACGGAATACTGTCGGGAATGTTCCCAAACAGGCGAGTAATTTTCAAAGTCGCCAGGCTACTTGAAGAAGCCTTTGACTTACGCGTTTTGTTTGCGAGTTGACATAATTTGAATGCGAAAAACACATGTTTTACCAAAGAAAATAAAGTCTTTTGTCTTTCATCCTGTGCACACGTCTTTTGTTACTGCTATCTGTATTTTCTGTTTATTATTAAATTCGTATGAAACCAAATTACACCGGAATAGGTAGCAAGATGTGTACACGTGTTTCTTTTTTTTTTCTCTCTTTTTTCACCGTTGTCCGTATTTTCTATAGGTAGGTATATATGTACATATGTTCATTAGTAATTTCGTATGAAACCAAATTGCACCGGAATAGGTAGCAAGCGTTTCTTTTTTTCCACGTTGTCTGTGTTTCCTTCATATGTTCATTATTAATTTTTCTTGAATGCATTTCATTACCTTGTAGTGCGGAAGGTGTTGGACTAAATTGTGTTACCCTGCATTTAGACATGCGAGTGCTGCAACTTTCCATTTTGCTTTTAACAAATTTTTAAACAAAAACTTTTTTCCAATTTGCAAATTTTCAGTTTGATACGTATGTAAACATAAAACAGCTGATTATTCAATTCTAGTCCACACTTACCCAAAGAAAAAATTCGGGCTAATTTGTACAGGAAATGAAAAAATTGCTATCTCATATTCTCTCAAAATTGCACAAAAATGTTTACGTGGAACGCTTTTGGACAGTTTCGTTATTCAGGTGGAACACACCTAATGTCAGTGATTTGCTGTACGAACTTGCATAGATGATATCGCTTCTTCATTGAAACATTGTCATAATTCAAAAAAATTCGTTTCGAGAAAAACACATTTCAAATTTTTAGCTTCCATACAAGTCTTAGAAAAAAATTTTAGAAAATATTTGCTAAAGGAAACAGTTTAAAAGTGATATGAATAAAATTTGGCACAATATATAAGGTAGCAAAGTTAACAATTCTGCATTGTTAACTCGAAAAGCTCATTTTTTGAGATATGACTTTTTTGAGATATAAACTAGCTTTTTCTGAAGGTATCGAAATTGATCAAAACTCCGTTTTTTTTTTTCATCATAACTATACACATAACAAATATAACATATCAAAAAAATTTTAGTCGTTTTGAAACTACAACTCAACTTGAACCAGTCTAATCTGTATAAATTTTTTCAACACCAATATTTTAGTCCCAGTTCATATTGTAAAATTTCATTTGTGTTTATGAAATTTTTATCGCAGCCATTTTTTTCTTATTAATGTATACACATGTATAGTATGCTGAGTTAAGCCATAATGATATTTTTTTCAACTTTTCTTGATATAAGATTGAAAGAGTGAAATAGCCAATAATATAAAGAAACGATAAGTTACAGCAAAATATAAATACTACATTTGTAAACAAAGCTATCTCTATCAAACTTCCAACCCTATCCACTCTTTCGCAGATGACAGCAGCATTTGCCATTCGTACTTTTTTAGCTATAGGCCCAGCCTATCAGATATCGCTGCCAAGAGGCTAAATATGAATGATTCACTGAATAGTGACCTTCTATTAATCTCCGAATGGGGTCGTAAAAACAGAGTCGCCTTCAACGCTCGTAAGACCCAATGTTGCTTATTAACACACAAGCAAACGACCGCAAGTGCTGCTTCATCTGTACTCATGGATGGTATAAATATTGAGGAATCGGATGCTCTTGATGTTCTTGGAATGAAGATACAGTGTGATGTCCGCTGGACTGAACACATCTTTCATGTCTCCAAAGAAGCATTCAAGTGCCTGGGTTTTTTGAAACAGTGTAAGATGTACTTCACTCCATCCGACGTCCTTACTATTTATACCACCTACATCCGACCTAAAATGGAATACAACTCTCGACCGTATGCAGGAGAGGGCGAAGAAGCTTATCGGTGACAGTAGGGTATCCAACTCTATTGACTCACTGGAGCATCGACGCAGTGTGGGGTGCGTTACTCTGTTCTATCGTTACTGCAATGGATTTTGCTCCGACGAGATTAGGGATCTTGTTCCCGAAACTCGCGCATTTTTACGTAGCACGCGTTCATCGTCCAGAGCTCATCCAGTTGTGGTCGATTGCCCAGGGAATCGCACTACGCATTACAGAGAGAATTCGTTTTTCAGCCGTACGCTTCGTCTGTGGAATAAGTTGCCTGCAGACGTGTTTCCTGTCTGTTATAACGTTGGAAAGTTCAAGTCAAATGTTCACAAACACAACTCCCTCTTTCTCCCTCCTCATAACCTGTTTTCCTAGTTCTGGTACAATGCACTGCATATGTAGGGATCATCCCCTGAGTACTGGTCCAAGCTAAAAAAAAAAAGCTATAATAACATGCAATTTTGTTCAAAAACAAACTTTTTCGTGTATTGTGTTGAATTAAATTAGTGAAAAAATATAACAAAAACCCAAAAGTGTAAAGTATTAAAAACATTGAAGCCAGCAGACAACTGACTTCAATATGTCAAATATAAAATACATGCATTTAAACGAGAATATTTATTTAGACAACAGCAAGACGACACGACTGCAGGTTGTTGTCCATGCTGATTTTATTGCCGCACTCGAATTAAGCTAATTTCTATTTTTGTTGACTACAAAATAAAAACAGTGTGACCAATGCATTGAAAAAAATATGTAATAAGAAAATTTTGCCCTTGAAAATATTTTATTTTCTAGTAAAGCATAATAAAAGAACAAAATTTGTATGGGCTTTTAAATAAATTAATAAATTTATTTGTTCTACTGTTAAATATATGCATACATATTTATCCTCAAATTTTATAAAAGAACAAACATACAAACATTTAGCGTTGTTGAAGCATGTTTGCAAGATTTTTGCGCAAACATCTTTGTGTTGATGACAAAATGTTGTCATTTGCATAGTTTATTTGTCTCTTTAGATATATACTAGTTACTTCATATGTATATGAGTAGCTTTAATTGCATATCTTCGACGAACAATTTTATAATTTATATACATACATTTTTCTTTCTCGAGTCGAATCATTTTTCTTTAATATTAATTCCATTATACATCAAAAGATTATATTGTCTACTTTTACTGAATTAAACAAAAGCTTTTTTAATTAATTTGCTTTTTTAGATTTTAAGGCCTTTTTTTAGAGACAACTTTTTCCATGAAGGATTGATATGAACAGAACTCGTTCTGTAAAACAGTGGAATTTCGTAAAGCTAAAAATTCTAAGGTGGCTACACTGAAGTATACTTTTATTTAAAAGCATTAAACACATTCGAGACAGCAGGCTACACGAACACACGGCTACAAATGACGCTGGCTACAAATGTAGCCCTCTAGTCAGCTACTTAATTATTTTGAAAGCGGCGGCAGCATTATAAACAGCTGGTCGGTTTTTCATGTTGATGTTTTGGTATACATACATTTAAAATAATTTGCGTTAATGAAATAATGGCGGAAGAAGATTTTATAAATTGTGTAGTAGCTATTGCAAAAATAGTAAAAATTACGGGCTCAGTATATGAAGTAAAGAAAGAATTAAATAAAAAAACCAATAGAAGATGGTGGGTGCGTCCGGTGAACACAACACGAGACGAAGAAGGATTTTATGAAACCTGTATACGGCAGTTAAAAGAAAAAGACGAGCAACACTTTTTTAAGGCAACTGGGATGAACGTAGCCAATTTCAATTTGTTGTTAACCCTTTTAAAGGAAAAAATGGAAATATTTTCAAACAGAAAAGCCATAGATGCTGAAACGCGCTTGGCCATAACAACAATGTAAGTAAAGCTATGAGCTACATTCAGTATTTAGTACTAAAAAAATAAATACTTGCAGTTATCTAGCGCAAGAATGTAATGTTCAAGTTCTTGTTTGGGCTTACAAACTAGGAATTTCGACTGTTCGCAAAATTATTTACGAAACTTGCGATGCAATTTGGGACGAGCTAAATGAAGTATATTTGTCACCACCAAACGTAAATGAATTGAAATCAATATCGGACTAATTTTATGTTAAAACAGGAATGCCACATTGCTTAGGAGGTATTAATGCAAACATATCCGTATAGTTTGCCCAAATAAAAGCGGCTCTTTGTATTATAATTACAAAAAGACGTTTAGCATTATATTAATGGCAGCATGTGATGCTAACTACGTTTTCACATATGTAGATGTTGGAGCTTTTGGTAGCCAGAGTGATGACGGCGGTTTTGCTCGAAGTAATTTTGGAAGAAGATTGTTGAATGAAACTTTAGAAGTTCCTCGCAGTGAAAAGTTACCTGGAACTTCCACATACTTTCCATTTCGTAGGTGATAGCGCATTTCCATTAAAAAGTAATTTAATGCGACCATTTCCCGGGAACAACTTGTCTGAAGAGAAACAAAAACTCAACACGATGTTGTCCAAAGCTAGAGTGCACATTGCACATGGAGAGTATTACACACAACAATGCATATGCCACCAAAAAATGCAGACAAAATTGTGTTAGCCACTGTAGTGCTCCATAATTATTTAATGCTAAAAAATGACAGAAACTACTTTACTCTTGAGATTGTCGACCAATCCTCCGACAATCCAGAAATTCAAGGTCAGTGGAGAGAACAGCCATATTCTATGCCATCATTTCAACATAGATCCGCAAACCGTTCATCCACAACAGCATTTCAATTGCGAGATATTCTAAAAGATTTCCTAGCAAATAAAGCTGTGTAGTAAATAATATGCTATTGCATTGATAAATAAATATAAAACACAAAATATTCCTTATCTTTTATTTATAACTAAATTAGTGCTCTTGCATTGGTGCATGCCTACGGGGCTTGGTTATGAAAACTTATCTATCCTCTGTAGTGCAAGATCAGACTTTGTTTAAGACCAATATATGAAAAACAAACAAATATTAAATTTCATAGATTATGTATTATAAATAATAACAAAAAAAAAACAACAAACTACTCTTCTACAACAAATAACTACATATTCATATTGAATTAAATTCACTTTAATTTTTATAAAAAACTCCATAAACTAATTTGAAATAAATTCATTTCAAATTCAATGTCATTGTACTTCTTGATCAAGTGGTCATTTGTTTAAAATTATTGCCTTATTTTATTGCAATTATTTTAAAAACTGGCTCAAGAAATACGCAATTTAGATAAAAAAGGTTATAAAACTAATTCAACAAAAAAAAAAATCCATTAATTACAAACTTAAAAAAAATCACAATTTATTGCTCTACAGTAAAAAGAAAATAGTATCACAAAACTTCATTATAAAATTTTTCAATTTCTTTAAAAACTAGAGCAGATACTTTGGCCTCTATATTATTAACTCTGCTTGGCGGCATACCAGCCTCTTTTATTTTTGCTGCCAAACTCACAAAATTTTGTGCTGTAGAATCCAGCTCCTGCTTCCGATTTACTACAGCCCCGCAAGTGTCAGCTATGCTAGACGCAGCCAAGTCTAGGAACTCCTGAAATTTTGCGCTGTCATTTTTCTAAAATCACATAAGAATTCTAAAAAACATTTCTATAAAACGCAATAACAAAATAATATTTTGTACCTTCTTTTCTCTTAATGATGTTGAGCATTGTGATGCAGGAGAGAAGTCATCAGGCTCATCAACATATGTATATTGCTTCAATAGTATCTTCGTCGGTGCATGATATATTTCCAACGGTGCTAAGAAACACAACACGATATAAAATAAATACGCATATATGCATGTATGTACATGTACTTTTATCTCATTAATACTTACCATCTAGAGCTGGGTACAACATCTAAAAATGACATAGAGTTAAAATATCTCCACCTGTTTTTTATGCATTCAGCACCGCTCCCAGGAGAAATTTGTTTAAATCTCTTACAGCTCTTGTAAGAGTGACGGAGCCATTCCCATTTCATTTCGCATTGTGCTTCTGTAAAAGAACTTACAATGAAAATTAAAAAAGTATATTACAGCCTCTACATACCATTTAAATTCACATTGGAAGCAACTTCCTTCCATGCATACTCCTTTTTTTTTGGATTTTTATAATCTGCTTGGCTGAGGTCGTATAAAATTGGCCGGCTGCGCACTTCCTCAATTAATTTTTCATATGTATCCATTTTTATCTGTAATATTAAATCAATATAAATAAATTGTAACAATAAAAACAAAATACTTACCGAATGTAATTATTTTTGATTATCCAAAACTATGAATTCAAAATAAAAGAATATGAACAGCTGCTTATTGTATATTAGTGATACCACTTAAAATTTTTTTTGCGTTTTTTAATGTAATCAAATAAGTTTTCGGACATTAGAAGAAATCTACTTTCTTTTGCAAATAATTTAAAATTCTTCCTGAAAATAAAAATATTAGTAAATGAAAACTAAAAGCAGCTTCTTTTTATACCCTCAACAAAAATGTAAAGGGTATATATAAGTTTGTGATTCCATTTATAATTTCTATAATTTTAATTTCCGACCATATAAAGTATACATATTCATTTCTGTATGAAAATTTTCAAAAAAGAAATTTGGTTGTTTTGCTTCAAACTTCACACAATTATTAAGCATGCTGATTAAACAGATATCGGTCCATATATAACCGAGATATAGTAGAAACTTTTTTTTTTTTTTGCTTAAAAGCAGTTCTGATTATAAAAGAAAATTAGTAAAATACAGAAAATGAAAACATCTGATATCGGTCCATATACTCGTATACTCGGGATATAGCCTTAACTGATTTTTCCATAAACTTTTTTTTTGCTGAAAAGCAATTCTCGTTATAAAAGAAGGTTACTAAAATACAGAAAATAGAAAATTCCGATATCGTTTCACATATAGCCGAGATATAGCTTATATTTATATTTTTCCACGATATCGGTGCATATATATCAGAGTAAATTTAGTTCTCATTTGTTAAATATGCTATACATATACGTGACTACCCTGAAGGGTATTTTAGATTCGGCCCAGCCGAATATACCAAGAAATTGTAATTTGCAGAACAGGTACAAATTACATTTGTGCTCTTGAACAGAACTGATAACTTCATGATTTTTCTGTCTTGTTTCATCTCCTTTAACTTTATAATTTTAGTATGATTGCGCCGGGCCGATGTAAATAATTGCGACTGTCATGTTCCTTTTTTTTCCTTTTGTTCTTTTTTGCTATCTATAATATACACATCTAACAATATAATATCATAAGTTTATTTTACCTTTTTGTTTACATATATATTCAACCTGTCAGTATTTTTGGAGTATAATATGAATAATATTTCTCCTTATAATAAACTTGATTCAAAATCGTTTTCTTTATATAAAAAAAAGTACTCATAAGCACTATTTTTCTTTAGCTATATTGTCAACACTGATTATATTTTGTGGTCAACAAAAATAGAAATTAGTTTAATTGGGCTACAACGACAAAATCAGCATGGACAACAACCTGCAGCCGTGCTGTTTTCAAAATAATCATTCTCATATGAATGCGTGTATTCTATTTTTGACAGGTTGTATCCTGTAGCCTGCTGTCTCGAATGTGTTTAATGCTAAATGAATTTATGTTGCTGCCGTGTTCAAAATATTTCAGTAGTCGCCTACACAACTACAATTGCCGGTTGCAGCATTTGCTGTCGTGAAGTTGTGAAGTCTGCTGTGGTCTATGTGTTTAAAGCTTAAGGGCAAATTATTGAAGTGAAACATTGTTGTCTATAATTTATAATTTGACAAACACATTTAAATTGTAAAATATGTGATGTTGTTTTTGTTTTTGCGTTTGTTTTACTCATGGTACAATAATATAACAGGTAAAAGCGGAACTACAACAAGCCAATAATAACAACATGGCTGTTTTTTGTTGCTTTGTGTTGATAACTGTCAAAGAAAAGAAAATAAAAAAACAAACGTATGTATATTTTGCTTGATATTTAATTACTTGATCTTGTTTAAGTAAATATTTCTTATTTATGCAACTAAAGATCGTTTTTTATTTTTTTTATAAAAAATTCAACAGTATTTATTTTCAATATTTCGATAACAATTTGTTATCATCGTCAGGAAAAGTAATATATTATCAGATAACATATATACCAATAAAAATTATAAACAGCTTGTCTTCTATGTTTCCCAGCTATCTATATGTGGACATTTCATAGGAACTACCCTAATCATCAGTAGACTTTGGAAATTTTTTATTGGTATAAATGGTGGAAGCTAAAAATAGCGAATAAAAAACTTAATTGTTTGAATCATATAACATATTAATTTTCCTGACGATGATAACAAATTGTTATCGAAATATTGAAAATAAATACTGTTGAATTTGTTATAATAAATAAAAAACGATCTTTAGTTGCAAAAATAAGAAATATTTATTATTGGAACATTTTTTTCGCCTTTTTCAATTTTTAAATAATAATAGTTGTCATCACAGAAAAAAAATGTATGTCGCCGTTTCGACACTGCCTGTATATTATTGTACCATGGTTTTACTTGTTTTTTTTTTAATTCCATTTATTAATGATGCGTCATTATTATAGTTGACAGCACAGTTGACAAATGTCAAAAGAAAAATCCGGCCAAAGCAGCTTTACACTGCATTTAGACATGCGAGTGCTGAATAAATATTATCAACGAAATTTTCTTCTAAAAACTCGAATTTCTTGCAATTTTTATTTCTGTCTACACATGTGAGTGAGAGTTCATTTTAAATTTGTCGTCAGCACGTCAACTTCAAACAATTTGTTTCCTTCACATATTTTGTTTCTATTTGAATTTATATTCTCTTTATAAATTGGAGTTTCCGTGTTCTTCACATGAGAATATTTTTAGGAAATAGTTGGCATTAATTTGTATTATCATTATTTTATTGATATTAACGCTCTATAATTTAAACATTTCCATCTATAGCATTAATTTTAATAAATTAACATACAATTTAGCAAACAAACTAGCTAAAATTCAATAAGTTTTCATTTCGTATTTTTTTTTTATTAGCTTAAAATTATTTACACGGTAACACTACTTGTTTGACATTTGATTGCATGGAAGTGCCAAAAATCACTCGCAAGCAAATTTAGCTGCGAGTAGACCGGCGAGTGCGAAAAATGTGAATGTGGTAGTAAAAAAATGTGAGTGTATTGAGTTTTTCGAACTCTTACTCGTATGTCTAAATCAGTGGTACTATATGGAAGTGGTTCTAAAGGGTGGTTAAATTTCAAAGGCCGATGCTGATTTTGAATAACGCACAAACTATTTAGGAAATTATTGTAATTTTATTTTATTATGATATATTGGTATTATTCAATTATGTATGTAACAAAATATCGGCCAAATGGGCGCCGCGACCACGGCGACACACCTCCATCCGATGGTCCAAATTTTCGATGACCCTGAGGCATAATGGAGGTTCTTTGCCGTTAATGTGCCGAATTATCTCATCCTTTAGCTGTTGAATTATTGCTGGCTTATCGATGTACACCTTTTCTTTCAAATAACCCCAAAGAAAAAAGTCCAACGGTGTCAAATCACATGATCTTGGCGGCCAATTGACATCGCCATTACGTGAGATAACACGGCCATTGAATTTGTTGCGCAAAAGAGCAATTGTTTCGTTGGCTGTGTGGCAAGTGGCACCGTCCTGCTGAAACCACATATCGTCTACATCCATATCTTCCAACTCGGGCCATAAAAATTTCGTTATCATCTCACGATAGCGAACACCATTCACAGTAACTGCCTGACCGGCCTCATTTTGGAAGAAATACGACCCGATGATGCTGCCAGCAGATAAACCGCACCAAACAGTCACTCTTTGTGGGTGCATTGGTTTTTCGACAGTCACTCTTGGATTCTCATTCGCCCAAATGCGGCAATTCTGTTTATTGACGAATCCACTGAGGTGAAAATGTGCCTCATCACCTCATCTTCGAAAAATGAACTGTTGCCATTTCTTTCCACCATTCTGCCCATTCACGACGTTTGGAATGGTCAAGAGGCTTTAGTTCTTGAGCCAATTGCACCTTGTAAGCGTGTAAATGCAAGTCTTTATGCATAATATTCATCAACGACGAGCGTGAGAGATGCAATTGTTGGGCACGACGACGAGTTGAGGTGGACGGCTCTTCAGACACACTATCGCGAACAGTAGCAAGATTTTCTGCAGTACGAGCTGTACGAGCATGCACTGGTGTTCTCACATCTTCTACAGACCCGGTTTGCTCGAATTTTTCCACGATTTTTGCGATTGTACGCACATTTGGACGATCAAATTGACCAAAAAAATCACGAAGTGCACGATATGCATTTTGATTTGAACGCCCATTTTCATAATAAGTCTGGATAACTTTAACACGTTGTTGGATTGTGTATCTCTCCATGGTTCAAATTGAACAAGTCTGAAATAGAGAAATGTCAAATAAAATTCGGAAAAAAACTTGGCGTCTAGGTGTGGTTCACATTCAACATCGGCCCTTGAAATTTAACCACCCGATATATGGAAGAGTAAACACCAATACATTTAAGGAAAAACTATTTTTAATTAATATTTTTTGTTGTAAAAAGCAAAACATTTACAAAACAAAGTTCACACGGATAATCGCTGTCCTCAATGTTTACCAGCAAAACATGCGAAAGTGTTGTTGCTTTGCTTTTGTGTGTGTGAAGAATGACAAAAAAATATATGTATAAGACGAAGTTTTTTGTGTATTTTTCATTGCTAGTGCTGAGCGCAGTATTTGTGTATTAAACAGCACAGCCCTATAGCTAAGCGCATTTACAAAAACAATTGAGTATCAAGCGTATATGGCTGGGCACACTTGGTTTAGACATACCTAGTGACAGTTAAACAGTGGCAGAATTACAATAAATACATCACCAAAAAACATCAACATGTATTTTGTTGGTAGAATTTACGAAAAGTTGTCAGAATTTTGTTTTTTTTTTTTTTTTTTTTTTATCAAAGGGTAAGGAAGTCTAATTGTTTTTGACAAATTTACGGAAAGGAAACGAAAAACAGTTCTGCTTATACCACTACCCTATTAAAGCCGCCTTGAATTCAGCTCTCTACACATAAAAAACACAAATTACTTGAGTACATCACCCCTTTCAATTCCTCTCTCCCTTCTCACCAACGAAGTAACAGCCAGTTTAGCAATTTCGAAAGAAAATTAATGCGAAAGAAAGCCAGTCACTCACATTCGAATCAATTTGGGTTTGTCTATCTCGCTATTATTCGTTCGCATATTCTTATGTATTTTGATTGAGTTTTGACACATCGTTCGCATAGAAAAAAGTTAGACGAACCCAAATCAATTTTCTTTCGCTTAGATTGCGAACGCAAGCAGGCTGTCGACATTGGTAAACTGGCTGTAAGAATTGCAGTGACAAAAGTTGTACGATGTAAACTGGGACTTATAGGTAAAACAAATATTTTTAATAACACATATTTTAAATAATATACATATGTTCTTCTTAAAAAATTTCCCATCTCCATATTGAAGAAAAATATTACCAATTTTTGTTGACATATTTGCAATTAAAATAGAAATAAAAATATGAAATTTATTAAAATCCCGATTAACCGTATTAAAAAAACCCCGGTTTATTCGAAAACCAGCAATTTTAAATAAACTGGTCGAATAATAATCGTTCGATCACCCTAATAGGTATGTGTGTATGTGCTTGATCGGGTCAAACACCATTACTCTCCTCGGCTGAAGTAATGTAACAATAAATTTTGATGGCTATCGCTCATGAACGGGCATCACTATTTTATTTACTTGCTTAATGTGTATTTAACTTACGAAATTTTTTATGATAAGCTCACACAGTTTCTTGCTTAACAGCCAATTTTAAGCCACATACACATGCATACGTAATACGTACGTATTTCAGATGCAAGCATACATGCATATGTATGTGCTCGTATATAAGTGTGTACATAAGTTAGGTACATTTTAATTATAGTAAAATTTTTTAAGTTTTCCATACATAAATATTTCGCACATTGTGCCGAGCAAAATACTTTCCTATTGCACGAAATATGTACAGTGTTTAACAACCCGGCTGGTGTCTTTTTTGCTCAATATTTTTTTTTTATAAAAGTATGGAAAGATGAAGAAGGGTGCTGTAACTATAGAATTTAACGAAATGTGAATGTACTAACTCAAACGTGTGCACTTAAAACATCGACATTATTCTCCCCTTAACAAACAAAAGCAATTCTTATGACTTTGCCTGGCAAACAGGCGGGCATTTCATTTCATACGCTTTGCCTAGAGCTGTGTTATGTGTTTCAGTTGTGGCCGGTTTATTGAGTTCAAATATTTTTTTCTGCTATAACTTTGTCTCTTTTCCATTATTTCTCTTACGTACGACCACATAGCATGAAATGTTGCTCTCAACCTCTTTCGAGTTCGTGTTGTACTATGTACATGGACGCTGCCTTGTGAGACAATTTTTGCAATTTATTAATTTAGTTGTATTTCACAATCCTTAGCTGGTTCACGTGTTTTCTTTTCTTTTTGTGGATTCGGGAAAATGTTTGTTTAATCTTTCGCCCCTTGTTTTACCGTTTTGTTTTTGTGCCAACTAAGAGGAGGGGTTAAGCAAATTATTGTGTATACTGGCTAGCTGGCTGGCACTGTGGAGTTTTTTTTTAGAACAAGTTACAGTAAGCAGGCATACGAAAAAGCATTGCGAACATTGAAATGGGAAAAAAGGTTTGTATGTGCACAAAGTGGTTTCAAGATACAGAAAAAATAAACAAGATTATGAAAACAAAATGTGTATTACGTATTGATTAAAATTTTAGAGCAAGTATACTGTTTTGAACATTTTGAATGCTTTTTGTGAATGTGTTTTTGTATGAGAAGAGGGACGGTTTGCATTTAGTTTCGCTTATTAATAAATGGCGTTAGATGCGATGTGCAGCGTTCGATTGCGGTTATAATCATGTCAATGTTCTTTATTTTAAACAGCGACCTTCACAAGTACTATTTTAGCTTGTTTTCTTTATGCGATTAACAAGTGTTGCCGTATGATCTGAATGGGCTTGAGATTCGCAAACTTGTGTCTGCTTTATTTTTATACAACAGCATACCTATTTCCCGCTTTTCTGATAGCGAGTTTAAATTTTTGTAGCTATGTATGTAAATAAGTTTAAACCAAGTGTCTGTCGTTCAATTTAGCACGATATGATACGTGATACATTTTTGCAATGCAGCGAGTCCAAGTATACCTTTCCATTTTCGTATAAATTAAAAATTTTTATATGTAAACACATTTTGCATTGTGTCTGCAATAGGTATAAAACATTTCCAATTTATTATCAATCACAAACACTACCAGGCGCGGATGCAAAAAATATAGGGTGATGTATTGTGAGGTTTGATTTATAATGTAATACAAAAAACAACTGAGTCTTATTCACTATTACTACGTTTATACGTGCAGGTTATTTGTGAATAAAAATATTGTAAATAGCAAAAATTGCCGCATAAACAGTAAGTTAAATTTTTATTTGCGAATAGCGAACTCACGAAAACAGTTACTGATTAAAAACTTATTTGCAAATAAAACATAAAATGTTGCCACTTTACATCACAATTTCACAGATTTCATCGATGTGGCACACTTGAAACATGATAAAAATTACGTGCAGCAACAAATATTCAAAATTATACATTTTTATTATTATTTACTTTAAATGAACTACAAAAAACCTTTAATTTTATGATTTTTCTTTATTTTTTTTACACCCAATTTTCACGATGATTTTTTCAAACGTCTTAAAGTCATGTCTTTCATATTTGTGGGCAAATTTGATAGAAATGAAAGAGGGGTAAACAAAAAGACACGAACTCTGTTTTTCGTGTTTTTTTCCTAATTCCTTTTTGATTATTTGAAATATTGTTATTATTTTTCATTTTTTTTTCATTTACCTTCGTTCGTCAAGATGACTACATCGACACTAACAAAAGGATAAAAAGAGACAAACGATATTATTTTGCAACTACAATTGAAAAAAAGACATGTCTTAAAAAATCATGATGAAAATGTAACATGATTTTGGTAGCAGCTTTAAAATAAAATAAAAAACAAACATATCTTAAAAAGTCGTCGTGAAAATTGGGTGTTAGTAATCAAAATGCTGTTTACACTAACAGTGCTACAAATTATTTACATTTTGAACATATGCCATATCAAAAAAAATCAAACTTTTTCCTGGACAAATTGACGCATAAACAGTGAGTTAATTATTTGCGAATAGACTGCGTATAAACGTAGTATATATTAGCTTCTAACATTGATACCAATCAAAAAATTATAAACAGCTTGTTTTCTATGTTTCCCAGCTGCCTATATGTCGACTTTTCATAGGAGCTACCCTAATCATTAATAGACTTTGGAAATTTTTGAAAGATATGCTCAAACATTCAACTTTGTATCCCAACAATGTAAATAAATTATTGGGAATTTAAAAAAAAAAAAAATGTTTTAATAGTACCTTCCAAAACACAAAAAACAAGATTTTTCATTCATACACGTTTCTACCTTTCTTTAAGGCCCTGATTCACTATCCTACACTGTCGTACGATTCGTTCAAAAGTCTGGCCGACTAGAAAAAATCGCTTCAAAGTATAATTGCGAGAATTTATATACACAATAAAATAATTAAAAACTTTTATTAACATAATTTTACATTACATAAGTATATTTCTCGAGGCACCAACAATATTCTCATATTTTTCATAATATCTACCACACTGATCGCACAGAAACCATAATGTTTTGAAAAGCTTCATAAAATTTTTCAAATCGTACAATTTGTTAAAAATTCTGTCGCATGGTTGCATGTTTAGTACTTTTTCAGCACACATACTTTATTTAGTGGTTCGCACGATCGTGTATGATGGTGTAACATGACCTTTAGCAAGCAACGGTCGTTCATTTATTTGAAAGGTGTAAAGAAAGGTAGAGACGTGTATTAATGAAAAAGCTTGTTTTTTGTGTTTTGACAGCTTTTATCAAAACATTTTTCTTTTTAAATTCTCAATAATTTATTTAGATTTTTGGGATATATAGTTGAAGGTTTGATAATATCTCTAAAAAATTTCCAATGTCTACTATTTCCTCAACTATGTACAATAAGTCGGCTTTTACATTTAGACAAACGATGGGCAGACATTTTTCCATTTCACTTTTGGTCGTGCCTAAACCTTTTACATTTGGGAAATTACTAGACCGACAGAAATTTTTTGTTTCTCTTTTCTTTTTTTTATCGTTTTTGTGTGCTTATATAAAATTGATATGAGAATAATAATATGAAGCAACAACATAAAAAATACATGTCTACGACAGAGGGTCGTGTACTACATACTCTACCCCACCTACAATTTTCGTTACAGCAAATGTAAAAGCAGACTAAAGAAAACTTATGAAACCAACAGCCATGTGCTCAGAAACGCAAAATTTCTTAATTATTTATGAGGCCAAAATAGCAAATCCCATTTTTCTCCGTGCTGAAAATTGTGTTTGGTTTGACCAAAAATATGTGTACCTAAAGTTTGGTAGCACTTGCGTTTTGTATGGGAAAAACTAGTTGCGTCATCTGATGTCGCCATTTTGAAAGCAAACAAATGCAACATAGCATATAAAAAGGTGTATTTTTAATTGCAAATTTTTTTATTAAAATGGATGGAAATTATACATTTTTTTATGAAATAATGTAAAAATAAGTTAAATTTTATTTAGACGCTATCCGTTCCACGGCTTGACCATTAGTTTTTATATTATAAGCAACTTCACTTAGAGTTCACTTCATCGTTTGATTGCGAGTTAAAATAGCAAAATTTTTTATGATTACGACTTTCAGCACAACAATTCTGTGAGTTCAAATCATAATCACATTTTTTTGCAAAATGTGAGTTTCAGTACATGATTGAAAGATGTAAAATAGGGCAGTATCTTAATCTTACTCGAAGTGCAGTGCAGGACATGCTACATTTTTAGCCAGTTTTATGCTTCTACATGGTCGAAATATATTAACCACCCAAAAATGTCGAATAATAGCAAACTTAAAATATTCAATGCGTACTCAAAATCTATCATGGTTTATGCCGCACAAGTTTGGGGTTACGAAAGGTTTGATGATGTCGAAAAATTATTCCGCTTCTTTATTAAAAAACACTTATACTTGAAACTGGATTAGACTCCATGTACCTTTCAACTTTAAAAATGCGTCTTTGTTACGTCAATAAGATATTGTCATACGCTGCAAACAGACTGTCACGAGTATTGGCAGACAAAATAATAGAGCTAGATATATCTTGGGCAACACAACGGAAACTTTTATGCAACTCTCTGCAGTATACTCCTGCTAATCCCAACGTTCCTATGTGCTAATCATGGAAAGATGTTATCAACCTCCTAAAAACAAAAAACACTAATGATTTTACTGTTCTTGCCACCAACTTCATGATCTTTACGCGATACTTAACTTCAACAAAACTTCCAAGCTCACGGCTAATCTTTCATCTCGGGCTAAAAGTCTAATTATTAAAGCCAGAATTTAAACTGTAGATGCTTTAAAAGTAATATAGACGATATATGTACAATTTGTAATATAGATACCCTCGAAAACACCTACTACCAAGTCAAGCTCTTCCATTTTGGGCAAAAAAAAGTTTGTTATCATCGCACGGTAGCGCTCACCATTCACAGTAACGTTGTGATTCGCATCATCTTTGAAGAAATACGGCCCAATGATGCCGCCAGCCCATAAGCCGCACCAAACGGTTGTTTTTTGTTGATGCATTGGTAGCTCTTGCAATGATTCTGGCTGCTTTTCACTTCAGATACGGCAGTTTTGCTTGTTCACGTATCCATTCAACCAGAAATGAGCCTCGTCGTTGAACACAATTCTTCGATAAAAAAGTGGATCTTCATCTAACTTTTCAAGAGCCCATTCACCAAAAATTTGGCGTTGTGGTAGGTCGTTTGGCTTCAATTCTTGCACCAGCTGTATCTTATAAGGCTTCACACCCAAATCCTTCCGCAAAATTTTCCACGTAGTGGAGTAACAGAGGCCCAATTGCGGCGAACGGCGCCGAATCGATAATTCACGGTCATCACCAACACTGGCCGATACGGTTGCGATATTTTCTTCAGTTCGCACTCTACGTAAGCGTGTTGGTGGTTTAATGTCCAACAATGTAAATTTGGTGCGAAATTTTTTTACAATAGCCCGAATAGAAGCCTCAGTAGGTCGATTAAACTGACCATAAAATGGAAGAAGCGCGCGATGAACTTTCTTAACAGAGCACGCATTTTGGTAATAAAATTCAATAATTTGCAAGCGTTGTTCGTTTGTAAGACGATTCATGATTAAATTATAGACCAAACTGAAAATGTTTGACAGTGACACAAGATACAAAACGTGCGTGAGCTGTCAAAACTAGTGTTGCCAAAAAGATAATAGCAAAAAAATCACTCGTTAGAGAATTTCGAGTTATATAATTTGACCAGTCTACACTATGCTACAACGATGTATTGAAGATATTAAACGGTTCTAATTTTCACGCACTACACAAATATCTTGAAACATGCCTAAAATACAGATCTCTAATACTGAATGAATTTAATAGTTAATACCAACTCATAATATTTTAGTACTATATTATCAGTCTATCTGCTTTTATTATTATGTAAAATGTCACCATTACTAAACATACACTGCCCACCTGGCTTACAGCAATAACGCTATGCCATATATAGATTATAAATGAATTAATTAATTTAATGTTCTTATATTGAATTGTAACTAAGTTATTAAATCTAGTAATAAAATAAAAAAATAAAATAATTAAGAGCAAACAGTTCGGTTATATTGAAAAAATCTAAAAATGTCACAATTTTTCAATATGTTATCGATAAAAAGTGGAAAAAAAATCCAAAAAATGTTTGCATTAAGTGCCCTTGAGATGATTAAACAAACACATCAACGTTCTAAGTGTGTGCGTGCGGTCGTGCTTTTTGGGTAAACCTATAGGTTGTCGGCTTTGATTGACGAAAATCAAAAACTTTTGATATTTTATTATGTTACGTGTATTTATTTTGATAGTCTCCAATTGTGATTAACGATAGAAAATGTCAGTTTTGCTCTTGTCCATAGTTTTTTTTTCTTTTGATGTTTCTTTTTTCTTAAGAAAATTGCACAAAATGACAATAATTCATCATCTGATGATGACATGTTTAGAAACGAACGCGTACGTCTTCTTTTTAAATTACAAAAACACGACACTCGCACATATGCACTGATTGACGTGTTTATTTTGATCGTCTCCAGGACACTTAAGTCGTTACAGTTAGTCACAGCACCGCTGCAAATTGCTGTTAATACCAGCGAGGCCATAAGGTCTTCGTTACTGCGCCCACACAGAAAAAAATAGATGCCATATTGATAAAAAAAAAATGCACTATTTTTATCAAATTTCCTGTGAAAAAGATTTTTTACCGGATTGATAATTCAAATTATAAAGTAGAAATAGCTTTTTCACTTAAAAGCAAAAATTATTGAGTTGAAAAAAATTGTTGTTAATATGTAAAATATACTTAACAAAAAAAATTGTTAAAGAAACAACAGGTATTCACTGTTATATGACAACGTTTTAAATTTATTTATTGAATAACAATCAATAATTCGGAAAACTTTTTATTAATTGCATTTTATTAAGAGGTATTTCCAAAAATTCATTATTAATAATTATTTAATTAAGTCAATGCAAATTTTATTAAATTGATGGTTTTTTATTAATAACATAATTTGATTGAAAAAAAATCTCATCTATTTTTTCTGTGCATGCTGTGCATTCTATACTTTGCAAACTTATTTGCAACTCGTTCAATAAATAAATATATAGTTACACAACGCAAAAACCATAATTTTACATCTTGATATAATAATGTTGTTTACTTTTCAAACTAAAGTATATTTTAGTGGTTTAAGGCATTTAATCGCATTTATAGCATCATAAAAACAAAACGTCTGCGTTATTTCCAAGAGTTGTAAACTTAAAACCAAAGTACATTTATAAAAGGTATACCTTTTACGGTTTCGCCTTCAAAAACACTACGGATTCTTCAATTGTAAATGAAATAATGACACTAACACTTTTCCGTTACACAGTACTTAAATAATTCACAACTTTATTTACACTTAATGCCACCGTGTATTAAAACACAAGACTTAATATTCTGACTTATGGCTGTCTTGCACAAAGTTTAAAAGTGAACTTTTTCTCTGGCGTAGCCTGCTATTTATACTTCTTTATCATCTTCTACATTTTTCGTGAGCCTTCTAGCTATTATTAGTTCTAGACTTAATGTACAATTATAATTCTTATGTGGGTGAGAGACGATACTAATTTTCGTACTTAACGAAGTATGAGTTGTAGTACGGTTTTCACATACACGTTACTACAACTCATACTATTTCATTTGAAAGAAATATTTTAAAGGCAATACATGCGCCGGCAAATCAATATTCGTATAATATGATCTTGTTTATATTAATTTCGTCTAAATTTTTCCAGCTAAAGATCGTTGTTTTGTTGTTTTATTATTAAATAGGTTTAGCAATTTTATAATTTCGATATTTCGCTAATAGTTTGTTAGCATCTTTAGGCAAAATTAAAATATTATTAAATTAAATGTTATTTAACAAACTATTAGCGAAATATATAAAATATAAAATCCTTAAACCTTTTTTATAAAAAAAAACAAAATAACGATCCTTAGCTGGAGAAGAATTTACAAGAGCTTAAGTAGTTTTTATATTTCAAACAAAATATTTAACACATGAAATCTGCTCTTCATAAAACAAATTTCGCTGTACTACAGCATGATACACGATACTTATTTTCATAGTTACGAAAGCTCCGCCCACGAAAGTCAAAATTTTTTGATTTTCATACTACAAAGTATACTTCGCAAGTACGACAGCATGATACACGTTACTAATTTCATACTTGTACGATTTGTAGTAACGTCTATCATAGGCATTACGCATATACGAGTATACACTCACACACATGCTTGCAATGAATAAGAAAGCAACAACAAACAATAAGAAACAAAATACGAAGAACAACAAAAATATCATTTGTAATTGATTTGCTTGGATTTTTGCATTCTTTAAATCATGTATTGTTTGTGTGAATTTGCATGTACATTTACAACAAGCAAATCAACGGCTGCACACGGGATTAGATGTGATACAAATTCGTAACAATACGTATTTACAAAATGAATAGCCCGATAACCATCGCATGTTCCCCTTACAACTTTAATTTTTGTTTGGATAACTTTTTAACGAATTTTTAAACAAAATCTTTTTTCCTATTTGCATATTTTCTCATTACTTTTTCAGTTGCATATGTATGTAAACAAAAAATAGTCTAACTGGTTAATGCTAGTCCGAACTTACCCAAATAAAAATTTCTTGCAAATTTGTTTAGCAAAATTGTTGAAAACTTGTTAAGTGGAACGCTTTTTTACAATTTTGGACTAGTTCGGACTGTTTCGCTATTCACGTGGAATACACCTGTGTACATATATATATATATATATTTTTTATATTTCTAGCCATGTCGATATGTTTTAGAACGAAGGGAAATGAAGGATAAGCCACGTAAAATTTTAAACTTGGAAGAACGTGTTCAGGCCATACGTATGTACGACGAAATACCAGTTTACCAAAGAGTAGCATCGGCATTCAAGTGTAGTTGGGAACAAATTAAAAACGTTGTTGCAAATCGCAAAGATATTTTAAAATACTACGCCAATTGTCAAATAATAGACGTCATGAAGGATGAACCAAAAGTTGTGCGCCATAAAAAAATAAATTTCTTGGGCAACTGTATGTACGAGTATATAAAACGAGCTCATTTTCATAAAATTCAAACTGTAACGGATGAGGTAATACGGGATCGGGCAATGGAATTCAAAGAAATCATTAAAATTGAAAAATTCTTTCCGAATCGTGCTTGGATAAGAGATTTCAAATCGGTGTTTAATATCGACTTGGATCATATTAATCAAATTATTATAACAAGAAAACCACAAAAATCTCTAAATTGTAAAGATATAATAACATTTTGTGCCAAAGAAGTAGATAATGCGCTGTCTTCAAAACCAGGTAGTTCACGAAACCAAATGATACCAGAACATGACAGGAATACCATAAATCTAATCGAAGAAGGGGTGCACAATGGAGAAGACGATCCTTTAGAAAGTTTTGATGATGGCGAGGATGGCACCGGGGGAGATGACGACGATGAAATGATAAATGAAAATGAGGAAGGTCCCACAATTAACTATGGCGACTATGAAGATTATCATGACGAGACTCAGGAAGATGTTAAACCTGACGTTAAAGAATTGGAAAACAAACTAAAGAATGCGAAAAGTAATGAATCTGATGGCATAGCTGCGCCAACCATAAAAGAGGAAGCTAATGAAAATCCATCGATATTGGAAAGTTGTCTTCTTGGTATTGACAAAAACTCTAATCGAAATTCAACAAAGTCATATTTTAAAAGACCCGCTTCTTCGTCATCATCTGCATCCACAACGTCGAAACCATTTAATTCCCACGTTAATACATACGATGAAGCATTAAGATTAATGCGCCCTTTGGAGGAGTTTGCTATATTCGAAGAAGACTTTAAAGCAATAAATCTTTTGAACCAATTGGCTCAAGTTTATGAAAAAGCAAAAAAACGCAAACGCCAAGAATAACAATCTTTTGAGTAAAAGTATTGGTAACATTTTTATATATGTTTAAGTAAATATATGTAAGATTTGAATAAATGTGATATTGCTTAAGTATGTTTGTTTTTCTGCACATTTGTGTACATACCTGAAAACACAAAAATATCTTTGACCTTTTGGAGACATGCATATCCATCCACATTTTTCTCCTGGTTTATACGGGCAAAGTTTTGCATACTTCACGAGTGTATATACATATTTCAAGTACGTGATGTATTTCGAAGAGGGTTCAGAACCAAGTTTACATTAATTCTTTCTTTTAGTAACACTCGCTGAGTAGAAAAGCTTTGTTAAATATCATTACCTAATCAAAAATTCACTTACGGGAAAGGTGTACACTAATACTTGTTTTCTGTAAAATCAAAGATGAATCACAATCGATTTGTCATCGAGCAAATCACAACGTACGTGACTTCGAAACCGCAAGTGCCGAATGTGAAAGCGCTCTTCCGAACAACGTCATCTCTCTTTCATTTGCTCTCTAACAGCGCAACCATGGTACAATAATACAACAGGTAAAAGCGGAACTACAACAAGCCAACAATAAAAAAACAACATGGCTTTTTATTGTTGCTTTGTGTTGATAACTGTCAAAGAACACAAAAGGAAATAAAAAAACAAACGTATACTTTTCTTCGTGTTTTTATTTTACAAATTATTTTTCAATAAGTTTTTGCATTTAAAACTCGTGCAATAAATAAAATATATAAAAAAAAGATCAAGAAAAAGCTGTCTGTTGTGTATGAAGCTGTTTTTGTGTTTGAAAAATATTAGGTGTGTTCATCTACTTTTCTAGTAAAAACTAGTAACGCGAGAAAAACAAGAAATTTTTAAAAACTACTCTCAAAACTTTGAAAAAGTAAATGAACACTTTTCTAGCTAACTCAATGTTTACACACGCAAGTGCAAGTGCAAAAAACCCAATACATACCCATATTTTTACTAATACATTCACACACCTGCAAGTAGTAGCCTCACTTGCAACTGATTTTGGTTGGCAGTGATTTTTTCACTTGCATGCAAGCAGAAACAAACAGTGTTGCCAATAGATATTTCATTTTAACCTTAATGGATATTTTTCAAGGAAATTTTTTTAAAATATTAAAATTTTTAATTGTATGCCGAAAACATAATATAAAAACACGAAAATAAATAAACATCTATAACTTATTTTTTATTTGGAATACAAATTTATTATTTAAATTGTGAAAAAATTGTGTGCATAATATAATTCCCCTGTAATATTGCTATGCTAAAACTTTGGCAGCACAGACTTTAAAAGCGCATGTAGTACAAAGGCGTACAACGTTTGTCTTCGACGACATTTTGAAAATGAACTTGCACTTGAGTGTGTAAACAATCGTGCAAATTGCAAGTGTTTTTATTATTTTTTTCGATGTATTGGTTGTTAATATGTACACACAACTTGTAACAAGTTACTTGTATGTCTAAACGCAGTGTAAAACTTGCAAGTTAGAGTAGTGTTGTTTTGTATAGGTATATATGAGTACTTAATAACTACTTTTATGTTTTTTGGACAAATTATACATATGTATATGTATATTGTTATAAAAAGAGCGTGGTTGTGGTCATTTATATTCAGCATTGTCGTGACTGGCGTTTTTCGAGTACGGCTTGTAACAGAATAAAGAAAAGTTTTACAATTGTATTTAATCTAGTACTAGACGTAGTCGAAATATGCTAAATAGAGGGGTGATTAGATACTTTTGAATAAAATATCTATTTTTAATTAGGGGCGCTTACCCCATACACGTTTCAACTCAATTGATTAGGTAGGCAGGCCGCTGGATTCTCACCTGCTCACTTGGGTTCTGAAAGATCGTTCCCTTTGCGATAAACTCAATTGGCTACTGAGTCGGTTGTTGTACAAATCAAGACGTTTAAATTGATTCGTTTGGAAGTTGTCGAGTTGGTTGAAGAAAAATCAAACCATTTTGATTTTTTTCAAGTTGGCTAGTAAGTCTCTCAATTCGGTTGTGCTTTGTATGTTCGAGTCTCCTGATCAGTTGTCCAAGAAACTTAAGAAAGGAAAAAACTTGGACTATAACCCGTTCTGCAAATGAACAAACCAAAAATTTTATTTGAAAATTATAAAGTTCAACAAAAATTCAATAAATTATTGTCCAAATTTATATTTGTAATTTTTTGTAAAGAAAATGTTAAATAATTTTAAAATTGTCTTTAATTTCATTGAATCTGATAGTTGGATGAAAATCTTTCAATTCAGTTTATGAAGTGTGTTGCTAATTGAAAGACTTAATTCACAATTGAATTGAAACGTGTATTTATACGTTATAACTGCCTGCCTACACACAGCATTTTTATTTTTTCAAATTAATTTCAAAGTGTAAAGTACCGAGTAGCTAGGTACTCATAATATTTACAATACTAAAAATAACATCTGGTTTGTAAAAAATAAAGAAACAAAAAACAGAAATATTTTAGAGGTTAAAATTAGATAAATGTTAATATAATTATAAATGGAAGGATCTAAGTGTGAATTTAATTGCTCCACTAACAGCTTTAAACACATTCAAGCAAGTAAATTTGCCGGAACATCCTTTGCCACTGATGTGGCAGATACTGTGTTGCTTAGTTTATTTCCCTTAGACTTCTTATTTTATTAAAAAGATTACAAAAATACATTTGTAATCTTTTTAATACTTTTAATCGGCTTAAAAGTTTACATACAATTACAATTTTTTAACTTTTTCAAAATGTTTTAATTTTTAACTTAATTTAAAAATACTGTTTTGTAAACACAAAAGCAAAACAGCTGTTTGAATAATTATTGCAAGTAAAAATTTTACTTGTAAAAACTTGCAAGAATTTTTATGGGGTTAATGAACGCTTTCTAGTAACAATTATTACAAATTTGTAAAAGTTTTTAGTAAATGAACACAACTATTATTGGAACATTTTTTTTTCAAAAACTTTTTCAATTTGTAAACAATAATAAAAAATGTGTGTGTGTATGTGTGCACTTTTGATAGTTATCATCACAGAAAAAAAATGTCGGCCACCGTTTCGACACTACCTATATATTATTGTACCATGAGCTCAACCTAAACTAGCGCGTCAAACGTAATATAGCTGTCAAAAATCCTCATGTACATACCAAATGTATGAGATCCGCCAAACCGAATTAACATCCACAAGGTGGCAGCCCTACGGCATGCAGCATACATATTTTTGCTACTAGTAATATCGAGAACACTCAACATCAAATATATTGTTCACATTTTTGAAAGTGAATTTAGTATTTTTTCTGAATTAATTAAGAATAATTTATAATTTTGAAAAAGTAATTTCATATTGTAGGTACAATAGCGAAAAAAGTTACAAATATTTTTGACACACACAGCTTACTATATGCCTGTATTTGTTATATTGTTGTAATTCGCTTTAGTGCTGCCACCTTATAGACCGTTAATGCATCTTGTGATCAATTCAATAGCGCAGCGTTAACGGTTTGCAATAGGAAAATCCAGTTTCGACAGAGCTTTAATGTTGCTCAGTAAAGTTCACTTCAAAACAAATGTTACTAATTTTTTACAACTATTAATAATCAAACTGTAAGAGTTTTCACATTAATTTAAGCTAGATTGTTTCGGAACAAAATTTTTGCTCCGAACCAATTTTAGCGTTTTTAAGCCAACGGTCAATACCACGCGTTACGTGCGTTCTAAGTGTCTATAAAAAAATTAGAATCAGTGCAATTTGATGGAACAAGTTATACATCACACAGCATAGGACGCGTACGATGCAAAAATAAGTTTTACTTTCTACTTTTGCATGCGTCATAAGCGCAAGAAAAACTGTCAGTTGTTCTTGATAGCCGCAGATCAAAATTCGTCTTCAAAGTTATTTCTTCAAAGTTATCGCCAAGAATATTTGTGCCGTGGATTGTTATTAAATATTTAGGGCCGTATCCAAAAAAAAATCTTACTTGAGTTTTAACGCATACGTTAGTTATCAAACACATTTACACTACCATACATTTGTTAAAAAAGTTTATGCAAAAACAGTACGTTAACTTTTATATATAGTAAGGAATTTAGTTGTTTTAATCTGTTCAGTTGTAATTTCTTCAATAGCGATGTATGAAAACTAATATTAGAAAACTGAAAAACATAAATTAACACTTTTTTACAATTATTTCCTGGATTTACCTTTTTAATAAATAATGAATATATACGGCCGTATTCATAAAAAAGTTAAACAGCCGTTCAAACCATTTTTAGGGAAAATTCGATAAAACTGTATTCATAAACGAATTTTACGTTAAAATGTTCTTTTTAGCAGTTTTTTAAGTCAACCATTTTTAAAACTGATTGCACCCAATTTTAAGACAATTTTAAGGTGATATTTGTGTTTTTTAGTTTTTGTTTATTTATATGTTGCGAAAATTTGTATTGCATATTTATCAGAAATCCCATGATATTGATAACAATAGATGTGTGTTTTTAATAGAAAATAGAAAACTATCAGGGAAAGAAGTAATTTATTTTATTCTGGATTCCAGATAAGCAATTTCGCTTTAAATTTTTTCTAGTCTTCTTATTTTAGTTATTACTAACATTTTATTTATTTAAAATAATATACGTTAATAAAATCCCATGTACATCAGTGATGTGCAAAAAACGAAATAATAAAAAAAGCTCGTTATTCATATTTTTTCCTACGGTTAAGCAAAAGGAATCAAAGTAAAACTTTTCTGACTCAGTATTTTTTGCTATTTAATTGAAAGACAAAATGGAGTTAACATTTATTTATTTGTTTTAAAGTCGAATTTCATAAAAAACAATACAAGACAATTCTTTGCATGACTACTATGTGAACAAAAAACCGTTTTTATCGCAGCACTATGATTCAAATGAGAACTGCATATGATGGCGTTGCCAGTCACAAATATAAAATTTCAATAAAATGATTTTTAGCTAAAATGCTGTTTATGAATACGTTTTTATAAAATGTGTTTTTTTGCTGAAATTCTGCATTAACTAAAAAGTTGTTAAAATGCAGATTAGTGTTTTTTTATGAATACGGCTGATAATGTTTAGTGCATTAATGAAATTGAGAAAAATTAATAATTATACTACAAATATTTTTATTATTCGAATAACGTTTTTAGTTGTATTCGTTCGATTGAAAGTACATCACTAACATATTTCTTATTTATGTTTCGCTTACAAAATTAATATTTTCAATTCATACGAAATGTAACATTTTAATTTATTTATTATCTAGAAATCATAATGTATTGCTTTTGTTAGCATTTTTCGCGAAATTGGAAATTTTAAGAAAAATCAATATTAACAAATTAAATGTCATTTTAACGCACAGTTAAAGTGGCCTATTTCAACTTTAAACGTATGGTAAGCAAATAAATGTTTTTGGATACAACGTTAGGAAAATGTTCCTAACAATTGCTTACCAAGCTTTGTTAAGTTTTTTTGCATACGGCCGTTAGTGTTAAAAAAATGTTTTTATTTAAAAAATAATTCAAACATAACGAAAAACTTATCGCATGAAAAGCGTTGCATGTAACTTGAGTTTAGAAAAGTATTGAATACATAGAAAGTTTGAAACGCATAAAATATACCACGAGGTATGGTCCTTCAGCTTAAAAGTTTGTTCTAAAACGATTCACACATTTCGAATATTTGATCTGGACAAACAAAGTTACCATATAAAATAACTGCGTAAGCGCAGCTTTTTCAATTCTGAAATAAGCTTCAGTGCATTAGTTGCGTTAAAATTCATGACAAAATGTTTTAAAGCTGTTTACTTTTATTTTTTATAATAAACAATATAAAATATTTACATATACAGTGTATTTTATTATAAATATATATGTACATTTAATATGAGGTAGCAGCTCTGTCCATTTTTCGGAACAAAAAATAAAATTAAACCGATTCAAGCTAAAGGCCTATCATGCATGCTACTAGTAGATCGTGCGATCTACTAAAGGCCATGTTACACTATCATACACGATCGTGCGATCTACAAAATAAAGCATGTGTGCTGAAAAACAGACTTTTTGACAAATCGTGCGATTTGAAAAATTTTATGAATCTTTTTAAAACATTATGGGTTCTGTGCAATCAGTGTGATATATATTGTGAAAAATATAAGAATATTGTTGGTGCCTCAAGAAAAAAATTTAATAAAAATTTATTGAATTTTTGATGAACTTTTTATAATTTTTTAAATTAAATTTTTGGTTTGTACATTTGTACAACGGGTTATAGTTCAGGTTTTTTCTTTCTTAAGTTTTTTTTCCTTAAGAAGGATTTTTTACAATACAAATCTTCTGTGATTAATAATTTTGATTGAAGAAGACAAGAAAAATAATAATCAAATCTTTAGCTGGAGGACAACTAGCTGTTTCGTAGTCGCTACACTACTCATCAGCACCCACTGGGATTTGAACTCGGGACATGATGTATCATGATCTACTGCTTTAACCACTAAGCCACCGAGCATTTAATTATTTTCTATCTATATTCATCTCATATTGAATCACATATGCATTTTGTTAATTGCCCACATCGCACGATTTTTCAAAAACTCTGTCGCACGGTTGAATTTTTAGTACTTTTTCAGCACATATGCTTTATTTAATGCCCTGATTCACTATCCTACACGATCGTACGATTCATTCACAGGAATCTGTTTCAAAAGTCTGGCCGACTTGAAAAATCGCTTCAAAATGGCGTTGTAGGCCACACTATTACACAAGTATGATTGAAGTAATTTATATAAACAATTAAAAACTCTTATTAACATAATAATTTTACATTACTTAAATTTTTTCCTCGTGGCACCAACAATATTTTCATATTTTTCACAATATATACAACACTAATCGCACAGAAACCATGTTTTGAAAAGTTTCATAAAATTTTTCAAATCGCACGATTTGTCAAAAACTCTGTCGCACGGTTGAATTTTTAGTACTTTTTCAGCACACATGCTTTATTTAGTAGATCGCACGATCGTGTGTGATAGTGTAGCAAGGCCTTTACGATTTGTTTGTTTATCGAAAAAAATGGTTGTTAACTTTTACATTTAATTATTTCTTATGATGATAGAAGTTAGAAATATTATTAGATAAACTACTGACATTGATTCTAATTGTTTTCTTAGTACATAAAGCTTTGGAGCTATTAGAAAAAAAATTCACCGCGTAAAAAGATGAGAGTTGCCGTACTTTTCGCTTCACAGTGCGTTAAAAGTACTTTATGTGACAAGTTACATATAAGAATGTATTTTTTATCTTAGATGTCAAAGCGAATTTGCAACGCAAAGCGAAAGAAAAGTTTTATCTGACATGACCTTTACGCTCTTATTTAAATTACCACATTGTAAAATTAAGGTGTTAAATTACGAAGCGCTTTATGCTCTAATTTAGGTTGCATTGTAAAAAAAGAGAAACGCCAAGCTAAATATGTATAGAACAACATGTAATAGAACAAAAGTTTTGTTTCGAAACCATGGGTGAACTCAGCTTTAACATCATACCTTTGAAGTGTTAACATTTTTGAAAGTGAATTTAGTGATTTATTATGACTAAAGCTTTTAAAAATAATTTTGTGAATAATTTATTTATAATTTATATGTGAAAAGTTTTAAATATATAAATTTATACCTAAATCTGAAAAGTTTTAAATATTTTCACATGAACAGATAAATAACCGCCTGGTTTTGTTGTAATTTTGATCTAGCGCTGCCACCTTGTGGGCGTTAATTCACTTTGGATTGCGCAGGTCTGTTATCAGCTGCTTGTGTGACGTAGAAAGTGCCATTTGCATTTTGTTTTAATACTAAAATAAATGAAGAAGTAACAAAAATTTGATAAAATAACTAATCAATAAATTAAAAACCAATAATGAGGTGCGCAGTGAAAAATTGTGGCAGCAATAACAAAAATCAGATCAAAATAAGTTTTTTTCAATTTCCATCTGACCCTAAGTTATTAAAACAATGGATCAAATTTTGTTGTCGTGAATATGTGAAGTCAAAAACTGCCCGCATCTGTATGGAACATTTCAAAGCAGATGACTTTGAAAATAAATTAAAATATGATAGTGGTAAGATATCAGTTATACTTCTTTATTGTACAAATGTGTATGTAATTCCAAAATTAGGTTTTACGAAAAAGCTTTATTTAAAACATGATGCAGTTCCTACAATACGTAAAGTAATTACTGAGGAGGACAACTTTCATAAGCAGCGCGAACAACGAATGCAAAAGCGAGAAAATAAGAAAATAGTTCAACAACTTATTATAGACCATGATGCAGCATCTGCTTTACTTATTGGTAAGATGATTAAAAATTTAATATTAGTAGATTTTAACATAAATTTTGAATTACTACAAGGTAATTATCTTAAACCAACAACCGGTTTCTATAGAATCTACATTTATTTCTGAATCACGCCAACAAAGAAGCACACCAAGCAAAAGTAAAATGCATGATTGTTAATTTCTTTTTTAATCAAAATAAAATTAATTCCTTATTTTTTAATTTCTTTGCGCATTTCAAATTTTCACAACATACATACATATGTATCTAATACATTTTGTAATGCAAACAGCGAATGAGAGTCAGTTGTGACGACATGCTCAGTAGAAATTTTTTCCAGCAAAATATCCGCGTTGTCTTTGTTTATCATGCATTTGCAAAGGGTTTGTGTTACCAATGAGATGTAGCCGGTATACACTTTCCACCAAAGGAAACTATTTCCTTCACACATATTACCCATAAGTTAAAACTATTGATCCCAATTATGTGTGAATTTACGCAGAATACCTATTAGTTGTGAAGCCCTCCGGCCTAAAGAACATCGAATTATGTATTATAAATGCGGTCAGACTTGTAGTTGTTTGAACTTTAAGTGTTTTTGCCGCAACATCACTAACTTATTGATATGCCCCAACTTTGAATATTGTTTTGTGTTTCTTTCGGGAAATGATTTTTTATAAGATATATATAATGTAAAGGACGTGTTAGACACTATAATAGTTATACTGTTAATACCATCACGGCCACAAAAGCTATCTAGTCCATGTGATGCTGTATATTTTATAAAATTACTGTGCAAAATATATACATACGCATACGTATATTGCTTTATATGTATTTGCTGTATAGGTATAATTTATCTACGACAATAAATATGTACATAATTTAATAAAATCTGAAACACCCTTCAGTTCATTGATAACATTATGAATGCCATAAGAAAGCAACCCTGATTATGTGGAGAAAACAGCGAGTAAACAAAATATTCTGCAGTTATTCGTTGCATTTTATTTTTGATAAAGGCGGAAAAAGACATATTTAGTATTTTTGTGTTTGCTATATTTATCATTAAATTGAATATAATCAAATAGTAAAATCATATAAGAAAAATGTCTACTACACAAGCGACAAAAAATTGTATTACATTAAAAGGTTCAGCACAAATAATTGCAGAGTATTTAAAGTTTGGCATCAACTCTATTCTTTTTCAAAGAGGCATCTATCCGGCAGAAACATTTGAAAGTACACAAAAGTATGGTTTAACGATACTTATGTCAACTGATCCAAAAATAGAGGAATTTTTGCAAAAGGTCTTGGAACAAACGGAAGGTAGCGAATGCTATTGCTTAACGTTGTAGAATAAGAAAACAATTTTTTTATTTAGAATGGCTGGCCAAAAACATGATAAACAAAATATCCATGATTATAACAAATGCTCATACCAAAGAAGTACTTGAATGCTGGGATTTTAAAATGAATGCAGAGTTGGGTGACGGCGACATAACCGAGGCTAGCAAATTAACATCATCGAAAGAACTTAAACGCATACAAAATGAGATACGGGATGTTATGCGCCAAATATCTGCCACAGTTACCTATTTGCCATTGTTGGATTGTATTTGTACTTTTGATGTTATGATTCATACTTTACAAACTTGTGATGTACCAGAAAGTTGGGATGAAACTGGACCAGCATTTATACAAAATGCCCAGGCCGTACAACTGCGTTCCTTTTCAACTGGCTTACACAAAGTGGATACAGTAGTTAACTATAAAATGGCTTCATAGAAAAGTATTCCAAAACATTTTTTTCTAAGTCAGGCTCATGCTTTTCGTGCTAAAAAGAAAAAATTACAATTTTGATAAAAAGAAAGAAAACGACTATATACATATAAAATCTTTAACATTTTAACTAATACTGTAAGGACATCATTGAAAGTAAGTTATATGGAAATATACCTACATGTACGTATATTTTTTAAAGGTCTTAAAAAGTAAATTTTTTTTATTGGTTCATCTTTGAGATAAACCAATAAACGTTGCAGAACGTTTTTTTCATCTTCATATATCTGGTTTCTACTGAGATAATACATACCTACCTATGCTGCGAGTTCTTCTTCAACTTCAATTTTTTTTTGTTTTCAGTTTCAAGATTTTGGTATCAATAGCAGTATATGCATACAGCTCTAAACAAAAAATTGAAATGGATAGGGATAGAAAATTATTCGGTTCTTGAAATGTGGACTTCCGAAAATTTCATATTGGTATAGGATTTTCCTCCAAATTTGTCAACATATAAGTACATATTAGCAATATTATTGTTATTTGGATGCTTTTGAATATACATATGTATCTCCGGATATAGAAATATTTATATAAGAAATTTTGTGTCAAGGTTCCAATTCAGTTTTAACAAAATAGTGCGGATGTAAGCACTAAGCATGTAGTTAATAACTAAAAATAGTGTATACCTTAATGTTTTTGATACTTTGCATTGTATTGTATTTGTAACTAACTATACAGTTGCAAATAAATTTGCAAAGCATAAGAAATAATAAAACTTAGGTGATAATTACGATGACGCGACAGCTGTTTCTCACCCCGGAGCTGCTATACAGCTGTTTTTGACACATATTTTTGACTTTTGTTCCTTATTTTATTCAAATAGTTGTTGACAAATTATGTGTTAATTGCTATGCAGAGATGTTTAAGTTAGCGAGGCCAGCGTTTGTGATACTATAGAGGAGGCATTCCGCCATGTTCCAGAAAAGTAGTAGAATGAAAGTAAAAAATCATTGAAAAGTTAACTTCTCATTTTTGTTGTTCTAAAAAAGTAGTAGTTTGGGTGTTTCATTCTTTCGTTCCAACTGAACTTCGAAAATAAAACTTGGATAAATGTTCAAATAACTAGTACAGACACGAACCACGCTTTAAGTTTATTTGTTTTTATATAAACAAGTACTAAAATTAACTAATTTTCAATTTCATTTTACTTTTTGTCCAAAAAACCAACTTGCAAAATCTTTAATCTAATGCTTGTTATTTTATAAGAGCAAAATTTAGTTTACGTTTATCAAATTCTCCGTCAACAACGATGATCGTGATTTTTTAAGTGCCATTTTATACAATAATTTTATATAGCCTGTGGGGGTAAATCCAAGACATGAAAGTGATGACGATGATTCAGATGAGTTAGTGATTCCGTAACCGCTGTAATAAGAGATGATATCGCCAATCGACTTTAGTTAATAAAATACCAATTGTTAGTTTTTATATATTTTCCTTATTTTTCCTATACTCGTAAATATATGCACTATTGTATCTACAATAACTATTTCGTTATCTTATTTTAATGGGATTGTAATATTACTCAGTTTTTCTGTAAAAGTTTCAACAACCAGACAATTCACTACAAATTAATGTTCGAAATCAAAACACAAAAAGTAAAGAGTAGAATGTAGAACACCGAAGCTTGAAATTGAAGTGATTTCAAACTACTTTCACTTCAAAGTAGAATCAAGAACATACCCGATTTTCTCCGACCGGCCAAAGACTTCTACAAGGAAACTAGTCAACGAAGCCGATGTTTGTTATTAAAATTTATTTTAATTTCACTTTGAATAAAAAAAGTACTTGAATTTAGCTCAGTTCCTTAACAGTTGGATAAATAATTTTTTTTAAACTTAATTCGCACCAAAGAGTTGGATCATTTTTAAAACAAGTTTGCATGTCCGAAAAGATATATTCAAAAGCATTCAAATGACATAAACAATCATATAAAAGGTGGCCCAACTAAAACGTGCGGTGCAAGTCGGAAGTAAAACAAAAGACTAAGAGAATTATCTTAATATATTTGATTATGATAGAATAATCTATTACCAAAATATCGAATAAATGCTCGCCACAGCATCGGTGGCTTCTATCCGATCGTACATATTTTCAGAAACTCTGAGGCAAAATTGAGATTAAAAGTTGTTAATGTGCAGATTTATCTCATCATTTAGCTCACGTACTGTTCTCAGCTAATTGCCGTACATGTTTTCTTTTTAAATATGTCCAAAGAAAAAAGTTCAACGGTGCCAAAGCATAAGATCGTGACGGCCAATTAACATCGCCACGGCGTGAGATAACGCAATCATTGAATTTTTCGCGCGAAAGAACCCAGACCAAAAAAATCACAAACTACAAAAAAAAAACTTGACTTAGGTGTGACTCACAATTAACAACGTTCATTATGTTTGTAACACCCTTTATATTCACGATCGTAGTGGAAAATCGCTTATATGGAAATATTAACTTTAAGTGTTGACTATAGTTTGTACTGGAGAAATTAATTGATTTTGAAAAAGTTTTTAATTATGTGTCTGTTTAAAAACCTAAAATTCTGATTGAGTTTCGTTTCCGAATTTGATGATATTAGATTTAGCTCCTCTCATCGATCTAAAATGTATTATTTTGTTATATTAACAAACAGCTTGTGGAAATTTTTTCGAAACCGGTCCTGGAATTATTTCATCATAGGCTTGTTAGTCTATACAGGAGGCTTATTCTGAATTGCGATGCGAAAGATGGTATTCTGTAAGTTTTTCGCATTCGCAATTAATTTCAAAATGTGGCAATACGCTTCCAAAGTAAACAAATAAACGTCAAATTTATTTCTTATTCGATAAGTTTTACAATTAAAAATTTTTTATAAAAAATAAAAAAAGTTTAATTAAAAAAATTTGTGTTATGTTCAAAAATGGGGCATTACATTAGCTTGGAGTGCATGGCAGCGAAATCAAGTACGATTCCGCCCATTATCAAATTAGCAGCTGCTTTAAAATTTCTGCGTCAAGGTGGCTACCAGCACCATCCTAAAGCATCTCTTATTGCTTGAATTTAGTTCTTCGGCTAATGTATCCCACAAAGCACTGTCGAGCATTTGGTGTTTTCAAGTGACCTTTCGCCAAATGACTATGTTTTTTCATGAATTCCACCATTACTTCGAATTGTCGCGTCTTAGTAGTCTCCTTGTTAGTTTCCCTAAGTGAAATATTATTAAAAGCAATTAATCTATTAGCTACCGCAACGAATTATTATTTCATTTAATAATTCATTGTCATTATGAATGAACAAACAGTAATATAATACTTACATTTTCGTGCTTTGCTAATGCTGTTTTGCTATCGAATAAATTTTGCGAGTTTGACCTTTATTTTTGCAATTAAGAATGCCGAATTGCTACCTTTTCGCATTTTAAATGCGAATAAAAAAGTACTATGCGAATATCGCAATAGAGCATAGCAACTCTTCCCATATACATATGTATTTTCGAATAGCATTACCATTCGCATCGCAATTCAGAATAAGCCTCCAGTTAATAGCTTCTGCTCTTTTTCATACCATATATGTATGTACATATGTGCATACATTGCTGCAAAGTTGAAATCAAACTTGTAATATATACTCTTGTATAAATTTTATTCCTAATTTCTTTTTGCTGGGCTTACTGATAAAAGTATTGCAATAGTTTTGAAAAATTGTTGAGCAGCTATCGCTTAAATCATTACGAACATTACGTGTATATATGCGAAAGTAAACCTAAACCGCCAAACTGATTTAGATGAAATTCGATATGCAGATATTTTGAAGACCGATAAACAGAGTTTTTGTTCTGAAAGTTACGATAAACTGGCTTCAAAAGTGGGTAAAATGACCAATTAAAAATGTATTTTTAAATAATTATGTAATTTATGAACCGAATTTTTCTTCTGAACATTCTACCAATAAAACAAGTTTTTTGAGATCAGGCAGGCAAAATGTTTGTACGAAAATTAAATTTTTGAGCAACTCAATCCCATACGAAGAGATTTTTACCTTTTTACGATTTTGAAGAATTTAAATGAAATTCGGTATGCAGATATTTTAAGTCCGATCATCAATATAGCATAGGTTTTATTTTGAAAGATGCCCCACAAAGAGGAAAAAAGTTGGCAAAATGACCATTGAAATTGTTTTTTTAAATTACTATGCCGTTTATAAAAAAAATATTTTCCTTTGAAAAGTTTCGTCAACGGCCTGAAAGTAAAAAGTGTTTGGACATGGAACAGACAAAATGTTCAACCGAAAAATAAATGTTTAAGCTATTTCGCCATTTATGAACCGATTATCAGTACTCTTTCTTGGACATCGGACAGACAAAATTCGGTGCAAAAAATTCGTTTTTAGTAACTAAGGTCATCTATAAACGAATTTTTATTTTTTCGCCTATTGAAAGGGACTGAAAGAAATTGAACATTGTGCTGACTAAATGTCTGACAGAATAACAGTCTGGAAAACGTTTTTTTAAGTAAACTTGCCATTAAAAATTAAAATTTTTGAATAACTTCGGCATTTATAATCCGATTTCCAAATCCGTTTTATTGTTTGAAAAGTACTGCTTGCATTTGGGTGCAGTTATATATTTTAGAAGGAAATATTCGCCCAAAAGGTATTTTTGTGATATTTTTAATCGACATGCAGACACAAATCGACTAATATTATGTTTAAAAATACCTAAGCTTATTGTATGACATCTACAATCTATTTATTTCGACTACCATCAACCGCTACGACTAGCTATGAACGGCGGAAGCAAAGTTGTACACCTAATATATAAAAAGATTTAGGTTACGTAACATCATAACGACTGATCCAACTGTAACTGCAAGCTGTAAGTCATTAGGTGGTATTTGCGGTAAGTAAAATGAGTTCAGGGATCATATCGGATAGTTAACAACATGACCACTGGTTGTAATCGAATAGATTGACGAGGTCGCATTGATATTGAATTTTTCAACATACAGGCCTGTTCTAAAAATCACATGATTTCAAAGCACATGCCGTTTCAAAAGCACAAATGTGATTTGGGCCTTTTCTGCAAATCACAATTTTTTGTGATTTTCGATGTGATTTACACTCTTCTAAAGTACAAAAACAGCTGTTTTTTGGTTCAATTTACTGATATTTTTATTTTAAGGTTGAATTTTTTATTCGCAGTATTATTTGCAAAATAAGGTTAATTCCTTCTAATAAATATAAAGGGTAAAATAAAATACAGCAATAAAGCAAATCACTAAATAATACAACAAAATGAGCGTACCTGGTTTTTTCTTAATTTAATGAATTATTTTGTATAAAATAAATGTTTTTACTTAAATAATCAATAGAAAACAAATTCAGTTATTTATTAATGTAATAAATTATGAAATTCATAATAAAGTGCGTGTAAAAATTGGGATGTAATTTTAAATTGATTGCAAGTTAGCTAACCGATTTAAAATCACAAAAATCAAAAATATTTTGTGTGCAGAACACCTTTTTTGTGATTTCAAATCACTTTCACAAAAAGTGATTTGCAGAACAGCCCTGATAGTCTCCTTTTAGCTCCATACGCTTAGTAAGAGGATATTCCAACGATTTTGGGAACCCCTCAAAATACACATTAGTTTTGGCAATCACTTTTTTTTTGTATTTATTAATTCACATATTATTTACTATTACACGATATGTAAGTATATATAACTAAATAATAAACATACTCGTATATGCTTCGTTTGATGTTAATGTATTTCCTGTGATCCATTTTTTGAAGTTTGGAAACAGGAGAAAGTCATTAGGAGCTAAATTTGGACTATAAGGTGGATGCTCAACCAATTCGAAGTATATTTCGCGTATATTAATTTTAGAATCGTATCTAATGTCGTGTGAACCGGTGCGTTGCCTTGACGAGCAATTTTTTCTTCTTTAAATGTGGTCGGTTTTCTTGATTGCATTAAACAGTTGATCCAATACTGCATGATAATACTTTCCTGTGATTGTGGATACTTTTTCAAGATATTCGGTGAGCAATATTATGTGTGCATCCCAAAATACACTGGCCATAACCTTGCCAGCCGATTTCGATTTCACTATCTCCGTCCACTACTCACGTAGAACCCACCGACGCTTTTGACGTCGTTATTAATCGACGGCAAAAATCAACAGGATTATGCTTTAACATGACCAAACACCGCTGTGAAGTAGTTGTCGGACTATTTTTTGTTCTTCACTCTTACCGATAGCTTTTTCATATCCAAATGTTCATGAAAAATGTTCAACACACGTTCATATGATATGTTTACCATTTCAACAATCTCACGTAACTTGACGCGGCGATCATTTATAACGATATCGAGAATTTCCTTGATATCTTCTACCGCTTTTGGCGTTCCTGTTGATGGTATTTTTGCAGTGTTTGCTCGGCCACGTTACAATTCAGCTATCCAATATTTTACCATTTAATCTGACGGACCAGTATCACAGTAATATTTATCGAGCTTTTCTTTTGTCTTTTTCGCCGTTTTCCCTTCAAATAATAGTGTTTAATCACTGCACGAAATTCACTTTTATCAATTTTTCAAGAAACACAAAACTTGCTTACTTCAAACGACTACAACAAATAAGCTAATCGAGGACTTTGGGTGAAATTTTAACACTTGACGCTTGACAGAACGCAATTTAAAAAAAATAAAAACTAGTAAGAGTGTAGTATATTTGGCTGGGCTGAATCTAAAATAACATTCACAATTACAAATTTGAGCTAAATATGCTCGAATATACGAGTACATGGACCAATATTGGGAAAATAATTTTTTTACCTTACAATCGCCATGCCAAAAAGGTAATTTTTCATGGAAAAATCGTTTAAGGTTATATAAAAAAAAGAATTGTTTTCATTAAAATATCGGCTATATCTCGGGTATATACTCGTATAGGTCGATATCTAAAATTTTAATTTTGTGTTTTTTAGTAACCTCTTAATATTAACAGAACTGCTTTTAAGCAAAAAACAAAAATATTTTAGGGAAAAATAAGATTTGGCTATATCTGAGGTATATATCTTTTAAGCAAATAAATTGCTTAAGTTCGATTAAGTGACACTTTCATGAAAAAATCGGTTTAGGCTATATCTTAGGTATGTATATGTAAACCTATATCGGAAACTTTCAGTTTCTGTATTTTACTAACCTCCTCCATAATCACAACTGCTTTTAAGCAAAAAAAATTTTTTTTTCATTCAAAAATCGGTTTAGACTATATATGGACCGATATCGGAAATTTTGGTTTTCTGTATTTTAGTTAACTTTTTTTATAAGCAGAAATAAAAAATGTGTAATTTCTCAAGCGACATTTTCATTACAAAATTGGTTTAGGCTATAGGTACCTCGGGTATACATGGATGATATCGGAAATATGCCTTTTCTGTATTTAAATAACCGCCTGATTTTAACCAAAAAAATTGTTTTATTTCGCTTATGCGAAATTTTCATGGAAAACCCGGTTTAGGCTATATGTATGTATGTATATCGGGTATATATGCTATCTAGTGCTAAATAGCTTCAACATCTATCTATTCGCCTTCGAACGTCAATTATATTGTTTACATTTTTGAAAGTGAATTTAGTGGTTTATTCTGAATTAAACATTTAAAAATTATTTTGTGAACATAAAAATAATTAAAATAAAAATAATTTATAAGTGTAAAAAGGCACTTTCGTAATTTATAGTTGTGAAAAAAGTTACAAATATTTTTGACAAGCATAGCTTACCACATGCCTGTTTTTGTTGTACTGTTGTAACTTCGCTCTAGTGCTGCCACCTTGTAGACGTTAGTGCACCTTGACTGTGTTCATGGAATGATCGCTTTTCTAATCGACATTTTAGCCACTGAGTCGGCAATTTTATTCTTATACCTCTGTGTAGGTCATTGCCGTTGAAAATCTAAACTCTTTTATTTTACAGTTAATAGGTCTGTGTTCTGTTTTTCTTTTCTTATTTTTATTTTGTTTGATTAATAAAATACCCACTTTGAAACAAATAGAGAGTTTTTGTTCAAATATAATTTATTTTAGTAGCGATTACGCTCCGAATATTAAGCTCGCACTGTTTTAATTTCCTAGATTGAGCAAAAGGTTGTATGAGCTGTTTGAAATTTGTTTTCATTTTGTTATAGATTCTCTTGAAAAGAGATTTTTCTGTGTAATTGTAAACGTGAGCAATTTTCGTTTATCAATGCAATTTCTTTCAATAAATATTCGACAAATGCAAAATCTTTTCTAAATATGAGCTACGACAAAACAGTGTCATTTAAGAAAACATTTAGCATTATCACATTTTTGACTAAAGTTTTTTTGCAGCCTGTTAGCTTTTGTCTTTTTGTCACTTTGCGTGCTTTTTTTATTTCAATCATTCGACCGCTATATGAAAGCAAATATGTTTTTTTTGCTCAACTTCAAATAACACGTAAATACCATTTAAAATGGGGTTTTTTCTTGACTGGTTGTTGTACTCTGGTTGTAGACCTGCGCACTAATTTTTTCCTGACATACTGAAACATGTGGCTTTATTTTTATCAAGAAAATTTCTTTCTATAAACAGTCGACAGCTAAAATTTTGCCAATATATTTAGTTTTGTCGTTTTATATGTTACCCTAAGATTTTAAAATCAATTAAAGAAATATAAGCCATTTGTCCAAATATGTAATTTAAATACAAATTTATTTAATATTAAAAACTCTTATTTTTAATTCATTTCAAACTCAGCTTTTTGGTATTTTTTTTAAATTAAAAATTATTTTCTTAGAAAATTCCATTTTAATTTAACATTAATAATATCAAAATATTTACAGAAAAAAGTAATTAAAATAAAAAAAACTTAAACAAATATGATAACAATTAACACACTTTGGCATTACGTTTTTGGTGAAAAAAACTTGAAATGAGAAATATTAATATGCATAGTCATATTTCTTACATCTATTTAATCTATCTCAACATCATCTTCATCTTCATTATTCTCTTTCCGATCTAATTCTCTCAATACTTCGTCAGCTCTAGTTATAAGTCCAATCAAACGGAAGTTTTCGCGTTCTAAAGCAAAATCTTCCAAAAGTTTTAGATATTTTCTACCTTCAGCGTAAGAGCGAATGGGTGGTAGTGAAAGTTGTTCATCATTGGATCTAAGACGCTTATGGCTAGAACGATTTAATAGGGGCAGGGGTGTTAGTGACGGGATTGGATCTGTTGGCAGCGATACATTTGCTGGAGGAGAATTTCTGGGGGTAGGCGCTTTAGTTAACGGAGGCATTGGCCGCATTTCCATAGATTTTGTGGCTGGTGGCGTTACCGATATTGATGCCAGAGGAGGTGGTGAGTTAGCATTTCTTTCCGATATGTTGTGTTCTGCGGAAACTCCTTCGATTTTGATACGTTTTCTTAAAGATGACAGTGAAAGATCATCCAGTGAGTCATTTGTCGACTCTTCTAACATTTCCTTATTAGCTAACGGTATAGCAACTACATGTTTGGGCGTGTCGGCTATTTGTGGATTTGGAGGTTTAATACTGGTACTAGATACTTCTTCATCATCATCATCGGTTAAATATTCTTTTTTGATTTTTATTTCCTCCTCTTCTTCGCAGTTCGCTGCTGCTTCATCTTCATCATCCTTGGGCTCCATTTTGATTTCTCTCTTGATCTCTTGTATAGGTGTGGGTACAGTCACGTGCTGGTCTTTAGAACAGTTGTTAATGTTATTGTTGTTAAGGGGACCTGAACACAAAGTAGCTGCATTTTTTTGTGGAGAAGTTGAATTCGCTGTACTTGATGGTTGGGCTAAAGAAGCCAATGGTATTATTGTCATGGTCATAGGTGTTGAACCCTGTTTTTGGCCCGGAGCTACAATCGGCGTGGCTACTAGCACTTTCTGTGGCATACCGGGTAAACCGTTTGTGGGTATTGGCAGAGCAACTAACTGTCTTATTCCTTGTAATTGAGCAGATGACATTATTTGCATCGGATTAGAGTTGGTGGCATTCTGTGTCACATTTTGAAAATTTTTGTCTATAGTTTTATTTTTTAACTTGCTTTTTACTCTTATGTCTCCTTCATCAATATCTACGGCCATGCAATCATTTTCACAATTTCCATTTTCTTCTTCCTCCCCATCATCTAGACATTCCCTTTCATCATGATCATCATCACCATCTTCGGCATCTGGTGAACACTCGGATAGCACATCTTTCATAACATCTTTAATTTGCACCGAGTGGCCCTGCGTATAACCTATATTTAACATCTTGCTATCACAGGTTGGTATTTTATAAGTTGTGCGAAATTTGTCACACCATTCTTGGTGAGGAAAAAAATTTTGCAATCCCATAGCACTCTTGAATTGTAATGCCATTTTTTGTATTAGACCATCTGTTATTAAGATATCTTTGTAATACATCATTCTCCGTATCCATTCGTAAACGGCTTTTCCTAGCATCGATACTCTCACTACTTTCATTTCTAAAGTTTTTGCATCACGGCTTTTCCGCGTTCGCTGCTCCCATGCATTTAAGATAGTTTCCTTTTGTTGCATTATTCGTTTTATTTGATCAGGACTACAGTGAAACATGCGTCCAATCCGTTTATAAACCGGACGTTTTTCATACTCTCGAATAGCTGCAACTTTTTCGTTTAATGCTAAAACATTTTTGCGTTTTATGCGGTTGTCGAAAACCACTTTTTCCACACGGGGTACCTAAAAGAAAATTCAAGTAAATTTCATTATTATGACTAAAAATTTAAGAAAATCATAGGGGTGCTTCCAATAACCAAATTTGAAATAATATATAATTGAGCTTAAGATCTCTTTTGGTTTTTATGGGTTTTTTTTTTAATTTCTTTATTTTGTTATCTTGCAATATTTCGCTCTCTTTCGGATAGCTTCTTCAGGCCAAATTATTATTATTTAAGTTCAATTTTTATATTTCTACAAAATTTTTGAAAAAAAAAAATTATCAGCCATGTCACAGAGCTTAATTCCGTTCGGAAACGGAATTGATTTATTTTTATACTTCTTTAAAAAACGAAAAACTAAAAAACTTTTTTATAATGAAACTAGATCTAATTGCAAGAATGAAACTAGTATTGTCTTATAGAGTTGATTTCATTCCGAAAAACATTTTAGATTTTCGTTTTTTGAAGAATTAAAAAACCGATTCAATTCCCTTTCCGACCGGAAGTGAATTTTGTGACATGGCCGTATAAAAAAAATAATAAAAAGCCTTGTTTCTGAAAGGCAATTTTTCATTAACGCTGTTCGTCTTTGGAATGCTCTTCCAAATACTCAACAGACAAACAACAACGCAATATCTTTTAGGAAACTCCTTTTTAAAATTTTTGAGTAATTAATTCATTTAATAATCTTCTCTAAGCAAGTTTTTTTTTATTAATTTAATTGTTTAGTTTCTAAATTATTTTAATTACCTAATTTCAATTACATCTGAATACTACTTATACACATACAAAATCCTGTACTGTAACTAGAAGACATAGTCTTGTTGTGCAGGAAAAATAAATAAATGACTAAATAAATAAATAAATATATATTGTCATGAGATAAATACTAAAGGGCTGCACAGAATGTTCACTGCTCACTACCGTTTAGTAGTTCCAAGCACTGTATATCAAAACGAATTTTGAACATTGTTTTTGCTTTAAATGTAACTGTGCGAACGAACGAACCAGCTTCGTTAGCGGTGAACTGGCACTTAATTTTGTCACATTTGATGACTTTGACGCATATTCAGAAATCATAATTAAAGTCGAAACTTATAAAACAGAAACTAAAAAATAGTTCACAAATAGATAAGAGTGTAATTCACAAATCATAACTAGGTTAAAAACTGCTTTCAGCTGTTAAAAGCAATACAACACTGCTTTCAATAGAATTTTATAGACAAAAAAAACTCATCTTTAGTTTGTTTTATTTTTTTGTGATATTTTTCTTTGACGAAATGGACTCAATTTGCAAAGGAAATAAAGTAGTTTTTGTGTTATTGTTAGAAAAAATATGTATTTATTGCTTTATGTATTTAGAGAGACACAAATTGGTCACCAGATGAAAAAATCACGTTTAACGATTTGGTGTCCACATAAACATTGATGACAAGAGGAATGACACAAAGATGATATTCAAGAAAAAGGAAGCTTGACACCACATCCACGAGCAAATAAAGTTAATGGGATATATAAGAGACACGAGCCGTTTGAAGTAACAATGGAATACGATGAAAGCGCAGTCTAAAACAAAGCTGACAGCTGTACGGAAGGCCACGTATGCTACGGGAAATATTATTGAGATTCCCTCTTTAGACGAAAATGGCGAGGAAATTTTAAATTTAATAGCGCCGGAGGTAGCGCAAAATACATGTGTAATAGATAGCAACTTTCAATGGGAAAAGACTGAACCACAAGTGGATTTGTGTCCATTAGAAGAAAGTCAATTTTCATCTGCTAATATTTGAATGTCTCTTATACATGTTTTCCATTTTTTTTTTCACCACAAAAATAATGCACTTTTCATATAGGTATGTAAACAATAAGATGAAATTAATCAGCTGTTGTTTAAATGTATTGGTTAATCGACATTTAGTTATAGATTTACCCGAAATTAAGTTAAAATTTTTCGTGCTGAAAGTAATCAATTAAGAATAACTTAAATAGCTACTTAAAACAGTTAACAAATAGATATCATTTATGAATATGCGCCTTTGTACTGTGCATTTATATCACATGTTACCCAATTAAATTTTACACGTGCATACATACATATGTAAGTGTAAAAATACTCATTATTTATGGAACACCTTAATAAGAAACGAATTATAGTTTCTGCTTCGGCGCATTATCACTGCCTATTTCGCATGAGAAAAACGACAAAACAGTGTTTGGATACAAATTGATTCAAAGAACAAAACTTAACAGCGAAAAAAAAAACAAACTAAATACCTATCTTATAATAGCAAGTGGGGGGAAAAGGCCAAGTAAAACAAAAAAAAAAAAGAAAAAATATGAAAAACTCACCTTATTATGGTCGTTGATAGTTGTTGTTGTAACGTCTCTAGTATTATTATTACTATTATTAACTTTGTTGTTATTTGCTATTGTTTTCGTTGAAACATTCATGACGTCGTGGCTTTTGTGTTGCTGTTATTTGTATTGATGTATGAGTGTGTACTGTTATATGTATGTAAAATGCAACAAAAACAACCTCAAGACTTTGCAATTCGGTTAATGCAAAATTAGCAAAACTGATAATTTCTTAAATGTGAATACAATTTGTATATTCTGACGTTTCAGCAGATTTTTACTGATAAGCAAAGAGTTGAACAATATCTTTAAGAGTTTTAGCTAAAGTAAATAATAAAAAAATAATAATTTTATGGCCTACAAGGACCTAAACAAATTTTAGATATGGTGACGTTTTCTGTTGTTTTGTTTTTACTTAAATCCGAATGAGTATGAAAACGTGTGTGTTACATTTTCACTTGAGTAAATGATTTTCTTAAATCTATTCCATTAATTTTCCTTTTTCCCACCTCCCTAATTTGCGCCTGTGTTTTTCTTTTATTTCGTTTATGTTTGTGTACAAGCTTATAGAATTGAAACGCAAAGATGTAAGCAAAACCGAGGGCTTTTTTCGCTTTGAAAGCAAACACAATGCAAACATCAACTAGAAAATATTATTATGCATGTGTGCGTACAGAAATGGTACACTCTGTTTATTATTATTTGTTTTTTAATATTTCAGTATTAATCACTTGTCAGCACCACCGCACACGTTTATAACACAACGTTTAATATTCAACTAGAACTTTGCGTTTAGTCAAAAGCGGAAACAACCCATATACATATTTGCTCCATCCTCTAGCATTGTGCTCACTGAGTGGTAATGTTCTTCGCCGCTAAGCGGAGAGTACATTAGCTTGACAGAGAGAGTTTTTCAGCACGTCAATCTGCTATTCTATAAATTGGTATTTTTTGAATACTTCCAATACACATTATCGCTCTCTTTTATCATTATTGTAGCAAGTGTGATAATGCGCCGATGCCAGGGTGTTGTATCAGCTCTGTTTTAATATGATTAAATATATACAAACATACATATGTATGTGTATATATGAAATGTATAGATGCAAGTTCAAAGCAACTTTAGACATATCCAATAATACATAGATTTGTACATAAAATATACTTACATATAAGGACAATGTAATTTTTAGCGCACAGCCTGTCTGTCTGAATTTATATCTGCCAAAAATCTAATAAGTTAATATATCTACATACATATGTACATAAGTATATATGTATGTATGTATGTATGTACTATTTGAGGCCTTTTTTTATAAAAATTATTTTACGTCTATTAAGCTCTTATTAGACAAATTTTGTATGGAAATAATAAACCTGAAATATTTTTTGGTCCTTTTTACAAAAACTATTTCATGTTTATTTAGCTTTTATTCATCAAATTTTGTATGGAAATTTGTCTAATAAGTGCTTAATAAAGTTTAAATATTTTTCATAAATAAGGCGGTTCATGTATAAGACCGTTAGTAAATATGTAATAGTTTTTATTAATACGGCCGTTAAAGTTTAACTGCATTATTTTTTAAATTTTTTTTCATGTTTATTAAGCTCTTATTGCACTGATTTCTATAGAAAATTTGTGTAATAAGAGCTTAATAAACATGATTTTTTTTTTTTATAAATAAGGCCTTAAGTATAAAGTTTATTTCAATATTTTTTTGCCATTGCTTGCGGGAGAGGGGGTTGGTTTTCTTTTGCTTACAAAATTTCCTATGTACCTTGTAATGTGCATGCAAATATTTAACAAATGAGGACAAAATGATAGTACCAACAAAACATATGTACGTACATTACAGTGTTTCGAAAAAAATGGTGCCAGTCACCCAACCCTTAGGATAAAAGATAATGCAGAAACTATTCCAAAAATTTACTTTTATTTTTTTACCACGCCTTCAAATACCGCCCTTTTATTATTATGTTGACTGTACTAGAACACACGAAAACAATTTTTTGCTCTTTTCATTACACACGAGACTAATTCATCTGGCCTCAGTTGGCAAAATCGTCCTAGACGACATTGTCTTCGAAGATATATGCTTGATTTCTCCTCTTTTGTTTAGGTTTTGTAATGAAAAGAGGACCATATGGGCGACAATATCTTCAATCTGGCCGCTCATCTGTCCCCTACAGATTGTTCATGTAGACAAATCATTCATGTAGACATTTCAAAAAAGCAACGGTACTCTAAAAAAAAGGTGAACAAGAATTTATATTTGTGTTTAAATGAGCGACACGGTGGGCGAAAATGTCTTCAGTATAGTCTTCAAATCGTTCAAGTAAATTATTTCTGCAAAAAAACTAACGGTATTCTAAAACAAAACAACAAAAATGTATAAAATTTTAGTATACATTTTTACTCAGTTGAACAGGACATATCGTCAGCTTTATCTGTACATTTTGTGTATGAAGTTCATTATGACACTCATTTTATGTGAAAAGCATCATAAAGCTAGATTCATCGATGGCTTCGGAACAAAATTTGTGTTCTGGAACATGTTTTTTTATATGCAGTTTGACGTTTTATGTAAAAACGTACAGTAACCAGATGAAATAAGAAACTCACAAACAATTACAAGTAGTTGAAATTTCAAAAATTTGTATGCTTTGAGTGTATATATGCATATGTCTAGAATGAACGCGAAGTGATTTGAAAGTTAAAGACTATTTATCCAGATATAGTGGTATGTATTCATAGCGCTTAAAGAAGTAAACAATCATGAAAAAATTTCGCTTATACCACATCTTGTTTTTTTCGCATTCGATTGCCAGCAACTAAGATAAAATTTTGATAACAATATAGTCTCGTGTAGAGTTCCCAGTTTGTATTTTTCCTGAATTTGATTTTTCCAGTGATTCTAATACATTTCACATAAATACACGCTTCACAAATATTCGAGGGAATAGTTTCATAAGGAAAGGAATTACAACCAATTTTACAAAAAATTTACAGTTGTACATGTACCTATATCATGTTTTTCCATCTTCTGCCAAATTGCAATCGTGTTAGGTATGGTCTTTTCACAGGAAACCATGTACATATGTATAAATGTATATATGCACATAGGTACATGGGTACAAAGCCGTTTTTCACCTTTTTCTAAATTTTAATGAAGTATACAAATGTACGTTTGTATGTATAGCTTAACCTGCTGGTTAATAACGTAGTAGAATTTGCCATTTGTATCGCTAATTTACCCAAACAACGTGGTAACACAAAAAAGGCTTTCGATCTAACAAAGCAGAATTCTTAATAGTACTATTATTTATATTGTGTTAAAAATTCATTCAAATTCATCTTCTAGGAGCTTTTTTCTAAGACGTGCACGGAAACTAAAAATATCTTTTTCTCCACAAAAGGTTTTTAGAGTTATGACTCTCTTTTAGTAAACGAGCTCTATGTGCATACATATTGACACATAGTTTAGGTTTGAAATACTGCAAATTAAGGAAATAAGTAAGCATTTATTTAGAGCACAAACAAAGTTTACGTTTAGGTTTAGTTGTTAAACGTTGTTGTGCTATTATTTTGATAGACACTGTACTTGCATAGTTACATATTAATGTTATCCGTATGTACATATGTAGGTGTGTATACAGTTTTCTAAATCTCTTGATTTTCCAGTAAGTTTTCTCTTAAGTCTAAGGTCAGACAGAGCGATTTTAATTGCCGAACTTTTTAGCAATTTTCTTATGGAATTGCTTTCTTGTCCACACACAAAAACTTTTTTCGGCAATTTTTCAGCTTTCTCTACTTATTATTTCATACAATTTACACTGTATATGCACACACACTCACACATGAGAGAAAAGTAAGGAATTGCTGAGAATTGACGAATACCGGCAATTCTTTTTCCCTTCTTATTCCCCTCACCGAAAGCTTCAACAAAGTCAAGAATTGCCCAACTAAAGTTGTCCGCTTGTGCGACTGATCAGCTTGAGCTTTTGTTTAATATTCTAGTTAATACAATTCATATTTTTCTTATGCCTAATCTAGACGTGAGAAAATGCTTGATCGATATAAATACATGTCGACCAGCTGCATGGTACGTGTGGGTTAATAGCAGCAACAATGTGTGCATATCAAGTGTCATGCTGACAACATGACGACTTACAGTCAAAAACATATAATGTGGACTTATTGCATTTAGAGTCAAACACATATAATGTGGACAATGCAAATGAAATGTGCTGTTACCAATTACTCACACTACAGTTGAAACCACATGTCGTTTTCACAGTAAATGCCTGACCAGCCTCATTTTGGAAAAAAATTAGGGCTGGTGATGTGGGCAGCCCATAAACAGTCACTCTTTGTGGGTGCATTGGTTTTCCGGCAATCACTTTTGTGTTATCATTCGCCCAAATGCAGTAATTCTGCTTATTGACGAATCCACTGAACTAGCGTCTCCACATAGCAATTCTCGTACTTACTGCGGCAATTGTCAAATTTGATTGCGATGTGTAGACCGCAAATTGCTATGATTACTGTACTGATTGCTTGAACAATTATTGCCAAACAAACACAGTACTGTGCATGCAACAAACACAGTGTTGTTCATATAACTCCTCACGTTGAGTTTTGTAAGTATTTGTGATGAAACAGTAATACGTTTACCTAGCGTCTCCACATAGCAATTTTTATTGCTAAGCTCAAGCAAAAACGTTGGCAGAATAACAGAATATTCTTCGAATATTTATTATTGTAATCATACTATGTCTTGTGCTTACTGGTATTACATTTCTGTGTAGTCTTGTTCGTTTGTTATTAATACATATTTCCGTCTCTTTTGGTAGCTCAATTTTCGTTATTATCAGTTTTAGTTTTCGGTATTGTCGTCATAGAATTCGAATTCATTCTGAAGTGGATTTCAACCGGCTTTTGTTAATTTAGAAAACGGAAAACCAAAATATGTACATATATTTCAGAATAAAAATTAATTTTTTGTTTCAAGAATGAATAAAATATTTTCTGTTAAAAATAATTTCATTTTAAGAAACTCATTATTGTATCATTTTCTTAATGCTGGTGTATTCAGTCTCTGATAATATTGTATTGTCAAACCCGCATGCATAAATTATTTTTGAGCAAATGAAATCTTGCTAGATGTCAAAAAACGGTGGTGTAAACGATATAGATTTCGTTGTAGATTTCAATTCAAATCTACTAGATTTTGAGTTGGTGTAAATGCGCTATAAGGTGGTATGAGAATTAATTTTTATTTCATTGAATTATTAGAAAAAAATAGCAAATGCTAGAAAGAATAAACTATATAAAACGTAGGCAAAACGTTTTTTTTGCTGAAAAATATTTACATTTCAAAAATAACTAAAAAAGAAAACGTAAATTTATGAAAAAAGTGATTATAAAAGAATAAAATGGTAAAAGTTTGGTTAGAAAAAGAAGTTTTATATATAATAAATGAAGTCAAGCAAGTGCCTTATATTTGGAATGTAAAGAAAGTTAAGTTTTTGGAGGAGCTGACCATAAAACTTGCTTTCTTGCTTTGTAATATATGGCTTTACTTTTGCTAAAATTTTCGCAAACTGATGAGGAGTCATCCTCAAAATGAGTCTTCACATTCAATTTTTTGAATAGTTTATGTTTAAATCCTTCGTCTTCTCTGAGAAGGAACCATCGGGAAGAACATTTTTTGGATATTTTTTGACTCCTGCTTGGCATTAATATGCTTATTGTATTTAAGGTAATGGAATCTATAATGGTATCATTCATTTTATAAACGTTTATCTTTTTGAGTTTTTTTATACAAATATTAGATATATTTTAGTTTTTTCACGGTAGTAATATTATGATGGGTCTACGTGTCCTTCATTTCTTATTCATGAAACAAAACGCGCAGGTTAGAAAAAAATCACGTAAAAGCGCTGACTTCGAAAATAAATTGGTGAGTTAGCAGCAATTTTAAATTCCCAAGCTGGATTTGTCAATTTGAATGTGAACATTTTTACATTTTTTTTTTGACACATTCATTTTTTATCGATAACAAGCATACAATTTTTTACATTCTAACTTTTTGTTCAATATATCTGAACTCTTCGAACTTATTTAATTTTTCTATTACAATATGTTCTTACTACTTTCCAATGCTAGAAAAATGGAGAAAAAATTAAGTGTCATACACCACCGTTTTTGACACCTAGCAAGATTTCATTTTCACAAAAATAAATTATGCATGCGGATTTGACTAATAGCCTATTTACCCCAAAGCGAAATCTGCTCATTCGAGATTTCAAGCCAAATCTAGTAGATTTTGAGACTTCCCATACAAAATGAAATCTACTTTATGAGTAGATTTCGACGAAATCTCCTGAAATCTACTCAGTACTAAGCGATGCAACTGTGATTTCTTGCAAAAAGTACTTAAAAATACTACGCTGCAGCAAAAATTGCACTATAATGTGGTGTATGCAGTCTCTGAGCACAAAAAATATACACTTTAATGATGGTGTATTCAGTCTCTGATAATGTTGTATTGTCAAACCCGCATGCATAAATTATTTTTGAGCAAATGAAATCTTGCTAGATGTCAAAAAACGGTGGTGTAAACGATATAGATTTCGTTGTAGATTTCAATTCAAATCTACTAGATTTTGAGTTGGTGTTAATGAGCTATAAACAATTTTATCAGATTTCATTTTGTATGGGAAATCGTCTGTAAATCTACTAGATTTGGCGTGAAATCTCGAATGAGCAGTGGCCAGATTCCGCAACTATGAATTTTTTTACCAGTGAACACTCAAAATAAAATTCACTGACACAGTGTTCACTTTTTATTAAAAAGCGATTCCGTAAAAACAATGAATTTTATTGCGATGAATGTGTTTCTTCATGCTGAATGAGATGCTGATTTGTCAAATTAATTGTGTCACACAAGTTGTTAAATAGATAATTTTAATATACATACATACATAATGCTTTTGTTTATTTTTTTCAAACTTCAAAATATTTTACAAAAAACTAAAATTCACCGAAGTGAAAAAATTATTATTAAGTGTACACTATAAATGTCAATATTATTCATTCTCACCATTGCGGGCTCAAAAATCAAAAGTGAACACTGAAATTGGTAAACATTTCAAAATTCATCGTTGCGGAATTTGGCCCCAGATTTCGCTTTGGTGTAAATATACTATTAATGGATTTTTATATATGCATGTACATGTACATATGTGCGTAGTTCTTCACAGAAATTGCCTTTATATATTGTTTGGTCCCGCCTGGACTAAAGCTGTTTTGATAAAACCCCTTTGGTTTACACTTAGATGCTTTTATTTTCTTCTTTGTGCTTTATTTTAAAGCTGCACAACCATATTTTCTCAAAAAAATATATCTATGTATGCATAAATATGTACATGCATACATATGTATGTATATGAACGTATGCACTCGTATGTTAATTTTGAATTTGTTACCAAAATTTGTGTTTCATGTTTTGTACAAGCAAAAGCTTAAAGCTAATAGTATTAATCATATTTACAAAACTTTAAGCTTTTAAAAGCTTTACATAAAAGTATTTATTTGCTGAATGAATAGAAAGCTTTTTGAAATGAATTTTCAATCTAGAGACATACATACTTACAAACATATCTTGTTATTTTTAAGGTTATGAAGCGTTTATTTAGTTTCTTTTTGCAAGTGAACCAAACTTCTGTAATCGTGTTCTTTGTTTAATTAATTTAAGAAACTTTTGGCAAAATAAAGAATAAAATTGTTTGTACAAACGCGAGTAGTAAGGTAAAAACAGAGTAATTACCAATGTTTGTTGCACATACATATGTATTAGGGCAATCGGATATTTGACTTTTTTCTAAAACCGGTTTCCGAACAGTTTAATTATGGACTTTTTTGGACAAATATACAAATATTGAATGACAGTATGTGAAGTTGTAGCCGTCGTTTCAATTGTTCCCATTGTTTCGGAACATAATTTTTGTTCCCAACCAATTTTAGCTTTTTGAGAGTTTGTTCTGAAACGATTCACTCATGATACAAAAAACAAGGTAGCCGCTTTGCTACAACAATAAAAAACAACAGGTATTTTGTGTGAGTAAAAATGCGAATTCACACTTCAGTTGTCAAAAGTAGTTGATAATAGTGCTGTGCCGGGTCGTTCATTTTAGTGACCGGTCATTTTCGTTCAGTTGCAAAATACTGATCCGTTCACTCATTTCGTTCAATCGGTCACTTTTAACCAATGGCACGCTGCCAACATTAAAACTTTCCGGTCAATTATCAACACAGCACTGGAAAATGAACAAAACAAGATAGCAAAATAAAAAATGATAAAGTGATAAAAAAAAACTATTGTTTTAAAAAGAAGAAATAATTTTAAATAAAAACCATTTTGGTGTGATAAATTTTGATTATTTTCATTATCGATATTTGTTTTATTTCAGATAATTTAAAATAATATAAAGAAAAAACAACCCCAACTTTAATTAAACTACACAACAAAAACAAACATGAACATGACACAAAAAGAACGAAAGATATTTGGACGAAAGCTACCAAAATTGAACGGCTCACTATTGAACGAAAAGTGGTCAGTTTAATGACCGGCTCACTACGTTTAACGAGATGATCCGTTCAATTTAACCCGTTCGTTCATGAACGACACAGCTCTAGTTGATAAAGAACATGTACAAAAATTTCAATGGCGCCATTTTTAATGTTGTTTTTGTTTTAAATGTGATTGTGCGAACGAACGAAGAGCTTCGTTATTGTGAAATTGGCCCAGTATAAATGTAAAGGCAATTAATTACAAATATTCAATAATGTATAAATTTGAGATGATAAGCTTGCATTAAAATCTGTTATATTTTTGAATAAAAACTTAAAATACACTAAAAATTTGCTGGTTTTATAAGTCCGATTTTTTTCACGATATTTCAAAACTAAAAATTATGATATTTTAAAAAATTATCGAAATATTGACGATTTTTTCTATATTTTTTCTGGCATCCCTGAGAACGGGAACGCTTATCGTGCAACTTGGGATCACGCAGGGTCTAAAAGTAGAGTAATACCATGTTTAGACGGTAATATGAAACAATTGGTTCGCTCTCTGAACCACTATTGCGAAACTAGGTGTTCAGACGGTTGTGTTTTGCTTCAAACTGACGTTTACATACATATATTGTGCAAACGTTTCACTAAATCTTTTTTCAATTTTTATTTAAATCTTTATGTAAATATCAAATTTTTAAATTTTCAATGTGTTTATTTTGATTTTACACGCATTAATTATCTGTTTTTTCTTTGTTTGGGTTTTTTTTTGCATCTAGTTCAGATAAACTAGCGATAACTTATTATCAAATTTGGAGATGATAGTAGTTTTAGTTTGGTTCGCAACAAGATTCAAAATGAATCAAGTTGGTTCGCTCATAAAATTTTGTATGGCGAATCATGTTGGTTCAATTAAGATGGGGCCGCGAACCACGAATGAGAGAGCGAACCTCGTAAATGAGGCTTCGTGTGAAAACACTATAAATATGTATATGATTTCTACAAAAAAAAAAAAAAAAAAAAAAAAAAAATGAAAAGTAAATTTTACCAAATTTGGTTTCTTTTAGGTGCAACAAAAGAAATGAACTCGAATTGTGAGACCTTCATAAAACAAGAATTCCTAACTGCTGGAGATCAACTTATCAGCAGGATACCAGATGATGAGTCAAATATATTAGTCAAAAATGAACCGATTTCGGATGATGTCTTTCCGGCCATAACGATAAAAAATGAACCTCTCGTTGAACCCACATGCCTTATAGACACAGTATCAATAAAAACTGAAAACTCTTTGCAGAATCAGCAAGCAATATCAGAATCAAGAGATAGCTTTGTCATTTATGAATTGGAACAAACAGAAAAAACTGACAAAGAAATATCTAAAGAATTTACTTGTTTGACACCTCAAGTCCAGATTAATACAATACAAGACACAAAAGAAACATTCACGAAAATGAGAACATCATTTATTTCAAATTTAAGTCCAATCGATGGCATAGCAACAAAAGTAGCTGGACAGCCTCCCATTTTATTAAATGGTAAATTAAGAAGAAAGTGTCATAGAGTTATTATACCAGCTAAGTCTGCAGATAAAAGAAAACGTTATAATATTGAAGCAACATCTTCGACGCTATTAGAAAAAAGTAATAATGCAACCAATTTCTCAAAAGAAGCAGCAAACACGTGCCGTTTATTAAATTCAGCAAATAAAAAAATTATTAACCACTTAATAAAGCATAAGCAAAAACGAATACAACAAAATGCAGAAGAAAACTGTGACGCGCCAAAATCAGCCACAATCGTCAGAAATACCAAAAGTCAAAATTCGGAAGAAGACTGTGTTGCTAATTATTTTGATCAAATTGAGCAGCAAACGGCGACCATAACACAAGCTCAGCCGGCCACTTGGGCAGCAACTTACCCAACAACTGTACCATTACCAGTACCACATGATATTTTAAATACTCCTAAGCAATCAGCAGATTCCCCAATTATTCCAGAGTTAAGAGTTAAATGTTTATGCAGCCTTACGGGCGACACCTCAAGCGATAACTCTGAGTTGAGAGAATTTTTTCAAGAAATGTTTATGCAGACAAGAAGGCTTAACAAAATGCAACAACGTAAAGTTAAAATGTCTCTTTTAAAAGCAATTTGTGACGCTGAAGAGTCTGTAGAACAAGGAAAATGCTGCAGCTTTTGAAGTTATTTATTTAATCGAAAACTTAATTTATGTAAGTATATTTTGGCAATGTATCGTATGTGCTTACGCTATTTCAGTTATTTTTCAGGCTAGATTATAGCTCACACTGTTTTAAAAGGCTAAAAGCATCACCAGACAAGTTTCCCAATTAAGTTCTGAAGTTATTCTTCTGTAATTACACTGTTCAACAAAAAATATTTTTTGGTTGCCTTTGAATAAAAGTATGTGAACTATATGAATTCCGATGTGCTTAATCCAAATCTGTTTTAAGTTTTTATTTTTTTATCTTGAACCAGTTGAACCCCTGCATATGCAGTGTATTGTACTAGAACTAGGAAAATAGGTTGTGAGGAGGAGGAAAGAGGTAGTAGTGTTTGTGAACATTTGACTTGAACTTTCCAACGCTATAACAGACAGGAAACACGTCTGCAGGCAACTTATTCCACGGGCGAAGCGTACGGTTGAAAAAGGAATTCTCTCTGTAATGCGTAGTACGATTCTCCGGGCAATCGACCACAAATAAATGAGCCTGGATGATGAACGCGTGCTACGTAAAAATGCGCGAGTTTCAGGAACAAGATCCCTAATCTCGTCAGAGCAAAATTCATTGTAGTAACGATAGAATAGAATAACGCACCCTACACTGCGTCGATGCTCCAGTTAGTCAATAGAGTTGGATACTCTACTGTCACCGATAAGTTTCTTCGCTCTCTCCTAAGCCTGGGGCACCGGAACAAACATGTGAGTTGTATCGGTCAGATATAGGTGGTATAAATAGTAAGGAGATCGGATGGGGTGAAGTACATCTTACACCGTTTCAAAAATACGAGGCAATCACATACTTCGTTAGATACATGAAAAATTTGTTCAGTCCAGCGAACATCACACTGTATCATTCCAATATTTAAACATCCATGAGTACAGATGAATCAGCATTTGCGGTCGTTTGTTTGTGTGTTAATAAGCAACATTGGGTCTTACGTTAATAGAAGAGAAGTCATTACCGACACCAAAAGGAATAAGTTTTTCTTGTGCAGCATGCCACACTCTGTCAAAGGCTTTGGAGATATCCAGAGCCACCACTTTACTTTCACCAAAATGATGGATTGAGTGGCACCATTTCTCTGACAGATATGGCAGAAATTAATTTTTTGTGAGCCTGGTTAATGTTATCCCATAAAATAGTTTATTAAAATTACATATGCATGTATTTGTTCATAACGCCAGAGAGACATTATCGATTTTAATGCATTAAATGTAGGCAGTATTGTCAGATCTGGCGATTTCTTGCCAAACGTGGCGATTTTTGAACTTTTTTGGCCTCCTGATTTTTGTATATAGTTGCCACATTGGTTGGCTATTTTTGATAAGCCAGAAATTTTTTTTGAGAATCGAATATATATTGTTAAGAATTTTTTTCACATCTAATCCAGTGTGCAGCTGTTGATCTGCTTATTATAAATGTACAAAACATTCATACAAACAAGATAAAACTAAACACATAATACGCAAACAAACAAACATACTAAATCATGTATCAAAGTACATAAAATTCCAAGTAAAACCTAGTATTGAGATTGAATGCGCCAAAATTTTTCAGCAACATTACTTATTTCGTACGTCAAAGCAAATATATATTAAATGTTGCCCATTTGTTTCTTATTCATTTTAATTTTTTAATTCAAAGTATGCATGGCTTATGTTATTTCTCAGCTGAAAAAGCAAATAATACCAGAAACAATTTTATTAAAAACATGTTGCAGATACATTTTGCCTGTTTTTCACTTAAAAAACTCAGTATTACTTATTTCGCAAATATTTCATACGAATCACTTTCGTGTGCAATTTGACAGAATTTCGCACGAAATTTTGAACTCAATATCAGCCTTAAATCTACTATATTGTATACTAGTACACAATCTCTGCTTCTCAATAGGGACTGGTTTTCCACAACTCGTGATAGGTAGACGTCATTATAATTGTATTAAAAATATGTAACTGAAGCTCTTCAATATAAGGATTTCTAGTGATATTTCATCACAGCCTAGAGAATTAGATTTTGCTTTCTTAAGAAGTACATAGACATTATTTCTACAAACGTATTTGAAGTTAAACCCAGTATTAGTAATTTCATTAAAATTTGAGACATTACTTGGAGACGCTGATTGAGATGAGATTATCAAAGCAGCTAGACATAGTTTGCTTTTGGCTGTTTATCACCTTCCACAGTTCTCTCCCACATGAGTCCTTACACTTAGCTTCCAAAAATGGGTTTTTGTGTTTCCACAAAAATTTTTTTGGCTCGATTCCTATACTTACAATAAATGTTCAAATTAATTTCATTCCTATTCTCTTTATAAGCTTTAAAGTCAATGTCTCTCAAGCTTATAGCCAGGGCTGGGCAGTATTTGAAATACTTGTATTTGAGATACAAATACGTATTTTGTATCTGTAAATACACGACCTGAAAGTATTTAGTACTTTGTATTTCAAATACATGTGGCTCAAAAATACATTTTTACAAAATTGCTAGAAACTACGACCATTAAAATGTTTATCATTTTGCAAAACTGCAAATCAGCTTTCAATTGTTTTGTCCAGAGCAAATTAATTTTACACTAATCAGGTGATATCAATAAGAATTTCCACATATTTGTTCCCAGCTTTTCCACAACGCTTTGGATTATATACAGGGAAATATGTAATTGTTATTACGGAAAACTTTTGTCTACCACCTTACTGTCTGTGAAAACCAGATTAGATCAACTGCAAATATAATAATTTGAGGCATTTCAGTTGTATTTTAACAAAATTAGTGGAGAGCTTGGAAAATACATTTAATCAGTTTCTCATGCTGGCACGTGAAGCAAATAGAGATATATTGGCATCATGTCTCCACCCTAGTTTCAAAATGCGCTGGTTACCAGAAAGCATCTCATTAAAAGACAGGCAAGGAGTTAGAACTATTACAATAGAAACCTTGGAGAAAAATTACAAAAAACATGGAACCAAACGTGCATGCAGCAGAAGAAGTAGTAGTTGCAGCAAAGATGATGAGGATTTTATTGTTTTTATGCATTTATAGAATTTGGCTGCAGCCAGGGCTGGGCAGTATTTGAAATACTTGTATTTCAAATACATAACTTAAAAGTATTTAGTATTTCAAATACATGTGGCTCAAAAATACATTTTTACAAAATACATTTATTTATTATAATAAACTGAAAATTAGGTGTTTCACACAAAAGCTAAAATTGCTAGAAACTACGACCAATAAAATGTTTATCATTTCGCAATTCAGCTTTCAATTGTTTTGTCTAGGACAAATTCATTTTACACTAATCAAGTGATATCAATAAGAATTTCCACATACTCGCCACCAGCTTTTTACCAATGCTTTGGATTATACACAGGGAAATAATTATTATTATGAACAATTTTAGGCTGTGAGAACCAGGTTAGATCGACTGCAATATAATGCTATGAGGCATTTGAGTTGTATTTTAACAAAATTAATGGAGATCTTGAAAAGAATAATTAACGAGTTTCTCATGCTGACAACTAAAGTCAATAGAGCAATATTGGTGACATGTTTTCACCCAAGTTTTAAAATGCGCTGGTTACCAGAAAGCATCTCAGTAAAAGAGAGGCAAACAATTCAAAATATTGCAATAGATACCTAGGAGAAAAATTACAAAAAAACCTGGAACCATGTCTGAATGCAGATAAGAAGTAGTAGTTGCAGTAAAGATGATGAAGATTTTATTATTGTTTTGGACAACACATTGATCAACCTCGTAAATCAAATTTGGGACTTGAGTATATCAGTTTTCTAAAAGATAAAAACAAGGATTTTTAGATAAAAACAAGCATTTATGGAATTTGACAACAGCTTGTACTCCTGTAGAAAGGTTATTTTCCTCAGAAGGTTTTATTCGTTCCCAAACATTAAAATATCTAGTTTTTATTATTATTTTGGCGAATGAATCTTTTATTTGCTATCTATCAAGTTCTAAATATTAGGTTTGTTCCTTTAATTTCCCAGCAAGTTTATTTTACGAACGTATGCCATACGTGTATATATGTAAAATGTATGTAATCTTAAATGCATATAATAAAAAATAAGACGATTTTATATACATAATATTACACAATTTTATTTCTAATACTTGAATACAAGTATATATGCAGTTGTAAGTATGAACATATATATTTATTATATATAATTTTATTTAATCTTTTATTTAATCTAGTACTATATGATTTTATTTAAACTAGTACTAGACGTAGTCGAAATACGCTAAATACAGGGGTGATTAGCTACTTTTGAATAAAACATATTTTTTTAATTAGGGGTGGTTAACCGATACACGTTTCAACTCAATTGGTTAGGTAGGCAGGCCGCTGGATTCTCAAAAAAGTACCTGGTTGCGATAAGCTCAATTGGCTACTGAGTCGGTTGTTGTGGAAATCAAGACGTGAAAACTGATTCGTTTGAGAGTTGTCGAGTTGGTTGAAGAAAAATCAAATCATTTTGATTTTTTCAAAATTTGGCTAGTAAGTCTCTCAATTGGATTGTGCTTTGTATGTTCGAGTCTCCTGATCAGTTGTCCAAAAAACTTAAGAAAGGAAAAAACTTGAACTATAACCCGTTGTACAAATGTACAAACCAAAAATTTTATTTAAAAATTATAAAGTTCAACAAAACTTCAATAAATTAATGTCCAAACTTATATTTGTAATTGTTTGCAAAGAAAATGTTAAATATTTTTAAAATAGTCTTTAATTTCATTGAATCTGTAGTTGGATAAAAATCTTTCAATTCAGTTTATGAAGTGTGTTGCCAAGAACCAATTCAATTGAAAGACTCAATTCACAATTGAATTGAAACGTGTATGAGCCGCTTTATACGTTATAACTGCCTGCCTACACATAGCATTTTTGTTTTTTCAAATTAATTTCAAAGTGTAAAGTACCGAGTAGCTAGGTACTCATAATATTTACAACACTAAAATTAACATCTGGTTTGTAAAAAATAAAAAACCAAAAAACAGAAATATTTAGAGATTAAAATTAGAAAAATGTTAATATAATTATAAAAGGAAGGTTGTTGCTCCCCTAAAAGCTTTAAACACATTCAGGCAAGTAAATTTGCCGGAACATCTTTTGCTACTGATGTGCCAGATACTGTGTTGATTAGTTCATTTCCCCTAGACTTCTTATTTTACTTCTGTTGCTAATAAGTTACACAAAAATAAATTTGTAATCTTTTAAATACTTTTAATCGGTTTAAAAGTTTACATACAATTACAATTGCTTAAATTTTTCAAAATGTTTTTATTTTGAACTTAATTTAGAAATACTTTTTTGTAAACACAAACGCAAAACAGCTGTTTGAATAATTATTGCAAGTAAAAATTTTACTTGTAAAAACTTGTAAGAATTTTTATGGCTCTCAATTTTTTACGCTCTCTCGTTGCAAATTTTTTGGGTTAATGAACGCTTTCTAAATAGTAACAATTATTACAAATTTGTAAAAGTTTTTAGTAAATGAACACAACTAATATGTATCTAAAACCAGAGAGGTATATTGTTATGAGATCGAAATACAAATAAGTATGTATTTGTATCTTTCAGTTGTATTTTGTATTTGAAATATATGAATATTTTGTATTTGAAATACACAACTTGAAAGTATTTTGTATCTTGTATTTGAAATACGTAGCTGGGAAGTATTTTGTATCTTGTATTTGAAATACATTAAGTGAGTATTTTGCCCAGCCCTGCTTACAGCTGCTTTGACATTTTCTTTGTTGAGAAAACTCCTTTCAACGTTTCTTTTCGAAATCTCTTTGGGGGAATAGCCTCATCAAGTTTAGTCAAGAGTTGATCAAACACGTCCATCTGCGTGTCAACATTATTTGTGACATACATACATATGTATATAATTGTAGAATCATTAGAAAACTCAAATTCGGAAATGAAATGTTGTAGTGTACGAGTAGGAGTCCCCATGTTCAGAAAAATGCTGGCGAGAAAGAATGGCTCAAGGGTGATTATGAAACTTTTCGAATAATTTATAGCATTTTGTCCACAACTTTGACCTTGATTGCTATTTTTCTGCTTCCCCCTTTGCACACAGCATAAGCTTGCGTATAAGTACATGCAAGAAATGCACAAGCACTTTATATCCCATTAGGCAAACATTCCATCTCACAAACTTCAAAGATTAATATTTGCCGATGAGTGGTAAATTCATATTTTTTATAATTTCCACAATCAAGTGTCTTTTAATTAAACATTCAGGCATGTTCTGAGAAACGCAAATCACTTAAATTTAGCGTTTTCGATTTGAAAACGCCAAATAGGTGTTCTGAGAAACGTATAACGCAAGAAGTATGGTTTTGCGATTTGAAATCGCCAAATAGGTGTTCTAGAAAACGCATACTGCTTAAAATTGGCGACCTCAACTCGCATGTGTATATTGAAGTGAACTGGTTGAATTTGCTAAAACTGAACTTGCAAGAGGCAACAAAATTATTCACAATTAAAATTTAATATGTCTTCTTTTTATTTCCATAAAAAGTTAAAAAAACTAAATTAAAAATTTTGTCTTTTTGTTGTCAATTTTTTTTTATTTATATAACTACCACATTCATATATACATATGTATGTAAAACACATGTAGTATTTTTTCGGAAAAAACTCCGAAACGCCAGTATAACGCGCGTTCCGTAGAACACCAAGAAATCAATTAAGCGTTGTTCAGAACGCTTTGCGGAACATGGCTGATTATTGCCGGAACATGGCTGATTATTGCCAATTTATACATACATACACATGAAGATACTTCATATTCTTTAATTTCAATTTAATTTCTTTAATTTCAACCAATATCAAGTAGGAATTATAAAAACGGTAAATTCTGCACTAAACGCTTAACGTTATTTTAGAATTTGATGTGCATATAAAATTAACATTACAAACCTTTGATGATCTTGTCTATTTCGAACTTATCCCTTAAATTGAATCCATTAAAGTTTCATTTATTTAATTTTTTTTTTCATTTATCTTTTCTGTCTTGTATTTATTGTATTACTTTATACTGTCTAAAAATAAGTTTACAAATGTATTAATTACATTTAATTAAAATAATTATGAGCATATTCATAAAAAGTGAAGAGTGAATTTGAAGAGTTTTAATTAAAAACAGCCAAACGAAATATTTATTAAAATTCATTTCAAATACTATACATAATATGTATATGTCGTAGAAATCAAATTGTAAAACATTACGTTTAAAAAAAGGAAAAAATTGTGATGAATTGATATTATCCGGTTTAGGACTATATAAAGACTTGTAAATATTTTCATATCTTTATGTGTGTAAAAGATATTTTTATTCACTAATTTAATTGTAATTATAATAATTTATATAAAAGTATGGTTTTCAAATGACAATAATCGAAAAATTGTCTCAAATGCGATCGATTTACATCACACTTTCTGAAAACGATATTTTTCAAAACGATCGGTTTGTATCACATACTTAATTATTTTTATGAATATGCCCCTAAAATTTTCTTATATGTGTACATATGTATGTATATGTTAAACTTTGTAGTAAAAAAAAACTTAAGTGTAAAACAAATTCAGTCACAAAATAATACATTTAGTACATAAATAAACGAACTTAGAAATACTTATAAAAAGTCCTTGTTTTCAATTGATAGGGATCCTCAGATCAAATACTACATATATATTAATAAAAAAAAAGCATACAAAATTGTTAAAAACAAAATTTATTTTCAAATCATAAAAACCAAGGCAGCTTTAAGGCTGCCTTGGAAAAAACGAGAGTTCATGTTAATTAATTGAAGTTTTGAAGAGCTTTGAAAACGAATATATTAAAAAAAAAAAACTTCATACTTATTAAACAACGTTTAATACTATTTACAAAATTAGTTTAAGAATGAATTTAATTATTCGGCTGTAATACTTTTTGGAACCGATGTCTTGTTTGCTTTTTTTAATATCATCTCTAGTTGTGATATTAAACCTATGGCCCTGAAATTTTCCTTAAATAGTGCAAAATCTTCTAAGGGCTTAAGATATTCGAGTGCTTGGTCATAAGTCTCTAAGTCTTTTGTCCTATTAGTGGAATGGCTGGGGGCGGGTGAAGTATTGCCATTTGTTGTTTGACCATTTAAAGACTTGGGTGAATTTGAGCGGGAGTTTAAATTGTTCGCTTGCGAATTTGGCGTACAAGATCGTTGAGAGTTCGAACTGCTGCCGCCATGGCCAGCAATTGAGCCATTACCTATGGTACTACCCCCACCACCGCCGCCATTAGCCAGTGGCAATTTGATTTTAAAGCTATTATCAATGTTATTGTTATTGCTTTTCGTTTCGACTCCATTTTCTGTTACACTCGGACTTTTGGTGGCTGGTCGGCTAGGTGAACTTGCTGCGGAAACATTAAGTGGTGAAGATCTTGTGCTTTTCGCTTGTGGCATGTCACTATCTAGTTCCGCAGAGTGTGGTCTTTTAGCTGCACTTACACTGGGGCTAAATGGACTGGTTCTGTCAGCATTTAAGCCGTTTTGCTGAACCGCTGAAAGTGACGGAGGTCGGCTAGGCGGTTGCTGTTGCTGAGAGGTTTGTTGCGGTGTTGGCATAGGTGCTGGCGGTGGCTCGATATGATGTTGCACTTGAGCAGGATGAACACCATATCCGCCTGAATGTTGTTGAGGATGGTGCTGATGGTGATAGTGCTGCTCAGAATGCGGTGGCCTTTGGTTATAATAATCGTGATAGCTGCCGTATCCTCCCGGATGCATGCCAGGATGTGGATGATTATTGTAGTGGTGATATCCACTCTGCTGCTGTTGATGATGTTGTTGCTGTTGGTAAAAAGTTTGGGCAGCCTGCTGTTGCTGGTAGTAGGATTGAGCTGCCATTTTAGGCTCCTGACCATATCCATTATTATGTTCTTGCTGGTATGTCTGCTGTGGTTCTTGTTCGCTGCCGTCATCTTCTTCCTCATACTCGCCATACTGCTTCATATAGCTAATATATTGCTCAGGAACGTTTTCAAAGTTATCAATACGTTCTGCACTTGTGGGAGGGAAAAGGTGGCTCAAGTCTTGCACAATATCGGGTATCCACAGTGAGGGGCCAATTGGTTTTAATTGATTGGAAGCTAACTTTTGGGCGAATCCGGTCAAGTGGGTTTCCCGGAAGCGATTCAACCAACGATTATCGGCCATAAATGATTCGCAGTTAATAATCTGTTTAGCTGTTTCGGCTTTTTCTTTGATCATACCATGTGTTATAGAGCCTCTCAACTGTGGATTAAGATTGGCTCTGACCAGCCATTCGTATACAACGGCATTGATGTAAGCACACTTCCTGCTTCTCTCGATTTCTTCAACCATGGCTTGTTGTTCAACTGCTTTAAGATTTGATGGTACTTCTAGCTTTAGTGTGGGCACAGCGCTGCCTGTCAAACGTCTCCCTCCTATGCAATGGGGATGGAAGTGTAATGCACATACAACGGGCTTTTTGAATGGTAAAATACGGCTTAATGATGCTTGGCAAGCTTGAGTCCAAAGTTTGTAGAAAGGGTTATCTGGTCTGGGAAATTGAAAAAACTGTAAATTTGGAGCTTGTCTAGAATTGGACATACAGCCTACTATGCAGCATCGTCTAACTGTAGGCATTTTCAATATGTTTAAATAGTTTTTATATCGCCTCACTTGTTATTTGTATTAATAACGGTCTTCTTAAGTCTGCAAATAAAACACAAAACAAGTAGGTTAAACAAAATCTCAAAAGAGATGAAGACAACAATAAAAACGTAAATATGTTAAAAGACTTGGCAGCACACTTAGTTCTTATGCGATTTTCTAGATTGTCTATTGTTTCTTGTTTGATACATTACACCCAATTTTCACGGCGACTTTTAAAGACATGTTTGTTTTTTATTTTATTTTAAAGCTGCTATCAAAATCATGTTACATTTTCATCATGACTTTTAAAGACTTGTCTTTTTTCAATTGTAAGTGTATGATCACACACAGCAACTTTAGTTGGGCAATTCTTGACTTTATAGAAGCTTTCGGTGAGGGGAATAAGAAGGGAAAAAGAATTGCCGGTACTCGGCAATTCTCAGCAATTCCTTACTTTTCTCTCATGTGTGTATGTGTATGTGCATATACAATGTAAATTGCATAAAGCAAAAGGTAGAGAATTGCTCAAGAATTGCCGAAAAAAGTTTTTGTGTGTGGACAAGAAAGCAATTCCAAAAGAAAATTGCTAAAAAGTTTGGCAATTAAAATCGTTCTGTGTGACCACAGACTAATTGCAAAATAGTATCGTTTGTCTCTTTTTATCCTATTGTTAGTATCGATGTAGTCATCAGAGACCTGCGCCGAAGCGGCTATAGCCGACTAAGTCTAGCCGCCGATGATATATGATATTCGCCGCCACCGAAATTTTTACGGCTAATTTCGGCTAAAATTGAACCGCCGATGGTAGGTCACGAAATTATGAAAGCCAAATTATACGCTTTGTAGATATAAATGCTAAACTTAGCTTAAAAATAAATTAGTATAACAATTAGGTATCCAAGCAAAGCTAATGTATGTATATGCCCATATGTACGTATATGTGAACAAAAACATATGTACGTATACAAGGCAGCTTTAATAGGGTAGTGGTATAAGCACAGCTGTCTTTTGTTTCCTTTGCGTAAATTTCTCAAAAACACATAGACGTTCTAGCTTTTTCAAACAAAAGCAAAGCATTACAGACATTGAAGCCAGTAGACAACCGACTTCACTATGTCAAATATAAAATACATGCATTTAAATGCGAATGTTTATTTAGACAACAGCAAGATGACACAACTGCAGGTTGTTGTCCAAGCTGATTTTTTTGCCGCACCCGAATTAAACTAATTTCTATTTTTCATGGCTACAAATTAAAAACAGTGTGACGCATACAAAAAAAAAAATTTTTATATAATAAACCAATTTTGCTCTTGGAAATAGTTTATTTTCTAATAAACTTAATAAGTTTATTTGTTCTTACTGTTATATATGTGTATACATATATATCTTCAAAATAAGAATGCCTAATTTTATAAAAGAACTAGTTAAGCGCCAAACAAACTACGCAAACAGCTTAACAAACATGCAAAAACATTTGTACAAACATAAAGCGTTGTTAAAATGCGTATTTACTTGTTTGTACATATATTGTAAGCATGTTTGCACGATTTTTGCGCAAACATCTGGAATGTTTGTGTTGTCTAGCGCAAAATTTTGTCATTTCAAAGAAAATTTTGCACAATGAAGTGATGAAAGATGAAGCACACAAAATGAATCATGAAATAGTTTTCTTGTTAAAATTTTTAGTATTGTATTAAAGTTCACCTTCTTTGTAGAAATTGAAAAAAAACAAACAAAGATTATAGAAACAGAATATCAAGAAATAGAGGCTAAAACAAATTATAAAATAATTTATGTGTTGTAAACTTCATATGGCGAGAAAACTGACGCAGCATAATCGCCGTGTACTCTCATTGAAAAAAAATTGATTAATTTGTGTTTGTATTTGTATTGTTATGAGCAAACGGAAAGCGCGTGTTTGTCGAAAGGCTTGCATAGTTTATTTGTCTCTTTAGATATATACTAGTTACTTCATTTATGAATAGTTTTAATTGCAAATCTTCGACGAATTTATAATTTATATACATACATTTTTCTCTCTCGAGTCAAATTATTTTTGAGCAATTCGGTATAAATTTTCAACTCTTTAATATTGTTCCCATTATAGATCAAAAGATTATATTTTCAACTTTTAAGACCCGCCTAACCTGCAAATCTCTTTTTAATTAATTTGTTTTTTTAGATTTTAAGGCCTTTTTTTTAGAGAGAACTTTATTTATGAAGGATTGATATAAACAGAACTCGTTCTGTAAAACACTGAAGTATACTTTTATTCAAATGAATTTATGTTGCTGCCGTGTTCAAAATATTTCAGTAGTCGCCTACACAACTACAATTGCCGGTTGCAGCATTTGCTGTCGTAAAGTTGTGAAGTCTGCTGTGGTCTATGTGTTTACAGCTTAAAATAAAATTTTTCGAAAATTCGACCAACAAAAAGCATGTGATCTTTTTTGGTGTTGTATTTATTGTACTTCTGCCACTACGTCTTTAAAGCTGCCTTGATACGTATACTTGAAAAAAATGAACAATTTCGAAGAGTTTATATCCTCTCTTTTCCTCAATGTTCACTTCACAGCACTTTAGCGGAAGCGGTTACAAAACACAGCAGCATTTTAGTATTGCCATAACATAAACAATGTTTACGAACTTGGCAGCACTGTAAAGCTGTACGTTATAAAAATTTGAATTTAAAAATAGACCTCTACATTCATTTTTATTTGCTTAGAAAAGAAACACACTTTCATTCATTTATTTTTATGTTTATTTGGTACATTATCGGCCGTATTCATAAAAAATATTGTATGTTTATTAAACTCTTGTTTGACATACAATATTTTTTTATGAATAAGGCCATAGGTTTATGTTTATTTGTTTAAAGCAATTTTTTTATATTTCAAAAAGACATGTTTTACAGCTTTAAATTCATATATAAAAGTACATAATTATATTCACCACAAATAGTTTTACACTACTGTCAGAATTTTTAAAGAAAACATTGGAAACTAATTTACTAAGTTTTAACTAAGCATAGAAAGTTTATTAATATTGATTTTAGCAGTTAAATTGTGCAAACATACATATGTACATACACACGAAATTAGAAAAGTGTTTTTAAGCAAAATACTTTCAAAAATGTCATTTTAAAGTCCTTTCCATATCTACAAAATGCTTTCCAATCTGTTTAGCGCATATATCTTTCTTGTTTTATATGAACACGCACACACACACACACACACACAGACTTTAGAGAGGTGAAACTGACTGTGACCTGTGTCGAAGGTAGGGAATAATACCTTTTCATAATTTATTTATAAATTTTCTTGCACAAAACTTCTCCGAAGACCTTTTTGGAAATAACCAAAACGAGCAAAAAGAACGGAAAAAGGGGGAAAAACTTTTTATCCGGTTTTATGTTTTATTTCTGTATACGCTGCTTCTTCATATTCTCTAGTTACTAAGGGCAAAATTGCACACCCAGGGCTTTATATATTTTATATATGTACATCATACTCGTTCGAGAAACACGCAACATGATAAATACCCAGATGGAATCGTACGACGACCGAATAAAGCAGCAAAGCAAACAGACGTTTGCCAAGCATACCTCTATAGTAGTAGTCTTAAACGCCCTTGTACGAGGAAAAAATAAAGAAATAAGTTTGTATGAGAACTCGTGCAAGGAAAAAATTGTATTTTCATACAAAATTTTGTTTTTGAAATCTTATATATTTTCCAGCGTCATTACTGCTGGGAATGGTTTGCTGGCATGAATGACATGGAATGTTTTGTAAATTAGTTACGGTGGAAAGCGGGGTGCCTGCTCACAAAATTCATACCGCTGTAATACTGATACTCACTCAGCTGGCAGCCATTTTATATTTTAGATATTTAATAATGATGAAATATGAAGATTACTGATAAAAACATAAAACTAAGAGGGGTTTACGCAAACAGATATAAATCATTAACGTGATTGAAAGTAAAATTAAACTTATTTCAAGAGTTTTAAGGAATATTTTTGCTAGACTATACATACGAGTACTTAATTAGGAATTTATATACGCTGTGGTCTATTTTAAGCATAAAGGACGATAATTTTGTTTTAAGGGGGAAAATTTATCAATTGTTTTCAGAGGGAAATGCGCAAGAGCGATTTAATTGTGATTGCACACATTTCAATTTATTCTATGCATTTCTTTATTAGAGAAGCGAATATTTAAAATTTACTAGGAAAATGTTTATTCTTACGGCATTTTCTTTTCTAGAAAAAGTGTAACATTTTCAATATTGTGTTGCAAAAAAAAAATACAAAAGTATACAGTTTTCTCCACTTTTTTCAGATATTTATAGTTATTGCGACATCTTCTTTTCATCGCAATAAAACTTAAATTTAAAAACTTGAATTTTAAGAAAAAAAGTGCAGCATAAATGCAAAACTTTTTTACAAAAGAAAACGGCCTTTAACTAAGAAATTTTATATAAGTTGTAAATTGATCAATATGTACATACGTATGTATATGTACATATGTGAGCATATAAAGGAGAAAACGAGACACGGTTAACCGGGTTTTTTAATACTTAAATCTAATACTCAGAGTTGTCAAATTTGGAATTTCAAAACGCACCAAAATGGGAGAAAAAATACGTTATTTTGAAAAACACGCACCAAAAAAATTTTGTTGTTGTTAATTTTATAAGTTGTTCACAAGATTTATAAAAAAAAAATTACCAAATACGAGTATTATTAATAAAAGCTTAGTATTAGCCATTTTACTTGATGTGCTGTTTACAGAACGCACGACAAACAACACGTTTAAAAATTTTTCTGAAAATCATTAAAAAACAGCGTTTTTCATACACATTTTCCAGGCAAGTTGCTCGCCGTGCACTATGCATCCCACATAAATATTTTTATAAAAATTATATTTTTATATTAAATTCAAAAATTCAAATTCGCTTTATTTCCATAATATTACATTTTCATATAATTATCAATAAAACAAGTGCGGTGGCAGTGCATTGTTGTTGTTGTTATTGTGCGTAAAGATTACCTACCCAGTGGGAAAAAAACTTGCAAAAGCGAAAATCTTTATGACAATTATTTTTATATACTTTTAAATTTAAAAAATATAAATAAAAAAAAAAAAATTGCATGAGTGTACCTAGTAGATGCAATTCTGAGAGGGAGCTTAGCTCCACTAGAAAAAACCTCTGGATTTCTGAAGAGGAATCATTGAAAAAATCGTTGGACAATCTCCTGTCTCTAAGAGATAAAAAACGCACGCGTTCGTGTTCGCCAAACATTGTTGTTACAACAGAAGACCAACCATCTACCAGTTCAGTTATTGCAGATAAGCCGAAAACACAAGTAGGCATGGACAGGTATGTAACCGTGGTTAAACGTCAGCGAAGCCCGAAATCCGCTCAGATATCATCACAACCAAAGATATCCAAAGAGGATAATACCGCTACAGCAACGCAAAGTAATAGATTTGCAATCCTCCAGACTGATGAGCCAAATACAGCAAAAAAAACATTTAAACCGCCACCAATATATTTGAGAGAATCTACTTCTAATGAGCTGGTAAAACAACTTATTACGGTAATCGGTAAGGACAATTTCAACGTGACATCAGTTAAGCGCGGAAACATCAATGAAACAAAAATTCAGGTAAACCATGAAAACGACTACCGAAAATTGTCTGATGTCTTAGAAAAACAGAACAGATCATTTTACACTTACCAGCTCAAAAGTGCCAAAGGTCTTCAGGTCGTTATTAAAGGGATTGACCCATGCGTAGATACTGATGATGTAAAAACCGGATTGGAAGATAAGGGGTTTAAAATAAAAACAGTAGTAAACATCAGGAACCGTGAAAAGACCCCTCAACCCATGTTTAGGGTTGAACTAGAACCAGGGGATGTTCTGCTAAAAAAGAGTGAAATTCACCCAATATATAACCTCAAATATCTTTTGCATCGTAAGGTTACCGTTGAGGAGCCACATAAGCGTTCAGGACCCGTTCAGTGCCTAAACTGCCAAGAATTTGGCCACACTAAGGCTTACTGCAAGTTGCCCGCTGTTTGTGTTGTATGTGGCGAACTTCACGGCACAACTCAGTGCAATAAGCCAAAGGCCGACGCAAGTGTTAAAAAATGCAGTAACTGTGGAGGTAACCACACTGCAAATTATAGAGGTTGCCCTGTCTATACTCATTTTAAGCGGTCAATGACAAATAAGTCATCGGTTTCTCCAGCAGCCCAGCAGCCAAATGTCATTGGCAAAAGCAATTTTCCCCAGGTAGGCCATCCAACCAACCTCACAAACACGCAGAATACCAAACAATTTTCATATGCTAATGTGGTTAAATCCGACCAAAACTTGAACCAGCAACCCAAGCCCCAAATTTCCGATCCAAATTTTAGTAACCTAGAGGCAACTCTGCAGACTCTTGTTCAATCCATTAACACTTTTACCGTCTCTATGACCAACATGATGCAGGAAATGCTAAAAATGCAATCCACTATTTTACAGGCAATTTTAAAAAAATGAATTGGTTAAAAATATGTTTCTGGAACGCAAACGGCATTCGCCAACACAAAAATGAACTTGAGCACTTCCTTATGGAAAAGCAGATCGATATAATGATGATTGCTGAAACCCATTTGACAACTAACAGTTTTTTCAAAATTAATGGCTACATACTGTACGACACAAAAGATCCCCGTGGAAGATCTTGCGGAGGATCGGCAATTCTAATAAAATCCAGAATTAAACACTTTTTAATGAACGAGACATGTGAGGAATATCTCCAAGCTACAAATATATGCCTTAATTATTTTCATGAAAAAATTGTTATATCCTCGATTTACTCACCACCACGGTTTTCAATAACAGAAAGACAATATTCAATTTTTTTCAAATCACTTGGTCCTCGATTTTTAGCGGCTGGCGACTATAACGCTAAACACACTTTTTGGGGATCACGTTTAATTACCCCGAAAGGCCGTGTGCTTTTTGACACCGTTACCAAAATGGGCTTAGGTGTGATTTCAAGTGGACACCCCACTTATTGGCCGTCAGACCAACGCAAGATCCCAGACGTTATAGACTTTGGAGTTACAAAAAATTTTCCCTCAGAATGGATGCAAGTGGAGCCTTCATTGGACTTGTCCTCAGATCACTCACCGACTATAGTTTCTGTTTCGTTCCCCCAGGGGGTTGGTTCCCCGTTTTGTGACTTGGCGTTGACCGTCACTCGAGTTAATTGGATAAAATATAAGAAATATTTGAGTACACATTGTACGGAAAACATTGCCTTGAGAACGCCTGAGGATATTGATGTGTCGATTAACGAATTTTCTGAACACCTTAATCTAGCCGTACAACATGCCACCACTAGCCATATAAGATCCAGAAATGTGAGCAACAGAACATATTCGTTTGAAATTGAACAACTTCTAACAGAAAAAAGAAGAGTTAGAAGAGAGTGGCAACTTCGCAGGTCTCCCCAGCTTAAAAGCAGGCTACGAGAGTGCATAGCTCAGTTAAGAAATCTGCTCGAAATCCAAAGAATGGCTTCTCTTAAAAATTATCTGGAAGGTCTTGATGGTACCCCTCAAACCGACTATTCTCTATGGAAAGCGACAAAAGGTCTGAAAAGACCCGTAGTAGGTAAGCCACCTCTGCGAACTTCAACTGGAGATTGGGCAAGAAGCGATTCTGAAAAAGGGATAGTGTATGTTAATCATTTGAAAAACGTTTTTACTGCAAATGATACAGCGGATGATGTTGCTGAATTTCCGCCATATGCTGTTAGACCGCCTGTGCCTTTGAGACTTAGTTTTCAAGATGTTGAAAATGTTATTCGTAACACAAACCCCAGGAAAGCTCCAGGTATTGATAAAATTACTGGTAAAATGCTTGAGCAGCTACCTCGTGTAGCTCGTAGAATTCTTCTTTTTATTTTTAACGCTATTTTACGTCTCGAGTATTATCCTGCAGAGTGGAAAGTGTCCATGATTACTATGATACCCAAACCAGGGAAGGATCCCACTAAGGTAGAATCATACAGACCAATAAGTCTACTGCCAACAATTTCAAAACTGTTCGAAAAATTGTTAATGGCAAAGATGAGTCCAATGTTGAACACTGTGGGATGCATCCCTGATCATCAATTTGGCTTTCGGGCTAAACACAGCACAATAGAACAAACGCACAGACTAGTCAATGTCATAAGACAGACCTTTGAGGAGAAGAAGTATTGCTCAGCTCTATTCATCGACATTTCCCAAGCGTTTGATAAAGTGTGGCACGAGGGCTTGATACACAAAATAAAGTTGAACTTGCCTGCAAATACACACAAGCTTCTGGAAAGCTACTTATGTGGGCGGAAGTTTGTTATCAGAGAAGGCGACTTTATAAGCCCAACTCAGCCAATCGAGGCAGGAGTTCCCCAAGGCAGCATACTGGGGCCTACTTTATATTTGATTTATGCCTCTGACATGCCAACGACACCCGGAATCCACACTTCAACTTTTGCAGACGATACAGCATTCTGCAGCGTACATGAAAGCCATCAAGTAGCTTCGCGAAATTTGCAGGAGTATATTTCAATATTAGAGATGTGGTTAAAACTTTGGAAAATTAAAGTTAATGAACAAAAGTGTACTCACGTTACATTCACGCTGCGTAAACAAACATGTTCAGCCATCCAAATCAACAATTCACCTATTCCGCAGCAAAATGAAGTCAAGTACCTTGGTATTCACCTGGACCGTAGGTTAACGTGGAAGTCTCATATAGATGCGAAAGTTACTCAGTTAAAGTTAAAAGCAGCTCAACTGAATTGGCTTATGGGCAGAAATTCGACATTGAAGCTGGATTGCAAACTTTTATTATACAACGCTATTCTAAAGCCTATATGGTGCTATGGAATTCAACTATGGGGCACCGCCTCCGCTTCAAACGTTGAAAAAATTCAAAGACGACAAAACAAAATTCTTCGAACAATTACCGCAGCTCCATGGTACGTAAAAAACTCACGAATTCATAAGGATCTCTGTGTTCCTCTTGTCAAAGACGAATTTTCAAAGTACGCAACAAGGCATATCAATAAATTGGAACTTCATCCAAATAGTCTTGCACGCAATATACTTAATTTTGGCGGCCACTGTCGGTTGAGAAGGAGGGACACCCTTGCCACCATCAGAACGTTAAATAGGTGATTTCACCGATATTGATCGTGCAAAATAAAACATTTTTGTCTAGCATTGGCTGGACTTAATTAATTTTATGTATTTAGTTTTAAGATTTGAATACTTATTGTTAGTTCACTTTGTGAAGATTCAATAAACAAATGAATGAGAAAAAAAAAAAAAAAAAAAAAAAAAAAAAAAAAAAAATATAATTATCTTTTTCTTCTTAGTTATTAGGTTTTTAGTTACAATATTAATAAATACATATTCCATATTTACAAAATTTTTAATTTATTTGGAGGTAAAAATTTTCAAAAACCTATTTGAACGTTTTAGTTTTTTAATAAAAAGGCTTATCCTAGAAAACTGCTACACTACGTAAGATGGGCTAGCTCATTGATATGTTCAAACTCTGAGTTCTGGCATTTTATACTAAAATTGTTATTAAGTCTGACAATTTTGTCTGTAACTAATTCTATATCTGAGAGCAAGTGGAGCCTCGCAGTTGAATAAAACTTGTTTTGTGCTATTTGTAATTTTTTCAAAATTTTTATATTAAAAACACGATAAATCCAATTATGTTTTTGTTTTACGACCAACTAACTATTCATTGTTCATATATGTAACTTGAAGTTGACAAGTTCCGTGATATTAGTTTTAGGTTAAACTGTGTTATTTTCTTTTGACTATTTTTTTAAATTATACAATTGCTCAGTGATGTAAAGAAAACTAAAATATTGACAATAAAAAGACTCCTGAGGAAGGTGGAAAAAACGTTGAGATAATAAATTAAAAAAAAAAAACATTTTAAAGGCCATTATTATTCAATTTAAAAGCAATCATATCTGAAAAACTCTTATGTTTGTACTGCAAAAACAATAAAAGGGGCAGCTAAATTTTAAAAATTATATATTCGTTTTTCTTTAGATAATATACATAACTTAAATAGCAGGACTGTTTTACTTTGTGTAATGAATTTGGTGCATTTTATACATCATTACTCCATGTACTCTTACGAGTATTCTGCTCTGCAAGATGAAATATACAAATTTTGCACACTTGATAAAATGGTATTGATTATATTACTGGCAGGATCGCCATGTGCTGAACTTTTGGTGTTCAGTATAACCAAATGAAACAATCTTCATTCGTTGGCAGTCAGATTATAACTGACTCACTTTATTGTGGAATATTCTCATATGCCCAGTGAAATTTTTGTCACATACATCTTCGATCTAAGACCATTGACAATGTAAGCGCGACCCATCCAAAGTCTGTATACAATTCCTACTTACATTTACACAGCGATGGTCTAGGCCGTAAGATGCATCCAACACTGTATACATTGTAAGCGAAGATTGGATGAGTTCAAAACTATATTATTAGCATTTGTTTTCTTCTTTGCTTCTTCTGTATATTCAATTTAACAATATGAGTAGAAAAATACTAATCTGAATCGGATCAAGGTGCATTAACGTATACACGGTGGCAGCACTAGAGCCAAATTACAACAATACAACACAAACAGGCATGTGGTAAGCTATGTTTATCAAAAATATTTGTAACTATTTTCACAATTATAAACTATGAATGTACCTTTTCATAATTATAAATTATATTTATTTGAATTATTTATATGTCCACAAAATAATTTTTAAATGTTTAATTCAGAATAAAACACTAAATTCACTTTCAAAAATGTAAACAATACATTTGACGTAAATAGCTTACTATATTGCCAGTAGCAAAAAATTGTCACATGCCGTAGTGCTGCCACCGTGTATACGTTAATGCACCTTGAATCGGATGTTAGTTGTTTGTTGTGCTTAACATGTTTATTTTGATTTTTTCTGTTGACACAATCGCTTACAATCGGATGCTTTGCAAATTGTAATAACTTGTGGACAGCTGGGTGCTTATTGACTAGAGTTTTACCAGTCTCAATTATAATGAGTATAAGAGTATATATAGAATATAAAGACTATAGAATATGAATTAATAACGGGTGATGCCTTTGCACTACAATAGTACAAAAAGTATTTTATTATACTGCAACAAAAAGTTGTGTTGAATTCGGTTCGGTGCCACCGAAAATTAAAAATCGCATCGAATTTGGGAAAAAGCGCACCGCGCACCTGCATAGGAATTTTTCGCACAAGAAATAGTAAAAATCACCAAAAACGGTGCGAAACGCACCGAGTTGACAACGCTGCTTATACGTAATTGAAGTATTTTTATGAGTGACAACCTAGAAAAGAATTTGATTCATAATTATAATACGAGGTCTGGTTAAAAAAATGTATGTGGAGTGTACTTCATTAAGCTATGAGCACATAGACGACAGCAGACAGCAAGCAGCAATCTGTCAAAAATAAAATACATGTGTTTCGATGCATACGATTATTTTAACGACATCACAGCAGCACGACTTTACAACAGCATTTGCTGCTGCTGCCAACTTAGATTAATTTCTATTTTCGTAAGCAGCAAAATGTAAATGCAGTGCTGCCACTAAATATAGATTTGCAACAATAAGAATTAACATTTTTTTGAAATATTTAATAGAAATAAACATCACATAAATCAAATAAACAAATAAATTGATTAGTTTTTACAGTTTTACGTGATATTATTACGTTTTCAGTTAGTAATTTTAATTTTATTCATGTAAAATATATATGTGGCACCTCTGAAATTTGCATTGCTTAGTTACACCTAGTGCTGCTGCTGTCTTAAAAATAATTATGTTGCTGACGAGACGGCACCATTTGAAGCCAACTTCATTTGTACTCGGAAAGCTGTGAAGTCTGCTGTCGTCTAAGTGTTTAGAGCTTTACCTGTAATGTGAAAGATGTTGTATACAATTTTGTTATTATGAGCAGTGTCGAAGGTATATACACTGGGCACTGATCAGTTTAACTAATTTAATTCCAACATTTTAAATGCTGTAATAGAGTTTGTTTTGGACTTTCGTGTTATTATTCCTGAAGTTAAACCTTCACAAACACTACTCTCTATTTCCTCCTCCTCATAACCTATTTTCCTGGTTATAGTACAATGCAATGCATATGTAGGAGTCGTCCCCTGAGTTTTGGTCCAATATACGACACACAAAAAACCGTTATTTAAAATTTTTTCAAAAAGTATTTATTTATTCATCAATAAATTCTTTTCAACGTAATCCCCCTCAGATATAATATACTTATGCCAGCGTTTTTTCCAATCCTCGAAACACTTCTGTAACGCGCTTTTTGGTATCGTCCACAGCTGCTGTTTTGATTTTTCTTTTATCTCCCCAATCGTAGCAAAACGCTTTCCTTTCATCGGTGTCTTCAGTTTTGGGAAGAGGAAAAAGTCAGCGGGGCCCAAGTCCGGTGAATTCGGGGGTTGAGGCATGATAACGGTTTTGTTATTGGCCAAAAACTCACGCACAAGCATCGATGTGTGACTAGGTGCGTAATCATGGTGCAAAATCCATGACAGTTTTGTCCACAATTGTGTGCATTTCTGATGAATTGCTTCGCGCAAATGGCGCATAACTTCAAGGTAGTATTTCTTATTGACCCTATGACCTTGTGGCAAGAATTCATGATGCACCACGCCATTGCAGTCGAAGAAAACAGTAAGTAAAACCTTCACATTTGACTGAACTTGACGTGCTTTTTCGGTTTTGGCTCTTCTGGATGCTTTCATTGGGATAATTGGGCTTTGGCTTCCATGTAATAGCCTTTTATTTAGCAAATTTGGAACAATCTTCGCTGTCGCATGTTTCATGCCTGAAACATCAGTAAAAATTGCTTGGCATGAACCGAACTATATTCCAACATCATCCGTAAACTCTCTGATTCGACGTTTTCATTGGTTGTTGACGTGCTTGTGGACGTGTTGACGACCAAGACCAGCATTGTCATTGACATCTTCTCGGCCTTCCTTAAACCGGTTATACCACAATTGAACTTGTGTTCTGCTCATAGTAGACTCACCAAACGCCACAGTCAACATTTCAAATGTCCTTGCGCATTTAATTTCATGTTTTACACAAAACTTAATACATTTCTTTGATCAATTTTTTCGAACAGTAAAAAATCGAAGAGCGCAGCAAAACACTACTAATCTTTTTATCTGTTAAAAACAAACTGACAATTAAAAATGGCTGATATTGCAGACATGCGTACCAACTTACAGTTCAGAAAAAATGCGAAAATCTAACATACGTAACTCACAAAATTTTAACATAACGGTTATTTTTTGATCAGACCTCGTCTATCCCTGGTGTTGAACGTGACATTCGTATGTTTTGAAAACCATAAAGCAAAAAAACTAAAAGTACTTCCAGATTCGACTGAATTGTAAACTGTAGCTAATAGCGAGCGCTGTAATTTAAATTAAAGTTATTAGCAAATGGAATCTCGAATAAAACAAAACATTTAAAAATAAGTAGTAGGTCGAACGTGACAAAAGTGGAAGCAGTTTTCGCGTCCGCGCTTAGAAAGAAGTATTTCAGCGAAACTTTACACAATTTCGTCTTGCAATTAATTACAGAGTTTAACCTAACAATAATGTTACTTTAAAATGTTATGGTTTGACGAAAAATGCTCGTGTCTGTATACTTTGCTTACCTATATTTTCGGTCGATACGTGATATGTCGAACGTGACATTTTTTCCACAATAATTCGTACATTAAAATATTATATTTTCACCAAATTTAGTTTTAAATAAAAAGATATTGTTCGTATACATAAATTATAATATTTTCTTTTGTGAATATGCGGTTCTTGCTGCTTTTATTTTATCACCGTCATGTGAAAATGAGTGCAGTTTTCGGTTACCCATAATTTTTATAATATTAAAAAACTTGCAAAAAATTATTCTCAGAAACGAATAAAGCTTCACACGCTGGAATGTGCCCAATAAAAATGGCTCACTGAGCCCACATGCCTTTTTTTTCATTCATTTATTTATTGAATCTTCACAAAGTGAACTAACAATAAGTATTCAAATCTTAATACTAAATACATAAAATTAATTAAGTCCAGCCAATGCTAGACAAAAATGTTTTATTTTGCACGGTCAATATCGGTAAAATCACCTATTGGACGTTCTGATGGTGGCAAGGGTATCCCTCCTTCTCAACCGAGAGTGGCCTTCAAAATTAAGTATATTGCGTGCAAGACGATTTGGATGAAGTTCCAATTTACTGATATACCTTGTTGCGTACTTTGAAAATTCGTCTTTTACAAGAGGAACACAGAGATCCTTATGAATTCGTGAGTTTTTTACGTACCATGGAGCTGCGGTAATTGTTCGAAGAATTTTGTTTTGTCGCCTTTGAATTTTTTCAACGTTTGATCCCTTTTGATGCCTTTAATCAAAAAATCTGTGGCCGCAAATTAACCTTAAGAGAACAAGAGAGCTCCTAAAATAGACCAGATCTCTCTTGAGACTCACTGTAGTAGTCATCACTGGATATTGCCCTTTCAGGAACCTTGCCAGAAGACTAGGCTTTCCTTATAACGACTTCTGCAGTAGTTGCCAAGACAAAGAAGAGGATGGTACGATCCGTCATCTGCTTGGAACATCCTCGGCATTGAAGCAATACCGCCTAAGATATCTAGGCAAGCGGAGCTTCAATAGTCTATCATGTTTAGGGTCGTTCAATGTGATCGCGCAGCGGACGGCTAGTACAATAGTATGTAACGCTACACTAAGTGATTTCCCACAAAGCAGCAGATCATGATACGTCATGATCCGAAAGCAAATCCCAGTGGGTGCTGATGAGAGTAGTGTATTGACTACGAAACAGCTAGTTGTCCCCCAGGTAAAGATTTGATTATTATTTTTCTTTTCTTTTTCAATCAATAATTATTGATCACAGCAAATTTGTATTGTAAAAAAAAATCATTCTTAAGAAAAAACTTAAGAAAGGAAAAACTTGAACTAAAACCCGATGTACATACATACATATATACAAACCAAAAAATTTTTAATTTAAAATCTGTTTATCGCTTGTATACGTTTAATGCTAGGAACACAACTGCGACGAACAACAAATTTCACCAATCGCAAAAAATTCGCCGGCAAATATTCGTTGTATAAATTCGTCGTGTGAAGCACAATATCAACGAACATTGTTTACATTCCGTGCAAAGAAAAAAAATAAATGTAATGACCTTGAAGTTTGAGGTCTTTTTTATAAAAATTTTTTAAAAATTGTTTATTTAATTCAATATTTTTTTGATTTTTCAAAAAAATTTCCTTAAAAAAATTTTCCTGAAGAAGTCTTCCGAAGGAAGACGAAATATTGAATTAAATAAACAATTTAAAAAAAAATTTATAAAAAAGACCTCAAGCTTGAAGGTCATTACATCTTAATTTAAGAAAAAGGTCGAAAAATTAGGATAAGGAAAAAATAAATTATAAAAAGTATTGTCATGAAGAATACTTTTTTTTATGTAAGAAACCTGGTCACGTGATAATGCAATTAATTTATTTCAACTTTCGCTGAGTATGACGAATTTCGACCACCACCATGATTGTGTGCATTTCCAAAAAACACCAATTGTTTTTATTTTTGGCGACGAATATTCGCGACCAAATATTCGTCGTTCGTCGCAGTTGTGTTGCTAGCATAAAGCTTAAGGGTAAATGGTTCCACAAAACAAAACAAAAACATGGTGACAGGATTGATTATGAGAAAAATCAGAGCAAGAAAAGATTTTACTCGCACAAGCCCTTGTATTTTTTTTTTCAATATATCTTTTTCTAATTTATCTCATGATGTTCACAATCAATCTTGTCACTGTGTTTCGGCTTTGCATATATTTATGTACATATGAGATATAAATCCTCAGAAACTGAATGGAAATTTACTGTAATAATGGAAACAGATTTTTACAGAGTTTCTTTGTTTCAAGATATTTCACTGCATATGCAAAATATATTAAGAAAAAAGAAAGAAACCCCTTTATTGTACTACCGCATTTACCACTGGAACTAAATTACTTCTAAATTTTCTCAAATTTTCAATTTTCCTTTTTTGTAATTTATTACTATAAAATAGCTTGAAAGCATTTAAACTTATAGTATAATTTATTTGAACGTTATTTCTTAACGATATAAATGAGTCATCAAAACTCGTCATGATGTTAATTTTATACATTCGTATATACATATGTACGTTTTGAGTCAGTGTCAATTACGTGGCCTCATTTTGAAATCGAATAAAATTCACCTTGTTTTACACAGTCTCTGCTAATTTGATTTGTTTTTTTTTTTCGCATTACTATATATTTTATATAAAAATGTTCTTGGAACTATGAGTAAACAACTCATTAACTAAAATCACTGACATTATTAAACCCATACTGTACTTAAACAACGCAGATTATTGCGACACATTTCCCCCTTCTTCACACGTACTTTAGCCGTTTATCGATTTTTATTATTTCTACACAATATAATATTTTTTCAGGTATGACGAGAACTCGAGAGTATTAGAAAAATCTAGCAACATGTGATGAGGGTCTTTAAATGGTAAACAAGAAAGAAAAAATAAAATCGAAATATCTGGTTGGTTTTTTTTTTGTATCTTTATTTCTATTGGATGTGTATCTTTTGAAAAATATTTATGTAAACATATTTCTCAATATGTACTCATAACTTCCGCCTCCAACAACTAACTAACCTCTTTTCGCTGTATCGCCGTTTCATTGCATTTGTAGACCTCTAGGGGTTTCTATTTTATTATTTATTTAAGCTCTTCAACATAATTATCATATTTTACGTCATAATTAGCATGTTGCCGCAAATTGTGTGCTTGATAAAATTCCTTGATGTACAAAATATTTTATTGTTACATGGTTTAATAAGCCAATACATGCATACAGACAGACATACGAGTATGTGTTAAGTATTTACGAAAAAAAAAAATTTTTTTTTGTTGTATCCGAACTTCTCATGCCTTTGAGTCATATGACTGACTAACTTATGAAAAAATATGGCCTGACTCTACTTTCAATTGTCTTTTCCATAATAAAACCCTCCTCTATGAATAACTTGTAGTTATTTACTTTTAGTTGCTCTGTGCATGCATTTGTACTCATATCTAAACTTGTCTCCATGAAGAATCAAAATATCTTGATTTCTGCTCTACTACGACTATCTGTACCTCCACACAACTACGACTGACTGAGCTGAGACAAACGCTATTTGCACTCCTATTACGAGTATACTGAAAAAGTTCTGGTTTTTTTTTTTAGTTTTTTCTCACTAGATTTTTTTTTTTTTTTTTTTTTTAAATAAATAATAGAGGTATTATATGGCACGATATTATATTACATTCTAGTTAATACATATTTTCAGTTGTATCTTTTCTTGCATTTTATATCGCTTGTTCGTGTTTTATTTTGTATATCTAGCATTTTAAGAACTTTAGACCTTGACGAGTTTGAAGAATCAAGACAACCAGTCAGCAACCGTATGCACATACCTATATACTAGATACAGAAAATTTTGCTTTTAAGATATTCGTTTTGCAAAATATTTATTTAACGAGGGTTGAAAATGCACACAGCCATTCTATTCTAAGTGTTTAGGTAAGCGTTTGTTAAAGCATTCTGCAGTTTGGGTTGCTCGAGTGGGCATAGTGGCTAATGCCATTCTAGGGAATTCAAACGGGTTTTAATTTTACTACAATTCAAACAATATTAATAAAAAAAAAGTTGTTTTATATCACTACTAGCTGTACCTGTTTCGTTGCCCGCCCAATCTTAGTTTTTGACTCACTATCAGAGTAAAAATAAAAATCATTAAACATATTTTTTAGAAGGATTGCAGATAAATTTGTCTTATTTATTGTTGAAAGTAGAAATTAAAATTCTTAGAAACATAGTTACATATCATGCTATAAAAAATAAAAGGTAGTTTTATTCTCTCAATTTTCCTTAACAATTACCATCTGACAATCATAAGGATTGTGACAATTTCCATAAAATTGTGCTACCGTATTAGTTTATACATTCCCTTGTTTTCAGTTTTGTTTGTAGTTGTGTCTGAAAATAATAAGAAATTGTGACTTCTAACAAAAATAAATAAAAAATTGTAAAATAAAATACATACATAAATGTAAAATATATAAAAATGGCCTAAAAACCTCCCCAGATTAAAATGCTACCGACACCATGTTTCAATGTGCCTTTAGTATAAAGTGGATGAAGTCATTGGTTTTTCGGTCATCTAACCAGTCTTAATCTATCGGAACCATTGAAATTAAATTTGGACTCATCGGAAAATAGTATGGAATTCTTTTGTGTGGTGGTCCCTTGCAAATTCCAACCTGGCCAGTCTATTTTTCCGTAATAGAAAAATCTTTTTTACACTTTTGTATGATATGCTTTTAGTCCGCCTTCTGCAGTCTGCCTTTGAATCCTTCTGGGGTTAACACTTAACGACAATTGTGTGGCGATGGTTCTTGCCGACACGAATTGGTATTTTTTTTATCAAACCTATTATTGCCTGACCATCTCGTTTACTGGTTTTTCGGAAACGTCCACCTTTATGTTCTGTAACCAAAGTACCCGAACAACGAAAACGGCTTATAATTCTTGGTGAATGTCAACATTTTGCAATTGTGGCCGTCACTAAAAACAGATATTATTTTCTTTTTTAAATGCACTGAATAATTATATCGCGCCATTTGTTTGAGAAGTTACAAGTCACTTCCAGAACAAGTTTGAATGGAAACGATGCAAATTTTCGCTATATATGTATGCTTACTTTGATATTTAAACAAATAATCGCATCTTTTGGAAGTAACTTTTTCTTATTGTAAGTAATGAAGAATATTCAAGGTTAAGTGCATTAGTTTAGTCGCTGCGTCCTGGGTTATTCTAGTAGAAATAATTATTTATATATTTTTAAGCATCAAACGGTTCTCTTTGTTTTCAATATCTAAAGAGTTTTTTTTTTTTAAATGTAATAATATTTTCTTTAAAATAGGCATTCGTTTGAATGCTATCGTAAAGTTTACTGATAAGCAGAAGTCCATGCCTTTGGTTTTTGCGACCAAATTGGACCCAAGTGGACTGGCTTTACAATATCTGGCAGCCTGTTAAACATGGGTTTTAAAACGACCACAGATACCTACTTACAACAGCTTATTATTTCTAGCTTTTTCTAATATGAGCAATGCACTACACATTTCAGACAAAATCCATTCTAGGAGTAAATTTCCTTATTCAACTGTGTGGCAACGCCTTTTTATATTTCTTTCTAAAAATAAACTTCAAAAATTCTTATTACAATTAATAAAAAGAGAATGAAACTACCTTGTATTTTTTAGATCATGGTACATATTGTTAGTCTCACTTAAGGCCCGATCAGACTATTATACAAGTATAAATAAGTCTAAACACATTTCTTGCGACTGTCAAAAAGTCTAACGTAAATTAGATTTTGCATTCACACCATCACACTTGATATAAACCAAAAAATTTGAGTAGAAAAGAAAACAGCTGTTCATATTTTTTTATTTATTCAGCAGAGAGATGTGCCAACATAAAACTTTACACGGCGGCAGGTGAGCTCTTCGTCGTAGGCGGTAGACGTGCCGGCGTTTGAAAATCTTTAGCAGCTAATATAATAATTATGTAAAACAGATCCGAATTTAAAAGCACCAAAATATGTTATGTTCTACATATAGAATGAGCAAAATACATTTATATACGACAGCTAAAGCCCAAATTTCAAGCTTTCTTACAACGACAAAAAATACGTTCGGTGACGGCACGCCATCGGCTAATAAATAGTCAGCTAGTAAATCTTTATACAGCTGGTTTCCTAAAAGACACAACCCTGATCCAATGAAAAGTATTATCTTGAATTTTTGATGAACTTAAATAATTTTTTAAATTAAATTTTTGGTTTGTACATTTGTACAACGGGTTATAGTCCAGGTTTTTTCTTTCTTAAGTTTTTTTTTTTTCTTAAGAAAGATTTTTTACAATACAAATCTGCTGTGATCAATAATTTTGATTGAAGAAGACAAGAAAAATAATAATCAAATCTTTAGCTGGGAGACAACTTGTCTTCTTGTCTTCTTCAATCAAAATTATTGATCATAGCAGATTTGTATTGTAAAAAATCTTTCTTAAGAAAAAAAAAACTTAAGAAAGAAAAAACCTGAACTATAACCCGTTGTACAAATGTACAAACCAAAAATTTAATTTAAAAAATTATTTAAGTTCATCAAAAATTCAATAAATTTATATTTACATCTCTGGGTACGGAGAATATTAAAATACAAAAATGTGTACGTTAATAACTAATAAAAAGAAATACCGCTAGTTCTGAGACAGCATGCGCTGTACAAACAATGTGGGCAATTAACAAAATGCATATGTGATTCAATATGAGATGAATATAGATAGAAAATAATTAAATGCTCGGTGGCTTAGTGGTTAAAGCAGTAGATCATGATACGTCATGACCCGAGTTCAAATCCCAGTGGGAGCTGATGAGTAGTGTGGCGACTACGAAACAGCTAGTTGTCCCCCAGCTAAAGATTTGATTATTATTTTTCTTGTCTTCTTCAATCAAAATTATTGATCACAGCAGATTTGTATTGTAAAAAATCTTTCTTAAGAAAGAAAAAACCTGAACTATAACCCGTTGTACAAATGTACAAACCAAAAATTTAATTAGAAAAGTATTATCGTTTTGAAAAGTTTCAAAAAACAAAAAAATCGTATAGGATGTCAAATTTTTATCGTATTATTTTTCATATGTATGACGTATTACATTCATGCATGTATTATTTGCATTTTTGACAAGTATTAATACACAGAATAATAGTCTGAACTCGGCTTTACCAATGCCCTAACTCACACTTTTTTCGAAATTGATTTTTTTTTGTAATTCCAGTCAATTTAACACAAAACATGCCCTCGTAAAAATTTAAGGCGATTTGACCAAAATTAGCGGTTATTAAAGCAATATTATAAAAAGCCCTAACTTGTTTTAAATAAAATACATATTTTAAAAGCCTTATTTTTTTAAATCGTTGATTTAATCAAGATATTTATTCTTAAGTAACAAAAATAAACATATGTTATTATTATACATAGCTTAATAGTAAGGTTATACGCTGTCCCAAGAACGGGCTCTCAAGTATAGGTACTATATAAAACATTTTAAATTATCATTTATAATAGTAAATATGCTTATTATTTTATCTTTGAATGTTTATGTTATTCATTCAAAGGAAAAGTATACAAAAACCTTTACTTTTGTAGGGCTGAATGAGGGATTGTCAAGTAATAAAAACATGGAAAAAACGAATTTATTTAGTGTGCCACCAATATTTTTTTATATTTGAGGCTAGGTTTCTACCTTTTTGAAAAAAACTGGTATCGAATCTACTATTATCTACCGAGAGGAGGTTGCTACATATAGCTTTGATATTAGCTCTCCTATGAATGAGATAAAAAATGGGGATCCCGCATTCGTTATGCAAATATCCTTTGCTGTCCAGGTATAGGAACGCCGTTTTCAGTCTTTTTTTTATGTACGCCATTATTAAGGTATTTTCATGTCATGATATACCTCTTGTTATGTGATTTCTAATTAGGCTGATGATAAAAATATCAATTCTGCAAATTTTTGCTTCATTATACAGTCGTTTTGTTGGAGATATACTTTTTATAATTACTGTTTGAAGTCTTATATAAGCTTGTACAAGCTCGTAAGCATTTTTTCTTTCGAGTACTCGTAATTTTTCCATGTATGATGGAGAAACATTAAACCAGGTTTGGCAACCGTATGTTAAAATCGGTCGTATGAGACACTGATACATGATTATTTTTACCCGTGGGCTAATGCATTTCGAAAAAAACGTTTTTTTATATTTGAAAAAACCGTTTCTCGCGTTCTTGATTCGAATTTTAATGTGTTCATTGAAGTACATGAACTTGTCGATATCAAGACCTAAATATTTAAGTGTATTTTTAGTCTGAATCTTGATATTGTCAGTGGATTTTATAGCAAATGTTTTCCAGTTATTTTTTATATCGCTGTTGCACTTTCCTACTGGGGGACGAAACAGCATAGATTCACATTTTTCCTTGTTTATTTTTAATTGCCAATCTGCAGCATATTGCTCGACAATTGTGAAGCTCTTTTGCAGACCATCATTTATATTTTTCACTTTGCTATCTGCATGATATATTAGCTCTATTCACAATCTTGTGCATTTGTGATTGCAAATTTATGCAATTGCAAATATACATATGCTATCAATAGTGAACCACCTCTGTTGGTTAAGTTTGCACTACTTTTTGCAAAGCACGAAATTCACAGCTGATTGAGAATTAAAGTAGAAAATAATTTACTAAAATCTTAGTCAAAAATAAATATGCCGAAAAAAAGCTTTAAGGAGCAGTTAGTGGACTTTTTAATAGAAAAAGCGATTTTAAGTTAGATAAAGACATCGATTGGTGTTATTTGAATGCGGGATGAGCAACAACAACTAAGCGGCTTTTACGAACTAATTGGCTTGGATCGCACATTGTCAGCTGTTGATTTGCAATTACCTTGTGCATAAGTAGAGCAAATAAAAACTATAGGTTTTAAGTATTGCACATACACATAAGACTGGCAAGTGCATTGCTGTGTATTTTGTTAGTATAGAGTAAAAATATGCTAAACCTTTATGCAAATGCAATGATGCAATACTATTTGCACGAGACTGTGAATAGAGCTATTATAATGTCATCAGCGAAACTTATAATGTTATCTATTTAATTGAGAAGGTCATGTAGAAATATGTTAGAAAGGATAGGAGAGTTCACTGTGCCTTGCTTGTAAGCCGTCTACCATAATATATTTTTTTGTACTAGTTGCTTTCTTATAGCAAACTACAAATGTCTTGTTATTTAACATGTTATGAATCAAGTCAATAAAATGCATAGGGAATCTGTAATTAATCAACTTGTGTATTAGACCTGGTATCCAAATACTATCGAACGCCTTTTCTAAGTCTATTAGGCAAGCCCCGGTCCAGAATAGTTTGTTGGAATTCCAACAAATATTCGAAGCTAATAGGTTTATTGCATGAATGGTCGAATGTTTGTGTTTAAAACCGAATTGTTTATTTTGGATGATATCGTTTTCTTCACAAACTCTCATCAAGCTATTGTTTATGCAGGCTTCGAAGACCTTGCTAATATTAGGGAGAAGGCTTATCGCTCTAAGGTTTCTTGGATTGCTTGTATTCTTATTTTTTTTAGTAGAATCACCATTTTTGCAGTTGTCCAGGTTTGTGAATAATAGGAGCTATTTATTATGTTATTAAACAATGTGCAATATTCGTAGACCATTCCATCGGGAATATTTTTTTTATAATGTTCGGAATGTTATCCAGACCCATAGAGATTTTTTTCTTAAATGTCTAAAAATATAGATGAGTTTTTCTTTAGTCACAAAAAAAGAATTTTCATCGGGGTCATCAGGCCTTCTGTCTGTATTGAATGTTATTATGGTTGTACAATTGTCTTCGTACACAGTTTTATTTTACAAAAATCTGCAGAATGTATTGCCAACTTCAACATGCAGTGCGTTATCGAAATCTATTTCTTTATGTTTAAAAGCTCTATCTTACAGCCAGTTTACCAATCTCGACAGCCTGCTTGCGTTCGCAATCTAAGCGAAAGAAAATTGATTTGGGTTCGTCTAACTTTTTTCTATGCGAACGATGTGTCAAAACTCAATCAAAATACATAAGAATATGCGAACGAATAGTAGTGAGATAGACAAACCTAAATTGATTCGAATGTGAGTGACTGGCTTTCTTTCGCATTCATTTTCTTTCGAAATTGGTAAACTGGCTGTTAAACTATGTCGTTGGATCGGGTTTTCTTAAATTATACAATAAAGAATAAGCGAATCTTTTTTCATATTTTGATACAATTAGAGAAGGGATTTTACCCAGTGTTTGGATAAATATCCGATAAACTTCCAATATTTCCCTTTTTAAGTATTTATGGAATTTACTGGGTTTTTATCAATTGGGTATTTCTCATCTCTAGATATAATGTTATAACTAACATTACATACTAACAAAAAACAACAGAAACATCAAAATGTTTTTTTTTATAACGGATAAGTTCAATTATTGTGGAGAAAGAATTTAATAAATTGATTTTTGTAAACCACTTGATTGCAGTTTTCTGTTAATTGCGCAGATCAGTGTATTTTGCTCATTTTTGTATCATTAAGAAAATAAAATATAAAAAGCAAATAAAAATGGAAAATGTAGATAAAAATTGTCAATCTAACGAGGAATATTCAAACAATAGTGATTTCGAGACGAATGAGAGGAGAAGCATATGCAAACACTTCAAAGGGGTCTTCCTCACAAATTTCCCCAAGACGTCTAAGATCGCCGTGTCAGTCCAAAATTGCAAAATTTTAAGCAAAAACAACCTCGCATGGACATCGCTCATTAGCTATTGAACATAGTCAACGACGATACAGATTTCCTTAAAAAGCTCATAACTGGTGACGAATCATGGGTGTATGGCAATGACATTGAAACCAAAGCCTTATCATCCCAATGGAAGCGTCCAGAGGAGCCAAGATTGAATAAAGCACGGCAAGTTCGGTCAAATGTGAAGGTTTTGCTCACTACAATGGCATGCAATGGCGTGCTGCATCAAGAATTCTTGCCAGAAGGTCATAGGGTCAATAAGAAATACAACCTTAAAGTTATGCGCCATTGGTACGAAGCAATTCGTCAGAAACGCACCTAATTGTGGAAAAAACTATCATGGATTTTGAACCATGATAACTAACCAGCTCACAAATCGATGCTTGTGCGTGAGTTTTTGGTCAAAAACAAAAGCGGGGGTCGATGCCTTCCCAAAACTGAAGACTCCGATGAAAGGAAAGCGTTTTGTTACGATTTAGGAGATAAAAGAAAAATAGAACCAGGCGCGTTTCAGAAGTGTTTCGAGGATTGGAAAAAACGCTGGCATAAGTGTATTATATTTGAGGGGGACTACTTTCCCTGCAAAGTTAATAAATAAATACAAGATAGTTAAAAAATAAATACTTTTTGAAAAAATTTAAAATAACGGTGATTTTTTGATCAGCCCTCGTACTTACAAACATACAAACTATTCCTCTTTATATATATTAGTAAAGATATATATTTGAATACGAGTATTGTTTGCGCTCGTAGACCCCGTGATTGCCTTATAGGCTTTTTACACTGATCAACAGAAAAAAATTTAAGAAAGAAAACACTCTTGAAAAATAAATTATACAGGATAAATAAATTATGATCTTTTAAATTTTTTTCAAAATAAATTATGTTTTTTCAGTGATGCCACATTTTGCTAGTGATGACACTGAAATAATCGAAAGATGTTGAATGGAATCAACTGATATAAGAACATTTTATAAAGATGTTGATTTTTATAACAATGGATTTCTTATGGGAAGATGTTAACATCTTCGCAAAATGATGTTAACATCTAAGTATGGTATGTCACCAGTGTTGCCACAACCAAAATATTATTGGAGTAGTGTTTTGTGTTTAATCAACTGCACATGCGATTTTTTGCCATTCGCGTTTAGTGTTTTTTCTGTTTTTTTATGTTTTGTATTTTGATTTGCTTTTGAAATATAAATTTTTCAAATTATAAACAATCATATTATAAAAATACTGGGTGTCCGCCAGGAAGGTATACTACTTTGTTTTGCTGCCATTTTGGTAAACATTAGTCTTAACAGTTCATATTTGGCAGTCGTGAAGTAGACACGTAGGCAAATTTATTATGATAAAATATTCGATAAACCAACGTGTTTTAATCATTAAAACATTTGTCAAAGTGAATTATCGATTACTGCAGCGATGAGAAAGTTACGTGAAAATTTTGGGGGAAAACAACCTGCCAGCAAAACGTACTATTTATCGTGTAGTGAATGATTTCGAAGAAAGAAGGTCTTTAGGTGATAGACCCAAGCATGAACCACAACGTATTGCAAGATCGACTGAACACATTACTACTGCTCAAGAAACTGTTCAAAGCAATCCACCATTGTCAATTCGACTACGATTGCAAGATCGGCTGAAAACATTACTGCAGCTGAAGAAAGTTTTTAAATTAATCCATCTATCTTGTACAATTTTGTACAAGGATTTGCAACATATGCCAATATGATGTCACAACATATGCCATGACAACCCCAAAAACCATTGAAAAAACTATAATGAGTGACGGAGCATATTTTCATTTAAATGGATATGTGAATAAACAGAATATCCGGTTCTGGGTAATGGAAAACCCTCAAGTTATTCATCAGTCACCTTTGCATCCATTAAAAGTATGGTATGCAATTTGGTCAAGAGGAATCATTGGCTTTGCTTTTTTGAAAATGAAAAAGGCATAATGGGAACTATGAATGGAGAGCGATATCGTGATATGAAAAAAGGAAAACATTTTAAGGCCACAACTGCATACATGCTTTGTCCTTGGTTAACATGTGGTATCTCGACCACATCGCATATAACCGGGATTACAAAGGAGTTACTATGAGGAGTATGCCTTCCTAGCGGTTACCCTGTATTAAAACTAAAACAATAATAAATGAAACCAAAAAAGAATTACAAGAAGACAGCAATAAAATTATTCTTATGATAAACATATATAAATATATACATATAAATAGCTATTAATAATACATATAAATTATATGTTACATACATATTATTACATACATATTGTTAATACATATAAATATTAAACGCAAACAAAATAGCTGTTCATAGTGCTACCCAACAAACATTAACATACTTATTTCAGCGTAGTGGCAGGTAATTTTAAAATTGTTTATTGCAATATACATACGCGGGCTCAGAACGAATTTTCTTCGGTTTGTGGTCACACATGTCTCCATTGGCATGATATTTTTGGCCTGTGTGAAACCCAGGTATATGAGAAAGCTGATCCACAGGATTTCCATATACCTGGGTATCAACTACTATCCCTTTTCTTTCGGATTTCTTTACAGAAGTCGAAATGCGGGTAGGGATGTTACATTTTCTGGTTTCGATGCCGTCTCCGATTCCATAACGCCGATCCTCGAGAGTTGCCCGAACAGTGAAATCGTTGTTGTTGGTGATTTTAATGTTCATAATTCTTTCTGGTTTCGACATTCGAGTCATACAATTGCAATTGGCCAATATGTTGAGCTATACCCTGCGCACAACTACCTTGTGCAATTACTGTATAAGCCAACGTACATCCAGAAAAAGTTGTTACTTAAGAGACCACTATTGGCACGATATTTTTTTTATATCTAAAGATGTCTAGCTTCACCTTCTATTTTAAAATTCTGAAATCAGTTAAACATTTAAAAAGATACAGGCTTCTGAATATCGAATTTGTACTGCCTTTAAATAAGTGAACCGGAGTGTACATACATATTCCCATGATTTAATACTATTAACCTTAAAATATGTTGTAATAAAATGTAACTGCATAGCATACCGCTTCTCAGTTAGACAGCTTATCACATTTTCTTGAAACTCTGATAATTTAGCAATGATAATATGTTGACAGTAAACTGATAAATGATAATGTTAAATATTGAAAAACCGTGATTTGAAAGTTTAAGAAATATAGTATAAAAAATACACATATACATATATAATATTATTATTTTAAGACAAGCCAGTAAACTGAAAAAAATTAACAATTTTGGTTAGAAATAACAAATAATGGCAACTCTGTATGTTTCCAAGGTGACTAATTTCTGATCATAATACTGAATGTCACTAAGTTAAAGCTTCGAAATAAACACAACCACCATATATACATCAACGCTAAGCGAAGTGAAGTTGGCTGCAGTTAAAGAAAAATAAAATTGTAAGCAAAGTAGGCATTTGTACAAATTATATTTGTTATATGTTTTATATTGTCAGGTTTCTCCAATTAAGGCAAAAACTGTAACATTTTAATTTTTCTTCTGTTTGTACACAAAATCATTTATTTACAAAAACAAGTTAACATTTGCAAAAACTTGTTACCAAAGTTTTTTTTCTCAGTATGGCAGTACATCAGAGTTTAAGCTGTCAAAGTTTAAACATAATTAATTAATTTCTAGATCAGCTTAATAGAGAATAAAATTGAATCAAATCCAAGTCCCAAATAACCGCCCTAAATTGTCATCATAGGTACATCATTCAAATACATATGTATTCTTTCTTTAAAAAAATTAAATTTAAGATTTATTTGAAAACCAAAAATTATTTACTTTGATAAAAATAAAATAAATGTACAATTCCTAAAATATTTGTTACTTTAATTTACGTAGTTGGTTTATACAAAGTTACTGCAAATCTTTTGTTCTTGGGGATGTCTTCCATTTGTTTGCTGGGATCGGTTTTAACTAACTTTTATTGAAACTTGTACCATGTGGGCTTAAAGCGACTAAGTATTATGAGTAATAAAATTAGAATTGTCATAGCTGAACCACTTGTTTAAAGCAGATGAATCACAAGAAAATTTTATCAATTTAGTAAAATTTTTAAAACGAAAACATTTTTTAAATAAAATTGCTATAGAAAGAAGGATATTAAATTTGATATAACACTAAGATTAACTTAAAACATTTGTAAGCTTGGCTGACTGAATCCAGAAAGCCTCCACGTTCGAATGTCTCGTCATCTCGATAAGAGATATCCGGCTGAAAATATTACATCAAATCTCTTGTCGGGGAGTAGAGCCGATGAGCAGTAATCAATATTCGCTTGAACGTTCACAATTCTTCCTATGAAATCAGCCGGCAGATATTTCAGTAGTGCTGGAAGCACCAGTCACCATCAAAACTTTATCTTTTCCACAATTTATCAGTAGGTGGTTTTTTCCAACGACTTCGATTACACGGCCGTCCCATAAATTAAAATAGGCTTAACAAACGTGTCAAATAGCCAGAAGGAATTCTTTGGATTTATTCCCTAGGTCTTCTCAATGACACTTCTGCACAAGAATAAGGCGATAGCCGCCTTTTCTGCTCTTGACTGGACATTCCGCTGCCAGCATAGGTAAATACCCAGATATTTCGCTTGAGCACAACCCTCTTTACGGTTGGTAGACTAATCGATAGAGTCTTGTATCTTCGAGTGAAGAATACAAGCTCCGTTTTCTGTGGATTCGCACTTAGACTACTATTTGTGCAGCATCATTCTATAAGCCTTTGTGCAGAGCTTAGTTGCTGTGATAGTATATCCGTACTTACCCGTTACAGCAACCGCAATACCAAACTGTCCGAAACAACATGGAATCTAATTTTATCAATAACAAATTCGGTGCTAAATTCCATAGAAGAGTAGACAGAACCTGTGGAGTGCCCCTTCTAGCCACTGTGAAAATTGTGGCACGTCCCATATTAGAAGTAATGACCCTATTAGTCAGTAAATTCCGTCTGAAGCTCACAATTGGCTGATGAACGTTCAGTCTTTTTAGGATCATTATTATGATCCTTGGCAACACATTATTAAATACTCCCTCAGTCTCAACTGATTTGCCTTTGATGTAGGCATGTTGAGCTGATGATAAATAGCCTGAATCAGTTGACATCCTAAGATGTAATTCAATTATCCGTTCTAAAGCTTTAAGCAAGGAGGACGACAAGCTAATGGGCCTAAAATCCTTCGGTGTGGTATATGAATCCTTCTCCCCTTTTGAAATAAAGACTACACCACATCTTCGCCATGATTGCGGAATGTAGGACCACCTAAGGCAGAGAAAATTCGTATCAACTATGACATTATAGGTTCCGCATTATTCTGCAAATCAGCTGGTATAATACCATCTGAACCCGGTGATTTAAATGGGTCAAAGCTATCCAACGACCAAAGGATTCTGCTTCGATCAAAAGATAAACAGATTTCCCCTTGGCGATTGTGTATACCGGTTCTGCAATCTTCAATAAAGGGTGTGCATCCAGGAAAATTCGAGCACATAAGGACTTCTAGGAACTCATGTCCACTGATTGTCCAGCTATCCCACTGTTTCTTACCAAAACTTGATATAGGCTGGGTGCTAGATAGGATTTTGCAAAGCCTACTACTCTTAGACGCTTCTTGCACACTACTGCAAGGAGACCTCCATGAACTTCGGTTCTCATTCCTTACCAAATTCTTGAATTTGAAAATACAGCCGTTAATGTTTTAGCTAAAATTGTAATTTCGGGTGATTAATTTATTAATTCGTCTTTATTTACAGCTTATCTTTATGTATAAAGTTATTAATTTTGGAATTTTTGCAAATTTAGTTTAGAATCACAGACTTTTTTTAAACAAAAAATAAGTAAAATTTATTTATTTTTTTGTTAAAACTTTAATTCTAAGAAATTAAACGTGAAATCTGATCCCTTATATACAAAATGTTTTGTACCTATAACCAGCGTTGCCAGAATGAAGATTTTGAATTAATTTAGAAGATATTCAGCCATGTCAAAGACCTTTATTCCGTTCGGAAACGGAATTGAATTCTTTTTTTATTTCTACAAAAAAACGAACAACTAAAAAATTTTTTGGTATGAAATTATTTCTAATTACAAGAATGAAACTAATATTATATTATATTATAGACTTGATTTCATTCCGAAAAAGTTTTAAATTTTGTTTTTTGAAGTATTAAAAATTCGATTCAATTCCATTTCCGAACGGAAGTGAATTCTGTGACATGGCCGATTATTGGCTAAAATTTGTAGACAATTCTCTCAAAATTAAGATTTTTGAGTTTTAGTATTCAAATGTACTTGAGTGTGACTATTATCAAATATCCAAAGAAACTTAACTACTCTCTTAAAATAATTTTTTACTTCTTGGTTTCAAATCTCTTTCACTATAAAAAAGAAATTTGAATGAATGGAATTGCTCCTTTAAATGTTTTATTTATTTTATACACTGACAGAAAAACTTTCGTAGATATAACGATTTTTTGCGTAAATTTTACGATTTTTTCGTTGTTTTTGGACCAATGTAAAGCTCCACTCGGACTATGAATATTGCTTTATTAAAGAAATAACAATCGTAAATAGAATGTCATTTGTTTGTATATGAAAAAAAGAGTCTGTGGCAGGAATCGAACCTGTGATCTCGAGACTCTGTCAAATCAGCCATCGAGTACACAATGAAGGTCCTATATTTATATATTGAAATATGCCCATTATTTTATCCACATTGCTTTGTAGCTGTTTCGTAAGTCTTACATTAATAAACATTTTCATGTACAAATTTTCCATTCCATTAATGAAGCTTTCATAACCGAAATGAACATTTTTCATGGTATTGACGAAAGAAACGGTTTCATTAATTCTTTCGGTGTTATGTTAGCATAATCATCCATTTGTAGTGCTTAAAACACTTTATTTTTGTGTTTGACATAAAAAATGAAAAGAAATTCATTTTAAGATTTTTTTTTACTAAAATTAAGGTTTTCTTTTAAGAAATTGAAGATTTTTCGACAAAAGTTTCTGGCAAGACTGCCTATAATGCTTGAGATATTATTGTTTTTGGGTTTGGAGTGTGCGCACGTTTCCTTCATGTGTTATTGAGAACAAACTTTATTCAGTCGATAGGTAACTTTAAAAGAAATATTATTAAATTATATCTGACGTACATATAAAAGAGTACACCTATATGTATGTACATACGTAGGCTTGACAACTTTGAGATTAATTATAAAACTGGCTTAAATAATGGATAGGAAACTAACGCTAAATAGGTATGTAGTTGTATAAATGTGAGTGCATGCATAATACATTCATACATTTCTTGGAACATGTATGTGTTCATTAATTATTAATAAGCCGGAAACACGAAAAGAATGCTCGAAAACTGTTTATATAAATATGTATAGACATATCTACATACTCGTACATATGTACATATATACATACATACATTTATATACACAAACACATACTCATATACACATTGTATGCTATGCATGTGCAATAACCTAACTGAGTAATCGATATCAAAATTTCAATCATGAATTTGCATAACCATCTGCTTACTACTTATGTAAGTATATAAAACTAGAACAGCAATACGAAACTGCGTACCTACCTAAAAATATTATTAATTTTATCTACATACTTACATATACATACATACATACATATGTATAGTACATATACTCGTACATGCATATAGCTAGTTTAATTCCTATCAGATAAAATAATTAAGCTTTTTTTTTTGTACTATAGGTGCATAGTCTTTAATTTTTGTTTGTGGTTATCACGTTTTATTTAAAAGCCCTAAAATTGTTCTGAAATTGAATGCACGTTTTTTTTGGCCGCCTTTTTCGATGCAAAATAGATATGTAATAAAAAGATGCAAAAGCAAAACAAATAATATTTGTTTATTTACCTTCTTTTGTTTGAATTGCTGTTGTAAAAAAAAATCCACTTAAATACATGTGTAAATCTCAAGACCCCGTTTGTTTATTTGTTTGTTTTTTTTTTCTTGTGCTTTTGTTGTTTTTGATGAAGTCTAAATTGTTTTCTTTTTTTATTCTGATACAACTGATAAATAAGTGAATGTGTTACGAACACATTCATACATTCGTATACTCATGAACTTTCACATGAAAATCGTTTTGTTTTGTTTATGTATATATGTATGTATTACACATGTACATGCTCTTTCAATTGTAATTGTGTTTTTTTTTAATCCACCTTTTTGCACACTTTGATTCATATATACGTATAGATGCCTGCATATATGTATGTATATATCTACTTCATTGATACACTTCTATATGTATGTAATGCACATGTTAGTATATGCATTCATACATAAGCACAATACATGTGCACGCTCTTACTACATTCTTCATATTTGTTAAATGAGCACAATTTTTCTTTTCTAAACACGAGAGCGTAATTTTATACTGAGCACAAAACACGAAGTGATAATATAAATTGTAGCATGGGTCTTTATATGAACCGATTTTGTATAAAAACTTTTCTGCTTTTTCTTAAATAGTCATATAACACAAGGCAGAAAAAAAATGTTCAGAGTATTTCGCACATCCGATATAGAATTTGAAACAAACGTACCCAACGACTGCTCAACACAAAATGAGACGAGCTAAAAGACCCAACAAACATACGATTTTCTACGGCTCGTACATACCAATAATCAAGCTAAAAACTATAGCATTGGATGATGTTGTTAGCAGTACGTTAAAATTCAACAAACAAACATGCACACCCCATACTATATTCATTGAAACATCCATTCGCACACACAGACACTTAAATACACAAACGCCCAAACACATCTGAACATTAAGAGCAGTTGTTGTACGTACGACCGACAAACTGATTGCTTGCTTGCTTGACTGCCTGACCGTCTGACTCTTTAAGCAAAGGGAAGAATGAAAAATTTTTACAATATATAAATCCCAATATACCAACCATACCAGGCAAGCTAGGCCAGACCGACCAACCGAACGAAACAAAAAGAAAAAAAAATGAAAACACACAGACACAAACTGAAAACAACCACTCGACAAACGAACGATGTCTAAACAACCGAAAGATATTTTGCTTGACTTTTAGTGAGACCTCACGACCGTCTGAACGTAATGGTGGTGTTGCATGCCCTGCTTACATACAGCTGGGTAGAAACTTACTGACTGGCTGTTAAGCGGGCATGCAAACAATATAAATCACAGTCTTACCTGGTTACTATGAATTGAGAATTGATTAGACAACTTATTTGCGCAAGTTTCTTGCCCAACTCTTGTGTTTGGAGATGTGTGAAATAAGCTCAGCTAGAAAGAGGGGGGTAATTGCTGATACTTGAGTACATACTTTTTTGATCACACAATCTTGTGTTTTGTCTGAAAATTCAAAATATCATTTATTTTTCTATCTATTATCTATTTGTGATTAATGATTAAGAAATTATGAAATAAAAATTTTTATACGGGTTAATATAAATTGGAGAAGAATAAAGATCAATTGTTTTTTTGCGATAACAAATTATTTATCTTCTTTTGATACATTTTTATACCCTTTTATTTATTTATTTGTTTATTTTCTGTACAACAAGATTTAATCTTATATTTATAGTGTGGAAACGCTATATGCGAAATCACAATTATTGAATTAAATTAAAACAAAATTTAAAATTTAAAAGAAAAACACAAATTTAAAAGAAAAATTATAAAAAGATACAAAACCATAATTATTTTTAATTTTTTATAAAAAAATCAACGGCATTTTTTTTTTCGATAACAATTTGTTATCATCGTCAGGAAAATTATTTTTGTTGTTTCCTGACGTTGATAACAAATTGTAATCGAAATATCGAAAATAAAATCTGTTGAATTTTTTATATAAAATGAAAATGATCTTTAGCTGCAAAAATAAGAAATAATTACTTAAACAAAATCAAACAATTATATATTGAAGATACAAAAACATAATGAAATGTAAATAAAATAAAAATAACTCTAAAAAATACAGTTTACATGACTATATAAAAAACTATTTCTGTTCAACTGTTGACATAGTGGTAGATTATTCCAAAGTCGGGTAACATGTATGTATATAAAATTGTCACTCGGACACTGGGTATTGATATCGAGATAGTATAATGTGTCGGTTTCGCGGCGATTGAAAAAAGCGCAATTTTTCATATAAGTTGATACGAGTGTGAACTATTTTATGTAAAAAACTGTAGTGCGGATTTATAATAAGTTTTTAAAACTGACCCCATATAGGCTTTCAGAAGCAAATGAAACGCGATCGAATCTTCTTAATCTGAACCTTATAATATTGTTAAATAAAATCTTTAGTTTTCTTTGACTAACCGAGTCGTAGTTTGAAAATAATTATACAAATAATACAATACAATATAATACAAATAATACAAAAGGGAAGGAACTAGGTGCACAGAAAAATCTTTTTTTCGAAATTCGTTGAATCAGTTAATAAATTGTTTGAGTGCGGACCTGTAAAGGAATTCGTGGATTCAAACAAAAGTTAAGTAAAAATAGTTATTGATCGAAAACAACTATTTTTTTAAACAAGAACAAAATACGATATCCAAGGTTATTTTTTCACATTTATGCATATGCATACGAATTCTTTTTTTAGGCAAAAATTTTGTTGATTTTATTTTTACTATAATTTTTTCTGTGTAAGTCTTAGCAAGCAAAATTCTTATTTTGAGAGATGTGAAATATTGTGTGAACCAGAGAGTTCGTAGCTTGCAATACGTTTGGCCGACCATTGAGTTTACATGATCTGTCCAGGTTAAATGGTTGTTAAAAATAATACTCTGTTAACAATTTAAATTTTTTCGTCTTTTAAACATAGCACCATAGAACAAACGCACAGTATAGTCAACGTCATTAGACAGACTTTTAAACACAAAAAGTATTGTTCAGCTCTATTTATTGACAGTTCCTTCTGGAAAGCTACTTATGCGGCCGAAAGTTTGTTATCGCGAAAATTGCAGGAGTATATTTCAATATTAGAGAAATGGTTAAAAGTTTAGAAAACTAAAATCAATGAACTCACATTACATTCACACAAGTTCGGCTATCCAAATTAACAATTCACCTATTCCGCAGCAAAATGAAGTCAAGTATCTATCTCGACGTGGAAGTCTCATATTGATGCGAAAGTTACTCAGTTAAAGTTAAGAGCAGCGCAACTAAATTGGCTTATGGGCAGAAATTCGACCTTGAATCTGGATTGCAAACTTTTGTTATACAATGCAATTCTAACGCAAGGTATATCAGTAAACTGGAACTTCACCCAAATCCTCTTGCATACCATATTCTCCACTCTCGGTTGAGAAGGAGGGAAACCCTTGCCACCATCAGAACGTTAAATAGGTGATTTTACCGATATTGATCGTGCAAAATAAAACATTTTTGTCCAGCATTGGCTGGACTTAATTAATTTTGTGTATTTGGTATTAAGATTTGAGTGCTTATTGTTAGATCACTTTGTGAAGATGCAATAAATAAAAGAATGAAAAAAAAAACAGTGCTCGTTTGCACTGGCCCAAACATAAATATTTCTCAATACATAATTTATATGTGATATACCGGTATCAAAGTTTTCAGGTACAATACTTAAAGTAAATATTGCAGTACGCTGTAAAGCGTACAGGTAAATATTGCATTCTGAAAGAAATTTTGGCAAATCATTTTGAAAATAAAAGCAGTCGTAATATGGAACCTGAGGCACATCCTTAAAAATCTACATTTTATCAGTCCATACATTATTAAAAAAACCGACTGTGTTCGATTTGAAATATACGAAGACATAAGTTTAGAGGAGGTATGCGAAAATCTTAAAAAGTATTTTAATTTCTTTATTAACATGGCGTAGTCTACTGTGTCGAATGGCTTGGAGTGATAAGTAGCACTAAGAAATTTATATTTCGGCCTCCAGTCCCCTTCGTAAGTTTTCACTTACATCGACAAGAGCCGTAACATAACTATGGCTTTCACGAAAGCCAGATTAATTACTTGACAGTTCGATGATAGTATTATTGTCTGTAACTATTTGCTTAGACAAGATATTTCCCCCAGAACTTTAGAAAGAAAACACAAGATGGCTATTGGCCTAAACTCACCACTTGCTTTGGGTATAGGAATAATTTTAGCATGTTTCCAGTTTGACGGAAATGTAGAAGACATGATGATATTATTTAGCAGATAGGTAACATATGGAAGAATCAGAGGCATATTCTAAAAAAACTTCGGATTTAAATCATCAGTCCCTACTGCATTAGATTTTATTAAAGCTCAAGTAGCCCTAACATCGGCTTCTGATACACATGAAAAGTGAAAATAATCACCAATTATGCTTTTATCTGAATTCAACTTGAAAGAGGAAAAATTATAAAAAGATTGTTTTTTTTAAGTTGAAGGGGCATTAGTGAAATTTTTGTTAAGCAAATTCGCATCCACATTTAATTCGACGCTATTGGCCTGCTTGCCAACACCGATTTCAAGAATAGTAATAAAAATATCAGGGACAAAAAAATACAGCTACTTACCGCCGTCAAAATTATATGCAGGAGCATACAATTATTACTGTCGAAAGGATTTACGATTATCGAAATATAAAAACTTGCAGAATTGCACTACAAGCCTTCAAATTCAATTAATAGCAATTCTATCAATTTACAATGTACATTTCATTTGTGTTTTCGTAAGCGGTGTATTTAAAAAAATTTATTGAAATATACGAAAATTTCCTAGAATTATAACATTAAACGATAAAGTTTACCATAATCAATATTTAATGCAAATATTTTGGAAAAACTAGCTATCTATATATATTTCGACATTTCATAGGAGCTACCCTAATCATCGGTAGACTGTGTGAAATTTTTGAAAGATAATCTCAAACATTCAACTTTATATCCCACCAATCTAAATAAATTGCTGAGAATTTAAAAAGAAAAATGCTCTAATAATATCCGTCAAAACAACATTTTTCTTTTTAAATTCTGAACAATTTATTTAGATTTTAAAATATATAGTTGACTGTTTGAGAATATCTTTCAAAAATTTCCAAAGTCTACTAATGATCCTATGAAAAGTCGACATATAAACAGCTGGGAAACATAGAAAACAAGCTGTTTATAATATTTTATTGATATCAATGTTATTAGCTAATGTAGCAAATAAAGAACTAAATTGTTTGAGTTTTGGAAAAACTTTATAATTTATTTAATAGTTTGGTAATGTGTGAATTACCAAAACCGTACCGAATTCTCGAGCCGAACGTCACTGCTCAGAGACTGCATTTGTCACAATATTTGACAAACTTGGCTTGATCGTTTAATAGCAAAACACTTTATAAAAGCAGCAAATTTTGTAAAACGAAATGTGTCTTTTTGTTTCGATAGTGTCTATAATATATAACATCAATATTGTCTTAATATGTGCATATAACATATAATATAATATAACGTTTTCCCCGCATAATGAACCGTAAACATTTTTTATCTTGATTAAACTTTTCTTCTTACATTAAAACAATAAGTTGAGTTGAATTTGATTTTGTGCCATCGAAATTTAAAAAACGCATCTAAAAAAACACAACCTGCAGCGGCTAAAGAATTTTTCCCACAAATTATTTTAAAAAGCACCATTAACGGTGCGAAACGCACCGAGTTGACAACGCTGGTGGCAACTTTCTACGCCAAGGCATAGGTCGGTACAGTTAGTCACAGCGCCGCAACAAATTACTGTTAATACCATCGTGGGCATATGGCCTTAGTTACTCCGCTCATGCTGTGCGTTCTATACTTTGCAACAGCATAGTTACATAAATAAATAAATGAATTATATGTGCGTATCAGAGATCTGCACCGGTGCACCGCAATCATAAGTACACCGGTTGTTTACCTAATCATTTTCGCATCCGAGTATTTTAAACACTCTTAAAAATTGATGTGGTTGTATTTACACCTGTTGTTCGTTTGCGAAATCTTGATACATCAAAAATGTATCGAGTCACTTTTATATATTGGTTATTTTTTTCAGAAAAAAAACGACCTCAAAAAAGAGTATTATTGTTACTAGCACTTAATAAGAGAAACATTTTGAGTATTTTCTACTTTGGTTTCTAATAGTTTTTTAGTCATGTATACATTTTTTTTTTTTTTTTTTTTTTTTTTTTTGTAGCGTTTTTTATTTATTGAATCTTCAAAATGAACTAACAATAAGTATTCAAATCTTAATTCTTAAGTCCGGCCAATGCTAGACAAAAAGTTTTATTATGCGGGAGCTATTTCGGTAAAATCACCTATTGAGCAATCTGATGGTGGCAGCGGTATCCATTCTTTTAAGCCGAGTGTGGCCGCCAAAATTAAGTATATTGCGCACAAGAGGGTTTGGATGAAGTTCCAGTTTACTGACATACCTTGCCGCGTACTTGGAAAATTCCTCTTTTACCAGCCGAACACTCAGATCGTTATGAATTCGTGAATTTTTGACGTACCATGGAGCTGCAGTAATCGTTCGAAGAATTTGGTTTTGTCGCCTTTGAATTTTTTCAATATTTGACGCTGAGGCGGTGCCCCATAATTGAATTCCGTAGCACCATATAGGTTTTAGAATTGCATTGTATAACAGAAGTTTGCAATCCAACTTCAATGTCGAGTTTCTGCCCATAAGCCAATTTAGTTGCGCTGCTTTTAGTTTCATCTGAGTGACTTTTGCTTCAATGTGAGACTTCCACGTTAGCCTACGGTCGAGGTGTATACCAAGGTACTTGACTTCACTGTGCTGCGGAATAGGTGAGTTGTTTATTTGGATAGGTCCACATTTTTGCTTACACAGAGTGAATGTGACATGAGTACATTTTTATTCATTAACTTTGATTTTCCAAAGTTTTAGCCATTTCTCTAATATTGAAATGTATTCCTGTAAATTTCGTGAAGCTAATTGGTGGTTTTCATGAACACTCAAAAACGCTGTGTCATCTGCAAAGGTTGAAGTATGGATTCCGGATGTCGTTGGCATGTCAGAGGCGTAAATCAAGTATAAAGTAGGCCCCAGTATGCTGCCTTGGGGAACACCTGCTTCGATTGGCTGTGTATATGCGTCACCTTTTATTTAACATTAACTAAAATCGCGGCTGCCAGATTTAATAGTTTACAATCATGTTGACGATTTTGAAACTAGCAGACTGAATGATGATTTCAGGATGGTTTTTGCTGAAAAATTTGAAACGAAAATTCAATTCAAACAACATTTTTTCCACAATGGATTATATGTATGTGTAACTGTGCATTTATTCTGGTTATGTATTAAAACCAAGATATAAAAATTATTATAAATGAAGGAACATAAAATAAAGGAAATTTGATAAAAATGTGCTTCATAAAATAATATCTATTTTTTTAAGTTTTTATTTTTACCAGTTAAATGTTCACGGTATATATGTTCACATAAAATATCTGTATACATTTTCTTCAAAACACGATCAAACCACAACATAATGTTTAAAAAACCTTCTGGCAACGCCGCACTTAGTACGAATACGTTTACCAAGTGTGAGTGAGTAAATACATAAAACGGAACACACACTCTCATGGGTAAGGTAAGTATGTGACTGCATATTTTTACATACAAATATTATTTTCGTTGTTAAAAAGAAGTACGAGTTCGATTGCCGAATGTGGAAAAAATAATTGAGAAACCAAATCAAGCAGCCACCGCATACAAACTTGATTGCGTATGTTTTATACTCTAGTTAACAGATGCAAGCTCTAACGAGTAGAAAACATACTTGTGCAAACCATATGTGGTGGCCAATCACACCGCAACTCGATTTAAGACGAGTGTACTTAGATCATTAAAATGCCACTGGTGGCAGATCTCTGGTGCGTATGCCAGCGATCAGAACAAAACTAACGTTAATGATGGCGATAATCATTTTATTCTGCAATCTTACATTTGTTAGATATCAATTAGCATGCCACACATACGAGTATAAAGATATATTTTTGCATTGCTTATGATGGAAAAAATTGTGATTTAAAACATAGTGATTTGGACGTGCTCCTGATGAATCTCATTCAGTAAATAGTGCTTAATTATAGTTTTTATTAGAATTGCTGAACCTCCACAAGATCTTCCACGGGGATCTTTAGTGTCATATAGTATATAGCCATATAGTGTCATATTGTATAGTTGCTTATCAAATGAGTTTCAGCAATCATTATTATATCGATTTGTTTTTCCATAGGGAAGTGCTCAAGTTCATTTTTGTGTTGGCGGATGCCGTTTGCGTTCAGGAACATATTTCAAAACAAACCATTTGTTGAAAATATAAGTCTATGAAAACAATAACATTTTTAATCGTCTAACAAACATTGCAAGATTGTGTGACGAGTGTGTCAGAAAATTTGTAAAAAGAAATAAAAAAAGTAGATGTTTTTAATATTGCTACTCGTCAGATAATCGTCAGGAGATTCTTTTGGGGATTGTATATTGAACTCAATCGTCTAACAAACAACGAATGCTAGCAGGGTTGTATTTAAGTCAAACACATATACATCATTTATTTGTAAAGGCCGGGGCACATAGAATCCTTTATACGTTACCTTTTTCAACTGAAGTTGAGCAACTTTTAACGTACATTGAGCACTTTGACAACTATCTGTTAATATTTTTTGTATATTTTGATATAGTTTTTCATTCAAAAATAAAATAAATTAAAAACAAATTGTGTGAGATATTTTGGGCTGCATCTGATATATAAATCCAAAGATTTTAAACAAATTGAAATAAAATGAAGTTAATTTTGTATCCGTTAGCAAAGTACTGATTGTGCCAAGTTCATAATTCGTATACGTTGATGTGAGTTGAAAAAGGAGACGGACAAAGTACGACGGATTCTATGTGCCCCGGCCTTAAGTGTTAAGCTATGTACACACGGTTGTCAGATGTTACAATATTGTAAGATCTGGCAACATGCTGACAATGTAGTGACAATGAACAATTGTCCCGCAGAAGTAAATTGTGTGTTCAGACAATCGTAAGAAAATCTTACAATTTCATTGTCAGACTATGGGCTGACAAATAATTCATATGACAACAAAAATTGTCAGTTCACACGGTTGTCAGATTGTTATATGAAAAAAAATTACCACACATGTTTCAAGGCATTGCCACTTATGTATATCAACAACCATCTGTTTGGCAGTGTTGCCCATCAAACTTTTTTCTGACAATGATGCCATTGTCAGGTGCATTAATTTTATACATCTGACAATTAAAACTGAGCTAACAATACCAGCCAATTATCTGGCAATGCCGACGAAGAGTGTTATCACGATTGTCGGTTGCCTGACAATATTGTCGTCTTACAAATGATTGACAATAGTTTTTCTGACAACGTTGTAAGTTAAAAATTGGCAGTTCACACGATTGTAGTACATTTTCAGACAATTTTACTGACAGTATTGTAAGATCTGACAACCGTGTGTACGTAGCTTTAGTAACAAATTAATAATTTCTTTTTTATGTTCCTCTATGTATTTTATTTCCCTACGGTGTGCGAGGTGTTGAACTAATTTTTGTTATTCTGAGCAGGTATATGGGCGCTAACTAATTTAATTTCAACATTTGAAGTGCTGTGATACCGTTTGTGTTGGACGTTGTTAAGTTGGTCGGTGTTAAGTTTACAAACATTACTCCTCCTTTCCTCCTTCTTATAATCTATTTTCCTAGTTCCCGTACAATGCACTGCATATGTAGGGGCTATCCCCTGAGTACTGGTCCAAGATAAAAATAAAAATACTGAACCTATCAAAATGAAATTAAGGTCGTTCACTTCTGTGCAGTAAGAATATATAAGTTTTCTAAATCTGTGCTGTACTACACTACAAAGGGGATTTTAAAAAACTTGTTTGCCAATTAATTAAATAGATAATGATAGTTTACATTTATTACAATAATGATAGTTTACCAACCATTCGGTTTATCCATGTTTCACTGCACCAACTGCAGAGTAATCAGAAATGAAAATGGAGAAAATTAAAACTTTTTTAAACTGAGTAAGAAGATGTTGATGATAAATGATATTTTGTGAGGGTAAAATTCTATAACATGAACACTCAACTCGTATTCGAATGCTGACTGACTATAAGGCTGGGTTTGGCAAGTTTTTATAACATTAAAAACTTCGCCTGAATGCCCGACACACTTATGTGTGTATGTCGTCAGAGCGGAGTGTTTCAGTCGTTAAATGTCTGACGTTTGGTTAGTTGTTTCGTCGTTCTTTTCTTTAAGTAGAATCAAACAGATTTAGCACATGGGTCGTGAAGATACCAACCAACTGGCGTCGTTAGTTTGTTCGGCTGTTGTTGAGTTCTTCTGTGTACATATTTTCAATGCCTTTGGTTGCAGATTATCTTGATATTTTGTCTAAACCCATCTCATATTGGCTTAACTACAACAGCGACTACGTTGTACCCATAGTAGTCGATGTTGAAGACGACGACGTCGACCTTTTTTATTTGAAATTTTTTTTTTTTATATTTCTTTTGTGCTTGGAAATTATAGAATTTCAGTATACCTACAAAAAATTACCTGCCATTAATATCTACTTTTTCAAAAATCATTTTGTTGAGTCAATCCCTCTGGATATTGTTTTGAAACTACGAGTACACATTGTAGTTTTTTATTATTATTTTCATTGTTTTGCAGCTAGATTTTTTATAATTTTTTTTTGTTTGATTATAGAATCGTGTGTATACCAGGGTTTTAATTTACGTTGTCTGAGTAAATATACTTGTGTACGAGTATACTCTCGCTTTGTCAAAAAAGAAGCCCTTAAAATGTGCAGTTTTGTTCATATAAATTGGGGTTCTTGTATTTTATGCACCCTTCAACCGTGCTAGTACTGCTCGATTTTACTTAAACAAACAGCCTGCAGTTGTCGGTCCGTAAACATACAAAAACTTCCATTATTTTTTCTCATACACACACAATCAGATATGTGTTTTCACTGGTACAGTTGCACAAAAATTATTGCATCTATGTACACGCATATAAATGAACTATGTATGCTTCACAGCAAAGTAAAGGATGGTCTAACCAAAGCACATGATGTTAATTGTATATAGAAAAGTTTTCAGAGAATATTATTAATATTTTTAATATGACAAAAGGATTTACGATAATTATGTGTGAAGCAAAATATCGATCTAATGCACGCGACGGGTTCGGTGGCGTACCTCAATACGATGGCCCATATTTTCAGTGACTCTGATACATAATTGAGGTTTATGTGCCCCATTAATATCTCATTCCCTAGCTCTTGAATCGTTCTTGGCTTATTGGCATATACTTTTTCTTTCAAATATCCTCAAAGAAAGAAGTACAACGGCGTCAAATTATACGATCCTGGCATGGCCAACGTCACGACGTGAGATAACATAACCATTGAATTTTCTAGCGTGAAAGAGCTATTGTTACGTTGGCTGTGCGACAAGTGCCACCATTCTATAAGAACCACATATCTTCCAGGTCCGTATCTTCAACTTCGGGCTACAAAGTCTGTTATGATCTCACGAGAGCCAACAACATTCACGCAATAGCGTGAATGTTGCTATGCTTGCCTCATTTACTAGGCGAACTTGACAGCTCAGTTGATTATTTTTTGCTTCTCGCGTTTTTTCCAACGAGACTGTCAAATTTTTTTTCTTTTGATCACAAACATTTTCGCGCCATTTCATTTTTGTATGATTTAGTGAAGTTTCATGAAATTGTGTGAATTTAAAAGTGAAAACCTAATATAATCTGTGATTTTAATTACAAACAATTATATTACAAAGTTTATATTTAACGTTTATATAAAATCTTTTCCCTTTTCTGAACGCTTCCATTACGATGATTGGGCTTTGGTTTCAACGTCATAGCCATACACCCATGCGTCGTCACAAGTTATGAGCTTTTTGAGGAAATCTGGATCGTCGTTGACGATGTTCAATAGCTAATGAGCGATGTCCATGCGACGTTGTTTTTGCGCAAAATTTAGCAATTTTGGAACAATCTTTCCTGCCGCACGTTTCATGCCTAAAACGTCCATAAAAATTGCTTGGCATGGCCAGAACGATATGCCAACATCATCAGCAACCTCTCTGATAGTGATTCGACGATTATCCAAAATCATTTTCTGCACTGCTTCAATGTTTTCATCGGTTCTTGACGTGCTCGGGCGACGAGGACGAGCATCGTTAGTGATATCTTTTCGGCCTTTCTTAAACCGGTTATACCACAATTGAACTTGTGTTCTGCTCATAGTAGACTCGTCAAAGTCAACATTTCAAATATTCTTGCGCATTTAATTTAATTTTTTACACGAAGCTTAATACCGTTTCTTTGATCCATTTTTTCGAATAGAAAAAAATCGAAGAGCACACCAAAATACATTTTTATCTGTCAAAAACAAACTGACAATCGAAAATGGCTGATATTGCCAACATATATGTATAACAGACATGTGTACCAACATAACAGAAAAAAATGCGAAAATCGAACATACGTAACACGCGAAATTTTAAAATAACGGTTATTTTTTTATTGGACTTATGATGTTATTTTTGAATTTGTGAGATGTCATATTTTCATCGAAATTTCATTAAATCCAGTCCATTGCCTAGGCTTAAGACGACACAAATTATGTAAAAAATGTTTAAAATTTTTTTCAAAATTTTTAAAAATCGCTTAGGCTACGTTAAAAGTGCGTCAAATTTAACCCAAAAAACATGTTATTTTTGAATTTGTGAGATGTCATATTTTCATATATATCGTATATCTATACTAGTTTAATATTATTAACCATATTATAATAATAAATCAAACATTGGAAAAATTCAAAGGCGATAAGAAGAGATACCTTTGCCACCATCAGAGCGTTAAATAAGTGATTTTATCAATATAGTTCCCGTAAAACAAAACTTTTTATCTGGCATTCCAGGTTCCCGGGGAACAGGTTTTGTCTTGGCGTATTCCTAACTTAGGCGCTCTGTTTTTCGGTGAAAAGAGGGGAAGGGGTCCCTCGTGTGGTGCGGCAAACAAAACTCTAGGAAGCCACATGACTTATGTTGTGTTGGCTGCCGAAACCCTTACCAAGGGTATAAATTGGCAGAACGGGGATCAGCATGGCCCCCGGGAAGTTCTGCTTGCGGTTCGACCCGGGCTGATCATGGTTGAGGTGCCTACCTTGGTTGAAACGTTCTGGCTTCGTTCTGGTTGAAACCTAAAACGCAGGAAGTGAGTGTTAGTATCCTTGATAATTGTTTGGTGATGGCTTTTTTCGAGGGCTAACAATCTCCCTAGGATCTGTTGTTTCAAATTGGCAGAACGGGGATCAACCCGAGCTGATCATGGTTGATGTGCCTGCCTTGGCTGAAGCGTTCTGGCTGTGGTTGAAATCTAAAACGCAGGAAGGGGGTAATTGTTTGGTGTATGGCTTTTTTCGGGGACTAATAACCTCCCGAGGGTTTGTTGCCTTTACTATAGATACCTGTACTGTAAGAACCAGTGGTGATGGTTGACGGGTGCATTGGTTTAAGGACTGATGATGTTAGAGGGCTTTGGTCTACCAACTCATTAAGCCCTGTCTTCCATTGATTGCTGGGAAATTGCCTACAGGAGGGATTAGAAGGCCCGAACTCCTCAAGAAGTTGCTCATATGGCTACAAACATATGCCAAAAATCGCTATCTGTGTGAGCACTCTGCGAGCGAACGATGTCGAATGGCATCGTGGGCCAGGCAGTTTGATAGAATTGCTATTAATAGAGTTTGATGGCTTGTAGTGTGATTCTCTAACTATTAATGATCCGATAATCGTAAATTTTATCGACAATATAATTTTAACGACGAATTAACAATAAAGCTAATAGCTGATTTCAGTTGACAGCAGATATAATTAAATAATGTTGCTGAATAACAAATTTGTTAAAATATCGTTATAATTATTATAAAAATACTATTGTCTTAATAAAAGTTCCAGAATCACACTAGAGGCCAAGTTTGATAAATACGAGTTCTAGTTATTGAATGAATTTGATAGCATACCATCAGCCGGTGCTATCAGACTCAGCCTGATAGTCTAATAGCCGCTTAAAGGGCTGTTTCATTATCGTGCTCTTAAAACAAATACATTATACTTTATATAATGAAACAAGGGGTTTTAAGATTGAAAAAAAAAAATTCTAAAATTGGTGCCTTTTTGTTGAATTAACGCGTTTTTCCCCCATTTTGGTGCGTTTTGAAAAGTTGCCATCGCTGACTTTAAGTATAAGAATAATATCTATTTTTTTAAGAATAAATTTGGTAAAATGTAGTAATATTTTAATGTTCGAATTATTGTGAAAATGTCGCGTTCGACATATCACGTATCGACCGAAAATATAGGTTAGCAAAGTATACATACACAAGCCTTTTTAGTCAAACCATAACATTTTAAAGTAACATTATTGTTAGGTAAAACTCTGAAATTAATTGCAAGACGAAATTACGTAGGGTTTAGCTGAAATACTTCTTTCTAAGTGCGGAAGCGAGAACTACTTCCACTTGTGTCACGTTCGACTCACTACTTATTTCAAAATTTTTTGTTTTATTCCAGATTCCATTTTCTAATAACTTTAATTTAAATTACAGCGCTCGCTATTAGCTACAGTTTAAAATTCAATCGAATCTGGAAGTACTTTTAGTTTTTTTGCCTTTTGGCTTTCAACACATACGAATGTCACGTTCAACACCAGGGATTTACCCATATGCAAGAATAGCCAGCCGCTGGTAAAGTTAAAGAAAACACTATAATGGTAGTTCGGCACGAGTGTTCTGCTGCTTTAACCACTCAGCCACAGAGCATTTAATTATTCTCTATCTATATTCATCTCATATTGAATCACATATGCATTTTGTTAATTGCCCACATTGTTTGTACAGCGCATGCTGTCTCAGAACTAGCGGTATTTCTTTTTATTAGTTATTAACGTACACATTTTTGTATTTTAATATTCTCCGTACCCAGAGATGTAAATATTAATTTATTGAATTTTTTCATGATCATGTTGCGTCATGACCCGAGTTCAAATCCCAGTGGGAGCTGATCAGTAGTGTAGCAACTACGAAACAGCTAGTTGTCCCCCAGCTAAAGATTTGATTATTATTTTTCTTGTCTTCTTCAATCAATAATTATTGATCACAGCAAATTTGTATTGTAAAAAATCCTTCTTTAGAAAAGAAAAAACTTGAACTGAACTGCACTTGAATTGAACGATATTTTTCCTTCAACCTCTTACCCGATTGACTTTATTTCAAGTGAAAGAGAGGGCTAAACAGTACATAATTTCATACGTGATATATTTTTTCCTACAAAGTTTACTTGATGTTGCCCAAAATCGAAATATTCAACGATACTATTAATTTAATTTTGAAAACAGTCGTAAAGCAGCTCTGGGCTGGTTAACAGCTCTCGCGTGATCGGAATTATTTCTTAAGTGGGGTCAGGCTTGTCGTTGTTGTTTGGCCTTCGAGAGTTTTGCGTCTCACTCTCATTGGTTAACTGTCTACCTCAACTAACTGTCTACCTCAGTAAACTATTAGTTTACAGTTTTTCTGAGATATTTCGTTTTTAAACACGCGGCAACTTCGCCTATGCGACATCATAGTTCGATATAGTTAGTCACAGACTGTTAATACCATCGTGGGCATAAGGTCTACGTTACTCCGCGCATGCTGTGCATCCTACACTTTGCAAATTGTTTGCAACTGTATAGTTACAAATACAATACAATTTTGAAAAAATTCTTTGCTAATTCAGAATATATAAGTCAATTGATGCTGTTTGCAGTATTCAGAACATAAACAATTTTAGTTCACTTAATCCTTCTCCGTCACATGTTATTTTACCTAAAATCGGTGCTCTGTAGAAATTTAGGCCTACGACCTTAAAAAAATTTCAATTATTCCAATACAAACGAAAGTTTTAATAACTATTAATATCTAAGTCACAGGATCAAACTTTCTTTTTCGCAGGAGTCGATTTAAGGAAAACATGTTTTCCAATGAGCAAATGTATATATGTAGGCTGATTTATCACAAAATACAAACAACTGTATGTATGCACTTTTAGTCTTATAATTCGGTTGTAAAGGCTGCCAGTTTCACAAATCCAGCCCACTTGGATCCTTATTTCGTCTCGTTGTGTTGATTCTTATAGTTAAACAAAAATTAATAACGGGTGGGCAACGCCCGCAAAACCTGTAATTTATTTTTACATCACTATAAAGGTTCCAAAAAGGGATCAATGTGCCAGAATACTATCTATCACATAAAAGTTCCAGCACCGGTCTACGAATGTCACGTAACAACGACGTCAAATTCTATTATTTGAAACAGGTTGAGACGTACCTGCAACGTAACTGTTAATTTCAGTAAGCACTTACATTGTTATTGTACGCCTAACGACCGTTCCATAAACGAACGTAGACGTTCGCATATTTGTACCTTTAAATCGAGTAAAAACCCCAAAGCAAAGACACAAATACATGCATATAAATGAATTGCCGAGAGATGGGAATAAAAGGTTCTCAAAGAAAAACAAGTAAGAGTGTGGTAAATTCGGCTGGGCCGAATCTAAAATACCCTTCACGATAGTCTCGTAAATGTATAGTACATATTACAAATTTGAACTAAATATGCTGTTTTAATTTATAATAATGATAGTTAAAATCATTAAAATCTTTGATATGAACTAATAATTTCCATAATATATGCTAGGGATGTGTACATTTATTTAAGGCACCGTGAAAAATGATTGTAACCTTATTTCATACCAGAACTGCTTCTAAGCAAAAAAAGTTGTTTATGATCGCTTACGCGGCATTTTCATGAAAAACCTGGTTTAGGGTAATACCTCCACACAGTGAAGTCAAATACCTCGGTATTCATCTTGACCGTAGACTAACATGGAAGACGCACATCGAGGCAAAAGTAACGCAGATGAAATTGAAAGCAGTGCAAATTAACTGGCTAATAGACAGAAATTCGACCTTGAAGCTTGATTGTAAACTTTTGCTGTACAACTCGATTCTAAAGCCAATATGGTGCTATGTGATTCAATTATGGGGCACAGCCTCGGCATCCAACATTGAAAAAATTCAAAGAAGTCAAAATAGAATTCTCCGTAGAATTACAGATGCTCCATGGTACGTTAAAAACTCACGAATCCACGCAGATCTGAACCTACCTTTTGTGAAATCTGAATTTGTGAAGTACGCGACAAGATATATTAACAAACTTGAATTCCATCCAAATCCTCTTGCAGTTAATATTCTTAACTTTGGTGGTCGTACCCGTCTGAGAAGGAGGGATACTTTGGCTACCATTCGAGCTCTAAACAGATGACTGAATTCTGAAATAATATTCGTATAAAAAAAAATTTTTGTCCAGCACTGGCAGGACTTTAAGCACAATTTTTTTAGTATTAAGAATTGAATACTTATTGTCATTACATTTCTTATGTAGATTCAATAAATAAAATAATAAAGTTAAAAAAAAGGGTATATCTGGGGTATATATGGACCGATATCGGGAATTTTCATTTTTCATATTTATATAACCTTATTTTATTACCAGAACTACATTTAAGCAAAAAAAGTTGTTTAGCTTCGCCTATGCGACATTTTCATTAAAAATTCGATTTGGGCTATATCTCGGGTATATATGGACCGATATCTGAAAATTTTTTTGCCTTTTAGTCACCATGCTTAATAAGTGTGTGAAGTTTGAAGCAAAACAAACAACTTTTGTTTCTAACAATTTTCATACAAAATTGCAAAAAAAAATGTTTTTTTTCGGAATTTTGAATATACCTCAGCTATACGTGGACCGATATTACTGAATTTCAATAGCAGACCCATGAATCGATGGGGTAAAAGAAAAAAGTTTCTAAGTCTAATGGTTTTCTCAGAAACGGTATTTCAACAGCGGACAGACGGACATCGCTTAATCGACTTTTCCATTAATTCTGAATCAGAATATATATACTTTATAGGGTCGCAAAAAAAACTGTAGAAATTACAAACGGAATCAGAAACTATTACATTTTTGTGAAGAGTATAAAAAAAATTTTTTTTTGTGGTTGAGAAATGTTTTTTTTTTAATTCCCATTAATTTAGTATAAACAATGGAATATGTAGTTAAATGTTTGAATATGGTTTACAACGTTTTCATGGTTACTGATGATTAGGTTAACTCCTATGAAATATCGACATATATACAGATAGGAAATATAAAAACAAGTTGTATAAATTTTTTGTTTGGTATAAATATTGGAAGCAAATACGAGTAATAATAGAATCAATTGTTCTTTGAGAATTATTATTATTATTATTGGATGGGATAAGGCCCTCATCGACCACTTGCACTGCGACCAGTGTTGATCTATTGTGCGTCCCCTTGCCCCATTACGGGTTAAGTATGCCAAGAAAACGGACAAGCTCCTTCATTGGGAGTGATATTAAGTCACATTCACTTAACATATGACCTTGTAGTAGACTATATCTTCTGTATCCCAGTGCTCCACAGTGGGTGAGTAAGTGCTCCATTGACTTCTCTGAATCACCGCAGAATCTGCAAACGTCTGTGTTGGAAATGCCCAACCTGTGCAGGTGCTTAAGGGAGACACAATGACCTGTAAGTGCACTTGTCAATGTTCTGAGACTTTTCCTGTCCAGTTTTAGAGCACGTTCGGCCTTCTTTGTATCAAAGTTTAGAAATTTCTTGGAGTGTTCAAGACCAGCTGCGTTGTTCCAATGTGGCTCAACGATGAATTCCGTCCACTTTTTTATCTCCGCATTAAGGAGAACCTTATTGAAGCCAAAAGTTGGAGTGGGTCCAATACTCTAATGCTCTTTTTTTGGCGTAGATGTCAGCCATTTCATTGCCGTAGTGCCCCTCATGTCCTAGCACCCAGATCAGAGTAACTTGGTTCTGGCTTGCCAGATCATTTAGCCTGTTGTGACATTCCAGTACTAACCTGGTCATAAAGACACAACTGCTCAGGGCCTTCAGTACTGATTGCCTATTCTTTGAGAATATGTGAGTGTTATTAAATCCCTTAGTTAGCTTATTTCAAATACGGCTTCGGAATTAAAGAAAATTTAAAATTCTTGAATCAGTTGCTTTTTAAAGTTGGTTCGATCTTAGTTTTTCTCATTTTCGACTTACCTTAAACACCGCTTGTTTTAAATACGCATGGATTGAATACCCTTTTCAGTATAAGGCTTTTTATCTGTTTGATTACAAATAAGGTCCCTTTATTTCTTTGGAAACTCAAATATTTAAACAAATTATATTTTTTTTAATTTTAGAACTGCATGTTGTTATTTGTTTGGATGGAGTTTGTTTTTTCCTTTCTTAAATTAATGAGGATTTTTGTTACGAGTACAACAATACTTGTCGTGATCAGTAACTCTTCATCGAAGACGACAGGAAAAAACTATTGAATGCTTAGTGGGCAAACAACTAGCTGTTTGGTAGTTGTTGTACTATTTATCTACACCCACTGCAATACTTGATCAGTAGTGTAGCGGCTATGAGTTAGCTAGTTGACCCCCAGTTAAGCATTCAAGAATTTTTTCTTGTGTTTGATCAAGAATTATTGATCACGAGAATTATCGTTATAATAAAAATCCTCCTTAATTTAAGAAGGGGAAATATGAACTCAAACCAAAGAAATAACAACATGCATTTATTATTTAAAAAAAGGTCGACTATTTATCATTAAACTTACACATATGTACATATATACATATTCACGGTGCCGAGAACTATTAACATACATACATACATTCATAATTAAATAAAAATAACTGGCTATTCAGTGACAGCAGAATGCTTTACAACAAAAAGAACTATAATATAATTACATATGCGATCAGTATATACGAACGAAAAATACGAACGAAAAAATAAATGCACGAGCTTGGTGGCTGAGTGGTTTAAGCAGTCGTATAAATGCATCATGACCCTGAGTTCGACTCCTAGTGGGTGGTGTGTGCCGATGACTAGTGTAGCGGCTACGAAACAGCTAATTGACCCCCAGCTACGTATTCAATTATTTTTGCTTGTCTTCTTTGATCAAGAGTTATGGTTCACGATAATAATTGTTAGAATAAAAATCGATATTCATTTAATAAAGGAAAAGACACATTCAAATCAAACAAATGTGTATTAGTTAATTAAAAAGATCGACCACTCGTATTTATCGTTAATACTGACATTTACCTCGTGGGGCTAAAAGAATTCTTCTTTTTATTTTTAAAGCCATTTTACGTGTCGAGTATTATCTTGCAGAGTGGAAAGTGTCTATGATTACTGTGATACCCAAGCCGGGCAAGGATCCCACAAAAGTATATAGAATCATATAGACTAAAAAGTCTACCGCCCACCATTTCAAAACTGTTCGAAAAATTGTTAATGGCAAAGTTGACTACACTATTGAATCATGTAGGATGTATCCCTAATCATGAATTTGGCTTTCGGTCTAAACACAGAACAAACACACAGACTAGTAAATGTCATAAGAAAGACCTTTGAGGACAAGAAGTATTGCTCAGCTCTATCCATTGACGTTTCCCAAAATTTTGATAAAGTGTGGCACGCCGGTTTAATGCACAAGATAAAGTTGAACTTGCCTGCAAATACCCACAAGCTTCTGGAAAGCTACTTATCTGGCCGAAATTTTGTTATCAGAGAAAGCAATTTTATAAGCCCCTCACAGAGAATCGAAGCAGGAGTTCTGCAAGGTAGCATACTGGGACCTACTTTATATTTGATTTATGCCTCTGACATGCCAACGAGATCCGGAATCCACACTTCAACTTTTGCAGATGACACAGCATTCTGTAGCGTCCATGAAAGCCATCAATTAGCTACGCGAAATTTGCAGGAGTATATTTCAGTACTAGAGAAATGGTTAAAACTTTGGAAAAAACATGTTCGCCTATCCAAAATAACTTCTCACCTATTCCGCAGCATAATGAAGTCAAGTAACTTGGTATTCACTTCGACCGTAGGCTAACGTGAAAGTCCCACATTGATGCGAAAGTCACTCAATTAAAATTGAAGACAGCGTAGCTAAATTCGCTTATGGGCAGAAATTCTACCTTGAGGTTGGATTGCAAACTTTTGTGACACAATGCAATTCTAAAGCCTATAAGGCGCTATGTAATTCAATTATGGGGCACCACCTCAGCGTCAAATATTGAAAAAATTCAGAGGCTACAAAACAAAAATCTTCGAACGATTACTGCAGGTCCGTGGTAGTGTTGTCAACTTTGAACTTTCAAAACGCACCAAAATGGGAGAAAAACGCGTTATTTCGACAAAAACGCGCCAAATATTTCTAAACCTCATTTTGTATAAAAAGTATAATGGTTTCTTTATTAAAAGCATAACAATGAAACACAGGTTTAAGCGGCTAGTAGACGATCAAACTAGACTCGGCCGCCTGTTGGCAACTTCCTTCAACAGCTAAAATTCGTGTTTGTCAAACTCGGCCTAGTAATCTTATCATTATTGGGATATTTTATGGAATTTTATGGTATTCAGTTATATATTTGACGATCAAAATCAGCTTTTGCTTTCTTTTATCATAAACTCATCATAAACCCAGCCACACAACCCTTACTGCATGTGATAAAGTACGTATTGTAAAGAAAAGTTTAGATCATCGGATCGTTAAAAGTTACAAAATCACACAATAGGTAATCAAACTTGTTGAAGAGTAATCCCGTCAAACATAGTGTAAATTTCAATTATGTTGTCGTAATCGAACAGTGAAGATACATAAGTATATTGATCAGAATGAGTGAATTTATCGAAATACTTATAAGTAAATTTGATAGAATTATGACAAATAAAAGGTAAAGATCACCACACTTAACATATAAGGCAGCAGATTTTGAAAAAATTGAATAATTATATTATTGAATTTTTGTTGAACTTTTATAATTGTTTAAGTTAGAGAATTCTGTTACGTGTAGACTTAAATCTAATGTTATCGCAGTATTATATTAATTTTTATGACAGCACTCTTATGAGAAATCTCGTGGCAACGATCTTAAAATACAAGCTGGCAAAAAAGCGACTGTGTATGTGTTTGTTTACAAAAAGACGCCATTGCAATTTTACCGATTATTAAGTTACGTACACACGGTTGTCAGATCTTACAATATTGTCTGAAAATATATTACATACGTGTAAACTGCCAATTTGTAACTTACAACGTTGTCAGAAAAACTACTGTCAATCAATTGTGAGACGACAATGTTGTCAGGCATCTGACAATCGTGAGAACACTCTTAGTCGGCATTGCCAGATAATTGGCTGGTATTGTAAGCTCAGTTTTAATTGTCAGATGTATAAAATTAATGCACCTGACAATGGCATCATTGTCAGAAAAAAGTTTGATGGGCAACATCGCCAAACAGATGGTTGTTGATATACATAAGTGGCAATGTCTTACAACATGTCTGGCAATTTTTTTCATCTAACAATCTGACAACCGCGTGAACTGACAATTTTTGTTGTCAGATGAATTATTTGTCAGACCATTGTCTTACAATACAATTGTAAGATTTTCTTACGATCGTCTGAACAAACAATTTACTTCTGCGGGACAATTTTTCATTGTCACTACATTGTCAGCATGTTGCCAGATCTTACAATATTGTAAGATCTCACAACCGCGTGTACATAGCATATGTGCATGCAAAGCCGAAGAGCTAATTTTTACGATGAATTATTCCATTTTAAGCCTTTATGTCTTGATAAAAAAAAAAAAAAATAATAAAATACAGATCAACCGACAAAATGTTGAGATTTCTGTATAATGCACATCTCGCGTTATTTTTGGGATACCCGTTGTATCAGATTATAAAAAACAGACTGATATATCCCCTGTCCATCACATTTAAGTCGCATTTCCATAAACAGTTTCAGTTGATTTTATTGTTACATAACATACATATGTAAATACATATGAGACGTTGCTATTTTGTATATATGTATGTATGTATGTATACATTGATATATATTGGGTATGAGAATTCAATATAGAGAAATAATTTGAATATTATTGTCATTGATATTTATAGTGCAGGGGCTTGAGAATAAAAAAAAGCATTCTCTTTTTTATTTAGCCATCGAAAAATACCCAGTATAAGTACGAATGTACACACCGATGTATAGACATGCATAGCATACTCGTACATACAAATACCAGTATGTGCTTTTTTGTACATATAAAAACGAACCGAATTACGAAACATTTAAAATCGATGCACGTCTTAACGAGAAATATCACGATTGTCTCTAATACATATTGCTTTGTGAGAGCAGTAGTGACTATCAAATACAAAAAAAAAATGATTATAGAAAGAAATCGCCAATTTCAACAACAATAACAAAAAAAGGAATTATAGAAATTTCTATAATTTAATGGGGGAAAAATAATGATTAGCGGATATAGATATACTCACAGAAAAATTTCATTTTCGGTTTGATTCCCCCAAGCTAATTTACGTAAGCTAACACGTGTAGCTACGCACACACATACAAGCATATGTAAATATATACATACATACTTTGTTTATCTGCGTTCAGTTGTTTTTGTGAATAATTTTGAGCTGCGCTGTAAGGGGTCTACTATAAGCTCTACCAGTTTTCTGACTGTATTGAATCGACCTTAAAATTATAATAAAAAAAAATTATAATAAAAAAATAAAAAAAATTATATTTTTTCACTTAAGCACTTTCCTATAATCGTATTTATTTATAAATAGATACAATTGTGCATGCACTCAATCAAAATTGACAATAATTTTTCTTAATTTTTTTCACGAGAATTTTTTTTTAAATTATCTCTATTGTGCTTATGTGCAGCGTTGCCAGAATCAAGATTTTACCGTAATTCTGGAGATTTTTCAAGCAAAATAAGATATTTTCTTCAACTTTTTTCTCTCTATTTTCTGCAGAAACATTAAGCAAATTGTTTAAAAGGATTTTTTTACAACACAAATCTGCTGTGATCAATAATTTTGATTGAAGAAGACAAGAAAAATAATAATCAAATCTTTAGCTGGGGGACAACTAACTGTTTCGTAGTCGCTACACTACTCATCAGCTCCCACTGGGATTTGAACTCGGGTCATGACGTATCATGATCTACTGCTTTAACCACTAAGCCACCGAGCATTTAATTATTCTCTATCTATATTCATCTCATATTGAATCACATATGCATTTTGTTAATTGCCCACATTGTTTGTACAGCGTTTGCTGTCTCAGAACTAGCGGTATTTCTTTTTAGTTATTAACATACATATTTTTGTATTTTAATATTCTCCGTACCCAGAGATGTAAATATAAATTTATTGAATTTTTGATGAACTTTTATAATTTTTTAAATTAAATTTTTGGTTTGTACATTTGTACAACGGGTTATAGTTCAGGTTTTTTCTTTCTTAAGTTTTTTTTTTTCTTAAGAAAGATTTTTTACAATACAAATCTGCTGTGATCAATAATTTTGATTGAAGAAGACAAGAAAAATAATAATAAAATCTTTAGCTGGGGGACAACTAGCTGTTTCGTAGTTGCTACACTACTCATCCGCACCCACTAGGATTTGAAACTTAAGAAAGGAAAAAAACTTGAACTATAACCCGTTGTACAAATGCACAAACCAAAAATTTAATTTAAAACAAAATTTTTTTATATAAATTTATTTAACTAATGTTAAATATGAAAATGTTAAAGTTTAATAATCTTTATTTTCTAAAGGAAAGATCGAGTATGATATCTCTTCCGTGTTTTTATTTCGTCATAATCATTCAAAAGATTAATGGCGAGAAGGTTTGAGTGGTTGCCTAGGCTTTGTGAGTATCTATCACAGGATTTGGTAATTTCATCTTTATAGTACGTTTCCATATGCGTGATTTGGGCCATATAATTTCATTTGCCCAAATTAAGTAATATGCGACATGATACATTTTTCAGAGCAGTAAATTATCTCAAATGACTTAATTTGTTTAAAATTAAGTCGAATTTTGTCTTTGCAACACTGCGCGGCTGTTATTTTTATAAATGCAGCCTTGGGACATCCATTATTGGTGAGTTACAATCCGAAAAATTGACATTTAAATACGAATCAAAATGGCTGATTTTACAGATTTTTGTCATAAAATCGTTGTTGTGTTGAATATAATTCAACAAAAGCTCAATGTTGTTTGCTATTGTAATAGGTCTTTTTGTTATTTTGTTATATTATTTTTTTTTGTATGAAAACCATTTTATTTTCACTTATACAAAAAATATTGTACCAATAAAGAAAATAAAGAAGACGAAACTCTTTTAATTGCTTGCAAATTAGATCCTTCAAAGCATTGGAATCTACAGCAAATTTACGAAGTCCTTCCGAAAGCTTTGCGGTAACCATAGCGTCTTTATTAAGCATCCATCCAAGCGGTTTCATTGAGGGTAATTTTTTCCAATTTAAGATTTGGTGCTGGATCTTTATTTAATTGGGGCGTAATCTCAACGGCATAATTTTCGATTTTTTTAATTAGGGAAAGTCGATTTTTAAGCAAACCACGGCTGGCTAGTGCTTTAATTTCTCAAATATTTCTATAAGACATAACCAGTCTGATATCCAAATTTCGTATAGTAGTTGTAATTTTTTTTTACAAATAAAACTCTTGGATATTCTTAAAATTCATATATCTTTTTATCAGTATTTGCAGCAGAGTAAACAGAATGCGGCCCGCAAATGGAACAAATATTTTTTTTCAGCGCAAGCGACGGTTTATGTAAACGAAAACAATAAAGTCAAGTTACATTTTACATTATGTTTGGATTCCAGAATTTTTGAGGTTTGGATGCCATCCCATGTTAAAGCCAATTGAGCAAGAATGCGTTCATTTCTTATCTCCATGTTTTTGTAGAAAGAAATCAGGCTGCTTTACCCTTTTCTCGGTATCAAAAGAAAGTCGGGCATCAACCTCCGTTGAAACGTGTCCTGGCATAATTTTCAATATCTCGCCACATCATAACTAATCCAGAGCATCATTAAGTTTTATTTCCGAATACCACATCTTTTTGCACAATGGTTATTGAACAACATTTTTGCTTTTTCTATGATGAAATATAATTAAACGATACAAACATCAAACTGATTTCGGAAATTCTAAAACAAAATTATTTAAAACATAATGGAAACACTTCGAAATAATTTCCTGAAATCAACTTAATTTGCTTATAATGGAAACGTACTATTAACCATGGGAATGTTAAGGTCACGATGAATATTTTTATTATTCACAACGCATGGAACTCTAGTTATTGTTGTTAATATTTTCGGCTGGAATCTTTGAATAAATTCAAGGTTTGATTTACTAGCAGTTCCCCAAAGATGAATTCCATAAGTCCGAATTTTCAGCAGGTGAGTATGAGATTCAATGGCCAAAGTTGTACTATATTAATTGGAGAGATTATTTCAATAAAAAAATACCTACTTTGAGTGTTCTTCTAACGTTAATAACTACGAAAACAAAGCAGGTACTTCTTATCTTAAATAATTATCTTTGGCTGTATTCAATATGTTGGCTATTCCAATTAGCAACGCTTGCGTAGAAAGAGTATTTTCCATAATAAATTATACCAAAACACGTTCACAAAATAAACTTCTTAATGCATTAATAAGAATATTACTCGTAAATTATATGAATGTAAATAAGATCTGTTGCAATACGTTTGAGCCAACGGTAAACATGCTAAAAAAATTCAATGCTAATGTTATGTACGATGTAGAGTACAGATAAAACAGATGAGACTGAAATTTATAAACTTCTAGATATGTACTTTTAGCTAATTGTAAAGTGCTGTCTCCACCTGACATGAAAACACTAACTTTAACGCTAACTTCAAGTTAAAGTTAAATGTGGACCGCTCATGTTGAAGTTTGGTTAAAGTTATAACTTGGTTGTTAAAACATTTAATTTGGAAACTCTGTTATAACTTAAATTGACAACAGCCTGCTATTTGTAGTTGTTTTTCACCATTTTTTTTTTTACTATGAGAAGTTATAACTCTAACATTACTACGTGTACGCCGACTTAAACAGATAGATATTGAAACAGCAAGTTTTAACTTCATGTTTTAAATGCGTTTCATGTTAGGTGTAGACTGCATATTAAAAAACAAGTAAGAGTGTAGTATATTCGGCTGGGCCGAATCTAAAATACCCTTCACGATAGTCACGAATATGTATAGTATATTAAAAATGTGACCTAAATATGCTCGGTTATATATGAACCGATATCGGAATTTTCTATTTTCTGTATTTTAGTAACCTTCTTTTATAGAAAGAATTGCTTTTCAGCAAAAAAAAAAAAATTTTTTTAATGAAAAAATCGGTTCAGGCTATATCTCGGGTATATATGGACCGATATCGAAAATTTTAATTTTCCATATTTATATAACCTTATTTCATTACCAGAACTGCTTTTGAGCACAACAAATTGTTTAAGTTCGCTTACGCGACATTTTCATGAAAAACCCGGTTTAGGCTATATCTCGGGAATATATGGACCGATATCGGAAATTTTAATTTTCTCTATTTTCGTAACCTTCTTTTATAACAAGAACTGCTTTTCAGCAAAAAAAAAAAAATGTTATTGGAAAAATAGGTTCAGGCTATATCTCGAGTATATATGGACCGATGTCGGATATTTTCTTTTTCCATATTTATATAACCTTATTTTATTACCAGAACTGCTTTAAGGTGAAAAAAGTTGTTTAAGTTTTCATGAAAAACCCGGTTTGGGCTATATCTCGGGTATATATGAACCGATATCGGAAATTTTTATCTTCCATATTTATATAACCTCATCTTATTACCAGAACTGTTTTTAAGCAAAAAAAAATTGTTGTTTAAGTTCGCTTACGCGACATTTTCATGAAAACCCCGGTTTGGGCTATATCTCGGGTATATATGGACCGATATCGGAAATTTTCATTTTCCATACCTATATAACCTTATTTTACTATTAGAACTGCTTTTAATCAAAAAAAGTTGTTTTAGGCTATATCTCGGGTATATATGGACCGATATCGAAAACTTTCATTATCCATATTTATATCACCTTATTTTATTACCATAACTGCTTTAAGGCGAAAAAATTGTTTAAGTTCGCTTACGTGGCATTTTCATGAAAACCCCGGGTTAGGCTATATCTCGGGTATATATGGACCGATATCGAAAATTTTCATTTTCGATACACAGAGCAACTCTGTGTTTTCTCTTATTCTTTGTGGGAGATTCCCTGAGCTCGAAGTATAGTATGTTAGTATATGTCGATAAGCATAATGTTAAGGGATAAATTTACAGAGTTAGCTAACATGGGAAGAGTTGGTATAGGTGACTTTATACTTTGTTTTTATTTATGATAATTATTATTATTATTTTTTGTTTATGTTGATCTCACGGTGATTTAGAAGCAGTGGGGTCAGATCGTGGGATTTAACTTTGTTTTTTTTTCTGTTTTTTTTTGTTTTTTTAATGATTAAAACAATTTTCTATGAAGAAGTTCATGGTGTAATTGTTAGGTGGCAGCATTAGGGTTGTACTACATACGTAATATTTTGTTTGTGTAAAAATTACGGAGGCCTGCGAAAACATGTTTACAGAACGGAAGAAAATGAAGAAAAGTTTATATAAAGTAAATGAACAAAGAAAATTAATGTAATTGTGTATAATTGTTTTCAACGTATTTTAAACAATTAAAATACTTTTAAAAACTTTTCTTATTGTGGTTCTATTGCACTTTCTCGAACTGTTTAAAATCTTATGATTTTGTATACCCTACATAAAAATGTAAAGGGTAATATTTTCACTTCACTTTGTGTAAACATAAACAACTTTCGACACCATCGGTCATTTGAAACGAAAAGTTATCACCTGCGCTAGTGATGCTGCCTGGTTGATTGCACCATGAAAAAGTTGTAAGTTGGTAATATGCTGCACATTCTCAATAAAATTGAACCAGGAACAAATCCAAGGAAACTTGCATGATCTGATTAACGTTTCTAACACTGCTTGAAAGAAATTATCAATTGTCTTCTCTTTTATCAATTGTTATTTTCAATTGTCTTTCTTAGAATTTACTTACATTTAACGCGAAGTTGCAAATGTAAAAAATGAACTATTTTAAGCGTTTTAGAAATAATTTTAAAATATTGGTTTTTATAATCTCTGCACTATCACTGGGGATGATTTTGAAAAATAACTATGTATAGCAATCTGGGTTGTGTGGTAGAGAACAGCAATTTTTTGAATTCTAAACTTAATACAAACAATTTCAATGTATGTCAATTTAACGCACAAAGTTTAGTTCCAAAAAATAATTCAATAAAATTTCAGGAGATCAAAAATATTTTTGATGACAGCCGTTATGACGTAGTTGGGGTAACCGAAACGTGGCTAAATAAATACGTATCAGATGATGCGATAAGACTGAAGGGTTTTCAAGTTTTTAGGAATGATCGTGCTTGGTCAAGAGCGGGGGGTGTGTGCCTTTACATTTCTGAGAAGCTCAAATGTAAGGTTGTTTGTGAGTTTATGGAAGAAGGCAAAATTGAAAGCCTATTTATTGAGATATCTGTGGATAATGTTGAAAAATTATTGGTCGGGATTATTTACCTACCTCATGGTAATTTTAGCGACTGTGAAGACTTGTTGATGGACCAAACCAGCAGGTATCCAAATTCAATAATAATGGGAGATTTCAACACAGATTTGTTTGCAAATTCGGATACGGTTAGAGACTTCTGTGCACGTGCGAATTTGTCTTTAGTGCATAACTGCATCCCAACACATTTTAGTCGAGTTTATGAAAGTTATTCATTAATTGACTTTTTCTTTGTTACTGACATAAGCTGCGTTGTGCAAAATACGCAATATCAAATGCCGGCTTTAAACTCTGCTCATGCCCTTACTTCGGTATCCTATCGTCTGGCCGTGGCCAAGAGTGAGCTTGAGTATTGGTATAGAGATTATAAAGCACTTGATTTAGATAATTGCCTCCTACAACTGTGTAATATCGATTGGTCGACCTTATATACATCTGTCAATATTGAGGAACAACTTGCATTTTATAACCAGACTGTTTTGGAAATATTTTGTGAGTATGTTCCGCTTAGAAAGTTTGTTCAGCGTAAACAAGATAAATGGATGAACTCTAAACATATTAGAGATGCTATGTCAAATAGAAACTTAGCTTGGCGGGCGTTTTGTGAAAACAGGACAGAAAGAAGCCGAAATTGTTTCAATAAATACCGTAACAAGCTTAAGGCCATAATTAGACGCGAAAGAATGAAAGCTTGTCTCAAGAATTTCGAAGGGTGCTCGCAACAGCAGATATGGATAAAGTTAAAGTCAAGTGGAGTTACGGGATATGAACAAAAGATATATGATTTTGATTTCGAAGAATTTAATAGTAGCTCTATTCTTCCGCCGGTAGGTCAAGGTATTACTATCCCTTCGAACGATAGATTTAATAATGATGGGTTTACATTTCGTAATGTAGATGAATTTGAAGTGTTTGACGCTTTAAAATCCATCAAAAGCAATGCCATCGGCTTGGACGGCATTCCTATTAAGTTTTTGAAACTTGTATTTGTAGGTATTTCTAGACCATTGACCTTTTTACTGAATAGGATTATTACAACTTCTACCTTTCCGAGCTTGTGGAAAATTGCTAGGGTTGTACCAGTGCCAAAAGTAAAATCACCCCGTTTAATATCGGATTTTAGGCCAATCAGTGTTTTGAATGCTACATCTAAAATACTCGAAGTGATTTTAAGGGACCAGTTACTGAAACATGCAAGTAGGTTTTTACACGTCTACCAGTCTGGGTTTAGAAAAAACTATAATACAACTGGAGTTGTTTTAGACTACGTGGAGCAGATAAGGAGCAACTTGGATAGGAAATTGAGTACTGCTTTGGTTTTTTTAGATTTTAGTAAAGCCTTTGATTCGTTGAACCATGTTATGCTGTGTCGTAAACTGAAAGATCAGTTTAAGCTTGGCTCAGCGGCGGTTAAGCTTGTTTTTTCTTTTCTTGACAAAAGAGCTCAATATACACATTTCAGCGACAAAACGTCCTCCATACAAAATACTTATCGCGGTGTTCCACAGGGATCTATTTTGAGTCCGTTACTATTTATGATTTACATGAACGATTTGTTTAAGGAGGTAAAGTTTTGTAAGATGTATTGTTATGCTGATGATGTGCAATTGCTTTGTGATGATAATGGCTGTGGGACTAGTTATCTTCAGGATAAATTCAATGCTGATCTACGAAGTGTTATGAATTGGTCGGTTCATAATCAGCTGCAACTTAATCCATCTAAAACTAGAGCAATGTGGTTTTCACAGCTTAATGTTACTCCATGTCTTAGGTTGAACAATGAGTTCATAGAGTTTGTTGCCTATTATAAAGCTCTGGGAATTTTTATAGACAACAAGCTTAGTTTTGATAACCATTTAAACTATGTGACGTCTAAAGTTAACTTTGTGATCGACGGTTATACAATACGGCAGTATATCTGCCGGAGCTAGTGAAGAAGCAAGTTGCTCTAGCGCTATGTTTACCTATTTTTACATATGGTCTGGAAATTTTTTCTGGTATGTCGCAATACAATTTAATGAAGCTAAAACAGTGTTTTAATAGAGTTGCTCGTTATATTTTCGGGCTTAAGTATAGAGATTTTAGGCACATAACGCCTTTCGTAATAAAGTTGTTGGGATGTGATTTTGATGACTATATAAAGTTGAGATTGCTTATTCAATTGTATAAAATTTTTAAATTTGGATCTCCGGCTTATCTTCTTCAAAGATTTAGTTGTGGTTCTTCAACACGTATTCATGCTCTGAACATTCCACTCTTTTCATCTATGGTAATGAATAGATCCTTTGTAGTTAGGGTTACCCGTTTGTGGAATCAGATAATTCCTTATGAAGAAAGGCAGTTTTCAAAATCCATTTCGAATTTTAAAAAAGTAATTAGGTCGAGACTTTGAATGTATTTTGCTGTTTTCTGTGAGCCACACTTTCAATAATAACTTGCTATATTGTTCTCATTGATAGTGCAGATGGGGGGGAAGTATTTTTGGATACTTAGAATTTTTTTTTTAATATAACATAAATTATGCAATAAATTGTAAAAGCATTTTTTGTTTGTATATTTAAATATATTTTACACCTATGTTTTGGTAATTAACTTCATGTTATTTTTTATATTATGGATTATAGCTAAATTATTTCTTAAGCAAATTTGGCCCAATGGGCTTATTGTTTTGATTGAATAAATAAATAAATAAATATAACCTTATTTTATTACCAGAACTGCTTTTAAGTAAAAAAAGTTGTTTAATTTCGCTGACGCGGCATTTTCATGAAAAACCCGTTCTAGGCTATATCTCGGGTATATATGGACCGATATTGGAAATTTTCATTTTTCATATTTATATAACTTCATTTCATTACTAGAACTGCTTTTGAGCACAAAAATGTTGTTTCAGTTTGCTTACGCGACACTTTTATGTAAAACCCGGTCTAGGCTATATCTCGGGTATATATGGACCGACATCGAAAATTTTCATTTTTCATATTTATATGACCCTGTTTCATTACCAGAACTGTTTTTAAGCAAAAAAAGATGTTTAAGTTCACTTATGCGACATTTTCATTAAAACCGCAGTTTAGGCTATATCTCGGGTATATATGGACCGATATTGGAAATTTTCATTTTCCATATTTATGTAATCTTATTTCATTACCAGAACTGCTTTTGAGCAAAAAAAAGTTGTTTAAGTTCGCTTACGCGGCATTTTCATGAAAACCCCGGTGTAGGCTATATCTCGGGTATATATGGACCGATATCGAAAATTTTCATTTTTCATATTTATATGACCCTATTTCCTTACCAGAACTGCTTTTGAGCACCAAAAAGTTGTTTAGGTTCGCTTACGCGACATTTTCATGAAAAACCAGGTTTGGGCTATATCTCGGGTATATATGGACCGATATCGGAAATTTTCATTTTCCATATTTATGTAACCTTATATAATTACCAGAACTGCTTTTGAGCAAAAAAAAGTTATTTAGCTTCGCCTATGGGACATTTTCATTAAAAATCCGATTTGGGCTATATCTCGGGTATATATGGACCGATATCTGAAAAAAAAATTTTTTGCCTTTAGGTCACCATGCTTAATAAGTGTGTAAAGTTTGAAGCAAAACGAACTACTTTTGTTTTCAAAAATTTTCATACAAAACTGTAAAAAAAATGGCTTTTTTCGGAATTTTGAATATATCTCAGCCATACGTGGGACCGATATTACTGAATTTCAATAGCAAACCCATGAATCGATGGGGTAAAAGAATGGTGAAAGAAAAAAGTTTCTAAGTCTAATGGTTTTCTCAGAAACGGTATTTCAACAGCGGACAGACGGACATCGCTTAATCGACTTTTCCATTAATTCTGATTCAGAATATATATACTTTATAGGGTTGCAGAAAAAAACTGTAGAAACTACAAACGGAATCATAAACTTATATATACCCTTTACAGTTTTGTGAAGGGTATAAAAACAGACTAAGCACATAGAGCCAATAATCCTATTAAATAAATATTCATCTTATTAATTATTATTATTATATTAATTAAAAGAATAAAAATTATATATGACTACAAAACTATTAAAAATCATTTGAGGAGACTTTTTGAGAATTATTGTCTTGTAAAAGTCATACAAAAATTATTTTGGCGGTTTTTGATGGCCAGTTTGGCGCTGGAGGTGGAAAAAATCCGACAGCCCTGTCTAGCTTGGCATGACCTCTGCATTACTAAAGTGTTGAAATGTATTTGTACCAAGGCATGCGATTGTAGAAGAACTTCCAAATTGGAAGTTTTCAGTCAAGTACTTCTTAGTTAAGTGTTTTGCAAACTTCCATCTCTGCTAGGAACACATGTTAAATTTTGTTTCGATCTGGTAACTCCTTCATATAGAAACAGGTGTTCACAAAAGACGCATCTGCGATTTTTTTACACTGGAAAAATTAGAAATGCATGGTGTCATTAAATATTTATATAAAAAAGGTCTATCGGGACAAGAAATTCATAATGATATGGTGAATATGTTAAGTGAAAGTGCTCCTTCATATGCAACAGTAAAAAATTGGGTTGCTGAATTTAAACGTGGTCGTAGAAGCATTGAATATAAACCACGTAGTGGACGTTCAAAAACAGCACCAACAACAGAAATTGTAGCCAAAGTGCATGATATGGTATTAAATGATCGACGAATAAAAGTGCGTGTAATAGCTAATATCATGAGCATCTCAAATAATCGAGTCCATTTAATTTTGCATAAAGAACTACAGATGGGTGCCGCATTTGTTAACAGTCGAGCAAAAAGGCATAAGAATGAACATTTCTCAAGCTTGTTTGGATCGTTTTATGAGAAATAAAATGGATTTTAAGCGTCGTTTCATTACTATCGATGAGACATGGATCCACCACTATACTCCAGAGACAAAAGAACAATCCAAACAATGGACTGAAGCTGGAGGAAGTGCCCCAAAGAAGGCAAAAACATTTCAATCAGCTGGTAAGGTTAAGGCAACGGTTTATTGGGACTTCAAAGATATTTTATTGATTGACTATCTGCAAAAGGGTAAAACAATAAATTCAGAGTACTATTGCAACCTTTTGGATCAATTAAATGTACAAATTCGAGAAAAGCGTCCTGGCTTACAACACAAAAAAAATAATTTTTCATCAAGACAACGCACCAGCGCACAAGAATGTTTTAACAATGGCTAAAATCAACGAATTAAAGTACGAGTTGCTTGACCACCCACCTTATTCTCCTGATTTAGCCCCCAGTGACTTTTACCTGCTCCCAAATCTAAAAAAATTCCTTGCTGGCAAGCGTTTTACCTCAAATGAAGATGCAATTACAGTTGCAAACCACTATTTTGAAGACCTTGAGGAAAACTATTTTAATCAAGGGATAGAATTGCTAGAAAAGCGTTGGACTAAGTGTATTGAAGTTTCAGGAGATTATATTGAAAAAAAAAATATTTTTGGAAAACTAACTCTTTTTCATTGATAGGCTAAGAAGTTTCCGAACCGCCCTCGTATGATGGTTTATTAGACTCTCATCGTTACAAAATACTGAAAGTCGCATTTTAAAAACTCTCCTACACAAGATTATGTGGGCTGACACCTATCCAAACGAAACGCACACCTGACAATTCGCTTTACACAAGTTTTAAACTTATTTAAATTCAAGTGAGACGTACCGGTAAAGACTTCCAAGCCATAAATAATCCTCGCAAACGGCAAGGGAACACCAACGTTATATAGTTTTCTTAGCGTCTGATAAACACTGTGTATTATAAAGCGAATATGAGCAGCAAACTTCAAATTATAATCGATATAAAAGCCTGAAGCTTTATGTTGCATTACGAGCACATACTCAGTTCTATTATTTTCACTATAAAGTTGTGGAAAAGCAATAGGATGATTGTAAAACAGCATCGCTCTACACTTAGTACTGATCATATATGCAATTTGTTATAATCCCAGTTGTTGTACAGCATTCTGCTGTCACTGAACAACCAGTTATTTTTTTTTTATACTTATTATCTCTGTGCCGTAAGATATATGTATATGTATGTATGTATTAATGATAAATAGTTGAACTTATTGAATGATGGTATTTTTCAGGCTTAAGTTCAAACCCGGATTTCGCTAAGAATTATTTCCATTTTTAATTATAACAATAATTGCCGCAATCGATAGCTTTTGATCAAAGAAGACAGGAAAAAATAATTGAATACACTAAGCTGGGAGACAACTAGATGTTTCGTAGGCGCTACACTACTCACATACGAGTAATATTAGAAATATTCATTAAAACAATTGAGTTTTTTATTCGCTATTTTAGCTTTTAGCATTGATACCAATAAAAAATTATAAGTAGCTTGTTTTCTATGTTTCCCAGCTATTTATATGTCGACATTTCATAGGAACTACCCTAATCATCAGTAGACTTTGGAAATTGTGGCGGCCAATTAACATCACCACGACGTGAGATAACACAGCGATTGAGTTTCTCACGCAAAATAGTCGTTGATTCGTTGACTGTATAGCAAATGGCACCATCCTGTAGGAAACACATATCATCCAGGTACATATCCTCAATTTCTGGCTATAAGAAGTTCGTTATCATCTCGCGATTGCGAACACCATTCACGGTAACTGCTTGGTCGGCCTCATTTTCGAAGAAGTGCGGCCAACAGCAATGTTGCACTTAGAATGAACTGAACGAGCATCCACAACACCTTGATTTTCGTAAAAGACTTCCACAATTTTAACACGGTACTCAGTTGTTAATACGGCCATAAATACATATACGAGGTCTGATCAAAAAATAACCGTTAGTTAAAATTTTTCAAAAAGTATTTATTTATTCATCAATAACTATCTTGTCCCCTTCAAAGTAATCCCCTCAGGTATAATACACAATGCCAGCGTTTTTCCAATCCTCGAAACACTACTGAAACGCGCTTTTTGGAATCGCCAACAGCTCCTGTTTCGATTTTTCATTTATCTCCTCAATCGCAGAAAAACGCTTTTCTTTCATCGGTGTTTTCAGTTTTGGAAAGAGGAAAAAGTCAGCGGGGACCAAGTCCAGTGAATGCGGTGGCTGAGGCGTGACAACTGTTTTATTTTTGGCCAAAAATTCACACGCAAGCATCGATGTGTGTTATCATGGTGTAAAATCCATGATTGTTTTTTCCTCAATTCTGTGCCTTTCTGGCGAATTCCTTGGCCTAAACGGCGCATAACTTCAGGGCAGTATTGACCGTACGACCTTGTGGGTAGAAATAATGATGCACCACGTCATCGCAGTCGAAGAAAACAGTGAGCATTTGACTGAACTTGACGTGCTTTTTTCGGTCTTGGCTCTTTTGGACGTTTCCATTGGTTTCAAACAGAGGTTCAATTCGTGTGGCTGTCAGCCGGTTTTGAGACGCCGCCGGTCTTGTTTTATTTTGTCCAGCCGCCGTCGTTATGGCGACTGAAGTCAGCTTATTTTCTGCCGCCGTATTTACATAATCGACAGCTTGAGCCGACTTAGTTCTTCAAAGTGGCATTGTCAGCAACAACGACTTTTTGTCACTGTCATAATCTATGACTTCTAGCTTTTGTTTATGTATTTTATACAGTTTCTTTTGTTTCATGTAAGAGTTTGACAGTATGATCATGCCACAAGCGGTTTCTTGTTATAGTTACAATGTATTTAGTGCTACCTTGGAAATTATTTGGTTTTATAGTATTTTATCTGAAAAGATCCGATATTTTTCTGGTGACAAATTATTATAAGCCCTTATTTGCTTTAATTCTTGATTAATTTGGGCAACATATTGTTATTTAAAATCAATTTTGTGTAAATAAATTGAGCAACGTGTCGTTATTTACTATTTATTTTTCAAAACTCCGTATTTGTTTGTTAATAAGTAATTCCATCAAATATTACTACATATAAAGCACCCCATACACGTTTCAACTCAGTTGACAACTGACTCAGTTGTCAGTTGGTTGTTGTCCAAATCAAAGCGTGTATGCCTTTGTCAGTTGATTAGTTTGGCAGTTGTCGAGTTGGTTGAAGAAAAATTAAAATGTTTTGATTTTTTCAAGTTGACTAGCAAGTCTTTCAACTCGATTGTGTTGTGTGTGTTCGAGTCTCTTGATCAGGTCTCAAAATTTATATTTGTGTTGTTTTTGCAAAGAGAATGTTATATATTCTTAAAATTATCTATAATTTCCTTGAATTTAATAGGTGAAAGAAAATCTTTCAATTCAGTTTATGAAGTGTGTGGGCAATAATCAATTCAGTTGAAAGACTCAATTTAGAATTGAATTGAAACGTGTATGGGCCGCTTAACATACAAGTTAAAGGTTATGTTATAATTAAAAATCAAAAAAATAATTTCATAAGCACATTTTATCATAAAAAAACCTCATAACTCGAAAAGACTAGCTTCGAAAATAGAACACATTTTACATTTTTAGTGTATGTATGGAACTCGTCTTAAAAAATATTTATCTTTAGAAAATAGCTCTTAAAAGCGGCAGATCAAAAATTATTTGAATGAGTTTATGGAACAGTACAAAGGATAGTATTGTTAACAAACTTCCATTGTCGGCTCGAAAAAATTATGTGTATATTTTGAACTATGACTTCGTTTGAATAAATCAGTGATATTTAGTAAATTTGTATACAATTAGCTTAAAATTTATATGAATTTAGACGAAAAATAGTGAAGAAGATATTTGTCTAAAAACGTACTTGTTTAAGCAATATTTTGACATGTGATATCTTAATAAATTAAAATATTACTATATGTACGGTAAAAAAGCACATATGTTGGCAGCAGCCGGCATTTAGCCGCCGCTGACATTCTTTTTGCCCAGCCGACAACTGTGCGACGAATTAAACCTCTGGTTTCAATGTCATAGGTATACAACCAGTTATGACCTTGCTTCTAAAAGCTTCTAATCGATGTCCATGCGACGTTGATTTTGCTCAAAATTAAGCAATTTTAGAACAATTTTCGCTTCCACACGTTTGTATTTGTATTTGTATTATCCGACGATTATCCAAAATCATTTTCTTCACTGCTTGAAAGTTTTCATCGGTTGTTGACATGCTTGTGGACGAGCATCGTCATTGATATTTTCTTGGCCTTTCTTAAACCGGTTATACCACAATTGAACTTGTGTTCTGCTCATGGTAGACTTGCCAAACGCCACAGTCAACATTTCAAATGTCCTTGCGCATTTAATTTAATTTTTTACGCAAACTTAATACAGTTTCTTTGATCCATTTTTATCGAATAGCAAAAAATCGAAGAGCACACCAAAACACGACTAACATTTTTATCTGTCAAAATCAAACTGACAATCCAAAATGGCGGATATTGCCAACATATATAACAGACATGTGTACCAACATAACAGAAAGAAATGGGAAAATAGAACATACGTAACTCACGAAATTTGAAAATAACGGTTATTATTAGATTAGACCTCGTACTTATTTATTTATGTATTTCCGATCCTGTGTAAGAAGACTAGTTTCTTAAACAAAACACAGAGTTGCGTAATGTACAAAGTATTTAGCATTATAATATATATCTTTATGATAAGCAATAACGGCTTAAACTAAATATTATATTTTCACAGCCAATTAAACAATAACAATATAACATTAAAAATAAAAAACTATAGTTATAGAAGTAGTTATAAAAAGTAATCAAAGATAAGTTTTTTTTGAAAATTACTGCAGTCAGATTGTTCTAGCGACGATTAGCAGTAAAAAATTGTTGTTGCCGATGTTTTATGGATATTAAATTGTTGGTGCAATTGAGGATGCTGAACCTTCATATAAATATCTAGGCCTTTTTGTAGGGAAATAATTTGCTAATAACTTGTTGAGGAAATAAATAAAATGTTTAAAGGATGTCGAATATTACACCATATAGTTTTTTGCGTGGTGAATATACGATGAAATCCGTGACAATGGAGCCAAACCAAAAAAAAAAAAAAAAAAAAAAACGTAATAAGTCTGTGTCTGTGCGTTACTCTGTTCTATCGTTACTACAATGGACTTTGCTCTGACGAGATTAGGGATCTTGTTCTCGAACCTCGTACATTTTTACGTAGCACGCGTTCATCGTCCAGAGCTCATCCATTTGTGGTTGATATCCCAGAGAATCGTACTATGCAGAGAGAGAATTCGTTTTTCAGCCGTACGCTTCGTATGTGGAATGAGTTTCCTGTCTGTTATAACGTTGGAAAGTTCAAGTCAAATGTTCACAAACACTACTCCCTCTTTCCCCCTCCTTACAACCTATTTTCCTAGTTCTGGTACAATGTGCGGCATATGTAGGGGTCCAAGAAAAAAACATCTTTGAAACATGCGATAATCATAAAACAATGCACGGGTGTGAAGGAATCATACAAGAGGAAAAAAGGCTTTAAGAATAATGAAATTTGAACCACCTTGTTGTATTACATGGTGTTGTACTTAGTATTATTTGATTTTTTACTTTTAATTATAAAATTTGTAATTATAATTTATTTCAATCAAATTCCTACATTTCAAATATTTCTATCCAATTGTCAAAATTTGTATTAGCCCCTAGAGCCATGATATAAACAATAGAAGGTAGTTTCATTCTCTTTTTATTATTTGTAATAAGAATTTTTGAAGTTTATTTTTAGAGAGAAATATAAAAAGGCGTTGCCACACAGTTGAATAGGGGAATTTACTCCTAGAATGGATTTTTTCTGAAATGTGTAATGCATTGTTCATATTAAAAAAAGCTAGAAATAAAAAGCTGATATAAGTAGGTATCTGTGGCTGTTTTGGAACTCATGTTAGGTTAGGTTTAACAGGCTGCCAGCTATTGTAAAGCCAGCCCACTTGGGTCCAATTTGGTCCCAAAAACTAAAAGCATGGACTTCTGCTTATCAGTAAACTTTACGATAGCATTCAAACGAATTCCTATTTTGAAGAAAATATTATTACATTTAAAAGAAAACACTCTTTAGATATTAAAAACAAAGGGGAAAGTTTGATGCTTGTGGTTTAAAAATATATAAATAATTATTTCTACTAGAATGACCCAGGATGCAGTGACAGAACTAGTACACGTAACTTTGAATATTCTTCATTACTTTCGATAAGAAAAACCTATTTCCCGAAGACGTCATTATTTGTTTAAATATCAAAGTAAGCATGTATAGCGAAAATTTGCTTATAGTTTTTCGTCGTTTTCGTGCCTTCAAAATTACTCTGGATGTGACTTGTAACTTCTCTATTCTGTGCATTAAAAAAAAATTATAGCTGATTTTAATAACGGCCAATCAGTGACCACAATTGGAAAAAAATTTGACATACACCACACCTTTATATCAAGAATTGTAAGCCGTTTTCGTTGTTCTTTGTTGTACTTTGGTTACAGAACATAAAGGTGGACGTTCCCGAAAAATCAGTAAACGAGATGGCCTGGCAATAATACGTTTGATAAAAAAAAAACCGATTTGTGTCGGCAAGAACCATCACCACACAATTGTCATTAAGTGTTAACCCCAGAAGGATTCAAAGGCAGGCTGCAGAAGGCGGACTAAAAGCATATCATACAAAAGTGTAAAAAAGATCTTTAAATCACGGAAAAATAGACTGGCCAGGTTGGAATTTGCAAGGGAACACATTAATTTGATCACCACACATCCTCCGATGAGTCCAAATTTAATTTAAAAGGTTCCGATAGACTAAGACTGGTTAGATGACCGAAAAGCCAACGTCTTAATCCACGTTATACTAAAGGCACATTGAAACATGGTGTCGGTAGCATTTTAGTCTGGGGATGTTCTTCAGGCCATTTTTACATATTTTAAATTTATGTATGAATTTTATTTTAAACTTTTTTATTTATTTTTGTTAGAAGTCACAATTTTATTAATATTTTTAGACACAACTTCGAACAAAAATGAAAACCAGGGAATGTGTAAACTAATACGGTAGCACAATTTTGTAGAAACTGTCACAATCCTTATACTTATCAGATGCTGATTGTTAAGGAAAATTGAGAGAATAAAACTACCTTGTATTGTTTATATCATGCCTAGAGCTAGTAAAATTTTATTTACCTCAGAAATGTCAAAATTTTACTTACGAGAGTACTTTTCCACCGTTTCACACACGTGCTAAGTAACAGAAAATAAAGAGAAAAAAGTTATAGTTAGTAAAATTTTCATGCACCTAAATAAAATGATCCTAAAAATTTACTTCTTTTAATAAATTTGCTTTCCTGGCCACAATTTTCACTAGGCGGGTAACAATAAAAAGTCAGATTAAATTTATTAAATATATCTAATTTAAATTAAATATTCGTATTATTTGATCTTGTTTATATTGATTTCTTCTAAATTTTCCAGCTAAAGATCTTGATTGATTTTTGTTTTTATAAAAAAGGTTTGACGATATTTTATTTTCAATATTTCAATATTTATTTTCAATATTTCGATAACAATTTGTTATCATCATCAGGAAAATTAATTGCTCCAGGTTTTGGAGCAATAGGTATGTACATTGTACATTGTACATACCTATTGCTCCAAAACCTGGGGTAATCCTAATATTTCAAAGCCTCTTACGCATTCTTCTACAGTTTCATTGGATAAAGGAAACTCAATTAAATATACATGAAGTATATATACAGTTGTCTATATACTTCATGGCAAAAATCTATCAATATTTTGCACACCATTGACTTGGAACCACCAAACAACTTGCCTATACTTCTGTCTTCGACAGAAAATCCCAAAGCTATTGCTACTCTTTTTTCTAAAGAAATAGCATTTCTAAAGGACGTGTTTTCTTTTTTCATGCTTTGTAAGTATTCGCAAAGTATGTTAAACGTGCCACGAAACTTCTGGAAATTGTTTTTGAAGATTTCGTCTTTGTTTACTTGACAGTTCTGTTCCCAAAATCTCGAAGACCGATCCTTTAAATACATATACGATTAAAAATTATTAGGCAAAAATATGTACTAACGGTTACCAATCTCCAAAATCTAGGCGACTTTCTTATTACTGTTTTAACAAGAAGAATTAAATAATACTTTTTTATGCGATTCCTAATGATTCTTTCCAGATACAGGCAGGCGGAAATCACAGCTAGTTGGTTGAGGTTATATAGGATAAACGGGGAGAATATCCAAACTTGTAGTAATAGGCTGAGTTGAATGCACTAGCGGGGCTCTATACAATGGCTAGGTTGCTTTTTGAATGCCCGATATCTCTTAATGAGGTAGGATGTGTAATTTATCTACGCCAGCACCTATCTTGACGGTCTTATGTGACGATGTACCAATTGCACGTGGTGAAATATTCATGGCTCGTCAGCGCCTCCACGTGATTTGCAAGGTTAATGCAGATTGCAACTTTTGTCATATGTTTGTAGCCATATGAATAAATCCCTTGCTGAAGAGCTCGTGCATTCTAATTACTCCTGTATGCAATTCACAAAGCAGCCAGTGAAACACAAAAGCTTCGTGAGGTAGTAAGCTTAAACCCATAAAAAGCATTAGCCCGCAACCAATTTATCAACCATCACTACTGGCTCCTTACATTACAGATATCTGAAAAAATGAAATCAAATGCTTTAGCCCGCGCATGCGACTTAAAGTTTCTGCAATTTTCATAAAAGCACTTTTTTTAAACTTTAATATTTTATTATTTTGCTATTAAAAATTAAAACATTTTCACAGGAAATTGCTACACTACAGTTTTATTAGAGAAAAATATTACGCTTTATATGTAATTTAATTATTTTTTGACCATAGAATCTCTTTTGCTCTCGAATTTGGGGATAATTTTTCTTGATTCAAGTTTTGTTTGTATTAAGCCCTCTCTCGATTTCCTACCACATAGGAACATGGATGCTTCTGTCACTATTTTTACAGAGCATTCTAAAGCTTGCGTATGACATGGCAGTTTTAAAAAAGTTATGTTTTTTCCATCTAGAGTTTTAATAAATACGTTTAACTCTTCATTAGTGACATTCCGAAGATCTGGAGGATCAAAAAACGTTTGCTGCCAATTTATTAGGTCAGTATAGTTATTCGAATAAAAATCTATTTTCGGTACTTGAAATACACATGATTGCTTTCCAGTACATGAAGAGTTTCGAGCTTCTAGAATTCTCTTTGTTGCGAGCTCTCTCACTTTTTTATTTTCGTCCGACAGCATTGACAGCAGCAAATTTTCTGAATGGGCAAAATAGGCGTTATGTTGAATTACGGAGTCTATTATTTGTTTATACTCTGCTAACAGATATCGAGAACTTTTAACCAATTTCCAAAAAGTTTTAGACCCATCTTTGCAAGTTCGATTGGTTTTTATTTTGAACCAGACTGGGGCGTAAATTTTAACGCAATATTCAGCTAATACCTTTAGATTATTCGATGGGTTTGATGTGGAAATGTACAGCCTCAAAATTCTGTTTGCTTTTGTTAACCATCTTGCGTGGGACATTTTTCCTGGGATCTGTTAGCTAAATAATTGGGACACTGTCCAGTAATAACGGATATAGTTATTTCATACTAATATTTTTGAGCTGAACTTAGGTCTTCCATCTTTACTTTCGAAAGTTCACTTTGTATCTTTTCATATATAACGCTTGGTAGGTCTTTGCAATTCCCTAATAAATTACCAATAGGACCAAATAAGCCTGTAGTAGCTCCATCCAGTTAATTAAAAAGATCCTTAGAGGTAATTCATTTAAGTGAAGCATGCAAATAACCCACTGCAAGGGGCGCTGAAGCCTTTCTTCGAAAAGTTTAATTATGCCACTAAATTTTCCAGTGTTGACGACAGTACGATCACAACCGATAGCCATCATATTACCAAGTTTAATGTCCTTTGACAAAAGCAGGTCAAAAATCACTTTTTCAATACTTTTAGAAGTACCATTTAGGGGTACTGCCTAATCAATGTGAAGTGAATTTGTGTTTAAGTCCTAGAGAACTTTAAAGCCCTTAGGATACAGTTATTATTATGTTGCCTCTACAACATCTGCAATGAAAACACACAGAGAAAAGTCTTTACAGTACAAGTAATGAGTAGACTAATGAGTTAAACTTAGAGGTCAATGTGCGAGCTGTTACACTAAAAATAATCATGCAATATTTTACAGGTTTGTTATTAACGAAGTAAGACAGCTTTTTTTTGCTATTAGAAGTTGATTTGAAGAAAAAAATTCTTTTGACAAAGCCTAGTATATATGTTTCAAGTACATACAACTCACTACGAAACCACAACAAACATGAAGCTGATTTTATTCAACACTAAGCTGAATGCGCGATGTTTCCAAAGCGAGTTGATTTTACTCAGCATTGAACTTTGTTGCTTGATTTTTGTTGAGTACAAATTCAGAATGTTTACAAGACGATTTGATTTCGTCTAGCGTTGAAGTTTGTTGTTTGATTTTTGCTGATTACAAATTCAGAATGTTTACAAGACGAGTTGGTTTTACTCAGCGTTGAACTTTGTTGCAAAATTTAGTGTATGATTTTTGGTAGTCACTGATGTCAACATCACTTTAACACCGGGTATTCATAACTTGTTAGTTGTAAACAAAACGATACGATAGCAAAATTGCTAATGGGTGATTTTATAAGAACTATCGGAAATTTAAAAAAAAAACACATATCATTCAGAAAACTGCATGAAATATTTATTTGGATCGATAGTTGGGTCGATATAATTTAATGTTTGAAGATTATTTCATGCAAATGTTGGCCGCGGCTGCGCCTCAAATGGTCCATCCGCTTAGTCCAATTTTGGCATACTCTTTCCAACATTTCGGCCGGTATCTCACGAATAATGTTGGCAATGTTGGCTTCCAGTTCGTCAATCGAAGCGGGCTTGTCGCTATTGACATTAGCCTTAACATAGCCCCACAAAAAATAGACTAGAGGCGTTAAATCGCACGATCTGGGCGGCCAATTGACTGGTCCCAAGCGTGAAATAAACTGTTCACCGAACTCGCCTCTCAATTGGTCCATTGTTTCGCGTGCTGTATGGCATGTGGCACCGTGTTGTTGAAACCACATGTCATGCAAGTCAAGCTCTTCCATTTTGGGCAAAAAAAAGTTTGTTAGCATTGCACGGTAGCGCTCACCATTCACAGTAACGTTGTGATTCGCATCATCTTTGAAGAAATACGGCCCAATGATGCCGCCAGCCCATAATCCGCACCAAAAAGTTGTTTTTTGTGGATGCATTGGTAGCTCTTGCAATGCTTCTGGCTGCTCTTCACTCCAAATACGGCAGTTTTGCTTGTTCACGTATCCATTCAACCAGAAATGAGCCTCGTTGCTGAACACAATTCTTCGATAAAAAAGTGGATCTTCATCTAACTTTTCAAGAGCCCATTGACCAAAAATTTGGCGTTGTGGTAGGTCGTTTGGCTTCAATTCTTGCACCAGCTGTATCTTATAAGGCTTCACACCCAAATCCTTCCGCAAAATTTTCCACGTAGTGGAGTAACAGAGGCCCAATTGCTGCGAACGGCGCTGAATCGATAATTCACGGTCATCACCAACACCGGCCGATACGGCTGCGATATTTTCTTCAGTTCGCACTCTACGTAAGCGTGTTGGTGGTTTAATGTCCAACAATGTAAATTTGGTGCGAAATTTTTTTACAATAGCCCGAATAGAAGCCTCAGTAAGTCGATTAAACTGACCATAAAATGGAAGAAGCGCGCGATGAACTTTCTTAACAGAGCACGCATTTTGGTAATAAAATTCAATAATTTGCAAGCGTTGTTCGTTTGTAAGACGATTCATGATTAAATTATAGACCAAACTGAAGATGTTTGACAGTGACACAAGATACAAAACGTGCGTGAGCTGTCAAAACTAGTGTTGCCAAAAAGATAATAGCAAAAAAGTCACTCGTTAGAACAGCAAAACTTTATATAGGAAAATATTGACTTACTACATTGTTCATATTTTAAAAATTTTTGTTGTTTTACTCAAATTATTTGGTTCAATTTTCATTGTTTAATATTGTACATAAAATTATATTTGCCCAGAAAACAATTGCTTACATACGTACAACAGATATTAAGCAAGTCATTACTGAACTACTTCTTAGTAATGCAGGTGGTAAATACTATGATATTGAAAAGTACGTCCTTAGGTAAGAGCAACACATTACCAAGTTTTCGCTGGGGTGGTTCATTGAAGATGGTTAACTAAATATTCTTTAGATTTATTAATTCATTAGACACATGTGTCCCAAATAGAACTGTACGCTTTGTACAGAGTGTATACTAAGAACGTAAAAATATAATTCTCTGGTGTTTAAATAAATGCCTTAGTGCGGAAAAATTTAAGTCGCAAAAATGTATAAACATATTTAGTTTTCAGATTACAATAGTTAAAAACAATAACCGTTTCTATATTTTTTACTATACACACATACGCAGAAATCAACGAAACGTAATTGCTTCAGAAATAATTGAGCCAAAATAAACAAAACAAAAAATAATTTATTATGAGCATATCTAAAAAATGAAACCTAATAATCTAAAAACAAATATATACTTGCTTTATAAATATTCAAAAAATAATTTAATTAATTTTTTATTACTAATTTTGAGCAGTTTACAAGAAATTGCAATATGAATTTAATACTTAAGCTACGTACACACGGTTGTCAGATCTTACAATATTGTCAGTAAAATTGTCTGAAAATGTATTACAATCGTGTGAACTGCCAATTTTTAACTTACAACGGTTGTCAAAAAAACCATTGTCAATCAATTGTAAGACGACAATGTTGTCAGGCATCTAACAATTGTGAGAACACTCTTTGTCGGCATTGCCAGATAATTGGCTGATATCGTAAGCTTAGTTTTAATTGTCAGCTGCAATGGCATCATTGTCAGAAAAAAGTTTGATGGGCAACACTGCCAAACAGATGATTGTTGATATACATAAGTGGCAATGCCTTACAACATGTCTGACAATTTTTTTCATCTAACAATCTGACAACCGTGTGAACTGACAATTTTTGTTGTCAGATGAATTATTTGTTAGACCATAGTCTGACAATGAAATTGTAAGATTTTCTTACGATCGTCTGAACACACAATTTGCTTCTGCGGTACAATGTTTCATTGTCACTACATTGTCAGCATATTGCCAGATCTTAAAATATTGTAATATCTGACAACCGTGTGTACATAGCTTTAGCACTGTTCTGAATATTAATAGCTTACGATGCCGCCCGTTTTGTTGACTGCGTCGCCATTTTTAGTCCGATCATATATATCGGTATTCGCGGCTTTCTGTCTTGAAGAGCTTTTCACTACCGCGCCAAATTCTACTCATGATCAGTGTTGTCAACTTGGTACGTTTCTCACCATTTTGGATGCTTTTTAAAATTTTTTTGTGCGAAAAAAGCTTTTGACGATGCGCGGAGCGCTTTTTTCTAAATTTTGGTGCGTTTTTTAATTTTCGGTGGCACCGAACCGAATTCAATACAACTTTTTGTTCCAGTATAACAAAATACTTATATCTAAAGAAAAACTAATATTTAATTTTTTAAATTTGCTGCCCCTTTTATTTTTTTACACTACAAAAATAGGTGTTTTTCAGATACGCTTGCTTTTAAATTGGATAATAGTGGGCTTTAAAATGTTTTTTTTTTTAATTTATTATTTCAACGTTTCGTCGGATTTTTTTCGACTTTCTCAGGAGATTTTTATTGTCAATATTTTAATTTTCTTTACATCACTCAGCAATTATATAATAAATGAAAATGGACATCATGAAGCATTTATTTTATAATTTAAAAAATAGTCAAAAGAAGGTATCACATTTTAACCTAAAACTAATATCACAGAACTTGTCAACTTCAAGTTATCTGAACAATAAAAAGTTGGTCATAAAACAAAAGCATATTTGTTTTTATCGTGTTTTTAATATAAAAATATAATTTTTATAAAAATATTTATGTAGGATCCATTGTGCACGGTGGAGCAACTTGCCTAGAAAATTTGTATGAAAAACACTCAGTTTTTTAATAATTTTCATAAAAATTTTTAAACGTGTCGTTCGTTGTGTGTTCTGTAAACAGCACATTAAGTCGAATTCGAAGCTTTTATTAATAATACTCGTATTTGCTAATTTTTTTGCAACTTTGTGAACAACTTATAAAATTGACAAAAAACATTTTCTTTTGTGCGTTTTAAAATTTCATAGTTGACAATGCTGCTCATGATTTTTAAAAACTTGCTTCGTACCAACCCTGTAGTCATGACTGAAATTTGCCGTGGCAGTGAAAAACTATTAAAGATAGAAATGTAGCCCTTATGGTCGGAATAAAAATGGCGGCACAGTGAACAATGTACTAAAAGGGCGTGGCAAAGAAATTAAATAACTAATGTTCGATATTTTTTTTTACATTATCTTTGATCTTATGGGGTGACTGACAAAACTTTGTTTGTATGGAGGGCGAACTTTTGTATATACGTTTGTATATTTATGAAATTAAAAACAGCTTGTTTTCTATGTTTCTCAGCTGTCTATGTATGTCGACATTTCATAGGAGCTACCCTAATCATCATTAAACCTCCGACATCCTTACTATTTATACCACCTACATCCGACCGAAAATGGAATAAAACTATCATGTTTGGGCCGGTGTCTCAAAGTCTATTTTGGGGTTACTTGACCGTGTGCAGGAGAGGGCGAAAAAGCTTATCAGTGACAGTAGGGTATCCAACTCTATTGACTCACTGGAGCATCGATGCAGTTTGGATTTTTCTCTGACGAGATTAGGGAACTTGTTCCCGAAACTCGCACATTTTTACGTAGCACGCGTTCATCGTCCAGAGCTAATGCATTTGTGATCGATTGCCCGGGGAATCGTACTACTCATTACAGAGAGAATTCGTTTTTCAGCCGTACGCTTCGTCTGTGAAATAAGTTGCCTGCAGATGTGTTTCCTATCTGTTGTAACGTTGGAAAGTTCAAGTCAAATGTTCACAAACACTACTACTCCCATTTCATAGGAGGTAGCTCCCATGAAATGTCGACATATAGGCAGCTAGGAAACATAGAAAACAAGCTGTTTATAATTTTTAAATTGTTATCAATAGCAGAATAGTAAATAAAACTCAATTCTAATGAAATTAGCTACATGTTTCTACGAGTATATATTTGTTCTTATAACTTTAAATGCTCTACTTTGTTTTATTAAAGACAACCATGAATTGTTTTTCTATATTTCATCCTATTACTATAAAATAGTTTGTTTAAAAACCACTTAGTTTACTTGCTGACGATTTGCGATAATTCTATTGACGATTTTTTTCCGCCGGATTTGACAATTTTAAACCAGATTTATCTGGCATCTACTCGTATGCTGATAGGTCCAATTTTTTTTTCATAGTTAGTACTCGAAAAGGGGATTAAATATTTTTCAAAGTGTGCACATAGTCGTTACTTTTCAGTTTAGATGAAACTATCATCAAATTTAGACATCCGCCTTTGTTTTGATGACCAGTGTAGTTTTGTTACGAAATATTACTGATAATTCTAAGATATTCATAAGAATATATGAGTCGTCAGATTACGTTTGAAGTTATAAATACATTCACATCTGTTCGCATGCACATGTGATTTTGTTGCGGTTAAGAGGTTTTAGATTCTGGTTATCTGTTTTGGAATTCGTGAGCTGTTTTTGAATTTAACAAAAATGAAACATGACTTTGCACACTTTTCTATGGAAAATGACCTTTATGAACCAGTTGCAAAAACATATCAGATGTTTTGCAAACGAAAATTGAATGTTCAGTTTTAGCTATAAATAGACAAATTCTAATAAATAAAGTTTCGAAATTTCTTATTGAGTTTTGTTTAATTTTCATTACTCATGAAATAAAATTACATAACAAATTAAATCATTTGAAAATTATAATTATTTGTTACAAAATAGATTTCCAAAATTTTTAATTCCTCTTGAAAATTTTTGGCCACGTTCATTTTTTAAACTAGAGACAAGGTGTAAAAAACAATCGAAAAAGTGATTGTCTTGAGCTGAACGTGAACTAAATAGTGCTGAGGGCGTGTTCGTTGTTAAAATATCTGTTTTAATTCATAATCTTCATCAAAATCATTACGATTAAAAAAAATAAATAAATAACGCAGCATGGTATAAAAATAAAGACTCCTTTAATTCAAACCAATAATATGAGTACTTTCTTTATTTAATGTGCTTTCACACTAGCCAACTTAGTTGCGCAATTCTATTTTTTGTTTTTATTTATTTCCTTTTAAACTTGCTTTTGAGTTCACATACAACAATTTAGTTGCGCAACTTTCATTTTGTTTTACTTAAATTTTCGTAATACTGTGAACGGCCCGAAAAATAAACAAAAGAAAATACCAAAAACAAGAATGTGCGAACAAAATGAATTGCTGAGTACAAGCAAGTGTGTACTCAAATAGCAGCAATTCTTCCCCCTTCAAGCTGCTCTTACCTCTCACATCTACAACCACAAGACTTGCGCAAGAGAATTACGCAACTAAATTGCTGTATGTGAAAGTGCTCATAGCATATATTTTTCAAACAGACAATATCTTTCACCAAAGTATTGACGAGGAAGAAGTTCGGTCACCTTCAAAACTGCAATTGAACAAAAAGGTCAAAAACATTAAATTTATCAATAAATACAAGAAGCATAGGAATTTGCTGAAAAGTTATGAGAATCTAAAGATTTTAAATTTTGTTTTAGTACTCAGGCACAAAGTAGAATAGAGGTGAAACGCGACGGAAAAGAGATATGTAATAAGCTTAAAAACTCAGTGTGCAGCACTGTTTTGTACTTTCCGTGTGTTCTGTTTTTATTCGTAAACAATAAATAAAACGTTTTTCCTCGTTCAGGCGAATTTATACAGGTGACTGCAAGCGGGAAGGTGAATTCAATACTATGTATGTTGTTATTGTAAAACTTATTGACAATGTCAAAATTTAAATTCGTCTAAGATTTTTCGGCTAAGAAAAACTGTTATATAGACGTTAAATACAAATTTTTATATTTGTTTGTAATTGATACCAATAAAAAATTATAAATAGCTTTATTTCTATGTTTCCCAGCTATCTATATGTCGACATTTCATAGGAGCTACAGTAAACATCAGTAGACTTTGGAAATTTTTGAAAGATATTCTCAAACATTCAACTTTATATCCCAACAATCTAAATAAATTGTTGAGTATTTAAAAAAAAATGCTCTCATAATACCTGTCAAAACGCAAAAAACAAGCTTTTCTTTACACCTTTCATTTTGTGAGATGACCAGTTGTTGGGTACGACGACGACTCTTCTGTCACACTACCACAATCAATATCATTGTTTTCTAGAGAACGAACTGTGTGAGCATGCGCAGGTGTTTTCACACTTTTTTTACAGATCTTTGCTGGTAAAATTTGCTCACAATTCTCCCGATTGTGGGCACCACAATTAGGATTTGTACGCTCGTTTTCGGCTTCAACAATCATAGAGCGCTGCCTAATTGTGTTCCTTTCTATGGTTCAAATTGTCAAATACTGGGTGTTCGCCGGTAAGGTATACTACTTTGTATTGCCGCCATTTTGGTAAACAATAGTCTTGACAGTTCATACTTGGCAGTCGTGAAGTAAACACGTACAAATTAATATGGAAAATATTCGATAAACCAACGTGTTTTAATCGTTAAAACACTTTATCAAAATCAATAAACGATTTTCATGAGAAGGTCATAATGAGTGACGAGGTACATTTTCATTGGATTGCATATATGCATAAGCAGAATAATCGGTTCTGGGCAATAGAAAGCCCTCAAATTACTCATCAGACACGTTTGCATCTGTTAAAAGCAACAGTCTGGTGTGCAATGTCAGGAGGCATCATTGAACCTTACTTCTTTAAGTGGCGTGACTGTAACTGTGAATGGGGAGCGATAGCGTGATGTGATTGAAAAGTTTTTAACGCCACAACTGGATGTTTTCGGCTTGATTAACATTTGGTATCAACAAGACTGTGCCACATCGCATACAACTAGGATTGCAACGTAATTACTGCCACTGCTTCGGGCTTCTTTTAGTGGGGATATTTGAAAAGCAAAGTTTATGCAAACAAACAAGAAACGCTTGACTCAACTCAATCAAAACGCTTGTGATTAAATTAATGAAATGCCACGAATGCCACGTGAAATATGTGAGAATGTAATTAGAAATGTGCTCAAAAGGGCTCGCAGGACAGAGGCGGACATTTATTTGATGTTGTATTCCATACATAATACCCGACATTAAATAACACATTTGTCTCTTTCTTTTAATCAAATATTATAAGCAAACAAGGTAGTATACCTTCCCGGAGGACACCCTGTACTACAACAAAGAAATGTCAAATTCAGTTGGGCCAAAAACTTGGCGTTACGGTGTGACTCAATACTAACATAGTACATTATGGTTGGACCACCCTTTACTGAAACTTTGCCAGAAAATTTAAAATATTCTTCATTTCAGTCATTCATGTAAAATAATTCCAAAAGAGTGCCTGAATATCAGAAAATATTACTTTTATCGTGGGAATTAACGAATTTTGGTAAAACTTGATGAAGACACTGGACACTAATCAGTTTGGACTCTTTTAATTTCATTATTTTCAATGCTGCGTTTGTTCTGGCCTTTTCGTGTTGTTATTGATAGTTTCAAATCAAAGCCCATAAACATTACTCCCTCTTTCGTACGATGCTCTGCAGATGTAAGGCTCATCCCATGGGCACTAGTCCAATATAAAATAAGAAATATTTTCTTTTTAGTTCTCATTATCTTCTGAAAAAAAATTGAGTGTAAAGTTAAATATTTCAACAAATTTCCAATTCTGCTGGAAAACACATAAAAAACGGCTATTTGTGTTATTATTTTTTTTTAAGTAAATAGTAAAATTATTAATTTGACTGCTTTTGGATCAGTATGTGCATAACTTTATCTGAAGTATTTCAGCAAGTCAAAGTGGCTATGAATAAATATATCACCGTTTTCACACACCGAAAGTTTACTTTGAAAAGTCTTGAGTTTGGTGAAGGCAATAGAAAATAAAGAGTGTAAGAGAGCCGCTCTCTTTTCCCTTGCCACCTATAAATTCAAGACTTTGCAAAGCAAACTTTCCATGTCTGAAAGCGGTATAAAAACTATCTATACAGAGCGAATAAAATAGCTAAAAGGTTGGAACCAGCGTTGCCAGAATCAAGAAGAATGTAATTCTACTGTCATCATGGGCATCTGGCAGTAAGGCCATACTGGCAAGGACTCACGATAATCATTTTCACACCTGTCACCATCTGCACCCCCTGAGGGACAGGTTTTGCCTAGGCGTAAACTAAATCAGATCATTCTTTTTTCTGGGGCATAGACAGGAAAGAGTGCACCGTTACTTGTAGCAAAAAAAAAAAAAAAACTCAAGGAAGCCGCATGACTTATGTTGTGTTAAGGACTTCCGAAACCTGCACCAAGGGTTAAATTGACAGAACGGGGATCAAAAAAGCCCACGGGATATTCTGCCTTGCACATCTCTCAGTGCTGATCATGGTTGAGGTGCCTGCCTTGACTGAAACGTTCTGGCTATGGTTTAGACATAAAATTGCAAAAAGGAGAATTAGTTTTCCAGATAAGTATGATGCAAGCCTGTTTTTGGAGAATAAGAAACCCCGAGGTGCTGTTATATTGCAACAGATACCTGTATTTAAGGAACCAGGAGTGATGGTTAGACGAGTGAGTTGGTTATAAGCTGATGCTCCTAATGCGCTTTGTCCTACCAACTCATTAGGCCTTGTCTTCCACTGACTGTTGAGAAATTGCATACAGGAGGGATTAGAAGGCTCGAAATCTTAAGCAAGGGGTTAGTCTATAGGGCTACAACGCAAAGTTGCGACGTGCTGGTGAATTGTGAATAATTCACCCCGTGGAGTTGGTCCACCATGAGATTAGGCCGTCATGGCAGCCGTGTGCCAATTTCGATATATAGTTGTTTGTATTAAATGCCAATTCGAACTCCTGTGTCAATTTCGAAATATAGTTGTTTGCATTAAGTTTCCAAGGTAATGAAAAGGTAAGTAACTGCCTGGCTCACGATGTCGTTTCGTTACCGTTCGCTAATGTTTTATATTTAAAATAAGTGACTTATAGTGATCTATTATTGACCTAACTGATGTATCCGAGGTAGACAACGGAAATGATATAAGATCAGGGAAAATAAAGCTTATAAACGGAATCGGAATAGATTTTTTAGCCTTAAAAATGATGACGAACGTTTGCGAAACGACATCCTGAGCCAGGAAGTAAGATTGAATATAAAGTTACGAGTATAACGGGTGTCCGCCGGGTTTGTTTTGCCGCCATTTCGGTAAACATTAGTCTTGACAGTTCATATTTGGCAAATTTATTATGGAAACATATTCGATAAACCAACGTGTTTTAATCGTTAAAACATTTTATCAAGATCAATCATCGATTTTCATGAAATAATTATTATGAGTGAATAGGCATATTTTCGTAGGTACGTGAATAAATAGAATAGTTGGTTCTGGGTAATAGAAAACCGTCAAATTATTCATCAGTCACTTTTGCATCCGTTAAAAGTGACAGTCTGATATGCAATTTAGTCTGACATCTTTGAAAATGAAAAAGGTAACCGTGATTGGAAAGCGATATTGTGATATGACTGAAAACTTTTTAACTGCATGCTTTGGGCTTCATTAACATGTGGTGTCAACGAGGGGGTGCTACACACAGACTAATAGTGTTTTCTTTTCTGATAAAAAAATGCTGCCCTTCACCCTTAAAAAGTTGTACATGTGTTATTAGCACAAAAGAACAAAAAAATGCTAACAAAGTGCCATTTAATAATAATGTACACTTAGCGTTTCAAATATATCATGACTACTTTTAACATACCAACGTTTTAATCACTATTTTTATCTTATACAAGCTATCATCAGCAGCACCGTTTACTCATCTACAATAACAAAAGAATTTCATATTTGCATAAACACGTATGAAACAATGATGTAAAAAAGGGCAGTATCTCCACCTTACTCGAAGTACAGTGTAAGACATGCTACATGTTTTGCCAGTTTTAAGTGCAGCATGTTTTGAAAAGAACAAGATATCCTTTAATAGGGTATAAAATTTTTTAGAAAAGAACGTGTTGAACCACTATATGTAGCTTAGGTGTAACATTTTTATCAGAGAAGAAAACACCACAAGCTTCAATGGAGCTACTGCGAGTAGTATACTTTAACGGCGAACACTTGGTATATGAACGTATGTACATCGTATGCAACGATACAATACTTCCAGCCAATCTAGTCATTAAAAATTGTTATATTCAATCCTACTATTGTTGTAAACAACCAAAGGTATTATTAGAACATTTCTCTTTTGAAATTCTTAATAAATTATTAAAATATTCTGATAACATAGATAAATATTTGAAAATATTTTTCAATATTTAACTATAGAGCGCTCGGCGGTACCTGACAGAATAACGATACGACGTACTAGTGAACTGATGCTGCAATCACTGAAATATTGTACAGCTATCGCCGCTGATAACGCTTACTCCCTCGATATTTAAAAAAAAAATGTAGGTTCAGCATTGCTGAGATTATTACGAAACTTTTTAATATGTGCCTTAAATATGGTAAATTTTTGGATTGCTGGAAACTTTGTTGTTTTGTACCAATTTTTAAATCAGGTGATCGAAGCCTAATAACTAATTATAGACCTATAGTTAAACAGAGTCCATTTGCGAAGATTTTTGATAAAATTTTAAAGGATAAACTTTTCGACCTCGTTAAGGGTTTTATTTCCCATCAGCAACATGGTTTTATGCCTAATAGATCAACTTCTACTAATTTACTTATTATAACTCGTGATATTATAACTGCAATGGAGCGTAGATTACAATGTGATGTTATATATACAGAATTTGCAAAGGCTTTTGATACAGTTAGTCATCATCTTTTGTTATGTAAGCTTCGTAAATTTGGCCTTTCAAATAATATATTACTATTTTTTGAATGTTTCCTTATTAACAGAAAACTTATAGTTAAAATCGGAAACGCTTCCTCGTCATTTTTAATAGATGCTTATTCTGGTATTCCGCAGGGAACACATATTGGGCCATTACTTTTTATACTTTTTATCAATGATTTACCATCAACTTTTAAGTTTTCTAGATGTTTGTTATTCGCTGATGATTTAAAATTATACTCTTGTATCTCCAGTCTGGGAGATATCAAGATTATCAAGCTGATCTTGATAAATTATCTGACTGGTGTTCTGAAAATGATATATATATATATATATATATATTAATATATTAAAATGTTCTTCGATGTCCTATACTCATATCTTAAGCCCATTTAAGTTCGATTATTCTATTAATGGCCTCTCAGTTAAACGTGTAGCTGAAGTAAAGAATTTAGGCGTATTTTTTGATAGTAAATTGAGTTTTTCTATCCATATTGATTATGTTGTTTCTAAAGCCTATTGTATGCTTGGTTTCATACGAAGAAATTCTAAAGATTTTAAGAATGCATATACCCTGAAATCCTTATACATTTCTTTCGTCCGCAGTATTTTGGAATATTGTTCTATTATCTGGAATCCCTATCATGTAGGTACATCTAATCGTATTGAACGTATTCAGAAACTTTTTACTAAGACCGGTTTAAAGTTAATATGGCCTTATGAACTGCCTTCTTATGACATCAGAAGAAAGTTATTAGGCTTGCAATCATTAAATGATCGCAGAACTTGTTCCTTGCTATTGCTGGCCTATAATATTTTATCTAACAATATTGATTGCCTAGAATTAAAAAAATTATTTTACCTTATATTGTCCTACCAGAAAGAAATAATCGTTGTATTTGAGGAGAGCTGTCTAAGGACTAATTATACGAATAATGAACCAATTGCAAGATGCTTACATTTATGTAACAACTTGTTTCCTTTGTTAAATTTTAAAGTTAGTTTTAGTTCGTTTAAATTTATGTTATTTAAATATTTTAATTAAAGTGTTCAGTAATCTGTAAGGATATAATTCAGTAGATGAAATAGTAAATAAATAAATAAATAAATAAATAATGATATATCGGCATGGTAGTGGATTAATGTCTTACCACTGATGTCTTTCTTGTTAACGCTCACCTCTGGAGATGAAGATATAGCAGCAGACTGTGCAGTCACCGAAGTAGTGTAGTGCAAACTTATTTCTTAACGGAAATTAGTATTTGTAAAATGCGTAGCCATTAAAAAGCGGACATTCCAAAGCATATGAGTATTACAAAGGTTTCATAATGTGCTACAAAATATTTTAGGTGTTATAATGTAGGAATGCGATTATCATTTTCCACGAGCAATATGCTGAAAAATTCACTCATTGCAATAAAAGTCCCATTGTACAAGTACTAGTATACTCCAGACCCCTAAAATAAATTATAAATAATAGTTTTTCCTTATTTTTTTTTTCAATTCCACTTCAATTCATCTTTTTCCCTTGGTTCGTTGACTGTTTCCAATTTTTAACATTCCCAAGAGTATTTCGCTTGATTTTGCTTTCTATCGTTTCCCATTATTTGAAGTCGTACTACATATATTTTCTGTATACTCAAGCCAATGGCTTAAAATATGAGAACGAGTGAGTGCTCTGTGTGTTGGTCTCTATTATACCTACACACTTTGATGGCAGGCAGCCATATCTGAAATTTTCCACTAACTTTTTTGCCGCCGCAACTGCAGGCAGCTACGATTTAATACTGCTGCTTGGCAAAGATGACGCTGAAACTTACGATAATGATGATGATGATGGTGGTGGTGGTAGTGGTAGTGTCGTTGCTGCTGTTCCAAATAATCATCTTAATCATATTATGCCGTACAATGAATTATTTAGAGAGAGAAAAAAAAAAATATCAAAATGTGTTTAACAGAACAAACAAATTCTATAAATGTAGAACCAACTATAACAATGGATGGGTCTCATGATATAAAATCTTTTCCTTCTTAGATATTTTCGTATTTTGTTGTTGCTGCTTTAGCCATTAATCGTGCCAATTCAAAAAAATGAGAAATTTTCTGTTTTACCAAATACAATTAATGGGTATATAAACCGATGCATAGAACAAATGATAATAGATAGAGAACATAAAACTTGCTTTTGCCAAAAATCTACTATCTACTAGTATTCTATAAATGGCAAATAATGCCATCATAGTTACCGACTGACTGACTCACTCTAGCATTACACTTTGATAAAATTATACAAACATACATATACATAGTACATCTTTAGATATATGTGTGTATGCACATACATATACGTACATACATATGAACGTATTTACGTAGGTAAGTATAACCAAACGACTCGCCTTCAATTTTAAATACCATACCCCACGTAACGTAAATAAATACGACGTTATCAGATTGAGAAATTAGGTATGAACCAACCAACTATAAACTAGTACTGAAGAGAAATAATACCAAGTCAAGTCAAGCCAAACTAAATTTCAACAAAACCAAACAAATGGAATGGATAGAATTCGAGCCAACTGATGAAGTCAGTCAGACAAGTTATGGCGTACAAAATGAAAAAGTTGAAAACGTTTTTACGTTTTTCATTTCAAGTTATCAAGACTTTATTTATACTCGTAGTATAGAAATTTGAATACATAAGTAGTATTTGAATATTTATGTATGTCATGGCAAAGAGTCTTATACGAAGCATGTGACTTTAGCATTCGTTCATAATCGGGGCTTCGTTTATTGTTTGAATTTGTTGTTGTTGTTGTCGTTGTTGTTGCTGTTGTTATTTATAAGCTAATATATCGTTTTTGTTTGGCACGAAGCTGAGCTGAGGTGAAAACAAAAAGAAAAACCTACTGTGTTCACTTTGTACGTACATATATGTATGTGTATACGTCATTCTGTTACAGCATACAGTGGTGCGGAAAATTGTGGAAAAAAGTTGGTTCAAAATCTATACACTCATAGAAAAAACCATCTTCATATTGATGACGGCGGGTCATCAGAATTGTGATATCAATAGTATGTAAATAGTCATCAGTAATATGATAATATAAATGGAATAAAATTATATATTTGACATCAATGCATATGCATGTATGTAAGTTATGAACTATGTTGACTAAGCTAAGAAAAAATACGACTATTATAACAAAAATGTACAATGTTTAGCAAATTATTTGAATTATCTATGGGTGTACTATGTTTTAGTTACTTTTTATTTTACTACATACTATATGAACGTATGTACATCATACTTTGACCATTTTTGGCAGAATTTGTAATACTCGTGTATGTATATATGTATGTATATTTTACAAGTTTAAAAAATAAGACTATGTACTTAGGATAACCTACAGACAAATAACTTAGGGTCAATAAACAGCCTTATTTTGGTCAGTTATTTACTATCGTATATTTACCAGTCACACTTGTGACCTCGGCTCATTGAAATAAGTGAAAAACATTCAGGTCTAGAAGGTAACTTTTTTCGACAGACTGAACTATAGGAAAAGTATCCCATAGACTTAAATGTGAGTTCACTTACCCTCATGCGAGATTATAAATGGGGATTGTATATTGGGGATTATAAATGAGGATAAGAGCAATTGTACTATGACCTGCATCTACAATCCTTTACACCAATAACTCAATGGCCTAGTATAAATTCCGAACCTTACAGTAAACTGAACCAATTAAAAGCAATCCACCATTATTCGCTGAAGCTCAAATGTAATATTTTTAATACTTGTAAAAAAATATATATTTTTTATAAGTCAATATATGCTTAAGTTGTGTATATATATTTGTATACAATGTGTAACTAAAACAAAAAAACTTTGTAAAGAAAGGTCCACAATTTTAAATTAGTACCTACAGTGAGCGTCGTCTTTCTGATAATTGGTACTCTTTTCTTCCATTTCCTGCACCACAAATTCGGTTTCATAACCTGCATCTCTTTTCAGCTTTGATACTGATTTGCGGCCTTTGCTACATATATGTATTATCTGCCTTTGATGGGAAATTAAGTTTCAATAAATATGTAACTTTTTTAAATTCTGTAATTAACGAATTTCTCTTTTTATTAAATACAGAGGATAGTTATAAAAAACGATACATGCTTGAAATGCTACAAATTATAAATGTAACAATAGAAAATAGAATGAATTTTAGAAATGATACAGAAAATTTAGCTAGTAATTATAGGCATTTAATTTATAAGAATAGAATAAGAAATTAACATTTTAAGAATGTTGTTGTTGTTGTTGTATTAAAATATTTTCAAAAACGGTTTTTGTATATGATTTTTATTGTGACAGTTTTTGTATGTTAAATTCAATTTTAGGTGTAGATATGTTATATATGTACTTATGTATGTTAAATATTTTTTCATGTTATTTGTTTTCTGTCACAAAAATTTTTTCGAATTTTTTCAAAACAAATTATAACAATTATTTTCCTGAAGAAGTTTTCCAACGGCAAACGAAATATTGCATAAATTTATTAAATATTTTTATAAAAAACGACCTCGAACATTACAAATTATTAAAAGAAGAAAATTATTAAAGCTTAATAATATTTTTACATTTAACTGGTATGTATTTTTGAATAAACGCCTGTAGAAAAGAAAAAAAAAAATCTTTAAATTTCACTACTTTAGTTAATTTAAATGCAAACACAATAGTTGAAAATATCAGCAAATTTGAATAACATATTTTGTAGGTTGTAAAAAACCAACATTTCGCCATGTTCACACTCCATTTTGCAATATTTAGGTAAGTTTTTGGTTTAGTGTAGGAAAAAATCAAATTATTTTACATCAAATGAAGACTTACCTTTTTATAATTATAACAAACATTTATTAATTACGTATTTTTTAAGCAATATATTTGTTATTTATATATTTTATTGTTCAATTTATATTTTAAAATTTTTTACAAACACACACGTATACATTTTACGTCCACTTTTGAAAATATTTTTAATTTAAATGAAAATAAAAAATATTTGTTGGTTTTCACAGAAATTAAATTCACTGCCTACTAAACTAATATAAAAAAAAGTAAATATTTCGATTTCAAGTACACATTTCTTAAATTTTAGGTTTTTTTTTCATTACTTTAAAGTAGTTTTGTTCATAAAACAAAGAACTCGACATACTTATTTTAAGTTAATACCCAAAGTTGAACTAGATTTTAGGAAGCTTTTTACTAAATTTTATGTTTTTCATACAAAATTAGAATTACTTAATTTAAAGCTAAAATACCTTAACTATTATGAAGTTTTTACTAAATGCAAGTCAATTTATAGTAGTTTTAAAAAATTATGTACTTTTTGTAAGTAAGGATATATAAGTAAAATTGGGTAATATTTTCAAGTTGGGGTTAAGTTTAGACGAACTTCGTGTTTACTTCCGAGAAGTACTATTTCTTTGTCTAAAGTTAATTTAAACTAAATTCAAGAAAATTTCAGGAACTAAAACTAAGTTCACGTCTACCTAAAATTTAGTTCATACTTTTTTTTGAGTGTAGTGTAGCGATTACGAAACAGCTAGTTGTCCCCCAGCTAAGGATTTGATTATTATTTTTCTTGTCTTCTTCAATCAAAATCTATTGATCACAGCAAATTTATATTGCAAAAAATTCTTCTTAAGAAAAACTTAAGAAATGGAAACCTTGAACTAAGAATCCGAAAAAATTGTTTAACGTTTTTATAATATTATGATACAATTGATTATACATCGAGTGCCATGGTACCAAAATGAAAAATTTGCATCAATGTGGTTCGATATGCAATGCGGTGATTTGTCACAGCTTATAATAATCGCAAGAAAATATAACAAAACATTTTTTTTATTGGCTGCACCAGTTAATTATCAACTTTTTCAAGTAAAATAAGTAATTTTTTTATTGTAATTGTTTTTATTGTAATACTGACAATTTCTATTTGACGGCTTCGGAAATACCACTGTAGAAATAAATATCTTCAGAGATGAGTCCAAATTACCCAAAAACAAAAATTTGTTGCTTATTACAAATGGGGCAACTTAGAAAACATTGCTGTTGTTCGCGATAGTGTGGCAGAAGAGTTGCCAACCTATCATCGCTGTGTTCGCTATCGCGAACGGACGAACTTCTTGCGACCAGTAGGATAAAAACACTTTCCTCACAGCCAATGAAACAATGGCTCGTTCAATAAACCAAGAACAAATGAAGAACTAAAGGAAAATATAATTTCAGAGGCATTGAAAATAGCAATAATGGATAGAGGTATGCCACCTAAGTCATGGCGATCATTTGGCCAACATTCTGCCTTGCAGATCTCTCGGTGCTGATCATGTTTGAATTACCTAAAATCGCAGGAAGAAGAATTAGTATCCCTTATGACTATGGTGTATGGCCGGTTTTCGGGAGCTAAAAACCCCCCGGAATGCTATTGTTTTGCAACAAACAAATTGTTGCTTTTTTTTCTTGGCGCTAAAAGCACAATTTGAGTTAACTAATTCTGCTTTATCTAAAGCAGAATTGGGAATATATTTAACTCGAAGTGAGCCAATTACATCGGGGTTTTTGGGAAAAGAAATAAAAAGCGGGTTAATATTTCTTTTCTAATAAATATAAAGTAATTTATTAATTATTCACCTGAGTGGGAAAAATCTTTGATGAGTTGAAACTAAAGTTGCTTGCACTGGGTTTTCTCTCGTTCGAGCTGGTACGTCAAGCGTATGTAAAGAACCCGGAGAACCAAACTAAAATTTTTAGATTTACAAAGTTCCGTTGCTTTACAGAACGTGTTCTGTGTATATCAACTTTTCAGAAAGTTATTCTTTCAAACAATTGAGCTTTTTATTCGCTAATTTAGCTTCTAACATTGATACCAATAAAAAGTTATAAACAGCTTGCTTTCTATGTTTCCCAGCTATCTATAGAAAGCAATCTGTTTATAGTTCTTCTCTCAAATAAAAGTTCTAGAAAGAGCAAATTAACTTGAACAAATTTTTGTTTGCTACGCTCAATTTAGGTCCCCGCTAAGGTCTTCAAAATTAGAAATATACACCCATAGAAAAAACCATCTTCATATTGATGACGGCGGGTCATCAGACAGCGTAGGGAGTAAAGTAAAAAGAATAACCACGAAGCAGAGAATGAGAATATGTGTTCAAACAAAGCTTACACACAACTAAATTATGATAATGCGCCAAACAGACATTATATTGATGGCAGGAAGTCATCAAAAGTATTATCACAATTTTATTAATTCTCATTGGTTTCTTGCAGATGGTGGAATATAAAGTTACGTGTTTGAATATATTTTTGAAATCATTAAATTGAACCGGAGTTTAATGTTGATGATAGCGCACAATGGTATTGATGATATGTCGTCAGCAAATTTACTTCCCGTGCCATTTTTCTGATGTTAATGAGCTATCATAGCAATGAGATTGAATCCAAATTGTAGTAGGTCTGATGTTAGTGCGCCATTCTATTGATAATATTTTGTTATTACATTGACTTCATTTAGTAATTTCTTCGGTATTGGATTGATAACATGGCTAATATCAAACGTATTCCCATAAAGCATCCCCATGATGTCAGTATGACATTTCATTGATGAAATAATTGTCATAATTGCCGCTGTTGATAATTAGGACAACTGATGTAGTGGTTGACATCACAGCGACGAAAAGTGTCATGGGGTCAAAAATGATGACATTTGGCATTGCATTGATGTTAAAATACATCACAGTTATGACCGGTTTTCTATGAGTGTAATCGTATACATCTTCAGATCTATTATGAGGACAGTATTAAAGAACTGAAACTTTATGACAATATATCGATTTTTTCGCAGTGTAGGCAAAAAATAATTTGAATCGAGAAAGAAAAATTTATACCCTTCTCCTTTAAAATTTTTCGTCAAACATATGCCATGAAAACTTCTCGTATACTAGTTATTCTATAAAATTTCTTGTTTTGAACCTAAGTACCTATTACCAATAGAACTAATGAATTTATTAATTTATTTGAAACAGTACTTAAATTGTGTTCTTTTTTCTGTTGTATTAGAACATAACATATTTCCCAGAGCTAAATTGTTTTACATATTTTACACACTGGGCACACTGCTTATTTTGTAGTCAACAAAAGTTGAAAATAACGCTCGCATGTATTTTATATTTAACATATTAAAGTCTGTTGTCGGTGGACCTCAATGTGTTTTATACTGAAGTCAAAATATACCAAAATATTAACTAATAGTTGTCAAAGCTGTCAACGTATGTTAGAAGTTGCTCAAGTCGAATTCTCTGAATTTTGAAATTACTTTTATGAATTTTTTCATTATTTTTCAACCATTGTAACTTTTTATAGAAAAAAAGAAAAAAAATTTCATTAGATTATTTTAATTAAAACCTTCATAAAAGTAATGAAACATTTTAATAAGAAACATGACTTATTTTCATTAAAAGTATAAAAGACAAATCATATGATTAGTGGAAAAATTTCTCTAGATGAAAGAATCAATTTCATAAAGCACATGAAAACTGTACATTAAATTAATGAAAAAGTAACATTTATTTAATGAAGTAACTTCTTTGTACTAATGTAATATATTCATTAAAAATATGAAACTCCTTCATAAGGTCAATGAAGTTATTTCATTTATCTAATTTTATTATTCATTGAGCACCTGAAAAATTTACATTAAATCAATGAATAGTTACATTTGTTTAATGAAATAATACCATAACACACATTAATAAAATATGTTCACAAATGTACGTAATAAGATCAATGGAATTATTTCATTTATTCATTGATACTTTATTTCATTACACAAACAATACTATTCCTTGCTTTTGCGAAATTGTACCTAATTATGATAAAAAAAAATGTTGAACAAGTATTCACCAAATAAAACAGATTTTATTAATTCAAATGACTTCAATACACTGGTATTTAAATTTTTTAAACTATTATTATGCTGATTTGAGTACATGCACATATGTACATACATATCCAAGTTCGGTAGCCAGAAATTTATTTGTCATTGATCTAATGAATTCTATTTCATTGGAATTATGAAACTAATAAAACTTACATTTTAATAAAAAAAACTTGACATTTTTTAAACTGTAGCTTAAGATTAATAAATGCCCATTAATATATTTTACCAAAATTCAAAGTATTTAAAAAAAATTAAATTTTGTTGTAGTCATAAATCCAATGATTTTTTTTAATGAAACTGTGAAACTTAACGAAACAATTCTGATGGAACTATTTCATAATATATATATGAAGTTTCATGCATATTTTGAAGAGTTTTCATTGGATTAATGAAAAATATTTAATGAAACAGTTTCATTAAATATAGGGTGTTTTTTTAAGCTAGATAGAACTTTAAATTGTAAAAAGTAACACAAAAAATTAAATTTTGATGAAACATTTTTTTTATTTGTTTCTGTATACTCTGACAAATCATCATGAATAGACTCACGCTTGAACAACGCTACGAAATTATCCAAATTTACTTTGAAAATCAGTCGTCGATTCGCGCAACTTATAGACGCAAAATTGTGTTCAGCGATGAGGCGCATTTTTGGCTTAACGGGTTTGTTAATAAGCAAAATTGCCGCATATGGAGTGAGACCAATCCACAAGAGACCCTACAGACTCCATTACATCCAGAAAAATGCACTGTTTGGTGCGGTTTTCATGCTGGTGGCATCATCGGACCTTATTTCTTCAAAAATGAGGCCGGAGCTCGCGTTACGGTCAATGGAGATCGTTACCGCACCATGATCAATGATTTTTTGTTTGAAAATATGGATGACATTGATCCGGAGGAGATGTGGTTTCAACAGGATGGCGCTACGTGCCATACGGCGAACGCAACCATCGACTTACTGAAATCAAAATTTGGCGATAAGTTGATTTCGAGAAATGGACCTGTCAATTGGCCTCCAAGGTCGTGCGATTTGACACCTCTCGATTATTTCCTGTGGGGCTACGTGAAGTCACTGGTTTATGCTGATAAACCAGCAACAATTGACGCCTTGGAGGCCAGCATTGTTCGTGTTGTTCGTGACATACGGCCAGCAGTGCTCGAAAAAGTGGCCCAAAATTGGACGTCCAGAATGCGCTTCGTCAAGAACAGCCGCGGTGCCCATATGCCCGAAATCATTTTCAAATGTTAATGTCACGTATTGATCTTTCGAATAAAAAAAAATTTTGATTACAATTTAATTTTTTGTGTTATTTTTTACAATTTCAAGTTCTATCGGGCTTAAAAAAACACCCTATATATGACGCATAATTCTTTCAGTGTATCAGTGTACAAGCATTTTGATGTAAAAAATGTGTAAATATATTCATATGTTGCTTAAAACTTGTGCTGGCTCTCATTTGCGCGGAATTTACCCAAAAAGTAAAGAACCACAACCAGAGTTGTTAACTATTTACCAGGGTTGTCAACTATTTATGTTATAACCAAAACGGCGCCGTGAACATACCTGAAAAGCGCTAGAAACCTCTATTTTAAACATTTGCACAAAAAAAAAAAAGTAGACAAATAGCCAAAATATGAAGGTTTAGTTGAAACAATAAAAAAAAAATTTTTTTAACAGGGGATGACTCCTTTATTTTTGCAGTTAAACGATATCCCCTGTTGTAGCAGATATTACTATGGAAAATTTATTGGAATCATGTCTTCAGAAATTGAGAGTTAAACCTAAAATCTTAACTAAGTACGTAGATGACTTATTTTGTATTATAAATAAGAACTTATTTTTACGAATTCTTAGATTTTGTGTAATTGATAACAGATATTTTCAATATGATAATAAAATCTTTTCACAAAATAAGGGGCTTCGTATGGGATCTCCAGCTTCCCCTGTTGTAGCAGATATTGTGTTGGAGAATTTATTGGATTCATGTCTTGAGAAATTGAGAATTAAACCTAAAATCTTAACTAAGTACGTAGATGACTTATTTTGTATTATAAATAAAGATGTTGTTAGTTTGTTATTATCAACTTTGAACTCTTTTGACCCATGCATTATATTCACTATTGAAAGTGAATTAAATAACAGAATTGCATATTTAGATACATTAGTTATGAGAAAAGGTAATAATTTATTAATAGATTGGTATCAGAAACCAACATCTTCTGGAAGAATGATAAATTATTTCTCAAAACATCCAAAGAAAGTGATGATAAATACAGCTAAAAATCTTATGGACAGAGTATTTAATATAAGCGATATTAGATTCCATAAGAAGAATAAAATCATTTTGAAGAGTATATTATATGAAAATAGTTTTCCTAAAAACCTTGTTTGCAAACTAATTAGACAGTATGATAGTAGTAATAGATTAGATGTTAGTATGGAAGCAAAAGTATATAAATCGTTAGCTTATGTACCTGGATTGTGTGAAAGGTTACAAAGGACTAGTATATTTGATAAAAGAAAGTATAAAATAACACATAGGATTTATAAAACAATGGGTGGATTATTTAGCAAAACTTATTTAGTAAAAGATAGATTGAATGAATAAGATATGTTAAATTTAGTATACAAAATACCTTGTGGCGGTAATGATAACGAACGATGTGATAAGGTTTACGTAGGAACAACAAAGAATAAATTGAAGACTAGATTAGCAGGACATAAGTCTGATCAGAAATATAGAAATATCACAGAAGACGGCTTTGTCGATACATTGTCGACATTATAAACAGAACTGCTTTAAAGCTTAAAAAAAATAAAATCGGTGCAGACTGTATGTATCTCGGGTATATATGAAACGATATAGGAAATTTTCATTTTCGGTATTTGGTAACCTTACCAGAACTGCTTTTAAGCAAAGAAAAAAGTCATTTAAGTACTCTTACATTTTTATGAAAAAATCGTATTAGACTATATCCCGTGTATATATGAACCGATATCAGCATATCTCTCAGAGGAATGGTGCCATTCAATCCATCATTTCGACAAAAGTAGGGTGGTGGCTCTTGATATTTCAAAAGCGTTTGACAGAGTATGGTGGCATGGTGCACTACTAGCAAAACTTATTGCTTTTAGTGTCGGTGATGACTTTTCTCGGTTTATGTCGAGCTTTCTCAGAAACCGCACTATACGAGTTGTTAATGAGATTCATCATCAAGATTAATTCAGGGGTACCACAAGGCTCCGTTCTTTCTCCTACCCTATTTCTTATTTTCCTCAACGACCTTCTCTAACAAACTTCCAACATTATCCACTCTTTCGCGGATGATAGCAGCATTTGTCACTCGTACTCTTCCAGTTATAGGCCCAGCCTATCAGAGATCGCTGCCTAGAGGCTAAATATGAATGATTCACTGAATAGTGATCTTCTATTAATCTCCGAATGGGGTCGTAAAGTAACAGTAAACAGGGTCACCTATAACGCTCGTAAGACCCAATGTTGGTGTATGGTGTAAATATTGAAGAATCGGATGCTCTTGATGTTCTTGGAATGAAGATACAGTGTGACGTTCGCTGGAATGAACACATTTTTCATGTCTCCGAAGTGCCTCGGTTTTTTAAAACGGTGTAAGATGCACTTCACTCCATCCAACCTCCTTACTATTTATACCACCTACATCCGACCTAAAATGGAATACAATTCTCATGTTTGGGCCGGTGCCTCAAAGTCTATTTTGGGGTTACTCGACCGTGTGCAGGAGAGGGCGAAGAAGCTCATCGGTGACAGTAGAATATCCAACTCTATTGACTCACTGGAGCATCGACGCAGTGTGGGGTGCGTTACTCTGTTCTATCGTTACTTCAATGGATTTTGCTCTGACGAGATTAGGGGTCTTGTTCCCAAAACGCACACATTTTTCCGTAGCATGCGTTCATCGTCCAGAGCTCATCCATTTGTGGTGGATTGCCCGGGGAATCGTACTACGCATTAAAGAGAGAATTCGTTTTTCAGCCGTACGCTTCGCCTGTGGAATATGTTGCCTGCACACGTGTTTCCTGTCAGTTATAACGTTGGAAGGTTCAAGTCAAATGTTCACAAACACTACTCCCTCTTTCCCCCTCCCCACAACCTTCCTAGTTCCGGTACAATGCACTGCATATGTAGGGTTCATCCCCTGAGTACTGGTCCAATAATAAAAAAAAAAATTTTTCATTCTCCATATTTATATAACCTTATTTTATTACCAGAACTGCTTTAAAGAAAAAAACGTTGTTGAAGTTCGCTTATGCGACATTATCATTAAAAACCCGGTTTAGGCTATATATGGACCGATATCGGAGAAAAAAAATTTTTTTTGGCTCTGAATCGCCATGTTTAATCATTGTGTGGAGTTTGAAGCAAAACAAGTAATATATTTTTTTTCATTTTCATACAAAATTACAAAGAATAATGACTTTCTTCGGAATTTTGAATATATCTCAGCTATATGTGAACCGATGTTACAGAATTTCAATAGCAGCCCCATGAATCGATGGGGTAAAAGAATGGTGAAAGGAAAACTTTTCTAAGTCTAATGGTTTTCTCAGAAACGGACATCGCTAAATCGAATTTTCTGTCAATGCGGATTCTGAATATGTATACTTTATAGGGTTGGAATTGAAAATTGTAGGAGTTACAAACGGAACCACAAACTTATATATACATTTAACATTGTTGTGATGGGTATAAAAATTAACTTCTTATGTATGTATATGAAAACAGTTACAATTTTTTCCTTTTAACTAATATAAAGAAAACAATTAGTCTTTTTATTAAAAAAAAAATTATTTAAAAAATTTTAAATGATAAGTTTTTTTAACTATTGCTCTATAAATTATTATAAGTGACAAGTTTGTCATCTCTAATTAATAAGCAAACAAAATAAGAAGTAGAGGCAAATTTCGCAACTCTTCACTTCGGCGACATTTTTAAAATGAACTTTAACTTTTCTGTGAAGACTTCTTGTTTGTCTTTCAATAAAATCGTCTTTTTCAATAAAGTCGTCTATTTCATTGACATTTTTTTTTTATTTATAATACGTATAAAGAAATTTCATGAAAGTACTTTCCTGTGTAAATGTACGGTAAGATACCCAAAAAGTATGTGAACAAAAAAAGCTACTTTAGCGGATTTAAAAAAAACGTTGATTCGAAAAAATGTGACTTTTTAGATACCGCAAAGCGCTAAATTTAGCGTGAAGGGCGCTATATTGGCAACCGTGGCCACAACTATTATTATAGCAGTGACGTGAGGAGTGGTGACTTTATTTCGCGCTAAATTTTTAAGAAACAGCTGACTACCGAACTTGTGTACGAGTGTACGCAAATATTGTTTTCCTTTGAAAAAGAGAAACTTGTTTAGTAAAAAAAAGTTCATGTGATGTCGCATGAGGCTCTAGTAATATTTCTTTGTTCATTATGATTTATGCGTGTTTTAATTACATACGTTTTTTTTTATCAAAATAAAACATATATACTAAACCCGATGTACATATCGCTCCTTTATTGCAACATAGCCATATCTCAAAAAATGAGCTTTTCGAGCTAACAATGCAGATTTGTTAACAGTACCACCTTTTATATTGTGGCAAAAACTTATTCAAATTACCTTTAAATTGTTTCCTTTAGGAGATATTTTCTGAAAACTGTTTCTAAGACTTGTATGGAAACTAAAAATTTGAAATTCGTTTTTATCGAAACTAGCTTTTTTGAGTTATGACTATATTGCAATAAAGGAGCGATATGTACAAACCAGAAAATTTTTGATTTAAAAATTATAAAGTTCAACAAAAATTTAACAAATTAATATTTAAATCTCTGGGTGCGGAGAATTATTAAAATATGTTAATAACTAAAAAGAAAAACCGCTAGTTCTGAGACAGCAAACGCTGTACAAACAATGCGGGCAATTAACAAAATACATATGTGATTCAATATGGGATGAATATAGACAGGGAATAATTCAATGGTGGCTGAGTGGTTAAATCAGCAGTTCATGATACGTCATGACCCGAGTTCAAATCCCAGTGGGTGCTGATGAGTAGTGTAGCGACTACGAAACAGCTAGTTGTCCCCCAGCTAAAGATTTTATTATTATTTTTCTTGTCTTCAATCAAAATTTATTGATCAGATTTAAACGTATGATAAGCTAATTATTGTTTTTGGATACAACGTTAGGAAATTTTTCTTAACAATTGCTTACCGCCACACTAAGGCTTACTATAAGTTGCCCGCTGTTTGTGTTGTATGTAGCGAACTTCACGGCACAACTCAGTGCAATAAGTCAAAGGCCGATGCAAGTGTTAAGAAATGCAGTAACTGTGGAGGTAACCACACTGCAAATTATAGAGGTTGCCCTGTCTATACTAATTTTAAGCGACAAATAAGTCATCGGTTTCTCCAGCAGCCAAATGTCATTAGTAAAAACAATTTTCCCCAGGTAGGCCATTCAACCAACTACACAAACACGCAGAATTCCAAACAATTTTCATATGCTAATGTGGTTAAATCTGACCAAAACTTGAACCAGGACCCCAAGCCCCAAAATTCCGATCCAAATTTTAGTAACCTAGAGGCAACTCTGCAGACTCTTGTTCAGTCCATAAACACTTTTACCGTTTCTATGATAAACATGATGCAGTGAACGCTAAAAATGCAATCCACTATTTTACAGGCAATTTTAAAAAAATGAATTGGTTAAAAATGTGTTTCTGGAACGCAAACGGCATTCGCCAACACAAAAATAAACTTGAGCACTTCCTTATGGAAAAGCAAATCGATATAATGCTGATTGCTGAAACCCATTTGCCAACCAACAGTTATTTCAAATTTAATGGGTACACACTACATGATACAAAATATCCCCGTGGAAGATCTTGCGGCGGTTCGGCAATTTTGATAAGGACCAGAATTAAGCACTATCTAATGAACGAGACACGTGAGGAATATCTCCAAGCTACAAATATGTATATGCATTGATTATTTTCATGAAAAAATTGTTATATCCTCGATTTACTCACCACCACGATTTTCAGGAACAGAAAATCAGTATTCACATTTTTTCAAATCACTTGGGCCTCGCTAAACACACTTTTTGTGGATCACGTTTAATTACCTCTAAAGGCCGTGTGCTTTTTGACACCGTTTCCAAAATGGGCTTAGATGTGGTTTCAAGCGGACACTCCACTTATTGGCCGTTGGACCGACGAAAGATCCCAGATGTTATAGACTTTGGAGTTGCGAAAAATATTCCTTTAGAGTGGATACAAGTGGAGCCTTCATTAGATTTGTCATCAGATCACTCTCCCACTATAATCTCTGTTTCGTTCCCCCAAGAGATTGGCTCACCGTTAATTGATTAAAATACAAACAAATTTTGAGTACACATTGTACTGAAAATATCGCCTTGAGAACGCCTGAGGATATTGATGTGTCAATTAACGATTTTTCTGAAAACCTCAAACTGGCCGTACAGCATGCTACCACTAGTCATTTAAGATCCAGAAATGAGAACAATAGAACTTATTCGTCTGAAATTAAGCAACTTCTCTCAGAAAAAAGAAGAGTTAGAAGAGAGTGGCAAACTCGCAGGAGCTTAAAACTAGGCTACGGAAATGCGTAACTCGACTAAGAAATCTGCTTGAAATCCAGAGAATGTCTTCCCTTAAAACATATTTGGAAAGCCTGGATGGTACTCCGCAATCTGACTATTCTTTGTGGACAGCGGCAAAAAGTCTTAAAAACCCCGTAATAGATAAGCCACCTTTGCGATCTTCAACTGGCGACTGGGCACGAAGCGATTCTGAAAAGGGGATGGTGTATGTTAATCATTTGAGAAATGTTTTTACGACAAATGATTCAGTGGATGCATCAGAATTTCCGCCATAGGCTGTTAGACAGCCTGTGTCTTTGAGACTTAACTTCCAAGATGTCGAAAATGTTATCAATAACATAAACACCAGGAAAGCTCCAGGTATTGATAAAATTACTGATAAAATCCTTGAACAGTTACCTCGTGTAGCTAGAAGAGTTCTACTTTTTAGTTTTAACGCTATTTTACGTCTTGAGTATTATCCTGCAGAGTGGAAGGTCTCTATGATTACTATGATACCCAAGCCGGGGAAGGATCCAACTAAGGTAGAATCATATAGACCAATAAGTCTACTACCAATAAGTCTACTACCAACAATTTCAAAACTGTTCGAAAAATTGTTAATGGCGAAGTTGTCTCCAATACTGAATGATGATCCCTAATCATCAAATTGGCCTTCGGGCTAAACATAACACCATAGAACAAACACATAGACTAGTCAATGTCATAAGACAGACGTTTGAAGACAAAAAGTATTGTTCAGCTCTATTCATCTACATTTCCCAAGCTTTTGATAACGTGTGGCACGACAAACAAATAAGCAAACACTCTCAAGCTTCTGGAAAGCTACTTATGCGACTGGAAATTTGTTATCAAAGAAGGTGACTTTATAAGTCTCTCACAGTCAATAGGAGCAGGATTTCCCCAAGGTAGCATTCTAGGACCCACTCTATATTTGATTTACGCATCTGACATGCTAACAAGATCCGGAATCCATTCTACAACTCTTGCAGATGGCACAGCTTTTTGCAGTGTTCATGAAAACCATAAAGAAGCTTCACGAAATTTGCAGGAGTATATTTCAATATTAGAGAAATGGTTGAAACTTTCGAAAATAAAAGTTACTGAACAAAAATGTACTCACGTTACATTCACACTGCGTAAACAAACATGTTCGGCTATCCAAATTAACAATACACCTATTCCGCAGCATAATGGCTAACATGGAAGCCTCACATTGATGCGAAATTCACTCAGTTGAAATCAAAAGCAGCGCAAATAAATTGGCCTATGGGCAGAAATTCGACATTGATATTGGATTGCAAACTGTTGTTATATAACGCAATTTTAAGGCCTATATGGTGCTATGGAATTCAATTATGGGGAACCGCCTCAACATCTAAATTTGGAAAAATTCAAAGACGACAAAAAAAAAAATTCTTCGAACTATTACTGCAGCTTCATGGTACGTAAGAAACTTAGGAATTCACAAGGAGCTGTGTGTTCCGCTGGTAAAAGACGAATTCCCTAAGTACGCGACAAGATATATCAGTATAGAAAAAATTTATTTTTTAAGCTTAGAAAATTTGTTGGCCAACGTTGTCGCAACTGATAAATCAGTTGTGCAATAAAAATGCGACACACAATTCACATTTCTTTCTCCATTTCAGGATTTATAGTTTCTTTCTTAAGCTACGTACACACGGTTGTCAGATCTTACAATATTGTCAGTAAAATTGTATGAAAATGTATTACAATCGTGTGAACTGCCAATTTTTAACTTACAACGTTGTCAGAAAAACCATTGTCAATCAATTGTAAGACGACAATGTTGTCAGTCATCTGACAATCGTGAGAACACTCTTCGTCGGCATTGCCATATAATTGGCTGGTATTGTAAGCTCATAATTGTCAGATGTATAAAATTAATGCTTTTTTTCATTTTCGGTGCGCTTTTTAAATTTCCGGGGCACCAAAACAAATTCAACTCAACTTATTGTTTTGATTTAAGAAAAAAGTTTATTCAAGTACCCAAAATTTTTCACGTTTAAGTTTGCACAGCACCACCAGAACATGGAGTTATAATGTGAAAAACGCACATTATTATATGGACAAAATAAGACAATCTTGCTGTATTATATTATACATATTCTCGACAGCGAATGTAATTAAATAATATTGCTGAATAATGAATTTGATAACATATCGTTATAATTATTGTAAAAATAACATTGTCGTAATAATAGCAACAAAATCGCACTAAATGCCGAGTTTGACAAACACGAATTCTAGCTATTAAACAAAGAGGCAGTTTCATTATCGTGTTTTTAATATAAAAATATTATTTTTTACAATACAAAATGGGTTTTTAAAAATGAAAAGAAAAATTCAAAATTCGGTGCGTTTTTTGTTGAAATAACGCGCATTGAATATAAGGGGTGAATAAACGAAAAAGGCATTTAAGCGAAGGGTAAATATACGGGGTATACTGTACGAGTGTTAAAATTCCGTTCCGTTTTAATACAAAAAGGTAGTACATTGAACAACGCAAATCCTTTATAAGTTAAACTGTGTTATGCTGATGCATTTCTAAATGATACAAGTCCAATACCTTCACTATTCCTTAGATTAGAGGCTTGTACATTTCTTATTATTCTTACAAATCTTGTTAAATACGAGTATGATGGTAAAATATTATTTTTTTTATTTTAAATATATGTATGTAAATAACAATACATTCAAATATATTTTTTGCTTTTTACTTAACCAATTCAGCAAATTTAAAATAATACTAATATCTTAAAATCTTAAAATATTTCTCATCGTTTTATTTTGTACTCTTCTAATACTTTTGATTCGATAAAACCAAAATTGTGGAATTCAAAATGCGGCTTTCTAATTACATTATAGCTCTATTCATAATCCTGTGCAAATGGCCTTGCATCATTGCATTTGCAAAATAGTGGAGTCAATTTTTACTTTACACAGACAAAATACACCCAAAAATGTCACTGTCAAATGCACAAGATTGTGAATCGAGCTTATATATTTTTAGATCAGCATTATAATAAATATACCTTTTTATTCTTTTAAAAAATCCTTTCTTCTTTGCAATTTTTTTTTTCTACATGTTGCACAGGCTTATTAAAACGTAATATATTATATATTACCAAGACAGTCAGTCTTGGTCAGCGTTGTCAACTTTGAAATTTCAAAATGCGGAAAAGGGAGAAAAAGCGCGTTTTTTTCAACAAAAACGCACCGAATTTTGAGTTTTTCCTTTCATTTTTTAAATTTATTTTGTGTTTTAATAAGTACAATACTTTTATATTAAAAACCCGATAATTAAACAGCCTTTTAAGTGACTATCAAGCTAGGTCTGATAGCACCACCTGATAGCATGTCATCAAATTCGTTCCATGTTTGCCAAACTTAGCCTCTACTACGCTTCTGTTAGTTTTATTAAGATAATGTTAATTTTACAATAATTTTAACGATATTTGATCAAATTTATAGTTAAGTCATATCATTTAATTGTATGTATTTGTATTATTAGAGACAAAAATACAGCTGCTTGCCGTCGTCAAAATTATATTGCAGGGGCATACAAACATTACAAACCTTCAAAATAGATTAATGGCAATTCTATCAAACACAGTGTAAATTTCATTTGTGTTTTCGTAAGCGGTGTCTTTAAAAGAATTTATTGAAATATACGAAAGTTTACCACAATTATAATAAATAAAAGATAAAGTTTACCATAATCAGTATTTAATGCAAACGTTTTGGAAATTTAATAATAATTTGGTAATTTCTCAATTACCAAAACTCTAAAGAATTCACGAGCCTAACTGAGGATCTTCATAAGCCATGAACATGGTATGAGCATCATGTCGAGCACCGCAAATGGCTAATGTGGACCGTTTATGTTCATGTTTCGTTCATGCTCTGACATCGATGCTCGAGCATATGGCTGGGCATCGATGTTCGCCATCGTGCACAAAAATACACAAAACGGCGCCAAACTGAACACTTTTATATGGTTAATCAGAACATACGTAAGCGCCACATACAAGACCACGAACTTATTTTTACCTTCGCTCTGCCTACGATATGTTCATGCCATGTTCAAGTCGATGGCACGTGAAAACGCGGAGTAAGTACGAGCTTCACTGTTCAGAGACAGCATTTATTGCAATATTTGACAAACTTGGCTTGATGCTTTAATAGCAAAGCTCTCTCTAAAAGCAGCAAATTTTATAAAATGAAATGTTTTATTTTCTTTCGAAAGCGTGTACAATATACAACAGTAAGATTGTCTTACTTTGTACATATAACATGGTACGTTTTCCTCGCGAAATGAAACGTAAAAACTTTTGATTTTGTGCCTCCGAAATTTAAAAAACGCACCGAATATTTAAAAAAAGCGCACCCCCGCGCACAGACTAAAGAATTTTTCGCACAAATAATTTTAAAAAGCACCAAAAACGATGCGAAACGCACCGAGTTGACAACGCTGGTTTAGGTCTTTCATTACGCTTAGATTTTCTATTTCATCGTTTTCGATTTTCAAATTACAATTGGTTTTATTATTTATAAACATACATTTTGTTTTTGGCACTTTTAGTTTTGTTACTTTTAAATTCATAATCCTCATTACTTGACACCTTTTCTGTCACTGGCTGTTGTCGCGACAGTGTGCCCACTAAGTGCAATCTAGAGCTGTGCAGGGTCTTTCATTTTAGTGACCGGTCACTTTCGTTCAGTTACAAAAGACTGATCCGTTCATTCATTTCGTTCAATCGGTCACTTTGAACCAACGGCACGCTGGCAACATTAAAATTTTCCGGTCAATTATCAACACAGCACTGGAAAATAAACAAAACAAGATAGCAAAATGAAAATGATAAAGTGATAAAAAAATTATTGTTTTAAAAAGAAGAAATAATTTTAAATAAAAACAAGTTTGGTGTGATAAATTTTAATTAGTTTCATTATCGATTTTTATTTTATTTCAGATAATTTAAAATAATACAAAGAAAAAACAACCCCCACTTTGGTTAAACTACACAACAAAAACAAACGTGAACATGACACAAAAAGAACGAAAAATATTTGGACGAAAGCTAACCCAAATTGAACGGCTCACTATTGAACGAAAGGTGGTCAGTTTAATGACCGGCTCACAACGTTCAACGAGATGATCCGTTCAATTTAACCCGTTCGTTCATGGACGACACAGCTCTAGTGCAATCATTTGAAGATACACTTGAGGTACGAATGATATGGTTTATGAAAGCACGTATGCATGTGTGTTGCACTGTTACAATTAGGTTACAATTAGGTAAAGTCTGATCAGCTTACCTCTAAGCCGTGGGAATCAAATTGGTTTCCCAAACATTAAAGTCGTCTAGAGCTTCTCATAAGTAGTATATAAGTAGACATAATTTTAGTTTTAAGAACAATTATATTTTGCACTGTCGTAAGCAACAATCGGGTTGCGCGTCATTATTTATCATCAATAGGTGATTCTACCGATATTGCTCCCGCATAATGGAACTTTTTGTCTAGCATTGGCTGGACGTAAGTAAAAAGCACATTTTATTTTTTTTATTAATTCTTTTATTTTTATATTTAGTATTAAGATTTGAATACTTATGGTTAGTTCATTTTGAAGATTCAATAAATAAAAACGCTTAACAAAACAAAATTATTAAATTTTACAAATAAGTAAACCCTTTTCAATTTAAAAATATCTCAATTTGAACTGTTGTTAGTCAGAACTCACTTCTTCCCCCAGCTAATAATATTGAAAACGAGCAACCATAAATTGCTGCCTGAATAACAAATAAAAAGAATATTGGGGTCAGGCCCAATATTGTAAGGCAGCAAATATGTATTAAACAAAAGAAAGAACAGCAGTACCAACAAAAAGACTGCTACAACCCGGAAATTACATAAACTATAACAATTGCTGACACGATGGAATACTGATGTGGGTCACGAATTCGGGCACACTCAGCTATAGCTCCAGGTTTGCGGCAGCAGCTATGACGGCAGCAGCACACTTAAAAGAAGAAGTAGAATTAAGAGAATTGATCAGTAATGTTCAATAATGGACAGAAGTAATCGTTTAAACAAGTAAATAATTATAATTTCAATAAAGTGAGTGATAATAAAAAAGGGGTTTTATTTAAATTAGAATAGGACTATAATACAATAGTAAATCCTGCGATTCCCAAGGGACCCTCCAGAGTAAAACCATAACTACACACAATAATAATAATAAGTATTTCCTGCGAATCCTATGGGACCCTCCAGGTAAAATGTTATAGTATTTCCTGGAGTGTCCCATAGGATTCGTAGGAAATACTTGTTATTATTATTATTGTGTGTAGTTATTTAGGTATTGTTTTACCCTGGAGGGTCCCTTGGGAAGTTCGCTTAGGCGACATTTGCATAGAAAAATCGGTTTAGGCTATACCTGGGGTATATATGGACTGATATAGGAGATCTTCATTTCCTGTATTCTTGTAACTTTCTTTTATTACCAAATTAGGTTATAAGCAAAAAAAATTGTTTAAGTACTTACACGACATTTTGATGAAAAAATCGGTTAAAGCTATATCTTGTGTATATATGGATCGATATGGGACATTTTCATTTTCTGAGTTTAAGTATCTTCTTTTTATAGCCAGAACAGCAAAAAGCAAAAACTTTGGTTTAATTTTCATTAAAAAATCGGTTTATGCTATATCTCGGGTATATATCGACCGATATCGGGGACAAATTGTTTTGCTTTTAATCGCTATGGTAAAGAATTGTGTCAAGTTTGAAGCAAAACAAACAATTTTCATTTTAAAAAATTTTCATACAAAATTGCAAAAAATAATGGCTTTTTTCGGAATTTCGAATATGTCTCAGCTATATATGAACCGATTTTACTGAATTTCAATAACAAACCCATGAATCGAATAGAATGGGCGAAAGAAAAATGTTTTAAGTCTAATGGTTTTCTTAGAAACGGTACTCGTATATCAACGGCCGACAGACGGACATCGCTTAATCGAATTTTCTAGCCATGCTGATTCAGAATATATATATATATATATATATATATATATATATATATATATATATATATATATATATATATATATATATATATATATATATATATATATATATATATATATATATATATATATATATATATATATATATATATATATATATATATATATATATATATATATATATATATATATATATATATATATATATATATATATATATATATATATATATATATATATATATATATATATATATATATATATATATATATATATATATTTTATAGGGTCGAAAATAAAAATTGTGGAAATTACAAACCGAATCACAAACATTTTTGAGAAGGGTATAATAAGTCTGTAGTGCGATTCTCTAACTTTTAACGATCCGATAATCGCAACTTTTGCATCAAATTTCATCGCTTGCACTAACGATTGAGTGATTATGTAACTTAATTCTAACGATGGCAAACAGCTGTATTTTTCTGTTCATTCATATGAACATCAGGTGGCATCTCTATCAGAAAAAGGCGAAAACCACAAAGAGGAAAATAAAAAAAACAATAAATTTTCCCATAACAACATGTATACATATTGATTTTTACTTGTTGTGATTTTAGTTTTTAAGTAACAATAAATATTATTTAATTTGTAATAAGGTAAGTAAAGTAAAATATGAGTTCATACGTTTCATTTATTCGTTTATACATATGTACTAATTTCTATATTTTCAGAATGACTACAACTAAGGCTGATGATAATCAGTATAACTTTTTAAATTCATTAACTGTCAACTCAAAGGAATTGTCTAACTCCCGAAAAACACACTGATTATCCCTTGAAGCGTTCAAACTTGTTTCATCACCCCTCTAAGTCCAAATGCCAAACGTTTAATAGCTATTTCAACACAAAACACACTTTACTGGTTAAAAAATTATGCTGAAATTTTTGTTTTTGAAAATGTATTTAATAAATATTTTATGTATTTAATAAATATTTTTATGTATTAAAAATCAGATTGTTAGCTCTTTATTTCATGGAAGCACAATTAAAAAGTACACTTTAACGATTGAATAAACAGCAAGAAAATTTTTGTCTTTAAGATATCGACAATCGGCAGTAAAATAAACAGCTGATTTTGATCGACGGTGAATATCGTTAAAAACATGTTACAGAATAGCAAATTCGGTGAAATATTGTTATAATTATTTTAACGATTCGATTATCGTTATATAAGTTGCAGAATTGCACTACTGGCAACCCGCAGGGAAAAATGGGATAGAGGAATTTCTATATATTAATATGTGAAAAAGGTGTCGAATTCACCATCCCTGATATGTTTTATCAATGCCCACCAATATCTGTCGCAAGGTCAACGAACATTGCATATACATTTGTTTATAAAGTTTAACAAAACGGTTTGTTTAATTTAACAAAAAAAAAAAAAGACTTGAAATAAAACCCCCCTCTAACCAGTAAAAGAACACTATCTTTTAAATAAAAATTTTCCTGCTTAACTTCAGTTTTCCGTCCACTGTATAAGTATCTCGTACTGTGTCTTCGCAACAGCACTGAAAACTGTTGTTCATCTCTTTACATTTTTCTGTTGTTGTTGTACTGTGCAAGCACATATCTGTATATATGTATGTGTGTGTGTGTGTATTTTTTATATTTGTTTGCAGTCAAGTTTGTACTTGAGCACACCTACCGGCTAAACGGACTTAACGTCTATCCGACAACCATCTGTCTGTCTGACTGACTGTCTGTCGTGCTTAACGTTGTACGTACGTAGACTGCAGTGTTTTAATGTCGGGGTTCTTTGGTTTATAGTCCCGCGCGCGCACGTTACCTACTTTCAGTGAATGAGTAAGCGCGTATTGGGCTCCTCTATACATTTTCTCTATATGAGTTTCATGGTTTGTTTTAGTTTTTTTTTCATTTTTTTTTTTTTTATAGTAAATGGAACGCTTGTGGCACCATCATTATTTCACAACAGTTTGATGGGTATGGAATATAATTTTTCGAAAAATTATTATACGATTTTGTATATACGACTACACACTCGCTTGCATCGCCAAATTGCTGCTTGACTGGTTGTATGATTCGAACCGTTTGACTGTTTAGCCGACTAGTGCGATGGCTGTCAGTTGTTGTTTTTATTACTCTAGGGGCAATAATCACTGAACACTGACGGAGTGAGAGGCAAGCAAGCAGTGGCATGAACATGAACCATTTCCACGAGTACTGACTTGAGTGTACTCGTATCTGTATCTGCCGGTTTTGTCTGTATAAAATTTAATGACTTTTTCAGTTTTTGTTGGGGCGTTCGATATTTCGTGTTATTTTTATATACGAGAGTACATGCATTTTCAGTTTCAGTATTCTTGGGAAAAGATGTAAATGAAATTGCTGTCTGTTTCCAAAAGTTTCGGTATTTTATCTCTACTCGTAAACACAGACAGCTTTTCTACACAGTAGAATTGTTGTTGTTGCTGTCGTTGTCGTTTTTTTTTTTTTGGTACTGCTTAGTATTCTTAAAAAGTATTTATTCCAAAAACGAAAACGTATTCCACACCCTCTTTAGACAGATAAGAATTGAAAAGAGATCTATTATATGTATGCATACAGCGCAAAGTAAGTAGGTAGAACGAGTCTTACTAATCAAATGTGGGTTTGTTGTTGAATCCATATGTAAGTTTCAAGCAATCTGCAGCTGTTATGATGGCATCATGTTCCCAATAACCGCTGCAGAAGATTTCTTGAGTAGTAAGCGTTGGATAAAATGTCAGGCGTTTAGTTTAAACAAATAATAACATCTGCTTTTTGTGGTTTTACAGTCTCTTCTCTCTTTCGTATTTATTGTACTGGGGCTTTTTGCTCAAGCATTAAAAAATTGGAATTTCTTGTAAAAGGTTCAAAGGGGTCGTCTTCTACTTAAATAAAAATTATAGTTTCTTAGCCAAAATTGAAATTTTATCATGAGTTGCTGTTCTTTTCTGGTTACTTTTCTTGTGTGCAAGGGTGTATGTACATACATACATACATACAGACATATGTATATTCCTCTTTGCTAGACATTTGGGTCGTCGTTATTTTCCTTTTTTGCAAAAAAGGCAAAAGCAAGAAGTTTAACTGAAACTCAACTTCCAAAAAAGTCCTTGAAACAAAATTTTTGCTAAACGATATTTTTGTGCGCCCCAAGTGTTAACGTCAATATCTAACCTCAATTTTAATGTATTCTGGGGAGGGTTGCAAAAATACAAAACTTTTCTATATACTTGGCCATTTTTATTTATATATAACTAAGGAAACGTGTATACACAAGTGCTATGTAACAGCGAACGAATGGTGCTGGGAGCGCGTGTTTACACCCTGTTCTGATGTTTCGACAAAAATGTTTGAAATTTGTGGGTGGCCTGTATTAAACCGTTCCTATTGGAACGCTATTGCCAGAGAGTCAGTTCTAAATGTTGCGTATGCGGCAATGTGGCTTGGGTATCTGTCATTTTTTATTATTAATGACCTTATCTCCTATGGAGCCATTTAACCATTCTCTGTATATAAAATTAATTATGTTTAATGCCTACAGAATATATTATGCCTATATTGATTGAATTTCGATAAACAATTCTTGTTGTATGCTGCACACGCCATGCACGGTTGTGGGTAAGAATTTAATTTGAGAAGTTTCGTTTGCGTTTTCGTTTAGGTTTGCTTTTCTCTCTTTTAAGGAAGGTGACTTAAAGTTTAAAATAAACACTGTGCAACAACACCAAACTTTGTATGCACTCGTATGTGAGCTTAAAAGGGTCACAGCATGGCTGGTGATCAAAAGAATATCATAGAGAAGCGTTCTGTCCGCAACTAAAGATTTAATACTTTTCAGGAATTCATGTAAAAAAAGACCTTGCAGTACTTATAACAATACATTATATAGGGTGCCGCATTGCTAATATTAAACTTCAAATGTATCCACTAATATAGGGTGTTTTTTTAAGCCCGATAGAACTTGAAATTGTAAAAAATAACACAAAAAATTAAATTGTAATCAAAATTTTTTTTTATTCGAAAGATCAATACGTGACATTAACATTTGAAAATGATTTCGGGCATATGGGCACCGCGGCTGTTCTTGACGAAGCGCATTCTGGACGTCCAATTTTGGGCCACTTTTTCGAGCACTGCTGGCCGTATGTCACGAACAACACGAACAATGCTGGCCTCCAAGGCGTCAATTGTTGCTGGTTTATCAGCATAAACCAGTGACTTCACGTAGCCCCACAGGAAATAATCGAGAGGTGTCAAATCGCACGACCTTGGAGGCCAATTGACAGGTCCATTTCTCGAAATCAACTTATCGCCAAATTTTGATTTCAGTAAGTCGATGGTTGCGTTCGCCGTATGGCACGTAGCGCCATCCTGTTGAAACCACATCTCCTCCGGATCAATGTCATCCATATTTTCAAACAAAAAATCATTGATCATGGTGCGGTAACGATCTCCATTGACCGTAACGCGAGCTCCGGCCTCATTTTTGAAGAAATAAGGTCCGATGATGCCACCAGCATGAAAACCGCACCAAACAGTGCATTTTTCTGGATGTAATGGAGTCTGTAGGGTCTCTTGTGGATTGGTCTCACTCCATATGCGGCAATTTTGCTTATTAACAAACCCGTTAAGCCAAAAATGCGCCTCATCGCTGAACACAATTTTGCGATAAAACAACGGGAAATCGACGACTGATTTTCAAAGTAAATTTGGATAATTTCGTAGCGTTGTTCAAGCGTGAGTCTATTCATGATGATTTGTCAGAGTATACTGAAATAAATAAAAAAAATGTTTCATCAAAATTTAATTTTTTGTGTTACTTTTTACAATTTAAAGTTCTATCTAGCTTAAAAAAACACCCTATACTTCAACTATAAGTAACTTATTTTCTGATTTCTTTTCAACAACATATTCAGGTACTCATTTTAACCGTAGTTCATAAGACTACTCAATTCGTGAAGCTCTTCCAATACATTTCAGTCTTATCTCAACGTCACAGATTTTGTTAGCTATAAAAAGCGTAAAACTTTCGTACAATAGTGAACCTAATGGCATACCTAGTTGCGTGTTAAAATACTGTGCTTATGCTTCGGCGATTCCACTGGAAATTTTATTTAATAAATCCATAAAATATGGTTATTTCCCTGATATCTGGAAGAATTCCTACATTATTCCACTTTTTAAATCTGGAAGTAAGTCCAATATATCCAACCAGGGGTATTGCAAAGATTAGTGGTATCCCGAAACTTTTTGTAAAATGTGTTACGGATAATTTCATTCACCAAATTTCTTCCGTTTAGTCAAATCAACAATATGGTTTTAGGAAAGGCCGATCGATAGCTACTAACCTCTTGGAATTAACCTGCATAGTTAATAAGGGATTTATAAATAAACATTCAATTGACGTTATACATACAGATTTTAGTAAGGCTTTCGACAAAGTTAATCATCACCTTCTATAACTGAAACTGCAGGTTACGGGATTCACTCCACAAACAATAAACTGGCTGAGATCATATTTAACTGGGCGAAAACAGAGCGTGAGTTTTAAAAATGCTGTATCACATCAGATTAAAGTTAAATCTGGTGTACCTCAAGGCAGTCACTTTGGCCCTATTTTGTTTTCACATTTTTTTTGCAATATTTTGATGTATGCTGATGATGTTAAAATTATTTTTAGTTACGGCAACACTGCGCAGAGATGTTATTTGCAACATGACTTAAATAATTTTTTTCAATGGTGTGAGGCAAACTTAATAACACTTAATATAAACAAGTGTAAACATATGCGTTTTTCAAGGAACTAGAGCAGTGATGGTCTATTTGTATTGGGTGGACACCGTTTGGAATTAGTGTCGGAGATGCTGGACTTAGGCGTTCTTGTTGATAGCAAATTAACTTTTAATAGTCATATTATAATGATGGTAAATAAGGCTCGCGGTGTGCTGGCATGCATAAAACGTTGGCCTAAGGAGTTTACTGAACCATACATAACAAAAAGATTATGCACATCTTTAGTTAGACCTATACTCGAGTATGGATCGGTTATTTGGAATCCATACACATGTTATCAAAGGAACTGTATAGAATCTGTTCAGAAGCAATATTTGTTATTTTGTCTTGGAAATTCAACTTGGAATCCTGAAGTGAGACTTCCATCCTATGCCGCAAGATTGGTCATGGTTGATTTGCCCACGCTGGAAAGCAGAAGAGCAATGCTTGATGTTACGTTTATGATGAAATTGTTAGAGGGTACAATTCATTCTGAGTTTCTTATAAGTAATATTAAATTTAATATTCCATATAGATCTACTAGAAACTTTATTCCAATTTATTTAGAATGTCATCAATCAAATTATGCAAATTATTATTATGTCAGAGTTATAACTATCTTTACAACTTCGTAGATTTTTCAAAAAATATTAATGTAACAAAGCGTAATATTATTTTACATCTAAATTCATGTCATAACTAATATCACTTTTTTTTATATTGCGGTCTGTAAGGATTGTTCCATAGACCTTTAAATTATTAAATAAATAAAAAATTAGTGAATTAATTTGTTGCTTAGCTTTAATTTTTACCAGAATAAACTTGGGAAATTTATGATGAAGATACTCAGCACAGAACAGAGAACCTATTCTGTTCAATTTTATTTTGAAAGTCAGCAACGAGGTGAAAATGTGCCTCATCATTGCCACTCAGTGTGAGCTTGCGAACAACACAATGCGTGATGAGTCATGTTTTTATCTCAACGGTCGCATATGATAAATAATAAACAAAATTGCAGAATATGATTCCCCCAAACATGTTATACCGGGCAATGATTAAAAAGTTTTGGAGGTTTGAGGTGGAGAACAATAATTATGATTCTAACAAGATGGACTTACAGCTTACAAAGCTTTTCTAACTATGTCTCTCTGGCACGAAATCATAATGTTACTGTGTGTCTTCCTATATATTAGGCGTTTGTGCTTAAAGACTGGAAGAATTTATTAATAAACTTTTTTGAGTGCGTGTTCTCTATAAAAACGCCGTAAATTGCTAAACGCATCCTATAAGAAGCAGGTGTGACTTTTTTTTATGCAATGGCCCTGAATTTAAGCAAAGATAATGGTTTTTCAAACATTGGGCTTAGCAGTTAGTAGAAGTAAGTAAAGCTGAAAGTGGGAATCGTCTTGGATTTCCCTGCATCAACGAGCTTTGCCTGCCATTCAATTAATAGTTTTTTTAATTTACCAGTTTCACGACGTCTTCAGTTTCTTGGGTATTAAAATTTACTGATTTTTTATTGAACCTTCATACACAAGAAGAGTTCCACTATGGAAAGGTACACGATTGATCGTTGAGATTTTTGAAGCCTTTTAAGAAAATAGACGTTCAAATCAAAATGCATTACGTACACTTCGTGATTTGTCGCAAGATAAGTGTAGCATAATGCAGGCGATAATCGCGGCCATACTGAGAGCATCCAACTGGCTAAGGTACTACAGCATAAACGGGTATGATATCCGAATTTGTACTGGTAGTAAAGCTGTGTTGTATGCACTAGCTGGGATCTATACGATATCTATGCCGGATATCTCTAAACGCAACAGCGAGACATTCGAACCTGGAGCTTTTCGGGGTACGAGGGCACAGTGAAGTGCCTGGAAATCTAGTAGCGCATGAACTGGTAAAGGCCAGTGTCCAGCTAAAATAAAGAGATATGGATGGGATCGTTGGAATCCCGTTTGGAAGCTGTAAGAAACAAGTAAAGCGGCAACATTTTGAGACCGCTCTAGACAGATGGTCCAGTGAGGATACATGTCGACATGGCACAAGAGGACTATGAACCTTAGAGTCTTGTCCCAATGTAGGTTGCATTCTGCTGTGGTGGTCCTGATGGGACGTCGCACATAGGGACGCAGGGGAGGAGATTAAATCTTCCATTTAATGACTTCTGTAGACGTTGCAGAGACGAAGAAGAAGTAGAGAGTGTTGAGCACTTCTTCTGTCGGCTTCCAGCTCTTTCTTATATAAGGGCATTGTATCTAGGCAGACCGATCCGCGTGATTTGGCGGAGGTATCGGAATGTGATGTAAATGGATTGGGCTTCTTTAACCGATCTTCGGGTTGGTTCTAAACCAGTGATAAGTACATCTGCTGAGATACATATCACACCCTGGCAACACAATTGGACCAGACTGGACTCACGTGGGCTGGCTTTTGAATAACTGGTAGACAGTTAAACTTAACCTAAATAGAAATCATTGAAAATATGGAGCTTAGGATAGAGGTATCCCAACTAAGCCATGACAAACATATATCCGATGTTTTCTTTCATACATAGTTGCCATAAAACCGTCTATCGAAATTAATAATTCTCTGAAAAGTTTTGTTTTATTTGCAATTAAATCCGTGCATGCATTTTGGTTGGACCACCCTTTGTATGCCACAAGAAACTATTGGGTGGCCGATGTTGAATGTGAACACACCTAAACGTCAAATTTTTTTTCTGCATTTCATGTGCCATTTCTCAATTTCAGACTAACGTAATTTAAATCATGAAAAGATATTCAATCGAGGAACGCATTAAAGTTATTCAGGCTTATGAAAATGGGCTTTGAAATCAAAATGCTTGTTGAGCACTTTGTGATTTTTTCGATGAGTTTTATCGTCCAAATGTTCGTACAAGCAGAAAAATCGTGCAAAAATTTGAGCCAACCGGATCTGTAGGAGATGTGAAAACACCAGCAAATGCTCGTACAGCTCGTTCTGTAGAAACTGTTGCTGTTGTTCATGATGGTGTGGCTGAAGAGCCGTCCCACTTCAACTTGTCGTCATGCGCAACAATTGCACCTCTAACATTCGTTGTTGACATTATCTCGGACCAGTATTCAGGGGATGACCCCTACATATGCAGTGCATTGTACCAGAACTAGGAAAATAGGTTGTGAGGAGGAGAAAAGAGGGAGTAGTGTTAGTGAACATTTGACTTGAACCTTCCAACGTTATAACAGACAGGACACCCGTCTGCCGGTAACTTATTCCACAGACGAAGCGTACGGCTGAAAAACGAATTATCTCTGTAATGCGTAGTACGATTCCCTAGGCACAATCGACCACAAATGGATGAGCTCTGGACGGTGAACGTGTGCTACGTAAAAATTTGCGAGTTTCGGGAACAAGATCCCTAATCTCGTCAGAGCAAAATCCATTGTAGTAACGATAGAACAGAATAACGCACCCCACACTGCGTCGATGCTGCAGTGAGTCAATAAAGTTAGATACTTTACTGTCACCGATGAGCTTCTTTGCTCTCTCCTGCACACGGTCGAGTAACTTCAAAATAGACTTTGAGGCAACGGCCCTCCATTTTCGCTCGAATATAGGTGGTATAAATAGTAAGGAGTTGGGATGGAGTGAAGTACATCTTAGACACTTTCAAAAAACCGAGGCACTTGAATGCTTCTTTAGAGACATGAAAAATGTGTTCAGTCCAGCGAACATCACAATGTATCTTCATTCCAAGAACATCAAGAGCATCCGACTCCTCAATATTTATACCATCCATTCGTTTGTGTGTTAATAAGCAACATTGAGTCTTATGAGCGTTAAAGGCTATCCTGTTTTTACGGTCCCATTCGGAGGTTAATAGAAGATCTTTTATATTTAGCCTCTTGGCAGCGATCTCTAATAGGCTGGCCCTATAACTAAAAGAGTACAAGTGACAAATTCAGCTATCACCCGCGAAAGAGTGAATAGGGTTGGAAGTTTGATAGAGATGATCGTTGAGGAAAATAAGAAATAGCGGGATAAGAGAGAGAGAGAGAGAGAGAGAGAGAACGGAGCTCTGCGGTACCCCTGAATTAGTATTGAACTCGTTTGATGAGACCCCATCTATAACGACTCGTATAGTGCGGTCTCTGAGAAAGATCGATATAAACTGAGAAAATTCATCACCAACACCAAAAGCAGTAAGTTTTACCAGTAGTGCACCGTGCCACAATCTGTCAAACGCTTTTGAAATATCCGGAGCCACCACCTTACTTTCACCGAAATGATGAATTATGGTTCTAACAAAATGGAGTTACAGTTTACAAAGCTTTCCTAGCTATGGCTCTATTGAACAAAATCAGAATGCTACTATGTGTCTTCCTATATATTAGGCGTTTGTGCTTAAAGACTGGAAAACATTATTATAAAAGCTGCCATTTTGGCGACTTAAAATTAGGAAATCAACTTCTTTGAGTGCGTGCTCTCTATATACGGGTAAATGCCGTAAATTGCTAGACGAATCCTATAAGAAGCAGGTGCGACTTATAATATTTATGCAATGGGCCTGAATTAAACAAAGATTATGGTTTTTCAAACACTGGATTTACTCGTTGTTAAGTAGAGCTGGAAGTGGAAATCGTCTTAGATTTCCCTGCACCAACGAACTTTACCTGTCCTTCAATCAATAGTTTTTTATTTAATTTACCAGTTTTACGATGTATTCACTAATGAGTGACTGTTTGGTGCGGTTTTAGTCTGGCGGCATTATCAGGCCGTATTTTTTTCCAAAATGAAGTCGGTCAGGCAATTACTATGAATGATGTTCACTATGAAAATATGGTTGTGAACGATACGTGGTTTCAACAGAAAGGTGCCACTTGCCTCACAGCTAACGAAACAATGGCTCTTTAGCGCGATAATTTGAATCGCCGTGTTATCTCTCGCGATTTCAATTGGCCGCCAAGATCAAGTGATTTTACACCGTCGGACTTTTTTCTTTGGGGTTATTTCAAAGAAAAGGTGTACGTCGATAAGCTAGCAGCAATCAATAGCTAAAGGATGAGATAGTTCAGCACATTAACGATAGTGTTTCGTCTCTTGTTACTGCTGTCCGTATTTTTTATATGTGTACGTTCATTAATTAAATTCGTATGAACCCAAATTGCACCGTAATAGGTAGCAAGTTGTGTATAGGTGTTTATTTTTGTTTTTCTATCTTTTTTTTTACCGTTGTCCATATTTTCTATATATGTATGTTCAATACTAATTTCGTATGAAATCAAAGTGCACCGGAATAGGTAGCAGTATTTCTTTATTTTTTTGTCTTTTTTTCCACCGTTGTCCGTGTTTTCTTTATATGTATGTTCAATATTAATATTATTTTCAATGCATTTCACTACCTTGTAGTGTGGCATTGAAAAGATGTAGGACTAAATTTTGCCAATCTGAGCAGTGTCGAAGGTATATACATTGGGCACTGATCAGTTTTAACTAATTTAATTCCAACATTTCAAATGCTGCAATAGAGTTTGTTTTAGTCTTTCGAGTTGTATTTGTTAACACTCCACGAACACTACTCCCTCTTTCCTCCTCATCATAACCTATTTTCCTAGTTCCAGTACAATGCGCTGCATATGTAGGGGTCATCCTCTGAGTACCGGTCCCAGACAAAAAAAAAATATGCCTCAGCGGCATCGAAACTTTGGACCATCGGGTGGAGGTGTGCCGCCAAGGTTCCATATTCCATACATAGTGGAACCATACCAATATTATCATAATAAAAAAAAAAATGACAATAAATCCTAAATAAATTGTGCTCTATTAAAATTCAACTGTTCAGATATCAAAAATTAGCCAAGCAGTAATTGTAATCACGATCATGCTCATCACGATTATGTTTACTACAATCATGCTCACATTATTGCAACAATAATCAAACACAATGCTGAATGTTACAGGTAAATAACGGACGATTACTCATGTGAGCTGCAACTAAAGTTTCTGCACCGTGAGGAATAAATTTGTTTCCCTGCTGTACAGTGTAAATTTGCTTCCTCAAACTTGTTACTTTCTTACCTCGGCATCAAACTACAAACTAATCTAATTACAGCAAGGCTTGCTGCTTCAATAACTCTACTCTAATATATTAACATATTGCTTTATAATTCAAAACAGAGCAGCCTGGTCTTAATCCCAAAGATTCCATATTCCATAAACTAGACTTGAAGAAAGAAGAAAAACAACACGTGTAATACATACACATCAAAATTAGAATGCTAAGCAAACATTATTCTCAACTACAAATGTACAGTACGAGTATGTAAGTAGTATGTATACCTTTAAGTGTTTCTTTGTAGAACGAGTATTTGTGAAGTCAGGGAATTCGACTGCGCAGTAAATGCTATTATGCTTTGCCAAGACCCAGTGTGAGAGAAAAACACGTTTTACTGAAAACGGCATTCGAAATCCATGTGCCTTGTTCTCGTACTTACATCGTGCACATACCAACACGATGACGGATGTATTTTTAATGGAATTTGTTTCTTTTTTTGTTATTTGCTTTTACTTCTAACGATAAACCCATTTTTGTATCCATATTGTGTACGAGTACGAGCGCACAGATAGAAATCCAACTGAGCCATACATCAATTTCGTAGATACTTAATCTATATGAAGTTCTTCAAAGTGAAATAAATTTGTAATTATGTGAGAGTGCTGTTGAACAGGGAGGGTTGTTTCGCCTTTATTATCGTTGTTGTTGTTGTTGTCGTTCTTATTAATATTATGGATTAATGGGAAAAATTTTATGCCGTAAGGTTTAAAACATCGATTCGTTCAGTTAGTTGTTAAAAATATATTTTTTATATGTTGAAATGTTCGTAAATATATGTACATATATATATTTTTTTATTTAAGGGATTATGGCACTACTACAAATGCGAAGGCCGTAATCAATTTTGAAACAAATACACACACACACACAACCACAGACATTTTCGAAATTGGTGTTAATTTTCTATGCCGGTGTATTTGTGGATTTACAGTGTCTAATTAAAAGAAGTGGAAAAAAAACTAAATTGTTGGATGTTATTAAAATAAACAAGATTAATCAGTCTATCGTAAGCATAGTTGCCATATTTGACGATTTATCGTAACTTTGACGACTTTGGGTGCTAAAAATAGCACTTTGACGATTTAAGATCTGTTTTTGACGATTTTTTTAGATCACATTTTTACTGTCAAATTCAATTTCAAGCAACTACTCGTACATGCACACTTCCTTATTTACACCCTTCACAAAAATTTTAAGGGTATATATAAGTTTGTGATTCCGTTTGTAATTTCTACAGTTTTTATTTGCGACCCTATAAAGTATATATATTTTGATTCAGAATTAATGGAAAAGTCGATTAAGCGATGTCCGTCTGTCCGCTGTTGAAATACCCTTTCTGTTTGCTATTGAAATTCAATATCGGTTCACGTACACTGAAAGAATTATGCGTCATATATTTAATGAAACCGTTTCATTAAATATTTTTCATTAATCCAATGAAAACTTTTCACAATATGCATGAAACTTCATATATATTATGAAATAGTTCCATCAGAATGGTTTCATTAAGTTTCATAGTTTCATTAAAAAAAAACATTGGATTTGTGATTACAACAAAATTAATTTTTTGTTTTTTTTTTGTTTTAATTCTTTGAATTTTGGTAAGATATACTAATTTCAAGTTTTTTTTATTAAAATGTAAGATTTATGAGTTTCATAATTCCAATGAAATGGAATTCATTTGATCAATGACAAATAAATTTCTGGCTACCGAACTTGGGTATGTATGTACATATGTGCATGTACTCAAATCAGCATAATAATAGTTTAAAAAATTTAAATACCATTGTAATGAAGTCATTTGAATTAATAAAATCTGTTTTATTTGCGAATACTTGTTCAACATTTTCTTTTATCATAATTAGGTACAATTTCACAAAAGCAAGGAATAGTATTGTTTCTGTAATGAAATAAAATATCAATGAATAAATTAAATAACGCCATTGATCTTACTACGTACATTTGTGAACATATTTTATTATTTCATTAAACAAATGTAACTATTTCATTGATTTAATGTAAATTTTTCAGGTGGTCACTGAATAATAAAATTAGATAAATGAAATAACTTCATTGACCTCATGAAGGAGTTTCATATTTTTAATGAATATATTACATTAGTACAAAGAAGTTATTTCATTAAATAAATGTTACTTTTTCATTAATTTAATGTACAGTTTTTATGTGCTTTATGAAATTGATTCTTTGATTTAGAGAAATTATTTCACTAATCATATAATTTGTCTTTCATACTTTTAATGAAAATAAGTCATGTTTCTTATTAAAATGTTTCATTACTTTTATGAAGGTTTTCATTAAAATAATCTAATGAAATTTGTTTCATTATTTCTATGAAAAGTTACAATGGTTGAAAAATAATGAAAAAATTCATAAAAGTAATGCCAAAATTCAGAGAATTTCTGAACAAAATTTTTTCATGAATTTTTGCAATATTGTATGAAAATTTTTGAAAAAAGTTGTTTGTTTTGCTTTAAACTTCACACGATTATTAAGCATGGAGACTAGAAGGCAAAAAAAAAAAAAAATTTCAAATATCTTTCCGTATATACCCGAGATATAGCCTAAGCTGGGTTTTTCATGAAAATGTCGCGTAAGCAAACTTAAACAACTTTATTTTTTGCTTAAAAGCAATTTTGGTAATAAAATGTCGGTTCATATATAACCGAGATATAGCTTAAAAAAACTTTTCCATGAACATGTCCATGAAAGATTTCTTTTCTGGAATAGTGATTACAAGGCAAAAATACTTTTTCTCCGATATCAGTCGATATATATCCGAGCATATTTAGTTCAAATTCGTAATACTATACATGTACGTGACTATCGTGAAGGGTATTTTAGATTCGGCCCAGCCGAATATACCACACTCTTACTTGTGTTAAATTAATTTATATATTGTGTAATAGTTATTTTAGAGTATACTTATATTGTATATGTTAGTGTTGAATTTACATTATCATCTCAATATTAATCGCGTAAACAAATGAATTAGCTAAAAATTGTACAGCGTTTGCTCATATGTTAAGAAGGCTAAATTTGAAGATGAAGTCAAAACTTTAACTTTTATAAATCCTTACAATATTATAAAAAAAAGTGTCTTTTCTAACATAATGAAAAAGTTTGTTCACCTGATTACTTTTGTAAATATTATCTGTTTAAATAAATTTACTCTTTTTGGAGAGCTGTTAAGAATGTAAAGAAGAACCATTTTATTTTATTCAAGTATCGATAATTGTGTAAAATATATTTAGCTTTTAATTTTGAAATTTTTGATTTTGGCTTTTACTTTTTTCCTATTTCATATATATCTACGGTATTAGTATGCCAAAGATTTTAAAAAGGCTATTACATAATAAAAATTATAAATAGCTTGTTTTCTATGTTTTCCAGCTATCTATATGTCGACATTTCATAGGAACTACCCTAATCATCAGTAGACTTTGGAAATTTTTGAAAGATATTCTCAAACATTCAACTTTATATCCCAAAAATATAAATAAATTGTTGAGAATTTAAAAGAAAACTGCTCTAATAATACCTGTCAAAACACAAAAAACAAGCTTTTTCATTTTTTGTGTTTTGACAGGTATTATTAGAGCATTTTTCTTTTAAATTCTCAACAATTTATTTATATTGTTGCGATATAAAGTTGAATGTTTGAGAATATCTTTAAAAAATTTCCAATTATCTCAAGGCATGTGGTCGCGAAAAGAGATCAAAGTCAAGTCATTGAAAAATGGCTAAATTATGACAAAACTGGTCCTTAATTGTAAATATTAATTTACTGATTTTTTGTTGAACTTTATAATTTTTTTTAAATTAGATTTTTGGTTAAATTAGATTTTTGGTTTTTGTACATTGAGGGACAACTAGTTGTTTCGTAGCCGCTTCACCACTCATCAGCACCCATTTTCGGATTGGAACTCGGATCATGACGCATCATGAACGGCCGCCTTAACCACTCAGCCAAAGAGCCATTGAATTATTCTCTGTCTATACTCACCTCGTATTGAATCACCTATGCATTTGGTTAATTGCCCGCATGGTTTGTACAGCGTTTGCTGTCTCTGAACAAGCGGTATTTCTATTTTAGTTATTAATAATAATACTCAAAAAATTATAAACAGCTTGTTTTCTAAATAACCTATGTCGACATTTCATAGGAACTACACTAATGATCAGCAGACTTTGGACATTTTTGAAAGATATTCTCAACCATTTAACATTTTATCCCAACAATATAAATAAATGATTGAGAATTTATAAAGAAATATGTTTTAATAACACCTGCCAAAACACAAAAAACCTCCACCTTTTTTTTACACCTTTCAAACAAATGCACACATAGAAAGCTGGGAAGCATAGTAAACAAGCTGTTTATAATTTTTTGATTGGTAGCCAAGGCGAATTCATACCAGGTAAATGCAAGAGAAATAAATACAACACTACAAAAAATAAATCTTTTTCAAATGTCAAGAGAAAAATATAAACACAAAAAGGAATTAAAAAAAAATATTAAAAAAAATTTACAATAAAAGACAAACATTTAATTATTTCGTGAAACTTTTAGTTATTTCGTGAAAATTAAAATCACAGATCATAGAGATTGGAAAGGTGAAAATGGCCAGCAAGATTGGGGAGGATTCAGTATAATAGCTGGCGCTACAAAATTGTTTTGATATTTTTTATTCAAATTTCCATTAAAAAAATTTTTACAATAAAAGAAAAACTTAATTATATTGTGAAACTTTTTAAAATTAAAAAAAAGTTATCAGCTGCGCTGTCAATTTCACCTGTTATGAATTCGCCTTGATTGGTAGCAATATTCGATGCTAATATAGTGAATAAAACTCAATTCTTTGAATTTTTGTTCTCTGCTTTTTGGTACTTTCAAAAAACAAATCCTAGCAACCACCGGTTGTTCATTTGTTTGAAAGGTGTAAAGAAAGGTAGTGACGTATACGTATAAAAGAGAAAAGCTTGTTTTTTGTGTTTTGGCAGGTATTATTAAAACATTTGTCTTATTAAATTCTCAATAAAATCTAAATAAAACCTCAAAGTAGTATAATTCAATTGCTCACAGAAAACTCAACATTCGACTACTCACATTTCCATAACAGCATATGCAAGTTTTGCGACAGACTGTAAGTTTTTACTTACATACATCTATATGTGTATATAAATACTGGTGTTTCGTTGCCAGCTGGGTTATAAAGTATCATTCTGACATCGATTGCATCTGGCATTCGGTTGACTATAATGTCTGTCGTCAGTCGCTTAGGCGTCCGGTCCGGCTGTTGTATTTATTGTTGCTCAGTCATTGAAGCGGATTGGGGTTCTATACATAAAAAATATTATATACGATAAATTACAGCCAGTTTTAAATTGCTTAATGCTTTATATGGAATACTTTCGAAAAATAAAAAGGCAAGGTTCAACGCTGTACTGCGTCAGCTCCACATTATTATACAGGCAAAAAGCAGCAGATAGATACTAAAATGAGTATTTTTTCCTACAAACTGTGTGTATTAATGGACTGATTTTCATGCTTAATTCTGTCTGTTTCCAATACGCCCATCCGGTTTTTGGTCTTTCTCTTTACTGACAGTTCTGTTAAATTTATTTATTTGTGTGTTTTCCTTTTTTGCATTTTCAAAAGCGAGAACTTTTTGCTGTTCAAATTTGGGGCCGGCCATTAGTTTTTGAATTTAAATAAATTATTGATTTATTTGCTAAGGGACAGTTTAAGAGAACCTTTGAGGACATCTTAATTCGAATATACTCATATAAATGTATAAACAAAATTCATGTCATGGTCTTAAACTTTGTCCTTGTTGGGGCGTCCGTTCAAGAAACTGTTTGTAAATTTATTATCATCTAGTATATTCTTACCGCTTACATAAATATTTAATAAAGTACAGCAATACACAGAATGCATGCAGGTATGTATGTATGTATGTATGTGCTAGTGTAGGGTTGTGTGAAAAAATCTCGTATTATGAGTTTTGAGCATAGAATTTTCAGGGTGGTTGATGGCTGGTTGGTGTACGGGTTTCTGTAGAGCTTTGGGTGTCTTCAGATTAATTAAGCTTCCTTTGTTGGTTAATTGCTTACTCGTATTTTATTTTATGGAAATTATCGATTTTTGTTTGTTCGACCGATGAGTAAACATTTATAGCGAATAGTGGTTGAGTAATGCTATTGTCATATCACTAGGAATACAGAAGTTCATTGAACCAATAATTTTAATTTCAAGAACCAGAAGTTCTTAAAAATGCTTCGAAATTCAATTGAATTGAATTGAATTACTGTTAGCATGTTGTTACAAGAATAAGTAAGAGTGTAGTATATTAAGCTGGGCCGAATCTAAAATACCCTTCACTATAGTGATGGTTTGGGGTTCTCTAAAACTACTGTAAATTGGTTCAAACCATATCTTGTGGGTTGTCAACAACGTGTACGTTTCAACAATTATATATCTAAATCTATACCTGTAAGCTCTGGAGTATCGCAGGGTAGCCATCTGGGAATTCTTTTTATATTGTTCTATCTACCATCTGTCATAAAATTTTCCTATATTATAATCTATACAGACGATGTAACAATTTTTTCAACATGTGGACTCTGGAACCAAAACTGCCTCCAACTGGTTCTTTAATTGGTCTAAGCATTAGCTTTTAAAATTAAATTTCAGCAAGTGCAAGCATATGCACTTCTCAAGAAAATCTAACCCTCATGGGCATTTTAGGCTTGGTGGCCATGTATTAGACACAGTTGAAGAATTTCTGGATCTTGGTGTTTTAATTGATAGAAAACTTACATTCAACCGACACATTAGCTTTTGCTCAAATAAAGCAAGGGGGGTGCTTGGCTTTGTAAAGCGCTGGTCTAAAGAATTTGCTGACTCCACTGTTGCGAAGAAATTGTATACATCTTTAGTCAGGCCAATACTGGAATATGGCTCGATTATATGGGACCCTTTTTATAATGTACATAGAGATCGAATTGAGTCTATCCAAAAACAGTTCCTTCTTTTTATCCTGCGCAATATCTACCCGAACACTGTAGCCAACTTCCCATTCTATGAGTTCAGACTGCAACAAATAAAGCTGCCTTCTTTGACAAGTCGTCCAAACTAAATTTTGATGTTCCCCAGCGTAGTCTTCGTCAATATCAACATTTGTCAGTGTTTTATTACCGTCAGAATGCAGAATGCGAAAGCAGATTCCTTCCGTAGATTATGTTGTTGTTTTAATGAACTTTGCCAGGTTATTGACTTTTCGATGAACTTAAATTTTGTTAAGCGCAGTATAATCTTAGTATTAAATTCCAGTAATTAAAAATTTTTTTCTATTGCTTATAAATTTTTGTAATTCCAGTAATTAGCTATTTTTTATATTTTTTATTAATTTTTGTAATTTTTGAAAAAATTTATCTGCCTGTAAGGAGTTATTCTCCATACGCATAAATAAATAAATAAATAAATAATCACTTATATATGTAGTATATATTACAAATTTGAACGAAATATGCTCGGACATACAGTGGCGGCCACATTATTTAAAAATTTTTGATAGTAAATTAATTTATTGTTTTGATGGTATATCTGAGATATTGTTGTTTTTTAACTAGACGCCATTCATACCGTGTTCTATTTGATCCCGACTGGAAAAAATTGTATTCGCCACTCAATAAAAAAATATTTTTCCAAAAAATCATTGGGTTCTTAATGTTTTTGGAGACGAATGTTTTTCCTGTGCAAAGCTTCCACGTAAGCTCCGTCGAATAGCTCTAGATGATATATGAATACCATATGATGACTCAAACCCAACTTTTTAGAGCTTTTAATCCGGTCAGCTTTAGAGGCACTTACAACTATTCTATCGTCTCTGGCTGTGGTGTTATGTGATTTGGGCGCTCTGGGGCCAAATGCTGCAGCGATGAATTTTGAAATGTTCACCAATTTGAGTGTTCACTTTTGAGCCCGCAGTGGTGAGAATGAATAATTTTGACATTTAAAGTGTACACTTAATAATAATTTTTTCACTCAAAAATCTTCGGTGAATTTCAGTTTTTTGTAAAATTTTTTGAACTTGAAAAAATAAACAAAAGGATTATGTATATACATATATTAAAATTATCTATTCAACAACTTGTGTTACATAGTTAATTTGACAAATCAGCATCTCATTCAGCATGAAGAAACACATTCATCGCAATAAAATTCACTGTTTTTTACGGAATCGATTTTTAATGAAAAGTGAACACTGTGTCTGTCAGTGAATTTTATTTTGAGTGTTCACCAATAAAAAAAATTCATAGTTACGGAATCTGGATACATTATTTGAGTTCCCAAATTTATCAAAATGGTTCATTGCATTATAAAATTTTCCTCTAGAGCAAATAAGCAATTGAGAAAAATTCATTCACCGTCTTTACGGAGCCTCATTAATCTAATGATTACCATCCTTTCTTATTCGCAGCAATTTGGTATTTTTCTCATATGTAGTGGCTAATATATTAAAACATAACTATCAGCCATTTTTTGCAGCAAAACGAAGTTATATATTAGAATATCTCTATTTAAATAACTAGTAGAACTGAAAATTGTTTTAATTATGTGTCTACTTGAAAAACATACCATTCACTAAATAATGGATTATTTGTTTCAGAAAATTGAACAAAAAATTAATGTAAAGAAATAACTAAGTGCAAATGATATCAAACTAATCTTTGCAGTGGAAAAGTTCTGTTGAAATAACACCAGATTTATGTTTTAATTATATGTCCACTACTGTATATGGACCGATGTCGGGGGAAAAAATTGTTTGCCTTATAATCGCCATGCCAAAAAGGTAATCTTTCATGGAAATTTTCATAGAAAAATCGGTTTAGTCTATATCTCGACTATATATGGACCGATAACGGGAATTTTCATTTTCTGTATTTTAGTAACCTCCATTTATGACCAGAACCGCTTTTAAGCAAAAAACATGTGGAAGTTCGCTTACGCGACATTTTCATTAAATAATCGGCTTAGGCTATATCTCGGATATACGAGTACATTATTATCAGAACTGCTTCTAAGCAAAAAAAGTTGTTTATTTATTTCGGCATTACAATACAACAAGAATAATTTTTATATTATAGTATTGTTGAGAAGTTTTGCAAAATAAAGATAAGAGTTTATACTCGAATATATATATATATATATATATATATATATATATATATATATATATATATATATATATATATATATATATATATATATATATATATATATATATATATATATATATATATATATATATATATATATATATATATATATATATATATATATATATATATATATATATATATATATATATATATATATATATATATATATATATATATATATATATATAAATAAGAAATACAATTACGACATCCATGCAAAACTAATAAAACTTTCAGTTAAACAATATCTAATACGTACAGCGTATGAAAAATTATACAATTAGTAATCTTTTAATTTAATTGCATTGCGCAATGTTTGTATATTAGGTGGTAATTGTCTCCAGAGACGAATTGAATTGATAAAAAGGTGCTGATCAGAAAACGAGGTGTTGTACCTTATCTATTTCTATTATAACCTGTTGAGAATCGCAACTTTTGAAATAGATATGCAGGTTGACGTTCATCTATAATTCGGTGTAAAAACTGCAACACACGACACTTTAATAAATTATCAAATGTAAGATCGTAAATTTGCTTTGCAAACTGCGATATGCTGCTATATTGCCTTACTCCGAGATTTTTTGTGAAATCCCTACCATTGCGCATAAAAATCGTTATTTTTCCCTTCAATCGAAAAATATTTCCCTACATTTTTCCCTACTCAATTTTTCATTTAAATTTTGGGCAAATAAATTATATTAATATTATTTTTATGTGTATTGTAAATTCAAAGAGATAGAACTTTTTACTAAAAAGTAGTGTAAAAAAATATAACTTAAACGATATTTGTTTAGCTACATAAATAAATTATTTTAAGTGACCTACAGCCGTATTCTAAAAAAAAATTAGGGCAAATATTTTAGCGATGTCACTAAATCTGTATTCTGTAAGGTAACTGGCATAGCCAAATTTTTATATTTTCGCCGCAGCTAATTTGCTAACTGTATACTATTTCTTTCTTTCTACTTTGATGAACTTTTGTTAAAAAGAGATAAACATAATGTAATAATTTTTGGCAATTCATTATAGTGTTACCTTACTTTATATTGTGCTTCCCGTACATATTCTTAAAACTTCTCTTTAATAACGTTTTAAAGTATGTTTTGAAATATAGATTTTAAATAGTTATTGTGAAAGATCTATTCAAAATTTATTTTGTTTTTGACAAATATTACTTAATCAGCACTTAAGCCGATAAATTATGAGCAGTATTTTTTCATGCTACAACCAAATGTGGAATTTATGGGCAATTTTTCAAAATATGGTATCACAAAAAAGTATTTGTTTATTTACATTTTAAATAAACAAAAAAAAAAAATGCTCATAAGGTTTACAAAAAATTTCCTGCATTTTGTAATAATAAATATTTAAAAAAGTGAAAATGAGCAGTTTTTATCGGCGTCGTAATATAATAAATGTATTATGTGCAATTAGTGAACGCAATAAGCAAATTGTGAACAGGAAACTTTAATGGAATTGACAAATCTTAAAAAAAGGAATTTGTGTGTTTTGCTTCACTTTAAAAATTACTTTTTACCTATCATGGGAAAGTTCTTTGTGCTCCTCCAAGTACTGAATAGGCATATATTTTTACTCCTATGTAATTATTTTTGGTGTTTCTTCCATTATACAATAATAATTTTTTTTAACAAGAAACAATAGAAAAAAGAAAAAATTTGTAATTTACTTACATTTTTTATTTTTTATTTATTTATTTATTTATTTGTATATATGTATTTACACACATCAAAAAATAATTGAGGCCTCAGCGTCACTTGGACATTTTTGAGGCAAGTTGGCAAAGTAATATATATGTATGTACATTAATTCATACAATAATATATGATACAAAAAGTAAGTAAAAAAAGAAAAAAAAATTGAATTGTAATAAATAGCTGAATTTGCTAATATAATATTTTTATATTGTATACTATATAGGGCATAAAATAAAAAAGAGAAAAAAAAATTAATAGTTCCGAAAAATTTATAACAAAAGCTTTAGCACTTAAAAATTTCCATTGCTAAAATTTCAGCGTTTTAGACAGAATGCGTATGGAATTTAAAACTTCAGTTTTTTCACTATTTGTACGTCCGTTGGTAGTTATAAAAAAAAAACACTCCCATCAGCTTTAAAACGATTTTGATAACTTTGGCGTAATTGGGAAATACTTAACAGCAAGGATAAGTTCATTCGCATTCAGGGCGAAAGAAAATTGATTTGGGTTTTTTCTAACTTTATTTTATGCGAACGATGTGTCAAACTTCTATTAAAATACATAAGTTCATGCGAACGAACAATAGTGACATAGACAAACCCAAATTTATTCGAATGTGAGTGACTAGCTTTCTTTCGCATACATTTTCATTTGATATCATCAAACAGGCTGTTATTGTTAAAATATTTAACGTTCTATATAAATTGGATGTAAATAGTAAAATGATAAATAATAATTTTTGGTTTGTACATTTGTACAACGGGTTATAGTTCAGGTTTTTTGATCAGGATGATACGTCATGACCCGAGTTCAAATCCCAGTGGGTGCTGATGAGTAGTGTAGCGACTACGAAACAGCTAGTTGTCCCCCAGCTATAGATTTGATTATTATTTTTCTTGTCTTTTTCAATCAAAATTATTGATCACAGCAGATTTGTATTGTAAAAAATCCTTCTTAAGAAAAAAAAAACTTAAGAAAGAAAAAACTTGAACTATAACCCGTTGTACAAATGTACAAACCAAAAATTTAATTTAAAAAACTATAAAAGTTCATCAAAAATTCAATAAATTTATAGATAAATAATAATATTAGTCACAGTCGGAAAAATTATAATAGTATAATAACAAATAATAATGTTAACCCTTCGAGATAATTTAAAAATTCCCTACATTAAGCCTAAATGATGAAACAGAACTAGGGCATGACGTTTTTCTCCATACAATTTGGCATAAAATAACGCCAGAGAATGCGGTCGTAAAATAGAATCTATTTTATTTTGGCAGCGATTTTTCTTATGCTCTCACTTTGAAGCAGAAAAGCTTTCAACAATATTACCACACTTTTAGTAAATTTCATACATTTTGTAAACAAAACCAAAGCTTCAAAAGCTTTACAGCGAGGAAAAATAAAAATAAAAGAAAAAGCTTTTTTTACCTAACAAAAAAGAACATTAAATGACTGTTTGTGAAGTTGCAGCCGTCGTTTCAATTATGTGCCTGTTTTCTCTGAGAGTCGTTTTTGCTTGAAGTTGCGGACGTATTCTGTTTCATCATTAATCATACAAAATCTGTCCTTTTTTCCTTACATGTGGAAATAAACAAATAAATCTGCACAAAAAGGGAAACATCCCTACGCTTGGCAACACTGCTCCGCATACATATTTTGCAACATTATTGTATGCCACATTTAGATTTGCTTATTATTTTTCTTGTCTTCTTCAATCAATAATTATTGATCACAGCAAATTTGTATTGTAAAAAATCCTTCTTAAGAAAAAAACTTAAGAAAGGAAAAACTTGAACTAAAACCCGATGTACAAACCAAAAAAATGTTAATCAAAACAATTTTTAATTTAAAAATTGTAAAGTTCAACAAAAATTTAACAAATAAATGATGAGAAGTTTTGTATAGTTATCCTACGGGCCTTGGTTCTTATGCAAATAGTGTATTTAAATATAATTGCTGTTAAACTAGAAAATTAAACGTTTAAATAAATAATACTATTTTTTGCAATAAATTCATATACTTGTGAAGAATACGACAATCCGTCAATTTGGTCTGAACGTGATGTTGGTAAGTAAGCGCCAAAACGATCTTAATGGTTTTGATAATAATTTAAATAAACTCTTACTAAACTTGTTTATTCATATATTTATATGTCTTCATTTTAACTACTACTTTTTACATAAAAATTCAATTAAGTAAAGCATTTATGTCTGCAAATATATGGACTTATTAGGCTACTATTTTTATGTATTGCAAAATGTTCTTTTTGAAAGTGGCATAAGTCCATGTTGAGTCAAGAAAATCGTTTAGTTTTTCAAATAATTTTAGTCATTATTATTTCACAACAAAATTTTAAAGGTTTATAGTGTAAATAACATCACCCGAACTGATTAAAGTTGGCCAATATTTTTAAATTGATTCAAACGCAAACCCTTTTATGTCTCAATATATGAAAAAATGGACTTATACCACTTTAAAAATAACCAGTTCAAATAACTCTTTAAAGTTTTTTTTTTTTATTTTCTGAATTACTTTTTTCAAGTACTATTTTAATAAATTAGTTTGTAATTGTAAAAATTCCTGTTAACCGATGTTTTTAATTATTAGCCGGAAACCGGTTATTTTAACTGCCCCTATACAAATTATAGGAAACCCGGTTTTAGAAAACAAGTCGAGTAATCGATCCACCCTACTATTGATCTCTTCAACCAAATCTATCACAGTGCAATATTTATCAATCAGCAAACGATTATATAACTGTGCAGCAGATTCTCTTTTACACACTCGAAAAAACTTACTTCAATTACGACTACAGCTAAAAATTAAAAAAACCAGTTCATTCGTTACATTTAAAACAAACTGTTTTCGGTAAAATCCTGACGAATAATACCCGTTCGATCACCCTAATATGCAGCATATTGATCCTACCATAAAACAATATTCACCATTAAAATTAAATATAGAGGTACGACCAGGGTAAGTAATTAAATATTTGACAAAATAAAAGCGAACTCTACGTTTGCATCTTTTAAACGATGCGTAAAATGAAGTAATAAACAAACTACGAGTAGTATTCTTAACTAATAAACTAACCGGTTTAGGTCATTACCAAATAAGCAGCAGTACTGTTGTCTTCTTTGATTTATTTGTTACGCTGATTTTGTCAAATATTTGGTAAATGTGACCGTATTTTAAGAAGTGAAAAAAATTCCTCTTTGAATAATACCTTCAAATCTTTACAATACTATTACTACGAGTACTATTATAATCAAAACAATAAAACGTTAAAGTAAAATCCTTAAGCGCATGGAAATAACTAATGCTTTCCAATCCCAGAACAAAGTAATTTATCTGCTGATACAGCAAAGGTCCAAGATTTACATCAAATATTCCGAAAACAGTTAAATTGGCATTACGAGCGAGACACCCAGTCCTTTGGTAAAAGAATGATGAGAGCACATATTTCCAAAAACAGATAAATTCTTGCCATCAACGAAAAACAAAGAGACTAATCAGGCACTGCAAAGAACAAAAAAACATTTAATGCTCTTAGGAAAACACAGAGAATGTTATCGGGTCCTTCAAGTTGTCTTGGAGATTAGTGTTTAAGAAAGATACTAAAATAATGACAGAAAAATCTGCTGGAAGCCAGAAGAAAAGTATGGATTTTTTTAATTAAGGCGTTCTTTTGCACACCGCATGGTGTATCATCCGCGCTGTATGGTGTAACACCGGCATCACGGTGTCAATTTTACAGTGATTTATAGTTATCGCTGCGTTTAAACAGAAAAAATTTCGAACATATGTTAAGCTTGCTAATAGGTACAATTACGATAATATCGTTTGTTTACATATCTTTTTTCAGAGATATGTTTTTGAGTATTTGGCGTCAAAGAGGGAATCTAAAGATGTGCTAAGTTTGGGCTTTAAATACTAAAACCAAAATCTTGGCATTATTATTACAGCCCAACAAGCTGCGCACGGCTGCTGTAGCTTATACGTTTGCGTGCTTAGTACTTAGTCCGGCTAGGCCAGAGATCTAAAAGTTAGAGGGATGTCTGAAATTGAAGTATCATATAAATTGTTTGCTATTGTTTCTACTATATTTTTACTATTATATATACGAGGGCGGCTCAGAAACTTCTTAGCTTAGCACAAAAAGCGCGGTATAAACAGAAAAAAGTTAAGTGTTTTGGAACCTTCCATCTCCGCTATGAACACATGTTAAATTTTGTTTCGATCTGGTAACTCCTTCATATAGAAACAGGTGTTCACAAAAGGCGCATCCGCGATTTTTTACAATGGAAAAATTTGAAATGCGTGTTGTCATTAAATATTTACATAAAAAAAAGTCTTATCGGGACAAGAAATTCATAATGATATGGTGAATGTGTTAGGTGAAAGTGCTCCTTCATATGCAACAGTAAAAAATTGAATTGCGGAATTTAAACGTTGTCGTACAAGCATTGAAGATGAACTACGTAGTGGACGTCCAAAAACAGCAACAACAACAGAAATTGTAGCCAAAGTGCATGTAATGTATTGAATGTATTAAATGATTGACGAATAAAAGTGCGTGAAATAGCTAATATCATGGGCATCTCAAATGATCGAGTTCATTTAATTTTGCATGAAAAAGCTTTCTGCAAGATGGGTGCCGCATTTGTTAACAGTCAACCAAAAACGCATAAGTATGAACATTTCTCAACCTTGTTTGGATAGTTTTAAGCGAAATAAAATGGATTTTAAGCGTCGTTTCATAACTGTTGATGAAACATGGATCCACCACTATACTAAAGAACAGTCCAAACAATGAACTGAAACTAGAGGAAGTGCCCCAAAGAAGGCAAAAGCAATTCAATCAGCTGGTAAGGTTATGGCAACGGTTTTTTGCGACTTCAAAGGTATTTTATTGATTGACTATCTGCAAAAATGTAAAACAATAAATTCAGAGTACTATTGCAACCTTTTAGATCAATTAAATGTACAAATTCGAGAAAAACGTCCTGGCTTGCAACACAAAAAAATAATTTTTCATCAAGACAACGCACCAGCGCACAAGAGTGTTTTAACAATGGCTAAAGTCAACGAATTAAAGCACGAGTTGCTTGACCACCCACCTTATTTTCCTGATTTAGTTCCCAATGACTTTTACCTGTTCCCAAATCTAAAAAAATTCCTTGCTGGCAAGCGTTTTACCTCAAATGAAGATGCAATTACAGTTGTAAGTCACTATTCTGAAGGCCTTGAGGAAAACTATTTTAATCAAGGGATAGAATTGCTAGAAAACCGTTGGACTAAGTGTATTGATGTTTCAGGAGATTATATTGAAAAATAAAAATATTTTTGAAAAACTAACTATTCTCTTTCATTGATAGGCTAAGAAGTTTCCGTACCGCCCTCGTACACAGTGTCAATATTCACTTAAATAATTTCATAGATATCGCTCTTACAAGCAATTGAACAAAAAAAGTTATTTATAGATGTACCTAAGTATCCATTTTCCATTACGATTTTTCCTTCTCCTGTAAAATTGAAATTATGTTTGTTAGGGCCTTTCTATATGAGACCAACGATATGAAAATGCACACAATCGTGGTGTTGGTCGAAATTCGTCATACTCAGCGATAATAGATTTATTTCTAATTGCTTCGTCAGCGAACGACGAACACAACAGTATCAGGTGGCCATGTATAAAAAAAAGTATTTTCATGAAATAATACTTTTAATATTAATCCATGTAGTAAAAAATTTATGAAAGAATTCTCAAAATATCTTTCGGATGGGATTTATATGGGTTTGCTTTTAATATGATATATGAGTATATATATGGTCGCCTCATAAATATCTTTTCATATGGTCACCCTATCAGCTGTTTAATTAAAAGGAAAATTTATATAAAGCGAACAATTTCTTTTGAAAATAATAAATTACAATTTGCTAAAAAAAATTTAAAGTAATTATTGAAAATGTAAAAGAACATCAATACCTGTACAATCTAACTTCAAAAGAGTATAAAACTCTTGAAAGGAAGACGGAAATATGGAAAAAGAATTGGCGATGTGGTAAATTTAACAGGTAAGAAAAAATGTGTATGCACGGAATGTAAACAATGTTATTTACAAAAAAGTTCGTTGATATTGTGCTTTACGCAAAGAATTTATACAACAAATATTTGCCGACAAATTCGTCCCTATAGACGAAATTCGTTGTTCGTCGCAGTTGTGTTCGCTTTCATACGCGAAAGGTTTACTTTGCAAAGTTGTGAGTTTTGCGGTGGCAAGGGAAAATAAAGTGACTCTCTTGCGCTCTATTTTTTCTCTATCACCGCCAAACTCAAGACTTTGCAAAGTAAACTTTCCATGTGTGAAAGCTGTATTATTGTCAAGAGGTGGCAACTTTTTCATTTCTCAAATAAACTTAAGTAGAATCGATGCTTTAAAATTCACAAAATGTTTTAAAGTGGCTTACTTTTATTTTTTATAATAAACAATATGAAGCATTTACGTAGGTACTGTATTTTATTATAAATATACAGGATGTCTCAGAACTCAATGTCGGGACGAAACAGGGTGACAAGATTGATTGTAACGATCATGAGAAAAATTAGAAAAAAATCTGCGCATAGCAGGGGCTTTCAAAAAAGACGGTTTCGACGTGAAACCAAAACTAAACAAAAAATGTTTCATACATATCGCTCCTTCATTGCAACATAGTCATATCTCAAAAAATTAACTTTTTGAGTTAACGCAGAATTGTTAACAGTACTACCTTTTATATTGTGGCAAAATTGTATTTAAATTACTTTTAATCTGTTTCTAAAAAATTTCTCTAAGACTTGTATGGGAACTAAAAATTTTAAACGTGTTTTTCTCGAAACAACCTTTTTTGCTTTATGACTATGTTGCAATAAAGGAGCGATATGTGTTCGGTTTCTATTATTATTATTTTTTAAATTTATGTTATTTCATACTTTTGTGATATACGAATATGAATCAGCGGATTATATGATAAAAAAATATATACATATGTACATACATATATTCATATTGAGTGAGCTAAAAGCTATTATTGTTTTTAAAAGAATTTCACAATTGCTATTATTGCATGCAACCATACATACGTACATATATTGAATTTTATATGTAGATGTTAACAATAGAATGACAGAAATGCAAACAGTAAAATATTTATAGAGGAACAAACTATACAGCCATGTTCCCAGAAACGCGCGTTCTGAAACCGCAAGGAGTTATAAAAATCGCTTAATTGATTTTTAGGCGTTCTAAAGAACGCGCGTTTTACTGACGTTTCGAAGTTTTTTCCAAAAAAAATTTTACATACGTATATATGTATGTATGTGGTAGTTATATAAAACGAAAAAAAATTTGACAATAAATAGAAAAATTTTTTAATTTACATAGTTTTTTTAATTAAAAATGAGTAAAATTCTTTCAACTTTTTATTGAAATAAAAATATAGCATATTAAATTTTAATTGTGAATAGTTTTAGTGCCTTTTGCGAGTTCAGTTTTATCAAATTTATTCAGTTCACTTCAATATACACATGCGAGTTGAGGTCGCCAATTTTAAGCGATATGCGTTTTCCAGAACACCTATTTGGCGATTTCAAATCGCAAAACCATACTTCTTGCGTTATACGTTTTTCAGAACACCTATTTGGCGTTTTCGAAGCGAAAACGCAAAATTTAAGCGATTTGCGTTTCTCAGAACAGGGCTGATAATTATATTGATAATACCTACATTGTTTCTAATAAATTATTCCTAATTTTTATACCCTTCACAAACATGTAAAGGGTATATAATGAGTGATTTTTTTGCTATTATCTTTTTGGCAACACTAGTTTTGACAGCTCACGCACGTTTTGTATCTTGTGTCACTGTCAAACATCTTCAGTTTGGTCTATAATTTAATCATGAATCGTCTTACAAACGAACAACGCTTGCAAATTATTGAATTTTATTACCAAAATGCGTGCTCTGTTAAGAAAGTTCATCGCGCGCTTCTTCCATTTTATGGTCAGTTTAATCGACTTACTGAGGCTTCTATTCGGGCTATTGTAAAAAAATTTCAGATTGTTGGACATTAAACCACCAACACGCTTACGTAGAGTGCGAACTGAAAAAAATATCGCAGCCGTATCGGCCAGTGTTGGTGATGACCGTGAATTATCGATTCGGCGCCGTTCGCAGCAATTGGGCCTCTGTTACTCCACTACGTGGAAAATTTTGCGGAAGGATTTGGGTGTGAAGCCTTATAAGATACAGCTGGTGCAAGAATTGAAGCCAAACGACCTACCACAACGCCAAATTTTTGGTGAATGGGCTCTTGAAAAGTTAGATGAAGATCCACTTTTTTATCGAAGAATTGTGTTCAGCGACGAGGCTCATTTCTGGTTGAATGGGTACGTGAACAAGCAAACCTGTTGTATTTGGAGTGAAGAGCAGCCAGAAGCATTGCAAGAGCTACCAATGCATCCACAAAAAAACAACCGTTTGGTGCGGATTATGGGCTGGCGGCATCATTGGGCCGTATTTCTTCAAACATGATGCGAATCACAACGTTACTGTGAATGGTGAGCGCTACCGTGCGATGATAACAAACTTTTTTTTGCCCAAAATGGAAGAGCTTGACTTGCATGACATGTGGTTTCAACAAGACGGTGCCACATGCCACACAGCACGCGAAACAATGGACCAATTGAGAGGCGAGTTCGGTGAACAGTTTATTTCGCGCTTGGGACCAGTCAATTGGTCGCCCAGATCGTGCGATTTAACGCCTCTAGACTATTTTTTGTGGGGCTATGTTAAGGCTAATGTCTATAGCGACAAGCCCACTTCGATTGACGCACTGGAAGCCAACATTGCCAACATTATTCGTGAGATACCGGCCGAAATGTTGAAAAGAGTATGCCAAAATTGGACTAAGCGGATGGACCATTTGAGGCGCAGCCGCGGCCAACATTTGCATGAAATAATCTTCAAACATTAAATTATATCGACCCAACTATCGATCCAAATAAATATTTCATGCAGTTTTCTGAATGATATGTGTTTTTTTTTTTTTAATTTCCGATAGTTCTTATAAAATCACCCATTATAAGTTTGATTTTTTTTTTATTTGCGACCCTATAAAGTATATATATTCCGATTCAGAATTCATGGAAAAGTTGATTAAGCGATGTCCGTCTGTCCGCTATTGAAATACCGTTTCTGAGAAAACCATTCGACTCAGAAACTTTTTTCTTTCACCATTCTTTTCCCCCATCGATTCATGGGTTTGCTATTGAAATTCAGTAATATCGGTTCACATATAGCTGAGATATATCCAAAATTCCGAAAAAACGCCTTTTTTTTGCAATTTTATATGGAAATTTTTGAAAAAAAAAATTGTTTGTTTTGCTTCAAACGTCATGGTGACTAAAAGGCAAAGGCATATCGGTCCATATAGTCCAAATCGGGGTTTTAATATAAATGTGGCGTAAGCGAACTGAAACAACTTTTGTTGCTTAAAAGCAGTTCTGGTAATAAAATCAGGTTGTATAAATTTGGAAATGAAAATTTCTGATATCGGTCCATATATACCCGAGATATAGCCTGAACCAGGTTTTTTATGAAAATGTCGCGTAAGCGAACTGAAACAACTTTTTTTGCTTAAAAGCAGTTCTGGTAATAAAATCAGGTTATATAAATATGGAAAATTAACATTTCTGATATCGGTCCATATATACCCGAGATATAGCCTGAACCGATTTTTCCATTAAATTTTTTTTTGCTGAAAAGCAATTCTCGTTATAAAAAAAAGGTTACTAAAATACAGGAAATAGGAAATTCCGATATTGGAGCATATTTAGTTCAGAATTTTAAATATAGTAAAACATTGGCGGCATAGATAATATATGAAAATTTAAAAAATATGAAAATTGTGTATTATTTTCACCAGCTAGCTGTTTAATCAAATATGACGTTATGGGCTCGATTAACAAAATTGAAATAAATGAAGTGAAAAATGAAAAAAAAAAAATAATTCGCTGCCAATGCAAACAACTTTTAAAATCAATATGTATTGAAAATATTTGCTTTCGATATTTTCACTTAACTACCACCACCCTGATCTACCCATTTATTATTTCTTTAATACTTTTATATATGTACATTTTGTATACAATGAATAAAAACAATAAACTTTTTTGTTAATAATTACTTCCAATTTTATTTCGACAGTAATGGGTTAATCGTGTTTTTGAAATTAGATACACAATTTGAATACATTTTATTTCAGCGTTGCCGCTTAGCATGTACTCGTAAATATCAAAATTGGAACAAAATGAAAAATTTCTGATAGTTTTTGTGCAATTAAATTTTTTTATAATTTCTTTGTATATTACAGAATCATCATATTTTGCTCCGTATTTTATTCAAAATTGTTAAGGAAATAAATTTATCAATTGAAAATACTTCATTGTTGTTAATAACATTTACGTTTTCGAAACTCATTTTCTTAATCTGACACAAATTGTTCTGAAGACTTTAAAAATTTTGTTATTAGACATAAATATATATTTGCATATGCAAATTTAAAATTTATTATAGTGAAAATTTTATTCAACTAAAAAGAATCTGCATTTCTTTGCAAAAAAATCTAATCAAAAAATAATTTTCCACACGTATAGCACATCCGAAATGTATTTCTATTTTACAATTAAGTTTTTTATTCGCTATTTAAGCTTCTAACATTTATATCAGTAAAAATTATAAATAGCTTGTTTTCTATGTTTCCCAGCTAAGAAAGAAAGAAAGAAAGAAATGTTAGAGACGTTTATAAATAGAAAAGCTTGTTTTTTGTGTTTTGACGGATATTATTAAAGCATTTTTCTTTTCAAATTCTCAGCAATTTATTTGGATTGTTGGGATATAAAGTTGAATGTTTGAGAATATCTTTTTCTTAATTGTTTGAGTTTTTGTTCTCTGCTTTTCGATACTTTCAAAAAGCAAATCGCAGCAACCAACGGTTGTTCATTTGTTTGAAAGGTGTAAAGAAATAATAGAGACGTGTATAAATCAAAAAGCTTTTTTTTGTGTTTTGATAGGTATTATTAGAGCATTTTTCTTATAAATTCTCAACAATTTATTTAGATTGTTGGGATATAAAGTTGAATGTTTGAGAATATCTTTAAAAAATTTCCAAAGTCTACTGATGATTAGGGTAGTTCCTATGAAATGTCGACATATAGATAGCTGGGAAACATAGAAAACAAGCTATTTATAATTTTTATTGGTAAAATTATTATGTTAATAAAAGTTTTTAATTATTTTATTGTGTATATAAATTATTTCAATCATACTTGTATAATAGTGTGGCCTACAACGCCATTTTGAAACGATTTTTTTTAAGTCGGCCAGACTTTTGAAACAGTTTCATGTGAATGAATCGTACGATCGTGTAGGATAGTGAATCAGGGCCTTTAATATATTAAAAAGTGGAAAAATTTAAAGACAATTGATTATTATTACAATTTAAACATTTTTTCTTTCTTAGTTTTTATATTCTCAAAAAACGAAAAGAATTTTTCGGATTTTGTGTAATACCGAGCTCTGGGCTGTGGCAATACGGATTTGTTCAATAGAATTTAAGGCAAATTCAGTATGTTTTCGATACATTGGTAATTTTATACAGGGCGAACACCATGATACAAAAAACAAGGTAACCGCTTCGCTACAACAATAAAAAAACAACAGGTATTTTGTTTGTGTTTAAAGGCGAATTCACACTTAAGCTGTCAAAAGTAGTTAATAACGAACATGTACAAAAATTTAAACAAAACTTGACAGAGAAAGTGCTGTCATATTTATCGAATTCGCCTGAATTCGCCGATCCATCCACCTAATAATTAATTCGTCTTGAACAATACAACAACACAAAAAAGTTTCTTTGAATAAGGTGGTTCCCACAAAAATAACTTCCAAGCTTTAAAGTGCTGTATGTGCATATTTCGATCTTCAACACCAACACTTATCCATCCTTGTCGATTGTCTCATCTTTTGGTCTCATCTGATCACGTAACACGCTTCCAATCATCTACAGCAAATGTTCAGGGTTATCACTATTAGACTTTCTGGTTTATATAAAAATACTTATGTATTTATTTATCGAAGGATTGACAAGAACAAGAAAATAATTTATAAAAGTTTTTAATACAAATATGAATGAAAACTTGATTGAAACTAAATATGTTAGCGAAGGTAGTTAACAACAAAGTTGAATTCGAGTGTTCTCCCACACCCTTCCTCAATCGAATTTTACTTCTAACAAAAAACGCAATTTGCAAAACTGAGTTTTCGGCAAAGGCTTCGTCATGATGTCAGCTAGCATTTCGTTTGACTGGCAGTAAGCACACCTTACATATCCTCTGTCGATATAATCTTTTACAAAATGAATTTTTGTATCAATGTGCTTAGTTCTAGCGCTAAGTTTTTGTTCCTTTATCATATGTAGGCAGCTTTGATTATTTTCATATAATAAAGTAGGATTTTTCTGTACAAGATGCATATCTCTTAAAATATGTCTGATCCAAATAGCTTCCTTGCACGTTTCAGAAAGCGCAATAAATTCAGCTTCCGTGGATGACAATGCTACAAGTGTTTGCTTCTTGCATGACCAACTTATTGTTCCACCATTTATTTGAAAAATATAACCAGAATTAGATTTTCGATCTATTTTATCTTCAGCCCAATTTGCGTCTGCGTATCCTAACAGTGTATCAGGCTTAACGGTCTTAGAGCTCAACTGCAAATAACTTGCCTCAGTCCCCTTTAAGTATTTTAGAACTCTTTTTAGCTCAGACCAGTCTTCTTGATTTGGCAAACTTACTTTACGTGCGAGAATCGAGACGCTTGCAGCAACATCTGGCCTTGAACAAACACTTAGATACAACAACGACCCCAATAACTTTTGGTATTTTTCGTTACATAGCAATTTCTCAGATTCAGTTTTTCCATACCCTGGATCAAGTGGATATTGAGATACTGTCGAATTCTCCAATCCGAATTCCTTAACAAGACTTCTTATGCATGAAGATTGACGTATACAATAATTTAAGTATTTATCTTGAAATATTTCAATTCCCAGAAATTGTGTAACTTTCCCAAGACAACTTATTTTAAACTTTGATGATAACATATTTTCTACTGCTGCGACTGCAACCAAAATATCATCAACGTAAACCAAAATGTAGGATATCCCTTCCTCGTTGCAATATTTTGTGTAAAGACATGGATCAGCGGCAGATTTCTCATATCCTGATAAGCATAATAATTCGTCTAAGGTTTGATTCCACACGAAAGCAGACTGCTTGAGGCCATAAATACTCTTCTTAAGCTTGCAGACTGATTTACTCCCTTCCTCCAAACCAGGCGGCTGCTTCATGAAAACAGTCTCCTTGAGGATGCCATTCAAGAAAGCTGACTTGACATCATAATGATAAGCAGACATACTCTTAACACCAGCAACGGACAAGAGAATTCTGAATGTAGTCTGCCTCACAACTGGTGCATATACTTCGTCGTAATCTTCACCAAACTTTTGCTTAAACCCACGAGCTACAAGTCGCGCTTTAAATTTACACGGATTTCCCTTTACCTCACGCTTTACTTTAAATGTCCATTTACAAGTGATAATATTTGAATTAGGAGGAGCAGCTACCAATTCCCATGTATCAGAGCTTATTAAAGAATTGTATTCTTCCCTCATTGCCGCAACCCATTTGTCTCTTTCTTTTGATTTCAGAGCTTCATCATAAGTTTTTGGTTCTATTACATCCTTCAAATCTGACATAATATTATATCCATACCGGTCTGGTGGCTTACCCTTGTTAGTTCGTGATGATTTGCGATTCACGTGCAAGTTTTCGACTATTAAACTATCGCTTACCACCTCTCCAGTAGTGACTTCTTCTAGGCTTTGAAATGATATGTTATCATCAAACAACGGGTCTTCTCCGCAAGATATTTCAGGAACGTGTACCGGTTCTTCTTCAGATTCTGACCTTGTCATTACAGTAGGATTCCTATATAAAGTTTCAACTGATATTTCAGAATTTTCACAGCTACGCCCCATCATATTGTTACTTAAGAACTCTTTGCCTATAAACCTCACATCTCTACTTATTGTGACAGCGTAAGTATTAACATTTACCATACGATAACCAGTTGAATTTTCATCGTATCCCATTAGAACTAAAATATTTGTCTTGCTATCCAATTTCTTCCGCTTTTGTTCAGGAATAAGAACATGTCCTTTTGTTCCAAATATTTTAAGGTATTGCACATCTGGAATTTTTCCTTCCCATAATTGATACGGTGTACTATTTACGACCTTAGAATAACATCTATTTTGAATGAAATTAGCTGTATTTATTGCTTCTTCTTCGGTAGATTAGCCTCTGCAAGCAAACACCTGGCCATCTCAGTTAAACTCCGGTTCTTCCTTTCAGCAACCCCATTTTGCTGCGGACAATAGGGAACAGTGCACTGAAATTGTATACCTTTCGATTCAAGGAATTTTCTCAAATGTTGAGAAGTATACTCGCCACCATTATCTGACCTGATAACTTTTGGATAACGGTCGAATCTAGTTTTTACCATCTCTACATAGCATTTGACCTTTTCAAAAACTTCGCTTTTACAACTGAGCAAGTAAACCATAGTGTAACGACTAAAATCATCAATAAAAGTCAAGTAATATCGTTTTTTTCCTGGTGTAACTGTTTGGAATGGCCCACAAACATCGGTATGTATCAGATCTAAAACAGCCCTAGATTTTGATTGACTTTTCCTGCTAAATAGAGCCTTTGTCATTTTGCAACTTATGCAAACCTCACATTCTTCTTTAGTTCCACAGCTACTTATTTCTAATGAGCTTACCAGTTGCTTCGTTTTCATTTCTTTAATTGCTTCAACATCGCGATGACCAAATACCTTGTGCCAGTAATGGATACAGTTTCTCATATTACATGATACTAACATCACCTTGGATTTCGACCCCAGCTGCACCTCGTATAATCCATTCGTTAACAAAGCTATACCAACTTCTCTGCCATTGTAGTTAGAAATGATGCCACGATTATTCTTGAAATGAACTTGAAAATGTTTGCTTAGGATTTTGTTTACAGATATAAGATTTCCGTGAAAGGATGGTATATATAGAACATCACACAGCGTGACATCAAACGTTTCACCTTTAGAGTTACTTAAAGTTATATTGCATTCACCCTTATCGCTACATAATTCACTCTGACCATTTGCAACTGTTACTTTTTCACGGAAATTCATATTCAAAGATGAAAAACTGAAACTATCTGAGCAAATATGACAAGTTGCTCCTGAGTCAAGAATCTATGAGCTTACCCCATTACTTAACGAAAAACAAAAATTTTCTGACTCACTGCCGGAAGCTTTCACTTCATTAGCCGCATTATTCTTAGACTTTTTAAACTTCCAACAGTCACGTTTTATATGGCCTTTTGCTTTACAAAAATGACAAGTTTTCACGTCGCGAAAATTTTTCTGGTTTAATGTTTTCAAAACAGAATTTCCCTGAGCGTCAGATGAACAACGATGATTGTTCTCTATTAAACATGTTTCAACAACACTTAGAGAGAGTTCTTCCATTTTCCTAGCTTCCAAAGCAGTCACAAGGGTATCATAAGACGAAGGTAGACTGCTTAGCAACATTGCAACCAACCATCGCTCTGAAAACGTTTCACCAATAGCAGCTAACTTTTCAAACAGCAGCTTCATATTCATAATGTGCTGCGAAATGCTCATGTCTTGAGAATATTTCATCCTGCAAATTTGTTTCATCAATCGTACACTAGTCCCAAGTGTATTTTTCTCATGATGTTGTTTTAAATTTAACCATGCCCCATGTGCAGTTTCAGCATTCTTGATCAGCATAAGCTGATTGTCCTCTACAGATAACCCAATCATCACAAAAGCTTCTTCATTCTTACGTCTCCATGCGTCATCTCGCACAGCAGGTACTTCATTGACGACATGATCCCACAATCCTTCCTTTCTTAAAATCAGCTCCAACTTAAACTTCCATAAGTGGTAGTTATCAGCATTTAATTTAGTAAAGGAGGTCTTCAATAAATCCATTCTTAAAAGCCTGAGCCCATAACCTATTAGACTTTCTGGTTTATATAAAAATACTTATGTATTTATTTATCAAAGGATTGACAAGAACAAGAAAATAATTTATAAAAGTTTTTAATACAAATATGAATGAAAACTTGATTGAAACTAAATATGTTAACGAAGGTAGTTAACAACAAAGTTGAATTCGAGTGTTCTCCCACAATCACCAGCGAACAGCCTTAATGCTACTCGTATTATCCAATTTTCGATTTAGTTCTTTTTCAAAATAAAAGACAAGGATAAAAACTAACAAATTTTTATTTGTTCTTGAAAAACAACTAACTATTTGAATTTTAGTTTATTCATATGTACATATGTTTGTATTTTTGATGTTTCTATGAGATTTTGGTTAATGTTTGATTTAAGTTAAATTAAAACTAGACAATAAAATAACGTAGTAAATAAAGGAACTTTAACAACTTTTGTTTACTACCAATTAAGTAAGAGCTAAGAATATTCTACAAAATTACATTTAAAACAAGGTAATTTGTGCAGGAATTATTTACAAACGAAAGCGTATTCAAGCATTAAATTCTTCGTCACCATTATTGGCTTCGGGCGCATTTTTCAAAACCTCTTCAAGCTGCGTTATGAGACCAATAGCACGGTAATTTTCTTTCAGCATAGCGTACTCTTCCAAAGGTTTGAGCAGCAGCAGGACGTCTTTAAAACTTGTTACATGGCGTGGTAATTCAACAGTATCAGTATCTATGGGACAGGTGTTCGGTAAAGGTTTATTAATTGGTATAAGAGCAGGGGGGCTATCTGATTGACCCGAATGTTGGGCTGGTTCTATTTTTATTTGAGGCGGCTGTGTTGGCAATATGTAACTGTTGTCTTCAAAGTTTTCTTCCTTGATTTTAATATTGGCAGGTGGAGATATCAGTTTGGCGGAACTTTCCTTGGGAACATTATTAGCAACTTTTTCTATGAAAATCAATTTTTTGGGCGGTTGTGTGACCTGCTCTTTCGCCGGTTGTCTGGGTACAGGAGTGATTGTAACTAAAGGTACTTTGCGTAATTCGTTGTTATTTGGTAGTTTGAGCTGCAGATCAGGATCGTTGTTAATTGATTCAATTTTACGTATTTTCAAAGGCGGCGGTTGCTCCAAATTGGTCTTATCCCCACGTATTTCTTTCATAACGGGTTTTATATCTTTTACCGCATTTTCCTCGTCCAAATAGATAATTGGATTTTGTTGAAATTTTAGCCCCGTCTCCGGTATATTACCAGGATATTTTGGCAAAACGCGCATTTGTAAAGCCGTCTCCTTGGGCGCCAAAGTAACGGTATTGTCTTTAGTTTTATTTTGCATGCGACTGCAATAACTCAGTATATCCTTCAAGTCTAAACTCAGTGGCGGCCTTTTGGCATTCAACAAACATTTCTCATTCTCATATTGTTTTCTAAAATTTTCAATCCATTCCTCAGTCGGCTCAAAATCTTGAACTTTTAAAATTTCATTAAAATCCCGTGCCACTTGCAGCAGAGAAGTCGTACTCAGTTTCATTGACTTATGATGAAATTTTACTCTCAATAAATATTCTTTGACGGCCTCCTGCAAGAAGTTTAATTTGCGTAAACGTTTTGCTTCATATTCGACATTCTTGACATCATTTTTCTTAAATTTTGTCAGCAAACATTTACTTGTTTTGGCTTTTGTACAATAAGTCATGATGTCTTTTATTTCGAGTGAGAATTGCGGTTCAGTGTGTATGGAAATCTGTTTGTTGCACAACGTTATATTATAGGTAGCCTTCCATAAATTTAGCCATTTTTTTGTGGGCGCAAAATTGGGTATACGCAAAACATCTAGAAATTCTAATGCTTTAGTTCGTATCAGTTCCTCCGTGATGGGCACTTTTGCATGATACTGCAAACGTTGCACACACTCGTAAACACATTCGCCCAGAAATTTAATTTTTCTTTGTCTCACATCCAAACTCTCTTCATCTTCAATGTCGGCTTCATATTTGGTTTTATTTTTGGCCGCTTCATAAAACTCCATTACGGCAACGCGATTTGTAATGATATTTTTGATTTGCTCCCAACTGCAGTTGAACATTCGGGCAACTTTCTTGTACATGGGCCGCTGATCGTAGGCTTTGATAACAGCGATTTTTTCATCCAGCGTTAATATGTTTCGTACGCGCTGTGGACTTGGCTTGATGACAGTATTATCAACATCTATAAATTTATTAAAGTTAAGGTCCTGCAAGAAAAGAATTATTTGGAATAAAAAATTGCATAGCTTTAAAAATTTAAAATTGCTCATTTGAAAATTATCCTAAATAATTTTTTTGATAGGCATTAATACCGGGTGGCCGCCGGGAAGATATAATACTTTATTTTTCCGCCATTAGTTTTGACAGTTCATATTTGGTAGTCGTGAGGTAGACACGTGCATGGTACAAAAATCAAGTTAGCCGCTTCGCTACAACAATACAACAAAAACAAGAACCAATACCAATTGCCATAACTCGACCATGGCAATTCCGATTTTTTATGAAAAAATCATAAAGAGTGATGAGACACATTTTCATTTGAAAGGGTATGTCAAGAAATAAAATAGTCGGTTTTGGGCAATGTAAACCCCTCTTTGCATCCATTACAAGTGACACTCTGATGTGCAGTTTGGTCAGGAGGAATCATTCGACCTTCGAAAATGCAAATGGTGTAAGGGTAACTGTAAATGAAGAGCCATATCATGATATGATTGAAAACTTTTTAATGCCACAACTGCAAGCTTTTGGCTTGATTAACATGTGGTGTCAACGAGGCAATGCCACATCACATACGGTCAGGATTACAATGAAGTTACTGCGAGACCTGTTTCCATAACATGTTATTTGAAGAAATGGTGATGTTGATTAGCCTTCACGGTCGTCTGATTTGACTGCTCCTCCGGACTTCATTTTGTGGGGATATCTGAAAAGCAAGGTTTATGCAAACAAACCAGAAACGCCTGAGTAACTCAAACAAAATGTTCGTGATGAACTTAATTAAATGCCGTGAGAAATGTGTGAGAATATAATGAAAAATGTGCTGAAAAGGGCTCGTATTTGTAAGGCTAACAGGGCCGGACATTTATCTGATGTTGTATTCCATACATAATTGCCGACATTAAATAAAACATTTATTAATATAAGATCCAATCTCTTTCATTTAATAAAAAATGATAAGCAAAGTAGTATATCTTCCCGGCGGACACCCTGTATATGGCCTTGAAATATCCCAATCGTTTTACACAGAAAATTTTGTTTTTTATGTTCAATAACGAAATTTACTGAATAAATTAATAGTTAAACTGTAAAGGAATTCGTGGATAGAATGTAAGTAACTATTTTTTCAAAAACAAAATATGGTATTCAGAATTATTTTTCCATATATGTATATGTATAGCGTGGCTCGATTTAACAATCGCTATTGTGTCATGGATTTTTGGACAGATTTTTGCATGAGGGGAACGACATGTCATAAAACCCATTTTCGAAGTGCCCAAATTTTGTTAATAAATAATTAAATTCCATCCAAATTAATTGAATATTAAGTCAAAATAATAAAAAAAAAAAATACTTCTTTTTATTTTGGTCCTTCCAAAGCGACCCACACTATGGCAGCACTAATCGACTGCAGATATTGCTACCGTTATTTTTATGACTATAGCTTTGCGGTTAAGTCACGTCTAATGGGCCAAATAAAATACGCAACCGTTTGGCAAATACACGTTTTCCGCTTGCACCTAAACTATGCAAACACAATTTAATCACTTTTTTGCGGGAATTTGCTCGTGTAGTTTATAAGGTAGCAGCCTGCAACAGCTTATGGATAACCCACTGTTTTTAATAAGATTGCCATATTTTTTTTTATTGGGCCAGTACTCAGGGGATATGCCCTACATATGGAGTGCATTGTACTGGAACTAGGAAAATAGATTATGAGAAGGAGGAAAGGGGGAGTAATGTTCGTGAACTTAACACACGGAACGACCAAAACTAACGTTATCACAGCATTTAAAGTGTTGAAATTAAAGTGGTTAAAACTGATCAGTGCCCAGTGTATATACCTTCGACACTGCTCAGAATAACAAAAATTAGTTCAACACCGCGCACACCGTAAGGTAAAATGCATAGAAGAAATATAAAAAAAGAAATTAATAATAATAGAAAAAAAAAACAAATGAGAGTAAAAAAGTAAAATAATAAAAAAACACGTGCAAATATGATGCAAAACAAAACTCTACCTATTCCGGTATAATTTCATTTTTTTAGAAATTGTTAACAAACATAAATATAAGTACAGAAAACACGGACGACAATGAAATACACGTGTGTACAGAACGAAAGACGAAATGAGGAATTAATATATAAATTAACCGTAAAAGCAGATCCACATACAAAATCAATTTCTTGGGGGTGAAAAAATGTTGCAAAAAAGCAAGATCTTCGTGTGCCACGCGTGAAAGCTTTCTTTACGAACAGCGTCTTTACAGCTCCGCGGGTTAGTAAGAACTTGTATCCTTCGTTAAAAGAGTAAAGAACAATGCTAGTTCATCAATTCCAACTCTTTTAAAGAATGACCAATCATTCACCGACTCGGTGTATAAGGCTAATCTGCTGGCTGAAATTTTTGCAAACAATTCATACTTGAGATCTGTGTCTATGACAACGATATTTTTCCACGTTCGAGCAGTTAAAAGGATTTTGACCGACCTCAACATAAATAAGGCCGCTAGAGAGGATATCATTCCAACACTGGTCTTGAAGCAGTGTTCTTCTAAGCTTGTGTGACCATTAGCACGCCCCTTCAGCATACTTTACCATGTTAGTGAGTTCCCATCGTGCTGGAAGTTTGCTACTAAAATGCCAATCCCCAAAAAAGGTGAGGCAAATAAACCAATTGTAATTTGCTCTCCGCTTTCCAAAGTAATAGAAAGTATGATTAACTAACAATTTGTGAAGTATCTAGGATCACATAAACTACTTTGTGATCATCAATATGGAGGGTCGCTCTACTGGAGATCTTTTGGCATACCTCCAATCTACCCATAATTTAGGTGAAAGTAAATTGGTGGTTCTGGATATTTCCAAACAGGGTGTGGTATGCTGCACTTCTGCCAAAACTTACTTCGTTTGGTGTCGGTGATGACTTTTCTCGGTTTATATCGAGCTTCCTCAGGGATCGCACTATAAGAGTTGTTATAGATGGGGTCTCATCAAACGAGTTCAAGATTAATTCAGGGGTACCGCAAGACTCAGTTCTTTCTCCTACCCTACTTCTTATTTTTCTTAACGACTTTCTATATCATACTTCCAACCCTATCCACTCTTTCGTGGATGACAGCAGCATTTGTAACTCGTACTCTTTTAGTTATAGGCCCGGCCTATCAGAGATCGCTGCCAAGAGGCTTAATATGAATAATTCACTGAATAGTGATCTTCTATTAATCTCCGAATGGGGTCGTAAAAAGAGGGTCGCTTTTAACGCTCGTAAGATCCAATGTTGTTTATTAACACACAAACAAACAACCGCAAATGCTGCTTCATCTGTACTCATGGATGGTATAAATATTGAGGATTTGGATGCTCTTGATGTTCTTGGAATGAAGATACAGTGTGATGTTCGCTGGACTGAACACATTTTTCATGTCTATAAAGAAGCATTCAAGTGCCTCGGTTTTGTGAAACGGTGCAAGATGTACTTCACTCCATCCGATCTCCTTACTATTTATACCAATATATATATATATATATATATATATATATATATATATATATATATATATATATATATATATATATATATATATATATATATATATATATATATATATATATATATATATATATATATATATATATATATATATATATATATATATATATATATATATATATATATATATATATGTATATATATATATATATTGAAAATAGCCAGACATGTTGTAAGGCGTTGACACTTATGTATATCAACAACCATCTGCTTGGCAGTGTTGCCCATCAAACTTTTTCTGACAATGATGACATTGTCAGGTGCATTAATTTTATACATCTGACAATTAAAACTGAGCTTACAATACCAGCCAATTATCTGACAATGCTGACGAAGAGTGTTCTCACGATTGTCAGATGTCTGACAACATTGTCATCTTGCAATTGATTGACAATGGTTTTTCTGACAACGTTGTAAGTTAAAAATTGGCAGTTCACATGCTTGTAATACATTTTCAGACAATTTTAGTGGCAATATTGTAAGATCTGACAACCGTGTGTACGTAGCTTAACTTGTTTTTGTTGAGCTTGACGCTTAAAAACGGGCACTACCGCTCGTGCTAAAAAGTCGGCACTAAATGAGAACAAAAATAGATCGAAGGAATAACCTCTCTCTAATTTGCATATTACGTAAAGGGAAGAGAGTATCTTTACCTCTTGAGCTTAATCTTTTGTATAAAAGAACCGTTATTTTTATATATTAACAGTCTAATTCATAAAAATGTTTATATTTCAGCTTATAAGCTGGTAATAGTTATCATATAAGCAACTAATAAAAAGTTTGATTCATAAACACATAATACCAAGCAAATAACTATTTAACACTTTTATTACTTTTGTACTTTAGTGTTGGCAATACCTAGTTATTTTCATTGTAATTTGGTACTTAGGCCCAGTTTTTGACTGCGTATTTATATACAAAACTAGTTAATTTTCATTTAAGTTGTATTTAAATGCAAGTTCCGTTTATCAGTCTTAAATAATTGTTCTTATTTAAATGCGATGAAAAAGTAGCGGCTTTACTTAGATCAGCTGTTCCATACAACAGCTGTTTGATAATGGAATAATAGAAAAATTCTTAAAGAAAAATAATGAATTTATTAGCGGCATAATTAATTAATTAATTATTATATTGTGCTGTTGTTTAGTTCAAAATTAGCAACTAATTTTCAAATATCTTCTACAGGCAATAGCTCGTACTCGTATGTGTGTTTTATTTACCTTTTTTGCACTAATACAAATACAAGCACACATAACCATATGCTATATGAGACAAACTGAAATGAATAAGTTTGGGCATTTAAATTTTGTCGTAACTTGTAGTGAAAAACTGATTTTCGTATATAAATAACATTTAAATACGAACTCAAAAACTGGGTCTTAGTAATGCATATACCAACAACTGATTATTTAGGCAAAAATTTGGCAGCCCGTTGTATGAGACAAACCATGAAGATCGGCTGAATCATCTGTTTAATTATTTAATTGACTGCCATTTTACATCTGCTTTGCAATGTGCGTATTTAAGTATTTATCGTACGCAAAGTTATATTTGCCATTTTTACTTTTTTATATAATTTGTGGTAGAAAAGAAAAAAATATGCACACTATCAATAAATTTTTTTGTAAACAAACGTTCGTCAATTTAACTTTATTAAACGCTTATAGTTAGGTAGAGGCCACAATAAGAATCTCGAATGTCAGGGAAGGTTATAAGCAGTATAATAAGCTATCACTCATTTATGAATACACTTTTTTCGGTTTTTTTCTTTTAAGTTGGATATCACCGTGTTATAATGTATTTATGAATTATACCGTAAGCATATAACTCAAAACTGCCAACTATTGGTACCTGCCGATCTTACGTGCTTTTACCCCATAGTAAACTAATTAAAAACTATTGTTACCATAATAATTTTACATGTTTTCAATTTATTTCTTAAGCCACCAACAATATTCTCATATGTTTCACAATAAATTTTTGGTTTGTACATTTGTACAACGGGTTATAAGTTCAGGTTTTTTCTTTCTTAAGTTTTTTTTTTTCTTAAGAAGGATTTTTTACAATACAAATCTGCTGTGATCAACAATTTTGATTGAAGAAGACAAGAAAACTAATAATCAAATCTTTAGCTGGGGGACAACTAGCTGTTTCGTAGTCGCTACACTACTCATCAGCTCCCACTGGGATTTGAACTCGGGTCATGACGTATCATGATCTACTGCTTAAACCACAAAGCCACCTAGCATTTAATTATTTTCTATCTATATTCATCTCATATTGAATCACATATGCATTTTGTTAATTGCCCACATTGTTTTTACAGCGTTTGCTGTCTCAGAACTAGCGGTATTTCTTTTTAGTTATTAACATACAACAAACAATGTGGGCAATTAACAAAATGCATATGTGATTCAATATGAGATGAATATAGATAGAAAATAATTAATAGCCAGTTTACCAATCTCGACAGCCTGCTTGCGTTCGCAATCTAAGCGAAAGAAAATTGCTTTGGGTTCGTCTAACTTTTTTCTATGCGAACGATATGTCAAAACTCAATCAAAATACATAAGAATATGCGAACGAATAGTAGTGAGATAGACAAACCCAAATTGATTCGAATGTGAGTGACTGGCTTTCTTTCGCATTCATTTTCTTTCGAAATTGGTAAACTGGCTGTAAATGCTCGGTGGCTTAGTGGTTAAAGCAGTAGATCATGATACGTCATGACCCGAGTTCAAATCCCAGTGGGAGCTGAAGAGTAGTGTAGCGACTACGAAACAGCTAGTTTGTCCCCCAGCTAAAGATTTGATTATTATTTTTATTGTCTTCTTCAATCAAAATTATTGATCACAGCAGATTTGTATTGTAAAAAATCCTTCTTAAGAAAAAAAAAAAACTTAAGAAAGAAAAAACCTGAACTTATAACCCGTTGTACAAATGTACAAACCAAAAATTTAATTTAAAAAATTATAAAAGTTCATCAAAAATTCAATAAATTTATATTTTCACACTAAATATCACTCTGATCGCATAGAAACAATCATTTTATGTAAATTATCGTAAAGCTTAACAAATCGCTTGCCATATGTTGTACGATTGTGTACAATAGTGAATCACAGCTTTTAAGCTAAGATCACACGATTGCCGCAATGCACCAATTTTTATACCCCAATCGTGTGATTGCACAATTAATTGGTTCATGCGGCAATCGCGGCCAATATTGTTCTTATTTTAACCAATCAAATGCAACCCTGATGCGGCAACCGTGTGACCTCTTTTAATACAACCGCGCGCCAATAAAAATGTCAAAAGTGTGCCAATATTTATTGTGTTGTTTAGCGGCAATCAAAGTGTCCAATACATTTTCATACTTTTTTGCGTGCCTTCAATTAGTTTTGTAAGTAGAAAAGCTATCCTTTTAATCATAATTATATTTTTTTTAATTATATTCATTTGTATTTACATACTTAGGTACAATTGTAACATTCATTGTGTTCCTTCACGCGAATCAGTCAATCATGCATATGCAATACGCGCCAACATTTTAATTTTTTGCGAGGCTTCATTTATTTTCGCGAGTATAAAAGTTATCCTTTTAATTTTTGTCATATTTGTTTTAAATTATATTTATATATAGGTACAATTTTTTATTTATTGTGTTCATACCGGCTAGTAAGTTTTGCAACCCACCAGCAACATTTTCCTTCTTCATTGTGCCCATTCGTTTTTGCAAGTATGTATATTTCTATACACCCATAAAGTTTTTATTATTTTTTTGTATCTACATATGTGCATGTAGTTGCAGTTGTGCTATGAAATTTCAGGAAGACTTGTGCGTCGTATTGGATGATTCCACGTGCGCCGAAAACGAGTACTATAACCATACTCCAACAACACCTGTGCCAAAAAAAAAAGGAAAAAGCCAAGTGTTATTGCTCCATGGACATACGAAGAAATTCATTGTCTCATATTGAGCATCCTTGCGTTTGGCAATATTCGTGCTCAGATTACAAAGACAAGTACAAACGGGAGCAAGCATGGTTCAAAATCCATGAAAAGTGTTACGGACATACAATCGACGATTTCAAAGGCAAATTTGAAAACGGCGTTCCAAAACGTTAAGAAGAAGATGAGCACAAAGTCTGGTCAGGGTGCACGTCTGGTAAACCACATTGGCCGCATTGGACTACAATGCAATTTTATAATCGTCATGACTTGGCAAAAAGTTCATGCTCAATATCAACAATAGATGTTGGTGACGACCAAGCGGATGATGAGCTAATAAGCATCCCTAAGTTAAAAAATGGTTCATCTTCCGGAGACGATAAGCAGATGACTTAATGCAGCGTGCAGTCAAGTACCTGGAAACGGAAGAAGACAACTGGCATAGTATTGCAATGTATTTGGCATCACAAATGCGTATGTTAGCCAAAATAAATAAAAAAGCTGCTAACAAATTGTATATGCAGCTTGTTAAAACTGCTATGGAAGCTGTTTTGGAAGCACTTGATTGTTGGTGTTGCCGCATGTTAGATCAATCGTGTGACTGGGATGTGTCAATTATTGCCACAAAATAGTTTTTCACAATCTTGCGGCAATCAAATTTGTGAAAAATGGGGCAATCGTGTGATTGCAGAGTATTTTATTGGGACAATTTTGTTATAGGGCACCAATCTGACACAATAAAAATTGATTCAGATTGGTCTATTTGCGGCAATCGTGTGATCTTACCTTTAGACTCTATTGACTTATTGCTGCTACTAAACAAGCGTATAAGTATGCATGTATGTGTCTGGCCACCACTGATGTAACCACATTTACATATTCTAATTTAAACGAAGTCAAGTCATCACGACACCGGTGGAAATATTGGAAGACCGAAATTCTTTTTTTTTGAATTTGAACATTTAAAATGGTCCACCCAGCACTACCGCCACCAGTGTTTGTATGAAATATTCTTAACAGAGAAACCGTTATTTACAGCACGTACATACATGTGTATGTTACATACTTACATACGAGTACATTATCACTTAAACCGTTTTATTTTAAAATTTTTGCCAAAAGCTTTATAGCTATATTTTATTTTTCACATTTAATTAATTCTTAGCATGAAAGTATTTTAACACTTATGTTTTCAATCACTTGTTTAATCAAATTCACTTTCAATTTATTTATTTGTATTTGCAATTTCAAATAAGTGCATATGTGTACTATGTATTTTCAATAAAATTTTAATAAACTCACCTGAGCCATATTATATCAACGACTAAACTGTTCAAAGTTGTTGGAAACAGAATTAAAAAGCAATGGGTAGGTAGGTATGTATTATGTATGAAGGTATTTCACTTTAAACTAAAATTTTTTAGTTGTTAGCAAAAACAACATCAGTAACAGAGCAGTGGCTCTGTTAAAATAACGTGAATTGAGTTCAGAAAATAAAAACCGGGTTAACTTGTTCCTTTTCCAAAAAACCAGTTTCAATAAGATTCCAAAATGTTGTCTGCTTGACTCAAAACACAGTGCTAATATAAACGAAAAAAAATCGCTTGAAAGACCTCTTTGGTAAGTGTTGTTGTTTTTATCATCGTTGTTAGGTTGTTGATTCGAAACCAGATTTTGAAACTATAATAAGAAAGAAATAAAACCTGTTTTTAAGATTAACGTTTATAAAACGAAAAAATACACATAAACATATAAATTTATTTTTAAAAAAGCCTGATGTTCCAAACCTGTTTTAAGACAAGATTTGTTTCTGATGCATCAACTTAAAATTGCACCCCTCAATCGCCCAACAAACGCAGTTATTTCTCTGGCGAAAAACAAAATGTTCTTTTCTTGTTGTTGTTTTAATAATCATGTTTTGGTTTTTGTTTATGCTTAACAGCTGTTTTTAAAGAAACACAAACAGCTATTTTGTAAATAAAAACGTGCTGGCATAAAAACAAAAAAGACACAAATGCAAAAGAAAATAACAGGACCGGCAAAATTCATTTTTGTTGTGTGCTATATGTATATGTATATATATGGATGTAATCGCTCGTGTGTGCACTTGTTTTGTATTTACATTTTGTTTACGTTTTTCAATTCTAGGTTATCAACAGCCAGGTATGGAAAGTTAAAAAGTTTTAATAAGAATTGGGCAGATTAAATTTGAACGAATGAATTTGTTATGTACTTTGAAACAAAGATATGCTCTTTTACTTCAATAGTGCGATTCACTATGCTTTTTAAGCCCCAATTATTTCGTTTAAAATTATAAAACACAAAATTAACCTTTTTCCTATTCACAAGTACTTTAAACACCGTATACTGTAGTGCGATTCTCTAACTTAACGATTCGATAATCACAACTTTTGTCATCAAATTTCATCGTTTGCACTAACGATTGAGTGATTCTGTAACTTAATTCTAACGATGGTAATCAGCTGTATTTTTCTGTTCATTCATATAAACATCACTTGGCATCTTTGCTAGAAAAAAGCGAAAACCACAAAGAAAAAAAGAAAAAACAATAAATTTTTCCATAACAATATGTACACATATTGATTTTTATTTGTTGTGATTTTAGTTTTTAAGTGACAATAAATATTATTTAATTTGTAAATATGTGTCGACATCTTTCATTTATTTGTTTATATGTACTAATTTGTATATGTTCAGAATGACCACAACTAAGACTGGTGATAATTAATATAACTTTTTAAGTTCATTAACTATCAACTCAAAGGAATTGTCCAATTCGCGATAAACACACTGATTATCCCTTGAAGCGTTCAAACTTGTTCATCGCTTGCAAATGCGAGAATGCCAAACGTTCAATAGCTATTTCAACACAAAACACACTTTACCGGTAAAAAAATTATACTGAAATTTTTGTTTTTGAAATTTTATTTAATAAATATTTTATGCATTTGTTTATGTATTTAATATATAATAAATATTTTTATGTCTTAAAAATCAAATTGTAAGCACTTTATATCATGGATGCACAATTTAAAAAAAATATACACTTTAACGATTGAATAAACAGCAAGAAAATTTTTGTCTTTAAGGAATCGACAATCGGCAGTAAAATTAACAGCTGATTTTGATCGACTAAGAATTTCGTTAAGAAAATGTTACAGAATAGCACCTTCGATAAAATATTGTTATAATTATTTTAATGATTCGATTATCGTTATATAAGTCACAGAATCACACTACTGGTGTTTAAAATCAGCTGTTTCAGACAGCTGTTACACTTAACCACATAAATAGTTGTTAATTAACACCCCAATTTTTTGTAGGTTTAAATAAAAAAAAGTGTTGATTTATGTTGTTTACTTATTAACATCATTAAATTTATCTAATAAAAAAAAAACACAAAAAAAATTTGTAAACAACAAAAATAATCTTGAAAATAATATTTTTATATAAAACAATAATTAAAAAGTTGTTTATTCAATATGTATTTCGTTTTCCTTTAAAAAACTTCTTATGGAAAGTATTTGTTGATTGATTATAAAATCAAACATGTTTTGATAGGTAATAAAATAACATTATTTTTATGTTAAATGTAATTATGTGTGTATGTATGTATGTTAAAGCAACTTATGTTTTATTTTCTATCACAAAAATTTTTCGATTTTATAATTAATCAACAAATACATTCCTTAAGAAGTTCTCTAAAGAAATTTTTAAAGAAAAACGAAATATTGAATAAAAAGCTATTAATTATTGTTTTTTATAGAAAGGACCTTGAGGTCATATCGCTCCTTTATTGCAACATAGTCATAACGCAAAAAAGCTTTTTTCGAGAAAAACACATTTCAAATTTTTAGTTTCCATACAAGTCTTAGAATTTTTTTTTAAATATCTCCTAAAGGAAACAGTTTAAGAGTAATTTGTATAAGTTTTTGGCACAATATAAAAGGTACAGCTGTTAACATTTCTGCATTGTTATTATTATTATTGGATGGGATATGGTCCTCATCGGCCATTTGCACTGCGACCAATGGTGATCTATTGTGCGTCCCTTGCCCCATTATGGGTTGAGTATGTCAAGAAAACGGACAAGCTCCATCATAGGGAGTGATATTAAGTCACATTCGCTTAACATATAAGCTTGTAGTAGCCTATATCTTTTGTGTCCCAGTGCTCGACATTGGGTGATTAAGTGCTCCATTGACTCCTCTTCCTCTTGTAGCAGTTATAAATAGATTCTGCATTGTTAACTCGAAAAGCTAATTTTTTGAGATATGACTATTTTTTGAGATATGACTATGCGATATGTTATTTTTAAGATTTTTATATTTACGTACGTATATAAAATGGTCAAAATTACAAAAGATGAAGAAAACATATAAACAAAAAGTAATTCAGTACAATAACTAATAACAATGAAATGGAGAGTCGCCACGTTATAACAATCTGAACGGTTAGAAAAATAAAACCCTTTACGGTGGCTAAATATAGTTAGTGAATAACGTAGGGGTTAGTGCAAACAACAAAATGTGTGGTTAAAGTTAACACTTCTAATTGGAGTGTAAAGTTAGTCAATTGCACTACAGTATTAAAGTTCATAAATCTTTAGTTAGATCATTCAAAATAAAGTTAAAAGATTTTTTTAACACAACTGGTCTCACAGACATGTGGACCACCATTGGCGGGTTATATCATGTCTTTTTTATTTGTAGGCAAATCTGATAACAAAGAAAGAGGGGAAGGCACTCCGTTCTTCGTGTGTTTTCCTAATTTTTTTTTTCGTTATTATTTTTTAATTACATTTGTCAGGCAATGTGACTAATTCGACACTAACAAAAGATAAAAAGAGACATGATATTATATTCTCAAAAACCATGGTGAAAATCTGAAATGATTTTTTTAGCAACTTTAAAAGAAAATAAAAAAAAAGACATGTCTTACAAATCATCATAAAAATAGTCTGTAGGAGAAAAAGCTATTTCTCGCCTTTTAAATCTTTATTAGAAGTATACTACAGTCTTGCAAGTTTCACTTTAGTTATAATTATTGATTTTTACAAAAATTCTTTACATTCACTTTTTCTGCTCGACTTCCACATGCCATCTTTCCATCCCTGGCAGTTTCGTAATGGATAGTCATATCGACTACAGTGAAGATCCAATTATACGTTCATACATGTGAATATTTGTACATATGTATGTGTATGAAAATAAAGGAATACCCAACAAACACAACTATAGTAAAGTAAGTAAAATTTATTAACAACTTCAAGAGCTTGAAATTCTAACGGCCGTATTCATAAAAAATATTGTATGTTTATTAAACACTTATTTGACATATTTCCCATAGAAATTTGACATATAACAGCGTAATAAACATACAATATTTTTTATGAATAAGGCCGTAAATATATTGCCCTTGCACGGAGTTGCTGAGAGAGGCAACTAAAGCATTATTAACGAATCCTTTCATAAATTTGCCTAACGTAAATTTAAATTAGCATTTTCATTAGAAATATTTTCCGTTTCATAATAATTGTTTGGCGAAGTTATTGTACCATGCATAATTCATTCAAATCTTGTTAATAGTTACCTATTTGTGTGTTTGTCGATGCCCACAAACATGCGATACGATACGAATTTTAGCTATTGTACATAGGTCGACAGTTATCTTGTTTAAATGAAGCCACTTTTATATTTCTGCTAGTAACATTGTTTTAAAACAGGGGTACCCAAAAGTTCTAATATGGAAGAGCAGATTTGAGCAAAAACTACTTTTATTTAATATTTTTTGTTGTAAAAAGCAAAAAATATGTATATACCTACAAAAACAAAATCTGATAATCGCTGTCGTCAATGTTTACCACCAAAGCATGCGAAAATATTGTTGCTTTGATCTTGTGTGTTTTGAGTGAAGAACGACAAAAAAAATATACAAGACAGCGGCGGAAAGTTGTTTGTGTATTTTTTATTGCTAGTGCTGAGTGCATTATGCGTATTAAAGAGCACAGCCCTATTGCTAAGTGCTTTTACAATAAACAAATGAGCATCAAGCCGTCTTTATACATGAGTACATATACCGTTCTCGAACAAACACGACTTTTTCAAAATTCCTATTTTAACAAATGTATCAGCCTTATAATACATACCTAAATACTCGTACATATTCGATAGAACTTGAGTTAAAAAATCAGTCATCCACTTTCGAACGTGTGTTTGCTGGGTGTATAATTTTTGTATTTTCTTTTCTATTTTTACTTACGAACGAAAAAACTCACTTATCACAACCGCGGTGCTTTTGCTGTCAAAGCTGAAATACTACTGAGACTTGTTAGCCAGGAAAGAGAAATTCGTTCTATTGCAAAAGAGAAAAAATTTTGCTGAGTTAAAAATATTTGCTTAGGGTCTCTCTCCCTTTCTCTCTTAATCACTCACAATGGAATTATATTACATAAAATTCTTGTTTTTAATTAAAATGAGCAAATAATATAAACTAACAATCAATGCGATATCTTTAATTGGTTTTATCACTACTACTAACATACATACTTATGTATGTGTGTATATTAATATTTAGGTACTTTAGTACATGTACATAAGTACATATGTATGTATCTTGTTCAGATACAAAATTTGTACCCTCTCATTCAAGTACTTACGCTTAATTAACAACAATTGCGCCAATGGTACACACTCACCTACACTTTAAATTTTACAGTTTAAAAGGAGACTGTCCCATCATTAATTTATTTAAATTTTATTAATATAATTACGTATGTAGGTGTGTGTGTGTGAAAGTATGAACATATGCACATGCACGCTTAGTAGAGGTGATCATATTTGGTAAAGATAAAATTAATCTGTAAAGAAAACGGGTTGGCATATGGGATCAGAGGTGTTAACTGCACGGTAATTACCGTATTGTACGGTAATTTTGACCTATAAACGGTTGCACGGTAATTTTATTATACCAATTCAAAAACATTTTTTTTACCTGATTTCTTTAGTAACTACTTCTGAAATAATAAATATATAATAAAAAAAAAAACAACTGTAAAAAGACAACAATCTTACTACAACTTCGTAAGAATCGCCAAAGTTATTAAACTGTGGTCACTCCAAGCATAAATTATTAGAAACTAGGTACCGACATCATCTAAGAGTATAAAATGAATACATTTCTTAAAAAAAAAAAATAAAAATTGCAAATTTGGTAATGTGTTGCACTCATTGAAAATACTTTTCAATATCATAGTATTTACTGGCTGGATTACTAAGAAGTAGTTAAGTAATATCTTGCTTAATATCTGTTGTAAAGGGTGTTTTTTTAAGCTAGATAGAACTTTAAATTGTAAAAAGTAACACAAAAAATTAAATTTTGATGAAACATTTTTTTTATTTGTTTCAATATACTCTGACAAATCATCATGAATAGACTCACGCTTGAACAACGCTACGAAATTATCCAAATTTACTTTGAAAATCAGTCGTCGATTCGCGCAACTTATAGACGACTTCGTCATTTGTATGGCGTACATAATCGTCCATCTGAACAAGCCATTCGTCGAACTGTGGATAGATTTCGTACCACATACTCTCTAGAGGATGCAATAACACCAGCACGTCGAAGGAATGTGCGTACTGAAGAGAATATCGCCGCTGTAAACGAAAGTGTGGAAGAAGATCCAAATTTATCGATTCGTCGTCGGTCGCATGAATTGGGGCTCTGTCCGTCCACTACGTGGAAAATTTTGCGCAAAGATCTCGGCCTACACCCGTATAAGATCCAGCTGGTGCAGGAATTGAAGCCACGAGACCATTGTATGCGTCGTTCTTTCGCCGATTGGGCTCTAGAGCAGTTGGCAACTGACCCGTTGTTTTATCGCAAAATTGTGTTCAGCGATGAGGCGCATTTTTGGCTTAACGGGTTTGTTAATAAGCAAAATTGCCGCATATGGAGTGAGACCAATCCACAAGAGACCCTACAGACTCCATTACATCCAGAAAAATGCACTGTTTGGTGCGGTTTTCATGCTGGTGGCATCACCTTATTTCTTCAAAAATGAGGCCGGAGCTCGTGTTACGGTCAATGGAGATCGTTACCGCACCATGATCAATGATTTTTTGTTTGAAAATATGGATGACATTGATCCGGAGGAGATGTGGTTTCAACAGGATGGCGCTACGTGCCATACGGCGAACGCAACCATCGACTTACTGAAATCAAAATTTGGCGATAAGTTGATTTCGAGAAATGGACCTGTCAATTGGCCTCCAAGGTCGTGCGATTTGACACCTCTCGATTATTTCCTGTGGGGCTACGTGAAGTCACTGGTTTATGCTGATAAACCAGCAACAATTGACGCCTTGGAGGCCAGCATTGTTCGTGTTGTTCGTGACATACGGCCAGCAGTGCTCGAAAAAGTGGCCCAAAATTATACCTCCAGAATGCGCTTCGTCAAGAACAGCCGCGGTGCCCATATGCCCGAAATCATTTTCAAATGTTAATGTCACGTATTGATCTTTCGAATAAAAAAAAATTTTGATTACAATTTAATTTTTTGTGTTATTTTTTACAATTTCAAGTTCTATCGGGCTTAAAAAAACACCCTATATATGTACGTATGTAAGTAACTAGTTGTTTTTTGTAAATACAGTACTGGACAATTCAATGGAAACTTTTCTAAAAATTTATTTATTTATTTTTAGAAGTCGAAAATCAAAAATTATTTCTAAAGAAACTTGACAAGTATTTTAGAATTTCATTTTATAGATTCTTTTTGATATATAAACAAAAAAATAATAACATAAAAATAACGTAGTTCTAAAATTATAAAGAAAAATTAAAAGTATCAAATTTTGAGGGATTGACAAAACAATGGAAACTTAAAATTTACTCCAATAAAAACCTTCGGCCTGTTATCAAAAATTAATATTTTGTTGGGTATCCTTTGTTTTTAATTACTGCATCACAGCGACGATGCATTGACCCAATTAATTTGTCAATTGTATCCTTTGGTACCTTTTGCCATTCACTCAAAACTGCATTGGATAAATCTTCCTTCCATGTGTAATTTCGAGTTCTTATCTTGCGTTCCACAATTTCCCATAGATTTTCTATGGGATTGAGATCCGGGGATTGGGCAGGCCACTTCAAAACACGGACCTCATTTGATTGTAACCAGTCAGTTACAACCCTAGAGGTGTGTTTTGGATCATTGTCATGCTGAAATCTCCAAAATAGTGGCATGTTCTCCTCTGCATATGGATACATTATGTCGTTTAAAATGGATCTGTAGCCGACACCAGTCATTGTATCCTTTATAATGTGAATTGGGCCCATTCCTTGCCCAGAAAAACAGCCCCACACCATAATATTGCCATCTCCAAACTTGACTGTCTTGCTTGTGTACTTTGGGTCTAGTCTCTTTCCCTTTGGCCGCCTTACAAATGATCTTCCATCATTGCCCCTTAAATTATATTTGGACTTGTCTGAAAAAAGGACAGTGTTCCATTTCTCTTTAGACCAATTTATGTGCTCTCTGGCAAATTTTAAACGAGCAGCACGGTTTTTCTCCGATATCAGAGTTTTTTTCGCAGGGCGGAAGCAACCAAGACCAGCCTCGCGGGCTCTACGGCTAATTGTTCGAGAGCTAACATCCAATCCAAGAACATTTTTAACCTCTCTTGATGCCATTTGGGGGTCTTTTTTGAATTCTCTTGATATTAAATTATCCTGTCTTGGAGTAGTTTTACGTGGTCTTCCTCCTGAATGCAGAGTTTTAACAGTACCCGTTTCACGAAATTTCTTGATAATCTTCGAAATTGCTGATTTATTCATCGAATATTTATCACAAATAGTTTTTTGTTTTAATCCAGCATTAAAATCATTTATTATTTTTATTTTTAAATCTTCACTTATCTTGACTCTAGCCATTTTTACTAATTATGTATTCAAGATTCTTGTGTTTAAAATATTTGAAAAAAGAAGCTGGCAAGAGAGTAATTTAAAAAATAACGGTAAATTATTATGCATTTTGCCTCGTTTTTTCATCAATACATTTTGCTTTAGTCATCTTTCGTGCAGAAGTGTAAAAGTTTCCATTGTTTTGTCGAACCCCAAAAATCTGATACTTTTAATTTTTCTTTATAATTTTAGAACTACGTTATTTTTATGTTATTATTTTTTTGTTTATATATCAAAAAGAATCTATAAAATGAAATTCTAAAATACTTGTCAAGTTTCTTTAGAAATAATTTTTGATTTTCGAATTCTAAAAATAAATAAATAAATTTTTAGAAAAGTTTCCATTGAATTGTCTAGTACTGTATATGTAGGTACAGGGTGGCGTAAAAATAACCTTCCGATGTTTTTTGGCTTTAATTTAGAAAAAAATTAAAAACTTTGATTCTTCTTGTGGATTATTTTTATTTGGTCTTTTAATTTTTTTATACCAAGTCCAGAATATGATGTCATGTAAATGGCTGCCGCCACAGTTGATTGTCATTTGACCCCTTTTTATAGCATTTTCCTTCACATTGGCAAAACTTCCGGGGATAGGTCCTCACATTCTTGACGGATATTGTCTTTAAGAGCTGCAAGAGTCTGAGGCTTGTTGACGTAAAGCCGCGACTTCAAAAAGCCTCAAAAAAAGAAGGCTGTAGCGGTCAAATCAGGCGATCTTGCTGCCCAATGTAAATCGCCAAAATGCGAGACTAGGCGCCCGGGAAATGCATCCTTCAGCATATCGGTTGTGGCACGTGCAGTGTGTGCCGTAGCACCGTCCTGTTGGAACCACATGTTTTTCATCAAGTTGCAGCAAAAAGATCTCATTGATCATTGCTCTGTAGTGCTCACCATTCACAGCGAAAACAGCACACCATACAGTGACTTTGAGCGAGTGTAATGGTTTTTCGTGGGTTACACGCGGATTTTCAGTACTCCAGAAGCGTAAATTTTGCTTCTCTACGTACCCGCTAAGATGGAAGTGGGCCTCATCACTCATGATTATTTTTTATGAAAAATCATCTTCCTCTGGGGTTCAAATAAATAGCTACCAATATTCCGCGTTCTGGAGCAGTATAGCGTAACATTATGTATTAACGTGTATTTCGCATCTGTTTACTACACAAATGTCAAAACAGAACTGAAATTATGGGTCAATCGCAAAATTTATAGCATTTTCTGATAGGAGGATTACTTTTACTATTGTATATGTACAATACGTTACTTTTCCTAATTTTTATAAATGACATTGGAAATTGCTGTCATGGGTCTCAGTTTTTATTATATGCTGATGACCTCAAAATGTTTAAAGAAATAAGATCGGAGAATAACTCGCTGTCTCTTCAACTCTGTATCGATAGAATATCCTCTTGGTGCGATATCAATAATTTGCCTTTAAACGTTAATAAATGCTGCCAAATGGCCTTTCATAAGTCAAATATTAGTAACGCTAAAGTTTTCCAATATAAATTAAATGATAATAACTTAAATGTGGTAAGTCAAATGTTGGATCTTGGTATTGTGTTAGATTGCGAACTTAGCTTTAATGCGCATCTTGACTATATTATACCTAAAGCTTATGCTGCCTGTGCTTTTATAAGAAGAAATTGTAAAGACTTTTCGGATCCTAGAACGTTAAAAATCTTATATACTGCTTTTGTTCGTTCTGAATTAGAGTATTGTTCTTTCGTTTAGAAGCCTTTTTATAATGTATGTACATTCCAATAGAATTGAAAGAATACAGAAAAAATTTGTTTAATTTGCACTTCGTAATTGTCAAGTAATGCTAATGTCAAGTTCGTATAATGTTCGTTGTTTTCTCTTGGGCTTGAAGCCATTGTATGTGAGACGTACTATTCATTCGGTTATAATAATTTACAATTTGATTAATGGGATTATTGATTGTGAATACCTGTTAAAGTTAATTAAATTTTGTGTATCATTTAAATGTTTAAGATCTAAAAATTTATTCTACATATCAACACGTGTTACTAATTACGCTATGCGAGAACCTATGCTACGTGCTTTGAGCACTTTAAATAATATTCATAAATGTTGATTTTTCACTTCCATTTAACGATTTTAAATTGTTACTAGATTATAAGGATTTATATGATTTACTAATTTAATAAAGATTTTGTTAGCCTTTTAGTTAGTAACATTTTCATAGGCATATTAGAAATAAATAAATATTTTCAATGAAAAATAAATAAAAAAAAGTTTGTGTAATACTTGGATTTGCTAAGATAAGATGAGTGCAACGTATAGACGTGATTTTAACATTACAGTTTTTTGATGTATTTCGTTGTTAACCATGTGGCAACTTTCAATGCGAAGGCATAGTTAGTTACAGCGCCGCAAAAATTACTATTAATACACCAGCGTGAGCATAAGGTCTTTGCAAATTTATTTGCAACTGTACAAATAAAATACAGACAAGTAAGAGTGTGGTAAATTCGGCTGGGGCGAATCTAAAATACCCTTCACAGTAGTCACGTATAAAAACGCGGTTTAGGCTATATCTTGGGTATACATGGACCGATATCGGAAATTTTCATTTTCCATATTTATATAACCTTACTTTATTACCGGAACTGCCTTTGAGCAAACAAAGTTGTTTAAGTTTACTTACGGGACATTTTCATGAAACACCCGTTTTAGGCTATATCTCTTGTATATATGGACCGATATCGGGCATTTTCATTTTCCATATTTATCTAACCTTATTTTATTATAGGAACTGTTTTTAAGCAAAAAAGATGTTTAAGTTCACTTACGCGACATTTTCATGAAAACCGCGGTTTAGGGTATATCTGGGGTATATATGGACCGATATCGGAAATTTTAATTTTCCATATTTATATAACCTTACTTGATTACCGGAACTGCTTTTGAGGGAAAAAAAGTTTTTTTAAGTTTTCATGAAAAACCTGTTCTAGGCTATATCTCGGGTACATATGGACCGCTATCGGAAATTTTCATTTTCGATATTTATATAACCTTACTTTATTACCGGAACTGCCTTTGAGCAAAAAAAATTGTTTAAGTTTACTTACGGGACATTTTCATGAAAAACCCGTTTTAGGCTATATCCCGGGTATATATGGACCGATATCGGGCATTTTAATTTTCCATATTTATGTAACCTTATTTCATTACCAGAACTGCTTTTAATGAAAAAACGTTGTTTAAGTTCACTTACGCTTAGGCTATATCTCTGGTATATATGGACCGATATCGGAAATTTTTATTGTCCAGATTTATGTAACCTAAGTTTATTACCAGGACTACTTTTAAGCAAAAAAAATTGTTTAGCTTCGCCTATGCGTCATTTTCATTAAAAGTCTGATTTGGGCTATATCTCGGGTATATATGAACCGATATCGGAAATTTTCATTTTCCATATTTATCTAACCTTATTTTATTATAGGAACTGTTTTTAAGCAAAAAAGATGTTTAAGTTCACTTACGCGACATTTTCATGAAAACCGCGGTTTAGGGTATATCTGGGGTATGTATGGACCGATATCGGAAATTTTAATTTTCCATATTTATATAACCTTACTTGATTACCGGAACTGCTTTTGAGGGAAAAAAAGTTTTTTAAGTTTTCATGAAAAACCTGTTCTAGGCTATATCTCGGGTACATATGGACCGCTATCGGAAATTTTCATTTTCGATATTTATATAACCTTACTTTATTACCGGAACTGCCTTTGAGCAAAAAAAATTGTTTAAGTTTACTTACGGGACATTTTCATGAAAAACCCGTTTTAGGCTATATCCCGGGTATATATGGACCGATATCGGGCATTTTAATTTTCCATATTTATGTAACCTTATTTCATTACCAGAACTGCTTTTAATGAAAAAACGTTGTTTAAGTTCACTTACGCGGCATTTTCTTGAAAACCCCGGCTTAGGCTATATCTCTGGTATATATGGACCGATATCGGAAATTTTTATTGTCCAGATTTATATAACCTAAGTTTATTACCAGGACTACTTTTAAGCAAAAAAAATTGTTTAGCTTCGCCTATGCGTCATTTTCATTAAAAGTCCGATTTGGGCTATATCTCGGGTATATATGAACCGATATCGGAAATTTTCATTTTCCATATTTATATAACCTCATTTTATTACCAGAACTACTTTTAAGCAAAAAAAGTTGTTTAAGTTTGCTTACGCCGCATGTTCATGAAAAACCCGGTTTAGGCTATATCTCGGGTATATATGGACCGATATCTCAAAAAAATTTTTGCCTTTAAATCACCATGCTTAATAAGTGTGTGAAGTTTGAAGCAAAACAAACAACTTTTGTTTTCAAAAATTTTCATACAAAACTGCAAAAAAAATTGCTGTTTTCGGAATTTTGAATATATCTCAGCTATACATGGACCGATATTACTGAATTTCAATAGCAAACCCATGAATCGATGGGGTAAAAGAATGGTGAAAGAAAAAAGTTTCTAAGTCTAATGGTTTTCTCAGAAACGGTATTTCAACGACCGACAGACGGACAGACGGACATCGCTTAATCGACTTTTCCATTAATTCTGAATCAGAATATATATACTTTATATGGTCGCAAAAAAACTGTAGAAATTACAAACGGAATCACAAACTTATATATACCCTTAACATTTTTGAGAAGGGTATAAAAACATTACATACGAGTATGCGTTGCCAGGCTCATTCAAATGTATTAACTATAAATTTTTAAAACGCTAAAATTAAAAATCACAGTCAGGGCGGCCGTTTTTCGAAATTTTAGCCAAAATTGGTAATATTTTTATCCAATATGGATATGCGAATATTTTTCATTTTGGTTAATTTTTTTCTTCCATAAATACAGCGAAACCTGTCATAACCGGACACTCACTAAAGCGGAATTTTTGTCCGACTGGAGAGGTGCCCACTTATGCGAAGTACACATTTATTATTTCTTATATCTTTTTATAAGAAGTATGCATTTATTATTTCAAATATATTATTATATTATGCTATATTGTATTAAAACAATCCTAGGCTAGTCTACGATGATTCAACAAATTTGTGCAGATTTGACTGCGTTAACTTAAACCGGTAACTTAAAATGGTAATGGTAGGACTGTGGTTGTTCACAATTATAACAATGTTAAACTAGAATATATTTGGTTATTTATACATTTTTTTTAACTATAGTGAAACATGTCAACGGCGTTTCAAATATAACAATATAAAATTTTCGGTACGAACCATGTAATTCAACAATGGAATGTTGCCCTTAGAATATTGTCAAGTCAACCATATATTTTTTTCTACGTGTACACTGCTCTAGAACGCGGAATATTGGTAAATATTTATTTGAACCCCAGAGGAAGATGATTTTTCATCAAAAATAATCATGAGTGATGAGGTTCATTTCTAGCTTAGCGGGTACGTAAATAAGCAAAATTTGCGCTTCTGGGGCACTGATCACACTTCGTGTAACCCACGAAGAGCCTTTACACCCGCTCAAAGTCACTTTATGGTGTGCTGTTTTCGCTGGAGGAGTCATCGGACCTTTTTTCTTCGAAGACATGGCGGGCCAAACGGTTACTGTGAATGGTGAGCGCTACAGAGTAATGATCAACGAGTTCTTTTTGCCGCAACTTGATGAGTTGGGATTGGAAAATATGTGGTTCCAACAGGACGGTGCTACGGCACACACTGCAGGTGCCACAACCGATATGCTGAAGGATGCATTTCCCGGTCGCCTAATCTCCCGTTTTGGCGATTTGCACTGGCCAGCAAGGTCGCCTGATTTGACCGCTACAGCCTTCTTTTTTTGAGGCTTTTTGAAGTCGTAGGTTTATGTCAACAAGCCTCAGACTCTTGCAGCTCTTAAAGACAATATCCGTCAAGAATGTGAGGACCTATCGCCGGAAGTTTTGGCCATAAAAAGGGCTCAAAAGACAATCAACTGTGGTGGTGGCCATTTACATGACATCATATTCTCGACTTGATGTAAAAGAATTAAAAGACCAAATAAAAATAATCCGCAAGAAGAATCAAACGGCCTTATGTATAATCAAAATACTTATGCTAACTAACTTGCTGCTAAGGATTTTGTGTGTAAATTTCCATAAGGAAAATATAGCAGCAAGTTAGTTAGCATAAGTTTTTTTTATTATACATAAGGCCGAAAGTTTTAATTTTTTTTAAATTACGGCCAAAAAAACATCGGAAGGTTATTTTTGGTTAGATTTGAATAAAACCATAAAAAAGTAGTGAAACCTCAGTGTGAAGCAAAAAACAACCGTCTGAACACCTAGGTTCGCAATAGTGGTTCAGAGAGCGAACCAAGTGTTTCATATTACCGTCTGAACATGGTATTAGCAAAATGACGATTTTGTCCTAAAAATTACGATTTTTGCTACACAAAAAGCATGGCATAACAAAATTTTTTGAATTATTTGTATGTGAGCCAATAAGTACATTTTCTCGGTGATCATTTTGGAAATTTGAAACTTGTAAATTTGCAGTACATATTATGATTGATCGTGAGCATATCCGTTTATTTTTATGGAAATGAGCCCTATTTCTAGAAACACAAAAAACTTCTGGCTGCATGAGTCTTTACCTCTTGAAGGTTTTTCACTCATTGCGCTTGATTTTAAGGTTTTCACTTTTATTACATTTCTAGTTTACTTTAAACAATATGACGTAAATATTTTGGTCAAATTTATTTCTGATCAAGGTGTTTTAAGGGCAACTGTAATGTTGTTGCGTGAGAAAAAACGAAGTATTTTTGCCCACATTCGCATCGTTTGCACAGTATACATTACCCATCGTGAAAGCCCTTTAAATGCAACTCGACTACAGTGTAGAAAACAGTGAGGGTTTTCACGGTAGCCATTGTGCAAATGTGCAACTTGTAAATTTGCAGCGCATATTATGGTTGATCGTGAGCATACCCGTTTATTTTTTTGCAAATGTGCCTAGAAAATTATTCTGGAAACATAAAAAACTTCTGGCTGCACTAGCAGAAGTCGTCAAAAATCCGCATTTGCTTAAAATTCTACATATACAAGCATATTTAAATAAATTTTTAATAAATAATTAATCGTCTTTATGACGCTAAGTTTGGGTTCTAGCTGGACCTTTTATTACTGCCTTCACTATTGCACTTGATTTTAAAATTTGCATATTTCAATTTTTTGCAATTTATTTCAAAAACCGCTAAAATGTTCAATTTATGCAGTTGTATCTATAATTATAACAACATGGCGCTAATTTCTTTTGTCAAATGTTATTGTTTAAATTCGTTTGCAATTGAGTATTTTTGCATTCTTCTCTTTGCTTAAGGTTTTTATAATGCAACTGAAGAAAATTCAAGCAAACTGCAAATACATACATTTTGTTGTTGTGTGAAAAAAACGAAGTAATTTTGCTCGCATTTGCATTGTTTGCATGACCCATCGTGAAAACCCTAATAGCGTATTTACACTTACTCACATCTTACATCTTTCATCATGTTAACATCTTCCTATATAAAGTCTACATGAAAAAAACTCAACATCTCTCAACATCTTTACAAGATGTTGGTTTCTCATTTTCCTGGACTCAACATCTTTCGATTATTTTAGTGACATCACTAAAAAAGTTTAAAGAAATTGTCAAAAAATCATACCATCACTAGAAAATATACAGGTGTCAAAAATTTTTACGGTGAGCGGGAGGGAACAATGTAAGTAAATTTTGAGTTAATTCAAAATAATATATAATTATAAATAATAATATATACAATACATTTATTTAAAGTAAAAAAGAAAAAAATATTTCGTGTTGTATGGCCTGCTGCCGACGGGAGTATGCTAATAGTCGAAATAGACCTTTGACAAGAAATATTGCAGATTTGTGGAGTGAGAGCAAAAATTCGCATATTTAGGAAATGGCAGTGAAGTTGCAAGATCCATTCGTAAGCTGTCTTTGAAAAACTCTGGACTGGTAGTCTTGGAATATCCTTTTCAAAAAAATTACTATTTCGATTCTAAGGTGTTATTATTTATATTTATTAATTCAAATCTTAATAAATTATTTAAAATTCTAACAAATGCCCACAGGCATCTCGGACTCGAAACACGTTGCGCATAAAGCAAGATTTCATTCTCATCGTCAATGTCGTCTTGCATAATTTATAATAATTCTGCAAATTGAAGCAGTAATATTTTTTGCTCTCTAAGAGCAATAATTAATACATCATGTGAACATGATGTATTTTTAATACGGCCGCTTTAACCGAGCTCTTTAATTATTCTTACGTTAATGTTTGCCACATATTGATCACATATATGCAATTGTTATATCCCCAGTTATACGTTGGTATGAATTTTTCCAAAAACACCAAAATAAGGTTTAGCCGACCAAACGAACAATATCCGACCAAATTTGGTCAGAAAAGACCAGCAATGGCAACGCTGGTATCTAGTACAATAACTCCTAAAGCTACGTACACGCGGTTGTCAGATCTTACAATATTGTCAGTAAAATTGTCTGAAAATGTATTACAATCATGTGAACTGCCAGTTTTTAAATTACAACCAGAAAACCCATTGTCCATCAAATGTAAGGCGACACTGTTGTCAAGCATCTGACAATCGTGAGAACACTCTTTGCCGGCATTGCCAGATAATTGGCTGGTATTGTAAGCTTAGTTTTAATTGTCAGCTGTATAAAATAAATGCACGTGACAATGGCATCATTGTCAGAAAAAAGTTTGACGAGCAACACTGCCAATCAGATGATTGTTGATATACATAGGTGGCAATGCCTTACAACATGTCTGGCAATTTTTTTCGTCTAACTATCTAACAACCGTGTGAACTGACAATTTTTGTTGTCGGATGAATTATTTGTCACACCATAGTCTGACAATGAAATTGTAAGATTTTCTTACGATCGTCTGAACACACAATTTACTTCTGCGTGACAATTTTTCATTGTCACTACGTTGCCAGCATGTTGCCAGATCTTACAATATAGCTTAGCAGAAGTAAAATAAGATGTCTAACAAGGTGCATTAACGTATACACGGTGGCAGCACTAGAGCAAAATTACAACAATACAACAAAAACAGGCATCTGGTAAGCTATGTTTATCAAAATGATTTGTAACTGTTATCACAATTATAAACTATGAATGTACCTTTCCATAATTATAAATTATATTTATTTGAATTATTTTTATGTTCACAAAATAATTTGAATATGTTTAATTCAGAATAAAACACTAAATTCATTTTCAAAAATGTAAACAATACATTTGACGTAAATAGCTTACTATATTGCCAGTAGCAAAAAATTGTCACATGCCGTAGTGATGCCACCGTGTATACGTTAATGCACCTTGATGTCTAATAGAAATGAACTAAGCAACACAGTATCTGGCAGCATCAGCGGCAAAGAATGTTCCGGAAAGTTTCTTTGCTCGGATGAGTTTATAGCTTTTAGGGGAGCAATTAAATTGGCATTTAGATCCTTCCACATTTAATTATTATACTATTTTTCTAGTTTAAACCGCTGAAATGTTTCTGTTTTCTATTTGTTTCATTTTTACAGAGCAGCTGTTATTTCTAGTATTGTAAATACTGTGAGTACTTAGCTACTCGGTACTTTAATTTTAGAAATTAATCAAATAAAAATGCAATGTGATTGAAAATATATATTTTATTCAACAGTAGCTAATCACCTTTATATTGTTTAGTTTGACTACCGCTAGTACTACTTCAATAATATTTTAAAACTTTTCATTATTCTATAACCGCCAGTCACGACAATACCGAATATAAATGACCATAATCACATTATATTTTTTATTTTTATAATATATCTTTATAAGATATCTGCATTTGTTTACAATTCTACATACACAAGCATATTTAAATAAATTTTTAGTAAATAAGAATGATCAGAAACATTGAAAAAATTAATGGTCTTTATGACGCTAAGTTTGGTTTCTAACTTTTATTACTGTCTTCACTATTGCACTTGATTTTTAAATTTGCATATTTTAATTTTTTGCAATTTACTTCAAAAACCGCTAAAATGTTCAACTTGTGCAGTTCTAATGGGTAATTTTATAAGAACTATCGGAAATTTAAAAAAAAAAAACATAAAATTCAGAAAAATGCATGAAATATTTATTTGGATCGATAGTATTAATATAATAGTATAGATATAATTTAATGTTTGAAGATTATTTCATGCAAATGTTGGCCGCGGCTGCGCCTCAAATGGTCCATCCGCTTAGTCCAATTTTGGCATACTCTTTCCAACATTTCGGCCGGTATCTCACGAATAATGTTGGCTTCCAGTGCATCAATCGAAGCGGGCTTGTCGCTATAGACATTAGTCTAAAGGCTTTAAATCGCACGATCTGGGCGGCCAATTGACTGGTCTCAAGCGTGAAATAAACTGTTCACCGAACTCGCCTCTCAATTGGTCCATTGTTTCGCGTGCTGTGTGGCACCGTCTTGTTGAAACCACATGTCATGCAAGTCAAGCTCTTCCATTTTGGGCAAAAAAAGTTTGTTATCATCGCACGGTAGCGCTCACCATTCACAGTAACGTTGTGATTCGCATCATCTTTGAAGAAATACGGCCCAATGATGCCGCCAGCCCATAATCCGCACCAAACGGTTGTTTTTTGTGGATGCATTGGTAGCTCTTGCAATGCTTCTGGCTGCTCTTCACTCCAAATACGGCAGTTTTGCTTGTTCACGTATCCATTCAACCAGAAATGAGACTCGTCGCTGAACACAATTCTTCGATAAAAAAGTGGATCTTCATCTAACTTTTCAAGAGCCCATTCACCAAAAATTTGGCGTTGTGGTAGGTCGTTTGGCTTCAATTCTTGCACCAGCTGTATCTTATAAGGCTTCACACCCAAATCCTTCCGCAAAAATTTCCACGTAGTGGAGTAACAGAGGCCCAATTGCTGCGAACGGCGCCGAATAGAAGCCTCAGTAGGTCGATTAAACTGACCATAAAATGGAAGATGAACTTTCTTAACAGAGCACGCATTTTGCTAATAAAATTCAATAATTTGCAAGCGTTGTTCGTTTGTAAGACGATTCATGATTAAATTATAGACCAAACTCAAGATGTTTGACAGTGACACAAGATACAAAACGTGCGTGAGCTGTCAAAACTAGTGTTGCCAAAAAGATAACAGCAAAAAAATCAACAATATGGCGCTAATTTCTTTTGTCAAATGTTATTGTTTAAATTCGTTTGCAATTGAGTATTTTTGCATTCTTCTCTTTGCTTAAGGTTTTTATAATGCAAATGAAGAAAACTCGAGCAAACTGCAAATACATACATTTCGTTTTTGTGGGAAAAAAACGAAGTAATTTTGCTCGCATTTGCATTGTTTGCTCAGTTTGCTTGACCCATCGTGAAAACCTTAAGTAATTTTGTGTGCATAAAAAAATTTGCTCATGACAAAAGTAATCGGTAGCAAATATTGAAAAAGGATGCATAAAGTGATATCAAGAGTTGTGTAAAAATAAGTGTGTTCATTTACTTTACTAGTAAAAATTAGCAACGAGAGAGTAACAAGAAAATTTTCAAAATTACTTTCAAAAATTTGAAAAAGCAAATGAACACTTTACTAGCAAAAATTTGTAAGTTAGAGTAGTGGTGTTGTGTATATGTATATACGTATAAGTACTTAATAAACTACTCTTATATCTTTTGGACAAATTATACATAAGTATATGTATGTATGTTATTATAAAAATAATGTGATTATGGTCATTTATATTCAGCATTGTCTTGACTGGTGTTTTTCGAGTACAGCTTATAGTATAATAATGAAAACTTTTACAATTTTATTTAATCTAGTACTAGGCATAGTCGAAATACGCTAAGCACTATACGGGTGATTAAGTACTTTTGAACAAAATATCAATTTTTAATTAGCACCCCATACAGGTTTCAATTCAATTCGTAACTGAGTCGGTTGTTGTTTGCAGTTGTCGAGTTGGTTGAAGCAAAATCAAAAGATTTTGATTTTATCAAGTTGGTTAGTAAGTCTCTCAATTCCATTGTGCTGTGTGTGTTCGAGTCTCCTGATCAGCCGTCAAAATTTACATTTGTAGTTTTTTTGCAAGGAGGCCGTTAATAATTTATAAAATTGTTTTTAATTACATTAAATCTGATAGTTGAATGAAAATCTTTCTAAATTAAAAACTGTTTGTTTTGTACATATGTACAACAGGCTTTTAGTTCAAGTTTTTCCTTTCTTAATTTTTTCTTAAGAAGGATTTTTTACAATACAAATCTGCTGTGATCAATAATTATTGATTGAAGAAGACAAGAAAAATAATAATCAAATCTTTAGCTGGGGGATAACTAGCTGTTTCGTAGTCGCTACACTACTCATCAGCACCCACTGGGATTTGAACTCGGGTTATGACGTATCATGATCTACTGCTTAACCACTAAGCCACCGAGCATTTAATTATTTTCTATCTATATTCATCTCATATACAAAAATGCATATGTGATTACATATGCATTTTTGTTAATTGCCCGCATTGTTTGTACAGCGTATGCAGTCTCTAAACTAGCGGTATTTATTTTTATTTATTAACATACATATTTTTGTAAATTTTGAAAATCTTTCTATTCAGTTTATGAAGTGTGTGGCCAAGAATCAATCCAATGGAAAGACTCAATTAAAAATTGAATTGATACGTGTATGGGCTGCTTTATACGTTATAACAGCCTGCATACACATAGCACTTTTTTTCAAAGTGTAAAGTACCGAATAGCTAGGTACTCATAATATTTACAATAATTTTTAGTTGGTCTGTAAAAATTAAAGGAACAAAAATATTTCAGAGATTAAAACTACAAAAATATTAATATAATTAAAAATGAAAGGTGTCTAAGTGTCTATTTAATTGCTCCCCTAAAAGTTTTAAACACATTCAAGGAAGTAAATTTGCCGGAACATCCTTTGCCCCTGATGTGCCAGATACTGTGTTGCTTAGTTCATTGCCATTAGACGTCTTATTTTACCGCTGTTGTTCCTAAGTTACACAAAAATAATTTTTTTTACCTTTTTAATATTTATACTCGTTTTAAAAGCTTACATACACTCACAATGTCTTAAATTTTCCAAAATATTTTTATTTTTAACTTAAGTTAGAAATATTGTTTTGTAAACACAAACGCAAAACAGCTGTTTGAATAATTATTGCAAGTAAAAATTTTACTTGTAAAAACTTGAAGAATTTTTCTGTCTCTCAATTTTGTACGCTCTTTTGACGCTCTCTCGTTGCAAATTTTTTGGGTTAATGAACGCTTTTTAGTAACAATTGTTACAAATTTGTGAAAATTTTTAGTAAATGAACACACCTAATGCAAGAAATTTATTAATGTAATTCGTATAAATTTTCACATTGAATTTTGCACTCAAATTTCAAAGATATTTGATTTTGAAGAAAAAAAATAGCTTATAATTTTATAAATAAATATGTTTATATTATTATAAATAAATATGAAAAAACAGATCTGTATTCTGAGATCTTCTAGATGAAGCAATTATTAAAAACTAAGAAACACATTTATGTAGTTTTTGCAAAAAGAAAAAGATGAATTGAAAGGCGAGCCTTTCCAATATATTCAAAATTATTATTCCAAACTATAGTGGCATTGCCCTATTCTTCAGCTAAGTTATTTAAAATGAGACAAACATACGAAACTCTTTAGAACATTAAACGATTGGAGGCAGTCTTTATTATAAAGACAAATTAAAATTAAATCTTCGAAACTGCTTAGATATTGTAGTTAAATCCAATTTATTGGTATTACTCAATTCAGATATTTAATATTAAAATTTTCGCAAAATTCAAAAATCAAAGTGAATTGGATTTTTCATACCGTACTATAAAGCAAACCACAGACGATATGCTCCCACTCCAGACTAAACACCATCTACTCGACTATGACGACCAGCCAGACAGCATTCTTCCTTTTTCAGATCAAGGAAACAGTAGTTAAAACCGTCGGGTCCATTAAGATGTTTTCATTTCCCAACTCATTCACCCAACTGATGTGTTCTTTGGAAAAAAGCAAACATAATTGCTTCCTTTACATGTTTAATGGCTTTTTCTGAAATTTAATTCCTTTTTAGTGCTCTGCATTTATTAGCCTTTCAACGGTAAACATGCTTACTCATATCTTTTGTGGCCTTCGCTTAATGTCATATTTTTCTTTACTTCTTGAATAGTTCCATACAATGGCGGCACTTTTTCAAGGACAGACAAAACCCTGATTACCATAGAAATACAGTTTTGCCTTCTTTTCCACCGGAAATGGTTTACCTCAGCCCATTTTCTAGTAAAACGAACAGAACATTATTTCATTGTTTTTGTAGAATGCTAAACTAGTTTGTAGATAGAATTAAACAAACAAAAATTCGAGTGTAGTATATTCGGCTGGGACGAATCTAAAATACCCTACACAATAGTCACGTTGATTTTTAATAAAACATAAATTAAATAAAAATTTCGGGAATTTTTTTCGAGCTTGAGGTCAAAAAAAAAAAATCCTGACATTTTTATTTAACAATTATAAAAGTCGAAAAATCTATCAATAATATTAAAACACAAATTATTTAGGAATTATAGTTATTTCTTTTTATTATGATAATATTGGTATGGTTCACTAATGTATAGAACCAAATATCGGCCGCGCAACTTCGACGGCAAACCTCCATCCGATGGGCCATATTTTCGATGACAGTGAGGCACAATTGAATTGCTATGCCATTAATGTGCCGAATTATTTAGCGTTTCAATTGTTGCTGGCTTATCGACGTACACCGTTTCTTTCAAATAACCCCAAAGAAAGACGTCCAACGGTGTCAAATCACATGATCTTGGCGGCCAATCGACATCGTCACCACGTGCGATAAGAACGCCATTGAATTTGTCGCGCAAAAGAGCCATTGTTTTTTTTTTCTTGGACCAGTACTCAGGGGATGACCCCTACATATGCAGTGCATTGTACCAGGACTAGGAAAATAGGTTGTGAGGAGGCGGAAAGAGGGAGTAGTGTTTGTGAACATTTGACTTGAACTTTCCAACGCTATAACAGACAGGAAACACGTCTGCAGGTAGCTTGTTCTACAGACGAAGCGTACGGCTGAAAAACGAACTCTCTCTGTAATGCGTAGTACGATTCCCTGCGCAATCGACCACTCGCGTGTGCGAGTTTCGTCAACAAGACCCCTGATCTCGTCAGAGCGAAATCCATTGGAGTAACGACAGAACAGAGTAACGCACCCTACAATGCGTCGATGCCCCAATGAGTCAATAGAGTTGGATTCCCTACTGTCACCGATGAGCTTCTTCGCCCTCTCCTGCACACGGTCGAGTAACCCCAAAATAGACTTTGAGGCACCGGCCCAAACATGAGAGTTGTATTCCATTTTCGGTCGGATGTAGGTGGAGATCGGATGGAGTGAAGTACGTAAGGAAATCGGATGGAGTGAAGTACGTCTTACACCGTTTCAAAAAACCGAGACACTTGAATGCTGCATTAGAGACATGAAAAATATGATCATTCCAGCGAACATCACACTGAACTTTCATTCCAAGAACATCAAGAGCACCCGATTCCTCAATATTTATACCATCCATGAGTACAGATGAATCAGCATTTGTTATTTAGCCTCTTGGCAGCGATAGCCTGGGCCTATAACTAAGATGTGTGGGAAGTGGTACCGTCTTGTTGAAACCACATATCGTCCCCATCCATATCTTCCAATTCGGGCCATAAAAAGTTCGTTATCATCTTACGATAGCAAACACCATTCACAGTCACTGTCTGACAGGCCTCATTTGGGAAAAATACGGCCCGATGATTTCGCCAGCCCATAAACAGCACACTTTGTGGGTGCATTGGTTTTTTGACAATCACTCTCGGATTATAATTCGCTCAAATGCGTTAATTCTGCTTATTGACGAATCCACTGGACAATAGCAGACGAGAACAATTTTTAGCCCCAACAATTTTTTGTTCTTTTAAGAACAAACGAGACTAATTAATTCGGCATAACATATACACAACATCGTGTATGTATTCGTATTTTTGTATACATTCCCAGCTAGCATTTTCAATCGTCAAAGACTCTACTGGAAATATCATGATGAGTGTTCTTGATCTTCGACGAGCTCATTTCACAGACGAACCCTCGCACGGGAGTAATTATTACAAATGCAGATTCTTCTATTACACTCTTACAAAACTCAGCAAAAGACTCTTATTTTAGTCGTATAGGGAATCGTCTGAGACTCGTGTTGTGATAATATCTTCCAACTCCTCAAGCAATCAGCCGTATAATAGTTGTATGATTCATACAGGAAACAGTATAAAGCTTATTCATTATTTTTATACTATATATAATTTGCACTGACTTACCACCATAAGCACTACTCACACTTTTTATATTTAAAAGATTGTTAAACAATAAAGGAAAAACTATCTATAATGTAATTAAAAATATAAGTATATAAAAACAAAATAACATTTTTAATCGTCTAACAAACGTTCCAAGATTGTGTGACGAGCGTGTTAGCAAATTTGTAAAAAGCAATAAAAAAAGTAGATGTTTTTGTTATTGTTACTCGTCAGATAATCGTCAGGAGGTTCTTTTGTGGATTGTATATTGAACACAATCGTCTAACAAACAACGTATGCTAGCCGGGTTTGATTGCTTGGCTTGTATAGGGTGTTTTTTTAAGCTAGATAGAACTTTAAATTGTAAAAAGTAACACAAAAAATTAAATTTTGATGAAACATTTTTTTTATTTGTTTCAGTATACTCTGACAAATCATCATGAATAGACTCACGCTTGAACAACGCTACGAAATTATCCAAATTTACTTTGAAAATCAGTCGTCGATTCGCGCAACTTATAGACGCAAAATTGTGTTCAGCGATGAGGCGCATTTTTGGCTTAACGGGTTTGTTAATAAGCAAAATTGCCGCATATGGAGTAAGACCAATCCACAAGAGACCCTACAGACTCCATTACATCCAGAAAAATGCACTGTTTGGTGCGGTTTTCATGCTGGTGGCATCATCGGACCTTATTTCTTCAAAAATGAGGCCGGAGCTCGCGTTACGGTCAATGGAGATCGTTACCGCACCATGATCAATGATTTTTTGTTTGAAAATATGGATGACATTGATCCGGAGGAGATGTGGTTTCAACAGGATGGCGCTACGTGCCATACGGCGAACGCAACCATCGACTTACTGAAATCAAAATTTGGCGATAAGTTGATTTCGAGAAATGGACCTGTCAATTGGCCTCCAAGGTCGTGCGATTTGACACCTCTCGATTATTTCCTGTGGGGCTACGTGAAGTCACTGGTTTATGCTGATAAACCAGCAACAATTGACGCCTTGGAGGCCAGCATTGTTCGTGTTGTTCGTGACATACGGCCAGCAGTGCTCGAAAAAGTGGCCCAAAATTGGACGTCCAGAATGCGCTTCGTCAAGAACAGCCGCGGTGCCCATATGCCCGAAATCATTTTCAAATGTTAATGTCACGTATTGATCTTTCGAATAAAAAAAAATTTTGATTACAATTTAATTTTTTGTGTTATTTTTTACAATTTCAAGTTCTATCGGGCTTAAAAAAACACCCTATATTTATATTGGTTTTTGCTGCTTGTACCGGCATAAAGCTGGTTAAAAAAAAATTATGCCGACAAAATATCACTTTCATCCCCCCGTTCCCCTACAAGCTACAGAATAATTGTTCCCGTCAGTCATTGCCCACTGAGGTGCAAATATGTCTCATCACAAAAGATGATTTTCTTCAAAAATTTATCATCCACTGTTGCCATTTTAATAAAATTAATAAATGTCAAATAGGATGCAGAAAAAAAACTTGCTATTTGGGTGTAGATCACACTCATCATCGACCCTGAAAATTTGACCATCCGATATGTACAATAGTATATATTATAAATTTGAATTAAATGCTGTTTTAATTTATAATAATGATAATTCATAAAACTCTTAGATATAAACTTTTAATTTCCGAAATATGGCGCCATATTTCGGAAATTAAAAGTTTATATTGCTTAATAAAGCCCAGTTCAGACTACTATACTGCGTAAGCCGAGTTCAGACTATTATACTGTGTATTAATACTTGTCAAAAATTCCAATAATACGTGCAAGTCTAATAGTCTGAATGTAATCCGTCGTACATACGAAAAATAATACGATAAAAGTTTGACATCCCATACGATTTTTTTATTTTTTGAAACTTTTCAAAACGATAATACTTTTTATTGGATCAGGGTTGTGTTTTTTAGGAAACCAGCCGTAAAAAGATTTACTAGCCGACTATTTATTAGCCGATGGCGTGCCTCACTGATAGTATAGAGAAAGCTCGAAATTTGGGATTTAGCTGTCGTATATAAATGTATTTTGCTCATGGTATATGTAGAGCATAAAATATTTTGGTGCTTTTAAATTCGGATCTGTTTTACATAATTATTATATTAGCTGCTAAAGATTTTCAAACGCCGGCACGTCTCCCGCCTACGACGAAGAGCTCACCTGCCGCCGTGTAAAGTTTTATGTTGGCACGTCTCTCTGCTGAATAAATAAAAAATATGAACAGCTGTTTTCTTTTCTACTCAAATTTTTTGGTTTATATCAAGTGTGATGGTGTGAATGCAAAATCTAATTTACGTTAGACTTTTTGACAGTTGCAAGAAATGTGTTTAGACTTTTATCTCACAAAGTCGATTGAAAGTATTTATACTTGTACGAGTATAATAGTCTGATCGGGCCTTAAGAAATATTAACGTAATGAAAATATTTATTACAAGGGTACAAAAATATATACATACATATGTGTAGCGTCTACATTGAAGATGATTACAATAAAACATTGAATTCAAGAGCTGTTGTGAGATAAGTCTGTCTGAAAATATCAGATAAAGTTTTATATTGAAAGATGAAAAGATGCCAGATAAATTTAGTTTAAAATCGTCAAATTCACCGGAAAAAATCGTCAAACTCGTCGATATGATTATTGCAAATCGTCAAAAAATTGTCAGCTAGTAAAATTAGTTATTTTTGAATAAAATACTTATTTCAACGGCGTAAAGTATAGAAAAGCAAGTCATGGTTGTTTTTAATAAAAAACTACAGCATTTAAAGCTATAATAACAAATATATACTCCAACAAACATGAAGTTAGTTTCATAAGTAGACCATTCATTAATTATTTTTGTGACATATATTTTTAAAATAAGATTTCATTTAATAAAAAGTGCTATTATTATACTAAACACATGTGTTAAATCGGGCATATCTGCAAGGTTTTCGATGGTCATTTTCAACATATTTCCGAAAATTATCTCTTCACTTTGTTTTTGTTAAGTTTTATGTACCTGGATGCACACTCTCACATTTGCAGAGGGCGATAAGACTAAAATTTTTGCTATAAACTTAATCATAGAAGGATACTTTATTCCAAAAATCTAGCATTTTCACATTTAGTAGTGTTTCGTCTTCCGTCCTGTGCACACGTCTTTTGTTACTACTGTCCGTATTTTCTATATTCGTTATTAATTTCGTATCAAACTAATTTGCACCGGAATAGGTAGCAAACTGTGTACACGTGTTTTTTTTTTGTCACTTTTTACCGTTGTCCGTATACTCTATATATGAGCATATTCTGGTGCAAATTACGCCGGAATAGGTAGCAACATGTGAACACGTTTTCTCTCTTTCTCTCTCTTTTTACTGTTTGGCATATTTTCTTTATATGTATGTTCATTATTAATTTCTTTTGAATGTACTTAATTATCTTGTGGTGTAGAAGATGTTGGACTAAATTTTGTTATTCTGAGCAATGCCGAAGGTATATACACTGGGCACTGATCAGTTTAAACTAATTTAATTCTAACATTTTATATGGTGCAATAGGGGTTGTTTTGGTTTTTCGTGTTGTTATTGTTCCACAAACACTACTCCCTGTTTCCTCGTCCGCATAACCTATTTTCCTAGTTCCAGTACAATGCGCTGCATATGTGGGGGTCATCCCCTGAGTATTGGTCCAAGATAAAAAAAGTAGGCTTTGTTACTTCAATTCCTACTAAATTTATTGTCTTTCGAATTCTACGATGAAATAAAAACATTATGTTAGAAAAAATACAACTTTTTCTTTTATAATATTGTAAGGACTTATAGAAGTAAATGTTTTAAAGACATTTTCCAATTTAGTCTCCTTAAAATATGAGCACACACTTTTACATACAAATTTGTACAATTTTAGCTTATAATTTTTTTTAAGTGCTATTTACATATAATATTTTAAATTCATCGCTAACATACAATATATGTATACTCTATAATAGCTATCACATAATATATCAGTCTTACAAACATACATATATATTTACGTGCCATACTTACTTTCATTTCCTACATAAATTAACTTTAAAAAAGGAATTATGCATGCAGTGGCTTGAAAGATATGACTGCACAAAAATCGTCAAAATTAGACATTAAATCGCCAAAGTGTTATTTTCAGCACCAAAATCGTCAAAATGACGATAAATCGTCAAATATGGGAACTATGGACACGACCCTTAAGCTAATAACTGTTCCGAAATTTCTTTCAGCGCTCTAGTTTGTAATTAAAAGAAATACAATAATTATTTTTTAATACAGGTTGGTAATCTACGAGTACATAAGTATACTTGCGTAAATTAATGCCTGTTCGTAGTTTTGTTCAATAAATACTTATGTTAATGAACATTAAATTAACCAAAGATCACGTGTAAAATATTCCATTACCACAGAATTGCATGCCTTTAAATAAAGGTATAATTTTAGTATAACAAAATATATATAAATTTTGTTATAAAAAGAAATAATATTTTTCTGAACTTTAGTGTTGTTTTTCTTAATTAATTTTTAATTAAAGTTAAAAAAATGTGATTCCTCATTCAAGTGGCAGGGAGTGTATGAGTTTTAAAACTGCAATTGCAGACGCAATACTTAGTAATTATTTTTGTTTGATTGCAGCTAACGACTATTTCACCATCAATGTGAAATTTGTATACTCATTCCGCAGAGATGCAATCCAATTTTGTTTTCTAATTATTTCTATATATTTTATAAGTATTATCTATATATGTATATGATATGCTGTCGTTTTGTTGTAATTAATAATCATATGTATAAATGCGAGAATTATAACAAAAATATCTTTCTATTAATATAAAACTATTTATGATATTAGTATGGTTATTTACTGAAAGTAATATATAAGAAAAGTAAAATATAAGAAAAGTATGAATGGTTAGTACAATAATGTGGTTGAGTATGATAATTACTTATTATTACAGTATATTATTATATATGCTTATTATTACAATATAACAAACAATGTTAAACCTTAATACAGTATGGTTGCTTATACTATTTTTTTTTTACAATATATTTTTTATCATATACTATCCCACACGATCGTACGATTCATTCACAGGAAAATGTTTTGTTTGTTTTGTTCCACACTATTCTACAAGTATGACTGCAATAATTTATAAACATAGTAAAATAATTAAAAACTCATTACAATAATAATTTTACATTAATTTAATATATTTTTCGAGGCGCCTACCATATTCTCATATTTTTCATAATTATTACCACACTGATCGCACAGAAGTCACACGATTTGTCAGAGACTCTGTCACACAGTTGCATTTTTAGTACTTTTTCAGTACACGTGTTATATTTTTTAAATAGCACGATCGTGTAGGATAGTGAATCACGGCCTTAAGGGTTTTTTGACAAGTCGTGCGACTTCAAAAATGTTATGAACATTTTCATAACATGCAAATTTCTGTGCGGTCAGTGTGGTTTATAATGTGAAAAATATGAGAATATTATTGGTGAATCGAGAAATAAATTAAATGAATGTAAAATTATTATTGTAATAATAGTTTTTAATTATTTATAAATTATTGCACTCATACTTGTATAATAGTATGGACTACAACGCCATTTTGAAGCGATTTTGCAAAGTTGGCCAGACTTTTAAAATATTTTCTTGTGAATGAGACTGCTGAAACGCAAAAAAACCACAATTGTACATCTTGCAATACTAATGCCGCTTACTTTTTAGACTATATCGTATTTTAGTGGTTTTAGCCGCTTAAAACGTATAACATCAAATAAACAAAAGATTTGCATTATTGGCAACACCTGTAAAATTAAAAGCAATGTAAAATTTCCAATAGAATTTTACAATCATATATATAAAATTAAACGCCAAATAACAATTGCATGTTCTATTTAAAACTTCACAACGTTACTTTTAGTTTTGGCAACCTCTCGTTTTGCTTTTAACTAATTTTTAAACCAAAACTTTTTTCCAATTTGCAAATTTTCTGATTACATTTTCAGTTTCATATGTATGTAAACATGAAACGGCTGATTCTAGTCTGAACTTACCCAAAGAAAAAGTTCGGGCTAATTTGTACAGGAAATGAAAAAAAAAATACTCTCTCATTTTCTCTCAAAATTGCACAAAAAATGTTATGTGGAACGCTTTTGGACTAGTTCGGACTGTTTCGTTATTCACCTGGAACACTCCTTTTATTTCAGGCAAAACACAGCATTAGCGGTTATGCTTAAGTGGCCAAACATTTGTTCATTGTGAGCGTACTTTATGCGTTGCTACCAGTGATGTTAACTGTACGGTAATTACCGTATTGTACGGTAATTTTGACCTTCAAACGGCAGCACGGTAATTTTATTACTTGTACGGTAATTTTTTTTTCATTTGGTTTCATAGTTGCTTTATTATACTTATCTTAGTACACTTTCGCAAGAATTGTATATTGTTAAAAATTACATCGCCTTAAAGCAGAACACATCTATAGTTGTGTGATAAGTAATATCAGGGGTTAATATAGTATAATAAAACTACTGATGGTTGTACAACATATACAAAAGTAACAAGCAATATTCTTGACCTGTAATTGGTTGGGTTTCTAAATGCTATACCACATTCAGTGGACACTTAAATTTCTGCCAATGTAAATTTAAACGGTTGCGCTGAGACTGAGGAGTTTTCTGAAATACTTTAGAAATCTTAGAATTTACTGACCACTTTGCATTTAGATTTCTCTCACATTGAATACACAAATTTTTGACAAATCTAATAAATTATTGCAGATGAGATTTGTTATTGAAGAAACCACTGGCTGTGTTCTGTAGCTTTGGCAAGAAGTTCTCGCGTCGAAAACAAATTATTCCATCGTTTCTCGAAAAGTGAGAAAAAACTGCGTCTGTAACTCATATCGAAAACTATCCAAAGCGATTACGTCGTTACGTTAGAAATGTCTGAAAATATAAAACGATGCCGACATGCAATTTTAAAAATGAAAACGCCAGCCACAATTAGTACCGCCGCCGACCAAAAATTACTAAAGTTAAGAAATTTTGTTCGACGGCGTTATATTATAACCGCCGGCTATTCTAGAAAATGTATGGTATGGCTTTAACGTTTACATTTTATTTACAAATACATACTTACATACTTATGCACAAAATTTTTTAAAATTAAAAAACAATTGCAATTTTTGAATTCTGAAAAAAAACATTACAAAAATATTACAATATACTTTGTTGGGTTGGAAATTAAAATTGTAGTAATTACAAACTTAAGTATTCCCTTAAAATTTGTTGTGTGAAGGTTATAAAAATTAAATAAAAAGTTGAAGTAAAAAACCATCATTCTAAACTGTGTAAATATATATGTGAAACTTCATTAAACAGCAAAATACTTGTTTTTTTCAGTATTATTATTCATTTAATGATAACTATTGTTATTTGAAATACTATCTCACAGCATTTTTATTTGCGAGAAATAATGACAGTTGAAAGCGGGAAATTTTTTCGCAAAAGTTTTACAGACACAGTTTTTCTGTAAAATGGCGAGTAATTTCCTTACGTGACAGCTATTAAGGCCTAATTATAAAGTGCATAAACTAATTTAAGCCAGCTTAAGCAACTGTGCGAATACGTATAATCAAATGTGTACAACTATAATGTGCTTAATGAAACTTTTCGTTAAGTTTCGTCTAATGTCAGTTGCTTAAGCAAAGTACGAAACTGAACGCACTTTCTGTGCGGAATCATTTGTTTTCAAGAGTTTGTGTGTGTGTGTTTACAAAAATTATTAAAATAAAGAAAATTTAAACAAATAATATTGTATTTAATTTAATAGAAATGTATTTTAGCTTTTTTCAATTTTTAATTACACAAATTACCACAAAATTGTTTTTACTTTTTGTTTGGAAATTATTGCATACAAATACTTTGTTGTCATTTTTAGTACTTTTAATATAATCTACTTAGTAATTACACAAGTGCTACGCAGTTGTGCAACAATGGGTTTAAAATCATTAAGTTCATATATGTACATAAGTACATTATGGCCAACTAAAAGTCGTTTTTCATTCACATATGCATATGACAGACTTTTCGTTTAAATTTGGTAAAAGCTTAAGCCAATCTATGCACATTATAGTTAGGCCTTAACTCACCAAAAAAAAAGTTATAGCTACAGTTTAGTGAGAAAATCAGCTTTTTGTTTCAACTGTTTCATTTCACACGTTTCAGTCGAAAAGTTTCTCGTGGCGAGAGTTACAGAACACAGCCACAGAACTAGATTCAAATTACTATATATATTATTTTTGTGACATTCATTCATTTAGTTCTTTTAATAAATTTTTAAATGCCCACACTTTTGGTTTATTAGCGTCTCTGGTATTACGAGTAGTTCAGCTAAATGCTTTCCGTAGGGTAATTTTGCTCAAAATACGGTATTTTGCTTAAAGTCGTACAGTACTTTGAAAATAAAAGTTAACATCACTGGTTGCTACCTACCTTCGAAAGGCGCAAATTGTCAAGATTAAATGAAAAACACAAATTAATTCAAATAACAAACTGCTTCAAACTACAATAGCTGTATTATATAAATTTATTTTGTTTATAACTTCAATGGTAATATTTATATTTTTTAATTCTTTTTCTTATAGGTAAGTCCATTTGAATGCAAGTCTTAAACAAACTCTATTTTTAAAGGTACTTAGATTTTATACATTTTAAACTTATTTATCAAAGCTTAAATATTTTTTATAAAATACTACACTTAGGTACTACATACATACATTAGTAAGAAAGGAATTCTGTGGAATGCTTAAAAATATATACAAAAAAAGCGAATTACGTATGTAACACATTTAAAACAATGTGTCTTTTCTACATATTACATGAAATGAGCTTTTGAAAAATTGGGACCAATTAGTGATGAGTCTGTAAAAAATTGATAAGAAAATAATATCTAATACTAAATAAAAAAAAAAAAAAAAAAACAATTGCTTTTTATAATGAATGAAAACAAAAATTATCAACGTTTTTTTTGTTTTTTGATACACAAATGTTCTATTAGTTCGCTAAAAGTATTCTATTCCTTTTTATCCCTTTTCTTGAAAAGCTGTTCTAATTGCGTTAGCAATCCTATAGCTCTAAAGTTATCATGCATCATAGCATAGTCCTCCAAAGCTCTCAGATGTTTCATGGCATCTTCGACTGTCTCAATATCGGGATATGGTGATGGTATTTGGCGTTTGATAGCTGAACTATTTTGTATTGGCGTTTTTGGAGTCGATTCATTAATATTTAGCTTCTTCAATTCTTCGTCTTCTTCTCCCTCCTCATCTTCGATTTCATAGATTATCTTTGGCTCCAGACTAGAACAACTTTTGGGCGAATTAAAACGTCCACCACCTGTTATGTCGGCCTTTGGCAAATGCTGTATTATGTTCTGACGAATCGGCTCCTTTCTCCCCGTATCCTGTTCCATACGGCTAACATACTGTATCATATCGATAGCACTCAAATGGGGTCGTTTGGCTTCAGTTAAAACAATATTGTTACGCAGTGACTGCAAATCGAAAGCCGGTATACCATAAGTGGCTTTAAAATTATCCAACCAGGCGTTAGTGGGTTGGAAATTTTCCACCGCTATACATTCTTTAATTTGCAAAGCTTTTTGTCGAAATTTCTGATCATCAATGCTTTGATTGAAATATAGCATTCTCTGTATGTACTCATACATAACCTTGCCCAGAAAAGCAATTTTTTCTTGCCTTTTTTGCCACAATTCGCCCGTATTGTTGTAAAGCTCCTTTTGCTGTCCCCCATCGCCAGCGCTATGGGATTCCATTATCGAGTCTCGATTGATTAGTATATTTTTGATTTGTTTTGAACTGCATTCGAAGCGTTGGGCCAAACTCTGCAAACTGGGTCGGGTCAAATGTCTATCATATTCGCGTATAACTTCAACTCGTTCTGCCAAGCTTAAGATATTGCGCGTTTTGTATTCATTATAATTAAGAGGTACATAATTCGTTTCCATTATTGTGCTGATGATGAACTCACTTGGCACACAGACACTCACTCGCAATAAAAAATAAAAAAAACTCTTCCACCACAGAAAAACCTATTTACTTTAACAGCTACAACTACAACAACACGATATTCTTGAATATAAAATCAAACAACAACCAAACGTAAATGTCAGTTGTTTGTACATGCATATGTAGTATGCTTGATAAAATTTTATTAGACGTCAGTTACTTTTGAATGCGTACAACGTCGTTTATAACACTGAACTAGCAGACTGTGAGTGTAAAACCGAGGCAACGGCAGCAGCAGAAAAAAATACAACCTTTTCCAGTAAATAACAACAAGAGACTGAAATAAAACATTATTGCTTTTGTCTTACTTACTCTAACTTGGTGATTGATAAATTCGTTGCTTCGTTTGCTCGCTCAGCGGCTTGCTCTCCAAGGCGCGCTCGGCTTTATTCGTGCGTTTGCCTTCATCATAAGCCGCTGAAGTTCGACTTTGCACGCTTTGTCTGCTTACATTTACTGCTGCCGTTCGATATTTCTCGTGTTTGTGGAATAATCCAAAAAGCTTTAAAAGCGCTTTCACAACTCTATAGCCAGCCAGCCAGCCAGCCCATGGCCGACAAGATTTGCTTCTGTTGATAGACTTGCAATAAATATACAATTAAAAATAAAAACATGTGTCACTTTTCTTTCCCCCCGGTCGGTCGGCTTATACTTGTTTAGAATGAAAGTTCAACAAATGGTTTGTTTCAGTTTCCCGTGGTTGCTTGTAGCCATAGTCGTTGTCGTTGTCGTCATCATCGTCACGGTCGTTGCTGTTGTTCATACTGTTTTGTTTAGCGCTGCTTGCTATAATCGATCGCATGAGGGGGAATACAAAAAAAAAAAAATACTTAACTGCACGCTAAATAAAAACATTTTAAGGTTGGTCTGGTCGTTGCGTTTCGATTTCACAATCGAAATGCAAAAGTTTTTAATGGCTCGTTCAAAGCAAAAGGCCCTGCCGTAATTAAAATACTCGTAAGAGAAAGATGGATGAACCTTTGCTGTTTCTCTTTCTCCTTCCTCATTGCTTTAATGACCGCTTGCTCAGAAAGTTTTCTTATCTGCTTTTATTTTTATACGGTCTTAAATGTTTATATAGTGGTTGATATTTGCTTATCTTTGTGTGTGTGTGTTTGTGTGTGCCTAGAAAGTTTGAAGGTCTGCTGTTATTGATTCCGATCCGCTTTACCTTTTTTTTAGGTGGTTGGAAAGAATGCATTTTTTTTTTCTTATTATTTTATGAAGCCTGAAGAAAGCTTAAGTTTTGGGAATGCTTAGGTAAAAGCAACTTTCTGTTATTGCATGAAGAGCAACGAAATGTAAAAAGCTTTTTATGCAATGCCAACAACAAACAGGTTGTAAATTTTGAATTTACATATGTACATATGCATGTGTGTCCCAAAATTTCGTATATTCTGCGGCAGAAAAGAAAGAATATTTTGGTCAAAGTTGTTTGCTGGGCATGTTATAAAAAGGCTACATACACTGCCTGCCACTTGAATAAGGAATAACTATTTTCCTAATATAAAGTGCAGAAAAGAAAATAATTTCTTACGGAACCAAATTTCAAGGTGTTGGCTTTATTAGTATCCTCAAGAAATAAATAACATATTTATTTAAGGACCTCAATTCTTTTTCGTGTATCATTTCAATAAAGAATATCTTAAAACTAAGTAAACTGTAATTTATTTTTAAATTCTGGGTTTAAAAAAATTATAGTTATTATTTTCTAGCATTCAATTAGTAATGAGTACTGCCAATATTTTAAGAAATAACCTAAAAAATGCGACTTGACATCAAGTTGTATAGTAACTGTAAGTAATTTAGCGAAATTGAACTCCATGTCTCCGTTATTGCATCCTTTAAGGATTCTATCGTCTCAAATTGTTTTCCTCCTTCTTAAACTTTTCTTGAAAGCAACCTCAGACATTTTCCATTCGGTTCAAGTCTGGTGAATATGGGGGCCAATCCAAAAGTTGAACATCTTGTTGATTAATCCATTGTTTTACTGCTCTGGCGGTATGAATCGGTGTGTTGTCGTGTTGATATGGGCCCAAAGAAATTATTTAATTTTGGAAATGCTTCCTCCAGAATATTTTTGTAAGCCTTTACAATCATTTTGTGGCGTACAAAACCTGATTTTATGATGCCATAACATGAAATGGCAACCCATACCATTATTCCGCCCTCGCGGCTGTCTTTACTGCTGTGATAATAAGTGATAATTATACCTGTCGGGACGATCAATATTAAACTTTTTATCATCAGAGAATACAACTTTAAAGCATTTGTCGGACTGTGTCATTGCATTTTTGGCAAACTGTAAACGTTGTAATTTGCGTTTTCGGCAGACTATGTACAGTCATAGAAACCCCGTCATAACTGTGATGTATTTAAACATCAATGCAATACCAAATGTCCTAATTTTTGAGCCTATCATACTTTTCATCGCTATGATGTCAACTATTACATCAGTTGCTTATCACTAAAGGCAATTATGACAATTATTTCATATGTATATGGAGTATCATACTGGCATCATGGGAGTGATTTATCCAAATACATCTGATGCGAGCATGTGATCAACGCAATAACACTCTAATATAATGTAATGACAAAATATCAATACAATGGCACACTAACATCAGACCAATACTCGTAATGATTTGGATTCAATTTGATGTAAAAACCGCATTGGTGTGATAGCTCATTAACATCTGAAAAATGACTAAATGGAGTGAATTTTATGACAAAATATTGATGATATATCATGATACACTATCGTCAGCTAAACTTAAACTGCGATTCAATTTAACACGAAGATGCTTTTTTCTATGAATATATGGGCACAGCTTTAAAACTCGATTTCATTACCTCGCAGTGTAGGTGACGTTGGACTAATTTTTGTTAGTCCAAGCCAGTGGTGCCCACAAGTTCTATATGAAAGAGTAAACACCAATACATTTAAGGAAAAACTATTTTTATTTAATATTTTTTGTTGTAAAAAGCAAAACATTTACAAAAACAAAGTTCACACTGATAATCGCTGTCGTCAATGTTTACCAACAAAGCATGCGAAAGCATTGTTGCTTTGCTTTTGTGTGTGTGTGCCGTGAAGAACGAAAAAAAAAAATAAAAGACGAAGTTGTTTGTGTATTTTTCATTGATAATGCTGAGCGCAGTATTTGTGTATTAAAGAGCACAGCCGTATAGCTAAGCGCAGCTACAAAAACAATTTAGTATCAAGCGCAGAGGCTTGGGCACACTTGGTCTAAGCAGTGTCCAAGGTATATACACTGGGCACTGATCAGTTTCATCTAATTTAATTACAACACTTTAAATGCTGTGATAATCTTTGTTTTGGTCTTTCCATGTTGTTATTGATAGGTTTAAGATCAACGTAATATCTATTTTCGTAGTTCCACTACAATGCTCAAAATATGTAGGATTCATTCCTTGAGTACTGGTTCAAGATTTAAAAAACAAAATACTGTGCACTATTGTAAGACTGGCGCTGATCCTACTTTTTTCACGTATTTATGATACCGACATAGCAGAATTTGATGCAATTCTTTCTTTTGGAATTGCTGCCATTTTCTTCCGCCCTTTCATGTTTTTTCATATATTTCCACGTTATTTAACAACTGTCTTTCTCTATTAATGTTTTTGACTATTTGGACCGGATTCTGATCCTGAGATTCCGAAATCAGAAAATTTTCATTTAAGAGCTATTGAGAGCCTTACCTCTTCGCATTTTGAATAAAAACTATTTAAAACGTAACAAATTAAAAATTCTCTAGCCGTTCAAATCGTAGCCTTCCTGGTTAATATTAAGAGAATTCTTATTCAAGTAACATACGCAAAAGTACCACAGAAACACATGTCTGTAAATAAATACATAATTTTAGCATAACAAAATGTGTACTTACGAAGGCAGATTGATATTGAAGCTACCTAAGTAGGAAAAAAAACATTTATTTTCAAAAACCATTTATTTCTCAATATAGTCCCCTTTTAGCTCAATACACTTACAACTCTTTTATACCGTCTGAATAATACGATTTTGGGAACGCCTCAAAATAGGCGTTAGTTTCGGTAATCACTTCTTCGTTTGAGATGAATCTTTTTCCTGCGAGTCAGTTTTTCAAGTTTGGGAAAAGGAACAACTCAGTAGGAGCTAAATCTGGACTATAAGATGGATGATCAACCACTACACACTTGGTTTCAGGTGTGTAGTGGTGGACCCACGTTTCATCAACAGTTAGTAATCGACACCAAAAATCAACAGGATTATGCTTTGTCATGTTCAAACACCGTTGTGAAGTGGTCTGTCGAACTCGTTTTTGTTCGACACTGAGCAAACGAGGCACTCATCTTGCCGATAGATTTTTCATATTTGTATATGCAAAATGTTCATGCAAAATGTTGAACACACGATCATATGATATGTTTACCACTCCAACAATCTCACGTAACTTGATCGGCGATCATTCGCAACGATATCGAGGGTTTTCTTGATATTTTCTTCAGTAACTACCTCTTTTGGCGTTGCTATTGATGGTATAGTTACAGTGCTTGTTCGGTCGCGTTTGAATTCAGCAATCCAATATTTTACCTTGTAATCTGACGGAGCAGACTCACCGTAATGTTTATCGATCTTTTCGTTTGTCTCTTTCGCCGTTTTCCCATTCAAATAATAGTATTTGAACAAATTGATGCTTTTTTTGGGCGCTAAAAGCACAATTTGAGTTAACCAATTCTTCTTTATCCAAAGCAGGATTGGGAATATAATTAACTCGAGGTGAGTCAATTATATTGAGGTTTTGTGGAAAATAAATAAAAATAGGGTTAATATTTCTTTTCTAAGGAAATATAAAGTAGTTTATTAAGTATTCACCTGAGTGTAAATAATAATCGATGAGTCAAACTGAGGTTGACCGCACTGGTTTGTCTATCGTTGAAGCTGATATGTAAAAATCATTAATTTATCTACCGGAAACGATGTAAAACCAAATTGACACTTGGAAAGTTCCAATTGACTTAACTTGCCAGTGCAAAGAACTTTGCAAAGTGGTGAGTATAGATAAGTAGGTAATTCAAATAAATGAGTGGTAAGTACAATTCATTAAAAAAATTCATAATTGATAATTATTACAATAAAATATATACTAATACATTTATGACTAAAAACAAAAATAATTTTGTCCAAAGTAGTGTGGACAGTGTTTAATCACTGCACGAAATTCACTTTTATCCATTTTTCCACAAACACAAAACTTGCTTACTTCAAACGACTACAAGAAATGAACTAATGGATAAATTTGGCTGAAATTTTAATAGCTGACGTTTGACAGACCGCCCTCATCTATTATTTATTGCAAAACAAATAATTTTTTTCTGAACTTTAGCTTAGGAGATATACTCAGTTGAATTTATAATTATGTTCATCCTTATTCAAGTGGCAGGTAGTGCTCATAATTAGTGACAAAAAAAAATTTTATAAAAAACGGTAAATGAAAATGTCACCATATCGCTCCTTTATTGCAACATAGTCATATCTCAAAAAATTAGCTTTTCCAGTTAACAATACAGAACTGTTAACAGTACTACCTTTTATATTTTGCCAAAAATTTATAAAAATTACTCTTAAACTGTTTCCTTTAGGAGATATTTTCTAAAAAAAATTCTAAGACTTATATGGAAACTAAAAATTTGAAATGTATTTGTCTCGAAACAAGCTTTTTTGAGTTATGGCTTTGTTGCAATAAAAGAGCGATACGAACGGCTAAAGAAAGAGTGTTCTTTATAGAGGTATACAACTTTCTAGTTGACATCACTCTTTCCTTTCCATTTTTTTAATTGATTTACTTTTGGTTTGGTTTGCCATTTCAACATAAAAAGACTGACGGCTGAGCAACGCCTACAGATTGTGCAAATTTCGAAAGACATATTGCGCACTGCGTACATTTTACGGTCAACATAATTGTCTATCAGAGCAATTTATTCGATTAACGATGGAACAATGCTAGTGCTCACCCACACAGACGTTGTACAGTGCATACAAGAAGTTATTGCTGCTGTAGAGCGTAGCGTAAAACAAGTCCCTAATCAGTCAATCCTCCATGGTACACAGGAATAGGTTATGTAGCCATTCACTTTATGTAATATTTTGTGGAAAGATCTTGGTTTGAGTATATACAAAACACAATTCATGCAACAATTGAAGAAAAACGATCACCTAGCGTGGATTCGGTGAATGGACCCAAAATAAGATTAATTGCCTTTGATCCCGATTTTTATATGCGAATTTTGTCAATAAGTTTTGTTGTATTTGTCATGGCAATAATCCTCAGACGCATCACCGTTACATCAGAAAAACTGACTGTTTATTGTGCTTTATGGCCGGCTTATTATATTTCCGAAAACAATATTGGTTAGAAAGCTACAGTCAGTGATGGCCGCTATAGAGCATGATTACTGACTTTTTCGTTCTTCAATTGAATACCTATGATGTACAGGAGCTGTGATGCTGCTCAGAAACCAGCATCGTTTTAAAGAAGTACGGATCACAGCTCCTCTACATCATAGGTATTCAATTGAAGAACGAAAAAGTCCATCACTGACTGTAGCTTTCTAACCAATATTGTTTTCGGAAATATGGACTAATGAGCCGGCCATAAAGCACAATAAACAGTCAGTGGTGACAGCTATAAAGTCATGATTCCTGACATTTTCGTTCTTGAATTGAACATCAATGTCGTTTTAACAAGATGTCGCAACATGTCACTCAGCCCGTGCCACAATGGATTTATTGAAGGAAACGTTTGGTAGCCGTATAGTTTCACGTTTCGGAACCAAGATCATGTGAATTTAATGCCGCTAGAATATTTTCTGTCGATATAACCGAAGTCGATATTCCATGCCAATAAGCCCGAAACGATTTAACACTTACAGGATAATATTCGCCACGTAATTGTCGGTATACGGCCACAAGTCATCAAATATTGGGCGTCCAGAGTAGGCAACGTCCGAGTCAGCAGTCATATGCCAGAGATAATTTTCATATTATATTTCGATTAAAGTAATTTTCACGGCCACTTAAAAAATTCATCTTTGAAAGGTGTAAAGAAATGTTAGAGACGTGTATAAATGAACAAGCTTCTTTTTTGTGTTTTGACAGATATTATTAGGCACTTTTCTTTTTAAATTCTGAACCAAGGCGAAATCATTATAGGTATATGCAGGAGCAATAAATACAACACTACAAAAAATAAATCTTTTTCAAACGTCAAGGGAAAAATATAAACAAAAAAAGAAATTCAAAAAAAAATATAATAAAAAAAATTTACAAGAAAAGATAAACTTTTAATTATTTCGTAAAACTTTTAACTATTTCGTGAAAATTAAAGTCTCGGATCATAGAGCTCGGAAAGGTGAAAAAGGCCAGCAAGACTGGGGAGGATTCAGAATGATAGCTGGCGCTCAAGATGCAATACAAGAATTAAAAAATTGTTGTGAAATTTTTTTTTTAAATTTCCATAAAAACAATTTACAAACTTCAGTGTGGACACGAATGCAGCTTCAAAAGAGAATTTAGCAATGTTTTGCGGCAAATGTTTCATATATGGACGCAGTCTAAAGGCCGATTTAGCCGTCCGTAGAAATTGTAGCTGTAACGAAAATGTAAATTTAACATAAATCTAGTAGCACTTAAGGCCCATTTAGCCGACCGTAAATGTAGAAATGTAAATGTAGTCGGAACAGCTGATCGTTTTTGTTATACGAGAAACAATGAAAATGCTTATCTGACTGTAATGAAATGTAACCGTAACGTCTCAACCTGTAGAAAATAGAATTTAATTACGTGCTTACGTGACAAATGTTGTCAGTGATGGTACAGTGGAATCTCACAAATTAGAACCACTTGGTGCAACTTGCCAGTTCTAATTTCTGAAAAGTTCGAATTTCTGGACGTTTATGTTTTTTTAACAGAAAATTATTCTAAAGCATAAAACTAGTTGTGTAGAGCGTATTTTAACACAAAACATTATTATTACCATTTAAATATTTGAACACATTCAATTTATAGAAAAAGATTTATTTAATTACACATTACATTCATCATAAAATCAGTAATACTTGTTTGTTTTTTTGGTTTATTTAAACTGGATACAACAATATCGTCACGGACGTCTAAAACGTTCGTCATGTGTTTACTGGAAAATATATCACTGGTTTTGCACCATTTTATAACATTACTTCAAGGACTTTTAAATGAGGAATAGGAGGCGTTATGTCAATAGCATCGATATCGCTGCTATCTGAAGCCTCCTCATCACTACTCTCTGCATCAGATGCGTCAGTAAAGACATCTTCATTCCATTCCTCGATTTCATTTATAATTATTTACGGAATTGTTTGTCATAATTGCGTTCAAAAGATCAAAATTTATTTGAAGAACCTCATCGCAATCCTGATTTTGTTTAGCCAATTTCGCTAGTTGCAAATCATCATCGCTATCGTAATCATTTGAGTCCCAATTTAACAACTTGGATCAAGAAATCAAAGTGCACCGGAATAGGTAGTAGCATGTGTACACGTGTTTTTTTTTTTTTGTCTTTTTTCACCGTTGTCTGTGTTTTCTTTATATGTTCAATATTAATATTATTTTCAATGCATTTCATTACCTTGTAGTGTGGAAGGTGTTGGACGAAATCTTGCTAATCTGAGCAGTGTCGAAGGTAGATACACTGGGCACTGATCAGTTTTCACTAATTTAATTCAAACATCTTAAATGCTACAATAGAGTTCGTTTTAGTCGTTCGTGTTGGTATTGTTAACACTCCGCGAACACTACTCCCTCTTTCCTCCTCATCATAACCTATTTCCCTAGTTCCAGTACAATACGCTACATATGTAAGGGTCATCCCCTGAGTACTAGTGCCAGATAAAAAAAAAAAATTGAAAAGCGTTCTTTTTGAATTTTAAATCCCTGAGCACTTTTTTCACAAGCAGCGACGAATGTTTTATCCGGAAGGCAACGAAAAAACAATCCGCTTTCATCAGCATTATAAATTTCTGATTCCAATAACCCCATTTGCTCTTCTTTTGCACGAAATCTGTGTAGAAATGGAGTCACCTCACTAACATCACTGGGAAGTATTTCACAACCGATTTTTAAAAATCGTATTCCGTGTCGTGTTTTAAATTTGGAAAACCATCCATCATTAGCAGTAAATGCGACCTCATCTTTTTTGGGGTATACTTCACTAAAAATTTATTTAGCTTTTGCTTTCAATACTGGTCCTGTCATTGTGTTCTTCTTTTCACGTTGATTTAAAAACCACTTATAAAGGCACTTTTCCATTTCTTCATAAATATTTTTTTTTTTTTGCTTCCTGATAGGTACTGGCAACTGATTTTATAATTTCATGTTTTTTTTGATTTTATGTAGCTGATGGAAGATTTTGCCACATGAAATTCTTTAGCTAAACGATTTCCACTCACACCTTCATGAAGCCTTTTTATTCATATTTTAACTTTAGTATCCAACGTATAAACACTTCACTTTGACCTTCAGTTATCAACCGACCCAAATTTGCGCAAGCCTGTCAAAATTTACACTAATATGACCGAGCTGTAAATACTAAGAATAACTCGGTGATTCCCCGTTTTATCTTTTACTTTAATGAGCGAAAAAAATTATTTGCAAAAAAATAAAAATGAAAAACTTCCAGAAATTAGAACCTACTGTTCTAATTATAGAACGTTTAATTTGGTTTTCCCCTATTTGATTCTACATCATAAAAAAAACAAAATATTTTCTGGTGTAAATAAAAACCTAAAAAAACGCTCCGAAATTAGAACCTGTGGTTCCAATTTCAGAGCGTCCAATACATCGAAATGACCGGTTTTCAGTCCTGGACGGTTCGAATTTGTAAGAGTTCTAATTTGTGAGATTCCACTGTATATATAGGGTGTTTTTTTAAGCCCGATAGAACTTGAAATTGTAAAAAATAACACAAAAAATTAAATTGTAATCAAAATTTTTTTTTATTCGAAAGATCAATACGTGACATTAACATTTGAAAATGATTTCGGGCATATGGGCACCGCGGCTGTTCTTGACGAAGCGCATTCTAGACGTCCAATTTTGGGCCACTTTTTCGAGCACTGCTGGCCGTATGTCACGAACAACACGAACAATGCTGGCCTCCAAGGCGTCAATTGTTGCTGGTTTATCAGCATAAACCAGTGACTTCACGTAGCCCCACAGGAAATAATCGAGAGGTGTCAAATCGCACGACCTTGGAGGCCAATTGACAGGTCCATTTCTCGAAATCAACTTATCGCCAAATTTTGATTTCAGTAAGTCGATGGTTGCGTTCGCCGTATGGCACGTAGCGCCATCCTGTTGAAACCACATCTCCTCCGGATCAATGTCATCCATATTTTCAAACAAAAAATCATTGATCATGGTGCGGTAACAATCTCCATTGACCGTAACGCGAGCTCCGGCCTCATTTTTGAAGAAATAAGGTCCGATGATGCCACCAGCATGAAAACCGCACCAAACAGTGCATTTTTCTGGATGTAATGGAGTCTGTAGGGTCTCTTGTGGATTGGTCTCACTCCATATGCGGCAATTTTGCTTATTAACAAACCCGTTAAGCCAAAAATGCGCCTCATCGCTGAACACAATTTTGCGATAAAACAACGCGCGAATCGACGACTGATTTTCAAAGTAAATTTGGATAATTTCGTAGCGTTGTTCAAGCGTGAGTCTATTCATGATGATTTGTCAGAGTATACTGAAACAAATAAAAAAAATGTTTCATCAAAATTTAATTTTTTGTGTTACTTTTTACAATTTAAAGTTCTATCTAGCTTAAAAAAACACCCTTTATTATTATGAATGACAGGATGGCACAAAAAAACTGTTTTCGTACTTTTTGTTTATTTGATAATTAAACGTTGGTTGCAAGGCGAATTCATAACAGGTGAAATTGACAGCGCAGCTGATAACTTTTTTTTAATTTTAATCTCTCTCAGATGTCAATGACATAATTAAAACAAAATTAGAAAAAAAAATTTAGAAGAATTTTTTAAATTATGTATTCTATTTTGAGCGCCAGATATCATTCAGAATCCTCCGCAGTCTGGCTGGCCATGTTCACCTTTTCAAGCACTATGATCTGAGACTTTAAGTTTCACGAAATAATTAAAAGTTGCACAATATAATTAAGTTTTTCTTTTATTGTAATTTTTTTTTTAATAAAAATTTGAAAAAAAAAAATTCAAAAGAATTTTTTAAATTATGTATTGCATCTTGAGCGCAAGCTATAATTCTGAATCCTCCCCAATCTTGCTGGCTATTTTCACCTTTCCTAGCTCTACGATCTGTGACTTTAATTTTCACGAAATAACTAAAAGTTTCACCATGCTTGTCTTTTATTGTAAATTTTTTTAATAATTTTTTTTTTAATTCCTTTTTGTGTTTATATTTTTCCCTTGACATTTGAAAAAGATTTATTTTTTGTAGTGTTGTATTTATTGCTCTTGCATTTACCTGGTATGAATTCGCCTTGGTTGGTTGTTTTTTGATAGTTTCGAAAAGCAGAGAACAAAAGTTCAAACAATATTATACCATGTTGCTATATTATACCATGTTTCCACTACAAAGGAAAACACTTGTTTTGAGGAAAATATACCGAAGTGTTTCCACTGATATATGAAGTGTTTTTAATTTCGAATTTTCAAAGTCAGTTTGACGTTAGGTTATTTTCAATTTATTTGTAGTTTTTGTAAAATTTAAAAGGCCAGTTCATTAAAACTGTTTCCTATTTCAACATGATGTGCCACACAGACGAGGAAACATTAAAGGGAACATGAGAATGTTTCTTTTAATGTTTCCTCTACTGAAGCGATGTTTCTTATTGAAAATCATGTTTCCTTTTTGGTTTCCAAAATATCAAAATTTTTCCAGTTTGTTTCTTTAGTTCAGTTCATTGAGAGCAGCTGTGATGTTCACTATTTTTAAGTAGCCTAGCAAACAAATTAATAGAATAGTTGTTGTAAAGAAGTTGTATCATAACTGATGTTATATATCGTACGGTTTTTAATTTTTAATAGATTTCATACGTTTAAGATTTCAGGAAGGAGTTTATTAACCGGCTCTATCAAATTGAGGCAGTTTTGTATAAGTAGGACTAAGCAATATTGGATTTATAGATTAAAAGGCATTGTTAATAAAATCGGATTTTGCTCTTATACTTAATTTTTCAGCTCTTTGAAAGAAGTTTGCTTGAAGATATATTCGTATATTATTTAATAAAAAAAAAACAAAATTTCACGTATTTGAGAATTTAGCTTCCGCCGAATATTTTGACTGGTGGGGTGAATAATAGAAACACACTATTAGCCTCCAACATTGATACCAATCAAAAAATTATAAACAGCTTGTTTCTATGTTTCCGCAAAAAACAAGCTGTTTATAATTTTTGATTGGTATCAGTTTTAAAAATTTTCTTTTTAATTTTATTAACATTTTTTGCCGTTGTTTTCCTTTCTTTGTTTTGTTTTCCTTTGTTTCTTGCACTACAACATTTCCATAAAAGAGTTAGGTACAAACCTCTCGCAGAACAATAGTATTTGAGTGTTAGTTAGTTTTTAAAGTTTAGTGTTGAAAACTCAGTGTAGACAAGAACCGGTACAAGTTACATCGTTTTGCGTTTTTTGAGCGTAAGATGGCATCAGTAAGCTACACGGTTCATGATTTCACTAACACTTTGCAAATGTGCCAAATACACGCTTGAGGTTACTTTAAGGCAGGCAAAACAACAAATTACTTGTAAGCAGCAGCAACTGATTGCATTGAAATCAAGTGCAATTTTTGCATAATTTTATAGTATAAAAATTGTATATATAAAATGGGGTAAAACGTTATGCTTTTACCAAATTTTTTATTTCTGCGTAGTAGTCTAGTTGTAGTATTTTGATTCTATATTCCACCATTTGTTTCTATATGAGAAATATGTATATTTTTATTCGTATCCTAGTTTTTCGATCTTTTCAAACTGTAATTGTTGTTTAAATGAGCTTGAGGTCATTTGTTATTGAAAGAAGTAATAGTTGTATATTCAATATTTCGACACCGCTTTGTGTGTCTTCTTCAGGAAAATTTTTAGATTTGTATGTATTAATGATAAATAGTCGTACTTATTTGAATATTTCTAATATTATATGAAGGTATCATTCGTCTAGCTCAAGTTCAAACATAGTTTTAGCCAAGAAATATTTTTATTTTTAATTATAACAATAATTGCCGCGATCAATAACTCTTGATTAAAGAAGTCAGGAAAACTAATTGAATACACTAATTCCCCCAGATCTTTAGAATTTGTGTTAACAAATTTTATAAAATTGAAAACAAATTGGTATTACAAAAAAAAGATACTATGTTTTATGTTAATGTTACTACTATTCGTGTGTTCAAAAAGAAATTTCTGTATGTACACTGCGTTTCATCAGGATAGAGCCATTACATTTTAAAAGAAAAAGCTGTATAAATTGCAAATACAGTTAGAATAAACAAATTTAGTTTTGTAGAAAAATAGTTGATACTTTAAATTATAATTTAAACACAATAATTAATACAAAAATTTATTATTAAGGTACTTTTTCTCATTCTTTGTAGTCAAGTATAGACTTTTTTACTTAGTTTTTGGTTCAACGGAATAGAACCTTTAATTGTGCTATAAATCAAACGTATATGCTTTTTGTACTTGAAAATTAATTTTATTTTAAATATTTTCTCTAGATAATTATTTACTAATGCGTAAATTTACTAAATGCGGATTTTAAATACTCGAGGGATATTTCACCCTATGCAGCTTTTATTAACCTAATTTACGTGTTAGCCAACCCCAAACATTTCCTATAATGTTGAGATCGGGTGAATAGGGTAGCCAGTCTCAATATTTTGGCTGGCGATTCACGCTTTTACTACACGTGCTGAGTGTATAGGTGCGTTATTATGTTGATAAATCCACTCTAGTGGTTCAAAAATATCTGTTATCTTAGGAAAAGTTTGTGCCAATAGGGCTTTGTAGTTATTTCCGGTAACTCTGAGTAACAACGTCGATAGTGCGTAGTATGAATATAAACTTTTCAAACCCCATACTATAACGCCGCCTTCTCTGCTGTGATGGTGGCTCAAAAATTTTTCGTCCTTACGCATATCGTTAAAATAAAAGTTATAGCCATTGGGACCATCCAAATTAAATTTTTTTTATCTAAAAAAATTACTTTTCGCCAATCGTTATCGCCTTGGGACATCCCATGTCATATAATCTTTGGTAAACTAGAAGGCGTTGTTGTGGAAGGATTGCATTTAATAAATGCTCGCTGCTTATAATAGCGCGATGAACTGTTAATTTACTTGCATTAACTCCTGCTAAATGCTTAATTTTAGAGGTAGAATGAGCTGAAGTTTATTCAATTTGAACAATTCTTCGATTGGCCTGTGGTGTTCGAACTGTGAAAACACCTCCTTAGTAGTGTTTAGTATAGGTTTCACAATGTTTTATGTAATTTGTTAGTACATTATTACTTCGTCGATTTTTCTAGCGTTTTCACGATAACAATAATTTTCAGAATTGTAAACATAAATTTTTACCATTTCCGACAAATTTAAAGAATTTTTTCTTCCCATGTGGATTTAGCTTACTGCAGCTATAAACTGTAATTTTAATTTTATTTGGTTTTTAAAAAGCTTTATTACAACCGCTTATAGGCTTTTTCCACTGAACGACATCTAACATCTACCGTCAGTTTTTGAAGATGATAACATCTTCCCATAAGAAATATAGGGTAATAAAAGTCAACATTTTTCAACATCTTTATAAAATGCTCCTATCTCATTTTATTCCATTCAACATCTTTCGATTATTTTAGTGTCATCACTAGAAAAGTGGCAATAATGTCGATTATTCTTGTGGCATCACTGAAAAAAAGTTATTTACTTTGAAAAAATTTAAAAAATACTCATTTACCATGTGTCAATTAAGAAAGAAAACACACATGCAAATACGTGTGTTTTTTTCTTAATTTTTTTCGATAATAATTTTTTCTGTGGTTTTTTTGTTAAAATTTGTTTATAAGGCCTACATTTTAATTATAGACTTAAGTACATAAATTTTATAATCCTCTTATTGTTTTTAAAATTAATTTGTTTCCAAAAAATTTTACGTGCTTTTGTTAACTGTTTGAAAATTAAAAAAAATATTATTTTTGATTGATAGTAGATGTGAGAAATGTAAACAGTGTTTCACATTTTCAACATCTTCCACGCGTTTCATGAAGATGTTGATTAGTGTAAAACTGACTGATTTAAGTTAAAAATGCATGTGGTTCTGCTCTGTTGAACCGAAAAGTAAATGAAAAATTTTATACTTGACTACAAAGAAAGAGAAAAAGTACCGTAATAATCCATTTTTATATTATTTATTGTATTTAAATTATCATTTCAAATATTGACTATTTTTCTGAAAAACGAATTTTTTTTATTCTAACTATTTATACAATTTACACAATTTTTTTACTTTAAAATGTGTTGGTTCTATCCTGATGAACCGCATTGTATATATATTTTTTTTGTTATATCAATTTGTTTTCAATATTATAAAATTCGTTAACTCAAAATGTAAAAATTTACTTGAAGAAGACACACAAAGGGGTGTAGAATTATTGAATATTAAACTATTGCCTTTTTCAATAACAAGTAAACCCATATGCTCCTTTAAACAACAATTACTATATATTTATGTTATAACGTTTTAAAATTATCTAGTCAAGTAATTATAGAACACGTGATATATTTAGATATCTGACGACATCCTTTATTGCAACATAGTCATAAATAAAAAAAAACTCGTTCGAGGAAAACACATTTCAAATTTTTAGTTTCCATACAAGTCTTAGAAAATCGTTTTAAAAAATATCTCCTAAAGGAATAAATTTAAAAGTAGTTTGAATACATTTTTGGCATAATATAATATATAATACTGTTCACAATTCTGCATTGTAAACTCGAAAAGCTCATGTATTGAGATATGACTATGTTGCAATAAAGGAGCGATAGTACTCGTATGTTGTAGTATGTAAATTCTTGTACTTAAAATTTCATTGAATAAAATAACAAAGTGCGTTCCGTTCGAATGAAATGCGCAATATATTCATTCGAAATGTAAATGTACTGAGTTTATAATCCCTGCTGCACGCCTTTTTATATGCTTTACTTTTTAGAAAAACATTTCAAACAACTCAGAATAAAATTTAACACTACAGTGGTACACCAATTAAAAGGTAAAAAAAAAAAATTATAGTTCTGAGCCGATTTGAATTGCGAATCACCTTTAAACGCAATAATCATTTATCTGGGGTACAAAATTACCACTCACCATCTTCCTGCTCATACTTTTGCAACAATATAAAACTGTTGTTTCATTTTGTACGCAGGTCTTTCTGTCTCAAATCGGATATTACAGTTCTAAAACTATAATAAATGTTTTCTGCACATGGATTCAGTACTCTTATATACCTTACATATATCCGTTTGGAGGCTACACTCTATATTTTGTCGAAAAATTTTCAGAGTTTAGGTTTGTGGTTATGGAGTGAATGTTTATATGTCTATATAATATGTAACTTTTTTCTTTTTATAATATTAGTAAAGATGATTTGCTTTTGTATTTCATATTTTTTTTTTTTTAAGCATTTTTTATTTATTGAATCTTCAAAATGAACTAACAATAAGTATTCAAATCTTAATACTAAATTTAAAAATTAAAAAATGTGATTCTTAAGTCCGGCCAATGCTAGACAAAAAGTTTTATTATGCGGGAGCTATTTCGGTAAAATCACCTATTGAGCAATCTGATGGTGGCAGCGGTATCCCTTCTTTTAAGCCGAGTGTGGCCGCCAAAATTAAGTATATTGCGCGCAAGAGGGTTTGGATGAAGTTCCAGTTTACTGACATACCTTGTCGCGTACTTAGAAAACTCCTCTTTTACCAGCGGAACACTCAGATCTTTATGAATTCGTGAATTTTTTACATACCATGGAGCTGCAGTAATCGTTCGAAGAATTTTGTTTTGTCGCCTTTGGATTTTTTCAATGTTTGACGCTGAGGCGGTGCCCCATAACTGAATTCCGTAGCACCATATAGGCTTTAATATTGCGTTGTATAACAAAAGTTTGCAATCTAATTTCAATGTCGAATTTCTGCCCATAAGCCAATTTAGCTGCGCTGCTTTTAGTTTTAACTGAGTGACCTTTGCTTCAATGTGAGACTTCCACGTTAGCCAGGTGAATACCAAGGTACTTGACTTTATTGTGCTGCGGAATAGTTGAGTTGTTAATTTGGATAGGCGGACATGTTTGCCTACACAGTGTGAATGTAACATGAGTACATTTCTGTTCATTAACTTTGATTTTCCAAAGTTTTAGCCATTTCTCTAATATTGAAGTATATTCCTGTAAATTTCGTGATGCTAATTGGTGGTTTTCATGAACACTCAAAAACGCTGTGTCATCTGTAAAGGTAGAAGTGTGGATTCCGGATGTCGTTGGCATGTCAGACGCGTAAATCAAATATAAAGTAGGCCCCAGTATGCTGCCTTGGGGAACTCCTGCCTTGATTGGCTGAGTTGGGCTTATAAAGTCGCCTTCTCTGATAACAAACTTCCGCCCGTATAAGTAGCTTTCCAGAAGCTTGTGTGTATTTGCAGGCAAGTTTAGCTTTATTTTGTGCATCAATCCGTCGTGCCACACTTTATCAAAAGCTTGAGAAATATCAATAAAAAGAGCTGAGCAATACTTCTTCTTCTCAAAGGTTTGTCTTATGACATTGACTAGTCTGTGCGTTTGTTCTATGGTGCTATGCTTAGCCCGAAAGCCAAATTGATGATCAGGGATGCATCCCACATTGTTCAATGTTGGACTCAACTTCGCCATTAACAATTTTTCGAATAGTTTTGAAATTGTTGGTAAAAGACTTATTGGTCTATATGATTCTACCTTGGTCGGATCCTTCCCTGGCTTGGGTATCATAGTAATCATTGAGACCTTCCACTCTGCAGGATAATACTCAAGGCGTAAAATGGCGTTAAAAATAAAAAGTAGAACCCTTCTAGCTACACGAGGTAACTGTTCAAGCATTTTACCAGTAATTTGATCTATACCTGGAGCTTTCCTGGGGTTTATGTTATTGATAACGTTTTCGACATCTTGAAAGTTAAGTCTCAAAGACACAGGCTGTCTAACAGCATACGGCGGAAATTCTGCTGCAGCATCCGCTGAATCATTTGTAATAAAAACATTTCTCAAATGGTTAACATACACCATCCCCTTTTCTGAATCGCTTCTTGCCCAGTCGCCAGTTGAAGTTCGCAAAGGTGGCTTACCTATTACGGGTCTTTTCAGACCTTTTGTCGCTTTCCACAGAGAATAGTCAGATTGCGGAGTACCATCTAGGCTTTCCAAATAGGTTTTAAGGGAAGCCATTCTGTGGATTTCAAGCAGATTTCTTAACTGAGTTATGCACTCTCGTAGCCTGCTTTTAAGCTGGGGAGACCTGCGAAGCTGCCACTCTCTTCTGACTCTTCTTTTTTCTGATAGAAGTTGCGCAATTTCAGACGAATAAGTTTTATTGTTCTCATTTCTGGATCTTATATGACTAGTGGTAGCATGCTGTACGGCCAGTTTGAGGTTTTCAGAAAAATCGTTAATTGACACATCAATATCCTCAGGCGTTCTCAAGGCGATATTTTCAGTACAATGTGTACTCAGAAATTTTTTGTATTTTAGCCAATTAACTCTATTGACGGTCAACGGGGAGCCAATCTCTTGGGGAAACGAAACGGAGATTATAGTGGGTGAGTGATCTGATGACAAATCTAATGAAGGCTCCACTTGCATCCACTCTAGAGGAAAATTTTTCGCAACTCCAAAATCTATAACATCAGGGATCTTTCGTCGGTCTGACGGCCAATAAGTGGGGTGTCCACTTGAAATCACACCTAAGCCCATTTTGGAAACGGTGTCAAAAAGCACACGGCCTTTCGGGGTAATTAAGCGTGATCCCCAAAAAGTGTGTTTAGCGTTATAGTCGCCAGCCGCTAAAAATCGAGGCCCAAGTGAATTGAAAAAATTTGTATATTGATTTTCTGTTACTGAAAACCGGGGTGGGGAATAAATCGATGAAATAACAATTTTATGATGAAAATGTTCAATACATATGATTGTGGCTTGAAGATACTCCTCACATGTCTCGTTTAGCAAATAGTGCTTAATTCTAGTTTTTATCAAAATTGCTGAGCCTCCGCAAGATCTGCCACGGGGATCTTTAGTATCATATAGTCTGTAACTATTAATTTTGAAATAGCTGTTGCTTGTTAAGTGAGTTTCAGCAATCAGCATTATGTCGATTTGCTTTTCCATAAGGAAGTGCTCAAGTTCATTTTTGTGTTGGCGGATGCCGTTTGCGTTCCAGAAACATATTTTTAACCAGTTCATTTTTTTAAAATTGCCTGCAAAATAGTGGATTGCATTTCCTGCATCATGTTCGTCATGGAAACCGTAAATGTATTTATAGATTGAACAAGAGTCTGCAGAGTTGCCTCAAGATTGCTAAAATTTTGGTCGGAGTTTTGAGGCTTGGACTCTTGATTCAAGTTTGGATTATCGGATTTTACAACATTCGCATAAGAAATTTTTTGGCGGTTTTGCACGTTTATATGGCTGGTTGACTGGTGTACCTGGGGAAAATTGCTCGTAGAAATGATGGTTGTCTGCTGGGGTGGCATATTTAAAATTGGTGACCCATTTGTCATTGACCTCTTGAAGTGAGTGTAGACAGGGCAACCCCTGTAGTTTGCAGTATGGTTACCTCCACAGTTAGTGCATTTTTTAACGCTCGCGTCAGTCTTAGGTTTTTTGCACTGCGATGTACCGTGAAGTTCACCACATACAACGCAAACTGCGGGCAACTTACAATAGGCTTTAGTATGGCCAAATTCTTGGCAGTTTAGGCATTGAACGGGCCCTAAACGCTTATGAGGCTCCTCAACGGTAACCTTACGATGCAAAAGATACTTGAGCTTTTTTAAGGCAATATCTCTAGGTTCCAATTCAACCCTAAACATGGGTTGAGGAATTTTTTCACGGTTCCTAATATTAACCACATTTTTAATTTTGAAGCCATTGTCCTCTAGGCCGGTTTTGACATCATTCGTATCCACAAAAGGGTCAATCCCCTTTATAACGACCTGAATACCTTTGGAACTTTTAAGCTGATATGTGTAAAACGATCTTTTCTCCTTCTCCAGGACATCAGACAACTTTCGGTATTCATTTTCACTGTTTACCTGGATTTTGGTTTCATTGATGCTGCCGTGCTTAACCGATGTTACATTAAAAGTGTCTTTGCCGATTGCCGTAATAAGTTGTTTTACCAACTCACTAGAGGTAGGCTCTCGCAAATATATTGGTGGCGGTTTAAAAGTTTTTTTGGGTATTGCTGGTTCATCGGTCTGAAGGATAGCAAACCTATTACTATCCATTGTCGTGGTGGTCTTATCATCTTTGGGTATTTTGGACTGAGATGACATTTGAGCGGATTTGGGGCTTCGCTGCCGTTTAACTACGGTTACATACCTATCCATACCCAATTGCGTTTTCGGTTTATCAACAATAGCTGGACTGGAAGATGGTTTGTCGTCTGTTATAACAATAATGCTTGGCGAGCACGAACGCGTGCGTTTTTTATCTCTTAGAGACAGGAGATTGTCCAATGATTTTTTCAATGATTCCTCTTCAGAAATCCAGAGTTTTTTTTTAGTGGAGCTAAGCTCTCTTTCAGAATTGCACCTACTGGGTACACTCATGCAATTTTTTGTTTATTTATATTTTTGTTGCTTTAAAAGGATATAAAAATAATTGTCACAAAGTTTTTATTTTGTATTAATTCACTCTTCACTTATTGCGGTTTTTTACTTATACCGTTATCTTTTTTTTTTTTTTTTTTTTTGTAACACTCCGATCAAAAAACAAATACGTCTGCTCACTATCAAAGCTACACTCTGACTGGTATTTCATAAGGATTAGAACAAATTATAAGACATAAAAAAAAAAGAAAAAAAAAAAAAATGACTGAAAGTACAACTTTGCTTTCGCCATTTTTTCCGAAATCCGAGCCTTTACTGTTAAAAACTAGTTATACATTTATAATTCTAAGTATTGTTCATCCACTACTGGCCACTACTTTCTCCCATTTTTCGGGCTGCCAAGGTGGACTTCGAATTACCGTTCTTGAAACGTTGAAACCACTCTCGGCACGTTCTTTCAGTAAAACCAGCTTTACCATACGAGTAGGTATAAGTCCCAGTCTCAGATATCTTCATACTAAAGCATAAAATTAAAACCTCCTGTAAATGACGAGAAATTGTTCTTGTCCATTTCTTGAAATATCACACTCACCTTTAACAAATCAATTGTAACGTGTGCTCCCAGCGACCAAAGTGATAATCCAATGCGCACTTGTAAGACAGTAATGCGCACCATCTCATATACGAACCCAATAAACATTTTCATATACATTCCCGCATTTCTAGGGTGAACGCCTACCACATGCCAATAAAGAAAGCGAGGTAGTGAAGTGTTCATTCAACAAAAGCTCATTACTTCCTAACATACTCTGTAAGCTTTAATGCAATCTCGCATACTTTGTAAGTTGGCAGTAGGCAGCTCGAATATAATCTTGCTTACTTTGTAAGTAGGTCGAAGACCTACTGCGCACTTCATTGTTTTGGAAATATTCCATTAATTTTTTTTTCATACGGTCTTATTTATAAAAAGTTTTTCATGTTTATTAAGCTCTTATTACACAAATTTTGTATGAAAATCAGTGCCAAAAAAGCTTAATACTCTTTTTTTTTTATAAATGAGGCAGTTAATCTTCAAAGCATGAACTAACAATAAGTAATCAAATCTTAATACTAAATATAAAAAGTTATATAACTCCAATACTAGACAAAAAAGTTTTATTTAGAATAATATCGGTAGAATCACCTATTTAACGTTCTGGTCGTGACAAGAGTATCCCTTCTTCTCAACCAAGAGTGTCCCGTCAAAATTAAATATGTTGCGTGCAACAGAATCTGGGTAAAGTTCCAGTTTACTGATATACCTTGCCGCGTACTTAGGGAATTCATCTTTTACCAGCGGAACACACAGATCCTTGTGAATTCGAGAGTTTTTTACGTATCATGGCACTGCAGTAGTCGTTCGAAGAATTTGGTTTTGTCATCTTTGAATTTTTTCAATGTCAGATGTTAAAGCGGTTCCCCATAATTTGACTCCGTAGGCACAATATAGGCTTTTATAACAAAAGTTGTATAACAAAAGTTTGCAATCCAGTTTCAATGTCGAATTTCTGCCCATAAGCCAATCAGTTACACTGCTTTTAATTTCAACTGAGTGACTTTCACATCAATGTGAGACTTCTTGAACGGCTAATATTCCATTACATAAATTTGTTCTGTTTTTTGTTTACTACATTCTTTTCTTTTTTCGCTAAATCTTTTATCTTTCTTGTACTTTTATACTTATATATCTTAAATGTGATACAAAAGATGAACGTAATTAATTTTGGGAACTCCATAGACTACTGCAATATACTTTGTAAGTTAGCATTCATTGATTACAAAGTGTTGCATACATCATTGAAGAGAAGTAATATGGTAGGCAGTGTTCGCCGCTGGGCTGTGTGATTTGTGTCACCGTCCTGTTGAAATCACATGTCATCCAAATCCATGTTTACCAATACGGGCCGAAAATAATTGGTAATCGTGGGGTAATAAGGATCACTATTTACAGTAACGTGGCAATCGTTAAGGTTATGCCGACGAAAAAATATGGTCCAATGATGCGGCCGGCGTGTAAACTAAACAAAACAGTTATTTTCTATGGATAAAGTGGTGATTCAGGAGTATTTGTGGATTTGCACCAGACCAATAACACATATTTTGCTTCTTGACAAACCGATTGATCCAAAAATAAACTTCGTCACTAAAGATGAATCGGAGAACGGTGTACTAGCTGCTCTCGGTTATGACAGAAAATCAAAATCCATGGAGATTGTAATGTCTATGGGGTTATAGTTCTGGCTCTAACCTGATTACCTGATTACTCTATTACCCGTAAGCATCCCCCCACCCCCCCCCCCCCCCCCCCCCCTCGGGCTAGGTTTTGCCATGGCATAAGACTCACTACTCTGTGTTGCAGGAAATAAAACTCTAGGAACCGCATAACTTATGTTGTATATGACTTTTGAAGCCAGGCGTAAATTGGCCGAATGGAGATCAGAAAAGCACTTTGGAGGTTCTTCTTGCCCCGCACTGATCATGGTTAAAGTGCCCACATCCTGGCTAAAATTTCTTGGCTGTGGCTTAAACCTAGAATCGCGGGGAGGGGAATTTGTTTCCCTGATAACTATGGTGCATGTCGATTTTCACAATATCCCTCGAGGTGCTGTTGTCTTGCAACAGAATCCTGTAATGTACTAATGGTTAGACGGATAAGTTGGTTAGCGGCTGATGCCCTTAATGGGCTTTGACCTAGCAACTCTTTAAGCCTTGGCTTCCATTGATTGTGGGGGAAATTGCATACTAGACTAGAAGGTCTGAGCTCTTCAGGTCTTAGGCGTATGCCTAAAAATTTATGGTAAACTTTGCTGCCTGTGTGAGCTTTACATGTCACATGTGAAAGCAAGAAAATCGTTAATAATTTACCCCGTAGTTGTTTCATCATTAGATAAGACCTTCAAGGCAGCTGCTGATGTAAATCAATGACACATTCTGCTACCCATAAGCATAGGTTGTTTTCTACGGTTACGGTTAAGTCACGTTTAATATGAACTATCAGATATCGTTGTGCGCGATTGACTGACCAGGAAACCCGGTTGTATATTTGCAAAAAAGCCAATATTTCGAAAACTATTACTGCTATATAGAAGATTGCTTGAATCTGTAAACCTTAGCACCACGACTGTCGATGAGATAGGTATCTCGGATAACTCGATATCAACAGAGAACACAACAGATCTAACATAAAAATGAGTGGTTAAAGCAGCAGATCATAATACGTCATGACCCGAAACCCAGTGGGAGCTGATGAGTAGTGAGTGTAGCGACTGCGAAACAGCTAGTTGTCCCCCCGCTAAATATTTGATTATTATTTTTCTTCAATCAATAATTATTGATTACAGCAAATTTGTATTGTAAAAAATCCTTCTTAAGAAAAAACTTAAGAAAGGAAAAACTTGAACTAAAATCCGATGTACATATGTACAAACCAAAAAATTTTTAATTTAAAAATTATAAAGTTCAACAAAAATTTAACAAATTAATAAAAATTTCTTTTAAATAATTTGTATAGAAACTGATAACAAAATTAATTATATAATTGCGAATTTGCAGCTATACCAAAATTAATGTGGAGTATTTGATTAACAGAGATAAATTTCAGATACCTGGGTAATATTTATATCCACGATTCTCGATACCTTAAATTTTGCGATTTACTTCATCTAAATTGTGAAAGCCGTCCTGAGCTACTAGCAAAAGCAACTCATGTAAATAAATGTATATCCAAACAAAACTTTTGGCTGTTGATCATCGTTTGGATGTTACAATTTTTATGCAAAACCGGCAACACTGACATCCGCAAAATTGTTGTAAACAGTTTTGTTGCATAATAGCTATCAAAGACAATTAATTATAAAACAAATAACTTGAGATATTGCGGAAGTTATCCTTTAATTCAAATACATAAACACATGTTCATTTTGTATTTGTTGTTTAATTTTACAAACGTCGTCTCAAAATGTATTTCTTTCAAAAACCTTCAATCATCCCTTAAACTGTTTCAGCAAACAAACACGCACATACACAAACACACATACACATACTCATGGCTTAAAAGAAACGGAAATTCCTTTTGAAAGGTGCAATTTGAAAGGAAATAATTTACTTTCAAAGGTCACCTATATTTGGAACAAAAGGCAAACCGGCTGACTGGCTACTGGGTCAATGCTCTGACTCCCCCTACACTCTACAAAATGACACACACACACACACATACAGAAACTCATTCTCAAAACTCTGCAGTGAATGTTGTTGCATCAGCCAACAGACGAACACTTGTGATAAGATGAGACGACACTGAGTCTTATTCTTATTCTTTTTCTCTTTTTTAATGTTTTTATTTTGTGTTCGTTAAACGTTTGCTTGAATGATTTTCAAAATATTTCACACACATTTTGTGGCCTGTTTTTTTTATTGCATTCTTTTTTTTATGCCTCCACTTGTTGATGTTGTTCTTGGGAATGCAGGTGTTTATGAATATTTAATTTACGTGTGAGTTTTTAGTTTGTAATTGTCAATCGATTTACTTGAGAGAATGGAAGTTCACCTTACATACAGACAGGCGGCGTCTTGTTAGTATTTGGGAAACGGAAATTTATTTTGTTTTGAATCTTGTTGTTTGTAAATGTGTTGTTTTTAAACAGTTTTGTGTCTTTTGCATGACTGAAGTTTGAAGATGTCGTTGACAGGTGTAGGCGGATTACGATGTTGTGCGAAAGGAAGTATCTTAAGAAATAATAATAATTTTCACAACTTTACATTTAACAAATTATTTATGCGAAGGGCTGAATGTTATTTTCGAAGTATTTTGTATATAATATTTGTATATCGAAATAATTTTGTATATCATTTAAAAAAAATTTTTTAAGTAAAATTTGTCAAAAGGGTTTGTTTTTTATACAAATAAAAAAGTGAATAATATAAAAATAAGTTGGGTTTGTTTTTGTGTATGTACATACATACATATCTAGTAAAAGAATGAAAATAAGCGAACTTAGGAATTTTCAGACACAAGGTTAGGTTAGGTATGCAGTCCGCTGGATACCTCCCAAATAGCTTCAGTTCTTCACCTCACTTGGGTCCTGGGGGTTACACTCTATTGCGATGAGAAAGAAAAATCGAAGAATTGGTACCCTGTATTGCGTTTTCGTATTTTCTTTTGGCATTTAATTTTCCCTTTCGCACATTTTATTTTATCATCCTACGCTATTGTTTATTTTGTGATACCGGTGTTACTTCATTTTAAAACTATTTCGCTAAAAAGTTTGCACAGACAGTATAGAATACCAAATTATTTTCTTATCGCATCTACCTTTCGCATCGAACTTGCCTTCGCATCGCAATAGGGAGTAATCCGCCTGAAGTCGCTCCCTTTGTGATTGCCTGAAAAGTGTAGAGGGAGATTAGAAATGACGAATAGCAGTTAGAGGGGTATAGTGGGAGTGGAGGAGAGGGATGGAACCGCATAGTGTGGCGTTACATGCTGTTGTACTTGCCATCCGCTGCTGCTTCGTAGTCGGATTGTCCGAAGCCAGACATGATAGGCTGTTGAAGCTCCGCTCGCTTAAATATATTAGACGGTGTGGCTCCAGTGCCGGGCATGTCTCGAGAACATGAAGGAACGTCTCCTTCTCTTCCTCGTCTTGGAAATTTCTGCAGAAGTCGTTATAGGTTAAGTCTAGTCTCCTGGCATGGTTCCCAAATGGGCAACGTCCAGTGTTGACTGCTACAGTGACCCTCAAGTGAGATTTGACAGTTTTAATAGCTCCCACACTTTCTTAAAGTTAATATGCGACCACAGGTATGTGGGCTCTGTGAGCCATTTTTCTTGGATACGTTCCAGCTTGTGAAGCTTTATTCTTTTCCAACTTGCTGATAAGGATTGTCCGCAAAAATAATCTGTATCCCTATCCTCAAATGTTGTCCCTTTTTTTGCCAAGTCATCAGCTATGTTGTTGCCGTTATTGGACCCATTTTAGCGTTAGGCTAGAATGTCTCGCCATCTTTTTTAAGGTTGTCTGGCATTCCTGGACTAGACTAAAATTAGTGTATATTCCAATCAGGGAGTTGATGGCGGCCTTGCTGTCCGTAACTATCATGATACTCCTACCAAATATCTTGTGAAATTTCAGCCATCTGACCGCTTAATTTATAACCGGTATTTCAGCTTGAATAATATTACATCCGTCTAATCAAATTTTTAGCTCTGGGACAATTAGCCGTTTCGTAGTCGCTACACTACTCATCAGCACCCACCCCAGCTAAAGATTTGATTATTATTTTACTTCTTCTTAAATCAATAATTATTGATCACAGCAAATTTGTGTTGTAAAAAATCCTTCTTAAGAAAAAACTCAAGAAAGGAAAAACTTGAACTGAAACCCGATGTACATATGTACAAACCAAAAAATTTTTAATTTAATAAGATTTTTGATTGGATCAGGGTTGCCTATTTTACAAAAACAAATAATTAATATATTAAACCAGACGTTGACCTTTTGGTCAACTGGCTGTTTATTTTTTTCACATATTTTTCATTTTATTTCAGGTATGATGGTGTGAAAACAAAATGTAATAGTACGTTAGATTTTTTGACAGTCGAAGCAAATGTTATGAGATTTCTGTCTCACACAATTTAATCAAAATTTTATGACATGTATCAAGGCAAATTCATACCAGGTAAATGCAAGAGGAATAAATACAACACTACAAAAAATAAATCCTTTTCAAATGTCAATACAAAAATATAAACACAAAAAGGAATTAAAAAAAATATATATTAAAAAAATTTACAATAAAAGAAAAACATTTGATGATTTGGTGAAACTTTTAGTTATTTCATGAAAACTAAAGTCACAGATCATAGAGCTTGAAAAGGTGAAAATGGCCAGCCAGATTGCGGAGGATTCTAGGTGATATCTGGCGCTCAAGATAGAATACACAATTTAAAAAATTGTCTTAAATTTTTTTCCCAATTTTGTTTTAATTATGCCATTGACATCTGAAACATATACAAATTTAAAAAAAGTTATCAGCTGCGCTGTCAATTTCACCTGTTATGAACTCATCATTAATTAAGTTTTGAATTTTTAAGTTTACTTCATTGACTGTTATCGCCACTGTCGATTAAATATTTATAGTGTAAACGCATTTTATTTATGTATTCAGTTTTTAGATTAAGTACACATTGTTGTCACAATAACTTTTTCTAAGTACAAGTTACTTGTGGTAACTAATTATTGGAATAGTAATATAGAAATTTCTAGAGATCAAAAAAGCGCACATTTTAGTGCCAGACTTAAGAAAAGACGATTTGTCATTGTTTCCCATGTTTTCACACTAAAAAAGACTGAATTATAAAAAACATACACAACTTTAATATATATAAATATATATAAAATATATATATATATATATATATATATATATATATATATATATATATATATATATATATATATATATATATATATATATATATATATATATATATATATATATATATATATATATATATATATATATATATATATATATATATATATATATATATATATATATATATATATATATATATATATATATATATATATATATATATATATATATATATATATATATATATATATATATATATATATATATATATATACATATATATACATACATATGTTTTTTACCCAAACAAATTCTTATTCGCATTAGATAACAAAGCTAAATGGAAAGAAATTCGTCAAATTGGAGTGGGTCGCGCAAATGTTTCCAGAGTTTGTGATGTTGATGTTAACTTACTTAATAATAATTTTGTTAATACTAATGTGCCTTCTCCAATAGGTAATGTTTACGATGACCTGTGCTACGTTACAATAAAAGCCCCGTTCAGCTTCCGCTGCGTAGATCAATTCGAAGTTTTAAAAAGTTTCTCTGCAATTAAATCGAAAGCAGTCGGTATGGACGGTGTTAACCCTCTATTCATAAAAACATTAATTCCAAAGCTTCTACCTTTCCTAACACATTTATTTAACACAATTATTACAAAATCAATTTTTCCAAAAGGATGGAAGTTATCAAGGATTATTCCTATCCCCAAAAGTAATAATGATTTCCGGCCTATAGCAATTCTTCCTATATTATCTAAGGTTTTTGAAAATATTGTTTACAGACAAATGAACAAATATTTAATAGGAAATAATCTGCTATCTGAGATGCAATCTGGTTTCATGAAGAGCAGAAGTTGTATAACTGCCTTAGCCGATGTAGTGGAAAATATAAGATCCAAGCTTGACAATAATATGGTTGCATTTCTGGTACTTTTGGATCACTCCATTTTACTAAAAAAGCTTCAGAAGTTGTTTTACTTTTAAAATTCTGCTTGCAATTTAATTTCATCTTACCTTTGGAATCGTTCCCAAATAGTAAATCTAAATAATCGATTATCTAACCCCCTAAATATTAATAAGGGAATACCACAAGGTTCTATACTTGGTCCTTTGCTCTTCAGCCTCTACATTAACGACTTGCCAGATATCGTCATTGATAGTAGAATGCATATGTACGCAGATGACGTACAAATTTACAATTTTTGCCACGTAAATGAAATTGCTTTGTGTACAAGTAGAATCAACGACGATTTAAACAAGATTAATAGTTGGGCTGGAGCAAACGGTTTGCTTATTAACCCTACTAAGTCTAAATGTATCTTAATTTCAAAATCCGGTAGAATTGTCAATAACTCTCCAATAATAATCAATGACAATGCCGTCGGCTTGGTAAATTCAGCATTAAACTTGGGCATAGTTTTTAATAACAAACTCACATGGACCAATCACATTGACACTGTTGCTGGCAGAGTTTACAGTAAGCTTCGTACACTATGGGCAGTTAAGGATTCTACCCCCTTTAACATACGTATGCTCCTCGCAAAAACTTATCTACTGCCATCACTTTTATACGGCTGCGAGATTTACGCAAATTGCGATGCAACGGATCTACACAAACTTAAAGTAGTGTATAATAATATTGCTCGATATATATTTCAAAAAGGTCGGCGGGACCGAATTTCGGAATATTCCTTAAGGATATCAAATTTAACTTTTGAAAATCTTCTTACATAAAATAATAACTTCCCTACAACCACCATATCTATTCAACAAAATTATTTTCGCCAGATCTCAACGTGGTAAGAACATAATTCAGCAAAAATATAAGAGTCTTCTTTCCCAGCGACAATATTTAATTTACTCTACCAGTCTTTGGAATTCCCTGCCAAATACTACCCAACAGATAGGCAACGCAAATTTATTTAAAAAAGAGTTGTTCAAATATCTTAATCGTTAAACATTGCTTCCCACTATAGCTTATAATACTTTATACATATATACATACATACATACATACATACACATATACTGTCTGTGTGGATGAAACTTTTGTTATACTTATAATCTTCAATGATTCATGTGATCGAATTTGTTCATTGGTATATTGCAACTCGTGTTTTTGTAGTCTTCTAATTTTGTTTTTCTGTTCATTGCTATAAGAATACAACTATCTTTTAAAATGTAACTTTTTTCCGAGACTTTAAAACTCCTGCTCCCAAATTTTTTATAAAATTATTATTCTAAATTATATATACATACATATACACTAAATTATTGTTATATTATTAGTATAATTATTACTATTATTATTATAAGTTTTGTTAACTAATACTCATATATGTAATTGCTTGATCACTAGCACTGTCACTCATAAGATGATCCATCTTGTTGTGCTAGATAACAGTAAAATAAATAAATAAATAAAAAAAAAAAAAAATAAAAAAAAAAAAAAAAAATATATATATATATATATATATATATATATATATATATATATATATATATATATATATATATATATATATATATATATATATATATATATATATATATATATATATATATATATATATATATATATATATATATATTTCTTTTTTTATCAATTTGTATGTACATATTTTGGAATTTGAACATTAAAAGAACAGAATGGAAACAGGACTTTAGTTTTTTTCTTTGATGTTTATAATCTGGCGAAAACTGGGCACTTAGGCCTTGTTCCCGTAACATTGACGTTCTTATTTTTTACATGCATCGCATTTCATCTTATATTCTTATTAGTTACACACATGTAAATCAAAAGTAGTAGGTTTAAGGTTATCTAAAATAGTACTATAATACTGGTACTGTATAAAGAAGTGATTAGATGCATTTACACGATATATAAATATGTTAATGAATGAAAGGTTATGCATTTGCACTACAGAACTAAGCAAATAGATTATGATGAGAAGGAAAGAGGAAGTAGTGTTTGTTGTCGTTTAACTTTAACAATAACAACGCGAAAGACTAAAACAAACTCTATTGTAGCAATTAAAATATTGGAATTAAATTAGTTAAAACTGATCAGTGTCCAGTGTATCTACCTTCGACACTGCTCAGATTAGCAAAATTTAGTCCAACACCTTCCACACTACATATAAAGTAATGAAATGCATTGAAAATAAAATTAATATTGAACATATAAAGAAAACACAGACAACGGTGAAAACAGACAAAAAAAAAAGAAAAAAAAAAGAAACACGTGTACTGCTACCTATTTCGGTGCATTCTGAAATTAATAATGAACATATATACATATGTGTATAGAAAATACGGACAACGGTAAAAAAAGAGAAAAAAAGAACAAAAATAAACAGCTACTAAAACAGCTCTATCGCTCAACCAAACATAATTATTGTAATTTTACACAGTATTTGGCAACACTTTTGTGATTAATTATTCTATATAAAAAATTTCGCTATTTCTGAGTAGAGTAGCTTTTGCAAAGAAATGACTTTTCCACATTCTAAAAAAAATTCTTAGATTTTCAGATAGTGGTTGTGCTGCCCCCTGCAGTGCATTTGCTTCCGAGCAATGAACTGGAGTCTTTTAAAAATACGCGCTCTTGCCAAGATATCTTACTGTTTGGCTGTTTCAAATGAAAAATGTACTGTTGTATTTTTACTCACTATTAGACGAGCATAATATCAAAATTTTTGATTTACAACATGCTAAACTGACAATCGAGTACACGAAATTTTCGCCAATAGACGAGTATGATGGCGTGCCGTATGACCGTCTAATAGCCGCTTTCGACCATCCTTTATTTAAAAACATTAATTTTTAAAATAGATTTATTTTTTTTCTTTATTTGTGTTCGATTGCAGTTCTCACTGGAGTTCAGTAATAAATATTATTACGTATATACTCTAGAGCTGTGTCGTTCATGCACGAACGGGTTAAATTGAACGGATCATCTCATTGAACGAAATGAGCCGGTCATTAAACTAACCACTTTTCGTTCAATAGTGAGCCGTGCAATTTGGATAGGTTTCGTTCAAATATCTTTCATTCTTTTTATGCCATGTTCTTTTGTTTTTGTTGTTTTGTTTAACAATAGTGGAGTTTTTTTTTGTATTATATTATCTGAAATAAACCAAAAATAGAATATGAAATTAATCAAAATTGAACCCACCTAAATGGTTTTTATTTAAAATTATTTTCTCTTTTTTAAAACAATAAAATTTTATCACTTTTAATTTTGTTTTGTTTATTTTAAAGAGCTGTGTTGAAAAATGACCGGAAAATTGTAGTGTCGGCACCGTGCCTTTCGTTCAAAGTGACCGATTGAACGATATGAATGAACGGATCAGTCTTTTGTAATTGAACGAAAGTGACCGGTCACTGAAATGAACGACCCGGCACAGCTCTAATATACTCTATCAAATGTACTTATACATTTTTATACTACTGTATTTATAAACTTTCAGCTAAAGATGATGGATTGTAAATAACATAGAGATACAAATATGTTGACTTCTAGCTAGCATTAGTTTTCTCGAAATGTTCAGCTTATGAAGGCCTGCTGTTATACAGATACAAATCTGCTTCATATCACTCTGTTTATATCAATCCAATTTTCAGAGTTTTTTCCAATGTTCGTAAATCCCATTTTTCATAAACTCTCCCATATATTATTGCTTCATATTCGTTCATACGTTTCAATAACAATTAATTTGTTAAATAAAATAAAAAAAGACAATGATATAATGAAAACTGCATTTAAAATAACGAGTGTTTGTATTTTGACTTTGTATGGGCTGGCTGACAACTTGCATGATTCTATCATGATGCCATTTAAGGGCAATTTGCTAACATGCAAGCACACATAATTGCGGTCTATAATGTGCCTTAACATACATACGAGTACATACATACGTAAGTGAGTAAGTCCGTCCAGCTGACAGTTGGTTGGTTGGTTGGTTGGCTAGTGATCTCATAAATGTCGTTCATTCTCGTTCGTTCTTTCGTTTCTTTGCCAGCAAAAAGCAGCTGTGATTTTTCAATGTGATTTTTTTGTTGGCTATTGTTTTTGTAGTTCCTTCATCTACGACTAAATTTTCTATTCTTGTTGCGCAGATTTTCAGATGTTAACAAATGTGTTTGTTCATACGAGTTATTTCTTTTTTGAGATTTCATATTGCTTTCATACAGCTGCGCCTGCGCGTTCATTTTTTCGCTTCCAACTGCTGGACAATTGGCGTTTATTGCAAAACACAATAAAATAATACGAGAATGTTTGAGAAATAAAAAAATTCAAAAAAAAAAAAGGTTTGGTCGTTTGTTCACACACTCACTTGAAAAAAGTATGTGGAGAGGCTTTTACACACAATCACCATGTGACATTCATTGTAGCGTAATTCCTTTCACGTTGAGAAATTCAAAAGTCGCTGCTCAAGTTCTTTTGTTTGTCAAGAATACCACCAACCAACCGACCAACAACCACTTATGTATATAATGTTTTTTTCCTTCTAAAGTTATGATATGAATTCCATTGCAAGACGTATTCACTTTTTGGTTCTTCTTTGAGTTCCATCGACAGCAAACAACAACCACTTTCTTATGCATTTCAGCGTTATGCGAATCTGAATACTTGCAGTCGATGTCTTGTACTCGTACACTGTGTAATAATATTTGTGCAGTTGTTTTAAAGTTGAACAATTAAACTTATTCATATTCGTTTGTGTCCATCAAACTCAACCTCAACCCCCTTTTTCTGTTTCTTCCGTTTGTTTGTTCAGAAGAAATGCATTAGAAACGAAAACGTCTTAAGGGGTTAATAACAAACACTTAAAATTTTTAATTTTCCTTCATATGAATGAATGTGGTGGGATCTATTTTTTAGAAAAATACAAATATCTACATATGATTATTTGTATGAAGGACTGAATATAATTTAAATATTTGTAGCACTGCAACAACGTAAGTTGATGCTCTAAGGGAAATTAGAGCGACACTATTGCCGCGAAACAGCTGTAGCACAGCTAAGTAGTTAATTAAACTTCAGACATATAGCTGGAATTTTATACGAGGGCTGATCAAAAAATAACCGTTAATTTAAATTTTATCAAAAAGTATTTATTTATACATCAATAACTATCTTATCGTCTTTAAAGTAATCCTCCTCAGATATAATACTTTTATGCCAGCTTTTCTTCCAATCCTCGAAACACTTCTGAAACGTGCTTTTTGCTATCGCCAACAGCTTCTGTTGCGATTTTTCTTTTATCTCCTCAATCGTAGCAAAATGCTTTACTTTCATCGGCATCTTTAGTTTGAGAAGAAGAAAAAGCCAGGGGCGCCAAGTCCAGTGAATACGGTGGTTGAGGCATGATAACGGGGTTTTTTTTTTACCAAAAACTCATGCTCAAGCATCGATGTATGAGCTGATGCGTTATCATGGCAAAAATCCATGATTGATTTTTCCACAATTCTGTGCGCTTCTGACAAATTGCTTCGCCCAAACGACGCATAACTTCAAGGTAGCATTCCTTATTGCCTGCACGACTTTTTTTTTATCTTGAACCAGTAATCAGGGGATGACCCCTACATATGCAGTACTGGAACTAGGAAAATAGGTTATGATGAGGTAGGAAAGAGGGAGTAGTGTTCGTGGAGGTTTAACTTAAACAATAACAACACGAAAGACTAAAACAAACTCTATTGCAGCATTTAAAATGTTGGAATTAAATTATTTAAAACTGATCAGTGCCCAGTGTATATACCTTCGATACTGGTCAGAATAGCAAAATTTAGTCCAACACCTTCCACGCTACAAGGTAATGAATATAAATAATATAAAGAAAACGCGGACGGTGAAGGAAGAAACAAAAAAAAAAAAAAAAGAAACGCGTGTAGACATACTGCTACCTATTCCGGTGCACTTTGATTTCCACTGGGAATAATGCTGAGTGAGAGGTTGAACTTTATGGTTCACCTCGTCCACATGATTGGCTTTCTATTCTGGATCTAGTGGTGAATAGAGAACCCTGTTAGATCAAAGACAAGAACGTTTTGTATCTGTCTGGCGAGCAATGTTGTTCATTCGCAAGGCTGAATTTGACGTCCGAATTTGGTTTCAGTCCCAGTAGGGATTTCCTGCCTACGGGGCATGGCTCCCTCAATGCATTTTTGCATAAGAGGGGCCTGTCTGACACTGCGCTATGCAGTTGTGGTGGGAGCCCTGAGGACTGGAGACACATTCTGGACGAGTGTCATATCTATGATGACATTAGGGACTTAGAGGTTATGGGCATAACAGGGGCGGGCGACCATTGGGATTTTAGTAGGATACTGGAGGACGGCGCGCCCTTTGACATGTTGAGCTTTCCTGCTGTTGCCATTTTCCTTGTGGGAGGATTCATGATGCACCACGCCATTGCAGTAAAAAAAAAAAAAACAGCGAGCGAAACCTTTGCACATAAACGTTGGCTTTAACTGTTGGTTCTGGCAGTCCGCATTGGCTTTGTGCCGTTCTTGTTTACCATTCGATCCAAAAATATGAAACTTGTCTACAAGGTGCTCGTATACTACTTCCACAATATCAGCTGTGAGCCACTGTACTTTATCTTTTTTCTTAAGATTTGTAAAAATTTCTCTCTTTTTACTTACTTTCTTTTTTTTAATTTGTTTGTTTGTCATCTTCTATTAATCTTACTAAACATAATAGCAAAAAAAAGTTCCTGCAGTAAAAATTTGTATTGTTGATACGCGATCACTTTAATCTATATGTATTCTCATTTGCTCCAACTTGGATATACGAACCCAAAATTTGTTGAATCATGGTCATTTAATTTGTACGTAAGTATGATATGAAGCAAAACTAAAATCAACTGTAAAAGGTTTAATGAAATGTAGTCAAATTGAAGGGATTATAAATTACTTTTACTTCGAAGTTAAGAACTTGCCCGAATAACCCACATAAATGATAGCAAAATGATATCGTCTTGCTGTAACCAAATGTTGTCAGCAACACTGGCTTTGCTTTTAGAAATATAGTTTGATGACACCAGTCTTTATAAATAACACCAACACAATACTCTATAGTGTATTTTTTGGGGATATAATCACCAATCACCGTTTTGAGGTTCTTATTACATTTTCTTTTTTGAACTTTTATTGGCGTTCACACAGCGCAATTCTTATACGTAGATTTTTATTCCAAAGTATACACACACTTACGAATAAATTATAGAATGTTTGTTATAGAGGTTTAAGTTAACAACACTTTTTAACTAGCGGCCATTTTATAAGCTGTTAAGTGATTTAGATTTAATTTGGTTCAAGGCGAACTCTTTTTTACTAAGTGTAGTTGAAAAAGCGGAAACTGGCCCAAAGTTAGCTGCCTCTGCTTCTTCTCTACATTCCCAAGCACAGTGGCAATATCATATCTTGCATTTTGCCATCGTCAGGATGTTAATTCGTTGTTTTCAACTGAAATTTAAATATAAGTTCACTGAAATTTAGTCACCATAGAGCACAATATAACCGTTCAACTATTAACAATCGGCAGTGCCTATTGAAAGACACTGTTGAAGGCCAGCTTATAAAAATTGTATAATAAAATATCTGCTAGTTTGCTTGGCTTACTATTATTTCAATTAAAAATTATTTGCCTCTTAAAGCGCTAACCATTATTTTTCTCAGTGCACTCATGTTCATGTGTGGCTATTTATTTGAATAGGAAGTACTCGTACATTTGCGTATGCAAAATATTCAGAATATTTATAAAAAAAAAACTATTGGAATGGTTCTCAAACAAACATCTGGTGGTCATCAAAGACGTTAGCGACTTCGTAGTTAACAGCAACTTTTTTATCGGGTGTTTGTTTGTTCTTCTGTCTGTTTGTTTTCTCGTACGCCGATTTTTTGCTTAATATGTCTCAACTTTTATTTGTTTCCTTATATTTTTTGTGTTGAAGTACATACTATTTACTCGTACTTCCTCTTTTGGAATTCTATTGATAAAATGTAATTTTTATTTATCTTGTCATTCAACGCAAGGTGATAATAAAAGGGCTTAAGTGCTGTTAATATCTACTAATAAAACTCATTGTTATTGTTAAAATATTGATTTCTTATTAGGAAAAAGATTTTATTCTCTTGCTGATTATAATATCTGAACAAAGTCCCCACTAAAACTTAACTTAAAGTAATAGTGAAAGCTAAGCTTGGAAAGTAGTAGAGGTCTGCATAGAAAATTTTTGTAAAATTGTTTTTTCTTTCGAGCGCAAAACATACTCAAATAATAACATCGTTGGTCTCACGTAGAAAGGACTTAACAAACATAATGCCAAACACTTAAAATAAGAAAAAAAGTACTGCTTTTTCTGGTATTGGTGAGAGAGCTACCCAGCAAACATAATGCCAAACACTTAAAATAAGAAGAAAAAGTATTGCTTTGTCTTCCATCCTGTATACTCGTACACGTGTTTTTTTCGTGGCCGGTACCATTTTTCCCCCTTATTTGAATTCTGTAATTATTCATAGCGTTCTCAAATAAGTCAACTCCACCCATTGTTTTATTGTATTCATGTATAGCGTTTGGCATGGTAATGGTTGTAACTTTTTTATTTTTGCGGTCGTATCGCTTAGCATGTTTCAGTGGCTCTACAGAAACAAAATTTGACAAGACAGTGACTACAGAGTTGTCATTCCAACGTATAGCGCTTATTTCATATATCGGGTCATAACAGTAGTCATAAATACAATATGTTTCCTCTTCTTGCACGAAATAGCCCGTACTTTTTCTTCGGGCTAGTTTCTTCGATCAGCTGTTTGAAAAATAAACAATAACAAAGAAAGAAACTTAATTTGAATCAGCTCATACAGAAATGATTTCAATATTATTATATTAATATTAAATAAAAACGTATGTGCAAAAGACAGCATATGCTTCTGTTTGGGCTAGAAATTTGGCATTCTGCGTTCCCGTATTTTATCTCTTTTTGAGAAAAACTTATACTTGCTCTCATTTGCACGAAACTTACCCAGAAAGTAAAGAAACACACCTAATCACTCATATGGCATGGATTTGTAGTGTTGCAAACATACATACAAGTGAAGCTGATATAAGCGTTTTAAAAAGAACCATTAACACGCTAATATAAGCGTTTTAAGAAGTTTTTCTTTTAGAAATAAAAAAAAACAGTGATGGCATGTATGGAGAATTATATGTAAATTGTTCATGTAAACATTTTTGTTTCAGTTTGAAAACAATTTATTTTGCATAAAACTTTTACTGACAGGCTGTTCGACGATATCGAATGAAAATGTATGCGAAAGAAAGCTAGTCACTCACATTCGAATAAATTTGAGTTCGTTTATGTCACTATTGTTCGTTTGCATAAACTTATGTATTTTAATTGAATTTTGAAACATCGTTCGCATAGAAAAAAGTTAGAAAAACCCCAAATCAATTTTCTTTCGCCTAGAGTGGGAATGAACTTATCCTTTCAACATCGGTGAACTGGCTGTGAATTTTAAATATATGCCCATAAGTATGCATACATACATATACACATAATTATAATATAAAATAAATAAATATCATTCTTAGGGCTGATTTATACGGTGATTTAAAGTTATGCCTTTTTTCATAATACTCTTTTAATTGTTGTCGTTAAAAATAATCGTTTGTCTCTTTTTACCCTTTTGGTAGTATCGATGTAGTTACCTTGCCAGTCGAATGAAAACAAAACATTTTAAAAAATAACAAACGAGTCAAAAGAGAAATTAGAGAAAAAAACTTGAAAAACAGAAAACATGGCATTTTTTAATTTTTACAAATTTTCAGTACAAAAGAAAAGACGTGGCTTTACATCATCGAGAAAATTTGGTCTTACATTCTTAATACAAGGGTTTCAAAAAAAGGAGCACACACAAAAATGTTGGTGTGTATTGTCTACTTGAAGTGCCGCACTAGAACACAATAAATATTTGTGTATTTGTAGCATTTTTATTGCTACACGTTATATTTCAAGTAGTCACACTTTTGCCACATCACGGTTGCATTTGGTTGGTCAAATAAGAGCAATATGGGCCGCGATTGTCGCATGTAATAATTAATTGAGCAGTCATACGATTGGGGTATAAAAATATGCAAAAATTAGTGCATTGTGGCAATCATGTGATCCTATCTTTATTTTCAAATAAGTCGTACTTATAAACGAGACATATGTATGATAGTAGTGATTTTTTTATATTTCCTTAAATATCGCTCGAACAATGCTGCATTGATACATATGTGTTTATAACGAATCAATGGCTATAACGATGTACTTTTAGATTCTCTTCAGTTTCATTGCATGGAAGTTTAACTGTGTTCTTAAAATTTCTCAGTCAGATCCTGCCTGCAACTAATAAAAAAATAAGTCCAAAAATTTTTTTAACTTTTTCCGTTATCGTCGTTCTTGTTAAGATAAATACCAAAAAAGGGAGGAAAAAATACTGGTCGCTTAAGAATTTTTTCTTAATATTATTTTGAAAACGATGAACAAATCTTCTTTACAAACTTTTCCCAAACTCTTATCAGATTATGTCAAACATAATATTCATTTTTGCCTTTTTAAACTCCTAATTGTTTCTTAATTTCGTTTTGCTGTTGTGTCTTGACTCTGCAACACTCTTTCTTACACGTTCTGGACTCTTTCACAATTTCCTGTTGAAACCCTAAACCCACTTAACAGATAAAATAACTCTTCCAAACAGCCACATACACGAGTATGCCCGACATATCAACTTGAATAAAATTTGTCAATTACTTGTTGCAAGTAACAAATTTTTTCATTTTTAGTTTTCAACAGTTTGTGATGCTGATGTTGGTTGCTGCATATACAAACATACCCGTACATGTATAGGAAACAAATTTATTTGCATATGCGAGTAGAGTCTTGCCGCAACAGGTTTTAACTGTAAATTGATATCATTGTTATTGATCTTGTCAGTGGCCAGAAACATACATTCAATTTTAAAGTACAATTAACAACAATTATCGTAACGTTTCGATCATTTTATGGAGGCAAAAACGTACAATCACCAGCAACAGCCCAGCAATTGAGAATTTCAACTTCAAAGTGATTGAAATCGGGGTGACTGATGAACCACAAGAATGAAAGTTGAAAATTGGAGGATCAACATTTTTGGTATTTGTTACTAGTGGCGAGAATTCCAATATAAAATTATAGTGATGCGAAGCAGAAGTAACAAAAGGCTTTTCTGCTCTCGAGTCGAAATCAATTCCACTTTATTTTCGCTCCAGTACTGTACTGACTTCACAACACGGATAAAATACTAGATAGCGGCGATCTGTAAAAACCAGGAGCCGGTTGTTATTTAAGATTCTAAAAAAGGAAGCGCAAAAAATGTGATGTTTTTCCTTTATGTATCTATTATAATTCCAAAAAATGTTTTCGTTTTCTGAATAACCAAAATTTAGTTCGAATCCGATTTCCGAACGGATAAAATGGTGTAATATCTTTCGTATTATAGTCGTATATAGAATGCAAACAACGTTTGTGTGAAAAATTCTACTCTCAATATAAAGTGCAAAGGAAGTAATTAATCAGAATTTATTATAATTGCAGACAGAAAAGTAAAACGCTGTGTAATTCTGTTCACATCTTGAAAACTTTTGATACCCGAATTGCAGCATCAAACTCTTGGCGTAATCTTAAATTTTAGGGAAAGTGGTCTACAATGGTCGTGGTATTTTGTAAAGAGAAATATTAGTTTGTAAAAAAATAGATGCAAAATTGCAACTGTTTATCCGCAATAGTTTTGATGAAACATATCGAAAAATTTATTACTTCGAACTATGAATGTTCCTAGAAAATTTTTTGCTTCCGTTCACTTTTCAGACAAAAACTCCCTTAGAACTCTAAAAATAGCCCGCAGTGGTCATTGCCTAACAAGTTACATCTGTCTTTATCTCCCAGTATCAGAAAAGGATAAGTATTAGGCTACGAGTGTAGAGTGGTGCAGACTGAAATTACAGCTTTAATGAGAGCAGCTAACTGTTTGAGTTTTTGATATTTGATACCGTGTCTAAACGGAATGTATATTCGAATCTGTGCTATTTCTATAGTAAGACTACTGGTTGAATTAAGAATTCTGAATATCTCTTAATGAAATAGCCAGACATTCGAACCTGGACTTTTCTGAATACCGGAGCATAATAAACTGTCCGGAGACGGACGAACTGGCAAAGAATGGGATCCGTTTATAGGAAGGGGACATTCAGGGGATGGTGGAGGTCCTGCATAAAAGCAGTAAGAAGCAACTTGTAGGGGCTGCCGAGAACAGATGGTCTTTTGAGTTTACCTGTCGGATAGCGTAATTAACATGTAAGCATGATACAAAAAACAAGGTAGCCGCTTCGCTACAACAATAAAAAAACAACAGGTATTTTGTTTGTGTAAAAAGGCGAGTTCACACTTAAGCTGTCAAAAGTAGTTGATAAAGAACATGTACAATGTCGCCGAAAAAGGTAAACAAAATTTGACAGAGGAAGTGCCGCCATATTAACCGAATTCGCCTGAATTCGCCGATGCATCCACCTAATAATGAATTCACCTTGGTTGTAAGAATACTATGGTTTTGAGGGCCTTCCCCGGCGAAGGTTGCGAGCTGTGGTGGAAGTTCTGGTAAGAAATTTATATATATATAGATACATGGAGAATATCAAAGCTATCACTTGATTATTTCTGTAGAAGTTTTCCCCTGGGGAGCAGATTTTGCCTCGGTGTACACCAAACTAAGACACTCTGCTTTCTGTGGCATAGAGGGGGGGGGGGGGGGGGGGGGGAGACTTCCTCGTTTTTTGTAGCAAATAATACTCTAGGTAGCCACATAACCGTGGCTACCTAGCAAAATCCATTGTAGTAACGATGGAACAGAGTAACGTACCCCACACTGCAGTACATCTTGCACCGTTTCAAAAAACCAAGACACTTGAATGCTTCTTTAGAGACATGAAAAATGTGTTCATTCCAGCGAACGTCACACTGTATCTTCATTCCAAGAACATCAAGAGCATCCGATTCCTCAATATTTATACCATCCATGAGTACAGATGATGCAGCACTTGCGGTCGTTTGTTTGGGTATTAATAAACAGCATTGGGTCTTACGAGCGTTAAAAGCGACCCTGTTTTTACGACCCCATTCGGAGATTAATAGAAGATCACTATTCAGTGAATCATTCATATTTAGCCTCTTGGCAGCGATCTCTGATAGGCTGGGCCTATAACTAGAAGAGCACGAGTGACAAATGCTGCTGTCATCCGCGAAAGAGTGGATAGAATGATAGTAGAGAGTTTTATAGAGAAGGTCGTTGAGGAAAATAAGAAATAGGGTTGGAGAAAGAACGGAGCCTTGCGGTAGACCTGAATTAATCTTGAACTCGTTTGATGAGATCCCATCTATAACAACTCGTATAGTTCTTGAGCTCGATATAAACCGACACCAAAAGCAGTAAGTTTTGCCAGTAGTGCACCGTGCCACACTCTGTCAAACGCTTTTGATATCCAAAGCAGAACTTCTATTACTCGCCTACTTATGAGAAGAACTCCTAGCCCTTCCATGGCATTTAGTTTTTATAGCCAGTACTTCCTAAAATTTATGTTTTAATATGCAAAAATCCACTTTAGTTCAACTGCGCATCATTTGAATGGACGGATTTATAGCTGACATGTTTTTGTATAGTTATTTTTTGTGGTTGTGCGATTTCGATTGTGGTTTGGTTGCAGCAAATGTCAGAAAAGTGATCGATTTCTTGAAAACAATTTCTGTTGAGCACAAAAGACACCAAAAGTTCAATTCAATTGTTTACTTGACTGGATAATTTTTGTGTGGAGCTGTTTATTTAACTGTTTTTTATTTGTTGCAGCTGCAATAAAATTAAATGACATTAAAATAGAAGATTGAATGAAAGGACGACGGCTGGTTTGGACCAACGGACGGAACGTGTATGATTTTCTTTGTGTTTGTCTGTGTGTTTGCTGGCGTGGGTAAACTCTGGAAGACTTGTAGTTTGGCTTATGTATGCTTAACATTTTTGTCTCTTTACATCTCATTTTCAAAGAAATAAATGAAAAACATAAAAACACAAACTAAAATTGACAGTGCCGATGTTTATGCTGCCTCAAAGTCGTGACCCACGATCAATGAACTGTTTTTTCTTTTATTTATTTTTAGCAAAGAAAAAACTTCCTTCTCCATGTTTAACTACAATACGTGTTGGTGATGGTGGTCATGTATTATTATTGTAAATTTGCCGCTTCATTTTGGGATCTTGCGTTCTACAGAATGACAGGAGGGAGGAAAGAGTTGGTGTTATAGTAGAACAACAGAATAATTTTACTCATTCTATTGGCATGTAATGGGATTCTTGAATTTTTTTAGTGGAAACGTTTAAGCTAAAGCAAAATATACATACATATGTTACTTGGAAATTAGGTGACCAGCTTAAGGAAATTAGGAATTATTTAATGCCATTCAATTTCATAGTAACCAGCTAAACTAAAACGCACAAAGCGTTGTCTGGCTGTCAAAAATTTTCAGGTGTATACAAACAATATGGAGCAAATCAAACGAATCTTTCAAAATACCAACATATACTTTTTATGGCGAATTATAACTTATCTAGTTTATGATTTGGAAGACAATATGTGTCTTTTATTTATATCAGCACCTGTCTTGAAGGCCTTATCTGATGATGGACCAACTCCAGGGAGTGAATTATTCACGATTCACCAGTATCCTCGTGTGGCTTGCTAGGCTCACAAAAGTCGCAACTAATGCCATAAGTTAGCAGCCATATGAATAAACCCCTTGTGGAAGAGCTCGGCCTCCTAATCTTAGCTGTATGTAATTTCCCAGGTAGTCAATGGAAGACAAGGCTTAATGAGGCCGAAGTCCACTAAGAACATCAGTCCTTAACCAATTCACCCGTCCAACCAGCATTCCTGGTTCTTTACAGTATAGCTATCTGCTGCAAGAAACGCACTTCCGGGGTTATTAGGTGCTGAAAAATGGCAGGCACTCAAGGCTTAATAGGTTGATAGGCAGAAGTCTTTAAACAACTCACCCGTCTAACCATCACTGCTAGTTGGTTACATTACAGGTGCAAGACAACAGCACCTCAGGGCCCCCGAACATCGACATGCACCAAAGCTATCATAGAAACTTCTTCCTCTTTCTGTGATTTAGGTTTAAACCATAGTCAGAACATTGCAGGCAAGGTAGGCAACTCAAACATGACAAGAGCCGGGATGGCCAGCAAACAGAACCTCCCGGTGTCTGCTGATTACCGTTCTGCCAATTAACCCTTTGTAAGGGTTTTTGAAGTCCAACCCAACATAAATCATACGGACTCTAGAGTTTCGTTTGGTAAATTTTTTTATAGTTGCATTACAATAAGTTCGCTGAATGAAAAATTAACAAATTTTCGCAGTCAACTTCAGTTCCTGGCCCGCTGTCAAAATCCAATAACACTATGTTTACTTCGATTTGGACGGCACTTTAGCAACTGAAGTTGGCTGCGAAAATTTCTTTTTTTTTCACAATCAGCAATCTCTTCCAAGACGTAAACTGGATATTTTGTAATGTGTCACAAAAATCAAATTCATGATTTTGTGCAATTGAGGAGTTTATTTTGTAAATTTATTTATCCAGTTTCTTGCTCTAATTAAATTTTGACACGTGCTATACGATAGACTGTTTTTTTTTTCTCTTAACAAAACACTTTTTTTTCTTAAAAAAAAAGAAAATCTAAACAATTTGCAGGCGTTGTGTTTGGGTGTCAGTCATATTGAAATGAAAAACGAAAACATAAGTTACGAATATGCAAATGACGCACGTATGAGGCTGTGTTGCCAACTTAAAATCTATGCCTCAGAGGAGACATTCGCCATATGTTAAAAAAAATCTGTTTCGTATTGAAGGATATGATTGCTGTTTAATCATATTTTCGCTAAGCTTAATATCGTTTTTGGGCCTCAAGCTATGCGAGAAATTGCACTTTTAAAAGTTAATAAAATATATATTGAATTATTCCAAATGGTAACTCTAGATTTCATACAGCTTGCCTCCGTTTCAGTTGCCTTGTTGAATTGAATGGCTTTGTTTTTTGTTTTTTTGATTTGCTGGCTGGTAAGCCTTTTTCCCAAATGTGTATTTTAGTTTTGTCTTCTAGACTTAAGCATAAACTAAGCCGGGCATGTGTTAGTTTATGCTTCGAGTTGTATGTGTGGCTTTTAAGCAACACAATAAATTGCTTTGTAACCCACAGGCTACAAAGCATTTAAATGAAATGAAACTGACATCACGATCGGTAATTTTCTCAAATCAAACCAATTGCTTAACAAAAAAATTAAGGAATATAACAACAACAACAACAAAAAACTTTGGCTAACTGCATTAACGAGGGTCAACATGCAATTAACAATGAGCTGCGGTTAGGATGAATTTCGATAGATTGCCAAAAAAGTTCAGTTTAATATGCAGTTTCTATAGTAGCAGCGAGAGACTAACTATTAAAATTTTTTAAGTAAAATATTTATTTAATATTTAATTATTTGATCTTGTTTTGGTAAATATTTCTTATTTTTGCAGCAAAAGATCGTTTTATGTTATATAAAAAATTTAACAGTATTTATTTTCAATATTTCGATAACAATTTGTTATCATCGTACGATCGAAATATTGAAAATAAATACTGTTAAATTTTTTATATAACATAAAACGATCTTTTGCTGCAAAAATAAGAAATATTTAGTAAAATATTTATTTATGTTTTTGTGTGTATTAATGATAAATAGTCGAACTTATTTTAATATTTTTTATATTATATGGTGGTATCATTCTTATGGCTCAAGTTAAAAATAAAAACATGTCTTAGCTAAAGCCAGGTTTGAACTTGAGTCAGACGAATGATGCCATCATGTAATATTAGAAATTTATGTTTTATTTCTAAACAAATTTTCTCCCTACACAAATTTTGCTAGTGTCAGAGCCATAAAATATAAACCTGTTAAACTTTAATGACTGCCAGATCACCAAGCTGTGCGTTTTGATATATTATTTGAGTAAGCAAATACCCTCGGGACAATCTATGAAAATCGTCTATGGAAAAAAACGCAAAATCAGATGAGCACGGGCTCCACAAGTATGCATCAACCTGACCTCGGACCCCTACATGGACGTGACTTGAATGCCAATTCGATTAGAAAGATTTTTCCGGTATTTTGGATATATCTCAGCTATATGTGAACCGATATTACTGAATTTCAATAGCAAACCCTTATTAAATCGATGGGGTAAAAGAATGGTGGAACAAAAAAATTTCTAAGTCTAATTGTCTTCTCAGAAACGGTACTTCAACGGCGGACGGATGGACAGACAAACATCACTTAGTCGAATTTTCTATCAATGCTGATTCAGAATATGTATACTTTATGGGGTCGGAAATGAAAATTGTAGAAATTACAAACGAAATTAAAAACTTATACATATCTGTGGCGTTTTATCATAACAGCTTAAGTCGCTTTTTAAAAACTGTAAAAATTGGTGCTAATTTGATTATTTAAAGAAATATGGTATTCTTGTTTGCAGAAATACTTTTTCGTATTATTCACAAAATTTAGTTTAATTATGGTTTATCTTCTTTTCTTCTTAAATTTAATTCTTTATTCAAATTTCCCTTCAAAACTTTTTTGATCTTATCTCGACTTAAGCTGTTATGATAAAATGCCACAGATATATACTCTTTACATCTTTGAGAAAGGTATAAATACTGAAATTTAATGCGAGCTTGCTTTTACTGTATATATATGTGTGTTCTTGGATAGATAACACATCATATTTTACTGCTTCATTTTTGTTTATATTAAACAAAAACTTTGGCTTCGGCTGCTTGAACTAAACTTCCACAAACGCCGCTCCCTTCTTAATATTCCTCATAACCTATTTCGGTACTTTCAGTACTGTACATCCCCTGACTACTAGTCCGAGATAAAAAAAGTCGTGTAATTTAAAGATTTACAAAAAATAAATGTGTGATTTTAAAGCCACATGAAATTTTGAAATCACATGTGGTTTGAAAGTTTGATTTTAAAATCACATGCAATTTGTAATCATGTATCGTAGTTTATGCTGCAGTTAAATTTTTTAAACCATCCCTCGTTACTACCTACGAAAAAAGAAGAAAAAAGAAATAAGTCCATATCAGTCAGCTTCCATGAAACCTGGAGTGGGAGTGTAAACTAATGTGTGTATTTACGAACGTATTTGCATGTTGCAGTTCTCCCATTTAAAGGCTTAGGGGTGAAATTTGATTTTTCAATCCTTCAAATAATAATATGTCATGATGTTTTTTCTCACTCGCTTTTCTGCAATTTCGAAATTTTTGCTTCAGAGTTGTTTTTTTTTTTTATTTTGGGGGGAAATGTTTCTTCAGGTGTTAGTGATGAAACACTTTTGCCGCCAAATTAAAAGAAGTTATTGGCATCAAGAGTTATAAGAAATTCGATATTCGTTTGTAATTTATAAGAAAGCAAAACACAAAACTTTAAAATAAAATTTACAATTTACCAATTAAAAGTCGTTTCTCTGGCTTACAACATAAAAAGTTCGTTTTGATGTAACGCTGCTCGATCGTGAGAAATTTTTTTAAAGATTTTTCTTACATGTAATTTTTATTTGAATTTTCTGTGCTATAACGCAAAATTCTTATATTGTTACCCCTTTTTGTCAACTCGCTGACCGGACGACCACTCTTGTCCAACCAAGCATACCATGACGTACTCTTTAGACTTCTTGGCTTCTATTTATCCATCCCTCTAAAAGTTGCTTCTGCTTTTTTCGTCATGAGACGACAATAAAAGAGCTGTAAAGGCCGGTATAATGATCTTCATTATTTCTCAGCTCTAGTACTACTTGTCACTGCTCTACCTGACAAATATTTATGGTTTATGATTTATTACGGCGACATTGAAATCTAAAACAACATTATAATTATGATTTTTATTTAAATTGTTGTTTGTCATACAATCAAATTTTAAGTGAAACGAATGATTTTATAGCGGAAAATTATCATGACAAAAGATTTTTGTTCTACGTTCTGTGATGTCTAGTTTTTTTTTTAAAGAAAATTGTTGACGTGTTCTACCAGGCGCAACAGTTTTTTAGAGACAATAGGTTAACAATTTTTTTTTATAAGAATTACTTAAAGCACTTAATTTGCTTACTTTGTGGTTGATAAAATTTTACAATAAAATCAAAGTATTACAATTTGTAGGGAAGATTTTGGTTGAGTTGGCAGTTGATATATTCATATTGTTACCTAAAGGATGGTTTTGAGGACAATATCCTGTTGAGCAGGACAATATCCTGTTTTATTTCTTGTCTTGTGATAAAAGACAAGTTTAAGTTAACTGATCAAAAGCTGATCACTTTTGCTAGATTAAGAAATTCAAAAAACTTTGTGTAAAGTTTATTGAATTTATTTATTAGTAATTCAGTTGAAAAATAATGCATTTTTATTAAAGTAATTCATGAAGTTTTCAAAATAATTGCATTCAATTGGTCTCCATCATTGGTAACACATGTGCGACAACTTATCAAAAAGTCATTCATTACTACCTGGAGTGTTGTAGCGGGAATTGTCTCAATTACCGTTCAAATGAATTGCTTTAAATCATCAAAATTTATTAGATTTCTTATGTAACTTTCTTGTTTGCAATAACCCCATAAAAAAAAATCAGGTGCAGTGAGGTCAGGAGACCTCGGAGGCCAACGGTAGAGGGAGTTTCTTGAAATCAGTTTATTGAGAAATGTTTGCCTGAATTCTGTCATAAAAGGCGTTTCTATGTGACAAGTTACCCCACCAAACAGAGCTGAAAGGGATTCTCTTTCGGCGTAATTCTGGAAAGAAAAACTCTTTAAACATCTTTAAGTAACGGTCTCCATTGACCATAACAGTTGTGAAAAAGATTTACATCAGCACCTGTCTCGCAGCTTTATCTGATGATGAGCCAATTGCACGGAGTGAATCATTCACGTTCCACCAGCTCCCCCATGTGGCTTACCAGGCTAAAACAGATAGCATTTCTTGCCATATGATTGCGGTCATATGAGCAACTTCTTGTTGAGGAGGTCGGACCTTCTAATCCCTCCTGTATGCAATTTCCCAGCAATCAATGGAAGACAAGGCTTAATGAGTTGGTAGGCCGAAGCTCACTAAGAGCATCAGCCCTTAAACCAACTCACCCGTCAACCATCACCACTGGTTCCTTACAATACAGGTATCTGTTGTATAGGCAACAGATCCTCGGGAGATTGTTAGTCCCCGAAAAAAGCCACACACCATTATCAATTATCAAGGATACTAAAACTCCCTTCCTGTGTTTTAGGTTTCAACCACAGCCAGAACGTTTCAGCCAAGGTAGGCATCTCAACCATGATCAGCTCGGGTCGAACCGCAAGCAGAACTACCCGGGAGCAATGCTGATCCCCGTTCTGCCATTTTAAACCCTTGGTAAGGGTTTCGGAAGCCAACACAACATAAGTCAAGCGGCTTCCTAGAGTTTTGTTTGCCGCACCAAACCAGGGACCCTTCCCCTCTTCGAAAAACAGAGCGCCTAAGTTAGGAATACGCCAAGGGAAAACCTTTTCCTCGGGGAGCATTGACCGTAACAGTAAGACGGGTTTCTTTGAAAAAGTAAGGTCCGGCAATGATCCTTGAAGAAACTGCACACCATACTGTGATGGGAAGTGGATGTAGTTGCATCTGATGGTGTACCTGATGGAGTATATGTGTTACTCCATATCCAAAAATTTTGTGTGTTAACATTGCCATTTAAATCGAAATGCAGTTCAAGACGTTTTCATTATCTGCCACCGTTTGAATCTTCTCACAAAATTCCAACCGAACCGGGAAGTCTTTAGGGTTCAGTTTGTTTGTTAATTGAATCTTAGGTAGGCAGGCCCCTGGCTTCTCCAAAAAGTACCTGGATACTCCAGCTCACTTGGTTCCTGAAGATCGTTCCCTTTGCGAATCTTATATGGTAATAAGTTTAAATCTTGGTGCAAAATTGTCTACAGTGACTGTCTGCTGAAACCCATTCGAGCAGATAAGCTCCTTGTCGAAACTCTAGGATTGGATTGTATGGCAGCAGCTATAGCAGCGATAGTTTCCTGCACAAAATTCTTCACGAGCCTCATTATAGTCCATCTGCTAGGAGGAGTGGCGCCAAACGTGCGCCTATATTCTCTTTGGACGGAAACAACGGACTCTAAAGCATGAAAGCGTTGCACTATCCAAATTCTTGTTTCGTTGTCCCAATTCTCCAGTTTAGTTAAATTTAAAGATCAGTCTATAAAATACAATAAAAATGGAACGTTTTATTTACACAGAAAATAAGTTTTTATTTTGGTAGCAACTTTCATCAGCCACCCAGTAGGAAAGGGTCATTGAAAATTGGATACTTCTAATATTCTACCACTATCTGTTAATTACGTTTTTTAGCTGCTATAATTCATTCATTTACTTTTATATGTTCTCTTGGAAATCAATTTATTAAGTAATTAAATTAAAAAATTATAAATAGCTTGGTTTTAATGTTTCCCAGCTATCTATATGTCGACATTTCATAAGAGCTACCCTAATCATCAGTAGACTTTGGAAATTTTTCAAAGATATTCTCAAACATTCAACTTTATATCCCAACAATCTAAATAAATTGTTGAGAATTTAAAAGAAAAATGCTCTAATAATACCTGTCAAAACCCAAAAATCAAGCTTTTTCATTTATACACGTCTCTATCATTTCTTTACACTTAGGAAACATAATTTTTTATTGGTATCAATTTTAGAAGCTAAAATAGCGAATAAAAAACTCAACTGTGTAATTAAATTAATTTTGTTTATAAGCAGGATAATTGTTGAATATAAAATTATTTTGTTGTTTTAGCCTTAAACCGGGTTGTTTATCTGTTTTTATTAAAAAACTAAAGTCATTCAGCTGCCGCCATGAATTAATAAAAAGAAAGATATTTTAATTAGAGCCAGTTGCGTTTTTAAGCGCCGGCCAAAAATTATCTAAAAATCAATTTTTGTTTCGTCACATCATCCACCATATGGCGATCTGGCCAAATCCTGGCAGGATAGAGGATGCCAAGTCCGCAGCGACTATAGAGTAAAAATAGTTTACAATAGCAGAATACCGCAGCAGACAGCAAAAGAGGGTGAAGAAAAAGCTTAACCCCACCCCGCCGGTCTAAGCACAGGAGAAGTGGCAAAATTGTCCGCATTTTTTGCGAAGACTAACAACACGAATAAGAATAAAATAAATATAGTTTAAAAAACTAAAAAACACGCTTTGATATCAAACTAATTATCGATATAACCAGATAATTATGCGTCTAATGTGATCCAATTGTTTTTTTCAATTTTCCGCTTTAGAAATAGCAACTTTAATTTTCGCACTAAATTGAATGACCGTTAATAGTTCAATATACGTTCCACCGCCAAATCGCACACCGAATATGAAAAACCGGTTCCGATTCGTCTAGCGAAGCGGTTCCGGGTTTTTTGGGAATTCCCAAAGTCCGCTTCAGAAAACGTCAAAACGTCCTCAGAAGCAATACGGTAACTTGAATTTTCGCACTAAAGCGAATGGCCGTTTATAGTTCCACGGCAAAAAACGCGCACCGAATGTGACAAACCGTATCTAAAGCGGCTAGCGAAGTGGTTCAGTTTTTTTTGGGAATTTCCAAAAACCACTTACCTGGAAGCAATACGACAACTCCAACTTTCGCACTAAATACTAAAAATATGACAACTCCATCTTTCGCACTAAAGTGGCAGCACTGTATATACAGTTTTATATACCCGTATAAGTGATAATCACTGATATGGCATGGATTTCGAGTGTTGCAAACACACAAACGAGCATAGAAGAGAAACTAATATAATCGTGTTAAAAAAGAGGAAAATGTCAGTGTGGTATAATCGGCTGGGCCGAATCTAAAATGCCCTCCACGATAGTTACGTATATGTATAGTATATATTACAAATTTGAACTAAATATGCTCTGATATATATGGAGCGATATCGGGGAAAAAATATTTTTACCTTGAAATCCACTATTCTAAAAACAAAATCTTTCATGGGCATTTTCATGGAATTTGTTTAAGCTATATCTCGGTTATATATGAACCGATATCGGAATTTTCTATTTTATGTGTTTAAGTAACCTTCTTTTATAACGAGAATCGATTTTCAGCAAAAAAAAAATGTTAATGGAAAAATCGGTGCAAGCTATATCTCGGGTATATATGGACCGATATCGGAAATTTTCATTTTTCATATTTATATTTTATTACCAGAACCAGAACTGCTTTTAGTCTAAAAAAGTTGTTTAAGTTTGCTTACACGACATTTTCATGAAAAAACCGGTTTAAGCTATATCTCGGATATATATAAACGGATATCTTGTTCCCGCGCATCTTCCGGATCTCATCCATTTGTCGTCGATTACCCGGAGAATCGTACTACGCATTACAGAGAGAATTCTTTTTTCTGTCGTACGCTTCGCCTGTAGAATAAGTTGCCTATAGACGTGTTTTCCTGTCTGTTATAACGTTGGTAAGTTAAAGTCAAATGTTCACAAACAGTACTCCGTCTTTCCCCCTCCTTCTAACCTATTTTCCTACTTCTGCTACAATGTACTGCATATGTAGGGGTTATCCCCTGAGTACTGGTCCAAGATAAAAAAGAAGGAATTATTTGTAATAGCTAAAAAGAAACGTACAGAACAGAATACTAAGTTAAGTGAGTTAAGAAGGTAAGTATATATAATATTAAGATGTAAACATAAATATAGGGTGTTTTTTTAAGCCCGATAGAACTTGAAATTGTAAAAAATAACACAAAAAATTAAATTGTAATCAAAATTTTTTTTTATTCGAAAGATCAATACGTGACATTAACATTTGAAAATGATTTCGGGCATATGGGCACCGCGGCTGTTCTTGACGAAGCGCATTCTGGACGTCCAATTTTGGGCCACTTTTTCGAGCACTGCTGGCCGTATGTCACGAACAACACGAACAATGCTGGCCTCCAAGGCGTCAATTGTTGCTGGTTTATCAGCATAAACCAGTGACTTCACGTAGCCCCACAGGAAATAATCGAGAGGTGTCAAATCGCACGACCTTGGAGGCCAATTGACAGGTCCATTTCTCGAAATCAACTTATCGCCAAATTTTGATTTCAGTAAGTCGATGGTTGCGTTCGCCGTATGGCACGTAGCGCCATCCTGTTGAAACCACATCTCCTCCGGATCAATGTCATCCATATTTTCAAACAAAAAATCATTGATCATGGTGCGGTAACGATCTCCATTGACCGTAACGCGAGCTCCGGCCTCATTTTTGAAGAAATAAGGTCCGATGATGCCACCAGCATGAAAACCGCACCAAACAGTGCATTTTTCTGGATGTAATGGAGTCTGTAGGGTCTCTTGTGGATTGGTCTCACTCCATATGCGGCAATTTTGCTTATTAACAAACCCGTTAAGCCAAAAATGCGCCTCATCGCTGAACACAATTTTGCGTCTATAAGTTGCGCGAATCGACGACTGATTTTCAAAGTAAATTTGGATAATTTCGTAGCGTTGTTCAAGCGTGAGTCTATTCATGATGATTTGTCAGAGTATACTGAAACAAATAAAAAAAATGTTTCATCAAAATTTAATTTTTTGTGTTACTTTTTACAATTTAAAGTTCTATCTAGCTTAAAAAAACACCCTATATATGTGGTGGGTCCAATAATATATGCAACCATATTAATATGCTAATATATTACGTAAGTATAAAATTAAAATTGCAACGAAATACTTAATAACTATTTTTGTTTTATTACAGCGAATGGATATTTCAACTTCCGAGAAGAGATTTCTGCATTAATTCGGTTGAAATGCAACCCGATTATATACACAATTATTTTGCAAGATGTTTTTAATGCTATGATTGCTATCAAAAGCTGATGAAGGGACTAAACTCAATTATTTACTTGTATTTACTGTATACAATAATTATTATAAAATTATATTATACACTTTCCAAGTCTCTCTTAATTAACTACAATTATATATGTGCAAATTAAAAGAAAAATATGCTTACAATAAAGTTATTTACCACATTAGTATGGTTACTTAATGAAGGTATATGAGAAAAGTATGATTGGTTGGTATAATTATACGGTTAAGTATGACAACTACTGGCTGACTTTAGTATTAACACCATGGTTACTTATTATTATAACAATTGGATACCCAAATATAGCATGGTTACTTATAATATATTTTTTTACAATACTATGCTATGCTTTGGCATTTTAAATATAACAATATAGTGTTATTGGGTATAACCATATACTTCAACAATAGTATGTTGCCCTTAGAATATTGTCGTATAAATCATATATTTTTTTCTACGTGTTTAGTCAAAAATGTTTATAGAAAAAAAGAATCAATCTCTAAAGGTCCGTAAAAAGTAATTGAAAGGAGTAAATCCAGTCCCAAAATTTTAAAATATGCTAAGAGAATTTCGTAATAATAATATTTAAAAATGTATATAAAACAATCATTGATCAAATATTTATACAAAAACATTTGTAAGGAAAAAAATACTTTCTCCCGAATTTTGTAAAAAAAATAAATTGTTTCTTCTAAAGGTAGGGCTGTAGGGTACTTCTAATATTCTAACACTAGCTGCTGTTAATTGCATCATCCACTATAATGGCGATCATGTGCCAAAATTCGCATTTAAATTATAACGCAAGAAGATTATCTTTCGAATAAAGTAAATTTAATGACAATTTACAAAAATCCGTGTTTGTTTTATTTTATATCAAAGTTATATACCTCTACAAAAATACCCTTTATTTTTTATACTAAAACTTCCACTATACCAGATCAAATTTTATATAAGAATTCATGCACTCGGTTCACGTAGTTGGGTTTGCAGTTTGTAAGTTATTATTAATGTTATTAATATTTTTGTTAATCTTCTTTACACGAGACGTAAGATCAGATATTTTCGTCTTGACGATACACAAACTGTAAAGAATATTAGTTTTTCGACTTTTCCATTTTTTAAGCTGCTATCACATTTCCAAATTTTCTTTTCAATTATAATCAGCATTAAGTGTATATATTACTTGTAGTGGCTTTTAATAATTTTGACAGTTCCAACACCAAAGTGTTCACCTCTGCTTTAACACACTGCTAACTTAACATTGAGCCAACACACGCCCCTTCCTCCTTAATCAACGTGTTCGTTCATCTTGCTCTTTCATAGCAAGCAACCACTTTACGGTCATCATCATAATCTTCATCTTCCTCATACTATGTTATGGTAAAATCCGAAAACAATGAAAAAAAATCATCAGTAATTTTTCACTATTATCAAGCTGTTAATTACGACTCTTTATCCCACAGATCACATCAATAAAATTCTCTTAAATCGTGCAACATTTTTTTTTTTTTTCTGTTGCCCGTTTATGTTGGCAATTATTTTAAAAATGTAACGAAGTCGTTATCGAAATTCGCCTTCTTCATCTTAAGTGTACGAGTACGACGAATGAATACCTGGCAAATGATCGATCATTAAACGCCTTAAAACATTTAGCGTCAACGGGATAAGAGAGAAAGAATGAAATAATAAAAAAAAGAGCATCAGGAAGGTGAATATGGAAAATTTTCAAAAACACATTAATAGTTTCCAAACATGAAACACAATGATACCTTTTGACTACAGTTTAAAGCTGATGCAAACGGCGAAAAAGAACCTATGCCAACAAACAGCTCATGAGTGACGAGTTGACTAACGGTATGTCAAGTGCTGGCAGTTAAGAAATAATAAAACTATTAATAGTGTACAAATTATAGCTTGATCATTGTTGCCTGGTTTCATTTCTGTTTTCCACTTACTTCGTTAAGTGCGCAAAAGCTCTTTATGCCGAAAATACAGACAGAGCTGTTGTATGCACCCCGAATGCTGGGGCAACATTCAACTTGTCAAAATGTAGATCACACATGTTAAATCGACAGTCAATCAATCTTTTGTTTATGTTTTGGTTTCTTTCGTTGAGTTTTAGCGGCGGCTCTTGATGTCGTTTCATACCAAAAGTTGCCGGAAGAATTTGCACCGTTAAATGTGACGTTTTATAATTCAGTTTTGTCTGCGTTTTTATCTTGTTGAATTAATTTCGGCTTAAAGTTTTCTTGTTAATTTAATTTTTTGGCTTTTTTTTTTTGTCTTTTGCTCTTGTTGGCATTTGCTGTGATTGTAGCAAACACATAAGCATAAGCATTACTGGTGTCATACAACTAAGTGGCATAATGAGTTTGTAGCTACAGGTTGTGTTTCCAATTGCTTTTTTCTTTTTTGCAGTATTACGTCATGGGACGGAAGTGACAAACTTAATCGAAAAATTAGGTTAGGATTATAAATTTAGCTTAGATGCTTTTCTTCAAATTGTAAGAAGTTTTAGTCAAAGATGTGATTGAAGTTTAAGTTCACAATAAAATGAAAAAGTTTTTCGAAAGTTTAAAATATTTTGGCAGCGGATATTTGGTGAAATGATACCTAGGCGCTATAAACTAACCATATAAATTAACTCTTCATCCACCACTACACACTTGAAAACAAAAATTAATCGAAACAATGCGTGGACGCTGGTGGAAGTGCTCCGAAGAAGGCGAAGCCAGTTGTGAAAAAGATTTACAGCAGCACCTGCCCTTACGGCCTTATCTGATGATGGACCAGTTTCACGGAGTAAATTATTCACCATTCACCAGCGCCCCCGTGTGGCTGACTAGGCTCACACAGGTAGCAATTTTTGTCATATGTTTATAGGTATATGCTCAACTTTTTGTTGAGGAGTTCGGACCTTCTAATCCCTCCTGTATGCAATTTCCCAGCAATCAGTCGAATACAAGGCTTAATGAGTTGGTAGGCTGAAGCCCACTAAGAGCATCAGCCCTTAAACCAACTCACTCGTCAACCATCACCATTGGTTCCTCACAGTACAGATATCTGTTGTAAAGGCAACAGATCCTCGGGAGGTTGTTAGTCCCCGAAAAAATTCACGCCAAACAATTATCAAGGATACTAAAACTCCCTTCCTGCGTTTTAGGTTTCAACCACAGCCAGAATATTTCACCCAAGGTAAGACGCCTCAACCATGATCAGCGGGGGTTAAACTGCTAGCACAACCACCCGGGGGCCATGTTGATCCCCGTGCTGCCAATTTATACCCTTGGTAAGGTTTTCGGAAGCTAACACAACATAAGTCATGCGACTTGCTAGAGTTTTGTTTGTCGCAACAGACGAGGGACTCCTGCCCCTCTTTACCAGAAAAACAGAGCGCCCTAGTTAGGAATACGCCAAGGCAAAACCTGTTCCCCGGGGATGCAAAATACCCGACAACAAGAACAGCAGAATCTGCACACCTTAAGCGGCCCATACACGTTTCAATTCAATTGTGAATTGAGTATTTCAACTGAATTGATTATTGCCTACACACTTCATAAACTAGATTGAAAGATTTTCATTCAACTAATAAATTCAATGAAATCATAGATAATTTTAAAAATATCTAACGTTCTCTTTGCAAAAACACTACAAATATACATTTTGAGACCAGATCAAGAGACTCGAACACACACAACACAATCAACTTGAAAAAATCAAAACATTTTAATTTTTCTTGAACCAACTCGACAACTGCCAAACTAATCAACTGACAAAGCCATACACGCTTTGACTTGGACAACAACCGACTCAGTTGCCAACTGAATTGAAACGTGTATGGGGTGCTTTATACGAGGAAACCCTACACCAGCGTAGACAGTAAAACTACGTCTGCGAAGATCCAATGGGAAGGTTCAATTTTAGACGACACCTTGGACTGATATCACGCAAATAACATGAGTTGCTAGCTGGCTTATTCCTGAAGATCTCGGACTTTACATACCCCCGAAGCAAATAATCTAAAGGTGTTTTACGACACGATCTGGGTGGCCAATTTACCATAGAAAAACATTAAATTAGGAGCTCACCGCAATAGTTTCTCAACAAGTATACAGTTTCACGCGCTGTATGGCTTGTAACACAGACTTGTTTATAGCAACAGTGCGTTTGGATTTCGAGAAACACATAGTCCGATTGCACAAAATTAGAATATGGGTAGATGCTAATTTTAGCTAAACAATCAATCTTGGGTTAGATGATTGTATTTTAGTTTACTCCGGGAGCAAATTATAATGTGGGGTTGCATGGGGAAAGAAAAGAAAATGGGTTAATCTTTTCAATATTAAGGGATTTTATTAATTTAACCTTTGTGACACGCTAATAAGGGTTTGAGTTGTTCGCACTGATGGGCTTAAGGAAGAGCTAACTACTCGGTTCTAATGAATAAAAAAAAAGAAAATGGCAATGATTTTGGAAAGCAGATCTTATGCGCTGGAAATGCTCCAACACCCCCCAGTGCGAAAACTTTACAGTGCCCTTTTACACTACGCTAAATTAAGATATAATGTTAATATTTTAGGATTAAGTTTAATATATTAGTATCAATATTAACACACATAAAATAGAATGAGAAATTTTTATAGTTAAATTCAATTTTATCATAGTTCATTATTTTTTGCATGTTTAGATTAAAATTCATTTTTATTAGTAATTAAAACTATTTTTAAAGATATTTATTTTGTTTAAATAAGATAGAGATATTGTTCAACTTGCTTGAACACCGATAATAGTAATAGTGGCAACATTATGATTTGCTAATTTTGGAAGAAATATTGATCAGTGATTCCAGCAGCACATAAATCACAGAGTTGTTTTTAAAGGATATGATGGCAGCTCCTGGAACTTTTTGGGTTACGCATCCGTCCCAATATGGCAATTTTGTTTATTAATGACAAAACAATTTTGTTTATAATTGAGCCAGAAATATGAATCATCTCTGAGCAAACTCGCAGGAAAAAACATTTCTCAAACGATGCTGTTTTTCGTAACCATAACAGAAGAATTTATAGACGCTCTTGTGCAATAAGTCTTTCCACGATAATTTGCCAAAAGATGCCGAACATAAATGACAAAGCAATTTAGTATGAATAATACGCGTGATCTGTCAAAAATCGCTTATTGAAAGCCCCATTTCTTGATGAAACACCCGGTATATATGTAAGTAGGAAGTAATTTCTTCATATATGTCTACTCTGCGTCGTTGTCATTGTTCTGGGTCTTAATGAACAAATCAACTAAACTGGCAAATGAATTTAAAATTGTAAAAAAAACATCGTTTTGTTAATTAAACTGGAATGTTAAAAAAACGCTGCTGCCGTTTTGCATCTTTAAAAGACCAGAACGAATGTGAGAAAACTTAAAAATCGACTGAAACTAATTAATGTTTAAGCCATATCTTCAATTGAATTCAAGATTTACTCGTAGTTGCATATCTTGAATTCAATTCCTTGGCAGCAAATATTTCAAGTTTATTTTCATTTTACAAACAAAACTTGGCCATTAATTTTATTTTTATACTCCTGCCTTCTGGCGGAATCCTAAAAATGTGTGAAAAAATCAATTTCATTAGTTAACGAAACGATGCGACCGCCGACGGACGACTCTCTCTCTCTCTCTTCTCTAACCAGGTGCAGTTGCAATAATTTCTTTCATTTTTCAGCCAATCAATTGAAAATGTTTGGTAGTTGTAACACAATCGTCGTTGTCGTGATGATGAAGCAGGCAATAATGAAGCAGGCTTTAGATTGTTGTTCTTTGTGTTGGCTGGTTTTAACGTTTAAGGAAGAAGTATTTCATTCTAGTGTTTTATAAACCACTAGAGATTATTTAGCCAGTCGTTGGTCATACAAAAGAAAGAAAGGAGTTGCAACTGGCCATATGTTTAGTAAATTTTATTGTTTGTTTTCCCAACTTAAATCTCTATCGTGCTACGACGTTGCTAGCACAAAAAGAAATACAAGGCATAAAAAAATAGTTGTTCTTTTTGCGTGTTGCAGGTGTGCATTTTTTTAAGCTGTTCGAAATTACATATTATTCAAACATTTAATGGTGTAACATAGAACCACCATCATTCCACTGCCAACCACCAGCACCACCCTCGCCCCGAATCAACCACCCGTCACTTGCCTTCAGAAAATGTTTTCCTATTTTTAATCTTTTGTAAAGTTTATATAGAATTCTTAAACGTTTTGCTAACGTCAATTTGCCAATCGATTGGTTGCTTAAGCTTCTCTGCCGGCTGAGATCATATTTCTTTCAATCTGGTGACTTTATCTATCTTGACTTTTCATTTGCAGTCTATTTCATACAATAATACTCGTACATGTGTACTCGTACATACATTTGAGATGTTGTACGAGTCACATGCTGGTGGCGGCAGGCAGTACATATTCGTACAGTAATGCTTGGTGCTGGTAAACGAACGCACCCATAAAATATGAATTAACAATTTGATAAAACATAACGAACATTGCGGCCAAGACGGGCCGACAGACAGCCAGCCACACTTCTTCCTCCCACACCTCATTTAAGAGTTTTGTTTACTGTTAGTATGTCCTCATATGTATGTATGTGCTAGTATGTACGTGTGGAGCTGGTTGTTCGTTTGGTTTGGTAAACTACATTCACGGTCAACACCTTCAACATGCGCCATTTTAGTGCCATGTATTTCAGCATGCATGTTGTTTTATTTGTGCTTAACTGTTTATTTTTAATGTATCTTTTCTATTAACAAGAATGTTACCTGTATGATCATTTAGCCAAATGATTCATTCGATTTAGTTCGTTAAAAGCATATACGAGTACTCGTAGTGGGGAAATGAAAAAATTAAGTTTTTAAAATTAAAATTACTCTTGAATTCTTATGGATAAATATGCACTAGAGGAGGTCTGTACATCTTATTCTAAGAATCATTTAACTGCTTCCACTCTTTGAGCACATCGAATTTAAATAAAGCAAAGTGTGTTTTAGGTATCAACCCTTAACAAAATTGTAAAGGGTATATATACGTTTGTGATTCCGTTTGTAATTTGCTCAGTTTTTTTTTTTTGCTACCCTATAAAGTATATATATTCTGATTCAGAATTAACAGAAAAGTCGATTAAGCGATGTCCATCTGTCCGCTGTTGAAATACTAAGAAAATCATTAGACCTAGAAACTCTTTTCTTTCACCATTCTTTTACCCCATCGATTCATGGGTTTGCTATTGAAATTCAGTAATATCGGTTCACATATAGCTGAGATATATCCAAAATTCCGAAAAAAAACATTTTTTTTTGCAATTTTGTATGGAAATTTTTGAAAAAAAGTTGTTCGTTTTGCTTCAAACTTCACGCACTCATTAAGCATGGTGACTTAAAGGCAAAAAAAAAAAAAAATAGAACAAAAATTCATTTATCGGTCTATATACACCCGAGATATAGCCCAAATCGGGTTTTTGATGAAAATGTTGCGTAAGCGAACTGAAACAACTTTGTTTTTTGCTCAAAAGCAGTTCTGGTAATGAAATAATGTTATATAAATATGAAAAATTAAAATTTCTGATATCGGTCCATTTATACCCGAAATATAGCTTGAACCGACTTTTTCATTAACATTTTTTATTTTATTTATTTATTTTTTGCGGAAAAGCAATTCTTGTTATAAAAGAAGGTTGCTTAAATGCAGAAAATAGAAAATTCCGATATCAGTTCATATATAACCGAGCATATATAGTTCAAATTTTTAAATATACTATACATATACGAGACTATCGCGAAGGGTATTTTAGACTCGGCCTAGCCGAATATACCACACTCTTACTCGTTTTTAATCGCTTATCGATACCATTATGTAAGCGGATATGTAGTGGAAATGTTCGCCGCGGCTTCGAATTATCCATGACTTTGAACTCAAATCGCTTATTTGACTAGACCTGTTTTTTAATCAAATCCAACTAATTTCACTATTCAAATTTCACTATTTCGGCTATTTGGGGGCTAATTCTGTCATTCGCTTACGAGCGAGTTTTTACTCGAATGTGCGAGTTTTTACACTTTTGGGATTATCTCATTCGATATCGAGTAAAAGGTTTCGAAATTTCTAATGATGGCATTCGATAGCGAGTAACCATTCGAATGCAATCGTTCAACTTTTTACTCGTAAGCAAAAGTTCTATCGAAAACCAGACGAACAGAAAAACACAAAAGAAATGTAAATTAAAAATTTGTTTTGAATAGCAATAGTAGTTAAATTATACTGAGAATTTTAGAATTTTTGGTTCTTAAGGCTTTTTTTAATTCATATGATGATGTATATGACGTATATATACAGCAAAACAAAAACTTATATTTGAAGTTACATGTTATCATATTCAAGAATTTTTTTTTTTTTTTAGAAATGCATATTGTTATTTCTATTTACTTACTTTTTAATGTACAAACACGCATACATGACTGATTTAAATGAATTGTTATTGTGAACGTATGTGTGTTCATTTATTTTTTAATGTACAACAAGTATACAAAGTATGCGAATACATACAATTTTCGGCAGTGTTATAAAACACATTTTGTCAGTATTTTGCAACACTGAAGTGATAACTCGACTCGTTACGTAACGAGTCACATCATTAGAAATTTACACGATATCGAAATTGTTTTCTACTAGTTAGTAGTTTTGATCACGAATGACAGAATTAGCCCCCAGTTTACTTCACATTCACATGATATCACGCCTTATGTCTAATGTGGCGCTGGCTCTGCGACACTGGGCATCCTCTTGCTGAACAAAAGCTAACGACGCACAATAAGTTCAAACCAACATAAAAAGGTAATAAATCTGTATCTTTGAAACGTGCGATCCGATCATAAAACAATGTCTGAAGGAATAATACAGAAGGAAATAGGCTTTAAAAATTATAACATTTGAACCACCTTGTTATATCACATGGTGACCTACAGGGTGGCAAAGTTGACAAAGTTGTAAATATTATCTGATTTAAACAAATTTAAACTTTTTAGAAAGCTAATAAATAGATAAAGAATAGCCATTTTATTTTATTCAGATATCGGTAATAGTTTGGAAGATATTTGGCTTTTAATTTTGAAATTTTCGTTTTTGGACTTGACTTTTTTTTCATATTTCAACATATCGTAGATATGTATATGTATATATATATATATATATATATATATATATATATATATATATATATATATATATATATATATATATATATATATATATATATATATATATATATATATATATATATATATATATATATATATATATATATATATATATATATATATATATATATATATATATATATATATATATATATATATATATATATATATATATATATATATATATATATATATATATATATATATATATATATATATATATATATATATATATATATATATATATATATATATATATATATATTAGCGCGCCGAAAATGATATAAAATCATAATATAATTTCCAAGATATTCTTTAATAATACACAAAAGAAAGTTTGTAATTATCTCAAGGTATATGCTTGTGAAAGGAGATCAAAGTCAAAGCTTTGAAAAATGAGTGAAAAATGGCTAAATTTTTACAAAAAAGGTACTGTGGTTAATTGTTTGACGTTTTTCTAAAAAAAAAAAAAAAAAAATTATAAATAGCTTGTTTTCTATGTTTCCCAGCTATCTATATGTCGACATTTCATAGGAACTACCCTAATCATCAGTAGACTTTGGAAATTTTTGAAAGATATTCTCAAACATTCAACTTTATATCCCAGCAATATAAATAAATTGTTGAGAATTTAAAAGAAAAATGCTCTAATAATACCTGTCAAAACACAAAAAACAAGCCTTTTCATTTATTTGTGTTTTGACAGGTATTATTAGAGCATTTTTCTTTTGAATTCTCAACAATTTATTTATATTGCTGGGATATAAAGTTGAATGTTTGAGAATCTTTCAAAAATTTCCAAAGTCTACTGATGATTAGGGTAGTTCCTATGAAATGTCGACATATAGATAGCTGGGAAACATAGAAAACAAGCTATTTATAATTTTTATTGGTATAAATGGTAGAAGCTAAAAATAGCGAATAAAAAACTTAATTGTTTGAAAAAAAAAAAATATTTAGAAATTTTAATTTTAATATTGTCATGGAGTAGGCTTTGAAATTTACTAAATTTTAAGTTGGAAAAAGCATGCACGCTACACCCATCATTGGACGAATATTGCCAATTTTTCAAAAAAAAAAAATTTGAATTAATCGATCAAAATGTTTCATTCCTTGTTTTTTATCCAATTATCCAGATCCAAGACATATTTAAATATTTAAGTGCTTAAGAATGTATTAAGAATGATGTTTGTTAAAAAATACGTATATGATACCTGTTTCACAAAGATTACAACAAATTTGTATATTAAAATTTGTAATTTGATAGTTTAAGAACATAATACTGTGCCATGTTTAATTACTATATAATCAATTTGGACATACCACTGGCTTACCGATTATAAACAAAATATTTGAATTGAATTGAAAAACAACAGTCGCCCAACGAGTTTCTTGAAAATTTTTATAAAATATATTAGATATATTTAATAAATTTAATCTGACTTTTTATTGTTTCCCGCCCGGTGAAAATTGTGGCCAGGAGAGCAGATTTATTAAAAGAAGTCAAATTTTCAGGATAATTTTATTTACGTGCAGGAAAATTATACTAACTTTAATTTTAATATTTCTTTTATACGAGGTCTGATTAAAAAATAATCGTTATTTTAAATTTGTCCAAAAAGTATTTATTTATTTATCAATCACTATCTTGTCCCCTTCAAAGTAATCTCCCTCAGATATAATACACTTATGCTAGCGTTTTTTCCAATCCTCGATCACTTCTGTAACGCGCTTTTTGGTATCGCCAACAGCTCTTGTTTCGGTTTTTCTTTTATCTCCTTCGTCGTAGCAAAACGCTTTTCTTTCATCGGTGTTTTCAGAGAAGAAAAAGTCAGCGGGCTCCAAGTCCGGTGAATACGGTGATTGAGACATTATGACGGTTTTGTTTTTAGCCAAAAACTCATGCACAAGCATCAATGTGTGAGCTGGTGCGTTATCATTGTGCAAAACCCATGATTATTTATTTTCACAATTCTATGCGTTTTGACGAAATGCTTCGCGCAAACGTCGCATAACTTTAAGGTATTTAGTATTCCTTATTGACCGTACGACCTTTTGGCAAGAATTAATGATGCAGTTAATGATTGCAGTCAAAGAAAACAGTGATTAAAAACTTCACATTTGACTGAACTTGACGTGGTTTTTTCGGTCTTTGCTCTTCTTAATGCTTCCATTGGGATGATCGCACTTTGGTTTCAATGTCATAGTCATGCACTCATGATTCGTCACTACTTATGACCTTTTTGAGGAAACCTGGGTCATCGTTGACGATGTTCAACAGCTCCTGAGCAATGTCCATGCGACGTTGTTTTTACTCAAAATTTAGCAAATGTGGAACAACCTTCGCTGCCACACGTTTCATGCCTAAAACATCCATTAAAATTGCTTGGCATGAGCCGAACGATATGCCAACATCATCAGCAACCTCCCTGATAGTGATTCGACGATTATCCTAAATAATTTTCTTTACTGCTTCAATGCTTTCATCAATTGTTGACGTGCTCGGGCGACCAGGACGAGCATCGTCATTGACATATTCTCGGCCTTCCTTAAACCGGTTATACCACAGTGGACATTGTGTTCTGCTCATAGTAGACTCGCCAAATGCCACTGACAACATTTTAAATATCCTTGCGTATTTAATTTAATTTTTTACACAAAACTGTATTACAGTTTCTTTGATGCATTTGTTCGCATAGTAAAAAATCCAAGAGCACACCAAAATACGACTAACCTCTTTATCTGTCAAAAACAAACTCACAATCCAAAATCGCTGTTATTGCCAACATATATAACAGAGCAAAAAATTGCATAACCGACAAAAATGCGAAAATCGAACATACATACGTTTTGATCAGTCCTCACACAGCCACAAGTGTTGGAAAATGTCATCGAAAATTAAACCTCCAGATTAGACTACGTCCGAGCCAGCCGTGCCGCTGAGTTGCTAAAAGTCAGAAGATTATTACATTAAAAAAAAAAAATCATCATCATAAAGTTCAACAAAAATTCTATAAAAAAATATCATCTTCGTTTTATTCCATTTCAAAGTTCTATCAGCCCAATTATGAATATTCTCACGGAATTTATTTCTCACGGAATTTATTCCTCTCGGAATTTATTTTTCATATAAAGTACTTATTTCAATTTAAATTAAAGAGAAAAGCATATTTTTTGTTAGCTTGCCCATAGGAATTGGAAATTTGTTCTCCTTTTATTGTTTTCAGTTAATGGTGAGAAGGAAAAAATAAAAAAACTACATTTCATTTTTGTTTATAATAGGAGGAAAGAGAAAAGTGAAAAATCTCCCACGGAACTTTAATTTGTAATTGGGCTGTATATCTCCATCAAAAAATACCCTTTTGCAAGTTTTCTACCGTCAATAAAAAAAAATTCTGTAAAAGCAATTAAAATTTGATCAATTTATTTATGTTAATTTTTTGTGGATGCCTCTTAAAGAACAAATACCCAGCGCCACAAATTTGACTACCTGACTTTAACAATCGCCAAACAAATAATTTATAACATCTCTCATCATCTTGGTCAGATTTTTTTTTTATTTAAAACAATGAACAGTTATACGTAAACTTTCCCCCTTTAAGTAAATATTAATTATCATTTCAAAACATTCTATGCAATTAAATTACAAATATTATAATTTGTTCAACATGATAATCGATTCCCTGCCACTGATATCGTACTCGTATGCAGCAGATGAACGAGAAACCAATTACTGATAACGAGTGCAATCAGCAAATACAATCTGAAATCTGGAGGAGAGAAGACAAAAAGAAAAAATATTAAAAACAGAACAACATATTTTCTCAGTTTGGTTTCAGCTTTTTTTTTTGGTCTGTTTTCTGTGGAACATTTTAATTGCAGCTTTTAAAGAAAAATTGCAACCAAAACCAAATGTCTTACTAAATTTTAGCCCAGAGGCAGTTTAAACAAACGAGCTTTCGCACACTCACTCTGTCATATATGTACATATGTATGTATGTACATATTCATTCGTACTCATGCTCTGATGTACACGAATCCACTTAATTAATTTCAGGTGTTAAAGTGCCAAAAATAAATGGGTCAATAAAAACTAACTGGCATAAACAGGACATTTTAAATTGTGGTTTCGGAAAAAGCAAAAAATGATAATAAAACAAAATAAAGGAGAGAAAGAAAGAAAAAAAATACTACAAAGAACAGTTACAAAACGCGGCCAGCAGAGAGATAAAAGCATCCAAAAATAATGCGTCCGACGACTGACTGCTTTGAATACAAAAAAAAAGCCCAACAAAATGAGCACCTTTTTTTCGTTAAATGGCGGAAAAATTTATATTTTAAATTTAAATGTCGATAATTGTTCACTTTCAAGTGAAATGAAGTGGAAGTTTTAAGACTTTAAAGATGCTGCAAATGCGTTTTGATAAATTCAGAGCTGCCCACCTTTTCTCCTTAAAAAAGTGGTTTGTGTGCAATTTTCGTTCATTATACGAAACTTAAAATGAATTTATTTGGCAGTAAGAATACTTATTTATCGCACGGTGTTTTTTTTTGTTTTTAATAAAATTTGCTTTTAATTTCTTTGCAGATAAATTCATTGAAGCAAAAGATATCGTGTTCAATAATTATGTGTTTTTATTGAAAATTTTAAATTTAAATTAAGTCATTTAACTGCTTTAAACTTTTGCTAACTAAAAAGTCTTTCTTTCTTACTCACAATCAAATATGACTTTGTCTCGCCGGCAGTATGATTACGTCACATTTGTTTTGGCAGCTGAAGTATAAAATAAATACGAAAGCTGACAATGACTTCTTTTTTGCTTTTCAGTAATTTTAATTACAACACTGGTTTAATTAAGCGTTTGTTATGTGCTGTTTATAGAACACAGACGAGCACTCGTCTAAAAAAATTTATATGGAAATCACTCAAAAAATTTAGCAACTTTCATACAAATTTTCTAGACGAGTTCCTCGTCTGTGTTTTATGAACAGCACGTTATTGTACGAAAGACCAGGGTTGTAAATAAAATAAAAAGTTTTCAGAGAATTATTTTTTATTATGATAGAAGATGGATATATGACAATTATGTGTACAACAACATATCGTCCAAATATTCGCCACGGCTTCGGTGGCATACCTCTATCCCATGGTTCGTTTATATTGGCAATGATTCGGAAACATAATTGCGGTTAAATGTCGTTAATGTGCCGAATTATCTCATTCATTAGCTCTTGAACCTTTTTTGACTTAATGACCTACACTTTTTCCAACTTTGTCAGATCACATGATCGTGGCAGACAATTAAGATCGTCATGGTGGTGCCATAACAAGGCCAAAGAACCATTTGTTGAATTCACAAACTCAGTCGTATCGTGTATCGATGTATTTGGAGAGAAAATTTCAAAAACAAAACTTCAAAGCAAAAACAATTTTCAAATATATTTTTTGTGAGTTTAATGTTTGTGTTTGAAATTGTCTCTCCAAATACATCGATACACAATACGATTAACATTGTGAATTTAACAACTATTTCGTTGGCTGTATCGCAAGTGTCAACATCTTATTAGGACCATATCATCCATGTCCATATCCTCAACTTCTGGCAAAAGAAGTCCGTTATCATCTCGCGATGATAAACACAATTCATTCCACTCACCCGTCCAACCATCACGCCTGAATGTTTACAGTACAGGTATCTGTTGCAAGACAACAGCGCCTGTGGAATTGTTAACAGAGACCTGCGCCGTCCATTTTTATCGGCGGCGGCGGCTGATTATGTATTACTCGGCGGCGGCTCAAAGCCGGTTATAGCCAGGATTTGACCGGCTAGCCTTTTTCCCATCGGCTCTTATAAAAAATTAGCTAAAAATCAGTAAACAATTTTAAATTCCGCAACTCCTATTTTGTTCGTTTAGTGCCTAATGTTTTAATAACATATATATATATATATATATATATATATATATATATATATATATATATATATATATATATATATATATATATATATATATATATATATATATATATATATATATATATATATATATATATATATATATATATATATATATATATATATATATATATATATATATATATATATATATATATAATGAACGCTTTTATCAGTATTTTTCAGTAATTAAAACAAGTAGAATTATTTTAATTTGTATTTTTATTTTTTATTTTACGTTGTTGAACAGAAAATATAGTTTTCAATAATAGACCAATTGCAATTATAGAAACATTAAAAATTACATCAAATAAAAATACCTGCTTACAAAATTATCGTACAAATAATAATATTCCGTCCTACCATTTGTTGGTAAAAATTACCATAAAAAGCGGTAATTATCATGGAGTTTGCAACACTGCAATTGATTGAGCTACCGTATTAAAGCACCCCATACACCTTTCAACTCAGTTGGCAACTGAGGCGGTTGTTGTCCAAATCAAAGAGTTGTTGTCGAGTTGATTGAAGAAAAATTAAAATGTTTTGATTTTTTCAAGTTGACTAGCAAGTCCTTCAATTCGATTGTGTGTGTGTTCGAGTCTCTTGATCAGGTCTCAAAATTTATATTTGTAGTGTTTTTGCAAAGAGAACGTTATATCTTTTTAAAATTGTCTATAATTGCATTGAATTTAATAGTTGAATGAAAATCTTTCAATTCAGTTTATGAAGTGTGTGGGCAATAATCAATTCAATTGAATTGAAACGTGAATGGGCTGCTTAAAAATGAAAAACGAACTTTATTATTGTTGCGGTATCAAATTTCAAGTAAACAAAGTTTCTTTTTTAATTTCTTTCGATGAAAATATTACGATAGTCTCAAAAATCGCTAGAGTATAGTTAATTTGCTCTGACGAGAAAAATTTTCTTAAAATATGTTGCGCAGAAAATGTTTATACATTGTGTTACGCAAATACTAATTTATTTTTTAAGCTATTTGGCATTAATATCTACAAAACGTACAGTTTGGCTTATATTTCATATATTCGTAGCCTAGCATCGGCTGCTCATTTTAGCAGAAATTAGCCGTAAAAATTTCGGCGGCGGTGGCTTTCAAATATCATCAGCGGCTCGACTTAGTCGGCTATAGCCGCTTCGGCGCAGGTCTCTGATTGTTAACCCCGAAAACCGGCATGCACTGTAGTTATCAGTGAGACTTCCCTTCCAGCGATTTTAGGTTTAAAACACAGGCAGAACGTTTCAGCCAAGGCAGGCTCTTCAACCATGATCAGAACCAATAGATATGCAAAGCAGAATCCCCCAGGGGCTTTTCTTATCCCCGTTCTGCCAATTTCAACACGGGTTTTGGAAGTCCACCACACCTAGAGCTTTGTTTACTAACTAGTATCTAGGAGGTTTTAAGGATGAAAAATCGATCTAGAGTATCCCCGGCCCCGGGAAGACCCATTTTGTCTCGGCTTTACTTTCATTGGTTCTCGCAAACGGCTTCAATGAATTTAATGAAAATAGTATCTAGAGTATCCTCGGCCCCGGGAATACCCATTTTGTTCCGGTTTTTACCCATATGTAATACTTTTATTAGTACTCGAAAACAGCTATAATGATTTTAGTGAAAATCAGTAACTAGGGGGTATTAGGGTAAAAAAAGTGATCTAGAATGCCTCGGGTCTAGAAAACCCATTTCGTCCCGGTTTTTAAAAATGTTTAATACTTTTACTGGTTCTCGAAAACGGCTTTAATGAAAATCAGTATGTAGGGGTTTTTAAGGTCAAATAAGTAATCTAGATAGTTCCCGGTCCAAGGAAACCCAATTTTGTCTCGGCTTTACCCATATGTAATACTTTTATTGGTTCTTGCCAACGGCTCTAACGATTTTAATGAAAATTAGTAACTATTGTGTTTTAAGGTAAAAAACCGATCCAATGATTTTGATCAAAGTCGTCATCTAGGAGTTTTAAGATCGAAAAAGCGAGTTGGTCGCGAAAACGACTAAACTGAGTTTGATTATTTTATTGATGAAGATTTCATCACAATTTTTTACGGGTTTTACTAACATTCGATCTTATGGCATATGAAATGTTTTCGAAAACGGTTTCAAAGAGTAAGTATCTGAAAGTTTTTGGAAACAAAACTCTATATTCGTTAGTCGCGTTTCTAAAAATTGTTGTTTTGCGCGGTTTTCACATACATATATGGTGAAATTTTGATATGGATACCAAATTAAAAATTTTTAATGAGAACACAGAGGTTGATTTTTTTTGGTGAGAAACGGAATAATAAATAAGCGAATATAGCAAATATTGCCCCTCACTCCACAAAATATATAAGAAAAACTGAAAAAGGTAGTCAAAGCACAATTTTAACTTGACTTTTGCAAATAGTGTAAAAATGGAAAAATCTTAAGAATTAAGCCAATAAAAAATTACAAATAGCCTGTTTTCTATGTTTTCCAGCTATCTATATGTCGACATTTCATAGCAACTACCCTAATCATCAGTAGACTTTGGAAATTTTTGAAAGATATTCTTAAACATTCAACTGTATATCCCAACAATCTTAATAAATTGTTGAGACTTTAAAAAGAAAAATGCTCTAATAATATCCGGCAAAACACAAAAAACAAGCTTTCACTGCCAAGAGGCTAAATATTAATCTCCAAATTGGGGTCGTGAAAGCAGAGTCGCCTTTAACGCTCGTAAGACCAAATGCTGTTAACACACAAACATACGGCCGCAAGTGCTGCATCATCTGTACTCATGGATGGTATAAATATTGAGGAATCGGATGCTCTTGATGTTCTTGGTATGAAGATACAGTGTGATGTTCGCTGGACAGAACACATTTTTCATGTCTCTAAAGAAGCATTCAAGTGTCTCGGTTTTTTGAAACGGTGTAAGATGTACTTCACTTCATCTGACCTCCTTACTATTTATACCACCTACATTCGACCGAAAATGGAATACAACTCTCATGTTTGGGCCGGTGCCTCAAAGTCTATTTTGGGGTTACTCGACCGTGTGCAGGAGAGGGCGAAGAAGCTCATCGGTGACAATAGGGTATCCAACTCTATTGACTCACTGGAGCATCGACGCAGTGTAGGTTGCGTTACTCTGTTCTATCATTACTACAATGGATTTTGCTCTGACGAGATCAGGGATCTTGTTCCCGAAACGCGCACATTTTTACATAGCACGCGCTCATCGTCCAGAGCTCATCCATTTGTGGTTGATTGTCCGAGGAATCGTACTACGCATTACAGAGAGAATTCGTTTTTTGGCCGTACGCTTCGTCTGTGGAACAAGTTGCCTGCAAACGTGTTTCCTGTCTGTTATAACGTTGGAAGGTTCAAGTCAAAAAAAAAAAATCAGTGTATTTTTGAAAATCTGAAAAATTGCTAAAACGATGCACAGATTTGTATAGTCACTATTTCCTCCAACTGTAAAGATGAATATATACATCGTCTTTTGATATCCACTTCATATTGGAATTTGCTTTCAATTTTATGTAATTTAAAATGCAATTATATGCTCCTTTATTGGCATTTTTATAAAAACAAAAGCGTACTATTGCATTCGTGATTAAATGAACAAACTGTGAACTCAACAAGTTGATAAACAACCAGACATAACTTTCTAGTGCCAACGACGAACACGATCAATTTTTTTGTTCTTGTTAAATTGTTAAATTTAACAATTCTATTTGGCACGAGCTCATTAAGTGTCATTTAAATGCAACACTGAATGTAACACAGCTAGTACTCTACAAGTGAAAACCAACAACAACATTTAACAGCAAACAAAAACATATTGTTGCTTTTATTTTGTTGTTGTTTGTACTGGTTATTAACACATCCAACAAACATGATCATGATTTATGATTTCATTTTCTTTGCTATTAATTTATTTCTTTGAACTTAAACAATCGACAATCGCCTGATTGTTGTGTGATTATTTGAACAAGACATTTTGTTGTTGTCCCCAGAGAGAAATACCATAATATTTTATGCCGCCAACAACAATATAATAAATAATTATTCGCCATCTTGGTGAATGAGAAACCGTTATATCAAAGCAGCTCCTGTAAGCAACAGCAATACAACAATGTTAATTGAAATGATCTAACCAGCAAAAAAAAAAAAAAAAAAAAAGACAGTGTGGAGGGCGATTGAAGCTTTTGCATTGATCGGTTGCAGTTCCAAACCGAAACGTTGTCAAACATGCACTAACGAGCTTTAAATGAAATCGAATATTAATCTTGATTTATAAATCAACTGCACCAAGTGCTAAAATAAACTTTAATAAGGTTTTCTTAAGCCCTACATTCGCAGTGAGAAGCTAGATTTTTTGCAATTTTTACCTCTAATGAATGAATTCTCTACAAGCTGGACTGATTAAATACGATTATTTGAACATGTGGTCAGCGTTGTCGCACCGTTTTTGGTTGCTTTTTAAAATTATTTGTGCGAAAAATTCTTTAGTAGGTGCGCGGTGCGCTTTTTTTTAAATTTTCGGTGCGTTTTTAAAAATTTGCTGGCACAAAATGAAATTCAACTCCACTTTTTGTTTTAATGTAAGAAAAAAGTTTAATCAAGTGTCCAACACTTTTACGTTTCATTTTGCGTGAAAAACGTACAAAGTTATATATATTATACACACTCTCGTTTTATAAAATTTGCTGTTTTTAGAGAGTGTTTTGCTATTAAACGATCAAGCCAAGTTTGTCAAATATTGCAATAAATGCAGTCACCTGAACAGAGAAGTTCGTATTTATGATGGCTCGTGAATTTGTTACGGCTTTGGTAATTAAGAAATTACCAAATTATTAAATAAATTATAAAGTTTTTCCAAAATGTTTGCATTCAATCTTTTATTTGTTATAATTTTGGTAAATTTCAATAAATTCGTTTAAGGACACCGCTTACACTGTGTTTGATAGAATTGCTATTAATCAAACTTGAAGGCTTGTAGTACGATTCTGTAACTTTTAATGATCCGATAATCGTAATGGTTGTATGCTCCCGAAATATAATTTTGACGACGGTAAGCAGGTATTTTGGGTCCCTGATAATAGGCAGTAAAAGTAAGAGCTGATTTCGGTCCACAGCAGACATAATTAAATTGTATTGGTTAATATTAAATTTGATAAATTATCGTTATTCTTATTAGAACTAACGGAGTCGTACTAGAGGCCAAGTTTGACAAACACGAACTACGAATTCTAGATATTGAACGAATTTGATGGCATGCCATCAGGCGGTGCTATCACACCTAGTTTGATTGTATAATAGTCGCTTAAAAAAGTAAAAATATTTTACTTTTTAAAATATTAAATAGGTTTTTAAAAATGAAAGAAAAAAATAAAAAATTCGGTGCTTTTTTATTGAAATAACGCGTTTTTTCCCCGTTTTGGTGCGTTTTGAAATTTCAAAGTTGACAGACAACGCTGCATTTTGTGCTTTATATTTTCTAAATTTCCATTTCACTTTACCAGTCAATAGCTGCTGACTGTGACCATTCAGCTAAACCTTCTAAAGAACTAAATATGCCCAGTATGTTGTTTAAATCATTGCCCAACTAAAAAAAAAAATGTCACTTGTAGTTATAAATCATTTGCGTGTGTAATGATCTTGCAAATCTGTTTCACAATATACGAGTAACAAACATGGTGTGGCTGTGATCATTCATTCACTCACAATAATTAAAGCGCAGCTTTTTGCAGCTCTTTGCTCCTTGCCAGCCAGCACTCTGTTCCATGCGTTACGTTTGTATGTCTTTCACTTGGTGTAAATTGTGTTCTTTTTTAAATGTTAAATATAAATAGCTTATGTCATGCCAAGGTAATGTGGTTAAATCAATTTGGTCAATCGATTTAACAGTATTTAATATCACTTTTGATCCACATTTATGTGACACGAGTCGAATGCTTAGATTATTAATTGTAAGCACGCAAGTTGCTGTCAGTTGTTGTAATTCAAAATTTGCAGACAATTTAATAAATTATTTTGCAGTAATTTGGCATGATCTTATGTGTACTCTATAAAGAAGAGAAATAACTTAAGAAGCAATTAAGAATATTAAAAGACAGCAAATATAGGCAAAGTTTTAAAATAACCAACCTTGCGGTGATTATAAAGAAAGACCACTACTCTGAATCGAACTATGCAGGATAACACCAGGTTGCCAAACAGATTCATATATAGCACAGATCGGCTGCGATAAAACGAACTTTAGTGTTGTCTTATTGAGTCTTTTGTAAGAAGTTATTTATTTATTTTTATTTTTATTTTTTTTCTCATTCAATTAGTTATTGAATCTTCACAAAGTGAACTAACAATAAGTATTCAAATCTTAATACTAAATACATAAAATTAATTAAGTCCATCCAATGCTAGACAAAAATGTTTTATTTTGCACGGTCAATATCAGTAAAATCACCTATTTAACGTTCTGATGGTGGCAAGGGTGTCTCTCCTTCTCAACCAAGAATGAAAATTCGTCTTTTACAAGAGGAACACACAGATCCTTGTGTATTCGTGAGTTTCTTACGTACCATGGAGCTGCAGTAATCGTTCGAAGAATTTGATTTTGTCGCCTTTGAAGTTTTTCAACGTTTGAAACGGAGGCGGTGCCCCATAGTTGCATTCCATAGCACCATATAAGTTTTAAAATTGCGTTGTATAATAAAAGCTTGCAATCCAGCTTCAATGTCGTTATTTATTGGAAATTTTTTCGTACAAAAACACATTAGTTACAACAGCAAAATTCTAAGTAACACAAGTAAACCCTTTACATAAGTAAGTACTCATTCAAAAACGTATTCCCAATGTGTAAAACGAAGTCAGAATGAAATTTAAAGTAAGACGGTCCATTATCATAAAAAACGAACTCTGTGTGTCTGACGTTTCACAAGACATTCGGCAGGGATAACATGATAGTAACGTACGGCAAAGCCGCCATCAATTTCCTGATTAGAATATATTCTAATTTCAGTTTGGTCCAAGAATGCCGTACATCATTAAACAAGATGGCGAGACCTTCTAACCTAATCGTAAAATGCATACGTGGACACAACGGCAAAAAGATTGCTGATGACCTAGCCTAAAGGGGAACAAGCCTAGAGGATAGAGACGTAGACCTTATTTGTGGAAAGGAATAAAACTCCACACGCCAAAAAGGGCCCATGAAAAATGGCTTATAGAGCCCAAATGCCTTATATCCAGGAATCTGTGGCCGGACATTAACTCTAAGCGATCGCGGGACCTATTAAAATTGCCCATACCTCACCTGAGAGTCACTGTAGCAGCCGTCACTGGATATTGCCCGTTTGGGAACCATGACAGGAGACTAGGCTTACCCTAAAATGACTTCTACAGAAGTTGCCAAGACGAGGAGGGGACTATCCTTTATGATATCTAAGCGAGAGAAGCTTCAAAACCCTAGCACGTCTGGCCACGGTCAATCCGGCCGCCCTAGCTTCTTTCATAAGGAGCAGCGGTTGGCTGGAACATCAGTAAGTAACGCCACTCTAAGTAGTTTCCCACCTTTTCTTTCCCGCTCACTCACTCCAACTATATCCCTCTAACTTCTTTTTTCACCTCTTCATTTCCACTTTTCAGGCAATTACAATGTGAAGGATCTTCAGAACCCCAGGGATCTGGAGAATCTAAGTCTTTCTGGAGAATCCAGCGGCCTGCCTAATTAAACTAACCTAAATGTGTGTCCAGGTTGATAAAATATGGACGGTATTACCACAAAATATAGAGATGTTAACAGTGAGGTTGGAATGAAATAAAATCAGGTTTATGGATTTTCGGAGAGGTGTCAGAACAGAGACAGATGTCAGAAATCCAAAAAGATTATCAGACCTAAACCAATTCACCCGTTAGCTCATCACTTCTGATTGCTTACATTACAGGTATCTGTTGCAAGGCAATATTTCCTCGGGGACTATACTTAGCTCCACGAAAATCGGCACGCACCATAATAATCAGAGAATACCCCACACTGCGATTTTCGGTCTTAACCACAGCCAGAACATTTAGGCTAGCTGCAGGCACCTTAATCGCTATCAGCATCGGGATGGTCTGCAGAATAGAATCACCTGGAAGCGTGGTATACCCCGTTTTGCCAATTAATCCCTGGTGAGGGCTTTCGGAAGTCGTATATAGCATAAGGCAGACATGGTACTTCCAGGGCTTGAGGAAGTCCAACATAGCCAGGCATGGTACTTCCTAAAGGTTTATTTACTACAACATATGAGGGTTCCTACCGCTCTATAACTCAGAAAGCAGCGTGTGCTAATTTAGTATACGCCAAGGCAAGACCTGCTTCTTGAGGCATCAGAACAGAGACAGCTTTCTCCTACTTACAAGGGCGGATTGATATTGAAGCTATCTAGCGCTAGATGGCAGCACACACAACATTTTTTTTAATCACCAATTTTTTCTTAATTTATGTTTAGTATTAAGATTTGAATACTTATTGTTAAATAATTTTTTGAAGATTCAGTAAAATAAATCCATGAAAAAAAGGGTTGCAAATTCTCAAGTTCAAATATTGGCACATCCTTTATTACGAAACTTATAGTTATATTCGGAAACACTTCCTCGTCATTTTTAATAGATGCTTATTCTGGTATTCCGCAGGGAACACACATTGGGCCATTATTTTTATCAATGATTTACCATCAACTTTTAATCTTTCTAGATGTTTGTTATTCGCTGATGATTTAAAATTGTACTCTTGTATCTCCAGTCTGGGAGACTGCCATAAATTACAAGCTGATCTTGATAAATTATCTAACCGGTATTCTGAAAATGATATACATATTAATATACCAAAATGCTCCTCGATGTCCTATACTCATATCTTAAGCCCATTTAAGTTCGATTATTCTATTAATGGCCTCTCAAGTAAAGGTTTTAGGCGTATTTTTGATAGTAAATTGAGTTTTTCTATGCATATTGATTATGTTGTTTCTAAAGCCTATTGTATGCTTGGTTTCGTACGAAGAAATTCTAAAGATATGAAGGATGCATATACCTTGATACCTTTATACATTTCTATTATCTGGAATCCCTATCATGTAGGTACATCTAATCGTATTGAACGTGTTCAGAAAATTTTTACTAATACCGCTTTAAAGTTAATATGGCCTTATGAACTGCCTTTTTATGACATCAGAAGAAAGTTATTAGGCTTGCAATCACTAAATGATCGCAGAACTTGTTCCTTGCTATTGCTGGCCTATAATGTTTTATCTAACGATATTGATTGCCTAGAATTAAACAATTATTTTACCTTATATTGTCCTACCAGAAAGAAATAATCGTTGTGTTTGAGGAGAGCTGTCTAATTAAGCGAATAATGAACCAATTGCAAGATAATTATATTTATAAAACAACTTTTCTTTGTTAAATTTTAAAGTTAGTTTTAGTTCCTTTAAATTTATGATATTTAACTATTTTAATTAAAGTGTTCTGTAATCTGTAAGAATATAATTCTGTAGATGAAATAGTAGATAAATAAATAAATAAAACGAAAATTGTCGCCAGTGACAATAATTTGTATTATTAAAACATTTTTCTTTACAATCTCATTAGTTTTTTAGACAAACAAAATTTTTGCAATTGTTTTCATTAGCTTTTTAGTACACTGATGTTCAGGTTGGCACCTATGAAATTTCGAAAACAGCTATTTTTGTTACTTACAGCTGTAAAATGTAAATATGCCATACGAGTATTAAACGTGTTGGCCAAATTAATTACTTTTAACGTCAATTAAGTTAAACATATTTACGGAATATTTTTATTTTTTTATTTTTCAACCAACCGCTAGTCTGAAAAATACGGTATTAAATATATTTTAATTTTTTTTTTTTAGCCCAAATATATAATTTATAACCAGTTTTAAATAAATAAGTAAATAATTGTTTTTACAAAAATTTCAAAAGAATTCCTGCCCATAAAATTAAACACTCTTTAAAGTGTGAATTACACAATAATCGAATATCCGCGCCAATATATCCTTCTTTTTATGTGCGAGTACACACCAAAGTGAGTGCTAAATAACACGAACATTGCATGTTTTCTTCCCGCTTGCCGCTGCAAAAACAGAAACAAAAAAGGAACAGCGTGCCCAACAAAACACACTGTTGTCATAAATTCAATATGAAATCATAAAATTAAATGACCAAATTGTGTTGCAAGTTGCGTATAAACAGCAGCAGTTGCAGAAACAAAGCAGCGCCACAAACTCAAATAGCTTCAACTCAGTAGTGCAACATAAACAGCTCGTAAAAAGTTCCAGTTTAAAGTTGATGATTATGATGTTGAAGCGGAACATTTGAACAGCAGAGAAAAAGGTTTAATACTCGTATTTCGATAATGGACACTACAGATCCAGACACCAATATATAATATTTATTGTTTAAGACACGAGACTGTGCGAAAATCGCTTGGGCAGATCATTGAAAAGCAACAAATAAATGGCCAACACATGGACATGAATATGGACACGAACATGAAATATAGACGCCCACTAAATTTAAAAATATGTATGTACGAGTAAGTACAAAACAACAATGTAGTTAGTGTTGGGCTTCAAGTGAAACTAGTGCGCCAAAAACTCAGAAAAAGTACGAGGGTTTTGTCTCAGCGATAAGAAATTTAAAATACATTTTTTATCCTGGACAAGTAAAGCATTAAACACATTGAAGCCAGCAGACAGCCGACTTCAATATGTCAAATATAAAATATATGCATTTAAATACGAATGTTTATTTAGACAACAGCAAGACGACACGACTGCAGGTTGTTGTCTAAGCTGATTTTTTTTGCCGCACTCGAATTAAACTAATTTCTATTTTTGTTGACTACAAAATAAAAACAGTGTGACCAATGTATAAAAAAAAAATGTAATAAAAAAAATTTTGCTCTTTGAAATATTTTATTTTCTAATAAAGCATAATACAACAACAAAATTTATATGGGCTTTTAAATAAATTAATAAATTTATTTGTGCATACATATTTATCCTCAAAATAAGAATGCCTAATTTTATAAAAGAACTAGTTAAGCGCCAAACAAACTACACAAACAGCTTAACAAACATGCAAACAAATTTGTACAAACATTTAGCATTGTTAAAGGGCTTGTTTACTTACATATTTGTACATATATTTGAAGCTTGTTTGCACAATTTTTGCGCAAACATCTTGAATGTTTGTGTTATCTAACGAAAACATTTTTTAATTTCAAAGAAAATTTTGCACAATGAAGTGATGAAAGATGAAGCACACAAAATGATTCATGAAATAGTTTTCTTGTTAGAATTTTTAGTATTGTATTAAATTGTAGAAATTGAAAAAACAAACAAAGATTAAATAAACGGAATATCAAGAAATAGAGGCTTAAACAAATTATAAAATGATTTATGTGTTGTAAACTTCATATGGTATACTTCAGTGTGGCCACCTTAGAATTTTTAGCTTTAAAAAATTACATTGTTTATATCACTGCTTCATGCAAAAAGTTCTCTCTAAAAAAAGGCCTTAAAATCTTAAAAAAAAACAAACTAATTAAAAAATCTTTTGTGTGCTACGCTTAATTCAGGTTAGGCGGGTCTTAAAAATTGAAAATATAATCTTTTGATCTACAATGGGAACAATATTAAAGAATTAAACATTTATATCGAATTTTTCAAAATTTGGACAAAAATAATTCGACTCCAGAAAGAAAAATGTATGTATATAAATTATAAATTCGTCGAAGATATGCAATTAAAACTACTCATAAATGGAGTAACTGGTATATATCTAAAGAGACTATACAAACCTTTCGGCAAACACGCGCTTTCCGTTTGTTCATAACGATATTAATAAATTTTTTTTCAACGAGATTACACAGCGATTATGCTGCGGCAGTTTTCTCGCCATATAGAGTTTACAACACATAAATCATTTTATAATTTGTTTTAGCCTCTATTTCTTGATATTCTGTTTATTTACAGCCTGTTCGACGATATCGAATGGAAATGTATGCGAAAGAAAGCTAGTCACTCACATTCGAATAAATTTGGGTTCGTCTATGCCATTATTGTTCGTTCGCATGAACTTATGTATTTCAATCAAATTTTGACACATCATTCGCATAGAATAATGTTAGAAAAAACCCAAATCAATTTTCTTTCGCCTATGGTGCGAATGAATTTATCCTTTCGACATCGGCGAACTGGCTGTTAATCTTTGTTTGTTTTTTCAATTTCTACAATGAAGGTAAACTTTAATACAATACTAAAGATTCTAACAAGAAAACTTTTTCATTATTCATTTTGTGTGCTTCTTCTTCCATCACTTCATTGTGCAAAATTTTCTTTGAAATGAAAAAATTTTGCGTTAGACAACATAAACATTCAAGATGTTTGCGCAAAAATCGTGCAAACATACTTCAAATATATGTACAAATAAGTAAACACGCCCTTTAACAATGCTAAATGTGTGTACAAATGTTTTTGCCTGTTTGTTAGGCTGTTTGTTAGGCTGTTTCTGTAGTTTGTTTGGCGCTTAACTAGTTTTTTTTTATAAAATTAGGCATTCTTATTTTGAGGATAAATATGTATGTATATACAAATAAATTTATTAATTTATTTAAAAGCCCATATAAATTTTGTTGTTTTATTATGCGTTATTAGAAAATAAAAAATTTCCAAGAGCAAAATTTTTTTTATTACATTTTTTTTTTAAACATTGGTCACACTGTTTTTATTTTGTAGTCAACAAAAATAGAAATTAGTTTAATTCAAGTGCGGCAAAAAAATCAGCTTAGACAACAACCTGCAGTCGTGTCGTCCTGCTGTTGTCTAAATAAACATTCGTATTTAAATGCATGTATTTTATATTTGACATATTGAAGTCGGCTGTCTGCTGGCTTCAATGTGTTTAATGCTTAATTTAAATGAATTTATGTTGCTGCCGTGTTCAAAATATTTCAGTAGTCACCTACACAACTACAATTGCCGGTTGCGGCATTTGCTGTTGTGAAGTCGTGTAGTCTGCTGTGGTCTGTGTGTTTAATACTTAAGTACCCTACCAGCAAGTTAGTAGTCGACTACAATTAAAATCAGCTGATAATTCACTTGTTTGGCCTAACTGCAAACTAGCTACAATATAATGCAGAATTTTGCCTAACGCCTCGTCTTCACGTGCCATCGACTTGAACATGACATGACCATAACATCGACAAAGCGAATATAAAAATAAGTTCATGTTCTTGATGTGGCGTATATGTATGTTCGGATCTACCTTATCAGGTTCGGCGCCATTTTGTGTATTTTTGTTCGTGACTTCATGGCGAACATCGATGCTCAACCATATGCTCGAGCATCGATGTCAGAGCATGAACGAAACATGAACATGAGCGGTCCACATTAGCCATTTGCGATGTTCGCCATGATGCTCATACCATGTTCATGGCTAATGGAGACCCCCAGTAATGAAAGTGTATTTATTATTCTACGCAGTTATTTAATTTCTTTTGGTTTATTTTAATGCGTAGTTTTGCTTTTGTTTCTTCGTTAGTCAACCGTTTGATATACTTCATTTGCTGGCAGAAGTTGAAAGACGATGTCTTTAAATACACGACGGCTTCTAACCGGTAGTAAAGATAGGATTCATTTTTAAAAATTTTACTCTATCTATAATAGAGTAAAATAACAATGAGTGGAATTATCATGCATATTACAACCCAGCAGCGAACACTGCATACCACATTACTTCTCTTCGATGATTTGTCCAACACTTTGTAATCAATGAATGATAACTTACAAAGTGTATTGCAGTAGTTTATGGAGTTCCCAAAATGAATTACGTTCATCTTTTGTATCACATTTATATATATGTATTTTATTTTTTAATTGTAAATCAAACGTTTGCCGTCTTTGTCAGACTACGTTGCAAAAATTTTAATTAACAAAATTAGGTAAAAGTGCTAGAAAACAATTTAAAAAAGGTAAAAGAAATATGAAACATTTAGTGACAAAATAAAAGAATGCAGTAGACAAAAAACAGAACAAATTTATTTAATTGAATATTCCCAAAAAACTGAAGTGCTCAGTACGTTGTTGCCTACTGCCGGCTTACAATGTATGCGAGATTGTATTCAAGCTGCCTACTGATAACTTACTGAGTATGTTAGGAAGTAATGAGCTTTTGTTGAATGAACACCTCACTAACTGGCTTACGTTGTGTGCAGGTGGTAGGCGTTCACTCTACAAATGCGGCAATGTATATGAACAAGTATACTCGGTTCGTATATGAGATGGTGTGCATTACTGACTTACAAGTGTCCCAGCGATCAAAGTTTCGCTTACAGAAGCGATGATCCGATGCCCTTAACAAGTGATAGTAAAATCAGTTGAATATTTATTAATTACGGTTTTTCCGGAAGCCCATTATCCGTGATGGAACTTATGTGGATTGCTAAAATGAGCATAGGAATATATTTAATGACACCATGGGACCATTTAGAATAAACCTGACAGGTACTGTGGTTCAACCAATCAAAACATTTTTACGAAATTAACTTAAGAATTTATGTTCACAGCTTTTGTTTTCTATACATTTTTGTCAGTCATATTTCGTCAAACCAAGGCAGCAAATCCATTGTAGACAATACAATGTTTTCATGTTTTGAGCCACCCTCGTAGGTGTCAGTTCGAGCATAACTCACCTAAAAACATATTTTGACAAAATGTAGTGTAAATTTCTTTAATCATTAAGATTGTAAATAATCACAGTTGTTGCTATTTAACCGGATCATTTACATTATTAAACCACATTTGTGGGCCGAGGGGCGAAGAGGGCAAGACATTGTGCATTGAACATCTGTAGAGTCTGAACATTGTTGTACTTGTAGATTGTGTTTTGTCTAAAGTATGTGTTTATGGTAATGTATTTATTTAAAAGTTATTCCAGGTTTTCGGTTACATTCAAATTTAATAAATAAAATGTTTAGCTAAAAGTTGGAAAAGGGGGAAAAAAAGTTTCCTTAAAAACAGTCTACGGAGTACTCGTACACAATTGATTTGGCCGGTAACAGCTTTTGGCAACAATTGATGTCGTGTTGTTTATAATTGAATAGCAACAGCAACAATAAATGCAACAGCAGCAGTAGTTTTCCTTTTAAGTTTTATTTGGCATTTTTTTTTTTTTTTTGTTTCTTGCAAAAAATCAAACTTAAAATTGATCAGTATAATTGCGTGTTAATGTCCCATGGAGAAGTATGGTATGGTATCAAAAATAAGGGTGTTGTAGTGAAAGGAGTTTTACGTTTGCGGCTTTGAAAGGCAAAAGAATTAAAATTTGTTTGTGAAACTGAAAATATGGAGAAGAGCGGAACAAAGCGTGCTTTTTGCCTCCATTAGACTGAAATTAAATAGAAATTGACTTCTTATTGCTACAATTTATTTTGTTTATATGAAGGAAATGAATTGCAACAAAGATGCCCAAGATGCGCAAGATTTACATTTTTCGCCATTAGCACAGTTTATGTGCCAGCAAACCTAAAAAACAATTCGATAGCTTAATGTGAAAGAGGACGCGTCTTCATTATGGAACAATATTTCAAAAATAACGCCATGAAAAACATTTTGACCTGGATGGCTTTGTTAAACCACATGCTTCTGAGAACACACATTCACAACGTGTTTGATGTGGGGTTTGGGCTAGAGGCATTATTGCACTCTGCTTACTTACGAAACAATAAGAACGCAACAACAACAAAATCGTTGGTGATTGATTTACTTGGAATTTTTGCGTTCTTCAAACAACTTACGAGTATGTTTGTTTGCTTGTGTATTAAGTTGCCAGTTTTATTTTGTTTGTGTTGACGTGCGTGTAAAACTCAAACAGATCAACGGCTCACCCATTGGGATAGATGTGATAAAAATTCCTAACAATATATACTAAATAACTTAAAATTAAAATCCCCGTCAATCTGTATGATCTACCAGAGTTCTTTGACCTTGCCGGTTCTGTTCTTTTAACTCTCTGGACTGGTGGTCTGTCCTGAAACGCCCTCGTTATGGTTGATATACTAATTGCGATTCATTCTTGTATTATCAGTTACTGATAAAGCAAACGCCGATTACCGGTGGCCTTTTTCGTGAGATCAAATCTTTTTCAAGGTGCTAGTTCAAGTTGTCCAATCTTTGATTTACCCAAAATTATCCTTTTTTATACCCTTCACAAAAATGTAAAGGGTATATATAAGTTTGTGATTCCGTTTGTTATTTCTACAGTTTTTACTTGCGACCCTATAAAGAATATACATATATTCTGATTCAGAATTAATGGAAAAGTCGATTAAGCGATGTCCGTCTCTCCGCTGTTGAAATACCGTTTCTGAGAAAACCATTGACTTAGAAACTTTTTTCTTTTACCCCATCGATTCATGGGTTTGCTATTGAAATTTAGTTATATCGGTTTACATATAGCTGAGATATATAAAAAATTGCGAAAAAAAATCCATTTTTTTTTTTTGCAATTTTGTATGGAAATGTTTGAAAAAACAAGTAAGAGCGTGGTAAATTCGGCTGGGCCGAATCTAAAATACCCTTCACAATAGTCACGTATAAAAACGCGGTTTAGGCTATATCTCCGGTATATATGTACCGATATCGGAAATTTCCATTTTCCATATTTATATAACCTTATTTCGTTACCAGAACTGTTTTTAAGCAAAAAAAAGTTTTTTAAGTTCACTTACGCGACATTTTCACGAAAATCGCGGTTTAAGCTATATCTGGGGTATATATGGACCGATATCGGAAATTTTCATTTTCCATATTTGTTTAACCTTACTTTATTACCGGAACTGCCTTTGAGCAAAAAAAGTTGTTTAAGTTTACTTACGGGACATTTTCATGAAACACCCGTTTTAGGCTATATCTCGGGTATATGTGGACCGATATCGGGCTTTTCATTTCCCATATTTATCTAACCTTATTTTATAACCAGAACTGTTTTTAAGGAAAAGAAGTTGTTTAAGTTCGCTTACGCGGCATTTTTATGAAAAACCCCGTTTAGGTTATATCTCGGGTATATATGGACCGTTATCGGAAATTTTCATTTTCCATATTTATATAACCTTATTTCCTTATCAGAACTGTTTTTAAGCAAAAAAGATGTTTAAGTTCACTTACGCGACATTTTCATGAAAACCGCGGTTTAGGCTATATCTCGGGTATATATGGACCGATATCGGGAATTTCCATTTTCCATATTTATATAACCTTGTTTCATTACCAGAACTGCTTCTAAGCAAAAAAAAATTTATTTAAGTTCACTTACGCGGCATTTTCATGAAAAACCCGGTTTAGGGTATATCTGGGGTATATATGGACCGATATCGGAAATTTTCATTTTCGATATTTATATAACCTTACTTTATTACCGGAACTGCCTTTGAGCAAAAAAGTTGTTTAAGTTTACTTACGGGACATTTTCATGAAAACCCCGTTTTAGGCTATATCTCGGGTATATATGGACTGATATCGGGCATTTTCATTTTCCATATTTATCTAACCTTATTTTATTACCAGAAATGCTTTTAATGAAAAAACGTAGTTTAAGTTCGCTTACGCGGCATTTTCATGAAAAACCGCGTTTAGGTTATATCTCGGGTATATATGGACCGTTATCGGAAATTTTCATTTTCCATATTTATATAACCTTATTTCCTTATCAGAACTGTTTTTAAGCAAAAAAGATGTTTAAGTTCACTTACGCGACATTTTCATGAAAACCCCGTTTTAGGCTATATCTCGGGTATATATGGACCGATATCGGGCATTTTCATTTTCCATATTTATCTAACCTTATTCTATTACCAGAACTGCTTCTAAGCAAAAAAAAAGTTGTATAAAGGTTCGTAATTTAAGAGACACGTGTTTAGGTTGACGGTCCAATAATGACTCCTTTATTTATCATCTTCTTACATCTATCTTCCTTACGCTAAGAGTTGTATACTAACGTAGTGTATGTGTATGACGAATCGTTGCACTAAATAGCATTGCGTGAGAGTTGCCATTACAGTTGTTTAAGTTCGCTTACGCGGCATTTTCATTAAAAACACGGTTTAGGCTATGTCTCGCGTATATATGGACCGATATCGGGAATTTTCATTTTTCATATTTATATAACTTTATTTTATTACCAGAGCTGCTTTTAAGCAAAACAAAGTTGTTTGAGTTCGCTTACGCGACATTTTCCGAAAAATGTATCATTTTTTTCAATTAATTTTATATTTTACATTAGATTCTTTTGAAAAAAATAAAACTCCTAATTGTCACCAATTATTAATAAGGGTGTCTATTTTCACACAATGGAAAAACAGCTACGCTCCTGGTTAACTGGCAACAAATATTATATATCTCTCACTGAAAAAAAAACTTTCTGAACAATTAATGGCTTTAAACATGCAAACTTTTTTCTTTGCCTGCTCAAATATGATCAGGAAATTTAAAGTGATTGAATTTAAAATATAAAATTAAGTTTTTGCTTGCAATCCAACAGTTACAATTGGTGAGATAATTTTCCTAGAGGCAATTTTAAACACCTCCCCACATCTCTTTTGGAAGAATTATAAAAACACAAATACAGTACTGAAAGATAAATAAAATACTACAGAATTGCAAATCTAAAGCACTGTAAACTCTTATAATCTAAGCTTTCATTATACAGCTTACAGTACAGAAATTTTTTTAAATAAAGTTTAAAATTTCTATTTAATTTTTTTTACGCATTTTTTATTTATTGAATCTTCAAAATGAACTAACAATAAGTATTCAAATCTTAATACTAAATTTAAAATTAATAAAATAAAAATATGTTTTTACTTAAGTCCAGCCAGTGCTAGACAAAAAGCTTTATTATGGGGAAGCTATTTCGGTAGAATCACCTATTGAGTAATCTGATGGTTGCAGCGGTATCCCTTCTTCTACGCCGAGTGTGGCCGCCAAAATTAAATATTGCGCTCAAGAGGGTTTGGATAAAGTTCCAGTTTACTGACATACCTCGTCGCGTACTTAGAAAATTCCTCTTTTACCAGCGGAACACTCAGATCTTTATAAATTCGTGAATTTTTTACGTACCATGGAGCTGCAGTAGTCGTTCGAAGATTTTGGTTTTGTCGCCTTTGAATTTTTTCAATATTTGACGCTGAGGCGGTGCCCCATAACTGAATTCCGTAGCACCATATAGGCTTTAGTATTGCGTTGTATAACAAAAGTTTACAATCCAACTTCAATGTCGAGTTTCTGCCCATAAGCCAATTTAGCTGCGCTGCTGAACTGCTTCAATGTGAGACTTCCACGTTAGCCTAGGGTCCAGGTGAATACCAAGGTACTTGACTTTATTGTGCTGCGGAATAGTTGAGTTGTTTATTAGGATAGGTGCACATGTTTGCTTACACAGTGTGAATGTAACGTGAGTACATTTCTGTTCATTAACTTTGATTTTCCAAAGTTTTAACCATTTCTATAATATTGAAATATATTCCTGTAAATTTCGTGAAGCTAATTCGTGGTTTTCATGAACACTCAAAAGCGCTGTGTCATCTGCAAAGGTAGAAGTGTGGATTCCGGATGTCGTTGGCATGTCGGAGGCGTAAATCAAATATAAAGTAGGCCCCAGTATGCTGCCTTGGGGAAATCGTGCCTCGATTGGCTGAGTTGGGCTTATAAAGTCGCCTTCTCTGATAACAAATTTCCGCCCATATAAGTAGCTTACCAGAAGCTTGTGAGTATTTGCAGGCAAGTTTAACTTAATTTTGTGCATCAATCCGTCGTGCCCCACACTCTAACAAAAGCTTGGGAAATGTCAATGAATAGAGCCGAACAATACTTTTCGTCTTCGAAAGTCTGTCTTATGACGTTGACTAGTCTGTGCGTTTGTTCTATGGTGCTATGCTTAGCCCGAAAGCCAAATTGATGATCAGGGATGCATCCCACATTGTTCAATGTTGGACTCAACTTCGCCATTAACAATTTTTCGAACAGTTTTGAAATTGTTGGTAGTTGACTTATTGGTCTATATGATTCTACTTTAGTGGGATCCTTCCCTGGCTTGGGTATCATAGTAATCATTGAGACCTTCCACTCTGCAGGATAATACTCAAGGCGTAAAATGGCGTTAAAAATAAAAAGTAGAGCTCTTCTAGCTACACGAGGTAGCTGCTCAAGCATTTTACCAGTAATTTGATTTGATTTCCTGGGGTTTGTATTACAGATAACGTTTTCGACATCTTGAAAATTAAATCTCAAAGACACAGGAGGTCTAACAACATATACTGGCAATTCCGCTGTATTATTCGCTGAATCATTTGTAATAAAAACGTTTCTCAAATGATCGACATTCCCTTTTCAGAATCGCTTCTTGCCCAGTCACCAGTTGAAGTTCGTATACTTTTTTTTTTAGCCCAAACCATTCTATTGCATGAAATGTAATATAATGAAGTGCTATGATGGTCCATGAATTGAATTAGTCACGATTCACTAGCGCTCACGAACAGATGTAAGGCTCACACAGGTCGCAACTTCTGTCATATGTTTATAGCCCTGGCTGAAGAACTCGAGACTTCTAGTCCCTCCTATATGCAATTTCTAAGACAGTGAATGGAAGACAAGCCTTAATGAGCTAATTGTCCGAAGCCCATTAAGAGCATCAGCGCTTAACGAACTCACAAGCCCTCGAGAACCGCTATGCGCCATACGAGTAGTTATATAAATGAAGACAAATACCCCGCCCTACGATTTTCGGTGTAAGCCACAGTCAGAACATTTTAAGTGAGATGTTGGCACCTCTACCATGATCCCATAAGAACCTCTCTGGGCGTTTTCCAACGCCTGTTCTGTAAGGTAAAGTAGAAAACCCATTTAATTTATTTATTGGAAATAGTAACTTTTGTTTATTTATTATTGAAGGCCAGTGATTATTTCATAGATGTCAGAAAATTCCCTTAACTTTGCCTTTGATCACATCTTTATAGTTTGTGAAAACGAATACTGATTACTTCACTTATTTGCGTATGTATGTATATTTATGTAACTTTGTAAAACTTGCTTGAAATTCTTTTAAAACATATCTACACATTATGTATAAGATTCGCGTATCGACATCCTTAACGAGATATTCTTCTTTACTTAATATATTCCTTCTCGTTTAAAATTTACTTCGTACTTGAGTGCATTGAAACAGAGATGGAGGTGACAAGATCTTTACAAGTCATGATTTTTGCGTAAAATATTATTGTGCTGTGGCCATCAATCCAATTAAGGTACAAAATTTAAACTGCACACAAAATTCAATCATGAGTGAAGGAAATTTATGCAGAAGGCAGAGTTAAAAAGGATTGATTTCTTTTGTGTTTATTACTGCGTTACTGAACTGGACTGGGACGTACCTTAACGTAAAGGATTTTTGTACTGTCCTATGGAATTTGGGGTTGTCACGTATCTTAAAGCCAAAATATTAATAGTCCCAGAGATGAAAAGGTTTTATGTCGTAGATAGAAAAAATAAAGCTAAAAGCAAGAAAATTATTAAGGCTGAAAGTTATCGTTTAATCGCAAACTTTTTTCACTTTCACGAGGTCTGATAAAAAAATTACCGTTATTTTCAATTTTTTCAAAAAGTATATATTTATTCCTCAGATATAATACACTTATGCCAATGTTTTTCCAATCCTCGAAACACTTCTGAAACACGATTTTTGGGTATCGCCAACAACTCCTGTTTCGATTTTTCTTTTATCTCCTCAATCGTAGCAAAACGTTTTCCTTTCATCAGTGTCTTCACTTTTGTGACGACGAAAAATTCAGCGGTTGCCAAGTTCGGTGAATACGGTGGTTGAGGCATGAAAACGGTTATTTTTATGGCCAATAACTCACGCACAAGCATCAATGTGTGAGCTGGTTCGTTATCATGGTTCAAAATCCATAATTGTTTTTGCCAAAATGCTGTGAGTTTGTGACGAAATTGCTTCGCGCAAACGACACATAATTTCAAGGTAGTATTCCTTATTGACTGTACGACCTTGTGGCAAGCATTCATGATGCACCACGCTATTGCAGTCGAAGAAAATAGTGAGCAAAATCTTCACATTCGACCGAAATTGAAGTGCTTTTTTCGGTCTTGGCTCTTCTGAACGCTTCCATTGGCATGATTGGGTTTAGGTTTTAATATCATAGACATACACACAGGATTCATCACCAGTTATGACCTTTTTGAGGCAATATGGATCGTTGTTGACGATGTTCAACAGCTCCTGTATGATGTACGTGCGACGTGTTTTTACTCTAAATTTAGTAAAAAAATCGTAGAGCACACAAAAACACGACTAATCTTTTTATCTGTTCATAACAAACTGAAAATCCGAAATGGCTGATATTGGCCACATATATAACAGACCTGTGTACCAACATAACAGAAAAATGCGAAAATCGAACATACGTGACTCACAAAGTTTGAAAATAACGGTTATTTTTTATCAGACCATGTACATATCTGTGTTTTCAACTTTTACTTTACTCTCTCTCTCTCTCTCTATCTCTCTCTCTCTCTCTCTGAGAGCTTTGGTACAATTCATTTTCGCGAATTAACAACCTCCCGACATGTGCTGTTGTCTTGCAACAGATACCTGTAATGTAAGGGACCTGAAATGATGGTTAGAGTTGGCTAAGGGCTGACGCTCTTAATTGTCTTTGGCCTACCAACTCATGTAGCCTTTTCTTCCATTGGCTGCTGGGAAAATGCATACAGGACCGATTAGAAGGCCCCAATACTTCAGCAAGTAGCACGAAATGGCGACCTGTATGAGCCTTGCAAGCCACATGGGGGCGCTAATGAATAATTTACCCCGTGGAATTGGTCCATCATCAGATAAGGCCGACAAAGCAGGTGCTGATGCAAATCACAATCCATTTCCTTTTCCTTCTGAGATAAAAGGCAAAATGGTCAAGTATTTTCAGCCGTATTTTAAACGTATTTTTACTTTTTACAATTAATATTAATGAATACTGAATTTAGCACATTATTGTTGCCTTAAGAATTCACTAAATGAATAAATAAAAAAATAAATAGATAAATAAATAGATAAATAAATAAATAAATAAATAAATAAATAAATAAATATATAAATAAATATATAAATATTAAATATTAAAGTTCACAAATTCAAAATTGTGAAAACGTCCGGCTTCATGAACAAAAAATTTATTTAAAAATTAAGAATTACAACAAATTTAGAAAATTAAAAGTGAATCCCAATTTTAAATTGAAAACCAAAACCTCAAAAGACAGAAAAGTGATCACTGGTTCACTTTCGATCCGGGATAATTTTCCTTTTTTTTTGCGTATGGAATCATTTTACATTAGGGCGATTTCTTATAGAACCGAATTGTAAACATTTCATTTGCTTAATTTTTATTTAAATCACAGTTTGCTCTTCAAAATCAAGTTATTCCCTTACATACCTGATCATTATATGAAAAGTTTTAATATATTTTGACTTTGTTAAGAAATGTGTCCTTGCTCTGTTTTTTTTTACTTTTTTTTTTTTTTTTTTTGTTATTTTTGCTTTTTTCAATTTGCTGGCAAATACTTTTTATTTTGTTTCGCAGGTTCTTTTTGACTGTCGTGTTTTGTGGCAAGGTGACACTGTATTCACAAATTGGCTGCTTTGGCGAAGATCATTAATCATTCAAATGCTTGCAAATGCACATTGTATTGTTTGAAACAATGGCGATTATTGATTCCAAAAATATATGTTGTTGGCTTTGAAAAAGTTCGAAAAAAAATTTGTGACATTGAAGTAATTGGATATTTTTTTTAAAGAAAAGCAAAATTGTTAAAAATTTACTTACGGTAGATATTGAAAGGGTGTTCCTAAAGTCGTGAGTCTTAAAAAAATTTTAAGAAAAAAAAATATATATATGACAGCCGTGAGCATGATGTCCAAGTCGTAATTTAGTGTGCTGTTTAAAATTTTAGTCAGCAGAGATTTTCACGGTTTAGTTGGACAAATCAAAAAATACAGACTAAACAGTACTTTTAATTTCTTGTTAAAAAAAATTAATAAAAAACAAAATAATATAAGATAAATAACATAGTAAAACATTTTAATATATGAAATCTAACATGAAATGGGAAACAAAAAGGCTCTTAAAAATAGCGCAAATAGGTATCTCACGAATAATGTTGGCAATGTTGGCTTCCAGTGCGTCAATCGCAGCAGGCTTGTCGCTATAGACATTAGCCCCACAAAAAATAGTCTAGAGGCGTTAAATCGCACGATCTGGGCGGCCAATTGACTGGTCCCAAGCGTGAAATAAACTGTTCACCGAACTCGCCTCTCAATTGGTCCATTGTTTCGCGTGCTGTGTGGCATGTGGCACCGTCTTGTTGAAACCACATGTCATGCAAGTCAAGCTCTTCCATTTTGGGCAAAAAAAAGTTTGTTATCATCGCACAGTAGTGCTCACCATTCACAGTAACGTTGTGATTCGCATCATCTTTGAAGAAATACGGCCCAATGATGCCGCCAGCCCATAATCCGCACCAAACGGTTGTTTTTTGTGGATGCATTGGTAGCTCTTGCAATGCGTCTGGCTGCTCTTCACTCCAAATACGGCAGTTTTGCTTGTTCACGTATCCATTCAACCAGAAATGAGCCTCGTCGCTGAACACAATTCTTCGATAAAAAAGTGGATCTTCATCTAACTTTTCAAGAGCCCATTCACCAAAAATTTGGCGTTGTGGTAGGTCGTTTGGCTTCAATTCTTGCACCAGCTGTATCTTATAAGGCTTCACATCCAAATGGAGTAACAGAGGCCCAATTGCTGCGAACGGCGCCGAATAGATAACTCACGGTCATCACCAACACTGGCCGATACGGCTGCGATATTTTCTTCAGTTCGCACTCTACGTAAGCGTGTTGGTGGTTTAATGTCCAACAATGTAAATTTGGTGCGAAATTTTTTTACAATAGCCCGAATAGAAGCCTCAGTAGGTCGATTAAACTGACCATAAAATGGAAGATGAACTTTCTTAACAGAGCACGCATTTTGGTAATAAAATTCAATAATTTGCAAGCGTTGTTCGTTTGTAAGACGATTCATGATTAAATTATAGACCAAACTGAAGATGTTTGACAGTGACACAAGACACAAAACGTGCGTAAGCTGTCAAAACTAGTGTTGCCAAAAAGATAATAGCAAAAAAATCACTTATATCCTTCAAACTAGAATTTTTTGTGCTATTTTGCTCTAAGCGCCATTTACAGGCGTATAAAGGAAACTTTCAATGTAAAACGCTGAAATTGATTTTCGATTGCCATTTTGTTCTACGTTTAGTTAATATTGCTGAATATAAATATTTTTCAAAATGTGTTGCTCTTATAAAGAATTCGTAATAGTTTTTTTTCTTTCCAAATGGAAGAATACTGTTGTAAAGTCTACTTTCTCTTTCTCATTAAGAGACGGAAAGAGTAACGTAAACAGAATTTAAAAAATGTTATATTAACAGCCAGTTCACCGATGTCGAAAGGATAAGTTCATTCGCACTCTAGGCGAAAGAAAATTGGTTTGGGGTTTTTCTAACTTTATTCTATGCGAACGATGTGTCAAAATTCAATTAAAATACATAAGTTTATGCGAACGAACATTAGTGACATAGACGAACCCAAATTCATTCGAATGTGAGTAACTGACTTTCTTTCGCATACATTTTCATTCGATATTGTCGAACAGGCTGTAAGTAGTGTTTAGTCTTTCGTTCTGTACACACGTGTTTTTCATTGTCGTCCGTGTTTTCTATACTTATACTTATTTATTTATTTATTTCTAATATGCTTATGGAATAAAAGACCCTACAGGCTAACAAAATGTTAATTAAATAGTAAATCATATAGATCCTTATAATCTAGTAACAATTTAAAATCATTAAATGGAAGTGAAAAATCAACATTTATTAATATTATTTAAAGTGCTCAAAGCACGGAGCATAGGTTCTCGAATAGCGTAATTAGTAACACGTGTTGAAATGTAGAATAAATTTTTACTTTGGCCTGTCTTTCTTCGAAATCAATCACTACACGATAAGTAGTTCGCTTCGTCGGCATGTTATTTCTCCAAAAAATTTCACTTATGTAACCTCCTCAGCGTCACAGAAATCGATGATTGGCTTTGATAAAATGTTTTAACGATTAAAACACGTTGGTTTTTCAAATATTTTTCCACAATAAATTTGGCAGGTGTCGACTTCACGACTGCCAGATATGAACTGTCAAGACTAATGTATACCAAACTGGCGGCAAAACAAAGTATACTTTCCTGGCGGCCACCCGGTTTTATAATTTTTCATTGCAAGCAAAAGTATTAAACAAAAGTTTTGTTGAATTTAAAAAAAGATTATTGAAAAAAAGTCATTATTTTATACAAACACATTTTATTGACTTTGTTTACAATAATTTTATTTGTATAATCTAGAGCAGGGGTGCCCAAACGATGTTTATGGAAGAGCAAACACCAATACATTTGAGGAAAACGACTTTTCTTTAAAAATTTTTGTTGTAAACGGCAAAACATATTAACAAAAACAATATTTAAACTGAAAATCGATGTCGTCAATGTTTACCAGCAAAGCATGAGGAATTGTTGTTGCTTACAATGTGTGTACAAAAAAAAACGACAAAAAAATATTTAAGACAAAGTTGTTCATGTATTTTTCATTGCTAGTACTAAGTGCAGAGTCAATGTATTAAAGAGTACAGCCTCATAGCTAAGAGCTTGAACAAAAACAATTGAGCCTCAAGCGCATAGGGTTTGGGCACTTCAGATCTAGAGTTTTTCATATCCATTTTAGTCAATTGAAATACGCAGAATTAAAATAGCAGAGAAACTTGTTTAAACATTTCTCTTTCAGCGGGAAATTTAAATCGCAAACAATTTTAACGCAATTCAAAAAACACTAAAACAAACAACCCTTTCAAACATTTACACAAGTACAAGCTGCGAGTTAGATTTTCTTGCAGTTGTCACAATTAAAATTGAAAATTGCGCAAAACAGTTTTCCCACGTTAAATATTTTTGTTCAAAGAAAAAAAAATGATACACGACATCCTTCGTGTAAATAAAGAAAAAGAAAACAAAATAAATAAAAATCTTAATTACAACAAAGCACAACAAACAGCTGGCGAAAAAGAGAAGCGCAGTTTGCCGATCTACAAAAAGTCACAAAAACACTTTCTGCATTTTAAATTTGAAACATATAATAATAGAAAACGGCGCCTTGTAGTCTTTTGTGTTCGAAACGAAAATCAGTTTATTGTTTTTCCCTAAAATGTACGAGAATTACACTCTCCGGTGGCTGCTGGGTGATCGCTACTTAATGAAACCAACAAAAAACATTATTTAAAACATTTTCCCCTTTTTTCTTGATTTGTGCCCATTTTTCTAATACGTAAGAATGGCATGAAACAACAAACAACTTGAGTGAAAAAAAAAGAATTTGTAAATTTAACATTTCAATACATGATTTTTTTCTAATCATGTTGATCTTGTTGATTCTTTTGTCTTGCCGCAAAAAGAATCAAACGTTGCGTGTTAATTTTTCAATTCATAACTCAAAGTACTGAAGGGTTGTATAAGAATGTTGCCAAGATGTTTGATATTTATCGTCACCACCTTTAAAGTCTTTATAAAATGACAACAAGCAAAATAAACAAAGAAAAGAAAAAAAGGATTTGCAAAACGCTACCTCAAGTCCTTTGGGTGGTTTTCCGCTTGAAATGCTGTCTGGATTAAGAACGTTAACTTCCAGTGGCAATAATAGTTTTGCATTTCAATTGACATCATTATGTCATTAAGGTAAACATTTGTAATTGTTTAAACTATTAAGGGTTTGTCGGCTTTGTTCTTATTATGAGCAATCCTGAAAACATGTTGTAACAACCTTTTATTGCGCACTGTACTGTTAATAGTATTATTGAAAATAATGTGAAAACTGTAAAAAATCTGAAGTTTAGTTGGTTGAATCATTTCCTAAGTATCGGGTGGTTAAATTTCAAGGGCCGATGTTGAATGTGAACCACACCTAAACGCCAAGTTTTTTTCCGAATTTTATTTGACATTTCTCTAATTCAGACTTAATCAATTTGAACCATGGAGAGATACACAATCCAACAACAATTCTGAAATAATATTCGCATAAAAATAAATTTTTGTCCAGCACTGGCAGGACTTTAATCACAATTTTTTTTTTAGTATTAAGATTTGAATACTTATTGTCATTACATTTTTTATGTAGTTTCAATAAATAAAATAATAAAGTTAAAAAAAAAAATAAAAAATTAAATTACTATTCGAATAAACATTTATTCGATTAAACTTTTCTAACCTTTAGAAGAAGTAAATTGTATAAGCACATGATAGCTTAAGGAGATAAATTGTCTAATAATAAATGATTCATTCGAATTATGAATACTTAAATGAAAGCGAATAAAGGATAGTTCGATTAATAATTATTTTATTTATTTCAATTGTATAAAAATTTTGAAAATAATTGCAGAGATTACAATTAATTCCTACTTCCCCTCTTTGGGCTGCACAATAAACTGGAGAAGACAACTTTGACTTTCCAATGGAGTTCAAGTTGTTCAGTTGGAGTGGAATAGATAAAGATGTTACGAATTATCTATATCTAAGGCCGGGTACATTTACTCACCTTTGGGAACGGTTTTCCAAGCGATAGAATAATAAGCGTAGTTGATTCTTTGCGTACAGGTTTATTTAGATGAGTAAACGCTATGACTTACACCATACGCACTGTTGCCAGAAATGCAGATATATCTTCATTTTGCAGATTTTTCCTCTCTAAAAACACTAAATGACGATTTAAAGATTTTTTGCCTAAAAACGCAGATTTTTAAAATTTTTAATAATAAAATAACTTTTTGTACTTTTTCTCTTATATTTCTACTACCTTTTCTTTACGTTATGTTAGAACGAAAATATCAATCGTACATGTTATAAAATGGACAAAATGGAATGACATCTTGCGCATGTTTTTGAATGTTATGTAAGAAAATTAAGCGAAATTTTGAAAAAATTAGGTATGAAATCTACCTGCAGTTAATTGTTTTTGGACTCGAAGTTTGAAAAGTAACTTTGCTAAAGCAACTTTGGCAAGTTTCTAGAAATTAATATGACCTTATTTATAGGATAATTCAAAGTATTTATTTATTATAAAAAATACTTTGAATTTTAAAGTTTCTACCAAAACCATGTTACATTTTTACGACGATTTTTTGTATTTTTCTTTAATTTTAATTTTTTTTTTTTTTAATTGTCGATAAAAAATTTTTTCTCCTCTTTTCATTCTGTTGCTAAAATCGATGCCGTTTAGACATGGATTTAAACCATCCTGTAAATCTGCTCTATCTAAAATATTTATTTATTTATTTAACTATACTCGTACAGTGGCAAATAAATTTGTAAAGTATAGGATGCACAGCATGGGCGGGGTAACGACAGTAATAATAGTAATTTGCAGCGCCGCGGTGATTAACTTCACATAAGAAAGTGTCGCGTGGCTAACAAAGGAATACCTCCAAAAAACTGTAAACTAATACAATTAGCAAAACTCTCGAAGAAATTATTACAATAACACGAGAGCTGTTCTCCAGCCCAGAGCTATATTTAAAATAAAACCAGCTAATTCTGACATAATTTTCAAATTCTAACCGAGTTTATTAAATATCTAATGATTTTAACACATTCATCAGCAAATGTGGAGAGAATATTCAGCTAGGTAAATTTTAACAACACAGAGGTCCGAATATACTTGTAGATCGATATACGTGTTTAGGCATTAAATCAATTTTAACAACTTGCATATATGTTTGTTTTCTCCTTAAATCTATCTGTGTTTTAATATTCTGAAATGCATAATTTCTATCAATATGTTGTTAGTATTTTTAAAATGATTTTCGTTGATGAAAAAGGGCATATTAATAAGAGTTTGAAGATTTTTTGAAGATTCGGAAAATAAAGTGCAGATTTTGCAGATTTTTTCATGAGAAATTCTTGAGTTTTGCAGATTTTACCTCTTAAAATTCTGGCAACCCTGACCATACGTTTAAAAAGGTTTGAGAAAAAAAAGATTTATAATTCAAATACAATTCCAACGTATGTGTAAAAAGAGATTAATAATTTGTGCTAGGAACACAACTGCGACGAACGACGAATATTTGGTCGCGAATATTCGTCGTGAAAAATAAAACACATTGTTGTATATGAAAATGCACACAATCATGGTGTTGGTCGAAATTCGTCATACTCAGCGAAAGTTGAAATACATTCATTTCTAATTGTTTCGTCAGCGAACAACGAACAAAGCAGTATCAGGTGACCAGGTTTCTTACATAAAAAAGTATTTTTGATTAAATACTTTTTATAAATTATATTAATCCATTTAGTAAAATATGAAGATAATCTCAAAATATAAAGCAACTGAGATAATTTCTTCAAAAATCCTTCTTTCGAGTGGTATTTTTATAGGTTTACGTTTAATATGGCCACCTTAGTATTTATATTCTTTTTTTTCTTTGCACGGAATGTAAACAATGTTCGTTGACATTGTGCTTCACACGACGAATTTATACAACGAATATTTGCCAGCGAATTCGTCGCGATGGGCGAAGTTCGTCGTTCGTAGCAGTTGTGTTCCTAGCATTAAATACAATTCAAAGGTATGTTTAACATAAGGCTGCACGTAGGTAATTAAAAAATGAAAAATTTACGGTTTTATATTAAAGTTACAGTCGGCTTTACTACTTGCCGACTGGAAGTTGTAATTATAGCAAGTTGTTACACTTCAGCGTGATCGTTTAGTCATATAGAAATAAATATCTAATTCAAACTCATTCTTTTTTTTTTAATTCAATATTTAAGATTTTAAATATAATTGTTTAACAAAACAATTTTGAGTCCAAACCAAGTTTGGACAAATTTATTCGGATTGCAAAGACAATTTAGTAGTTTAACAGGGTAAAAATTAATAATACTCGTATGATTAAATAAACATTTGCGCAATGAATTTTCTTAAATACTTAATTGGAAAATTTTATTTTATTTTAACGAATTCATGCTCTGCACCTGTTTAATAAATTTTTAAAAAGCAATTCTATTGTTATAGTTTCTTAAGCCAGTTTTAATTGTTTCCTTTAACGAAAACAGTACTTCTTATCATGTTGGACCAGTTATTCCTGCCAAATAAGTCTGACCCACTTGATATGAAATTCCTTTTAATTAAACTGTAACAGCCAAACGATACTTTTTAATACAAACTCTGTTTAATCACTTACAACATTTGTACAGTCTGCAGCTAATTCTTTATTAAGTAACAAACACAATTAATTCCCATTAATGTGAGAAAAATTCCTCAAACCCAGAAACAGACTGGCTGCAATAATAATCTTGGCGTTGGATATACAAAAAAAAGAAACAACTTTAATAAAAATTATCTTAAAAATTTCATTTAACAAGCATTACCATTAATATCAATTTAAGGAAAACCAAAAAACAGCACAAAACCCCTCTTTCGTTAAACAAGACAATAAAATTTTACAGAAAAAAGTCTCAAGCTTCAAATAGAAAAGAATTGAGCTGAATTAAACAGTCGCCACCACATGGATGGATGCATGGATGGAAAAAAGCGTTGTGGCAACAATTTAACGCAACGCCGCCGTTCGTCGTACTTGCAACAATATTTTGTCCATATGGAGTATTCGTTCATACACGATTTACAGGCTTGAACAGATATAAAATGCTTAGAGGTAATTTGCTATTAATTGGTTAAAAATTTATTAGACAAAATGAAAAAGCTAAACAAAAAAGTTTTTCTACCAAAAAATGTTTTAAGTGTTTGCAACTGAAGCTGAAACTGATCGTTGAGACGCTCAATAATGAAGGCAGTTGCCACAGCAACATTCAAACCAAAAAAAAAAAAAAAAAACTGGACATTTCTTAAATCAGACTTGAAACAACCATTTATGGTTTACAAGGAATTATTACGTGTTTTTCTTCTTTTTGCTTCAAATGTGGCAAGAGGAATTTGCTTGTTACACTCTACAGATGTGGGTGCTATTTTCAGCTTAAAACATAATTAACTCAACAGAATTTGTTTGTAATAAAATATTACAAACATTTTTATTAAGGATGTAACGTGGTTTTGTCGTGGTTAAGCAAATAACAAGACAGGATTTTTTTCTCTTACTATTCAAAATTCTATTTGTTCAGTATTTAAAAAAAACAATGCTTTCGTTTTGTATAATTCTCGTACACTATCGATCAAAAGGTAGAGTTTTCACTGCTTACGGCAAGTCGGCTGTATATCTCCGTAATGACAAGTTTTGGCTCGTATTCGTACTCGACTCACGCTGTAGTCAGATATTGGTTCATTATGGCAACGGTCGCTGGTGAAAGTTCCTTATAAGACAGTTCGATTATGCCTTCATACGGTCAGACTTCACGATCGGTATGAGAGTCGTACTCAGCATACATTGAAAGCGAATACGGTAGGAACTCCTTCGGGTTTGGTATAACAACGGTTCCTGTTATATGCTGTTAGACAGCTTGTGTCTTTGAGACTTAACTTTCAAGGTGTTGAAAACGTTATCGGTAACACAGACCCCAGGAAAACTCCAGACATTGATCAAATTACTGGTAAAATTCTTCTTTTTATTTTTAACGCTATTTGACGTCTCGAGTATTATTCTGCAGATTGAAAGCTGTCTATGATTACTATGATACTCAAGCCAAGAAACGATCCCAATAAAGTAGAATCATACAGGCCAATATGTCTACTACCAATAATTTCCAAACTATTTGGAAAATCGAAGTTAGTGAGCAAAAATGTTCTCACGTCACATTCACACCGTGTAAACAAACATGAGCGCCTATCCAATTTAACAATTCACCTCTTCCGCAGCATGATGAAGTCAAACACCTTGGTATTCACCTCGACTAACATGGAAGCCTCATATTGATGCGAAAGTCCCTCAGTTGAAATTAAAAGCAACGCAACTAAGTTGGCTTATGGGCAGAAATTCGACATTGACGCTGGTTTCCCAACTCTTGTTATACAACGCGATTCTAAAGCCTATATGGTGCAACGGAATCTAATTATGGGGCACCGCCTCAAAATTCAAAGTCCACAAAATCAAATTCATCCAGCGATTACGGTAGCTCCATGGTACGTAAAACACATACGAATTCATAAGGATCTATGTGTTTCTCTGGTAAAAGACGACTTTTCAAACTACACGACAACGTATATCCGCAAACTAGACTTCATCTAAATCCTCTTGCACGCAACATACTTAATTTTGCGGCCACACTCGGTAGAGGAGAAGAGATACCCTTGCCACCATTAGAACGTTTAATAGGTGATATTACCAATATTGTTTGCACAAAATAAAACTTTTTTGTCTAACATTGGCTGGACTTAAATAGCTTTGTGTATTTAGTATTAAGATATGAATACTTATTGTTAAATCATATTTTGAGGATTGAATAAATAAATGAATGAGGAAAAAAAGAGGTGTGTAGTGTTGGGCCCCCACGCTTCACCAACAGTTATTAAACGACATCAAAAATCAACAGGATTACGCTTTATCATGGCCAAACACAGCTGTGAAGTGGTCTGTCGAACTCGTTTTTGTTCGACATTGAGCTAATGCAGCAACCATCTTGTCGATAGCTTTTTCATATGCAAATGTTCATAGAAAATGTTGAACACACGTTCATATGATATGTTTACCATTTCAACAATCTCACGTAACATGACTCGGCGATCATTCATAACGATATCGAGGATTTTCATGATATTTTCTTTAGTAACCACCGCTTTTGGCCTTCCTGTTGGTGATAATATTGCAGTGCTTGCTTGGCCCAAGGCGAACAGGTTTTGCCTTGGCGTATACCTAACTTGGGCGCTCTGTTTTTCGGGGAAAAGAGGGGAAGGGGTCCCTAGTTTGGTGCGGCAAACAAAACTCTAGGAAGCCACATTACTTATGTTGTGTTGGCTTCCGAAACCCTTACCAAGGGTATAGATTGGCAGAACGGAGATCAGCATGGCCCCCGGGTAGTTCTGCTTACGGTTCGACCCGGGCTGATCATGGTTGAAACGTTCTGGCTGTGGTTGAAACCTAAAACGCAGGAAGGGAGTTTTAGTATCCTTGATAATTGTTGATGTGTGGCTTTTTTCGGGGACTAACAATCTCCCGAGGATCTGTTGCCTATACAACAGATACCTGTATTGTAAGGAACCAGTGATGATGGTTGACGGGTGAGTTGGTTTAAGGGCTGATGCTCTTAGTGGGCTTCGGCCTACCAACTCATTAAGCCTTGTCCTCCATTAATTGCTGGGAAATTGCATACAGGAGGGATAGAAGGCCCGAACTCCTCAACAAGAAGTTGCTCATATGACCGCAATCATATGGCAAGAATTGCTACCTGTGTAAGCCTGATAAGCCACACGAAGGCGATGGTGAATCGTGAATAATTCACTCCGTGGAATTGGTTTATCATCAGCTTAAGCCGCAAGGCAGGTGCTGATGCAAATCTTTTCACAACTGTGCTTGCTTGGCCGCACTTAAGTTCAGTAATCCAATATTTTAGGATGCAATCAGACGCAAAAGACTCACCGTAATGTTATCGAGCTTATCTTTTGTCTTTTTCTCTGTTTTCCCTTTCAAATAATAGTGTTTAATCACTGCACGAAATTTACTTTTATTCCATTTTTCACGAAACACAAAAGTTATTTACTTCAAACGACTACAACAAATGAACTTATCGATGAATTTGGGTGAAATTTTAACAGCTGACGTTCGACAGATCGCAATTTAAAAAAAACATTGTGTTCATGCTGCCATCTAGCGCTAGGCAGTTTCATTATCAAAGAGATTAAAAAAATTGCTTTAAGTTATATTGTCCTTCCAGGGACTAAAGAGATAATCGTATGTTTGAGTAGAGTTGTCTTAGAACTAATTATACGAATAATGAACCAATTGATGCTTTTATGTAATAGCTTAACCCCTTTGATAAATTTTAATATTACTAAAAGTAATATAATAATAATAATACGCTCAAATTTTTGTTATTTAAATATTTTAATTAAAGTTATTTAATCTGTAAGAATATAAATCTGTAGATGAACTTAATAAATAAAAATAAAACACCAAGTCAAGTCACAGAGCTTAATTCCGTTCGGAAAAGGAATGGAATTATTTTTTTACTTCTTCCAAAAACGAAAAACTAAAAAACTTTTCGAAATGAAATCATTTCTAATTGCAAGAATGAAACTAGGATTACGAGTATCTTATAGAATTGATTTCAGTCCAAAAAAGTTGTAAATTTTCGTTTCTTGAAGAATTAAAAACCGATCCAATTCCATTTCCGAACGGAAGTGAACATGGCCGATTATGCTGCCTTCAAAATATTTGTCGGTTCACATCGTAATTTTTTTTTCCTGAGTGTGACCAGCTGATATCTTGAATACTTAAGTTCTATCGGGTGGTTAAATTTTAAGGGCCGTTGTTGAATGTGAACCACACCTAAACGCCATGTTTTTTTCCAAATTTTATTTGACATTTCTCTATTTCAGACTTATTCAATTTGAACCATGGAGAGATACACAATCCAACAACGTGTTAAAATTATTCAGACTTATTATGAAAATGATGATCAATTTTCGAAGAAAATCATCTTCAGTGATGAGGCACATTTTCACCTCAGTGGATTTGTCAATAAACAGAATTGCCGCATTTGGGCGAATGAGAATCCAAGAGTCACTGTCGAAAAACCAATGCACCCACAAAGAGTGACTGTTTGGTGCGGTTTATTTGCTGGCGGCATCATCGGGCCTTCCAAAATGAGTTACTGTGAATGGTGTTCGCTATCGTGAGATGATAACGAACTTTTTATGGCCCGAATTGGAAGATATGGATGTAGACGATATGTGGTTTCAGCAGGACGATGCCATTTGCCACACAGCTAACGAAACAATTGCTCTTTTGCGCAACAAATTCAATGGCCGTGTTATCTCACGTAATGGCGATGTCAATTGGCCGCCAAGATCATGTGATTTGACACCGTTGGAATTTTTTTCTTTGGGGTTATTTGAAAGAAAAGGTGTACGTCGATAAGCAAGCAACAATTCAACAACTAAAGGATGAGATAATTCGGCACAGTAACGGCATAGAACCTCCATTATGCCTCAGGGTCATCGAAAATTTGGACCATCGGATGGAGGTATGCCGCCGTGGCCGCGGCGCCCATTTGGCCGATATTTTGTTCTATACATAATTGAGTAATACCAATATATCATAGTAAAATAAAATTACAATAATTTCCTAAATAGTTTGTGTTTTATTCAAAATCAACATCGGCCCTTGAAATTTAACCACCCTTTATAAGTAATGCAGTCACCCTTGAACAGTGTTGTCAACTTTAAAATTTCAAAACGCACCGAAATTGGGGGAAAAAACGCGTTATTTCAATAAAAACGCACCGAATTTTGAATTTTTATTTTTATTTTTAAAAACCCAATTTGTATTATAAAAAGCATAAAATTTTTTATAAAAAAAAAACACGAAAATGAAACAACCCTTTCGTTCAATAGCTAGAATTCGTGTTTGTCAAACGTGGCGTTGAGTGCGATTCTGTTACTACTATTAAGACAATATTATCTATACAATAATTAAAGGGTGTTTTTTTAAGCTAGATAGAACTTTAAATTGTAAAAAGTAACACAAAAAATTAAATTTTGATGAAACATTTTTTTTATTTGTTTCAGTATACTCTGACAAATCATCATGAATAGACTCACGCTTGAACAACGCTACGAAATTATCCAAATTTACTTTGAAAATCAGTCCCGTTGTTTTATCGCAAAATTGTGTTCAGCGATGAGGCGCATTTTTGGCTTAACGGGTTTGTTAATAAGCAAAATTGCCGCATATGGAGTGAGACCAATCCACAAGATACCCTACAGACTCCATTACATCCAGAAAAATGCACTGTTTGGTGCGGTTTTCATGCTGGTAGCATCATCGGACCTTATTTCTTCAAAAATGAGGCCGGAGCTCGCGTTACGGTCAATGGAGATCGTTACCGCACCATGATCAATGATTTTTTGTTTCAAAATATGGATGACATTGATCCGGAGGAGATGTGGTTTCAACAGGATGGCGCTACGTGCCATACGGCGAACGCAACCATCGAAATTTGGCGATAAGTTGATTTCGAGAAATGGACCTGTCAATTGGCCTCCAAGGTCGTGCGATTTGACACCTCTCGATTATTTCCTGTGGGGCTACGTGAAGTCACTGGTTTATGCTGATAAACCAGCAACAATTGACGCCTTGGAGGCCAGCATTGTTCGTGTTGTTCGTGACATACGGCCAGCAGTGCTCGAAAAAGTGGCCCAAAATTCGACGTCCAGAATGCGCTTCGTCAAGAACAGCCGCGGTGCCCATATGCCCGAAATCATTTTCAAATGTTAATGTCACGTATTGATCTTTCGAATAAAAAAAAATTTTGATTACAATTTAATTTTTTGTGTTATTTTTTACAATTTCAAGTTCTATCGGGCTTAAAAAAACACTCTATATAACGATATTTTTCAAATTTATTATTTAGCAATCGGATGTTAGTTTTACTGCCTTTTACCCGGTACACAAAAATAGAGCTGCTTGACTACCGTCCTTAAAACTATATTGCAGGAGCATACAATCGTTACCGCAGGGGATGAAATATGTCGAAGAAATTTAAGATTATCAGAGCATTAAAAGTTACAGAAGGGCAGTACAAGCCATGAAACTTTATTAACAGCAATTCTATCAAACACAATGGAAATTTCATTCGTGTTTTTGTAAGCGAAAGTAGTTGCCTAGAGTGCGTGTCTTTAATAGAATTTATTGAAATATACAAACATTTTCCAAAAGTAGAACAAATAAAAGGTGAAGGTTACCATAATCGATGTGCAAACGTTTTGAAAAAAATTTTAATTTTGTTAATAATGTAGTAATTTATCAATTACTAAAACAGTAACGAATTCACGTGCCATCATAAATACGAACTTCCATATCTGTGCTTACATTTATTGCAATATTTGACAAACCTGGCTTGATCGTTTAATATCAAAACACACTCTAAAAACAGCAAATTTTATAAAACGAAATGGTTCTTTTTCTTTCGAGAATATGTATAGCACAGCAAGGTTGCCTTACTTTGTGCATATAATAAGGTGCGTTTTTCACATTATAACTCCGTATTCTGATTGTGCTCTACAAAATGACGCCTAAAAATGTTGAGCACATGAATAAAATGTTTTCTTATATAAAAACAAAAATTTGGTTGGGTGCCACCGAAATTTAAAAAGCGCACCGAAAATGTCAAAAAAGCGCACCTCGCACCCACTAAAAAAATTTTCGCACAAATAATTTTCAAAAGCACCAAAAACGGTGCGAAACGTACCGAGTTGACAACGCTGCCCTTGAACATTCCAAGTTCACCTATTAGAGTTGTTTGAGTTCTAAATATCTTAAATGTACAATTTGATTTTAGCGCATTTTCCATTCGTTTTTGCCTTGGCGACAGCGTCCAAATCTTACGCTTTGCAAACAATCATGCAATAACCAATAACAACGACAAGAAGCCGCCAAATTTAACAGCTATTAAAGGATTTTTTCCCAATTTTGGAAATAAATCCAACCAAACACAAACGAACGGCTCAAGACTGATTGCTCCAATTTGTCTAGATGTTTGGGAAAAAATAAAATCTCAGCAGAAAACAAACATGTAGAAAAACCATATTGTAACGTACTCAGTTCGCAAGATTACAACGACTTGAGACACAATTTAAATCAAAAGCATTTATTTTTGTGTGCGATATTATTGTTTTTTCTTATTATAACTTCAGAGAGAGGGAGAGAGAGAGGCAAGAAACCACATGTTTCTTATCGCAAGTTTTTGCTGCAGCCGCAGAAAATGAAAAATTTGTTTTGTTATTGGTAGTTTTCGATACCACATTAGATTGCTGCACATACATACATACATATAAACTCGTACTTACACCAAGTGTATGAATTGACTCTGATTTGCTTCCTTGTTGTTGTGTGTGATGCTAAACATAAGCTTAAGATTTGTTTTGTTGTAAGCATTAAATTGTTGTTGCTATTGAGCCGCACCCGGCTTTTTTACTTCGTCTTTAAGGAGCTGGATAAAAAGAAAAAACTGAATTAAACTGAAAATTTAAAAGCTTTAACATTTAGTGTTAAAGCATGAAAACTCCTGCTGTGCTTTAAACACTCTACTCTAATCACACAAAATTCATGAAATGAAATGCGAAAACACCGAAAGAAAACAAAAAAAAAAAAAAAAAATATTTGCTAAACTGCAGATGTTATAATGAATGTTAATCGAATCGTTTAACTCTTCGAGTGTTGCCAAGACGTTGTTTCAATGTACATACATATGTATAATAGATTTCAGTTTAACTGAAATGATCAAACTACAAGCGTACTAAGTAAAGCATTAAAACACATTGAAACCAACAAACAACCGACTTCAATATGTCAAATATAAAATAGATGCATTTAAATGCGAACCAAGACGAATTCATTACTAGGTGAACTTAACAGCACAGGTGATTATTTTTTCTTCTCGCGATTTTTCCAATGAGACTGTCCAATTTTTTTTTCTTTTGTTTACAAACTTTTTCGCGTCATTTTAATCTGAAGATTTTTTTGTATGATTTAGTACAATTTCAAGAAACTTGTGTGAATTTAAAAGTGAAAAACTAATATAATCTGTGATTTTAATTACAAACAATTATAATACGAATATAATATAGCTAAAGACTTTAAGGTGGTCACACTGAAGTATACTTTTTTTTATTTTAAATGAATTTATGTTGCTGCCGTGTTCAAAATAATTAAGTAGTCCACTATACGACTACAACTGCCGGTTGCAGCATTTGCTGTTGTAAAGTCGAGCAGTCTGTTGTGGTCTATGTGTTCAATGCTTAGCAAACGAATTTGACAAGGCGTTCTTATTATAAGGTAAATGCATCAGTGAACTCAGGTGAAGTCCTTATCAATTCGCCAGCTTTACTCTGCTATTCACACTCATACGATAAAACCATAACACTAACAATGCACATGTATCTTACCAGCCATCTTTGGCAACTTTGGATTTGAATTCGCCAGTTACACTACCAAAATACCTGTTGTTTTTTTAGTGTTGTATTGTTGTAACAAAACAAATTATTGATTTTTGTTTCATTATACGTTGATGATTGAATGCAAATACAGACTACTCTACTACGACTTTTAGCTGAACTGACTGTGCAAATCCCTACAGGATTATCGTGAGCGCTGCCAGAGTTAGCTTGCAATGAAAACACAGTTTGATGCTGCCGAACTAAAGTTTACTGAGTTCCCTTTGCAATATTCTTAGAAATAAGATCGCTGCGCAAAAATTTCAGTATAATATCTTCATTTCCATCTCTTTGAAAAAAAGCTCCTTTAAAAACTTGGCTTGAAATTTACCTAATCCAATTTCGAAAACACTACAACACAACATTAATGAATCTCCCAAGTATACTGCCATTTCCATCTTCTCTTTGAGAAGAGTATGTGCGAGGACTATGGTCCTGAGGGATGCTCTCCGGCCAAAGCTGCAAACTATGGTAACGTTTCTCACAGGGCATCCTCAGGTAGAGACTCATGCAAGGAGATTAAATCTTCCATTTAATGATTTCTTTAGAAGTTGTAGAGGTGAGGAGGAGAACTCTACCTGGCTCTTTCTTCTCTGTGGGAAAACCGATACTGCCCGGTTTGGCAGATATATATATCGGAATGTGAGGTGAATGAGCTGGATATATATCACTAAGGCGAAATAACGAAACCATAAAAGAACGCAATCGACACTGGCAGCCCGTGCAACATAACTAGGAGTATATAAGAATTAGTTAAAAATCTATCTAATTTAATTTCCGAAAAATGTGTACAACAGTTGGTTTGGAAATAAGAAAGGGGTGAAATCAATTAAAAAGGGCCAGAAAACCATACCTCTGAGCAGCAACTTCTATGGTGTTAAAGTCATGAGTTGGCTTTCTTAGGTTTTGTTTTTTTTTGTGTTTTTTTTTAATCCAAATAGATAACATGAATTTTTGTACGTATTTATAGTTACAGCTATAGTAACCAGAGAGGTTTCCGCCTAGCTCAATTATTTCTCATTACGAGCAATCAACCACTCAGTGGGGTCTAACCCTCTCTCTGGGTATGCTGACATAAATAAAATCATAAAAAAAAACTTATTTCAATCAAGAAAAACACAATTTACCTAAATTAATCATGCACGAAAAATATCAGCACTATACAAAGCCATAGGGATAAACCCTATCGATGTATCTGTTAGTTCCGACACTCCGAGATTTTGCCTTGACCAAGAGGGACTTGAAATACTTGAACTTGGCAAACAAAACTCTAACTCAGAAACCTCTACCAAAGACTAACAGGCAGAACTGGAATTAGGACGTACACCAAAATATTGTTTTCAGTAGACCTTCCCGACGTTGGGCTTAAACCTAAAATCACAGGAATATGCATTGATTACCATTAATTTTGAGGGTAAAACAATTTATGTTCGGGGTCTAAATGCCTTCGAGGCGTTGTTGTCTTAAAACAGATACCTGTGTAGTAACGAACTAAAGGGTGTTTTTATACAGGTATAAAACTTTAAGTTGGCAACACTTTTTTAACTGCTGTTCACATTTTATTAGCTGTTCAGTCATTTATGTATAGTTTGGTTTGGCCTGAACAGTGTTTCCAAATTGTGCTAAATTTATTTTGATCATCATTGCCGTTGATCCCGATTTTTATAAACAAATTTTCTTAGCGATAAAGCTCAGTTTTGTTTTAATAGGTACGCCAATAAACAAAACTGTCATATATAGAGTGATGGCAATCCTGAATGGATTTCATTATCTTGTAGTGTGGAAGGTGTTGAACTAAATTTTACTAATCTGAGCAATGTCGAAGGTATACACACTGGGCACTGATCAGTTTTAACTAATTTGATTCCAACACTTTAAATGCCGCAGTATGGTTTGTTGTAGGCTTTCCACGAACACTACTCCCCTTCTCACCATAACCTATTTTCCTAGTTCTAGCACAATATAAATATAAAAAAATATAGTGAGACAGCGTTACAACCACAAAAACTTGCTGTTTGGTGTGCTCTGTAGATTGGTGGAAGGAGTGGTCCGTACTTCCTTAATAACAATACTGGTCGAAATTACTGGGGTTTTTTGTTCCAGATATCCTCCAAACATGACTACGTCCGAGCCAGACGTCATATTTATATTATAATGTCAGAAGATTCTCTTTCAAATAGCAAAAAAGTCCTCTCTGTTTTATTCCATTTCAAAGTTCTATACTTCTATAAAAAAAAAATACCGTAAACAGCAGTGGAGAACAGCGACTAAGCCTCGAAAAGAATTTTTGACTACCATCTCGGGTGACCATCTAGGGAAATGCCTACAGGATTAGAAAGCCCTCGCTATCAATCTATGAGTTTAGAACACACATGAGTGGAAAAAATCTCCACTTGTATATACCTTGCAGCACACACAGGAGCAGTGGTGAACTGTTGACAACTTAACCTAGAGAAGCTGGCCACCATGACATGATAAGTTCACCATGGCTCTCTGCGTGTAACCGTGAAGTTCAGTCGAAGACACAAGTACTCACGATAATAAACTTAACAACGTGCCAGTTTGGAATGATTAGTTTAAAAAATCCTCTTTGCACTTAAAATGGTACGCTGTGGCAGATGGCCTATATTAATCAATTTTTAATAGGACTCTCTCTCTCTCTCCTGCGAAGAAAATGTTAGTTAAAGTATATCTGGACCTCAGTTGAAATGATTGTTGTCAAACAAGTTGTATTGAACTTTATTTTTATGGCGACAGACCTATAGAACTGGTAATGAGATGGAGGAATACAAATTAAACATAAATATTATCTAAAGCAGCTTTAACTTTTTTTATTATGTACTTGAAGCACAACGTTAGGAAAAATTTTCTTTTATAAGGAGAATTATACATACATATCGCTCCTTTATTGCAACATAGTCATATCTGAAAAAATGAGCTTTTCGAGTTAGCAATGCAGAATTGTTAACAGTACTACCATTTATATTGTGGCAAAAATTTATTCAAATTGCTTTTAAACTATTTCCTTTAGGATATATTTTCTCAAAAAATTTGCTAAGACCTGTATGGAAACTAAAAATCTTAAATGCGTTTTTCTCGAAACTATGTTGCAATAAGGAGCAATGTTGCAATAAGGAGCGATATGTAAGTATTTTACGATATGACTATGTTGCAATAAGGAGCGATATGTAAGTATTTAAGTACATAAAAAAAGTTGTTTGTGTTAACACACTTAGTTTTCAAAAATCTTTTTGACGATGGCAACACTTCCGCGAATTCTTTTTTAAAAAGGCGCCTTAATAAACTTTTTGTTACTCCTTGTGTATTTTATGTTGCTGTGTGCTGTGTGCTGTGCAGCTTGCAACGAAAAACAAATCATACAACAAAGAATTTGTTGGGTGTTTAGTTTTAGTTTAAGATTTATAATTTTTTTATATATTTTTTTACATTGTTTCCCTCGAAACAAAAAAAAAACACATCACGCACTGTGGGGGCTTTTTGCAACTAAACTGGACTGCAGTTTATCGCGGAAAAAACGGCTTAAAGAAAATGTTTATAAATGTTTTACTTCTTATCTTTTAATTTCGAAAATTTTACATTTGTTTGATCCATAGTCCTTAAGATTGCAAAGTTATTTCTGTTGCCAGTTGACCAACCCACGCGCCACCAACAAATGTTCGCAACAGAGTTGCAATACGTTGGGGTATTTATCTCTTTGCTTGTTGTACGAGTACGAGTATGAGTACGATTTGAGTTGCGAGTGGGTTGGGATTTTATTACATTTTTGTTTTTGCTTTTTTGTGTTAAAGCGTTAAATAGGTGCGTTTGACAATTTAATAGGAAATCCATTTCGCTTAAATTGTTATAATATTTTTGGTTTCGTCTCTTTGTTGCATTTGTTAGACATTAATCTGGGTGCTGAAAAACAGATAATGTTACACGGTTAGAAAAAAATACAACCAGAACAACGACAATAACGATAATAGTGGAGCAATAATTGCACGCAATTTAAATTTTAAAATGGTTTTTGACGTTAAATTGAATTGTGTTAATCATAGTTATGACTTTTTTCTAGGTTTGGACATGGTTTGTGTTGCTTGTAAGAGGTTAAAGGTGATAACGTTGTGTTGAAATATCCAGCTAATTTTTTGTCGATTAAAATTTAGCAAAAGCAGTTATTTTTTGTTCAAAATAGTAAAAACACATCGCTCCTTTATTGCAACATAGTCATATCTAAACAAATGCGCTTTTCGAGCTAACAATGCAGAATTGTTAACAGTACTACCTTTTATATTGTGACAAAATTTTATTTAAATTACCTTTAAACTGTTTTCTTTAGGAGATATTTGCTAAACATTTTTTCTAGGAAACTAAAAATTTGAAATGTGTTTATCTCGAAACAACCTTTTTTGCGTTATGACTATGTTGCAATAAAGGAGCGACATGTACATATGTGTAGTTTGGTAAACTTAAAACTATTAAATAAAAAATAAATAGAATGTCTCTGCTAAAGAGAAGTAAAGCCCCAAATTTGTTTTATTTGGAAGCTCTTTAAATGGCTCATCCAGGTATTCTGTTCGCAAACCTCTGCAGCTAAATTCTGCTCTAAATTTAGTCAATATGAGTATTCAGATGCGATTCTTATTTTCTTATTTTCAGGATTTGCCAGTCACCGAGTTGCTGGCACTCTCCGCTTGTTGTAAATGAACAACATTTTACTCGCACATACGAGTATATTAAAATCAGCTTGACTATTTAAGCACTTTCTACTCGTGAGTTAAAATATAAAATAGAGTATCTACAGCCAGTTTTCCACACGCAAAGAAAAGGCAGTTTGATATATGGTTGCGACAACTTTAATATATTTTTTATAACATTGTGTATTACTGTGAAACACAGCGTATTATTATTGGTTTAATTATAGTTTGCTCCGCTATAAATATGTTACTGTTTGCATTTCTGTACTCGTAATTCTATTGCTGCCATCTATAAATTTTAAGATATGGTTGTGAAAATTTGTTTGAAAACAACAATACCTTTTATCACATCCAATATAAAAATATTTGTTTTTATAATATGGTAATTCAGATCCAACAAAAGAGTTTAAAAAAATAAATTCACTATTGTTGTCATTAATAATATTTTCCTCCCAGTCGCTGACACATAATTTTTCCCCCATTCGACTTTTTCTTTGGAAATAAAAAAATGTTTTGTGTATTTTTAATTTGAAAAATATATATATTTATATAAAAATGCGAAAAAAGAACACGAAATTGGCTAGAAATACATAATTGGTTTTCGCGAAAATACAAAGGTAAGTCTGTTTAATATGAAGATATAAATATATCTAACAATACGAGTACGTGCAACCATATTAGTATGGTTACATATGACTTTTAAAATTACAATCGCAGACGAAATTTCTTTATTTTTTATTTTATTTATTAATTTATGCCTATGGAGAATAACTCCTTACAGGTAGATACTATATATGTAGACGCATATGAGTTAAAAAATAATTACAAAAATTAATAAAAAAATAAAAAAATATAAAAAAATAACTAATTACTGGAAAAAAAATTTTTAAGCAATAGAAAAAATTTGTTAATTACTGGAATTTAATACTAAAATTATACTACGCTTAATAAAATTTAAGTTCATCGAAAAGTCACTAACGTGGTACAGTTCATTAAAACAAAAACATAATCTACGGAAGGGATCTGCATTCTGACGGTAATAAAGCACTGATAAAGGTTGATATTGACGAAGACTACGCTGGGGAACATCAGAATTTAGTTTGGACACCAGATACTCCGAGCAAATATTGCCGTTAATCAAATTGAAGACAAAAAAAATGACATTTAACATTTTTCTGCGACTTGTCAAAGAAGGCAGCTTTATTTGTTGGCTACAGTGTTCGGGTAGATATTTCGCAGGATGAAAAGAAGGAATTGTTTTTGGATAGACTTAATTCGATCTCTATGTACATTATAAAAAGGGTCCCATATAATCGAGCCATATTCCAGTATTGAGCTGACTAAAGATGTATACAATTGCTTCACAACAGTGGAATCAGCAAATTCTTTAGACCAGCGCTTTAAAAAGGCAAGCACCCCCCTTGCTTTATTTGAGCAAAAGCTAATATGTTGGTTGAATGTAAGTTTTCTATCAAATAAAACACCCAGATCCAGAAATTCTTCAACTGTGTCAACATGGCCACCAAGCCTAAAATGCCCATGAGGGTTAGATTTTCTTGAGAAAATCTAACCCTTGCACTTGCTGAAATTTAACTTTAAAAGGTTTAGCTTAGACCAATTAAAGAAATTGTCCAAATCTAGTTGGACGCAGTTTTGATTCCAGAGCCCACATGTTGAAAAAATTTTTACATCGTCTGCATAGATTAAAATATTGGAAAATTTTATGACAGATGGTAGCTCATTGATGAACAATATAAAAAGACTTGGTCCTAGATGGCTACCCTGCGGTACTGCAGAGCTTACAGATATAGATTTAGATATATAATCATTGAAACGTACACGTTGTTGACGACCAACAAGATATGATTTGAGCCAATTTACAGTAGTTTTAGAGAACCCCAAACCATCAAGTTCTTTAAGTAAAAGAACGTGGTCAACACTGTCAAAGGCTTTACTGAAAACTGTGTAGATAACATCAGTACCCTGACCTTTATAAAAACCGTCATTTATCGTTGAAGTAAGGTGTAATAGATTTGTAGTAGTTGAACGCCCTTTACAAAATCCATGCTGATATGGTGTCAAAAGCGATTGTGTTTGATGACAAATGGACTAGTTCAAGCATTGCTCGAAAAGTTTAGGAATAGCACTGAGCTTTGCAATTCCTCTGTAATTGTTAATATCAGAGTTGTATCCAGAATTAAAAAGTGGAATGATATATGACTCCTTCCACACTTTTGGAAAATATCCCATCTTTATTGAAGTGTTAAACAATATAGTTAACGGGTACGCCAAATTCTGCGCACAGTTTTTTAAAATACAATTCGTAACGCCATCAGGACCACTAGCTACAGAAGGCTTGAGTTTATTACTGTAATATGTAACCTCAGAAGTAGTAATATAGTCAAATGATATAGACTGTAGATGATGCGAAGAAAAATCAGGTTGTTGTGATCAACATCAAAAAGGAGATACATCGTGATTATATTTTTAAATTTATGTTAAACATAGTAATAAAATATATTATAAGCTGTATTTTCTTGTAATTAATTATCATATGTATATATTTATTCTAATTATATAAAATATATGGTTCAATTACAATAAAGCTATTCGTGATATTAGTATGGTTATTTTTTTGAAAGTAACTTGGTTACATATGAGAAAAGTATTGGTAGTTAGTATAACAATATGGTTGAGTATGACAATTATTTGATAACTGTAATCACTACTGTGGTTACTTATTATTATAATAATGTTAAACAAAAATATAGTATGGTTACTTATAATATTTTTTATTGAAAATCCGAGTCATCGGCTCAGCAAGTGTATCAGCACAATTAATCAATACACAGCTCGGAACATTATCAGGACCACCGTTATAGGAAAATCAGTTTTCTCAAATTTTTAGAAATGTTGAAAGTATCAAAAAATGGAATGGAAATATTATGACTGGTTGAATGGTAGCAAGTTGGAAAGGTAGCATCATTATAAACAGCTTTAGAATAGGTTGTGGAAGAAAAAATCCGCAAACATATTACTTATATCCAGGCTTTCACTGGACTCAGAATTCCCGTACTTCATGACCTTGGGAAAAGCGGTGGCCCTCCTTTTAGAGTTTACAAAATTGTAGAACGATCTAGGATTATTTTTGAAATCCATCTTCATTCGTGATAAATAAGTTGCATAGCATGATCTATTTAACATGTTATACTCTTCACGAGCAACTGCATATTTGCGATAATCAAAAGGATGCCCAGACTTCTTATATTTTTTGTGAACTTTGTTTTTCTTGTTTTTTGCTTTAGATAAATAACGTGTGCCCCACGGTGGTCCACTATGTGTATGCAAAGACTGCTTAGGAATGTATAGGTCAAATAATGAATATATTTTATTATAAAAACGTTTAATAACATGATCCAATGTAGTATTTGATGGCAAGAATAGTTCATTCCAGCTAATATCTTTTAGCAAATAGTTAAGCATATTGTAATTTGTTTTTTAAAGCACAAACCATTATATGAATCAGTCGGCTGATCACTGGATCCAAAAGATATAGGAAAACTGACTTCAATAGTAGGGTGGTACAAATCTTCCGGCATAACTATGGGTAAAGCCCGTTCAACAACAACATCAATATATTCATTAACATTAAGTCCAGTAATCTACCCTGATGATTAGAATTTCCATTCATCTGGAATAGCATAAAATCCAAAAGACAATTAAGAAATTGTTCATACGCGCAGTTATTAGTTGATAAAACTGGTGTCCAGTAACCATTCTCCGAGGAGTGAAAATATACTTATGTACATATGTAGAAATGTTTAGAATTTTCGCCCCGCAGGCGAAAATTTTTATGAAATATAAAAAAATCGCGCGAAACTTTTCTATTTATAATATTTATCTTTTAAGAGTGGGAGCTTCCCACTTTATTAATGCAAGTCTCGACTTGTATGAAGCTAAAGTTACCATATTCCAGTGCAGACCACGAAGACAAAAAAGCAAGAATTGCTTTCGAACTGATTCGACGGTTTCAAAAACATTCCAAGATCAGTAACTGCATTCACGTTGTTTAACACATAACCATCAAGCACATAGTTTACATATATATGTGATCTCCGGTTATTTTTTGATCAGACTTCGTATGGAGGAAATTATATTCTTTTTAAAATAAAATTACGGATCAGGTAGCGAACATGAAATGTATATAATTCTACTGGCAGTCTGCCTACATGTATAAGCCGTAGCCTTTAAAGTTGTTGTAAACAACATGCAGTTCGTAAACAGTCCTGCCTTCTTAAGATAATTTTAAAGTTTTATCTCTAAAATTGCCAAACTTTTTAATCAATACTGCATATTTCAGCCGTTTTCTAACTTCTGCATAAATCAATTCCATATTTAGACTAAAACTAAGATAAACCTGCCCTGCTGCTGCAGCTATCGCAAAACCAAGTACTATTTATCTTGAGTGTTAATCAGCTTAAAATAATATAAAAATTGTTTAATTTTGTGTATTAAATTTGAAAAATCTTTCCTTTAAATCTGCCCAAACACCTGTTGAATATATTTACAGAATAATTATGTAGTTTTAAACTGTTTTTGTTTTTGTTTTTTCTCCTTTCGACAAATATCAGCAGCAAGCACCCACAACCAAAATCGAACAAGCGAACACAACAAGCTGACTTGTTGGAACACTTGCAGATATTTACAACTACAATTTACAACAACAACAAACAGCATCTAGAGAAGAAAAAAAAATGGCAAAATAACAAAATGGTAATTTAAATAATGTTAGGACTTCTGCAAAACTATGGGAAGCATTTAAGATGTAATTTTTCTCTGCATACTAAACAAAAAAAGTACTACAGGCAGACAAAATAAAATTGATCTACATATTTTAACAGCACAAGTGCGCCAAAGCAACCACCAAATAAAGGCAACGAACGCATTTAATAAACCAAACTACTCACTTACTTATTGGCTTGAACTCGCTTTTAACTAACAAACTCTATTGGCTGGCCTATTGGCAATGGATGGTAAACACAATTGCTGCAACAATTGCACTTGAAGCAAATTCATTTAATGTAATAATAGCACCAACACAAACACACACACACACACACTCTTACATACATATGTATGAGCGCATGTGCACACAGCATCGCATGCATACTCGGTTACTTCATAAGCCGGGGTTAAGAGTATTCCTTATATTTATTAACTCCACACGTACAAACGTATTTTTTAAAGATTACAATGCCTCAAGTCGAAGGCCTTTCAGATAACAAAAAACACTTTTTTTCTGTTGCTGTCTTAGCCTGGACACCACACATCCAAAATAATGCAAAAGCCACACTGTGTTGCCCGAACGTATGTTAACGCCAATAAAAAGTCTGCAGGTGGTCATCGCATTTTAAACGTGCACCAGAACAATGCGTTTTCTTTCCCCCCCCCCCACCTCCCGCTATTTATTTTTTTTATTAATTTTCAATGTTGCCTTTTTTGTCGCACAACCCAGCAAGCAACCAGAGCATTCAATGTCCCCATACAGGGCAATGGATGGAGTAAGTATCTTACAGCGTCCAACCAACAGTGGTGGTCCAGGGATTGCGCCTTGGCTTGTTTTACATGTAAAACTCTTTTGTGTTTGAAACTATTTCAGATCTTAAAATGATGACGTTGACAAGCACTGCAGACTTGTAGCAGTCGTTTTTTTTTTTTTTTTTAATATTAATTTGAGTAACATAAATACCTTTTGTAGCTTGTTCTAGATCTGGCATCAAAATGCTATTTTTTATATCACATACATATTTATCTAAATGCGATATGAATTCTTTGTCCGAGCAAAAACAATGTTTGATACAATGGCGTTGACATAAATACTCGTAGCAATGAAAATATTTTAATTTTTCCCATGAATAGTTCAGATCTTTAAAAAGTCTTTATATAGTTGGAATATTCCAACATCGGGCACTCTGCTTTCTAGGCTATGGTGGCGAAGAAGTTTCCCGATTATGGCTGACAATCCAAATTTTATGAAAAAAAAGACTTCCGAAACTACCACCAAAAGCTAGTTAGCAGAACAGGGATTCTGCTTTCAGAATATTCTATCTATCAGACTATTCTGGCGCTGATCGTGATCTAGACTGAGACTGGTTGGGGTTTAATCGCAAAAAACAGGGATTCTGCTTCCAGAATATTCTATCTAAAAGACTATTCGGGCACTAATCGTGATCTAGACTGAGATTGTCTGGGGTTTAACTACAAAAGGAAGCGTTGGTAACTCCTGATTAAACACAACACATGTCTTCGAGGTGCTGTTGATTTCACTAGCTGTAATGTACAGAACTAGATGGTGGTGAATATCGGACGTTGGTTAAGATCTAAAGTTCTTTATGGGTTTTTGGATATACGCAAAGGTGACTTGACTTCCTTAACTATATAGAGCAGGAGTACCCAAACCCTATGCGCATGGTGCTCATTTGTCTTGGCTTAGCTATAGGCTGTGCGCTTTAATATACGAGTACATAAGTGCAAAGCAACAACACTTTCGCATGCTTTGCTTAATGAATAAAATTAGTTTTTCCTTAAATATATTGGTATTTGCTCTTCCATATAGAACTTTTGGGCACTCCTGATATAGAGTTCTTAAAGGGGTTTCGGATATACGCGAAGGCGACTTGATTTCCTTGACTATCTGTGAGCTTGGTGCTCATTTATCTTGGTGAAAGCACTTAGCTATAGGCTGTGAGCTTTAATATACGCATGTGTGTGTAAACACACATGTGAAAAGCAACAACACTTTCGCGTGCTTTGCTTGTTAAATAAAATTAGTTTTTCCTTAAATGTGTTGGTATTTGCTCTTCCATATAGAAGTTTTGGGCATCCCTGATATAGAGAGTTACTTATAGATGTATTCGGCACCTGCCATTACGACCTAATCTGATGGTGGACAATTCACCTGTGGTTCCATGTGCCTCGCAAGGCTGATACATTTCGCAACTTCTTATTATACGTTTTTAGCCTTATTAACCAACCCACTTGCTAAATGCTCTTAACTCAATTCACACGTCCTTCCCTTCTTTATGGTTCCTTACATTACAGGTATCCATTGCAAGCGAATTGCGCCCCGAAAATTGGAATGCGGAAAGAAGAGTACCCAAGTTAGGAATACGTAAAGACAAAACCTGCTCCCTGGAGGAAGAATCGCTTATAGAAGTTATGAGAGTGCCCAAGTTCTAGACAATTGCTTATAGATTTTTTAAAGCGTTTTTTATTTATCGAATCTTCAAAATGAACTAACAATAAGGATTCAAATCTTGATACTAAGGCATGAAAATAAAATTTAAAAAAAGTGCTTTTTACTTAAGTCCGGCGAAAGCTAGGCAAAAAGTAGTACTTTGCTCCAAATATATCGGTAAAACCACCTATTGAATGCTCTGATGGTGGCAACGGTATCCCTTTTTCTCAACTGAATGTGGCCGGCAAAATTAAGTATATTGTGCTCAAGAGGCTTTGGGTGAAGTTCCAGTTTACTGACATACCTTGTCGCATACTTAGAAAATTCCTCTTTTACCAGTGGAACACACAGATCCTTGGGAATTCGTAAGTTTTTTACATACCATGGAGTTGCAGTAATCGTTCGAAGAATTTGATTTAGGCGCCTTTGAATTTTCTCAATGTTTGACGTTGAGGCGGTGCCACATAATTCAATTCCATAGTACCATATAGGGCTTAGAATTGCCTGGTATAATAAAAGTTTGCGATCTAACTTTAATGTAGAACTTCTGCCCATACGCCAATTTAGTTGCTCTGCATTGAGTTTCAACTGAGTGACTTTCGCAGCAATGTAAGACTTCCACGTTAGCCTATGGTCGAAGGTGATGTCAAGGTACTTGACTTCATTGTGGTGCAGAATAGGCAGGTTGTTAATTTTGATGGGCGAACATGTTTGTTTACAGAGTTTGAATGTAAGAGATGTGTAACTAATTTGCTTCGGCACTTGGCATTATGGCCTAATCTGGTGATGAACCAATTTCACGGGGGGAGCTATCACACAGCTCACCTGTGCGTCTATGCGTTTTGCTACGCTCACAACGGTCGCTACTTCTAGTAATATGTTTGTAGCCATATTAACCATCCTCCTTGCTAATAAGCTCGGGCCCTCTAATAGCTCTATGCAAGTCGCCAGACGTGCTCATAGCGATGGGCAGATAGCTTTTTGGAGAATAAATAATATTCTATAGCTAGCCAAAGTACTGTTTGCCAATTGTACAACATATAAATACCCAATCAGCTTCCTTCCTGGAGCTAGGACACCAGAAGAAGAACTTTATGATATGACCAGGTCTAAGATGTTTGCAAGCAGATACCACTAGAGGATTTCTTGCAAAGTACACTTATAACAGTAGTGAACCATTATATTAGAAGTAGGTGCTGGCGTACGATAAATCAAGTTTACATGTGTTAAATTTTTTTATCTTGGACCAGTACTCAGGTTATGACCCGTACATACACATATCATTGCACTGAAACTTGGAAAATAGGTTATGAGGAGGAGGAAAGACGGCGTGGCGTTTATGGAGTTTTTACCTAAACTTATCAATTAAAACACGGAAAGAAAAAACAAACGTCATTAAAAATGTTGGAGTTAAATTAGTTAAAACCGATTAGTTCCTAAAAGAAATTTATCTTTCTTTTTATTGATTTTACTATTATTTCCAGCACAACTGTTTGTTTCTTCGTATCTGTGTTCACATGTTAAACTCCTACATTTCCTAAAGACTTTTACTTAACTTTCCTAGCGTTAAGCCAACTTAATTCGTATTACGAGCAGTCCATTTTTTATACTTGTCATGAATTTATTAGTTGAGATTTTTATCTTGGAAATAAATGTTTGTTTTTTTTTTTTTTTAGTTTTTGTTGCATTTTTCTTACCATAATTTTAAGCTCTGTAGTTTGTGGCAAGCCATGAATAAACCAACGAATGATCTGCTTTGTTTTGCAAGCGATTTGCCATTATTTGGCTTAAATTCGTTTTAATATAAATAGTGTGTTTTACCAATAAAAAAAAATGCATTAAACCAAGTACTATTGCATTATGTATAAACATACTTATTTACTTACAAAGATAAGACAAATAATGATATAAATTGTCTTAAACGCGAAACATGCAGAGATGGGCAAACTGGACTATTTATTTCTGGGCAGCTTTAGAGAAATCTTACTAAGAGTATTTTTGTTAAAAGACGTAACAGCTGCCGATTTATTTTGGCTTATATAACACAACTTCTCTGACCATACGAGGTCTGACTATTCAAAAAAAATTGATCAGAGGCACTTTATTAAGTCTTGTGTAAAAAATGAAATTAAATGCGCAAGCACATTTTTAATATTGACTGTAGCGTTTGGCGAGTCTAGAATGAGCAGAACACAAGTTCAATTGTGGCATAAACGGTTTAAGGAAGGTGGAGAAGATGTCAATGGCGATGCTCGTCCTGCTCGCCCGAACACGTCAACAACCGATGAAAACATTGAAGCAGTGAAGAAAATGATTTTGGATAATCGTCGAATCACTATCAGAGCGGTTGCTGATGATGTTGGCATATCGTTTTGCTCATGCCAAGTAATTTTTACGGATATTTTAGGCATGAAACGTGCGGCAGCGAAGATTTTTCCAAAATTGTTAAATTTTGAGCAAAACAACGTCGCATCGTCGTCGCTCAGGAGCTGTTGAACATCGTCAACAAGATTTCATCAAAAAGGCCATATGGCTATGACATTGAAACCAAAGCCCAATCATCACAATGGAAGCGTTCTGAAGAGCCAAGGCCGAAAAAAATGTCAAGTTCGGTCAAATGTGAAATGCATCATGAATTCTTGCCACAAGGTCGTGCGGTCAATGAGGAATACTACCTTGAAGTTATGCGCCGTTTCCACGAAGCAATTCGTCAGAAACGCACAGAATTATGGAAAAAATAATCCTGGATTTTGCACCATGTTAACGCACCCGCTCACACATCGATGCTTGTGCGTATTCACTGGAATTGGCCTCCGATGACTTTTTCTTCTCCCCAAAACTGAAGACACCGATGAAAGGAACGCGTTTTGCTACGATTAAGGACATGAAAGAAAAATCGAAACATAAGCCCTTGGCTGTACCAAAAGACGCGTTTCAGAAGTGTTTCGAGGATGGGAAAAAACCCTAGCATAAGTATATTATATCTGAGGAAGATTACTTTAAAGGGGAAATACTTTTTGAAAAAATTGAAAATAACGGTTATGTTTTTATTGGGCCTCGTAAGTAACAAATGTAGCGAATTAAAAAGCATTTTCGTCGGAAGAAAATAGTGTTTTTATAATATGTAATGATAGTAAGATAGATATTAATGTAAATTCAGTTATATAGTGAATTTGACTAAATTAATAAAAGCAGTGCAGCTTGAGAATGACGTAACAAAGAAGTATTGAAAGAAATTTCTCAATTTGAAGCTTCTGAAATCAGAGTTCAAATTGGCACGGCACTACTTTAATGATGCTATAGAGATCCCGATCTTGTTGCGTTCATTCTCTTCGAAATCATGGGAGTTATTAGCCGAATTGTTAGAATTATTAGAGTTATTAGAGATCCCGATCTTATCCCGAATTATTAGAGATCTCGATCCCGAATTATTAGAGATCCCGATGTTGTTGCGTCCATTCTCTTCGAAATCATGGGAAAAATTAGCCGAGGAAACCGTGTTCCATGTAGCTCAATCTGTCGATGAAACAACAGCAGCCGGTTTTTGCATTTGTTATTCGTGAAGATATCTCAAACAATGATATTAAAAATATTTGACTTATTATACAAAACTTTGTGTGAGACATATTTTAAGTAGTTACTGTGCACTGATTTAAATAGCGAGGTGCAAGCTCTTAAACATTTTCTTTCAAATACCCTCAATTTTTCCATGTAGGATGGTAATATATTAAACCAAATCGGGCAACCGTACTCGTAGGTAAGGATCGGCCTTATAAGTGACTGATACATAATAATTTTGAGCGCTGGTTTTATGTATTTAGAATAAGAAAGTGAATTGTATGTACAAAAGGCCTTTTGTGCTTTTCTAATCGTTTCATTAACATGTTCATTGAAATATAAAAATTTATCCAATTGAATACCTAAATATCTGACGGATTGCCTATTTGCTGTTAATTCATTGTTTAATTTCGATATTATTCCAAATGATTTCCAATTTTTCTTTTTGTTGTTATTACATTTATCTACTGGGGGTCTAAATAAAATTGTTTCGCATTTATCTATATTAAGCTTCATAAACCAATCAACGGAAAATTGCTCTACAGTATCAAAGTATTGCTGAAGTTTTTCGTTTATTTTTTCAATTGTTGAGTCGGCGTAATATATAACAAGATCGTCAGCAAATGCTATTATATTATCAACATTTTTAATTAAGTCGAATATAAAAATATTAAAGAGATTTGGGGAGTTAACAGTGCCCTGCTGTAATCCATTAATAATTTTGAATGTACCTGTGCTTATGTACTTTTCATGTTATGTTCTAAAAGATTTTCCACTTATCATGTTAAATATACGTACATACATATTGAATGGAAATTTTAAATCAATTAATTTGAATATCAAGCCTGGAATCCACACATTATCGAAAGCTTTTGCCATATCTATCAAACATGCCCCTGTACAGAGTCTTTTATTCCAATTCCAGTAGATATTTGAGGTGAAATAATGTATTGGGTTAGTCGTCGAGTGCTTATATTTGAAGCCAAATTGATTTTCATTCCTTATTCCTTTTTTGTTGCAAAATTTTATTATATTATTGTTAATGCACATTTCAAAAACTTTACTAATATTGGGCAGTAAACTGATTGCACGCAGATTTTTTGGATTACTCTTATCTTTACCTTTTTTTTGGTAAGAGAACGACTTTGGCTTGTTTCCACATTACAGGAAAATATGAGTTGTTGAGCATATTATTAAAAAGGCCACAATAATCAAAAACTAGACTATTCGGAATGTTTTTTAGAACTATATTTGGAATTTGGTCTATTCCTGTCGACAATTTAGCTTTTAGTTTTGAAAAGATATACAGGATTTTTTCTTTAGCAAGGAAATGATCACCTGCCTGAACTTCAGTTAAACTGTTGGATATTTTATCTGCACTAAAATTAGTTATTGTGGTTTCACTACTTTCGAACTCAGTTTTTGTTTCCAAAAATTGGTGGAAAGTGTCCACAACTTGCGCATGTTTTGTGTTATTTCTATTTATTACTTTTTCAGAATGTACCGATTCCAAAAAACTACCCACAGCCTCTAATATTTGTACTTTTTCCCTTATAATAAAATTGTTTGAATTGTCTCTTTCTAAATTTGTCTTATCTATTGCAACATTATCCAATAAGTGACTTATATGTTCTGGAATTTTAATTTCGTCTAGTTCCGACTTTTTTAATTTTGTGATTTTTTTTTTAATTTCCTGAAACATTGTTTTTCGAATCCTTATAGTGAAAGGCCAATGTAAGCGGCTTGCGGCAACGAGCGGCAACTACCTGTTCTATTTGCCGCTTGAGTTTATTTGTTGTAGGCAAATGAACGCGGCTAATTGAAGACAAATTTGTGCTTCGAAGATTAAACAAAAAAACATTTTGATTTTTTTAAAGCCAAAATAAGAAATAAAATAAACAAATTCAATTGTTGAAATTTCAAAACCGAAAATTAATTTCTGCCTTCTATTTTTTTCCTTTACTTTCGATTTGACAAATTGAAGCGGCAAAACAAAAAGTTAAACTGAATTCAACATTGCCGCTCGGCCGCCTTTAATGGCATTGCCAAATTAAATTAAATTCAATATGTTGAAATTTATGTACGAATATTTTTATAAAAAATATAGTTTTTTGTAAATGGGTCACATTGCTGCCGCCCACTGCCGCATGCCGCTTTCATTGGCCTTTCACTATTAGGGTCTATTTGCGATAACGTTGCTTTTATATTTTCATTCAATATCCTAACAATGTTTTCATTTAAGAGTTTTTTTATCAGTTTAAGTTTTGCTTTCCGTATTTCATTTTCAGAAAGTGTGTGCTCTAGTCTATTATGTTTTTTAATAATTGTTACTATTTTGCTTTTTTCTTTATGCAATTTTTCTATGAGTGGTCTTTTTAGTTTATAAAAGCTGTCCTGATTTTGGAATTTGGGTCTAGCTTTTTCTATCGCTTGTAAAACAATTCCGTTTAGTTTTTCAATTTGAAATTCTATTTCTGATACTTTTTAAACCGAGTAGTGAATACTATTCAATATCTTCAACGGATTTATATAAAACTCTTCAGATCAGTCGGTGGGTCATGGTACCTTCCAGACGAACTGTGGCTTGTTTGATCAAGCAGTCAACCCGAGGAGAGCTTTTACTACGAATCCTCAAACAGAAACTTTATTTCTTTCGTGAGAAATAAATAAAGTTATCAGCAGCTCGCCTGGCCAGTCCTTTTTTCTGAAAAATGTACCGCCTTACGATCGCTGAGTAGACATATTTTTAAAAATGATTTATGAAGAAGAATATGTACATATATAACAGCTCAAAGGGAAAAACATAAGGTGGTTAAAAGTCAATATGTGACCCGGCTTTTGGTCGTCAAAATTTGATCGAACGAAAAAAAAATTATTTGAATTATTCGAACGAAATTGAAAGCTGAATAATTGAGAACTCTAGTATTTACATATTTTGTTTTATAGCGCATTTACGCCAACTCAAAATCTAGTAGATTTGAATTGAAATCTACAACGAAATCTATATCGTTTACACCACCGTTTTTTGACATCTAGCAAGATTTCATTTGCTCAAAAATTATTTATGCATGCGGGTTTGACAATACAATATTATCAGAGACTGAATACACCAGCATTAAAGTGTATATTTTTTGTGCCCAGAGACTGCGTAGTATTTTTAAGTACTTTTTGCAAGAAATCACAGTTGCATCGCTTAGTACTGCGTAGATTTCAGGAGATTTCGTCGAAATCTACTCATAAAGTAGATTTCATTTTGTATGGGAAATCTTCTCAAAATCTACTAGATTTGGTTTGAAATCTCGAATGAGCAGATTTCTCTTTGGTGTAAATAGGCTATTAGTTTCAAATTACATTCATGTGTTTTTGCATTCTTTACTTTTCGTACAGATTATTTGCCTGCTCTGCTCTGTCTAATTATATCTAATACACATCTTGCTATCTTTAAAAAGTGATACTGGTATCAAATAAATATATGGTTATATTATGCAGATATTTTGTTTGCATAAAAAGTATTTTATAACAAACAATAAATTTTTAAACAATTACTCCTTCTTCGTGTTTTAACCATTGTGGTTTAGTCGTTCGTTTAAGCCATTTCATCGTTGGCTCATGCATGTGTTTGTTCATGCACTCAGTTGCTGCCTGTTTTTCCAAAGACAGCTTTTTCTGCTTTTGCTTTGTTTCTTTCCCCCCTCCTTTTAAATTGGCCTGTTGTTGTGTTGTATTGTTGCATTAAATGTTTATTGAGCAATTTTAAAAATTGCTTAACAAATCGTTAAACATTTAAATTGATTCAAATTATATATTTTGATTATCTTAATGAAAGTTATTAATTTTGATACGTTCTTATGTAAAGTTTTCTATTTGATAAAAGTTGTTTTTTTTATAAATCTAGCGTAATAACCACATATGTATATATTTTTTTAGGCGGAAGAGAGTGTTGAACAGATCGGTTTCTTAGTGATAAGTATCAGTTTTCAAAGTAATATTTCATATAAGAAGAATAGAATGATAACATTGCTTTGTTATATTTTTCACACCTTTCTACCCTTCTCAACCCCTCCCTTTATATCCATCTAACTTCTATTTTGCACTTCTACTCTTCCATTTTTCAGGCAATCACGGAGTGAACGTTTTCCGGCCCCAAGTGAACTGGAGAATCTAAACTACTTCGGGGAAGCCAGCGCCCAATGGAAAATTGTAGTCCTTATCGGATCAAAAGCCTATAACTTTTTTGTTTTTAGAGATAGAGTTCTGAAATTTTGCACAAATAATCTGAAATATATTTGCTATAATTATGTAAAAATTAAACCAGAACTTGTTTCAGGATAGCGATGACATAGTAAAAGATGATAGAGTAGTAAGCTTGAGCTTTATTTGTTTTATTGGTTTATCTTCTTTGTTTTTCTGAATCAATTGTTTATACTTAACTTATCTGTTTTTTTGCTGCCTCCTTTTTTTAACTTTAGTATTTTATTTATTGAATCTACATAAGAAATGTAATGACAATAAGTATTCAAGTCTTATAGTGAAAGGCCAATGTATGCGGCATGCGGCAGCGGGCGGCAACAATGTGACCCATTGACAAAAAATTATATATTTCTTAAAATATTCGTACATAAATCTCAACATATTGAATTTAATTTGGCAATGCCGTTAAAGGCGGCCGAGCGGCAATGTTGAGTTCAGTTTAACATTTTGCTTTGCCGCTTCAATTTGTCAAACCAACAAGTAAAGGAAAAAAATGTAAAATAATAGAAGACAGAAATTAATTTTCGATTTTGAAATTTTCAACAATTGAATTTACAGTCAGAGAGTAGCTTTGATAGTGAACGGACGTATTTGTTTTTGATCGGAGTGATACAAAAAAGAAAAAAAAGATAACGGTATAAGTAGAAAACCGCAATAAGTGAAGAGTAATTTAATACAAAATAAAAACTTTGTGACAATTATTTTTATATACTTTTAAAGCAACAAAAATATAAATAAAAAAAAATTGCATGAGTGTACCCAGTAGGTGCAATTCTGAAAGAGAGCTTAGCTCCACTAAAAAAATCTCTGGATTTCTGAAGAGGAATCATTGAAAAAATCATTGGACAATCTCCTGTCTCTAAGAGATAAAAAACGCACGCGTTCGTGCTCGCCAAACATTATTGTTACAACAGACGACAAACCATCTGCCAGTCTAGCTATTGTTGATAAACCGAAAACGCAAGTGGGTATGGATAGGTATGTAACCGTGGTTAAACGGCAGCGAAGCCCCAAATCTGCTCAAATGTCATCTCAGTCCAAAATACGCAAAGATGATAAGACCACCACGACAATGGATAGTAATAGGTTTGCTATCCTTCAGACTGATGAACCAGCAATGCCTAAAAAAACCTTTAAGCCGCCACCAGTATATTTGCGAGAGCCTACCTCTAGTGAGCTGGTAAAACAACTTATTGTGGCAATCGGCAAAGACACTTTTAATGTAACATCGGTTAAGCACGGCAGCATCAATGAAACCAAAATCCAGGTAAACAGTGAAAATGAATACCGAAAGTTGTCTGACGTCCTGGAGAAGGAGAAAAGATCGTTTTACACTTATCAGCTTAAAAGTGCCAAAGGTATTCAGGTCGTTATAAAAGGGATTGACCCTTTTGTAGATACGAATGATGTCAAAACCGGCCTAGAGGATAATGGCTTCAAAATTAAAAATGTGGTTAATATTAGAAACCGTGAAAAAATTCCTCAACCCATGTTTAGGGTTGAATTGGAACCTAGAGATGTTGCCTTAAAAAAGAATGAAGTGCATCCCATTTATAACCTCAAATATCTTTTGCATCGTAAGGTTACCGTTGAGGAGCCTCACAAGCGTTTAGGGCCCGTTCAATGCCTAAACTGCCAAGAATTTGGCCATACTAAGGCCTATTGTAAGTTGCCCGCAGTTTGCGCTGTGTGTGGTGAACTTCATGGTACATCACAGTGCAAAAAACCTAAGACTGACGCGAGCGTTAAAAAATGCAGTAACTGTGAAGGTAACCATACTGCAAACTACAGGGGTTGCCCTGTCTATACTCACTTCAAGATGACAAATAGGCCATCAATTTTAAATATGCCACCCCAGCAGACAAACACCATTTCTACAAGCGATTTTCCCCAGGTACGCCAGTCAACCAGCCATATAAACGTGCAAAACCCCCAAAAAATTTCTTATGCGAATGTGGTAAAATCCGATAAATCAAACTTGAATCAGGAGCCCAAGACTCAAAACTCCGACCAAAATTTTAGCAATCTTGAGGCAACTCTGCAGACTCTTGTTCAATCTATAAATACATTTACGGTTTCCATGACTAACATGATGCAGGAAATGCTGAAAATGCAATCCACTATTTTGCAGGCAATTTTAAAAAAATGAATTGGTTAAAAATATGTTTCTGGAATGCAAACGGCATTCGCCAACACAAAAATGAACTTGAGCACTTCCTTATGGAAAAGCAAATCGATATAATGTTGATTGCTGAAACCCATTTGACTACCAACAGTTTTTTCAAAATTAATGGCTACATACTGTACGACACAAAAGATCCCCGCGGAAGATCTTGCGGAGGATCGGCAATTCTAATAAAATCCAGAATTAAGCACTTTTTAATGAACGAGACACGTGAGGAGTATCTCCAAGCAACAACCATATGTATTGAATATTTGCATGAAAAAATCGTTATTTCCTCGATCTACTCACCGCCACGATTTTCAATAACAGAAAACCAATATTCAAATTTATTCAAATCACTTGGTCCTCGATTTTTAGCGGCTGGCGACTATAACGCAAAACACACTTTTTGGGGATCACGTTTAATTACCCCGAAAGGCCGTGTGCTTTTTGACACGGTTTCCAAAATGGGCTTAGGTGTTATTTCAAGTGGACATCCTACTTATTGGCCGTCAGACCAACGAAAGATCCCAGACGTTATAGATTTTGGAGTTACAAAAAATTTTCCCTAAGAATGGATGCAAGTGGAACCTTCATTGGACTTGTCATCAGATCACTCACTAACTATAGTTTCTGTTTCGTTCCCCCAGGGGGTTGGTTCCCCGTTTTGTGACTTGGCGTTGACCGCCACTCGAGTTAATTGGATAAAATATAAGAAATATTTGAGTACACATTGCACGGAAAATATTGCCTTGAGAACGCCTGAGGATATTGATGTGTCGATTGACGAATTTTCTGAACAACTTAATCAAGCCGTACAACATGCCACCACTAGCCATGTAAGATCCAGGAATGTGAGCAATAGAACATATTCGTTTGAAATTGAACAACTTCTAACAGAAAAAAGAAGAGTTAGAAGAGAGTGGCAACTTCGCAGGTCTCCCCAGCTTAAAAGCAGGCTACGAGAGTGCATAACTCAGTTAAGAAATCTGCTTGAAATCCAAAGATTGGCTTCCCTTAAAAATTATCTGGAAGGTCTTGATGGTACACCTCAATCCGACTATTCTCTATGGAAAGCGACAAAAGATCTGAAAAGACTCGTAATAGGTAAGCCACCTTTGCGAACTTTAAGTGGAGATTGGGCAAGAAGCGATTCTGAAAAGGGGATGTTATATGTTAATCATTTGCGAAACGTTTTTACCACAAATGATACAGCGAATAATTCAGCTGAACTACCGTCATACGCTGTTAGACCGCCTATGTCTTTGAGACTTAGTTTTCAAGATGTTGAAAATGTTATTCGTAACACAAACCCCAGGAAAGCTCCAGGTATTGATAAAATTACTGGTAAAATGCTTGAGCAGTTACCTCGTGTAGCAAGAAGAGTTCTACTTTTTATTTTTAACGCTATTTTACGTCTCGAGTATTATCCTGCAGAGTGGAAGGTGTCCATGATTACTATGATACCCAAACCAGGGAAGGATCCCACTAAAGTAGAATCATACAGACCAATAAGTCTACTGCCAACAATTTCAAAACTGTTCGAAAAATTGTTAATGGCAAAGTTGAGTCCAATGTTGAACAATGTGGGATGCATCCCTGATCATCAATTTGGCTTTCGGACTAAACACAGCACTATAGAACAAACGCACAGACTAGTCAATGTCATAAGACAAACCTTTGAGGAGAAGAAGTATTGCTCAGCTCTTTTCATTGATATTTCTCAAGCTTTTGATAAAGTGTGGCACGAGGGCTTGATGCACAAAATAAAGTTAAATTTGCCTGCTACTTATATGGGCGGAAGTTTGTTATCAGAGAAGGCGACTTTATAAGTCCAACTGAACCAATCGGGGCAGGAGTTCCCCAAGGCAGCATACTGGGGCCTATTTTATACTTGATTTACGCCTCTGACATGCCAACGAGAGCCGGAATCCACACTTCAACTTTTGCAGATGACACAGCATTCTGCAGCGCACATGAAAACCATCAAGAAGCTTCGCGAAATTTGCAGGAGTATATTTCAATATCAGAGAAATGGTTAAAACTTTGGAAAATTAAAGTTAATGAACAAAAATGTACTCACGTTACATTCACATTGCGTAAACAAACATGTTCAGCTATCCAAATTAACAATTCACCTATTCCGCAGCAAAATGAAGTCAGGTACCTTGGTATTCATCTCGACCGTAGGTTAACGTGGAAGTCTCACATAGATGCGAAAGTTACTCAGTTAAAGTTAAAAGCAGCGCAACTGAATTGGCTTATGGGCAGAAATTCGACATTGAAGCTGGATTGCAAACTTTTATTATACGACGCAATTCTAAAGCCTATATGGTGCTATGGAATTCAACTATGGGGCACCGCCTCCACTTCAAACATAGAAAAAATTCAAAGGCTTGTCGCCGAACAAAATTCTTCGAACAATTACTGCAGCTCCATGGTATGTAAAAAACTCACGAATTCATAAGGATCTATGTGTTCCTCTTGTAAAAGACGAATTTTCAAAGTACGCAACAAGGTACATCAGTAAATTGAAGCTTCACCCAAATCCTCTTGCACGCAATATACTTAATTTTGAAGGCCACTCTCGGTTGCGAAGGAGGGATACCGTTGCCACCATCAGAACGTCCAATAGGTGATTTTACCGATATTGACCGTGCAAAATAAAACATTTTTGTCTAGCATTGGATGGACTTAATTAATTTTATGTATTTAGTTTTAAGATTTGAATACTTATTGTTAGTTCACTTTGTGAAGATTCAATAAATAAATGAATGGCAAAAAAAAAAAAATTATTTATTTTGGCTTAAAAAAATCAAAATGTTTTTTTGTTTAATTTTCGAATCAGAAAATTTTCTTCAACTATCCGCGTTCATTTGCCTACAACAAATAAACCCAAGCGGCAAATAGAACAGTAGGTTGCCGCTCGTTGCCGCTTACATTGGCCTTTCTTTTCGATACTTTCAAAAAGCAAATCGTAGCAACCAACGGTTGTTCATTTGTTTGAAAGGTGTAAAGAAATGTTAGAGAGGTGAATAAATGAAAAGGCTTGTTTTTTGTGTTTTGACAGGTATTATTAGAGCATTTTTCTTTTAAATTCTCAACAATTTATTTATATTGCTGGGATATAAAGTTGAATGTTTGAGAATATCTTTCAAAAATTTCCAAAGTCTACTGATGATTAGGGTAGTTCCTATGAAATGTCGACATATAGATAGCTGGGAAACATAGAAAACAAGCTATTTATAGTTTTTTTTTTATGTGATGTCCCTTTAACCTACACCTAACTTAATATAATTTTATTAATTTGCACCTTTCCCATTTTTAACTGGATTTTGATTTTATAAAATTAAATTTACATGGTCGATGTATATTGTTTACAATAACTAAATAAAGGGTGGTTAAATTTCAAGGGCCGATGTTGATTTTGAATAAAACACAAACTATTTAGGAAATTATTGTAGTTTTATTTTATTATGATATATTGGTATTATTCAACTATGTATGGAACAAAATATCGGCCAAATGGGCGCCGCGACTACTGCGGCACACCTCCATCCGATGGTCCAAATTTTTGATGACCCTGAGGCATAATGGAGGTTCTATGCCGTTAATGTGCCGAATTATCTCATCCTTTAGCTGTTGAAATGTTGCTGGCTTATCGACGTACACCTTTTCTTTCAAATAACGCCAAAGACAAAAGTCCAACGGGGTCAAATCACACGATCTTGGCGGCTAACTGACATCGCCATTACGTGAGATAACACGGCCATTGAATTTGTTGCGCAAAAGGGCAATTGTTTCGTTAGCTGTGTGGCAAGTGGCACCGTCCTGCTGAAACCACATATCGTCTACATCCATATCTTCCAATTCAGGCCATAAGAAGTTCGTTATCATCTCACGATAGCGAACACCATTCACAGTAACTGCCTGACCGGCCTCATTTTGGAAAAAACACGGCCCGATGATGCCGCCAGCACATAAACCGCACCAAACAGTCACTCTTTGTGGGTGCATTGGTTTTTCGACAGTCACTTTTGGATTCTCATTCGCCCAAATGCGGCAATTCTGTTTATTGACGAATCCACTGAGGTGAAAATGTGCCTCATCACTGAAGATGATTTTCACGATATGATTTGAACGCCATTTTGATTTGAACGCCCATTTTCATAATAAGTCTGGATAACTTTAACACGTTGTTGGATTGTCTATCTCTCCATGGTTCAAATTGAGTAATACCATGTTCAGACGGTAATATGAAATACTTGGTTCGCTCTCTGAACCACTATTGCGAAACTAGGTGTTCAGACGGTTGTTTTTTGCTTCACATTGATGTTTACATATTTTGTGCAAATGTTTGGCTAATTCTTTTTTCAATTTTTATTTAAATCTTTATGTAAGTACCAAATTTTTACATTTTCAATGTGTTTATTTTAATTTTACACGCATTAATTATTTGTTTTTACTTTGTTTGGATTTTTTTTGCAGCTAGTTCAGATAAACTAGCGATAATTTATTATCAAATTTGGAGATGACAGTAGGTTTTGCTTGGTTCGCAACAAGATTTAAAATGAACCAAGTTGGTTCGCTCATAAAATTTTGTATGGCGAATCATGTTGGTTCAATCAAGATTGGGCCACCAACCACGAATGAGAGTGCGAACCCAGAAAATAAGCCTTCGTGTGAACATGCTATAAGTCTGAAATAGAGAAATGTCAAATAAAATTCGGAAAAAACTTGGCGTTTAGGTGTGGTTCACATTCAACATCGGCCCTTGAAATTTAGCCACCCGATAATACAAAAATTTAAAAATTTCTGTTAAGTATAGTGTAACTTTAAGACCCATATGCAAAAAAATTCTTACTTGAGTATTAACGCATACGACACCGGAATAAACTTTTTTTGTACATTAAAACGAAAAGTTGAGTTGAATTTGATTTGGTTCAAGAAGCGCGCCAAAAATTAAAACAAAGCGCACCACGCACCAACCGAAGATTTTTTCGCACAAATCGTTTTAAAAAGCACCAAAAACGGTGCGAAACGCTCCGAATTGACAACGCTGATGTTTTCACTTTAAATTTGATTTTAGTATCGCCACGGCTTACACGTACAAATCGCAGTGCGGAACACTCGAACTAACAACTAGTCAATTAATATCGTACATATGTAATAACTAAAAAGTTCGCTTTTTGATAATTTATACATACAAATACGACTCACAGAATTATAAGTAAATAGAAAATTAAATAAGTGATAGAAAATCCTGTATTAATAATTGCATGTGAATATACGGCAACCATTAACGTGAGAATAATTAAAGAGCTCGGTGGTTGAATTGGTCAAAAGCGGCCGTATTAAAAAATACATCATGTTCACATGATCCCGAGTTCGAATCCCAGTGGGTGCTGATGAGTAGTGTAGCGACTACGAAACAGCTAGTTGTCCCCCAGCTAATGGTATTCAATTATTTTTTCTGTTCTTCGTTGGTCTTTTTGTTACACAGCAATTATTCTTATAATTAAAAATAAACCCTCTTCTTAACTGAAGTTGGACTTGAACTTACAACTGGTTAATTAATATGGAACACCAATTTGTCTTAGTTTGACGTGGTTTCCTTATTCGGCGACTTTCAGCTGTAGCAAGAATTGGGAGATAAAACTGAGTCTGCAAAGGAGTTCAAAGCCATAGGAAAAATTTCATTATAAAACTGTTTCTACATTGGAAAAAATACTACCCCAAATATATTTCGAAGGAGACAAAATAGAAATTGAATAGGAAGTAAATATTTTTTTTGAGAAAAATTAAGATTTACATTTTCTGTTGAACAGTATTTGTACAATTTTGTGGTTAGAATCAAATATCTGATCTAAATGGTCACCAAACTGGAATAACGCTACTCGTAGCGAAGGAAGTGGATTGGGAATAATCCAATTTATTTAAACTTACTTGCAGGAAGGGAGTCCTGATAATAAAAAGATAGTTTATCACTTACATTAAATTTAATATATTTATTAACGGGCTCTATGCTTCAAATTAGCTGGAAAACCTCTGAGGAAGCTGCTGGTATCGATCAGTCCTGGTTGAGAGTTCGAAACACAATCACCGTCATAAATTCAAAACTCATCATCGAACCAGCAGTTTCGTTCAGTTACGTTTTCGTTCAAAAAATAATAAATGCATTCACATAAGTACTTATGTATAAAAGATTTGGGCACACTATTTCCGTTAATGACAACCAAATTCAAGATCTACAATGAACCGTATTATTTATGTTTAAACAGTATTGTATAAACGATGTCTTTATAATAAAGTTTGCAAAACAATTACTTTTTTTAGATCTTATCATCTTTACAGTACAACCCCGCAGTAATGCAAGTACTTTGACTTTCTTTTCGAAAGTAGAAAATTATAATATACATTGAATTTACTTTACGTCATTTTTAAAGGTTTAATGTAAAGAAACAGCTCTTAACTATTCGCTCTTTCCCATGTTTTTAAATTGCCAACTCATTACAAAACTTTCTTAGGCAGCAGCAATCAAAATTTAACAAATGAAAAGCAATTCATTGTTTGTCAAATATCAACATGACTGCAGCCGAAGATTGTGCATTTTCTGCAAGAAGTAGAAAAAAGTTTTATTTTTTCTTCAGATAATAAACTAAAAGATACTGAATGTATCTTTAAGACTCACGTTTAAAAATGAGGTAAAAGCAACCTCTTCAGCATTAAAATCTTAATACATCAAAAATGATGAAGTTATTACAAAGCAGCACTAAATGTACAAATAATACAAAAAAGCAATAAATCTACGTTTTATTTGTACGGCCAGCAAAATATTTAATTTTTTTTTAACAAAAACAAACTAATTTTAAAATTACCACTTTTACCAAAAGTATGCTTTTACAAGAGATACATCTTTTGTAAAAATTCAAAGAAAAATCACTTTTTCCTGAAAGTATTTTTTATAAACGGTATATTTTTGTAAAAAAAAATGTAAAAAGATTTCTTTATGAAAACTGGTTTCCTACTACAAGGGCGCTTCGGAAACTTCTTAGCCTAGCACAAAAAGCGCGGTATAAACAGAAAAAAGTTAAGTGTTTTGGAAACTTCCATCTCTGATATTTTTTTTTTTATTGGACCAGTACTCAGGGGATGACCCCTACATATGCAGTGCATTGCACCAGAACTAGGAAAATAGGTTGTGAGGAGGGGGAAAAATAGGTTGTGAGGAGGGGGAAAGCGGGAATAGTGTTTGTCAATATTTGACTTGAATTTTCCAACGTTATAACAGACAGGAAACACTTCTGCAGGCAACTTGTTCCACAGACGAAGCGTGCGGCTGAAAAACGAATACTCTCTGTAATGCGTAGTACGATTCCCCGGGCAATCGACCACAAATGCATGAGCTCTGGACGATGAACGCGTGCTACGTAAGAATGTGCGAGTTTCGGGAACAAGATTCCTGATCTCGTCAGAGCAAAATCCATTGTAGTAACGATAGAACAGAGTAACGCACCCCACACTGCGTCGATGCTCCAGTGAATCAATAGAGTTGGATACCCTACTGTCACTGATGAGCTTCTTCGCCCTCTCCTGCACACGGTCGAGTAACCCCAAAATAGACTTTGAGGCACCGGCCCAAACATGAGAGTTGTATTCCATTTTCGGTCGGATGTAGGTGCTATAAATAGTAAGGAGGTCGGATGGAGTGAAGTACATCTTACACCATTTCAAAAAACCAAGACACTTGAAGGCTTCTTTGGAGACATGAAAAATGTGTTCAGTCCAGCGAACATCACACTGTATCTTCACTCCAATCCGTTTCCTCAATATTTATACCATCCATGAGTACAGATGAAGCAGCATTTGCGGTCGTTTGTTTGTGCGTTAATAAGCAACATTGGGTCATACGAGCGTTAAAAGCGACCCTGTTTTTACGACCCCATTCGGAGATTAATAGAAGATCACTATTCAGTGAATCGTTCATATTTAGCCTCTTGGCAGTGATCTCTGATAGGCTGGGCATATGACCAAAAGAGTACGAGTGACAAATGCCGCTGTCATCTGCGAAAGATTGGATACGATTGGAAGTTTAATAGAGAAGGTCGTTGAGGAAAATAAGAAATAGAGTAAGAGAAAGAACGGAGCCTTGCGGTACCCCTGAATTAATCTTGAACTCGTTTGATGAGACCCCATCTATAACAACTCGTCTCTGAGAAAGCTCGATATAAACCGAGAGAAATCGTTACCGGCACCAAAAGCAGTAAGTTTTGGAAATATCTAGAGCCACCACCTTGCTTTCACCGAGTGTGGCACCATTTCTCCGAAAGATATGCCATAAAATCGTCAGTAGAGCGACCCTTACGACATCCATATTGGTGATCACAAAGTAATTTGTGCGACTCTAGATATCCCATAAGATGGTAATTAACCATACTTTCCATTACTTTGGAAAGCGCAGAGCAGATTGCAATATGATATGAACCCATGCTAAATTTTGTTTCGATCTGGTAACTCCTTCATATACAAACAGGTGCTCACAAAAGACGCATCCGCGATTATTTTACAATGGAAAAATTAGAAATGCGTGGCGTCATTAAATATTTACATAAAAAAGGTTTATCGGGACAAGAAGTTCATAATGATATGGTGAATGTGTTAGGTGAAAGTGCTTCTTCATATGCAAAAGTAAAAAATTGGATTGCTGAATTTAAACATGGTTGTTTAAATTCAGCATTGAAGATGAACCACGTAGTGGTCGTCCAAAAACAGCAACAACAACAAAAATTGTAGCCAAAGTGCATGAAAGCGTATTAAATGATCGACGAATAAAAGTGCGTGAAATAGCTAATATCATGGGCATCTCAAATGATCGAGTCCATTTAATTTTGCATGAAGAACTACTCGTACAGATGAAAAAGCTTTCTGCAAGATGGGTGCCGCATTTGTTAACAGTCGACCAAAAACGCATAAGAATGAACATTTCTCAAGCTTGTTTGGATCGCTTTAAGCGAAATAAAATGGATTTTAAGCGTCGTTTCATAACTGTTGATGAGACATGGATCCACCACTATACTCCAGAGACAAAAGAACAATCCAAACAATGGACTAAAGCTGAAAGAAGGCAAAAACAATTCAATCAGCTGGTAAGGTTAAGGCAACGGTTTATTGGGACTTCAAAGGTATTTTATTGATTGACTATCTGCAAAAGGGTAAAATAATAAATTCAGATAACCATTGCAACCTTTTGGATCAATTAAATGTACAAATTCGAGAAAAACGTCCTGGATTACAACACAACAAAATAATTTTTCATCAAGACAACGCACCAGCGCACAAAAGTGTTTTAACAATTGCTAAAATCGACGAATAAAAGTACGAGTTGCTTGACCACCCACCTTATTCTCCTGATTTAGCTCCCAGTGACTTGTACCTGTTCCCAAAGCTAAAAAATTTCCTTGCTGGCAAGCGTTTTACCTCAAATGAAAATGCAATTACAGTTGTAAACCACTATTTTGAAGACCTTGAGGAAAACTATTTTAATCAAGGGATAGAATTGCTAGAAGAACGTTGGACTGAGTGTATTGAAGTTTCAGGAGATTATATTAAAAAAAAAATAAAAGTTTCCGAACCGCACTCGTAAAGATACTTTTTGAACAGGAAACTTTTTCACACGCAAATAAATTACCGAAAGCTATTTATTTATTTACATATTTATTATAATTAAAGTGAGTATTAAATTTTCATATTACGAGGGCGGACTGATATTGAAGCTACTCGTACCTAAGTAGAAAAAAAACATTTTGTTTTTCAAAAACCATTTATCTTTAAACTGCATTTACACATACTAGTAACTCACAGTACGTTCAGTGCACGTGTATTATTATCGAAAATGTCCGAAAAATTCTCGAGTGTCTGGCAACTTACTTTTGTGTTTACACAAACACGTGCAAGTTCATTTTCAAAATGTCCTCACAGCGTAAAATTGTATTAACATTTGCTTTATATTTATAGTTAAAAATGTTAAATATACAAAAATTAAAGCGAAATTTATTTATTAATTCCTTGTTCATATAATTTTGTTGTATTTGATGAAAAATATTTCATTTAAAATAATATCGGGTGGTTAAATTTCAAGGGCCGATGTTGATTTTGAATAAATCACAAACTATTTAGGAAATTATTGTAATTTTATTTTATTATGATATATTGGTATTGTTCAATTATGTATGGAACAAAATATCGGCCAAATGGGCGCCACGGCCACGGCGGCACACCTCCATCCGATGGTCCAAATTTTCGATGACCCTGAGGCATAATGGAGGTTCTATGCCGTTAATGTGCCGAATTATCTTATCCTTTAGCTGTTGAATTGTTGCTGGCTTATCGACGTACACCTTTTCTTCCAAATAACCCCAAAGAAAAAAGTCCAACGGTGTCAAATCACATGATCTTGGCGGCCAATTGACATCGCCATTACGTGAGATAACACGGCCATTGAATTTGTTGCGCAAAAGAGCAATTGTTTCGTTAGCTGTGTGGCAAGTGGCACCGTCCTGCTGAAACCACATATCGTCTACATCCATATCTTCCAATTCGGGCCATAAAAAGCTCGTTATCATCTCCCGATAGCGAACACCATTCACAGTAACTGCCTGACCGGCCTCATTTTGGAAAAAATATGGCCCGATGATGCCGCCAGCACATAAACCGCACCAAACAGTCACTCTTTGTGGGTGCATTGGTTTTTCGACAATCACTCTTGGATTCTCATTCGCCCAAATGCGGCAATTCTGTTTATTGACGAATCCACTGAGGTGAAAATGTGCCTCATCACTGAAGATGATTTTCTTCGAAAATTGATCATCATTTTCATAATAAGTCTGGATAACTTTAACACGTTGTTGGATTGTGTATCTCTCCATGGTTCAAATTGAGTAAGTCTGAAATAGAGAAATGTCAAATAAAATTCGGAAAAAAACTTGGCGTTTAGGTGTGGTTCACATTCAACATCGGCCCTTGAAATTAACCACCCGCCGATTTCACAATCTTGCCCGCTGATTTCACTGCCGTCGCCTTCTTCGTTGCACTTTCACCAGCTGCCAACCATTATTTAGATTGATTTTTGATTTCAGGTGTGTAGTGGTGGACCCATGTTTCATCAAGAGTTATTAATTGACGCCAAAAATCAATAGGATTACGCTTTATCATGTCCAAATACCGCTGTGAAGTGGTCTGGCGAACTCGGTTTTATTCGACACTGAATCTTCCCGATAGGTTTTTCATATGCAAAATGTTGAGCACACATTCATATGATATGTTTACCATTTCAACAATCTCACGTAACTTGACTCGGACAGTGATTTCCACTACTATATTGCTATTCAGTTAAAAACGCGTTTCTTTGCATTAACTTGTAAAATGAATGACGCAGCAGTAAAATTTTCACATGTTGCAAGCAGCACAACAAAGAAACTGAGAAACACTTGTGTTTCACACAATTACATACGAGTACTTGCAACCGATAATGAAATAAAGTAAATTTTGACATTTAATGTTGCACTATGGGGAAACTGGGTTTTGTTTTTTATTGTTCAAGTCAAAGTGAAAAAAGGGTACGAGTATAATATATACGAGTAGTTGTGTTTACTGCTTTGGTGTTGATGAACTGTCAGGTATTTTTTTTTTTTAACAAAAGCTGTCAGAAAGTTTTAAAAGGAAAAGCTGTATAGACTTTTATGTTTTTTTATGTTTATACGCTTTCGGTAATAAAAAATATGTACTTTATTAATAAATGTATGCACATTTCGTTAATTTATGTTTGGTAATATTTCAAATTCACAGTTTGTTTTAACTCATTTAAAAACTTTGTATACTTTAATAAATTTGTGTAAAAGAATGATCCGCCTCTTGCTGTTTGTTCCGCGCAAGCTGTAGTAGTCAATCATAATTTCATTTGGTATTTGTCTTTTCTCTGGCGTTTGCTTTTCTATTGTTGAACAAATCGAAATTTGCTAGTCTTCTCGTGTATTTCCATTTTTGTCTTTTCCAAATGCTCGATCGCCGTAATAACAATTATTTATACATGTGTTTGACTTTATAATCTTTAAGTCAAGTTTTGACATATTAGCAACATGTGGTAACAAACATTAGAAACTTGTGTGGATTATTGTGTTTGTGCATACTTGTACATATGTATGTATGCATTGCAAAATCAAATCATAAAGTTTACTCATTGAAAAACAATTGCAATGCAAGTCATGCAATTGCGGGCGCTCGTACAGGGCTCAAACTACTCACCAATTTCCATCAATTTCAAATGTTAATACAACGCCTTCACCTGAGTGCAAAAGAGAAGGAAAAACATCATTCTTTTTGTTCTAGCTGGCCAGGGTTACCAAGCTGTATTCAAATATCGGCTTATTTTGCCTCAAAGTCTATTTAGGGATTACTCGACCGAGTGCAGGAGAGGGCAAAGAAGCTTATCGGTGACAGTAGGGTATCCAGCTGGTATGGAGCATCGACGCAGTGTGGGCAGTGTGCGCTACTCTGTTCTATCGTTACTACAATGGATTTTGCTCTGACGAGATCAGGAATCTTGTTCCCGAAACTCGCACATTTCTGCGTAGCACGCGTTCATCGTCCAGAGCTCTTCCATTTGTGGTCGATTCCCCGGAGAATCATACTACGCATTACAGAGAGAATTCGTTTTTCAACCGTACGCTTCGACTGTGGAATAATTTACCTGCAGACATGTTTTCTGTTGTTATAACGTTGGAAAGTTTAAGTCAAATGTTGACAAACACTACTCCCTCTTTTCCCCTCCTCACAACCTGTTTTCCTGCTTCTGGTACTGCATTGTACAGGGTACTTATCCAAGTTAAAAACAAAGAAAAAAAACATACTCTGAATAACTCTGAGACATAATCGAGATGCAATGTCGTTAATGTGCCGAATTATCCTGTCCTCTTTAGCTCTTGAATTATTCTTGATTTGTTGATGAACACTTTTTCTTTTAAATATCCCAAAAACAAAAGTCCAAAAGTATCATGTCACGTGATCGTGACAAGAAATTAACATCGCCACGGTAACATGGCCATTATATTACTCGAATAAAAGAACTGTTGTTTCGTTGGACGTGCGGCAAGTGGCCCCATTCTGACACGCAATATTTCGCGATAGCGAATACCCTTCACGGTAACCGTGAAGAAGTACAGTCCGATGAAGCTGTCAGCCCATAAAACTCACCATATAGTGCATCGCCATATATAACTCTTAGAAAAGACACCACAATCTTCCAAGCGGAACTATACGCAACAAGTGAAGCGGTTGAAATACTCTCCGATAGGGGACACAAGCGAGTGCTGATAAAAATACTCTCTGATAGCTAATGAGTGCTCAATGCCCTGAACAGTTGTGTCTTTACGTCCAAGTTAGTACTGGAATGTCACAATAGGTTAAACGAACTGGCAAGCCAGAACCAGGTCAGCCTAATCTGGGTGCCACGACATGAAGGTCATCACGGCAATGAAATGGCTGACATTTATGCCAAGAAAGGAGCAGAGGGGACTTTTATTGGACCCACTCCAACTTTTGGCTTCAATAAGGGTCTCCTGAATGAGGAGATAAAGAACGGCGTCCATCATTGAACAACATTGGAACCAGACAGCTGGTCTTGAACACTCCAAGAAATTTCTAAACTTTGATAAAAATAGGGCCGAACGTGCTCTAAAACTGGAAAGGACAAGTCTCAGAACATTGATAGGTGCACTTACAGATCATTATAACTGTTACAAGCACCTGCCCAGGATGGGCATTTCCAACACAGAGATTTGCAGATTCTGCGGTGATGAAGAGGAGTTAATGGAGCACTTAATCACCCACTGTGGAGCACTGGGACACAGAAGACATAGGCTACTACAAGCTTATATGTTAAGTGAATGTGACTTAATATCACTCCCTATGAAGGAGATTGTCCGTTTTCTTGACATACTCAACCCATAATAGGGCAAGGGGACGCACAATAGATCAATATTGGTCGCAGTGCAAATGGCCGATGAGGGCCATATCCCATTCAATAATAATAATAAAAGTTTGGACCACCTTTTACTCTAGCTAAACATTTGTTTTTAAATTCTGCAACAAAACGGGATTTTTTTAATTTTTGTTACAATTTTATCTCAGCGGCAATCTGGGAAATCAACGAATGTGAGTGATACAAATTACTTGAGCTAGTTGCCAACTGACGAAAGTGGCAAAGCGAAAGAGCGATAACGTTTTATCATGTTGGCAATCATATGGAATTGTGGCGCTATGAGTGGTAATTAAACTGCCACTATTATTTTCTTATAAAATGTTGTTTGTACATTCTGATGGCTGCTGACGTGCTTACATGTGTTTGTTATTGTTGTTCTTGCCGCAGCTTCTCCTATATTTTCATATTACACATTATTACGGTGTACATACATATGTATATTGAGTTGCTGTAGTGGCACAAGTGCTTTATGTGGCCAATATGCTTCGTGCAGTTGTGGCCATTGGAGGGTGACGCCATCTGTTTGGCTTTAAATGTGTCCTAGATAAACTGCTGGAATTACACTAGGATTATAAGTGGTTTAACGCTGTAGTTGTTGGACTCGTATGTAATAATTCTTATGGAATATGTTGTTTGCAATTTAATTTTTTTTAATTTTTGTGTGCGTAAATTCATATTATGTTATTCTTGTCTGTCAGTTGGTTGCAGGCTGGTTGACTGCCTGGTGTTTAATTTTTGTTGCTGCTGTTGTTCTTGTTATTATTAATTTGGTTTTCCATATGTTGCAAGGTGTGGTGTTGTCTTATTTATGGATCAACTTTTATTTTAGTGTTTAACATTTAGTTTGTACTTAATAATGTAAAACATGGCATTTTTAATTGTTTTTAATAAAATTTCAGATATTAAAAATCTAAAAAAAATGCTTATGTTTAACAAATATTCTATTTTTAGAATGGTGACTAATATAATAATTGAAAGTTAAGTCTAGTATGTGTTAACGTCCAATTTCACGATAATCAAACTATAAGACTTTTTTTTAGAGCAAAAACTTTTTTCCATGAAAGTTTGATGTAAACAGAACTCGTTCTGTAATCAACGAAAATTTGTAAAGCTAAGGTGGCCACACTGAAATACACTTTTGTGTAAATGAATTTATGTTGCTGCCGTGTTCAAAACAATTCTGTGGTCGCCTACACGACTACAGCTGCTATGGGCGGTCGTGAAGTTGTAAAGTATGCTGTGGTCTATGTATTTAATGCTATCAGGCAAAATGAAACTCATTTTTTTATGAAACAAACACAAGATCTGCGAAGCTTTTTTGCTTATCTGCAGTAACACCCAGGGTCTCAGGCAGCAATCGAACCTGCAACCTCGAGACTATTGGTCGAGTAATCTACCATCATGGCTCACTGTCTTTTGTTATTCGAAGCTTTGTCCACTGTACAAACTTTGGCGCCGCTTAACGACAACTTTCTGATAGTTTAAGGATAATATGGCTTTCTGAACCACGAATTATTGTAAAGTAAATGATTAAATATGAAATAAAAAGCCGAAACTAATCATATACAGACTTACACCAGCCAACTTATATTTATATAATAAAAAAGAAAGACATCTACTTATTTACATTCTTATGATTATATTCGAAAAAAAAGATATTAAAAACCAAAAGCCAGAATTTGTTTGCCTTAAACTCGTAAAAACATAATTTAATCCTTATGGGAATTTGTGGCATGGCATCGTACTGTACTCGTACAAGTTCAACCACAAGACGTGTTGGTGCAATTAAGGTCACTGATAGTGAGTGCTGCACACCAGAAACATTTCATTTTTTTTTTCTTTCACTCCAAAACGTGACTTTTTCCACAAATACTTCAGCCTGTTGTTCGTGATACCAGCGTTTGAGTTCGTTTGTAATTTGATGAACATAAAGTACATTTGAAATTATTTCTTTTTTCTTGCGTTTCTTTCAAAAAAAAAAATGATAATAAATCCACTTGAAAAGAAAAAAATAATAACTTTTTTATGACTTCTCAAGCTCAAAAGTCAAAATACTTATATTATTTTTTATGGGTTTCTTTTTATGACATGAAATTTAATATCAGATCACTGAGTTCATCAACGAACAAGTCAAACTGATTATGTGAAATACAACGCATTTACACACTTGTTGCATGCAACGCAGTACTGAACAACTTTAAACCTCCAACTAACCACAAATTTTGGTTTTATCGAATAACTCATACACACATACACACACACACACACACACATGGTTGCCATATTTAACGATTTATCGTCATTTTGACGATTTAAGGTCTGTTTTTGACGATTTTTATAGATCACATTTTTACTCTCATATCTTTCAAGCAACTACATACATATGACCTTTTTTAAGTTAATTTATGCGGAAAATGAAAGTAATATTTATGGTACGTAAATTAATATGTATAAATATAATACTGAAATGTTATTTGATAGTTATTTTAGAGTATTCACATATTGTATATGTTAGAGATGTATTTAAAAGATCATATGTGATCATATGTGTTGAAGTCTACGAATTAATATTCTCTTGAAAAATTAAACCAAAATTTGAGTTTTTTTACATAAATGAGTTTTCACAGAAGTAAAAAGTACTTACTTTAAATAAAATTTGAAAGTGTTCACATTTAATTTTAAAGCGCACTTTTTTTCTGAGTGTAGAAATCTTATTTTAAAAATATGTCACAAAAATTTATAAATGGTATACTTATGAAATTAACTTCATGTTTGTAGGAGTATATATTTGTTGTTATAGCTTTTGTTTTTTATTAAAGGCAACCACGAATTGTTTTATATATTTTACGCCATTGCAATAAATTTTTTATTAAAAAAAATTAAGTTTATTGGCTAACGATTTTTTTTAACGATTTCCAATAATCATATTGACGATTTTGACGATTTTTTTTCATCGAATTTGACATCTGGCATCTATGCACACACATATTGTATTGCTCGTATATTAATGTTTTTATATTTATAGTTTTATTTAATCAATGGGTCGGTCACTCAATCACTCACCACTGCATTCATTTGCACAAGTGTTCATTAATGAGTTGAAAACGAAACCCACTACGGCTTTCTTTCATTCACTTTAGCATTTCTTATTATCAGCTTTCAAAAATAAAGAACTTCATGTGAAATGTGTATAAACATTTCTGGGTAGTGCACACTAGTTTAAACCTTCACCTTAAGAATCCGGGCGACATGTTTCTTATCTTTGTTTGACTTTAAAACTCAACATAAACATTCTTGAAACTAAATTTTAAAGTCTTACAAAGTCAAAAAAAAAAAAAAACTTCTTTCTGTGACCAAATTTTTTCTTTGTAATGTTTACTGATATAAAAATTAAATAAAATTTCTAAGGGTACTTGCACTGATTATTCAGAATTTATTTTACAACAATTCTTATTAACAATCTTATTAAGAGGCAGAGCTGGAAAGGAATTTCTTCTTCGATTGCGGCTCTGTCTTTTAGTCAATATAAGGTCAAAGAAGAAAAGCTGTTAATTTTCTTTCCTGAATTTTTTAGTCTGAAACTTTCTCAGACTTCTATTTTTTACAGTATGTTCAGACATTTTTAATATATAAGCTACAGCACTACATTATCAGATAAGGCCTTTATGGCCTTATTCACGATTCACCACCACCCTTGAGTGCCTTGCACGGCTCACATCAGTCCCAACTCCTGCCACAAGATTGTAGCCATATGAATAAGCCCCATATTGAAGAGCTCTGTAGTGCAATTCTCTAACTTTTAACGATTGTAAAGGAGCTTAACTTAACGCGAGCTGTTTTGGTTTGCACTAACTGTTATGTGATTCACTAAAGCTACGTACATACGGTTGTCAGATCTTACAATATTGCCACTAAAATTGTCTGAAAATCCATTACAATCATGTGAGCTGTCAATTTTTAACTTACAACGTTGTAAGAAAAACCATTGTCAATCAATTGTAAGACGACAATGTTGTCAGGCATCTGACAATCGTGAGAACACTCTTCGTCGGCACTGCCCGATAATTGGTTGGTATTGTAAGCTCAGTTTTAATTGTCAGCTGCATAAAATTAATGCACCTGACAATGGCATCATTGTTAGAAAAAAGTTTGATGGGCAACTCTGCCAAGCAGATGGTTGTTGATATACATAAGTGGCAGTGCCTTACAATATGTCTGGCAATTTTTTTCATCTAACAATCTGACAACCGTGTAAACTGACAATTTTTGTTTTCACATGAATTATTTGTCAGACCATAGTCTGACAATGAAATTGTAAGATTTTCTTACGATGGTCTGAACACACAATTTACTTCTGCGGGACAATTTTTCATTGTCACTACATTGTCAGCATGTTGCCAGATCTTACAATATTGTAACATCTGACAACCATGTGTACATAGCTTAATACTTCTGGTTGTATGTTAAAAAATTTTGAAATAATGTGGCAACCACAAAACGGAACAGAAAAAAACAAATAAATTTGCCAATAACTCCATTTTTAAGGTAAGTAAAACTACTTATAAATTTATCACTTAAAATAGCTTTTGATAAGTAATATAAGTTCTCCTCACGGGGAACACTCCGAAGGCCTGTTGGAGCGCTGAAAGTAGGCAGATCTTCCGACAACCCGTATGCCAAAGACTCTGAAGCGATTCTAACAGAAATTTTAATGACACTGTTGTTAAAATAAGCACCACAAAAATAATTGCTAATCAGTCAGGCTATAAAAACAGCTGATTTAAAACGAAGGCAAATAGAGTTAAAAAGTGTTACAGAATAGTGAAAACGCCTACAGTGGTAGTAGCTCTAAACCAATTATAATAGCGTTAAAACAAGTTAGTGAATCGCACTACTGGTCCTCTAATTTCTTCTGTATGAAATTTCCCAACAGTCAATGATAGACAAGGCTTAATGAGTAGGTAGGCAGAAATATATTGAGAGCATCAGTCCTTAACCAATTCACCCGTTTAATCATCACTACACGTTCCTTCTATATTACAGGTATATCATTGAATACAACAGTCTTCGCGGGGTTTTAAACCGGCATGCACCATAGTTATCAGGGAAGGCAATTGCTCCTGCCTGCGCCTTTAGATACAAGCCGCAGCCAGAACGGTTCAGCCAAGGTAGGCACCTCAACTATAATGGTAGGCACCTCAACGGGTTGGTCCGTAAAACAGAAATGTCCGGGATCTTTGCTGATCCTCGTTCTGCTAATTAACCCAAGGTGAGGGCTAAGTTATATGACTCCTAGAGCTTTATTTGCCACAACAAATGGAGACTCCTACACCTCTATGCCCCAGAAAGCCAAGTTTGGTGAACACCAAGGCAAAACCTGCTCTCCTAGGGAATAACTACAGTATTACACTACAATTCGAAGTCTTGTCAGTTTCTGTAGGTTGAGAGCTTTTTAATTGACGTAATTAGGGGTTGGTTGCATGGGGCCGCCTTCATATTTTAGTGACGTGTGTCTAATCTGTGATTCTTCATTCAGTTACTGATGCCAAAGTACCATGAAAACTTACTCGGTTGAACTGCCGCCCAAATACAAGAATGTTGTGATCAAAATAGGTGATTGGTGTTGCAAACTTTACGCCCGTTTTACGGCATACAAATTTTTGAATGGATGACTGTGTTTACAAGCTAACTTGTGACGCCAATCCACACCAAATGAAGATGTATACACAATAAGTTACAATAAGTTATTGTTTGTGAATTTTGTGGAGGAGTGTCATTGGTCCAAAGTTCTTTGAAAATGACGTTATTGAGGCCATTACCGTTAACAGCAAGATAATCAGCAAATTATTTTTGCCAATAGGACAATAAAGACGTAGCATGTAATTTGACACAGTGGATGCGACGATACACAAAGATGTATACAATTAATGATAAAACAGAATACGTCCGCAACTTCAAGCAAAAACGACTCTCAGAGAAAACATGCACATAATTGAAACAACCGCTGAAACTTCACAAACTGTCATTTAAAGTTGTTTTTTCTTAGGTAAAAAAAAGCTTTTTCTATTATTTCTACTTTTCATCGAGCTAAAGCTTTTGAAGCTTTGGTTTTGTTTACAAAATGTTTGAAATTTACTAAAAGTGTGGTAATATTGTTGAAAGCTTTTGTGCTTCTAAATGAGAGCATAAGAAAAATCACTGTCAAAATAAAATACGGGTAGATTCTATTTTACGACCGCATTCTCTGCCGTTATTTTATGCCAAATTGGAAAAAATCGTCATGCCCTAGTTCTGTTTCATTTATACGAGAAGAATTACGAGTATTATCCAGAAAATAAATTATTGCAGCTTCTGATTTCCCAAGGATATAAGAAATTATAAGAGTGCGTGGAAAGCAGTGTTGCCAGGCCTAGGAATTTTTCCCTTTTTGTAGAGATTTATTTGTTTATTTTCACATATAGGGAAAAAAGGACAGATTTTGTATGATTAGGCTTATTGTAGGGAATTTTTAATTATCACGAATGATTAATGTTTTTATTTATTAATATACTATTGAAATTTTTCCGACTATGAGACGAAATCGTTGCCCAAATTGAACATCCATGCATTTTCATCCAATTTACATATATACAGCCTTAAATATTTTAAACATAAGTATTTCCCAATTACGCCAAAATTATTAAAATCGTATTAGGAATAGAAAATAACTAAACCGTGAAGTTTCAAATTCTATATGGATTCTAGAATGGATCTTATTTGCAAGCTTTTTCATTAATTACATAAGTGTTAGATGTACATAAAGATCTCCTAACTAAGCATATTAAAATATTGAATATCTATATATCGTTTTTCTCAATATAAAGGCCCTAACTCGCACTTTTCCCAAGCTTGAGTTTGTTAATGATTTTAACAAATTTCACATAAAAACACCGCATACGACATAATTGATTTACTTTAATTCTTTTAGAATTCAACTCAAATTACACTTTAAAAGTGATTCAATCCGTTTAAAAAAAAATGTACTCTTTTATAATGAGTTAAAATGCAAGCGTCCATTACAAATATTTGTTTACAAAACATATATCCATAAATATGTTTTTTACTTATTTAATTTTTGTCATCCATGAATAAGACATAATTTAAACATTTATACTTTCAGAGATAAGACTATCCATTAAAAGTGCGTCCGGCATAGAAAATACGATTAATGTGTTTCATTTGCGGGTTGTAGGCCGTGATAACATCAAATTATTTAGTGGGAATATTAAATATTTGCTCAAGATTAAATTACACGAGAAAGTTAATTTCTAGGAAAATATATTTAAGTAAATAAGTTTTTTATAGTTCTGACATATTTATTGATGAGTAGTTCCCCACTAGAGCTGAGTTTTAAGAAAACATCTGAAGAACAAATTATATTGTATTTAACAATATTAATATCCAACGTGACCAAAGTAGCATGTTCAATGAATGTTTAGCTCTATATTATAGTATTTTTGACCACACCCGACATGAGAATACTAACAGGAACAGCAAAATACTGTTAATGTTAAGGCAGAATTAGTTTGTACGTTCTTTTCCGTTCATCAGCTGTTTCGTTTCTGTTCAATATAAACTATATGTGCATGGTTTGTTTTTACTTTTTCGTTCTGTTCTGTTGCGAACTAATCTGTTGAAAATAGAATTCAACGTTAAGTGACAGGCCAGATATGTGTTTGTTTTAATTTTTTCAGGTATGGAAACATTAATTTTTTATCCGAATGTATATAATTTTTTTTGTTAAAAGCTAATAAAATTTGTTTTAATTAAAGATTTTTGAAACTTAATACTCGTACATGTTTATCAATTAAGCAATTATGAATGATCAAAAGAATATTATTTTAGCGAGAAAGAAATTATATTTTGTATAATTTAAGTATCATGGTGAGAAAGAAGTGGGCTAAGACCACTATTTCTAAATTATTAATTTTTTTCTTTTTTTGTTCTTTCATGCAAGATATGAATTTTTTATTCTTCATTCCAATTTTTTTATTTTTTTTTATTTATGCTCTGCTGTAAAAACAGCTGAATATTTCGACGGAACAAGTAATTGTAAAATATTTCCTACAGAAATGAACGTCACAGAACGGCAACAGAAAGTAAAAACTAATAGGGCCTTTACCGTTTTCCTGCCGTCTTGAGACGGCTGTTAAGACGTCTGCTTTAAAAGATCTGTCTTAACAGAAAATGACATTTTAATATGAGAAAAGTAAAAATAGTTTGAAATTAAAAGAAATTATAAAAAAAGTTCAAATTTTTATTTTAGATTGCAAATTTTGCAATAAAAATAAATTTTTTTCCACAAACTATTTAAAGGGCATAAAAACTAATGACATGCATTTGTTGACGGAGTTAAAATAAAGAAAATCACGACATACGTATACTCCCACCATGTAACAATCGGGCCGTCAAAGGTTTGTTTTAACAGTAAGTCTTAACAGCTTTTCATGTCTAATGTAGACGAGCAGTAATATTTTGTCACTTTCAATAAGAAGTTTTTTTGAGAGAACGAAAAGCGCTAAAAACCGCCATACCATACATATTCACAAAAAAAAAACTTCAGATATATATATATATATATATATATATATATATATATATATATATATATATATATATATATATATATATATATATATATATATATATATATATATATATATATATATATATATATATATATATATGTACATGAGTACATATGTTTGTCTCGGTTAGGTTTAACAGGCTGGCAGCCATTGAAAGCCAGCCCACTTAGGATCTGTTGTCTTCATATGTTTGTATGCATAGAGAATAATTTTACTTTAAATATCAGTATAAGCGCACAGACTAGTCAATGTCATAAGACAGACCTTTGAGGAGAAGAAATATTGCTCAGTTCATTGACATTTCTCAAGCTTTTGATAAAGTGTGGCACGACGGCTTGATGCACAAAATAAAGCAAATACTCACAAGCTTCTGGAAAGCTACTTATATAAGCGGAAGTTTGTTATCAGAGAGACGATTTTATAAGCCCAACTCAGCCAATCGAGGCAGGAGTTCCCCAAGGCAGCATACTGGGGCCTACTTTATATTTGATTTACGCCTCTGACATGCCAACGACATCCAGAATCCACACTTCAACCTTTGCAGATGACACTGCGTTTTTGAGTGTTCATGAAAACAACCAATTAGCTTCACGAAATTTACAAGAATATATTTCAATATAAAAAAAAATAGCTAAAACTTTGGAAAATCAAAGTTAATGAACAAAAATGTACTCATGTAACATTATCACTGTGTAAGCAAACATGTGCGCCTATCCAAATTAACAACTCACCTATTCCAAAGCACAGTGAAATCAAGTACCTTGGTATACACCTCGACCGTAGGATAACGTGGAAGTCTCGCATTGAAGCAAAAATTACTCAGTTGAAACCAGAAGGCAGCGCAACTAAATTGGCTTATGGGCAGAATTTCTAGTTGGCTTGCAAACTTCTGCTATACAATGCAATTCTAAAACCTATATGGTGCTACGGGACTCAATTATGGTGCACCGCCTCAGCGTCAAATGTTGAAAAAATTCAAAGGCGACAAAACCAAATTCTTCGAACGATTACTGCAGCTCCATGGTACGTAAAAAATTCACGAATTTATAAAGATCTGAGTGTTCCGCTGGCAAAAGAGGAATTTTCTAAGTACGCGACAAGGTATGTCAGTAAACTGGAACTTCATCCAAACCCTCTTGCGCGTAATATACTTAATTTTGGCGGCGACACACGGCGTAGAAGAAGGGATACCGTTGCCACCATCAGATTGCATAATAAAACTTTTTGTGTAGCATTGGCCGGACATAAGTAAAAATCATAGTTTTTAATTTTAAATTTAGTATTAAGATTTGAATACTTATTGTTAGTTCATTTTGAAGATTCAATAAATACAAAATGTTTAAAAAAAAGAAATATCAGTCGTAAAGCAGCTCTGGGCTGGGGAACAGCCCTCCCGTCATCGCAATTATTTCGTTGTTGTTTGGCCTTCGAGAGTTTTGAGTCTCACTCTCATTGGTTAACTGCCTACCTTAACTAACTGTATTGGTTTACAGTTTTTTAAGGTATTTCGTTGTTAACCAAGCAGCAACTTCCTATCCGAAAGCATAAGTTGGTAGAGTTAGTCACGGCGCCGCAAAAAATTACTGTTAATACCATCGTGGGCATAACGTCTTCGTTACTCCACCTCAATCGTAGTAAAACGCTTTTCTTTCTGTATTTATGTCTTCAGTTTTGGGAAAAGGGAAAATTCAGCGGGGCCCAGTCCGGAGAATACGGTGGTTGAGGCATGATAACGGTTTTGTTGTTGGCCAAAAACTCACGCACAATCATCGATGTGTGAGCTGGTGCGTTAACATGGTGCAAAATCCATGATTGTTTTTCCCACAATTCTGTGAGTTTGTGACGAATTGCTTCGCGCAAACGGCGCATTTTTCATGTCTTTACAGAAGCATTCAAGTGTCTCGGTTTTTTGAAACGGTGTAAGATGTACTTCACTCCATCCGACCTCGTTACTATTTATACCACCTACATCCGACCGAAAATGGAATACAACTCTCATGTTTGGGCCGGTGTCTCAAAGTCTATTTTGGGGTTACTCTACCGTGTGCAGGAGAGGGCGAAGAAGCTCGGTGACAGTAGGGTATCCAACTCTATTGACTCACTGGAGCATCGACGCAGTGTGGGGTGCGTTACTCTGTTCTATCGTTACTTCAATGGATTTTGCTCTGACGAGATTAGGGATCTTGTTCCCGAAACGCGCCTGTGGAATAAGTTGCCTGCAGACGTGTTACCTATCTGTTATAGCGTTGGAAAGTTCAAGTCAAATGTTCACAAACACTACTCCCTCTTTCCCCCTCCTCACAACCTATTGTACCGGAGTAGGCAGCAAGATGTGTACGCGTGTTTCTTATTTTTTTCACCGTTGTCCGAGTTTTTTTCGTACGTTCATTATTAATTCCATTTGAATGCATTTCATTACCTTGTAGTGTGGAAGGTGTTGGACTAAATTTTACTAATCTGAACAGTGTCGAAGGTATATACACTGGGCACTGATGAGTTTTAACTAATTGAATTCCAACATTTTAAATGCTGTAATAGAGTTTGTTTTAATAGTCTTTCGTGTTGTTATTTTTAGAGTTAAACCTACACAAACACTACTCCCTCTTTCCTCTTCATCATAAACTATTTTCCTAGTTCTAGTACAATGCACTGCATATGAAGGGGTCATCCCCTGAGTACTGGTCCAAGATAAAAAAAAACTAACTTGTTCGGTGCTTGAAAAATATTTTTGTAGACATATGAAAATATACGAGCACGAACATTTTTGTTAAAGTATATTTTTATAAACTTATACTCGTTTGGTATTATATCGGTTCTCCTGATAAATTTGTGACATTTCGTTAATTACTGATACTTCTTACACATGTTTTTTCAGCACCTTCCACCCACAACTCCAGTAATTTAACAGCTTTATAATCTACCAAAAAAAAAGCAAAAAAAATTATTTTTCTAAGCCGAAAGTTAATAATTAATTAACTTCTTATTATGAACACGCCTGCAAACACACATCCAGCCTCAAACACAAAAAAGTAAGAAAACTTAAAAGAAGCCAAAGTAAAAATGGCAATAGAGGTCTCAAGCTGATGACAGTGATTAAGAGATACATGTCAAACACTAATGAAGTAGACAAGCTCAGCCGACAACCAGCCAGTAGTCGGTTGTTGGTTGGCTGCCGGTCCTATCTGCAAAAGATGTTTTCTTAAAGATTTTCAAACACAAAAAAAGCAAAACACGCCAAATAAACTTTTGACCTCAAACATTTGGAAGATGTAAATGCACTCAAATGAAAAAAAAACGTAAGAAGTTTTTCTTTCATACAGGAACTAAAATGATCCAACCAAAAAATCAGTACTTGAAAATTTTTAGAAAAGATTTGTTTTAGCAACTGCCGAACAAGATGATCATGCTGACCAAAATGATGTTGTTATCCTCTAACAATTCTACGATCGTACGTTGCTTCCTAGTGGCGACATTATAAGCTGTTGTACATATTGTTAGTAGATTTTAAAATATGTTTAACCACAACAATAACTACAAAAACGCTTTTACAGCAACAGCAGAAAAAAAGAATCTACGAGTATGGCCAGTCGCTGCATTTTTTTATCTTTTATGTTTTGCTAGCAAAACCATCATTAATGGTTTGTCTTTCTGATAGAATCTTTCAAAGCAGTCAAAGCTGTAGTCTTTTAAGCTAAGCCAGAAAAAAAGAAACAGTGGTACGATGAACACGTCCGTTAACGTTGATTTCTTTGGCATTTAAATATATCTTATTTTTCAAACTATGTTTAAGACGCTTCGATAAATTGACTAAACTAATAATTATGAAACTACTCGAAACACATCCCATTAAATGTTGGCTTCCAGAGTTGTGAAAAAGATTTATATCAGCACCTGCCTTGCAGCCTTATCTGATGATGAACCAGTTCTACGAAGTGAATTATTCACGATTCTCCAGCGCCCCCGTGTGGCTTACCAGGCTCACACAGGTAGCAGTTCTTGCCATATGATTGCGGTCATATGAGCAACTTCTTGTTGAGGAGTTCGGGCCTTCAAATTCCTCCTGTATGCAATTTCCCAACAATCAATAGAAGACAAGGCTTAATGAGTCGGTAAGCCAACTCAGCTGTCAACTATTACCACTGGTACAGGTTGGGTTGTACATCCGACCGAAAATGGAATACAACCGATGCCTCAAAGTCTATTTTGGGGTTACTCGACCGTGTGCAGCAGAGGGCGAAGAAGCTCGGTGACAGTAGGGTATCCAACTCTATTGACTCACTGAAGCATCGAAGCAGTGTGCGGTGCGTTACTCTGTTCTATCGTTACTACAATGGATTTTGCTCTGACGAGATTAGGGATCTTGTTCCCGACGTAGCACGCGTTCATCGTCCAGAGCTTATCCATTTGTGGTCTATTGCCTTTTTATTACAGAGAGAATTCGTTTTTCAGCCGTACGCTTCATCTATGGAATAAGTTGCCTGCAGACTAGAGCTGTGTCGTTCATGAACGAATGGGTTAAAATGAACGGATCATCTCGTTGAACGTTGTGAGCCGGTCATTAAACTGACCACTTTTCGTTCAACAGTGAGCCGTTCAATTTGGGTAGCTTTCGTCCAAATATCTTTCGTTCTTTTTGTGTCATGTTCATGTTTGTTTTTGTTGTATAGTTTAAGTAAAGTGGGGGTTGTTTTTTCTCTATATTATTTTAAATTATCTGAAACAAAACAAAAATCGATTATGAAACTAATCAAAATTTATCACATCAAAATAGTTTTTATTTAAAATTATTTCTTCTTTTTAAAACAATAATTTTTTTATCACTTTATCATTTTCATTTTGCTATCTTGTTTTGTACATTTTCCAGTGCTGTGTTGATAATTGACCGCAAAATTTTAATGTTGGCAGCGTGTCATTGGTTCAAAGTGACCGACTGAACGAAATGAATGAACGGATCAGTCTTCTGTAACTGAACGAAAGTGACCGGTCACTAAAATGAACAATCCGGCACAGCTTTACTGCAGACGTGTTTCCTGTCTGTTATAACGTTGGAAGGTTCAAGTCAAATGTTCACAAACACTACTCCCTCTTTTCCCCTCCGCACAACCTATTTTCCTAGTTCTGGTACAATGCACTGCATATGTAGGCGTTATCCTCTGAGTACTGGTCCAATATAAAAAAAGGCAACAGACCCTCGGGAAAATCAGAAGATGTTTAGCGTGGGTTTCTGCATTGACGGCCCAATCCAACGGTGATTCTTTCACAAGGTGAAAAAACGTTCACCTGGACGTCCCCATGCATGACAAATTGTCACGCATGACCATGCATGACAAATCGTTATACATGGGTACCATTTTTGATCATATGCTGAATGGCGCATGATCTCCCCCATGGTGTAAGGTGAAGCCTTCCTAAAACTCCTTCCGATCTTAGGGTCACGGCACCCGGTTGCATTGCAACTCCACACCGAGTCCGAAAACTCTCCCTGCGTTTGGGTAATAAACCACAACAACCACGTTGCCCCCGAAGGTCCTCAAGTATAGCTGGGCGGGAACAATATTACCGGGGCTCCTGGCTCCCGTGGTACCAGAAAATAATAGCCTCTGGTCAGACTATCGTAACTCTAAAAAGGGCTGCTATAGTTTTAAACCCCAAACGATTCGAAGAACTGCTAGCCCCCATAGACCTCGGGAGGCTGTTAGTCCCCGAAAAAAGCCACAGACCAAACAATTATCAAGTATACTAACATCCCCTTCGTGCGTTTTAGGTTTCAACCACAGCCAGAACGTTTTAACCAAGGTAGGCACCTCAGCCATGAGCAACCCGGTTTCAACTGCAAGCAGAACCCCCAGGGTTTCATGCGGCTTCCTAGAGTTTTGTTTGCTGCATCAAACGGGGGACCCTTTCTCCTCTTTACCCGAAAAACACAGTGCTCTAGTTAGGAATACGCCAAGGCAAAATCTGTTCCCCGGGGAGGTTGGCTTCCAGAGATCGGAATTTGAAAAGCAGGCGTTAACGAATCCCAAATTCGAGTGCCATAAATTGTAATTTTTAAGGGCCGATGTTGATTTTTAATAAAACATAAGTTATATAAGAACTATTGTCATTTATTTTTATTATGATAATATTGGTATAGTTCAGTTATGTACGCGACCTTGGTGACCCACCTCCACCCCATGGGCTAAATTTTCGATGATACTAAGGCATAATTGAGGTACTTTGCCCTTAACTAATGTGCCAAATTATCTCGTCTTTTAGCTCTTGAATAATTGCTGGATTTATTGACATACAACTTTTCTTTTAAATAACCCTAAGTAAGAAGTCCAAGGGGGTCAAATCACATGCTATTGGCGGCCAATTAGCATTTTTACCACGTGAGATAACACGGCCGGCCATTGAATTTATTGCGCAAAAGAGCAATTGTTTCGTTAGCTGTATGACAAGTGGCACCGTCCTGTTGAAACCACATATTGTCCACATCCACATCTTCCAATTCGGGTCATAAAAAGTTCGTTATCATCTTACGTTAGCGAACACCATTCACAGCTACTGTATGACCTACTCAATTTTGAAATAATTGATGATGATGCCGTCAACCCACAAGCCGCACCAATCAGCCACGCTTTGTGGGTGCATTGGTTTTTCGACAATCGCTCTTGGATTATTATTCGTCCAAATGCGGCAATTCCACTTATTAACGAAGCCACTGGGGTGAAAATGTGCCTCATCACTAAAGACGACGTGCACGATATGCATTTTGATTTGAACGCCCATTTTTATCATAAATCTGAATAAGCTGAACGCGTTACTCGATTGTGTATCTTTCCATTGCTCAAATTCAGTTAGTCTGAAATTGAGAAATGTGAAATCAAACGCAGAAAAAATTTTACATTTAGGTGTGGCTCATATTCCACATCGTCCCTTAAAATTCATCCAGCTGATATTATTGCAAAACGAGTTGCCATCTAGAGCTTATAATTAGTGACCTTGTGGAATCGTTTGTTGGGTTTCTGCAAAAAAATTTTGTTACAAAAATTTTAAATTTAAATTATCTGATAAAGCTAGGCGAGATCTAGCTCTGATCAGCACTTTAGTTAAAAAAAGATCATAAATCCTGCGCGCGACACTCGTAACAATCACAACAATTTCCCAAGATTAAACTAAATTTAATACCCCATTTACTCCACTGTTTAGAGGCCTTTCCAAGCATAAATTTTACGTTGTTGGCTTCTTAATGAACTCGGTCAGATTTGTGCATAATTTACGGTATCGGACCCTGGCAACAGTGGTGACCTTTGGCTTCAACTCGTATAATTTTTGTAACGTTGTTCACAGTCGTTGTTGTAGCATTTGTTTGCGTATAGTGAGTGTCGTCTAGAAATCTTAAATGCAAGACAAGATAACTTGACTGGTTGACTTGAGTAGAGTGTGGCACGTTTGTTGAGTTGCATTCTACAGCAGTGGCATGCATGTTGTTTTTTGTGTATGTCGAACGTCAAAAGTAATTTGTATATATTGCGGTTAAAGCTAAAAAAGTTTATTGATCTCCAATCAAAATACTTTGCTTAATACAACAAATTTTATACTCGTATGTGTTTAAATCGGTGGTAACCAAACTCTCAATTTCCTATACTCGAGAACATACGATACAAAATTCAGCTGCTACGAAGCCATCTTACGATAAAAATCTTCGGTCACATTATGATGCCATACATTCGGGTGATAATGTGCTAACATCTGAACAAAGATTATTATATTAGTTACTCTTTATACTCTGCTGAAGTAAGATACACACATTCATTTTTTGCTACTATTAATACATATAAACCTATAATTACTCAGCTAGCATTTTCAATCGCAGAAGACTCTACTGGGAATCTATTGAAGAGTGTTTTTGATCGTCGACGAGCTCAGTTGTTAATCGCACACAATCCCCCGCAAGCGAGTAACTGTTACAAAAGCTGATTTGTCAAAGAGATTCTTACACTACTCATCAAAACGCTCTTATGTTATTCGTAGAGCGAGTAGTCTGGTTACTCGTGTAGATATTATCTTACAACCATGTAATTCGTGTATGATTCATAAAGGAAGCAGGAAAAGGCTTATTCGATATTTTCGTACTATATTATAATTCGCGCTGACTCACCACCATAATCACCACACGCACTTTTTATATTCAAAAATACACAACTATGTTCAGACAACCCTTATATTGTTTGGTACAGAAAATAAAATTTTTTTTGATTTTTTATTTGGGGTTTGTAAAAGTCAAGATTTTGAGTGAATATAAGCGGGTAGGGCAAACACCCTTGAAAATAATATTTTTAGTTAAAAGCAGAGTTTCCTATTAGTAGGGAAGCGCTCGGTAACTGGTAGGAATAGCTTTGTTTGCTTGCTTTGGGCGGAAATTGGCCACTCTTTGAACGGTGTTTCCTTATGTCGCAGTCTGGTTAGATTCAAACTGCTTAGTGTAAAGATTAAGATAAGGAATAGAAAAATTAATTTTTGATCAATAAAAAGTATTATAACGTTTTTCAAGATTATAAGTATTGAGTTAAAAATGGAATAATTGGGGTTAGTTGATTATGGGAAGGTGAAGGAAAGAAGGTTGCTATTGTAGGAATGATTCATAGTAAAAATTACAGCATTAAACCATCGTTTGGAATATTATCGGGAGGGCAGCCGGGCGTTAAGAGCCGCCAATTAGCGTAACTGTTGTGCGGGTTGATGCTGAAGATAATGGATGCTGGATAACAGGTAACTACTTTCAAATTTTTGTAACGTTCATTTTTATACCCTTCACAAAATAAGTTTGTGATTCCGTTTGTAATTTCTACAGTTTTTATTTGCGACCCTATAAATTATTTATATATTCTTAATCTGAATTAATGGAAAAGTCGATTAAGCGATGTCCGTTTCTCCGCTGTCGAAATACCGTTTCTGAGAAAACCATTAGACTTAGAAACTTTTTTCTTTCACCATTCTTTTGCCCCATTGATTCACGGGTTTGCTATTGAAATTCAGTTATCAGTCCATATATACCCGATATATAGCCCAAATCGGGTTTTTCATGAAAATGTCGCGTAAGCGAACTGAAACAACTTTTTTTGTTCAAAAGCTGTTTTTGTAATGAAATAAGATTGTATAAATATGGAAAATGAAAATTTTCGATATCGGTCCATATATACCCGAGATATAGCCTGAACCGATTTTTCCATTAACATTTTTTTTTTTTTTTTTGCTGAGCAGCAATTCTTGTTATAAAAAAAGGTTACAGCAAATAGAAAAATAGAAAATTCCGATATTGGTTCATATATAATCGAACACATTTAGTTCAAATTTTTAAATATACTATACATATGCGTGACCATCGTGAAGGGTATTTTAGAGTTGGCCCAGCCGAATATACCACACTCTTACTTGTTTTCAACCATGTTTCTCCCTCCATTTTGCACTTTCGGGCCTCATTATTTTGTTCATGCCTTTTTGAGCTGGCATGAGATTTCCTTAATGGTAGCGCATCAGAAGCAAGTGTGTGGCATGTACGGCGAACCCCAGCCGGGGTTCCCCCCACGCATCTGGCAACACACTGCATAGGAAGATTGTTATGATTTAATTACACCTATTATAGAAATGTAAGCTGTTTGTTTCTGTTTATCTATAATATACAATTTTTAATCGTCTAATAAACGTTCCAAGATTGTGTGACGAGCGTGTCAGAAATTTTGTAAAAAGGAAATACAAAAGTAGATGTTTTTGATATTGTTATCGGTCAAATAATCCATTCCATTAATAAGAATCTGTTATGAATTTAATAAGAATTATAAATATGTCGACTTCTGTGTTAATGCTAATTATGTTAAACGTAATATATTTTAAAGTTTTAATAATTAATGTATTTACTTCTTTTGTAATGGTCTGATAGGATTTCATTTATCTTTAGACTTTAATTAAATAAATAAATAAATAATAAACAAAAGATGCTTTTGGGGATTGTAACAGGGCTGCCAGAAAAATTATGGAAGAAATCGTCAAAATCCCGACAATTTTTGAAAATATCGTCATTTTAGTTTTGAAATATCGCCAAAAAATCGGACCTGTAAAAAAACTACAAAATGTTTCGCGTATTTTAAATTTTTTTGTAAAAATATAACAGATTTTTAATGCAGGGCTATTTATGGCCTCAAATTTCTACATTGGGGCAAAATATATAAATTTATTAAAGAATTCCGTTTTAATTAACTACATTTACATACATATATATATATATAATATGGTATTAAAAAACAAATACGCTTTGACAATGGAATTTCTAATAATTTTAGGAATTTTTTTATTTTTAGAAAAATTGTATAAATTTGCTTCTTGAGCCCGTGATTCACTATCCTACAGAATTGTGATGTTTATGGAATATAACATGTGTGCTGAAAAAGTACTAAAAATACAACTGTGTGACAGGTTTTTTTTTGACAAATCGTGCGATTTGAGAAATTTTATGAAAATTGAAATATTGTTGGCGTTTCGAGAAATAAATTGAAATAATATGAAATTATTATGGTAATAATAGTTTTTAGTTATTGTAGTATATCGTTGGTCTCATGTAAAAAAGCCCTAACTCGAATTTTTCCCGAGTTATGCGTTTTTAAAATTTCACAAAATTACACAGATCGCTCTTATAAGCAATTGAGCAAAAAAAGTTACTTTTAGATCCACCTATTTATACAGTTTCCATTCCTTCTCCTGTAAAATTGCAATTGTGCTTGTTAGGGCTTTTTTACATGAGGCCAACGATATATATTAATTATTGTAATCATTCTTGTATAAAAGTGTGGCACTACAACTCCGTTTTGAAGCGATTTTGCTAAGTCAACCAGACTTCTTGAACATTTTCCTGTGAATGAATCGCACGATCGTGTAGGATATTGAATCAGGGCCTTTAGATACGCTTTGTATCTTATCTATAAAAAATTATTGCCACCATGCTTTTCGTATAGCAAAAATCGTAGTTTTTAGGACAAAAATCGTCAAATCGTCACTTTGCTAAATTTGGGCATGAAAATCGTCAAAATGACGATTCTGGCAGCTATGGATTGTATATTGAACACAATCGTCTAACCTACAAAGTATGCTAGCTGGGTATGAACGTTTTTGGCCACTACTGATTTAAATGCTGGCAAAAACCAAAAAAAAAAAAAAAACGGTGGCTTAAGTTCTTTAAGGCAACAACAGGCCAGCGGAATCAATGAATGACTAAGTGAATGAGTTTTGGTTGCAAACAGCGACAGCAAACAACAACTGCAACATCTATTAAGAGTTAATATCGAATAGATCGAGTATTTGCATTATTAATTTATTTAAAGTTGTTTAGTTTAAGTTCAAACATATGTTTTACATGATCCGAAATGTTGGCCAAATGTTGTTTCAGTCGTTCGCAGCAGTTGCTGTGATGCTGCATTTTAAACAAAACAAAAACTAAATATTTATAACATTGCAATTTATTATAAAATTAACCTTTTTGTTGGAAAAATATCTAATAGATTATTTTGTCATAAATTAAGTAATTAAAATTTACAATTGATTATTTGTGCATGTTGGCAAAAGCCAACAAGACGTATTTTAATCGTGAGATTTATGGTTTTAATAAGAAATTTGAAAAAAAAAAACTATTAAAAACTTAAAATTTTGGAATTAAATATTTAAGGGCCCCAGTACTACACTGAAAGAATTATGCGTCATATATTTAATGAAACTGTGTCATTAAATATTTTTCATTAATCCAGTGAAAACTTTTCACAATATGCATGAAACTTCATATATATTATGAAATAGTTCCATCAGAGTGGTTTTAATAAGTTTCATAGTTTCATTAAAAAAATCATAGAATTTATGACTACAACAAAATTTAATCAATAAAGCTTTTTTTCGCTATTTTAGCCTCTAACATTGATACCAAAGTCTACTGATGATTAGTGTAGCTCCTATGAAATGTCGACATATAGGTAGCTGGGAAACATAGAAAACAAGCTATTTATAATTTTTTATTGGTACAAAATTAAATTTTTTTTTAATTCTTATATTAATGGGCATTTATTAATCTTAAGCTACAGTTTAAAAAATGTCAAGTTTTTTTTATTAAAATGTAAGTTTTATGAGTTTCATAATTCCAATGGAATAGAATTCATTAGATCAATGACAAATAAATTTCTGGCTGCCGAACTTGGGTATGTATGTACATATGTATATGTACTCAAATCAGCATAATAATAGTTAAAAAAAATTTAAATACCAGCGTATTGAAGTAATTTGAATTAATAAAATCTGTTTTATTTGGTGAATACTTGTTCAACATTTTCTTTTATCATAATTAGGTACAATTTCACAACAGCAAGGAAGAGTATTGTTTGTGTAATGAAATAAAGTATCAATGAATAAATGAAATAATTCCATTCATCTTATTACGTACATTTGTGAACATATTTTATTAATGAGTGCTATGATATTATTTCATTAAACAATGAATAATAAAATTAGATAAATGAAATAACTTCATTGACCTTATGAAGGAGTTTCATATATTTAATGAATATATTACATTAGTACAAAGAAGTTATTTCATTAAATAAATGTTACTTTTCATTAATAAATAAATGTTACTTTTTCATTAATTTAATGTACAGTGCTTTATGAAATTGATTATTTGATCTAGAGAAATTATTTCACTAATCATATGATTTGTCTTTCATACTTTTAATGAAAATAAGTCATGTTTCTTATTAAAATGTTTCATTTCTTTTCTGTAGGTTTTCGTTAAAGTAATGAAATTTGTTTCATTATTTCTATGAAAAGTTACAATGGTTGAAAAATAATGAAAAAATTCATAAAAGTAATGTCAAAATTCAGAGAATTTCTGAACAAAATTTTTTCAGTGTACAACTGACAAATATTTAAAAGTAGGAGTTTATCTTAAAGATAATTTTTTTTTTTTGTTTATTACAAATTAACATGAATCTGAAAAGTTAACTGCAGGTTTATCCTCATGGAATATCTCAAAGTGAACTTTAAGTAATTGAAAGAAAAATCTAATGGTGATGTTATCGTTCACCTTATCTGACGTTCAATTTAACTATCAGGAACTTATCTATAGGTTGTAACAATGGCAGTAATCGATATTTACTGCCTGGCCCACTATGTCACTCGACATCGCCCGCTCGCATAAATACATTTGAAACAAAAACAAATTTTAAAATGTTGTTTTTGTTATGCATGTATTTATGCGAGTAATTGATGTCGAGTGACATAGTGGGCCAGTTATTGCTTTTGTCAAGCATTTGGTGGGCTTAATTAATTTTTTGTGTATACACTGAGGTGCATCATTATAGACGCATGTCATTTTTGAAAACTTCTGGCACTGACAAACAAGTAAACGAAATTTGTTTTTTGCTGCTTTAAAGACTATTAAAAACTAGTAGGAAAACAAGAAAAAACTTAACAATATATTTTAATATAATAAAAATGGGTAAATAAAGTCATGCTTTTAGCTGAGCAATATTATAGGCGCTTTCACTTGAAATTATTAAAAATTAATAATGAGTTGGTCCACCATTTTTTCAATATAAGCTCAAAAATTCTATTCGGCATACTTTGGACCAATTTTGCACAAAGTTCCTTGGGTAGCGCTTCTCAAGCATCAACTACAGTAGATTTAAGGTCCGAAATTGTTTCAAATTGCTTATTTGTAGACCATGAGTTCCCAGATATTTTCCACTGGGTTCTGGTCGGGAGAACAGGCTGGCCATTCCAATTGTGGTTTGGGTTTGATTACTTTTGTGAAGCACGGCACTATCTTGTTGGAAAATTAGTTTTTTTCTACATTTTCTTTCAAAGTATGGTTTTAAATTTGTTTGAAGGATAGAGATATATTCTGTGGAATCCATTCTTGCTAACTCAAGTGTTTTAGAGGCGCAAAAGGCTCCCCATACCAAAATTTCGCTTAGAAAAATAGCCTGGCTCCTGGCGTAAGTCTCTCCAGTAACAGTTCTACCCATCTGGGCCGTCTAATTAAAATTTTTTCTCATCAGATAAAATTATCTGCAAACACTTTAGTAAAGTAGTGGTTAAAAATTTCGAAGATGTACTTACCTTATTCCAATCTGTGTTCGTACTTTTTTTTTTGCAAATTCCAATAGCGACTTTTTGTGCCGACCAAGCAAACGTGATGCAGTTTTTAGTTTTTGCATTTTGATAAAGGCTGACTGCTTTAGGACACGATTAATTGTCCAACGTGACACGTTTATGCTACTCTCAGTTGCTATTTCTCTAGCATTTTTTGTGGAATTGCTTGCACAACTGGCAATCTTTCTATTATTTTTTTCCGTAGGCAGGCCGATGCTGCACTATTTGGCGGAGGTATTGTAAAGTGGTGTAAATGAATTGGACTCCTTTATCCGATGTTCGGGCTGGTTCTTAACCAGTGATATGCAGATCTACTGAGACGCATATAACACCAAATTGGACGCATGTGGCCTGGCTTTTCAATAGCTGGCAGCTTGTTTAACCTAACCTAACCTGGGTTAGCTCCTATGAAATGTTATTATATAGACAGCTAGGAAACATAAAAAACAAGCTTTTTTATTTTTTGATTAGTATCAATATTGGAGGCTAATAAAGTAAATAAATTGCATTGTTTTAATATTATTATTCACATAATATGTTTAAACTTTTGAAAGGATTAACGCTGGGAAAGCTGACAATTCTGCTTTAAAGACAGCATATTCAATTGTTACTGATTGAACTCATATCATACTTTCTTTCTGTAATGATAGTTACTTTTACAGTAATCCACGAATAGTTGTTCTGCGCTCTTTAACTGTTCACTTGAATGAACAAGGTGTTGGGTTATCCATCCCTGGCCTGTTTATTAACGCCCCCAACACTTTTTGAGGCAAAAGTGTAAAAACAAAAAAGCGGTAAGTTCAATCTTCGTAAAAGAAAACAGCAAGTGGAGCCGGCAAGAAAATATATAACCGAAACCATTTTTTTCTAACTTATTAACTTATTCATCTTGGTTACATAGTGCATAAAATAGTATTTTTCCTAATTAATGAAATAATAAAACAATCTATTTTATATTATTTACAAAACAATCCAGTGTTTGAATTTATTTTCATTGGGAAAAAATTGGCTTTCTTTTTTTCAACCGTGTTACAACCCGTTAAAACGATAACTCTATAAATTTTCTTGTCTCTAATTTCCTGTTTTTCCCTCTTTTCCCCACATAACGCTGCACGTAATTAACGCAAACATCATTATCTATTTGATATAATTGTCCAAAAATGTAAGTCCCCAAAATTAAATTTACCCCCTCCCCCCTTTTTTACTATTTCTTTGCTTAATTAACCTAGCTACTCGTTAACTACAACACTGTCTGTAATGCCAACAAGCTTACTTAAGCTATGTACACACGGTTGTCAGATGTTACAATATTGTAAGATCTGGCAACATGCTGACAATGAAAAATTGTCCCGCAGAAGCAAATTGTGTGTTCTAACGATGATAAGAAAATCTTACAATTGCATTGTAAGACAATGGTCTGACAAATAATTCATCTAACAACAAAAATTGTCAGTTCACACGGTTGTCAGATTGTTAGATGAAACAAGTAAGAGTGTAGTATATTCGGCTGGGCCGAATCTAAAATACCCTTCACGATAGTCACGAATATGTATAGTATATTAAAAATGTGACCTAAATATGCTCGGTTATATATGAACCGATATCGGATTTTTCTATTTTCTGTATTTTAGTAACCTTCTTTTATAACGAGAATTGCTTTCCAGCAAAAAAAAAAAAAAAATTTTTAATGGAAAAATCGGTTCAGGCTATATCTCGGGTATATATGGACCGATATCGAAAATTTTAATTTTCCATATTGATATAACCTTATATCATTACCAGAACTGCTTTTGAGCACAACAAATTGTTTAAGTTCGCTTACGCGATATTTTCATGAAAAACCCGATTTAGGCTATATCTCGGGTATATATGGACCGATATCAGAAATTTTAATTTTCTCTATTTTCGTAACCTTCTTTTATAACAAGAACTGCTTTTCAGTAAAAAAAAAATGTTATTGGAAAAATCGGTTCAGGCTATATCTCGAGTATATATGGACCGATATCGGATTTTTTCTTTTTCCATATTTATATAACCTTATTTCATTACCAGAACTGCTTTTGAGCACAAAAAAGTTGTTTACTCGGCATTTTCATCAAAAAACCTGTTAAGCTATATATCGGGTATATATGAACCGATATCGGAAATTTTAATTTTCCATATTTATATAACCTTATTTTATTACCAGAACTGCTTTAAGGTGAAAAAAGTTGTTTAAGTTCGCTTACGCGGCATTTTCATGAAAACCACGGTTTAGGCTATATCTCTGGTATATATGGACCGATATCGGAAATTTTCATTTTCCATATTTATATAACCTCATCTTATTACCAGAACTGTTTTAAGCAAAAAAAAGTTGTTTAAGTTCGCTTACGCGACATTTTCATGAAAAACCCGGTTTGCGCTATATCTCGGGCATATATGGACCGATATCGGAAATTTTCCTTTTTCATACCTATATAACCTTATTTCATTACCAGAACTGCTTTAAGGTGAAAAAAGTTGTTTAAGTTCGCTTACGCGACATTTTCATGAAAAACCCGGTTTGGGCTATATCTCGGGTATATATGGACCGATATCGGAAATTTTCATTTTCCATATTTATATAACCTTATTTAATTACCAGAACTGCTTTAAGGCGAAAAAATTGTTTAAGTTCGCTTACGCGGCATTTTCATGAAAACCCCGGTTTAGGCTATATCTCGGGTATATATGGACCGATATCGGAAATTTTTATCTTCCATATTTATATAAACTGATCTTATTACCAGAACTGTTTTTAATCATTAAAAAGTTGTTAAAGTTCGCTTACGCGACATTTTCATGAAAAACCCGGTTTGGGCTATATCTCGGGTATATATAGACCGATATCGAAAATTTTCATTTTCCATACTTATACAACCTTATTTTATTACCAAAACTACTTTTAAGCAAAAAAAGTTGTTTAAGTTCGCTTACGCGGCAATTTCATGAAAACCCCGTTCCAGGCTATATCTGCGGTATATATGAACCGATATCGGAAATTTTCATTTTCCATATTTATATAACCTTATTTTGTTACCAGAACCGCTTTTAAGCAAAAAAAAGTTGTTTAATTTCGCTGACGCGGCATTTTCATGAAAAACCCTTTCTAGGCTATATCTCGGGTATATATGGACCGATATCGGAAATTTTCATTTTTCATATATATATAACCTAATTTCATTACCAGAACTGCTTTTGAGCACAAAAAAGTTGTTTAAGTTCGCTTACGCGGCATTTTCATGAAAAACCTGGTTTGAGCTATATCTCGGGTATATATGGACCGATATCGAAAATTTTCATTTTTATACCCTTCACAAAAATGTTAAGGGTATATATAAGTTTGTGATTCCGTTTGTAATTTCTACAGTTTTTTTTTGCGACCCTATAAAGTATATATATTCTGAATCAGAATTAATGGAAAAGTCGATTAAGCGATGTCCGTCTGTCCGTCTGTCCGTCTGTCCGTCTGTCCGCTGTTGAAATACCGTTTCTGAGAAAACCATTAGACTTAGAAACTTTTTTCTTTCACCATTCTTTTACCCCATCGATTCATGGGTTTGCTATTGAAATTCAGTAATATCGGTCCACGTATACCTGAGATATATTCAAAATTCCGAAAAAAGCCATTTTTTTTTGCAGTTTTGTATGAAAATTTTTGAAAACAAAAGTTGTTCGTTTTGCTTCAAACTTCACACACTTATTGAGCATGGTGACTAAAAGACAAAAAATTTTTTTTTCAGATATCGGTCCATATATACCCGAGATATAGCCCAAATCGGATTTTAATGAAAATGTCGCATAGGCGAAGCTAAATAACTTTTTTTTTGCTCAAAAGCAGTTCTGATAATAAAATTAGGTTATATAAATATGGAAAATGAAAATTTCCGATATCGGTCCATATATACCCGAGATATAGCACAAACCGGGTTTTTCATGAAAATGTCGCGTAAGCGAACTTAAACAACTTTTTGTGCTCAAAAGCAGTTCTGGTAATGAAATTAGGTTACATAAATATGAAAAATGAAAATTTTCGATGTCGGTCCATATATACCCGAGATATAGCCCAAATCGTGTTTTTCATGAAAATGTCGCGTAAGCGAACTTAAACAACGTTTTTGTGCTCAAAAGCAGTTCTGGTAATGAAATTAGGTTACATAAATATGAAAAATGAAAATTTCCGATACCGGTCCATATATACCCAAGATATAGCCCAAATCGGATTTTAATGAAAATGTCGCATAGGCGACGCTAAATAACTTTTGTTTGCTCAAAAGCAGTTCTGGTAATAAAATTAGGTTACATAAATATGAAAAATGAAAATTTTCGATATCGGTCCATATATACCCGAGATATAGCCCAAATCGGATTTTTAATGAAAATGTCGCATAGGCGAAGCTAAATAACTTTTTTTTTGCTCAAAAGCAGTTCTGGTAATAAAATTAATTAATAATAAAAAAACAGTTTTTTGCATTTTAGTCACCATGCTTAATAAGTGTGTGAAGTTTGAAGCAAAACGAACAACTTTTGTTTTCAAAAATTTTCATACAAAACTGGCTTTTTTCGGAATTTTGAATATATCTCAGCTATACGTGGACCGATATTACTGAATTTCAATAGCAAACCCATGAATCGATGGGGTAAAAGAATGGTGAAAGAAAAAAGTTTCTAAGTCTAATGGTTTTCTCAGAAACGGTATTTCAACAGCGGACAGACGGACAGACGGACATCGCTTAATCGACTTTTCCATTAATTCTGATTCAGAATATATATACTTTATAGGGTCGCAAAAAAAAACTGTAGAAATTACAAACGGAATCACAAACTTATATATGTATACCCTTAATATTTTTGTGAAGGGTATAAAAAATTGCCAGACATATTGTAAGGCATTGCCACTGATGTATATCAACAACCATCTGTTTGGCAGTGTTGCCCATTAAACTTCTTTCTGACAATGATGCCATTGTCAGGTGCATTAATTTTATGCAGCTGACAATTAAAACTGAGCTTGCAATACTAGCCAATTATCTGGCAATGCCGACGAAGAGTGTTCTCACGATTGTCAGATGCCGGACTACATTGTCGTCTTACAACTGATTGACAATAGTTTTTCTGACAACGTTGAAATTTTAAAATTGGCAGTTCACACGATTGTAATACATTTTCAGACAATTTTACTGGCAATATTGCAATATCTGGCATACGTGTGTACTGCTTTACATAAGCATGTATCAACCGAGACAAATTCGTTTAACTGCTTTTCCGCTTAATTACGCAAAAGTATGATAATTTTTGGTGTGATATTTATCGCTGGACTACTGTTACATTAAACATGTACAACTGCAAGAATATGACATTTTGACATTTAAAATTACATTTGAACTGACCTCCATTTCATGTCAATCAATATCACTTGACTTAAAGACCTAATAACAACCCTGATTCGAGTACAAAATCATCAATCTAAAAACCAATCAACATTTCCAAACCTCCTGGAAGCCTTCGAAAAATGCCACTAACCAGCCCCCTCCTTAAAAATAATCTTTAATTGAAACAATACTTTTTCTTCTTCTAAACAATTTTAAGAAAATTACTTGTGCAGTACTTAGAAAAAAATTTGAAATAGAAACAACATTTACTCGTATGCCCTGAAGTTGTATTTGAAAAATATTCAACGACGTTTGCACGATTCTGATGATGGTTGCGTGTGAATAAAATATCAGTTTTATTTGCTTTATTTGGGTTAATTGAAACTAAATTGATTTTATTTATGATCAAAAATTCAAAAACAATGAATGAATTCAATATTACGAGTAAAGGCAGTCAAATAGCCGGGTTGTTAAAGAACGTGAACTCAAACGCATGATTGATTAGAAGGCATTCACAGTGAAATAAAACTCTCCAGTCAATGTAAATGTTTTATTAGTAGAGATGTCTGGGGGAATTTTATTTTATGGGAAAACGTGTGTGTATGTATTCACTACATTCAAACATATTTATATAGGAATTTTGGGAAACATTGTTATTAAAGAAATATTAAGATAATTTTAAGTCAGTCACCCGTATGTGTGCACGTGCAATGACAGCACTAAAATTGAAATCTATGCCTGATGATCGGCTGCAATTAAAACAAAACCCGTATTTCAAATTTCCTCTGTATTTTCCATTCATGGGAAATTTAATTTTGGCCTAAAAACATTTTGTTCAATTTCTCTATTGAGTTAATTGTTCTTTTTACGACATACTTGTTATGGACTAGAAAATCTAGTAAACGTACATTCTACTATTGAAAGCGGATCTTGTAAACGAAATTTCTTTAAATTGGTGTTGGCCACACTACGATCAGTAAGTCCACAGGTGAATGAGTCGCCTGGACCGGAAGGCATTCTGGGTGGTTAAATTTTAAGGGTCGATATTGATTTTGAATAAAACACAAGTTATATACAGATTATTGCCATTTCTTTTTATTATGATAATATTGGTATAGTTCAATTATGTATGGAACGAAATTTCAGCCAAATAGCCGCCGCGACATCGACGGCACACCTCCTTCCGTTCTATGCCGTTAATGTGCCGAATTATCTAATCCTTTAGCTTTTGAATTGTTGCTAGCTTATCGGCGTACACCTTTTCTTTCAGATAACCCCAAAGAAAGAAGTCCAACGGTGTCAAATCACATGATCTTGGCGGCCAATTGGCATCGCCACGACTCCCATACAGCAATTGAATTTGTCGCGCAAAAGATCCATTATTTCGTTAGATGTGTGGCAAGTCTCCTGTTGAAACTACATGTCTAGCAATCCAGGCCACTCCATATCTACCAATTCGGGCCATTCGCAGTAATTGCCTGACCGGCCTCATTTTGGAAAAAATACGTCCCGATGCTGCCGCCAGCCTATAAACCGCACCAACCAGTCACTCTTTGTAGATGCATTGGTTTTTCGACAGCACTCTTGGATTATCATTTGCCCAAATGCGGCAATTTTGCGTATTGGCGGATCCACTGAGGTGAAAATGTGCCTCATCACTGAAGATGATTTTCTTCGAAAATTGATCGTCCACTGTTGCCATTTCTTGCCGCCATTCTTATCATTGACAGCGCTTGTAATGATCAAGAGGCTTTAGTTCTTGCGTCAGTTGTACCTTGTAAGTGTATGTTTTTATACATAAGCTCTATTCACAATCTTGTGCATTTGTGATTGCAAATTTATGCAATTGCAAATATATGCTATCAATTGTGAACCACCTACCTGATGGTTAAGTTTGCACTACGTTTTTTAAAGCACGAAATTCACAGCTGATTGATAATTAGAGTAGAAAATAATTTGCTGAAATTTTAATCAAAAATAAATATGCCGAAAAAAAGCTTTATGTAGCAGTTAATGGGCTTTTTAATAGAAAAATCGATTTTAAGTTAGATAATTAGATAACCTAACCTAACCTAAGTTAGATAAAGACAGCGATTGGTGTTATTTGAATGCGCGATGAGCGACGGCAACTAAGCGGCTTTTACGAACTAATTGGCTTGAATCGCTGATTGTCAGCTGTCGATTTGCAATTAACTCGTGCATAAGTAGAGCAAATAAAAACATTAGCTCTATTCACTCTCGTCTCGTGCAAATGGTATTGCATCATTGCACTTGCAAAAAGGTTAAGCATATTTTTGCTCTACACTAACAAAATACACAGCAATGCACTTGCTGGTCTTATGTCTATATGCAATACTTAAAACCTATAGATTTTATTTGCTCTACTTATGCACAAGTTAATTGCAAATCGACAGCTGACAATCAGCGATGCAAGTCTATTAGTTCGTAATCACCGCTTAGTTGCCGTCGCTCATCCCGCATTCAAATAACACCAATCGCTGTCTTTATCTAACTTAAAATCGATTTTTCTATTAAAAAGCCCATTAACTGCTACATAAAGCTTTTTTTCGGCATATTTATTTTTGATTAAAATTTCAGCAAATTATTTTCTACTCTAATTATCAATCAATTATCAATAGTGCAAACTAAACCAACAGAGGTGGTTCACAATTGATAGCATATATTTGCAATTGCATACATTTGCAATCACAAATGCACAAGATTGTGAATATACCTAATAGGTTTTAAGTATTGCATATACACTTAAGACTAGCAAGTGCATTGCTGTGTATTTTGTTAGTGTAGAGTAAAAATATGCTAAACCTTTCTCCAAATGCAAAAATGCAATGCCATTTGCACGAGACTATGAAGAGAGCTATAATGTTCATCAAGGTGGAATTGTTGGGCACATCTACGATTTGAGGTAGACAGCTCATCAGCCACACTATCACGAACAGCAGCAATATTTTCTGCAGATTAAGCTGTATGCGCATGCACTGGTGTTTTCACTATCTCCTGCAGATCCGGTTTGCTCAAATTTTTGCACGATTTTTCCGATTGTACGCACATTAGGACGATTACATTGACAAAACAAATCACGAAGTACACGATATGCATCATAATTTGAACACCGATTTTAATAATAAGTCTGAATAACTTTAACGCATTGCTTGACTTTCCATAGTTCAAATCGAGTTAGTCTGAATTTAAGAAGTGTCAAATGAAATGCAGAAAAAAACTTGTATTTTAGGTGTGGTTCACATTCCACATAGCGCCTTGAAATTTAACCACCCGATAGCGCTGGCGTTGTGCAATGGTGGTGAGTTGCCATTATGTTGGATGGTTGCTAATGTAAACCGAGTCCCCAAAAAGGGTGAGACAAATGATCCTGTAGATTACCCTTTAATTGCAATTTGCTCTGTGGTTTCGAAAGTATGGTTAACTACCATCTTATGAGATATCTACTGTCATACAGTTTACTTTGTGGCCGTCAATATGGATTTCGCAGGAGTCGCTCTACTGCCGATCTTTTAGAATATATATCTTCCGGAGAAATGTTGCAAGTCGATATATCCTCCCGGTGAAAATAAGCAGCTCTGGAAATTTCCAAGGCTTTTGATAGAGTGCGGATTACTGTCAAAACTGATTATTTCTCTCGGTTTATTTTGACATTTCCCAGATACCGCACTATACGCTTTGTTATAGACGGGGTCTCATCAAATGAGCTCAAGCTTAATTCAGGAAAACCAAAAGGTTCCGAATCTCATTGCCATGTCAAATATTAAGTAGGTCCCAGTAAGCTACCTTGGGGAACTCCTGCCTCGAATGGCTGAGTTGGGCTTATAAAATAGCCTTCTCTGATAACAAATATTCGGCCACACAATTAGCTTTCCAGAAGCTTGTGAGTGTTTGCAGGCAAGTTCAACTTTATATTGTGCATTAAACCGTGGTGCCACACTTTATCAAAAGCTTGAGAAACGTCAATGAATAGAGCTGAGCAATACTTTTTGTCCTCAAAATTCTTTTGACATATACTAGTCTGTGAGGTCAGCTAACTGGTTAAGGTACTACAGGATATACGGGCATGATATCCGATTTTGTACCGAAAGTAAGGCTGCGTTGTATGCACTAGCTGGGCTCCAGGTTGGTACGTGAATGCTGGTTATCTTTATAGGAGATAGCGAGACATTCGAATCTGCAGCTTTTCTGGTTACGAGGGCGCAGTGAAGTGCCCGGAAATCTAGTAGCGGATGAGCTGGCAAAGGCCAGTGTCCAGGGATTAAGGGATATAGATGGGATCGTTGGAATCCCTTGTGAGAACTGTAAGAAGTACAGCGTATACTTTTTCAGACCACTCCGGACAGATGGTCTAATGAGAATACCTTTCAAATATCAATGTTGACGTGGCCCAGATATGATAACAGGAGGGCTATCATCCTTAGGGGCTTACCTCGATGGAGGTTGCGTTCAGTTGTGGCGGTCCTGACGGGTTATTGAAACATAAGGACGCAAGCGAGGGGATTAGATCTTTCATTTAATGGCTTCTGTAGAAGTTGCAGAGACGACGAGGAAGTAGAGAGTGTTGAGCATTTCGTCTGTCAGTGTCCAGTTCTTTCTTATATAAGGGCGTTGTATCTAGGCAGACCTATAATACATGATTTGGCAAAGGTATCGGAATGCGATGTATAATACATGATTTGGCAAAGGTATCGGAATGTGATGTATAATACATGATTTGGCAAAGGTATCGGAATGCGATGTAACTGGATTGGACTCCTTTATCCGATGATCGGGTTGGTTTCAAACCAATGGTATGTAGATCTATTGAGATACATATCGCATCCAGGCAACACAACGGGACCAAACTGAACCCATGTGGGCTGGCTTTACAATAGCTGGCAGCCTGTTAAACCTAACCTAACTAGTCTGTGTGTTTGTTCTATGGTCCTGTGTTTAGACCGAAAGCCGGCTTTCGGCTCTCACGTGGTGCCGAGCGAGAATTTTCGCCAGTACAAAAATATGATTAAAACCCTATTTTTGTTATGTATTTTCCCAAGTTCATCAATCTATCGGGTGCATCAATGGATTCTGGCATGTCGCCTTGAAATCAGTTGTTCTTTTTATATTCAAAGTGGTTAACGTTCGACATCATGGGATAGATCCCTAAGTGTCGTTAAACCTAATTCGTAGAAATACTCTTCCAGAACTCATTGTACTATTGTTGTTGTTACCAATTATTTTTTTTTTTTTTTCATAATAATAACATTAATAATTGTTATCATCCTGGTTTGTGTGTGATTTGTAATGCCCGGTTTATTGTCGTCGACGGAATACGAAATTGAAAAAGGACCGTGAGAATGCACGTGTGCATGTGAGTGGATGGAGTTGTAATAAATACACATTAACAAGTGTTTAAAATTTTTATTTCGTTTTATTTGATTCCTTTACACGACAATCAAGGCAATAAAAAACTTGAGCGTTTATGAACGTCTTTGAATTGTGTTGGCTGTGTCTGTTCAAATGTGCCCTGCTCATGCCTGCATGTGGGGATTAAATAAATTTCAATATTTTTGTGTTTCTTTATGGTTTTTCTTTGTTTCATTTGTTTATTGTTATTATTAATATTCATTTGTTAACGATGTGTTTTTCCCCCCATCGTTTCCACTTTAAATGCAAACACTTGTTGATTGAAAAACAGAAAGAAATTTTTGGAATTTAACTAAAAAAGGTTTTGTTCTTATCGTTTCAATATTTGTCTTATTACTTTTGGGGATTTTGGTTGCTCTTCTTGCATTTATATGTGGGCGCATATTTTATGCTTCAAGAAAAATTCCAAGAATTTTTTCCAAGATTTAGGGTTATACGCGGTTTTGTGTTGGTTTAACAATTTTGAAAGAATGTCTTTGAACTTTAAACGTGATAAGAATAGTTTTTAGATAATTTATAAGATTTTAAGCAAAACGTATGTGATGAAAAAGTTATTTTAAATTTGATTTTTTGGGCTTGACTTATTTTATTTTGATACATATTACTAAAGTATTTGAGTTTTTCTTCTATAAAAATTCAACAGCGATTTGTTAACATTTCTATTTCAACTTGGACCTGGAAGCAGGCAGTCTGAGTTTGCCTGATTAGAGATTGCCTTCGCAGACTTTTTGATTACTTAAAGCTTAAAATCCTGCAAGTTTTGAAATTGCATTCTGGACAATCGTTTACAGAGCAACGTGTAAGAAATATCGTGATTGAGTCTATGGAAAACAAAATTATAGCTTTTTATATGACACAGCTAAGAAGCTGTAATCAGAATCAGTATTTAAAAAGAACCCGAGAAGTATGTCCAAAATCTAAAGTTGTTAACTTGCTTAAAAATTGCAGGCACATGTTTAGAAGATATTGAATAAGTTTCTTTATTTCCTGTTCCATCACATTCAGTACTTTCGTCTGCTTTGAATTTTTTCTTTAAAGATGTGACACATATTATTTCGTTCTCTTATAAGTTAATATACAATATAATTTTCTAATGGATTTTTCATTTTCGGCTTCAAAATTAAAACTAAATAAAAAACGCATAAAGCTATGACTTTAGCTTTTATTTCATTAAAGTACGAGGGCGGTTCGGAAACTTCTTAGCCTATCAATGAAAGAGAATAGTTAGTTTTTCAAAAATATTTTTTTTTTTTAATATAATCTCCTGAAACTTCAATACACTTAGTCCAACGCTTTTCTAGCAATTTATCCCTTAATTAAAATAGTTTTCCTCAAGGTCTTCAAAATAGTGGTTTACAACTGTAATCGCATCTTCATTGGAGGTAAAACGCCAGCAAGGAATTTTTTTAGATTTGGGAATAGGTGAAAGTCACTGGGAGCTAAAGCAGGAGGATAAGGTGGGTGGTCAAGCAACTCGTACGTACACTCTTGTGCGCTGGTGCGTTGTTTTGATGAAAAATTATTTTTTTGTGTTGTAAACCAGGACGTTTTTCTCGAATTTGTACATTTAATTGATCCAACAGGTTGCAATGGTTATCTTAATTTATTATTTTACCCTTTTGCAGATAGTCAATCAATAAAATACCTTGGAAGTCCCAAAAAACCGTTGCCTTAACCTTAGCAGCCGATTGAATTGTTTTTGCCTTCTTTGGGATACTTCCTCCAGCTTCAGTCCATTGTTTGGATTGTTCTTTTGTCTCTGGAGTACAGTGGTGGATCCATGTCTCATCAACAGTTATGAAACGACGCTTAAAATCCATTTTATTTCGCTTAAAATGATCCAAACAAGGTTGAGAAATATTAATTCTTATGCGTTTTTGGGCGACTGTTAACAATGCGGCACCCATCTTGCAGAAAGCTTTTTCATCTGTACGAGTAGTTCTTCATGCAAAATTAAATGGATTCGATCATTTGAGATGCCCATGATATTAACTATTCCCACGCACTTTTATTCGTCGATCATTTAATACCATATCATGCACTTTGGCTGCAATTTCTGTTGTTGTTGCTGTTTTTGGACGTCCACTGCGTGGTTCATCTTCAATGCTTGTACGACCACGTTTAAATTCAACAACCCAATTTTTTACTGTTGCATATGAAGGAGCTCTTTCACCTAACACATTCACCACATCATCATGAATTGCTTGTCCTGATAGACCTTTTTTATGTAAATATTTAATGACGCCACGCATTTCTAATTTTTCCATTGTAAAATAATCGCGGATGCGTCTTTTGTGAACACCTGTTTCTATATGAAGAAGTTACCAGACCGAAACAAAATTCAATAAGTGTTTATAGCAGAGATGGAAGTTTCCAAAACACTTAACTTTTTTTGTTTATATCGCACTTTTTGTGCTAGGCAAAGAGGCCTCCGAACCGCCCTCGTACTTGCACTTTGCCATTATGATTTCGTACATATTATTTTACATAGTGGTTGCAGCAGTCAATATTTTTATTTTACTTAGGACTAGTACGCGAGGAATGGCTCCTGCAAATGAAGTGCATTTTACAAGAATTAGAAAAATAAGTTGTGTGAAAGATGGAGTAGAGTTTGTGAACGTCTGATTTGAATCTACCTCAAATTGTAAGTGAGACGAAAGGCAGCCAATTTATATCACAAACGGGCCATACGACTGAAGAACGAATTCCGTTTGCAATTCATTGGCCGATTCACTAGCCAATCCACGACGAAAAACTGAGTTCTGAACCATGAACGCGTATTTCGTAAAAGAAAACTCCACTGCAGTAGATATAAAACAATGTAATGCATCCCGCACTGCGACGATGCCTCTGTGAGTCAATAGAGTTGGATAATCTACTGTCAAGGATAAGCTTCTTCCCCCCTCCAGCACGCAGTCGAGCAACCCCAACATAGGTTTAGAAACACCGGCTTAAACATAATTGTTGTATTTCATTTTCGACCGGCTATAGATGGTATAAATAACAAGGAGAGCGAATGGAGACACTAGAATGCATCTTTTGAGATATGGGAAATATGTTCAATTCAGCTATATCATCGCATTGAATTTTCATTGCTAGAACTTCAAAAGATTGCGATTCCTGAATAGCTATGATACTCATGAATATAGATGAAGTAGTATCTGTGTCTATTAGTAAGCAGAAAATACCTGGTTTTACGTGCATTGAAGTAGTTTCTTTTCAAACGACCCTATTCAGATATTGTCAGAAAATCATTCTTGCTAGAACCATTCCAATTTAGCCTCATGGAACTAATCTCAGATTGATATAGCGGAATAAGTACAAATTTTGTTACCATCATAACATAAGAGTGGATAGCATTGGAAGTTTGACATAAAATACCATTAATTAAAAAAGGAAATAGAGTGGGAGAAAAAAAGAAAGATATTCCCTACGCCAAAATTTATCTTGAACTCTTCGCATGAGACTCCGACTATTATAACTCGCAAAGTTTGGTCGCTGAGAAAAGTCGTTTTAAATCAAAAGAATTGCTTATCAACATCAAAAGCAATGTGTCATGTTTCTTGAGGTATTTTTCAATCATTTTTCGTATATCTCGAGTGGAATGGCGGGAAATTATTCACATAGACGCGGTTTTTGCTGCAGCTCCTAAAAGTCAACAGCCTAACGGCTTTAAATTGCATAATCTTGGTGGCGAATTGACGTCGCGAAAACGTGAAACTTTGCGTTCTGGAAACTTCTTGTCTAATAAAGTTAAAATCGCTCGTATTGTCTAGTTCGTGTTACCATTTTTCTAAAGCCAAATAGCATAATCGTTAGGGTCTAAAAGTCTCTTATCACACGTACATAGTGCTCTTAATTGACGGTAACGGTTCTTGCAGCATAATTTTCGAAAAAAAAAATGAGACCCACAATATAAAAACACACGGTTACACAACACAATGAACAATAAACAACGCAAACATTCAACCTCACGGGTGAGCTCGTTGGCTACCCCTCCTGGGGCCCAGCCATAGACAAACGAGCAAAAACAGGAATGGGACCAGACCCCCCTCACGGAGGGACTTACAACAAAAACAAAAGAGGTCTGCAGTCCCCGCAATAAAAGCAGAACGGCAGGCAGCAAAGCGATAGCAACAAAAACAGCAAGTACAGCAAACAGGAACAACAATAACTAGAACAGTACAGGCACAGAAACTGCACACTATGCTTTTCATGGTTGCCGACACTAGGACTTCAACCATATCAGCAACCAACTACACCAACTAGAGACGCACATGGTTCCACACGTACCTGCGGTTCAACAAGGGACGGTTCCAAGAATAGCAACAACAGAGAGGCTACCTTCCCTAACTTGGTCTTCTCCCAAACACTTCGTGTACAAAAGCGCCCAACGAGTCCAAGAACGTGATGTCCACCAGAACCCTACTTAAATTCCAATGGTCATCTGCTCCTACTGCGCCCATACCCTCTATATCCCTAATGTCATCATAAAGATGTCGAGTGGTCGAGTAGTCCTCAGCGTCTACGCCACAACTACACAGCGCAGTCTCAGACAGGCCTCTCTTATGCAAAAATGCATTGAGCGAGCCATGCTTCATCGGAAGCCCGTACTGAGCCTGAAGCCAAATTCCGGCCATCCTACTAAAAAATCAGCGCCACTCGATCATCGCACCCGCCTGAAAGATACAAGACAATTTTGCAGGTTTAAACTCCTGAGCAAAAGATATAAAACATCTACTCATTGGGAGAATATTCCACTTTCATTTCATTGTTGTAATAAAATTGGTACTGCATTAACCATTTAATAAACAAAAATTCTTAATTTATTCTGCACGTTTTTCCCCCATTTAAAGGGTGCTCTCGAAATCATAAAACCCAAATTTTAATTATACATAATTAATTACCCAACATCTGCGGATCAAACCGAAGATATACGATCCAGAACTCCTCCTTAACAACGAAAATCATAATAATGATTTGTGTAAAAATAAGAAGATCAAGCAATAAGTATCATTGCGTTTTCATACTTCATAATCAGACGATTGCATTGCAATTTATCATGCAACTATTAAGTCCTTCCTCTAAATAAAGCTCACTCACTGCCAGCAAAGAGAGCAGTGCGTGCAAGTTGGCACAAAGCACGATCGTTGCAGGAAAACTAATAAATTACGCATACAAGTAGCGACCAATTGATCACCCAACTAATTTCACTTAAATTTTGTTGGTCTTTTAATGGATGTGCTTCTTCTGGTGCTTTTGTTTCGTTCATTTCGTACAAATTACGTACTGAAAATTTGCCGCCGCATTTTTGCCACATTTCCCCAGCGCTGATGGACAATCAGTGTTGCATCTTTAGTTATAAATGAATGGTAATTTTTTGTGATCTTTTCAGATTGCGGTGCGGTGACTGCATGCGGCTGCATTGTTATCTGGCCATGCGGTGTGTCCCTATAAATTAAACGCAAATTATTTGAATTCTTATTGCGCTGCTGTTACAAAGTGACAGCAAAAACGTTGCTTCTTTCAAATTCAGGAGTCTGGAACGTTCTTAAGAACATGAACGGTTTAAGCGGCAAAAACGTGCATTTTATTTCTTCCTTTTCACATACGAAATGGCAGTTTTTTTTTTTTTTTTTTTTTTGTTTTTTGATTTGTTTATTTGTCAGGGCCAACTTAAAGAACAGTGGCTGAAAGAAGCAGCTTAAAATTACTTAAGTTGCTGTAGATTATTTTTGTTACTGCTACTCCTTTTTATTCGATGGCTTCTGGTTAAAATTGCTGCTCCTTTTGTTTTATTACATGTTCCAAGTGCATTTAGTTTTTGGTAACATTTGTATTGTTCTGGTTGGAAGGCTGTCAATTTCTTAAAATTGCAGCTGCCACTTTATGTTGCATTCACTTTTGGCGTTTGTTGATCACGGTAGTTTTTTTCTTTTTTGCTTTTTATTTTTCTTGTTCGCCTCCCTTTTATATTTGTTGGTTTTGTTGGTGGTGGCCAACAAAATTGCCTTAATTCTGTGATTTTTGTTTCATGTTTTTCTTTTTTAAGGTGTTGTTGCTGTTGGTTTTGTTGTTGTTGTTGCCGAGATGTTTCTGTTGATGTTAACTACTTTAATGCACATTTATTTAGATGCTTCTTGGCACGCAATTATCATGTTCGCTGACATACATTTCACTTGTCAAACTTTATTGTTGTCGTCGTATACTTTTAAACTTAAAGCTAAAATTGCAAGCAGAGTATGAAATGGGTACAGAATAGGATTCTGATGGTTTTAAGAATTTATCACTTTACGACAAATACAATTTGGGAATAAATTCACTATGAAAGAAGCCAAAAGAATATTTGGTTTTAAAATTGTATATCTTCGTCGAAACTACGAATGTTTCTTATACTCTTCGCTTCTTACGTGTCTAACTTTAATTTAATAAGTAGGTTTAATCAGAGTTGTCAAAATTTGTTTCACCTCCAGCGGCAAAAATCGCCAAAATATTTTTTGTATGATCTTTAAAAGTCAATAAATCCCTAAAAGGCTGCTCAAATGATTTTTCATAGTTTTTTAGTTATATATAAGTTTTATTCTTTTAATTCATATGTACATAGGCGGTTCGAAAACTTCTTAGCCTATCAATATTTTTATTTTTCAACATAATCTCCTGAAACTTCAATACACTTAGTCCAACGCTTTTCTAGCAATTCTACCCCTTGATTCAAATAGTTTTCCTCAAGGTCTTCAAAATAGTGGTTTACAACTGTAATTGCATCTTCATTTGAGGTAAAACGCTTGCCAGCAAGGAATTTTTTTAGATTTGGGAACAGGTAAAAGTCACTGGGAGCTAAATCAGGAGAATAAGGTGGGGGGTCAAGCAACTCGTACTTTAATTCGTTGAGTTTAGCCATCGTTAAAACACTCTTGCGCGCTAGTGCATTGTCTTGATGAAAAATTATTTTTTTGTGTTGTAAGCCAGAACATTTTTCCGGAATTTGTACATTTAATTGATTCAAAAGGTTGCAATAGTACTCTGAATTTATTGTTTTACCTTTTTGCAGATAGTCAATCAATAAAATACCTTTGAAGTCCCAATAAACCGTTGCCTTAACCTTACCAGCTGATTGAATTGTTTTTGCCTTCTTTGGGGCACTTCCTCTAGTTTCAGTCTATTGTTTGCATTGTTCTTTTGTCTCTGTAGTATAGTAGTGGATCCATGTCTTATCAACAGTTATGAAACGACGTTTAAAATCCATTTTATTTCGCTTAAAACAATCCAAACAAGCTTGAGAAATGTTCATTCTTATATCGACTGTTAACAAATCCGGCACCATCTTGCAGAAAACTTTTTCATCTGTAGTTTTTCATGCAAAATTAAATGGACTCGATCACTTGAGATTCTTCACTATTCACTATTCTCACGCACTTTTATTCGTCGATCATTTAATACCATATCATGCACTTTGGCTACAATTTCTGTTGTTGGTGCTGTTTTTGGACGTCCACTACGTGGTTCATCTTCAATGCTTGTACGATCACGTTTAAATTCAGCAATCCAATTTTTTACTGTTGCATATGAAGGAGCACTTTCACCTAACACATTCACCATATCATTATGAATTTCTTGTCCCGATAAACGTTTTTTATGTATATATTTAATGACGCCACGCATTTCAAATTTTTCCATTGTAAAAAAATCGCGGATGCGTCTTTTGTGAGCACCTGTTTCTATGTGAAGGAGTTACAAACAAAATTTAACATGTTTTCGTAGCAGAAGTTGGAAGTTTCCAAAACACTTAACTTTTTATGTTTATACCGCGCTTTTTGTGCTAGGCTAAGAAGTTTCCGAACCGCCTTCGAATTATACGAATATTTATTTAATAGGATTATTGGCCCTATGGGCTTAGTATTACGTCTTATAAATGAATAAAATAAGATTATATACATATGTTTGTTTTAAAAGCTTTCTATACAAGTAGCTAAAAGCAATATCTATAAGGTTATAAATCTCAGTCTCGTCTGTTTGATCTGTGTTGTTTTGTACATCATACATAAGCATTGAATTTTTTCAACATGTTTTTCGTTGGCTCATAGAGGAACATTCTAGACCGCTTGTCTGACCTTAAAAACCCCCAGATACTGATTTTCATTAAAATCGTTTAAGCCGTTTTCGAGAACCAATACAAATACTACAAAAGGATAAAAACCAGGACCAAATGATTTTTCCCGGGACCGGGAACATTCTAAATTGTTTTTAGACCTTAATGCTAATTTTCATTAAAATCGATAGAGCCGTTTTCTAGAACCAATATAAATAATACAAATGGGCTAAAACTTGGATTAAATGGGTTTTCCCGGGCCCAGGACCATTCTAAATTGATTTTTTGATTTAAAAATCTCCAGATACTGATATTCAGTAAACTCGTTAGAACCGTTTACCAGAACCAATAAAAGTAATACAAGATCCAAATGGGGTTTTCAGGAACTGGGTACATTCTAGATCGCCCTAGATATTGATTTTCTCTAAAATCGTTAAAAACGTTTTCGTGTTTTCTTTATATGTTCAATATTAATATTATTTTCAATGCATTTCATTACTTTGTATGTAGTGTGGAAGGTGTTGAACTAAATTTTGCTAATCTAAACAGTGTTAACTAATTTAAATCCAACATTTTAAATGCTGCAATAGAGTTTGTTTTAGTCTTTCGTGTTGTTATTGTTAACACTCTGCGAACACTACTCCCTCTTTCCTCCTCATCTTAACCTATTTTCCTAGTTCCAGTACAATGCGCTGCATATGTAGCGGTCAACCCCTAAGTACTGGTCCCAGATAAAAAAAAATGGGTAAAACCGGGACCCAATGGAGTTCCCCAGGACATTCTGGTTCGCTTTTTTGATCTTAAAAACCCCTAGATAATAATTTTTATTAAAATCATTAAAACTGTTTTCCAGCACCAATATAAGTATCACAAACTTAAAATGGGTCAAAACCGGTAGAAAATGGGTTTCCCCGGAACTGGGACTAACCTAAATCGATTTCTCGTCTCCAAAAACCTCTAAAATTGCTCGTTTAATGAGACGAGATATTACTAGTTTTGTCAGGTATCGAAAACTAAATGTGCCGTGTTTTATTATGTGGACCGATAATTTCACCAGCCCCCTTTTGACGTTTTTGTGGCTTAAATTTCAGAATAAAGACTATCCTATAATGATTCTCGGACTATAAGGTATCTGCATACCGAACTTCATCAAAATCAGTGCAGCGGCTTAGGCGTGAAAGAGTAGTAGACAGTTAACGATACTTTCACATACAGGGTGGCGCAAAAATAACCTTTCGATGTTTCTTGGCTGTAATTAAAAAAAAAAATTAAAAACTTTGATTCTTCTTGTGGATTATTTTATTTGGTCTTTTAATTTTTTTACATCAAGTCGAGAATATGCGGTCATGTAAATGGCCGCCGCCACAGTTCATTGTCATTTGAGCCCTTTTTATAGCATTTTCCGGCGGTAGGTCCTCACATTCTTGACGGATATTGTCTTTAAGAGCTGCAAGAGTCTGAGGCTTGTTGACATAAACCCGCGACTTCAAAAAGAAGTCTGCAGTGGTCAAATCAGGCGATCTGGCTGGCCAGTGCAAATCGCCAAAACGGGAGATTAGGCGCCCGGGAAATGCATCCTTCAGCATATCGGTTGTGGCACGTGCAGTGTGTGCCGTAGCACAGTCTTGTTGGAACCACATGTTTTCCAATCATAATTCATCAAGTTGCGGCAAAAAGAACTCGTTGATCATTGCTCTGTAGCGCTCCACCATTCACAGCAATCGTTTGGCCCGCGGCGTCTTCGAAGAAAAAAGGTCCGATGTTTCCTTCATCGAAAACAGCAGACCATACAATGACTTTGAGCGGGTGTAATGGCTCTTCGTGGGTTATACGCAGATTATCAGTGCCCCAGAAGCGTAAATTTTGCTTATTTACGTACCCCTAAGATGGAAATGGGCCTCATCACTCAAGATTATTTTTGATGAATAATCATCTTCCTCTTGAGGTCAAATAAATTGTCACCAATATTCCACGTTCTGGAGCAGTGTAGTAGAGGGTGTTTTTTTAAGCTAGATAGAACTTTAAATTGTAAAAAGTAACACAAAAAATTAAATTTTGATGAAACATTTTTTTTATTTGTTTCAGTATACTCTGACAAATCATCATGAATAGACTCACGCTTGAACAACGCTACGAAATTATCCAAATTTACTTTGAAAATCAGTCGTCGATTCGCGCAACTTATAGACGACTTCGTCATTTGTATGGCGTACATAATCGTCCATCTGAACAAGCCATTCGTCGAACTGTGGATAGATTTCGTACCACATACTCTCTAGAGGATGCAATAACACCAGCACGTCGAAGGAATGTGCGTACTGAAGAGAATATCGCCGCTGTAAACGAAAGTGTGGAAGAAGATTCAAATTTATCGATTCGTCGTCGGTCGCATGAATTGGGGCTCTGTCCGTCCACTACGTGGAAAATTTTGCGCAAAGATCTCGGCCTACACCCGTATAAGATCCAGCTGGTGCAGGAATTGAAGCCACGAGACCATTGTATGCGTCGTTCTTTCGCCGATTGGGCTCTAGAGCAGTTGGCAACTGACCCGTTGTTTTATCGCAAAATTGTGTTCAGCGATGAGGCGCATTTTTGGCTTAACGGGTTTGTTAATAAGCAAAATTGCCGCATATGGAGTGAGACCAATCCACAAGAGACCCTACAGACTCCATTACATCCAGAAAAATGCACTGTTTGGTGCGGTTTTCATGCTGGTGGCATCATCGGACCTTATTTCTTCAAAAATGAGGCCGGAGCTCGCGTTACGGTCAATGGAGATCGTTACCGCACCATGATCAATGATTTTTTGTTTGAAAATATGGATGACATTGATCCGAAGGAGATGTGGTTTCAATAGGATGGCGCTACGTGCCATACGGCGAACGCAACCATCGACTTACTGAAATCAAAATTTGGCGATAAGTTGATTTCGAGAAATGGACCTGTCAATTGGCCTCCAAGGTCGTGCGATTTGACACCTCTCGATTATTTCCTGTGGGGCTACGTGAAGTCACTGGTTTATGCTGATAAACCAGCAACAATTGACGCCTTGGAGGCCAGCATTGTTCGTGTTGTTCGTGACATACGGCCAGCAGTGCTCGAAAAAGTGGCCCAAAATTGGACGTCCAGAATGCGCTTCGTCAAGAACAGCCGCGGTGCCCATATGCCCGAAATCATTTTCAAATGTTAATGTCACGTATTGATCTTTCGAATAAAAAAAAATTTTGATTACAATTTCATTTTTTGTGTTATGTTTTACAATTTCAAGTTCTATCGGGCTTAAAAAAACACCCTTTACAACATTGTCTATTAACGTGTATTTCGCATATGTTTATTACACAAATGTCAAAACAGAACTGACATTAGGGGCCAATCGCAAAATTTATAGCATTTTCTGATAGGAGGATTACTTTTGCGCCACCTTGTACATATATTATGTAATAAGAGTGATTTATTTATTTATTATTCTTATTATTTTTATCTCTGGATGATGAACGTGTGCTACGTAAACAGATCCCTAACCTCATCAGAGCAAAATCCATTGTAGTAACGATAGTGCAGACTAACGCACACTGCGACGTTGCTCCAGTGTGCCCTCTTCTGCACACGGTCGAGTAGCCAGCCCCAAAAGAGACTTTAAGGCACCGGCCCAAACATGAGAGTTGTAGTCCATTTTCGGTTTATTGGCTTTTAGACAACATCAAATTGGTCGTTTGCCTTCTGCTCCAGGAAACGACAAAAACGGCAGCAAATCCAACCTATTTTGTAATATTCATTCGATTTTAAACATTTCTCTGATATTTTTTTTTTTATTACACACGCTGATTGCACTGCTCCCAACTCAAGGCAATAAGAAACAGTGTGAAAGAGTAGTAGAAGTAAAAAAGATATTGAACAGGATTTACCTACAACTGCACGTGTTAAATATTTGATAATTTGCTTTCATGGCTTTAAGTAAACAAAATAACATCACGGTTCTGGGGGCAACTTCGACATGAAAACCATGAACGAAAATATAAAATGGAAAGAAAAAACTTAACCAAAAATCATGCAGTGAAATGCAATTATGGCCACGACCTCTTTCACTGTCTTCTTAACTAAATGCGGTCTTGTCTTCTTTGCGCTGCTATCAACTACTGTTGCTTTGAACTTTTGTGTTCCTTTTGCATTTGCAACTCTTTTCATTTCATTTAAATTTTGTTGCTTTTCAATTTTAATTTAAAAAGAAATTGTAAAACGTCTTTAAAAATGTGCTGAGAGTTGGAAGTGTTTATGAGACTATAAGTGTCTGTTTTAAAGGGTCATAAAAGAATGGGGTCTCTTAAATGACCACAGACTGACACTTTCAGCAGCAACTGCAGCAGGAATTTTTTTAATTTTTTTTTAGGTTTTTTTTTTCAATAAGATGACTGAAAAGGAAGAAAAAGCTGTAAAAGTATTTAGAATAACAATTTTTTAAGTATTAAAATACGTTATTTTACATGTTGCATGTATCTCATGAAAAGTTGATGATCCCTTACAAAGTTGCAACAGAGTTTGAGCTACCAAATGATGTCATTCGCTACGAATTGGAGAAAAAACTATTGTTACAAATTTTTATTTGTCTTAAAAGCCCATATAAACATATTTCAACCTTTTGTTACGGCTTGTGGATCCCAGAAAAGAGTAACTAACACAAAACAAGAGACAAAGCCTCGAAAGCAGATTTCAGGGAACAATGAATTTAACAAAAATGTTTTATAAGCCCATTAGCTATAAAAAAAGAGAATGAATGCCATAAAAGCCCTGCATACAATATTTTTTTTCTTAACATATTTTAATGCCCCCCAGAAAAGGTGAGGGAGATTCCCATAAAAGAATAAGAGATAAAAAAAAAACTAAAAGTAAAAATAAAGCAAAAAAGGTTTAAAGGCGGCGTTGGAGGTGAATGAATGCATTAAGAAAGAAATGAATCTGTTTGTTGTATGAGTTGAAAGTCTGAACGAATCAACGAACGAGTGAACGAACGAACACCTGCATGTAAGAAACAGTTTCATGCTTATAATGTAACTTGTCTGTCTTTATTCTTGATTGTTTGCCTACATGTTGCTCATAATAAATGAAACAAATAAAAATTAACAAAAAAAAACAAAAAAACAGAAAAGGAAAGAGTTTTAAAGAAAATCATTTTAAAAAATTTTTTGTTGTAGTTTTTTCATTTATTGTTAAAAGAAGATGATTTCACAAAACCATATACAAGGTGGCGCAAAAGTAATCCTCCTATCAGAAAATGCTATAAATTTTGCGATTGGCCCCTAATGTCAGTTCTGTTTTGACATTTGTGCAATAAACACATGCGAAATACACATTAATAGACAAAGTTACGCTACACTGCTCCAGAACGTGGAATATTGGTGACAATTTATTTGACCCCAAGAGGAAGATGATTATTCATTAAAAATAATCATGAGTGATGAGGCCCATTTCTATCTTAGCGGGGGTGGCATGTCATAACGTCCAGTGACATAAAGTCCATGGACGTTACGACACACTTAAAAGTGCCATAAGGTCCATGGACGTTAAGACACTGTTGAAAGTGACATAAAGTCCATCACGGAGGTGTCGTAAAGTCCGTGGACACTATGGCACTTTGCGGAGTGTCATAACGTCCATAACTTAAGTAATAATAAAAAATTTTTAGAAGTTGAAAATTTTGATTTCAATACCTTTTTATCATAACTATATACGAGTATATGAACGTATAGGTAAACAAAGAGAAAAACAACGTTATTTAATTTTTGTCAGCGAATGATAATGCATATCTAAATTAAATTGTGAACACATCGTTGTCAAACTGTGAACATACCGCCGTCAAATTGCGAATAGATGGCACAAAATACTGGTATTAAATTGAAAATGTCTTGTTGTCAAGATGAGATCGCTTTGTACAATTAAAAACGAATGTGTTCAAAACGACAACACCTTTTGTCACCTGATATGATTTGTTTATAATTTTGTCATTACGTTTTCTCTGTTTTCTAAGTGCTGTTGTGTAAAAAGAAATATATATGTGCATATATAATAATATAAAGGACGAGCAATTTGATTTATCTGATAAGCAATCAAATGAAAGAAAACTGTTTTATGTATTGATGGTAATATTAAAAACCTTAGATACTGATATATGTATGTCTAGTGTCCAATTGCTGATCAAGTTTTTGGATTTGATACCAAGCGGGGGTGGCATGTCATAAGGTCCAGTGTCATAATGTCCATGCACGTTATGACACACCTAAAAGTGTCATAAGGTCCATGGACATTATGACACTGGACCTTATGACATGCCATCTTAGCGGGTATGTAAATAAGCAAAATTTACGCTTACGCGTGTAACCCACGAAGAGCCTTTACACCCTCTCAAAGTCACTGTATGGTGTGCTGTTTTCGATGGTGGAAACATCGGACCTTTTTTCCTCGAAGACTTCGCGGGCCAAACGGTTACTCTGAATGGTGAGCCCTACAGAGCAATGATCAACGAGTTCTTTTTGCCGCAACTTGATGAATTTGGATTGGAAAACATGTGGTTCCACAACCGATATGCTGAAGGATGCATTTCCCCGGCGCCCAATCCTCCGTTTTGGCGATTTGTACTGGCCAGCAAGATCGCCTGATTTGACCACTGCAGACTTATTTTTGAAGTCGCGGGTTTATGTCAACAAGCCTCAGACTCTTGTAGCTCTTAAAGACAATATCCGTCAAGAATGTGAGGACCTATTGCCGAAAGTTTTGGCCAATGTGATGGAAAATGCTATAAAAAAGGCTCAAATGACAAGCAACTGTGGCTGCGGCCATTTGCGTGACATCATATTCTCGACTTGATGTAAAAAAATTAAAAGACCAAATAAAAATAATCCACAAGAAGAATCAAAGTTTTTCATTTTTTTTTTTTTTAAATTACAACCAAGAAACATCGAAAGGTTATTTTTGCGCCACCCTGTATATACATATATATTTCTTTACCCGGCCAATTTGTGTGGTATGAAGCAAAAAAAAAAAAAGCATTTTAAGTGCTGAAACATCAAAAATTATGCGTAGCATGTCATGACTCTCTGACTGTAAGCCTGATTTTTTTTCTTTTTTATTTCAAAAAGATCATGACTTTAAGTGCAATAAAAATGAGCAAAAAATATTTAAACAAGGTTAAGGTGTGAATATGGGTTTGACTTGCAGACTTAAAAATGTTGTTCATATTTATTTCTTGGCTTTGGGATTGAACTTGGAATTCTTTCAAAATGAAATATTGTGCTAGAAAAATAATAAAACTAAAGTTCCGTAAAGAGAAAAAAAAGAAACACAAAAATATATCATCATTGTTGGAACGCACTGTAGACTTTGTGCGGCCAAAACAGTGGTAATAAAAACCAAAAAAATAAAAACGTTTAAGTTGCCTAGTAGAATTCTGCAAGAAACTACCTGCATAGAGGCTCGTAGCTAGCAGCCTTCATTCCCAAATGCCTGCTAAAAGACCTGAAAGTTAATTTAAAGATTAAATTTCAAAACCATAATTTGTGTAACCATTTTTAGTTGGCATCAGTATCTACTTCGGTGGCTTAACTATTGATCCATCACCGTCCCCGTTAGGGATCAAACGATACCACTAGGGTATCGATACTTATACTCAATACGGTATCGATTGCAAAGTATCGAAGAAAAAGCATCGATTAATACTTGTTTCTTTTCGATACATACTTGTTTCGTTTTCGGTTTCTTCTTACGATTAATAACAGGAAAGAATACATGGAGCCAAAAATCAAAATGTTCGTTATAGACTTGATCGTCTGATCCACTGGCTGAAACTGAGCTGTCTTAATTAGGACCCTGGAAGCGCAGGAGTTTTATTATTCTTCAGCTAAATTCACCCAATAGTTTGTCTTGTAACTGTCTAACACATTCAATGGAGGAAGAAAAAGTTTTTAGCTTGGATGTAAGACAATTTATGATTGGTATAATGTTCGATAAAGTCACATAATTCTGGTCTAAAGATTTTTCAGTGACAAATTCAAATGGTTTTAGAAACTGGACTATTTATTTGCGTATCTCAAGATCGTGGCCACAATCTTACCGTCTTTTTCTTTAATGCAGCCATACGCCCAATTCTGGAAGTCCCATTTGCATGTACGGGTTGCTTGGATTTATTTTATAAAAACTTTGAAAACAAATAAAATTGTGGCAAAAATGATAACCAACTCATTTTTGCCTGCCAATAAGGAAATAATACTTCTGACCGATACGAATATTTTTAGCCGATACCTATTTGGTACTCGGTGGTAAAGCATCGATACCAAAAGTACTTGGTATCGAAAGGAAAGTATAGAGCATTTACTTGTATTTACTCGTATCGTTTCATCCCTAGTCCCCGTATAACATGCTCACTTGGCTCACAAAAAACCCTCATGGGAGAGCCTGGTATATGTAGACCCTCCCACCAAAGTAATTTCGTAAACACGACAGAAACCAGGGCATAAGAGACTGGTGAGACACAATGGCATTTCAAAAGATATTTTTTCCACCGTAAACTGGATCACTAGTACCATAATTACCGGGAATTATCAGCAATAAAATCTTGCGAGGTTTGAGCTGCAATCAGAAGATTCCAAGCAAGGCATGCTAACCATCATCAGTCCATGTTTTTTTTTTGCAAACACAGCAACCCAGGGGCGTACTAATCCCTGTTCTACCAACTGAATATTTTGGGAGTTCGTGAACAATAGCAATGTGTTGCATCCCTTAAGTTATCATTGCCACAACTTTGAGGCTTGCAAGCCAACTTCTTATGCCTTGATTATATCGGGCCGATGTTGAATCTGAACTACACCTAAATGTCGATTTTTTTCTGTATTTCATTTGAGATTTCTCGATTTCAGACTGATTCAATTTGAACCATGGAAAGATACACAATCAAGAAACGCGTTAAAGTTATTCAGATTTATTACGCGTTCAAATCAAAATGCATATTGTGCACTTCATCTTCACTGATGAGCCACATTTTGACCGCATTGGCTGCGTCAATAAGCAGAATTGCCGCCTTTGGCCGAATGATAAACCAAGAGTGATTGTCGAAAAGCCAATGCACCCACAAAGAGTGACTGTTTATGGGCTGGCGGCATCATCGGACCGCATTTTTTCCAAAATGATACCGGTCAAGCAGTTACTGTGAATGTTCACTATCGTAAGATGATAACGAACTTTTTATGGCCCGAATTGGAAAATAAAACTATGAACAATATGTGGTTTCAACAGGACAGTGCCACTTGGCACACGGCTAACGAAACAATAGCTCTTGCGCGACAAACTCTCACGTGGTGGCGATGACAATTGGCTGCCAAGATCATGTGATTAGACACCGTGGGCCTTCTTTCTTTGGAGTTATTTGAAATAAAAGGTGTACGATGATAAGCCAACAACAATTCAATTCATCCTTTAGGTTGATCAGATATGGAATTGTCAAAATTTTTCTTTCGGCGTTATCTGACCGTCCATGTGGCTTACCAAGCAAGCACAGCTGGCAACTCTTTATAAATGTGTGGCGGACCATATTGACGAACCAATTTTTTTTTTTTGTTTTTTTTTTTTTTTTTTTTTTGGTTTTGTTGGAGAAAGTCGTGACCCCATGAAGGGTAGCCCAAAATCCATGGAGAACATCAGGGCTTAGCCAGTCTTGTTGTTCCCTACCATCCATCTGCAAGCAGTACGGATTACTGTTGCAAAACAATAGCTACTAGAAGACAATTGAGCCACCAAGCAAAGACGTTAACACCTTTATAAAAAGCGGCCACTTCTCCCTGTGACTTTGGGCTTAAGCTGTAGTCAAGATGACAGCACCTTAATCCTTGACCAAATCTACTGCTTCTTTTTATTGTCAACACAGTAATGGAATATCTTCTCCTTTAATTTATAAAGCAAAATGGCTCAGTGTGGTACTCACTAACATCTGCTGTCGACGACGGCCATATATGTACATAAATGATTCGAGTCAATACTTACTATCTGATGGTGGAGTAATTCTACGAAGTGAATTGTAAGGTATGCAATTTCTTGTCATATGTCTATAGCCCTAAGAACAAACGCCTGGCTGAAGAGCTTAAGGCAGACAAAACAGGTATCTGTTGCTAGACAATAGCAACTCGGGGACCACAAATAGTTCCTAATAAACCCTTCCATGTTAGTATAGTTCCAATACTTTCAATGCTGTGATAACATATGTTTTGGACTTTCTGTTTGTTATTGATAGATTTCAAGTCAAACGTTCAAAAACACTACTCCCTCTTTTTAAAAATATAAATGGTTTATTTAAACAAAAATTTCATTGGTTCAGCGAAACTTTTAGCCAAGATGCAGGCCTCTTAACCACGATCAGCACCAGGAGGTTCTGCAAAACAGCACCTACATTCGATGCCCCCATCGTGGAGGTCAACATGATTCCATAAAACAGAATTTCGCACTTTTATCGTCAGACGTAACCGCCATTTTTTGCGATTCACGAAATGCTGATTCGAAGTGTATAAAGAACGTCAACCTTTAACTAACTCACCTGTCTTTCGACAATTTCTGGTTCCTTACATAACAGGTATCTGTGGTACGACAACAGCACATCGGGGATAATAATCAGTTAACCTAAAATCGGTAATGAATTGTAATTATCAGGGAATACCAATTGTCGTTTCAGCCAAGATGATAATTCCTCAACTTTGGTCAGCACCAGGAAGTTCTGGAAAACAGAACATATTACTAATGCTCCCCATCGCTGAGGCAAGCTAAGCACTTTTCTGTCAATTTACCGTTACTGAAGTTTTTCAACCTAAGTAATGCTGCCACTTCCTAGATTTCCCCAGAAATAAAATCATAAAAGTTAGAGATACGTCTAGACAAAATCTTTCTCCGAGAGCCCGGTGGCAGTCAGTTGTGGAATCGGCCTAAATGATGGACCAAATCTACGGAATGAACTATTCACAATTCACCAGCGACTCTGTGCAACTTACCGGCTCACACAGGTCGCAAATTTTCGCTATAAAATCACAAAAGTTAGAGATACGTCTAGACAAAAACTTTCTCTGAGGGCCCGGTGTCAGTCAGTTGTGGAATCGACCTAAATGATGGACCAAATCTACGGAGTGAACTATTCACGATTCACGATTCACCAGCGACTCTGTGCGACTTACCGGCCTATAAACGAACCCTTCGCTTATCTATGCGGGCCTTCTAATCACTCCTGTATACAATTTCCCAACAGACAATGGAAGACAAGGGTTAATTAGTTGGTAGGCCAAAGCCCATTAAGAGCACCAACTCTTAACCTCATCCATCTTACCTTCACTCCTATTTCCTTAACATACAGGTATCTGTTGCAAGACAACTGCACCTCATGCAGCTGTTAGCCCCCGAAAACCAGCCATGCATTAGTATCAGCGATAATAATTCCCCTTCCTGCGATTTTAGATTTAAACCACAGCCAGAATGTTTCAGCCAAGGCAGGCACCTCACCCCTGATCAGCATGTGAGATCTGCAAGACAGAATCTCTCAGGGGCTTTGTGTAATCCCCGTTCTGCCAATTTTAACGCATGGTACGGGTTTCGAAACTCCTTAGCACAACATAAATCATGCTTTATGCGTGCCCATTTTGATATTTAGTATTAAGATTTAAATACTTATTGTTAGCTCATTTTGAACATTCAATAAATAAAAAACGCTTAAAAAAGGAAATAAGTCATGCGGCTTCCTAAAGTTTTGTTTGCTACAGCAAACGAGAGAAGAACGGAAGGAGTGTTCTATGCCCCATCAAACAAAGTGCCTAGGTTTGCTCTACGCCAAGGCAAAACCTGTTTCTCGGGGGTCCACTGGCGGTCGTGTAAGCTCCACAAAACAGGGCTTCACACCTCCATCACCAGGTTTTATCGCCATTTCCATTCTGCGATTTTAAGTCTAAGCCACAGCCAGAACGTTTCAACCAAGGTGGAGTCGGGATCCTTGTGCTACCAATTATCCTTTAGTCACGCTTTTGCGTGTTTATGCATGGCAACAATCACTCATTCCCTACCTCATATTCTGATTGCCAACCCAGCCAGCAAATTGGTAAGATTTGAAATATGCAATATTAAACTTCGACACTTAATAGTTAAATAAAAAAATTTTTGTTTGAAATCCACTTCTTGTAAAAACTTTTTTCAACTTTCAACTCGAACATGACGTTAGCAGGGCTTAACAACAAACCTCTACCGCTAATTAAAGTTCGTTGTGAATTTGATTCATATTTTTTGCTTTACGTTGAAACATGATTAAAGCGTGGGCTTTCCAAAAAACGGCAACCACTACAAGTTTGACCAAAAAAAAGAAAAGAAAAAAAAAGGCAAAAGTTTGGGCGCCGTCTTCGGCTTTGGCCCAGCCACTGTTAACAACACAATACTTTGTTAGGGATTTTTTATAATTTTTATTATTTCTAAGTGACACCATGTAACTACTACATTTAAAGTGGCTGATATTGTAAACCAGCCACAAACTCTGGTACTCTTTTTTTTTTTATAGCTGGGAAAGAGTCAAAGACAGACCGGCCGACAGACATTCGTATTGTCTGCAGAGCTTAAACGTGTGTTAGTTTGTATGTAAATGCAAATTATTTGTTATGTTGATGAATTAACAAAAGCAAATCGTGACTTATAGTTTTGGCAGCTGCGCTTAAAATATGTTGTTAAGAAATGAAGTGAACAGCAACAACTATAGTATTTTCATAAGGAATTTATTTTAATTATACAATTGCAACTTCATGTCTACGAGTATACCACAGTCACATAAAATAGGCTTTTTTTCTGTTCGAAATAAATTGTTCGAACATTGTCTTCTCTTGGTCGTGCGATGTGGCTCTGCGGCTGCTTAACAAAAACTGATTTAAGTTTCAATTGTTTAATCAAATAAAAATTCAACGCTAATTTGTTGTTAAAGGGTCACTGGAAAAGTTCACTCTTTGAAATATTTAATGATTCGTTAACCGAAAACAAAAAATACAAAATTGCCACAGCACCAATATCGAAAGGAGTGTTTATGCCAACGCGGGTCAAGAGGTTTAAAATCGAAAATCAAATAAGATTTATTAAATAGCTAATTTTAATAAAATAACACACAAAAAGAAAAAAAAAAGAATTACTTAAGCAAGATGATATTAACATGTATATAAATAAATACTAAATAATCTAATGACAGCGGATAAGAAAAAATTATACAGGGTGACCCAGAACTCAACGTCAAGCCGAAACATGATTGATCGTAAACAGCACGAGAAAAAAAATTGTGGGAATAAAAAGCATTTGAGTAAAATGAGTTAACATAAATCGGGTTATATGAGGTTTTTATTTTTCATTCGTTTTTTTTCTTAAGCTACGGTTGTCAGATCTTACAATATTGCCAGTAAAATTGTCTGAAAATGTATTACAATCGTGTGAACTGCCAATTTTTAACTTACGACGTTATCAGAAAAACCATTGTCAATCAATTGTAAGACGACAATGTTGTCAGGCATCTGACAATCGTAAGAACACTCTTCGTCGGCAATGCCAGATAATTGGCTGGTATTGTAAGCTCAGTTTAATTGTCAGATGTAATAAATTAAGGCACCTGACAATGGCATCATTGTCAGAAAAAAGTTTGATGGGCAACACTGCCAAACAGATGGTTGTTGATATACATAAGTGGCAATGCCTTACAACATGTCTGGCAATTGTTTTCATCTAACAATCTGACAACCGTGTGAAGTGACAATTTTTGTTGTCAGATGAATTATTTGTCAGACCATAGTCTGACAATGAAATTGTAAGATTTTCTTACGATCGTCTGAACACACAATTTACTTCTGCGGCACAATTTTTCATTGTCACTACATTGTCAGCATGTTGCCAGATCATACAATATTGTAACATCTGACAACCGTGTGTACATAGCTTTAGTACGCTGAAAGAATTATGCGTCATATATTGAATGAAACTGTTTCATAAAATTTTTTTCATTAATTCAATAAAAACTTTTCATAGTATGCATGAAATTTCATATATATTATAAAACAATTCCATTAGAATTGTTTCATTAAGTTTCATAGTTTCATTAAAAAAACTCATTGGATTTATGACTACAATAAAATTAAATTTTTTTTTAAATTCTTTGAATTTTGATAAGATATATTTATTAATCTTAAGCCACAGTTTGAAAAATGTCAAGTTTTTTGATTTGAAAGTAAGTTTTGTGAGTTTCATAATTCCAATGAAATAAAATTCATTAGATCAATGACAAATAAATTTCTGGCTACCGAACTTGGGTATGTATGTACATATGTGCACGTACTCAAATCAGCATAATAATAGTTTAAAAAATTTTTCAATATAATTAAATAAATTTCAATTTATAAAACAAACAAAAATTTTAATTTAGCCGGTAAAAAACTTTAAGTTCCAAACAATTAAGTTTTTTATTCGCTATTTAAGCTTCTAACATTTATACCAGTAAAAAATTATAAATAGCTTGTCTTCTATGTTTCCCAGCTATCTATATGTCGACATTTCATAGGAACTACCCTAATCATCAGTAGACTTTGTACATTTTTGAAAGATATTCTCAAACATTCAACTTTATATCCCAACAATCCAAATAAATTGCTGAGAATTTAAAAAAAATATGCTCTAATAATATCCGTCAAAACACAAAGGTGTAAAGAAATGTTAGAGACGTTTATAAATAATTAGAAAAGCTTGTTTTTTGTGTTTTGACGGATATTATTAGAGCATTTTTCTTTTTAAATTCTCAGCAATTTATTTGGATTGTTGGGATATAAAGTTGAATGTTTGAGAATATCTTTCAAAAATTTCCAAAGTCTACTGATGATTAGGGTAGTTCCTATGAAATGTCGACATATAGATAGCTGGGAAACATAGAAGACAAGCTATTTATAATTTTTTACTGGTATACATTTTAAGTTCCGTAAATTCTATGAAAAATTTCATAACCTTAATGACAAAATTATTTCTTCTTCATATCCACCGTTATTTGTTTCTTTGGTTGTCAACCAAAAATAAATACAGTAAACTTTAACTATGTCTACGTGGCAAAAACATGTGTTATATAAAAAAAATATTTGGCGTGGCTTTATTTATTTATTGCTAAGAATATGGCGCATGTGTACATTCAGTTTGAAGTGAGAAAGCAAAAGAAGTGTATCAAGGGAAATAACGAAGCTTAAGCGAGATATTGGTTGCAGATGCTAACAAAGGTAAGACAATATTGTATTGTTCATATCAGTTCGTTTTTTATACTTAAATTTTTCAGGTGTTCAATGAATAATAGCATTGGATAAATGAAATGATAAATGAAACTTCATGGACCTTATGAAGCAGTTTCATATTTCTAATGAAGTTATTCCAAACATCTATGAATATATCACATTAGTACAAAGAAGTTATTTCATTAAATAAATGTTACTTTTTCACTAATTTAACGTACAGCTTTATGAAATTTATTCTTTGATTTGGAGAAATTATTTCATTAATCATATGATTTACCTTTCATACTTTCAATGAAAATAAGTCATGTTTTTTATTAAAATGTTTCATTACTTTTATGGAGGTTTTCATTAAAATAATCTAATGAAATTTGTTTCATTACTTCTATGAAAAGCTACAATGTTTGAAAAATAATGAAAAAATTCATAAAAGTAATGTCAAAATTCAGAGAATTTCTGAACAAAATTCTTTCAGTGTATAAAACTAACAAGAGTTGTACCATTTTACAATTCTGATTACATTCGCAAACTTTTAATGACACTTTCCAAGACACTTATCTAAGTACATTTGTTAAAAGGAGGGCTTTTCAAACCCCACAAATTTTGAAAATTTTAAATTCATGGATTAACATATAGTAACAAATAGTCAAAAATAATGACAAATAGTAAGTTTGGCAATTGTGTCATTATTTTCGACTGTGGCTCTAGAACTGTTAATTAGGGTTATGGTTCTAAAGCTTAAATGAATGGTCAATTACCATCTTGTGAGGTATCTTGAGTCTAGCTGTTTGTTCTGTGGCCGCCAATATGGATTTCGTAGGGGTCGCTCTGCAGGCGATATTTTGACATATCTCTCGGAGAATGGCACCATAATATCTCTCTGAGAATGTATTCATAATTTCGGTTAAAGTAAGGTGGTGGCACTAGATATTTGAAAGGCGTTTGATAGAAAGCATGGTGCATTGCTATCAAAACTTATCGCCTTTGTGATGATTTTTCTCGGTTTATATCGAGCTTTCTCACAGACCGCTCGATGGTGTGTCATCAAACGAGTTCAAGACTAATTCAGTGGTAGCGCAAGGCTCGGTTCTTTCTACTACTCTACTTCTTTTATGTATGGGGCAATCCAAGTCAAATCGGACAGTTCGGAGAAAATTTTTTTTTTTATTTGCTTAATTTTTTTATTGTATTGATGTCCCTATTGAACAGCACATTTCAGCAAATTTTCAGATTTTTTTTGACTTATGATCTCAGAGATACCGCGTTTTGAAAAAGCCGAATTATATATTTTCTAAAAATAATTTTTTGCGTTAAGCCACTGTGCAAAAATTTTCTAAGACTTTATAGGATATATTTTAAATACCCATTGTACTGGAACTAGGAAAATATATTATGAGGAAGGGGAAAGAGGGAGTAGTGTTTGTGAATATTTGACTTGAACTTTCCAACATTATAACAGACAGGAAACACATTTGCAGGCAACTTATTCTACGGGCGAGGCGTATGGCTGAAAAACGAATTCTCTTTGTAATGAGTAGTATGATTCCCTGGGCAATCGACCACAAATGGATGAGCTCTGGACGATGCACGCATGCTTCGTAAAAATGTGTGAGTTTCGGGAACAGGATCCCTAATCTCGTCAGACCAAAATTCATTGTAGTAATTGTAAATAGAACAGAGTAACGCACCCTACTGTCACCGATAAGCTCCTTCGCCCTCTCCTGTACACGGTCGACTAACCCTAAAACAGACTTAGAGTCACCGGCCCAAATATCAGAGTTGTATTCCATTTTCGGTCGGCATAAATAGTAAGGAGATCGAATGGTGCGAAGTACATCTTACACCGTTTCAAAAACCCGAGGCACTGCTTCTTTAGAGACATGAAAAATTTGATCATTCCAGCGAACATCACACTGTATTTTCATTCCCAGAACATCAAGAGCATCCGATTATTTAATATTTTTGAGTTCAGATGATGCAGCACTTGCGGTCGATTGTGTGTGTGTTAATATACAGCATTGGATCATACGAGCGTTAAAAGCGACCCCGTTTTTACGACCCCATTCGGCGATTATTAGAAGATCACTGTTCAGTGAATCATTCATATTTAGCGTCTTGGCAGCAATCTCTGATAGGCTGGGCCTATAACTAAAAGCGTATGAGTGGCAAATGCTGCTGTCATCCGCGAAAGAGCGGGTAGGGTGTGAAGTTTTATAAAGAAGGTCGTTAAGGAAAATAGGAAACAGGGTAGGAGAAAGAACGGTACACCTGAATTAATCTTGAACACGTTTGATGAGACCCCATCTATAACAACTCGTATAGTGCGGTCTCTGAGAAAGCTCAATATAAACCGAGAAAAGTCGTCACCGACACCAAAAGCTGTAAGTTTTTCCAGTAGTGTACCATGCCATACTCTGTCAAGCGCTTTGGAAATATCCAGAGCCACCACCTTACTTTCACCGAAATGATGGATTGAGTGGCAACATTTCTCTGAGAAACAAACTTGGAAGGCGGGGAGCAATAAGTTAGTACGACGAAGCCCATTTAAGAACATCAGCCCTTACACCATTCCACCCTCCTAACCATCTGTTCTGGTTCGTTACATTACAGGTATCTGTTGCAAGACAACAGCACCTCGGAGACTATAAGTTACCTGCCCGAAAACTGAAACGCACTATAACAGGGAAGACCAATAACGCTCACTATGATTTTGGGTTCAATGCCGAAACATTTCAGTGAAGATACAGGCATCTCGATCATAAGCAATGCCGTTATGGTCTACAAAACAAAATGTCCCAGGGCTTTGCTGATCCCTGTTATGAAAGTTAAATTTTGGTGAGTCCAACACAACCTAACCCATGTGCGGTTTCCTAGAGTTTTATTTGCTAGGGGGATTCCTAACCCCCTATACTCCAGAAAGCAGTAGCCCCAATTAGGTGTACACCAACGCCAAACCGTGCGGCAGAGTATCCACCCAGGCAAAACCTGCTTGCTACAGATTGTGGAATTGATTTTCATCAGCCCCTATCGGCCTAATCTGAGAGTAGACCAACTCTACGGGGTAAATTATTCACGATTCACCAGCGCCCGGGTGTGGCTTAAAAGTCTCACACAGGTTACAACTTTTGTGATAAGTTTGCGATTTCCCAGGCAGTCAATGCAAGATAGAGCTCAATGAGTTGGTACGTCGAAGCCCATTTAAGAACATCAGTTCTTACACCATCTCACACGTCAAACCATCACCCCTGGGTCTTTCCATTACAGGTATCTGATGCAAGACAACAGCACCTCGGGGTGTTATTGTGCCATAGTTCCCGAGATTTAAGGTTAAAATCACTGCCACAGGTAGGCTCCTAAACCGTGATATGCGCCGAGATGGTCTGCAATGCAGAATCTCCAGGGTGCTATGCTGATCCTCGTTCTGCCTTCGTGAAGATTTCGAAACTCTGACACAACATAAGCCATGCGGATTCCTAGAATTGTACTTGCGACAACAAACGACGGACTCCTAACCCTCTATGCCGCAGAAAGTAGAGTGCCCTTATTTAATGTACAGAAGGGTAAAACTTGCTCCGCAAGGATGGCCTGGCACACTTTTTGATCAATAAGTTTGAGAAGAGTTCTTCGCCATCAGATCATATTTGACTGGATCATTCAAGTTAGAAGGTTAAACATTTCTCGCCAACTAAGGCCAACAAGTTGTACTCATTTGAATCATTTGGCTTTGACACAGCTTGAACGCTTAAATTCTTTCAAATTAACGGAAAATCCCTGCTAAAAACCCCCAAATAACTATTAAATCAAAGTGGAGCTTCTTACTATGTAATCCAAAGCTTCAAACTGCAGTTCAAAAATTATATGAAAAGATCTTAATTTTTTGGCATTGGGATCTGACTCATCACGGATGTAGGCAACGACTTTGTTCTATAAGAAAAAATAAAGTAAACAGTGGTCATTACATTAATTTCTTAGCATTGAAATTCAACAAGCCCTGATGGTTTTGATTTCTTTTATATGAAAGGCTCTACACACTTATCAACACAATCACAAAACATATATTTTTTAATATCAACAACACAAACATTTGTTTGACGATTTATTATCATGTTGTGTCTCAACATGTTGTTGTTGTTGTTGTTACTGTTTTGTACATAAAACGTTTCGTTGTCTTCTCTACATGACTGGCTTGGGTCATTTTATGATCGTTTTGTTGCTTACTTTTCACAACTTGTTTGTTGTTATTGTTGTCCACTATCATTTAAGCAGCTTATTGTTGCTGCTGTTGTTGTTGGTGTTGTTTAAGACTTGGTTGATCTGTTCCTTTGCGGTCGGTTCAAATAAAAGAGACCCCAATTCCAAGAATGTCAACATTGAATCTTTTACACTGACATTCATTTCTTGTTTGTTCGTTCATTCGCCCGTTCGTTCATTGAACACGTGCATTTTCTACAATTTCATATTGGAAGCAACAGCAACAACAAATTAATGAACCCATGAACAAACGTCAAACAATTGAAAAAACCAAAAAAAAAAAAATTAAGATAAAGTGGTAAAAATGTGATACTTATAGACGAAACAAAAGAAATAAAATATGAAAAAATAATCGTTTAACAACAAAAAGAAGCAAAAGGTTTGTTCTTGTCATTTAAGAAGTGGACAACAACCGAGAAACTGAACATCAAACCTGCTAAATGCTTTCAATGAATCCGTTTATGAGAAAAGAATTAAACTGACAAATAAATTCATAATTATATTAGAGATGAGCACGTGATTGTTTTTGGCTAACGTTTGCGCACGCCTACTATGAAGATATGTATACATAAAAGCGACATAAAGAAAACTGCTGATGAAAGCTAACACACTCGAAATCTATTTTCGAGCACACTTGCGAATATGTTAAAAGCCAATCCATAATTTTGAATTCAGGAAACTGATAGAACTTCTAATATGTATTTTCATCATCAGTACAGTTCACATAACCTGATCGCATTGACTACTTTGATCCAGTGTTGCCAGCATAATTTTTGTAAAATCCCTATCATAGTATACACAAATCGATTTTGTTCAAATTATTTTGTTATGTTTGCTTTTATTGTAATTTCAAGCGGATAAAATTTTTACTCATTTACTCAGCGAATTTCGTTATTGAACACGAAAAAATGTTTTTCTGTGTACCACAAAATAAACAATAGCGAAAAATTATAAAATAAAATGTGCGAAAGGGTAAAATTAAATGTGAAAGGAAAATAAGAAAACGCAATGCAGGGTACCAATTCTTCGATTACGAACATTTCGCAATAGAGAGTAACTCACTAGAGTTTTAGTAATTATATTTATAGTGACATACGACATTTTAAATCACGTCTGATTATTTTCAGTACCACCACATACTTGTGTGATCACACTTGAACATCACGTAGAACACCACGTAGAACGAAGATCATCTCTAATATACATACGATATTGTTTACTGGTCATTCGCGACCACCTACATTTCGTTATTGGTTGTTTCGTTTTATTGCTTCGGCGACTTTATTTATTCCATTGTGTTATTCGATATTGATTGAATTGGTTTTTATTGCATAGACAAAAAAAAAATGTTATGAAGGGGAATCATTAACAAGTTTTTCTTATTTCAGAACCAAGGGGAAGAGTTTTGAAAATAAACAAACTAATTTAGATAAATTGAGCATGAAATGTACACCATTGTGAATATTATAAAAAACGTTTAAAGCATTTATTCTTAATAAAACAGTATTCTATATTAAAAAGTCCAATAAAATCAGCTAAACATCTTAACGTTAAGAGATTGTATCAATCGCGTAATTGGGTATCCATAATGTTTTTTATAATTAGTGATAAATCCAATACGCGACTTCATATATGTAATCAATTTCACAATCTGTTTTCTATTCTACTATCCTGGGGAGCAAGTTTTGCATACACCCAACCTAGGCACTCTGCTCCCTGGAGCATAGAAGGGAGTCCTTGGTTTCTTGTAGCAAATAAGACTTATGTTGTGATGGACTTCCGAAACCTTTACCTAAGGTTAAAATTGGCAAAACGGGGATCAGCAAAGATCCCGCCCGGGAGGTTCTGGAGACCATCTCGGCACTGATAATGTTTGAGGTGCCTATCTTGGCTGAAACGTTTGGGCTGTGGTTTAAGCCGAAAATTGAAGGAAGGGGATTTAGTTTCGCTAAAAACTTAGGGGCATGCTGGTTTTCGCAACAGATACCTGCTATGTAAGGAACCAGAAGTGATGGTTAGATTGATTAATAGCTGATGCTCTTCATTTACTTCGGCTTACAAACTCATGTGCATTGTCTTCCATTGACTAGAATATGGGGAAAATTACATCTATCTATCGCTCTGACGGTAGCAAGGGTAGCCGTCCTTCTCAACGGGGTGTGACCGTAAAAGTTGAAGATGTTATGTGCTTGAGGATGTGGTTAAAACTCAAGTTTACTAATAAACCTTATCGCGAACTCGAAAAATGTACCATATACTAAAGGTACGCACAAGTTCTCGTGAATTAGTTAGCTTATTACGAACCATGAAGCTGCAGTAATCGTAAGAAGAATTTCGGTTTAAAGCATTTGTATTTTTTTAAAGTTAGAGGCCGAGGAGTATGGATACTCCATAACTGCATATAAGCCTTAGCACCACCCCGTACAGCATAAGATTCCAATTCAGTTTTAAGGTACAGTTTCTGCCGGTAAGCCAATTTAGTTACATTGCTTTTAATTTTATCTGAGTGACTTTCGCATCAATGCGAGACTTCTTGACAATTCTTGTTGCGTTTGCCACGAGTCTTGATCATGTAATGCCTCCAACTTTGCATCTTCGAAAACCTCTCTTCCACCGCCATGCTGATCCTCGACGTCGAAATCGCCGTTCTTGAATCCTTGAAACTACTTTCAGCACGTTTTTTTTTACCATAGGCACTTGAGAGAATTCAATAAACCTCAGCCGCAGACTTCATATTAAAGCGAACAATTAAAACCTCCCCCAAATGCCGAAAATTTGGCTTTAGAGAGCATTTCAGCCACCGCATATTTTCTTTATAACGCGATCGCCAATATATGATTTTAGCACGTTGTTTAGCTTCGATAGTGAACGGACGTGTTTGTTTTTTTTGATCGCAAAGTAAAAAAAAAATATAACGGGATTAAGTAAAAACCGTAATAGGTGAACAGAGTGTTTTTGTTTAAAAGAAAAATTTTGTGACATTTTTTAAATACTGTTTTAAATTGTAAATGAAAAATAGAAACAATTAATTGCATGAGTGCACCTATCAGATGTAATTCTGAAAAAGAGCTTAGCTCCGGTAGAAAAAATCTTTGGATTTCTGAAGAGGAATCGGTGAAAAAATCATTGGAAAATTTTCTGTCTCTAAGAGATAGGAAACGCCCGCGATCGTGTTCGCCAAATATTGTTGTTACAACTGAAGACAAAACATCTTCCAGTTTAATTGTTGATGATAAGCCAAAAACCCAAGTAGGCATGGACAGGTACATAACCGTGGTTAAGAGACAGCGAAGCCCCAAATCAGCTCAAATATCATCTAAACCGAAAATTTCTAAAGATGATAATAGGACTTCGGCAACGGATAATAATAGGTTTGCTATACTGCAAACAGATGAGCCAACTATATCTAAAAAAAACCTTTAAGCCGCCACCAATATATTTGCGAGAGCCTACCTCTAGTGACCTGGTAAAGCAACTTATTGCGGCAATCGGCAAAGACACTTTTAACGTAACATCGGTTAAGCACGGCGGCATAAATGAAACAAAAATCCAGGTAAACAGTGAAAATGAATACCGAAAGTTGTCTGACGTTCTAGAGAAGGAGAAGCGATCATTTTACACATATCAGCTTAAAAGTGCCAAAGGTATTCAGGTCGTTATAAAAGGTATTGACCCTTTTGTTGACACGAATGAGGTCAAAACCGGACTAGAAAACAATGGCTTCAAAATTAAAAATGTGGTTAATATTAGAAACCGTGAAAAAATTCCTCAACCCATGTTTAGGGTTGAATTGGAACCTAGAGATGTTCTCCTGAAAAAGAATGAAGTGCATCCAATTTATAACCTCAAATATCTTTTGCATCGTAAGGTTACCGTTGAGGAGCCTCATAAGCGTTTAGGGCCCGTCCAATGCCTAAACTGCCAAGAATTTGGCCATACTAAGGCCTATTGTAAGTTGCCCGCAGTTTGCGTTGTGTGTGGTGAACTTCACGGTACATCACAGTGCAAAAAACCTAAGACTGACGCGAGCGTTAAAAAATGCAGTAATTGTGGAGGTAACCACACTGCAAACTACAGGGGTTGTCCTGTCTATACTCACTTCAAGAGATCAATGACGAATAGGCCATCAATTTTAAATATGCCACCCCAGCAGTCAAACACCATTTCTACAACCAATTTCCCTCAGGTACGCCAGCCAACCAGCCATATACACGTGCAAAACCCCCAACAAATTTCTTATGCGAATGTGGTAAAATCCGATAAACCAAACTTGAATCAGGAGCCCAAGCCTCAAAACTCCGACCAAAATTTTAGCAATCTTGAGGCAACTCTGCAGACTCTTGTTCAATCTATAAATACATTTACGGTTTCCATGACGAACATGATGCAGGAAATGCTGAAAATGCAATCCACTATTTTGCAGGCAATTTTAAAAAAATGAATTGGTTGAAAATATGTTTCTGGAACGCAAACGGCATTCGCCAACAAAAAAATGAACTTGAGCACTTCCTTATGGAAAAGCAAATCGATATAATGTTGATTGCTGAAACCCATTTGACAACCAACAGTTATTTCAAAATCAATGGGTACGCATTATATGACACTAAAGATCCCCGCGGAAGATCTTGCGGAGGATCGGCAATTCTAATAAAATCCAGAATTAAGCACTATTTAATGAACGAGACACGTGAGGAGTATATCCAAGCAACTAATATATGCATTGAATATTTTCATGAAAAAATCGTTATTTCCTCGATTTACTCACCGCCCCGATTTTCAATAACAGAAAGCCAATATTCAAATTTTTTCAAATCACTTGGGCCTCGATTTTTAGCGGCTGGCGACTATAACGCTAAGCACACCTTTTGGGGATCACGCTTAATTACCTCGAAAGGCCGTGTGCTTTTTGACACCGTTTCCAAAATGGGCTTAGATGTGGTTTCAAGCGGACACCCCACTTATTGGCCGACAGACCGACGAAAGATCCCAGACGTTATAGATTTTGGAGTTGCGAAAAATTTTCCTTTAGAGTGGATGCAAGTGGAGCCTTCATTAGATTTGTCATCAGATCACTCTCCCACTATAATCTCTGTTTCGTTCCCCCAAGAGATTGGCTCACCGTTGACTGTCAATAGAGTTAATTGGTTAAAGTACAAAAAATTTTTGAGCACACATTGTACTGAAAATATCGCCTTGAGAACGCCTGAGGATATTGATGGGTCAATTAACAATTTTTCTGAAAACCTCAAACTGGCCGTACAGCATGCTACCACTAGTCATTTAAGACCTAGAAATGAGAGCAATAGAACTTATTCATCTGAAATTGAGCAACTTCTGTCAGAAAAAAGAAGAGTCAGAAGAGAGTGGCAACTTCGCAGGTCGCCCCAGCTTAAAGCTAGGCTACGGGAATGCATAACTCAGCTAAGAAATCTGCTTGAAGTCCATAGAATGGCTTCCCTTAAAACATATTTGGAAAGCCTTGATGGTACCCCTCAATCTCATTATTCCTTGTGGAAAGCGACAAAAGGTTTAAAAAGACCCGTAATAGGTAAGCCACCTTTGCGAAATTCAACTGGCGACTGGGCAAGAAGCGATTCTGAAAAGGGAATGTTGTATGTCGATCATTTGCGAAACGTTTTTATCACAAATGATTCAGAGAATAATACAGCGGAATTACCACCATATGTTGTTAGACCTCCTGTGTCTTTGAGATTTAATTTTCAAGATGTCGAAAACGTTATCGGTAATACAAACCCCAGGAAAGCTCCAGGCATTGATCAAATTACTGGTAAAATGCTTGAACAGTTACCTCGTGTAGCTAGAAGGGTTCTACTTTTTATTTTTAACGCCATTTTACGCCTTGAGTATTATCCTGCAGAGTGGAAGGTCTCAATGATTACTATGATACCCAAGCCAGGGAAGGATCTGACTAAGGTAGAATCATATAGACCAATAAGTCTTTTACCAACAATTTCAAAACTATTCGAAAAATTGTTAATGGCGAAGTTGAGTCCAATATTGAACAATGTGGGATGCATCCCTGATCATCAATTTGGCTTTCGGGCTAAGCATAGCACCATAGAACAAACGCACAGACTAGTCAATGTCATAAGACAAACCTTTGAGGCGAAGAAGTACTGCTCAGCTCTTTTCATTGATATTTCTCAAGCGTTTGATAAAGTGTGGCACGACGGCTTAATGCACAAAATAAAGCTAAATTTGCCTGCAAATACACACAAGCTTCTGGAAAGCTACTTATACGGGCGGAAGTTTGTTATCAGAGAAGGCGACTTTATTAGCCCAATTCAGCCAATCGAGGCAGGAGTTCCCCAAGGCAGCATACTGGGGCCTACTTTATATTTGATTTACGCCTCTGACATGCCAACGACATCTGGAATCCACACTTCTACCTTTGCAGATGACACAGCGTTTTTGAGTGTTCATGAAAACCACCATTTAGCATCACGAAATTTACAGGAATATACTTCAATATTAGAGAAATGGCTAAAACTTTGGAAAATCAAAGTTAATGAACGGAAATGTACTCATGTTACATTCACACTGTGTAGGCAAACATGTCCGCCTATCCAAATTAACAACTCACCTATTCCGCAGCACAACGAAGTTAAGTACCTTGGTATTCACCTGGACCGTAGGCTAACATGGAAGTCTCACATTGAAGCAAAGGTCACTCAGTTAAAACTAAAAGCAGCGCAGCTAAATTGGCTTATGGGCAGAAATTCGACACTGAAATTAGATTGCAAACTTTTGTTATACAACGCAATACTAAAGCCTATATGGTGCTACGGAATTCAGTTATGGGGCACCGCCTCAGCGTCAAACATTGAAAAAATCCAAAGGCGACAAAACAAAATTCTACGAACGATTACTGCAGCTCCATGGTACGTAAAAAATTCACGAATTCATAACGATCTGAGTGTTCCGCTGGTAAAAGAGGAATTTTCTAAGTACGCGACAAGGTATATCAGTAAACTGGAACTTCATCCAAACCCTCTTGCTCGCAATATACTTAATTTTGGCGGCCACACTCGGCTTAAAAGAAGGGATACCGCTGCCACCATCAGATTGCTCAATAGGTGATTTTACCGAAATAGCTCCCGCATAATAAAACTTTTTGTCTAGCATTGGCCGGACTTAAGAATTACATTTTTTTAATTTTAAATTTAGTATTAAGATTTGAATACTTATTGTTAGTTCATTTTGAAGATTCAATAAATAAAAAAATGCTTAAAAAATAAAAAAAGCACGAATACGTTTACCGAGTGTGAGTGAGTAAATACTTACAACATAAGACTCAAAATCTTACGCAGAAGGTAAATGGGTGACCACAAACTCTGACATAAATATTATTTTCGCTATGAAAAAGAAGTCCGATTGCCTAATATGGAAAAAATATTGACAAACCAAATCAAGTAGCCACCGCATGCATAGTTAATTTGGTTTGTTATATATTCAAACTTACAGACGCAAGCTCTAATGAGAAAACTACCTACTTGTGCATTTAACACGAGTGCACTTAGATCATTATAAAAGGTACCCGTTGCAGATCTCTGATACTTACGTATGGGGTTATATTATACGTATTAGAGAGCATATAAACAGACATATCTATATCATGTATGTGTATATGTCTCTATAAACTTATTATTAATTTTTCTTAAGAACTTCTTCGACCACTTGTTACCTAAAAACCTGATTTTTCTTCAGCTAATCATAAATTTGTGCGCGCTTTAAATAAACAGACAAAAACACTCGCTCATTCATAAATGTTCAAAAATGTTTCTTGGACTGAAAACTGATAAAAAAAACACTTTACATATTTTTAGTTCTTAAAGATAAGAATTACATGGAAATTTAGCTCTTGTGTGCGCAGTGTGACTTTTAAGAAGGTGCCCGTGCACATTCAAACTCTATTTGTTATTAAATATCTGATAGTTTCAAAAAATGCCCCCCTTGGTGGTCTCCTGAGTGCTTTCTTAACTGTTTTCTTCTTTTTTTCTCCATCAACACTTGTTTATCAGTAAACACTTTCTTTAGATAAGAATGAAACTGAAAATTATGAAAATTGTTTCTTATCGGAAAATGATTTAGAGGGCAAAAACAAACGAGCTCAGAAAGTAAATTAAAGATTAAATAAAACATAAATAAATCCTTTCATTGTGGCGTCGCTAATATTTTTATTATATTTTAGTATTTAGTTAGTATTTTATAAAAATTATTGCTATTGATAAATCTTCAACAAACATTTTTTGATATAAAAAAATTTTTGTACAAAAATATGACGAAAAAAAATTTAACGATTAGAAAATGGGCAGCCCAATGCTTTGGAAAGATTTCTATAGGAATTTTTACAATTTAGAAATTGTTTCAGTTAAATTTTTTTGTATGTAAGAAAAAATGCCTTGAAAAATATTCTTTTTTTTTAAACTTGGACCAGTACTCAGGGGATGACCCCTACACATGCAGTGCATTGTACCAGAACTAGGAATATATAGTTTGTGAGGAGGGGGAAAGAGGGAGTAGTGTTTGTGAACATTCGACTTGAACTTTCCAACGCTATAACAGACAGGAAACACGTCTGCAGGCAGCATACTCCTATTACACAGACAAAGCGTATGGCTGAAAAACGAATTCTCTCTGTAATGCGTAGTGCGATTCCCCGGGCAATCGACCACAAGTGGATGAGCTCAGGACGATGAACGCATGCTACGTAAAAATGTGCGAGTTTCGGGAACAAGATCCCTAATCTCGTCAGAGCAAAATCCATTGTAGTAACGATAGAACAGAGTAACAATACAATATACACTCCTGTTCACTGATTTGAAGGCACTAAAAATTTTATATTCAGCAGCTTGTGTCATTTGCAATTTTTAACCGATTGTAGAATAGACATCTTGTGATATAAAAAACCATGAATGTGGTTTCTTAACTAAAGACCTTTCTTTTGAGCACTTTATAAAAATATATGTTCAGGTGGACCAAAAAAAGATAGCACATTTTTGGAGTTTTTTTACAATCCCTCAAAAAAAATTGTTTAGTTAAAAGACTAGTATTGTCATGATTTTTTTTTTTATATGCCAAGATGTCTAGCTTCCACTTCTATTTTAAAATTCTACAATGGGTTAAAAATTACAAAAGATACAGGCTTCAGAATACGGAATTTTTAATGCCTTTAAAAAGTGAACCGGAGTGTATGAGCTGTTTTTTTTTTTTTTTTTGTTTTTTTTTTTTTGAAAGTGGTATAAGTCCACCTTTTGTAAAAAAAAACTAAGTTAACAGTAATTTTAATGAGCTGTAGACACCTTCTTTCTATAGGAATAATCACAATTTCAATAGAATTATATTTAGAAATAATATTAAAAATAAGTTCGACTATCTAACATTAATACATACGTTTTTTATTATCTTTACAAGAAACAAAGGTATGTCAAATTGTATTATTTTATATAATAAACCACAGTGCCAGACAAATGCTTTTTCAACGCCAAGCAGAACAAGCGTGGTTGATTGTTTTGATGCTAAACTATTTTTGACATCATTACAAATTCTTTTCACCTGATGAATAGTTGAGTGAGTTCGTCTGAAATCAAATTGTTAATTAGGTAATATCTGTTTTGTATTTAAGACCATTAAAACCTTGTCTCTTAAAATTTTTTCCAAAATTTTTTCCAACACTGTTCAGCAAGCTTATTGGCCTGTAGTTCTCGGGGTTGTTTAGTATATTTCCAGGTTTAGAAACAGGTATAACTTTGGCAGTTTTCCAAATATTTGGAAGGTATTGCAAATTCAAATAGGAGTTGTACATGCTTGTTAAAAAACTAACACCAATTTTAGGCAAATTTTTTAGCATCCGATTATTTATTTCATCTAAACCACAAGATTTTCTTTTTTTAAGATTATAGGTTCAATTAGACGTGACTTATCTATAACCATAGAAAACAGCTGTTTAAACCAACCTTATGGGTAACAATGTAAGAATCATTTGAATATAAACATTTGATACTCAACGTTTTATCAACTTGTTTTTAAGTTCAACTACCAACATATATACAAATAAAACAAAAATTTTCAGCACTTACTATAACAAATGTTAATTTATATTTTTGTTCAGAATTGGATTTAAAATCAGTATCAAATGTTTGTCGTTTGAGAAATCGTTTGATTTCAAATCTCAACCAATTTGAAATCAAACCTTACTTATTGTTTGTTGGGTGTTGATGGTTATGGCAGCACTAATCGACTACAAAATATTACTATGGTTATTTTTATGGTTATGGCAGTATGGCCAAGTCACGTCTAACTGAACCTTATGTTTTATAACCTCAACGTCACTTACCATAACTTTTTCTGAAGAAGGAGTAATAATATCTAGGTTATCGAAATGATCGATCACTTGATGCACCATATTGGCATGACTAGTTGAGCCTAATTCTTCAGAAACCCTGTGAAACTACTTGCGAACGCATTTGCCTTATCTTCCTCTGAAACAAGGCTGCCAGCAGGAGTTAATAAAGAATGACATCTTCTTTGCTTATTCTTCAAAATTTTGGTGACATTCCAGAATGGTTTTGATCCTTTGTCAATTGTACTTAGATTTTTATTCCACTGCCGGTTTCTAAACAAATGAGGTACGTAACGAATTAAATTTGAATATTTGATGAATTTCGCGCCAACTTGTAGATTTTTTCTTACTGAAATCAAATTTATTTACTTGCTATTCATCTGTACTCCCTGCTACTAAATAAAATGTGTAAAATTAAGTTCAATGTAATCAAATATTCAAGACGGTTTGTTTATATGCTTTTATACCTTCCTTCCTTCCTTCATCATCGTTTGAGTTCATAATTTAACCAGCGTTCTATTTTCGCATCTATAAGAACAAAAACGTCTCTGCAGGCACTTAAGAAAAAATGCATTCAGTCAAACACCTGAGTAAATCAATTGACTCTTATTTCCCAGAATTCTCGCGCTTTATTTCTTGCGCTGCTAAAAAAGGAAATCACGCAGACAAACAATGCAATACAAAAGCTACAAAAACAATTTAAGAATGGAAAACAAACTGAAAATCAAACTTAATAAAAAAAATTGTGAGTCAAGCAGCGTTGCCTTCGATAATTTTCAAAAAGTGGCACGAAAAGGGTATTTTAGAAAAAAAAGGTTCAACAATATTAAAACCAAAAATATAAATATTTATTTCAAATTTTTTTTTTTGTAAAAAATATAAAGAACTAGTATCACTTTTTAGAAATGACAGTTCTATATTTGGTAATTAAATCTACACTTGGATCCCATTCTTCCAGTCCGGCTTTCATCAAATTAAGAGACGAAAGCGTAGAATCACAAGTCTCTACACTGAAAAAAATTTTTTTCGTGTTCAATAACGAAATTCGTTGAATCAATTAATAAATTGCTTGAATGCGGACCTGTAAAAGAATTCGTGGATTCAAACAAAAGTTTAGTAAAAATAATTATTGATCGAAAACAACTATTTTCTTAAACAACAACAAAATATAATCTCCAAGGTTATTTTTTTGATATTTATGTATATGCATACAAATTATTTTTTCAGACAAAAATTTTGTTGATTTTATATCTACTATATTTTTTTTCTGTGTACTTTAAATCTATTCGATAGTTTATTTTTAAGCAATATTAATTTTGAAAATACCCGCTCAGCGGAAGCACTACTATGAGGCAAATTAAATATACATATATCCAGCAAATTCATATAAATTTGGAAAAGAATTTTCGCCAAATCTATATCTTAAATTTCCGACCTCAAACCAAAACTTTTCTGCGTTAGTTATTTTAAATATAGCTTCATACGTTTTGTCATGTATTTTGCTTTCTAAAAATTCGTTGACAAAATCCTCTACGTCGGCAATTATGTTTTCGAATTGGGAACTAATTTCAAAATAATTAATATCTTCTTTCGATTTTACAAAACTTGGGTCTAAAAATTTTAAGGCGTTCAATCTTTTATCATAAATGATAAAAGATTGAACCTATCTATCCTTGATATAATTTTGTTACATAAGTTTTTGTCAAAATTTAAAATATTTGTTTTTATTTGTATGATATAATTTCTTTGCAACTTTATAGCACATACTTCTGCCTCGGCTTCATGGCCTATATATATGCTACACGTTTCTTTAATGTGCAGGCTGTTTTCAAAATCAATATTTTTTATTTCTGTTCCGGTAACGTATACTTTTTTTATTAAGTTTTTAAAAATCGTATCTAAAAATTCCTTCGTTGAGGGAACTAGGTATGTTATTTGAGAGGACTCGCTTGTATGTATGTACTTGCATACGCACACATACATACTTTACTTGCAAGCATGTACATATGTGTATAAAACGAAAGAACTTTTGACATTTGATGTTCTAAAAGTCGGAAAAAGTAGAACATCTGTTTTTTTCAGTTTAAACTATTAAAATAAATTCGCCTTGGAGCGTTATTATATTCTCAAATATATGTATGTTGATATATATGAGAGCAGTTTGTTATAAACCCACGCTTAAACATAAATAGCAACATATATATAAGAGCTGCTTACGATAAGAAACTTTTGCACCAGCGTTGTTAAGATCGTTCTCATCCAAAAAAGTTCATGTTTGAAAAAAGGGGCAAAAAGTATCAAGAAATTATTAAAATTGATACAAAAGGGTATAAAAAAAGGGGTAATGAAAAGTGTAATGGGCATCAAAAAGGGTCAAATTGACCCTTTAGTCTCATAAAAGGCAACGCTGGATTCAAGTTGTCCTGTGACCGCCCGCCCGTCTTGCTTAAACAGAAACAAAAAATAAAAGTAGAATTGATTGACTTGACGTTGTGATCATATCGCTTTTTTATTGCAACATAGTCATAACTCAAAAAAAAACTCGTTTCGAGAAAAACACATTTCATAATTTTAGCTTCCATACAAGTTTTAAAAAAGTTTTTAGAACATATTTCCTAAAGGAAACAGTTTAAAAGTAATCTAAATAAATTTTTGTCGCAACATAAAAAGTGATATTTCCGTTTACTGGATTGAAGGATAATTCGCTTGCTTTGATTAAGGATTATTTGAGATGTAGGAACCAATTTGTGACAATAAATAATGCAAGTAGTGCAAAGTTTGCCGTACTGTCAGGGGTTCCACAAGGAAGTGTATTAGGACCACTTTTATTTAAAATTTATATCGACGATCTGAAAAATATAACATTTGATGGAAAATTATTTATGTACGCAGATATATCATCTGCGTTCATATAATAATTTTCATTCATTCTTTATATAAATATGAAAAAATTCTAGCGAGTGATTTTTTTTTTGCTATTATCTTTTTGGCAACACTAGTTTTGACAGCTCACGCACGTTTTGTATCTTGTGTCACTGTCAAACATCTTCAGTTTGGTCTATAATTTAATCATGAATCGTCTTACAAACGAACAACGCTTGCAAATTATTGAATTTTATTACCAAAATCTGTGCTCTGTTAAGAAAGTTCATCGCGCGCTTCTTCCATTTTATGGTCAGTTTAATCGACCTACTGAGGCTTCTATTCGGTCTATTGTAAAAAAATTTCGCATCAAATTTACATTGTTGGACATTAAACCACCAACACGCTTACGTAGAGTGCGAACTGAAGAAAATATCGCAGCCGTATCGGCCAGTGTTGGTGATGACCGTGAATTATCGATTCGGCGCCGTTTGCAGCAATTGGGCCTCTGTTACTCCACTACGTGGTAAATTTTGCGGAAAGATTTGGGTGCGAAGCCTTATAAGATACAGCTGGTGCAAGAATTGAAGCCAAACGACCTACCACAACGCCAAATTTTTGGTGAATGGGCTCTTGAAAAGTTAGATGAAGATCCACTTTTTTATCGAAGAATTGTGTTCAGCGACGAGGCTCATTTCTGGTTGAATGGGTACGTGAACAAGCAAACCTGTTGTATTTGGAGTGAAGAGCAGCCAGAAGCATTGCAAGAGCTACCAATGCATCCACAAAAAAACAACCGTTTGGTGCGGATTATGGGCTGGCGGCATCATTGGGCCGTATTTCTTCAAAGATGATGCGAATCACAACGTTACTGTGAATGGTGAGCGCTACCGTGCGATGATAACAAACTTTTTTTTGCCCAAAATGGAAGAACTTGACTTGCATGACATGTGGTTTCAACAAGACGGTGCCACATGCCACACAGCACGCGAAACAATGGACCAATTGAGAGGCGAGTTCGGTGAACAGTTTATTTCACGCTTGGGACCAGTCAATTGGCCGCCCAGATCGTGCGATTTAATGCCTCTAGACTATTTTTTGTGGGGCTATGTTTAGGCTAATGTCTATAGCGACAAGCCCGCTTCGATTGACGCACCGGAAGCCAACATTGACAACATTATTCGTGAGATACCGGCCGAAATGTTGGAAAGAGTATGCCAAAATTGGACTAAGCGGATGGACCATTTGAGGCGCAGCCGCGGCCAACATTTGATGAAATAATCTTCAAACATTAAATTATATCGACCCAACTATCGATCTAAATAAATATTTCATGCATTTTTCTGAATTTTATGTGTTTTTTTTTTTTAATTTCCGATAGTTCTTCTAAAATCACCCATTACAAACGCTAATTGAACATGATGCTGTGGTCTTGTCAGAGTTTCTAAGGCTGAATAAATTGATGCTGAATGCTAAAAAAATAAACTTTATCAGATTTAAGCCGTATGTTTATAGAACAGAAGAATTTATGGAAATACAATATACGAATCTGAAAATGTCAAATATCTTGGCATTAAATTAAGTCAAAATCTTCTGTGGAATAATCATATAACTGCGTTGAAGGCAAAAATTTCTTCCGGAATTGGTGTTCTTAATAAATTTAGAAACAAATTGCCTACTAGTTACAACAAAACTGTTACTTAGTTCACTCCCATCTTACATACCTTCCAATAATTTATGCATCAAAATCAAGTACCATCTTAAAAGACGCTACAATCGGCTCAGAATAAAGGCCTCATTAGTTTTTACTTTCTGTTGCCGTTCAGTGACGTTCATTTCCGTAGCAAATATTTTACAATTACTTTTTCCGTGAAAATATTCAGCTGTTTTTACAGTAGAGCATAAATAAAAGAAAACATTGGAATGAAGAATAAAACATGTACATAAATATTATCTTGTGTGAAAAAACAAAAAAGGAAACAAATCAATAATTTAGAAATGGTGATCAAACAGTCCACTTCTTTCGCACAATCTGCAGAGTTTATGACACTTCTTATTTAAAATATATTTTTTCCCTGGCTAAAATAATATTCTTTTGGTCATCCATAATTGCTTAATTATTAAAAATGTATTAACTTTTAAAAATCTTTGGTTGAAACAAATTTTTTAAGCTTTCGACAAAAAAAGTATATACATTTAAATAAAAAATTAATGTTTCCATACCTGCAAAAAGTAACACATACACATATCTGGCCGTCACTTAACGTTGAATTCTACTCTGTATTTTCAACAGATTAGTCCGTAACAGAACAGAACGTAAAAGTGAAAATAAACCATGTACATATAGTTTATATTGAACAGAAACAAAACAGCTGATTCAGAACGGAAAAAAACGTATAAACTAATTCTGCCTTAAGACTTTGAAAAATGTGCTCAACCTTCCAATAAGATTTTCAACAGTAAGCCTTTTCCAAAACTATGCCAAATCAATCCTTCCAATAAGAGAACTTTTTAAATATAAAATGTATAAATAGAATTGGTTCGCGTTCTGTTTTATTTCAACAGAACATATCAACATCCAGGATGAATACTAGACAGTCAAGAGACCTGAACATTGTGCGGTATCGCCTTGAGCTTACTAAGCAGCGCATTTAGCGGTCCAAGTGAATATAACATGCTACCAGAAGGTTTAAAAAATATTCCGGTGCTATCAACTTTTAAAAATAAATTAAAAGATTATTTGCTTGAAAAATAAAGTTTACTTCTTGCATATGAAAATTAGTCAATTCTTTTGTGCAATTTTTTATAACACATTGTAAATATGTATTGAATTTTTTTTTATTTTTTTTTTACGAAATTGTACCTAGTTGCCTTTAAGTCTCTATAAAGCCATTTGGCGCTGAGGCATAAAAATATTACTGTGAAATTACAATAATATGGAAATAAATACATTTATAAAAAAAAACCGCCCGAAAAGCTTATTTTTTGAGATATGACTATGTTGCAATAAAGGAGCGATATGTTAAGACTTTGAAATTATTTTTATTGAAGCTTACTTTTTTTCTAAATCAGTTAAGAAGCATTCAATTAACAACTTCAAAAGGTTTTTTACGAGCCATTTCAAATTTTAAATTCTTCAGTTTAAAAATAAAATTTCTGTTTATATACTCGTCTGTATTTATGTGCTTACTTGTGTTGATTAATTAAAAAATTTTTTTTTTTAAATATTGCATTAAATTTTATTATCCTGTCCCGGTTGCAGGTTGGTTGCATCGTTAATCATATTGTAACACCTATTTTCACAACTCCTTTTTTTGTTTTGAAATATGTATGTTGCATTGAATTACAGACAGAACCTCAAAGATACAACAATGTTGTTGAGTAATTTGATATTTAAATTTTATGATTATTGAAGAGAAGTAATATTTATGTGTACGAGTATATGAACAGGTCACCAATGTAGCAGTTCCTTAAAAAGGAGTAAAACTTCTGACGTGTTGTTAATAAGTAAGCCATAAACCTTTAATTTACGATAAACTTGAAACTTTAACAAGTTGTTAAAATATTTCCCAAAATAAAAGCAAAAAACTTGAGAGTGCAGATGCGGATTTAGGGGAAGGAAAAAGTTATTTCACTAATAAAATTTATTTCACTAACTATACCCAAGCCAGGGAAGGATTCCACTAAAGTAGAATCATGTAGACTAGGTTTTTACCAGGTTTCTTTTTTTAAAAACCAAAAATTTTAAAAAGTATTTTTAAAGTTACCTTTTTAATACATATTTTTTTAAGAAGTACATTTTATATTCCTGATGGTATATATGAGCTACCGGGTTACAAAATGTATCGTTGTGACAGATTTACTCATGGTGGTGGAGTTGCCATTTTTATTAAGAATGTCATAACTAGTAAATTTCTTCATAAATCTCTACCTAACGAACTAGTTGAACATGTATTTGTGGAAGTCTCATCTATGGGAAGGAAACTACTTATAGGCTGTATTTATAGATCAAATAAACGCATAGATTTAGCAGATTTACATCAGACTCTCGAAACTGTAACTGTTAACTATGAAAATGTTGTTTTGTGTGATGATTTCAACTCCAATGTTTTATGTGACACATAACTACTTGACGCAATGGAATCTATTGGCTTATTTTTTCCCAATATCCGGGCGGCAACGCATTTTACAGCCACAGTTCAATCGCTTCTTGACTTGTTTTTCGTCAACCATGTAGACAAAATTCTGCTTTATGATCAACTTTGTGCACCTTGTTTTTCAAAACATGACCTCATATTTTTATGTTTCGACTTCAACACAAAATGTACCAACGAAAGCCAGGGAAGGATCCCACTAAAGTAGAATCATATAGACCAATAAGTCTACTACCAACAATTTCAAAACTGTTCGAAAAATTGTTAATGGCGAACTTGAGTCCAATATTGAACAATGTGGGATGCATCCCCGATTATCAATTTGGCTTTCGGGCTAAACACAGCACCATAGAACAAACGCACAGACTGGTCAATGTCATAATACAGACCTTTGAGGACAATAAATATTGCTAAAGTGCGGTATGACAAAATAAAGTTAAACTTGCCTGCAAGTACACACAAGCTTCTGCAAAGCTACTTATGTGAGCGGAAGTTTGTTATCAGAGAAGGCGACTTTATAAGCCCAACTCAGCCAATCGAGGCAGGAGTTCCCCAAGGCAGCATACTGGGGCCTACTTTATATTTGATTTACACCTCTGATAAGCCAACGAGAGCCGGAATCCACACTTCAACTTTTGCAGACGATACAGCATTCTGCAGCGTACATGAAAACCACCAAGTAGCTTCACGAAAGTTGCAGCAGTATATTTTAATATTAGAGAAATGGTTAAAACTTTGGAAAATTAAAGTTAATGAACAAAAATGTACTCACGTTACATTCACACTGCGTAAGCAAACATGTTCGGCTATCCAAATTAACAATACACCTATTCCGCAGCAAAATGAAGTCAAGTACCTTGGTATTCATCTCGACCGTAGGTTAACGTGGAAGCCTCACATTGATGCGAAAGTCAGTCAGTTAAAGTTAAAAGCAGCGCAACTGAATTGGCTTATGGGCAGAAATTCGACATTGAAGCTGGATTGGACACTTTTATTATACAACGCAATTTTAAAGCTTATAAGGAGCTATGGAATTCAATTATGGGGCACCGCCTCCACTTCTAACATTGAAAAAATTCAAAGACGACAAAACCAAATTCTCCGTACGATTACTGCAGCTCCATGGTACGTAAGAAACTCAGGAATTCACAAGGAGCTGTGTGTTCCGCTGGTAACTGACGAGTTCTCTAAGTATGCCACAAGGTATAAACTGGAACTTCACCCAAATCCTCTTACACGCAACATACTTAATTTTGGCGGCCACTCTCAGTTGAGAAGGAGGGATACCCTTGCCATCATCAGAACGTTAAATAGGTGATTTTACCGATACTGACAAAATAAAACAATTTTGTCTAGCATTGGTTGGACTTAATTAATTTTGTGTATTTAGTATTAAGATTTGAATACTTATTTTTAGTTCATATTTTGAAGATTCAATAAATAAATGAATGAAAAAAAAATTTTCACTAACTAGCGCTTTGCAAACACAAAAATTTTGTATTTTATTTTATTTATTCCTTGCAAAATCTCCAACCACTACACGCAAAGAAAAAGCATTTTCTAATATTGTTGTAGCAACGTTACTATTTACTCTAGCATATTGTGTATTGTTGTCGCTAGCGGCATATTATGGTTTTGAATATAGTTGAATCCTCTATAAATATACCAGTGTTGAGATTTCCAAATTTCTATTGTTATACTTCTATAATTTTAAAATATGGTTAAGTACAATAATAATGTTTAAAAAAATTATTTGAAAGCAACAATAGCTTTTGTTATGTACAATAATACACTATTTGTTCAAACTCGGTTTGAACCTTAGTAATATATAAAAAATCTTATATATTGAAAGAATAACTGCCAAGAAACAAAAACAAATTTTTACAATGAAATATTATAAATGTACATGAATTTTTACAATTACTTGAAATTAACGAAATTGTTTGAAATCAACTGAATTTGTATTCGCTGAACTTAAATGTCAAAAGAGAATAGTTAAACTACAAAAAGCTTTGTCAAAATATGTAGCGTAAGGAGTAGCGGTAGCTAAAATGAACTAGTTTATGTGGCTTTACCCCTTTATGACATTATCACCGGGTGAATACAGTGCGTCTACCAGCGCCTCACATATGACAAACTGCCATTGGTATCAATTTCGATTTTTCCTCTGCTTATAACCTACTTTTTAGTTCCCGTACATTTATAGGAGCCAATCCCCGAGTACTGGCCTAAGATAAAATAAATGTTGTTTGCACATGATCTCCTCCTTGGTTAGGAGTGGGGCTTTTATAATACTCCTGTCTATCTTTGGGTCACCCTGTTGGAATGCAACTGCACACCGATTTCAAATGAACTCTCTGCACGATTGGGTCTAAACCACAATCACCAGGATACTCCCTGAAGGGCCACACAATAACCGGGTAAGAAGAAGTTTCTGCATCTCCCGGTTCCCGTTGTACTACATTTAAGTCCCCGATCGGACTTTGTAGCACCCCAAACTTCTCGGGGACTAGTGTAGTAGTTTGAACTACTTTAACATTTTTTTGCGATTTTTGTTTACTTAATTGAAAGCAAAAACTAATTTAAGAATTTCATCGGTTGCTGACTGAATTGTCTTAATTGTGATAAAAACCACACATTCAATTTTAAAATTGATATATGTGAGCACATATCACTTAAATTCAAGGAATTTGATTGGTTTTGTAAATGTAATCAGTTTATATTTTTTAAAGTGCTTTGAATATCAAGACTCAATATCAGAACCACTTTCATATTGTTGACTTTCCTTACAACTTTTTCAGCTATGAACTTTTATATTATGAATTTTTGTTCTTATTAATTTATGCTTCATTTCGTGTTTTTCGTTAATTTCACTATGTTTTTATTTTGTTTTTTTATGCTGTCGATCTTTTGTGGGAACAAAATTTTAGTATTTTCTTTTTCATATAGGGTGTTTTTTTAAGCCCGATAGAACTTGAAATTGTAAAAAATAACACAAAAAATTAAATTGTAATCAAAATTTTTTTTTATTCGAAAGATCAATACGTGACATTAACATTTGAAAATGATTTCGGGCATATGGGCACCGCGGCTGTTCTTGACGAAGAGCATTCTGGACGTCCAATTTTGGGCCACTTTTTCGAGCACTGCTGGCCGTATGTCACGAACAACACGAACAATGCTGGCCTCCAAGGCGTCAATTGTTGCTGGTTTATCAGCATAAACCAGTGACTTCACGTAGCCCCACAGGAAATAATCGAGAGGTGTCAAATCGCACGACCTTGGAGGCCAATTGACAGGTCCATTTCTCGAAATCAACTTATCGCCAAATTTTGATTTCAGTAAGTCGATGGTTGCGTTCGCCGTATGGCACGTAGCGCCATCCTGTTGAAACCACATCTCCTCCGGATCAATGTCATCCATATTTTCAAACAAAAAATCATTGATCATGGTGCGGTAACAATCTCCATTGACCGTAACGCGAGCTCCGGCCTCATTTTTGAAGAAATAAGGTCCGATGATGCCACCAGCATGAAAAAAGCACCAAACAGTGCATTTTTCTGGATGTAATGGAGTCTGTAGGGTCTCTTGTGGATTGGTCTCACTCCATATGCGGCAATTTTGCTTATTAACAAACCCGTTAAGCCAAAAATGCGCCTCATCGCTGAACACAATTTTGCGATAAAACAACGCGCGAATCGACGACTGATTTTCAAAGTAAATTTGGATAATTTCGTAGCGTTGTTCAAGCGTGAGTCTATTCATGATGATTTGTCAGAGTATACTGAAACAAATAAAAAAAATGTTTCATCAAAATTTAATTTTTTGTGTTACTTTTTACAATTTAAAGTTCTATCTAGCTTAAAAAAACACCCTATATAAACTGATCAAACAACTTTATGAGTCATCAAAAGGAATTTCAATATTAAGTTTCAAATGGCACAGTGGCCAAGAGACCAAAACAAAATACAACCACAAAAAAAGCATTGTATATCATTCTTTAGCTCTTGAGTTGATCTTGGCTTATTGACGTACACTTTTTCTTTTAAATATCCCCAAAAAAAGAAATCCAGCAGTGATAGATCACATTATCGTGGCGGCCGATTAACATCGCCACGAAGTGTTATTACATGGCAGTTGAATTTCTCGCAAGAAAAAGCCATTGTTCCGTTGGCTGTGTGGCGAGTGGCACCATGCTGCTGCAACCATATATTGCCCAGGTCCATATGCTCAATTTCTCACCACAAGAATTTTGTTATCATCTCATGAATAGTGTTATTCACGGTTTTCCCGAATAGGAAGCGCGCGGGCATGCACAGGTGTGCGTATTCACATTTTCTACAAAGCCGGTTTTCTAAAATTTGCGCACAATTCTGCCGATTGGAACACATTTGGACAGGAAATTAAACATCATAAAGCCCTACTCAATTGTGTACCTCTCCATGGTTATTCAGATGACTCAAAATGGCGTCAAACTGAATAAAATACTAAAAGAGCGGTAGGCAAAAAAATAGAAGAACTAATTTTCGAATTGCTTTTACACTATCTTTCATCCTAGCGGGTGATTAACACAATTTCTTTTTGCATGGAAAGCGCTTCCCTTCGGGGAACAGGTTTTGCTTTGGCTTATGCCTAACTTGGGCGCTCTGTTTTTCGGGGAAAAGAGGAGAAGGGGTCCCTCGTTTGGTGCAGCAAACAAAACTCTAGGAAGCCACATGGCTAATGTTGTATTGGCTTCCGAAACCCTTACCACGGGTATAAATTGGCAGAACGGAGATCAGCATGGCCCCCGGGTGGTTGTGCTTGCAGTTCAACCCGGGCTGATCATGGTTGAGGCGCCTACCTCGGCTAAAACTTGCTGGCTGTGGTTGAAACCTAAAACGCGGGAAGGGGTGTTGGTATCCTTTATAATTCCTAACAAACTCCCGAGGGTCTGTTGCCTTTACTGTGAGAAACCAGTGGTGATGGTTGACGGGTGAGTTGGTTTAAGAGCTGATGCTGCTAGTGGTCTTCGGCCTACCAACTCATTACGCCTTGTCTTCCATTGAGAGATTAGAAGGCCCGAACTCCACAACAAGAAGTTACTCATATGGCTACAAACATATGGCATAAATTGCTACCTGTGTGAGAATAATTCACTGTGTGGAACTGGTCCATCATCAGATAAGGCCGCAAGGCAGGTGCTGATGTAAAACGACGCAATAATAAAATAAGGTGGCATACTACCTTATTTTATTATTGCGTCTTATTAATAACGCCAAAGAAAATGTTTCATGTGCAAATATCTTTAAACAGCAAAAGAAAATGTATCCAATCTAAGCAACAACATTTTATGCAGAGAATACCGGACTTGCTCCTCATCAGTGTTTATGCACCAGCAGTGTTTCAACAAATGCAAAACCGCGCAATTAAATAAGTTTTTTAAGCAGAATTTGAAATTATTTAATCACTGTGCACTGCGTTGGTCCAATGAGAAAAAAAAAATCATGTGTCATGAACACATGCAACAGGTTAGTTTCCTATTTGTTTGTTGCATCATCAGGTTGTTACTGCCTTCGTCCTCGACGAATCGCTTTGAAAGGCAATTATCAAACATTAAATAAAATTAACCACGCTTCGAATATGATTATCACTAAATTTTCATTGTTAAAAATCGTTTTTCGTTTTGTTTTCATTCAACAAAAATACCATTAAGAAATGTACTCGTAAAATAATTTAAAGTGATTTGTCTGTTAAGGCCAACCACATTGTGATCTCATGACGTGCCCTGTTTATAATTAAGGTACGCTCTTTAACTGTCTGTATACCAGTCTGTCAGTTCCTTTTGTTTAATTTGTTACACATATTTTTCCTTTTGTTTGCTTGTGTGTTGTTTAGTTGTTGCCTGGCTGAGATTGTGAAATCATGTGTTTCCTTTATTGCACGCAATTAAATTAGTGTAATTTATACAACATACGAGGGCGGACTGATATTGAAGCTACCAAGCGCTAGATTTGAGCTTGTAATTTGTCAAACGTCAACTGTTAAAATTTCACTCAAATTCATCGATTCGTTGTTTTTATTTTTATCTCGGACTCAGGGGATGGATGACCCCTACATATGCAGTGCGTTGTACTGGAACTAGGAAAATAGGTTATGATGAGGAGGTAAGAGGAAGCAGTCGTTGTAGTCGTTTGAAGTAAGCAATTTTTGTGTTTCTTGAAAAATGGAAAAAAATGACTTGGATGCAGTGATTAAACACTATTATTTGAAAGGACATACGGCGAAAGAGATGAAAGAAAAGCACCCTACACATTATGGTGAGTTTGTTCCGTCAGATTATTTGATAAAATATTGGATTTCTTAATTTATCCGCGGCCTAACAAGCACTGTAACAATACCATCAACAGGAAAGGCCAAAACAAGTTACTGAAGAAAATATCAAGAAATTCCTCGATATCGTTACGAATGATCGGCGAGACAAATTACGTGATATTGCTCAAATGATAAACATATCATATGAACGTGTATTCAACATTTTGCATGAACATTTGCATGTAAAAAAGCTATTGGCGAGATGGGTGCTGCGGTTGCTCTCTGTCAAACAAAAACGAGTTCGACAGACCATTTCACAGCGATGTTTGGACAGGCAAAGCGTAATCCTCTTGATTTTTTGCCTTGATTAATAGCTGTTGATGAAACGTGGATCCACCACTACGCCATTGAAACTAAGAATCAATCGGAACAATGGTGAAGACAGTGGAATCGGCTGGCAAGGTTATGGCCACTGTATTTTGGGATGCACACGGAATATTGCTCATCGATTATCTTGAAAAAAAAAAAGAATTCACAATCATAGGAAAGTATTATCGTACATTATGGGGTCAACAGAGTGATGCAATCAAGAAAAAACGACAATAGATAAAAAAAAAAGAAAAAAGTGCTCTTTCTTCAAGACAACGCACTGATTCACACAGCAATAGATACGATGTTCAAATTACGTGAAATACACTTAGAATTGGTTGATTATCCACCTTATAGTGCAGATTTAGCTCCAAGTGACTTTTTTCTGTTTTCAAACTTGAAAAAATGGTTCGCAGGAAAAGGATTCATCTCAAACGAAGAAGTGATTACCGAAACTAACGCGTATTTTGAGTTCGTATTATTTAGATGGTCTAAAAAAAATTGGAATATCGTCTAACTAAGTGTATTGAGCTAAAAGGAGACTATGTAGAGAAATAAATGGTTTTTGAAAAAAAAAACGGTTTTTTTCCTACTTAGGTAGCTTCAATATCAATCCGTCCTCGTATATACACGCATACGTGCCACAATATTTGTTCGTAGCTCTTGTACCGTTCAAGTCTTTGTTGTACGAATACCACTACTACCTGCTTGTTGATTATTAACTAGCAGACAATTTCAAAATTATGTCCTCTATTTTAATTTTGATCACATTGCTTTTTATAGATTTTGTTTTTATTTTTGATCTACTCGTATGGCCTTCCTTAATATGATGACGATTTACAACGATTCCATGAGTGATGCCATTTTTGCGTTCTTAATGCTAGATGAATTATTTTTAACACGCTGAAATTAGCTTCACTTGTATGCTTGTTTGTTTGTATGTTCGAAACCGGTGCCTGAGGTGTCGTTGTTATTACATATATAGGTATATTAAATTTTATATGCAGTGTTGCCACTTTAGTGCGACAAATGAAGTTGTCGTATGGCTTCCGGGATAATTTGGGGATTCCTGAATTCGATTTTGGGGAATCCCAAAAAAACCCTAACGGGTTGGAACCGGTTTCTCATATTCGGTGCGTATTACCTAAATTATTAACGGTCTTTCGCTTTAGTGCGAAAATTAGGGCTGCCGTATTTCTTCCGGAGAAGTATTGGGACTTTAGATATTGCCGAAGCCGGTTTTAAATATTTCCAAAAACACCGAACCACTTCGATATTTGGGTTTTTATGACGGGTTGCGTTTTTGCTATGGGACGTGAATCTAAACTGTTCGCTTTGGCACGAAAGTTGAAGTTGTCGTATTTCTTGCGGAGAAGTGATTATGCATTGTCAATTACTGAAGCCGACCTCAGGAATTCCCAAAAAAAAACTCTTAACCGTTTCGCTAAATGATACCGAACTGAAAATTAAAAAATATAGTTTAAGAAATCAAAAAACTCGCTAACGAACTAAAAAGTAAGAAATAGTTCCAAGAATAAGCTTAAACAATGGTGAATGAAAAGTACTAGTATTATTGCGAATTAAGCGTCAGACACTTTGCGTCAAATTTTTCATATATCGAGCGCCCGACACACAGCAGGGCCAAAAAAATTTTTTTTATAAATCTGTATCTTTAAAACGTGCGATCAGATCATAAAACATATGATCATAAAACAATGTATGAAATAATCATAGAGGAGGAAATAGGCTTTAAGAAAAATTAAATTTGAACCACCTTGTTATATCACATGGGACCTACAGGATATCAAAGTTAACTACATCGGGTATGAAAAAGTCTGTTCGCCTCATAACTTTTGTAAATATTATTTTGTAAGTATTATGTTAGAGACTTTTATAAATGGAAAAGCTTGTTTTTTGTGTTTTGACGGATATTATTAGAGCATTTTTCTTTTTAAGTTCTCAGCAATTTATTTGGATTTTTGGGATATAAAGTTGAATGTTTGAGAATATCTTTCAAAAATTTCCAAAATCTACTGATGATTAGGGTAGTTCCTACGAAATGTCGACATATAGATAGCTGGGAAACATAGAAGACAAGCTATTTATAATTTTTTACTGGTATAAATGTTAGATGCTTAAATAGCGAATAAAAAACTTAATTGTTTGAATTTTTGTTCTCTGCTTTTCGATACTTTCAAAAAGCAAATCGTAGCAACCAACGGTTGTTCATTTGTTTGAAAGGTGTAAAGAAATGTTAGAGACGTTTATAAATAGAAAAGCTTGTTTTTTGTGTTTTGACGGATATTATTAGAGCATTTTTCTTTTTAAATTCTCAGCAATTTATTTGGATTGTTGGGATATAAAGTTGAATGTTTGAGAATATCTTTCAAAAATTTCCAAAGTCTACTGATGATTAGGGTAGTTCCTATGAAATGTCGACATATAGATAGCTGGGAAACATAGAAGACAAGCTATTTATAATTTTTTACTGGTATAAATGCTAAAAGCTTAAATAGCGAATAAAAAACTTAATTGTAAGAATAATTTTTCATATAAAATGTTTCCACAGCGAATACGCGATGCTCACTCGACCACTGTGACATCGTGACTGACAAATTCGCACAAATAATAATTCCAACGGCTCTACCCTATTTGCTACCAGACACCCTTTATAAAGAATCAAGATTTATTTTTAGTTAGAATTTAATACTATTTAACGGGATTAAATTTTGGACACATTATTGTTTCTTATTTGTATGTTATCTTTCCGATCGTATAAGAACACTACTTGTGAATTCAATTCACAACTACAGGAGGAGTATAATAAAAAAATTATGGTTTTTTTTTTTTTAATAATCTTTGGCTACTTAAGGGATAAATTATCCCAAAAGTAGGATTGTGTACAAAAAACTCAAATAGGAAAATACATATATACAGCGTGGAGTAGAACTACCTTTATACTGACGCTGCTCGTAGTCTATCGGTTTCAGTTCTTGTACAAGCTGAACCTTATACAAGAACATGTGTAATGTGGCCTGGCCTTTCGGTACATGGAAGGTATCTTACTGTACCATGTTGTCCCTCCGAAGAACTTTGCTGTAGACCAAACCAGTGTTTTTCGGGGTATAGAGGGGAAAGAGACCCTCGTTTGTGTTTGCAAACAAAACTTTTAAAATTTTTTTTTTTTTTTTTTTTTTTAAGCATTTTTTTATTTATTGAATCTTCAAAATGAACTAACAATAAGTATTCAAATCTTAATACTAAATTTAAAATTAAAAAATGTAATTCTTAAGTCCGGCCAATGCTAGACAAAAAAGTTTTATTATGCGGGAGCTATTTCGGTAAAATCACCTATTGAGCAATCTGATGGTGGCAGCGGTATCCCTTCTTTTAAGCCGAGTGTGGCCGCCAAAATTAAGTATATTGCGAGCAAGAGGGTTTGGATGAAGTTCCAGTTTACTGACATACCTTGTCGCGTACTTGGAAAATTCCTCTTTTACCAGCGGAACACTCAGATCGTTATGAATTCGTGAATTTTTTACGTACCATGGAGCTGCAGTAATCGTTCGTAGAATTTTGTTTTGTCGCCTTTGGATTTTTTCAATGTTTGACGCTGAGGCGGTGCCCCATAACTGAATTCCGTAGCACCATATAGGCTTTAGTATTGCGTTGTACAACAAAAGTTTGCAATCTAATTTCAGTGTCGAATTTCTGCCCATAAGCCAATTTAGCTGCGCTGCTTTTAGTTTTAACTGAGTGACCTTTGCTTCAATGTGAGACTTCCATGTTAGCCTACGGTCCAGGTGAATACCAAGGTACTTGACTTCGTTGTGCTGCGGAATAGGTGAGTTGTTAATTTGGATAGGCGGACATGTTTGCCTACACAGTGTGAATGTAACATGAGTACATTTCTGTTCATTAGCTTTGATTTTCCAAAGTTTTAGCCATTTCTCTAATATTGAAGTATATTCTTGTAAATTTCGTGATGCTAAATGGTGGTTTTCATGAACACTCAAAAACGCTGTGTCATCTGCAAAGGTAGAAGTGTGGATTCCAGATGTCGTTGGCATGTCAGAGGCGTAAATCAAATATAAAGTAGGCCCCAGTATGCTGCCTTGGGGAACTCCTGCCTCGATTGGCTGAATTGGGCTAATAAAGTCGCCTTCTCTGATAACAAACTTCCGCCCGTATAAGTAGCTTTCCAGAAGCTTGTGTGTATTTGCAGGCAAATTTAGCTTTATTTTGTGCATTAAGCCGTCGTGCCACACTTTATCAAACGCTTGAGAAATATCAATGAAAAGAGCTGAGCAGTACTTCTTCGCCTCAAAGGTTTGTCTTATGACATTGACTAGTCTGTGCGTTTGTTCTAAGGTGCTATGCTTAGCCCGAAAGCCAAATTGATGATCAGGGATGCATCCCACATTGTTCAATATTGGACTCAACTTCGCCATTAACAATTTTTCGAATAGTTTTGAAATTGTTGGTAAAAGACTTATTGGTCTATATGATTCTACCTTAGTCAGATCCTTCCCTGGCTTGGGTATCATAGTAATCATTGAGACCTTCCACTCTGCAGGATAATACTCAAGGCGTAAAATGGCGTTAAAAATAAAAAGTAGAACCCTTCTAGCTACACGAGGTAACTGTTCAAGCATTTTACCAGTAATTTGATCAATGCCTGGAGCTTTCCTGGGGTTTGTATTACCGATAACGTTTTCGACATCTTGAAAATTAAATCTCAAAGACACAGGAGGTCTAACAACATATGGTGGTAATTCCGCTGTATTATTCTCTGAATCATTTGTGATAAAAACGTTTCGCAAATGATCGACGTATAACATTCCCTTTTCAGAATCGCTTCTTGCCCAGTCGCCAGTTGAATTTCGCAAAGGTGGCTTACCTATTACGGGTCTTTTTAAACCTTTTGTCGCTTTCCACAAGGAATAATGAGATTGAGGGGTACCATCAAGGCTTTCCAAATATGTTTTAAGGGAAGCCATTCTATGGACTTCAAGCAGATTTCTTAGCTGAGTTATGCATTCCCGTAGCCTAGCTTTAAGCTGGGGCGACCTGCGAAGTTGCCACTCTCTTCTGACTCTTCTTTTTTCTGACAGAAGTTGCTCAATTTCAGATGAATAAGTTCTATTGCTCTCATTTCTAGGTCTTAAATGACTAGTGGTAGCATGCTGTACGGCCAGTTTGAGGTTTTCAGAAAAATTGTTAATTGACACATCAATATCCTCAGGCGTTCTCAAGGCGATATTTTCAGTACAATGTGTGCTCAAAAATTTTTTGTACTTTAACCAATTAACTCTATTGACAGTCAACGGTGAGCCAATCTCTTGGGGGAACGAAACAGAGATTATAGTGGGAGAGTGATCTGATGACAAATCTAATGAAGGCTCCACTTGCATCCACTCTAAAGGAAAATTTTTCGCAACTCCAAAATCTATAACGTCTGGGATCTTTCGTCGGTCTGTCGGCCAATAAGTGGGGTGTCCGCTTGAAACCACATCTAAGCCCATTTTGGAAACGGTGTCAAAAAGCACACGGCCTTTCGAGGTAATTAAGCGTGATCCCCAAAAGGTGTGCTTAGCGTTATAGTCGCCAGCCGCTAAAAATCGAGGCCCAAGTGATTTGAAAAAATTTGAATATTGGCTTTCTGTTATTGAAAATCGGGGCGGTGAGTAAATCGAGGAAATAACGATTTTTTCATGAAAATATTCAATGCATATATTAGTTGCTTGGATATACTCCTCACGTGTCTCGTTCATTAAATAGTGCTTAATTCTGGATTTTATTAGAATTGCCGATCCTCCGCAAGATCTTCCGCGGGGATCTTTAGTGTCATATAATGCGTACCCATTAATTTTGAAATAACTGTTGGTTGTCAAATGGGTTTCAGCAATCAACATTATATCGATTTGCTTTTCCATAAGGAAGTGCTCAAGTTCATTTTTTTGTTGGCGAATGCCGTTTGCGTTCCAGAAACATATTTTCAACCAATTCATTTTTTTAAAATTGCCTGCAAAATAGTGGATTGCATTTTCAGCATTTCCTGCATCATGTTCGTCATGGAAACCGTAAATGTATTTATAGATTGAACAAGAGTCTGCAGAGTTGCCTCAAGATTGCTAAAATTTTGGTCGGAGTTTTGAGGCTTGGGCTCCTGATTCAAGTTTGGTCTATCGGATTTTACCACATTCGCATAAGAAATTTGTTGGGGGTTTTGCACGTGTATATGGCTGGTTGGCTGGCGTACCTGGGGAAAATTGCTTGTAGAAATGGTGTTTGTCTGCTGGGGTGGCATATTTAAAATTGATGGCCTATTTGTCATTGATCTCTTGAAGTGAGTATAGACAGGACAACCCCTGTAGTTTGCAGTGTGGTTACCTCCACAATTACTGCATTTCTTAACGCTCGCGTCAGTCTTAGGTTTTTTGCACTGTGATGTACCGTGAAGTTCACCACACACAACGCAAACTGCGGGCAACTTGCAATAGGCCTTAGTATGGCCAAATTCTTGGCAGTTTAGGCATTGGACGGGCCCTAAACGCTTATGAGGCTCCTCAACGGTAACCTTACGATGCAAAAGATATTTGAGGTTATAAATTGGATGCACTTCATTCTTTTTCAGGAGAACATCTCTAGGTTCCAATTCAACCCTAAACATGGGTTGAGGAATTTTTTCACGGTTTCTAATATTAACCACATTTTTAATTTTGAAGCCATTGTCTTCTAGTCCGGTTTTGACCTCATTCGTGTCAACAAAAGGGTCAATACCTTTTATAACGACCTGAATACCTTTGGCACTTTTAAGCTGATATGTGTAAAATGATCGCTTCTCCTTCTCTAGAACGTCAGCCAACTTTCGGTATTCATTTTCACTGTTTACCTGGATTTTTGTTTCATTTATGCCGCCGTGCTTAACCGATGTTACGTTAAACGTGTCTTTGCCGATTGCCGCAATAAGTTGCTTTACCAGGTCACTAGAGGTAGGCTCTCGCAAATATATTGGTGGCGGCTTAAAGGTTTTTTTAGATATTGTTGGCTCATCTGTTTGCAGCATAGCAAACCTATTATTATCCGTTGCCGAAGTCCTATTATCATCTTTAGAAATTTTCGGTTTAGATGATATTTGAGCTGATTTGGGGCTTCGCTGTCTCTTAACCACGGTTATGTACCTGTCCATGCCTACTTGGGTTTTTGGCTTATCATCAACAATTAAACCGGAAGATGTTTTGTCTTCAGTTGTAACAACAATATTTGGCGAGCACGATCGCGGGCGTTTCCTATCTCTTAGAGACAGGAAATTTTCCAGTGATTTTTTCACAGATTCTTCCTCTGAAATCCAAAGATTTTTTCTACCGGAGCTAAGCTCTTTTTCAGAATTACATCTGATAGGTGCACTCATGCAATTAATTGTTTCTATTTTTTATTTACAATTTAAAACAGTATTTAAAAAATGTCACAAAATTTTTCTTTTAAACAAAAACACTCTGTTCACCTATTACGGTTTTTACTTAATCCCGTTATATTTTTTTTTTTTTTTTACTTTGCGATCAAAAAACAAACACGTCCGTTCACTATCGAAGCTAAACAACGACTTCACTTTTAAAATTAAAATTTAATTTTAAATTTAGTATTAAGATTTGAATACTTATTGTTAGTTCATTTTGAAGATTCAATAAATAAAAAAATGCTTAAAAAAAAAAAAAAAAAAAAAAAAAAAAAAAAAAAAAAACTTTAGGAAGCTGCATGACTTATGTTCTAAGGGTTAAAATTGGCACAACGGAGATCAGCAAATCTCCCTGGAGCTCTCGGAGCTAATAATGGTTGAAGTACCTGCCTTTGCTGAAACTTTCTGGTTTAAAGTTAAAATCGCAGTAAGTGGGAGTTAGTATCCCTGATAATTGTGGTGCATGGCCGCTTTTCCCGAGGTGATATTGTCTTGCAATAGATACCTGTATGTCAAGGAAACAAGAGTGATGGTTAGACGGGTGAGTTAGTTATAACTAAGCTGATATTCTTAATGGGTTTTGGCCTACCAACTAATTAAGCCTTGTCTTCTATTGACTGTTGGGAAATTGCTTACAGGAGGGATTAGAAGGTCCGAATTTTTAAGCAAGGGATTCGTCTATAAACCCTTGGTTTCGGAACAAAATTTTTGTTCGGAACCATCTTAGCTTGAATTTGTTCCGAACCAATTGAACTGTGCTGCCAGCTTTAATTTTTCAAGCAAAATTAGACAGAGCTGCCACATCATATTATGTGTACATATATATTTATAATAAAATACAGTGTATACGTAAATGTTTTATATTGTTTAATATAAAAAATAAAAGTAAATAGCTTCAAAACATTTTCTCAAGAAGTTCAATGCAACGTTTGGACTGAACCTTATTCACATATGAATAATCTGCCACCTCATAACAGTAGGACGTCTCGTTTACAAAGTAATTTTATGTGGTAGCTTTGTTTGTCTAGAACAAATGTTCTAAACGGATGAAACCAGCTTAAGGCTACAAACTTATAGCGAAAAGTTGCGACCTGTATAAGCCTGGTAAAAAACACAGGGGTGCTAGTGAATCGCACATTAATCACTCCGGTGTTTTACTTCATCATCAGATTAGGCCGTAAAGGCAGGTGCTGATGTAAATCAATTTTACAGTTGTACAATGTTGTCGAAAATTTGCAATCTGGCGGTGCTGAAGCTCCAATACTCATATTTAAAAAACGACGATAAGCACATTGCGTCAAAACAATTAACCCCTTTCAACAATTTTTCATCGCTGTTCTGTTGTGTGGTGACCAATGTTAAATTCTCTAATTCTTCTTCACAAAGTTCTGCAATGAAAATAAAAAATATAGATCAATTAAAATAGTTATTGAACATTCAAACCATAAAGGTAGTTTTGCGCCTCCCTGTACTCACACAATACTTGACTTGTTGTAAACAGCAAATTGTTTTCGTGCTTTTGACTAAGCCGGTAAAAAAGCTTGAACGATGTAAGCGCTGATAAGCCACCGGATTTTAATTGCAGTGCTGCTACCAACCAGTATCGTTTACATCCCTGTGTAAATCATTTTACAACCAATTTAGTCATTTATTTATTTTATTTATAAAAAGATCTGTACTAAAATTAAATTTCCATAAAACACAAAAAAATTATTAATTAATTCTTTTTATACGTTACTCATTGCAAGGTAGAAAAAAAAATTATTATTTGTCTGCAACTGCAGGCGATAAAATGTTGTGAAATATTTTCAGTTTAAAATTATTTCATGAAATATTTGTCGAGTTCAAGATATTTTATTGTTAATTATACGATCACAAGCATGTTGTTAACAAATTGGATTAATGTTTCTATTACAGGTTTCTTATGCAGGCAGCAAACAGACAAGAACAAAAAAGATAATCATCATGATTAATATTTCATTTAAATTATAATTTATATTATTTAAATTAATTCATATTGTTTAATCTCTTTTTGAAATATTGTTGTTACAAAAAATAAAAACAACACCTACAATACGAGTACAACCAGCCAACAAGTTAAAACCAATTACAAACGCAATTAAACTATTAAAATATTTTATTAAGAAATAAATAAAATTGAATTGTTAAATGATTTAGTTTAGTTCTAAGCACAAACTAACGGTTTCTTATTATAGTTAATATGTTAATTTATTATATTTTGTTGTTGTTATTTGCTGTCATAAATTATGATTATGTCTAGTTGTGTAATACAATATTTCACGGCAATTAAAGTGATTTTAAATTTTGTTAAACCAGCAACAGAGAAAAAAATATAAAATGTAAAAAAAAAAATATTTTTGTTGAAAATTTTTAAAAACATTTAGTAAATATCTATAACAGAAAGTATCCTTATTTACATTAAAAGTGTTTGCTGCGTAAGCAAACACTTTTCTTTCAGCATTCTAGCTGTGGTCTTGACGCAGTATTGTTCTAAGCTTGTGCGTCCATTAGCACGACTTTTTAGCGCACTGTATCATGTTGGTGAGTTCCCATTGTGTTGGAAGGTTGCTAATGTATAACGCCAATCCCCGAAAAGAGTGAGACAAATAACCCTGAAAATTATCGCCCATTTGCAGTAGGCCTCAGCGTTATCGACGGTTACTTCTTTCTTTTGAGGTATTTAAAATTACGCAATTTGTGTGGTAACCGTCAATATAGATTTCTTAGCGGTCGCTCTACTGGCGATTTTTTGGAATATCTGTGGGAGAAATAGTGCCACTGGATCCAAAAGTTTTGGTGCAAGTTAGTTGGTGGCTCTAGATATTTCCAAAGCTTTTGATAGAATGTGTAGCATGGTGCATTACTGTGAAAACTCTCTGCTTTTGATATCGGTGACGATTTTTCTCGGTTTATATCGGGCTTAATCATTAACCGCATTTTCGAGTTTTTAGAGATGGAGTTTCATCAAACGAGAGTGTTATTTTTCTTAATAAAGATGCAAGATATACTTCACTCCAAGGCGAATTAATTATTAGGTGGATGCATCGGCGAATTCGATTAATATGGCGGCACTTTCTCTGTCAAGTTTTGTTTACCTTTTTTGTTTACTTTTTGACAGCTTAAGTGTGAATTCGCCTTTTTACACAAACAAAATACATGTTGTTTTTTTTTTATTGGTGTATTGTTGTAGCGAAGCGGCTACCTTGTTTTTTGTATCATGTTTCACTCCATCCGATCTCCTTACTATATATGCCACCTATATCATATGTTTGGTACGCTTATTTATGAGCAACAAAAATAAATTTGCAGGACAAATTTACTATTGTCAACATTAAGGATATTTTCGTTTTCGGAAATCGTAAATGTTGGTCAGGCACGCCGTGTGTCATTGAAACAAGTGATAGTCTGAGGGAGCAGCGCCTGGAGAATATGGCGGGTGGGGTAGGACTTCCCATTTCAACGTTTCCAAGCATGATTTGACCACTTTTGCAACACAGCGTCGAGCATTGTTATGCTCTAAAATTGCTTTGCCATGCTTCTCGTTGTACTCGGCTCAAACGCATTAATTGCGTTCTATTAAAATCGCCTGCGATTGCAACTCATAATACACTACGCCTGGCTGGTCTTACCAAATACTGAGCATGGTCTGGAAACACTGAATATTCGATTTGATCGTTTAGGTGTAAGCATGGCAGGGATATCCCCATGACTGTCTACGCTTGAGATTATCGTAATGAACCCATTTTTATCCCGCTCACAATGCAGAAATCACTTCTGCATTTGGCTTGCAAGCAGCTGTTAATAAGCAAACAAACGCCGTGCAACATCACGCGGCTTCAACTCGCACGGCACCCAATTTCCTTGTTTCCGAATCATTTCCATGCTTTCCCGCCTTTTGAAATTGTTTGTATCGTCACTCTTAATGATTCTGCAAATTCTTATTTTATCTGAGACCAGTACTCAGGGGATGACCCCTACACATATGCAGCGCATTTTACTAGAACTAGGAAAACAGATTATGATGAGGAGGAAAGAGGGAGATGTTCGCGGATTGTTAACAATAACCACACGAAAGACTAAAACAAACTCTATTGCAGCATTTAAAATGTTGGAATTAAATTTGTTAAAACTGATCAGTGCCCAGTGTATATACCTTCGACACTGCTCAGATTAGCAAAATTTAGTCCAACACCTTCCACACTACAGTGTAATGAAATGCATTGAAAATAATATTAATATTGAACATATAAAGAAAACACGGACAACGGTGAAAAGAAACCAAAAAAAGCACGTGTACACATACTGCTACCTATTCCGGTTCACTTTGATTTCATACGAAATAGTAATGAACATACATACATATGTATATATAAAATACGGATAGTGGTAAAAAAGAGAAAAAACAAATTGTATTTGACTTTAATCAAGTAACGCCTCAAATTCTACATCTTCGAAACCCGTCTCCCTTCTGTTGGTGAATTTATGAAACCAGTCTCGGCACATTGGTTCCCAGATTTTTCCGTCGAGTTGATCACACTCTTCAAAACGAAGCTTTGAAGCTGCAGTACTCTTGGTTCAATTGAGCTGATTTCTTGACGAATAATAATAACAAAAAATAATAAAAATATCCATGAGATTTAGATCGGAGGAAGAAGTTCTGGCTGTGTATGCAGTCGCCCCATCCTGTTGAAACTACGTGTGTGAAAAGTATGATGGATAAGCTCGCAGGTTTGACAAAAAGAATTCTGCAATCATGCGTCGATAATTTTGACCGTTGACATTCGACGCCTGGCCTCCAAAATTTTCGAAAAATAAATTGTCCAATTATCTCATGCGTGGATAGGGCACACCAAACAGTTACATTGAGGCAACGCAATGGTTTTTCATGTTTCAATTGAAGGCTGTTTGTTCTTGGAGACTAGCAGTGGTAGTTTTGCTTGTTGACGTGGCCGTTTAAGTGAAAATAAGCCTCGTCGCTACAAAAAATGGGATTTAAAATGCAAAATGCTTCAACATCGTTTCACAAAAATTTTTTGCGAAAATAAAAATTATTTTTTTCAGTTTCTAAAAAATTTGAATTTTTGAAATTTCATGAAGCAGCCTCACTGGAAGTCCCAGTGAGGCTGCTTTTTTCCGTATTGAAAGTCGCAGATTTTCACATAAACTGCTTTCAACCAGTTCAATACTTTCGGGAGTCCTTGAAGATCTATTGGGGCCTTGCCTTGGGACTTTCATAACCGAAGCAGTTGCGCGGAATCTTTGCACCCAGGAACGAATTAAATATATACTCGGTCCATCACTTATTTGCCGAATACCGAACTTTGAACAAAATTGTCGATGGGCGATTGCGTAAGAATCATTGCTCTTAAAAAATATCGCCCCAACGACACTAACACATATGCACTGGTATTTTTTTGAACGTCTCCAGGGCGCTATACAGCCACTAGTTCAGTAAACAACGACCTAATACACCTACAACAACAAAAACACAAGAAATACCGTAAATATCGCCACCATCCATAAGAGTACGGAGGAAATGCTTTCGCATCACTCACAAGAACTAGGCTTTTTCTCATACCACAAAAAATTGGGTTGCTGAATTTAAACGGTGTCGTACAAGCATTGAAGATGAACTACGTAGTGGACGTCCAAAAACAGCAACAACAACAGAAATTGTAGTCAAATGATCGAGTCCATTTAATTTTGCATGATGAACTGCAGATGAAAAAGCTTTCTGCAAGATGGGTGCCGGATTTGTTAACAGTCGACCAAAAACGCATATGAATGAACATTTCTCAAGCTTGTTTGGATCGTTTTAAGCGAAATAAAATGGGTTTTAAGCGTCGTCTCATAACTGTTGATGAGACATGGATCCACCACTATACTCCAGAGGCAAAAGAACAATGCAAACAATGGACTGAAGCTGGAGGAAGTGCCCCAAAGGCAAAAACAATTCAATCGGCTGGTAAGGTTATGGCAACGGTTTTTTGGGACTTCAAAGGTATTTTATTGATTGCAAAACGGTAAAACAATAAATTCAGAGTACTATTGCAACCTTTTGGATCAATTAAATGTACAAATTCGAGAAAAAGGTCCTGGCTTACAACACAAAAAATAATTTTTCATCAAGACAACGCACCAGCGCACAAGATTGTTTTAACAAAGACTAAAATCAACGAATTAAAGTACGAGTTGCTTGACCACCCACCTTATTCTCCTGATTTAGCTCCCAGTGACTTTTACCTGTTCCCAAATCTAAAAAAAATCCTTGCTGGCAAGCGTTTTACGTCAAAAGTAGATACAATTACAGTTGTAAACCACTATTTTGAAGACCTTGGGGTAAACTATTTTAATCAAGGGATAGAATTGCTGGAAAAGCGTTGGGTTAAGTGTATTAAAGTTTTAGGAGATTATATTGAAAAATATTTTTGAAAAACTAACTATTCTATTTCATTGATAGGCTAAGAAGTTTCCGAACCGCCCTCGTAATCAAGGACTCTGGACTTAAAGACTTATACCTCTTAAGTTAAATTAACCCAATTTATACTAAACAATAATAATAATATCAAATTGTAGTCTGTAAATTTCTTTCCACCTTTTAAATGGAATATAAAAAAGCACAAATTTCTTGCTTAAACTGAGGAAGTGACAAAATTTGTAAAACTCGAATCGAATATAAACATGACTAAAGACGCTTCTTTTGTCCAGAAGAAAAATATATACGAGTACGAGTTCACAAAAAAAAATTGAATCCATTTCTGCTTTATACTTAAAGCAAGATATGGGTGGTCCTTTTTGCAGCTTTCAAAATCTTTATGAAATACAAAAAACTGTTTACACTTTTTGTTTTCATATACAAAAATTAAAAGTTTTAAAAAAAAGCTGCTGCAAATATACAGCTGCAAAAGCCATGACGAATCGGAATTGACATTGAACCAATATTCATGGTTTTAACACTCATTCAACTTTAACAAGAAACGAGACAAAATGTGAACAGCAGCAGCTAAAAAAAACTGAAAGGCAGACTTTTAAAGGAGCGAATAATAAGTGAAGAAGATTGAAACAGTTTTGAAGTTTAGTTTGGAAGAAACCATAGAAAATTATTATAAGATAAATTGATATTGCAAAGTCACGTCTCATTTCTCTTATTTTCCACACACAAATTTTTTTTTATAAATTAATCATTTTTAAAGGCATTTCTAAATTATTTTATTTATTTCTTATTTATTTTTTAGATACATAAATATGTAACTTTGTTAAATTTGCGGGTAAGTGATTTAATTGTTTTAACCAGTATACAGGGACGGCTCCTAGTCCAGCGTTGCCACTGTATGATATTATTCGTTTGGTCGGCCGGTCGGCTAGACCTTATTTTGGCCTTTTTGAAAAACTTCAACTCTACAGTTTAGGAAAGTCCCAACATTGTTCACCACGAAATTTGAAGCACTCGGCAATCCTATTTACTTCTAAGTCTGCATTTAGACACGAAAACATTTGGAAGGGAAACATTTAGTTTGGTAGCAAACTACCGGTGGGGAAGGGAGAATCGATTTTGTGTTCGGTACTCGGCAACACTCTTTGTTGCCATTTACTTTATTGACATTTTAATTTAATTTACAATTTCTGGAGTTTTATGTGGTTTTAAAAGTTTTGTTAATTCTGTTAAAGAGAACGAAATTTTAATAAATATGGAATATAAATGGAAAAAAAATATTGTGGAAAAATTAATCTTAGTGAAGATAATATTGTCGTAACTATTACACATCGAAATATTTGCTGAAACAGACAACATATCCAAAAATGTAAAAAACAAATAATAATGAAATGTTGCCTGCAACATGTTCGACTGTGTGAATACGAAAGAAAAATCCAAAGAGAATTCCAAATGTTTTTCTTCCAAATGTTTGCTCGTCTAAATTCAGACTAAACATGAAAAACAAATGTCAAATACTCGTATTTCTTTGTTGAAATGCTTAAATCGATTTCAATAATAAAAGTAACATATTTGTCAAATATTTTTATTGGCATAAAAGCTGAAATGTACATTGAAAAAAATATGAATTCGAACGAATTTTTAAAAGTTAAAAACAATATATTGACATTTTATATTGAGCTCCTAAACCAAATGAAATCTAGATTTGACTTTAATCGTGCACCAATTAATATGTTACAAATAATTACTCCCTCTAAAGTGTCTAAGCAAGACTTGCCTTAATTATTGCACCTAATTTTAAAATTTTCCAACCTCATTTTTAAGAACCCTTTTTAAGCTAATTGGGCTTAAATCTTCCAACATAAATTAAAACAACTTTATTTACATTTTTCCAACATTGTTGATATCATTATTATACAGTGGAATTTGTTTTTTTTTTATCTTGGACCAGTACTGAGGGGATGACCACTACATATGCAGCGCATTGTACCAGAACTAGGAAAATAGGTTATGAGGAGGAGGAAAGAGGGAGTAGTATTTGTGAACATTTGACTTGAACTTTCCGACGTCATAACAGGCAGCAAGTACGTCTGTGGGCAACTTATTCCATAGGCGAAGCGTAGGCTGAAAAACGAACCCTCTCCGTAATGCGTTATACGATTCCACGGGCAATCGACCACAAATGGATGAGCTCTGGACGATGAACGCGTGTTACGTAGAAATTTGCGCGTTTCAGGAACAAGATCCCTAATCTCGTCAGAGCAAAATCCATTGTAGTAAGGATAGAACAGATAGATAGATAGAACAGTTGGATACCCTACTGTCACCGATGAGCTTCTTCGCCCTCTCCTGCACACGGTCGAGCAACCCCAAAATTCAAAAAACCGAGGCACTTGAATGCTTCTTTGGAGACATGAAAAATCTGATCATTCCAGCGAACATCACACTCTATTTTCATTCCCAGAACATCAAGAGCATCCGATTCCTCAATATTTATACCATCCATGAGTGCAGATGAAGCAGCATTTGCGGTCATATGTTTGTGTGTCAATAAACAACACTGGATCTTACGAGCGTTGAAGGCGACTCTGTTTTTACGACCCCACTCAGAGATTAATAGAAGATCGCTGTTCAATGAATCATTCATATTTTGCCTCTTGGCAACGATATCGGATAGGCTGGGTCTATTACTGAAAGAGTACGAATGGCAAATGCTGCTGTCATCTGCGAAAGAATGTATAGGGTTGAAAGTTTGAAATAGAAGGTCATTGAGGAAAATAAGAAATAGGGTAGGAGAAAGAACGGAGCCTGGTGGTACCCCTGAATTAATCTGGAACTCGTTTGCTGAGATCCCATCTATAACAACTCGTATAGTGCGATCTCTGAAAAAGCTCGATATAAGCCGAGAGAAGTCATCACCGACACCAAAAGCAGTGAGTTTAGCCAGTAGTGCAGCATGCCACACTCTGTCAAACGCTTTGGAAATATCCAAAGCAACCACCTTACTTTCGCCGAAATGATGGATGGAGTGGCACCATTTCTCTGAGAGATAGGCCATAAGATCGCCAGTAGAACGACACTTGCGAAATCCATATTGGCGGTCACAAAGTAATTTATGCGACTCTAGATATCTCATAAGGTGGTAGTTGACCATACTTTCCATTACTTTGGAAAGCGCAGAGCAAATTTCAATTGGGCGGTAATTTTCAGGGTTATTTGCCTCACCCTTTTTAGGGATTGGCGTTACATTAGCGACCTTCCGGCATGATGGAAACTCACCATCATGGTAAATTATGCTAAAGAGGTGTTGCGTTTAACTGAAACGAAACTTTGTTTTCATTACATTATTGCTATTTTTGTTATTCTTTCTATAATTTAGAAACTCTATCGAATAAAAATTATACTTTATATGAAAAAATACATATATGTATGTTTTTCAATATGAAAAATCTTTTTGGAAGGATTTTGGTAAAATTTTGGTCTAAAATCCAAGTTTGGTCGGATTGAAAATTATTGTGTGGCAACCCTGCCCTAGTCAAGCAATGTATTGTACCGGAACTAGGAAAGTATATTATGAAGAGGAGAAAACGGGGAGTTTGACTTGAAATTTCCAACACTGCAGTTGACAGGAAACACATCTGTTGGAAACATGTTCCGAACCCGAATCTTACGGCTAAAGAACGAAATCTTTTTTAGTAATGTGCTATGTGACCCACTGGGCCGCAATTGTATGCGCCGTGAATGATACACGTGTATTATTTAAAAACATTTAGTATTGTAGTATTCCCTGGACCATCCCTTAGGAATCGCAGGTAATCTATAGATAAACAGTCTTTTTTATACAATTTTTTGACTGCTTTATTAAGAGTTAATAAACATTATTTATAAACACTTAATAGCACTACTCGTATTCAGTTGTTATTAACGATTAATAATTTCAAAAATATTTATTGTAGCCGCTACCCTTCTCTAAACTCTCTTTAATAAGTTGAAATTTATAATTATAAAAACATTTTGTGCGCAAATTTAGAGAATTTTTGAGATGAAAATAAAATGAAACGAACTTTATAAATTCGATTGATACTATCGGTAAGTGTGTAAGAAATATATACATACATGTAGCTGCGTTTCCAGCAAAAATTGTGTAGATATATCATTACTCCGAAGGCGCCGCAAAACTTATAGCGGGAGAATCGATCTATTCGCTCTTTCAGGCAATGTGGTTAAATGTTGAATATGAACGTCAAGTTTCTTTCTGCATTTCAATTTGTGTGTTACTAAATTTTATTCCCTTATTAAAATATTTTTTCGCTGAAAAGCAATTCTCGTTATAAAAGAAGGTTACTAAAATACAGAAAATAGAAAATTCCAATATCGGTTCATATATAACCGAAATATAGCCTAAACCGCTTTCTCCATAAAAATTTCCATGAAAGATTTCGTTTTTGGAATGGTGATTATAAGGCAAAAGTATTTTTTCCCCGATATCGGTCCATATATATTCGAGCATATTTAGTTTAAATTGTATATAAGTATACTAAACATATGCGTGAATATCGTGAAGGGTATTTTAGATTCGGCCTAGCCGAATATACCACACACTTACTTGTTAATAAAATAGATTTACAAAAAAATTATATTAATACAATGGAGGAAGAATTGTTTGCCGTATATTTGTAATTTTTTCTTTCCAAACATGAATTTCCGAAGAACTCCGTACCGGCCTATAATTGCAACTTTACAGAGAAGGAAGAAATATAATAAAATCTATAGTTACTTTTTTAGTTATATTAAATGTTATGAATGTTAGTTATATTAAATGAAATTTGTGATAAGGTCGATATATGTGAAAGTCTTAGAATTACCAAAACTACTTATACTCAGCAAAAATGCGAATTAAATTGATCGAAAAAATTTTGCGCAGTGCACGATATGCATTTTGTTTTGAACGTCCATTTTCATAAGTTTGATTACCTTTAACGCGTTGCTCGATTGTGTATCTTTGCATGGTTCAAATTGAATTAAGCTACGTACACACGGTTGTCAGATCTTACAATATTGCCAGTAAAATTGTCTGAAAATGTATTACAATTGTGTGAACTGACAATTTTTAACCTGCAACGTTGTCGGAAAAACCATTGTCAATCAATTGACAATGTTGTCATGCAGCTGACAATTGTGAGAACACTCTTCAACGGCATTGCCAGATAATTGGCTGGTATTGTAAGCTCAGTTTTAATTGTTAGATGTATAAAATTAATGCACCTGACAATGGCATCATTGTCAGAAAAAAGTTCGATGGGCAACTCTGCCAAGCAAATGGTTGTTGATATACATAAGTGCAAGGCGATTTTATACAGGTGAATGCAAGCGGAAAGGCGAATTCAGTACTATGTATTTTGTTATTGTCAAGGCGAATTTATAAGGTGAATGCGAGCGGAAAGGCGAATTCGGTACTATGTATTTTGTTATTGTGAAAAAGTTTGTAAACAAAAGAAAAAAAATTGACAGTCTCATTGGAAAAAACGCGAGAAGCAAAAAATTATCACCTGTGCTGTTAAGTTCACCTAGTAATGAATTCGCCTTGGTTATTGTAAAATATATCGTGAATGTCATAATCTAAATTCGCCTAAGATTGCTCAGCAGAGAAAAAATTTTATATAAACGTTAAATATAAGCTTTTATAATTGTATGTAATTAAAATCACAGATTATATTAGTTTTTCACTGTTAAATTCACACAAACTTCTTGAAATTGTACTAAATCATGCAAAAAAATCTACAGATTAAAATTGCGCGAAAGAGTTTGTAAACAAAATTTAACAGTCTCATTGAAAACAACGCGAGAAGCAAAAAATAATCACCTGTGCTGTTAAGTTCACCTGGTAATGAATTCGCCTTGACATAAGTGGCAGTGCCTTACAACATGGCTGGCAATTTTTTTCATCTGACAACCATATGAACTGACAATTTTTGCTGCCAGATGAATTATTTGTCACACCATAGTCTGACAATTAAATTGTAAGATTTTCTTACGATCGTCAGAACACACAATTTGCTTCTGCGGGACAATTTTTCATTGTCACTACATTGTCAGCATGTTGCCAGATCTTACAATATTGTAACATCTGACAACCGTGTATACATAGCTTAAATTGACATTTAGGTATGGCTAAGACGAAGATGTAGCCATTTTTGATGTTGCAAGTTTTCTTTCTAAGTGGTTATTAAGTGATAACTTAAAGTTATGCTCCATACCCACATATTTGTAAAACTTTACTATTTCGTTTATGTTTTTAAAGTCCATAAGTTCATCTTAAGTTAGTGTGAATCTTTGTGCTATTGCGGAAAACTAAGGTCTGGGATTTATTCAAATTCACTTTCAAATACAAAGAAATTGTATTAAAAAGAAATTGTATTTTAAAATTAATCGGCCACAGCTGGCTTGCAGCTGCCATAGATTTAATTCCGTTTAGACTAACATCAACTGCTTGGCCGCCGACTGCTTGGCGTTAAATTCAATAGACACAATTTCTTCAAAAGTTGCCTGCAAACTTATGTAAAAAATACGTTCACAACCAATAACAAATGTTTTCAATCGCTTTTTCAATTTCAAACATACAAGACTGTGAATTGTTCAATTATATTGCCATGTACTAGTTTTTTTTTTCATTCATTTATTTATTGAATCTTCACAAAGTGAACTAACAATAAGTATTCAAATCTTAATACTAAATACATAAAATTAATTAAGTGCAGTCAATGCTAGACAAAAATGTTTTATTTTGCACGGTCAATATCGGTAAAATCGCCTATTTAACGTTCTGATCGTGGCAACGGTATCCATAATACTCGTAATAAACATAAGTTTGGAAAGCAATTAACGTGTTTTTTCACTTTCTCACTCGAATCAATTGCCGCCCAAAAAGTTTGCATTCTTTTCCACCTAGAATATATAATAAATCTGATCACAAATATATGTACATAGTACTTCTTAGAGTGCATTCACATGCGACGAATGAATTGCATTCTTCATGAATCGATGCAAACACTGGAAAACAATAAAAATCAAACACATGAACAGACAAGCAGTAATTCTAGAATGTCTGTCTGAGTTCTCTGATCACATGTGAACTTATTGAAGTTTAAATTATTGCTGCAATTTTTTGTCTTTATCCCCATTCTGCAAACAACAATAGCAAAAACAAAAAAAAAAAACACGACAAACGAAAAGAAAAAGCTAAGGTGTGTTCTTGAGCTTGACTCTGTTGTGTCTGTTTGCAATTCAGGCTGCTCATGACTCGTTTTATTGTTTTGGTAGACCAAAAAAGAAGCTAAACAAAAAAGCAAAAAAAAAAAAATCATATGTGATACAAAATAATATTAAACGTAAAGAAAAAAGAAATCAGTTAACGCAATTCAGCAAGAATTTTTACCATACACCTATTCATTGTTGGTTGCTATTGTTGATATTTCTGTCACTAGTTGTATACATATATGTATATGTACGAAGGCGGATTGATATTGAAGCTACCTAAATAGATACAAAAAACATTTCTCAAAAACCATTTATTTCTCAACATAGTCTCCTTTAAGCTCAATTCACTTAGTAAGACCATATTCCAATTTTTTTAGACCATCTGAATAATACGATTTTGGGAACCCCTAAAAATACGCATTAGGTTCGGTAATCACTTCTTCGTTTGAGATGTATCTTTTTCCTGCGGGCCATTTTTTCAAGTTTGGAAGCAGAAAAAGTCACTAGGAGCTAAATCTGGAATATAAAGTGGATGATCAACCAATTCGAAGTTTATTTCCCGAAATTTTAGCATCTTAGCATTTAGCTAAGGCTGTGTGAACCGCTGCGTTTTCTTGAAAAACTATCACTTTTTTCTTCTTTAAATCTGGTGATTTTTTCTTGATTGCATCAATCAATTGATCTAATAATATACGATAATACCTTCTTGTTATTGTGAATCCTTTTTCATTATAATCGATGAGCAATATTCCGTGCGCACCCAATATGGCCACAGTCATAACGTTGCCAGTCGATTTCACTGTCTTCGCCTTCTCCGTAGCACTTCCACAAGCTTCCACCTATTCTTTTGATTGATTTTTGGTTTCAAGTGCGTAGTGCTGGACCCATGTTTCATCAATAGTTATTAACCCGTGTCAAAAATTAACAGGATTACGCTTTATTATATCCAAACGCCGCTGTGAAGTGGTCTGTCGAACTCATTTTGTTCGACACTGAGCAAACGCGGTACGCATCTTGCCGATAGCTTTTTCATATGCAACAAATGTTCATATAATATATTTACCATTTCAATAATCTCTCGTAACTTGATTTGGCGATCATTCATAACGATTTCGAGGATTTTCTTGATATTTTCTTCAGTAACCACCTTTTTTGGCCTTCCTATTGATGGTATTAGGTGTGTTCCACGTGAATAACGAAACAGTCCGAACTAGTCCAAAGTAGTCCAAACGCGTTCCACGCAACAATTTTTGTGCAATTTTGAGAGAAAATGAGAGAGTAATTACTTTCATTTCCTGTACAAATTAGCCCCAACTTTTTCTTTGGGTAAGTTCGGACTAGAATTGAATAATTAGCTGTTTTATGTTTAAATACATACTCGTATGAAACTGAAAATATAATCAGAAAATTTGCAAATCGGAAAAAAAAGTTTTTGTTTAAAAATTAGTTAAAAGCAAAATGGAAGGTTGTCCAAACTAGAAATAACGTTGAGAAGTTGTAAATTTTTATTTGGCTTTTCATTTTATAAATATGTACTATAAAAATCTATTAAAGATTCGGCATTGCTTTTAATTTTACAGCTGTTGCCAATAATGCAAATCTTTTGTTTATATGATGGTATGCGTTTTAAGCGTCTAAAATCACTAAAATATACTTTAATTTAAAAAGTAAGCAGCACTAGTATTGCGAGATGTACAATTGTGGTTTTTGGCGTTCCAACAGTTTTGGGTAAAATTTGTAAATATAGAGAGTAATTTGCTTTTTACTCTCATTAGTCCGAACTAGTCAGAGATCTCGTGGAGCACACCTATTGTTGCAGTGCTTGTTCGGCCGCGTTTAAATGTAGCAATCCAATAGTTTACCAAGTAATCTGACCGTAATACTTATCGAGCTTTTCTGTTGTCTCTTTCGCCGTTTTCCCTTTCATATAAGCACTGCACGAAATTCACTTTTTTGCCATTTTTCAACAAACACAAAAGTTGCTTACTTCAAACGACTACAACAAATTAACTAAGCAATGAATTTGGGTGACACTTTAAGATCTAGCGTTCGACACATTGCAATTTCAAAAAAAAAAAAAAAAATATGTCATCTAGCGCTAAGTAGCTTCAATGTCAAACCACCCTCGTATATGTAGTATATGTTTGATTGTGTGTGTGTGTGCTGTGCAATACTATGTGCTGAGTATTATTATGGCCGTGGAACAAACTCCAAATGTTTTGTATGTATATTTTGTTATTGTAGATTTTGTAAATGTACTTGTTGTTATTGTTTTGTTCAAACAAACAGCAACACCATCTCAGCAACCGGCAACATTCGAGTGGGAGTCATGTCATTTAAACACCTGGATCCACAAATGTGGAAACAATATGCATTAACAGCTACAACAACACAATAATAAAACCTAACAAATAACAAGATCAAAAACCGCGTAAAGAAATTAAAATAACAAAACTTGAGAATTCTCGTTGAGAGAGATTTGAAACGGTACGCTACTCTACAAGAACTTTAACTCATTAATATTCACATATGTGAGTTTTTACGTATCACGTTATTGCACAAACAACGTCATAATTCAAATAATAAGTGCCAATTCCCGAATAATGAAGCTGCCCTTTCGTTCGCACAATTTCATTTAAAACAATAAAATTTTGAATATTGTTTTTGTTTTTTTTAAGTAATTGTGCGAATGAAATAACAGCTACGTTAGCCGGGAATTGACACTAAGGTTTTTAAGGTCAACAATGGAACACAATTAACAACAATGGAAAACAGTAAAGCAGCACTAGGGCTGAAGAACAGCTCTCGCGTCATCGTAGTTATTTATTAACACTGAGTTTACACATGCAAGTAACTTGTTACAAGTACATAATATGTACAATTAAAAACCAATACTTAGGTTAGGTTAGGTAGGCAGGCCGCTGGATACCCCGGAATAATCTAGGTTGTACTTATTTATTTATTTAGTAACTATATAGTTGCAAAGTATAGGAAGCACAGCATGGGCGGGGTGACAAAGACCATAATGCCCAAGATGGTATTAACAGTACTTTTGTAGCGTCACTAACACTAGCTGTAACGACCTATGCCTCCACATAGAAGTTTTCACGTGGTTAACAATGAATAACCTCTAAAAAAACTGTAAACCAATACAGTTAGTTGAGACAAACCGTTAACCAGTGCGAGTGAGACTCAAAACTCTCGAAGACCAAACAGCAAACACAAGCCTGACCGCACTTAAGAAATAATTGCTATGACGCAAGAGCTGTTCTTCAGGCCAGAGCTGCTTTACGACTGAAACAACCAATACATTAAAAAAATAACACGAACACTTTTATTATTTTGGCGATTGTTTACACACGCAAGTGCAAGCTTATTTTCACAAACAAAATGTCAGTTTTTTACAGTCTTGTCGATATGCATTTACTTAAGTAAATAACAGCCGATATGCTTTTAACAATGTAGATGTCGTTTTTCCCAATGTAAATTGCCTACATGTAGTCCGTTACCTCAAAAACATTGCTTCTGTAAAGCGGCCTATACACGTTTCAATTCAATTGTCAATTGAGTCTCTCAATGGAATTGATTATTGCCCACACACTTCATGAACTGGATTGAAAGATTTTCATTCAACTATTAAATTTAATGAAGTTTTAGACAATTTTAAAAATATATAACGTTCTCTTTGCAAAAACCCTAAAAATATAAATTTTGAGATCTGATCAAGAGACTCGAACACACACAACGCAATTGAATTGAAAGACTTGCTAGTCAGCTTGAAAAAATCAAAACATTTTAATTTTTCTTCAACCTACTTATCAACTGCCAAACTAATCAACTGACAAAGCCATACACGCTTTGATTCGGAGCAGTGATCACCAAAAATCATGTTTTTGCTTGACTAACTCATGCACTAAAATTTTTAATCAACAAATATTAAGCAACAAAGTTCAATACTGAGTAAAATCAACTCGTCTTGTAAACATTCTAAATTTGTAGTCAGCAAAATCAAGCAACAAAGTTCAACGTGGAGTGAAATCAATTCGACTTGTAAACAATCTGAATTTGTAATCAACAAAAATCTAGCAACAAACCTCAATGCTGCGTAAAATCAACTCGCTTTGCAAATATTGCGCGTTCGTTTTAGCACTGAATAAAATCGGCTAAACGGTGGATGTTGATTCGCTTGTGTGTTGTATAAACAAATTTGAAACATATTTTTAACTTTATTATTTTATTTATTGAGTCTACATAAGAAATGTAATGACAATAAGTATTCAAGTCTTAATACTAAAAAATTTTTTTTATTAAAGTCCTGCCAGTGCTGGACAAAAATTTATTGTTATGCGAATATTATTTCAGAATTCAGTCATCTGTTTAGAGCTCTAATAGTAGCCAAAGTATCCCTCCTTCTCAGACGTTTGTTAATATATCTTGTCGCGTACTTCACAAATTCAGATTTCACTAAAGGTACGTTCAGATCTGCGTGGATTCGTGAGTTTTTAACGTACCATGGAGCGTCCGTAATTCTACGGAGAATTCTATTTTGACTTCTTTGAATTTTTTCAATGTTGGATGCCGAGGCTGTGCCCCATAATTGAATCCCATAGCACCATATTGGCTTTAGAATCGAGTTGTACAGCAAAAGTTTACAATCAAGCTTCAAGATCGAATTTCTGTCGAACTTGCACTGCTTTCAATTTGATCTGCGTTACTTTTGCCTCGATATGCGACTTCCATGTTAGTCTACGGTCAAGATGAATACCGAGGTATTTGACTTCACTGTGTTGAGGTATTACTTTATTATTAATAGTAATGGGTGAGCATGTTCCTAGACGCAGTGCGAATGTAACATGGGCACACTTTTGTTCATTAACCTTGATTTTCCAAAGCTGGAGCCATTTCTCTAGTTTGTCGATATGTTGCTGTAAATTTATTGATGCTTGCTTGTGGTTACTATGTATGCTAAGGAATCTGCAAATGTTGAAGTGTGAATGTTGGTGCTTGTCAGCATGTCACATGCATAGATCAAATATAAGATAGGCCCTAATATGCTGTCTTGGGGAACTCCAGCTTCAATAGGCTGGGCGGGGCTTATGAAATCGCCTTCTTTTATTATAAATTGGCGACAATATAAATAGCTTTCCAAAAGGTTATGTATGTTTGCAGGAAAGTTAAACTTTACTTTATGCATTAAGCCATCGTGCCACACTTTATCAAAAGCTTGTGAAACGTCGATGAATAAGGCAGATCATATTTGAACGAAATGAAATGATTTTCATGTTGTTGAGCAAGTATGATTTTTTTGCAATCACTAAAAGTTGTTCTCTGATTCGGACAACAACCAACTGAGCTGAAACGTGTATGGGGTGCTTAAAAAACATGAGCAAAGGCATCTGACTAAATTTCAAATAGAATGTGTTCTATTTTGTTATGTTCAAATATCTGGGGCATTAGCACTCTGTGCCTTGCGAACAATTCAGCAGCAGTTCACCTGTGGCGGTATAAGTCGGGTGGAGGAAATTTCAACGCATTTGTATTTTAATATGTTTTAAATAATTATTTTTTATAATAATAAAAAGCATTGAAAATGTCAGACGTAAATGTACGTGTACTTTTGTGACCAAATTTTACAAACCGTCTGTAAAAATTATAATTTTGACAGACGTGAAAAAATACATGAGGAATTATATATTAAAAAAACAGACGTATAAACATTTCGACTTTGGGTGCCTTTATATAGATATACTTTGTTCGTATTTTTAGGACAAAAATCGTTAAATCGTCATTTTGCCAAATCTGAGCAACGAAGTGGTCAAAATGACGATTTATCGTCACATCTGGCAGCTGCCGTGTCAACCATTATCAGCTGTAACTCAGTGGACAGCAGGATCTTATTATGTACATATATACGAGAATTAATTTATCTCACGTTTGAATTAAAAATATTAAGACTTTTAATTCCATCGTATACTAAGTTTAATACACTAAGTATTTCTCGACACTTTTTGTCAAATTCCAATGGTGAAATTTACATGTTGACTTGATTTCTTTTAATTCGTTTACAATTTTTATTATGCATTTGTCAAACTGTTTGATCAACTCAGCACACCTCCTACAGCCGATATAGTTTCTTATTATTATTTTTATTGTTCCATGACAGAAGTTGCAGTGCAATATAATTTTCTTTTTAGACCTAATGAACTTAACAAATTTCAAGGCGTGCTGAAAAAAGCAACAACTAATGACTTGTTAAGCCTTATGAACTGTTAAATAGATTTCAATAATTTTCGTTAAACATCAAATTTACAATCACAACTTTCAAAACAACTTATTGACATGATGTTAAATAAAGTTGATTAAGAATTTTCAGTATTGAGTTGAAAAAAAAAATCAATAGAAGTGAAAAATGTGTTCATTAAATACACGCATGCAGCGTACGAGGGCGGATTGATATTGAAGCTATCTACTACATAAGCGTAAAAGTCCCGGGCCTAACACACAGATGGCGCTAGTTTTATTGCACTCATCTTTTTTTAGTTAATACTAAATACCTTCAAAAGACAGCTGTTAAAATGTCATGATATTCTATTCATTAGTTTGTGAGTTATTGTGCTAAGAGTGACGCTACTTTTGTTATTTTCAAAACAGTGGATCAAAAACAATTTCGTGTTTTAATTGTACGCTACTTCCTGATGGAAAAATACCATTCAAGCGAAGCAATGGCTTGAAAGTGTTATGGAGACTCGGCTCCATCAGAAGCAACAACAAAGCATTGGTTTGATGACCTCAAACGTGGTCGTGAGACACCGATGATGCAGAACGCAGTGGACGTTCAAACGAGGCGGTAACACCAGAAAACATAAAAAAATCGACAAAATCGTTTTGAAAGTGAAGCTGCGTGAGTTAGCTAACATCGTAAAGATATCAAGAGAACGCGCTGGCTTTATATTGCATGAATATTTGACGAGGAGGAAGCTCTGTTTAAAGTGGGTGCCGCGTTTGCTCACTGTTGACCAAAAATGAAAACGTGTTGATGATTCTGAGCAGTGTTTGGCTATGTTTAAACGTAACAAACCGGAATGTTTGCGTCGAAATGTGACAATGGATGAAACATGAATCCATCACTTCACTCCGGAATCAAAACGATCATCATCTGAACGGACAGCAGCTGGTTAACCTCGTTCAAAACGCTCGAAAGCACAGCAATCGGCTGGAAAGGTATGCCCTCGGTATTTTGGGATGTGCGTGGTGTAGTATTCATCGACTATCTTAAGCAAGGAAATACCATTAACAGCGAATATATATATAGCGTTGTTGGAGCGTTTGAAGGTCGAAATTGCAAAGAAACGACCGTATATGGCAAAGAAAAAAATGTTGTTTCATCAAGACAACGCGCCGTGTGACAAGTCAATCAAAACAATGGCTAAGCTACATGAATTGAACTTCGAATTGCTCCCACATCTGCCGTATTCGCCAGATTTGGCTCCCAGCGACTACTGGCTGTTCGCAGACCTGAAAAAATGCTCGCCGGTAAGAAATGAAGAGGCTAACGTTGAAACTGACGCCTATTTTGAAGCAAACAATAAGTCGTTCTACAACAGTGGTATTGAAAAAATGCTCGCCGGTAAGAAATGAAGAGGCTAACGTTGAAACTGACGCCTATTTTGAAGCAAACAATAAGTCGTTCTACAACAGTGGTATTGAAATATTAGACGCTGTAATGGTTGTGTTGCTCTTGATAGAGATAAAGACGATGGATAAATGTATGTATTAGTGATAAATAGTCAAACAGGTTTGAACTTGAGCCAGACGAATGATACCATCATATAATATTAGTAGATGAATAAAGCTAATTTTAAACCAAAAAAAACTGTTCTGTTCTTTGTTAGGCCCGAGACTTTTCAGCCCATGAAGTAGGAAAAAAACGTTTTTTTTTTAATCCATTTATTTCTCAACATAATCTTCTTTGAGCTCAACACAGTAAAATGATATTCCAACTTTTTTATACCACCTGAATAATACAATTTTGGGAACCCCTTAAAATACGCGTTAGTTCTTCGTTTGAGATGAATCTTTTTCCTGCGAGCCATTTTTTCAAGTTTGGAAACAGGAAAAAGTCACTAAAAGCTATATCTGGACTATCAGATGGATGATCAACCAATTCGAAGTGTATTTCCCATTATTTTAGTATCGTATCTAAGGCTGTGTGCACCCGCGCGTTGTCTTGAAGAAAGAGCACTTTTTTCTTCTCTAAATGTGGGTGTTTTTTCTTGATTGCATCAATTAATTGACCCAATAATGCACGATAATACTGTGCTGTGATTATGGCTCCTTTTTCAAGATAGTCAATGCGCAATACATCCCGATATACTATGGCCATAACCTTGCCAGCAGTATAGCCACACTGCCGTCGACTTCTTCGGAGCACTTCCAAGAGCTTCCACCCATTGTTTCTATTAACTTTTGTTTCCAGGTTTGTGGTGGTGGACCCACGTTTCATCAACAGTTATTAATCGATGCCAAAAATCAACCGGATTACGCTTTATCATGTCCAAACGCCGCTGTGAAGTGGTCTGGCGAACTCGTTTTTGTTCGACACTGAACAAACGCGGCGCCCATCTTGCCGATAGCTTGTTCATACTCGTGTGCACATGTTCATGCAAAATGTTGAACACACTTTCATATGATATATTTACCATTTCAACAATCTCACGTAACTTAACGCGGTGATAGCGATATCGAGAATTTTCTTGATATTTTCTTCAGCAACCACCTCTTTTGGCAATTTGTTTAGATTGTTGGGATATAAAGTTTAATGTTTCAGAATATCTTTCAAAAATGTCCAAAGTCTAATGACGATTAGGGTAGCTCCTATGCAATATCGACATATAGATAGCTGGGAAACATAAAAAACAAGGTATTTATAATTTTTTATTAGTATCAATAATGATTTTGTTTTTTGCTGCCATCTAACGCTAGGTTGAGCTTCAATATCAACCCGTCCTCGTACATTCACGTGAAAAACATATGAGTAAATATAGGGTGTTTTTTTAAGCCCGATAGAACTTAAAATTGTAAAAAATAACACAAAAAATTAAATTGTAATCAAAATTTTTTTTTATTCGAAAGATCAATACGTGACATTAACATTTGAAAATGATTTCGGGCATATGGGCACCGCGGCTGTTCTTGACGAAGCGCATTCTGGACGTCCAATTTTGGGCCACTTTTTCGAGCACTGCTGGCCGTATGTCACGAACAACACGAACAATGCTGGCCTCCAAGGCGTCAATTGTTGCTGGTTTATCAGCATAAACCAGTGACTTCACGTAGCCCCACAGGAAATAATCGAGAGGTGTCAAATCGCACGACCTTGGAGGCCAATTGACAGGTCCATTTCTCGAAATCAACTTATCGCCAAATTTTGATTTCAGTAAGTCGATGGTTGCGTTCGCCGTATGGCACGTAGCGCCATCCTGTTGAAACCACATCTCCTCCGGATCAATGTCATCCATATTTTCAAACAAAAAATCATTGATCATGGTGCGGTAACGATCTCCATTGACCGTAACGCGAGCTCCGGCCTCATTTTTGAAGAAATAAGGTCCGATGATACCACCAGCATGAAAACCGCACCAAACAGTGCATTTTTCTGGATGTAATGAAGTCTGTAGGGTCTCTTGTGGATTGGTCTCACTCCATATGCGGCAATTTTGCTTATTAACAAACCCGTTAAGCCAAAAATGCGCCTCATCGCTGAACACAATTTTGCGATAAAACAACGGGAAATCGACGACTGATTTTCAAAGTAAATTTGGATAATTTCGTAGCGTTGTTCAAGCGTGAGTCTATTCATGATGATTTGTCAGAGTATACTGAAACAAATAAAAAAAATGTTTCATCAAAATTTAATTTTTTGTGTTACTTTTTACAATTTAAAGTTCTATCTAGCTTAAAAAAACACCCTATATATTACACTTTCTTTCACTGGCTGCTCTAGAAATTATCTTGTGTGTTTTCCGCTTATTTTAATTGGCCATGTTATTGGTTCTGTTGGCCACTTTTAAAAGCAATTAATAAAAAAAGCAAACAGCATTTAGAAAAATGTCACTAAAAAACGTAACTGTAATGCGAACGCAAATGCGAATGTAGCAAACCCGTGCTGTACAATAGCAACACAAACATAATGAACGTGACCACTTTTAAGCACATTTTGCATTTGACAAACACGGTGGCTGCTGACACAGCTAAAATACGAATAACAAAAAACCAAAAAAGAAAAATTATACGGTCGAAATTTTGCTTGGCAATTGTAACTTTCTTATATCACGTATAGTTATGCTGGCGGCAAAACTATTGGATGGGTGATCGATTATGGCGCTGAATGAATTTTGGCAAAAATCCAATTTCAACACGGAAAAAGAGTTTATAATCAGATTTAATTAATTTATAAATTGAAACCATTTAGTCTAATGTGCAGTTTAGACAATACGAAAAAAAATGCGCGTAAAAATTTTGTATGAAATGTGCTCAAAAATGTCTGCATATCTAGACGTGTCGTTCAGGCGTGTTATGAAAACTGATAACAAAATTTTTAACCTAACGAATTTAACACTCAAACCAACATTTACATTTTTCAATGTCTTCTAATAGCACGTTGGATCATAAAATTTTATAAAGCAATAAATGTTGAGCAATCAAAAATTTAACCAAAATTTAAATTAAAATTCGTTTTTTACTTAAAAGCAATTTTAGTTATAACTTAACTTAAATACAGAAAATGGAAATTTCCGATATCGGTCCCATATACTCGTATACTTGATACTACCCTAACAACTTGAGTTTTGTACGTCTGTTATAATAAGATTTCCAGGTTTAATTTTTAAAATAGCCAAATTTTTCATTATATTTTGTGTTTTAGTATAAATAGCTGCGTAATACTTCTGTAAAATGCAACTCTGAAAAATTTAGTACTTTTTTTTACCAAAATGCAACCGTCTTTTAAATTCTCTTTAAAGGAGTGCTGTTATGCATGACCACTTGAGTTTCGTACTCTAAATAAAGTTCCGTTATATATCTATATATATAAAAAGAAGTGTACACTTTGATGCCACCACTAACTGGAGAAACGGATGAACCGATTGCGACCAAAATTTAAAGGTACGTTGGCGATGAACTGTAGATAGTTTTCACAAAATCGGCTTAGTGGTTCCAGAGATATGGCATTTAAATTTTCCTATATATTCCCATACAAATATCAACAAAATTCCCTCCATTTTCCATATTATGATTTTTTATTGTCACTTGAAAAAATATAAAACCATGTATTGTAATGTCTTATCTATTCAACGACATTCGGACTCCCGAGCTGAAACTTTTCAGGCGGTTGTTTCGATCGTCATTTTATTTCTACGCTGACCATTCGATTTTTCACTTTCTATATACGATTATTGTATCCAAGGTAACCCCTTGAGCTGACCGATCAAAATTTAAAGGAGATCGCAAGTTGAACGATTACCTCAATACCAATTGCAATGCGATGCACGATGTCAAATTACATCTGCGGATAGAAGTCCAAGAAATAGAACATCGCGGCGATTAACACGACTTCCACGTCATGTTGTACAAGACATGGAATATGCTGCTTTTAATTATGATTGCAGTTTGCATAGATGTATCGGTAGAATGACGTTGAGATGTCCACATTTCCAGACGGAACCACTGGCCTGTGTTGTGCTAACGTAAAGTGAAATTGCTACAATTTGAATCGCCATCCGACCCACTCCATTCATTGCTTTTTGGAACGTCACCAAGTTCCAAACAGTTTTGGTTCATATTCAACAATACAGTTTCACGTTTCAAATGACTTCCTTCGAAATGGTAACAATGATGAGAGATAAATACAAGCCGACGAATATTTTTATGTAACTTTTATGCGCCATCGTGTTGCTTTGTTTCACGTTTGTCTGGTGAAAACTTGAGAATTTTTCTTACGAAAGAAAACTTAAAGTATCATGTAAAATTTATTCTTTGTGAACGCGAGTCCATATGCATCCATTTCATATACGCGGCATTCTATATACTGAAGCTAACAAAAAAGTAAGTTCAGGTTATTATTATTCATATCGGACTGATAGTTTGTGAAAATAGGGACAATTACGCCTTGAAATATCGCCATCTATTCCATCAATACGCTGGCAATATTCAAATACCAGTCCCTTTCTGCTATTTTACCGAATCAAAATCTGAGCTCATCAGCAATGTACTCTAAACCCTTTTACAAAAATCACGTTTAGCTGACCGAACGTGATGTCGTCGATTTGAATTTTCGGACTCAAAGTCAAACTGCTTGCGAATAGATGATGTAGAAGATGGTGGCTCTCTTTACTTCCCAAGATAAGGTCGTCAACTATACAACCTAGTTTTTCAATTTGCTAGAATTAGTTAAGTCAAGTCATTTGGCTTCCGGTGAAAAATTTGATGATAAACGTTTTAAAAAAGGAGTACTTAAAGGAAAGTTTAAAGGTGAGGACGTTTTGAAAATTTAGTCATTCATATCATGTGAATAAAATTTAAAGGCAAAACAAAGTTTGCCTGGTCAGCTAGTTTCTTTATAAAACTATTTTTTGCTTTAAATATGAGGGCAGTCAAGTTTTGGAAAGCATTAAAAGAAGTGAATTGTACGGTGACTAAAAATATAACCTAAATGCCACGTGGAAATGCTATTTCACGAGAAATACGTGAATTGGTTGTTCAAAAAGCAGTTTCTTGTAAAGATGTTGGTACAGAATTAAATTCGTCCAAGTCTACTGTACAGTACATTTTTAAATCTTATAAAAAAAACAATTCAGTAGACACAAATTATAAACATTGTGGAAAAGTTTCCAATATCACACTACGTGATATATGTACACTGCACTCCATAATAAAGAAAAATAGAAGAAATACGGTTCGTAGTTTGGCTGCCGAGTGGTCTTCAGCTGTTCAAAGAACCATAGGATGAGAAACAACCAGAAAATATATAGAAAAATTGAGTTATGGATTTTACAAAGTAAGTATGATCTATTTTAAAATTTCATTATGAGCTGATTTTGCATTTTTTTTTTTTCTTGGACCAGTACTCAGGCGATGAGCCCTACATATGCAGTGCATTGTACCAGAACTAGGAAAATATGTTGTGTGGAGGGGGATACAGGGAGTAGTGTTTGTGAACATTTGACTTGAACTTTCCAACATTATAACAGACAGGAAACACGCTTGCAGGCAACATATTCCACAGGTGAAGTGTACGGCTGAAAAATGAATTCTCTCTGTAATGCATAGTACGATTCCCTGGGCAATCGACCACAAATGGATGAGCTCTGGACGATGAACGCGTGTTATGTATAAATGTGCGAGTTTTGGGAACAGGATCGCTAATCTCGTCAGAGCAAAATCCATTGTAGTAACGATAGAACAGAGTAACGCACCCCACACTGCGTCGATGCTTCAGTGAGTCAATAGAGTTGGATACCCTACTGTCACCAATGAGCTTCTTCGCCCTCTCCTGCACACGGTCGAATAACCCAAAAATAGACTACGAGGCACTGGCCCAAACATGAGAGTTGTATTCCATTTTCGGTCGGATGTAGGTGGTATAAATAGTAAGGAGGTCGGATGGAGTGAAGTACATCTTACACCGTTTCAAAAACCCGAGGCACTTGAATGCTTCTTCATTTCTTCGATTCCTTAATACTTATACCATCCATGTGTACAGATGAAGCAGCACTTGTGGTCGTATGTTTGTGTGTTAATAAGCAACACTGGGTCTTACGAGGGTTAAAGGCGACCCTGTTTTTACGACCCCATTCGCAGATTAATAGAAGATCACTATTCAGTGAATCATTCTTATTTAGCCTCTTGGCAACGATCTCTGACAGGCTAGGCCTATAACTAAAAGAGTACGAGGGGCAAATGCCACGAAAAAGAACGGAGGCTTGCTGTACCCCTGAAATTAATCTTGATGAAACCCCATCTATAACAATTCGTATAGTGCGATCTCTGAGAAAGCTCAATATAAACCGAGAGAAGTCATCACCGACACCAAAAGCTGTAAAAGCAAAATTTTGTAATTTCAAAGAAAATTTTGTGCAATGAAGTGATGGAAGAAGAAGTACACAAAATGAATCATGAAATAGCTTTCTTGTTAGAATTTTTAGTATTGTATTAAAGTTTACCTTCTTTGTAGAAATTGAAAAAACAAACAAAGATTATATAAACTGTATATCAAGAAATAGCGGCTAAAACAAATTATAAAATGATTTATGTGTTGTAAACTTCGCCGTGCACTCTCATTAAAAAAAATTAATTAATTTGTGTTTGTATTTGTATCGTTATGAGCAAACGGAAAGCGCGTGGTTGTCGAAAGGCTTGCATAGTTTATTTGTCTCTTTAGATATATTCCAGTAACTTCATTTATGAGTAGTTTTAATTGCATATCTTCGACGAACAATTTTATAATTTATATACATACATTTTTCTTTCTCAAGTTGAATAATTTTTTTTCGAATTTTGAAAAGTTCGATATAAATGTTCAACTATTTAATATTGTTCCCATTATATATCAAAAAACTATATTTTTAACTTTTAAGACCCGCCTAACCTGAATGAGGCGTAGCAAACAAATGTTTTTTAAATTAATTAGTTTTTTTAGATTTGAAGGCCTTTTTTAAGAGAGAATTTTTTTCATGAAGGATTGATATAAACAGAAATCTTTCTGTAAAACAATGGAATTTTGTAAAGCTAAAAATTCTAAGGTGGTCACACTGAAGGATATTTTTTTTCAAATGAATTTATGTTGTTGCCATATTCAAAATATTTCAGTAGTCGCCTACACAACTACAATTGCCGGTTGCAGCATTTGCTGTCGTGAAATAGTGAAGTCTGCTGTGCTCTATGTGTTTAAAGCTTTACTTGGAAAATAAAAAAATTATAAACGAAAATAACATAGAATACGAAACTCAAGTTGTTAGGATAGTATATAGCGTAAACCGAGTTTTTCATGAAACAATTTTGTTTTTGCTTAAAATCAGTTCTGGTTATAAAAGGAAGTTGCTAAAATGCAGAAAAAGAAAATTTCCGATATCGGTCGACATATGTATACCCGAGCATATTTAGTTCAAATTTGAAATATAAGTATATTACATATTTATGCGACTATTGTGAAGGGTATTGTAGATTCGGACCAGCCGAATATATATTCTTACTTGTTTTTATTTGTGTTTGTTTTGTTATGATTTAAAATTTTATAACTCAAAAGAATTTAGTTCATGTTTTTTATTCGAAACAATTTTTCTCAGCAATACATATCTATGGCAATATGGAAGAGTAGCTTAAGTCAACATAAGAGAGAATTTAGTTAAGGCGTTTAGCGTATTATAGAAGCAAAGGCGCTTAAAAGTGGTTAGTTCATTTTTAAAAAATTTTTTTTATCAATGTTATGTACATTTACTTTTTAGCTTAAGTTTTTTGAATTAATAATGCAATGATCAAAACAACTTATGTACACATAGATTTGTTTACATATTCAGATTTTCCATTCATCATATAACGGTGTCGCTTAACTTCACTTAAGCTGTATAAATGTTAACCTTGAAAAAATAAAGTCATTTTTTTCAAACAACTTATGTTTACATCAGTTTTTTATAATGAAATGTGATTCTTATATACAGTTATCTTAAGTGAATTTAAGTTCTTATAACGAAATATTTTTCATTGAAAGAATCAAAAAACAAATATTTCAGAACAGCTTATGCAGACCCAAGCTGTTTTAATCACACGACGCTCAAAATTAATGGCATCGTATGTTTACTAAGTGCTTTTTATTCTGTGAAATATTGTGTCAGCTTCCACATAAGCGTCAGTCATGAAACAATTTTTGGGCAGGTTAAATCTTATGTAAATTCCTTACCTTCATATGAATCGCACTATACTCGACGTGACACATTCAAGAAATTTTTGCCCTTCACAGCTCTTATTGTGAAAATTATGACACTTTGTACCAATTTCCAAATCTTCTCAGATTTTTCACACATTGAGTTTAAAACTAAATAAACCAAGACTAGACACCTGTCACAAATGTGACATGTTGAATTCAAAAATAAATGTTGCAGAAGTAGAATCTCTTGATGCCCTAAAAAGTGAACAAGCAGATCATCATCCCCAAGCGAATCAAGCTTATGAAATAATAGCAAAAGGCAAGTCCTGATAAAAATTTTAAAGTATTTTCCTTTGATTTGTAGCAATGTCTTCCTACTCCATTTAACACAATAACAATATTATTAAATTTAGATTTTATTTGTAATTTTTCGTTAAAAAACAAAAATATTGCCATGTAAACAATAACCTTATCTTCTTTAATATATTTTTATAAACTTGAATAAAATCTCTTATGTTTCCTTAAAACTACATAATATATAATTTTTATTTAAACAGGAGCGCTTAAGTTACTTAAGGTCCAGTTCAACGCAAATTTCAGTTTCGAAAAAGCGCTTAAGTAGAAAAGGTGTAAAATCTTCTGAATTCAACAATACTTTTTTTAAATATTCATCATAAAATATTAATTCATAAATTATTCGCAAAAATCAAACAGAATAAAAATTACACAAAATTGATGATATCTCAAAACTTCAATTTTCGACTTAAGCTACTCTTCCTGCTACAGATATATATAATTTAGTTAAAAAACTGAATTATTTAATCGAACATACTGAAACATACTTTTTCTCCTATCTAATATTTGCATCTTGAAATCCATTTTAATTAATTTAGTTACGCACGTGCATATTTTAGAAATTTTTTTGTTCGCTTCACTCCATTCTCTAGACTTTATATGTATGTTTGTTGTTTTGTTTTCTTTACATTTTTAAGATGTAAATAAGTATATTTTAATGTGTTTCTTCTGGCTAAATGCTATTTTACGACATCCTGCTTTAATGAGAAACACTTGCAGTTCGTTTCTTCACAAACTGCTGATCAACTAGTACGAGTACATGTGTGCCTGCCTACAAGTGGCCCGATCGAGGTTTTGCGCTGTGTACGACGTATTTTCCTAAAGCAACAGCGTGTTGCATGCTGCTTGTTGGCCATTTATTTTCCTGCTTAATGTGGATTACAAAATGTGTTTTTTTTCTTTTATTTTTTGCAGCATGTCCGACTAGCAAATACTAGTTGTGGGTATTTTTCTGCAGGTTGCCGATTTCAAGCGGAACTTTACCAGAAAACATTAAATAACTTGTGTTATTTCGCACCTTTTGTGTTAATCCTAGATTTGGTGCTAAAAAAAAAGAAGTCAAACAAAATAAACACGTACAGGTGAAGTGAAAGGGAATACGTACATATGTGTTGATTTGTAGTGGAAGAAAAAATTCTTTTGAAACAATTAAAACTAATCTTTACAAAAAGAGTATACTCGTATGTTACTTTCCAAACGGATTCAAAATAATTCTTGCAAAATATGCCGACTTTAAAACAATTGACGTGCGACTAAAAAAAAAGTAAAACCAAATGTGTTTTGAAAAAATAATATAAGAATTGGTCTAGAAATCACGCAATCATAAGTTAATATACATATGTATTGTATTCATTATTTGTATATATTGTATATGAAAAGTATCTTATAAAGTAAGTTTTAAAATACAGATAAGTAAAAATAGGCTGCGAACTCTCTATTGCGATGCGAAAGAAAAAATGGTTCGTAATCGAAGAAGTGGTATCCTGCATTGCGTTGTCGTATTTTAATTTTTCCCTTTCGCACATTTTATTTCATCATTCTTCGCTATTGTTTTCTTTGTGATACCAGTGTTGCTTCATTTTCAAACTATTTCGCGAAAAAGTTCATGCAAACGGCGCAGTGTACCAAATTATACTCTTATGGTATTTACCTTTCGCATCAAACTTTCTTTTGCATCGCAAAAAATGCTTAAAACTCTATTTTTCTTCAGAACATGGGCATATGAGCCACTTCTTTAAGCATTTACTTTTACTGGCCAAAGAATATTGAATATTTGTAAGTTGTACTTTCTGGAAGATATTCTTTTAAATAATCCACAAAGCAGACGCATTCACGCAAGGAAAGAAAAGTTCCAAATATGGTTACAGAAACATTAGTATATATTTTATAACGTTAGATTTGTTTCTTTACTCTATATTGTGATTCTGCGGGATCCCAATTTGCACAAAAGGCGTTTCCGTACATAGCTGCCAGATAAGTTGCTTTAAAATCTTCAAATTCGTTGGAAAAACTCGTCAATATGATTACCGCAAATCGTCAGTAAGTAAAATTAGTCGTTTTTAAATAAAATACATGTATTTTAATGGGGTAAAATAAAACAAAGCAATTCATAATTGCCTTTAATAAAAATCTACAGCATTTAAACAGTTAACAACAAATACGTACTCTTAAAAATATAAAGTTAATTTCATTTTTATCTCAATATTATTTGATCTTCGTTTGTTAAATAAATTTAATTTTTGCAGCTTCAGATCTTTGTTTTTTGTTTTTTATAAAAAATTTAAAATTTAAAATCTTTTATTTCTCAATATTTCGATAACAATTTGTTATCATCGTCTGGAGAAATTAAATGTTATAAATTTCAATTGAAAAATTATTGTCAAAAAATTCCTATACATAAAAAATTCATACACTAAGAAAAATATTTAGTTCATACACAAAGAAAAATTCTTAACAATATTAACAAACTCAAAAATCAAAATATAACATAATTTAAATTAAACTTATTCTATTATTCTTATTAATTCAACAGATCCAAAAACTTATAGACCACTAACGGATATACCGGGTTTGATAGAAAGGTTAGCACGATCTAATATATTTAATAGGGAAAAATATAGAATGGCTCATAAGTGTTATAATACGTTAGATACATTATTTAGTAAAACTAAGGATAGACTTAATAAAATGGATAATGCTAATATAGTCTATAAAATTCCATGTAAGGGAAATAATCAGGAGAATTGTCATAAAGTATACATAGGAACAACGAAAAACAAATTAAGGACACGGATTGCAGGACATAAATCAGACCAAAAATATAGCCATATTAATTCACAGAAAACAGCGTTATCTTCTTATTGCTCTAGATGAAATCATTATCCAAATTTTGAAAATGTTTCAATAATAAAAACTTAGAGTAATTATAAGAAACGTTAAATGTTAGAAATATTAGAGATTATTAACACACCTGTAAAAAAAAATAATTAATTTTAAAATGGACACAGTTAATTTAGCGCATAGTTATAGGCATTTAGTTAGCAAAAAATTAGCACGTTGAATGTATATATAAGTTTTAATTGTTAGGCTACTTTTACATTGCTATTATAAAAAAAAAAAAAAATGTTAATGTTAATGGTATTATGTGAGCAATATGTGCCATGTTGATTTGCTTAGGGACTTATCCCTAACACAACATGTTCTAATCGTTAACAGGGCATGTGTTGGTTGCAGAATTAGTTTAATTTAAATTACGTTATATTTTGATTTTTGAACTTGTTAATATTGTTAAGAATTTTTCTTTGTGTATGATTTAAATATTTTTCTCAGTATATGAATTTTTTATGTATAGGAATTTTTTGACAATAATTTTTCAATTGAAATTTATAACATTTAATTTCTCCAGACGATGATAATAAATTGTTATCGAAATATTGAGAAATAAAAGATTTTAAATTTTTTATAAAAAACAAAAACCAAAGATCTGAAGCTGCAAAAATTAAATTTATTTAAAGTTAATTTCATAAGAATGTATTCTATGTAATTGTGTATATAGCACATTTTTTAAAATAATATTTCATTTCATAAAAGGTTATATGAAACTTCCTTTTTGGTACTATATTTAAGAGTTATGAACGCGATATTTATTGTATTACATTAAATTACACATCAAAAGTAATTCCCAGTTTCCACTATGCAAGTCTTATTGCTGAACTGATTAACTTTTAGAGAACGGGGTGAGGTATTTTACCTCATCCAGTAAACGAGTTCATACTTGCAATTCGTTTTGCTTTCATATTCGTATGTATACTATTCAAGCTAAAATCAGGGGGCTAATTCTGTCATACGCTTAGGAGCGAGTTTTTACTCGAATGTGCGAGTTTTTACACTTTTGGGATTATCTCATTCGATATCGAGTAAAGGGTTTCGAAATTTCTAGTGATGGCATTCGATAGCGAGTAACCATTCGAATGCAACCGTGCAACTTTTTACTCGTAAGCAAAAGTACTATCGAAAACCAGCCAAACAGAAAAACACAAAAGAAATGTAAATTAAAAATTTGTTTTAAATAGCAATAGTAGTTAAATTAAGTTGAGAATTTTTGGATTTTAAGCCGTTTTTCAATTCATATGATGATGTATATGACGTATATCAACAGGGGGCTAATTCTGTCATTCGCTTACGAGCGAGTTTTTACTCGAATGTGCGAGTTTTTACACTTTTGGGATTATCTCATTCGATATCGAGTAAAAGGTTTCGAAATTTCTAATGATGGCATTCGATAGCGAGTAACCATTCGAATGCAACCGTGCAACTTTTTACTCGTAAGCAAAAGTACTATCGAAAACCAGCCAAACAGAAAAACACAAAAGAAATGTAAATTAAAAATTTGTTTTGAATAGCAATGGTAGTTAAATTATACTGAGAATTTTAGGTTCTTAAGGCTTTTTTCAATTCATATGATGATGTATATGGCGTATATATACAGGTATATGTATATAAAGATGAGTATTGCTAAGAACACAAAAACTTATATTTGAAGTCACATTATATTCAAGAATTAATTTTTGTTCTTTTTTAGAAATTCATACATATGCTTATACATAGTTAAATAGTTGTTTTTTACATACATATTTATTGAATTGTTATTTCTATTTACTTCCTTTTTAATGTACAAACACGCATACATGACTGATTTAAATGAATTGTTATTGTGAACGTATGTGTGTTTATTTAGTTTTTAATGTAAAACAAGTATACAAAATAAACAAATACATACAATTTTCGGCAGTGTTATAAAACACATTTTGTCAGTATTTTGCAATACTGAAGTGATAAGTCGACTCGTTGCGTAACGAGTCACATCATTAGAAATTTACACGATATCGAAATTATTTTCTACTCGATAGTAATTTCGATCACGAATGACGGAATTAGCCCCCTGATTAACTTTGAGAGAACGGAGTGAGGTATTTTACCTCATCCAGTAAACGAGTACATAATTGCATGTACTTGCAATTCGTTTTGCTTTCATATTCGTATGTATACAATTCAAGCCAAAATCAGTTCAGTTTAAGAAATAAGACATGTACAGTGTAAACTGGAAAGAAAGTTCAAAGAAGAATATGAAAAATTGCAATCTTATTTTCTTGTATAGTGGAAATGGGCACTAATCGTTTTTTTTAAATTTGTTAAATAAGTATTTATTTATTCATCAATAACTATCTTGTCCCCTTCAAAGTAATACCCCTCAGATATAATATACTTACGCCAACGTTTTTTCCAATCTTCGAAACACTTCAGAATAATTTAGCCAATGAAACAAGAATTTCCATAGTGCAACGCTTTCATGCTTTAGAGTTCGTTGTTTCCGTCCAAAGAGAATATAGGCGCATGTTTGGCGGCACTCCTGCTAGCAGATGGAGTATAATGAGGCTCGTAAAAAATGTTTACGAGCGTGGCACAATTAAAAGAAGACCTTATCATTGAGATCCCTCAATTCGGATGCAGGAAACTATCGCTGCTGTAGCTGCTGCGACACAATTCAAGCAGCAACGCTTGTTACGACAGTTTCCCAATAAACTGATTTCCTGAGCTCACTGCACCTGATTTTTTTTTTATTTGTGGGGTTATTGCAAAGAAGAAGTTTACAAAAGAAAACCTTCAAATTTGGATGATTTAAAGCAATCTATTCGAACGGTAATTAAAACAAGTTCCGCTGCAACACTCCAGTCAGTAATGAATAACTTTTTCATAAAATGTCGTACATGTGTCACCGATGATTTTTCCATTTGAATGCAATTATTTTCAAAACTCCATGAATTAATTTAAGAAAACTGTATTAGTTTTCAACTGAATTACAAAAGTATAAATTACATAAACTTTACAAAAAGTTATTTGAGTTTCTTAATGTAACAAACTTGATCAGCCGCCCTGTACATAAGAATATGTGCTAATAATTGTGGTTTTATTAAATTGGGAGCACTCCATGGATCACATGTGTTCCGACAACATTGAAAAGGTTAAGTTAAAGCAACCAAAATTCCAGACTTTTAATAGTGCAAAGAAAATTCAATCCATTAGTACTTAAATCAATCCCAAGCGGCGTCTAAAGTACGGCAAGTACGGATTTTCTTAAATCAAGTACGGATTACTTAGTTCATATTAAATCAGTACTTGAAATAAGCCGAAAATGACATTGATTTCAGAAAACCTGAGATCGAATCAATCTTAAAATGCGGTTGATTCAAGAAGTTTAGAGTTGATTTGATCCAGAATCCGTACTTGAGATAAGAACAATTGAGGCTATAGTTATAAATATAAAAAATAAAATAAAAATTATAAATATAAAAAAATATATACAGCTAGTTCTTTTTGTTTCCTAGCTGTATATACTTATGTCGACTTTTTATAGAAGTTATGCTAGTCAACAGTAGACTTGAAAAACTTTAAAAATTAATTTCACATTACATTTAACTACATACAGTAAACCCCGCTTAACTACCTCACTCAAGTTGCTGTAATTTTTGAATAATTGAGCGACTAAGGTATTAAAACGGAGACGCTTAATTACCTCAAAGCGGTAATTATGCAATTACGCTTAAATACATCTACAAAGCATTTATCCAAACGGACTTAAATTAAATCAAAGTCATTACATCCATAATCCAAAATAAATTGCGAACGCAAAAAAAGTTTTCGAAATAATATAAAAACTAACACATTCATATCACAAAAATTATACGTACATATATTTAAGTATGTACATATATAGAAAACAATAACAGGAGTACATGCAAGTATGTATATAATAACAGCGTATCAGAACTTTAAAAAACAAATTAGCTGGATTCACAAAAATTTGCTCTTTAACAAGTATCAAATTTGTCAACAGAGTTGAGTGAATTGGTAGGCAGCGATGGGTTAATAAATGAAGGAATTTTCAGGGAGTTTTTGGACTTGGGATACAATATTTTGGGTAATTACCCAAAATGGGTAATTAAAAGAAAGTTAATAAATCGCACATTTTTGCATGAAAATAAGTGAAAAATAAACGGGGATAGAATATAAAGGATGAATAAACGAAAAAGGCATTTAAGTGATGGGTAAATATACGGGGTATACTGTATTCCATTATTTTAAATAAATTAATGGGAATGCAAAAAGAAAATTGTGCAAATAATATTTCACAGGTAAAACAAAAACTGTTTTTTCTTAGAGAACCTGGTATTTTTGCCCAAAAATTGAGAATCGCACTGCATGGCGAAAATATTTCCCAAAAATATCTGACTCCTCAAACAGCACAGCAAAAGTATTAGAAGAAAAAAAGCTAAAAATCATAAAATAACCATAAAGGTGTTAATAATATTTAGCTGCATACCTTAAGTCAACCACAAGCAAACTTTGCTTTATCTCTAATGTCATGTTAAATTCCTATAAATTCCCAACCCATCATGCCACAACGGCTCTAAGCAGGTTGGTCTAGCGTGGCAGTCAATTCAGTCAAGTTTTACGATCTACGAGTAACTTTTAAGTTTCTATCAACACAGACATAAATGAAGATCATTAAAAGAAGAAGCAGAAGAAAAAATTAAAATCTTACCCGCATCTTGGGGTTTTTCCTTCTCGCACATGTTCGTTCCCTTTTGTTTTTCTTCTTTTCGGTGCAGTGGGCTAAAATGCAAATTTAACATCTTTTAACACATTGTTGAAGCCTTTTAATCATCATCTTTCATCATCATTATCATCATGTTCACCTTTGTTTAAAAATGCAGTTCTGTTGGCATGTCTTTTTTCTTCTTCTTCTTTTGTACATGAAAATATATGTGTTTTGTGTGCGTTTGTGGGCATTTGCACAAGTGCAACTTGCCACATGCATCTTCATTGTTAGCTAGTTGCATTCTTCAACGTTCAGGTGTTAAAATTCACATAATTCTGTTAATGCTCATCGATGTCGCTTTGTTAAGCCGTCTTTTCGTTTATAATCGTGCAAGACATTCTCTATTAATTTTAAAGAATTATTTTCTTTTAGAAGAATAACAACAACTCTGGGAGTTTTTAGTTTCATGTCGTTCGTGCAAACACTTGTTGGCTCTTTGAGAATTATTTATCACAAAATATTTACATTCTAACAAATGTTTGCATGCGATTTTATTCCACATGAAATGGATTTTTTCTGAAAGATTGTCAATTCATTAGATAAAATTTGTTTTATTCTTCTGCCGCCGCCATCAATTGTTCTTAACAGTTACTTAGCTAATGTACCATTAAGTATAATCCAGGATGAAAATAGTATTCCAATACTATATCACAAATATAGACGGGCGAATGATAAGGCTATCAATCCTAATTTTTTGTGTAATACAAATAGATACGATAGAAGTCTAAGTATTAGAGAACTTCGAAGTAAAAATACCACAAGAATTCTGGTGGATGCATAAATAGTAATATATTTTTAATTTGTTAAATTTTTGTTGAACTTTATAATTTTTTTTTAAATTAAAAATTTTTTGGTTTGGTAGTAATATATTTTGTTTTTAAGCCTAGACCTTAACTTTTAACCTAACTTTAGAAACATATACAGCCCAACCACGAATAACAATTCCGTAAGGGTTTTTTCTCTTTTCCCAATCCTCTTATTACATTCAAAATTTCCTTGTGAATTTTTCTTTTGCCATCCCTGTTTTATCAATATCGAAAGGGAAAAATATTCGGCGGGGAAAAAACAGATATTCTAGAAACATATGTTCATTATTTTTTCATTAAAAAATTTTCACTTGTAAATAGATTGGGAGCTAACAAAAAATGTAAGTATTTTTATAATATAAATATAAATTTAATAATCAAAACTTGTTTTTGAAAAGTCGAAAACTACAAACAAACAACAAAGCCACCATTTACTTAATTTAATGGAAGCAAACCCGAGCATTGCCCGTGGATTTTTTAAAGGCAATAAGGACGTGCTTGCGCGATTTTGGCAAAAAGCTGAAGATGAGCTAAATTCTATGGGACCTCCAGTTAAATGTATTGCTGTATGGAAAAAAGTTGGTGTATTTTGGCAAGTTATTTACTGGTTATACATGTGCGTTACAAGGCTTCACAAAACCTAAAAGATAAAAAATCCACTGGAGGTGGACCAAGCAGAGAACAGAAGCTTTCACAAACAGAAGAAGCGATTTATAATCTAATAGGAATGAAAGCTTCTGTTGAAGGTGTCTCCGTAAAATCTTTTGGTCTCAGTTCTCCTGAAACAGAAAAAATTACAATCTTAAACATTGAAGATTTTCCTCCTTTAGGCGATGTAACTGACAATGAAATGAGCATTGAAGAAATCACGCCATTAAAACTTCCTAGAACAACAGGTCCAACTAAATTTAAAACTTCAAATCCCAAAAAACTGGAAGAGAAAACGGACACTCAAAACGTACTTGAAGCCGAACTCGAAATTCAGAGAGATCTTTTGGAAAATATAAAATTAGTTGCAGCAAATCAAAAGGAGCAGGAACAAACAACAAGGAAAATATACAGGTCTCTCGATAGAATGAATGACCTGAACAAAAAGCATTTTACAGAAATGGAAAGAACTTAAACGGGAAGAAATTAAAGAAATGTGCCGCCACAATTTGTTCATGAAAAAGCTGAGGCGCAGGAAGTTGAGTATAAATTAGAAAAAAAATAAGCTGCAAATGGAAATTGAACAATACAGAAGTTAACAGTCAGGTACGTATTACACTCTACTTGATAGTGATGCAAATTTATATTGCTTGGTTTATTTCAAAATAAATATTAAAAATTTTGGTATTCTAAATTTTCCTTTTTACAGTTTTTGGCTCAAATTCAATTTAGATGTAACAACCAATCTGGATCTCACAACTTTTTACGTAACCTTCAGTACAAAACTATTTTTTATAAAATGTATAAAAAGCTATATTTATATTAAAAAAATTAACTGTTATTGTTAGTTTTTAAACTTTTTATTTACTAGTTATTTAAGTTTTGACTAGTGCCTTGAATTCCACTGCCATTTTTTTTAAACCATAATTTAAAGTTAAATTAAATAAAATTTTTTTTTTAAATAAATATAATAAAAATTTACAATAAACTGTGTTATATTCAATACAGTCCTATATTATTACGGATTGTTTGAGCAGCGGCTTGATATTGGTTTGAAACTTCTGGAACCAGTTAAGTGATTGCATAAATTAAATAGAGCAATATTATATGGTATTTACTTACAGTGACTGAGGCAATTGAAGTGGATTCGACGCATCCCGCAAATGTCGGAAATACTCTCTGCAACAATTCGAATAGCTACACTGTGCATTTTTTATTTATTTTTTTCTCTTTTATTTTAATAAATTTATAGCACACGAAAAACTTTCTTATTTCTTTAACAATTTGTCACACAAAATAAAAAGCAAATAATAATCAAAACAGCTGTTTCGAATTTTGATGTTGCCAAACCAAATTAATTTTTTGCTCCCTAATTATTTATGATTGGAGGAATTTTTTTAGAGGAAAATATTTTCCTTGTGAACAAAATTCCTTGAGAATATTCATGATTGGGCTGATAATGTTTTTTTATAATTTTCATTACAAATAAATTAATTTTTTCGCTTAGAGCGAGATTAATATATTTTATTAAAAAACAAAAAGCAAAAACTAATTGGTGCTGCCCACTCGGGACATTGTATTTATGTAAATATATATACGAATAAACAAACTTAAAAAAAAAAGTTACTTAGCCAATGTTTGGGTCAATTCTCTAGAAAAGTTTTGTTTTTTCAATCGGCTACATCTTTATTTATTTTTTAAGCATTTAATTATTTAATTTAAGCATTTAATTATTTATTATAGGTACTCAAATCTTAATACTAAACATAAAAAATAAAAAAAAAATTACTTTTTACTTAATTCCGACCAAAAGTTTTATTATGCGGGAACCAGCGTTGTCAACTTTTAAAATTCAAAACGCACCAAAATGGGAGAAAAATCGCGTTTTCTCAATGTTATAAATTTAAAACTCATATTTGAATTTAACGTATTATAGCGTTTATTTTGGGCTTTTAATTGTTTTCTTGTGCTTTATTGAATTTAAATTATAACGAATAATTTTGAAGTGCATATGTTTTGTTTATATAACTAATATTACTGTACTAATTGTAACTCCATGCCTGTTAACATATGTTCACTGACGTTTGATGTTTCGCGGACATTTGTTCAGCTGACGGAACTTAACGAATAGTACAGAATATTAACGGTTTATTGAAATGCGTCAGTATCAAGCGTCAGTAGTTAACCAAGATTTGGAGGGTTTAGGAAGAATAGAATTGTGTAAGATATTATTTTGAATGTTGAATTATGATTTTATATTAATTTCCTTGAATTGCTTTAGATAATAAAACCAACTAAAGGGCTAACCAGCCTTGCCAACGATACCTGATAAATTCAATTTTGTGTTGCGTTTTATTATGGTTCTATTCCTATTGCAGCCGCAATACTCAAAGAAAACGCACTAAATATTTGTTTTATTAATTTTATACGTTTTTCACAAAAATTTTAAAAATCGGTAGTATTTGCATTAAATTAATTTATTAAAAGCATAGAAATTTCCTTTTTACTTAATGTGGTGCCTGCAGAACACAGGCGTACAACTCGTCTACAAAATTTGCGTGGAAAGCAATCTGAAAAAATTCTTTTCAAACAAATTTTCCAGATGTGTTACACTTACACCGCTTTCACGCAAGTTTACTTTGAAAAGAGAGTGAGTTTCTTCCCTTGCTAGCACTTACTGCTACTTCCACTATTTCGAATAAAAATTTTCATTCGCATAAAAACATTTGAAACAAAAACAAAATTTGAAAAATTGTTTTTCTTTTAAATGTATTTATGCGATTGAAAATATTTATTCGAAATAGAGAAAGTGGCAGTTAGTTCAAGACAAGCGCTGCCAAAACGAAGATTTTACCTTAATTTTGAAGATTTTATAAGCAAAATAGATTTGAAGATATATTTCCTAAAATTAAGATTATGAAAAAATGTTACTCAGCTGTTTACTGGTTCCAAACTTTTTGTACGCTACATATACACAAATGTATACACCTAGTTACGAGTATAGTGTAATTGACGCATAGTGCTATACGACAAAATGTAATAACTTTTTGCTATTATTTAAAGATGCTGGATGAGCTTTTCAGAGCTTTTCAGAGCTCCACCGAAGCCGTCTCCATTTTAACTGACACATAGTCAGATCGGTTATAGTGAAGCCCAGCTACACTTTCCACAGGCTCCTCAGGTTAGCTGACCTGATTGCACTAGATTTTTTTGAGTTATGTCAAGCAAGAGCTATAAAAAATAAAACCAAGGAACTTGACCCAGTCCATTGAATAACAAATGAGGTATTCCCAGCCGCAATAAATAAGATTCTGATCAGGTATCACGATCATGGGTGCCGTTTATCATGTCATAGTCTATCATCTTATCATATATTATAACTTCTCCAAAAAATACATATGTAAATAAAATACATTGATGAAAAAACTTGTTTATATTTTTTTCGGCAGCTTTGTACTACTCGTACGAGTACTAATTTTGAAAAGATGTTTTATTGAATTAAGTTTTAGCTTAATATTTTCACTTTGATCTCATTGTTATCTTAAAAAAATCATCATTATGTAATAATTAACAAACGTTACTTGCTGAGCTTGGCACAAGAAAAATCACAAGAAAACCCTTTTAAGATTTTTTCTTCCAAATTAGGATTTTTTTTTGGCGAATGAAGAGTTTACGATACAAATATCTGGCACCATTGCTCGAGATATTACAAAGTTAATTTTCCGTGTGTGTTATTGTACGCTGTTGTTGATGAAACCTGCAACTTTTGCATACTTGTTAAACTTTTATTGAATGTATTACAGATATATAGTGCAAAAAGTTGTTTCTTATACTAGAACCGAAAGTTATGTTGAAATTGATATGATGCCACCGAAAATTAAAAGACGCACCGAAAATTGGAAAAAAGCACACCGGATAAGGATTTATTCGCACAAAAAATTTCAAAAAGTACCAAAAACGATGCGAAACGCAGCGAGTTGACAACGCTGGCGGGAACTATATCGGTAAAACTACCTATTGAACGCTCTGATGGTGGTAAAGGTATCTCTTCTTTTCAACCGAGTGTGGCCGCCAAATTTAGCCTACTGCGTGCAAGAGGGTTTGGGTGATTTTCCAGCTAACTGATATATGTACCTTATCGCGTACTTTGAAAATTTTTCTTTTACCAGCGGAACACTCAGATCCTTATGAATTTGTATCATAGAGCGGCAGCAATCGTTCGAGGAATTTGCCTCAACAATGCCACCATGGCGCTGAGTCGTAATTATGTATGTAGCTCTAAAAAAAATGTATAGAAATAGAAAAAATATATTATTTTTTCCACAGTTCATGCAATTTTTTTTTTTTTTTGAACTCATTCAAAGAAAACTGTAAGAAAATAATTATATCTCAAACAGGTTTTCTGCGATTAGATGTTATATCAAAACCCCTTAATGTAATATAAAATTAACACAATAAATATAATATGAAATATTTAATACAAAGCAATTCTTTAGAATTGTTCCACAAATAATAAGTTAATTGACTTGCACTAATAAATTTATTAATTTGCACTTTTTCATCGACTTGCACCTTCTACACAAAAACAATTTTTTAGAATTGTTTTAAACTAAACTAATTGCATTTCCGGCACACGCCGATATTTTTTGATTATTTTAAATACTAAAGCAACTGACCAAATATGCAAGATAAAGAAAATAATTAATATAAATATACCGGTGGAAACATAAACAAGAGAGTCTATTTTTGAGTGTCAACTAGTCTAAATAAGTTTAGCTTTAAGTTTAGTTTTAACGAATAAATAAATAAATAAAGAAAAATATTTTTTTTTTCTCCGAATATAAAAGACTCAGTTTCATAATTTTCCCTTTATTATTTAAGTTTTTTCCTAAATGCCAAAATAGTGCATACTTTGAGGGGCCATGCAGTCCACAATTTTGTCCTGGATCTCCAAAGGATTTCCCGTCGAATATTATAATTGATTTTGCGGAAGTCGTTTGTCACTTTTATGATTTTTGCAACGGGTTTTTGAATAATGAGCAACTGAGCGTTGATTGAGTGTTATTTTACTTTTTTGGTTCCTAAAACTATGGCCGACGTCCTAAATGCAAGTTGCAATGCATATTTACAATGCATACACTTCGTAAACGCATACGCAAAATTTCTGGCAACGTCCAATGTTCCTAATCGTTTGGCAACTCATTGTAATGAGTATCAGCTGTTAGAATTGCGCATCATTTTTATTTTTTATGCAAAAATTTTTATTTTTGATTCTCCGGATTTTTATTGTCCTTAACAAGGCGAATTCACTACCAGGTGAACTTAACAGCACAGGTGATTATTTTTTGCTTCTCGCGTTTTTCCCAATGAGACTGTCAAATTTTGTTTCTTTTGTTTACAAACTTTTTCGCGCCCTTTTAATCTGAAGGTTTTTTTGCATGATTTAGTGCAATTTCAAGAAATTTGTGTGAATTTAAAAGTGAAAAACTAATATAATCTGTGATTTTAATTACAAACAATTATAAAAGCTTATATTAACGTTTATATAAAATTTTTTCCCAGCTGAGCAATCTTAAGCGAATTTAGATTATGACATTCACGATATGTTTTACAATACCAAAATTCGCCTTTCCGCTTGCATTCACCTGTATAAAGTCGCCTTGGTCCTTAATAAAAGTTGCCTTTTCTTTTCTCCTTTTTAATAAGTTTCTTTAGCAAATCATTTCCAAATCATTATCAAAAAAATGGATAAATCATTTTTCGCTACCTTCATTTTTCCAAAAACAATTTATTCAATTGTATAACATGTGTTTGGTATGCGTTTTATGTATGAGCGACGTTCCTAAATGCCGATAAAATGCAAAAAATTTCTCTGCAACGCAAGGTTGCACCAAGGCGAATTTATACAGGTGAATGCAAGCGGAAAGGCGAAATCAGTACTATATATTTTGTTATTGTAAAATATATAGTGAATGTCAAAATCTAAATTTGCCTAAGATTGTTCAGCTGGGAAAAAATTTTTTATAAACGTTAAATATAAACTTTTATAATTGTTTGTAATTAAAATCACAGATTATATTAGTTTTTCACTTTTAAATTCACACAAACTTCTTGAAATTGCACTAAATCATACAAAAAAAATCTTCAGATTAAAATCGCGCAAAAAGTTTGTAAAGAAGAGAAAAAAAATTTGACAGTCTCATTGGAAAAAACGCGAGAAGCAAAAAATATTCATCTGTGCTGTTAAATTCACCTTGTAATGAATTCGCCTTGGGTTGCACTTAAGACATGTTTAGCATTGCATTCGCATTTTTTTAAATTATGCATTACAACTTGCGTTTAGTAAGTCGACTATTGTTTTAATAGATTTCTTTAAAAATAATAGATTTCTTCAAAAACAGTAATTAAAGTTTCCTGAGTTTAGGCGGTTTACCGTCTCTTGACCCTATCCTAATTACTTTAATAAATTTTTATATAATCTATGTCTATCAGGAGGCTTCACTCTACCATTTATTAAAAAAATTCAAATCGGACCAGCACTTCCAGAGATTACCTTGTGCAAACATACAAACTTTTGCTCTTGCATATTTGACGTAAATTTTTGAACTTTATAAAACTAAAAAATAGAATACTTTTAATAAAACGAAATTAGCAATGACATTTTTCTTATTAATGTTTAATAAAGTGTGTTAGTAATAAAGTCCTTAAATTTTAGTTATAAACTATTAATAAAATGAATAATATATTGCAATTCACTTTAAGTAGCAGTCTGCAGCGTTGAGGGCAGTTTTGACTGATTTTCACAAGTTTTAGACGTATTTTGAGTTGCCGTATCTGTTAAAAGACTCAAAACTGTTTCGCTCATTTTTGCCCGAAATTGTAAATTTTGTAGTTCGGACATTTTTTTCATTTGTGGCAAAAAACTAACTAAAAAATTGTAGTCAAAGTCACCGATATGATCCAGTTTGTTACAGCGCGTAATATCCTGTCGGGTGAACTTCATGAGTTTTTGTTCTTCTTTGCCCAAATCTTGCAAAAATTGAACTTTTTCCTGGGTATTTTGCGAACATTTGCATTTAGGCGCTGTGGCAGTAGACGGAATGCCAGTGGAAGCTGAAGTCTGCTCGCTGGTATTGTTGATTGAAAATGTCGCGCACAATCTTGAGGCTGCCTTAGGTGTGGCAATGCTTTCAAATTCTTCGAAAAGTAAATCATTAGCAGTATCATCATCATCGTCTTCATCTTCATTGAAGTTTTGATTAAATTCTATGTAATGGCTGGGCTCCAATTTAATATCGGCCACTTTATGAATACTTTGTTCTGGCATGCTGCAGGTATTATAAGCGTCATCTAAATGATTTGGGTCATTCGTACTAGGATTGTTGATTTCAGTGTCAATTGAATAATCATTCAATTGTTTGCTTTCATTGAGAAAAGTTAGGTAAGGAAAATAAATCCATTTGCTCTTGTAATTGGCTAGATGAGTTTTATAATCGCCCATTAGTTTTTCACTTTGTAGGCGACGTAAATAACGTCTTACTTCGGCGCGATAAGCGTCACGTAAATTTTTCCATTTTCGTTTGCATTGTTTCACTACAATAATAAAGCAAAATGAGTGTAGATACATATTTATATTTAGCAAAACAGATACATATGTATGTATGTAGACACGATTTTATATGAAAAAGAAATGCAAAAAAAAGTGATGTGTGCTTGTTTTTCGTGTTCATCTACTCGTACGACATACATACCATCAGCTCCAACATTCTCTGCAACTTCTTGCCACAGTTTTGGCAATAATTGTCGCGCCTTTAGACGACCATCCCAAAGAGCCGGTCTCTTTTGCACTTCAGCGATTAAACGCGGTACATCGACTACTTTCGACATTTTTCGCTCAACTAAATTCTATTTCGTTCGATTTCATTTCAATACCAGCATGACGCTCTCAATTAATGAGGAACGAAATAAACGAACGAAACGAGACCAAACAAAGCGACAACGAAAAATAATAAACAAGCATACACTTATACGAGTATACACATTAGGGTGGGTCTGAAAAAAAAACGAAAAATTGTTACAGTAATTTAGTAAACTCGAACCAACAAGGCAGCTTTAAACAGCAAGTTAAAAGGCAACAATACGAAATAACTAAATATATTTAACTTTTACGCTTTAATTCTTTTACCAAAACGGAATATTTTCAAGTAAAGGCTAATATTGAGTTCATTATTTCGTGCGAAATTCTTTCAAATTGCATACAAAAGTGTTTAGTATGAAATATCTCCGAAATAAGTTTAGAAATGTAGTACTGAGTTTTTAAAGCGAAAAACACACATAATGTATCTTCAACATGTTTTATTTTAAAATTGTTTCTGGGACTATTTCTTTTTTCATCTGCGAAATAACATAAGCAAAGCTTTTTTCGCACGAAATACATACACGTATACTTAAAATTAAAAAAGAAACATGAATAAGAGAACAAGTAGACAACACTGAGTACATCTCAATTTTTCCGTACGAAATAAGTAATGTTGCTGAACATTTTGCGCACATTAAATCTCAATACTAGGCTTAAATCATTCAATAAAATTTCACAAAACACTGATATCACCGCATTTTTTTAATATTACACACCTCTATTTTTGTAGTATAATATTTAAAAATAATAAAACTTCTGAACAAACTTTTTCTGTTTATGAAAATAACTTTCTGTCTTTATTTATAGTTTTCAGTTACAAACTTCATTTTTTCGAAATTGTCAATCGCTATTAATGGTTAGTTCAGTGTTGTATTCATAATCATTAATTAATCGCAGTGTTGTAAGTGTTTTGCTCCAAAACACGTAGTTTGAGGTGTTTTACTCTTTTCAAATATGTATAGGAAAACATGTTCATTTCTACATGTTTTGAGCAAAACACCTTAGTGGAAACACACTATTAACATTAATTTAGAAAACTCGTACCAACAAGGCAGCTTTAAACAAGTAGTAGCAAAATTACAATAAATAAAGCGCCAAAAAGCATCACATGTATTTTGTTGGTAGAATTTTCGAAAATTTTCAAAATTTTGTTTTACTTTTGTTTGAAAAAGCAAGGAAGTCTATGAGTTTGTGGCAAATTTACGCAAAGAAAACGAAATACAGCTGTGCTTATACCACCACCCTATTAAAACTGGCTTGAGTACCAAGCGGCTTTAACGTCTATAAGGTGGCAGCGCTAGAGGAAAATTACAACAATACAACAGAAAAACGCATGTAGTAGTATTTTTTTCTCTGCACGGAATGTAAACAATGTCATCTACACAAAAGTTATTTCAAGGCAGCTTTAATAGGTAGTGGCAGAATTACAATAAATACAAGCCGTGCTGGGGAACAGCTCTCGCTTCATCGTAATCAAGGTGCATTAACGTATACGCGGTGGCAGCACTACGGCATGTGACTTTGCTTATGGCAATATAGTAAGCTATTTACGTCAAATGTATTGTTTACATTTTTGAAAGTGAATTTAGTGTTTTATTCTGAATTAAATTATTTTGTGAACATATAAATAACTCAAATAAATATAATTTATAATTATGAAAAGGTACATTCATAGTTTATAATTGTGAAAATAGTTACAAATATTTTTGATAAACATAGATTACCACATGCCTGTTTTTGTTGTATTGTTGTAATTTTTCTCTAGTGCTGCCACCGTGTATACGTTAATGCACCTTGATCGTAATTATTTCTTAAGTGCTGTCAGGCTAGTCGTTTATGTTTAGCCTTCGAGAGTTTTCCGTCTCACTCTAATTGCTTAACTGTCTACCTCAACAAAATGTATTAGTTTACAGTTTTAGTGTGGTATTTCGTTGTTAACCACGTGGCAACTTCTTATGCGAAGGCATAGGTCGGTACAGTTAGTCACAGCGCCGCAAAAGAAATACTGTTAATACCATCGTGAACATAAGGTCTACGTTACTACATTCTGTGCATCCTATACTTTATTTGCAACTGTATAGTTATAAATACAATACAATAAATACAACACCAAAAACATCAAAATGTATTTTGTTGGTAGAATTTACGAATAGTTGTCAAAATTTTGTTTGAGAAAGCAAGGAAGTCTATATGTTTTTGACAAATTCACTAAAAGGAAACGAAAGCCAGCTATGCTTATACCACTGGCGTATTAAAGCTGCCTTGAGTTCGTTAATATTGTGCTTCATACGATGAATTTATGCTACGAATATTTGCCGGCGAATTCGTCGCTATAGGCGAAATTCGTCGCAGTTGTGTTCCTAGTATTATGTATTACACCAATCAAAAAACTATAAACCGCTTGTTTTCTATGTTTCCCAGCTATCTATAAGTTGACATTTCGTAGAAGCTACCCTTATCAGCAGTGTTGTCAACTTTGAGATTTCAAAACTCACCAAAATGGAATAAAAATCGCTCTATTTCAACAAAAACGCACCAAGTATAGAATTTTTATTTCGAAACCTCATGTTGTATAAAAAGTATCATATTTTTGTATTAAGAGCATACCAATGGAAATACATTTACAGCCTGTTCGACGATATCGAATGAAAATGTATGCGAAAGAAAGCTAGTCACTCACATTCGAATAAATTTGGTTTCGTCTATGTCACTATTGTTCGTTCGCATGAACTTATGTATTTTAATCGAATTTTGACACATCGTTCGCATAGAATAAAGTTAGAAAAACCCAAATCAATTTTGTTTCGTCTAGTGTGCGAATGAACTTATCCTTTCGACATCGGCGAACTGGCTGTTAATAGGCTAGTAGACGATCAAACTATGCTTGGCAGCACCGCCTGTTCACATACATTCAAACTTCTTCAATAGCCAAAATTCGTGAACGTCATACTTGGCCTATTAATCCTATCGTTAAAATAATTATGGCGTTATTTTATATTATTTGCTATTTAGTAATATTTTCAATGATATTCGCTGTCGATCAAACTCAGCTTCTGTTTTTACAGTCTTTTATCAAGTACACAAAAACATAGCTGTTTACCATCTCTAAAATTGTTCAAATATTAATATATCAAATATTAATATATTTAAATGAAAATATAATGTAATTATTACATTTAGAATAATCATTTATATATAAATTATAACATGAGTTTAAATTATATTAATTTTATTTAAGCCCAGTTTTTGAATTTATGTTTAACTACAAAATTAGTCAATTTTCATTTTATTTTAAGTTGTATTTAAATCCAAATTCAATTTTTTCAGTTTTAAGTAATTGCTTTTATGTACATATTTAAATGCGATGAAAGTGTGGTAGCTTCACTTAAATTCGAAATATTATGGAACAGCTGTTTGTTATTGGAAGCACAGAAAAATTCTTAAAGAAAAATATTAAATGTAGCAACGGTATAGAAAAACTTAATGATTGCATTTCATATGATTTATTCTTAATTAAATATTATATTTTGATATTATTTAGCACAAGATTAGCAACTAATTTTAAAATATCATCAGTTGCTCATATCGCACCCTAAATGCAAAAGGGTCACAATTCAAAATATTAAAATTTCAGGAGACAAAAAACTGTTTATGTAAGAATGATTGGAATAAAGAAATATAACAAAATAAAGAAAATAGTATTCCATTATGAAAAAATCCAATATTGAAGAAGGTTTTGCAATAGTATTTTTTCAATTTTTTTATATTATGTTTGCGAAAACTATACTATGGTATACTTATGCAAAAAGTTCTATGTTTGAAAAAAGGGTCAAAAAGGGTATTTTTAAAAAAGTGTCATAAAAAGTCCGAAAGACATAAAAAATTGTCAAATTGTCAATCTAGTATCAAAAAGGCAACACTGTGTGTATATATCAATTTTTAGTATAGTGTTTGAAATTTTTTTCAAGGCTTTAAACTATTGCAAATCACATCAAAAATTTTGGCAATCGAAATATTTTTACAGTATGAGATTTGGAATCGTAATACTGGAGCCTCCCTAATGATGTACATACATATACGCATTCAATTGCTAAACTCATGTCCAAATATACATCCATACACACATAGTCATATAGTCAACGAGTCATTCACACACTTCGGCATAATCGATAAAAAGAAACTTAACGAAGTCAACCAGCAATTGCTCGTTATTCAACTACGCAAAAACGCTTTCAAATTTTCTCTTTGTTTTCTCGCAATAAAAAGTCTAACAAAAATCACGAATACACCCCGCCCGTCGGCATTTTATTAAAAAGTAAAACTACAATCGACAAATTCGTTCATAATAAAAATTTTTATTTTAAGATGTAACGCTTTGTGTTTATATAATTAAATTTGTTTATAGTATTCGAAGGACGATTTATTATTTCAGGGAAAAATTCACCTATTTCGCGTTTGTTGACAAAAGGTAGTGAAGCAATTTGTGGAGAGGGAAACATGGTGTTAATGTGCAATAGCAGCCGAGAACAATTTGTTGTTCTTTAATAACATACGAGACTAATTCATCCGACATAACATCTATAGCATTCAAGGTGAATTTATACTGATGAATGCAAGGTGCATTAACGTATACACGGTGGCAGCACTAGAGAAAAATTACAACAATACAACAAAAACAGACATGTGGTAAGCTATGTTTATCAAAAATATTTGTAACTATTTTCACAATTATAAACTATGAATGTACCTTTTCATAATTATAAATTATATTTATTTGAATTATTTATATGTTCACAAAATAATTTGTATATGCTTAATTCAGAATAAAACGCTAAATTCACTTTCAAAAATGTAAACAATACATTTGACGTAAATAGCTTACTATATTGCCAGTAGCAAAAAATTGTAACATGCCGTAGTGCTGCCACCGTGTATACATTAATGCATCTTGGTGAATGCAAGCGGGAAGGCGAATTCAGTACTATGTATTTTGTTATTGTAAAACATATCGTGAATGTCCAAATCTAAATTCGCCTGAGATCAAGGCGAATTTATACAGGTGAGTGCAAGCGGAAAGGCGAATTCAGTACTATGTATTTTGTTATTGTAAAACATATCGTGAATGTCAAAATCTAAATTCGCCTAAGATTGTTCAGCTGGGAAAAAATTTTATATAAACGTTAAATATAAACTTTTATAATTGTTTGTAATTAAAATCACAGATTATATTAGTTTTTCATTTTTAAATTCACACAAATTTCTTGAAGTTGCACTAAATCATACAAAAAAATTTTCAGATAAAAACGGCGCGAAAAAGTTTGTAAACAAAAGGAAAAAAATTTTACAGTCTCATTGGAAAAAACGCGAGAAGCAAAAAAGAATCAGCTGTGCTGTTAAGTTCACCTAGTAATGAATCCGCCTTGGGTGAATGCAAGCGGAAAGGCGAATTCAGTACTATGTATTTTGTTATTGTAAAATATATCGTGAATGTCAAAATCTAAATTCGCCTAAGACTGTTCAGCTGGAAAAAAAATTTTATATAAACGTTAAATATAAACTTATAAACGTTAACTATAAACTTTTATAATTGTTTGTAATTAAAATCACAGATTATATTAGTTTTTTACTTTTAAATTCACACAAATTTCTTGAAATTGCACTAAATCATACAAAAAAATCGTCGTGAACAAAAAAAAAAATTTGACAGTCTCATTGGAAAAAACGCGAGAAGCAAAAAATAATCACCTGTGCTGTTAAGTTCACCTAGTAATGAATTCGCCTTGGTTTAGCAGTTAAATGTGAAAGAGAACACGACCACAACTTCAAGCAAAAACAGCTCAGAGGCAACGACAGCTGCAGCTTCATAAACTATCAAGGCTCAGTTAGCCAACTGGAATGTAATGTAAATGGAATGTGGTAGTAACGTAAAGTAAACTTAAGACGTAAGTGCGATTATAGAACGTAAAAACGTAACATATGTTTTTGGAAAAAATTTAACTACTAATAAAAGATTTATGGGAATGTACACAAAAATAAAAATGAATTTTAAAAAAACTTCAAATATTTTATGCAAAAGTTTATTAAAACAAATTTGGGATTTATGAATATAAATATATATAGGTACATCCTACCTAGCAAACACTAATTGAGAATAAATTGAAATCAAACGTTTTCTCAAACGACAAACGTTTGATACTGATTCGAGTTCAAATTAAAAAACCTAGTATTGTCAACCAAAAGGGGAAATTACTTTCAAATTGAGAAATTTATTTATTCCAAATGTAATTCTCAAATGTTTTTCAAATGTGGATTGTGGTGTGTAAAATATATTAAAACTATTTTTTGCTTTACAAATCATTTTTCTTTTAATTTCAATTTTTTATTATTATTATTTAATTTATTATTATTTTTTTCCTAGTCTTGAAATTCTCGAAAGGATGAAGTATTTGGTTCCCCTTGATTCTAAATCTCGCTGAAATCGGGCCATCTATTTATATCTTATTATTTCACTTCTTTATGTGCTCCTTCATGCGTTTTTACTTGTTAAAAAAAATTTGTTTACATCGAATAGCATATTGCTCACAAACAAATCACATTTATTAATTTTTTTCCTAATTCTAATTTTTTTTTTTTTTTTTTTTTTGTTAATGAATTTAAAATTTTAATATTTTTTCAGTAATTGGTGCCACATTTGTTTTATGTTTTGTAGTTACACTCAATATCAAATTAATAAAACATTGAGTATCAAATGTTTATATTCAAACGATTTTTGAATTTAAACTCGAATCTTAAAGTCAATCATTTGAAAAAGATTTGAAAATTATGGTTGATATCATGTGATAGTCATTTTATATCAAATGTTTTATTTCGTGTTTGTTGGGTAGTAAAGAAAGAGAAAATCGAAAAAATGTATACATAAAAAAAAAACGTTTGAATAGTGTTGTTACTGAAGCGTAAATAATTACGTTTAAGCGATTTATGTAGGCAATATTGTTTACTTTCTTTTACTACATTGATTTAGATTAGTTAATAGTTTACATATACATATGTAGAATATACTATTTTTTATAAATAAATTCTTTCACCTCAAGGTCCTTTTTTTCAATTTTATCATTTTATTTTTCAATTTAACATATGTGAAATATATGTATTTCAATCATAAATGGGCTTCGCTCTAATCATTACGCGTACCACACTCACGAATATTACCAATGTGAATGAAATAAATTTAATGGACCACCGAATAATATTTTTTGTGCTGATTATGCACAAAAATTAATGAATTAAAAAAAATGAGAAAGATATCAAAATTTTAACAATAAAATAAAATAATTTTTTTTAATTGAGCCTGTACAAGGCAGCTTTAAACAGGTAGTGGCAGAATTACAATAAATACAATATCAAAAAACATCAACATATGTATATTTTTTTGGTAGAATTTACGAACAGTTATCCAGTTATCAAAACTTTTTTGAAAAAGCAAGGAAGTCTATGTGCTTTTGACAAATTTACGAAAAGGAAACGAAAAACATCTGTGCTTACCACCACTACCATAAGCAAGCCACATACCACTACCGTAAGCAAGCTGCCTTGCGCCTGTTGATTCAGTTTGAGAAATAAAATTAGATTTTAATAAAATAAAAGCTGATTTCCTTAATTTGTATGATCAGACATATTCGTGCTTCAATTCTTATCACATCATGTAGGCAGTACGATTACAAAATATTTAACATGAGTGCATATGAATATTAGTTTCTTGTGTGCACACATCATAGTGAAAAATGCATGCTCACTACCTTTAATTGCATTGGCATTGCTTAATGTATTTAATTTCTAGCATACTAAATACAATTTTAAAAACTAAAGTTGTGAGGTAATGAAATAAATTGTGCTATTAAGTGCTTTTTATATCACCATGTTGACAACACTTAAAAAAAATGTAACGTAAAAATGTAAGAAAATTCTATTTTCTACAGGTTCATACATTCTGATTACGTTACATTACATTTCAATAACCGTTCTAACTGCTTTACACATAACAAAACCGATCAGCTGTTTAATTACGTTACTTTTACATTACATTCCAGTCGGCTAACTGAGCCTTCAGTTAATGTTTTTTTATTTCGTGTGTAAAAATACCTTTCAGAAATTAAACTCCTATTCTCCTAGGAGTAGTGTTTCGTCTTTCGTTCTGTACACACGTGTTTTTCATTGTCGTCCGTGTTTTCTGTACTTATACTTATGTTTATTATCAATTTCTAAAGAAACGAAATTATACCGGAATAGGTACAGATAACTATATAAAGCTTTTCATCATTTCATCAGAACAATAATACCTTTATTATATTATTGTTAACAATATTGTTTTTAATACTTTAGCACTAGATAAGCGATCAGCGTGCAATAATCAATACTAATTGCAATAAGAAAGTTGTTTTAATTATATACTTATGTATTAGGAATGGACTTATTCCACTTTTAAAAGAAATCTGTTTGCGATACCATTGTACTGCAAAACTGTTTTTGTTCACTTTATTTCAAAAAATAACTGATTATTGCTATAGAGAGAAGGTGTCTGTAGCTCATTAAAACTACCGTTAACTTAGTTTTATTTAAAAAAACAGTTCAATTAATTATATAAATATATAGAATAAAAAAAAAATATATACATAATAAATACATTTATAAATTATACAGTAAGCTAACAAATAAACATACGAAACACACAAAAGCCGAGAGATGGACCAACTGACTCTCGTACAGCCAAACAAAAATTTTTAGTGACGATAATTTTTAATTTAATAATACGATAAAATATAACATATGTACATATACACAGCTACATATATGGTTTGTATTGCAGGTGTCCGCATAATATTTATGCAAAAAAAATTATGTATACAAAGATTTGTAAAATAAACACAAAATGCTTTAATGATTAAGACAAGTGCTTTAATTTGATTTCATAAACATAAGAAATGCTTAAAAATTTGATAACATTCAATAAGCCTGGCTAGCTATAATAATATTTAAAAAAAAACCACTTTAATATAATTATGTCTATTTAACATTTTTATGCTAAGAGAACAAAAACATAAGCAGTTCTTAAAACAAATCTGAGTTTGAAATTATTCAATAAGCCCACCCACCCAGTACAACAATATAAACACAAACCTAAAACGCATTAAAATATGCGTTTATGACTAATCAGCATTTTGTATACGAAAAGACCGAAAGTAGACGAAATTATAAAAAAAGGAAAAAATTATAGCTTGAAGTCATTCAATAGGCTACAGGTTAAAATAAACTCAAACCATTGGACAGACGAACGGACTTCTTCAACGACAGAAACTCCTTCTCATTAAATACATCATATGTTGGGTGTACAACTTTACTTCAGCCGTTTTTCCGATTTTTGTTTACTAATCTTTGAGCATCTTCTAAAATTATCCAAATAACCAGATCCGAATAACGTGTTCCGAGTTTCCTTTTTCTGAATTCCCAAAATCGGCTTCAGGAATCGATAAAATCCTCAATTTCCCCGGAAACACATTGGCAATTTCAATTTTCGCACTAAATCGAATTACCGTTAATAGTTCAGGTATCCGTTCCACGGCCAACACGCGCACCGAATATGAAAAACTGGTCTGATTCGGTTAGCGAAGCAATACAGTTTTTTGGGAATTCCCAAAGTCGCCTTCAGGAAACGCCAAAATTCCCCCACTTCCCCAGAAGCAGTACACCAACTTACATAGTTGAAACCACGCTCGTAACGTTCTCTAATAGTGGCCTCGCCATAGATATTTGAGAGCATTCGATGAGTCTTAAAAGCAGACTTCATATTAAAGCAGAAAATTAAAGCCGCCAGCAAATGACGAGAATTTAGCTCGTAGGCTGACATGTTTAATCGAGAATAACTTTATCATGCAGACACAAATCGACTAATATTTCGATGGCGTATGTTTAAAAAGACCTAAACTTATTGTACGATTTCTACGATGTATTTATTTCGATTTCGACCTCAGAAATGCTTTTTTTGACTTGTCCTGGAAAAATCGATGCCACAATATCGACAAATTTTGGTAGTTCTAAATCGACCCAATCGAATGCACATAACCTTAAATTTTGATCCTACATGATATTCTTTATTCATAATTTAGAACGCTATTTTTTCAGTATATACATACGTACATATAAATAAAATTACAAAATCGTTTCACTTAATAATATTTTTAAGACTAAATTCGCCATTTTGGTCCGAAATTGTACATTTTGCGTCAAAGACATTGATTTTAGAAATGGCCAAAAGCTTATTAGGAATTTTCTATCTAGATCGCTATCTTCTGGCAACAAAAGCTGTTTTTCTAAAATATTAACGGACGCAGACGCTGGAAATATATCCATCAGTAACTTTTTCATATTTACGCGAAATTCCTTATTCTGTAATTGTGTCATGACTTTCGTGTGTGATAAAAAACTACAAAGAAAACTGTAATCTTCATCATTTAAATCAGGTGGATTTGAATTATGTTTCTCTGGAAAAGTTGATGATGGACGATTATGTCCGTGTTCTTCATCATCTATACGACGTTGGTTGGATATACGATCTTCTGGGTCATGATGTTCGATTGCACCTGATTCCACAAGTAAGTTGGAACTTTCAGAAGAGTTACTTAGTTCAACTGCTGATATTGTAGATCTTCTCTCTTGCAATTCAATAGTATTTTCTTGCAATTCATTTGTATTTTCAGAGATATGCATTTCTGGGTCGATTTGAAGTTCTGGATCCTCTTTGAAGGAACAACTTGGTAGGGCGGTGTTATCGATACGATTTGAAGCTGTCGGATATTCGTTATCTGATACACAACTATTTAGAGAAAATGTATATGACCTAAAATTTGTGTCTTCTGGGTTAGATCCATCACAATCATCTACTGGAATTACCGAACTTGGGCTGTCAATGTCATTATCACTTGCATAATTATTCTCAAAATACTTTTGCATTTCAGATTTCATATGACCTGAATTATCGCACTCTACAATTTCAATATCATCGTCACATTCAGTTTGATACGAACTTCTGTCAAAAAACTGAGACTCCATTTGATCTACATTATTGTTCTCGACTATTTCCATATCAGAGTTATTTTCAAAACTTAGATCAAATTTTGCTCTGGCCGAACGTCCGTTTGCTACAAATCTAAGAGCGTCGAAGAACGCCCAGGAGTAGTATTTTTTATTGGGATCGAATTCTCCTTTTTGTTTCGCTTTGGCAATACGCTTTGGAATATGATGCGCTTCATTACAGAATTGTGCACGTAATTGCCTCCAGACGGTCTTACACGTAGTCCCTATATATGTATGTAAGTATTGCAATATAGTTGTACGAAATAAAATCAAGATGAAATAAGTTTAATTCAAATTACCATCAACACCGACTTTTTTCCCAATTTCAGTCCACGCTATAACATCTTTCTCTTGTTTTCTGCGTCTTCGACGATTTTGAAAATCCCATAGAAACGGTCTCTTACGGACTTCCTCGATTATCCGTAACTTGACTGCCGTCATTGATGGTTGTCACTACACTAATTTGTAGCTTTCGTTAAAAAATTCAAAAACAAAACCATTTTGGAGTGAGCAAATAAACTCACAAAATTGCTAAACAAACCCGACTGCTCACAATTTTTCATGTTCGTCGTTCTTTAGTATATTTCATATAAGGGAACAATTTATTTCCGACAAACAAGACTGAATTGATTTATACATAAATGTATGTATGCGTGTGCATTGCTCATTAATAGGAGTAAACCTTAATGTTTGTACTCAGTTAAAAATATTTGTTTACAGTTGATGTTTCTCTTTCAATACAATTGAGTTCGTTCAGTTTGTTGTTATACACAAAAATGAACATACACACATCACACTTTCAGCTGGTAGAGAACAAATGCAGACTGTGTATGAGCAAACCATTTCTACGTACATACATACACACAAAAAGTGCCAGTGTTTCTTGTGAAATGCCATATAGAATTCTTGCTACAAAACATATATAAATACATATATGTAGTATATATACACACTGTATGTAGATTCTTATAAAAAAAAGTGTTTTAGAGCAGAAAAGAAAATGTACGAGTAAATTACCTTTAATTTCGTTAATTCAGAGGTTTTTTGGGCGATGCGGTATAAACTGGTTTATTCTTCTCGTTTATTTTCAGTTCAGCGATTAAATCGCAGTATAAATAATAATAATGATATTATTTATACTACCCACTTACATACAAAATACACTGAACGTGAGTGAAAATCGTACAGCAACACATTACTCCTAATTATAAGTACTTACCTATAAGCAAATAAAATGTATACACGCTTTTACTACAATTTCGTAATATTTTATTAAGTTATTGATATTTTTCGAACTTTGTGAATATGATTTTTTTTTATTTTTTACACATCGTCTGATCAAAAAAAATTACCGTTATTTTCAAATTTCGTGACTTACGTATGTTCGATATTTCCTTTTTTCTGTTCTGTTTGTACACATGCAAGGCAGCTTTATAATAGGTACTGGCAGAATTACAATAAATACAACACCAAAAAACATCAACATGTATTTTGTTGGTAGAATTTACGAAAAGTTGTCAGAATTTTGTTTGAAAAAGGAAGGAAGTCTATGAGTTTTTCACAAATGTACGCAAAGGAAACTAAAAACAGCTGTCCTTATACCAGTACCCTATTAAAACTGCCTTGTACACATGCCTGTTATATGTATATGTTGGCAATATCAGCCATTTTGGGTTGTCAGTTTGTTTTTGACATAAAAAGGTTAGTCGGTGTGCTCTCCGATTGTTTACTATTCGAAAAAATAGATCAAAGAAATTGTATTAAGTTTTGTGTAGAAAGTGATACTAAACGCGCAAGGACATTTGAAATTTTGACTGTGGCGTTTAGCGAGTTTACTATGAGTACAACAGAAGTTCAATTGTGGTATAACCGCGTTAAGGAAAGCCGAGAAGATGATCGCCCGAGCATTTCAACAACCGATGAAAACATTGAAGCAGTGAAGAAAATTATTTTGGATAATCGTCAAATCACTAGCAGAGATATTGCTGATAATGTTGACATATCGTTCGGCTCATGCCAAGTAATTTTTACGTACATATGTTTTAGGCATGAAACGTGCGGAAGTAAGAATTTTTCAAAAATTTCTAAATTTTGAGCAAAAACATAGTCGGATGAACATCGCTCAGGAGCTGTTGAACATCGTCAACGACGATCCAGATTTCCTCAAAAAGGTCATAGCTGGTGTATGGCTATTACATTGAAATCAAAGCCCAACCATCCCAATGGAAGCGTCCAGAAGAGCCAAGATCGAAAAAAACACGGCAAGTTCGGTCATCAGTGGGACTCTGGCTTCGATAGTGAATGCACGTGTTTGTTTTTGATCGGAGTGCTAAAAAATAATACCGGAATAAGTAGAAAATCGGAGTAAGTGGACAGAGTGATTTCATATAAAAGAAACACTTTGTGATATGATTTAAAAAATATTTCTAAAGTGCAAATAAGTCAAAAAAAAAAAAGGAAAAAACTGCATGAGTGTACCTAGCACATGTAATTCTTATAAAGAGCTAAGTTCTACTAGCAAAAGCAAATCATTGGATAATCTTCTGTCTCTAAGAGACGCGAAGTGTCCGCGTTCATGTTCCCAACATATAATTGGTACAACTGATATCGGGGATAAAATATTTTTGCCTTGTAGTCACCATTCCAAAAAAGAAATCTTTAATGGAAAAGTTTGTTTAATTTATATCTCGGTTATATATGAACCGATATCGGAATTTTCTGTATTTTAGTAACTTTCTTTTATAACGAGAACTGCTTTTCAGCAAAAAAAGTTAATGGAAAAATCGGTTCAGTCTATATCTCGGACATCGGAAATTTTCCATATTTATATAACCTCATTTTATTACCAGAACTGCTTTTTCATGAAAAACCCGGTTTAGGGTATATGTGGACCGATATCAGAAATTTTCATACTCTGTATTTACATAACCTTCTTTAATTACCACACCCGCTTTTAAGCAAAAAAAAAAACCTAAGTTCGCTTACGCGACATTTTCATGAAAGCCTCGGTTTAGGCTATGTCTCGAGTATATATGGACCGATATCGGAAATTTTAATTTTCCATATAAATCTGGCAGCCGTGGTTTCAGTTTCTAGTAAATAAAAGGTGACACAACAGAATTTGTCAAAACTATTGTTTTTACAAGTTGATTATATGACTACGTCATGTATGTGTTGTTAAGAAAACGATTAAACAAAAAATGGATAATATCAATCATCTTGCTCTTACTGAGTGCGAGTTGGTTAGGCTAGGTTGTACAGGCCGCCAGTTACACGAAACCAACCCACTTGGGTCCTTTTGGTCCCGTTGTGTCGCCTGAGGGAAGAGTGCAGCCTATGAGACTTATACTCCAGTCCGTTCACTCGGCACTACGATATATATGCCAGCCCGTGCAGCATCGGTCCGCCTAGATACGGCGCTCTCAAAGAACAGAGAGCCGGGCACCGACAGAGGAAGTGCTCAACACTCTCGTGCTCATCCCCGCAACTTCTACAGAAATCATTAAATGGAAGATTTAACCTCCTAGCATGCGTCCCTATGTGGCAATGTCCTGTCAGAACTGCCACCAAGATACGCAAACTTTGACGGCGAAGACTCTTTAGGACTGTTGCCCACCTACGATCATACACAGGCCATGTTAGCCTTGCTACTAGGCAGGTAACTTTACCAGACCATCTGTCCTGTGCAGTCTCTGCATGTTGACGCTGGACTTGCTTCTTACAGCTGTTAAGCGGGACTCCTACCATCGTATCAATGTTCCCTCGCTGTAGACGAGCCCCGGCTTTCGCCAGCTCATCTGCCACAATATTTCTGGACACTCCACTGTGCCCCGATACCCAGAAAAGCTCCAGGCTTGAATGTCCCGCTATCTCATTAAGAGATATCCGGCATTTATGAACCAACCTGGACACCTACAAGCGCATTTAACGCAGCCTTACTGTCAATACAGATTCGGGTATTCACCTTGTATACCGTACAGTACCTCAACAAGTTAGCTGCTCTCAAAATAGCTGTAATTTTAGTCTGCATTACGATACACTCATCTTATAGCTTAAAACTCCTCCTCCTCTGATACTGGGGCATAAAGATGCCGCGAACAACTCCCATGTTTGACTTGGATCCATACGTGATTATTTCAAGCATGCCGAAATGCATAAATACCGTATTAAAATATAATGGGCTAAGTACAAACTACTAAAAGCACAACATATTTTAGTTATTGCTTGAAAGTGCAAAACTGCGTACATAACAGTTACTTTAATTTTATTTCGTTTTTTCTGTGAGTAAATAGTTTTTAGTTTTTACTTAAATACAGTGGCTCTCAGCTTATTTCAACCAGCCTTTTTTTTTAAGTAAAATCCACATAATTTCCAAACGAAATATGTTATTGCAAAAATTTAAATGAGAGTTTGTTAAATATGTGGCAAGCAAAAATAAAAGTATTTTTTTCCAGTCTTAAGCTTAAACAATTTAACAATTTTAAAAACTTACAAAATAAAAACAAAAAACATAGTCACAGCTTATTTCAACCAGCTACTTTTCAAATCGGTTTAATTGGCATCACTTTTCGGGTAACGGTAAATTTCCAAGCAAATTTTTGTTTTAGTTATGTTTCCAATTTTTTATGTAAGCTTTTTGTTAAATTTTGGCAGTTAGTTGAGCAGGTCACGAATTTTTAAAATAATGGGGCGACGCACTACAATTGAGCAGAGAGAACTCGTTATTCAACATTACAAAAACGGGCATTCGCGCCGAAAAATTGCCGAAATGGTTTGTCTGAGTGATTCGACAGTACAGAGCATAATTTATCGGTTCAGACATGAAAATAGAGTTCTCGATAAGGGAAGAAAAGCTCCAAACAAAATTTTCAATGAAGCAGATGAGCGCTACATAGTAAGAAAAATAAAGAAAAACCCGAAGCTATCTGCCCCAAAACTGGTTGTAGAAGTTAAAAATGAATTAAATAAAAATTGTAGTGCAGAAACAATTCGCCGAGTACTGCGCAACCATGATTTTAATGGTAGAGTTGCCCGCAAAAAACCTTTTATTAATAAAAAAAATCAAGCAGCACGCCTAAAATTCGCCAAGGAACACATTACCAAAGACTCAAGTTTTTGGGAACATGTGATTTTTGCGGATGAGTCCAAATTTAACATTTTTGGCTCTGATGGTCAAACTTACGTGTGGCGTAAGCCAAATACAGAGCTACAAAATAAAAACTTAAAACCGACAGTTAAACACGGTGGCGGTAGTGTCATGGTATGGGCTTGCATGTCATCAAATGGGGTTGGGAACTTGCAGTTTATTGAAAATACAATGGACAAAAATGTATACCTTGACATCTTGAAAGCCAATCTATTGCAAAGTGCCGAAAAACTGGGTGTTAGAGATGAGTTTCGCTTCTATCAGGACAACGACCCGAAACATAAATCAGGTATTGTCCAGACTTGGCTCATTTGGAACTGTCCCCACTTAATGCAACCGCCAGCCCAATCACCTGATCTAAATGTAATTGAAAATTTATGGGCAATTTTAGATCAAAACGTCCGCCAACACCAGATTTCAAATCGGAATGACCTGATAGCAGCGCTAAAAGACGAATGGGCAAAAATAACTCCTGAAACCACACGCAAGTTAGTGGATTCTATGCAAAGCAGACTGAAAGCTATAATTGATCAAAAGGGAGGTCATACTAGATTTTGAAATTACAAAAAAAATTAAAAAATTAATAGTTGAAGTCACTGGTTGAAATAAGCTGTATCCCCTGAAGTACCTGTTTTTTTAATTTTTAGTTTTTAAGTTTTTAAAAATGTGAATTTCAGACCTAATAAAATCTTTACTTTTCATATAAACAAAATTTATATTAAACCCAATTTAAATTTTTCCAATACGATCTTTTGTTTAGAACTTACGTAAGCTTTATTGTTTTTAACCAGGGTGGTTGAAATAAGCTGTGATGCACTGTATATTTTTGTAAGTATCTAACTTAGGACATTTGCGAAACGGTAGGAAAGTTCTACGGTGAAAAATAATTTGTCTGTAGTAAAAAAATTGCATGTTTTAACTGTGTGAAAAAATATTATATATGATAAAATTTTGACAAAACAGAAAAATATTTTAACAAAACTTATAAAAAACACAAATAAAATTAAACAAATTGAGAAATAGTTATAATAGAGCCATTTTTTTAATTTAGTATTATTTGATTTTTACAATTTTAATTATAAAATTTTCAATTATAATTTATTTCAATTAAATTCCTACATTTCAAATATTTCCATCCTACTGGCAATAGATATATTAGCCCCTAGAGCTAGTAAAATTTTGTTCACCTCAGAAATGTCAAAATTTTACTTACGAGAGTACTTTTCTACGTTTCACACAGGTGCTTATAAATAAAATACATAAAAAAAAAAAATAATAATTTAAATCGCTTTATTATTAAAAATGTTATGCGCCTGCAAGTCTAAACTACAAACATGTACTTACCTCTGCTCACCACTGTATGTACGGTTTGCTCATACACAGTCTGTATTTCTTCTCTTCTAGCTGAAAATGTGATGTGTGTATGTTCATTTTTGTGTATAACAACAAACTGAACGAATTCAATTGTATTGAAACAAAACGAGTTCATTATTTTTTTTTTGTATCATCTATTAAAAGAGAAACATCTACTGTAACCAGCCGAATTCGCCTTGAGCTATAAACAAATATTTTTAACTGAGTACAATAATAAATAATGCACACGCATTCATACACTTATGTATACATGAATACAATCTTGCTTGTCGCAAAAAAATACGTACATATTTCCCTTATAAAGTGCACAAAAGAATGACGAACAGAAAAAGTGTGAGCAGTCGGGATTGTTTAGTAATTTTATGAGTTTCTTTGCTCACTCCAAAAGGTTTTGTTTTTGAATTTTTTAACGAAAGCTACAAATTAGTGTAGTGACAACCATCAATGACGGCAGTCAAGTTACGGATAATCGAGGAAGTTCGTAAGAGACCGTTTCTATGGAACTACCAAAAATTTCGAAAAGGCAGAAATCAAGACAAAGTTGAAATGACATGGACTGAAATTGGGAAAAAAGTCGGTGTTGATGGTAATTTGAATTGAACTTATTGCATCTTGATTTTATTTCGTACCACTAATACTGCAATACTTACATGCAAATGTAGGGACTACGTGTAAGAGCATCTGGAAGCAATTACGTTTACAATTCTGCAATGAAGCGAATCATATTCCAAAGCGTATTGCCAAAGCGAAAGAAAAAGGAGAATTCGATCCCAATAAAAAATACTACTGCTGGGAGTTTTTCGACGCCCTTAGATTTGTAGCAAACGGACGTTCGGGCAAAGCAAAATTTGATCTAAGTTTTGCAAATAACTCTGATATGGAAATAGTCGACAAAAAAATCGACTCAGATATGCATATCTTAGAAAATACCAATGAATTACAGGAACATATTGAATTGCAAGAGACAACACCTTCTACAATATCAGCAGCTGAACTAAGTAACTGTTCTGAAAGTTCCAACTTACTTGTGGAATCAAGTGCAGTCGAACATTATGACCCAGTAGATCGTATATCCAATCAACATCGTATCGATAATGAAGAACACGGACATAATGGCCCACCAACTCCTCCAGAGAAACATAGTTCAAATTCACCTGATTTAAATGATGAAGATTACAGTTTTCTGTATAGTTTTTTAGCACAAACGAAAGTCATGACACAATTGCAGAATAAGGAGTTTCGCGTAAATATGAAAAATTTATTGGTGGATATATTTCCAGCTTCTGCCTCCGTTAATATTTTAGAAAAACAGCTTTTGTTGCCAGAAGATAGCGATCCAGATAGAAAATTCCTAATAAGTTTTTGGCCATTTCTGAAATCAATGTCTTTGACGCAAAATGTACAGTTTCGGGCCAAAATGGCAAATTTAGTCTTAAAAACATTATTAAGTAAAACCATCTTGTAATTTTATTTATATGTTCGTATATATATACTGCAAAAAATAGCATTCTAAATTATGAATAAAGAATATGATGTAAGATTAACATTTAATGTTATGAATATAAGTATGTACATTGCGCTGGGTCGATTTGGAACAACCAAAATCTGCCGGTTTTTCGATAAGTTTTGGCATGCGGAAAGAAAGTTCTACTACAAGAAGTCAAAAATATAATTTCTGAGATGCCAGTCGAAATAAATAGATCGTAGAACTCACTCAATAATTTTGTATATTTGTAAACATACTCCATCGGAATATTAGTCGATTTGTGTCTGCTTGATATAGTTATTCTCGATTAAACATGTTAGCCTACGAGCTACATAAATTTTCGTTACTCTGCTTTTGAGGCTCACCGAATGTTCTCAAATATCTATGGCAGGGCCACTATTAGTTAAAGAGTGTGGTTTCAAGACTTTTAAACACAGTAATTTTCGTCAAGGCATGCATGGCGGTGGGAAAGATCAAGACTCATAAATATATGTACATATATATGGATGTATATTCGCTTTAGCGCGAAAATTAAAGTTGCCGTACTGCTTCTGAGGAAGTGGGGGGATTTGGGAATTTCCAAAAAATTCCCGGTTTTTCATATTCGGTGCGCGTTTTAGCCGTGGAACGGTTATCTGAACTATTAACGGTAATTCGATTTAGTGCGAAAATTATTTGCACTTTAAAAATATTTTTTAAAACATGTCACAAAGTTTTTCTCTTCCACTCTTTCCACTTATTCCGGTTTCATTTTTTAGCACTCCGATCAAAAACAAACACGTGCGTTCACTATCGAAGCCAGACTCCCACTGATGACCGAACTTGCCGTGCTTTTTTCGATCTTGGCTCTTCTGGACGCTTCCATTGGGATGATTGGACTTTGATTTCAATGTAATAGCCATACACCAGTTATGACCTTTTTGAGGAAATCTGGATCGTCGTTGACGATGTTCAACAGCTCCTGAGCGATGTTCATCCGACTATGTTTTTGCTCAAAATTTAGAAATTTTTGAAAAATCCTTACTTCCGCACGTTTCATACATACGTAAAAATTACTTGGCATGAGCCGAGCGCTATGCCAACATCATCAGCAGGCTCACTGATAGTGATTCGACGATTATCCAAAAATACTTTCTTCTCTGCTTCAGTGTTTTCATCGATTGTTGACGTGCTCGTGCCACCAGGACCAGCATCGTCATTGACATCTTCTCGGCATTCCTTAAAGCGGTTATACCACAATTGAATTGACATTTCAAATGTCTTTGCGCGTTAAGTTTAATTTTTTACACCAAACTTAATACAATTTCTTTACTCCATTTTTCGAATAGTAAACAATCGGGGAGTATACTAAAAGACGAATAACCTTTTTGTCTGTCAAACACAAACTGACAACCCAAAATGGCTGACATTGCCAATATATATAACAACCATGCGTATCAACCGAACAGAAAAAAATCGAACATACGTAACTCACGAAACTTAAAAACAATGGCTATTTCTGATCAGACCATGTATAAAAAACGAAAAAAAAGTTATAATATTTCATAACTACAAGGTTCGAAAAGTAACCTCCTTTTATTACCAGAAACGATTTTAAGCAAAAAAAAGTTCTTAAGTTCGCTTACGCAACATTTTCAGGGAAAATCGGTATGGGCTATATCTCACGTATATATGGACCGATACCGAAAATTTTCATTTTCCTTATATAAGCAACCTTATATAAGCAACCTTTTTTTCTTAAGAAGGATTTTAACAATACTAATTTGCTGTGATCAATAATTTTTGATTGAAGAAGACAAGAAAAATAATAATCAAATCTTTAGCTGGGGGACGCTACACTACTTATCAGCACCCACTGAGATTTGAACTCGGGCCATGACGTATCATGATCTGCTGCCTTAACCACTCAGCCACCGAGGTTTTTTTTCAGAATTTTGGACATATCTCAGCTATATGTGAACTGATTTTACTGAATTTCAATAGCAAATTCATGGCTCGATGAGGTAATAGAATGAAAGAAAAAATTTTCTAAGTCTAATGGTTTTCTCAGAAACGGTATTTCAACGACCGACAGACGGACATTGCTTAATCGACTTTTCTATTAATTCCGATTCAGAATATATATACTTTGTAGGTTCGCAATTAAAAATTGTAGAAACTGCAAACGGAATCACAAACTTACTCGTATATATACCCTTAACATTTTTGTGAAGGGTATAATAACATCATATTAATTTTCCTGACGATGAAAACAAATTGCTATCGAAAATAAATACTGTTGAATTTTTTATATAAAACAAAACGATCTATAGCTGCAAAAATAAGAAATAATTTTTATTTAAGTATTTATTTATTTAGTAACTATACAGTTGCAAAGTATAGGATGTACAGCATGGGCGGGGTGACAAAGACCATAATGCCCAAGATGGTATTAACAGTACTTTTGTAGCATCGCTGTGACTAACTGTAAAGACCTATGCCTTCACATAGGAAGTTTCCACGTGGTTAACAATGAATAACCTCGAAAAAACTGTAAAGCAATACAGTTAGTTGAGGCAAACCGTTAACCAGTGCGAGTGAGACGCAAAACTCTCGAAGACCGCACTTAAGAAATAATTACGATGACGCGAGAGCTGTTCTTCAGCCCAGAGCTGCCTTACGACTGTTTATTTAAGTATATTTTTAGACTTTCAATAACAAACAGCTGCTATATGGAGTACTGAAATACCACAATATATCGAACTTAAGTGAAGCTGTCACACTTTCATCGCATTTACATATGTATCAGAAATTGCTAAAGAATGAAAAAATTTTATTTGCCTTTAAACATAACTTTAAATGAAACTTAACTAATTTTGTATTTAAATACGAAGACAAAAACTAGACCTGAGTAAAATTAATATCATTTAAACTGATGTTATTAATTATATTTGAATAATTTTTCTAAATGTAACTTTGCTTTTGAAATTTTTTTTCTACCTTTTGTTTTTTAAAAACGTGGCCCTGTTTTCTTCAATATACCCTTTTTGTGACACGTTCCTTTTCAAAATACCATTTTTGAGCCACTTTTTGCAAATTCGAAGGCAACGCTGTCTACCAGCTGAAAGTGTGATGTGTGTATGTTAATTTTTGTGTATAACAACAAACTGAACGAATTCAATTGTATTCAAACAAGGCGAATTCATTATTTTTTTTTGTATCATGTAATGAAAGAGAAACATCAACTGTAAACAAGTATTGTTAACTGAGTACAAATCTTAAGGCATACTCGTATTCATGAGCAATGCACACGCATACATACATTTATGTCTACTTCAATACAATCTTGCTTGTCGCAATGATATACTACATACATACATATTTCCCTTATAAAGTGTACAAAAGAACAACGAACATTTAAAAGTGTGAGCAGTCGGGTTTGTTCAGTAATATTGTGAGTTTATTTGCTCTTTTCAAAATGGTTTTGCTTTTGAACTTTTTAACGAAAGCTACAAAGTAGTGTAGTGACAACCATCAATGACGACAGTCAAGTTACGGATAATCGAGGAAGTTCGTAAGAGGCCGTTTCTATGGGATTTTCAAAATTGTCGAAAAGGCAGAAATCAAGACAAAGTTGAAATGACGTGGGCTGAAATTGGGAAAAAAGTCGGTGTTGATGGTAATTTGAATTGTACTTATTTCATCTTGATTTTATTTGGTACAACTAATATTGCAATACATACATACATATGTAGGGACTACGTGTAAGAGCATCTGGAGACAATTACGTTTACAATTCTGCAATGAAGCGAATCATATTCCAAAGCGTATTGCCAAAGCGAAACAAAAAGGAGAATTCGATCCCAGTAAAAAATACTACTCCTGGGCGTTTTTCGACGCTCTTAGATTTGTAGCAAACGGACGTTCGGGCAAAGCAAAATTTGATCTAAGTTTTGCAAATAACTCTGATATGGAAATAGTCGAGAAAAAAATCGACTCAGATATGCAAATCTTAGAAAATACGAAAGAATTACAGGAACATATTGAATTGCAAGAGAGAACACCTTCTACAATATCACTAGCTGAACTAAGTAACTGTTCTGAAACTTCCAACTTACTTGTGGAATCAAGTGCAGTCGAACATTATGACCCAGTAGATCGTATATCCAACCAACATCATATAGATGATGAAGAAGAGAAACATAGTTCAAATTCACCTGATTTAAATGATGAAGACTACAGTTTTCTGTATAGCTTTTTAGCACAAACGAAAGTCATGACGCAATTGCAGAATAAGGAGTTTCGCGTACATGTGAAAAATTTATTGGTGGATATATTTCCAGCTTCTGCTTCCGTTAATATCTTAGAAAAACAGCTTTTGTTGCCAGAAGATAGCGACTCAGATAGAAAATTCCTAATAAGTTTTTGGCCTTTCCTAAGCTCAATGTCTTTGACGCAAAATGTGCAATTTCGGGCCAAAATGGCGAATTTAGTCTCAAAAATATTATTAAGTGAAACGATTTTGTAATATTATTTATATGTACGTATGTACATATATACTGCAAAAAATAGCATTCTAAGTTATGAATAAAGAATATCTTATAAGATTAAAATTTAATGTTATGAATGTGTGTACATTAGTTTGGGCAATTTGGAACTACCAAAATTTGTCGATATTGTGGCATCGATTTTTCGACGACAAGTCAGAAAAAGCATTTCTGAGGTTGCAATCGAAATAAATACATCGTAGAAGTTATACAATAAGTTTAGGTGTTTGTAAACATACTCCATTGAAATATTAGTCGATTTGTGTCTGCTTGCTTGAGCAAACATGCCAGCTTACGAGCTAAATTCTCGTCATTTGCTGGCGTCTTTAATTTTCTGCTTTAATATGAAATCTGCTTTTCAGGCTCATCGAATGTTCTAAAATATCTAAGGCGAGGCCACCTTAGTACGTTCCAAGTTTGGTTTCAAAACCTTAAACACAGTAATTTTCGTCAAGGCCAGTATGGCGGTGGAAGAGATCAAGACGCGTGAATCATAAATATATAATAAATCATATACATATGTATGTAATTATAACCAGTTAATAATTTAGTTCCATTTACGTGTGTGTATGTTGGCAACACTTGAAACTCATGCGATATAAGTGATTATTACATATGTATGTAGGTGTATAAAAGCTATATATACAGTGTTGCTGCTTTATTGCACAACGTGGAGTTGCCGTATTGCTTCCGGCGAAATGGGGGGCTTTGGGAATTCACGAAGCCAGTTTTGGGACTTTAAAAAAAAATCGGAACCACGGCGCTAACCGGTTTTTCATATTTTCGCGTTTTTACCGTAGAACATGCATCTGAACTATAAACGGTCATTCGCTTTAATGCGAAAATTAAAGCTGCCGTACTGCTTCTGAGGAAGTCGGGGGATTTTGGCGTTTCCTCAAGAGGACTTTGGGAGTTTCCAAAAACTCGGAATCTTTTAGTTAACCGAATCAGACCGGTTTTTCATATTCGGTGCGTGTTTTGGCCGTGGAACAGGTATCTAAACTATTAACGGTAATTCGATATAGTGCGAAACTTATTTTCACTTTAAAAATATTCTTTAAAAAATGTCACAAAGTTTTACTTTTATATGAATTCAATCTTTCCACTTATTCTGGTTTTATTTTTTAACACTCCATTCAAAAACAAACCCGTTCGTTCACTATCGAAGCCAGACTCCGACATATTAACAAGGCAGCTTTTAAGTCATGGTTTCGTTTCTTATTTTTTAAAGTTGCTACCAACCGTTATAAGCTTGCCAAAATAAAACATAAATTTCATTCGCTGTCACAATTTTTCACTACAAAAACGCTCTTAAGCGCCCTGGAGACGATCAAAAAACACGTCAATCAGTGCATATGTGTGACTGACGTGTTTTTGTTGTTTAAAAGGAGACGTACAAATAAAATCGTCAATCAGCATTTGTATTTTGACTTCGCTGCGTTCGTTTCTAAACATGTTAACATCGGATGATGAATTATTGCTATCTTGTGCAATTTTGTTAAGAAAAAAAAACATGGAAAGAAAAAACTATGTACGAAAAGTAGTAATATATGAACAAAATAAAATTCAATAATCAGAATAAATATAGATGTAATTCTTTATTTTACTTATTGTTGTTCATTTCGACAACAAAACTGACATTTTTTATCGTCAATCACAACTGGAGACTATCAAAATAATTACACGTCAAAATAAAATATCAAAAGTTTTTGATTTTCATCAATCAGAGCCGACAACTAATAGGTGCACCCGAAAAAAGACGAATGCACGCACACACTTAGAATGTTGATGTGTTTTTTTTATCGTCTCCATGGCTTTTAATTATCGTTTGATATTGTACAAAAAAAAAAATTCTTTATTCATAATTTCGAATGTTCAGGGGTGTCATAGAAAAAAATTGGAATTGATTTTGAAAGCAACAAAAAAATAAAAATAAATTGATGTCATCAATTCCAATACTATCGGTTTTATGTTCGAATTAGAAATAGTGTTGGTTTTATAGCATGTTCACACGAAGGCTTATTTTCGAGGTTCGCGCTCTCATTCGTGGTTCGCGGCCCAATCTTGATTGAACCAACATGATTCGCCATACAAAATTTTATGAGCGAACCAACTTTTCATTCATTTCATTCATTTTGAATCTTGTTGCGAACCAAGCAAAAACTACTGTCACCTCCAAAATAATAATAAATTATCGCTAGTTTATCTGAACTAGCTGCAAAAATAATCCAAACAAAGTAAAAACGGATAATTAATGCATGTAAAATCAAAATAAACACATTGAAAATGTAAAAATTTGGTACTTACATAAAGATTTAAATAAAAATTTAAAAAAGAATTAATGAAACGTTTGCGCAAAATATGTAAACATCAGTGTGAAGCTAAAAACAACCGTCTGAACACCTAGTTTCGCAATAGTGGTTCAGAGAGCGAACCAAGTGTTTCATATTACCGTCTGAACATGGTATTAGGTGTCACAGAAACCAGTGTTATCGGCTTTTCTATTGAAAACAAACCAAGTAGTTAACAGTTGACATTTTTTATTCGCGCGCTTTGGTTTTTGTGTTGGAGTTATATATTTGTACAAATGTAAGTAAATTTTATATTAAAAAGGTAAATATATAACTGCATACTTATGCTTCTAACTTTTGTTTGCATATGTAGGAGAAAACATAAAATAAAACGCAATATGAACAGCTGTTTTCTTTTCTACTCAAATTTGTTGGTTTATATCAATGTGAATGCAAAATCTAATTTACGTTATAAAGGGTGTTTTTTTAAGCTAGATAGAACTTTAAATTGTAAAAAGTAACACAAAAAATTAAATTTTGATGAAACATTTTTTTTATTTGTTTCAGTATACTCTGACAAATCATCATGAATAGACTCACGCTTGAACAACGCTACGAAATTATCCAAATTTACTTTGAAAATCAGTCGTCGATTCGCGCAACTTATAGACGCAAAATTGTGTTCAGCGATGAGGCGCATTTTTGGCTTAACGGGTTTATTAATAAGCAAAATTGCCGCATATGGAGTGAGACCAATCCACAAGAGACCCTACAGACTCCATTACATCCAGAAAAATGCACTTTTTGGTGCGGTTTTCATGCTGGTGGCATCATCGGACCTTATTTCTTCAAAAATGAGGCCGGAGCTCGCGTTACGGTCAATGGAGATCGTTACCGCACCATGAGCAATGATTTTTTGTTTGAAAATATGGATGACATTGATCCGGAGGAGATGTGGTTTCAACAGGATGGCGCTACGTGCCATACGGCGAACGCAACCATCGACTTACTGAAATCAAAATTTGGCGATAAGTTGATTTCGAGAAATGGACCTGTCAATTGGCCTCCAAGGTCGTGCGATTTGACACCTCTCGATTATTTCCTGTGGGGCTACGTGAAGTCACTGGTTTATGCTGATAAACCAGCAACAATTGACGCCTTGGAGGCCAGCATTGTTCGTGTTGTTCGTGACATACGGCCAGCAGTGCTCGAAAAAGTGGCCCAAAATTGGACGTCCAGAATGCGCTTCGTCAAGAACAGCCGCGGTGCCCATATGCCCGAAATCATTTTCAAATGTTAATGTCACGTATTGATCTTTCGAATAAAAAAAAATTTTGATTACAATTTAATTTTTTGTGTTATTTTTTACAATTTCAAGTTCTATCGGGCTTAAAAAAACACCCTATACCATGTTCAGACGGTAATATGAACCACTTGGTTCACTCTCTGAACCACGATTGCGAAACTAGGTGCTCAGACGGTCGTTTTCGTTTTACAGCGATGTTTACATGTTTTGTGCAAACGTTTCACTACTTCTTTTTTCAGTTTTTATTTAAATGTTTATGTAAGTATCCAATTTTTATATATTCAGTGTGTTTCTTTTGATTTTACACATATTAATTATCTGTTTTTTTCTTTGTTTTACTTTTTTTTTTAAAGCTAGTTCAGATAAACTAGCGATAATTTATTAACAAATTTGGAGATGATAGTCATTTTTGCATGGTTCGCAACAAGATTCAAAATGAGCCAAGTTGGTTCGCTCATAAAATTTTGTATGGCGAATCATGTTGGTTCAATCAAGATTGGGCCGCGAACCACAAATGAGAGCGCGAGCCTCGAAAATAAGCCTTCGTGTGAATATGCTATTAGTCTTTTCGACAGTCGCAAGAATTGTGTTTAGACTTTTATCTCGAATGAAAGTATTTATACTTGTATAATAGTCTGATCGGGCCTTTAGCAAATGGAAGAGTTTGCATCCAGGTATATGAAGCTTAAAAAAACCAAAGTGAGAAATTAGTTGAAGAAACCATTTTCAGAAGAAATGTTAAAATTCAAAGGCGACAAAACAAAATTCTTCGAACAATTACTGCAGCTCCATGGTACGCAAAAAACTCACGAATTCATAAGGATCTCTGTGTTCCTCTTGTAAAAGACGAATTTTCAAAATACGCGACAAGGCATATCAGTAAATTGGAACTTCATCCAAATCGTCTTGCATGCAATATACTTAATTTCGAAGGCCACTCTCGGTTGAGAAGGAGGGACACCCTTGCCACCATCAGAACGTTAAATAGGTGATTTCACCGATATTGACCGCGCAAAATAAAACATTTTTGTCTAGCATTGGCTGGACTTAATTAATTTTATGTATTTAGTATTAAGATTTGAATACTTATTGTTAGTTCACTTTGTGAAATTCAATAAATAATTGAATGAGAAGAAAAAAATGTTATATTCCTACTAAAGACCACTTAAGACTTAGTAACTATGGTTGTTGTGACTTAGCTATGTATGTTCTATTTAATACAAGTGTTTATTAATTACAGTCTATAAAAAAAAAAATCTCAAAATTCCTTTTAATAATTGAAATCTATTTAAATAAATGCGTTATGTACAAAAATTAGTGAATGTGTTCTTATGATATTTGTACAATTATATAGTTTTTGTTAAAACTTAAATTCTGTAGCTTTTTTTTAAAAGCAACCATGAATTTTTTTGCTATATTTTAATCTATTGAAATATATATTTTATGCAAAAACTAATTATTTTACTAGCTGACGATTTTTTCCGCCAAATTTGCGATTTTAAACCAGATTTACATCTAGCATCTATCATTGGCTGTCAGGCCTGTTCTGCAAATCACTTTTTGTGAAAGTGATTTGAAATCACAAAAAAGGTGTTCTGCACACAATATATTTTTGATTTTTGTGATTTTAAATCGGTTAGCTAACTTGCAATCAATTTGAAATCACATCCCAATTTTTGCACGCACTTTATGATGAATTTTATAATTTATTACATTAATAAATAACTTAATGTGTTTTCTATTGATTATTTAAGTAAAATCATTTATTTTATACGAAATAATTCATTAAATTAGGAAAAAACTAGATACGCTCATTTTGTTGCAAAATTTGTTGTATTATTTTGTGATTTGCTTTATTGGTTTATTTTATTTTACCTTTTATATTTATTAGAAGGAATTAACCTTATTTTGCAAATAATTCCGCTAATACAAAAATTCAACCTGAAAATAAAAATGTCAGTAAATTGGACCAAAACACAGAATTTTTTTGTGCTTTAGAAGAGAGTAAATCACACCGAAAATCACAAAAAGTAGCGATTTGCAGAACAGGCACAAATCACATCTGTGCTTTTGAAACGGCATGTGCTTTGAAATCACGTGATTTTTACAACAGGCCTGTTAGAAGAGTATAAATCACATCGAAAATCACAAAAAATTGTGATTTGCAGAACAGGCACAAATCACATTTGTGTTTTTGAAACGGCATGTGGTTTGAAATCACGTGATTTTTAGAACAGGCCTGTGTGTAAACATAAAAGTAAGTTGCGAGACATCCCAGTAAAATTTTTGTCACATACGTTTTCGATCTAAGAACACTGACAATGTAAGCGTGATCCATCCGAAGTCTGTATACAATTCCTACTTACATTTACACAGGGATGGCCTAGGCCGTAAGATGCATCCAACACTGTATACATTGTAAGCAAAGATTGGATAAGTTCAAAACTATATTATTAGCATTTGTTTTCTTCTTTGCTTCTTATGTACATTTAATTTAATAATATGAGTAGAAAAAAAGACTAATCTGAATCGGATGCCAGATGTTTTTGTGCTCAACATGTTTATTTTGATTTTTTCTGTTGACACAATCGCTTACAATCGGATGCTTTGCAAATTGTAGTAACTTGTGGACTGCTGGGATGCTATATTTTAGTAACCTCATTTTATTACCACTGCTTCTAAGCAAAAAAAAAAGCTTAGTGACAGAAGATTTCAGAAAGAAAATATAAACAAAATAAGAAATATATTACAGAAAAATAGTTATCCCACCCACATAACAAACAACCTGATTGATAAAATATTAACTAATAATAACAAAACCCAAAACATAACACAAAAAGAAAAATTGATGTTCTACAGCTTGCCGTATATACCAAACCTTACTGAAAAGGGAACATTTAATGATATAATACTGGAGAAAACAACAAAAATAGCGTACAAATCAAATAAAATGAAACATTTATACACAAACAACAAAACAAAGGTTGACAAAATAAAAACAAATAATGTAGTGTACGAAATTAAAAGCAAAAAGACAATAAAAAAGAGCAGTGCAATTTGGTATACATACATCGGAACAACAAAAAGCGCATTGGAGACAAGAGTAAATGAGCATATACCAAACATTAAAAAAGAGAAAAAGACAACGGCACTATCACAACACACATTAGAATGCAAACATGTAATGGATTTTGAAAACATCAAAATATTGGACAGGGAGAAAAAAGAAAACAAAGGATACACACTAGAAACCCTGCGAATACAACAGAAAATACAAACTGCAATGAACACAAATACAATACGAAACTACAATATTCAGCAGTAACAGACTGTTAAAAGTTCTGTGATATAACAGGCAGTTTACCAATTTCGAATGAAAATGAATGCGAAAGAAAGCTAGTCACTCACATTTGAATCAATTTGGGTTTGTCTATCTCACTATTATTCGTTCGCATATTCTTACATATGTATTTTCATTGAGTTTTGACAGATCGTTCGCATAGAAAAAAGTTCTTTCGCTTAGATTGCGAACACAAGCACGCTGTCGAGATTGGTAAACTGGCTGTTAGTGTTAAGTTTGACGAAGAATATTTGTGTTGTTTTTTTTATATTTTGTTTCATGTAATTATATGTGCAATTATACAATTACATGTTTGTAACATGCAGTCTACACCTAACTTGAAACGCACTTAAAACATTAACTTGCTGTTTAAATATCTATATGTTAAAGTCGGCGTACACGTAGTGATGTTAGACTTATAACTTTTCATAGTAAAGCAATAAAAATGGCGAAAAACAACTACAAATAGCAGGCTGTTGTCAATTTAAGTTATAACAGAGTTTCCAAATGAAATGTTTTAACAACCAAGTTATAACTTTAACCAAAATTCAGCATGAGCGGTCCACATTTAACTTTAACTTGAAGTTAGCGTTAAAGTTGGTGTTTTCAAGTCAGGTGGAGACCGCACTTAAAGTCTAATTTTTATTAAGTTAACCAACAAAAAGAAAAACAAAAGTTGTAAGTTAAACAAATATTCCACTATGTATGTATGTTAACTAATTTATTGTTTGATAGATTCCCAAATAAACACATGCCCCTGAAGAAGCTTGCAAAAAACGAGCGAAACGTTGGTTTTTTCACGTTTTATTTCATTCGTTTTTGGACTGACTATAATTAGCCCGTAGAAAACCCACTGTTTTTTAAATAAAAAAATTGTTTCATGAAAAAATCGGTTTAGACTGTATATATGCACCGATATCGGTCCATTTAAAATTTTCAAATTTTATATTTTAGTAACCTCCTTTAATGATCAGAACTGCTTTTAAGCAAAAAAAAAAAAAAATCCATGGAAAAATCGATTTAGGTTATGGATCAAAATCGGACATCTTTATGTTACCAGAATTGCTCTTAAGAAAGAAAAAAATTGTTTAAGTTCGCTTACGCGACATTTTCATGAAAAAACCGGCTTGGACTATATGTACGGTATATATGGGCCGATATCAGAGATTTTCATTATTTGTATTTTAGTAACCTTTTTTAATAAACTTTTTTTCATGAAAAACTCGGTTTAGGCTACATCTCGTGTATTATGGACCGATATAGGATATTTTCATTTTCAGAGTTTTAGTAACCTTCTTTAATTACCAAAGCTAATTTTAAGCAAAAAAAGTTGTTTAAGTTCGCTTAGGAGACATTTTCTTGAAACAATCGGTTTAGGCTATATCTCGGGTATATATAGACCGATATCGGAAGTTTTCATTTTTCATATATAAGTAGCCTTCTTTTAAGCAAAAAAATTGTTTAAGTTCGCTTACGAGATATTTTCATGAAAAAATCAGTTTAGGCTATTTCTCGGATATATATGGACCGATATACGGGGAATTTTTTTTTTCTTTTTTTTTTTGCCTTTTAATCGCCATGCTAAACAATTGTGTTAAGTTTGAAACAGAAATTTTTTTTTGCAAAATTTTTATAAAAATAAAAAAAGACATCTCTTTTCGGAATTTTGAATACATCTCAGCTATATGTGAACCGATTTCACTGAATTATGAATAGCAAACGCATCGATGAAGTAATAGAATGGTGAAAGAAAAAAGTTTCTAAGTCTAATGGTTTTCTCAAGTTTTTTCTACGTCAATTTCTCTTAATCGAATTTTCTATCAATTCTGATTTATAATATATGTATACATATACTTTATAGAAGTTACAAACGGAATCACAAGCTTATTTATACCCGTTACATTTTTCTGAAGGGTATATTAAAAGCAAATCTGATGAGTTTGGAAATGCTGTTCTTAAAAGATTATCTATTTAAAAAAACCTCTTCAGAAAAAAAAACTTAGACATAGTTTAATAAAAGGGATTTTGAAAATGCCTACACGCAAAGAAAACGCAGTTTGGAATATTGTTGTGGCAACATTAGTATTTACTCCGTGATATTCCGTATTGCTGCCACTAGCAGTATATTATAATTTTTAATATAGCGTAATCCTCTATAAATGTATCAGTGTTGAATGTTCAATATTTCTATTGTTACATTTCTATCATTTTAAAAAATGGTTAAATGCAATAATATTGTTTAAAAAGATAATTTGAACACAACAATATCTTTTGTTATGTACAATAATATAATGTTTTTTATGTAATATATGTATCTACAACACATTTCCATTAAACTTGCTATTGTTGTTGAACATATTGATATACATATATGTATATATGTTTATTTCATTTTTAAATTTTGAAGCAATCAGTTTATGTGTGTCTGTCTGTTTTCTTTCAATATTAATAATATTAAAAAATAATAAAGATTGTGGTATATAAGATTTATTAATTGGAGAAAATGGGCATAAAAATATACATTTGGAAGTAAGAAGGTTTGTATACAAATTTATATATAAATACATGTATATATTTGTATTAATGTATTTGAATATGGATTTTTACAGATTTTTGCCCCCGAGGGAAAATATGTACAATCTTTCTATAGTATCAAGATTTTGAAAAAATTTATGAGTTTTAATCTTTTTGCTAAAAAAATAAATAAAAAAACTATATTAAATAATTTACAAAAGTGTTGTTTTAATTATAGAAATTATCTGTATGGTTCTACGTACGTTTATACATTACGTAATCATATAATATTGTGACGTTCAACACTAGTACGATTGATCGTGATAATAGAATTTACAATTTGTCAAAAATGTGGTCATGTTGCAAAAATTATAACTTTTACCAAATATATGGTTAGGTGGAATAATTTGGTTTTTGGATGTACTAGGATTTGTAAATAAATTTCGGATTGAAACCATATTATGTGGTGTATATTTTTTTTTTTTTACGTGTATTAAAAAAGTTCTGTTTTTCAATATTTTGTTTATTGAATCTTCACAAAGTGAACTATCAATAAGTATTCAAATCTTAACACTAAATACACAAAATTATTAAGTCCAATCGATGCTAGATAAAAATGTTTTATTTTACACGGTCAATATCGCTAAAATCACCTATTTAACGTTCTGGCAAGGGTGTCCCTCCTTCTCAACCGAGAGTGGCCGAAAAAATTAAGTATGTTGCGTGCAAGAGGATTTGGGTGAAGTTCCAGTTTACTGATATACCTTGTCGCATACTTAGAGAATTCGTCTTTTGCAAGAGGAACACAGAAATCCTTATGAATTCATGAGTTTTTTACGTACCATGGAGCTGCAGCAATCGTACGATGAATTTGATTTTGTCGCCTTTGAATTTTTTCAATGTTAGATGTTGAGGCGGTGCCCTATAATTGAATTCCATAGCCCCATATAGGCTTTAGAATTACGTTGTATAATAAAAGTTTGCAATCCAGCTTCAATGTCGAAGTTTTAACCATTTCTCTAATATTGAAATATACTTCTGCAAATTTCGCGAAGCTACTTGATAGTTTTCATGTACGCTGCGGAATGCTGTGTCACCTGCAAAAGTTCAAGTGCGAATTCCGGAATTCTCGTTGGCATTTCTGAGGCGTAAATCAAATATAAGGTAGGTCCTAGAATGCTACCTTGGGGAATTCCTGCCTCGATTGGCTAATTTGGATTTAAAAAATCGCCTTCTCTGATAACAAATTTCCGCCCATATAAGTAGCTTTCCAGAAGCTTTTGAGTGTTTGCAGGCAAGTTTAACTTTATTTTGTGCATCAAACCGTCATGCCACACTTTATCAAAAGCTTGTCTTCAAAAGTTTGTCTTATGACGTTGACTAGTCTGTGTGTTTGTTCTATGGTGTTATGTTTAGCCCGAAAGCCAAATGGATGATTAGGGATACATCCCACTCCATTCAATATTGGAGTTAACTTCGCCATTAAAAATTTTTCGAACAGTTTTGAAATTGTTGGCAGTAGACTTATTGGTCTATATGATTCTACTTTAGTGGGAGCCTTCCCTGGCTTGGGTATCATAGTTATCATGGACACCTTCCACTCTGCAGAATAATACTCGAGACGTAAAATAGCGTTGAAAATAAAAAGAATTCTCAAGCATTTTACCAGTAATTTTATCAATACCTGGAGCTTTCCTGGGATTTGTGCTACAAATAACATTTTCAATATCTTGAAAACTAAGTCTCAAAGGCATAGGCGGTCTAACAGCGTATGACGGTAGTTCAGCTGAATCATTCGCTGTATCATTTGTGATAAAAACCTTTCTCAAATGGTTAACATACAATATCCCCTTTTCAGAATCACTTCTTGCCCAGTCGCCAGATGAAGTTCGCAAAGGTGGCTTACCTATTACGGGTCTTTTCAGACCTTTTGACGCTTTCCATAGAGAATAGTCGGTTTGCGGGCTACCATCAAGACCTTCTAGATAATTTTTAAGGGAAGCTATTCTTTGGATTTCAAGCACATTTCTTAATTGAGTTATGCACTCCCGTAGCCTGCTTTCAAACTGGGGAGACCTGCGAAGTTGCCATTCTCTTCTAACTCTTCTTTTTTCTGACAAAAGTTGCTCAATTTCAGACGAATAAGTTAGTTCTATTGTTCTCATTTCTGAAACTCGTATGGATAGTGGTAGCATGTTGCACGGCCAGTTTAAGGTCTTCAGAAAAATCTTTAATTGATATATCACCATCCTCAGGGGTTCTCAAGGCAATATTTTCTGTACAATGAGTACTCAAATATTTCTTATATTTTAGCCAATTAACTCTAGTGATGGCGAACGCCAAGTCACTATACGGGGAGCCAACCTCCTGGGGGAACGAAACGGATATTATAGTGGGTGAGTGGTCCGATGACAAATCTAATGAAGACTCTACTTGCATCCATTCTAAAGGAAAGTTTTTTGCAACTCCAAAATCTATAACATCTGGAATCTTTCGCCGGTCTGAGGGCCAATAAGTGGGATGTCCGCTTGAAATCACATCTAAGCCCAGTTTAGAAACTGTGTCAAAAAGCACACGGCCTTTTGGGGAAATTAAACGTGATCCCCAAGAAGTGTGCTTAGCGTTGTAGTCACCAGCCGCTAAAAATCGAGAACCAAGTTATTTTAAAAAATGTGAATACTGATTTTCTGTTATTGAAAATTGTGGCGGTGAGTAGATCGAAGAAATAACGATTTTTTCATGCAAATATTCAATGCATATATTAGTTGTCATTCACTCTGTGACTCTCCAACCGCACAGTCGTATAATTAAACAGTGAACAAAAAAAAAACAAACAAACAAACAAACAAAAAAATCATTGTGCTCACTAATTATACCCTTTTTTTAAACTTACATATAAACAATAATATATTGTAATAAATTGTAAAAACAATAACAAATTATTTTAAAAAACAACGGGAAAATAAATTCCTCACATTTCAGTAACTAAACAATAAAATCAATTTCAATAAAACAAGTGCGGTGGCAGTGCATTGTTAATGTTGTAATTGTGCGTGAAGATTACCTACCCAGTAGGAAAAAAATACACATTAAAGTTTTTGTTTTCTGTATGAGTAATCCTATCAGAAATAATTCTGAAAAAGAGCCTAGCGCCACCAGCAAAAATATATGGACTTCTGAAGAAGAATCTATAAGGCAATCATTGGACAATTTTCTTTCTACAAGAGATAAAATCCGCTCCTGTTCCGGCTCGCCTAACATAGATGTTGCAACAGAAGATAAAAGATCTTCTACTCTAACTAATGCCAATAAACAAAAAACGCAAGTAGGCATGGATAGGTATATCACCATCACCAAACGTCAGCGAAGCCCTAAATCTGCTCAAATTGCATCCAAATCAAAAATTTCTAAAGATGCCGAATCCGCTAGACCAACTAATCAAAACAGATTTTCTATTCTACAAACGGATGAGCCAACAGGATCGTCAAAAAAATCGTTTAAACCACCACCAATTTATTTAAGGGAATCTGCCTCCAATGAACTGGTAAGAAAAATTGTTTCAGTAATCGGAGAAAATACATTTAACGTTACCTCCATCAAGCACGGTAACATTAACGAAACTAAAATTCAGGTTAACGATGAAAATGACTATCGAAAACTGTCTAACGATTTTGAAAAAGAAAAAAAAGCTTTTTATACTTATCAGCTTAAAAGCGCTAAAGGTCTTCAAGTCGTAATAAAAGGGATTGACCCTTGCGTAGACACTGATGAGGTTAAGACCGGTTTGACAGACAAGGGATTCAAAGTAAAAAATGTGTTAAACATCAGAAATCGTGAAAAGATCCCTCAACCAATGTTTAGGGTTGAATTAGAGCCAGGAGATGTGACTTTAAAGAAAAATGAAGTTCATCCAATATACAGTGTAAAATTCCTTTTACATCGAAAAGTAACCGTAGAGGAACCGCATAAGCGCTTAGGACCCGTACAGTGCCACAACTGCCAAGAATTTGGCCACACTAAAGCGTACTGCAAGTTGCCTACAGTTTGTGTTGTGTGTGGAGAACTCCATGGTACAGCACAATGCAATAAGCCGAAATTCGACCCAAAAATAAAAAAATGCAGTAATTGCGGTGAAAACCACACAGCTAATTATAGAGGTTGCTCCGTCTACACCCACCTCAAGCGCTCAATGAACAACAAACCAATAATTGCTTTTAAGCCACCACAGCAGACTCAAATTTTTTCTAATAATTCTTTTCCTCCGACAGGACAGTCAACCACCGACAAAACCGTTCAAAATCAAAAACAAATTTCTTATGCTAATGTAGTTAAGTCTACATTCGCAAACCCGAATCAACAATCTATATCTCAACCGCCCGATCAAAATTTCAGTAACCTTGAGGCAACAATACAGACCCTAATTCAAACTATAAACACTTTTACGTCGTCTATGATGACGATGATGCAGGAAATGGTGAAAATGCAATCCACCATTTTGCAGGTTATTTCGAAAAAATGATTTGGTTAAAAATATGTTTCTGGAACGCGAACGGCATCCGCCAACACAAAAATGAACTCGAATACTTCCTGATGGATAAGCAGATTGATATAATGATGATTGCAGAAACTCACTTGACGTCAACAAGCTTCTTTAAAATTAACGGCTACGTATTATACGATACTAAAGACCCCCGTGGAAGAGCTTGTGGAGGTTCTGCAATCTTGATAAAATCTAGGATAAAGCATTTTTTGTCGAACGACACATGTGAGGACTATCTTCAAGCAACTAATATCTGTGTGGAAAATTTTCATTACAAATTGGTTATCTCATCGATTTATTCGCCGCCTCGATTTTCAGTGACGGAGTCACAATATTCAAGTTTTTTCACCTCATTAGGACCTCGATTTATAGCAGCTGGAGATTACAACGCAAAACACACTTTTTGGGGCTCACGTTTAATCACCCCGAAGGGTCGAGTGCTTTTTGATACAATTTCTAAAATGGGCTTAGACGTAATATCAAGCGGGCATCCCACTTACTGGCCGACTGACCGGCGAAAGATTCCTGATGTGATTGATTTTGGAGTGGTAAAGGGGTTCCCTGTGGAATGGATGCAAGCTGAGCCTTCGTTAGACTTGTCATCGGATCATTCACCAACTATTATTTCAGTGCGTTTTCCCCAGGAGACTTGGTCTCCGATTAACAATTTGCATAGGACTGTCACCCGAGTGAATTGGCTAAAATATAAAAAATTTTTGAGCACCCATTGCACTGAGAATATTGTTTTAAGAACACCTGAAGATATTAATGCGTCACTAAGCAACTTTAGCGAAAACCTTAAACAAGCCGCTGAACTTGCTTCTAGAGTTTATTTAACACGCAGAAACCTTCAAAATAGAACATATTCTTCAGAAATCGAGCAACTTGTGTTAGAAAAAAGAAGAGTTCGACGAGAGTGGCAACTTCGCAGGTCTCCGCAGCTAAAAACAAGGCTACGTGAGTGCACAAATCAACTAAGAAGTTTGCTTGGAAACCAAAAAACGGCTTCTCTACAAACGTATTTAGAAAGTCTGGATGGTACTCCTCAGTCCGACTATTCTTTATGGCGGGCGACTAAGGGTTTAAAAAGGCCAGTTAGAGGTAAGCCGCCCTTGCGAGAACCGTCTGGTGACTGGGCTAGAGATGACTCGGAAAAGGGTAATTTATTTGTTAACCATTTGAAAAACGTTTTTACCACAAATAGGTCTGACAATGCAAATGAGTTGCCACCTATTGTTAGTAGACCTCCTGTGCCTTTAAGATTCAATTTCCAAGAAATTGAAAATGCTATTGGCAATCTAAACCTTAAAAAAGCTCCAGGTATGGATAAAATCAGCAACAAAATGCTCGTAGAGCTGCCTCGTGTAGCTAAAAGAATTGTTCTTTTTATTTTTAATGCTATTTTACGACTTGAGTATTACCCTGCAGAGTGGAAGGTGTCCATGATAACAATGGTTCCTAAGCCAGGGAAGGATCACACGAAAGTAGAATCATACCGTCCAATAAGTCTACTGTCAACAATATCAAAACTTTTCGAAAAATTGCTAAAGGCGAAGTTGGATCCAATGCTTCATAAGGTTGAATGTATTCCTGATCACCAATTTGGTTTTAGAGCGAAACATGGCACCATTGAGCAAACACACAGGTTAGTTAACGTCATAAGAAAGGCATTTGAAGATAAAAAATATTGCTCTGCCTTATTCATCGACGTCTCACAGGCTTTTGATAAAGTGTGGCACGATGGCTTAATGCATAAAATAAAGTTTAACTTACCTGCAAACATACATAACCTTTTAGAAAGCTATTTATATTGTCGCCAATTTATAGTAAAAGAAGGCAATTTCATAAGCCCCGCTCAGTCTATTGAAGCAGGAGTTCCCCAAGGCAGCATATTAGGGCCTATCTTATATTTGATCTACGCATCTGACATGCCAACAAGCACCAACGTTCACACTTCAACATTTGCAGATGATACAGCATTCCTTAGCATACATAGTAACCACCAGCAAGCATCAATAAATTTACAGGAACATATCGACAAACTAGAGAAATGGCTGAAGCTTTGGAAAATCAAGGTTAATGAACAAAAGTGTGCCCATGTTACATTCGCACTGCGTCTAGGAACATGCTCACCCATTACTATTAACAATAAAGTAATACCTCAACACAGTGAAGTCAAATACCTCGGAATTCATCTTGACCGTAGACTAACATGGAAGTCGCACATCGAGGCAAAAGTAACGCAGATCAAATTGAAAGCAGTGCAAATTAACTGGCTACTAGGCAGAAATTCGACCTTAAAGCTTGATTGTAAACTTTTGCTGTACAACTCGATTCTAAAGCCAATATGGTGCTATGGGATTCAATTATGGGGCACAGCCTCGGCATCCAACATTGAGAAAATTCAAAGAAGTCAAAATAGAATTCTCCGTAGAATTACAGATGCTCCATGGTACGTTAAAAACTCACGAATCCACGCAGATCTGAACGTACCTTTTGTGAAATCTGAATTTGTGAAGTACGCGACAAGGTATATTAACAAACTTGAATTCCATCCAAATCCTCTTGCAGCTAATATTCTTAATTTTGGTGGTCATACCCGTCTGAGAAGGAGGGATACTTTGGCTACCATTAGAGCTCTAAACAGATGACTGAATTCTGAAATAATATTCGCATAAAAATAAATTTTCGTCCAGCACTGGCAGGACTTTAATCATAATTTTTTTTTTTTTTTAGTATTAAGATTTGAATACTTATTGTCATTACATTTTTTTATGTAGATTCAATAAATAAAATAATGAAAAAAAAAAAAAAAATATATTAGTTGCTTGGAGATATCCTCATGTGTCTCATGCAGAAAATAGTGCTTAATTCTATTTTTTATTAGAATTGCTGAGCCTCCACAGTGTGTAGCCATTAATTTTGAAATGACTATTGCTTGTCAAATGAGTTACAGCAATCATCATTATATCGATTTGCTTTTCCATAAGGAAGTGCTCAAGTTCATTTTTGTGTTGGCGGATGCCGTTTGCGTTCCAGAAACATATTTTTAACCAATTCATTTTTTAAAATTGCCTACAAAATAGTGTATTGCATTTTCAGCATTTCCTGCATCATGTATGTCATAGAAACGGTAAAAGTGTTTATGGACTGAACAAGAGTCTGCAGAGTTGCCTCAAGATTGGTAAAATTTTGATCGGAATTTTTGGGCTTGGGCTCCTGATTCAAGTTTTGTGTATCGGTTTTGACCACACTAGCATATGAAACTTGTTTGGGGTTTTGCATGATTATGTGGCTGGTTGACTGGCCTACCTGGGGAAAATTGTATGCAGAAATGATGTTTGACTGCTGATGACTTATTTGTCATTGACTGCTTAAAGTGAGTATAGACAGGGCAGCCCCTGTAATTTGCAGTGTGGTTGCCTCCACAGTTACTGCATTTTTTAACACTTGAATCAGTTTTTGGCTTCTTGCACTGTGATGTGCCGTGCAGTTCACCACACACAACGCAAACTGCGGGCAACTTACAATAGGCCTTAGTATGACCGAATTCCTGGCAGTTTGGGCATTGAACGGGCCCTAAACGCTTGTGCGGCTCCTCAACGGTAACTCTGCGATGAAGAAGAAATTTAAGGTTATAAATTGGGTGAGTTTCATTCTTTTTTAAAATAACATCCCCTGGTACCAGCTCAACCCTAAACATGGGTTGAGAAATCTTTTCACGGTTCCGCATATTTACCACATTTTTTATTTTAAAGCCTTTATCTAGCAGTACAGTCTTAACCTCATCCGTGTCTACATAAGGGTCAATACCTTTTATAACAACCTGAAGGCCTTTAGCACTTTTAAGTTGATAAGTATAAAAAGATCTTTTCTCTTTTTCCAGAGCGGCAGAAAGTTTTCGGTAATCATTTTCGCAGTTGACTTGGATTTTTGTTTCACTTATTTGTCCGTGCTTCACTGATGTTACGTGGAAGGTGTCTTTACCAATTGCCGTAATAAGTGCTTTTACCAGCTCATTAGATGTAGGTTCTCTCCAGTATATTGGTGGCGGTTTAAATGTTTTTTTTTATGTAGTTGGCTCGTCAGTCTGAAGGATAGCAAACCTATTATTATCCGTTGTCGCAGAGGTAATATCGTCCTTAGACATTTTTGGTTGCGATGATATTTGCGTGGATTTAGGGCTTCGCTGACGTTTAACCACGGTTATGTACCTATCCATACCCACTTGCGTTCTCGGTTTATCAGCAATAGGTAGACTGGAAGATGGTTTGTCGTCTGTTGTGACAACAATGTTTGGCGAGCACGAACGCGTGCGTTTTTTATCTCTTAGAGACAGGAGATTGTCCAATGATTTTTTCAATGATTCCTCTTCAGAAATCCAGACGTTTTTTCTAGTGGAGCTAAGCTCCCTCTCAGAATTGCATCTACTAGGTACACTCATGCAATTTTTTATTTTTTTTTTTTTATTTTTTTTATTTAAAAGTATATAAAAATAATTGTCACAAAGTTTTTCTTTTGTATAAAATCGCTCTTCCACTTATTGCGGTTTTCCAAGAAATCAAAACTTTAATGTATAGTTTTTTTTCCAACTGGGTAGGTAATCTTCACGCACAATAACAACAATAACAATGCACTGCCACCGCACTTGTTTTATTGAAATTCAATTTATTGTTTAGTTAATGAAATGTGAGGAATTTATTTTCCCGTTGTTTTTAAAATAATTTGTTATTGTTTTTACAATTTAATACACTACATTATTGATTTTAAAAGAATTTAAGCACAATGATTTTATTTTTTTATTTTATTTATTTATTTTTTGTTCGTTTTTTTTTAATACGACCGTGCGGTTGGAGAATCACAGAAGAACTGTCATTTGTAAATATATAAATAAATAAAAATTACACTTACTTTTTTTCAACTTTTCGTAATCTAAGACTGAAAGAATGAAATAGCCAATAATAGAAAGAGACGATTATATAAGTCACACCAAAATAATTTATGTGCACATAAATACGACATTTGTAAACAAAGCGATAATAACATTCAATTTTGTCAAAAACAAAATTTTTCGTGTATTTTGTTGAATTAAATTAGCGAAAAATTGTTATAAAGAACCCAAAAGTGTAAGGCCAAACGGCTCTTATTGATTGTTGAAGTGAAATATTGGTATCGTGTATTATTTAGCAAACACATTTAAATTGTAAAATATTTTTCGTTATTGTTTTTTTTTTTTTTGCTTATTTTTTAACATTCAGTGATGCATCATTATAATATGCATGAAAAAATCGTTCAGTTGAGAAAAAAAATCTCTACATTCAGGCATTAACCTAAAAATTTAGCAGCACAGTAGCAATTTAGGCTGGCGATGTCACTTTTAAGCAAACGTTTTTTGGATTTTTTCCCACTTCTTATCGATAACATGTTAAACAATTTTGGCGTTTTTAGATTTTTTTTCAATATAGCCGAACTGTTTGCCCTTAGTAATAATTTCACTAGTAATATATTTATACTCTTCCCCAAAATCTTAAAAAATTAAATAAATAATTGTCATTGCGGTTTTAGTTTTCAATAGTACGAATATTTTATTAAATCCATAAATATAGATAGTTTTTGGCACGAGGAAAACAAGTTCGCCTCGAATAAAACTTTTCAGCATATACATACATATGTACATATAAATAAAATTACAAAATTGCTTCACTTGATATTTGTAAGACTAAATTAGACATTTTGGCCCGAAATTGTAAATTTTGCGTCAAGGACATTGAATTTAGAAATGGCCAAAAACTTATTAGGAATTTTCTATCTGGATCGCTATCTTCCGGCAACAAAAGCTGTTTTTCTAAGATATTAACAGAGGCAGAAGCTGGAAATATATGCACCAATAAATTTTTCATATTTACACGAAACTCCTTATTCTGCAGTTGTGTCATGGCTTTCGTTTGTGATAAAAAACTGTAAAGAAAACTGTAATCTTCATCGTTTAAACCAGGTGAATTTCCATTATTGTCGTCTGATAGAGTTGATTGGCCATTCTGTCCGTGTTTGTCATCGTTTATACTAGGTGGTTTAGATATACCATCTTCTGTGTCATAACGTTTGTTTGCATTTGATTCCACAAGTAAGTTGGATTTTTCAGAATACTTACTACTTAATTCAGCTGTTGATATTATAGATTTGCACTCTTGGAACTCATTAGCATCTTGTAATGCATGTATTTCTGGGTCAATTTGAAGTTCTGGATCTTCTTTGAAGGAACAACTTTGTAGGGCAGTGTTATCGGTACAATTTGAAACTGTTGCACATTCGTTGTTTGGTACGCCACTATTTAGAGAAACTGTATATGGCCTAAAATTCGTGTCTCCTGGTTTAGACCCATCAGAATCATCTACTGGAGTTATAGAACTTGGGCTGCCATTTTCTTTCGGTAAAACTTTATTCCCTAAATAATTTTCATCATCACTTTTGTATTTGGTCTCCAAATCGTTTTGCTTTTCAGATTTCTTTTGACCTGACTTATCGCATTCTACATTTCCAATATCATCGCCACTTTCAGTTTGATATGAATTACTGTCAGAAAACTGAGACTGTATTTGATCAACATTGTTGTTCTCGACCATATCAGAGCTATTCTCAAAATTTAGATCAAGTTGTGCTCTGGACGAAAGTCCGTTTGCTATAAATTTAAGAGCGTCAAAAAATGCCCAGGAGTAGTATTTTTTATTGGGATCGAATTCTCCCTTTTGTTTCGCTTTGGCAATACGTATGGAAATACGTTTCGCTTCACTGCAAAATTGTAGACGTAATGTCTGCCACATTTTCTTACAGGTAGGCCCTACATATGTATGTATGTTCGCAAAATTAATTGTATAAAGTAAAATCAAGATGAAATAAGTTTAATTCAAATTACCATCAAAACCGATTTTTTTTCCAATTTCAATCCACATTACAGCAATTTCGTGTTGGTTTCTGCCTGCTAGCATTCCTTGCAAATCCCATAGAATCGGTCTCTTTCGAACTTCTTCGATTAAGCGTAACTTGACTGTCGCCATTGTTGGTTGCCACTACACTAATTTGTAGCTTTCGTTAAAAATATCAAACCATTTTGGGGTGAGCAAATAAACTCACAAAATTACTAAACAAACCCGACTGCTCACACTTTTTCATGTTCGTCGTTTCTTTTGTACACTCTAGAAGAGTGATGCCATCTGGACATTATATGCATTTAAATAAACGTTTTTTTATAAAGATTGTATTGATGTGTACATAAATGTATGTATGCGTGTGCATTGCTCATGAGTACGAGTGTACGTTAAGATTTGTACGGAGTTAAAATATTTGATTTCAGCCCATGTCTCTCTTCCAACACAATTGAGTTCGTTCAGTTTGTTGTTGTAGACAATACAGAACATACACACACATACATCACACTTTCAGTTGGTACAGAAGAAATACAGAGTGTGTATGATTTCTACATACATACATTCATACATAAAGTGTTAGTGTTTATTGTGTAGATAAACTCGGTGTAGAAATCTTGCTATACAACAAATAGGTACATACATACATATGTACAGTACTGTGCAGAACAAAAGCAACAAAATGTGCATCAAACAACATGTGAAATTATTTCGCGTAGTTATTTATTTTGAACAAACCTGGTAGCATTTTATTTATTTTCTACACTAATTATTTATGATGAGTTTAATTTACTTTAAAATCGGTGAGAGTGTTACGTAAAACACAGCAATATTCTCTTTGACCTTCAAGTTGAAGTGTGCATAACAAAAGCAACAAAAGTATGTTCTCTAAAATTGTTGGAATTTAAAAAAAAATAACGGTAGTTTTCCAATATAAAACCGTTTTGGTATAATTTACAATGCAAGAAAGTAATTTTAAAACTAGTTTCTTGCAAACAATTCAACGTATTAGCCGATATAAAATGGCAAAAGATAAGTATGGCCGCGAATTTAAAAATCAAATTATAAATGATTATAATAAAGGGGAGAGACAAATTGCAATCGCCAAAAAATATAATATTAACAGGTCCATTGTTAGTAGACTAATAAAAAAATTTAAGTTTACAAACGACGTAACCGTGCATCATTTAGGCGGTGCACCACGAAAAACTACAGTACGCGAGGACAGAAAAATTGTTCGTGCTTTTAAAGAAAATCCATTTGCAACATCGAAAGAGGTCGTGAGAGCTTTATACTTAAATGTTCATGATAGTTCGTCACAGTTAGGAGACGGGCATTAGAAAACGATTTAAGAAGTTACAGACCATGCAAAAAACCGTTGCTAACAAAGCGTCATAAAGAGCAAAGGTAAAACTTGATTATTTCTATTTATTCTTTTTTATTCAAATATTTTTATTTAAAATATTTGATTTTTTTAACGTTTTAGATTGAATTTTGCCAAAAAACATCTGAATTGGACAGTAGACAAATGGAAAACCGTGCTTTTTAGCGACGAGTCCAAGTTCAATTTAATAAATACAGATGGTATGTGCACAGTACGGCGCAATCCTGGTAAACGACTCGAGCAACGAAACTGTAAAGTTAATTTTAAGCATGGAGGTGGCTCAGTGATGGTGTGGACCTGTTTCTCGGCAAAAAAAGTTGGCCCTTTTTATCAAATTGAAGGAATTATGGACCGTTTTAAGTATAGAGATATACTTGAAACACAAATGCTGCCACATGCTGAGTGGAATATGCCACTTCGATGGGTGTTTGTTGGTAAAAGACTTCATGAGAGACAATAGGATTCAAGTCCTGGATTGGCCGGCACAATCTCCCGACTTGAATCCTATTGAGAACATGTTTGGGATACTGAAGAGAAGTGTTGCTGGGAAGCGGTTTAAGAATAAAGCTGAACTCTTCCAAACGTTGAAATTGGAGTGGGAACAGATTCCGCAATCCACAATTAACAATACATATAATTGAATCCATGCCTCGTAGATGTGCGGATGTAATAAGAAATAAGGGCTCGTACACAAAATATTGATTTGTTGCTATTGTTATGCACACTTATTTGTGCAAAATAAAGAAAAAATTTTTTGTTATTTTTTTGTTAGTTATCAATTACGTTTGAATTTCTCCGTATATAATTTAGTTTTTTATAGTAAACAAAATATAATATAGAAATATTTTCTCGTATGTATTGTTAAAGTAATAAATGAGTTTTTATGTTTTCACTAAATTTGTTGCTTTTGTTCTGCACAGTACTGTATATATGAGAGCAAACAATAACAGCCGTATTCATAAAAAAAAAAAAACACTAATCAGAATTTCAACAGAAACAAAACAAAATTTTCAGGAAAAAAATACATTTTATCAGGGCTGTTCTGCAAATCACTTATTGTGAAAGTGATTTGGAAGCCCAAAAATGGTGTTCTGTAGACAAAATATTTTTGTTTTTTGTGATTTTAAACCGATAAGCTAACTTGCAGTCAGTTTGAAATCACATCATAATTTTTGCAGGCATTTTATTGTAAATTTCATAATTTATTACATAACATAAATAACAAAAAAAATATTTTTAGTCGAATTCCTAATAATTTTAGGCACTATACCTGAATTTCGGCATCCAAAGGAAGACGAAGTATTGAAAAATACATTAAAAATTAAAAAAAATAATAATAATAAATAACTTAATGTGTTTTCTATTGATTATTTAAGTGAAACTATTTTATATGCAATAATTCACTAAATTAAGCGAAAACTAGATACGGTTATTTTGTTGCAAGATTTGCCGTATTATGTTATGATTTGGTTCATTGGTTTATTTTACTTTACTTTTATTAGAATAAATTTACCCTATTTTACAAACGATACAGTATACCCCGTGTAATTACCCACCGCTTAAAGGACTTTTTCGTTTATTCACCACTTATATTGAATCCCGGGTTTTTTTTCACTTATTTTCTTATAAAAATACGCGGTTAATTAAATATTTTTTAAGTATCCATTTTGGGTAATTACCCAAAATACTGAATCTCAAATCCAAAAAATCCCTTCATTTATTTACCCATTACTGCCTACCAATTCACTGAACTCTGTTGACAAATTTGTCACTTGTTAAATACATATAAAGCGTAAATTTTTGTCAATTCAGCCAATTTGCTTATTAACGTTCTGATACGCTTTTATTATATTCATACATACTTGCATGTACTCCTATTATTTTTTTCTATATACATACATATGTATATATAATTTTTGTGATAATGAAATTGTTTTTTTTTTGTTTTTATTGAATAAAATATTTTATTTTGAAAACTTTGTTTGCATTAATTATTATTTTGATGTATGTAACGACTTTGATTTAATTTAAGTCCGTTTGGATAAATGCCTTCGTAGAGGTACTTAAGTGTCTTCGCATAATTACCTTTATGAGGTAATTAAACGTCTCCGCTTTTATACCTTATTCGCTCCCAAAAAATACAGCAACTTGGGTGAGGTAATTAAGCGGGGCTTACTGTACCACGAATAAAAAAATTTAACCTGAAAGTAGAAATTTCAATAAATTGAAGCGAAAAACAGCAGTTTTTTGTGCTTCCGAAGAGTATAAATCAGATCGAAAATCATAAAAAATTGTGATTTGCAGAACAGGCATAAATCACATTTATGCTTTTGAAACGGCATTTTTATCTATATAATTTAATTAAAATTCTTTCTATGTGACTGGCGATAATTTAATTAATTTTTTATTTTTCATTCGTTTATTTATTGAATATTTGACATATGAACTACAATAAGTATTCAAATCTTAATACTAAATTTAAAAAATGTGCTTTTTACTTAAGTCCGGCCCATGCTAGACAAAAACTTTTATTATGCGGGAACTATATCAGTAGAATCACCGTTAAATAGGTGTACTAAAAGTGAACATTTTTCAACATCTTTATAAAATGATCCTATCTCATTTTATTCCATTCAACAGCTTTCGATTATTTCAGTGTCATCACTAGAAAAGTGGCAATAATGTCGATTATTCTTGTGGCATCACTGAAAAATCGTCATTTGTTTTGAAAATTAAAAAACAAATCATAATTTATTATGTGTCATTTGTTTTTATGTGTATTTTCTTACTTATTTTTTTTCTATTATAATGTTTACTGTGTTTTTGTTATATTTTGTTTATATGCACTACATTTTATTTATAGATATATGAACATAAATTTTATATCCTCCTCAAGGCTAATTCATAATAAGGTGAAATTGACAGTGCAGCTGATAACTTTTTTTAATTTTAATCTGTTTCAAATGCCAATGACATAATTAAAACTAAATTGGGGAAAAAAAATTTTTTAAATTATGTATTCTTTCTTGAGCGCCAGATATCATCCAGAATCCTCCGCAATCTGGCTGAACATTTTCACCTTTTCAAGCTCTATGATCTGAGACTTTAAGTTTCACGAAATAATTAAGTTTTTCTTTTATTGTAATTTTTTTTTTTTTTTTAATTTTAAAACAACTTTTTAATTTATGTATTGTATCTTGAGCGCCAGCTATCATTCAGAATCCTCCCCAATTGGGCTTACCATTTTCAGCTTTCCGAGCTATATGATCGGAGACTTTAATTTTCACGAAATAATTAAAAGTTTGTATTTTCTTGTAAATTTTTTTTCAAACAATTAAGTTTTTTATTCGCTATTTAAGCTTCTAACATTTATACCAGTAAAAAATTATAAATAGCTTGTTTTTTATGTTTCCCAGCTATCTATATGTCGACATTTCATAGGAACTACCCTAATCATCAGTAGACTTTGGAAATTTTTGAAAGATATTCTCAAACATTCAACTTTATATCCCAACAATCCAAATAAATTGCTGAGAATTTAAAAAGAAAAATGCTCTAATAATATCCGGCAAAACACAAAAAACAAGCTTTTCTATTAATTTGGGATATAAAGTTGAATGTTTGAGAATATCTTTCAAAAATTTCCAAAATCTACTGATGATTAGGGTAGGTCCTATGAAATATCGACATATAGATAGCTGGGAAACATAAAAAACAAGCTATTTATAATTTTTTACTGGTGTAAATTTTTTTTTATATTTTTTTTTTATTCCTTTTTGTGTTTATATTTTTCCCTTGACATTTGCAAAAGATTTATTTTTTGTAGTGTTGTATTTATTGCTCTTCATATACTTGATAGCAATTCGCCCCCTTGGTCCTTTTTTTTGTTTTTCAAATTATTTTTTTTTCCAAAATATTTGTTATTTTTGGTTATTTTCCTTATTTTTTACCATTCAGTGATGCATCATTATTAAATGCATGAAAAAATCGTTTAGTTGAGAAAAAAAAATCTCTACATTCAGGCATTAACCTAAAAATTTAGCAGCACAGTGGGATTTTAAGCTGCAAACATCACTTTTAAGCAAAAAAATTTTCGGATTTTCCCCCCTCTTTATCGACAACATGTTAAAAATTTTTGGCGTTTTTAGATTTTTTTTCAATATAGCCGAACTGTTTGCTCTTAATAATAATTCCAATGGTAATATATGTACACTCTTTTCCAAAATCTTAAAAAGTTGAAAAAATTAAATATCATTATGGTTTTAGTTTTCAATAGTACGAATTTTTTATTAAATCCATAAATAAAGATAGTTTTTTTGCACGAGGAAAACAAGTTCGCCTCGAATAAAACAAAATACAACATTATTTAATTCGCTGTCACAACATGCTTTTAATTATCTTTTGATATTGTACAAAAAAATTCTTTATTCATAATATCGAATGTTATCTTTTACGAGATAAACATACATACATACACACATGTATGTAAATAAAATTACAAAATTGCTTCACTTGATATTTGTAAGACTAAATTAGACATTTTGGCCCGAAATTGTAAATTTTGCGTCAAGGACATTGAATTTAGAAATGGCCAAAAACTTATTAGGAATTTTCTATCTGGATCGCTATCTTCCGGCAACAAAAGCTGTTTTTCTAAGATATTAACAGAGGCAGAAGCTGGAAATATATGCACCAATAAATTTTTCATATTTACACGAAACTCCTTATTCTGCAGTTGTGTCATGGCTTTCGTTTGTGATAAAAAACTGTAAAGAAAACTGTAATCTTCATCGTTTAAACCAGGTGAATTTCCATTATTGTCGTCTGATAGAGTTGATTGGCCATTCTGTCCGTGTTTGTCATCGTTTATACTAGGTGGTTTAGATACACCATCTTCTGTGTCATAACGTTTGTTTGCATTTGATTCCACAAGTAAGTTGGATTTTTCCGAACAGTTACTTCTTAATTCTGCTGTTGATATTATAGATTTGCACTCTTGGAACTCATTAGCATCTTGTAATTCATGTATTTCTGGGTCAATTTGAAGTTCTGGATCTTCCTTGAAGGAACAACTTTGTAGGGCAGTGTTATCGATACAATTTGAAACTGTCGCATGTTCGTTGTTTGGCACGCAACTATTTAGATAAACTGTATATGGCCTAAAATTCGTGTCTCCTGGTTTAGACCCATCAGAATCATCTACTGGAGTTATTGAACTTGGGTTGCCATTTTCTTTCGCTAAAACTTTATTCCCTAAATAATTTTCATTAGCACTTTCGTATTTAGTCTCCAAATCGTTTTGCTTTTCAGATTTCTTTTGACCTGACTTATCGCTTTCTATATTTCCAATATCATCGCCACTTTCAGTTTGATATGAATTACTGTCAGAAAACTGAGACTGTATTTGATCAATTTTACTGTTCTCGACTATTTCCATGTCAGAGCCATTCTCAAAATTTAGATCAACTTGGGCTTTGGACGAACGTCCGGTTGCTACAAATCTAAGAGCGTCGAAAAACTCCCAGCAGTAGTATTTATGATTGGGATCGAATTTTCCTTTTTGTTTCGCTTTGGCAATACGCTTTGGAATATGACTCGCTTCATTGCAAAATTGTAGACGTAATTTCGTCCACATTTTCTTACAGGTAGGTCCTGCATATGTATGTATGTTCGCAAAATTAATTGTATGAAATAAAATCAAGAAGAAATAAGTTTAATTCAAATTACCATCAAAACCGACTATTTTTCCAATTTCAATCCACGTTAAGGCAATTTCGTGTTGTTTTCTGCCTGCTGGCATACTGTGCATATCCCATATAATCGGTCTCTTTCGAACTTCTTCGATTAAGCGTAACTTGACTGCCGCCATTGTTGGTTGCCACTACACTAATTTGTAGCTTTCGTTAAAAATATCAAACCATTTTGGGGTGAGCAAATAAACTCACAAAATTACTAAACAAACCCGACTGCTCACACTTTTTCATGTTCGTCGTTTCTTTTGTACACTCTAGAAGAGTGATGCCATCTGGACATTATATGCATTTAAATAAACGTTTTCTTATAAAGGAAAAATTTATTTGCAACCAAACAAGATTGTATTGATATGTACACAAATGTATGAATGCGTGTGCATTGCTCATGAGTACGAGTGTACGTTAAGATTTGTACGGAGCTAAAATATTTCTTTTCATCTCATGTCTCTCTTCCAACACAATTGAGTTCGTTCAGTTTGTGTTGTAGACAAAACAGAACATACACACACACACATCACACTTTCAGTTGCTACAGAAGAAATACAAATGTGTATGATTTCTACGTACATACATTCATACATAAAGTGTTAGTGTTTATTGTGTGGATAAACTCGAAGTAGGAATCTTGCTACACAACAAATAAGTATGTATTTATATGTATAACATAACTCATAGGTACATACATATCGCTCCTTTATTGCAACATAGTCATAACTCAAAAAAGCTTGATCCGAAAAAAAACACATTTTAAATTTTTAGTTTCCATACAAGTCTTAGAAAAAATGTTTAGAAAATATCTTTGAAAATAAACAGTTCCAAAGTAAGTTGAATTTGGCACAATATAAAAGGTAGTAGTGTTAACAATTCTGCATTGTTAACTCGAAAAGCACATTTTTTGAGATATGACTATGTTGTAATAAAGGAGCGATATGTATATATGAGAGAAAACAATAACAGCCGTATTCATAAAAAAACTCTAATCAGAATTTCAGCAGAAACAAAACAAATTTTTCAGCAAAAAACAGATTTAATAATAAAAATGTATTCACAAGCAGATTTTTAGCTATATAATTTTACTAATTTAATTAAAATTCTTGATTTGTAACTGGCGATAATTTAATTAAAATACTCTATTTGTGACTGGCGACGCCGTCCTATACAATTGTCTTCTGGATCATGGTATTCCATTAAAACGGTTATTAGTTTGCATATTAGTCATACCCTTTTTATACCCTTCACAAAAATGTAAAGGGTATATATGTATAAGTTTGTGATTCCGTTTGTAATAAGTTTTTATTTGCGACCCTATAAAGTATATACAGTAGCGAGCAAAAGTGATCAAATGTTTAGGAATTTTATCGGAAAGGCATAACAAAAATAAAAATACGCAACCGATTACAACAAAACTTCTCATGTTTATTCATTACGAAGTTCTTAAAAAAATAAAATAAAAAGAAGTAACAAATGCAAATATGACATATGAGCAACAAATGCAAATATGAGAAGAGCAACAATATTCAAAGATCTTTATATGCTCAGCTTTGCACGTTTTTATATAAAGGAAAAGAGATGGAGCAACGGTTAATAAAACTTAAATAATTTGCCGTTATTTCTTTTGTATATGATGCTTAAAATATTTTCATTTTTGAACCGGAGAATGGAAATTCTTCAAGAACAATTTCTCAAATTTTAAAGATAAGCCAACGCTCAGTCATTAACGTACTGAAACGGCGAAATGCAGTTCGAGTGCTAAATGTTGGAAGCCACACAAAGCTGTTATTAGATTCAGATGCCCGTTTGATGATACGCGAAATAAAAAAAAAACAGCTCTTTCACACCAAAAGAAGCTGCAGAAGTCTTAAATAAAGACGTCAGTGAGTGGACCGCACGCAGAGCCCTTCATAGAATCGGATTTGAAGCAGCTGTCAAAAAGAAAAAACCGGCATTATCTGCTAAAAATATCAAGGCTCGTCGTGAATTTGCTAAAAAATATAAAAATTGGAGCGTGGACGATTGGAAGCGAGCGATTTGGTCAGACGAGGTGAAAATTAATCGTTTTCAGTCGGTCGGAATAAGCTATTGTTGGCGCCGGCCTACAGAAACTATCGAAAAGCATCACGTGAAGCCAACAGTTAAACATGGAGTGGGCAGTTTGATGGTGTGGGGATGTTTCAGTTGGTGGAAGACAGGTCCACTTGTAAAGATTAGTGGTATAATGAAAAAAGAGGACTACTTAAATGTTTTAAAAACCAATTTGCTAGAATTTATAAACAAGGCTCCTTATCCAGAAGAAGAAGTTACTTTCCAGTAAGACGGTGACCCGAAGCACACCTCGAAAATCGTGAAAGAGTGGCTGTTGCAACAAAAGTTTCAGGTATTAGATTGGCCAGCACAAAGCCCTGGCCACAATCCAATTGAGAATTTGTGGGCGATATTAAAAAAACGGCTGAGAAAATATCAAATAGCTCCGAGGCACATGGAAGAACTATGGCAATGGAACCAAATTCATGAATTTATAGAGCATCTTGTTGAGAGTATGCCTAAACGCAGTAACAGCGTTATAAAAAATAAAGGGCTGTGGGCAAACTATTAAAAATTATTCGATACTCTTAATGTTTGCAAAACGTGCAAAACTGAGCAAATGGATAATATATCATATTGTTGCTTTTTTCTCATTCTTATGTTTGTTTTTCATAATTTTGTTTTACTGCTTTTTTTATGAACTTAACAATGAATAAATGTGAAAAGTTTTGTTTTATTTGACTGCGTGTTTTTATTTTTACAGGAACTTTTCAGTAAAATTCTTAAACATGTGCTCACTTTTGCTCGCTACTGTATGTATATTCTCAGAAGTAATGGAATAGTCGATTAAGCGATGTCCGTCTGTCCGCTGTTGCAATATCGTTTCTGAGAAAACCATTAGGCTTAGAAGCTTTTCTTTCACCATTCTTTTACCCCATCGATTCATGGGTTTGCTATTGAAATTCAGTAATATCAATTTACATATAGCTGAAATATGTACATACAAAATTCCGAAAAAAATAATTTTTTTGCAATTTTGTATGGAAATGTTTGAAAAAAATATTGTTTGTTTTGCTTTAAACTTCACACACTCATTAAGCAAAAAAAATTTTTTTTCAGATATCGGTCTGTATACACCCGAGATATAGCCTAGACCGGGTTTTTCGTGAATATGGTTAAACAACTTTTTTGTGCTCAAAAGCAGTTTTGGTAATGAAATAATTTTATATAATTATAGAAAATTAAAATTTCCGATACGGTCAATATATGCCCGAGATATAGCCCAAACCGGGTTTTTCATGAAAATGTCGCGTAAGCGATCTTAAACAACTTTTTTTGCTTAAAAGCAGTTCTGGTAATAAAAAAAAGGTTATATAAATATCAAAAATGAAAATTTCCGATGTCGGTCCGTATATATCCGAGATATAGCCTGAACCGATTTTTCCATTAACATTTTTTTTTTCTTTTTGCTGAAAAGCAATTCTCGTTATAAAAGAAGGTTACCATAATGCAGAAAATAGAAAATTCCGATATCGGTTCATATATAACCGAGCACATTTTTAAATATACTATACATATACGTGACTATCGTGAAGGGTATTTTAGATTCGGCCCAGCCATACTAAAATGATACTAAAATGTCTATTTGACATGTGATGTCTGTGAGACTTTTTAATACTCGTTTTGACCCTTTTTTCAGACAAAGCACTTTTTATTGTAAACGATCGACCAGCTCTTGTATGTATGCATAAATACTAAAAGGCTGCACAGAATGTTCTAAAGAAAACTGCTCACTACTGTGCAGCAGTTCCAAGCACTGTATTTCAAAATCATTCTTAAAACAAAACAAACAAGCTATAAAACATTTAGAAAGAGAACAAACATCTCATAATTTTGAAAGGCCTTCACAACGTTTTGCATCACAATAAAGCTTATAAACTATGAATCACAGCAAGCACATTGGCTGTCAGTTGTTGAAATTTGGTATAAAAATATAACAAACACAGTGCTTGCATACAACTTCTCAGGTTGAATTTTGTTAGTATTTTTTATCACTGGACTCCGCAGCTAACAGACTTCAAATTGATAAAGTCAGTAGAATCATGGCAATACTGATCACAGGGGCCATGAGGACAACACCAACCAAAGCACTTTTTGCACTCATGAGCTGGATGCCATGCGACTTAGAAGTCAGGCAGATAGCGCCGAAAGCCGCGATCAGGTTGAACGCGGAAGGAGCATGGACCCAAATACCGTGGGGATACACTAATATGTTAGAGATTCAAGGAGACCAAGTCCCCGATCTTATTGACTACTGCACCCCAAAACCATTCCTCACAAGGAGCTTCGGCTACCTAATTGAGGAATCTCCCATAGAACCTGGATACTTCTATGTTTACACGGATGGGTCAGAAGGGGAGAAAGGGTTGGGGGTGGCGTTTACATAGAGGAATTTAACACTAAAATTTCCTTCAGACTAGCAGACGGATGTACTGTACTTCAGGCCGAAATATCGGCTATAAATAAAGCGGCCAGATGGCTAATGTACCACAAGATATTCGGAAGGGATATCATGATAGTTACAGACAGCAAGGCCGCCATCAACTCCCTGACTGGAATATATACTAATTCTAGTCTTGCCCAAGAATGCCGGATATCTTTAAATAAGATAACGAGACATTCTAACCTAACCCTAAAATGGGTACGTGGACATGGGTCCAATAATGGCAACAACATTTCTGATGAATTAGTCAAAAAAGGGACAGCCCTAGAGGACAGGGATACAGACCCCTTTTGCGGACAACCCTTATCAGCGTGTTGGAAACGAATAAAACTCTACACGCTAGAATATGCCCAAGAAAGGTGGCACACAGAGCCCACATGCCTTATATCAAGAAGCCTGTGGCCGCACATTAACTCTAAGAGAACAGGAGAGCTACTAAAACTTCCTAGATCTCTCCTAAGAATGACGGTAGCAGTCATCACTGGACATTGCCCGTTCGGAAACCATGCCAGTAGACTGGGTCTACCATATAATGACTTCTGTAGAAGTTGCCAAGACGAGGAGGAGGAGAAGACAATCCTTCACCTCCTCGGTACATGCCCGGCATTGGAGCATCATCGTCTAAGGTACTTAGGCGAGCGGAGCTTCAATAGCCTTTCATGTCTGGCCTTGGTCAAACCGACTGCGTTAGCTTCTTTCATTAGAAGCAGCGGATGGCTAGCAAATCAACAAGTAATGCCACACTAATAGTTTCCCACCTCCTTTACCTATTCCTCACTCCTTCTATATCCCTATAACCTTTTATTTTCTTTTTCCTTTACTAACTTTTTCAGGCAATCACAAGGGAACGACCTACAGGACCCAAGTGAGCTGGAGTTTCCGGGTACGTGCTGGAAATCCAGCGGCCTGCTTACCTATCCTAACCTAGTATTTTTTATAAAGCAGTAATACAACAATCGCTGTACTATTATTCTGCCGACGTTTTTGCTTGAGCTTAGCAATAAAAATTGCTACATGGAGACGCTACGTGGACAATCAGTGGTTAAAGTGGTGATCAATGGTTCAAATTTGCTTTAGGATTTCCTTTGGTTCGATTCCTCGCCATACAAAATGCATATTTCTGATTTGATTGTGAAGAGATTTGCATTTCCTTTACCATACAAGGATCTTGGTTGTCAGCATTGAAATATATTTAAAATTTTCCACTTTTCTAATTACTAAGTATTATGAACTTAGTATTAAATTTGTGTAATATATATTCTACTCTTATTGAAAGGGTAAAGACATGTGCATATATTCTGACTGGAATTGCATTTGTCTAGATATTAAGGAATTGTGACGTTTTTCTACCTTTAAAAAGGCTTTTGCGGATTCTTTAATTGCAAATGAAATAATAATACACAAACTTGTTCGTTACACACTACTTACATAAATACTTCACAACTTTATTTGCACTTAATACCAATGTGTTTTGACAGACTAGACTTGCTTGCTTTTCTGACTTAAGACTGTCTTGCACAACGTGTAAAATTAAACTGTCTCTCTGCTGAACATCTGCCTGCTATTTATACTTCTTTATTACCGTTTACAATCATTGCGAAAGATTAAAAAGTTTTGATTTTGGGTAGTTGTATCGACTGGTTGTAAAATTTAGGAGCATGTTGTACAACTTTATTTTGATTTGCTATTATTTTATATGTATGTATATACAATTGTTGCATCTGCGGTCATCTTTGCTCAACAAATTTTTTTAAGAAATGAAATTGTGAATTAATGTCGCACAGTTTGTGCGCAAAACACGCAACTCGGCAAGCCAACGTTTTGTAGCGACGGTCGCATAGTCTATGGCATGGGTAACAACGGCGTCAAATTCTATTTTAAACAGGTTGAGACGTTCCGGCAACGTGACTGTTAATTTCATTACGCTGCCATTACACAGGAAAGTACTTTCATGAAATTTCAGAATACGTATTACAAATAAAAATTTCAATGAAATAGATCATGGTGCAATTATTAGGTGGCAGCATAAGAGTTGTTGTACTACGTGCATAATATTTTGTTTGTGTAAAAATTGCGGACGCTGTCAAAAACATGTTTACAAAACAGAAGAAAATGAAGAAAGAAACGTTTATATAACAAAACGAACAAAGAAAATTAATATAATTTTTTTTATAAATTGTTTTCAACACATTTTAAGCAATTAAAATATTTTTGAAAACTTTTTTATTGTGTTCTTGCCCTTTTTCAAACTGTTTAAAATATTTTTATTTTTTCATCCACAATTTTTGACACACACAATTTTATGAAACAAAAAATTATCACCTGCGCTAGTGATGCCACCTGGTTAATTGCACCATGAAATAGATGAATTTCATGAAAATTTCTGGTTCGTCTACACAGGAAAGTGAAAGTTCATTTTAAAAATCTCGCCGAGGCAAAGAGTTCCAAAATTTGCCTCTGCTTCTCTCCACTCTTATTTTGTTTGCTTACTAATCAGAGTTGCCGAACTTATTACATATACAAATTTATGAGGCAATAGTTGAAAAATCATTATAAATTTTTCTATGATATTATTTTTATAAAAATACTTTAATTATTTTCTTTATGTGTTTAATATATTTACAATATAAGGAAAGAAATATTATAACTATTTGCATATATGTACATACAAAAAAGTTAATTTAAAATTATTATTTTACTACAATTCTGCAACTTTGTAAACTCTTTGTATATGGGAACAGTGCTTGGAATTTGTCACTTTACTTTCAGAAAACGTCAAAAAATATGTTTCATGAAATGTGACTGTGTTAGTCAAAAAGTGTGAAAGTGTGAGTCATGAAATTACTTTCCTGTCTAAACGGTAGGTTACCTACCGTTTAGTGCAAAAATTGAAAAATTGTAATTTTAGGCAAGAACGGCTACGTTTTGAAAAATTTTCCACTGCATGTAACCCTACAGTTACACCATCAAATTTATTTTCAATTCAGTATCAAAATACTGCTTGTCAAAATTTAAAGCTGTGACGAAAGGCAGCTTTATACAGGTAGTGGGAGAAAAGCCACAGGTAGTATCAGAGAAGCCACTGCCTTGGCTGTGACGTAGGCTGCACGCAATTTCAAAGCAATTTTATTTTCAAGATGAAGGCGTCAAAAAAAAAAAAAAAACAACTAAAAATAATTGCTTCCTTAAAAATCATAAATTTGATTTCTATCATCACAAATTTAATTTATTTTCTAATAAATTAACACAAAAAACTATGGCGGCAGAATTTTTAAACACACAAATGAAAAATTTGTTCATTAAAATAGCTATCAGCTGTTTTCTTGCCAATAAATTTGAACCAAGGCGAATTCATTACAAGGTGAACTTAACAGCACAGGTGATTATTTTTTGCTTCTCGCGATTTTTCCAATGAGGCTGTCAAATTTTTTTTCTCTTGTTTACAAACTCTTTCGCGCCATTTTATTCTGAAAATATTTTTGTATGATCTAGTGCAATTTCAAGAAATTTGTGTGAATTTAAAAGGGAAAAACTAATATAATCTGTGATTTTAATTACAAACAATTATAAAAATTTATATTTGACGTTTATATAAAATTTTTTCCCAGCTGAACAATCTTAGGCGAATTTAGATTTTGACATTCACGATATGTTTTACAATAACAAAATACATAGTACTGAATTCGCCTTTCCGCTTGCATTCACCTGTATAAATTCGCCTTAATTTGAACACAGAGTTGGAAACAAGGCGAATTCATACATTTATATAGGTTTACTTTTAATATGGTTACCTTAGTATTTATATTAATTTTTTTTTTCTTTGCAAGGAATGTAAACAATGTTAGTTGATATTGTGCTTCACACGACGACTTTATACAACGAATATTTGCCGGCAAGTTCGTCACGATGGGCGAAGTTTGTCGCAGTTGTGTTCCTAGCATTACCTGGACGTGATAAGCCCAATGACTTCTCAGAAAAAGGGTAAGTGAACATATTGTAAATATTGCCACCACTCTAAAAAACTTATGACAACCACATACCTACTGTCATATTCGTAAAAACGCGGCGCTATGTGGAGAGCATCAGATAAAAATATGTAAAAACTGTTTTAACCAGGACTGATGATATAAACATATGTACGTATAAGCATTTATTTTATTGCACCTAGGACTTCACCTCAAACATTAATTTAAAGCTTTTTAATAAGTATATGTTGTTGCTTACTTTTACATCAATTGATTTTTATTTTTAATAGACGACAAGTAAAAAATACAGATTTTACCACATTAATTGAAGCGAAGTAATATATACGTGGTGTTAGTCTTGATGTATTATTAAAAAGCATTTGCCTTCTACGGTGAAGTACTAAAACATAAAATAAATTAAAAAAGAAAAATTTGGAATCAATTCACTATTAGGGAATAAAAAGTTGCACAATATACAAACATTTACTCATTTTTGCACCCTACTGTATATTTCTTTATTACCTTTTACAGTCATCATAAACTTTCTAGTACATTTGTACATACATTTGTACATAGTTGCTAATTCCAAAATCAATTGTACAAATATATTTCTTAAGCATAGATATAAACATTCACACACATGCTTGCTAAACATTAAGAAGGCAACAACAACAAATAATAAAAAACAACAATAAGAATCCAAAGGAAAAACAATAAAACAAGCCTTGCTTTATTTACTTAGAAATTTGCGTTTTTTAAATCAAGTATGTTTGTTTGTATAAAGCTTGATTGCTTTATATTGTTCGTGGGGATGTGGCTGCACATTTATAACAAGCAGATCAATAGCTCAACAGTGGGTTAGAAATGATACACATTCGTACAAACTGTTAAAAAGTAAAACAATACAAAGGAAATAAATTTATTTCGTCAAAAGTACAGTTTGTTCAGCATGTATGTGTGTATGTATCTCGCATGATTAGACTATATATTTCATATTATCGATTATTTAAACTTACAATTAGAAAAAAAAAACTTAACGAAATTTATAGAAAGAGACTTTTCACACATACAAAGCTACGTGGTTGTTCTCTTTCAAAAATTTTCAAGTTGAGAACCGCACTTTCTCTTTATATTTCATACAGCAGCGTTGCCAGAGCTAAGATTTTACGTTAATTTTGAAGACGAAGAATTTTTTGTCACAATTAAGATTTTTGAAACTCAGTATTTTAAAACATATTGTAAAAACTACTTTCAAACAATTATAATAACTTTTACATATGTATGTACAAATCCACAAATTTTATTCACATTGGTACATGTAGTTAAAATCCAAAAAAAAAAAAACCAGTAAGAGTGTAGTATATTCGGCTAAGCAGAATTTATAATACCCTTCACGATAGTTAAGTATATATGTAGTATATTTTACAAAATTGAACTAAATATGTTCGGATATACATATATGGACCAATACCGGAAATTTTCAATTTCTGTATTTTAGTAGCCTCTTTTTATTATCACAACTGCTTTTAAACAAAAAAAGTTTTTTAACTTCGCTTACGCGACATTTTCATGAAAAAATCAGTTTAGGCTATATCTCGGGAATATATGGACCGATGTCGGAAACTTTCATTTTCTGTATTAGGTAAGCTTATATTACCATTATTATAGAGCTTGGAAAGGTGGAAATGGCTAGCCAGATTGGAGAGGATTCTGGATAATACCTTGCGCTCAAGATACAAACATAATATAAAAAATTTTTGTTCTCAAATTTCTTTTAACTATTCCATTGACATCTGAAACAGATTAAAATTAAAAAAATGTTATTGTCAAGTTTACCTGTTATGAATTTGCCTTGGGTGAATTTGTGTACTCTGCCTTTCATGAAAAACTCGAATATTACGTATTTTATATCAAATTTATTTAGGGCCTGGCCCACTATGTCACTCGACATCGATAGGTCGCATAAATACATGCATACCAAAAACAACATTTTAAAATTTGTTTTTGTTTCAAATATATTTATGCGAGCGAGCGATGTCGAGTGACATAGTGGGCCAGGCTGTTATTTTTTTAATTTTATATTGAACATTATATACATACATATTTTTTACAAAATAATACACTCATAGAAAAAAGCATTTTCATATTGATGACGGCGGGTCATCAGAATTGTGACCTCAATAGTATGTAAATAGTCATCAGTAATATGAAAACTGATATCAATCTCAACAACAAAAGTCATTAGACAATTTTGTCATATATTGAGTATCATCAATGCTACAACTGTGGTGACATCAATTAAATGATACATTTTATTAATAGGTATAGGGTGTTTTTTTAAGCTAGATAGAACTTTAAATTGTAAAAAGTAACACAAAAAATTAAATTTTGATGAAACATTTTTTTTATTTGTTTCAGTATACTCTGACAAATCATCATGAATAGACTCACGCTTGAACAACGCTACGAAATTATCCAAATTTACTTTGAAAATCAGTCGTCGATTCGCCCCGTTGTTTTATCGCAAAATTGTGTTCAGCGATGAGGCGCATTTTTGGCTTAACGGGTTTGTTAATAAGCAAAATTGCCGCATATGGAGTGAGACCAATCCACAAGAGACCCTACAGACTCCATTACATCCAGAAAAATGCACTGTTTGGTGCGGTTTTCATGCTGGTGGCATCATCGGACCTTATTTCTTCAAAAATGAGGCCGGAGCTCGCGTTACGGTCAATGGAGATCGTTACCGCACCATGATCAATGATTTTTTGTTTGAAAATATGGATGACATTGATCCGGAGGAGATGTGGTTTCAACAGGATGGCGCTACGTGCCATACGGCGAACGCAACCATCGACTTACTGAAATCAAAATTTGGCGATAAGTTGATTTCGAGAAATGGACCTGTCAATTGGCCTCCAAGGTCGTGCGATTTGACACCTCTCGATTATTTCCTGTGGGGCTACGTGAAGTCACTGGTTTATGCTGATAAACCAGCAACAATTGACGCCTTGGAGGCCAGCATTGTTCGTGTTGTTCGTGACATACGGCCAGCAGTGCTCGAAAAAGTGGCCCAAAATTGGACGTCCAGAATGCGCTTCGTCAAGAACAGCCGCGGTGCCCATATGCCCGAAATCATTTTCAAATGTTAATGTCACGTATTGATCTTTCGAATAAAAAAAAATGTTGATTACAATTTAATTTTTTGTGTTATTTTTTACAATTTCAAGTTCTATCGGGCTTAAAAAAACACCCTATAAAATTGTGATCTACAAAAATTGTCAGAAAGAAACCTTAAATCGTCAATTTGCAATTTGCAGACCTCAAAATAACCACGTCAAGTTCGGTCAAATGTGAAGGTTTTTTCCATTGTTTTCTTCGACTGCAATAGCGTGGTGCATTATGAATTCTTGCCACAAAATCTTACGGTCAATAAGGAAAACTATCTTGAAGTTATAGGCCATTTGCGCGAAGCAATTCGTGAGAAACGCACAGAATTTTGGAAGAAACAATCATGAATTTTGCACCATGATAACGCACTAGCTCACACATCGATGCATGTGCTTGAGTTTTTGTAAAAAAAAACCGTTATCATGCCTCAACCTCCGTATTCACCGGACTTGGGCCCCGTTGAATTTTTCTCTACCCAAAACTGAAAACACCGATGAAAGGAAAGCGTTTTGCTACGATTCAGGAGGTAAAACAAAAATCGAAACAGGAGCTGCTGGCGATACTAAAAAGCGGGTTTCAGAAGTGTTTCGGGGATTGGAAAAACGTTGGCATAAGTGTATTATATCTGAGGGGGATTACTTTAAAGGGGACAAGACAGTTATGATGAATAAATAAATACTTTTTGAAAAAACTTAAAATAATGGTTATTTTTTGAGCTGCCCTCGTATGTTTCTTTATTTGTGTATCATATTTTTTTAGTTTTATCTTGTTTGTGGTAATGTACATTAAAGTCAAGCAGATCAACGGCTGCACACTGGGTTAAATATGATACAAATTCGTAACAATATAATTTTATAGTGTAGTGAAGTATAAAATGCACGAATTAAAATGCATATAGTAGACCACCCATACTAAGTATTGTATGCTATTTATACTCGTATAATCCAAAGCAGGGGTGCCCAAAAGTTCTGTATGGAAGAGCAAACATCAATACATACAAGGAAAAACTAGTTTTACTTAATATTTTTTTGTATTAAAAATCAAAATGGTATCATACGTTAAAGAAAAACAAATTCTACACTGATCATCGCTGTCGTCAATGTTTACCAGCAAAGTTTGCGAAAGTGTTGTTGCTTTCCACTTGCGTGTGTACAGTGAAGAACGACAAAAAAAAGATATAAGACAAAGTTAGATGTGTATTTTTCGTTGCTAATGCTGAGTGCAGCATGTGTATATTTTAAAGCGCACAGCCTATAGCTAAGTGCTTTTATAAAAACAAATGTGCATCAAGCGCATATATATTGGGCATCCTGATCTAAAGAAAATGCAAGAGAGTACACATATAAAAAACTTTATATTTACTCGTGTGCTTTTAATATAGGTAAATATTACAGTTTTTATTTACAAAATAAATTTTATAAAAATATGTATGTGCTGTCCAGAGACTCATTCAGAAAATTTGTGCAAAAAGCATTAATACTTTTAATATCTACTTTCCATAAACATTTTAGTTGTGATGTGTTCTGTGAACGGCATAGGTATTAAGTAAAAGCAATTCTACACTTTTATTCATTTTGAGGTCCTTTTCCAAATCTTTTTTTTTTGATCTTTTGAGCTGCACAAATTTCCAAAAACTTTTTTCATAAAAAAAAACTTAAAAAATCTTAATCTGACAACACTGCTAGTATTTCCCTTTATTTGCCTATACTACTTTTCTCTCAATAATTTAACGAAGCCTTTCCATTTACTTGTCGGCTCTCTCTCTCTCTCTCTCATTAACTAAATTATATTGTTGAGTTTGTTTAATAATTTAAGAATACACAGACCATATGCAGGCCGAACTCTTTATGGAAAACCACAATGGCAAATATTACAATTATATATACATATGTACATATTTATGTGTATGGAATTGTTTGTGTTATAAAACTACACACAACAAAGCTACTATTTTGTTCACTGCTTCATAATTTGTGTCTATATATGTAGATATAATTAATAGGAAAAAGCGTGATTTTATATGTATACCTTTCTGGGCCGTACCACATTATCGATTTTGGAAAGATATATGTAAGTAGATATCGCTCCTTTATTGCAACATAGTCATAACTAGAAAAAAGCTCGTTTTGAGAAAAACGCATTTCAAATTTTTAGTTTCCATACAAATTTTTAGAAAATATTTCCTAAAGGAAGCAGTTTAAAAGTAATTTCAATAAATTTTGGGCACGATATAAAAGGTAGTACTGTTAACAATTCTGCATTGTTAACTCGGAAAGCTCATTTTTTGAGATATGACTATGTTGCAATAAAGGAACGATATGTACATACAGATAAGTACAGTTGTGAAAAAGATTTACATCAGCATCTGCATTGCGGTCTTATCTGATGATGGACCACGGAGTGAATTATTCACGATTCACCAGCGCCCCCATGTGGCTTACCAGGCTCACACAGGTAGCAATTCTTGCCATATGATTGCGGTCATATGAGCAACTTCTTGTTGAGGAGTTCGGGCCTTCTAATCCCTCCTGTATGCAATTTCCCAGCAATAAATGAAGGACAAGGCTTAATGAGCTGGTAGACCGAAGCCCACTAGGAGCATCAGCCCTTTAACCAACTCACCCGTCAACCATCACCACTGGTTCCTTACAGCACAGGTATCTGTTGTATAGGCAACAGATCCTCGGGGGATTGTAAGTCCCCGAAAAAAGCCACACACCAAACATTTATCAAGGATACTAACACAACGGACTTAGCCAAGGCAAAACCTGTTCCCCGGGGGGACAGATAAGTACAGTATGAAATTTAACTAGTTCAGTTCAGTACTTTAAAAGCAATACGGTTATTCAGGTCTATTCGAGAATTCACCCTTCACTTCGTTGCCATCGAACGTTCACTTTCGACGGCTCGTTACCGACAGGGGGGTTACTCTATATTGCGATGCGAAAGAAAAACCGAAAAATTGGTACCCTGTATTGCGTTTTCGTATTTTCTTTTCGCATTTAATTTTACCTTTCGCTCATTTTGTTTAATCATTCTTCGCTATTGTTTATTTTGTGATACCAGTGTTACTTCATTTTAGAACTATTTCACGAAAAAGTTTGCGCAGACAGCACAGAATACCAAATTATACTCTTATCGCATCTACCTTTCGCATCGAACTTGCTTTCGCATCGCAATAGAGAGTAACCTCCCAGATTCTAAAATACGTGCGAACAGATATCGTTTTCAGTAATCGAATTTTGTGTTGTCTCTAGTAAAAATATAAACAATATTCCACACAAGTGACTAGCACAAAACTAAATTCAAAATAAAAATAGTGAAAATAGAAAATCATCAAAATTGCAACGTAATTATATTTAAAAAAAAAGCTTGTTTCGAAAAACCGCATTTAAAATTTTTAGTTTCCATACAAGTCTTAGATTAGAAACAGTTTAATTTGAATACATTTTTTTTAGACAATATAAAAGGTAGGTACTGTTAACAATTCTGATTTGTTAACTCGAAAATCTCATTTTGTGAGATATGACTATGTTGCAATAAAGGAGCGATATGTACATATGCGGGTTTTCACGGGTTTATTCGTTTCAACATTATATTTTATATGAGAGTGAATTATTTAAGAACTGCTTAAAATCAGTTTTGGTAATAAAAGGAGGTTACTACAATACGGAAAATGACAATTTCCGATATCGGTCCATATATACACAGTAGCATTTTAAGAGAGTTTTTATAATAGATTTGAATTTTGTCGTATTCGTTGGCGTTTTTTGCCAATCACGGTACCATTTTTCAAAAACGTCAAACACAATAAGGGTGAATTTTTCAATACAAAAAACGTGTGACTCTTGGACATGGCTTTTAATTATCGTATAAATGTATAAAAATTATTTTTCCAAAAATATTTTTGCATGAAAACTTAAAATTATACAAAACAATTCTTTATTCATAGTTTCGAATGCTATTTTTTGAAGCATATACTACATACAATAAATAAAATTACAAAGTCGTTTCACTTGATAATACTTGTATGACTAAATTAGTCATTTTGGCCCGAAATTGTAAATTTTGCGTCAAAGACATCGAGTTTAGAAATGGCCAAAAACTTATCAGGAATTTTCTATCTGGATCGTTATCTTCTGGCAATAAAAGCTGTTTTTCTAAGATATTAACGGAGGCAGAAGCTGGAAATATATCCACCAATAAATTTTTCATATTTGCACGAAACTCCTTATTCTGCAATTGTGTCATGACTTTCGTGTGCGATAAAAAACTATAAAGAAAACTGTAATCTTCATCATTTAAATCAGGTGAATCTGAATTATGTTTCTCCGAAAGAGTTGGTGGACCATTTTTAGAACAATTGTTTTGTTCAGCTGCTGATATTGTTGATTTTCTCTCTTGTAATTCATTATTATTTTCTAAAAGATGTGTTTGTGGGGCGGTGTTATCATTTGAAATTGTCGTACATTCGGTGGCTGGTACACAACTATCTAGAGAAACTGTATATGACCTAAAATTTATGTCTTTTGCCTCAGGCCCAACAGAATCATCTACTGGAATTATTGACCTTGGGATGTTACTATTTGTTTGTAAAATGTTAATCTCAAAATTATTTTCCGGCCCACACTGCGTTTGATAGATATTATTGCTCTCTATAAATTCAGGATCATTGCCACTTTCATAATTATTCCCAAAATAGGCTTGCTGCTTTTCAGATTTAACTTGATCTGGCTTATCATCGCCTTCTACAATTTCAATAACATCAGTTTGATATGAACTACTGTCACAAAACTGAGACTGAGAGTGTGTTTGATGTACACCGTTGCTCTCGACTATTCCCGTATCAGAGTTATTCTGAAAACTAAGATCAAACTTTGCCTTGGCCGAACGTCCGTCTGCTACAAATTTAAGAGCGTCAAAAAACGGCCAAGTGTAGTATTTTTTATTGGGATCAAATACTCCGTGTTGTTTCGCTTTGGCAATACGCTTTGGAATATAAAGCGCTTCAGTGCGAAAATGTGTACGTAATTTCTTCCAGATGCGTTTACATGAAGCCGCTACATATGTTTTGCAAATTAATTGTAGGAAATAAAATCAGGATGAAATAAGTTTAATTCAAATTACCATCAATATCGAGTTTTTTTCCAATTTCAATCCAGGTTGCAGAAACTTCGCTCTGGTTTCTCCCTGTTGGAATATTTTGATAATCCCATAGAATCGGCCACTTTCGAACTTCTTCGATTACGCGGAACTTGACTGCCGACATTGATGGTTGCGACTACACTAATTTGTAGGTTTCGTTAAGAAGTTCAAAAACATCACATCGATTTTAGGGTGAGCGAATAACAAACCCACAAAATTGTTAAACAAACCCGGCTGCTCACACTTTTTCATGTTCGTCGTTTATTTTGTACACTCAAGAAGAGAGATGCCATCTCAACATGATATGCATTTAACTAAACGTGTTTTATAAGGGAAAAACAAACAACATTGTACTGATGTATACATAAAAGTATGTATGCGTGTGTGTTGCTCACGAATACTAGTGTACGTAAATATTTGCAGTCAGTTAAAAATATTTGGTTGGAGTTGATGATTCTCTCTCAACACAATTGAGCTCGTTCAGTTTGTTGTTGTAGACAAAAATGAACATAACCACACACATCATCATATTAATGATTTGACGATTTTACTCTTTAAGGTCTGTTTTTGACGATTTTTGTAGATCACATTTTAAGTGTCACATCTTTCAAGCAACTGCATGGGTACTTCCTTTTTTTTAAAGTTAATTTATGTAGGAAATTAAAGTAATATATATGGCACGTAAATATACATATATGTATGTTTGTAATACTGAATATTATATGATTATTATTTTATAATGGCCTTCTTCATAAAAAATAATTTATGTTTATTAAACTGTTATTTGACAAATTTCTATGGGAAATTTGTCAAATAACTGTTTAATAAACATACAATATTTTTTATGAATTATAATTATTTTTATTTTAGAATATACATATTTATATTGTATATGTTAGAGATGCATTTAAAATATCATAAGCGAGCAGCGATTAAAAAACTATAAGCTAAAAACTGTACAAATTTATATGTAAAAGCGTGTGTTCATATTTTAAGGAGACTAAATTTGAAGATGAATTCAAAACTTTAACTTCTATAAATCCTTACAATTATTATAAAAAAAGAAAGTGTATTTTTTCTAACATAATGAAAGAGTTTTCTTATTTCATCGTAATTCGAAAGACGAGAAATTTAATACGAGTTAAAATAACTAAGTCTATTAAAGTTGGAAAATTTCTTTTACGCTGTAAATATGAAAATGCTAGTTTTTTAAATAACCAAGCATGTTCTGAGGAACGCAAATCGCTTAAATTTAGCATTTTCAAATTTAAAACACAACGAATATATGTTCTCAGGAACGTACCTATAACGAAATTTATGGTTTTGCAGATTTGAAAACGTCAAATAGGTGTTCTGACTAACACATATCGCTTAAAATTGGCGACTTCAACTCGCATGTGTATATTGAAGTGATTTGCTTAATTTGCTAAAACTGACCTTGCAAAAGGCAATAAAATTATTCACAATTGAAATTTAATATGTTTTCTTTTTATTTCAATAAAAAATTAAACTAATTTTACACATTTTCAATTAAAACAAACAAGTTAAAAAATGTCTTTATTTGTTGCCAATTTGTTTTCGTTTTATATAACTACCAAAACATACCAAGGCAGCTTTAATCAGGTAGTGGCAGAATTACAATAAATCACATGTATTTTGTTGGTAGAATTTTCGACAAATTGTCAAAATCTTTTTTTACTTTTGTTCAAGGCGAATTGATATCAGGTATATGCAAGAGCAATAAATACAACACTACAAAAAATAAATATTTTTCAAAAAAAAAAAAAAAAGTCAAGGGAAAACAAAAAAAGAATTCAAAATATATATAATAGAAAAAAAAAAAATTGCAAGAAAAGACAAACTTTTAATTATTTTGTGAAAATTAAAGTCTCAGATTATAGAGCTTGGAAAGGTGAAAATGGCCAGCCAAATTTGGGAGGATTCTGGATGATAGCTGGCGCTCAAGATACAATACATAATTTAAAAAATTGTTTAAAATTCTTTTTTTTCAAATTTCGTAAAAATGTTTACAATGAAAGAAAAACTTATTTATTTCGGGAAACTTTTACTTATTTCCTGAAAATTAAAGTCTCGGATCATAGAGCTTGGAATGGTAAAAGTGGCCAGCCAGATTGGGGAGGATTCTGGATGATACCTGGCGCTCAAGATACAATACATAATTTAAGAAATTGTTTAAAATTTTTTTTTTCAATTTCCTCTTAACTATTCCATTGACATCTGAAGCAGATTAAAATTTAAAAAAAGTTATCAGCTGCGTTGTCAATTCTACCTGATATGAATTCGCCTTGCTTTTGTTTGTTGTCAATGTGGCTTTTCAGAATTACGTATTTTATATACAAAATTTGGACAAATTTACGCAAAGGAAACGAAAGACAGCTGTGCTTGTTTATACCACTACCCTATTAAAGCTGCCTTGTTAAAAAAACTCCGAAACGCCAGTAAAATACGTGTTCCTTAGAACCCCTAAAATTTAATAAAGCGTTTTTCCGAACGCTTTGTGGTTTCAGATCACGCGTTCTCTTACAAGCCATAGACTAGTTGTACAACATGACGATGTTGGTTATTAGATTGTAAAGTGTGTGGGGTCATCGTATGAAGTTATGTCTCTGTTGTACGAAAGATTTAAAAAGTTTTGATTTTATCGGTAGTTGTATCGACTGATTGTAAAATTTAAGAGCATATTGTACAACTTTATTTTGATTTGCTATTATTTTATATGTATGTATATACAATTGTTGCATCTGCAGCCATCTTTACTTAACAAAATTTTTTAAGAAATGAAATTGTGAAATAATGTACAGTTTGTGCGCAAAATACACAACTCGGCAAACCAACGTATTGTAACGACGGTCGCATCGCCTATGGCATGGGCCAGCACATGGCTGAAAGTATCCTTCTATGGCTAATGTTATAGAAAAGTATTAGTCTCCTGCAAAAGAGTAAGTTAGCATCCAAGCAAAAAACTGTGCAACTGTGGTTGTTATGACTTAGATACGCTTGATTTAACAGAAGTGCTTAGCATAACAATAGTTCTTTTTATTAAATGAAATCTTATTTTAAAAATATATGTCACAAAAATTAATCGATGGTATGCTTATGAAATTAACTTCATGTTTGTAGGAGTATATAAGTATTTATTGTTATAGCTTTAAATGCTGTAGTTTTAATTAAAGACAACCATGACTTGTTCTTATATACTTTACGCCGTTGAAATAAATCTTTTATTCAAAAATAATTAATTTTACTAGCTGACGATTTGCAATAATCATATTGACGATTTTGACAATTTTTTCCGTCGAACCAGATTTATCTGGCATCTACGCACATCACACTTTCAGCTCGTTGAGAATATAGTGTGTATGAGCAAACTATTTCTACATATGTATTTACATACATAAGTTTGTATGGACACTAAAAATACAATATTCATTCCATTATCGAATACTTTAAGAGAGATTAACAAAGTAGAACGAGAAAACCCCGAAAAGAGAATGAATTGCGTTTTATAGTTGGCCGTAATAATCTTCGTAATTCAAATATATATTTTCTCTTTTTATTTGTAAGAGCAAAAGCGGGAAAATACAATATACATAACTGTTTGATAGAGTGCAAGAAATATCGAATGAATCAATGAATAAAACGATTATAATTCGAATTCACATTACATTCGTTATACTACAAAGAAAAAAATTTTGTTATGACGTAATTTGCTTTTAAAATATGTTCCCAATAAGGTCCGAAAATTTTAAATTCCAGTTGGTAAAAGAACTTTGATGGCATGTTATTATACACGCATACATACGTACATACATATGTACTTATATTATTATACATTATTACAAGTCTACATATGTAGACTTTATGCATATGTATAAATACAATTGAATGCTACTTCGATTCATTCGAATAATATTATATTTGAAACTTTTTCTTCTTGTTTTCCTGTTATTTGAATGTGATTGTATTTGTTTCTTCACGAGTCGAGTTATTATCATTATTCGTTCGGTTTGTGTATTCATTTATTTGTTTTTATTAAAATAGAATATGAGTCACTTCGTAATCAGTTGTGTGTGATACGAAGCTTTATACATTCAAAAAGCAAAAGAATATGTTCAAATGCCGTTTCAGCGTAAAAATGCAGACGTTTAGTTAATACACATATTTAACATTTCTATTATTTTACGTATTAGCTCACTCAGGGCCTCTTCTTGATGCTTGCAAACTAGGGTGGGTCGATTTAATAAAGCCGTTATGACTTCTTAATGTAAATTGAAATAGTTAAACAGTCAATCGGACATGTTCTAACACTCGCATCTCTCATGATATTTGCGATTGTGATTTGAACTCGCAAAACAGGTGTTCTGTAAATCGCAGTCGCCAAGCTATTGGCGAGTTCAAATCGCAATAGAATACTGAAGTGAATTGATACATAAATTTAAGCCAAACTATACTTCAAACAGATAATAAAATGAAGAATAAATAATATTAAATATGTTTTTTTTGTTTGTACTGAAAATAGTAGATTTTTCTTGTAATTTTTATTAAATAAATGCAATTTTAAAGAGGTCTTTGGTTTTGTTAATTTTGTCTGTCCATTGCTTTCTTATGCACTGACGATTTGAACAAACCGCTGATCAATAAGGCGTCGAAAAATATTTGTTGTCAGTGACGTGAATTAGTCATATGAAGTACCCGGCTGCATTGCTGAGATTGCTAAATAAATATATTTCATATAAAAAAATGCAGTTTTGTGTTAAAACATGTTAAATATCTTTAAAATAATTGTTCGAGCTTAAGGTCTTTTTTGGAATTTTTAGTTTTTAATTATCTGGCAATATTTCGCTTTCCTTTGGATAGCTTCTTTTGGCCTGAAGAATTATATTAATTAATTGTGATCGGCAGAGTAAAAACTCCTTGTGTGAAGTAAATTTTTATGTGCTTTGGAATGAGTAAACAAATTTCTAGTGATATCAGACAGTTAGTATTAAAACTTCGGAATGAAGAAAAAACTTTCACAGAAATTGGTGCAAAAAAAGAAGAAAAAATTGTAGATAAATACGAAAAATACGCCGTAATAGAAAATCATCCAGGGCCGGGCTGGCGAAATCTTTTGAAAGAGGCTTAAATATGACCTACAGTGCGTAATGTAAAGAAGAATTCTTTTAAAAGTGCCGTTCAAATATCTGATAGGAAGTCTCGGCAACATTAGGAGCTATCTTAAGTGCCAGTACAATATGACAAGCATTACACGAAAATGGATTGCCGCGAAAGAAACCACTTATATCGCCAACTAAATAAAACGGACGCCTAGAATACGCCAAAAAGTATCAACATAAAAATGTTTATAGAATAATGTGCTTTTTAGTTGAGAATGTAAATTTGAGGTATTTGCCCAGAAACCCCCAGTTAAAGTATGGCGAATAAAAAATAATCAATGTGCTGACCACAATTGAATAACCACGGTTAAGCATGGAGAGGGGTGATTGAAATTTGGTTTTTATTTAAAGTATAATGAATAAGACGGGCTACCTAAACATTTTTCGAAACAAAATGCCGGGCAGTATGGAGAAATTGGGGTTGGAAATATACTAGATTTTTCAACAGGAGAACGAACCCAAACATACATACCATATAGTAAAAGAATGGCTGCTGTATCGCCCCCCAAGATAGGTTATCATCGTCTCCAATCACTGGACTTAAATCCAATTGAACATTTGTACCGCAAAATCCAAAAAAAGAACATTTAGCAATAAGGATATGCTGAAATCCGGTATAAAGAAGGAATGGCAGAAAACTTCATCCAATATAAATAACCAAAAAAATAGTAGAACCGATGCTCAGAAGACTAAATGCTGTAATTAAGGCAAAAGAAAAATGAACTAAATAGTAAATTAATTTTATTTTCATTTTAAAATAATTTGTACGCGTAAATAATTAAATTTTTTTATTTTTTTTGTAAATATTTTTTGCTGTTTTGTCTAGAATAAGGTAGAGAACTGTATATTGATTTAAAAATACCTATGTGTAAAATTTGATCATAAATAAAAAGACTGAAGTAAAAACAATATTTTAGAAAAATTTTTTGTACACTTTATTTTGACGATCACATTATACATACTTACATGCAATTTTTTCATGAAACATATTTTTTTTTTGTTTAAAAGCAGTTGTGGTAACAAAAGGAGGTTACTAAAATACAGAAATTGAAAATTTCCGATATCGGTCCATATATCTATGTATATCCAAGCACATTTAGTTCAAATTTGTAATACATTTATGTATGTGACTATCGTGAAGGGTATTTTAGATTCAGCTTAGCCGAATATACTACACTCTTACTTGTTAATTATTGAAGTGACATAATGGTGTCGTCTATAATGTTTAATTTACAGTTTGGCAAACACATATAAATTGTAAAATATTTTTTGTTGTTTTCGTTTTTGCGTTTGTTTTGTTTTTTTAGCATCTAGTGATGCGTCATTGGTATATGCATAAAAAAATCGTTAAGTTGAGAAAAAATGTCTACATTCAGACATTAAACTAAAAAGTTAACAGCACAATAGCATTTTAAGCAAACAATTTTAGGATTTTTTTTTTTGATACTTCCCACTTTTTATCGATAACATGTTCAACAATTTTGCCGCTTTTAGATTTTTTTCAATATATCCGAACTGTTTGCTCTTATACTACATTTACACCAATTCAAAATCTAGTAGATTAGAATTAAAATCGAGCAAGATTTCATTTTCACACAAATAATTTATGCATGCGGGTTAGACAAAACAATTTTTTCAGAGACTGAATACACCAACATTAAATGATGAAACAGAACTAGGGCATGACGTTTTTCTCCATACAATATAGCATAAAATAACGCCAGAGAATGCGGTCGTAAAATAGAATCTATTTTATTTTGGCAGCGATTTTTCTTATGCTCTCACTTTGAAGCAGAAAAGCTTTCAACAATATTACCACACTTTTAGTAAATTTCATACATTTTGTAAACAAAACCAAAGCTTCAAAAGCTTTACTGTGAGGAAAAATTAAAATAAAAGAAAAAGCTTTTTTTACCTAACAAAAAAGAAGATTAAAACACAGTTTGTGAAGTTACAGCCGTCGTTTCAATTATGTGCCTGTTTTCTCTGAGAGTCGATTTTGCTTGAAGTTGCGGACGTATTCTGTTTCATCATTAAAGTGTATATTTTAGTTGCAATTTTTGTTGCAACGTAGTATTTTTAAGTATTATTTAAACAAAATCACAGTTGCAACGCTTGGTACGAGTAGATTTCATCGAAATCTTCTATATTTGGCTTGAACTCTCGAATGAGCAGATTTCGCTTTGGTGTAAAGAGACTATTAATAATAATTTCAATTGTAATATCTCTATACCCTTCTACAAAATCTTAACAAGACATCGCCTTTTCAATAGCTTTTGACATGAGGAAAAGCTTTACTACGAAATAATTTTCGAGGCACCAAAATTTCATTAACAAAATAATTCAATTTCGTCAAAAATGATTCAGTAAAAATTCAAAAATAAATTCCAACTTGAAAAGGTAGTACGTAAAAATATTAATCTGATGTTTCTACATCACAAGCAAGCAACTGCCAATAAATTTTGTACGAAAAGTATTGCGATGCGAAAGAAAAATCGAAGATTTATTACTCTGTATTTCGTTTTCGTTTTATCTTTTCGCATTTAATTTTCTCTTTCGCACATTTTATTTTATAATTTATAGCTATTGTTTATTTTGTGGTACCAGCGTTGGCTCATTTTCAAACTATTTCGCGAAAAAGTTTGCGCAAAGGGAACCCCCTTGTTGTTAGAGTGATTTCTACACAAATATTTTACACAAGTCGTGGAAACATCACATAAATCAGGCTTTTTTTTTAGCTACTTAAAAATAAAACTAGAGAAAAAGTCAAGAAATTCAAATTTGGGCGCCTCGAAAACAATTCTTTTATACCTACGTCGTAGTACAACTTTTTTTCCTTATGTCAAAAGCTTTCTAACACTTCATGCCATAATAGGTGTGTTTCTTTATTCTACTTTGGGATCCCAATTTGCACGAAAAGCGTTATCGTATTTCAAGTAATTTAGCAATCAGCTGTATTGGGCAAGTAGTTAAGCAATCAGCTGTTCGAAAAATAAACAATATCATAGAAACAAAGTTCATTTGAATCAACTCGTATACAAATCATTTCAGTGCTTTTATATAAATATTCAGCCATGTGTTGAGAAACGCAAACTTTTTAAATCACTTGTTAGAACAAAATCGCATTTTTCTGTGTGCTACAGATCGCGCGATTTGTTTGAGCAAAAATATGTGTAAAATTTGGCAGCACTTGCTTTTTGTATGGAAAAAAACCAGTTGTGCCATCTGAAGTCGCCATTTTTAAAGTAAACAAATGCAACACAAAAGCATATAAAAAAGCTATATTTTTTAATAAAAAATTTTTAATTTAAAATATATGAAAGTTCTAAATTTTTTGGTGAAAATGCATAAAAACAGGGGCCAAATCACCGCATACGATATCGAGCAAAATTATCGGAATTTTTCATTTTGGTATCACGGCATACGATATCGAATAAATTGTATTGCAATAATATAAAAAAGTTAAAGGATTTATTTTTTGTATTCCTACTTTTAGGAAACGTATGGTCTTCAGTCTATTACATTTTGTTTAAATTACGATCCAATATGCATCGTTTGCCATAATCTAGATGTATCTTAATGTTATTCGATACGATAGTTAATTCGATATCGTATGCGGTGATTAGACCCCAGGTCAAATTTTATTTCGACGCTTCCAGTTCCACGGTTTGATAATAAATTTTCATTTTATAAGCTAGTTCACTTCATCGTTTGTTTGCGAGTTGAAATAGCAAAATTTTTTGTGATTGCGACCAAACTCGGGACTTCAAATCGTACTCACATTTTTTTTTTTTTCGAAATGTGAGCTTCAGCACATGCCTACTTAAATAAAAATGAATGTGCAAAAGACTTTAAAAGCCCAAAAATGTATTTTTTCGTAAAACTAAATGCCAGTTTTTGTTGCCACATGAAAACACAGCAAATGTTTCTCTTTTGTGCTAGAAATTTTTGCATTCCCGTACTTTAGGTAAATTTTATCTGTATTTGAAAGAAACCTATGTATCTTTTGCACAAAACTTGCCCGGAAAGTAAAGAAAAACACCTTATATCGACAAATGAACATACATTTATAATAAAAAAAACTTACATATTAATTTTACATGATATGGGGAATGAGCGCTATTTACATTATGATTTAAAGTCAAGTTTCCTTTTTATTTTCTTTCCAAGTTGCTACCAACTGTTTCATACTAAAATTGCTTGTTTCGTTAGTCTTAATAGTAAAACCCAGGAGCACCCAAGCCCTATGCGCTTGGTATTGGTGTTAGCTCTACCATATAGAACTTTCGGGCACCTCTCGTATAAGATTTCCCGACGAATAAAACATCACTTCCAACAATATTTTTTTTATGAAAACTTGAAATTATACGAAACCATTCTTTATTCATAATTTCGAATGCTATTTTTTGCAGCATATACTACATACACACATACATTAAATTATAAAATCGTTTTATTTGATAATATTTGTGAAACTAAATTAGACATTTTGGCCCGAAATTGTAAATTTTTCGTTGAAGACATTGAGTTTAGGAATGGCCAAAAACTTATCAGGAATTTTCTCTCTGGATCGCTATCTTCTGGCAACAAAAGCTGTTTTTCTAAAATATTAACGGAGGCAGAAGCTGGAAATATATCCACCAATAAATTTTTCATGTTAACACGAAACTCCTTATTCTGCAATTGTGTCATGACTTTCGTGTGCGATAAAAAACTATAAAGAAAACTGTAATCTTCATCATTTAAATCAGGTGAGTTTGAGTTATGTTTCTCTGGAAGAGTTGATGGGCCACTTTTAGAACAATTCCTTAGTTCAGCTGCTGATATTGTAAAACATTTTCTGTGTGATAATTCATTAATATTTTCTAAAAGATGTTTTTCCGGGCCGATTAGAGGTTCTGGCTCTTCTTTGAAGAAACCACTTTGAGGAGCGGTATTATCATTAGAAACTGTCGCACATTCGGTGTCTGATAAACCACTATCTAGAATAACTGTATATGACCTAAAATGTATGTCTTCTGTCGTAGACCCATCAGTATCAGCTACTGGAGTTATTGACCTTGGGATGTCACTTTTTGTTGGTAAAATGTTAATCTCAAAATTATTTTCCGGCCCACTCTGCGTTTGATAGATATTATTGCTCTCTATAAATTCAGGATCAGTGCCACTTTCATAATTATTCCCAAAATAGTCTTGCTGCTTTTCAGATTTCACTTGACCTGGCTTATCGCATCCTGCAATTTCAGTATCATCATAATTTTCACTTTGATATGAACTACTGTTACAAAACTGAGACTCTATTTGATCTATACCATTGTTTCCGACTTTTCCCATATCAGAGTTATTCTGAAAACTAAGATCAAACTTTGCTTTGGCCGAACGTCCGTCTGCTATAAATTTAATAGCGTCGAAAAACTTCCAGCAGTAATATTTTTTGTTGGGATCAAATACTCCGTTTTTTTTCGCTCTGGCAATACGCTTTGGTATATAATGCACTTCAGTGCGGAAATGTGTACGTAATTTCGTCCAAATGCGCTTACACTCAGCCGCTACATATGTTTTGAAAATTAATTGTAGGAAATAAAATCAAGATGAAATAAATTTAATCCAAATTACCATCAATATCGAGTTTTTTTCCAACTTCAATCCAGGTTGCAGCAACTTCGTTCGGATTTCTCCCTGTTGGAATATTTTGATAATCCCACAGAATCGGCCACTTTCGAACTTCTTCGATTACGCGTAACTCGACTGTCGACATTGATGGTTGCCACTACACTAATTTGTAGCGTTCGTTAAAAAGTTCAAAAACATTAAATCGATTTTAGGGTGAGCGAAAACAAACACACAATATTGCTAAACAAACCCGATTGCTTACTCTTTTTCATGTTCGTCGTTTCTTTTGTACACTCAAGAAGAGTGATACCATCGCAATATTATATGCGTTTAAATAAACGTTTTTTATAAGGGAAAGCAAACAAGATTGTATTGATGTATGCAACTAACGAAGTTTAAACAATCGTTTAAAATTGGAGTTGATATTAAACTGAACTTTATTTTTTCAAAAAATTGCTTATTCTACTTAAAGCTATTTCTACATTTTGTGTATAGTGCAATATGAATCGTTACGCTGGTTCTCATTGAGTCAGAAATAAAACTGAATTTGTGGTTATATTCCGGCATATTCCAGAAAAGTAGTAGAATGAAAATAAAAAATTATTTGAAAAGTTAGCTTTTCATTTTTGTTGTTCTGAAAAAGTAATAGTTTGGGTGTTAAAATAAATTAATATTTTCCGTTTTACATTTCTTGTGAACATATCTATCCTCCAACTGCCCACCTTAAGGGGCTCAAATACAAAATATTAGTATCTAATATTTTAGAGTCAACCGTCCTCACTAGCCCCAGTGGGCTCCTAAAGATACCCAATATACGACCAACTTCCAATACTTTTGAGAACCCGACATTTGTATAGAATATACCTAGAACGAATAATATCCGACCAAATTTGGTTGGAAAATACCAACAGTGGCAACTCTGAACACAATAAATATTGCGTTTCTAGCAAGAGCAATATATACAACACTACAAAAAATAAATTTTTTTCAAACGTCAAGTGAAAAATATAAACACAAAACGGAATTAAAAAAAAAAATATAATAAAAAAAATTTACAAGAAAAGATAAATTATTTCATGAAACTTTTAACTATTTCATGGAAATTAAAGTCTCAGATCATGGAGCTCGGAAAGGTGAAAAAAGCCAGCCAGATTGCGGAGGATTCTTAATTATAGTTGCAATACATAACTTAAAAAATTGTTTAAAAAAAAAAATTTTTTTTTTCAAATTTCTTTTAAAAAATTTACAATAAAAGAAAAACTTAATTATTTCGTGAAAGTTTTAATTATTTCGTGAAACTTAAAGTCTCAGATGATAGAGCTTGAAAAGGTGAAAATGGCCGGCCAGATTGGGGAGAATTCTGGATGATACCTGGCGCTCAAGATACAATAACAATTTAAAAAAATTGATTTAAATTTTTTTTTTTTTTTTGAAATTTGTTTTAGTTATTCCACTGACATTTGAAAAAGATTAAAATAAAAAAAAGTCATCAGCTGTGCTGTCAATTTCACCTGTTATGAATTCGCCTTGGTTTCTAGCAAATAAAACAAGCAAACTTGATAGTCTCAACATGTAACCGAAGCAAATATCAAGACATATTTTTATTTTGAAAAAAAAAAAAAATCGAACATTATTTGAAACATTTGGTGGTAAGATACTGGAGTATTTTATATGCATACATACATTCATACTACACATTTATTAAAATTAAAGGCCTTTGCAAACATATGTACATAAATGCTTACATACATACATATCGCTCCTTTATTGCAACATAGTCATATCTCAGAAAATGAGCTTTTCGAGTTAAGAGTACAGAATTGTTAAGAGTACTACATTTTATATTGTGCCAAAAATGTATTCAAATTGGTTTTAAACTGTTTCCTTTAGGAAATATTATCTAAAAAATTTTCTAAAATTTGTATGGAAACTAAAAATTTGAAATGTGTTTTTCTCAAAACAAGCTTTTTTGCGTTATGATTATGTTGCAATAAAGGAGCGATATGTTTATATAAAAAAAATTATTTTAAAGAAAATTTTTTTTAAATTAAAGATAGGTACTTGCATATACATTACATATGTATATCGTGAAAAAGTCTATAATAAAAGTTATAATTAAACATTTTCAAATGATTTGAAAATGAAAATTATGTAGATATCGGATTCTTGATTAAAATTTGTTATTATAAAGAAAACATGATCAATTACAGGCAATAAAATTTGTTGTTTTATTTCTTCATTATTTCGTTTTATATTAATTGCAAACAAGATAAATTCTAAAGAAAAAAAAAACTAAAACCCAGTTTTTGACTGCGTATTTAAATACAAAATTAGTTAATTTTCACTTAAATTTAAGTTGAATTTAAATGCTCGTTCAGTTTATCACTATTAAATTATTGTTCTTATTTAAATGCGATGAAAGTGTGGCAGCTCTACTTTAATTCCAAATATTATGGAAAGTATTCCATAGAACAGCTGTTTGTAAGTGAAAGAATAGAAAAATTCTTAAAAAAAAAATATTAAATTTATTAACGGCATAGAAACACTTAACAATTTTACTTTACGCTAAGTTATTTTTAATAAATTATTATACTGTGCTGCTGTTTAGTGCAAAATTGGTAACTAATTTTCGAATATCTTCTGCAGGCAATAGCTCGTATGTGTGTTTTGTTTACCTTTTTTGCACTAATACAAATGCAAGCACACAAAAACCATATGGACTATGAGAAAAACTTAAATGAAGCAGTTTGGGCATTTAAGTTTAGTCCAAATTTGTAGTGAAAAACTGATTATCGTATTTAAATGGAACTTAAAGCTAAATAACATTTAAATACAAACTCAAAAACTGGGCCTAAGACTTTCAAATACGTTCAGCGACATTTAAGATTGTATTGTACAACAAAGGTTTGCAATCTAACTTCAAGGTAGAATTTCTGCCGAATAACTTCAATGTGAGTCTTCTACGTTAGCCCACGGTCGAGATGAATACCAAGGTATTTGACTTCACTGTGCTGCGGAACAATATAGTTGATGATTTTAATAGCCGAACAAGTTTTTCTACGCAGTGTGAATGTAACATGGGTATATTTTTGTTCATTTACTTTGATTTTCCAAAGTTTCAGTCATTCCTAAAATTTAAAAATGTGTTCTTGCAAATTTCGTGATGCTAATTTATAGTCTTCATAGACACTGATGAATGCTGTATCATATGCAAAAGTTGAAGTGTGAATTTTGCAGATAATTGGCATGTCTGAAGGAAGCATAAATCAAAAATATAAAGTTGGACCCAACATGCTATCCTGTGGAACTCCGGCTTAGATTGGCTAAGCGGAGCTTTTAAAATCACCTGCCTTAAGGACAAAATTCCGCTCATATAAGTAGCTCTCTAACAGCTTGTATTTGTGGGCAAGTTAAATATTATTTTGTACGTTAAGGCATAGTCAAAAGCTTTGGAACGTCAAAGAATAGAGCTGAGCAATATTTTTTTTTTCTATTTTATGGTGCTATGCTTAGCACTGAAGCCGAATTTATGGTTAGGAATACATCCTATTTAATTCAAGATTGGGGCCAACTTCGTCATTAGCAATTTCTCGAACAGTTTTTCTTTAGTTGCCAATAGTTTTATACATAAGTATTTTACAAAGAAATATTAAAATCCCTTTTCTGCAGATAATCTAACTAGTCGTTTCGTCGTTCATATATTGGCTATGCATCGTTAACCATCTGAATTTTTCTAATATTAAAATTGTAAAATCACAATTAAGGGGCGATGTATTTACCCTTTCTATTTTAATAAAATAGAAAGGGTGAGTGTGTGTACCCTGCTCTTTATGAAAAATTCAATAAGTAAAATAATTATACGCACATACATATGTTTTATATCAAATTTATTTTCTGAATTTTATGAAAAATTATATTAAACACACGTACATATATACATATTTTTTACAAAATAATATTAAACTTCATTTTCCGCAATAGATAATTTAACTTATTATTCGTACCCATTGTCATATGAATGGTTAACAATTTGCATTTTCTTAAATATAAATGACACCTGCTGTTTAAAGGGCGGTCTACATACATACATATGTATGTATTTATCCTTTTTAATTCAACATTCTGCCAACATCGACGAATAACAAAACTTATTTGCACATAAAATATTTAATACTAGATCACAAATTTTGTCTCGAAATTGTAAATTTTGTGACCAAGGCATGGACTTCAAGAAAGGCAAGAAGCTTATTAAAAATTTCTTATCTGGATCGTTATCTCCGCATAATAGTACTCGTTTATCTAAATATTTCACAGTGACAGATGATGAAAAAATATCCAACATCAAACTGCTCATTTTAGCACGAAATTTTAGTTTCTGCAAATGCGACATTTGCTTCATTCTTGGTACAAGCTTGTGCAGAAATTCGTAATCTAGATCAGCTGAATGCACCGATTTTGAACAGGTGTCTTCCAAATGCATTAACTGATTTAGACCACTTTTATTGCTTTCATTTGAATCAATAGGTTCGAAATTTGAATTAGCAAGAAGTGGTTCAGAGTTTGTTGCTGTAAAAAATTTATTTTCTTGCTCACAGCTGATATCTTCATCGTGTGTAAATGTGTCATCTAATTCGAATTCACAACCTGGTTCTTTCTTATAAATTAAAATAGGGATATTTGTTTGTTCTTCTTGAATTACACTGCAGTTGTTATTTGAGATTGTTTTGCAATTGCTCTCGGGCTGGCGGCTTTGGTTATTTTTCTCGCCTTTAGTTTCTTCAACAATTGGTTGCATATTTGCGCTACCAACACTCAGTTCAGGCTTTGGCATTGAAGAGGGTGTATTTTTTTGTATTAAAATAATATCGTTGTATGAAAAGGTGCCAAGTTCGGATTCATTCTTGCATGCTTTTTCTTGTACTCCCAAATCTGTAGTACTTGATTTAAAATTTTCACCCATTGGCTGGGAATCGCTTTTAGGCAAAATTTCACATGTTTTGTCATTTTCACTGGTAAAATAAGCATTTTTAATTTTTTTTACTTTCGGACACTGTTTTTGGACTGAACTTTCGTTGTTGATAAGTTTAATATTAAGGTTAACCTGCAAACTTTGATTATATAATCCACGCGCGGAACGTCCATATGCTATAAATTTTAGAGAATCAAAAAAAGGGCATGTATTGTACTTTTTGCTTGGATCATATGTTCCTTTCCTTTTAGCTTTATCAATTCGCATTGGTATTCGTTTCATTTCATTGAAAAAAGCTGTACGTAATTTTTGCCAAACAAGTTTACACGACGCAACTGCAAACAGTAAAACAAATATTTTTTACTATAGCAATGTTGAAGAAAATACGAAATTAAAAAAAATGTGTATGCACCTTCTGTCTCAAGAATTCTTGCAATTTCTTGCCACAGTTCAACTATTTTCTTATTATTACGAGATTCATAGACATGTCGAAAATCCCACAAAAGTGGTCTTCTACGAATTTCCTCGATTAAACGAACTTTATCCACTTCCATTGAATGTTACCGTGAAACTAAGCTATAAATTTCGTCAAAAACTACAATCACGTTTAAAATAACGACCTAAAACCGATTGTTTGATGACTTTCTCTTCACTTTGTTTTACATGCTCACGAATACTAATGTTATTGAGATGGCAAAAACAAATGTATTACATTCGCTCACAATTATTCGTATGGGGTGTTGGCTGACTCATTGATTTAACGAAGCCTTGTTGGCTCTCTATCTCCCTCTCATTATATTCATCAGTTTTTTGTTAAGCAAATACATACTCGTATATACCATATACAAGACGAAGGCTTTATGAATTCGCTTTAAACATATGCCAAATAAACCATAATGGAAAATATTATACATATGTATGTATGTACGTATGTAGAATTGTTTGAGTTCTATATGTACACACATACATGTATGTATGTAAGTGCATACAAGTTATTTAAAAAAAAAACTATTTTGTTCTCCACTGCTTCTGAATTAGTGTTAACCTAAGTTTTTTTTAAGAACAATGTGTAATTTAATCAAACACAATAAATATTAAATTCAGCCACGTTGTTTGTAGATAGAGGCGTATATACTCAGCTGAACAAAAGTCACCTTCATTTGAGTTTAACAATTTTAAAACCGCTCCTAATGCCCAGAAAATAAATATAAAATTTAATCTACTTAAAAGAAACTTCACTTTATTTAACTTAAGTAAAATACACGAGGCAGCTTTATACAGGTAGTGGCAGAATTACAATAAATACAACACCAACAAATATCTATGTACATGTATTTTGTTGGTAGAATTTACGAATAGTTGTCAAAATTTTGTTTGAAAAAGCAAGCACGTCTATGTATTTTTGACAAATTTATGTAAAGGAAACGAAAAAGAGCTGCGCTTATACCACTACGAAGGTGCATTAACGTATACACGGTGGCAGCACTAGAGCAAAATTACAACAATACAACAAAAACAGGCATGTGGTAAGCTATGTTTATCAAAAATATTTGTAGCTATTTTCACAATTATAAACTATGAATGTACCTTTTCATAATTATAAATTATATTTATTTGAATTATTTTTATGTTCACAAAATAATTTATATATGTTTAATTCAGAATAAAACACTAAATTCACTTTCAAAAATGTAAACAATACATTTGACGTAAATAGCTTCCTATATTGCCAGTAGCAAAAAATTGTCACATGCCGTAGTGCTGCCACCGTACCACTACCATATTAAAGCTGGCTTGTATATACAGATGTGTGTATGTACATGTGTATATAAGTTTGTGATTCCGTTTGTAATTTCTATTTCATTTCCGACCCTATGAAGCAGCAGTGCCCAAAAGATCTATATGGAAGAGCAAAGACCAATACATTTTAGTAACCTCCAAGGAAAAGCTAATTTTATTTAATATTTTTTGTTGTAAAAAGCAAAATCTTAAGGCCGTGTCAGATAAAACTTTTGTTTCGCTTTGCGTTGCAAATTCGCTTTGACATCTAAGATAAAATATACATATGAAACATGTCTCATAAAGTACTTTTAACGCAACGTGAAGCGAAAAGTTCGGCAACTCTCGCGTTAAAGTTTTTTCTAAGAGCTCCAAATCTATATGCACTAAGAAATCAGTTGGAACCAATTTTAGTAGTTCGTCCAACAATATTTCTATCATCAAAAGAAATAACTAAATATAAAAAATAACAACCATTTTGTTAGATCAATAAACAAAAGTTTTTAATGTGACATAAGTACATCTTTTGCTTTGTGCTTTTCTGTTAAATTTTTAAACGTCACGCAAAGCGACAAAGTTTTATCTGACAAGGCCTTTATCGTACGTTAAACAAAAACAAAATCTACACAGTGTCAATGTTAACCAGCAACGCATACAAAAGTGTTGTTGCTTTGTACTTTTGTGTGTACACACGACTGTGTATATTAAAGCACACAGCCTATAGCTAAGGGCTTGCACAAAAACAAATGACTTAGGTACTTCGGATATAAAGTATACATTTTCAGAATCAGCATCGATTAAGCGATGTTCTACTATCCGCCGTTGAAATACCGTTTCTGAGAAAACCATTAGTCGTTAAAACTTTTTGTTTTACCATTCTATTACACAATCGATTCATGAGTTTGCTGTTGAAATTCAGTAAAATCGATTCACACATAGCTGAAATACTTATATCCAAAATCCCGAGAAAAAGCATTTTTTTTGCAATTTTGTAAGAAAACTTTTGAAAAAAAAAAAAAATTGTTTGCTTTGTTTCCAACTTGACATAATTATTTGGCATGTCAAAAAAATCATGATATCGGTCCATATACGAGGGCCGATCAAAAAATGATCGTTATTTTCAATTGTTTCAAAAATTATTGATTTATTCATCAATAACTATCTTGTCCTCTTTAAAGTAATCCTTCTCATATATAATAAACTTATGCTAGTATCCATGATTGTTCTTTCCACAGTTCTGTGCGTTTGTGAGGAATGGCTTCGCGCAAACGGTACATATCTTCAAGGTAGTATTCCTTATTGACCGTACGACCTTGTGGCAAGGATTTATGATGCACCACGCCATTGCAGTCAAAGAAAACAGTGAGCAAAATCTTCACATTTGACCAAATTTGATGTGTTCTTGTCGGTCTTCGCTCTTCTGAACGCTTTTATTGGGATGATTGAGCTATGGCTATGAATTCGCCATAGGATACAGTTTTCATGTCTACATGATATGTTGAATTTCGTATGATGGTTTGTATGTTTATTGAACATTTGTTTCAAAATGTCAAATATCGTATTTTTACGTAAATTTGAACAGCTTACATCCAGGTACATAAACCTTAACAAAATCAAAGTCAGAACTTAGTTTAAAAAAAAAAAACATTTTTTGGAGAAATGTTATCTACAAATTGCCAGATTTAATAAAAGTGTTTAGTACAATAATGGGCGTATAACTCTTAAATATGATATATAAAAGTTTCAAAATACCTTTTATTAAATGAAATCTTATTTTAAAAAATGTGTTATGTACCAAAACACTTATGGAATCATCTTCATTTTTGTACGAGTATATTTTTAAGCCATTACAATATATGTTTTATTTAAAAACGATTAATTTTACTTGCTAACCCTACTACCTCCCCCAGATTTTGATGTTTTTAAACCTGATATATCTGGCACCTACATTGGTATATCATATTGTTCAACGTTGCCTTTACACAGGAAAGTACTTTCATGAAATTTCTATATATGTATGTATTCTAAATAAAACATTCAATGAAATAAACGACTGTCATGAAAATTTCTGGTTCGTCTACACAGGAAAGTGAAAATTCATTTTAAAAATGTTGCCGAAGCAAAGAGTCACAAAATTTGCCTCCACTTCTCTCCTTTCTTATCAAAATACAAAAAACAAGGTAGCCGCTTCGCTACAACAATACAACAATAAAAAAAACAACAGGTATTTTGTTTGTGTAAAAAGGCGAATTCACACTTAAGTTGTCAAAAGTAGTTGATAACGAACATGTAAAAAAATTTAAATGGCGCCGAAAAAGGTAAACAAAACTTGACAGAGAAAGTGCCGCCATATTAATCGAATTCGCTTGAATTCGCCGATGCATCCACCTAATAATTAATTCGCCTTGTTTCTTATTTTATTTACTTACTAATTAGAGTTGCCAAACATAGTACATATACAGATTTATCGGGCAGTAATGGAAAAAACTGAGCATTAGAAAGTTTTTTATGAGATTACTTTTATTAAAAGAATTTAATTGTTTTCTAAAGGAAAAAAATATTATTTTCATATACATACAAAAGAAGTTAATATTATAATTATTATTTACCGTAATTACAATGCCGTAACTTTGTATAATTCTATGTAGGTGGCAACAGTGTTTACCACTTTGTCACTTTACTTTCAGAAATCATCAAAAAATTTGTTTCATGTGAGTTTTGTTAAAAGCTTAGATATTAACTAAAAATTTGAAATGTGTTTTTCTTGAAACAAGTTATGAGTTATGACTATGTTGCAATAAAGGAGCGATATGTGTGTATATATTCAGTAGTGCGATTTATCAACCTGTTTTAACGCTAATAAAATTCGTTTAGAGAAGTTAACACTAAAATTGGCGTTTTCGCGATTCTGTAACACTTTTTAACACTATATGCCTTCGTTTTAAATCAGCTGTTTTCATAGCCTGACTGATTAGCGTTAACTAAACACCAATTATTTGTGTTGTTTATTTTAACAATTTTGTTGTTTGTTTTAACAATAGTGACGACAGATAGAGTTAGAGTATTTGGCATACGGGTTGTGGGAAGAACAGCCTACGTTTAGCGCTCCAACAGTCGGTACTTATCAAAAAGAATTTCAAATAATAAATTTATTATTAGTTTTACTTACCTTAAAAATGGAATTATTGGCAAATTTGTTTGTTTTTCCGTTCCTCTTTGTAGTTTTCTTTATTATTAAAATATTTTTAACCAGAGGAGTTAATAAGTCAGTGAATCACCAAAAAATACAAACACATCATTTTGGAGGTTGCCAGAGTTTTATATATTCATATTTTATATATTCATATATAAGTTATATTTCTGAATACACACATTTAAGACTCCTATTATTTTACATACTGTGTCAGCTTACTCAGGACTACACATTCTAGGTATTGGTCGATTTAACAATCGATATTGTGACATCCACTTTTAGATACCTTCTGGTATGACGAAAAAAAATTGCACTACGACATACCAAAAAAATTATTTACGAGACCCCCAAACTTGTTAATAAATAATTTAATTTCACCAAAATTAATTTAAGAATAATAATAAAACAGCCTTAGATATTAATTTCACATGATATGAGTTTATTGTCTTGAACTCCATTTACATTATGAATTAAAGCCATGGTTTCTTTTTTTTCTTTCCAACTGCTTTTCACAAAAATCTAATTTTTTGCGCTAGTATTAATATTATAAGCTTGCCAGACTAATAAAAATAAAACATCACTTTATCGTTGTTACAATTTTCGAATACAAAAAACGCGTGACTTTTAGACATGCCTTTCAATTATCGCATAAATGTGCTCCTATCTGCATAAAAATTGTTACTTCTACAATATTTTTGTGTAAAAACTTATTGTACAAAAAAATCTTTATTAATAATTTTGAATGCTATTTTATGCAGCATTTACATTCATATACATAAATAAAATTACAAAATTTCTTCATTTGATAATATTTGTGAGACTAAATTAGCCATTTTGGCCCGAAATTGTAGATTTTGCGTCAAAGACATTGAATTTAGAAATGGCCAAAAACTTATTAGGAATTTTCTATCTGGATCGCTATCTTCCGGCAACAAAAGCTGCTTTTCTAAGATATTAACAGAGGCAGAAGCTGGGAATATATCCACCAATAAATTTTTCATATTTACACGAAACTCCATATTCTGCAATTGTGTCATGACTTTTGTTTGGGATAAAAAACTATAAAGAAAACCGTAATCTTCATCATTTAAACCAGGTGAATTTGAATTGTGTTTCTCTGGTAGAGTTGATAGGTCGTTATGAACGCGTTCTTCATCATTTGTACCAGGTTGGTTGGATATAAGATCATCTGAGTCATAATGTTCGTTTGCATTTGATTCCACAAGTAAGTTGGAATTTTCAGAATGGTTACTTAGTTCATCTATTGGTACTGTAGGAGATTTTCGCTCTTGTAATGCATTAGCTTCCTGTAGTTCATCGGCATTTTCTAAGAAATGTATTTCTGGGTCTATTTGAAGTTCTGGCTCTTCTTTGAAGGAACAACTTTTTAGGGCGGAATTATCTTTTGAAACTGTCGCAAATTTGTTGTCTAGTACACAGCTATTTAGAGAAACTGTATATGATTTAAAATTTGTGTCTTCTGCGTTGGACTCATCATCTACTGGAATTATTGAACTTGAGTTGTCATTTTCTTTTGGTAAAATGGTATTCTCAAAATAATTTTCTTGCCCACTCTGCGTTTGATAGAAATTATTGTCTTCAACAATTTCAACCTCATTATCACTTTCATACTTATTCTCGAAACAGTTTTGCTTTTCAGATCTCATTTGACCTGAATTATCGCATCCTACGATTTCAATATCATTGTCAATTTCAGTTCGATATGAACTACGAGTACTGTCAGAAGCCTGAGACTCTTTATGATCTACAGTATTGTTTTCGACTATTTCAATGTCAGAGTCATTCTGAAAATTTAAATCAATAAATTTTGCATTGGCCAAACGTCCCTTTACAACAAATTTAAGAGCGTCGAAAAACGGCCAAGAGTAGTATTTTTTATTGGGATCAAATACTCCATGTTGTTTCGCGTTGGCAATACGCTCTGAAACACGATACGCGTGATTGCTAAATTGTGCACGTAACTTCGTCCAGATGCGTTTACAAGTAGTCACTACAGATGTAAGTATTGCAAAATTAATTGTTGGAAATAAAATCAAGATAATAAGTTTAAATCAAATTACCATCCACGCCGACTTTTTCTCCAATTTCAATCCACATTACAGAAATTTCATGGTGATTTCTCCCTGTTTTAATATTTTGAAAATCCCAGAGAATCGGCCTCTTTCGAACTTCTTCGATTATGCGAAACTTAACTGACGACATTGCTGGTTGCCACTGCACTAATCTGTAGCTTTCGTTAAAAAGTACAAAAACATCAAACCATTTTGAGTGAGCAAATAAGCAACAAACTCACAAAATTACCAAACAAACCCGACCGCTCACAGTTTTTCATGTTCGTCGTGTTTTTATACTCTTAAGAAGAGTGATGTATACATAAGTTAATGTATGCGTGTGCATTGCTCATGTATACGAGTGTACGGTAATTGTGTAGTCAGCTAAAAATATTTGTTTACTGTTGATGTTTCTCAACACAATTGATTTCGTTCAGTTTGTTGTTGTAGACAAAAATGAATATGCACACACACACTCACATCACACTTTCAGCTGGTAGAGAAGAATTACAGAGTGTGTATGTGCAAACCACTGCTACGTACATACACACATTTATAAAGGTTAGTTTGTTAAAAAGATTGTTTTCTTTTCCACTAATCTTGTGTGAATAAACTGGATGTAGAATTCTCGCTACACAAAAAATGTGTGTGTACATATATCACTCCCTTATTGCAACATAGTCATAACTAAAAAAAGCTTGTTTCGAGAAAAACGATTGAAAATTTTTAGCTTCCATACAAGTATTAAAATTTTTTTTTTAGAAAATATCTCTTAAAATACACAGTTTTAAAGTAATTTGAATAAATTTTTGGCACAATATAAAAGATAGTATTGTTAGCAATACTGCATTAACTCGAAAAGCTCTTTTTTTGAGATATGACTATGTTGCAATAAAGGAGCGATATGTGTGCATAGATGCCGGTATATACATACTTAGATATTAGACCAAACAATAAATTGTTTTAAAAAAAGTATTTTGGAACTGAACAGAAAATAAAAAGCTCATATAATTTCGCTAAGCGGATCACTTTACTCAAAAGCTTGTTGTGTGTTTATTTTCAGTTTAGCGATTGAATCGCAATACCTATGTACATATGTATAAAGAATAATAATTATGTATGTATGTTTTGTAAATGCTCATAACTATACATATAATATACTTATGTATATACAGTATACAATGAATGTCAGTGAAAATCGTACAGGAACACATTGCTCCTGATTGTATAAAAAATAAAATTTGTTTATAGGTACCTAGGTAGGTACACGCTTTTACTAAAACTTCATATAATTTTATTAATTTATTGATTTTTGTCGAACTTTGTTATTATGAATTATTTTGTACATACACGCGTACATTGGGTGGGTATGAGTTCAAGTTTTTTTTTCTTTCTTAAATTTAAGAAGGATTTTTTATTACTATACCAATTACCTATATCTTACTCACTATCTTACATGATCGTACAATTTATTCACAGGAAAATGGTTTAAAAGTCTGGTCGATAAATTAAATACCTATTTGTAACTTTTTTCAGAATTATAAACTATAAAAGTACTTTTTCACAATTACAAATTATTTTTATGTTCACAATATAATTTTTAATTCAGAATAAACCGCTAAATTCACTTTCAAAAAAGTAAACATTACATTTGACGTAAATGGCTTACTATATTGCCAGTATCAAAAAACTGTCCATGCTGTTGCGCTGCCACCTTGTAGAGTTTAATGCACTTTGACACTCCTATTATTTTGCTTATATATTTGCTCACCATATGTTCTCGAGACATACATACATATATGCTAATTACGGTGGGTCGATTTAGCAACCGATATTGAGCTATCGATTTATTAAATTTGGTCCTTTCAAATCTACCCACCTTAATGCACATACATTCATAACATAGAGTCTATACGTGATATATCAAATATTTTTCTATCAGCAAACGTCAAATGTGATAGCAAAGAGAATTATATCACGTGTAGCCTTCAAAATTACTAGTATTATTGCAACATTATATCAGATATCACAATATTGTTTTGATAATATATATTTAGAAAACTATATAATGATATGAACTGTCAAAATACGTAAATAAAACGACATAAGATTAAATTTTTGAGGAATACCCGAAAAAAGTTTAATAAAAAAGTGATAAAATCATCAAAATATTTCTAAAAAATCGTTTGTTGTTCGTTTTGTTGCTGGAATATATAAATTTGTTTAAGAAAAATACAACATTCAACGATGTTTACTGCATGGTTGCTTAAAAATTGTGAAAATTATGATATTTGCAAAAATACTTGGCGCCATGCTAGATATGGGAGAACATATACAGCCAGTTTACCAATCTCGACAGCGTGCTTGCGTTCGCAATCTAAGCGAAAGAGAATTGATTTGGGTTCATCTAACTTTTTTTTTATGCGAACGGTCTGTCAAAAGTCAATGAAAATACATAAGAATATGCGAACGAATAATAGTGAGATAGACAAACCTAAATTGATACGAATGTGACTGACTAGCTTTCTTTCGCATTCATTATCATTCGAAATTGGTAAACTGCCTGATAATTTGTTTTTTCTCGGTAATCTGCTGACGTTCTCTCTCATATTATATCAGAGTTAATATCAGTTGTAGACACTATGTAATAAAACAACCTTAGATGTTAATTTTACATTATATGAGTTTATTGACTTGAGCGCCATTTACATCATGGTTAAAAGTCATGATTTATTTTTTTATTTTCTTTCCAATTGCTACCAACCACTAGTTTATTGCGCTAGTATTAATATTATAAGATTGCCAGACTAATAAAAATAACACATCACTTTATCATTGTTACAATTTTCGAATACAAAAAACGCATGACTCTTAGACATGACTTTTAATTATAGTAAAAATGTGCTCCTATTTGCATAAAAATAATCACTTCCAACAATATTTCTGAGTGAAAGCTTGATATTATACAAATGCATTCTTTATTCATAAATGCTATTTTATTCAGCATTTACATTCATATAAATAAAATTACATAATTGCTTCATTTGATAATATTTGTAAGACTAAATTAGCCATTTTGGCCCGAAATTGTACATTTTGCGCCAAAGACATTGAGTTTAGAAATGGCCAAAAATTTATCAGGAATTTTCTATCTGGATCGCTATATTCTGGCAACAAAAGTTGTTTTTCTAAGATATTAACAGAGGCAGAAGCTGGAAATATATGCACCAGTAAATTTTTCATATTTACACGAAACTCCATATTCTGCAATTGTGTCATGCCTTTCGTGTGTGATAAAAAACTATAAAGAAAACTGTAATCTTCATCATTCAAACCAGGTGAATTTGAATTATGTTTCTCTGGAAGAGGTAATGGGTCATTGTGTCCGTGTGCTTCATCTGTTATACCAGGTTGGTTGGATATACGATCATCTGGATCATAATGTTCGGTTGTGTTTGATTCCACAAATAAGCTGGACTTTTCAGAACAGTTACTTAGTTCAGCTGCTGATATTGTAGGTTTTATCTCTTCTAATTCATTAGCTGCCTGTGGTTCATCGTTATTTCCTAAGAGATAGTTCTCAGCGCCGCATTGAAGTTCTGGCTCTTCTTTAATGGGAATACTTTGTGGGGCAATGGTATCATTTGCAACTGTTGCACATTCGTTTCCTGGTACATAACTATTTAGAGAAACTGTATATGACCTAAAATTTAGATCTTCTGCTTTAGACCCATCAGAATCATCTACTGGAAATATTGAACTTGGGTTGATATTTTCTTTTGATAAAATGTTATTCTCAATATAATTTTTCTGCCCACTCTGTGTTTGATAGAAATTATTGTTCTCAATATTTTTAATATCGTTACCACTTTCATGTTTATTCTCAAAATTGTTTGGCTTTTCAGATTTCATTTGACCGGAACTATCGCATTCTACATTTTTAATATCATCATCACTCTCTGTTTGATATGAACTACTGTCAAATAACTGAGACTCTGTTTGATCTACAGTATTTTTCTCGGCTATTTCCATATCAGAGTCGTTTTGTACATTTTGGTCAATTTTTGATCTGAACCACGAACGTCGGCCTTCTGCTACAAAACTAAGAGCGTCGAAAAACTCCCAAGAGTAGTATTTTTTATTGGGATCGAACTCTCCGTTTTGTTTCGCTTTGGCAATACGCATTGGAACACGAAGTGATTCAGTGCTGAATTGTGCACGTAATTTGTTCCAAACGCGCCTACATGTACGGCCTACATATGTTTGTATTTTAAAATTAATTGTAGCAAATAAAATCAAGATGAAATAAGTTTAATTAAAATTACCATCAAGACGGAGTTTTTCTCCCACCTCATTCCACGTTGCAGCCATTTCGTCCTGATTTCTTGTTGACACAATATTTTGAAAATCCCATAGAATGGGCCGCATTTGAACTTCTTCGATTAAGCGTAACTTGTCCACCGACATTGATGTTTGTCACTACACTAATTTGTAGCATTCGTTAAAAAGTTCAAGAGCATCAAACCATTTTGGGGTGAGCAAAAAAATAAACAAAATTACTAAACCAACCCGACTGCTCTCACTTTTTCATGTTCGTCGTTTCTTTTGTACACTCTAGAATAGTGATGCCATCTCAACATAATATGCATTTAAATAAACGTTTTTTATAAAGGAAAAACGCATTAGCGACCGTCTAGATTGTAGTGAAGCATATATAAATGTATGTATGCGTGAGCATTGCTCATTTGATTAGTCATAGATGCCACATCAAAGTTAATGTAATTTTCACAAGGCGCCAAAAAATCGCTAGCAAATAATATTAATCGTTTTTGAATAAAATTGTATAGATGTTAAACGGGTAAAATATAGCGAAACGAGTCATTGTTGCATCTAATAAACATGCATAAACTCGTACAAATGTAAAGTTATTTTCATAAGTATACATTCTAACGGCAATATTCATTAAAATATTTATTTTTTTATTACAGGTTTAGTTGGCATATTTCTGTACAAATAGACCTTTAATAAATATAAAATATTTTTTTAGGAATACAGCCGTAAGTAAGTATTTTTGCTCATAATAATAGTTCTTTTTATAAACTATATTTAAGCCGTATAAACGCATTAAAAAAAAAAAAAAAAAAAAAAAAAAAAAAAAACTTTGGCGGCCACACTCGGTTGAGAAGGAGGGATACACCGTTGTCACTATCAAAATGTTCAATAGGTGATTTTATCGATATTGCTCCAGCATAATAAAACTTTTTTTCTAGCATTGGCTGGACTTAAGTAAAAATCACATTTTTATATTTGATTAGAATACTTATTGTTCGTTCATTTTGAACAAGGCGAATTCATACCAGGTAAATACAACAAGCAATAAATACAACACTACAAAAAATACATCTTTTTCAAATATCAAGGAAAAATATGAACACAAAAAGGAATTAGAAAAAAATATATAATAAAAAAGTTTACAATAAAAGACAAACATTTAATTTTTTGGTGAAACTTTTAGTTATTTCGTGAAAGTTAAAGTCACAGATCATAGAGCTTGGAAAGGTGAAAATGGCCAGCAAGATTGGGGAGGATTCTGATTTGATAGCTAGCGCTCAAGATGGAATACATAAATTAAAAAATTTTTTTGATTTTTTTTTTTCAAAGTTCCATAAAAAAAATTTACAACACTCTTGTAATATAAAAGTTTACAATAATAAAATAAAATAATAAAAAAGTTTACAATAAAAGACAAACATTTAATTTTTTGGTGAAACCTTTAATTTTTTCGTGAACCTTAAAGTCTCAGATCATAGAGCTTGAAAAGGTGAAAATGGCCAGCCAGATTGCGGAGGATTCTGGGTGATATCTGGCACTCAAAATAGAATACATAATTTAAAAAATTGTTATAAATTTTCCCCTCCCAATTTTATTTTAATTATGCCATTGACATCTGAAACAGATAAAATTTAAAAAAAGTTATCAGCTGCGCTGTCAATTTCACCTATTATGAATTCGCCCTGAATTCGATTTTGAAATTCAATAAATAAAAGACGCTTAAAAAAAAAAATTCGTATTCTACGATGAAACAAGAAAACTCTTTGATTAATCAGAAAAAAACACTTTCTGCTTTTCAAATATTGTTATTACATACATATTTGCGTACACAATTATTTTACTTCAGTTTATATGCATATGTAGTTGCTTGAAAGATATAAAAGTCAATTTGTGATCTACAAAAATTGTCAGAAACAGACCTTAAATCGTCAATTTGCTATTTGCAGCACTCAAAATCGTCAAATATGGCAACCGTGATTACAGTAGATGTTTCTCTATCAAAGCAATTGAGTTCGTTCAGTTTGTTGCTATAATAAAAAATGAGCATACACACACATATCACACTTTCAGCTGGTAGAGAAGAAATACAGTGTGTATGCGCAAACCATTTCTACGTACATACATACATATATGTATGCATGTTAAGTTCGTATACACATTTAACATTCCTATTATTTTGCGTTCTATATTAGCGGACTCAGAACCACTTCTTGCTACATGCAAATTAGGGTGGGTCAATTTAGTAATCAATATTGTGCCACCACTTTTTCAATAGGTTTTGATATGAGGAAAAGGGAAATATCAAAAAATCACTTTCGAGGCGCCTTAATTTCGTTAATAAAATAATTCAATTTCGTCAAAAATTATTCTGTAATAATTAAAAATACATAAATTCCAACTTGAAAAGCTGGTACATACATATATAAAAAAAATTAATCAGAGATGTGCTGAAACTTACATTTCGCAAAAAATGTGATTGCAATTTGACAAGGCCTCATAACTGTAGTGCAATTCACTAACTTTTAACGATTTTAAAAGAGCATAACTTAACGCGAGCTACTGTGGTTTGCACTAACGCTTATGTGATTTACTAACTTATTCGTAACACCTCTGGTTGTATGTTAAAAAAATTTGAAATAATGTGGCAGCTTTGTTAAAAATAAAGAAAACTACAAAGAGGAACAGGAAAAAAACAAACAAATTTGCAAATAATTCCATGTTTAGGGTAAGTAAAACTATTTATATGTTTATTATTTAAAATATTTTTTGATAAATAAGTTCTCACAGAGAAATTTTAACAACATTGTTGTTAAGATAAACACCACAAAAATAATTGGTGTTTAGTTAACGCTAATCAGTCAGGCTATAAAAACAGCTGATTTAAAACGAAGACAAATAGTGTTAAAAACTGTTATAGAGTCGCGAAAACACCAACGCTAGTGTTAATTTCTCTAAACGAATTTTATTAGCGTTAAAACTGGTTAGTGAATTGCACTACTGGTGTGCCGAAAGTCGCAATCACAAAAAATGTTGCTATTGAAACCCGCAAGCAAATGAAAAAGTGAACTTGCTTATACTTAAACCGTAGAACTGGAAGCATCTAAATAAAATTTAACCTGTTTTTATATATTTTCATCAAGAAAATTTTAATAAAAAAAACTGCAATTAAAACATGCGCCTTTTTTAAATATGGCGACTTCAGATGGCACAACCAGAGTTGCCAAATTTTTCCACCTCCAGCGCCTAACTGGCAATCAAAATTCGCCATAATATGTTTTTTTATGATTTTTACCAGACAAGAAATTTCTAAAAGTCTTCTCAAACGATTTTTCATAGTTTTGTAGTCATATATAATTTTTATTCTTTTAATTCAGAAGTATTATATATATTTGACATTTCTCAACATATTTTCCGTTGGCTCAAACTTATTGCTACAGACCTTATTTAGAATAATTCATTATGGAAAATACTCTTTCTAAGCAAGAGTTGCTAGTTGGAATCGCCGTCATATTGAATACAGCCAAAGATAATTCTTTAAGATGAAACGTACCCGCTGTGTCTTTGTCATAAACGTTAGCTACGTATTTTTTCATTGAAATAATCTCTCCAATTAATATAGCACAACTTTGCCCATTGAAACTCATACTCACCTACTGAAACTTTTGCGCTCATAAAGATTTTTAACGAATCATGAATCACGGAAAATTTTGTTGGATTAGCGGATTACCGAATTTTGTTCTTGAAAACTTTTTAAAAACTTTAAATAGCTTCAGAGCCATAATCTATTGCATTTAATGCTAGGAAAGAGCCTGCTCCATCAATGATTGCATTTACCGTAAGCAAAACTTTTTTAAAAAATAAGCAAAATTTGTTTATCTTTCAAAAATATTTTAGGAAAAAACTTGTATAGTAGAAAATAGTTGATCATGCATGCTTCCGAATGAAATTTAAGGTTTAATTCATTCTTTTTGATAGCTTTCGGACTTATGAGTATCAAAAACAGGCGATTTTTTTTGACACATAATTATAAATCATTTGAGCATTCAGTATGACAACAAAGTATTGGATAAAATAAGAATGCCAGATATGAAATACAAGAATGTAAAAATAGTCAACCAACTATTTCGCCACATAATATATAAATCGCCAGTTGACAAATCAAAAATTTTGTCGCCATTGTGGATAAAAATTCCCCGCGTTTGGCGAAAGATCGCCATATCTGGCAATGCTGGGCACAACTGGTTTTTTCCCGTACGAAAAGCAAGTGCTACCAAATTTTATACAATTGCGAAGTGATTTAAATAGCTGAATGTGATGTTTCTACATCACAAGCAAGTGAAATTTTATACAAAAAGTGATCAGTTTTTCGAGTGATTTCGAAATATCTTACACGAATCGTTAGCTTGTGCCGTGGAAACATCTCACAAATCAGAGTTTTTGTTTTTATTAGCTACTAAAAAAAACCTAAAAATAAAACTTGAGAATAAGTCGAGATTCAAATTTGGGCGCTTCGAACACAATTTTTTGATATGACAGAATTTATTTTCTTCATGTCAACAGCTACCGAGAAATTTATGCCACAATATCCACAACATACTTTCACAATAAAAAACCATAGATGTTAATTTTACGTAATATTTTATTGACTTGAAGCTTCATTTACATTATGATTTAGTCATGGTTTCTGTTTTATTTTCTTCCCAACTTGCTACCAACTGTTACATACTATACTAGTTTATTGCGTCAGTATTAATATTATAAGCTTGCCGGACGAATGAAAATAAAACATCACTTTATTCGCCGTCAATATTTTTCAATACAAAAAAACTCGTGAATCTTAAGACATGACTTTTAATTATCGTATAAATGTATCGTTTCAACAATATTTTTGTGTGAAAACTTGGAATTATACAAAACATAATTTCGAATGCTATTTTTTGCAGCATATACTACATACATTAAATAAAATTACAAAATCGTTTCACTTGATAATATTTGTAAGACTAAATTAGACATTTTGGCCCGAAATTGTAAATTTTGCGTTGAAGACATTGAGCTTAGGAATGGCCAAAAACTTGTCAGGAATTTTCTCTCTGGATCGCTATCTTCTGGCAATAAAAGCCGTTTTTCTAAGATGCTAATAGAGGCAGAAGCTGGAAATATATCGACCAATAAATTTTTCATATTTGCACGAAATTCCTTATTCTGCAATTGTGTCATGACTTTCGTGTGCGATAAAAAACTATAAAGAAACCTGTAATCTTCATCATTTAAATCAAGTGAATTTGAATTATGTTTCTCCGGAAGAGCTGATGGGACATTTTTAGAACAATTGCTTAATTCAGCTGGTGATATTGGGATGTCACATTTTGCTGGTAAAATGTTAATCCCAAAATAACTTTGCTGCCCACACTGTGTTTGCTCGAAAGTATTGCTCTTTATAATTTCAGGTTCATTGCCACTTTCATAATTATTCGCAAAATGGTCTTGCTGCTTTTCAGATTTCACTTGATCTGGCTTATCGCATTCTGCAGTTTCCATATCATCGTAATTTTCAGTTTGATATGAGCTACTGTCACAAAACTCGGACTCTGTTTGATCTATAGCATTGTTCTCGGCTATTCCCTTATCAGAGTTATTCTGAAAACTAAGATCAAATTTTGCTGTGGCCGAACGTCCGTCGGCTACAAATTTAAGAGCGTCGAACAACTTCCAGGAGTAATATTTTTTGTTGGGATCAAATACTTTTCTTTTTTTCGCTCTGGAAATACGCTTTGGAATAGAAAGCGCTTCAGCGCGGAAATGTGTACGTAATCTCGTCCAGATCAGCTTACACTCAGCCGCTACATATGTTTTGCAAAATAATTGTAGAAAATAAAATCAACATGAAATAAGTTTAATTCAAATTACCATCAATATCGAGTACTTTTCCAACTTCAGTCCAGGCTGCAGCAACTTCGTTGTGATTTCTCCCTGTTGGAATATTTTGATAATCCCATAGTACCGGTCTCTTTCGAACTTCTTCGATTACGCGTAACTTGACCTCCAACATTGATGTTTGCCACTACACTAATTTGTAGCGTTCGTTAAAAAGTTCATAAACATCCAACAATTTTTATGTGAGCAAATACATATATAACAAACAAAATTATTACACAAACCCGACTGCTCACACTTTCATGTTCGTCGTTTCTTTTGGATATTCAAGAGAGTGATGCCATTTAAATAAACGTTGTTTATAAGAGAAAAACTTATATGACAACAAACAATATTGTGCTGAAGTATACATATATGTATGTATGCATGCGTGTGCATTGCTCATGAATACGAGGTGTAGTGACTGCAATGTAGTCAGTTAAAAATATTTGATTACAGTTGATGTTTCTCTCTTAACACAATTGAGTTCGTTAATTTTTTTTTTGTAGATAAAGATGAACACACACATCATACTTTCAGCTGTTGGAGAAGAAATACAGTGTATGTATGAGCAAACCATTTCTACGTACATACACACATATATAGTGTTATATATAGACAAAAACGAACATACACACACAGTAGCCTTGCCCTTTTGATACTAAAGTGTCAATTTGAACCTTTTTTTTGATGTTTATGAGTCTTGTTATGGCACTATTATAAATGTGTAATGTACATACATACTTATATGCAAAATTGTTATGTTTTAAAAAATTTACTTTGACTCAAAATAGGAAACCGCTTGAAGAAATCGGCAAAAATCAACGGAACGTCGGCTAAATCAATAACTAAAACGTTGTTTTAATTACAAAAGATACAGCTAAATCAGTAATGAGGAAAAAACGCTTAACATAAGGAATTGGCCAATAAATTAATTAATAAATTTATTGTAATTTTAATTAAAATAAATATATAAATAAAATATATATTAAGATATATTTGATAATGAAATCTTTATTTCTATAAAGGGCTTTGTATGTTTATATATACATAAGTATATATACTATATAAAAACGAACTAGTCGAATAATTTATACCAAGATTGCAAATATAAAAGTGATTTTTTATTAATAACTCTGTAGAAGTAAAACTGTGCTTCAAAAAAGTTTTCGAAAGCCTAGCTTTTGAGTCCGTTTATACATGTAATAAATTTGAATCAAACTTAAATGCCCAATCTTCTCTATTTAAGTTGTATTTAAGCGGTAATCAATTCTTCGTTTGAAATGAATCTTTTTCCATCGAGCCATTTTTTTAAGCTTGGAAACAGGATAAAGTCACTAGGAGCTAAATCTAGACTGCAAGATGGATGGCCAATCAATTTGAAGTGTATTTCACGTAATTTTAGCATCGTATCTAATGCTATGTGAACCGGCGCGTTTTCTTGAAGGAAGAGCACTTTTTACTTCTTTAAATAGGGTAGTTTTTTCTTGATTGCATCAATCAATTGGTCCAATAATGCTTACCTGTGATTGTGGATACTTTTTCACGATAATCGATGAGCAATATTGCCATCCGATTCCGCTGTCTTCGCCTTCTTCGGAGCACTTCCACCAGTTTCCCATTGTTTCAATTGAGTTTTGGTTTCAGGTGTGTTTGATCAGCAGTTCTTAATCTACGCTAAAAATTAACAGGATTACGCTCTATCATGTCCAAACACCGCAGTGAAGTGATCTGTCGAACTCGTGCCGATAGCTTTTTCATGTACAAATGTTTACGCAAAATGTCGAACACCCGTTCATATGATATGTTTACCATTCCAACAATCTCACGTAACTTGACTCGGTGACCATTCATAACGATAACAAGAATTTGAGAATTTTCTTGATATTTTCTTCAGTAACCATCTCTTTTTGCCATCCTATTGATGGTGTTGTCGCAGTGCTTGTTCGGCCGTGTTTGAATGAAGCAATCCAGTATTTTACCATGTAATCTGACGCAGCAGGCTTACTGTAATATTTACCAATCTTTTCTTTTGTCTCTTTCGCCGTTTTCCCCTTTAAATAATAATGTTTAATCACTGCAAGAGATTCAGTTTTTAAAATTTTTCAAGACAAACAAATGTTGCTTACTTCAATTGGCTGCAGCAAATAAACTAATCGATGAATTTGAGTGAAATTTTAATAGCTGACGTTTGACAGATCGCAATTTAAAAAAAATTACGATCTAGCACTAGGGTAGCTTTAATATCAATCCGCCCTCTTATTTTTTTGTTCTTTCAATAACAAACAGCTGTTCTATGGAATACTTTCCATAATATGTATATGGAATTTAAGTGAAGTTGCCACATACAAAAGGAATTGCTTAAGCCTGATAAACTGAACTTGCATTCAAAAATACAACTTAAATTTAAGTGAAAATTAACTAATCTTGTATTTAAATACGAAGTCAAAAACTAATCTTGTATTTAAATACGAAGAAAAAAAATCATTTTTCAAAATTAAATTGAAATGGATTTTAAGCTTGAGGTCAGTTTTGTTTTTTATATAAAAATGTTTTAATTATATTCGATATTTCGTCTTCCTTCGGAAGACTTCTTCAGGACAAATTTTTTTTTAGTTTTGGTTACAAAATCAAAAATATTTGAAAACATATTGAAAACAATTTTAACATACATAAAAACATTCAACATACATTGTAACAAAAAGTTAAAGTACATAAAAAGATTATTAACATAATGTTTTATACATAATTATCGATATTTTAATTAGCTAATTTACTACCCTATTCTTATTAATTAAATGCCTATAGTTCTGAGCTAAACTTTCTGTATCTTTTCTAAAATTAATTCTATTAGCTATTGGTACATCAATTATCTGCAACATCTCCAACATATACCGTTTTCTATAACTAGTTTCTGTATTTAATATGAAAACCTTATTAAAATCCTAATTGTGATTTAAATCACAACAATGTATCGACAAAGCCGTCTTCTGTGACGAATTAATATTCCTATATTTCTAGTCTTAAATTTATTCTTTGTTGTTCCTACATAAACCTTATCACACCGTTCCCTATCATTACCGCCACAAGGTATTTTGTATACTAAATTTGACTTATCTAATTTATTCAATCTATCTTTTGTTTTACTAAATAATCCACCCACTGTTTTATAAATCTTATGTGCTATTTTATACTTTCTTGTATCAAATATACTAGTCCTTTGTAACCTTTCAGACAAGCCAGGTACATAAGCTAACGATTTATATACTTTTGTTTCCGTACTAACATCTAATCTATCATGATAGTAGATGCTGTCTAATTAATTTGCAAACAAGGGCTTTAGGAAAACTATTATAATATAATATATGTTTCAAAATATTTTCATTCTTCTTATGAAATCTAATATCGCTTAAAATTAAAACATTTTTATATAAAAAACAAAACTGACCTCAAGCTTAAAATCCATTTCAATTTAATTTATAAAAAAAGGTCAAATAATTATAATCAAGTTAATTATTTTTCTAAATATAATCTTTACATTATATTTTCATTCAAATACATGAACTTCTGAAGAGTTTTTGCTTAGTTTTTATTGTTTTGTAAAAACTTGACCTTTCTTTTTTCTTGTAGACACCCTTTTTCAAGGCAGCTTTATACAGGTAGTGGCAGAATTACAATAAATACAACACCAACAAACATCAACATGTATTTTGTTGGTAGAATTTTAACAACTATTCGTAAATTATACCAAGAAAATATATGTTGATGTTTATTGGTATAAAGCTGCCTTGCCCTTTTTGTGACATCTTTTGAACATTTTTGAGGGCCACGCTGTGTATGAGCAAATCATTGCTATATACACACGTACACACATGCATAAAGTTTATTGTAGGAATAAAGTCGATGTAGAATTCTTGCTACACAACAAATATGTATGTACTTATATAATGTGTACACAACCAAGGCGAATTCATTACCAGGTGAACTTAACAGCACAGGTGATTATTTTTTGCTTCTCGCGTTTTTTCCAATGAGACTGTCAAATTTTGTTTCTTTTGTTTACAAACTTTTTCGCGCCATTTTAATCTGAAGGTTTTTTTGCATGATTTAGTGCAATTTCAAGAAATTTGTGTGAATTTAAAAGTGAAAAACTAATATAATCTGTGATTTTAATTACAAAAAATTATAAAAGCTTATATTTAACGTTTATATAAAATTTTTTCTCTGCTGAGCAATCTTAGGCGAATTTAGATTATGACATTCACGATATGTTTTACAATAACAAAATACATAGTACTGAATTCGCCTTTCCGCTTGCACTCACCTGTATAAAGTCGCCTTGGTACACAACCAAGGTGAATTCGCCATATAACCAGAGATGCGAGCCGTGGGTATTTTGTCGGCGGCGGCTGAAAGGGCAAAATTTATCGGCGGCGGCGGCTTAGCCATGTGCGCCGCGATTTTTTCGGCTAGCCGTTGTTTTGTCATCTGCGCCCAAAATATTGTTAAAAATACATAGAATATATAAAGCAAATTTATTATGTTTAATTTTAAACTGCACTCCTTTCCATTTTCTTCCTCCCATTCACGTAGATGTCATTTGTTTACCGCTTCAACATATATGTATAATTAAGGCACAAAAGGAAATAAGAGAATTAATTTCATATGATTTTTAAAATATTGTTTTGAAAAAAATTTTTTTTTTTTGTCTTTTAACTAATAATGGAAAATTAGGTTTTTTATTTACATATTTCTATATAAAAATACTTAGAAAAATAAAATACATCACTTTTCATTGAAAACAAAAAAAAAAAAATTATTCATTTGTATTTGGATTTGTGAATAAATTGCGTATACATGCGTTTGTATGATTTGGGTGCAAAAGTAAAGCGTATGTTTGCCAAGCGGTTTGCGTAGTTTATTTGGCCCATTAACTATGAGAATAATTATCAGGTCAGACACAGTAACCGTAGTTGAGCACTGCTTGACTTTATAGAAGCTTTCGGCAAGGTGAATAAAAAAGGAAAAAAGAATTGCCAGTAGTCAATAACTCCATACCCTTCTCTCATGTATGTATGTGCATGTGCATCATATACAATATAAAGCTAAATAAAAAACCAGAATTGCCGAAAAAAGCTTTTTTGTGTTGACATTAAAGCAAGTCCAAAAGAAAATTGGCAATTAAAATCGCCCTATCTGGTCTTACACCCAATTTTCATGACGACATTATATTTTCTGCCTGGCCCACTATGTCACTCGACATCGATCGCTCGCATAAATACATGCATACCAAAAAAAAACATTTTAAAATTTGTTTTTGTTTCAAATGTATTTATGCGAGCGAGCGATGTCGAGTGACATAGTGGGCCCGGCAGTTTTTTTTTTCTTTTAAAGCTACTACCAAAATCATGTTACATTTTCACCATGATTTTTAAGACATGTCTCGTTTTTAATTGATGTTGCAAAATAATATCGTTTGTCTTTTTACCCTTTTATTAGAATCGATGTGTTATGAAAAATAACAAAACTACAAATGATAACAAAAAGAAATTAGGAAAAAACCTCGTAAAACAGGGTTTGTGTCTTTATGTCCACCCCTCTCTCTTTTCTATCAATTAGCCAACAAACAAAAACGACATGCCTTAAAGACATCTAATACATATTTATTGTCATGATGGTATACACGTCTTAAAATCGCTGATTTGGTAGAAAAATCACTCCAATACCAGCATTGAAAGTGAAAAAAGCGGTTAAAAAATTGGCATCTAGAATGGCTAAGCCAACTAAATCGGCTGTGTTTTAAGCCGCCGATCAGCCGATGGAATCGGCGGCGGCGCGGCTCAAGAAAAATCATCGGCGGCGCGGCTGCCAGCCAGTCGCGCCGTTACGGCTCTCATCTCTGCATATAACATAACCTTTTCAAAAAACGCTTAAAACCGCTCTATAAAACATTCAATCATGAATCAAAAATAATAGATTACGCTTTGCGCAGGTTCGATTTGTAGTTTACATCAGTCAGCTGTTGAGTGTGACGTAGTGCGTGAAAACACACAAAAATTATTGTAAAGTGAGTGAAAAAGAAACAAAATTATTAAAAATTAAATAAATTTACAAATTAAAATGAGGTGCGATATAAAAAAGTGCAAGAATAATAAAAAAAAAAAACGTAAAATAAGTAACTTTACTTTTCCATCTGATCCTACGCCACTAAAGCAGTGGATAAAGTTTTGCCGTAATGTGAAAAATTATGATACTCCAGATTTAGAAACACATATATGAAAAATCTATAATAGGTAATATTTTGAAATAATTTCTTCCAATTCGTGCTTCAACATTTTTTTTATAGGTAAAATGTTTGAAAGATTTAATATTGATGTTTGTTTGGAAGAACCAGACGAAAAACATAAAGACATGCAATATGATAGCTTGGAAAATTTGGAGCGGTACATTTGCCACAGATTAAAGTACGATATTCCTGGCATTTCCGTGCGAAAAAACTATGACACATATTCATGGATTCATCATTTGTCAGAAGGCGGACTATCAAAGCCGACAGAAGAAACTATGGTCGTTTTGAGTTATGAGAAAACTAAAAATAATATTTGATAAATTCAATGAAGAAAACCTTATACGGAAGGTTTATTTAAAATTCCCTCTCACACAGGCCGCGGATGTTGAATGCAGCGAAAAGATAGAAATTATTTTTTTTAGATATCTAAAGTATTTTCAAATAAAACAGTTAAACCAAAATATAAAAGAAAATGCGAGATCACACAAAAAAAGTTAAATAAAATTATAAATAGATAAAAAATTAACAAAAAAATGCATGAAAATTTATTTTATTAGGAAATAATATCACACACATATCGCTCCTTTATTGCAATATAGTCATAACTAAAAAAAACTTGTTTCGAGAAAAACACATTTCTAATTTTTAGTTTCCATACAAACCTTAGGCAGAATTTTTAAAAAATATCGCCTAAAGAAAACAGTTTAAGAGAAATTTGAATAAATTTTTGGCACAATATGAAAGGAAGTATTGTTAACAATTCTGCATTGTTAACTCAAAAATCTCATTTTTTGAGATATAACTATGTTGCAATAAAGGAGCGATATTTATCTATACGGTAAGTCTCTTATACATAACACTTTTACCCTTACGGCCATTTACACCAAGTCTGATTATATTTTAATTGAGACTTTAACCGCTGGTTAGAGAAAAATGTATTTCACAATGTATAATTAAATCTTAACCGGCACTATTTAACAGAAAAGTTGCTGTTAAATTTAACCGATCCAAATTCGCCGGTTAAGAAGTTAGTCCGAAAGAAAAAATATACAAATAATAATAAAATGGACGTAAATAGAAATCAACATTTATATTTTTGCAATATTTTTAATTATAAACATGCTTGTGGTAGAAAAATAAATATTTACAAGCACCAAAATGATTTTTCTTTGTGTGATGAAGAATTCAGATTGTCAAAGCCTGCTACACTATACATTACCAAGCTCGTACATGCTGATATATAGACTGCAACAACTAGATGAGATACATCATATAAACTTCCACATATTTACGTATCATGTTTATAATTATTGATTTTTAGAAATCACTCTTTATCTCCTAGGCAAATAGTTGTAGGTGATTATTGTGGAGTTTCAATTGCAGCAGCTAGCCGCGTTGTAAAAAAGGTTTCAAAATCAATTGCAAAGCTGTCAAAAAAGTTTGTAAAAATGCCAAGTTCGCAAGAGGACTTGCTGATTTTCCGAGCAAACATATCCGTTCAACATTTTTTTAATTAAATTTTACGAAAAATATTTTTGAAATTTGAAGGACGCAGAAATAAAAAAAGCTTTTTTCTAAAAATTGTGTTCGTCATTACACTATTTTTCGTAAACAACTACAAGTAACATTGCCATACTTTTTAAATTTTTCTCTGTTAAGTAACCGAAAGATGGTGCAATCCAAATTACTAACTGTTGGTTAAATAGTGCCTGTTAAGCAAACCGGCAATTAGTTAATAATTTTTTAATGGGAATTTAATTTTAGATTGTGAAAATGGCCCTTAATAGAAATCAAAATTGTATATTTATGTGTAACTACTGCCAACACAATAAGTATTAAGAATTAATAAAACAAAAGGAAGTAAATTTATTAATTTGCCTCCTAGTTATTTGAAAATAATATTAGTTATTTCCGTCTTTTAACACAAATCACAAGCAATTGGCTGATGTAAACAAATAACTATAGACCCTCGTGACGTACTGCGCAGTAGAAAATTACTTTGTCAGGTTTTCGGCGTCATTTTAGTTATTTGCTGCATGAATATACATATGTTTGTATACATAAAGCACAACTTTACTTTAAATACATTCGTAAAGCAGCACTAGGCTGGAGATAGTGTTGTAAAAAGTGGTTACTTTTAACTACTCAATACTACTCGATACTTTTCAAACCAAGTACTCTATACTATTCAATACTTTTAACTGATTTATTTACATAAAACATATCGATTTATTAATTTATTGAGCTTTTCAAATAATTGAGTTGAACTTTATAATTTTTAAATCATATTTTTAGTTTTTTTGTATATTTTATTATTATTTTTTTTTCTAAAGAAGAAGACTGAAGAAGATCAGAAAAAATAATCAAACTTTTTAGATGGAGGACAACTAGCGGTTTTGTAGCCGCTGCTCCACTCATCAGCACCCATTTTCGGATTTGAACTCGGGTCATGAGGCATCATGAACGGTTGACTAAATCACTCAGCCACCGAGCCCTTCTCTGTCCATATTCATCTCATATAGAATCGCGTAGGCATTTTGTTAATTGCCCGCATTGCTGTCTCTGAACAAGCGGTATGTCTATTTATAATCGTGCATTAATGAGTTTTCTTATATTGAACCAGCACGCAGGGACATATGTGTTTTTCGGGAATAAGATCCTTAATCTCGTCAGAGCAAAATCCATTGTAGTAACGATAAAACAGAGAAAGGCACCCCACACCGCGGCGACATTGCACTGAGTCAATAGAGTTGGACACCTGCACACGGCCGAGTAACCCGAAAATAGACTTTGAGGCACTGGAGCAAACAAGAGAATTGCATTTCACATTCGGTCGGATATAGATGGTATAAGTTGTAAAGAGATATTTCTTGCATCGTTTTAGAAAACCAAGACACTTAAGTGCATTTTTAGAGATATGAAAAATGTGTTCAGTCCAACGTGCATCACACTGAATTTTCATTCCAATGCTCTTGATATTAAAGAGCATCCGATTCCTCAATATTTATACCATCCATACGTGCCGATAAAGCAGAACTTACGGTCATGAGTTTTTTAGTTTAGCAGATATACTTAATTAATGTTAAAAAAAAATGTGATTCCTTATTCAAGTGGTAGGCAGCGTATGTACGAATATGAATTTTCTTTGGCATAAACATTTTGTATATGCATGTGTATGTATATAAGCACTGTTCGCGTGACAACAGCCAAAGAACAACATCTTGGGTATTAAAAACCCCATTCTTTACTTTTCAGACCATATTGCGGTTAAGTAAATACATTTTTTGCAGATGACTCAACTAGCTTGGTATAAAAATGAAGCATAGAAGTGCGTACAGAAACTAAGGAAATTTACTGCTAACTAGTAGCTGATTCTAATACATATAACCAAGTCGTAGACTAGCTGGTTGAAATAAGATGTGACTACATATGCACTTGTGTTCTTGGTTTTCGAGTAATACTCTTTCCAGTGTAAATGTATTTGTCTTGTGTCATTCATGAATGAATTAATTCAACTGAATGATTCCCTCAAGTGAAAGAATGAAATATTTATGTATTTTTTCTCTATTTCTTTCATCACGCTCTTTCTTTTCATAAATCTTCTATATTAATTTTATTTTGTACCTTTAAATTTCAATCAATTTTAAAAATGAACATCAAGTAAATTTTTTATATATTGCGTTTAAACAAATTCGTTATGATGCTACCTGAAACACGTAATTGAAACATTTTCATTCATTCGGAAATGTTTGGAAAGAAAAGAATGAATTAATTCACTTAACCTTTCCGAAAAAGAATGAAAGATTCACACAAATGAAAGATTTTGCCCAACACTAAAATGTATGATAATAAAAACTATTTCTTAAGACTGAGAAGTTTTCTATAAACTTCCATCAAAACTTTTTCCATATACATAGGTATTGTATTGTTTTACTTCGAAATTACATATATGCCATACAACATTTTAAGAACTGCCGGTGGAAATACATAAGCTGTGAATTTTTTTGTTCTTCATTTTTTTTTGTATCCATTTATTTATTGAATCTTCAAAATATGAACTAACAATAAGTATTCAAATCTTATTACTAAATAAAAAAAATTATATAAGTCCAGCCAATGCTAGATAAAAAATTTTATTTTGCGCGAACATTATCGGTAAAATTACCTATTTAACGTTCTGATGGTGACAAGGGTATCCCGTCTTCTCAACCTAGAGTGGTCGTCAAAATTAAGTATGTTGCGTGCAAGAGCATTTGGGTGAAGTTCACTTGTCACGTACTTAGAGAATTCGTCTGTTACCAGTGGAACACACAGATCCTTGTGAATTCGTGAGTTTCTTACGTACCATGGAGCTATAGTAATCGTTAGAAGAATTTGGCTTTGTCGTCTTTGAATCTTTTCAATGTTAGATTACAACCGTTTTAACAGCAGAACTTTGTGCATGGGAAGCACTTCTAAGTTTAACCAAGTCATCAAACTTCCTAAATATTATGTGAAAAAGTGTTAAGTTGCACTTTATGCGAAGCACCGCGTCCTACATATAGCGGAACGTATATATTACATTTTTGACAAATAGTACTGATGTGAAGAATATATTTATAAATCTTCTAAACTACACATTGTTATTACGATGAAAAATCTTTAATCGGCAACACTGAAGAATGTGTACAAACAAAAATCTAACAAATCAGTGTGACATCTGCTATTATGGCAGGAGTAATCGATTAAGCGGCCCATACACGTTTCAATTCAATTGTGAATTGAGTCTTTCAACTGAATTGAATATTGCCCACACACTTCATAAACTGAATTGAAAGATTTTCATTCAACTATTAAATTCAATGAAATTAAGGACAATTTTAAAAATATATAACGTACTCTTTGCAAAAACACTACAAATATAAATTTTGAGACCTGTGGCTGTGTTCTGTAACTTTGGCGAGAAGTTCTCGCGTCGAAAACTTGTGAAACAAATTATTCCATCGTTTCTCGAAAAGTGAGAAAAAACTGCGTCTGTAACTCATGACGAAAACTATCCAAAGCGATTACGTCGTTACGTTAGAAATGTCTGGAAATATAAAACGATGCCGACATGCAATTTTAAAAATGAAAGCGCCAGCCACAATTAGTACCGCCGCCGACCAACAATTACTAAAGTTAAGAAATTTTGTTCGACGGCGTCATATTTTAACCGCCGGCTATTCTAGAAAATATATGGTGTGGCTCTAACGTTTACATTTTATTTACAAATACATACATACATGCTTATGCACAAAATTTTGTAACATTAAAATACAATTGCAATTTGTGAATTCTGAAAAAAACATTATAAAAGTGTTACAATATACTTTGTTGGGTCGGATATTAAAATTGTAGAAATTAAAAACTTATATGAGTATTCCCTTAAAACTTGTTGTGTGAAGGGTAGGAAAAGCAGCTGTTTGTTTCATTTCACACGTTTCAGTCGAAAAGTTTCTCGTGGCGAGAGTTACAGAACACAGCCACTGATCAAGAAACTCGAACACACACAACACAATCGAATTAAAAGACTTGCTAGTCAACTTGAAAAAATCAAAACATTTTAATTTTTCTTCAACCAACTCGACAACTGACAAAGCCATACACGCTTTGATTTGGACAACAACAGACTCAGTTGCCAACTGAGTTGAAACGTGTATGGGGTGCTTTATACTGCTACACATAAGGTGGATTCGGACAGCTGTATTCAATGGTTGAATAATTCATGTCTAACTGAACTTTAATATGGTTCCATCCAAGGTGCATTAACCAGGTGGCATCACTAGCGCAGGTGACAATTTTTTATTTAAAACGACCGGTAGTGCCAAAAGTCGTTTATGTTTACACAAATTGAAGTGAAAAAATAAGGATATTTTAATCGTGCAAAAAAAAGAATGAAAAAGTGCAAGAAAAACAATAAAGAAGTTTTCAAATATAATTTAATTGCGTAAAAACTGTTTATGTTTGTACAAAGTGAAGTGAAAAAATAATATTTTAAACAATTTGAAAATGTGCAAAAGAAACAATAAAAAAGATTTCAAAAATATTTTAATTCCTTAATATGCGTTGCTGTCTGCTATGTAAAAAAGAAAAATTCTACTGCTTCTCGACTTTCCTCGCTTCATAATTAATTTAATTACTTAAAATGCGTCAAAAACAATTTATGAAAATAATAATACACAATTAAATTTCTTTAGATACATTATTTTTCTTCATTTTCCTCTGTTTTGTAAACATGTTTTTGACATTATGGTGGAATTTTTAAACAAACAAAATATGTATCTAGTACAGCAACTCTAATGCTGCCACCTTATAATTGCACCATGGTTCCATGATTGAGAAAAGTAACAACACCATGAATTTGTCAAAAATGCTAAAAAGGGAAGTTAGAACAAGTGTTATGAAGAGAAAAAACGGGCCAAATTGACACTTTAGTGCCCCAACCGCACCATAAAAAGTACTGGGGGTTACTAATCGAACATTTTGTACCCTATATTGCGTTTTCATATTTTCCTTTCACATCTTTCTGGAATCAACGCACTCTGTAATAGGCAAGTGTATGACAAAATCGATTGTTAAACGCAAATGCCTTGCGTCGACACAATATCAAACGAAAAGGAAGCAATATATGAAAGCAATAATAAATTTTTATATATAAATTTCGAATTGTAGCGATACAGAGTACCGATTTGTACTTTTATTGCATTTACCTTTCGTATCGCATTAGCTTTCGCAATGCTATAGAGAGTAGCTCCCCTGATTTTAGCATTACATAATAATAACTTTCTAGGAAAAGCCTTAAAAGTCGGATTAATCCCTAGAAAACAGCTTACGGTTTTGGGGGATGGGTTGCTTATATTTTTACATATCGTTAGCTAAAATGCAAAAAGGCGGTACTAATAAAGAATTTAAAAACGAGTCTTTGATATGAATATTATGAATGTGATTTTTGGCAAAATTTTACACTACTGCAATCAAATATTATACTTTATTAACAAAAAAAACAACAAAAAAAAAACAACTTAAGGTGTGTTTATTTGATATTATATGCAACACGACAGGAATATACATGTTTCCTAACAAAATATAATGAAATAGTCTTGAATTTCCGAATTTTTAATGCGCGTTTTTCTTATGTTTTTATAACTATATTGAAAACGTTCATAGCTCTCATTTTAAAAAACTTTTCGCTTCTGTTAAATTAACCTGCGATATGTGTGTATGAACATACTAAAGAGATCATATTTTATCGTTACAAAATATATTTTATTTTTGTTCTTACTTATATTACATGCGTACATACATATTATTAATATCTAATCAGCGAAAGAAAACTATTTTTTTGCTTCTGGGAATAAAATGTGATATATTAGATTTGCCATTTTTAATCGGAATTGTAAATTTTGAGACAGCGGCATTGCTTTTACAAATGGCCAAAAACTAAACAAGAAATTTTCATCAGAATCTGCATATTTAGGCAACATTAGCTGTTTGTCTAATATACTGGCTGAAGAAATATCCGGACAAACATGCAACAACGAGGCTTTCATATTTACATAAAAGTCCATTTTGTGTACGTTAGTCATAAGCTTTATTTGCGGTAAAAAGCTATAAAGAAAACTGTAGTCTTGATCGTTTGTGTCCACTGATCCAAGAGAGCAAACTGAAGAACTTGTGTGGGCATGATGATCGTGGTTATTGGGCGAGATAATTGATTCAGGCTTTGTATCACAGGTCTTCACTTTGGAGGTGCTAGCTTGTGTTGCGTTTTTTTCAGAGGGATTGATTATGGCTGACTGATTCTGTAGATTTGCATTTTCATTTGGAACTCTTGAATACTCACTTTCCGGTGTAAGTTCGGAAAGAGAGATAGTATAAGAATTAAAAGATGTTTCTCCTTTCCGTAAGTCCTGAGAATCGTTTGTTGGAGCTACTTGACATGTATCGTTATTTTTATTTGCCAAAGGATTTTCTTCAGAATAGTTTTTTCTTTGAAGTTGTACTTGTTCTAAATTATTATTAATTATAAATACTATATCATTAGCGCTTTTACAATCATTTTGAGAATATTCCTCGCTATCAGATTGTGTTTGATCGGAATTACTGTATTCTTCACTTGCGGTTTGAAATGAATTACCGGTTCGTTGATCTGTATTAACGCTCACATTTGTTTCTTTCTCAGAGTCATTCTCTAAAGTTAGAAAACTGTCTAAGTTCGCAATTCCTTTTTTTAGAAATTTAAGAGAGTCGAAAAACTTCCACACATAGTAGCTTCTTTTGGGATCAAATACTCCTTGTTCTTTCGCTTTGACAACGCGTGCTGGGGCACGTTGCACTTCTCTGATAAATTGTACACGCAATCTTCTCCATACGCGCTTGCATATATCAACTATGTATGTATATATTGCAAAAATAAAAAATTGTAGGAAACAAACTAAGCATGAAATTAGTTTAATTCAAATTACCATCAACACCGAGTATATGTTCTATTTCACCCCATAGTAACGCACATTTCATGTTATTTCTTCGTCTTGATAGATGTGAATCCCACAGAAGCGGCCTCTTCCGAACCTCTTCGATTAAGCGTCTCTTGTCTACCGACATTGACAATAGCCACCACACTGATTTGCAACTTTCGTTAAAACATTCAAATTCATTTCAGGGTAAGCAAATAAATAAACAAACACACACTCAACTTACGGAGTCAAAACCGACTGCTCTCACTTTTTTATGTTCATCGCTTGCTTTGTACAAGTACAAATAAGCAGAGTGATGACATCTCAACACGATATAAACGAATGAAGGCGAATTCATTTTACAATACGAAAACAACACGGTATTTTATTGTTGTACGGAATGTATGCACATACACATTCTACTTGCTAATAGATAAGAGTAAAACAAATAATTTGTTTCTCTGTGAATAAAGTAGAACCACTGTTCCCAATTTAGTGCCTTTTGCGCTAGTTTTGTAATATGATAAAGTGGAATTTGTTTGCTTCAGCGCTTTTTTAAAAATAGGTGCAAAAGTTGCACACTTTATTGTGTGTTTTAAAAAGTCTATAAACAATTTTTATGATTTGGAAGGTGATACTAACACTGTACTTAATGAATATTGTTTGTGGGATGCTTATAGGTAAAGGTATTTAAAAATCTGCCGTAAAAATAATATTAAAAGTTCTGAGAAATAAAAAATTTAATTGCATTTACAAAAGACGTTATTTTTTGAAGCCAGATTAAAGTAGCCATTAAATACAACAATTTTAAAAAATTTACAGTAGGCATCAAAGGTAAGGACGTATCAAAATTCATTTTGAGTTTCAGTACTTTGTATACATTCCCAACAAATTTGAAATCAAACGTTTTCTCAAATGACAAAAGTGTGATACTGATTTGAATTCAAACTGAAAAACATAGTGTTCTCATCGAAAAGAAGAAATTATATTCAAATTAAGAAATTCATTTATTCTCAACTTGGTTTCAAATATAATTTTCAAATGTGGATTGTGAAGTGGAATACAAATAAAAACAAATTTTTGCTATGGAAATTCATTTTTCTTTTGATTTATTTGCGGTTTTTAATTTGAATTTTCCATTATTATTATTTATTTTATTATTATTTTCCTTAGTCTTGAAATTCTTGAAAGGACGAAATAGTTGGTTCCTTTTGGCTCTAAATCGTCAAATCAGACAATCTCATTATTTCTTATTATTTCACTTTTTCATGTTTTATTTCGTGCGTTTTAACTTATTAAAACTAATTTTTGCTGACATTTAATTAAATATTGGTCAAAAACAAACACATTTATTCATTTTTCTAGAATTCTTAATTTTTTTTGTAAATAAATATAAAATGTTGTAATTTTTTCAGTAATTGATAAAACATTGAGTATCAAATGTTTATATTCAAATGATTTTTAATTTAAATTCAAATGTTAAAATCAAACCATTGAAAAAGGTTTGAAAACTATGTCTGATATCAAATGATAACGTCATTTTATATCAAATGTTTGATTTATTGTTTGTTGGGTTGTTGCTTAAGTATTATTCCATACTCCACATAAGTTTTTAATTTGAAGAAATTCTCTAATTTGTATTTAAAATATTTTAGTTTTTTTTTTTATTAACCCAGGAAAATCTGATTCTCATAATATGGCAGTGCAAAAGTAAGGGCACACTTTGTTTTTGTTTTAAATAACTGTCAAACTTAAAAAGATATAATAAGAATAGTGTAAATTATTAAAAGTCTGTTGGTTATTACTATCAAAATATATACAATAATGATACGAAAGCAATTAGCATTAGAGGAAAGATAAATTATAATTGATTTCTATGAAAAACAACATAAGTAGTAGCCGTAGCCTTTTTACGGTAAGAACAGTAATTCAACGAAAATCGCATTGAAAGTAAACCCGCCAGTGGTCGCCCCTCAAAGCTAACTGAAAAATATAAACGTTATACAAAAAGAGTGGTTGCAAAAACATACCTTTACTAGTACCACAAAGGTGGCAGCTGAATTGAAAAAATACCAAAGTACAGAAATTTCACCCGAGACTGTTTAAAAACTCAAGATATTCAGTCATGTGTCCTAAGAAAAAAACCGCTCATAAATGAAGTTCATAGACAAGAGCGCCATAGTCTTCACAAAAACGTGTTTAAATAAAACGCAAGAGATTTGGAACAATGTTATTTTTGCCTACGAATCGAAGTATCTATAATATTTTTGGCTCCGATGAGCGTTTAAAAGTCTGGCGCAGAAAAGTTGAAGCTTTAAATCCCAAAAATACAATGAAGACAGGTAAACGTGGTGGTGAAAGTGTAGTAGTATGAGATTGTCTGTCGTCTTCGGGTGTTAGAAACCTTGTTTTGGTTAAAAATACAATAGATCAATACGTATACTTAGATATTTGAAAAATTTTATCTCCATGAAAGTACTGCAAAACTAAGCCTAGCTGACAGATATTACTTTCAACCACTTACAACAAGACCTGAAGTATTCACGTAGAAGAAAAAATATGGTTGATATAACAATATTCCAAGGGTAAAATACTATGGTTGAATTATAAGGTTGAACGCAACTACATAATATGGTTTCAATCTGAAATTTATTTACAAAACTAAGCACAGTCAAGAACTAAAATTATAGGACATAACCAAATATTTGGTAAAAGTTATAGTAATTGTATCATAGCTAATGCTGTTATTGTAAAAATTAAAATTTTACTGTCATGTCCAACTATATAATATAATCACTCCCACCCATATTATTGAAAAATTGGTAATTCTATTGTAACGATTAATGGTAGTAGGGTTGAAAGTCACAATATTATGTTTACAAATATGTACACACATAAATGGCTTCTATTTATTATTCAAACTCGCTTTTTTTGTCAATTATTTAATTTATTTTGTCAATCAATGTTATTACAAGTATAATATGAGAATACAATACTAATAAAATTTACAAAATTTTTGTGTTTTGGGTATATCGATACCAGTTCATTTTTGCTCTGGTCCATAAATCAGCAAAAATACACATATATTCGAATACATCAAATCACATACTACATATATTTGTAGATATAAATTCTTATCCAAACCTTTTTGTTTTCGCATGTGTATTTTGCATCAGAATATTTCTTTTAATCTTTTTAATATTATTAAAATTAAAAAAGAAAAACTCGCACACAAAAAAAGTGATTTGGTCAAAATTACTGTAAATGCACATGTCAATAATTTTCACAAAAACATAAATAGTTAGTTTATTTTGTAAACGCGCATGTATTGCAGATACACACATTAACCATAAGACAAAAATTCTATTATTGAATATTACAAAATATATTGTTGCACTCAAATTATTTTTTAAAACATTATTATTGCATTCAACCATATTTTAAAATGATAGAATTGTAATAATAGAAATATGAAAATTTCAATACTACTATGTTTATGGTGAACTAAACAATATTAAAAACAATAATACACTGCTAACGACAACAATTCGAATTATGACAGAGTAAAAAATACTAACGTTGTCACAACAATATTCTAAATTGGTTTTTTTTGCGTGTACGCCCTACATTTACTTTCAAAACCTCCTCAAAGTCCAGAGCTCAAGTCTATCGAATACAAATGGGAAATTTTTGAAAGAAATGTACTCAATGTACGAAAACACGAAATCCGTAATAAACAGCAACTTATTATTTATATATCTATAAATACTATTTATTGTATCTATAAATAAATTAATAAACCTAATATTAATTCCATGGAGCACTGACTACATACATATATACATAAGCCATCGGCTTTAGGTGTTAAAAAGATATACATATATATGTATGTAAATCTATATATATATATATATATATATATATATATATATATATATATATATATATATATATATATATATATATATATATATATATATATATATATATATATATATATATATATGTATGTATGTATATATATATATATATATATATATATATATATATATATATATATATATATATACAGTATATAATACATTTATTTTTAGATTACAGTTCCAGTATGAATTATAAAATTATAGTGTAAGTTTACCAGTAGTGTTTTACATTTCTAAATGTTTAATAAAGTTATTTAGGTACAAACAATTGATTAATATACTAGTATATATAATAAAAAAGTGAATGCGTTTATATTTTCAATAACTAGCTTATTTTACGGTGTTCAGATTGAGTATTTTAACCGCTTTGTGAAAGCCTATTAAAATAACCCATCAATAATTCCCAGTATCGCCTGCTACCATGTCTCCTATGTAAATGTCGACCAATCCACGAAATCCAAAAAGGCCACACTTTCGGAAAACATTCTTAATCGTTTTAAAAATTCATTCAATGAAAAATAAAATCGTCGACCTTTGTCATTAACCTATTAATTTTTCCTTATTCGAATATGTAAATGAATAGATTATCTATTGTAATGGATCTCTTTAAGGTCAAAAAAATTGAGTTCATTATTATTTACATTATCAGCTATTAATATTTATACCAATCCCAAAGATAAACGCATTTTGTTTTTCTGTTTCCTAGCTGTCTATATGTCGGCATTTCATAGGTGCTGTCCTAATCATTAGTAGAAACAATTTTCAAGCATTGTGTTCTAAGTAAAGATTAAAATTTTTGGCTGCTTGCAGCATAAAAGTTAGTTAAATTAAAAACTTCAAACTTGTCCGTGCAACCTTTGCCGAAGATAAGAAGATCATCAGCAACGCGCGAACCATCTAGCTAGAATTAATTTTGTTGCGTTCTCGAAAATGCTGTTGAATTGCTTTTTACAAATTTTATAATAACATACTTTTATTCAGACCTATTTAAAGTAAAATTATGTATTACAATAGAACGACTGTTTTAGCGCTTTTTGGATAAGCTCACGACGCTTTTGGTTTACGAATAGTTGACAAGGCTGTGGGGTTGTGCTCTTTAATACACACATACTGCACTCAGCACCAGCAATAAAAAATACTCAAACAACTTTGTCTTGTGTTTTTTTTACTTCTTCACTGTTCGCTCACAAGAGCAAAGCAACGACAGCGATTATTAGTGTAGTGTTTTTGTAAATATGTTTTGCTTTTTACAAAACAAAAAATTTTAAACAAAAGTAAATAAACAAATAAAACGAAATACCCAGAATGCAAGAATAGCAACAACATAATTTGTAGTTGATTTACTTGGAATTTTGCTTACTTTAAATCAGCAGCGCCCAAGCCCTATGCGCTTGGTGCTCATTTGTTCTTGTAAAAGCACTTAGCTATAGGCTGTGCGCTTCAATATACACATGCATGTGTACACACACAAATGCAAAGCAACAACACTTTCGCATGCTTTGCTTATTAAATAAAATTAGTTTTCCGTTAACTGTGTTGGTGTTTGCTCTTCCATATAGAACTTTTGGGCAGCCTGCTTTAAATGTATGTTTGTGTGGAATATTTTCAATTTTACCTTTTTCGAGTGCATGTACTGTACATTTATAGCAACATCAACAGCTGCACACTGGATTATAGGTGATAAAAATTCTTAGTAATATTTTACGTTTCCAAAACAATGTTCCCTGTATTTAGCAGTCGTACTATTACGTAAACTATTACATAAATTACTCATGTAATTTATGTATGTATATAATCTTTAGGCTCATGTTCTCTTACTGCCTGAATCACGATGTCGTTTCGTTAACGTTCGCTAATGTTTTATATTAAAAAAAGTAATTTATAGTCAACTATTATACCGAAGGTAGACGAAATAAAGCTTATAAATGGCATCGGAATAGGCTTTTTGCGCTTAAAAACTATGACCATAGTTTATGAAACAACAACATGAGCCACGCACTTAATTCCTTTAATAATTTCTCATTTGAAAACTTTACTTTTTTAAAACACAATTTTTGGACCAGGTTCTTTTCTTTTTTATTTGCATCTCTTTTTCTTCACATTCGTACATTATTTCATCAACTATAATAATAGGAGCTAAAACACTTTTCGTGTCGCTCATTTTTAAAATATTTTCTCCGTTTTTTTTTAAATTATACACATATTTTATATATATATTTTTTTTTTGCTGCTTACGAAAACAGAAATTAGTCTAAGTGGGCAGCAGCAGCAAATGATATTGTGGAGTCGTGCTGCTGTGATGTCGGCTAAAATAATCGTTTTTATCTAAACCAGTGGTGTCCAAAATTGCTATATGGAAGAGTAAACACCAATACATTTAAGGAAAAACTATTCTTATTTAATATTTTTTGTTGTAAAAAGCAAAACATTTACAAAAACAAAATTCACACTGATAATCGCACAGGCGAAAGTGTTGTTGCTTTGCTTTGGGTGTGTGCAGTGAAGAACGACAAACAAATATATAAGACGAAGTTGTTTATGTATTTTTCATTGCTAGTGCTGAGCGCAGTATGCTTGTATAAAAGGGCATAGCCCTACAGCTAAGCGCTTTTACAAAAACAATTGAGCATCAAGCGCATAGGCCTGGGCGCACTTGATCTAAACACATGTTTTTATTTTTGACAGATTGCTGCTTGCTGTCATCTATGTGTTTAAAGCTTGAGACAATATCTTGTCTTTAGTATCAGACTCTAACGAACTAATCTAACTTTGTTACAGTTTGTTAGTATAGGCTGCTTAGGAGGTTTTCCATTCGTTTCCCTACATACATACATATGTATTTATAAATATATTAAAACAGATACAAAATTTTTACCGTTACAGACAAAATTTATTAGTTTGCTTATATTTTATATGCATACATAAGTATACTTAATTTATAATTGTCCAAATAAATCTATTTATTCGTATCTGCAGACAAAATTTTTTGTACTAAATCTACCACTTTTTTGCGAAATAGTAAATTTTGCATTAGTGACATTGACTTTGTGAATGGCCAAAAACTGGACAAGAAATTCTTATCAGGATCTCCATATTTCGGCAACGCTAGATTTCTATATAATATACTGGCTGAAGAAATTTCTGGACAAACTTCCAACAATGAGCTTTTCATACTTGCATAAAAATCCATTTTTTGCGCATCAGTCATAAGTTTTGTGTGCGATAGAAAGCTATAAAGGAATCTGTAGTCTTGGTCGTTTATGTCTGGTGATACAAAGGAGTACACTGAAGAAGTTGATTGGTCAAGATGATCAGGTGGCTCGGAGGAAGTAGTGAAGTTGGGAGTTGTACCGCAGAGATTCACTCCGGAACCACAAGTTTGTATTATATTACTTGCTGCGGGAGTTTCTTTAGCACTGAAATCAAAATTCAACTCTTTTCGTGAAACTGAATCGCTATGTAGAACATTATTCTTATCTGAAATTTCTGTGCATTCGCTTTCTGGTATTATGTCAGAAAGAGAAATAGTGTAAGATTTAAAGTATGCTTCTTCTTTCTTAGAACCTTGAGAATCGTTTATTGGATTTATTTGACATATACTCGTATTGTTACTCCATTTTGCTAAAGAGCTATCTTTCATACAATCTTCTCTCGGAAGTTGTAAATGATTTAAAGGTTTAGTATCTATAAATTCCATATCATCGCTGTCACAATAATTTTCTGCAGCAGACTGTGTTTGGTATGCATCGATAGATTCTATTATTTCAATATCACTATCGCTTTTATCCTGAAATGAGTAACTTTCTAACCTTTCTTTCATATCACTTCGCGCAAGATCAAACTCAGGTTCTAAATTTGTATGAAAGTTTGCTAGGTGCGAAAGTCCGGGTAATACAAATCTAAGAGCATCAAAAAAGCGCCATGGAGAGTAATAAATTGGCTGATTACATTTTCCTTTTGCTTTAGCTCTTCTAATACGTGTTGTCATACGACTCGATTCATTACAAAAATGAGCACGCAATCTTCTCCAAGCAATTTTGCAGTCGTTTGCTATCATCAGAATAGATTTGAGATAAATAATTAATATACCCAGTTTATAAATAAATTACCATCTGCATTAAGTTGTTTTCCAACGTCTATCCATTCCGAATCTATAGCCATTCTCGTTCTCTTTTTTGAATCAATTCGGCAATCCCACAAAATTGGTCTGCGCCGAACTTCTTCGATTATGCGAAATTTAAATTCATCTGCCATTAGCTGCCTTCACAACACTAAACCGAAACGATAGCTAAACAACATTTAAACAACTACGAACAGAAGTCGACTGCTCGTTGTTCTCTTTTTTGTTTGTAGTTAACAAGAAGTGATGCCATCTATACAAAAACATGTCTTAGTGTAAGCGCTTTTATAAGAACAAATTTATTTTGTTTGTGTACACATGCATTTAATCGACACCATGTATCTGCTTGTGTATGTGTACGCATATACTCGTATACTCAATTTTATTTAAAAACCATGAGTTTGCAGTTCGTTCAGCAAACACATTTTACACAACATTAACAACAAGAGAAATATAAAATGTGAGAGAAGTACACATTTGAGTTAGTGGTTAGCAGTATTTAAGTACACACTGTCGCTGCCACACGATGATTGCTAAGAATTAAGCACTCAATTGTTTCATTAAATTCTGGTTTCTTTGTCATGAAATTCATGTACAAATCTTCACAGTTCATGTTGTTGAACTATTAGAATGCTTATATGTATGCGTGCTTGTATTTGCGTGCTTACAAAATATATCGATCCTTTATTGCAACATAGTCATAATTCGAAAAATGAGCTTTTCGAGTTAAAAATGTAGAATTGTTAACAGTACTACCTTTTATGCTGTGCCAAAATTTTATTCAAATTACTTTTAAACTGTTTCCTTTAAGAGATATTTTCTAAAAAAAATTTCTAAGACTTGTATGGAACCTAAAAATTTGAAATGTGTTTTTCTCGAAACAAGCTTTTTTCTTTTAGTTATGACTATGTTGCAATAAAGGAGCGATATATATATATATATACATATATATTTTTTTTGGAGGTACGCAAATAAGTTTTTTACAAAAGAGTGTAAAATCGCTGCGTTTAGTTTTGAAGTTTGTGTAGTTTTTTTCACATATCAAGAGCACCAACTTTAAACTTAATTACATATATCGCTGCTTTTACTAATTATTTGAAAGTTGCGTTTATTATATGCTTTTGAATTCTAACGAAAGTAGAAAAAACTGAATAATGGCGCCGATTACAATTTGTGAAAAGGCATCACCGAAACCAAAGAATCAGTTGATTAGAAATGATGACTTTCGTTGCGTTCGTACTAACACAAATAATAGGTGTGTTTCTTTACTTTCCGGGCAAGTTTCGGGCAAAAGAGAGCATGCATAAGTTACTCTCAAATACAGATAAAATTTACCTAAAGTACGGGAACGCAAAAAGCCAAATTTCTAGCCCAAAAAGAAACATATGCTGTGTTTTGATATGGCAAAAAAAAATTGTCACTTAGTTTTACGAAAAAATACTGTGATATTTTTCACTTTTTAGCTTTTAAGGTCTTTTGTACATTCCTGTTTATTTAATATTTATATAAAAACACTGAAATGATTTGTATACGAGTTGATTCAAATGAACTTTGTTTCTTTGCTATTGTTTATTTTTCGAACAGCTGATTGCTTAATTACTTGCCCAAACTAGCCCGAAGAAAAAGTACGGGCTGTTTAGTGCAAGAAGAGGAAGCATACTATTCTCTCAAAAGCGCTCTCATTTGCCCAATTTTAAAGTACGGGAACGCTTTTCGTGCAAATTGGGATCCCGCGGGATCCCAAAGTAGAGTAAAGAAACACACCTAATGCTAGGAACACAACTGCGACGAACGACGAATATTTGGTCGCGAATATTCGTTGCCAAAAATAAAACACATTGGTGTATATGATAATGCACACAATCGTGGCGTTGGTCGAAATTCGTCATACTCAGCGAAAGTTGAAATAGATTCATTTCTAATTGCTTCGCCAGGGAACGACGAACAAAGCAGTATCAGGTGACCAAGTTTCTTACATAAAAAAGTATTTTTCAGGACATAATATTTTTTATAATTTATATTAATTCATGTAGTAAAAAATGTATGAAGATGTTTTCAAAATTTAAAGCATCTGAGATAATTTCTTCAAAACTCCCACTTTCGGATGGGGTTTACTTTTAATATGGCCACCTTAGTACTTATATTAATTTTTTTTCTTTGCACAGAATGTAAACAATGTTCGTTGATATTGTGCTTCACACGACGAATTTATACAACGAATGCTTGCCGACGAATTCGTCACGATGGGCGAAGATCGTCCTTCGTCGCAGTTGTGTTCCCCATTTAGTAACTGTAACTTAGATGTAAATGTAACGTAAATGTAGTAGATGTAAATGTAAAACCGTATCATGTGTTTCTGACATAAACAGAAAAACAAAAGTACATGTGAAGAAAAAGTGTTCTGTTTTTCATTTTTATATTATTGTGTGCTAAAGAAAACAATTCATTTTTCATCGTCCATTTCAAATAAATTACAAAAATCAAACAAAAGCAATACAGCAGTTCATAGTAGTGATGACAGTTCAAAATATTCAGTACATATACAAAAAGTAGGAAATTGTTTAAATGGTACCTAAAGTATCTAATATTTCTTTTTCTGTCTATATGTCGACATTTCATACGAGCTACAGCTGGGAAACATAAAAAACAAGCTGTTTATATATAAACTTTTTGAATGGTACCAGTGTTGCAAGCTAATATAGCGAATAAAACTCAAATGTTTGACTTTTAGTTCTCTGCAAGGCGACTTTATACAGGTGAATGCAAGCGGAAAGGCGAATTCAGTACTATGTATTTTGTTATTGTAAAACATATCGTGAATGTCATAATCTAAATTCGCCTAAGATTGCTCAGCAGAGAAAAAATTTTATATAAACGTTAAATATAAGCTTTTATAATTGTTTGTAATTAAAATCACGGATTATATTAGTTTTTCACTTTTAAATTCACACAAATTTCTTGAAATTGCACTAAATCATGCAAAAAAACCTTCAGATTAAAATGGCGCGAAAAAGTTTGTAAACAAAATTAGACAGTCTCACTGGAAAAAACGCGAGAAGCAAAAAATAATCACCTGTGCTGTTAAGTTCACCTGGTAATGAATTCGCCTTGGTTCTCTGCTTTTTGATACTTCCAAAAAAAAGAAGCGTAGCAACCAACGGTTGCTACAAATAAAACTCGTTTGTTTACAATGTATTATTATTAGTTTATTATACATAAAAAATTATATATAGCATGTTTTCTATGTTTCCCAGCTATCTATATATCGACATTTCATAGGAACCACCCTAATCATCAGTAGACTTTGGAAATTTTTGAAAGATATTCTCAAACATTCAACTTTATATCCCAACAGCCTAAATAAATTGTTGAGAATTTAAAAGAAAAATGCTCTAATAATACCTGTCAAAACACAAAAAACAAGCTTTTTCATTTATACACGTCTCTAACATTTCTTTACACCTTTTACATAAATCATTTCATCACAGACCTAAATTAAATACCGTATTGCTTTTTTACATTTATATCAGCATAACTCTATATTTTGAAGTAATTTTTAAAATTCATTTTATCGTTGGAAGATTGTGTTTGAGGAATATATTTTTGGAAATCGGGCGAATAAATGTTGTGGTTGCATATAATGTGATAGCAGCAAAATTTTGTTGTGTAGTGTATAAATTATGTATGTACATATATTCATTTTGCGTATTTTACAGAAAAGTTTTAAATTTATTCAAATATATTAATATATTATGTTTAACAACTTAAACGGTTCAATTATTAAATAAACAAGAAGTACTAAAACAGGGCTTTTGTGCCACCCTCCCATATACAATAATATATACCATCACTGACAACATCTGTCACCTAAGCACGTAATGCTTTTCTATTTTCTACAGGTTGAGACGTTACGGTTACATTTCATTACAGTCAGGTAAGCAGTTTCATGGTTGTTGTAAAACTTTTATTGGTTCTCGAAAACGGCTCTAACGATTTTAATGAAAATCAGTATCTTGGGGGTTTTAAGGTCAAAAAAGCGATCTAGAGAATTCCCGGTCTAGGGAAGACCATTTTGTCCTGGTTTTTAGCCATTTGCAATACTTTTATTGGTTCTCGAAAACGGTTTTAATGATTTCGATGACAATTAGTACCTAGCGGTTTTTAGGTCGACTAAAACCAGGACTGACTATTCTCAGCCCTGGTAAAGCCTACTTTGTCCTGGCTGCTATCCATTGCTGATATTTTTCTTAGTTTTCGATAATAGCCCTAATGATTTTTATATCCGGTAGCTGGGAGTTTTAACGTCAAAAATTGTTCTAGACTGTATAAGGTCCAGGAAAGACCAATTTTGTCCGGGTATTTATTCATTTCTAATACCTTTATTGGTCCTCGAAAAGTATTTTGTTTTGAAAAAGTCGCTACATAGGCCTTTTTTTAAGGCCGAAAATCGATCTAGACTGTCATCGACCCCTGATAAACCCATTACGTCCCAGGTTTTAGCCAGTTTCTGCATCTTATTTGTTCTCGAAAACAGCTCAAACGATTTTGATAAGATCGAAAAATCAGTACACATACAACTTGAAAACTCCGAGTAACGCTCGGTGCCCCAGGTACTAAATATATAAGATACAAAATATTTACCGTTGCAGACAAGGCGAATTAGCTAGCCTTGATTGCAGACAAACTTTATTTTTTCTTTTATATTTTACATTTAATTTTTAATTATAAAAATAAAATTATTTATACGTTTCTGTGGAAAAAATTTTATGTACTAAATCTATCACTTTTATCCGAAATAATAAATTTTGCGACAGCGACATTGATTTTGTGAACGGCCAAAAACTGTACAAAAAATTTTCATCAGGATCTTCATATTTAGGCAACGCTAGCTTTCTATCTAATATACTGGCTGAAGAAATTTCTGGACAAATTTCCAGTAGTGAGCTTTTCATATTTTCATGAAAATTCAATTTTTGCACATCAGTCATAAGCTTCATTTGTGATAAAAAGCTATAAAGGAATCTGTAGCCTTGATCATTCTCGTCTAGTGATCCAAAGCAGCTTACTGAAGAAGTTGATGGATTAAGCTGATCAAGTGTCTTAAAGGAAGTAGTGAAGTTGGGACTTGTACTGCAGAAATTCACTTCGGTACAAGCTTGTATTGTATTACTTTTTGTGGGAGCTTCTTTGGCTTGGAAATGAAACTCTTTTCGTGAAACCGAATCTGAAATTTTCGTGCACTCTCTTTCCGGTATTACATCAAAAAGAGAAATAGTGTAAGATTTAAAACCTGCTTCTTCTCTCTTCTTAGAATCTTGACAATCGTTTATTGGATTTATTTGACATCTATTGTTACTCCTCTTTGCTAAAGAACTATTTTTCGTACAATCTCGTCTTTGCAGTTGTAAATGGTTTATATTACTGTTATCTATGACTTCCACATCATCGCTTTCATCTACATTTTCCGGAACAGATAGTGTGTCATCTGAATCGATAGATTCTATCATTTCAATATCATTATCGCTTTTATCTTGAAATGAGTAACTTTCAAATCTTTTTGTTGCACTATGTTGGTCAAAATCAGAGTCATGTTCTAAATTTATATCAAATTGTGCTTGAGCCGAAAGTCCGGCTAATAGAAATCGAAGAGGCTCAAAGTAGCGCCATGTACAGTACTGTATTCTTAGACCATATTCACCATTTTCTTTAGCTTTTTTAATACGTTTAGGGATACGACTCGCTTCATTGCAAAACTGCGACCGTAATTTTCTCCAGGTAATTCTGCAGCGTTTTACTGTCAGAAAACTTTTTGAGATAAATAATTAATATAGTTTTTGAATAAATTACCCTCTGAATTAAGAGCTTTTGCAATGTCTGCCCAGTGATTACGGCGTCTTATTCTGGTTTTCTCTTTTGAGGCAATTCGGCAATCCCACAAAATTGGTCTGCGTCGAACTTCCTCAATTAAACGCAATTTATCTACCGCTGCCATTAGCTGTCTTCACGACACTAAACCGTAACGATAGCTAAATAACATTTAAACAACTACAAATAAAAGCCGAATGCTCAGTTTTACCGAAGTTGTTCTCTTTTTTGGTTGCAGTTAAAAAGAAGTGATGCCATCTAACAAAAACATCTCTTAGTGTAAACGTTTTTATAAGGAATGTTTTTATACAAAAACATGACTCAGTGTAAGCGCTTTTATAAGAATAAATTTATTTGCTAATATACTCTTGAATTTGCTTAACATCACGTATCTGCCTGTATACACTGCCTGCCACTTGAATAAGGAAACTCTTTTCTTTTTAGCTTTAATTAGAGCTAACTAAAGTTCAGAAAAAAATTATTTTTTGCAGAACCAAATTCCAAGGTGTTGACTGTAGTTTTCTGAAGAAATAAAAAATGTACATATATTGTTATACAAAAATTATGCATTTTTTTACAGACGTGAATTTCTGTGTTACTTTTTCATGTGTCACTTAACCAAGAATTCTTTTAATATTAATCAGGAAAAAAGTTTAATATTGATGATCCCGATGGGTATAACTATTACTTCTATGACCTAAATAAGGAGAAAATATTTTTGAGCCGCAGACACAGCTGAAAGGGCGGAATAATGGTATGGGGTGCCATTTCGTATTATGGTACCATAGAATGACTGCAGGGACTTCCAAAAATATTCTTGGGTAAGGAATTCGACTACAACTCTCTGATCCAGAGCAGTAAAACAATAGATTAATGAACAAGGTGTTCAACTGTTGTATTGGCTCCCACATACACTAGACCTGATCCAATAGAAAACGTCTAGGGTGACTTCGAAGAAAAGCTTATGAAGCAGAAAAACAATTTGAGACGATACTCGTAGAATCCTTAAAGGATGAAATAACGGAAGTATGCAGTTCAATTTTGCTAAATTACTAAAAAGTCATTATAGAAGTCGATGCCAAATCGAATTTTTGGGGTTATTTCTAAAAAAGCTTGCTGTAATAATTTTTTTTTTTTTATTTATTAATTTATGCCTATGGAGAATAACTCCTTACAGGCAGATACTATATATGTACACGCATATGAGTTAAAAAATAATTACAAAAATTAATAAAAAAAAAGTAGAAAAAATAGCTAATTACAGGACAAAATTATAAGCAATAAAAATTTTTTTTAATTACTGGAATTTAGTAATAAAATTATAATACGCTTAATAACATTTAAGTTCATCGAAAAGTCAATAACGTGGTACAGTTCATTAAAACAATAACATAATCTACAGAAGAATTATGCATTCGCATAATTCTGACGGTAATAAAGCACTGATAAAGGCTGATATTGACGAAAACTATGCTGGGCAACATCAAAATTTAGTTTGGACACCAGATACTCCGAGCAGATATTGCCGTTAATCAATTTGAAGACAAAAATGACATTTAACATTTTTCTGCGACTTGTCAAAGAAGGCAGCTTTATTTGTTGCAGTCTGAACTCATAGGATTACTAACTGAATGCTAGAAGATAAATTTTCAATTTCAGTTTTATAACCTAAATTTTAAAAATAAATTACTGTTTGCCTATTTTTAAAATATTTCTTATTCAAGTGACACACTAAAAAGAATTGATGTCCTTAATTAAATGCATAACATTCGTCTAACAAAATATGTACTTATATTTTTTTATTTCTTCAGGAAACTAAAGCCGAAAACCTGCAAATTTGGTTCTGCAAAAAATTATTTTTTCCTGAACTTTAGAATATATACTTAATTAAATTTAAAAAAAAGTTGATTTCTTATTCAAGTGGCAGGCAGTGTACGTACGTATATAAATATGCTCAACTCTATTGAAAATCCATAAGTTCAGCAGACACATTTTACAACACAAAAACAAGAGAAAGAAGAGAAATAAAATGTGAGAGACCTACACATTTGTATTAGCGGTTAGCAGTATTTACGTAAGTGCATACTGTCGCTGCTACACGATGATTGCTAAGAATAAAACACCCATTAAATTGTGTATTGTTTGTAGTTATTTTCGTAGTTCATGTTTTTGAACTATTACACTAAGTTTACACGTGCAAGTAACTTGTTACAAGTAGCGTGTACATATTAACAACCAATACATCGAAAAAAATAATAAAAACACTTGCAATTTGCACGATTGTTTACACACGCAAGTGCAAGTTCATTTTCAAAATGTCGTCGAAGACAAACGTTGTACGCCTTTTTACTACATGCACTTTTGATGTCTGTGCTGCCAAAGTTTTAGCCTAGCAATATTACAGGGGAATTATATTAAGTACATAAATTTTTCACAATATAAATAATAAATTTGTAATCCAAAGAAAAAATAAGTTATAGATGTTTATTTATTTTTGTGTTTTTATATTATGTTTTCGGCATATAACTAAAAATATTAAAATTTTAAAAATTTTTCATTGAAAAATACCTATTAAAGTGAAAATGAAATATCTATGGGCAACACTGTTTGTTTCTGCTTGCATGCAAGTGAAAAAATCACTGCCAACCAAACACTGCGTTTAGACATACAAGTAACTTGTTACAAGTTGTGTGTACATATTAACAACCAATACATCGAAAAAAATAATAAAAACACTTGCAACTTGCACGATTGTTTACACACTCAAGTGCAAGTTCATTTTCAAAATGTCGTCGAAGACAAACGTTGTACGCCTTTGTACTACATGCGCTTTTAATGTCTGTGCTGCCAAAGTTTTAGCATAGCAATATTACAGGGGAATTATATTATGCACACAGTTTTTTCACAATTTAAATAATAAATTTGTATTCCAAATAAAAAATAAGTTATAGATGTTTATTTATTTTCGTGTTTTTATATTATGTTTTCGGCATACAATTAAAAATTTTAATATTTTAAAAAAATTTCCTTGAAAAATACCCATTAAGGTTAAAATGAAATATCTATTGGCAACACTGTTTGTTTCTGCTTGCATGCAAGTGAAAAAATCACTGCCAACCAAAATCAGTTGCAAGTGAGGCTACTACTTGCAGGTGTGTGAATGTATTAGTAAAAAAATGTTAATGTATTGGGTTTTTTGCACTTGCACTTGCGTGTGTAAACATTCAGTTAGGAAGCTTATAACTATACATATGTACTTATATGCACTTATATGCCCACATACAAAAAATATAATTTTTCTTGCAGCTACGCAAATATTTTTTTTTTACAAATGAGTGTAAAATCTTTGTGTTTAATTTTGTAGTTTGTGTAAACTTTTATATATTTCAATAGCAGAAACTTTTAGCCCAAATATATCGCTAGCTGTCTATTCTATGCGTTCGGCATTCAATCTGATTAATTTTAACGAAAAAAAAAATGAATAATGTGTGCCGATTAAAATTTGTGGAAAACATTCGCCGCCGAAACCAAAGAAACACTTGAAAATAAATGGCGAGTTTCGTTGCTGAGTTATATTACTTTTACTGTTAATACCACAGGGGCGATGAAAACCACCCCAACGATAGGCATGGAAGCTCTTTTGAACCTAACACCACTTAACGTAGCTGTACAAAAAGAGGCGGCCGTTCAGGCCATCTCAATTTACAAAAGGGAAAAACTTAAGGCATGAAAACTTATTGGACATCTTGCAATCCTAAAGAATTTCAGAGACGTAATCGATATGTCTCAAACAAGTGACCTTATAGATCCTTCTAACTCCTTTGCCAGGAAGTTTAAGACCATCTTCCCAACAAGGGAGGAATGGAGCATGAACCCAAGATGGTTGCGGGATAGTTCACAAAAGTGGTACACGGATGGATCCAAAACGCTCCAAGGTGTTGGAGCGGGAATAGTGGGGCTTAGAGCACGCAAATATATAACCCTTAGCAAAGACACCACAATCTTCCAAGCGGAACTATACGCAATAAGGGAAGCGCTTGAAATACTTTCCCACAGGGGACACAAGGGAGTGCTGATAAAAATACTCTCCGATAGCCAATCAGTGCTGAAGGCCCTGAGCAGTTGTGTCTTCACATCCAAGTTAGTACTGGAATGTCACAACAGGCTAAATGAACTGGCAAGCCAGAACCAGGTCACCCTGATCTGGGTGCCAGGACATGAAGGGCATCATGGCAATGAAATGGCTGACATTTATGCCAAGAAAGGAGCAGAGGGGACTTTTATTGGACCCACTCCAACTTTTGGCTTCAATAAGGGTCTCCTGAATGAACAGATAAATAAATGGACGGTGTCCATCGTTGAACAACATTGGAACGAGACAGCTGGTCTTGAACACTCCAAGAAATTTCTAAACTTTGATAAAAAGAGAGCCGAACGTGCTCTAAAACTGGACAGGAAAAGTCTCAGAACATTGACAGGTGCACTTACACGTCATTATAACTGCTACAAGCACCTGCATAGGATGGGAATTTCCAACACAGACATTTGCAGATTCTGCGGTGATGAAGAGGAGTCAATGGAGCACTTAATCACCCACTGTGGAGCACTGGGACACAGAAGATATAGGCTACTACAAGCTTATATGTTAAGCGAATGTGACTTAATATCACTCCCTATGATGGAGCTTGTCCGTCAACCCATAATGGGGCAAGGGACGCACAATAGATCACCATTGGTCGCAGTGCAAATGGGCGATGAGGGCCATATCCCATCCAATAATAATAATAATATTGTTAATACTGTATTGTTGTATTTAGCATACTATTGATACGATTTACCATAATTCTATACAAGAAAAATGTTATAAATATTCTCCCCAACAATGTCATGATGCTAAAGGCCATGTTACACTATCATACACGATCGTGCGATCTACTAAATAAAGCATGTGTGCTGAAAAAGTACTAAAAATACAACTATGCGACAGAGTTTTTAACAAATCGTGCGATTTGAAAAATTTTATGAAACTTTTCAAAACATTATGGTTTCTGTGCGATCAGTGAGGTATATATTGTGAAAAATATGAGAATGTTGTTGGTGATTCGAGAAAAAAAAATTAAGTAATGAAAATTATTATGTTAATAAAAGTTTTTAATTATTTTATTGTGTATATAAATTATTGCAATTATACTTGTATAATAGTGTGGCCTACAACGCCATTTTGAAGGGATTTTTCAAGTCGGCCAGACTTACGAAACAGTTTCCTGTGAATGAATCGCACGATCGTGTAGGATAGTGAATCAAGGCCTTAAATAATGAAGTTACTATAAAAATGTTTTCATTTAACTCTACTTTTGTCATATCATAGAGAGCCTAGCTATACTATTCTTATGCTCAATAATATTATTGTCAGGTTAGACCAAATAATCGATCTTGCCAATCATACATAGACAAGGAAGCTAAATTAAACTTGGAAATCTGCGGTGACTTTAACGTAATGGCTGTTAATGGTAGACTGACTTCATTTTATGCATTTTGGGTTTGAAGTGTGAAAGGAAGCACTTATATATCCACAGGATGGTGACCCAAAACATACTTAAAAAAACGTTAAGGAATGGTTGACTTGGCAAAAATTTCAACTGATACAGTGACCGGGCAAAGTCCCGACCCCAATCCAATTGAGAATTTGTGGCCAATTCTGAAAAGACGGTTGGGACTATATCGAAAGGCTCCATCAATGTTAGCCGAGTTATGGACACAGCTGCAGCTGGAATGGCAGCAAATTCCAAATCGAATTATTCAATACTTAGTCAAAAACCTGCCCAAATGTATAAATAGCGTATAAAAAAAGAATGCGTTATGTACAAAGTACTAAAAACACATCATATTTTAGTTATTGCCTGTAGAGGCAAAATTGAGTACAAAGGAGTTACTTTAATTTTATTTCGTTTTTTCTGTAAATTAATAGATTTTTTGTTTTTATTTACATATGTATATTTTTGTATGTATTTAACTTATAAATAAAATACATAAAAAATAATTTAAATCGCTTTATTATTAAAAATGTTATGCGCCTGCAAGTTTATAAACTACAAAACTTTAAGCATATTTTATTCATAAAACACAGAAATTGACATATGTATGTACTAAAAATTTAATTTAATAACCAAAGTTGAATTAGATTTTAGGAAACTTTTTACTAAATTTTATATTTTTCATACATAATTAAAATTACTTAATTTGAAGCTAAAATATTTTAACTATTGCCAAGTTTTTACTGTCCGTAAGTAAATTTAGAATAGTTTAATAAAATTATGTACTTTTTGTAAGTAAGGATAATTATGTAACATCGTGTAATATTTTCAAGTTTGTAGGATTTTATTGAATATTTCCGAGATGCACTATTTCTTTGTATTAAAAGTTAATTTAAACTAAATTCAAGCAAATTTAATGAACTGAAACTAAGTTCGTAACTACCTAACTTTTAGTTCACACTCTTTTTTTTAATGCGTTTCTGTGAATAAAATTTCATATACTAAACCTCCCATTTTAAAACGGAATTGTAAATTCTGCGACACCGACATTGATTTTAAGAATGGCCAAAAACTTATTAAGAAATTTTTATCAGGATCGTCTTTATCATGCAAAATTAGCTGTTTGTCTAATATACTGGCTGAAGAAATATCTGGACAAACTTGCAACAGTAAGCTTTTCATATTTTCATGAAAATCGCTTTTCTGCCTATCAGTCATAAGTTTTGTTTGCGATAAAAAGCTATAAAGAAAACTGTAGTCTTGATCGTTTGTGTCCGGTGATCTGAAAGCGCAAACTGCAGAACTTGATTGCTCATGATGAATTGGATTTGTAGTGCTCAGTTTCAGTTCGGAGCTACAAGCTTGTATTACATCATTTTCTGCTGAAGTATCTTTGGAACTAAAATGAAATTCCAAATCCTCTTGGAAGACTGAATCATTGTGTTGGCGGGCGTTTGAATCTGAAATTGCTGTACTTTCACTTTCGGCTGTCAATTCGGAAAGAGAAATAGTATAAGATTTGAAGTTTGCTTCTTCTTTTTTAATTTTCTCTTCTCTTGGAAGTATTTTGCATGTATTTTCACTTTCATTCGCTAAAAAACTATTTTCAAAGTAACTTTTCTCTTGAAGCTGTACATGGTCTATGTTATTGTCTATAAATTCCATATCATTATTATTTTTACAATCGTTTTCAAAATAATTTTCTATTTCAGAATGTGTTTCATCTGCATTAGTCGATTCTTCATTTTTAGTATTAATGTCCCTTTCAATTTTAATTGAGTTACTATTAAAAGAATGATCTGAGTTAATATTAACGATTCTTTCTATCTCAAAGTCAGAGCCATTCTCAAAATTCGGATCATATTTGGCTTTGAACGTACGCCCGGTTGCTACAAATCTAAGAGAGTCGAAAAACGCCCAGGTATAGTATTTTCTATTAGGATCATACATTCCTAGTTCTTTCGATTTGGTAATACGTGTTGAAATACGCCTTGCTTCACTGAAAAAATTGCTACGCAATGTTTTCCACGTGCTCTTACATGTGTTCGCTACAAATTTATTATATAAAAAAAATATTTGTAGGAAATAAAATTGGAATTATTTTAGCTCAAATTACCATCAACACCAAGCTTTTGTCCAATTTCATCCCACAGCGCATTACGTTTATTGACATGTCCGTCTTGTGTATAATGTTGAAAATCCCATAGAACCGGATTGCCCCTAACCTCTTCGATTAAGCGTAACCTGTCTAGCGACATTTGTGGTTGTCACAACACTATTTCGTTAAAATATTCACATGCATTTTGGGGAGAGGAAATCAATATACGCACTCTCAAAATAACGAATCAAACCCGACTGCTTATCTTTCTCATGTTCGTCGTTTCCAAGGCGAATTCATTTAACTAGCTGTAAGTGAGAGTACAGTAAGCACAACAAGGCAAAAACAACAGTATTTATTGTTTCATGTTTATTTTGAAAACGATTGTAAACGATTAATAAATAGAAAGAATATACATACTTATGCATGTATATGACACTAGAATTTATCTGGCGTAACAATGTATACTTATACACAGCATTGTACGTGGATTAGTATTTTTGTATATATGTACTTGATCAGCGTTGCCTTCGCCTCATTTTCAAAAAGTGGTACAAAAAGGGTATTTTGAAAAAAAGGGTCACGTTTTTAAAAAACCAAAAAAAAAAAATCTTCAGAAGCAAATGTGTTTGAATGAAAATATAATGTAATGATTACATTTAGAAATATTGTTCAAATATAATTAATAACATCAGTTTAAATATATATTAATTTTATTACTCAGGTCCAGTTTTTGACTTCATATTTAAATACAAAATTAGCTAAGGTATATTTAAAGGCAAGTTAAATTTGTTCAGTCTTAAGCCATTTCTCATATATAAATGCGATGAAAGTGTGACAGCTTCGCTTAAATTCCAAATATTATGGAAAATATTCCATAGAGCAGCTGTTTGTAATTGAAAGAATAGAAAAATACTTAAAGAAAAATATTAAATTTATCAATAGCATAGAAAAACTTAATAATTGTATTTCACGTGATGTTATTTTGAATTAAATATCATTTTGCGATCTTCTACAGCAAACATACCCAGGCCTATGAGCTCGATACTCAAGCGCATAGCGCTGGGCAGACTTGGTCTACATACATACCTATATGAATTTGATTTCATGTGTCTTTACAGTTCATATTTTTGAACACCCTTATTTTATATAAATTTATTATTATTATTTTAACTTAGACCAGTACTAAGGGGATGACCGCTACATATGCTGTTCATTGTACCAGAGCTAGGAAAATAGGTTATGAGGAGGGGGAAAGAGGGAGTAGTGTTTGTGAACATTTGACTTGAACTTTCCAACGTTATAACAGACAGGAAACACGTCTGTAGGCAACTTATTCCACAGGCGAAGCGTACGGCTGAAAAACGAATTCTCTCTGTAATGCGTAGTGCGATTCCCCGGATAATTGACCACAAATGGATGGATGAGCTCTAAATATGTGAGTTTCGGGAACAAGATCCCTAATCTCGTCAGAGCAAAATCCATTGTAGTAACGATAAAACAGAGTAACGCACCCTTTGTGTTTGTTTTGAAAAACTTTTTATTGAATTTATCAAACAAACAAATTTTTCTGAAGAAGTCTTCCAAAGAAAGACAAAATATTGAAAAATACATTAAAAATTAAAAAAAAAGAATCTTGAATGGAAGAAATTTATTGCATATATTGAATTACATAAAGGTCAAAGCAAATAGGATCAAAAGTTAAGTTTTTATTGTATTTTAATAACTTTACCCTTTTTTTTTTTTTTCTTGAAAATACTATTTTAAGAAGGTAACGCTGATCGGGGCAGTGAGAGAGTTCCTTGTTGATACTCGTAGATTACATCGTTGCTTATTGTTTAACCAAGAGCGCATGCTCGAAAGGCTTTGTTGTCGGTTATATTGTAAGGGAGTCCGCACCCCAATGTACCCGCCTATGAGTAGTATGTATATCCTATATTCAAGGGAGGTAATAAGCAAAGGTGTCATCACTGAGGGCTATGCCCTATCAATCTTTTTTTCTTTTAAATATTGGATGCAATAAAATGCAACTTTTAGTTTCATTAATGAAATAACACTATTTTATTTTACAAGAACCGTACTATTTATTTAATTATTACTTTTGGAATGGTTAAGTAAAAAGCTAGTGTTACAGTTGTTACCCATATTCGGCTGTGATACAACAGAATTATCATTGTTTGTCATAGACTGGGACATAATCCGATACACAAATTCAGTCATTTGAGCGCGAAACTGTAAGTTTTGCAATTCGTTCATCTTTTTCAATTGTGGCAGGAAACTAACCAAAAAATTATAATCGGAGTCTCCGACATGTGCTAAATCGTTTGAACGTGACATATCTAAGCGCGTCGATTTAATTAAGTTTTGTTCCTCTCTTTCCAAATCCTCTAGAAAATGGACCTGGTCTATTGATCGTTTACGACATTTACAACCCGATTTGTCTTCTATAGCATTTTGGGGCTGTGAATTATTTAGATCCGTCTTAACTGCATATCTTGGTTGCAATAAATTGTCGTTTTTCGCTGGTGTGTTTTCTGCTTCTATCGAAAGATGAACTTGACTATCATTCGTATCATCTTTTAACGAAGATGTAACCGCATTAAATTCTGCATTTGATTCTTGTTTTATATCGTTTATATCATGAAACTCCGAAAATTCGTCTAATTCAGCAATATCGTTATCATCAAATGTATCATTAGATGAAATATTTAGATATTCTCCCATTTTAGTGCGTCTTGGTTTCCTTATGTCCTTAATAAATTTCATGTGTTCAAAATAGGCCCATTTGCTGCCGTAATCATTTTTTAAATCATATGTGCCCTTTAAAATATCCTTTTCAATGCGTATCTCGATGCGTTTTACTTCCGCTCGATATGCATCACGTAAATTTTTCCACTTTCTTTTGCATTCATCCACCGTTGCTGGAAATAGGTATTTAAATATTTATGTCACAATCATGTAACACAAGGAAGGAAAAATTACCATCGGGTCCCATGGATGTGGCAACCTCTTTCCATAACTCCGCCAAATTGGCGCGAGATTTGTATTCCTCGCTTTGGACGTCCCATAAAGCAGGTCTGGCATGAATTTCAGCTATTAACCGCTGTCTGTCCATTTTGTTTGAATGTTCTCGCTGAACTAAACTACAGTTTCGTTTATTTCGCATCAAATACATGAAACTACAAAAGAAAATTTTACAGCCAGCACAATAAAGAGAAACTTAACGAGAGCAAGCAATAAATGCGATACGAAATGTTTATATAGCTGGCATACACACATAAACAATTAAACACACATACATATATAGCCGTCTACTTACACTTCTTACTCTTATTTTTGTTCTCTTTTCTTTGTTAAAAAATTGGGGATGGCAAATTTAGTACAATAGTACATTTATGATATGCTCATAAGTAAAATTCGAAATTAAATTATTTTATTATTCATACAGAAATATGTATGTATGTACTTGCTTAGATATAAAAAATATTTTTCTGTTGACATAATAAATAAAATTTTCCTGCAAAATTCGTTTAACAAACTTTTAATAAACTTAAAAATTATCTATGTATATATAAGGTCCTAAAAATTTTGGAACAAAATATAATTTCTTCTAATTTAAACAACGTATGTTAATTTATTAAAAAGAACCGCAATAAATATTTTTCATAGGAGCTACCTTAATCATCAGTAGACAAAAAACATATCCTGGCAACCGAGGGCTGCTCATTTATTCGAAAGGTGTAAGGAAAAGTGAGAAAGGTGAACAATAAAAAAACTTGTTTTTGACGGTATGGTTAAAACCAGCGTTGTCAACTTTGAAATCTCAATAGGCACCAAAATGGGGGAAAAAAGCGCGTTATTTCTACAAAAACGCACCGAATTTTAAATATTTTCCTTTCATTTTCAAAACCCTATTTTGTATTATAAAATTACATTTTTATACAATTAAGGTTTTTATTCGCTATTTTTAGCTTCTACCATTTATACCAATAAAAATTATAAATAGCTTGTTTTCTATGTTTCCCAGCTATCTATATGTCGACATTTCATAGGAACTACCCTAATCATCAGTAGACTTTGGAAATTTTTGAAAGATATTCTCAAACATTCAACTTTATATCCTAACAATATAACTAATTGTTGAGAATTTAAAAGAATTTAAATGGTAGAAGCTAAAAATAGCGAATAAAAAACTTAATTGTTTGAATTTTTGTTCTCTGCTTTTCGATACTTTCAAAAAGCAAATCGTAGCAACCAACGGTTGTTCATTTGTTTGAAAGGTGTAAAGAAGTTTTAGAGACGTGTATAAAGGAAAAAGCTTGTTTTTTGTGTTTTGACAGGTATTATTAGAGCATTTTTCTTTTAAATTCTCAACAATTTATTTATATTGTTGGGATATAAAGTTGAATGTTTGAGAATATCTTTTAAAAATTTCCAAACTCTACTGATGATTAGGGTAGTTCCTATGAAATGTCGACATATAGATAGCTGGGAAACATAGAAAACAAGCTATTTATAATTTTTATTACATTTTTATATTAAAAACACGATAATGAAACAGCGGTTTAAACGACTACATATTATACAATCAAAGTGAGTCTGATATCACAGCCTCATAGCATGCCATCAAATTCATTCAACAGCTAGAATTCGTATTTGTCAAACTTGGCCTCTAGTACGACTCTATTAGCTTTATTAAGATAATATTACCTTTACAATTATTATAACGATATGTTATCAAATTTATTATTAAGCAATATCATTTAACTATATTTGCTATCGACTGAAATCAGCTGTTACTTTTACTGCCTATTATCAGGGACACAAAAATATAGCTGCTCAACGTCATTCATTACGTCACAACCATTACTGACGAAAGAATTTAAGTTACAGAATACTACAAGCCTTTAAATTCGATTAATAGCAATTCTATTCAACACACTGTACATTTCATTTGTGTTTTCGTAAGATTTGTCTTTAAAAGAATTTATTGAAATATTCGAAAATTTGCCAGAATTATGAAAAATAAAAGATGAAGTTTACCATAATCAATATTGAATGCAAACGTTTTGGAAAAACTTTATAATTTATTTAATAACTTGGTAATTTCTCAAGTCTCGAACTTTACTGTTCAGAGACTGGATTTATAGTTTATTTATTTGACAAACTTGGCTTAATACTCCCTAAAAGCAGCAAGTTTTATAAAACGAAATGTTTTCTTTTCTTTCGAGAGTGTGTATAATATACAACAGCAAGATTGTCTTACTTTGTGCATATAACATTCCACGCAAAATGAAACGTTAAAATTTTGGACACTTGATTAAACTTTGTTCTTACTTTAACCCAAAAAGTTGAGTTGAATTTGATTTTGTGCCACCAAAATTTAAAAAACGAACCGAAAATTAAAAAAAAGCGCACCCCGCACCGACAAAAAATTTTTTCGCAATTATATATTTTTAAAAAGCACCAAAAACGGTGCGAAACGCACCGACTTGACAACGCTGGTTAAAACAGTTTTCTTTTTAAATTCCCAATAATTTATTTAGATTATTGCGATATAAAGTTGAAGGTTTGAGAAAAGTCTACTGATGATTAGGGTAGTTCCTGGACATGTAGACAGCTTGGAAACAAAAAACCAGCTATTTATAATTTTTTGATTTGCATCAATTTTAGATGCTAGTATAGTGAATAATAAACTCAGTTGTTTGAAAATAATCGAATGCGTTTTAAATATGTACTTAAATATTTCAGAGGAAGCGTAGCATTAAAACTCTTAGGAAGAATCATATCGCTCCTTTATTGCAACATAGTCATATCTCAAAAAAAGAGCTTTTCGAGTTAACAATGCAGAATTGTTAACAGTACTACCTTTTATATTGTGCCAAAAATTTATTCAAATAACTTTTAAACTGTTTCCTTTAGAAGATATTTTCTAAAAAAATTTTCTAAGACTTGTATGGAAACTAAAAGTGTGAAATGCGTTTTTCTCGAAAAAAGCTTTTTTGGATTATGACTATGTTGCAATAAAGGAGCGATATGATTTCAAAACTTGTGGTAGATACCAAGGAGTCAACACTGCAATTAACGATTGTTTCGAATGTTGACACTTTTCTATGGTATAAATACTAAAATAAGAGCTGTCCAACGGAAAAATGGGAAACATACTTATTTTAATACAATTTTTAAATATTCTGCCATAAACTGAAAAAGAAAAGTTTGAAAAATAAAGTTGCGAAAGTAAATTCGATGCGTAAGGTAGATGCGATAAAAGTATAATTTTGTATTCTGTGCTGTTTGCGAAAACTTTTTCACGAAATAATTTGAAAATAAGGTAACACTGGTATCACAAAATAAACAATAGTAAAGAACGATAAAATGAAATGTGCGAAAGGGAAAATTAAATGCGAAAAGAAAATACGAAAACGCAATACAGAGTACCAATTCTTCGATTTTTCTGTCGCATTGCAATAGAGAGTAACCCCCCAGTTTTTTTGTTTGTATTCGCAAAAAAAAAAAAAAAAATTATATAGTTTACAAAATTTACATATATGGACCGATATCGGAAATTTTTAATTTCTGTATTTTAGTAACCACTGCTTTTAAGCAAAATAGGCTATATATCGGGAACGATATCGGAAATTTTAACTTTCTGCATTTGGATAACCTGATTTTATTACCAGACTTGCTTTTAAGCCAAAAAGTTGTTTAAGTTCGCGTATGCGACATTTTCATCAGAATATCGGTTTAGGCTATATCTCGGGTAGATATATTTGTGCCTTTAAATCGCCATGCTTAACAACTGTGTGAAGTTTGAAGCAAAACAAAACTTTTTTTTAAATTTTCATACAAAATTGCAAAAAATGTTTTTTTTTTCGAAATTTTGGATATAGCTCAGCTATATGTGAACTGATTTTACTGAGTAAAAGAATGGTGAACGAAAAAAGTTTCCAAGTCTAATGGTTTTCTCAGAAACGGTATTTCAGCGGCGGACAGACGGACATCGCTTAATAGAATATTCTATCAATGCTGATTCTGAATATGTATACTTTATATAGTCGGAAATGAAAATTGTAGAAGTTACAAAAGGAATTTACATTCTTGTGAAGGGTATAAAAACACACTTCGATATCAAACTAATATATAACCGGATAATTATCCGTATAACACGTTTAGAGATTTTTTTTGAATTCTCAAAATTGGCTTCAGTAATTGTCAAAATCCCCCACTTCCCCGGAAACAATATGGCAACTTCAATTTTCGCACTAAAGCGAATGACCATTTATAGTTTAGGGTTATAGGGGTTTTTTTTTTTTGGGAATTCCCAAATAGAATTTGTGAATTCCCAAAATCCCCCTACTTCCCTGGAAGCAATACGGCAACTCAAATTTTCGCACTAAAGCAGCAACGCTACATACAGTTTTATATGACACGGATTTCGTGTTGCAAACATACAAACATGCAAGTGAAACTAATATAAGCGTGTTAAAAAAATAAAGAGATTTACTAAGCTTTACATATACATATGTACGTACATATGTATGGAATCGTATTGGAACCAAAAATTTGTTTGTGATTTTGAAATCATGCGTTTTTCAGCAAATGGGCGGTTGTTTTAAAGGTCTTGCGTTTAAAAAGATTGCTTAATACTCATTATCACCTGTGTAGTTTGGCATTTCAATAGACTGGCGGCCGAACAACGCTCTCCAGTCGTGCAAATGGTTGAGGGTTTTGTTTGAATGGATATGTGAATAAACAAAACTGACATATTTGCAGCGATGATGGCATGTGGAGATACCGTTCATTACATCCAGAAAAACTAACTGGTGTGCTTTATGAGCTGGTGGAACTGGTCCGTTTGTCTTCGGTCACTCAAATGGTTTTGACGATCTGTTATGGAGATAAGTCTGTCTGAAGACTCCAAGATTAGGTAAATGTAGAAATTACTGATTCCATAAATTGTTATATTTAAGCATTAAAATATATTTTCCTAAAGGATTTTTCTAGAGTTGACTTTGTCGCATTTCGACCAATCAAAAACATTGAGTCATTTTGAAACTCAACAGCTTAATTTGAATCCGTCTAATTTAAAGCAATCTAATATGCGTACATTTTTTCAACCACCGTAGAGTAGCTTAGCGTTGTTTTTATAAAATGTAGAATTATATAATAAAATATTTTAAATAATCGAAGAAAAAATCCGCATCAGTTATCATAGGTTTCACCGTATTCATGAAGAAAATTATCACCAATTTTAGTTAAAATTACCAAAAACGGCAGCTCTGCTTGAGGTCATTGCGTGTGATCACTGATATATACATGCATACATACATATGTACTTGCAAATGCAAAAACTTGAAAATTTTAACTCCAAAAACTTATTTGTTTTGACCAGTTTTAACTTTATTGATATGTTTTTATTTCATTACCATATTAAAACTTAAATTGTGTGTAGTATAATTATAACTAAGCCTAGCTTTTTAATTAAATGAAATTTCGCTGCTTTTTCATAAAAAGAGAATTTAACACTAAATCGGCTACCTTAGCCCGAAACTTTAAGTTTTGTGTTAAAGACATTGATTTCATAAATGGCAAAAAACTTATCAAGAATTTATTATCCATATCATCTACAGACAGGAGAAGCTGGTTTTCTAATATATCTACAGAGGAAGAAGCTGGGAAAATATACAAAAGTAAATTTTTCATTTTTATGCGAAATTCCATTTTCTGCGATTGAGACATTAACTTCGTTTGTGATGAAAAGCTATGAAGGAAACTGTAATTCTCATCTCTGACATCAGGCGAACTAGAGTAACGCTCTTCTAAGGTCGTGGATTGATCAGGAATTTCAACTTTTATGGAATCCTTAACGATATTGGCCGCTTCAAAGCAGTGACTCTGTTGAGGGGTTAAGCATATTGAGGATTTACTTTTTTGAAATGTTTGCGTGTCAGTTTCAGTTTGAAGTTCTGGTTCTATCTTACAAAATGTGTTACTATGGTAAGCAGCATTTTCGTTTGACAGTGTTCCGCATTCATTTGTAAACGAATTTAGATTATCAGAATCAAAGTTTTTGATATCATGCCCAGAATCGTCAGAATCATATATTGGTATTATAAGATTTGCATTGTTATTTTCATTTGACGAATTTCCATCTTCAATGCATTTTCGGTTTGAACATTGTTGTGCTTGCTGTGCATTTGTACGAGTACTCACTGCAGTTTTAACATCTGGGTTATCGCTTAAACGCAGGCGTTTTCTGTGTCTCGACTGTACTATTTCTAGAAACCTCAGGGCATCAAAGAGATGCCACGAAGTGTATTTGTTTTTAGGATTATATGTTCCGTTTTCCTTCGATTTTGCCATGCGTTCTAAAATACGTTTTGTTTCTAACCCAAATCGAATACGCAAGATTTGCCAAGTACGCCTGCATGCAGCTGCTATAGTAAAAAAGAAACGTTTTGAAAATATTAAGCTATTAACATTTTTTCATAAATAACCATCTGCATCCAGAATATTCCCAACTTCTGCCCATAACTTATCCGCATTCTTTTTACGCTTTTTCATCCATAACTCCGGTCTTTTCCGGACTTCTTCAATTAAAAACAATTCGTGTACTTTCATTACTGGTTTTCACAAAACTAAATCAAAAGTTTCGTTAACAAGTTCAAATACTTGTATACATCCATATACATATGTATGTATTCAATTTATTGAACACTCAAGCAAAGAATATACATACATACATATAACACAATATAAAAACAAACACCGATTGCTTATACTCTCTTGTGTTGGACTCTTATAGTTTTTTTTGTACCGTATAACCAGTAACGTCATCCTAGCGACATTCACCAACATAAGCGATTTTTTACTGCTTTTTTGTAATAACTGTACATGCACAACACGATTATAATTTTTGAATTCTTCCTAAGAGAATATAGAATATAAATAAAAAATATTACTTTTTGTATTGTATCGTATTTGTAGCTATACAGATGCAAATAAATTTGCAAAGTATAGGATGCACAGCATGGGCGGAGTAACGTAGACCTTGTACTCACGATGGTATTAACATCATTTTTTTGCGACGTTGTGACTAACTGACCCGTTTTATACCTTCGCTGCATAGGAAGTTGCAGCGTGGTTAACAATGAAATATATAAAAAAAACTATAAACTAATATAGTTGAGCTAAACAGTTAACCAATGAGAGTGAGACGCAAAAATCTTCGCAAAGGCAAAATTTCCTTCCTCGGAAGCAATACGGCAAATTTAAATTTCGCACTAACGCGAAATACCGTTGGTAGTTCCCATACTTGGTCCGTTATTTTTAAATTCCGTGAGTAACGTACGTGCGAATTTCGCATTTTTTTCTGTAATGTTGGTACAAATGTCTATTATATATGTTGGTAATATCAGGCAATTCGGATTGTGAGTTTGTTTTTGACAGATAAAAATGTTAATCGTGTTTTGGACTGCTCTTCGATGTTTTATTAAATTTTGAACAAAAACTACGTCCCACGGACATCGCTCAGGACCTGTTGAACATCGTTAACGACGATACAGATTTCCTTAAAAAGGTCTGAACTGGTGACGAATCATGGGTGTATGGCTATGATAATGAAATTAAAGCCCAATCATCTCAACGGAAGCGTCCAGAAGAGCCGAGGCCGATAAAAGCACGTCACTTTCGGTCAAATGTGAAGGTTTTGCTCACTGTTTTCTTCGACTGCTTGAAGTTATAGGTCGTTTGCGTGAAGCAATTCGTCACAAATGCACAGAGTTGTGGAAAAACAATCATGGATTTTGCACAATGATAACGCATCAGCTCATACATCGATGCTTGTGCGTGAGTTTTTGACCAAAAACAAAAGCGTTAGAATGCCTCAACTATCTTTATTCTCTTCCCAAAACTGAAGACACCGATGAAAGGAAAGCGTTTGCTACGATTGAGGAGATAAAAGAAAAATAGAAAGAGAAGCTGCTGGTGATATCAAAATGCGCGTTTCAGAAGTATTTTGAGGATTGGAAAAAACGCTGGCATAAATGTATTATATCTGAGGGGGATTACTTTGAAGGGGACAAGACAAGTTATTGATGAATAAATAAATACTTTTTGAAAAACTTGAAAATAACGGTTATTCTTGATGGTATATATAATAAATATAGGGTGTCACATAGCTCAACGTCAAGCTAAAACAGGGAGACAAGATTGTTTGTAGCCATCATGCAAAAAATCTAAAAAGATACTGAGAAAAATGTTCTTTTTATTTTTTTTTTCTGTTTTTTCTCATGATGGTTACGTCAGCCTGTTTCGGCTCGACGTTGAGTTCCAGGGCATCCTTATTATCTTATTTATACATATTCTGGAGTTTTAGCACTTGGAACTATAAATATGTACCATCCTTGAAATTCCGAAAGTACCTAACATCACTTGTTCCATTTCAATTTGACAGTGGAAGCAAAAACGCTATAAAACAAAAAATACGAAGACCGGTCAATAACTCAGCCCTTTGAATGAAACATAGTTTTTATATAAAAATATGCTTTATTTTTCAACATAGCCCTCTGTAAGTCCTACACACTTAGTCTAACGTATATTCCAAAAAATATGATTTGCCGAGGTCAATAGCATAATCATTTGCTTATGAGATGATTTCGTTGTTGGAGTTAAATCTCTTTCCGCCGAGCCATTTCTTCAAGTTTGGGAAGTGGAAATAGTCGCTCGTGGCTAAATCTAGAAAATACGGCTGATCAAGGAGCAGTTCGTTGCTCATATCATGGTTTTTGGCATGGAAACAGCACATGTGTGCATTCTCGCATTGCCCTGATTGTGAGCAAACGCGGCCCCCATCTTTGCGGAATGCTTTGTCATACCCAAGTGATCATTCAAAGTTGAAAATGTCCTCACAATCTTTTTCGCATTCAATCTCCGATCGTCTAAAACCATAGCGAGAATTTTTTCAATTATTTCGAATGTACAGATCTCAACTGGGCGCTAAGAATATTTGGCATCTTCGGAGCTTGTACCACCACAACAAAATTCAGTAAACCACTGCTTAGCCATGGCAATGGGTGGTACCGAGTCCTCATAACATTTATCAATCTGAGCCTTGATTTCAGTGATGGTATTTTTCTACAAAAAATAATGTCAAACACAAACTAAATGACGCAGCTTGTTCAAATTTAGACAAGAGTCAGCTCATAGTTGCCTGTTGACAGGTGCACTATTATCATTTTAATTAAAAGGCGGGAATTTAAAAAAATCCACGGACTTATGGACATGCTTCAGATATGGCAGCAAATTATGAAATAAAAGCGTAACAATTAAAATTCGTAGCGGCAGGAAAGTTAATCTAATGAATCTTTATAATCAATCAAAAACTCGTTCTTGACTTGTTTTATCATAGCTATGTACATGCTTTGGACTTTTGGATGACGATAAATACTTATATATACTTATATGAAGTTGGTTACTACAACGGTAATATGGCTGCACGGTTGCCAAATCAAAGTAATTTTTATGTTTCTAGCCAACTAACGATTTTAATGAAAATAAGTATTTAGGGGTTTTTAAGTTCAAAAGAGCGATCTAGAATGTTTGCGATCCCGGAAAACCCCATTTCATACCGGTTTCTATCCATTTGTAATACTTTTAATGGTTCTCGAAAACAGCTGTAACGATTTTAATTAAAATCAGTATCTAGGGGGTTTAAAGTAAAAAAGCGAACTAGAATGCCCCTGGTTCCTGGAAAACTTATTTGGTCCACTTTTTTACCCCTTTTGTAATACTTTTATTGGTTCTCAAAAACTGTTTTAACGATTTTAATGACAATCAATATCTAGGGGTTTTTAGGTCGAAAATTCAATTTTGACTGTTCTCAGCCGTGGGAAAGTCTATTTTGTTCTGGTTTTTATCCAATGATGATATTTTTATTGTTTTTCAAAATGATTCTAACTACTATTATGTTCGGTAACTAGGGTCCAAAAATTGATCTAGATCCGGTCATGGAAAGATCAACTTTGTCCCGGTTTTTCTCCATTTCTAATACCATTATTGGTTCTCGAAATGTATTCTACCGATTTTGGTAAAAGTCACTACCTATGTGTTTTTAAGGTCGAAAAATCGATCTTAACTGTCATCGCGGGAAATCTCATTTTGTCCCAGTATTTATCTACTACTACTACTACTTGGCGTTTTCCTAACCAGGGCACTCTGTTTTTCGGTTAAAGAGGGGAACGGGTCCCTCGTTTGTTATGACAAATAAATCCAACACCACATAAACCATGTGGCTTCCTGATTTATGTTGTGTTGGCTTCCGAAACCCTTACCAAAGGTTTAAATTGGCAGAACGGGTGGTTCTACTTGCAGTTCAACCCGGGCTGAGCATGGTTGAAACGCTCTGGCTGTGGTTGAAACGTAAAACGCAGGAAGGAGTTGTTAGTATTTATGGCCCAATATCTGGTAAAAATACTTTTTGCGTTGTAATCACCATACTAAATAATGTTATTAAGTTTGAAGAAGAAAAAAAACTTGTTTTTTTTAATTTTTCATATAAAACTGTCCAAAAAATATCTTTTTCGGAATTTTGGATATAACCGAATTTCATTTGCATTTACTAAATTTCAATTGCAAACTCATGAATCGATGTAGTAGTAGAACGGTGAAAGAAAAAATTTTCTAGGTCTAGGATGCTGACTCAGAATATGTATACTTTATAGGGTCGCAAATGAAAATTGTAGAAATTACAAACGGAATCACAAACTTATTATATTTGTACAGCAAAATTCGTTCATAAGCCATACCGCTTATAGTTGAATTAGCGATTTAGTCAAAAATGAGCAATTTTTTGACATCAATAAATAAAATAGCTGCAAAATATGTGTTACATAGTCAATTAGCGCTATAGTCCATTTTCGCTTATATTCCAGCTAGATGCGGTGTGAAAAAACTTAATTTCATGCAAGTTATTAAAGATATAATCGAAAATGCAAATTTAATAAAAATTTTCCTAGACAAAAAACGGAGCGCAAAAATACAACACTTTTTTATATGTACATATTCCATTTTTGACACATCGCTCCTTTATTGCAACACAGTCATAACTAAAAAAGCTTGTTTCGAGAAAAATGCATTTCAAATTTTTAGTTTTAGTAGTCTTAGAAATTTTTTTTAAAGAAATATCTCCTAAAGGAAACAGTTAAAAAGTTATTTCAATAAATTTTTGGCACAATATAATATGTAGTACTGCTAACAATTCTGCATTGTTAACTTGAAAATCTAATTTTTTGAGATATGACTATGTTGCAATAAAGGAGCGACGTGTTTGCAATGTCAAATGTGTGTTTTTTTGTCAATGAGAACATTGAAATATCTGCTTTCAGATTTTATATAGTCAAAATAAATTATTATATGCTAATTCATTTATAAGTTAAAAAGTGGTCCAATTCGCCTTATAGTCCACAAAAAGCGTGCATTTGAAGCAGTGGACTATAAGCGAATTTTACTGTATATATCTTTAACATTTTTGTGAAGGGTATAAAAAGCGTACAAATAATGTTAAAAATGTTGAAATGGTATCACTTTTGTCTGTAATCAGCCAGATCGTAAGATTTATATTTTTTGCTTTTGTTTTTTGAGATGCTGAATTTTTTTTAGGAAATTTTTGCTACTGGGTTTTTTTACGTTTTTTCAATAAAAATTAACCAACATACATAAACATATGTATATAAAAGCTTTTTGGCCGAAAAAAGTTTTCTTTTCAGAAAATAAAATATTTTTTGGAAAAATATGTCAACACTGTCGGCAATTAATTAATTTTGTTTATGTAAAAAAGAGTATTGATTCGGCGTTTCTCTTTAAAATGTTGTCGTTGGAGAACTGTGACGAGATGAGAGTTAAAAATTTGATTCACACACATACATTTAGGTTAGTTTTTTTTGTTTGTGTATGCTTTTTGTACGGCTTCGCTTTTTAATACTGCAAACAAAAACAAATGTGGTGGTTAAACATTTATTTTGTTTTCGTTAAGCAAATTGATTGCGTTATATGGGTATATATCAGAGATCCCCACAAAGAGAAAATTCAGTTATGTAGAAATATAAACGCGATACCCTTGAGGGCATTGCGTGGGGATCAATGATGTTTGTGTATCAATGGTCTCATGTGGAAAGGGCTTAATTCGCATTTTTTCCCCGAATATGATTATTTTTGGTGGTTCTAATACCTACTTTTCACAAATTTCATAAATAACTAGCTTACAAGTAATTTTACAAAAAAAATTTATTGTAGACTTTATTTTGTTTTTTCCTTCTCCTGCAAAGTTGTAATTCTCAAGGCCGTGTCAGATAAAACTTTGTCGCTTTGCGTGAAGTTTAAAACTTTAACAGAAAAGCGCAAAGCAAAAGGTGTATGTCACAATAAAAACTTTGGCAACGCTCACGATTTGTTTATTTATCTTAAAATTGTTGTTAATTTTTACATTTAATCATTTCTTATGATAACAGAAATATTATTAGAAGAACTACTGAAATTGGTTCTAATTGTTTTCTTAGTGTATAAAGCGATTAGAAAAAACTTCAACGCGTAAAAAGATGAGAGTTGTTGAACTTTTCTTCGCGTTGCGTTAAAAGTGCTCTATGTGACATGTTTCACATAAGTATATACATACATATATTTTATCTTAGATGTCAAAGCGAATTTGCAACGCAAAGAGAAGCAAAAGTTTTATCTGACAGGGCTTTTACGGAAATTCACGTTTAGAAATATACATACTTACATTTATTTCTACACTGAAAAATAATTGTGTAGAAAAGGATTCTTGTAACAAAAAATTACATACATATATGTAGGTACACGGTAAATTCTTCCTTCATTTTATTAACATAATTTTTTTTTAAATCTATTTTATTAATAATAATAATAATAGTCAACTGTCAACAATTCCGTAGACAAATAAATGTATGTTTCAGTTAACGTAAAAAAGTCTCCACTTTTACTTTTGCAATAATTGTAATAATAAACAAATATCAAAAATTTCGTTTACTTTTTTTTAGAACTTCGCACCGGTATACGGAAATTTACATAATAGTGAAAGGCTGACGAAAAAATTAGATATGAATCTATTTCAACTTTCGCTGAGTGTGACCAACGTTCGACCAACGCCATGATTGTGTGCATTTTCATATACACCAATGTGTTTTATTTTTGGCGACGAATATTCGCGACCGTCGTTCGTCGCAGATGTGTTCCTAGCATTACATTGGCCTTTCACTATAAGGATTTTTGTTGTTGTTTATTTTATACTAAATTAATTACATTTGAGTGTAAAATTTACATATTTTGGGATTTAACTTTAAAAGTATTACAACAATTAAAAACATATTTATATGTCTTCGAAAAGTAAAAGATAAAGAAAAAAAACTTATTTAAGAAAAAGTAAATTTAGAAAAAACCTGGTAAATACTTTAAATAATATAAGGGGATAGCTATAATGGAAGATCCTAAATATAATCTTTTATAAAGAACGGGTAAAATAAGAAGTCATTATTTTAATTCCCTGGCATGATCAAAATTTGACATTCCGCATTGGGATTCGAATGCAATCGTCAAACTCCGCAATATCATAAATATAGTTTTGTGGTTATATTTCTCATGTAAACGAACTGTTCCAAATCTTCTGTTTAGTTCGTAAATAATTTCGAAATTCTTGTTTTGTATAATTTGTAAATTTTCTATGTTGGTTTTGGATGCTTTTGGGTACCACACTTGGCAGCCGTACGTCACAATTGATCTGGTGCAGCATTTATATAACAGTAGCTTGTTTTTTCGCTTAGATAAGATTTCCTATTAAGGTGTGGAAACAGTGCCCTTTCAATATGCTCTTTAAACGTAAGTAGGGATGAAACGATACAAGTAAATACTAGATAGTTTTCTTTCGATACCAAGTCCTTTTGGTATCGATGCTTTACTATCGAGTACCAAGTTGGTATCGATCAAAACTACTAGTATCGGTCAGAAATACTCTTTTCTAGTTGAAAGGCAAAAAAACGGAGTTGGTCACCATTTTTACCATAATTTTATTTGTCAACGTTTTTTATAAAATAATTCCATGGAATCCGTGTGTGCAAATGGGACTACCAAATTTGGGTGTATTTCATAAAAATGATGGTAAGATTGCGGTTACGATCTTGAGATACTAAAATAAATAGTCCAGTTACTAAAATCATTCGAAATTGTCACAAAAAAATCTTCACGCCAGAATTATGTGACTTTGTCGAAGATTAGAAATGTTTTATCGATAAATTTGTCTGTTCCTTCTAGTGTTCCCCAAGGAAGCCATCTTGGCCCGTTGTTATTTACCCTTTTTATTAATGATCTGCCCTCTGCTGTCTCGCACTCAAGAATTTTATTGTATGCTGATGATGTTAAACTATTTAAACACCTAAATGACCCCAAAGATTAACTTGTACTTCAAACCGATATCAATAAGCTTGAGGAAACTTAATTTTATGTAAAGTACATAAAAAAATGTAAACAAAAATGTAAACAAATGTTCAAATTATTGTTATCACATTAATTGAATAATGCTTGGAAATGTTAACGCTATTACCGACATGGGATTCATCCTTGATCATAAACTTGATTTTCGTGATCACATTGCGCTAACTGTTAATAAAGAATTTTCAGACCCTTACATTACAAAGCAACTTTATATTTCCTTGGTTCGCCCTATTCTTGAATATGTATCAAATATATGGGATCCTTACTTCACCATTCACGTAAATAGTATTGAATCTATTCAAAAACAATTTATTATTTTCTGTCTACGGGGTCTTAGATGGAACTCGTATGTGCTGTCAACATATGAAAGTAGGCTTGGACTCATTAAATTACCTACTTTGAAAAGTCGTTGAACAATGCTTAGTATCTCTTTCCTCCTTTGATTGATTCGTGGTGAAGTTGATTCAAAGTTTCTGCTGAGCAAAATAAATTTCTGTGTGCCAACAAGAGCAACCCGTAACAATCAACTAATAAGTCTAGATTATCACAGCACCGTCTATGCTAAGAATGATTCCTTAGTCTGTAAGGACTTATAGTCTATAGACTTAAATAAACAAAAAAAAAAAAAAATAAATAAACAAATTATACTAATGATAAATTGTCTTACATCCAAGCTACAAAGTTTATCTTCCTCCATTGGATGTGTCAGACAGTTACAAGACGAACTATTTGGTAAATGTAGTAGAAGAATTGTTATGATAGAATTCCTGCGTTTTAAAAATATTCGCTTCCGGGATCCTAAGAAAGACTGGCAATTTTAGCCAGTCGATGAGAAGATCAACGAAGGATTTGGATTTTTGACTCCATATGTTCTGCCCTGCCAATCGTAAGAAGAAATCGACCGATACAAGTATGTAGCGATGCTTTTTATTCGATGCCGAGTAGGTATCGATACTTTGCGATCGATACCGTATCGATATGAGTATCGATACCCAACTGGTATCGGTTCATCCCTTAACGTAAGATTCTTATCTAATATTACCAATAGGTACTTTATATTGTCATTTATAGGTATGATATTTTCCTGAACTTTCAGTTGGACTTCAGGAACCCTTTTCGGCGATTTGTTAAATGGAAAAGTTATAGTCTGGGTTTTTTCATTATTAATTTGTATTTTCCATTTTTTAAATATTTGAAACCCGCTGCTTTGTTCATTTATTTAACAATGGCGTTTGAGACTTTCCCCGTAAAGAGCAAACACGTTTTTACCATTGAGTGAAAAATCCGAAGTGTATATAGGGTAAAGAATTGGTGATAATACGGAGCCCTATGGTAAGCCAGCTGATATGGCTTTTGTTGAGGAGTATGTGATGTTTATACATACTGTGTACGTTCTGTCTTGAAGAAAACAAAACTTTTCATAAATTTTTATATACATTGTATGTGCAACACAACGGGACCTGACTGGACCCAAATAAGCTGGCTTTACAATAGTTGGCAGCCTATCAAACCTACATTGTATAAATTGTGTAAGTTGTATATTAGACCCGCATGCCATTCGGAATCAAAGGCTTTCTCTATGCCCATCAATATGATCCCGGTGCTTTTTCGTAATTTCTTGTTTGTCTCCGTGATATTTACAACTCTTTTTATTTGATGAACTGTCGAGTGCTCCTTCCGAAACCCAAACTGTTCTTTCTTTATGATATTATTAGCGTTTCTGATGGCTGTTCTAAGCGCAAATGAATAATTTTTTCAAAAACTTTGGCCTCCACCCTCGGTGACACAAGCGATACATCTTATTAAAAAGTTATTCATTACTGCCTGGAGTATTGCAGAGGGAATTTTCTCAATTACCGTTCGAATGTATTGCTTTAAATCATCCAAATTTGTTCGGTTTCTTTTGTAAACTTCTTGTTTTTAATAACCCCATACAAAAATCAGATGCAGTGAGGTCAGGAGAACTGGGAGGTCAACGGAATGAGGAGTTTCTTGAAATCAGTTTATTGGGAAATTTTTGCCCCAATTCTATCATGACAGGCGTGTCTATGTGACAAGTTGCCGCATCTTTTTGCAACCAAACAGTGTTGACAGCGATTCTCTTTCGGCGTAATTCTGGAAAGAAAAACTCTTTTAACATCTTTAAGTAAGTTTCCATTGATAAGGTATAATGTGTTGAGGTGGATTCAACAAGAATTTTGGGATCGATGGTGCAATGAATACCTATAAACGTTTAAACAACGAACCAAATGGCGCACCACTCAAAACAGTCTTCAACCAGATGATCTTGTATTAATGAAAGAAGAATCAGCTCCACCTCTTAAATGGCCACTTGGCCGAGTTCTAGAGACATTTCCAGGTAAAGATGGCCAGGTTCGAGTTGTTTCTGTCAAAACTGCTGAAGGCAGAAAAAGTAAGGCCTAATAATGAACCTTGATGAAACTGCACACCTCACTGTGATGCGAAGTGAATGTAATTGCATTTGATGGAGTATCCGTGGGTTAGAATTACTCCATATTCGTCAATTTTGTGTGTTAACATTGCCGTTTTTAAATCAAAATGTGCCTCGTCAGACATAAAAATGCAGTTCAAGACGTTTTCATCCTCTGACACCATTTGAATGATCTCACAAAATTCCAAGCAAATCGAGAAGTCTCTAAGGTATAGTTTGTTTGTTAATTGAATCTTATATGTAAATAAGTTTAAATCTTGGTGCTAAATTGTCTGCAGTGACTGTCTGCTGACACCCATTTGAGCAGACAAGGTCCTTGTCAAAACTCTAGATTGCATTGTAAGGCAGCAGCTATAGCAGCGATGATAAGGCCTTCTTGCGATTGTGCCACGCTCGGCAAAATTCTTTACGAGCCTCATTATACTATATCTGCTAGGAGGAGTGCCGCCAAACGTTTGGGACGAAAACAACGGACTCTAAAGCGTGAAAGCGTTGCACTATCCAAATTTTTGTTTCATTTTCCCAATTTTCCATTTTAGTTAAACTTAAATATCAATCTATAATATACAATAAAAATTTGTTTTTTGCATTAAGTATGAAAAATAATGTCACTTAGAGCATTTTTCATTTGTATTTGTAGCGCCAAAATTTCTGCAATAATGTCTGGTAACTCTATGGCATCGGAATAGTTTTTTGGCTTGCTGTGCAAATTTATTTTTTCAACAAGTTTTTAATCTGAATTAATTCGCTATTAAACGTTAAATAAGGCGCATTACTGTGAGATTGAGTCGTTAACGAATCTTTCAAAGTTGTGAAGTTTTGCTTGGAGAGCTGTAAGAAGTGGTTAATTGTGTCTCGTTCATATTCAATCTAACCTCAAAAACTTTTCTTTCGGACTATGGCACAAAAGTGTGATCATTGCAATAAGAGTATTGGCAAAAACGAAAGTCGGGTAAAATGTGACACTTGCGAGCTATGCTTTCACTATGGTTGTGTTATAGAAGTTACTCCACATCTTACAAAGACTCTATTGGATGCCATAATGAAAACTGGTGGTAATTTGTCTTACAAATGCAAAGCATGTTTAACGGCCTGTAGGGCTGACGTTGGTGTGAGCAGCAAACTCGACAACTTGGAAAAATATATGCAGTCTATGGCGGCGCAACTAGTGGATATAAAGCAGGATCTGGTTCATTCTATAAATCGAAGCAATAAGCTGGAGGAGGCTATTAACGTAAGAATTAAAGAGCTTACTTCTGAAAACATTAAACTACGGTGGCAGATGAACCGGGCAAATATTATTATTACTGGTTTGCCGCAAACGATTTCAAATGAGCAGTTGTATCCCACAGTCGTTAATTTGGCAAAGGCATTGGATATAAAACTAACTACTACTGACTTACATTTTTGTTCATGGATTGCAGCAAAGAAATCAGTTTTAGTAAAGTTCAACTGCATTCTCCACAAAGATATGTTGATGAAGGCTTACCGAAGCAAATATGACATCAAACTTAATCAAATAATGCCTGATGTAGACATACAATCCAGAGTTTACATAAATGAGCACTACATTCCAGCTGTCTCCAAATTTCTGTACTACTGCCGCAGGCTTATTAAAGAGAAAAAAATTCAACGGTTCAAAATGCTTAGTTGGGAAATACCGAGGGCAAGGTTTTATCTCTATAGTGGTAAAGAGGAAGAGGGTGATTTGGAGTATCTTGTCAAGTTGAGTGCGGCCTTGGGTACGCAAAGCTGTAATCTGAATAATATTGCGGATCGTGGGCTTGTGGAAAAACTTTAGGCGCTAAGACGACAGGAGTGAATTCATCTGATGTACACTAGGTATTATAACAGATTTTGTTGTTTTTTATTCATATCTTTTTTATAATGAATTGTTTTTATAATGAATTGTTTTTATAATGAATTATTTTTATGTTTATTCACGATATCCTGTTTTCTCATATATTAATACATGTGTATTAATACATATGTATCGCATACAAACGTATTAATACATATGTATCGCATACATACATATGCATATTCCTTCTCAGTGGATCAACCGGTGTTCGTCACTCATGGGCTGCTGAAGGAAATGCGTGACATTTGTCTCTATAATTACTGACGAGGCGAGTTCGTTTCTGTTGGGTGAAACTGAAGTGTCACTAGAAACAGATGCTTATGGGCAGAGGAAAATCAGCTCGGTTATGGGTATGATGTCATGTGTATTCGGATAATCTTGGGTGATATACTTGAATATATTAGTAATTTGAGAAGGATGCATATGTATGTATGTATGGTTATTCTTATGATAATCATTATTCTTATTATAATCATCATTATTCTTATTATAATCATTATGTACACACATTTTTTAGGATTCGGATTATCTACATATATAAGTATGTTTAATATATGAAAATTTAAATTTGCATAGTTGAGGTTTTAGAATGTATTTAAGAAATTATTATACAGTTTTTGGGATTAAATATGTAGTTGCACAGGCATTGGGAGCACGGGAGGGTTGCTATGATGCTAAATAACTTGGGTCTATTGATTGATAGCAGTCACATCAAACAAAATTTATCAAAGAATTTCTTGAATGTTTGTCATTTTAACGCGCAGAGCTTAGTACCTAGAATGAACAACATTAAGTTTGATGAAGTAAAACACGTGTTCGAGGGGAGTTTATATGATGTTATAGGTATAAGTGAGACTTGGTTTAAACAGTATATGCAGGATGGGGCGGTTTCATTTCGGGGCTATCAGATTTATAGGAATGATAGGCATTGGTCCCGGGGAGGCGGTGTATGTATGTATATTTCGAATAAATTTAAGGCAAGGGTTGTTTGTGATTTTATTGAAGAGAAAGTTATTGAAAGTTTATTTGTGGAAGTAAAGTTGAGCGAATTAGAGACTATTGTAATGGGTGTAGTATATTTGCCAAACGGTAACTTTAAGTCTTCGGAGGAATTTCTTTGTGACGTAGCTTCTCGTTATCCTAACCTTATTTTAATGGGTGATTTTAATACGAACTTGTTTGAATTTGAGAAAGCTACAATAATAAGGGATTTTTGTATGAGATCTAATTTATCCGTAGTACACAATTGCTTGCCTACATTGCTTGTGAACATTTTTCAACCTCTACTTTAATTGACTTTTTTATGGTTTCTGAATCGGATTTAGTTGTGAATAAAACGCAGTATCAGTTTCCAGTTCTTAACTCTGGCCATGCGCTGATTTCTATGTCCTGTAATATAAGGACTGAGAGGGGTTCCACTGATTTTTACTACAGAGATTATGGCTCAGTTAATATAGAACAATGCATGCTTCAGTTACAATCGGTTGATTTCTCTACAATATATGACACTTTATCTGTCGATGACCAGGTGAGTTTTTTTAATTCTGTTGTAATGGAAAGCTTTTGCCGTAATGTGCCACTAAAAAGAGCTAAGAGATGTAAACAGGATAACTGGATGGAGAATAACGAAATAAAGATAGCTAGAATGGAAAGGAATTTGGCCTATCGTGCCTTTAGAGAGGAACATTCCGATTATAACCGTCGTGTATACCATAAGTATAGAAATAGGTTAAAGAGTGTCACTAGGAAACATAGAAGGAGAGCTTACATTAATTTTTTTTCCAATTGTACCCAGACTCAATTGTGGAGGAGATTGAGACATGAGGGAGCTATAGGTGGTGGTCAACAATGTTTTGCTTCAATAGATGTTGAGGAATTTAATAAAAGTTCGGTAATGCCCCCTATTGCTAATGAGATAGATTTTAGTGAGGATGTACATTCGGAGTTAGGATTTTCTTTTAGAACGGTGAACGAAATGGAGGTGTATTATGCAATGATGGCAATAAAGAGTAATGCAGTTGGCTACGATGGAATTCCAATCAAATATTTAAAGTTGGTGTTCCCTGCTATTGCTGTTCCGTTGGTTTTCATCTTGAATAGGGTGATAACTACATCTTCATTTCCGGAACTGTGGAAGGTAGGGAGAATTGTTCCTGTGCCCAAGATCAAGTCTCCGCAATTGCCAAGCGATTTTCGTCCAATTAATATACTTTCGTGTTGCTCAAAAATATTAGAACATTTATTGAGGAATCAAATTCAGGAACATTTGAGAGAGAATAGGCTGCTTAATGATTTTCAATCGGGTTACAGGAAGAATGTAAATACGACGAGTTTAACCTTGGAAGTGGTGGAGATCTTGAGAGAAAACATAGATAAAAAATTTAACTCCGTAGCAATATTCCTTGACTTTTCTAAGGCCTTTGATTCAATTAGTCATAATGTGCTTCTTCACAAATTGTACAGTCAGTTTGGATATGCAGGTACATCTTGTAAGCTTATAAAGTCTTTCCTCACTTATCGTACTCAGTTTACCATAATGCAAGATAGGGTCTCCTCAATTGTAAGGACTTATAGGGGTGTACCGCAGGGATCTGTACTTGGACCTATTCTTTTTATGATGTATATAAATGACATATTTTCGAGATTGTGTTTTTGTAAATGTTTTACTTATGCGGATGATATTCAATTAGTGGCGAGCGATAATGGAAATGGTGTTAGTCTGTTGGAGTCCAATATTAATAGCGATTTGGAATGTATATTGGAGTGGTCTCAATTGAACTACTTAAGTCTGAACCCATCAAAAACTCGAGCAGTATCTTTTTGTAATAATGGTTATTCAAATATTTCGTTAGTCTTGGGTACTGATACTATTGAGTTTGTTCATTATATAAAGTCTTTGGGCATGTATTTGGATGGTGACTTGAATTTTTCTGTGCATGTGAATCGTGTTATTTCTTCCGTTTCGTTTGTGTTAAAACGGTTTTATGCACTGGGTTGCTTTATGTTAACAGATATAAAGAAGAGGTTGATTTTCTCCACATGTATGCCTATTATTATTTACGGTTTGGAGATATATAGTGGTACTTCCCAGCAGAATATGGAGAGGTTAGAACATTGCTTTAATAGAATGGTGCGATATATTTACGGGTTATAGGGAGCATATAACTCCTTACACCAAGTTGGTGCTTGGAAGTAGTTTTAAAGACTTTGTGAGCATGAGATTGCTGTTATTACTTTATAAGACTGTCAGAACTAGTTGTCCGCTATATTTAAGACATAGGTTCCAATTTGGCTGCTCATCTAGGGCATGCACGTTAGTTCCTCCTCGATTTTCTACGCTAATAATGAAGAGATCATTTATTGTGAAATCTATTGGGCTATGGAACACAGTAATTCCTTATGCGAGCAGAAAATTCTCCCATTCTAATAAGAAGTTTAAGAAAATTGTTTTTGACAACATTTAATTTTGTAAAAATATGTTTCGACTGCTGTTAATCATTGTTCCACATGTCTACACTTGTTATGCAATAGTGCTTCCGTGTTTTCAGAGTTTGTGCAATGGGGGGTTTATTAACAGAAATATGTTTTTTTTTTCTATTCTTTCTTTTCAGAATAAATTATAAATTAAGCTAAGCAATGAATTATGTATATACGCTAAGTGCCATATTGAATATTGTTAGAGTTTATTGGCCTCCGCGGCTTAAGAAACTTGAGAAATAAATAAATAAAAAAATAATGTTGGCATTGAGTTCAAAGACTATCTCGGGCTTTTTCACGCGCTTTTTATACGCGCTACAGCTAGCTAACAACCCTAAACAATGTAGTCAGGTGCTGACAAGTCCAATAATTTGGAAGTTTTTGAATACATATTATAAAATGTTATTATTCTATTTCTTTGTTCAGTTGTTTATTCTCCAGGTGTTATTTATATCATCCAAAAGATATACATATGTCTATACCTACATATAAACGAAAAACTTATTAACTTTTTAAACCTTATGGTGACTGTACACATGTAGTTACTTATGTATGTATGCACGTATATATGAGTTCGTCTCTTATGGGCGAGATTTGTATTAAAAATTTTCGCAATGCAAAACTAGAAATTTCGTTAAGTTTAATAACAACAACATGCATACAACATACAACAAATACAATTGCTCTAAACTTTATGGCACTTTCTGTTGCTCTCTTTTAATCTCTTTTTCGCTATTGCTTCTTTTCGCCGCAAAACAATGATGTCATCGTGATAATTTTTTGTGTCAAAATAAGTTATTAAGCAAATTAAGTTTATCATTTACGCTGCCATTACACAAGAAAGTACTTTCCTGAAATTTCTGTGTATACGTATTACAAATAAAAATTTCAATGAAATAGACGACTTTCATGAAAATTTCTTGTTCGTCTACACAGGAAAGTGAAAGTTCATTTTAAAAATGTCGCCGAGGCAAAGAGTTGCAAAATTTGCCTCTGCTTCTCTCCACTCTTATTTTGTTTGCTTACTAATCAGAGTTGCCGAACTTATTACATATACAAATTTATGAGGCAATAGTTGAAAAAACTCATCATTATAAATTTGCAGCCGCTCGAAAATATTTTTACAGAGCATATTTACCGTCTCCATCCAATTCTAACAGAGCATACTAAATTAGCGCGTAAAGGCCTAACCATAATGTGCGTAGACTGGCTTAAGCTTATGACAAAATTACACAAAAAGTCTGACAAATGCATAAGTGATTCAATAACGATATTTATGGTCTATTTACACCCAAGCGAAATCTGAGATTGCAAGCCAAATTTAGTAGATTTTGCGATGATTTCCCATACAAAATGAAATCTACTTTATGAGTAGATTTCGACGAAATCTCCTGAAATCTATTCAGTACCAAGCGATGCAACTTCTTCCTTCATCTCCTCGGTACATGCCCGGCATCGGAGCATGATCGTCTAAGATACTTAGGCGAGCAGAGTTTCAATAGCCTTTCATGTCTGGCCTCGTTCAAACCGACTGCGTTAGCTACTTTCATTAGAAGCAGCGGATGGCTAGTAAATCAGCAAGTAATGCCACACTAATAGTTTCCCACCTCCTTTTCCTCTTCCTCACTCCTTCTATACCCATATAACCTTTTATTTTCTTTTTCCTTTATTAACTTTTTCAGGCAATCACAAAGGGAACGACCTACAGGACCCAAGTGAGCTGGAGTTTCCGGGTACTTGCTGGAGAATCCAGCGGCCTGCATACCTAACCTAAGCGATGCAACTGAGATTTTGTTCAAAAAGTACTTAAAAATACTACGCTGCAACAAAAATATACACTTTATTGTGGTGTCTGATAAAATTGTCTTGTCAAACCCCCATCCATAAATTATTTCTGTGAAATCTTGCTAGACGTCAAAAAACGGTGGTGTAAACAATATAGATTTCGTTGTAGATTTTAATTCAAATCTTCTAGATTTTCAGTTGGTGTAAATGCGCTATTAATTGGCCATAATGTACCTAATGATCTTAAATCCATTGTTGCAGAGCTGCGTACTACTTGTATCGTTTTTGAGTAGATTGTATAAAAAAGTACTGAAAATAACAGCAGTACTGAAAATAACAAAAAAAAAATAAAAAAAAATAACAAACTAGAATTTTTTGGCAATGTGGTTAATTAAAAATGGAAGGAAATCATTAAGCTGGATTCACCCATTGTTTCCGAACAAAATTTTTGTCCGGACAAAATTTTTTTTATATGTAGTTTGATGTCTCTCTTCTGGAGAGAGAGAAAATATTTTTTACGAACAACTCTCAACTTGAATTGGTTTAATTTTATATTTTGTCCGGACAAAATCGAAATGAGATGCCAATAGGATACATTTTTTCATACAAAATTGTATTGAGTTGCCCCATCGAATAAAAAATTTACATAGTAATTAAATATTCGTATTATTTGATCTTGTTTATATATTATTTTTTTTCTAAATTTTCCAGCTAAAGATCTTTACAGTAATTTTGTTCTGTTGAAATTTCAATAGTGGCTACCATTTGATATATGTATGTATATACATACATAGTTTTAATAGTTATTAAAAAATAAGTAATAATTTTAATATGGAAATAAATGAATTGATTGCCCAAAAACCTATTGAAGAAATGAAAAAGCCAGGAAGAGAGTGTATGTACGATATAATGTGTAAAAATAACCCATTGCTCTTCTTTGCTTTAAAAGTCTTTTCACTGCAAATCTTTTTAATTTTTTTATATATACATATGTACTTGGCTAATAATAATGCTTTATGTACATATTTCAATGGCCATAAGCAAAAGCAGTTTTCTTTTTTCCATTATTATCACACAATATTTACTAATAATTGAGAATATGTAAAATACGCCAGAAAATAAACCAAAATAATAACAAGCAGTACTGCCACCTTGTAAAACTAATAGATTTTGTTTATATATGGCAGCTCTGATTTTCCGGAACATTTTTTTGCAATGGGTGAATCGTGCTGCAGAAAACTATCAGTAAAAAAATTTTTGTCCAGCTTTAGAGTTGGGTTCATGAGCTCTTTTAAGAGAATGCTCTTTTTAGTTCAACTCTTTTCAATGAAATATGTCTTTCTTTTAGTTCAATAGTTCGGTGCTCCGTATATAAAATTATTGTCAATGAACGGCTCTGTGTCAGCTTTCATGAAAAAAAAACCAACACAAAATCGTTATAAACAAATGAATTAAAAATCCAAGGAGAAAAATTAAAAGTGAGATTAAAAATATTTAGGATGTCATAAAAAAAAAAATTTTATTGAAAAGAAAAAATGATTTAGTTGTGATGAATTTCGATTGCTTTCATATATTTTTTTTCATTTCATATCAAATCATCTATTTTAACACCACAAAAAAAAAAAAAAAATTTATCAAACAAAAAAATGTTGTATTTTTTATGTCAAATTGATCCAGAACTTTTTGGATACATACAAGAAAAAAGAAACATGAACGAAAAGAAAACAAAGACAAAATAAAGGAACATGAACTACGGAGCTAAAAGAGTAGAGTTGAGTTCATGAGCTCTTTTGAAAGAGTGCTCTTTTTAGTTCAGCTCTTTTTACTGAAATATGTCTTTCTTTTAGTTCAATAGTTAAGTGCTCCGTAAATAATATTTTCAATTAACGGCTCTGTTCAGGTTTCATGATAAAAAAAAGCAAAACAAAAATGCTGTAAACAAATGAAAAGTACAATTATTATAAGAATTAAGAAAAGGTGAGATTAGAAATGTTCAGGGGCGATGAAAAATAGTTTTTATTAAAAAAAAAAAGATATATTTGTGATGAAGTCTCGATGTTTTTATATTCAATTATGGTCGCATATCATATCATTTATTTTTATAATACAAAAAACCAAAGTAAAATTGTGTTGTCTAATATTCTGAATAGTTGTATTTAACATAGATATGTACTTTTTACGTAAAATTCTGGCAGCTCTGTTTGACTACTTCCGTTTACATATCTACCAGAAAGAAAGAAACAAACGAAAAAGAAAACTTGAAGACAAAAGGAAGAAACATGAGCTGCGGAACTAAAAGAGCTCGCAGAAATGATCGGCTCACTTAGCTCCCTGAAGTGAATAGTTCATATCTACCAGAAAGAAAGAAACATAAACGAAAAAGAAAACTTGAAGACAAAAGGAAGAAACATGAACTACGGATCTAAAAGAGCTCGCAGAAATGATGGGCTCACTTAGCTCCCTGAAGTGAATAGTTCAGTGACACTAGTTCGCTCGCGAACTACCCAACTCTATAAAAGAGCTCGCTGAACTGATCGGCTCACTTAGCTCCCTCAAGTGAATAGTTCATTTGTACTAGTTCGTTCGCAAACTACCCAACTCTACAACTCATGTTTTGAATTATATACAAATATGTTCGCTTCCTTGCAATTTTTTTATTACTTAATTTAATCATTTTTGTAAGCATACACACAAACTGATTCCGTACAGAAAGGGCGTTGAGTTTCGTACTTTGCTTAAGCAACCGACATTAGACATTAAGTACATTATAGTTGTAGACATATGATTCTATATGTTCGCACAGTTGCTTAGGCTAGCTTAATTCAGTTTATGGACATTATAGTTAGGCCTCAAGACGTAAAAAAGTATGAAACACACCCATATGACACAGAGTCGGTACTTTGCAATTGAAAACTTTAAATTTTGCAGCGAGTAAATGAAGAAACAAAACTAGGGCTTGACACAGGCTGACATACAACTATTTTTTACTTATTTTCGTTTTTTATTTCTTTTCAGCACACATGTATTATTTGGTAGATCGCACAATTGTGTATGATATTGATCAGGACATGAATCATTTTGATCGTGTCTATCTACCTTAAGAGCGTTTCAGACTATTTATCACGGCTTTGTAGCGTTCGCCAGTAATAGTAACAGTATTGGCGATGGGCTCCTCAAAAAAAAAACGGTCTAATCACATTTCCCTCGGGAACACCGCGGCAAAAGATAACCGTGAGTGCATGTAACGGCTTTTCATGCCCCAGAAGCGAAGATTTTGTTTATTGATGTAACCGTTTAAATGAAAATGCGCTTCATCGCTCATGGAGACTTTCAACTCAAAGCCGTAGTTACAAAACACAATTATTCCACGCTCTTACTGAGTATAACACTACGTTGTTTGTCTATATTCTGCAGCTGCCTAGTTCACAAATGTCAAATATGATTTTTTTTTTTTTTTTTATCTGGGACCAGTACTCAGGGGATGACCCCTACATATGCAGCGCACTGTACTGGAACTGGGAAAATAGGGTATGATGATGAGGAAAGAGGGAGTAGTGTTCGCGAAATGTTAACGATAACAACACGAAAGACTGTAACAAACTCTATTGCAGCATTTAAAATGTTGGAATTAAATTAGTTAAAACTGATCAGTGCCCAGTGTATATACCTTCGACACTGCTCAGATTAGCAAAATTTAGTCCAACACCTTCCACACTACAAGGTAATGAAATTCATTAAAAAATAATATTAATATTGAACATATAAAGAAAACACGGACAACGGTGAAAAAAAAAACATAAAAAAAGAAGAAACACGTGTACACATACTGCTACCTATTCCGGTGCACTTTTATTTAATACGAAATTAGTAATAAACATACATATGTATATGTAGAAAATACGGACAACGGTAAAAAAAGAGAAAAAACAAAAATAAACATGTGTACACAACTTGCTACCTATTACGGTGCAATTTGGTTTCATACCAATTTAATTAATGAACATACACATATTGGAAATACGGACAGCAGTAACAAAAGACGTGTGCACCTGATGAGAGACAAAACACTACTACCATAATTGACATAAAGCGCCATTTGCAAAATCTATTACATCTACAGGTTGATTAATTTTGTGACACCCGTTATTAGAATGTTGTTATTATTAATGTATAAATAATATATATTAATAATAATTATAGTTTATGGTTTTTGACTGCGTATTTAAATACAAAATTAGCTAATTTTCAATTAAATTTAAGTTGTATATAAATGCAAGTCCAGTTTATCAGTCTTAAATAATTGTTCTCATATAAATGCGATGAAAGTGTGGCAGCTTTACTTAAATTTTGTTATTGGAAGAATAGAAAATTTCCTAAAGAAAAAAATTAAATTTTTAGTTTAGTCCAATTTTGTACTGAAAAACTGATTTTTGTATTTAAATGGAACTTAAAGCTAAATAACATTTAAATACGAACTCAAAAACTGGGCCTAACTATGCCAAGTGAAGTAAATAAAACTATTTTACTATTTTGTTATGTAAATTTTCTGGCCAATCGATAGCAAGTCATACAAATAAATAAAATAAAATTATTAAAATTTCCATCAAAATATTTACTTGATAATCGCCACAAAAATAGACAAGGAAGATAACAAGCACTCCACGGCCAACCAACCAGTTGGTCAGACACTCGACCATCTAAATACATACAGAAATACATACTAAAATAATGCAACACTGGAGATCTAGCGAATATTTTGTCTGATGCTTTTGGCGAAGAAGGAAAAACTTGGTGCATGGCATGCATGCACTTGTGGTGCATTTTAAATAAATTAGTAATAGAACCAGTGCAACAAGTGGCAGGCGACGAAATTATCGTACACTTGTGGTATATACACAGATAAAATATTTTCTTAATCAATAGACTGATATATGGACTTTTATATTTTTTAAAAAAAGCACCAACAGCATCATTACCCAGTTGACCAAATACAGAAAAGATATCATGTATATCACAACCTTTTTTTTATTTTGGACCATTACTGAGGGGATGACCCTGACAAATTCAGTGCATTGTACTGGAACTAGGAAAATAGGTTATGATGAGGAGGAAAGAGGGAGTAGTGCACGTGGAGGTTTAACTCTAACAATAACAACACGAAAGATTAAAACAAAATCTATTACAGCATTTAAAAGTTGGAATTAAATTAGTTAAAACTGTTCAGTGTTCGCACAATTTGGTCCAACATCTTCCATACTACAAGGTAATGAAATGCCTACAAAAGAAATTAATAATGAACACATAAAGAAAACATGGAGAACGGTAAAAAAAAGAAATACTTGCTACCTATCCCGGTGCAATTTGGTTTCATACGAAGTTAGTAATGATAATTTGAGTTCTTAGGCTTCAAACTCTAATGTACAAATAAAATTGTTTCGCACGTATACACACACACACATGCTTTCCAAACAGTAAGAACGCAACAACAATTTTGCGTTATTTAAATTATGTATGTTTGTTTGTGTATTATGTTTTTAGCTTTATGTTGTTTGTGTGGATTTGCGTGTACCCTTATAACAAGCAGATTAACGACTGCACAGTGGGTTAGAAGCAATGCAAATTTGAAGCAATATTAATATAATATACATTAATTTTTAATAGTAAGTTAATCATTTAAACAGACTTAGATTTGTTTTGACGATCGTATGTGTATAGATTAACTACTTAATTGGGTTGTGAAATGCAGAAGAGTTTATGAGGAAACTTTTTTATTTAATCGTATAATTCTCAACAGATTTTTTTATACATATGGCTCAAAAGAAAAAATATCTATAACTTCGCTATTGCGTTACAATTTTGTCTTACTTTTCAGATTGCTACAGTTGTGAATTTAACTTACATCAGCACCTGTCATAACAAATTTGCCTCATAGATAAATCTCTTGTTTAAGAGTTCGGGCCTTTTAGTCCCTCCTGTATGCAATTTCCCAACAGTCAACGGAAGACGAGCTTCCAGCCCACTAAAAGCATCAGCCCTTAAACCATCTCACCCGTCTAACCATCATTCTTACAGTTGAAGTATCTGTTGCAATACAACACAACTAACGGGTTGTTACCCCGCTATAAAAGCCATGCGCCACACAATTATCAGGGATACTAACTCCCTCTTCCTGCGCCTTTAGGTTTAAACCATAGCCAAAACGTTCCAGCCAAAATAGGCACCTCAACCATGATCAGCCCGCGTTGAACTGCAAGCAGAGCCACCCGGAGGCCATGCTGATCCTCGTTCTTCAAATTTAAATTCTGGGCAAGGGTTTCGGAAGCCAACACAACATAAGTCATGCAGCTTCCTATTGTTTTATTTGATACAACAATGAGGGACTCCTTCTCCTCCATGTCCAAGCAAACAGAGTGTTTGGTTTACGCCAAGGTAAAACTTCTTATGCGGGGTGTTAAGATTGTTACAATAAGAAGAGAAATTTTAAACTAAATGATATAATTTTCCAGACAGCATGCAGACGTTCAGTTATTTTAATGCAACGGGAAAATCGCCGTATTTCCAGTAATATAATTAGACTACTAGGGATAATGGTAAATCGTCTGACGTAAAGTCTGACAAAGTCAGTTCTCGTATGGGAAGAACAAATTGCATAAATTTTCTTATTAAATGTAGGTTAGTGCTACTGGTCTTCCCTGATAACTATTAGGCATGCTAGTTTTTGAAAAGCTGATTATACCCCCCCGAAGTGCTGTTGACTTGGAACAGATAATTTTAATGTAAGGAACTGGTAGTGATGATTATGCAGGTAAATTGTTTAAGGGCTGATGCTTTCACACACTGCCAACTGACAGTCTGTGGAATTGCATACAGTCTGTGAGCCTTGCCAGACTCATCAGCGATGCTGATGAAACGTGAATATTTCACTCCGTAGAGTTGGATCATCGTCAGATAAAGCCGTCTAGTCAAGTGCTAATGTAAATCAATTACACACCTGATTTATCCTGCAGTCATTTTGACAAATGTAACGATGACGTGACCACTGGGGATGCAACCCGCAGTAAAAAGTGCTCTGGGGCAACTTTGCAACACTAAAACGTACGAAATAATTTTAATTTACTTTTGCAAACATTGAAAAACTCACTAACATTTGTTCGTACATGAGTCCGGTTATGAGGAAAAAAATTTCAAATTGAATTATTACCTTTTAAAGGCATATGTCGCAGTGGTATCCGGTTGTTGAAACAGACTTACAAGTGCTGGTTTTGTTTTGCTAACTGCCTGCCGCTATTGCACTGAATTGAATTGCTACGAAAATTATTTCCAAATAAGTAAAACATTTCAAATCTACGCACATTATTTTTTTCGAGATGAAATAATTTAAGTTTTTCAGATAGTATTTACATATGTATGTTTATGAAGTATTTTTTCTTTGCCTTTTATATGCACATCATTCATTCGCTGTTGCGTTGCGATTATATTTGCATAAGAAGACAAAAATTAAAGGGGAAAGCAACCCTGAGGAAGCTATAAAAATATGTATTTGTATCATTTTTCGTCAGTACATATTAATATTTGAATATAAATAATAAAAAAATTGATTTACTATATAGTTACATAGAAATATGTTCGTGTTATACATTGCGCTGATGGACAAATGGGCAAATTCAATGAAATACCAATTAACTTCAAAACAATCGATAAGTATGATTATGTTTTTTTTGCTTTTCAGAAAGGCAAAAATTTCACATCTAATAATATTTAAATTTAAGGAAAATTTCTAAAATATATTACACTGTCTGTAGATCCTTTTAAATGGATCAGCATTAGATTAATTTGACACCAATTCAAAGTACGCTGATGGACAAATGGGCAAATTCTATGAAATACCAATTAACTTCAAAGCAATCGATAAGTATGACTATGTTCTTTATGCGTAAGCTATGTACACACGGTTGTCAGATGTTACAATATTGTAAGATCTGGCAACATGCCGACAATGTAGTGACAATGAAAAATTGTCCCGCAGAAGTAAATTGTGTGTTCAGACGATCGTAAGAAAATCGTACAATTTCATTGTCAGACTATGGTCTCACAAATGATTCATCTGACAACAAAAATTGTCAGTTCACACGGTTGTTAGATTGTTAGATGAAACAAATTGCCAGACATTTTGTAAGGCATTGCCACTTATATATATCAACACCCATCTGTTTGGCGGTGTTGCCCATCAAACTTTTTTCTGACAATGATGCCATTGTCAGGTGCATTAGTTTTATACATCTGACAATGAAAACTGAGCTTACAATACCAACCAATTATCTGGCAATGCCGACGAAGACTGTTCTCACGATTGTCAGATGCGTGACAACATTGCCGTCTTACAATTGATTGACAATGGTTTTTCTGACAACGTTGTACGTTAAAAATTGGCAGTTCACACGATTGTAATACATTTTCAGACAATTTTACTGGCAATATTGTAAGATCTGACAACCCTGCGTACGTAGCTGTAGCTTTTAAAAGTTACAGCTAAATAAGTGCAAGACGACTGGTGTATGACAGATGGCCCAGTAGATTTTAATGAAGACTATGGAGGCCAAATAATACACTTCATTGTATACAATTGTTATGTGTTACATATATTGGAAGCAAAATTACAGGCGAATATTCCAAGACGGATCTAACAAGGGTAGTATAAAGCTGCTTTGTAACATAGCGAGTATTAAACTCCTTAGCGTATCGTTTAATAAAACTGGAAACACGTCGTGCTTTATTTACTTTACTTACTGCCACTGAAATTTGTTTAATAAAATTAAGCTTAGCTTCCAACAAAACTCCCGGATCCAAGTTCGAAGATGCTCTCTTTACATGGCAATTTCCCAATGAATAATTCATATTAATGTATGATCGTTTGCAGGATCTTAAATATCCAAAAGAATTCAGGTCTTTCAGAAAGCAGAGTGTCCTAGCTACGAATACGAAAAGGCAAAACCAGCTCCATGGAGGGGGACAGGAGAGGGAGGCAAAGTTGACGGACAATAGGGTATCTATGAAGTTCTAATTTATTGATATACTTAGCTGCGTACTTTGAAAATCCGTCTTGTACTAGAGGCATGGTTAGGTCCTTGTGAATTCGCGAGTTGTTTACGTACCATGGAATTGCATTGATTGTACGGAAAACTGAATTTTTTCAATGTTTGATGCAGCGACAAGCCATATAATGGAGTGCCGCAGCTACACTTCAACTGGTGTTGGATGGCAAAAGTTTGCAACTCAACTTTTAGGCGACATTCCTGCGTACCTTTATTGGCACTGATTTTATGGGGTGGTTAAATTTTATGTGCCGATGTTGAATGTGAATCACCTAAACTTCAAGTTTTTCTGCATTTCATTCGACATTTCTCAATTTCAGAGCATGCTCAGAATGGTGGCAAGAAGTGGCACCAGTGCATGATCAATTTTCGAAGAAAATCATCTTGAGTGATGAGGCACATTTTCACCTCATGTCGCATTTGGGCGAATGCTAATCCAAGAATGATTGTCGAAAAACCAATGCGTCCACAAAGAGTGACTTTTTGGTGCAGTTTAAAGGCTAGCGGCATTATCGGACCGTACTTTTTCCAACATGGAGCCGGTCAGTCAGCCAAAAATTTTTGTTATACTGTCACGTTTCAAAAGAGAGAACCATGAACCAATTTGGTCCCGTTGTGTTGTGTGCTTAGCTTGGTCAGTAAAATGTTTGTAGACAGCAATCCTTTAATAAATATATAAAGTATTAAAATTCTGGTGAACTAGATATTAAATATACTTTTCTTCTATAAATCGAAAGAAGTCAGTATTCATTTCATATACCAATATAATATTATTGGGCACAATCATATAATAAAATATTGTAATATTGATTACAAACATAAATTTCAATAATAGAATGTTGCAATTAGCATATTGTCTCCACGATCAAACATTTCTTAGATGCGGTCTCAAATGGTCCATGGCCTAAGCTCAAAATAAAACAGAAATCTAATTGGTAGAGTCAACTCAGTGCTTAAATTGCTTTTACATTAGGTCCGCTTACACATGGCCGCTTAAGTATTCCAGCGGTGTTACCTTCCTTTCGCCTTAAGAAATCTGCTTGCCTCTTAATAAGCAAAACACAAGTCGTACCAAGTATTAACAGTTGTAACACTTGGCACATGGTGCGTTCGTTATTAAGACTTCAGCTTATTGCTTTAGTTACTTTTGCTTTTCTTAAGCTTTTTCCAGCCACATCATCTACGTTGGCTCAAAAACTGTGTTCGCCAGAGAGAAGTATGATGTCTGCTGATTTTAGTTTTTCTGGTTTCATGTGTCAGTGCATCAAATGCAAATATGGTTTGATTTGCGAGAGACATGACATTTAAGTGATGTCTAAATTAAGATTTAAATAAGTTTGTTTTTAACTTTTCAATTCAATTTAATTTTTCATATAATACATATGTACATTATTTAACAGTCTCGTCTTTATAAAGCAGTATTGGTTTTAAGCGCATTACTCACAGAATACATTAGAGTACATTAGAGTGGTTCGCTTTCCATAAAAAAAATTGTGTTAGTAAAGATAGTAAAAAAACAATTTCTAACCTGATTTGTTATATTTTGACACACCTACGAATTTCGACTTTTTAGTATTTTGATCACTGTGTCGTCGGCTTTCGTCCGATCAGAACATTTATACAGGGTGCCCTAGAACTCAACATCAAGCCGAAACAGGGTAACAAGATTAATTGTAACCATCGTGAGAAAAATCAGATAAAAATCCAAAAAAATGCAAGGGCTTATGTGAATAAAAAACATTTGAAATGAGCGAAATGTAATTTTAGATTTTTTTTCTGATTTTTCTCATGAAGGTTACACTCTATATACCGGTGTTGATGACTCTGCAAAGGCTGAATTTCTGTATTTAGTAGTTTTTACTAACATGTCAAATTCTTGCCATGACTTTTAAAAACTAGGTTCAAAAATATTTTGCCTTAGGTTTGTATCCAAACAAACGAAATTTTTAAAAGTTATGACTGGAATTTGACAGGGTAGTGAAGAAAAATAAAAAATAAATAAAGACAGAAATGTAGCCCTAACACGACGCATGGGACACCGGTATATAAAATGTTATGATCGGACTAAAAATGGCGGCACAGTGATCAAAATACTAATTATTTTTGGAATTGTTTTTTTATTATCAGCCCAATTATGAATAAAAATTCCGTGGGAATTTTATCACTTTTCCCTTTTCTCCAATTATGAACAAAAATTAAGTATTAGGAATATCAACACCTGAATTCTTACGATTAAGTTAACGAAAGTTGTGCTTTGCTCTTTAATTTGAAGTGAAAAGAGTACATTATGTGAAAAATAAATTGCGTGAGGAATAAATTCCGAGAGAAATAAATTCCGTGAGAATATTCATAATTGGGCTGTATATTTAATACTTGCGTCTGATTGGCAAATTTTTTTTTCGAACCACTCTAATGCATTGTACATATATATGTATGTTGTTTATTGAGCTATTGTTTGCTTATTCCACATTGATATAAATTAAAATTGGTTGAGCTTCTGCTGACAATTAAACGACATTTGAGTGGATTTTAAGACATTGTCAAGTGGACTGGTCAAGTGATTTGGCCACAACTAATTGGAGTACGCAACACATTAATTTTAAGATTGCTGTGTTTACATATGTTTTGACGTTTTTGAATAATTTTCCGAAAGCATCTAAGTGAAGTCCAGAGCAAAGGAAATGTGACTTACGCTGTGTCTTCACGTGCCATCGACTTGAACATGACATGAACATAACGTCGGCAGAGCGAATGTAAAAATAAGTTCATGTTCTTGATGTGGCAAATACGTATGTTCGGTTTTACCTTATCAAAGTGTGCGCCATTTTGTGTATTTTTGTACCTGATGACCAACTTCATGGCCATATTCTCGAGCATCGATGTCAGAGCATGAACGAAACATGAACATGAGCGGTCCACATTAGCCATTTGCGATGTTCGCCATGATGCCTCATACCATGTTGATGGCTAATGCAGACCCTCATTACGGCCATATCGCTGAGTCAATTCCGTTTCCAATGCCTCGTTTCTGTATTACTCACAAGAAACAAAGGAATTGACAGAAAAACTATACGAATTGAAACAAAAAATGGAGTTTTTCACACAAATGTTTCTGTATCTTTGAGAAGCGAGAAATATCTGTAAAAATAGCTTTTTCGACGTAATTCATTGGAAGTTTGTGAGTAAACTTGTTTCTGTATTAAAATTTTGTGAGAAATTCACGCTATTGACAGCTCTAGCGAGCGAAATAAAAGAGTTGCGGAAGTTATAAATTTAAAAAATATATAATTGACAAAATGGATGCCAAAAGTATAGAAAAGCTTTTAAATATTTATACACATATTGCCGTATTCATAAAAAATAATTTGCAATTGGTAAAAGTTTACCTGACATACATACATACATATTTTTACACACAATTTGTCAATTAAACCTTTATTATGTGTAAATTATTTTTTATGAATACAGCAGATAATAGTTGTGTTTGATGTCGTTACCGCGGGAACCCGCGGGCTCCCATTTTGCACGAAAAGTGTTTCTTGTGTTAAAAATTATGCAAATTGGGTAAATGAGAAAGCTTCTGAGAGAGTAATTTGTGTTACTCATTTTACCAGACTTTACCCGCACTTTTTTTCCGTGCAAAATGGTAAAATTGTTAAACCATTTTATCAGCTGTTTGTTATTTATGAAAATGAAATAGCAAAGTGCAAATCATAAAAAAACATATTTGAAAATATAACAATACGTCATATTTAAATAAGTTATATTTAAATTAATTATTTTACGTTTTTATCTATCTCAAAATATTTAAATAAATTGGCAAAAATATTTGCTTGAATTACAACAGAGCTGTCAACTCAGCGCTTTTCACACTGATATTAGTGTTTTTAAAAATCGCACAAAGAATTTTAAATCAATGCACGATGCTTTTATTTAATTTTTAGAGCACTTTCTTTTAATAGGATTCAAACAATCTGTATTGTTAGCTACATATTTAAAAAACTTTGTTTATATATATTTTTGCATTTCGTTTTGGCTTTTCAATAAATTGTTGCTGGCACTAATCTCGATTTATCGTACCAAAATTTTACAAATTTTATTTGACATCAATATTTTGCTAATAAAAAAAATTGATGTTATATGAAATTTGTTAAAACCACATTATTTTAGTGATCAAAATACTACCCATTAGTTACATTTTGAACATAAGCCATACTAAAAAAAATAAAATTTTCCAAAATTGACGCATAAACAGTCAGTTAATAGCTTACGAACAGTTTTTGTTTGCTAGTAGGCTGTGCATAAACGTAATAATTGAAAACTAATTTACTTTTTAAATCGAACCAAATTCGAAAAATAACTAAGTGATAATTAGTTATTTTTCTCATAAATGTAAAAAGTTAAATTTTTTTATTAAAGTGATATTATAAAATAAATCTGTTTGTTAATTTTATATAATAATAAACATTTTCAACTACGTGTATTTTTGTAAAAGTACGCGTTTTTATTAGATATCAGTGCATTATAAAATTTAGAAGTTGAGAATACTGAATTTTAAAATTGTATAAATAAACAACAGCTGTTTTTGTTTTCATATTTAATTTCGGGCTCGAAATGTGGTTTTTTATATTCCAGCAATTTTTGGCTAATTTGTTGCTTTCTGAGAGTATTTTTTGATTACTCTCATTTTACCGGACTTTACCCGGAATTTCCTCGAACAAAGCTAATGAATGAAGTTCATTTTTCATTTCGTCTTTTTATTTTAGAAAATTGAAAGAATTTCCAAGCAGCAGAATCTTTTTTATTTTTATAATGAATAAATAAAAATTATGAATTAAAATTTTTTTTGGTTTTTTCTTTATTTTTTAATATTTATCTACATACATACAGTATGGTAAATTAAAAATTTAATGACAAAATCTTAATTTTAGTCTGTCTCGAATGCGAGAACCTTCATCGGTATAGGAATTGAAAAAGGATCGGTTGCATCCCTTAATATCTGCCTGTAAATGCGTAACATGTTTCGCTACAAAACTTTACATTATTGAAAGTTTTTATGTTTCTTAAATTTTCTTTTCGTTCGATAATTTTTTCCTATATGCTTCTTCTTATATGTTTATTTTTGCATTTTGACAGCTGCTTAATGGAAATATTCCAATAAAAACGTAACTAGTGTTGCCTCTTTTCGATTTAATATACAGAAACGCTGTTTTTCTCGATAGTCGAGAAACGGTGGAATTTTATATTCAAGGTTTTTTGGTTTGTACATGTGTACATCGGGTTTTAGTTCAAGTTTTTCCTTTCTTAAGTTTTTTTTAAGAAGGATTTTTTTACAATACAAATTTGCTGTGATCAATAATTATTGATTGAAGAAGAGAAGAAAAATAATAATCAAATCTTGAGCTGGGGGACAACTAGCTGTTTCGTAGTCGCTACACTACTCATCAGCACCCATTGGGATTTGAACTCGGGTCATGACGTATCATGATCTGCTGCTTTAACCACTCGGGTGGAATTTTATGTTTCATAGTTTTCGATGCGAGAAGCTTCTCACTAATATTAAAAAAACGAGGCACAGATTTCATTTGGTTTTTTTTTTGAGAAAGCAAAGAAAGTAGTTTTTCGGAATGAGATCGTGCTTAGCAAATGATATTAATTTTATAATTTTTGTAAAATATAACGTTCCAAGAAATGTCTTTACAAAACTCAAAATTACTGAAACTATTTATCACCTCTAAGTGAAAAAGGTCCCCTGTCACAAGACTACTTAATGTAGAAGGTTCAAACTTTGTAGAGACATATTTTTTATCAATATAAATATAATTGTTTGATCAAAAAGAAATAGAATCCGTCAATCAAGGGGTCTGCTGTTCCTGTAAGAAAAATATTTAGTGACCTGTTTATTCAGAACTTTTAAAATTACAGTTTTTAGACTTTTTACAGCCCTTTTTCGTATCAGTAAGCATATCCTCGATGGAATATAATAGGAGATGTGTTCTTCACATAAAAACGAGCTATCATCATTTAACAATTTACAACAGTATAGTTATAGTACCAAAATAATAAATTTTTATTTATATATAGTTTATAAAATGTTAATATTAATTTAAATCAATAGGTAATACCTAAAAAAACTGAAAATAGCAAATGTATACTTATTCAATATACATACATTAACTCATATTTAAGTACTAAAATGCATAAAAAATTCTATTTGCGACCCAAATAAACTTTTGCTATGAAATAGACTTTAAATTTATAATTTGACTGCAATTGATCGATTTTGACTGCAATTATTTGTAGTACTGTGTAATCCCAGTAGCATGCAGTTATCATCATTTAAAAGCCTAAGGCCCAATTTTTGAGTTCGTATTTAAATACAAAATTAGTTAATTTTCATTTAAATTTAAGTTGCACTTAAATACACCTTCAGTTTTTCAGTGTAACTTTTTTGTTCCAATTAAGTTGGGTTGAAAATATGGTAGCACTATAAAATGTAAAAAAAAATATCGATAGCTTTGAATAAAACAGCTGCTTTATTCATACAAAAGGCATTTGACGAAAAGTCTTGTGTAAAGTTTTAAGTTTTTTTAAATATGTAAATATTATACTGTGATAAATAAATTTATACTGGTTTTTACTGAAACAATGGAAAAAAGAAGTCCAAATTTTACATCCATTGAGATAGACTTTTTATTGGCTGCTGTTAAAAAACACAACAATATAATAGAAAGCAAGAAGACGGATAGAGTGGGCGCTGAAGAAAAGTTGAATGCTTGGAAAAATATAGAGCGTGAATTTAATAGCAAATTCACTCAAACTTTCCGGTCGCACAAAGTCCTTAAGACTAAATATGGTAACATAAAGGCCACTGCCAAACAAAATTTTGCTTTTGATAAAAGGCAAACTTATGCTACTGGTGGTGGGCCACAACAGCCATCAACAACAATCGCTACAGATCAAACTATTTTGGAAATATGCCAGGAGGCACAAATTCTGGGGCAGAGATCCAGTTACGACTGTGATGCTAACGAAGATGGTAAGTTCTGATATACATAAATACATTGATTTGTACATAACATATTTATAATTTGTAAAATAAAATAATTGTTTTCTAACTTTTCAGATATTGAATTCATAGAAGAATTTCTCGAAGAAGATGGCGATAAAAAAGAAGGGGAAGAAATCCCTATTAAAAAGAAGTTGATGGTAAGTTTTTATAGGAAATCAACTTTAAATTATTTCTAATATACTATGTGCTATGTTTCCTTTTTATAGGCGACACATCTTGGGTGAAATACGCTCCAAAGATGCTGAAAAAGCCACTCAACAGAGCTCTGAAGCAGCCAAATCATCGCGATAGCTGGGAAAAAGTTGCAGATTTAAAAATTGAGAAGCAACAATTGGAAATTAAGTTTCTGAAAGAGAAACATAGTTTGGAGGTGGAAAAGCTGCAACTGGAAATAAAATTGTTGAAAATGCGAACAGCGGGGCAACTAAGAAGTGACCAAAAACATCATCTGCCACCAGTAACTTTTCTTTGCCGCTTATCAGAAGCAAAATTTTGTTATGTAGTGCCATTGTTATTGTTACCCAGTTAGTTTTAGGGACTTTCGTGCAATTTATTATTTTTATACCCTTCACAAAAATGTAAAGGGTATATATAAGTTTGTGATTCCGTTTGTAATTTCTACAGTTTTTTTTTGCGACCGTATAAAGTATATATATTCTGAATCAGAATTAATGGAAAAGTCGATTAAGCGATGTCCGTCTGTCCGTCTGTCCGTCTGTCCGTGTGTCCGCTGTTGAAATACCGTTTCTGAGAAAACCATAAGACTTAGAAACTTTTTTCTTTCACCATTCTTTTACCCCATGGATTCATGGGTTTGCTATTGAAATTCAGTAATATCGGTCCACGTATAGCTGAGATATATTCAAAATTCCGAAAAAAGCCATTTTTTTTTGCATTTTTGTATGAAAATTTTTGAAAACAAAAGTTGTTCGTTTTGCTTCAAACTTCACACACTTATTAAGCATGGTAACTAAAAGACAACAAATTTTTTTTTCAGATATCGGTCCATATATACCCGAGATATAGCCCAAATCGGATTTTAATGAAAATGTCGCACAGGCGAAGCTAAATAACTTTTTTTTGCTCAAAAGCAGTTCTGGTAATAAAATTAAGTTACATAAATATGGAAAATGAAAATTTCCGATATCGGTCCATATATACCCGAGATATAGTTCAAACCGGGGTTTCCATGAAAATGTCGCGTAAGCGAACTTAAACAACTTTTTTGTGCTCAAAAGCAGTTCTGGTAATCAAATAGGGTTAAATAAATATGAAAAATGAAAATTTTCGATATCGGTCCATATATACCCGAAATATAGCCTAGACCGGGGTTTTCATGAAAATGCCGCGTAAGCGAACTTAAACAACTTTTTTGTGCCCAAAAGCAGTTCTGGTAATGACATTAGGTTACATAAATATGGAAAATGAAAATTTCCGATATCGGTCCATATATACCCGAAATATAGCCTATACCGGGGTTTTCATGAAAATGCCGCGTAAGCGAACTTAAACAACTTTTTTGTGCTCAAAAGCAGTTCTGGTAATGAAATTAGGTTACATAAATATGAAAAATGAAAATTTTCGATGTCGGTCCATATATACCCGAGATATAGCCCAAATCGGGTTTTTCATGAAAATGTCGCGTAAGCGAACTTAAACAACTTTTTTGTGCTCAAAAGCAGTTCTGGTAATGAAATAGGGTTATATAAATATGAAAAATGAAAATTTTCGATATCGGTCCATATATACCCGAGATATAGCCTAGACCGGGGTTTTCATGAAAATGCCGCGTAAGCGAACTTAAACAACTTTTTTGTGCTCAAAAGCGCTTCTGGTAATAAAATTAGGTTACATAAATATAGAAAATGAAAATTTCCGATATTGGTCCATATGTACCCGAGATATAGCCCAAATCGGGTTTTTCATGAAAATGTCGCATAAGCGATCTTAAAAAACTTTTTTTTGCTCAAAAGCAGTTCTAGTAATGAAATAAAGTTATATAAGTATGGAAAATGAAAATTGTCGATATCGGTCTATATATACCAGAGATATAGCCTATACCGGGGTTTTCATGAAAATGCCGCGTAAGCGAACTTAAACAACTTTTTTGTGCTCAAAAGCAGTTCTGGTAATGAAATTAGGTTACGTAAATATGAAAAATGAAAATTTCCAATATCGGTCCATATGTACCCGAGATATAGCCCAAATCGGGTTTTTCGTGAAAATGTCGCGTAAGCGATCTTAAACAACTTTTTTTTTGCTCAAAAGCAGTTCTGATAATGAAATAAGATTACATAAATACGGAAAATGAAAATTTCCGATATCGGTCCATATATACCCGAGATATAGCCCAAATCGGGTTTTTCATGAAAATGTCGCGTAAGCGAACTTAAACAACTTTTTTGTGCTCAAAAGCAGTTCTGGTAATGGAATAGGGTCATATAAATATGAAAAATGAAAATTTTCGATATCGGTCCATATATACCCGAGATATAGCCTAGACCGGGGTTTTCATGAAAATGCCGCGTAAGCGAACTTAAACAACTTTTTTGTGCTCAAAAGCAGTTCTGGTAATGAAATTAGGTTACATAAATATGAAAAATGAAAGTTTTCGATATCGGTCCATATATACCCGAGATATAGCCTAAACCGGGTTTTTCATGAATACGCGGCGTAAGCGAACTAAAACAACTTTTTTTGCTTAAAAGCAGTTCTAATAGCAAAATAAGGTTATATAGGTATGGAAAATGAACATTTCCGATATCGGTCCATATATACCCGAGATATAGCCTAAACTGCGGTTTTAATGAAAATGTCGCGTAAGTGAACTTAGACATCTTTTTTTGCTTAAAAACAGTTCTGGTAATGAAATAGGGTCATATAAATATGGAAAAAGAAAATATCCGATATCGGTCCATATATACTCGAGATATAGCCTGAACCGATTTTTCCAATAACATTTTTTTTTTTTGCTGAAAAGCAGTTCTTGTTATGAAAGAAGGTTACGAAAATAGAGAAAATTAAAATTTCTGATATCGGTCCATATATACCCGAGATATAGCCTAAATCGGGTTTTTCATGAAAATATCGCGTAAGCGAACTTAAACAATTTGTTGTGCTCAAAAGCAGCTCTGGTAATGATATAAGGTTATATAAATATGGAAAATTAAAATTTTCGATATCGGTCCATATATAGTCGAGATATAGCCTAAACCGATTTTTCCATTAAAAAAAATTTTTTTTTTTTTTTGCTGAAAAGCAATTCTCGTTATAAAAGAAGGTTACTAAAATACAGAAAATAGAAAATTCCGATATCGGTTCATATATAACCGAGCATATTTAGGTCACATTTTTAATATACTATACATATTCGTGACTATCGTGAAGGGTATTTTAGATTCGGCCCAGCCGAATATACTACACTCTTACTTGTTTTAACTTTCAATTACATTGCTGTGTTTTTTAAAAGTGGCCAAAGAAAATGTATATATATTGATCTCATTATTTTAAACCTTTTTTATACCCTTCACAAAAATGTTTGTTATAAGTTTGTGATTCCGTTTGTAATTTCTACAGTTTTTTTTGCGACCCTATAAAGTATATATATTCTGAATCAGAATTAATGGAAAAGTCGATTAAGCGATGTCCGTCTGTCCGTCTGTCCGCTGTTGAAATACCGTTTCTGAGAAAACCATTAGACTTAGAAACTTTTTTCTTTCACCATTCTTTTACCCCATCGATTCATGGGTTTGCTATTGAAATTCAGTAATATCGGTCCACGTATAGCTGAGATATATTCAAAATTCCGAAAAAAGCCATTTTTTTTTGCAGTTTTGTATGAAAATTTTTGAAAACAAAAGTTGTTCGCTTTGCTTCAAACTTCACACACTTATTAAGCATGGTGACTAAAAGGCAAAAAAATTTTTTTTTCAGATATCGGTCCATATATACCCGAGATATAGCCCAAATCGGATTTTTAATGAAAATGTCGCATAGGCGAAGCTAAATAACTTTTTTTTGCTCAAAAGCAGTTCTGGTAATAAAATTAGGTTACATAAATATGGAAAATGAAAATTTTCGATATCGGTCCATATATACCCGAGATATAGCCTAGACCGGGGTTTTTCATGAAAATGTCGCGTAAGCGAACTTAAACAACTTTTTTGTGCTCAAAAGCAGTTCTGGTAATAAAATAGGGTCATATAAATATGAAAAATGAACATTTTCGATATCGGTCCATATATACCCGAGATATAGCCTAGACCGGGGTTTTCATGAAAATGCCGCGTAAGCGAACTTAAACAATTTTTTTGTGCTCAAAAGCAGTTCTGGTAATGAAATTAGGTTACATAAATATGAAAAATTAAAATTTCCGATATCGGTCCATATATACCCGAGATATAGCCCAAATCGGGCTTTTCATGAAAATGTCGCGTAAGCGAACTTAAACAACTTTTTTGTGCTCAAAAGCAGTTCTGGTAATGAAATAGGGTCATATAAATATGAAAAATTAAAATTTCCGATATCGGTCCATATATACCCGAGATATAGCCTAGACCGGGTTTTTCATGAAAATGTCGCGTAAGCGAACTTAAACAACTTTTTTGTGCTCAAAAGCAGTTTTGGTAATGAAATAGGGTCATATAAATATGGAAAATGAAAATTTTCGATATCGGTCCATATATACCCGAGATATAGCCCAAATCGGGGTTTTCATGAAAATGTCGCGTAAGCGAACTTAAACAACTTTTTTGTGCTCAAAAGCAGTTCTGGTAATGAAATAGGGTCATATAAATATGAAAAATGAAAATTTTCGATATCGGTCCATATATACCCGAGATATAGCCCAAACCAGGTTTTTCATGAAAATGCCGCGTAAGCGAACTTAAACAACTTTTTTGTGCTCAAAAGCAGTTCTGGTAATAAAATTAGGTTACATATATATGAAAAATGAAAATTTTCGATATCGGTCCATATACATATACCCGAGATATAGCCTAGAACGTGTTTTTCATGAAAATGCCGCGTCAGCGAAATTAAACAACTTTTTTTGCTTAAAAGCAGTTCTGGTAACAAAATAAGGTTATTTAAATATGAAAAATTAAAATTTCCGATATCGGTTCATATATACCGCAGATATAGCCTGGAACGGGGTTTTCATGAAATTGCCGCGTAAGCGAACTTAAACCACTTTTTTTGCTTAAAAGTAGTTCTGGTAATAAAATAAGGTTGTATAAGTATGGAAAATGAAAATTTTCGATATCGGTCTATATATACCCGAGATATAGCCCAAACCGGGTTTTTCATGAAAATGTCGCGTAAGCGAACTTTAACAACTTTTTTTTGATTAAAAACAGTTCTGGTAATAAGATCAGTTTATATAAATATGGAAGATAAAAATTTCCGATATCGGTCCATATATACCCGAGATATAGCGCAAACCGGGTTTTTCATGAAAATGTCGCGTAAGCGAACTTAAACAACTTTTTTTTGTTTAAAACAGTTCTGGTAATAAGATGAGTGTTGAGGACAAGAGCCTTTTCTTGCCCCTTTTTTATAAGTTGATAAATTTACCTTAATTTACCTTTGTTGTTTTTTGCAAGTAAGTCCATATAAGTTTTTATATGTTCATAATTCATTTATTTATAATATTCAATTTATAATTTCAAACGCGCTGGAAGAGCTTGTTGCTTTTACTAAATACATAAGTTTTTAATATGTTTTAACGAGGCAAAATCTTTTCATATCAAAAACAGAATTAATACAAAAAAATGCAAAAAAAAGAGTTATTATTACTTGTCGCGTTAAACAGTAAATTTATCAATTTGTTGTTGCATTTTATTGGTTTGTTCTGTTAACGACAAGTGATCGAATAATGATATGCAATTATCAATTTTTTTTACACATAATTGAAATGAATGTCGCGATAAGCTGTAAATGTTAGTACGCATTTTTATGTTGTTGTTGTATATGTTCTGCTGCAGCAAAAGCAAATGTTTAATGCATTGCTTTTGCCTAAACTTAATATAAACAAAATATATCCATTAAGACCCAGTAGGAAAGTTTAAGTTCTGAAATCCAACATTCTCCCCCCTTTGGAAGCCATGGTTCCAAAATTATTGTCAGGCTAGTTTTCAAGTGGCAACTTGCACAGTTTTGTTACAGCTCTTTTGAAAACACCTTCAGCAGTTTTGACAGAAACAACTCGAACCTGGCCATCTTTACCTGGAAATGTCTCAAGAACTCGGCCAAGTGGCCATTTAAGAGGTGGAGCTGATTCTTCTTTCATTAATACAAGATCATTTGGTTGAAGATTGTTTTGAATGGTGCGCCATTTGGTTCGTTGTTGAAGAGTTTGAAGGTATTCATTGCGCCATCGATCCCAAAATTCTTGGTGAATCCACCTCAACACATTATACCTTTTCAAGGACGCTGGGTTGACATTGGTTACTGTTGGCTCCATTATTGTTTGCAGTGATCGACCAATTAAAAAGTGGGCTGGTGTGAGAGGGCGCAAATCATTTGGATCGCTTGATAGGGGCGTGAGTGGTCTACTGTTAACAATAGCTTCAGTTTGACAGCATACCGTATGAAGTTCGTCAAAGGTTAAAAGATGGGTCCCGATTGCTCTTCGCAAGTAGTGTTTTGTCTGCTTTACTGCACTTTCCCATAACCCACCGTAATGTGGGGAGCGTGGGGGTATAAACTTCCACTCAATGCCTTCCTGTAGACAGCTCTCATGAACTAGCGTGTTATGTTGTTCTGTTAAGAAATGTTGCAACAGTTCTTTCAGTTCTCTATTTGCACCTATAAAATTTGTAGCGTTGTCAGAAAATATCGTAGAACACCGTCCTCTTCGTGCAATAAAACGTTTTAGCGCAGCTATGAAGGCATTGGTAGTTAAGTCTGGCACAAGCTCCAAATGCACTGCTTTGACAGAAAAGCAGATAAATATTGCAATATAAGCCTTTATAGGTGATTTGCCACGTAATTTCTGTGTTATATAAAATGGACCACAGTAGTCTACACCAGACACTGCAAACGGATGGAGTTGACTTACTCTGTCAATGGGAAGTGCTCCCATTACTTGGTGCTCTGTTATTGGACGAAGTCTGTAGCAAAGAATACAATTGTGTATGATATATTTGATGGTTTGTTTAGCCTTGAGTATCCACAGCCTGTCACGAAGTATGTTGATGAGAGTTTGAACTCCGGCATGAAAATTCTTATGATGAAAGTGGCGAATAATTGTGTGGACAAAAATATGTGTTGACGGTAGCACTATAGGGTGTTTTGTAGAAAATGGTAAGTTAGAATTATTCAATCTCCCGCCTACGCGAATCAGTCCATGATGCAAAAAAGGTGATAGCATTACAAGTTTTGATCGGCGGTCAATCTGTTGGTTTGCCTGTAAGCATTGAATCTCTTTATTAAATGAATGACTTTGAATTAAGCGGCAGATCATCCCAAATGATTTCTTCATCTCTTCAGGTTCAATTGGACCTGTTTTGCAGCTTTCCTTTTTTACAACAGAAAACGCAAATCGAGACACATAGACAAATATTCTTAAGAGCTTTTCATAATTGTTTATGTATTTGAGATTATGTAAGATATCATCTTTAAATGCCTTGGTTTTTCCTGCAATTAATGACACTGGACGCATTTCGCTCTTCACTTCATCGGGAATATTGTATATCGTACGTGGCCACGTAGACTCGTCGTCTAACAGAAATTCCGGTCCATGAAACCATAACCTGTTGTCAATTAAGTTATTTATTAAAGCACCACGCGACAGAATGTCAGCAGGATTCATTTGTGATGGAATATGTCGCCAAGTTGAAACTGGAATGTTTTGTTTTATTTTCTCTACTCGATTCTTGACAAAGGTTTTCCATCGTGTTGAGTCTCCAGATATCCAGCATAAAGCGATTGTTGAATCAGACCAGCACGTAATATTTTGAGGAGGGGATGGTAAGATCTTTATCACGGAATTTAAAAGTTGACTTAACAACAAAGCTGCGCATAATTCTAGCCTTGGAAGGCTAACTAACTTCAACGGTGCAACACGTGATTTGGAACACAATAAAGACGAGGTTGTTCCGTTAATGTCGGTTGTTACTGCGTATAAACAAGCACCATAGGCCTTGGAACTTGCGTCTGCAAAAGCGTGAATATTAGTAAGGGTATTAAAACTGACATACCTGGGTAATTGTATTGTTGGTAGCAACTTAAGTTGGTTTTGAATCTCGATCCACTCTATCATAATGTGTTGTGGTACAGACTCATCCCAGTGTAGCTTAATTGACCATATGCGTTGCAGCAATAGTTTGCATCTCACAATTACAGGATTCACTAATCCAAGTGGGTCAAATAGTTTTGCTGTGTGTGAAAGTATGGTTCGTTTAGTGATTTTACTAGTGGAGCATGGATTGTACAAGTAACTAAAATTGTCTTCTTGGGGTAACCATTTTAAGCCTAGTGTTTTGATATATTCAGAATCATCAACTTTGATAATTTCTTCGCGCTCGGAAAATGGGACATCATTTAATATTTGTTCGTCATTGGCAGCAAACTTTCTTAGTGGAAATCCACCGCCTTTTAGTAAGTTGGTAACTTGATTTCGAATTTCAATCACCTCATCGATGCTATTTCCACCCGTCATCAGATTATCTACATAAAAATCTCGTAAGGTAATTTTAGACCCAATTTGATAAGTTAAGGCCTCTTCCTTTGCTAAAGTTTGCAGACACTTAACAGCTAAATATGGAGCACTACTTGTTCCGTAGGTTACTGTGTTTAACACATAAGTTGACAAGTTGCCACTCAATTTATCCCGCCAGATGATGCTTTGCCAACGTCTATCGTTTTCATTGAGCAAGACTTGCCTATACATTTTGGCTATATCTGCTACTAGCGCAAATTTGTATAGTCGAAATCTTAACAAAATCGAAAAAATATCTGCTTGTAGAGTGGGACCAACGCAAAGAATATTATTTAGCGACAAGCCGTTGGATGTCCGGCATGAGCCATCAAAAACCACTCGTAGGCTCGTAGTAGAACTGTCAGGCTTCAAAACGCAATGGTGTGGGATATAATTAAAATGTGAATCAACGCTAGATAAAGCCTTCTCCATGTGACCTAAATCGATGTACTCCTCAATAAACTCAGTGTATTCCCTTTGAAGAGATTGATGTGCAGCCAACCGTTTTTCTAGTGAATAAAATCTTCTTTTTGCAATATCAACTGAACACCCAAGTTCTTCTGGGTTTCTTTTAAAGGGCAGTTTAACTATAAATTTATTTGTAGTTGGGCACCTAGTCGTTGTTTTTTCAAAAAAGAGCTCACACTCCTCTTCTTCAGCTGTGTTAACAACTTCACGACTAGGTTCTTCAATTTTCCAAAACCGTTCTAAAATAGTTTCTAGTATTGGCTCATTTGAATAAGCAAAGTTGTTATATTTAGGTCTTATTGTATTAACTAAACAGTTAAACGTAAATGCACTCTTCGGTGTGTAGATTTCCCTGACTTGTGGATTATTTGCGTTCACACTTTTTATTTTCTGGACATTTTGTAACGAAGTGTGTGAATTAATTTTAGTTTCAACAGTTGTGCCTGTAACAATCCATCCTAAAGTAGTTTTTTGTAGAATTGGCATATTATTGTTTTTAATCTGGCCAACCATCAGCAAATCATAGAATAAACCAGCACCTATAAGCAACTCTATAGGTCCCGGTACATGAAAGTGTTGATCGGCTAGCTTAATGTTAGCTGGAATATTGAAACTAGAAAGGTCTAAGCATGATTGCGGTTGGTATGAGGTTATAGACGGAATAATTACGGCTGTGATGGGCACTGAATACTCATTTGTGGTTGACTTTACGACTACCGAACAGTCGTTGTATGCATCGTATGTGTTGCATGCGATACCTGTAATTGCAATATTTACCTTTTGACGAGGAACGCGTAGATATTGCGCAATTTTTTCAGTGATAAAATGTAATTGGGATCCGGAGTCCAACAAACCCCGTACAACAATGGACCTTCCATTTGCTGCTTGTAGTTCTACTCTCACCGTTCCTAAAATAACGTGGCTTTTTTCTTTTGATACTTGTAGTGATAACGGTGATTCTGCAGTTGCAGACACCATTGTTGACTGCGAAATTGATGAGGGGTGAGTGTCATCCTTATGTAACAGAGTGTGATGAGCTCCCTTGCAGTGCTGACATCTGTTGGTAGATGGACAGCTAGTGGCTATATGGGTGGCACCCAAGCAATTTAAGCAAAGTTTCAGCTTCTTGACATTGCGAAATCTGTCTGGTACAGCCATTTCAATAAATTTTTTACAATGAAAAGCACTATGGGAAGGAGTCATTTTACAGAAATGGCAGCTTGACATTGTAGAGGCAACTGACGACACTTGACGGGTTTTTAATAATGAAGACTGTTTGTTGTTACCGAACCGTACTTGAGACCCAAAAATTGCCTTCTGTATATGCGGTTTGGTGACAATTTCTAATGTTTTACATCTTTTTTCTAGAAAAGATGACAAATCATTCCAATTTGGCAGTGAAAGCTCGTGCGAAGACGAGTCTATTCCCCAGTTGATAAAGACTTCTTCTTCCCACTTAGCTTGAGTTTCTGGATCAAGCTTAGATGTAATCATGTGTAAGATAATACCATCTGATATTTGATTTTTTGAGGCAATTGAGTTAAGAGCGCGAAAGTTAACGTTAACTGAGTCTATTAAATTTCGCACATCCGAAATGTTTGCTTTAGAAAACTCCTTTATATCAAAAAGTTTTTCAATATGGGATTCAAAAATCAATTTTTTGTTGTCATATCTTGACTTTAAAATTTCCAAAGCTTGTTCATAGTTCTCTGGTGTAATGTCTAAGGACTGAATCAACCTAGCAGCGCTATCAGTCAGACACGATCGCAAATATTGAAATTTAGAAATTTCTGACAAGTCTGAATTGTCATGCACTAGCCGGCAAAACATATTGTAAAATTCATTCCAATAATCAAAGTTTCCACTAAACTTTGTTAACTGGAGTGTCGGCAGATTCGGCTTTATTGAATGTTGCATATATGTAGTACCAAATTGAGTGCTGGTCATAGGCTGTCCACCTATATTTGTACCTTGATTCGACAGCCGTTCTAAAATTTGTGATTTTAATTTGAAATATGCCTCTTCAAATTCTGAACGGTGATTCTTATCTAGTTGTGACTCATCAAGTGTTTCGAGTTGAGTTTGAATTGTTTCGAATGATTCCAAATTTCGTTCTAGTAGAGACAATTTAACTTCTAATTGATGATACGAGTAAGCGTCGTACTCCGAAATGTCGCCGGCCTCTTTTAATACTCGTTTCAAGAGATTATTGCGTTGGGATTCCTTGATGTGAATATGCCCACCATCCTCAGTAAATGGAGGGGTTCGCATACCTAAACTATCTTCGTCAGGCATTTCGTGATGAATTTTGTATGATGATGCAGATTCCAGATTATCCATATAATCCGGCTCGAAGGACCGTGTTGAGGACAAGAGCCTTTTCTTGCCCCTTTTTTATAAGTTGATAAATTTACCTTAATTTACCTTTGTTGTTTTTTGCAAGTAAGTCCATATAAGTTTTTATATGTTCATAATTCATTTATTTATAATATTCAATTTATAATTTAAAACGCGCTGGAAGAGCTTGTTGCTTTTACTAAATACATAAGTTTTTAATATGTTTTAACGAGGCAAAATCTTTTCATATCAAAAACAGAATTAATACAAAAAAATGCAAAAAAAAGAATTATTATTACTTGTCGCGTTAAACAGTAAATTTATCAATTTGTTGTTGCATTTTATTGGTTTGTTCTGTTAACGACAAGTGATCGAATAATGATATGCAATTATCAATTTTTTTTACACATAATTGAAATGAATGTCGCGATAAGCTGTAAATGTTAGTACGCATTTTTATGTTGTTGTTGTATATGTTCTGCTGCAGCAAAAGCAAATGTTTAATGCATTGCTTTTGCCTAAACTTAATATAAACAAAATATATCCATTACGACCCAGTAGGAAAGTTTAAGTTCTGAAATCCAACAATGAGGTTATATAAATATGGAAAATGAAAATTTCCGATATCGGTCCATATATACCAGAGATATAGCCTAAACCGTGGTTTTCATGAAACTGCCGCGTAAGCGAACTTAAACAACTTTTTTCACCTTAAAGCAGTTCTGGTAATAAAATAAGGTTATATAAATATGGAAAATTAAATTTCCGATATCGGTTCATATATACCCGATATATAGCTTAACAGGTTTTTTGATGAAAATGCCGAGTAAACAACTTTTTTGTGCTCAAAAGCAGTTCTGGTAATGAAATAAGGTTATATAAATATGGAAAAAGAAAAAATCCGATATCGGTTCATATATACTCGAGATATAGCCTGAACCGATTTTTCCAATAACATTTTTTTTTACTGAAAAGCAGTTCTTGTTAAAAAATAGAGAAAATTAAAATTTCTGATATCGGTCCATATATACCCGAGATATAGCCTAAATCGGGTTTTTCATGAAAATATCGCGTAAGCGAACTTAAACAATTTGTTGTGCTTAAAAGCAGTTCTGGTAATGATATAAGGTTATATAAATATGGAAAATTAAAATTTTCGATATCGGTCCATATATACCCAAGATATAGCCTGAACCGATTTTTCCATTAAAATTTTTTTTTTTTTTTTTGCTGAAAAGCAATTCTCGTTATAAAAGAAGGTTACTAAAATACAGAAAATAGAAAAATCCGATATCGGTTCATATATAACCGAGCATATTTAGGTCACATTTTTAATATACTATACATATTCGTGACTATCGTGAAGGGTATTTTAGATTCGGCCCAGCCGAATATACTACACTCTTACTTGTTTCTGTTCTAAGATATTTACTGTTTTGTTTTTTTTTAATGTTAAAAGTTTCTGTTTTCTTAATGGATTAATAAACAAATATAACAATTGAATTTAAAAATTGTTTTGTACTTTATTTACAATAAACTTTTAAAATAATTATTAAAGACTGCCGTGTTGTGTTTTGCGCATTTATATTGCTAGTGTTGGAGTTGCTGGGTACATTATTAACAAAATCTACAGCCGATTCTAAATTTTCTGGTAAGAGCGGAAGCTCGGTTTCTTTGTTTAGACAGCATATATTATGCAAAACAGCAGTTGCCACAATAACACCTTTACTTTTCTTTTCTTCTTTTAATTCTGCATCACTTATATCTCCTTCATCAGAAAACATTTTATTTTTTATTCAAAAAAATCTTTTTTTTAATTTCAGAAATTTTGTTTAGCCTTTTTTACTTGTGCAGAAATTGTAATAAAAAAGTAAACAAACGTCAACTTTTCAACTTAAATTGAATTTAAATGCCTAACTTTAGTCATTTAAGTTGCAATCAAATAAGAGCTGAAATACGCAATTTTGTGTTTAAATAGAACTTAAAGAAGTCAAAATTGGACCTAAGGCGTCTTCTTTCAATACCTTTTTATTTTTTGAAATGTCTTAGAAGATATGAAATATCTTTTTGAGATTTGAAATATCTTCAGAAGATATGAAAAAAGTAAAAACGCGCCACTGTGCACTGATCAAGTCTGCTCCTTTCCAAGGTTGACCATGAAAGAATGAAATGTCGAAATAAGTTGGGCATGAAACTTGACGTTAAGGTCTGACTAACAACTAACATCGTATACTATGATTGAATTAATTTTCTGATGGTGGTAAGGGTATCCCTTCTTCTCAACCGGGTATGACCGCCAAAATTACGCATATTGCATGCAAGAGGATTTGGATTGGAAAAATAAACATAATTATTCTAAGGTCTTGCGGTGAGTATAATGCTCCACTGCTTGTCTGTTTATATTCTGCAGCTATTTAGTTCACAAGTGTCAAATATGATAGACGTAAAACGCCCTGTGCAAAAGTTTTTACTTCGTACGATAGGGTGATTAATTTTGCATCACCCTATATAGTCCTAAACAATGTAACCATTTGTCACAATTCGAAAAAGTAAAATAAAAAACTACTTCTGAAAAATTTTCAATACATAGTTTCTCAACTCAGCTTCTTTGTATTTTCTTAAGAAAATTAATTATGTTTTCTTTTAATTTAAGTTAAAAAAAAACATTTAAACAAGTTGCCTAAACGTCTCATATTCTATTGTAAACATTAAACATTGATAAGCTACTTTATGCAACATACTCATACATAGTTATAAGGCAACAGCTATTCCAATCATGTCAATCGTGCAGCAACAGCAATTCCATTAAGACATTTTAATTTCATTACCGATTACAGCTAATGGACAACAATTACAAAACTTATCTCAGGTAATATTTTTTTTAGTTTTTGTTCAATTACAATTCTATTCTGTTTTTCGCATTCGAACATGTCTGACTTACGAGCAGATATGCTGCATGTAACGTAAAGTGTTCTTAACTCCTACTGAAAAGTTTTACCGGGTATTCAATTCTTTTTTTTTTCTATTTGCAAGTAGCACACAAGTACACTTGAGTACCGGGGAAATACTATGGCCGTAGCATATCGCAGACTTCATGATGTCACTTTTAACACTTGGCGTTATTAGACTTTTCTTTTTTTTTTTGTATTCAATTGCAATTTTGTTTTTTCATCATCAACTTTACTCAAATGAAAAATAAAATTATCTTTATCTGAATGTAAATACTGCAGCAACACAAGTCTTTAGTTTATCGCGGCATGTCTCGTTCGAGTACATTGTTACTTACTGACGATCTTTAATGGATAGATGTGTTTTTGTTGTGTTATTCGTGCTTTGAACTCCAATTGTCTGCTTCGGACAACAGTTTCCCAGTGACTCATTTTTATCAGTCAGTCATTTTGTTGAAGTTTGAATTCAAACGACAATTGTTGCCGCCTGTAAAGAGATTTGTTTGTTTTTTTTATTTATTTTATTTTTGCTTCACTGAAGTAAACTTAATTTTGTACTCGTAACTGCTGATACGAGTAATGTAATAAAAATAAATATTGTAGTTGAGATAATATTGTTGGAAAAATAACATTTGAATAAGTTTTTCTTATAATTCACAACCACTAGTGGAGTGCCAAATTTGTATTCTTCATTTGTTAAGCTGCCACTTTGATTAAAAATTTTGCAGATTTCTCATATTCCAGGGGGTTAATTCTGTCATTCGCTTACGAGCGAGTTTTTACTCGAATGTGCGAGTATTTACACTTTTGGGATTATCTCATTCGATATCGAGTAAAAGGTTTCGAAATTTCTAATGATGGCATTCGATAGCGAGTAACCATTCGAATGCAACCGTGCAACTTTTCATTCGTAATCAAAAGTACTATCGAAAACCAGCCAAACAGAAAAACACAAAAGAAATGTAAATTAAAAATTTGTTTTGAACAGCAATAGTAGTTAAATTAAATTGAGAATTTTTGGTTCTTAAGGATTTTTTCAATTCATATGATGATGTATATGACGTATATATACAGGTATATGTATATAAAGATGAGTATTGCTAAGAACACAAAAACTTATATTTGAAGTCACATATTATTATATTCAAGAATTTATTTTTGTTTTTTTTTTTTTTAGAAATTCCTATATACATACATATGCTTATACATAGCTAAATAGTTGTTTTTTACATATGTACATATTTATTGAATTGTTATTTCTATTTACTTACTTTTTAATGTACAACCACGCATACATGACTGATTTAAATGAATTGGGATTGTGAACGTATGTGTGTTTATTTAGTTTTTAATGTACAACATGTAAACAAAGTATGCGAATACATACAATTTTCGGCAGTGTTATAAAACACATTTTGTCAGTATTTTGCAACACTTAAGTGATAACTCGACTCATTACGTAACGAGTCACATCATTAGAAATTTACACGATATCGAAATTATTTTCTACTCGATAGTAATTTCGATCACGAATGACAGAATTAGCCCCCAGAATTCGACAAGAAGAAACGTGTTTGTACAAGGTTTTTGTATAATTTTTTCACTCAATTAAAAAAATATTATTTTGAGTATTGGAAATTTTTATTTGGACCAGTGATGTTAACTGTACGGCAGTGGTGCCCACAAGTTCTATATGAAAGAGTAAATACCAATACATTTAAGGAAATACTATTTTTATTTAATATTTTTTGTTGTAAAAAGCAAAACATTTACAAAAACAAAGTTCACACTGACAATCGCTGTCGTCAATGTTTACCAACAAAGCATGCGAATGTGTTGTTGCTTTGCTTTTGTGTGTGTGCGGTGAAGAACGAAAAAAAATATAAACGACGAAGTTGTTTGTGTATTTTTCATTGTTAATGCAGGGCGCAGTATTTGTGTTTAAAGAGCACAGCCCTATAGCTAAGCGCATTTCAAATACAATTAAGTATCAAGCGCATAGGGCTGGGCAATTACCGTATTGTACGGTAATTTTGATGTTGAAACAGTAAAACGGTAATTTTATTATTTGTGCGGTGATTTCCAAAAAAAAAAATCTTTTGGTTTAATTTTTAATACTTCTAAAATCATAGGTGCTTTATTATAATAATAATGATCTTATTACAATTTTGTAAGAATTGACAAAGAGAAATTGTTAAAAATTCGATCTTCTGTTTAAATAACCACCTCCTTCTGCCAGGGCTGCCAGAAAAAATATGGAAGAAGTCGGCAAAATCCCGAAATTATTTGAAAATATCGTTATTTTAGCTTTGAAATATCGTAAAAAAATCGGACTTATAAAAGTACCAAATTTTTTTTATATATTAATCATTTATTTAAATACATAACAGATTTTTAATGCAAGCTTATGGTCTCAAATTTGTATATTCACAAAAACTAGATAGTACATTAATTACACTTTCATACATTTACGTGCTAATAGTGTGGTATTAAAATGGAAATATAGTATTTTATTTGAATAATTTCAACAGTTGCAACATCAAAGAAGTCTGAAGGATTTAATTTTAATTAGTCTTTATAATAAATAATACCTTTAATTGTTTCCGGATACATATTCTTTAATCAATTCCTTTCCAGAACTTTTTTTTTTATAATTCAATTATTTATTGTATCTTCTAAAAGAACTAACAATAAGTATGCAAATCTTAAAACTAAAAATTAATTAATTAATATAGAAAAAAATTAATTAATATTGAAAAATTTTATTTACTTAGGTCCAGCCAATGCTAGACGAAAAGTTGTTTCTTGCGTGCATTTTGTTGGTAAATCACCTTTCCCACGCTCTGATGGTTGCAAGGGTGTCCATCCTTCTCAGTCGAGTGTGGCCACCAAAGTTAAGGATGCTACGTGCGAGAGGATTCGGGTGAGACTCCAGTCTGTTAATGTACCTTATCGCGTGTTTTGAAAATTCATCTTTCACTAAGGGTACACCTAGATCTTTGTGAATTCGAGAGTTTTTAACATACCATTGAGCTGCAGTAATTATACGGAAAATTTTATTCTGGCGCTTTTGAATTTTCTCAATGTTAGATGCAGAGGCGGTACCCCACAATTGAATTTCATAGCTCCATCTTTAGGATTGCGTTATACAATAAAAGTTTGCAATCTAACTTCAAGATAGAATTTCTGCCGATGAGCCAATTTAGTTGCACCGTTTTTAATTTCATCTGGGTGACTTTAGCGTCAATGTGAGACTTCCACGTGAGCCTACGGTCGAGATGAATACCAAGGTATTTGACTTCAGTGTGCTGCGGAACAATGTAGTTGTTGATTTTAATAGCCGAACAAGTTTTTCTACGTAGTGTGAATGTAACATGTGAATGTAACATTTCTCCAATATAAGAATATGTTCCTGCAAATTTTGTGATGCTAATTTATAGTCTTCATGGACACTGATGAATGCTGTATCATCTGCAAAAGTTGAAGTGTGAATTTTGCAGCTCGTTGGCATGTCTGAAGCATAAATCAAATATAAAGTTGGACCCAATATGCTACCCTGGGGAACTCCAGTTTCGATAGGCTGAGCGGAGCTTTTGAAATCACCTTCCTTAACGATGAATTTCCGGTCATATAAGTAGCTCTCTAACAGCTTGTGCGTGTTTGCAGGCAAGTTTAATTTTATTTTATGGGTTAAGCCTTTGTGCCACACTTTGTCAAAAGCTTTGGAAATGTCAATAAATAGAGCTGAGCAATATTTTTTTTATCTTCGAACGAATTTCTGATAATATTCACCAGTTGTGTGTCTGTTCTATGGTGCTATGCTTAGCCCTAAAACCGAATTGATGGTTAGGAATACATCCTACTTCATTCAAGATTGGGGTCAGCCTCGTCATTAGCAATTTCTCGAACAGTTTTGAAATTGTTGGCAATAGACTTATCGGCCTATATGACTCAACTTTTGTAGGATCCCTTCCCGGTTTGGGTATCATAGTAATGACAGATTCCTTCCACTCAGTAGGAAAATACTCGAGACGTAAAATAGCATTAAAAATAAAAAGGACGATTCTTTTCTTTTTCCAGAACTTTTGACATTGATTTTTCGGCCGACGTTTATAGGCATAAAAATACTAGATAAAAATATCATTCAATATGGAGTCAATATCAACATCATCAACACAGACTTCTTAAGAAATGCATAAAGTGTATAGAAAAACGCTATTTTAGCGGATTTTGCCAAAAAAGCGCCGTGGTGAAAAAAGTGGTTAGATAATGAAAAGCGTTAAATCTAGCGCAAAAGGCGCTAAATTGACAACCATGGATCCAAGTACTAATATTACCATGTAAACGTTCTTTTAGCCTGGACGAAAGATTACAATGAATTATCTTAAAGTATAAAAAAATATTTTTAGTTTTACTTTACTTTGCAGATTATATTTTTATTGAGAAAACCAGAACTAGGTCAATATATACATGCACATATATTTAATTTACTTCCGACTTCTGTAACAGTCGATTATTTAGTTTTCTTAACACATTTTTGAAATACCCACTTTTTGCCTTAACAGCTTCGTTGGTATTAATAATAGTTCGTTTTAATACTTTCAGTACGGTACTTTTGCTTAAAACCAGTAAGTCCTGCAGTACTTTGAAAAAAAAAGTTAACATCACTGATTTGGACATTTATAACAGCCAGTTTACGAATTTCGAAAGAAAATGAATGCGAAAGAAGGCCAGTCACTCACATTCGAATCAATTTGGGTTTGTCTCACTACTGTTCGTTCACACATTCTTATATATTTTGATTGAGTTTTGACACATTGTTCGCATAGAAAAAAGTCGAACCCAAATCAATTTTCTTTCGCTTAGATTGCGAACGCAAGCAGGCTGTCGAGATTGGTAAACTGGCTATAATTATTTCTGTTAATTGGCTGCCGCCAGTGTCGTGCACATTTTATTGCATTTTCCATAATTTTCCGCAATAACTGTCGTCTTAAGATCTGCGTTTGTTTTGGGCTTGTTGGCCCCAAAGAAAGAAGCCTGGGATGGTTAAATCGGCCAATTTTCATTTTCCATACATATTTCTGGTAACTGTTCGCATTCCAGTCGAGTATTTTCCTTAAGGGCTGTGATTGTGCGTCTTCAAATAGAAGCTAGGGGTGGTCAAATCGGTCCAGTTTTTTGGCCATGCCAAATCTCCAAACCAAAAATTACGTCACCAGGATATGCCATTGTGGCTCCTGCACCGTTTTGTTGAAACCATTTGTGCACCAAGCCCCGCTCATTCAATTCCGGCAGTAAGAAGTCGTTCATCATGACGCTGTAGCATTAGCCAGTAACAGTATTATCGATGAAATCCTCATAATAATACGGTTTAATCACTGCACCCGCGTGAACACTGGACGATATAAAAGCCTTGAGTGAACGTAACGGCTTTTCAAGCATCACACGCAGCTTTAAGGTGCTGCAGAAAGGAAGATTTTATTTATTTACTTTGCCGTCTAATTTTGTACTCAAAATCGTGCTTAAAAATACGGCAGAAAAAATATATTATTTTACATATTACGTAATTATATAATATTATGACGTTCAACAACAGTACGATTGCTCGTGATAATAGAATTTACAATTTTTCAAAAATATGGTCGGGAACGATAATATAATATGGTGGGATATGACAATAACAGTATTGGTCATGATATAAAAATTATATCTTTTACCAAATATATGGTTATATGGTATAATTTGGTTTTTGACTGTACTAGTTTGTGTAAATAAATTTCGTATTCAAACCATATTATGTGGTTGTGTTCCACCATATAATTCAACAATAGTATTTTGCTCTTAAGATATTGTTATATCAACCATATTTTTTTTTCTACGTGTGCCACATTAGTTTTAATTTCTTCTACCAGATAGTGTTAACACTCCTTAAACGTTTTTATATACTTTCAAATACTTTCTTTTTGAAGTATCAATGTTCCACTGGTTATGATTTAAACTGATGCTTATAAATTGTGCTACTGATCGCTTTTAAAACTTCCTATATTCAACAATGATTTGCATTTTAACTTTAATCTATAAAACGTTTTGTATTAAAGTCACATTTATGCAAAAAAAAAAAAAAAAAAAAAAAAAAAAAAAAAAAAAAAACTGCTGCTTATAAAATAAATAATAATTCCACTTAAAGTTAAAAATTTGTAGACAATTTAATTATGCATTATTTAAATAAATATGTAATAACTAATCTGACTATTTACGGCACGTCATTGTGATGTGTTTCAGTGATCAGTCACATTTGATTTCGATATGTACTTATAAGCTGTAAACGAGTAAATTGATAAATTTAATTTATGATCTGACTGGGTGTGTGTTCATTTGAACGCCGTCCACCTTGATCGCTGTGCTAGTGCCAATTTCCATTCTCATTCTTTTTCTCTCTCTCCCTCTTTACAAATTATCGTTTAAACACTTTGGTTTACACATACGATTTAGTAAAGTGGCTATAATATTATTAGTATACGAGCAAAAATTTTCAATCATTTATGACAGTGTCAAGTGCTTTTACAAAATAGTTTTTATGTATTATTGACTAATAAATCAAGAGCTATTGATTGGTTCAGTTGAGTCCGCTTTGCTTTCCAATTCGTGGCTTATGGCAATTCTTTTACTATATCCATGATATAGTTTTGAAAAGTAGTATAGGACATAAATATTTTTGAAGTTTGTTGTTGCGGATATTAAAAACTTGTGCATTAAATGCAGTGCAGTGAGATGGTTTAGATAAGAAAGTTGTTATTTATGATTTGGAATTTATCAATTACAGTTATAATAAGATTTAATCTGTTGACAAGGCATTTTTCATGCCACAAAAGAAGCCTTCAAGTTAAACGATGTACGCACCCAAAGAAGAGGCTGTTTGCATATTTTTGTTTATCTTGGACCAGTACTCAGGCGATAACCCCTGAGTACTGGTCAAAATTATGTTCGTGCTGCCATCTAGTGTATTAAAAAAGTTGGAATATCGCCTAAGTGTATTGAGCTAAAATGAGACTACGTTGAGAAATAAATAGTTCTTGAGAAAAAAGGTTTTTTTTTCCTATTTAGGTACCTTCAATCCGCACTAGTATTACAGCGCAACCTGCGAAGTTTTGATTTAATCTTTAATGTATTTATTTGTTATTTCTTGAAACACTATTTGTTGGCATTAAACTACCAAATCTTAATTCGATTCCTGTAGCGGTGATAAATTTACAAAACTAAACTCTAGCAAATAAATAAAATAATTATAAATTAACATTTCTTTACATGATTCCATAAAACATGTCTATAAGTTTTGATATCATTTTTCAAAGAGCATTTTCATAGACGCCAGGCCAATTTTACGGCTATAAATGTTGCCAGAAAAACAAACAAATGTTGCAAGTGTTTGTAGTGGACTTTAAACAACTCCTTCCTTGTGCTCCATAGCACTGGAGGTTGCAATCGCTTTTTTGTTTGTTTTGTTTTTGTTGTGCATAAAGGCAATTAATGTTCAGCGGGCGCAACAACAAATCTGCATCATTATTTATTACTAATGGCTGGGGAGCATGCGTAGCACAAAAGTGCATACGATCAGTATGCAACATGTTTGTTTACAATAAACGCGGTTTATGCGTGCAAAAAATGCGTAAATTTAAGCATAAAAGTTGCAATGTTTTTAAAAGACTCTACTACATGTGTGTGCTTTGCGTTTTTTTCTTTTTTTGCTTTTTTTATTCGCTGTTGTTATTTAAAACCAATGCAGCAGGTTCCTGGTTGAAAGCAATCAAATGCACAAAAAATACTTACTCACATACATATGTATGTATTATATACATTTTGAGAAATATTGTATCTTTTGTATTTCTTTTGGTTTTTTGTTATTATTTTGGATTTGTACTTACAAAATTAACAATTTAAATAAATGTATATGTAGTTTGTGCGTTGTGGACTTTAATTTGAAATTCAAATTGTTTCGTACAAAATATCACCGATAAATAAGAGAATTACACAGCACAACAACTACATTAAGCGGCCATGCATTGCAGCGCCGCAGCAATTCAATACTCATATTTTAACACACTGCTTGAGGTCTATAAATTTCAGTTTCAGTTTTTCGTGTTGTTTTGTTTTTCCAGCGATTTAGTTGTAGGGGTCTCTAGTGTCGTAAAAATAAACCAAGAAGCCAGTACAGCGGTCTCATAAAGTCATATGAAGGAAAAAGTCATTGGTCCTTGTATCACATGTGTATGTTGTTTTTATCATTTTGTGTTTTTTTTTTGTTGTTGATATTGTTGCTGTAGCTTAACATATGTTTGAATCTACATACACATGCACATACAAATGTATAATACATAGTTGAGAAAAGTAACAACAACAAATATTGAGACAAAATTATCATATCAATTTTTATTTATTTATTTTTTATTCCTTGTTTAATACGGATAAATGAACTCAATAACATTTAAAGCCACCACGCGGTTTTTGTAATGGACGTTACCCTTCTTTATGGAAAATAGGCAGTATAGTGATTGATCTTGTTTGGATACCTGTGAATTTTTTTCTGTAGATCCTATGTATAGTACCATGTGTAGTACTTGAGATTATCTTATTAGGCCAATATTTTTATTCCCCCCTATACAACGCAATCTCTCAAGGTGTGATGTTCGCTAGACTGAACACATTTTTCATGTCTCTAAAGAAGCATTCAAGTGGCTCGGTTTTTTGAAACGGTGTAAGATGTACTTCACTCCATACGATCCCTTTACTATTTATACCACCTATATCCGACTGATAATGGAATACAACTTTCATGTTTGGGCCGGTGCCTCAAAGTCTATTTTAAGGTTACTCGTGCAGGAGAGAGTGAAGAAGCTCATCGGTGACAGTAGGGTATCGAATTCTATTGATTTACTGGAGCACCGACGCAGTGTAGGGTGCGTTACTCTCTTCTATCGTTACTACAATGGACTTTGCTTTGACGAGATTAAGGATCTTGTTCCCGAAACTCGCACATTTTTACGTAGCACGCGTTCATCGTCCAGAGCTCATCCATTTGTGATTGATTGCCCGGGGAATCGTACTACGCATTACAGGGGGAATTCCTTTTTCAGCCGTACGCTTCGTCTGTGTAACAAGTTGCCTGCAGACGTGTTTCCTGTCTGTTATAACATTGGAAAGTTCAAGTCAAATGCACAGAAATACTATCTATACCTCTTTCCCCTCCTCACAACCTATTTTCCTAGTTCTGGTACTAGTACTGGTCCAAGATAAAAAAAGGTTCACCGTTGTCAGTCATTCATTTTGTAATCGCTTAAAACAAACTGTGTACGGTAATATCTCCCCACAAGGATAAATTTTTGTGCCTATGCCGATGATTTTAATTTAATAATCCGAAACGACAAAAGAAAAAAAAAACAAAGACTCGACAGTAAATTTGGACAACGTGTTCAATGATATAAACGAATGGTGTGCTAGATCTGGAGCTACACTTTTTCCCACAAAGTGTAAATATCTGCATGTCTGCAGATATTTACACTGCGATACGAACATCGAACACCAATATTACACGAGTTATAGGGGTGTAAGATGGGATCGCATAGGGTATCTTACTACTTTTCTCACACAACGACCCAGAATTGCAAAATGTCTGTCAAGCTCACTATTTAATTGCAACACGGCATCACTCATTTCAATAGCATAAATCTTAATACTTTCGAAAATAAACTACGGTCTACCTTTATACGGATACGCCCCTATTTCTCAACTTATAAAACTTGACTTTGTAATCAACTCAGTAATGAGAATTTCCTTGATACTCGAAACAAATTTAATACATGTAACTACTCCACGGGAAATATTTTTATACAATACCAATGAGTGTCTTACGCAGCTAGCTTTAAAGGCTAAACGATCTGAAAAACACCTAAGGTTGCTTTGACTATATACAGGATTGTAAAAAATTGCTATAAAATAAATATAGCTTTGCAAAGTAAGACTTTTAAATCGAAACAATATCCACCGTGGTCTTTTGTGTGGATTGGACTCTTTTATCTAATCATCGGGTTGGTTCTGAATCAGTGATATGTAGATCTGCTGAGATATATGTTACACCCAGACAATACAGCAGTTAAACCTAACTTAACAGGTTTAAATAGTTTTTTTTTTTTTTTAAGCATTTTTTTATTTTTTGAATCTTCAAAATGAACTAACAATAAGTATTCAAATCTTAATACTAAATTTAAAATTAAAAAAATGTGATTCTAAAGTCCGGCCAATGCTAGACAAAAAGTTTTATTATGCGGGAGCTATTTCGGTAAAATCACCTATTAAGCAATCTGATGGTGGCAGCGGTATCCCTTCTTTTAAGCCGAGTGTGGCCGCCAAAATTAAGTATATTGCGAGCAAGAGGGTTTGGATGAAGTTCCAGTTTACTGATATACCTTGTCGCGTACTTAGAAAATTCCTCTTTTACCAGCGGAACACTCAGATCGTTATGAATTCGTGAATTTTTGACGTACCATGGAGCTGCAGTAATCGTTCGTGGAATTTTGTTTTGTCGCCTTTGGATTTTTTCAATGTTTGACGCTGAGGCGGTGCCCCATAACTGAATTCCGTAGCACCATATAGGCTTTAGTATTGCGTTGTATAACAAAAGTTTGCAATCTAATTTCAGTGTCGAATTTCTGCCCATAAGCCAATTTAGCTGCGCTGCTTTTAGTTTTAACTGAGTGACCTTTGCTTCAATGTGAGACTTCCATGTTAGCCTACGGTCCAGGTGAATACCAAGGTACTTGACTTCGTTGTGCTGCGGAATAGGTGAGTTGTTAATTTGGATAGGCGCACATGTTTGCTTACACAGTGTGAATGTAACATGAGTACATTTCTGTTCATTAACTTTGATTTTCCAAAGTTTTAGCCATTTCTCTAATATTGAAGTATATTCCTGTAAATTTCGTGATGCTAAATGGTGGTTTTCATGAACACTCAAAAACGCTGTGTCATCTGCAAAGGTAGAAGTGTGGATTCCAGATGTCGTTGGCATGTCAGAGGCGTAAATCAAATATAAAGTAGGCCCCAGTATGCTGCCTTGGGGAACTCCTGCCTTGATTGGCTGAGTTGGGCTAATAAAGTCGCCTTCTCTGATAACAAACTTCCGCCCGAATAAGTAGCTTTCCAGAAGCTTGTGTGTATTTGCAGGCAAATTTAGCTTTATTTTGTGCATCAAGCCGTCGTGCCACACTTTATCAAACGCTTGAGAAATATCAATGAAAAGAGCTGAGCAGTACTTCTTCGCCTCAAAGGTTTGTCTTATGACATTGACTAGTCTGTGCGTTTGTTCTATGGTGCTATGTTTAGCCCGAAAGCCAAATTGATGATCAGGGATGCATCCCACATTGTTCAATATTGGACTCAACTTCGCCATTAGCAATTTTTCGAATAGTTTTGAAATTGTTGGTAAAAGACTTATTGGTCTATATGATTCTACCTTAGTTAGATCCTTCCCTGGCTTGGGTATCATAGTAATCATTGAGACCTTCCACTCTGCAGGGCGTAAAATGGCGTTAAAAATAAGGCGTAAAATGGCGTTAAAAATAAAAAGTAGAACCCTTCTAGCTACACGAGGTAACTGTTCAAGCATTTTACCAGTAATTTGATCAATGCCTGGAGCTTTCCTGGGGTTTGTATTATCGATAACGTTTTCGACATCTTGAAAATTAAATCTCAAAGACACAGGAGGTCTAAGAACATATGGTGGTAATTCCGCTGTATTATTCTCTGAATCATTTGTGATAAAAACGTTTCGCAAATGATCGACATACAACATTCCCTTTTCAGAATCGCTTCTTGCCCAGTCGCCAGTTGAATTTCGCAAAGGTGGCTTACCTATTACGGGTCTTTTTAAACCTTTTGTCGTTTTCCACAAGGAATAATCAGATTGAGGGGTACCATCAAGGCTTTCCAAATATGTTTTAATGGAAGCCATTCTATGAACTTCAAGCAGATTTCTTAGCTGAGTTATGCATTCCCGTAGCCTAGTTTTAAGCTGTGGCGACCTGCGAAGTTGCCACTCTCTTCTGATTTTTTTTTTTCTGACAGAAGTTGCTCAATTTCAGATGAATAAGTTCTATTGCTCTCATTTCTAGGTCTTAAATGACTAGTGGTAGCATGCTGTACGGCCAGTTTGAGGTTTTCAGAAAAATTGTTAATTGACACATCAATATCCTCAGGCGTTCTCAAGGCGATATTTTCAGTACAATGTGTGCTCAAAAATTTTTTGTACTTTAACCAATTAACTCTATTGACAGTCAACGGTGAGCCAATCTCTTGGGGGAACGAAACAGAGATTATAGTGGGAGAGTGATCTGATGACAAATCTAATGAAGGCTCCACTTGCATCCACTCTTAAGGAAAATATTTCGCAACTCCAAAATCTATAACGTCTGGGATCTTTCGTCGGTCTGTCGGCCAATAAGTGGGGTGTCCGCTTGAAACCACATCTAAGCCCATTTTGGAAACGGTGTCAAAAAGCACACGGCCTTTCGAGGTGATTAAGCGTGATCCCCAAAAAGTGTGTTTAGCGTTATAGTCGCCAGCCGCTAAAAATCGAGGCCCAAGTGATTTGAAAAAATTTGAATATTGGCTTTCTGTTATTGAAAATCGGGGCGGTGAGTAAATCGAGGATATAACGATTTTTCCATGAAAATGTTCAATACATATGTTTGTTGCTTGGATATACTCCTCACGTGTCTCGTTCATTAAATAGTGCTTAATTCTGGATTTTATTAGAACTGCCGATCCTCCGCAAGATCTTCCACGGGGATCTTTTGTGTCGTACAGTATGTAACCATTAATTTTGAAAAAACTGTTGGTTGTCAAATGAGTTTCAGCAATCAACATTATATCGATTTGCTTTTCCATAAGGAACTGCTCAAGTTCATTTTTGTGATGGCGGATGCCGTTTGCGTTCCAGAAACATATTTTTAACCAATTCATTTGTTTAAAATTGCCTGCAAAATAGTGGATTGCATTTTTAGCATTTCCTGCATCATGTTTGTCATAGAAACGGTAAAAGTGTTTATGGACTGAACAAGAGTCTGCAGAGTTGCCTCAAGATTGCTAAAATTTGGATCGGATTTTGGAGGCTTGTGCTCCTGATCCAAGTTTGGTTTATCGGATTTTACCACATTTGCATAAGAAATTTGTTTGGGGTTTTGCAAGTTTACATGGCTGGTTGACTGGCGTACCTGGGGAAAATTGTTTGTAGAAGTGGTGTTTGACTGCTGGGGTGGCATATTTGAAATTGGTGACCTATTTGTCATTGACCTCTTGAAGTCAGTGTAGACAGGGCAACCCCTGTAGTTTGCAGTATGGTTACCTCCTCAGTTACTGCATTTCTTAACGCTCGCGTCCGTCTTAGGTTTTTTGCACTGTGATGTACCGTGAAGTTCACCACACACAACGCAAACTGCGGGCAGCTTACAATAGGCCTTAGTATGGCCAAATTCTTGGCAGTTTAGGCATTGAACGGGCCCTAAACGCTTATGAGGCTCCTCAACGGTAACCTTGCGATGCAAAAGATACTTGAGGTTATAAAAGGGATGCACTTCATTCTTTTTTAAGGCAACATCTCTAGGTTCCAATTCAACCCTAAACATGGGTTGAGGAATTTTTTCACGGTTTCTAATATTAACCACATTTTTAATTTTGAAGCCATTGTCTTCTAGTCCGGTTTTGACCTCATTCGTGTCAACAAAAGGGTCAATCCCTTTTATAACGACCTGAATACCTTTGGCACTTTTAAGCTGATATGTGTAAAATGATCGCTTCTCCTTCTCTAGAACGTCAGACAGCTTTCGGTATTCATTTTCACTGTTTACCTGGATTTTCGTTTCATTGATGCCGCCGTGCTTAACCGATGTTACGTTAAAAGTATCTTTGCCGATTGCCGCAATAAGTTGTTTTACCAGCTCACTAGAGGTAGGTTCTCGCAAATATATTGGTGGCGGCTTAAAGGTTTTTTTTAGATATAGTTGGCTCATCTGTTTGCAGTATAGCAAACCTATTGCTATCGGTTGCCGAAGTCCTATTATCATCTTTAGAAAATTTCGGTTGAGATGATATTTGAGCTGATTTGGGGCTTCGCTGCCTTTTAACCACGGTTATGTACCTGTCCATGCCTACTTGGATTTTTACCTTATCATTAACAATTAAACTGGAAGATGTTTTGTCTTCAGTTGTAACAACAATATTTGGCGAACACGATCGCGGGCGTTTCCTATCTCTTAGAGACAGGAAATTTTCCAATGATTTTTTCACCGATTCCTCTTCAGAAATCCAAAGGTTTTTTCTACCGGAGCTAAGCTCTTTTTCAGAATTACATCTGATAGGTACACTCATGCAATTAATTGTTTCTATTTTTTATTTACAATTTTAAATGGTATTTAAAAAAAATGTCACAAAGTTTTTTTTTTAAACAAAAACACTCTGTTCACCTATTACGGTTTTTACTTAATCCCGTTTTATTTTTTTTTTTTACTTGCGATCAAAAAACAAACACGTCCGTTCACTATCGAAGCTAAACAACGACCGGGTTTAAATAGTAAAGCTGAAAATATATATGTATAGTTTGTCATCTTCATGTCTGCCATTAGTTATTCAGCCATATCCATATATATGTGGATATGTGGTTTCAACAGGATGGCGATACGTGCCCTTCATTTACTGGGCATGGTCATCTCACATAAATAAATATTTATTTTATTTACTAAATCTAAACAAGTTTAATATTTTATAAGATACAATAATAGTACAGTCAAATCCCGATAATTCGTAATCGCAAGGGACCTACCATTTCTTACGAATTATAGGGGTTTTCGATTTAGCAAGGTGTCGATTTAACAGGGTTCAAATAAAATAAATACGAATTAACGGGAGTTTTAAATTTATTTACTAAAACTATAAAAAAAACCAAATATTATATGTATTAAATAAAATACAAAATAATTAAAATAAAATATCAAATTCATTTAATTAGCATAAAATACGTGTAGTTTTAATATTAAACAAAAATAGTAATGGGCCACTGGAGTCGGAATGTTAGACTGTCGGGACTGTGTAAACGCTTTAGTTTACTGATTGAAGTAAGAGTTGAAGGAACAATTTCAAATCGTTTACAGCCATCTCTAAACAAGAGCTGCAATCGTTTTTTAGCTGTCAAAAGTTCTCATGTTCATATATTTTTTATGGAACATACCGAAACAACGCGGCAGCAACCCAACGGCAATGGTTTGTAATTGGAAAATCCAATTTCGACAATGCGTTTCACAGTGAATTAAGTTGCCAAAGAAAATAATTGTAAACAGAAGAGTGAAGAAAAAATATGAGATAGGAAAGTAAATAACCAAATAAAAAATTTTTTTATTTCTTATTGGAAAATAGAAGTGGAAACTATTCAATATGATGTAGCAACCTTCCAACTTATCTAAATAACTCATTTTTAACATTTTAGTTATTTTATTTTAATATAATAAAAAAGTCACAAACAATAATGCCGTCGGTCCAGCTGTTAAGATAACCAGGGTTGTTTTATTTGTTTGTTTCATAACCCTACTTTTATCGTTTTGACAACGTTGCCGTTTTTGTTTAGGGATGGCGTTTCAGCGTTAAAGCTCAGCGGAAAAAACGCTCCGCTTGCCGCTTTTGTTTAGGGATGGCAGTTAGCAACGTCTACTCGTATTTTGTTCTCTCCATTGTCAATGGCTGCAAAATTTTTTTTGTTTTTGTAATACCGACAAAGTTTTATGCGTGCGCTTTGACCTTTTTCAAGCAAAAGCCCAAGAAAAAAATAGCGGTAAACAAAAATCATTCTTTCCATGTTTCTGTTGTTTTATTACGAATTATAAATGGTAGTTAGCAAAGAATTACGATTTATAAGAGGTAAAGAAGATTTTATTTGGCAAAAAAAATACGAATTATCGAGGGAACTAAAAAGATTGGAAATATTACGATTTATCGAGATTTTTTCAAGGGACCGACAGTTTATTACGAATTATCGGGAATTACGATTTATAGGAGTACGAATTGTCGGGATTTGACTGTAGTACAAAAATGATACATATCAAAGGCCCGCGTCACACAGTACATACTTTAAATTATTCTCATTACTCAAATAATTAACAAAAATTGATCGTTGTTTTTCAAATACGTTCAAGTACAATACTTAGAATTGTGGAAATTTCAACACTAATATATTATATACAGGTTCTAATTTGTATCTCTTCTAACCGACTGTACGAGCCGTTGTTGATCTGCTTGTTATAAATGTTGACATTACAACCAATGACTTTATTGTTATTTTATTGTTAATAGCAGGCAGATGCTCTGCAGGGTTTATTTTTAAACGTTGTGCAATACCGCCATAAATCATAAAATTATGCAAGCCTAGTGAGTTAATGTAAAGTGGTGTTAAATGTAAATAAAGTTGCGAAGTACTGTGTAATGAACAAGTGTCTGTATCATTATTTTATTTGCAATTGAAGAATCCGCAAAAGTCTTTTAAAGGCAAAAAAAAAACACAACACTGTTTTAGAGTTGCTCTTCTGGTAGACATTGGCCCACATTCTCATTGCTCTTATCTTCCCCGTATTAGGGACGAAGCGATATGAGTAAATACAGTTAAATACTCGATACTTTTCTTTCGATACCAAGTCCTTTTGGTATCGATGCTTTACTATCGAGTATCAAGTAGGTATCGATCAATACTACTAGTATCGGTCAGAAATACTCTTTTCTAATTGAAAGGCAAACAACTGAGTTGGTCACCATTTTTACCATAATTTTGTTTGTCAACGTTTTTTATAAAATAATTCCATGCAATCCGTGCTTGCAAATGGGACTACCAAATTTGGGTGTAGGGTCGTATTTCATAAAAATGACGGTAAGATTGCGATCACGATCTTGAGATACAAAAATAAATAGTCCAGTTACTAAAACCATTCGAATTTGTCACTAAAAAATCTTCACGCCAGAACTATGTGACTTTGTCGAAGATTAGAAATGTTTTATTGATAAATTTGGATGTTCCTTCTGGTGTTCCCCAAAGAAGGCATCTTAGCCCGTTGTTATTTACCGTTTTTATTAATGATCTGCAATCTGCTGGCTTGCATTCAAGAATTTTATTGTATGCTGATGATGTTAAACTATTTAAACACCTAAATGACCCCAAAGATCAACTTCTACTTCAAACCGATATTATTAATAAGCTTGAGGAATGGTGCAAACTTAATTTTATGTACTTTAACATAAAAAAATGTAAACAAATGTCGTTTTATCGAAACAACTATTCAAATTGTTGTTATCACATTAATGGAATAATGCTTGAAAAAGTTAACACTATTACCGACTTGGGATTCATCCTGGATCATAAACTTGATTTTCGTGATGACATTGCGCTAACTGTTAATAAGGCTTGTGGAGTTCTTGGATTTGTGAAACGATGGTCTAAAGAATTTTCAGACCCTTACATTACAAAGCAACTTTATATTTCCTTGGCTCGCCCTATTCTTGAATATGGATCAATTATATGGGATCCTTACTTCACCATTCACATAAATAGTATTGAATCTATCCAAAAACAATTTCTTAGTTTCTGTCTACGGGGTCTTGGATGGAACTCGTATGTGCCTGCCATCATATGAAAGTAGGCTTGGACTCATTAAATTACCAACTTTGAAAAGTCGTCGAACCATGCTTAGTCTCTCTTTTCTCCTTGGATTGTTTCGCGGTGAAGTTGATTCAAAGTTTCTGCTGAGCAAAATAAAGTTCTGTCTGCCAATAAGAGCAACCCGTAACAATCAACTACTGAGTCTAGATTATCACAGGACCGTCTATGCTAACAATGATCCCTTTCGTCGTATATGTGAAATTTTTAACAAATTTTATCATATTATAGATATCTCTGAATCTAATGATGTTCTAAAATGAAAAAAAATTTTGTACTTAAATACGTAATTGTACTCCTTTATATTTTTTCTTTAGTCTGTAAGGACTTATCTGTAGACTTAAATAAACAAATAAATAATACTAACGACAAATGTCTTACGTCCAAGCTACAAAGTTTTTCTTCCGCCATTGAATGTGTCACATAGTTACAAGTCAAACTACTCGTATTGGGTGAATGTAGTAGAAAAATATTTATGATAGAATTGGTGCGTTTTAAAAATTTTCGCTTCCGGGTTCTAAGTAAGACACCTCAATTTCAGCCAGTGGATCAGGAGATCAAGCCCATAACGAAGATTTGGATTTTTGCCTCCATATGTTCTGCCCTGCCACTAATCGTAAGAAGAAATCGACCGATACAAGTATGTATCGCTGCTTTTTATGCGATACCGTGTAGGTATAAGTATCGATACCTTGATTTCGTTTCATCCCTACCCCGTATTGATGCGGAGTTTTTTTCTTCTTCTTGTTGCTTTAGTAGGACTGCCTCTAGATCGGCTTAACCCCTACTTTATTCACTTTATTCTTCCAAAGAAATTAAGCTGCACATTCAACTGCTGGTATAAGTTTTATATACAAGATTTCTTAATTTTTCAACTCGTAACAAAATATTGTAATTTTTGTAACAATATTTAGTTATTTTGTACACATGTAATTTATGCACATGTCAACATGGATAATTGTAGTCATTTATATTCAACTCCTTTTTGTGGATTTTGATTGTGTGTTGGAGTTTCGCTTGAATGTCTTAAACTCAATTTAAGTTTTGTAATCGATAACACTATCACTCCAGACACACCTTTCATATACATTTCAAATAAACTCCCTGCCATAATTATGGAAACATTTAACAAGAACCAGCGATTTTTTTTTGCTGTTTTCTCGTGACCGTTTGAATTGGCAGCCGTTGATTAACATCACTAGTTGTTTTTATTTTCAAACAAATATATTCCACCTACTTGAGCAGCGGTTATGACTAATTAAATGTCTCGGTTTAAAACTTAATCAAATCATTCATAATTCATCAATTTCTGAACTAAATTTGCATAAAATTGTTCTGCTGTTTGAATTTTTTATGATGACTAAGTGTTAAATACGAGTAGCTTATTATATATCGTTTGGATCGTTTGGATGAATGATTTGTATTTATTTCAATTAGTTACATATGTATGTACATATTTTTATTGTACGTGTGTAGTATTTGTTTTTTTTTTGTCTGTCTGATAATCAAGATTTGAATGAAAATGTTTTTATGTGGGTGCATTCGGAGGATGGGTGTCTTATTGCCAACAAGCAAGTGTTTCAAATGGCACTTTGCCTGACAATTTGCTGTGCAACTGAAAACAATTACACTTTAACAACTGATGAAACAACACCAACAACAACAATATAAAATTAAATGAAAAAACATTTAAAATATACAATTTAAATTAAAAAAATATATATTTGTCTTTGTAATAAGTTCTTTGCTCTTTTAATGTAATTCTAATTATAAACAAAGAATATAAATTCATCTTTAAAGCAGATAAACACCGACTCTGAGGAACGGTACGAAAAGGCAGAAAACAGTATAAAAAGTTTTTAGTGATAAAAATGTGTACCATTCGAGTTAGGAGTATCAGCCGATTTTCATTAAGCTATTATTACTATAAAATTATTATTATTAAAACATAACTTTTCACTTCCTAAATAACTATATTTGATATGCACCTGCGTTAACGAACTTATCTAGCTATGTACCAACTCTATGGAGTGAGTTATTCTCGGTTCACTAGCACTCCCGCGTGGCTAACAAAAGTCACACAAGTCGCAACTTTCTGTTATATGCTTGTCCCCCCCGGGGAGCAGTTTTTACCTTGGCGTACACTAAACCGCAGCACACTGCTTTCTGCGGTAGGAGTCCCTCGTTTGGTAGCTAATAAAACACCAGGAAACCGCATGACTTATGTTTTGTTGGACTTCCGAAATTCTTACTAAGGGTTAATTGGAAAACGAGGAATAGCAAGGCTCCCAGGAGGTGCTGCTTACAGACCATCTTGGTGCTGATCATGGTTGAGTTAGCTACGTTGGCTGCAACATTCTGACTATAGTATTAACCTAAAATCGCAGAAAAGAGAATTAGTTTCCCTGATAACTTTGATGCATGTCAGTTGCATGTCGGGGCTGATAACCCCAAGAGGTGCTGTTGTCTTGTAACAGATACCTGTACTGTAAGAAACCAGAAGCGATGGTTAGACGGGTGAGTTGGTCAAGAGCTAATGCTCTTAATGGGCTTATCATTGACTGCTGGGAAAGTGCATACAGGGTTTTGCCTATATAGCTGCAAACTTATGGCAAAAAGTTGCAATCTGTGTGAGCCTTGCAAGCCACACAGGAGCACTGGTGAATCCTGAATAATTCACTCCGTGGAGTTGGGCGATCATCAGATAAGATCGTCAAGGCAGGTGCAGGCTATAAGTCAATATTCACAATCTGTCATATGTTTCTCCTGAGGAGTAGGTTTTGCCTTGGTGTACGTCAAACCAGGGCACTCTGCTTTTTGAGGCAGGAGTTACTCGTTTGCTTTAGCAAATAAAACTCTAAGAAGCCGTATGACATTTGTTGTGTTTGGACTTCCGCAGCCCTCACCAAGGGTTAATTGGAAGAATGGCAGATCAGAAAGGCTCTCAGGAGATTCTGCCTTGCAGATCTCTCGGCGCTGATCATGGTTGAGGTGCCTACCCCGTCTGCAACATTCTTGTTGTGGTTTAAAGCTGAAATCGCAGAAAACGGAATTAGTTTTCCTGATAACTGTAGTACAATGCCGGTTTTCGGGGACTTATAGCTCCCCGAGGTGCTATTGTCTTGCAACAGATACCTGTAATGTAAGGAACCAATAGTGATGGTAAGAAAGGTCAGTTGGTTAAGGGCTGATGTTCTTAATGGGCTTGGGCCTGCCAACTCATGAAGCCTTGTCTTCCATTGACTGCTACAAACTTATGGCCTACCAACTCATTAAGCCTTGTATTCCATTATCTGTCTAGAAAAGTACATATAGGAGGGAGTAAAGTGTGACCCTTGCCAGCCACACGAGTGCGCTGGTCAATCAAGAAGATTTCACAGCGTGGAGTTTCTCCATTATCAGATAAGGCCGTCAAGACAGGTGCTGATATAAATCAATGACACATTCTGCCTATATCTCGACGTTTCATAGGAGCTAATCTAGCCATGCGTAGAATTGGAAAATTTTGAAAAATGTATCCAAACATTTTACTCTATGTTTTAGCATTTTCAAGGAAATAATGATAATTAAAAAGAAAAATTTTCGGTTTCCAAACCGAAAAGAAAAGAATTTGTTCTCCTTTTTACTTTCCATACCAATTTTCATGCGATCAGTTTCAAACGTTTGTCGTTTAAGAAAATCTAAAGTTTGAGGTCTGTTCAATCAATCCTTGGTGTTTGTTCCAAACTTTAAAGTTTCCGTTCGCTAGTTTGAGTTTATTATACGTATCTATATATGTATTTGCCAATATTTGGTATAAATGTTGAAAGTTTTGTCTTCAGATTTTGGTTTCCCAGGTCGTATTTCGATTTCTATCGATCTAATTTTTTTTGTTTGCATAAAATAGCGTACAGTGGTTATAAATAACAGCGAAATTATTGCACAGCTGCAATTAAAGATTGTGTTTTGTTAATTTAATACAAGTAGAAGAAGACGAAGTAAAAAATCTCATCATTTGGCGTTTCGGCATGACGAAAACAAAAGCACCAACAACAAAAGAAACTGGGAAAAATGAAATGCATGAATCTGAAACCATCGCACTCCCAGCCAAAGCAACCCGAATTCTATTGTTATTGGCTGATGTTCAAAAATTTTGTGTTGATATTTTAATTACGTTGAAACATTCAAATGCAATCGTCGTCCGTCGTCGTCAGTGGCTGTTGACTGTTTGAGTAGCCACTGCTGCCGTTGCGCAAAACTGTGGCAGTGGCAGCAACATTCATAAGTTGCTGCAACGATATCAAAACGGCAGCAATCATATCAACGGCAGCTATAAGCAGCTGTTAATATTTTTATTTTGCCTTGTTATTGTTTTTTTTTTTTTTTTGCGCTATTGTTGATTATTGTTATTGGCGTTGTTTTTGTTTTTTGTTTTTTTTGTTCTCTAAATGTGGCGCCCTCTTTTACAAACGAGACATGTAGTGTGATTGTGATTTAAAGATAGTTTAGTTTTTTTTTCAACTATTGTTGTTTTGCTGATAGAGAAATAAATACAACAGCAATAAAAAAAAGCACTGTAAGATTTAAATTCTTTGCTATAAAAGCAGAAAAAAATAAAAATTAAGGAAAAAAAAAAATTATAAAATAATACATTCATGCACCTGCAGCGCCGTCATGCATCGCCACATGTTTTGAAATGGTGTTGTTTTGATGATTATTTTTGTTTCTTTTTTGTTTAGTTCTGCTGTTGTAACTATTGCTATTGCTGTTGTTTTAAGATCAAACTTTATAATCTTAAGTCATAAATAAATTGAAAGCCACAATTTCAACCAGCAACTTTCGATTTCGATCGTTTATTTGACTTTGGTATTTTTCTAACGCCTTAACAGGTGAAAACGTTTCTGTGACATTTTAAAGTCGTTTTAAATACGAGGGAGTACGATTAATATTTTATGATGACTTTTGTCGTCCTAGACTGAAGATCGTAATGAATGAAATAAGTATACACAGTTTGTTTTTGTGTGTTTCCTAGCAGACTACGAGTATATATATGAATATGTATGTCGACATTTCATTAGTGATAACATAATTATCAGTAGACTTAGAAGCCTTTCAAAAATACATCAAACATTTATATATATTTGTGGTATTCAAACGGTTGTTGTAAAATCATAAGTCTTACAGCCGTATTCATAAAAAAATTCTAATTTTAGGAATAAAAATACATTAGTTATTACAGACTTATTGTCAAATAAACTGATAATAAAAGTTTGTATTCATAAACTACTCAACAAACCTAATAATATAGTTATACAGTGTTTTACTTTATTTTATTCTCTTGTATAGCAATACTTTTCATTTTCAATTGTTAGTGATGCTTAAAACCACTATTCGATGAGCCCGGAAGGGAAGAGAATATTTTTTTTTTTTTATAATTCAATTATTTATTGTATCCAGGGCTGGGCAGTATTTGAAATACGTATTTGAAATACAAATACATAATTTGTATCTGTATTTCAAATACACGACCGGAAAGTATTTATTATTTTGTATTTCAAATACATAACTTAATAGTATTTTGTATTTCAAATACATGTGGCTCAAAAATACATTTTTACAAAATACATTTAACTATTTATTTTAATAAATTGAAAACAAGTTATTTCACAAAAGCTAAAACCGCTAGAAACTATAACGATTAAAATGTTTATCATTTTGCAATACTGCAATTTGGCTTTCATTTAAACAAGGCTAATACATTTTACACTAATCGGATGATATCAGTAAGAATTTCTATATATTTGCCACCAGCTTTCGATATACAAGGAAATAACTTTTATTATGGAAAAGTTTAGGTTGCGAGAACCAGATTAGATCCACTGCAATATAATACTTTGAGGCATTTAAGTTGTATTTTAACAAAATTAATGGAGAGCTTGGAAATAAGAATTAATGAGTTTGTCATGCTGGAGCCAATAGAGCCATATCGGTGTCATGTTTCCATCCTAGTTTCAAAATTAGCTGATTGCCGGAAAGCATCTCAGTAAAAAAGAGACAAAAAATTCAAAATCTTGCAATAGATACCATGGAGAAAAATTGCAAAAAACGTGAAACCATGACTGGATGCAGAAGAAGTAGTAGTTGAGGTAAAGATAATGAAGATTTTATTGTTGTTTTGGACAATACAGTGATCAACCTCGTAAATCAAATTTGGAACTTGAGCTTATCAGTTTTCAAAATGATAAAAGCAAGGAGCTTGCTATTCGGGAAAACTATCCAAGAATCAAAAATAAATGCATTTATAGAATTTGACAGCAGCTTGTATTCCTCAGAACCTGTAGAAAGATTATTGTTTGTCAGATAACTGATTGAAATATCTAGTTTTTATTAAAGGAAATACTTGTTTTGCCGAATGAATTTTTTATTCACTATCTATCAAATGCTAAATATTAGGTTTGTTCCTTTAATTTCTTAGCAAGTTTAGAACAATGATATGAATAGTTTAGTTTATATGAATAGTTTAGTTTATGTGCATATGTAAAATAAAATATGTATCTAAAGCCAGACGGGTACATTTTTCTGAGACCAAATTACAAATATGTATTTGTATTTTGTATTTAAAATACACAACTTGAAAGTATTTTGTATCTTGTATTTAAAATACACTTCTGGAAAGTATTTTGTATCTTGTATTTGAAATACATAATCTGTGTATTTTGCCCAGCCCTGATTGTATCTTCTAAAAGAACTAACAATAAGTATGCAAATCTTAAATCTAAAAATTCATTAATTAATATAAAAAAAAAAAATTAATTAATATTGAAAAATTTTATTTACTTAGGTCCAGCCAATGCTAGACGAAAAGTTGTTTCTTGCGTGTATTTTGTTGGTAAATCACCTTTCCAACGCTGTGATGGTTGCAAGGGTGGCCATCCTTCTCAGTTAAGGATGCTACGTGCGAAAGGATTCGTTAATGTACCTTATCGCGTGCTTAGAAAATTCATCTTTCACCAAGAGTACACCTAGATCTTTGTGAATTTGAGCGTTTTTAACATACCATGGAGCTGCAGTAATTATACGGAGAATTTTATTCTGGCGCTTTTGAATTTTCTCAATGTTAGATGCAGAGGCGGTACCCCACAATTGAATTCCATAGCTCCATATTGGCTTTAGAATTGCGTTACACAACAAAAGTTTGCAATCTAACTTCCAGATAGAATTTCTGCCGAAGAGCCAATTTAGTTGCACTGCTTTTAATTTCATCTGGGTGGCTTTAGCGTCAATGTGAGACTTCCACGTGAGTCTACGGTCGAGATGAATACCAAGGTATTTGACTTCAATGTGCTGCGGAACAATATAGTTGTTGATTTTAATAGCCGAACAAGTTTTTCTACGTTGTGTGAATGTAACATGGGTACATTTTTGTTCATTTACTTTGATTTTCCAAAGTTCAGGGAAGAGAATATGATTGTTGATATTAAGTTTATGCATAAAATAATGATTTTTAATATCCTTACAAATGTTTTTGTAAATAATTTAAAAAAATATGCAAGTTTAAACAAAAAATTTAATGAACAGCTTATTCGAATACAGAGCTTGTCTATATTTTATACTCATCACTATTAAATTTGTTTAAGTTTTATTAATTTAACATGGGCTGAAAAGTCTCCCGGACCTAACAAAGAAAACACAGAGTTCTTGGTTCAAAATTAGCTTTATCCATCAACACAATCTCCACCATGAGGAACGCAATCATTCCAGCGTCACTCTAACATTTCAGTACCACGATTTATATTTTGCCTCTGGCGAATAAGATGACTGCAATAAAACTAGCGCCATTCTTGTGTTAGACCCGGGATTTTTCAGCCCACGTAGTAAAACAAAAACAACATTGTACACACGAACGTACTGCTTCGTTATCCGTGAGGTGGCACCGAGATGAATTTAATACTAATTTGGGTCTAATACAATTTTTGCTTCCATAGATTGCAAAAACAAAACAGGTCAATTTGAAAAGGTCACGATGTGAAAATAGGAGTGAGGTGGATACACTAATCTGTTTTGCAGAAGCTATTAAAGGATCTGGTGATAGTGAAACTAATAATAAGTGTAAATAATATTGAAAATAAAAATACGGACACAAACACCAATCACTTAAAAAAGAAAGCTTGGCTGGATATTGCGAAGGAATAGGCTGCCTCATTGTTCATTTGCAGAATGGTTTTAATGTATTCATTTGTATTCATTTCGCTTTGGTATTTTTTTACATATAACAGTCTGTGCTCGTGCCAAAATTCGCTGTGGTGCAGAATAGAAGTGCAGGCCAAAAAAGAAGTTGCAGTATTTTGTTTGAAAGCTAAACAAACAAGAGGAGGAGAAGCGCCGCCAAAATGGCTCTTTCTGGTAGTGGTATGTCTTTGGCTACCAAACGTATTCGATATCTAGACCAATAATACGATTCAGATTGTTTTTATTGTATTTATTGTATCCATCAATTAATTTTAGCTGGTGTTGACTTTTCTCAGTTTATATCGAGCTTTCTTAAAGACCGCACTATACGAGTTGTTATAGATGGGGTCTCAGCAAATGAGTTCAAGATTAATTCAGGGGTACCCCAAGGCTCCATCTTTTCTCTTACCCAATTTTTTTACTTTCCTGAATGACCTTCTATTTCAAACTACCAACCCTATCCACTCCTTCGCGGATGACAGCAGCATTTGCCATTCGTACTCGCAAAATATGAATGACTCGCTGAATAGTATTCTATTAATCTCCGAATGGGATCGTAAAAACAGGGTCGCTTTTAACGCTCGTTAGGCTCAGTGTGGTTTATTAACACACAAGCATATGACCGCAAGTGCTGCTTCATCTGTACTCACAAACATTGAGGAATCGGATACTCTTGATGTTTTAGGAATAAAAATGCAGTGTGATGTTCGCTGGACTGAACACCTTTTTTATGTCTCTAAAGAAGCATTCAAGTCTCTCATATTTTTGAAACGGTCTAAGGTGTACTTCACTCCATCTGAACTCTTCACTATTTATACCACCCATATTCGACCACCTATATGAAATACAACTCTCATGCTTCAGCATAACTGTCTTAAAGAAAAGTACACGGAATTTCTGATATTTTTTTTTATTATTACAGGTATGTTAAAAGTACAAGTACAAAAACTAATGTTCATAATGTTGGGTGCCATCGAGGCTGATTTGGTAGAGAACTCGACCAACAGTCTCGAGGTCGCAGGTTCGATTCCTGCCTCAGACCCTGGGTGTTGCTGCAGACAAGCAAAAAAAGCTTAGCAGTTTTTGTGTTTCTTTATAAAAAAAAAAAAAAAACATTTATTTGCCTACGGAGTTGTTGGCAGTTGACTATTATTATTGTTAATAAAATAGATTTATAAAAAAATTTTATTAATAAAATGGAGGAAGAATTGTTTGCCGTATATTCGGACGGTAAACATAGCATGAGGTATATATTTACATAACTTTTCTACAAAAATCTACACAATCATTTTCTGCGTGTAGAAATAAATGTATATTTCCAAACGTGAATTTCTGTAAGAGCTCTGTACCGGCCTTAAATTGTACTTAAGTTTATTTCATTTATCATTCCGCTCCTTTGTTGCAACAAAGTCATATCTCAAAAATTAGCTTTTCGAGTTAACAATGCAGAATTGTCAACAATACTACCATTTATATTGTGCCAACAATTTATTCAAATTATTTTTAAACTGTTTCCTTTATGAGATATTTTCTAAAAAAAATTTTCTAAGACTTGTATGGAGACTAAAAGTTTGAAATGCTTTTTTTTTCGAAACAAGCTTTTTTAGATATGACTATGTTGAAATAAAGGAGCGATATAAATAGTTTTGCGTGCTTGCTTTTGTGTTAGTGAAAAAACGGTAAACAAAACACACATACTCGTATGAGCTATTGCCTTTAGAATACCACAAAATGATACATAATTAAAAAGAATATCACACAAAATACAATTTATTAAGTTTTTCTGTGCTGCTGATAAATTTAATACTTTTATTTAAGTATTTTTCTATTCTTTCAATAACAAACAGTTGCTCTATGGAATACTTTCCACAATATTTGGAATTCAAGTGGGGCTGTCACATTTTCATTGCATTTATATATGAGTAATGACTTCAGACTGAACAAATTTAAGTTGCCTTTATATATAACTTACGAGGGCAGTTCGGAAACTTCTTAGCCTATCAATGAGAGAGAATAGTTAGTTTCTCGTAACTCTAAATGAATATTAAATATTTTGTATTTAAATACGAAATCAAAAACTGGACCTGAGTAATAAAATTAATATAATTTAAACTGATGTTATTAATTATATTTGAATAATGTTTCTATATGTAATCATTGCATTATAATTATTTGCATTCAAATATGTTTTCTTTTGACGAATTTTTTTTAGCTTTTATTGTTTTTTAAAAACGTGACCCTTTTTTACTTGAAAATACCCTTTTTGTAACACCTTTTTTTTTAAATACCCTTCTTATTCCATTTTTGAAAATGTTCGAAGGTAACGCAAGATCACACAAGCGACAGTCTACCTCACCGCATCGTCGACGATTATATTCACTACATTTTCCTCTAACATGTCGTCGACAAATACATAATTGACAATATCCACACTACATCGTCATTGATTGTGTAGGTGACGATTTCCGCCACAGTATCGTCGACGGTTGCATAGGCGACATAATCGTTGACGATTGTTCCGACGATATCTTCAGTAAACTGTTGTTAATGATAGTAATTGATTTAATGAAAATTAATTAATTTTTTTCAGCTTCCTATGTCTTTTAAAATATTTAATCTCTTTTAAATCATCAGGATATATATATATATATATATATATATATATATATATATATATATATATATATATATATATATATATATATATATATATATATATATATATATATATATATATATATATATATATATATATATATATATATATATCAAATTATTGGTAGTGTTGTAATACAATTTGTAGAGAATGCTAACAAATTGTCAACGAAATATTTAAAATAACATAAAAATTTTTTACATTTTTTAAATAATATAAAAAATGGAAAAATTAATTAGAAAGGAATAATCGATATCAGATATATCGATTGTTTTTTTTTTCAAAATTAATTTGAAAAAAAAAATGTATGTTAAATTTATTGAGAAATTCATTTTTGTTTCAGTTTTTTTAAATATATGTACATATGTACATATAAGTGCATAGCTATAATACATATTCTTTATTTCATACGTAAAAAACTGACGATATGTCTGGTACTGCTGTTAGTTAACTGAGTAAAAATGTATACTCAAATTTTATACATTTTTATTGTTTTTTAGAGTTCCGTTAATTTTTTTGCCGAAATATTTTACTTGAACGATTTGAAGACTAGATTGAAGACATTGTCACCCATCGTGTCGCTCATTTAAACACAAATATAAATTGTTGTTCAGCATTTTTTAGAGTACCGTTACTTTTTTCATCTGTCCTCTACAGACGAGCGGCCAGATTGAAGACATTGTCGCCCATATGGTCCTCTTTCTTTTCTTCGAAGACAATGTCGTCTAGGATGATTTTGCCAACTGGGTATGTCCACAACTTAAACTAAATCATTTGAATAGAACATACGTAGAACAAATACGAATCAATGAATATTTTATTCTACAAACAAGTACACAAGTTAATTATGTAAATTTTTTGCTTGAAAAATTCAATCATTATAATAACAAACTGAGTTGATCGATTATTCAAAGTGTTGTCCATCGTTAGACATTCACTACTTTTTGTTATCTTTCTGGGTTTTCTATTTTTCCGCGCTAAAAGAACTGCTACGGTTTTTATGTAAGAAATGAATCAAGCCAATTTATGATACACTGTTCTGAAGTGAAACGTATTCCAGTAGGGGCGTTCTGCATCGATTGAAATAAATGTTAGAAGATATATATATAAATGTTATCCAAATACTTTTTACCGGTCTTGCAGCATGTGACCGAGCATTGTCATGATGGAAGACTATGGTGTTGTGCCTGGTCGAATATCCTGGTCGTTTTTCGTTGACAGTTCGGTTCAAACGAATCAATTGTCTTGGGTACAGGGAACTATCTTGCCGTCGTGGATATTTGGCCTCGGTGTTGATTTGGCCAGACTTTACATATGACTGTTTTTGCTTCAGGTTATCGTAATGGATCTATTTTTCATCACCAAATGACTTCTTTATGGTAGCATGCAAGCCCCATTTCCTACATGCAAAATCAACTTTCAACATCTCACGGCTTCAATTCATACACAGAAAAAAATTATACTGAAAATAAAATCAACAAAATTTTTGTCTGAAAAAATAATTTGTATCGTATTTTGTTGTTGTTAAAAAAATAGTTGTTTTCGGTCAATAATTATTTTTATTAAACTTTTGTTTGAATCCACGAATTTCTTTACAGGTCCGCATTCAAACAATTTATTAATTAATTCAACGAATTTCGTTATTGAACACGAAAAAAATTTTTTTCTGTGGCCCAATTTCCTTGCTGGCATACCTCTATCCGATTGTCCATATTTTCTATAAGGTTCAATGTCGTTAATGGTCCGAATTATCTCATTTTATAGTACTTGAAATGTTCTTGACTTATTGGCGTACATGTTTGCTTTTAAATATGACAAAAAAAAAAAAAAAGATGTCCAACGATGGATAAATCACTTTATTGTGATGCCGTTTGATATCGCTACGACGAGAGATAGCACAGACATTTAATTTCTTGGTTGTATGTCAAGTGGTACCAACCTGCTAAAACCACATATCGTCCAGGTCCATATTCTTAATTTCTGTTCACAAGAAGATCTCGTAATAAAGAACAACAGTAACAGTTTCTGTTTGGCCGAACTTATTTTCGAAGAAGTATGGCCCGATGATGCCGCCAGCTCATAAACCACACTAAACGGCCCCTATTTATGGATGGTGGCTTTTCAACAATCACTCTTGAAATCTCATGTCCCCAAATGCGCCAATTCTAGATGTTAATGGAACCATTGATTCACTTCTGTCTGTTGAACCAATCATTCAGCGTATTGACGTTGAAATGGTTGTTAGACTTCAGCTTTTAACAGGGTTTATTATAATATTTATAATAAATCTCGCAGGAAATCTATTAAAGGATCGGGTTGACCTTGACTGCTCTGTACACATACAACTTCCAGTTTTATTTATTAGCTGAAATGTGATCGATCTCACAATAATTCTTAAAAAATTCATAGATGTCATTAAATCAAGCAGCTTTTTAATCTTGGAAATATTTCTGCAGAACAAATGGCTAAAAGCATGTGCGCTCCCACAGTTCTATGAAAATCTTTCTTCTAGCAAGACGCAAATTAAATGGCAATACGATGTTCATTAAATTATTTTAAAATGGAAAATAAATAAATTCTTTCATTCAAAAAGGCTAATAAATTATATACATAACCATTTTACAAAAACAATTTTATAAACTGTTTATAGAACAAAATTAATGTGTTCTAAACTCCATTTAAATTAAAGTTGATTAAAGAGAATACTTTTGCCAAGTTAATCGTTCTTTTGGTTCTAATGATTGCAATAGCGCTCCGTTGGAACACAACAAAAGAATTGTTGTGAAAAAATGTCGACAAACTAGAAAATTAGCACACCAACTAAATCAATTTGATCACAATGTTGAAATAAAATGACCATTAAATGAACATGTTGCTGTGTTGACATCCAAGAGATACATAATCGACACCTGCGCTACTGACAGATTAACACAGAGATGGGTAAGCAGCACCTAGAATGTAATCATACATATATACATACGTACATATGATACACTAAAAAAAAAAAGTAAAGAAAATTTTAATGCCATCAATCACATTTTTTTCAAAGAAAAAAATATATACTTTGATAGTTTATTTCAATATTTTGCGTGCCTACTGAAAACATTTTAGTTTAAGCCTGAATATAGATTTATTTTTTTCTCATATAAAGAATTTTTCATGCATATAATAATGACGCATCACTGAATGTTAAGACAAATCAACAAAACAAACGCAAAAACAAAACCAACATAAAATATATTACTGTTTAAATGTGTTTGCCAAACTATGAGTTAAAAATTATAGACCAGGGGTGCCCAAAAGTTCTTCATGAAAGAGCAAACACCAATATATTTAAGGAAAAACATATTTACAAAAAAAAAAAAAAAAATTACACTGATAATCACTGTCGTTAATGTTTGCCAGCAAAGCATACGAAAGTGTTCTTGCTGTGCTCTTTTGTGTGTGCAGCAGAGAACAACTTTGAGTGATTGCATAAAAATCATACCTGTTCAACAACATGAAAACCATTTCATTTCGTTCAAATATGATTTTGTATTCAGCCGCACGAATGCGCAATTGCGATAACTTCGCTATGTGAGTAAAATCATCGTTAAGGTTCGTGCTTGAATATAAATGCGCTTATAGTTTGGCATTAATTTCTTGTCTTTGAATTTTTGTTTTGGAAGAAAAAAATTAACAAAAATCAATGCAGTGATGTATTCAACAGTTTTTTTGTTGAAAAAAATCAAAGTAAAATACACATACATTGAAACAAAAGATTTTCATAAAAAAAAAAACAAATGTGCATATGTATTTATTTTTGAACATTTGTTAAATCGAAGCACCATCTAACGGTTACCCGATTTTATTCAGTACTAAAACGAACGCACAATATTTACAAGGCGAGTTGATTTCACTCAGCATTGAGCTTTGTTCCTCGATTTTTGTTGATTACAAATTCAGATTGTTTACAAGCAGAGTTGATTTCACTCAACGTTGAACTTTGTTTTTTGATTTTTGCTAATTACAAATTTATAATGTTTACAAGACGAGTTGATTTTACTCAGCGTTGAACTTTGTTGCCTGATTTTTGTTGATTACAAATATTAGTATTTAATTATGTGTTTGTATGCATTCCATGAAGTCTACAAAGAGTGTTTTGTTGGTTTGGTTACTTTTTGAGGGCAACGAGAAAGCTTATCGTATTTGTGTGTTTGAATGCATTCCATGAAGTCTACAAAGAGTGTTTTATTCGATTTGTTATAATTTTAGTGTATGAGTTAATCAATCAAAAACATGATTTTTGGTGATCACTGATGTGCAGTGAAGAACGACAAAAAAAAAAATATATAAGACAAAGTTGTTTGTGTATTTTTCATTGTTAGTGTTGAGTGCAGTATGTGAGTATTTAAAAGCACAAGCAATTGAGCATCAAGCGCATAGGGCCATTGTTTCACTTCAATAATTAAAAAGAGGCTTTTGCCCTTACAATTTTGGCTTTTTTTATAATAATTTTTCATCAATTTATTTCACCAAAACACATGAAAAAATTTATTTTTGAACAAAACTGTCTGTTATTATCGCTTTGCTTACAAATGTTGTATTTATGTGTACATACGAGTAAAGGCCTCATTAGTTTTTACTTTCTGTTGCCGTTCTGTGACGTTCAGTTCTGTAGCAAATATTTTACAATTACTTTTTTTGTGAAAATATTCTACTTTTTTTACAGTAGGGCATAAATAAAAGAAAAACATTGGAATGAAGGATAAAATATGTGCATACGAGTATATATTATCTTGTATGAAAAAACAAAAAAAAAAAAAACCAATTAATAAATTAGAAAGGTGATCACTTCAATCTCATAATCTGCAGAGTGTATGACACTTCTTATACAAAATGTATTTTTTTTCTTGTTAAAATACTATTCTTTTGATCATCCATAGTTGTTCTATTGATGAAAATGTATTAACTTTTAAAAATCTTTAATTAAAAAAAATTTTTTTAGCTTTCGAGAAAAAAAATATACATTTGAATAAAAAATAAATGTTTCCATACAAAGTACAACATATTCCACACAAAGTACAACATATACATATCTGGATGGTACTTAATGTTGAATTCTAATTTCAATAGATTAGTCCGCAACAGAACAGAATGAAAAAGTGAAAACAAACCATGCACATATAGTTTATATTAAATAGAAACAAAACAGCTGATCCAGAACGGAAAAGAACGTACAAACTAAAGGCAGAATTAGTTTGTACGTTCTTTTCCGTTCTGAATCAGCTGTCTTGTTTCTGTTCAATGTAAACTATATGTACATGGTTTGTTTTTACTTTTACGTTCTATTCTGTTGCGGACTAATCTGTTGAAAATAGAATTCAACGTTAAGTGACAGCCAGATATGTGTATGTTTTACTTTTTTCTGGTATGGAAAAACTAATTTATTAGTCATATGAATACAAATTTTTTTTATCGAAAGCTAAAATAATTTGTTTTAATTAAAAAATTTTTCAAATTTAATATATATTAATTAATTAAGCCACTATGAATGATCAAAAGAATATAATTTTAGAGAATAAACATTATATTTTGTATAAGAAATGTCGTAAATTCTGCAGATCGTAAGAGAAAAGTTGGCTGTTCTGTTACCTTTTCTAAGTAATTAAATTGTTTCTTTTTTTGTTTTTTCAAATAAAACAATTTTTACGAAAAATCTTAATTCCAATATTTTTCTTTTTTGCTTTACTGTAAAAAACAGCTGAAATTTTTCACAGAAAAAGTAATTGTAAAATATTTGCTACAGAAAAGAACGTCACAGAACAGCAACTGAAAGTAAAAACTAATGAGGGCTTAATTCTGCCTTAAGTTATATTGTTGGGATTTATAATTATAATCGTCTCTCTATTGTTAAACTATTTCACTCTTAGATTAAGAAAAGTTGAAAAAATAAGTGCCATTACGGCTTAAACACCGTAAAATACTTTTGCAGTTCTCTGGTGATCGAGTTATCTTGAAAAAAATGCAATTATTAATTTTTAGTTTCCGCAAAAGATCCGTTAAATGCTTGTGTGTTGGTTTCGAAAACAATAAAATAAGCGGTGATATTTTATGAGATTTCAGAGCTGTTGCTATTTGTTGTTGTTTGTTTTGTTGTTGTTGTTGTATGTTGTAATGATTGGTAATTTGTTGTTAATTTTTATGATGCCATAATTTATTTTATTTCATTGTTTTAGACTGTTGGTTGGTTTTTTTTAATATTTTGTTGTTAGTTTTGTTTTTTGTTTGTGTTTAAAGACCTCAACCAAGATCGAAAAAAAAAATTGACAGTTCATTTTGCTTTTTAGCGGTTAAATAATGATCAAGTCTTTGTGTTCTTTTTTCACATTTTAATTTTTGATTTATTATTCACTACCATTGTGGACAAGTGTTTAGTTTGGCTGGTTAGTTGGCAGGTTGTTCATTAAATAAGTAAAAATAAGAAGAAAAAAAAATCTGTATTTTTTAATTAAAATTTTCATTTATACAGGTGTCTTGTCATTTGGCGAGGGATAAATAAATGATAGTGTCTAAAGTCTTTAACGGGTTGTTGGTATCATTCGTTGCTGAAATCATTTGATGCTTGTCAATTTCATTTAAGATCTTTTTCTTATAAACTGTCAAAGATTTTCTTGTCAAATGAGTTGTCATATTTATTCATGATTGTGTCCATTGTGTCCTTATAATTAAAGCTCATTATGTCACCTTTTCGTTTTTGCTGATGCTGGTACTGCCTTGTTTCGAAAATAATGATGTTTAAATTTTTGTATTCGTAATTATGTTTCGTTTTATTAAAAACTTTTAATGGATAATTGATGCTAATTTAATTATAAGCCATATTTAATAGCTGACATAAACATCTTTATTTTATTTTATTTTATTTTATTTTATTTTATTTTATTTTATTTTATTTTATTTTATTTTATTTTATTTTATTTTATTTTATTTTATTTTATTTTATTTTATTTTATTTTATTTTATTTTATTTTATTTTATTTTATTTTATTTTATTTTATTTTATTTTATTTTATTTTATTTTATTTTTTTTAACATAATAAAAACATTTTTCTTTACATGTTTTATGAGATCTTCGCAATACGAGTATGGGTTTAATTACTAAGCTGACATACATTTAGATAAGTTGTTCATGTCTTCATTCACACCCGATGGTTACTTTTGGCCCATCCCGTACGAGTATATAGATTACATTTCTTAAAAATGTAGGATTGTTTTGTTATAACTTGTTGCTGTGATCAGTATATGAAAAGGACGAGAAAAGTTATTATACTATGGAATACATAAGAGTTGTTCTTCAAAGTCTATTTTGGGGTTTCTCGACCGTGTACAGGAGAGAGCGAAGAAACTTATCGGTCACAGCACGGTATCCAACTCTATTGACTGACTGGAGCTTCAACGCAGTGTAGGTTGCGTTACTCTATTCTAGGGATCTAGTTCCCGAAACACGCACATTTCTACGTAACACGCGTACATTGTCCAGGGCTCATCCATTTGTGGTCGATTGCGCATTAGAGAGAGAATTCGTTTTTCAGTCGCACGCTTCATCTGCGTAATAAGTTGCTTGCAGATGTGTTTTCCGTCTGTTATAATATTGGAAAGTTCAAGTCAAATGTTCACAAACACTTTCCCCCTCCTCAGAACCTATTTTCCTAGTTCTGGTGCAATGCACTGCATATGTAGGGGTTATCCCCTGAGTACTGGTCTTAGATAAAAAAAATAAAAAAATATTTGCTGTCTAACCGAAAATTGTTCGTTGTTCACACCAACCAAGCAAATAAGAATGGATACACTAAGAGAAAAAACTTCATTCCATGTATGAATTTCGTTATTAAATTAATGATTTTTATCATTAATAACGAGCTAATGAAGCAATTCATGTCATTAATGAAAAAAGTTTCACTGTATTATGAATTATGAAATATTAAGCAGAATGAACATATTTCATTAAATTTATGAAGTTTATTCTTAATGCAATGAAAATATATCATTAATAGCCTAACACATATTCATTGCAATAATGAAACCTTTTCATTAGAGATATGAAAATAAATCGTTGGTTTAATGTGTTTTGTTCACTAATTCTATGGCAAAACTTCATTATTATTATGAACACTTGTCATATATCTATGAAACAAAATGACTGATTTTGTTTCATAGATATTTAAAGAGAGTAAGAAGTAGCACGCGCACAAATTATGTAAGTACATGTGTAGGTGTATGGACATAACAATGCGTTTATTGCTTAAACTTAAGCTCACTGCTTTAAAATTAAAAAACGAATGAATTTGCCATGGCAACGAGTAAGAAATGAATGAAGAATGTTTATGTTATTCATTATGCCATGTCATAGGATTTTTCATTATATACAAAAATTGTATAAATAATTGTTATGATATGAATATGATTTAACAAATATTACTTAACGTGGTTATATATTTAAATGCAATATATAATGACATCTGATATTGTTAATTCTCGTGTATCAAAATATATGCGAAAAATTAAATTTCATAAAATAAATGTAAAGTTCTTCATCCATAAAATGAACACATCAAAATGAAATAAATTTTGAAGAGAGCGAATTCATTCAGGGAATGAAATTTTTCATTCCATGAATGAAAAAAATCATTTATACAATGAAAAATGATCAATGAAAGAGTTTCATAGCCAGAACGTATAACTTTTCTCTTAGTGTAGACCTGGAAATGAAACAAAATGATCTGTGTGATATCTTGTTTATACGTAAAACTTAATGATGAAACAGTACTAGGACTCGACGATGTTTTCCAATACAATTTGACACAAAATTGTGCCACAAAAGGCGATCGAAAATGAGAATCTATTTCATTTTGACAGTGATTTTTCTTTTGCTCTCATTTAGAAGCAGAAAAGCTTCCAACAATATTGCCATACTTTTAGAAAGTTTTATACATTTTGTAAACAAACCTATCTCGCACCTTTATTGCAACATAGTCATAACCAAAAAATAAATGCTTGTTTCGAGAAAAGCACATTTCAAATTTTTAATTTCTTAGAATATTCAGGGGATGACCCCTACACTAAGAGAAAAAACTTCATTCCATGTATGAATTTCGTTATTAAATTAATGATTTTTATCATTAATAACGAGCTAATGAAGCAATTCATGCCATTAATGAAAACAGTTTCACTGTATTATGAATTATGAAATATTAAGCATTGAACATATTTCATTAAATTTATGAAGTTTATTCTTAATGCAATGAAAATATATCATTAATAGCCTGACACATATTCATTGCAATAATGAAACATTTTCATTAGAGATATGAAAATAAATCGTTGGTTTAATGTTTTTGTTCACTAATTCTATGACAAAACTTCATTATTATTATGAAAACTTTTCATATATCTATGAAACAAAATCACTGATTTAATGCCTCATTTCATGTATTAAATGACAATCCATCGTTGAAGCAACGAAACAATTATCATTCAGTTAATGAAATAATAGCATAATATGAATGATAATGTTTCATTCTATTTAACCAAAAAAAAAAATCAAAATGCAAAATGTTGAAAGTAAAATAAATTCTTTAATATTTAAATTATTAATTCAAATTCAATTCATAAAACAAAAATTAATATAAAAATACATTATTATAAATACAATATTATTTAAAAAAAAGAAAAAAAATATCTATATATATATATATATATATATATATATATATATATATATATATATATATATATATATATATATATATATATATATATATATATATATATATATATATATATATATATATATATATATATATATATATATATATATATATATTAAAGAGAGTGAGAAGTAGCACTCGCACAAATTATGTAAGTACATGTGTAGGTGTATGGATATAACAATGCGTTTATTGCTTAAACTTAAGCTCACTGATTTAAAATTAAAAAAAAGAATGAATTTGCCATGGCAACGAGTAAGAAATGAATGAAGAATGTTCATGTTATTCATTATGCCATGTCATAGGATTTTTCATTATATACAAAAATTGTATAAATAATTGTTTTTTATGATTTAACTAATACTAATTAACGTAGTTATATATTTAAATGCAATATATAATGACATCTGATATTGTTAAATCTCCTGTATCAAAATATACGCGAAAAATGAATTTTAATAAAATAAATGTAAAGTTCTTCATCCATAAAATGAACACATCAAAATGAAATAAATTTTGAAGAGAGCGAATTCATTCAGAGAATGAAATTTTTCATTCCATTAATGAAGAAAATCATTTATACAATGAAAAATTATCAATGAACCAGTTTCATAGCCAGAATGAATAACTTTTCTCTTAGTGTACATATGCAGTACATTGCACTGGAACTAGGAAAATAGAATATGTGGACGTTTGGCTTGAACACACACATCATTTCAAATGTTGGTATTAAATTTGTTAAATTAGTCGTGTAAGTCAAAGGCATGATGCTTTGTCCATCAGTAATAAAATAAGAAACAACTGATGAGTTAGACGCGATCAAAATATCGTGGTGATCACAGACTGCAAACAACTACCCGCGGTAGTTGAAACCTCCCATATTTTGTTCAAGAGGAAAGTCAAAATTAGCTTAAACTATATGTCATGAGTTTTTTGTGTCAGTAAAATATTATTGTTCTGTTGCATAAGACCCTAGATTGAAAATTTCTAGTATAGCAAACATTTTGCAATCGATTATCATCGGCTTTTTGGGTCGATCAGATTCGATTTCTGATTGCCAGCTGTTCGACAGCAATTAAGAGTTATACGCATATACTCGTAAATACGCTCATACTCGTACATATAGCCTACACATGCATGTAAACAACCAGCGTTGTCAACTCGGTGCGTCTCGCACCGTTTTTGGTGCTTTTAGATATTGTGATAGTGTGAAAAATTCTTTAATCGGTACGCTGTACGCTTTTTTCTAATTTTCGGTGCACTCCTTAAGTTTCGGTGGCACTAAATGGTATTCAATTCAATGCAATTATTGTACACATAAATTTATTATATAAATTTTTACATTTCATTTTACAAAAATTTCTGTTTTGCTATTGAACGATCAAGCCAAGTTTGTCAAATATTATAATAAAAGCACACACTGAATAGTGAAGTACATGTTTATGATTACTCTTTTAGTAATTAATAAATTATCAAATTAATTATTAAATTCTTAAATTTTCCCAAAACGTTTGCATTAAATTTTGATTATGATTAACTTCATCTTCTGTTTGCTACAATTCTGGCAAATTTTCGTATATATCAATAAATTATTTTACAGATACTTACTCTAGCCAACGGGGTTTCACTGTTCGGTTACAAAAACAAAAATTACTGTTTTGCTATTAAACGATCAAGCCAAGTTTGTCAAATATTATAATAAAAGCAGACACTGCTTATGAAGGCGCGTGAATTCACCACTGTTTTAGTTACTATATTTACTAAATTAATGATTAAATTCTTGAGTTTTTACAAAACGTTTGCATTAAATTTTGGTTATGATCAACTTTATCTTCTATTTGTTACAATGCTGGCAAATTTTCCTATATATCTATAGATTCTTTCACAGACACCCACTCTAGCCAACAAGTTTTCACTGCTCGCTTGCGAAAACGAATATGTAATTCACACTGTGTTTGATAGAATTGCTATTACACGAGTTTGTTGGCGTGTTGTGCTATTCTATAAATTTTAATCATCCGATAATCGTAAATTTTTTCGACATATTTTATACCTTGGAGTAACGATTGTATGCTACTGCAACATAATTTTAACGACGGTAAGCAGTTGTATGGTTGCGTACCTGATAAAAGGCAGTAAAACTAACACTTGAATTCGGTCGACAGCGAATATAATTAAATATTGAGGCTGAATACCAAATTTGATTATTGTTAGTGCAATATCTAATATCGTTAAAATTATTGCAAACATGCCATTGTTTTAATAAAAATATCGGAATCGTACAAGAGGGCAAGTTTGGCAAACACGAGTTCTAGCTATTGAACGAATTTGATGGCATGCCATCAGCCGGTACTATCAGACCCAGCTTGATCATCTAATAGCTGCTTAAACGGCTGTTTCATTATCGTTTTTTTAATGTAAAAAAATTATCAGCCATGTTCCGAGAACGTGCGTTCTGAAACCGCAATGCGTTTTGAAAAACGCTTAATTGATTTTTAGGTGTTCTGAGAAACGCGCGTTTTACTGGCGCTTAGGAGTTTTTCCGAAAAAATATGTGTACATGTTGCACATACGTACATACATATGTAAGTGGTAGTTATATAAAACGAAAAAAAAAAATTTACAATAGAAAAATTTTTCAATTTAGTTTTCTTAATGAAAATGTGTAAAATTCTTTAAACTTTTTATTAAAATAAAAAGAAAACATATAAAATTTTAATAGTGAATAATTTTATTGCCTTTTGCATGTTCAGTTTTAGCAAATTCAACCAGTTCACTTAAATGTACACAAGCGAGTTGAAGTCGCCAATTTTAAGCGATATGCGTTTTCCAGAACATCTATTTGGCGATTTAAAACCGCAAAACCATATTTCTTGCGTTATACATTTCTCAGAACACCTATTTGGCATTTTCAAATGGAAACGCTAAATTTAAGCGATTTGCGTTTCTCAGAACATGCATGTTTGTAAATAAAATCTAAACGTTAGAGCCATTCCATACATTTTCTAGAATAGCCGACGGTTATAATATGATGCCGTCGAACAAAATGTCTTAACTGTAGTAATTTTTGGTCAGCGGCGGTACTAATTGTGGTTGGCTCTTTCATTTTTAAAATTGCATGTCGGCATCGTTTTATATTTTCAGACAATTCTATCGTAACGATGTAATCGCTTTGGATAGTTTTCGACATGAGTTACAGACGCAGTTGTTTCTCACTTTTCGAGAAACGATGGAATAATTTGTTTCACAAGTTTTCGACGAGAGAACTTCTCGCTAAAGTTACAGAGCTTTGGTGCTACGGAATTCAATTATGGGGCACCGCCTCAGCGTCAAATATTGAAAAATTCAAAGGCGACAAAACCAAATTCTTCGAACGATTACTGCAGCTCCATGGTACGTCAAAAATTCACGAATTCATAACGATCTGAGTGTTCCGCTGGTAAAAGAGGAATTTTCTAAGTACGCGACAAGGTATGTCAGTAAACTGGAACTTCATCCAAACCCTCTTGCGCGCAATATACTTAATTTTGGCGGCCATACTCGGCTTAAAAGAAGGGATACCGCTGCCACTATCAGATTGCTCAATAGGTGATTTTACTGAAATAGCTCCCGCATAATAAAACTTTTTGTCTAGCATTGGCCGGACTTAAGAATCCCATTTTTTAATTTTTAAATTTAGTATTAAGATTTGAATACTTATTGTTAGTTCATTTTGAAGATTCAATAAATAAAAAACGCTACAAAAAAAAAAAAAAAAAAAAAAGTTACAGAACACAGCTACAGAACACAGGCTAAAGAACAGCTCTCGCATCATCGTAATTATTTCTTAAGTGCGATCGGGCTTGTTGTTTTTGCTGTTCGGTCTTCGAGAGTTTTGCGTCTCACTCGCACTGGTTAACGGTTTGCCTCAACTAACTGTATTGGTTTACAGATTTTTTTTTGAGGTTATTCATTGTTAACCACGTGGAAACTTCCTATGTGAAGGCATAGGTCGTCATTGTTAGTCACAGAGACGCTACAAACGTACTGCAACTGCAACTGTATAGTTAAATAAATAAATACATACAAAAGCTTTTGTTTAACCATGAAATGGTCAAAGTCTGCATAACAAAGGATAATATTGTAATGACGTGACCCACGCCGGCATTACTTAGGCCCACATAGTTTGTTTCAGCTAGATTGAATCACGTTGCCAATGTTATTTGCAGGCTATCTTTTATTTATAAAAGGGATTAAAGCTTTTGAATAAAGAAGACATACGTAAATGTTTAAAAGCCAAGGCATTTATAGCATTTTATACTTTTCACAATTTATAATTTTCTTTTAATCGTACAAAATTATTATTTATTTGCTACTATAAAACGCTTTTGTTGAGTCTACCAAATCGTAATCACGAATTTTTCTTGCGTGTGCAGTCTCATTTCCATGACAGTTCGAGTATATCTTTATTTTAATAACATCACAACTCAATTTATAATCGTAGTGGATGCTGCATATTAATCACATTAATTACTCCAATATAAATTTGTTTGGTTTCGTACGTACATATGTGTGTATGTGTGAAGCTGAGTACCGTTCATTTTACAGCTGCAGCTTCAATTACCGTTCGTAAACTCATTACTGTTTGACTAACCATGTCAACTTTTTTGCTTTTGTTTTTTTTATTTATTTCTTTAAATTATTTTTATATCATCAATAAAAAAAATACTACTACTACTACTCATAGTTGGAGATAAATTAAACTTAAACCCGTTGAACACGAACGATCAAACTGAAAGATCCAGTTGCAACGGAAGAAACACCAACCGTTTGCACTCGTATGACTGTGAATACTTGACTCACTTGGTCGGTCGTTAAAATCATTTGGCCGAAAAATACTTTTTGATACGTTTTAATGTGACAAATGTCGCACGACAAGTTAAATAACATTTCAAATATTTATTACGTTTGTATTTGTTAATTTAGTCTACAAACAACATTTTTTTCTTCGATTAATATCATTTATTTTTTATTAATTTTAATGGCGAAAATTAAATAATTTTGTGGTGAAACTTATAATTGAATGGAGATTGATTAGAAAAAATTTATCAAAGTGTTTTGCGTGTTTTCATGCAGTTTTGCATGAATTTTTGCATGAATTTTTGCACAAAAATGTTAACGCAAACAAGATTTTGCGAGTGTGAACTAATAATTTTGCTTAAACTCCGGTGTTTAGCTGAAAGTCCATATCACGCGTTATATGCTCTGCGCGTTTTACGCATTTCAAACTTTCTACGCGTTCTACATGAAACGCTTTTCATGCGTTAAGTTTTTTGTTGTGTTTGAATTATTTTTTCAATAAAAACATATTTTTAACACAAAAACATAAAGTAACAATCCACGGCACAAATATTTTTGGCGATAACTTTGAAAAAATAAAATGAATTGTGATCTGCGGCTATCAAAAACAACTGACAGTTTTTATAACGCTTGTGACGCGTGCAAAAGTAGAAAGTAAACATACTTTTGGCGTCTTACGCGCTTAACGCATCATACGCTTTGTGCTGTGTACCTTCTCACATCAAATTACATTGTTTCTACTTTTTTGACAGACGCTTAGAAAGCGTTACGGCGTAAAACGCATGTTATGGACTTTCAGCTTTTGTCTGATGTCCATCCTCAGCTGAACAAAATATTGCGCACAGAAGAAAGTATCTCAGAGTGCATTTCGGGCTAACTGGCTGAAGCAAAACTTAGAAAAATTTCAGTAATCTCATGAAGATTGCTTTATTTCGGTGTGTAAGGAAAGCTTTATATTTTTCCAAATGAAATTCTCCGTCATCGTTGCATTGAAGTTTCTTTGCGGGCCCTGCAGGAAATGTCAATAGTAAAACTATAGTCACTACCTATTGGCGATGTCACCAATACTACTGACAAATTGTACCCTTACTATTGCTTACTACTATTGACATAGACATGTCCTACGAAATCTACCAGTAGACTGCGTCAATACTGACTAGGTAGTTCCTGTGGGATCATATCGCTCCTTTATTGCAATATAGTCATAACTCAAAAAAGCTTGTTTTGAGAAAATCAAATTTCTAATTTTTAGTTTCCATACAAGTCTTAGAATTTTTTTTTTTTTTTTTGAAAATATGTGTTAAGTGAAAATGCTTCTTCATATGCAACAGTAAAATATTGGGTTGGCCAATTTAAACATGGTTATACAAGCATTGAAGATGAACCACGTAGTGGATGCCCAAAAACAGCAACAACAACAGAAATTGTTGCCAAATGATCGACGAATAAAAGTGTGTGAAATAGCTAATATCATTGGCATCTCCAATGATCGAGTCCATTTAATTTTGCATGAAGAACTACAGATGAAAAAGCTTTCTGCAAGAAGGGTGGAGCATTTGTTAACAGTCGACTAAAAACGCATAAGAATGAACATTTCTCAAGCTTGTTTGGATCGAAATAAAATGGATTTTAGCGTCGTTTCATTACTGTTGATGAGACATGGATCCACCACTATACTCCAGAGACAAAAGAACAATCCAAACAATAGACTGTAGCTGGAAGAGAAGTCAAAAACAATTCAATCGGATGGTAAGGTTATGGCAAGGGTTTTCTGGGACTTCAAAGGTATTTTATTGATTGACTATCTGCAAAAGGGTAAAACAATAAATTCAGAGAACTACTGCAACCTTTTGGATCAATTAAATGTACAAATTCGAGAAAAACGTCCTGGCTTACAACACAAAAAAATAATTTTTCATCAAGACAACGCACCAGCGCACAAGAGTGTTTTAACAATGGCTAAATTCAACGAATTGAGGTACGAGTTGATTGACCACCCACCTGATTCTCCTGATTTAGCTCCCAGTGACTTTTACCTGTTCCCAAATCCAAGAAAATTCCTTGCTGGCAAACTCTTTACCTCAAATGAAGATGCAATTACAGTTGTAAACCACTATTTTGAAGACCTTGAGGAAAACTATTTTAATCAAGGGATAGAATTGCTAGGAAAGCGTTGGACTAAGTGTATTGAAGTTTCAGGAGATTATATTGAAAAATAAAAATATTTTTCAAATACTAACTATTCTCTGTCATTGATAGGCTAAGAAGTTTCTTAACCGCCCTCGTACGTGCATGCAAAGCTGTGAAGGCCATTTGTCCGAAGTGTCATACCTATCACGTTTATTTTTGGATTCCATAAAAAATGCAATCAAAGACTATTTAATTCAAATCTTGCGTTAATTTTGCAACACCTTTTATAACAACGCAAAGCGTAAATTCTACGCCTTATGTTTTGAATCGTACTACTTTCACTAGTCATTAATAAGGAAAGGTAAAACACCTGGTGTGGATGCGGAAAACAAACCCCACACCTTTACTGAACGACCAGTCGTAGTTTTATAATATGTTGTGTGTGTTTAGCTGGAGTTCATTAATAGAACATACCGGAAGACAAAAATTTGCGAAGGAAATATTTTTCATTTTAAAAAGACGTTTTGCTTATTAAATTGACGGATGAAAGTAAATTCAATCCATTTGGGTCAGATGCAATGCTATATACATACCCGGCGAAAACTTGGTAATGTGTTGCACTTACCTAAGAACATATATCAAACTATTTACCGCCTGCATTACTTATAATTAGTTAAGTAATGACTTGTTTAATACCTCTTACATATCTACGGACGCAAGTACACTGAAAGAATGATGCGTCATATATTTAATGAAACTGTTTCATTAAATATTTTGTCATTAATCCAATGAAAACTTTTCACAATATGCATGAAACTTCATATATATTATGAAATAGTTCCATCAGAATGGTTTCATTAAGTTTCATAGTTTCATTTAAAAAAAAATCATTGGATTTATGACTACAATAAAATTAATTTTTTTTTTAAATTCGTTGAATTTTGGTAAGATATATTAATGGGCATTTATTGATCTTAAGCTACAGTTTAAAAAATGACAAGTTTTTTTCATTAATATGAAAGTTTTATGAGTTTCATAATTCCAATGAAATAGAATCCATTAGATCAATGACAAATAAATTTCTGGCTACTGAACTTGGGTATGTATGTACATATGTATGTGCATGTATTCAAAACAGCATAATAATAGTTTAAATAATTTAAATACCAGTGTATTGAAGTCATTTGAATTAATAAAATCTGTTTTATTTGGTGAATACTTGTTCAACATTTTCTTTTATCATATTAAGTACAATTTCACAAAAGCAAGGAATAGTATTGTTTGTGTAATGAAATAAAATATCAATGAATAAATCAAATAATTATATTGATCTTATTACGTACATTAATGTGTGTTATGATAGTATTTCACTAAACAAATGTAACTATTTCATTGAGTGTAAGGTTTTCAGGTGCTCTATGAATAATAAAATTAGATAAATGAAATAACTTCATTGACCTTATGAAGGAGTTTCACATTTTTAATGAATATATTACATTAGTACAAAGAAGTTATTTCATTAAATAAATGTTACTTTTTCATTAATTTAATGTACAGTTTTCATGTGCTTTATGAAATTGATTCTTTGATCTAGAGAAATTATTTCACTAATCATATGATTTGTCTTTCATACTTTTAATGAAAATAAGTCATGTTTCTTATTAAAATGTTTCATTACTTTTATTAAGGTTTTCATTAAAATAATCTAATGAAATTTTTTTCATTATTTCTATGAAAAGTTACAATGGTTGAAAAATAATGAAAAAATTCATAAAAATAATGTCAAAATTCAGAGACTTTCTGAACAACATTTTTTCAGTGTAGCTGTACCTGGCAATTTTCCATACATATACAATATTTGCCGTGAAAATTGAATGAAAGAATTTGAATAATACTTGGTTTTGATTAGGTGATAGAAACGGGATTAAAAATTTTTACAAAATGAAAAATGCTAACTATATGAAAAAGCTAACTATTTACTCTTATAAAATTTTGCGGTTCTGGCAATTTTACTATTAGTGTCGATTATTTTGCTATCATTACGACTTACAGCGTAAAAGATATGTTAACATTACAGCCTGGTGCAAATGTATTAACTATAAATTTATAATATCCTAAAATGATAAATCACAGCGCTAATAAAAACCAGTTCTGTACTAAATTCCATGACGTATATAAATCATTTTTATAGAAAAGGTTTTTAAGAAAATTATTGAATATAAGTAGTAATGGTCGAAAAGAGCTTTTTGAAAGGCACAATCACATCATCATCTTTTTCTAGAGATATTGTTTGTAAGAATGCGTTTATAAGGGTGGTACTTATACCATGATTTAAAGTCATGTCTTTTTGTATTATACAAAGTTATCCTTTACATTTTATACATTTACAGAAAACATATTCAGCCGTTTTGATAGTTTTTGTTGTCACCAACTCGTAAATCCAGGACATATAAGCAATTAGCTTTTTAATGACTTTTTTGTAATGACATTTTGGAATAGTTATTCGTAAGCGAGAATGGTAAGTACTTGCCTCCAATGACATCGCCATGTTAAAATATTGACTTAAAATTCCAAAGTAGAAGTAGTGAAGAGTATGTTTATTAACATTTTAACATATTACTTTGCAATAGAAGTTTTTGCTGGGTACATATATGTACTTAAATGACCTACTTTTGCGATACTATTGTAATGCGTATTGCGTTTAATATACTACATATCGCTCCTTTATTGCAACATATCTCAAAAGATGAGCTTTTCGAGTTAACAATGCAGAATTGTCAACAATACTACCATTTATATTGTGCCAAAAATTTATTCAAATTGCTTTTAAACTGTTTCCTTTAGGAGATATTTTCTCCAAAAATTTGCTAAGACTTGTATGGATACTAAAAATTTTTAATGCGTTTTTCTCGAAACGAGCTTTTTTGCGTTATGACTATGGTGCAATAAATGAGCGATATGTACCTTATGTTTCTCAATTAAACAAATGTTTCTATTTATTATCAAATACATTACTTATGTATGTACTCGTATGTACAAGTATAACATAATCTGTTTTATCTCTACGAAATAATTTGTAGCCCCTTTAAGCATTTTCACAACATTCACACATAATTATCGCGGTTCAATACCTACGAAACAGATGTAATGAACTCAAGTTTTAAATAGAACAAAACAAATCAGAAAAAGACGAGAATAAAAACAAAGGAAAACTTTAAAAAAAAACTTCACGCATATGTGAAGCACATACTTAACACATTGCATTTAATGATGGCGAAACGAATAAGCAAAAGTAAAAAGCCCTTGAAATGACGACACGTTGTAGAAACTTCCGATTTTCAAATCAAAGGAAATATTTACATTTCTACTCGTATACAACTACAAATGAGTACAACAAACATCAATGTGTTTATTCGGTTGGTTTATTAAGTTTCGAGGGTAAAACAGAATTATAGTGAATTCTTTTAATATTGTACATACTCGTATGAGGGTAGGTCAATAAGTCCGTGATAGTTTTAATATCACGCCTCTTAATTGAAATGGTGAGATGTACAGAGAAACTTTCAGCTTTTATAAAATAACTTAGGTCTGGTCGTCGCGGGCTCTTGGATTACAAGCTTAGCACAAAAGCTCGGCTTAGTTTTGTCGAAAAACGGTTTCCAAATCGACGCAACTTATGCGTATTGTGGTGTGCTGCGGATTTTTCAGTCAAGTTTATTTTTAGATGTCTGAACTGTCGCCTGACTCCGGTATAATTTTGAACGAGCTGCGTCTTTTAATTTGTGTTTGGCAGCTGTTGATAGCAGACTATCGAGGGTTTTGAGAAAAAATTTTAAATAAGTGAATTTCATGTGCTCAGTAAGCATTATTTTTTGCGGAAAAATCATCACTCAAAAAAAGCACAGGCTTGAGAAATATTATGGGGACTCCATGGTAAAAAAGGTGGTTTACTGAATTTCGATGCGCCCTACTACCAGGGCTGGGCAGTATTTGAAATACTTGTATTTGAAATACAAATACGTATTTTGTATCTGTATTTCAAATACACGACCTGAAAGTATTTAGTATTTTGTATTTGAAATACATAATTTAAAAGTATTTTGTATTTCAAATACGCAGCTGGGAAGTACTTGGTATCTTGTATTAGGTGAGTATTTTGCCCAGTCCTACCTAAAAGCACGGAAAATGCGGAATATTCTGGAAGCCTGAAATAATGCGCAATGGTTTTAGCCGATTGGAAATTGAAAGTGAGAAAGATTTTGAATTTCATAGGTAACTGACAGTGGTTTCAATTTTGAATGATTACTCGAGCATGAGCACGCTTTACGCAAGATTTGTACCACGTTTACTCTCAATCGGCCACAAACGCAACTGTGTCACAATTCCGCAGAATTGTTTTGCGGTAGACGATGATGTTGCACAATCCGTAACCATGGACAAAACGTGAAATCATCACAACACACCGGATACCAAACACCAGCCAAATCAGTGAGCTTCTGGGGGGTGAATCAATGCCTTCAGAGGAAGAAAACAGCCAATAGCAAAATTATACCAATTTATTGGGTCGATCCATTGAGGATATCAAAAATTTACGGCATTTGGTTAAGAAAGTAGCAATTTTCTACTAGGCCAATAAAAAGCTGCACACATTTGCAGTTTTGTCGTGTGCACACTGTGTGTCGGCAAAGCAGTGTAAGATTGTAAAAAAGAAAAATAACGTATGCAACATTGGCTATAGGTTGTATGGCAAAAATATTTAGGAAAAGATGGGGTTGTTGGGAAATGAAAAAAAAAGAAGAAGAACTGGGTGAGAAGATGGTTGGTTTTTTTGACTGCGGAGAATTGAATTGAAAAAAAAGGAGGAAAGTTTGAAGAGTTGGCTCAATTATTTTTAAAACGGAAAATATTGTGAATTAAAGCCATAGAAAAGGTATTTAAAAAAAAAGAAAGGAGAAAACAACATCACTCGCTAGTGATACAAGCGAGAAGCCTAGACGTTGGGGAAAAATCTGGCCAGCTCCGCTACAAGTATCCAGCGGCAATCTTTTGTAATTCCGGAAGGCAAGGAAAGGGAATGAAGCTGACGAAACTCGGGAGTTTGTAAGAGGTCAGCAAGCTTTTCTATAAATATAACTACTGCAAAGGGAATTTTAAAGTATGGGTGCAATCGGAATTTGGTAAGAGCTGACGTTTCCATATAACTGCTGTGGCAAATAAACGGAGGATTTGTGGTATGTAAACCGGCCAAAAAGACGCCAACCAACATTTGCAGGCAGATGTAAGCTATTTTACATAAAAGTTTTATTGATTTTGTTGTAAAATTTTAAATAATAATTGTGATTAGCAGTTTGCGATTTTTTTTTTCCTTTTAATTTTTTACCGTTCCTTAAAGAAATTTGCATTTCTTTCATTTTTTGGGTATAAATTTATATAATTTTCCCGTTAGAAAACTAAATAATGTCAATTTCATTTGCGAGTTCGGTTAGTTTCTAACAAGTTACCTGTTCGTTTTTTTTTGCTGTATATACACACGTACATTACCTATATTTTTCTTTGCTTTTGTTTTTTTATAGTTTTGATTTTTTATATATTTGATTTGTAAAACCAAATTATTTTAGTTGCTTTTAGGAGGGAAAGCAATACAGCTTACCGTGTTTTTTTTTCGTGACTTCAAGTTAGAAGTATTATTAGTAGTACTCCGAATAGGGTGAGCTCACACTAGGCTGGGGGAAATTTTTTTTTGGTAACGCGTTTTTGGTGGGGACGATATTTCGTCCGTAAGCTGAGCATTTGCCTTAAAGAAGCTAAGATTTTTTTTGGTCATTTATTATAATCTTGTAAGAAACAATAGTTTTTTTTGTTATTGAATAAATTAAATTTTATAATGTTTTTTTGAAATGATTAATAACGTTTTTTTAATGGAGTAAGAAATTAATAATTATGGGACGGTGAGTAGAGGAGAGACCGGCTGAACGTGTTTGGGGTGGTTTCCGAAACAAAAGCGCCAGAAACCACATAGGTGAAGTCAGTTTTGATTTCAGGGGAGGGCAGGCGTGCCGACAGACCATCAGTCGGCGGTGTGACGGGTTGATGAAAGTCAACAACCGTGGGAGAGTTTTTTTTATTTTGGTTTATATTGTTTTTTTATTATTCATCCACTCACTTTCGGGCCTCACCACTTAGAATCGAATTTTGTTTGGCAATAAAAAAAAGGCTGGTATGTTTTTTTTTTTTTTTGTAGTTGCAGTGAGCTGGATTGGCCGGCAAGAACCACTCCCGATCGGCGAGCCAAAGCCGGAGCATCCGCGATCATGCCAGCACAGCCGGCAGTCCAGCAACACTACACCAAAATGTTCAACATTTTGTTTTTATTTTTTGCACCAGGCACACTACAGTTTCTATATCAAAAATCCATGAATCGGGCTGAAAATTATTCCCTCATCCACCCTATTCTCCAGATTTAGCACCGAATGATTATTTCTTGTTCGAAAATTTGAAGAAATGGCTCGGCGGAAAGAGATCTGACTACAATAACGAAATCATCCCAGAAACGCCAATAAATCAAATATTTCGGAAGGGTTAAAAAATTGTAGGAACGTTGAACTAAGCATATAGAACTCAACGAAGATTATGGCGAATTAAATAAAATATTAGGCGTACGACTTTCCTTCTGCTGTTTTGCAATAGATGGCTGTAGTGGTAAATGGGAGTCGGAATAAATAGATCGTAGATGTCATACAGTAGTGAAAAAGATTTACATAAGCAACTGCCATTTCGGCCTTATCTGATAATGGACCAATTCCACGGATGCAATTATTCAGGATTCATCAGCGCCCCCGTGTGACTTACCAGGCACACACAAGTAGCAATTCTTGCCATATGTTTGTAGCCATATAAGCAACTTCTTGTTGAGGAGCTCAAGCCTTCTAATCTCTCCTATATGCAATTTCCCAGCAATAAATGGAAGACAAGGCTTAATGAGTTGGTAGGCCGAATTCCACTAAGAGCAACGAACCCTTAAACCAACTCACCCGTCAACTATCACCACTGGTTAGTTACAGTACAGGTATCTGTTGTGAAGGCAACAGACTCTCGGCAGGATGTTAGTCCCTGAAAAAAGCCATGTATTAACAATTATCAGGGATACTAACCCCCCTTCCTGCGTTTTAGGTTTAAACCACAACCAGATCGTTCCAGCCAAGGTAGGCACCTCAACCATGATCCACCAGGGGGCATGCTGATCCCCGTTCTGCCAATTTATAACCTTGGTACGGGTTTCGGAAGCCAACAAAACATGAGTCATGCGGCTACAACAAACGAGAGACACCTTCACCTCTTTACCCGAAATAGAATGCCCAGGTTTGGCATACGCCAAGGCAAACCTGTTCCTCGAGGGCGTAGATGTCATACCTCAAGCTTAAGTATTTGTAAACATAACGCTGTCGAAATATTTTCGATTTGTGTCAACCAAATTCTCGTCATTTTCTGCTTTAACATGAAGAAATCTGCGACTGACGCTCGGCGAATGTTCCTAAATACCTGTGGTGAGGCCGCTAGACCGCTATTAGTGAAAGAACGTGCCGAAAGTGGTTTCAACGCTTCAAGAACGGTGATTTTGACGTCGAACACTAGTATGGCGGTGGAAGAGAGAAGGTTTTCGAAGATGCAGGATTGGAGATATTACTTGATCAAGACTGGTGTCAAATGAAATAAAAATTGCCAGGATCATTGAGAGTGAAACAATAAGACATTTTTTTTTAATAATTCATTTATTTATTGTATCTTCTAAAAGAACTAACAATAACTATGCAAATCTTAAAACTAAAAGTTAGTTAATTAATATAGAAAAAAAATTAATTAATATTGAAAAATTTTATTTACGAAATGCTGGACGAAAAGTGGCTTCTTGCGTGTATTTTGTTGGTAAATCACCTTTCCAACGCTCTATTGCTTGCAAGGGTGTCCATCCTTCTCAGTCCAGTGTGGCCACCAAAGTTAAGGAAGCTACGTGCGAGAGGATTCGGGTGAGACTCCAGCCTGTTAATGTACCTTATCGCGTGTTTTGAAAATTCATCTTTCACTAAGGGTACACCTAGATCTTTGTGAATTCGAGCGTTTTTAACATACCATGGAGCTGCAGTAATTATACGGAGAATTTTATTCTGGCGCTTTTGACATTTTAAAATGCCGAAAAGTAATGGGAATTAATCAGAAACAGGATATGGATGCCATACGAGTTGAAGCCGAGAGACGTTTGATGGTCTTTGTTTGCTTATGGCAATGCAAAGACGGAAGGGATTTCTGCATCGTATTGTGACTGGGAACCAAAAATGGGTTCATGAGGATAATCCCAAGCGCAGAAAATCATGAAGATATTCTGGTCATGATTCCACGTCGACGCCCAAACTACTGAATACTCACGGTTCCAAGGTCACGCTCACTATTTGGTGGGGCCGGCTCGGTTGATCGGTATCGAACGCAATTGACGTGCTTGAGCAGCGAGCATTGAAAGGCAAACGGCCGGAATACAACGAAAGACATAATAACGTGGTTTTCAGAATGCTCAGTCCATCTTGTGAAAGTGGTGAAGACATTCTTCTTGGAACCGTTGATATGAGAAGTCCTACCCCACCCGCCAGACATTGCTCACTCGGACTATCACTAGTTTGGATCAATAGCACACGGCCTGGCCGACCAACACTTCCGGTCGTATGAAAAAGTAAAAAACTGAACCGATTTGTGGATGGCTTCAAACGTTTACAATTTTTTTTTCAACGTGGTATTCGTACACTGCTCAAAAGATTGGAAATAGTTGCCAGCAAAGGACAATACTTTCAATCATAAACGTAGAACCAGTTTTTTACATTAAAGCCTCGAATATGGAAAAAACGGTGGAAGCAAAGTTTATAGATTTATGTAACATTTTATATAAAAAGCAGTGTTTCATTGAAAATATAACGGACTTATTGACCCGTCCTCGTAGATTTCTAAATACATATGTATGCAGTTTTCTTGAAACAAAAAGAAAAAAAAACCACCCAGATGAAAAACAAATTACAGATGTTGATAATGAGTGAACGCGAAACAAACGCTCTTCACAATACATACAGCTTGAATGTTTTGGAAATTTTTAGTTATGAATCTTTTTAATTGAGTTTTTAAACAAATGTTTACAATATTGTTGCCTTTCGTTCTTATGGCGCAAATCATGTGTTTAACAAATGCTGCTGCAAATAGTCAATAAAAATAAAAGAAGCATGTGTAAAGTTGATCATAATACACCAATGACGCTGATCAGCACAATAAAACCATCATACAACTATGCACATACATACATATGTATATGAATATTGGTGAGTGTGAAGCACATATGCATACATATGTACTAATGCATACATATGTACGAGTATGTGCATATGCGTGAATGTTCTTGCATACAGATGTACTGCGCATGCTTGTTGTTTGGGTTTATCAATAAATGCCGTTTTGTAAATTTAGCCAAATTTACGGAAAACCAACACAATATGACAGCCGTTCGAAAAAAAAGAAGTAAGCAAGAGACATTTTTTAGGGTTGTTCAAAAAAGCATTGAAGTTATAAAAGTTGACACATGCGTACAGGCGGGAATACTCGTATGAAATGAAATTCTTCACATACAGCTTTTGCTTTTTTTGAAAAGTGAAAGCAGTCATCCACACATACGAACATACAAGGCATAATAAAACGTCAAGATGTTCTTCGTCCTTGTGTGCGATCCTTAAAAGCACACATGCGTCCGTGGATGATAAAACATGAAAGACACGTGTGTTTTTTCTTCACTATTATACTTGAATTTCTTATCACTGTAGAGGGATTTTTTCATTGATTTCAAATTTAACACATGCTTATAATCATGTTTGATTTTTAGCATACAAGTATGTACATATGTAAGCAATAAAGGGTATTAAGTCAAAAGGAATTTTTACTTACCTTGTTGCTGCTTTACGAAATTTTAGCTGAAAAGATAAAAAAAACATCTGTGTGAAAATATGACATATATTTCTATGCAAACACGGTTGGGAAACAAATTTTAATTTATAGTTCAAAACGCAGTAATTCCTCAAACACGTAGTACAGAGAACGCAATTTAGTGAGTAAAAATCCTTCAGAATTTATTATGCCATACTTACATATATAATAAAAAAAATTTGGGTATTCCCACGTGTAGTTCAGGGGGTTTTTATGACGAGAAAGGTTTTCTGTTTTGGATATATCGTTTTTGAAATGAGAAAAATACTTTTTAGTGTACATACTAAGTCAAAATACTAAAATTCAAAATTACTTTGTGTATTATATAGTGTATTTCTACAGGGTGGTTAAATTTCAAGGGCCGATGTTGATTTTGAATAAAACACAAACTATTTAGGAAATTATTATAATTTTAATTTATTGAATTTTTGATGAACTTTTATAATTTTTTAAATTAAATTTTTGGTTTGTACATTTGTGCAACGGGTTATAGTTCAGGTTTTTTCTTTCTTAAGTTTTTTTTTCTTAAGAAAGATTTTTAACAATACAAATCTGCTGTGATCAATGATTTTGATTGAAGAAGACAAGAAAAATAATAATCAAATCTTTAGCTGGGGGACAACTAGCTGTTTCGTAGTCGCTACACTACTCATCAGCACCCACTGGGATTCGAACTCGGGACATGACGTATCATGATCTACTGCTTTAACCATTCAGCCACCGAGCATTTAATTATTTTCTATCTATATTCATCTCATATTGAATCACATATGCATTTTGTTAATTGCCCACATTGTTTGTACAGCGTTTGCTGTCTCAGAACTAGCGGTATTTATTTTATTTATTAACATACATATTTTTGTATTTTAATATTCTCCGTACCCAGAGATGTAAATATAAATTTATTGAATTTTTGATGAACTTTTATAATTTTTTAAATTAAATTTTTGGTTTGTACATTTGTACAACGGGTTATAGTTCTATAGTCCCCCAGCTAAAGATTTGATTATTATTTTTCTTGTCTTCTTCAATCAAAATTATTGATCACAGCAGATTTGTATTGTAAAAAATCTTTCTTAAGAAAAAAAAACTTATTGTAATTTTATTTTATTATGATATATTGGTATTACTGAATTATGTATGGAACAAAATATCGGCCAAATGGGCGCCGCGACCACGGCGGTACACCTCCATCCGATAGTCCAAATTTTCGATGACCCTGAGGCATAATGGAGGTTCTATGCCGTTAATGTGCCGAATTATCTCATCCTTTGGCTGTTGAATTGTTGCTGGCTTATCGACGTACACCTTTTCTTTCAAATAACCCCAAAGAAAAAAGTCCAACGGTGTCAAATCACATGATCTTGGCGGCCAATTGACATCGCCATTACGTGAGATAACACGACCATTGAATTTGTTGCGCAAAAGAGCAATTGTTTCGTTAGCTGTGTGGCAAGTGGCACCGTCCTGCTGAAACCACATATCGTCTACATCCATATCTTCCAATTCGGGCCATAAAAAGTTCGTTATCATCTCACGATAGCGAACACCATTCACAGTAACTGCCTGACCGGCCTCATTTTGGAAAAAATACCGCCCGATGATGCCGCCAGCACATAAACCGCACCAAACAGTCACTCTTTGTGGGTGCATTGGTTTTTCGACAGTCACTCTTGGATTCTCATTCGCCCAAATGCGGCAATTCTGTTTATTGACGAATCCACTGAGGTGAAAATGTGCCTCATCACTGAAGATGATTTTCTTCGAAAATTGTTCATCCACTGTTGCCATTTCTTGCCACCATTCTGCCCATTGACGACGTTTGGAATGGTCAAGAGGCTTTAGTTCTTGAGCCAATTGCACCTTGTAAGCGTGTAAATGCAAGTCTTTATGCATAATGTTCATCAACGACGAGTGTGCGAGATGCAATTGTTGGGCACGACGTCGAGTTGAGGTGGACGGCTCTTCAGCCACACTATCGCGAACAGCAGCAATATTTTCTGCAGTACGAGCTGTACGAGCATGCACTGGTATTCTCATATCTTCTACAGATCCGGTTTGCTCGAATTTTTGCGATTGTACGCACATTTGGACGATCAAATTGACCAAAAAAATCACGAAGTGCACGATATGCATTTTGATTTGAACGCCCATTTTCAATAAGTCTGGATAACTTTAACACGTTGTTGGATTGTATTTCTCTCCATGGTTCAAATTGAATAAGTCTGAAATAGAGAAATATCAAATAAAATTCGGAAAAAAACTTGGCGTTCAACATCGGCCCTTGAAATTTAACCACCCGATAGATCAGCGAAGGGCGTTAGTTTGGTTGAAGTACGAAGTTGGTCATAGTGTTCTTTTTAGACGGAGCTTTTACATGTTTATTCATAGCTAATATTTCTATTTTTTTAAATACGTTTACGGAGATTATTCTATTTTCTTGTCTTTTTCACTGCTTTCTAATCCTCACTGCGGTTTTCAGTGCTGTCTAATATTTCTGGTTACTTGAATATATACTTGATTTGTTTTAAAAGTTTTCTTTCCAAGTAAAACATGAAAGATACAAACAAGCAAAAACTATAAATTTGTAAATATCTTGCACCTTGGACCTTCATTTATGGTATAGTGAGTGGTAAATTGAAAGCGGGGAAAAATATTTTAATACTCTGAAAATATAAACTTATATACAGTACAACCTCCCTAACTTAACGGGTTCGAACTATCTAGTAGTCCGGGCATTTAAATTTTTCGGACAGAAATTTTTTCTCTTAAATTGTTTTCTTAGAGAAAATGATGCAAACATTTGTAATGTTTGCAAATCACTCATTTAATATTAAAGATGCAGATTTTTTTAACACCTGCATGATAAAATCTTACCAAGATCAAAGTTGATTCAAAATGGTAACAAAACTTTTCGTCGAAAGTGAATCGGCAGGCAAAGACTGCCTACCTCTAGCCCGATTAAAGCAAGTGATCTACTGTGCAAGGATATTCTACATTTATACTCTTAACCATTTCGCTAATTTCTGTCTTTCTAACATCGATATTGCTTATGACTTCTCGAATGCCAAAATGTTATAGTATTTCCTGGACGATGCCATAGAAATCGCATGAAATACTTATTATTATTTTATTGTTTAAGTAGTTATTGTTTTATCCTGGAGGATTCGTTAGGAATCGCAGGATTTACTATTGTATAATGGTGTTACCTAATTTAAATAAAATATTCTCTAGTCTCTGCTTATCACTCTTTCTTATTTATATTATATTTAGCTTCTATTACTATACTGTGTTCTGTTTCTAATTAACTCAATGTTTAGACATACGAGTAAGAGTTCGAAAAACTCAGTACAATCACAATTGTTTACTACCACATTCCCATTTTTCACACTCACAAGGTCTAGTCGCAGCTAAATTTGCATGCGAATGATTTTTTGGCACTTCCATGCAATCAAATGTCAAATAAACAAACAGTGTTACCATGTAAATAATTTTAAACAAATCAACTGGATCATTATAAAATTAAAACCTAAGTGTTAGCTAGTTTGTATGCTAAATTGTATGTTAATTTATTAAAACTAATACTATAGATAGAAATGTTTAAATTATAAAGCGTTAATATCAATAATACAATTTAATGCAAGTGAAGAACACGGCAACTCCAGTTTATAAAGACAGCCAAAGAAACAGAATATATGAAGGAAACAAATTGTTTGAAGTTCGCGTGCTGACGACAAATATAAAATCAACTCTCACTCGCATGTGTAGACAGAAATGAAAATTGCAAGAGATTCGAGTTTTTCGAAGAAAATTTCGTTGATATTACATATTCAGCACTCGCATGAGATTACTCGCATGTCTAAATGCAGGGTAACTGCTCATTTTCCTCAACTTAACTGCCTTCTTTTATATCTGCTGCTACTGCCGCAAACCTGGAGCTATAGCTGAGCGTGCCTGAATTCATTACCCGCATCAATATTCCATAGTGTCAGCAATATCTATAGTTTAGGCCATTTCCAAGATGTAGCAGTTTTGGCTGGTACTGTTCTTTTGTTTAAACATACTTGCTGCCTTGCAATATTGGTCCTGACCCCAATATTCTTTTTATTTGTCAAACTGCAGTTGACGGTTGCTATTTTGCAATATTATTAGCTGGGGAAGAAGTGAGCTCTTACTCACAACAATCCTCCTCCCTTCGGATGCTTCGCTTCCTTTTATTATTTATTCCTTTATTTATTATTATATTTCATAGCAATTTTTTTTTATAAATAGCTTAATATTAAAGTAGTCTTATGCACTGGTCCCTAGTCAAACACTCTAGCATACTTATGATTAAATGTCAGCGTTTTTATTTTTTTATTTTAGTTATCTAAGAATATTGCGATCAAACATAAGTGTAATGATAATTATGCATGTATGAATATGTAATGAAAAATTAAAACAAGACCTTACTTTCATATGTCATTTCTTAAAACAATGGTTATAAAAGCAAATGAAACAAGTAGGAGTGTGGTATATTCGGCTGGGCCGAATCTAAAATACCCTTCACGATAGTCACATATATGTATAGTATATATTACAAATTTGATCTAAATATGCTGGGATATATATGGACCGATATTGGGGAAAAAATATTTTTGCCTTGTAATCACCATTCCAAAAAAGAAATCTTTCTTGGGCATATTCATGAAAAAATTTGTTTAAGCTATATCTCGGTTATATATAAGCCGATATCGGAATTTTCTATTTTTTGCATTTTGGTAACCTTCTTTTATAACAAAAATTGCTTTTCAGCAAAAAAAAAAAAAAAAAAAAAAAAAAAAAAAAAAAAAATGGTAATGAAAAAATCGGTTCAGGCAATATCTCGGATATATATGGACCGATATTGGAAATTTTCATTTTACATATATACGAGTATAACCTTATTTTATTACAAAACTGCTATTAAGCAAAAAAAAATTTTAAGTTTGCTTACGTGGCATTTGCATGCCACACCCGATTTATGCTATATCTCTGGTATATATGGACCGATATCGGAAATTTTCATCTTTCATATTTATTCATAAACTTATTTTATTATCAAAACTGCTTTTGAGCAAAAAAAGTTGTTGAAGTTCGCTTACGTGACATTTTCATGACAACCCCGGTTTAGGCTATATCTCTGGTATATATAGACCGATACCAGAAACTTTCATTTTCCATGTTTATATAACCTTATTTTATTACCAAAACTGCTTTATAGCAAAAAAGTTGTTTAACTTCACTTAAGCGACATTTTCAATAAAAACCCGATTTGGGCTATATCTCGGGTATATATGGACCGATATCAGAAATTTTAATTTTCCATAACCTTATTTTATTGCCAAAACTGCTTTTGAGCAAAAAAGTTGTTTAACTTCGCTTATGCGACATTTTCAATAAAAACCCGATTTGGGCTATATCTCGGGTATATATGGACCGATATCAGAAATTTTCATTTTCCATAACCTTATTTTATTACCAAAACTGCTTTTGAGCAAAAAAGTTGTTTAACTTCGCTTATGCGACATTTTCAATAAAATCCCGATTTGGGCTATATCTCGGGTATATATGGACCGATATCTGAAAATTTGTTTGCCTTTTAGTTACCATGCTTAATGAGTGTGTGTGAAGTTTGAAGCAAAACAAACAACTTTTTTGTGCAAAAATTTTCATACAAAATTGCAAAAAAAATGGATTTTTTCGGAATTTTGAATATATCTCAGCTATACGTGAACCGATATTACTGAATTTCAATAGCAAACCCATGAATTGATGAGGTAAAAGAATGGAGAAAGAAAAATATTTCTAAGTCTGTCTAATGGTTTTCTCAGAAATGGTATTTCAACAGCGGACAGATGGACAGACGGACATCGCTTAATCGACTTTTCCATTAATACTGATTCAGAATATATGTATATACTTTATATGGCCGGAAATGAAAATTTTAAAAATTGCAAACGGAATCACAAACTGATATATACCGTTTAGAGTTTTGTGAAGGGCATAAAAAGGTGGGAAATTGTTACCTTTCGTACCAGCAATATCTTGTCAGATTCCGCTCCTTACTGTCTACTTTAGGTATAGTAGGATCAAATCTAAATTCTTCATCAGGAGCTCAATTTATATTAAATGATTTATCATTAGCTCTTCTATATAAATGATAAAAGATTGGGACTCCAAACCAATTTTGTATATATCCATTTCTGTCTAAATATATGAATGCTTCAGGAGGAACATAACCAGATATTAGGGTACTTAATATATTATTGGTCATCAATATAGTAAGACGCTAGAATGAGGTTGTTAGATGTACATTCGGTACTTTTTAATATATGTCTTCTAATTAATTTAATCATAAAGTTATCAATTCGATTTATATTTGCATCATTATTAAATTTTTTGTTACAAACAAATTTTATGTAGTTCCTATAAGGAGATCTGTGTAATGAGGTACAAATTCACGGTTTTGAACGTCAACGTTTGCAAACATTTGAAACGGTCAAGAAATACATTTGTAGTATAAAGCAAAAAATTTTTTTCTTTCTTAAAATATTTTGACCTGCACCTGAAAAGAGGATTGGAAATAAGAGTTTTCGCCACTCAAAATGCTTGCGAACGTTAAGCTTCGAAATCGTGAAATAGGCCCTAAGAAACACTTATTTCAAAAAACTTTTTTTAAGAAACAAAAAAAAACTTTTGAATGTCAAAAAAATTGGAGGTAAAATATGTACAAATTTTGCTAAGTTAAATATTTTTACTAAATACTTTAAAATTGTGTGGCAAAGAGTTTGCATATAGAAATATTTCTAATAGATTTTCTGCGAATACAGATTACTTTTTATTGCGGATTTTTCTAATGAAGATACGTTTGGTTTAACTTGTTTGTATATACATATGTTTCTTTTTGCTAATGAATGATTTTTTTTTTTTTGTATTTGTATGATCTTTTTTTATAGTAAAAACAATCAATTATTTTCAAATATGCAACAATGTTCTCCTGAAAAATATGCCTTTCTGGTTTGATCACAAAAAAAAAAAACAAAACAAGATCTGCTGCACTAGGCTGGCACTTTATTAATGATCTTAATACCTTCCAATTAAGCAATACATATTTTTTATTTATTACTCGTTCTTTTTTTATATTTTGTTGTCTTTTGTTTTAACCTAACCATCTTCGATCTCTTTTCAAATGACAAAATAAATTTCACGAAATATATTCTCTAAATGTCACGTTCACAGCTGCAAATACTCATACTTACACGTGTATTGGTGTATATACTTATCAGCATATGTTTATGTAGATGAATATTAACGAACAGGCAATAAATTAATAGAGATTTTTCTTTCGCAATTGTCAAACACATGTCAACATTATTGAAAAACCACTACTGTCGCCGTCGTTGCTGCTGCAAATTGAAACCAATTTAATAATAAAGTCAACAAAAAAGCAACAAAATCATGACAAAAACGATGAATTCCAACGAGTGTTGTTTTCCTTCTTCTGATGCTGATGCAGAAATTTCCTTTATCAATGCTAAATTGTAGTCAAAACTATTGCAGTTGTTTGCACTCGTAGATGCTGTATGTGTAGATGGGATTTTTGCATAAATGCAGCTGTTCAATTGTAGACATCAATAACAGCAACAGAAATTTATAGACATTTTTTTTTTGTTTTGTTTTTGTTTTCGTAAACATTAGGATGATACTTACTAAAGTGAAAGGTTCAAATTTATTTTTTGATTAATTATAGTTTTTTTTTTATGCCAAATTAACATACAGCCAGTTTACTGATGTCGAAAGAAAGCCAGTCACTCAGATTCGAATCAATTTCGGGTTTGTCTATCTCACTATAATTCGCTCGTATGTACCGGGTGTCAGCCGGGAAGGTATACTACTTTGCTTTGTCGCCATTTTGGTAAACATTAGTCTTGACAGTTCATATTTGGCAGTTGTGAAGTAGACACGTGGCAAGTTTATTACGTGTTTTAATCGCTAAAACATTTTATCAAAATCAATCATCGATTACTGCGACGATGAGAAAGTTACGTGACATTTTTGGGAGAATCAACGTGCCAACAAAAAGCACTATTTATCGTGTAGTGAATAATTTCGAGGAAAGAGGGTCTATAGGTAATAGGCTGAAGCATGGACCACAATGTGCTGTAAGATCGGCTGAAAACATTATTGCTGCTCAAGAAAGTGTTCAAGCTAATCCATCAATCAACCTCCATTCGACGCCGAGCTCAGGAGCTTGGTCTTTAAGGAACAACTTTGGTCACAATTTTACACAAGGATTTGCATTTCTTTCCATTTGAGATTCAGCTGACAAAAGAGTTTCTTCCAGAAAATATGAAAAAATCATGACGAGTAACGAAGCCCATTTTCATTTTTTATAATTTTTTTTTTTTCATTTAGGACCAGTACTTAGGGGATAACATTACCTATGTAGTGTATTGTACCAGAAGTAAGAAATAGGTTGTGAGGAAGGGTAAAGAGAGAGTAATGTTTGCGAACATTTGACTTGAACTTTCCAACGCTATAACAGACAGAAAACACGTCTACAGGCCACTTATTCTACAGGTAAAGCGTGCTTCCGAAATACGAATTATCTCTGTAAAGCGTTGTACGATTCCCCGTGCAATCAACTACAAATGGATGAGCTCTGGACGAAGAACATATGAAAATGTGCATGTTTCTGGAGCAAATCCCTAATCTCCTCAGAGCAAAATCCATTGTAATAACGATAGAACAGAGTAACGCACCCTACACTGCGATAATGCTCCAGTGAGTCAATAGAGTTGGATACCCTACTGTCACCGATAAGCTACTTCGCCCTGCACACGGTCGAGTAACTCCAAAATAGACTTTGAAGTACCGGCCCAAACATTAAAGTTGTATTCCATTTTCGGTCCAATATAGGTGGTATAAATAGTAAGGAGATCGGATGGAGCGAAGTATATCTTACACCGTTTCAAATATCCGACGCACTTGAACGCTGCTTTAGAGACATGAAAAATGTGTGCACTCCAGCGGGCATCACACTGTATTTTCATTCCAAGAACATCAAGAGCAACCGGTTCTCCAATATTTATACCATCCATGAGTATAGAAGACGCAGAATTCGCGGTGGTTTGTTTATGTGTTAATAAACAACACTGTATCTTACATGCGTTGAAAGCGACCCTGTTTTTATGACCACATTCGGAGATTAATATTACGTCACTATTCAACGGATCATTCATATTTAACCTCTTGACAACGATCGATGATAGGCTGGGCCTATAACAAAATGAGTATGAGTGACAAATTCTGCTGTCATCTGCAGAAGAGTGGATAGGATTGGAAGCTTGATAGAGAAGGTTATTGAGGAATATATGAAATAGGGTAGGAGAAAGAACGGAGCCTTGCGGTAGCCCTGAATTAATCTTGAACTTGTTTGATGCGACCCGATCTATAACAACTCATATAGTGCGGTCTGTGAGAAAGCTCGATATAAACCTAGAAAAGTCATCACCGACGCCAAAAGCAGTAAGTTTTGCCGGTAGTGCAGCATGCCACACTCTGTCGAATGCTTTGAAAATATCCAGAGCCGCACCTTACTTTCACCAAAATGATGGATTGAGTGGCACCATTTCTCTGAGAGATATGCCATAAGATCGCCAGTATAACGACCCGTATGAAATAACTCATAAGGTGATAGTTGACCTTACTTCTCTTACTTTGGAAAGTGCAGAGCAAATTCCATTTGGGCGGCAATTTTATGCGAATAAACAGAATAGTCGGTTCTAGGCATTAAAACCGCCTTAAATTATTCATTAGACACCTTTGCATCCATTAAAAGTAACAGTCTGGTGTGCAATTTCGTCAGGAGAAATCATTGGACCTTACTTTTTTGAAAACGAAAACGGCGTAATGGTAACTGCGAAAGGGGAGTTCTTTCAAAATTGAAAATGAAGTGCAATGGCAGAGTTTGTAAAACAAGTAAAGTCCATAAATTCGATCACATAGAACTTACTTTTCATATCTCTTTATATATAAATCACTTGAGCGATACTTCTTTCTATCTTCTTTCTAAAATTTGATCATTTACTCGTATTTAATACATTCTTAAATGCAGAACAAAACTAAAAAATCACTTTAGTCTCCCTAAAGAAACAGTTTAAACAGACATCTTTTTGGATGCCAACAAAGGCCCTGTTACACTGTCCTACTGGATCGTGCGATCTACTAAATAAAACATGTGTGCTGAAAAAGTACTAAAAGTTCAACTATGTGACAGAGTTTTTGACAAATCGTGCGATTTAAAAAATTTTATGAAATTTTTCAAAATATTATGGTTTCTCTGCGATCAGTGTGGTATATTTTGCGAAATATGTGAGAATATTGTTGGTGCCTCGAGAAAAAAAATTTTAATAATATAAAATTATTATGGTAAGAAACGTTTTCAATTATTTTATTTTGTATATAAATTATTGCAATCATACTTGTATAATAGTGTGGCCTACAACGCCATTTTGAAGCGATTTTGTAAAGTCGGCCAGACTTTTGAAACATCTTCCTGTGAATGAATCGTACGATCGTGTAAGATAATGTATCAGGGCCTTAAGAGGTTAAATGCTTATACGAGAAATATTAAACGCTTTTCTGGACCCACCTATTGCGCGTATAAATGCATATGTTTGCATGAGTGAGTGTGTATGTGTGCACTCATATTGATAACATGGCGTCAACCGGATGAGCAAGTGTAAAATTGCAACTGCCTTCATCTGTTTGCTGGCACAATGTCCACTTAAACTAAGAAACTCTCTAACAAAGAGTTTTATATTGCAAGCTTGAAAAAAAGAAACCCACACGTGCAATTAGATGCAGTTGAGCTTTTTTCTTTTTGTCTTTATTTCTCTATGGACTGCAAAAGCAATTAAAACAAAACCAACTTAAACTAAATTAAACTTATGAACGCATATTTAGTTTAGGCCTGAATTGGCAGTGGAATGTTCAGTTCTTGGTGAGTGATTTGGGAATTATGTTAACAAAGACTTTATATAGGGTTATGCTGCCCGACTTCAAAGCTTGCTGTGAAATACATGTTAGTAACTAGACAGCTTGTACATTATTAGTTATCTAAATAGGGCTAAAACTTTTATGCTTTCTTAAATTAAATTGTTGCTATGATAAATAGTTTTAAAAAAGACAAGAAAAGTACAAGAAGTGCAAACTTTTTAAGCTAACGGGCAAGCTTGCTGCTTTGTGGTTAACATGTTACATTTTATAACGCTGCTTAAAATATTTAGCCATCTAATTTTATAACTCAAGATTAATTAAAAACATTATGTAGTCCAGAATAGTAGTTATTTCTGAACAGTTTACAAATATCGCAGATCCCAGAACTGCTACGCAAATTGATGCATTTGCTTAATGCCAAAATACATGCCACAACACTATTGTACATCTTATTTCCTCTGGTGAGCAGGTTTCGTCTTGGCTTATTCCTATTTCGGACACTATTCTGAGGTAGATTGGGTAGGGAACGCATGACTTTGGATGAGCGAGAGCTTTCGAAATTCTCGTCACCAGTTACCTGGTAGCACAGAGGTCAGAATGCTCATAGGAGGTTCTACGAGGGCGGATTGATACTAAACCTACCTAAGTAGGAAGAAAAAAAAATTTTTTTCAAAAAGCATTATTTTCTCAACATGCAGGGCTGTTCTGCAAATCACTTTTTGTGAAAGTGATTTGAAATCAAAAAAAAAAGGTGATCTGCACACAAAATATTTTTGATGTTTGTGATTTTAAATCGGTTAGCTAACTTGCAATCAATTTGAAATCACATCCCAATTTTTGCACGTACTTTATTATGACTTTTATAATTTAATTTGTTACATTAATAAATAACTTAATGTGTTTTCTATTGATTATTTAAATAAAATCATTTATTTTATGCGAAATAATTCACTAAATTGAGAAAAAACTAGATACGCTTAATTTGTTGCAAGATCTCTTGTATTATTTTGTGATTTGGTTTATTTTATTTTAACTTCTATACTCGCTAGAAGAAATTAAACTTATTTTGCAAATAATAACGCGAATAAAAAAATTCAACCTGAAAATAAGAATATCAATAAATTGAAGCAAAAAACAGCTGTTTTTTTGTGTTTCAGAAGAGTAGAAATCACATGGAAAGTCATAAAAAATTGTGATTTGCAGAACAGGCACAAATCACATTTGTGCTTTTGAAACGGCATGTGCTTTGAAATCATGTGATTTTTAGAACAGGCCTAATAGTCTCCTTTTAGCTCAATAGTCTTAGTAAGGCGTTATTCCAAATTTTTTATACCATCTGAATAATACGATTTTGGGAACCTCTCAAAATGTGCGTTAGTTTCGATAACCACTTCTTAGCTTGAGATGAATCTTGCCTGCGAACAATTTTTTCAAATTTGGAAACAAGAAAAAATCACTAGGAACTAAATCTGGACTACACGTTGGATGATCAAGCAATTCGAAGTGTATTTCACATAATTTTAGCATCGTATCATGAAGAAATACCACTTTTTTCTTCTTCAAAAAAGATGGTCGTTTTTTCTTGATGGGATCAATCAATTGATCCATTAATGCACGATAATACTTTCCTGTGATTGTGTATACTTTTGCAATATAACCGATGAGCAATATTCCGTGTGCATCCTAAAGTACAGTTTCCATAACCTTGCCAGCCGATTTCACTGCCTTCGCCATAAACACTATTAAAGCTCGATAAACATTACGGTGGGTCTGCTCCGTCAGATTACATGGTAAAATATTGGATTGCCGAATTTAAACGCACTGCAACAACAACATCAACAGGAAGGCCAAAAGTTACTGAGGCAAATAGGAAAAACTCCTCGATATCGTAACGAATGATCGCCGAGTCAAGTTAAGAGAGATTTTTGAACGTCATATGAACGTGTGTGCAATATTTTGCATATGAAAAAGCTATCGTCAAGATGGGTTTACTCAGTGTCGAGTAAGAACGGGTTGAACAACCCACCTCACAGCGGTGCTTGGACATGATAAAGCGTGATGCTGTTGGTTTTTGATGTCGAATAATAACTGTTGATGAAACGTGGGTCTACCACTACACACCTGAAACCAAAAATAAATCGATTTTTTTGGGATGCACGCGGAATATTGCTCATCGATTATCTTGAAAATGGATCCACAATCACAAGAAAGTATTATCGTGCATTATTGGATCAACCAATTGATGCAATCAAGAAAAAACTACCACATTTAAGGAAAAAAGTACTCTTTCTTCAAGACAATGCACCGGTTCACACAGCATTAGATACGATGTTAAAATTACATGAAATACACTTCGAATTGGTTGATCATCCACCTTAGTCCAAACTTAGCTCCTAGTGACTTTTTCCTGTTTCCAAACTTGACAAAATGGCTCGAAGGAAAACGATTCATCTCAAATGTAGAAGTGATTACCGAAACTAGCGCGTATTTTGCGGCGTTCCCAAAATCTTATTATTCAAATGGACTCTTTCGCGGATGACAGCAGCTTTTGTCACTCTTACTCTCTTAGTTATAAGCCCAGCTATCAAGAGGTTAAATATGAATGATTCACTGAATAGTGATCTTCAATTAATCTCCGAATGGGGTCGTAAAAACAGGGTCGCCTTTAACGCTCGTAAGACTCAATGTTGCTTATGAACACACAAACGACCGCAAATGCTGCTTCATCTGTACTCATGGATAGTATAAGTATTGAGGAATCGGATGCTCTTGATGTTCGCTGGACTGAACATATTTTTCATGTCTCTAAAGAAGCATTCAAATACCTAGGGTTTCTAAAATGGTGTAAGATGTACTTCACTCCATCTGGTCTCCTTACTATTTATACCACCTACATCCGATCGAAAATGGAATACAACTCTCTTGTTTGGGCCGGTACCTCAAAGTCTATTTTGGGGTTACTCGAACGTGTGCAGGAGAGGGCGAAGAAGCTTATCGGTGACAGTAGGGTAGCCAACTCTATTGACTCACTGGAGCATCGACACAGTGTAGGATGCGTTACTCTGTTCTATCGTTACTACAATGGATTTTGCTCTGACGAGATTAGGGATCTTGTTCCCAAAACTCGCACATTTCTACGTAGCACGCGCTCATCGTCCAGAGCTCATCCATTTGTGGTCGACTGTCCAGGGAATCGTACTACGCATTACAGAGAGAATTCGTTTTTCAGCCGTACGCTTCGTCTGTGGAACAAGTTGCCTGCAGTGTTTCCTGTCTGTTGGAAGCTTCAAGTCAAATATTCACAACTACTACTCCCTCTTTCCTTCTCCTCACAACCTATTTCTGGTACAATGCACTGCATATGTAGGGGTCATCCCCCGAGTACTGGTCCAAGAAAAAAATAAAAAAGTTGGAATATCGTCTTACTAAGTGTATTGAGCTAAAAGAAGACTATGTTGAGAAATAAATGGTTTTTGACAAAAATGTTTTTTTGCTACTTAGGTAGCTTTAATATCAATCCGCCCTCGTAATATATACTTATGAAATTTTTTGTTCGAGTGTTTTAAAAATTTAATCGACACAATAATCGTTTTAATTAAATAATTTATCAATAGCACATATCGTTAGTCTCACGTAGAAAGGCCCTAACTCGCATTTTCCCTGCATTGAGCTCTTTTAGGGATTCCACTACGTTTCACACAAGTACACATTGTCACAAAGATTTAATTATATAATTTCTTACATATCTCTCTTATGGCCTTTTTCATAAAAAATAATGCATGTTTATTAAACTGTTATTTGACAACTTTCTATGGAAAATATGTCAAATAAGTGTTTAATAAACACACAATATTTTTTATGAATACGGCCGTTACAATCATTTGAGCAAAAAAAGTTACTTTTAGATAAACCAATTTATACAGTTTCCATTACGATTTTTCCTTCTCCTGTAAAATTGCAATTATTTTAGTTAGCGCCTTTCTACGTGAGAGCAACGATATACTGCAGGTGCAAATTGAAACATATTTTCATAAATACAACAAATTTTTAATTAATATTACAAACTGATTATTGTCACCAATTTCTGAATTCGAGCAGTGTAGTATTAAAAGTTTATAAAAATAAATTTTAATTGCACTTTATTTCCAAAATGATATAAATTTTCCCGAAAAATTCTGCTCGCAACAAATTATCAGTGTAGCCACCTGCATAAACGGAACAAATAAACATACAAACAATACATACATACAAACAAACACTCCGTCTTTTATTATGTTTTAGAAAAAGCAGCCTCTTAAGAAAAGAAAATCGTTCACAGATTGTCGTTATTTAAAGTTGGAAATCATTTTCACTTGTGCGTTATTTTCACACACAACAACTTCAACGATCGACAGGAAAACTCACACAAACACACACACACACACACATACACACGTGTTAAGCCATCATACCACATTTCATGAATGTGATCTAGTTTTATAAGGAGAGACAAATTAAAAAAGAAAAAAATACGAGTATGAAAAAAGTTCAAGTTGGAAAAAAGCACTAATGAAATGAAACGAAAGAAAAGAAAGCAAATGTTAATACTCGTTCGTACTCATGCCCCGCTCGTATTTATTAGCAAACGATTTAGTGTGTTGCAGCTGTGCATAATGTTGCTGCTGTCGATGCCGTTTTTTTCTTTTTTTTGTATTCTTTTTTGCTTTTTTTTTTTTGATTTCGTTATTTCTGTGTGGCGTGGCGGTTGTGTGTTTTTCTAAACGGCTGCCGTTACAAATGCTAATATTTTCATTTCATTTTTGTACATTTTTTTCCACATTGCATTTATACCAATTTGCTGCAAGCATTTGAAAACCACATGCTTTAGATTTGTTTGGCATGAAAACGAGAAACAAGAAACACTCATATCGAACGAACCGTACAATGATCTTCAGTGTTTATAGACTCTTGTATGACTTCCAGGTTTAAGATGATGATGATTGCTGTTGCTGTTGCTGTTGTTGCTGTGTTATTAACTTCAATAACGCTGCAATTGTCGTTGAAATATTAGTTTTATTTGTCGACAACACTTTTAAATAAAAATTATTTTAAAATGTTAAAAATACATTTTGCTTAAATACTCAAACACACTTTTCAAACACACTCGATTTTTTGCTTGATTTTAATGGATAATTACGTATGATTAGATAAATAAAGAGGTTTGAAATGATAATGGTGATTTCATAACTTTCTTTCATAATTTTACTTATTTATAAGGCAGTTTTTACAGACATACGAGTATCGTAAATGCACGTTGAAGGGCGGCAAATGAAGAAATTTTTAATTGAAGCTGGAAGAAATTTTTAATTGAAGTGTTGCAAAAGATATGTTTTCATTTTTTACTTTATTTTATTTTTTTTAAAGTACGAGTACTTCCGTTAGAATTGACAAGAAGACATTATAGAGCTGCAAAACAATCGATAGTTTTCTTTTTAGCTAACTATCGGTAGTGATAGCACTTTTCACATGTACATTAATTCTAGAGTAATCGCAAACTTACTGCCTGGCGCACGATGTCGTTTCGTTAATGTTCGCTAATGTTTTTTTTATTTTTTTATTTTTTAATTTGGACTCAGGGGATGACCCCTATATATGCAGTGCATTGAACTAGGAAAATAGGTTGTGAGGAGAAGGAAAGAGGGAGTAGTAGTTGTGAACATTTGACTTGATCCTTTCAACGTTATAACAGACTGGAAACATGTCAGCAGGTAACTTATTCCACAGGCGGAGCGTACGGCTGAAAAACAAATTCTCTCTGAAATGCGTAGTACGATTTCTCGAGCAATCGACCACAAATGGATGAACTCTGGACGATGAGCGCGTGCTAAGTAAAAATGTGCGAGTTTCGGAAACAAGATCCCTAATCTCGTCAGAACAAAATCCATTATAGTAACGATAGAACAGAGTAACGCACCCCACACTGCGTCGATGCTCCAGTGAATCAATAGAGTTGGATACCCTACTGTCTCCGATAAGCTTCTTCGCCCTCTCCTGCACATGGTGAGTAACCCCAAAACAGACTTTGAGGCACCGGCCCAAACATGAGAGTTGTATTCCATTTTCGGTCGGATGTAGGTGGTATAAATAGTAAGGAGACCAGATGGAGTGAAGTACATCTTACACCGTTTTAGAAACCCTAGGTACTTGAATGCTTCTTTAGGGACATGAAAAATGTGTTCAGTCCAGCGAACATCACACGGTATCTTCATTCTAAGAACATCAAGAGCTTCCGATTCCTCAATATTTATACCATCCATGAGTACAGATAAAAATGTATGTATGAGTGACTTATAGTCAACTATTATTCTACTAAGTGACTTATAGTCAACTATTATTCAACTAACGGATATATCGAAGGCGGACAAGGCAAATGATACAAGATCAGGGAAAAATAGAGCTTATAGACGACATCGGAATAGTGTTTTTTACCTTAAAAATCATGAAGAACGTTTTCGAAACGTCATCGAGAGCCAGGCAGTTAGTTTATAAGATCAGCCATGTTCAGAGAAACGCGCGATTAGAAACCGCCAAGCGTGCTGAAAAAAGCTAAATCCAATTTTAGGTGTTGTAAGAAATGCGTGTTTTACTGGCGTTTCGTAGTTGTTACGTAAAAATACAACAATAGGCTTACATATGTACATATGTATGTATGTGGTAGTCAGTGTTGCCAAGCGTAGGGATTTTTCCCATTTTATTTGCTTATTTCCACAATTAGGGGAAAAAGGACAGATTTTGTATGATTAGGCTTATTGTAGGAAATTTTTAAATTATGACGAATCGTTAACATTTTTTATTATACTACATATTATAGTTTTTCCAACTATGACTAACATTATTATTTATTATTACAATATGGTTAATATTATTATACTATTATAATTTAATATATAATATATGAGGACACCGAGTTTCTCAAATTAGATATCGATGCATTTTCATCGATATTATATATTTTAACAATAAGTATTTCCCAATTAAGCCAAAATTATTAAAATGGTACCCGTATTAAAACTGATGGGAGGGGAAAAACTAAACCGTGAAGATTCAAATTCCATATGCATTCTGAGATCTCATTTGCAAGCGTTTTAATTAATTGCATTTTTTTAGACCTCCTTCAGAAACTTTAGTCACAAAGACCTCCTAACTAAGCATATTAAATGATTGGATATTTATATATCGTTGGTCTCAGTAGAAAGGCCCTAACAAGTATTTTTCCTGAAATTAGTTTGTTAATGATTTTAACAAATTTCACATGAGTACAAGTAATTATACAATAAAAGTTGCATATTGATGAAACTAGTTTCAGCTGTGTTTTTTCCAACTCCTGCAGAGTCGCATTTCTGCTAACGTTATGATATTCTTTCTTACTTATTCCATCACAAAACGCATATACCAGTTTGAATTAGAATGTAGACCAAGTTACTTAAAATAATTTATTTATATGTCTAAACTCATACATACATTTTTATCTGTGCTCATGAATGGTATAAATATTGAGGAATCGGAAGCTCTTGATGTTCTTAGAATGAAGATACAGTGTGATGTTCGCTGGATTGAACACATTTTTCATGTCTCTAAAGAAGCATTCAAGTACCTAGGGTTTCTAAAACGGTGTAAGATGTACTTCACTCCATCCGACCTCCTTACTATTTATACCACCTACATACGACCAAAAATGTTTGGGCCGGTGCCCCAAAATCAATTTTGGGGTTACTCGACCGTGTGCAGGAGAGGGCGAAGAAGCCCATCGGTGACAGTAGGGTATCCAACTCTATTGACTCACTGGAGCATCGACGCTGTGTGGGGTGCGTTAGTCTGTTCTATCGTTACTACAATGAATTTTGTTAGGACAAGATTAGAAATCTTGTTCCCGAAACCCGCATATTTTTACGTAACACGCGTTCATCGTCCAGAGCTCATCCATTTGTGGTCGATTGTCCGGGGAATTTTTTTTTTTTTTTTTTTTTTTTTTTTTTTTTTTTTTTTTTTTTTTTTTTATTTAAAAAAACAAACACAAAAAATCATACTACACATTACAGAGAGAATTTATTTTTCAGTCGCATGCTTCGTCTGTGGAACAAGTTACCTGCTGACGTGTTTCCTGTCAATTATAACGTTGAAAGGTTCAAGTCTAATGTTCACAAATACTACTCCTTCTTTCCCCCTCCTCCCAACCTATTTCCCTAGTTCCGGTACAATGCACTGCATATGCATAGGGGTCATCCCCTGAGTACTGGTCCAAATTAAAAAAAAACATTTTTAATCACATGAATCATTTAAGTTTTATTTTTTACACTAATTTACTTTTTAGTAAAGTTCTACTAGTTTGAATATACATATATAAAAATCGTATTAAAATTATTTATTTGAGCAAAATTTATATGAAAAATTGCGTAGGGAAAAATGTAGATAAATATTTTATTGATTGTAGGGGAAAATAACGATTTTTATGCGCTATGGTAGGGATTTCACAAAAAATCTCCTACATGGTAGCTATACATGGTCTGATAAAAAAATAACCGCTATTTTCAAATTTCGTGAATTACGTATATTCAATTTTCGCATTTTTTCTAACATGTTATGTTTTCCTTTCAGTAAAAAGTTAAAACAGTTCAAACATTTTCAATTAATAATCCAAAATTAAAATATTACTCTACTTATTGTCAACCTGTTTTCGTTTTGTGTACGGGTGTACGAGGTCTAATCAAAAAATAACTGTTATTTAAAATTTTGTTTCAAAAAGTATTTATATATTAATCAATCTTGTCACCTTTAAACTACTCCCCCTCAGATATAATACTCTTATACCAGCGGTTTTTCCAATCCTCCAAACACTTTTGAAACAACGGTTGTTCACTTGTTTGAAGAAAAATTTCCAAAGTGTACTGATGATTAGGGTAGCTCCTATGAAATGTCGACATATAGATAACTGGGAAACATAGAAAACAAGCTATTTATAATTTTTTACAAAATAATAAAATTACGCAAATGTAAATAACACAACGAAAAAATTTGCCACTCCTTATTTTCTGTTTTATAATAAATTTTATGTTGTAAAAAACGCTAGTTTTTACAAAATTAAAGCGTAAATATCATATTTTACAAAATTTTTTAACAAAAAGTTGAATTAAAAAGGCAAACAAATGAGCAAAATATAAAGCAGCTGATTAGAACATCGGTTTTACTTGCGTCCGAAAATAATCGCCCATATTTCTGAAGGCGTCGTCGACGTCACATCAAGTCGACATAAAAAACACTCGATTATACCATTCGTCTTCGGCAGCAATCATGCATTCTTTGATAGGCTTTCGACATTTTATAGACCCAAGCTATAAACACAGGCTGTCGACAACATTCAATTGTTGGTGTCAAAAAGTAAATAAACATTTCTAATATTATATGATGATGGGTAGGTATCATTTTTCTTTGATCAAGAGTTATGAATCGCTGCAATTATTGTTATAATTATAAATAAAAATAATTCTTGGCTTTAGCCAGGATTGAACTTGAGCTAGACGAATGATACCAACCCATCATCTAATAATATTAGAAATATTAAAATAAAGTTCGACTATTTAACATTAATACATACAAAGTAAATAAACGCTAAAATTTTGTGCCGACGATGACATCTCTTGGAATATGGGGTAATAAAATCTACTTGTTTTCATGACATCAAATGAAACCAATATCGGTTTGCAAAACCGACAATTAGCAAAACCAACTTGGATTCTATGACACCCCTGAATTTGACGATTTTAAATCAGACTTATCTGGCATCTATGCCTGCGCCTGAGCAAAGGTTATTATTTTCTAATTTCTATTTTCATTCTTACTAAGAACGCTCACTGACTTTTGATCAAATTTACTTCTACCCTTTCACTGATATTTGCTCACAATTTATAAATGAATAAAACTTGTATGATTATCATATACAGTGTTTGTTTTATTGCCACTTTAAAACAAGCGATAAAACTAGAGATTGTAAATACTTACTGTTCTTACCAGCTTGTGCTAGTGCAAAATAAAATGTAAATTATTTGAAATATGATTTCAAATTAATACATAAACGTTTGTCGCAAGTAAGTACATGTGTTAAACACATTCATTCCGGATAAATTTCCACGGCTTCCCAGATGTACAGTTATGGGTTGATAAAACAATTTTAAGCAGCCCTTAAAACTCAAAGCTAATTTATACGAGTAGTGTCCTTAAAAACCCCTAATGATCAGAGCCTCTTGTAATTGTATTACCGAATGAAAATAGTAATAGTTTTAACAATATTAATGCGGCATATGTCTGTCACCTCGATTGCACACAAAAGAAAAGTTAAAATATAAATGTTGCACACATGTCCTTTATCAGCAAACGATCAATGAATGCAGTTGTTATCCTTTTCTTCAATTGTTTTAGTTTTTTTTTTCGTTTTCCTATAAAACGCATGTGCGTCTGTCTGTCTGTCTGTCTTTCCGTCTGTCCGTCAAACATTTGTATGGTTGTGTTTTTGTTTTTTCTTCGCTTTACAACTGCGTTTAATAATCGTAACCCTCTAAATGCCATGCAACAACAATAATAATCCCGCAACTGTGAACTTCTTTTTTTCTGCAGTCATTCCCAAAAAAGTTTAATTCATCACCTGGTTTGGCAAACAGAAGAAGAAAAAAGTAGAAACTCTCATTTACCTTTTATTACAGTGCAGCGCTATTTAAAACAGTTACGGCGGCTGTGTATGTTTTTTATTTTTTGCTGCAACTTTTTGTGGCGGCTGTTTTTTTCTTTTGCTTTCTAAATAGTAAAAGAATTGAAATGTACTCGTATGTATGTTTTTTGTTTCAACACTACGAGTATTATACTCGTATATAGAGTCACTTAAAAAGAGCATGTGTTTGTTTCGATGAGAAGAGCATAAGAGTTTTATTAATTTTCAATAATTTCAAATCTTTTTTTTTTTTTTTTGTCTTTTTGTCTGAAGTGCAAATTATCAGGGTTGATTTCAGGCATTTATTTGATTTTTGATGTTGTTTATTTAGAAGAGAAAAACAGCCTTTTAGAAAATCATTAGTCGTTGCTAACGTTTTGTTTAACTATTTTGACACTTTTGCACCAGAAGAAAACACACCCCAATTTCGGATAACGTTTGGCAGTTGACATTTGTTGTTCATTATTTTCAATTTGATTTTGGTGTTGAAATATTATTGTGTTCATTCATTTGACTAACAGTCTTTTTTTTTTGTGGATCTTTAATGATTTGTCTTGCAGTTAATTGTTATTCTCGAAGAGTTCCTTTTCTCTCTCCCTACCTCGCTCGCTCTTGCTCTTTCTGCTTTCCAAACTGTTACGAATACTCGTTCATTTTTTGAGTTTAAATACATTTTATATGGTTTGTTTAGATTTTTATGGTTAATTTGGAGATTTGTTAATCAGCTTCTTTTGTGTGTTTATTTGCCTTTCAGTGACAATTTACACATTGTACTATTCTATGATTAATTGATAATATCAAGTGAGAATTTTGGGCCGGGACAATGTCTTCGCAAATGCACTTTGTTTAAAGTCTGTGATAATGAACTTCTTAAAGTTTTATAATGTGTGTAAACAACATAATCTCAATATCATTCGACGCTCACAGTGTTATTCTTTCCCTTTGTAAACAGAAAATCTCCTAAAGCTTCTCAATAACCCACCAATCTAAATTAGAGCGTAAAGCACAAAGTATTTTAGCGCTTGCCACCGAAAACTTGGTAATGTGTTACACTTACCTAAGAACATACTTTTCATTTTCATAGTATTTACCGCCTGCATTACTTATACTTAGTTAAGTAATGATTTGCTTAAAATCTGTATCTATGTAAGTAGTTATCCTTGGCAAATATAGATATGTGTATGCACAATATTTGTAATGAAAATTTAATAAAAGAATTTAATAAGATAAGGCGATAAAAGCGGGTAAGCTGATAGAAACAAGTTTAAAAATGTTTACAAAATGAAAAATGTAGCAAATCAACATTTGCTTCTATAAATTTTGTTGTTACAGAAATTTTACTATTCATGTCATGTGCTTGGCTTCCAATACAGATTATGGATACCCGGCTTGAAAGTGATGTTAATATTATACGAGGTCTGATAAAAAAATAACCGTTATTTTCATATTTCGTGAGTCACGTATGTTCGATTTTTGCATTTTTTTCTGTTCTGTTCGTACAAACGTCTGTTATATATGTAGGCAATATCAGCCATTTTGGATTGTGAGTTTGTTTTTGAGAGCTAAAAAGGTTAGTCGTGTTTTGGTATGCTCTTCGATTTTTTCACTATTCGAAAAAATGGATCAAAGTAACTGTATTAAGTTTTGTGTAAAAAATTAAATTAAATGCGCAAGGACATTTGAAATATCGACTGTGGAGTTTGGCGAGTGCATTATGAGCAGAACACAAGTTCATTTGTGGTGTAATCGGTGTAAGGAAGGCCGACAAGATGTCAATGACTATGTTTGTCCTGGTCGCCGGAGCACATCAACAACCGATGAAAACATTGAAGCAGTGAAGAAAATGATTTTGGATAATCGCCGAATCACTATCAGAGAAATTGCTGATGTTGTTGGCATATTGTTCGGATCATGCATGAAACGAGCGGCAGCGAATATTGTTCCAAAATTGCTAAATTTTGAGCATGGACATCGCTCACGAGCAGTTGAGCATCATCAACGACGATCCAGATTTCCTCAGAAAAGTGACGAATCTTGGGTATATTGAAGCCAAAGCCCAAAACCAAAGAAATCATTCCAATGAATGCGTCCAGTAGAGCCAAGACCCAAAATAGCACATCAAGTTCGGTCAAATGTGCAGGGTTTGCTCACTGTTTTCTTCGACTACAAGGGCGTAGTGCATTATCAATTCTTGCCAAGGTTTTACGGTCAATAAGGAATACTACTATCTTGAAGTTATGCGCCGTTTGCGCGAAGCAAAATTCGTTAAAAATGCACAGAATTGTGGAAAAACAATTACGGATTTTGCATCATGATAACACACCAGCTTAGACATCGATGCTTGTGCGTGAGTTTTTGGTTCGAATTTTTCACTCAAAATCCTTTTGTAGTAAAAGGTAATTCTTATAGGGTCTCCCAGCTATTTCTTTAATATAAGTTCTATGTCATATCAAGGTATCTCAAGCTCATTTGACTAAAGTTTTTCAACTTAGGATATCAGGCCAATTTCTTAATTATTACTTTAATATAAGTTTCACGATATACCAAACAGTAGTGTGCAGGTATTTTTTCCTTCTATAGAAGGACCATTGACTAACTAACCTAGTTTTTTCGCGCTGCTGTTAGCGACTGTTCACCTGTCTAGATTAATTTGAGTTCCCTTAACCCAGAGTAATTTTAAAGTTTCGAAGTCTGGACAAAGAAAAAAAAAATCTCAAACATAAATAAATACCAAATAAATATCCGACCTCTTATCCATAACATTAATAAGAAACTTAAATCGAAACTTTGCAATACGCCGGGCCTGTATCTCAACATGAATAATGACTTAATTAGACACACACCTCTTTCACACTGTACGAGTAAAGACAAGTTGCAAGCAACTAAAAGCTGCAACTAAACCAAACAAATAAACAAACATATGTAAATATATACTCGTATAATTTAAATCACATTAACAAATACTTAAACTAGTGGCGACAGAGATTGAGCATAAAGCAACAACCGTTTTTGCCTTCAATGACACACAATGACACACTGCAACCGTCTGAAATGAGTTCCATTGATAAAAGCAGGCGGCTGGAACTGAAATTCCCAAAACGGAACAATGAAAAATGATCACCTGCAAGCAAATTTGAAAAGGCCAGACGACTGATTCATCATAAAAATGTATTAAATTTACCTGTTTACAAATCAGTTTTAAGTATAGTTAATATTAAATAAAGAACAGAAGGCAAGTGAGTCCTTTTTAAATGAACAATTTCCTTATTTAGTTTTTCTTTAACAACTCAATTCTAAATAATTTTTGTTTTCAAAACAAGTGTGTGACCTTGTTTAGGCGAAAACAAAAAAGAAAAGAAAAAAAAAAAAATAGTAAAAGATCTTATGCACGTTTTGGAAACAAAAAGATTTTTCCAACAGATTACCACTCTTTTAAGCCAGAATTATCGAATATGTCTAGACAGGAAAATGGCAAATTTTTTTAAGCCATTAAAAATTAAATGTTTCCAAAGGTAGACCACCTTCGAAAAACAAGTGCGTAAATATTAAATTAAATAACTGTGGCGACTTGTTAGTTACACAGCACAATGGGCACAAAAATACAAGGTCTTACTCGTACTAACGGATTCTGGCAGAGTAGCAACGATTTTAAGGAGAGGATATAGAATTTATTTATTCTAACGGACAGTCGGCATAGAAGATCATTTTACAATTATGTTCAAAGTGTAGATTAAATAAAAGGATCGCTATTGTTTTGGCAAAGATGTATGTCGTAGTTAATTTGGGTTTCCTTCGGTTATGGCATTTGACTCAAAAGGTATAAAAATCAAGTGCCTAATCCGTGAATCTTTAAAACGTAAAATGCAGCTGAAAATTTCACGGAGCATGTAACTTGCTGTGCGCTATACTAAAGCAAAATACGGCGCTGACTGTTTTTTAACATGTGATCTGTAAGTATTTGTTGCTCTCCTAAGCAACGTTGGGAGCCCGAGGGATGCAATTTTCTGCATAACACATAAACAAGTGGAAGAAAGTTTGATATACCCTATACAAATTGTCCAATTATACAGCAATGGCGTAGAGTTCACAATTGTGAGATTAATCGCAGATTTCAGCAAACCAGTAGTGCGATTCACTATGCTATTTAAGCCCTAATTATTTCGGTTAAAATTATTAACCACAAAATTAAACTTTTTCCTATTCACAAGTACTTTAAACACCATATACTGGGGTTTAAAGTCAGCTGTTTGAGGCAGCTGTTATATTTAACCACATAAATAGGTGTTAATTAACACCCCAATTTTTTGTGGGTTTAAAAAAAGTGTTGATATTGTTTACATATTCATTTCATTTAATTTATGTAATAAACTATTTGTCTAATAAAAAAAAAAACAATAAAAGTTAGCAATAAACAAACATAAATCTTGGAAATAATATTTTTGTATAAAACAATAATTAAAAAATTTTTTATTCATTATGTATTTCGTTTTCCTTTAGAAAACTTCTTAAGGAAAGTATTTGTTAATCGATTATAAAATTAAAAATGTTTTGATAGCCAATAAAATAACATTATTTTTATGTTAAATGTAATTATGTATGTTAAATGTAATTATGTATGTGCTAAAGCTCTTCATGTTATTTTATTTCCTATCACAAAAATGTTTTTGCTTTTATAATTAATCAACAAATACATTCCTTAAGAAGTTTTCTAAAGCAAAACGAAATATTCAATAAAAAACTTTTAATTATTGTTTTATATAGAAAGGATCTCGAGCTCACATATTATTTTCAAGATTTTTATACATATGTATGTATATAAAAAGGTCAAAGTTACAAAAGATGAAGAAAACATATAAACAAAAACGCTCGTAAGACCCAATGTTGCCTATTAACACACAAACAAACGACCGCAAATGCTGCTTCATCTGTGCTCATGGATGGCATAAATATTGAGGAATCGGATCCTCTGAATGTTCTTGGAATGAAGATACAGTGTGATGTTCGTTGGACTGAACACATTTTTCATGTCTCTAAAGAAGCATTCAAGTGTCTCGGTTTTTTGAAACGGTGTAAGATATACTTCACTCCATCCGATCTCCTTATAATTTATACCACATACATCCGGCCGAAAATGAAATACAACTCTCATGCTTGGGCCGGTGCCACAAAGTCTATTTTGGGGTTACTTGACCGTGTGCAGGAGAGGGCGAAAAAGCTCATCGGTGACAGTAGGCTATCCAACTCTATTGACCCACTGGAGCATCGACGCAGTGTGGGATGCGTTACTCTGTTCTATCGTTACTACAATCGATTTTGCTCTGACGAGATTAGGGATCTTGTTCCCGAAACTCGCATATTTTTACGTAGCACGCACTCATCGTCCAGAACTCATCCATTTGTGGTCGATTGCCCGGGGAATCGCACTACGTATTACAGAGAGAATTCGTTTTTCGGCCGTACGCTTCTTCTGTGGAATAAGTTACCTGCAGACGTGTTTCCTGTCTGTTATAAGGTTGGAAAGTTCAAGTCAAATGTTCACACACACTACTTCCTCTTTCCCCCTCCTCACAACCTTTTTTCCTAGTTCTGGTACAATGCACTGCATATGTAGGGGTCATCCCCTGAGTACTGGTCCAAGATAAAAAAAGAAATAAAAACCTCGACTCATCGTCGTGCTTAACAATTGAACGTCTCACGAAGAACACTGATGCGATTTATTTTAATAAAGATTGGAATTTCCACGCTTAAAAGATTCGATTGAATCCAGAGCTGACTGCTAGCGACCACTTCAAGCGTCATCTATACGCCGAATAGTTGATTGAACAGACAAAATGTATCACTGATTTACTTTAGCACCTGCCTTGAGTCCTTATCTGATGATAGAGCAACTGCACGGGGTGCATTGTAAGGAGATCGGATGGAGTAAAGTACATCTTACACCGTTTCAAAAAACCAAGACACTTGAATGCTTCTTTAGAGACATGAAAAATATGATCATTCCATCGAACATCACACTGTATTTTCATCCGAAGAACATCAAGAGCCTCCGATTCCTCAATATTTATACCATCCATGAGTACAGATGAAGCAGCATTTGCGGTCGTTTGCTTGTGTGTTAATAAACCACACTGGATCTTACGAGCGTTGAAGACGACTCTGTTTTTACGACCCCATTCGGAGATTAATAGAAGGTCACCACTATTCAGTGAATCGTTCACATTTAGCCTCTTGGCATAGATCTCTGATAGGCTGAGTCTATAACTAAAAGAGAGTACGAGTGGCAAATGCTGCTGTCATCCGCAAAAGAGTGGATAGGGTTGGAAGTTTGATAGAGAAGGTCATTAAGGAAAATAAGAAATAAAGTAATGAGAAAGAACGGAGCCTTGCGGTACCCCCGAATTAATCTTGAACTCGTTTGATGAGACCCCATCTATAACAACTCGTATAGTGCGGTCTCTGAGAAAGCTCGATATAAACCAAGAAAAGTCATCACCAACGCCAAAAGCAATAAGTTTTGCCAGTAGTGCAGCTTGCCACACTCTATCAAACGCTTTGGAAATATCCAGAGCCACCAACTTACTTTCACCGAAATGATGGATTGAGTGGCACCATTTCTCCGAAAGATATGCCATAAGATCGCCAGTAGAGCGACCCTTACGAAATCCATATTGGCGATCACAAAGTAATTTGTGCGACTCTAGCACGATGGCAACTCACCAACATGGTAAAGCATGCTGAAGAGGCGTGCTAATGGACGCGCAAGCGTAGAAGAGCACTTATAAGACTTCTGGACCTTTTAACTGCTCGAGCCCGGAAAAATATCCTTTGCATAGTTACAGATACTTTTTCGAGCTCGGGAAGTGATTGACTGCTCTCTTTGCGTTCGCTTTCGATATTGTGAAACTTAAATCTACTTAGAAATGTTCACGTTCACTCAGATAGAGGAACGCAAGACGGTGTTCTTTTGCTTAAAATGGTGCGAATGAGCATGCTCTGTTGTGATTGTGAAACAGGTAGTAAGAAGGCTTTTAGAGGAGTATTAAATGTCAATCCAGCTATTATCGGCAATAGTTATTACTGACTCGCTGTGTAATTGCACAGCACACATACGAATAGGAATTCTTGTGTGGAAAGTTACCACATACGAGTATACATATTTACATACGGATGTATTCATGTGCAGGTTTCGTATGCAACTTGTTGCTGCATTTTTGAACGCTTTAAAACGTCTGTTTTTAATGCTACAGCTCATTTGTCATTCTTTTTAAGTACAAGTCGTAAAAAATTGTTTTTTAAATAAAAAACGTAAAATTCATGCGAAACAAACTGAATTCAACATATTTTCTTTTCTGTTTTGTATTAAATATTCCATAAAAGTGTTCCCCTCATTTACAGATTTGTACTGCAAATGATTTTGGTTTTGTAACCTGAACCTGATTGTGTTCGAAAACACTTTTTTTTTCTCTTTTCCCAGTGAAAAATATGTACAAATTTTTATGAATTTGTTTCAAGTTTCTGATGGTTTCTTATTCTTTTCTTTCACACTCAATTTTTTATGAATAAGTTAAGTAGTGTTCTTGTTAAGAAAAAATAAAAATATATTAATATTTTTTATTAATTGTTTTCATGGCTGCAAAAGGTGTAGTATTATATATTCGTTCCATATTCGTTGCATAAGACAAATTCTTCAATTTTTATTCACGTCTACACGTTTTCTTGTTATTGGAATCCAAAGTTATTTGCATGTTTCAACAGTTTTTTTTTTTTTCTTTTTCATTTTATTCTTAAGGTTTATTTATATCTTTCAAAATATTTCTATACCTTTTTGGTGTTTTCTTTAATTTGAATCTTTAAAAGAATTTTAGTTGTAATTAAAAACCTGTCAAGTTGTCATGTATTTGTATGAATTTTTTTCGAAATACAAATTGTAACGTGGCTAAATTTTTCAGTAACTAAATTTTTCAGTAAATAGAAAGAATATTATTTTGAACTTACGAGTAATTATAAAATATTCTGATCAAATCAATGTGTATAACATTTCGCCCGGGGAGCAGATTTCGTTTTGGTGTACACTAAACCAGGACACTCTACTTTCTGGGGCATGTAGGCGTAAGAGTTCCTGGTTTGTTGTAGCAAATAAAACTCTAGGAAGTCGCATCACTTACGTTGTGTTGGACTTTCGAAACCCTTACCAGGGGTTAGTTGGCAGAACGGGGATCAGCTTGCAGACCATTCCAGCGCTGATTATAGTTGAGGTGCCTACACAGAAAAAATAGATGAGATTATTTTTTTCAATCAAGTTATGTTTTTAATAAAAAACCATCAAACAATTAAGTTTTTTATTCACTATTTTTAGCTTCTACCATTTATACCAATAAAAATTATAAATAGCTTGGTTTTCTATCTTTCCCAGCTATCTATATGTCGACATTTCATAGGAACTACCCTAATCATCAGTAGACTTTGGAAATTTTTGAAAGATATTCTCAAACATTCAACTTTATATCCCAGCAATATAAATAAATTGCTGAGAATTTAAAAGAAAAATGCTCTAATAATATCTGTCAAAACACAAAAAACAAGCCTTTTCATTTATTCACCTCTCTAACATTTCTTTACACCTTTCAAACAAATGAACAACCGTTGGTTGCTACGATTTGCTTTTTGAAAGTATCGAAAAGCAGAGAACAAAAAACTTAATTGTTTGAATTTTTGTTCTCTGCTTTTCGATACTTTCAAAAAGCAAATCGTAGCAACCAACGGTTGTTCATTTGTTTGAAAGGTGTAAAGAAATGTTAGAGAGGTGAATAAATGAAAAGGCTTGTTTTTTGTGTTTTGACAGATATTATTAGAGCATTTTTCTTTTAAATTCTCAGCAATTTATTTATATTGCTGGGATATAAAGTTGAATGTTTGAGAATATCTTTCAAAAATTTCCAAAGTCTACTGATGATTAGGGTAGTTCCTATGAAATGTCGACATATAGATAGCTGGGAAACATAGAAAACAAGCTATTTATAATTTTTATTGGTAAAAAACCATCAATTTAATCAAATTTGTATTGACTCAATCAAATTTTTCTTAATTCTGAATTTTTGGAAATATCTCTTAATAAAATGCAATTAATAAAAAGTTTCCGAATTATTGATTGTTATTCTATAAATAAATTTAAAAGGTTGTTACATAACAGAGAAGAGTTGTTGTTTCTTTAACAATTTTTTTTGTTAAGTATATTTTGCAGATTTTACATATTAGCAACAATTTTTTTCAACTCAATAATTTTTGATTTTAAGTTGAAAAAGCTATTTTTACTTTATAATTTTAATTATCAATCCGGCAAAAATCCTTTTCACAGGAAATTTGATAAAAAGAGTGCAATTTTTTCTATCAATATGGCATCTATTGTTTTCTGTGTACCTTAGCTCAAACGTTCTGGCTGTGGCTTAAACCTAAATCATTTTAATGGGAATTTGTTTCCCTGATAACTATGGCGCAATGCCATTTTCCATTCCTCAATTAAGAAAACATAACATCTTGAAATTCATTGCTGTGATTGATTTGTAAAGAAAACAAAATATATTATTCATTCACATGGGGGGACCCTAACGGCCTCAATTCCTCTAATAATTATCCTATCTATCAGCTGTTGTCTTTACAATGAACAAATTATTTTATTGAAACTTGTGTTATTCCACGTTGTCATACCAGTCCCTGGAGTAGTTGAATCTCAAAACTGCTAGTAGTCTCTGCGTAGTCTGACCGGTGCTTAGTTATTGATATCACCCTGCCTTTTAGACTTCGTTTTCAAGATGTCGATAATGCTATTAGTAACTTAAACCCCAGAAAAGCTCCAGGTATTGATAAAATTACCAACAAAATGCTTGTACAGTTACCCCGAGTAGCTAGAAGACTCGTCCTTTTTATTTTTAATGCTATTTGACGTCTCGAGTATTTTCCTACTGAGTGGAAGGTGTCTGTCGGTACTATGATACCCAAACCAGGAAAGGATCCTACAAAAGTTGAGTCATATAGGCCGATAAGTCTATTGCCAACAATTTCAAAACTGGTCGAGAAATTGCTAATGACGAGGTTGACCCCAATCTTGAATGAAGTAGGATGTATTCCTAACCATCAATTCGGTTTTAGGGCTAAGCATAGCACCATAGAACAGACACACAGGCTGGTGAATGTTATCAGAAATGCGTTCGAAGATATAAAATATTGCTCAGCTCTATTTATTGACGTTTGCAAAGCTTTTGATAAAGTGTGGCACAAAGGCTTAACCCATAAAATAAAATTAAACTTGCCTGCAAACACGCACAAGCTGTTAGAGAGCTACTTATATGACGGGAAATTCGTCGTTAAGGAAGGTGATTTCAAAAGCTCGGCTCAGCCAATCGAAGCTGGAGTTCCCCAGGGTAGCATATTGGGTCCAACTTTGTATTTGATTTATGCCTCAGGCATGCCAACGAGCTGCAAAATTCACACTTCAACTTTTGCAGATGATACAGCATTCATTAGTGTCCATGAAGACTATACACTAGCATCACGAAATTTGCAAGAACATATTCTTATATTGGAGAAATGGCTGAAGTTTTGGAAAATCAAAGTAAATGAACAAAAAATACCCATGTTACATTCACACTACGTAGACAAACTTGTTCGGCTATTAAAATCAACAACTACATTATTCCGCAGCATAGTGAAGTCAAATACCTTGGTATTCATCTTGACCGTAGGCTCACGTGGAAGTCTCACATTGACGCTAAAGTCACCCAGATGAAATTAAAAGCGGTGCAACTAAATTGGCTCATCGGCAGAAATTCTATTTTGAAGTTAGATTGCAGACTTTTGTTGTATAACGCAATCCTAAAGCCAATATGGAGCTATGGAATTCAATTGTGGGGTACCGCCTCTGCATCTAATATTGACAAAATTCAAAAGCGCCAAAATAGAATTCTCCGTATAATTACTGCAGCTCCATGGTATGTTAAAAACTCTCGAATTCACAAAGATCTAGCTGTACCTTTAGTGAAAGATGAATTTTCAAAACACGCGATAAGGTACATTAACAGACTGGAGTCTCACCCGAATCCTTTCGCACGTAGCATCCTTAACTGAGAAGGATGGAGACCCTTGCAACCATCAGAGCGTTGGAAAGGCGATTTACCAACAAAATACACGCAAGAAACAACTTTTCGTCTAGCTTTGGCTGGACCTAAGTAAATAAAATTTTTCAATATTAATTAATTTTTTTTTTCTATATTGATTAATGAATTTTTAGATTTAAGATTTGCATACTTATTGTTAGTTCTTTTAGAAGATACAATAAATAATTGAATTATAAAAAAAAACCTTGCCTGAAGCCGACTCCCAAAATGCTCGTAGCCCAATCGGAACCGGTTTTTAATATTCGGTGCGCGTTTTGTCCATGGACGTGTGTCTAAACTATTAACGGCTATTCGACTTAGTGTGAAAATTGAAGTTGCCATATTGGCGAAGTGTGAGATTTTAACGATTCCTGAGGCCGATTTTAGGAATTTCAAAAAAATAAAATAGAAAATTTGGAACGCGTTATAAGGATAATTATCTGGTTACATGGATAATTATTTTAGTTTGATATCGAAGCGTGGTTTTTAGTTTTTTAAACTATACGAATATAATATGCTCTCCGCAAGGAATTAAGGCAAGCATATATTAAATCTAGCGGAACTTTTTTTTATTTTTCCTTGGTTACACACTTTGTCCTAATAGTCCAACCTTTAAAAAAGGTACAGCACAATTCACTCCATGGATTATCTTGGGAGTAGCAAGCTTAAATTGGTTGCTATAGCACCGCAACTATTCACCTGAAGTGAAGCCCATTCATAGAGCTATAAAACAAGGCTCTTTTGGAAACGCTCTTATTTTGAACGAAAGGAAAACAAAAGATTTTTTCACTTAGTAGAATCTCTCAATTGTAAGAATGTGTAAAACTTTTCCTTAGCACCGTAAATAGCTTTTATTGCACTTTAATTTATACGAAGCGGATTGATATTGAAGCTAATTAGCGCTAGGTGGCAGCACAAACACAACATTTTTTTCGAAATTACCCTGTGTCAAAAGTCAGCTGTTAAAATTTCACCCAAATTTATCGATTAGTTTATTAGTTGTAGTCGTTTGAAGTAAGCAACTTTTGTGTTTCTTGAAAATTGGAAATAAGTGGCTCTGGCGTATTTGAAAGTGAAAACGGCGAAACAGACAAAAGAAAAGCTCGATAAACATTATGTTGAGTCTGCTGCGTCAGATTACATGGTAAAATATTAGATTGCTAAATTTAAATGTGGCCGAAAAGGAGCACTGCAGCAATACCATCAATAGGAAGGCCAAAAGAGGTAGTTACTGAAGAAAATATCAATTTAAATCCCCGATATCGTTACGAATGATCGCCGAGTAAAGTCAAGTTTTACGTGAGATTGTTGAAATGCTAAACATATCAAATGAACGCGTTTTCCAAATTTTGCAGCACCATTTACATATGAAAAAGCTATTGGCAAATGGGAGCCACTTTTGCTCAGTGTCAAACAAAAACGAGCTCGACAGACCACTTCACAGCGGTGTTTGAACATGATAAAGCATAATCCTGTTGATTTTTGCGTCGATTAATAACTGTTGATGAAACGTGGGTCCACCACTACACACCTGATACGAGAAATCAATTGAAACAATGGGTGGAAGCTGGTGGAAGTGCTCCAAAGTAGGCGAAGACAGTGAAATCGGCTGGCAAGATTATGTCCTGTGTATTTTGGGATGCACACGGAATATTGCTCATCGATTATCTTCAAAAACGATCCACAATCACAGAAAAGTATTATTGTGCATTATTGCATCCATTGGTTGATGTAGTCAAGAAAAAACGACCACATTTAAAGAAGAAAAACGTGCTCTTTCTTCAAGGCGACGCAAGGGTTCACACAGTATTAGATACGATGCTAAAATTACGTAAAATACACTTCGAATTCTCTGATCGTCCACCTTGTAATCCAGACTTAGCTCCTAGTGACTTTTTACTGTTTTCAAACTTAAAATAATGGCTTGCAGGAAAAAGATTCATCTCAAACGAAGAAGTGATTGCCGAAACTAACGAGTATTTTGAGTGGTTCCCAAAGTCGTATTATTCAGATGGTATAAAAAACGATATTTCGTTTTACTAAGTGTATTAATCTGAAAGGTGACTATGTTGAGAAATACATGAATTTTGATAAAAATCGTTTTTTCCCCTACTTAGGTAGCTTCAATATCAATCCGCCCTCGTATGTACATAGTTTTTTGCACATTAATCAGTACAAAAATATTTCGAAAATCTCACGTTCGCAAAACAGAGCACAAATAACGAATGAGTGCATTATGAAAACATACATACGAATACATAATTATATAACAAAAAAAGTAAATTAATTGAAAAATTAACGGCAACAATTTAAATACCGCTAAACTTTACCTTTTAACAACCGGCAACAATATCAATAAATAAATTATAGTAATTTTCTATTATTCTTCATTTGAAAGATCGTGTAGTCGCTCCCTCCCCTGCATTGATGCCGGAAAAATGTGTTTAACAAATGTTTGCATTTATTGACATCAATTTCGATATCAATGAACAACGAACGAATGATCTCAACACATTGTTGTACTCGTAGAGCTGTCTTTAAGTGTCACATGCACATGAGAGCGGCTTCGATTAAAGATGTTCTCAAGTGCGACTTACCACCACAGTTCATGTTTAATAAATACGAGTAGATAGTTTCGTTGAAAAATCTACTTATAAACTGGATAAGTAAATTTGTTCAAGTCGTTTGTCCCAAATGAAACATGCCACCAAATTGTGTGTGGAATATGTTGTTTGTGTGTTGGCCTTGCATGTGGCCAGTGCGGCATATGCAGGCGTTAAATTAGACCAGATGTATTTCATAACAACTAAATGATGAGTTTCTAACACGACAGTTTAAATAAAAATTAAATTCATGAACATATATTTTGTTTTATGATTATTATTAATAGCATCTGGACTAATTATTTAATATTTTCAGATGTTTGTTGTTTGAAAAAAAGTCTTTAATAAAAGTCAACAAATTTGTACAAATATTAAACTATTATTGAAGACAATAATTCCTCAAGAATAATGCTGGCTGGTCACTTGATTGGTCATTGGATCGACATTGCTGATAGAAATATCTATCAAAAGTGTCTATTCATAACATAAATATTTGTGATAATACCCATCCATATCAGACTTCTCTACAGGGTGGCGCAAAAATAACCTTTCGATGTTCAGCATATCAGTTGTGGCACGTGCAGTGTGTGCCGTAGCACCGTCCTGTTGGAAGCACATGTTTTCCAATCCCAATTCATCAAGTTGCGGCAATTCGTCAAGTTGTAGCGCTCCCCATTCACAGTAACCGTCTTCGAAGAAAACAGGTCCGATGACTCCTCCAGCGAAAACAGCACACCATACAGTGGATTTGAGCGGGTGTAATGGCTCTTCGTGGGTTACACGCGGATTTTCAGTGCCCCAGAAGCGCAAATTTTGCTTATTTACGTACCCGCTAAGATGGAAATGGGCCGCATCACTCATGATTATTATTGATTAAAAATCATCTTCCTCTTGGGGTTAAATAAATAGTCACCAATATTCCGCGTTCTGGAGCAATGTAGCGTAACATTGTTTATTAACGTGTACTTCGCATTTGTTTACTACAGAAATGTCAAAACAGAATTGACATTAGGGACCAATCACAAAATTTATAGCATTTTCTGATAGGAGGATTACTTTTGCGCCACCTTGTATAAGAAGTAAGTTTTAAACTTCTGCAATTCAGTAAATGAGCGAAAATAAACCGAGTGATAGTTTATCATCACTTGATATTGCCTTAGTTAGGCAGCATCTTGAGCTAAAGTTCTTCTACCGATATTTTATCTCCAGCTTATTAAAACCCTTTGAAGTGACAGCAATTTGTCTTCCTTAAAGCTCATTAAGACGGCAAATCGACGCTTCTACATAAGAAACACATATTCAAACTCTATCAGTAAATACTTGTATTGGCTTCCCGATTTCACCAAAGGACAGCCATTTCAATAACCTTACGTCGCGTATAGTTAATAAAGGGTGTCCCATATTGAGCACAAGATTTTAATTCAATAAACAGAAAAATATTTTTTTCAAGTTCAATAACGGAAGTCGTTGAATCAATTAATAAATTGTTTGAATGCGGACGTGTAAAGGAATTCGTGGATCCAAACAAAAGTTTAGTAAAAATAATTATTGATCGATAATAACTATTTTTTTAAACAACAACAAAATACGATATCCAAAATTACTTTTTTGATATTTATGTATGTGCATTCAAATTATTTTTTCAGACAAAAATTTTGTTGACTTTATTTTTACTATGGATTTTTTCTGTGTAGAAAATTCAGTCTATTGATTGTTTTCTTTTATGAATCGTAAAGTGGTCGAACCGAAACACACGATGTTAATTGTAAATAAAACAACAAGAAGTGTTCAGAAAAATTTCTTAATGGTTTTTATTATGATAGAAGAACCTATGACAATTATAAGTGAAACGTTTTCGTTGGCACACTTCTATCAGATGGTCCACACATTCAACGACTGTGAGACATAATTCAGGTTCGCTATCGTTAATTTGCCGAATTATTTTATCTTTTAGCTCTTGAATTGTTCTTTGCTTATAATTTTCTTTCAAATACGCCCAAATAAAGAAGAACACATGAACGTGATGGTGAGCACCGCCACGAAGGGAGATAACGCGGTCAGTGATTTTTTCGTTTCACGTCCTGTTTCACGATTTCGAACCTTAATGTTAGCAAGCATTTTGAGTGGAGAAAAATCGTCTTTCAGATCCACTTTTGAGTTTAAAGGCAACACATTGCAAGAAAACGTTGCAACAAGTGTATCAACTCTTAAGAAAAATTTAATTTTTAAGCTATAAATGTGTTTCTTGGCCGTTTCAAAAGGTTTGCGAACGTTAACGTTCGAAATCGCAAAAGAGACCCCATAGTTTCCCTTCTTGTATAAGCAACATATTGTCCAGGTCCATATGCTGAATTTCTAGCTACAAGAAGTCCGTTATCATCCTACGATAGCGAACACCATTCAAGGTAACTCATGTTACCTGTCACTCTTTGTGGTTATATCGGCTTTTCAATAATAACCTGTGTATTCTCATTTGACCAATTGCGGCTTGCTATTAAATTCATTGCGGTGAAAGCGTGTTTCGTCGGTGAAGATGATTTGCTTTGTTTGACGACATTTTCCATGACCAATTTTGCATAAATGTTACTGAATGTTTGTGGTTTGTACATTTGTATAGTTCAGGTTTTTTCTTTCTTAAGAAGGATTTTTTACAATACAAATCTGCTGTGATCAATAATTTTGATTGAAGAAGACAAGAAAAATAATAATCAAATCTTTAGCTGGGGGACAACTAGCTGTTTCGTAGTCTGTTACTGAATGTCATTAATGTAGCGTTAAATCTCCAATTTTAAAGCACGTCTGGTTTTGTGATTGCTGGAATTTCAGTTAACTCTATAAAAAGAAATCTATTGGTGTTAAATTACATAATATAGGGAACCAAGTACCGAAACGAGAAACTATACATCCTGGAAATGTTTCGTGCAGTAATTGAATTGTTTCAAAGGCTGTATGTCATGTGGCACCGTGTTGCCAAAGCCACATGTTGAACACAGAAATATCATTCAATTTCGGCAGAAAGAACTGTCTTATAATACCGCGATAACGAGCACCAGTAACATTCACTGCTTGACTAGCTTCATTTGCAAAAAGGTATGGTTCATTTCCGCCCCCAATTCCACACCTAACAGTGACACGTTGTGGATGTATAAGTTTTTCGATAATCACAGGTTTTCAGAACCCCTAAAGCGGTAATGTTAATGTTGCCATTAACATTAAGGTAAAAATGTGTGTTATCGTTTAGGATGGTTTTGCTCGAAAAATCGATGATGATACATTAGACAATGAAGATACGTTCAATAATGAAGACATGTTGTTCTATTATGTAACACTACATTTTTACTATCTTCTTTTAGGCTTGCCAGTACTTTACTGCACAAAATGCTGAAAATTCGCAACTTATGTTAATTATGGGTTACCCTTTGTTTGTGTACAGTTTTTTTACCAACATCTCAGCTAGAATAGCTTTAAATTTTTACTATAATAAAAGCATAGATTTGTGTTTTTTCCCCTAAAATCTGCATGGAACTACTAATTTTCAGCTTCCATTATTCGAGATTAAGAAGACTTTTAGATAATCCCCCTTATGCTAAGAGGCGTCATCATAGTAATATCATGGTAACGTAACAAATATGGTATTTATTGATTCCATGCCAGCATTGATTGAATATTGTTGACAGATTCTGTGTAAGCAATTTTAATATTATTTTTTTTGCCAAGTTCGTTACACTGTACGATCTCATAAAAAATGTTGACACTGGCTATATAAAATTTAATATGGTATCGGATTTTTGCCGATACCAATACCAATTTAGACACAGAATAATCAAAAGCGCATTCCCGTTTTTACCGATGCATCTTGCCATCATTTATTTTTGTTTTGCACAGAAAAATTTTTTTTCGTGTTTAATAACGAAATTCGTTGAATCAATAAATAAATTGTTTGAATGCGTGGATTCAAACAAAAGTTTAGTAAAAATAATTATTGACCGAAAACAATTATTTTTTTAAACAGCAACAAAATACCATATCCAAGGTTATTTTTTTGATATTTATGTACATATATGAATACAAATAATTTTTTCAGACAAAAATTTAGTTTTTTTTTCAAATTCACTTTATTTCCATAATATTACATTTTCATATAATTAATTTACAATAAAGTTCAAGATAATTATCTTTTTCTTCTTAGTTATTAGGATTTTAGTTACAATATTAATAAATACATATTCCATATTTACAAAATTTTTAATTTATTTGGAGGTAAAAATTTTCAAAAACCTATTTGAACGTTTTAGTTTTTTTAATAAAAAGGCTTATCCTAGAAAACTACTACACTACGTAAAATGGGCTAGCTCATTGATATGTTCAAACTCTGAGTTCTGGCATTTTATACTAAAATTGTTATTAAGTCTGACAATTTTGTCCGTAACTAGTTCTATATCTGCGAGCAAGTGGAGCCTCGCAGTTGATTTTATTTTAACTATAATTTTTTCTGTGTGTATGTTGACAATTTTACTCTTGCTGAAATTCTCTTTATTAATTAATATTTGAAGTAAATATGTATTTATAAAGCAGAAAACTTATATCAATAACAAAAGTTCAAGAAATTAAAAAACAAAATGAAACAACATGTTGCAAAACATGTGTTGGTTGCAGAATTAGGTTATTTTGGTTTTTATGTTATGTTTGTCATTATTGTTATTAATATTATATTTTTTCTTTTTTGATTTTTTAATAACCCAAAAATGTTTCTGTCAGTATATTAAATAGATATTTTTTAAGTTTTCAGTTTAAAATTTTTCAATTTGATAATATTGTTAAGAATTTTTTCTTTGTGTATGAATTAATAATTTTTCTTGGTGTATAGATTTTTTGTATATAGGAATTTTTTGACAATAATTTTTCAAATTGAAAAATTTTTTAATAACATATTAATTTTCCTGACGATGATAACAAATTGTTATCGAAATATTGAAAATAAATACTGTTAAATTTTTTACATAACATAAAACGATCTTTTGCTGCAAAAATAAGAAATATTTAAAAAACAAAATAAATAAAAAAATTAAAATGTGAATTAGAGGCAGCCAAATTGTCTCCTTATCAGTGTTCATGTGCATTAAATGATTTCCTTTTTAATTAGACGTCACTTCAAAAATTGCAAGACAAATACACTTACTACCAAAATCAGAGAACCTATAGGAAGCTGTTCGTTTCCAATTGATCGAAAGAAACCTTTATTAAAATAACTACAACCTAAAAATTTATCTATTCCGAAATTTTTCGCATATACATTACTTGCAAATGGGGATGTGAAGAGCCAATTCCCGGATAAAGAAGCTTATCTTTCGCTCGCACAATTACATTTAAAGCAATAATAAAATGTTGAATATTAAAAATGTATTTGTGAGAACGTTATCCTGAAATTGGCACAAAATATCCTCATATTTCCGTTTCGAAAATAACGGCTTTTTCACTGCAAAAATCATGACCCAGTCCACCCCTATTCTCCATGAGCACTGAACAACTCTAATCTTCTTTTATGAGAAAGCAAGATGTAAATATTCAAGCGTCGATTCACGTACATACAGCCATGCTTATATATGTATGTACATAGATACTCCGTTGAACTTTGTTTTTTGATCCTCTGCAAGGGACCATTTGCATTCACTTGTTATTTGTTAAGCGAAGAGACTACTAAATATTTGTACAGCCACACACACACACGCACTTTTTAGGGATAATCATTTTGTTATTTTAGAGCGAAAGTCTTCTTGTAAAAATGGTATGAAAACACCTGTAGATTTATAATTATTCACACATATTTGGAAACTGATAAAAATATGTAAACTAAAATATGTACATATGTACCTTCATACGCATCTAAATATGTACGCAGCTAAGTACTATTTTCTCGTTTATCTATTTTTACGAGTATGTAAGTAAATATATCATTTTTTTACATCAAAATAATTTCATTCAATAGAATTGCATAAAAAGTTTTCATTCCGTTAGAACCAGCGTTGCAATATGACAAGCTTTTTTACTGAAGAAGGAGATTTGCTCTGATTTTTGATCTTCCAGGATATTACAAATACATAATGTTATTCCTATATGTATATTTCGCTTTTGGAATCAGTAGCAAAAAATTAAACAAGCTATTTAGCAATTTTGCTATTCTGCACTGCTTTTGACAATACTTGTTATGGTTTGAGTCAGCTGGGGGCTAATTCTGTCATTCGTGATCGAAATTACTATCGAGTAGAAAATAAATTCGATATCGTGTAAATTTCTAATGCTGTGACTCGTTACACAACGAGTCGAGTTATCACTTCAGTGTTGCAAAATGCTGAAAAAATGTGTTTTATAACACTGCCGAAAATTGTCAACAAAAATCATAAGTTTTGACAAAAAAAGTTAAAATTTACGAGCAACAAATTCAATAAAAATAAAAACGCAAAAGAAATTGAACCAATATTATTATATTATGCATAATCGTCTGACTCCGACGAAACGGTTACCGTTAGTAACGGTTAGGAAAAAAATTAGAGGAAAAGCAGATTCTTTAAATTTGCCAAATTACGAGTGAGTGCAGTCAATATTTTGTTCAAATAGATACTATAAAGAATGTTTATTTCAAAATTTCCAGGAGATGATTTAGACTCACAAAGAAAGCGTTTAACTATTTTTTGGGCCTATTAAATTTTGAGGCACAACTTTCCACCAAAAATTCAATTGGCAGCCACACTTGCGCTGTTGGCTTCAGGAGGATTCCAACACTCCGTTGGAAATGATTTTTTAATCGGGATTAGCCAAAGTACTGTGTGCAAAATTACAAAGCGAGTCATTGATGAAATGGAAAATAAGCTGAGTGACCAATTTATAAAATATAGTCCAAAAAACAGCCACAATTGGTTGGCTTTATATTTCCCTTGCACAGTATTAGGTAATACACCTTTTGCAAAGTCGCTATGTACTGCCATAAAATTAGCCAAACATTTTTTTTTGTGTAAAATTAATTTTCGTTACCTGATATAAAAAATTATTTGCACACTTAATTTTATATTCAAAACAAATTTTGAACTTAAATTTCTTTCTGAGTTGTAGCCGAGAGATATTTTTTCTTTTTATTTTAATGAGAAAAAAAAAATTGCGAAGTTTTTTTGCTTGTCTGCAGCAACATCCAGGGTCTGAAGCGGCAATCGGACCTGCGACCTCGTGACTGTTGGTCGACTACTCTACTAAGTCACCTATACAGCTGCTTGGAAAGCAAAGGCGGAAGGGATTTCTGAAACGCATTGTGACTGTGGGCGTTCATTACGATAATCCCAAGCGCAGAAAATCATGGGAATATCCCAGTCATGCTTACACGTCGTCGGCCAAACCAAGGAATTACGCTTCTAAAGTCATGCTCAGGTTTTGGTCGAGCCGGCTTGGTTTAATGTATTATGAGTTGTTTAAATCGACTGAAACAATGACAGGCGGTGGTTATCGTACGCAATTAGTGCGTTTGACCCGAGCATTGAAAGACAAACGGGCCCAATGCATCGACAGGCATGATAAAGTGAAATGACACCATGATAATGCTCGACTCCATGTTGGGAAAGTGGTCAAGACATCACTTGTTTCGATCAATGGCACACAGCCTGGCTTGATCAGCACTTCCGGTCTTATGAAGAAGTAAAAAATTTGATCATTTCGTGGATCGCTTCAAAAGATGACCAGTTTTTTCGTCGCGGAATTCGTACGCGGCACGGAAGATGGAAGAAAGTAGTGGTTAGCGATGGACAATTCCTTGAATCATAAATGTATAACTAGTTTGTCACAATAAAGCCTCGAATTTTGGAGAGGGAAAAACGGCGCAAATAAAGTTGTACACCTATTTTCGTATGTACGTAAAAATGAATCGTCAAACGTTGCCAAACGCCAAACTCGAAAGCGGCTGGACTGATTTTTTCTATACCAGTTCAATGCTCAAGTTTGGCACTGCGTTCGAAGCTTGCGATCCATACAAGTAAACTGCAAAAACTTTTATTTTAAAAGGATAAATGAAGAAGACAACATATGTATCTATGTAAATCCGTTTGGTTTGCATTTTTGTAAAAGCAGATAGGTAGCAAAATTATTAAAACCAGCTGTCACTTTCCTTCAGGTAACAGTCTATATTTCTGTCTCACAAAATCCAATGAGTCTTAAGACTTGAATAATATCCTGAAACTTCCATAAGTGCAAGAATGTTTGATATACATATTTTTACTCTATATTTACAACTATAGAAGTAAGGAACTTTTAAAGTAGAATGAATTTTTATGTCGCAGATTAAATAAAAAGAAAATTAGCGATAAATTAGATGTACTGAATGTGTGTGCGAATTTAAGAATTTTCAAGAATCAAAAGAAATAATTAAAGTAAATAAAAAAAGTTTATAATGAATATTGGTTCACTCAATAAAATTTCATTTTATAAATTAAAAAAAAAGTATAACAATTAAACTTAAAAAAAGTCTTTTAATAGCCAAATAGGATATTTCTGTTTGACTTGAAGGTTTTTTACAAAAACAAAAGTAAACGGCAACAATTCCCAAAGACAAAAACCGATGAGACAGCTTTTCCCCTACTGAGCAGTAAAAAAGTTTAGGAAAAAAATCTCTTCACAAATTACTTGTAGCTGCTAAAATGTTCCCCATTATTGTAGAGTTTGCTCATGCTGCTTTCGTTGTGATTCAAACGAATTTCCCCTCCATGAAATATCTCCAAATATTCCCTGCCACTGTTTAATAAATTTCCTCAATACATTGACTTGAGAAATATTAAATGAGGGAAATTTGGTTCTCTGCTTCTCTTTTAATTATTAAAGGAGAACTATTCCCTTTATTTTGCCTGTTTTAGCCTGTAAATTTGTAAGCGAAAAAAAAAGAAAACACATCCGACCAATCAGCTTGAGTTTTACCAACGAGTGGTAACATACGAAAGGTGTTGGGTATTTACCCTTATACTGCCATTGTTTATTTACCTTTTATCAGGGGTATAGAGAAACGTGTGCCAGATGTTAGCAAGAATGCTTCAATTTAACAGGGAAATTTTAAAAACTTGGAAATTATTGTGGCTTGCGAATGTGAAATGAAGAAAAAGGGGAATGTTGTGGGAATTTTGCAAGCTTTTTACTGGAGAATTATTAAGTTTTATATTATTCTATAATAAAAAAATGGGGAATTTTTTATAAAGTGTTAAATACGGTATTTTTTAGGGGAAATTTGGCGGGTAGGATGGAGAATATTTTGAAATGATTTTAGCTGGAAATTTTGCCAGCTGTATAGATTTGTGTTTAAAGGCCGGGGCACATACAATCCGTCGTACTTTGTCCGTCTCTTTTATCAACTGACATCACGTGTACAAAGTATGAAGTTGGCACAATCAGCACTTTGATAACGGATATAAAACCAACTGCATTTTACTTTAGCTTGATTAAAATCTTTGAATTTATATTTCAGACACAGCACACAAAATCTAACACAATTTTTTTTCAATTTATTTAATTTTTGAACGAAAAATTATATTAAAATATACAAAAAATATTACCACATAGTTGTCAAAGCTCTCAACGTACGTTAAAAGTTGAAAGTTGCTCAACTTTAATACTTTGCGTTGACGGAGAAGTACCGAATGTGACAAAGCTCATAAGCCTACATGTATTTCAACTTAGCTGTCAGTTGAAAAAGGCAAAGTATAACGTACGACGGATTCTATGTGCCCCGGCCTTAAGAATTTAACGTGGGAAATTTATTTGGAGGCTTCTTACCATAAACACTTGGACATGTTCGTAACAGCATTCAAATATGCGTACTTTTGCACTGAGAGCTGTAGGATTTCATAGTTACTACATTCAGTGTTGGCAGATACTAAGATTTATCTTTTTTTGCTCGTTTTTTGAAAAATGAAACCGTTTTTTTAGTTTTTTTTATGAAATTTTTTTTTTATTTTAAATTTGTACAGCTTACTTTTTTAAATAAATATTTTGAAAGAAACCATTGGTGAAGGTGAAAGATGTGGGGAAATCATTGGAGATTTTAAATTTCATAAACATTCATTGGCATAATACTGGTATTTTCCCTTTAATATAAATAAAGTGGGTTTTTTTGACATACCACCTAAACTTGCTCGCACAGCAAGACGTAGCAGTTCAGCCCAAAAGTCCCTTTTAGCATCTAATCTGTATTTTCTCCCCCTTGAAGAAAGAGGCATTATCACTTTAATATGGGGGAATAAACTGGCTCGCCTTGAAGAATGAGTAAATATTATTGGCATTTTCACTTAAATATAGGGGAATAAACTGGGAATTTTTTGGGATATCACATAAACATGCTGGCACTGCAAGATGTGGCAGTTTGGCCTAAAAGTTGCGTAAATACTGGACACTTGTTGAAGGGGATTTAAACAGGTTTATTTTGCAGAACGAAATGTGTAGATTTTTTAATACAATTTTTATGATAACACCTGAATCTCTTTTAGGGGAAAATAACCTTAAACTTCCTTTAAACCCCATCTTTGTAGTTTTGCCCCACCACACTACGTCTACGACATTAAATGGGAAATTTGATATTTAATTAGAGAAAAAAGGCACGATTCTTGGAGGATTTTTAATGAATAATTAAGTAATATATTTTTATTTTATTTAATTATTGAAATATAAAGAAAGAAAAAAAAATTAAGTGCAAAGTGAACTCACATAAGAAAAGTTCCGTGGAATTGGTTGATTTAAAATGTGTTTCGCAATTGTATTTTGAGTGGGGAGACTCTTAAACATTTTTATAAATATATTTTATTTAAAATGGGTGCATGCATCAAGTATGATTTTTGTATCGTACGTATCCATATGCCCAGCATTCATTGGCTTAATAAGGGTTTCAAGGAAGTTTACTTTGTAAGTATGTACATATGTATATTGGTACCAATATTTTTCAAAAGTCAAATAGGTAATTCCTTAATAAACATATCGCCCCCTTATTCCAACATAGTCATAACTAAAAAAGGTTGTTTCGAGAAGAACACATTTCAAATTTTTAGTTTCCATAAAATTTTTTTTAGAAAATATCTCCTAAAAAAAAGGTTAAAAGTAATTCGAATAAATTTTTGTTTAAATTGTAGCACTGTTAACAATTCTGCATTGTTAACTCGAAAAGCTAATTTTTTGAGATATGTCTATGTTGCAATAAAGGAGCGATAGGAGTAGGTATATCATTTACGAAATTTATGTAGATCCACTTTTTGTTTACAAATCTTGTTTGCGAGCAGCATTGCCAGAATGAAGATTTTACAACTAAAATAAGATTTAAAGATATTTTTCTCAAAATTAAGATTTTTGAGGCTTAATGTGAATTTTTTCAAATATCAAGGAAGTTTGACTTCCTTCATAAAACGCCATCTGAAATAATTTTTTTCCTATTGGTTCCAAAATAAATTACCTTGTAATGTAGGAGGTGTTGGATCAATTTCTGTTAGCCTGAGTAGTGTCGAAAGTATATACATTGGGCACTGATCAGTTTAATTAAGTTAATTACAACATTTCAAAAGCTGTGATATATGTACCTAGTTTGTTACGTATTGGTATTAAAAGGTTCAAGTCAAATGTTGACAAACACTACACGCTCTTCCCTCGTTCTCATAATCAATTTTCTCAGTTCAAGTAGAATGCTCTGCATAAATAAACTACGCAAACCGTTTGGCAAACACACGCTTTCCTTTTGCACTCAAATCACACAAACACAAATTAATCATTTTTTTTTTTTGCTTTTAACAACAGTAGAAGGCGATTCTGTTGCGACAATTTTGCTTGCCATATGAAGACCGCAAAATATAAATTGTTTTTATTGGCATTTCTTTGTTGGCCTTAAGATATTTCTGTTTTAACTTCTCTGCAAAAATGTTATAGCTTCTATTTCTTGAGACACTGAGGCTATAAACATTGCTTTTAGTGGTTCCACAAAGAAGGCAGAAATTTTACGATTCTATAAATTCTAATAAGATAACTTTTTTGTGAACTATTTTGTATACATCTTCTTCTTCTACTTCAATCTGCAAAATTTTCACTAAAGTGACAAAATTCAGCGCTAAACAACACAGCGTGTTTGCGTGAAAATCAAACATTTTTGATTTTCGTGCAAACTTGCTACAAATATTTGTGCAAACAGGCAAACACTCTCATAAACATCGGCATGTTTGCCAAGCAGTTTGTGTAGTTTATTTCGCCCTTTGTTACATATACTTCTAACTTTAAAGTAGGAAAGTTGTGTAAATTGTTAAATTTTTACTTAAAATATTTACTCCTAGTTTTTCGACCTTTTCAAACTACACTTTTTATTTAAATGAGCTTGAGGTCATTTGTTGTAGAAAAAAGTACTAGTTTAATAACTGATATTTCTTCAGGAAAACTTTTAGATTTTTTGTTTACAAATTTTATAAAACTGAAAGCATTATTTTTGCGTTTACACGTAAGAAAGCATTTTAAGATTTTTTTCTTTAAATTAAGATTTTATATATGACAAATGAAGATATTTCGGCAAAAATTGCTGGCAAAACTGTTTGCGAGGTTTAAAGAAAAACAACAATGAAAATGTTCATTATATTAACTAAACTTTTCATTAGAATTCATAAACTACCCTCATTTTAAGTACCTACATAGTTGAAATCAAAAGCAAAGAGATGGGCTCTTCTCTGGTTTTTTGCTTAAAGGAATATTTATTCTGTTACAAATGCAACAACAAAGTCACACTTAATTTTTTCCTTAGCCTTCGTTGTGAACAATTATGTATTTATGTATTTATACTATAGATTCTATAGCCAAAGCAAACGTTTTGTTTTTGCACGCAACGGGACTTTTTTTTTTGTTCTTCAAAAAGCAAAACATCACAAGTTTCCAAAGTCAGAAGCAAACGTTTAAAAAAATAAATGAGTTTGCTGCAGTTCATTGTTTAAAATGATTTTGAAGTCAATAGACAAAGTTTATGAAGTGTATGAAAAATAAAATATACTTAATTATCCAAAATGTCTACATATGTAACATTACATATTATTTTTTCAGTTATTTTGTGTTGAATTAAAATATTTTGATTTTGAATTAAAATGTTTTGATTTCCTTTTTAATGTATTAATATTATTAATTTTATTTTGCATTATAATTAAAACAATAAAAAATTATTTTATGCTTAATATAAAAAAAATTGTTTAGTTTCTTTTCAGTAGCACAATTCTAATGAAAAAAGGTCATTAGAATAATGAAACTCCTCCTTAAACACATTCATTAGCCTAATGAACAAATAACGTTTGAATGATGAAGAAGATTCATTAAAGGAATGAAAGTTTTACTTAATGTTAATGTACCAAATTCATAAAACTAATGAAATTGAGTCGTTAACCTAATGAATTTTTTCATTGTTTTAATGAAAAGTATTCATAAATATTATGATTTATGCTTCATTAACTTAATGAAGTTTTCATTAATCCAACGAATGTATTCATTAAATAATTTTTAATGAAAGAAGATTCATTAGTCCAATGAAGGCCATCATTGGCCGAAAAATAATGAAAATTTTCATTAGATTAATGTCAAAATTCATTATATTAATGAAGGAATTATTTTCAGTGTGTGAATCGAGTGATGATCAAGAGATAAGTAACCTTTTCGCTAACTTCTTTGCTTCTACCTATGATGATGATCAACCACATGATTTCAATACACAATCCTGTTCAGGTCTTGAACATAACTCAACTATATTGCCGGTTTTAACTGAATCTTCTGTTCTCATGGGCTTACAGAAACGGAAATTTTCGTAAAAAAGTGGAACTGATAACTTACCAAGCTGTCTGCTTATCAGGTGTTCTGAGGCGTTAGCGGCTCCCATTACTATTTTATTTAATTTGTCTATTGAATTTGAATATTTTCCGGAGTTATGGAAAGTTTCTTATATCATCTCATTAAATAAATTTGGAAATAAAAATGATATAACAAATTATAGAGGAGTTGCCAAACTATGTGGCATACCCAAACTCTTTGAAAAGTTAGTTACTGATTATCTCAGTCATCAAGTTTCATCTTTATTATCAACTCAACAGCATGGCTTTCGTAAAGGCTTTTCCACTGTAACTAACTTAATGGAATTCACAACTTGTGTTAATCGTGGCTTTATACTTAAAAAACAAACTGATGTAGTTTATACTGACTTTTCTAAAGCGTTTCACAAGCTGAATCATAACCTTCTAATAAAAAAGCTTCAGAGAATGGGTTTCACTAGTAACTGCTTAAAATGGTTGTACTCCTATCTTACTAGCAGAAAGCAGAAAATTATTTTTAAATGTGTTACTTCGGAAACAATTCCAGTGACGTCTGGGGTTCCTCAAGGAAGTCATCTTGGACTATTACTTTTTGCATTATTAATTAATGATTTACCAAGTGTTGTAAAAAATTCATATGTATGTATATGCTTAAGTATGCTGACGACGTAAAAATTTGTTACTCCTACAACAATTATATGGATCACAAGTTTCCTCAAGATGACTTAAACTCGCTATATTCGTGGTGCAGTGCAAATTTAATGAAATTAAATTTTTTAAAAAGTGCAAGTATATGTGTTTCTTCAGAAAATGCCACTTAAACATTAAATACTTTCTGGGTGGTTATGAGTTGGATGAGGTTGATACTTTTAAGGATCTGGGAATCATGTTAGACTCAAAACTTAACTTTATTCAACACATTGCTTTGATTGCCAATAAGGCAAGAAGTCTTCTTGGTTTTATCAAACGCTGGGCTAAGGAGTTTGATGACCCTTATGTCGCTAAACAATTGTTTACATCTCTTGTTCGTCCTGTTCTGGAATATGGCCCAACTATATGGGATCCAACATACAAAATTTACATTGATAAAATTGAAGCAGTGCAGAAACAATTTCTATTATATTGTCTAAGAGGATTACAATGGAATCCAATAAGTCTTCCCTCTTATACTGTGAGACTTGCACTTATTAAGTTACCATCCTTGCATAGTCGCAGAACTACGCTGAAAGTAATGTTTGTTTGGAAAGTAATTAATGGTAATATTTACTCTAGTTTTCTGGTCAGCAATTTAACTTTTAATGTTCCACGCTACTCCTCACGCTTCTACTTTCCGCTTGTAATAAAAACATTTAGAGCAAATTATGCCACCTCTGCATCTCGAATTAAGTGCTGCAAAGATTTTAATTTCTGTTTTGTTTTTCTTAAAAAAAAAAAAAAAAATTTCTGGTGCCTCTGATCATCCCAGAATAACACTAAAATACTAATTTGATGTATGTATGTATTAAAAGCAAAGACAAAAAAAATTATTTCTAAACTTGTCTGTAGAACACTCCCAGAGTCGCTGGTAAGAATCGAGCCTGCAACTTTGCGACTCTTGGTTGAACATTCTATCATCTCATACATCGAGACGCTCAAATGCAACTACTCTTGTACTCTGCAAAAAATGCGACTAGCCCACACATGCGTGTAAAGAATGGTGCGCAATGGACCAGTAGTAATTCAAAACTAACCCGATTGTATGGCAAAAAACATGATATATTCAACATTACGACGTCATAGGGCTGAGCCACATATAACCCAGCTTTGCATTACTCCATGGAGTACTCCAGAAATTAGTGACAATACTACTCAACAGAAAATACTACTCCATGTCACTACACTCATAGAAAAGAGCATTTTCATATTGATGAAGGCGGGTCATCAGAACTGTGACATCAATAGTATGTAAATAGTCATCAGTAATATGAAAACTGACATCAATCTCAATTACAAAAGTCATCAGACAAATGTGCCATATATTGAGTATCATCAATGCTACAACTGTGTTGACATCAATTCAATGATGTTAGGTAGGCAGGCCGCTGGATACCCCGGAATAATCTAGGTTGTCCAGCTCACTTGGGTCCTGTAGTCGTTCCCTTTGTGATTAGGTTAGGTTAGGTCAATTCAATGATACATATTATTAATAGTTATAGTACATCTAACTTCTCAAAATTTATTATACGAGTAGGAAAAGCCTAAATAGTGTTATAATATTTTCTATTTATTGTTGAAAAGGAATTTGGTTGTTAAAACTATTATTTTTAAATTTAAATTAATTTTTAACATGTAGAAAAAAATGCATCATATTAATGACATTTAATCATCATATGCGATTTAGTTATATAAAGAGTAGTGTAAAAAGAAGAACTATGACACACAATTAAAATATGATAATGCGTCAAACAGGCATCGTATTGATGTCAAGAAGTCATCAAAAGTATTATTAGAACATTTTTAATTCTCATTGATTTTTAGAAAATGGTAGAATATAAAGTTACGTGTTTGAACATATTTTTGAAATCATTAAACTGAACCGGAGTTTAATGTTGATGATATTGTACCATGGTATTGATGATATTTTGTAATCAAATTTACTTCACGTGCCATTTTTCTAATGTTAATGAGCTGTCACATCAATGAGATTGAATCCAAATTATAGTTGGTGTGATGTTAGTGCGTCATTCTATTGATATAGCAATTTCTTCGGTATTGGAGTTTATTTGCATTGATTACATGTTTACATTAAACGTATTCCAATAAAGCATCGCCATGATGTCAGTATGACATTTCATTGATGAAATAATTGTTATAATTGCCGCTGTTAATAATTAGAGCAACTGATGTAATGGTTGACATCACAGCGATGAAAAGTGTCATCGGGTCAAAACTGATGATATTTGGCATTGCATTGAAGTTATGACAGGTTTTCTATGAGTGTACTCCATAGTACACCATAAAGGAGTAGTTTGTAAAACACTACACAGAAAGAAAAAGCTCGTACTAAATTTAAGTTCTCTTACTTGCTTTTAGCACGAGTAGTATTCAAAAATTTAAGTACGAATAACACACAAGTGCATTTAAAATAAGCCGAAAACCAGATTGCCCAAGACATCCTGCGATTAATAATATAATAATAATTATAAAACTCTTGAATCAAGTGCAGAATTCTTGAACCGAGTAAAAAACCAAAACATAGACACTAGGGTATGTGAATGAATTGCTGAGAAATAGTAATAAAAGATTCTTTACACAAAAAGCTGTTTTTGTTCTACTTGTGAAATATTATTTAAGCATTTATCTTTTTGAATTCTCATTAATTTATTTAAAATTATTGAATATATAGTTAAATCAGTCGTAAAGCAGCTCTGGGCTGAAGAACAGCTCTCGCTTCATCGTAATTATTTCTTAAGTGTGGTCAGGCTTGTGTTTGCTGTGCGGTCTTCGAGAGTTTTGCATCTCACTCGCACTGGTTAACGGTTTGCCTCTATATTATCTGTATATTTGCTATACAGAAATAATTTAAACGATATTTGCTCTCGATCAAAATAAGCACTAACTTTTATAGTCTTTTGTCATATACTTAAAAACAGATCTGTTTAACGTTTCGATTATCGGATCGTTAAAAGTTACAAGCCATCAAATTCGTTGAAGAGCGATTCCGTCAAACATAGTGTAAATTCAAATTGTGTTTTCGTAAGCGAACAGTGAAGATATTGTATATTGGCCAGAGTGCGTAAAATTATTGAAATATACGAAAATTTGTTAAAATTATGACAAATAGAAAGTGAAGAATACAATACTTACTCGTTACATTTAAGGCAGAATATTTTGAAAAAATTGAGTACTTTTAATAGTAATTTCGTCATTTATCAATTAACAAAGAAGTAGCTAATTTCCGCGCATATCATAAATATGAACTTCACTATTTAGTGTATGTTTATTATATTACTATATTTGACAAATGTGGCCAGATCTTTTAATAACAAAACACTCTCTAAAACAAAACATTTTTATAAATGAAATGTTCCTTTTTCTTTAGAGAATATGTATAATTTACAACAGCAATATTGTCTTACGACTACTTTGTGTATATTATTTGGTGCGTTTTCTACATTATCACTCCTTGTTCTTATTGTGCTTTGTAAAGTGAAAAGGAAAAACGTTGTAACTTGAATACAATACTATTCAAACCGCTGTACAAACAGGTTTTTCCTACATTCTAACATTTCGTTGCCAACGATACTTAAAAAGCGCACCGTATATTAAACAAAAGTGCTCTGCGCACGGACTTAAGGCTTTTTCGCATAAACAATGTTAAAAAGCACCAAAAAAGGTGCGAAACGAACCCAATTGACAACGCTAAAGGTCTGATGCATCTTTACTACAGGGCTGCTCAACCAAAAGAAAAATGTCTTACAAGACATCGTAATATTTTCAAGTACTATCCATCCTCTTCTTTCACATTTCAGAACAAACACTTCAGTGCCGAAATGTTGTAAACGCATAAACGAATCGTGTCTTACAATCGTTTAGAACAGACAGAACCAAACGCAAGTAGAACCAACTGAAGTAGAACAAACTTGAAGTAGAACTTCAAGCCCTGAAGCATTTGCTATGAGTCATTGTTTATTTGCTTCAATTTTGATGTTTTATTTTGGTTTTTGCTATGAAACAGAATTCAAGCACTGTCAAACACTGTCGTATATGTTTTGCAAAACTTTGAAGTGTTTGTTCTAGATGTTCTACAGCTTGTTTGTTTTGTTTTAAAATACAGTACTTAGTTTAAAATACAGTACTTGGAACTACTGTATAGTAGGGAGATGTGTTCTTTAGAACATTTTATGAATCCTTATGCAATGACCGGTACTGTTATTGGATGGTTTGTTTTAAATTGTTCACTTTTGGAACTTTTTACTTTTGATTAAAAAAAACATTATAACAGTTTAAATTTCATTTAAAAAGACAAGCAAAAAAACTCATTATTTCATTGAAATAACTTTCTGAATTCATTTCATTTACAGGTATTTTTAAAAGTTTTGGGCTGATAGTTTCTCCGTTAAAAATAAAAAAATCTCCAAAATTCCAATTTAGATAATTTTCCAGTCGTTTATATGAAAAATTACACTTAATTAATTTGTTTGATACAAATTTTATCAAAAATCCTCAGAATAATAAGCGAATAATAGACATATAATATGAATCTTGGGGCTTCCTAGAGTTTTATTTGTTACAACAAACAAGGAAATCCTACCCCTCGATGCCACAGAAAGCAGACTACCTGGTTAGGTGTACATCAGTGCAAAACCTGCTCCCTGCGGGAGGGAAAGTTGGATGATTGTGAAATTATGTATATCAACCTGCCTTGTATGTCTAATCTGCCGCTCTTGCTGTTGTATGCGGTTACACCTCTTTTTTGAAACCACATGTTAACCAAACCCCTCTGCTTTAGTTCTGGCAGTTGTGAAAGGGACTTACATCAGCACCTGCCCTGCGGCCTTATCTGATGATGGACACCCTCCACAGAGTGAATTATTCACGATTCACCAGTGCCTCCGTGTGACTTGTAAGCCTCACACAGGTCGCAACTTATTGTTTATAAGTTTGTAGCCATATAGACAAATCCCTTGCTGACAGCGTTGCCAACTTTGAAATTTCAAAACGCACCAAAATGGGGGAAAAGCGCGTTTTTTCAACGAAAATTCACCGAATTTAGAATTTCTTCCTTTCGTTTTCAAAAACCTATTTTGTATTATAAAATTACATTTTTATATTAAAAACATGATAATGAAACAGCCTTTTAAACGACTATCTATTTACAATCAAACTGGGTCTGATAGCACCGCCCGATGGCATGCCATCAAATTTGTTCAACAGCTAAAATCCCTGTTTGTCTAACTTGGCCTCTAGTACGACCCTGTTAGTTTTATTAAGATAATGTTACGTTTACAATAATTATAACGATATTTGATCAAATTTATTATTAAGCAATATCATTTAATTATATTTGCTGTCAACCGAAATCAGCTGTGACTTTTATAGCCTATTATCAGGGACCCAAAATACAGCTGTTTACCGTCGTAAAAATTATATTGCGGGAGATAACAACCATTACTGTCGAAATTTACGATTAAAAGTTACGGAATCACAATACAAGCCTTGAAGGCTTGATTCAATCAATGGCAATTCTACCAAATACAGTGTACATTTAATGTGTAAACGAAATGTTTCTTTTTCTTTCTTACTTTGTGCATATAACACGGTACGTTTTTCACGCCTCTAAGGATGATAGTCCTCCTGTTATCATATCTGGGCTATGTCGCCTTGATATGTGGCTTTGTCGAAGATTATACTAATGATAAATTGTCTTACGCTCAACCCACAAAGTTTTTCTTCCTCCATTGAATGTGTCAAACAGTTACAAGAAAAACCATTGGAATGTAGCAGATGAATTATTATGCATTCTAAAAATCTTCGCTTCCGGCACCCTAATTAAGATACCTCAATTTCAGCCAGTGGATCTGAAGATCAAGCCCATAGCGAAGATTTATATTTTTAGCTACATATGTTCTTCCCTGCCACTAATCGTAAGAAGAAATCGACCGATACAAGCATGTATCGGTGCTTTTTATTCGATATCGAGTAGGTATCGATACTTTGCGATCGATACCTTATAGAGTATAAGTATCGATCGATACCATACTGGTATCGTTTTATTCCTACTCAGAACATGCCTGTTTACCTTAATTTTGCAGATTTTGCAAGCAAAATAAGATTTGAAGATATTTCTCTTAAAATTAAGATTTTTGGGATTTAGTATTTCAATAAAGTTTTTAACTATTTTCAAACATTAAATGAAGTTTAACTAAATAATTAAATTATTTTTTCTTCAGGTGTGTTAATAATCTCTAATTAAATTTTTTAAACATGTAACGTTTCTTATAATTACTTTCAGTTTTTATTATTGAAACATTTTCAAAGTGAGGATAATGATTTAATCTAGAGCAATGAGAAGATTACGCTGTTTTTTGTGAATTAATATACCTATATTTTTGGTCTGATTTATGTCCCGCAAGCCGTGTCCGTAATTTGTTTTTTGTTGTTCATATGTACACTTTATTACAATTCTCCTGATTATTTCCCTTACACGGAATTTTTTATAGACTATATTAGCATTATCCAATTTAAGGCCATGTTACACTACCATACACGATCGTGCGATCTACAAAATAAAGCATGTGTGCTGACAAAGTACTAAAATGCAACCGTGCAACAGACTTTTTGACAAATCGTGCGATTTGAAAAATTTTATGAAACTTTCCAAAACATTATGGTTTCTGTGCGCTCGGTGTGATATATATTGTGAAAAATATGAGAATATTGTTGGTGCCTCAAGAAAAAAATTTAATTAATGTAAAATTATTATGTTAATAAGAGTTGTCAATTGTTTTATTGCGTATATAAATTATTTCAATCATACTTGTGTAATAGTGTGGCCTACAACACCATTTTGAAGCGATTTTTTCAAGTCGGCCAGACTTTTGAAACAGTTTCCTGTGAATAAATCGTACGATCGTACGATTGTGAATCAGGGCCTTTACTAAGTCTATCCTTAGTGTTACTAAATAATGTATCTAATTTTTTTTTTAATAATAATTGAAAAATATTATTGTTGCATTTCATATTCAAAAAAAAAAAAAAAAAAAAAAAAAAAACATTTTAAGGCCTGTTTCGCGATTCCGAACGTTAACGTTGGCAAACATTTGAAATAACCAAAAATATTCGTTGTTACATTTTATTACACTGTGTAGACTTTAGATGAAAAGTGTTTTTCAAATTAAATTTTTGGTTTGCACATTTGTACAACGGGTTATAGTTCAAGTTTTTTCCTTTCTTAAGTTTTTTTTTCATAAGAAGGATTTTTTTTACAATACAAATTTGCTCTGATCAATAATTATTGATTGAAGAAGACAAGAAAAATAATAATCGAATCTTTAGGTGGGTGGGGGACAACTAGCTGTTTCGTAGTCGCTACACTACTTCATCAGCACCCACTGGGATTTGAACTCGGGTCATGAGGTATCATGATCTGCTGCCTTAACCACACAGCCACCGAGCATTTAATTATTTTCTATCTATATTCATCTCATATTGAATCACATATGCATTTTGTTAATTGCCCACATTGTTTGTACAGCGTTTGCTGTCTCAGAACTAGCGGTATTTCTTTTTAGTTATTAACATACATATTTTTGTATTTTAATATTCTCCGTACCCAGAGATGTAAATATTAATTTATAGGATTTTTTGTTGATCTTCTTTTATGATTTTTCAAATTAAATTTTTGGTTTGCACATTTGTACAACGGGTTATAGTTCAAGTTTTTTCCTGTCTTAAATTTTTTCTTAAAGTGTTTTTGCTACTCAAAATGTTTGCGAACGTTAACGTTCGAAATCATGAACCTCGGAATAATATTATTTTTTTTTCTGTAATTAAGATTTGCTTTTTGGAACAACAAGATTTTTCGACAAAAATTTCTGGCATCACTGACTGCAACAATCTTATCGCGCCGCTCAATTGTGTGCCGCTCCTAAAATTAGCTTGGTGCTTTATAAGTAAATCATCCTTTACAATAAAATATGTATGTCTGTACATACATATTTCAAGGAAAGAAGATATCTATTTTTGGATAGATCTGTGGACTTGAAAGTACAAAAGAACATCAGCAATAATACATAGAAGATGAGTTTATTTGATCCTGAAGTTACGAGGCAAAGCCAAGATGGCAAAAGAAAACCAAATGAAAGTCGAAAGTCACATACATACCTATGTATGTATGTACATAAATCGACATATTCCATATCCAACATAAAATGTTGCACAGGGCTAAAAAACGCACATACATACATATGTACGTAAATAAATGTACATACCTACATAAGTACCTTCATTTTATTTCCAAAAAAATTTTTGATAAAATAATTTTTGGTTAAAACGTGTTTGGTTTTAAACATTTGCCGATAATTTCATAAAATGCTTTTGCAAACGAACTTATTTTTTTTTTATTTAGTTTTTGTTAAACACAAAACGTTTTAACACTCTCGCTGCTCATAAAACAATTCAAAAGCTTATCTCTTTGTAATAGAAACAAAATTCTCCATTCAACCAAATTTTTAATTCCAACTCATTTACAAGAGACCCACATTACTGTAAATTTAATCAATTGAAACCAACAAACAACAGAAAATATGTGCATACTGTCGAGAATACGGACATCTGAAAGCCGAATGGTAAAATAAAAAAAAAATTTCCCACGAAACGAAAATGCATTGATTTTTTCCCATCATATTGCACAAATGTGAACACAATGTTTATCAAACCGAAACCATATTTCTCTTTCCCAGTGTTTATTTTATGCTCTTTAGCTAACAAAAACTTATCACTGAGAACAAACAAATGTTCACAATATGCTCTGTAATAGGCGGGGTTTGTTGGCGCTGGTATAAAACCAGCTGCTCTGAGCAGCAAGAGCTCATAACGAGTTTGTTACTCAAAGCGTACGGAAGATAGCAAAAGCGCAGTATATACGTATAACCAAATAACAAGTAAAAAAGAAAAGAAAAACAAGATATTACAACAAAAAACGCTCTATAAACGGATTACGGTTTAAAACCTTTGGCCCACAGATAATTTAACAAAGTGGATTATAAATAAAAGTGTTTTGAAAAAAGAATATCTGTTTGAATTAAAAAAAAAATATTTTAATGAATTAAAGAAGCTTAAAAAGTGTTAATCACAAATTACATAGAAAAAATCACATTGGAAAAAAATTAATAATCATATAAAAAAATAAAACCTCGCAATTGTTTGCTATACAAAATAAAATTAAAAAAAAACGCGTTTAATTCCACCCAGACGTTTTAAATAAACAGCCTTCAAAATTCTACTCAAAGAACGTAAAGCAATTATTTCTAAAATGAAATCTTTAACGGCCGTCTGTCAAACCGGTGCCTCCATGCCCGCCATCAACCCCAACGGTCGCATTAGTCGCCACCCACCACATCGTGGCGATGGCGAAAATGCCGAAATGAAAATGTACTTGTCGAAGCTGAAAGATCTGGTGCCATTTATGCCCAAAAATCGCAAACTTTCTAAATTGGAAATAATACAACATGTTATCGATTACATTTGCGATTTACAATCCGAATTGGAAACACATCCCGAAATTAGCAATTTCGATGCTGCAGCCGCTTTAAATTTCACCGCCAATTTGGAAAGAGTTTCAGCGACCAACAATGCTCATGACGAGGACGACGATGACGAGGAAGATGATGACATATTTGATGGTGTACAAGAACGTCTAAACGGTGGTTCCATACAACAATCTAGTCCGGCCCAGCGTCAACCTTTGGCCGATCGTCAAACACCAAATACCATCCTACCCGCCACACAACAGCAACAACAACAGATGATTGTTTCAGCAGTTAATAACACAACAACCTTCAACTCCATTACCACCTCAAATGCCAACTCATCGTCAACAGCTGCTGCCAACACAACAACAACACAAACAGCTGCTGCCACAAACTTATCACATACGGTAGGTTACCACTGTAAAAAGAATATGGTTGTGTAAAGAAAAAACAAACAAACCCTTTTACCCTGCAGAAGAAACTTTTTTTTTCTGAGAAAGGAAAAAATAATTGTGCAAAAACGAAATCCGCGGAAAAACGAATTTCACGTTTTCGAAAGAAAAAAAAAACGTTTGCTAAGATACAAATTGTCTAGAGACTGTTTCACTGGCCCGTTCAAGCGCCTTAAGACTTAAATGTCACCATAAAAGACACGACACGACATTTTGTTTTCTAACACAATTTAGCAGCAATTTTCGCACACTTGAAGAACTGAATGAAGAATTTTGTTAAATGTAAAAATGTAACTATGTACCACCAATTACTTATTTATAAAAAAATGTTTTCTTGTAATTTCCTTTAATAACGAACAAAAATTGTGTATTCATTTTTAAACACTACAAATTTTTAATTTGAATATTGTTTCCCAGTTTTCTTGAAGGGTTCCAATACATTTTTTTTTCTTTATTTTTTATTATGAACATTTTAAAAATGTGATATTTTCCTTTTGTAAATAAGATTTGTTTAAATACTACTTAACTATTATAAATAAAATTTAATTTCTATCATTAAGCTACAAACAATTAATAAAAAAAATTTGTTATATTAATCAAAAAACACAAAATCTATAACTTCTTTTCATTTCCAAAAACGACAATAATAGGTAAAAAAAAATTTTATTTAACTTTTAATTAGACAAAACACTAACGTACCGACGTTTGCAAAAACTCTTGTTAAGTTAAAGAAGGCTTGAAGTTGGTTTCGTTACAAATAACGTACAATTTACAACATTTCTTCTATTCGGCAATATGTATGTTGTTTAGTTCAGCACAGGAAAAATATTTATTGAAATAAAAAGTTTTCATAAATTTATTTTCATCAAGTGAAAAAGAAATTAAACTAAAAGTTTAATTTTAAATAGAAATTCCAAAAAAGGTATTGCGTCAATATTTTGCTTTGAGCGGATTTTTTTTCCAATTAAAAAATTTGTAGGTAGTTTTTATGTTTAAAATTTGAAACTAAAATTGAGAAACAATATCTTTTTTAGTGCTAAAAAAACTAAATCGTAGTCTGAAATTATTTTTAGCGTTTTTGCAAGACTTTTTCAATTAGTTTTGATATTTTCAAATAATTTTCAAAATACCAATTACTCCTTATAAACCTACTTGCTTGCTTTTTGCTTAGTTATGGGGCCAGCAGCTTTAAAAAATTTTAATTGTGCTCAAATAGTGTTTAACCAGTGATATGTTTTAGGACTAAAATTAATTTCAGTCCCAAAATCCAAGATTTAATAAATTTCCATTTTTCTTAATTCTAATTTTTTCTGCACTTACGCCAAAAAATACAAACAGATTGGTTGTTATGTTTCCTAGCTGGCCATATGTCAACATTTCATAGGAGCTACCCTAATCTTCACTAGCAAGCTTTGAAAAATATTTTCAAACATGGAACTACATATTCCAATATATTAAATAAAACATTGAGATTAGAAAGAGAAAAATGGTCTAATAATAACTTTCAAACACAAAACACAAGCATTTTCTTTTGTACACATTTCTACTTTTCAAAATGAAATAATTTATTTGTAAAATGAGTTCTGATAAAAATTTTCCAAATTTAAAAAAAAAATTTTTTTTTAATAATGGTCTTTATTTTTTTTTTATCAAAAAAAGTTTTCCATTTTTATTATTAGTTATTAACTTTCAGTCTTTTTATAGAAAATTTAACAAAATTTTAAATATTAATTTATTGAATTTTTGTTGAACTTTATAATTTTTTTTTTAAATTAAATTTTTGGTTTGTACTTTTGTACATCGGGTGTTAGTTCAAGTTTTTCATTTCTTAAGTTTTTTCTTAAGAAGGATTTTGTTTACAATAAAAATTTTCTGTGATCATGTCCCGAGTAAAAATTCTATATATATATTTCATATTACTTTAACATGATTTCCTATTGAATGTAATTATTTTGATATTAATAATTAGTTAAATATTTTTTACATTTTAAAAGCATTAGCAACAAAATCACCTTTTTTGAAAAGTTTATAGTTTCATTTGAAATCGGTTAAATCGTATAATAATTATGTTTTTGGCTAATAATATAGCAAAAGTAGACTAATGTGGTGTTTATGGGACACGAATAATATGCATAGAAAATTTGTATAAAATATATTCAATATTTCGAGTGTATTTCAAACAAAATATCTAGATGTATCATTCATTCCTGCCACTTAAACACCATATAAGACGGTTAAACAAGACGTTACTTTGTGACGAGACTCAGTGGCGCTTGAGTGCTTCTTAGAACAACCAGTTCAGTTAATGGACTCCTTTTCGGGTCGTGATCTCTCACCCAAGCTCAAAGACACGCACCAAATAAAATTTACTTTTACAACAGTACTACTAACTTAATTTATATATATTTTCTCCCAGCCACCGCAACAAATTTTCTTCTCAGTACTTCTGTTTTTTATTTTGGCGATGTCTTATCTTCACCTATGGGATAACATAAATTGTATAATATTTAGCTCGTTGTTGCTCCTAGTGGAATGTAATAATTCGTGCTAAGATTATGTTAATATGAAATCATGTTGAATTTGCATGAATGTTAGAACATTTCAGCTTAATTTAACACGTTTTGATATTAAAACTAAGAACTATTATACCTATAAAATTTTTTATCAAATTTAACTATATAAATTTTTAAACTCCTATTAGACAAATTTTGTATAGAATTCTGTGCAACAAGAGCTTCATAAACATGAAATATTTTTAAAAAATAAGCAGTTAAATTATTTAATGTTAAGATCTTATTGAACCCCATTCCAAACAAAATTTGTAGCGCAAAAGAGTCCTTCCAGTTCGGGCTATAAAAAGTTCGTTATCCTCTCACGATATTGAACACCATTCACAGTAACTGTCTGACCGGCCTCATTTAGGAAAAAATACCGCCCGATGATGCCACCAGCCCATAAACCACGTCAAACAGTTACGCTTTGTGGGTGCATTGGTTTTCCATTCGCCCAAATGGGACAATTCTGCTTATTAACGAATCAATTATGAAAGTGAAAATGTGTTGACCAAAAAAATCACGACGTGCACGAAATGCATTTTGATTTGAACGCCCATTTTCATAATAAGCCTCAATAACTATAACGCCTTGCTCGATTGTGTATATATTCTCGGTTCAAATTTAACTAGTCTGAAATTGAGAAATGTCAAATGAAATACTGACGTTTAGATGTGGTTCATATTCAGCATCGGCCCGTAAAATTTAACCAACAGCTATATTTTTAGATTTTGTTTTCCGATTTTTCTCATGATGGTTACCATCAATCTTGCCACCTTGTTTCGGCTTGACGTAGAGTTCTGGGATACGCTTTATGTGTATGTATTAGAGGGCTGCTCAAGCACAAGAAACATTTCTTACAAGACATCGTAATATTTTAAAGTATTATCTAGCCTCTTTCACATTTCAATACAAACACTTCAGTGCCAAAATGTTCTAAACACATAAACGAATATTGTCTTACAATTATTTAAAACAAACAGAACCAATTGAAATAGAACAAAATTGAAGTAGAACTTCAAGCACTGAAGTAAAATGTACTTTATTCTCCGAACGTGTTTTGGTATAATTCATTATGGAAAATACTCTTTTTACGCAAGCGTTGCTAGTTGGAATAACCAACATTTTGAATACAGCCAAGATAATTCTTTTAGACGAAATGCACCCGCTTTGCCTTTGTAGTTATAAACGTTGCACCAAAAATCAAGTATTTTTTCATTGAAATAATCTCTCCAATTAATATGGCATAACTTTGCCCATTGAGTCTCATACTAACCTGCTGAAACGTTTGTGCTCATAAAGGGTTTTAACAAATCATGAGTCGCGGAAACTTTGTTTGGATTAGCGGATTACCGCATCTTGTTATTTTTTCTTTTTAAATAACTTTAAATAACCTCATATTTCAAGATAAGCAGTACAACATTCCCTTAAAATTTTTTTTCATATATGAGAGATAATTCTCATGTAAATAATTTATTTTTTCTGGTGTTAAATTATTCCTGTATTCCTTAGCTGAGCTTCAAATTCAGACCCGCAATCTATTGCATTTCATGGCAGCATAGAGTCCGATCTATCAATAGCTGCATTTACCGTAAACAAGAAATTATCTGCATTTAAAAAATTATTTGAAAATAACGGCTTTTAAGTTTTTAAGGAAAAATTTGTGTAGTGGGAAAAAGCTGATCCTAGATCCATGTAATAAGACTGAAATTTAAGGTATAATTGTTTCATTTTGATAGCTATCGGACTTATGAATATAAAAAACAGACGAGTTTTTGCGACACACTCGAAGTTCATTATACATCATTTACGAGTAAGCATTGATTATGACAAAAAAATATTGGATAAATAGAGTGCCGGATTTCAAAATGCAAAGGATGTAAAAATAGCCAACTGTTTCTCCATATGATTTTTAAATCGCCAGTCGCCAAACCAAAAATTTAGTCGCCATAGTAGATAAGAATTTGCCACGTTTGGCGAGAAATCGCCATATCTACAACCCTGCTCTCAAGCACTGTCGTATATGTATTTCAAAACTATGAAGTGTTTGTTCTCTTTCTAAATGTTCTACACAGTGATGTTAGCTGTACGATAATTACCGTATTGTACGGTAATTTTGACCTTCAAATGGCAGCACGGTAATTTTATTACTTGTTCGGTAATTTTCAAAAAAGTTTTATTCATTTGGTTTCACTTTTAATACTTCTAAAACTATAGTTAGTAATAAAGTTAACGCCACTGGTTCTACAGCTTTTTTTTTTTTGTTTTAAAGATTGTTCTAAAATACAGTGCTTGGAACTACTGCAGACTAGTGAGATGTTTTTGTTTAGTGCGATTTTTTAGAACATTCTATGTGGCCTTTTAGTATGTATGTATATACATACACTCATAGAAAAAAGCATCTTCATATTGATGACGGCGGGTCATCAGAATTGTGACATCAATAGTATGTAATTAGTCATCAGTAATATGAAAACTCACATCAATCTCAACAACAAAAGTCATCAGACAATTTTGTCATATATTGAGTATCATCAATGCTACAACTGTGGTGACATCAATTCAATGATACATTTTATTAATAGGTGTAATACATCTAATTTGTCAAAATTAATTACAAAAAAGTCTACATAGTGTTATAATATGTTCTATTTATTGTTGAAAAGGAATTAAGTTGTTAAAATTATTATTTTTAAATTTTACTTAATTTTTAAGAAGTAGAAAAAAATGCATCATATTAATGACATTTAGTCATCATATGCAACATTAGTTACATAAATGTAATGACAGCGTAGAGAGTAATATAAAAAGAAGAACTACGAAGCAAAGAAAGCGAATATTGCCTCGTACACGCAATTAAAATCTGATAATACGCCACACAGACATTGTATTGATGGCAGGAAGTCATCAAAAGTATTATCAGAAGATTTTTAATTCTCATTGATTTCTTTAAGATGGTAGAATATAAAGTTATGTGTTTGAACATATTTTTGAAATCAGAAAATATAACCGGAGGTTAATGTTGATGATGTCGTCATGAAGTTTACTTCCAAATCAATCCAATTTCTAATTGGTCTGATGTTAGTGCGCCATTCTACTGATGATGTTTTGTCATTACATTGACATCATTTAGTAATTTCCTGTGTTTTGGAGTTTCCTGCATTGATTACATGCTCTCATCAAACGTATTCCGAGAAAGCATCTCCATGATGTCAGTGTGACATTTCATTGATGAAATAATTGTCATAACTGCCGTTGTTGATAGTTAGAGCAACTGATGTAATGGTTGACATCACAGCGATGACAAGTGTCATGGGGTCAAAAATGATGACATTTGGCATTGCATTGATGTTAAAATACATCATAGTTATGACAGGTTTTCTATGAGTGTATGTACTACGTACGTGTATAACAAACTAGCCCATCTCGCAAGTTAATCTTGGAATTGAAAAAAATCAACAATTTCTAGTTGTTTCTAAAACATCTACAAAGTCTCCTAGAAAATTAATTTAAATAAAATCCATAAATTATGTATTCCGCACCTGTTTGTATTCAATAATAATAAAAGATTTTAGAAGACAGAAAAAAATCTGTTAAAATCTCATTTGACTGAAATCCCCCATCCTAAACAATTAACACAGCAGCCATAACGAAAAACCAGATTTCACCTAAAAAAAACTAAACTTGATTTTGTATTTAAAAATGTGGCAAATTTTGTTTTAAATTGAAATAAAAGCATGTAAGAAAAAATTGATAACCTCCAAAAAGGAAAGAAACAGGGAGGGAGAAAAAACATGCTAAATTCTTGAAATAAACAATAAAATTAACGAACAACAAAAATCAAGACTTAACAAATCAGTCAAAGAAATTATTAAAGATTGTGTAGGGATCATCACAGTTTATCAGATATTGTGGACAAGAAAAACAAATCAGTAATAACATAATAGATAATTTTACGCACAAACGTATGAATACATGTAAATATGTATTTCCCCTGGACTATGAATACCCCTTTTATTGCCCAGAAAACACTTTAGGCGAATAAGTGGTCAACAAATGAATAGTTCACTTAAATTTTTCATTATTGTGTGTGTGTGTGTTTTTTTTTTTTTCATACTAAAAGCGTGTGAATGTCGACTGTAAAGATAATAAAGATCTTTTTTTTTCATAAAAAATAAACTTTTGTTGATCATCGTCATGGTGATGAAGATGATGATGGTCGGTGTTGTGGTGTTTTTTTTCTTGGTAGTGATGATAAAATGTATTAAACAAAAATTTTAGTCTCGTTTTTTCAGAAAAAAAAAATATATATATTTTTATTGTTGCTGGTTTTATTTTTGTGTTTAAGTTGCGTGATGCTTTTTTTTTAGTACTAAACAACAACAAAATTAATATAATACAGTATTCATATAAAAAAAGCGAAAATGAAATAAATTTAAGTATTTGCAGGTGTTCAACATAGAAAGAAGTATATAAAATTAAAAAAAAAAACACAACAACAAAATGCTAAATTATAATTTATTGTGAAATTTAACAAAAACAAATTAACGAAACAAAAAACAAAAATAACTGAAATTAAAAATTTTAAGGACGGATATTTTTTTAATTTTATATAAATTTTTGAAAATCACAAAAAAGTACAATTAACAAAAAAGTTGTTGAATCAAAGAAAAGCACATTCATCAGTATATTTATACATTTACTGTTTTTATATGCGTATTTCTTAATTAGGAGGAAGGTAAAAACAAGTTTTATTTGGGTTAAAAAGAAAATATTTTTAAAAGAATGCAATAACAACTGCAAGTGCTAAGAGATAGGTATTTAAGAGCTAAAGCCGACTTTAGTTAAAGTAGAGATTATAGCAGCACATATTTCATATTCTCAGTTTCGGAATTCTTCACAGCACAATTTTATTTAGTCGCCGCTATCTTATGGGACGTTATAGCAAAATTTTTTCTAGTTTATTTTTCATTAAGACCAAAGAGATGAACTTACAGGATGAGTCTGGCTTGGATTTATATTTTAAAATTTCAATAAAAGACATAATAATTGACACAAGGATAGAATGAAAATGTGAATTTTATTTTTAAAGAGTATGTCATTACTCTGTCTTCCGTTGAGTTCAACACACTGTTCAAAACGGAACCTTGTCTTCTGCGGCACTTGCTGCGGTAAACTTGGTGCAACTGAACTGATTTCGTGACGAATATTTTCATTTAAAGCCACAAGAGATTGGGGATTGTCATTATAAAACCACTATTTGAGGCAGCCCCATATAAAAATATCCACGAGAGTTAGATCGGGTGATCTCGGGGGCCTTGGGACGTACCCATTTTGAGCGAAATTTTCCCGAACAAATTTATTAAAACAATAGCTGTGTGTACATTCTGTTGAAACTACTTGTGTGAAGATACGATGGATGAGCTCGCAGGTTTGGGAAAAATAATTTCGTAATTATGCGTTCATACTTTTGACATTTGTCGCCTGACCTCGAGAATTTTACGAAAAAAATGGTCCAATTATCTAATGAGTGGATAATGCACACAAAGCAGTCAGTTACTCTGGGGCAATGCAATGATTTTTGATGTTTCAATCAAGGGCAGTGGGTTATTGGAGACAAGTAACGGTTGTTTTGCTTGTTGACGTGGCCGTGTAAGTGAAAATGATATTTACAGTGCAAAAATGCGCCAACATTGTTTCACAAAATTTGTTGCGTAAATCAAAATCGATTTCTGGTATGGAAATTCAGCTCTTTTTTAAAATTTCATGAATAATTGCTCTCGGAAGTCCCAGAAAGGTTGCTCTTTTCCGTATTGCAAGTCGCGGATTTTCATGTAAACAGCTTTCAACCAGTTCGATGTTTCCGGGAGTCAGTCCTTGAAGATCGACTGGATTCTGGGCGTGGGACATTCCTAGCTGCAGCAGTTGCGCGGTATCTCTGTACCCACGAAGGAATTACATTTACACTCTATCACGTAATCACTGAATACCAAACTTTGAACAAAACTGTTGACGAGCAATTGCATAAGAATCATTACTCTTAAAAAATGTCTCCAGAGCGAACGCGCGATGATCACTCGATCAACGTGACTGACAAATCGCAGCAGTCGAGAATTCCAACGGCGCACCGTTTATTACTTTTTGAAATAATCGTATTTAAAGATATAAATTTGCCACCAGACAGCTGTATGTAGTAGTATTTTTAGTTAATCATAAGGTTTCTACAAAATTTACTTAACTTCATTAATTGTGTGAAGTGGGAATAAGTTGTTCGGAGAAATATGGTCGTAGATACGTAGGTCTGATTAAGAAGCAATATTTCTTCATCTTTAATCATAGTTGCTACATAAAAATAGGTCTGACACTGCCAAAAATCATTGCTGAAATAAATATGAATAGAAAGCAAAGCTAAAATAAACAACATAGAAATAAATAGTTTACGTTTATCAATGTAATGACTTAAGTTGTTAAGAGTTGAAGCTGGATGAGTGGTGTAGCAACCGCAAAACAGATACCTGTCCCCCCAAACCTGCTATATAAATTCTAGACTTCATAAAAGATCAATGTAACTTAGACTAGGGAATTCGTCGCCAGCTTTATTTACTTATTTATTCGGCAACAAACTATTGGAAAATTTTTCAAATTTGTCGACAAAAAAATATTTAGCTGGCAATTGTTTGCTGGTCCTATATGAATATAGTTGCCGATTCTTTTATAGAAGCAGCAATGACATTTTAAAATTATTGTTTAGTCTATTTCAATAATTTTCTCTCGATTGTATTCTTTTTTTAATTTGTCTCAGTTTAAACTTCTTGGTGAATTTTGGGCCACTCTGTATAATTCAATGGTCTTGATTTATATAATTAGACCATTTAATAAGAATTTCGTGATATTGAGTGGGAAACTCAGTTTGAAATTTATTAAATTTATTGATCCACGTGTATCCACATCATCGCCAATTGTCCAAAATCTACCAATATACCAATCACTTATTCATATCCTATAATATAACTAACAGAATCAGGTCCGGCATGTGGGAGTTCCGCAGAAATTGATTTTCGATTTTCTAAACGCCAAATTTGTTGTATGAAGAAAACAAAAAATGGGCTTGGTATACAATTCATTTTAGCAAACGGATTACTTTTTAAATAACTTTAGCCATTGTAGTAACAAATATATGGTTGGTATGACAATATTCTAAGAGCAACATACTATTGCTGAATTATGTGGTAGTATCTTATAATACTATGTTGCTGTATTATGATAATAAATTACAACTAAAACATGGAATATGATATAGCTTCATGAAATAAAATAACTACATGTAATTCGAAAAAATTAATTGGGTTGCATCTTGATGGGAAAGCAAGAATTTCGTCTGTAATGTCGAAGTATCTATTAGCAGTAATAAAACAAAAATATTTATTAAGGTCGTCAGAAATTGAAATTTTAAGAGTCATATGTAATCGTATAAAAATGACTGGATGTAACATAGTATGGTTGATCACAACAATTGTATGGTTATCCACAAAATTTCTAATGGATGTAACAATAGTATAGTTGGGTATAACGATAACATGGTTGGCTAGAAGTGTGCTTGGCTATGTAATAGTATTGATCTTAATAAACTAACCTTTGAATTTCCACTATCACTTGATTTGTTATTTACATCAACATACATATGTAATATTTTTTTTTTTAATTATTAGTTATCTTTAAATTAATTCAAAAGAGAAAAAAACAGAGAAAACTATATGTTAGCGACTAGAGCGAACATATCGTTAATGACGACAATAGTAAGTTTATTAACTAAGCTTAGTTTTGTTGTATATGATATAAACAAATTTTTGGATATTGGGTGTGATAAAAGCTATTACTATTTAAAAAAAAATAATCATAAATGTTATTATTGTGTGCAACCATATATAGAAATTTATAGACGATAGCAATAGAGTTTCAGAAATGTGAATATTAACATATATTTAGAGGAGAAAACTATGATTAAAATGACAATACTCTTTTTTTAACAAAACTACACAATGTTATAGCATATCTACTAATGTTGTTGTAACCATATTTCAAACTGCCGTTTTTGCGTATACGGAGTATTGTTAATTAACCCAGTACGCCTCGACACCAGCAGCACCCTATAATTGGTTTCAAGACCTTATGCAATATCCAGCATGAGTTGCTAGGAAAATGTAGTTGCAACGTTGAAGAATTTACAAATTTTAAACCTATTCGACAAATTTGCATCTTTTTCGACAAGTTTTAGTTCTTTTCAGCACAACAATTTTAATAGTGATGTTAAAAAGACGATTATGCAAACCGAAAATATGTCGAGTTTTACGATTTATTACTTTGATTATTTTTCCTACTTTAGCGTTTTAGATTTACAACATGACTCAAAGCTGGACGTGACATCCAGTCAGTTGATAAATAAATTGTAACATGTGTTAATGAAATTGCTTTATAAGAATGCCATGTTAATTTAACATGATTTTATGTTAAAATTAAACATTTCAATGTGAATAGTTTTATTCTAAAGCAGATAATATGAAATCAAATACTCTTTGCATATAGTAAACACACTTTATTTATGAATTTCTTTAAATTTATAAATTAATTGGTGGCCCGTTTGGGAAACCAGTAATTACACTGAAGAGAAATCCTTCATTAATATAATGAATATTGACATTAATGTAATGAAAATTTTCATTATTTTTCGGCCAATGATGGCCTTCATTGGACTAATGAATCTTGTTTCATTAAAAATTATATTATGAATATATTAGTTAGATTAATGATAACTTCATTAAGTTAATGAAGCATGAACCATAATATTTATGAATATTTCACATTAAAACAATGAAAATATCCATTAAGTTAACGACTCAATTTCATTAGTTTTATGAATTTGGTACATTAACTTTAATTCCTTTAATGAATCTTCTTCATCATTCAAGCGTAATTTTTTCATTAGGCCAATGAATGTGCTACATATTTTTATGAAATATGTTCACTAGTGTAATGAATGCATTTGCTGAATGTTCACTAATTTGATGAAAAATGTTCTTCATTCTAACGAAATAAAATCATTAGTTTAAGGAAGAGTTGCATTATTCTAATGATCTTTTTTCATTAGAATTGTGCTACTGAAGAGAAACTAAACAATTTTTTTCATATTAAGCATAAAATAATTTTTTATTGTTTTAATACACTATTGAAATTTTTATTAAACAATTTTTTACACAGTAATTAATGTATAAAATAATTTACTTTATGTAGTTAGTAGTTGTAATATATTTATCATCTCACTTTTATTAAATCTCTAAAATTTTGCACCCAGCCTTCAAAAATTTTTTATTACAAATCCAACGAAATTATGAAACCTAATGAAGCAATTTCAATGAATATTTTCATTAATGCCATGAACCTTCATAAATGGAGCGTAATTTTTCATTCCGTTAATGAAAATTATCTAATGAATTGGGTTCATTAGAAATATGAAGCAAATATTTTTCAGTGTAATTAAATTGCTTGACTAAATATTAAACTAAAAGAGAACTAACTGTAGCAAGTTATTTTCTACATATTTAGAGGGTTAAAAGAACTTAATTTTATTAAGTTTATTTACACAATAGCCTGTGGGGCTTCGTATTATATCATAACTTTCGGCATGAAAATATTTTACTTGCGTATTTATTCAAATCCTACCAGCTTTTTCAGCATTAACAATCCAAGTTTTATGTACCTGAGTTGAGCTTATTTGCATATTAAGTAATTCGCTGAAATGTCCTGCGATCACTGCTGACTGCAGGTGTTTAAGTGATGCTTAACGTTCGAGAAGGAATCAATACGAGTACGTTTTTATTCAAAGTTGTTTTGTAGTTGCTTTTAATATAAAACCCGAAATTGATTGTTGCTTAACCTACTTTTTTAAAAATTAATTAAATTCATCACCTTTTGGACTGTCTCTAAATCAAATCAAAATAAAATACAAATTATAAATTTTTACTCACATGACCTCATTTCATGCTTTGTTAAATTTGTATTTACTCGTAGCGGACATGTAAATTTCAAAAAACAAAAAAAAAAGCAGATATTCGTTTGTACATACATGCATGCCTGCCTACATGTAAGCATTTATGTCGTCACGCCAAACGTAAAGAGGTCTATCATCTCAACAAATATTACAAAGGAGAAATTAGAACTATAAAGTTTCAATTCAAAATATGAATTAATTTATAGTACATTATGATGATAAAATATGCGATAGATGCGAAAGTTTACTCCGATCGAACTGGCAAATTTATGGAATTTTTAAAACTTCTTTACAAAGCATCGGCGAATACCCGCCGTGTATAATTACGCGAAAAACAAGAAACACTCTTCACCTAAGTGTCCGAAACGAGTTGAACTCTGTGACATGGCTGATAGTCTGGAAATTGAACTATTTAAGATATAAAATTTTTATAACTCTGAAACTCGAAAAAAACTTCGGCTGAAAAATACCCTTCCAATGATATTCATTTGGGATACATCAGTTGTATAGTTAGTCTATACACGCAAAGAAAAGGCAGTTTGAAATAACTATGATTATGGCAACATTAGTTTATATGTCATAATATTGTGTATTACTACTAATAACAGCTTATTCTCGATTTAGTAATAGTTTGTTTCCCCACAAACATGTTTTCGTTTGCATTTCAGTAAATCTATTATTATCACCTACCAATTTCCAAATATGGTTGTATACAATATTAGTATTGTATGTATTTTTTTTAACAACAATATCTTTTGTTACACCCAATACTGAAATATTTGTTTTCATCATATGTAAGCAAAGTTTTTTCACTTGTAACAAATATAAGTTTCCAGAATAAACTTAATATTGTCAGCATTTTTCATTTTAGTTTTTGACACATACAGCCATGTCACAGAGCTTAATTCCGTTCGGAAACGGAATTGGATTCTTTTCCTACTTCTTCAAAAAACCAAAAACTAAAAAATTTTCGGAATGAAATTGGTTCTAATTGCAAGAATGAAACCAGTACTATTTTATAGAATTGATTTCAGTCCGAAAAAGTTTTAAATTTTCGTTTTTTGAAGAATTAAAAAATCGATCCAATTCCATTTCCGAACGGAAGTGAATGCTGTGACATGGCCGATAATTATATTTTAATTTTGTTTTCTTATAAGGAAAAATGTGTTTTGTTTTTTATAACAAAATTTTTTTGTTTATCTAAAAAAAAAAAAAAGTAAAAAGGAAAAGACTGCAAATTAAAATTGTGCAGAAATACATTCGAAGTGTTTGCGGAAATCTAAAGATATGTTGGAATAATAATATATTGATATTCGTATGTATGTTGTAATCAATAATACTATGGCAACATCAAGAGTATTGTTGGCCAGCCATATTATTTATTTATACAATTATTGATGAAATACGTAATAAATTATTTTTAATTCAGCTAATAGACACTAAAACCTATTGAGAACGAAGTAGTTTGCACCCAACAATTTTTTGTAGATTAATTTTGATTATTTTATTTTATCAAAGTGTAAATGTTTATATTTTAATTTATTTTCTATATGTACTCGTATATTACATGCAAATAAAATAGCACTTTTTTTCATGAAACGGCCTCTTTTTAAATAATATGGCTGGTTATGACCTAAATATGGTTATATGCCAATAAGACTGTTTAAGACATTAGTATGGTTATTTAATGAAAGCAACATGGTTGGTAATAATAACGTGGTTAGGTTATGATACTAATATGGTAAATTTTATTAATACCGTGTTTAATTACAATTATACCATCGTTGGACATTTCACTTACGAAACTATGGTGACGCAAATCATTAAAATATAACAATGTAATATTTTCAGTACCAGCTATATAATTCAACAATAGTAAGTTGCCCTTAGAATATTGTCATATTAACACCATATATTTTTTTCTACGTGTAGCGGACATACAGTTGCAAGCATAAAAACATGCAACGTTCTTTAAGTTTAAGCTTCATTGATAAAATCATTAATATCGTTAACCATGTTTGACTGTTAGTAACTAAAATGCAGTGGAATATCTATGTTTGGAAAGTCTGCGTATAGCATTTAATCCATATAATAAATTTTAGTCCCATCTGTTGTGCGGTAATAATACTTTTCCCTCTACTGTAGTTATCTAAACGCCGTCTGGCAACTCTGAATATGTTAATATTATCAACTGACTTAATATTTTTGCTAATAATCTTTTATATACCATATAAAGAAGAAACAGTTTTGTTTTTATTGTTCTTTTACAAAGATCACGTTTTGTAAAGTTAGTCAGTGGCGAAATTTCTAGTAAGTCTTAAACATTCTGTTGTGAGACCGGGCACTAGTAAAATATCTGAGAAAAGCACAAGTGTAACTGTTATTTACATGAATTTATAAACATACGTAATTAATAGGTATGAATTAAATTAAAATTAAATTATAGATTAAAGCGCATTTTATATAAGTGAAGCTGAAATCTGTGTTTGATTTATTGGGCCGCCCGCTGTTCAACACTATCACTTCACAAGATGTTAGTCTACTGTTCACATTACGTTTCTTTACGTTTCAACTTTTTTTGCGTTTCCCCCTTTTTTTGTAAATACTCTCTTTAATATTTTGGTAAACAGCACAGCATCAAAGGGTACTAGGCAAGCAAATTTGCTTCATGTACAATAGTCCACGATGTTCAATCTGGACTCCGGTGGAGGTGTTACCAAAATTGGCAACATCTACCGCCCTGTTTCGCAGTTCAATTTTGTCCAATTTTGTCGTTTGGCTACATTGGCACACTCAGGTTGCAGCGAACGACTACTGGCTAATTTTATTTCTGCACTCTTCCGCCCGCTGAAGCTTAACGCAATACGAAATACAGTAGATTTATTTACGCCAAATAGCATTCTAATTTGCCGCATAGATCTCCGTTGCTCCACAGATTTACTAATCACCAGTTTGCCAATTTGCCGGTGACAGCTGTTTTATGAAAAGCAAATATTTGAAAAAACAATTTGATAGACTTTTAATTTTTAACTTACTTTCAGCAAAATATCCATCATTCAAATTTTGTTTGAAGTATTTTCCTTTATCAACATTTGTTTGCTCCTCTTGAAGACTTAAATGTTGTTACGTACTTTTGAATCTTCGACGACGATATATATTTATATATATGTAAAACTGTTTACTTATTTTATTCGTAATCGTACATGTGTAAAATTTATTCAGTTTTGTACTGTGTTTTAATTTAAATTAACTTTTTTTTTTCATTGTATTGATCTTCGTATAGCTCCGCCTTACTGTGCGTTTTCTGAGCGCCCGTCAGTCAAACCAACTCATGCATTTTTTACATCATTTCAACAATAAAAATTACTTTTATGGCAAAAGAGTCAAAAGAAAATTAAAGCAACGCGCTGCCTGGCTGCGACAATGCAAATTTAAGAATTTTTTTTGCATCGCTTTTATTTGTTTAGACAAAGGTCAACAGAAAAATCTGGCCGCAAAACAATTCTGCATACGGACTTTGACGTTGAAGAATTTTGTATTGATTTAAATTTGTTTTCTTTAGTTCAGTGCTTCATTTCTAACGCAAACGACTACACATGAGTATTTCCAATAAATAAATAAAATTGCTCCGATTCGGAAAATAATTTATTTTAATATAGATCAAGTTGATTTTTTTTAAGCAGCGCTTTGTACCAGAACTAAGAAAATAGGTTGTGGGGAGGGTGAAAGAGGCGTAGGGTTTGTAAACACAGGATTTGAATTTTCCAACGTTGTAAGTGACAAGAAACACGTCTGCAGGCAACTTATTCCACAGACGAAGCGTGCGGCTGAAAAACGAATTCCCTCTGCAACACCTTTTACTATTCCACAGGCAGTCGAGCTCTGGACGATGAACACATGTTACGTAAAAATGTACGAGTTTCGGGTTGGCGATTAGCCCCGGAAAAAAGCCATGCACCAATAATTATCAGGGATGTTAGCTTCCCCTTCTTGTGTCTTTAAGTTTAAACCACAGCCAGAACGTTCCAGCCAATGCTGGCAACTCAATCATGTTCAGGCCGGGTTGAACTGCAAGTAGAACTACCCGGGGGCATGCTGATCCCCGTTCTGCCAATTTATATCCTGCGTATGGGTTAGAGAAGCCAACACAGCATAAGTCATGCGGCTTCCTAGAGTTTTATTTGTTAAAATAAACGATGGTCTCCTTTCCCAGTTTATCCGAAAAACAGAGTGTCCTGGTTTGGAATAAGCCAAGGCAAAACTTGTTTCCTGGGGGTAGTGAGCCAATAGAGTTAGATACCCTACTGTCACTGATGAGCTTTTTCGCTCTCTCTTGTACACGGTCGAGAAACGCCAAAATAAACTTTGCAGTGCCAGCCCAAACATGAGAGTTGTAATCCATTCGCGTCCAGATGTAGATGGTATAAATAGTAAGGAGATCGGATGGAGTGAAGTACATCTTACTCAGTTTCAGAAAACCAAAACACTTGAATGCTTCTTTCGAGACATGAAAAATGTGCCCACTCCAGCGAACATCACTCTGTATTTGTATTCCAAGAACATCAAGGGCATACGATTCCTCTATATTTATACCATCCATGAGGACAGATGAAGCAGCATTGGCGGTCGTGTCTTTGTGTGTTAATAAACTATACTGAGTCGACCCCATTGAGCGATTAATAGAAGATCACTGTGATTCATTCATATTTTGCCTCTTGGTAAAGGTTTCGAAAAGGCTGGGACTATAACTCAATAAGTATGAAGGGCAAATGCCTTAAATAGAAAGTCGTTAAGAAAAATAAGAAATAGGGTAGGAGAAAGAACGGAGCCTTGCGGTGCCCCTGAATTAATCTTGAACTCCTTTGATGAGATCCCATCTATAACAACTCGTATAGTACAGTCTCTGAGAAAGTCATTACCGAGAAAAGTCATCACCGACACCTAAAGCAGTAAGTTTTGCCAGAAGTACAGCATGCCACACTACGTATGTCAAAAAATCGCCGAGTGTCCCTCACGAAAATCATATTGACGATCACAAAGTAATTTATTCGACTCTAGACACCCCATAAGATTTGTTCATCTGATAAAGTCCTGTCTTTGATGAACGCCAAATTGTAATAACGGGCCGGTCCTCTTTTTGACATTGAGCTTTAAATTCCAATTTGGAAATCATTTTTCAGTATGAAGTTGAATCAAAGTTAAATTTGTTTGCTAATTTTGTGCTAAACAGCACGATAAGAAATTAAAATACAAGTAACATCGCGTCACTGTATTTAAGAATGCTTTTGTTCCTCTTGTTACAAACAGCTGTTCTATGGAACGCTTTTCATAAAATCTGAAATATAAGCGATGTTGCCGCAGTGACACCCGTTATAATTATATACGCCGTAATTGTAATCCTGGCTGTATGCGATGTGGCACCGTCCTGTTGAAACCACATATCGCCCACATCCATATCTTCTAATTCGGGCGACTAAAATTCTTTATCATCTCACGATAGCTAACACCATTCACAGTAACTGCCTGCTTGGCCTCATTTTGGAAAAAAATGTGGCCCAATGATGTCGCCAGCCCATTAGCCGCACCAGACAGTCACTCTTTGTGGATGCATTGCTTTTTCGATAATCTCTCTTGAATTATCATTCACCCAAATGCGGCAATTCTACACAAGCATGTACTGGTGTTCGCACATCTCAAATTTGCTCAAATTTCTGCACAAGTTTTCCGATTGCATGCACATTTGGACGATTAAATTGACCGTTAAAACCACGAAGTGCACGATATGCATTTTGAATTGAAGGCCAATTTTCATAATAAGCCTGAATAACTTTAACGCGTTGCGTTAAATTGAAGTTGAGAAATATCAAATGAAATTTAGAAAAAAACTTGACGTTTAGGTGTGGTTTACACTCAATATCTGCCATTAAAATTTGACCACCCGGTATATGTATGTGTATACATCGAGGTTTAAATAAAACTTATTGGGGGGTAATGGAATGGAATGGAAAAGCTATATGTGTAAAGGGGTTTCGAACAGATACTTGACATCTGTGAATTTAATTTGTGAATGCACTATTTCACTGACCCTCTAACTGTGTGATGCTGCCGGACCAGTGAGATAACGGGTTGGTCGAAGTGAAAAAAATATCGGTGTGTCCATAGCAAACGACCCAAATCAGTCGATTCCGTGGCGTTCTCAAGAACTGGACATCGCTAAGATTTACGCATTTTGCGTAAAGATCTTGGTTTACACCAGCGATGGGCATTTAGTCAAACAATTGTTTGTAAGCAACGCCTTCTTTTTCTTATGCTCTTTAGTTTAGTTGTTCAACAGACGTTGGTGAATGCACATATCGGCTAGAACCGCCGAGCTTTTTTTCCACTTGCAGTAGATAACTAAAATTTTTTTTATGATAAAAAATTAGTTTGTATATGTCTTTTATGCCATCAAACATTTAAAATGTGTACAGAAAATGTTTTTGGAAGGTATTATGATTTCTTCCATTCTAATATGAATAAATATAATAACATACTTATGTGAAAAAAGATTTTCAGACTTAAAATTCATATGTAGTAAACAACGTAATAAATTGGTTCTACGTCTTTGAAACATTTATAGCTCTTACGAAACTGTTATAACAGCATTAACGAACGCGATTTATGTGTTCAAAGGAAAATGTTTGTTAGTTTTGCTTGTCACTATACTTTAAATTACTCTCAAATTATCTCACTAATACAACTGCAAAACAAATTTATCCACCTCTGGTTTACACTCATACAATATCAAACTGGCTCAAGAATTGAAGCTGATGGACCAGTTCATGTGGCGTTCATTCTCCGATTGGGCTCTGGAGAAGATGCGCCAAGATAATGAATTCCATCGCAAAATCATCTGCAGTGACGAATGGGTTCGCCAATAGTCAAAATATTCCTTATTGGTCTGCTGAAAATCTACATGTGTTTCATGAATCGGCGATTTGCATGCCGGCGGCGTCATTGGACCATATTTTGTCTCGACAACAACGATTGTCTCGTTACTATAAATGGCGATCGTTATCGAGTTATGATTATCGATTAATTTTGGTCTAAATTGGAAAACATGGACTTGGACGACATGTAGTTTCAACAGAACGTTGCCACAAGTCACACCGTACACGTTAAAAAAACTGTCAAGCCCTTATTGAAAAACCCGATACATACGAGAATATACTTGTACGTGCATGCATACATATTTAAATAATAATGTACGTATGTACTCGAATATGCCGGTCTCATAAGCTTATCAGTTTCAAACAAAATACATATGTACATATGTACGTATTTTTTCACTTTTATCCCATATAATAGTTTTATTTATTTAAATCGTTTGAAAATATTTAAACGCCATTCATATTTACGTGTTTGTTTTTCCGTTTGCATTTGTGTAAGCGCCATTTTCGTAGAACTTTGCTCTGTCATTTGTTTTAATTTGTTTTGCTTTTTCATTTCGTGATAAAAAAATATGTTTTCTTCTGAAATTAGCAATAAGAAAAAATCTGAAAAATTTTTTTGTCAATAAAAAATTGCTTTATTTCATTGAGAACATCAGCAGTCATACAGTATGCAGTACGAGTATTAAGGAAAACAATGTAGGAACTATGTTTGCAGGCAGCGATTACGAAGTTGAATAGTTGTTACAAATTGCAAATTTTGTGTAAACTTGTGAATGAAGAAAAGTTCTTTGTAAGCAATTAAATTTATTTACTTTATTAGCAGCTTGTTTTCTATGTTTCTTAGCTGTCATTATGCTGACATTTCATAGGACTGATTGATGATTAGGAAACATAAAAGACAAGCTGTATATGTATGTTTTTTGATTGTTATAAAAATTCATTTTCTTTTAGATATTTTTTTTATTTATGCCGTAGAAAGGCAGCTTCGCCAGCTAATCACACTATCGCAGCTGTCTTTTATTTTGATATCAGAAAAATGTCAATACTTTGTTTACAAACTGTCAATTCTGGGCAAATGTATGTATAAACAAACACATTAATTTGTTGCTTTTGGGCAGATTTTGACATTACTCTATAAATTAATGGGGTTTTTTTTTGCAATTTTTGACATTGAATTCGGCGAAAAGGGTCAAAATAAATGTGACAACCCTGGTAGGCAGCTCGAATACCATCTCGCTTACTTTGTAAGTAGGTCGAAGACGTATTTACTTTACCTCAAACACAATTTTTCGGGAATATTCCATTAAATTAATTTGTTCTATTTTCTATGTTTGACGTAACGACATTTAAGTGTGAAGATAAATATGGTTGACGTAACGTCCCAACGAACCAACATGTTTGTTTATGTGTTTGAAGAATAACACGTGTATTTGGGCTGCTGCTGTGTGGCCGTAAAAATAGCCGTTTCCATATGAACACAGGTATTCTATTTTTGAGAGCTTACGGTCGGGTAGCCTGCTGCCGTGAATGTGTTTTAAGCCTTTTGCCAAATCGGGGTATAATGGGATTTTTAGCCCATTACTTTTTGTAACGTTATCTTTAGTTTATTTCCATCCCATTTGCCAGAATTTGTTTTATGTCGCTTCATTTTTTCACATAATAACTTTTGTTTTGTTTTTAAGAGTTTTTTTTTCTCCTCATTTCTGTAAAACACTATAAGTAGTCAACCTGAAAGATGACTGTGAAAACTGAGCTTATTTTTACATTACGAAATAACAAAATTATTCTAAACAAATGAGATAATTATTAAATAAAAACAAAGTACAAAAATGCAATTAACAGGAAATAATTATTTAATTAAAATCTCTTTAAAAGTTTATTTCAATATCAAACAAACAAAAGCTTAATTCGCTTAACTTCTATTTTAGAAATTATAAATTTTTATCAGCAAAATAAAATAAATATGTAATTTGTTTTTTTCTTTTCGTTTTCTTTGCAGTTAACCCCTGAAAAAGAGCTGAACAGCAGGCAGATGTCGTGTTAAGCGCTGATGGAAAGAAAACTAATTTTATTATTTTTATTTAAAAACCATAAATTCCTCATTTAATTAAATTATATAAAAAAAAACTATAGAAAAACCAATGAAAGGCTGCCTCTTAAAAAGAAAAACTGAGTTTATATTCAGAATGAGGTGGCGTTAATTCAGTTCGCTGGGTAGCCACTAACAGCTGATAATGACAATTAGAAACTTTTGAAGATCAGCTGATTTTCATAATTGTTTTACAAAATATTCGGAAATTTTATTTAAATGTTTACTGCTGTCTTGAAAATTATGTTTAGCATTTTAGCAAAAAGTTGTTTAAACAAATCTAAGCTACACGAATAACGTGAAGAAGCAGCCTTTCCGTGCAAAAAAAAATATCTTATAAGTTTTCACACAATTAATCCTAAATTTTAAATATAATTTTAGTCTTAAAAGAAAAAAAAACATTTAACAGCAACTAAAACAAAAGATTTAATATTATGCTTAATTATTTGGTTAATTGGTTATTAAATGATGAAAATAAATTAATTGCAAGCTTTTGTGTGGAGCAAAAGCCGAAATAAAAATTTTTGTATTGTTTTTCATTTGCAAGTAAAGTTATTATAGTTAACTTGGCATAGCTTTAATAATTTTTAAAAAGCTTATAATTTTGTTTTTTTTTTTTTTTTTATAATTTTTGCATAATTTTAATGTGTTTTTTTTAATGCAAAGCAATATGAATAAACTCCTTTAAAGTTTTTTTTATCCTATTAATTTTAGTTTTAACAAGTAAAATCCACTAAAAAGAAAACCAGGAAAACTTAAAAGGAAATAATATTTTAATAAATTATGTTTTTATTTATAATTATTTTTTTGTGCTGGGATTTTAAGCTGAAGAAAATGCAATTTATATAAATAATAATTTTTTTTTGTAAGAATTTCCTATTAATTTTTATATACATATATTAATAATTTTCTTTAAACTTTCATCTTTTACTAAAATTTTGTTTTGTTTTTGTTTTTATAAAATGTTTTAAATAAATATATATTTTTATATGTTCTGTGATCTGTAGCATACATTAACTTTTAAATAATTAAAGAAAACTTTTTTTTTCATATTATATTTTTCTTTTAATGTACAAATTGTGAAATGATGTTTTTAACTTATAATAAAATTATTTCTTATTAATTTTCTTAATCAATTATGCGGCCAGAAAACGGTTCTTTATTAAAATACTCTCTGTTAAGTAGCAATAAATGGACAAAAAGAAAAAAAAAACAATAACAAAATATTACAGAATGCAAAAAATGATATGAATAAAAATAAAAAAAATATTATTGAAAATATTAATAACTAATTTGTTTATTTTTTTTTACAAAAAATTTAGGAAGCTTTAAAATTAATTTATATTTCTCATTTCCATCTCTGGTAAAAATTTATAATTCCAAATTTTTTAGAGGCTGTCGTTGCTTTTAAAGCGACATAAATAGTTGAATTTGATTTACCCAGTGTTGTATAATTTCGTATAAAAAAGGAGCTACACATCTACATTCAAGGGGTGCATTTTCTACTTTAGTCTCTCTACCTACGCTTCAACATTAAAAGATAGACTAAGTGTTTCTAATCCCCGCTGAGTGTTTTCATATGTTTCAAATTTTATTAAATCCGAATTGCCCTTCCCTACTCGCATCGAGTTTCTATCACATAAACATTAAACACTAATTTTCCATCTCAGTCGTAAAGCAACTCTTGGTTGGAGAACAGCTCTCACGTCATCGTAATTATTTTTTAAGTGCAGTTAGGCTTGCCGTTGTTGTTTGGCCTTCGAGAGTTTTGCATTTCACTCTCATTTTTTAACGTGTCCACTTCAACAAACTGTGTTAGTTTACAGTTTTTTTTTATGTATTTCGTTGTTAACTACACGGCAAGAAGTCGGTACAGTTAGTCACAGCGCCGCAAAAAAATTACTGTAAAAACCATCGATATTTCGATAATAATTTGTTATCATCATCAGGAAAAATTAAAATTTTATACAAAATTATTTGAAAAAAAGTTTTTTTTACAACATTTTTCCAAATAATTTTTTATAACATTTTAATTTTTCCTAATGATGATAACAAATTGTTATCGAAATATCGAAAATGAAATACTGTTAAATCTTTTTTTATAAAAAACAAAAATCAATCAAGATCTTAAGCTGGAAAATTTTGAAGAAAACAATATAAACAAGATCAAATAATACGAATATTTAATTAAATAAAAAATATATAATTTGTCGTCTCTGGTTAATACCTGCCAGTTAAAACCCCATCTATAGGATGGTCCAAACAACACGATGCTGATTGTAAATAAAGCCAAAAGTTTTCAGATTATTATATTAATATTTTGATACAAGATCTATGAAAGTTATGTGTGAAATAAAATACTCGCTACGACTACGATCTCTATCCGATGGTCCATATTTTCAATGACTCTGAGCCATAATTGTGATTCAATGTAGTTAATGTGCCCAGTTATCCTGTCCTTTAACTCTTGAATTGTTCCCAATGAGAGAAGTCCAATGGTGTCAAATCACATGATCGTGGCGGCCAATTAACGTCGCCATTGAATTTCGTGCTCCTTGTTTCGTAGCCTATGTGGTAAGTGGCACCATACTGTAGGAATTACATATCATACGGGTTTATATCCTCGATTTCTGACAACAAAAAGTCCGTTATCATTTCGCAATAGCGATCACCAAGCACGGTAATTGCTTGGCCTAACATATTTTCGAAGAAGCACAATATTTCTATATCGAGTATCTTAGAATCATCTTAATATTTTTTATTTTAATAGAGAGATCTTTGTGAAACAAAATATCGGTGAAATACTCCCCACAACTCCGGTGGCATACCTTTATTCAATGGGCAATATTTTCAATAACTCTAAGACAGTGGTGCCCACAAGTTCTACATGGAAGAGTAAACACCAATACCACTATTTTTATTTAATTTTTGTTTTTTTGTTTTTTTTGTCGTAAGAAGCAAAACATTTACAAAAACAAAGTTCACACTGATAATCGCTGTCGTCAATGTTTACCAACAAAGCATGCGAAAGTTGTTTGTGTATTTTTCATTGCTAATGCTGAGTGTATTAAAGAGCACAGCCCTATAGCTAAGCGCATTTACAAAAACAATTGAGATGGCTGGGCCCACTTGAACTTGCTCTAAGACATACGAGTAATTGAGGTTCAATGCCATTAATGTGCCGTATTACCTGATTCTTTAGCTCTTGAGTGGGAAAAATTGCAGCGATGTTAAATCGCATGATCGTGACATGACATAGAACGGCCATTTAATTTCTCGCGCAAAAAACCTTAATGTCCAATTGGAGGCAAATAGTGTTTAGGTGCAATTCAAATCTGACCACCGTCCGTTGTGACCATTGACGGTATTTTGCTTGGTCAACTTTATTTTCGAAAAAGAAGTTCCCGATGACGCCGGCAGCCCATAAATCGCAACAAATAGTCACCCTTTATGGATGCATCGGCCTTTCAACAATCACTCCTAGATTTCGTTTGCTAAAATTGGCTCACAATTCTTCCGAATGCGGACACATTTGGACAATTATGCTGAACAAACAAATCACAAAGGACACAAAATGTTGTTTATTAACACTCAAACAAACGACCGCAAATGCTGCTGCATCTGTACTCATGGATGAAATAAATATTGCGGAATCGGATGCTCTTGATGTTCTTGGAATGAAAATACAGTGTGATGTTCGCTGGAGTGAACACATTTTTCATGTCTCTAAAGAAGCATTCAAGTGCCTCGAGTTTTTGAAACGGTGTAAGATGTAGTTCACTCCAACCGATCTCCATACTATTTATACTACCTATATTCGACCGAAAATGGAATGGAAGAAGCTTATCGGTGACAGTAGGGTATCCAACTCTACGGACTCACTGGAGCATCGATTTAGCTCTGATGAGATTAAGGATCTTGTTCCCGAAACTTGCACATTTTTACGTAACATGCGTTTATCAGCCAGAGCTCATCTGCTTGTCGTCGATTGCCCGGGGAATCGTACTACGCATTATAGAAAGAGTTCGTTTTTCAGCTGTAAATTTCGCCTGTGGAATAAGTTGCCTGCAGATGTATTTCCTGTCTGTTATAACGTTGAAAATCTAAAGTAAAATGCTCAAAAACACTACTACCTCTTTCCCCTTCTCAAAACCTAGTTTCCTAGTTCTGGTACAATGCACTGCATATGTAGGGGTCATCCCCAGAGTACTGATCCTAGATAAAAAAACAGAACTTTGTTCGTGTACAAGTAGGTGTTTTATGATCAGGGAGACCCTTACGAAATCCGTATTGACGATCACAAAGTAATTTATGCGATACCTCACAAGGTAGTATTCATACTTTCCTTTAGTTTGGAAAACGCATAGCAGATTGCAATTGAGCGGTAACTTTTAGGGTTATTTACCTTACCGTTTTTGGGAATTGGCGTTGCATTAGCAACCTATAAATGTAAATATTTACAATAAAATATGAATGAAAAAGAAAGCTACAATACAAATAAAAATGAACAATTAAGGAACACATTTTAATTTTAATTTTTTTTCTGAACGAGATATTAAATCATACAGACCTGTTCTGAGAAACGCAAATCGTTTAAATTAAGCGTTTTCGATTCGAAAACGCCAAATAGGTGTTTTGCGATTTGAAATCACCAAATAGGTGTTCTGGAAAACGCAAATCGCTTAAAATTGGCGACTTCAACTCGCATGTGTACATTTAAGTGAACTGATTGAATTTGCTAATACTGAACTTGCAAAAAGGCAATAAAATTATTCACAACTAAAATTTCATATGTTTTCTTTTTGTTTCAATAAAAAAATGAAATAATTTATACATCTTCAATTCAAAAACGTTCGCTATTGTTTTATATTAAAAATAAGTGACTTATAGCCAACTATTATTCAACTAACGGATATATCGGAAGTAGACAAAGCAAATGATACAACATCAGGGAAAAAACAAGCATAAACGGCATAGGAATAGGTTTTTTGACCTTAAAAATTGTGACGAACGTTTACGAAACGACATCGTGAGCCAGGCAGTAAATTCAAAATTTGTTCTATTTGTTGTCAAATTTCTTTTTCATTCATATAACTACCACATACATGTATACGTATGTTAAACAAATGTAGTATTTTTTCGGAAAAAACTCCGAAACGCCAGTAAAACGCGCGTTCCGTAGAACACATAAAAATCAATTAAGCGTTTTTCAGAACGCTTTGCGGTTTCAGAACACGCGTTTCTCGGAACATGGCTGAAAATCACATTGAGCATTAAAGCAATAAAAAATAATAAATTTTTAAAAAACTATTTTTCACTTTATTAGAGAAGCCCTCAAACCATATAAAATTATTGACTGATTTCTTAATAAAAACTAACAGCCAGTTCGAAAGGATAAGTTCATTCGCATTCTAGGCGAAAGAAAATTGATTTGGGTTTTTTCTAACTTTATTCTATGCGAACGTCAAAATTCAATTAAAATACATAAGTACATGCGAACGAATAATAGTGACATAGACAAACCCAAATTGACTCGAATGTGAGTGACTAGCTCTCTTTCGCATACATTTTCATTCAATATCGTCGAACAGGCTGTAAATAATGCTGTTTTATTATAGTGATCTTGCTGCAAATTTAAAAAAAAAAATAAAAGTGCCGTTATACCGTTATACGGAGGGAACTTCTCGTTTAAAAACCAACAAAATTTTTAGTTTTTGTACAACTTGGACAAACTATTTTTTTCGCTTTAAATTTTGCTTTAGGGCCACTGTGCGCCTGTGCATTCCATGAGCAAGAATTCAACCAAATTTATACAAATAATTGCGAAAATTTCGTCAAACCAGTGCGCATGCGTAGGGGAAGCCGCGGACGCTATTTGTCCCATGTATTATTCCATAACACATAGCCCTATCCTATATACCTACATATGTATGTATTTTACGATTCCAAACTAAAAACTGTTCTCTATTTAATACAAAACTTGCGTTACATTTGGGACACCTTTTATATGTGTACATTAACATACATAGTATATATGTATATATGTTTGCTGTGATTTATTATTTCTCATTAACTATTTTCTTGAAGCCGCTAATTAAAGACTTCAATTGCGTTAAGACCAAAAACCCTCAAAAGAGTTAAACAGCATTTTGCAATAATTTACACTGATGAAGTCGGTTTCTCGATGTTTAACATCGACGGTTTTAACATTTCTTGGAATTTTTTTAACACAGAATATTAATTAGTGTTAATTAATTAATATTCAACCCAGATAGAAAAGAGGGCAGCCGTAAAACAGAAGAATAGAAAACAAAAACAGAAAAAAGTACAAACGCAAACAAAACACAAAAATGATGACCAACCCACGTACGGAAAGAAATTTACACCTGACCTCACAGTGGATTGAGAATGAAAGAACAACAACAACAACAACGACAACACCAACAAGAACATCAACAGCTATTACTTTACGTCGAAAACAAATTAACCTGAGAAATTGTAAAAGCCACAAGAACAACAATAACAACAAACCAACTGATCCAAATAAGTACAAACCTGCCTACAAAATACAACATTTAGTGGACATTTGATCAACGAGAGCAAAAACAAAAGCAAAAAAAAATACGACCTAACCCCGCAAACATTTCTTATTGTGTCACTAAAATATCAGGATGTGCTATCTCTTAGAATATTAAAAACTTAGTACTCACCGCAGTAACTCACGGATAAATGCGTTCATGAAAAATGCCCAACGTTTTTACGTGATAAAAACACATAAAGAACTCAGTTTAAATGCATTACAATCGCATATAAATAAATCTCGGCTTATGTACGATATTAACGAATTAGTTGTGAGTTCGAATCCAACTTCAGTCAAGAAGAAGGATTACTTTTAATTATAACAATAATTGCTGCGAACCAATAAGACCAAAGAAGAACAGAAAAAATAATTGAATACCATTAGCTGGGGGACAACTAGCTGTTTCGTAGTCGCTTCACTACTCATCAGCACCCACTGCGATTCGAACTCGGGATCATGTGAACATGATGTATTTTTAAAACGGCAGTTTAACCAACTCAGCCTTCTTTGGTCTTATTGTTGTTATAATTAAAAATAATCCTTCTTCTTGACTGAAGTTGGACTCGAACTCACAACTAATTAGTTAATATCGTACATATGCATATAACTAAAAAAATTCACTGATTAATGATTTACATATACATCTCGGCTTATTTCGTTACCACCAAAAATCTTGTTTAACACGCTTATAATAACTTCTCCTGTATGTTTGTTTGTTTGCAACTTTCGATTGATTATTACATATGTAGGTGTATAAAATTGTATACCTATGTATTGCCACCTTAGTGCGAAAATTGAAGTTGCCGTAATGCTTCCGGGGCAGTGGGAGTATTTTGGAGATTCCCAAAGCCAATTTTGAGAATCCAAAAAAAACTTTTGAACCTGTTTTTCATATTCGGTGCGAGTTTTTGCTGTGGAAAATGTATCTGAACTATTAACAGTCATTCGCTTTAGTGCAAACATTGAAATTATCGTATTGCTTTTGGGGAAATGAAAGGATTTCGGCAATTCCCGAAGCCGAATTTGTGAAAAAAAAAACAGTCAGAGGTTTTGTCAAATCTCGCGCTCGCGGTGGCCAAAAAAATTTTTGAATGTCTACAAACTATTTGCTCTTCAAAAATTAGACTTAAAACTGCCATTGATTCTCGGGCAGTGTGGGCATCGGCTCCGTCCACAACCACATATCAGGTCTGTTTTCAAGAACAGGACGTAAAAAAAGTTCTATTATAAATCGATAGCGCTCTCCATTTACAGTTACAGCACTTCTATCTGGTGTTTCGTTAACACCAGAACTTCGTTCAATATTTTCGTGAGCGCGACTTAAACTTGGTCTACCGGTTCGAGGCAAACCTGTTACGGTGTCTCGTTGGTGATGACGATCAACTAAGCTTCAGAATGAGAAATTCTGACGTTAAAGTGTTTTCTCTTTGCGTTAAAATAATTGATCTCTGATTTAATGTTCTGGTTTTTTGTTCTGTTGCGTATCTCTCCATTATTTAGTCTCCAAGTGTGATTTACTTCTGAGAAACTACGTGCAAAAGGTTTGAAACCAAGAAACGAGTTGGATAACCGGCCGTATTAAAATACATTATGTTTACATGATACCAAGTTCGAATCCTAGTGGGTGTTGATGAGCAGTGTAGCGACTGCCAGATATCTAGTTGTCCACCAGCTTTAGTGTATTCAATTATTTTTTTCTGTCTTCTCTGATCAAAAGTTATTGATCGCGGCAATTATTGTTATAATGAAAAATAATTCTTGGTGAAAGTCAGGTTTGAGCTTGAGCCATACGAATACCATAATATAATATTAGAAAGAAATAAAACATTATTGCACGTCTAATTTTATGAAAGAAAGATTCAACACGTTGTCAGCCATTGAAAGGCCGGCCCACTTTGGTCCCGTTTTCTTGCCAATTTGACGCCGTTGTGTTGGCGAAAGAAGTTTATTTTCATTCAATGTTTAACAATAGTTCACAGTGTTATTAAACTAGGTCTCAAAAAAATCTTAATTTTAAGAGAAATATCTTATTTTGCTTAGAAAATCTTGAAAAGTTGGTTTTGAAGTTGACCTTACTGAGAGGGAAAAAATTTACTCTTTTATGCTCTGTCAAAATTGGATTTTCCAATTGCAATGCGTTGACGCCATGCTATTTGGGTTGGTCTTATTCATTTTGTATGTACATGCAACGTTGCCTTTTATGATACTAAAGAGTCAATTTGACCCTTTTTTATGTATATGATATTTTTTATGACACTTTTTTTAAAATACCCTTTTTGACCCTTTCCGTGCTTGTCTTTGTGTTAGTGCAGAAAAGCTATTTATTGCCTGTAGAAGATCACAAAATGATAATTAATTAAAAATAACATCACATTGAATACAATTATTAAGTTTTATTGTGCCGTTGATAAATTTACCATTTTTCTTTATGTAATTTTCTATTCTTTCAATAACAAACAGCTGTTCTATGGAATATTTTCCATAATATTCCAGAATCACCATAATTAAATGCGTGTAATCTGGCAGCACTATTTAAACATCGTGAAAAGTAATTAGAGTTACGTAATAAAAGTATTAAAATGTATAAATTATTTTTTTATTTGTTTACAAGGAATTTTAATAAAAATACACTGATTAATAAATCAAGTATTTTATTACACTTTGTACTTTGTTCAAAATCCCCAGGGAAATTGCTGGCTCGGCCTATAGCCCTCTCAACATTTGGAATTTAAGTGAAGCTGTCACAATTTCATCGCATTTCCTCGTATATATATATATATAAGTCTGACCAAATTTAACTTGCCTTTAAATATAATTTAAATTTAACTTAACTAATTTTGTATTTAAATACGAAGTCAAAAACTGGACCTGGGTAAAATTAATATAATTTAAAATTATGTTATTAATTATATTTGAACAAGATTTCTAAATTTAATCATTACAATATATTTTCATTAAAATACAGTTACTTTTGAAGGTTTTTTTTTAGCTTTTATTGTTTTTAAAAATGAGACCCTTTTCTTCTCAAAAATGCCACATCTTGAAACTTTTCGAAGGCAACGCTGTGTACATGAGCATTTGTGACAGATAAACTAGGCTTGACGCGCTAATTTAGGTTGCGCTGTTAGGCCAAACATAAGGTCGATATTATTTCGTTACCTATGTACGAGTTTAATATACTTATGTAGAATTGTTTAGCTCACATTTTTAAGTGTCTTTTTAGTGTAAACCTGCCTTAGATTACTCTCTTCTGTATGTTAACGGGGAAGTTAACGGTCTCATTCGGCAATTTTTATTACCTTTTATCGAAACGTGTCTCCGATAAAAACAAAAAAAGTTAAACGAATAAAAATAAATTTGTAGAAAACGACGATAATGACGAAGAAGAAAGTTTTGTTGCTGTTGTTTTTTCAGCATAATAACCACACAGATACAAGTGTTCGAAAGCGATGGCATATCTGCAGACGCAGATAAATGTGGACATTTTTAGGTTGTGGAATAAATAACGAACGACGTACTAAGAAAAATAAATTCTCACGAAGATCTTGGCACATCGTGCAGGTAATAAAATATGTGTATACGTATGTGTGTGTGTGTGTGTGTATCTGTATTGTTTGGAAGGCCGTAAACACGTACATATGTATGTATGTATTTGTATGATTTGGTATGAACGTATTTTAAGAAGTAACTACAACTATCTATGAATTACCTGTTGTTATAGTTATTACCGTTTTTTTTAATGCCAACATTTTGAGTTGCTGTTTCTACGGCTGCTACTACTTTTATTTGTGTTGCACGTGTGCGAAAAATGAAAGAAACAAATACCCAAAAACAAGTTAAAATACTCGACACTTTTCCATCAGCCAAACATCTGAAAACAAACAACAAAACTTCAGAAAAAAAACAACAACACATCTTCAATGACAGAATGGAAAAGACCCAGAAGTTGACGAGTTGAAAGATTAAAGGAAATAAACAAAATAATTAAGTACATAAAATGCTGTTTAATGGCAAAACCAACAACAGATTTATATTTTCCAACAACAAGGTGTTACATCAGGAGCTAATATTAAATTTATACCTATAATAACAGATCACAAATAGTTAAACAACTTTTCTCAGAGACTCTGCTGGAAAGAAATTGATGGATTAAAAATGTAACCAAATCAGTGATGTTAACTTTTATTTTCAAAGTACTGTACGACTTTAAAAAAATTACCGTATTTTGAGCAAAATTACCGTACAACAACAAAAAGTGTTTAGCTGAACTGCTGGTAATACCACCGACGCTAATAAACCAAAAGTGTGAAAATTTATTAAGAGAACTAAATGAACGAATGTCACAAAAATTATAAATAATTATAAATAGCTTGTTTTCTATGTTTCCCAGCTATCTATATGTCGACATTTCATAGGAATCACCCTAATCATCAGTAGACTTTGGAAATTTTTGAAAGATATTCTCAAACATTCAACTTTATATCCCAACAATCTAAATAAATTGTTGAGAGTTTAAAAGAAAAATGCTCTAATAATATCCGTCAAAACACAAGAAACAAGCTTTTTCATTTATACACGTCTCTAACATTTCTTTACACCTTTCAAACAAATGAACAACGGTTGGTTGCTACGATTTGCTTTTTGAAAGTATCGAAAAGCAGAGAACAAAAATTCAAACAATTAAATTTTTTATTCGCTATTTAAGCTTCTAACATTTATACCAGTAAAAAATTATAAATAGCTTGTTTTCTATGTTTCCCAGCTATCTATATGTCGACATTTCATAGGAACTACCCTAATCATCAGTAGATTTTCAGTATTAGAGCATTTTTCTTTTTAAATTCTCAGCAATTTATTTGGATTGTTGGGATATAAAGTTGAATGTTTGAGAATATCTTTCAAAAATTTCCAAAGTCTATTGATGATTAGGGTAGTTCCTATGAAATGTCGACATATAGATAGCTGGGAAACATAGAAAACAAGCTATTTATAATTTTTTACTGGTATAAATGTTAGAAGCTTAAATAGATCGCACGATCGTGTATGATAGTGTGGCAAGGCCTTTACTCGCAGGGTGTCAGAAACTCGACTGCAAAAGCCAAACTATTCAGCTACTAGAAAAATTTACGCTTAGACACATTAAAAAAGAAAGTTCTAGTGATAAATATAAGTCTTGGGATGCTATTCATACCCTGCGTGAGTAATAGCGGGTTTATAACGAAGATGAACGCGTTTGATCTTATTCATCGAACTGAACGGACATCTAAACTTGCATTTTTGTAATACGCTGGAAATCTTAGTAAAACATTAATATTATAATTAATAGTATAATTTTCTTTTTTCTCAAATGACATAAGACCTGTCATTGTCTGAGTTTTAATGAAATTGTACACTTTAAAAACACACCCCGTACAACTTTACTTTGAACATATCCCAGCAAACAATATCACTCCTTTTATTTTTAAGTACAATGTACAGATCATGAATTAACGTAGCGTCTAACATATGATAAAAGCTCTCAAAACAAGAAGCAGCATGCTCGTTCGTTTTATGTAAAGCCTAGTATTGAATGTGCGAAAATTTTTCAACAACATTACTTATCTCATACGAAAAAATTGGCATGTGTCCAATGTTACCTATTTTGCGCATTTGGATAATAATACGGTTTTTATTTTTTAAAGTATCTAAGTTTTAATGAAATTGTACAACTTTACTTTGAACATATCCCAGCAAACAATATCACTCCTTTTATTTTTAAGTACAATGTACAGATCATGAATTAACGTAGCGTCTAACATATGATAAAAGCTCTCAAAACAAGAAGCAGCATGCTCGTTCGTTTTATGTAAAGCCTAGTATTGAATGTGCGAAAATTTTTCAACAACATTACTTATCTCATACGAAAAAATTGGCATGTGTCCAATGTTACCTATTTTGCGCATTTGGATAATATTACGGTTTTTATTTTTTAAAGTATGCAATATTGTTTTGTATTTGTAAACAAAGCCCACATGTTTCCTTTCTTTGCATTTTAACAAAAAGCGGTAAGTTGTTATAGATAATTATAAAAAAACAGTAATTTTAAATTAAATTCTTAAATTACAGAAAAAATGAGTAAAACATTGTTACTGGCCACTTGTGCAGCAGCAAAACAAGTAATTGACATTGTTATATTCACAGATGAGCTTTTGGGTGATACTAGGCTTCCATCAAGTCCACATCTTGTGGAAAGAAATCAAAAAGGAAGGTTCGCAACAGACGTAAGTCTATGTTTACAATTCAAAATCATGTTTTTGCTCATATAAATTTTTTTTCAAGTTTGAAGACTTGCTCAGGAAAAAACTCAGTACTACTTTTCTAAACTTATTTTGCATATATTTTATACGAAACAGTTTTGTATGCAATTTGACAGAAATTCGCACGAAATTTTGAACTCAATATCGGCCTTAAACTAGACGTTAATATAAAAAAATAATAGTGCTGCCCATTCAGGCTGCCGTGTCATGTGAAGTTATGTGTATGTAATGCCAGCTTTAACTTACGAACGAAAATAAAACTGTGTAAAAGTTTGGGTTTTGAGACAATCGAAAATTAAGTCGTGTTTTTAAACTTGAAAAGAAAAGCTGAAAAATAACTTTTTCTAAAATCAAAAATTTTATTTTTGGCAGCAAAAGTACTTATTGTGTCAGTGGAATCTCTTTGGTAAGTGTGCCGTCAGACAAAAATGTCGCTGATTTGGCAAATCAAGTATGAATGTATGTATGAAATAATACTATTCTGGGAAAAAACATATTTTTAACTTTTACTTTGGACAAATTTTTTTAATGTTGTAAAATTTTTCTTATAAAATTGGAGTCAGAGTCTAGCTTTGATAATGAACGGACGTATTTGTTTTTAATCGGAGTGCTATAAAAAAAAAAAAAAAAAAAAAAAAAAAAAAACAACGGTATAAGTAGAAAACCGCAATAAGTGGAAGAGTGAATTTATAAAAAAGAAAAACTTTGTGACAATTATTTTTATATACTTTTAAATTAAAAAAAAATAAAAAATTGCATGAGTGTACCTAGTAGATGCAATTCTGAGAGGGAGCTTAGCTCCACTAGAAAAAACCTCTGGATTTCTGACGAAGAATCTTTAAAAAAGTCATTGAATAATCTCCTGTCTCTAAGAGATAAAAAACGCACGCGTTCGTGTTCGCCAAACATTGCTGTTACAACAGAAGACCAACCATCCACCAGTTCAGTAATTGCAGATAAGCCGAAAACACAAGTAGGCATGGACAGGTACGTAACCGTGGTTAAACGTAAGCGAAGCCCCAAATCCGCTCAAATATCATCAAATCCGAAAATTTCCAAAGATGATAATAGGACTACGGCTGCGGATAGTAATAGGTTTGCTATCCTTCAGACTGACGAGCCAACTTCATAAAAAAAAAACATTTAAACCGCCACCAATATACTTGAGAGAACCTACATCTAATGAGCTGGTAAAAGCACTTATTACGGCAATTGGTAAAGACACCTTTAATGTAACATCAGTGAAGCACGGACAAATAAGTGAAACAAAAATTCAAGTCAACTGCGAAAATGATTACCGAAAACTTTCTGCCGCTCTGGAAAAAGAGAAAAAATCTTTTTATACTTATCAACTTAAAAGTGCTAAAGGCCTCCAGGTTGTTATAAAAGGTATTGACCCGGATGAGGTTAAGACTGCACTGCTAGATAAAGGCTTTAAAATAAAAAATGTGATAAATATACGGAACCGTGAAAAGATGCCTCAACCTATGTTTAGGGTTGAACTGGAACCAGGGGATGTTATTCTCAAAAAGAATGAAACTCACCCAATTTATAACCTCAAATTTCTTCTTCATCGCAGGGTTACCGTTGAGGAGCCGCACAAGCGTTTAGGCCCCATTCAATGCCTAAACTGCCAGGAATTCGGTCATACTAAGGCCTATTGTAAGTTGCCCGCAGTTTGCGTTGTGTGTGGTGAACTGCACGGCACATCACAGTGCAAGAAGCCAAAAACTGATTCAAGTGCAAAAAAATGCAGTAACTGTGGAGGCAACCATACTGCAAATTACAGGGGCTGCCCTGTCTATATCCACTTTAAGCAGTCAATGATAAATAAGCCATCAATTACCTTTAAGCAGCCCCAGCAGTCAAACATCATTTCTGCAAACAATTTTCCCCAGGTAGGCCAGTCAACAAGCAACATAATCATGCAAACCCCTAAACAAGTTTCATATGCCAATGTGGTCAAAGCCGATACACAAAACTTGAATCAGGAGACCAAGCCCCAAAATTCCGATCAAAGTTTTAACAATCTTGAGGCAACTCTGCAGACTCTTGTTCAATCCATTAACACATTTACGGTTTCTATGACGAACATGATGCAGGAAATGCTGAAAATGCAATCCACTATTTTGCAGGCAATTTTAACAAAATGAATTGGTTAAAAATATGTTTCTGGAACGCAAACGGCATCCGCCAACACAAAAATGAACTTGAGCACTTCCTTATGGAAAAACAAATCGACATAATGCTGATTGCTGAAACTCACTTGACAAGCAACAGTTATTTCAAAATTAATGGCTACACACTGTACGACACTAAAGATTCCCGTGGAAGGTCTTGTGGAGGCTCAGCAGTTCTAATAAAAAATAGAGTTAAGCACTATTTTCTACATGAGACACGGGAGGAGTATCTCCAAGCAACAAATATATGCATTGAGCATCTTAATGGAAAAATAGTTATATCATCAATTTACTCACCGCCCCGATTTTCAATAACAGAAAATCAGTATTCACATTTTTTCAACACACTTGGGCCTCGATTTTTAGCGGCTGGTGACTATAACGCCAAGCACACTTTTTGGGGATCACGTTTAATTTCTCCGAAAGGCCGTGTGCTTTTCGAAACAGTTTCCAAACTGGGCTTAGATGTGATTTCAAGCGGGCATCCCACTTATTGGCCCTCAGACCGACGAAAGATCCCAGATGTTATAGATTTTGGAGTTGCAAAAAATTTTCCATTAGAAGGGATGCAAGTAGAGTCTTTATTAGATTTGTCATCGGACCACTCACCCACTATAATATCTGTTTCATTCCCCCAGGAGGTTGGCTCCCCGTTTAGTGACTTGACGTTCGCCATCACTAGAGTTAATTGGCTAAAATATAAGAAATATTTGAGTACTCATTGTACAGAAAATATTGCCTTGAGAACCCCTGAGGATGTTGATATATCAATTAAAGATTTTGCTGAAGACCTTAAACTGGCCGTACAACATGCTACCACTACCCATACGAGTTTCAGAAATGAGAACAATAGAACTTATTCGTCTGAAATTGAGCTACTTTTGTCAGAAAAAAGAAGAGTTAGAAGAGAGTGGCAACTTCGAAGGTCTCCCCAGCTTAAAAGCAGGCTACGGGAGTGCATAACTCAATTAAGAAATCTGCTTGAAATCCAAAGAATGGCTTCCCTCAAAAATTATCTAGAAGGTCTTGATGGTAGCCCGCAAACCGACTATTCTCTATGGAAAGCGACAAAAGGTCTGAAAAGACCCGTAATAGGTAAGCCACCTTTGCGAACTTCATCTGGCGACTGGGCAAGAAGTGATTCTGAAAAAGGGATGGTGTATGTCAATCATTTGAAAAACGTTTTTACTGCAAATGATACAGTGGATGATATAGCTGAATTTCCGCCATATGCTGTTAGACCGCCTGTGCGTTTTCATTTTTAACGCTATTTTGCGCCTAGAATACTATCCTGCAGAGTGGAAGGTGTCTATGGTTACTATGATACCCAAGCCAGGGAAGGATCCCACTAAAGTAGAGTCATATAGACCAATAAGCCTACTGCCAACAATTTCAAAACTTTTCGAAAAATTGTTAATGGCGAAGTTGACTCCAATACTGAATGATGTAGGATGCATCCCTGATCATCAATTTGGTTTTCGGGCTAAACACAGCACCACAGAACAAACGCATAGACTAGTTAATGTTATAAGAAAGACTTTTGAGGATAAAAAGTATTGCTCAGCTCTATTCATTGATGTTTCCCAAGCTTTTGATAAAGTGTGGCACGAGGGATTAATGCACAAAATAAAGTTGAACTTGCCTGCAAACACTCACAAGCTTCTGGAAAGCTATTTATGCGGCCGGAAGTTTGTTATCAGAGAAGGCGACTTTATAAGCCCAACACAGCCAATCGAGGCAGGAGTTCCCCAAGGCAGCATTCTGGGACCCACTTTATATTTAATTTACACTTCTGACATGCCAACCAGATCTGGTATTCACACTTCAACTTTTGCAGATGACACAGCACTCTGCAGCGTACATAAAAACCATCAAGTAGCTTCGCGAAATTTGCAGGAGTATATTTCAATATTAGAGATGTGGTTAAAACTTTGGAAAATTAAAGTTAATGAACAAAAGTGTACTCATGTTACATTCACACTGCGTAGACAAACATGTTCACCTATCCAAATTAACAATTTACCTATTCCGCAGCAAAGTGAAGTCAAGTACCTTGGTATTCATCTCGACCGTAGGTTAACGTGGAAGTCTCACATAGATCCGAAAGTTACTCAGTTAAAGTTAAAAGCAGCGCAACTGAATTGGCTTATGGGCAGAAATTCGACATTGAAGCTGGATTGCAAACTTTTGTTATACAACGCAATACTAAAGCCTATATGGTGCTACGGAATTCAATTATGGGGCACCGCCTCAGCGTCAAACATTGAAAAAATTCAAAGGCGACAAAACAAAATTCTTCGAACAATTACTGCAGCACCATGGTGCGTAAAAAACTCCCGAATTCACAAGGATCTGTGTGTTCCACTGGTAAAAGATGAGTTTTCAGAGCATGCGACAAGGTATGTCAGCAAATTGGAACTTCACCCAAACCCTCTCGCACGAAACATACTTAATTTCAGTGGTCACACTCGGTTGAAAAGAAGGGATACCGTTGCCACCATCAGAGCGTTAAGTAGGTGATTCTACCGATATAATTGGCGCAAAATAAAACTTTTTGTCTAGCATTGGCTGGACATAGTTAATTTATTATATTTAGTATTAAGATTTGAATACTTATTGTTAGTTCACAAAGAAGAAGATTCAATAAATAAATAAAAGCTAAAAAAAAAAAAAAAAAAAAAAATAAAATTGCTAATAACTGTTTAGCTGAAATTGATTATAGGTCAGAAGAATAAATTCGAAGTTGAAGCCTTGAAAAGCAGCGGTTTCTATGTAAAGTAGATGTTCGTAAATTAGATCCATGAAGTAAATTCGTTTTTCATATCGCAAAATAATCAAGTGCTTCGGTTTTCTACAACGGCGCAAGACATTCTTTGCGAAGGCGGTTTGATATTGAAGCTACCTAAGTAGGAAAAACAACAATTTTTTTCCAAAAACCCTTTATTTCCCATCATAGCCTCCTTTTAGCTGAATAGAATTAGACGATATTCTAACTTTTTCGTTAGAATATCGTTTAGCGTTAGTTTCGGTAATCACTTTGAAATGTAAATTTTTCCTGCAAGCCATTTTTTCAATTTTGGAAACAGGAAAAAGTCACTAGAAGACAAATCTGGACTATAAGGTGGATGATCAAGCAATTCGAGCAGTATTTCACGTAATTTTAGCATCGTGCTGTGTAAACCGGTGCGTTGTCTTGAAGAAGAGCACTTTTTCTTCTTTAAATGTCATTGTTTTTTCATGATTGCAACAATCAGTTGGCCCAATAATGCACGATAATACTTTCCTGTGATTATGGATCCTTTTTCCTAAAATACAGTGGCCATAATCATGCCAGCCGATTTCATTGCCTTCGTCTTCTTTAGAGCACATCCACCCATTGCTTCGATTGAAGAAAGAGCACTTCTTCTTCTTTAAATGTGGTAGTTTTTGCTAGATTTTGTCAATCAATTGGCTCAATAATGCATGATAATACTTTCCTGTGATTATGGATCCTTTTGCAAGATAATAGATGTGCAATATTTCGTGTGCATCCCAAATTACAGTGGTCATAAGCTTGCCAGCCGATTTCACTGTTTTCCTATTCTTCACAGCACTTCCAGCAACTTCCACCCATTGTTTCGGTTTCAAGTGTTTAGTGATGGACCCATGTTTCATCAACAGTTATTAATCGACGCCAAATATCAACAGGATTACGTTTTGTCATGTCCAAACACTGCTGTGAAGTGATTTGTCTAACTCGATTATTCATAACGATATCGAGGAATTTCTTGATATTTTCTTCAGTAATCCTTTCTCTTTTGGCCTTCCTGTTAATGATATTATTGCAGTGCTTATTCGACCACGCCTAAATTCAGCAATCCAATATTGTCCCATGTAATCTGGTGGAGCAGACTCACCATTATGTTTATCGAGCTTTCCTTTTGTCTCTTTCGTCGTTTTTCCTTTCATATAATAGTGTTTATTTAATCACTGCACGAAATTTACTTTTTTCTACTTTCCACAAAATTCCAACACAAAAGTTGTTTACTTTAAACGATTACAACAAATAAATTAATTGATGAATTTGGGTGAAATTTTAACAGCTGACGTCTCATAGATCGCAATTAGAACAAAAACTTTCTTTACTTGTGCTGCCATTTAGCGCTAGGTAGCTTCAATATCAATCCGTCTTCGTATTTCATCCGATCTCCTTTTTTTATTTTCGACCAGTAGTCGGGGAAAGCCCCTACATATGCAGTGCATTGTACTGGACCTAGGAAAATAGATTATGAGAAGGAGGAAAGGGGGAGTAATGTTTGTGAACTTAACACACGGAATGACCAAAACAAACGTTATCACAGCATTTAAAGTGTTGAAATTAAATTAGTTAAAACTGATCAGTGCCCAGTGTATGTACCTTCGATACTGCTCAGAATAACAAGAACTAGTTCAACGCCGCGCAAACCATAAGGTAATAAAGATAGAGAAAAAACAAACGACAGTAAAAAATAAAATTAAATTAAAAAAAAAAAAACACGTGCACACATGATGCAAAACAAAACTCTACCTATTCTGGTATAATTTCGTTTTTTTACAAATTGATAATAAACATAAGTATAGAAAGCACGGACGATAATAAAAAACACGTGTGTACAGAACGACAGACAAAACACTGCTCAATCTCCTTACTATTTATAACACCTACTTCCGATCGAAAATGGAATAGAACTATAATGTTTTCATTAAAGTCCATTACGTAATGTACAGAAGGGGGTCTGACGAGTTCAGAGATCTCGTCTCCAAAATCCGAACTTATTTAAGTAGTAAGCATTCAATGTCCAGAGCTCATCTTCATGAACCTCACAACGCATTACCAACGCCTGAGACACTCGGCCATGACGCACAAACAACTAATAAAAATGCATTATTTACTATGTACATGTTATACAGACTAACTTTACATAAGCTAACGGTCCTACACATTCCAAACATTCTTTTAGGCTTCAACTTGAATATTGAAAACACAAAAGAACAGAGTAAATTCGGCAGCCAAGCAAGAACGATCTCGCAAACGTTCAGAGCAAAGTGTGTGAGTTAGGAAAAGAAGAAGTTTTGCCTAAAGAGAAATCTGTGAACTTATTAATGTACTTAAAAGTATTGTGAATGAAATAAATCTAATTTGTTAAATTTAAAACTATATATAATTTACTTGGAAGAATACTGTAAATGAAATAAACTTAATTTTTTAAACTTAAAACTATATATTATATACTTAAGTTAAATTACTACTATTTACTTTAAATTTAAACAAGAGAATGCACTGCATATGTTGCGGTCATCCTCTGAGTGCTAGTCCCAATTATAAAAAATTTATTAATTGCATTTACTCTTTTGTAACACGTTTGCATTCAATGCTGCACTAATGATTGATAAATGTAATAGAAAATTGAAAGGCAGAATATTTAATCCTTTATAAAAAAACCCCGATAACCTGCAAAAAAAAGAAAAATTACACTGAAAGAAACTACTAACATTTTTATCTGAAGTAATAAATATATTTTTTTTCAATATTTTGTGGAATTCAAATCAGTTTCTTTGGTCTTTCGCAAAATTTGCGACTTTATGATGATGTTTTATGTTCTACCTGGCGATTAACATTCACAGCAACAAGGAATATTCTTGGAAAAAGAACTCATTCTCTGTTCTTAGTAGGATCATCTGGGTGTATATTTATAAAAATTGCTTAATCTGCAGGGAAACAATTACTGGAACATTTTAGCCATCACATTTGATGGCACTGAGCTGAGCTCTGAAGTACAAACGCTTATAAGGAAGACACAATTATTCTTCGTCATGATAGTCTTCGTCTGCTTGTAGAGATTTCAGTAAAAAACTATTTGAAGACACCTGATCGGGATATACTAAATCAACTTGACCCAATCCAGTACTTTTTCCCATATATTGCGCCATCCGACTATCACTTTTTCGGTCATATGAAGATATAAAAAATTAACCTGAATCATTGTTAGCCCCAAAAGAGTTCTTCAGGCGTTGATTCCGATCACTTCCTTAAAGATGGGAAAAATTATTGTAGTTGCCAGTGATGGACAATGTTTCCATTGCATATAAACTGCCTTTCTTTCACAAAAAATATTATTTTTTGACAAAAAAGGGTGAAAGCTTATTTATACTCCTAATATTACAATTTCCACCAATGGCACATGTGTGCCAAAAAAATAATCATGGATGTCATATATTGTTGTTGAAAAAATAGCTGCTTCCGCTCTACAACTGTTTTCATTGAAATTGCCTTTGCATCACAAATTACCGCACAGGTTTGAAAGAAATTATTAACAAATTCTGTGAATTCAGTCTCTTTTTAACTTGGACCAGTACTCAGGAGATGGCCCCTACGTATGCATTACATTACACTAGAACTGGGAAAATATGCTTTGAGGAGAGGGAGTAGTGTTTGTGGAGGTTTGACTTGGACCTATCAATAACAACACGGAAACACAAAACCAAAGTTATCACAGCATTTACTTTGTTGAAGTTAAATTAGCTAAAACTGAACAGAACTATCTACCTTTACTCGTGTGATTTGAATGAAATGTCATAATGACATTTCACGTTGTTCATAGCCTATGGGCTTCAACTCTTGAACAAGCTGGGGGATTACTTTCTATTACGATGCGAAAGAAAAATCGAAGAGTTGGTATTCTGTATTGCGTTTTCGTATTTTCCTTTCGCATTTATTTTTTCGCTTTCACACATTTTATTTTGCCATTCTTGGCTATTGTTTATTTTGTGGTACCAGTGTTGCTTTATTTTCAAAATATTTCGCGAAAAAAATTATGTAAAAGTACCAAATTATACTCTTATCGCACTTACCTTTCGCATCGCAATAGAGAGTAACCCCCTTGAACATTATACGGGAACATGTGTAATGTGGCCAAAATCCTCTAAACAGACCTCTGCAAATCCCCAGTTGTGCCGAACATCTTCTTGTTCATGTTTCTGCACTACCCTGTACATTATCCGCAACAAGTTGGAGATTTTCTTCGGTGTAGAGCATACGTAGTCTTCCGAGGCATGGAAGGTGTCTTACTGTATCATGTTGTCAAAAATTTTCAACCATAATTTCAAACCGCGTAGATGCTGAAGGTCCAGTACTCACATTAACAAAACGATGATAAGCACGTTGCATTGCTCTGGGCCACCTTCAACACACTGCATGGTAAGGAATTACATTGAAAAGAAATTAACATTGAATATATCGTTGGTCTCATGCTGAAAGACCCTATCTCGCATTTTCCCTGAATTGAGATTTTTTTTAGAGATTCTGCTACGTTTCACACAAGTACACAGTGTCACGAAGATTTAATTAAAGATTTTCATACATATCGCTCTTATAAGCAATTGAATAAAATTAATATATAGCTAGGTATACAGTTTCCATTACGAGTTTTCCTTGTCCTATAAAATTGCAATTACGTTTATTAGGGCCTTTCTATATGAGGCCAACGATATGAAGAAAACAAAACAAACTGGACAACAGTAAAAAAACACGTGTGCACAGGATGAAAAACAAAACACTACTAATTATTGAGCATGAAAATAATTCCTTTTCTACAATTCAGGCCAATGTTAGTGTCAGCCTTCGTTTAAATAAAGTGTGTCAACTCTTAAAATTTCAAACATGAATTGCTTGTGTTTGCTGGGATAATAAATCTTAAAACATGCATCTAGTGTTTGTAAAACTTTTGAATGAATAACTTTATTATTGTTTGCTATTTTTATACATTTTTCCTAATAATTTTTTTGCATGTATTTGTAAAATATCATTTAATATCAAAGATAGAAAAAAAAACCAAATACTTCCACTGCAACTAATTGTTTTTGGACACCTGTATGCCGTCCGTCACAAGGTGCAAAATATTCGTAAACAAATCCAAATGAATTGTTGAAACGTCTTATAGATCTCTATACGAGTACATATCGTGCATGACAAAAAAAAAAAAAAAAAAAAAAATACAATACTCATATGTGTGTTAAGAACAAGTGTTGTAACTCAGGCTGACATTAAAGCGTAAACTTTTTGTTAAAACAGACACATACGCAGCCTCTTGGTTAGAATGTTCGCTCCAAAACAATTTACTTTAAGTCGTTCATATTCAGATCTTAATCAGCTGATCAAAAGTGGTTTTTAAATTGACATATTTGTCATTGGTCATGATCAATGTAGACATTCATTGAAATAGACTAGATAATTGCCAGCGAGTGTTTACTTATTATGGCATAAAAGAATTCAGTTTTTAACTAATAGTTTATTGCTCTCTTATACAACTAGCAAAGGAATCAAATATTGTTTGGAAAATACTGTGAGAAATATAACCTAGTTGCGTTTCATCAACATCGTGAGGCGTTTCGCACGGCTTCTTAAGGAACATTTACATAAGAATGGAGTTCCGTTTTCCTCACGAATGGCAATATTCACATACGCGTGCGGATAGCTGTAGCTTTCGTTGAACTAATATTTTAAAAGAATTTCAACTATCAAATCAAACCTTTGTATTTTTATATAATACAATCTGGCTTTCAAAATCATCATTATTACAAAATTCCAATTTTGAAAAACACATATAAGATACTGTTTTATTATATCTGTAGTCTTGACTTACAGACTCCGAAATATTACATAAATTGTGATGAAGTAGTAAGAAATCTCGGTTCGGCCCTTTTTCCTAATCTATGTGTTATTTTTCTTAATTACCTTCTATGTCAAGCTTTTAATCCTATCCGCTCTTTTGCAGATGGCAGGAGCATTGGCCACTCGTACTCATCGACTTGTAGGTTATCCGAGGTCGGTGCCAAGTGGCAAAATATGAATGACTAACTGAGTAATAGTCAAGATCTAGTGTTGTTTATTAACACACAAACTCATGATCGTGAATGCTGCTACAACTTTTTTTAAAGCATTATTTATTGAGTCTTCCAATTGACAATAAGTATTCAAATCTTAATACTAAACATAAAAAATTAACTATAAAAGGTGTGCTTTTTCCTTAAGCCCGGACAATGCTAGAAAGTATTATCTTGCGGGAACTGCCTTGGTAAAATCGCCTATTGAACGCTCTGATGGTGGCAGAGGTATCCGTTCTTCTCAACCGAGTGTGGCCGCCAAAATTAAGTATGTGGCATGCAAGAGAATTTGGGTGAAGTTCCAGTTTACTGATACAGCTTGTTGCGTACTTTGAAAATTGTATACAAATTCATGAGTATTTTACATACCATTGAGGTGCAGTACTCGTTCGAAAAATTTAATTTTGCCGCCTTTGAATATTTCCAATGTTTGACGTTGAGGCGGTGCCCCATTATTGAATTCCATAGCACCATATAGACTTAAAAATTGAGTTGTATAACAAAAGATTGCAATGCAACTGCAAGGTAGCATTTCTGCGCATAAGCCAATTTAATTGCGCTGCCTTCAATTTCAACTGAGTTACTTGCGTCAATGTGAAACTTGCTCGTTAGTCTACGGTCGAGGTAAATGAGTAGATTTTTGTGCGATTTCTCTAATATTGAAATGTATTCCAGCAAATTCCGTGAAGCTAATTGATGGTTTTCATGAACGCTGCAAAATGCTTTGTCATCTGCAAAAGATGAAGTGTAGATTGGCATGTTACATAAAGTAGATAACAGAATGCTACCATGGGGGACTTCTGCTTCGATTGGCTGAGTGAAGCTTATAAAATCGCCTTCTTTGATAACAAATTTCCTTCCGCATAAGTAGCTTTCTACCTTATGAATGTTCACAGCAAGTTTAACTTTATTTTGTGCGGCAAAGCCTCTTGCACACTTTATCAAAAGCTTGAGAAACATCAATGAATAGATCTGAACAATACTGTCTTCGAAAGCCTTTCTTATGACATTTACTAGTCGGTGTGTTTGTACTATGGTTAAGTGTTTAGGCCGAATTGGTGTTTACGGATACATGCTGTTTCATCTGTACTTATGTATGGTATAAATACTGAGAAATATTTCACTCCATCCGATCTCCTTACTTTATATATCACCTATATCCGACCGAAAATTCCATATAATCGTTTTTTTTTAGCTTTTATTTATTTATTGAATCTTCACAATGTGAACTAACAATAAGTATCCAAATCTTAACACTAAAGATGCAAAATTAACTAAGTCCAGCCAATGCTAGACAAAAGTAGTATTTTGCTGCAAATATATCGGTAAAACCACCTATTTAAAGCTGATTGTTGCAAAGGTATTCCTACTTCTCAACCGAGTGTGACCGCTAAAATTAAGTATGTTTCGTGCAAGAGGGTTTGGGTGAAGATCCAATTTGCTGATACCTTGTCGCATGCTTTGAAAACTCCTCTTTTACCAGCGGAACACTCAGATCTTTATGAATTCGTGAATTTTTTACATACCATGGAGCTGCAGTAATCGTTCGAAGAATTTTGTTTTGTCGCCTTTGGCGACAATTTAGTTGCGCTGCTTTTAGTTTCTACTGAGTGACTTTTGCTTCAATATGAAACTTCCACGTCAGCCTACGGTTGAGGTGAATACCAAGGTACTTGAATTCATTATGCTGCGGAATAATCGTAATAACCATTTTTGGGCTATTGCCTCAAAGTCTAGTTTTGACGTTACTCGACCGAGTGCAAAAGACAGAGAGGTAAAGCGACCGTAGAAGCTTATATAACAGTACTGACTCACTGGAGCATTGCCACAGTGTGGGGTTTTACTCTGTTCTATTGTTGGTACAATGGATTTTACTTTGATGAGATTAGGGATCTTGTTTCCGAAACCCACATATTTTTACGTAATACACGTACATGATCTATTTTTCATAAACCATTTATTTCTCAACATGACTCTGCTCAATATACTTAGTAAGACGATATTCTAACTTTTTTTGTACCATCTGAGTAATACGACTTCGGGAACTCTTCAAACTACGCGTTCGATTCGGTAATCATTTTTGAGAGATCTTTTTCCTGCGAGCCATTTTTTCATGTTTGGAAACAGGAAAAAGTCACTAGGAGCTAAATCTGGACCATAAGGTGGGATGATCAACCAGTTCGAAGTGTATTTCACATAATTTTAGCATCGTATCTAACGCTGTGCGAAGTCTTGAAGAAAGAGCACTTCTTCTTCTTTAAATGTGGTCGTTTTTCCTTGACTACATCAATGAATTGATCCAATAATGCACGATAATGCATTTCTGTGATTATGGATCCTTTTTCAAGATAATCGATGGGTAATATTTCGTGTGCTTTCCAAACTACAGTGGTCATAATCTTGTCACTGTCTTCCTAATCTTCACAGCACTTCCACCAACTTCCACCCATTGTTTCGGCTTCAAGTGTTTAGTAATGGACCCACAGTTATTAATTGACGCCAAATATCAACAGGATTGCGCTTTATCATGTTCAAACACCGCTGTGAAATGGTCTGTCTAACTGGATCATTCATAACGATATCGAGGAATTTCTTGATATTTTCTTCAGTAATCTTTTCTCTTTTGGCCTTCCTGTTTTTGGTATTATTGCAGTGCTTTTTCGGCCACGTCTACATTCAGCAATCCAATATTTTCCAATGTAATCTGGTGGAGCAGACTCCAAATAATGTTTACCGAGCTTTTCCTTTGTCTCCTTCGATTTCAAGATTCACTTTCTTCAATTTTTCAAGAAACACAAAAGTTGTTTACTTTAAACGAGTAGTTGAATAAAATTTTTTTTTATGCTGCGATCTAGCGCTAGGTAGCTTCAATGTCAATCCGCCCTTGTAATTCCGCTTACCCAGCATCAAAGCTTAGTTACTTTTTGGAATGTTCAAGGTCATTAGTAATGTTCCAATGTTCCTGCACAATGGACTTTGTCTAGTCCTTTATTTCGCTTTTGAGGTACTTCAAGTTAGTTTGACATGGTTGTATAATTAAATCAATCTAAATATATGTAACTCAAAGGTGTCTGACTGACTGACTGACATAATGATCTATCAACGCACAGCCCAAACCACAAACTTGCATCCCATAGGGTATTAAAGTTTGTCCGAAACTTTGTTAGAGAGCGAAGTTGCGGACAAAAGCAATATTTCATTTGTTTTTTTTTTTTTTTGATTTAAAAAAAAACGTAATTCAAACAATTTTACATGATTTTATATGAAACAAATTTGTTTTCCGAATACGAGTATACACAATAATAAATGAAGTGTTTTTCTTGTGTGGTTTAATTCACAGCATTGTTTCAGTGTTCAGAATTTTTCACTTTATTGTTGCTAGTCAGTCAGTTAAAAGTCAGCCAAATTACAATAAAACGCATCTGTTTATCTCGTAATCTTGTTATTTAATTTTCAAACAATAAAATATATTCTGTGTTTATGTAAGTCTGAATGTCGTAGAAGAAGCTTGCATGATCATTTAACTCTCATTTAAAATAATTGTGGGTATTTTTTTGTTTCCACCGTACACTTAATTCTACTGCAAGTGACTGGTACGGGTTTCTTCTTTCAGTGATGAGTTACAGAGAGAGAACGAGGAACGGGAGAAAGACAATAACAACAATAACATATAAAACGCAATGACAATTTTTCATACAAAAAGTTTGTCTCAGAAAGCAGATTTGAAACTTTTGTTTACAATTCATTCATTCATGATTTTATTTTCGTATTGTGTCATTTGTATCAAGATTTAAACAAATATTACCATATGTATTTTTTGGTTGATTTTACCATAAAAATCATTTTGAACACAAAATATGGTTATTAAAATTTTTAGCTGCGAGTACGTTACGTTTCACACACTATTCAACAGCATTCAAAGAGACAACAACAAAGTTCCCGACTTTTGTCTAAATGTTGTGATCAAAATCTCTTGACTATTGTTTTTCTATTCGCAAAATATTTATTTCAAAAACTGTTTTTCTCGCTAATGATCACAACACATGTACATACATATCGCTCCATTATTGCAACATAGTCATATCTCAAAAAATTAGCTTTTCAAGTTAACAATGCAGAATTGTTAACAGTACTACCATTTATATTGTGCCAAAAATTTATTCAAATTGCTTTTAAACTGTTTCCTTTAGGAGATATTTTCTCAAAAAATTTGCTAAGACTTGTATGAAAAGTAAAAACTTGAAATGTGTTTTTCTCGAAACAAGCTTTTTTGAATTATGACTATGTTGCAATAAAGGAGCGATATGTATAATAGTTTTCAATGAAAACCGTTCAGGTACACGAGTATTGGAATGCTGTGGAAATTATTATTTTATTTCTTTCCCGTTCTTGGATTTTCCTTCTTTTTTTATGTGTTTGCTTTTTTCCCAAAATATTTTCCTTGATTCCATTCAAATGTCAATTTATTGTGGTGGGTTTTTACATTCGGCTGTTAAAGGTGCGGATCAATATATATTTTTTTATTGGATATATTCAATTTTTTTGCCTTAAGGTCTTTTTGTTGGGTTTTTGTAAAATTTTTTTATTTTTTTGGTTACAAAAAAATATATTTTTGGGTTGTCATAAATGTTCAAATAAGTATATATTTGTACGTTTTGTTTATTGTCTGGTTGTAGTAACACTCAATTAGTTTTATTGTATGTTTTAAATAATTGGCTAAATTTCGTTGTCAAACGCTTAGAAACATTTTGAGTGTATATGTATGTACATATCTACTCGCATATACACAAATATTTGTAAATTGTTTTCAAAAACAATATAAACAAATTATGTTATAGTACGTTTCCATAATAAGCAAATCAAGTTGATTTGAGGAAAGCATTTCGAAGTAATTCCATTATATTGTAAGTAGTCTACTCTTAGAATTTTCGAAATCAGTTTGACGTTTGTAGTGTTTGATTGGTATTGATTTCTGTTAAAAAAACAGTTTTAGGAATTCATTTCTGAATTGCATTTTTAACCCAAAATGCATAATATGAATGCTGCTGGCATTTATAATTTATTTTTTAGCAAATGCTCTGCGCTTTCCAAAGTAAAGGAAAGTATGGTCAACTACCACCTTATGAGATATCTAGAGTCGCATAAATTACTTTGTGACCGCCAATATGGATTTCGCAAGGGTCGTTCTACTGGCTATCTTATGGCCTATCTCTCAGTGAAATGGTGCCACTCCATCCATCATTTCGGCGAAAGTAAGGTGGTTGCTTTGGATATTTCCAAAGCGTTTGACAGAGTGTGGCATGCTGCACTACTGGCTAAACTTACTGCTTTTGGTGTCGGTGATGATTTCTCTCGGTTTATATCGAGCTTTCTCAGAGACCGCACTATACGAGTTGTTATAGATGGGATCTCATGAAACGAGTGCAAGATTAATTCAGGGGTACCACAAGGCTCCGCTCTCTCTCCTACCCTATTTCTTATTTTCCTCAATGACCTTCTATTTCAAACTTTCAACCCTATACACTCTTTCGCAGATGACAGCAGCATTTGCCATTCGTTCTCTTTCAGTAATAGGCCCAGCCTATCCGAGATCGTTGCCAAGAGGCAAAATATGAATGACTCACTGAATAGTGATCTTCTATTAATATCCGAATGGGGTATTAAAAACAGAGTCGCCTTAAATGCTCGTAAGACCCAATGCTGTTTATTGACACACAAACATACGACCGCAAGTGCTGCTTCATCTGCACTCATGGATGGTATAAATATTGAGGAATCGGATGCTCTTGATGTTCTGGGAACGAAAATACAGTGTGATGTTCGTTGGACTAAACAGATTTTTCATGTCTCCAAAGAAGCAATAAAGTGCCTCGGTTTTTTGAAACGGTGTAAGATGTATTGCACTATATCCGACCTCCTTACTATTTATACCACCTACATTCGACCGAAAATGGAATACAACTCTCATGTTTGGGCCGGTGCCTCAAGTCTATTTTGAGGTTGCTCGACCGTGTGCAGGAGAGGGCGAAGAAGCTCATCGGTGACAGTAGGGAATCCAACTCTATTGACTCACTGGAGCATGGGCGCAGTATGGGGTGCGTTACTCTGTTCTATCGTTACTACAATGGATTTTGCTCTGACGAGATTAGGGATCTTGTTCCTGACACTCGCACATATTTACGTAGCACGCGCTCATCGTCCAGTGCTCATCCATTTGTGGTCGATTGCCCAGGGAATCATACAACGCATTACAGAGAGGGTTCGTTTTTCAGCCGTACGCTTCGCCTATGGAATAAGTTGCCCACAGGAGTGTTTCCTGTCTGTTATGACGTCGGAAAGTTCAAGTCAAATGTTCACAAACACTACTCCCTCTTTCCCCCTCCTCATAACCTATTTTCCTAGTTCTGGTACAATGCGCTGCATATGTAGGGGTCATCCCCTGAATACTGGTCCAAGATAAAAAAAAAATTATTACCGGAGCACCCTGTCGTTCGCACTCAAAAGTTGTAATTAACTAGCCAATAATTAAGTTGTCAAGGTCAACATTAATTTCCGGTCGGCATTAATAAGTATAGTTTTTTTTTTGCTATTCGGAGGTTTTTCCTTCTTGCTGTCATCGTTGCGACCCGTGCAATTTATTTCAAATAATTAAGTGCGATTTAGATTATTGCGATCATCATCACTGCGAACGGTTGGATACTGCTTTTACCCAGAACCATTTGTGCCTACACTTTAAGCCCAAAGGTAACAAATTGTAAATAAATTACTATTTATTGGAAATACAATAATTCTCTTTTATTGTTAATTTTCCCCAAACCCGCGTATAATTTCCTTTTTCATAGTCAAATGCTCATGCGATATGACATCTTTCGATATCTTTACGATGTCAGCTAACTCACGCAACTTCACTTTTCGATCATTCAAAACGATTTTCTGGATTTTTTTAATGTTTTCTGGTGTTACCACCTCATTTGGATGCCCACTGTGTTTTGCATCATCGGTGTCTCTACGACCACGTTTGAAGTCAAAAACTAACCTTTTACTGTTGTTTCCGATGAAACGGAGTCCCCATAACACTTTTCAAGCCATTGCTTCGCTTGAACGTTATTTTTCCCAAGAAGCAGTCTAAAAGTAAAACACGAAATTGTTGTTGATCCATTGTTTTGAAAATAACAAAAGTAGCGTCACTCTTAGCACAATAACTCACAAACTAATGAATAGAATATCACGAATGAATAGAATATTATGAAATTTTAACAGCTGTCTTTTGAAGGTTAGTATTAACTGAAAAAGGTGACTGCAATAAAACTAGCGCCATCTTTATGTTAGGCCCGGAACTTTTCAGCCCATGTAGTAAATAATTGAACTTATTGAATATTTCTAAAAGTATATGACAATGTTTTTCTGGCCGAAGTTCAAATCCAGTTTTCGCCACGAATTAATTTTATTTTTAGTTATAGCAATAATTGCCGCATTCAATATCTCTTGATCAAAGCAGGCAGCAAAAAATAATTAAACAGACTAAAGGGCAGTTCAGACTATCACACTTTGTATTAAGACTTGTCAAAAAATCAAATAATCCGTGCAAGTGTGATAGTGTGCTAGTGTAAAGCGTTATGAAAATAAGAAATAATACGGTGAAAGACTTGACATCCCATAACACTTTTCCATTTTTAGTAATTTGTTTAAACAATAAGATTTTTCATTGGAGCAGGGTTGCATTTTTTGCAAAAGCAAATAAAAATATATTAAGACTTAAGTAAATTGGCTGTTTATTTTCAAATCATATTTCTTCTTTTACTTTACTTAGAGTTTACACGTGCCACAGCCAGTGTGAAAAACTCAATACATTCACAAATTTTCACTAATATACAGGGTGGCCCAGAAAGACCGAAGTGGTGTGAATTGCTTATAACTTTTTATTTAAGAGATATTTTTTTAATTTTTTTTTTTTAAAATACATTAAATTTATGGGGAATATTTTTGGATTAGTTATTAAAAATGATATCCCGCAAGTGGTGGCCATATTCTGCTTCGCACAAATGTGCTCTTTCCAACACATTTTCCATGACCTTTCGCAAAACTTCCGGTGGTATGTTGTTAATTTCTTCTCGAATATTGGTTTTTAACTCCTCAATAGTCCTAGGCTTATTAACATAAAGTTTTCCTTTTAAATAGCCCCAAAGAAAACAGTCTGGAGCGGTTAAATCCGGGGAACGCGGAGGCCAATTAAAATTGCTGTTACGAGAAATTATTCTTTCACCAAAGATGTCGCGTAAAAGACAAGTTGAATTTTGGACAAGTTGAATTTTGTATGGAAACAATCCTATGGTGTGCAAAATTCGCTGCAGCGACGTCCTTGAGAGGCCCAGTTGTGACGAACGTCTCCTGGTTGATGTTTCTGGATCCTCCCGAATACTCTCCTGTACCACTTGAATATTGTCAGCCGTGTGGACAGTTCGGTGTCTGCCGGGACCAGGAAGGTTCCTTACTGCTCCTTGTTCTCGAAAATTTGCAACCAGACGGTTTATTGTTGACTGAGAGGGTGCAACCCGCACATTAAATTGACGACGGTATGCACGCTGAGTCAACACAATGGACCGTTGATTTGAAAAGTAAATTTCAACAATTTGGGCACGTTGTTCAAATGTGTATTGCTCCATTATAAATTATCCAAGTCTTCTTTACAAAATACTGAAAAGAAAAGAAAAAAAAAATTATAATAAAAAAGTTATAAGGAAAGACTTCGGTCTTTCTGGACCACCCTGTACCCACATTTTTCGCAATGGCAGCTCCAGTGGCAGCAAAATTTGCGTGCGAGTGAATGTCAAGATGATAAACAATGTTACCCTGCCAAGAACTTAAGGCAAATTAACTGGATTATAGCGAAATAGAATTACAAATTTTAGCTTCTCATTTGTTTTATTAAAATTTATTTCTTGAAATATTTTTTTTTTAACTTTATTATTTTATTTATTGAATCTATTTAAGAAATGTAATGACAATAAGCATTCAAATTTTAATACTAAATATAAAAATAAAAGAATTAATACAAAAAAAAAAAAAAAAAATAATAATAAAATGTGCTTTTTACTTACGTCCAGCCAATGTTAGACAAAAAGTTTTATTATGCGGGAGCAATATCGGTAGAATCACCTATTGAACGTTCTGATGGTGGCAACGGTATCCCTTCTTCTCAACCGAGTGTGGCCGCCAAAATTAAGTATATTACGCGCAAGAGGGTTTGGATGAAGTTCCAGTTTACCGACATACCTTGTCGAGTATTTAGAAAATTCCTCTTTTTGTGGAACAGTCAGATTTTTTTGAATTCGTGAATTTTTTACGTGCCATGGAGCTGCAGTAATCGTTCAAAGAATTTTGTTTTGTCGCCTTTGAGTTTTTTCTATAGAGCTCTAATGGTAGCCTCCTTCTCAAACGGGTATGACCACCAAAGTTAAGAATATTAACTGCAAGAGGATTTGGATGGAATTCAAGTTTGTTAATATATCTTGTCGCGTACTTCACAAATTCAGATTTCACAAAAGGTACGTTCAGATCTGCGTGGATTCGTGAGTTTTTAACGTACCATGGAGCATCTGTAATTCTACGGAGAATTCTATTTTGACTTCTTTGAATTTTTTCAATGTTAGATGCCGAGGCTGTGCCCCATAATTGAATCCCATAGCACCATATTGGCTTTAGAATCGAGTTGTACAGCAAAAGTTTACAATCAAGCTTCAAGGTCGAATTTCTGCCTAGTAGCCAGTTAATTTGCACTGCTTTCAATTTCATCTGCGTTACTTTTGCCTCGATATGCGACTTCCATGTTAGTCTACGGTCAAGATGAATTCCGAGGTATTTGACTTCACTGTGTTGAGGTATTATTTTATTGTTAATAGTAATGGGTGAGCATGTTCCTAGACGCAGTGCGAATGTAACATGGGCACACTTTTGTTCATTAACCTTGATTTTCCAAAGGTTGAGCTATTTCTCTAGTTTGTTGATATGTTGCTGTAAATTTATTGATGCTTGCTGGTGGTTACTATGTATGCTAAGGAATGCTGTATCATCTGCAAATGTTGAAGTGTGAATGTTGGTGCTTGTCAGCATGTCACATGCATAGATCAAATATAAGATAGGCCCTAATATGCTGCCTTGGGGAACTCCAGCTTCAATAGACGGGGCGGGGCTTATGAAATCGCCTTCTTTTATTATAAATTGGCAACAATATAAATAGCTTTACAAAAGGTTATGTATGTTTGCAGGTAAGTTAAACGTTATTTTATGCATTAAGCCATCGTGCCACATTTTATCAAAAGCCTGTGAGACGTCGATGAATAAGACAGAGCAATATTTTTTATCTTCAAATGCCTTTCGTATGAGATTAACTAACCTGTGTGTTTGCTCAATGGCGTCATGTTTCGCTCTAAAACCAAATTGGTGATTGGGAATACATTCAATCTTATTAAGCATTGGATCCAACTTCGCCTTTAGCAATTTTTCGAAAAGTTTTGAAATTGTTGTCAGTAGACTTATTGGACGGTATGACTCTGCTTTCGTGTGATCCTTCCCTGGCTTAGGAACCATTGTCATCATCTTGAAATATGCAAAAAAAAGAAGAGTTTCGTTAGATTATTAAAATAATATTTATAAAAAAAAACTTCATCGTTTCCCCAAATATATGTTCTTGTGGTGAACTCGGTAACACTGTTTTATAAATAGAAGACAAATTCAAAATGGGGGCAAAATTCGGGAAGTAAACAAATTATTTGAAGTAGACGCTTCGCCGGCATTTTAAAAATGAAAGCGCAATGGCAAATGTAAACAGAAAAGCGAGTGGTTAGAAATTCGAGTATTTCGAATTGTTTTTCATTGATAATGCGTATACAAAATTTGCATGCCACTAGTTGTGTAAATGTAGCGTTAGGTGTGATAGTGTGAAAACAAAATGTAATGGTGAGTTAGATTTTTTGACAGTCGCAACAAATATCTTTAAATTTTTGTCCCACAAAATTTTAAGACTTTAATCACGCCCTTAAGCTGGGGGACCATTAGCCGTTTTGCAGTCGCTACATTGCTCTTCAGCACTCACTAGGACACGAACTCGGTATCATGTAAACATGATGTATTTTAATACATGCCGCTTAACCAAGTCAGTCACCGAGTTCTTATTCATTTTGTTTTGCCCTTTAGAAACAAAATGAATAAGAACAAAATGAATAAGAACGCATACATACATGCATACATGCCAAAGTGTCGATGGAAATAATTTGAATAATATTATTAATAAATCAATTAAAAATGTTTATTTCCAGTACAAGATAAGTATATACATATGTATGCCATACTTTACATCGCATCCGGTATGATACAATTATACGGTACTTTTTCTCTCTATTGACTTCGATTATTCACAGCAGATAGCAAATGGTACAAATGATTTTCATTAGAATTGCATTTAAATTAATAAAATTGTTTAAAAAAATATTAAAATTATTGCTAAAAAATTGTTAGGAGAGAAATGTTTCTTTGAAGTGTTCATTGGTTGGTTGGTTCGTTAGACGTTTAGACTCGCAATACTCGTAAACCAGCGGATTATATTACAAAGTACGAGTGTAAAGTTGTATAAGCACTAAGGAAAAACAAAACTACAACAAGAGAAAAAAAAACATAAAAATATAAATGAAATGTATATTAAAGCGTCGGCGTTTTACAGGTGCGTTTGCAGGTGTTTCCCACTGCAAACTTAAAACAGAAACAAACTACACATCCAAACATGCATACATATGTATGTATGTATGTACACATGTATGTCTATTGCACAGTCTAAGCGCTGCTGTTATTCACACAGTTACTCATTCAAAGAAACAAACAACTGGTTGAAATTGTAAGTTAGGCTGCCTGGTTTGCTGGTTGGTCGCTTGGTTGACTATGAATGCGACAAAGAACTAACTTACAGTGGGAGCGTTTAAGTTAAATATGGACTGTAAAAAACAACAAGAACCTCATACGATTTCAAGTAAATTAATAAAGTCTAATTTACAAGAATATTGTTAGATGTTTGCCTCTAAAACGCTTTTGCGGATTCTTCAATTGCAAATTAAATAATGATACTCACAATTGTTCGTTACACAGTACTTAAATAATTCACAACTTTATTTACACTTGAATCTAACCATAACAACACGGAAAGACCAAAACAAAAGTTATCACAGCATTTTTGTGTTGGTATTAAATTGGTTAAATCTGATGGGTGGAAGTATCCAGCGTATGTACTTTCGATACTGCTTGCACTAATAAAAATAGGCGCAACACCTTCCATACCACCTCCAATAAATAATCACAGTGCTGGCAATTTAAGCTTAAAAATACAACGCTGGTGCGAGGAGAATACAGAATTTTCTAAAATAGTTTAGAAAATAAAGATTTATTGTATGTACATATAATGTGATGTGGCAGCTTTGTTTAATTTTGCTTTAAAAATTACAAAAGGTGGCAGCACAGGTGTGATTTCAATATATAATTTTTTTCTTCGGAACAAAAATTAAAATTAAGTTTTTTTTATGACCATTTACTAAAAATTTAAATTAATGTGATGTTTATGGGACTCTAATGAGTGATACGCCTAGAAAATTTCTATCAAATATACTCACGGCCTTATGTACAATAAAAAACCTTGTGCTAACTAACTAGCTGCTATCTTTCCCTTATAGCTCTCTCTCTATCGGAAAGAGAAACGTGAAACTATATATAAAAAGTTTGTTACGTACAGCGTTGTCAACTTGGTGCGTTTCGCACCGTTTTTGCAATTATTATATAATTTTTTATTATTATATATTGCAATTATTATATAAAGTTTTTACATTTTATTTTACAAAATTTGCTTTTTTTATAAAAATTGCTGTTTTTCCAAGTTTGTCAAATATTATAATAAAAGCAGACACTGAATGCTTAAGAAGGCGTGTGAATTCACCACTGTTTTAGTAATTAATTACCAAATTAATGATTGAATTCTTAAATTTTTAGAAAACGTTTGCATTAAATTTTGGTAACGATCAACTTCATCTTCTATTTGTTACAATGCTGGCAAATTTTCCTTTATATCTATAGATTCTTTTACAGACACCCACTCTAGCCAACAAGTTTTCACTGCTCGCTTGCGAAAACAAACATGTACTTCGCGCTGTGTTTGATGGAATTGCTATTACACAAGTTTGATGATGTGTTGTGCTATTCTGTAACTTTTAATGATACGATAATCGTAAATTTTTTTGACATATTTTATCCCTTGGAGTAACGATTGTATGCTCCTGCAATATAATTTTAACGACGGTAAACAGCTGTATTTTTGTGTACCTGATAATAGGCAGTAAAACTAACAGCTGATTACGATCGAGAGTGAATATAATTAAATATTGTTGCTGAATAGCAAATTTGATTATCGTTATCGCAATATCGAATATCGTTATAATTATTGTAAACATGCCATTGTTCATATGCCAGTATCAGAATCGCACTAGAGGCAAAGTTTGACAAACATAATTACTAGCTTATGAACAGATTTGATGACATGTCATCAGCCGGTGCTATCAGACTCATTTTGATCGTTTAATAGCTGCTTAAAAGGCTGTTTCATTATCGTTTGTTTAATGTAAAAATGTTATGCTTTTTATAGTAGAAAACGGAGTTTAAAAACGAAAAAAAATTCTAAACTTGGTGCGATTTTGCTGAAATAACGCGCTTTTTCATCATTTTGGTGCGTTTTGAAATTTCAAAGTTGACAACGCTGGTTACGCACAAAAATATTGTTCCAAAACAATGGATGCATCTAGCTTAAAAGTTTGATTCCTGTTCCACTGTTGCTGTTACATGAACCACATGCTAAGTAACAAACATAGATAAATATGTATGTATGTATGTATGTATATACAACAAGTTCGAACATATTCGTTCACTTCCAAACAAACAGTTACAATGACGACAGTTATGTTAACCATTAGAAACATTCATTCAAAGAAAATACAATAACATACTTACAACACAAACTTCTCTTGTTCATGAGAGTCGATTTTGAAAAGTAGTAGTGTTACACAAATTACCAAACTGTTAATAGAACCAACAACAACAACAACAACAGCGACATCGACAGCAGCAACAAACTCAATTGTATATTGCAGTCATTATTGTGAAGAATTAACAAAAAAAAAAAAAAAAACACCAAAATTAAATAAAATATTTTAAAACAATTTTGTAATTGTCTGTAAATTTTTTTAATGGTGTGAAAATTATAATTAAGTGTTTAGGATTTTTCCTCTCCTTCTTTTGCTTTGAATAATAAAATTTATTTCAGACATTTTGCCAAACAACAGTTACAGTTTTATTTAGGTCTTAAAAAAAAAATAGATTTATTCTTTCTGTTACTAATTAAGTATATCACAAACAAATTAGTATGAAGAAAAGAAACGAATGATATAAATTTAATTTTTTTTATTTAGTTACTGATATCAATCATATAAAATCAATCTATTATATAGATACTTTGTGATATTGAATTCTTTTGTATAATCTCTGTCTTCCTTGATGTGTAAACAATCATTATGACAAAAGCAATGTTTACGTTATTAAAATTTTTCCCGAAAGCTAGTACATAAAAAGTGGATACTTTATTCTTCTGACTTCCGAATAAACACTTGTCTTCCACATGCAAACAAACGCTGACTAGCAGTTATGAGTCCCGAGTCGCATTCCCAACTTGAAAACTTTAACCCCAAAATTTCTTAATAAGCTAAAATCTCTGTGCAAAACAGTACGAGTTCAATTCCAATTCATAAAATATGTCTCAGTATTAACGCAAAATTTTAATTTGTAGTCATTCATGCAGGCAAATGTTGATAGCCCTAAAATATAATTCGCTACCTGACAATTAAGGGTTCGTAAAATTCAAGCGTGACACAATATAACATATCGCTCCTTTATTGCAACATAATCATAACTAAAAAAAGCTCGTTTCGAGAAAAACGCATTTCAAATTTTTACTGCCTGGCCCACTATGTCACTCGACATCGATCGCTCGTATAAATACATGCATACCAAAAACAACATTTTAAAATTTGTTTTTGTTTCAAATGTATTTATGCGAGCGACCGATGTCGAGTGACATAGTGGGCCAGGCAGTTAGTTTCCATACAAGCCTTACAAAAATTTTTTTTAGATAATATCCTCTAAAGGAAACAGTTTAAAAGTAATTTGAATAAATTTTTGGCACAATATAAACAATTCTGCATTGTTAACTCGAAACCAACTCCACGTGAGAAATTATTCATGATTCACTAGCGCCCTCTTGTGGTCTGCTAGTTTCACACAGGTCGCAAGTTTCTGCCATAAGTTTGTAGCCATACAGACAGACGCCTTGCTTAAAAGTTTGGACCTTCTAATCCCTCCTGTATGAAATTTCCCGGCAGTCAATGGAAGATAAGGTTAATAAGTTGGTAGGCCATGTCACATTAAAAGTGTCAGCCCTTAATCAACTCACCCGTCTCACCAGCACTATTAGTTCCTTATATTACACGTATCTGTTGCAAAACAACAGCACCTCGGGGGGCTATTAGCCCCCAAAAACCGGCATGCACCAAATGAAAACTAATTCCTTTTTCCTGAGATTTTAGGTTTAAACTACAGCCAGAACTTTGTAGTCAAAATAGACCCCTCAACCATGATCAGCACTGAAATGTTCTACAAGCAGAACGACCCGGGGGATTTGCCGACTCTTGATTAGTGCTTCGGTAGTCCAATGCAACATACGTCACGCGGCTTCCTAAAGTTTTATTTACAATAACAATCGAAGGTCTCCTTCCCTTTTATGCCCCAGAAAGCAGAATGTCCTGGTTTGGTATACACTTAGACAAAACTTGCTCCCCGGGGGGAAAATAAAGGACAGATAGATGCTGATTTTTCGAGAAACCCCATTCTAGGCGATGAGGCATATTTTCATCTGATGGTTTTGTAACAGCGAAAATAGCCGCTTTTAGGATTCTAATGAGCGATAAAATGCATCCACAACGTGTCACTGTTTGGTTGGGACTTAGAGAAAACGTGTTGATGATTCTGAGCAGTGTTTGGTCATGTTTAAAGGTAACAAACCGGAATTTTTTCGTCGATATGTGACAATTTATGATACATGAATCCATCACTTCACTCCGGAATCAAAACGATCGTCATCTGAGTGGACAGCAACCCGAAAAGCCCGAAAGCACAACATTTGCGTGTTTTAGTATTCATCGATTATCTTGAGAAAGGAAATACCATTAACAGTGAGTGTTATATAGCGTTGAAGGCCGGAATGGAAAGAAACGACGGAATATGACAAAGGAAAAATTTTGTTCCATCAAGACAAGGCACCGTGTAACTAGTCAATGAGAACATTGATAAAACTACATGAATTGAACTTCGAATTGCTCCCACATCCACAGTATTTGCCAGATTTGGCTCCCAGCGACTACTGGTGGTTCACAGACCTGAAAAAAATACTCGCCAGTAAGAAATTTCGCAAAAATGAAAATATTATCGCTGAAACTGAGGCAAGGAATAAATCGTTGTGCAAAAGTGATATTGAAATTTTAGAGTGGCACTGGATTGAATTGCATTGCTCTTAATGGAGATTACGTAGATGAATAAAGCTAATTTTGAACCAAAAAAAAACTGTGTTTTCTTTGTTAGGCCCGGGACTTTTCAGCCCATGTGTTAAAGCTTTCCATATAAAAGCACTTATCACAACTGGATCCAAGCACTGGGCTCTGCATATGTGACGTTTAGGTAGGCAGTGTATGACATATTAACTTTACCTGTGGAACCGGGCGGTGCTTTCTATAGTTGGCTACGAACGTAAATACACATCGCTCCTTTATGGCAACGTAGTCATAATTCAAAAAATCTTGTTTCGAGAAAAATGCATTTCAAATTTTTAGCTTCTATACAAGAAAGCAGTCAACCACCTCCCGAGCTCGAAAGAGTATCTGTAACTATGCCAAAGATATTCCGGGCGCATGCTGTTAAAAGGGTCTTAGAAGACCTCGACATAAACAAGACTCCTGGACCGGATGGCATTCCAGCACTGGTCTTGAAGCAGTGTTCTTATACACTTGCGCGTCCATTAGCACGCCTCTTCAGCATAATTTACCATTTTGGTGAGTTTCCATCGTGCTGGAAAGTTGCTAATGTAACACCAATACCCAAAAAGGGTGAGGCAAATAACTCTGAAAATTACCGCCCAATTGCAATTTGCTCTGCACTTTCCAAAGTAATGGAAAGCATGGTTAACCATCACCTTATGAGGTATCTGGAGTCGCATAAACTACTTTGTGATCGTCAATATGGATTTCGTAAAGGTCGTTCTACTGGTGATCTTATGGCATATCTCTTTGAGAAATGGTGCCACTCAATCCATCATTTCGGTGAAAGTAGGGTGGTGGCTCTGGATATTTCAAAAGCGTTTGACAGAGTGTGGCATGGTGCGCTACTGGCAAAACTTACTGCTTTTGGTGTCGGTGATGACTTTTCTCGGTTTATATCGAGCTTTCTCAGAGACCGCACTATACGAGTTGTTATAGATGGGGTCTCATCAAACGAGTTCAAGATTAATTCAGGGGTACCGCAAGGCTCCGTTCTTTCTCCTACCCTATTTCTTATTTTCCTCAACGACCTTCTCTATTAAACTTCCAATCCTATCCACTTTTCGCTGCCAAGAGGCGTAATATGAATGATTCATTGAACAGCGATCTTTTATTAATCTCTGAGTGGGGTCGTAAAAACAGAGTCGCCTTTAACGCTCGTAAGACCCAATGCTGTTTATTAACACACAAAAAAACGACCGCAAGTGCTGCTGCATCTGTACTCATGGATGGTATAAATATTGAGGAATCGGATGCTCTTGGAGTTCTTGGAATGAAGATACAGTGTGACGTTCGCTGGACAGAACACATTTTTCATGTCTGTAAAGAAGCATTCAAGTGCCTCGATTTTTTGAAACGGTGTAAGATGTACTTCACTCCATCCGACCTCCTTACTATTCATACCAGCTACATCCGACCGAAAATGGAATACAACTCTCATGTTTGGGCCGGTGCCTCAAAGTCTATTTTGAGGTTGCTCGACCGTGTGCAGGAAAGGGCGAAGAAGGTTATCGGTGACAGTAGGGTATCCAACTCTATTGACTCACTGGAGCATCGACGCTGTGTGGGGTGCGTTACTCTGTTCTATCGTTATTACAATGGATTTTGCTCTGACGAGATTAGGGATCTTGTTCCCGAAACTCGCACATTTTTACGCTCATCGTCTAGAGCTCATCCATTTGCGGTCGATTGCCTGGGGAATCGTACTACGCATTACAGAGAGAATTCGTTTTTCAGCCGCACGCTTCGTCTATGGAAGTTGCCTGCAGACGTGTTTCCTGTCTGTTATAACGTTGGAAAGTTCAGGTCAAATGTTCACAAACACTACTCCCTCTTTCCCCCTCCTATTTTCCTAGTTCTGGTACAATGCACGGCATATGTAAGGGTCATTCCCTGAGTACTGGTCCACGTTAACAAAAAAAAAAAATAAGTCTTAGAAAATTTTTTTAGAAAATATCTTCTAAAGGAAACAGTTTAAAATTTGAATAAATTTTTCCCACAATATAAAGGGTAGTACTGTTAACAATTCTCCGTTGTTAACTCGAAAAGCTCATTTTTTGAGATATGACTATGTTGCAATAAAGGAGCGATATGTTCATATGTATGTACTACAATATGCTTTTTTGTGGGCGCAATGTAAATGCTTAATGTAAAAAGTTACGATAAAATTCGATACAAACACAGTTACCGCACCTCTTGTTTGCAGCAATTGTTTAAATTTTTGTAGCATTTTTCTAATTTGTTTTAGTACTTTAGCACTACAAGAATTAAAACTAAAGCCTTTTGAATGTTTTTTATTTTTGTTACAGCTGTCAGTTGTGCTGTTGCAAATGTCAGCTTGATGATTATTACGTCAAAGTCAAAGCAACCTAAAACTTAATTATAGCAAAACAAGAGTTTAAGATAAATTTTAAGATACGAGTATAGACGATAGACCGATTAACTGGTATAAAATTATCGGAAGACTGCGTGAAAGTTAATATAAGAAATAGTTTAAAGTCTGCACAGAGAGGAAAATTTATGTATCAAAAGGTATATTCAAAATTCACAAATTTTAGCAACCCAGAGTGTTATTTTAACTTAGTATTTATATTTTTCTAATTTATCTTTTAAGTTATTTAACAGTCATCACAACTATCTAGACCGATTCATAATCTTGCAACATCTTCAAATAAAACTTCCAACATTTACCACGAATATTGCTGGCAAGTTGCAATCTTTGTTCCCACATTAATCACAATTTGGCAAAACAATGCCCAAAATAAGAAGAAACAAATAACAAATGAAACAATAGTTAAAAAAAGCATAAAGAGGATCAAAAGAAACGAAAAAAAACAAACCTCTTGAAATTTCAAGGAATTCCACTTGAGCAAAAAACAATTGTTGTACGAGTAGATCTCAACGAAATGCAGTTGAGTTCTGGTGGAAGTACAGCAAGGGGAAACGAATGAAAGAACCCGCACAGAGAACATATTAAGTCGATTAATACTCTTTATGAAATAAATAAAACAAAAAGGAAATGTGGAAATGTGTTGCAAGGTATTGTAACTGTTGCAGTGCAGGGGGAACAGTGTTGGGCATGTAATTTAGACACGTTGAACCACGGATTTTTATGTAGAATTTTCCAAAATATTTACAGAAAATAACGAAACCATAAAATTTAATACATAGGTTTAAAGTTTGGGTATACAAATCTACAATGTTTGAGGATGAGAAATTGGAAGCATTACGCGAGGATGATTGTTATCAAGCACAAAAGAGACTCGCATTATCATTGGGAGCGACAACTCAAGCCATTTCGCTATGCATTTGGATTCACTCAAAAGAAAGGAAATTCAGTCACATATGAATTGAAATCGAGAGACGTTGAAAGGCGATTTTGCATGTCGGAAGTGATGCGTGAATGCCACAACACGACACCACTATTGCATCGTATTGTTACCGGAAACGAATACTGGATACATTACGATAGCCCCAAGTGTAAAAAGTATGTAAGATGCGGTCAAATCAACACCTTAGCCGAAGGTTTATGACTCTAAGGTAATAATCTGTATTAGGTTGCGATCAGAAGGGTGTTTTATATTAAGAGCTGTTGAAATCGGGTCAGACAATTACCGAAGACAATTGATTCTTTTGCAATCAACGGAAAACGACTAGAATATTCGATCAGATACGTCGCCATAATCATTTATAATGAAAACAGTCAGCCACATGTTGCAAGATTGGTCGAAAACTATTTGGAAATCACAGAATGTTACATTTTAGCTCATCCACCTTATAGCCCAGATCTTGCCTCAGTACAGAAGCTTGATCCGTTTTCTCCCTCAAACAAGGAGCAGTTCTTTTGGTGTGGAGTCCATATGCTACCAGAAAGATTAGAAAAATTGGTACCTAACTTTAGAAAATACTTTCAATAATGTAACAACCTTTTTGTTACTATAATGCATTTTCAAGCAAACAAATTTACATTGTTGATTTGTATACCCAATAACATCTTAAATATACTTTCAGTAGAAGAGAACTGATTTTAATTTGTTAGGTGAACGTTCAAGGGCCCATTGCATAAAAAAATTCACTGAAATACTAATTTGCATTCCTTTAAGTTTTTTAAATGAAATGTTCTATAACAATAGCCATAAAAATTACAGATTTTGAAAATTGATTTACATCAGCACCTGCCTTGATGGCCTTATCTGATGATGGACTAACTCACCCGTGTGCCATACAAGGGTCGCAACTTCTGCCATAAGTTTGTAGCCATATAGACAAACCCCTAGCTGAAGAGTTCCCGCTTTCTAAGCTCTCCTGCATGCAATTTCGCGAGAAGTCAAGGTTTAATTACTTGGTAGGTCGAAGCTAGTAAGAGCATTAGCTCTTAAGCAACCCACCCGTCTAACCAACATTTCTAGTTTCTTACATTACACGTATCTGTGCAGACAGCAAAATCCCGGGGATGTCCCGAAAAACACGGAAACTAATTCCCCTTCCTGTGATTTTAGGTTTCAACCACAGCCAGGATGTTGCAGCCTCTATTATTATCGACACCGAGATGGTCTGCAATCAGATCCTCCCGGGCACTTTGCTGATCACCGTTCTGCCAATTTTTACCCTTGGTAAGGATTTTGCAAGTCAACACAATATAAGTTATTCGGCTTCGTAAAGTTTTATTTGCTACAACAAACGACGAATTCCATAGAGGGGTATATGCTCCAGAAAAAAAGAGTGCCCTGGTTTGGTATACATCAAGCAGACTCTACTCCCCGGGGGGAAAAATAAAGAAAAAATGGATGCTGATTTATCGAATAAAATCATCCTAGACGATTAAGCATATTTTCACCTTTGGTTTTGTAACAGCGAAAATTGCCATTTTTGTGATTTTAAGGGTCCAAACACGAATGCACCCACAATGTGTCACTGCTTGGTTTGGATTTAGCGAGGGGAGCATAATTGAAACATACTTTTGGGAAAATGGAATAGTTACTACTTGAGTAACAACAAAGTTATTTCTGGCGAAATTGGATAATATTAATGTGGCCAATATTTGGTTTCAACGAGACGGTACCACATGCCATACAATACGTAACACAAATTAATTACTTCATGAGACATTTCCAGGTCGTGTACTCTCTCGTCTCGGTAAGAAGAACTGACTTCAAGATCGTGTGATTTAACACCATTAAATTTCTTTTTATGGGGTCATTTGAAACTTCAAGTCTATGTCAAGAAGTGATCGTAATAACAAATGAGACATTACGAGATCGTGAACTCTCTGTCAAGAAGTGATCGTAATAACAAATGAGACATTACGAGATCGTGAACTCTCTGGCTTTGACGAATTTGCCCCACAGATCACGTAGTTTAACACCATTAGATTTATTTGCATGCAATTATTTGAAATCGCAGATATATGCCAACAAGCTCAAAGCCTCACGTACATTAACATTGGGCGCTAAAAGCAAATTCTTTAGTTAATAAATTCTACTTTGTCCAAATTTCAAACTTGGTAGATACTAGTGTTGATCGCATTGGTTATTCTGTCCATGACGATGGTATAGGTTACTGGTTCAGATCCGAAACAAAGGACCATGCACAAAAAATTTATTTTTCTTACGCTCTAAAAGCAAATTTTTGAATTAATCAGTTATGCTTTATACAAAGCAGAATTGGGAATATAATTAACTCGAGGTGAGTCAATTATATTGGAGATTTTGGGGGAAAAGATGTAAACAGTGATTTAGTATTTCTTTCCAACAAGAACAGTAGTAGTTAATTAAATTATACACCTGAGTTTATAATAGGTGTAAATAATAATGGATAATACCAAAATTAGTAGAGAATAATGTTCACCGGCTCTTCTGCCGGTGATGATGGTACATATATAAAAAAAGACTCAATTAATTTATGTACCGGGAACGATGGGAAAAATTCCAATTGGCTCGACTTGTCAGTGCGAATAACTTTACATATAAGTGGTGAGTGTAGGTAGGTGGTTCAAATAAATGAGTGCAAATGAGTATCAGGTAAATAAGTAATTACGGTAAGTATTAAGTAAATAATCAAATTAATTTAAATGGCAAATACTAGGTAAGAAAAATTCATTAAAGAAATTAATAATCCACAATAACTAATAATATATACATTTGCGAGTATAAAAAAATGTAAAAAGTATTGTTTGTCCAACGTAGTTTGGACACTGTATTAACGAAATTCAGCCACATTTATACAAAATGGCAATGGAAAATTTCGACAAACATGTGCGATTGTGTATGTAAGGCAGTGGCAAAAGCTACACCATGGAGGGCCTTAAAGATCACACTAAGTCGAATCGACATGACATCTATAGCAGCGCACTTCACTGCAAAATTTGTAAGGGATCTTTTATGGATTGTTTCCTCGCCATCATAGAAACATATTAGTTTGAAAACTTTTCGTGTATAAATAATGTCAAATTTTCTATGAGAATTTGAAGAAGAAAAATATATTTACTAAAATTACGCACTCATAAGCTTTGTCACGTACTTATCACGTGCTCATCACTTTGAATTACATATATTTGACAAGTCAACACAGAACAAAATACTCGTACATCCAACATTAAAATCACAAATGCAACAAAGAAGTGCAAACTACCAAACCTTAAAATATAAACTTAACAAATATTCTTTTCAACAACAAAACCAAATAACAATGAAACAAATTCTGAGTACTCGAAAAGAAATCGAAATTCATTGAGCGGTGTCATGACCTCCCAATAAGAACTGACAATAAATCAATTCATTTTTTTTTATTACATACGATCGAGTATAATATTTGTTCAACAGTCGAACTCTCGAAAGAAAAGGAATCCGTTTTGCCAAATGAATGAATTATCAGGAAAAAAGGATATAGAATTTTTAGAAGGAAAAAAATCGCTGGTTTTTGATGTTTTAATTTCTAAGAAATTGTGTGAAATTCGGTTTCATTAGTGTGTAGTTGGTTGGTTTCAATATTTAATAATAATTGTACAATATTTGCTTTTTATTAAAGATATAAGAAAACACATTTTTAAATCATGTTAAGAAACAATGTCAATGGCTTAACATTCCATTGCGCAGTATAAGACTATACATACATACATACATATGTACATATTTATTGAAAGAATTAAAAAAAAAAACGAAAAGCATTTCCTTTCAGGTGTTCGTTCGCTCACTGGTGTGGTTGCTTCGATAAAACATCATTGTCGTCATCATCGTCATCACAATCTTTATCATGGTTTGATGGTTGCTGACTGAATGAGTATCTGTCCGTCCATCCGTCTGTCTGTCTGCTTGGCTGTTGTTGGTGGTGGTGTTGATGCGGTTCTTCTTTTAATTTTTTTTTCTTTTCTTTTTCTTTCATATTATTTGTGTCGTTTTTTTTTTTTGTTATTGAAAACATTTCTTTTCATATTAAAAAAAAAAACACCAACAAAGAAAAAAAAAAAAATCTGAAACAAATGCAAGTTAAAGTAGGTGCAGCTGAGCAGATTAAACCAGCAACTTTTCATCTTGTTTCATATAAAAGACATGTATAACGACCGTAAATTTTTCTTAAAAGTATTTAAAGTTAAACAAAGTTAAAGAAAAATATGAAGAACAGAGAAAGGCAACCTTCTTTAGATAAATGCAGATAAGCTGCAAAAAAATTTGTGGGAGTCAAACTGCAATCGAACATCTTCAGATAGAACAAAACAAAACATAGATTTGATATCGGTGCACAAATGTCTAAGTTGAGGAGGCTATATACGATCAAGCAGTAATCGTCAATCATTGTCATGGTATAGTGCTTGTTAAAAAGTAAATATTTATGTTTTTTGTTATCTAACATCGCCAGTGTCACACATGTGAATGAATTTTCACTAATACTTGATGATTATTTTGGTGGCATCAGGGGATAGATGACCGTCCTTTTTTATTACACAAGAAAGCAATTATGTATTGACTTTATTGACAATTTTTTCTGGCGCAAAACTGTAACTGAAAATAAGAAAAATTAAACGAATAAATCACAATACAGCTGATGGAGTAATGCGGTCTTCATCTTTAAGTTTTGGATACTTTTTTGTGAGCCAATCCGCGGACTTTCGATTAGTTTGAGTTCTCCGTGGGTCGTCAAAGTTAATTTACTGTAACGTCTCTGCGCAAGTGGTAGTGTTCCGTAACTTCCACTACGAGAAACTTTTCATATAAAAAGAAACAAATCAGCTGTTTTCCTCACTAAACTGTAGCAGTAAGTTTCGTGATGAGTAACAGCTGTTATGTCAGAAAACTACTGGCAAGGTAGGCAGGCCGCTAGATACCCCGGAATAGTCTAGGTTGTCCAGGTCATCTGAGTCCTGGAGTTGTTCCCTTTGTCATTGTGTGGGATAGTGGAGTGAAGAAAAGAAGTTATAGGAATATACTGTGAGTGGAATGAATGGGCGGGGATGGAAAGGAAAGCCGGGAACCTCTTAGTGTAGCGTTACATGCTGTTATTGGCAAACTTACAAAAAAAATTTGTCTGCAAACTTATGTACTCGTATGTGAGAAATGTTTTCGCTTTCAACTGTCAAGTAAGAACGCGACGACGTAGTATTTTTAAAAAATAAATTTCAAAATAAAATGAGCAATCATACTGAAAAGGTAAATATTTTGCAATTAAGCAGAAATAATTGGTTGATTATATGGCCAATAACTTAGAATTTTCTAGAAAATAATTTGATGGAATCAATGCAAACAAAAATAGTAAAGATCAACGGGAAATGCTTAAACTTTTTAAGTTGTTTTGTTTATTATGTATTAGGTGTACAAGTTTGCTTCCGCCGTTTTATAATAGACGGCCGTAGCGGTAAATGGTAATCGAAATATATATATCGTAGATGCCATGCAACAAACAAAATGCTATCGAAACATTAATTACATTTTGTCTGCACGATCTGCACGAGCTAAATTCTCGTCATTTGCGCTATGATTTTCGAAGATGCAGAATTGCAGGCATTACTTGATCACTACTCGTGTGAAACAAGAATTGACAGTATAATTGTGAGTCATGCAACAAGCCATTTCAAAACGTCTGAAATTCATGGGAATGATTCAGAAACAGGGAAATTGAGTGCCGTCCGAGTTAAAGCCTAGAGATGTTGAACGGCGTTTGTTTGGTTGTGAACAGCTGCTTGCAAGGCAAAGACGGAAGGGATTTCTGAACTGCATTGTGACTGGGGACGATAAATGGGTTCATCCCGATAATCCCAAGCGCAGAAAATCGTGAGGATATTAGGACCATGCTTCTATATACGTGGAAGACCAAATCGAGAGTTCACGCTTCCGAGGTCATGCTCAGTGTTTGGTAGGACCGGCTACGTTTAGTGTATTGTGACTCTAACAACCACAGGCGATCATTATCGAGCGCAATTAATAATTTTGAGCCGAGCGGGTAAAGACCAACGGCTGGAATACAACGAGATACATGATAAAGTGATATTACAGCATGACAATGTTGGATCCCTTGAAAACGTTGCAATGGGAAGTCCTATTCTCCAGACGTTGCTCCAGGGCTGACCATCACTTCCGGTCTTACGAAGAAGTAAAAAATTCGTGGACCGCTTGATGAATTTTTTCAACGCGAGATTTGTACGCGGCCCGAAAGATTGGAGAAAGTAGTAGATAGTGACAGATAATTTTTATAATAAATAATGTATAATATATAATAAATAATAATATATAATAAATAATAAATAACAATGTATAAGTTTTTTACTATAAAGCCTAGAATTTCGAAAAAAAAAACGGCAAAAGTTAAACTCCTATTATTTTCATTTCCAAAAAATTTTTTGTTTTTATAATTACTACGAAAACAACTGCGTGGAGCCACGAATTTCAGCCATCGCAACTAATTCGCCGGTATATATTCGTTGTATAATTTGTCGTGTGAATCATAATATCAATGAACTTTTGCGCAGATAATATTTTGTACATACCGCGCAAAGAAAATATTAAAAAAATGGGTATGAAAAGAAAACCTATATAAATCCTATCCGAAAGAGGGACTTTTGAACAAATTATCTGAAATTTTGCAATTTCAGTGGATTTTAATTGCCTTCCATGATACTTGTAACTGGCGTATTCACCCTCTGTAATTACATCGGATTATATGTTCTGACATTTATAACGTAAGAACGTAATATTCTTTTTCGACCCATTGTTTTTTCTCAGTTTTCGAGAAACGATGGAATAATTTGTTGCATGACTCTCCGACAGCGTTGCCACCTCAACTTTTTGTTTTAATGTAAGAAAAAAGTTTAATCAAGTTACCCAGATTTTTACGTTTCATTTTGCGTGGAAACCGTATCATCTTATATGCAACAAGTAAAGCAATCTTGCTGTTGTATGTTCCCCCATATTCCAAACGGCGTCATTGTCGTCACATCAAAAATCCTTTGAGTCCTTGATAGCAATTATTTATTCTTTGATAGACTTTTGATGTTTCATAGACCTAAGCAGACTATCGAGTGATCGCTGTTGGTAACGAGTAAATAATTGACAAATTTTTTACATCCCTTTCATGTGACTAGGATGACGCCTCTTGGACTATACATACTCTGGAAAGAAAACGAAATATTTCTTTTTACAAAATTTCCTGCTCTTAGAGAGTATTTTGCTATTAAACGATCAAGCCAAGTTTGCTAAATATTGCAATAAATGTAGTCTCTGAACAGAGAAGTTCGTATTTATGATGGCTCGTGAATTCGTTACGGGTTTGGTAATTGAGAATTACCAAATTATTAAATAAATTATAAAGTTTTTCCAAAAGGTTTGCATTAAATACTGATTACGGTAAGCTTCATCTATTATTTGTTATAATTCTAGGAAATTTTCGTATATTTCAATAAATTCTTTTGAAGACACCGCTTACACTATGTTTGATGGAATTATTATTAATCGAACTTGAAGGCTTGTAGTACAATTCTGTAACTTCTAATGATCCGATAAACGTAAGTTCTTTTGACAGTAATGGTTGTATGCTCTTGAAATATAATTTAAAGGTATTTTGGATCTCTGATAATAGGCAGTAAACGTAACAGCTGATATCGGTCGACAGCAAATATAACTAAATGATATTGCTTAATAATACATTTGGTAAAATATCGCTATAATTATTGTAAAGGTAACAAACATTCTCTTAATAAAACTAACCGAGTCGTACTAAAGGCCAAGTTTGACAAACATGAATTCTAGCTATTGAACGAATGTGATGGCATGGTGCTATCAGAGCTAGTTTGATTGCATAATAGTCGCTTGAAAGGCTGTTTCAGTATCGTGTTCTTAATATAAAAATATTGTACTTCTTAATATATAAAATAGATTTTTAAAAATGAAAGAAAAAATAACGCGCTTTTTCCCCCATTTTGGTGCGTTTAGAAATTTCAAAGTTGACAACGCTGATCTTCGACATGATAACGCTCACTAAAGTTAGAGAGCACCAATAAACGAACAAAATCAAAATCTGGTTAATAATAAATAAATAATTTTTTAATTATTCCGATTTCTTCAGGAAACTTAAAAACAAGGATGAAATATCGAAATAACCAAACTATTAAAGAACTTTTTACAAAAAAAAGAGGGTTCAAGCTTTCAAAATATTACATTTTAATCTTAAAAAGAGGTAAACAAATTAGGTTAAAGAAAAGCTGGTAGCACAGAAAAGACCCCTTTGACCCAAAAATTAAAAACTAACCGTTATAATGTTTCATGTATTGTGGCAAATAAGTATTTAAATTGGTAAATTATAGAGTTGAATGCTGTTTATTATTACGATGACGAAGTACCGGGCTCGTTTTCATTAGTTTTGCTTTATTTCAGGGGCAAATATATATATCACATAAGTATCTAAGATTAATCGTATAAAAATTGTGCCACAAAACACATTTAACCATAAAATGAATGCAAAAACAGTATTAATAACAATTAAAATAAAATTTTGATTTATACAGGGCTGTTCTGCAATTCACTTTTTGTGACAGTGATTTGAAATCACAAAAAAAGGTGTTCTGCGCACAAAATATTTTTGTTTTTTGTGATTTTAAACCGGTAAGCTGACGTGCAATCAATTTGAAATCACATCCTAATTTTTGCACGTACTTTATTGTAAATTTCATAATTTATTACATTAATAAATAACTTAATATGCTTTCTATTGATTATTTAAGTAATAATATTTATTTTGTACGAAATAATTCACTAAATTAAGCAAAAACTAGACACTCTTATTTTGTTGCAAGATTTGCTGTATTATTTTGTGATTTGGTTTATTTTTTTATCTTATTATACTTTTTATATTTATTAGCAAAAATTAACCTTATTTTTTCAAATAATACCCCGAATAAACAAATTCAACCTGAAAGTAAAAATATCAGTAAATTTGAGCGAAAAACAGCAGTTTTTTGTGATTCACAAGAGTATAAATCACATAGAATATCACAACAATTTTGTGATTTGCAGAACAGACACAAATCACATTTGTGCTTTTTAAACGGCATCTGCTTTGAAATCACATGATTTTTAGAACAGGCCTGATAATATAACGCCACGCCACACAAAACAACAATTATTCTCATTGGTTCTACGCCGACGATTTTCAGTGAAATTTTGTATTTTAGCTAAAGATAATAAATAAAGTTATAACAATTGAATGCGCGTGCTTGTCCCATATGCTCTCTGCTTCGGTTCTAGTAGGGTGAATGATAAAGGAATGCAGAATTTTTTTTCGAATTGGCTGATTATCCTCCTTAAAGTTTAGATTTAGCTTCTAGTGACTTTTTGACAAAGAAGTGATTACCAAAACTAACGCGATTTTGAGGGGTTCCTAAAATCCTATTATTCAGATAGTATGAAACAGTTAGAATATCGTCTCACTGGATGTATTGAGCTAAAAAGAGACTAGGTTGAGAAATAAATGGTTTTTGAAACAATTTTTTTTTCCTACTTAGGTAGCTTCAATATCAATCTGCCTTCGAATCTAGTTGTCAAGTGGACAAGGACGTTCCAGCGTGAAAATATTGGACTTACTGCTTAAGCAGTACCGAAATAGCCTCTTGATTATCTGATCACGTTTGTTAGCTAGTTAGCTTAAAAATATTAAACCGATTATGTACTCATATATCCGCATAATGTTTGCCCACCTTTTTTAACGATGCTCACTGGGTTTCTCTCCTCTGTGTTATTTTTGCTTTTGCTCTTTATATACCTATTTCTCCTTAAACATGGTGGCTTCATGACAAAATTAAGCCTCTTTTTCTTTTTATATCTAAATGGTGTAAATTGAAACGCACCTTAAGTAGTGTTGTTACATTTTCAAACTGCATTCAAGACCTTATTTTGATGTGATTTCTTTTCACTATGAAAATGCTCGAAAGTGTTGAGAATCTCCATACAAATATTTTTATTTACTTTTTTTTTTTACAACAATGTCAAACTTCCTTTTAACATTATTTGTATAACATTTTATATTTTACTACAATTTTTATTACTGTAGTTGAAGTTTAAGTTACTTCGTCAAGCGGAAGTATTGTATTATTATGAAATCTGTTGTTGGTTTTGCTGGCAACGGAGGTTGCTTCCGTCTTAAGCCATGATTTTTAAAAGTCATTAATTAATGCAAGTGTGTGTGTGTGTGCGAGTTGCAGAGATATTTGGTTAATGTTTGTACTGTTTCACTAGGGAGGTCATGAATAAAACAAAAGAAATTATAATTTGTTTAGGAAATGTTCATCTTCAACCTTTTTATACGTGAAGTGTCAGTATGTGGAAATCGTCCAATGGCTGTGATCAACTTATACTTGATCAGAGTTTTCCAAAGCTTAGTTGAAGTTAGAAATACTAAACTAGAAGAACGGCAGAAGGCTGCCAACAGAGGGAGCACATAAAACGAAATTGCGAACGTATTGGCATATGGAACATTTTAGCCTGGCTAATATTTTAGTTTGTTAAGATGCAGGGCAGCTTTACCCAGGTAGTGTTATTAGCACGGCTGTCTTTTGCTTCCTTTACGTAAATTTGTCCAAATTTTGTATACAAAATGCATAATTCTGAAAAAACACATAGACTTCCAAAGCAGCTTTAATACGGTAGTGGTATAAGCACAGCTGACTTTCGTTTGCTTTGCGTAAATTTGTCAAAAGCACAGAGACTTCCTTGCCTTTTCAAACAAAATTTTGACAACTATTCGTAAATTCTACCAACAAAATACATGTTGATGTTTGTTGGTGTTGTTATTGTAATTCAGCCATTACCTGTAAAAAGCTGCCTTGGACTTCCTTGCTATTTCAAACAAAAGGACAAATTTTCGTAATTTCTGCCAACACATTCCTGTGATGTTTTTTATACCTTTCACAAAAATGTAAAGTCTGTGATTCCGTTTGTAATTTCTACAGTTTTCATTTGCGACCATAAGAATTAATGGAAAAGTCGATTAAGCGATGTCCGTCTGTCCGCCGTTTCTGAGAAAACCATTAGACTTAGAAACTTTTCTCTTTCACCTTTCTCTTACCCCATCGATTCCTGGGTTTGCTATTGAAATTCAGTAATATCGGTTCACATATAGCTGTGATATATCCAAAATTCCGAAAAAAGCCATTTTTTTTTTGCAATTTTGTATGGAAATTTAAAAAAAAAATTGTTTGTTTTGCTGCAAACTTCACACACTCATTAAGCATGATGACTAAAAGGCAAAAAATTCGGTTCATATATACGTGAGCCTAAACCGGGGTTTTCATGAAAATGTCGCGTAAGCGAATTTAAACAACTTTTTTGTGCTCAAAAGCAGTTCTGGTAATGAAATAAGGTTATATAAATATGGAAACTGAAAATTTCCGATATTGGTCTGAGATATAGCCTGAACCGATTTTTCAATTAACATTTTTTTTTTGCTGAAAAGCAATTCTTGTTATAAAAGGAGGTTAGTAAAATACAGAAGATAGAAAATTCCGATATCGGTTCATATATAACCGAGCATATTTATGTCACATTTTTAATATACTATACATATACGTGACTATCGTGAAGGGTATTTTAGATTCGGCCCAGCCGAATATACTACACTCGTACTTGTTGGTGTTGTTTTATAGTAATTCTGCCACTACCTATTAAAGCTGCCGTGGTAAGAAGTTTACGACTTTTTGCATATGGGCATTTCTATGCCAACTTACACTATTTTGCAGATGATAGCACCATTTAGCGTTTATATTCGACTATTGGCCTAACCAAACTGAGATTATTGTCCTGAGTATGAATATCAATGACGCTATCAACAACGATCTTCTCACGATATCTGAATGGGATCAATTTTAAAGCACGTAAGACCCAGTATTGACTGCTTACACATAGATGCACAACCGCTATTTCATCTACATCCATGTATATAGGGTGATCGATTATTCGATTTTTTCAAAAACCGGTTTTCGAATAATTCGAATAATGCCAATTTTAAACACAAAAAGAAATATGTCACATATTTGTGACATGAATTTTGTGAAGATTATTCTCTAAATGGTCTAATTTCTTAAAACAGATATTTGAAATATTTATTACTTACTATACACATATATAATAATTTTTTTTTTTCATTCACTTAATTATTGAATCTTCACAAAGTGAACAAACAATAAGTATTCAAATCTTAATACTAAATACATAAAATAAAGTCAATGCTAGACAAAAATGTTTTATTTTGCACGGTTAATATCGGTAAAATCACCTATTTAACGTTCTGGTGATGGCAAGGGTATCCTTCCTTCTCAATCGAGAGTGGCCTTCAAAATTAAGTATATTGCGTGCAAGACGATTTGGGTGAAGTTCCAATTTACTGATGTACCTTGTCGCGTACTTTGACAATTCGTCTTTTACAAGAGGCACACAGAGGTCTTTATGAATTCGTGAGCTTTTTACTTACCATGGAGCTGCAGCAATGGTACGAAGAATTTGATTTTGTCGCCTTTGAATTTTTTCAATGTTAGATGTTGAGGCGGTGCCCCACAATTTTTTTTTTCTTCTTGGACCAGTACTCAGGGGATTACCCCTACATATGCAGTGCACTGTACCGGAACTAGAAAAATAGGTTGTGAGGAGGGGGAAAGAGGGAGTAGTTTTTGTGAACATTTGACTTGAACTTTCCAACGTTATAACAGACAGGAAACACGTCTGCAGGCAACTTATTCCATAGGCGAAGCGTGCGGCTGAAGAACGAATTATCTCTGTAATACGTAGTACGATTCCCCGGGCAATCGACCACAAATGGATGAGCTCTGGACGATGAACGTGTGCTACGTAAATATGTGAGAGTTTCGGGAACGAGATCCCTAATCTCGTCAGAGCAAAATCCACTGTAGTAACGATAGAACAGAGTAACGCACCCCACACGGCGTCGATGCTCCAGTGAGTCAATAAAGTTGGATACCCTACTGTCACCGATGAGCTTTTTCGCACTCTTCTGCACACGGTCGAGTAACCCCAAAATAGACTTGAGAGTTGTATTCCATTTTCGGTCGGATATAGTTGGTATAAATAGTAAGGAGGTCGGATGGAGTGAAGTATATCTTACACCGTTTCAGAAACCCGAAGAACTTGAATGGATTCCGCAGCACCACATAGGCTTTAGAATTGCGTTATATGACAAAACTTTGCAATCCAACTTCAGTGTCGAGTTTCTGTCCATAAGCCAATTTAGTTGCACTGCTTTTAACTTTAACTGAGTAACTTTCGCGTCAATGTGCGGCTTCCACGTTAACCTACGGTCCAGATGAATACCAAGGTACTTGACTTCATTTTGCTGCCGAATAGGTGAATTGTTAATTTGGATAGCCGAACATGTTTGCTTACACACTGTGAATGTAACGTGAGTACACTTTTGTTCATTGACTTTTATTTTCCGAAGTTTTAACCATTTCTTTAATATTGAAATATACTCCTGCAATTTTCGCAAAGCTTCTTGATGGTTTTTATATAAGCTGCAGAATGCTGTGTCATCTGCAAAAGTTGAAGTGTGGATTCTGGATCTCGTTGGCATGTCTGAGACATAAATCAAATATACAGTAGGTCCCAATATGATCAACAATTTCAGACTCTTTTCTTCGAGGCCACTTAAAGTCTCGAGCTTATGCCAGTAAGCCCTAGAGGAGAAAATTAGACAGGAATGTTAACAGTTATCATCAAAAATATTGAGGAAAATTATGGAATACGTGATGAAATAAGCATACTGGAGTCAACCGTTTGGCTGATAAAAAAATTGTACAGGTCCAAATAAAGATTTCCAATACTCAAAATAATTTAGTTTTTTATTCAAAAACGAAATTGTATGATGAATTTTGCGCCAGTTTTAGGCATCATGGCTATTCCATGTTAATTTTACATGATTTCATAATAAATATCAATATTTCTATGTTAACTGCTGTGTTGTTGCAACAAAAGAGTGTCAAATTAAATATGGTAAAATAAATAAAACAAGAAAGAACTAAACAAAACCGGCTTCTAATCTAAAAGGTAAAATCAAAGTTTTTCAATGTTATAATAATGATCCTTTTCTAATAAAATACACCGACTTGAAATGTTTTAAAATTATTGATCAACAATGATTAATAAGGATTGATTTATGTAAAACTTTAAAAGACAGTGTGAGCAATTTCAAAACCAATTTATATACAATGTTTGTTATTACAATATTATTTTTCGTATCTAATCACGATGCCCATCATGAGTCATGACTCATGACCATACTGTATATACATATCGCTCCTTTATTGCAACATAGTCATAACTGCAAAAAGCTTGTTTCGAGAAAAACACGTTTCAAATTTTTAGTTTCCAAACAAGTCTTAAGCTATGTACACACGGTTGTCAGATGTTACAATATTGTAAGATCTGGCAACATGCTGACAATGTAGTGACAATGAATAATTGTCCCGCTGAAGTAAATTGTGTGTTCAGACGATCGTAAGAAAATCTTACAATTTCATTGTCAGACTATGGTCTGACAAATAATTCATCTGACAACAAATATTGTCAGTTCACACGATTGTCAAATTGTTAGATGAAAGAAATTGCCAGACTTGTTGTAATGCATTGTCACTTATGTATATCAACAGCCATCTATTTGGCAGTGTTGCCCATCAAACTTTTTTCTGACAATGATGCCATTGTTAGGTGCATTAATTTTAAACATCTGACAATTAAAACTGAGCTTACAATACCAGCCAATTATCTGGCAATGCCGACGAAGAGTGTTCTAACGATTGTCAGATGCCTGGCAACATTGTTGTCTTACAATTGACTGACAAAGGTTTTTCTGACAACGTTGTAAGTTAAAAATTGGCAGTTCACACGATTGTAATACATTTTCAGACAATTTTACTGGCAATATTGTAAGATCTGACAACCGTGTGCGTAGCTTTAGAAATAATTTTTAGAAAATATCTCTGAATGAAACAGTTTAAAAGGACGTTGAATAAATTTTTGGCACAATATCAAATGTAATACTGTTAACAATTCTGCATTCTTAACTCGAAATGCTTATTTTTTGAGATATGACTATGTTGCAATAAACGAGCGATATGTATGTATGTACAAATTGAAATGAATATGCATTTATATCTGAAGGTCAGTCAAAATAATAATTAAATACTTATTTTACCTGTAAGTTATGTTTCCCCCAAACACACAAATCGTCTCTCAAATATCAACTCTATCAAATTTCTAAACGCACATTTATTTAAAAAGGAATTAAAGGTTCTCACAAAGAATAAAGAAAACAAATTCTTAGAATTGATTTTTCAAATGAGACACCACCACCGGCAGCATAAACAACAAACATCATCAACGTCTTAAAAACAAAAACAACAACAAAGTAAGAGCCAAAAATAAAGAACCAAAAAAACGAGATATAACCAAAAATAACTCAAGAAATGCAAAACATTCTTAACCAGGCAACTTCATTCATTTTACACACAAGTGTTCAACACCATCGTCTTCAACAACAACATGATGGGCCGTATTAACGACAGCAACATCGTGATTAAATGTTCAATCAAACAAACTCACACAAAAGAATAATAACACTTGGAAACATTTGGCCTACCAACGTGGCATGTAAAGGAATGGAATCGTTTACTGAATTGGGCGATATAATTTTTTAAGTTCTAAAAATGAAAAAAAAAGTATTACAAATTAAAACGTCATTATAAAGAATAAAGAAAAAAGTTTTAGTTACTAACGCAGCAATAATAAGTCATTCTATGTTAACAGGTTATCTGATATTAGGAAAGGCGGCGTGATAAAAAAAATAGATTTTTTTAAATATAATCATATTAAATCAGGTAGCTTGAATGCAGGTTTAATAATGGCCAGTCAAGTAATTTACTTTTGCCGGATTGGTGGTACAAGGGTTAAAAATTAAAATGTTCTGAACATTAAGAACCGTGAAAAGGTCGCTCAGCCCATGTTGAGGTTAGAATTAAAAGCTTTTGTCGTATTTTTGTAGCCATTTTGATATATCCCGCATAGGTCGTGCCTTTTTGCCCCCCTTGTGTACTATTCTCCAGATATGCAATGCAAGACAATGTTTCATAAGTTTATGGGCCGCAGTCAATAAAGAGCATCAGACCTTAGCCAACTCACTCTCCTAACCATCATTGCTGCTTTCTTACATTATAGGTATTATAGGTATGCAAGCATGTCGGGAGTATAATTAGCTACCCAAAAACTGGCATACACCATAGTTATTAAAGAAGACTAATTCCCCTCCCTGCGATTTTAGGTTTAAACCACAGCCAGAACGTTTCAGCCAAGGTACAACAGACAACCTTTCAACTGTTTTGCTGATTCCCGTTCTGCAAATCAACGCTTGGTGAGAGTTCGGAAGAGTCGGAAACCCAACATAGCTCAAGTCTTGCGGCTTCCTAGTGTTTTATTTGCTACAAGAAATAAGGAATCTCTACCCCTCTATACCACAGGAAGCAGAGTGACCTGGTTAGTCGTTCATTAAGACTTCCTGCCCAGGGGGACTCCAATGAGAAGTATATACTCCTACCATCAGAGCGTTAGAAAAGTAATTTTAGGGATATAGCACTGTTTGCCTGGCTTTGGCTGTAGTGAAGTAAACAACTTATCTATATTAAAAATATTGAACAGCTGTTTTTTTGTGTTTAGGAATATCTTTCAAAAATTTCCAAAGTCTACTGATGATTAGGGTAGCTGCTATGAAATGTCGCTATATAGATAAATGTAAAAAAAACAAGCTGTTTATAATTTTTTGATGGTTATCAATGTTAGAAGGTAATATAGTGAATATAACTTAATTATTTGAATTATCTATTTTAGCTAAATCTTTTTCTTAATTTCAGTATTTTTGTACTTATTATTATTTTCTAGATATAGTATAAATAAATAAAAACTATTTAACACGAAACGCTGATAACTTAAAATCAGCTAGCCCTACTTAAAATCAACGCTGACTTATGTACTACAGACCTGGAGTAGTGCTACAGAAAATATTGCGAAAACAGTTTAACCATGGTAGTCCACGTTACTTTTCGCACAAAGAATATCAATAAAGTCAAATATCTTGGTATTCACCGCGACCGTAGGCTAACATGGAAGCCTCATCTTGATGCGAAAGCCACTCAGTTGAAGTTAAAGGCCGCGCTACTAAATTGGCTAATGGACAGAAATTCTACCTCGAAGCTGGATTGCAAACTTTTGTTATACAACGCAATTCTAAAGCCTATATGGTGCTACGGAATCTAACATTGAAAAAATTCAAAGACGACAAAACTGCAGCTCCATGGTACGTAAGAAACTCACGAATTCACAAGGATCTGCGTGTTCCGCTGGTAAAAGACGAATTCTCTAAGTACGCAACAAGGTATGTCAGTAAGCTGGAGCTTCACCCAAATCCTCTAGCACTAAACATACTTAATTTTGAAGGTCACACTCGGATGCCCTTGCCATCAGATTGTTGAATAGGAGATTTTTGAGGATAAAGTTCCCGCAATATAAAACTTTTTGTGTGGCATTGGCTGGGCTTATATAAGTTTTGATGTTTAGAGTTAAGATTTTAAGACTTATTGTTAGTTCATTTTGAAGATTCAATAAATAAAAGAATGAAAAAGAACAAAGAATATAATATTGCATGCTGCTGTTTTGCGTTGCTCTGATTAACATAAGTCAATTATCAAAACAAAAAAATATTTAGGATTTCGTTTCTTTTGTTTTTTTTGTAAAAATGTACGTTACAAATTGTCTGATGCTTTGTGGACATGCAAGCATAAGCGTGTGCACACGTAGTTCGCCAATGCACGTGGTATTTTTTCGCATTTTTTTTTTTGTTAAGTCCTGTTTGTGTATTTCTTTCCCATAAGAAATTAAACATTTATATTATTTGCATTAGCAGTTAACTCTTTGACATTCAATATACGAAAACTAAATAGCGATAACAATCAGTACAAGAAGCACTGAAAAATTTACAAACATCTACAAGTAGATGAAATTTTAAAACCAATTTTGTGCTTTGAGTGTAACCATGCACACATAGGCGGTTCGGAAACTTCTTAGCTTATTAATGAAAGAGAATAGTTAGTTTTTCAAAAATATTTTTATTTTTCAATATAATCTCCTGAAACTTCAACACACTTAGTCAAACGCTTTTCTAGCAATTCTATCCCTTGATTAAAATAGTTTTCCAATGTCTTCAAAATAGTGGTTTACAACTGTAGTTGCATCTTCATTTAAGGTAAAGAGCTTGCCAGGAAGGCATTTTTTTTTTTGATTTGGGAACAGGTAAAAGTCACTAGGAGAATAAGGTGGGTGGTCAAGCAACTCGTACTTTAGTTCGTTGATTTTAGCCGTCGTTAAAACACTCTTGTGCGCTGGTGCGTTGTCTTGATGAAAAATTATTTTTTTGTGTTGTAAGCCAGGACGGTTATCTCTAATTTGTACATTTAATTGATCCATAAGGTTGCAATAGTATTCTGAATTTATCGTTTTACCCTTTTGCAGAAAGTCAATCAATAAAATACCTTTGAAGTCCCAAAAAAAAACCCGTTGCCATAACCTTACCAGCCGATTGAATTGTTTTTGCCTTCTTTGGTGCACTTCCTCTAGCTTCAGTCCATTGTTTTGGATTGAGCTTTTGTCTCTGGAGTATAGTGGTGGATCCATGTCTCATCAACAGTTATGTAACGACGATTAAAATCCGTTTTATTTTGCTTACAACGATCCAAACAAGCTTAAGAAATGTTCATTCTTATACGTTTTTGGTCGACTGTTAACAAAAGCGGCACCCATCTGGCATAAAGCTTTTTCATCTGCCGTTCTTCATGCAAAATTAAATAGACTCGATCATTTGAGATGCCCATGATATTAGCTATTTCACGTACTTTTAGTCGTCGATCATTTAATACGATATCATGCGCTTTGTCTACAATTTCAGTGGTTGTTGTTGTTTTTGGACGTCCACTACGTGGTTCATCTTCAATGCTTGTACGACCACGTTTAAATTCAGCAACCCAATTTTTTACTGTTGCATATGAAGGAGCACATTCACATCATTATGAATTTCTTGTCCCGATATACGTTTTTTATGTAAATATTTAATGACATCACGCATTTCTAATTTTTTCATTGTAAAAAAACCGCGGATGCGTCTTTTGGGAACACCTGTTTCTATATGACCACCTGTTTCTATATTTAACATGTGTTCATAGCAGAGATGGAAGTTTCCAAAACACTTAGCTTTTTTCTGTTTATACCGCGCTTTTTGTGCTAGGCTCGTATGTTTACAACTTACTAGTACTTAGTGAACTTTTGGCTGGGCATTGTGACACACACGATTTGCTTGAAGCTAGTTAAATATTTCCCTAAACTCTGCATCGAATCGTACTCTGCTCTGTACGAGTATATTGGTTGCCTTATTTCTTTTTGCATGAGCTCATGAATTCATTCCTTTAGGAACCTCTACAAAGTACGTAATAAAAACTACCTTAAGAAAATGATTATTAACAATCTCTACCGAAATGAAAGAGTTCTGTTGTTGCCTCAAAGATGCACGTGCAACGACAAAAATATAAACGAGAAACAACAACAACAATAAAGATAAAAATATCAAAAAAAAAAACAAAAAACACTCGCATAAAATATTCTCTCACAGGATCTTTTTGTGTTGTGAGTTTTGTGCTGTTGTTGTGGGGGAAAAAGCGGTGCTGCTGGTAACGAAGTATTAGTCATCGTTCTTTTCATAAAAAATTTTAAAGAAAAAGAAAAAAACAAGAAAAAAAGCGAATCTTAAAAGAACTCCTGGCAAGATCGTTTTAGTTTGATATTAATGGTCATAAATACCCAGGACTTAAAAATGCAAAAAAAAAAAAAAAAAAAAAAAATGAAACAAAATGAAAACTCAATCGCTTTATTTGGCGAGATTTTGTACAGGAAAAAGAATCCGAATCTTAAGGTTTTGCATTTTTCAACTCTACTTTTTTTAAATGTTGTTTTAAGTATCTGTTTTTTTCCCTTCCTCTTGAAATGTGTGTGGTTTATGCTGTGCTGCTGTTTTTTTTGTGTTATTTTTCGGCTTAAGCTAATGGTAGTTATTTTTGTTATATGAAGATGATGATATTCTTTTAGCAAAACCAGAAACAGAACACAATACTGACTTCCAGCAAAAAATCTGAATCTGGCTAAAAACAATTCTTTCAGTAATTTTGTGTGTCTTTTTGGCAGTTTTTCGTTATTATTTCTTTCTTAACTGATTTGAATTTTAGATTGAGTCTTAAAAGGCCACACCTGCATTTCATTGTTTTCGTACTAACACCCTACAGCGCCATCGAGAGACGGAGAGAGAGAAATGAAACAAAGACGTAGTGCTTTTTTTTTCGCCTTTTAAAATTCAACTTTCGAAAAAGAGGGCATGGATGAGTGATTGCACTGCCTTTCGATTCTTCGGAATGCATCAGTACCGTTTTCCATAAATGTATTGTATAATTAGTGTTATTGTTTTAAAATTAAATTGTCGTTTTGCAAATAAGTACGAGTATGTACATATAACAGATTTGTCAAAAAATAGTCTTGCAAGTTGCAAGCAAACTAAAAATGTATATAAAAGCAATATTTTAATGGCAAACTTTATTAAATTATTGAACTTAATTTAAGTTAAGGAACACAAAAAAAAATTTTTTTCGTGTTCAATAACGAAATTCGTTGAATCAATTAATAAATTGTTTGAATGCAGACCTGTAAAGGAATTCGTGGATTCAAACAAAAGTTTAGTAAAAATAATTATTGATCGAAAAAAACTACTTTTTTAAACAACAACAAAATAAGATATCCAAGGTTATTTTCTGATATTTATGTATGTATATGAATACAAATTATTTTTCAGACAAAAATTTTGTTTATTTTATTTTCACTATAATTTTTTCTGTGAACCAAGGAACAATTTCTGATAACTGCCGCATGTCTGCAGCAAAATTTTTTGAAAGTCACATTTTTTTTTACAATTCAATTATTTATTGTATCTTCTAAAAGAACTAACAATAAGTATGTAAATCTTAAAACTAAAAATTAATTAATTAAAATAGAAGAAATTAATTAATCACCCCTATTCTGCGTTTCTGCATTCAGTGCCTCGATGGCTGATTTGGTAGAGTACTCGACCAACAGTCGAGGTCGCAGGTTCGATTCCTGCCACAGACCCTGAGTGTTACTGCAGACAAGCAAAAAAGCTTCGCAGTTTTTGTGTTTGTTATAAAAAAAAAGTTCCGTTGCGATCGAAAATTGGTATTCTGAGAAAAAAAAGGGAATCGAAAGAAAAAGAAGAAGACAACAATGTCTATAAAATTAATAGCATCACTGTGGAATGTGGAAATGAAATTGCAAAATAAGCAAGTTTATTATCATTTTCATATATAAATGGCAAATTTAATACAAAAATTTGTTTGTATGCATAATTAACAATAAGTTCTTGATAAAGTTTAATAAGAATAAGAAAAAAGAAATATATACAAAAATAAACTACAATTAATTGTTCATAAATATATTACAGTGCAAAGAATCTTGTGAAGATAAAGGTACATAATAAAACAAATTAAGTGTTGTGTTTAAATATGGAAATACCAAAATAAAACGTTAATAAAAATTGTAGGGCATTTATTCACTGTGTTGCATTTATTATAACGAAAACTTCTCCGTAAACAAAGAAACAACTGAAAAAAACGGAGTTCCGATCGTAATGCAGAATACATACAATCGAAAGAAACTGAGCGGAATCGAAACGCAGAATACCCAAGTTGCCAGACGGAGAAAATTTTGATCCGAATCGAAACGCAGAATAGCCCCCAATATTGAAAAATTTTATTTACTTAGGTCCAGCTCATGCTAAACGAAAAGTTGCTTCTTGCGTGTATTTTATTGGTAAGTCACCTTTCCAACACTGTGAAAATAACATGAGCCACAGCTGAATTTCAGATGTTGTATGTTTTAGTAATGATTTTTTGAGATTTTGGATAATACGAGTACATAATATAATACTCGTATTGCCAACCAAAAGAGAACTTGTTAGCTTTCTCTGTCTATCTAAGTAATCTGAAATTTTGTTTTTGTAGATTGATCCATAGATTGGTACGGCTTAGTGCTCAAGCTGGGTTACGGTTGATATAAGGAAAAATTTCCTAACATCCCCATTTCCAGAAAATCGGCCTTCCTTTGCCCCCCAGGCCGCCTAAACTAATACCACCGGATTTCTTCTTATTTTTATTTTTTTTTTAACTTGGACCAGTACTCAGGGGCTGACCCCTACACATGCAGTGCATTGTACCAGAACTAGGAAAATAGGTGGTGAGGAGGGGGAAAGAGGGAGTAGTGTTTGTGAACATTTGACTTGAACTTTCCAACGTTATAACCGACAGAAAACACGTCTGCAGGCAACTTGTTCACAGACGAAGCGTACGGCTGAAAAAAGAATTCTCTCTGTAAGTCTGTGGTCAGACAGAACGATTTTAATTGCCGAACTTTTCAGCAATTTTCTTTTGGAATTGCTTTCTTGTCCACACACAAAAACTTTTTTCGGCAATTCTTGAGCAATTCTCTACCTTTTGCTTTATGCAATTTACATTGTATATGCACATACACATACACACATGAGAGAAAAGTAAGGAATTGCTGAGAATTGCCGAGTACCGGCAATTCTTTTTCCCTTCTTATTCCCCTCACCGAAAGCTTCTATAAAGTCAAGAATTGCCCAACTAAAGTTGCTGTGTGTGACCATACACTAATGCGTAGTACGATTCCCCGGGCAATCGACCACAAATGGATGAGTTCTGGACGATGAACGCGTGCTACGTAAAAATGTGCGAGTTTCGGGAACAAGATTCCTAATCTCGTCAGAGCAAAATCCATTGTAGTAACGATAGAACCGAGTAACGCACCCCACACTGCGTCGATGCTCCAGTGAATCAATAGAATTGGATACCCTACTGTTGCATAGTGTAATTGTACAAGCATATCATTTACTTTATACTCTTATTCTTAATCTCTCTATGTTTATGTTTAAGACTTATTGTAACTATTATATTATTGTTCTTAAATAAAGAGGCAGTCGTTTCTGATTTGTAATACAGAACACAACATGGTGTCAGGTGTGTGCCTGTAAAAAGAAAAAAGTAAAAATTCAAAAATATATAGTCCAAGTCAGCAAAAGTCAAGAAAATAATAAGTAAAATAAAAGTTAAAAGGCGAAGTAAAAAGACAAAAATAATTAAAAAATAAAAACAGTTACATTGTTCAATATTTAATATATCATTATGGAGACAAAATTGAATAATACACAGTTAAATGCATCAAATGCATTAGCCGCTACAAATCAACAATATATGGCTATTGCAACTACAATTGCGCCAATTAATTTAAAAGCAACCAATCTTGCATTGGAATGGAAGCGATGGAAAAATCACTTCACTATTTTTATTCGTGCATCCAATCTTGAAGATCAAACTGATAAACGTCTTGTTGCTTTATTATTGCACCATCTTGGCAATGACGCACTGGAAATTTTTGATTCATTCAACGTAGATTTGGATAGTATTGCTTATAAAGATGTCATAACAAAATTTGATGAATATTTCGTGCCTAAAGCCAATATAGCCGTTGAACGTCATAAATTCTTTTCACGTAAGCAAACAAATGAAGAATCAATTGATGAATACGTCACAGTATTAAAAAACCTTAGTAATACTTGTGAGTTTGGTGATCTTAAGGAACAGTTAGTTCGTGATATTTTTGTTTGCGGTTTATCATCAAAATACGGTCACATAAAGGAAAAATTACTAAGTGAAGGTGACATTCAATTATCAAAAGCAATTGATCTTGCGAGAGCAATAACAATGGCAAAGGCAAATGTAAATCAATTAAATGAGGTCAATAACAACAATTTTATTGGAGCACTACGTCATCAGTCGAATAAGTCAAGAAAAGTCAGTCCAGCAAAATCCAACATTCATCAGCCAGCCGTTCAAAATTGTCAGCAGAAGTCAGCAGCACCTAATAAATTTTCAACAGGTGTCTGTAATCGTTGCGGACAACAACACAGAAACCGTTGTCCAGCAGATGGTGTAATTTGCCATGTATGTAAAAAATTAAATCATTTTGCTAAAATGTGTCGAAGCAGACAACAACAGCAAAAATCAGCTAAGTATATAAAACAGATTAACAATACAACAAATGAAGATTTATTTGTAGGCATTTTAAATACTAATAAACATAATAATAAGTATAACGGGGCATTAAATGCAAATAAAATAAACGAACTAACTAACAAAGAAATTGTTGAGTGGAATATTGAGAGTAAAATTTTTAATAAAATCGTTCTTTTTCAAATTGATACAGGTGCACAGGCAAATATTTTGTCAATAGATACAGCTAAAGTTTTAAATATTAATATGGAAAAAAATGTTAATAAAAGCAAAACAAATATATTAACTTTTAGTGGAGAAAAATTGCCTATTGTCGGTGGCATCAATTTGAAATTGAATTTTGAAAATAACAATTATGATTTAGAATTTTATATTTTAAATATGAAATGTAAAAATATTTTAGGCCTGAATGCAGCCATAAAAATGAATATTATAAAAAATGTTAATACTTTATTTGTAGACAAAATTTTTGAAAGTTATAAAGAAATATTTTCCGGTTTAGGAGAATTGAAAAATAAATGTGAGTTGATTGTAAAGTCGGAAGTAATTCCAATCATTGATCCGCCAAGAAGAATTCCATTTAGTCTACATGACCAATTAAAAACTGAATTAAAACGAATGGAAGATCTTAAAGTAATTGTAAAAGTAGATGAACCAACTGATTGGGTAAGTTCAATTGTACTGGTGAAAAAACCAAACGGAAGTTTACGCATATGCTTAGACCCTCGAAATTTAAACAAAGCAATTAAACGACCTCATTGTCCTTTTCCAAATATTGACAATTGTAAAGCGGAATTAGGTGGCTCGAAATATTTTAGTTCACTTGACGCAAATTGTGGTTTCTGGATGATTCCATTAACTGAGAATTCGTCCAAACTTTGTACATTCAATACGCCATTTGGCAGATATAGATTTTTACGTCTACCTTTCGGAATAAATGCAGCTTCAGAAATTTTTCACAGCGAAATGGTGAAACTTTTTGGTGACATAAATGGGTTAATCATTTATATAGATGATTTTTTAATCCATTCTCCAACAATTGAAGGTCATAATGAAATTTTAAAGCAAGTTTTAGAAAGAGCAAAACAAGTCGGTCTAAAATTCAATAAAGAAAAGTCAAAGGTTTGCAAAAAAGAGATTAGATTTATCGGTCACATTTTTAATCAAAATGGATTCACGGCAGACTCTGAAAAAATAAAGTCAATTATTAATATGCCTAAACCTCAATGTGTCAGTGATTTACAACGCTTTTTAGGCATGGTAAATTATTTAGGCGCGTACATTGAAAATTTTTCGTTAAAAAATAAACACTTAAGAGATTTATTAAAACAACACGGATTGGCAATGGCAAGAAGTTCATGATAACGAATTTAAAAGTTTAAAACTTGAACTGACTAAATCACCCGTGTTAACATATTTTGACCCAAACAAAGCAATAACGCTTACTGTTGATGCATCTAAATTTGCGGTTGGTGCAGCAATATTGCATGATAAAAATCCAATAGCCTACGCCTCAGCCTCATTAACAGATACACAAATGAATTATGCTCAAATTGAAAAAGAGCTTTTTGCTATTTTATTTGGTTGTACAAAATTTCACCAGTATTTATATGGTTTAAAAGTTTCAGTTGAAACCGATCATAAACCATTAGTCTCATTATTTTAAAAACCATTATATAAAATCCCAGCTAGATTACAAAGATTTATGTTACGATTACAATGTTATGATCTAGACGTTCAATACAAACAAGGCAAATATTTATATATTGCAGATACTCTTTCAAGAGCGCCAGAAAAAATCAATACTTTGCAAGAAATCGATAATGAATTAGCACTTCATGTGGATTTATTAATGCAAGAATTAAATGTTTAAGAACCAATTTTAAAAGAAATTAAATCAAATTTGAAAAATGATGAAACACTTCAGAAAGTAATTTCTTATATAAAAGAAGGTTGGCCAATTAACAAAAAGTCAGTCGATAAATTAGTTATGCCTTATTATAATATTAAAGATGATTTATCTTTTGTCAACGACATGCTATTGAAAAATAATCAGATTATTGTCCCAAGTCAAGTACGCCGAAAAATTTTAAATTTGCTTCACGAAAGTCACATGGGTATTCAGCGTACTCAAGTTCTTGCTAAAGACTCTATTTATTGGCCTAACTTCAGAAATGATATTTTCAATTTAATTTCAAACTGTGAGGTTTGTGCGAAATTTAAAAATGCCAATGCCAAACAAGAAATAATTCAACATGAATTTGTCGATACTCCTTGGTATAAAGTAGGATGCGATATCTTCGAGTTTGATAAGAATCAATACCTCTTAGTCGTCGATTATTACTCAAAGTATATTGAAATTGAAATTTTAAGATCAGGTTACACTGGCATGCAAGTTGTAACAAAACTAAAATCGATTTTCGCTCGGCATGGAATTCCAAAAATTTTAATTTCAGATAATGGCCCCCCATATAATTCAAAAGAATTTTCAAAGTTTTGTGAGGATTGGTCATTGGAACACATTACCTCTAGTCCCCATTTTCCGAGATCAAACGGAATGGCAGAACGATCAATTCAAACAATTAAAAAGCTACTTTACAAATGTAAAGAAACCAAATCAGATTATTATACAGCATTGTTGCATTATAGAACAACTCGAAAAGGAAATTTTCCAAGTCCTTCAGAACTTTTAATGTCACGTGAATTGAGAACAAAAATACCATCAATAGAAACCAACTTAAAGCCAAAAATTATAAATCATGAAAGATATAAACAACTTGCAAAAAATTACAATAAAAGAACGGTCAAACCGAAACCGATTTTCCCCGGAGAAAAGATAATGTTTAAGCGTACGCCTGTTTCAGTTTGGTTTCCAGCTACAGTTATTGAACAATGTAAACAGCCGAGATCATTCTTAATAAAAGACAATGATGGAATAATTTATCGACGTAATAGAGAACATTTAATGAAAAGACCAGGTATTTTAGAAACAATAAATGAAGATGTAGAAGCTTTAAGTCCAGCTCTGAAATCCAATGTAAATGAAAATTATTTTAGTCAAAGTACTGAAACTAATACAAACAGTTATGTAACTCAAAGCGGAAGAAGAGTTGTAATTCCAAAACGATTACAATATAATCAATAATTTAAAATTATATTATGAAACATAATGAAAAAACCTGTTAACTAAAAGTTATTGAAATAAAAACTTAAGACAACAAATGAATTGAATTGTACATTAAATGAAGTATAATTTTATAAATATTGATTTGGATAATTTGTAATTATAAAAAAAAAAAAAAAAAAAAAAAAAAACGGAAGATGTTGCATAGTGTAATTGTACAAGCATATCATTTACTTTATACTCTTATTCTTAATCTCTCTATGTTTATGTTTAAGACTTATTGTAACTATTATATTATTGTTCTTAAATAAAGAGGCAGTCGTTTCTGATTTGTAATACAGAACACAACACCGATGAGCTTCTTCGCCCTCTCCTGCACACGTCGAGTAACCCCAAAATAGACTTTGAGGCACCGGTACATTTTGGGTCGGATATAGGTGGTATAAATAGTAAGGAGATCGGATGGAGTGAAGTACATCTTACACCGTTTCAAAAAGCCGAGGCACTTGAATGCTTCTTTAGAGACATGAAAAATGTGTTCAGTCCAGCGAACATCACACTGTATCTTCATTCCAAGAACATCAAGAGCATCCGATTCCTCAATATTTATACCATCCATGAGGCTATTCTAAAGAGGAAGTGTGCAAATCGCAACCAAGAAATGTGCATAAACTAAAACAATCAATTCGAGCGACAGTAGCTGCAATTTCCTCCTCAGCTTTGCGGGCAGGAATGAAAATTGTTTTGCTAAGATGTCGCATCTGCATTAACGAGCAGAATTAACACTTAAATTCAATTATCGTTAGGACTAATTAAACTGCAGTTTGCTCCGCTCTTTCCAAAGTAATGGAAGGTATGGTTAATTACCATCTTGGGAGGTATCTGGGGTTGCACAATTTATTTTGTGACTGTCAATATGGATTCCGCAGGAGTCGCTCTACCGGCGAACTTTTGGCATTTCTCTCGGAAAAATGGTGCCACTCAATCCCTAATTTCAGTGAAAGTAAAGTGGTGGCTCTAGATATTTTCAAGCCGTTTGATAAAGTACGGCTTGATGCACTACTAGAAAAACTTGCTGCTTATAGTGCCAGTGTTGGCTTCTCTCGGTTTATACCGAGCTTTTTCAGGGACCACACTATACGTGTTGTTATAAGTGGGGTCTCGTCAAACAAATTCAAGATTAATTCATGGCTACCGCGAAATTCTGTTTTTCAGGGACCGCACTATATATGTTTTTATAAATGGGGTCTCATCAAACGAATTCAAGATTAATTCAGGGGTACCGTGAGACTCTGTTCTTTCTCCTACCCTATTGCTTATTTTTCTCAACGACCTACTGTACAAAACTTCCAACCTTATCCACTCTTTCCGGGATGACAGCAGCACTTGGCCATCGTACTCATTTAGTTATAGACCCGGCCTTTCCGAGATTGTTGCAAAGAGGCAAAATTTGAATTTCCACTGAGAATGATCTTTTAATCTCCGAGTGTGGTCATAAAAACGGGCTCGCATTCATTTGGGAAGACAATTTCAAACATAAACATTAAACTCACAAAAACTTTATTTGAAAATTGTTTTTGCTTTAAAGTTTTGTGTTTGAAATTTTCTCTCCAAATATATCGATACACGATACGACTGAGCTTGTGAATTCAGCAATAATATAGTTACTTATAGTATTTTTTACAACACGATGGTGAACCTCAATGGCGTTTTAGATATTGTATAACAATATAATATTATCAGCTACAACCATATACTTCAACAATAGTATGTTGCCCTTAGAATATTGTTGTACCAACCATATATTTTTTTCTACATGTGAGTGAACTGAACAGTCACCAGACCCTAAAGGGAAGACTTGATTGATTCCTTTTCGAATAGCTGCACTGCTGTTATTGTTCAATAGGCAAAAAGTTCAAAATGCAACAAATTTGATGTGCATAACAATTTTTATTTATTTTTTTTTTTTGAGGTTTAAAATAATTTGGAATATTGTTTCTTTTGGCACTACATTATTAGTTGTATTTTTTACCATTTAAATTTTTTCTTCTGAACATAAATTGTAAGTTTTAATCAGAAAAATCAATAAACTTTACAGGAAGTCCATCGGGAAGCGGGTTGGCCGCCACTATGGTAAACATTAGTCTTGACAGTAACTATTTGGCAGTAGTGAAGTAGGCACGTGGCAAATTTTCTATGGAAAAATATCGATGTCAACGTGTTTTAATCGTTAAAACATTTGATTAAAGTCAGTCATCGATTACTGTGACGATGAGAAGGTTACATGAATTTTTTTTTGTTAGAAATAACGTACCAACAAAGCGCACTATTTATCGTGTAGTGAATTAGTTCGAAAAAAGAGGGTCTATAGGTGATGGGTCCAAGCATGCATTACTATCCAACAACTTCAATTCGATGCCGTGCTCAGGAGCAATTTTGCGCAAAGATTTGCATTTGTTTCCATTTAAGATTCAGTTGACATAAGACCATTTACGCCACCGTACGTATGCCAAGAGGATGTTACAGCTCACTCATGACAACCTTGATTTCCATGAAAGAATCATTTGAATAGATATGTGAATAAACAGAATAGTCAGTTCTGGGCAAAGGAAACCATCAAAATATTCATCAGTAGCATTGCAGTTGCATATTGCAATTTGTTCAGGAGCACTCATTGGACCTTTTACTCTTTTGTAAATGAAAACGGCCTAACGATAACTGTGAATGGGGAACGATATCGTGAAGAAGCCAGACTCTTTTTTGCAGTCAGCTGTTGAAAAAAATTGTCTGAGGATGACAAACTTGATACCTGTGGTTGTGCAATATCCACTATTTCATCAGCTTGCTGTGTCATTGTTGGTAAATCCGCATTGCTTGTTGCCAAAATGGAACGTATGTTGTCTGGGAGCTGATCTAAAAATAATGTTTTTAGAACATTATCACCAATATTGTTACCAACTGCAAGAGCTTTCATGGACTGCAAAAAATGAGACGGTTTTTGATCGCCTCTTATCAAATCAGCTTAGCTTCTTTCGAAATAGCAAACGATGCAATTAGACGTTCTTTAATTGCGGTATACTTTCCTTCAGCCGGTGGTGAGATTAAAATATAGCCAACGAAATTTCAAATACATTGGGTCCAAATTTGCCACAACATGAGAATATTTGGTTTCGTCTCTTGTTACCCGTGCCAAAGAAAACATATTTTCTATTTGAATAAACCATAGTTGTGGTTGTTCCGACCAAAGATGAGGAAATTTTTGTAGGCTTGTTGACGCTGCAGAAACATTTGGGTTGTTTATAATACCTCCTAAATTCAAAGCATCCCTATTGCGTTCCAATATTGGAGGGTTTGCAACTGACTTACTTGTAGCTGATTGTGTTGTAGGCATCGTCGGGGTTACCAAATTGTAGAAAACGAAAAATAAACAATGTCTCATATCAAAGTTTAAAATTACTCTCTATCCATTTATTTTAATAAAAATTATTGAAACATAAAATTTGGTAAACTGATTAAATAAAAAATAAATATTAACAAGTAGCTTTGAATAAAATTTAACAGGTGAAAACTGTCAATGAAATTTAAATAAATGTACTTATGTAGGTAGGTCACCACAGTGGTATACTTTTGAACACCACATCTACATGTTTTGGGTTGGATTAACATGTGCTATTAACAATATGGTGCCACAGCACATGCAGCCAGGATTACAATGGAATTACTATGGAGTAGTTCCCAGCGGACACCCTTCCTGGGGACATATATGTTTGCTTTATTGCAGTTATGAGTTTGAGCGTGAGCTAGTTTCTCACTGCTAGCTTTATCCCCATCACTGTACATGTCACAAAGTTATGTCATTTTGTGAGAAATCTAATTAAATTTGTCAGTTTTATTGAAAATTTAAAATGTTTAAATAAATGAAAGCTGCATAATTTTTAATATATGCAAAAAAAATTGCCATAAAAAATATATATTTTTTTAAAACTTACCGCTTAGATTACAGTGCGAAAACTTTGCTCTGCTAACAAACAATTCATTAGCATTCTTAAAAGCTTTTAGTTGTGGTTGAATAATCAGATACTTTTTTTAGTTGTTTTTCTGAAATTAAAAGTTAAATTTCTCAATAAAAAGTTATTTAATAGAAAATTATAAAATTTAAAGCATTTTACAGTAATTTAAGTGGAATCAAATGCTGTGTATATGGAATATTATATAATTAATAGCTGAAACAACAGTGCGAAATAATAAAATTTTTATGTAAATCATTAATGAGTGAACTTTTTTAGTTATATACATATGTACGAGGTTAACTAGTTGTGAGTTCGAGTCCAACTTCAGTCAAGAAGAAGGATTATTTTTAATTATAACAATAATTGCAGTGAAACAATAAGACCAAAGAAGAGCAGAAAAATAATTGAATACCATATATATAGCTGGGGGACAACTAGCTGTTTCGTAGTCGCTACACTACTCATCAGCACCCACTGGGATTCGAACTCGGGATCATGTGAACATGATGTATTTTTAATACGGCCGCTTTAACCACTTCAGCCACCGAGCTCTTTAAACTGGTTGTTCAGTGACAGAAAATCCTGTACAAACAACTGGGATTATAACAATTGCATATATGTGATCAATATGTGGCAAACATTAACGTAAGAATAATTAAAGAGCTCGGTGGCTGAAGTGGTTAAAGCGGCCGTATTAAAAATACATCATGTTCACATGATCCCGATTCGAATCCCGGTGGGTGCTGATGAGTATTCAATTATTTTTTCTGTTCTTCTTTGGTCTTATTGTTTCACAGCAATTATTGTTATAATTAAATATATTCCTTCTTCTTGACTGAAGTTGGACTCGAACTCACAACTAGTTAATCTCGTACATATGTAAATAAAATTTTTTATCCAGTGTTAATAAACATGAAAATAATAGCGGTTCTCATGTTTCATAGTAAAATACTGTTGTAGAGCTTGTACATATTGCAGATTTAGTAAATCTTGGTAAATTTAAAACTAGGCAACAACAAAATCCATAGATTTTTAATTTACTATATTAACAACCTTTACAATACCAAAAACCGTAGTAGATATAGTAAACGTAGTAAATTCATTTATTTACAACTATGCAATAGCCGGCAGACTTGACGCCATATTTATTTTTTGATGCTAATAAAATAATTATACACAAACATTATTTAAAATGGAAAAATTAAAAATAAAACAAAAAATAAAAGAAAATCTGAAAAAAAGTTGAAATAAAAGATGAGATTAAGTATTTTTTTTAAGTTTTATCTCTTTTCGCGAAACTCCCAACTGAAAAATTCTTTTGTGTCGCAAAAATATCTGAACAAATGTCAGCTTTTTCGGTTTTTTACAATACCAAAGAAAAAGTCGCTCACACTAAGAAGTTTACAATAGTATTATATTTAAAAGCATTTCAAATTGAAAACCGCTAATATTGGTAACTTTTATGACTTCATATTTCGATTGATTAGGTTTTCAAGTTAAATTAACATTGATTTATAAGCATAACATTGACATAAAAGCTTCATTTCACACTGGCTTAAGGCCTTTCTACACTGTCATACACGATCGTGCGATCTACTAAATAAAGCACGTGCGCTGAAAAGGTCGTTTCTGAATTTCGGTATAAACTGTAGCTCTATTTTGGGCTCATTCACCGAATCTACGCCTTGCTAGTTGATCGTGTGATTTCAATTGTTGCACGAAAATCTTCCATCAAATAGATCCAATTCCTTCGCATGATGGCGGTTAGACTGATTCCAGGGGTCTAATCACCGCATACGATATCGAATTAACTATCGTATCGAATAACATTATGATACATCTAGATTAAGGCAAACGATGCATATCGGATCGTAATTTAAACAAAATTTAATAGATTCAAGACCATATGTTTGCTAAAAGTACGAATGCAAAAAGTAAATTGTTTAACTTTTTTATATTATTGCAAAACAATCCATTCGATATCGTATGCCATGATGCCAAAATGAAAAATGTCGATAATATTGCTCGATATCGTATGCGGTGATTTGGCCCCAGATTTCTAAGCTACACACTACTGCAGAAATGACATCTTTTGTACGCTATGTATGACGTCTCTGTGGATGCGTATTATCATTTAAAATATACGTGATGCGAAAACGTTCCATAGTTAATCGAATTAGTTGCTTTGATGGACGCACAAATTGACCATAAAATGGATGTAAAATGCATGAGACGTACATATTTTCAATGATGGTATTCAAATTAAATTTGCACAATAAGAATGCGTTATTCAGGCGTCAGTCTATTTACAACTAAACATAAATCACTTAATAGCTGACAAAATGGCCGTCACCTAAAAAAGTATTGCCAACTTATAGTTTTATAGCTCTATAAAACACTTCCATTACTTAAGTGAGTATAATTGTCGCTGTTAAACTACACTTGGATTTTCCTTAGCAGGGTTTCGGCAGTTTTACCGCATAAATATCTTAAAGTGTTTTTTTTTTTTTTTTTTTTATAAAATACTGAAAAGATACAAAAAAAAAATGTTATAATAAGTCTAAACCTCTTCGGTCATTTTGAGCCACCCTGTATACAATTTTGAGAAAAAGTGCCACTTTTGTCTGCGCACCTTACAGAGTCCTTACTGTTCTTTGATGATTAATAAAAGTTTTTTATTCTATGTTCTCAGTTATTCATATTCAAATATTGATTTTTAACAGGAAATCATTTTAAATGAACATGATTGGTATATGGAAAAAAATTATTGTCATTATGATTTTGCTTCACGCAGAAAAGAAAAATATATGGTTGATACAACAATATTCTAAGGGCAACATATTATTGTTAAATTATATGGTTGTATCTGATAATATTATACTGTTATACAATACCTAAAACGCCATTTAGGTTCACCATAATGTTGTAAAAAATACTATAAGTAACTATACTATATTTTAGTTCAACATTGTTATAATCATAATTAATATTATACTGACCATTCATGATGGTTTTTGTCTTACTAATGTAAGAGATAGCTTTATTGTAATAGAATAATATTTTTATTACAATTAGCACGAATATATGTATATGTACATATAGTAATTAGTTACACAAAAAGGTAGCTTATAATATATTATTTTAATAACATGTAAAATATAAATTAAAATAAACAAATAGTCGGGTTGCATCCCTATGGAGTTAATGCACAAATTTCTGATTTGATGTTGAAAATCCATCTGCTGAAAGAAAACAGAAATCTCTATTAAGAATTGCGTCTGCAGTTACAATTTCAAAAGTCATACATAATCACAATATTGTTGGATACACCGTACATATGTTAACATCTTAATATTAAACACATTAACTTCTATATATTGGGGAAAACTCAAGATTTATATTTTCCGCAATTTCACGTTTTTGCTCTGTTCTAAATAATGCTAAACAAATTTAATTAAATATTTTTAAAAACACAAAAAACATATTTTTTTTTACAAAGAAAAAATCGAACTGAAAGAAAATTATATGTCAGCGAGTAGAAGGAAAATATTGTTAACGACGACAATAGTAAATTTACTTCGTAAACTTACTTTTCTTGCATATGAATTATCGTATCATACACATTAGAAAAACAAATAGTTTAGTATTGGGTGTGATAAAAGCTATTGTTCTTTTCAAAATTGCTTCACAATTGCTATTGTCGTATGCAACCATATCTTAAAATTTATAGATGGTAAAAATAGAATTACAGAAATGCAAACAGTAGTATATTTATAGAAGAACAAACTATAATTAAACTGATAATATGCTGTATTCAACAGTAATACCCAATGTTATAGAATATATAGTAATGTTGCGGCAACCATATATCTAACTGCTTTTTCTTTGTGTTTTCATTCAAATAATACATATCATATTAATTTGTATGAAAAAAATTGCACCGGAATAGGCAGCACGCTCGTGGTATTTCTTTTTTTTTTGTCTCTTTTCACCGTTGTCCGTATTTTCTATATATGTTCATAATTAATTTCGTATGAAACCACGGTGCAATACCCACCGTGTGTACACGTGTTTCTTTTTTCATCGTTTTCCGTATTTCTTATATGTTCATTATTAACTTCTTTTGAATGTACTTCATTACCTTGCAGTGTGCAAGGTGTTGCAGTAAATTTTGTTAGTCTGAGCAGTGACGAAGGTATATACACTGGGCACTGATTGGCTTTAGCTAATTTAATTCCAACATTTTAAATGCTGTAATAGAGTTGTTATAGTTCAAGTTAAACTTCCAAACACACTGCTCCCTCTTTCATTCTATTATAACCTATTTTACTAGTTCCAGTACAATGTACTGCATATGTAGAGGCCATTCCCTGCTCCAAGATAAAAAGAAGAAAAAAAAAAATGATTTCGTTTAAAAATGAAATCTATTGCTCTCCCTAAGCAGCAGGTATTACCTGAAAGGAGGCAATGCTTTCATAAACTCCTCACAGGTATTTATCTTGACAAAGCATCTTGAAATGAATATGGTTAAGAAGTCTAACTTGGGTAAAATGGATTTGGCTGTAGTTAAAATCTAACGAAAGCCTTGGTTTGTTGCTGGTGATGGAGTTACGTTTTCGAAAACACAATACTACGAGTATTAAACATACTGTTGTCTTGCTGCAGGTCTTAATGAGAAACTAAATGCGAAGTATAATACAGAGATGGTACAGAATTTAATGGAATTCGGGCGGGTCCTTAATGGAATTCGGGCCGCTAACTTACAAGCCATAAGTTCTCAGCTAGCGAGGAGATTGCTTTCATGGGAGAGATTAGAAAGCATGAGTTCTTCAGCACATGACTTGTTTTACGGTTGAAGATCATCAAGCATAAAAGAAAACAAAGTTTCTATAGTCGTCAATGTACATACTTGTAACGAGTGATTTTTTTGCTATTATCTTTTTGGCAACACTAGTTTTGACAGCTCACGCACGTTTTGTATCTTGTGTCACTGTCAAACATCTTCAGTTTGGTCTATAATTTAATCATTAATCGTCTTACAAACGAACAACGCTTGCAAATTATTGAATTTTATTACCAAAATGCGTGCTCTGTTAAGAAAGTTCATCGCGCGCTTCTTCCATTTTATGGTCAGTTTAATCGACCTACTGAGGCTTCTATTCGGGCTATTGTAAAAAAATTTCGCACCAAATTTACATTGTTGGACATTAAACCACCAACACGCTTACGTAGAGTGCGAACTAAAGAAAATATCGCAGCCGTATCGGCCAGTGTTGGTGATGACCGTGAATTATCGATTCGTCGCCGTTCGCAGCAATTGGGCCTCTGTTACTCCACTACGTGGAAAATTTTGCGGAAGGATTTGGGTGTGAAGCCTTATAAGATACAGCTGGCGCAAGAATTGAAGCCAAACGACCTACCACAACGCCAAATTTTTGGTGAATGGGCTCTTGAAAAGTTAGATGAAGATCCACTTTTTTATCGAAGAATTGTGTTCAGCGACGAGGCTCATTTCTGGTTGAATGGATACGTGAACAAGCAAAACTGCCGTATTTGGAGTGAAGAGCATCCAGAAGCATTGCAAGAGCTACCAATGCATCCACAAAAAACAACCGTTTGGTGCGGATTATGGGCTGGCGGCATCATTGGGCCGTATTTCTTCAAAGATGATGCGAATCACAACGTTACTGTGAATGGTGAGCGCTACCGTGCGATGATAACAAACTTTTTTTTGCCCAAAATGGAAGAGCTTGACTTGTGGTTTCAACAAGACGGTGCCACATGCCACACAGCACGCGAAACAATGGACCAATTGAGAGGCGAGTTCGGTGAACAGTTTATTTCACGCTTGGGACCAGTCAATTGGCCGCCCAGATCGTGCGATTTAACGCCTCTAGACTATTTTTTGTGGGGCTATGTTAAGGCTAATGTCTATAGCGACAAGCCCGCTTCGATTGACGCACTGGAAGCCAACATTGCCAACATTATTCGTGAGATACCGGCCGAAATGTTGGAAAGAGTATGCCAAAATTGGACTAAGCGGATGGACTATTTGAGGCGCAGCCGCGACCAACATTTGCATAAAATAATCTTCAAACATTAAATTATATCGACCCAACTATCGATCCAAATAAATATTTCATGCATTTTTCAGAATTTTATGTGTTCTTTTTAAATTTCCGATAGTTCTTATAAAATCATCCATTATATGTAGCAAAGCAAGTGCTGCAGTATATCATAATCACTTCTATGTACATAGCTTTACCGAATTTAATGTAGGGCATTGCATGTTTCCATTAGGAGAAGCCACTTTCTTTAAACTTTAATTTTTTTTTTTATTTTTTTAATGGAAAGTTCCATTTAATCATTAATCTCAGAGGAATCAGCAGCAGCAAGATCATTTTTATATTGTATTTTTGCATTTTCAAAAATGTTAGCTCACTTTGCCATTTGGTTTGTGTTTAGCTCGGCCATCCTTTTTAAACCCTTTTCAATTTTCGAACAAATTTTATAAATTTGTTTTGTTGCTTTTGAACAAACTTTATTCTTTTGCACCAAAAATATTCAATTTCATGGTGATTTGTTAATTATACATGGTTGATTATAAAGTTTTAATGAGATTTTTTTTCCTGAATCATTAACAAACACAATTGGTAACAAAAACACACAGCTGACGTTCGTCATGTTATTAAACAAAAACAAAAGCTTTAGAAAAAGAGGTGTTTGGCTTTAAGCTTAAGTCTTCTTAACGATCGTTACTTTAATCTTTTGTAGGATTGAAAATGTTAATCATTAAAAAGTTATTTTTCGGCACATTAAACAAAGACAGAGAGAAAAAAGAAACGAAAACCTCAAGTAAAGTGAGTGGCCAATATTACAAATCAAAATGTTAATAAATAAGAAGCATTTCGGAAATGTTTGTACTAAAAAGAGGAGAGGGGGGTATAAACGAATTGTAATGGAAATTAGACACAACCATCAGGGAACGGTACAATAAATAAATGGAAGTTTAATTTAACATTTTTTGTTTGTGCTAAATCAAATTCATATGAAAACAAATTTGATTTTATTAAGTTTTAAGAAAATGATCACACGGACAAGAGCTTGTAATATAGCACGAATTACGATAACATATCTTTGCGGAATTTCAAGTCTTTTTTGTCTGATTGTTAGCAAATGTTAAACTAATATATAAAACATGCGTACAAAAACGCAAAATCTTAAGGTATGGTCACCTTCATCAAATATAGGATATTTTTTTCATAGAGGTATAACTCTTTAAGTTTACAGCACTGTTTTCCTTCCTTACGGTCCTAACTAACTGTAGAAAAGTTCAATGTACTGTAGAAAAGTTCGATGAAGAAGCATATAGCAAACACACATAAACTAAGTAAATAGCTAAAAAGTTTTAAATAAGCAAATTAAAGCGAATTTTAAGAATATACTTTCACCATCACATATGAAAGTTAGATATGAATCAAATCAAATATGTACACATACACTGAAAACAAAATTCAATTCAACCGCACTTAAATCAAGCTCAAGCGTTGTCAAAAGAAAGATAAGTATGGATTTTATTAAATCAATTACGGTGCGCTTGACTCAAAGACGGATTATTCTAGCACTAAGTAGTACACGTAGAAGAAAAAATATGGTTGATATAACAATATTCTAAGCGCAAATACTATTGTGAACCACATAATATGGTTTCAATCTGAAATTTATTTACACAACATAGTACAGCCACGAACCAAAATTATATCATATAACCATATATTTGGTAAAAGTTCTAAAAATTGTGTCATGAATAATGCTGTTATTGTAAAAACTGAAATTTTACTGGCATGCCCAACGATGTTGATAATCCTAACCATATTATTGAAAAATTTTGAAAAAAACATACACACGAAAAGCTGATTCGTTCAAAATTAAAATAAGTGCATTTGTCAAAAATTTTCACAAAAACAATAATAGTTAGTATATTTTGTAAACGCACAGGTGTTGCCCATACAAACAATAACCATACGCAGGTTTAAAAATAATATTCTATTATTGTGTACTAAAAAAGCTATTGTTGTACACAAAATGGGTTTTAAAACATTATTATTGCATTCAACCATATTTTGAAATGATAGAATTATAACAGTAGAAATATAGAATTTTCAATACTACTACGTTTAGAGTGGACTAAACTATATTAAAAACGATAATACACTGTTACCGGCAATAATTCAAAGTATGACAGAGTCAATACTAGCGTTGCCACAACAATATTCGAAATTGCTTTTTCTCTGCGTGTAGTCTGTTGTCTTCAATACTATTTTTAACTTGCACTGGAAGTTAGCCAAAAAATTATTATTCTATAAATACTATATCGATAACCCACTGGTCTCACGTTCTGATAATGCAAAGACTCTTCCTGCCTCTTAAGAAAGTGTGGTCGTCAAAGTTACGGATGTAACACCAAAGAGGTTTTGGGTGAAAGTAAACCTTATTGATCTACCTTGTTGCGTACTTTAAAACTTCATCATTCTGAAGGACCACATAGGTCATTGAAATTTTTTCAATATTTGATCATGAGGCAGTGCTCCATGATTATATCTTATAGTTCCATATCCGCTTTACAGCCGTAGTAGGAAGCACAGGTTTGCAATTTTAATTTAGGGCAGAAAATCTTTTATGTATATTATAATTAACAAACTGCTGCTTTTTTTGGGCGCTAAAAGCACAATTTGAGTTAACCAATTCTGCTTCCAAACAGAATTGTGGATATAATTAACTCCGGGTGAGTTAATTTTACGAGGTCGGTTCGGAAACTTCTTAGCCTAGCACAAAAAGCGCGGTATAAACAGAAAAATGATAAGTGTTTTGGAAACTTCCATCTCCGCTATGAACACATGTTAAATTTTGTTTCGATCTGGTAACTCCTTCACATAGAAACACGTGTTCACAAAAGACGCATCCGCGATGTTTTTACAATGGAAAAAATGGTGAAAACCACGCAGTGAACGTCCAAAGACAGCGACAACAACAGAAATTGTAGCCAAAGTGCATGGATATGGTATTAAATGATCGACGAATAAAAGTGCATGAAATAGCTAATATCATGGGCATCTCAAATGATTGATTTAATTCTCAAATGATTTCAAATGATCCATTTAATTTTGCATGAAGAACTACAGATGAAAAAGCTTTCTGCAAGATGGGTGCCGCATTTGTTAACAGTCGACCAAAAACGCATAAGAATGAACATTTCTCAAGCTTGTTTGGATCGTTGTAAGCGAAATAAAATGGATTTTAAGCGTCGTTTCATAACTGTTGATGAGACATAGATCCACCACTATACTCCAGAGACAAAATAACAAACCAAACAAAAGCAAAAACAATTCAATCGGCTGGTAAGGTTATGGCAACGGGGGTTTTTTGGGACTTCAAAGGTATTTTATTGATTGACAATCTGGAAAAGGGTAAAAAATAAATTCAGAGAACTATTACAAGCTTTTGGATCAATTAAATGTACAAATTCGAGAAAACCGTCCTGGCTTACAATACAAAAAAATAATTTTTCATCAAGACAACGCACCAGCGCACAAGAGTGTTTTAACGACGGCTAAAATCAACGAATTAAAATACGAGTTGCTTGAACACCCACCTTATTCTCCTGATTTAGCTCCCAGTGACTTTTACCTGTTCCCAAATAAAAAAAAATGCCTTCCCAGCAAGCGTTTTACTTCAAATGAAGATACAATTACAGTTGGAAAGCACTATTTTGAAGACCTTGAGGAAAACTATTTTAATCAAGGGATATAATTGCTAGAAAAGCGTTGGCCTAAGTGTATTGAGGTTTCAGGAGATTATATTGAACAATAAAAATATTTTTGAAAAACTAACTATTCTCTTTCATTGATAGGCTAAGAAGTTTCCGAACCGCCTGTGTATGTGGGAGTTTGGGGAAAAGAAAAATAAATAAATGGGATTTATTATTTATTTCCAATAAAACTGAGTTGGTTTATTTACTTCGTTTACCTTTTATAATTTACAATATTAATGGTAGATAGATAAGAGATTCCAAACAAATTATCATAACTATAATAAAATTAATGGGCCGCTCTACAGTTCTGCTTCGCAATTTGGTGGGGGAATTTGTAGTAATTTGATATGCTGGAAATGATCAGCTTCTGACAATCTCAATTGATATTTGAATCTTTTCCAACCGAGTTGCCAATGCGAGCCACAGAGTGGTGAGTATAAGATTAATTAAATAAGCGGTAAGTATCAGATAAACAAAATATGTATAACTCGTAAATAGTATGTGAGTATAATAAAATTCATTTTACAAATTTATTATAATTCAAAATTATACGTCAAAAATAAGAAAAACCAAGAAAAATTAAGTTTTTTCCAAATTACTTTGGACTTTACCTTCTTCGATATGAAAAACTCACTGACACTTAATTTAATAATAGGTTACCAGTCAAGTGATCGATGTGAGAGTTAAGTGGGTGGCAAAATTTATTTTATGCAACGGTAAATAATTCCGATTTCCAAAGAAGAAGCACACGCTTCTCCTCCAAACCCAATTGAAATATTTTCAGATATAGAAATTTATGGATAGAAGAAATCATAAATTTTTAATTAACAAATATATTTTTTGCATAAGGCTTTTTACGATTATTGGCATTAATTCCCTCCAATCAATTAACAACGGCAAAAAAAGCTCTTATCCAACAGACAAAAATATCATTTTGCAAATAAAAACATATTATTAAACACTTGTATTTAATTAAAACATATTTCTCGAACGTCCAGTTGTGGCAACAAATCTCTGGGCAGTAGTTAAAATACATGTCAATTTAGAAAATTACAACAAAATATTTTTATTTTTCATTTTGATAAAACTAAATTGTACAGAGTTTTCCGTCTATTGATACAAATAACCAGCCGGGGCAGTCAGTCAGTCGATCGTTGCAATGTTTCATTCACTATCTCTCAAATGAAACGACGCGACGAACAAACAAAACATGGGCGTGCAGTTTTAATAACAATACAATATTTTCTATTCTTTACATTTGAGACAAGATCGATGAACGGACAGACGACATGATTGGACACACAGTTTAGAAATAAAATAAAAAAGAAGAAAAAAAAATGTGTCGCTTTGAGTGGCAACACTTGCATTGCAACAAAGAAACAAAACCAAATACCGCCACCATACGCCAGCTGTCCGTGTAAACAACAGCGTAAACAAACATAGAAAAATTGGGAGAGAAAAAAGAACCAAAAAGTTAAATAATAAGAAAGAAACACGGAGGCAGCACTAGTGGCCACTGCTAAAGCAACAGTATCGAAAGAAAAAAAAAAATAGAAACAGTTAACTGACCATCGAACCACTTCCAACAATATCGAACGTCAAACATCCACCCAGCAGCCAAAGCAACGCCACTCCACTAACACCAACTGCCCAGTTGATATCTCCTTCAAGATCAATGAATCAATTAACAAAATGAACAAGAGACCGCCTTTGTAGCAGTCGATCGGTCTCTTGTAGCGTTACAGTACAAAAGACTCGTCGAAATCGAAAATCAAATGTGAATTTTTGCTAATGTACATACATCGTACATATGTATATGTACAAACATATGTGTATTTGAATGTGTGCCCAAAACGTTTGTTTTGGACTTTATTCTGTTCAATAATTTAAAAAAGGTCTACGAACAACAACAGAAATATCAAAATAATACAGAGCAATATTTTATTCAGCTCTGTAATAATTCTAACTTGTAGTTTTATTTCAATTTATATTGTTTGTATGATTAGGTTATTTTTGACCACGATCAAGGTGTGGGATGGTATTTATCAATGTCTTAAAAGAGTTTAAATGTTTTCCGTTACAGCAACAAGAATTGAAAAAATTGCAAATGCACATGTGCACTCATACGCAGAGGTAAACTGCGCAAGATCTACCGTAAAAAGGCCCTCATAGACTATTTTTAAGATCCATTACTCTTTTCTTCGGAAGTCATTCTTCGGAAGTTGGTCAGCATTTTTCTACTTGCATACAAATTTTCTTCTAAAGGAAGGCCTTCAAATAGGGTCATCTTTAAGGCCTTAAAAAGGAACTGCCGATGAAATATAATAGGTGTTGAAATGATGGATTGGCTAACATACCGTGTGGGTGCAAAAAATGTATATATATATATATCGGTTGTCCGCCCGCAAGGCATACTACTTTGTTTTGCCGCCATTTTGGTAAACATTAGTCTTGACAGTCGTGAAGTTTTTTGCAGTCGTACAGTAGATACGGAGCAAATTTATTATGGAAAAATATTCGATAAACCAACGTATTTTAATCGTTAAAACAGTTTATCAAAACTAATCATCGATTACTGTGACGATGAAAAAGGTACAAGGGCAGATTGATATTGAAGCTACCAAGCACTAGCATTGGCCGCCAGCTGATCTCATGTCGAAGGAAGCGGCCATTTGCTCGGCAATCAGGCTGAAAGCTAGTGGGATGTGGAAAGAAGCGACAGAAGGTCATGCTTCGATAATAGAAGGTATAATGGACTTCCCGGAGTATATTGATTACTGTGCACCAGCTCTAATGCCCGACAAGAGATTTGACGTGATCTTATCAAGGACGGCCTTGGCAGCGAATCAAACGGATCGCCAAGAGGACGTGCTTGAAATTTTCAGAGATGGATCCAAGTCGGACATGGGAGTTGGTGGTGGCATATTTATGCCCCAGTATCAGAGGAGGATCAGTTTTAAGCTATATGATGAGTGTAGCGTAATGCAGGCTGAAAATACAGCTATTTTGAGAGCAGCTAACTGGTTGAGGTACTATAGGGTATACGGGGTAAATATCCGAATCTGTACTGATAGTAAGGCTGGGTTAAATGCGCTTGTGGGTGTCTATACGACGTCCAGGTTGGTTCAAGAATGCCGGATATCTCTTAATGAGATAGCGAGACATTCAAGCCTGGAGCTTTTCTGGGTATCGGGGCACAGTGGAGTGTCCGGAAATATTGTGGCGGATGAGCTGGCGAAAGCCGGGGCTCGTCTACAGCGTGGGGAGATTGATACGATGGTAGGAGTCCCGCTTAACAGCTGTAAGAACCAAGTGCAGCGTCAACTTGCAGGGACTGCACAGGACAGATGGTCTGGTGAGGTCACATTATAGTGAGTATGCTTCGTTAGATTACTTGGTAAAATATTGGATTGCTGAATTAAAACGCGTCCGGACAGGCCAAGGCGGAAGGAAAGCCAAAAGCGTTGAAGAAAATATCAAGAAAATCCCCGATATCGATATGAATGATTGCCGAGTCAAGTGAGATTGTTGAAATGGTAAATATATCATGTGAACATGTGTTCAACATTATTTGCTGTGAAACAATAAGACCAGAGAAGAACAGAAAAATAATTGAATACCATAGCTAGGGGACAACTAGCTGTTTCGTAGTCGCTACACTACTCATCACACTACATGAAAAATGTGTTAATAATACACAGGCAGTTTGGAAACTTCCTAACCTATTAATGAAAGAGAATAAATAGTTTTTCAAAAATATTTTTATTTTTCTATATAATCTCCTAGAACTTCAATACACTTAGTCCAACGATTTTCTAGCAGTTCTATCCCTTGATTAAAATAGTTTTCCTCAAGGTCTTCAAAATAGTGGTTTACAACTATAATTGCATCTTCATTTGAGGTAAAAGGCTTGCCAGCAAGGATTTTTTTAGATTTGGGAACAGGTACAAATCACTGGGAACTAAATCATTTGTTGATTTTAGCCATTGTTAAAACACTCTTGTGTGCGCTGGTGCGTTGTCTTGATGAAAAATTATTTTTTTGCGTAAGCCAGGTCGTTTTTCTCGAATTTTTACATTTGATTGATCCAAAAGGTTGCAATAGTACTCTGAATTTATTGTTTTATCCTCTTGCAGATAGTTTATCAATAAAATACCTCTGAAGTCCCAAAAAACCGTTGCCATAACCTTACCAGCCGAATGAATTGTTTTTGACTTCTTTGGGGCACTTCTTCTAGCTTCAGTCCATTGTTTTGGATTGTGCTTTTGTCTCTGAAGTATAGTGGTGGATCCATGTATCATCAACAGTTATGAAACGACGCTTAAAATCCATTTTATTTCGCTTAAAACGATCCAAACAAGCTTGAGAAATGTTCATTCTCATGCGTTTTTGGTCGACTGTTAACAAAAGCGGCACCCATCTTGCAGAAAGCTTTTTCATCTGTACGAGTAGTTCTTTATACAAAATTAAATGGATGAGATGTCCATGATATTGGCTATTTCACGCACTTTTATTCGTCGATCATTTAATACCATATCATGCACTTTGGCTTCAATTTCTGTTGTTGTTGCTGTTTTTTGACGTCCACCACGTGGTTCATCTTCAATGCTTGTACGACCACGTTTAAATTCAGCAACCCAATTTTTTTGCTGTTGTATATGAAGGAGCACTTTCACCTAACACATTCACCATATCATTATGGATTTCTTGTGCCGATAAACATTTTTTATGTAAATATTTAATGACACCACGCATTTCTAAGTCTTCCACTGTAAAAAATCGCGGATGCGTCTTTTGTGGACACCTGTTTCTAAATGAAGGAGTTACCAGATCGAAACAAAATTTAACATGTGTTCATAGCAGAGATGGAAGTTTCCAAAACACTTAATGTTTTTCTGTTTATACCGCGCTTATTGTGCTAGGCTAAGAAGTTTCCGAACCGCTATCGTATATGACCGGAAATTCGCCATTAAGGAAGGTGATTTCAAAAGCTCGGCTCAGCCAATCGATGCTGGAGTTCCCCAGGGCAGCATATTGGTCCCAACTTTTTATTTGATTTATGCCTCAGACATGCCAACGAGCTGCAAAATTCACACTTCAACTTTTGCAGATGATACAGCATTCATCAGTGTCCATGAAGACTATAAATTAGCATCACGAAATTTGCAAGAACATATTCTTATATTGGAGAAATGGCTGAAACTTTGGAAAATCAAAGTAAATGAACAAAAATGTACCCATGTTACATTCACACTAAGTAGAAAAACCTATTCGGCTATTAAAATCAACAACCACATTGTTCCGAAACATAGTGAAGTCAAATACCTTGGTATTCATCTCGACCGTAGGTAGGCTCACGTAGAAGTCTCACATTGACGCTAAAGTCACCCAGATGAAATTAAAAGCGGTGCAACTAAATTGGCTCATCGGCAGAAATTCCACCTTGAAGATAGATTGCAAACTTTTGTTGTATAACGCAATTCTAAAGCCAATATGGAGCTATGGAATTCAATTGTGGGGTACCGCCTCTGCATCCAACATTGAGAAAATTCAAAAGCGCCAGTATAAAATTCTCCGTATAATTACTGCAGCTCCATGGTATGTTAAAAACTCTCGAATTCACAAGATTCTAGGTGTACCCTTAGTGAAAGATGAATTTTCAAAACACGCGATTACATTAACAGACTGGAGTCTCACCCGAATCCTCTCGCACGTAGCATCCTTAACTTTGGTGGCCACACTCGACTGCGAAGGATGGACACCCTTGCAACCATCAGAGCAAGAAACAACAAAATACACGCAAGAAACAACTTTTTGTCTAGCATTGTCTGGACCTAACTAAATAAAATTTTTCAATATTAATTAATTTTTTTGTTCTATATTAATTAATTAATTTTTATTTTTAAGACTCGCATACTTATTGTTAGTTCTTTTAGAAGATACAATAAATAATTAAATTGTTAAAAAAAAAAAATTTTTTTTGAGAGTTTTGCTTTCAGATCTGAAAATTTGTTGTTTTTTGGCTTCAGTCTTTAGGCCAACTTTTAAAAATAGGAAAATTATGTTAAAAAGATCTGCTTCAAATTTAAATCAATCAAAAATTTTATATATACATATATAAATACAAGGTGGCGCAAAATAATCCTCCTATCAGAAAATGCTCTAATTTTGCGATTGGCCCCTAATGTCAGTTCTATTTTGACATTTGTATAGTAAACACATGCGAAGTACACGTTAATAAAGAATGTTACGCTACACTGCTCCAGAACGCGGAATATTGGTGACTATTTATTTAACCCCAAGAGGAAGATGATTTTTCATCAAAAATAATCATGAGTGAAGAGGCCCATTTCCATCTTAGCCGGTACGTAAATAAGCAAAATTTACGCTTCTGGGGCACTGAAAATCAGCGTGTAACCCACGAAGAGCCATTACACCCGCTCAAAGTCACTGTATGGTGTGCTGTTTTAGCTGGAGGAGTCATCGTACCTCTTTTCTTCGAAGATGTCGCGGGCCAAACGGATACTGTGAGTGGTGAGCGCTACAGAGCAATGATCAACGAGTTCTTTTTGCTGCAACTTGAAGAATTGGGATTAGAAAACATGTGGTTCTAACAGGACGGTGCATCGGCACACACTGCACGTGCCACAACCGATGTGCTGAAGGATGCATTTTCCGGGCGCCTAATCTCCCGTTTTGGCCTAATCTTATTTATGTGGGGCTTTTTGAAGTCACGGGCTTATGTGAACAAGCCTCAGACTCTTGCAGCTCTTAAACACAATATCCGTCAAGCATGTGAGGGCCTATCGCCCGAAGTTTTGGCCAATGTGATGGAAAATGCTATAAAAAAAAATAAAAGACCAAATAAAAATAATCCACAAGAAGAATAAAAGTTTTTCATTTTTTTTAAATTACAGCCAAAAAACATTGGAAGGTTATTTTTGCGCCACCCTGTATATGTAGGTACATATACGAGTATATTCTGTTTATGCATTGCACTTTTAATTTCTTTGTTATATTTATTAACATTCTGTTGATTTTAAACATAAAAACGCAATAAAGTTTTTTATTTTAAAATAATTGTTTTGCAATTAGCGCAATTTTTTAAATAATTAATCGCGATTTTTTAAATGAAAACAATTAAACTAAATCACAAATGGCGTTAGTGAGTAGCAAACGCTACTTGTTTTAAATTGAAGGAGAAGTAAAACAAGTTAGAAAACTAATTGGTTTCTTTATTTTCGACAGGAACTGAATTTGTAATTGAAAAAAAAAAAAACAATTTAAATGTTCTTTGCAAACAGGAAAAACATAATTGGAGGGAATTTTTTAAGAAGAAGTCAAGTTTGGAATGATTTTTTTTTTATTTTAATTATTTATTGTATCTTCTGAAAGAACTATTAGCAGTCAGTATACATATCCTAAAACAAAAACAAACAAAAAACTAATATTGAAACATATTTTGACTTAAGCCCAGCAAATGCTAAACAAAAATGTTTTTTGGTAGTATTGTAACGGAAAAATTGCCTTTCTAATGCTCTGATTATGGCGAGGGTATCCTTCTTTTTCACCCGAGTGTGGTTGCTAAAGTTCCGGATGGTACGTGCGAGAGGATTTCGATGAAATTCAGATTTATTAATGTACTTTGTAGCATACTTTGAAAGTTCATCTTTCACTTTGGGTACTGCTAGGTCCTTCAACATAATATGGAGGTATAGCAATTTTACGGATGCCTTTAAATTATTTCAATGTTAGAAATGGGCAGACAACTGCTTTAATATCATATTGTTTTGTTCTCCTTTATACATTTTAAACTCAATTAATGGCCATAACAATGAAAAAGATTCAAATCAGACCTGCCTTCATGGACTTAAATAGGAGGTCAGGACTTCTAATCCCTCCTGTATGCGATTCCCCAGCAATCAATGCAAGACAAGGCCTAATGAGTTGGTAGGCCGAAGCCCACTAAGAACATCACCTCGGGGGGTGTTAAAGATTGAGTTGCCGACTCTTGAACTGTAACTCCTAGTTGAATAATAAATACCGTGATCTGTTAATAATTGTCAACTTTATTCTACTGGGAGTCCAGGGTTCAAGTGCCGGCAACTCAATCCTTAACAACCTTATTTTACAAGAGTTACGGTTAAAGTGCCGTGGGCTCAAAATAGTGGCAATGCCACAAATATTAACATTTAATGACCCCGATGATTTGTGCGCGATAACTACAAGACGATCTACAAGGTTCAGAGATCTGGAGTTGGAAGAGCTAGTGCGCAACCAGCAACACTCGGGAACCCAGATTGAAACGCTCGTAAGGAACTTTTCAAAGGATTCAAAAGATCGAAAAACTCCAGCATACTTTGCTAAGAGGTTAGAGAGCTTTTTTTATATCGGACCAGTACTCAGGGGATCACCCCTACATATGCAGTGCATTGTACCAGAACTAGGATAATAGGTTGTGAGGAGGGGGAAAGAGGGAGTAGTGTTTGTGAACATTTGACTTGAACTTTCCAACGTTATAACAGACAGGAAACACGTCTGCAAGCAACTTATTCCACAGACAAAGCGTACGGCTGAAAAACGAATTCTCTCTGTAATGCGTAGTACGATTCTCCGGGCAATCGACCACAAATAGCAGAACTACGAGTAGTTAGTGAATTCCACAAAAACCATGAGGTTATCATGGCAATTAGGAACACAGTTCCAGACGATGACAACCTGGTGGACGACTTTTAAAGTAATATTACAAAACGATGTGTGTTCCGTAATCATGCGAGTATGTTTCACATACACAAATTTTTTAGATGTATCACACACTTGTGTACCATAAAAACCACATTAATATCAAACTTTGTTTCGTTAGTTAAAACAAAGTCGCGAAAGTACAAGCGTATCCCTTAAGGAGACTATACCACAAAAATGCGATAAATCGCGAACACACATGCATCAACACTGGCGACAGCCACTTGGATATCACATTTTCCACTTAACAGAAAAAATTGTGCAGGCCCAAATAAAGACTTCCAACACTTTTTTTTTTAGTAAAAGAGACTTATTTAGAAAAAAATTGGATGATTATTTTGGCGCCACCTTGTATGATTGTTGCAAGTTAACAGTATTTAAACAGAAGTTGCTTCAGTTTCTAGTTTGATTTGAAACGACTCAAGATTAGATTCCCACGTTAATAAACGTTGTTGTGGACATTTAATTGTTGATAGAACTAAAGGTTAATTTATTGATTTTTTTTTATTGAATTTTATTTTGGACTTTTATTATTTTCTCCATAAAAGCTACTTTAAACCATAAACACAGATAATCTGCGACCGATTTATTGGGCTTTTAGCTCAACTGCTATTAGCGACCGTACTTTTGCAATAAAATTTTCGCCAAACAATGTGCGCATGTGTTTCTATTTGCCTTTGATTTAATCAAAGTTTTTATGTGCATTTTTTTTAGATTTAATTTGAAATTTAATAAATAAGATCAAATTTAATCATTTTGTGGTAAATTTATGTAAAATTGCTGCTGGTTTTATGTTGTTGCCACAGTTGCAAGTAGTGTTTTGTTTTCATTTTGACACTTATTGTCTGACAAATTTATTTAAATCAGTTTTATTTGCACTACACTAAGAATCAATATAATACGAAAACTGTAATTATTTGTATTGTAAATTGGCGTTAGACAGAACAATAGCTGATTTGAAGTCTTGATATGGAAACAATATTTAATAATTACAATACGAGTATGTATGTATAATAATAGGAAGTAGTGCTGGCAAAAATTGGTATTGTAATAGTAGTTAATTTTTAAAACAAATTAAATGAAAGCTGCGTTATTAAACTGTAAGTAAAAAAACAAGAAGCCAAGCGCAGGAATTTTATTACATTATTTTATTCGGTTAATTGCCAAAACCGGCCGACTGTTGTTACAAAAAAAAAAAAAAAAAAAACACTATGAAGTTGCAAAACTTATGTTGTGTTGAACTGCCGAAACCCTTACCAAGGGTAGAACCGGAATCAGCATGTCCCCGGGTGGTTCTGCTTGCAGTTCAACCCGGGCTGGTCATAGTTGAGGTACCTTCTGACTCTATATTAAACATAAAGGCACAGACAGGAGGAGTTAGCATCCCTGATAACTGTATGGGGCATGGAGCTACCCTAATCATCAGTAGACTTTGGAAATTTTTTGAAAGATATTCTCAAACATTCAACTTTATATCCCAACAATCTAAATAAATTGTTGAGAATTTAAAAAGAAAAATACTCTAATAATATCTGTCAAAACAGAAAAAACATTGAAAGGTGTAAAGAAATGTTAGAGACGTGTATAAATGAAAAAACTTGTTTTTTGTGTTTTGACAGGTATTATTAGAGCATTTTTCTTTTTAAATTCTCAACAATTTATTTAGATTGCTGGGATATAAAGTTGAATGTTTGAGAATATCTTTTAAAAAATTTCCAAAGTCTACTGATGATTAGGGTAGCTCCTATGAAATGTCGACATATAGATAGCTGGGAAACATAGAAAACAAGCTATTTATAATTTTTTATTGGTATCAATGTTAGAAGCTAAAATAGCGAATAAAAAACTTCATTGTTTGAATTTAGAACTGACTGTGTAATACATAGTTGAAAAGTGCAGGGATGGCAATACAATAGACTTTTTATTTGCAGCAATTAGAGCCTTTCAGTATGTTGTTAGTGTCCATTGAATGTTAACGATACTTGGGAAATACAATACATATGTGCCTTTCAAATATATTACTTTATAATCTAAATAAAAAAGGTAATTTTAAATGCGTATCTTGATCCCAGTTCTTCGACCGTTTTTTAAATATGATTGTTTTTTAATGAGCTTGAGGTCACTTTTTGTAAAAATTATTCGTTTATTGGTTTATGAGCGGTATACTTCTAGTTTCGCTATAATTCATCAACATTATGAAAAGATATTAGGCAGAAGAATTTAACACTAAAATATCCTTCAGATTATCAGATGGATGCAGTGTTATTTAGGCTGAAATATCGGCAATGAATAAAGCGGCCACATGGCTGATGTTTTACAAGATATTCGGTAGAGGTATTATGATAGTAACGGACGGCATGACCGCCATCAACTCCCTGATTGGAATTTTCAGAAACGTAGTTTCAAAAAATATACAAGTACCTTCCGGTGTACCACAGGGAAGCCATCTTGGACCGCTGCTATTTTCACTGTATATTAATGATTTGTCGGATGTTATAAAGTTTTCAAATGTTTTAATGTATGCAGACGACGTATAAATCTTCCTATGTTATAATAAATTTTTGGATCTTAAATTTCTTCAAATGGATTTAGATTCGTTTTATAAGTGGTGCAAAGTCAACCTGATGGAGCTTAATTTTAAAAAATGCAAGCAAATGCGCTTTTTTAGAAGCAATCCGAACATCATTAACTATTTTCTAAATGGCAAAAAAAAAAAATTGATACGGTAGACAGTATAATGGATTTAGGTATTTTATTTGATCCAAAAATTAGTTTTATTCCGCATACCACAGCTATAATAAATAAGGCCAGTGGTACATTGGGTTTTATAAAACGTTGCTCCAAAGAGTTCGCTGATCCGTATATTGCGAAAACGTTATATATTGCACTGGTTCGTCCTATGTTAGAATATGGATAGATTATTTGGGACCCTATCTATCAGATTCATTCAAAGGCAATTGAGTCAGTGCAAAAGCAGTTTTTGTTATTTTGCCTTCGAGGGTTACGCTTCAACCCTCAAAATTTGCCTTCATATACTGCCCGTCTGGCTCTCATTAAGCTGCCAACTTTGAAAAGTCGTAGAACTATGCTCAACGTTTCTTTTGCTCTTAAGCTGATTAATGGTGATACCTGCTCTGGATTTTTGTTTAATGAAATTTCATTTAACATTCCTCAACGCTCATTCCGGTATTTCTTTCCGTTATTTGTGGAATTTTCCAGAGTTAATTATGTTGATGCTGATCCTCTCGGGAGAGTGTGTATGCGGTTTAACCAACTGTTTGGACTAATTGATTTTTCTTTAAATTTAAATGTTGTAAAGAATTCAATTATTGTCTATTTAATTAAATTCATAACTTGTGTCTTTATTGTTTATACCTGTTAATTATTTTGTCTTTTACATATTTTAATATTTATATACACATTTACATATTAACATATTATTAATGTCTGTAAGGATTATTTTCATAGACACGTGACCTAGAAGCCAGGCAGATAGCACTAATAGCCGCGATCAGGTTGAACGCGACAGGAGCATGGATCCACAGACCGTGGGGACATGCCAATATACTGGAAATTGGAAGGGCTCTAGTCCCCAATCTAATTGATTACTGCATCCCAAACCCATTCCTCTCAAGGAGCTTCGCCTACGAAATTGAGGAATCTCCCCTAGAATCTGGATACTTCTATGTTTACACGGATGGGTCCAGAAGGGGGGAAAGGGTTGGGTGTGGCGTTTACATAGCAGAATTTAACACTAAAATATCCTTCAGATTATCAGATGGATGCAGTGTTCTTCAGGCTGAAATATCGGCTATAAATAATACGGCCAGGTGGCTGACGTTTTACAAGATATTCGGTAGGGATATCATGATAGTAACGGACAGTAAGGCCGCCACCAACTTCCTGATTGGAACATACACTAATTCTAGTCTAGTCCAGGAATGCTGGACATCTTTAAATAAGATGGCGAGATATTCTAACATAACCCTAAAATAGTTACGTGGACATGGGTCCAATAATGGCAACAACATCGCTGACGACATAGCCAGAAAAGGGACAGCCCTAGAGGATAGGGATATAGACCACTTTTGCGGACAACCATTAACAGCGTGTTGGAAAAGAATAAAACTGCACACACTGGAACGTGCACAAGAAAGGTGGGTCACAGAGCCCACATGCCTTATATCAAGGAACCTGTGGCCGCACATTAACTCTGACAGAACGTGGTAGCTATTAAAACTGCCTAGATCTCAGCTAAGAGTAACTGTAGCAGTCATCACTGGACATTGCCCGTTTGGGAACCATGACAGGAGGCTAGGCCTACCCCATAACGACTTTTGTAGTAGTTGCCAAGACGAGGAGACGATCTTTCATCCCCTCGGCACATGCCCGGCATTAGAGCTTCATCATCTAAGATACTTAGGCGAGCGGAGCTTCAACAGCCTATCTTGTCTGGCCTCGGTCAAACCGACCGCACTTGCCAATTTCATAAGAAGCAGAGGATGGCTAGTATAGCAGCTTGTAACGCTACACTAAGAGGTTCCTGCCTTTCTTTTCCATCCCCGCCCATCCTTTCCACTCACACTATATTCCTATAACTTCTTTTCCTCACTCCACTCTTATTTTTCAGACAATCACAAAGGGAACGACTACAGGACCCAAGTGAGCTGCACAAAATAGACTATTCCGGGGTATCCAGGGGGTTGCCTACATAACCTAATCTAAAATATTAGACAAAAGGCTCACTCCCAGAAATTTGGTTTAATTAATATGAGGAATATTTCTTTCTTGTCTTTATTAATTTTAAGCAGTGCAATACCTTATCTTCAATTTGGATTTCTTTATTAGCCACTGAAAATCAATTTTGAAAATGAGTCAGTTTGAATTATACTCGTACGTAGCAACATTTTACGAACTTTTAATAATTGAAAATTATCGCAAAATACTTTAAGACAATTTTCAAATTATCAACAAAAAGGTTAAGTGAATTTTATTACAAACAACTTTATGTCTAAATGGGGAAAATAATCACAAACACAAAAAAAAACATAACAAAGAAAAGAAACTCCCAAACACACATGTCCCGGAAAAAAAATCTTTTGAAAATCTAAAGACAATGACAAATACGCTGAAATGTGCAATGAGCAAACCCACACTAATAATTTATTATTTTGTATTATATTAAAATTGCAAAAACTACAATTTTCAAATTTTAGCTTTCAATCAAATTTCCAACAAATTCAATATTAAGAAGAAAAAAAAAAAAAAGTAAAATAAGACAAGAAAACATTTTCAACGTACGAGTACATGTGAACTTAAGAGAATCATGAGTGTGTTGCACAAATATTTTTGTACAATTTGAAAATAATTTTTAGATTCATGATGAAAACTTAACAATTGTTTGTTAAGTTGAGAGACAGCAGGAGGCTGGTTGGCATTTTTGCTGTTCTATAACAAAAGAGTGGAATAAATGACTTCGATCAAAACGTCATTATTGGACAATAGAGTTTTTAGCAACTGTAGAAGCTGGGCTTGATCTTAAAAGTACTGCATGAGCAAATGAATGATATGATGGCTTGATGGTTTCTTTATTCTATAAGTAGACATAAATTTTTTCTTTTCTTTATTCCCTTGGATTTATTTCTTGTGTGTTTTAATACTCATGCGACCATGTTCAACCTTCGGGCGTGATAAAATAAGAGTTTCCTTAAATTACATTTAAGATAAGTGGAAGTGTAATTTATACATCTAAGTGTGTACCTATTCATTTTATGCCAATAATTTTTGTAAATTTTACTTTTTTAGGGGTGTTTTTTGCTATTTCTGGGATAAGAGTGAATTGCTACTGTTATGTGAGGGAATTGGAGCACAGAGATATTTTCTACAAACACTACACCTCAGATAAAGAGAACTTATACCGCCGAATGTGAGAGAGAAAGAGAAGCTTAAACCACCTTTAAAGGCTGGAACAGAATAAAAAAAGTTGTAGTAGTAGCTGCAGCTCACGACGTAACTAGAAGAGCTACAAGAAAAAATATGAACACAATGTAGAAGTTTTCTCCATGGTTTCCAAATCACCTATTCAAAAACTTAAAATATTAATAAAGAATATTATTTAAATTTAACACCAGAATGCGCCATAAATAGTTAAATAAATGAATTCCCATCTGCATATATCCATATATCATAACAGGAATATTGAATTCGGTGTATTGCATATTTAATATAACATTTTCTACAAAAGCATGGTAACCCAAGTTACCAAACGTAAACATTCGTTTTTTCTTTGATGCAAAATGGTGAAAAATATAAAGTTTAGATTTTTGTTAACTGCGTTTGTACAGAGCCAGACGTGTCATTGAGAACACGTTTGGTATTTTATGTACTCGCCGTATTTTTCTCTTCACGATCGAACTCCACCCTCAGAATGCCAATAAAGTAATAGTATCATGTACAGTTTTGCCTAATTTTGTTAACATTATTGCGGTTTTGTACAACATACATACCAGCAAATTACACTGACAGGCACACGATGACCAAGGTAATCTTTTTCCCGGCCAATGGTGGAAATCTAGGAAGTGCTAAAAACCTTGGTAGTAGTCGCAATAGTACACGTGAAGCTATCGCTACCCGTGAAGCATTGGTAGACTTCTTTTGGAATGAGAACAATATTTGGAATTCCTAAATTTAGGTGTAAATACATACATACATAGATTATTATACAGCCCAATTAGAAATGAAAATTCCTTGGGAGTTTTTTCACTTTTCTCTTCTCTCCAATTATGAATAAAAAGTGAGTATGATGTTTTGTATTATTTTCTTCTCTCTATTTACTGAAAATACTAAAAGGTGATCAACTCTTCAATTCCTTAACGAAAATTGAGCATTCTGCTTTAATTTGAATTCAGAAAAGTACTTTACTTCAAAAATAAATTTCGAGAGGAATAAATTCCTTGAGAAATAAATTCCGTGAGAATATTCATAATTTAGCTGATAATAATTAAAAAGATAAAAGCGGATTTCTTCAGTCATTTTATTTCTATTTTTGTAAAAAGTTTAGCAATAACTTAGCAAAACTTAGTATACATATATATATGTACATACATAAATACATACTTACATACATGCACTCATGCGTACATTAAAATCTATATACATATATATATATATATATATATATATATATATATATATATATATATATATATATATATATATATATATATATATATATATATATATATATATATATATATATATATATATATATATATATATATATATATATATATATATATATATATATATATATATATATATATATATATATATATATATATATATATATATATATATATATATATATATATATATATATATGTATATATATATATATATATATATATATATATATATATATATATATTTCAGTATTAAATGTTGGTAGAAAACAAAGATCTTTCCAAATAGAGCTCTTCTTCCTTCGTATTTAAAATTTGCAATAGTTCCACTTTTAATGCATTTTATTGATTAAGGGGAAATGGAAATAGAATCCATTGTAGCAATTAGTTCTTTTTCCACAACATTGATCTCGGCTTTACTTTTTTTCGCAAGATGAAAACCAAATGAAGGACTTGTTGACGGCAAAAAGCCATCAAGTGATGAATCCGATTCATGAAGAGTTTCACTTTGCTTTCGTCGTCATAGTTTCCGGTAAATCTTAAAATCAGATTGATTATGTACATACATATGTATTGTATTTCTGTTGGCTTATTATGTTGTCACAAAATTTATGCTCACAATCTGGGTTTTAGGTGCCCCTTTAAAAATAAGAGCTGATCAAAAAATTTTGTCTCTATTGGTTCTTGACCTGATTTTGGTTTCTTCCGTTCACGGTTAAAACAATCTCGCAGAGACTTTCATTTTTTCTTACAAATCTCGACTGCAAAAGATCAAGCTTGAATTTTAATGATATGTTATTTGTTTCAATAATCTTAGCACTCAATCCCATCTCGTCTGCAATTTTTACTTATGCTTGCATTTTCTGCTTCACATTTATGTACTCCGGATGCCTCAAATTATACAAAATATCATTTTTTTTTAACTAATTCAATAAAAATGTCTGTTTGTTTATTTTCCATTTTGAATATAAATAATTTTGACAAACAAGGCAGTGTCGCGCTACAAAGTTTGGGACTGTAAAATTTGCGCTTCAACTACTACTGCAGCGATTGCTACAACTACACATTTTGTGCACTTCCTTTAAAATGCCTGTTTTTAACTTTTGACAGTTTGCAGCGCTACTCGTAACGTCGTACTACAGCGACAATTCTGTTCCCCACTTAACATCCAGTTTGATTCATGAAATTTTTTTTTATGTTCAATAATAAAATTCGCTGAGTCTAGTAAAAAATTATTTGAATAAGGACCTGTAAGGGAATTTGTGGATTCAAACAAAAGTTTAATAAAAATTATTATTAATCGAAAGCAACTAACAACAAAATATAATATCAGAGGCTATTTTTTGATATATATGTATACAGGGTGTCGTAGATTTCAACGTCAAGCCGAAACAGGATGACAGGATTGATTGTAACCATTATGAGAAAGTTCAGAAAAATAAAAAATCATTTTACTCACTTTAAATGTTTTATATTCACTTGTATTTTTGTTTTTAATTTTTTTCTGAGTTTTGTGACGATGGCTGCAATCAATCTTGTCATCATGTTTCGGTTTGACCTTAAGTTCCATGACACCGTGTATACCTAAAAATTGTTTTTTCTAACAAAAATTATATTGATTTTATTTTTACGTTAATTTCTGTGAGGTAGGATGTGTAATTAATTTGCGTCTGCACTTGCCTTGGCCGCCTTATCTGAGGGTGAAACAATTTTATGGGTACCAGAGCCCCCGCGTGAATAGCAAAAATCAACTTGTTGTCATATATTAAAATCCTTATGAACAAATCCCTTCTCATCACGTCTGTGTTGCAATTCGCCAGACAATCAATGGAAAACAAGACTTCGTCAGTTACCGGTGTAAAGCCCATTAAGAGCATCAACCCTTAACGAACTCACTAGTCTTTCCATCACTTCTGGTTCTTTACATTTTAGGTACCTGATGCAAGAATACAGCATATCTGGGATTCAAATATTGAAAAAGTTCAAAGGCGACACAACCAAATTCTTCGAACGATTACTGCAGCTCCATGGTACGTAAAAAATTCAAGAATTCATAAAGATCTGAGTGTTCCGCTGGTAAAAGAGGAATTTTCTAAGTACGCGACAAGGTATGTCAATAAATTGGAACTTGATCCAAACCCTCTTGCACTCAATATTCTTAATTTTGGCGGCCACATTCAGCTTAGAAGAAGGGATACCGTTGCCACCATCAGATTGGTCAATAGGTGATTTTACCAAAATAGCTCCCGCAAAATAAAACTTTTTGTTTGGCATTGGCCGGACTTAAGTAAAAAGCACATTTTTTTATTTTAAATTTAGTATTGAGATTTGAATACTTATTGTTAGTTCATTTTAAAGATTCAATAACTAAAAAAAAAAACTTCTGGGATTATAATTAGTTGTCGGAAAACCGGCACGTACCATAACTATCAGAGAATACTAATAACCCGACCCTGCGATTTGAGGTTTAAACCACAGCCAGAACGTTTCATCTAAGATAAAGGCATCACAAATTCGATAAAACGAAACCTTTTGAGGTTTTTGCTGTTCATCTTACTGCTAATTAACCCTTGGTGACGGTTTCGGCAGTCCAGGTTTCATGAGTCACCAGCCCGAAACTCGTAAAGCATACCAGCCTTTAACCAACCCATCCGTCTATAAATCTCTTCTGATTTATTGAATTACAGGTATCTGCTGCAAGACAACAGCACATCTGGGAGTAAAATTAGTTCGACGACACCCGGTATTTATAGATATTAGGGAAGACTAATAACCTCCTTAGGTTTAAATCACAGTCGGAGCGCTTCAGCCACGAAGCCGACACCTCAACCATGGCCTGCGTCAAGATGGTCTGTAAAATATAATCTCCCGGGAGCTTAGGTGATCATCGTTCTGTCAATTAACCCTAAATAAGTGTTACGGAAATCCAACACAACCTAAGCCACGCTGGGACTTCCCAGAGTTTTATTTGCTACAGCAAATGAGGAGCTCATATCCTATATTAGGCATAGACCAAAGTAAAAAGTAGGCGGCTCTTAATGACATGGTGAGACATTCGAACCAGAGCTCTTGTTGGTACCAGGGTACAGTCGAGTGCGCAGCTATATTGTAGCAAATGGTCTGTCAAAGGCCGGCGTACATTTTTAGCAGGGGGACGTAGGAGTCCCACTTAAAAGTAGTAAGAACCAATTGCAGCATCAACTTGTTGGGTCTGCACTGAACGGATGATCTAGTGACCATGCGAGGACATTAAATCTTCTATTCAATGATTTTTGTAGTGACGAGGCGTTGGAAGGGAGTGTTGAGCAACGTTCGTTTTGCTTTGAGAAACCTGTATTTGGGCAGATCGTTAATGATGTGTGGTGGAGCTCTACAAAAATATTTGCCTTAATAATTTACACAGAGCTGCTAAGCCTACTCTACACCTCAGATGAAAACAACATATATTGCGTAGCACCCATAGGTAGCCCAAAGTGCAGTAGAAGCTTTAACCCCGCATTAATTTAAAATTACAATGTGATCTTAGAAAACGCCGAAACAAGTATGCATATTTGTATATATTTTGTGTCTTCTTTACAAAAACTCAGTACTTTTTCCGTATTCTACTATGTAACAGAAAAAAAAAACAAAAAAGTTTTATTCAAGAAAAAACTTAAATTTTAGAACTCTTCTCAAATTTTTAAAGTTTTATACATCCCTTCGTTTAATCATTATTTCTTCACTCAGCAAAAATTAGCATATCTCTTGTCTTGTCTTGTCTTCTGACAGCCTGATTTAGCAACATTGATGCTAAATCCTATTAACGCCCACTGGTTTTGCAAAACGAGAGCTTAAGTATGATTAAATATTCATACTCGTATTACCGACATGGCGCCAATGGTTTGACATGACCGTGCTAGTGTCTCCATGTTGGCAGTACGCTTTTTTTTTTGTCGACGTACGCCTTCTTAAACAATCAAAAGGTTTCAAATTTAAATGATTTGTTTATATTAAACTTCAATGTTCACATAACAATTGTGATGATTTTGCACAGTCATGATGGAGTTAGGTTTTTCTTTTTTGTGCTGTTTTCTGTTGCAGTTTTTGATGGAGCCACGTAAATATTTGAAGTTTCTTTATAACTTATGTTCGCATATGTCTGCACTTAGGAAAATAGTTATAGACTTGTGAATATTTTTATTAATTGTAAAAGGTAAAAGTAAAACTTTGCAGCACAAAAATTTGAATAATTGTAAAGCTGATTCATAGTAGTAGTTTTTTTTTACAGCGATAGTGTATTTCATAAGATTTTCATAGAATAAGAGCGTTATGTTAGATTGGATGAGCTGTCCGGACTTTCCATATTGCAGCTCATTCAGATTCCATGTGATATCACGAAACTTTAATTATGTATAATGTAATGTAATTTGTAATATTGAAAAAATTTTTTTTTTTTCTACTTAGGTCCAGTCAATGCTAGACGAAAAGTTGCAAGAAGCAGTGTATTTTGCTGGTAAATCACCTTTCCAACGCTCTGATGTATTTGAAGTAACTGAACAAGTTGCAAGTTCGCTAAGCCTTTTATTAAAATCCGGACTGTAACTGCACCAACAACTGCAACATAATATTTTCCTATTAATGAATTTATTTCTATTTTCAATTTCTACATATGACTTGTAGTTTTTATTAGTATGCTTTGTACATGTTTAAGTTGTTTGTGGCTTTATAGGTGGCGCTTACAAGTCAATGACACATTATGGATGGATTTATCCATGTTGATATTTAATAGTTCCTATGATTTCAACATGACTGCTATGATTCGCATGAGCTAAGCACTTTTCACAGAGAAGTAAAATAAATTGAAAACAAAAAGACACAAAATCTGTTTCCCAAAGCCAATCAAACTGTTTATTTATGAATATAATTATTGGGAAAGAATAATTTGTTAAGGTTTCCGAAATAAAACATTAAAACTAAACATTTGAAAATTTATTGCATTGACATTTAAAATGTCCATTACCACGTTTACCACTTCAAATAATTTCGGTTTTTTATTGCTTCTGTCATAAATTTTGCTAATGTTAAGAAACTTTAAAAAAATATTTATCTGGTGTTTTTTTCTTTTCGCTTTTTATTTTTTATTACTCATTCCCTTTAAAGATCGTTGAACTGTTGGTTAATCGTTTTGGTAAAACAGCAAGATAAACTCGGACAGTTTTACATACATGCATCCGTATTTGAAGCATTAAAATTTCTTTGTTGAGTAATGCAAAAAAAAAATTATAAAATATTAGTTTATGTTTGAAGAAAAAAGTATTTAAGTCATTTTGGTTTTGTTTGCTGCCAAAAGAAAGTTTAAATGCTGCTAAAAATCATTAGCGGCATTCAGAGCTTGCAGTACTTCATATAGCGATTATTTGCAAACTGTGCTGGCATTCGAATTAAGGGCTGTGCTTTAAAAATAGAAATTAATTTGATTTAAAGGGGACCGATACTATTTCCACATGGCACAAGCAGGTGATAAAAAAAACATGGCCACATGTTTATAAAACTATTTATTTATTACGAAAGTAAATGAAAAAGGTGCAGATGCAACTCGTAGAAAGGAATTTCTTCATGACTGCTCTACAAGTATCGGTTAAATGGTTTGCATTTCCCCGCGTAAATTTTCCGATAATGGTTTAGGAATCCCCAAAGGAAAAAGTCCATAGGAGGCAAATTGGTGCTATGGGGTGGCCAATTAATGTTACCTCTTTTCGGTATGATTTTCTAGCCCAAAATTTGACGAACTGCAGTTAACCAGTCATTTGATGCATGTCATGTTGCCCCATCTTGTTGTAAAACGTGATTTAAAAACGCAGACCGTTTACGAGTAGAGAGGTTGGGTTGTTCTCAAACAGATACTGGTACTCGCTCTACGTTTTCCGGTACGCTCGATGTTTTACGGAATTTTTAATAAGACTAACAAAAATTAGTCCAACGTCTCCTACACTGTGAGGTAATGAATCGAACACCAAGGACATTAAAAGAAATTAATAATAAACACATACATAAAATATGGACGAGAGTAAAAATAAAACAGGTATACGCTTGGAATGAAGAAACAGCACGACTTATTATTATTTTTTATCTTGGATCAGCACTCAAGGGATACCCCTACATATGCAGTGCATTGTACCAGAACTAGGAAAATAGATTGTGAGGAGGAGAAAAGAGAGAATAGTGTTTGTGAACATTTGACTTGAACCTTCCAACGTTATAACAGACAGGCAACACGTCTGCAGGCAACTTATTCCATAGACGAAGCGTACGGCTGAAAATAGAATTCTCTCTGTAATGCGTAATTCGATTCCCTGGACAATCGACCACAAATGGATGAGCTCTGGACGATGAACGCGTGCTACGAAAAAACGTGCGAGTTTCGGGAGTATGATCCCTAATCTCGTCAGAGCAAAATCCATTGTAGTAACGATAGAACAGAGTAACGCACCCCACACTGCGTCGATGTTCCAGTGAATCAATAGAGTTGGATACCCTACTGTCGCCGATAAGCTTCTTCACGCTCTCCTGCACACGGGCGAGTAACCCCAAAATAGACTTTGAGGCACCGGCCCAAACATGAGAATTGTATTCCATTTTTCGTCGGATGTAGGTGGTATAAATAGTAAGGAGGTCGGATGGAGTGAAGTACATCTTACACCGTTTCAAAAAACCACTTGAATGCTTCTTTGGAGATATGAAAAATGTGTTCTTTCCAGCGAACGTCACACTGTATCTTCATGCCAAGAACATCAAGAGCATCCGATTCCTCAATATTTATACCATCCATGAGTACAGATGAAGCAGCATTTGCGGTTGTTCATTTGTGTGTTCATAAGTAACATTGGGTCTTACGAGCGTTAAAGGCGACCCTGTTTTTACGACCCCATTCGGAGATTAATAGAAGCTCACTATTCAGTGAATCATTTATATCTAGCCTCTTGGCAGCGATCTCTGATAGCCTGGGCCTATAACTAAAAGAGTTCGAGTGACAAATGCTGCTGTCATCTGCGAAAGATTGCTTCTTTTTTTTTAATTTACAGAATAATTTAGCAAGAACATTCAAAAGGAATTACCCTGCAGAAATCGAAACTACTTCTTACATGCGTGTAAAGAGTACTCCACAAGAGACCAGGTCTAGTCCAAAAGTAATCCAAATATATGGGAAAAATATGTCCCATTTTACATTACAATGTCCAAAGGAGAGGATCATGTTAATTAAAAAAAAACATTACATCAGAGTAATACAAAAGCCAGTCCAAGTAACTACTCCACAAATTATTAACACAGGGTTAGTCCCGAAATGACTTCATGTCTCTACTCCCTCCAAAAACTAACATAATGTGAATTTATTATTTCGAAAGAATCACAAGATTTATACAATATAAAAAGTATGTTTAAAATAATACAATTTTCGGTACAAGATCTTTGATTTTATACATACGGAGTTGTGGCATTCACTTTAATAATTATTTTTTTAATTTTAAAAATAGCATTTATTTTGCAATGGTCGCATCGAGGCAATACTCGTAAATGAAGGAGTTTTTCCTTTTCTATTACCACGTTTATACGCAGCCTATTCACAAATAAAAACTATTTGCAAATAACTAACTCACTGTTTATGCGCCAACTTGTATATGGAAAAGCTTTATTTTTTTTAGTATGGCATGTGTTCAAAATATAAATAATTGGTAGCATTGTTAGTTTAAAAAGCATTTTGATTACTGAAATTATAACAGAAAAATAAAAAAATTAAATATCTTATGTGATTCAATTAATGCAAAGATTATTAAAAATGAAAATTTTTGAATATTTGCGTCTGTACGTAGTTTTTATTATATTTCATCTGTGCCACATCGACGAAATCGTTGAAATTGTGAAATAAAGTGGCAATTTTTTTTGTTTTATTTGCAAATAAGTTTTCAATCAGGAATTTTTTTCGTGAGTTAGCTAATCGCAAATAAGAATTTTATTTACTGTTTATACGGTAATTTTTGTTATTTGCAATATTTTTATTCACAAATAACCTGCACGTATAAACGTAGTATGTGTTTGGTAAAAATTCATTGAATTTTTTATACAAAAATCTCACCAAAACGAGATTATTTTGAACTGCTTTCATAAAAGCCAAAACAGTTACGGTCCCTGGTTTTAGAAATACACATTTGAATTTTTGTCATAAGTAAAATTTGAATTTGAATAAACACATGCATTGAGACCAATACATACTTACATACTTAAATCATACATTTTAATGCCAAAACTACAATAAAATGCCAAACAAATGTTTGTTTACCCACCATGATCAGTAAAACTAAAAAGCATACATTTTTATTACTGCCTAATTATAAACATTAAAATTTAAGTTTAAGATGTTTATGTGACACTTTAAAAGATTTTACGATTCGAAATCTCTTAGAAATACACTATTGTTCATAAAGTTAACGGAGACTACGAAACACAACAAAAAAAAAAAAAATCAAAGGAAAACAACTAAAAAATTTTAAGTAGGCAAATCTTCAGTCGCAAAACATGTACAGTACATACGTATGCACATATCGATATGTACATACGTACATACCTATCGATGTAATTAATTAATATAAAAAGAGCGGGTGCATGTTGCTTTTTGCAAAATTGCGTTTTATTTATTTTTGACAGTGTACCTAATGAAAACTGGGGGCTAATTCTGTCATTCGTGACCGAAATTACTATCGAGTAGAAAATAATTTCGATATCGTGTAAATTTCTAATGATGTGATTCGTTACGTAACGAGTCGAGTTATCACTTCAGTGTTGCAAAATACTGACAAAATGTGTTTTATAACACTGCCGAAAATTGTCAACAAAAATCATATGTTTCGCCAAAACAAGTTAAAATTTACGACCAACAAATTCAATGAAAATAAAAAGGCAAAATGATTATTATATTATGCATCATTATCTGACTCGGACGAAACGGTTACCCTTAACACAATAAGGAAAAAATTAGGGGAAGTATTGATCCTTTAAATTTGCCAAACAACGAGGAAGTGCAGTCAATATTTTGTTCAACTACATCCATAATATTTATTTCACTGTTTCCAGAGACAATTTATACACACAAAGGAAGCGTTTAACTATTTGTTGGGCCAAGTAAATTTTGAGGTAGAACTTTCCACCGCAGTTCCACCAAAAATTCCATTAGCAGCCACACTTGCGCTTTTGGCTTCAGGGAGACTCCAACACTCCGTTGGAAATTGTTTTTTAATGGGAATTAGCCAAAGTACTGTGTTCAAAATTACAAAGCGAGTCATTGATGGAATGGAAAATAAGCTGTGTGGCCAAATTATAAATGAGTATGTAAAATTAATTTTCGTTACTGCTGACCTGAAATAAAAAATTATTTATGCATTTAATTTTATATTCAAAACAAATTTTGAACTCACATTTCTTTTGTGTTTTTCTGTTTGGCGAATTTTTGATAGTACTTTTGCTAACGAGTAAAAAGTTGCACGGTTGCATTCGAATGGTTACTCGCTATCGAATGCCATCATTAGAAATTTCGATACCTTTTACTCGATATCGAATGAGATAATCCCAAAAGTGTAAAAACTCGCGTTCTAGGCGTATTTTAAACGTATTTTTATCTTTTACAATTAATATATATATATTAATGAATACTGAATTTTGCATATCATTATTCCCTTGTAAAATTCCGAATTTAATTGGCCTTATTGGCTTAAGAATTCAATATATATAAATATAAATAAAAAGCTATGAAAGACGAAATGCATTCTATGCCTGAAAATAATACTTGGGTGCTGAGTAATTTACCGCCAGGTCAAAAATCGCCAAAGTCGAAATGGGTATTTAAAACAAAGCGTGATGAAACCGGTAATCCTATTCGATGGAAAGCAAGTCTTGTTGCAAAAGGTTTTACTCAAAGGGAAGGAATTGATTTCGATGATACTTTTTCCCCAGTTGTAAGGTATGTTTCAATAAGATTCTTATTAGCACTGGCTGTTAGACATTTTCTTTTTTGTTGTTTTTGTTTAGCATGAGAGTGGTTCAATACACCCAAAGCTGGCATGAATTTTTTATTCATGGACATACCGAACCAACGGTAGGACTGCTGGCAAAGACACCACCCCCAAGACGGCGAGCTTCTAGCTGTAGCATTATGCCAGTATGCCAGCGACACCAACAGTCTGGCCACCCCGTAAATTTTCTTTCTCCTACCCTATTTCTTATTTTCCTCAACGACCTTCTCTACCAAACTTCCAACCCTATCCACTATTTCGCGGATGACAGCAGCATTTGTCACTCGTACTCTTTTAGTTATAGGCCCAGCCTATCAGAGATCGCTGCCAAGAGACTAAATATAAATGATTCACTGAATAGTGATCTTCTGTTAATCTCTGAATGGGGTCGTAAAAGCAGGGTCGCCTTTAATGCTCGTAAGACCCAGTGTTGCTTATTGAAGCACAAACAAACGACCGCAAATGCTGCTGCATCTGTACTCATGGATGGTATAAATATTGAGCAATCGCTTGCTCTTGATGTTCTTGGAATGAAGATACAGTTTGATGTTCGCTAGACTGATCACATCTTTCACGTCTCTAAAGAAGCATTCAAGTGTCTCGGTTTTTTGAAACGATGTAAGATATACTTCACTCCATCCGATCTCCTTACTATTTATACCACCTACATCCGACCGAAAATGGAATACAACTCTCATGTTTGGGCCGGTGCCTCAAAGTCTATTTTGGGGTTACTCGACCGTGTGTAGGAGAGGGCGAAGAAGCTCATCGGTGACAGTAGGGTATCCAACTCTATTGACCCACTGGAGCATCGACGCAGTGTGGGATGCGTTACTCTGTTCTATCGATACTACAATGGATTTTGCTCTGACGAGATTAGGGATCTTGTTCCCGAAACGCGCACATTTTTACGTAGCACGCGTTCATCGTCTAGAGCTCACCCATTTGTGGTCGATTGCCCGAGGAATCGTACTACGCATTACAGAGGGAATTCGTTTTTCAGCCGTACGCTTCGTCTGTGGAATAAGTTGCCTGCAGACGTGTTTCCTGTCTGTTATAACGTTGGAAGGTTCAAGTCAAATGTTCACAAACACTACCCCTCTTTCCCCCTCCTCACAACCTATTTTCCTAGTTCTGGTACAATGCACTGCATATGTAGGGGTCATCCCCTGAGTACTGGTCCAATATAAAAAAAAATTGTACGGGCAACATCGGGCTTATTAAAGTCGATAGACAAAATGGTACGAGTATGTATGTGCACACAAGGATTAGTTAGATTGAGGAGCACAATCAAGGCTTTCCAAATATGTTTTAAGGGAAGCCACTATCAGAATTTCAAGCAGATTTTTTCAACTGAGCTATGCATTCCTGTAGCTTTATTTTAAGCTGAGGTGACCGGCGGAGCTGCCACTCTCTCCTAACTCTTTGTATGGTTCACATTTTTGAATTTTACTCGTATATGATTAGTGGTTGCATGTTGTATATCTAGTTTAAAGTTTTCACAAAAATTATTAATTGACCCATCAATATCTTTAGTCGTTCTTAAGACAATATGCTCCGTACAATGAGTACTCAAATATTTCTTATATTTTAGTCAATTAACTCTAGTGATGGTCAATCTAGTGATGGTCAACGCCAAGTCACTAAACGGTGAGTCAATCTCTTGGGGGAACGAAACTGACATTATAATGGGTGAGTGATCTGATGACAAATCTTATGAAGGTTCCACTTGCTTCAACTCTAAAGGAACATTTTTTCGCAATTCCAAAATCTACAACATCTGGAATCTTTCGTTGGTCTGACGGCCAATAAGCGGGGTGTCCGCTTGAAATTATATCTAAGCCCGTTTTAGAAATAGTGTCAAGAAGTACACGGCTTTAGCCGCCAGCCGCTAAAAATCGAGGGTCAATTAAAATCGAGACTTAATTAACTGGACATGTTTTTCATTTTAAGTTTTTCCTATGCGCATTAAAGATTTTTTAGGGACATTTTTGGTTTCTCCGTCCATCAGGTTTTGAGTATACTTATGTGATGTTTATGAGATACGATTGAGTGAAATGTACTCAATATTTTAAGTGAATGCAAATCTTCTACACGTATCACTCAGTCGTGTCCCATAAACAGCACATTATTCTCCGCCTACCAAAATTGGGAATAAATGCTGAAGTACTTCAAATATTTCTTATACTCTTACTTGTATGCCAATTCGATTCCTGTTTTATTGCTTATATGTCAATTTGATTCCTGTGAAGATTTGCAAAGTTTAAAAAGTTTATATTAGTTCTGACACCGACGATTTGCCCTGATAATTTTTCTGTTCTTTTTCTTTTTTGGAAAAAAGTTTTTAGACAAACAAATCTGTGGCCGTATTTTTTTGTGTCTTCATACAAAATCTCAAGAAAAATAAAAATAGAAAAGTAAAAATCAAACGCCATCGTTGGTTGGTTGGTTGGTGGTTCTTTTATGTAAATTTGTTTACAACAAATATTTAAATATTACGATTTAAATAGTTTAAAATGAATCGCTTGTTCACATTTGCATGTGTTTTAAGTTTTTTTTATTTTTTTTTTTTTTATTATTTTTGGTTGTGGATAATTTGGAATTTATTACCAGGCAATCTTTAGTTATTGCGCTGGTTGGCAGCAGACTCAGTTTTTGTTTTTGTTGCTATTTTATAGGAGTAGATTCAGGCAGCATGCAAGTAGTCAGTCACCGGGTCCAAGCAAGTAGCAGCAGTCGGTGTAAAAATTGTTCAATTGAAGACTGTTTATGTTCGTTTGTGTGTCTGTCCCTGGCAGTGAGTATTTGCAAGTTGTGTGTCGTTTTTCTAGAGTGTCGTTGGCTGGTTTTTGTGCGATTTTGGCGGTCGGCTGCCTCTGAATTTGCCTGCAAACTATTGGTTGCAGTTATTGTTGCAGCAGCGAGTTGCTCGTTGACTCGTGCTGTGTAATAAATATTTTATTTTGTAAATTTTTGTTTGCTCATTTTTCTTTTTTCTGCTTTATATATTTATTAAATGTTTTGTTGTTGTTTAATGTTTTTATTATATTTGTTTATTTAGACTTTTTTTATTTCAAAAACAAACAAAAAATCAAAGCTTCAGAATTTTGTCAGGTTTGTTTTGTAATAAAAAAATTTTTATTTAATTTTGTTGAAATTTGTATCTTTCAACGCGACTTTTGTGCATTAGACGTTTATGTTAAAAAAAAAAAAAAACGAATAAAAACAAAATGCAAAAAGAGGTGGCGCTAAATACATTTCAATAGATGCTCCGGGGGATGTTGGTTTGTGGCCATAAAATTTTAATATTTAAGAAAAAATACAGGCGTAAACAGTAAAGAATTTAAAAATCAATTCTAAAAGATTTTCCTTTAGAGATAGAACAATTTTAATACGAATTTAATAACAGAACGTGAAGTGAAATAAATTAATAATTAAATATTTAATGAGTTTTGATAACTTGATTGCAATACATTGAAATTATTTTGAAAAACCAATTTTATGAAAAATAAATATTTTGATGAATTATGCGAACATTAATAAAGCAATTACACGATTTATTTATTAACATATTAAGTCCATTAAATTTTGAGCTTTTAAAACAGCTGTTCATCTTTATCAGGGTGCCGCGATGGCTGATTTGGTAGAGTCTCGAGGTCGCAGGTTCGATTCCTGCCTCAGACCCTGGGTGTTACTGCAGACAAGCAATAAACCTTCGCAGTTTTTGTGTTTGTTAATACAAATTATCAAAGATAATACAAAACAGTAAATTAATTTAAATAGCTTGCAAAAGGCAACTTCATATGATAATACAAATACTTAGATTTGTCAAAAATGCACGTAGGATGAAGTAAGTACTAACGTGTAAAAAAAAATGTATGCGGTAGGAAAGAAAACCGAATGAAAAAATTGACAAGCATTTTAGAAAACATTGTGTTCTCATCACATCACATTTTTAGTTGTACATTCACAGTAGCTCTATTCCCAGTCTCGTGCAAAGGGTATTGCATCATTGAATTTGCAAAAAGTTTTAGCATATTTTTACTCTACAGTAACAAAATACACAGCAATGCACTTGCTAGTCTTATGTGTATATGCAATACTTAAAACCTATATTCCCGATTCACAGTCAGGTGCAAACGGCCTTGCATCATTGCATTAGCAAAATAGTGGAGTAAATTTTACTTTACACTAACAATATACACTCAAATATATTATATTTGCAACTGCGGAAATATGCAATCTCAAATGCACAAGATTGCGAATTGGGTTATAGTTTTTATTGGCTCTGCTTATGCACAAGTTAATTGCAAATCAATAGCTGACAATCAGCGACCAAAGCCAAAAGTTTGAGATCGAGCTAAAATATAAAATACATTTGCAGAAGTAAGGCTATATTCCTAAAACATTTCAATGTACTTTTTTTTTAACTTTTAGTTTATGTACATATATACATATGTATATATGTAGTGGTCGATTGCTCGGGGAATCGTACTACGCATTACAGAGAAAATTCGTGTTTCAGCCGTACGCTTAGCCTGTGGAATAAGTTGCCTGCAGACGTGTTTCTCTGTTATAACGTTGGATAGTTAAAGTCAAAAATGTTCACAAACACTACTCCCTCTTTCCCCCTCCTCACAACCTATTTTTCTAGTTCCGGTACAATGCACTGCATATATGGAGGTTATCTCTTGAGTACTGGTCCAAGATAAGAAAAATATTGATTTAAAAGCCTATTTTCAATAACTTTGACGCATTCTTTGATTAGTGCAAATTGAATTAGTCTGAAATGTCAAATAAGATGTAGCAAAAAACTCGACGTTTAGGTTTGGTTTGTACTCAACATCGGCCCTTAAAATTTAACCACCCAATACAATGTGAAGGAGAAACTAACAGCTCAACGCATACATAAAAAGCAAAAGTTTAAACAAAGGTAAACAAATAAATAACCTTTGGTAACTCGGGGATTTTCTAATTTAAAAACAGATTAAAAACTTTTGATCCTATTTGCTTTGACCTTTATTTAATTTAATATATACAATAAATTTCTTCCGTTCAAGGTTCTTTTTGTTTTTTAAACATTTTTTAATGTATTTTTCAATATTTCGTCTTCCTTTGAATTTTAATTTTAAAAATATTTTTTCCCCAAATTTTCCTGAAGAAGTCTTCCAAAGGAAGACGAAATATTGAAAAATATATTACAAAATTTTTTTAAAAAACAAAAGGATACTTGAATGGAAGAAATTTTTTCCAAATACAGATTAAAAACCATAAATACAAATTTTGTGTTCTTATTTTAGAGCTGTCAGATTTTGATCACATTGCAGAACAATAAATTTGTTCACATTTCTGCGGCGTTTATACTTTCACATGTTCGCCTTTTCGCGAGTTCACTGTAGTTGGTAATACAGGTCGACTTACAAACAACGACGTTCAAAATCTAGAAAAATGTCTAAAAAATGCGACAAGTTTTGTACCAATTTTTGTATGAAAAGTCGCTTGAAACATAAAAAGTATACACGTTTAAAATATTAAGACAATTGTCATAATGCCATAGAACTACTCGTATAATCCACCGAATAGTTGAACAGTTCTTGCAGGCGAGGCGTGCAGAATGAAATGTGACGTCTACTTTACAAACGATCAGATGATGCCTTTTAACATGATGACTCTTTAGAACAGAAGTTTCCTCTAATTAACCTTTCGATTTGCTAAGCAATTAAAAATTACCTTATTTTGAAAACAAACAAAAAATAAATCTGCAACCAATAAAAATTTTCATTTATTACTCATACGCTGCCGCCCCTCGATTTTAGAATATCATTAAAATTAGGAACATAAAAGATAAAAAAACAAAAAACAATTTAACAAAAATGTTCTTCCCACTGCGGAAAAAAGACTTAAATGCTCAATAAAAATTAAGCACATAAAAGTTGAAAAAATCAACATTTAAAATATGAATTAAGCGAGTGAGTGCAGTGCAGGTGTTTGAACTTAATTGTCAACGTTATGCGGACAACAGAAGAGACACAAATTCATGCAACAAACAGTTAAACGCCGCTTACCGAATACGAATTACTAAATGAATGAGTCAATGAACAAAACAAAAAAAAAAGTCATCGACTGAGACAATCACAACAACTTAATTGGGCGACATAAAGGCGACAAACTGCGAACAAACGAAAACGCCATAAAAATCGCAAAAACAGTATCTGAACATGAGATTTCTTGTTAGTTTCTTAAGCACCAGAAAAAAAAATTAAATTATGCAAATATAGCATAAATATAATCAAAAATAATAATTATTAATATGTTGCAGCAACGGCCGACTAACACAGTGTTTGAGCAACGAGGAAAAAAAAAACTTTTCTATAGGAAAATAAATTTCGCATCGTTCTTTCCAGCCACAATTTAGCGACTTTGAAAGGTTCTTTCAGTCATTTACATACAATGTTTTTTTTGCTAAAAAAAATCTTTAAATTCGTAATTGGTCGTAACACTTAAACGACCCACCGTGCAGCAGTGTTGTTAACAAAAACAGAATAACTAACTTAATGTCTTAATAATTAAATTAAGAAAAAGAAACATCAAATGTTGTTTTTTTTTGGAAAATCTTTGAAGCATATAAATTAAGATGTATTAACATAATTACAAAATTATAAGTAACTGTAAATTTATCCGCTTAACACAAAAAATCGTTGTCACACTATACATTAGCAAAAAATAAAATAAAACGAAAACGAAAAAAAAGAAAATATATAAATAAATCGGTGAAAAAATATCGCAAACGCAAAGATCAAGACAAACAATGATAAGAGAAGTATTGCCATTCAATGAATTTGTTTTCGTTTGTGGTAATAAGTTTTATAAACAGCTTGATTTCTTTGTTGCCCAGCTGTCTATATGTCGACCTTTCATAGGAGCTACCACCCTAAAATCATCAGTCGAATTGGACATTTTTGGAAGATATTCTCAAACATTCGGTTTTATATCCCAACAATCTTTATATCTTTCACTTTTTATCCCAACATTTGTTCATTTGAAAGGTGTAAAGAAAGGTAGATCTTATCGAAGCTATAATTATCCATTGAAAAAGAATATATTTTTAATACGGCTGTTTAACCAACTCCGCCACCGAGCTCTTATTTATTTTTTGGTACCAACCCATCATCATATAAAATTAGAAATATTAAAAATAAAGTTCGACTATTTAACATTACTACATATATACATATATATCTCACAACACAGAGACTGTCAACCATACATACATACATACGTTGATAAATAATAAAAAATAACTGGGTTTTCAGTGACAGCAAACTGCAGTACAAACAACTGGGATTATAACAAATTGCAAATGTGATCAATATGAGACAAATATAGACTAAAAAATAAATAAGGGCTCAGTGGCTGAGTTGGTTAAGCAGCCGTATTAAAACTACATCATGTTTACATGGTACTGAGTTCGAATCCTAGTGGGTGCTGATGAACAGTGTAGCGACTGTGAAACAGCTAGTTGCCCCCCAGCTTTAGTGTATTCAATTATTTTTCCCGGTCTTCTTTGATCAAGAGTTATTGATCGCGGCAATTATTGTTATAATTATAAATAAAAATATTTCTTGGCTTTAGCCAGGATTGAACTCGAGCTAGACGAATGATACCAACCCATCATCATATAATATTAGAAAGTTTAAATAGTTGTTGAAGGCTTAATATTTCGTTTTCTTTTTAATACAAATCTTGAATTCAATTTGAGACACCCTTTATAAGCATGTGGATGTAAATAAAATTTTGCCTGAAAAACTGACGATTGCATTGAAAGAAATTTAGTTTTGTTGAATCATCACAAATATCGGGTGGTTAAATTTCAAGGGCCAATATTAAATGTAAACCTCAAGCTTTTTTCTGCATTTCGTTTGACATTTCAGATTAATTCAATTTGAACCATGGAAACAGGTATAATCGAGCAATGCTGTTTTTTTTCTTGGACCAGTACTCAGGGGATGACCCCTACATATACAGTGCATTGTTTCAGAACTAGGCAAATAAGTTGAGAGGAGGAGGAAAGAGGGAGTAATATTTCTGAACATTTGACTTGAACTTTCCAACGCTATAACAGATAGGAAACACGTCTGCAGGCAGCATACTCCTATTACACAGACGAAGTGTATGAATTCTCTCTGTAATGCGTAGTACGATAGTACGATTCTCCGGGCAATCGACCACAAATGGATGAACTCTGGACGATGCGTACGTGCTACGTAAAAATGTGCGAGTTTCGGGAACAAGATCCCTAATCGCATCAGAGCAAAATCCATTGTAGTAACGATAGAACAGAGTAACGCACCCCACACTGCATCGTTGCTCCAGTGAGTCAATAGAGTTGGATACCCTACTGTCACCGATGAGCCTGTTCGCCCTCTCCTGCACACGGTCGACTAACCTCAAAATAGGCTTTGAGACACCGGCCCAAACATGACAGTTGTATTCCATTTTCGGTCGGATGTAGGTGGTATAAATAGTAAGGAGGTCGGATGGAGTGAAGTACATCTTACGCCGTTGTAAAAACCCCAGGCACTTGAATGCTTCTTTAGAAGCATTCAAGTCACTGTGGAGTGATGTTCGCTTCACTCCAGCGAACATCACACAGTATCTTCATTCCAAGAACATCAAGAGCATCCGATTCCTCAATACTTACACGGGCTCTGTCTTATGTTTGCAGCCATATGACCAAATCACTTCTTGTACAGCCCGGCGCTTCTAGTCCCTCACGTACGCAATTTCCCAAGCAGTCAATGGAAGAGAAAGCTTAATGAGTGGGCCGGCCGAAGCCCATTAAGAGAAGCAACTCTTAACCAAATAATCTGCCTAATCATAACTATTGGTTCCTTACATTAGAAGTATCTGTTGCTAGACAATATCACCTGGGGGGCTATTAGCCCCTGAAAAACGGCATGTTCAGGGAAGACTAATTCCCTTTCCTGCGAGTTCAGCCATAAAGTTTCAGTCAAGTATGACCAGTGCCGGGATGAGCACAATCTCTTAGTGGCTTTGCCGATCCCGGTTCTGCCAACTAATCCTTGGCGAGGGGATCGGAAGTTCAACACAATATAAGTCATGTGACTTACTAGAGTTTTATTTGCTACAACAATGCTGAACTCCTACTTCTCTATGCTCCAGAGAGCAGAGTGCCCTAGTTGGGCGCACATGAAGGAAAAACCTGCTCCCCAGCGGAAAAACTCCGATTCTCCCCGGAATATTGCTGACTTGCTTTAATGGCAACTTATTTTATTATCTGCTGCAACGTCAGTGATAGCAAGTGTTTGTAAACACTTTCTGTTTAATATTAATAAAATTAACAGTTTTCGTTGCTGGGCATACTTCCCTTATTGAGCTCATTTGATTGACTGTTTTTAATGAATGCAAATGCCTTCAAGAGAAGTAAAAGTATGTCACCAAACAGAAGAAAAAAAAAATGGTCAGTTATTATAAAAAAATACATTGTAATTTTCTGAGTTTTAAAACTTGCAAAAAATAAAAAAACTGGCGTGACACACTCAAAAAACACCAAGAAAGACAAAATTAAACTCAATCACAAAATAAAAAGCGAACTTTATTTAGAGCACATTTTGAAAACAAAAATTAAACCGCAAAAAGAGACGTCAAAGCGTTAATTTCAAACAAAACAATATGGAAAAAGTGAAATAAAAAGTTAATTATATATAATAAAACCTTAATTAAATGCAAACTAAAATGCTACTTATTGTTTATTCTTCGCACAAGAAGCAGGTTTTGAATTAATGTCAAACAATATAAAAAAGAGTTATTTGACTATTTCTCTGTAACCATTTGCTGCAATATGGGGCAATATACAATGTGTACAAAAAGTAGAGTATGTATGGAGTACATATACCTCCCCTTGAATTCCCTTATTTTACACGCTTTTATGAAGAAAAATGAGAAGTTGGCAAAGTTTTGGGTAAATTGTGTGTTCCATCGATTTGTATAAAAAATATGACCATAGGACATGAGCTGCAGCATTTGCAATGGATCTAACTTTAAGTTTTAATGGCCACATGCGTTGAGTTTATTTGAAAGCCCATAGAACCGGTATTGGTGACAAACAATTTTAAAAATCGCTTTGTTCTGAAATAATTAGTACCTTCAAATAGGCAAAAAGAAGAAAATGCAATGACTGCCAATTGTGATTTTCTAAGAGTTTGCTTGTGCGCTCCTGTAAGACTGCATATTCACAGAAAAGATGTAAATCTGTATCATCATTTTTTTTATTAAAATAACTTCCGTAATATTTGTATTAAAATATCTAAACCGCCAGATCGGGTAATTCATCGTGAGGTTTGATTTATAATGCAAAATAAGACTTAAGGCCGGGGCACATGCAATCCGTCGTATTTTGTCCGTCTCCTTTATCAACTGACATCACGTGTACAAAGTATGAAGTTGGCACAATCAATACTTTGTTAACGGATATAAAACCAACTGCATTTTATTTTAGTTTGATTAACATTTTTGAATTTATATTTCAGAGACAGCACAAAAAATCCAACACAATTTTTTCTTTCAATTTATTTAATTTTTGAACGAAAAATTATATTAAAATATACAAAAAATAATACCAGATAGTTGTCAAAGTTCTCAACGTACGTTAAAAGTTGTTGTCGGCTAAATGAGCCTTAATACTTTGCGTTGACGGAGAAGTACCGAATGTGACAAAGCTAATAAACCTACATGTATATCAACTTAGCTGTCAGTTGAAAAAGGCAAAGTATAACGTACGACGGATTCTATGTGCCACGGCCTTTATAAATTCGAGAAGGAATTTATAAATTTTATTATGAATTAAAAAAACATTTTTTTTTGTTTGTTTTTTAAGTTAAGTATTTATTTTCATAATTTTCATTTTTACAATGTATGTTGCCTCAGTGTTATATGACATTAAAGAGGCGAGTTGGCAAAATTATAACAATATTTTAATAAGCTAGCATTAATAAAATAAATATAATTTCAGATAAATGATATATGAGATCAGTTTTTTTTTAATTTTTATTTATTTATTTTTATATATATATTTTTTTTTGTGGCATTTACCATTAAAAATATCATATAAATGTTGGCCACGACTACATGGTGGTCCATTTAGACCCATTCGGCCATTGCGACCGGTATCTCGCAAATATTGTAAGCAATGTTGGCATCCAAAGCGTCAGTCATGGCTGAAGTGTAGTTTAATTGGTCGAATATAGAGATTGCCTTTCATATATCAAAAAAATAAAATAAAATATTCTAGAGCAGATAAATCAGGTGAACATGGAGGCCAATTTTTGCGCGAAATAACTCATTCGCCAAAAATATCACATATGTATTAAGAAAAAAGCTATTGCACTTCTCCCTGTGCGCGCTGTGGCTACATTTTATTGGAAACTTGCCGAAAAATTTTTTCCGATAATTTTGGGTTACCCTGTATTTGTTTAGGCATGTCTATCCTGCTTAACCAAAGATGTCATAATTCTCGATAACTTTTGTTTTCTAATCATCGAATTCGTACGACGTTGACAACTGGGTAAGTAAAAATTTAAAGCTTTCATGCATTGTGACACACAAACACAGAACAGAGTCACATTGCAAACATACACAGTTTTGCAAGTAGAAAAAATTTATTCAATTAATTCTGGGGACAGTTGTTTCAAATCTCTTTTCTATTGTTTGTTTTCGAGTGTCTAATAAGTTTTTTTTTTTTTTTTTGTCTTTTACTAAATATGGCACGTGGGCGATTAAAGGTGCGTTGCCGTCATCGTCATCGCCGTTATTGTCATTAGTTGCCGACCCAACGTTTGGAGCTTAATTCTTAAGAAAAAAAAAATGAAATCAAAGTAAAAAACAAAAAAAAAAAAAACAAAAAAAGACAAAAAAAACACAAAACACAAAAAAAAGCTTTAGGTCAACTTGATTTCGACTTAAGCCAGAAAAAGGGGTGTGTTTGTGCAGTGCAGCCAGCATGCAGCGGGTTGCAGTCATCCATTGATGCATTTAGAATGTCTTTGATACTCTAGTAAAATAAAGGAGAAACAAGGCCTTCTAATAGGCCTTTTCTTAGAAGATCGGTAGAAAAGTTGGCATACTCCCTTCTTTAAGTGGTTTTCCTGGGATCTAACTCCCATGGGTTTTTCGTGACGCTCAAGATTTCTCAAGATTTATAAATGATAGACTGGCTTTGCCAAATATTGATAACATTCTGACAAACGACAACATTGACAGTATGTTATCAAGTTTCAAGCATGTCATAAATGAAGCTGTGGTCAATAGCGTGCCAAAAAAATGAGTTTCACAAACAAACAAATCCTTCCCTAATTATATCAAGTACATTATTCAAAGAAAACATAGTGCCAGGCGTGATTGGCAACGGTATAGAAATACAAATGACTTGCATATAATGAAAGTTTTTAATAAGAGAATTAGAGAAGAAATATCCACTTTAGACAAAAGCTCTCCTCCATTTTGGAATTTAACCAAAATATTAAGGAAGAAGGCTGAGAGTATTCCCATTCTAAAACACAATGGCCTTAAATATACAAACCATTAAACCATTCAATTTCAGCTAATCTTGGAGATTTGAATAATGATTTGTTTGTTCGAAATAGTGTTGATTCATTCAGGGTTTCAGAATTAGATCATATGGATGGCTGGCCCGTAAGCCTTGCTGAAGTATCTGCTATTGTCAAATCACTAAAAAGTCGAAAATCGCCTGGAATCGATGGAATCAATAATATTTTTAAGTATTGCCAAAAAAAGACTTAAAATTTGTTACACTAATTATAAATGCATGTATTAAGCAATGTTACTTCCCCAATGTATTTAAACAAGCTAAAGTTATCCCTATTAATAAATCGAAAAAACCACCTGATTGCCCCTCTTCATACCGTCCTATAAGCTTACTATCCGCGTTATGTAAAATTTTAGAAAAAATAATTGAGGACAGATTAGTAAATTTTATGAACTTAAATAAAATAATTCCCCCCCAACAATTTGGTTTTCGGCATGAACATAGTACTTCCCATTCTTTGATTCGATTAAGAAATCTTATATAGTAATAAGATAGTAATAATTTATTATTTACTAACCTAAATTGAATTAATATAAATGGAATTATATCATGTATACTTACCAACACTTAGTTTAAACTAAACCATTATTATTTTGAATTTATTTTGAATTGAAACGCTTGAATTTATGTATGAATACTAGTTAATTAGTAGTGAAGTAGATTCCGAAATAGGTTCGGGTTTTTTTCCTTATACATAATCAACAGTCAGCGCGTACAGTCTCATACTCATAAGTATATATCTCTATACAAGTACATAAGTATCTCTCATAAGTATATATTTCTACCCAAGTGTACTTATATCTATTTCTATCCACGATTAAAAGGTGAAAAATAAACCATCTTTATATTTTGAAGAAATTCTAAGCGTATTTCTTTTCTAAAATTCACCCTGCTACAATCTGTTCTTTCGGAGCGAGTTGTGGCAACAACCATTTTTACAGATTCCCCCTTTTAGTTTTGTGCAGTATACCCCTCTGAAGAATGGTTGCCTAACCCAAAGTTGATGTGAACACATACAACAACTTTGTGCATGGTTCGAATTTCAGCCACCAGAAATCAAGAGGAATGATAATATTGAATGTTCAGAATGCTTTTGACTCGGTATGGCATGATGGGCTCATCTTTAAAATGATTAATTTACACTTTCCTACATATCTTATAAGAATTTTAAACTCCTTTCTTGTACAACGCTCATTCAAAGTCCATATTGGTTCATTCTCGTCCAACGTTTTTTCAATTCCAGCAGGCTGTCCACAAGGCTCCTGTTTATCACCCATTCTTTTCAACTTATATACTTGCGATTTTCCGCAATTAAATTATTGTACCGTTTCAATTTTTGCTGATGACACAGCGGTTATTTGTTCCGACGTGTTATCCACACACATAATAATCAATCTTGAGCGAGCCTTAACGGAACTCCAACATTATTTCAATAAATGGAAAATAAAGTTAAACTCCAGTAAAACACAAGCCATTTATTTTTCAAGAGAACGAAAGACTTGTTTCTTACCGCAGAGTAGTGTGACATTTAACAATTACCCTATTCAGTGGGAACATAAAGTAAAATATCTAGGAGTCATATTAGACCCTAAAATAAAATTCCACGAACATATATCATACATTGTTAATAAAGTAAATATACTTACTAGAATTCTTTACCCATTTCTAAACAGGAATTCCTCCCTAAGCCTAGCCAATAAAAAAATAATACTTAAATCAATTTTCCATGCCATAATTTACTGTGCAGCCCCTGTATGGTCAACTAGTCCAAATTAAAATTATTCATTATCATTAAAAAAATTGCAAATAGCACAAAACAAGTTATTAAAACTAATCTATATCCTTCCATGGTTTTATTCAACTGCGAGGCTCCACTTGCTCGCAGATATAGAATTAGTTACAGACAAAATTGTCAGACTTAATAACAATTTTAGTATAAAATGCCAGAACTCAGAGTTTGAACATATCAATGAGCTAGCTTATCTTACGTAGTGTAGTAGTTTTCTAGGATAAGTCTTTTTATTAAAAGAACTAAAGCGTTCAAATAGGGTTTTGAAAATTTTTACCTCCAAATAAATCAAAAATTTTTAAATATTGAATATCGTTGGTCTCATGTAGAAAGGCCCTAACAAAAATAATTGAAATTTGACAGGAGAAAGAAAACTCGTAATTGAAACTGTATAAATAGATACATCTAAAAGTAGCTTCCATTTCCTTTGAACTTATTTTATGAAAAGGCCTATTTGTTCAGACCCCTTTTAGTCAGCCCGCTGGTTGCCTTTAACACTTATATGCGCTCAACTTTGAACAGCAATGCAATTAGATATGTTGCAAAGTACAAATGTTTTTGAGTGAATGGTTGGATGCATTACAATTTACCTTAACAAAAACTTAGTTGTCCTAATGTGGGCTTTTCTTTTGCAAAATGTTTGTTGTTGTTGTTGTTGAATTGAATGTCATGTTGTTTAGGAGTAAAAATACGTACAAATTTATGTCCAGCAGTCACCATCACCAGCATGGCCAGTATCAACTGTTTGAAAGTTTTGTTCATAATGTCTTAAATTGGCCTTTTAATTTGAGATTTATGTTTGGGCCACATTAATTTATCTTATTTTATTTTGTTTTATTGTAATTTATTTTTTTTTTTTTCGTTTTTTTCTAATTTCTGTTTTTCTGCATGATCGAATGTTGGTTGTGTGTCGGATGATTGATTGTTGCAAAAATTCAAAGTGATGTGAAAAATAAAGTTGTTAAATATTTTCAAGATTTCTTGTCAGACTCTATGAACATAAACAACTTTTCAATATGAATTTTGATTTGCATATGCAGATAAATATGTACATAGGTACATACATATATGCATATGAATATTTATGTACTCGTGTGACAACAATGACAAATAGTTGAAGTTATGATTCACAAGTTGATAGAGTGTGAAACAGATTTTGAAGTTGTATTAAGTGACTAGTTGTTTAAGAAATCTTATTGCTTTTGTTGAATTATGAAGTAAGGAGTAAAAAAATTAACGCTTAAACAAATCGATCCTTTCAAAAATTTTACAAGATTTGCAAAAAATATTCTCTGATAGAGGTCAAGTGATTTTATAACAACTGTTTCACTTCATTAATAGTTTTGGTGGCAAATATAACCCACATAAATGGTGACAACTACTTGTCCGATACACGATTTGTTTGCCAATATTGCTGGAAATATCTGTCAAGTCGTAAAATAGCTTTTATTAGCTTTTATCTGCACGAAAGTCTGAACAGTTTTGAACATTTGATTTCGCTGCTCCTTACGGCTTTTGCATGTTTTGTATAGAGCTTTTGAATAGAATAAAACAAAGGTGAGTTTTTTAAATTTACTTTATTTGAGAGATAATCTTCTATCTTTATAATTTATATATGACTACGTATGACCACCATGGCTAGCTCGGACGTAGTCTAATCTGGAGGTCCGATTGTCAATTAATTTTTCCGACACTTGCGACCGAATATCGGCAATAACGCCGCTAATGTTGTCCTTCAAACGTTGCGTGCTTATCTTGATAGAGTAGCGGCTTCGCATATTCTAACGGCGTTGAATCGCAGCATCTTGGAGACAAAATCACGGTTCCGAAACGTGAAACTATACGGTTACCAACCACTTCCTTTTAAAAATCCATTATGGTACGAGCTATATGACAAGTTGAGGCGTCTTGTTGAAACCACTGCTATTGCACATCATGATTGTTTAATTGATAAACGATTAAGTCAGTAATCATGACTATATAGTGGTCACCATTGACTATGACGTTCTGACTACTGTCGTTTTTAAAAAAGTATGGGCCAATGATTCCACCAGCCCATAAAGGAAACCAAATAGTCAGTTTTTCTGGCTGTAATGGTGTCTCAACATACATTTGAGGGTTATCAACACTCCAAATAAGGAAGTGTTGTTTATTCATAACCATTCAAATAAAAGTGATTGACCGTAAAATGGACGAATAGAACTATAATTTCGAAAATAAATTTACACGATTTGGAAGCGTTGTTTAGGCTTCAGTATGTTCAGGTTGCCAAGCCGAAGCAAACACAAATCACTCAACAGCTGACAAAATGACTGCCAGTTCAAAACACGTTGCAAACTTAAAATTTTATACCTTTATAAAGAACACCTTTTACATATATACTCGTTTGTCTAAATAATCCATGACTATTTTGAATAAATGTGGCTGAATTTAGTTGTATCAAACAAGAATGTTCCAATTATGCCATCAGCCTAAAATTCACACCAAACAGTGACAGGTTGTCGGATGTATTTGCTTTTCGAAAAATACATGTGAGTTCCCAGAACCCCAAATGAGCAATTTTGGCGATTAACAAAGTCATTATGCCAAAAATGTGCTTCATCGCTTAGTATGAATTTGCTCGCAATATCAGTTTCATTATTTCGTTATTTAAAAAAATATTTTTCAATAATGAATACACATTCTTCTATTGTTTAACGCTCCATTTTTACTAACCCTAAACTGTCAGCTGTCAAACTGTTTTTTTAGGATTACCAAAACTGTATTGCATAAACGGCTACAAATTCAAATCTTGCGTTAAATTTGGGACATCTTTTATTTTGTTTAGTAATACTGACAAATATCTTGCTCAAGTCATCGGGCCTTCTAGTCTCGCCTAGCAGGTTGTTGGTAGGCACTAGACAGACTCGACCTGAAAATTTTAATGTTAAAATCAGTGCTAAAAAAATAATGCTGCTTTTGTGCGAAACATTTCTCTGCAATGTGCGTTTGCCGTTAAAACTACTTTACATTGTATATGCAGTTTTTCACATTTTGCTTTGCAAGGTCCGCTTAGGAAGATCTTCTGCTAATAAGCAATCTTTGCTTATTAGCTTAAAAGCTTTGTAGTTGTCCACTGCTCGCAAAGAATCAAGTAGGGTGGAAAGGATTGCACATAGTGCAATCATCAAAGTACTAATGAGCTGTTGGTCATTAATTCCATTTTAAAGTTTCATAGCTCTGTAAAAAAACACCCTTTATATTTATATAAAATTATTTACATCAAATCTCTTAACTTTCAGTTTAAAATAAAATCAAAATCTCACCTTAGTTTAAACAGGTGTGTTTTCTTAAATAAATTTCTTAAACAAACAAAATTCATTCGCATTGCAATTGTTAATTTTAACACTTTTTTTTTGCCTTAAGGTTAACTTTATTTTTGTATGTTTATTTGTTCATGAGCAGCAAAAAAAGTTGTTATTTAATTTTTTAATTTCATAAACATATACATATTATCAAACTGACCACAAAGTCGTACATATCTCTACATACACACGAATAACATTTCTCGAATAATCAGTATTTTGTTTTAAATAAAATTTATATTTAAAACCAAGTGTTTCACCAGAAACCCACAAGCCCATTAAAATAAACACAATATATGAATTCAAAAACAAAAACAAGAATTTAAATACAAGTAAATAATATATAATTCTCAGCTTGTCAAATATAAAAAAATATATAATTTTGTTTATTTATAGACGTAATCAGCAAATTGAAATAATTTTTTTTAGTCGCTGGCTGTGACTTACACCCATTCGCCACTTGACCGCAACTTTACGTATACGAGTACTTATACACTCAGAAAAACGTGCACTGGACAAATTTTGATTTGATATGTTTTTGTTTAGCCACAACTTTAGTTTTCACTACATCGTTTTAGTGACCTTAGAAAATAATATATATATATATATATATATATATATATATATATATATATATATATATATATATATATATATATATATATATATATATATATATATATATATATATATATATATATATATATATATATATATATATATATATATATATATATATATATATATATATATATATATATATATATATATATATATATATATATATATGGTTGATACAACAATACTCTAAGGGCAATATACAAGTCAAATAACTTTTTGTAAAGTTTATGTAATTTATTTTTTAGAAATTCTTTTGAAAGATAACACTGGTTTACAGCCAAAAAATACCAAGAACGCCATATAAGATAAGTTAATTCGGACCTCCTGAACACGGAAAATGCTGTAATTTTTTTTTGGGATAGCTATCCGAAGGAGAACGAAATATTGCCAGATAAAATAAATTTAAAAAACCAAGACAGACCTTAAGCTCAAAAAATATATAATATTAAATATTTTCAAATATTTAACTACATATCCCATTATTTTAAATAACACAATGAGTATTTAAAGAAAAACAAAATACCTAAATAATACGTTTCAAACAAAAAAAAAATATAAGGGCTGAGGGCTATTGAAACTACCTATCGCTAGATGGCAAACACAAGACCAATTTTGGTTTTTTTTTGCTTTGAAATTGCGATCTGTCAGCTGTTAAAGTTTCGCCCTAATTCATCAATTAGTTTATTAGTTGTAGCTGCTTACTTCGAATAATCACAACAAATAAACTAGTCCATAAATTTGGATGAAATATTACGTTGACGTTTGACAGATCGAAATTAAAAACAAAAAACAAAAATGCGTTTGTGCTGCCTTCTAGTGCAAGGTAGCTTCAATATTAATCTGCCTTCGTATGTCAAAATCTTATAAAAAACATTTTCTTATCAAACCAAAAAATATATTTTGACACAAAAATACATTCAAGTTTGTGAACATTCTGACATACGAATACAACAACAATTAGTGTGGAATTTTAGCATCAAGTCATGATATACAACTTTTCTACAATGAAAAGCTTATCTTTTATAGAAATTGTATTTTACTAAAAATTTCACTTAAAAATACTAGATTTTAAAAACATCTTTGTTGATTCTGTGGTTGTTTGTTTTTTAATAGTAAATATGTATGTATTATAAAAATAGCTTCTACATAAATACCGATAATAAATCCAGAAAAACATGTTTACAAAAAGCTCTAAGTAAAATCTTGAAACTCAAATGATAAAAATTTTGTAAACAACAAAAGATAATAAGGATGACGTCCCAACGAAGATCACTCACTGAGCAGCTGTGTAAATACAACTTATCAAAATAAGCAATAATTTACAACCAGTGATTACGAGTTTTGAAACAAAGTATTTTCCAAAGAATTACAAGAGTAAATGGATTTTGTGAGCAATCGTCAGTTACATATTAAATAAAATTCACTAGTCAAATCTTAAACCCCCCCTGAAATTACTTTTATACAAATCATCTGATGTTCTCGTTTATCAAAAACAAAATATTTTTAAAGGTCTTAAATCGGATGTTATGAAATTGAGTTAAACTCCATAAAACACTCAAACTTAATGGGTTTTTTACTTGACGACTTTTCAGCTCACGTCAAAGATATAATACTTATGAAAAACCAATTTTTATAATTATTATTTTTTAACTTTATTTAATCTATAATTCGTTTTTTTAAGCTAAAACTAAAGTATCAAAAACAACTTTGAAAAATTAATAATTAAAATAATTTAAAACATTCGATGTTATAAAACTGATTAAATAGCAATAGCGACTTAATACTCAATTCTTTATTAAATACTTACATACATATGTATATTGAACTCATAATCAGACTTTCAAATGGACAACAGAGTAAAAAACAATTAATCGCCTTAAACTACTTTTCAGCACAAGATGAAGAACTCAGTCTGGCGCCAAAATTGCAAAACAGCAAAAAACGAAATGAAATCTCATTAAAAATTTTTATATCAATAATTATATGCTGGAAAGATTTACAGCGGCAATTATTGTGTAAAAAGTAAACAAAACAACAATTTAATTTGTAAACACAATAATAAGTGATAAGATTTTTATTTAAAAGCTGAATTTGGAATTCTTTTGTTTTTACTTTTTCAAATGCAATAAAGAAAATCTGGAGCAAATTTATTTTTGGAATAAACCCCTTAACTTTGTAACCAATCAGCGCCGCATGATGCTTCCGGTACACTGTAAGGAAAACTGTTAAATAAGTTAAAATAAGAAAAAAAGCCTGATGGGTGAGTTTTCCAAACAGCCTGAATTTCACCAGATTTTCAACGCAGAAATAATACTTTTTGGATTTGCCTTTAATTTTTATTTCTCAATACCATCAGTTAATAAAATATGGAAAATAGGAAATTCAGTAAATGTTTTTTCGGCATGAAATTCAAACAATTGAAAATTTGTACTTTAAATATTAGAAGCAAATTTAAGAAATATGCACTCTAAGGCCCAGTTTTTGAGTTCGTATTTAAATGTTATTTAGCTTTAAGTTCCATTTAAATACGACAATCAGTTTTTCACTACAAATTTGGACTAAACTTAAATGCCCAAACTTCGTCATTTAAGTTTTATTTAAGTTTTTCTCATAGTCCATATGGTTTTTGTGTGCTTGCATTTGTATTAGTGCAAAAAAGGTAAACAAAACACACATACGAGCTATTGCCTGCAGAAGATATTCGAAAATTAGTTGCTAATTTTGCACTAAACAACAGCACAGTATAATAATTTATTAAAAATAACTTACCGTAAAATAAAATTGTTAAGTTTTTCTATGCCGTTAATAAATTTAATATTTTTCTTTAAGAATTTTTCTATTCTTCCACTTACAAACAGCTGTTCTATGGAATACATTCCATAATATTTGGAATTAAAGTAGAGCTGCCACACTTTCATCGCATTTAAATAAGAACATTAATTTAATAGTGATAAACTGAACTAGCATTTAAATACAACTTAAATATTTTTTATTTATTTTAATTCTGTTTATTGACGAATATTTTAATTCTGTTTATTGACGAATCCACTGAGGTGAAAATGTGCCTCATCACTGAAGATGATTTTCTTCGAAAATTGATCATCATTTTTATAATAAGTCTGGATAACTTTAACACGTTGTTGGATTGTGTATCTCTCCATGGTTGAAATTGAGCAAGTCTGAAATAGAGAAATGTCGAATAAAATTTGGTGTGGTTCACATTCAACATCGGCCCTTGAAATTTAACCACCCAATCCAATAATTTTTCATGTCAACAATTTTTATATATTATTGCAGAATTTACGTATCATTGCACTCATAGAAAACCGGTCATAACTGTGATGTATTTTAACATCAATGCAATGTCAAATGTCATCAGTTTTGACCCCATGACACTTTTCGTCGCTGTGATGTCAATCACAGTTGCCCTAATTATTAATAGCCGCAATTATGACAATTATTTCATCAATGAAATGTCATACTGACATCATGGGGATGCTTTATGGGAATACGTCTGATATTAGCATGTTATCAATCCAATACCGAAGAAATTACTAAATGAAGTCAATGTAATAACAAAATATCATCAATAGAATGACGCACTAACATTAAACCAACTACAATTTGGATTCAATCTCATTGCTATGACATCAGAAAAATGGCACGTGAAGTAAATTTGCTGACGACATATCATCAATACCATGATGCGCTATCATCAACATTAAACTCCGGTTCAATTTAATGATTTCAAAAATATATTCAAACACGTAACTTTATATTCTACCATCTGCAAGAAATCAATGAGAATTAAAAAAGATCTAATAATACTTTTGATGACTTCCTGCCATCAATACAATGTGTGTGTGGCGCATTATCATAATTTAGTTGTGTGTAAGCTTTGTTTGAAGACATATTCTCTTTCTTTGCTTCGTGGTTATTCTTTTTATTTTACTCTCTACGCTGTCATTATATTTATGTAACCAACGTCATATATGATGACTTAATTGCATTAATATGATGCTTTTTTCCACTTCTTAAAAATTAATTCAAATTTAAAAATAATAATTTTAACAACCAAATTCCTTTTCAACAATAAAAAGAAAATATTATAACATTATTCAGGCTTTTTTATAATCAATTTTGACAAATTAGACGTATTATAACTGTTAATAAAATGTGTCATTAAATTGATGTCACCATAGTTGTAGCATTGATGATACTCAATATATGACAAAATTATCTGGTGACTTTTGTCATTGGGATTGATGTCAGTTTTCATATTACTGATGACTATTTACATACTATTGATATCACAATTCTGATGACCCGCCGTCATCAATATGAAGATGGTTTTTTCTGTGAGTGTGTAGATAATGTAGACTCAAAGTAATCGAAGCAATGAAAAAACGGTCCAGTCACGGAAGTGCATCGTTTAATATCAACACATTTAGCAAGACTGTCTCAAAGTTGATAGATGTCGACAGAGTTTGAGCTTAAAAACATTATTTGACTGTGAAAAATACGTAATTCTGAAGGAAAAGTATTCCAATACAATGCAAATAAGATCTATAAGTTCTAGGAAAACCCAGATGAGGATTGCTAGCACGGGGTGAAAACGAGAAGGTATTGCCTAAGCAATAGGTTTACCACTTTTTATGAGTTAGTGAAATGCTAACAGGTTGCGAGGTTTTACAAAGTTATCAAAAGAGCAGCCCAGAAATTCGTTACGAATCCAGATATATGATCCCTCCTTCTCACATTATACACAAACCACGTTTAAGTCTATTTAATAAGTAATCAAAAGTTCCCGATACAACTACCAAGCCATACATCACTTGTGGCATCCGAAATGCATGAGCTAGTTTCTTCCTCACATGTAAAGGAGAAAAAATATTAGAATTATACAGTTTACGTAAAAGAACAATTCTCAAACATTCAAGAATATCTTTCAAAAATTTCCAAACTTTACTGATGATAAGGGGAGCTCCTATGAAATGTCGAGCTGGGAAACATAGAAAACAAGCTATTTATAATTTTTATTGGTGTTTTTTTTTAGCTTAGGAGCATTCTATTAAACCTCATTTAATTATTTTGCATATCATTTTCCATTTCGAAATTGTGAAACGTTGATCGTTTTAAAATACACTGGTTGAAATAAACTATGCGCCTCTGCACATACATATGTATGTGATGTCCACAAAATAATCTTGGATATCATACTTTGTTGTTGTTGAGAAGAAAATTGTTTTCCTTTAATAATATCAAAATTTTGTTTGAATCCACCTTTACTGCGTTCAAACAATTTACTAACTGTTTCAGCGAATTTCGTTATTGAATGTGATGTTTTTCTTCAGTGTATTATAAAAGCATATCACTTTTTTACAATAGAAAGTGTTTCCAATTGTTTTATATTTTCATATGTGTTTATTATAAAATCAGAAGATTTATTATTCAAATAAACAAACAACATATTACATTATGCATTGAATTAATTGTTTAAAAGGTAATAATGAAAAGGAGACCAAAATTAAGACAGAAGTTTAAGAGCGGCAGCAACTTATCCCAGCGGTTTCAAAACGGCTAATAAAGTTTTGTGCGCAGGAAAACTTTTGGTGATTTGAAACCACTTTCACAAAAAGTGACCCAGTGGCGGGAAGAAGGAGTAAACAGGACTGCTAGAAGGCCTTTTTTGGCAGACACAAGACTTTGCTACTGCATTCCATACTCATATATTTTTTACACACGTCCTAGCCAGCCAAGGCCTTCCCCGTTCCCTTCCTCAGAAGGCCTGATATAAGGACTTCTTCAACAGGTCTGATAGAAGGCATTCTTCAACAGGCCTTATTTCTATTTAATTTGTGCGTTTGTTAGTATAGTTTCGTTAGAGTATTTTCTTTTTTGCCTTAGCGACCTTTTAATCACTTTTTTTAATTTTGAACACAAAAATTTCACAAAAATACACAATGCGACCGACCTCTAACGCATTTTAAGCAAAACTATTTTAAGTTTACATCTTTTTTATTTTTCTCTTTCTACATTTTCCTATTTTGGTGTTTGCCGTTTTTCTTTGGAATTTTTATTTAAACGGTTCACTTTTGGTTGCTACAAACGTACGTTAGTACTATGTAGTACGCGTACAAGATAGGCCGACTTCCTAAATGCAAGTTGCAATGCATGATTTAAAAAAATGCGTATGGAATGCTAAATATGTCTTAAGTACAACCTTGTGTTGCAGAGAAATTTTTGCATTTTATCGGCATTTAGGAACGTCGCTTTGCAACTCATACATAAAACAAATGTCAAACACTTGTTATAAAATTGAGTAAATTTTTTTTTGTTGGCAAGTGCTGAGGAATTATCTCAGGCTAAACCTTCAAAAAATATTGATTTGATCAAGAAACTTATTCAAAAGAAACAAAAAAAGAGACAACTTTTATTAAGGACAATAAAACCCCGAGAAGAAAAGTGATCAAAAATAAACATTTTGAGGAATGCATTGAATTAATGGACGATGACATTTTTTATTGACATTTCCGTATGCAAAGAAGTACCTTTAATGTAAGTACAAACGTATAGTGAATACAGAAATCTGGTTAACAATAACTTCTCTGAAATTTAGAAGCTAATGGCCATGATGAAACCTCTGTGGACTGCGTCACCAAAGGGGCGTGTAGCTATTCCTCTAAAAAGAGCATTGTATATTACAATTTGGAAACTTGCCAATAATTCTACGGTCGGTTTATCTAGTAGCATATTAGGTACACCTTCTAAAGAATATTCAAACAATTCTTGTGGAACATCAATGCTACTACGGCTTCCAAAAACTTCGTCAATTTCATTAAAAAAAACTCCCAATTCGTGGCTGCTTCACCGGATGTATTATTTCTTCTTTTGATCCGTTTATACGTCCCCATAATATGTTGGAAGCATCTATTGATGTCTTCTCTCGAAAACGGGAAGGAACTATCCACATCTTTAATTTCCCTTAAGATTGTTTCCCAAATGGTGTTTCGCTTCTTCTTTTTGCCCGTAAAATCTGGTTCGGTCTTGTTGCAATCAATAATTTTCTGCGCTCATGGGTCCACTTTTTGTCTCTGCAATATAAAGGGTTTAATTATTTAAATAAAATATATGAATTATAAATAATTTATTAAAAATAAACAAGAAAATACTTATTCAGCCATTGCAGCTGAAATGTTTGCATACAAAATAAAAATGATGCGCGATTCTGACAGCTCGTACTCATTAAAATGAGTTGCCAAACGATTAGGAACAATGGACGTTGCCAGAAAGTTTACGTATGCGTTTATGAAGTGTATGCATTGTAAATACGCATTGCAACTTGCATTTAGGAAGTCGGCCATACACATAATTAGAAACAAGCTGTCCTTTAGAAGGGAGTTAGTAGGCCTTCTCCCTTCCTTCCTCAGAAGGCAAGCGAGAATGAGTATTGGATAAAAAGAAAAGTGTAAGAAGGCCTTACAGAAGGCCATATAAATGAAGGACTACAAAAGTTTGCCACTGGGGTTGTATTGCTTCCAATTTGATTTTCATATGGGAGTGTATTGTTTACAGTGCAAACAAATTATCATACAGATTAAAATCAAATCTGCGTTTAAAATTCCTTGCAGAAATAGTATAATTTATTTCCTACATATTTTAAGAATCTGGTCGTTTGCGTTCGGTTGGTGGTCCCACTGGTTATGTACAATATTATTAGCATTGATTTATTATCAAATTTTTAAGCGCAATTTTTCAATGCTTTCCAAAACAAAGCTTTAACACCATTTTGCAAGTTGTTCCAGTTAAACGTTTGCTCTTTGACTTGTATATATTTTTTTTACTTATTTTTCTATTTTTCAATTTCTAATTGCAACATGACAGCTGCATATAAAGAAAATTTAATTTGTCATTAATAACATTAATAATGCAATAAATATTATATATGAGTAATTAGAAATAAATAAAAACCATAATCTAATAATAATAAAAATAAGTCAGTTCAGTGCGTTTCAACGAGTGCAATTACACAACTACTTACGAGTATAACGCAAATAAAATCAAGTAAAACAAAAAAACAGCAAAACATTAAATGAGAATGAGAATTAATGAGTAGAGATTTTCTGGAGAGTTTGGGCACATATACGAGTATGAGCCCAAACTCTTGATAACGTATATAAGTATTTGTCAAAAGTTAAAAACAGTTATTACCATAGTTGTTATTTAGATGCATTGGTATTTATAAATGCCAAATTTTGATAAATTTCCATTTTTTCAATGCTTGGCGACAATTTTCTCACTGATTTTAGTACACAGAAAGTACTTTTTTTCATGTTAAATAACGAAATTTGCTGAATCAATTAATAAATTGTTTGAATGCGGGAATGTAAGGAAATTCTTGAATTAAAACAAAAATTTAGTACAAATAACTACTAAAAAAAATTATAAATAGCTTGTTTTCTACCCTACTCATCAGCAGACTTTGGAAATTTTTGAAAGACATTCTCAAACATTCAACTTTATATCCAAACAATCTAAATAAATTGTTGAGAATTTAAAAAGAAAAATGCTCTAATAATATCTGTCAAAACACAAAAAACAAGCTTTTTCAAATGTTAGAGACGTGTATAAATGTGCTTGACAGGTATTATTAGAGCATTTTTCTTTTTAAATTCTCAACAATTTGTTTAGATTGTTGTGATATAAAGTTGAATGTTTGAGAATATCTTTCAAAAATTTCCAAAGTCTACTGATGATTAGGGTAGCTCCTATGAAATTTCGACATATAGATAGCTGGGAAACATAGAAAACAAGCTATTTATAATTTTTTATTGGTATAAATGTTAGCAGCTAAAATAGCGAATAAAAAACTCAAACTGCTGTATTGCAACATAGTCATATCTCAAAAAATAAGCTTTTCGAGCTAAGAATGCAGAATTGTTAACAGTACTACATTTTATATTGTGCCAAAAATTTACTCATTTTACTTTTAACCGGTTACATTTAGGAGACATTTTCCAAAAAAAAAAAATTTTTCGAAACAAGTTTTTTGTAGTTATGACTATGTTGCAATAAAGGAGCGATATATTTTTACAAAAAGTTACAAATGTTGCTTTTCCCCTTTTACGAATACTTTACGGCGCTTATGCTTTGACTAGAGTTGCCAACACTGGTTACCACAATAGTATTGGTGCTTTTATTTCAATATTTAGTAAAATTCCTGTGAAAAGGTAATAAAAGCGAAATATTATTACACATGATTAATATTTAAATTAGTTCAAGTTTCTTTCGTTGTTGTGAAATATTTGTATATAAAATCATTTAATTTGATAAAGACTTTATTTCTAGATGCGTGTGAAGAGAATTATCAATTTGTGTTTCGCGTATTTTTTCTATAATATTTTTACATGAAAATGTTAATGAGCTGAAAATCAAAGTGCCAATAAAGTTTTAGTTTTAAAACACTTAATAAATAATTGTTTGCAGCATTTATTAGATAATTATTTGATAGTTAATGTGTGTACTTTGTAACAAAATATTTAGATTTTATAGTCGTAAGTGTTCAAAAGATTTGTCTTTTCCTGTTATTTTAATTGACTTGATAAATGCTTTTTAGCTGAGCAATAATTTCTTATTTTTATTTAACTTTTTATTTTTTTTGTTCAACAACAATTTGCATACAAACTTTGCTCAATCATTTTAGCTATTTTTAATTTATAAAATTGTAAAGTTTATGATCAAAGATCATTGTTTATGTCAGTTACTATTGAACTTTAAAAAAATAAAAAAGCGGACAAATAGAAATGTCGGCAAAAAGATTATGGTGCGCTATTCTGGGTTTAATTAGCGACATGATTTTAAAAATTTTATGTATTTTTTCGAACACTTTTTTTACTATTTACTATGCAAAGTGTTAACCATTTAGAGGTTTCAAAACCGCTGGTTTGACAAGGCTGATATGTGATAATCTGAAATTTGTTTTTTTCATTCATTTATGTATTGAATCTTCAAAATATTAAATCTGATATGTAATTAATTTTTTTTTAATTTAATTTTTTATATAGTTTCCTTGATCCATTTTTTCATTCGGAGTCTAGCTTCGATAGTGAACGAGACGTGTTTATTATGGATCGGAGTGTTATAATATAAAACCGGAGTAAGTACAACACCGGAATAAGTGGAAAGCGTGAATTTATCAGCCCAATTATGAATATTTTCTCACGGAATTTATTTCTCTCGGAATTTATTCCTCATGGAATTTATTTCATACATAAAGTACTTTTTTCAATTCAAATTGAAGAAAAAAAGCACAATTTTTGTCCGTAAGTATTGAAGAGTTGATCTCCGCTTAGTTGATCTTCTCAGCGAATGGAGAGAAGAAAAAATAAAAAACCTCATACTTAATTTTTGTTCATAATTGGAGGAAAAGGAAAAGTGATAACATTTCTACGGAATTTTTATTTATAATTGGGCTGATAGTTTACGAAATTAAACAAGAGTGTAGTATATTCAGCTGAGCCAAATCTACTATGTATATATGGACCGATTTCGGAAATATATTTCAATTTCTGAAAGAGCTTAGCTCTAGACAAAACATCTTCCAGTTTAATTTCTGCATATAACCCGAAAACACATGTAGGCATGGACAGGCATGTAAGCGTGGTTAAACGGCAGCGAAGCCCCAACTCCGCTCAAATATCATCTCAGTAAAAAATATCTAAAGATGATAATTGTTGCGGCTGCAACTGTGGTGGGCGAGCAATAATAAAAACAGCGGCTTCTTAATTTACAAAAAGATAAAATATTTATTCTTTGGCTGACTATGTGGTGGCTGCTGATCTGCCTTTCTGCTGCTGCTGTTTTATTATCTAATTAATACATTACAATATTTAAAAGGAAAATACAAAATTTCAAAATCACCCATACTCACTCAGCGCTGTCTTTCCTGGGCGTTGTTTTCATAAACTGTGTCGTTAATTTCAAACGACCAAACAATTACTACCGAGGTCGGTATTTACATACCGGTTATCGCAAGACAGTGACAGAGCTAAGTAAGTTACTATTTTACAGAGTTGCTATTACGAACCAGCGATTTTAATAAAAACAAAGACAAAGTAAATATAATTCAAAAAGACCGTTAAATCTGCAGTTCACAACAATAATACTACCACGAAGACGGATAGTAATCAGACCAATGAGCCAACAGCATCCAAAAAAACTTTTAAATCGCCACCAATATATATGAGAGAGCATACTTCTAGTGAGCTGGTAAAAGCACTTATTACGGCAATCGGCAAAGACGCTTTCAAGGAACATCAGTTAAGCATGGCAGCATTAGTGAAATAAAAATCCAGGTAAACCATTAAAATGATTACTGAAAATTGTCTGACATTTTGGAGCAGGAAAAACGGTCTTTTTACATTTATCAGCTTAAGAGTACTAAAGGTTTTCAGGGTGTTGTGTAGACTCTGATGATGTGAAAACTGAATTGGAAGATAAAGGATTTAAAGTTAAAAACGTAGTGAACCTTAGGGACCGTGAAAAGATCCATCAGCCCATGTTTAGGGTTGAACTCGAACCAGCGTATATTGTGCTAAAGAATCCAATTTATACCCTCAAATTCTTTTAGCATCGTAGGTTTACTGTAGAGGAGCCATATAAACGTTTAGGTGCCATTCAATGCCTAAATTGCCAAGAGTTTCGCCCAACTAAGGCTTAGTGCAAATTTCCCCCAGTTTGTGTTGTGTGTGGCGAACTCTACGGTACATTACTGCGCCAGAAGTCAAAGGCTGACTCGAGTGTTAAAAAATGCAGCAACTGTGGAGGTAACCATACTGCAAATTACAGGGGCTGCCCTGTCTACACTAACTTTAAGCGGACAATGACTAATAAGTCCTCAAGCTCTCTTAAGGTGGCTCAGTAGTCAAATAGCATTTAAACACATAATTTTCCCCACAGAGGCCAGTCAGCCAGCCATGTAAACTTTCAAAACTCCAAACAAGTTTCTTATGCTTGAAACAGGAGCCCAAGTCTCAAAACTCCGATCCAAATTTTAGCAACTTTGAGGTAACTCTGCAAACTCTTATTCAATCCATAAATACATTTACGGTTTCTATGACAACCATAATGCAGCAAATACTGAAAATACGATCCATTATTTTACAAGCAATTTTAAACAAATGAGTCGGTTTAAAATATATTTCTGGAATGCAAACGGCATCCGCCAACACAAAAATGAACTTGAGCACTTCCTTATGGAAAAGCAAATCGATATAATGTTGGTTGCTGAATCTCATTTGACAACCAACAGCTTTTTCAAAATTAATGGCTACATACTATATGACACTAAAGATCCCCGCTATATCCACTATATGACACTAAAGATCATGTGGAGTCTCAGACCATGTGGAGGCTCAGTTCTAATAAAATCTAGAATCAAGCACTATTTAGTGAATGAGACACGTGAAGAGTATCTCCATGCAACAAATATATGCACTGAACATTTTCATGGACAAATAGCTATTACTTAATTAAGAAAAATAAGAAATAAGGCAGAAGAAAGAACGGATTGAAAATGCAGATTTTATTTTTTAAAGAATATGTCATCCAGACGTTTTCTATTGAATCTGGTGGTACCTTCGTACCTCCAGATTCAAATGTCTCGCTATCTTGTGCAGAGATATCCGGCATTCACGAACCAACCTGGATGTCGTTTAGACCCAAGCTAGTGCATACAACGCTGCCTTACTACCAGTATTAGTACATATATCATGTGGTACCTTATCCAGTTAGCTGTCCTAATGTATATACATATGCAAGTATATACGAGTACATAGATACAAATTACTTCTTCGGAAACAATTTTTAAAATTTTATTTTTAATACATTTTTTCTGTGCTTCTCAAAAATCTTTAAGCTGCATTTGCTGCTTTTATATTTGATGCAAGTTTTAAAACGTAACCTTTGGGAAAATAATCACGACTCGAGTTTGTTTATTTTAAAAATTATTTATACTCTTGTGCTGAGTTCATCAGTTGCGTTGACTAATAAATTGAAAAACCCCCAGACCATGATATAATTGAGCATATAGTTGAGAAGAAAAAAAAAGTACCCAAGCCAATTTTAAACAAACAATAAGTAATATATCAAGTTGAATTTCACATTCTGATAAATTGGTCGGTTTCTTTCGATACATTTTTATTGCTGTTTATTTATGAAACTGCTGATTGCCAATAGAATTTGAATAAACAACAAAAGCAAAAAGTAAAAAAAATTATTAAACAATTGGAGAATTTTATTATTTGTTTAAAATAAATATCAAATAAAATAAAGAAGAAACCACAGACGGAGCATTTCGTTTTGAGCTGGGAAGCCATATTCAAAACATTTGCTTTTGGTTTTTATTTGTTTTGTATTTGTTTCCACAACAAAGCACATGATAGACTGATCGTTAAAATTGACTCGTCTAACCCACCAGCCAATTCATTGCAACAGCCAATCAACAGTTAAAAGCCAAGTTTAATTTTAAGTTGTCCGTACAACGTGACACGCATAAAAATCTTTATTGCAGAGCTTCTCTGTGTTGACAAATTTTTAGGTGATTTCATAGTGATCATAAAAGCAATGATGTATGAATTGAAAATGGAGAATACAAAAACAGAGATGGAAAGGAATGGTTTGATTTTTGGGAACATAAAGCAAATCGGTATACAAATGTAAAGCGATGCTCTTCAAAGATAATCGCACTTAATGAGAGTATCAATTTGTACATATTTTTCCTTCTGCTGCGATAACCTCAAAACTTTAGTTTATTTATACAAGGTGGCGCAAAAGTAATCCTCCTATCAGAAAATGCTATAAATTTCACGATTGACCCCTAATGTCAGTTCTGTTTTGATATTTGTGTATTAAGCACATGGGAAATACACGTTAATAAACAATGTTACGCTACACTGCTCCAGAACGCGGAATGTTGATGGAGATGATTTTTCATCAAAAATAATCATGAGTGATGCAGCCCATTTCCATCTTAGCGGGTACGTAAATAATCAAAATTTACGCTTCTGGCGCACTGAAAATCCACGTGTAACCTACGTAGAGCCATTACACCCGCTCAAAGTCAGTGTATGGTGTGCTGTTTTCGCTGGAGGAGTCATCGGACCGTTTTTCTTCGAAGACGTCGCGTGCCAAACGGTTACTGTGAATGGTGTGCGCTACAGAGCAATGATCAACGAGTTCTTTTTGCCGCAACTTGATGAATTGGGATTGGAAACCATGTGGTTCCAACGGGACAGTGCTACGGCACACACTGCACGTGCCACAACTGATATGCTGAAGGATGCATTTCCCGGGCGCCTAATCTCCCGTTTTGGCGATTTGCACTGGCCAGCAAGATCGCCCGCAGACTTCTTTTTGTGGGGCTTTTTGAAGTCGCGCGTTTATGTCAACAAGCCTCAGACTCTTGCAGCTCTTAAAGACAATACCCATCAAGAATGTGAAGACCTATTGCCAGAAGTTTTGGCCAAGGTGATGGAAAATGCTATAAAAAGGGCTAAAATGACAATCAACTGTGGCGGCGGCCACTAACATGACATCATGATACAAATAAACAAAGTAGCCGCTTCGCTACAACAATAAAAAAAACAACAGGTATTTTGTTTGTGTAAAAGGCGAATTCACACTTACGTTGTCAAAAGTAGTTGATAAAGACAGGTAAAAAAATTTAAATGGCGCCGAAAAAGGTAAACAAAACTTGACAGAGGAAGTGCCGCCATATTAACCGAATTCGCCTGAATTCGCCGATGCATCCACCTAATAATGAATTCGCCTCGCATGACATCATATTCTCGACTTGATGTAAAAAAATTAAAAGACCAAATAAAAATAATCCACAAGAAGAATCAAAGTTTTTCTTTTTTTTATATTACAGCCAAAAAACATCAGAAGATAATTTTTGCGCCACCCTGTATTTAATTTATATATTTAAAGAATGTAAGCCATAACAATAGTTAAACCCTAAAGTCATTTGTTTTTAGAAACCACATTAATTTTAACATTTCGTATGATTATTTTTTCATCTATACGCAGAATTACAGTTAGATTAAGGTTGATCGAGCTTTAAATGGATGCCGCGCAGTGTTGTCATATTTTCTTTTTTCAAAAAATATTTTATTTTCTGAAAAAAAAAAACTTTGTTTGATGTTTTTGATTCAATTTTATTAAAAACCATAAACAAGTTAGTATCACAAATTTCCAAAAACCTTTTTTTTTAATCTTTTCAGCACCTGAAAAAACCAGCAAAAAGAGATCTGACAACACTGGTGTCACATTGAAAATCAAATATGCGCTTTTTTAGATTTTATTAAGAATTGAAATAAAACAATGTTGGCCACCAAGAGAATGGTTATAATGTGCTTTATAAGAGAATCTGTTAGTATTGACATATTGAACAAAAAATTGTTTCGTAACACATTGCTGATGTTAGTAATCTAATATATAATAAAAAAAAAAAAAAATAGTTATGTTCGCACAGATACTAGATAAAGTTTAATGTGGTGTTTATGGGACACGAATGAGTGATACGTCTAGAAACTTGAGTATATTTAATACAAATTCGTATCCCATAAACACCATATAAAATTTCAACAAATTAATTAAAATAGTCGTCGACAGTTCTTATGTACAAGACTAGAATCGCAAATTTCAATACTACGTTCGAAACAAACGGAAATAACAGCATATATACTATCAGTATGCTGAACTATAATTTGACGAGACGAGACACTACCCTTAAAATATTTTCATTTGATTCCCGAACGTAGCAAAAAATTGCTTGATCGAAATGAATATTGCTTTAAAAAGTTTAAGATCTTCAAATTGTTGCCATTTTAATTGCAATTAGGAAAGTAATTGGTTATAGTAATAAAATAATATGTAATAATAAACGCAATAGTCATGTGTATTTCTAATAAAAAAGTAAGTTTAAAGAGTTTTCGCTGTGTGTCAATACGAAAAAGCGCTTTTCATTACCTAAATAACCGTATTTTTTCGCCATGGCGTTTTTTTATTTTTCATTTTTTTTTGGAAAAAGCGCCAAAATAGTGCTTTTTTATATATTTACTTCATGCATTTCGTAAGAAGTTTGTGCTAAATTTTGTATTGACTCGATATTGAATGATATTGTTAAGAATTTTTATCACATCTAACCCAGTGTGCAGCTGTTGAAATGCTTTTTATAAATGTACAACACATTCATACAAACAAGACAAAATTAATCTTATTTTATATTGAGAAGAAAGTTAAACTAAAACAACTGAATGTATTTAAAAAACGGTATTTGTATTTTTAAAATTTTCTTTACATAAAATGTTTGGTCGATACTTCAAAGTTCTAACAGAAAACCACATACATATTTTCATATAATATTTCGATCAAACATAACAAGCATACAATAGAATATGTAACAATTACATTACAACAATTAAAAACATAATACACAAACAAACAAACATACATGATTTAAAGTACGTAAAATTCCAAGTAAATCAGTTACAAATGATGCAGTTGTCATTCTTGCATTCTTAGTGTTTCGTTTTATTATTGGTTGTAGTTGTCACTTGCTTATTGTTCACAAGCATATGTGTGTGTATACGTGTATATGCCTAAAAATTATATATGTATAGGGTGTTTTTTTAAGCTAGATAGAACTTTAAATTGTAAAAAGTAACACAAAAAATTAAATTTTGATGAAACATTTTTTTTATTTGTTTCAGTATACTCTGACAAATCATCATGAATAGACTCACGCTTGAACAACGCTACGAAATTATCCAAATTTACTTTGAAAATCAGTCGTCGATTCGCGCAACTTATAGACGCAAAATTGTGTTCAGCGATGAGGCGCATTTTTGGCTTAACGGGTTTGTTAATAAGCAAAATTGCCGCATATGGAGTGAGACCAATCCACAAGAGACCCTACAGACTCCATTACATCCAGAAAAATGCACTGTTTGGTGCGGTTTTCATGCTGGTGGCATCATCGGACCTTATTTCTTCAAAAATGAGGCCGGAGCTCGCGTTACGGTCAATGGAGATCGTTACCGCACCATGATCAATGATTTTTTGTTTGAAAATATGGATGACATTGATCCGGAGGAGATGTGGTTTCAACAGGATGGCGCTACGTGTCATACGGCGAACGCAACCATCGACTTACTGAAATCAAAATTTGGCGATAAGTTGATTTCGAGAAATGGACCTGTCAATTGGCCTCCAAGGTCGTGCGATTTGACACCTCTCGATTATTTCCTGTGGGGCTACGTGAAGTCACTGGTTTATGCTGATAAACCAGCAACAATTGACGCCTTGGAGGCCAGCATTGTTCGTGTTGTTCGTGACATACGGCCAGCAGTGCTCGAAAAAGTGGCCCAAAATTGGACGTCCAGAATGCGCTTCGTCAAGAACAGCCGCGGTGCCCATATGCCCGAAATCATTTTCAAATGTTAATGTCACGTATTGATCTTTCGAATAAAAAAAAATTTTGATTACAATTTAATTTTTTGTGTTATTTTTTACAATTTCAAGTTCTATCGAGCTTAAAAAAACACCCTATATATTTGAGTTTAGCATTATGAATCACTAGAAAGATCGTGACGAGTGTAGAAGATAGTAATGAAGTTTAAATAGCAGGCAGGTCGGCGGCAACGAGTCAATTTTAAGCTTTTTGCAAGAAAGTCATAAGTCAAAGTAAGCAAGTCTAGTGCTTTGGCGCACAGTTATATCAAGTGAAAATAAAGTTGTGAATTATTTAAAATTTCTGTGTGAGTCATTTATTCATTTGCAATTGATGTATCTACAAAACCGTTTTTAGAGGAAAAACGTAACAATATTGTTATCTTGTATTTTATATATCTATAAGTCTGCCGAGAAATCAATATCAAAAGTTTTGAAAACTAATTAATTAAATAATTGTTGAATTCAGAAGCTCAGTCGTGTCGTGTATCGATGTATTTGGAGAGAAAATTTCAAACACAAAAGCAAAAACAATTTCCAAATATATTTTTTGTGAGTTTAATGTTTGTGTTTGAAATTGTCTCTCCAAATACATCGATACACGATACGACTGAGCTTGCGAATTCAACAAATATTTAGTTGCTTTTTCAAAGGCCCTTATATCGCTCCTTTATTGCAACATAGTCATATCTCAAAAAATTAGCTTTTTGAGTTAACAATGCAGAATTGTTAACAATACTACCTTTTATAAAATTGATTCAAATTACTTTACAACTATTTCCTTTAGGAGTTTTTACCTAAAATTTTTTTCTAAAACTTGTATCGAAACTAATAATTAGAAATCTTTTTTTTTCTCGAAACAAGCTTTTCTTAGTTAAGACTATGTTGCAATAAAGGAGCAATGTACAAACGAAACGCATCCATGCGCTTATTATAGAGATTATTGATTTTGAAAACAAATTTGAAAAGATTTTTACGAGAAAGTAGTTGAACCATTGGATTAAGCTACATATGAGTACATAGTTCTAAAAATATATAATGAAAAATAATATTATCGACTTTAGTCATTATCTTATAAAGTTTTTCTTTTTTGAATGTAGAAATGAAAGATTTTTAATTATGATGATTCTTTTCAAATCAAAAATTAAAGAGAATGTCACTTGTTACCTTGAACTCGTTAATTTGTACAAAATAATGGCGTAGAACGGAAGACACTTGCTGTAAAAATTATAGCATTCCATCTGATGTAAGTCCAAATGTTAATAGCCAAAATACTTATGTATAAGAATTTGAAACCTTATATTCAAACAGCAGGAGATGAGCATGACTTGAAAGCTTACAATTTTATTTTGATTACATTTGACCACATTATAATCTAAAACACTACTTTGTATATTAAAAAGTAAGCGCTAAATATATCCAGCTGTTTTGAAAAAAAAAAACAAAAAAGATTGTTATCAAAGTTTTCGGCTGTTTGTTAGTTATAAGGTTACTTACTTGAAAACAAAATTCTATTAATAGCTATTTATTTATTTCAGCTAAATGGTTAATAACAGCTGAGAAATCAGTATAACAAGGAAATAGATAGAATTAATATAACAAAAATTTCATTAGAAAACTACAAACAGTTATAAATATAATCACTAGAGTTTAAATACAAAATAAGTCTTCAAGAAAGAAAGTTCAAGTGAAATGTTCACAAACACTACTCCCTCTTTCCCCCTCCTCATAACCTATTTTCCTAGTTCTGGTACAATGCGCTGCATCCCCTGAGTACTGGTCCAAGATAAAAAAAGTCTTCTCTTAGTAACATGAATATTGTCAGATAAGTCGATGAGATCATAAAATCTGTTTATTTCGCCACAAACTTTACGGAAAGGATCAAAATTTAAGAAGTTTGATCGATGAAATTGAAGATACAGTGGAACGTATGATCTTAGCTGTCTGTTAGGTATATTGATGTTTATTCTATCGCGAAGATGAATTGAACCAGTATCCCCTTGTAATAACTTTAAAAAGAATAATATATTTGATGTAATTCTTCGGCTTTTCAATGTTGGGAAGTTAATGAAAGCTAGTCGGCGGCGGTATGATGGTAAATTCACTGCTGGGTTCCAGTGGAGATGATTAAGACAGAACAGCAGGAATTGTTTTTGGACTGATTCCACCTTTTTTATATAAAAGCTATATTGCGGATCCCAAATTACTGAGCAGTATTCAAGAATAGGTCGCACCAGTGTAGTAAATAGATTTTTGGTGATGTAAGGATCTTTAAATTCCTTTCGCCCAGCGTTTAATAAAATATAAAATGTTTTTTCCTAATGTTTTTTAGGAAACCGAATTAAGCACTTTATAATTCGTTAGCAAGTTTAAGTTAATCAAGTTATAACTTAAACAAATTGTAGGGCACGATGGAAAAAACACTTTTCGTTATAATGAAAACACAACTCCTTCGCTTCACAATTACTTGGCAATTCCTTCGCCCAGCGTGTAATAAAATATAAAATAGTATTTGCTTTGTTGACAGCAAAAGTGATGTGAGAGTTAAAATTAAGTTTTTTGTCAAAGTGGACTCCAAGATCTAAAGTAGTGTCAACAGTTGTAAGTTCTGTACCATTAATGAAGTACTTAGTTGAAAGAGGTGAATATCATGTGAAAGTCATCGATTTGCATTTACTTAGATTTATTTCCATGAGGTTAACTTTGTTTACACCAATTAAATAATCTATTTAAATCAGCTTGTAGAATTAAATATTTATTAAAGTTAAATTAAAAACTGTAACTTTAATTGTCGATATAAGTTTTTACACAGGTATTTAATATAACCAGCAAGCTGAGAGCCATTTAAATTGTAATGAACTTTCACCAAACTTCAAAATAACATGTATATCTTAAAATAACATGTATAATTTATTTATCTTTTACTTTTTTTTTATTGCTTTCTAGCGCCTTTCGAGTAACTTCACAGCGCGTTTTGGCTGTAAATAGTTGACAACTTTGCTAGTATGAAAGATTTTAAGGCACTGAAATACATGCACTCGCTTCTTCAGTGATGCCAGAATTTTTTGTCGAACAATCTGCATTTCCCAAGTATAAAATCTTAATTTTAAGAAACAAATCTTGAAATTTTTTTTTTTAAATTAGTTGTATATGTAAAGGACTATACAAAGTGCTTGGCAAATATGCTAAAATTTTACGTTTGTACAAACATTTTGCGTTGTTTATGGGAGTGTTTACCTTTTTGCACAAATATTTGACATATTAAAAATTTTAGATTTTTGTGCAAACATGTGGATGTTTGTCAAACCGATTGTGTTGTGTAGCTCTCAATGTTTTCAGTGAAATTTCGTAGAATGAAATGTCAAACAAAATAGATCAAGAAAAAAAGTGTTCTTGTTAGAATTTATATATAATATTTGTTAGAATTATAATAACTGAATTTAGAGAAAACGAAATATATTGAGGCGAAGCAAAGAAATGACAATAAAAACAATTTATATTTCGCGGAATTCATATGGCGAACCAACACAAGTGTCGTCTAGTCTCATTGAAAACAAAAAACAATGTGAACATGTGTGTATATAGTGTGCGACAGATTTGAAATCAAAAGGTAAAAATTTATTTCAATTTTATTCGAATACCGAGCATCAAAAATCTTAATTTTGAGAAAAAAAATCTTGAAATCTTATTTTACTTAAAAAATCTCCCAAATTAAAATAAAATCTTCATTCTGGCAATGCTGCATACAACTAAATAGACTTGTGTCATTTATGAATGCGTTACTTCATCCGAATGATTCTTACAAGTGAAAGAAGGAAATACTTCAGTATTCTTTCGACACTTTCTTTCCTTTCATAATTCTAACATCAAATACTCGTACTATCAGCGCCAAGATAGTATGTAAAACAGAGCGATCTCCGTCCTGCCAATTAACCCTTGATGACGACCTAAGTCATGCTGGGACTTTCTAATGTTTCATTTGCTACAACAAATGAAGGACTTCTATCCCAGTATACCTCAGAAGGCAGAATGCCCCGAGTAGGAATATGGCAGTTCAAAACTTTTAGACACTGACATATGTCTATATTATAACTATATTTTTTTAACTTTAAATCCTTTAATCTCTTAAATTTAAAATGCGTGATTGATGGATGTTAGGATCACATTTACATTTAATTGTAACTGAGAAATACCTTCATCTCAACAACAGCCGTAAAATTTTTCAACTTAGTAATTGAACTTCTTTAAGTGCCTGAAACATTTGAAAACAAAGCACATTCGTGAAACTTTAAAATAAATAAACATTCAGCTCAAAACTGATGACAATCAAGTCAAAAGAAACTTAAGGCCAATTTTATATTTTAAAATTTATTTTTGGCGGCAATTTGTCAATATTTTTTTTGAAATATTTTTTCTTTTTTGGTTTTGTTAAAAAAACGATGATTGGGGATTTTGAACATATGCGAATAATTGATTGACTTGAAACGGCTGACAGTGAATTGTTCATGACTTGAGTTTTAAATGATGATCAAGGAAAATATACTTGTATAATAGCAAGACCAATTAGAAATACTTAAGATTTTGTTGAAAAACTAGATGCGTACATAAACAGATCTATTTAGTTAATTTGAGCTTAAAGATAAATTAAAGTAGATACCAGACTAACTGCAATACGCCCCCGCAGCTGGCTCTTTGTCTCTGAACACTCCCTATTAGTCTTGAAATATTTTGAAATATTAGACCATGTTAAAACTTAATACATTAAAATTATAGATTTGGTTCGTGTTTATTAATAAAAGTTCGGGGCCTGATCGGTTCATGCCGGACGCATGGGCAGAAAAGCATCATTTTTGAGCATCGCCAATTTTCCCCTAATCAGTGGATAGGTGGGCCTGCAAAGCTAAAAACATAATCGGATATATCTTCTAATCTGTAATGAGAACAGTATTGAAAAATTTAAGCTTGATGACGATACATTGATTTTTTACGTGGACCCAAAATAGGTCAACTTGAGGAAAAAAATGTATTCCCGACTCTTTTAAATTTTCATAATCTGCAAATCTACAGAATATTATTTTTGTAAAATGTGTATTATAGAAACACGTATAAAGGGAAATTAGTTTTCTTTATGCATTAATGACGTACACTAAGTGGATTCTTTCGTACAAAATGGACATATAAGAATCTTCAACAAAATCAACGAAAGCTTCTACTAAATGCAAAGAACTTGGCGTTTTTAGGACAAAAAGTCTTCAAACCTGTAGAGGTTTTTGAAGAGGAAAAATCTGTAACATGAAAATATATCTGCATTTCTGGCAACACACAATAGGAATACACGTGGAAAAAAATACAATATTCTTGAATTATATGGTTGGTACCGATAATTTTATATTGTTAAATTTGAAACGCCATTGACATGCGATTTTATAAATAACCAAAATATATTCTCGTTTAATATTGTTATAGTTGTGAACAACCACAGTCTTAGTAAAAGTTAGCATAATAATGTCATACCCAACCCTGTTATTATGCCAACCATTATATTATATAACAATATTCATTTCATTAAAAAACCATACTAACGTCATAAATGATAGCTTTATTGATACAGAATCATATTTTTGTCCTCCTGCACCATAATAATTAAATAAACGACATTCCTGGATAAACCATACTTTGTTTATTTACAACTAACTATTTCATATAATATACATATATATAATAATATAAAATAAAACTATAAATGATTATAATATAGTTTTTAAATAATTAAGAACAATTCGCAAAATATAATCAGGTGTCACAATTGCAAATGATTTTGACTTCAACTGGTTTCAGCATCTACTAGCTAGAATAAAAATAAGTTTGTTAAGTATTTTGTCAACAATTCTATATTTAAAAATCATATATAGCCATATTAATATGGTTGGATGTAACATAGTACGGTTGTTACGAATAATAGTATGGTTAGTCATAAAAATTATTTTGGTTGTAACAATAGTATGGTTGAGCAGAACCATAATATGGTTGACCGACAATATGGTTGTCATTTTAACCTACCTTTTGATTTCTGCATACGCTTTCTGTGCATTTTCGCACAGTTCTAATTTTCTGCTTTTTTTTGCTTTGGTTTTTAGATCAACACAAAATTTTTTTAATTTAAAACAAAAAACATATCCTTTTTATAACAAAATCACAAAACTAGCCGCAAAACTAATGTTGACAATTGAAAGTTTATTCTGTGAACTTATATATGTTAAATGTGAGTAATTTGCAAACAAAAAAAAAACTGCGAAGCCATTTTGCTTGTCTGCAGTAACACCCAAGGTCTGTGGCAGGAATCGAACCTGCGACACGAACTTGCGAGGTCGAGTACTCTGCCAACTAGCTATCGAGGCACTCTTCATTCCTTTCCAAGCTCTCCATTAGCTTTGTTAAAATATAACTGAAATGCCTCAAATTATTATATTACAGTCGGTCTAATCTGGTTCTCACAATCATTAAGGTAGGCCAAAGTTTTCCATAGTAACAATATTTCCCTCTATATTATCCAAAGCGCTGAGAAAAAAACTGGTGGCGAATATGTGAAAATTCTTATTGATATCACCTGACTAGTGTAAAATGAATTCTCCCTGGGCAAAACAATTGAAAGCTGAATTACAGTGTTGCAAAATTATAAACACTTTAATAGCCGTAGTTTCTAGCGATTTTAGCTTTTAAAGGGTGTTTTTTTAAGCTAGATAGAACTTTAAATTGTAAAAAGTAACGCAAAAAATTAAATTTTGATGAAACATTTTTTTTATTTGTTTCAGTATACTCTGACAAATCATTGAATTGAAGCCACGAGACCATTGTATGCGTCGTTCTTTCGCCGATTGGGCTCTAGAGCAGTTGGCAACTGACCCGTTGTTTTATCGCAAAATTGTGTTCAGCGATGAGGCGCATTTTTGGCTTAACGGGTTTGTTAATAAGCAAATGGAGTGAGACCAATCCACAAGAGACCCTACAGGCTCCATTACATCCAGAAAAATCCACTGTTTGGTGCGGTTTTCATGCTGGTGGCATCATCGGACCTTATTTCTTCAAAAATGAGGCCGGAGCTCGCGTTACGGTCAATGGAGATCGTTACCGCACCATGATCAATGATTTTTTGTTTGAAAATATGGATGACATTGATCCGGAGGAGATGTGGTTTCAACAGGATGGCGCTACGTGCCATACGGCGAACGCAACCATCGACTTACTGAAATCAAAATTTGGCGATAAGTTGATTTCGAGAAATGGACCTGTCAATTGGCCTCCAAGGTCGTGCGATTTGACACCTCTCGATTATTTCCTGTGGGGCTACGTGAAGTCACTGGTTTATGCTGATAAACCAGCAACAATTGACGCCTTGGAGGCCAGCATTGTTCGTGTTGTTCGTGACATACGGCCAGCAGTGCTCGAAAAAGTGGCCCAAAATTGGACGTCCAGAATGCGCTTCGTCAAAAACAGCCGCGGTGCCCATATGCCCGAAATCATTTTCAAATGTTAATGTCACGTATTGATCTTTCGAATAAAAAAAAATTTTGATTACAATTTAATTTTTGTGTTATTTTTTACAATTTCAAGTTCTATCGGGCTTAAAAAAACACCCTATATGTGAAATAAATTACTTTCAACTTATTATAACAAATAAATGTATTTTGTGAAAATGTATTTTTGAGCCACATGTATTTGGGATGCAAAATACGTTTAAGTTACGTATTTGTAATACAAAATGCTTTCGGGCCTTGTATTTGAACTACAAAATACGTATTTGTATTTCAAATACAGCCCAGCCCTGACTATACAAAGCTGGGAATGGGCTTACAAGACATGATTTTTTGTGTCTAAATTGAATAAATGCCCCATTTATTAATACAGTAAGGAGTTATTCAAAAACCATTTGTTTTCGGGCTAAAATCACCAAGTAATCAGCCGAAATTATGCCCAAGCTTTCACTCTCACGTGACTGAAAGATCAAACTAATTACCATTATGCGTAATTGACACAACAATTATCGTGTATTAAAATATCTACAGAAAATTAATTAAACACTTGTTGACGTGTTTATTTAAGCATTCGACATTTTTACTCCGCTTAAACTGTGTTTGAATTAATCTTATTAAAGTTGATTTTTGCTCAAATTAACTTAAGGTCAATTGTTAGTTTAATTCGTTTGCATTTGCTCTTAACTTTATTAAATGAGTTGTAGCCAATTCGCAGTTTTTGTCTACAATTAACGCTTTAAAAATTTGCTCCAATTCACACATTCAAAACTGAAAGAATACAGACAGACAAGAGTTACCATTAACATACCTTGTTTTTTTTTACTACTCTTTTCAAACTGCATTCTCATGATGTAGTTAAACACAAGACAATTAAATTCTTAATTGATTAGAATTTATAACCTATCAAAGTAATTTCAGTATAAATATTTTTCAGAAGTACAGCTGCTGTACGAAAAGTAGCACTTGAGGTAATGCATATACCTTTACTTCCATTTAGTAACCGAAAAATAGCGGCTTCTGAAAACCGAAATAAAATAAACAAAAAAATTGGCAGAGAGTCAAACCAGTCCACACAATTTCTTCTTATATCCTCCCATGACTATTTAACTACAAATAAAATTTACTCAAGACTTGACTGGATGCACTCTATTCATTCCATACATTAACTGAAAGAGTCTCGATTGCGTTTAAGTCAGGCAATTGATCAAAGCTTTTCATTGACTGACTTTTTGTTTATTATATTTTGGGTTTAATCAAAGATACCAAATCGAAAACATTACCATTGGTCCACCCAAAATGCACGGTGTTCATTGTAAATCAAAAGAGTTCAGAGAATTATTTTAATACTTTTTATTATAATAAAAGGATTTGTGGCGATTATGTGTGAAACGAAATATCGTGGCTCGCCACGGCTTCGGTGGCTTAGCTTTATCCGATGGTCCCCAATTTCAATGACTCTAATAATGACATTATTAGGTTTAATATCGTTAATATGCCGAATTATTTCATCATGTCTCCCTTGAATTAATTTAGGATTTTTGATATAAACTTTTTTAAATATCCCCAACGAAAACGAAAACTTGTGTAGTCACATGACCGGTGGCGGTCAATTATTATCGCGATGATTTCCTATAACGCGGCCATTGAAATTCTCACCCAAAAGAGACGTTGTTTTGCTGGATATGTGGCAGGTCCATAGTCTTAATTTCTGATTACATGAAATCCTTTATCGGTTCGAGATAGCGCACACAATTCACTGTAACTGCTTGGCTTCGCCTGTCCATAAACCCAACGAACACTAATTTTTTGTGTATGCAGCAATCAATCATAGATTCTAATGACTCCACTGGGAGGAAAGTGAACTTCGTCACTCATGACGAAGTGGACGAAATGCATTTTGAATTAGATTTTTGGTTTGTACTTTTGTACATCGGGTTTTAGTTCAAGTTTTTCTTTTCTTAAGAAGGATTTTTTTACAATACAAATTTAAATTTTTTCAATAATTTTTGATGCATGCATTTTGATTTGGGCGCCCATTTTCGTTAAATGTTTCAACAAGCTTAACCCTCATCCTGTATTAAAGGGTCAAAATTATCCAATCTATTTATATATAAAATTTTATTTTTTTAGGTTTTTTCACAAAGAATATATGAAAAAACTTACACATTTGGTACTATTGGGTCAAAATTGCCCAATGCCATAAAATTACTGCGCGAATGCGATACGGGTTAAGTAACAGAATATTTTTGTATTTACATCATAGTAAAGAAACCTAAAACTATAATAAAGTATTGCTATTGGAAAACAACACAAGTGTTTTTTTTTTCGTTTACAAATAGTGACAAAACTAAACAAATCTCTGGGTAAGGAGAATTATTAAAATACAGCTTGTTCAAAAGACAGCAAACGCTGTATACTGAAAGAATTATGCGCCATATATTTAATGAAACTGTTTCATTACATATTTTTCATTAATCCAATGAAAACTTTTCACAATATGCATGAAACTTCATATATATTATGAAATAGTTCCATCAGAATGGTTTGATTAAGTTTCATAGTTTCATTAAAAAAAATCATTGGATTTATGACGACAACAAAATTTAATTTTTTTTAAATTTTGGTAAGATATATTAATGGGCATTTATTAATCTTAAGCTACAGTTTAAAAAATGTCAAGTTTTTTTTATTAAAATGTAAGTTTTATGAGTTTCATAATTCCAATGAAATAGAATCCATTAGATCAATGACAAATAAATTTCTGGCTACCGAACTTGGGTATGTATGTACATATGTCTATGTACTCAAATCAGCATAATAATAGTTTAAAAAATTTAAATACCAGTGTGTTGAAGTCATTTGAATTAGTATCGGGTGGTTAAATTTCAAGGGCCGATGTTGATTTTGAATAAAACATAAACTATTTAGGAATTTATTGTAATTTTATTTTATTATGATATATTTGTATTACTCAATATTGTATGGAACAAAATATGAGCCAAATGGGCGCTGCGACCACGGCGGCACACCTCCATCCGATGGTCCAAATTTTCGATGACCCTGAGGCATAATGGAGGTTCTATACCGTTAATGTGCTGAATTATTTCATCCTTTAGCTGTTGAACTGTTGCTGGCTTATCGACGTACACCTTTTCTTTCAAATAACCCCAAAGAAAAAAGTCCAACGGTGTCAAATCACATGATCTTGGCGGCCAATTGACATCGCCATTACGTGAGCTAACGCAGCCATTGAATTTGTTGCGCAAAAGAGCAATTGTTTCGTTAGCTGTGTGGCAAGTGGCACCGTCTTGCTGAAACCATATATCGTCTACATCCATATCTTCCAATTCGGGCCACAAAAAGTTCGTTATCATCTCACGATAGCGAACACCATTCACTGTTACTGCCTGACCGGCCTCATTTTGGAAAAAATACGGCCCGATGATGCCTCCAGCACATAAACCGCACCAAACAGTCACTCTTTGTGGGTGCATTGGTTTTTCGACAGTCACTCTTGGATTCTCATTCACCCAGATGCGGCAATTCTGTTTATTGACGAATCCACTGAGGTGAAAATGTGCCTCATCACTGAAGATGATTTTCACGATATGCATTTTGATTTGAACGCCCATTTTCATAATAAGTTTGGATAACTTTAACAAGTTGTTGGATTATGTATCTCTCCATGGTTCAAATTGAGCTAGTCTGAAATAGAGAAATGTCAAATAAAATTTGGAAAAAAACTTGGCGTTTAGGTGTGGTTCACATTCATCATCGGCCCTTAAAATTTAACCACCCTTTAAAATCTGTTTTATTTGGTGAATACTTGTTCAACATTTTCTATTATCATAATTAGGTACAATTTCACAAAAGCAAGGAATAATATTGTTTGTGTAATGAAATAAAGTATCAATGAATAAATGAAATAATTCCACCGATCCTATTACGTACATGTGTGAACTTATTTTATTAATGTGTGTTATGATATTATTTCATTAAACAAATGTAATTATTTCATTGATTTAATGTAAATTTTTCAGGTGCTCAATGAATAATAAAATTAGATAAATGAAATAACGTCATTGACCTTATGAAGGAGTTTCATATTTTTAATGAATATATTACATTAGTACAAAGAAGTTATTTCATTAAATAAATGTTACTTTTTCATTAATTTAATGTACAGTTTTCATGTGCTTTATGAAATTGATTCTTTGATCTAGAGAAATTATTTCACTAATCATATGATTTGTCTTTCATACTTTTAATGAAAATAAGTCATGTTTCTTATTAAAATATTTCATTACTTTTATGAAGATTTTCATTAAAATAATCTAATGAAATTTGTTTCATTATTTCTATGAAAAGTTACAATGGTTGAAAAATAATGAAAAAATTCATTAAAGTAATGTCAAAATTCAGAGAATTTCTGAACAAAATTTTTTCAGTGTATGAGTAATTGTTTCCTAAGAGAAGTATTGGACAAGTGTGGTATCAGAAGAGTGCGTTTGTTTATTTCGCGTGTAAATTTCGTAATTTCCGCAAAATTTTTGAAAAATTCCAGCGTTTCTTTTGTTGAAGAGTATGTTTCACAAACAAATATTTATTTACGCCAATATTGGAGTAGGCTTACTTTTTGTCTGCTCTTTTTCGTCGTATTTCTATAAAATTGTTTGAGAAAAATATTTTCTATACTAATTTATTTTCTTTTTTTTTTGATTGTGCAACGTAAACATTAAATCAAACTAAAAAGAGTGAATTTCTTCATAAATGCTTAAGTAAATAAACAATTTATTGAAATTTGATTGAAATTGAGTTTTAAATGGTTTTAATCAAATATCAAATCAACTTTCGTTAAAATTAAAAATAAATAAACAAAAAGCAAATTATACAAAATAAAGTATTGAATTTGAGCCGTCAACAAATGCAGAACGATCAATAAAGTTTATGATCGTTTCGCTTCTGCTTACGATCAAATTCAAAAACTTAATAAAACGAATTGAAAAACGAAAAAAACTAAAAAAACCACATAGACGGACAGTGAAAATTGAAAGCTTTTTTTCTAATACTAAAAAATTTTAACACAAAACAAAGACATTAAACATGTGAAGTGTAAAAATATTTAAGGGAGAAGAAAACAAGAAACACACGAAAAATTTCAATCAGTTACTTGTTCTTCTGCCTCTTCTCAAGTGATTCAGTTTTGAAGAAAACAATTCTTTTTCAATATTTGCTTAAGAATTTATTGAAAGTTTTACAAAAAAGAAAATATGCTTTAGGCTGTAAATGTGCAAATCATTAAAAGCAGTTTTAAAGTGGACTTACCGAATATTACTCTGTTGCATTACAGTGGGTGGGAAACCGAAAAGCGCTGAAACGAAAACAAAAATTGTTCTTTGAAATAAATAAGTCCGTGATAAGGTGTTTCACTGTTTTTAATGCACATTCTACTCGTTTGCTTTTAATTATTTGAAAAAAAGTTTACATCGCTAATTTGTTTTTGGTGTGCGACAAAGGCGCAACAGCTCCGCGGACAGCTTCTGCGAAGGCAATTAAATTTGCGCTCGTTTCTGGGCTGTGCCCCCTCTAATATACAAATACAATAAAGAAAGAAAATTTCCACTAATGACCACTGTCTACTATCATCATCAGAGGAAGCACCAACATAAATATTTAGGTTAACCAAACAACTGTGTGGTCAAAACTGAGAAAATAAAATAAAAAACAACATCAAAACCCTTTTAAAACAGCCAAAAAAATAATGGCCAGTTCGTAAATAAACAGATGCAGACATTTAATAAAATAAACATTTTCTTTTATATTCGTCTTCCTCCACTCCATCTTCCGAGAGTGAACCATAAACATAAATCCATGTAAAGATGTCTGGTAGAGTGTGTTGTTTGTTATGTATCTGATTGCGATTTGAATTGAATATTTTTATTATTTTTTTGTTTTCTGTTGTGGAACAGACCACCAACATGTCAGCTCACACGTTGCGGAACATGATCATACACAACAAATAAACAGTAACAACAACAAATAATTTTAAATCGACCTAAAACTGAAAGCCCCTACAAGTAAATATTCATATGAGCAACATAAAAATGTTGTTTATTTTCGAAAGCATCATCAGCAACGTCATCATTAGCAACAACAACATCATTTCCATGAACAACATGAAGATTTTTTTAACCAATAATTTTAATTTCTGGTACTGTTTTTATTACTGCAGGGCTGAAGAATTTTCTCAGTGGCACTTATGCACAGTGGGTAAGAAAGTGCAAAAATATGTATAACAATATACACTGAAAAAATTTTGTTCAGAAATTCTCTGAATTTTGACACTATCTTTTATGAATTTTTTCATTATTTTTCAACCATTGCAACTTTTCATAGAAATAATGAAACAAATTTCATTAGATTATTTTAATGAAAACCTTCATAAAAGTGATGAAACATTTTAATAAGAAACATGATTTATTTTCATTAAAAGTATGAAAGACAAATCATATGATTAGTGAAATAATTTCTCCAGATCAAAGAATCAATTTCATAAAGCACCTGAAATCTGCACATTAAATTAATGAAAAAGTAACATTTATTCAATGAAATAACTTCTTCGTACTAATGTAATATATTCATTAAAAACATGAAAATCCTTCATTAGGTCAATGAAGTTATTTCATTTATCTAATTTTATTATTCATTGAGCACCTGAAAAATTTACATTAAATCAATGAAATAGTTACATTTGTTTAATGAAATAATATCATAACACACATTAATAAAATAAGTTCACACATGTACGTAATAAGATCGGTGGAATTATTTCATTTATTCATTGATACTTTATTTATATCTACTATGCCTTGCTTTTGTGAAATTGTACCTAATTATGATAAAAGAAAATGTTGAACAAGTATTCACCAAATAAAACAGATATTATTAATTCAAATGACTTCAATACACTGGTATTTAAATTTTTTAAACTATTATTATGCTGATTTGAGTACATACACATATGTACATACATACCCAAGTTCGGTAGCCAGAAATTTATTTGTCATTGATCTAATGAATTCTATTTCATTGGAATTATGAAACTCATAAAACTTACATTTTAATAAAAAAAAACATGACATTTTTTAAACTGTAGCTTAAGATTAATAAATGCCCATTAATATATCTTACAAAAATTCAAAGAGTTTAAAAAAAAAATTAAATTTTGTTGTAGTCATAAATCCAATGATTTTTTTTAATGAAACTATGAAACTTAATGAAACCATTCTGATGGAACTATTTCATAATATATATATGAAGTTTCATGCATATTGTGAAAAGTTTTCATTGGATTAATGATAAATATTTAATGAAACAGTTTCATTAAATATATGACGCATAGTTCTTTCAGTGTACTACACGTAGAAAAAAATATATGGTTGATACCACAACATTCTGAGGGCACCATATTATTGTTGAATTATATGATTGTACCCAATAAGAGTATATTGTTATTTATATTTAAAACGTCATAGCACACCACAGTATTGTAAAAGAACATATAATAAGTAGTCATATTATATTTGGGCTTAAAATTTTTATAATAATAAGTAACCACGGAAATAATTAAAGTTACAAATTAATTGTCATACCCAACCATATAATTATACCAACCGTTCATAATTTTATCATATACAACCATATTACTTCAGTAATTTGCAGCGGCGCTGTGACTAACTATAACGACTTATGACTTCACATAAGAATCTGCCGCATGGTTAACAAAGAAACACCTAAAAAAATTTTAACTAATACAGTTAGTTGAGGCAAACAGTTAACCTGTGAGAGCGAGACGCAAAACTCTCGAAGGCCAAACAACTACAACAAGCGTGGCCACACTTAAGAAATAATTAAAATCGCGATGACGCAAGAGCAGTTGTCCAGCCCAGAGCTGCTATACGACTGTAAAAAATAAAAACCTCAAGTAACCCGATTTTGGCTTGACCCATTTTACTCAGTTCAAATGTTTTTTATTCGCACAGGTTTCATGCTGGATAAGAATAGCGGACATGTTTTCCATGAGCGAGCGAGAGACAGATAGTGGTTTGACAAGATGTTCGAGAAACCCTTTATATATGAAATAAATAAAAAAATACTTTTCGACAACCGTATTTTCAATTGTGATCATACTCTTTTCAAAACTTACTTAAGTTACATTTGTTTGGCAGGGTAAACTTTTTTAAGCTTAAAAATTAAGTTCTGAGAACTCTGCTTGTACCACTGTGATTGCTTGCAAACTCATTTTTTAATATTATTAACCCATACTAACAAGTGTGGGTTGGGTGCCACACATGTGGTTAATTTGTTTGGACCGTCAGTCACTTAGCCCTCGAGCTTTTCAGTACTGCTCGTAGCATAAGTATTTAAATTCTTATTAAACTGTTTCAGTCTGTTTTTAGCCAATCTTCTAAATTAGACCAATTATGTACTCTGTCTTTTGTAGTCTAATGATTTCAGATCTTTTTTTTTCCAACATCTTTTGGTCTGCTGATCATCAAATTCTGGTTCTAGATGTTGTTTCTCATTACGTATCAAATGGTTTCGTTTTCATATACGTGTGGAGAGTATGTATGTTCTTTTCTGTGTTATTTGTGGTGCATGTGTTAACAATTTGTGGCAGTTCACATCTTTTAACACTAATTGCTAACAAAGTGCGTATGAACGTATTGAATGAATGATTCACGTACACGGGCGGATAAAAGATTAAAGTACAAACAAATTGTATACCGATTGTAAAAAAGTACTAAATGAAATCGAAATATTTTCTTTGACTTCGTCAGGGTTATTCGTTAAGTGGACGGTTGGTTTTTTGGTGGGTTTTCATAATATGACATAGCTTATTTATTTGTTAATTAATTGTACAAGTGTCAGCCACATAAGCGTTCAGGACCCGTTCAGTGCCTAAACTGCCAAGAATTTGGCCACACTAAGGCTTACTGCAAGTTGCCCGCTGTTTGTGTTGTATGTGGCGAACTTCACGGCACAACTCAGTGCAATAAGCCAAAGGCCGACGCAAGTGTTAAAAAATGCAGTAACTGTGGAGGTAACCACACTGCAAATTATAGAGGTTGCCCTGTCTATACTCATTTTAAGCGGTCAATGACAAATAAGTCATCGGTTTCTCCAGCAGCCCAGCAGCCAAATGTCATTGGCAAAAACAATTTTCCCCAGGTAGGCCATCCAACCAACTTCACAAACACGCAGAATACCAAACAATTTTCATATGCTAATGTGGTTAAATCCGACCAAAACTTGAACCAGCAACCCAAGCCCCAAATTTCCGATCCAAATTTTAGTAACCTAGAGGCAACTCTGCAGACTCTTGTTCAATCCATTAACACTTTTACCGTCTCTATGACCAACACGATGCAGGAAATGCTAAAAATGCAATCCACTATTTTACAGGCAATTTTAAAAAAATGAATTGGTTAAAAATATGTTTCTGGAACGCAAACGGCATTCGCCAACACAAAAATGAACTTGAGCACTTCCTTATGGAAAAGCAGATCGATATAATGATGATTGCTGAAACCCATTTGACAACTAACAGTTTTTTCAAAATTAATGGCTACATACTGTACGACACAAAAGATCCCCGTGGAAGATCTTGCGGAGGATCGGCAATTCTAATAAAATCCAGAATTAAACACTTTTTAATGAACGAGACATGTGAGGAATATCTCCAAGCTACAAATATATGCCTTAATTATTTTCATGAAAAAATTGTTATATCCTCGATTTACTCACCACCACGATTTTCAATAACAGAAAGACAATATTCAATTTTTTTCAAATCACTTGGTCCTCGATTTTTAGCGGCTGGCGACTATAACGCTAAACACACTTTTTGGGGATCACGTTTAATTACTCCGAAAGTCCGTGTGCTTTTTGACACCGTTACCAAAATGGGCTTAGGTGTGATTTCAAGTGGACACCCCACTTATTGGCCGTCAGACCAACGCAAGATCCCAGACGTTATAGACTTTGGAGTTACAAAAAATTTTCCCTCAGAATGGATGCAATTGGAGCCTTCATTGGACTTGTCCTCAGATCACTCACCAACTATAGTTTCTGTTTCGTTCCCCCAGGGGGTTGGTTCCCCGTTTTGTGACTTGGCGTTGACCGTCACTCGAGTTAATTGGATAAAATATAAGAAATATTTGAGTACACATTGTACGGAAAACATTGCCTTGAGAACGCCTGAGGATATTGATGTGTCGATTAACGAATTTTCTGAACACCTTAATCTAGCCGTACAACATGCCACCACTAGCCATATAAGATCCAGAAATGTGTGCAATAGAACATATTCGTTTGAAATTGAACAACTTCTAACAGAAAAAAGAAGAGTTAGAAGAGAGTGGCAACTTCGCAGGTCTCCCCAGCTTAAAAGCAGGCTACGAGAGTGCATAACTCAGTTAAGAAATCTGCTCGAAATCCAAAGAATGGCTTCCCTTAAATATTATCTGGAAGGTCTTGATGGTAGCCCGCAAAGTGCCTATTCTCTATGGAAAGCGACAAAAGGTCTGAAAAGACCCGTAGTAGGTAAGCCACCTCTGCGAACTTCAACTGGAGATTGGGCAAGAAGCGATTCTGAAAAAGGGATGGTGTATGTTAATCATTTGAAAAACGTTTTTACTGCAAATGATACAGTGGATGATGTTGCTGAATTTCCGCCATATGCTGTTAGACCGCCTGTGCCTTTGAGACTTAGTTTTCAAGATGTTGAAAATGTTATTCGTAACAAAAACCCCAGGAAAGCTCCAGGTATTGATCAAATTACTGGTAAAATGCTTGAGCAGCTACCTCGTGTAGCTCGTAGAATTCTTCTTTTTATTTTTAACGCTATTTTACGTCTCGAGTATTATCCTGCAGAGTGGAAGGTGTTCATGATTACTATGATACCCAAACCAGGGAAGGATCCACTAAAGTAGAATCATACAGACCAATAAGTCTACTGCCAACAATTTCAAAACTGTTCGAAAAATTGTTAATGGCAAAGTTGAGTCCAATGTTGAACACTGTGGGATGCATCCCTGATCATCAATTTGGCTTTCGGGCTAAACACAGCACAATAGAACAAACGCACAGACTAGTCAATGTCATAAGACAGACCTTTGAGGAGAAGAAGTATTGCTCAGCTCTATTCATTGACATTTCTCAAGCTTTTGATAAAGTGTGGCACGAGGGCTTGATACACAAAATAAAGTTGAACTTGCCTGCAAATACACACAAGCTTATCAGCTTAAGTTATACACACAAGCTTATCAGCTTAAGTTATCAGAGAAGGCGACTTTATAAGCCCAACTCAGCCAATCGAGGCAGGAGTTCCCCAAGGCAGCATACTGGGGCCTACTTTATACTTGATTTACGCCTCTGACATGCCAACGAGAGCCGGAATCCACACTTCAACTTTTGCAGATCACACAGCATTCTGCAGCGTTCATGAAAACCATCAAGTAGCTTCGCGAAATTTGCAGGAGTATATTTCAATATTAGAGATGTAGTTAAAACTTTGGAAAATTAAAGTTAATGAACAAAAGTGTACTCACGTTACATTCACACTGCGTAAACAAACATGTTCAGCCATCCAAATCAACAATTCACCTATTCCGCAGCAAAATGAAGTCAAGTACCTTGGTATTCACCTGGACCGTAGGTTAACGTGGAAATCTCACATAGATGCGAAAGTTTCTCAGTTAAAGTTAAAAGCAGATCAACTGAATTGGCTTATGGGCAGAAATTCTACATTGAAGCTGGATTGCAAACTTTTATTATACAACGCAATTCTAAAGCCTATATGGTGCTATGGAATTCAACTATGGGGCACCGCCTCCGCTTCAAACGTTGAAAAAATTCAAAGGCGACAAAACAAAATTCTTCGAACAATTACCGTAGCTCCATGGTACGTAAAAAACTCACGAATTCATAAGGATCTCTGTGTTCCTCTTGTAAAAGACGAATTTTCAAAGTACGCAACAAGGCATATCAATAAATTGGAACTTCATCCAAATCGTCTTGCACGCAATATACTTAATTTCGAAGGACACTCTCGGTTGAGAAGGAGGGACACCCTTGCCACCATCAGAACGTTAAATAGGTGATTTCACCGATATTGACCGTGCAAAATAAAACATTTTTGTCTAGCATTGGCTGGACTTAGTTAATTTTATGTATTTAGTTTTAAGATTTGAATACTTATTGTTAGTTCACTTTGTGAAGATTCAATAAACAAATGAATGAGAAAAAAAAAAAATTAATTGTACTAAATAAACTTTTTGCCTTTAAGGGACAGATTGGTTCAGAAACGGTTTAGTAAAAAAATACGTTCAGTTGGGAGTAAATAAAGGGTAGTCCAACCATAATGCACGATGGTAATTGTGAGCCACACCTTAACGTCAAATTATATGCGCAACTTAATTTAACATTTCTTTGTTTCACTGTTTGGCAAACTGAGCCATAGAGAAGTATACACTTGAGTAAAGCGTTAAGATTGTTGAAGTCTTTTAAGAAAAAGGGCGTTCAATTCAAAATGCATTTCGTGCACTTCGTGTTTTTTTTTTTGTCAGCATAATCGACCAATCGGTAGGAAATATGAAAACACCTGTACATGCTCTCGCCTCCTCCCCGGTGATCAGGTTTTGCCTTGTGGTACACCAAACCCGGGCACTCTGTTTTCTGGGGCGTAGGGGGAAGAAGTCCGTCATTTGTTGTAGCAAATAAAACTCTAGAAAGCCGCATGACTTATGTTGTGTTAGACTTCAAAACCCGTACTAAGGGTTAAAATTGGCAGAACGGGGATCAGCAAAGTCTCCGAGAGATTCTGCCTTGCAGATTTCTCGGTTCTGATCATGATTGATGTTCATGTTTTGTCTAAAAGGTTCTGGCTGTGGTTTAGATCTAAAATCGCAGAAAGAAAAATAGTTTTCCATGATAACTATGGTGCATGCCGGATTTCGGGGGCTAATAACATTACGGGTATCTTGCAACAGATAATTGATAATTGAACGGGTGAATTTTTTTTTTTATCTTGGACTGGTACTCAGTGGATGGCACCTATATACGTAGGGCATTGTACTGGAACTAGGAAAATATATTATGAGATGGAAGAAAGGGCAAGTAGCGTTTGTAGCTGTTGCTCTTAATGGGATTTGGCCTACCAACTAATTAAGTATTGTCTTCAGTTGACTGCCTGCGAAATTGCTTAAATGAGGAATTAGAAGGCACGAACTCTTAAGCGACACGGTCCGCGATGGCTCAGTGATCTCTCTATGGCAGTGGTGCCCACAAGTTCTATATGGAAGAGTAAACACCAATACATTTAAAGAAACACTATTTTTATTTAATATTTTTTGTTGTAAAAAGCAAAACATTTACAAAAACAAAGTTCGCACTGATAATCGTTGTCGTCAATGTTTACTAACAAGGCATGCGAAAGTGTTATTGCTTTGCTTTTGTGTGTGTGCGGTGAAGAACGAAAAAAAATATAAAAGTTGTTTGTGTATTTTTTATTGCAGAGCGCAGTATTTGTATATTAAAGAGCACCACCCTATAGCTAAGCACATTTAGAAAAACAATTGAGTATCAAGCGCATATGGCTGGGCACTGGGTGTATGGAACATCGGTTTCGCTAACAAAATATGCTTAACAACTTATGGCAAAAAGTTTTGACCTTTGTGAGTCTTCAAAGCTATACGAAGTCTACATAGTCACACGGGGGCGCTGGTGAATCATGAATAATTTACCGCGTGAAGTTGGTCCATCATCAGATTAGGACGTAAAGGCAGGTGCTGATGTAAATTAATTTCAGAGCTGTACATGGTCGCCCAGATCTTTCTCTAGAAAACATTGCTGTTGCCGTAGCAGAGGCGTGACTATGCAGTTATAGTTCGCTATCGCAGTTATAGTTCGCTATATAAAATTGATTTAAATGTTTGTTCATTGCTACTTGTAATCCAAATTTGTGACCTTAAAAGCTCGTTTAAGCTTTTAGGTTATAATACGTTTAACAGACGTTATATTTTTTATAAATTTTTTTCTCTGCCATTAAATTCAATTAAAAAAATCTTGTAAAACTTTCCGTTGAGCAAATTGTTGGCACTCAAAAATTATTCAAAACATATGTATGTGCGTACATACATATCTAATAATTGTATATCATTTAATAAAATATTTCAATGCAAACAGAAAAGCTTCATATGGAACGTATTAAAATCTTTTGGCAACATGATCAGTTGCTCTGTGTTCGACAAATTTAGCGTCATGTTTGCACAGATGTTCTTTATTAAATAAAAAAAAAAATATAAAACACGTGTGTGATTGCAAAATGGACAATGAGAAAAAATGATTTAATGAAAATGTAAATATAAATAAATCTTCTTAACCTTAAAATATGATCAAATACGAGTAACTAAAACAAATCTGTTGACCGCAAGTAAAAATTACACTAATCAACAATATTAAATGGATGATAGTAAAATGGACAAGAATTGCATTTTGAAAGTTAGTGCTGGCTTCCATTCTTGCTTTTGCGAATTATATTTCAAATCGTTCCAAGAAGATTTGGATATGTTTTTTAATCTCCGACTCTTAATTACATACAACTGCATGTTCGCACTCTTTTTTATGGAAAGTCAACGAAAAGCTCCATTTATTTCAATGCTGTATTAGTCTGCATTTAGACACGAAAACATTTGGAAGGGAAACATTTAGTTTGTTAGCAAATTACCGGTGGGGAAGGGTACTCAGCAACACGCTTTGTTGACATTTACTTTATTGAAATTTTATTTACTTTTTGACATTTTAATTTAATTTACATTTTCTGGAGTTTTGTGAGGTTTTAAAAATTTTGTTAATTCTGTTAAAGAAAAAGAAATTTTAATAAATATGGAATACAAATGGGAAAATTAATCTTAGTGAAGATAATATTGACGTAATTTTTACACATCGAAATATTTGCTCAAACAGACAACATGACGAAAAATGTAAAAAACAAATAATAATAATATGTTGCCGGCAACATTTCCGACTGAGTGAATACGAAAGAAAAATCCAAAGGGAATTCCAAATGTTCGCTTGTCTAAATACAGACTTATGCATTTCACATGCAACAAATGTATGTTTACAGAACAAACGTAATATTGTCCTCATTTCCGATAGTTTTATTCTTGTTGCTGACATATAAATTTATATTGTGTGTTTTCTAATTTAAGCAAATAAAGGGTGGTCCAACCCAAGCGCTCAGTTTTAATTATAAATGAAACAAAACGTTTTCAGAGAATTAGCTTAATATGGTAGAAGGATCTATTAAAAGTATATTTGCCACAAAATATCGGCCAAGTACTCACAAGAACTTCGATAGCATACTTCTATCCGATGATACATATTTTCAAACACTAAGATATAATTGAGGTTCAATGTCGTTAATGCGCTGCAATACCTCATACTTTAACTATTTAATTATTCTTGGCTTATTGACATACACTCTTTTAAATACGAGTATCCCCAAAGAAGTCCGACGATTCTAAAATCACATGAATGTGACGGCCCATTAATATTGTGACGGCCGATGAATTTTTCGCGCAATCTAGAGGCACTGTTTAGCAAATGGCACCATTCTATTGGAACCACATATCGTTCAAGTCCACATCCACACTTTCTCGCGATACGAAATATCACGATGACGCCGACAGTACCAAAAACCTACTATGGATGCATCGGCTTTTCAAAAATCACTCGTGAGCAGCGTTGACTTCGAAAATTTTCAAAAAGTGGCACAAAAAGGGTATTTTGAAAAAAAAGGTGTCACAAAAAGGGTATTTTAAAGAAAAAAAGGGTCGCATTTTTAAAAACCAATAAAAACAAAAAAAATCTTTAAAAGTAAATGTACTTGAAAATATCATATAATGATTACATCAGCTTAAATGATATTAATTTTACTCAGCTCCAGTTTTTGATTTCGTATTTATATACAAAATTAGTTAATTTTCATTCAAAGTTAAGTTATATTTAAAGGCAAGTTGAATTTTTTTAGTCTTAAGCCATTTCTCATATATAAATGCGATGAAAATGTGACAGCTTCACTTAAATTCCAAATATTAAGGAAAGTATTCCATAGAGCAGTTGCTTGTTATTGAAAGAATAGAAAAATATTCAATTTATCAAGAGCTCAGAAAAACTTAATAATTGTATTTCATAAGATGTTATTTTTAATTAGATATCTATTTGTGGGCTTCTACAGGCGATAGCTCATGTTTATTTACCTTTTTTTTTTTTTAAATAACTTGTTGTCGAAAGAGTTCTCGCAGTAATTCCATTGGCACCATCTTGTTGATTGCACATGTTAATCAAGATCAAAGCTTGCAGTTGTGGCGTTAAAATTTTTTATTCATATCACGATATCATTTCCAATTCACAGTTACCGTTATGCCGTTTTCATTTTCAAAGAATTAAGGTCCAATTGTTCATCCTGACCAAATTGCACACCAGACTGTCGCATTTAATGGATGAAAAGATAACCGATGAATAATTTAAGAGGTTTCCATTGCCCAGAACCGCCTATTCTGTTTACTCGCATATCCATGCAAATGTAAATGTGCCTCGTCACTCATTAAGCTATTCATACACGGTTGTCAGATGTTACAATATTGAAAGATCTGGCAACATACTGACAATGAAAAATTGTCCCGCAGAAGTAAATTGTGTGTACAATTTCATTGTCAGACTGTGGTCTGACAAATAATTCATCTCACAACAAAAATTGTCAGTTCACACGGTTGTCAGATTGTTAGATGAAAAAAATTGCCAGACATATTGTAAGGCATTGCCACTTATGTATATCAACAACCTTCTATTTGGCAGTGTTGTCCATCAAAATTTTTTTTCTGACAATGATGCCTGACAACATTGTCGTCTTACAATTGATTGACAATGGTTTTTCTGATAACGTGTTGAGCTAAAAATTGGTAGTTCGCACGATTGTAATAAATTTTCAGACAATTTTTCTGGCAATATTGTAAGATCTGACAACCGTGTGTACGTAGCTTTATGAATTTTTCATGAAAATCGATAATTGATTTTAATAAAATATTTTAACGATTAAAACACGTTGATCTATCGAATATTTTTCCGTAATAAATGTACCACGTGTCAACTTCACGTTTGCCAAATATGTACTATCTAGACTATGTTTACCAAAATGGCGTAAAACAACGTAGTATACATTTCCGGCAGAAATCCGGAAGTTATCGCCAGAAATATTACGGAAAAGTATGGAAAATGTGATAAAATGGGTACAAATGTTTAGCAACACTGGCGGCAGCCAGTCCTCATATTTCCCCATTTATAGTAAAAATCGTGCATATACAAATAAAGATTTCTAACACTCAATATATTTTTTTTATTTAGTGAAAACGTTATTCAAAAACGAAATTAAATGATTAATTTTGCGCCACCTTAAAGATATAAATTATATTTTCAGATATAAATTTTATTGAGTTTAATTTCATTATAATTTTTTCAGTGTTGTTGTACTACGCGGTTTTAAAGCACTTATAAAATTAAATTGTGGGGTACAGCCTCGGTACTCCATAATACAATTACTGCACTTTCCTGGCACGTGATTAATTTCGAGTTCATAGGAACCTTTTCCTTACCTTTTGATTACAAATTTCACACGATTGTTAGAAATATTCTGCTAACTTTTCTGGCAATGTTGTCAGATCCGAAAAATGTGCAGAAAGTTCTTAACAATCGTGTGAACTCACAATAATGTTGTCAGAAAAAACATTGTCAGACAAAATGATTGACAATCGTGTAAACTCTTTTCTTTGTCCTTGTCAGATCATTGCCAGACGTTATTAGCTTATTTCATATTGCCAGATGGGTGAATTTTTTAACATCTGGTAATGGCATCAATACCAGTCGAAAACTAAAGCAATTGGAATAAAAATTAAAACGCGAAACAAAAAAGTAAAGTTAATTTTCTGAAAAAGTTATTTTAACAATTTAAGTATGGATTATGATCGCGATTGATCTATAGATGTTGAAGGTGACTGTTTGTTTTAGCCTGTAAAAGTTCCATCGCCAAGAAACTCTCCAGTTGCTAAACCCCAAAAAAAAAAATCCTATCGGAAAACGTAGAAACTTTATGCTCTCATGAAAATATTTTGAAACTAATAGAAGAGGTTGAGTATCGAAGAAGCTTGTGGGGTGTTGGATGCGTAAAATATAGACTACACCAAGAAGTCTCAGATGCAGTTCTTGTGAGTTTGAATGACTGCAAAGGTACAAATTTCCACTTCAACTTAGGAAAGCTTCGGTTCCGGTTCATTTCCACGAAGCTAGTTAATTTTGCGTAAAATCCCTCTTGATGGCAACAAAGCAACCAGTTCTTTACGTAAACACTGAGACGTTTCTTTATTTTCTTCCTCATCGTCATAATTTTCTAAAGTATTTGCTGTTAAAATGTTCTTGATCCATATCATAAATAAATATTTATTTATTTATTTGGTAACTATACAGCTGCAAAGTAAATTTGCAAGGTATAGAATGCACAGCATGGGCGGGGTGAAAAAGACCATAATGCCCAAGATGGTATTAACAGTACTTTTGTACCGTCGCTGTGACTAACTATAACGACCTATGCCTTCACATAAGAAGTTTCCACGTGGTTAACAATGAATAACCTCAAAAAAAAAAAAAAAAAACTGTAAACCAATACAGTTAGTTGAGGCAAACCGTTAACCGGTGCGAGTGAGACGCAAAACTCTCGATGACCTAACAACAAACACAAGCCTGACTGCACTTAAGAGATAATTACGATGACGCGAGAGCTGCTTTTTAGCGCAGAGTTTCTTTACGACTGATCGTAAATAAATAGTTTTTTTAATTATTCAATTTTCCAAACACAATTACATAATTTTAGAAAGGTTTTGATTCTGACAATTGAGCTGACAATTTGTGCTGCTTAACAAACCTGAACTGAAAATATTTTTCATGCCTACATTCAGGGCTGGGTAAAATACTCACTTTAAGTATTCAAATACAAGATACAAAATACTTCCCAGTTGTGTATTTCAAATACAAGATGCAAAATACTTTCAAGTTGTGTATTTTAAATACAAAGTACAACTAAAAACTACAAATACTTTTTTGTCTTTCGATCTCATAAGAATATACCACTCTGGTTTTAGATAAATATTTTATTTTATATATGCACTTAAACTAAGTTGCATATTGTCACACACAACTTAAAAGGGCGTAACTGGCAAAGTATTGAAAGCCTATTAAAAATTGTGGATATTTGGATTATTGATAATAACTAGACTAGACTAGAATTTTTTTGTAAGTTATGCTCTTTTTCTTTTTAGGCGACAATATACATATATGTTCATACTTACAACTGCATATATACTTATTATGTATTCAAATACTAGAAATAAAGCTGTGTAATATTATATAAAATGTGTTATATTTTTTTTTTTTGTTATATATATTTAACATTCTATGCATTTTACATATATACACGTGTGACATACGTGTGTATATTCATATGATTGTTCTAAACTCACCAACTGGGAAATTAATAATATTTAGGATTTAATAGATAGCAAATAAAAGATTCATTCGGCAAAACAAGTATATATTTCCTTTAATAAAACAAGATAATTTAATAAGTCATCCGACAAACAACCTCTTGTTGGGGAGTGAAAAAAATATTTCTACGGGTTCTGCGGAACCTGCTGCCAAATTCTATAAATGCATAAAAACAATAAAATTCTCATCATCTTTACTGCAACTACTACTTCTTCTATTGCATCCATGTTCGGTTTCACGTATTTTGTAATCTTTCTCTAAGGTATCTATTGCAAGGTTTTGAATTCGTTGCCTCTCTTTTAATGAGATGATTTCTGGTGACCAGTGTATTTTGATACTAGGGTGGACGCCAATATGGCTCTATTTGCTTCAGGTGTCGTTATACATATGTCCTTTCTAAGCTCTCCATTAGTTTTGTTAAAATACAACTGAAATACCTCAAATTATTATATTTGCAATCGATATAATCTGGTTCTCACAGACATTAAGGTAGGCAACAGTTTTCATAATAAAAATTATTTCCCTGTATATAATACAAAGCGTTGGGAAAAAGCTGGTGGCGAATATGTGAAAATTCCTATTGATATCACCTGATTAGTGTAAAATGTATTTGCTCTGGACAAGACAATTGAAAGCTGAATTGCGATATTGCAAAATAATAAACATTTTAGTGGTCGCAGTTTCTAGCAATTTTAGCTTTTGTGTGAAAAAACTTATTTTGAACTTATAATAAATAAATGTATTTTGTAAAAATGTATTTTTAAGCCATATGTATTTGAAATACAAGATACAAAATACTTTTAAGTTATGTATTTGAAATACAAAATACTAAATACTTTCAGGTCGGGTATTTGAAATACAGATACAAAATACGTATTTGTATTTCAAATACGTATTTCAAATACATGTATTTCAAATGCTGCCCAGCCCTGCCTACACTGTCAGATAATGGAATTATCAGATAATTGTCTTACAATGAAATTGTAGCTTTTTTGGCAATTGCCTAGCAACCGTGTAAACGAATGATTTGTTTTGTAAGAGTCAGCACATTGTTACATCAGACAATAGTGTCAGATCTGACAACCGTCTGAACAAAGCTTTAGTGAAAGTAAGTAAGCCAGAGGGTGTAATATTAAGTTGAACTTAAACTTTCTTCCTTGTAATATCCTTAACTTTTGCAGCCGTACTCGATTAAGAAGGATTGATACCCTTGCCACCAGCAGAGCGTTCGAAAAATTTTTTAGTACAGTAACACAAAAAACATTATAAAATTACAAAATTCTTTTTATTTTTAAGCTTTTTATACAAATTACTAATCCATACTTTGAAGATTCAATAAATAACTGCCACGCTTACAAAATGCAATCCTCACAGGAATCAAAGAAACTAACTTTTAACTATTTATTTGATGACAGCTTATAAAAGTTCTAATAAAATGGATGAAAATAGTAATAACAGCAAGTAGGCTTGAAAATCCATAATAATTTTTGCAGTTATTTTTCAGACGGCTTCAGATTAAAGAAATTAATTTATTGAATATTGGCTGTCGAATGATGACAATTTTAGGAGAAAAAGATTATAAAATGTACATAAACCTCAAACGCAAGAGGGTCGAGTTTTTGTTGGTTATGATATGTACTCCGAAAAAATGATCAGCACGATCAGCATCATCATCACCTTCAAAATCAAAACATAATGACGGGTTTGATGATGTACTTGTTTCGTATCTTTAAATAATGTACTCAAAGACAGCCAGCCTATGGCGCAACTTGATGCAGCCAGCAAGTGCATGTTAAGATCGTTTAATACCACAAAAGTATCACATAGTTCTGTATGTATGTACATAAAAGTTTATTTAAAGACATGTTTATGATTAATGTTTGCAGCTGCATTTAAACACTTTTTTTCCATACAAAAAAAAAAAAAAATTAAAATAAAAATCATGCATACTTATTTCTATTGAAAGAAAATTTTTAATGTTATGACGTACATCCTTAGCACAGCCATACTTCATTCACTAAATGAAATATGTACACATGTGTTGTTGTCTATTTATGATCTTATTGATGATCTTGCCTTGTCGATCATCGTCAGTTTTAAATTTGTGTTTTTTTTTATTCACTTTCTTTTCAACATCAAGAGCCATCATCATCATCACTATCATAATTTTGATTCCAAAGAATTTCCAAATTTTAGCTATTAATTTTTCCATCTCGTCTCTAATAAGACTCTTGCACACTTTTTTTGTGAAACGTTGAGAAATTTCTTGCTACAGTTTTTCTATTGACTCTGTTTTAGTGAATTTATAGTCTTCAAATTTGTTTATATTTATTGGCAAATTGCAAACTCTTTGATCTATTACAAATATTTTTGAGACAAATAAGAAAAATATTTTCATGATGATCAGCGATCACATGCAAACTTCTGTGCCTGACTTACCCAGCAAACATTTTATTTCTTATGATATTGTACATTAATGTCCACCAGTATTTTGAAGTTCAGAAGAGTGATTTGAAGATCTATCACTCGTATAAATGAACTCCCATACGAGTATGTAGCAATAAAGTCAGTTAGTTTGCTCTTAATCAGTGTTCTGTTGTTAAATATGTTGGGAAACATTACCACGATATAGGCAAATATATAATTTCGATAATATACTATAAAAGATGGGGCAAATATAATGCACGGTGTTAATTATGAGTCACACCTTAGCGTCCGCATTATTACCCAATTTAATTCTACATTTCTTTGCGTCGGTGTTTGGCAAATTCAAAGAGGTACCTAATTATGCAGCGCGTTAAGCTTGTAAGAACCTTTTACGTCTAAATCAAAATGCCCAATATTTTGTTTTCCCCATAATTTTCGTAGATGCTTCTATTATAATAACAAATATTAAGATAGTTCTCTGAAAACTTTTGTTTTTTCAATATCGTGGTTTTTGGTGGCAAAATATTTTAAATAATTTCAGTAATTCAAATTTCCACGAAAATTTATTTTCCAAGCAGAAAAGAAATTTAACTGAGCTGAAGTTACAGCGTCAGTTGGATTTTGTACTTTGTATTTTGTTATAGCGAAGAATGTGAAATCGACTCCATAGGGCACTCCTGCATGATAGAGCGGCCTGATAAGAGAAAATGTTTGCTATTACACTATCATGCCCAGTGTGTCAAACATCAAACACTAAATAGTAAACTTCAATCGTGTTTGGCAATTTCTTTTTTAATTTTCTAAAATCGTTTCGGAAGCATTTGGATTTAAATTTCTATTGCGGTAAACTTTACTTTTAATTGCCATAATTCTGGATGAATTCTTGCCATTGTGGACGCTCTAGCTTTACTGTTTGCTTACGAAAATACAAATCAAATTTATACTGGGTTTGATAGAATTTCTTCTAAGTGAATATGATAGCCTGATGCCAAACACCAAATATTAAAAGTTTTTGATATTCATCAACCCAACTTTGACAAAAGGAGTTGCGCTATTAAGCCTGTATGATCGCATGCCATCTAGGTCCTTCATTGTACGGGTGATGGTTACTTGTTGAGGCAGTAGATATACATAAATTGGTGAGTTGCATAATAAAGCAAATTTTGATGGTTTAAACGGATGCTTCAAAGCAGTTGATTGGTCTGCAATACAATCAATCGAGGATCGTGATAGCATATATTAATTTATCTGCAACCATCTTGACATGCCCATAAGTATACACGTCACAATGTCCACACCAATATGTGGGAATCAGCCGCCTTGGTTTAATTCGAGATTATGTCATATGAAAAATTTTAAAAATAAAGCCGATCGATACTCAGATTGGAAATCCTAATGTAGTGAATACAACTTCTGTCAAAACTTTCTTGGTAAACATTATATATTCGAAATTGAGAACAAAATTAAATCCGACTCTTCTGCCTTCTAGCATTATATTAATAGCAAAAAGGATCATAGGATAGAAAACCATATTCATAATGATACCTTGCAATTCGATAGTATTTCTAATACATGTGGACTTTTTCCTAAATATTTTCAGATCACGTTTGTTCAACCATTTGTATCATAAGTAGATAATTTTAAATTTCATCTACTTTGAACCATTAATAGGGAATTTAAGTTTGACGTAACTGTTAACTAGGTCTTTGAGGCGATAAATAATTTAAAGAATGGTACTTAGTCCGCAGTTGGTTAATATCCTTCGATATTCTTTAAAAATTTAGGTTCAACATTGCAGAGATTATTACGAAACTTTTTAATATGTGCCTTAAATATGGTAAATTTTTGGATTGCTGGAAACTCTGTTGTATTGTATCAATTTTTAAATCAGGTGATCGTAGCCTAATAACTAATTATAGACCTATAGTTAGACAGAGTCCATTTGCAAATATTTTTTATGAAATTTTAGAGGATAAACTTTTATTCCACGTTGAGGATTTCATTTCCCATCAGGGTTTTATGCCTAATAGATCAACTTTTGCTAATTTACTTATTATAACTCGTGATATCGTAACTGCAATGGAGCGTATTGCATTTCTCCATGAAATTTGCAGGAATATATTCACTTATTCCACAGCGCAATAAAGTCAAGTGCCTTGGTATTCACCACGGCTGTAGGTTCAGGTGGAAGTCTCACATTGAAGCTAAAGTCACTCAGTTGAAACTTAAAGCAGCGCAACTAAATTGGCTTATGGGCTGAAATTCTACATTGAATTTGGATTGCATACTTTTGTTATACAACGCAATTCTAAAGCCTATATGGTTATATGGAATTCAGTTATGGTGCACCGCCTCAGCGTCAAACATTGAAAAAATTCAAAGACGACAGAACCCAAATTTTTGCGACGAATTCATAAGAACGCGACAAGGTATATCAGTAAAATGGAACTTCACCAAAACCCTCTTGCACGCGACATACTCAATTTTGGCGGCCACACACGATTGAGAAGAAGAGATACCCTTGCCACTATCAAAAACTTAAATAAATGGTTTTACCGATATTGTTCGCGCAAAATAAAACTTCTATGTATAGTATTGGCTGGACTTAACTAACTTTTTATGTTTGAACTTTTAAGATTTGAATACTAATTGTTGGTACATATTAAATATTTCTTATTTTTGCAGCTAAAGATCTTTTAATTTTATATAAAAAACTCAACAGTATTTGTTTTCAATATTTCGATAAAAATCTGTTATCATCGTCAGGAAATATAATATGTACATATTTTGAAGATTCAATATAAAAATAAACGAATGAAGGAAAAATAATAATATGTATATCGAAATATTGCTAAATATTTCAAAGTGTGCTATACTCATATCTTAAGTCCATTTGAGTTCGATTATTCTCTTAGTGGCCTCTCAATTGAGCGTGTGGTTGAAGTAAAGCAGACATATTTTTTGGTAATAAATTGAGTTTTTCTATGAATATTGCTTATGTTGATTATGTTGTTTCTAAAGTTAATTGTATAATTGGTTTCATACGAAGAAATTGTAAAGATTTTAAAGTTACATATACCCTCAAATCTTTATATATTTTTGGAATCCATATCATATAGGTGCATCTAATCGTATTGAACGTATTCCGAAAATTTTGAATAAGACCGCTTTAAAGTTAATATGGCCTCATGAACTACCTTCTTGTGAGATCAGGAGAAAGTTATTAGGTTGCAACAATTAAATGATGACAGAAATTGTTCCTCACTATTCACTGTTCCTCACTGAAAGAATTATGCGTCATATATTTAATGAAACTGTTTCATTAAATATTTTTCTTTAATCCAATGAAAACTTTTCACAATATGCATGAAACTTCATATATATTATGAAATAGTTCCATCAGAATGGTTTCATTAAGTTTCATAGTTTCATTAAAAAAAATCATTGGATTTATGACTACAATAAAATTTAATTTTTTTTTTTTAATTCTTTGAATTTTGGTAAGATATATTAATGGGCATTTATTAATCTTAAGCTACAGTTTAAAAAATGTCAAGTTCCAATAAAATAGAAATCATTAGATCAATGACAAATAAATTTCTGGCTATGTGTGTACATATGTGCATGTACCCAAATCAGCATAACAATAGTTTAAAAAATTTAAATACCAGTGTATTGAAGTCATTTGAATTAATAAAATTTGTGTTTTATTTGGTGAATACTTGTTCAACATTTTCTTTTATCATAATTAGGTACAACTTCACAAAAGCAAGGAATAGTATTGTTTGTGTAATGAAATAAAGTATCAATGAATAAATGAAATAATTCCATTGATGTTATTACGTACATTTGTGAGCATATTTTATTAATGTGTGTTATGATATTATTTCATTAAACAAATGTAACTATTTCATTGATTTAATGTAAATTTTTCAGGTGCTCAATGAATAATAAAATTAGATAAATGAATAACTTCATTGACCTTATTAAGGAGTTTCATATTTTTAATGAATATATTACATTAGTACAAAGAAGTTATTTCATTAAATAAATGTTACTTTTTCATTAATTTAATGTACATTTTTCATGTGCTTTATGATTTTGATTCTTTGATCTAGAGAAATTCTTTCACTAATCATATGATTTGTCTGTCATACTTTTAATGAAAATAAGTCATGTTTCTTATTAAAATGTTTCATTACTTTTATGAAGGTTTTCATTAAAATAATCTAATGAAATTTGTTTCATCATTTCTATGAAAAGTTACAATGGTTGAAAATAATGAAATAATTCATAAAAGTAATGTCAAATTTCAGAGAATTTCTGAACAAAATTTCTTCAGTGTAGAATTGAAAAATTATTTTACTTTATATAGGCCTGCCTGGAATTTAAGAAATAATCGTATGTTTGAGGAGAGCTGTCTAAGAACTAATTATGTGAATAATGAACATATTGCAAGATGCTTATATTTATGTAACAACTTGACCTCTTTGTTAAATTTTAAGGTTCGTTTTAATACCTCCAAATTTAGGCTATTTAAATATTTTTACAATCTGTAAAAAAATAATTCTGTAAATGAAATAAATAAAAACCTGCCCGAACAAAACAATTTTATCAATTGCAAATACTGTCGAACCATATATCGGTGCATGTATGGAGTAAACGTCACCGGTAGCGTCCCTCCAACAATTATCGAATTTTGCAAGTTCTACTGGGAACACCCATTATATCGGGAGCTTAAGAGTTCACGCATGAGCTGTATTTAAAAGGAGGTATAATATCTATTCCCTATATACATAATGGAAGTCATATTAAACGTACACTACATACGAGTATTCTGTAAAACAGTACTGGGATTATTTTGCTAGAATAGTTCGAGATTGTTCCGCTTTAAATTACAGGTTAGTTATTACCAGTCAGCATTAGTTTGTTTCACAGAAAATATAAGTATTTAATATGTTCTTCATTGGGTAAACATCTTTAAGCATTAAATAAAAACTTGTTTCCTCACGAATGCGTAACTGGGTTAGTAAGTTTCATAGACACAATTTGAACATACTGAACATTTGTTTTTTCGAATTTTTTGTTGGAAATCAAATGAATGCACAAATTTAATGGCTGTTCTAATGTAAATATTATTTCAACCTACTTAGGTATTAAATGAAACTGTAACATAGACCTGTACTCTTTTACGATAATTATAAAATTCTAAAAATTTTATTGACGTTTTTATTTAATCCAAACGTTCTTCGTTTAAAGCGAAAAAAGTGCATAAAAAGTTGGTTGTCATAAGAAAATTGAAAGAAAACTTATATAATTGAAAGAAAAAATGATTTCTCACATACAAGCCTTTCTGCAATTCCCTTTTTTTGTGAAAACAATCTGCCAATTAAGCTATTCGACGTTAGTTGTTGGAGAAATGAGGGTAATTGTCTAAATGTTTGGCAAAAGTGGCTGTGAAAATACTTTCCAAATAAAAATGGGCCGAAATTGTACATTTCAGCTGAAAATTTATCTTAAAAAATTAAAGGAATAAAAACAGGATATAAAATACAAATATATTTTTGAAGTTTGTTTATAAACAGAAATGCAAAAAGGGTTGTCAACTGTAAAATAGGAAAGCCTATTTCGTTTTTCTGAAATGTGTAATTACATTGTATATATTAAAACATACATGGTCTGATAAAAAAATAAACGTTATTTTCAAATTTCGTGAGTTACATCTGTTAGATTTTCAAATTTTGTTTGTGTTATGTTGGTGTACATGTCTGTTATATATGTTGGCAATATCAGTCAATTCGGATTGTCTGTTTTTGACAGATAAATAGGTTAGTCGTGTTTTGGTGTACTCTTCGATTTTTTACTCAATTTTGAGCAAAAACAGCGTCCAATGGACATCGCTCAGGGGCTGTTGAACAACGTGAACGAAAATCCAGATTTCCTCAAAAAGGTCATAGCTGGCGAGGAATCATGGATGTATGGCTATGACATTGAAACCAAACCCCAATTATGCCAACAAAAGCGTCCAGATGAGCCAAGACCGAAGTTGCTAAATTTTGAGCATGGACATCGCTCACGAGGTGTTGAACATCATCAACGACGATCCAGATTTCCTCAAAAAGATCATAACTGGTGACAAATCATGAGTATATGGCTATGACATTGAAACCAAAACCCAATCATCCCAAAGAAAGCATCCAGAAGAGCCAAGATCGAAAAACGCACGTCAAGTTCGGTCAAATGCGAAGGTTTTGCTCACTGTTTTCTTCGATTGCAATGACGTGGTGCGTCATGATTTCTTGCCACTAGGTCGTACGGCCAATAAGGAATACAACCTTGAAGGTGTGCACCGTTTGGGGGAAGAAATTCGTCAGAAATGCACAGAATTTGTTTTTCAGCCGCACGCTTCATCTGTGGAATAAGTTGCCTGCAGACGTGTTTCCTGTCTGTTACAACGTTGGAAAGTTTAAGTCAAATGTTCACAAACACTACTCCCTCTTTCCCCCTCCTCACAACCTACTTTCCTAGTTCCGGTACAATACACTGCATATGTAGGGGTCATCCCCTGAGTACTGGCCCAAGATAAAAAAGGAACAAACAGAAGGCAGAAAAAATAGTGATATTTAAAGCTGGCGGACAACTGGCTCTTTCTTAGTAACTACAATGCTCATCAGCATCCACTAAGATTCCAACTCATCATCATGTACGACTAAACATGATGCATTTTTAAACGGCCGCTCAACCAGGCCACCGAGCTTAGTAATTATTCTTCGCCTATACTTCTCTCATACAGATCACACATGCAATTTATTATAGTCCCAGTTATTTGCACAGCTTTCTGTTGATTTTAATATAAGTAACTTTTACACTGGTGTAACCAAGTTACCTTATAACTAAGTAACAAAGTAATGGAAAATATGGTCAACTACCACCTTGTGAGGTATCTAGAGTCGAATAAATTACTTTGTGAACGTCAATATGGATTTCACAAGAGTCGCTCTACTAGAGATCTTTTGGCATATCTCTCTGAGAAATGGTGCCAATCAATCCATCATTTTGGTGAAAGAAAAGTGGTAGCTCTGGACATCTCCAAAGCGTTTGACAGATTGTGGCATGCTGCACTACTGGCAAAACTTACTGCTTTTGGTGTCGGTGATGACTTTTCTCAGTTTAAATCGAGCTATCTCAGAGGCCGCACTATACTAGTTATTATAGATGGGGTCTCATCAAACGAGTTCAAGATTAATTCAGGGGTACCGCAAGGCTCCGTTCATTCTTCTACCATATTTCTTATTTTCCTTAACGACCTTCTATGTCAATCCTCCAACCCCATTCACTATTTAGCAGATGACAGCAGCATTTGCCATTCATACTCTTCCAATTATAAGCCCAGCCTATCCGATATCCTTGCCAAGAGGCAAAATATGAATAACTAGCAATAGTGATATTCTATTAATCTCCGAATGGAGTCGTAATAACAGGGTCGCCTTTAACACTCGCAAGACCTAGTGTTGTTTATTAACACACAAACAACCGACCGATAATGCTGCTTCATCTGTACTCATGGATGGTTTAAATATTGAGGAATCGGATGCTCTTGATGTTCTTGGAATGAAGATACAGTGTGATGTTCGCTGGACTAAACACATTTTTAATGTCTCTAAAGAAGCATTCATGTGCCTGGGGTTTTTGAAACGGTGTAAGATGTACTCCATCCGATCTCCTTACTATTTATACCACCTATATCCGACCGAAAATGGAATACAAGTCTCATGTTTGGGCCGGTGCCTCAAAGTCTATTTTGGGGTTACTCGACCGTGTGCAGGAGAGGACGAAGAAGCTCATCGGTGATAGTAGGGTATTAAACTCTGTTGACCCACTGGAGCATCGACGCAGTGTAGGGTGCGTTACTTTGTTCTATCGTTACTACAATGGATTTTACTCTGACGAGATCAGGGATCTTGTTCCCGAAGCTCTTACATTTGCTTACGTAGCACGCGTTCATCGTCGAGAGTTCATTAATTTTTGGTCAATTGCCCGGGGAATCGTACAACGCATTACAGAGAGAATTTGTTTTTCAGCCGCACGCTTCGTCTGTGGAATAAGTTGCCTGCAGACGTGTTTTGTGTCGGTTAAAACGTTGGAAAGCTAAAGTCAAATTCACAAACACGACTCCCTTTTTCCCCCTCCTCACAACCTATTTCCCAAGTTCTGGTACAATGCATTGCATCATCCCCTGAGTACTGGTCCAACATAAAAAAGGAACAAACAGGCAAGTGCCGACAATTAGGAACCTGAAAAACAAATGAGTTTGCATATATATACCTTAACGAACTTAGGGACTAAAATAAATTGCATATGTGATCAATATGAGACAAATATAGACGAAAAAATAAATACGACCTCGGTAGCTGAGTTGGTTAAGCAGCCCTATTAAAAATACATCATGTTTACATGTTACCGAGTCCGAACCCTAGTGGGTGCTGATGAGCAATGTGGCGACTGCGAAACAGCTAGTTGTCCCCCAGCTTAGTGAATTCAATTATTTTTTGCACCTCTTCTTTGATCAAGAGTTATTGATCGCGGAAATTATTGTTATAATTAAAAATAATTATTGGTGAAAGCCAGGTTTGAACTTGAGGCAATCATATAATATTAGAAATATTTATTTTGTTTGTAATACTTTGGAGGAAAAAACGTCTTCAAAAACTGTTTAAATATAAAAAAATGAATTAATGGATGATATTCGAATAATTATGTTATTAAAGTTGTTGCAAAGTGTACAAAAGCTTTAAAACCTTAAAATTAGTTCAAAAATGTTTCCAGTGAGAAGACAAGGCAAAAAGTTTCTAAACATCTTTTTTACAAGTTAACAAGTTTCTAAAAGTAAATTTTTCAATCGATTAAAATGTCGAGCATTATCATTATTTATCAATGTTCTGATTTGTTTTTGTAGAGTTCCAGCAATTAAAACTTTAATCTTGCACCTGGCGGTTGCTTAATTGAAAGTGATTAAAAACAAATAATTAATTGTTTTAGGGTACAAATTCAGTTCAAATGTACTTGTTTAACAAAAACAAAGTCTTCTTGTTTCTCCAAGGCGGTGGGCTCGCTGGCTGGCTGAGTGCTTGTTTGGCGGCCTTGTTGGTGTAGAGCTTCTTATCATATCGGAGTAGTTTTGTTCTTATTTTCAAATGCCAGGTGTTTAGCAATTTGGTTTTTGAATAGTAAGAGGTGTTTTTTCAAAAGCCAATAAACAAATTTTAAAGCTAAATTTACTTATTTTGAAAGAAACCAATATATAAATTGGAAAGTTTGGTTTAAATTGGCTTTTACTTTTAAGAAACAGCGAACATATTATGCGTCCAACGCAAAATAGGGATTCTCAAAATTCCAAAAGCGGCAATGTAGGCGGCTTATAAAGTCATCAAGCTTTTGAATGCTTAGGATGATTTTGCTCGAAAAGCAGCCATGCCATGAAGTTTTATTCCGTTCGGAACTAGAATTAAATCCAGGTTTTAGTTTTTCAAAAACCGAAAAAACTAAGATGTTTCTCGAAATGGAGTCATTACAAAGAAAAAGTATTAGTTACAGGGTGGACCATAAGTGTTTTAACATTTGAACAGAACGTAGCATCAGGCCTTTGGCGATATAGTCATGGCGTCCTCTTGCGGAGCACAAAGCGCATTTTGCGGAAGCGAATACTATCGCAACAACGAAACTGATTCCAAATATTCGCGATAGGAATCATTCGCCAATGATTCATAAAGCAAGGGGTCCAGACATTCGAGATGACTGGATCAACATTACCAAAACAATGATCCAGAAGTCCTTAAACTTCGAGGGAACCGGAAAACGTAGAGTGAGTACTAGCATCTGTTCGAGAACAACCCTATCTCATTGGGATGGTAGAGAATTTTCTTGCTCCAGCATTACAGAACTTCACTGGATTTTATAAAAAATCATGGTTTCAACAATATGGAGCAACATGGCATACATCAAATGACTCGGTGGCTGCAGTTCGTGAAATGTTTGGTCAGAAAATCACATCGAAAAGAGGTAACATTAACTGGTCACTCCGCAGCCCCGTTTTGTCTCCAATGGACGTTTTACTTTAAGGATATCCAAAAAGCCCAGACTTCAGTAACAACTCGACGACCTTTACCGAACTAAACCAAAATATACGCAAGGATACAAAACATTGCAGCCGATACTTGTAGAGCGGTCATGGAAAATTTCCGGTCTTGGTTGCATCAGTGCTAGAGTGTAAGTAAGCATTCAAATCTTAATACTAAATTAACAGAAAAAGATATGCTTTTTACTTAAGTCCGGCCAAAGTTAGACGATTATTTTTATTCTTCGGGTGCGTAATAATAGTACTCGTAAACAGTTTTAAATTAAAAAAAAAAAGTAATAAATAAATAGTTTTATAAGCATGCGACTAATTGTTTTTTATTGATAATTTCAAGTGTTCAAGAAACTCAAGGACCATATTGATATTAAAAATTATTTCATTCCGAAAAAACGTTTCGGTTTTTCGTTTTTTAAAGAGACAAAATATGAAAAAAAAAGAATTTTTTTATTATTATTCTTATCTTCTTTAATCCAAAATTATTGATCACAGCAAATTTGTATTGTAAAAAAACCTTCTTAAGAAAAAACTTAAGAAAAACAAAACTTGAACTACGTACATACGAGTATGTTCGTACATACGAGTATGTACGAACCAAAAATCGAATTTAAAAATTATAAAGTTCAACAAAAATTCAATAAATTAATAAAAAAAGTTATTGTTATTGAAAAATTTTCCAAGACTCAGTGATCAAAATTTTAAATCTGTTAATGTACGAGTACTTCTTCTTAGCTATTGTTTTTTTGCTAAACCAGCAGCCGTATTCTGTAACTCGCAAATATTTTAGCGATGCCGCTAAATCTGTATTCTGTATTTAGCTAAGGCTAAATTTTTATATTTTCGCCGCAGCTAATTTGCTAACTGTATACTATTTCTTTCTTTCTACTTTGATGAACTTTTGTTAAAAAGAGGTAAACATAATGTAATAGTTTTTGGCAATTCATTATAGTGTTACCTTACTTTATATTGTGCTTCCCATAAATATTATTAAAACTTCTCTTCAATAACTTTTTAAAATATGTTTTGAAATCTGGATTTTAAATAGTTATTGTGAAAGATCTATTCAAAATTTATTTTGTTTTTGACCAATATTACTTAAACAGCACTTAAGTTGTTAAATTATGAGCAGTATTTTTTCATGATACAACCAAATGTGGACTTTATGGGAAAATTTCCAAAATATGGCATCACAAAAGACTATCGGCCGTATTCATAAAAAATATTGTATGTTTATTAAACAGTTATTTGACAAATTTCCCATAGAAAGTTGTCAAATAACAGTTTAATAAACATAAAATATTTTTTATGAATAAGGCCATATTTGTTTATTTACATTTTAAATAAACAAAAAAAATGTTAATAAGGTTTTGAAAAAAATGTCTGCATTTTATAATAAAAAATATTTAAAAATGTGAAAATGAGCAGTTTTTATCGGCGTCGTAATATAACGAATTCATTAAGTGCAATTAGTGAACGCAATAAGCTAATTGTGAACAGGAAATATTTGTGAAATTCACAAATCTTAAAAAAGAACTTTTGTGTTTTGAAATTAATTCTTTACCTGTCATCGGCAAATTCTTTGTGCTCCTCCAAGTACTGAATAAACATATATTTTTACTCCTATGTAATTCTTTTTGTTGTTTTTCCATTACACTGTAACATGTAAAACATTTGTAATTTACTTACATTTTAGCACATAAAAATTTCCGTTGCTAAGTCCCAATTTTCACGAGGCAACTTTAGTTGCGCAATTCTTGAGTTTGTGGACAAATAAGTGAGCAAAGAGTGAGGAGTGTAAAAATGAGTACAGACTTGCTTGTACTCGGAAAGTCGATTTGTGCTATCATTCGTAATGGTAGAAATTTCAAATTTCATTTGAAAAAAAAAAAAAAATTTTCAATATTGTGGACAATCTCAAAAAATAGACAGCAGTGTTAATTTAGAAGAAGTGAAAATTCAATGGAAAAATTTGAGAATGCAGTACATGCAAGATTAAGAAAGTGTAATCAATAGAAAACGAAAATTGCTCAAGTCAAATTGCTGTGTCTGAACATAAAAGCAAGTTTAAAAGAAAATTTTATAAGAATTGCACAACTAAAATTGCCTCGTGAAAAGTGGGACTAACATTTTAGACAACAACTACTTATTTGGCGTTAAAGAATACAAAATTTAAACATTTTAGCGATGCCACTAATCGCTAAGATTGTGGCGATTTCAATTGCATTTTTAGCGATGGAGATTTAGCTTTAGCGAGTTACAGATCAGTCGTTAAGCAGCTCTGAGCTGGAGCACAGCACTCGCGTCATCGCAATTATTTCTTAAGTACGGTCAGGCTTGTGTTTGCTTTTTGGCCTTCGAGAGTTTTGCGTTTCGTTCTCACGGTTAACTGTTTGCCTCAACTAACTGTGTTATTTACAGTTTTTTCAGATATTTCTTTGATAACCACGCTATAACTTCTTACGTGAAGGCGAACGTTGTTATAGTTAGTCGTAGCTCCGTAGCAAATTACTGTTCATACTATCGTGGGTATAATGTCTTCGTTGCTACGCCCATGCTGTGCATCCTATACTTTGCAAATTTATTTGCAACTGTACAGTTATTTAAATAAATATTAAAGAGTCAAAACATAAAGGTATTTCTGCGTCACCCTGTACTCCATTTATTTTTTCAAAACGCATTTTTCCGGTACACTGCTTGGAAAAGTGTACATATTACTGTCATTTTAAACGACTGTCCTGGCACTGACAGGAATCGTATTTTTTTACTCCCATTAAGAGTAAACACCCTTTTAATTGTACTGCGTTTGATATTTAAGTGCAAACCATCATCACCGTTGTTTGTTTGTTAATAAAATATGAATGTAGGTACCCGTATTCTTATCAGTTTTGTGCTAAAAATGCAAAGCCAACAACAAAAGCCACTCAATATTTGCTAACAACAGGTGCTTGCACCTAGAAATATTATTAACGTTATTTACAGTTAATAACATTTCAGTAGAGTTGCGTTCAAAATGATGCAGTACCTTGAAAGAATACATTTTTTTTAATTAGAATTTCGTTCCCTCATTTAATGATGCAATTCAGGGTCGTTATTTTCAATATAATTTATCGAACGAAAAGATTTTGTTTTAATATGCCAACTGGAGGTAAAATTAAGACACAAAATTTTACACCACTATAAAGAAAAAAAGCCAAGTTTATAAAAATTAAGGAAAACAATGTGCAGATAAGTTCGCAAATAATATAATAATATTTGGAAAATAGCGAAAATAGTACCTATACCGAAAAATAATAGTAAATACAGACCCATAGCAATTTTACCATACTTGTCCAAGGCTTTCGAGAAAACTCCACATTGCCAAATAAGTCTATTCCTTGAAAGAAATAAAGCTCTTATAAACCAGCAATCCGGGTTCAGAAAAACTAATAGTTGTTTAACTGCCTTAATTGATGTTACAGAGGATATACGCAGGCAGGTTGATTGTGGTAAAACTGCGTTCCTTATTTTACGCGACACTGTAGACCATAATATCCTGTGTCACAAATTACGCAACTTTTTCAATTTTTCCTCAACTGCCATACGATTATTGTCATCATATCTTTTTAGCAGTAATCACAAAGGGAACGACTACAGGACCCAAGTGAGCTGGACAACCTAGATTATTCCGGGGTATCCAGCGGCCTGCCTACCATCTTTCTAGCAGATACCAATATGTTGAGACTGACCTAGGACTATCAAGTGTTCTCCCAGTAATAAGAGGTGTCCCACAGGGTTCAATAATTGGCCCCCTATTATATTCTATGTACTCTAATGATCTGCCTAGCATAATTACAGACTGCAAGATAAGAATGTATGCTGATGATGTACAACTTTATTCAAGTTGTAACAATTATGCTATAAACCAGGATATTTTTTCATTAAATCAGCAACTTTCTAAAATTCATGAATGGACCTCAGCAAACGGTTTAGAGATAAACCCGAACAAATCAAAATGTGTTGTAATCCAAAAGCGGCTCTCAAAATCGGTTATAACACCAAATTTATCTATAAATATTCAACCAATAGAGGGAATTAAATCGGCAAAAAGCTTGGGAGTGATTTTTAATAACACACATGGTCTAATCATGTTAATTTTGCCTGTGGGCGAGCATTCTCTATGCTGAGAACAATTTGGCAGACTCAATATTATATTCCGTTAAGGATTAGAATGCTCTAGGCTAAAACTTTTCTAATGCCCATTTTGTTGTATGGCTGTGAACTTTTTGCTTCTTGTGATTATGTAAGTAAAAGAAAATTATTAGTTACATATAACAACATCATTAGATATGTATATGGCTTGAGTAAACGCTGAAGGATTTAAGATTTTTCCACAATGTTATATGGTATATATTTTGAAAGCCTACTCAATTTAAAATGTTTGGTTCTGATGCATAGAATAATATACATACAAAAGCCAGAACACCTATTTCTGGCTAAATAGACTAGTGTTTGCGGAGAATTGTAGAGGCAAGCGACTTAGGACATATAGGTATAAAAGTCTCATGCCACAGTGGCACTTTTTTATCTACGCAACATGCCTCTGGTTCCCAGTCTCCCAGTTCCTTATAGTCTCCAAAGTATCGCACAATAAATTTAAAGAATGCTGAATTCAGATATTTTCTGAATAGTTTATTGCACCCCTTTTTGCATTTATTGTAATTTTAATTTTTGAATTGTTTCGTTTTTGCATAAGGACTTTTTTATTTTGACCCAGTACTCAGGGGATGCAGTGCATTGTACTGGAACTAGGAAAATAGGTTATGATGAGAAGGGGAGTAGTGTTCGTGGAGGTTTAACAATAACAACACGAAAGACTAAAACAAACCCAACTGCGGCATTTAAAGTGTTGCAATCATGTTAGTTTTTGGTGCTTCCTTAAGTTCAAGCATTATGTTATACAGATATCATGCAACTTGTTTTTAAACATGTTACGCTTGATCAGTTCTTTAACTTCAGATTTTCCTTTATATTGTTTAAAATATTTTTGTAACCTTTGTGACATCAACCTTTTTTGTATTTATATATATTGTTATATTATTAATTTTAATGTGATCATGCATGAATCTCGTCTTAAACTCAGTTCCACATTGAAATATAAGATATTAAGTCTTGTGTATGGAATAATACTAATAAATAAAGAAATAAATAAAATAAATAAATGAAAAACAGCTGACTGAAACGATTTTTATGTAGCTTTCCATTTTTCATGGGTTAGCATTAACGCGCGTTATGTACATAATTGTACTTTCGCACACTTTATTTAGTTAGAATTTTCAGAAATGAGTTTACCCAAACAAATTTACCAAGCCAACGAAATGGTTTTCAGATTTTTGAACTGATGTTTTAACATTTAAATATGAAAACTACAGACAAATAAGAATAATAATAAAAATAGGCATTTCTTGAAATTTATGCATTTAATGGAAAATATGCATTAAATCGATGCCGTTTTCTTGCAATAATTCCAATTCATGAAAGTCTTTCATCTGAATTCAATTTGAATGCACTACAGTCGTTGGAAAGACTTTATGATTAGCGCTAGCGTTATATAAATAGCGTATTTCGCAACGATTAAATTTGAAATTCTCACCAATCTCAGTGTTCACTTTTGACTTATCTGTCCGCAGTGATGGTCCCCGGGGAGCAGGTCTTCTCTTGGCGTACAACAAACCAGGGCACTCCGCTTAATTGAGCACTGAGGGGAAAAAGTTCCTCGCTTGTTGTAGCAAATAAAGCTCTAGGAAGTCGCATGATTTATACTGTGTTGGACTTCAGAAACTCTCACCACGAGTTAATTGGCAGAACGGGAATCAGCAAAGTCTGCGGTAGGTTCTGTTTGCAGCCCTTCTCGGCGCTGATCATGGTTGAGTTGCCTACCTTGGCTGAATCGTTCTGGCTGTGGTTTAAACCTAAAATCGCAGGAAGGGGAATTAGTTTCCCTGATTGAATAAAATAGTGGTTTGTGTAGAGTAACTATCTTATGATTATAATTCAGTACACCGATGGCCACTGTAGGGAATATGGAGAAATGTGGTTTAATTGATATTGGAATGAGATGATGGTTAGAGATTCCTTGTAAGTCGGTTCCAGGCAGAGATCTAAGAAAATAAGAGCGCATAGGTAATTTTTCCTCAGCAAAGGAGAAATTACACCAGTCGATAGGTTTATGTGTTTTAGCGGGAGGAAAAGAAAATATGAAATGAATTGAGTTCACAAATATGTAAATACATAAAGGTTTTATTTTGTTGTTTTGTTTGGTTATATAAATTCTTAAATATAAACGGTTTAAAGTGAATATAACTTAGTGTCAAGCAAGAGATGCTTACCCTTCCAAGGTTAGTGATTACAATTACAAGTTATATGTATAACAGAAATCTTTTTGCCGGTAAGCCGTTGACATTTATCAATGTTAAAGTTTATCCGCCAAAGTTACTTAATTCAAATGCAATTGCTTTCAGACTATATGACTCAAAGATTTGTTGTTATAAAATACAAATAGGAAAATTCAAATGTATAACTTCAAAATATACACATAGTAAATTCACAGCCTGTTCGACGATATCGAATGAAAATGTATGCGGAAGAAAGCTAGTCACTCACATTCGAATCAATTTGGGTTCGTCGATATCACTATTGTTCGTTCGCATGAACTTATGTATTTTAATTGAATTTTGACACATCGTTTGCATAGAATAAAGTTAGAAAAAACCCAAATCAGTTTTCTTTCGCCCTAAATGCGAATGAACTTATCCTTTCGACCCCGGCGAACTGGCTGTCAATTTATTACAATTAATACATTCAGCTTGGAACAATATCATTATACCATTTTGTGGATAGTCCAAATATTTTTATTTGTTTTTATTAAGAAATATAAGCAGATGAATGAGATTTGAGATTTATGCTGAAATGAATGATGTCGTTAGGTAGAGAATTGCAATCAACATGCTAAATTTCCAACCGTATTAACTAAAACATATAAAAAAACTCGCTTGAACGCGTAAATAAAACTGTAATGTAAAGAAATCTGTTTCACAGAAACTTATAACTTTACAATATGTAGCAGATTTTATTTCGCTGTTAAAATTTCTTTTAATTATTTTTATTTTATGTAAAGTTATTTTAGAACGTATCTATTTAAATAAATACAGTTTTTCGAAAATTAGTCTTTTATATAATTAACACAGGCACATTTGAATTTTATCCGTGATATTTTCATATATTTAAATGTAACGCTAAAACAGCAAACAGAAATGTATCTTTCGAAAAGGTGAAAAAAATTCTGTCATCTGAAGATGTACTTCTTCTGCACCCCGATTACTTGAAACCTTTTGACCTTACTACTGACGCTTCAGCATATGCAATAGGCGCAGTATTGTCACAAGGAGGGAGACCAATAACTATGGTCTCACGAACTCTGTCTTCCACTGAGGAAAACTATGCAACCAATGAGAGGGAGCTCTTAGCAATTGTGTGGGCTCTCCAGACTCTAAGAAATTATCTATATGGAGTCAGACAGTTGAATATTTTTACTGATCACCAACCGCTAACCTTTTCGATATCGGACAAAAATCCGAATGCGAAAATTAAGCGTTGGAGAGCATTCATTGAGGAATACTCACCAAAATTTCATTATAAACCAGGAAAGGATAACGTTGTTGCCGATGCGTTGTCCAGACAATATATTAATATCATAGAAGACTCAATAAATCAATCAGATAATACCGTACACAGTGAGGTATCTTCGTCAGAAGTTATTCCAACAGTTGAAAACCCAATCAACTGTTTTCGGAATCAGATTATTCTTGAGCAAGGCAATGATGTGAAAAAGGTCACAAAGTATATTTTTAAATCAAGAATACGACATAAATTAACATTTAGAACCATAGAAGATGCTATAGCCTTGATAGGGGAATGCATAAATCCCGATGTCGTTAATGGAATTTATTGTGATTTGCCCATTTTAGGCAAAATTCAGGAAACTGTTGTGAAGATGTTTCCATCTATAAAATTTCGCCATACGACGAAACAAGTAAATGATATTTTTAATGAAAATGATCAAAATGAAATTTTGAATACAGAACATTGTAGGGCACATCGTTCTGTTCGAGAGAATATTAAGCAAATATTAATCGACTATTATTTTCCAAGTATGCACACAAATATGAAAAAAATTACACGTAACTGTAAAATATGTAAGGAAGCTAAATATCAGAGACACCCAATAAGCCCAGAAGTTGGAAAAACACCAATACCTTCTCGGTCAGGTGAAATGTTACATATAGATATCTATTCCACTGATAAACATCAATTTTTAACTTGTATAGACAAGTTTTCAAAATTTGCCTATGTTGTTCCGATTAAGACGAGAACAATTATAGACGTTAAAGAGGCTTTGATCCAAATCCTCAATTGCTTTGAAAACACGAAAAATATAACTGTTGATAATGAAAAATCTCTAAACTCCCAAACAATAAAATCATTCTTAAAAGACCACTTTGGTGCAGAAATTTTTACAACACCTCCTTTCCATAGTACTAACAATGGACAAGTGGAAAGATTTCACAGTACATTAACGGAAATAGCTAGGTGTACTAAGTTAGAACAGGATATAACTGATACTAATGAATTGATACTTCTTGCAACTACTAAATATAATAGATCTATACATTCAGTGACTAGGTACAAACCTATAGAACTGCTTTTCTCAATGCCTACAGGCCTTAGAGCTGAAATCAAGGCCAGAATAATTAAGGCACAAGAGACCAAAATAGAGAACGTTAATAAGGGAAAGATAACACGTACTTTTAACCCAGGGGACAAAGTGTACGTCAGAACTAATAAAAGAATAGGTAATAAATTTTCAAAGGTTTTTGTTGAAAAAACAGTGCAAAAAGATTTAGGTTCTACTGTTTTAGTAGATAATAGAAAGGTTCACAAATGCAACTTAAGATAGTAATTTGGATTTTGTTTTGTTTTCACAGACATTCCATATTAATCATAATGATGTTCAGGGTGATAAACGGCAGGATATCCGACTTTAGTAAGGCGAATTATATACCAATAACTGACGGAAGAGCAGCAATTTTTGAGAACTACAATTACATAACACATTGCACAAATTTAACAAATTATAGAAATGCTATTAATGAGGCATGGGACCTTCTTGGCAAGTTTCCACAGTCTTATATGAAAAATATTCTTAAATCGAGTACAGATCGGGTTTCTAACCTAATTGAGGCCTTACACATTCATCATAGACAAGCTAGAAGTATAAATATAATAGGAACGGCATTGAAGTATATTGCAGGAACACCTGATTTTGATGATTTCAGTGAGATAAAATATAGGCAAAGAAATTTGATTGAAGCTAACGAACAACAGATAACTATTAACACACAAATACAGCAACAAATTAACAAACTTACGGAGACAGTTAATAATATTTTGAAAAATAAAAAGCGAACTGAAATTAATTATGAAAATCTTTTCGAAGCACTATTGGCAAGAAATACGGCAATGATAACTGATTTGGATAACATTTTTTATTCTATAATTTTGGCAAGGTTGAATGTAGTAAACCCAGTCATCCTTGACTCGGAAGAAATCTCAAATATATTATTTGCCGAACATATGACAAATATTAGCATAAGTGATATTGTAAGTAATTCTAAGATAAAGATCCTGCAAAATGAAGACGTAATTTACTTTTTGATTAAGTATCCTAAAATACAGAAATTATGTAAATTGATAAGGATATTTCCGGTAGCACATAAGAAGATAACAATATTCTTGGAAACCAACACAGTTGCAGACTGTGACGGACTAGTAATTCCTGTAACTAACTGTAAAACAGCTCTTACTGCGAGCTTTTGTAATATTCAGAAAAATGCCACATGCGTAAAACAGTTATTCAATAACCACAAAGCAACATGTAAAACGATTTTTAACAAACTTGACCCAATCGAAATGGTTGACGATGGAATTATTATTATAAACGACAACATAGCAAAAGTTCAAGAAACTAGTGATTCTTTCATCACAATAAATGGCACGTATTTGATTACTTTTGATACAGAAATTAAAGTAAATGGCACTAATTTTGTTAATGAAAAAGGAAAAATAACACTGCAACCTGGAATTCCATCAACACAAATAGTGAATATAACAGAACACCTGGAAATATTGACATTGCCATATTTACATGATATTAATATAAAAAATCTTCAACACATTAAAAGATTGCATGATGTAGTTCAAACTCGTTCCATATTTGGATGCATAATTTCTATCATCGTGGCAATCTTTGTAACCGTTGTTATAATGTTTGCAATTGTAAAGAAAATCAGACGTAACAGCGATGCATCATCTGGAAGAAAAATGCTGGCCGAAATAATAAAAACAGCCGCGGACGGCTTTGACTTAGAGGGGGGGCAGTTAACACATGATGAGTCCCACTAATATAATGAGTCCCACTAATATAATGAATCCCACTAATGGAAAGAAATTTGATTTGTTCTTGCTGTTCTTGCTGTGTGAATATGCTGACGTCTTCAAGTAAAATCAAAAAATGAAGATCGCTGCTGCTGACGTCGTCATTTTTGAAAGATCTTATTTTTAAGTTTTATATTTTTAAGTTTAGTTTTAGTTTGGAGTTAAGTCAATAAAATTGTACGTAAGTACAAAATAAAATCCATCTAAAATAAAAAATAATAATTTATACATATCTATACATATGTATCTCATTATTTTATCATTTGCGCTTTTGTTTCTTTTGTTCGTACCCTAGAATAAATCGATTAGGCATATGACACTTGGTCATTCAAATCCTTCCTATATTTAGTTAAGTATTAAATTAAAGTATTAATTGTTTATAATGCCTCCTTTTACATGAATAATGAATAAACGTTGCATTAAAATGGAAAAATAGAATTTTCAAAAGTTTCTTACTAATGTGAATGAAATGAGGTAACTTTATGGTGGGATCTAGGTAAATAATATTATGCCACCTGGATCAATGGTTGGGCGGGTTAAGAGGCATTTCTCTCCATATTGTCATCCTGGAGAGACTTAAAATAATTTCAGTGGCAGTGGTTAAGATTTTTTTTTATAAATTTTCCGTTTGTTGATCATAATTGGGGTTTAGTTTACATCATTAATAGGATGATCAATATACAGTCCATACTATTATAGCTTAGGGAGTCTATAATAATATTTGTGTGATGAGTTTAATGAGTAGAAGAGTTAGAAGGAGCAAGAACCCCCCTCACCCGACTGCTAGCTAGCATAATCAATGGCTCCCGCGCGTCCTCCTATCTCTGGTAAAGTAATAAATACTTACAGTTTATCAACATACATTTAGCAATACAAACTCACATTACATAAATTGGCGCCCAACGTGGGGCCGAAGAAAATTAAGTTTTAGTTTCTGAAAAGAATCAAAATTTTGTTTTCTTTGCCCTAAACTTTTTTCATATTTGTTTTAGTTTGTTTTTTATATCATTAACTCACAACTATTTTAATGATTGTATCTACTTACAGTTTGTAGAGGAATAAAGTTTACAGTCTTTTGGATTTTAGATGTTTGAGGTTTCCAAGGTTCGAATATACTAACCAAAGATATCGTGAATTTCTTTTTCTTTTCAAACTGAATTTATATAATAATTAATTAGTTGGTGGTAGCCTTACTTAAAGTTTATTGGAATTATTAATCTTTAAACTGAAGTCTAGACATCCTGGTATTGATTCGGATTTACAATATTTTAGCTAGTTGCAATTTATTGTCCAATAGTATCGGTTATTATATCTAGTTTAAAGGTTAGCATGTCTATTATGTTTGATTGTTAGTAACCCAATAAGATTTAATAAAAGCTCAATAGACCAATGGTCCACTTGACCATTTTGCCTGAAATTATTACATAGAAAAATAAAATTTTTTTTACCCATTTTCATTCAGATATGTCTAGTAAGAAACGGCATACCACGAATTGGAAGAACAAAACAAAAATATAAGAATAAATCTAAGTATCAATTTGAAAATAAAAATAAAATAAATGCAAATAGTTACACAATAACATTAATTATAATTTTGGTTAATACTTTCAAATATAAATTCACCTAAAGGCTTTTGTGTTATAAACTTGAAACCACTTTTTCTCGGACAGTCGAAAGGAAACGATTTTCAGTAAGTTATCCAAGTTTTTTTTATCGGTTGGTTTATATTTCAAAAAGTTAATTGCAGGTATTTCTGTTTAGATAACCCCGCTTTTCATTTCCTTTTATATCGGATATACAGTTCATTTAATTTAAAAAAAAATAATTCTTATCAATATGATGGGAAGATCGCCCCCTCCTTCGCAGATTTGCGAACAAGCTAGTAACGTTCCAATTTTCAATAATGAAACAAGTTGCTCAGTGTGTGCTGAACACTTAACTGAAGGGCAAGAATGTGTACTCATTTCCGAATGTCGACACACATTTCACCGTCCTTGTATAGAAACCCATTTGGCAAAGTCCTCAAAATGTCCCACTTGCAATCGGTCATGTACCTTAGCGGAATTACAGCGAACTGAAATAGTGCCGCTACAACAATCTGGGGAAAGATCGAAATCTAGTAATCGAGGAAGACCTCGAGGCGCTGCAAATGCCCCTTTTACTCGAAGTCAGGCAAGAAATCTAATTTCTGTGCCACAAACACCTTTGCATGAACCTAGCGTGAATCTGAGTTTAACAATACCTCCAGATAATACTCAAAATGAAAGTATTAATAATTCTGCTGTAAATATAAACTCATTTCAGCAATCTCATAATAGTAATTTAAACGTTGACTTTCCGCAACTGAACGCTATGATTGAAAATACCGTGTCACGTTTACTGCAAAATTTAGAATTGAATAGAATAGAACAAAATTCGAACAGGAACAGTTCATTTCAAGGTCCACCGTCCTGCAACCCAGACATTTCAGTGCGAAATAACTCATTTAGACGATACCAAAGGTCTCAAGGTTCCAATACTAATCGCCAAATACATCAGAGGCCAGAACAAAACTATGTTAATAATAATCGGGTTGTAAGTGTCCCCAACACTAGCATGTTCGATGAAAACGCCGCAATAAGATCTGATAAGATCACGTCTATCATACAGAATTGGAATATAAAATTTGATGGCTCCGCTAATGGCATGAGCGTCGACGAGTTTTTATATCGTGTACGAATTTTGACCAGTGGAAGCTTTAATAACGATTTCTCACCCATATGCAAAAATTTGCATGTTCTATTAGTAGGTAAGGCGCGTGATTGGTTTTGGCGCTACCACAAACAAGTTGATCACGTAAACTGGACAGATTTTTGCGCTGCTCTCAAATATGAATACAAAGAATTTAGATCCAAATTTGATATTCAAGAAGAAATTCGCAATCGCAAAATGAAACCAAATGAAACCTTCGAATTATTTTATGAGTCGGTGTCTACCCTGCTTGACAAACTGGAAACACCTATGCCAGAGTCGGAAATTGTTGAAATTCTTACCCGAAACCTTCGTCCCGAGATAAGACATGAGCTTTTGTATGTCCCAGTATATTCGATTGCACATTTGCGAAAGTTAGTACAGATGAGAGAACACTTATTAGGTGATGAATACTATCGCAGAAGTAGTGTATTGAAAATGCATACTAATTTTGCATCTAAACGCCAAATTGCTGATGTTGAAGGGTTAGGCGAAAATCTTTCTGATGCAACTAATAACAAGACAGAAATTTCACTAACTGCTATTCAACATGAACTAAAATGTTGGAACTGCAATCAACCTGGTCACTGCTGGGAAGATTGTATAGAAACGCGAAAAGTGTTTTGCTATGGATGTGGGACAAAGGAAACCTATAAGCCCCAATGCCAAAATTGTGCCCATAAGAAATTACAACAGTCAAAAAACGGGAAAAGCCCGAATCACTTTCCGCATCGCCAATAAATGTCTATGACCCTACTTCTCAACAACAGGGCAATATTGGCATAGAAAATAAATTTATTTTAGAAAATTCCACAGGAAATTATAATGTTAAAAATAATTATTCTGAAACAAAACTTCATCCGATTTTACCATATCGTATAAAATTGCAGAACTATTATCAAAAACGTAAAGAAATATTTGACAGTCATGAGGTGTTGTCGATAAAATACAGAACGCCTAAGCGATCCACGTTACGTTTACGCCGATATTTTAATAATCGTAAGCTCTTTTCGAAGTATGTCCTGTCTTCCATCATTGAAAACCCTCAGGATAAAAGATTTTATGCCCCTATTAAATTTTTGGAATTTCATGAATTAGGTTTGTTAGATACTGAAGCTAATATCTCTTGCATTGGGTCAGATCCAGCTACATATGATTTTGCTCAATTTCCTGATTTTGTACCGGTGAAGTCTTATGTTAAAACTGCTGATGGCAGAATGCAAAAAGTTAGTGGCTATTTACAGGTTAATGTTAGCTTCCAAAACGTTACCCGAAAAATGAAGTTGTTGATTGTCCCAACAATTACCCAGAAGCTAATACTAGGGCTAGATTTTTGGAAAATTTTTAATTTGGCTCCTGAAATTTTTGGGAATGTTGTTTACATGTCTACAAGTGAGAAACCTAAAACAGTATTTGGAGTAACTAAATTTCAGTCTGAATTAGCAAGGAATCTAACGGATTCCAGCAGCAGTTCCGAATATCCCCTAACGTTATCTGAACGTCAGCAACTTGCGACCGTAATAACATTATTTCCAAATTTTGAAAAACAGGGTTTAGGGCGAACGAGTCTTATTGAACATAATATTGAGGTCGTAAATGCCAAACCAGTGAAACAACGATGTTATCCGATTTCTCCGGCGGTTGAACAATTAATGGCTGGTGAAATTGATAGAATGCTAGCTTTAGGAGTAATAGAGCCATCTTCTTCTCCATGGAGTTCCCCAATGAGGCTTGTTATAAAACCAAATAAAATTCGTCTCTGCCTCGATGCGAGAAAAATAAACCAAGTTACCATCAAAGACGCCTACCCGCTACCTAATATTGAAGGTATATTTTCACGGCTGCCAAAGGCCAACATAATTTCCAAACTGGATCTTAAAGATGCATATTGGCAAATCAGTTTGTCTAGCGAAGCGAAACCATTGACGGCCTTCACTGTCCCCGGGAGACCGTTGTATCAATTTGTTGTTATGCCCTTTGGGTTATGCAACGCTCCGGCTACAATGTGTCGATTAATGGACCAACTAATTCCGCCCGATTTGCGTCATTGTGTATTTGGTTACTTAGATGACTTGGTGATTGTCTCTGAAGAGTTTGGCACGCATTTAGCGATTCTAATCAGGATAGCGGAACAATTTAAAAAAGCTAACCTTACACTTAACGTTTCTAAATCAAAATTCTGTGTTACTGAGACTAACTATCTTGGGTATATAATAGGCCGTGGAGGGATAAAAACTGACCCGGAAAAAGTAGAGGCCATTGTAAATTGGCCAACGCCAAAAAATCTCAAACAAGTGCGAGGGTTCTTAGATTTAGCTGGTTGGTATCGACGTTTTATCAACAATTTCTCGGATATAGTTTTCCCAATTACCGAAGTACTTTCAACCAAGCGAAAATTTGACTGGACTTCTGAAGCCCAAAAATCTTTTGATACGATTAAAAAGCTCCTAACTACGGCACCAATTTTGGCCACCCCCGACTTCTCTAAAAAATTTTACCTGCACTGTGATGCCAGTGACTATGCTATTGGCGCTGTACTTGTTCAACTGGATGATAATGGCGAAGAAAGGCCTATTGCTTTTATGTCAAAAAAATTAAACACAGCGCAACGTAACTACAGCGTTACAGAGCGTGAATGTTTAGCCGTACTTGAGGCTGTTAAAAAGTTTCGCTGCTATCTGGAGCTACAGGAGTTTGAAGTAGTAACTGACCATTCCGCACTATTATGGCTAATGAAGCAACAAGACCTAACTGGAAGGTTAGCGCGTTGGATATGGAAGCTGCAAGGCTATAAGTTTTCTATTAGGCATAGACAAGGAAAGAATAATGTGGTACCGGACGCGTTGTCGCGCATTCCAGATAGTGAAATGGCGGGTGTGGAATCGGCAGAGCCAGAAATCGATTTAATTTCCAATCATTTTTATGATGAGGATTATGCAAGACTAAAAGATAGAATAAATAAAAATGCTCTCAAGTTTCCCGACTTAAAAGTAATTGACCAGTTTGTGTATATAAGAACTCTGCCTTATACCGGTCATGATGAACAGGACGCGGAGGCATGGAAATTGTGGATTCCGGAGAAGCTCCGAAAAGGCCTCATCAAAAGATTTCACGATGCTCCGATAACTTCTCATGGTGGCATAGTAAAGACGTTAGAGCTGATTAGAAGAAAGTTTTATTGGCCTGGGTTAGTTAGGGATGTCCGAAAATATATTACTGACTGCGAAACTTGCAAAATCACAAAATCTCCAAATTTTATTACGAAACCAAACATGGGAAATCCTGTTATTACATACAGACCCTTTCAACGTCTCTATGTAGATATACTGGGACCCTATCCCCGTAGTAAAGAAGGGCATATTGGTATCTTAATTGTGCTTGATCACCTGACCAAGTTCCACTGGCTTTGTCCTTTGAAAAAATTTACCGCCCCCGTTATTCAAGATTTCCTGTTAAAACATATCTTTCATATGTACGGTGTACCCGACGTATTGGTTAGTGATAATGGTTCACAATTTAAAGCTAATGAATTTAACGCCTTTCTTACCTCGTATGGCATTAGACACATCTATACTGCCTTGTACTCGCCTCAAGCAAATGCTTCGGAAAGAGTTAATAGATCCATCATAGCGGGATTACGATCATACATGGGTAAAGATCAAACCTTATGGGATAAACATTTGAGTTACATAAGCTGCGCTCTGAGGAACTCGTTTCATCAGGCTATACAATGTTCTCCCTATCTTCAAGGTCATATCGAAAAAGCCTACAAAAGAAATAGTAGCCAGTACAACTTAAGAGCTCGACCCCTTGTTTATAATGTAGGACAAATAGTATTCCGTCGGAATTTTGCTCAAAGCAATTTTGAAAAAAAATTTAATGCTAAGTTAGCACCCACTTTTATAAAGGCAAAAGTCAAGGAAAGAGTCGGCAATAACTATTATATATTGGAAGATATGGAAGGTAAAGTTATTGGCACCTATCATGGAAAAGATATAATATCTTAAGCGAGAATTCCTCGTAATATCGTAACTCCATAGAGTCTATATTACGCGGTTTGTAGCAGATTTTATTTCGCTGTTAAAATTTCTTTTAATTATTTTTATTTTATGTAAAGTTATTTTGGAACGTATCTATTTAAATAAATACAGTTTTTCGAAAATTAGTCTTTTATATAATTAACACAGGCACATTTGAATTTTATCCGTGATATTTTCATATATTTAAATGTAACGCTAAAACAGCAAACAGAAATGTATCTTTCGTTAAGTAAACGACGCATGCATTAAATGCGGCGACGTGCATATAAACGTCAATAAGACATTTCGTTAAATACAATGTCATATGACAGCATGTAGTAACATGAGGTTTAAGAAGTTCACGCCTGGCAAATGGAGATTCTTTTTGATCCGGCCGCTGAAGTGAACATACAAAATTTGTTATATTATTAAACTCAAAATAATAATAAAAAAAAAAAAAAAAAAAAATTAGTTTTTTTTTCTACCCGAAGCCCTGAATCTTTTGGGAAGATTCACAACTTAAAAGAATAGATTGCCTCCAGAATCTACGAATCCGAAGAGAACAAAGGACGTTTTATTCCAGCAATCATTTGCAATATTCTTGGTTAAGTACTGCCTATTAAGAACTTGTTTGTCAGTAAGCACCGTCAACCACATTTCATCGGTTTACGACAAAAAAGTACATATAATCATTGTATCCATTGCTTTTGCTTAACTTTTGGAGCACTTAATATCAACAACAAATTTGTTTAATTTGTTACGGGGGAAAAAGAGCTAAAAGAAAAAAGAAAAAATACGACATCCAACAACATCCTACTGCCATTAACTTCACATTCTTAGTAAGAACACCACGTTGAAAGTTCTATATCTTGCAATTGCTTGGCTTAAAAATCATCGAAACAAAATCATAATCATTAAACAAGCACTTTGATCGAAATTCCAAGAAAGGAGACAACCACCAGATGAGTTTGGAATTAATCATATTTCCAGGTCCCTGGTAGCAGAACCAGAAGTAACTAATCCTATTTGCCTCCAACAAAACATCCCTGGTCATAATTGTCCATCGTGTTATTGCGATGAAAGTGATAAATTAATTAAAATTTAGACAAATTATCTGTAACTATAAAATTCCTACATCATATTCCTTATTGACTAAAATTAAATTTCAAAGTGCCCTGTGTTCTTTAGTTTAAAACATAATGAAAAAAGGAAAAGCAAACCACTATAATTTCAGTGAAGTTAATAAGAAAAAATAAACAAATTCGCCAACTTTTCATTCGGAGGGCAGAATGAAGTTTAGTTTTACATTTATTAACATTATAATAATTATTTCTTAAATTTAAGTCATGATTATCATTGTAAGTTTATATGGAAACCCTCATATCATATTTTAATTTCATTCATAAAAACCAACAGTAAATTTGGTTGCTTCGAATTTGTATCCAGCAATTGAAGAGGCCTCCTCAACAGCTGTTGTCAGCAACATTCTTCTTATTTGGTGAGTTTTTTTTTTACTTTACATTTATGATCATTACATGTACGTAGTTACTCTTAAATGATATGTTTATACAATAATCTCTCTTGAGAAAGCGTATACATTACGAAAATCGAATAACAAGAAACAACAACGTGAGTCTTCAACATATTCTTAGCAACATTATATAATTTTGAATTGCACACATATAGATATACATATCTATACATATGTATCTCATTATTTTATCATTTGCGCTTTTGTTTCTTTTGTTCGTACCCTAGAATAAATCGATTAGGCATATGACACTTGGTCATTCAAATCCTTCCTATATTTAGTTAAGTATTAAATTAAAACAGACCAGAATTTTTAATTGTTTATAATGCCTCCTTTTACATGAATAATGAATAAACGTTGCATTAAAATGGAAAAATAGAATTTTCAAAAGTTTCTTACTAATGTGAATGAAATGAGGTAACTTTATGGTGGAATCTAGGTAAATAATATTATGCCACCTGGATCAATGGTTGGGCGGGTTAAGAGGCATTTCTCTCCATATTGTCATCCTGGAGAGACTTAAAATAATTTCAGTGGCAGTGGTTAAGATTTTTTTTTTTATAAATTTTCCGTTTGTTGATCATAATTGGGGTTTAGTTTACATCATTAATAGGATGATCAATATACAGTCCATACTATTATAGCTTAGGGAGTCTATAATAATATTTGTGTGATGAGTTTAATGAGTAGAAGAGTTAGAAGGAGCAAGAACCCCCCTCACCCGACTGCTAGCTAGCATAATCAATGGCTCCCGCGCCATTGTACTGTAAGTAATAAATACTTACAGTTTATCAACATACATTTAGCAATACAAACTCACATTACAAATACCCTTCCAAATCTAAGAGCAAAATTAAGCAGTCGTTCATGTCAATCATACTTGACATTTGTCAATGGAGAACTTTACCCCGCAAGAGGTGTTGATCTCTTAATCACGATTTTGAGTTGAAAATCATCATGAGAGACGAGTCGTATTTTCATTTAAACTGATACATCAATAAACGAAATCTTCCAAAAATATAATTACTATAATAAACGAAATCTTCTTTTCTGGGATACTAAAAATCCGCTCATGATGTGCGAAAAGCCGTTACACCCACTCAAGGCTACTGCGTGGTCATATTTAGCGGTATGGTATCCAACTCTATTGACTCACTGGAGCATCGACGTAGTGTGGGGTGCGTTATTCTGTTCTATCGTTACTATAATGGATTTTGTTCTGACGAGGTCGTACTATGCATTACAGAGAGAATTCGTTTTTCAGCCGTACGCTTCGTCTTTGGAATAAGTTGCCTGCAAACGTGTTTCCTGTCTGTTATAAAGGTGGAAAGTTCAAGTCTAATGTTCACAAACACTACTGCCTCTTTTCCCTTCTTCACAACCTAGTTCCGGTACAATGCACTGCCTATGTAAGGGTCATCCCCTGATTACTGGTCCAAGGAAAAAAATAAATAATAATAATATGTTTACAGAGTCTCGCGAATGATACAAGACCATGATACGCGACTTCTTACTGCCCGAATTGAATACCCCGAAGCGCAGGTTTTACCCTGGAGCCTAACCTGGGCAATCTGATATCTGTTGGCGGCAGCAAATAAAACTATGAAGTCGCATGATTTCCGATGTTGTTACCAAGGGTTAATTGTTAGAACTAACATGGGCAAAGCTTCAGCAAGTTTTCGTTGCGGACCATTTCGGCGCTGATCACAGTTGAGGTGTCCTTACCTTACTCGTAGCTGCAATGGTCTGGCTGGGATTTAAACCTAAAACTGCAGGTATAACTATGGTACATGCTGATTTCTGGGGGCCAATAAGCCTCCATTTGCTGTTCTCTGGCAACAGATACGTGTAATTTAAGGAACCAGCTTAGTAGCTTGCCTTCCATTGAATGTCTGTTAAATGACATGCAGGAGGGATTGGAAGGTCCGTGCTCTACTACTACTGGCTACTAACTACTGGCAACAGTTGACACTTGTGTATGCTTTGCGTTGGTGAATCATGAATAATTTCCTCTGACGATCCATCGTCAGATAAGGCCGTCAAGGTTGTTGTAAATCAATGACACATACTGCCGGAATTGAATAAAAGAGGCTCGGTGAATTTGTGGTTTCAACAACACGTTGCAACCAAACAAAACAATTGCAGTGAAAATTGTGAAAAAGATTTCCAACACTCGAAATAATTTTTTTATATAGTACAGTTACGAATTTTGTACTGATTAATTTTACGCCACTTTATATATAAAAAGAAATTCTGGATATTATTCAGCCTGAATAAATTCATTCAGTATAATAGAATTCTTTAACTCTTATGGAATCGTTTTTAAATGAAAAGTGTACACCAGTAGTGCCCAAAAGTTCTATATGGAAGAGCAAACACCAATACATTTAAGGAAAAACTATTTTTATTTAATATTTTTTATTGTAAAAAGCAAAACATTTACAAAAAAAGTTCACACTGAGATTCGCTGTCGTCAATGCCCTATAGCTAAGCGCTTTTACAAAAACAATTGAGCATCAAGCGCATTGACCTGGGCACACTTGGTGTACACCATGATACAAAAAACAAGGTAGCCGCTTCGCTACAACAATAAAAAATACAACAAGTATTTTGTTTGTGTAAAAAGGCGAATTCACACTTACGCTGTCAAAAGTAGTTGATAACGAACATGTAAAAAAATTTAAATGGCGCCGAAAAAGGTAAACAAAACTTGACAGAGAAAGTGCCGCCATATTAATCGAATTCGCCTGAATTCGCCGATGCATCCACCTAATAATTAATTCGCCTTGGTGTACACTATGTTTGTCAGTGAATTTCATAGGTAAAAGATTCACTGTTACGAAATTCGGCCCCTGCTAGTTAGTCTCTGAAGTGCAAAAGCTAGAAGCTGTTGATAAAATCGCCACTCTTGTCTTGACAGTTTTTGTAGGGTAATCAATGAAAAGGTCATAGCAGTTACTAGCAAAGGGTGACCGCCGGGAGGGAATACTACTCGCAGTAATTGCATTGTAACCCTGGCTGTATATGATATGGTACTGTCTTGTTGATACCACATTTTAATTAAGCCCAAAGCATGCAGCATCGTGGCGTTAAAAAGTTCTCAATCATATCACAATATCGCTTCCCATTCACAGTTAACGTTACGCCGTTTTCAGTTTCTAAGAACCATTGGACCTTACGTCCAAAGGTTCCTCCAGACCAAATTGCACGTCAGGTGACTGATGAATAACTTAAGGGTTTTCCATTCCCCAAAACCGCTTATTCTGTTTATTTACATATCCATTCAAATGAAAATGTGCTTCGTCACCAATTACGATTTTTTAATTAAAATCGATGATTGATTTTAATAAAATGTTTTAATGATTAAAAGACGTTGGCTTATGGAATATTTTTCCATAATGAATTTGTCACGTGTATAATTCACGACTGGCAAATATGAACTGTCAAGCCTAATTTTTACCAAATTGGCGGCAAATCAAGGTAAGATACTTTCCCGGTGGACACCCTGTACTTGATTAGAATAAGTACAGCTGCACTAAATGTCTTATTTCTTTCAGCGCCATGTACTTAAAAATTGATTTTTTTTTCAACCTTCAAATTGTTTTTATACGATAAAAGTTTCTATTTTTAAAAATTATTTCCCTAATTAATTAAGTTCAGTTTTATATGAACAAAAAAAAAATTTGTTGTATGCATAAAACTTAACAAATGTACTCGGTTATAGTGTTTGAAGTTTTTTTTTTTTTGGTTTCCGATATCTGCGTAACCATAAGTATGACAGCGCACCAGTTTGTTTTATGCTCGTTTTCAACCAGTCTGATAAGAAACAGGTGTGTTTTGGGTACATTTCATTAAAAGTTTTTTTTTTAACTTTTATTATCAGCAATAACTGATGAACTTATTTAATGACAAATTAAGAACATTAGAACTTGAATTTGGCATTGATTATGAGTGCATGAATATGTATATAAAGATATCATAAGGAAGCAGGTGGTGGTGCTCTGATTGTGTACTCGCAAATGTGATTTTGAAAAAGATCAATAATAGCATTGTTCGAGGAAATTTCGGGTAAACAGAATTACAAACAGATTTATTTTATAATATCAATTCACTAAAAAAATTTAACTTTATGAGAAAAATAACTACGTATCACTTAGTTATTTTTCGAATTTTGTTCGATTTAAAAAGTAAATGAGCTTTCAATTATTACGTTTATGTATAGCCTGCTAGCAAATAAAACCTGTTTGCAAGTTATTAACTGACTGTTTATGCGTCAATTTTGGAATATTTTATTTTTTTTAGTATGGCTTATGTTCAAAATGTAACTAATGGATAGTTATTATTTTGATCACAAAAATAATGTGGTTTTTACAAATTTCCTCAATTTTTTTATAGATGGTAACAAATTATTAGCAAAATATTGATGTCAAATAAAATTTGTAAAATTTTGGTACAATAAATCGAGATTAGTGCCAGCAACAATTTATTGAAAAGCCAAAACGAAATGCAAAAATATATATAAACAAAGTTTTTAATATATGTATGTAGCTATCAATACAGATTGTTTGAATCTTATTAAAAGAAAATGCTCTAAAAATTAAATAAAAGCATCGTGCATTGATTTAAAAATTCTTTGTGCAGTTTTTAAAAACCACTAAAATCAGTGTAAAAAGCGCTGAGTTGACAGCTCTGTTGTAATTCAAGCAAATATTTTGAGCTGGATAAAAACTTAAAATAATTTTTTTAAATATGGCGTATTGTTATGTTTTCAAATATGTTTTTTATGATTTACACTTTGATATTTAATTTTCATAAATAACACAGAGCTGATTACATGATTTAAAAATTTTACCATTTTGTACGAAAAAAAAGTACAGGTAAAGTCTGGTAAAATGAGAAACACAAATTAGTCTCTCAGAAGCTTTCTCTTTTACCCAATTTGCACAATTTTTAACACAAGAAACACGTTTCGTGCAAATTGGGAGCCCGCGGAAACGACGTCGAACACAACTAATGTTTTACTAATCGTTGACAGCTGTCATAAATTATTGTTCTGCCAGCTTTAACTGGATTAGTTTTTGTGTTTAATGAGGAAAGTGTCAAAATTTGTATGATAATTTTTTACAAGTTTCGAAAATTATTTATCAGATAAAAGATATTGAAGAAAAAGACAAACTTTTAAATAGAAGTTGTATAATGGACCAAAATGTCATAATCAGAGGAGGATATGAATTTTTCCATTCAGGGCTTATCTGTTTTTTCAACTTGTTCATCTTTTTTTTGTGATGATAACTTAATTTGGTTTTAGTTTTAACCCCTTAGCCAGCAACTCACATATTTTATATCCCTTCAAAAAAGATCCTGAGGGAAATCAATGATAATTTTCTTCATATTCACTTTTTTTTGCTGGGTGGTTTGTTAAAGGGATGTTTACGCAGTAACAGCCAAGAGAAAGTTTTCCATCCTAACCTTTCTTTCTTATCAAAATTAAGTGTCATATTATTTATTCATCACTTGATATCTTTATGCTCAGCTCACTTACGGCACGAACTCACGTAATGACCACATAAACATTCATGCAGGCACTCGAACACAAACGAATTGTTAGACAGACACATGTTCATCTTGCCACCAATCAGCCAGCCGGGCAGTCAAGCAGCCAACATGCGACTACAAATATTAAGGCACGTCAGCAGGCGATGGATGCAACAGTAGCAGGCGCACAGTGGCAGATTGCTGGCTTGAGACATGAAATTTAACCCCCGAATTAATAAAAACAACAAATGTTTGAAAAAGTAACAGATATTATTTTTATGATTTTTAATAACTTCATATGAGGAGTCCGTATTAATTTGCAAAAGTTTAGCCAAAGTTAAATGTAACTTAAATATTTTATTACTTACAAGCAGATTAAGGGCCATATTCTTTTGTTCTTTGGGCAGGAAGCCGCAACCTTAAAGCATTTGAAAGAACAAAAAAAAAAAAAAAAATCTAGACTTGTATTTTCCACAACTATTTGAATAAAACACAGAAAACAATTCTTTTTCGTGTTCAATAACGAAATTTGTTGAATCAATTAATAAATTGTTTGAATGCGGACCTGTAAAGGATTTAGTGGATTTAGGGCTGAATTATACAGCGATTTAAAGCCAGGCCTTTTTTCATACTACTCTTTAAAACCTCCTACCAAAATCATATTACATCTTTACGGTGATTTTTAAGTCATGTCGTTTTTCTAATTGTTGTCGTGAAAAATAATCGTTTGTTTCTTTTTACCCTTTTGGTAGTATCGATGTGGTGCCAGTCGAATGAAAATAAAACAATTTAAAAAGCAACAAACCAATCAAAGAAGAGAAAAAAATTTGAAAACCAGGGCTTTTTTCATTTTAAAAAATTTTCAGTACAAAAGAAAGCACATGCCTTTTGGACATGGCTTTAAATCATCGTGAAAATTTGCTCATACAAATTATTTTTTCAGACAAAAACTTTGTTGATTTTATTTTTACTATTATATTTTCTGTGAATAGTGTTTGAGGAACTTGGAGTACGGCTGTGTTCTTTGGGACCCAATCTACAAAATCCACAACGATCGTATTGAGTGTGCTCAAAAACAATTTGTTATTTTCTGCTTAAGACGTGTTTATAGAGGCTGCTTGGTTCTACCATAGTGCCCAATAAGACTATCTGAAATCAATTTACCAACATTAAACAGCCGGAGAACTTAGCCTTCATGGTCAGGCTTGCAAACGGAAACATTCATTTAGAATTTCTGTTAACCAATCTAACCTTCAATACTCCTCACCGCTTATTTCGTTCGTTCAACCCTTTATGTGTGAGGACCTGCAGCACGAACTTTGCTTTGTCAGATCCTCTAAGGAAATTATGCTGCTGTTAAAACGATATGTATAACTTTATTGATTTTTCTCTGAGTATTTATACCATTAAACGCAATTTAATATTATTTTTAAATCAGTAATGTCAACTGTTACTAAATAGATTTACAGCCTGTTCGACGATATCGAATGAAAATGTATGCGAAAGAAAGCTAGTCACTCACATTCGAATCAATTAGGGTTTGTCTATGTCACTATTGTTCGTTCGCATGAACTTATGTATTTTAATTGAATTTTGACACATCGTTCGCATAGAAAAAAGTTAGAAAAACTCCAAACTAATTTTCTTTCGCCCTGAATGCGAATAAACTTATGCTAGGAACACAATTGCAACGAACGACGAATTTTTGGTCGCGAATATTCATCGCCAAAAATAAAACACATTGATGTATATGAAAATGCACACAATCGTGGTGTTTGTTGAAAAATTGTTTCGTCGGCGAACGACGAACAAAGCAGTATCAGGTGACCAGGTTTCTTACATAAAAAAAGTATTTTTCATGACCTAATACTTTTTATAATTTATATTAATCCATGTAGTAAAATATGTATGTGTGTATGAAGATGGTCTCAAAATATAAAGTATCTCAGATAATTTGTTCAAAAATCCTTCTTTCGAATGGGATTTTTATAGGTTTACTTTTAATATGGCACATACTCTGAAAACCGGCTTGCACCAAAGTTATCAAAGATTTTAACGCCTCTTACTACGATTTTGGTTAAAACCACAGCCAGAACATTTCAGCTAAGGCAGGCACCTCAAACATGATCGGCACCGAGAGATTTGCAAAGCAGAAACTTTGTGGATCTACGTTCTACCGAATTTAATTTTTGGTACGGGTTTTGGAAGTCCAACACAACGTAAGTCATTCGGCATTCAAGAGTTTTGTTTGCTATAAGAAATGAAAGACTTTTTTCGCTATATGCCCCAGAAAGCAGAGAGCCCTGATTGCAGTTACGCCAAAGCAAAACCTTTTCCACGGGAGGGTTTTTGGAATAACAGTTGTGAAAAAGATTTACATCAGCACGGCCTTATCTGATGATGGACCCGTTCCATGGAGTTAATTATTCATGATTCACCAGTGCCCACGTGTGGCTGACTAGCCTCACACAGGTAGCAATTTTTGCCATATGTTTGCGGCCATATGAGCAACTTCTTATTGAGGAGTTCGGGCCTTCTAGTCCCTCCTGTATGCAATGTCCCAGCAATCAATGGAAGACAAGGCTTAATGAGTTGGTAGGCCGAAGCCCACTAGCAGCATCAGCCCTTAAACCAACTCACCCGTCAACCATAACCGCTGGTTCCTCACAGTACAGTTATCTGTTGTAAAGGCAATAGACCCTCGGGAGGTTGTTAGTTCCCGAAACAACCCACGCCAAGCAATTATCAAGCATATTAACACCCCCTTCCTGCATTTTAGTTGTCAACCACAGCCAGAAAATATCAGCCTAGGTAAGCACCTCAACCATGATCAGCCCGGGTTGAACTGCAAGCAGAACCTCTCGGGGGCCATGCTGATGCCCGTTCTGCCAATTTAAACCCTTGGTAAGGGTTTCGGAAGCCAACACAACATAAGTCATGCGGCTTCCTAGAGTTTTATTTGCTGCAACAAACGAAGGACCCCTTCCCCTCTATACCCGAAAAACAGATTGCCCTAGTTAGGAATACTCCAAGGCAAAACCTGTTCCCCGGCGAGAGCGTTTCAGACACAAAATTTTAAATGAAATTGCACATAAATTATCCGAAAACTTTTATTCTCTTCTATTTTGCATAATTACACAGTTTTGACGCTTATTTCATACGGAAAAGGCCTTAATAATGGGTGTCAATTTATTTTTGTTTCGGATATATCATTTCATTTGGAAAATTGGCTGTTTAAGGCATAGTGTAAATCATTGAAAATATCATTGTGCTAGCAGAGAATCTTGATCTTCTTTCCACATAGTATGATCCCAAAAAATTTCAATAAGGTTGAACACATCTGCTTGTGATTAAAGTAAGCTTAAAATTATCATCCACACGCTAACTAGCTTTCCTGGCAACTTACAAGTTTTATTATGCATTCGCTTTCCTTCATTTTCACTCATTCTCAAAAGTAAAAGTTCGAAATGATTTTATGTGTTGGCTCATCATTATAACTCTTTGGGGAATTATTACAAATACGAGTATCTCTAGTAAACTGTATCGATTATGACAGATGGTAAAATTTGAAATTTCATTTTCAATATCCAGTATAAAATATTTATGATGCTTCAAAAGTTCACACAAACACACGCACACGCACATGCTTTAAGGCTGCGCTTCTTTACAATCTGCTGGCTCTTAATGTGGCAAATGATGTTGGCACATGTTACGATTGCTCTTCCTTTGAGCCTGTTAAGTCTTTCAAACGAAACTGTGGTGTTTCCAAATTTGCTTATGGCACATTTAATAATAAATATTTTATTCCACATAAATAGAGAAATATTAATAAAGTTTGTTTGCAAAAAGGGTTGATTTGGTTTCTTCCTTTTGCAATTGCAATAATGTCATTTGGCAAATTGTTTCACCAATTACAAATTTTCAAGTGTTTGTAAATATTTGATTGGTTATTTGCAATCTTATCGAGGAAATTGTCTGTCTTGTTAGAAAAGGAATTCAGTCAGATGTTTGATTTGGTTGTAAATTTAAACATGTGCGTTTAAAAATAGAATGTCTTATTCATTATGTAAACGTTAGACAATTTCATTAAACAGACAAGCGTTTAAGATCTTAAAGCTGTTTGGAAAAAAACCTAAAACAACTATCAATAATTTTCTCATAATAAAAATCGTACAAAGTTCTTTTCAATTAAAAATTTTTTCATTTAAAAATAGAAAACTAAAATCGATATGACTGACTTGACTTGTTTGGTCGTAGTTATAAATAGTTATAATAAAAATATATTTTTGCATTGTATTTAATAAGTGACTAACCCGATAATTGAATAAAAAATATAAAGCAAAGCCAAAGAACAGAGTGATGCGACATAAACGAAACAAACTCAAAAATTTTTATGAAACATGCCTTTTGAATGAATGATATTGATAGGAAACCAGATAAGGCAGTATTGCTTTACGATTATTTAAGAATGTACTAATAGAAAGTTATCACAATATTTATTTATTTATTTATTTCTAATATGTCTATGGAATAACAAAATCTTGATTAAATATTAAATGACTAGTGGACTGTAGGGGTGAACACCAACTCTTGGCTAAATAGTCTTGATATGAGTCTGAAGTTGAGTGAAAGATGTGTGAATTGCTCGTGAGCTTCGATGCAAATAAAAGAATGTGGTTTTAATATTAATATATATAATTCTATACAGTTTTATTTAAATTCCTTTTATTATAATAAATTCAACTTAGGAGAATTTCTACTTATTGCTTGAAATGTTGTGTTGAATTGTTTGAGTTAAAGGTTGAAAAGCAAGTGTTTTTTATATCTAACATCACAGTTTCGCCTGGCCTGATCCGTCTCGTATTCACAAAGTACTTTATACCTGCATCTAACTGCGCCAGCGTAACCGTGTCAAGAAAAAAAGTTATTATATGCAAAAGAAGAATTATGAAAAGAAAAACTTCTGTTTCGAAGAAAATTTCTATTTCTTTTTATCTTGGACCAGTACTCAGGGTATGCCCCCTACATATGCAGTGCATTGTACCGGAACTAGGAAAATAGGTTGTGAGGAGAGGGAAAGAGGGAGTAGTGTTTGTGAACATTTGGCTTGAACTTTTCAACGTTATAACAGACAGGAAACACGTCTGCAGGCAACTTATTCCATAGACGAAGCGTACGACTGAAAAACGAATTCTCTCTGTAATGCGTAGTACGATACCCCGGGCAATCGATCACAAGTGATGCACGCATGCTACGTAAAAATGTGCGAGTTTCAGGAACAAGATCCCTAATCTCATCAGAGCAAAATCCATTGTAGTAAGGACAGAACAGAGTAACGCACCCCTCACTGCGTCAATGCTCCAGTGAGTCAATAGAGTTGGATACCCTACTGTCACCGATAAGCTTCTTCGCCCTCTCCTGCACACGGTCGAGTAACCCCAAAATAGACTTTGAGGCACCGGCCCAAACATAAGAGTTGTATTCCATTTTCGGTCGGATGTAGGTAGTATAAATTGTAAGGAGGTCGGATGGAGTGAAGTACATCTTACACCGTTTCAAAAACCCGAGGTAATTTCTATTGATGTAAACTTCGGTCAAAGGGTCTCGCCAAGTTTTGATTTATAAAATATTGGTAACAAATTTTAAAGCAATTTAATTGGTATATGATTTTTAATTTATACGTTGATTCTTTATTGTAAAATTTCCCCGCCGTTTTTATAATTTATATGTAGTCCTTATAATCTAGTAACAATTTAAAATCATTAAATGGAAGTGAAAACTCAATATTTACAATATTATTAATATTATTTAAAGTGCTGAAATATTGTTGAATATCACCATACTATTATCACTATTAATTACATAATTCAACCATATTTCTATTATAGTCATTCAACGCAATTCCCTGACCAACAGTAATATGGCTTTCTAACCAATTTTCGTATGATAAGCCTGTGACCCTGTACATCGAAAAACAATAGCTGCTAAAGAGAACGGCTTACACGCAAAGAAATTTTGGCTGAAAGCCCAGTTGCTTAGGCTTGTTGGACGCTTGTACTTGCTAAATTACTGCTTGTACCATGTATGGGAGAGTACTGACGCAATACAAAGACCAACTTAACACACGTAGAAAAAATTGTATACATGCATGTTCTGAGAAACGCAAATCGCTTAAATTTAGCGTTTTCGATTTCAAAATACCAAATAGGTGTTCTGAGAAACGTATAACGCAAGAAATATGGTTTTGCGATAGGAAATCGTCAAATAGGTGTTCTGGAAAACGCATATCGCTTAAAATTGGCGACGTCAACTCGCATGTATATATTGAAGAGAACTGATTGAATTTGCTAAAACTGAACTTGCAAAAGGCAATCAAATTATGCACAATTGAAATTTAATATGTTTTCTTTTTATTTCAATAAAAAGTTTAAAGAATTTTACATATTTTCATTAAGAAAACTAAATTGAAAAATTTGTCCATTTGTTGTCAAATTTTTTTTCGTTTTATATTACTACCACATACATACGTCTCTAACATTTCTTTACACCTTTCATAAATAGAAAAGCTTGTTTTTTGTGTTTTGACGGATATTATTAGAGCATTTTTCTTTTTAAATTCTCAACAATTTACGTAGATCGTTGTGATATAAAGTTGAATGTTTGAGAATATCTTTCAAAAATTTCCAAAGTCTACTGGTGATTAGGGTAGTTCCTATGAAATGAATTTAAGTTTCCTTTTGCCCTCATTTGTTTCTTTGCCAAACATTCAGTCTGTAAGCAACACTCATGGCACACAATTATGTATAGAAATAGCAAAAAAAGAAAAAAAAAATAGTAATAATAAGAAAATTATTAAAACAAATATGAAAGAAAAAAAAAGTTAAATTCAACCTACAGATAAAATTTCTGCACCTGCAGCTCATAAAAACAAATTCTCTATTACACAAATTAATATGAATTAGTTGTATTTCCCAGGCCTGCGGGCATAAATTAGGCCCCCACAAGAAAACAAAAATTAGATACCCAAAAAAAAAAATAAGAAAAATAAAATTAACTGACAAACGACAGGCAGACACACTCAGTCGCACAAAATTTTATTTATGTATGTATTTATATTTAAATAAATAAAACAAAAATTATTTATAAATAAATACTTAAAGATTTAAAACGTATGAAAGCTTAACATTAAACATAAATGGACTCAAACAAATTGCAGCTCTGCTTCTTCGGTAGTGTTTTTGGTACGAGCGAGTTGTTTGTTGCAGTCAAACGAAACAGAAAAAGCAAAAAAACGAACAACTGGTCAAAATGCGTTTTGAATTTTTTATTAAACAAAAATATCAAAGGAACAACAAATGAAAAAAGTTTATAAACATTTTATTGCTTTAACGTTAATTACACTGACCAAACAAACAAACAAACAAACCAAACCAAACATACTCGTACATGTCAATTGAGTTATTAAGAAAATTTTACATAAAATACAAAAAAAAGAGTTTTAAAAATAATTTACTTGTAGTACACATGTTGTCTAGTCGCTTTAGTAAATGACTTTTTGGCGCCAACGACTCTCAAAAGAAAAAAAAAATCGAATTAAAATAATAATTTTTGTACTTAAAATAAAATATTTTCAAAGACATTCCTGTTAATTTTAGAAATCTATTAAAATAAATAAAAAAAAAATAATTTTACAATTTAAGCAGGTGAATACGTGCTGACAAATACTAAACATTCTTCTCTGCCACAATTAACAATAAAATTTATTACTAAACACTTTCATGAGTAAATAAAAATATTATAAATTTATTTGGCGCTGCTTGAGAAATAAAAGCAAAATATATTATATATAAATAAATGGCATAAGAAAATAGAGGTCATTCGAATTAATTTCGGCCCGTAAAAATTATTAAATATTTTTGTTATAGCGCTAAAAAAAAGTTATGGTAAAAATGTAACTGTGACCATAGATGTCAGATAAATCTGATTTAAAATCGTCAAATTCGACGGAAAAAACTCTTTCAAAATCGTCAATATGATTATTACAAATCGTCAAAAAATCCTCAGCTAGTAAAATTAATTATTTTTGGATAAAAGTTTAATAAAAAAAAACTACAGAATTTAAAGCTATTAACAATAATATATTAACGTTGATAATATTATTGGTTTCGCAGATGATAATTACAAAATCATTTTAATAATTTAGAGAAGTATGCTTATGATTGGAAAATGAAATTAAACGTAAACAAATGCGAAACAATACTATTCAGTCCTGCTGTTGGAAAGTGCAATTATAATACAGGGTGGCGCAAAAATAACCTTCCGATGTTTTTTGGCTGTAATTAAAAAAAAAATGAAAAACTTTGATTCTTCTTGTGGATTATTTTTATTTGATCTTTTAATTTTTTTTGCTAAAAGTCGAGAATATGATGTCATGTATATGGCCGCCACCACAGTTGATTGCCATTTGAGCCCTTTTTATAGCATTTTCTATCACCTTGGCCAAAACTTCTGGCAACAGGTCCTCACATTCTTGACGGATATTGTCTTTAAGAGCTGCAAGAGTATTTTTATTTTTTTTCTAGCTTGGACCAGTCAGTACTCAGGGGATGACCCCTACATATGCAGCGCATTGTACCGGAACTAGGAAAATAGGTTGTGAGGAGGGGAAAAGAGGGAGTAGTGTTTGTGAACATTTGACTTGAACTTTCCAACCTTATAACAGACAGGAAACACGTGTGCAGGCAACTTATTCCATAGACGAAGCGTACGACTGAAAAACGAATTCTCTCTGTAATGCGTGCAGTGTGTGCCGTAGCACGGTCCTGTTGGAACCACATGTTTTCCAATCCCAATTCATCGAGCTGCGGCAAAAAAAACTTGTTGATCATTGCTTTGTAGCGCTCACCATTCACAGTAACCGTTTGGCCCGCGACGTCTCCAAAGAAAAAAGGTCCGTTGACTCCTCCAGCGAAGACAGCACACCATATAGTGACTTTGAGCGGGTGTAATGGCTCTTCGTGGGTTACACGCTCCAGTGCCCCAGAAGTGTAAACTTTGCTTATTTACGTACCCGCTAAGATGGAAAATTTTTGATGAAAAATCATCTTCCTCTTGGGGTCAAATAAATAGTCACCAACATTCCGCGTTCTGGAGCAGTATAGCGTAACATTGTTTATTAACGTGTATTTCGCATGTGTTTACTACACAAATGTCAAAACATAACTGACATTAGGGGCCAATCGCAAAATTTATAGCATTTTCTGATAGGAGGATAACTTGTGCGCCACCTTGTATAAGACACAATTGGAAATTATTTGGCATTAAATCCTGTAACAACATATAAGTACGAGTACTTAATAAACAAGTGGTAAAGTACCTAGGTATCCATTTGGCCAAATTTCTCTACTTTAATGAACATGTCAACATACACATCCAAAAAGCTAGAAATGCTTATTTTATGTAAAAAAAAAAATATTTTTTTCCAAGCGCATTAATCTTGATATCAAACTGCTCATGTATCAAACCTTAATACGTCCGATTTTAACATGCGTTTGCCAAATTTGGTTTAATGTTTCAGCCTCCTATATGGAAAAAATACGCAAATTCGACAGAAGATGCCAAAGAACATGCACTTCGTTATACAGATCCTCAAGTAGTGAATTTACGAAATGTATAAGTAATTTAAGGCTTTTCAATGCTCTCAAAGTTAGTCAAATTTTTCATCACACATTATTAGACATTATGTTAGATCTTGTTGTGACCACTACGAAAATAACCTAATAATTGCTTCCTATTATGTTAACGACGAATATATATCCAAAACACTTCACACTGATTATGTTCCTCCTGAAGCATTCGTGTACAAGTACCTTGATAAGAACGGCTTTATACAAGACGACGCAGGCGTCCCTATAATTTTAATAATATATAGAAGGGCAAATGTTAAAGCTTTTTCCAGCAATCAGCTGGCAGCCATAGATGCCAGATAAATCTGGTTTAAAATCGTCAAATTTGACGGAAAAAATCGTCAATATGATTATCGCAAATCGTCAAAAAATCGTCAGCTAGTAAAATAAATGGTTTTTGCATAAAATATATATTTCAATAGGTTAAAATATAGGAAAACAGTCCATGGTTGCCTTTAATAAAAAACTACTACTTTTATAAAGGGTGTTTTTTTAAGCTAGATAGAACTTTAAATTGTAAAAAGTAACACAAAAAATTAAATTTTGATGAAACATTTTTTTTATTTGTTTCAGTATACTCTGAAAAATCATCATGAATAGACTCACGCTTGAACAACGCTACGAAATTATCCAAATTTACTTTGAAAATCAGTCGTCGATTCGCGCAACTTATAGACGACTTCGTCATTTATATGTCGTATATAATCGTCCATCTGAACAAGCCATTCGTCGAACTGTGGATAGATTTCGTACCACATACTCTCTAGAGGATGCAATAACACCAGCACGTCGAAGGAATGTGCGTACTGAAGAGAATATCGCCGCTGTAAACGAAAGTGTGGAAGAAGATCCAAATTTATCGATTCGTCGTCGGTCGCATGAATTGGGGCTCTGTCCGTCCACTACGTGGAAAATTTTGCGCAAAGATCTCGGCCTACACCCGTATAAGATCCAGCTGGTGCAGGAATTGAAGCCACGAGACCATTGTATGCGTCGTTCTTTCGCCGATTGGGCTCTAGAGCAGTTGGCAACTGACCCGTTGTTTTATCGCAAAATTGTGTTCAGCGATGAGGCGCATTTTTGGCTTAACGGGTTTGTTAATAAGCAAAATTGCCGCATATGGAGTGAGACCAATCCACAAGAGACCCTACAGACTCCATTACATCCAGAAAAACGCACTGTTTGGTGCGGTTTTCATGCTGGTGGCATCATCGGACCTTATTTCTTCAAAAATGAGGCCGGAGCTCGCGTTACGGTCAATGGAGATCGTTACCGCACCATGATCAATGATTTTTTGTTTGAAAATATGGATGACATTGATCCGGAGGGGATGTGGTTTCAACAGGATGGCGCTACGTGCCATACGGCGAACGCAACCATCGACTTACTGAAATCAAAATTTGGCGATAAGTTGATTTCGAGAAATGGACCTGTCAATTGGCCTCCAAGGTCGTGCGATTTGACACCTCTCGATTATTTCCTGTGGGGCTACGTGAAGTCACTGGTTTATGCTGATAAACCAGCAACAATTGACGCCTTGGAGGCCAGCATTGTTCGTGTTGTTCGTGACATACGGCCAGCAGTGCTCGAAAAAGTGGCCCAAAATTAGACGTCCAGAATGCGCTTCGTCAAGAACAGCCGCGGTGCCCATATGCCCGAAATCATTTTCAAATGTTAATGTCACGTATTGATCTTTCGAATAAAAAAAAATTTTGATTACAATTTAATTTTTTGTGTTATTTTTTACAATTTCAAGTTCTATCGGGCTTAAAAAAACACCCTTTATAAAAATATATACTTGAACAAACTGAAGTTAATATCATATGAACACATTCACTAATTTTTGTACATAAAAAAAAGGAATTTTGAAATTTCCCTTCATATACTATATTTAATAAACACTTCTATTAAATAGGACATGGCTAAGTCAAAACAAGCGTACTCGTAGTTGCTAAGTCTTAAGTGTTCTTTAGTAGAAATATAATATTTCTTCTGAAAATAGTTTCTTCAACTAATTTCTTATTTTGGTTTTTTAAGCTTCATTCACCGAGATGCAAACTTTTTCATTTGCTAACTAATATTTTTCCTATAAACTTATCCATAGAAAGAAAAATGTTCGAAGAATCATTTTTGATAAGTGATTCCAAAAATCTAAAAGTGTCATATCTGTATCGCAAAACAAATTTGTCAAGAATAATAGGCTACCTTGCTTTAATTCGGATTAAAGTTCTCGTCTTTCGAAAAAAAAATCAACCCTTTTTGATTATATCAGAAAAAAAACTTTCTTTTTTTATAATACTGTAAGAATTTATAAAAGTTGAAGTTTAGAATTTATCTGCATATTTAAGTCTCCTTAATATATAAGTACACTCTGTAAAACATGAAAATTTGTACACATTTTAGCTTCTAATTTTTTCTAGTACTATTCACATATGGTCCTTTAAATACATCTCTAACCTATACAATAAATGTATACTCCAAAATAAATATCGCGTATCATTTAAATTTTACATACATATTTACGTACAGATTTACATTACTATATTTTTTTCTAACTCCCAATATTATTTTCATTTCCTACATAAATTAACTAAGAATTAAGTATGTATGTAGTTATATACAAAAACAGGCCTCAAATCGTCAAAGTAGTATTTTGAGCACGCAAAATCGCCAAAATCACGATATATCGTCAAATATGGCAACTATGCTGACAGCTGAGAATAGAAGTTTCGATACCAAGGCGAATTCATTTTACCAGTTGAAACTGGGATTATAATATATACAACAATGCAATGACAACATGGGGATTTGTTGTTGCTTGAGCGATTCGTGTGTCAGAAAAATTTGTATAGAAAGTATGTACATGCATACACACACTTACACACTTTACTTGCTGATATGTTTGTATGTGAGCAAACTACCCTTTCGGAAACTGAGTTAATTTTCAACTAAATTTAAGTCAACAACAATTCCTCAACTAGCGCTGACTGACACTTGGATTACTTTTCAATGGAAGCAACTAACTATTTTAACATTGACGTCTTAGGAAGTAGTAAATTGTCCGGCTTTACACTACTTTCCAAATAACTTACAGTTAGCTTGCTAAATGTTAACTTTCAGTTAACTTTTTAAAGTCAACCATAAATTGGTTAGTTTTAAATCAACGAAAAGTTAATTGTTGACACTATAGTGAAAAATCATTCAATTGTTATATGTTTTCGTAATAAAATAAATTAGTCAACATTGTTTTACGTATTTATTTGTAATTTTTCAAAAATAATTTATTAAAAACTTCATTTTTATATTACATATTATTCCAAACAAAAAATATTACATTGTATGTTGCAAAAACCATAAAAATTTCAGAAATAATTTAGATAAATACTCGTAATATTGTATCAAATGTTTGTTTGTTGGCGTATACACTACATTCTTTTTTAAAAAGGCTTCTTAAAGGTATTTTGCTAACGACTCTCATTCTTGCACTTTTAATTAAAATTAAAACAATATTAACATCTCTATTATTTGACATACATATTTACTTACATAAACAATTTTATTTTAGAAAACTTCCACAGAATTGAAAAATTTATATAAAAAGACTTCAATATCACACAGTAGTATTAATAATAAAAACTGAAATCTACGGCGCCTGCTAGGTGGCGACATTGTAAATACATTTTTGCATTGTGTACATGATAGCTAAAAATTGGTTTATAAAAATTAAGTAAAAGTTGGCGATTTTTGCAGTCAGCTACTGATTATCCGACAGGGCAGAAACAGCTTTTGACACTTGATGTTTTACAAATAGAAAAAAAGTAGTACATCTGCTTTTTTTAAGTTTCACCTGGACAATTGTAATTTTTAATATGTTCATAGAGGCATTCGTTGTTAAATCGTAAACATATATATGCAGATTCAACATGTCGTCTAGACTTATCTTAAGATTGCTTTTAAAACTATTTAAATTTTTGTATTTGAAATTTTGCCTAAATCTTCAAACTTTGTTTGTGTTGTTTTTTTTTTTTGTGAGTGAATGAATGATGTGGTTCACGGCGCGTTTTGAATATAAATAGTTGACTACCACATGTGTGAAGAGCACGATGGATGAGATCGCAGGCTTAACACAAAGAAGTCCGTAATCATGCGTCGATCATTTTCGCCGTTGACGTTCATCGGCTGGCCTCGAGAACTTTCGAAAAAAATGGTCTAATTGTCTCATGCGTGGATAAGATACACCAACAGTCCTGACAGTTACCCTGCGACAATTCAATAGTTTTTGATATTTTAATCGAGGGTTGCGGAGACCAGTAACTGCAGCTTTGCTTATTGACCTGGCCTCGTCGCTGCAAAAAAACGGTACTTGCAGTGCGTAAATGCTCCAACATCGTTTCAAGAAAAATTTTGCGTAAATAAAGCTCATTTTCTCTTAGTTCTTGAACGGTTTGACTTTTAAAATGTAGGAACTTCAGATCCTTTTTTAAAATTTAATGAATAATCGCTTTTGGAGTCGCAGTGAGGCTGCTCTTTTCCTTATTGAGAGTCGCGGATTTTCACGTAAACTGCTTTGAACCAGTTTAATGTTTCCGGGAGTACTTGAAGATGTAGTGGTACCTGGCCATTCATAACCTAAAGGCCCTGATTCACTATCCTACACGATCGTACGATTCATTCACAGGAAACTGTTTCAAAAGTCTGGCCGACTTGAAAAAATCGCTTCAAAATGGCGTTGTAGGCCACACTATTATACAAGTATGATTGAAATAATTTATTTACACAATAAAACAACAAGAAACTTTTATTAACATAATAATTTTACATTACTTAAAATTTTTTTCTTGAGGAACAAACAATATTCTTATATATTTCACAATATATACCACACTGATCGCACAGAAACCATAATGTTTTGAAAAGTTTCATAAAATTTTTCAAATCGCACGATTTGTCAAAAACTCTGTTGAACGGTTGCATTTTTAGTACTTTTTCAGCACACATGCTTTATTTAGTAGATCGCACGATCGTGTATGATAGTGTAACATGGCCTTAAGCAGTTTCCCGGAATCTCTGCTCCAACGAATAAATTAAATTTAGACTCGCAGAATAGCGAAGTTTCAACAAAATTGTTGACGAGCAATTACGTAATAATAATTACTATTAAAAAATATCTCCACAGTGAATACGTGATGCTCACTCGAGCATTGCGACTGATGAATCCACACAATCGATAAGTCTTACGGCGCACCCTTTGTCCGTACCATTTATTACTTTTTGAAATAATCGTATTTAAAAATATAAATTTTCCAACTGAATTTTATAACAAAGATCATTAAATTAATTGCTCTATAGACTTTAATAAAGTAGGATCTAATAGCTTTAATTTGCACAAATGCATATTCGAATGTGTGAGTGGATGTGTTTTGGCCACCACTGATTCAAATGATTACTTATGTTTGTCCCAATGTGCTGTCCGGCTTCAATTAAACATACACGCGCATACGTATGTAGCTAATACGCGTGAACTGCGCTGTCATATCGTAAGATTTATGTTTTTGCTTATTAGTTTTGCTAAAAAAAATTTTGATATTTTTATAGCTTAAAATAATTATACGTTTTTGAAAAAATACAACCAACAACAATAATACAAATATTCTAAGTCCGTAGTAGACATGATAAATGAGACATTTGATTACTCAGTGAACTCCTTTAAAACTTAAGAATTTTAATTATATTTGTAGCCAGTTCCGGCTCACACAGAACTAAGTTAAACCATCAACCGTCAGTAGTATTCCAAATCAATTGACCCCCATTTTACAACTAGATTTAATTGCACTAATTAATACATTTAATTAATGGTTTAATAGTTTAATAAAGAGCGACATTTAAATTAAAATTTTTTAAAATAATTATAAAAATTTTATGATAAAAAAAAATCGATTGAATCATTTAGAGACAAACAAATGAAATCAAATTCTAAATATATTCGTAATAAATGTATATAAAGCGCCAGGTATCCAAAGCGTAAACAATGCCGGTAAGCAATTAATACTCTTTGAGGTTAATGGTAGTAAAAACCTTAAGTTTATTATTGCAAAAAACACACACACACACACACACATAGACACAATATTTTATTGTTAAGCAATTTGAAAATTTTATGCTAATCATAAAAATTTAATTACTTATAGTATTCAATAATCGTTTATAAAAAAAAAAACACAACTGACAAACAAACCGTTTACTAGCAAAGACTAGTAACAAAATTAACAACAACAAAATCTAATAGTTTTGGAAAACATAGAATAAATAAAAGTCAGACGGGTGGAGCGAGCAGCAGTGTTGTCAACTTTAAAATTTTAAAAAGCACTAGAAATGAAAATAACGCTTACTCTCATTACACGCCTAGAGTTTTTAACTAACAGATTCAGCTGAGAACAAATAACGCTTCTTTAATCGTGGATTTTTTTTTTCATAGTACTCGTATTTCGCTGTTACGTTCCATTTGGTTTCATCCCAAATAATGGTATCTACGACATTTGCTATGGTTAATATGAGCGTTGTCAACTTTGATATTTCAAAACGCACCAAAATGGAGAAAAAAACGCGTTATTTCAATAAAAACGCACCGAATTTTAAACTTTTCTTTTCATTTTTAAAACCTTATTTTATACTAAAAACTGGGTCTGATACCCCCGCCTGATGGCATGCCATCAAATTCGTGTTTGTCAAACTTGGCCACTAGTATGATTTTGTTACTTTTATTAAGATAATGGTATCGTTACAATAATTATAACGATATTTTATTATTCAGCAATATTATTTGATTATATTCGCTGTCGACCGAGTAAGCTGTTAGTTTTAACTTTTACAAAGCTATAGCTGCTTTGCCGTCGTTAAAATCGAAGAAATTTGCGATTATCAGATAATTAAAAGTTACAGAATCGCACTACAAGCCATCAAACTCTACTAATAGCCATTCAATCAAATACAGTGTAAATCTCATTTGCGTTTTCTTACTTAGTGTCCACACCTGCGATAATATCTGATATGAGAACGTCAAATTCAATCGCAGAGAGAATTCTGTTACGTGTAGACTTAAAATCAGTGTTATCGCAGTCTTATAATAATTTTTATGAGAGCGTTCTTATGAGAAATTTCATGGCAACGATCTTATAAGAAGAGCTGTCACAAAAACGATTGTGTATGTGTTTATGTACAATAAGACGCCATTACAATTTCACCGATTATTAGTTTTGCCTAATTTCTTTTAAAAAACCCCCTTTAAATGGAAAATAATATGTTTTTATGCATTAAATATATACTATACGTGATTAATTTTGTGAAAAATGTGTGCATATACAAAATTCATATAAGATTTTATTCATCGCAAAGAAGTGTTTTCTTCTCGGCTTTCAGTGATTTTTGAATTCTTATAAGATTAACAAAACTACGTATACTCCTTCTTAAATATTAAGATGGACATAAAGAAATTCGCTCTCTCATTCTGCCGACGTTTTCTTAGATATTATGTCGGAGTTAATCGCAGTTGTAGACACTAGGTTAAGCGAACGGTGACAATCATTTTGGCGTCTTTAAAAGAGTTTGCCAGAATTATAACAAATAAAAGATGAAGTTTACCAGAGTCAATATTTAAACTTGGATTGATCGTATAATTGCAAAACGCGTTCTAAAAGCAGAAAATTTTGTAAAACGAAATAATTATTTCTCTTTCGAGAAGATTTATAATTTAGCAAGATTTTCTTACTTTGTGCATATAAAAGGGTGCGTTTTTTATATTATAGCTCCGTGTCCTGATTGTGCTCTGGAAAATGAAACCTAAAAATATTGGACACTTGAATATTATTTTTTTATATTAAAACAAAAAGTTGAGTTGAATTTGATTGGGTGCCACCGAAATTTAAAAAGCGCACCGAAAGTATAAAAAAAGCGCACCACGCACCGACTAAAGAATTATTCGCACAAATAATTGTAAAAAGCACCAAAAACGGTGCGAAACACACTGAGTTGACAACGCTGGTTAATATATCCAGCTCCTATCGATTCACATCCCAGCGTTGTCTGGCACACTGGCTCTATTCGCAATCTTGTGCATTTGTGATTGCAAATTTATGCAATTGCTAATATATGCTATCAATTGTGAACCACCTCTGATGGTTAAGTTTGCACTACTTTCTGCAAAGCACGATTGATAATTCGAGTAGAAAATAATTTACTAAAATTTTAGTCAAAAATAAATATGCCGAAAAAAAGGTTTAAGGAGCAGTTAATGGATTTTTTAACAGAAAAAAGCGAATTTAAGTTATATAAAGACATCGATTGGTGTTATTTGAATGCGGGATGAGCGACAGCAAATAAGCGGCGTTTACGAACTAATTGGCTTGGATCGCTGATTGTCAGCTGTCGATTTGCAATTAACTTGTGCATAAGCAGAGCAAATAAAACTATAGGTTTTAAGTATTGCAAATACACATAAGACTAGCAAGTGCATTGCTGTATATTTTGTTAGTGTAGAGTAAAAATATGCTAAACCTTTTTGCAAATGCAATACCATTTGCAGGAGAGTGTGAATAGTGCTACTGTACTTCTAATATAAATTAAAAGGAGTTTTACACGTCCCCATTTTATATTACAATTTACAAAAATATCCGTGCCAGACAGAATTCAAACAAATTTTAGGTTATTCCAAAAGCGAAAAATTATACTTTTTTTTTGGAATTAAATTGATTTTAGTGTCCAAAGAGAAAATAGATATTTTCTGTTAAAATATCATTCCGAAAAACGTATTTTTTCATCTTGTAAAAAAACCAAAAAAATAACGTATTGAGCTACGTTTCCGAACAGAATTGAATTCTGTGACACAGCTGTTCATTTTCAGTAATTTTCTTAAAAAAATGTTCATATTTTACAGGCTTGTATTAAACAAGTAACGGTTTTCAAATCATGGAGATTATTTATTGGAGTTCCGAAAATCGTGATATTTTAAAATTTTCGCCGTGCTTCTCTTGTGCCAAAATCACAGACATACAGCTGATCTTTGTTTACAATTGTGCATTTAATGGTTAATTGGCATAAAAAGTAAAAAAGAAATCTTAAAAAAAATTTACGAAAAGCCATGAGCGATCTTTCTGGCAAGACTTTTTTATGAAGAAAGTAGAAAAAGAATGGTCTTAAAAACGAAATGCATAAAACATTGTAAGTAAATAGCACTTACTTACACGGGCAAACCCCAACAACAAGTATGGAAGCTCTTTTGAACCTAACACCGCTTAACGTGGTTGTTCAGAAGGAGGCAGCGGCTCAGACGAACTCAATTTATAAAAGGGAAAAACTTAAGGCAGGTAACCTTATTGGCCATCTTGCAATCCTGAAGGCTATCAGAGACGTATGTCTCAAACCTGTTTGGGATAATCCTCCCAACAGGGAAGAGTGGTGTACCCAAGGTGGCTGTGGGATGGTTCACAAAAGTGGTACCCGGATGGATGCAAAACGATCCAAGGAGCTGGAGCGGGAATAGTGGGGCCTAGAGCACGTAGGAAGATAACTCACAATAAAGACACCAAACTCTTCCAAGCAGAACTATACGCAATAAAGAAAGTGGTGGATATACTTTCCGAAAGAGGACACAACTAAAATACTCTCCGATGGTCAATAAGTTCTCAAAGTCCTGAGCAGTTGTGTCCTTGCGTCCAGACTAGAACTGGAGTGCCACAGCAGTCTAACTGCACTGGCAAGCTAGAATCAGGTTACTCTGATCTGGATGCCAGGACATAAGGGGCATTATGGCAATGGGACGACAAGCATCTATATACATTAAAAAAGGAGCAGAGGGGAGTTTTATTTGACCCACTCCAATATTTGGCTTCTCTTTACAAGTTTCTCTTTAATGAGGAGAAGATGAAACGGACGGAGCAACATTAGAACGAGACAACTAGTCTTGAACATTCCAAGATATTTCTAAGCTTTGATGTAAACAAAGCCGAGTGTGCTCAAAACTGGATTGGAAAAGCCAACAGAATACAGACAGGTTAATTTACAGGCCATTATACCTGCCCTAAGCACATGTACACCAAGTAAGCACCAATTCAGACACTTACAGATCCTGCGGTTAGGAAGAAGAGTCAATGGAGCACTTGGTCACCCCATGTGGCGCATTGGGACACAGAATATACAGGCTACATAAGTGTTGAGTGAACGAGACTTGACATCACTCCCAATGAAAGAGCTAGTATGGTTTCTTGACGTGCCTTCCCTCTTCACGGGCGCAATAGATAGCAATAGTCGCAGTGCAAGTGGCCGTAGAGCGCCACATCCCACTCAAATAATAAAAGTAATAAAAGCCCTGTTCACTTTATGTCACTTTACATTTTGAATACCCGAAATTCCAAGAAGCATTTAGTGTAATTACTAATTGTCGCACAAAATTCGTAACATTTGTTTTGAAGCCAACTTTACTGAATGAGAACAAAGTTTACTCTATTACGCTCTGTAATAATTGAATTTTTGAATTGTAAAGCGATGATGCCACAATATTTGTGTTGGTCTCGTACATTTTATATGTGCATGAGATATTTTGACAGATATATATGTAACTCTTGATATGTTGGGCTTGGGCTGTTAATGAAGTGAATTTAATAACAAAGCAAAAACATGACAGCTGACTTCTAAAAAGCGAGAAGCAAATCACAAAGGTTGCAAATAGTCCTCTTCCAAAAAATTATAAACAGCTTGTTTTCTACGTTTCCCAGCTGTCTATATGTCGACATTTCATAGGAGCTACCCTAATTATCAGTAGACTTTGGAAATTTTTTTAAAGATATTCTCAACCATTCAAGTTTATATCCCAACAATCTAAATAAATTGCTGAAAATTTAGAAAGAAAAATGCTCTACTATACCTGTCAAAACACAAACAACAAGCTTTTTCATTTATACACGTCTTTAACATTTCTTTACACCTTTTCTTTTTAGGGTAGCCCCTATGAAATGTCGACATATAGACAGCTGGGAAACGTAGAAAACAAGCTGTTTATAAGTTTTTGATTGGTATCAATGTTTCACTAATGTAGTGAAAATTGTTTGAATAGTCTTTTTTCAAAACGTTTTGAAGGCACACAGAAAATTTGAAGCTGTTCTGCAAATCACGCAATTTTACGGTTTTCGGCATGTCGAAATCACGAGAAAACTGCTGGTTATTTACATATCTGTTTTGGTTGTTTATATTGTCTTACATACAATAAAAAAAAAAATTAAATAAAAAATATGTCGGGAGCTATTTTATTGGCAATAGTTTCTTTAAGAAAACAGCATTTAAAATACGCGAGTGTTAAATAACGTCATTTACGGGGCTCATGGCTGCAAGTGAAACCTTGTAAGTAATAAAAATGTAATTGATGCAAAATGTCTAATCCAGCTTAACATAAATGCTTTCCAAATGATATAGGAAGATCTGGCACCAAAGTTACCCCAAAGCAATATTTCTGAAAATATGCTACTAGCGGCTGTGCTCAGCTTCCTATTCGTCGGCTCTTACCAAAATAAACCAGCTAGCAGCTAGTGTTTTTACAAACTTATCAATACATATGTTCTTATGTGGATTAAGCTTAATTTTATTACAGAAGATGGAAGCTGCTACAAAAAAAAACACTTAATAATTTATTTTCTGTGTAACTAACCAGATCCATTTTTGTTGTGTTTTATATATTGATCTTCAAATTTAACTAAAATGGAGAATTGGGGCAATGAAACAAGATTTTGGATAGTGCAAAGCTTTCACGCTTTAGAGTCCGTTGTTTCCGTCCAAAGAGAATATAGGCGCACGTTTGGTGGCACTCCTCCTACCAGATGGACTATAATGAGGCTCGTGAGAAGATTTGCCGAGCGTGGTATAATCGCCAGAAAATCTTATCATCGAGATCCCTCAGTTCAGATGCAGGAAACCATCTCTGCTGCCATACAATTCAATCCTAGAGTTTCGACAAGGAGCTTATCTGCTCAAATGGGTGTCAGCAGACACGTAACTGCAGACAATTTTGCACCAAGTTTTATACTCATTTCCATTCAATTAACAAACAAACTGAACGCTAGAGACTTCCCGATTTGCTTGGAATTTTGTAAAAAGATCATTCAAATGGTGTCAGAGGATGAAAACGTCCTGAGCTGCATTTTTAAGTCTAACGAGGCACATTTTTATTTAAACGTCAACGTTAACAAACAAAATTCTCGAATATGTAGTAATTCTAACCCATAGATACTCCATCAGGTGCAATTACATCCACTTCACATCACAGTGTGGTGTGCAATTTCTTCAAGATTCATGGTCGGGCCTTACTTTTTCGAAGAAAACGGTCTTACTTGTTATGGTCAATGGAGACCGTTACTTAAAGATGTTGAAAGAGTTTTTCTTTCCAGCATTACATCGAAAGAGAATCAATTCCTTTCAACTCTGTTTGGTTTCATCAATATGGGGCCACTTCTCATGACAGAATTGAGGCAAAAATTTCCCAATAAACTGATTTCATAAAACTCCACATTCCGTTGGCCTCCCAGGTCTCCTGACCTAACTGTACTTGGCAAACAAGAAGTTTCCAAAAAATCCCAACAAATTTGGATGATTTAAAGCAATCCATTCGAACGGTAATTGAGAGAATTCCCGCTGCAACGCTCCAGGCAGTAATGAATAACTTTTTGATAAATTGTCGTACATGTGTCATCGAGGCTGGGGGCCACTTGAATTGTATTATTTTCAAAACTTCATGAACTATTTTAATAAAAATGTATTATTTTTCAAATGAATTTCTAAAAAATAAATTACATAAACTTTAAAAAAAGTTATTTGAGTTTCTTAATGTAGCAAAATTGAGCAGCCACCCTGTTTATAAAACCGGTTTTATTAAATTCGTAGTGAAAAACACAGAAAAAATAATCAAGTGATATCAAGAAGACAGTCATTTAGCTGACCGCTTTAAAATCGCGTAATTTCAATATTTATTGTATGCAGATCACCTTTTACGTGATTTGAAATCACTTTCACAAAAAGTGATTGTCAGCACAGACCTGAGTGTCTTCAATAATTTATAGTTTTTAAGTTTATTTTATACAAAAGGAGCATGTTGTGAGTCAGAACTCACTTTTTCCTCCAGCTAATAATATTGCCCAACAGCAACCATTAACTGCTGCTTGACAAATAAAGAGAATATTGGGGTCAGACCCAATATTGGAAGGCAGCAAATATGTTTTAAACAAAAGAAAGAACAGCAGCACCAGCCAAAACTGCTAGAACCCGGAAATGGCTTAAACTATAGCAATTGCTGACACGATGGAATATTAATGCGGGTCATAAATTCGGGCACACTTAGCTATAGCTCCAGGTTTGCGGCAGCAGCATATACATAAAAATAGGCAGAATTAAGCGGAGTAGTTAGAAGCAGTTGAGATAGCAACTAATTACAATATCAATAATAACAGGAAGTAAAAAAGGTTTTATTTAAATTAGAATAGAAATTTAATATAATAGTAAATCCTGCGATTGCCAAGGGACTCTCCAGGATAAAACAATAACTACATATACAATAATATAATAATAAGTATTTCCGGCGAATCCTAAGGGCCCCTTGTTAATACGACATGTTAATTAAGCCCAAATTAAATATCACAATATCGCTCCCCATTCACAGTTATCGCTACGCCTTTTTTCATTTCCAAAGAAATGAGGTAATTCATCCCCCCCACATTGCACACCAGACTGTCACTTTTAATGGCTGACTATACTGTTTATTCACATATCCATTCAAATGAAAATGTGTCTCGTCTCTCATTATGAGTTTTTCATGGATATCAATGATCGATTTTGGTAAAATTTTTTAACGATTAAAACACGCTGGTTTATCGGCTATTTTTCCCATTAAATTTGCTACGTCTCTATTTCACGACTGCCAGATATGAACTGTCAAGACTAACGTTTACTAAAATCGCGGCAAAACAAAGTAGTATACTTTCCCGGCGGTATTATTTTATAATCTAAAAAAATGAGTTTACAAAAAGTGATAACATTTTTAAACCCTATCCCTGCATTGTTCGTCTTATAATAAAGTTCGTAACATAGAAGTTTCTATGTACTTTCTCGGTTAATTGGCTTTGTAGCATTGAAAACAACAGAAAAAAACTATTAATGACTAAGGAAAAAAATCACGGAGAAAAACTCGCTAATAAAAAACTAAAAGTTGACAACACTGCCATGCAAGACTCAAATATTTAAATAAAAAAGGGGAAAAAATTCAATAGAAATAAAATTTGCAACTGCGTCAGCATAGACTTGACAAATTAAGCAAAGCGACGCACACTACTCGTACCGTGGCCAGTAACATCAATAGACCGACAAACGTTTAAGACAAACATAGAGATAGACAATTCGACAGGCAGACTTTGAGACAAAAATATTTAAAAAACAAACACATATACGCTAGACGTTACAACTCTTTACAGCATCGTTTATCTGTGACGTGAATAATTAATTTGAATTCAATGCTTCTTAAAACGTCCTCAAACGCTGCACTTTGTTGTTAAACAGACTGCAGTTTTCTGAATTTTCTGAATTTTTCCTTAATAAAGAAAAATATAATAATAATAATTTTCGCTAAACTCTGTCTGAACAGCACCACGTCTAAAATTTATGATAAATTAATTTGTTCTTAATGAAATGACAGCAAACAAAGTGTCTGTTTGGCTAATAAAGCGGTAAAAATTGGCCAAAACGAACTGCAACAGCAATTTAAAATTCGTTTATTGAATTAAGATTTCTTTAATGTCTTTTTCTACAATTTTTTTTGCTTGCTCTTCTAAATGAAAATAAGTATTTAACAAATTAATAAATATTTTTTTGTTTGTTTATTTGCTTTTGAGGTTGACGTTGCTTTGTTTTTATTTTGTTAGAAAAGGTGTCGGAACTGGGTAGATTTCTTACATAGAAATAGAAACTTTTTAATTTGTTTGTGAACATTCTTTTGGGTCAAAACGTATTCAAAACATCATTTATCATTTTTTGGGCTAAAAACTTAAATTTCCTGAAGACAAAAATAATAATACATTTTACTTTTTTCGTGTTCAATGAAATGCGCGAAAGAAACAAATCTTTTGTTAGCGAGCATCATTGCTTCTATCTAACTTTCTAGATTAGGCGTTTTCTAGTCCAGTCATCGGTATACTTAAAAACCAACGCAAAGATCTGATATTGATTTGAGCTAGTATTTGCTGGCGGACAGAATGAGAGATGAACTCGGTAATATGTTATCACCTCTTCCCTTTATCTTGCCAGTGAGAAATTCTTAAATAAGACGGTCTTAGTTCAATAAGATAATAAGAAGATAAAAACGAAGCGATTGCAGTCTTTGGAACCCATTTTGACACCATAACCGAGCAGTTAGAATATGTTCTAAAGTTGGTGAGTCAATGAGTTTGCAATGCTGATTGGGAACAAATCCAGTGAAAACAGAAATTGTACTTTTCAGTAAAGAGTATAAAATTCCATACTTCAAACCACCAAAAATGAAGGGCATAACTCTTATCCGATCGGATGAAGCAAACCACTTAGGCATCATTTTGGACAGCAAACTGTCATGGAAAGATAATATAAAGGCTAGAGTAGCCAAGGCTACAAAATACATCTATCTATGTAAAAGAGAAATAGGCTCAACATGGGGCATACAACCAAAAGAAGGTGTGTGGATTTATGAAATGGTTATAAAATCGATAATTTTCTATGCAGTATCAGTATGTTGGAAATCACTAGACTCCACAACAAACAGACTGCAAATTGAGAAAATCAGTTGATCTATAGCAATACTGACCACAGGAGCTATGAGAACAACACCAACTAAAGCACTTCATGTACTTATGAGCTGGACGCCATGTGGCATCGAATCCAGGCAGATAGCACTAAATGCCGCAATCAGGTTGAATGAGGCAGGAGCATGCACCTTCAAACCAAGGGGACCAAAATTGGTCCCCTTGGATGGGAAAGGACCTGGTTCCCAATCTAATTGACTACTGCATTCCAAAACCATTCCTCTCAAGGAGCTTCAGCTACCAAATCGAACAATCTCCCTTAGAAGCTGATGTGTTCTATGTTTTTAAGGATGGGTCCACAAGAGTTGAAGTTAGGGAGGCATTTACATAGAAGAATTCAACACTAAAATATCCCTCAGACAACTAGACGGATGTAGTGTTCTTCAAGCTGAGATATCGGATATAAATAAAACAGCCAAAAGGCGGCCGTTTCACAAGATATTTGGTTGGAATATCATGATAGTAACGGACAGCAAGACCGCCATCAATTCCCTAATTGGAATTTACACTATGGAATAAGTTGCCTACAGACGTGTTTTCTCTCTGTTATAACGTTGGAAAGTTCAAGTCAAATGTTCACAAACACTACTCCCTTTTTCCCCCTCCTCACAACCTATTTTCGTAATTCTGGTTCAATGCACTGCATATGTAGGGGTTGTCTCCTGTGTACTGGTCCAAGTAAAAAAGAAGAAAAAAATACACTAATTCCAGTCTAGGCCAGGATTGCCGGACAACAACAAGATGGCGAGACATTATCACCTAACCCTAAAATGGTACGTGGGCACGGGTCCAATAACGGCAACAACATCGCTGACAAATTGGCCAAAGGAAGAACAAACCTAGGGGATAGGGATATTTGTAGGGCATCCCTTATCAGCGTGCTTGAAAATAATAAAGCTCCACACGCTGAAACATGCCCAAGAAAAATGGTTCACAGAGCCCACATGCCTTATAACAAGGAACCTGTCTCCGCATATCACACTTAAGAGAACAAAGGAGCTCTTAAAGCTACCTAGATCTCAATTGAGAGTTACAATGGAAGTAATTACTGGACATTTCCCGACTACTGTACAACCAGGACGAAGAGGAGACGATCCTTTACGTCCTCGAACCATGCTCGTTATTGGAGCATCACCGCCTAAGGTGTCTAGGCAAGGGGAGTTTCAGTAGCCTATCATGTCTGTCCTCGGTTAACCTGACCGCGCTCGCCTAGTTCATAAGGAGTAACGGATGGCTGTATAATAGTATGTAACGCCACATAGAACAGTTTCCCACCTTTTTCCCCTTCTTCCCTTTTTTCTCTCCTCACTATATACTATACCTATAACAATATATCCCTTTTCACATCTATCTCTTCACCTATCCTTCATACAGGCAAGCACAAAGGGGCCAAATTTAGGACCCAAATGAGCTGGAGAGCCGTACATACATACTGGGAAACCAGGTGCCTGCCTATCTAATCTAATCTAGTCCAATAATGGAGTACGAGAGATGTGTAATTGATTTGCGTCAGCACCTGCCATTATGACCTAATTTGATGATGGCCCAATCCACGGCGTGAAGTATAGCCATCGTTCAGCCACCGAGCTCTTTAATTATTCTTACGTTAAGATTGGCCACATATTGATCACATATATGCAATTGTTATAACCCCAGTTGTTTGTACAGGATTTTGTGTCACTGAACAACCAGTTTTGAAGTGGTTAAAGCGGCCGTATTAAAAATACATCATGTTCACATGATCCCGAGTTCGAGTCCCAGTGGGTGCTGATGGGTAGTGTAGCGACAACGAAACAGCTAGTTGTCCCTCAGCTAATGGTATTCAATTATTTTTTCTCTTCTTCTTTGGTCTGATTGTTTCACAGCAATTATTATCAAGAAGAAGGATTATTAAAAATAATCCCTCTTCTTGACTGAAGCTGGACTCGAACTCACAACTCATTAGTTAATATCGTACATAAAAACTTTTTAATTGAAAAAGAAAAAAAAAAAATTAGAAAACTATAGACAAAAAGACTGCTCCACTTATCGTATGATGTCGAATTGATATTAAAGCTACCCAAGTAGGAAAAAAACATTTACATTTACAACGATATTCCAACTTTTTTATGCCATCTGAATAATAGATTTTCGGAACCACTGAAAATACGCGTTTGAGATTAATATTTTTCCTGCGATCCATTTTTCAAGTTTGGGTACCGGAATAAGTCATTTAGAACTAAATCTGGATGATCACCAATTCGAAGTATATTTCGCGTAATTTTAACATCGTACTGTATGAACCGGTCTTGAAGAAAGAGCACTTTTTTCTTCTTTAAACGTAGTCGCTTTTTCTTGGTTCTATCGACCAGTTGCTCCAATAATGCACAATAATACTTTCCTGTGATTGTGGGTCTGTTTTCAGTATAATCGATGAGCAACACTTCGGGTGCATCTCAAAACACCTTACCAGCCATTTCACTGTCTTCGCCTTCTTCGGAACATCCATTATTTCGATTGATTTTTGGTTTCAGGTGTGTAGTGGTGGACCCGCGTTTCATTAACAGTTATTAATCGACGCCAAAGATCAACAGGATTACGTACGCTTTATCATATCCAAACACCGCTGTGAAGTGGTCTGTGGAGCTCGTTTTGGTTCGAAACTGAGCAAACGCGGCACCGATCTTGCCGATAGCTTTTTCATATGCAGATGTTCATGCAAAATGTTGAACACACGTTCATATGATATTTTTCCCATTTCAACAATCTCACGTAACTTGACTCGGTGATCATTCATAACGATATGGAAGATTTTTTTGATATTTTCTTCTGACCTTCCTGATGATGGTATTGTTGCAGCGCTTATTCGGCCGCGTTTAAATTCAGTAATCTAATATTTTCCCAAGTAATCTGACGGAGCAGACTCACCGTAATGTTTAGTCTCTTTCGCAGTTTCAAATAATACTGCTTAATCACTGCAGGAAATTCACTTTTCGGCCATTTTGCAAGAAACACAAAAGACGATTACTTTAAACGATTACAACAAATAAACTAATCGATGAATTTGAGTGGAATTTTAACAGCTGACGTTTGACAGATCGCAGGTTCAAGTTCAAAAAAAAAATTTTTTGTTTGGGCTGTCATCTAGCACTAGGTAGCTTCAATATCAATCTGCCCTCGTATATGTAACGAATGAATCTAAACAAAAAGATGATATAAAAATCAACAATTGAAGTGAGATAAACTGAAGTAAAAATGTCTTCTGCATACTGGTTGGATGCGATTGAATGTGTTAGCCTTTTGTTCACCTCTAGACTATTTGTTGTTCACAGTGTGGGTTGAATCTGAGTCTGAGTTGTCGGGGTCTACAGCAGGTGCAATGCTGCTTTTTGCCGCTGTTATTTAAATGATACAATATCAGCGTAGATGTTGAAGATAAAACAAAGAAAATAAAATAAAAATACGAGTACACAAACCCACAAACAATAAAAACTTAAACAAATTATTGTTTTTGCGATTTAAAATTTTATTGCAATTTAACTGTTTTTAAAGTTTGCTTGCGCTGTTGTTTACGACTGCCGCTGTCATTAGACACACAACACGTTAAAAGTGTTGAGAGATGACAAGCTAGATAGAGAAAATTACATTTATGTCATTGTATTTGACAAACAGAAAAGCTTTTGTGTGCATTTGTTTCCATTGATTTATGTATGTATCTATGTATGAATATACATATGTAGGTATGTATGTAAATTTTTCAAAACAAATTGTAAACAAATTAATTACATTTTAGCAATTTTAATTGGAAAACAGCTGCTATAAAGTAAATGATGAAGGAAATGTTTAAAGCGAGGATTAGCGATATAACGGACAAGGTCCGAAGTTAGTTGAGAAAAAAAGTTTCTGATTACTCACAGAGAGATATGATACACACAGAGCAGAAATGATACACAAAGCTTTGTAAACTTTGAAATTTTAAAACGCATCAAAATGAGGGGAAAAACGCGTTATTTCAACAAAACCGCACCGAATGCCTATACATATCTACGCAGCACTTTTAATATAATAAATAAATAAAAAAAATAAGTAAATTTTGACTTTTTCCTTTCATTTTTAACAACCTATAATATTTTTATATCAAATAATATTTTATAATAATAAGCAGCCTTTTAAGCGACTCGTATGCCATAAAACTGGGCCTGAGAGCACCATCTGATGGCATGCCATCAAATTCGTTCAATAGCTAGAATTCGTGTTCGTCAAACTTGGCCTCTAGTACGATTCTGTTAGTTTTTCTTTTTTAAGATAATGTTATTTTTAAAATAATTATAACGACATTTGATCAAATTTATTACACTGGTTTGCAGCCAAAAAATACTAGGAACGCCACATGCCTAGATAAGTTAATTCGGACACGCTGTAATTTTTTTTCTAAGCACCGTTTTTTAGATAACGGTACTTTTGTGTTTTTCGGTGTATGTTTCCACTCAAACCCTTGTGGAGCCTAACCAAACTCCGATCGAGATAAATAGCATATCGTTGGAAAGATAATTTAATGCCTTTTCCGTCGATATAATACGAATTTTTATCGGGCAAGAAATGGCGGAGTTATGGTACCTCAAAATTTGCCTACTTTTTACGTTAGTTTCAAAATTTTTAATTTTTATTTCGTTTTTTTTTTCTACGTTGTAGTAAAGAGCTGGAATGTTTTATTCTTTTATAGTGTTTTTCGTGTTCAGAAGGTTCCAACTAACTTATCTAGGCATGTGGCGTTCTTGGAATTTTTTCCAATTTAAAATTTTGTAAAGCAGTGTTATTAAGCAATATGATTTAATCATATTTGCTGTCGTCCGAAATCAGCTGTTACTTTTACTGCCTATTATCAGGGACAGCTGGTTACCATCATCAAAATTATGTTGCCGGAGCACTATAATTTTGATGACGATTAAAAGTTAGAGAATATCACTACAAGCCTTCAAATTCATTTAATAGACATTCTACCACACATAGTCTATGAGCACATTTCATTTGCGTTTTCGTTAGCGGTGCCTTGAAATGAATTTATTGATGTATACGAAAATTTGCCAGAATTATAACAAATAAAAAAAGACGTTTGCCATAATCAATATTTAATGCAAACGTTTAGGAAAAATTTTGTAATTTATTTAATAATTTGTCAAAAAAAATGTTTGTCAATTACCAAAACAGTTACGAATTTACGCGCCATCATGAATATGAACTCTGATGTTTGTGTTTGCAATTGTCAATCCAAATACATCGATAATATCGATATGATTGAGATTGTGAGTTCAGCAATTATATTTATAAGGAAACAAACTTAGGGCAGATTTATACGGTGATTTAAAGTCATGCATTTTTTCATAATACTCTTCTAAACCTCCTACCAATATCATGTTACGTCTTTACGATGTTTTTTCGGTAATGTCGTTTTTTAATTGTTGTCGTTAAAAATAATCGATGTGGTTACCATGCCAGGCGTATGAAAATTAAACAATTTAAAAAATAACAAGCGACTCAAAAAGAAATTAGAGAAAAAAGCTTGAAAAACAGAAAATATGGAAACTCTCGAAGGCCAAACAACAACAACAAGCCTGACCGCACTTAAGAAATAATTACGATGACGCGAGAGCTGTTCCCCAGCCCAGAGCTGCTTTACGACTGTGTGAAAAATAAAAAAAGTGGTGCTATGCAAAATGTTTATTTCATTAATGAAGCTTTCATAGCCCAAATGAACCTTTTCATGGTATTAAAGAAAGAATGACGAATGAAACCATTTCATTCCTATAGCGGAGCAGTTTTCTTTTAGTTGCACGGTAACCTGCTTAGTGATCTGGACTATACAGAAGAAAACAGCAAGGTTTGCTTTTGATCTGAAAACTTCAAGCTAAAATTCGACGAAAATTGTTGATGATGAAGTCACACGGTTTTTGAGAGTCCCTATGTATTTCAGAACGATCAGCCAGGGGATCATTATCTGATCATAGTTCGTCAAGTACATTAATTTACCAACTATGTGCATCTACTATACGGTAATGAGCCATATTTAAAGCAGAAAAGTACGAGGGCGGTTCGGAAGCTTCTTAGCCTAGCACAAAAAGCGCGGTACAAACAGAAAAAAGTTAAGTGGAAACTTCCATCTCTGCTATGAACACTTGTTAAATTTTGTTTTGATCCGGTAACTCCTTCATATAGAAACAGGTGTCCACAAAAGACGCATTCGAGATTTTTTTGCCAGAGAAAAATTAGAAATGCGTGGTGTCATTAAATATTTACATGAAAAAGGTTTATCGGGACAAGAAATTCAAAATGATGTGGTGAATGTGTTAGGTGAAAGTGCTCCTTCATATGCAACAGTAAGAAATTGGGTTGCTGAATTTAAACGTGGTCGTACAAGCAATGAAGAAGAAGTAGTGGACGTTCAAAAACAGCAACAACAACAGAAATTGTAGCCAAATGATCGACGAAAAAAAGTGAAATAGTTAATATCGTGGGCATCTCAAATGATCGAGTCCATTTAATTTTGCATGAAGAACTACTCGTACAGATGAAAGAGCTTTCTGCAAGATGGGTGCCACATTTGTTAACAGTCGACCAAAAACGCATAAAAATGAACATTTCTCAAGCTTGTTTGGAACGTTTTAAGCGAAATAAAATGGATTTTAAGCGTCGTTTTGTAAGGCCGACTTTTTCTGAGGAGCGCCATATTGGCGATCGTTTTGTAAATTATTATCAGATAATTAAGGATGGTTAAATTTCAAGGGCCGATGTTGATTTTGAAGAAAACACAAACTATTTAGGAAATTATTGTAATTTTATTTTATTATGATATATTGGTATTACTCAATTATGCATGAAACAAAATATCGGCCAAATGGGCCCCGCGACTACGGCGGCACACCTCCATCCGATGGTCCAAATTTTCGATGACCCTGAGGCATAATGGAGGTTCTATGCCGTTAATGTGCCGAATTATCTCATCCTTTAGCTGTTGAATTGTTGCTGGCTTATCGACGTACACCTTTTCTTTCAAATAACCCCAAAGAAAAAAGTCCAACGGTGTCAAATCACATGATCTTGGCGGCCAATTGACATCGCCATTACGTGAGATAACACGGCCATTGAATTTGTTGCGCAAAAGAGCAATTGTTTCGTTAGCTGTGTGACAAGTGGCACCGTCCTGCTGAAACCACATATCGTCTACATCCATATCTTCCAATTCGGGCCATAAAAAGTTCGTTATCATCTAACGATAGCGAACACCATTCACAGTAACTGCCTGACCGGCCTCATTTTGAAAAAAATACGGCTCGATGATGCCGCCAGCACATAAACCGTGCCAACAGTCACTCTTTGTGGGTGCATTGGTTTTTCGACAGTCACTCTTGGATTCCCATTCGCCCAAATGCGGCAATTCTGTTTATTGACGAATCCACTGAGGTGAAAATGTGCCTCATCACTGAAGATGATTTTCTTCGAAAATTGATCATCATTTTCATAATAAGTCTGGATAACTTTAACACGTTGTTGGATTGTGTATCTCTCCATGGTTCAAATTGAGTAAGTCTGAAATAGAGAAATGTTAGATAAAATTCGGAAAAAAAACTTGGCATTTAGGTGTGGTTCACATTCAACATCAGCCCTTGAAATTTAACCACCCGATAGTTATGATCTTTAGTGAATGCAGAACAAATTCCGATATTTCCAAAATAATTTTTTCCATCCCCATTTTTAAAGTTTGGGGTGTTGTTTTCTGTAGAGCCCTGGTAATTAATAGCTAATAGCTAAACTATTTTATTAAATTCCTTGTAAAAAGACTTTTTTTTATAAATTCCCATTCGAATCAATAAAGCATGACAAGAATGCTGATTTATTTAATTTATTACCAAAACGAATGTAATTGCAATAACTTAAAAATAATTGAAAACAATTCGATTTAAGCAAACAAACAAAGAAAAATCTCATTCTTACAACATTAATATGTAAGTAGTCAATCGCTGCAAACAGTTACTCATGTAGTTTGCTTTTATAACCTCTGACCTCAAGTCACATAAAACTATCGAAAATCTGAAAAATGAATATAATTCACTAAAAGATAGGAAACGAGAATAAAAACAATTTATTTTTTATTAAATCTACAGTATAACAACATTTTTGTCTGCATAGCCAACAAATCATTCGACATATTAAAAAGTATCTGGCAAAATTTTTCATAACGACGACTACAACGACTTTGTGGCAAATTAAAGTTCAGAGAATAGAGGAATTTTCTCCCTCTACTTGGTATTCGATCAAGTCTATTACTATGTGTAGAAAACTAGCAAAGGTAAGTTAGAAAAACAACAACAATACTTAACTTTAAAGCTCTGTTTGAAATTTAACGAATCTGTCAACTCAAATGACTTGGTCAAGATTTATGTTACAGCGATAAATTATAAGTTTAGGAGTGTAGAAATCATGCTTAAAAGTCAATGGACGAACAGCATTTTAAATACAAGTGCAGCTTGTGTGTTTCGTATGGTTTTTCATTTATTTCTTTAAAGAAAAAAATCAGAAATAGAAAAAAAGAGTGGAAGATTTTAGCAAAGAAACGAACCCAAGTCAACAAAGAAAATCAAAATAATGTATTTTTCTCTTCTATGTAAGATCCTGCCGCTGCACAGTGACATCATGCGGAACAAGAATGGAAATGAATCTGATGTTTCCAAATTATTGATCCGAGAATAAATAAATTTGACCATCACAAATAAACAGTATTTATTTAAGCCTCAAAATTTTTTCGAGATTAGCAATATGGATATGTTGTTATAGAAGAGTTTAATAGAGCAATTGCGTTGTTGCCAGATAGAATACTCGTATATCTTGAATTATCAAGTTTTGAAGATTAATTTATAATAAGAAAAAAGTCGGCATTAGTACAGCTACGAGGGCGGATTGATATTGAAGTAGGAAAAAAACATTTATTTCCCAACATAGTCTCCTTTTAACTCAATAAGACGATATTCTAACTTTTTTATACCACCTGAATAATACGATATTGAGAGCCCCTCAAAATACGCGTTAGTTTCGGTAATCACTTCTTCGCTTGAGATGAGTTTTCTTTTTCTGCGAGTAATTTTTTCAAGTTTGAAAGCTGGAATAAGTCCATAAGAGCTAAATCTGGACTATAAGGTGGATGATCAACCAATTCGAAGTATATTTCACGTAATTTTAGCATCGCATCTAATGCTGTGTGAACCGGTACGTTGCTTCTTTAAATGTGGTCGGTTTTTTTTTTTTTTTTGATTGCAATAATCAATTGTTCCAATAATGCACGATAATACTTTCCTGTGATTGTGTATCCTTTTTCAACTTAATCGATGAGCAATATTACATGTGCGTCTCAAAATGCAATGGCCATAACCTTGCCAGCCGATTTCACTGTCTTCGCCGTTTTCGGAGCACTTACACCCCTTGTTTCGATTGATTTTTGGTTTCGGGTGTGTAGTGGAGGACTCACGGTTTATCAACAGTTATTTATCGACGCCAAAAATAAACAGGATTACGCTTGATCATGTCCAAATACCGCTGTGAAGTGGTCTGTCGAATTCGTTTTGCTCGACACTGAGCAAACGCGGCACCCATCTTGCCGACAGCTCTTTCAAATGTTGCAAATGTTTATGCAAAATGTTGAACAAACGTTCATATGATATGTTTACCCACGTAACTTGACTCGGCGATCATTCATTACGATATCGAGGATTTTCTTGATATTTTCTTCAGTAGCCACTTTATTTGATTTCTCAATATAATCTCTTTTTAACTCAATACATTTAGCAAGACGATATTCCAACTTTTGTATACCATCTGAAAAGAAAAACTGAGCTCAAATCACCCTCTACAATCTCTCACATCTTCAAACTTACAAAAAGATCTGATATTAATAAGATTGTAGTTCCAATAGAAAACCGCCCTCCCTGCTGCAACCCAGTACGTTCCTAAGAAATTTACAAAGTATGGACAAAAATTCAACTCCACCAGCAGTCTTCAGAGTTATCAATAAAATTTAAAAATGAAAACTGGGCTTTCCTATACACAGACGGATCTAAAACAGCAAGCTCTGTTGGATTTGCTGTTGTCGACGACAACGAATCAATTCGCGGAATAGATACCTTGCCTCTAGAAGCATCGGTTTTCGAAGCCGAAACTGTGGCCATCCTAGAAGTTGTAAAACTCGTTAAAGAATCAAATAGCAAACACATTATTTGTACAGACAGTCGTTCCGTTTTTGTTGCTTTGTCTAGTCAAAAGAACAGAAACTTCATTATAATCGAGATTCAACAGCGTTTAATAGAAATTATGAATAAAGTGAAACTTCTGTGGATTCCAAGTCATATCGGCATTAAAGGTAACGAAGTTGCTGATCACAAAGCGAAGTTAGCTCATTTACATCCCAGCCCACAATTTTCACCAGCATCCAAAAACTTTATGACCAGAAAATCCATGAGCAACCTAAACCTTGCCATTCTAAACCAATGGCGGAGTTACAATCATGTATACCAATGTATTAACCCTAACAAAACCCCAGTTCAACTTCCAATTTCAACTGGCTGGCTTAAGAATAGATGTTTCACCAGATTGCGACTAACACATACAAGGTTAACCCACCAATTTCTTATATCAAAAGCTCCCCGTCCCGTCTGCTCTTTCTGCAACAGTTCAATTTTAACAATACCTCACCTGCTATCAAGGTGTCACTCTATCAAAAACCTACGTTTAAGTATCTGCAAAACAAATAATATAATTGAACTCTTATCTGATCCATCTGCTGCAAATGTAAATAACGTACATAAATTCGTACAAGCTATTAAACTTAACAATTAACTTAATAACTAACCAAATATTTTTATAAATGCAAGCCGATAGCCCCAGTTGCTAGTGCTTTACTTTCTATAGTTTATTTTAATTTAAATTATAATAAATTTGTAAATAAATAAATAAAATAAATAATACATCATAATACATACGTACATACATACATAAGTCAATTGATATGGATGCAGTAAGACATCCCCAACAAATTTAAATTTGCTTATTCCTTTTGGCTTGCAAGCTTTTACTTACAGGCAGTTTACCAATCTCGAAAGCCTGCTTGCGTTCGCAATCTAAGCGAAAGAAAATTGATTTGGGTTCATTTAACTTTTTTCTATGCGAACGATGTGTCAAAACTAAATCAAAATACATAAGAATATGCGAACGAATAGTGTGATATAGACAAACCCAAAACTGATTCGAATGTGAGTGACTGGCTTTCTTTCGCTTTCATTTTCTTTCGAAATTGGTAAACTGGCTGTTAAAGTACTTTTAAGAAATTTTGGAAACGGCGTCAAAGAGCACGCGGCCTTCCGGGGGGGAAATTAAATATGATCCCCAAAAAGTGTGTTTAGCGTTATCGTCGACAGCTGTTAAAAATCGATGTCCAATTGATTTGAAAAAATGCAAATATTGGCTTTCTGTTAATGAAAATCGTGGCGGTGGGTAAACCGAGGAAATAACAATTTTTTTCATGAAAAGCTTCAATGCATATATTAGTTGCTTGGAGATACTCATCACGTGTCTCATTCAAAAAATAGTGTTTAATTCTAGTTTTTATTAGAATTGCTGAGCATCCACAAGATCTTCCACGGAGATCTTTAGTGTCATATAGTATGTAGCCATTAATTTTGAAATAACTGTTGCTTGTCAAATAAGTTTCAGCAGTCAACATTATATCGATTTCTTTTCCATAAGGAAGTGCTCAAGTTCATTTTTGTGTTGGCGGATGCCGTTTGCGTTGTGGAAACATATTTTAAAACAAATAATTTGTTTAGAATTGCCTGCAAATTCTTTTCCATTTTTCCCCCGAAAAACAGAGCACCCAAGATAGGAATACGCCAAGGCAAAACCTGTCCCACGGAAGGTAAGAGATCGAGAAGGTTGGAGAACAAGAGGGCTCGCATCGAACCAACACTGGCAGGAGGGCCAAATGTAGGGTATCACCCTCAGCGGCCAGACCGACTAACTTAAACTTAACGAACATGCGAACATAATGGCAGAGAACAGTTATAAATGAAACAAAGCTATCGGTTGAGAGCCATGGACAAGTATTTTGACACACAGTTGAGAGTTGAATGTTGACCATTAAGTCATGCGACACGGACAATTAATATTAAGTTACATCATAAGCTACATATAACATTAACTAAATAATAATTAATGGACAAATATTGAATTTTATTTATTTATATATTTATTTATGTAATATTGAATTACTTTTGAATTAAATAAAAGTCCATCCGTTTTTTATTTCAACTCATTGCTCATCAAAATGGTATCAATGCGAAGTCATTTATATTATTACGCTACGATGTTCTCGAAAACAAATTTTTAAGCTAACTGTTATCGGCAATTTCTTCTTTTTTTTTTAATTTTTTTATTTATTGAATCTTCAAAATGAACTAACAATAAGTATTCAAATCTTAATACTAAATTTAAAATTAAAAAATGTGATTCTTAAGTCCGGCCAATGCTAGACAAAAAGTTTTATTATGCGGGAGCTATTTCGGTAAAATCACCTATTGAGCAATCTGATGGCGACAGACGTATCAATTTCTAACATAAGCTTCGAGCCCTACCGGCTCTCTCGAAACGGCAGAAATTTATTTATAGTCCTAATGTTTTTACTATTAAAGCTATTTGTAACTGGTTGGCTCAACATTTCTTATTTTCAATTTAAAAATCTGAAAAAGTTATTTCTGGATTTACTTCAACCCCTTTTACGCCAGTTGTTGACCTTTACTTCACAACAACGTTTCCAATATATATGAAATACCCTCTAAAGTTTGTTTTACTCAAATCGGTAAATCAGCAATAATATCTTGACGACCCTGACAATCTGTTTCAATGCAATAACAAATTGAATGATTTGCTTAAAATTCCCCTATAATTGACTTAAGTTACCCTTTTGCAAAAAAATAAAGTGGTAATTATTATTGAGTCCCAAATTAAAATTCTGTCTTAAGCTAAACTGATCTTTAATTAAGGCCAAGTATATAAAAAAAACTGTCTATTTTGTAGCAGAGCATTGTCAGTATGTTTTTAAGCTCTTCCCGTTTAAAAGGAAGTACTTTAAAGTGTTAACGTGTGCACTTGCAAGATACGTCAAAGATATTTCCATGCTCAAACTGGTTGTCTGTCGCTTCATTGTAGTCGTAAGAGTTAAGAGGTTGTGTGGCGGCCACTCAGACAGATGTGAGAAGTTTATGAATTAACGTTTCACCTTAAGATACATACGACTAGAATAATTATTGATTAATAGTTTTTTCTGGTTGTTTTTTATTATTCTGGCATTTGCTTCGATTCATTTCAAATCTAAGTTGCTTAAGACAGCGCATACTTACTTTTTGAAGAGTTTGAGCTTGAGTAACGTTTCTGCGATCACAGGCGGCTTTAAGCGCCACATTTTATTAAAATTTAATAATTATTGCTTGACGGTTGTTAAGAGAATGCCGCTAGAAATTTATTACATAAATAAAAAAAAACATTAGTGTGAAGCCACCTGTGTGTGCCGTTTTTAGATGCGGTGCAAAGACAGTGGGTTAAAAGAGAGCAAATACATGACTACAGAAGTTGTTATACCCATCACAAAAATGTAAGGGGTATATATAAGTTTGTGATTCTGTTTGTAATTTCTGCAATTTTCATGTGCGGCCCTATAAAGTATATATATTCTAATTCCGAATTGATAGAAAGCGATGTCCGTCTGTACGTCTGTCCGCCGTTTAAATACCGTTTCTGAGAAAACCATTAGACTTAGAAACTTTTTTTTCTTTCACCATTCTATTACTTATCGATTAATTTGATTGCTATTAAAATTTAGTAAAATCGGTTCACATGTAGCTGAGATATGTATATGGGTAAATCCCTGATGTTGAACGTGACATTCGTATGTGTTAAAAGCCAAAAAGCAAAAAAACTAAAAGTACATTCAGGTTCGACTTAACCTTAAATTGCAGCTAATACCCAACACTAATTTATATTAAAGTTAACAGCAAATGGAGTCTCGTATAAAACAAAAAAATTAAAATTAAGTAGTGGTCGAACGTGACAAAAGCGAAAGCAAATTGGGAAAAATGCTCTCGTAATAAAAATGTATTGATGAACATTTTTAAAGCAGAAATGAAATTATAAAACTACCCAATTTTTAAAAATGATGAGCCGAAAAAATGTGGCATCTTAACTAAAATGACAAAAAATAAAACTTCTTACACGCAATGAGGTGCCACACATTTCTGGTGCCGTGAATGGCTTTTTCGACGGTATTCTGGAAGCGATCTTATCCACATTGCACCCGCTTGTTTGTTGTGATATAATGGATCCTTCGTGTTGTACAGACAGTGTTCTCGTTAATTTGAGCAGGGCTATTGGGGTCCAGTCCACCTGCAAAGAAGAATTATGGATTGTTATTCTTCACCAAGAGCCGCAATGTCCAGAGGTAGATTTTCTGCAATCACATGCATATGTATTTATATTTATTTATTTATTTACTTACTATTTCATCTACAGAATTATATTCTTACTGAACACTTTAATAAAAATATTTAAATAACATAAATTTAAACGAACTAAAGCCAACATTAAAATTTAACAAAGGAAACAAGTTGTTACATAAATGTAAGCCTCTTACAATAGGTTCATTATTCACATAATTAGTCCTTAGACAGGTCTCCTCAATCATACGATTATTTCTTAAATCCCTGGGAGGACAATATAAGGTAAAATAATTTTTTAATTCTAGGCAATCAATATTGTTAGATAAAATATTATAGGCCGACAATAGCAAGGAACAAGTTCTGCGATCATTTAATGATTGCAAGCCTAATAACGTTCTCCTGATGTCATAAGAAGGCAGTTTATAAGGCCATATTAACTTTAAAGCGGTCTTAGTAAAAATTTTCTGAATACGTTCAATACGGTTAGATGTACTTACATGATAGGGATTCCAGATAATAGAATAATATTCGAAAATACTGCGGACCAAAGAAATGAATAAAGATTTCAGGGTATATGCATCCTTAAAATCTTTAGAATTTCTTCGTATGAAACCAAGCATACAACAGGCTTTATAAACAACGTAATCAATATGGATAGAAAAACTCAATTTACTATCAAAAAATACGCCTAAATCCTTTACTTCAGCTACACGTTTAATTGAGAGGCCATTAATAGAATAATCGAACTTAAATGGGCTTAAGATATGAGTATAGGACATCGAAGAACATTTTGATATATTAATATATATATATATATATATATATATATATATATATATATATATATATATATATATATATATATATATATATATATATATATATATATATATATATATATATATATATATATATATATATATATATATATATATATATATATATATATATATATATATATATATATATATATATATATATATATATATATAATTATATATATATATATATATATATATATATATATATAATTTTCTGAACACCAGTCAGATAATTTATCAAGATAAGCTTGTAATTTATAGCAGTCTCCCAGACTGGAGATACAAGAGTACAATTTTAAATCATCAGCGAATAACAAACATCTAGAAAACTTAAAAGTTAAAAATTAAAAAAATTTTCCAAAACGTTTGCATTATATTTTGATTATCGAAAAGTTCCTCTTTTATATGTTACAATTCTGACAAATTTTCGTATATTTCAATAAATTCTTTTAAAGACATCCTCTCTACACTGAAAAATATTTGCTTCATATTTCTAATGAATCCCATTCATTAGATAATTTTCATTAACGGAAGGAAAAATTACATTCCATCAATGAAGATTCATAGCATTAATGAAAATATTAATTGAAATTGATTCATTAGGTTTCATAATTTCATTAGAAAATTTCATTGGATTTGTTATAAAATTTTTTTGTAGACTGGGTGCAAAATTTTTGGATATTTATTAAAAGTGAGATGATATATATATTATAACTACTAACTAAATGACAAAGTAAATTATTTCATACATTAATTACTGAGTAAAAAATTATTTTAATAAAAATTTCAATAGTTTTTTAGTTCTTATGAAAATGTTCATTACATCAACTAAACTTTTCATTAGAATTCATAAACTACCCTCATTTTAAATACCTACATAGTTAAAATCAAAAGCAAAGAGATGGTCTCTTCTCTCGTTTTTTGCAATTATGTATGTATACCCAAAGCAAAGGTTTTGTTTTCGGACGCAACGGAACATCAAAAATTTTCAAAAGCAGAGGAAAATTTTTAAAATGTGATATGACTTTGCTGAAGTTCATTGTTTATAGTGATTTTGAACTCAATAGGCAAAGTAAAAGTAGTGCGTGAAAAATATAAATGTCTAAAAATTTACACATTTTTATGTGCTGTACAACATACATACATACTTGTGTAAGTATTAAATAAAATTAATAATTGTTAAAACAAAAATATTACAATACCTACATACCTAAAAGTGATAGTAATTAAAATATTGTAAAATTAAAAAAAAAATGGATTGTTTTGTTTGTAACAAAGTATTTTTCGATATTAAAATTTATTTTAACCATCTCTGAACAATACATTTTCTTCAATCTCGGGATTTTTATCTATAAGGATTCTTCTTCATTTCAAAAGCATGTTAAGGAAAAATATAAATTATCCAGCAGTGGTCAAACAAATATTGTGGAAGAAAGTGAAACAAATGTAGTCTTGCAAGATAGTAAAGAACTAATAGATAAACACATTGAAAGTAAAACGCTTGCATTTCATACTTATGATATAGAATTCAATTACTTTGAAAAGGTAAAAACAAATAATTTTTCATAATGCATAATGCATAATTTTCCAGAAAAGACCTTAAACTTATACATGAGAATATTCTTAAACTAATTCTTGCGCCACTAATGGATAATTTGCAGTCCTTAACAAAAAACTTGGAAGAAGAATCAAAACAAACTATACTTCATTTTCAGAATTTTTATCTTTCTTTAGATCATTCGACACCAAACAAACGTTGAATACGGAATTGCAGAAACGTAACCTGATGGAAGAATTAAATGATGATTGTGCATCTAGTGTATGTCATTTTGTATTGAATTAAAATATTTTGATTTCCTTTCTTTTGATTTCATTCTAAATATAATGTATTAATATTATTAATTTGATGTTATTTTGCATTATTATTAAAACAATAAAAAATTCGTTTATTCTTAATATAAAAAAAGTTGTATAGTTTCTTTTCAGTAGCCCAATTCTAATGAAGAGAGATCATTAGAATAATGAAACTCTTCCTTAAACTAATGATTTTATTTCATTAGAAGGAAGAAAATTTTTCACCAAATTAGTGAATATTTTCATTGGTTCAACGAATGTATTCATTACAATAATGAAAATATTTCATAAGAATAATATAACACATTCATTGGCCTAATGATAAAATTACGTTTGAATGATGAAGAAGATTCATTAAAGGAATGAAGGTTTTACTTAATGTTAATGTACCAAATTCATAAAACTAATGAAATTGAGTCGTTAAGCTAATGAATATTTTCATTATTTTAATGAAAATTATTCATAAATATAATGATTCATAATTCATTAACTTAATGAAGTTTTCATTAATCGAACGAATATATTCATTAAATAATTTTTAATGAAACAATATTCATTAGTCTAATGAAGGGAATCATTGGCCGAAAAATAATGAAAAATTTCATTAGATTAATGTCAAAATTCATTATATTAATGAAGGAATTCTTTTCAGTGTAGCCAACTGATTTTTGCTGTTCGCTTACAAAAACATAAATGAAATTTGATAGAATGCTATTAATCGAGTTTGATGGCTTGTAGTGCGATTCTGTATATTTTAATCATCCAATAAACGTAATTTTTTTTTGACATATTTCATCTCTTGTTGTAACGATTGTATGCTTCTACCATATAATTTTAATGTGTAGCTGATTTCCGTCGACAGCGAATATAATTAAATAATATTGCTGAATAATAAATATGATAATATGTCGTTATAATTATCTTAATAAAAGTATCAGAATCGTGCTAGAGGCCAAGTTAGACAAACACGAGTTCTAGCTATTGAACGAATTTGATGGCCTGCCATCAGGCTGTCCTATCAGACCCAGTTTGAGTGCATAAGAGCCGCTTGAAAGGCTGTTTCGTTATCGTATTTTTAATATAAATATATTATATATTCAAAAGAATTAAGTTTTTTATTCGCTATTTAAGCTTCTAACACTTATACCATTTATAATTTTCTTACTGGTATATATATTATATATTTATAATCTAAAATGACTTTTTAAAAATGCAAAGAAAAATTAAAAATTCGTTGCGTTTTTGTTGAAATAACGCGCTTTTTTCCAGATTTAGTTGCGTTTTGAAATCTCAAAGTTGACAACGCTGCTTCAAAACAAATATTACTAAATTTATGCGGGCATTAGTAATCACATTTTAGGTACTTTCAGACTAATTAAGCGACTTAATCACTTTTTATCGTATCTATTTAGGGATTTTTATTCAACAAGCTTAGTGCACAATACTGTTCATGGCAGAACTTTAACGCTTTTATTTAAGTTGCTTACTGCAACGTAAAATCAAAGCGCTAAATTATGTTGCCCTTTACGCCTTAATTTAGGCGTAAAGACAAGTCCACTGTTAGTGGACTTGTCTTTTGTGCAGGAATACATAATAAAATCTCTTGGTAGCCTCCTTCCACTTCTATTGTAAACCAGTAGTTGACAACAGATCCCGATTATCATCAAAACATCATCTTTAGCCTAGAGACATTTTTCAAGATGAATGGTGATGTTCATGAACAAAATCACAAAATTTAGAATGATATCAATTCATATGAGATACAAGAGTGTGTAAAAGAGTAATTATTTGAGGCGGATTACGATCAGGCGGCGTGATCGCGGCATAGGTCTGGCCATTTCTGCGTGCGATGGGCGTGATAGAATGATGATTGCTACCTTTTTTTGGCCCAAAATGAATAATATGAATATCACAATATGTGGTTTTAGTAAGACTCTGCTACTTGTCAAACAGTGTACACATGAGATGTGCAGGTATTGAGCTGATCTTACGTGGTAGTGAGATGTATATACCACCAATTTTCATATTGCGATTTATTATTTTCTCGTATTAGCGTCACTGTGACATGTGTTAATACAACACATAACAGAACAAAAGCCAAGAAAAAAAAAACACAAATTAAATGAAATTGCATTTAGTACGAATAATTTTATATGGCTTTAGCAGTTATGGAAAAGGGTAATTATACACCTCATGATTAGTGAAATAATCGTACAATAGAGTAAAAATATAAATGAATGAATGTGTATTTTTTTTAAATTCGAATTCGTTTCAATGGAAGCCAAAAGCAGCAAAGTGGGTTTTGTTTGTATTGTATTTTATTTTTTTTAACTTCCTCACCGCCAATATAAAACGTTAACATTAGTTTAACTTTTGCCTTTGCTACCTCCCCGCTAAACGTCTTTGAAATTGCCCAGGTCTTTATATGTAGCTATAATAGATTTTTAAGGCCGTCATATAATTAGTAAATGGTTGCTAATGGCGCTGGCTCGCTGGCTGGTTGTTGTGCTATTGCTACAATACTCGTATATCGCCTTAAAAAGCCTTTGTTTGTCGCTCGGTGGCACCTCATCTGAGTAATTAAAGCTTTTTGCACCAAAAGTTACGTCTATTTACAACTGATGGCTGCTGCTGCTTTTTGTGAACTTATTTCACAGATGATGTTGTTGTCAATTTTGTTTAAAACTTAGAGCTTCCAGCTAATTACGATTAATTTTTTTTTTACATTTACATTATTATAAAAAACACTAAAATTAAAACCCAAAATATATTTAAAAGTTAATTATTGTTTTATCTTATAAATATTATTGTTGCTTAGTACTCAGTAAACACTTCCTTGTCTTCTTCAGGAATTTGCTTTTTTGAAAATTATGTACAAATTGAGATGACAAAAAAAAAGGAACAACTACAGCAATGAAAAAAAAACATTACCTAACTGTTTAAGCCCAGTTAAGACTATTATACTGTGTATTAATACTTTTCAAAAATTCAAATAATACGTGCAAATCTGAATGTAATCCGTCATACATACGAAAAATAATACGATACATTCCATACAACTTTGTTGTTTTTTGAAACTTTTCAGCACATAATATTTTTTCATTGGATCAGGGTTGTGTCTTTTGGCAAACCAGCTGTTTAAAGATTTAGTAGCCAACTATTTATTTGCCGATGGCGTGCCGTCATCGTTAGTATTTTTTGTCGCTCTAAGAAAGCTCAAAATTTGGGATTTAGCTGCCGTATATAAAAGTATTTTGCTCATGCTGTATGTAGAACATAAAATATTTGGGTGCTAATAAATTTGAATCCGTTTTACATAATTATTATTTTAGCTGCTGAAGATTTTCAAGCGCCGGCAGGTCTACCGCCTATGTCGAAGAGCTCACCTGCCGCCGTGTAAAGTTTTATGTTAGCACATCTATTTGCTGAATAAATAAAACAAAGTTGAAAGCTTTTACATATTTAGGTGCGTGTTCTAATAATTAAAATACCCGAAATGAGCGAATACATATGCATGTGATTTCAGAAAATCTACTGCTGCCACAACTCCTAAAAACATATTTTTTCGGCTCATCATTTTTCAAATTTGTTAGTTTTCTAATTTCATTTCTTCCGGATTGCCAGCGTCACCCGGCCGTATTTTTCCAAACTGAGGACGGTCAGGCAGTTACTCTGAATGGTGTTCGCTATCATAAGGTGTTAACGAACTTTTTATGGCCTGAATTGGAAGATATGTATGTGGACGATATGTGGTTTCAACAGGATGGTGTCACTTACCATACAGGTAACGAAACAATAGCTCTTTTCCGCCACAAATTCAATGGCCGTATTATATCACGTGGTCGCGATATCAATTGGCCGCCAATATCATGCTATTTGACACCGTTGGACTTCTTTCGTTGGAGTTATTTGAAAGAAAAATTGTAAGTTGCTACGCCAAAGGATGAAATAATTCGCCAAATTAACGGTGTAGAACCTCAATTATGAATCATTCGCACCATCAGATAGATGTGTGCCACCGATATTTTTTTACATGCATAACTGAACGATAACAATATTATCATACTATAAAGAAGTGACAATAATTTCTAAATAATTTGTGTTTTATTCAAAATCTACTTCGGACCTTAAACACTTTATATATAACAAAGCGATTTGTTCATAAGTAAAAAAATTTACACACGTATTTTTTTATTATTTGAGTTGTTGAGAAAACGTTTGTGCCACAAACAAGCAATTTGTATCATAAACCATCCAAAATCAATTTGTTAATCTCAATTATCAGCACCCACTTTCATTTATCTGCCATATTTTTCTGTTTTTTTTTTCTAGCACTCGCTAGTGGAATAATTCTATTTATTCTTATTATCTAATTGTGTTAATTTTTAAAATATAAATGTTTTCAAATATTTATGGTTAATTTAGAAATTATTTTCTAATTTTTTTATTTCATTCACACCTTTTCTTAATATTAAACAAATTTTGTATAGAAATTTGTCTAATAAAAGCTTAAAAAACATAGAATATTTTTCACAGATAAGGCAGTTAGTTAACTTATATCTGTTTATATTTATAAATTTACTCAGCGTTGCCAGAATAAAGATTCCACCTTAATTATGAAGATGTTACAAACAAAAGGATTTTTACAATACAAATTTGCTGTGATCAATAATTATTGATTGAAGAAGGCAAGAAAAATAATAATCAAATCTTTAGCTGGGGGACTTGGTTGAGGCTAGATTTGAACTTGGGCCTGAAGAATAAATAACATCATATAATATTATAAATTCCCCCCGGGAAACAGGTTTTGCCTTGGCGTCTTCCAAATTAATGACGGTCCAAACACTTTCGAAAGAAGTCGTGCCATCAGTATTGACCAAAAGCAATCGTATATAAAAGTATACATCATTGCAGGGATGGACTGAGTTAACAGAACTTAGTGCATCATATGATGCACATCAAATATCTTGGTATTTCTCCTGTGGCGTTTTTTTTATCATAACAGCTTAAGTAGATTTTTAAAAATTGTAAAAATTGCTGCTAATTTGATTATATGAATAAATATGGTATTCTTCTTTGCAGAAATAATTTTTCGCATCATTCACAAAATTTAGTTATAATTATGGTTTATCTTCTTTTCTTCTTAAATTTAGTTCTTCATTCAAATTTCTCTTCAAAACTTTTTTTGATCTTATCTCGACTTAAGCTATTATGATAAAACGCCACATATATATTATATTATAATCAAGATATATTGTCAGCTTTATCTAACAGCTAACATGTGTCCCAGTTTGATATTGGGAATTGCCATAATTTCTTCCGTTCGTACACTGAACCAAATTTCATCGGTATTATCAAGGTGCATTAACGTATACACGGTGGCAGCACTAGAGCAAAATTACCACAATACAACAAAAACAGGCATGTGGTAAGCTATGTTTATCAAAAATATTTGTAACTATTTTCACAATTATAAACTATGAATGTACCTTTTCATAATTATAAACTATATTTATTTGAATTATTTTTATGTTCACAAAATAATTTTTATATGTTTAATTCAGAATAAAAAACTAAATTTACTTTCAAAAATGTAAACAATACATTTAACGTAAATAGCTTACTATACTGCCAGTAGCAAAAAATTGTCACAAGCCACAGTGCTGCCACCGTGTATACGTTAATGCACCTTGGGTATTATTAAAAAAAAAAATTTAGTAATCCCTTCACGAAAAATTAGTATTCAAATTAAAAGATTATTTTGTTTAAATCGGAACAAAATTTATGCAAATAAACAGATAGTATTTGATTCAACTCTAAGAGTGGTTTTGTTAAAAATATAAATTTGTACATTTCAAAAAATATTTCTTAAAAATGTAGCCCAAATTTTGTTGAATAAGTAAAAATTTAGTTAAAACAGTATTAACTAATAGTAAGGCAAAAGTATACATAAATATTCAAATTTACATCCTGAAAGAATGTTATTATTATTTATTTATTTATTTAGTAACTATACAGGTGTAAAAAAAATTTGCAAAGTATAGAATGCACAGCATGGGAGGGGTGACAAAGACTATAATGCCCAAGATGGTATTAACAATACTTTTGTAGCGTAGCTGTGACTGACTATAACGACCTATGCCTTCACATAGGAAGTTTCCACGTGTTAACAATGAATAACCTCTAAAAAAACTGTAAACCAATACAGTTAGTTGAGACAAACCGTTAACTAGTGCGAGTTAGACGCAAAACTCTCGAAGACCGAACAACAGAAACAACAAGCCTGACCGCCACTTAAGAAATAATTACGATGACGCGAGAGCTGTTCTTCAGCCCAGAGCTGCTTTACGACTGAAAGAATGTTAATTTGAATAAAAAATTCGTTTATTTGACTAAATTTTGTCAACAAAACTCACCCTGTAGATTTGAATAAATTTTTTTCTATATTCAATTAATTTATTGTATTGGGCATGAATAAAGAAGTTTCTTTATTTTATTTTAGTTATATAAATTAAAATAGTTGAAATTCCCAGTAAATTTAAATAAAATATTTTGTAGATTGTAAAATTATAGATCCAAGTTTACACCCCATTTTGCAGTATTTACGTAAATCACAATTACCATTGGGGCATGAATAATTTCCCCCTAAAATGTTTCCCCATTTCCCAAAAGTGCGATCATGAATAATTTTGCCCATAAAATGTGTTCCCATTTTCTGATATATAATTCAGCGGTGAATGACATTAACAAAAAAAAAAAAATGTTCCGATTAAAAATTTCGCCTTATCGTGAATGGATTTTTCAAAGAAATTTTTCCCATTTTTTGTGTAAATTTGTTCATTTTATTTTCTTTGGGGAACTAGAAAAAAATTTAAGTAGTTGTTATATTCTAATGGATATATAAATTAACTAAAAACTACTTTCACGTCTAAATCAATAAATAGTGTGCAACGTGACATGCTTCTCAATAGGATACAAAATTACCTGCAAAGGGTCGGTTATTATTTATTAATTTTGGATTTCACTTACTGAAGAACTAAATATTGCTGGTGCTCTATTAAAAAAGTTCATGAATGGAAAAAGGTATTTTTGACATGCATACGATAATGTACATATATACTTCTACAACTTGCAATACGTGTGGATAGACCAAAAAAGGTATGAAAACCAGCCGTTGAGAAATGGGAGGTGAACCACACCGAACCAAAAGCTAGTCAACTAGTGAGCAGTGTATTATGAATTGATAGGAATGAAAGAGTCGGTAGAGGGCTTAGAAAACTTCAGCTTTGGTTTACCAAAAGACGTTTATGAATGCGACAAAATTTAACAAAATCTTTATGTGCTCTTGATGATGAAATAAGCTCTGAAACACCCATCTGTTCAAAACTTTTAACACCACCGCCATTAGCCACTACAATAAGAAGAAAGTCCAGTAATAAAAACGCTTCTTCCATTAAAAGAAGAAGAATTGAGCCACAGGAAAAATTAACAACTGCCGAACTTATTGAGAAAGAGTTGAATACCGAGGAAAACTTACGCCCTCCACAATCGTTGAAATGTTAGAGTCACTTTAGAACCACAACAAAGAAGTGGAAGTTATGATGAAAAGGGTATATCGCTTCTTAGAAAGGAGCAATGATTTAAAATCGAAAAATATAAAAGAGTTGGAGCCTCACAACTCAGTTATCGAAAAACTACGCGAAAAAAAAGTTGCAGATTAAATACAAATTTCTGGATATTAATTATAAAACTTGTATTTAATTACTTTGTACATCACTTAACCACAAATGTTCAATAATTTTTACTTTGTATTATACACTCACTACATATTGATAGCAAAACAAACGTTCCCATGATATTCATGAAAGCAAATTTCCTTACTTGAGAAATGAAAATTTTATGGGAATAAAAATTTCACATTTTATTCACGACAGGGGTGGTGAGTGTTTCTTCTTTACCAACCTGCTTTGCGCGAGCAAATGCTTTCGGCAGGGTTGCATGCGTCAATTTTTTTTTTGCGGATGACAGCAAAAAACTTTATTAAACAAAACTTTGCAGAAATTTTTAGAATATGTTAAATTTTTCGCGGTCATCCGCGATCTGAATTTCAGAATATTAGGCTATTCTGCAACATGGACCGTTATCCATCAATACTTCATGCTACACGTGCAATAAATATCCTGATAGTCTGGGTGTTTAATAAATATTGAACGTGTAGCGCTGCTCTAAAAATGATATGATGATATTTGTTGAAATATAGGTTTTGGTTTTTTTTAGAAAATCAAAGACGACTCTTTCATGGAACAAAAACTCTTATTTTGTAATGTATTAACCATTTTAAACAACGACATTTTGTCTTTCAGGCAGCATTATAATCGTACGTTCATAAAACTTCTGGTTTTTATTAGCAAAAAACTAAATCAAGTACGATTTGACATCATCATCATTATTGCAATTTTTACCATTCAAGCAGTTTTGTAAAGATCGAAACATAAAGATCGAAAGAAGCCAAATTAGGACTATATGGTGGATGGATCTGGCTTTTTTTCAACTGCATTATTTATTTTCATTAGTTATTCAATGAAGACATCAGAATTGATCGTTCGGTTGGATGGTAAGAATTCAAAGTAGACAACTCCTTTATAATCACACCAAACTGATAACAAAACCTTCTGCTCTTCTCTTGGACCAGTACTCAGGGGATGACCCCTACATATGCAGTACATTGTACCGGAACTAGGAAAATAGGTTGAGAGGAGGGCGAAAGAGGGAGTTGTGTTTGTGAACATTTGACTTGAACTTTCCAACGCTATAACAGACAGGAAACACGTCTGCAGGCAACTTGTTCCACAGATGAAGCGTACGGCTGAAAACCGAATTCTCTCTGTAATACGTAGTACGATTCCCCGGACAATCCACCACAAATGGATGAGCTCTGGACGATTAACGTGTGCTACGAAAAAAGTGTGAGTTTCGGGAACAAGATCCCTAATCTCGTCAGAACAAAATCCATTGTAGTAACGATAGAACAGAGTAACGCACCCTACACTGCGTCGATGCTCCAGTGAGTCAGTAGAGTTGGATACCCTACTGTCACCGATGAGCTTCTTCGCCCTCTTCTGCACACGGTCTAATAACCCCAAAATAGACTTTGAGGCACCGGCCTAAACATGAAAGTTGTATTCCATTTTCGGTCGGATATAGGTGGTATAAATAGTAAGGAGGTCGGATGGAGTGAGTATATCTTACACCGTTTCAAAATTCGAGGCACTTGAATGCTTCTTTAGAGACATTAAAAATGTGTTCAGTGCAGCGAACGTCAGACTGTATCTTCATTCCATGAACATCAACAGCATCCGATTCCTCAATATTTATACCACCCATGACTACAGATGAAGCAGCATTTGCGGTCGTTTGTTTGTGTGTTAATAAGCAACATTGGGTCTTACGAGCGTTAAAGGCGACCCTGTTTTTACGACCCCATTCGGAGATTAATAAAGGTCACTATTCAGTGAATCGGTCATATTAAGCCTCTTGGCTGCGATCTCTGATAGGCTGGGCCTATAGCTAAAAGAGTACGAAGGGCAAATTCTGATGTCATCTGCGAAAGAGTGGATAGGGTTGGAAGTTTGGTTGAGAAGGTCATTGAGAAAAATAAGAAATAGGGTAGGAGAAAGAACGGAGCCTTGCTTTACCTCTGAATTAATCTTGAACTCTTTTGATGAATATCAGCTTTTGATGTTGTTTGAACTGGTTCACTTGGACTGCTCCATGATCTTTTCCCTTGATATTTCTGTAAACAACCTATTTTTCATCGTAACAGTCGTCTTAAAAAAGGATCATTTTCATTACGTTTCTTCAGCTAATCGCAGTTGTTAAAGCGTTGCGATAAAAGAGTTTCTTTCAGTTCGTAGGAACCTGTGTATCGAGTTTTTGATCATTACTAAATTGTTTTAAGTGATTTTCTCCTGAAACATTAATACACTTAGTCCAGCACTTTTTTAACAATTCTATCTCTTGATTAAAATAGTTTTCCTCAAGGTCTTTAAAATAGTGGTTTTCAACTGTAATTGCGTCTTCATTTGAGGTAAAACGCTTGCCAGCAAGGAATTTTTTTAGATTTGGGAACAGGTAAAAGTCACTGGGAGCTAAATCAGGAGAATAAGGTGGGAGGTCAAGCAACTGGTACTTTAATTCCTTGATTTTAGCCATTGTTAAAATACTCTTGTGCGCTGGTGCGTTGTCTTGATGAAAATTCCTTTTTTTGTGTTGTAAGCCAGGACGTTTTTCTCGAATTTGTGCATTTAATTGATCCAAAAGGTTGCAATAGTACTCTGAATTTATTGTTTTACCCTTGTGCAGATAGTCAATCAATAAAATACCTTTGAAGTCCCAAAAAACCGTTGCCATAACCTTACCAACCGATTGAATTGTTTTTGGCTTCTTTGGTGCACTTCCTCCAGCTTCAGCCCATTGTTTGGATTGTTCTTTTGTCTCTGGAGTATAGTGGTGGATCCATGTCTCATCAACAGTTATGAAACGACGCTTAAAATCTATATTATTTCGCTTAAAACGATCCAAACAAGCTTAAGAAATGTTCATTCTTATGCGTTTTTGGTCGACTGTTAACAAATGCGGCACCCATCTTGCAGTAAGCTTTTTCATTTGTACGAGTACTTCTTCATGCAAAATTAAATGATCTCGATTATTTGAGATGCCCATGATCGAATGATCGTCGATCATTCAATACCATATAATGCACTTTGGCTGCAATTTCTGTTGTTCTTGCTGTCTTTGGACGTTCATTACGTGGCTTATCTTCGATGCTTGTACGACCACGTTTAAATTCAGCAACCCAATTTTTTACTGCTGCATATGAAGGAGCACTTTCACATAATTATTAATTTCTTGTCCCGATAAACCTTTTTTATGTAAATATGTAATGACACCACGCATTGCTAAGTTTTCCATTGTAAAAAAGTCGCGGACGCGTCTTTTGTGGACACCTGTTTCTATATGAAGGAGTTACCAGATCGAAACAAAATTTAACATGTGTTCATAACAGAGATGGAAGTTTCCAAAACACTTAACTTTTTTTCTGTTTATACCGCGCTTTTTGTGCTAAGCTAAGAAGTTTCCGTAGCGCCCTCGTACTTAGTTTATAAAAAACCAATAATTTTTATAAGGTACAAATAAGGGTGTCATAGCAGCGGAATTTTGTTTACTATACTCACGAGTATAAAAATTGAGATTATGAACACCGGTGCTCTAGATACAACTTTATGCAATACAACTGTATTTGTAGATTCAGCTATTTTAATGTTGCAATATTATATATCGATCAGCCCAATAAATAGTATGCTGTTTTTTATATATAGTCACCTCAATCATAACTTTTCTCTCAGCAAATAAAATATTAAGTTGGGCTGGGTGTTGAAACTTTAATAGAACTAAACATTTTTGAAACAGTTTAACATCGTAAAAATTAATTTAATGATGTTTTGTTGAACTTTATAATATTTAAATTAGATTTTTGGTTTTTGTACATTTGTACATCGCATTTTAGTTCAAGTTTTTTCCTTTCTTAAGTTTTCTTAAGAAGAATTTGTACAATACAAATTTGCTGTGATCAATCAGTTTTTATTGAAGAAGACAAGAAACATAATAATCAAACCTTTAGCTGGCGAACAACTTAGTGGTTTCGTAGTCGTTACACTACTCATCATCACCCATTTTCGGACTTGAATTCGGGTCATGACGCATCATTAACGGCTGCCTTAACCACTCAGCCACCGAGCCATTGAACTACTCTCTGTTTATATTCATTTCATATTGAAGCACATATGCATTATTGTTAGTTGCCCGCATTATTTGTACAGTACGCTGCCATTACACAGGAAAGTACTTTCCTGAAATTTCTGTATACGTATTAGAAATAAAAATTTCAATGAAATAGACGAATTTCATGAAAATCTGGTTCGTTTACACAGGAAAGTGAAAGTTCGTTTTAAAAATGTCGCCGTGGCAAAGAGTTGCAAAATTTGCCTCTACTTCTCTCCACTCTTATTTTGTTTGCTTACTAATCAGAGTTGCCGAACTTATTACATATACAAATTTATGAGGCAATAGATGAAAAAACTTATCATTATAAATTTTTCCATGATATTATTTTTAAAAAAATACTTTAATTATTTTCTTTACGTGTTTATTATACAATATAAGGAAAAAATATTATAATTATTTGCATATACTTACATGCAAAATAAGTTAATTTTATAATTATTATTTTACTACAATACTGCAACTTTGTATAATTCTTTGTATATGGCAACAGTGCTTAGAATTTGTCATTTTACTTTCAGAAAACGTCAAAAAATCTGTTTCATGATATTTTTGATGAAAGTTGAGTGGAAAGTATGCAAAATGTGAGTGTGTTAGTAAAAAAGTGTGAATGTATGGCAACTTTCATGAAATTTTTCTGTCTCTGAACAATTTTACACATCAATAATTTCGCTGGGTTGCAGCTGTTTCTCACTTAATAAATTTCCGTTTGCTGATATGAACTACATATGAGTGGCATAACTTGAAAAATAAACCAAAGAAATTTGTTAAATAATGATAAACATAAACAATTGCTAATTTCATCTAAGTGGCCAAAACAACAACACGGGTATCTTTAAAATATCCATCACCATCGCCATCAACTTCATCACCATCTGCTGCTCACCAGCTAGACAGAACCGCATCATACAAAGCAAAATGTGTACATATGTATCCGTATGGAAACAATAAAATACAAATTATATTGAAAACAAATAAATAAATAAGAAAACTTAAATACCAGAAACATCGGGTATAAGTTAAGAAATGCTTGTGCTGAAAATGAAAAATTGTTGGGCAGCTCAGGGTGCTAAAAAAAATTCTTCCGATTAGAAGTTCTTAGAGCACTTTAAGCAACTGCCGGCGAGAAAAAGTTATTAGAAACGTGTGTGATTGTGTGTTTTTAACAAAAGACAAAGTACTCGTAGATTGCAAAACATCAGCCAAGATAGAACATACAATACGAACACCGGTAGTGGCTACCGGAGATAAATAAAAAAAACGTTATCTAATATTTTTATAGAGATCATAAGTGACTTCCGTAATAATATCAAGTTAAAAGAAGTGAAATGGAAAATAATTGTACGTTATTTTTTTTTTTATATTGAAACAAATGAACACTTAAATGTAAATTTAATAGATTAACTGTCAGTATACAACTTTTACGTAAATTCATAAAAATTATGGGTAAAAAAAGTTACTGAAGTAGTAAATTTTTTATATAAATATATATCTTCTGGTGTCTAGCTGGAGCTGCATTTTCCTTAATAAGCCAGCGAGACATTCAAACCTGGAGCTTTTTTGGATATCGGGCCACAGTGGAGTGTACGGAAACACTGTAGTCGATGAACTGGCTAAAGTCAGGGTATGTTTCCAGCAAGGGAACTTGTAGCGGCTGCACAGGATAGAGGATCAGATGAGGTTATCAGCCGAGTAGCGTGTACGAAAGGATTTTTGCCGGCGAAGCTTGCATACTTTGGTGGCGGTTTTGACAGGACATTGTCGCATAGACATGTCTGCTAGCAGGTTAAATCTTCCATTTAATGATTTCTGTAGGAATTGTAGGAATGAGGAATAGGGCGTTGAGTGCACTATATCTGGGTGAACTGATACTGCGAGGTGAACGGACTGGATTATGCGATTGCGATTTGTAAGTATGTAAGCCTTCTTATGAATTACAACAAAGCCTTTGTTGTAGTTCAGAAGAAGATCCTTATTGGAATAAATTCAATTATGAGGGCGATTCGGAAACTACTTAGCCTAGCACAAAAAGCACGGTATAAACAGAAAAAAGTTAACTGTTTTCGAAACTTCCATCCCTGCTATGATTTATTAAATTTTGTTTCGATCTGGTAACTCCTTCATATAGAAACAGGTGTTCACAAAAGACGCATCCGTTATTTTTCTACAATGGAAAAATTAGAAATGCGTAGTGTCATTAAATATTTACATAAAAAACGTTTATCGGGACAAGAAATTCATAATGATATGGTGAATGTGTTAGGTGAAAGTGCTCCTTCATATGCAACAGTAAGAAATTGGGTTGCTGAATTCATGATACAAAAAACAAGGTAGCCGCTTCGCTACAACAATACAACAATAAGAAAAACAACAGGTATTTTGTTTGTGTAAAAAGGTGAATTCACACTTAAGCTGTCAAAAGTAGTTGATAACGAACATGTTAAAAAATTTAAATGGCGCCGAAAAAGGTAAACAAAACTTGACAGAGAAAGTGTCGCCATATTAATCGAGTTCGCCTGAATTCGCCGATGCATCCACCTAATAATTAATTCGCCTTGGCTGAATTTAAACGTGGTCGTACAAGCGTTGAGAATGAATCGCGTAGTGGACGTCCAAAAACAGCACCAATAACAGAAATTGTAGCCAAAGTGCATGATATGGTATTAAATGATCGACGAATAAAAGTGCATGAAATATATCATGGGCATCTCAAATGATCGAGTCAACTTAATTTTGCATGAAGAACTACTCTTACAGATGAAAAAGCTTTCTGCAAGATGGGTGCCGCATTTGTTAGCAGCCGACCAAAAACGCATAAGAATGAACATTTCTCAAGGTTGTTTGAATAGTTTTAAGCGAAATAAAATGGATTTTAAGCGTCGTTTCATCCACCATTATACTCCAGAGACAAAATAAGAATCCAAACAATGAACTGAAGCTGGAGGAAGTGCCCCAAAGAAGGCAAAAACAATTCAATCGGCTGGTAAGGTTATAGCAACGGTTTTTTGCGACTTCAAAGGTATTTTATTGATTGACTATCTGCAAAAGGGTAAAACAATAAATTCAAAGTACTATTACAACCATTTGGATCAATTAAATGTACAAATTCGAGAAAAACGTCCTGGCTTACAACACAAAACAATAATTTTTCTTCAAGACAACGCCCCAGCGCACAAGAGTATTTTAACAATGGCTAAAATCAACGAATTAAAGTTCGAGCTGCTTGGTCACGCACCTTATTCTCCTGATTTAGCTCCCAAGTACTTTTACCTGTTCCCAAATCTAAAAAAATTCCTTGCTGGCAAGCGTTTTACCTCAAATGAAGATGCAATTACAGTTGTAAACCACTATTTTGAAGACCTTGAGGAAAACTATTTTAATCAAGGGATAAAATTACTGCACTTAGTATTGAAGTTCCAGGAGATTATGTTGAAAAATAAAAATATTTTTGAAAAACGAACTATTCTGTTTCATTGATAGGCTAAGAAGTTTCCGAACCGCCTGTGTACTTTGTCGCATAAGGATGCCTGCCAACAGGTTCAATCTTCCATTTAATGATTTCTGTAGAAATTGTAGGAATGAGGATGAGGAATAGGGTGTTTAGCACTTTCTCTATCGGTACCCCGGTCTTTGTTCTATGAGTGCGCTGTACCTGCGTGAACCGAATCTACGAGGTGAATGGTTTGGATTATTTGATCAGGTTTTCGGCTTACGTACTTACGGTTTTGAAGGAGTTTTTCATAATTATGATTTCGAATCGGCTAGCTCTCAAAGTCTTTGTTGTAATCCATACATTCATATAAAGAGCCGTATTGCAATAAATTCAGTTTTATTCAAAAAGGTAAATAAAAGTAGCCTATATGCAGAATATGTAGAATATTTCACATAATTTACACTGTGAAGTCAAAAGTGCGTAGAGTACGGATTTTCTTAAGTCAAGTGCAGCGCGCTTTATTTAAGTACGGATTATTCAAGCACTAAATACTTAATTTTGTATATATATAATTCCGAATCCGTAGTAAGCCGAAAATGAGACTGATGAGAAAAACTGAGATCGAACCAATCTCAAAAAGCGTCTGCTTTAAGAATTTTAAGTTAACTTAAGGCGAAATCCGTAATTGACATAAGCTGAGCAAGAGATTTATTAGCACTCACATAGTATTCTCAAAGAACAATCGGGTCTATTATTATTCACTCTATTAGATACTACATTTATATCACAAAAATATATCACAAAAAATATATGCAGCTTGTTATTTGTGTTTCCTACCTGCCTATATGATGACATTTCATAGGAGCAACTCTAATCATTAATAGACTTGAAAAACTTTCAAAAATATTTTGAAATCTGTAACTATATATTCCATTATTTTATATAAATTAATGAAAATTCACAAAAGAAAAATGTTATAATAACATTTCCTAACGACCTAAGACAGTATTTTTTCAGCAACACTTTATTCACTTTTACATATTTGTGTCTTTGTTTTGGCTTTTTTACTTGGCTCGAGAATTTTGCACTTGATTCAAGATGTTTATGCTTATTTTAACACATCGCAGGATTGCTTTTCCTGAACAAGCTCGTTTTCTGCTCATTTTAAGTGCACTTGTTTGTTCTTCGTACTTAAATGTACGTCTCGTATTAAAATCAAACAGAAAATATTTAAATTTACTTAATTACTTAATTAATATTTAGAAGTGTAAAGTTTAACAAGTAAAACTTATTATTGAGAGTTGGTGGTGGCATCTTTGTCCTCTAGTATCAGAAGAGGATCTGTTTTAGACTATGTAATGAAAGCAGTTAACTGGAGGAGGTACTATAGGGTATTCGGGGTGAATATCCGTATCTACACTAATAGTAAGGCTGCGTTATATGCCCTTGTGGGTTTTCACATCCCGTCCAGTTTGGTTCAGAAATGCCAGATATATCTTAATAAGATAGCGAGACATTCAAATCTGCAGCTATTCTGTGTGCCAAGACACAGTGGAATACCTGGAAATATTGTAGCGGATGAACTAATGAAAACCGGAGTTCGCTTACAGTCCCGCTTAAAAGATGTAAGAACCATTTGTACCGTAAGCTTGTAGGGACCGCACAGGACAGGTATAGAGAAGTTACTTGTCGAGTTGCGAGGCTAAAATGGCCTGTCGCCACTAAATGACATAGTCGCATAGGGATCTCTGCTAGGAGGTTAAATCTTCCATGTAGTGATTTGTGTAGAAGTTGTAGGGATAAGGACGAGGAAGATAATTTTGCGAATTTCCTCTGTTTGTGTCTGGCTCTTTGTTCTCTGGGAGTATTGTATCTGGGCAGACCGGTACCGCAAGGGTTAGCAGATATATAGGAATGCAGGGTGAATAGACTGGACTATTTTATCCAACTTTTGGGCTGGTTTGGATCTGAACCGCCGGGGGATGTGTAAGTCACAAGGGCTGAACACCTCCGTCAAGTAACACAGCGGGACCAAGAAAGAATCCAAATGGGCTGGTTTCATGAAACGACCTAACCTAACCCGTATATGGCATGCCAGCAGAAGCAAATTTTTGGAAATTGTTGCACTGACAAAAAAAATTCTCAGAAATATTTTTTTAACTCACCAACTGTTATCATGAACGAGATTGAAAGGTTGGTTTTAGTGGCATAAATATTATGCCACTATTATATTTTTGAAGCAACTTTGGATAGAAAATACGGGAGAAAACATCTGCTTGCAATATCTAGATTGGCTATGTTTTGATGTATTGTAATACAATATTTTTCATTGAAATTGAGAAAACATTAAATCAAATTAAGAATTTCATTTTCAAATTGATAAAGTTAGTAAAAAATTAACAAAGTTCAAAAAGTCGAGAATTAGGTATAAAAATCAGAAAATTCTATATGAAATTAAGCATCTCTATGTGTATACTTCAAATATAACAGTTCGCCCTAAAACCAGTTTAAAGTCGGGTTTATTTTGTAATTATTATTATTTTTTCTTTAACAGCAGTGGCATAAAACTGACGCAGCTGATGAAGGCCGCATACTAAATGCTTCGTCTAAGCTTTTTTCCTCCATTTCAGATTGTTCACTCTTAACACGCATTAGAAAACCAAATAGTTTAAAGCACCTGTGCTAGAATTTGCAAAGTTGAAAAGAACGCAAAAACAAAACTGCTATAAAAAACTTGCAACAGCAACTTGCTGTATGCAAAAAAAAAAGAGAAAAATAATTTCCGCAATATTGTATGATACGATCAGTATGGGGATCATCAAACAGATATAATTTTTTTATACGTTCGTATCATAAACAGTAGCTGATATATATAAAAAAAAACAACATTCAAAAGATAAAAGAAGCACAAACATTTTGAAATATTTTTTCCCCAATCTGAAGTGTGCGTTTAGGTGAATGTGGCGGAGAAGAAGAGCAGCACGCGTTGATTTAAAAAAACAGCAGCAACATAATCATTGACTACATCAATCTTCCAATGCCATATTTTATGAATAGGAAGGAAAACGTTGCTGATGTGGACTGAATAAATGGAAGTTTTTTTGTGAGTAAAATTAGTTTAACCTTAACAAGTGCTAAAAGAAAATTATTAACGCTTAAACTATCATAAATACATACATCCGTATTTCCAATATTTATCCTAAAATTCTTTCTTTTTTCCCGCTAGTTCGTTTGCTGTAGCCAATATTGCTAAGTATCAACATTTTATTAAAGAATATTTTTGTAATTAGCAGCAACACTGATATGACTCTCACTCACGGAAAGAACGACTATAATGTATGGAGCACTTCGCTTGGGGACTGAGAGGACTAGTGCTTACGTATCCTGATTTGAGCTTTCCTTGATGAAAATTAGGCGATAACACATTTAGGATGAAGAACGATTATAGTGATTTGAACTCTTAATTGCCAAATCCATACATAAGCATGGACTCATAAGAAATATGTATATGTGGAGGCTGCAGTATCTTTCGAATATTGAGAAGAAAGGACCTAATTATATTAGCTCGAATTTAACTTGTGCTACGGGAGAGAAGTGTAATCTATTCAGTATTTGAATCATGCGCTGAGTCAATACAGAAACCTCTTCTATATCGAGTAACGTCAAAAAAGGCTTGAAAAGAGTTTTACTTCATTTTCAGTCGGATATAAATATCATGAAAAGTTATTAGATCAGTGTTAGCGAAATATGATTTCCACTATTTCAAAACTCCTAAAGAAAATAATTTGTCGGGGTAATAACATCTTAGTGCATGACAAGAATTTCCTTGTATTAATCCTCGTTACAACTAATTATTAGTCAAAACTTACGTGCATTATAGTGTAAACGATGCCCAAAATCAAATGTGAATTTAGTTACAAAATCTCGATCGATCTCGATCATATTGTATCTCATAGCCACGCCTCTGAAACTGGCATTCATTACAGATAAAGTACTGGACTAGCACGTCCTAGTTTGACTTAGATAGTGATCGAAAACCCGCACTAGGGCTATTGGCAGAACGGCGATCAGCAAGCCCCAGGTGGGTCTACCTGCAGATCATTCTAGCGCTGATCGTGGTTGCGATGCCTGCACCTTGGCTGAAATGTTCTGGCTGTGGTTTGAAACTAGAATCGAATGGTAGAGAGTAGTAGTATTTATTAATATACGAAGTCTGATAAAAAAATAACCGTTATTTTTAAATTTTTCAAAAAGTATTTATGTATTCATCAGTAACTATCTTGTTTTCTTCAAAGTAATCCCCCTGAGATATAATACATTTATGCCAGCGTTTTTTTTTTCCAATCCTCGAACCACTTCTGAAACGCGTCAGCGGTGGCCAAGTCCTGTGAATACGGTGGTTGAGGCATGATAACGGTTTTATTTTTGGCCAAAAACTCACGCACAAGCGTCGATGTGTGTGTGAGCTGGTGCGTTATCATGGTGCAAAATCCATGATTGTTTTTTCCACAATTTTGTGCTTTTCTGACGAATTGATTCGCGCAAACCGCGCATAACTTCAAGGTAGTATTCGTAATTGATCGTACGACCTTGTGGCAAGAAATCATGATGCACCCGCCATTGCAGTCGAAAAAACAGTGAGCAAAACCTTCATATTTGACCGAACATGAGGTGTTTTTTTCAGTCTTGTATTGGCATGATTGGGCTTTGGTTTCAATGTCAAAGCCATACATCCATAATTTGTCACCAGTTATGACCTTTTTGGAGGAAATCCGAATCACCTTTGACGATGTTCAGCAGCTCCTGGGCGATATTCATGCGACTTTTTTTTTGTTCAAAATTTTGCAATTTTGGAACAACCTCCGCTGGCGCACGTTTCATACCTAAAACATCCGTAAAAATTGTTTGGCATAAGCCCAACGATATGCCAACATCACCAGCCACCTGTCTGATAGTGATTAGACAATTATCCAAATCATTTTCGTCACTGATTCAATATTTTTTTCATCGGTTGTTGGCGAGCTCGGGCGAGCAGGACGAGCAACGTCATTGACATCTTCTCGGCCTTCCTTAAACCGGTTGTACCATAATTGAAATTGTGTTCTGCTCATAGTAGATTCGCTGAACGCCACAGTCAGCATTTCAAATGTCCCTGCGCATTTAATTTCATTTTTTACACAAAACGTAACAAAGTTTCTTTGATGCATTTTTTCGAATAGTAAAAAATTGAAGAGGACTCTAAAACACGACTAACCTTTTTATCTGTCAAAAACAAACTGACAATCTGAAATGGCTGATAGTGCCAACATGTATAACAGACATGTGTACCAACATAACAGAAAACAAATGCGAGTATCGAGCATACGTAACTCACGAAATTTGAAAATAACGGTTATTTTTTTATCAGACCTCGTATGTAAGGAGTTTGTGTAATCGGCTCTATTAAATAGAGGCAGTATCATATAAGTAGGGATTAAATAATATTGGATCGAGGGTTCAGGCTAATAAAATCGGAATTTCGCTCTTAGATTACATTGAAAGAATTCTTTGAAAGAATTATTATTGAAGATGGACTCGTGTATTGTATATTAATAGTGAAAACTAAAGTTTTTTGATTGCAGCGGAGTATTTCTTTATTTTGCCGAATTTTCAGTATTGTTATTCATGGTTTAAGTTTCGATTTATTAAATTAAATAAGCATAGTAGTGTGGTGAGAGTAGAAGTGAGCTGGACAACCTAGACTATTCCGGGGTATCCAGCAGCCTGCCTACCTAACCTAACCATAGTAGTGTTAAAATAGGGTTGCAAAGTTATAATATGAATGATAGGGCAAGACATCTGGTACAAAAAAGAAAAAATAGTGTGACTGCAAAAAGACTGTTGCGAGGACAAACTGATGCACTTTAATACGAGTAGAATTGCGGAGTTCATTCAAAAAATTAACATACAAAGCTCTAATTGAGAAACCATTCCATTCAACATTCTTACGAACTACTGGGCTTTTCTTGTGTTTACAAAAGAATTTGTTTATTTTTCCGATTGTTGGTTTTCTCGATAGAAAGAAAATATTGTTGGATTTAATCATTGACACATAATTTTTAGCAAATAACAGGTGTTAAGACATTTTAATTGAATACATTATTGAGAACTAAATAATGCCTTTACGAGTAAATTGTTCTTTATGATGATGACTATAAATGAATCAAAAAACAGACCGCTAAATGCGAATTATCAAATAAAAAGTTTGTTTAAAAGAAAATTCAAAAAATTTTGTAAATGATAGCATAAGTTTTTTTTTATCTTGAACCAGTACTCAGGGTATAGATAGTCCCTACACATGCAGTGCATTGTAATGGAACTGGGAAAATAAATTATGATAAGGAGGAAAGGGGAAGTAGTATTTGTGGTTGTTTGGGTGTTATTACAGCATTTAAGCTGTTGGAATTGAATTAAATAAAACTGATCAGTGCCCAGTGTATATACCTATAAGTATATCATACCTTCTACACTGCTCAGACTCACAAAAATTAGGCCAATATCTCGCACACTGCAAGGTAATAAATTACATAGCAGGAATATTAAAAATAGGAATAGTAAAAAAAAACTCGTATAGACAGGATGGAGATAAAACAGTACTAATTCCTGATTGCTACCTCTTCTGGTATAATTTGACTTTTTACGAATTAATAATGAACATATCGTTGGTCTCATGTAGTGAGCCCCTAACAAACTAATTACAATTTTACAGGAGAAGGAAAAGTCATGATGTAAACTGTAGACATACACTGAAAGAAAAACGCTTCGTAGCGGGAATGAAACTATTTCGTTCACCATTCTTTCATTAATACGATGAAGAGTCTCATTCCGACTATGAAACCTTCGTTATTGGGATGAAATTTTTGTGTAATAATTTTAGAAGTTTGCAAATATAAGAATATATCTTTTCTTCTAATTATTGATAAAGATTAAAAATTAATGAACTATTCCATATAATGAAATATTTTTTCTTAGTTAAACAACTACTTGTCATTTTATTTACGTAAAATTTCATTAATTTTTTTTTCTTATAAGAATGAAATGTACTCTATTTCTATATAACGGGATCTTGGTAAAAGAAAAAAATTCCGTTGTTAATAATATTGGTTTCATAAATGAAATGTTCGTTCTGTGAATGAAATTTTCGTTTTATGAACGTAATAAATAATTCCTAGGTTTCTTTTATTAAAATCAAGAAAAAAGAAAGCAACACAATCATAAAGAGAAAAACAAGTGTTATGCTTAGAACGATTCCATCATTAATGCAACGTAATATTTATTTACTTGAATTCAGAGAGATAGACAGAGAGAGAAAATAGTTTTTGTGCGCAAAATATTTTACAGCATTTAATTCTTTATATGGATGACAAAAGTCATTCATATAACGACTTATTTCATTTAGTTGACGAAATAACCAGAAAAAAATAACGGAACTTAAAAGTTTTTTTAGTTCATTTTGTTTCTTTTTGTATTCTTCAAAAGTGTGCGTCATTTGGCAGAGTTAGTTTGGTGTCAGTAACATAGAAGTGAAGAAGTGTTTTTATAAATATTCGGAGAAATATATAAAAGAACAAGTGGAGTTTAATAAATTCGGAATTAATAAATTTGGTAAGTAAAAAGGAATTTTTTGTGTGGAAAAGTGTTCAACGAAAATGATAGCTATTTTATCCACTTAAAAAGATATCATTTCCTAAATGGTAATAATGATTGTAGATGTTGTGGTACTATTTACAAAACTTTAGCATCTTTTAAAAAACATGTGCGAACCAAACACTCAACAGTTAAAAAATGAAAACAAAAAAGTGATGCACAATGCAGTATAATAAATTCTGAACATAATGAACAAGTTCACAATACAGAAAATGAAAAGGAGTTTAATCACAAAAATATAAACCAAAATTTAATAAAGACAAATTTTCTATATTTTCAAACGAATTTACACTAAAATTTTCATTTTTTAAGAAAAGACGCAGAAACTGCCATCGATAATATGATTAAACTGATAATTGATCATCTTTTATTTCTGTTTTGTTAGCTTAGTAAAAGTTTGCACAGTGACTTAGAACTTGAATTTTATAAATTTACAGATGAAAAGATGAGTAATACACTGCATGGGCTGGTTGCAGAAATCTCCGTCTAAGACAAATTAAAAACGAATGCCAAAACATAAAAGATGTGTTCAATTTGTGGCCGCAGTATAAAGGTCCTAATGGATATAAATTGGTATGCGGATAAGTACTACTTTACATATATGCAAACATTTATCATATTGGACATTTTAGATTGATGGTGATTTCAATAAGTCATACGGAAATCAAGTAACTATAATGAGCTGGGAAGAAAAAATTTCCAAATGATGCGAGTATTAAGGATAAAAACATCAAGCAAACTTTGAAGACAATTGATATTTGTGAAACTGATAAAGGTTGTTTTTTTAATTTCATTCATATATTATATTTGTACATTATGTGTTTGGTTTTTTTAGATAAAAACATTTTCCATCTGCAAATACTTTGGTGCCTGCATTATAATCTACATCCAGCAAAGAAATTCCTGCGAAAAAATAAAAACAGAAAGAGGGAATACGGAAGATTTGCAATGAGAGATTCTCAAGAATCTTTTATTTACATAAACTCCTCTTTACAGTCCATAGAAAATCACTTGGATTTTCTTGCCAACAAAGGTGAGCCTTTCTTTTGGGTGAAAGAGAGTGCAAAACTTGCAAATTTGTAAATTTTTTTGTATACCACGATGGTCAGCTAATGCTGTTTGAAAAATTTCGAAGAGCATTTGATATTTGTTTTAAGTCATTCCATCTATTTAATGTGGAATACCAACAGGCATCCAGACCATTCTGAACTTTTGTAGAAAAATATTTGTATGAATTAGACAAACCAGGGGAGTCATACTCAAAAGCTTCATTACTATTAACTGAGTTAGATTCGGACAATATATAATTGTATATGTTAAAAAAAGCCTCCAAATTAAAAAAATATATATATTTAAAAAAAAAAAATTAAGAATTAGCATATGTGCGATATGAACACTCGTATATTATCTCACGAGTTTAAAAAAATCTCTAAGCCATATTGGCAAAAATTTTACAAAATTTGTTTCAGTGTAATTTTTTATATTTAGTTTTTATTATTCAGCAATTTATTTTTATATATAAACTATATTTGGACAAAAGAAACAGACTTAATATTAAACAAAAAAGAAAAAAAAAAGGAAAGAAAATTGGACAAAAATAAATTTTTTCGTTTTTGTGTACTTTTAATTTTAATCGTTTCTAGTCTATAACATTGTTTCGGTACTTAAAATACAAATGTATGTATATGCACATAAGTAAATATAAAAGTATTATAATTACAATAAGTATAAAACTGTCAATGTTAAAGTATATATAAAATTTTGAAAACATACAGTTTTATATATACGTTATACGTTATTTCTATAAATATATTATTAATAAAATATCTTTAAAACTTTCAAAAATTGCTTTTTTTAATTAATAAACAGTGTAGCTGATATAATTATCGAATTTCATTTTATTAATGTAAGACTGTCATAATAGCTATGAAAAAATTACGTTATTATAATGAAGATACTTCATTGTATTAGTGTAAGAATTTCATTATAGGTACTAAGCAGTGCAGTAAATAGAATGAAGAAGGTTCATTAAATAAACGTAAGACTTTCGTAACAGAAACGAAACAATGTGGTTAAAATTTCATTATATAAATGTAAAACTTTCATTATTTCAAGGACACAATTTCATTCCTTTGCGTTCAAAATACGTATTTTTTCGTTAATAGAATGAACCTTTTATCATAGCATTAACGAACAAATTTCGTTGTATTTACAATTGCTTCTACTTCAACGAAACAATTTTCATAACCCGAATGAAGCTTTACGTTGGCCCAAAAACAATTACAAAATCGTAGCATTTATGTAAAAAATGTTGTATTTACGAAGGTTTTTCTATCAGTGTAGGACCATCTAAAAGTAACTTTTTTGTTCAATTGCTTGTAAGAGCGATACGAGTATATATGAAATTATTTAATTAAATCTTTGTTACACCATGTATTTGTGCGAAACGAAGTACACTCATAGAAAACTATCACAGTTATGATGTATCTTAATATCAATGCAATGCCAAATGTCATAATTTTTGACCTCATGACAATTTTCATCGCTGTGATGTCAACCATTACATCAATTTCTTTAATTATCAACACCGGTAATTATGGCAATTATTTCATCAATGAAATGTCATACTGACATCATGGGTATGCTTTATAGGAATACGTTTGATGTGAGTATGTAATCAATGCAAGGAAACTCCAATACCGAAGAAATTGCTAAATGAAGTCAATGTAATGGCAAAATATCGTCAATAGAATTGCTCACTAACATCAGACAAATGGCACGTGAAGTAAATTTGATGACAACATATCATCAATACTATGGTACGCTATCATCAACATTAAACTCCGGTTCAATTTAATGATATCAAAAATATGTTCAAACACGTAACTTTATATTCCATCTTCAAGAAACCAATCAGAATTAAAAATGTTATAATAATACTTTTGATGGCTTCCTTCCATCAATACAATGTCTGTGTGGCGCATTATCATATTTAAAGTGTAACTAACGTCGTATATGATGACTAAATGTCATTAATATGATGCATTTTTTTCTACGTCTTAAAAATTAATTTAAATTTAAAAATAATAATTTTAATAACCTAACTCCTTTTCAACAATAAATATAAAATATGATAACACTATTTAGGCTTTTTTCGTAATCAATTTTGACAAATTATATGTATTATAACTATTAATAAAATGTATCATTGAATTGATGTCACCACAGTTGAGGCATTGATGAAGCTCAATATATGACAAAATTGTATGATGACTTTTGTTGTTGAGGTTGATACCAGTTTTCATATTACTGATGACTATTTACATACTATTGATGTCACAATTCTGATGACCCCCCGTCATGAATATGAAGATGTTTTTTTCTATGAGCGTAGGATCCCTCAAAAAGCTCAATTGAGGGGAAAATAATGGATGATAAAAAAAACACTTGCACACAGAATGGAAGGATATATTATTAGTAGTTCTTTCCAATCAAGTTTTTCACCTGTTCTCATAACAAATAATTCAAAACTGTTATATATTATTTTTAATGAATATAGCGATTATTGAATAGTGTGGATAATATAAAAAGCCCTTCAAATAAAATGAAGATTTTCGAATAATTTAAATAATTTTTCTAAAGAACTTGAATCGAAACAAGTAAGAGTGTAGTATATTCGCCTGGGTCGAATCTAAAATAACTTTCACGATAGTCCCGTAAATATGTATGGATCGAAATCGGAGAAAAATTTTGTTTTGCCTTGTCATGCCAAAAAGGCAATCTTTTATGGAAATTTTCATAGAAAAATCGGTTTAGGCTATACCTCGGTTATTCATATATACCGGTATTGAAAATTTTGATTTTTTGTATTTGGTACCCTACTTATAGTATCAGAACCGCTATTAAGCAAAAAAGTTGTTTAAGTTCGCTTACCCGACATTTTCATGAAAAATCGTATATCTCGGGTATATATAGATCGATATCACGAAATTTTCTTTGTGCTTTAATCGCCATGCTAAAATATTGTGCCAACTTTGAAGCAGAACAACCAATTTTTTTCCAAAAATTTACATACAAATGTTTTTTTTTTCGGCTATACGTGAACCGTTTTTTCTGAATTTCAATAGCAAACCCATGAATCGATGGAGTAATAGAATGGTGAAAGAAAAAAGGTTCTAAGTCTAATAGTTTTTACAGAAACAGTGTTTCAACGGCAGAGAGGCCGTGATTCTGAATATATGCGTATACTTTATAGGGTCGCAAATGAAAATTGTAGAAATTACAAGCGGAATCACGAACTTATATATACCCTTTTTGTGAAGGGTATAAAAAATCGAAACAAAATTTAGGATTTCTATTAAATATTAATTAATAAAGAAATAATTGGGGTTTTTTTAAGTGAACTTCCGTTTAACTGGTTAATATAAAACTGATAGTTTAGCGATAGCAATAGAATATCGGACTCTACTTATTAATTAAAGCGTTCTCGATGCATTGGGCGCATTACATTGCTCTGTTTTTTTTTTTTTTCATTAGGACTAGTGCTCAGAAGAGAATCTCCATATATCCAGTGCATCGTATCAAATCTAGCAAATGAAGTGGGAAGAGGGCAGAAGGGGTTGTGTTTGTGAACGTTCGATTTGAATCCTTCTACATTGTTAGTGACAGAAGGTACAACTGAAGCTTTTTCTCTGTAAAGTATTGTGAAATTCACTGGCCAAGCCATGACAAATGGGTGAACGCTGGACGATGAAGGTGTATTACATAACGATTTTTACTTTGGCAAGATCAGGGATCTAGTTCTCGAAAGCCGCATCTTCTTACTTAATATATCTTTATCGTCTAGAGTTCATCCATTCATGGTACAAGCAAAAACGTTCTCTTCAACTGTAGAGCCATCTTGTAGAAGAAATTGCGTTATTTATGGAATATTTAAGACAATTGTTAATAAATGCCAGTACCTCTTTTCTACTTCTTATATTCTATTTAGACCAAAAGTTTGCTAATATTATGGTTTTTTCAGTCCAAGAACGAAGTACTGAACTCTCGAAAGATATCGGCAGTTATGCTGGCCATAATGACAGCAAACTTTTCCTTTCAATTGAATGATCTGCAATGTAATTATAAAGTTATTTTTTACGAAGTTATTTTCTTTGTTTTGGTTTTTAAGTTATGTAATGCCTTTTAGCTGGAGAATGTAAATTTTTAAAAACCAAAAGTAATACTTTGACGGACATTTGTTCAATTAAAGTTTTGAAAGTCAATTAAAAATGGTTACAAGGCAAACAAAACATGTCTATTATTCGTCAGGGATAAATTTTTTGATAAATTAACCGGTTGATTTAACATTTCGATACAAAGCGATGGATTTGTTTTCAACTAAGATATCTATTTTTACCCGAGGTAAAACAATATGAATATTTTATGTAACTAATTTAATTTTAAATTAAAAACTTTTTGGTTTGTACATATATGTATATGTACATCGGGTTTTAGTTCAAGTTTTTCCTTTCTTAAGTTTTTTTTTTTCTTAAGAAGGATTTTTTACAATACAAATTTGCTGTGATCAATAATTATTGATTGAAAAAGACAAGAAAAATAATAATCAAATCTTTAGCTGGGGGACAACTAGCTGTTTCATAGTCGCTACACTACTCATCAGCACCCACTGGCAATTAACAAAAATGCATATGTGATTCAATATGAGATCAATATAGATAGAGAATAATTAAATACTCGGTGGCTGAGTGGTTAAAGCAGCAGATCCTTATACGTCATGACCCGAGTTCAAATCCCAGTCCAGCGCATTATACTGGAACTAGAAAAATAGGTTATGATGAGGAGGAACGAGTGTTAGCAATAACAACACGAAAGACTAAAACAAACTCTATTGCAGCATATAAAATGTTGGAATTAAATTAGTTCAAACTGATCAGTGCCCAGTGTATATACCTTCGACACTGCTCAGATTAGCAAAATTTAGTCCAACACCTTCCACAATACAAGGTAATGAAATGCAACGGCGAAAAAATACATTAAAAAAAAATGAAAAACGTGTACACATACTGCTATTTATTCCGGTGCATTTTGGTTCCATACGAAATTAGTAATGAACATACACATATAGAAAAAACATACAGCAGTAACAAAAGGAAAGTTGTCCGAGCAGTGAAATCGTTGTTGCTGGTGATTTCAATGTTCACAACTCATCGTGGCTTCGCTATTCGAGTCATACAACTCCAGAAGGGTTAGGCAAATAACCCTGAAAATTACCGCCCAATAGCAATTTGCTCTGCGCTTCCCAAAGTGATGGAAAGTATGGTCAACTATCACCTTATGAGGTATCTAGAGTCGCATAAACTACTTTGTGATCGTCAATATGGATTTCGCAAAGGTCGTTCCACTGGCGATCTTATGGCATATCTGTCAAAGAAATGGTGCCACTCAATCCATCATTTCGGCTCTGGATATTTCCAAAGCGTTTGACAGAGTGTGGCATGGTGCGCTACTGGCAAAACTCACTGCTTTTGGTGTCGGTGACGACTTCTTTCGGTTTATATCGAGCTTTCTCAGAGACCGCACTATAAGAGTTGTTATAGATGGGGTCTCATCAAACGAGTTCAAGATTAATTCAGGGGTACCGCAAGGCTCCGTTCTTTCTCCTACCCTATTTCTTATTTTCCTCAATGACCTTCTATTTCAAACTTTCAACCCTATCCCCTCTTTCGCGGATGCCAGCAGCATTTGCCACTCGTACTCTTTTAGTTACAGGCCCAGCCTATCAGAGATCACTGCCAAGAGGCTAAATATGAATGATTCACTGAATGGTGGCCTTCTATTAATCTTCGAATGTGGTCGTAAAACAGGGTCGCCTTTAACGCTCGTAAGACCCAATGTTGCCTGTTAGCACACAAACAAACGACCGCAAATTCTGCATCATCTGTACTCATGGATGGTATAAATAGTCAGGAATCGGATGCTCTTGATGTTCTTTGAATGAAGATACAGTGTGATGTTCGCTGGATTGAACGCATTTTTCATGTCCAAAGAAGCATTCAAGTGTCTCGGTTTTTTGAAACGGTGTAAGATTTACTTCATTCCATCCGATCTCCTTAGTATTTATACCACCTACATCCGACCGAAAATGGAATACAACTCTCATGTTTGGGCCGGTGCCTCAAAGTCTATTTTGGGGTTACTCGACCGTGTGCAGGAGAGGGCGAAGAAGCTCATCGGTGACAGTAGGGTATCCAACTCTATTGACTCACTGGAGCATCGACGCAGTGTGGGGTGCGTTACTCTGTTATATCGATACTACAATGGATTTTGCTCTGACGAGATTAGGAATCTTGTTCCCGAAACTCGCACATTTTTGCGTAGCACGCGTTCATCGTCCAGAGCACATCTATTTGTGGTTGATTGCGCGGCGAATCGTACTACGCATTACAGAGAGAATTCGTTTTTCAGCCATACGCTTCGTCTGTGGAATAAGTTTCCTGCAGACGTGTTTCCTGTCTGTTATAACGTTGGAAAGTTCAAGTCAAATGTTCACAAACATTACTTGCAACAACAGACATAATTCTAGGAATTCTATAAGAAAACTTTTTCTGGCTCCATTTTATGTGCTTCTTCTGTTACCACTTCACGCTGCTGGCCACTTTTCGTTCGATAGTGAGCCGTTCAATTTGGATAGATTTCGTCCAAGTACGAGGGCGGATTGATATTGAAGCTGGATGGCAGCCCAAATACAGCAATTTATTTGGAAATTGCGATCTGTGAAACGTCAGCTGTTAAAATTTCACCAAAATTCATTGATTAGTTTATTTGTTGAAGTCGTTTGAAGCCAGCAAGTTTTGTGTTTCTTGAAAAATGGAAAAAAATGATTTTCGTGCAGTGCTTAAACACTATTATTTGAAAGGGGAAACGGCGAAAGACACAAAAGAAAAGCTCTATATATATTACGGTGAGTCTGCTCCGTTAGATAACATGGTAACATATAGGATTGATGAATTTAAATGCGGTCAAACAAGCACTGCAACAATACCATCGGCAGGATGGCCAAAGGAGGTGGTTATTGAGGAAAATATCAAGAAAATACTCGATATCGTTATGAATGATCGCCGAGTCTAGTTACGTGAAATTTTTGAAATGGTAAACATGTCATATAATATGAATGAACATTTGCTGAAGCGCAACCCACTACACACCTGAAACCAATAATCTATCGAAACAATGGGTGGAAGCTGGTGGAAGTGCTCCAAGAAAGGCGAAGAAGTGAAATCGGCTGGCAAGATTATGGCCACTGTTTTTTGGGATGCACGAGAAATATTGCTCATCGATTATGTTGACAAAGGATACACAATCACAGGAAAGTATTATTGTGCATTATTGGAACAATTGGTTGATGAAATCAAGAAAAAACAACCACATTTAAGGAAGAAAAACGTGCTCATTCTTCAAGACAACACACCGATTCACACAGCATTAGATACGATGCTAAATTTACGTAAACTACATTCGAATTGGTTGATCATAAACCTTATAGTCCACATTTAGTCCTTTTCTCTGTTTCCAAACTTGAAAATATGGTTCTCAGGAAAAAGATTCATCTCCAACGAAGAAGTGGTTACCGAAACTAACACGTATTTTGAAGGGTTTCCAAAATCGTATTATTCAAATTGTATAAAAAAGTTTAAATATCGTCTTACTAAGTGTATTAAGCTAAAAGGAAACTATGTTGAGAAATAAATGATTTTTGGAAAAACAATTGTTGTTTTGTCTACTTAGGTAGCTTTAATATCAATCCGGTCTCGTATCTTTCATTCTTTTTAAGTTGTGTTATTTTCTTTTTGCCCAATGCTCGGTGGCTTAGTGGTTAAAGCAGTAGATCATGATACGTCATGACCCGAGTTCAAATCCCAGTGGGTGCTGATGAGTAGTGTAGCGACTACGAAACAGCTAGTTGTCCCCCAGCTAAAGATTTGATTATTATTTTTCTTGTCTTCTTCAATCAAAATTATTGATCACAGCAGATTTGTATTGTAAAAAATCCTTCTTAAGAAAAAAAAACTTAAGAAAGAAAAAACCTGAACTGTAACCCGTTGTACACTTGTACAAACCAAAAATTTAATTTAGAATAACATTTTCTGTTACTTAGTCTCTTTTATTTGGCTATTTTGTTTTGTTTATTTCATAGAGCTGTGTTGATAACTGACTAGAAAATTTTAGTGTTGGAATCGTCCAAAATGACCAATTGAACGATTGAATCCCACTTGTGTAATTAAACGAAAATGACCGTCCACTAAACTGAACGACCCTTGACTGCTCTATTAAGCATGCATTATTTATTCAATTCCGCATGGCTGTAGGGTATTAAATTGGTCCAGACATGCCCAATAGTTTTCTTCAGTCAACTATCTTATCCAATAAATTTTCTAATCTCAAACAATTTTTTATATTACAGTTTTAATACATTGTATTATTTTGTTTTATTTGTTTTATTGTTTTCTCACATAAGAAAATCATAAATAAATATTTTATCAAATCTGCAAAATTGTTTTCGAATTATTTTCATGCTGTTGTTGATAGTTTTTCAAATGTCGCATACCAACCAAATAACAATTGAATTGTTGGGGTTTTCTTATAATTCTTTTGAAAAAAAAAGCAACAGAAACAACAAGAAAAACATTTTAAAAACTAAAATTTTTATTTTATAAAAAGGCAGCTGCTTGTCAATCTCTTAGTTCATACAAATAACATTAAACAAAAAAAAAAAAAAAATTAATTGAAATAAAAATTCACTTGAAATGACAAGAGTACGAACACAGTGCAGAAAAATCAATGAAAACTAAAGAAAAAAGTGATCTCACAACACATGTCTGAAAACTTAACGCAAAATGTCAATGGTTTTGTTGTGACAATAGAAAAACTTTTGCTGCCGCCAGCCGGCTAAACTAAGGCATTTACCTACGTATAAACGAGGGTGGACTAACAATGAATCTTTAATAAAATCAATGAAGCAAAACGAAAGCTTTAATGCTTACAAAAAAAAAAAAAAAAATAACAAAAACAAATTGTTTCACTCTATAATTGATCAGGTTATTAATTTTTATCAATTAAAATTATAAATAACTTGTTTTATATTTCTCCTAGCTATCTATATGTCAACATTTCATAGGAGCTACCCTAATCATCAGTAGACTTTGGAAATTTTTGAAAGATATTCTCAAACATTCAACTTTATATCCCAACAATCTAAATAAATTGTTGAGAATTTAACAAGAAAAATGCTCTAATAATATCTGTCAGAACACAAAAAACAAGCTTTTTTCATTTATACACGAAAATTCAAACGTTGTTTTTTGTTATAAGTCACTCCGTGAGGATGGACGGTTCTAATTGCTGTGGCTGGGCCACAGGGGGTGGCCAATTTTTTTCATTCATTTATTTATTGAATCTTCAAAATATGAACTAACAATAAGTATTCAAATCTTAATACTAAAAACATAAAATTAATTAAGTCCAGCCAATGCTAGACAAAAAACTTTCATTTTGCGCGAATAATATCGGTAGAATCACCTATTTAACGTTCTGATGGTGGCCAGGGTATCCCTTCTTCTAAACCGAGAGTGGCCGCCAAAATTAAGTATGTTGCGTGCAAGAGGATTTGGGTGAAGTTCCAGTTTACTGATATACCTTGTGGCATACTTAGAGAACTCGTCAGTTACCAGCGGAACACACAGATCCTTGTGAATTCGTGAGTTTCTTACCATGGAGCTGCAGTAATCGTACGAAGAATTTGGTTTTGTCGTCTTTGAATTTTTTTCAATGTTAGATGTTGAGGCGGTTTCCCCATAATTGAACTCCGTAGCACCATATAGGCTTTAAAATTGCGTTATATAACAAAAGTTTGCAATCCAACTTCAATGTCGAATTTCTGCCCATAAGCCAATTTAGTTGCGCTGCTTTTAATTTCAACTGAGTGACTTTCGCATCAATGCTTCCACTTTAGCCTACGGTCGAGGTAAATACCAAGGTATTTAACTTCATTATGCTGCGGAATAGGTGTATTGTTAATTTGGAGAGCCGAACATGTTTGCTTACGCAGTGTGAATGTAACGTGAGTACATTTTTGTTCATTAATTTTTATTTTCCAAAGTTTCAACCATTTCTCTAATTTTGAAATATACTGCTGCAAATTTCGTGAAGCTTCTTGATGGTTTTCATGAACGCTGCAAAAAGCTGTGTCATCTACAAAAGTTGAAGTATGGATTCCGGATCTCGTTGGCATGTCAGATGCGTAAATCAAATATAGAGTGGGTCCTAGAATGCTACCTTGGGGAACTCCTGCTCCGATTGACTGTGAGAGACTTATAAAGTCACCGTCTTTGCTTTCCAGAAGTTTGTGAGTGTTTGCAAGCAAGTTCAACTTTATTTTGTGCATCAGTCCGTCGTGCCACACTTTATCAAAAGCTTGGGAAATGTCGATGAATAGAGCTGAACAGTACTTTTGGTCTTCAAAAGTCTGTCTTATGACATTGACCAGTCTATGTGTTTGTTCTATGGTGTTATGTTTAGCCCGAAAGCCAAATTGATGATCAGGGATACATCCCACATCATTAAGTATTGGAGACAACTTCGCCATTAACAATTTTTCCAACAGTTTTGAAATTGTTGGTAGTAGACTTATTGGTCTATATGACTCTACTTTAGTCGGATCCTTCCCTGGCTTGGGTATCATAGTAATAATAGAGACCTTCCACTCTGCAGCAATTAAAGGAAACATGAGCTTGTTTCTTTTAATGTTCCCTCGCCTATTGCGATGTTTGTTGTTGAAAATCATGCTTCTTTTTTGGTTTCTTAAATATCAGTATTGTATGTTTCCAAATTAATGTTCCCTAGTCTGTTTGCTTCTTTCGTTTGTTGAGAGCGGTCGAGCTGTTTACTGTTTTCCAGTCGCTTAGCAAAGCAAACGAATAGTATAGTTGCTGTAAAGTAGCTGTATCATTAACAGTTGCTTATGCACAACTGATGTTTACTGCTTTCGGTTTTTCCTTCATCCGTTTAAGCATTAAGAAGGACTTAGTTCAATCCTATGCTCTTTGAAAGAAAATTCCTTGAATATATAAGTATTTGTGTATTATTTTATTAATAAAAACGAAATTTCTTTGATTGGAACTGAGTATTTGACTTCTGCCGAATATGTTTACGGGTGGAGTGAATATTAAATATTGTTATGCATAGTTTTAAGTTTCGATTTATTAAATAAAATGTTGATAAAATGAATTTTAGTATGATATAATTACACTAAAATGTGATTGCAAAGAAACATAGATAGTAGAGCAAAAAAAAATGGGGTTTAAAAAGAAAAAATGATATGAATGTAAAAAGGCTATTGCCTATAGTCAAACACATTTCCTGTTGTTTTTGTCAATTTATTTTGATTTTGTGCTGGAGCACGCTTATGCCATAAAAAGAAGTTGCCAATGCTCTTGGACTAGACCTGCAGTCTTATCATTTACCAACATTAGTGCCAGAAAACTTGCTTTATAGTCTGCTTTAGCCGAAGCGAATTTGTATGCTCGGATTTGCTGCCGAAAAATATGAAACTTCTATGCTATTTTCTGTCCCAACTGCAAATCCATTTCATAAAAGCTTTTAGCTGTCATATAGATTTTAAAACCTTTTTATATTTCTTGTTTTATTGTTCTTTATTTTATTTGTAGTTCATATTTTATTGTTCTTTATTTATTTTAATTGTTTTGTTGAATTCTAATTGTTTAGTTTTTTTTAATAACAAATGAAAATGGATTTTTTCGAGTTTTTCAATCACTTGGGATGAATAGCACAACGTTGTATTTCATATTATTGAGTAAGAGCAGTGTTGATCAGAACATTTTCGAAGTGTTTTTCTCCAAAACACGTAGATTGAGGTGTTTTGCTCTTTTCAAAAATGTAAGGGAAAACATGTTTATTTCTACATGTTTTGCCCAAAACACGTGTTTTCGAGCAAAACACCTATACGGAAAAACACTATTATATACCCGATAGTATTTTGTGTTGCGGGTGATGCAGTTTATTCGTTGTGTGGCTGCTGTTTTGCTGTTGTCGCTGGCGTTCCTGTTCATGTTTTATGTTGCTCTTACTGCTGTGTTCCACTTATGCTGTACGCCGTATTGCTGATGTGTAAGTATTGTTGCTGGGGGTCACCAGGGGGCTAATTCTGTCATTCGTGATCGAAATTACTATCGAGTAGAAAATAATTTCGATATCGTGTAAATTTCTAATGATGTGACTCGTTACGTAACGAATCGAGTTATCACTTCAGTGTTGCAAAATACTGACAAAATGTGTTTTATAACACTGCCGAAAATTGTATGTATTCGCATACTTTGTAAACATGTTGTACATTAAAAAAAAACCACACATAATTTCACAATAGCAGTTCATTTAAATCAGTCGGTTAAATTAACCGTGATCCCCAAAAAGTGTGCTTAGCATTGTAGTCGCCTGCCGCTAGAAATCGAGGACCAAGTGTTTTGAAAAAATGTGAATATTGAGTTTCTGTCACTGAAAATCGGAGCGGTGAGTAAATCCAGGAAATAATTTTTCATGAAAATGTTCAATGCATATATTAGCTACTTTCAGATACTCCTCACGTGTCTCGTTCAGTAAATAGTGCCTAATTCTGGTTTTTATTAGAATTGCCAAGCCTCTACAAGATCTTCCACGGGGATCTTTAGTGTCATATAGTGTGTAGCCATTGGCTTTGAAATGGCTGTTGGTTGTCAGATGGGTTTCAGTAATCATCATTATATCGATTTGCTTTTCCATGAGGAGGTGCTCAAGTTCATTTTTGTGTTGGCGGATGCCGTTTGCGTTCCAGAAACATATTGTAAACATACTCATTTGTTTTTAATTGCCTGTAAAGTGGGGGATTGAATTTTTAGCATTTCCTGCATCATGTTTGTCATAGAAACCATTAAAGTGTGTATGGATTGAACATTGAGTCTGCCTCTAGATTGCCGGAATTTGGATCGGAATTTTGAGGTTTGGGCTCCTGGTTAAAATTTTGGTCGGATTTAACCACAGTAGCATATAAAAATTGTTTGGAGTTCTGCGTGGTTGGTTGAATCGTCTACCTGGGGAAAAATGTTTTTACCAATGACATTTGGTTGCTGATGTGCTGGCGAAACTGATGCGTTATTTGCCATTGACCGCTTGAAGTGAGTATAGACAGGGCAACTTCTATAACACCATGTTCAAACGGCCTACCAACTAATTAAGCCTTGTCTCCCAAGGTACTGTTGCCTATACAACAGATAACTGTACTGTAAGGAATCAGTGGTGATGGTTGACTGGTGAGTTGGTTTAAGGGCTGATGCTCTTAGTGGGCTTCGGTCTACCAACTCATTAAGCCTTGTCCTCCATTGATTGCTCGGAAATTGCATACAGGAGGGATTAGAAGGCCCGAACTCCTCAACAAGAAGTTGCTCATATGACCGCAATCATATGGCCAGAATTGCTACCTGTGTGAGCCTGGTAAGCCACACGGGGCGTTGGTGAATCGTGAATAATTTACTCTGTGGAACTGGTCCATCATCAGATAAGGCCGCAAGGTAGGTGCTGATGTAAATCTTTTTTTCACAACTGTATTTAAATCCGCTATTATGGCGAAGGTGTGTTGTAGACTTTATTCCGAAAGGGAGTTACATCTTAGGATGTCAATTATTCAGAGCCATTTATCAGCATCTCAACATGCCTATACCAAGGGCAAATCTGTTGAGACTACTTTGCATTCGCTCGTGGGGTATGTAGAGAGAGCTTTGGAGCATGGGGAATACGCATTGGTTGCCTTCCTTGATATAGAGGGGGCATTTAATAATGTGTTGTCAAGGGCCATAATAATAGCTCTGGAAAGACTGAACGTTCATCAGTCAATTGCTAGTTTCATAAAGAAATTACTAAGCATTACTTAGGTCATTACTTCCAATATGGGGCGAGGGGTTCTGTCTCCTCTTCTATGGAATTTAGCTCTGAGTTCGTTATTGATGGAATTAGGTTCCATGCTGTTCAGGACAGTGGCATATGCCAATGTTATTGCGGTTTTTGTGTCGGGTAAGTACCCGGATACACTAACACAGCAACTAGGCTCTGCGCTAAGCCTTATAGAAGGATGGTGTACAAATAGCGGTCTAACTGTGAATCCGCAAAAAACGGAGCTTGTGCTCTTCACTCGAAGATACAAGACTCCATCGCTTACTCTACCAACCGTTAGGGGCGTTGAACTAGTGTTGTCAGACAGTGCGAAATATCTGGGAATCTACCTGGATTCTAAACTATCCTGGCAGCAGAAAAAGCGGCTATCGCTTTATTCTTGTGCAAAAGGGCCATTGGGAAGACCTGGGGAATAAATCCTAAGAACTCCTGCTGGCTTTTCGGCACGGTTATTAAGCCCATTCTAACGTATGGGGCGCTCGTGTAGTGAGAGTCGTTGGAGAAAACCACATGCAAAATCGCAGAAAAGATAATGGTTACTGTTGCTTTGATGGTGACTGGTGCTTCCGGCACTACGCCATCGAAAGCACTTTTCACTATGCTGAACTGACTGCCGGCTGATCTCATTGTAAAAGAAATAGCAATGAATTCGGCTATCAGGCTGTGGTCAAGCGAGACGTGGAAGGAGGCGACATATGGTCATGCCTCAATAATAGGAAGAATCGTGAACCTTCCGGAGAATATTGATTACTGCTCGCCGGCTCTACTGTCCGACAAGAGATTTGATGTAATCTTATTAAGCTCGTTCTCCCAGACGACTGGCACAGATCGTCAAGAGGACGTGCTTGAAATGTTAACAGTGTTTTGTCCTTAGTCCAGTGAACACGTTTTCGTGTCGTCCGCGTCTTTTTTTTTTTTACCTGTTTTTTGTGTTGAAATTCGTGTCATATACATATATGCGTTTTTTTACGTGCTCTTTTATTTTATATTTTCTTCTTTTGCAATAAAAACTAAATTTAAATTATATGCAATTAACTGCAACTGTTGTCCGTGGTTTCTTTGTATGTTCAATATTAATTTATTTTCAATGCATTTCATTACCTTGTAGTGTGGAAGGTGTTGGACTAAATTTTGCTACTCTGAGAAATGTCGAAGGTATATACACTGGGCACTGATCAGTTTTAACTAATTTAATTCCAACATTGTAAATGCTGCAATAGGGTTTCTTTTATTCTGTTGTGTTGTTATTGTTAGAGTTGAACCTCCACGAACACTACTCCCTCTTCTCCTCATCATAACCTGTTTTCCTAGTTCCAGTACAATGCGCTGCATATGTAGGGGCCATCCCCTGAGTACTGGTCCCAGATAAAAGAAAAGAAAAGAGAGAAAAGTCATGTATGCGTGTTTGTACATTAAAAATTAAGTAAGTAAAATAGAAATAACAATTCAATAAATATGTATGTAAAAAGCAACTATTTAACTATGTATAAGCATATGTATGTATATATGAATTTCTAAAAAAAAAAAAAAAACAAAGATAAATTCTTGAATATAATAAAATGTGACTTCAAATATAAGTTTTTGTGTTCTTAGCAATACTCATTTTTATAAACATATAACTGTATATATACGTCATATACATCATCATATGAATTGAAAAAAGCCTTAGAACCACAAATTCTCAATTTAATTTAACTACTATTGCTATTCAAAACAAATTTTTAATTTACATATCTTTTGTGTTTTTCTGTTAGGCTGGTTTTCGATAGTACTTTTGCTTACGAGTAAAAAGTTGCACGGTTGCATTTGAATGGTTACTCGCTATCGAATGCCATCATTAGAAATTTCGAAATGTTTTACTCGATATCGAATGAGATAGTCCCAAAAGTGTAAAAACTCGCACATTCGAGTAAAAACTCGCTCGTAAGCGAATGACAGAATTAGCCCCCAGTCTTTGAGCCGTTTGGGGCTCTACTAGCAGTAGTCCTTAAGCTACGAAGTCTGACCGGAGACTTAAACCTGGTACCACGAGAAATGGGAGCCCCAGGAACTTGTTCCTGCCAGGTTATGGTGCGGCCCTGGGTGCCGTGAGCTGTTGATGGGAAGGAGTTTTAGAAAGGCTCCGCTCCTAACCAAGGGGGAGATCATTACCAAACAACTTGAGATCGATTTGGTACTCTTGCTTGGCAGTTTTTCATGTATGGAGGCACTGGTAGACGCATTGTATTCACCCGGTGATTAGATCACCGTAGGGTAAGGTCATACTGGCAGGTACTCACGTTAATTGTTTTCACAACGGTCTCGCTAACTCGTTTAAAGATATACGAATATCAGTACATATTCGGATATTTTCTCGGTATGCACTGTAGAACCTCAACCAGTTAATTTTTCCCTTTTATAGCAGCTGTGGTTCCATTCCATTTTACAGGGACGTAGAGCCAATTTAATTAATTTTATATTACCAAATTGTTCTTGAATTCAAATGCTATTAGACTAAAACTTAATACATTTTTAAAATATTCTGAAATATTACATATCTATTTATAATAAGTTCCTAGGTTGTAATGTATAAACGTCAGTATGTAAAAATATGTAATCTACAGACGTGAAATTAAATCAACAAATTGATTTCCATGACTATTCGTCTATTTTATGTGAAACAATGCTTAATTTAAACATTTTCATTTATTTAAATGTTCATTATATTTATAAAAAAATTCTTTAATTGTTTATAAAAAAAAACTCAAGCTTGCGAATTATTACATTTGAATTTAAGAAAAAGGTAAACAAATTAGGATAAAAATACTTTTAATTTATTTCAGACACGAAATCTTTCATAGATTTAATTTCTTCGCACATTTCGTTAAACGCCTGAATACCACCCTCGTATGTGCTATACAAAACGCCAACTAAAAAAAATAGCCAAGTGGTCAGTGACCGTCAATGATTTTAAAGAAAGTGCGTTTTGACTTTTTGGCAATTGAAGCGAAGTCAATTTGTTATATTGTTTTTGTTTTTTTTTCCTATTATTTTATTTTTATTTTCTCAATTGTTAAATGGTACACAGGTGCGTATGACTAATAAAGAATTTGTTTTAAAAAGTTTTTTTCTGGGTTTATTTGTCATTCTATTCTCCTTAGAGAACATTTTTAAAATATTTGTTTTTATTAGTTTTGCCATTTGTTTGTGCGAAAACGAACAAACATTTTGATTTGTCTGTAAAATGTTGTTTTGTTATGAATTATGATCATTTTTTGTTTAAGTTTTGTGTGTCTTTTTTTACGAAAAAAAAAATCAATTTATCAAGTTGCTTAATTGTCAAATATGTGCCGTAAAAAATATGTTAACGCTTTTGCAATATTTTTATTAAAATAAATTTTTCGAAATATTATACTAGAAACAACAAACAAACCAAAAAAAGCCAACAAACTTTTTAAATAGATTTGCGATGAGAGTATGGTTTTAGCCATAAACGTATTGTGTGTAAATGTTAAAAGCTCATCAAATGATAAATAAAGTAGTCTCTTAAACATTTGTCATCTTTGAACCTGGCAGCGTTTGACGTTCGACATCATGGAACAGGCAATATTTTAAATTAATTTCATTCATTTGATCTAGCGACTGAATGAGTTGGATCAAATGCACTACTTATGTATATGTTGAAATATCCCTTCGAGTATGTCTGAAGAGCAGCATGGTAATACATACATGGTCTGATCAAAACAACCCGTTACTTTTCGTGAGTTACCTATGTTCAATTTCCGCAGTTTTTGATGTGTACACATGTTTGTTATATATGTTGGCAATATCAGCCGTTTCGGATTGTCAGTTTGTTTTTGACATATAAAAAGGTTAGTCGTGTTTTGGTGTGGTCTTCGATTTTTTTACTAAATTTTGAGCAAAAACAAAGTCGCATAGACATCGTTCAGGAATTGTTAAACATCGTCAACAATCAAGATTTCCTCAAAAAGGTCATAGCTGGTGACGAATCATGGGGGGGTGCCTATGACATTAAAACCAAAACCCAATCATCCCAGTGGAAGCATCCGAAGAACCAAGATCGAAAAAACCACGTCACGTTCGGTCAAAAATTAAGGTCACTGGTCACTGCTTTCTTCAACTGAAATGGTGTGGTGCACCAAGAATTCTTGCCACAAGGCCGTATGGGCAATAAGGAATACTACCTTGAAGCTATGCGCCGTTTGCGTGAAGCACCAGCTCACACATCGATGCTTGTGTGCGAGTTTTTGGACAAAAATAACATCGTTATCAGTTCTTAGCCACCGTATTCACCGGACTTGGCCCCCGCTGACTTTTTCCACTTCCCAAAACTGAAGACACCGATGAAAGGAAAACGTTTTGCTACGATGGGGGGTTACAATATGGAAAATTCATACAATATGGAAAATTCATATATTTACATAAATATTTTTAACTACATATATATAGTTTTTATATGGATTTAGTTTATGAATTCACTTTTAGTCATATGATTTCTAGATTAAGTAGGCCTAAGGGCTTGTAATCTTTTTGATATAAATAAATAAATACTGTTTAATTTTTTATAAAAAATAAAAACGATCTTTAGCTGCAAAAATAAGAAATATTTACTTAAACAAGATCAAATAATTAAAAATCGAAACAGAAGCTGTTGGCAATACCAAAAAGCACGTTTCAGAAGTGCTTCAAGGATTGGAAAAAAATCTGACATAAGTGTATTATATCTGAGGGCGATTACTGTAAAGGGGGTTTCTTTAAAGGGGACGAGATTGACAAGAACTGATGAATAAATAAATACTTTTTGAAAAAATTTTATATAACGATTATTATTTGATCAGCCCTCGTATATTTATATCTGTCAAAAATCCGTGTAGGATAAAAGAAATCTTACCCTGTAAAAGCAAATTGTATTCAGTACTAAAGAAATCCAAATGCAAACATTGGCAAGCGATCGATAAACCTTCATTTTCTAAACAATATTACAAAACTCTGTATGCTCATTACAACAGAGTTGTATTTTTTGGTATTTTTATATTTTGTATTAAACTAGAATTAGGAGAGTAGGTTATGAGGAGGAAGAAAGAGGAAGTAGAAGTGCTGCTTGACTTGAAATTTCCAATGTTGTAACGGACAAGAAACACGTTGGCAGGCAACTTGTTACGATTCCCCAGACAATAGACCACAAATGGGTGAGTTCCGGTCGATGAATGTATATTACGCAAAAAATATGCGGTTTTCGGGAACAAGATCCCTAGTCCGAGCAGAGCAAAATCCATTGTATTAACGATAGAACAGAGTAACGCACCCTATACTGCGGCGATGCCACCACCAACTCCCATGTCCGACTTGGATCCATCTGTGAAAATTTCAAGCACGTCCTCTTGGCGACCCATTTGGTTCGCTGCCGAGGCCGTCCTTGATGAGATCACGTCAAATCTCTTGTCGGGCATTAGAGCTGGTGCACAGTAATCAATATACTCCGGGAGGTCCGCTATACTTTCTATTATCGAAGCATGACCTTCTGTCGCTTCTTTCCACATCCCACTGGCTTTTAGCCTAATTGCCGAGCACATGGCCACTTCCTTCGCCATGAGATCAATGTATCATCGTAATTAGTGCTTTAGTTGGCGTAGTACTAGAAGCACCATCAAAGCAGACGTCCGCAGCATCCTTTTTATGAATCTGCAATAGGTGGTTTTCTCTAAAGCCGTCCACCAAGCAAGCGCCCCATACATTAATATAGGCTTTATTACCATGTTAAATAGCCAGCAAGAATTCCAATGATTTATACCCCAGGACTTCCCAATGGCCTTACGACACAGGTACAAGGCAACAGCCGCCTTGTTTACTCTAAATTGGACATTCTTCTTCCAAGACAGTTTTGAATCAAGATAGATTCCCAGGTATTTGGCACTATCCGCCAAACTAAGCTCAACGCCCCTTAGGGTTGGCAGATCGAAAGGAGGAGTGAAAAGTACAAGCTCCGTTTTTTGTGGATTTACACTGAGACCACTATGGGTGCTCCACCCATCTATGATCCTCAGTGCGGAATTCAAACACTGTGAGAGGGTGTCCGAATATTTACCCGACACCGCCACAGCAATATCATCGGCATATGCTACAGTATTGAAACGCATGGAGTCTAACTCTACTAGTAATGAGTTTAGGGCAAGATTCCATAGGAAGGGAGATAAAACTCCCCCCTGCGGAGTACCCCTGTTTGCCACTCTGCATATGGTAGCAGTCTTGACAACCTGACTAAAAAGGTTGGCCCATCCCTTACTTCAATTGGGTTCCCTCTAGGAATGGTAATGGAGCTTTACAAAGTATCTGTGATAAGAGTACTTCTTCGGCTTATCCTATCCTTTCTATCTATCAAACTTATATATAAAAGGAATAATCAGTTATACATATTTTTATAAATAGTATGTTATATACTTACAAGTATATTTTAATTTGATACAATATCACGCATTTTTCCTCCGTTTCCATCCATACGTATTTCAAGTTGCGAATGTGTATTTCTGGAACTACAATTAGTTAATTTGTTATATAGTTGGACAATTGACATATATAAGTATATATGTACATACCTTGTAAGAACTCATTGTTGGAAACTTCTAAGCAAGTTTGCAACCACCTTTTCGCATCTTATATTTTACATGGTGCCCGGAAAGAAGTATTAAATTTATGTTATGTTATGTTAGGTTATGTTTCATGGATTTCAAAAACTACTTTTACATATGTACTTACCAGTAGAACGGTGTATTGTTTGGCATTTGTTTTAGTTTTTCTTGTACATATGTATATGCAAATATTTCTGTTTTAGTAAAAAATTGAATTTTTTTACTTTTTGAAAAAATATTCAAAAACTATTACGTTTCTTTAAGTTATATAATTTTCTTTTCCATAGCTAAAAAGAAAAGAAAAAAACTCAATATTTTAATAAACGGAAATTGGTTATTTGGGTTTGGTTTTAAAACAACATCCCCTAAAAGTTAAAAAAATATTTTTCTTACTAAAATAATTATATATTCATTTAATTTTAACTTCACGGAACACAAACAGTATATGTAACACTTTTTTGAGTGCAAGAGTGTGGTATATTCTGGATTCTGGCTGGGCCGAATCTAAACTAACCTTCACGATAGTCACGTAAATATATACGGCCTTATGCTAACTAACTAGCTGCTAAGTTTTTCGTGTGTAAATTCCCATAAGGGAAAGATAGCAGCTAGTTAGTTAGCACAAGGTTTTTTATTATACATAAGGCCGATAGTACATAATATATGCTTCAACTAAATATGCTCGGATATACATATATAGAAATTTATTTATATAGAAATTTTAAATTTCTGTATTTTAGTAACTTCCTTTTATTACCGCAACTGATTTTAAGAAAAACAAAATTGATTCATGAAAAAATCGGTAAGGACTATATCTCGGGTATATATGGAACGATATCGTAAATATAATTTTTCTGTATTTTAGTAACCTTTTTATATAACCAGAACTTCTTTTACACAAAATAAGTTGTTTAAGTTCGGCAACGCGACATTTTCATGAAAACCCCGGTTTAGGTAATATTTAGGGCATATATGGAGCGATATAGGAAATTTTCATTTTACATGTTTAAATAATCTTATTTTATTACCAGAACTGCTTTTGAGCAAAAAAAGTTTTTTAAGTTCGCTTAGGCGATATTTTCATGAAAAAATCGTTTTAGGCTATATCTCGGGTATATATGGACCGATGTCGGGGAAAAAATTTTTTGGCCGTTTAATCGTCGTGCCAAATAATTGTGTCAAGTTTGAAGCAGAGCAAAATTTTTTTTTTCAAAAAACTTCATAAAAAATATAAAAAAAAGGATTTTTTCGGAATTTTGAATATATCTCAGCTATACGTGAACCGATTTTGCTGAACTTCCATAGCAAACCCTTGAATTCAGGGAGTAATAAAATAGTGAAAGAGAAAATTTTTTATGTCTCTTGGTTTTCTCAGAAACGGTATTTTAAACGCGGGCAGGCGGATATCGCTTAATCGAATTTTCTATGAATGCTGATTCTGAATATGTATGTATACTTTGTAAGGTCGGAAATAAAAATTGTAGAAATTACAAACGGAATCACAAATCTATATACACCCTTTACATTTTTGTGGAGGATATAACAAACGCGACACACATCCATATCACAGATTTCAATTTCGTTCGGAAAAGGAAGTCAATCCAATTTTTTGGTTTTTCATAAAACAAAAAACCTAAAGATTTATTGGGATGAAACCATTTTAAGTATCAAACAAAAGTGATACTTTGTGTTTAATATGTTTTGATTCCGTAAAACTTTTTAGTATTTTTTTTAACAATTCAATTATTTATTGTACCTGCTAGAAGAACTAACAATAAGTATGCAAATCTTAAAACTAAAATTAATTAATTAATATGAAAAAAATTAATTAATATTGAAAAATTTTATTTACTTAGGTCCAGCCAATGCTAGACGAAAAGTTGCTTCTTGCGTGTATTTTGTTGGTAAATCACCTTTCCAACGCTCTGTTGGTTGCAAGGGTATTCATCCTTCTCAGTCGCGTGTGACCTCCATTTAGTTTTTTCTGGCAAGCCAGAAATCTGATGGAACTGAACTCTGTAACATGGTTAATAGAGTCAATAGCAAAAACTCATGTAGTTCTTTGTTTTTCTCTATTTGTTAATTCGAATTTTGTAAAGAATCCTTCAATTTCTTGTTTACACTTTATATAGAGATAACTTAATTATTATCTAATTTTGTAAATAAAGATAAAATAAACAAATAAATACCTGCAACTCATTATTACGCAGTGTCATAAAAACAAAAATATCAACTCGAGTAAAGATAAGAAAACGTGAATCTAATGAATACAAACAAAATGCGCAAACAAACAAAAGCTTAAATAAAAATAGAAAATTTTATAATTATAGTAATAGACGTACAAAAAAAAAAAACAAACGAAGAGAAATAAAAAAAGTAAAAACAAATCAAGTGCATAACACCTGTGTAAACGAATTCCGTACTCGAAGAAACCCCACATTAAGTTTTTATTTAGTTTTTATTTTCTTTCGTTTTTTATTTTTTTATTTTAAATTTTTAAGTACACAATCGCAGCAGTCGGTTTCGAATTGAATCGAACGGAATCGCCTTATAATGTTTTCAAAACTCACATTGAGTTCCCACTACTAATAGATGCGTATGAAAATTGTGATAGTGCCACAAAAATACTAACAAACAAAAGAAACAAACCAGCAGCAACAATAACAACAATCATAATTGATATTCTACTAAGGTGGAGTAGTGAAATAGTGGGCCGGTTAAGCAGCATTGACTGAGTGGCTGAGTGGCCGACTGTTTCTGTTTGGGAGTCTTATCTATTCGTTGTACTCGATTAAATATATGAACAGGTGTGGTATGAGTACAAAAGTATGAAATACTGTTTTTTTTTTGTCGAAACGTATATTACATTGTTTTCTTGTCGTTTATTTTTTTGCTTTTATTACCAGTATAACTAAATTTAAACAATTTAATCTGGTTAAAAATTAAGAAAACTGTTTATACACTAACGTAACACAACAGGTGAATGCACGTAACATTCGTTTACTGGCTGTTAAAAGCTGCCCGGTTTCATTCCGTTCGTTTATAGTGGCAGGGGGTTATTTATGCTCTTTTTGCTATTTTCTAAGAGTGTTTTTTACTGAGGTACAGAACTTTGAAATGGGATAAAACAAAAAAGAATATTTTAAATGAAATGACATGAAATTGTAGTAATTATATTTTTGGGCAATGTAACGAGTGATTTTTTTGCTATTATCTTTTTGGCAACACTAGTTTTGACAGCTCACGCACGTTTTGTATCTTGTGTCACTGTCAAACATCTTCAGTTTGGTCTATAATTTAATCATGAATCGTCTTACAAACGAACAACGCTTGCAAATTATTGAATTTTATTACCAAAATGCCTGCTCTGTTAAGAAAGTTCATCGCGCGCTTCTTCCATTTTATGGTCAGTTTAATCGACCTACTGAGGCTTCTATTCGGGCTATTGTAAAAAAAATTCGCACCAAATTTACATTGTTGGACATTAAACCACCAACACGCTTATGTAGAGTGCGAACTGAAGAAAATATCGCAGCCGTATCGGCCAGTGTTGGTGATGACCGTGAATTATCGATTCGGCGCCGTTCGCAGCAATTGGGCCTCTGTTACTCCACTACGTGGAAAATTTTGCGGAAGGATTTGGGTGTGAAGCCTTATAAGATACAGCTGGTGCAAGAATTGAAGCCAAACGACCTACCACAACGCCAAATTTTTGGTGAATGGGCTCTTGAAAAGTTAGATGAAGGTCCACTTTTTTATCGAAGAATTGTGTTCAGCGACGAGGCTCATTTCTGGTTGAATGGATACGTGAACAAGCAAAACTGCCGTATTTGGAGTGAAGAGCAGTCAGAAGCATTGCAAGAGCTACCAATGCATCCACAAAAAACAACCGTTTGGTGCGGATTATGGGCTGGCGGCATCATTGGGCCGTATTTCTTCAAAGATGATGCGAATCACAACGTTACTGTGAATGGTGAGCGCTACCGTGCGATGACAACAAACTTTTTTTGCCCAAAATGGAAGAGCTTGACTTGCATGACATGTGGTTTCAACAAGACGGTGCCACATGCCACACAGCACGCGAAACAATGGACCAATTGAGAGGCGAGTTCGGTGAACAGTTTATTTCACGCTTGGGACCAGTCAATTGGCCGCCCAGATTGTGCGATTTAACGGCTCTAGACTATTTTTTGTGGGGCTATGTTAAGGCTAATGTCTATAGCGACAAGCCCGCTTCGATTGACGCACTGGAAGCCAACATTGCCAACATTATTCGTGAGATACCGGCCGAAATGTTGGAAAGAGTATGCCAAAATTGGACTAAGGGGATGGACCATTTGAGGTGCATGAAATAATCTTCAAACATTAAATTATATCGACCCAACTATCGATCCAAATAAATATTTCATGCATTTTTCTGAATTTTTTGTGTTTTCTTTTTTTTTTAATTTCCGATAGTTCTTATAAAATCACCCATTATTTAGTTATTTGTTTTAGTATATACTTAGCTGGTGAGGCCTAACTTTTTTTATGTCAATAAAAATGCAAAATCTATATTTTTCCAGGAAAATATGTAATAAAGATTTTGCATTTTTATTGACATAAAAAAAGTTAGGCCTCACCAGCTAAGTATGTATATAGTAAAAACAAACATAAAATTTATTTCGTTCGAAAGATAGTCTTCTGGCATTACAGTTTCAATATGAGTTCTGGCAACGGCTGGCTCGGGCGTTCAATAACTTTTTTTCAACATTTATAGCCGTGTTTGGCAGTAATCCGAAAAATGTTGTCCTGCAGGTGGAAAATTTTTTCGGGTTTATTGACGTAGACTAACGACATCACATATACTCACAGACGCTTGGCGGGGAGCCTAGCCTTAATGTACACCAAAACAGAAAATAGAGGGGTAGGAGTTCCTCCTTTGTTATAACAAATAAAACTTTGGGAAGCCGCACTACTTATATTGTGTTGGACTTCCGAAGCGCTCAAGAAGCGTAAATTTTCAGACAGGGGATCAGCAAATCCCCTGGAAGGTTCTGTTTTCAGACCATCTTGGTGCTGACCATAGTTGAGGTACCTACCGTGTCTGCAATGTTTTGGGTATGGTTTAAACTTAAAATTGCAGGAAGGAAAATTTGTTGAATTCACAAGCTCAGCCGTATCGTGTATCGATGTATTAGGAGAGACAATTTCAAACACAAATATTAAACTCACAAAAAATATATTTGAAAATTGTTTTTGGTTTGAAGTTTTGTGTTTGAAAACGTCTCTCCAAATACATCGATACACGATACGACTGAGCTTGTGAATTCAACAATTAGTTTCCCCGTTACCTATAGTGCAATGCCGGCTTACAGCGGCTAATAACCCTCCGAGATGATGTTGCCTTGCAGCAGATACCTGTAATGAGAGGAACCAGAAGTGATGGTTAGATGGGTGCGGCAACCAAGGGATGACGCTGTTAGTAGACTTCAGCCTACCAACCAATTAAGCCCTGTCTTCCACTAACTGTCTTGGAAATTGCACACAGGAGGAGTTAGAAGGCACGAACTCTTCAGTAGGGGTTTTGTACATATGACCACAAACTTTTGGCAATAAGCGACGACCTCTATGAGTCTTGCAAGCCACACGGTGTTCTGGTGAATCATGAGTTGGTCCATCATCAGATAAGGGCGACAAGGCAGGTGCTGATGTCAATAGATTTCCATATACCAACAGGCGTTAACGCCGTTAAATCGCACGACTTTGGAGGACAATTCACCAACCAAAAATATAAAACTACCAAATGTTTTCTTTAATAAATCAGTTGTTGCACGAGCTGTTGTACATTTTGGGCTGTTTTGTTGAAACCACAGCTCCTGCAGTTCATGGTTTTCAATTGATGAACAAGAAAGTCAGTAATGATGGCTCGATAGCGGTCGCTGTTTACTTTAAAGCACTGTACAGCCATATTTGACGATTTTGGGTGCGAAAAATAACACTTTGACGATTTGACGATTTAAGATCTGTTTTTTTACGATTTTTCTAAATCACATTTTTACCATCATATCTCTCAAGCAACTACATGCATACTTCCTTTTTTAAGTTATATTTATGGTACGTATGTTTGTAATACGAAAATATTATGTGATAGTTATTTTAGACTATACATATGTATATTGTATAAGTTAAAGCTGAATTCTAAATATTATGAGCTAAAAATTGTACAAATTTGTGTGTAAAAGCATGTGCTCATATTTTAAGGAGACTAAATTGAATATGAATTCAAAACTGTAACTTTTATAAAATCCTTACAATATTATTAGAGAAGAAAGTGTAATTTTTCTAACATAATGAAAGAATTTTCTTATTTCATCGTAGAATTCGAACGACAAGAAATTTAAGACGAGTTTTTTAAACTTGGAAAATTTCTTTTGCCCTACAAATATGAAAATGCTAGATTTTTGGAATAAAACAATCTTCTATGACTAAGTTTATAGCAAAAATATTAGTCTTATCGCTTTCTGCAAATGCGTAAGTTTGCATCCAGGTTCATGAAACTTAACAAAACCAGTGAGAAATTAGTTGAAGAGACTTTGATCCTATTTGCTTTGACCTTTATTTAATTCATTACTTGCAATAAATTTCTTCAGTTCAAGGTCCTTTTTCCTTTTTTTTTAATTTTTAAAGTGTTTTTTAAAATTTTGTCTTCCTTTGGAAGACTTCTTCAGGAAAAAAACGATTTCCAAAGGAAGACAAAATATTGAAAAATACATTAAAAATTAAAAAAAAAAAAACAAAACAAAAAGGACCTTGAACTGAAGAAATTTAGTGCACATATTGAGTTGTAGAGTCCATTTTTGGAAAAGAATGTCGTATACCAAAAACTACTCGTATCTAAAACTTTGCAACTGTGGTTGTTATGACCTAGATATGCCCGATTTAACAGAAGTGTTTAATATAATAATAGTACCTTTTATTAAATGAATTCTTATTTTAAAAACATGTGACAAAAATTAATTAATGGTATACTTTTGAAGTTAACTTTATGTTTGTAAGAGTATATATTGTTGTTATAGCTATAAATGATGTAGTGTTTTATTAGCGGCATCCATAATTTGTTACTCTATACTATACGCCGTTGAAATAAATCTTTTATTCAAAAATAATTAATTTTACTAGCAGATGATTTTTTGACGATTTGCAATAATCATATTGACGATTTTGACGATTTTTCCGTCGAATTCGTCGATTTTAAACCATATTTATCTGGCATCTATGTGTACAGCAACGTTTTGAAAAAAGTACGGATCAATTATTTCACCAACCGATAAGGCACAGCAAACAGTTAGTTTTTCATTGATAAAATTTTTGTCTGAAAATATAATTTGCATTAATACAGAGTGTCACAGAATTCAACGTCAAGCCGAATTGTTCTCATGTTGGTTACAGTCAATCTTGTCACTCTGTTTCAGCTTAAAGTTGAGTTCTGGGACACCCTTTGTACATGTGTATCAATAAAATAACCTTAGATATTGTATTTTGTTGTTGTTTAAAAATAATAATTGCTTTCGATCAATAATTTATTTTAATGAACTTATGTTTGAATCCACAGGTTCATATTCAAACAATTTATTAATGCATTCAGGAAATTTGCTTTTTTTATAAATACGAGTAATTATATTACATACATATTTCACTTTTGGATTTGAAGATGCCTTAGCGTCATAAGATATGTAAAAAAATATTTTTATTTATAATCATGGCTGAAAATATATTTGAGAATCATCATCACTCCAGGAGGTACGACAGTTTTGTGTTACGAGTATTGACGTATCCATTCAAATAAAATTCTTTAACGAAAATCGCGATCAGCGGCAATCTTTTTAACACTCTTATATTAGTTTTTTTTTATTTCCGGAATTTTGGCGGTTTTTGGGAATTAAAAAAAAACTCGGAACGCGTCATACGAATAATTATCTAGTTATATGGGTACTTAGTTTAATACCGAAGGTTGTATTATAGTTTTTTAAGCTATATTTATTTGACTCCATTTGTACAATTTGGAAGCGTTGTTCAGACGTCTATTCAAGTCAAAATGGCACACCAAACTAAACGTCCATAATTTAACAGCTTACAAAATGGCCACCAGTTAATGAAGCGTTGCTAGCAATTATTATACCTCTATAAAATGCACATGTTAGCTCATTTCAAATAACTTTTAACTCTTTTCTTAGTGACTGGCTGCTTTGATTGCATTTAAGTTTATGTAAACAAAATATAAAGGAAAAAGGTTACAGCTTAACAAAAACTTTTATACGTTATCGCGTGTCATAACAACTTACATACATAATGCGTAAAGTATACAAAAGTACACGAGTACGTGGTGTGCTTTTGCGTACATTACAGAGTTTCTAGTAAATATTTCTTTAACGTTTTGTTAAACATATATATACCAGTATATATATATATGTATGTATATATTTTGAGTAAAGCAGTATTAAATCAAATGTCGCATAAGTAAGATTGTGATTTAATAAGTGAATTAATGTTTTGTTTACGTTTTTCCGAAATTCATATTAAAAAGCTTGGAATATTCATTATGGAAAACTTTAACGCAGAACAAAGAAAGTTAAATTTTTTTTTGAAAAGCAGCATTCGGTTATTCAGACTCAAAGGTCATATAAAAATTTCATTCATGTTGGAATTACATTTAACGCTTCAACCAATTAGTTCAGCATTTGCGGAAACAAATAACTGACTGGCAGCTTCCATATGCTGAAAGATCTCAAGATGTCTTAAATGATGTCAACATTACTCAGATATAGGAAAACCCCGAAACTTCCATCAGGCGATGTGCTTTACGGTTGACTGGATACCTAGGCGATATTTGTAAGTTTTACATAATTTGCATCGTATCGCATATATGATTGAATTGGTATTTAAATAAAAGCGAAATCTTTAGTGATAGATTACTATCGTTTTTCTTTGACACTTTCTTTAAGTAAGAAATCTCTTCAGTGATTTTAAAATCGTATGTGATTTTCAGAACATTTTATTGTGACTTTTGAACGGAAATTTTATAAGGAATAGAATAACAAAAATTGAAGCTGGCAACGCTTTTTAGCTGGTAGCCAGTTTGTCAGCTGTTAAGCCATTTAGTCTCAGTTTGGTTTGGCTCTCCAACATGATTAGACTGAAGCCTGAACAACGCTTCCAAATTGAGGAAAATTTATTTTACCGTTGATCCCGATTTTATTTAAATAGATACTTCAGTAAACAAAGCTACTATATTTAGAGTGCTGATAATCCTCAAGTATATGTTGAGACACCGTTACATCCGGAAAAACTGGCTGTTTGGTGAGCTTTATGAGCCGTTGGAATGATTGGTCCATACTTCTTAAAAAACGGCATTGACCAGAATGTTACAGAGAATGTTACAGAGCAGGAGCTGTAGTGTCAACAAGGTTGCACAACATGTCATAGAGATTTTCCCATTGTTGACTTATTGAAGGAAAACTTTGGTAACTGCATACACGAAAAGAAAGGTCCATTTGTAATATTGTCGTGGCAACATAATTATTTACTCCGTCATAATTTTTATTGTTGCCGCTAGTAGTGTACTATCGCTTTTAAAATAGCTTTATCCATTATAATTAATATATTAGAGTTGCAATTTTCACATTTCTATTTTTAGGCTTCTATCATTTTAAAACATGATGGAATGCAATAACAATGTTTCGAACAAAAGTTTGAACACAACAATAGCTTTTGTTATATACAATAACAGACAGTAAATTTTAAACATATGTATGGTCAAAGCATTTATCTCCATCCTGAGTTTGTATAGTTATTCTAGATTTATTGGTTTCGGAATTGTAAAAAACGTTCCCTTAGAATGGAAGCATGTGGAGCCTTCATTGGATTTGTGCTCGGAACACTCACCTACTAATATCTCCCAGGAAGTTGATTTCCCATTGAACGACATAGGTGTATTCCAGCATAGAGTAAATTTACTAAAATATAAAAAATATCTAAGTACTGATTGTATGGAATATTTATCTCAAATTAATGACTCAATTAATGATTTCTACCAAAGTATTATTAAAAGCCGTGCAGCATGCTACCAATACAATTTTACGATATATGAACTTGTTCTTCTGAAATCGAACACCTTGTCTCAGAAAAACGAAGAATCGGAAGAGAATGGCAACTTCACAAGTCTCCCCAGCTTAAAGCTAGACTTCGAGAAAGTATAAGTCAACTAAGAAATTTGCTTGAATTACAAAGAATGGCTTAATTCACAACTTAAGGCCCTGATTCACTATCCTACACGATTGTACGATTCATTCACAGGAAACTGTTGCAAAAGTCTGGCCGATTTGAAAAAATCGTTTCAAAATGGCGTTGTAGGCCACACTATTATACAAGTACGATTGAAATAATTTATATACACAATAAAACAATTAAAAGCTTTTATTAACATAATAATTTTAAATTACTTAAATTTTTTCCTCGAGGCACCAACAATATTTTCATATTTTTCACAATATATACTCTGTCGCACAGTTGAATTTTTAGTACGTTTTCAGCACACATGCTTTATTTAGTAGATCGCACGATCGTGTATGATAGTGTAGCAAGGCCTTTATGTCGAAAGCCTTGACAGTAGTCTTCAATCTGAAGATTCAGAGCTGCCGTATCTTTTCGACTTCGTTTTGCAGATGTCGAGATGGCTATTTTTAACTTAAACAGGTATTGATAAAATTACTAACAAAATCCTTGTGCAGCTACCCCGAGTAGCTAGTAGAGTCGTCAGTTATTTTCGTATTGATTGGAAGGTGGCTGTCATTACTATGATACCCAAACCAGGAAAGGATCCTACAAAAGTTGAGTCATATAGGCCAATAAGTCTATTGCCAACAATTTCAAAACTATTCGAAAAATTGCAAAGGGCGAAGTTGCCTCTGATCTTGAATATATATTAGTAGCAGTAAAGTAATTAATAATAAACTTCATTCTTTGAAAATAAATAATCCCAATCTCTTACCGCATTTTGGTGCAAACTTCCATGTGTCAAAATTTGGAGCTTGTAGTATTTAAAACATTAAAACCACTTTACACATTATACTAAAGCTGAGTTTTAAACATTCTAGAGTTTTAAAGCTTTTTAGAAATTTAAACTTTTTAGAGATGTTAAATTAATTTGTAGGTGCTTTAAATATTTTTGTTTTTGTTTGTTTATTATATTTCTTTTTGTTTGTTTCAATTTTAACAAATTTACCCTAACTTCATGTGTTATCTTTGGCAATTTCATATAACACCTGTCCGCCGGATTTGTGTACTACTTTGCTTTGCCGCCATTTTGGCAAACATGAGTCTTGACAGTCGTGAAGTCTTTGGCAGCCGTGAAGTAGACACGTGGCAAATTTATTAAAGAAAAATATTCGATAAATCAACGTATTTAATCGTTAAAATATGTTATCACAACCAATCATCGGTTACTGTGACGATGAGAAAGTTACGTGAAATTATACGGGAGAAAGAACTTGCCAACAAAACGCGCTATTTATCGTGTTGTGAACGATTTAAAAGAACTGGGTGGTCACTCTCTATTGGGACGCGAAAGAAAAATGGTTCGTTATAGAAGAATTGGTACCCTCTATTGCGTTTATGTATTTTCCTTTCGCATTGAATTTTTCCCTTTTGCAAATTTAAATTTATCATTCTTTTGCTATTGTTTATTTTGTGGTACCAGTGTTGCTTCATTTTCAAACTATTTTGCGAAAAAGTTTGCGCAAACGGGCACACACTACTAAAGTATATTCTTATCGCAATTACTTTTCGCATCGAATTTACTTTCGTATCGCAATAGAGAGTAACCTGCCTGCAAACTCGACTGAAAACACTACTGCTGCTCAAGAAAGTGTTCAAACCCTTGACCTAAATTCGACACCGTGCTCAGGAGCTTGGTCTTGAAAGAACAACTTTGGCCATAATTTTGCACAAGGATTTCCATTTAAAACTTAGTTGACACAAGAGTTTCTTCCATAAGTCCGTTTACGCCGCCGTACATATGTCAATAGGCTGTAAACAGCTCGCCCATGACAACCCTGATTTTCATGAAAAATTCATAATGCGCGACGAGGCACATTTTCATTTGAATCGATATGTGAATAAACAAAAAATGGTCGGTTCTGGGCAATGGAAAACCCTCAAATTATTTATCAGTCACTTTCGCATCCGTTAAAACTGACAGGCTGATGTGCAATTTGGTGAGGAGTTATCATTTTACGTTATTTCTTTGAAAATGTAAACGGCGTAACGGTAACTTTGGATGGGGAGCGATATCGTGATATCGGTCCTTTATTTCAACATAGTCATATCTCAAAAAATTTGCTTTTCGAGTTAACAATGCAGAATTGTTAACAGTGCTACTTATTATATTGAGCCAAAAATTTATTCAAATTACTTTTAAACTGTTTCCTTTAGGAAATATTTTCTAAACAATTTTTCTAATATTTGTTTGGAAACTAAAAAATTGAAATGCGTTTTTCTCGAAACAAGCTTTTTTTAGTTATGACCGTGTTGCAATAAAGGGGCGATATGATTGAAAAACTTTTTAACGCCACAACTGCATGATTTGGGCTTGATTAACATGTGGTATAAACAACACGGTGGAACACCGCTTACAGCCAGGATCACAATGGATTTACTAGAAGAAGTCTTTCTACAGCAAGTTATTTCAAGAACTGATGATGTTGACTGAACTCAACGGTCGTCTGATTTGACTTCTCCAGACTTTTTTTTTGTGGAGATATCTGAAAAGCAAGGTTTGTGCAAACCAACCAGAACAAACAAAATATTCGTGATGAAATTAATGAAATTTATTAAATGTGTAACGAAAAAAGAGCTCAAAAGGGCTCGCATTTGTGAGGCTAACGGAGACGGACATTTGATATTGCATTCAATGTAATAACTGACACTAATGTGCTGTTCATAGAACACAGACTATCACTCTTCTAAAAAAATGTATATGGAAATCGCTAAAAAAATAGAGTACCTTTCATACAAATTTTCTAGACGAGTTGCTCGTCTGTGTTCCATGAATAAAACATTTGTCAATTTAAGAACCATTCTCATTCATTTTATTAAAACTTATAAGCAAGCAAAGTAGTATACCTTCTCGGCGGTAACCCTGTAAGAGAAGGTGCTAACTTTTGGCTCAGAGTTAGGATGAGGTTAAGAAAATATTATGGTTATTGAGTACTCGCTTACAATTTTTTTACAATTCAAAAACCAATTCTTCTTTTATTGCGATACATTTTGGTTTTTTTTTTTTATTTAAAATTTAGACATTTCATCACGCTTTAGAATAAATTCTGGTAGAAAACATTTTTTATTACATTTGATTTCTCACAATATGCACTATTAAATTTCCGCTTAAGAGAAAACGAATTTTCTATTAAATATTTAAAAAATTTATGTGCGTTCGACAGACACATTTTTTCACACTTTGTTTCATTTTAAATGAAAAAAAAAAAAAAAAAACGAAAAACTTGAACATTCTTTTGTAAAATAACATAAATTTGTCACATTTTAGCTGCCAATTTGTTGGTTGCTTTTTTCTATAACATTTGCTTTTTCAATTTCATACAATATGTTGAATACATATATTTTTTTAAATAATTTTTTTTTTTGTTTTTGTTGTACTCGTATGGTTTTCGGTTGATGCCATAGACAACAACACCTGCTGTTAGCCACTCAAAAACGAGATCATTCTAAAATGGTCTAATGGTGGCACAAATACATGAGCGAGTGTCTTTGAAAATCCATTAGCATGCATTAACATGCTCAGAGGAAAAACGTTGAGTAGAAGAAAAAAGCGCACAATCGCACACAAATCAGTTTGATTTTCAACTAGACTAGAATTAATGCACTGAACCAAAAATTATTTAAACAGCGAAGATGAAGTGGTATTTGAAGAAGTATAGAAGGCAAAGGTCGACTTGGATATATTCTTCGAAAGATGAATATTATTTTCGAATTATTAAAAGTTTAACGATAGCAATAGCAATTTATATTATACTAGTGGGAATTGCCGGCGATGTAATCGACTGCATTATTTTTTTTACCACTCTTAAAAAATCCACTCTCATATAAAGTCCACTCTAAAGCTGAATTCACCCACTGTTTCCGAACAAAATTTTTGTCCGGAAAAAATTTTTTTTATATGTAGTTTGACGTCTCTCTTCTTGAGAGAGAGAAAATATTTTTTACGAACAGCTCCCAACTTGAATTGGTTTAATTTTATATTTTGTCGGACAAAATTGAACTGAGATGCCAATAGGATACATTTTTTCACACAAAATTGTATTGAGTTGCCCCATCGAATAAAAAATTTACGTAGTAATTTTATTTGGATGAAATTTCAATTGTGGCTGCCATTTGATATACATATGTACATAGTTTTAATAGTTATTAAAAAATAAGTAAAAATTTTAATATGGAAATAAACGAAATGATTGCTCAAAAACTTATTGAAGAAATGAAAAAGCCAGGAAGAGAGTGTATGTACGATATAATGTGTAAAAATAACCCATTGCTCTTCTTTGCTTTAAAAGTCTTTTCACTGCATCTTTTTTTAATTTTTTTAATATATGTGTACTTGGCCAATAATAATGCTTTATGTATTTCAGTGGTCATAAGCAAAAGCAGTTTTCTTTTTTCCATTATTATCACTCAATATTTACTAATAATTGAGAATATGTAAAATACGTCAGGAAAATAAACCAAAATAATAACAAGCAGTAAAATTAACAGGCTTTCTTTACATATGGCAGCTCTGATTTTCCGGAACATTTTTTTGCAATGAGTGAATCGTGCTGTAGAAAACTCTCAGTAAAAAAATTTTTGTCCGGGCAAACATTTTGTTCGGAAACAATGGGTGAATCCAGCTTAATAGAAGTGGTTTTTCTTTACTCAACTTTGGGATCCCTTACTTCAAAATTGGGCAAATGAGGGCGACCTTGAGAGAACAGTATGCTTCCTCTTCTGGCACGAAACAGCCCGTACCCATAGTTGCCATATTTGACGATTTATCGTCATTTTGACGATTTTGAGTGCTCAAAATAATACTTTGACGATTTGCCGGCGTGTTTTTGACGATTTTTGTAGATCTCATTTACATACTTCATTTTTTTAGTTAATTTATGTAGAAAATGAAAATTAAGTTGTGGGATAGAAAAAAATATAGTAAAGTAAGCCCGTACGTACATATGTAAAACTGAATTGATACGTGATATTTGTTTTGTAATATACATTTGTTGTATAGGTGAGAGATATATTTAAAAGACCATATGTGAATAGTACTTGAAAAAATTATAAGCTGAAAAGTGTACAAATTTTCATGTTTTATAGCGAGTGCTTATATATTAAACAGACTTATATGTGAAGATAAATGTAAGCTTTAAGTTTTATAAATCCTTACAGTATTACAAAAGAAGCAAGTGTCTTTTTTCTAATATAATGAAAGAAGGTTCATATTTCATAGCAGTTTCAAAAGAAGAGAACTTTAATACGAATTAAAGCACTGAATCCTATTATTCTTGGAAATTTTTTTTTACGATATAGATAAAATGAAATGAGTTATCAAAAATAATTATTCGGTAATTTTTCTTTTTATGGGTAAGTTTATAGGAAAAATATTAGTTGACAAACGTGCGAGCTTGCATCCAGGTACATGAAGCTTAAAAAAACCAAAGTGAGCAATAGGTTGAAGAAATCGTTTTCAGAAGAAATGTTATATTCCTACTAAAGACCAGTTAACACTTAGCAACCATGGTTGTTCTGACTTAGCTATGTTCTATTTAGTAGCAGTGTTTATTAAATATAGTATGTGAGAGGAAATTTCAAAACTCTTTTTATTAAAATTTAGTGAATGTAGTCTTATGATATTAACTTCATGTTTGCACAAGTATAACTTTTTTGTCAAAGCTTAAAAGCTATGGTTTTTTATTAAAGCCAACCGTGAATTGTTTTGCTATATTTTAAGCTATTAAATATATATTTTATGCAAAAACCAATTATTTTATTAACTGACAATTTCTTGACGATTTGCGATAATCATATTAACGATTTTGACGACTTTTTCCGGCAAATGTGACGATTTTATATCTGATTTATCTGGCATCTATGGCCGTACCTTTTCTTCGAGCTAGTTTGGACAAGTAGTTCAAAAATCTGCTGTTTGAAAAATAAACAATAACAACGAAAGGAAATTTATTTAGATCAACACAACGGGACCAAAAGGACCCAAGTGGGCTGGTTTCATGAAACTGGCGGCCTGTACAACCTAACTTATATACAAATCATTTCAATCCTCTTAAATCCTTATTAAATAAAAAGTAGGTAAGTGCAAAAGACTTTAAAAGCCTTAAAGAGTACAAATTTACTATACGAGGGGTGATAAAAAATAATCGTTATTTTCAAGTTTCCTGAGTTACGCATGTTCGATTTTCGCATTTTTATCTGTTATGTTGGTTTACATGTCTGTTACATATATTGGCAGTATCTGCGTATTATGATGTGCTCTTCGATTTTTTACTATTGGAACAAATGGATCAAAGAAACTGTATTAAGTTTTGTGTAAAAAATAATATTAACTGCGCAAGGATATTTGAAATGTTGACTGCTTCGTTTGGCGAATCCACTATGTGCAGAACACAAGTTAAATTGTGGTATAACCGGCCTATAATATGTATATTATAACAATGGCTGTTTATTTGTTTGAAAGGTGTAAAGAAATGTTAGAGACGTTTATAAATAGAAAAGCTTGTTTTTGTGTTTTGACGGATATTATTAGAGCATCTTTCTTTTTAAATTCTCAACAATTTATTTATATTGTTGGGATATAAAGTTGAATGTTTGAGAATATCTTTCAAAAATTGCCAAAGTCTACTGATGATTAAGGTAGTTCCTATGAAATGTCGACATATAGATAGCTGGGAAACATAGAAAACAAGCTATTTATAATCTTTTACTATAAATGTTAGAAGCTTAAATAGCGAGTAAAAAACTTAATTGTTTAAAAATAAACTATAATAATTCCTAAATAATTTGTGTTTCGTTCAAAATCAACATCGGCCCTTATTATTTAACCACCGTTTATTTGTAAATACAAAACTTGAGGCAGTTCCCTGTTTGCTAATGTATGTAGATGATCTGCTGTAGGGTATCGTATACTGCATTGCAGCCACAATGCAGCTGTAAGACATCAGTTATTCTTCTATATTTTTTTTCTTTGTCGAAATGCCTGTATTTGTTTTGTTTTTTGTTTAATTTGTCCACAACCAAGAAAGATACCACCCACTGTTTAATGGCTCGTTATATGGCATTTTAAAAGGGATATTAACAAAAATCGTAATAAAATAAATTATAGAAAAATATTTTATGCTTTTCATTTGTTATCTAAAATTTATCTTTTGCATTATTCGCGTTTAATTAATGGCTTGTTAAGAAAAATCTTCACATTCAATGAAAAATTTAGACCTAAAAACGGTTTAAAGGCTTAAAAAAAAAACCAAAAACGAAATCATTAAAATCTGATTGGTGATTGGTAATTATTTTGCACCTGTTTAATACGTTTTTTTTTTTTTGCATTACGATTTCATTTATTGTAACAAATGCTAAAATTGTGTGTGCGGATTTATTTGCTGGTGCAAATGTTATTGCAGTTTATGGTTGAGATAACGATCACATGCGAATTTGAATTTATGTCTATAGACATGTATTGATGTGATACGATTTCCAACACGATGCAAACCATATTCATGGTAGTTTTTAATAGCAAAAAAAAAAAATTATAGCGTGCGTTAATAACTTTTAGGCCATAGTATTATCACTAAAGAGTAATTTGTACATTTAAGCTCGTTTGCAACCGATCTTCAAAAAAAAAGATTTAAAAATTTCATATAATCACCTCTTTATATTAATGAAAGTTCTCTAACTATTTTTCTATAACAAAAAAAAAAGAACTCTCCGGAAATTTTGACTTTTTCTTTTTTTCTGTTATTATACCTTTCACAAAAATGTATTTTTTTTTTCCGTCTAAATTTTCCTGCTAAAGATCTTCATTAATTTTTGTTTTTATGAAAAATTAATCAAGATCTTTAGCTGGAAAATTTAGAAGAAAAAATATAAACAAGATCAAATAATACGAATATTTAAAGTAAAGGGTATATATAAATTTGTGATTCAGTTTCTACTTTCTTCAATTTTCATACCGTATTAGATTAAGCGATGTCCGTCTGTCCGCCGTTGAAATGCTGTTTCTGAGAAAACCATTAGACTTAGAAACTTTTTTCTTTTACTATTCTATTACTACCTCAACTCGTGGGCTTACTATCTGTTGAAATTCAGTAAAATCGGTACATGCGAGATATGTCCAAAATTCTGAAAATATCATTTTTGTATGAAAGTTTTGGAAAAAAAACATTTTTGGTTCTGCTTCAAACTTGACACAATTATTTGGCATGGCGATTAAAAGGCAAAAAAAAAAAAGAACTCCCCGGTATCGGTCCATATATACCAGAGATATAGCCTAAACCGATTTTTTAAGGAAAAATGTTGCATAAGCGAACTTAAAACTCTTTCTGCTTAAAAGCAGTTCGGTAATAAAATAAGGTTATTTAAATATGGAAAATGAAAATTTCCGATATCGGTCAATATACACCCGAGATATAGCCTAAAGTGATTTTTTACATATTCTAAAGTTTTACATATCATAAAGTTGAAGCCCAGAAAATGCTTTTCAGGGGATAAAGAAAATACAGTATTACAAATATAAATATATGTAAGAGAGTAAATATTAATTTATTTATGTTTCGTATAACTTTATAATTTTTATATTAGATTTTTTTTTTGTACATTTGTACTTTGGATTTTAGTTTAAGTTTTTCCTTTCTTATGTTTTCTTAAGAAGGAATTTTACAGTACAAATTTGCTGCGATCAATCATTTTTGATTGAAGAAGACAATAAAAGTATTCAAACCCTTTACTGGGAGACAAATAGCTGCTTCGTAGTCGCTGCACTACTCATCAGCATCCATTTTCGGATTTGAACTCGATTCATGGCGCGACATGAACGGCTGCCTTAATCACTCAGCGGCCGAACAATTGAATTATTCTCTGTCTATATTCATCTCATACTGAATCAGGTATGCATTTTATTAATTGCCCGCATTGTTTGCACAACAAGTGGCATTTATTTTTGGGTTATTAACATACATACTAAAACGCTGCATAGAATGTGCTGAAGGACACATCTAGCTACAATGTAGTAGTGTATTAGAACACTCTTTAAAACAAAAGAAACGAGCAGTAAACAGTTGGAAACAGAACAAACACTTCTTAATTTTGAAGCACATATATGACGACGACCGATAATATTTGAAAATTCTGTTTCGTAGCAAAAACCAACAAAAAACATCAGACTGAAGCCAATAAACGATGACTTACAGCAAAAGATAGCGAGTGCACTAAAGCATTGGCCCTAACCCATTGGCACATGGGCACACTTTGTATACAGCACTTGTGCACTAATCCAAAGGCAAAAACCATGAACAACAACAACAAAAAAGTTTACAAACAAAACTGAGGTAGAACATTACTTCAGTGCTTGAAGTTCTTTTACAATTTTGTTCTACTTCAGTTGGTTCTACTAGTCTTTGGTTCTGTTTGTTCTAAGCGATTATGAGACAGAATTCGTTTATGTTTTTAGATCATTTCGCGACTGAAGTTTTTGTTTTGACATGGGAAAGAAGATGTAACCAAACGCACCAAAAGAGATAACCAAAACGCACCGTGAACTTACCCAAAAAGCGCTAAAAACCACTAAACAATGCATATTCACACAAAAATTAACAAACTGTCAAAGTTTGAAGATTTCGACAAATTAACAGATACAAAACTTTAAATTAAATGTTAAAAACAATCTTAAATTTGAAATTTTATTTTTCATTTCTGAAGTTGTCTCACATGAAAGAGTCTATATAATACAAGGTAGGGCCAATTTAGCATTATTTTAGAATATATAGTATTAAAACATGATCAATCTGAAGTTGTTAGTTTTTAAATCACGTTTGTCTTCTAGTCATATAACCGTTTGGATACAATATTTCGAATTCTTAGTAAGTATTTTGACTTACATCAGGTGGAATATTATAACATTTTATTATAATATTTATTCCGTTCTACGCCTTTATTTCATATGAATTTATTATATTATATTATATTATATTATATTATATTATATTATATTATATTATATTATATTATATTATATCCTTTTCAAAAAGAAATAATTTTTGGTCTACAATTTAAAATGTTTGCGAGCATCAATAGTCGAGATAGGGAAGCTGGCTTTTAGAAATTTAAAAATATAGAGCGAGTCTTACCGTACACGGCCGTTAGCCATTTCGCCATCGCTTCATTAGTATCCTTGATAATACAGCTTTAAAGCTTTTTACGCGTCGTGCTTAATTGCACTTTTTCTAATTGTGTTTTTTTTTTTTGTAATTACTGCCTTGTTTTTTTTTTGAACATTTAATCAGGTTCAGGGAACAACTCCAAACTGTTTACAACTACACCAAGAACATCAAGCGGTTTCTAGTTGGTGTACTCCTAACAAGATCACTCTGCTTTCTGGGCCATAGTGGGCTAGGAGTTACCCGTTTGTTATAGCAAATAAAACCCTAGGATAGATATGACTTACAGTTTGTTCGACTTCTGGGTTAATTTGCAGAATGGGGATCGGCAAATCCTCTGGTAGGTTCTACTTGCAGACTATCCTGGCGTAGATCATGGTTGCGATGCCTACCTTGGTTGCAACGTTTGTCCAATTTTTTCCACGATTTTTCCGATTGTACACACATTTGGACGATTGAATTGACCGAAAAAAATCATGAAGTGCACGATATACAGTTTGATTTGAATGCCTATTATCATAGTAAACCTGAATAAATTTAACGCGTTTATCGATAGTGTATCTTTTATTGGTTCAAATTGATTTAGTTTGAAATTGAGAAATGTCAAATCAAATGCAGAAAAAACTCGACGTTTAGGTGTGATTCACATTCAATATAAAGTTCGATTATTTGTTATTAATAATTACACTTTAACTACTTTTCTTAGAAACTGATGGGCAGTCTAAGATTAAAGGTAAATTTGTAATACTTTATTAATTCACTAATTCAATGAAGACAATTTACAAGAAAAGCGGCAGCCATTTGTCAGTCTGTGCTACTGAAAATACGAGGGCAGTTCGGAAACTTCTTAGCCTAGCACAAAAAGCGCGGTATAAACAGAGAAAAGTTAAGTGTTTTGGAAACTTCCATCTCTGCTATGAACACATGTTAAGTTTTGCTTCAATCTGGTAACTCTTTCATATAGAAACAGGTGTCCACAAAAGACGCTTCCGCGATTTTTTTTACAATGAAAAAATTAGAAATGTGTGGTGTCATTAAATATTTAAATGAAAAAGGTATAACGGGACAAAAAATTCATAATGATGTGAATGTGCTCCTTCATATGGAACAGTAAAAAATTGGGTTGCTGAATTTAAACGTGGTCGTACAAGCGTTGAAAATGAACCACGTAGTGAACGTCCAAAGACAGCAACAACAACAGAAATTGTAGCCAAAGTGCACGGTATGGTATTAAATGATCGACGAATAAAAGTGCGTGAAATAGCTAATATCATGGGCATCTCAAATGATCTAGTCGATTTAATTTTGCATGAAGAACTACAGATGAAAAAGCTTTCTGCAAGATGGGTGCCGCTGTTAACAAATTAACAGCCGACCAAATCCTTATAAGAATGAACATTTCTGATGCTTGTTTGGATCGTTTTAAGCGAAATAAAATGGATTATAAGGGTCGTTTCATTACTGTTGATGAGACATGGATTCACCACTATACTCCAGAGACCAAAGAACAATCCAAACAATGGACTCAAGCTGGAGGAAGTGCCCCAAAGAAGGCAAAAACAATTCAATCGGCTGATAAGGTTATGGCAACGGGTTTTTTTGGACTTCACAGGTATTTTATTGATTGACTATCTACAAAAGGGTAAAACAATAAATTCAGAGTACTATTGCAACCTTTTGGATCAATTAAATGTACAAATTCGAGAAAAGCGTCCTGGCTTGCAACGCAAAAAAATAATTTTTCATCAAGACAGCGCACCATCAATTGGATCAAATGAAGATCCAATTACAGTTGTAAACATTATTTTGGGAGAACACAAAATGGACATAGAAAGAAAAAATAAACAACAGCACTTGCACAACACATTCTACAAACTGGACACTCAGCTGATATTGATAACGTTAAAATTTTGGACATAGAAAGTAATGCGAAAAAGAGATTTACAATTGAGAGCTTACGGATACAACAAAATATAAACAAAAGATGAACTTAAGAGAAGACACGGATAACATTAAACACTACAGAGCTGTGTTAAATTAACGTTGTGTTTTTAATTTCATATTTTCTGGTTTTAAAATCCTTATAAAAATAAATTTGTTATAAATTCAGATGTAACAACATTAATTAAGGTAATTTTCACACATATGTATATGTATTTACATAATAAAAATTGTTTTTATATTTATACCAATAGACGCCGTCTTGAAAATGTAGACAAAAATTCTACGAAACGTCGGGAAAAGAAAAAACAACATGTTTTTTATTTAAAAATAGGTCGAACAGCAAAAACGTTTTAACTAACTCTTTCATTGATAGGCTAAGAAGTTTCCGAACCGCTCTCGTATCTATCACAATGAAGGTTTTGCCTTGTTCTGAAAACAAACTTAATGATAACACTATTGCTTCACACTTCCGGGAATTGACTACTAAGTTACATTAAGAATTATATTTCAATAATCAAACAAGATCAAAATTTTTATGTTAAAATTAATGAGAATTATTATAATAAATATTTAAATAATTTGTGTAGCTGTCGCTACTGCGAATATGCTAAAGATTTATTAATGGTTACATCGAATTGATATTTATTTCTGAAAGTGTTGAAAGTTGTTCATAAACAAAAATCACGCATTTCAAAGTCGACTTTGATGATAAAGTTTACTCGCATGTAGTTTCCAATACAATTTTTGTATTTTTGTTTTTTTTTGTTTTTACATTGCCATATGTATACCAGTTGATTAATTGCTTGATCTCTTTGCTATTAGCTTTTGTAATAAATTTTATGCGAAAAGGCATTAAAACCCCAAACCAACATAAAAAGAACTGCATTTATAAAATCTTTACGCAAAAAACGAATACCAAAAGCGTATTTAACTTTAAAATCTGATAACTGCTGCAATCATTTGCAATTGAAAATTTGAAAAAAAAAAAATGAAACGTGTTTTTATGAATATTTGTTTGTGGCACCTGTACGAATACGAGTAGTTTTCATACGCAAATTGTGCGTATTTATTGTCATAATGCAAAAAATAATCTTACAAATAATAAACGAAATGTTGTTTGACACCTTGATTTGCATTTTATCACTATTAAAAGTTATTAACTATATATTTTTGTGCCAGTAGAAATAAATAGTTTAAGGCTTTTTATAAACACTTTTAATATCATCAAGCTGCGTCGAAGGTTTAATAAAATATGTCTTGATAAAGTTGTAAGAAGATCAAGTTCCATAGCCTTAAAACAAAATGGATCTCTGTATGTAATATTTCTTTGGGGAAAAAAACGGTTGATGCGGGTTTTTGATTTTGCCACATTTAACTCATTGAAATATGGGTATAAAACTAAAAAACGCGCTCCGATATCAAAATAAAATAATTATCCATATAACGCTGATAATTATCCGTATAACGCTTTGCGAGTTTTTTTTTTTTTTTTTGGAGTTCTCAAAATTAGCTTCAGGAATCGCCAAGATCCCCTACCTCCCCGATAACTTCACTTTTCGCACTAAATCGAATGACCGTTAATAGTTCAGATACACGTTCCACGGCTAAAACGCGCACCAATTAAAAAACCCGGTTCCGATTCGGTTAGCGCAGCGGTTCTGCGTTTTTTGGGAATTCCCAAAGTCGACTTCAGGAAACGTTCTCACAAGCAACTTAAAATTTCGCAGTAAAGCGGATGACCATTAATAGTTTAGATGCAAGTTCCACGGCAAAAACGCGCACCGTATATGAAAAGCCGGTTCCAAACCGGTCAGCGAAGCGGCTACGATTTTTTTGGGAATTCAAAAAAACTCCGACTTCGTGAATCCAAATTCTCCCTTCTCCCGCGAAAGCAATACAGCAACTCCAGTTTTTGCACTAAGGCAACAACACTATGGATATAGTATTATATAATTGTATATGTAATAATCACTCATATGGCATGGATTGCCAGTGTTGCAAACATACAAGCAAACAAACATACAAGTGAAACTAATATAAGCGTGCTAAAAAAGGAAATGGTATGACAAACTTCCCTTTATTACGAAGTGCATTACAGTACACAAAATTGAACCCAAAATGCGATTACTACGTCTAGTATTAAACGCCTGAGTTGTAAGAGGTGATCTCCGTGAGCCATATGTACACTCAAAGAAAAGACAGTTTGAAATATGATTACAGCAATATTAGTATATACGCCAAAACGTTACGTATTTTTGTTAAAAACAGCTGATTATCGATTTAATTATGGTTTGTTTCCCCATAAATATGTTTTCGTGTGCATTTTTACAAATCTGTGATTGCCATTTACTAATTTCCGAATATGGAAGCAACTCCAGTACTCAGGGGATGACCCCTACATATGCAGTGCATTGTACCAGAACTAGGAAAATAGGTTGTGTGGAGGAGGAAAAAGCAAGTGATGTTTATGAAACTTTTGATTTGAACTTCCCAACGTTATAACAGACAGGAAACACGTCTGCAGGCAACTTATTCCACAGACGAAGCGTACGGCTGAAAAAATAATTCTCTCTGTAATGCGTAGTACGATTCTCCGGGCAATCAACCACAAATGGATGAGCTCTGGACGATGAACGCGTGCTACGTAAAAATGTGCGCGTTTCGGGAACAATCTCGTCAGAGCAAAATCAATTGTAGTAACGATAGAACAGAGTAACGCGCCTCACACTGCGTCGATGCTCCACTGAATCAATAGAGTTGGATACCATACTGTCACTGATGATCTTGTTCGTCCTCTCCTGCAAACGGTCGAGCAACCCCAAAATAATTTTTTAAAACCTCGATAGCTTCTATCACATCCAATACTGAAATATTTGGTTTTATCATGTTTATGATGCGGTTATTTAAATGTAACAAATATTAGTTTACAGAATCAGCTTACTATTGTCAACATTAACAATTTTTTACTTTATTCGTTGACATATCGCTCCTTTATTGCAACATAGTCATATCTCAAAAAATTAGCTTTTCGAGTTAACAATGCAGAATTATATTGTGGCAATTTATATTGTGGTAAAAATTTATTCAAATTGCTCTTAAACTGTTTCCTTTAGGAGATATTTCCTCAAAAAATTTGCTAAGACTTGTATGGATACTAAAAATTTTAAATGCGTTTTTCTCGAAACGAGTTTTTTTGCGATATGACTATGTTGCAATAAAGGAGCGATATAAGTTTCTTTTAGTTTTTTTTTTCTTCTATGAAAAAACGATATGTTATGAATTTTGATATAAAAAATTGTAATTTTATCCTAATATTATTTGATCTTGTTTTATGCTAAATTATTAAAATTTTTGCAGCTTAAGATCTTTTGTTGTTTTTTTATAAAAAAGTAACGTATTTTTTCTTTCAGTTTCGATATTTCCCTAACAGTTTGTTAGCATCGTCAGGAAAATTAAAATTGATTTTCCTGAAAACAACAAAAGATCTTAAGCTGCAAAAATTTTAATAATTTAATATAAAAAATTTTGTTGATCTACATACATAACAATAAAAAAAAAGCTGAAAACTAAAATTGTGCAAAAACAAGATAAAGAATGTTTGCAAAAATCAAACAGTATGGCAGAATATTAGGTTTTTAAAATTTGTACGAGTAAGTACGTTGTAATCAACAATACTATAACGAATTTAAATAAAATGTCGGCCAACCATATTATGATTGTACCAAATCATAATATTGTCCCAACCATAATAGTTTTTATGACCAACTATACTATTGTTGGGAACAACCATACTATGTTACTTCTAAACATATTAGTATGGTTATGGAATTTAATTATGCAATTATTGGTGAAATACTTAAATTCTTTTTATTTAAGTTAATAATTGTGACCGAAATCATTTGCAATTATGGGACCCGACTATTCTTTTGATGAATATTTTTAATTGTTTTATTTCATAAAAATGTATTACACTTAATATTTTCATTTTAATAATATTATATATATTAATGTTTTTTTCTTTTAATTAATATTGTGAGTTATGACAAAAATATGGTTGTCTGGCATAATAAATATCTATTAATCCTATTTAGTATATGGAGTAAAAAACTTTTTCTGCACGTGGTTAGGTATGACACTATTATGGTAACTTTCATTAATACTATGGTTGCTTCCAATTATAACACAGTTGAATTAGAATTTAGTATAGTTATTCATAAAATTTGTCACACAAAACTATGGTAAGGCAACTCAATGGTATTAAAATATATAGCAATATACTATTTTCTCTACCAACCATATAATTCACCAATAGTAAGTTGCACTTAGAATATTGTCATATCAACTATATATTTTTTTCTACGTATAGAATGACGAACATGACTAGACTATATAAAAGTCTATTAAGGGCCATTATTACAACCTAACGTTAAAGTTCTAGATAATTAACCTTAAAATTTGTTAACGTGAACGATAAAGTCACCATTACATTTTTCCCAGTTTTACAACTGAAGTTGCAATATTTTCAGCAGAAAACATGGCAGCTTCAAGTATTTAATGTTAACTTTGAAGTTTACCATTAGGATAAACCTACTGTTAAGTTATCAGGAACTTTTCAGGCTAATGTTAACTTAAAAAAAGATCTGTAAGGTAAAAGCCTAATGTTAGCTATTCGTCAGTTGTAATGATGGCTCTCAGGTGCTTAGCCCGCTCTTGCTCACGCAATTGTTTTAAAGCGTCGCCAATCGCGGGGAGTCATAAACACCCCAAACCAAAATTTAAATTTTCTTTTGAACTAGGAATAATTATATTTATTAATTTATTTATCTATTTATTTACTTAAGTCTATGGATTAATGATCCTTACAGACCATGAAATACAACATACTTATATTATTTAAGGCCATTTTCATAATCTATAGCTAAGATACAAATAAAAAATTATTACCTAACTGCAGGTTTGCTTAACAAGCGACATGTAACTAACGGTTACTGATGTGCATTTCACAATCTTTCAGTTAATTAATAATAAAAATGTTAAAAATTGTGGCAATGCTACTAGCATTTCTTTACAAAAATAGTGTAAGGACAATAATAAAAAAATTATCAGTTTGCAAAACTTAATAAAAATAGATGTATAGTAGTAGTTATTGTATATAGATACAGGTTTGTGTATACGTAGTATATACGAGTATGTACATATTTAATGTTAGACGCTTCAAAAGAAGAATATATTTTTGCCAGTCGCTGCGGTGTGATTAAGCCATCGCGTAAGGAAAAATCCTTTCAAAAATTTCCAATAATTCATTAATTCTGTAATTCAAAATATTGTAAGAATAAAAATGTTGTTTTATATTTTCGTACATTTCATTAAATTTTGTTGTTTTTTCTTATTGTTTACTCGTTTTACTGTTTTTTTATCTTGGACCAGTACTCAGGGGATGACCCCGGAAAATAGGTTATTAGGAGGGGAAAAGAGGGAGTAGTGTTTGTGAACATTTGACTTGAACTTTCCAATGTTATAGCCGACAGGAAACACATCTGCAGGCAACTTATTCCACTCGTGTCTCTCCAAAACATCGCTAAACGATATGACTGAGTTTTTGAATTCAGCAATTGTATTTTATTGAAATAAGTATTGCTATGAGCGAAGATAGATATATTCGTCAAGCATGATAAGTCAACAGTGACTTATATATATTTATGCTAATGAGTACACAGCAATAGGATGATCACTTGAAGACATTTTTCTTATTTGTTTGGTAAATCTGGCAGAAACTGTGATGAAATGAATATTTCCAAATATAAAACGAGTGCCACTGTATTTGTAGACTATACTTACTATTGAACTATTTAGCTTGATTGGGAAATAAGATTTAATGAGTTCCAGATGTGATATTTTCGAATTTCTTACAAAACTTACAGCCAAATTATGCTGTTTATATAAAAATAACAAACATGTTATTCACCCATACGAAGAACAGAAAGTTAAACAAGCCAAAGGAATGGCTTTGCTCACTCCTTTTATCACTTATGATTTTTATAAAAGAGTTATAGTATTTCCAACATTCGAACAAATTTATTAAAACGATTAGAAAATCTTAACAGCAGGTCATTTATTTTAAAGTCTAAAGTCAATAAATGTCAAAACATCAACAAATATGTTATAAAAAAAATGTTGACGCAAACAGTAATAAAAAGAAATTGTACCCCTTTAAATATGACTAGAATAAATGCGAGTACCGGCAAATGGGAAATATAAAAAAGCAAATTTAACAATGACAGACGGGGTGTTAACGAATTCAAACCATTTATATCGTTTTTTTTTCTTCTGTCTACTCGTACATCCTTTTATTACATATAAAATGCTTCTAATTTGTCTTTAACCAAATTACACAACAAAAGTGTAGTACCCAGGCAGAGCAAACAGAGAGACAGTCAGACAGACAGCCACTGAGTATTAAAATATGAACAGACAATCAAACAAACGGATCAGACAACAATAGAAAAGCATAATAAAACAAATGTTCTAACAACTGTATTAATAAGGATATTAACATTGAAAGTAACATAAACAAATATTAACAGTTTCACAAGTGGAAGTGATACTCTGGAACAACCCCTTTCTGGCGTTAGCAAATATGAAAGCAGCGTAAGGGATGATTTAAGTGCAGTCGGGCACAGTGAAGAAGAACGCAACAAATTGGAATAAAATACATAAGAAAAGGATTTTACTGGCTGACAGCTTAGAACACCTCCACGCATACCAATTAAAAAACAAAAATTTTCCAATATTTTTCCCATAAACTCGAAGACACGTGTTAGAAAATAAATCTATACTCATACATAGATGCCAAATTGCCAAACGTCGAATGAGTGTTTTCTTATCTTGCTTGACCACTCTAAGGCATTTGATACTGTCCACCATTCTATTCTGTGTCTTAAATTGAAACATATGTTTAATTTTTCTTCAACCGCAATAAAACTCATGTCGTCTTATTTAAGTGACCGAAGTCAAAGTGTCTACTATGGATCTGATATATCAAGAAGCAGCTCTATGCCAAGAGGTGTACCACAGGGCTCTGTACTTGGTCCACTTCTATACTCGATTTATGCTAACGACCTCCCTGATCATATAAAACATTGCCAAATACAAATGTATGCTGATGATGTGCACTTGCTTATAAGTTGTAATATTTCAAATGCAACTAATTGTATCGACCTGATAAATCAAGATCTCAGTCATATATACTTGTGGGCATCTGCTAATGGCTCAAGCATAAATCCAAAGAAATCTGTTGCTTTAATAATTGGGAAGCCAAAAAACATCGATGTAAATCTATCACCAATCCATATTAATAACGCAGTTTTTTTTTTTTTTTTTTTTTTTTTTTTTTTTTTTTTTTTTAGCTTGGACCAGTGGATGACCCCTACATATGCAGTGCATTGTACCAGAACTAGGAAAATAGGTTGTGAGGAGGGGGGAAAGAGGGAGTAGTGTTTGTGAACATTTGACTTGAACTTTCCAACGTTATAACAGACAAGAAAAACACGTCTGCAGGCAACTTATTCCATAGACGAAGCGTAGGGCTGAAAAACGAATTCTCTCTGTAGTGCGTAGTACGATTCCCCGGGCAATCGACCACAAATGGATGAGCTCTATAAGATGAGCGCGTGCTACGTAAAAATGTGCGAGTTTCGGGAACAAGATCCCTAATCTCGTCAGAGCAAAATCCATTGTAGTAACGATAGAACAGAGTAACGCACCCTACAGTGCGTCGATGCTTCAGTTAGTCAATAGAGTTGGATACCTTACTATCACCGATAAGCTTCTTCGCTCTCTCCCGCACACGGTCGAACAAGCCCAAAATAGACTTTGAGGCACTGGCCCAAACATGAGAGTTGTATTCCATCTTTGGTCGGATGTAGGTGGTATAAATAGTAAGGAGGTCGGATTGAGTGAAGTACATCTTACACCGTTTCAAAAAACCGAGGCACTTGAATGCTTCTTTAGAGACATGAAAAATGTGTTCTGTCCAGCGAACGTCACACTGTATTCCAAGAACATCAAGAGCATCCGATTCCTCAATATTTATACCATCCATGATTACAGATGCAGCAGCACTTGCGGTCGTTTGTTTGTGTGTTAATAAACAACACTGGATCTTACGAGCGTTGAAGGCAACCCTGTTTTTACGACCCCATTCGGAGATTAATAGAAGATCACTATTCAGTGAATCGTTCATATTTAGCCTATAACTAAAAAAGTACGAATGGCAAATGCTGCTGTCATCTGCGAAAGAGTGGATAGGGTTGGAAGTTTGATAGAGAAGGTCGTTGAGAAAAATAAGAAATAGAGTAGGAGAAAGAACGGAACCTTGCGGTACCCCTGAATTAATCTTGAACTCGTTTGATGAGACCCCATCTATAACAACTCGTATAGTGCGGTCTCTGAGAAAGCTCGATATAAACCGAGAAAAGTCATCACAGACGCCAAAAGCAGTAAGTTTTGCCAGTAGTGCAGCATGTCACACTCTGTCAAATGCTTTGGAAATATCTAGAGCCACCACCTTACTTTCACCGAAATGATGGATCGAGTGGCACCATTTCTCCGAAAGATATAGTTATAAAAATTGTCGAAAATGCTAAAAACCTTGGTGTTGTTTTTAACAAAGATCTTAATTGGTCGGATCATATAAAATCAAATTGCCGAAAAACAGTTTCTATGTTAAGAAATCTATGGATGTCACAATCATTTACACCTAAGCATATTCGTCTACTACTTGCTAAAAGTTATTTATTGCCAACGCTGATGTACGGATGTGAGCTGTTTGCAAGCTGTGATGCTAGAAGCAGAAGGAGATTGAATGTGGCATACAGTAATGTTGCAAGATATGTGTTCGGAGTAAGGCGATATAGTAGCATATCGCAGTTTGCAAAGCAAATTTATTATCTTACAGTTGATAATTTATTAAAGTTTCGTGTGTTGCAATTTTGACACCGAATTATATATGAACGTCAACCTGCATATCTATTTCAAAAGTTGCAATTCTCAAGATCCAATAGAGGCTATAATATACATAAATAGAATAAGGTACAACAAATCGATTTCTGATCAGCACTTTTTTATCAATTCAATCCGTCTCTGGAGCCAATTTCCACTTAATATACAAACATTGCGCAATGCAAGCCGTTTCAAATCTGCCATATTTAAACATTTTTCGTAATTAGAAGATTAATAATTGTATAATTCTTCATACGTATAATACTCCTATATATAATACTCGTATAAATTTCTATCTTTTTTTTTTTGCCAAATTTCTCAACAATACTATAATATAAGAATTGTTCTTGTTGTATTGTAATGCCGAAATAAATAAATAACTAAATATTTTTGTTAAAAGTAGTTTTATGCTGAAAAATGTCCTAGCGAACCACTGTACTATTGAGAGCAAAAAAAAAAAGAAAAAACGGATAAACACCAAAACACAATAAAATTTAATTCAACACAAAGAAACAAATAAAGTCAAGAGGTTTTGAATATAAAGTGGTCTGAAAAAAACAAGGTTTTTGATGAGGCATGCAATATAATTAGAACAAACGAAGCCAGTTGTAGCATCTTAATGAAATTGCAATGATGACAAATGTTAGATTTCTGCTGCTTTCCCCCTCCCCCTCTCTGATTCCCATCACACTCCACGAAATAATGCGTACTTTGTTTCTAATAAACGGAACAAAATAGTGCTAAGTGTCCTTTTAGCTGATAGACGGCAGTTGTCTTTTCATTGATTTTTTGTTTTTTATAGGCAGCCAACAAAAAACTGAGCATGAAGGCTAAAAAAACGTAAAAGCAAATATTTGTTTTTGGAATGGGATTTCCTTGTTATCATTGTACCCGTAGCGTGTATGTATGTACATATGAGCATAGGATTCTGAGCTCTAAGCAAAAATATGCTAATTTCTCTTTGATCTTATGTATAAAGTTTACAGTGGTCATAATAAAATAAATTGCACATTTTTTTGATGACACTGTTATATTAATGACAAGATGAGGATAAGCTAAAACCACCTTATTTGTGTGCATAGATGCCAGATAAATTTAGTTTAAAATCGTCAAATTCGACGAAAATCGAAATCGTCAAAATCGTCAATATGATTATTACAAATCGTCAAGAAATCGTCAGCTAGTAAAATTAATTATTTTTAAAGAAAAGATTTAATTTAACGGCGTAAAGTATAGAAAAACAACTCATGGATGCCTTTAATAAAAAACTGCACCATTTAAAGCTATAACAATAAATATATATAAACTCCTACAAACATGAATTTAATTTCATAAGTATACCATTCACTAATTTTTGTGACATTGGTATTAAATTTCTCGTCTTTCGAGTTCTACGATGAAATAAGAAAACTCTATCATTATGTTAGAAAAAAAACACTTTCTTCTTTTATAATATTATAAGGACTTGTTGAAGTTTCGAGTTCATCTCCTTAAAAAATGAACACGCATTTTTTAAGCGCTATTCACATATGATATTTTAAATTCATCTCTAACATACAATATATGTGTAAACTAAAATAAATATTACATAATGTTTCAGTATTACAAACATACATATATATTTCTGTACCATAAACATTACTTTCATAAATTAACTTTAAAAAAGGAAGTATCTTGAAAGTTGTTTGAAAGATATGACAGTAAAAATGTGATCTACAAAAATCGTCAAAAACAGACCTTAAATCGTCAAATCGTCAAAGTGCTATTTTCAGCACTCAACATCGTCAAAATGACGATAAATCGTCAAATATGGCAACTATGTTTGTGTGGGTTATAAGAATAAGACGAAACTGATTTCCAAAAACATTTCAGTCCTATTATTAGTGTTCTCAACTCGGTGAGAAAGCACCGTTTTTGGTGCTTTTTAAAATTTTTTGTGCGAAAAATCCTTATCCGGTGCGCTTTTTTCCAATTTTCGATGCGTTTTTTAATTTTCGGTGGCACCATATCAATTTCAACATAACTTTGTGTTCTAGTATAAGAAACAACTTTTAGCACTATACATCTGTAATTTATTCAATAAAATTTTATACAAGTATGCAAAAATGCCGATTTCATCAACAACAGCGTACAATTATACATACGGAAAGTTAACTTTGTAATATCTTGAGCAATGGTGCCAGATATTTGTATCGAAAACTCTTCATTTGCCGAAAAAAATCCAAATTTTGAGGAAAAAATCTTCAAAGGGTTTTCTTTTGATTTTTCTTATGCCAAACTTAGAAAGTAACGTTTGTTATTTATTACAAAATGATTATTTTTTTTAACATAACAATAAGATCAAAGTGAAAATATTAAGCTAAAACTCAATTCAATAAAACAGCCTTTCAAAAGTAGTACTCGTACGAGTAGTACAAAGCTGCAGAAAGGAATATAAACAAGATTTTTCATCAATGTATTTTATTTACATAGGTATTTTTGGGGAAGTGATAAGATGATAGACTATGACATGATAAATAGCACCCATGATCGTGATATCTGATCAGAATCTTATTTATTGCGGCCGGGAATACCTCATTTGTTGTTTAATGGAGTGGATAAAGTTCATTTGTTTTATTATTTATAGCTGTTGCTTGACATAACTCAAAAAAAAAAAATCTAGTGCAATCAGGTCAGCTGACCTGAGGAGGCTGTGGAAAGTGTAGCTGGGAGTTTCCATTCAAGCTGCGCTGTAACCAATCTGACTATATGCCAGTTAAAATAGATACGGCTTCGGTTGAGTTCTGAATAACAACCTCATCCAGCATCTTTAAATAATAGCAAAAAGTTATTACACTTTGTCGTATAGCACTATTCGCCAATTACACTATAAATGTATATATAAATTTGCGTATATGTAGCGTACAAAAAGTTATGAACCAGTAAACAGCTGAGTAACATTTTTTCTTAATAATTAAGTTTTTTATTCGCTAATTAAACTTTTAACATTTATACCAGTAAAAAATTATAAATAGCTTGTTTTCCATGTTTCCCAGCTATCTATATGTCGACATTTCATAGGAACTACCGTAATCATCAGTAGACTTTGAAAATTTTTGAAAGATATTCTCAAACATTCAACTTTATATCCCAACAATCCAAATAAATTGCTGAGAATTTAAAAAGAAAAATGCTCTAATAATATCCGTCAAAACACAAAAAACAAGCTTTTCTATTTATAAACGTGTAAAAAGGTGTAAAGAAATGTTAGAGACGTTTATAAATAGAAAAGCTATAAAGTTGAATGTTTGAGAATATCTTTCAAAAATTTTCAAAGTCTACTGATGATTAGGGTAGTTCCTATGAAATGTCGACATATAGATAGCTGGGAAACATGGAAAACAAGCTATTTACGCTCGTCATTGATGAATATTATGCATAAAAACTTACATGTGCACGCTCACAAGGTACAATTTGCTCAAGAACTGATGCAACTCGACCACTTCAAGCATCGTCAATGGTCAAAATGGTGGAAGAAAATGGCAACATTGGATGATCAATTTTCGAAGAAAATCATCTTCAGTGATGAGGCACATTTTGTCCTCAGTGGATTCGTCAATAAACGTGAATTCAAACGCCGACAATCGAGAGGAATTTTATTTTATATACGTTGTGTGAAAGAGATTTGTTAAACTTAGAAAAACAATGTATGATATTTTTTTTTTTTTGCTTTTATTAGTCATCAATTTGTATCTGGTTTATTTTCAAAAACCAGGTTAATTTTATTTTCATGCTCGTACAATATTTAACAGCTTTAAACTTATGTAGTGAATAAGATATTATTTAAACGTTACATATTATTGATTATGACTTTTAAATAATATGGCTTTTAAATATTAAAAAAGAAAATTTAATAGTTTCAGACATGGAACAAGAAATTATTAAAGAGTTTGGAGCTTTTTTAGACATTTTTGCGGAAGCTACTTCATATCTTCAAGGACAAGAATTTGCAACGTTATCTACATGTATTTATTTTTTTGAAAATATTTATTCAAAATTAGTAGAAGCAGGAGAAAAGGCTGCATTTGGAGTTACTATACATTTATACAATTTTGCGAAAAAAAAAAACATTTTTTAAACGATTTAAAATTTATCAAACTCATGTTCTGGCTGCTCTCATGGATCCTTCTCAAAAAAGTTGGCCAACACTTGAAAACTATTTGCGCAAGATTCTGGCAAGTGAAATTTTGCCGGACAGCTTTTTTATTAGAACTTGATGCTGAAATTCCAACAACAAAAGAAAGTTTTATTTTGCAAGAGATAAAAAATAAACGTATAGATGAAAACATATCTAAAAATAGTAGTTCCAACGATGAACCCCCAGAAAAAAAAAGAGGTGAGAGCAATATAACCTTCTATTATAAACTAATATAATAATAAAAGCTTGTGATTTTACAGAAAATATCTGAAGGTCGACGCAAAATGTTGCGGTTTGTTTCCCGTTCAGACAGTAGACCCGATGACATTTTAAAAGAAATCCAAAATTACTTCCATGTGGAAGTAAATGAAACGGAAAGCTTAGATTGGTGGAAAGAAAATCAAATAGTATGTACATACGTATTCTATATGAGTTTTATATTCTTAATAATTTGGTTATATGCATATGCTGAACATAAAATTATTTTTATTTTTAGGTTTATCCGAGAATTGAAAAAATTAGCAAACATATGCTTTAGTATTCCGGCTACATCAGCTTTCTCCGAAATTGCATTTTCTTCAGCTGGATCATGTATAATAGAAAAACGATCCAGATTGAACCCTGCCACTGTTAAAAAAAACAACTCTTTATTCACGACAATTATAAAATGGTAATCAGTTAAACATATCCATCAATTAGTTTGAAATTATTATTATTCTTATCTTTCAAAGTTTCTTTAGATCAGTGCTACAAAACCATCACCATCCAGACGAACATTAATTATTTTCTTGTGTGAATGCAGCCGAATAAAAACAAAAACTCTAGTCAAAAGGTTCCAATTTTAGATTTTATGCAGTAAGTTATAAGCCGCCGAAATTTGTTGTGCGCCGCCGCCGCCGATCTAAAATTAAGGCGCCGCCGCCGCCGAAAATTTTGCCTCGGCTTGTTTCTCTGCCTCCGTCGAGTTGAATACACTGATCAAAACAGAGACTTGTGTTCTGCGCCACATGATGCAGTAAATTTGGTTCAATTGAGCTTCTGTCTCGTCAAATATTTTCCCATTTTTTCTCTAATGCCTAATGCACCACATGCGGATAAACCCTCGATGATGAACTTGCATCGTAAATATATGCGGGTTACGGGAATGGAGCAGCGTAGACCACTCTGCTGCGATAGCAGTGAGTAGATAAAGTTGCATTTCTAATTCGCTGAAGAGCAAAACTTGTGACGATTAACCTCAAAATAGAATTTGAGATATATCGTACATGCGATTTTTATTCCATTTTAGTCATTGGTATGAATTGCAAGAAAATTGGATAGATTGAATTATATCTTACTCTGTGTCAAAAAACCTCTTTTTGTCAAATGTGTTCCGTCCAGTCACACTGCATATTTATTCCAAGACCATCAAGAACATCCAACTTCTCAATATCTATACTATCAGTGAGTATTGATACAATGCAATTAATGGAGATTTTGCGAATGTGACTCTCGCTTACTTTGGGCATTTTCAATGCACTCACTTCTCCGTAAATTACTGTATTAATAAACAACACTGCAGGATTAGAGGTGCACAGTATACACACATGATACATGAGATGCAGATGTATACCTAAAAAACTGCAGTATCGTGTTAGATGCGGTAAGATGATGTGATTGAGGCTCACTTTTTTAAACACAACAATAGTTAGACTGACACTGTTAACGGTGAAACTGAACCTTGCAAAAATTATTTATTTGCACAAATTGAGAATATCGGAAGATAAATGATCTCTGCAAATAGGCGAAATATTCATAGGTTGTATTATTTCTCCTCATGACAAGTAAATTACTCGCCAAAGGTTCGTCACTTAACCACATAGTATTTTTTCGACAAACCTGGAGTATTTAAAATGTAACATCCGAAATGTGAGAAAGTGTAATCGAAAGTTAACTCTCAGCTCAGAGTGTCTAATTTCATGTATAATGCCATTTAGCATAATTATTGATTAGATTAGAATTACATAGTATTACAAGTAAAAACATGTTACAAGTTGTACTTTATTTTTTACGAGTGTTAGGAAACTCAAAATGCTTCATTCTAAATTCAATCCAGAAAACATACCAAATCTATCATATTTATTAGTTAAATTCTTCATCATTTAGATTCAGTCCCACTGTACAACTGTAAATCAGTTGACTTAATTGACTTTTGCAAGCAAAATGAAAAAGAAAAAAAAAATACATCCGTATGTTCATAAGCGCACAAATGCTTGCATATTGAAGTGTTCTAGGCTTTCTCTGCAAACAAATAAAAAAAAGTTCGTAAGAATAATTATAGCAACAACTGAAATATTAAACAAATGCTGTCAGTTGTTGGTTACGTTGAAATGCTTTTAATTCATTAAATTGATGACGATTTGCTTGATTTGTTTTTTTTTTTCTTGCCATTTTCCTTGAAAAACTCGCCTGCCTGACAATCTTTTTGTCTCTTGAAGTCTCAGTGGCACAAGTGCAATTTGCTTTGCTGTTTTGTATTTTTTCTTAGCCATCGCTAACAATAATTTGTTTAATATTCACATTTTTTGTTTCAAATAAATTTAACGTAAGACTAGAGCCAGAGCAATATATTAGATTTTACATTATTTATGAGTTTTTAATTATGAGGCGTCGTTTAACGCCTGTCGCTTTAAATGTGTTCAGTTAAAGGTGGCCCAGAGTGTCATTCAACAAAACCAATGTTTCAGGTTTTCACTTGGCTTTTTTTCCATTTTCGTTTTAAGCCAGGCTGGTTACTCATTTCATAAAATTCTTTACTTTGTATGGATTAAGACGATTAATGAAAAGTTGCAGCTAATGGCCAAGATGTGTTTTAATTAATTTATATTCCGATTTATAAAAATTTCAATTAATTAACGGTTTTTGTGACAGACAGCCTACTTGAGTGGTTGCAACTGAAGTTGTTGTAGTTGGTCAGTTTCAATTAAGAGACGATTCTATTTTGATTTTAAAATTAATTAACCTTTAAAATCTTTTTCGAGTTCAGTGCAAAAAACTTCAACGTACCTGAAAGAAAGAAAGAAGAACAAACATACATATATTAATAACTTAAATGCACATAAAGAAAAGATAGTTTGAAATATGATTACAGCAGCGTTAGTATATAGTTACGAGTTTTCATTACTTCTAACGCATTGTGCAGCCGTTGATCTGCTTGTTATAAATGTATATGCCCATTCCCTCAGAAAATATGAAGGCAAAACAACATGATACACAAACAAATAAACATACATACATGCTTTAAATAATACAAATTTGTTGCATTCTTAGTGTTGCGTTCTTATTCTTTGTTGTTGTTGTTGTGTTCTTGTTTCGCAATCGTATGTGTATGTGCGTATAGCTATGTAAACACGGTTGTCAGATGTTACAATATTGTAAGATCTGGCAACATGCTGACAATGTAGTGACAATGAAAAATTGTCCCGCAGAAGTATATTGTGCGTTCAGACAATTTCATTGTCAGACTATGGTTTGACAAATAATTCATCTGACAACAAAAATTGTCAGTTCACACGGTTGTCAGATTGTTAGATGGAAAAAATTGCCAGACTTGTTGTAAGGCATGACCACTTATGTAAATTAACAACCATTTGTTTGGCAGTGTTGCCCATCAAACTTTTTTCTGGCAATGATGCCATTGTCAGGTGTATTAATTTTATACATCTGACAATTAAAACTGAGCAATTATCTGGCAATGCCGACGAAGAGTGTTCTCACGATTGTCAGATGCCTGACAACATTGTCGTCTTACAATTGATTGACAATGGTTTTTCTGACAACGTTGTTAGTAAAAAATTGGCAGTTCACACGATTGTAATATATTTTCAGACAATTTTACTGGCAATATTGTAAGATCTGACAACCGTGTGTACGTAGCTTATGAATTACATATGCACATTTATGTTCGGAATTGTCAATAACTAGAAAGTTATGATTGTAAAAGGTAATAAAGGAGTTCGGCGTAAAGACAGTTTAATTTTAAACTTCCCGCAAGACAGTCATAAGTTAGAATATTAAGCAAGTCTAGTATGTTAATACACAGTGATACGAAGTGAAAATAAAATTGTGAATTATTTAAGTACGAAGATGTGTGTGTCATTATTTCATTTGCAATTAAAAAATCCGCAAAGCGTTTTTAAAGACAAAAAAGTAAAAATTTTTTTGTTAATTACAAAAGCTTGTAAGTGTGGAAGTAGGAAGTATGAGTTTAGAAAAAACAGTGTATACTCAAAATGACTCATAAATTTCAAAAATTATCAAAACTAATTGTGAATTGAATGTGCATAGTAGCAACTATATTTATAAATTTGATTCTAGAACTATCACCCATAATAAATAAATAAGTATAATAAATAAGTATAAATAGCAGGTAGATCTGCCGCAGCGAGTAAGTTCAATTTTATTCTTTGCGCAAGACAGTCATAAGTCAGAAAAGTAAGCATGTCAACTGTTAATACAAAGTGGTATTAAAGGCCTTGCTGCACTATCATACACGATCGTGCGATCTACTAAATAAAGCATGTGTGCTGAAAACGTACTAAAAATTAAACCGTGCGACAGAGTTTTTGACAAATCGTGCGATTTGAAAAATTTTATGAAACTTTTCAAAACATTATGGTTTCTGTGCGATCAGTGTGGTATATATTGTGAAAAATATGAGAATATTGTTGGTGAATCGAGTGAAAACATTTAAGTAATGTAAAATTATTATGTTAATAAAAGTTTTTGATTATTTTATTGTGTATATAAATTATTGCAATTATATTTGTATGCTTCACAATGGCGTTGTAGGCCACACTACAACGCCATTTTGAAGCAATTTTTTCAAGTCGGCCAGACTTTTGAAACAGTTTCCTGTGAATGAATCGTACGATCGTGTAGGATAGTGAATCAGGGCCTTAAGTGTAATGTAGTGAAGTATTTCAGTACTATGAAACCATTATTTCGGTTGCAATTGAATAATCCTCAAATCGTTTTTGAAGGCAAAAACATAACAATATCATCTATAATGGCCTTATTCATAAAAAAAAATATTGTATGTTTATTAAACTGTTATTTGACAAATTTCTATGGAACATTTGTCATATGAGTGTTTAATAAACATACAATATTTTTTTATGAATATGACCGTAATTGTTTAAAATTGAGTATTATCGACTTAAATGTGGTCTATTTCTCTATAATTCTATTGTTACTGACTATCAATTTTAAATTATGGCACAGTAGCCAACTTACCATCCTATGAGTTCAGACTGCAGCAAATAAAGCTGCATTCTTTGACAAGTCGCAGAAAAATGTTAAATGCCATTTTTGTTCTCAAATTGGTTAACGGTAATATCTGCGCTGAGTATCTGGTGTCCAAACTAAATTTTGATGTTCCCCAGCGTAGTCTTCGTCAATATCAACCTTCGTCAGTGCTTTATTACCGTCAGAATTATGCGAATTCAGATCCCTTCCGTAGATTATGCTGTTGTTTTAATGAACTTTACCACGTTATTGACTTTTCGATGAACTTAAATTTTTGTTCTTAGTATTAAGTTCCAGTAACTAACAATTTTTTCTATTGCTTATAAAATTTTTTTCAAAAACTTTCCTGAAGAAGACACGAAATATTGAAAATAAAAACCATAATTTTACCAAAATCAAGAAGACCACTAGCTCAACAACAAATAATAATTTAAATAAAAAAGGGTAAATTAGAAGCAAGCAAAAAAAGGAATTTTTACAATTGATAAAACATGCAAAAATATACCCTTTTTCAAAATGATCCAGCTCACGAGAGGTCAAAACTGGAGCCGAAATATTTTAGATGTCATCCAAGGTTCATTTTTAAGGGGATGCGTTGAGAATTTTTTTTTTGGTAAGTCGCTCTAATTTACATACACATACATATTTTTGTATGCATAAAGCACAATTTTGCTTTAAATATAAATAAAAGTATGTTATTTTAAAATATTGTAAAAAAAAAACTTAGCAGCATTTTCGAGAACACAACAACTTTATTTCTAGCTTAATATTAGTTCGCGAGTTGCTACAGATCGTATCTTCGCGAAAAGTTACACAGATTATGTGCTCAAATCCACTTTCAGCCAGGAGTGTTTTTTTTTATAACAGAAGAAAAAATAAATGAATACTAAAGTTGGGGGACAACTACCTGTTTCGTAGTCATTGCACTACTCACCAGCACCCACCAGGATTCGAACTCGGTATCATGTAAACATAATGTATTTGAAATACGGACACTCAACCAACTTAACCACCGGGCTCTTTAATTCTTCTTCGTCTATATTTGTCTCATGCTGATCATACTCCTATATGCAATTTGTTATAGTCCCAGTTATTTGCACAGCATTTTACTGATTTTAATATAACTAACTTTTATACTGGTGTAATCAAGTAACCTTACGAGTATAACCAAGTAACAAACATCAAAAATTTGAAGCTTTAATGATGAAACAGAATACGTCCGCAACTTCAAGCAAAATCGACTCTCAGAGAAAACAGGCACATAATTGAAACGACGGCTGTAACTTCACAAACTGTCATTTAATCTTCTTTTTTGTTAGACAAAAAAAGCTTTTTCTTTTATTTTAATTTTTCCTCACAGTAAAGCTTTTGAAGCTTTGGTTTTGTTTACAAAATGTATGAAATTTACTAAAAGTGTGGTAATATTGTTGAAAGCTTTTCTGCTTCAAAGTGAGAGCATAAGAAAAATCGCTGCCAAAATAAAATAGATTCTATTTTACGACCGCATTCTCTGGCGTTATTTTATGCCATATTGTATGGAGAAAAACGTCATGCCCTAGTTCTGTTTCATCATTTAGTTATAACAGAATATTTTTCTATTGACGAAATGTCTATATGCCGACATTTAGGCATTGTGATTGTTATTCTGAGCAGTGTCGAAGGTATATACACTGGGCACTGATCAGTGTTAACTAATTTAATTTCAACACTTTAAATGCTGTGATAATGTTTGTTTTGGTCGTTCCATGCGTTAAGTTCAAAAACATTACTCCTCCTTTCCTCATTCTCATAATATATTTTCCTAGTTCCAGTACAATGCACTGCATATTTAGGGGCTATCCCCTGAGTCCAAGATAATAAAAAAATATATATTAATAGCTAATAATATAGATAATAATGAACCCTATTTATTGATTTATTTTTTTTTTTTTTTGGTTTTAAAGAAATTAATTAATGTCACAATAAATAATCTATTCATTTCCATATTCGAATAAAGAAAAATTAATAAGTTAGGAAACGGTAGAAAAGTACTCTCGTAAGTAAAATTTTGACATTTCTGAGGTGAGTAAAATTTTACTAGCTCTAGGGGCTAATATAAATTTTGACAATAGAATAGGAATATTTAAAATGTAGGAATTTGATTGAAATAAATTATAATTGAAAATTTTATAATTAAAATTAAAAAAGTCAAATAATACTAAATTGAAAAATGGCTTTATTATAACTATTTCTTAATTTATTTATTTTTTTATTAGGTGAGGTGGCCTGCCTCACTTTGTTATTTTTTTTTTTTTTATTAGTTTTGTTAAATTTTTTTTCTGTTTTGTTAAAATTTTATGTTGCCAAATATAATATTTTTTCACACAGCAAAGACATGATATTTCTTTACCGCAGACAAATTACTTTTCACCATAGTCAAAAGTCGACGACTTTATATTTCTTTGAATGAATTTTGAAAATGATGTACCTCAAATGAGTTTTATGTTTTCGCATAAACAGAAAAACGATTTTTACTTTTAAAAGTTCTTTCTGAATGCTGCTGATTATGTTTTAATTAATTCTTTTTCAGAACTTTTAAATTTGTTCACAGCAGGTTTGTATATACGAAGGCTGATAAACAAAATAACCGTTATTTTTAATTTTTCCAGATATAATATACTTATGCCATCGTTTTTTCCAATCCTCGAAACACTTCTGAAACGCGTTTTTTGGTATCGCCAACAGCTCCTGTTTCGATTTTTCTTTTATCACCTCAATCGTAGCAAAACGTTTTCCTTTCATCCTTTTGGGAGGAGCACAAAGTCAGTGGGGAACAAGGCCGATGAATGCGGTGGTGGAGGCATGATAACGGTTTTGTTTTTGGTAAAAAACTCAAGAACAAGCATCGATGTGATGCTTAGTTTGAAGAATATACGTATCTGCTATCAAATTTGATGTTTGCTGATAGAAAAATATTTCATATTATATCACGTACAGACTTTACGAACTAATAATTTTCACGTTTCTTCCGTAAGACCACTATTAATATCTCTTCAAAAAAGGGAACCTTGAGATTATTTGAATAACTTTGATTTTCAACACAAAGTGCAACACAAGTGTTTCTCTTTCCATGGACGATTGCCTACAGAGTCTATCAATTAAGTTGTCAATCAGACAGTGTTCGAAAAACAGAAAAAAAAACTAAATCTTTGTGAAGTAACCAAATGACATTATGTTTACATTTGTCTTTCGATGTCAAATGATCTAAACAACAGCAACGAGTAGTAATCAATTATTTGACGGCGATGGCAAGCAGGCAGACTGGCAGAGTGGCAGTCAGGCAGCAACAGTAACAGCAACAACAAGAACAACAGTACATTAACAGTAAACACCAGATCTTCTCGAGCGGCGGCAGCAATAATGAAAATAAAAACACAATTGTCCATGGACTTAGCTAACGCACGTGCAACAAAAATTTGTTACGGCATCAGCATCAGCAACACAATCAACCGTTTGTTGTGTCTGATGAAAAGCAACGAACCAATAACGATTGTGAAAAAAAAACACAAACACAGCAACCAACAACAGTTGCAAATAAATGTCGTTGCACTCATTAGTTGTTTCAGTTTTTATTTATGTTTTTAAATTTCGTTGTTGTTTTTGTAAATGTTGAAATTAAACGAAAGAAAAAATGATATAAAGAGCTTTGAACTGTTTCATTGTGTTTTCCTTCTTGTTTTTTGTTTTAAACAACAATATATTTAATACAAAAACAACGAGTAAAAAAACAAAAACAAAACTAATTCTTCTATGCAAAGTGCATACAAATGTTGCCATCATACATCAAAATATCAACTGTAAACATTCAAGTGGGCGAATTGATAAGTAGTTTGTTTTATAGCAAATGACGACATTAAATCATGGTAATATGTTTTGTTTTACAACATCGTACTCCAAAATGCTGAAAGGAACCTTCCCAGCCTATCTCATTACTTCTCTTCAATGATGCGTGCAACACTTTGCAATCGATTAATACTAACTTACAAAGTATATGGAGTTCACAAAAATTAATTACGTTCATCTTATGCATTACACTTCTCTGTATCTATTTAATTTTTTAACTGTAAATCAAACGGCTGCCGGCTTTGTCAAATTACGTTACAAAAATTTTAATTAACAAAATCAGTGCTGAAGGTAAGAATGCCTAGAACAAATTATAAAAAAGGACTTAGTGAAAGAGATGTAAAATGTTTAGTGAAAAAAAGAAATAATCGTAATAAACAGAAAATAGAACAAAATAATTGATAATAAAATAACAAATTTTTGTTATTCTGAGCAGTGTCGAAGGTATATACACTGGGCACTGATCAGTTTTAACTAATTTAATTTCAACACTTTAAATGCAGTAATAACGTTTGTTTTGGTCGTTCCGTGTGTTAAGTTCACAAACATTACTCCTCCTTTCCTCCTTCTCATAATCTATTTTCCTAGTTCCAGTACAATGCCCAGCATATGTAAGGGCTATCCCCTGAGTACTGGTCCAAGATAAAAAAAAGAAGTAATGAGCTTTTGTTGAAATGAGATGGTGTGCAGTACTGACTTATAAGTGTGCATCGGATCATCGCTTCTGGCCGCTGAGCTTGCGACTGGAATTTCGAGAAGATATTCGAAATGATTATCCTCTTCTTCGCTTATAACCCAGCGGCAAATACAGCCTAATACATCACGCATCTCACATGATGTGTGCAAAACTTTGTATTCAATGAATGCTAACTTATGTTAAGTGTGCATCGGATCATCGCTGTAATCGAAACTTTTGTCGCTGGCAATTTACTTTTTATATTGAAGCTAAGGAAAACGATTAAAATATTTATTGAAATTTTTATTTTATTATAAATATAGTGAAACTTCGATACAACGAATTTTATTTTATCGAAAAACACAACACAGCAAATGTTCTACGGGGCACCAGTATACCCTGGGGTATTTGGAACTCAAACTGAAAGCAGTTCTTTTGGTACTACGAAGTCTAACTTGGGGCGTATTTTTTGCACCACGGATGCCTGGAGGGGTTCGTGGTTGTTGTAGTTTAATCTTAAATAGCAGAATTCATGGACCAGAGCGGAAATTCATGGCGGCCGGGTGGCGTGAAATATACATTAACAGGAGTTTTAGAAATTAAAAAGGAAAAAATAATGGAATATGAAGACTGCGCTTAATGTTTTTACAACATATATGGGTCGATATCGCGAATTAACTTCAATCGAGAGTTGAAAACGGCCAAGTGTGAAAATGGGTTTGAACAATTATTTGTTGGTTGATACTGTTTTATAAAACCATTTTATATATTAATAATTAACACGTTATATACATTCTTTGGATTATATGAACTTGAAAAAATAAAACGCAACAAAAAATATTTACTTTTCTAAAGCTTATAATCTAATGAATATTCACTTTGAGCTTTCAGCTTCTTTCGTTTACAACAATTTTCCCAGGAAATTTATAGTACAACCTATTGCCCAGCAAAACAATGTTTGGAGTAGGTAGTATTGAAATTATTTGGTCAAAGTTGATGTATTAAACATCGCTCTCATTTAATATAAATAATTCGTTTTCTGATGTGCTAGCGCAACTTTTGACAAACAATAACTTTGACATCATTATCCTCTAGGTTTGATTGGCAAATAGGTGCATATGTGTAATGGCGACTGGTAGTAATTTTCTTGGTGTTTTGACTTGGTAGCATGATTAGTATGTGCGTGCCAGTTTTTATATTTTTCTTTAAAACTTCAACTGAATTCTACAAAAATTTACCAGAAGATTGCAGCACGTCTTCATCTCAGTCGGAGATGTATACTTCATTATACTTTAGCTGGCTTTGTGTATTATGCTCAAACAACGACCCATCATCGATACTACTTGCCAGGGAAGCAATGCTGTTGTAAAGGGATGTAAAGTCCAGCTGTTCTAGATTATGACTGTGACATTCTTAATAGTTATCATAGATTGAATAATCTCAAATTTACATTGAAAACGTCATTCCCGTGTTCCTTGAATCATTACCGCGGGTATAATACCCATAGTAATGACTACATGGTAATGATGGAAACGTAAGTAGTCTTGGATTTAAATGTGAAAATCTTTAAAATTTGTTATCAAATGTAATATAATCTAATGAGGACATAGAAAATGAACAAACTAATACCTAAAATTTGGAAACTAGAATACAAATAACGGAAAAATATACTGACCATGAGAATGGCGAAATTTTAGGAACATGCGCAAAAAACACTAAACACTTCAACAGCTCTCAACCAGCTGGCTACATTTTTCACTTCTGTCAACTAACTTTAAAACTAACGAGAACTTTCGTTACATCGACTTTTTACACCTAAGCGAAAAACTAGTTTAAAGCATTTGTTCTTAATAAATCAATTGGCCCACGGGAAATGACAAAAAAAATTGGCCACGGACTAAAATGCCTCAAAGTCATACATTTTTAAATAAATTTATATTTATGAAATTAAAATTGACTTGTTTCACTCATCTTGACGTACTGCATTTATAATATATATTTTGAAATATTATCGTGATCCTAATTATTTGAACTTTTTTTTATAAATTAAATTGAAATGTTGTTTAAGCTTGAGGTCAGTTTTGTTTTTTATATAAAAAATGTTTTAATTATATTCATAATTAAAACATTTTTTATATAAAAAACAAAACTGACCTCAAGCTTAAACAGCATTTCAAATTAATTTTGAAATATTAATGAAAATCTGTGTTTTTTGACAAAACGATTGATCACACGCCATGGTAATGACGATTTGCACCGTGCGACCAAATTTTTTCATAAAAATATCTAGAATATTTTATTTAGATTTCCACGCCGCATTAAAGGACATCTTGTTTTATTTATTTCTCTTCTCAGAATTTCAATTTTTCAATATTTTTAATACTAAATGTGTCGAGCCACAGAATGTAGTCATTTCGCGATATCGACCCATATACACAAGAAACAAGAATTATGATTGTCTAAGCACCATGGTTCGAAATCGTAATTCGGAGACCGAAACAAAGGTATTATATGACGATCTGAACGCGGTCTGATGTGTCGCTATGATGAGTCATACTAAATTTTACTTCGCCCCATATAAAATTGATACAGTGTGTGGTCATAGCACTTAAAAGCAAACATGTACACAAATTCCAGCAGATTATCCTCTAGATTAAACGTAACGAGTGAAAAGCTAATGTAATTTCTGCATTAAACGTATTGTTGTTTGGTTTTTTTAAGCCTTGTTACGCTTTTCAACGCTGCCGTGCACTTGCCTCTTTAGAAACTTAAGAATGCACCCTCTTATAGCCCAGCATAATCATATTGAGAGAAGAGCACATATACATGCACATATGCTAGTATCCCTGCCGGCAACTCAGTTAGCTTAAAATTAACTTTAAACTAATTTTTTTGCAGCTGATGGTGGGTGACACTTAGATTATTTTCAATGGAGATAACTGACTATTTTAACATGGCGATGTCCTAAGAGGTAGTCAATTGTCCGACTCTGCATTACTTTTCAACTAACTTAAAGTTAGTTTTCTATAAGTCAACTTTTAACGGACTTATATATAGCTACTCAGAAGTTAACCGTTCATCAGTGGATTTTTAGTTGGCTTTTTTCAGTTAGTTAAGTAACTAACTATTATCTAACTTCTTCCTAGCCAGCCATATGCTAACTTTGCGTCATTAAACTATTTACAAAAAAATTCCTAGTTTTTTCCTCTATAACGAACGACTTCGTTCAAGCATATATTTTCCAAATAAAAACTCATGTTTTATATATACTTGTTTTAATTTTCATGTATCTTAAATTTATACGACTTTTATTCGTAAGAAATAAAAAAAATTAAAAAAAAATCATTTATATCAAAATTATTAAAATAAATTTTTATACACCTTAAAAAAATTCATTTGTTCATAAAAACGCTATGTTTATTAAGCATTTATTTGACAAACTCTCATACAAAATTTGTCAAATACGAACTTAATAAAATAACATATTCCTTATAAATAAAACAAAATAATATTTAATACAAATTAAAGCGATTTCAATTGCATTGCTCAAAGCTAATATACTTTAGTAACATGCACTCTAAATATATAATACAAAATATTTTTAACTCGCAATTAGGGCCGTTTGAAAAATATATATATGTATGTACATAAATAGAACAAAAGTATATATTTACATATATCTCAGTTGAATGGCAGTTATGTAAGTAACTTTGAAATACATTTTAGTAGTTAATAATTCATTTATGTGTAAAAAAAGGATGTACATATTACATACTTTTCGTTAATTAAAATAGTTATTTAGTTTTAATCACAAACATATTTATACTAGATATTACTCAGTCTCATGAAGTTTTATAATTTTGATTTTTGTTATTGAAATATAAAGTTGTAAGGTACTTAAATATTTGAATAGAAAAGGCCTGCATATTTTCAGTCGCCGAAAGTAACCTTGGACTTAAGGTTCTTATTTTTAATGCATTCCGCATGAATATGCCGTTTTTTTTATAATTTTTAAAGCACTCCTAATTTCTTTATCTATATCATTACAGCCAAGTAACCGACATGCATCTGTAAAAGTATATAAAGCAAAATTTTTGCTATTAATTTTTATATTTTAAAGTGTTGCCAATATTATGTATGTTAAAAATATTACCTGTTAATGATTGAAAAAAATTCTTGAAGTCTTTAAGTCTTGTTTTTCCATGAATTCCATCCATGTTTACGTCCCTGATTATATTTATTGAAATGACTTCAGTTAAGGTTTTCGAGAGTTGTCCTTTTAATAATGACTTCATAGTATTAACCTAAGAGAAAAATTTCATCGTTAAAATATGCATATTTAAAATGTTTGGTCTTCAAAGATAACAAATTTATAAAATTTTCAATTAAAAATCGTAACAAAATTTTTAATTTTAAAGACTTATTGCCTTGTGCATAAAAATATTTTGTTTTAATTAAACGGCTTGTATTGCAATGTGCAGAATAAAACCAACAAATAAAAAATATTTTTATGCATAAGAACATTAAATTTTAAGTTAAGATATTGAAAAAACATTGGAACTTACATAAGCTTCACGATTTTCTTCATTTATTGTATTATTAATGTTTTTTATATCATCAATATTTTTAAGGGGAAATGAATTTAATATATTCTTGCAAGAGACTTCCTGGCGTATAAACTTTTCTACCAGGAGTTTTTGATCAGCCAAGGCCGTCATTATAACGTTGTTTTGATTAATAATTGTTTGATGAAGTTTTTGTATGTTATCTAAAAGAAAGTAAAATTTGTTTGAAAGTTTATGTGAGTTTTGCTAATTCAACAAATTCGGTTATCTTACCATCTATTTCTTTAAATTTTTCCTTGAAATATTCTTCTTGGGTGCAGCATTTTTGGCAATTACTTGTGCTAATATTACCTATTCAACAAATATGTTTTAAAAGGTAATGTATTATTATTTTTTTTTTATTACTTACTGGTTGAGTTTGGCTGAATACCCAGCTTGTAGCGCTTTATATGTGGAAGTGGCATCTAGAGTTTATAGTTAAAGTTGGAATTAAAAAGTTCAAAATCTTCAAATGCATATTTTAAGTGGGTGCTTCAGATTTTTATTATTTGCAACCATGTAAGAGTGGCACGAGTAAAAATCGATTTTCAAAAGGCAGTCCAACAAATTTTACTTCAATGTTTTTAATATAAAATGTTTCCTCCGCACCCATATTATTTTTATCAACTAGACAAGTACCTAAAACGCTTGAGGAATCAAATGGTTCTTCAAAAAAACTCTCAATAGTTTTGAATCTTCTCCCTAATATTAATTCTGAGTTGCTGGGTGAAAACCCCGTAATCATTATCGGTATAAAAGGTCGAATAGCGCAAAAGTTATTGGGGCACACAGCACTAAAATAATAATCTGTGGTGTTAATACTAACCACAGTTTCGTTCTTTTTATTTATTTTTAATTTTTGTTCTTTCGTTACTATGTCTTCATTTTGTGTTCGAATATAAATTTGCTGAAGGATATTTGTTGGCTTTTTTACATATTTTTTTAATTTTTGGAGAAAGTTTTCGAATGGATACGCAGAAAAGTTTGCAAGTGGGCCAAATTTTTCTGCACAGGTGCTTATATGCAAGAGACTGTGAACATTATGAGAAATGCTGTTTTCTCCAAATATCACAGGAAAATTTTCGACAAAAAGTTCCAACAAAGTTTGAGCATTCTCGGCATTCCTTACATGCGTTCTTGGACAAGATAACAAACGACAAGCGCAATGAAGTAAGAGACATCCATAATAAAAGTCCTGATGAACTCTGCCTTTTAAAACTAGAATACCTGTATAAAACAAAAATTGATGGAACTCGGTGGCTTTCCAGTTTTTTAATTCTTGCAATTCTCTCGGATAGCGCGAGAATTCTTTTGGAATGTATTTTTTTAAGGATTTTAGGTGTCTAGATACGTTTTCTTTAACTTCCTTACTTATCCTGAAGTTAGTTTTATTTGCGTCAACTCGTACCAATATTTTTTTCATAACACCTAAATCTATTGAATGCATAGGATCAAGTGGAACTTGCGTTATCATATCAACTTTTAATTCTTCAAATGGAGTTTTCTTACAGTGAAACTCTTTTTGATGATGGCTGAGAAATTTTCTTGCAGAAAAATCTGCATCAGAAATTAGTTCACCAGATATTGCTGAGTATGTTAGCACGTTGCCTATTTGTCTGCCGATTTGAGTACATTTCGTACATCCATGTGAAGAAGAGTGTCCTGCAATGCCACAAACAAATGCTTTTGCTGGAGCGTCACAAATAAGCGCCCTTACTTGGAGCGCTCTTATTTTATTGTTGATAATTATTCCACTCTGAGTTAATTCCGTGATTTCTGCGACCAAGTCACTGAGAAAATTTGACACATTATGGGGCTTACTTTTTCCAACATAAATACCAATAGGCAAAATTGAAATGTTTGGAAAACCAACAATTTTTAACAAAATTGGCCACAGCTGAGTGCGAGAACTTTTATATAATGGCAACCCGTCAATATTAATGTCAATTATTATTTGATCACAATCGTTTAGGACGCTGTTGGGAATTCTCAATAATTGGTTTTTTATACCAAAGTGACAATATACACCTGGAAGAACCTTCTTTAGACATAATCTATTGCGTTTTTTTACAAATGAATTTGCACTTAAAGGTACATCTAAGTTTTCTTCTGCTAATATATGTAGCAACTCTTCAAAACACTCGCGCGATGGTCGATTTTTAAAGTACCAAACACCAAGTTTTTCTTTAAGTGTCTTCCTAACCAAATTATGATCTTCGAAAGAGTTGCTAACATCATTGGTATAATAATTGTTTTCTTTTTGACGCTGAACATTGCCACAAGAGGGGGAGAATGGAGACTGAATCACATTATTCAAATGTAATTTGTTACAAAAAATTTCTCTTTCCCGTTTCAAAAGCCTCCTCCAGTGCCTTTTACTAAAATTATTCATTATGTTATTGAAATGTAAAGCGCCCACTAAGCATTTGCAATTCACACCAATAATAAAAAGATCGTATTTACTGTAAAGAACAATTTTTTACACTAATTATTTTTAATTTTCATAAAAATATATATATTCACTGAAATAACACTTTTTGCACGCAATTTTTATACAAATTTTAATTTTCTTTCATTGCTTTTTCAAAGTCCAAGCTATTCAAGCAGTATTGACGGCGGTAAAAAGGAAATGTTCTCTAGAAACGTAAGCCGCCTCAAGATATCTACTTTATAACAAATGTAAAATATACTATGTTGCAAAATTAAAAATATAAGTATTACATTATTTTTAATTAGCGCGATGTACAGGTTTAGGAAAAACAATTATTGGATTTTTAAAAAACATATGTGCACCTTATAAAAATATAACTTAAAAACTAATACCGAAAGATTTTTTTCGCCATATATGATAGGTAAAATGAGAATTATTTCAATGTTTTAAATTTTGTAATATGTATGATAATTCCATTCCATGTCATTTTACTCTACTACAGAGATACAGTAAAATTTTTAAAAAATAAATCCTATATTTTTTAAGAAAATCAGGAGAAGTTAAACTTTTTACTACCGGCTTGAAGCCGTCGTGTATTTAAAGACATTGTCTTTCACCTTCTGCAAGCAATGAAGAAACAAAAGCAAAACTGCGCATTAAAATAACCCAAAAGAAATTAAATAACAACTGCGTAGAATAATAAACACACTTTCATTTGGGAAAATTCTGCATTACATTGTAGCTAGCTTGTAGTTAGGCCAAATAAAGTGAATTATTAGTTGATTTTAATTGTAGTCGACTACCAATTTGCTGGCAGGGATCTGCTTACATGTAGAAGTATGTGTTTTTAATGTACACATAAGATGGATAATGTCTGACATTTGTTGCCGTTGATCATGTTGATGCAGATGATGTTTGATGACGACGATGATGTCGATCATTCGCAGAACTATCAACTCAAATGTTACTCGTATTGTTCTTGTTGTGCTCGTATGCAAAAATTAAAATATAAAAAAAAGAAACCATGTGTTGTCAGATACTAAAGTTGTTTTTGTTGTTGTTTTTTACTTAAATCGAGGCTGTTGCTTTCTGTTGCTCAGGCTTGCAGTTGTTGGCATTTTTGCTGATTACTGTTTCTGTTGATTTTGCTACTGATGATCACGCTTTTGTTTGGTTGTTGTCATGCTGTTGTTGCATCTTAACAGTTGTTTTCTGATGTTGCTGCTGTTGTTCTCGTTGATCACTATCTATTTGGTACCAAGTTCATACATATGTATATGTATGTATATATTGTTGGTTACTTTATTGCATGTTTGATGTCCGTCCCTCTTTCAAGTCATTGTAAGATTATTATTAATAGACATCTCTCTGTCTGCTGTGAAGTATGAGTACATATTTTATTTTTATTTTTCATTCGTTTGCATACGAACGATCAGTCAAGTCTGATTCATGCATGCCTGCAAGCATGCGTCTGTGTGTGTATGTGCGGTTGTAGATAATGCCAAATTCTGACAGCTGCGACAATCAGCAATTGTTGCTGTCGTTGTTGAACATCTTTCTTCTTTTTAACTTCATATTTTCTTTTTTTTTTAGTTTTCAGTCTGACAATAATTGCAAATGCCTCATTTAGTTTGGTGATCTATTTTGAGCTGCTTTGTACTATTTGTTTTGCTGCTGATAATAGTTTTGTTTAAATTTCATAAGATTTCTCTTGTGCTCAGATAATTAACTTAAAACTTGCAGTAACTGCATAGTTAGATGCCACCTTAATTTGTTGCTTAAAATACTGCAGCCTGTGTTAGTCAATTAGTCAAATGGAATTTTGTTATTTGAAAGAGAACTGCAGCGGAAAAATTGTTTTCTACCAGAACGAGACTGGTGAATTTTTTGCAAACTTTGGAAACTAGATTAGAGTAAGCACTTTAACTAAAATTGTTGAGCACCATTAATCAGATGTATGTACAGCTGCATTTGAATTTATTCCGTGATACTTCTATTTCAATTTGTAATGTTTGAAATTTTTTATTAAAAATAAAGTATTAAACTTTTTTAATATCCAAACTTAATGGACGAAAACTTGTGAGTTTTGATGAAAACTGCTTTCTTCAGTTAAAAGCTCTTAAGAGAAACAGAACTTTCTGGTTAATCTATCTAATGTTGGTATTTGTTTTAATGCTTACATACAAATATATTTTTCAAATATGGTTACTTTTTTATACCCTTTACAGAAATGTAAAGTATACATATTCTGAATCAGTGTGGATAAAAAGTCGATTAAGCTGTCTGTCCGCCTTTGAAATACCGTTTAGTTTTTGTAAGTTAACAACTTTGTTTGTTAGACGATTGTGTTTAATATACGAGTACAACCCGCAAAAGAATAATCTGTTGATTATCTGGCGAGTAACCACAACAAAAACTACTACTTTTCTATTTCATTTCTGGAAATTTTTACGCTCGTCAATAAATCTTGGAATGTTTGTTAAACTATTGAAAATTTTATTGTTTTTATTTACTCATGTTTTTAATTGATTTTCATATTAGAGATAAAGAAAAACAAACAGCCTAAAATAAATAGTTTTTCCTTTATTGTTCAACACCATTTTGAATATAAAAAGGACGGTGGTAAGTCATTACAAATTATATATGGTATAAAAATATCGAATAAGCCTTTTCCTGTATGACTCATACAAGGATTACACGGCTGATTCCGTACACGAGTCTCAGACGACTCCCTCTTTGATGAGTTGCTTAAGAGTCTCCTAGAAGAATCAGCCCCCGTGTGAGGGATTTTGTGCATTTAGAAAATGAGCTCGCCGATGATCAAAAACACTCTTTATGAGAATCCCAGTACAGTTTTCTATAACTGAAATTGCTAGCTGAGCATTTCTGTGCTCTTTTTTACATACAGTGCATTGTACCAGAACTAGGAAAATAGATTGTGAGGAGGAGGAAAGAGGGAGTAGTGTTTGTGAACATTTGACTTGAACTTATAACAGAGAGGAAACGCGTCTGTAGGCAACTTATTCCATAGACGAAGCGTGCGACTGAAAAACGAATTCTATCTGTAATGTATTGTACGATTCCTCGGGCAATCGACCACAAATGGATGAGCTCTGGATGATGTACGCGTGTTACGTAGAAATGTGCATGTTTCGGGAACTAGATCCCTAATCCCGTCAGAGCAAAATCCATTGTAGCAACGATAGAACAGAGTAACGCACCCCACACTGAGCCGATGCTCCAGTGAGTCAATAGAGTTGGATACCCTACTGTCACCGGTAAGCTTATTCGCTCTCCCCGAAATAGACTTTGAGGTACTGGCCCAAACATGAGGGTTGTATTCCACTTTTGGTCGGATGTAGGTGGTATAAATAGTAAAGAGGTCAGATGTAGTGAAGTACATCTTACATCGTTTCAAAAACCCGAGGCATTTGAATGCTTCTTTATGGACATGAAAAATGTGTTCTGTTCAGCGAACATCACACTGTATCTTCCTTTCAAGAAGGTCAAGAGCATCCGATTCCTCAATATTTATGCACTTGCGGCCATTTGTTTGTGTGTTAATAAACAACATTGGGTCTTACGAGCGTTGACTGCGACTCTGCTTTTGCGACCTCATTCGGAGATTAATAGAAGAATAGAAGAATTCAGTGAATTGTACATATTTAGCCTCTTGGCAGCGATCTCTAACAGGCTGGGCCTATAACAGAAAGAGTGCGAGTGGCAAATGCTGCTATTATCCACGAAAGAGTGGATAGGGTTGGAAGTTTCATAGAGAAGGTCGTTAAGAAAAATAAGGAATAGGGTAGGAGAAAGAACGGAACCTTGCGGTACACCTGAATTAATCTAGAACTTTTTAGACAACTCGTATAGTGTGGCCTTTGAGAAAGCTCGATATAAACTGAGAAAAGTCATCACCGACACCAGAAGCTTGTAAGTTTAGCCAGTGGTGCACCATGCCACACTCTGTCAAACGCTTTGGAAATATCCAGCCACCTTACTTTCACCGAAATGATGGATTGAGTGGCACCATTTCTCGGAAAGGTATGATAAAAAACAATTTTATTATAATAAAATTTTCCTCTTGGTACCTCGAATATAGTCAACGCCCACAAATATAAAATCATTGTTCAGTAACGATCCTAACAGATCTATTGCTAGGCATAACATGGTCTTTCTGGCAAAGCGCATCGAGTCATCGGTACTGGTTGGTACGACCTTGACATCACCAACCACTCATGACAGTTTTTGACATGTTACTCAACATCTCGGTCTATTAGTGACCACCATAGTTTTGACCGTACCCGCCAATTTATCATGTTCCAACGCTCTTGGTCTTAACGGACCAGGTATTACGATTTTGGTACCTCGTATTAGAATATCGCCCACTGGACATAGTTCAAGTTGAAACAGGAAATATCTATTGCTATGAATTATTTTTGATGCTTTCAACCCTTTCTATTAATTAGTTCAAGTTCGGACCGGTTATACTCCTCGATCGTAATAATTGAAACTGCTCGCGGAACAGTTTCTTCGATTATTCAGCATATTCAGCTTTCAGCGTGTTGATGGAAAGACGTTTTATATTCGATTTCGCACCTTTAGTATGTACACAAAATCCCTCTTATGTAAACATGAGAATAGAGTTCTAGATGATGAGAGTGCAAAAGTGTACGAGGGAGGATTGATATTGAAGCTGCCTCGCGCTAGATGGCAGCATAAGCACAGAAAATATGGTTTTGTTTTCAAATTGCAATCTCTCATATATCAGTTGGTAAAATTTCACCCAAATTCATCGACTAATTAATTTGTTGTAGTCGTTTGCTGAAAAATTTAAAAAGTTGAATTTCATGCAGTGATTAAACTCTATTATTTGAAAGGGAAAACGGCGAAAGAAAATCTCGATAAACATTATGGTGAGTAGAGCAGACTCTACTCAAATTATATGATACAATATTGGATTGCTGAATTTAAACGCGGCCGACGAGACACTGCAACGCTGAGGCTAATATTAAGAAAATCCTCGATGTCGATCATTCGCCGGATAAAGTTGTGCTAGGAACACAACGAATTTTTGGTCGCGAATATTCGTCGCCAAAAATAAAACATATTGGTGTATATTCAAATGCACACAATCGTGGTGTTGATCGAAATTCGTCATGCTTAGTGAAAGTTGAAATAGATTTATTTTTTAATTGTTGCGTTAGCGAACGACGAATAAAGCAGTATCAGGTGACCAAGTTTCTTACATAAAAAAGGTATTTTTCACGACATAATAATTTTTATAATTTATTTTAATCCATGTAGTAAAAAATTTATGAAGTTGTTCTCAAAATATAAAGTATCTCAGATAATTTGTTCAAAAATCCCTCTTTCGGATGGAATTTATATAGATTTACTTTTAGTATGGTCACCTTAGCATTTATATAAATTTTTTTTTTCTTTGCACGAAATGTAAATAATATTCATTGATATTGTGCTTCACACGACGACTTTATACAACAAATATTTGCCGGCGAGTACGTCACGATGGGCGAAGTTTGTCGTTCGTCGCAGTTGTGTTCCTAGCATTGCGTGAGATTGTTGAAATGGTAAATATATATAAACGTGTGTACAACATTTTACATGAAAATTTGCTTATGAAAAAGCTATCGGCAAGATGGGTGCTACGTAATCACAAAGGGAACGACCTTCAGGACCCAAGTGGGCTGGAGTATCCTGCTACTTTCTGGAGAATCCAGCGGCCTGCCTACCTAACCTAACCTATGGTTGCCACGTTTGCTCAGTGTGGAACAAAAATCGAGTTCGACAGACCACTTAACAGCGGTGTTTTGGATATGATAAAGCGTAATCCAGTTTATTTTTGACGTCGATTAATAACTGCTGATGAAACGTTGAAAAAACGATCACATTTAAGAAATAAAAATTGCTCTTTCTACAAGATAGCGCACCGGTTCACACGGCATTAAATACTATGCTAAAATTAGGTGAAACACACTTCGAATTGGTTGATCATCCATCTTATAGTACAGATTTAGCTCCAAATTTGAAATAAAACGGCTCGCAGGAAAAAGACTCGTCTCAATCGAAGAAGTGATTACCGAAACCAATGCGTATTTTAAGCGTTCTCAAATTCGTCGTATTAAGTTTATTTAGCTAAGAGGAGACTATGCTGAAAAATAAATGGTTTTTGAAAAAAATTGTTTTTCCTACTCAGGTAGCTTCAATATCAATCCGCCCTCTTACTACCAAATAAATGTACTATTAGAAGTACATGACCTTAAACTGGCCGTACAACATGCTAGCACTAACTATATAAGATACAGAAACGAGAACAATAGATCTCATTCGTCGGAAATTGAGCAACTTTTGTCAGAAAAAAGAAGAGTTAGAAGGGAGTGGCAACTCCGCAGGTCTCCCCAGCTTAAAATTAGGCTACGAGAATGTGTAACCAAATTGAGAAATCTGCTTGAAATAGAAAGAATGACTTCCCTTGAATCATATTTGGAAAGTCTTGATGGCACTCCTCAATCAGACTATTCTTTGTGGAAAGCGGCAAAAGGTTTAAAAATACCCGTTAGAGGTAAGCCACCTTTGCGGACTCCAACTAGCGACTGGGCAAGAACCGAGTGGGAAGTGTCTATGATAACGATGATACCTAAGCCGGAGAAGGATCATACTAAAGTAGAATCGTACAGACCAATAAGTCTACTGCCAACAATTTCAAAACTATTTGAGAAATTGCTAATGAAAAAGTTGAGTCCAGTACTGGAAAAAATAGAATGTATTCCTGATCATCAGTTCGGTTTTAGGGCCAAACATAGTACCATCGAACAGACACACAGACTAGTTAATGTCATAAGAAAATCATTTGAAGACAAGAAGTATTGCTCTGCACTTTTCATTCACGTTTCCCAAGCTTTTGACAAAGTGTGGCATGACGGTTTAATGCACAAAATAAAACTAAACTTTCCTGCGAACACCCACAAACTTTTTGAAAATTATTTGTATGGACGTAAATTTATCGTTAAGGAAGGTGACTTTTATAGCCCTATTCAACCAATCGACGCAGGCGTCCCACAAGGCAGCATACTAGGCCCTACCTTATACTTGATTTATGCTTCTGACATGCCAACAAGCGATAAAATTCATACATCCACGTTTGCAGACGATACGGCTTTTTTCAGTGTACATGAAAACCACCAAACAGCTTCACAAAATTTGCAGGACCATATTTACAATTTAGAGAAATGGTTAAAACTCTGGAAAATCAAAGTCACGTTCACACTGCGTAAAAATACATGCCCGTCAATAAAAATTAATAATCAAATAATTTCACAACACAGTGACGTCAAATATCTCGGTATTCACCTCGACCGTCGACTAACTTGGAAGAAACACATTGACGCAAAAACAACCCAGATGAAATTAAAAGCCGCGCAATTGAATTGGCTCATCGGCAGAAATTCCACCCTGAGCTTAGACTGCAAACTTTTGCTGTATAACGCGATCCTAAAGCCAATATGGTGCTATGGAATTCAACTATGGGGCACCGCCTCCGCATCGAATATTGGAAAAATTCAAAGGCGTCAAAACAGCGTTCTACGTACGATTACAGCAGCCCCATGGGATGTAAAAAATTCTCGAATTCACAAGGACCTAAACGTACCTTTAGTAAAAGATGAATTTGCCAAATATGCTGGAAGGTATATAACCAAACTTGAAATCCACCCAAATCCACTTGCTCGAGACATCCTTACCTTTGGTGGTCACATACGATTAAAAAGAAGGGACACCCTGGCTTCCATTCGGGAGTATAACAGATGATGTCCTGTGGCACGGTATTCTGATACATTCGCTGAATCATAATTTCTTGTCTAGCATTGGCTGAACTTAAAGAAAATTTTTTAGTTATTAAGATTTGAATAATTGTTGTTAGTTCTTCTTGAAGATTCAACAAATAAATAAAAATTGATAAAAAAAAAAAAGAAGTACATGACCACCTTTTCATGCCCTTGTGATTTCGTTGATATACTTATTAAGTTTATTCAACACCGATAAATATTTGTTTAAAATGATTTATTACAGCAAATGCTTTTCCTATTGACATTTTTTAATTCAATTTTATTTAAGACAAACATTTGCTTTGCTCTAAACTATGACTACACAAAATCATGTCAAGATATTTATTTTTAAAGTTTTATGATCACACATTGCTATAAGCTTCTGCGTGTTTCTATTTTTTTATCACTGAATTTTCTCCACCATCTGAAACTGATCATCAGCATTTGCCTGCCAAAAAGACACGAAAAGTCACATAATTTAAGCACATGTCATTAAAGTATGATTGTTGAAAATGTTAAGTTGGAAATTCTATTTTCTTTTTGATTTTATTTTGAGTAAAAAGAATTTTTGGTAATAAAATTTTGTAACACATTCGTGAGACTTCAAACGTTTGTCGTTGAAACCAGACGTGCGCACATATTTGTAAAGTGTCAAACAGGCTGTAATATGAAGAGTGAAAAGGTATTTGCGGCTGTTGTTTTACGATCTTTTGTTTTCCTTTAGTTTCGTCTGCTTATCATTATGAACAAAAGAAATTCCTAAAGTATTAGGAGATTTTCTTTTTTATAATTTTTTTTTTCAGCGATTTAATTAAACAATCTTGAAAAGAAATTTTGAAATTATCACGTCGTCGCTTTGTCTGGTTTTAAAGAATATTTTTAATGACCACACTCAAATCTCTTTGCTCATTGTTTTTATGTCTGTACATATATTTTTTAATGGAAGTGTGTACAAAAATTAAATGAACTATTAGCACATCAGCCATCGCATTAAAATACAATTATTTTTTTTTTTTAACAAATTTAACTTTCATGTTTTACGTTCAGATAACAATGAACGCCGGAGTGAACACCGCCGCTGCCGCTTGAAGCAAAGTAATAAAGATTTTTAGATTATAAGCAACTTTTAGCTGATAATGAGATGCTTTTGCAATTATTTCGTTGAATGCACAGTACGAATTGTTTTTGTTTTCTTTTTCAACTTTCAAAAAGAGTTTCCCAATCACCGCAGCTAAAATTACATACAAATCTGATGCAAACATTTTTTATAGTTTCTTTGTGTTTTTTTTTTTTTGTGTTTAATATTTTGTTTTTTCCAACACATGCCACATGTTTGTAAAACAAACAAAAAACTTAATGAGTCATAATTTGTACTTCACAGTTTGCTTTTAATGCAATAAAAAGTATTTAAACGTGGCAGAAAAATCAGCAAGATTTCGTTTTCGCTTTTTCGGAATACATTGCTGTAATCTTTAAGGTGATATTTAAGCTATGTACACACGGTTGTCAGATGTTAAAATATTGTAAGATCTGGCAACATGCCGACAGTGTAATGACAGTGAAAAATTGTCCCGCAGAAGTAAATTGTGTGTTCAGACGATCGTAAGAAAATTTTACAATTTCATTGTCAGACTATGGTTTGACAAATAATTCATCTGACAACTGTCAGTTCACTCGGTTGTCAGATGTTAGATGAAAAAAATTGCCAGACATGTTGTAAGGCATTGCCTCTTATGTTTGGCAGTGTTGCCCATCAAACTTTTTTCTGACAATGATGCCATTGTCAGGTGCATTAATTTTATACATCTGACAATTAAAACTGAGCTTACAATACCAGCCAATGCCTGACAATATTGTCGTCTTACAATTGACTGACAATGGTTTTTCTGACAACGTTGCTAGTTAAAAATTGTCAGTTCACACGATTGTAATACATTTTCAGACAATTTTACTCGCAATATTGTAAGATCTGACAACCGGGTGTACGTAGCTTTAGTGTCCACACCTGCGCTAATATTTAAGATGAGAACGTCAAATTCGATCGCTCATAGAATTCTGTTACGTGTAGACAGTGTTGTCAACTATTTATAACACAAAAGCGCCGTAACTTTATACAAAAACCTCCTACATTACCAGAACTGCATTAAGGTAAAAAAAACTTGTTTCATAGAAAAATTGGATTTAACTATATATTGGGTATATATGGACCGATATCGGAAATTTTCATTTTCTTTATAGTAGTATCCTCCTTTTACTGCCGGAACTGCTTTTAAGCAAACAAATTTTTTTTATGAACAAATTGGTTCTGACTATATCTCGGGTATATATGGTCCGCTATCGGAAATTTCCATTTTCTGTATTTTAGTAACCTCCTTTTATAACCAGAGATGCTTTTCAGCAAACAAAATTGTTTTAGTTCGCGTACGCGTCATTTCCATTATAAAATCGGTTTACGCTATATCTCGGGTGTATTTGGACCGATATTGGAAACTTTCATTTTCTGTATTTCAGGAACCTCCTTTTATAGAGTTGCTTTTCAGCAAAACGAATTGTTCCATTATAAAATCGGTTATTTATTTATTATTTAAAATTATTTAAATAAAATTATCAAAATAAAACTATTTTTAAAAGTGAAAAAATTTTTTTTGTCATGGTAAGGATTCTTTCAATCAACTCTGTAGTGTTAATTTCTTCCTTTCTGGATTGACTGCCTCAATTTTAGTAGCACTGCAGAATGGCAATACTGATCAAAACTTCCAAAGATCATACAACTTTCGAGTTTCATTGGTGCGGATTCATGTGCCTTTTACGCGTTTTGATTAAATTTATTTTGAAGGTTATAAATATTTTTTCCCATTTGTAAATGACTAGTGTGGCCAGCTTTGTTTTAGTAATTTTTTAAGGAGCGGGATCACAAGTTGGAAACACAAATTACAAAACTGCTCTTTTGGTTGTTTTTCTACTTTAATTTGTACTGATGAACAAGGAACAACCTTAACATATGAAAATCATGTCAGCAAATGATGAGTGTTTTACAAAAAAAAAAAAAAAACTTTTATATAAAAAATCCATAAAAGTGCATTTTGTGGCATGTGTCGCTTAATGCTTCTACTCACTGCTAATTAAAATAAAACGCCAAAGTCGATTTTGAGGTAAGACCTGCTGAAAACTTGTAGTGGAAAATGAAAAATACAAACAACACATTTCAACTAAATAGTAAAATGTGAAGGGTATAAAAAAGCATTAAGACTAACACCCTCTCCAAAAAAAAAAAACTCTTAAGTAATTTGTGATTACCCAACAACATTTTTCTCGCAGTAAAACGAGAGTAAATAAAGAAATAAAATTATTATTGAAAGCCGGGGCACATAGAATCCGTCGTACGTTAAGAGTTGCCTTTTACAACTGACAACTAAGTTAAAATACATGTAGACTTATGAGTTTTGTCACATTCCGTACTTCTCTGTCAACCCTGTACTTTCCAAAGTAATGGAAAGTGTGGTTAAGTACCACTTTGTGAGGTACCGAGAATCGTATTAATTACTTTGCGAGCGCCAATACGGATTTCATAAGGGTCGCTCTGCTTTCGTTCTTTTGGCATATCTTACCGAGAAATGGTGTCACTCAATCCAGCATTTCGGTGAAAGTAAAGTGGTGGCTCTGGATATCTCCAAAGCATATGACAGAGTGTTGCATGCTGCACTACTAGCATTACTTACTGCTTTTGGTGGCGGTGAGAGCTTTTCGCGGTTTATATCGAGCTCGATATAACATCTATAACAACTCGTATTGTTTCATGATACAGTTATCAAGATTCTAGATTCTTAGAATGAAGTACCAAAAGTGAGTATTGGCTATTAATTCGTTTTTAGCCAAGTTTTTATTACTATTACGCTTATTGTACTATTACTTTGCCTCCAGGTACATGTACCTAAACAAACCCAAAGTGAAAAATGAGTTGAAGGAACCATTTTCAGAAGAAATTTTATGTACTAAATATTGTTTAAAACCAATTTAATAAAATAACATAGTACAATAATGCGTACATACTCGTAACTCTTAAATATAGTATATAGGAATATAGTATATAAAAGGAACTTATTTTGGTTAAATAAAATCTTATTTTTAAAAGTGTGTTATGAACTAAAAACACTTGGAATATATACCTATGAAATTAACTTCATATTTGTACGCCAAAATATTAGCTGTTATTGATGTAAAAGCTGTAGTTTTTTATCAAAGACAAACACGAATTGTTTTGCTATATTTTACCGCATTGAAATATGTGTTTTACTTAAAAACGATTGATTTTACTAACCGACGACTTACTATAACCAAATTGATGGTTTTGACGATTTTTTCTCCCGTATTTGACGATTTTCAAAAATTTTTAATTAACATGTGGCATCAATAAGACCGTGCCGCATCGCATACAGGATTGCAATGGAATCACTGCGAGTAGTACATCTTCCCGGCGGGCAAACTTTATAAGGTTAGTGGTTTCAGAATCTATGTTCTGCCAAAGCCACCAACTGCCAAATAACTAGAACATCTAAAACGTCATTTATTTAATGAATCAATTGTGATCTACGAATATGGATCGTTTAACATCTGAAGAATGCGAAAGTTACTGCAAAAATTAAAAAGACTGGCAGCGTTACAAATGTGGTTCGAAACATCTCTTTTGTTCGTGAAAGTGTGGCAAAAAGTGACGCTGTCAATTAAGAGGACTTTGACCTTATGATAAACGACTTTTCTCAAATTATAGATTAGAGAAGATATTGCAACAATAAGACAGTATCGGGAGACACACAATACGCGTGGTTTGGCTTTATGAGAGAAGTTTCCGAAGCACGTAAGTTTCAAAGTCAATTGACTATTTGCACTGTAGGACTCTCTTTGTAGCATAATTTCCTAATGCTGAAACATTTTAGATCATCTTGTCGAGATACCGCCCAGTATATCCGAAAAAGTGGTCGAAAGCTACTTCAGAAATATCTACAGCAGACACCAACCTGCAGGCGGCCACTTAAGTTGCATTGCATAGAGTCGCTGCCGAAGCGTACTATAAAACAAAATGTAATAACTTTTTTATTTAAAAGGGGTTTCCTTCGGGCCTCAATATGGTCAGATGAAATTAAAATAATTTTTTTATATTTTTTTCCCAACGTTTCGTTACCTTTATTCTAGCATCATCAGGAGTATAAATCAATAGTATCTGTTGAGTATTTGAAACATACATATACAAATAATACAACATTAAACTGACTACAAATAAATAATATAGAATTTTCTCAATGTTGAACTTACAATTATTTTATGGTTTTTCATGAAACTGGCGGCCTGTACAACCTAACCTAACTAACCTAACTTATCGAGTCAAACAAGAAGTGTAAAAAACGAAACCTAGGAGTTTGACTGGATTGATTTAACTTTAGTTTTGAAATGGAAAACTGAAGAGTCCTGTATTTTCTCAATGTATAGAAGAAAATTCATTATAGTTATGATGCTAATGTAGATATACTTTTATATATTATATATTTTGCTATCATGCCAGGACTTGTACTTGCTTAACTTTAAATAATATTAATTCCATTTTTTTATACTTAATAGAGGAAATTCAGCTTTTGTAACATTTTGCAGTATCAGTTGGAATACATGACAACACACGGCTGGCATTAGTTTGCATAAAAACAAAACATTTTGCTGGGAAATCAAACCAACACATCCACACACACACTGACAACCAACCAAAATCGAATACAGAGTGAAGCGAAAAAAAACTATCCATCCCCTGTATTCATTTGCCGTTATTTGATATTCGAACGAAGAAGGTGGAACGGGAAAAACTCTTTGGGGATTTGAGCTGTTTGTAGACAAAAATTAAGGTGAGGTGGTAGTGGTAGTGGCAGTTGCAGCAACAAAGTTATCCCCTGCTATAATGCACAACAAGAAGAACAACTGTTCTTCTGATGATGGACTTAAAAGCATTCATAGCATATGAGCATACATTTTCATTTGCCCAAAAAAGCTTAACGTCAATAAGTCAGTTCGTGTCTCAATTCAATGGATTTTTCGTTTAACAAATTCAAAAAAATAAAATAAAAAGGGGGAGTGGAGTGCAAATTTGTGTTTTTGTTTGAAACTTAATCAAAAAACCGTATGTCATTCTTTTTCACAGTCTTCCTCTTGTCATGTTTAATGGCTGGATTATGAATTCATGACATATTAAAGTACTGCTCGCTGTCTGTGTGCCTGACTTGTCTATGAGCTGGCATGAGAACTAGAATGTTTATATAAAAATTTTTACTAATTAAATGGTATTTAGTTACACAACAAATGCCTAATTAAAGACAAATATGTTATAAATGTTAAGTAATCATAAAACCAGGTTTTATTTCTGTTTTGTTTGGCCTCGCTGTTACTATTTTTATTTTTCGATAAAGTTTATTTAACACAAGTAAACTAATTTTTTAGGAACTAAATCGGATTATGAAAGCCATAATACTACACAGAAGAGAAAAAAATTTTAATTTGTTATATAAATTAAGCACGTGCTTGCCGAAGAATCAATTAATATATTAATTGGGATAATTAAAGATTAAACAAATCAATTAAAATTTTAATGAAAATAATTTAAAGCTAAGTAGAATAATAAAGTTATTATTTTAAATATTTGAGGATTAAGCACATCAATTTAATGCAGTTTAAAACCAGATAGAAGTGTCTGTATGAAATTTATTCAACCCAATCAAACATTACATGAGATTTGTGGCATGCTCCTCTCCTACCTAAATTCAGTATTGATTGATCCATTATGGTACACGCATTGCGGTACGACTTCACAGCGCCTTAGGTAATTTATTGGTAATATTTTAAGGAGTAAAAGCCACCAACATTTTTACTTGTGCTTCAGTTTCTTTAAATCATTTCTCCAAAATTTAAATTAAATAAATATTAAATCGTAAATATATCAGCAAACTGAAGAGTTACGCGAAGTACCATTACATAAATATTCAGTTCCTAGTGTGGTTTAAGAGCAGGCAGGTTTAAAAATAGGTCAAAAAGACCAGATACGGATACAGAATACTACTAAAAAATTATAAATAGCTTGTTTTCTATGTTTCCCAGCTATGTATATGTCAACATTTCATAGGAACTACCCTAATCATCAGTAGACTTTGGAAATTTTTGAAAGATATTCTCAAACATTCAACTTTATATCCCAACAATCTAAATAAATTGTTGAGAATTTAAAAAGAAAAATGCTCTAATAATATCCGTCAAAACACAAAAAACAAGCTTTTCTATTTATAAACGTCTCTAACATTTTGTTACACCTTTCTTTGAATTTTTGTTTGAATACAGAATACTATTAAAATGTAATAATAACTCTTTATTTTTCGAAACTAAAGCTCTTTCGGCAAATTTGTAAATTATATTAGCAACATTTGGTTTCACGAGGTGGTGTTATTATTATTTATTGTTATTTGAATAGAGTGTGGGCCAAAACGGGCTCTTACACTGCGTACATTGTTAGTCTAATGTACTTTCCCTTATCTCCTTACGAGCTAAGTACATCAAGAATCCGAGCTAACCTCTTCAATGTGAGCTCAGCTAGCTGGAGTCTGTATCTCCTATGGCCCAACGCCCCACAGTAGGGGATTAAGTGTTCCACTGACTCCTCCTCCTTCTTTACCGCAAAATCTGCAAATGTCTGCATTAGAAATACCTAAAGGTGGTGGATTTACACTCTAGGCTATCCAAGAATTAACTTAGGTTTTTCAGTGATATCCTAAAACCTTATCTAGGGTTGATTGGCAGAACGCGGATCAGCAGGCATTAGGTGGTTCTGTTTTACAGACCATTTTACTGATTATCTGGGGAATCATATATAGGAGGATTACAAGGACCAAGGTCTTCAGCAATGGATTTGTTCATATGGCTACATTAGTGCAAACGATTTACATCAGCACCTGCCTTTATGGCCTTATCTGATTATGGAGCAATACCACGGAGTGAATTATTCACGGTTCACCAGCGCCCCCTTATGGCTAACTAGGCTTACACGGGTAGCAATTTTTGCCATATGTTTGTAGTCATATGAGCAGCTTCTTGTTGAGGAGTTCGGGCCTTCTAATCTCTCCTGTATGCAATTTTCCAGCAATCAATGGAAGACAAGGCGTAATGAGTTGGTAGGCCGAAGACCACTAAGAGCATCAACCCTTAAGCCAACTCACCCATCAACCACCACCACTGGTTCCTTACAGTACAGGTACCTGTTGTAAATACAACAGACCCTCGGGAGGTTGTTAGTCCCCGAAAAAAGCCACACACCAAACAATTATCAGGGATATTAACTCACACTTCGGCGTTTTAGATTTAAACCACAGCCAGAACGTTTCACCATTTTCAGCCCGGGTTGAACTGCAAGCAGAATCCCCCGGCGGCAATGTTGATCCCCGTTCTGCCAATTTATGCCCTTGGTAAGGGTTTCGGAAGCCAACACGACATAAGTCATGCGGCTTCCTATAGTTTTATTTGCTACAACAAACGAGGGACCCCTTCCCCTCTTCACCCGAAAAACAGAGTGCCCTGCTTAGGAATACGCCAAGACAAAACCATGTCGTCTGTTACCTCAAAAACATTGCGTCTGTAGAAAACATGAGCAAAGTCGGCTGACAAAATTTCAAATAGAGCTTGTTCTATTTTGTTATGTTTGAACATCTGACATTAGAACTCTATGGATTGCGAATAATTCAGCGGCCGTGTTTGAGCGGTAGAAGTAGTCGGCTTGAGGTAATTTTAACGCATTAATATTTTAATATGTTTTAAATAATTATTTTAATGTTTTTTATTTAAATATATAATATTAATAATAAGAAGCATAGGCAATGTCAGACGTAAATGTACTTGTAGTGTTTCGTCTTCCGTCCTGTGCACACGTCTTTGTTACTACTGTCCTTATTTTCTATATTCGTTATTAATTTCGTATTAAACTAATTTGCACCGGAATAGATAGCAAACTGTGTACACGTGTTTTTTTTTTTTTTTGTCGCTTTTTACCGTGGTCCGTATATTCTGTTTATGAGCATATTCTGGTGCAAATTACGCCGGAATAGGTAGCAACATGTGAACACGTTTTTTCTCTCTCTTTTTTACCGTTTTGCATATTTTCTTTATATGTTCATTATTAATTTCTTTTGAATGTACTTAATTGTCTTGTAGTGTGGAAGATGTTGGACTAGATTTTGTTAGTCTGAGAAATGCCGAAGGTATATACACTGGGCACTGATCAGTTTTAACTAATTTAATTCTAACATTTTATATGCTGCAATAGGGATTGTTTTGGTTTTTCGTGTTGTTATTGTTCCACAAACACTACTCCCTCTTTCCTCCTCCGCATAAACTATTTTCCTAGTTCCAGTACAATGCACTGCATATGTAGGGGTCATCCCCTGAGTATTGGTCCAAGATAAAAAAAAATATTTTAAAAACCGTCTGCAAAAATGAAAGACATGAAAAAATACATGAGGAATTACATATTAAAAAAACAGACGTAAAAACATGTCGTCTGTGGGTGCTTTTACTGAACAAACAGAACGTACTAGTTCAGCCCATACATTAGTTAATCGAATCGTTCAATTAAACCAACTCGTGCCTAAAACGCTAAACTACAAAACTCTATTTGTGTTTCTTACAAACATTACAGAAAGTTTCAACAAAACTTCATAAAATTTTAGATACAAAAAATGTTCTTATTAGAACTGAACTGCGTCTACACATCTGCCACAAAAAAAAGTCTTAGAGATCCTTTTTTTATCTACAATATTATTAACAAAATTGCAATCTCGTTAATGGCCGTGGGTGGTTTATTGTCATTCTTATATCACACATTGTGGTCTCATTGTGTTTAAACAACAAGTAAAGTCGCATGAACCAAACAATTTACCAACTGTTAATTTAAGAAATGACTTTTGTTAGCAAACAAATATCTTTCATCCCCATTTTGGGATCGTCTTTTTTTTTCGTTTTCTGTTTTGAATACACAAAGATCCACCTCGCCATATAAAAATGATGTCAACTTCAACTCGCCACTCACTCCAACGAGGGGGGAACTGAGATTGTATGCCTTTAAAACTTAAATCTAATATGAGCAACAGCAATAAAGCGTTACGCCATGTAACTTTGTTATGCGCCATCAATCTTGATTAGACGTGATTTCTGGTGTTTCATTAAGGAAAAGTATAAAAGGAACAACGAATAAAAATATTATAGTGGGCCAAAACAAATAGGGGTGGCTTAAAAGCAGCTAAATAGAACACGTGTACAATGGGGTCATACTGTTTGACTCTTTAAGAAAATTAAGAAATTCATAAGAATTGATTTAAAGGAAAACGAAATAAGTAATAATCAAATGAATGCCTTTTTTCATAAATATTTGCCATTTGTTTAAATTTCGTATTCGTTTGCGTTTTGCTCAACAGCAAAACAATGAATTGAAATTTATGAATAGTTTCGATTACTAAATGGCTTGAGGGCAATGTCAACTTTACCTACATGAGTAGTTTATGACTATTTTGTAATTTACAATCATTATTTAACCAAAAAAATACAACTTGTATAACATAAACAAAAATACACTCATACATATATTTATACATATCTAAGGTTATTTTAAAGTTGCAGTTTTCAATATCCACTTCAATGTGTAGCAGGATTGCCAGGGCAATGCAAGCAGACGACAGAGTTAAAGAAATTATAGCGCTCCTTTATTGCAACATAGTAGTATCTCAAAAAATGAACTTTTCAAGTTAGCAATGCAGAACTGTTAACAGTACTAGCTTTGATGTTGTACCAAAAATTTATTCGAATTACTTGCAAACTGTTTGGTCGACTTCTTAAACGCAAGTTGCAATGCATAATTTAAAAAATGCGTACACTGAAAAAATTTTGTTCTGAAATTCTCTGAATTTTGACATTACTTTTATGAATTTTTTCATTATTTTTCAACCATTGTAACTTTTCATAGAAATAATGAAACAAATTTCATTAGATTATTTTAATGAAAACCTTCATAAAAGTAATGAAACATTTTAATAAGAAACATGACTTATTTTCATTAAAAGTATGAAAGAAAAATCATATGATTAGAAATAATTTCTCTAGATCAAAGAATCAATTTCATAAAGCACATGAAAACTGTACATTAAATTAATGAAAAAGTAACATTTATTTAATGAAATAACTTCTTTGTACTAATGTAATATATTCATTAAAAATATCAAATTCCTTCATAAGGTCAATGAAGTTATTTCATTTATCTAATTTTATTGTTCATTGAGCACCTGAAAAATTAACATTAAATCAATGAAATATTTACATTTGTTTAATGAAATAATATCATAACACACATTATAAAATATGTTCACACATGTACGTAATAAGATCAATGGAATTATTTCATTTATTCATTGATACTTTATTTCATTACACAAACAACACTATCCCTTGCTTTTGTGAAATTGTACCTAATTATGTTGTGTTGAACAAGTATTCACCAAATAAAACAGATTTTATTAATTCAAATGACTTCAGTACACTGGTATTTAAATTTTTTAAGCTGGTTTGAGTACATACACATATGTACATACATGCCCAAGTTCGGTAGCCAGAAATTTATTTGTCATTGATCCGATGAATTCTATTCCATTGGAATTATGAAACTCATAAAACTGACACTTTAATAAAAAAAACTTGACATTTTTTATACTGTAGCTTAAGATTAATAAATGCCCATTTACCTATATCTTACCAAAAGTCAAAGAATTAAAAAAAAAAAATTAAAATTTGTTGTAGTCATAAATCCAATGATTTTTTTTTTAATGAAACTATGAAACTTAATGAAACCATTCTGATGGAACTATTTCATAATATAAATATATGAGGTTTCATGCATATTGTGAAAAGTTTTCATTGGATTAATGAAAAATATTTAATGAAATAGTTTCATTAAATATATTTCTTTTTTTATCCATTTTTTATTTATTTGTTGAATCTTCAAGAAGAACAACAATTATTCAAATTTTAATAACTAAAAAATTTTCTTTAAGTCCAGCCAATGCTAGACAAAAAATTATGATTCAGCGAATGTATCAGAATACCGTGTCACAGGACATCATCTGTTATGCTCCCGAATGGAAGCCAGGGTGTCCCTTCTTTTTAATCGTATGTGACCACCAAAGGTAAGGATGTCTCGAGCAAGTGGATTTGGGTGGATTTCAAGTTTGGTTATATACCTTCCAGCATATTTGGCAAATTCATCTTTTACTAAAGGTACGTTTAGGTCCTTGTGAATTCGAGAATTTTTTACATCCCATGGGGCTGCTGTAATCGTACGTAGAACGCTGTTTTGACGCCTTTGAATTTTTCCAATATTCGATGCGGAGGCCCATTAAATATATGACGCATAACTCTTTCAGTGTATGCAATGCTAAACATGTCTTAAGTACAACCTTGCGTTGTAGAGAAATTTTTTGCATTTTATCGGCATTTAGAAACGTCATACATAAAACAAATATCAAACACATGTTATAAAATTCAATAAAATTTTGTGGAAAAATTAAGGTAACACAAAATTATTTACCCATTTTGTTGGCAAGTGCTGAGAAATTATCTCAGGCTAAACCTTCAAAAATATTTAGTTGCTAAAGAAACTTATTAAAAAGGAAGAAGGAAGAGACACCTTTTATTAAGATCCCGAGAAGAAAAGCGATCAAAAATGAAAATGTTTGCATAAAAAATAAAAATGACAGCTGATACTCATTAAAATGAGTTGCCAAACGATTAGGAACATTGAAGGTTGCCAGAAAGTTTACGTGGGCGTTTACGAAGTGTATGGATTGTAAATATGTATTGCAACTTGCATTTATTAAGTCGGCCTTTCCTTTATGAGATATTTCCTAAAAAAGAATTCTAAGACTTGCATGGAAACTAAAAAATTTGAAATGCGTTTTTCTCGAAATGAGCTTTTTTTTAGTTATGACTATGTTGCAATAAAGGAGCGATATATGAAATGAAAAATATTTTAGAATATTTTGATAAAACAATGAAAAAATAGTTTATAGCAAACAAATAATTAACTTATTAAGAAGTTATCATGAAAATGAGGAGAGAATAATATAGGGACCAAAAAAAGTATTCACCGGAGGTTTAAAGCAATAGTCTTTTCTTTTACGACGATTCTATCATATTATAGGACAAAAAGCTGTAGAATATTGCGATTTTTTCACTGTAGACGAGAAATGTGCTCAACAAGTTTAAGTCTAAGATTGAAAGCAAAATATTTTTAGGTTATGTTAAACTTCTAACTCTGCAACCACTGCAAAATTTTCAAATTAACTTGAAATTTACTTTATTCAAAAAACAATCCTCTGGCATTGTAATCTAAATGTGTCTTCTAGCAGTCTAATCTGTAGGCCGAATTTTCAATGACTTTTTCCAACCATCAAACGTTTCGGGCTTACCGGCGAAGACTAGCTAGTTCGTATCGCTCCTCTATTGCAACATAGTCATATATCAAAAAATTAGCTTTTTGAGTTAAGAATGCAGAATTGTTAACAGTACTACCTTTCATGTTGTGTCAAAAATTTATTCAAATTACTTTCAAACTGTTTCCTTTAAAAAAGTTACTTTAAAAAAAGTACTTTTAAACAATAATTTTTTTTTTTGTAGAATCGTGAATTGGAGCTTTGAACCGAGTTAAGATTACTGCAACTCACAATTAACAAAACGATGGCAACATTTTGCTCAACAGCAACCTACAACATAAGGCTAACAGTAAAAATAAAAAAATAAAAATCAATAGACATGAACGAAAACATTGTAGTTGAACACCTTATTGCAACGGACTTCTCACTGGCAATTTCAATAAACAATAAATCCATTTAAATTTAGCCCCAAAATCCATGTAAGTAAACCCAAAAGGTGAGCTGAAACATTTCGTTTAGAATCAAGAACAAACAAATGAATTGTTTTCGTTTCACCAATAAATATGTCAAAAAAATATACAAAGTATTGACAAGAGTGGTTTGAGCTGCAACAAAAAAGTTCTAGTTCCTGAATAGAGGTGGGTCTGATCATGCTCACAAATATACATATGTATGTATATTAACATACACACTCGTATGTATAAATATGCAAAAGATCACAGCCATGATCACATAAAAATAACTATCTAAGTTTTCATAATTTTCCCTTAGACATTGAGAAGAGTAAACTCCTTGGCAATAAGTGATTTTCTGCGAAAAAAAAATCAAAAATAACAACAAACGTGGATTTAGTGCTTTTAATAGAAATTTATGACATTTTCTTATAAAATTGCAGCCTAAAGGCAGCGAGCCGCAAAAAAAAGTCTGCCACATTTGCCAAAGTAACAAAATCCATGCATTCGTTAAATAGTGTTGAAATTATGAGTCTCCATTGTGCCCGAAGTTGAAATAAACTCCATTCATTTTTTTTTTATTTGGAGTCGTAAATTTTACGCTCTCACTGACGGTGATCTTTGGGCAGCAAGTCAAGTCATATGGTTGAATTTGTTTTACATTAGTTGCAGTTTAAAGAGAATTAGATTTGTATTTGTAAGTACAAACGTGAAAATAATTTTTATGTATTTATTTGAAATTCGTATTTTCGCCTGTTACGAGTAAATGTGTTTATTAGAAATAACATATTTTATGATTGGCGATTATAAAAGCTGTTTACGTTTTAAACTTTTTATGGCAACTTTCAGGACAATAGTATATTAAAATGCCTTAAGGATAAAAAGGTAATACTGTAGTAAATAAGACTTGGAAAATTTGTAATATGGAGACAAATCTAAGCTCATCGGACTAATGTTTTTTATGCTGGGTACTGCATTGCAGCTCGATTTGAAATTAAAATGGCAAGTAAATTCTTTTTGATATACGTACTCGTATGTAAGCTCCCTAAATTCACCATAATTCCAGATGAGCTTTACTGACTTAATGTCCCAAAATCGAAGTTTTGTGACATTGATGTAAATCAGTAAAACATTTGGGTAGGTCAACTTCACAAAGTGAGCTTGCCAACATTTACGACCACTGTGTTGTGCAAATCACATATAGGCTGATATTATTTAAGAATATGTTATATGGTCATGCTGACAAACTCCATACTGAGGATTTTTCCTCCAATAGGCAATTATCTACACCTCCACAGAAGCCAAGACACTTCGGCTGGTAGCACAAAATCCATTAAGAGTATTTATTCAAATTCACTTTAAAATGCACCATCAGCCAGTTTCTTACATTACAGAATATAGCATGCCTAGGACCTATTGGGTCCCACAAACGAAATTATGCATCATAGTTAACAGGTAGATACTATTTCTCGCCTTACAATGTATGTCAAGCAGGAGGTGTAAAAAACGATTATTTATTTTTATTATTATTGGATAGGATATGGCCCTCATCGTCCATTTGCTCTGAGACCAATATTGATCTATTGTGCGTCTCCTTGCCCCAGTATGAGTTGAGTATGTCAAGAAAACGGATAAGTTCTTTCATTGGGAGTGATATTAGGTCACATTCACTTAATATATAGCTTGTAGTATCCTATATCTTCTATGTCCCAGTGCTCCACAGTGGGTGAGTAAGTGCTCCCTTGATTCCTCTTAATCACCGCAGAATCTGCAAACGTCTGTGCTGGAAATGCCCAGGCTGTGCAGGTGCTTAAGGGAGATACAATGACTTGTAAGTGCACCTGTCAATGTTCGGAGACTTCTCCTGTCCAGTTTTAGAGCACGTTCGGCCCTCTTTTTATCAAAGTTTAGAAATTTTTTGAAGTGTTCAAGACCAGCTGTCTCGTTCCAATGTCGTTCAACGATGGACTCCTTCCATTTCTTTGTCTCCTCATTCAGGAGACCCTTATTGAAGCAAAAAGTTGGAGTGCTCATTTTTTGGCATAAATGTCAGACATTTCATTGCCGTGATGCCCTTCATGTCCTCGCAAGCCAGAACCAGGTCACCCTGATAAAAAACGATACTGAAACAATAATTCTGGTGATCCTGTCATCAGGTCAGAAACCTGTAATGTGTGGCACAAGTAGTGATGGTTAGGCCTGGAATTGGTTATGGGTTTATGTTCTTTATGGGATTCGGCCTACCAAATCATGAAGGTGATATTCCATTGACTGTTTGGGGAATTGCTTACTGGAGGAACTAGTGGCCTGAATGCTTCCCGCTGTCGTCTAAATCTAAAATCGCAGAGATAACTATGATGGCCGCTTATTAGCAACTTGTGGTGATGGTTAGGTGAGTGAAGTAGTTAAGCGCTGATGCTCTTAATGGGATTCGGCCTACCAACTCATAGAGCTTTGTATTCTACTTACAGCCAGGGAAATTGCATACAAGAGAGATTAGAGGGCCCGAGGTCTTCAGCACGGGGTTTGTCTATATGGCCACAAATATATGACAAAAGATGCCATCTGTATGAGCTTTTCAAATCATACATATGGGGTAGAGTTGCAAAACTATCGATAGTCGGCGCATTCGATAGTTTCGATAGTATATTTTAAAACTATCGATGGTTTCAATAGTATTGAACTCTGTATTACCAGTAGCAAAAAACTGTCACATGCCGTAGCGCTGCCAACTTATAAACGTTAATGCACCTTGACTCCTATATACAGGTTGGCTGATGAAAGCTGTTACCAAAAAAAACGCAATAACTTATTTAATATATTTTTTATAGATTGATCTTTAAATTTAACTAAAATGGAGAAATGGGACAATGAAACAAGAATTTAGATAGTGCAACGCATTCACGCTTTAGAGTCCGTTGTTTCCGTCCAAAGAGAATATAGGCGCACGTTTGGTGGCACTCCTCCTACCAGATAGACTGTAATGAGGCTCGTGAGAAGTTTCGCCAAGCGTGGCACAATCGCAAGAAAATCTTATCATCGAGATCCCTCAGAGCGGATGCAGGAAACCATCGCTGCTGCCATACAGTTCAATCCTAGAGTGTCGACAAGGAGCTTATCTGCTCAAATGGGTGTCAGCAAACAGTCACTGCAGACATTTTTGCACCAAAATTAAAAGTTATTTCCATATAAAATTCAATTAACAAACAAACTGAACCCTAGAGAGTTCCGGATTCGCTTGGAATTTTGTGAGAAGATCATTCAAATGGTGTCAGAGGATGAAAACGTCTTAAGCTGCATTTTTAACAAACTGAAGTAACGAATATGGAGTAATTCTAACCCACAGATACTCAATCAGATGCAATTACATCCACTTCGCATCACAGTGTGGTGTGCAGTTTCTTCAGGGTTTATTGTCAAGCCTTACTTTTTCGAAGAAAGCGGTCTTACTGTTACGGTCAATGAAGACCGTTACTTAAAGATGTTCAAAGAGGTTTTTATGTCCATTGGCTGTGTTCAGTAACTTTGGCGAGAAGTTTTCGCGTCGAAAGCTTGTAAAACAAATTATTCCATCGTTTCTCGAAGATTGAGAAAAAACTGCGTCTGTAACTCATATCGAAAACTATCCGAAATGATTACGTCGTTAGAAATGTCAGAAAATATAAAACAAAGCCAACATGCAATTTAAAAAAATGAGAGTGCCAGCCACAATTGGTACCGTTGTCGACCAAAAATTACTAAAGCTAAGAAATTTTGTTCGACAGCGTCATATTATAACCGCCGGCTATTCTACAAAGTATATGGTTGGGCTCTAATGTTTACATTTTATTTACAAATACATACATACTTGTGCACAAAATTTTGTAAAATTAATAAACAAAGTGAATTGCAAATTGTGAATAGTGAAAGAAAAACATTATAAAAGTATTACATTATACTTTGTTGGGTTGGAAATGAAAATTGTAGAAATTACAAGCGGAATATTTTGTGATAATTAAAAAGTTAATATAAAGAAAAGCAATTAACAGCAAAATACTTATTTTTTCAGTATTATTATCCATTTGATGATGATTATTGTTTCTTGAAATACTATCTCACAGCCTTTTTATTTGCGAGAAATAATGACAGTTGAAAGCGGGGAAATTTTATTCGAAAAATCTTTACAGACACAGTTTTTCTATAAAATTTCCTTACGTGATACCTATTACTCACCAAAAAAAGTTATAGCTACAGTTTAGTGAGAAAAGCAGCTGTTTGTTTCAACTTATGAGAATGTTGCTTCATTTTACACGTTTCAATCGAAAAGTTTCTCGTGGCGAGAGTTACAGAACACAGCCACTGAATGCCTTTCAACTCTGTTTGGTTTCAACAAGATGGGGCGACAAGTCGAAAACCTCTTTCAACAACTCACATAGCCACGCCTGTTGTGAAAGAATTGAGCCAAAAATTTTCCATTAAACTGATTTTAAGAAACTTCATATCCCGTTGGCCTCCCTTGTTTCCTAAATTCACTGCACCTGATCTTTTTTTCGTTTTTCGTCAAGTTATTGCAAACAAGAATTTTCCAAAAAATATTGAACAAATTTTGTTGATTTAAAGCAGTCCATTCGAATGGTATTTGGGGCAATTCTCGCTGCAACACTCCAGGCAGTAATGAATAACTTTCTGATAAGATGTAGTACATGTGTCACCGTGGTTGGGATCCATTTGAATTCAATTATTTTCAAAACTTTATGAATTACTTTTAAAAAAATGTATTATTTTTCAAATGAATTGCTAAAAAATAAATTACATAAACTTTACAAAAAGTTATTTGCGTTTCTTAGGGCCATTATTACAACTGACGAATAGTTAACATTAGGATTTTATCCTACAGATAATTTACCTGAAAAGTAACTGATAACTTAACAGCAGGTTTATTTATCCTCATGAATTTCAAAGTTAACCTTAAGCATTTGCAGCTGCCATACTTTTTGCTGAAAAAATTTTATCTTCAGTTGTAGAAATGGGAAAAATTTAATGGTGACTTTATCATTCACGTTAACAAATGTTAAGGTTAACTATCAAGAACTTTATCGTTAGGTTGTAATAATGGCTCTTAATGTAGAGAAATTGATCAGCTACCTTGTACATATAAGCAAGATTTTTTTCCACTTGAAAGGAAAGGTATTTAACAACTGTCATATTTCTTATCATATAAATTCGGACTCTTGGAATCAAAATATAAAAATACAAAACAAAAACCAATTTCATTAAAATTAAATGCAGTTAAAATACTTGAAACTTCAGTTTGAACAAATATTGATCGAAAAATGTACTCTTCTCAAATGTAAACAATATTCCCCAGCAAGGCAAACGAACAATCCGGCTGCATATAAAAACATACTACAATATAATAAAGAATCTCAATATCGATGACTGAATAAAACACAAATAAATTTCGTTACGAAAACCGACAAGACAAGATGCCCAAAAACCTAAAAGATTTTCATTATTTGAATTTTACACAAGGATTACAACGACAAATGTGCGAAATTTTTTCGTTGTCGGCAAATGACAACAGACATGACGACATGCGACAAGTCAATGTGTGTTTAACTTGAGAGGATTACAACACAAAACATAAACAATTTGTTAGACGTATTCAGTCGCGTTCCCAATTGTTGTTGGGATTTATTTGCCAAAGTTTTGTTGAGAAAATATGTTGAAATTTTTAATTCTTTCATTTCATTTCTGAAGACTAATTTATATGTATGTATATACATACATGTATGTAGTCGTATATTTGTTTCCAATTCTTCAAGGGATGTTTGTGATTTGTTATTGTTGTTGGTTTGGTAATTTAAGTGATTGAATGAACAAATGTTGAGTGTTTGGCGAGTTGTGTGTGGCGTATCAGTTGTTTTCATTTCTTTTCTTTTTTTTTTTTTTTTGTGCGTAAAACAAACAAAATAATTATTGAATATTTCCTCTTCTTCCTTATTTTTGTGTTTTGCAATTCATTGCTTTTTGTGTTTATTTAAAACGACAAATACTAAACAGCAATTGTTGTGACAAATGTTGTTTGAACACCTGTTTTGATATTATAATGAATTTAACGAGAGTTTTTCTAATTAATAAAATGAGAAGTACTCGTAATGGAAACGAGTAAAACTGAATGAAGCCTTTAGAAATCGTGCAATTAATCTAATTGAAAACGAATGTAGTTCAATATAAAACACGGAATTTACTCCTCTTTTGTTTTAGTTTTTATTGGGCGCAGAAGGAGGGAATAAAGCCCAAATAATTTAATATTAATTTATTCAAAGGGTTCAACAGTGTGAGTCGCTTTGTAATCAGTCACTCCTTCATTACCCTGTCGTGCCGTTGTTGTTATTACTTTTTAAAGTAAATATTTACATACACACCAAACTTATTTTTATACAAGGACCTTATAAAATATAACGAACTCTGTTTTAGGTAGTAAAGAAAAAAATGTTTTTATTAGAAATGTAAAAAAAATATACGCAACTTGAAATGTGGTGTTTCAAATGTGTTCTTGCTATCACCCACGTACATCGTTGCCAGATTGTCATTTTGCCGATTTCCATGGTCACATTTAGCAAAGTGACGATTTGACGATTTTTGTCTTAAAAATTACGGTTTTTTTTTTAGACGAGACGGAAAGTAAATGCACCTCGACAAGAAAGTAAAAGTAGAAAATTTGGTTGTGCAAAAACAGTTGCTTCTGATACAAATTTTGTCCGGTATTGCAAAACTAAAAAATTTATGAATTGAAATGCCACCGTTTTCAATATATTTATATTTATTCCAAAATATGGTGAGACGTTGCAGCAGAACAGGCCCTGCCATGCAATGAGGACATAATATTCAACCAAGCTGGTTAATATAAGACAAAAATACGAAACTCTTTTGAGAATGAAGCACTTGAAGGCATTCTTTATTATATTATATATAAATCCTTCACACTTCATTGAATTATTCAATTCAGAAATTTATTCCTACAATTTTCAGATAATTTCATGTATCAAAATGTATTTGATTTTTTAATATTACACTATAAGGGTTGATTAAAAAATAACCGTTATATTAAATTTCTTCAAAAAGTATTTATTTATGCATCAATAACTATCTGGTTCCCTTTAAAGTAATCCCCCTCAGTTATAAGGTGGCATGTCATAACGTCCAGTGACATAAAGTCCATGGACGTTATGACACACTTAAAAGTGTCATAAGGTCCATGGACGTTAAGACACTTTTGAAAGTGACATATGTCCATCACGGAGGTGTCGTAAAGTCCGTCGGCACTATGGAACTTTGCGGAGTGTCATAACGTCCATAACTTAAGTAATAATAATAAATTTTTAGAAGTTGAAAATTTTTATTTTAATACCTTTATAGTAGCTATATACGAGTATATGAACGTATAGGTACACAAAGAGAAAAACGACGTTATTTAATTTTTGTCAGCGAATGATAATGCATTTCTCGTTAAATTGTGGACACATCGTTGTCAAACTGTGAACATACCGCCGTCAAATTGCGAATAGATGGCACAAAAATACCGGTATTAAGTTGAGAATGTCTTGTTGTCAAGATGAGATCGCTTTGTTCAATTAAGAACGAATGTTGTCAAACGACAACACCTTTTGTCACCTGATATGATTTGTTTATAATTTTGCCATTACGATTTCTGTGTTTTCTAAGTGCTGTTATTTAAAAAGAAATATCTATGTACATACATATGTATATAATAATATAAAGGACGAGCAATTTGATTTATCTGATAAGCAATCAAATGAAAGAAAACTGTTTTATGTATTGATAGTAATATTAAAAATCTCAAATACTGATATATGAATGTCTAGTGTCCAATTGCTGATCAAGTTTTTGGATTTGGTAATCTTTATTACTTTGCATTGGTTGATCACTCATAAAGGAAGTATGAAGGAAAAATCGGCGCCGATTTTTCCTTCATACTTCTAAGATAAGTTTTAGTTTCAATGTCATAGGCGCACACCCATGATTCGTCACCAGTTATGACCTTTTTGAGGAAATCTGGATCGTCGTTCAAGAGCTTCTGAGCAATATCCATGCGACCTTGTTTTCGCTCCTTTTTATCTGTAAAAAACAAACTGGCAATCCGAAATGGCTGATAACAGAAAAAAGGCGAAAATCAAACATACGTAACTTCCCAGTGAACTTTTTGTCACATACATCTTCGATCTGAGAGCATTGACAATGTAAGTGCGACCCATCCGAAGTCTGTATACAATTCCTACTTACATTTACACAGCGATGGCCTAGGCCGTAAGATGCATCTAACACTGTATACATTGTAAGCGAAGATTGGATGAGCTCAAAACTATATTATTAGCATTTGTTTTCTTCTTTGCTTCTTATGTACAATTAATTTAACAATGTGAGTAGAAAAATACTAATCTGAATCAGATGCTAGTTGTTTGTTGTGCTTAACATGTTTATTTTGATTTTTTCTGTTGACACAATCGCTTACAATCGGATGGTTTGCAAATTGTAATACCTTGTGGACTGCTGGGTATAGTCAATAAAAAAGTATACTTTAAAAAATATAAAGTAATATCAAGCAAACAAATTTTTATTTACATTTATTTTCATGGTACGCTGCCATCTGTTGATAAAATTTGTTCCTCACCGGCATTTGTGGTCTGGATTTTAGAGCAAAGCAAGCACCTATACTAATGAGCTGGTTGAATGTCGTCTTTTTGTTCCTTATAAAACTCCACTTCGGTTTTGAAATCAAATGATTTGATGGCATCAACATAAATTGATTTCATGGTGGGCGTCAAGAAATAATAATGAAATAAACCTCCATCGTATTTCGTGCCCACTGAAGTGAACGTCTCCAGCTGTGTGCGTGTCAAAATATCCTTTAAGTTTTCATAAGTCAAACCATCACAGTTGTAAAGGGATAATTCTCTCAAGCTCTGTAACATCGAAAATTTTTCCACATTTTCAAAACTGGTAAGAATGAAACATAACTCCTTAAGTTGTGGGCAAGCGATGGCCAGGGCATCCATTTCTTCATTGGAAATGGGGAAAAACACAGTTATTGCCAGTTTTCGAAGTCGGGGAAACAGAGCTAAGAATCTTGTGGCCAAAGTGGGCATACAAATGTCGAATTTTTCAACGCGACTGCAGGACTGTAGCGGCAGTTTTGCTTTTTTCGTTGTTTTTTCCGTAAAGCCGTATTTAATTTTATAACTAAGACCAGTTTTAAGTGAAAATGATTTCAACCTGGTCATAGTCAGCAAAGAGTTTACCTCGATATCAATTATGAGCCGCACCAGTTCATGTTTTTTATTGCAGCAGCCATTAATGAAGAAGTCCTCCAAGAGCGGGCAGTTATCCGCTATTAACTGTATCTGGTGTTTGGTTATGAGCAAAAAATTATACTTAATACTGGTAAGATTCTTCAATTGCATTGGAACATTTAAAGCATTGCCGTGGCTTTCATTCAGATGCTCTATTTGCGGGCCAAAAATATTTAAAAAATACTCATATTCTTCATATGACAAGTTATATTCATTTTTATTGCTGTCACATTTCAAACGTATTGTATCGGAATATTTTTTCAGTTTAACATTCTTAAAGTCTTTAGCGGAGAAAATAAAATTAACACAGACAAATTGCAATTGTTGTGTAACATTTGCGAATCGAAATTGATCACCGATATCGAGATAACCGAATAGATACTCCAAAATGTCTAAGTTTAAAGAAACCTTTTCGAAGGCACTTATTTCTTGGGACTTCATTGATTTTTATTTCTTTTCCGTTTAACAATTTATCAGAGACTGAAGAATGCAGTGAACTCTCTGTTTTACGAGTAATATAAATGACAAACCGCAATTGTTAAAAATAAATAAGCCGTGTTTTTATACTACTCGTATGTCTAACAAAAGAATATATTTATGATTATTTCTCATTACATTTTAAAAGACAGTGAGTTTTATTTTAGACGAAGAATTCAGAATTATATGATATAATTCTAACAGCAAATCTATACTAATGTATATAAACGAAAGGTTTGTATGTTTGCAAAAGCTAATCTCTGGAACTATTGGTCCGATTTGAAAAAAAATGTTCAGCAAAGTGTAGAGTGAAACCTCCTGACGGACATAGGCTAAAAATTCATTAAAATGATTAGGTAGGGTCGAGAGACGGTAAACCACCTTAGCTGAGCAAATTTTTTTTCTGTTTTTGGAAAAATCTCTTAAAACAAAAGGAAAATAAAACTCAATCAATGTGAGGACGCTATATGCCCTGCAATCCACATGTGTTTCCGCTTGTCCGTCCTCTAGCCAAATGTTAATCCGTTTGTTATGCTTTAAAAGCTAAATGGCTGAATGCAGGTCGATGATATTTGAACAACATATAGATCAGACTACAACGGAATATAGCAAGTTTATATTGTCGCAAAATTATAATTATATATATATATATATGTATATATATATATATATATATATATATATATATATATATATATATATATATATATATATATATATATATATATATATATATATATATATATATATATATATATATATATATATATATATATATATATATATATATATATATATATATATATATATATATATATATATATATATATATATATATATATATATATATATAGTGGCGTATGACTGACATGGTTGTGCTAATTTTTACAACCCTGTTATATCAAAATAGAAATTCTTTATTCTTCTGTGTAAATTGTCATGTTAGGAAAAATTACATCTATTTTATTTCGTTTCTGTTTAAAATTTTGTTGCTCTTTGAACATATTATTGTGAAAACGTGTATTTGAAACTGGTCACGAATTTAAGACAGTTCAGAAATATATGGTTTTTAAGTGACTTTTCTTTGTTTTTTGAAGCTAAACGGTGAGTAACGACTGTTTAATTTTATTTTATGTTGGAATACATCGAAATATTTAATTAGAAATGGCCGAAGGTACTTGGAGTTCCGATGCCGAGAGAAAACTGATCCAACTTCTAAAACCCGAGGGAAAAACAGTAATGAAGATATCCAAGCTCCTTAAATGTTTTAGGTGTAAGATTTAAAATGCACTGGAACACATCAAGCAACATAAAAATGTCAAACAGCAGCCTAGAGCTCGCAGAACTACACTCCAGGAGGATAGTTTAATTTATAAAGTAGCTGCTAATAATGCTTCAAAGAGGTCAAATAAAAGAAAAACTGAAATAGCATCGGATTTTGGTATCGATATTTTAGCTAGGACAATAAGAAGACGTCTAAATGAAAAAATACTTACGTGGGTGTATTGCACAACGAAAACCACTTGTGCCAAAAAAAGTATCAAGTCCCGTCTAGCATTATTGAGAGAACATCTCAATAAACCGAAGATATTTTCGAAAAATATACTTTGGAGCGACGAGTCGAAGTTTTCTCGTTTCGGCTCTGATGGACAACAGTAGATATGGCGCCCTCCAAACCCAGAGCATCACCCAAAGTACTCCCTTAAATCGGTCCAACATAGTAGAGGAAATGTGATGGTGTGGACAGCATTTTGCTGGTATGGTGTAGGTCCCATTTATAAAATTAATGCAAAACTGGACCAGCACGTTTACAAAAACATTCTCACAGACAGTATGATACAATTTGCTGAAGATAACATGCCTCTAATATGGAAATTTATGCATGATAATGACCCTAAGCACAGTTCACGTCTAGTGCAGAGTTGCTTAGAGGAAAACAATGTGACTGTTCTAAAGTAGCCAGCTCAATTCCCGGACTTCAGTCCAATTAAGAACTTGTGGAATGATGTTGAGGAATATGTACGAGCAGTAAAACCAAAAAATTTAAACGATTTGTGGCAAGAAATACAAAAAGTTTGGTATGCTATTCCAAAGCAACGCTGTATGGCATTAGTCGCAAGTTTACCCAGAAGATGTGCTGCTGTGATCCAAAATAAAGCATTTCCCACCAAATACTAGGATTTTTTTTTATAAAGCTGAGCCTTACTTTAGTGAATTAAGTTTTATTTTGCCCGCGTCTTAAATTCATGACCAGGAAAAAAATTGTGTTAATCTATATAATATGTAAATAAAAATTCTTAACCAAATATAGGTAGCAAAATAGTATTAATTTTTCTTCATAATATTGCTAAAACCTTAAAAAAATTATCATGGACCCAAAAGTTTTTCGGTAAGTTGTAAAAATTATCACAAATATATAAGTAAAATGTCGTGTCTTAAATTCGTGGCCACCACTGTTTATACGTGACTTTCGTGAAGGGTATTTTAAATTTGCCCCAGCTGAATATACTTTCGCTTAACCACTAAGATCGTCTGCAAACGGTCTTACGCTTTTTTCACTTTGTGAATCCAAGAAACACTTTTTGCCTAAGTAGTCCTTAATTTCATGTTTTTCACCCGAAAATCAAAATTATTCAAATCAAAATTATTCAAATAACTAGTTTTCGTGTTTCAGCAGTTAAAGGTTTAACTGTCCATGAATTCATTCAAAGCTGGTAATAATGTATCTGTGGAATAAATAATAAAGTAATACATGTTTTTATTTTAAAATTTAAAATTGCTTTGTCACTAAAACAGATTTTATACACAAAACTTTTTTTAAATGCGGTTCTACGAAAGCATTTTGCTAAAACAACAACTGATTGGTTTGAAAAAATTTTGTATACATTAGTAGAGCCATAAAACATTGTTAACTAGTGCAGCGCTATAGATTTTTTTCCAACATATTTAGAAATCGGCAGCAAACCACTTGTTTGACAAAAAAAATTAAATAAAATAAAAAAATTTTCCCGTATATAAAATACTATACAACGACAATAAAATATTATATAATAACCACCCTGTTGCAATAAAAAACTATATATTATTAAATGAGAAAGACCCCCAACTGCGTTAAGCGCACATGCTCACACCTTATTTTTGTTTTACCTGACCAAAAGAAACAGGAAAAAAATGATTATTGCCTCAAAAAATTATTTAAATGTAATACTTAAAAGTATTCAATTTATTTGAAATAATAATCATATATAAAAGAAAATATGACTATTTAATACCGCAAAAAGTAGTTACTAAAATAAAATATCAACTAAAAAATGAAGTTAATAAAACTACAACATTTAGAACAGAAAGTAAATGACGGACACATACGAGTACTGGCACGCCCAAAAAAAGAGTTGTGTTTATTATGTTAAGACGGTATTAAAACAAACTCAATAAACACTTTGTTTTAATGACCCTACAGCAGCCAAGCAACAATATGCAGCTTAAAGTCGAGGTTCATATTAATACAGTTGAACTTCGTTAAGGTGAATTCATATTATAAATTATTTTTTGTAAATCGAATTTATTGTAGATATTCATCTATTGTTGACGAGCGTTTCATTTATGTTGTTTCATCTGTAGATAAGTGGGAATAGGCTGATTGTATCTAAAACATATGTATCTACAACATATCGCTCCTTTATTGCAACATAGTCATAACTAAAAAAAAGCTCGTTTCGAGAAATACTCATTTCCAATTTTCAGTTTTCATACAAGTCTTATAAAATTTTTTTAGAAAATATCTAATAAAGGAAACAGTTTAAGAGTAATTTCAATAACTTTTTGGCACAAGATAACATGTAGTACTGTTAACAATTCTGCATTGTTAACTCGAAAAGCTCATTTTTTGCGATATGACTATGTTGCAATAAAGGAGCGATATGTTGTATGACACTTCATTTTTCTAGTATTGAAAAGTAGTAAGAACATATTGTAATAGAAAAATTATGTGAGTTCAAAGAGTTCAGATATATTGAACAAAATGTTAGAATGTCAAAAATTGTATGCTTGTTATCGATAAAAAATTGATAAGTGTATATTTATTTATTTATTAATTTATGCCTATGGAGAATAACTCCTTACAGACAGATATTATATATGCATACGCTTTTGAGTTAAAAAAATTACAAAAATTAATAAAAAATAATAGAAAAAAAAATAACTAATTACTGAAATCACAAAAATTTATAAGCAATAGAAAAAATTGTTAATTACTGAAATTTAATAATAAGATAATACTACGCTTAGCAAAATTTAAGTTCATGGTAAAGTTCATTAAAACAACAGCATAATCTACGGAAGGGATCTGCGTTCGCATAATTCTGACGGTAATAAAGCACTGACAAAGGTTGATATTGACGAAGACTATGCTGAGGAACATCAAAATTGAGTTTGGACACCAGATACTCAGAGCAGATATTGCCGTTAATCAATTTGAAGACAAAAATGACATTTAAAATTTTTATGCAACTTGTCAAAGAAGTCAGCTTTATTTGCTGCAGTCTGAACTCATAGGATGGTAAGTTGGCTACAGTGTTCGGGTAGATATTGCGCAGGATGAATAGAAGGAATTGTTTTTGGATAGACTCAATTCGATCTCTATGTATATTATAAAACGGATCCCATATAATCGAGCCATATTCCAGTATTGGCCTGACTAAAGATGTATGCAATTGCTTCACAACAGTGGAGTCAGCAAATTCTTTAAACCAGCGCTTTACAAAGCCAAGCACCCCCCCCCCCCCCCCCCCCCTTTTTCTTTACTTGAGCAAAAGCTAATGTGTTGGTTGAATGTAAGTTTTCTATCAAATAAAACACCCAGATCCAGAAATTCTTCAACTGTGTCTAATACATGGCCACCAAGCCTAAAATGCCCATGAGGGTTAGATTTTCTTGAGAAGTGCATATGCTTGCAATTGCTGAAATTTAACTTTAAAAGGTTATGCTTAGACTAATTAAAGAAAGTGTCCAAATCCAGTTTGAGGCAGTTGAAAAAATTTTTACACGTCTGCATAGATTAGAATATTAGAAAATTTTATGACAGATGGTAGATCATTGATGAACAATATAAAAAGAATTGGTCCTAGATGGCTTCCCTGCGGTACTCCACAGCTTACAGGTATAGATTTAGATATATAATTATTGCAACGTACACGTTGTTGGCGACCAACAAGATATGATTTGAGCCAATTTACAGTAGTTTTAGAGAACACCAAACCATCAAGTTCTTTAAGTAAAGAACGTGGTCAACACTGTCAAAGGCTTTACTGAAATCTGTATAGATAACATCAGTACCCTGACCTTTATAAAAACCGTCATGTATCGTTGAAGTAAGGTGTAATAGATTTTTAGTAGTTGAACGCCCTTTACAAAATCCATGCTGATATGGTGTCAAAAGCGATTGTGTTTGATGACAAATGGACTAGTTCAAGCATTGCTCGAAAAGTTTAGGTTCGGAAACTTCTTAGCCTATCAATGAAAGAGAATAGTTTATTTTTTCAAAAATATTTTTATTTTTCAATATAATCCCCTGAAACTTCAATACACTTAGTCCAACGCTTTTCTGGCAATTCTTCCCCTTGATTAAAATAGTTTTCCTCAAGGTCTTCAAAATAGTGGTTTACAACTGTAATTGCATCTTCATTTGAGGTAAAACGCATGCCAGTAATGAATTTTTTTAGATTTGCGAACAGGTAAAAGTCACTGGGGACTAAATCAGGAGAATAAGGTGGGTGGTCAAGCAACTCGTACTTTAATTCGTTGATTTTAGCCATTGTTAAAAAACTCTTGTGCGCTGGTGTGCACAATGAAAAATTAATTTTTTGTGTTGTAAGCCAGGACGTTTTTCTCGAATTTGTACATTTGATTGATCCAAAAGGTTGTAATAGTACTCTGAATTTATTTTATCCTTTTGCAGATAGTTAATCAATAAAATACCTTTGAAGTCCCAAAAAACCGTTGCCATAACCTTACCAGCCGATTGAATTGTTCTTGTCTTCTTTGGAGCAATTCCTCCAACTTCAGTCCATTGTTTGGATTGTTGTTTTGTCTCTGGAGTATAGTGGTGGATCCATGTCTCATCAACAGTTATGAAACGACGCTTAAAATCCATTTTATTTCGCTTAAAACGATCCAAACAAGCTTGACAAATGTTTATTCTTATGCGTTTTTGGTCGACTGTTCACAAATGCGGCACCCATCTTGCAGAAAACTTTTTCATCTGTACGAGTAGTTCTTCATTCAAAATTAAATGGACTCGATCATTTGAGATGCCCATGATATTAGCTATTTCACGCACTTTTATTCGTCGATCATTTAATACCATACCGTGCACTTTGGCTACAATTTCTGTTGTTGTTGCTGTTTTTGGACGTCCACTACGTGGTTCATCTTCAGTGCTTGTACGACCACGTTTAAATTCAGCAACCCAATTTTTTACTGTTGCATATGAAGGAGCACATTCACATCATTATGAATTTCTTGTCCCTTTCAACCTTTTTAATGTAAATATTTAGTGACACCACCCATTTCTAATTTTTTCAATGTAAAAAATCGCGGATGCGTCTTTTGTGAGCACCTGTTTCTATATGAAGGAGTTACCAGATCGAAACAAAATTTTACATGTGTTCATAGCAGAGATGGAAGTTTTCTGTTTATACCGCGCTTTCTGTGCTAGGCTAAGAAGTTTCCAAACTACCCTCGTATATCTAATATTTGTATAAATAACTCATAATAAAACACAAAGGTTTCAAAAAGAAGTTTATAAAATGGATGATACCGTTATTTATTGCATTGAATACCTTAAATACAATAAGCATATTAATGGTCAGCAGGAGTAACAAAAAATCAAAAAAAAATGTTTTTCCCGATGGCTTCTTCTCAGAGAAGACGTTGGATTTAAACATAAACTATTCAAAGAAATTGATTGTGAAGACTTGAAACTTAATAAAAACATTTTGAGGACGACTCTTTCTCAATTTGAGAAAATTTTAGCAAAATTAAAGCCCTATATTACAAAGCTAGAAAGCAAGTTTTGTGGCCAGCTCCTCCCAAAACTTAACTTTCTTAAATTTGTTTCGGTATTGCACCGACTTCACATCCCAAATATAAGGCACTTGCTTGACTTCATTTATTAAATATAAAACTTCTTCTTCTAACCAAATTTTTACCATTTTATTCGTTTGTAGTCACTTTTTTCATAAATTTACATTTTCTTTTTAGGTTATTTTTGAAATGTAAATTGTTCAGCAAAAAAACGTTTTGCCTACGTTTAATATAGTTTATTCTTTCCAAAGCTTTGTAAACACAGTTGTCAGATGTTACAATATTGTAAGATCTATCAAACTTCCAACCCTAGCCACTCTTTCGCGGATGACAGCAGCATTTGTCACTCGTACTCTTTTAGTTAGCCTATCAGAGATCGCTGCCAAGAGGCAAAATATGAACGATTCACTGAATAGTGATCTTCTATTAATCTCCGAATGCAGTCATAAAAAACAGGGTCGCCTTTAACGCTCGTAAGACCCAGTGTTGCTTATTAACACACAAACAAACGACCGCAGATGCTGCTTCATCTGTACACATGGAAGGTATAAATATTAAGGAATCGGATGCTCTTGAATGAACACATTTTTCATGTCTCTAAAGAAGCATTCAAGTGTCTCGGTTTTTTGAAACGGTGTAAGATATACTTCACTCCATCCGACCTTCTTACTATTTATACCACCTACATCCGACCAAAAATAGAATACAACTCTCATGTTGGAGCCGCTGCCTCAAAGTCTATTTTGGAGTTACTCGACCGTGTGCAGGAGAGGGCGAAGAAGCTTATCGGTGACAGTAGGGTATCCAACTCTATTGACTCACTGAAGCAAACACGCAGTGTGGGGTGCGTTACTCTCTTCTATCGTTACTACATTGGATTTTTCTCTGACGAGTTCAGGGATCTTGTTCCCGAAACGCGCACATTTTTGCGTAGCACGCGTTCATCGTCCAGAGCTCACCCATTTGTGGTTAATTGCCTGGGGAATCGTACTACGCATTACAGAGAGAATTGGTTTTTCAGTCGTACGCTTCGTCTGTGGAACAAGTTGCCTGCAGACGTGTTTCCTGTCTGTTATAACGTTGGAACGTTCAAGTCAAATGTTCACAAACACTAATCCCTCTTTTCCCCCTCCTCTCAACCTATTTCCCAAGTTCTGGTACAATGCACTGCATATGTAGGTGTCATCCCCTGAGTACTGGTCCAAGACAAAAAAAAAAGTCATCATGGAAAGACTCGCACCACAATATAGTCTCCATATTGTTCAGCTGTACTACAACAACAACGTTATGTAAGATGTTTCTTGTGCAATTCGTGTAACTTAAGTTACGTATAATCGATCTAATGAAACCACTATTGCCAATAACATTCGCAAATTTGAGCTTCAATTTACACTATTGCATGATAGTCGAGCACTTAGATCACATCCAGCGCGTAGTGTAGAGTATATAGCAGTTGTAGCTGATAATGTACGCGAAGAAATTTAAGCGCATGGTCGCGATGAGTTCTGGTTTCAACAAATCGGCGCCACGAGCCATGCAGAGCGTGAAATAATGGACTTCTTGAGAAATGATTTTAGTGAACACTTAATTCCACGTTCGTTACGATGAACTGGTCACCTAGAAATTGCGGTATCACACCCTTGAACTATTTGCACTGGAGAGATTGACGCTTTGGAAGCCAACATTTCCCGTAGTATTCATACCGGTCGCCGCAAATCGAACCGTCTGAATTTGGAAGTACTCGTAGTATAAGAGTTTTGTGGTTTTCAAATGCGCTAATAGAAGGGAGAGATTTTATGTCCGCTTCTTGTAGAAAAATTATTTTCTTTGTGATTAAACATCATATGAAGTCGTTAAAAGCAACAATGTTGAACGATGATACAATCTGTCCAGGCTATAAAATATATAGAAATTAGGAAAATATACAAAAGTAGGCATTTGTTGTGCATGCAATAACTGTATTAAAACACTTTTGAAGAGAAAATAGTTTGTTTTTATACTTTAACAATAACATACAATTAGTGATTTATTTTGTATAAAATGAGCAGCAACACAAACATCGAACAAAATCCACAAACAATTCTACTGATCGCAAAGAAGCGTTTTCTACTCAGCAGTCAATGATATATGAACCTTTAAAAGATTAATAGAAATACGCGTTAAAGTGATGTTGTAATTATGACGTAAATTCTTCTATAGGTTGTCAGTCATAAAAATACTTCAATTACGTATAATATTTAAGTTTTAAAAACTCGGTCAACCGAGTTAAAAACCCAGGTTTATTTGATATTCGAAAAATAGACATTTTAGAAAAACCGGTTACAGTAAAACCAAAAAAAAACCCCAGTCAAATAACAGCGGTTCGATTACCCTAATTACTAGTTAATTCTAACAAGGTTATGTTACCCCAGCCGCCAGACCACCTGCCGTAGGACGTTATCCAGTGGTTAGTGCTAAATGTAGAGACTCCACTGTTTTTACAAAGGAACAGAGAAGCCCTATTTTATAAGTCCATCGCTTGCAAAAAGTTCTGAGTTTTTTCAACATGTTTCAAATCGTTTTTAAACTGTAACTGGTTAGTTTACGTCAGTCTTTCTAATTATAATTCGTTAGATGCAAGAGTCTCTTAAAAAATAATGAAAAATTCCATGTGATAATCAGGCATGTTCTGAGAAACGCAATTCGCTTAATTTTAACGTTTTCGATTTGAAAACGCCAAATAGGTGTTGTGAGAAACGTATAACGGAAGAAATATGGTTTTTCGTTTTGCAATCGTCAAATAGGTGTTCTGAAAAAGTGGCGACTTCAACTCGCATGTGTATTTTGAAGTGAACTGATTGAATTTGCTAAAACTGAGCTTGCAAAAGGCAATAAAATTATTCACAATTAAAATATAATATGTTTTCTATTTTTTTGAATAAAAAATTTAAAGAATTTTACACATTTTCAATTCAAAAAAACAAATAAAAATATGTCTATTTGTTGCCAATTTTTTTCTCGTTTTATATGACTGCTACATACATAAGTATATCAGTATGTAAAACACATAGTCAAGGCGAGTTCATACCAGGTAAATGCAAGAGCAATAAATACAACACTACAAAAAAGAAATCTTTTTCAAATGTCAAGAGAAAAATATAAACACAAAAAGGAATTAAATAAAATATGTTAAAAAAATTTACAATAAAAAACAAACATTTAATTATATGATGAAACTTTTAGTTATTTCGTGAAAATTAAAGTCATAGATCACAGAGCTTGGAAAGGTGCAAATGGCCAGCAAGATTGGGGAGGATTCAGAATGATAGCTGGCGCTCATGATGGAATACATAAATTAAAAAATTTTTTTGATTTTTTTTCAAATTTCCATAAAAAAAAGTTTACAAAGAAAAGAAAAACTTAATTATAATGTGAAACTTTTAATTTTCTCGTGAAACTTAGAGCTTGAAAAGGTGAAAATGGCCAGCCAGATTGCGGAGGGTTCTGCGTGATATTTGGCGCTCAAGATAGAATACATAATTTAAAAAATTGTTTTAAATTTGTTTCCCCAATTTTGTTTTAATTATGCCATTGACATCTGAAACAGATAGAAACTAAAAAAAAAGTTATCAGCTGCGCTGTCAATTTCACCTGTTATGAATTCGCTTTGCACATTTTTTCGAAAAAAAAAAAACTCCAAAACGTAATTAAAACGCGCGTTCCTTAGGACACCTAAAATTGCGTTAAGCGTTTTTCAGAACGCTTTGCGGTTTCAGATCGCGCGTTTCTCAGAACATGCCTGCATATATGTAATCATGCCCAACAAACACGAAATCAAGAATTTGATATAAATTTTTTTTTCTCTTTCAATATTTATTGAATCATCACAAAGTGAACTAACAATAAGTATTCAAATCTTAATACTAAATGCAGATAATTAATTAAGTCCAGCCAATGCTAGACAAAAATGTTTTATTTTACACGGTCAATATCGGTAAAATTGATAAAAAAAAAAATGACTTTAACATTTGATATCAAACATAATTTTCAAACCTTTTTCAAAGGTTTGATTTTAACATTAGAATTTAAATTGAGAATAATTTGAAAACAAACTTTTGATACTCAATACTTAATCAATTTGCTTTTGAGCCGTAAAACAAATGTGTCAGCAATTACTAAAAAAAACAACAACATTTTAAATTAATTTACAAAAAAATAGTAAGAATTCGGGAAGAGATTAATAAATGTGATTTGTTTGCGAGCAGTATGCAATTAAATGTGAGATTTGTTTTAATAAGTAAAATCGCATGAAGAAATGAAACAATAAAAAGTAATGAGATTGCCTGTTTTGAGCACGATTTAGACCCAAAAGGAACCAACTATTTTGTCCTTCAAGACCAGGAAAAATAACAATAATAAAATGAATAATAATAAGAGAAAATAAATCAAAAAAAAATTTGTAAAGCAAGAATTAGTTTTTATTTGCATTCCACATCACAATCCACATTTGAAAAACATTTGAAAATTACATTTGAAACTAATTTGAGAATAAATGAATTTATCAATTTGAAAATAATTTGCCCTTTTTCTTGAGAACACTATGTTTATTTGAATTCAAATCAGTATCAAACGTTTGTTGTTTGAGAAAACATTTAATTTGCAATCATTCGCAATTTGACATCACACCTTAGTGTTTGTTGGGTGATTATCAATTATTATATTAGTAAAAGATTTATATTAAATGTAAATTACTTTTTGTATAAATTAAACCTCATATTTGCTGCATAAGCCATCTTGGGAGTTAACGACATTAAAATATGTGTAGTAACCCTCGTATGCTTACGATGCAAATTGATTAAGTATGTTTGGGCATTATTGGTGTTATTTTTACTAACGTGGTCATATTTTAAACCGCATGATATAAAATATTTAAACATTGGAAAAACCAGCCAGCAGTTAAAATAGGCGATTAGCGCCACTTAAATATTATGATATCCAGGTAGGAGATCATTTATTATACAATATTAATATTTTTTTTTTTATAATACCAACTGAGAAATATACACAAGAAGAGGATGTTAAAATTGCTTTAAAGACGCGAAATGTAAAAAGAAGTAATAACTGCATTTTCTTTTTTGGAGTGTCTTTTTGACAACTACCGCTTGTAATTTAAATAGTATATTCCCACCAAAGTAAAATCTAATAGATAAGGGACTTTGTTTAAATTCACATAATGAATATTTCATTTTATACTCAGATATGTAATGGAAATCGATCGCTTTGAAAAACATCGTTTTCAGAAGGTGTGATGAAAAACGAAAATTTTTGAAAAAACTTCTTATACAATCTTTTGATGATTGATTGCCGTTTGAAACCCACACAATTTAGTACGATTACAAAATATCTCTCAAAAAATGAAGATTATTGGTTATTTATGAATTTTTAATCGTTTTCAAAACGATAAAATTAGTCCATCCTACCTATTTTTTTAAATGATTCGATTTGAGTATTGATTTCTATCACACACCAGATTATTTTATTTTATTTCCTATATTTAATACACATAATGAATTTCATATTTTTTCATAATTAAATCTAAAGAATTTCCAATGAATTTTTAGTTTGTAAACTGCATCACCTGGAATGATGGAATGTAATGTTAAGGCACCTTTACATGGTAATACAAATATTTAGATCTGTCAAAAAGTTGTGTAAAATGAAGGATTTTCAGTAACAGAAAATCAATATTCATATTTTTTAAAATCACTTTGGCCTCGATTTTTAGCCGTTGGAGTCTATAACGCTAAACGCACCTCTTGAGGATAACGTTTAATTTTCCCGTACGACCGCGTGCTTTTTGAGACTGCTTCCAAAATATGCTTTTAAGTGATTTCAAGCGGACACCCCACCAGACCCACAAGAGATTCCAGATGTTATAGATTTTAAATTTGTAAACAATTTGAGCCTTCATTAGATACATTATCAGATCACTCACCCACTATAATCTCTGTTTCGTTCTCCCATGAGGTTGGCTCACCATTTAGTGACATCCTCGCGTTGATCACCACTGGAGCTAATTGGCTAAGTATTCATTGTACGGAAAATATTTCTTTTAGAACGCCTGAGGATATTGATGTGTCAATTAACGAAGACCTTTAACTAGCCGTACAACATGCTACCACTAACCATATAAGATCCAGATGTGAGAACAATAGAACTTACTCATTTAAAATGTTTGTTCTATTAGAAAAAGGGAGAGTTAAAAGAGAATGGCAACTTCGCAGGTCTCCTGAGCTTATAATCTGGCCACGGAAATGCAATGAACTGTTAAAAACTATTTTGAAGGTCTTAATGGTACTCCTCAATCCGACTATTCTCTATGAAAAGCGACAAAAGATTTGAAAAGACCCGTTAGAGGCAGGCCAGCTTTGCGTACTTTAACTAGTGACTAGGCGGATTCTGAAAAGGGGATGATGTATGTTTATCATTTGAAAACTGTTTTTATTACAAATGATACAGCGGATGATGCAGCCAAACTTCCGCCATATGCTGTTAGGTCGCCTGTGCCTTTGAGATTTAGTTTTCAAGATGTCGAAAACGTCATAAATAAAATAAACACCAGTAAAGCTCCAGGTATTGATAAAATTACTGGTAAAATGCTTATACAATTACCTCGTGCGGCTAGAAGAATTCTTCTTAATATTTGCAAATAATTCGTTCAGCTCAAGGTCCTTTTTGTTTTTTTTTTAAATGCTTAATGTACTTTTCAATATTTCGTCTTCCTTTGGAAGACTTCTTCAGGAAAATTTATTTTTTGTGTGTAAATTCTATACAAAATTTGTCGAACATATAATGCAATTTTAAAGCCTATATGGTGCTACGGAATTCAATTATGGGGCACCGCCTCAACTTCTAACATTGAAAAAATTCAAAGGCGGCAAAATCAAATTCTTCGAACGATTACTGCAGCTATTCATTTGTACGAGTAGTTCTTCATGCAAATTTAAATGGACTCGATCATTTGAGATGCCTGTGATATTGGATATTTCATGCACTTTTATTCGTCGATCACTTAATACCATATCATGCACTTTGGCTACAATTTTTGTTGTTGTTGCTGTTTTTGGACGTCCACTACGCGGTTCATATTCAATGCTTGTACGACCACGTTTAAATTCGGCAACCCAATTTTTTCCTGTTGCATATGAAGGAGCAGTTTCAGCTAACACATTCACCATATCATTATGAATTTCTTGTCCCGATCAACCTTTTTTATGTAAATATTTAATGACACCCCGCATTTCTAATTTTTCTATTGTAAAAATATCGCACATGCGTCTTTTGTGAACACCTGTTTCTATATGAAGGAGTTACCAGACCGAAACAAAATTTAATAAATCAAAGCAGAGATGGAAGTTTCGAAAACACTTAACTTTTTTCTGTTTATACCGTGCTCGTAGCTAAATATTTGACAATTTTTTCTTTTTATTTCCCAGTTACAACAACAATTTTACTCATACGAGTATAACAAAAATTTTGCTTCCCTGAACAACTTTCCCCAACATGTATAAAATTAAATTTCACATTAAACACCTGCAAAAATCATTAAAGCAGATGTAAATTTTTTTCTTAAGCACTCACACCAAGAACTAGCAAAACAACCACCATTTTAAAAATGCTGTCAGACGGATTATTTAAACAGCTGGCACGGTTATTTTGACATACAAGAAATGCCATCACACGTTTTAGGAATAGGAAAAAATCAATGTAATAAAAAATTAAATAACAAAAAACTTCGAAGATACGAAAGAAAATTACAAGTTTTAATAGCGAGGAAGAGGGAATTTTCTTCAGTTTTGGAATGTCAAGGACAGTTTACGAGTAATATGTTAAAAATTGGTGATATTTTAGTAATTTTATGCAAGGTTACAACGTAACGGTAATTGTCAGTACCAACAATATTATGATTAAAACAAATATTATATTGTCATGGCAAACCATGCCATAATTAAGAACATGGCGAATGCACAAAAGCTTAATTGTTACAGCCAACTGCATTTTTTCACCTTCTTTGTCAAGCAATATTATTTAAAACCTATTGATTTAATTGCCGACGTGTTTCCTGTCTGTCATAACGTTGAAAGGTTCAAGTCAAATGTTCACAAATACTACTCCCTCTTTCCTTCTCCTGTATATGTAGGGGCCATCCCCCGAGTACTAGCCCAAGTCAAAAAAAAAAAAAAAGAATTATAATATTGTTATAATTGTGGCGTTTTATTATAACAGCTTAAGTCGATTTTTAAAAATTGTAAAAATTGCTGCTAATTTCATTATTTGAATAAATATGGTATTGTTGTTTGCTAAAATAATTTCTCGTATTATTCAAAAAATTTAGCTATAATTATGGTTTACCTTTTTTTTTCTTAAATTTAGTTCTTCATTCAAATTTCCCTTCAAAAACTTTTTTTGATCTTATCTCGACTTAAGCTGTTTTGATAAAATGCCACAGATAACTATTATCAATAGAAGTAATATTAATGTGGTGTAATGGCATCTTTACTGTTTTGTAAAATTACAATGTTTACATTATTTATTTACTTAATATTAAAATTATATAAATATAATTATAATATAGAGAAAAGCACCGGCTTGTGTTTACATTATATATAACTTCTCACTTCTTGGTGTCATAAAAAAATTATCTAGTATTTTCCGCTCGAATCTTTTTAACGCAATATAAAGGCTTGTTTCAGCCAAACCGTGCGAGATTAATTGTAAATAAAACAAAAAGTTTTCAGAGAATTATCTTAACATTTTCTATTATGATAAAAAGATCTATGACAATTATGTGTGAAACAAAATAGTGTGAAATGATCGTCACGACTTCAGTGGCATTGTGGTTATGGCAGATATGACATGACCAATTACATTGCCTTCCATAAGGCTGGTTTGAACAGCTGTTTTCTATGGTTATAGATACGTCACATCTAACTAAACCTTTACTTTTAGAGTTATACTCTCATTTGTTTCATGCTAGCTCCGGGAGCAAGAGCTTATTATACTTCATTTTTGCATATCGCAATATATTAACTTTATTGAAATAAGTTGGTTGCTTTTTAATTATATTGTTATTAGGATAATACATTATAGTCCTAAGTTTTTTGTCTTTAATTGTATTATAATTTGCATGATATTGTTGTTTCAAAGGCTCAATAAATCTAAATCTATATAATCTAAATCTAAACTTTTACATAGAGTAAAATATTTTGTGGAAACTAATACTAAATTGTAGCTTTTATATAATACTAGCAGGCCAGGCAAACGTTGTTTTGCCTTCAAATTTTGTTTACATGATATGAATGACTTTAAATTTTCAAATTGTCATTACCAGTGCAAGCCGTAGTGACAACTGCAAATGCTTAAAATGGAATGTTATGTCTTTCGCAAACATTAGGACTCATGGTATCAAAACGTCCTCACCTTTAAACTTTCCTTTAAGTACGAGTACTCTTTTTTTAAACGTTGATCATAAAATTTTTCACCGAAAGCCAAATGACATTACAAAGATATGGTCGGTTTATACTTCATAATATTATGGTTACCGATCTGACGTTAACTAATTCTAGCGAGTTGAAAAACTGGCTTGGCAACCTTAACCTGGGAAGTAAAGAGAGCCACCAACATCATCTATTCGCAAGCAGTTTAACTTTGAATCCGAAAATTCAAATCGACGACATCACGTTCGGTCAACTAAACATGATTTTTGTAAAATGTTTGAGTGTACATTGCTGATGAGCTCAGGTTTTGATTCGGCAAAATAATAGAAAGGGACTGGTAATGGTATATTGCCAGCGTATTGGTGGAATAGACGGCGATATTTCAAAATGTAATTCTCTTTATTTTCACAAACTATTAGTCCGATATGAATAATACTTCAGTATATAGAACGCCGCGTATATGAAATGAATGCATATGGACTTACGTTCACAGAAAATAAATTTTACATGATACTTTAATTATTGTTTCGTAAGAAAAATTCGCAAGTATTCACCAGACAAACGTGAAACACAGCAACACGATTTATGGCCCATAAAAGTTACATAAAAATATTCGTCGGCTTATAACTATTTATCTCTCATCATTGTTATCATGCCGAAGGAAATCATTTCAAACGTCAAATTGTATTTGATAAAATAAAATAAACCAAAAATGTTTGGAACTTGGTGACGTTCCGAAAAGCTATGAATGGAGTAGATCGCATGGAAATTAAAATTGTAACTATTTCAATTTACGTTAGCATAACACAGGTTCCATCTGGAAATGTGGACATCTCAACGCCATTCTACCGATACATCCATGTAGAATGCTATATGTATACGCATAATTACATATGTAAGCTCATAAAAGCAGCATATTCTACGTCTTGTACAACACGTTTGATTTCTTGGACTTCTATCCGCAGATGTAGTTTGACATTGTGCATCGCATTGCAATTGGTTTGAGGTAATCGTTCAGCTTGCGATCTCCTATAAATTTTGATCGTTTTGCTGAGGAGGCGAGACCGGAACTAATTGTTGTGTGTTCGACTATACAGCATCTAGTGTATTTACCTTCGATACTATACAGCCAACAACAATTAATCCGACATCAGCAACATCGCAAAATATATTTTTAATTTTTATTTAGAAAGGAGTGCCAGGAAGAAGGAAACAATGCTTGGGGAAGGGTCATAATAGCCCTGATCTGGCCATGAAATCATATTTCTGCAAAAACAAAAACACACCTTTAAATTTTGTTTATATATATATATATATATATATATATATATATATATATATATATATATATATATATATATATATATATATATATATATATATATATATATATATATATATATATATATATATATATATATATATATATATATATATATATATATATATATATATATATATATATATATATATATATATATATATATATATATATATATATATATATATATATATATATATATATATATAGAATACAGAAGTTTACATAATTTTAGTAGAAACGAAAATACAATAAGTTAAAGACAAAAGTACAGTGTTTTCAATAAATGTTTTTTTTAGAAAACATAATATTGTTGTCCTGAAAATATTTTAAGGCATTTCGTTACTTGCATGTAACTTTAGTCCTTACAGATTTTCTTTTGGCCCACTTCCCTTGTTAGTCAATATTTGATACTAGTATCTACTTCCTTGTTATTCACAACAAAAAATGTTTTTAAGCTAAAAAACTACTTCGCAGGTCATATACATACTAAAACAAATGGAAGCCCCAGGCCTCCCTATCCTCTTCCACCAACAGCTTATATTCTTTGGAAGTAAAAAGTAAAAAAGGCAAAAACTTCGCACATTTTATTTTCATCATCGACAATGTTGTTTCATTATTTGGCTGGTATTATAAAAACAAACTCATGAATACATTTGCAGACACACCCCAACATTTGTGGGGTTGTTCTGGAAACAAGAGTAGATTTATATGAACATGCAATATACGCATAAACATATTTGAGTAGATTTCACCAGAGTCGTATTTGTCGTACGTAAAAGTTTAATTTTGCTTGAGAGTTTGCAGGAGACGCCACTGTTTTAACTTTGCACGTGCACAAATATTTCAATACCATCAAGTGAAATCTTCTTCAGCAGAATATTTTCATTACATTTCATTATTGTCGGTTTCTCCTCTCCACTTGTACGTACGTTTGTATGTATTCGGAACCTTTGGGGGATTTAAACTGAATTTGTATGGGTTTGTAAGTGTATGTATGCATGTGTGTGCGTGTGTGTGTGTTTGCCTGACATTTATTTGTTTGATTATCTGTTTTTTCTTTTTTTTTTTTTTTTGGCTGGAGAAGGAGTTTGAAAGCTTCTTTATGTAAATTTATTTTACAGCTCCACTTTTCAGTTGAGTTTATTGGAATTCTTTTGTAATTGTGCTGCTCAAACACTTGTATGAAAGTCACTGTTGTAATATTTTCAAAGAATTTTGTGTATCAGCATTTTTTAAATTTTTTCTGCAGTCTTTAATTTAACAAAATATGCATTTTCTACAAATGCTCCAAATAAGTAAGTAAGTAGTACTGTTATAAATCGCACCTTGCCTTTAATATATCGCTCCTTTATTGCAACATAGTCATATCTCAAAAAAGCTTGTTTTGCGAAAAAAACATTTGAAATTTTTAGCCCCCATACAAGTCTTAGAAATTTTTTTTGGAAAATGTTTCCTAAAGGAAACAGTTTAAAAGTAATTCGAATAAAATTTTGGCACAATATAAAAGGTAGTACTGTTAACAATTCTACATTGTTAACTCGAAAATCTCATATTTTGAGATATGACTATGTTACAATAAAGGAGCGATATGTTTTTGGAAGTTTTTCTATAATTTTAAATTTGTAAATGAAGTTTCTTCCGCATAAAGTAACACTGTTCCTAAAGTACTTTGCGAACAATGTTTGAGGTACAAATATTCCGAAATATAATCTATTTTATAAAATAGATGAAAATTATTAAACAAATTAATAATATCAATGATAGATTTTTCGATTTGGGAAATAAAAATGTCCGGAATTTTTATTTAAAACAAGATAAGATATCCCGACACAGAAAACCCAACTAATAAATTGTTTGAACATGTACCTGCAGTTGTAAAAGAGATTTACATCAGCACCTGCCTTGCGGCCTAATCTGATAGTGGACCAATTCCACGGAGTGAATTATTCACGATTCACCAGCGCCCCCGTGTGGCTTACCAGGCTCACACAGGTAGCAATTCTTGCCATATGATGAGGAGTTCGGACCTTCTAATCCCTCCTGTATGCAATTTCCCAGCAATCAATGGAGGACAAAGCTTAATTAATTGGTAGGCCGAAGCCCACTAAGAGCATCATTAAACCAACTCACCCGTCAACCATCACCACTGGTTCAACATGTACCTGCAATAGAATTTGTGTCTTCAAACAAAAACTTATTTAAAAAATACTCATACGAATGTCTTATAGTATATCAAAAGCAATTCTTGCCATATGATTGCGGTCATATGAACAACTTATTGTTGAGGAGTTGGGGCCTTCTAATCCCTCCTGTATGCAGTTTCCCAGCAATCAATGGAAAACAAGGCTTAATAAGTTGGTAGGTCAAATCCCACTAAGAGCATCAGCCCTTAAACCAACTCAGCCGTCAACCATCACCACTGGTTCCTTACAGTACAGGTATCTGTTGTATAGGCAACAGATCCTTGGGAGATTGTTAGTCCCCGAAAAAAGCCACACGCCAAACAATTATCAAGGATACTAACACTCCCTTCCTGCGTTTTGGGTTTCAACCACAGCCTGAACGTTACAGCCAAGGTAGGCACCACAACCATAATCAGCCCGAGTCGAAACGCAAGCAGAACTACGCGGGTGCCATGCTGATCTCCGTTCTGCCAATTTATACCCTTGGTAAGGGTTTCGGAAGCCAACGCAACATAAGTCATGCGGCTTCCTTGAGTTTTATTTGCTGCACCAAACGAGGGGGGTCCCTCCCCTCTTTACCCGAAAAACAGAGTGTCCAAGTTAGGATTACGCCAAGCAAAACCTGTTCCCCGGGGGTGTGAAGGGTACAAAAAGAAAGGTATAAAAAGAAATAAAGTTAAAATGATTTCGTCAATGGAAAAATTTGCAGAATAAGGCATCTATTAAAAGGCGGGAGGTTAAGGAAAGCTTCTTTAGATTCGCCGCCTTTAATGTAAGTAAATGAAATCTATGGGATAAATTTTGGTGTTTATTTTTTTTTTTTTTTTTTTTTGGTTTAAGTCGTATTTCCGTCTTCCTAAGGTTGTCGTGGCGCAATTAAGAATGACCTCCTCCAGCCGTATGAAGCTTTCGTTTGTTTTAGGGCATTTCCTCTTTTCACTTTGCATTAAAATGGACCCTTACTCTCTGCCAATCTGTGGCTGTACGAACTGGTGGACTAATACTAGTTAATTTTTCCTAAATATGGACTCAAACTTAATCTGCATTTTCTTTACATTCTCCAAATGCTCGAACAACATGAGGGTTAGCTTCCATTTCTTCTACAAAAGATGTCATACGGTTGCTTAATAGTAATTGAACTATTTTCAGATATGAATTGTTCAGCTTGTTAGTTTTAATATAATTTACTAATTTTTTTATTTATCGGTCTATCTCTATAAATCCTTATCTATCAATATCTATCCCTAAAGTGGAAATTGTGGTTGCCAAAATTACTTTAAAATAACAACCTTGGTATATTTTAAACAATGACTATGAAGGGCGCTGAAGGGCTCATCTCAAAAAGTTATGAAATATACACTGTCTAAGCTTAAGTCACAAAATTGTTTATTTAAATTGAAATTCATGGCCGGCCATTTATATCACACATAAGCAAATAAGCAGTAAGAAAAAAGTTTATTTTAAAACGTCTGGCCTTCTCTTTTCTTGTAACTTTCCGTCAGCCGTTTTGATTGTGGTGGTGCATTATATTTAACTTGTTATGACCACCTTTCCTATTGAACCACCTTTCCTAGCAAAAATATAAGTATATTTGTTTCTCATAATTTTGCATGTGACACGCACTCTGCATAATTAATTAAAGTGCATAAAAATCATTTAATAGATTGTATAAAAAATTACACCCCACGCAAATGAAATAAAATATTTATGAAAATTTAAAGATTTTTTTTTTTTGGAGAACTTTCTTATCTAGCAGAAGTCAATGTTAAGACAAATGAAAACAAATATCTTGAAGCTTTCTTCGGTACGCTCGAATTATCCAGATGGAAAGATGAACCACCGTAAGCAGAAAATTGTGGAAGGTAACTTTAAATATAACTTTTAAAATAAGAGTTTCGAAACGCGAATAAGACAAAACTGAAATAGAAAAATAAATAGTTTTTTTTTAGCTTTTATTTATTTATTGAATCTTTACAATATGAACTAAAGATACGTACACACGGTTGTAAGATCTTACAATATTGCCAATAAAATTGTCTGAAAATGTATTACAACCGTGGGAACTGCCAATTTTTAAGTTACAACGTTGTCCGAAAAACCATTGTCAATCAATTGTAAGACGACAATGTTGTCAGGCATCTGACAATCGTGAGAATTAATGTCAGATGTATAAAATTACTGGCATCATTGTCAGAAAAAAGTTTGATGGGCAACACTGCCAAACAGATCGTTGTTGATATACATAAGTGGCAATGCCATACAACATGTCTGGCAATTTTTTTCATCTAAAATCTGACAACCGAGTGAACTGACAGTTTTTGTTGTCAGATGAATTATTTGTCGGACCATAGTCTAACAATGAAATTGTAAGATTTTCTTACGATCATCAGTACTCAGGAGATGACCCCTACATATGCATTGTATTGGAACTAGGAAAACAAATTACCAGGCGGACGAAAGAGGGAGTGGTATTTGTGGATGTTTAACTTGAACGTATTACAGTATTTAAAATGTTGGAATTAAATTAGTTTAAACCTTGAAATTAATATACAGTTTGATGTTCGCTGGAATGAACACATTTTTCATGTCTCTAAAGAAGCATTCAAGTGCCTCAGTTTTTTGAAACGGTGTAAGATCCACTTCACACCATCCGATCTCTTACTATGTATATCTGACCACGAATGGAATACAACTCTGATATTTGGACCGGTGCCTGAAAATTTATTTTGGTGTTTATCAACCGTGTACAGGATATAAAGTAGAAGCTTTTCGGTGACAATAGGATTTGACTCACTGAAGAGAATTCGCTTTTCAGCTGTACGCTTCGTCTGTAGAATAAGTTTTTTTATTTTTTTTCTTATTCAATTATTTATTGAATCTTCACAAAGTGAACTAACAAGAAGTATTCAAATCTTAATGCTAAATACATAAAATTAATTAAGTCTAGCCAATGCTAGACAAAAATGTTGTATTTTGCACGGTCAATATCGGTGAAATCACCTATTTAAGGTTCTGATGGTGGCAAGGGTGTCCCTCCTTCTCAACCGAGAGTGGCCTTCGAAATTAAGTATATTGCGTGCAAGACGATTAGGATGAAGTTCCAATTTACTGATATACCTTGTCGCGTATTTTGAAAATTCGTCTTTTACAAGAGGAACACAGAGATCCTTATAAATTCGTGAGTTTTTTACGTACCATGAAGCTGCAGTAATTGTTCGAAGAATTTTGTTTTGTCGCCTTTGAATTTTTTCGATGTTTGAAGTGGAGGCGGTGCCCCATAGTTGAATTCCATAGCACCATATAGGCTTTAGAATTGCGTTGTATAATAAAAGTTTGCAATCCAGCTTCAATGTCGAATTTCTGCCCATAAGCCAATTCAGTTGCGCTGTTTTTAACTTTAACTGAGTAACTTTCGCATCTATGTGAGACTTCCACGTTAACCTCCGATAGAGATGAATACCAATTTACTTGATTTCATTGTGCTGCTGAACAGGTGAGTTGTTACTTTGGATAGGCGCACATGTCTGTTTGCACAGTGTAAATGTGACATTTTTTTTTTTTTTTTTTTGAGCATTTTTATTTATTGAATCTTAAAAATGAACTAACAATAAGTATTCAAATCTTAATACTAAATTTAAAATTAAAAAATAGGATTCTTATGTCCGGCCAATGCTAGACAAAAAGTTTTATTATGCGGGACTATTTCGGTAAAATCACCTATTGAGCAATCTGATGGTGGCAGCGGTATCCCTTTTTTTAAGCCGAGTGTGGCCACCAAAGTTAAGTATATTGCGCGCAAGAGGGTTTGGATGAAGTTCCAGTTTACTGACATACCTTGTCGCGTACTTAGAAAATTCCTCTTTTACCAGCGGAACACTAAGATCTTTATGAATTCGCGAATTTTTTACGTACCATGGAGCTGCAGTAATCATTCGAAGAATTTTGTTTTGTCGCCTTTGGATTTTTTCAATGTTTGACGCTGAGGCGGTGCCCCATAATTGAATTCCGTAGCACCATATTGGCTTCAGAATTGCGTTGTATAACAGAAGTTTGCAATCCAACTTCAATGTCGAGTTTCTGCCCATAAGCCAATTTAGTTGCGCAGCTTTTAGTTTCAACTGAGTGACTTTTGCTTCAATGTGAGACTTCCACGTTAGCCTACGGTCGAGGTGTATACCAAGGTATTTGACTTCACTGTGCTGCGGAATAGGTGTGTTGTTTATTTGGATAGGCGCACATGTTTGCTTACACAGAGTGAATGTGACATGAGTTATTTTTTGTTTATTAACTTTGATTTTCCCAAGTTTTAGCCATTTCTCTAATACTGAAATATACTCCTGCAAATTTCCCGATGCTAATTCATGGTTTTCATGAACGCTGCAGAATGCTATGTCATCTGCAAAAGTTGAACTATGGATTCCAGAAGCTTATGAGTGTTTGCAGGCAAGTTCAACTTTATCTTACGCATTAAACCCCACATTAAATCAAATGAATAGAGTTGAACAATACTTTTTGTCCTCATTAGTCTGTGCGTTTGTTCTATGGTGCTGTGTTTAGACCGAAAGCCGAATTGATGATCAGGGACGCATCCTACGTTGTTCAATATTGGACTCAACTTCGCCATCAATGATTTTTCGTTCAGTTTTGAAATTGTTGGTAGTAGACTTATTGGTCTATATGATTCGACTTTTTTGATCTCCTTTCCTGGCTTGGGTATCATAGTAATCATAGACACATTCCATCATGCAGGATAATACTCGAGGTGCAAAGTATCGTTAAAAATAATAACAAGAATTCTTCTAGTCACACGAGGTAACTGTATAAGCATTTTACCAGTAATTTCATCAATACCTGGAGCCAACGGTTGAGGTGAATACCAGAAGTAACGTAAGGAATTCTTAAAGAGAATACAGGAAACTATGTAAAGAGCTAACAACTAAAAGTTACACTCTATGAAGACAAAGGTAAAAAAAGAAACATTAGAAAATGTTTAAAATGGAAACGACATGCATTGTATGTGCAAACTGCCAGCCATTGAGAAAATCCAGCCCAGTCAGATCCAATTTGTCCCCATTGTATTACTTACTTACCAATCCTCATCCGAAACATATGAAGATTTGGATGAACGAGTCCAATACGCTTTTAAATATTTCTGCAGTACCGGTCTGCCCAGCTACAGCACCTTTATATCAGAAAGTGCCTGACAATGATACGGGAAGAGTTTCACACCTTCTTCATCGTTACGTCTAAAGAAGTGGTTATACGGCAAAGTTAACTTCCCCCATTCGGCACTGACCCGTTAGAACAGCCGTCAGTCGGAATAGACGCCTCAGGATATTAGACCTCCTATCATTATAGCTGGGCTATATTAAACTGGATACTGGACTAGAGCTGCAAAACTATCCGATAGTGATACTGTCGGCGAGAAAAAAACATTAAAAAAAATACTCGACGGATTGCATATTTTTGTAAATTAAATTGAAAAATAAGTTAAATATTTCTTATTTTATAAACATTAAGCATGATTTTTTCATTACTAAAAATATGTATAACAAAATAATAATCTTAAAATCCAAAGGCTTTATTGCCGGCTAAAACTGGTGGCGCATGGGTGCGAGCATACAGGGTAAAGCGCTGGTTGCTATCCATTTGGGTGTAGCCAGTTAGTGATCCTTGTCACTGCTCAAACCAAGTTGTCACACGGCCTCCTCGTGGCGCCACTGGATGGTTCTCAGCAAATGTTGAGGGTGAACTAACTGTGTGACAGCGACACTGAGATAGTTGACGACCTGGATATGAAATGGAGCCGCGTACAATAGAGCGATCTTGGAATAGACGCTTATGGGCTGGGAGCTAACGTATTATGTGACCTGATTAAGCACGAGTGACATCGTGCCGAAATGTCTCACGGGTTAATGCGGTGGCTACCTCCGTCTCGATAAAATCTAGGCAGGGGCTTAAAGTACGCTTAAAGTTTGTAGTCGATAGTTTTTGGCTGTGCAGAGTTAGTTGAGATGATTCCTAATCAGCTCCCAGGAAGAAGAGGGGGTTCTTTAGTCGGTAAGTTCACTGTAGTGATCAGTCTAACACAAAGCGGTGGTTACGGGCCCTCTGGCAAGGGCATAACGCATTTTTTCCCCTCGCCGAAAAAATAAAAAAATCGCCGGCTAAAACTTGAAAGTATACTATTTTCTTTGATTTATTTTTAACAAATTACTGGTGACATTTGGTTTTCATAAATTTTTATAAAAAAATGTAAATCTTTCGCAATAATTTTTTAAGCTGCTGATTACTATTAAAAGTTAATGATTTCGATAAATTTGTTGTATTGTTCTGCAAGACTCAATGGTAAATCAATTATTAAAGTTGCAAGCTTTTGAAAAAATTGCTCTTACATATGTATGCGAGTAGATGATTGCGGTAAATATACTGAAATAAGTGGTGAGGGTGAAATTGAAGCAAAAAAAATGCGTAAGGGGTTTTCGGAAGTTTGGGCTGTTATTTTTGAGCGAAACAACAAAACTATGTTAAATTCGATTCATGTGGTAAAATTTGTAAAACAAGCGGCAAGATGTCAAATATGTTCGACTATCTAAAACGCGTTCATTATGGTTACGAGTATTAAAAAACGCCTGTGTCATAAATAGACACAGATCACAATAAGTCATCAAAAGTATTAGAATATTTTTAATTCTCATTGATTTCTTGAAAATGTTAAAATATAAAATTATATGTTTAAACATATTTTTGAAATCATTAAATTTAATCGGAACTTAGCTTTAGTTGATATTAGCGTGCATTGGTAATGATGAAATTTGGCATAAAGTTTACTTAACTTAGTAATTTTTCTGATGTTAATGAGCCACTACATCAATGAGACTATTACATCAAATTGCATCGAAATTAAAGTTGGTCTGATGTTAGAGTAACATTGTATTAAAAATATTTTGTCAATACATTAACTTCATTTAGTCAATTCTTAGATATTAGAGTGGCGTTGCATTCATAACATGCTCACATCAAACGTATTCCGTTAAAGTATTCCCCTGATGTCAGTATGCCATTTCATTGATGAAATGATAGTCATAATTGTCGCTAATGATAATTAGAGCAACTGATGTAATGGTTAACATCACAACGATGAAAAGTGTCATAAGGTCAAAAATGAGGACATTTGGCATTCCATTGATGTTAAAATACATCACAGTAACGATGGGTTTGCTATGAGTGCAGAACAACCGCAATGAAAAGTTAACTTTTCAAATTATTTGTTACTTGCAGAGAAAGCAGAGTAGCCCAGTTTAGAATATACCACAACCTGCACCACAATGGGTTAAAATTGTGACAAAAATTTGATGGAGTTATGTTGTTGTGATAATCGTATTATGAAATGCTACTATTTCTTAAACTTATTCTTACTTTGGTCAAGCATTCTTATCATTTTTTAGTCTCTAAGAATATATTCAACTATCGATGAGAACTTTATTTTCCAAAAATTATAAAAAATTATGAGGTTTTATCGATATGAAAGAGACCGATGTTGATCTTTACTGGGGTCGAACTAAAACCAATCATGTTTTCAGTTCCATCAGAGCTCATGCAGTATCTACCTACCTATTAACTAAACTCTCAACTTAGTTCATTTTCAATTTCCTCAGATTTATTGTATGTTCACAATATGACACTGTCTGACAATCGCCGACAGTTGCCGTAGTTTTCGTCGAAAAGTTGTCACAGTTTCTTTTTTCTATTTTTACCTCCGCTTTACCATTTCACAACGCTGCCGTCTGTATGGACCTTGTCGACAATGTGATTTGGCATGCGTGAGTGTCGCTTTTATGTCTGTTTAAATTGCATTTAATGTTGCAAAAACTGTCTACTAAAAGAGAAAAAAGCACAAAATGCAAATAACACAAATAACAAAGACATGAAAAAATGCGTATGCAAATATTTTCTGCTGACACAAACGTGATCAGCCCAAAATTGTGATGTTTGTGACGATGCTGACTAAAATGATGTTTGGCGTTAATGTTCAAGTGTTGACGCACAACATAATGATAAGTTTTCATGGGCTGCATATAGTCAATAAATTGGCTTTTAGAGAAATACGAGTATTTTATGTCCGCTTCTCTTTGCTGAGTTGAATTTTGGCAGCATTTGAATCTCTTTCTACATATTTTGATTTTTTTTTTGTTCAAAACTTTGGCAATTTTCGTGTTGTTGCTTTAAAATTTAAAAATATTTTCATCAAAATCGTCACCGTTATAAGAACAAACATGCAACATGTGTTTGATGTGTCACTCTCTTGACATTTAAAAGGGTGACATAAAATATATGTTCGTATTCTGTTGTAGTTTCATGTCTGGCGTCTAGTTTTAAACACATTATTATTTTTTTATTTTAAGGAGCCTTACAGAAGTGTAAATATAAATAGCAAATTTAAATTATAAAAACGTTATCCCAATTTCACACGATTTCAGTTACTTGTGGTTTTAAGTTCCCAAGTGTAGTTTTTTTAATTTTAGAAAGTAAATAAGCTTTATTGCTTCGAAAAATTCAAATTATAAATATTGATTAACGGTCTTTACAAAACTAGAAAAACGAAATATGTACATACTTGCGAGCTGAAATCTCTGGAGCTTTCAAATTTTTAAGAAAAAAAAAAATGCTATAAACCGATTTTGGGGATTCACAAAGCTGATTTCAGATTTCGAACCATTCGCTAACCGGTCTGGAACCAGTTTATCATATTCAGAACGCGTTTTTGCAGTGCAACTTGCATATGAACTATAAATAGTCATTCGCTTTAGTGCGAAAATTGAAGTTGCCGTATTGCTTCTAAGGAAAGGGCGGAGATTTAGAAGTTTGCTGGAGCCAACTATGAAAAGTAAAAGTGCTGCCTTTGAAATGTTTATAATATTTTAATACGCCCATATTAGTTTCATTTGTGTGTTCATTTGTTTGTTTGTTTGCAACACTCGAATTTTATGCTTCGTGGTTAAGACATACTTATGTAGGTATATAAAACTGTATATATAGTGTTGCTGCTTTAGTGCGAAAATTGGAGTTGTCGTATTGTTTCCGGGGAAGTGGATGGGTAGGGAGGGAGTTTGGGGATTCACAAAGACGATTTTGGGAACTCTCAAAAACCTCGGATCCATAACGTGTCCTGAAGCCGACAAAAAATTCGGAACTGCTACGCTAATCGAATCGGCACCCGCTTTTCATATTCATGCGCGCTTTAGCTTTACATAGACGATAGCAGACAGCAAGCAGCAATCTGTCAAAAATAAAATTCATGTGTTTAGATGCACACGATTATTTTAACGACATCACAGCAGCATGACTTCACAACAGCATTTCCTGCTGCTGCCAACTTAGACTAATTTCTATTTTCGTAGGCAGCAAAAAGTAAATACAGTGCTGCCACTATAAAAATAAATTGGCAGAAATAAGAACTAAAATTTGTTTGAAATATTTAACAGAAATAAACATCATACAAATAAAATAAACAAATAAATTGATGAGTTTTTACAACTTTACGTGATATTATTACCTTTTCAGTCAGTAATTTTAATTTTATTCATGTAAAATATATATGTGGCACCTCTGAATTTTGTATAGTTTAAATACACATAGTGCTGCTGCTGTCTTTAAAATAATTATGTTGCTGATGAGATGACAGCATTTGAAGCTAACTTCATTTGTACTCGTGAAGTTGTGAATTCTGCTGTCGCCTAAGTGTTTAGAGCTTTTAGCCGTGAAATGTGTATCTGAACTATTAACGGTCATTCGACTTAGTGCGAAAATTGAAGTCGCCTTATTATTTGCGAGAAAGAGGGGGATTTTGGCGGTTCTTGAAGTTAATTTTGGGAATTCCAAATTAAAATGAAAAAAACTAGGAACGCGTTTTACGGATAATTATCTGATTACATGGATAATTGTTTTAGTTTGATATCAAAGCGTGTTTTTTTAGTTTTTAAACTATATTTATTACAGGATGATGTGAAACAACAGGCCTATATCAACAAGCTCACTATCCCCCTTGTATTAAACAAGGAGATTTAAAGCTGCATCAACGAATTTCAGCCACATTTATGCAAAATGGTCATTGAAAATTTCAACAAACGAGTGGAGACTATTTGCCCCCTATATATTCCCTATATATTCCTATCCTATGTACTTTATGATGCAATAAAAAATAACAATCAGAAGGAAAGAAAAATTATTTTTTATATTTAACTAAAATCTTGCGTTAATTATGGGATAACCTTTATAAAAAAAATTAATCATTATTACCTCACGCATAGGTTGTCTTTTTTTTTTATCTGGGACCAGTACTTAGGGGATGACTCCTACATAAGCAGCGCATTGTACTGGAACTAGGAAAATAGGTTATGATGAGGAGGAAAGAGAGAATAGTGTTCGTGGGGTGTTAACAATAACAACTCGAAAGACTATACAAAACTCTATTGCAGCATTTGAAATGTTGGAATTAAATTAGTCTTATGCCGTCTTAACTTCTACCCGCCTTTATTAAAAACTTTTTAGCACTCATTAACGCATACATGCATGTTCTGAGAAATGCAAATCGCTTAAATTTAGCGTTTTTGATTTAAAAACGCCAAATAGGTGTTCTGAAAAACGTATAACGGAAGAAATATGGTTTTGCGATTTGAAATCGCCAAATAGGTGTTCTAGAAAACGCATATCGCTTAAAATTGGCGACTTCAACTCGCATGTATATATTGAAGTGAACTGATTGAATTTGCTAAAACTGAACTTGCAAGAGGCAATCAAATTATTCACAATTAAAATTTATTATGTTTTCTTTTTATTTCAATAAAAAATTTTAAGAATTTTACACATTTTCATTAAGAAAACTGAATTGAAAAATTTTTCTATTTGTTGTCAATTTTTGTTTTTTCGTTTTATATTACTACCACATACATAGTTATATACGTATGTAAAACACAAGTTGTATTTTTTAGGAAAAAACTCCTAAACGTCAGTAAAACGCGCGTTCCTCAGAACACCTAAAAATCAATTAAGCGTTTTTCAAAACGCATTGCGGTTTCAGAACGCGCGTTCTCGAAACATGGCTGATATATTTGTTAAAGAAGTATTTTGCACACACTTCTTGGTTTTGTGTTTGATAACTAATGTGTGCGCTAAAGCTCAAGTATGATTTTTCAATTTTCGTCTACTGGCGGGAGGACACTAAGTACAGGAAAGTCTCTGTCGTTCTTAACATGTTTTCAAACAACAAAGATTTTAAAAATACTTATTTTTATCGAATTTCTATTAAATGAATTTTATATGCAAATCAGTTTTAAAAACCTACCTACCATCAGTTCCGTATAGTTTTCATTAATATATTAAATTATAAAAACTTATTTTACCAAGAATCAGGTTTAAACTTAGACACACAACAGCAATAAGGAAAAAAGAAATAATAATAGTAATAATGTTGCCAAGATATTAAGGCTGAAAGCTGGCGGTTATATTTCACATTTTCGATAGAAAAAACGACCCATATTAAGTTACATTGCCCCAGGAGACATTATGAGGATGAACAAATATTAAAATCTAAATCCTCTACTTGCATATTAAAGCCCAAAGAAGAAACTGTAATGAACCAAACAGACAAATATTACAACAATAATATCATTTTGTCTCACATGAAATATGTATTTAATTGCATGACACATGGATGAACATACGCCTGGACTAGTGTCCTTATTTACACAAATAACATACTCGTACACACTGTTCGCTAAGCACTAGATAAATTTTTCATTTAAATGGAATAAAGTGAGTCAGCAAAAAACGAAAAAACTCATGCACAAGCACACGCACAGAAAATCAACAATTTATTTTGTAGGATAAAAGCAGTAAAATTTGCTAGAGTTTTTCTTTTGCGCTGAACACGTGCAAGCCTACGGGGCACATCCATTCGCGTGAGTCTGTATGCTGGATTTTCTACTTCGCAGCATTATTAAACAGCCAAAGCGGCGGCGTTGTATGTCAATAATGACGGCAGCCGTTTTAAATTCCTTAACGACGCAACTTGCAAAAAATACTCTGCGTATCTATTCGTCTCATTTGTTTGATTTAATGCAGTAAAGCTAAGAGCCAAAACGCCCATATTAAACAACCGACAGACACGGCCAACAACCAACACTTGTGAAATGCAAGTGTTTCTGTTTGTTCGCTCCCTGTAAAAATGTGATGCGTAACGACCGTTTGAAAAAATTGTTAAAAAAAAAACGTAAATTTGTTTCTATTTTCTTTATTTTAATATGATCCCTGGGGGGCAGATCATTTTACCAGGAGAATCAGAGAAAAGTTTACAACAGATCTTTAGATGACTAACAGTGGAGCAAATTTAGTAATATTTAATACAGTGGAGGCTCAATAAAGTTAAGTCAAAGAAAAGTATATCGAAAAGCTAAGCAGTTTCCATTTACCACACGTGATTCTAAAAAGTAAAGAGCTGCTCAACTTTTTTGATATCTTTTTAGCATATTAAAAGTGACAAAGCTTTGCTATCGCAATCAATTATTGGCGTCCATTGTGGCACAAAAATGTTTGCAGATTAACGAATTATTGAAGAAGTACGATATTGAAATGACTGCTCTCAAAACTTTTTACAAAAAACATGGCATAAGGTGCTGAATTGGGATAGTTATTGTTATAATATGGTAATCTTATTTAAAATACAAGACACTGGCAACACTGATTTGATTTTTATATATACATATTTTATATTTTTTCTTCATTTCTGATGCTATTGTCGAACAAAATGTTAGAAGCTAGAATAGTGAATAAAAAACTCAATCGTTTGAATTTTTGTTCTCTGCTTTTCGATACTTTCAAAAAACAAATCGTAGCAACCAACCGTTGTTCATTTATTTGAAAGGTGTAAAGAAATGTTAGAGACGTGTATAAATGAAAAAGCATGTTTTTTGTGTTATGACAGGTATTATTAGAGCATTTTTCTTTCAAAATTCTCAACAATTTATTTGTATTGTTGGGATATAAAGTTGAATGTTTGAGAATATCTTTCAAAAACTTCCAAAGTCTACTGAAGATTTGGGAGGCTCCTATGAAATGTCGACATATAGATAGCTGGGAAACATAGAAAACAAGCTATTTATAATTTTTTATTGGAAAAAATATTACAATTGAATGATTTTTAGGTGTCAGCTAGTTAAAAAAAGTTGTTTTTCACCTACGTGTATAATGTCAACCATGATATAAAAAATACAAGGTAGTTTCATTCTCTTTTTATTTTTTGTAATAAGGATTTTTGAAGTTTATTTTTAGAGAGAAATATAAAAAGGCGTAGCCACAGAGTTGAATAAGGGAATTTACTCCTAGAATTGATTTTTTCTGAAAAGTGTAGTGCATTATTCCTATTAGAAAAAGCTAGAAATGATAAGCTGAAGTAAGTACGTAAAGTCCTATCTAGCACGCAGCCCATACCAAGTTTCGTTAAGAAACAGTGTGGTAGCTGGACAACCAGCGGACATGAGACCCTAGAAGTTCTCATGGACACGCATTTCCCTGGATACACACCCTTTATGGGAGACTGCATGACCGGTATACACAATGGCCAAGGGGATATCTGCTTACCTTTTGACCCATATAAATCACCGGGTCCAGATGGTATTATACCAGCTGATTTGCAGAAAAATGCGGAACTTGCCATGGTTGGTAAGGATCTTCTCGGCCTGCCTTAGATGCTCCTACATTCCGCAATCATGGCGAAGGTGTGTTGTATTGTTTATTCCAAAAGGGGGGAAGGCTTCACACACCACTCCGAAGGATTTCAGGCCTATAAGCTTGTCATCCTTCTTGCTTAAAACCCTGGAACGGATAATTGAATTACATCTTAGAATGTCAATTATTCATCAGTCAATTGTTAGCTTCATAAAGAATTTACTGACCAATAGGGTCATTACTTCCAATATGGGACGAGCCACAATTTGCAGAGTGGCTAGAAGGGGCACTCCACAAGGAGGGGTTCTGTCTCCTCTTCTATGGAATTTAGCTCTGAATTCGTTATTGATGGAATTAGATTCCATGCTGTTTAGGACAGTGGCATATGCCGATGATATTGCGGATGCTGTGTCGGGTAAGTACCCGGATATACTATCACAGCAACTAGGCTCTGCACTAAGCCTTATAGACGGATGGTGTACAAATATCGGTCTAGGTGTGAATCCGCAAAAACGGAGCTTGTGCTCTTCACTCGAAGATACAAGACTCCATCGTTTACTTTACCAACCATAAGGGGGGTTGAACTAGTGTTGTCGGACAGTGCGAAATATCTGGGCATCTACCTGGATTCCAAACTATCCTGGCAGCAGAATGTCCAGTCAATGGCAGAAAAAGCGGCTATCGCCTTATTCTTGTGCAAAAGGGCCATTGGGAAGACCTGGGGAATAAATTCTAGGAACTCCTGCTGGCTTTTCAGTACGGTTGTTAAGCCCATTCTAACGTATGGGATGCTTGTGTGGTGGAAGTCGTTGGATAAAACCAACTACTGCAGAAAAGATAATGCGTACTGCTGCTTTGATGGTGATTGGTGCTTCCGGCACTACGCTATCGAAAGCACTTTTCACTATGCTGAACTGGCTGCCGGCTGATCTCATGGTGAAGGAATTAGCCATGAATTCGGCTATCAGGCTGTGGTCAAGCGGGACGTGGAAGGAGGCGACATATGGTCATGCCTCAATAATAGGAAAAATAGTGAACCTTCCGGAGAATATTGATTACTGCTCGCCGGCCCTACTGCCCGACAAGAGATTTGATGTAATCTTATCAGGCTCGTTCTCCGAGACGACTGGCACAGATCGTCAAGAGGACGTGCTTGAAATTTTTACAGATGGATCCAAGTTGGACTCGGGAGTCGGTAGGGGTATCTTTATCCCCTTGTATGAGAGGAGGATGAGTTTCAGGCTGCAAAATGAGTGTTGCGTAGCGCAGGCCGAAATTGCGGCCATTATGAGGGCAGCTAACTGGTTAAGGTACTACAGGATATACGGGAATGATATCCGAATTTGTACTGATAGCATGGCTGCGTTGTATGCACTAGCTGGAGTTTATACGACATCCAGATTGGTTCGTGAATGCCGAATATCTCTAAACGAGATAGCCAGACATTCGAACCTGCCTTATCTTGGTACGAGGTCACAGTGAAGTGTCCGGTAATCTAGTAGCGGATGAACTGGCAAAGGCCGGTATCCAGCTTCAACAAAGGGATATTGATGGGATCGTTGGAATCCCACTTGCGAGCTGTAAGACACAAGTACAGCGTCAACTTTTTCAGACCGCTCGTTTTGACACCCACCTAGGTTAGGTTTAACAGGCTGCCAGCTATTGTAACGCCAATTTATTGAGTCCAATTTATTCCCAAAAACTAAAAGCACGGACATCTGCTTATCAGTAAGCTTTACGATAGCATTCAAACGAATGCCTATTTTGAAGAAAATACTCGTATTATTAAATTTAAAAGATATTAAAAACGAAGGGAAAAGTTTGATGCCTTGAATATTCTTCATTACTTACAATAAGAAAAACCTACTTCCAAAAGATATCATTCATTATTTGTTTAAATCTCAAAGTAAGCATGTATAGCGAAAATTTGCATATAGTTTTCCGTCGTTTCCGTGCCTTCAAACTTGTTCTGGACGTGACTTGTAACTTCTCTAACAAATAGCGCGGTATAATTATTCATTGTATTTAAAAGAAAAAATAATAGCTGATTTTAATAACGGCCAATCAGTGACCACAATTGCAAAAAAAAATTTGAAATTCACCAAGAACTATAAGCCATTTTCGTTGTTCGGGTACTTTGGTTATAGAACATAAAGGTGGACTTTCCCGAAAAACCAGTACACGAGATGGCCAGGCAATAATACGTTTTTAAAAAGAAGACTAATTCGGGTCGTCAAGAACCATCGCTACACAATTGTCATTAAATGTTACCCCCAGAAGGATTCAAAGGCAGGCTGCAGAAGGCGGACTTAAAGCATACCATATGAAAGTGTAAAAAAGATCTTTATATCACGGAAAAATAAACTGGTCAGGTTGGAATTTGCGAGGGAACACATTAATATGACCACCACACAAAGAAATTCCATACTATTCTCCGATGAGCCCAAATTTAATTTAAAAAATCCCGATAGATTAAGACTGGTTAGATGACTGAAAAGCCAACGTCTTAATCCACGTTATACTAAAGGCACATATAAACATTGTGTCGGTAGCATTTTAGTCTGAGGATGTTTTTCAGTCCATTTTTATATATTTTAGATTTTAAAATGTTTTATTTATTTTTGTTAGAAGTCACAATTTTATTGTTATTTTCAGACACAACTTCAAACAAAACTGAAAACAAGGGAATGTATAAACTAATACGGTTGCACAATTTTATGAAAAATTTCACAATCAAGGCGAATTCATACCAGGTAAATGCAAAAGCAATAAATACTACACTATAAAAAATAAATCTTTTTCAAATGTCAAGAGAAAACTAAAAACACAAAAAGGAATTTAAAAAAATATATATATTAAAAAAATTTACAATAAAAGACAAATATTTAATTATTTGGTGAAACTTTCGTTATTTCGTGAAAATTAATGTCACAGCTCATAGAGCATGGAAAGGTGAAAATGACCAGCAAGATTGGGAAGGATTCAGAATAATAGCTGGCGCTCAAGATGCAATACATAAATTAAAAAATGGTTTTGAATTTTTTTTTTTCCAAATTTCCATAAAAAAAATTACAATAAGAGAAAAACTTAATTATAATGTGGACCTTTTAATTTTCTCGTGAAACTTAAATTCTCAGATCATAGAGCTTGAAAAGGTGAAGATGGCCAGCCAGATTGCAGAGGATTCAGGGTGATATCTGGAGCTCGAGAGAATTTACAAAATTATTTTATATTTTTTCCCCCAATTTTGTTTTAACTATGCCATTGACATCTGAAACTGATAAAAATTAAAAAAAAATTATCAGCTGCGTTGTCAATTTCACCTGTTATGAATTCGCCTTGGTCACAATCCTTATACTTGTCAGATCGTGATTGTTAAGGAAAATTGAGAGAATAAAACTACCTTGTATTTTTTATATCATGATGTCAACAATTAACTTTTCGTTGATTTAAAACTAACTAACTTATAGTTGACTTAAAAAGACCTTACTTGTAGCCAACGGTAGAGTAGTGAAAATATTCTTAGCTTCAAAAAGTTAACTGAAAGTTAACATTTAGCAAGTTAACTGTAAGTTAGTTGAAACGTAGTGTAAAGTCGGATAATTGACTACTTCCTAGGACGTCACAATGTTAAAATAGTTAGTTGCTTCCATTGAAAAGTAATTCAAGTGTCAGTCAGCACTAGTTGAGGAATAGTTAACTTAAAGTTAGTTGAAAATTAACTCAGTTTCCGACAGGGTGGTTGGCTTACATACAAACATATCAGCAAGTAAAGTGTGTAAGTGTGTGTATGCATGTACATACATACTTTATATCCCTGTGGTACATGCAGAAACCATTGCCAAATGTGGCTAGCGAAGTGATAGGTGTGTTCTGTCCATGCACTCAAATCGCTAATGAAAGGATATGCCAATCGGCTAGCATATCTGTGCCTATTCACCAGTAGTTGTAACAATTGTTACCCACTATTCGATAGCTAATACGCTATCACTATGTAACGCATAACGCACGTATTTTTCTACGGCGCATTTAATGTTTGTCACTGAGAGCAATTATTATGTTAATGCAAAGCTCCCGTTGTTAAAACAACAAAAACTTTAGGATCATAACAATATCTTTGCTAAAACAAACTTTAGTATCACATGTGGTTTAAAGAAAAAAACACGTATTTTTTAGAAAGTGTGGAACAAGGTGCATTAATGTATACACGGTGGCAGCACTACGGCATGTGACAATTTTTTGCTACTGGCAATATAATAAGCTATTTACGTCAAATGTATTGTTTACATTTTTGAAAGTGAATTTAGTGTTTTATTCTGAATTAAACATATACAAATTATTTTGTGAACATATAAATAATTTAAATAAATATAATTTATAATTATAAAAAGGTACATTAATAGTTTATAATTGTGAAAATAGTTACAAATATTTTTGATAAACATAGCTTACCACATGCCTGTTTTTGTTATATTGTGGTAATTTTGCTCTAGTGCTGCCACCGTGTATACCTTAATGCACCTTGGTGTGGAATTTAATAAAAAGGTAAATAAACAGCGTCCGTGGTGAGACAATATACAAGGTAGAAGCGAAACTACAGCAAACTAACAATAAACAAGTGTGTAGTACATTGTGCTGGACCAAATCTAAAATACCCTTCACGATAGTCACGTAAATATATAGTATATATATTAGAGATTTTAACTGAATATGCTTGGATATATGTATATGGACCGATATCGGGGAAAACTTTTTTTGGCTTGTAAAGCCAAAGAGCTAATATTTCAAGGAAATTTTCATGGAAAACCTGTTTAGGCTATATCTCGGGTATATATGAACGGATTTTATTACCAGAACTGCTTTTAAGCAAACAATTTTTAGTACAAATTTTTTATGTTATTTGATTGTTTACAAAACTTAATTGTTTTCATATGGATAGCGAAGGGATATAATAATGGGAGTGATAGAATTCACCAGCGAAGAAGGGTGGCGAATGTGGTAGTTTTCTGGGGCTAGTTCTTTCGATAGCTACTAGTGAATAGCATAAGGATTGCACCTCAGGTCTGATACTTTATGTACAAACTTGTAGCTAACCCTTAAGGTGGCTAAAGGTAATGCAGAGACGGGTCAATCGCCACCTCCCATGAAAAGCCCGTGTTAAATTCGCCACTCAAATACATGTGTAGTAGATTGCAACTGGGCTAGCGGTAGTGCAAAATTAGCTAGCGAATCTATACGTTCAGAGCTAGTCCCTTATACCACTGGGATAAAAATTTTTTTACACACGAATCAAGCAACAACAAATCCCCATGTTGTTTTTGCATTGGTGTATTTACTGTAATCCCTTGAAACATACGTAATTCACGAAATTTGAAAATAACGGTTATTTTTTTATCAGAAATTGAATATACATATTTTGTTTGTTAGTGTTTGTAGCAAATAAGTATCTATTTTACTCTTAAAATACTGAACCTATTAAAATAAAATTAAGCTCGTTTACTTCTGTGCAGAAAGAACTTTCAAACGATATATAATTTGTATACCCTACACAAAAATATAAAGGGTATATATAAGTTTGTGATTCCGTTTGTAATTTCTACAATTTTCATTTGCGACCCTATAAAGTATATATATTCTGAATCAGAATTAATAGAAAAGTCGATTCCGTGTGTCCGCCGTTGAAAAACCGTTTCTGAGAATACCATTAGACTTTCTTTCACCATTCTTTTAACCCATCGATTCATGGGTTTGCTATTGAAATTCAGTAATATCGGTTCACATATAGCTGAGATATATCCAAAATTCTGAAAAAAGCAATTTTTTTTGCAATTTTGTATGGAAATGTTTGAGAAAAAAATTGTTTGTTTTGCTTCAAACTTCACACACTCATTAAGCATGGTGACTTTAAGGCAAAAAATTTTTTTTCAGATATCGGTCCATATATACCCGAGATATAGCCTAGACTGCGTTTTTTATTAAATTGCGTAAGTGAACGTAAACAACTTTTTTTTTGCTCAAAAGCAGTTTTGGTAATGAAATAAGGTTATGTAAATATGGAAAGTGAAAATTTTCGATATCGGTCCATATATACCCGAGATATAGCCTAAAACCTGTTTTTTATGAACACATCGCGTAAGCGAACAACTTTTTTTTGTTTGAAAGCAGTTCTGGTAATAAAATCAGGTTATATAAATATAGAAAAAGAAAATTTCCGATATTGGTCCATTATACCCGAGATATAGCCTAGACGGGGTTTTTCATGAAAGTGCTTAAACAACTTTTTTGTGCTCAAAAGCAGTTTTGGTAATGAAAAAATTTTATATAATTATGGAAAATGGAAATTTCCGATATCGGTCCATAAATACACGACATATAGCCTGAACCGATTTTTCTATTACCATTTTTTTTTTTGTTGAACAGCAATTCTTGTTATAAATAAAGGATACTAAAATACAGAAAATAGAAAATTGCGATATCGTTTCATATATAACCGAGCATATTTAGTTCACATTTTTAAATATACTATACATATACGTGACTATCGTGAAGGGTATTTTAGATTCGGCCCAGCCGAATATACTACACTCTTACTTCTTTTTTTTTTTAATTGGTGCTGTACTACGGGTACAAAAGGGATTTTAGAAAACGTATTATATAGAAGATTATAATCATAATATGCATATACGGCTATATCTTTATCCATATATATATCTAACTTAAAAATTAATAAATTTAGAGGAAATCAATGTAAAAATAAAAGTAAGGCTTCTCAAATTAAACTAGCTCTAAATGAATAAATTCATTCAAAAATACTCCATATTGACTACAAGAATATTAATATTAAGTATTACTGTATATTAATGATAAATAGTCGAACTTATTGAATATTTCTAATATTATATGATAGTATTATTTTTTAATTATAACAATAATTGCCGCGATCAGTAGCTCTTGATCAAAGAGTATAAATATATAAAGTATTAGTAAACATAAAGTATTAGGACATTATGCGTGATAAAACACCTTTTGAATCCCCCAATTGTTTGCCTTGTACGCGCAAACATAAACCAAATCACAAAAAAAATTACGATCATAATAAATGTTAAAACGTTTAAACAGTAACAGGCTACCAGAGTTTAAATACTTAAACTAAAATTTGTATTGAAATGAAATCAACATAAATTTATATGTATGCAAGAAAAAAAATCAGCCTGCTCATAAATTTTATCATAAAATATACAAATAAAAAACAGACCGCAATACGAGTATAGTGGCATTTAGCCGGTGGCGTTTAGTGGCACCACAAACAAACAAGCAAACAAATTAAATCTGAAACTGAAGTTTTATGTCAATTTTGAGAGCAGATGAAGGCGAATAAATTAATGCAAATAGCCATTTTACCTAACTGTTGATTAAAAAACAGTTAACATTGACAGATTTATATGGCCGCTAAAAACAAGTGAGCATCGGTGTAATTTACGCAAAATATTTTCATAAAATCTAAAAAGAAAAACTATCGTATAAACAAAGTTATGCCAATTTGTAGTTTTAATTGTGGCTCATAAAACTACCGATCAAATTGCATCGATAATTGCATTATGGATGCCATGATACTTATGATATATTGAACAAAAACGTTTAAATTGTCTTAATCAAAACGATATTTTTATGATCCATCAAAAATCGTCCAAAGCCAAAATTGTAAAAAACATACTTTTGATTTGTGCAGAAATGAAATGCGTAAAACACAGCTAAGCTTCGATATAACGAATCATGGCCATTGATGTGCTCTAGGTACGTATCAGTGAAGTCCTGGTACAAAGACGTTTTAAGAAATATAACTATAGTTTTTTTTTCATCCAAATTAGACTTAGCTATTACTATCATACTAGTAAAATCTCACTTTTCAAAAGACATGTAAAAAATTTTGACAAGAATCAAAACAATACTAACATATCTAAGGAATTACATATGTATGCAAGTGCATACATAATACTCAAAGAAAATTAGTTTAAAATATCGTTGCAGCAACATTAGTATACATTTCATAATATTATATAATATTGTTAAAAGCAGAGTGTGATAGATTTACCCAGCTAAAGCTTGGTAATGTGTTGACCTTGCCTAAGAGCATAGTTTTCAACATCGTAGTATTTACCACCTGTGTTACTAAGATGATGGGTTGAACTCGAGCTAGACGAATGATACCAACCCATCATCATATAATATTAGATATATTATTTACTATACTTAAATTAACTAAAAGCAAGTATGACTGTAGTAGTAAATGTGATCTATAAAAATCGTCAAAAACAGACGATAAATCGTCAAATATGGCAATAAGAACGTGTGTTCAACATTTTGCAAGAACATTTTCAATGTTATGTTACTATCGGTAAGATGGGTGCCGCGTTTGCTCAGTTTCCAACAAAAACGAGTTCGACAGACCACTTCACAGCGGTGTTTGGACATCATGAAGCGTAATCCTGTTGAAATCCAAAAATCAATCGAAACTATGGGTGGAAGCCGGTGGAAATGCTCCGAAGAAGGCGAAGACAATGACAAAGTTATGGCCACAATATTTTCGGATGCACACGGAGTCTTGAAAAACGATCCAAAATCACAGGAAATCATTATCGTGCATTATTAGGCCAATTGATTGATGCAATCAAGAAAAAACGACCACATTTAAAGAATAAAAGTACTCTTTCTTCAAGACAATTTCTACCCTATTTCTTATTTTCCTAAATGACCTTTTATATCAAACTTCCAACCCTATCCACTCTTTCGCGGATTACAGCAGCATTTGCCATTCGTACTCTTTCAGTTATAGCCCCAGCCTATCCGAGATCGTTGCTAAGAGGCAAAATATGAACGGCACACTAAACAGTGATCTTCTACTAATCTCCGAATGGGGTCGTAAAAACAGGGTCGCCTTTAACGCTCGTAAGACCCAATGTGGCTTATTAGCACACAAACAAACGACCGCAGATGATGCTTCATGTGTACTCATGGGTGGTATAAATATTGAGGAATCGGAAGCTCTTGATGCTCTTGGAATGAAGATACAGTGTGATGTTCGCTGGACTGAACATATTTTTCATGTCTCTAAAGATGCATTCAATTACTTCGAGTTTCTGAAACGGTGTAAGACGTATTTTACTCCATCCGATCTCCTTACTATTTATACCACCTACATCCGACCAAAAATGGAATACAACCCTCATGTTTGGGCCGGTGTCCCAAAATCAATTTTGGAGTTACTCGGCCGTGTGCTAGAGAGGGCAAAGAAACTTATCGGTGACAGTAGGGTATCCTACTCTATTGACTCACTGGAGCATCGACGCAGTGTGGGGTGCGTTACTCTCTTCTATCGTTACTACAATGGATTTTGCTCTGACGAGATTAGAGACATTAGCACGCGTGTATCGTTCAGAGCTCATCCATTTGTAGTCGATTGCCCGGGGAATCGTACTACGCATTACAGAGAGAATTCGTTTTTCAGCCGTACGCTTCGTCTGTGGAATAAGTTGCCTGCCGACTTGTTTCCTGTCTGTTATAACGTTGGACGTTTCACTGTTCTTCCTCCTCCTCACAACCTATTTTCCTAGTTCTGGTACAAAGCACTGCATATGTAGGGGTCATCCCCTGAGTACTGGTCCAAGTTAAAAAAAGACAAATGTACCGGTTCAAACAGCATTATATACGATGCTAAAACTACGTGAAATATACTTCACCTTATAGTCCAGATTTAGCTCCTAGTGAATTTTTCCTGTTTCCAATCTTTAAAAAATGGCTCGCAGTAAAAAGATTCATCTAAGGCGAAGAAGTGATTACCAAAACTAACGCGCATTTCAAAGGGTTCCCCAAATCGTATTATTCAGGTGGCATAAAAAAGTTGGAATATCATCTTACTAAGTGTATTCAGATAAGAGTAGACTATGTTGATAAATAAATGGGTTTTGAAAACAAACTGTTTTTCTACTTAGGTAGCTTCAATATCAATCCGCCCTCGTAGCAAACGCACAAAAAACAATAATATTACAGTAAAATTCGCTTATAGTCCACTGCTTCAAATGCACGCTTTTTGTGGACTATAAGGCGAATTAGACTATAGTTAGATTTTTATATAAGCTACTTTTTGGCTTATAAATGATTTACATATAATAAATAATTTTGACTATATAAAACTGAAAGCACATATTAATACTCTCATTGACAAAAAAAAAACACACATTTAACATTGCAAACATGTGTCAAAAATTAAATATGTACATATAAAAAAGTGTTGCATTTTTGTGCTCCGTTTTTGTCTAGGAAAATTTTTATTAAATTTGCATATTGGATTATATCTTTAATAACTTGCATGAAATTAAGTTTTTTCACACCGCATCTAGGTGGAATATAAGCGAAAATGGACTATAGCACTAATGGACTATGTAACAAATATTTTGCAGGTATTTTATTTATTGATGCCAAAAAATTGCACATTTTGGACTAAATCGCCAATTCTACTATAAGTGATGTGGCTGATAAACGAATTTTACTGTATTTGTTTTGTGGAAATATATTTTTAAGAGATAAATACTAGTAAATGCAGTTAATTTATATATTAATTTACAAACGTTAATTCGCGGCGCATATTATATTTTTAGTTGCTTCTGGCGTGAAAATATTACGCGAAAACACTCTGCTTTAAATACATTTCTTTACGTGGAGATACCTAAAAATCATATAATATAACAAATAACTTCAAAATCCTTCTCTCAGACATCTGGCTAATAAATAAATTGTACATTTTTGTTCCCAGCATAATTTCATTTCCAATGGAAGCCATTGAAACAAAATTTAATTAACTCCTAAAAGCCTCATTCCCTAGATATTAGAAACATGTGTGCATATATAAAATCTCTCTTACAAGAGAGGCAGAGCGAAAGAGAAGAGATTTTAACCAAAGTCGCAGTAAATTACTGCGCAGCAATGGCTGCCACTAAAACCAACAATTTGGCACCTCCCCCTGATGTTTATTTTTTCTTCCTTCTGCACTTTTTCGAAAAATCGATTTTCCCAAATGTATAAAATTACATTTTACGAGTAATGCTAAAATTCCCTCTCTCCCGGTCTACTCGTATTGAAATCCTCAACTCCCGCACAATACAAACAGCAATAATTCTTTTGAATGGCTTCCTTTTTGTGTGTCGGTTTCCGGTTTGAGTTGGAAACTTTTGCTGAAAATCAAAATCTTGCACGTGCAATAACTAAAACGCCAACTATGATGGTCTGTAACGGCGGTGGTTGGTTGGTTGGTTTAAGGAGTTGTGAGTTGTTGCTTTCGTTTTGCTTTTTAGAAACTAAAAAGAGGATAAAATGTTTACACATTTTAACACGTGACCGGAATCAAGTTAATGCCTGTATAACGGAAATAAGATCTTTAGAACAACGTTTTATTTCGGTTTTTTTTCCCCAGTCCTCTATTGTTTTGCGTTTCAAGTTCTATGTACTTTGTAATGCTTTAGTTAGAAAAGAAATAAAAAGGATATACGAGTATTATTTTTTGCATTTTAAGTAAGAAAACAAAGGGAATGAAAGAAGAAAGAAAAAAACTTTTGTGACAGCATATGCCTGACTTTAACAAAAAGCACAATTTTTATTTGATTGTAAAACTTTTTTTTTTTTTTGTTTTGTAATTTGCTACATTATTGTTTATTGTGACATGATGCTGGGAATTAATGGAGTTTCTGCTACATTTCTATTCATATTCATTGTTGCGAGCAGCAACAAAATACAAAACATCACTTTGTGTTCTTTCATTGATTCATTATACGAGCACTTGTGCTGAAAAATAAGAGAAGGAGTATCTTTTCACAGTCACACTGTGTCCTTGGATTGGATTGTGGCATGTTGTTTCATTAGTCGTGTCTGTATAATTTTGTGGGGATTTTATTTACATCCTTTTTACTCCACCTCTTGGACTGCGGTGCGCTACGCCGCTCGAGTGACGTCTGTCAATTTAAAGTTAACGTCAATTTAAGCACCCAGACTGTGCGTCTAAAAATAAAAGCGTTTAATTTTAATTTAAAGCTGTCACATCAGCAAAAGTGTTGCTTAAAAAAAACCCCAAACGTTAAATTTGTGAAATGGATCAGACTGATTGTAGATTTTTTATTAAAGTTTATATATTATTATTAAAGTTTAATATACATATATTAAACCGAAGATTATTACAAAATATGTTGATTATTTATTTTGTATTATATCTGAAGGTGAGATAGATAATGTTTTGAATGTTTTTAATATTTATCACAAAGACATTAAATTTACCATTGAAAAGGTGTCAGATTCTAGACTTACTTAGATACTTTGATAATAAGAAAGGACAATAATTTATTATTGGGTTGGTATCAGAAGTCTATATCATCAGTAAGGATTATAAACTATTATTCAAAACACCCCAGAAGAATAATTTTGAACACAGCTAAAAACATGATAACTAGAACTTTAACAATTAGTGGTAGACAATTTCATGGAAAGAATCAGGAGATAATTAAAGATATTTTGACGTAAAATAGCTTTCCAATAGAACTTACAACTAAATTGATAAAACAATATAGAATTCAAGGGAGACACAATAATATAAACACAATAGAACCAAAAACTTACAAGTCATTTACATACATATATCCCGGAAATATCAGAAAGGTTGGAGAAATCGAAGATATGTATATAATAAAGAAAAGTATATGATGGCCCATAACACGTATAAAACATTAAGTACATTGTTCAGTAAATTAAAAGATAAAACAGACAAACTTGAGATATCAAATGTAGTTTATAAAAACCCGTGTGGTGGAAACGATATAGAAAATTGTGATAAGGTTTATATGGGAACATCTAAAAACAAACTTAAAACTACACTGAAAGAATTATGCGTCATATATTTAATGAAACTGTTTCACTAAATATTTTTCATTAATCCAATGAAAACTTTTCACAATATGCATGAAAGTTCATATATATTATGAAATAGTTCCATCAGAATGGGGTCATTAAGTTTCATAGTTTCATTATAAAAAATCATTGGATTTATGACTGCAACAAAATTTTATTTTTTTTTTAAATTCTTTGAATTTTTGTAAGATATATTAATGGGCATTTATTAATCTTAAGCTACAGTTTAAAAAATGTCAAGTTTTTTTTATTAAAATGTAAGTTTTATGAGTTTCATAATTCCAATGAAATAGAATTCATTAGATAAATGACAAATAATTTTCTGGCTACCGAACTTGGGTATGTATGTACATATGTGTATGTACTCAAATCAGCATAATAATAGCTTAAAAAATTTAAATACCAGTGTATTGAAGTCATTTGAAGTAATAAAATCTGTTTTATTTGGTGAATACTTGTTCAACATTTTCTTTTATGATAATTAGGTACAATTTCACAAAAGCAAGGAATAGTATTGTTTGTGTAATGAAATAGAGTATCAATGAATAAATGAAATAATTCCATTGATCTTATTACGAACATTTGTGAATATATTTTATAATGTGTGTTATGATATTATTTCATTAAACAAATGTAAATATTTCATTGATTTAATGTAAATTTTTCAGTTTCTCAATGAATAATAATTAGATAAATGAAATAACTTCATTGACCTTATGAAGGAGTTTCATATTTTTAATGAATATATTACATTAGTACAAAGAAGTTATTTCATTAAATAAATGTTACTTTTTCATTAACTTAATGTACAGTTTTCATGTGCTTTATGAAATTGATTCTTTGATCTAGAGAAATTATTTCACTAATCATATGATTTGTCTTTCATACTTTTAATGAAAACAAGTCATATTTCTTATTAAAATGTTTCATTGCTTTTATGAAGGTTTTCATTAAAATAATCTAATGAAATTTGTTTCATTATTTCTATGAAAAATTACAATGATTGAAAAATAATGAAAAAATTCATAAAAGTAATGTCAAAATTCAGAGAATTTCTGAACAAAATTTTTTCAGTGTAGATTAGCTGGGCATAGATCAGATCAGAAATATAGAATGAGGAACTCAACACAATAGACAGCATTGACTGCACATTGTACAAGATCAAATCATTTCCCAAAATTTGACGACACAACAATTTTGAATAGAGAGAATAATTATAAACGTAGACTTACGCTAGAGATGTTACAGATTATTAACACTCCAGGGGATAGGAGAATTAATTTTAAGACAGATACTGAGAATATAGCCCAAACATATAAGTATTTAGTTAAAATTAAGGGTTGTTTGAAAAATGTTATTTGTGTTTGTTGTTGTTTTTAGCTATGTATCTATATGAATTTGTTAGAAATTAAAATATTTTCTTACCCAATGTATAGAAAAATATGAAAGGAAAAGAAAATATTTTTATTTCAAATTATTTGTTTTTGTTGATTTACGGCCGTATGCAAAAAAACTTAACAAAGCTTGGTAAGCAATTGTTAAGACAAATTTCCTAACGTTGTATGCAAAAACAATTGTTAGCTTACCATTCGTTTAAAGTTGAATTGTGTACACTTTAACTGTACGTTAAAATGACACTTGACTTGCCGATTATTATTGTTCTTGAAAAACACAATATTGGGAAAATTTAAAAACAAAAGATATTATTATTTTTATTACATAAATTAATTGAAACATTCCATTTTATATAAACTGAAAATATTTATTTTGAAAGAAAAATATAAATAACAATTATGTTAGTGATGCACTCTCAATCAAACGAATACAATGAAAATCATTATTCGAATAATAAAAATTTTTCTAGATAAGTACCCCTATTACTTTTTCTCAATTTCATTAATATACTACATATTATATATTCATTATTTATTAAGAAGGTAAATCCACGAACTGTTTGTCAAAAATATGATATTTTATGTAAAAATAATCAGTTTTTATTTTTTAAATTTGTTTTTTGGTTTTCGAATATTAGTTTTTATTCATCACTATTCAAAAAATTACAACTGAACATAACGGCGTTGCTATAACAAAACAATTAAATTTCTTACTATATGTAAAAGTTAACGTACTGTTTTTGCATAAAAATGTTTAACAAATGTATGGTAGTGCTAATGTGTTTGGTAACTAACGTATGCGTTAAAACTCAAGTAAGAATTTTTTTTTGGATATGGCCCTTAATATTTAAAAAAATTGTAAAAATTTAAATTAAATAAATATTATTTGGTCTGAAGAAGATATCCAAATGAAAGCGAAATATTGCCAGATAATTAAAAACCAAAAAAACTAAAACTTCCAATAAAGACCTTAAGCTCGAACAATTACACATATTAAGAAAGAAAAAAACGGTCGAAATAAAGAAATAATAAGCATGCATATGTAAAGCAAAGTGCACATGTCTAGACTACATGAAAATTCATTAAAATGCTTAGGTAGATTCAAGAGATGGTATACCGCCAAAACTCAAGAAATGTTTCCTATTGAAACAATAGTTTTAGATTAAAACAATAGTTTTAGCAACCAAAAAATAGGACAAATAAAACCCCATTAGCATAAGGACGCTGTTTGCACTCTAATCTGCGTATCTTTCTGTATGTGATTGACGAAACGGGAAGTTAATTCGTATGTTTGCTACACTTTATAAGTTAAACCTGAATCAAAATCGTTGCAATTTGAAATATATAAGTATATTTGAATTGTTTCAAGACTATCCGACATGTTCCAGAAAAGTAGTAGAATGAAAATTAAAAAAATGGTTTGAAAAGTTAACTTTTCATTTTTGTTGTTCTGAAAAAAATAGTAGCGTCGGCGTTTTACAGCCTAATTCTAAAAAAAAACTTGCTGAACGTTTACATATCGTTAATAAGTAAAATTCCCTAAAGTATTATTCAAAAACCAATATTTGTTTAATATACTGATATTAGCTCAATGTCAAATGCTGCAATTTTAACAAACCTTCTGCCTATCTTCAAACCTCCTTTTTGTCATAATTCCTCTTAATGGTTTTTGTCCCCAATATAATTTTTCAGGACAAAATCCTATTTGGTCATATATGTATAAGCACTGTTGCCAAGCGTGGGGATTTCTCCCTTTTTGCACAGATTTATTTGCTTATTTCCACATTTAGGGAAAGACGGACAGATTTTGTATGCTTAGGCTTATTGTAGGAAATATTTAAATTATCACAAATGGTTAACATTATTGTTTATTATTATACTAATTTAATTTTTCCGACTATGACTAACATTATTATATATTTTTATAATATGGTTAATATTACTATACTATTATAATTTTATATATAATATATGAGGAAAACTCGTTGCCCAAATTAGATATCGATGCATTTTCATCCAATATATAGACAAGGTTAAATATTTTAGCAATACGTATTTCCTAATTACGCCAAAATTATTAAAAGCGTAATCGTACTGATGGGAGGGGAATAACTAAACCGTGAAGTTTCAAATTCCATATGCATTCCTTGAAAAACTTTAGTCACAAAGATCTCCTAACTAAGCATATTAAATGATTGGATATCTATTTATCGTTGGTCTCAGTAGAAAGACCCTTTTTGTTAAGCGTTTTTATTTATTGAATATTCAAAATGAACTAACAACAATAAGTATTCAAATCTAGTAGAAAGACCCTAAATCGCATTTTTCCCGAACTTAGTTTGCTAATGATTTTAAAAAATTTCACATAAATACACCTCGTCGCAAAGATTTAATGGAACAAACCAAGGGTTTTTATACGTAATTATACAATAAAAGTCGCTTATTAATGAAACTAGTTTCTGCTATGTTTTTTCCAACTCCTGCAAAGTCGCATTTATGTTAACGTTGTGATACTCTTACTTATTGCTTCACAAAACGTAAATATCAGTTTGAATTATATGTAGACCAAGTTACTTAAAATAATTTATTTATATATCTAAACACTTAAATACATTTTTAATCATATGAATCGTTTAAGTAAAAAATTTTGCACTACTCTTACTAATTTACCTTTTAGTAAAAAGTTCTACCTGTTTGAATTTACAATAAATATAAAAATCGTATTAAAACAATTGTTTACGCAAAATTTAAATGCAAAATTGCGTAGGGAAAAATGTAGAGAAATATTTGTTTGATTGTAGAGAAAAATAAAGATTTTTTTGCGTTATGGTAGGGATTTCACAAAAAGTCTCCTGTATATAATCGCTAACGAAAGGATATGCCAATCGGCTAGCATATCTATGCCTATTCACTAGTAGTTGTAACAATTGTTACACACTATTCGGTAGCTAATACGCTCGACCGTAGGCTAATGTGGAAGCCTCACATTGATGCGAAAGTCACTCAGTTGAAATTAAAAGCACCGCAACTAAATTGGCTTATGGGCAGAAATTCGACATTGAAGTTGGATTGTAAACTTTTGTTATATAACGCAATTTTAAAGCCTATATGGTGCTACGGAGTTCAATTATGGGGAACCGCCTCAACATCTAACATTGAAAAAATTCAAAGATGAGAAAACCAAATTCTTCGATTACTGCAGCTCCATGGTACGTAAGAAACTCACGAATTCACAAGGATCTGTGTGTTCCGCTGGTAACTGACGAGTTCTCTAAGTATGCCACAAGGTATATCAGTAAACTGGAACTTCACCCAAATCCTCTTGCACGCAACATACTTAATTTTGGCGGCCACTCTCGGTTGAGAAGAAGGGATACCCTTGTCACCATCAGAACGTTAAATAGGTGATTCTACCGATATTATTCGCGCAAAATAAAACTTTTTTATCTAGCAGTGGCTGGACTCAAATAACTTTTATATTTGGTATTAAGATTTGAATACTTATTGTTAGTACATATTTTGAAGATTCAATAAATAAATGAAAGAACAAAAAAAAATTTTGTAATCAATTTTAGTTTAATGTGTTTGAATGCATTCCATGAAGTCTACAAAGAGTGTTTTGGTTGGGATTGTTACTTTTTGAGGGCATAACCAACTAAAGCACTTGGAAGCCAGGCAAATAGTACTAAAAGCAGTGATCAGACTGAACGCGACAGGAGCATTGATCCACAGAACATGTGGTTACGCCAATATACCTGAGATTAGAAAAGACCTAGTCCCCGATCTAATCCACTACTGCATCCTAAAACCATTCCTCTTAAGGAGCTTCATCTACCAAATCGAGGAATCTCCCTTAGAATCTAGATTCTTCTATGTTTTTACGGATGAGTCCAGAAGGATAAAGAAAGTTGGGGGAGGCATTTACATAGAAGAATTCAAAACTAAAATATCCTTCGGACTACCAGACGGATATAGTGTTTTTCACGCTAAAATATCGGCTATACGAGTAAATAAAGCAGCCACACGGCTAGCGTTTCAGATGATATTTGGTAGGGATATCATGATAGTAACAAACAGCAAGGATGTCATCAACTTCCTGATTGCAATATATATGGGCACGCTCAGTGTGCGGAGCTTTATTCAACACGTTGATAAGTATTGTCCTCAAAAGGGATCTATATCCCTATGCTCTAGGGTTGTCCCTTGTTTTTGGGTTAATTCCTCAAATATGTTGTTGCCGTTGTTAGACTCACGTCCACTTACCCATTTTAGGGTTAGGTTAGAATGTCGCACTATCTTGTTAAAAGATGTCCGGCACTCCTGAACTAAGCTGGAATTACCTAATCAATTTCAGTGTTAATACGCCTGTTGCTTTTAATATAAGTATAACTTTCCACAAAAATTATAAAACAAAAGAAACAAGATATAAGAAAATATGATTTTTACACTTTTTTTCTGTATTAGGATTTGTAACCTTATTATTGTCAGTTAAAATTTATGTGCTGTTCATAGACCCCAGACGAGCAACTCGTCAAGAAAATTTTTATGAAAGTTACTCAATTTGTTGACTGAATTCCACACGAAATTCTTAGACAAGTTGCTCGTCTGTGTTCTATGAACAGCACATTAATAGGGTTATATAAAACATTTTTCTTTGCACTCAATTATAATTCAAGTCGAACGTAAATTCTAAAAATTTAATAAATGTCACACAAGGTTTGCTTATTCTTCATTTATTTGCCGTTTTCTTTCTATTTTATTTATGTGCGCCTTTCTTTCTTAAGTGTGTGCATGTGCGTTCTTTTATGTCAATATGAACACGTGCACAAGGACATTTATTGAATTTCCTCTGCATGTGTTCATTTTTACCAATTAAAAATGTTTCCTAATGAAGGCTCTCTCTTCTCGCTGACTGCAAGAATTTGCTTGGCCTCTTTCAATGAATAATTTATTGTTCGAGAGCAATAATTTGAGAGTGTAGTAGAGAAAGGGGGAGAATTATTGCAAGTGTTTGAATATTATGAGGCAAATTTTGTTATTCAAAATTAAATTGCATGTATTTTGCAGTTCTTGAAGGATTGTTTGTGCAAAAATTTATTTGATTAATTCTCTCAATTTAAAAGTTCGTCATCAGTCGGTAAAGTATTTCGCATCTAGGCTTCGTTTGCGTTTTAATGCCCTTCACAAAAATTTTTAAGGGTATACATATATAAATTTGTGATTCCACTTGTAATTTCTACAATTTTCATTTGCGACCCTGTAAAGTATACACTTCTACATACATTCTGAATCAGAACCGTCTTTCGGCCGTGGAAGTAAATATTAATTTATTGGATTTTTCTTGAACTTTTGAATTAAATTTTTGGTTTGTACATTTGTACAACGGGTTATAGTTCAAGTTTTTTCCTTTCTGTGGTATGTTTTTTGGATTTTTTCCTAATATGGTTTGTTTTATTATTAAGTCTGAAAAAGTACAGCGCAGTTTTTTAGTTCGTATATAAATTTCATTTAGCTTTAAGTTCCATTTAAATACGAACATTTTTTCACTGCAAATGTGAATCAAACTTAAATGCCCAATTTTTTTTTTTTTTTCTTAGATTGGACCAGTACTCAGAGGATGACCCCTACATATGCAGTGCATTGTACCAGAACTAGGAAAATAGGTTGTGAGGAGGGGGAAAGAGGGAGTAGTATTTGTGAACATTTGACTTGAACTTTCCAACGTTATAACAGACAGGAAACACGTCTGCAGGCAACTTGTTCCACAGACGAAGCGTACGGCTGAAAAGCGAATTCTCTCTGTATTGCGTAGTACGATTCCCCGCGCAATCAACCACAAATGGATGAGCTCTGGACGATGACCGCGTGCTACGCAAAAATGTGCGAGTTTCGGGAACAAGATCCCTAATCTCTTCAGAGCAAAGTCCATTGTAGTAACGATAGAACGGAGTAACGCACCCCACACTGCGTCGATGCTCCAGTGAGTCAATAGAGTTGGATACCCTACTGTCACCGATGAGCTTCTTCGCCCTCTCCTGCACACGGTCGAGTAACCCCAAAATAGACTTTGAGGCACCGGCCCAAACATGAGAGTTGTATTCCATTTTCGGTCGAATGTAGGTGGTATAAATAGTAAGGAGATCGGATGGAGTGAAGTCCATCTTACACCGTTTCAAAAAACCGAGGCACTTGAATGCTTCTTTAGAGACATGAAAAATGTGTTCATTCCAGCGAACGTCACACTGTATCTTCATTCCAAGAACATCAAGAGCATCCGATTCCTCAATATTTATATGTGTACAGATGAAGCAGCATCTGCGGTCGTTTGTTTGTGTGTTAATAAGCAACACTGGGTCTTACGAGCGTTAAAAGCGACCCTGTTTTTACGACCCCATTGGGAGATTAATAGAAGATCACTATTCAGTGAATCACTCATATTTAGCTTCTTGGCAGCGATCTCTGATAGGCTAGGCCTATAACTAAAAGAGTACGAGTGACAAATGCTGCTGTCATCTGCAAAAGAGTGGATAGGGCTGGAAGTTTGATAGAGAAGGTCGTTAAGGAAAAAATTCATTTAAGTTGTATTTAAGTTTATTTCCTTTACCATACGAGTATAAGGCCCATTTTTTGAATTCCATTTAAATATGAAAATCACTTTTTCACTAGAGCAAAATTACAACAATACAACAAAAACAGGCATGTGGTAAGCTATATTTATCAAAAATATTTGTAACTATTTTCACAATTATAAACTATGAATGTACCTTTTCATAATTATAAATTATATTTATTTGAATTATATATATGTTCACAATATAATTTGCATATGTTTAATTCAGAATAAAACACTAAATTCACTTTCAAAAATGTAAACAATACATTTGACGTAAATAGCTTACTATATTGCCAGTAGCAAAAAATGGTCACTTGCCGTAGTGCTGCCACCGTGTATACGTTAATACACCCTGGTTTTTGTGTGTTTGCATTTGTATTAGTGCAAAAAAGGTAAACAAAACACACATACGAGCTATTGCCTGCAGAAGATATTCAAAAATTAGTTACTAATTTTGCACTAAACAACAGCACAGTATAATAATTTATTAAAAATAACTTAGCGTAAAATAAAATTGTTAAGTTTTTCTATGCCGTTAATAAATTTAATATTTTTCTTTAAGAAGTTTTCTATTCTTCCACTTACAAACAGCTGTTCTATGGAATACTTTCCATAATATTTGGAATTAGAGTAGAGCTGTCACACTTTCATCGCATTTAAATAAGAACATTAATTTAATAGTGATAAACTGAACTAGCATTTAAATACAACTTAAATTTAAATGAAAATGAACTAATTTTGTATTTAAATACGCAGTCAAAAACTGGGCCTAAGGTGTGCTTCTTTACATTCTGGGTAAGTTTCGTGCAAATGAGAGCAATAATAAGTTTTTCTTAAAAAGGACGTGTGTGAAACGGTAGAAAAGTACTCTCGTAACTAAAATTTTGACATTTCTAAGGTGAATAAAATTTTTTGACAATAGGATCGAAATATTTGAAGTGTAGGAATTTGATTGAAATAAATTATAATTGGAAATTTTATAATTAAAAGTATAAAAATCAAATAATACTAATAGGAAAAATGGCCTTATTATAACAAATTTTATTTATTATTATTATTTATTAATAGATTTTACTTAAATACTTACCAAATTCATATTTACAAAATTCAATTGCTATTAAAAATCTAATTATGGCTTAACATGATAGTTGTTAGCCGGAATGGCAAAAATATATAATTGAGTGATTTTATATATCAAAATAGTTAACATGTTAATAAATATATTAAATATACAAATACTAATCGGAGTCTGATTACATGTTTTATGTTACATCCATAACTAAACATACTCGTCTATAATAAGTCAACGATACTTTAATGCTAATTCAGTATATTTGTAAAGGGAATGGAAATTAGTACCATTTAATATATTAGTAACTTCATCTACTGTTAGATTACTAATTTTATGTATAATTTATTCATTTTTTTATTTATTATTTTTTTTTTTTTTATTAGTTTTGTTAAAAATTTTTTCTGTTTACAAAATTTTATGTTGTCAAATATAATATCACACAGCAAAAAACATGAAAATTCTTTACCGCAGACAAATTATTTTTCACCATAGTACTTTGCTACCGTTTCGCACACGTCCCAAGAGATAAAATTTACCAAAAGTACGGGAACGCATAAAGCCAAATTTCTAGCCCAAAAAGAAGCATGTACTGTGTTTTGATGGTGCAACAAAAATTGTCATTCAGTTTTGCGAAAAAATAGCATGATTTTTTACACTTTTAAGGTATTTAAGGTCGTTTGCACATACTTTTTTATTTAATATTAATATAGAAATCATTTGTATATGAGCTGATTCAAATTAAGTTTCTTTCTTTGTTATTGGTTATCTTTTAAACATCCGATCCGATCCGACTTTTGAATTATTTCCTGTCATTTTTAAACCCCTATTTTGTATTTTAAGAAGTGCAATATTTTTATATTAAAAACGCGATAGTGAAACAGCCTTTTAAGCGACTATTATACAATCAAGCTGAGTGTGACAGCACCGCCTGATGGCGTGCCATTAAATTCGTTCAATAGCTAGAATTCGTGTTTGTCAAATTTGGCCTCTAGTACGACTCTGTTAGTTTTATTAATTTTAACGATATTACAATAATTATAACGATATTTTATCAAATTTATTAGTAAGCAATATCATTTAATTATATTTGATGTCAACCGAAATCAGTTGTTACTTTTACTGCCTACGAGTATTATCAGCGACACAAAAATACAGCTGTTTATCGTCGCCAAAACTGTATTTCTCGAGCATGCACCACTCACTGCCGAAAGAATTTACGATTATCGTAAATTCTACAAACCTCCAAATTCAATTAATAGCAATTCTATCAAACACAGTGTACATTTAACTATCGTTTTCGTAAGCGATATCTTTAAAAGAATTTGATGAAATATACGAAAATTTGTCAAAAATATAACATATGAATGTAGTTTACCATAACCAGTATTTAATCCAAACGTTTGGAAAAACTTTATAGTTTATTTAATAATATTTATAATATTTTCATTCAACAAAAACGTAACGAATCAAAGAGCCATCATAAATACGAACTTCAGTGTTCAGAGACTGCATTTATTGCAATATTTGACAAACTTGGCTTGATCGTTTAATAGCAAAACACTCTCTAAAAGCAGCAAATTTTATTAAACGAAATGTTTCTTTTTCTTTCGACACAACACAACAGCAAGATTGTTTTACTTAAAAAAAAAAAAAAATTAAATTAAATAAATATTATTTGGCCTGAAGAAGTTATCCAAAGGAAAGCGACATATTGCCAGATAATTAAGAACCAAAAAAACCGAAAACTTCCAAAAAGACCTTAAGCTCGATCAATTACACAATATTAAGACGAAAAAAAGAGTCGGAATAGAGAAATAATTAGTTTTTTAAAAACGTGACCCTTTTTCTCTTGAAAATATCCTTTTTATGCCATTTTTTTGACAATTTTCGAAGGCAACGCTGAACAGGACTTGTTACCACTCTCAAATAAGGAGTTAGTCCAGTTTATTGACGTACTTAAAGTGTGAGGAGGTAAACGAAAGCATAATAGGTCAACAATGGACGCAGTGCAAGAGCCCTTTTCGCAGCACATCCCATCCAAATAATAATTTTAAATGACATGTCATAATGTGTGGCGCACATGCCTTTTAGAAGTGCAGCGTTTAGTGACTATTTGATTTCAGCTAATCAACTTACACATCCGATAGTAAAAATGGAAGTGTAAAATGGTTTTCAATCACCAAAGTTGATGTGTAAAGTCATTCTACTTACTTTTTCCTTCCTACGAGTATTATATAGCCAATGAAATTTTTATAACAAAACATAAGTCTGCGCCCAATTCAAAACTGCAGCTTCTTTTGATGTATAGAAAAATAAGCTCAAACACAAAACTGACAATCAGTGAAAAATGAGCTGAAAATAGTTGAACCATAAATAATATCAAGCAACAAAAACATCATTATCCCAGTCATAAGGAAGCTGAAAACAGCACATATGCATTGACAACAATTGCATTGCATTGACTCTCATCTCATGCACTAAATGACACTCACTGAAGAGTTCATAAGATCAAATCAACCAATCAGCCAACCAAAATGCATGAAATTCGCTTTTCTGGGAATTTAAAATTTGTATACCAGCGAAAAGTCAGCCAGCCATCCAGCCATCCAGCAAGTCAGTCAGTCTGACAGTCTATGAGTTGCCAATAAATGCAATCGACAAGACACATGCGGACAATGATGACGATGATGATTATTGCTGCCGCAGTTTGAAATTTAAACAACAAGTTAAAATATAAAATGGTTTCATAAGGAGAATATCTTAAGTTTATACTTTAGTTTCCTTTTTATTAAAATCTTTTTTTTTTTTTTTTTTTTTTGGTTTTTTCCTCAGCTCTGACAATATACTTAAACATTAACGACAATGCTCTAAATGCTGGAGATTTATAAAGAAAAGATTTTCAGCTGATTTTGAAGCGCATTTTGTGTTGTTTAAAATTTTATTATTAAAGTCGTATTTAATGGGGAGTGAGTGCATTTTGTTGGCTGGTTGGTTGTTTGGTTGAGATTGTTTGAGCACTTTTTTCTGAATACTTCTAAATGTTGTTCGTTAAATCTGTCAGTGGTGGTTAAAGGTTGTTGTATGTTTGTTGTAAGCTGCCAAGCAAAAAACAACTGTTTAAAATAGCAAAAAAATCCAATGATAGTGAACCAGACTTTGTGGGTTCAAGCGGAGAGAACCAACTGATGTTTCGAAGTCCCACAATGTATAATGAGAAAATGTTAAAATTGAAAAAGAGTATTTCATATACGAGTAATTGGCAGCCCTATGATATGTATATAAAAGCAACAGCAAACTTTTAAAGAAGCAGTACGTCTTTATAAAGGGCGGGTCGAATTTCAGCAGGAATAAAACAGGCTGTTTACGAGTATGTAGTCTTAACGGAATCATTAGGTGTATAACTTTTTTCCGCAGTTTTGCAATAGAGGCTGCGGCGACAAATGGTAATCGAAATAAATAGAGCGGATTGAAGTTACTAACAGCTACATGGCAATCTTTCAAACATCAGCTGTCAAAATTTCACCCAAATTGTTGTAGTCGTTTGAAGTAAACAACTTTTGTGTTTCTGCGTTTTGTGATTAAACATGATTATTTGAAAAGGAAAATGGCAAAACAGGCAAGAGAAAAGCTCGGTAAGCATTACGGTGAGTCTGCTCCGTCGGACTAACTGGTAAAACAGTGGATTGTTGAATTTAAACGCGGCCGAACAAACGCTGTGACAACAACATCAACAGGAAGGCCAAAAGAGAAGAAAATATCAAGTAACGCCACGATACCGTTATGAATACTCGCCGAGTCACGTTACGTGAGATGGTTGAAATGGTAAACATATCAATGAACGTGTGTTCAACATTTTGCATGAACATTTGCATATGTATCGGCAAGATGGGTGCCGCGTTAGCTCAGTGTCGAACAAAAACGAGTTGGACAGACCATTTCACAGCAGTGTTTGGATATGATAAAGCGTAATCCTGTTGATTTTTGGTGTCGAATAATAACTGTTAATAAAACGTAGGTCCTCTACTATACACCTGAAACCGAAAATCAATCGAAACAATGGGTGGAGGCTGGCGGAAGTGCTCTGAAGAAGGCGAAGGCAGTGAAATCGGCTGGAGAGGTACAAGTACAGGAAAGTATTATTGGATGAATTGATTGATGTAATCAAAAAAATACGACCAAATTTAAAGAAAAAAGTGCTCTTTCTTTTTTTTTTTTTTTTTAATAGGACCAGTACTCAGGGGATGACCCCTACATATGCAGTGCATTGTACCAGAACTAGGAAAATAGGTTGTGAGGAGGGGGAAAGAGGGAGTAGTGCTTGTGCACATTTGTCTTGAACTTTCCAACGTTATAACAGGCAGGAAACACGTCTGCAGGCAACTTGTTCCACAAACGAAGCGTACGGCTGAAAAACGAATTCTCTCTGTAATGCGTAGTACGATTCCCCGGGCAATCAACCACAAATGGATGAGCTCTGGACGATGAACGCGTGGTACGTAAAAATGTGCGCGTTTCGGGAACAAGATCCCTAATCTCGTCAGAGCAAAAGCCATTATAGTAACGATAGAACAGAGTAACGCACCCCACACTGCGTCGATGCTCCAGTGAGTCAATAGAGTTGGATACCCTACTGTCACCGATAAGCTTCTTCGCCCTCTCCTGCACACGGTCGAGTAACCTCAAAATAGACTTTGAGGCACCGGCCCAAACATGAGAGTTGTATTCCATTTTCGGTCGGATGTAGGTGGTATAAATAGTAAGGAGATCGGATGGCGAGAAGTACATCTTACACCGTTTCAAAAAACCTAGGCACTTGAATGCTTCTTTAGAGATATGAAAAATGTGTTCAGTCCAGCGAACATCACACTGTATCTTCATACCAAGAACATCAAGAGCATCCGATTCCTCAATATTTATACCATCCATGAGTACAGATGAAGCAGCACTTGCGATCGTTTGTTTGTGTGTTAATAGGCAACATTGGGTCTTACGAGCGTTAAAGGTGACCCTGTTTTTACGACCCCATTCGGAGATTAATAGAAGATCACTATTCAGTGAATCGTCCATATTTTGCCTCTTGGCAGCGATCTCTGATAGGCTGGGCCTATAACTAAAAGAGTACGAGTGACAAATGCTGCTGTCATCCGCGAAAGAATGGATAGGGTTGGAAGTTTGATAGAGAAGGTCGTTGAGGAAAATAAGAAATAGAGTAGGAGAAAGAACGGAGCCTTGCGGTACCCCTGAATTAATCTTGAACTCGTTTGATGAGACCCCATCTATAACAACTCGTATAGTGCGGTCTCTGAGAAAGCTCGATATAAATCGAGAGAAGTCATCACCGACACCAAAAGCAGTAAGTTTTGCCAGTAGCGCACCATGCCACACTCTGTCAAACGCTTTGGAAATATCCAGAGCCACCACCTTACTTTCGCCAAAATGATGGATTGAGTGGCACCATTTCTCTGACAGATATGCCATAAGATCGCCAGTAGAACGACCCTTGCGAAATCCATATTGACGGTCACAAAGTAATTTATGTGACTCTAGATATTTCATAAGGTGATAGTTGACCATACTTTCCATCACTTTGGAAAGCGCAGAGCAAATTGCAATTGGGCGGTAATTTTCGGGGTTATTAGTTTCACCCTTTTTGGGGATTGGCGTTACATTAGCAACCTTCCAGCACGATGGAAACTCACCAACATGGTAAAGTTTGCTGAAGAGGTGTGCTAACGGACGCGCAAGCGTAGAAGAGCACTGCTTCAAGACCAGTGCTGGAATGCCATCCGGTCCAGGAGTCTTGTTTATGTCGAGGTCTGCCAAAACCCTTTTAACTGCTCGCGCCCGGAAGAATATCTTTGGCATAGTTACAGATACTCTTTCGAGCTCGGGAAGTGGTTGACTGCTTTCCGGCAAGCAGGAATTGCTTGCAAAAATTTCAGCCAACAGGTTAGCTTTGTCAACCGGGTCGGTGAATGCTTGGTCATTCTTTAAGAGAGTTGGGATTGATGAACTAGCACTGTTCTTTACTCTCTTAACGAAAGACCAAAAGGTTTTACTGCCCCGGGGAGCTGCAAGGACCTTGGCTCGAAGGCGCTGTTCGTGAAGAAACTTTTCGCGCCTAAGTACCTTGGCACACGAAGATCTTGCCTTTTTGCGTAGCAAATCAGTGTCTGGGGTTTTGTTTAAACGCCAGTTACTGAATGCTTCCTCTCTGGATCTGACTGCGTTTTTGCACATCTGATTAAACCAAGATTTTGCTTTTGGTTTAATCGAAATCTGCTTGGAGGGGATGAATGATTTCATCCCTAGCAATATAATATTCTCGACCATTTTTGCTGTAGCATTTATGTCGTTATCTAGAAAGCAAAGTTTCCAATTAAAATGCTCATAAAATTGGTTGAGCTCAGCCCAACGCGCCTTTTCGTAAATAAATATTGAACGTTTCGTAGCTGGTTTCGAAACGTTGCGAAGTTCGGAGATCGAAAAGGAGGCAGAAATGGTGCAATGATCCGAATTGCCGAGAGGTGCACTAACTTTGACTTCATACTTTTCAGGGTGTGAAGTCAGGAATAGGTCAAGTGTGTTTGAATGGTGCCCTTCAACACATGGAATATGCGTTGGCTCATTCACTAGTTGCGCTAGGTGGTTGTGCGCAGCAAATAACTCGACATATTGGCCTTCTGGAGTTGTACAACTCGAATGACGGAGCCAGGAAGAGTTGTGAACATTGAAATCACCAGCAACAACGATTTCACTGCTCGGACAGTCTTCCAGGATCTTCGATATGGAGTCGGAGAGGGCATCGAAACCAGAGAAGGTGGTATCCCTCCCCGTTTTGGGACTTCTGTAAAGAAACCCGAAGTGCAAGAGGTGTGACCTGATTTTTAATTTAACCCAAAGACAGGTAAATTCGGCATCATACATGCTTAATGGTTGCTGGCATTGGAACACAACTTCATTGCGAATGTACATTACAAGGCCCCGATGGAAATTAAACAGAGATAGAAGTTGATACCCAGGTATATGAAAATCCTGTGGATCAGCATTCTCAGATACCTGGGTTTCACATAAGGCGAAAATATCCGGCCGATGGAGACACGTGTAAGCATAAACAGAGAAGAAATTCGCTCTCAGCCCACGTATATTAGAAAAGTCAATTGTAAACCTTCCTGTCATCACGATGGAAAATCAATGACCAAATTTCTTCAAGACAACACACCGGTTCACACAGCATTAGATACGTTGCTAAAATTACATGAAATACACTTCGAACTGGTTGATCATCCACCTTATAGTCCAGATTTAGCACCTAGTGACTTTTTCCCGTTTCCAAACTTGAAAAAATGACTCGCAAGGAAAAGATGCAACTCAAACGAAGAATTACCGAAATTAACGAGTATTTTGAGGGGTTCCCAAAGTCGTATTATTCAGATGGTGTAAAAAAGTTGGAATATCGTCTTACTAAGTGTACTGATCTAAAAACAGACTATGTTGAGAAATAAATAATTTTAAGAAAATTGTTTCTACCTAGGTAGCTTTAATGTCAATCCGCCCTCGTATAAGCATAGGAATTTGTAAACGCCATCAAAATGTAAGTTGATTTATGTCTGCTATGATGCAGTTATTCTGGATTGAAAATGTCAGCTTACGAGCCAAACTCTCGTCATTTGCTGCAGGTTTTAATTTTCTGCTTTGATATAAAGAAATATGCGGCTGGAGCTCATTGAGGGTTCTCAAATAATTATGGTTGAGGTCATACTATTAGTGAAAGTACGTGCCGAGAATGGTTTCAACACTTCACGAGCGGTAATTTCGACGTCGAAGACCAGCATCGCGGTGAAAAAAAGAAAAGTTTTTCAGAGATAAAGAATAGGAGGCATTACTTGGTCTCAAGAATCGTGTCAAAATCAACAAGACTTGGCAGGGTCATTAAGAGTGCCTGAAAGTCATGTAAATGGCTCAGAAACAAAGAAATTGGATACCGGACGAGTAGAAGTCAAGAGATATTGAACGTCGTTTATTTGTTTATGAACAGCTGTTTGCAAGGAAGGGGTTTCTGTATCGCATTGTGACTGAGGATGAAAACTGAGTTCATTACGTTAATTAACAACAATTGTGAAAATGATTTACATCAGTACCTGCCTTGACGGCCTAACCTGATGGTGGACCAATTCCACGGAGTGAATTTTCACGATTCACCAGCGCCCCCGTGTGGCTTGCTAGGCTCACACAGGTAGCAATTCTTGCCATATGATTGCGGTCATATGAACAACTTCTTGTTGAGGAGTTCGGGCTTTCTAATCCCACATGTATGCAATTTCCCAGCAACCAATGGAGGACAAGGCTTAATGAGTTGGTAGGCCGAAGCCCACTAAGAGCATCAGCCCTTAAACCAACTCACCCGTCAACCATCACCACTGGTTCCTTACAGTACACGTATCTGTTGTATAGGCAACAGATCCTCGGGAGATTGTTAGCCCTCGAAAAAAGCCATCACCAAACAATTATCAAGGATACTAACACTCCCTTCCTGCGTTTTAGTTTTCAACCACAGCCAGAACGCTTCAGCCAAGGTAGGCACCTCAACCATAATCAGCCCGGGTCGAACCGCAAGCAGAACTTCCCGGGGGCCATGCTGATCACCGTTCTGCCAACTTATACCCTTGGTAAGGGTTTCGGAAGCCAACGCAACATAAGTCATGTGGCTTCCTAGAGTTTTGTTTGCCGCACCAAACGAGGGACCCCTTCCCCTCTTTTCACCGAAAAACAGAGCGCCTAAGTTAAGAATACGCCAAGGCAAAACCTGTTCTCCGGGGGGGTTAATTCCCAACACAAAAAATCATTGAATAGGTGAAAAATTTGATAGATTCATGGATTGCTTCAAAAGATGACCAGTTTTTTAAGGCGGAGTCCGTACGCTGTCCGAAAGATAAAAGAAAATAGTTGCCAGCGGTGAACAATGCTTTGAATCATAAATGTGTAACCAGATTTGTGCAACAAAGCCCCAAATATTTGAGAAAAACGGTGGAAGCAGCAGAGACTGTCACAGACCCAGGAATGAAATTTGTAAACAATATATTGCATAGATCTAGTTTAATTTTAACAATGGACTCGGCCAATTTAATGGTATCGGTCTATTGCGATACATTGCAACAGACTTGCGACCTCAGGACGGCCCACAAAGAAAAGTCTACTATGGTCAATTCGGACGACCTTGGTGGTAGACTCATGTCATCTTAAAAAAAAAACGAGAGGGAGAGAGAGAGAGAGAGAGATGGAGAAAGATATTTATACCCTCCAAAAAGAATCTGTTTCATTAAGCTTTGTCTTTCATTGACTGTCTAGGAAATTGCATACAGGAGAGATTAAGAGGCCAGAGCTCTTCAGCGAGTGCATATGGCTACAAACATATGATAGATGTTATGACCTGTTTGAGCCTTGCAAGCCTTACGGGGGCGCTGGTGAATTATCAGTAATTCACCCAGTGGTCCGTTAAGCCAGATTCTAATGTAAATCAATGCATATTCTGTATGCGTTGACAGCTGGTGAGCATCGTATGGGTGTCGTCTTTTAAAGGATAATTTTTCTTATTAAGATATCGATACATCCAAAATTGGGGGCTTCTTCGAAATGGTCTTTTATCCAGCCAGTAAACTCCGAACTCACCCAAAGACCGGGTCTCTGAGCACAACGATTGACTTTCACGGTTCACTTGGTCATATTTACGGATCACGACGATGTCCTCGGCATTCCTGTGCTGATGTACGCATGTGTAATTGATTTGTATCACCACCTGCTCCTTATCTAACCATGGATCGATTCCACGAGGTCAACCATCTCATGGCGCATGTGACTTTTAAGAATCACACAGATAACAAGTTTTTGTCATATGTTTGTAGCTATATGAAACAAACCTCTTGCTTAGAGGTTTTGGGCCTTTTAACATTCAGAGGAAGACTGGTTTTAGCGAGTTGGTGATCCGAAGTGCGTAAAGAACATTAGCCCTTAACCAACTCCCCCGTTCTCCCACTACTTCTGGCTCCTTATATTTCAGGTATCTGTTACAAGAGGATAACACCTCGGGGATTGTTCCACGGAAATCGGCATTGGGCCATAATTATCAGAGAATAATAATAGCCCCACCCTGAGATTTTGTCTAAGCCACAACCAGAATGTTTCAGCCAAGATGCGGGCACTTCACCTACGATCAGCTCCATGATGGATCGTAAAACAGAAACTCTTGGTAGGTTTACTGATCCCCAAACTGACAGCTAACTCCTGGTGAGGATTTTTGAAAGTCCCAATACAATCTAAGTCATGCTGGGACTTTCTTAGACTTTTATTTACTACAACAAATGAAGTTAAGAATGCCCCAAGGCAAAACCTGCTCTCCAAAGGGTGTTGAAGTGGGAATGTTGGCTTATTGTCTGCCTTAAAATGGACGCAACAGGCGCACTAACCAACATTGCTGCTAGATTGCGTTACTTATCATGATGATTTGGCGCCAGTAACTGCATAATGAGCAGCAGATTAGACAGGCACCACAAGAACAACGTCGCGTTCTTGGGCCGTCAACATCTGCCCGGTGTAATACAGTGATGCACAGCGAGAGATTGTTCTCTTTTAACACCCCCATTTAGTTGGTCACGCGCAGCAGCAAGTTTGCCACATTGAAAGCAAGGACTGGTGGTTGAAGTTTATATGATACAACAATTGTTTTGTAGTTGAACGAAATATATGTATGTACGTGAATTGCAATGTTGTAGGATTTTGGCAGTTGGTGGGTTCAATCCTCTCGGTTGTCTGGTTGCTTTCCATTTGGGCTGAGTTTGGTAGTCAGTTACGTCCACTCTGCTAAAGAAGATGAGATAGTTGGCAACTGATTAGCGCAAACAACAATATACATGTCTTAACAATTCAACAGCAAAACAGCCAAACGTTAACAACAGCAAAATAGCAAACTGTATAAAATTTAACAAAACATTCAGCAAAAATAAACAAAACGTTGAAAAAAAGTTTGCAAAAAAGAAAAAAAAACACAAGCAGAACTAAAAGGAAGGCTGGGAAGTTAATGTTTTGCAAAGTGAGTGTTACAATCTCTGGTAGTTGGTGGAGTCAACTACAAATCGTGTTGCAAGTTGTTGGTTACAAGAAACAAAAAAGAGAAATAAAATTTTTATTTTTGATTTCAGATTCAGACCATTCCTTGGCCAGTATTTTCTTTCTTTTTTTTCTAACAGTGGCTGCTCACTGCCAGGAAATATTGCAGCTGCATTTTCTTTATTAACAAAAAGCAAAGAGCAAAAAAAAAATGGAAAAAACAATCACGGCTTGTAAATTCAACTCCTGCTGGTGTATATTTTTCATAGTAAATTTACTCCTTTTCTGCGTTATCACTTCAGTTTAGGAAAACGATTTGACTTAATTTTCTTCAACATTAGACAACTACCAAAAATGAAAACTAACAAATGTGTTGTTTGTTACTTTCTTTGTGCAACACTCTTTCTTGTCTGTCTGGCTGGTGGTGGGGAGTTTCTGAAATTTGGTTTTCCAGCTTTTTCAACGTGATTTGCGATCTTATCAATATGAATTGAAATGAAATAATTTACCAAGTTATGATGAAGTTAATTGTAAGCATTAGTTAGTTAGTAAGTTCGTTGCCTGCTTGAATTCGGTTTTGATTTTTCTTACTTTTGGTGCAATTTTAAATTGCAGTTGCCTCTTGTCTGATACATTTAAAGTAAAATTTTTTCGTTGGCAGTTTCGTTTTGTGCAGCTGGTGTTTCTTCAACATGGCTGGTGGTAGAAAAAAATATTATAACGAGAGTGTGTACTATCGAGAAATAATTTTAAACAGTGTCGAATTCGGAGTTAACTACACAAATATTTGATCAAATTTTGAAGATCATCTCTCGCAAAATCTTTTTAAGGACAGTAGAATTTTTAACTATTTGTAGGTTATATAACCTCCTAATTAGCATTAGTATTTTGTCTTTATCAAATTCGTCTGCGTTTTCTTTACATATTCACTATTAATTTATATCAACGTAATTAATTACCTTATTCTGTGAGAATTAGTTAGCCTTAGTAGTATCGAAGGTACTGTGATACTTTTTGTTTTGATATAATTTCACGTTTTGCTACGGTAAATTGGTAACCCAGATCACACCCTTCCACTATTTTCACTGGGGCAAGTAAAGTCAGAGTTCTTCAGATATAAACCGGGTACGGTTCACGCTTTGCAAGCCAATATTGCTCGTGTTGTTCGGGAGATATCGGTAGCGGTGATCAAACCAGTCGCCAAATTTGTCAAGGCCAACATTTACAATATGTCATTTTGAATGAGTGATTTCATACGATAGCAGCACATACGAGTCCCATCCAAGACCCCATAGACAGAAAATAAGAAATTTTTTTAGGATAAATTCAATACTATATATGTGAATGGTGAAGTTGAGAAAAAGATTTACATCGGCAAATGCCTTGCGGCCTTATCTGATGATGGACCTGTTCCACGGAGTGAATTAATCACGATTCACCAGCACCCCCGTGTGGCTGACTAGTCTCACACAGGTAGCAAGTTTTGCCATACGTTTGTAGCCATATGAACACCTTCATGTTGAGGAGTTTGGGCCTTCTAATACCTCCCCCACCCAAACCATGATCAAACCCGGGTTGAACTGCAAGCAAAGCCACTCGGGGCCATGCTGCCAATTTAAACCCTTGGTAAGAGTTTCGGAAGCCAACACAAGAGTTTTATTTGCTACAATAAACGAGGGACTCCTTCCTCTTTTTGCCCGATAAGCAGAGTGCTCTGGTTAGAACTACGCCAAGGCAAAACCTGTTCCCTGGAGGGATGTGAATGGTGAAAAGCCGTGAAAAAGATTTACACCAGCACCTGCCTTTATGGCCTTATCTGATTGTGGACCAATTCCACGAGTGAATTACTCACACAGGTAGCAATTCTTGTCATATGTTTGCGGCCATATGAGCAACTTCTTGTTAAGGAGTTCGGACCTTCTAAGCCCTCCCGTATACAATTTCCCAGCAAATAATATAAGATAAGGCTTAATGAGTTGGTAGGCCGAAGCCCACTAAGAGCATCAGCACTTAAACGAACTCACCCATAAACTATCACCAATGGTTCCTTGCAGTACAGGTATCTATTGTATAATCAACAGATCCTCGGGAGATTTTTAGTCCCCGATAAAGCCACACACCAAACAATTATCAAGGATGCTAACACTCCCTTTCTGCGTCTTAGGTTTCAACCACAGCCAGAACGTTTCAGCCAAGGTAGGCACCTCAATCATGAACAGCCGGGGTTGAACTACAAGCAGAACCAGCCGGAGGCCATGCTGATCCCCGTTCTACCAATTTATACCCTTGGTAAGGGTTTCGGAAGCCAATACAACATAAATAATGTGGCTTCCTAGAGTTTTATTTGCTACAACAAACGAGAGACCCCTTCCCCTCTTTTTCCCGAAAAACAGAGTGCCCAAGCTAGGAATACGCCAAGGCAAAACTTGTTCCCCGGGGGGAAAATATTTATACAGCAAATAAACAGGTAGATATTTATACAGTAGAACCAGAGGTTCCCAACAGTCGGCTATTCTGTATTTGAAGTGACCTCGCTTCCGCCATTGGAGGATCCATCAGCATTGTTTGCGATAATGACATCAAACAGTGGTGGAAGCATCCAGCATGGCTTTAACCGATCGGATGCACATACTGCTGAATAGTGACGTGACTTTCTCTTCGAGCTTGGGATGTCTTCAATCATATAGCGATCATTACCTATGACCCCCGTGATAATAATTTAATAAAGAAAGAACACAGATACATATATAACGAGTGATTTTTTTGCTATTATCTTTTTGGCAACACTAGTTTTGACAGCTCACGCACGTTTTGTATCTTGTGTCACTGTCAAACATCTTCAGTTTGGTCTATAATTTAATCATGAATCATCTTACAAACGAGCAACGCTTGCAAATTATTGAATTTTATTACCAAAATGCGTGCTCTGTTAAGAAAGTTCATCGCGCGCTTCTTCCATTTTATGGTCAGCTTAATCGACCTACTGAGGCTTCTATTCGGGCTATTTCGCACCAAATTTACATTTTTGGACATTAAACCACCAACATGCTTACGTAGAGTGCGAACTGAAGAAAATATCGCAGCCGTATCGGCCAGTGTTGGTGATGACCGTGAATTATCGATTCGGCGCCGTTCGCAGCAATTGGGCCTCTGTTACTCCACTACGTGGAAAATTTTGCGTAAGGATTTGGGTGTGAAGCCTTATAAGATACAGCTGGTGCAAGAATTGAAGCCAAACGACCTACCACAACGCCAAATTTTTGGTGAATGGGCTCTTGAAAAGTTAGATGAAGATACACTTTTTTATCGAAGAATTGTGTTCAGCGACGAGGCTCATTTCTGGTTGAATGGATACGTGAACAAGCAAAACTGCCGTATTTGGAGTGAAGAGCAGCCAGAAGCATTGCAAGAGCTACCAATGCATCCACAAAAAACAACCGTTTGGTGCGGATTATGGGCTGGCGGCATCATTGGGCCGTATTTCTTCAAAGATGATGCGAATCACAACGTTACTGTGAATGATGAGCGCCACCGTGCGATGATAACAAACTTTTTTTTGCCCAAAATGGAAGAGCTTGACTTGCATGACATGTGGTTTCAACAAGACGGTGCCACATGCCACACAGCACGCGAAACAATGGACCAATTGAGAGGCGAGTTCGGTGAACAGTTTTTTTCACGCTTGGGACCAGTCAATTGGCCGCCCAGATCGTGCGATTTAACGCCTCTAGACTTTTTTTTATGGGGCTATGTTAAGGCTAATGTCTATAGCGACAAGTCCGCTTCGATTGACGCACTGGAAGCCAACATTGCCAACATTATTCGTGAGATACCGGCCGAAATGTTGGAAAGAGTATGCCAAAATTGGACTAAGCGGATGGACTATTTGAGGCGCAGCCGCGGCCAACATTTGCATGAAATAATCTTCAAACATTAAATTATATCGACCCAACTATCGATCCAAATAAATATTTCATGCATTTTTCTGAATTTTATGTATTTTTTTTTTTTTTTTTTTTAATTTCCGATAGTTCTTATCCATCGAGAATTTTTGCGATATGTTTGGCAATAATATATATACTGAACTTACTGTAAATTACTTGTGTGTGTAAATGAATTGTTAGAAGGAAATGTACGAGTGGGATATAGCTAAACTCATAACCCATTATTTTCATATACTCGAATTTAAAAATAAACTATTTATATTACTGACATTTGGCTAAAATCACATTGGTTTTTCTGTCAGTTTACTTTTTTTAAACTATTGCTACATTATATTCGTTTAATTGGAATCAGCTGCAAGTAGAGCCATGAGTTAACTACTTTGGGGTCTAAGCGGAGATATAGAAAAGAAACAATTATAGTTCGATTCTTAAATACTTATGGCTTTATTCATTAAAAATATTTTATACTTATTAAACTGTTATTTGATAAATTTCTATAGGAAATTTGTCAAATAAGTGTTTAATAAACATACAATAATGTTTATGAATACGACCGTTAAAGTTTTAATGCAAAGCATAGACAAAACGTTCAGCAACATTAAATCTACATTCCTTTAAATAAAATCCAGCAAAAAAATCGTCTCCTTGGAGAATTTAATAAAGGAGGACATTCATGAGAACAGAGTTGTTGTATCCTTGGCATACCTATACTTAAAGTTAAAAATAAAAGCAGTAAAGAATTCAAAATGGCTGCCATGCCAACAGTTTTTTTCCAAGTCAAAAATACTCAGCAGGTAGATACAGAATATGAATTTTCCTCAAATACAACTCCAAAGGCGCAAAAGTTTGCTGCTGAAGAAGAAAAATGAAAGACCCCACTTTGTTGATATTGTGCTCTTGGTTTCTCTTAAAGGCGTTACATATTTCTGCGCAAAGAGAATAACTGACATAAATTGAATTTCTTCTCACAAAAGCGAAATACTTCTTTTTTCTTGGATAAAAATCCCTGGGAAATTTCTCACGTTGAAAACATTTGGCACCAGGTGCAACAGCTGCCGTTGGTCGAAACTGCAGGGTGGCTCTGATATTAAAGTTTTGGCAAAATTCAACAAAAAATAATAAACCCTTAAAAAGTACAGAAAAAAGTTAAGACTTTAATAACAAAGCTAAAAGCACTAAGATTTTAACGCGAAGATAACAACAACAGCAACTGGGATTTGTGGATTTGTTTGTCAGTTGACGCATTTTATTTCTTTATTTCTTTTGTTGTTTTAAGTGTGTAATGAACTGTACACCACTTGACACATGTAAGCGCTAAAATTATGAAAGAAAATTTATTACAAAAGAAGAAAATGATGATGAATATGCGCACGCACACTTCACTGTCGGGAAAACACGTGACCAGCATCCATTCTGTTTTACTTGATGGCATACGGCTCGTTAAAATTATGACAAGCATTAAATATTTGATAAAAATCACGGATTACATTTGTTTTAAAAAGTCTTTTGTCTTTTTTTTTGCAAATCAAGTGGTAAAAAAACAAGGAAATAAGAGATTAAATGAAATTTCGTTATTAATGAACTTGTAATACGCTCAAAGTCCCACTGCAGACAATTATATAAAATATAGAATATTAATTCTGTGCAAAAAATGTGCTCACAAATAAAATCAACCCTTGAGATAACGTGCTTACATATGTATGATCATGTGTATGCAATGTTTTTCATAACTAAATGATAGAGGGCTACTCCAGCACAATAAAAATGTCTTCCAAAACATCGTAGTATTTTCAAGTACTATCTAACGTAGTCTTTCACATTTCAAAACAAACACTTCAGTGCCGAAGTGTTCTAAACACATAAACGAATACTGTCTTATAAGCATGTAGAGCAAACAGAACCAAAGTTAATTAGAACCAAATGAAACAGAACAAAATTGAAGTAGAAATTCAAGCATTGAAGTAATGTTCTACTTCAGTTTTGTTTATAAAATTTGTTGTTGTTGTTCATGGTTTTTGTCTTTGTATTAAGCACAAATATTTAAGACGCAGTATGCTTAAATACCAAAGTGCTTGCTGTGACTCATCGTTTATTTGCTTTATTGTGATGTTTTGTTTTGTTTTTGCTGTGAAACAGAATTCAAGTACAGTCATGCACTGTCGTGAAGACGTTTCAAAGCTATGAAGTGTTTGTTCTGTTTCTAAATGTTCCTGTTTGTTTTGTTTTAATGTTTTTTTTTTTAAATACATTATTTGGAACTACTACACAGTAGTGAGCAGTGTTCTTTAGAACATTTTGTGCAGCCCTTTAGTAAATGAATTAGCTGTGTTTGTGAATCGAGCAGTGGCATGAAAAGTTTCTACTTTAGCGCGATTTGTACCACCTGAAATTATATTTTTTACATATATCTTATATTCCGACTCACACATTTTGTTGTATTCGTCGTCTTAGAAAAATTTTTTATTGTGCCAATACTGAACGTTATTCTACACGAATTTGATTTTTTTTTTTCAAAAAAATTAATAATAATAATAATAATATAAAAAATAAGTTGATTATATCTGAGGGGGATTACTTTGAAGGGAGCAAGATAGTTATTGATGAATAAATACCTTTTGAAAAAATTTAAAATAACGGTTATATGTTGATCAGGCCTCGTATGCTTGGTAACGATATTTTTGTTTTTTCTTGGACCACTACTCAGAGGTTTACCCCTACCTAAGCAATGTATTGTACCAGAAATAGGAAAATAGGTTGTGAGGAGGAGGAAAGAGGGAGTAGTGTTTGTGAACAATTGACTTGACCTTTCCAACGCTATAACAGACAGGAAACACATCTGCAGGCAACTTGTTCCACAGACCAAGCGTACAGCTGAGAAACGAATTCTCTCTGTAATGCGTTGTACGATTCCCGGGGCAATCGACCACAAATGGATGAGCTCTGGACAATGAACGCGTGCTACGTAAAAATGTGCGAGTTTCGGGAACAAGATCCCTTATCTCGTCAGAGCAAAATCCATTGTAGTAACGATAGAACAGAGTAATGTATCCTACAGTGCATCGATACTCCAGCGAGTCAATAGAGTTGGATGCTCTACTGTCACCGATGAGCTTCTTCGCCCTCTCCTGCACACGGTCGAGTAATCCCAAAATAGACTTTGAAGCACAGGCCCAAATATGAGAGTTGTATTCCATTTTCGGTCGGATGTAGGTGGTATAAATAGCAGTAAGTAGGTCGGATGGGGGCACTTGAATGCTTCTTTAGAAACATGAAAGATGTGATCAGTCCAGCGAACATCACACTGTATCTTCATTCTAAGAACATCAAGAGCAAACGATTCCTCAATATTTATTCACACCCATGAGCACAGATAAGGCAGCATTTGCGGTCGTTTGTTTGTGCGTTAATAAGCAACATTGGGTCTTACGAGCGTTAATGGCGACCCTGTGTTTTATGACCACATTCGGAGATGAATAGAAGATCACTATTCAGTGAATCATTCATATTTAGCCTCTTGGAAGCGATCTTTGATAGGCTGGGCCTATAACTAAAAGAGTACGAGTGACAAATGCTGCTGTCATCCGCGAAAGACTGGATAGGTTTGGAAGTTTGATAGAGAAGGTCGTTGAGGAAAATAAGAAATAGGTTAGGAGAAAGAACGGAGCCTTACGGTACGCCTGAATTTATCTTGAACTCGGTTAACGAGACCCCATCTAGAACAACTCGTATAGTGCGGTCACTGAGAAAGCTCGATATAAACCGCCAGTAGTGCACCATGCCACACTCTGTCAAATGCTTTTAAAATATCTAGAGCCACCATCCTACTTTCACCGAAATGATGGATTGAGTGGCACCATTTCTCTGAGAGGTATCCCATAAGATCGCCAGTAGAACGACCCTTACGGAGCCCATATTGACGATATGTGCTAACGATATGTGGTTTTACCAATTCCAAACTACTTTCCTTTTAGCCTATGCTATACTAAACATTTCCTTCGATCGAAGGCAAGAATATCGTACAAGGAAGTGAACGGTCTTCCCAATTTGAGCCTGATTTAAGTAATAAAGTCAAACGCTTTAGATAAGCACCAGCTAAAAAAGCCATGATAGATATTTGCACGATGTTATAGTTTATATAGATACAATAGTATCGATACGAAGTTTAGACTTTTCTTTAAATTTGATAACAGTAGGCGAATGAAATACTGTTTGCTATGGTATTATTAACATATTTGAATACTGTTTAGCATTCATTCATTTGATATCCATATCATGTTGCTGGAAAAAAGACAATTTATCCGTCTTCCTTGAGCTAATTACAAGACCACCTAACGGATCCAGTTCTAAAGCTGGCAACAATAAATGGAGCAATATAAACAATATAAATCCAAATACGAAATTTCATAGAAATTGAACCAGCCGTTGTTATATTTGTCTTTTTTTTATTGCTTTAATCGAAAATTATCTTTAAACTATAATAAACACTAGTTAACAATATCAATTTATTTAATTAATTTACACAATGTCTCTAAAACGATTGATCAAGTATTATCATATAACGACTTAGGAATTTGCTTTTTACAAAAGGCATATAAAAAATTTACAAATAGTTAATATAGTTATTTGTTAAAATATAGTACAATGAAAAAAAGTATTTACAAAAACAATGTTTGTGAATCAAAAAAAAAAAAAAAGTTTTTTGGAGGTTAGTCAAGGAAATAAAAGAGGGTAATCTAAGAATAGAAAAACTTTATTTTGTTAACCACCAAAACATTTTAGCATTAGATTTTTGCGCCAATTTTAGGTCCTTTTGATGTAGTTGTGTTGTGTCCCATATTACGCTGACTTGGATTACAATCGATTGTTTTCATATTAGCCCGTCCAAAGTTATGGTATATGATGGGAACGCCATTGTCATTTTGGATAACGCCTTTACTATCTTAAGCTACGTACACACGGTATTCAGATCGTACAATATTGCCAGTAAAATTGTCTGAAAATGCGTTACAGTCGTGTGAACTGCAAAAACGTTGTCAGAAATATCATTGTCAATCAATTGTAAGACGACAATGTTGTCAGGCATCTGACAATCGTGAGAACACCCCTCGTCGGCATTACCAGATAATTGGCTGGTATTTTAAGCTCAGTTTTAATTATCAGATGTATAAAATTAATGCTCCTGACAATGGCATCATTGTTAGAAAAGAGTTTGATGGGCAACACTGCCAAACAGATGGTTGTTGATATACATAAGTGGCAATGCCTTACAAAATGTCTGGCAATTTTTTTCATCTAACAATCTAACAACCATGTGAACTGACAGTTTTTGTTGTCAGATGAATTATTTTCAGACCATAGTCTGACAATGAAATTGTAAGATTTTCTTACGATCGACTGAACACGCAATTTACTTCAGAGGGAGAATTTTTCATTGTCACTATATTGTCAGCATGTTGCCAGACCTTACCATATTGCAACATCTGACAACCGTGTGGACATAGCTTAAGTATACAAAGGCTTCTGGTGGAACAAATCCATTTTCTAAGGAATTAGTTATATATACATAGCTTGTGTAATAAGGAGCCATTATAGAATTATTTTCAGTACAATTACAACAACGTACAATATGATTCCTTATTAGGTTAATGATAAAAGTATCTATACGAATTATATTTGCTTTATTGTACAGAATTTTGTTTGAAATATACTTAGTGAATCCACTTTCTGCAATCTATAAAGTGATGTGCATTATCTTATGTATTTCCTCTCGCTCTGGTGTTATTATATTTATGGTGTTATTTAGTAAATATCATCTTGCTATTAAGTAAATATATAGTTTATATACATACATATGTATGTATATTTACGTCTGCATTGTTCATACTACAAAAAATGATCTCATATTTATATCAGTTGTTGAAAAGTTTCAAGATAAATCATAAATTTTTATAAAAAATAAGTAAAGGCTCCCCCACACCACTGATGTTCAATATACGAGTTATTTATTATAAAGAAATTTTCATTAGCTTTGAGTTAAACTAATGATATAAAGTCTCATAAAATCATATTACGACATTTATTGACATGACATTTTCAACGTTTAAAATTCGATTAATATCTTATCAAATTGCAGTTTTTAAATCACATGTATGGACCGTACAATAAAACATTGTATGGTGTTGCATTGTCTTCAACAATTGTCATAAACACATGTATCTATTTAGTTAAAAGGCTGGTAACTTATTTCACGATTTTGCAAAAAAGGGAAAAACACAAAAAAATTAACGAAAGATAAAGTAACATAAAAAGTAATATAAACTATTCTGTTTTAAAATTATATAATTATCGCATATAAAGATGATCTTCATCAGAACGATCTTAAAATTGATATAAAGATAAAGTTTTCAGAATTTAACACTCCTTCCAAAGTTTCTATTGGAAAAGTTTTTTTTTTTCATTTATTTTTAAACAATGTTTTTACAAAATGGTTTTCATAAACACTAATTTCATATTTTTTTTTATCTTGGACCAATACCCAGGGGATGACCCCTACATATGCAGTGCATTGTACCGGAACTAGGAAAATAGGTTTTGAGGAGGGGGAAAGAGGGAGTAATGTTTGTAAACATTTGATTTGAACTCTCCAACGTTATAACAGACAGGAAACACGTCTGCAGGCAACTTATTCCACAGACAGAAGTGTGCGATTGAAAAACGAATTTTCTCTGGACGATGAACGTGTGCTACTTAGAAATGTGCGAGTTTCGGGAACAAGATCCCTAATCTCGCCAGACCAAAATCCATTGTAGTAACGACAGAACAGAGTAACACACCCCACACTACGTCGATGCTCCAGTGAGTCAATAGATTTGGATACCCTACTGTCACTGATGAGCTTCTTCGCCCTCTCCTGCACACGGTCGAGTAACCCCAAAATAGCCTTTGAGGCACCGGCCCAAACATGAGAGTTGTATTCCATTTTTCGTCGGATGTAGGTGGTATTAATAGTAAGGAGGTCGGATGGAGTGAAGTATATCTTACACCGTTTAAAAAACCCGAGGCACTTGAATGCTTCTTTAGAGATATAAAAAATGTGTTGAGTCCAGCTAACGTCAGACTGTATCTTCATTCCAAGAACACCAAGAACATCCGATTCCTCAATATTTATATCGTCGATGAGTACAGATGAGGGAGCATTTGCAGTCGTTTGTTTGTGTGTTAATAAACAACATTGGGTCTTACGAGCGTTGAAGACGACTCTGTTTATACGACCCCATTCGGAGATTAATAGAAGGTCACTATTAAGTGAATCGTTCATACTAACTAAAATTAAGTCGCTCGGTTCTTAAATCTTGACAAGTTGGTGCATATAGAGTTAACTTGGGTGCACTAAGTCCAGCGGTGCTAATAGTTTTACCAAACAAGCGTTAGTTATCGATACCCAACAAAAAACATTGTGCAACAGGCAGTTCGCTGATGTTGAAAGGAAAAGTTCATTGGTATTCTAGGCGAAAAAAAAATGATTTGAATTTTTTCTAACTTTATTTAAATTTATTAAAATACATAAGTACATGCGAACAAAGATGAGTGGTCTGTTCGGACAACAATCCGGATGCTCATAGCTGACTTTAAAATTGCCATAATTTTCCAGCCGAATAGACTTTTCTTAGTGGATAATTTGATTTAGCAAACAGATAACGAAATGCAACGTTAGAGTGTGCAGGAGTATCCAAATGAAATACTACTTTAGCACAGCACAACCTTTTTAAATTTTCTGCAGCTGCTGAGGCCTCCACCCTTATAACATTGGACTGGCCCAGGAGGCTGAAGTTAAATAAAACAAGAAAGAGTGTAGTATATTCGGCGTAAAATACGTATATATTTCAAATTTAAACTAGATATAATCGGATATATATATGGACCGATATTGGGGAAAACCATGTTTTACCTTGTAATCGCCATGCCAAAAAGATAATCTTCCATGGAAATTTTGATGGAAAACCCGGTTATTGCTGTATCTCGGGTGTATATGGACAGATATTGGAAATTTTCATTTGCTGTATTTGCTAACCTCCTTTTGTAATCAGAACTGATTTTAAGCAAAAAAAAAAATTTTTTTCATGAAAAAAAAAAACAGTGTATATATGGACCGATATCTAAAAATGTTCATTTTTTGTTTCTCAGTAACCTCCTTTTATAACCAGAACTGCTTGTAAGCAAAACAAATTGTTTAACTTCGCTTATACGACATTTTCTATAACTCGGGTGTATATAAACTGATATAGGAGAAACATTTTTTTGCTTTTTAATCGCCATGTCAAATAATTGTTTCAGGTTTGAAGCAAAACAAAAAATTTTTTCAAAAACGTTCATACAAAATTGCAAAAAATTTGTCTTTTTACGAAATTTTGGATATATCTCAGCTAGACGTGAACCGTTGTTACTGAATTTCAATAACAGACCCATGAATCGATGAGGTAATAAAATGGTAAAAGAAAAAAGTTTCCAAGTCTAATGGTTTTTCCAGAAACAGTATTTCAACGGCGGACAGACGGACATCGCTTAATCGAATTTCCTACAAATACTGATTCCGAATATGTATACTTTATAGGGTTGGAAATGACAATTGTAGAAATTAGAAACGGAATCAGAAACTTATACTCGTATATAACCTTACCATTTTTATGAAGGGTATAAAAATACATAACGCCTTCGACGATGGTACACACAGCAATAGATACGATGCTAAAATTACGTGAAATACGCGCAAAGAAAAATCAGTTTGGAATATTGTTGTCACAACCTTAGTGTTTATTACTAAACATATCAAGTTTTTACTTTTATTTTAAAATTTCCAATATTTCGCTACACAACTGGGTAGCATCATCAGGGCTAATATCAATAAATAACAACAATAAATAAGTATAACAGTTTTTTATGATCATAATAAGTAAAAACAAGCACTGGTCTTGAAGCAGTGTTCTCCTACGCTTGCGCGTCTCTTCAGCACACTTCACCATGTTGGTGAGGAAGCTTGCTAATGTAACACCAATACCCAAAAAGGGTGAGGTAAATAACCCTGAAAATTACCGCCCAATTGCAATTTGCTCTGCGCTTTCAAAGTAATGGAAAGTATGGTTAATTACCACCTTATGGGATATCTAGAGTCGCATAAATTACTTTGTGATCGCCAATATGGATTTCGTAAGGGTCGCTCTACTGGCGATCTTATGGCATATCTTTCGGAGAAATGGTGCCACTCAATCTATCATTTCGGTGAAAGTAAGGTGGTGGCTCTAGATATTTCCAAAGCATTTCACAGAGTGTGGCATGCTGCACTACTGGCAAAACTTACTGCTTTTGGCGTCGGTGATGACTTCTCTCAGTTTATATCGCGCTTTGTCAGAGACCGCACTATACGAGTTATTATAGATGGGGCCTCATCAAACGAGTTCAAGATTAATTCAGGGGTACCGCAAGGTTCCGTTCTTTCTCGTACTCTATTTATTATTTTTCTCAACGACCTTCTCTATCAAACTGCCAACCCTATCCACTCTTTCGCAGATGACAGCAGCATTTGCTACTCGTACTCATTTAGCTATAGGACCAGCCTATACGAGATCGCTGCCAAGAGGCTAAATATGAATGATTCACTGAATAGTGACCTTCTATTAATCTCCGAATGGGGTCGTAAAAACAAAGTCGCCTTCAACGCTCGTAAGATCCAATGTTGTTTATTAACACACAAACAAACGACCGCAAGTGCTGCTTCATCTGTACTCTTGGATGGTATAAATATTGAGGAATCGGATGCTCTTGGAGTTCTTGAAATGAAGATACAGTGTGACGTTCGCTGGACAGAACACATATTTCATGTCTCTAAAGAAGCATTCAAGTTGCCTGCAGACGTGTTTCCTATTATAACGTCGGAAAGTTCAAGTCAAATGTTCACAAATACTACTCCCTCTTTCAACCTCCTCATAACCTATTTTCCTAGTTCTGGTACAATGCACTGCATATGTAGGGGTCATCCCCTGGGTATTGGTCCAAGATAAAAAAAAAATTTGAACTATAACCCGTTGTACAAATGTACAAACCAAAAATGTAATATTTTTTCATTTATAAGATTCCAGTTTGTATTGGTTCACAGTTTTTTAGAGGTTATTCATTGTTAACCTATGTGAAGGCATAGGTCGTCATAGTTAGTCACAGAGACGCTACAAAAGTACTGTTAATACCATCTTAGGCATTATGGTCTTTGTCACCCCGCTCACGCTTTGCAAGTTTAGTCTGCAACTGTATAGTTACTAAAAAAATAAATAAATAAATAATAAGGTTCCAGTTTGTACCCATATATCAATTGATGAGTGGGAGTATCGACTGCAGTTATTCTCTGCTTGAAATCTATAATATATATAATACTTTTAAAGAAAATATTCTTTCTTAATAAAGAAATACATATTAGCTTTAATTCCCGCCTCTTTCTTCACTAAACGTACCTCCCTAATACTCACATACATACATATATAAAGACAATGAACGGCAAGTTATAGAAGTACGCACCTTTAAATATCTGTCTTATACCTTAACGTCATTGCTGGCTGGTTTACACCAGTCCATAATTTCTTGTACGACTACGTGTTATTTGTATTACATATTTGTTGAGACATTAAATTTAACTTCCATTTGCCTGTTTGTGACAAAATCTTAGAAAAAAATTCACTTTATAATCGAAATACAAATGAAATCATTTATTTAATAATTTAAAAAAAAATTTACATGAAAAGTAGTTAGTTTTTTTTTTTTTGTCTTCTACTCTTTTTTCATTGATATGCAAAACACATTAATAATATCTGCTATCAAAAGCATAATAAATTTTGTAAAGGAATTATTAATTTAATATCTTCACGGACTCAGCCAGTGGCGTGATGTGAGTCATAATCGATTAGTAATAATAATAATAAAGATTATATAATGCCGACCAAGAAACTGTTACAAAATTTTGTTTTTAAATAATTAAAATACTGTATATATTAGAAACTGTACTCAGTCTCAGCTTTAGTAAAGATTATGACATAAGGCGTAATCTATTCGATTCGAATAGTAGATATAAATTTACTGCATATACTTTTAACCATCAATCCACATATAATTTTAAAGGACTAGCAAATGATGAAACTTTTTCTGCCTGATGATTAGCTTTCAGAAATATTGACTCAGCGAAGGTGTTCAATGTTGAATTTGAGCTGATTTATATTGTGATTTATAGCCATGTTTTATTTTCTTTTCAAGCTGCTGCCAAAATCATGTTACATTTCTACATTTCTTTAGTACATTTATTTAAATTTCATTAAAAATTTTCACCTGTTAAATTTTATCCAGACAGTTTCAATATCTTGATTACATATCACAGTTTACAACAAATATTCGGCACATTCTGGGTAAAAAAAAATCAGTTGCTGACGTTTTGATAGGGGTTAAAGAAATATTCATCAGTAATTATGAGGAAATGGCTGAAGCTCAAAGTCAGACGAAGACTTGATGAATTTTTCAAAATCGCGATCAACAAGTCTTAATCTAAAACTGGTGCACGTTGCCAACAGTTCTGCCAAATTTTTTGCGATATTTCACAAAAGCACACCAGTAGTGCGATTCTCTAACTTTTAACCATCCGATACTCGCAACTTTTACCATCAAATTTCATCGGTTGCACTAACGATTGAGTGATTTTGTAACTTAGTTCTAACGATGGTAAACAGCTGTATTTTTCTGTTCATTCATATAAACATTACATGGCATCTCTGCAAAAAAAAGCGAAAACCACAAAGAAGAAAAGAAAAAACAATAGCTTTTCCCATAACAATAGTTGTATTCATTTACTAAAAACTTTTACAAACTTGTAATAGTTGTTACTAGAAAGCTTTCATTAACCCAAAAAATTTGCAACGAGAGAGCGTCAAAAGAGCGTAAAAAATTGAGAGCCATACAAGTTCTTGCAAGTTTTTACAAGTAAAATTTTTACTTACAATAATTATTCAAACAGCTGTTTTGCGTTTGTGTTTACAAAACAGTATTTCTAAATTAAGTTCAAAATAAAAACATTTTGAAAAATTTAAGAAATTGTAATTGTATGTAAACTTTTAAACCGATTAAAAGTATTAAAAAGATTACAAATTTATTTTTGTGTAACTTATTAGCATCAGAAGTAAAATAAGAAGTCTAGGGGAAAATATTTAAGCAACACAGTATCTGGCACATCAGGAGCAAAGGATGTTCCGGCAAATTTACTTGCTTGAATGTGTTTAAATCTTCTAGGGAAGCAATTAAATTCACACTTGGATCCTTCCATTTATAATTATATTAACATTTTTCTAATTTTAAGCTCTAAAATATTTCTGTTTTTTGTTTTTTTTACAAACCAGATGTTATTTTTAGTATTGTAAATATTATGAGTACCTAGCTACTCGGTACTTTACACTTTGAAATTAATTTGAAAAAACAAAAAGGCTATGTGTAGGCAGGCAGTTATAACGTATAAAGCGGCTCATACAGGTTTCAATTCAATTGTGAATTGAGTTTTTCAATTGAATTGGTTGTTGGCAACACACTTCATAAACTGAATTGAAAGATTTTCATCCAAGTTTTCATCATAGTTCCAAGTTTTTTTCCTTTCTTAAGTTTTTTGGACAACTGATCAGGAGACTCGAACATACAAAGCACAATCAAATTGAGAGACTTACTAGCCAACTTAAAAAAAAATCAATATGATTTGATTTTTCTTCCAACGACTCCCAAACGAATCAATATACACGTCTTGATTTGCACAATAACCGACTCAATAGCCAATTGAATTTATTGCAAAGGGAACGATCCTTCAAAACCCAAGTGAGCTCGAGAATCCAGGTACTTTTTTAAGAATCCAGCAGCCTGCCTACCTAAGAAATTGAGTTGAAACGTATATCGGTTAATCACTAGATTAAATAAAATTGTAAAAGGTTTCTTCATTCTATTACAAGACGTACTCGAAAAATGCCAGTCATGACAATGCTGAATATAAATGATCACAACCACACTCTTTTTACAATAATATACATATACATATGTATAATTTGTCCAAAAAATATAAGGGAATTAAGTACTCATATATATCTTTACATAACAACACTAATCTAACTTGCAAATTGTAGCTAGTAAAGTGTTCATTTACTTTTTCACATTTTTGGGAGTAATTTTGAAAAATTTCTTTTTACTCTCTCGTTGCTAATTTTTACTAGTAAAGTAAATGAACACACCTAATATGCATACATATTGATTTTTATATGTTGTGATTTTAGTTTTTAAGTGATAATAAATATTATTTAATTTGTAATAAGATAAGTAAAACAAAATATGTGTTCATATGTTTCATTTATTCGTTTATATGTACTAATTTCTGTATGTACAGAATGACCACAACTAAGGCTGGTCTATATAACTTTTTAAATTCAATAGCAGTCCACTCAAATGAGTTAAAAGCAAAAACCTTTTCCTTTTCTCCTTTTTAAAAATAAATACATGTTACTTAGTCGTCTGCAAAAGTTACTCTTAATTTTAATACAGTTGGCAGCATTTAGATATATCTATTATAACATCGTCCAACTTTTTTAATATCTAGAAAATTGGGAGAAATCAATTCAGAAATCACAGATTTAAGAACCAAAGTTATTAAATTATATTGTAAAAGTCAGCATTCTTATAAATTTGATTAATGTTCTAATTGTACAACGTACTTTCAAAGCCTATAAGAAGATATTGGACTCAATTATGGGGTCTCACCAAGACTTCACAACAAAATTCTCCACATAATTATTGCTGTTTTAAGATAAATAAACAACTCACGAACTCACAAGCGTATATGTGCACCGTTAGTAAATGATGAATTTTCAAAATACACGACAAGGTATATCAGAAAACTGAAACTTTATTCAAATCATATATCAATCAGAGTACTTAATTTTGACAGACATACTCGCAAAAATAACCTGGTGTCTTCTATTGGCTAGAGTAAATATGGGTTAATCTTACTGTTAGTTTATTTTGAAGATTCAGTAAATAAATGAATTGCTTTAAAGAAAAGTTCGAATTGCACCTAACGACCCAACAATTGGTTCGATGCAAAAGAGACTACCTGTGATTTTCACACGTGCAGCTTAAGAGATGTACACATTGTTCAAAGACGATTAATCTGAACTGTCTCTAGTACTGGGCAGTGATTCAGCGCTGCACTATATTCTACCTGCGATTCCAACAAGATGGATCCATAGCTTGCTCACACATCTCGACCAAGTATGACATTCGAAAAACTTCGTGTTTTTACGATTTTGACATGGCCACCGCGATAACCGTTAGCTTTTCAAACTAACAACTAGTGGCGTTTTCTTTTCTAGAAAAAGTGTAACATTTTCAATATTGTTTTGCCAAAAAAATACAGAAGTACACAGTTTTCTCAACTTTTTTTCAGATATTTATAGCTATTGCGACATCTTCTTTTCATCTCAATAAAACTTAAGTTTTAAAACTTGAATTTTAAGAAAAAAAAGTGCAGCATAAATGCAAAACTCTTTAGAAAAGAAATCGGCATAACTTAAATTACATGTAATCTTATGAGCTTTGTCACATTCCGTATTTCTCCGTCAACAGAAAAAATATACATATAATATTAATATATTGGTTTTTTGTTGCACTTCATTATTTTGAAAATAGATTTTTGGTTTTTGTACAACGGGTTTTAGTTCAAGTGTTTCCTTTCTTAAGTTAAGCGACTCTGAAACAGCCCAGCTAAAAAGGTTTGATTATTTTTTCTGGTCTGCTTCAATTAAAAAATATTTTTTTAAGCGTTTTTTATTTATTAAATCTTCAAAATCAACTAACAATAAGTATTCAAATCTTAATGCTATATATAAACAAGTAAGAGTGTAGTATATTCGGCTGGGCCGAATCTAAAATACCCTTCACGATAGTCACGAATATGTATAGTATATTAAAAATGTGACCTAAATATGCTCGGTTGTATATGAACCGATATCGGAATTTTCTATTTTCTGTATTTTCGTAACCTTCTTTTATAACGAGAATTGCTTTTCAGCAAAAAAAAAATAAAAAATTTTAATGAAAAAATCGGTTCAGGCTATATCTCGGGTATATATGGACCGATATCGAAAATTTTAATTTTCCATATTTATATAACCTTATATCATTACCAGAACTGCTTTTGAGCACAACAAATTGTTTAAGTTCGCTTACGCGATATTTTCATGAAAAACCCGATTTAGGCTATATCTCGGGTATATATGGACCGATATCAGAAATTTTAATTTTCTCTATTTTCGTAACCTTCTTTCATAACAAGAACTGCTTTTCAGCAAAAAAAAAATGTTATTGGAAAAATCGGTTCAGGCTATATCTCGAGTATATATGGACCGATATCGGATATTTTCTTTTTCCATATTTATATGACCCTATTTCATTACCAGAACTATTATTAAGCAAAAAAAGTTGTTTAAGTTCGCTTACGCGACATTTTCATGAAAAACCCGATTTGGGCTATATCTCGGGTATATATGGACCGATATCGGAAATTTTCATTTTTCATATTTATGTAACCTAATTTCATTACCAGAACTGCTTTTGAGCACAAAAAAGTTGTTTAAGTTCGCTCACGCGGCATTTTCATGAAAACCCCGGTCTAGGCTATATCTCGGGTATATATGGACCGATATCGAAAATTTTCATTTTTCATATTTATATAACCCTATTTCATTACCAGAACTGCTTTTGAGCACAAAAAAGTTGTTTAAGTTCGCTTACGCGACATTTTCATGAAAACCCCGGTTTGAGCTATATCTCGGGTATATATGGACCGATATCGGAAATTTTCATTTTTCATATTTATGTAACCCAATTTCATTACCAGAATTGCTTTTGAGCACAAAAAAGTTGTTTATGTTCGCTTACGCGGCATTTTCATGAAAACCCCGGTCTAGGCTATATCTCGGGTATATATGGACCGATATCGAAAATTTTCATTTTTCATATTTATATAACCCTATTTCATTACCAGAACTGCTTTTGAGCACAAAAAAGTTGTTTAAGTTCGCTTACGCGACATTTTCATGAAAACCCCGGTTTGAGCTATATCTCGGGTATATATGGACCGATATCGGAAATTTTCATTTTTCATATTTATGTAACCCAATTTCATTACCAGAATTGCTTTTGAGCACAAAAAAGTTGTTTATGTTCGCTTACGCGGCATTTTCATGAAAACCCCGGTCTAGGCTATATATCGGGTATATATGGACCGATATCGAAAATTTTCATTTTTCATATTTATATCACCCTATTCCATTACCAGAACTGCTTTTGAGCACAAAAAAGTTGTTTAAGTTCGCTTACGCGACATTTTCATGAAAAACCCGATTTGGGCTATATCTCGGGTATGTATGGACCGACATCGAAAATTTTCATTTTTCATATTTATCTAACCTAATTTCATTACCAGAACTGCTTTTGAGCACAAAAAAGCTGTTAAGTTCGCTTACGCGGCATTTTTACGAAAACCCTGCTCTAGGCTATATCTCGGGTATATATGGACCGATATCGGAAATTTCCATTTTCCATATTTATGTAACCTAATTTCATTACCAGAACTGCTTTTGAGCACAAAAAAGTTGTTTAGGTTCGCTTACGCGACATTTTCATGAAAAACCAGGTTTGGGCTATATCTCGGGTATATATGGACCGATATCGGAAATTTTCATTTTCCATATTTATGTAACCTTATATAATTACCAGAACTGCTTTTGAGCAAAAAAAGTTATTTAGCTTCGCCTATGGGACATTTTCATTAAAAATCCGATTTGGGCTATATCTCGGGTATATATATACCGATATCGAAAATTTTCATTTTTCATATTTATGTAACCTAATTTCATTACCAGAACTGCTTTTGAGCACAAAAAAGTTGTTTAAGTTCGCTTACGCGACATTTTCATGAAAAACCCGATTTGGGCTATATCTCGGGTATATATGGACCGATATCGGAAATTTTCATTTTTCATATTTATGTAGCCTAATTTCATTACCAGAACTGCTTTTGAGCACAAAAAAGTTGTTTAAGTTCGCTTACGCGGCATTTTCATGAAAACCCCGGTCTAGGCTATATCTCGGGTATACATATATGGACCGATATCGAAAATTTTCATTTTTCATATTTATATAACCCTATTTCATTACCAGAACTGCTTTTGAGCACAAAAAAGTTGTTTAGGTTCGCTTACGCGACATTTTCATGAAAAACCAGGTTTGGGCTATATCTCGGGTATATATGGACCGATATCGGAAATTTTCATTTTCCATATTTAAGTAGCCTTATATAATTACCAGAACTGCTTTTGAGCAAAAAAAAGTTATTTAGCTTCGCCTATGGGACATTTTCATTAAAAATCCGATTTGGGCTATAACTCAGGTATATATGGACCGATATCTGAAAAAAAAATTTTTTGTCTTTTAGTCACCATGCTTAATAAGTGTGTGAAGTTTGAAGCAAAACGAACAACTTTTGTTTTCAAAAATTTTCATACAAAACTGCAAAAAAATGGCTTTTTTCGGAATTTTGAATATATCTCAGCTATACGTGGACCGATATTACTGAATTTCAATAGCAAACCCATGAATCGATGGGGTAAAAGAATGGTGAAAGAAAAAAGTTTCTAAGTCTAATGGTTTTCTCAGAAACGGTATTTCAACAGCGGACAGACGGACAGACGGACAGACAGACATCGCTTAATCGACTTTTCCATTAATTCTGATTCAGAATATATATACTTTATAGGGTCGCAAAAAAAAACTGTAGAAATTACAAACGGAATCACAAACTTATATATACCCTTTACATTTTTGTGAAGGGTATAAAAAAATATTGACCATAAAAAATTTGTATTGTAAACAATCCTTCTTAAGAAACTTAAGAAAGGAAAAACTTGAACTACAATCCGTTGTACAAATATGCAAAGTGTTAAAGTTGAGCAATTTTTTACATACACTTAGTACTTTGACAACTATCAGTTAATTTTTCTGTATATTTCTAAATGATGGTTGAATTTTAAGGGCCGATGTTCATTTTGAATAAAACAAAAATTATTTAAGAATTAATATCATTTCTTTTTATTATGATAATATTGGCTCAATTATGAATGCAACAAAATATCGGTCAAGTGGCCGCCGCAACTTCGGCAGCACACTTCCATCCGGTGATCCGAATTTTCGATGACGCTGAGTCATAGTTCAGGTTCTATTCCGTTAATGTACCGAATTATCGCATTCTTTAGCTCTTGAATTGTGGCTGACTATCGACGTACACATTTTCCTTTATATAATCCCAAAGAAAGAAGTCCAACGGTGTCAACTCGCATGACGGTGGCGGCCACTTGACATCGCCACCACGTTAGATAACACAGCCATTGAATTTGTCGCGCAGAAGAGCCATAGTTTTGTTAGCGTCCACATCTATATTTTATAATTCGGGCCACGAAAAGTTCGTTATAGAGACGATAGTGAACACCATTCACAGTAACTGTCTGACTGACCTCATTTTGGAAAAAATACGGCTCGATGATGCCGCCAGCCCATAAACCACTAGCGCACCAAACAGCCACCCTTTGTGGATGCGTTGTGTTTTCGACAATCACTCTTGGATTATTATCCGCTTAAATGCGACAATTCCACTGAGGTGAAAATGTGCCTCATCACTGAAGATGATTTTCTTCGAAAACTGATCATCCACTGTTGCCATTTATTGTCATCATTCTGACCATTAGCGACGCTTGGAATTGTCAAGAGGCATTACTTCTTGAGTCAATTGCACCTTGTAAGCGTGTAAATGCAAGTCGTTATGCATAATGTTCATCAACGACGAACGTGAGTAGAAATGAATATTGAAAATTAGTTTATAAACGGAAGATCTAACTGCCTGGCTCACGATGTCGTTTCGTTAACGTTCACTAATATTTTTTTTATTAATAAGTGACTTGCAGTCAACTATTATTCAACTAACGGATATGTCGGAGATAGACAAGGCAAATGATACAAGATCAGCGAAAAATAAAGCTGATAAACGATATCGGAATAGGTTTTTTGGCTTTAAAAATTATGACGAACGGTTACGAAACGACATCGTGAGCCAGGCAGTAAATAAAATTTTAATTTTCGGAAGGACGGATTTACAAACCTTTTCTTTTTAAAAAAAAAGTAATTTTTTTAAATCGGACCATAAATGAAAGACTTATTTAAAAAATATATATTTTGTACGGACAGTTTGCCGGCTTTTTCTCGCTAACGGGGTAACTTTTAGAATAAAAACTATCATATGTTCATTCGTGGCCTGCAAAATATTTGAATACCGAATCTCATCTAAAGAGACAGACAGAGATACTCTTTCACATGTAATATGATTTCCACATCATTTCTAAACTAAATAGGTCTAAGGACCTATTCCTATGTTATAAATAAATATAAGCCTTAAGGCCAGTTCAACCCGCCTTTTAGATTCAGAAATATACTCGTATGTATGTATGTATGTATGAAGAAAGATGAATGTTTTTGTTTCAAATGAAAAATAACTAAATTTCTTATAATGACAACTCCTTCGACTTCTTAACGATTGAATTCAATACACAAAACATAATGACTAACAAACAATTTTAACAGCAAGCCACAGTAAGTAATGAATTTAATTATTATAATTAATATATTTAATTGTGACCCCAATTTTTGTACACAATGGAACTTTCATCAATTAGTACAAGCGTCAAACAAAAAGAACCTTAATTTTATGGCCGTATTTAGTAAAAAGAAAAAAAAAAACACTGTGGCACGCGCCCATTAAAATTTATGAAACACATTCGAACATATTCACATTGCAACAAACATAAGAACAACTGAAATAAAAAAAAAACAACTACCACCAATTAAATTGTACTGCACCATCATCGTTTTATCAATGGGAGCAATAAAAATAACATTACAAACAGGACACGTGTCCGCCTTAATTTTAGGGCGTTTTGTCATGGGAGAATGCAAATTCCCATTAAAAGAATATTTATTTTTATATTACGAATACAACAAAAGAGAACAGAAATGAATAAACACAAACTAAAGGAAATATGAGAAAGAAGTAAAAAAAATATGGATAATTATCGATAGGGGCTTCAATTTATTTGATTTGCTTTTCTTAGAAATTTTAATACCAGTCATGTGTGATTACGCATGTCAATGAACGGTTCCCATCACTATCGTTATATGGTCTCAAGGCAAAATCTCCAAAAATAAGAAATTAATCATACAGGCCTGTTCTGAGACACGCAAATCGCTTAAATTTAGCGTTTTCGATTTGAAATCGCCAAATAGGTGTTCTGGAAAACGCATATCGCTTCAAATTAGCGACTTCAACTCGCATGTGTATATTGAAGTGAACTGATTGAATTTGCAAAACTGAACTCGCAAAAGGCACTAAAATTATTCGCAATTAAAATTTAATATGTTTTCATTTTATTTCAATAAAAAGTTGAATTTACACATTTTCAATTAAAAAAAACTAAATTAAAAAAATGTTTCTATTTGTTGTCAAATTTGTTTTTACATATACACGTATGTAAAACACATGTTGTATTTTTTCGGAAAAATCTCCGAAACGCCAGTAAAACGCGCGTTCCTTAGAACACCTAAAAATCAATTAAGCGTTTTTCAGACCGCCTTGCGGTTTTAGAACGCGCGTTTCTAGGAACATGGCTGACAAATATATATTACAAGCAAATCCCAGTATAACGCAAGACATAGTGTAATAAAAAATATTAATGTCCAGCCATTATATCGCAAAGTTTTTATTTTTAACTTTTCTGCAATCACGTCGTAAAGCTGCTTCGGGTTGGGGAACAGCTCTCGTGTCATCTTAATAATTTCTTAAGTGCGGTCAGGCTTGTTGTTTAGCTTCCGAATGTTGTGTATCTCGCTGGTTAACTGTTTGCCTCAACTAACTATATTAGTTTACAGTTTTTGAGGTATTTCTTTGCTAACCAGAGATCTGCAACCGGTGCCTTGTTTGATGATCTAAGTACACCCGTCTTAACCCTGCATTTAGAAATGCGAGTGCGGTATACGTATTATCAACAAACATTTCTGCGAAAAGCTGGAATCTCTTGCACCAATTTCTTTTCTGTCTACACATGCGAGTGAGAGTTCATTTTAAATTTGTCGTCAGCACGTGAACTTTAAACAATTTGTTTCCTTCACAAATTTTGTTTCTATTTTAATTTATCTTCTCTTTATAAATTGGAGTTGCCATGTTCTTCACATGAGAATATTTTTAGGAAATTTTGGCATTTATTTTTATTATCATTATTTTATTGATACTAACGCTTTATAATTTAAATATTTTCATCTATAGTCATAGTATTAGTTTTAATAAATTAATATACAATTTAACAAACGAACTAGCTAAAGCTTAAGTTTTAATTTTGTAATGATCCAGTTGATTAGCTTAAAATTATTTACATGGTAACACTGTTCGTTTGTTTGATCGCATGGAAGTGCCAAAAATATCACTCGCAAGCAAATTTAGCTGCGAGTAGACCTGTGAGTGCGAAAAATGTGAAAGTGGTAGTAAAAAAAATGTAAGTGTATTGAGTTTTTACAACTCTTACTCGCATGTCTAAGCACTAGGTAAATCGAGTTGCGGTGCGGTTAATCACCCTATACTGTTTGAACAAGTATATTTTCTACTCGTTAGAGCTTGCGTCTGTAAACTAGTGTAAAGACTTATCAAGTTTGCACGCAGTGGCTGCTTGATTTGGTTTGTTAATTATTTTTTCCCCATTCGGAAATCGTACCCGTACTTGTTTTTAACAACGAAAATAATATTTGTATATAATAATTTGTAGTCACACATGTAAGGTACCCATGAGAGTTTGCATGTGCAGTTTTAAGAATTTACTCAGTCATAGTTAGTAAAAGTTTCTGTACTAAGGGCGGCGTTGCCAGAAGGTTTTGAAAAGAATCATGTTTTGGTGATCGTGTTTGAAGAAAATACATCACTATTTTATTTGAATTTTTATGCAAAAGTCAAACAGTTGAAACTAAATGCAATGCAACTAATTTGGCTTATAAGCAGAAATTCTACATTAAAGTTGGATGGGAAACTTTTGGTACACAACACATTTCTAAAGCCTCAACGTCACACAATGAAAAAGTTCAAAGGCGACAACACGAAGTTTTTTGAACGTTTACTGCAGCTCCATGGTACATAAAACTAATTCATAAGGATCTGTGTATTCCAGTAAAAGACGAATTTTCTAAGTACGCGACAAGATATATCAGTAAGCTGAAATTTCACCCGAATCTTCTTTCACACAACATACTAAATTTTGGCGGTCATACTCGGTTGAAAAGAAAAGATACCTTTGCCACCATCACAGCTTTGAGTAGGTGATTGAGATGATTTTAATACAGTTCCCGCAAAATAAAACTTTCCGTCTATCATTAGCTGCACGTAAGTAAAAACCACATTTTTTTTTGTAAATTTTTTATGTTTAGTATTAAGATTTAAATACTGATTGATGGTTCATTTTGAAGATTCAATAAATATATAAACGCTTAAAAAAGGTAAGCTTTGAAGATCATTTAGGTAAATATTAAATAGTTATTTCTTATTTTTGCAGCTAAAGATCGTTTTTTTTTATATAAAAAATTTATCAGTATTTATTTTCAATATTTCGATAACAATTTGTTATCATCGCCAGGAAAATTAATATGTTGATATGCTAGTATAAAATCTTTCATGGATTTTTTAATAACTTTTATTATTGTTTTTAACTAATCAATTAATTAATCTTTTTAACTGATCAACAATCAAAAGACAATCTTCTTAATTTAAGTAATCGCTTTTTGTAGGATATTAGTTTTACTAAATTGCCATTAATCGAAGGTATTAATCTTTGTGCTAACACTATGCCGCGTTTTTTAAATATAGTTTACTCTTGAATTGAATTGTTTATACACGATATCAGGTTTAATACAACAAGAAATGGGTCTTCTGAAACATGGTTCCCTTCAAGGTGCATTTGTAAGCAAGATCTTAACTTTCTATAATCACATATTGAAACTTTTTCAGCTACATCGTCATTTGTTTGGTAATTAATATCTAAAGACGTTATGATCGCACAAAGCGCATTCAATAAGCCAAAGATGAATTTTTTAAATTTCAGTACCAGTTCAGGGCAACGCTGCTGCTGAACCAAATTTTTGCAGAACAAAAATACTCAGACGAAATTACATTTGCAATTTTTTTTTCCACTTGTAATTGGTTTCCAGTTTCCGAGAATTACTTGAAAAATGCTCGTTAATAGTAGCTGTTGCTAGACTTCTACCCTCTAGTCTCCAAGACCGACTCTAGATGGAATAAATTTATTGCTGTATTATTCCGTGCCCAAATTTCCTTTGTATTTTTTGTACTTTGTCTGATTTGGGGCCGAAAATTTATGTTATTGTATTTAGAACATAAGTTGTGCTTTGAAAAGTTGTGCAATACGGACGAAATGAATGGTTGTGTGATTGTCACGCATTATTCAAGATAATAAAAACCGCCTCGTATATTTTGACAACTATTATACTTTTTTGCCTCTCCTCGTTTATCTGAAACCCTGCAGAATTTATTCCTTGGGGACTATTTCCAAATCGGATTCCCAATTGTAAACTACCAAAAGGCAATGATCTGAAAAAGCAATCACGTGGATATTTTTATTTTTTTTTTATTTTTATCTTGGACCAGTACTCAGGGGATAGCCCCTACATATGCAGTGCATTGTACTGGAACTAGGAAAATAGATTATGAGAAGGAGGAAAGGAGGAGTAATGTTGTGAACTTAACACACGGAACGACCAAAACAAACGTTATCACAGCATTTAAAGTGTTGAAATTAAATTAGTTAACACTGATCAGTGCCCAGTGTATATACCTTCGACACTGTTCAGATTAGCAAAATTTAGTGCAACACCGCGAGGTAATAAACTACATAGGATAAAAAAGAAATTAATAATAACAAATAGAGAAAAAACAAACGGCAGTAAAAAAATAAAATAATTAAAAAAACAGGTGCACACATGATATGAAACAAAACTTTACCTATTCCGGTATAATTTTTAAAAATTAATAATAAACATAAGTACTCGTATAAGTATAGAAAACACGGACGACAATGAAAAACACGTGTGTACAGAACGTAAGACAAAACACTACTGCAGTCTATTAATTCCCCTTGAAAATAGGTATCGTCAAGCCCTCTCCTATAGAAAAATGGAAATTTCTAAAGTCAATTACTCGTGCCCATATAGCTACAGTGTTGTTGTTCATTATTAGATTTAAGATTAAAATAAAATTAAATTAAAATTACTAAATTTAACCCCGCCCGCTCCTCCTCATTTCTGTGAAATGAGCTCGTCAAATAAGCTCCCTTGTGTTAATTGGATATTTTACAGAGTATTGTGAATCTGCTTCTGGAGTTGAAATTTCTTTATCGCTTCGGAAAGATAATAAGGCTGTGCGATTCGCATCTACTTACGCAGGCACAAAACCTTTCCAAAATGAAAGAAGCCCAAAAACATAAGTTTCACGTTTTGTTCGCTCCGAAAAAAGGTTTGTTGCCATCGATTGCCCCAATGTAATTCATGAGTACAATAGCTATATGGACGGTGTTGATGTCATGGATGGTCTTATTTGGCGCTACAAAATTCGAGTGAAGAACAAATCGACTTTTCGTAAATTTGCTTGACTTAGCCATGGTAAACGACTATATTTTAAATTAAATTTTGGTTTGTACATTTGTACAACGGGTTATAGTTCAGGGTTTTTCCTTTCTTAAGTTTTGTTTTTTTTTTTTTTTGTTTTCTTAAGAAGGATTTTTTACAATACAAATCTGCTGTGATCAATAATTTTGATTGAAGAAGACAAGAAAAATAATAATCAAATCTTTAGCTGGGGGAGAACTAGCTGTTTCGTAGTCGCTACGCTACTCATCAGCACCCACTGGAATTTGAACTCGGGTCATGACGTATCATGATCTACTGCTTTAACCACTAAGCCACCGAGCATTTAATTATTTTCTATCTATATTCATCTCATATTGAATCACATATGCATTTTTGTTAATTGCCCGCATTGTTTGTACAGCGTTTGCTGTCTCAGAACTAGCGGTATTTCTTTTTAGTTATTAACATACATATTTTGTATTTTAATATTCTCCGTACCCACTATATTTTGTTTAACAACAATTAACAAGCCTAATGTTAATGATAGGCGATACCCGCTGCCAAGCTTCCAATCAGAGATCGCATCTGTACTTTGCATGCAGAGTCCTTAGCTGTTAAAAACGCCATGCCGCCCACGCAAAGAAGTTAAAAAAAAAAAATTGCACAGGACAAACATCTTTTTTACCGCCTTCATATTCCCATTATGACGGAGTCGGCTATTTTCGGCATTTTTTATCACGCCCTGGCAAAAAAAAAACCTGTCAGTTTGCTGATTGCAATTACGAAACTCAAATTGTATGTAGACAGTGTAACATAAACCTGTGTCTTCTGACCTCAAGGGCTGCTTCTACGATTTTCACCTCAAATAACATGAACAAACGCTGTTTTTCTTTTGTATATATATTTTTCAAAACTTTTTTAATAAACTTAAAAAATTAACTGCCTTATTTATAAATTTTTTTTCATGTTTATTAAATTGTTATTGCACTCGTTTCTATACTAAATTTGTATAATAAGAGCTTAATAAACTTGAAAAAAAAAAAATCATAAATAAGGCCGTAAATCTAAAGCTATTGCTTATTTTCTGCATATCTTTGTCATTAAATAAATGTCGTTAAATAAAATATTTTATTCGCTTTATAAAAAAATTGCTTTGAAATTTGTTGCTTCATATTCCAAGGCCGCCCAGAGGAGGTCTAGGTCTCCTGTGCTATAGCCCTCGAACTTTTTTATATTCTTTACTTTTAGAAAAAGTTAAAACGCAATAATCGGGTATGTTCTTGATTCTACTTTGAAGTGAAAATAGTTTGAAATCACTTCAATTTCCAACTTTGGTGTTCTACATTCTACTCTTCACTTTTCATTTGTGTTTTGTTTTCGAACATTAATTTGTAGTGAATTGTCTGGTTCTTGAAACTACTTTTACGCAAAAAGTAGAAGATTGAAAACACTTTTTATTTTCATTGTGAAAATGAAAACTTTTACAGAAAAATTGAGCATAATTACAATCCCATTGAAATAAGAAGGTAAGATGACGAAATATTTATTTCAGATACAATTGTACATATATTTATAGGCAAAGTAAGGAAAATATTATATAACAAATTAATAATTGTTATTTTATTAACCAAAGTCTATTGGGCATATCATGTCTTATTACAGCGGTTACGGAATCACTAACTCATCTGAATCATCGTCATCACTTTCATGTCTTGGATTTACCCCCACCGGCTATATAAAATTTTTGCATAAAACAGTGCTTAAAAAATTACGATCATCGTTGTTGGCGGAAAACTAGCTAAATTTAGCTCTTATAATATAACAAGTATTAGATTAAAAATTTTGCACGTCGTTTTTTGGGCAAAACGCATATCGCAAAAAATAAAATTTCATTTCAGTACTAGTTTATACAAAAAGACAAATAAAAGTGAAAACGTGGTTTGTGTCAGTACTAGTTATTTGAACATTTATCCAAGTTTTATTTTCGAAGTTCAGTTCGAACGAAAGAATAAAAGACCTAAACTACTACTTTTTCAGAACAACAAAAATGAAAGTTAACTTCAAATCATTTTTTATTTCCATTCTACTACTTTTCTAAAATATGCCGAAATATTGTTTTATAAAAAAAATTGGGCACTAGAGGGTTAATTTATAGTTTTTTTTTACAAATTGCCAAGTAGTGTTTCCTGCAGTCGTTCTCGCCACTTCTTACCAACTGTTTATCAGCATTATCGTTATGTTATGACTTGTGAGTGGTATTTTTAACAGTTGTAGGAAATCAATCATATTAACGATGAAAAACAGTTAAAGGTCCTTAGTTTCCTGACACAATTGTTTTGGTTCATGCATTCGACTTTTAAATTTGCATACACATCGAAATTTTATTTTATTTGACTTTTTTTTCCTCATTTTAACAATGAAAGAAATGTGTTGCACTGCAGTGTTGCGGCGTGGTATGCATAAAATTTTCGAACGTTTGTTAGGTAAATATGTAAGTATGTCGTGATCATAAGCCACGTGTCATTCGTCGCCTAGATTGTCGCTTTAGTAAATGTCAAACATTTGCTTTATAACTCTCTCAATAAAGAACACAAACATTTGAGTGAATGAACGACACAATGGCCACATTAAGGCCACCCGTGCTATTTGTTTTTGTTTTTGTTGTTGTTGCTGTTATTTTGTTGTGTTTAGCTTTCCTAAACTTAAATATTTTAGGGACCCATTCGTTGGTTGGTTGGCTGATTGAGTTTCTTTCTGGTTGCCTGCTTGCCTGCCTGCCTGCCTGCCTGCCTGCCTGAATGTTTGATTTTTGCAGATGGTGGCGCGGCATGACTTATTGTGTTTTTGATTGTTGTTATTGTCATTTGGGGTCAGAACGCCAAATACGAAAATTAAAAATAAAATGTATTCATTCTTAGTTTTAATTTTGTTTTTATTTAAATACGTTTTTTTTTGTTCAATTTCTAACTTTTAGACAGCTGCAATTCAATATGAAAGACTATAATTTAAATATCGTCATACAGACGTCATGGATTTCTATTTTATGCTGCTGTTGTTTTCGCTTGAACTGCTTAAATATTTATAAGCTTTTCGTTGCCCATAATTTCCAGTGAAAGAAATTTTTGAAGAACAGGACGAGTACATGAAAACCGACTTTATCAATTGATTGATTCGTATCGGTGACAGTAGGGTATCCAACACTATTGACTCACTGGAGCATCGACGCAGTGTAGGCTGCGTTACTCTGCTCTATCGTTACTACAATGGATTTTGCTCTGACGAGATTAGGAATCTAGTTCCCGAAACACGCAAATTTCTACGTAGCACACGTACATTCGTTTTTCAGCCTTATGCTTTGCCTGTGGAATAAGCTGCCTACAGACGTGTTTTCCGTCTGTTATAACGTTGGAAAAATCAAGTCAAATGTTCACAAACACTACTCCCTCTTTCCACCCTCCTCACAACCTATTTTCCTAGTTCTGGTACAATGTACTGCATATGTAGGAGTTATCCCCTGAGTACTGGTCTAAAAAAAAAAGTATGTTAATACACCACACTTATGTAGGTCCAGTGCGGATTCGTAACGAGTGAACAACGTGATAAAGTATGTTGGCCCCTGGTCTATGCGCAACTTTGCCAATTTCACGTTTAGAATATTTATTAAAAAGTTTATAAAATCAAACGTGAAATTTTCAGACCTCATTTTTTCTGCTAAATTAATTTCCCTGTCGATTTTCATTAATGGCTAAATCGATATTATTCCAAAACATTATGGCTTTGCGCCACATCCACAAATATAAACTTTTTAGTGTATTTTATGTATTCGATATACCATAGACTCAATGTCTTCCAAAAGTTAGGTCAGACGGATTGCAGGCTGCTAGTCATTGGAATGCCAATATGGCGCCCTTTACATATCATTGATCCGGTTCAGTGCCAACCGGAGGATCGGGTGGAAGAGTCCAATCGACCAACGTCACATTCCAATATTTCTGCCAAATCTTGCAGTATTGGTCATCCCTACAACTTTTACCAAAATCATTTAATGAAAGATTTCATATCTTCGCATGCATCCATATGGGGCAACGCCCCGTCACAATCGCGACAGAAGAATGCAACCTCCGTCGGGCCAAAACCTTAGGAGTAGTGGTTCTTCTATTATCATGCTTGCGCCATGTCAGCCTGGATATTCGACAGGTACCATTACTAGACCATTTGTCCTGTGTAGTCCCTAAAAAATAGGCGTTATACCTGGTTTTTCCAGCTCTTGACTGGGATCCAAATCAAATCTTGCAATACCGGTCTGCCTAGCTATAAAGTTCTTATATAGGAAAGAGCTTACAGAGGAAGTGTTCAACATTCCCTTCCTTTTCCTCCCACCTACTCTTACAGAAATCATTAAATGAAAGATTTAATCTTTTCGCATGCGTCCATATGTCACAATACCCCGTCACAACCGCAAAACTAGAATTAACTTTCGTCAAACCCTTAAGGGTAATAGTCTTCCTATAGCCATACCTGGACCATGTCAGTCTTTATATTCGACAGATACCATCACTAGACCATTTTTCTGGTGTAATTCCAAAAATTTGGAGTTGTAACTGTTTCTTGCAGCTCTTGAATGGAATCAAAACCATCTCCTTGTGGACGACGGAGCCCGTATGAAGAGTGTAGCTCCGTTTTTTGTGGTTTCACGGAAGGTAATTATCGATGGTTTAGCATCATAAAAGAAAATTGAAATTTAATTTAAAATCCATGACGTGTACGATATTTTTGAAACCACTTTCCGTGGGTATCTGCCTCTGTGGCATTACCCCACGTTGGCCTATTCTCCAAGTGAAATACAATGCGTCTACCAACGCCTCTACACTTAACATACTGTCATGCGTGAGTTCCAATTCGATGACATGTTGTTTGGAAATGATCGAAAAACCCCACTGATCTTTGGGTCATGGCCTCCGGTTGCAATGCAACTCCTTATCGAGTTCAAATAAACTCTTCCCGCGATATGGAGTTAAACCACAATCACCACGATACTCCCCGAAGGAGCGCGCCACGACCGGGCAGAAACAACATCCTAGGACTTTCGGTTCCCTAGATTTAAGCCTGCGGCCTGATTTCGTAGCCTAAGGACTTTTACTAGTAGAGCCTCAAATGGCTTAGGGACCACTGACACCCGCAAAAAATTACATCAATAATACGCACAGCAAACACAGCTGCAACAGGAACAACAGTAGTCATAGCAAACAACAGCAAAACAAATACAAGCAGCAGCTGCAGTAACAAAAGCAATACTGCTTTAACACGTAACAATTAACACTCACGGCTCAAAAACACAGGGAACAGTAGACATCACACACATTTATAATCACGGGTGAGTCATGTACAACAAAACAAGCGTCCTCAAACAATCAGCAACATTCAATAAGCGGATTGTATTGATTATTATTCACCAGTCATGAAATATCACACTTTTGGAAGAATTTAATGAACATAACTTTTATAGTCAAAGTTTGAAAACTAGCAATTAAAGTAATTTTTCTCTCAGTGCACAATTTCCTTCTACTACTTCTAGACACGGATCAGTTTGAAAAGAATGTAAATGTGTGTGTGTGTACTTCGCGTCAGTGTTTGTAGGTAATAGAATGTCTGTGATCTTGTCGTATTCTATTTAAAATTAAATTTTCAATTTCTCGGTAGCTTTTTTTTTTTTTTGCTTCACATATTCGTGTGTATGTTTGTTTGTCTTTCAATAATGTTGTTTACGGTTTTTTTATTATTGTTTAAAATTGTATTTCTTTTGTTTTTGTAATTTTGAGATCAATCGTGAGTTCAATTTGCACGTGGGGTTGTTTTAATCAGAATCAGTTGAAATTCTTCTTGTTGCTGTTGTATGTAGATTGGGCTTTCGAAGTTTTCTAATTCAATATTCCCTCTTTTTTTCGTTAGTACGGGTAGTATGTTTGTTATTATTGTTGGTGTTTTCATCATTATTTGTGTGTTGAAATTTCAATTTTCAAAATATTGTGAAACAGATGATGCCTGTGATTGTTGTTCGAATATGAGAAGTATTTATGTGGCGCCAAAAAGTCACAGAAAATGCAACCTTCTTCCTTGTTATTTCTATTTTTTTTTTCCTATGAAATCCGTTTATTCTGCCAACATCATTGTCCCAATTTTATTAGATTTTCATTAAATTTATGTTGATTTTGTTGATCATAAATTTTATTTGTTGAAATTTATTTGCATATACTCGTATGCATAAATCATGGAAAAACAAATAAAGCAAATAGCGATTGGTAAAAGAAATCTTATTTGGGTGATAAATAAACAACAGTTTTAAGAAACCTTCAAAGGTTTTACTTATTAGGTGTACAACTTTGCCTCCGCCGTTGTGCAATAGATGGCTGTAGCATTTAGTAGTAATCGAAATTAATAGATCGTAGATGTCATACAATAAACTTATAAGTCATTTACATCTACGCAAAATCTAGTAGATTTGAATGGAAATCTTCAACAAAGTCTTAACCGTTTACAATTCCAGTTTTTGACATCTAACAAGATTTCATTTTCATAAAATCTTTCTTTGCAAAGGGATTGACAGCAATAACTATGTAACAGAGAATTCATCAGGTATAAATATGTTTTTTTTATTGCAACGTAGTACTTTAAAGTATTATTGTGGACAAACTCACAACTTGCAAAAATCTACCAGTACCTTCAAGGTGCATTAACGTATACACGGTGGCAGCACTAGAGCCAAATTACAACAATACAACAAAAACAGGCATCTGGTAAGCTATGTTTATCAAAAATATTTGTAACTATTTTCACAATTATAAACTATGAATGTACCTTTTCATAATTATAAATTATATTTATTTGAATTATTTTTATGTTCACGAAATAATTTGTATATCTTTAATTCAGAATAAAACACTAAATTCACTTTCAAAAATGTAAACAATACATTTGACGTAAATAGCTTACTATATGGCCAATAGCAAAAAATTATCACACGCCGTAGTGCTGTCACCGTGTATACGTTAATGCACCTTGAGTACCTTGTTTCTGTAATTCTAGTGAGAAATTTTCACATCGAGAACTCTGAAACAAAAAACTCCATCGTTTCTCGATTATTGAAAAAAAAAAACGTTTCTGTACTTCAAAGTGAAAACAGGCACTAGTTGTGTTTATATTAAAATATTTCCATTAAGTAGCTGTCAAAATCGAAAGAGAAATGAAAAAAGTAAATATCACAGAAAATCATGATATAAAAAATACAAGGTAGTTTCATTCTCTTCTTATTATTTGTAATAAGGATTTTTTAAGTTTATTTTTAGAGAGAAATATAAAAAGGCGTTGCCACACAGTTGAATAAGGGAATTTACTCCTACAATGGATTTTTTCTGAAATGTGTAGTGCATTGTTCATATTAGAAAAAGCTAGAAATAATAAGCTGATGTAAGTAGGTATCCTGTGGTCGTTATGAAACTCATTTAGGTTAGGTTTAACAGGCTGCCAGCTATTGTAAAGTAACTTGGATCCAATTTGGTCCTAAAAACTAAAAGCACGGACTTCTGCTTATTAGTAAAATTTACGATAGTATTCAAACGAATGCCTATTTTAAAGAAGATATTATTACATTTAAGAGAAAATACTCTTCAGAAAGGAAAAAGTTTGATGCTTGTGGCTTAAAAAGATATAAATAATTATTTCTACTAGAATGGCCCAGGATGCGGCAAAACTAATGCATGCAATCTTGAATATTCTTCATTACTTATAATAAGAAAAAGTTACTTCCAAAAGATGTCATTATTTGTTTAAACATCAAAGTAAGCATGTATAGCGAAAATTTGCATATAGCTTTCCGTCGTTTCCGTGCCTTCAAACTTGTTCTGGACGTGACTTATAACTTCTCTAACAAATAGCGCGGTATAATTATTCAGTGTATTTAAAAGAAAAAATAATAGCTGATTTTAATAACGGCCAATCAGGGACCACAATTGCAAAAAAATTTTAAATTCACCAAGAATTATAAGCCGTTTTCGTTGTTCGGGCACTTTGGTTACAGAACATAAAGGTGGACGTTCCCGAAAAACCAGTATACGAGATGGCCAGGCAATAATACGTTTTTAAAAAGAAGACCAATTCGGATCGTCAAGAACCATCGCCACACAATTGTCATTAAATGTTACCCCCAGAAGGATTCAAAGGCAGGCTGCAGAAGGCGGACTTAAAGCATACCATATGAAAGTGTAAAAAAGATCTTTATATCACGGAAAAATAAACTGGCGAGGTTGGAATTTGCGAGGGAACACATTAATATGACCACCACACAAAGGAATTCCATACTATTCTCCAATGAGTCCAAATTAAAATTAAAAGGTTCTGATAGATTAAAACTGGTTAGATGACCGAAAAGCCAACGTCTTAATCCACGTTACACTAAAGGCACATTGAAACATGATGTCGGTCGCAGTTTAGTCTGGGGATAATTTTCAGGCCATTTTTATATATGTATTTTAGATTGATGTATTTTATTTTAAATTTTTTTATTTAGTTTTGTTAGAAGTCATAAATTATTATTATTTTCAGACACAACTTCAAACAAAACTGAAAACAAGGGAATGTATAAACTTATACGGTAGCACAATTTTATGAAAAATGCCACAATCCATATACTTGTCAGATGGTGATTGTTAAGGAAAATTTGGAGAATAAAACTACCTTGTATTTTTTATATCATGCAGAAAATGGTATAAAAAATTATTAAAAGTTGATAAGCATTCAATAGCTATACGAAAGCTGGCGAGCTTGTTCAAGATGCTGTCATTTGTAGAAAACAATATGATCTTAAGAAGCTAACGGTTAAATTGCTCATATGAGAAATACGAAAATATGAATGTATAATACAAATTTAAGCTGCAGCCGGTCTGCTTAAGCTAACGTGTTGTGAACGCTCCCCTCTTGTTTTCGTAGCGTTATGGGAATTGGGAAAGCATGTATTTCCTTCTCTATACAAATATTTTAAATTGTTACCACTGGATGTATAGTGCCACTGCTAACAATGGTGCTTATTCGGACACAGCTTGGTTTGTATATGTACATGCATGTGCGTGACATGGTTGAAGTGGGGAAGAGGGAAATAGTCAATATGACTTCAAAGCCTGGATATGAAGAATTTAGTCGTTTAGACGTTTGTTTGCCGCTGATTGTTCTAAGAGGAAGATAAAAATATAAAGAAAAAGTCAAATATCATTCGAAAATTAAGAGTATAAGGAAATAATTATTTAAGTACCATTTTACGAGTTCAAAAGAGGTCAAACTCAAAATTCTTAACTTGGCGAAAAAGACCTTCAAATCTCTTATTATTTACAATATCTTTAACTTAAGGCTAAAATATTCGTTCTGGCAACGCTGACTGCTAACTTTCCGAACAGGCGTAACATCGATTTTCTTTCATGAAATCATACATTACATCAGTGATGCTAACTGTACGGTAATTACTGTATTATACAGTAATTTTATTCGTCAAACAGTAGCACGGTAATATTATTACCTATACAGTAATGTTCAATAAAGTTTTCTTTATTGGATTTCATTTTTAATACTTGTAAAATCATAGTTGCTTTATTAAAAATGAAAAATCTTGCTACAACTTCGTAAGAATAGCCAAATTTACTGAACTGTAGCACACCAGCCATAAATTAATTAAAATTACATCTTTTAAGACGAATTTCGATTTTAATCGTACTCATCTGTGTAGACAAATGACGTAAATAATTATTAAGTTTTAGTTACATATAGAGAATTTTTGCATTTGTTTTGCTTAATTTGCCTTTTGTTTACTCGTATACAAAAGGCAAATTAGGCGATGGTGTGCTGTAACTGAAGAATTTTCTGAAATGTTTTTTTAAAACTAAGATTTTTCGACCAGTTGTAAAATTTTGAATTCGGATTTCACTCCCACTGAATACATTTTTTTATTTTTTTTTTTATATTGGACAAGTACTCCAATTCTCTCTGTAATGCGTAGTACGATTCCCCGGACAATCGACCGCAAATGGATGAGCTCTAGACGTTGAACGCGTGCTACGTAAAAATGTGCGAGTTTCGGGAACAAGATCCCTAATCTCGTCAGAGCAGAATCCATTGTAGTAACGATAGAACAGAGTAACGCACTCCACACTGCGTTGATGCTCCAATAATATAGTATGGAGATCGGATGGAGTGAAGTACATCTTTAACCATTTCAACAAACCCAGACACTTGAATGCTTCTTTAGAGACATGAAAAATGTGTTCAGTACAGCGAACATCACACTACATCTTCATTCCAAGAACATCAAAAGCATCCGATTCCTGAATATTTATACCATCCATGAGTACAGATGAAGCAGCATTTGCGGTCGTTTGTTTGTGCGTTCATAAACAACGTTGGGTCTTACGAGCGTTAAAGGTGACCCTGTTTTTACGACCCCATTCGGAGATTAATTGAAGATCACTATTCAGTGAATCGTTCATATTTAGCCTCTTGGCAGTGATCTCTGATAGGCTGAGCCTATGACCAAAAGAGTACGAGTGACAAATGCTGCTGTCATCCGCGAAAGAGTGGACAGGGTTGGAAGTTTGATAGAGAAGGTCGTTGAGGAAAATAAGAAATAGGGTAGGAGAAAGAACGGAGCCTTGCGGTACCCTGAATTAATCTTGAACTCGTTTGATGAGACCCCATCTATAACAACTCGTATAGTGCGGTCTCTGAGAAAGCTCGATATAAACCGATAGAAATCGTTACCGACACCAAAAGCAGTAAGTTTTACCAGTAGCGCACCATGCCACACTTTGTCAAACGTTTTGGAAATATGTAGAGCCACCACCTTGCTTTCACCGAAATGATGGATTGAGTGGCACCATTTCTCCGAAAGATATGCCATAAGATCGCCAGTTGAACGACCCTTACGAAATCCATATTGGCGATCACAAAGTAATTTGTGCGACTCTGGATATGCCATAAGATGGTAATTAACCATACTTTCCATTACTTTGGAAAGCGCAGAGCAAATACATTTACATGGTAAAATTTGTATATTTTTAGTTTTTGTTCACTTGATAAATAATTGCAAATTAAGATACATAAATGAATGTATGTATACTCGTATATATGTTTATAATTTAATCATTCCTCTTGTAAAATTGTTTCCTTTAGTGTAATACATGTTTAAAATACTCACTTCGTTGTTAGTTAGTACGTTAATTTTGCTAAAAAAATTGTAATTTTTTAAGGTCGTACAGTACTTTGGAAATAAAAGTTAACATCACTGTACGAGGGCGGCTCGCAAACTTCTTAGCTTAGTACAAAAAGCGTGATATAAACAGAAAAAAGTTAAGTGCATTGGAAACTTCCATCTCTGCTATGAACACATGTTAAATTTTGTTTCGATCTGGTAACTCCTTCATATAGAAACAGGTGTTCACAAAAGACGCATCCGCGATTTTTTTACAATGGAAAAATTAGAAATGCGTGGTGTCATTGAATATTTACATAAAACAGGTTTATCGGGACAAGAAGTTCATAATGATATAGTGAATGTTAGGTGAAAGTGCTCCTTCATATGCAACAGTAAAAATTTGGGTTGCTGAATTTAAACGTGGTCGTACAAGCATTGAAGATGAACCACGTAGTGGACGTCCAAAAACAGCAACAACAACAGAAATTGTAGCCAAAGTGCACGGTATGGTATTAAATGATCGACGAATAAAAGTGTGTGAAATAGCTAATATCCTGGGCATCTCAAATGATCGAGTCCATTTAATTTCGCATGAAAAAGCTTTCAGCAAGATGGGTGCCACAGTTGTTAACAACCGACCAAAAACGCATAAGAATGAACATTTCTCAAGCTTGTTTGGATCGTTTTAAGCGAAATAAAATGGATTTTAAGCGTCGTTTCATAACTGTTGGTGAGACATGGGTCCACCACTATACTCCAGAGACAAAAGAACAATCCAAACAATGGACTGAAGCTGGAGGAAGTGCCCCAAAGAAGGCAAAAAAAATTCAATCGGCTGGTAAGGTAATAGTTTTTTGCGACTTCAAAGGTATTTTATTGATTGACTATCTGCAAAAGGGCAAAACAATAAATTCAGAGTACCATTGCAACCTTTTGGATCAATTAAATGTACAAATTCGAGAAAAACGTCCTGGCTTACAACACAAAAAAATAATTTTTCATCATGACAACGCACCAGCGCACAAGAGTATTTTAACAATGGCTAAAATCAACGAATTAAAGTTCGAGCTGCTTGCTCACACACCTTATTCTCCTGATTTAGCTCCCAGTGACTTTTACCCGTTCCCAAATCTGAAAAATTCCTTGCTGGCAAGCGTGTAAACCACTATTTTGAAGACCTTGAGGAAATCTGTTTTAATCAAGGGATATAATTGCTAGAAAAGCGTTGGACTAAGCGTATTAAAGTTTTAGGTGATCATATTGAAAAATAAAAATATTTTTGAAAAACTAACTATTCTCTTTCATTGATAAGCTAAGAAGTTTCCGAACCGCCTGTGTATTACATGACTATTTAATAGGTAACAACTTAACATTCTTGAAGTAAACGGCATGACTCAGACAGACCTCCTCACACTCATTTGCCACATCATACCCCATTTGACGTGATTTTTCCTCTATTTGTTTTTTTTTTGCAAATGCAGCTGCACTTAAACTGCCAAAACAGTGACAAAATATGCTAAACGCCCACCAAATGAAGCTGTATGTTTTAACAAAAATATTTAACACTTCAAAAAATAATATTTTGGACCACCATCAAACACAAACCAAAGAAAAAGAGAAGAAAAAAAAAAACAAGACATTAAATTAAATTTGCAGATCTTTAAGAAAGGTGCAGCCATCAGGCGAGCGAAAAAAAAATCATATTTTTTAATGAAGATGATGTTGACGGAGATGAAGAAATCACTCTTCTTAAGAGTCAAAAGTGCATTAACATTTGAACATTTCACTTGTCAAAATGTCTGTCAAAGACTTTGTCACTTCTTAGGCAATAAGAAGAAAACTGCTGCTTAAAAACGCTTTCAGTCAAATAAAGATGACATTTGCAAGATTTATTCTTATTAACGAAATTAACAGTCGAATTTATTTTCATTTTCTTGTTTTGCCCAGCAACTCTTGAGAAACTCTATTTTTCATTTCAAGTCAAAATATAAGTTTTTTTTTTTATTTTCATATAAAAGTAGTGGCAAACACCTCTGCACAAACTGTCTTTTACAATTAAGACAAGTAACAATGACAATGTCAACAGCAAAGAAACAAGCTTATTAAAGAATAAAAAATTACCGGATAAATATTAAAATCATGTGGCATGAGGATTTGTATATATGTATGTATACATACTTACATATGTGTGTATGTATGTATGTCTACATGTTTGGATTTAGTTTATTATTGAAATTTTTATGCATTTTTTTTATTTGTTTGTTGGTGTTACGAGTATGATGTGGCAATGTTTGTTTTAGTTGTCTGTCTCCCGTTCCGCATGTTACACAGATGCAACATGTTTTTCTAGTGTTGCACATTGCTAAATTACAGCAATAATATGCCACATGTTTCTGCATTTAATTCAAAATTCAAATTTAATTAGTCTTTCAAATGTTGCATCTATTTACATTTGATTTTATGAAAGGAAAGCGAGCAAATGTAAATTTATTTTATATAAAATGGCATAAGCAAATAAAATGAGTGCTACAACTTTTGTTTGATGTTAAAAGAAGGAAAACTAATGTACTCGTAGTCGAGAAAGTGGAAAGCATAAAAAGTTCATCCAAGTAGGTTCGGCGTTCATGTGTCGGTCATCAAATTCATTTTTCTATTCGAAAGAAAACTTTTATTAATAAATATAATTTAAAAAAACAAAAAAAACACTCTTTGATATCAAACTAAAATAATGATCCATATGACGCGATAATTATCCGTATAATACGTTATGATTTTTTTTTGGAAATCGGGTTCAATAGTGCAATTCACTAACCTGTTTTAACGCTAATAAAATTCGTTTAGAACAAGTCTGCCCAGGCCTATGCGCTTCATGCTCAATTGTTTTTGTAAATGCGCTTAGCTATAGGGGTGTGTTCTTTAATACACAAATACTGCGCTCATCACTAGCAATGAAAAATACACAAATTACTTCATCATAACTTCGTCTTATATATTTTTTTGTGGTTCCCCTGCCAGCAAATTGGTAGTCGACTACAATTAAAATCAATTAATAATTCACTTTTTTATTTATTTATTTATTTGGCTGGGGCCAACACAATTAGGTTATATAGGCCATTTAGATGTACAACCGGAACTATATATAATATTATACACTATATAAGTTGGAGATTCAAATTAAATTATAAATATTTACTTGAGTTAAAAACTTTTTAATATTTCTAAATTCTCTTTCTCAAAGAAGAATGTCAATGCCACTGATTTTATATTTTATCCGTTCGTTATGCAGTAATATGCAATCATTAAATATGTGCAAGACAGTTAGTCTTTGCCCGCACTCACACGTAGGGGTGGATTCTTTTCAATAATAAATTTGTGGGAGAACAAACAGTAACCTATTTTTAGTCTATTTAGCTTAATTAAGTCAGTTTTGGATATGTTAGGAACATTAAATTTATGTGGTATATCTCTTTGTATTTGAAATAATTCAGTTTCGTTATTTTCTTTCCATAGATCATTCCAGGTATTGAAAATATACTTTCCAATGTAGTGTTTGTAATCTGAGAATTGAAATTTATAATCATCTAAAATATTATTTTCTAGAGAAATTTTGGCGAGCTGATCAACTTTTTCGTTTTTGCTTATATTAAGTAAGGTGGCTCGGCACCCATAGAAGAGTGATATTTCGATTTGATAGCGAAGTTATTTGCATTCTTATCTGCTGTACAATCGTATTATTACTAAATGCATTTTGCAGTTCTTCCAGGGCGCTTTTACTATCTGATATGATAAGTGTTTTTTTATTGATATTTTTAAGATTTTCGAGGCATGTTTTAATTGCAAGTAATTCACTGGTATATATAGATGAAAAATTGTGTATACGTTTAGATATGACAAACTTATCACCTAAAACTGCAAACCCCGCTTTCTCATTCATAACAGATCCATCTGTAAAAAAACTGTTCATGGTTTAAATATTTACTATTAGTTAATTCTAAAATTTTTTGTTGAGTCTCTATGGACGTCATATTACGTTTATTTGTAATTATAAGCAAGAGAAAAGTCTATATCAATATTTGAAAAGCACCAAGGTGCTATATGAGGGGGCCTTATGTATTCAACAGTTTTTGTATCAGTCGCATATTTAGTAACAACTTTGTTGAACTCTTCGAGAGCTGTTAGGTAAAGGGTGTATATTTTTTGTTTGAAGTCAAAATTGGCTAGCCTTTGATAGGTCAGCAATTTTATCATGCAATGGGTGATGTGGCAAAGAAACTACTTTTAGTGTGTAGTTTAGTAAGAACTTCAATCTTCTCAAGAAAAGAGGTGGGAATGATGCGAACGTTTGGAGACACCTAGCTGGGCTGGTTTTAAATACTCCAATAGAGAGCCTAATTCCTGTATTTAGAATTAGGTCTAATAGTTTTAGGTCTGTGTTCGTAGCAGAGGAATATATAATTGACGCGTAGTCTATAGTTGGAAGGATAACCGTACATAATTTTCTGAGAAGTGTTTTCGGATCAGATCCGAAGTGCGAACATCTAAGCATTTTGATTATGTTTAGTTTACAATTAGCTTTAGCCTTAATGTTACGAATGTGGGTTTAAATGTCAGCTTTTGGTCTAATATTAGCCCTAAGAATTTATGTTCTTCTTCAAACTAGCTACAATGTAATGCAGAATTTTCACAAATGAAAGCGGATTTATTGCTGTACGCAGTTATTTAATTGCTTTTGGTTTATTTTAATGCGTAGTTTTGCTTCTTATTTTCTTCATTAGTCAGTCGTTTGGTATACTTCACTTGCTTGCAGAAGTTGAAAGACGATATCTATAAATACACGACGGCTTCAAGCCGGTAGTAGAAATTTTTACTTTTTCTGATTTTCTTAGTAAAGATATGGGGCCTGGCCCACTATGTCACTCGACATCGATCGCTCGTATAAATACATGCATACCAAAAACAACATTTTAAAATTTGTTTTTGTTTCAAGTGTAACTATTTATGCGAGCGAGCGATGACGAGTGACATAGTGAACCAGGCAGATGATTTATTTTTAAACATTTTATCTCTGTAATAGAGTAGAATGACAATGAGTGGAATTATCATGCATACTAAAAAAAATTAAAATATATAAATAATTTTTATTTTACCTATCATACTCGTATAAGCCAGTCAAAATCTTCCGGTATTAGGTTTTAAATTATATTTTTATAAGATGATTATGTATATGTTGTTTGATCGAAGTCGTTCGTTATACGAGTAGAAGAAAAAACTAGAATTTTTCTAAAATTAACATATAGGCTAATAAGAAGTTAGATAATAGGTAGTTAGTTATTTAACTAACTAAAAAAAAATAACTTGAAATACACTGATGAACGGTAAACTTCTGAGTAGCTATATATGTATAAGTCCGTTTAAAGTTGACTTTTTGAAAACTAACTTTAAGTTATTTGAAAAGTAATGCAGAGTCGGACTACCTTCTGGGACATCGCCATGTTAAAGTAGTCAGTTATCTCCATTGAAAATAATCTAAGTGTCACCCACCATCAGCTGTAAAAAAATTTGTTTAAAGTTAATTTTAAGCTAATTGATGTGCCGGCAGGGTCTCCACTGCACACACACAAGAGCAAAGCAACAACAGCGATTATCAGTGTGAATTTTATTTTTGTACATGTTTTGCTTTTTACAACTAAAAATATTAAATAAAAATAGTTTTTCCTTAAATGTATTGGTGTTTACTCTTCCATATAGAACTTGTGGGCACCACTGGTTTAGAGATTCGTTTTAAATCAGCTGTTTTTATAGCCTGACTGATTAGCGTTAACTAAACTCCAATTATTTTTGTGGTGTTTATTTTAACAACAGTGTCGTTAAAATTTCTATTAGACTAATTTCAGACTATTTGGCATACGGGTTGTCGGAAGATTAGCCGGTCGGCGTGTTCTCCCTGAGAAGAACTTATCTTAATTATCAAAATATATTTTAAATAAGCAATTTATTGTTAATTAAACTTTATTTGCAATTTCCGGAAACGAAGGAGCTCTAAAATCATGTTCTTATTGTCATGTTAACAAAACTCTGGGGATGTTTTTCGGATAAGGAGTCCCCCTCGTTTGTTGTAGCAAATAAAACTATGGGAAGCCGCATAACTTATGTTGTGTTGACTTCCGAAACTCTACCCAGGGTATAAATTGGCAGAACGGGGATCAGCATGGCCACCGGGTGGTTCTGCTTGCAGTTAGCTGTGGTTTAAACCTAAAGACGCAGAAAGGGAGAGTTAGTATCCCTGATAATTATTGGTGCGTGGCTTATTTCGGGGGCTAACAACCCCCCGAGGTGCTGTTAACTTGCAACAGATACCTGTACTGTAAGGAAACACTGGTGATGATGGGATGGGTGTGTTAGTTTAAAGGCTGATGCTCTTAGTGGGCTTCGGCCTACCAACTCATTAAGCCTAGTCTTCCTTTGATTGCTGGGATATTGCATACAGGAGGGATTAGAAGGCCCGAAATTCTGAACAAGGGGTTGTCTATATGGCTACAAACATATGGCAAGAATTGCTACCTGTGTGTGCCTGGTAAGCCACACGGGGGCGCTGGTGAATCGTGAAGGCAGGTGCTGATGTAAATTTTTTTCACTTACTGTCAAGTCAACAATACCCCCGGGGGTCAGGTTTTGCCTTGGCGTAGACCAAACCAGTGCATTCTGTTTTCTGAAGCATAAAGGGGAATAATTCCTTTGTTTGTTGTAACAAACAAAACTTTAGGAAGTCGCATGACTTATGCTGTGTTATAGATTGTCAAAACACTTACGAAGGGTTAAAATTGGCCGAACGAGGATAAGCAATGCTCACGGGAGAGGTGCTTTGCCTATCTCTCAGTGCTGATCAGGGTTGAAGTGCCTGCCTTGGCTGAAACTTTCTGGCTGGGGTTTAAACTAGGTAGGGGAGTTAGCATCCCTGATAACTTGAATAATTCACTCTGTAGCTTTTGTCTAGCATTAGATTAGGCCGTAAAGGCAGGTGCTGATGTATATAAATTTCATAGCTTTATAAAACGAAAGAGAAATGTCACTTAATTCCATTAAAAACATTTATGAAAATACTCTAAATTTTCTGCTACATTATAGGGTACTTGAAGCTTCCCATTATATGGAATGAAATATTTGTGGTCTTAATGCTGGCAGCTGCATTTTTATATTTTTTTCATTACTATACGAGTATTAATTTGATAGTGAGATGTTAAGGAAATTATAACTATCAAGTGGGCCACATGTGTATGAATTATGAGGAAGCAAAAAATAAAATTAATAAAATCCACACAGTCTCATCACTGCAGAAGAAATGCAACATTCCAAAAGTTTTTTTTCTTTCTTTATTTCGAAGAACTTGAAGTTCTGTGCATCAAAGACTATCGCCAGTATTTAATGTGGAACATGACAAACTCTATGAGTAGGCTGATGGCAAAACTTTTAGTCCATTGGCTGAGTTGTGCATGTGGGCATATGACGCGACAAAAGCCTTTTGAAGAACAAACTGGTTGCTGCATCTTATTGTTGTTATTCTAGTTGTTGCTTTATTTCCTCAGTTTGGGGTAAACATGTGGTCACAAATATTTTTTTGTGCTTAAGATTTATCAGTTACTAATTCATTCAATCACTCACTCATTTACATATGCGCCAGCGCACCCCAGACTTGTCTAAACTGTTTGCTGATGTTTTCAAACTGATCGCGAAGGATTTTAATGGTTTCTATTCTAAAGTGGTGTGGCGAATGTGTCTGCTTTTGACGCACTTTAAAATGTGTAATAAACTATTCTTGTTACTTTTTTTATATTTGTTATGCCTCAGACGCAATTATATATGACAAAAAGATAAGCTACTTGCATTTACCAGAATTTACTTGCAGAAAAGAAATAAAATATTAACAAAAATTACACAGATCTTCTTCCTCTATCACTCTTCTCTCAATCTGGTCATAGCTGTTAACTAGAATGGATTCTAAACAACCTCTTGGTGTCTGGTCTTAGATAATGTTTTCTCTGCTTATTTTATGTATAATTGCACACCCAGCTTGACGCCTTGACGCACAAGTTCTCTTTTTTTCCTTGCAATTTAAAATCATTTTACGCCAAGTAACATGTCATGGCATTTCACATGTTCATACATACGTACATACATATGTGCATATATGTACATCATTTCTTTTTCCATCTGTTTGGATCTGTTAATTTTGCTTTTGCATGCTTGATGGATTTCTGTTGAGTTGCCTTCGCACATTAGTTTGTGGCACAAAAAAGCGCATATTTTGTTGGCAAATTGCGTTTATGAATCTGTCGACCAATGCAAACATGTGCGAAAACCCATCAACGAAATAGCATTTCAATTTATAGTATTTTTTCTTTTTATTTGATTGGCATTTATCTGAGCCTTGTTATTGCAACTTAATTAAATTATATTGGTATGACCAAGAACTAAAGCAGGATATAGAAAAGCTGGAAATTATTGGAAACTAAATCAAGAAAATCACTTTGAAGCCCTGTTTCAATAAAATAAATTATCGAAAAGAAAACATAAATACCAAGTGGGGACTATTTCCCTCTGTGCCACACAATAAGTCTATTACTTTGCCCTATATTCTCAGCTATGTTCCGACAAACGCGCATGCTGAAACCGCAAAGCGTTCTGAAAAACGCTTAATTGATTTTTAGGTGTTCTAAGGAACGCGCATTTAGGTTTTCTAAGGCACGCGCATTTTACTAGCGTTTCGGAGTTTTTTCCGAAAAAGTACTACATGTGTTTTACATACATATTACATGTATATGGCAAGGCGAATTTATATCAGGTATATGCAAGAGCAATAAATACAACACTGCACATAATAAATCTTTTTCAAATGTCAAGGGAAAAATATAAACACAAAAAAGAATTCATATATAATAAAAAAAGTTTACAAGAAAAGACAAACTTTTAAATATTTCGTGAAACTTTTAATTATATCGTGAAAATTAAAGTCTCAGATCATAGCGTTTGAAAAGGTGAAAATGGCCAGCCAGATTGGGGAGGATTCAGTATAATATCTGGCGCTCAAGATATAATACAATTTTTTTTCCAACTTTGTTTTAATAAACCATTGACATCTGAAACAGATTAAAATTAAAAAAAAAAAAAGTTATCAGCTGCGCTGTCAATTTCACCTGTTATGAATTCGCCTTGGTATGTGGTATTTATACAAAATAAAATTCTTTCAACTTTTTATTAAAATTAAAAGAAAACATATTAAATTTCAATTGTGCATAATTTTATTGCCTTTTGTAAGTTCAGTTTATGCAAATTTTATCAGTTCACTTAAATATACACATGCGAGTTGAAGTCGCCAATTTTAAGCGATATGCGTTTTCCAGAACATTAATTTGGCGATTTCAAATCGCAAAACCACATTTCTTGCGTTAGAATGCCTATTTGGCGTTTTAAAATTGAAAACGCAAATTTTAAGCGATTTGTGTTTCTCAGAGCATGTCTGTATGCTTAAACAGGATTCCTGTTTCGAGGAAAATAGTTCCTGTATTTCAGGGGTGGCCAACTGCATTCAAAACCAACAGATATTTTAAAAGCTACGCAACTGTGAAATTGATTTACATCAGCACCTGCCTTTACGGCCTAATCTGATGGCGGACAAAAGACACGGAGTAAATTATTTACGATTCACTAACACCCCTGTGTGACTTACCAGGCTCTCACAAGTTGCAACTTTTCGCTATAAGTTTGTAGCCTTAAGCTTTAAACACATAGACGACAGCAGACATCAAGCAGCAATCTGTCAAAAATAAAATAATGTGTTTAAATGCACACGATTATTTTACCGACATCACAGCAGCACGACTTCACAACAGCATTTGCTGCTGCTGCCAACTTAGACTAATTTATATTTTCGTAAGCAGCAAAAAGTAAATGCAGTGCTGCCGCTATAAATATAAATTGGCAGCAATAAGAACTAAGCTTTGTTTGAAATATTTAATAGAAATAAACATCATATAAATAAAATAAACAAATAAATTAATGAGTTTTTACAACTTTACGTGACATTATTACGTTTTCAGTCAGTAATTTTAATTTCATTCATGTAAAAAATATATGTGGCACCTCTAAAATTTGCATTGCTTAAATACAGCTGCTGTCTTGAAAATAATTATGTTGCTGACGAGACGGCAGCATTTGAAGCTAACTTCATTTGTGCTTGTAAAGTTGTGAAGTCTGCTGTCGTCTAAGTGTTTAGAGCTTTATAGGGAAAACGCTTGCTTAAGAGTTCGGGTCTTCTAATCCCTCCTGTATTCAATTTCCCCACAGTCAATGGAAGACAAGGCTTCATGAGTTGGTATGCCGAAGCCCATTAAGAGCATCACCAACTCACCCGTCCAACCCTCACAGCTAGTTCCTTAACATACAAGTATATGTTGCAAGACAACATCACTTCCGGGAGTTGTTAGCTCCCGAATACCGGCGATGCACCAAAGTTATCAGGGATTCGAATTCCTCTTCCTGCAAATTTAGTCTTACATCATAGTTAGAGTGTTGTAACCAATGCAGGTACTGCAACCATGATCAGCACCGAGAGATCAGCAATGCAAAGCATCACGGAGACTTTGCTAATCACAGTTCTGCCAATTTTAACTCTTGGTAAGAATTTCGGAATTCGTTAACACAACAAACGAGGGCTCCTTCCCTCTCTTCGCCACACAACAGAATGCCCTGGTTTGGTCTACGACAAGGCAAAACCTGTTCTCCGGGGGCATCTTCTAACAAGCAACTAAATTTATGATTTGTTTTGAAATGTGTACAAGGCATCAATCGAATGTATGCCATCGTAGTTCACGCGAAGCTTTTTGTGGAGTAGCTGTGAGGGGGTCGCAGTAGCCAAATTTTGTGTGACTCGTAGGTATAGGAAATTGAGTTTGGCCGCCACTGGAATATACTATATTATGTTAATCACAGCAACTACGTTCATTAGTGTAGCTGTAGGTGTGAATAATGATCTTTTAATTTCCGAATGGTGGCACAAAAACATAGTTGGCTTCAACGCTCGTAAAACCCAGTGTGGTTTATTAACTCACAAACACATGACGGTGAATGCTGTGTCATTTGTACTCATGGGTGATATAAATAAGATGCTCCTGATATTCTTGGAAAAAAAATTCAATGTGATGTTCGCTGGACTGAACACATGTTCCATGTGTCTAAAAAAGCACTCACATATTTTGTAGGCAAACTTCTTTCCATCCGATTTCCTTATTATTTATGGCACCTACATCCTACAGAAAATGGAAAACAAATCTCATGTTCTGGCCGATGCCTCAAAGTCAATTTTGGGGTTACTTGGCTGAGTGCAAGAGAGACAGAGAGAGCGAAGAAGTTTATAGGTGTAAGTAGGTATCACCGCAGTGTGGGTTGCGTTAGTCTGGTTCACCGATACTATAACGGATTTTGCTGGTGGGATTAGAGATCTTGCTCCCGAAACCCACATACGCAATACGCGTACATCATCTACAGACCATTTGTGATCGATTGAATAGGGAATGGCACAATGCATTACAGAGAGAATTCGTTCTTCAGCCGTACGATTCGACTGTAGAATAAGTTGCTTGCGGGCGTATTTCCTGCCACATATAACGTTGTAAGCTTCAAGTCAAACGATCACAAACACTATTGCCTCTTTCTTGCTCCTTATAACATATTTTACTAGTTCCGGTAACTGCATATACAGGGGTCATCCCCTGAATGCTGGTCGACATAAAAAAAGTTCCCCGTCACATGTATAGATTAATGGCGTAAGTTTGTACTTCAGCTTCGGCTTTAAAATAACATTATTCGTGTTTTTTTTTTTTAAACAATGTAATGATCACATGCGGCCAACATCTACCTGCTCCAATTGAAAATCTCTATATGATAAAAAAACTGTTAAGAAAGCATTTTTCTTTGATTACAAAATAAAATTCCCAAATCTAAACTGTACTAGAAAATTTCATACAATCATAAAATCATTTAATCAGAGAAAATATCTTTGTTTCCCCAATCCCAATAGAGTTATTGCATAAACTAGCTTTGTCTGCAAGAAATAATCAACACCTACACTGAGCTTTAAACAAACCAAAATAAATAAAATTTCCAAATACTAAAGAAAATAGATTTCATTTAATAAATTAATTAATCAATATTGCATGCACTTAATACGCCCAGTAGCTGACATGTGAACACTATCAGCCAACACCACATCCACCACCGCCACCGCCGCCACCGCCGCCAACAAATATGAACCCCCAACAACCGTCGAAATATTTAAACGAATGAACAAAACACAGCAATAAACACTTTGATCGCTCAAAATGACTAAACGCATGTTACTAACGGTTTGTTGAAGACCAGATAAACAAGAGTTTCTTAAACGAAGTACACGCCAAATAAACGGACTTTTTTGTTTTTGACAATTTCACGTTTAACCAAAATACTTGCACTATCATACATTTGAAGTTGCAACAACTGTGAAGCCAAATGCGCACACACAAAATGTTTCCAATGATATATGTTTGTAATTTGTTAAAAACATTGTCAAGTGGCTGGAGAGGTTTAAGCCAAAATGCCAAATTAGGTGGCACATGCGCACATTAGACGACAATAACAACAACGGCGGGCACAGCATACGAAACGAAAGGAAAAACATGGGCGACAACTACCAAATCACTTGGCAACTGCAACACAAAAAAGGTGTAATTGTTTGTTGCAAGGAGAAGTCATCATCAACTAAAATACAACTTCTTGTTATTTTTTACAAAAACTTATCAGGCTTGTATGTTTTAGGGATCGTCAACTACATACTACTCGTACTTGTTTTGACGGCGAATGGGTATAGTGAAGCGTTTGGTTAAATTATTTTAACACATCAACACTAAATATTCAAAAGAAGACAACTCAATGCTTTTAGTTTACGATAATTAGCGATATATCATCACTGATTGATAAGAGAATTCTCAGGATAACAAAATAATAATAAAGAAATAGTTGTTGTGAAAAATATTGTTACGTTTTTACCTTTAAAAACGCATTATTACGTTACATAGTACTTAATTTACAACTTTATTTACGGTTAACACCACTATGAATGGTGTGTTACACCACACATGTTTACTTTTCTGACTTAAGCTATGTACACACGGTTGTCAGATGTTACAATATTGTAAGATCTGGCAACATGCTGACAATGTAGTGACAATGAAAAATTGTGCCGCAGAAGTAAATTGTGTGTTCAGAGGATCGTAAGAAAATCTTACAATTTCATTGTCAGACTATGGTTTGACAAATAATTCATCTGACAACAAAAATTGTCAGTTCACACGGTTGTCATATTGTTAGATGAAAAAAATTGCAAGACTTATTGTAAGGCATTGCTTTTTATGTATATCAACAACCATCTGCTTGGCAGTGTTGCCCATCAAACTTTTTTCTGACAATGATGCCAGTAATTTTATACATCCGACATTAATTTTATACATGTGACAATTAAAACTGAGCTTACAATACCAGCCAATTATCTGGCAATGCCGACGAAGAGTGTTCTCACAACTTTCAGATACCTGACAACATTGTCGTCTTACAATTGATTGACAATGGCTTTTCTGACAACGTTGTAAGTTAAACATTGGCAGTTCATACGATTGTAATACATTTTCAGACAATTTTATTGGCAATATTGTAAGATCTGACAACCGTGTGTACGTAGCTTTAGGCTGTCTTACACAAAGTTTAAAAATAAACTTTCCCTCTGCCGAATATCTTTCTGCTATATTAAACTTCTTTATTACCTTCTACAATCATCATGCACTTTCTAATTATTTGCTAATGATATTTCCACACACATGCTTATAAAACAATAATAACGCAATAACAAGAACGCAACAATCACAATCATTTTGTGCTTTATGGTTTTAGTTTTATGTTGTCTGTGTGGATGTGTTTATAACAAGCCGATCAACGGCTCACACATTGTGAGATGTGAGTGAGTAACAATATCAATTCATTTTTTGTTTAAAAAATAGTTTTTTCTTTTTAATTCAACAAAAGGGTGCTAAATTCAGTTCAAAATCGCATTTCTATGCATACACATAAAAAAAGGTTCTACTTAATTTAAATATTTTCTGTTTGATTTTAACATCAACCGTACTCCAAAATTTAAGTAAGCATAATAGACAAGTCTACTTAAGCCGAAAACATGGCTGTTGAAGAAAAAAATCCTGCGGTGTCTTCAAATGAGTATAAAATTCTCAAATCAAGCGAAGAATTCTTAAACCGAGCAAAAACAACCAAAGCAATACATATATGAACAGCGTTGTCAACTTTGGAATTTCAAAACGCACCAAACTGGGGAAAAATCGCGTTATTTCAACAAAAACGCACCGAATTTCTAATATGTTCCTTTCATTTTTAAAAAACTATGTTAAATTTTAAGAAGTACAATATTTTTATATTAAAAACGCGATAATGAAACAGCCTTTCAAGCGACTATTATACAATCAAACTAGGTATGATAGCACCGCATGATGGCATGCCGACAAATTCGTTCAATAGCTAGAATTCGTGTTTGTCCTCTAGGCCTCTAGTACGACTCCTTTAGTTTTATTTAGATAATGGTACCTTTACAATAGTTGTATCGATATTTTATCAAATATATTATTAAGCAATATCATTTAATTATATATGCTGTGGACCTCAATCAGCTATTACTTTTACTGCCTGTTATCAGGGACCTAAAATATCTGCTTACCGTCGTCAAAATTATATTTCAAGAGCATACAACCATTATTGTCGAATGAATTTACGATTAGATCATTAAAAGTTACAGAATCGTACTGCAAGCCTTTAAATTCGATTAATAACAATTCTATCAATTACAGTGTAGCGGTGTATTTAAAGGAATTTATAGAAATATACGAAAATTTGCTATAATTATAACAAATAAAAGATGAAATTTACCGTAATCAATATTTAATGCAAACGTTTCGGAAAAACTTCGTAACTTATTTAACAATTTGGTAATTTCTCAACTACCAAAACCGCAAGCAATCATATATATGAGTGCATTTATTGCAATTTTTGACAAACTTGGTTTGATCGTTTAATAGCAAAACACTCTCTAAAAACAGCAAATTTTATAAAACGAAACGTTTCATTTTCTTTCGAGAGTGTCTTGCTTTGTGCATATAATACGCAAAATGAAACGTAAAAATTTTGGATATTTGATTAAACTTTTTTCTTACATTAAAACAAAAAGTTGAGTTGAAATTGACTTTGTGCCAACAAAATTTAAAAAACGCACGGAAAATTAAAAAAAGAAGCGCATCACGCACAAATAATTTAAAAAAGCACCAAAAACGGTGCGAAACGCACCGAGTTGACAACGCTGTATAGGAACTAGTTGCTAAGAAATATTTATTTATTTATTTTGTAACTATACAGTTGCAAAATATATGATGCACAGCATGGGCGGGGTGACAAAGACCATAATGCCCAAGATGGTATTAACAGTACTTTTGTAGCGTCGCTGTGACTACATATAACCTTTACATAGGACCTATGCCTTCACATAGGAAGTTTCCACGTGATTAAGAATGAATAACCTCTAGAAAAAACTGTAAACCAATACAGTTAGTTAAGGCAAACCGTTAACCAGTGCGAGCGAGACGCAAAACTCTCGAAGACCGAACAACAAACACAAGCCTGACCGCACTTAAGAAATAATTACGATGACGCGAGAGCTGTTCTTCAGCCCAGAGCTGCTTTACGACTGTGCTAAGAAATAGGAATGAAAGTTTCTTTGAGAAATACTGCTTTTTTGTGTTGGGAAGTATTAATAGAACGTTTTTCTTTTTTAATTCTTATGAATTTATTTAAAACTATAGAATATATAATTAAATGTTTGAACATTTTTTCCAAAGTTTCCAAGTCCACTGATCATTAGGGTAGCTTCTATGATATGTCGACACATGTATGTACAGCAAAGAAACAAAAAAATTAGTTGTGTATATTTTTTTATTGATATATATTATAGTAGCTTATAGAGCAAATAATCTTATACTGAATATTAAACTTCTCACTCAGCTTATTTGAATACGGACTCGTGATTAAATCAGCTCTACAATTCATGTATCAATTGCATTTTAAGATTGGTTCGATTTCAGTTTTTCTAAAATCAATGTCATTTCCATTTCAAGTACGGATTTTTTTTTATCTTGGATTATTATTTTTTTTTATACGGATTTTTTTTTTATCAGGAGATGATCTCTAAGTATGTATTGTACTGAAACTAGGAAAATAGATAATGAGGAGGTGAAAGGAGGGAGTAGTGCTTTCAGACGTTTGACCTACACCTATCAATAGCAACATACTCGTAAAAAGACGAAAGCAAAAGTTATCACATCACTTAAAATATTCGAATTAAAATAGTTACAACTACCCAGCGCTCAATATATAAACCTTTGACTCAGGTCAGACTAACAAAAATTAATTCAAAACCTTTCACGCTGTAAGAAAGTGAATTACTTTGAAAATAAATTAATAATGAACACATTGCGTTTTTCCTTTTAAAAGCACTTTGGCGAATTCTTCAATTACAAGTAATATAATGACACTAATACTTTGTTCGTTACACAGTACTTAAATAATTTACAATTTTATTTATACTTAACAATACTGTTTATTAACACACTAGACTTGCTTACTTTTGTGACTTATGACTGTCTTACACAACGTTAAAAATTAAGTATTTCTGTTGTTTATACTTCTTTATTGCATTCTACATTGTTCACGAAGCTTCTAGTTAACGAGAGTTCTAAACACACGCATGCTTGCGAAACAATAAGAACGCAACAACAACAATAAAATCATTGATGGTTGATTTACTCGGAGTTTTGTGTTTTTAAGTCATGTATGTGCTTTTGTATGGAACTATATTTTTAACCTTATGTTGTTTGTTTGGATGTACGTGTACATTTATTACAAGCAAATCAACAGTTCGCACATTGGGCTAGATGTGATAAAAATTCGTAACCATATAAAGAAAACGGACGACAGTGACGTAAAACACATATGCAGATGAAAAACAAACCAGTACTTCGAGAATAAGTATTTCTAAAATTATGTATTTATTTAGCGTTTAAATAATCTGTACTTGAATCAAGTACACCGCACTTGTTCAACTTATACAATTCGATAAAGCCGTTCCTAGGGATGAAAAGATACGAGTAAATACAAGTAACTATTCGATATTTTTCTTTCGATACCAAGTTCTTTTGGTATCGATGCTTTACAAGTAGGTATCGGTCAAAAATACTCGTATCGGTCAGGAATATTATTTTCTTATTGACAAGCAAAAAAACAATAAAAAAATTATTTTAAAATTTCTGTGATCATCTTGAGATTCTAAAACAACTAATCCAGTTACTAAAGCCATTCAAATTTCTCAGTAAAGAAATTTCAGGCCAGAATTATGCGACTTTATCGAAAATTATACCAATGATAAATTTTTTTTACATCGAACCTTCGAAGTTTTTCTTCCTTCATTGAATCTCTCACACAGCTACAAGGCAAACTATTGGGTGAATGCAGCAGAAGAGTTGTTATGACAGAATTACAGCGTGTTAAGAATTTTCGCTTCCGGGATCCTAATGAATACACTTCAATCAGAAGATTAAGTTTATAACGAAAATTTTGATTTTTCACTCGATGAGTTCTTCCCCGTCATATGAAGAAATCGACCGATATAAGTATGTATCGATGCTTTTTCTACGATACCGAGTAAGCGTCGATACTTTGCAATCGATATACGATATCGATATCGAGTATAAGTATCGATACCCTAGTCGTATCGTTTCATCCCTAGCCGTTCCCCCGAGTGATGGCAGAATAAATTAGAGTGGTCGACTAATTTTTTAGTTAAAATTAACCAGGCTTGTAAAAAATTCCTACGTAATAGGAACAACTTGAAAACAGAATGGAATAAAGTGCACCAAAATGTAAAGGGTGTTTTTTTAAGCCCGATAGAACTTGAAATTGTAAAAAATAACACAAAAAATTAAATTGTAATCAAAATTTTTTTTTATTCGAAAGATCAATACGTGACATTAACATTTGAAAATGATTTCGGGCATATGGGCACCGCGGCTGTTCTTGACGAAGCGCATTCTGGACGTCCGATTTTGGGCCACTTTTTCGAGCACTGCTGGCCGTATGTCACGAACAACACGAACAATGCTGGCCTCCAAGGCGTCAATTGTTGCTGGTTTATCAGCATAAACCAGTGACTTCACGTAGCCCCACAGGAAATAATCGAGAGGTGTCAAATCGCACGACCTTGGAGGCCAATTGACAGGTCCATTTCTCGAAATCAACTTATCGCCAAATTTTGATTTCAGTAAGTCGATGGTTGCGTTCGCCGTATGGCACGTAGCGCCATCCTGTTGAAACCACATCTCCTCCGGATCAATGTCATCCATATTTTCAAACAAAAAATCATTGATCATGGTGCGGTAACGATCTCCATTGACCGTAACGCGAGCTCCGGCCTCATTTTTGAAGAAATAAGGTCCGATGATGCCACCAGCATGAAAACCGCACCAAACAGTGCATTTTTCTGGATGTAATGGAGTCTGTAGGGTCTCTTGTGGATTGGTCTCACTCCATATGCGGCAATTTTGCTTATTAATAAACCCGTTAAGCCAAAAATGCGCCTCATCGCTGAACACAATTTTGCGATAAAACAACGGGCGAATCGACGACTGATTTTCAAAGTAAATTTGGATAATTTCGTAGCGTTGTTCAAGCGTGAGTCTATTCATGATGATTTGTCAGAGTATACTGAAACAAATAAAAAAAATGTTTCATCAAAATTTAATTTTTTGTGTTACTTTTTACAATTTAAAGTTCTATCTAGCTTAAAAAAACACCCTATATATAGTTCACATACCTTTGTTTAGACAACATTTTCGGCTTTGTACAGTGTAGTCTGTTAATCTAACAGCTACTATCGAATAGAAATATTTTGTTTCACACATGTATGCATGTCAAATCCTTCTATTATATAAAAAATATATTAAGATAGTTCTCTGAAAACATTTTGTATTATTTACAACTAATATCGCAGGTTCTGGTAAGACCACCGTATACGACACTGATGATCCGTGATTTTTTTTAATTTATTTTAACAATAAGGACAGGTACAGAAAATAATCATTTTCAAACTAACTAAGTTAACTCATTCGCTGAACAAAATATGCTTCACTTTTTGTTTTGTTCCTATTATGCGATTATCAAAGGAAAGGGACAAATAAAATGTGAGTTGCCTTCATTACGCTTTTTGTAAATTTAATATTTGTTTGGGTTTTGTTCATTATTCAAAAACGTTTAAAAATGTTAGGACGTTTCTGTTATGGGTGCCGTAATGGCTGACTCAATGACCCAAAGATTCTGGGTGTTACTGCAGACAAGCAGAAGCTTCGCAGCTTTTGTATTTGCTTAAATAAAATTTATGATCTAAATAACGTAGACGGGCTTAATACTGAATAATAGTACGGATGTCAGAAAAGTCACTTTGGGACTTATTCTTCTTTTCAGATTATAAAAACGGAAATTTCTTTACACTAACGTCACCTCAACGTCAAGTTTTTCTGCATTTCATTTGACAATTTCAGACTAATTCAATTCGAACCATTGAAAAATACACAATCGAGCAATGGTAAAAAATGACAATAGTGAATGATCAATTTTCGAAACAAATCATCTTCAGTGATGAGACACATTTTCACCTCAGTGGATTCGTCAATAAGCGGACTTGCCGCAATTGAGCGAATGATAATCCGAAAGTGATTGTCGAAAAACCAATGCACCCACAAAGAACGACTGTTTGGTGCGATTTATGGGCTGACGGCATTATTCGGCCGTATTTTTTCCAAAATGAGGCCGGTCAGGCAGTACTTTTTTTTCAAAATGAGGCCTGTCAGGCAGTTACTGAGAATGGTGTCGCTATCGTGAGATGATAACGAACTTTTTATGGCATGAATTCGAAGATATGGATGTAAACGATATGTGGTTTTAACAGAACGGTGCCACTTGCCACACAGTTAATCAAACAATGGCTCTTTTGCGCGACAAATTCAATGGAAGTGTCAAATCAAATGGCGATGCCAATTGACCCCCAAGATCATGTTATCTGACACCGTTGGGCTTCTTTTCTTGGAGATATTTAAAACAAAAATTGTACGACATAGTACCTGAACTATGCCTCCGCGTCGTCGAAAATTTGGTGGTATACCGCCGAAGTCGGGGCGGTTATTTGGCCGATATTTTGTTCTATATATAATTGCACCATACCAATATTATCATAATAAAAATAAATGACAATAATTCCTAAATAACATCGGCCCTTAAAATTTAACCCCCCTTTATATATCAGCTTCGCAATGGTGGGTCCGTTTGAATGCACTTTTCGTAACATTTGTCAAAATTTGTAGCAAAGGCAATCGAATTCCCAATAAAAGTTAAACAAAATTCTTCTCATTTTCATAATTTTCAATGTATATAGAGTCATTTGTGTAATTATGAATATATCGCTCCTTTATTGCAACATAGTCATAACGCGAAAAAGCTTGTTTCGAGAAAACCACATTTCAAACTTTTAGTTTCCATACAAGTCTTAAAAAAATGTTTAGAAAATATCTCCTAAAGGAGACAGTTTAAAGGTAATTTAAATAAAATTTTGGCACAATATAAAAGGTAGCACTGTTAACAATTCTGCATTGCTAACTCGAAAAGCTCATTTTTGAGATATGCCTATGTTGCAATAAAGGAGCGATATAACTTGTGTTTTTCACACGAGTATAAGGGAAATGGCGAAACTTTTATGTGACCGAAATCGGAAAACCATTCTTTAGTATTTTAAATTCGTCCAAAACGAAGCAGACACACAAAAGGAAATGACTGCCGGCCGCATAGCCAATTCTGTTAGTTGCTTTTGGATATTTTTTATTTATTTCCTAAAACATTATTGTACATTTTTTTAGTACAGACCAAACGATTAACGTCACAACACTTGTTGTTGCCATTTGCTAATATAATAATAGCTACTGTTGTTATTTTACATTTAACTCAAGCATTGTTGGGACGCACCTTAAAAATAAAAAAAAAACTGTCTTTATTGGCGTCGTCATAAACTCTTCTCATCGTCATTGTAGGCACTTTTTTTTAGCGACAAATTTGAAACCTTTCAAACAAAATGTTTAGTTTGCTTGTTGTTACAAACCGTGTTCGCGATTGTAGTTGTTAGTATCTATCGCTTTCTTTATAATCGCAGAGTTGTTGTGTTTAAATACAACTATGTGTGTGGCCAATTACCGGTTAATTACGGCAACATTATTCGTACGTTGTTTCTCAAGTCCCTTTTGCGTTAACGTTTGCGGCAGAGGCGGGTATGGCAGAACTGAAATACTTAAGTTGAATAGAGGTGAACAGAAAAAAAGGTTTAGTTTGATGGGTTTCTATGGATAACAGAGATGAATTTTATGTTTTATGACATATTCAAATGACTTAAAGTCGCTATTTGGCATTACATCTTAGTTATACTTTTAATAGCCGTATTACAACGAAGGCCAAAATTGCGATGAAATGTGATTGATCCTTGTTTAGACCGAAATAATAGTGAACCTTCCGGAGAATATTGATTACTGCTCGCCGGCTCTACTGCCCGACAAGAGATTTGATGTAATCTTATCAGGCTCGTTCTCCGAGACGACTGGCACAGATCGACAAAAGGACGTGCTTGAAATTTTTACAGATGGATCCAAGTCGTACTCGGGAGTCGGTGGGGGTATCTTTATCCCCTTGTATGAGAGGAGGACGAGTTTCAGATTACAAAATGAGTGTAGCGTAGCGCAGGCCGAAATTGCGGCCATTAAAAGGGCAGCTAACTGGTTAAGGTACTACAGGATATATGGGAATGATATCCGAATTTGTACTGATAGTAAGGCTGCGTTGTATGCACTAGCTGGAGTCTATACGACATCCAGGTTGGTTCGTGAATGCCGGATATCTCTAAACGAGATAGCGAGACATTCGAACCTGGAGCTTATCTGGGTACGAGGGCACAGTGAAGTGTCCTGAAATCTAGTAGCGGATGACCTGGCAAAGGCCGGTGCCCAGTTACAACAAAGATATATTGATGGGATCGTTGGAATCCCGCTTGAGAGCTGTAAAAAACAAGTACAGCGTCAACTTGACCGCTCAAGACAGATGGTCTAGCGAGGATACCTGTCGAATATCAAGGCTGCTATGGCCCAGATATGATAAGAGGAGGACTATCATCCTTTGGGGCTTGCCCCGACGGAGGTTGCGTTCGGTTGTAGAGGTCTTGACGGGCCATTGCCACATAGGAACGCAGGCGAGGAGGTTAAATATTCCATTTAATGACTTCTGTAGAAGTTGCAGAGACGTGGAGGAAGAAGAGAGCGTTGAGTGTGTCCAGCTCTTTCTTATATAAGAGCATTGTATCTTGGCAGACCGATGCTGCATGATTTGACGGAGGTATTGGAATGCGATGTAGGTGGATTGGACTCCTTTATCCGATCCTCGGGTTGTTTCTAAACCAGGCAACACAACGGGACCTGACTGGACCCAAGTGGGCTGGCTTTACAATGGCTGGCAGCCTTTCAAACCAAACCTAAAGGGCAGCACTCTTTATCAGAAAAGAAAAACTTTTTATCAGAAAAAAAACACACTCTTTTCCCTTGCTACCACCAAACTCAAGATTTTGTAAAGTGAAAGCGGTGTACCGTCAAGTTCGAGAACAGATTTTTACCCATATGTACAAGTATGAGACTGGTGCGATATATATTTATTGCATAACTTATAAAACAATCTAACCACCGTAAATATTAAAGTCAGCATTCTGTACGGAAACTTTTGAAAAGGTTGTCGCTACCTGTACCGAGATACTGATAACAACAAAACTCATTGCCTCGAACTTGAACACATGTTAGATGGCAAGTATGGCAACATAATTATTTGTTTATAACAAATGGCATAGCAATAGAATACAATAGCAACAATAGCGACAACAGCGACAGCAACAACAACAACACCAAAAATAACTTGCTTAAATAACAACAATGTGGAAATATTTATTTTTCATGTTCTTCATTGTTGTTTGTAATCAATTTGTTTTGGAATATTTTTGCATTTTACCACATGGGAAACTGAAAAACATAAAATAATCAGTCAAGCCAATGGCCAGTCAACCAGGAGAAATTCCTCTTCTATAACGTTCATTGCTGTTGGTGTTGTTGTTGTCATTGTTGGAGCCATTAGAGTGACTTGTACAACACAATACGAGCGTGTTTCTTTTAGTTGTTGTAATTAACATGCGTATGTTGTCAGCGGATATGTTGGCTATTGTTGTTGCTTTTGCTGTTGTTGCAGTTGCTGTTATTTGAATCTATTGTCGCCTAAAAAAACACAAACAAAATGTCAGCACCGCTGTACATTCGAACTCTTCTATTGTTAAAATTCGAAAAATGCTTCATTGCACATTCCGTTTGGTCGACAGTTAATTTATAAATAATTTTTTTTTTTATTTAGTTTATTTTTAGCTGATATTGAAACGTTTTTAATTTGCTAATAATTTATTTTAAACAATCGCAGACAGTCAATTATAAGTTGGATAAGAAAAGTTTACATGCCAGCCACCGGAAGCGGTGTGTAGCGCTAGTTTGCATTTTAACGGTGGAAATTTCAAACAGAGAACAAAACATATTATTATAGAATTTAATTTTAGTTATAAACTAGACAAAAAATGCATATTGTTTAGGAAGAGCTTTATATTTTATAGTAATTTGAATACGAGTACATTTATGCAGTTATTTAGCATTTTGTAGTTGGAAATGGGTTGTTGATTTTTTCGTTTTTGTGATAAATGGTTATTGGTTAATTGATCACAAATTTCTAAAAGGGAACTTCCTTATTGTTTATCATATATTGGGGGCTTTTTTAGAGGGTTACAACTTGGAGTAGGCAACACTGCTACTATTTAACAACTGATATTCGCCTTTTTAGTTTGATTTAGAGTCTGAACACAATGTTTGCGGTGTGGTACGATTTCCCGTTGCGGGAGAGAAAAATAAACATAATGCGACGGAAGACGGCGACGGCAATTCTTGTCACTGTTAGTTAATATTTTTATTAATTTATTTGTGCATACGAGTACATTTTTATAAAAATTTCTAAAATATTTACTGTTTGTGTAAGGTCCCCCGGGGAACAGGTTTTGCCTTGGCGTATTCCTAACTTGGGCGCTCTGTTTTTCGGAGAAAAGAGGGGAAGGGGTCCCTCGTTTGGTGCGGCAAACAAAACTCTAGGAAGCAACATGACTTATGTTGTGATGGCTACCGAAACCCTTACCAAGAGTATAAATTGGCAGAACGTGGATCAGCATGGCCACCGGGAAGTTCTGCTTGCAGTTCGACCCGGGCTGATCATGGTTGAGGTGCCTACCTTGGCTGAAACGTTCTGGCTGTGGTTGAAACCTAAAACGCAGAAATGGGATGTTAGTATCCTAGATAATTGTTTGGTGTGTGGCTTTTTTCGAGGGCTAACAATCTCCCGAGGATCTGTTGCCTATACAACAGATACTTGTATTGTAAGGAACTAGTGGTGATGGTTGACGGGTGAGCTGGTTTAAGGGCTGATGCTCTTAGTGGGCTTTGGCCTACCAACTCATTAGGCCTTGTCCTCCATTGATTGCTGGGAAATTGCATACAGGAGGGATTAGAAGGCCCGAACTTCTCAACAAGAAGTTGCTCATATGACCGCAATCATATGGCAAGAATTGCTACCTGTGTGAGCCACACGGGAGCGCTGGTGAATCGTGAATAATTCACTCCGCGGAATTGGTCCACCATCAGATTAGGCCGCAAGGCAGGTGCTGATGTAAATCATTTTCACAACTGTTTGTGTAAGGTAATTTCTAATGGCAGTAAATAAAAAATTATAGCTAGGTAGAAGCCACGTTTGATTTGTATGTGGAATTAGAAACTACGGCACATGCTAACAGGATAGGGTGGGTAAGACGCGTTAATGCACCAATTGTCCTTTTGCTTCCACTTTTTATACGTATCCCGTGAATTTCAAAATTTTTCTTTCTTTTTGCTTCCTCAGCAAAACTTAAATAAAGCCTGACAAAAAATAAGGTAACTGAAAGAAATTGCCTTACCTGGTACGCCAAAATCTTTGTTAATTTGAACCAAAAATCTTCTTTATACTGGAAGTTATTGTAACTTCCCAACTGCAAATTATAAAGACAGTCATATTTCCAACTTCTTTTTTAATTTTTCTTCTTCCGTTAAGATATTTTTTAATGTTTTATATTTCGTGAGAAAAATAATAATCTCCGAAATCATGTTTTTTATTTACCATATTGTTGTGAAAATCGTCAATTATTTGAGAGATATGGCAATATCGAAGAGAGAAAGGCAGTAAAAAATTTAGAGAATGAGAAAGTCCGCAATGAAAATAAAATAAATATTAATTTTATGCCGCTCCGCACTGCGATTTTTTACTTCAAATTCGTATGGAAAATCGCACCGCAATAAATTATCGTTACATTGTGTTCAGACTCTTAAAATTTCATTATGACTAAACTTACCCTCCTGAGCAACGCTTGTAAATTGTTGATGTTATCGAAATAATGATCCCATTCGTCAACTTTTATTGAATATTGGGTTGAATGGGTACATAAATAAGAAGAATGTCACATTTGGAGTAAGATAATCTACAAGCTTTTGTCAAAACTTCATTAAACTCGCAGAAAACTACTATTTAATGAGCTTTTTGGCGGAGGCAAAAGCGCATATCGCTCATTTATTGCAACATAGTCATATCTCAAAAAATGAGTTTTTCGAGTTAGCAATTGTTAACAGTACTACCTTTTATATTGTAACAAAAATGTATTTAAATTACTTTTACACTGTTTCCTTTAAAAGATATTTTCTAAAAAAAATTTCCAAGACTTGTATGGAAACTAAAAACTTGAAATGTGTTTTTCTCAAAAGAAGTTTTTTTTTAGTTATGAATGACTATGCTGCAATAAAGGAGCGATATATCCTCAAAAAAGGTGATGGTCAGCATGTTACTGCCAATAGGGAACAGAGAAAATTGCCCATATGACCGAAATCATAAATTTTTTTTATCCAATAAAACCTGTTTCATTAATATTGAAAACTAGCTGATCACCCCAACTTTGCTCGGAAGGTATTTACTAATGATTACGTAGAATTGCTTAAAATTTTCTCCTAAATTGGATTATTAGTATAACAATATTTGGTTTATAAAAGAAGGGTAAAAAATATCTCATTTCGAAGTAACCAACATTTTGCGTTTTTTTTATTGAGATTCTAACCGATACACTTTTAGTAACAATATAAACAACTTTTGATAGTTATCATCACAGAAAAAAATGTCGGCCACCGTTTCGACACTACCTGTATATTATTGTACCATGGGTTATGGCAACAAGTACTATCTAATAGGCGTTATTCATTTTAGGGCCATTACTACAACTGTCGAATAGTTAACATTAGGATTTTATCTTACAGATAAAATCAGTCTTTATAATATATATTTATTTGACCTATTGTTGAATTTTAAGTTGTGCTATTGTTTAGTGGGCTTTTTAGGTCGTTTTTCCTTTTTTAATAAAACTACAGCTTTGTTTTATTTAGTTTTCCATTCTAACGAGTGATTTTTTTGCTATTATCTTTTTGGCAACACTAGTTTTGACAGCTCACGCACGTTTTGTATCTTGTGTCACTGTCAAACATCTTCAGTTTGGTCTATAATTTAATCATGAATCGTCTTACAAACGAACAACGCTTGCAAATTATTGAATTGCGTGCTCTGTTAAGAAAGTTTATCGCGCGCTTCTTCCATTTTATGGTCAGTTTAATCGACCTACTGAGGCTTCTATTCGGGCTATTGTAAAAAAATTTCGCACCAAATTTACATTGTTGGACATTAAACCACCAACACGCTTACGTAGAGTGCGAACTGAAGAAAATATCGCAGCCGTATCGGCCAGTGTTGGTGATGACCGTGAATTATCGATTCGGCGCCGTTCGCAGCAATTGGGCCTCTGTTACTCCACTACGTGGAAAATTTTGCGGAAGGATTTGGGTGTGAAGCCTTATAAGATACAGCTGGTGCAAGAATTGAAGCCAAACGACCTACCACAACGCCAAATTTTTGGTGAATGGGCTCTTGAAAAGTTAGATGAAGATACACTTTTTTATCGAAGAATTGTGTTCAGCGACGAGGCTCATCTCTGGTTGAATGGATACGTGAACAAGCAAAACTGCCGTATTTGGAGTGAAGAGCAGCCAGAAGCATTGCAAGAGCTACCAATGCATCCACAAAAAACAACCGTTTGGTGCGGATTATGGGCTGGCGGCATCATTGGGCCGTATTTCTTCAAAGATGATGCGAATCACAACGTTACTGTGAATGGTGAGCGCTACCGTGCGATGATAACAAACTTTTTTTTGTCCAAAATGAAAGAGCTTGACTTGCATGACATGTGGTTTCAACAAGACGGTGCCACATGCCACACAGCACGAGAAACAATGGACCAATTGAGAGGCGAGTTCGGTGAACAGTTTATTTCACGCTTGGGACCAGTTAATTGGCCGCCCAGATCGTGCGGTTTAACGGCTCTAGACTATTTTTTGTGGGGCTATGTTAAGGCTAATGTCTGTAGCGACAAGCCCGCTTCGATTGACGCACTGGAAGCCAACATTGCCAACATTATTCGTGAGATACCGGCCGAAATGTTGGACAGAGTATGCCAAAATTGGACTAAGCGGATGGACCATTTGAGGCGCAGCCGCGGCCAACATTTGCATGAAATAATCTTCAAACATTAAATTATATCGTCCCAACTATCGATCCAAATAAATATTTCATGCATTTTTCTGAATTTTATGTGTTTTTTTTTTAATTTCCGATAGTTTTTATAAAATCACCCATTATTATTCAAATTATAGGGACGCCTGCGTCGTCTTGTATAAAGCCGTTCCTATCAAGGTACACGAGTGCTTTAGCAGGAACATAACCAGTTTGAAGTGTTTTGGATATATAGTCGTCGTTGACATAATAAGAAGCCATTATTAGTTTATTTTCGTAGCGGTCACAATAAGATCTAATATGATATCTAATAATGTGTTTGATGAAATTATCAATTCGACGAACTTTGGCAGCATTGTCTAGTCTCGAATTACTCACACATTTCGTAAATTCACTACTTGAGGATCTGTGGAAACAAGCCAAAGTCATTCTCTTGCCAAAAAAAGGTAAAGATAAGAGTAATCCAAAAAATCTACGGGCAATCAGTTTACTGCCCAATATTAGTAAAGTTTTTGAAATGTGCATTAACAATAATATAATAAAATTTTGCAACAAAAAAGGAATAAGGAATGAAAATCAATTTGGCTTCAAATATAGGCACTCGACGACTAACGCAATTCATTATTTCACCTCAAATATCTACTGGAATTGGAATAAAAGACTCTGTACAGGGGCATGTTTGATAGATATGGAAAAAGCTTTCGATAATGTGTGGATTCCAGGCTTGATATCCAAATTAATTGATTTAAAATTTCCATTCAATATGATAGTACTTATATTTAACATGATAAGTGAAAAATCTTTTAGAACATGTCATGAAAACTACATAAGCATAAATACATTCAAAATTATTAATGGATTACAGCAGGGCACTGTTAATTCCCCAATTCTCTTTAATATTTTTATATTCGACTTAATTAAAAATGTTGATAATATAATAGCATTTGCTGACGATCTTATATATTACGCCGACTCAACAATCGAAAAAATAAATGAAAAACTTCAGCAATACTTTGATACTGTAAAACAATTTTCCGTTGATTGGTTTATGAAGCTTAATATAGATAAATGCGAAACAATTTTATTTAGACCCCCAGTAGATAAATGCAATAATAACATAAAGAAAAATTGGAAATCATTTGGAATAGTATCAAAATTAAACAATGAATTAATACCAAATAGGCAATCCGTCAGATATTTAGGTATTCAATTGGATAAATTTTTATATTTCAATGAACATGTTAATGAAACGATTAGAAAAGCACAAAAGGCCTTTTTTACATACAAATCACTTTTTTATTCTAAATACATAAAATCAGCGGTCAAAATTATTATGTATCAATCACTTATAAGGCCGATCCTTACTTACGGTTGCCCAATTTGGTTTAATATATCACCATCCTACATGGAAAAATTGAGGGTATTTGAAAGAAAATGTTTAAGAGCTTGCACCTCGCTATTTAGATCAGTGCACAGTAACTATTTAAAATATGTCTCAAATAAAGTTTTGTATAATAAGTCAAATATTGTAAGAATTGACAATTTTATCATAAGCCTTATAAGAAATCATATTTTGAGAAGCATATCCTGCAATGAAAACAATTTAATAATGGCACCATACTTCACGGACTTAAGTTATATTGCAAATGCTCTACAAAAAGGTATAGGTCCACCTGAATCATTTTTATATTTAGATAAATTAAAAATAATTCAAAATGAAAATGGTATTCCAATTTTTTATCATAATTATAGACGGGCTAATGATAAAGCTGTTAATATCAACCTGCAAAATAATTCATCAAGATTTGATAAAAGTATAAGCGGCAAAGACAGTCGTTCAAGGCTAAGCAAAAAAACCAGAAAATATTATTGGTTATATGAATAGTGTTTTTATAAACATTTTGTTTTCTCTTTTATTTTTAGACTGTATTATTTTTTATCTTAGCTATATACAGGTAATGTTTTTTTTTAATTTTTCATTACAAAAAAAAATTTTTGTTGAACGCCAATGAGCGATCTAAATATAGTTTGATTCAAAAAATATATAAATTAATTTTTATAACAATAATACTCGAGAGCCCGTGCCTGGGACAATGTATTTATGTAAACATGTAAATATCCATACTATGGTTTATTGTAGTGCATAAGTATAGCATAAGTTAAAAGTAAATAAACGGACTTAAAAAAAAAAAAAAAAAAAAATAAATATTTCATGCATTTTTCTGAATTTTATGTGTTTTTTTTTTAAATTTCCGATAGTTCTTATAAAATCACCCATTACGTTTCGTTGGATAATCCCAACTTCTTCAGGAATGTGTTATTGTGTATTTCGAGACACAAACGTTTTTGAATGTAATATCGCAGTTAACTGTTAATTTTTAGTCCTTTGATTGTTATTTAGTTTATTCAATCATAGTGTACATATTGGCCAAATGACATCGTACTTATCTAAAATTTTCAATGATTAACCACAGACCATAAATGCGACTGAATTTCGTTAATTCAGTGTTGAATATCATTTTTTAGTGCAGCGGTGACTGGACTTGTTGACATAGATCTGTGACTTCAAATAACCCCTACTGCAGTCTTTCGGTTTTAAATTAAAATTTTGTTTGGAAGGAATGAACGATTATACAAAAATACCAGACTCAATGTATCACACTCCAAAAAAGTAAGAATCTTTGTAGCCAAACATCAAAATATAATGTAAAGAAATAAAACACGACTTTTCAGAAAAAAATATTCTTTTAATTATCAAACTCACTTTCCTATTAAAGAATACGTTACTTTGCTTTTTTATAATTTATAGTTCGTTTCCATATACGTGATTTGAGCCAAATCATTTCATTTGCCCAAATTAAATAATTTATGACAAGATTTCCCATACATTTTTCATATGATCAAATTATCTCAAATTACTTAATTTGTTTCAAATTCGAAATTTGTCTGTGCAGCACTGTGCTACCGGTATTCTTACAAATTCAACCTTGGGGCATCCACTATTAGTGAGTTGCAGTTCGAAAAAGTAACATTTAAATAAGCATCGTGATTGTGATGCCTTATTGTGTTTGGCGTAGTCGTAAAACGACAGCTCTCGTAGTAGCTGTCGCATTTACACTGTTATCTTACCGTCTAAAAATTTCGACAAGCAAAATTTTGTAAATGAATCATAATGTAAAAGATTATGCTAAACGAAATGATATTAAAGAAGTGCCAAACAAATGTTTATAAATAACAAAGAGAATAAAAATAGTAAGTAATATATACATATATTTTTTTGATATTGTTCATTTAATTTGTGCAAATGAATTTTGTAAAAATGTTGTGTTGCATTTTACTCATCCTCTGAATATAAAGAGGAAAAGCAAACATTAAACTAATTTTGTAACCAGCAGATGAGACAGCAGTAAGTAAGTAAGAGAATATCTATCATAAATTTCCAAAGTCTACTGATGATTAGGGTAGTTCCTATGAAATGTCGACATATAGATAGCTGGGAAACATAGAAAACAGGCTATTTATAATTTTTATTGGTATAGATCATAAATTATTTTATTGCAATATATATGCTTGTTTTATTTTTACAACATGCACTATATATCTACATATGTATTTATGTACAACAATTCTTCATCCTCATACCCCTGGTGCTTATGGGACGCACGGCACTTAAACTTCAAGCAAATTTTTATGAAATACACTCAAAATATTGAGTATATGTTATACAAATTCTTAAATACTTAAATCTATCTACTACCAACTAGTGTAATTTCAAACATGTTAAAACATTTGCTCTTTCAAAAATACTTCAGCTTGAGATGTTGCTAGATGTATCTCAGTTTTCGCCATTTGCATCCTCTCCACCCCCTCCCGTATCAACCAACAATGAAAGTAGTGTTTTGTCTTTCGTTCCGTACACACGTGTTTTTCATTGTCGTCCGTGTTTTCTATACCTATACATATGTTTATTATTAATTTGTCATAAGCGAAATTTTACCGTAATAGGTAGAGTTTTGCATCATGTTTGCACGTGTTTTTTTATTATATTATTTTTTTACTGTCATTTGTTTTTTCTCTATTTATTATTATTAAATTCTATTTTATGTTCCTCCTATGTATTTTATTATCCTACGGTGTTGAATTAATTTTTGTTGATCTGAGCAGTGTCGAAGGTATGTACACTTGGGCACTGACCAGTTTTAACTAATTTAATTTCAACATTTTAAATGTTTTGGTCGTTCCGTATGTTAAGTTAACAAGCATTACTCCCCCTTTCCTCCTTCTCATACTCTATTTTTCTAGTTCCAGTACAATGCACTGCATATGTCGGGGCTATCCCCTGAGTACTAGTCCAAGATAAAAAAAAAAAAAAAAATGAGAACTTCATAACATACATATTTCAAACTACAAAGATCTATGTACTTTTTATACCCTTCACAAAAATGTACAGGGTATATATAAGTTTGTGATTCCGTTTGTAATTTCTACAGTTTTCATTTGCAACCCTATAAAGTATATATATTCTGAATCAGAATTAATGGAAAAGTCGATTAAGCGATGTCCGTCTGTCCGCCGTTGAAAAACCGTTTCTGGGAAAACCATTAGACCTGGAAACGTTTTTCTTCCACCGTTCTTTTACCCCATCGATTCATGGGTTTGCTATTGAAATTCAGTAATATCGGTTCACATATAGCTGCGATATATCCAAAATTCCGAAAAAACCCATTTTTTTTTGCAATTTTGTATGGAAATTTTTGAAAAAAAAAATTGTTTGTTTTGCTTCAAACTTCACACATTTATTAAACATGGTGACTTAACGGCAAAACAATATTTTTTCAGATATCGGCCCATATATACCTGAGATAAAGCCGAAATCGGGTTTTTCATAAAAATGTCGCGTAAGCGAACTAAAACAACTTTTTATGCTCAAAAGCAGTTCTGGTAATGAAATAAGGGTATATAAATATGCAAAATGAAAATTTCCGATATCGGTCCATGTCCCGAGATATAGCCTAAACCGGGGTTTTCATGAAAATGACGCGTAAGCGAACTTAAACAACTTTTTTGTGCTCAAAAGCAGTTCTGGTAATGAAATAAGGTTATATAAATATGGAAAATGACAATTTCCGATGTCGGTCCATATATACCCGATATATAGCCTGAACCGATTTTTCAATTTTTTTTTTTTTTTTTTTTTTTTTTTTTTACTGAAAGGCAATTCTCGTTATAAAAGAAGGTTACTAAAATACAGAAAATAGAAAATTCCGATATCGGTTCATATATAACCGAGCATATTTAGGTCACATTTTTAATATACTATACATATTCGTGGCTATCGTGAAGGGTATTTTAGATTCGGCCCAGCCGAATATACTACACTCTTACTTCTTTGTTAGTAAATTTTGTTTTGTTTGAACAAAGTAAACGTCAAACTTGCTTCGAAAATTCGAAATTAAAAACACTTCATATCATAGTGGAAACACTTCGACATGTTTCCATAAAACAGGTATTTTTCTTTGTAGTGGAAACATGATATAAAATATAATCAAACAATTCAAACGTCAAACTGATTTCAAAAATTCGAAGAGAAAATTACTTACAATATAATGGAAACACTTCGAAATATTTTCCTTAAATCAACTTAATTTGGTTATAATGGAAACGTACTATTAGAATTATTTTTATTTATTGTTATTTAAATTATACTTAATAAAATTTCTTTATTCATGATTGCTTTCAGCAAAACAGCTAAACAAAAGGAGGATATCATTTTGATAATTACAAAAAAGAAAAAAAAAAAAACAAATTAAAAGCATATACAGTGGTGGCCACGAATTTAGGACACGACATTTCACTTATATAATTTTTTGTGATAATTTTTACAACTTACCGAAAAACTTTTGGGTCCATGATCATTTTTTTAAGGTTTTAGTAATTAATACTATTTTGCTACCTATATTTGGTTAAGCATTTTTATTTACATATTATATAGATTCACACAATTTTTTTCCTGGTTATGAATTTAAGAAACGGGCAAAATAAAACTTAGTTCACTAAAGTAAGGCTCAGCTTCATAAAAAAAACTCTAGTATTTGGAGGGAAATGCTTTATTTTGGATCACAGCAGCACATCTTATGGATAAACTTCTGACTAATGCCATACAGCGTTGCTTTGCCACAAATCATTTAAATTTTTTGATTTTACTGCTCGTACATATTCCTCAACATCATTCCACAAGCTCTTAATTGGACTGAAGTCCGGGGATTGAGCTCGCCCCTTTAGAACAGTGACATTGTTTTCCTTTAAGCAAGTCTTCACTAGACGTGAAGTGGCCACTATCATGCATAAATTTCCATATTAGAGGCATGTTATCTTCAGCAAATTGTATCATACTGTCTGTGAGAATGTTTTTGTAAACGTGCTGGACCATACCAAAAAAATGCTGTCCACACCATCACATTTCCTTTACTATGTTTGACCGATTTAAGGGTGTACTTTGGGTGATGCTCTGGGTTTGGAGGGCGCCATACGTACTGTTGTCTATCAGAGCCGAAGCGAGAAAACTTCAACTCGTCGCTCCAAAGTATATTTTTCCACAATATCTTCGGTTTATTGAGATGTTCTCTCAATAATGCTAGACGGGACTTGATACTTTTTTTGACACAAGTGGTTTTCGTTGTGCAATACACCCATGTAAGTATTTTTCATTTAGACGTCTTCTTATTGTCCTAGCTGAAATATCGATACCAAAATCCGATGCTATTTCAGTTTTTCTTTTATTTGACCTCGTTAAAGCATTATTAGCAGCTACTTTATAAATTAAACTATCCTCCTGGAGTGTAGTTCTGCGGGCTCTAGGCTGCTGTTTAACATTTTTATGTTGCTTGATGTGTTCCAGTGCATTTTAAATATTACACCTAAAACATTTAAGGAGCTTGGATATCTTCATTACTGTTTTTCCCTCGGATTTTAGACGTTGGATCAGTTTTCTATCGGCATCGGAACTCCAAGTACCTTCGGCCATTTCTAATTAAATATTTCGATGTATTCCAACATAAAATAAAATTAAGCAGTCGTTACTCACCGTTTAGCTTCAAAAAACAAAGAAAAGTCACTTAAAAACCAGATATTTCCGAACTGTCTTAAATTCGTGACCAGTTTCAAATACACGTTTTTACAATAATATAGCATATTTTACAAATTTTAACTAAATATGCTTGGATATATGGACACCATTACAAAAAGGAAATCTTTCATGGAAATATCGGCTTAGGCTATATCTCGGTTACATATGAACCGATATCGGAATTTTCCATTTTCTATATTTTAGTAACCTTCTTTTATAACAAGAACTGCTTTTAAGAAAAAAAAAATTTTTTCATGGAAAAATCGGTTTATCCTATATCTCGGGTACATATGTACCGATAACAGATATTTCCATTGTCTGTATTTTAGTAACCTTGTTTTATAATCAGAACTGCTTTTAAGAAAAAAAGTTTTTTTAATGGATAAATTGGTTTGGGCTACATCAAATTTTTAAGCTATTGTATTTCTTTTAAACGCAAAGCAGACAATTTTCCATTTACTGTCCAGTAGATCCTGGTTTCAAATAAGTTTATTATTTTAGACATACTTATGTGTATTCACTTTTGCTTTTAATTTCATCACAGTAGGTTGGACAGCTCAGTAGAAGAAGAAAATGTGTGCTTTGTTTTAGCTTTGATAATGTATAGAGTCTGTATGTTTTTAGACGCAGCTATATATATATATATATATATATATATATATATATATATATATATATATATATATATATATATATATATATATATATATATATATATATATATATATATATATATATATATATATATATATATATATATATATATATATATATATATATATATATATATATATATATATATATATATATATATATATATATATATATATATATATATATATATATATTTATATATAGATATTTTGAGTGAGTTTAGACAATTTTGCAGACAAAAAATTACCCTTGACCCCACATGGTCATAATTTTGCAACAATATAAAGTTGCTGTTTTCCGTTGTAGTCTGATCTATATATTGTTCAAATGTCATTGACCTGCATTCAGTCATTTAGCTTTTAAAGCATAACAAACGGATTAACATTTGGCTAGAGGACGGACAAGCGAACACACGTGGATTGGAGGGCATATAGCGTCCTCACATTGATTGAGTTTTATTTTCCTTTTAAGAGATTTCTCAAAAAAACAGAAAAAAAATTTGCTGAGTTTAGATGGTTTAATGTCTCTTGACAGTAATCACTTTAATGAATTTTTATATAGCCTATGTTCGTCAGGAGGTTTCACTCTACACTTTGCTGGAAATTTTTTTTTTTCAAATTGGACCAATAGTTCCAGAGATTAGCTTTTGGAAACATACAAACCTTTCGTCTTTATATATTAGTATAGATTTGCTGTTAGAATTATATCATATAATTCTGAATTCTTCGTATAAAATAAAACTCACTATCTTTTAAAATCTAATGAGAAATAATCATAAATATATTTTTTTGTTGTTTTGTTTGACATACGAGTAGTATAAAAACACGGCTTATTTATTTTTAACAATTGCGGTTTGTCATTTATATTTCTCGTAAAACAGAGAGTTCACTGCATTCTTCAGTCTCTGACAAATTGTTAAACGGAAAAGAAATAAAAATCAATGAAATCCCAAGAAATAAGTGCCTTCGAAAAGGTTTCTTTAAACTTAGACATTTTGGAGTATCTATTCGGTTATCTCGACATCGGTGATCAATTTCGATTCGCAAATGTTACACAACAATTGCAATTTGTCTGTGTTAATTTTATTTTCTCCGCTAAAGACTTTAAGAATGTTAAACTGAAAAAATATTCCGATACAGTACGTTTGAAATGTGACAGCCATAAAAATGAATATAACTTGTCATATGAAGAATATGAGTATTTTTTAAATAGTTTTGGCCCGCAAATAGAGCATCTGAATGAAAGCCACGGCAATGCTTTAATAAGAAAAATTTCGTATACCATTTGCAATATGGTTGCCAGATGAAAGATGTTTTTTTGAATTTTAAAATCAAAAAAAAAAAAAAAAAAAACAGAAGAAAATTATTTTGTTTACTTCGAAAATCATGTGTGCAATCATATTGACTTGCACTGACTTGTTTATGAAGATAAAATCTGTGTTCTCTATTTAGGAAATGTTAATAAAAGCCTTAAACATTTGTTGGCTAACGAAAGAAAGATTTTCAGTTGTTCCCATTTTGGTGAGAAAGCTGGCAAAATGTTTGAATGTGATCAACTCCCTTTAAAATACATGACAGGCAGCAACATACGGAAGCGAAGGCATATGTAATATAATCCACTAAAGATGTTAACATATGGGTGCACTATATATATATATATTTTTTTCTTTTTTAGTTTTTGACGATGGAATAAAAAAAGTTGTTAAATGCAGGGAGAATTATATGACGCATGGACGTTTTGTGCTTTTATTACAGAAACACCTTATATTTTTTTAATTACTTTCTTAAAAAAAAAGCAGACATACTTCATCTCAGTGCATCTTTAGTAATTTGTTTTTATATTAAACTTTTGATTTTTACATTAATTATACATTAATCGGCTTCGTCGTCTTAGTGTGTGAGATTTTTTGACACGATTTCGAACGTAAATGAGCAATGACCTAGGCTTTTATTATGAAGTGTGGTAATTTAGTTATCATATTTTTTAAGACAATAATGTCTATTTAGTTAAAAATCTTCCTACTTTTTAGATCAATGGAAAAAGTATTCCAGGGCCCAAGAAAATATACTGTACTTCTTAAAATACTTGCGGGACCTGCCTATTTTTAAAGTATCAATCGCCAATTTGTTCGTTGAATGTTTTTTTAAGCACACTGTTACCGCCACTACTGTTTTAACAAATATAAGAACACAGAAAACAGTATTATCTTCACTTTTATGGTTGCTTTAAAACCCATATTAGTAAATGTCAAGATTATTTGTTTATTTTATGATAATTCCACGCGGGTTTTCTTGGCCGAAGTTTGGACAATATAAAAGAAAAAGCAGCCATATTTTGCTGGCAGATATAGAGATGGTGACCACGCCAAAAAAGAATTTTAACACACATAAAAAGTAGTTTTATAAATAAAATGTTGTATTTTGAATTTGAATAAAGATAATTAATTTACTATTTAAATCGTGTGTTTACAATCTGAAGTGGACGCCAACAGCCGAAACTATTCTGCTAACACACACAATCTTGCTCTAAAGCGGTGCTAATGCTACCAATATTAATATAACTTTCTTGCTACGCATTTTTACCTGAACATCATTGCTTATGAGTAACTTGTTACATTTTTAAGCGTCTCGTCCAGCGCCACTTACTAAAAGTTCACGTTTTATCACATACTTATAAACTACTAAAGGGGATCATACGATTGCCGCAAATAAACCAATCTGGCCCAATTCTGTGCGAGCCAAATTGGTGCAAAGTAAGTAACAAAGTTGTTGCAATTCAGCATGCATATCCCTATAAAAAGTTCCGAGTTAAAATAAGCTTTATAGATCACAGAAGTGTGACTTTCTTAACTAAAATGGAAGAGATAATTTGGGAAATACACAGCGGAATTTCTGTATTTACTGGATATTGTGATGTCGACTCGAATTCGTGTGTAAGGAAAGATAAAGAGAGATGTATTTTCGGAGTACAATTTCATTTTGTGCCAACTTGATAACATGAACAGAAAGTAAAACTTGTTTAGATTGCATCTTTACGGTATCAGTTTGGCAAAAGATCTATTCAAAGTCCGATATCTGATCACAACTTCTTATTTTGCAAGAGTCAGATAGCCCAATTATGAATATTCTCACGGAATTTATTTCTCTCGGAATTCATTCCTCGCGGAATTTATTTCTCAAATAGTGTACATTTTTCACTACAAATTATTGAGAAAAGCACAATTTTCGTTAACTTGACCGTAAAAATTGAAGAGTTGATCTTCATTTAGTGTTTTCAATGAATGGAGAGAAGAAGAAAAATAAAAAAAAAAACCTCATACTTAATTTTTGTTCATAATTGGAAGAAAGGGAAAATTTATAAAATTCCCAAGGAAATTTTATTCATAATTGGGTTGAGATTCTCGTTGCAATAATCTGGCTAAAGGAGGAGATTTTTTCGAGAAAAAGATCTATAATTGAAACCGTCTCTGGTTACCTAAAAATATATAGGATGCACAGCATGGGCGGAGTAACGAAGACTTTATGCCCCCCGATGGTGTTAAAGGTAATTTGCTGCGGCACTGTAACTAACTGTAACGACTTTTGCCAGTAAAAAGAATGTCCCGTGTAATGAATTAAATTCGTTGGGTTGTTTCTGGGTTTTGTTATCAACTCTGTTTCAGCGTTGCCCAATTTTTTTTTTATTAGCAAGCTGATGGCAGCCTTGTTGAAGCGGCCATTTGATTTTCAGCAGCCATTCTAGATTTTCTGCCGAGCACGCCACAATTAATTGAAGAGGACAACCCACCAGCCTGTTGAAGTTAGAATTGTGTAAGTTTTATGGATTTGACCATATATGATTGCATCTTTACAATTAATAGATAATAAAACTATTAAATAATACTTCATTTGGTGTTTTATTATAATTACCCACTTCGACAAAGTTACTGCCGTAACTGATAGCCGCCTTCAGAACATACCGGTTAGTTCTACGCCAAGACAAAACTATCTCGCGGGGGGGCTTTAAGGGGGGCAGTTGGATGGTAGATATATTGATAAGAAATGTAGAGACAAAAATATTAGTGGAGGTCGATCTTACAAAAAATACAAGGACAAATTTATTAAATTATTTATAGGCAGCTAGGTAAGGATTGCAAGCCTTCTAAATACCTTGAAGAAAATATTCATGCATGTTCTGAAAAACGCAAATCACTTAAATTTAGCGTTTTCGATTTCAAACCGCCAAATAGGTGTTCTGAGAAACGCATGTCGCTTAAAATTGGCGACTTCAACTCGCATGTGCATATATATTGAGGTGCACTGATTGAATTTGCTAAAACTGAACTTGCAAAAGGCAATAAAATTATTCACTATTAAAATTTAATATGTTTTCTTTTTATTTCAATAAAAAGTTTAAAGAATTTTACACATTTTCAATTTTTTTTTTCGTTTTATATTACTACCACATACATATATGTATGTAAAACACAAATTGTATTTTTTCGGGAAAAACTCCTAAACGTCAGTAAAACGCGCGTTCCTCAGAACACCTAAAATTCAATTAAGCGTTTTTCAAAACGTATTGCGGTTTCAGAATGCGCGTTCTCGGAACATGGCTGATTGCTGTATCATCGGACAGGATGTGTCATTAACTTGCATCAGCATCTGCCTTGACGGCCTTGTCTGTCTGAGCCTTGTAAGCCATTCGGGGGCTCTGGAAGAGGAGAAGTCTCAGACAGGTGGTAGCTTCTGCCATATGTTTGTAGTCATATGTATAAACCCCACGCTGAAGAGCTGGGGTCTTTAAAATCTCCTGTATGTAATTTTCCAGGTAGTGAATAGAAAACAAGGCTTCGTGCGTTAGTAGGGCATCAGCCCATTAAGGACATCAGCCCTTAAACCAACTTACCTCACCTAACTATCGTTACTGGCTCCATTCATTACAGGCATCTTTTGCAAGAAAACAGCACCTTGGGGGTTATTAGCTCCCAAAAACCGGTATGCGTCCTAGTTATCCAGCAAGACTAACTCTTCTCCTTGTGATTTATGTTTGAACCACAGCCAGAATAGTTTAGTCAAGATGTAGGCACCTCGCACTTTGATCAGCGCTGACATGATCTGCAAATAATGTTACGGAACCTCCCTGTTCCGTAACATTCCATTTTGTTTCATATTTTTAAATCATTTGACATTTTGAAATAAAAAGTTAAAAGAAATATAGAGTGTATAGCTATCGATGTCAAAGAGTGACAAGAATATTGATTTCACTGGCTTTGTCGTTCAAGTCGGAATTAGTATTTTTTTTGCAAACAAAAACATGAATTAAAAAATAGTTTGTCAATCTTTGGTCTTAAAACATACCTCAATGTTGCATTTCCTTATTCTTTGGTATTTTAAGTAAGCACTGTTGGTTATTACGCTTCTGTGATTTCTTCACCACTTTTTGAAGTTGTCCATTTTGAAGCGGTTGTACTTGCAGAAGTTGTATTGGCAATTTTCTCGACTTTCGTTTGATTTCATGCATACGAGTATTAAGACTGCTATCACTCTTCACCAATTCCTCCGATATGTTGTTCAATGCCTGAACCTTCTTTATTATGTCAAAACATGTTCAACACATTTGACAATAAAACTATATACATATACTACTGCAACTTGCAAGAAAGTCGAGTATTTTTTCGACATTTTCGTTGATAATACGTACACAGGACTTCCATGCAATTACTTGTACGTGTAAACGCAGTGTTAGTTAAAAATGTTCAAGTACATTAACCAGTGTACTCAAGGCAGCTTTACCAGGTAGTGTTACTATTACATTAATACAACACCAAAAACACATTATATATGTATGTATTTCGCTGTTAGAAATTGCAAAATTTTGTCAAAATCTGCGCTCTCATTTGCTTGCAAAAGCAACAAGTCTATATGTTTTTTGCAGAATTATTTGGCTTATAAATAAAATTTTGGCAATTTTCTTAGAGGAAAACAAAAGACAGCAGTGCTTATACCACTGTTTGGTAAAGCTGCCTTGAGTTAACACAATGCCGGATTGAAATTTGCAAATAGTGCTATTGAAAAATAACGTATAACTGGCGGACACAAATCAACAGATAATGAAATCTTTTAGCTATTAAGAGAAATGTAGAGGGAGAAATTATAGTGGGGATCGGTCTTATATTTTACGCCCCTAAGAGCAAGTCACAGACAGTTTTGAAGCTTTTTGAAGATTTTCTGTACTTTTTCCGGGCCTTTAACCCCGATGCGAAACCATTTACCTTCATCCAACTGACCTAATTTTTTCACTACTGTTTGTTTAACCATAGCTCAGACAATAAGAGGTTCTAGAGACTTTAAATCTCACTCCTAAGACTTTCCATATAACACTAATTCCTCTTAATATCAACACGACCGGTTAATAGCTAGAAGATTTTACTATCTGTGTCTGTCATTTAGACATCTGCCATTGTTATTTTCCAATAGCAATAATAATACATTTTCAAATTTCAAAGCGGCAGATGTGGTCAAATGGATTTAAAATTCACCGAAAATTGATACCTGCTTTACATGAGCGCCCGTCGCGTCTTCCACTTTGCTCGCCAGAAATTCTTGCCGAAAAATTTTCATTTGTCACATATAAAATTTTAATATCAGGATTAAAGATCTTAAAACGTTTTTTATGTCTAAGCGCAAAAATAATGTTTGTTAAACATTTCAAATGGGAGGCTATTCTAACAAAAGATAAAACCTAAAATTTTAAGTAAAAATGCACTTCTATCAAATTTCCTTCCTTCAATATGTGGTATATATAAAGGATTAAATAAATGACACAAACAGTTTGGCAAACATGCCATAATTTTATGTTTGGATAAACATTTTGTGTTGTATATAGGAGAGTTTGTCTGTTTGCACAAATATTTGAAGTATGTTTGCGCGAAAATCGAAAATGTTAATGTTTGTCAAACCGCATGTATTGTTTGGCGCTAGATTCTATCACTTCAGTGAAAATTTTACGGCGTAAGGTAGTACAAAAAGAAGCACACAAAATAGATAAAAAAAAGTTGTAGGTAACAAAAGTTGGTTAATTTGTGTTTGTATGAATTATGCTTGTGTAGTTTGAGCCCAAAAATATAGCGAGTGTTTGCCAATAGATTTGCGTACTTTAATTGGTCATTAACTATCTATTGTAAAAAAACTGAGTTCTTCGTGGAAAATTTAAACGCCAAATATATAGCCACAACAGGTTCTCAAGAAATAGAGACTATAACATTTTGCAAAAATGTTAAAAGAGCAATATCTTGAGGCCAACAAAAAAATTACAATAATATCAATTTATATTTTGCGTGCTTCATATGTTAAGCAAAACTGCCGCAAACTCGTGTACTGACTGTCATTAAAAACAAAACGTTATTAATTTGTGTTTGTATGAATGATATGAATTATGCTTGTGTAGTTTGAGCCCAAAAGGAAAGCATGTGCTTGCCAAACAAGTTGCGTAGTTTATTTGGCCCTTAACTATCTACATACGTATGTACGTAGTGTAGAAAAATTGGAAACCCAGAGATGAAATATTATTTCAAGTACCATCTCATGTAAGAAGTTTAACTTTGTTTGATATTTGAAAAGAGTTCACAAGAGTTATTAGAATACTACGACTCAAAAATCTTAACTTTGCGAAAGAGATCTTCAAATCTTATTTCACTTGACAAAATATTCAAAATTAAGATAACATCTTCATTCTGGCAATAGTGGTTACCATGAAAATTTTTATACAGCACGTGAAGCTTTTTTTTTTTGCTTTACATGCAGGCATCAATCCTATTACTCGGAGAATAAGAATCCCACAGAACAGAAAACAGTTCCTTGTAGTTTGACCCAGCAATTTATTTTTTATTGCAAATAAAACCGATTAACATAATTCAATCTAAATAACCATGTAATAGAGTGTTTTTATAGAGGTGTAACACTTTTAAACAAAGATGATTTTGTTCTAAATTTACATCAAATTTACTTTAGTCGAACGAAAATCTTCTGCCACTACAATATGATTTAAATACGACCTCTGGGATATGATCGCCACGGCTTGCTCAAACGTAGCCTAATCTGGTGATCAATTTTCAATGACTTTTTCTACCAGCCCATAAAGTACACAGTTTTTCTGGATGTTATGGTGCCTCAACGTACACTTGAGGGTTATTATAACTCCAAATACAGCAATGAGCCGTATGTTAGATTTAATTACCATGCTGCCAGCCATAAAAATGCCAGCCAACTTGGGGTCAATTTCGTTCTGTTATATTATTATCTCCGCAGATCTAAATATCGTTGGTCCGGTTCAGAACCAACCCGAGGTTCGGATAAAAGAGTCTAATCCATTTGCATCATAGATATTTCTGTCTAAAAAATAGCGTCTTAAAAAGATAAAAATAATAAACTAATTAAAAAAACTTTTCGTTTACTACGATTAACTCAGATTAGGTGGGCCTTCAAAGTTTAAAATATAAACGGATATAAGTTCTGATCTATAATGAGAACAGCGTTAAATAAATGAACTACTTGTACGTGATGTAAAATCAACTGGTGTATGAATTTGTATCTATGCACATTCTACTTATTTAATAAAATGAAGTTTTCTTGTTTTGAGTCTAATGGCCTTATTCATAAAAAAAATATTGTCTGGGGGTTTACTGTCTATTGCGATGCGAAAGAAAAATCAAAGAATTGGTACCCTGTATTGCGTTTTCGTATTTGCCTTCCGCATTTAATTTTTTAACTTTCGCACATTTTATTTTATCATTCTTCGCTTTTGTTTATTTTGTGATACTAGTCTTGCTTCATTTTCAAAGTATTTCGCGAAAAACTTTGTGCAAATGGCACAGAGTACCGAATTATACTCTTATCGCATTCACCTTTCGCATGGAACTTACTTTCGCATCGCAATAGAGAGTAACCCCCCTGTTTATTAAAAGACTGTTATGTGACAAATTTCTAGAGAAAATTTGTCAAATAAGTGTTTAACAAACATATAATATATTTTATATATATTAACTTACGGCCATATTTACTTACGGCCGTAAGTATGTATGCATGTGTTTAACAATAGTATCAATAAATTTACTAATTTATTTAAAACAGCATTTATTGTTATTTTATGTTATATTAGAAAATAAAATATATCCAAGAGCTAAATTGTATTTGTACACATTGGTCACACTGTTTTTATTTTGTAGTCAAGAAAAATAGAAATTAGTTTAATTCGCAATTAAACGTATGTATATATTTTATATTTGACATATTGAAGTCGGTTGTTTGCAGGCTTCAATGTGTTTATTGCATTATTGAACAAAATCGGAAGCTTTAATGGTGAAACAGGAACACTGATGCACAAACTTTTTAGCTTTGATGAATGCGTTAGCTGCTGCTACGAGTAAAATTAGATCTTATTAAACTAAAACCCATTTTTTCTCAAAATCTTAAAAATGTAGTTTTACGTTTCGTCCACTGAAACGTACAAAAATAAACTCCTTAGTTTGTCTTAAATTTAGAATTTGAGATAATGTACTCGTATGTGGAGAAAGACAGGCATTTGCATGCACGTGTTAAAACTTTTTTATCTGCAACATATTTTCCACCTCATGCATCAGTTTGGAGTCCGCTTACTGACTGAGTGTCGCCTTGTCTATTATTGGTTTTTGTTAATGCTGATGTTATAACAACACAGACGCTGCTTGTGCGGCCTATTAAATTATGTCAAAGTGTTAGAAGAAACTATTTTCTGATACGAAATATATAAAAACATATGCAAACTATCAGAAAAACATATTTTTCCGAAAATGAAATAAATGTATTAAAAAAATAACTTAACTCATTCCAACGAAAACATTATGAAAAAGGGGGAGATTTTCCAAGAATTAGGATCTAGGTGGGGATGTCATTTTATTTTTGCTTAATTATTTTTTTATAATCTCTCACACATGTGTATGATGTAAAATGATGATTTACACATTATTCGCTTCGCGTCATTATAGTTTGGAAAAAGTTCATATTGCGTTTGAGAAAAATATGTGAAAAATAATGTATATACATATATTTTTTAATATTAATGGAAGCGAAGGTTTTTCGCATTTAAAATTAAAGGCTTATATTTCTTTTGCTCCGTTCTACGGATGCCATTTTCACTCGCTTTAGTCGGAATGCTGCCTAGCGAGGATTGCTGCCTGGGGCTGTATGGAATTATTATACGAAAAAAGCAGACCCAATCAATGGTCACCCAAATATATAAAAATAAAATGCTGGGATCAAGCTTCTATATAGATCATACAAGGTGTAATTTTTAAAAGAACACCAGTGGTGAACATGTAATTAAAACATAAATGTGATCTTTCATTCTTATGGTATTTTGTATGATCTATTCTAGGTTAGGTTAGGTTTGACAGGCTGCCAGCCATTGTAAAGCCAGCCCACTTGGGTACAGTTAGGTCCCGTTGTATTGCCTGGATTGGACTGCTTTATCCGATCTTCGGGTTCGTTTAGAACCCGAGGGTAAAGAAGTCCAATCCACTTCCGATACCTCCGTAAAATCATGCAGCATCGGTCTGCCTAGGTACAATGCCCTCATATAAGAAAGAGCTGGACACTGACAGAGGAAAATTTTATCATATCTAATAGCTGATGGGGTATGGGTTAACTTTAACGTATTTTCGAGTTGATGGGTCCAAAAATTTGTCAACTATTGCATCTGCAATCGTTATGAGATCTCTGTTAAGTCAGTTGGGTTTATGTCCAGGGTCGGAATTAATTTTTTACCTTGAACCAGCACTCATGAACCAGGATAACCCATACATATGCAGTGCATTGTACCAGAACTAGGAAAATAGGTTATGAAGAGGGGGAAAGAGGAATAGTGTCTGTGAACATTTCACTTGAACCTTCCAACGTTATAACAGACAGGAAATACGTCTGTAGGCAGCTTATTCCACAGGCGAAGCGTAAGGCTGAACAACAAACTATCTCTGTAATGCATTGTACGGTTCCACGGGTAATCGGCCACAAATAGATGAGCTCTGGACGATGCACGCGTGTTACGTAAAAATGTGCGAGTTTCGGGAACAAGATCCCTAATCTCGTCAGAGCAAAATCCATTATAGTAACGATAGACCAGAGTAACGCACTCTACACTGCGTCGATGCTCCAGAGTTGGATACCCTACTGTCACCCATAAGCCTCTTCGTCGTCTCCTGCACACGGTGGAGTAACCCCAAAATAGACTTTGGGGCACCGGCCCAAACATGAGAGTTGTATTCCAATTTCGGTCAGATATAGATGGTATAAATAGTAAGGAGATCGGATAGATTGAAATAGATCTTACACCATTCCAAAAATCCAAGGCACTTGAATGCCTTTTTAGAGACATGAAAAATGTGTTCACTCCAGCGAACATGGCAATGTATTTTCTTTCCTAGAACATCAAGAGCATCCGATATTTATACCATCCATGAGTACAGATGAAGCAGCACTTGCGCTCGTTTGTTTGTGTGTTAATAAACAACACTAGATCTTACGAGCGTTAAAACTGATCCTGTTTTTACGACCCCCTTCGAAGTTTAATAGAAGATCAAGCTCGAAAAATTCCTGACATTTTTATTTAACAATTATAAAGGTCAAAAAATATTAATATTATTAATAGATGATCCCCCACTATTCAGTGAGTCATTCATACTTTGCGTTTTGTTGTGATTCTTTTATGGCATATGCGGTGGACTCTCACAATTGGCCAACGTATAATGGTCACATCTTTAAAGAATGATTCGGTAACCACAAAACTGGCACAAGAGCGCCAGATTGGTCGATAGCATCGCTGAAGTAACAACATGCAGGAGAACCCGAAATAATCAATTCCTCGCTATACACAAAAACTCGGGCCTTCACACTCAAAGAAAGAGAAGTTTGAAATATGGTTGCAATAGTGTCAGTACATATAATATTGTGTATTATTGTTAAAAATTCTGTACTATCAATTTAATTATAGTTTATTTCTCTATAAATATGTCTCTGTTTATATTTCTGTATTTCTATTGTTAACATCAACAAACTTCAAGATACGGTTACATACAATAATAACAATTGTGAAAATTAAAAAAAAAAAGTTTATATATCACGCAATATTAATATATTTGTTTTTACTATATGCATAATCTTCTAAATCATATGTAACAGTAGTAAGTTTACAGGATATTATTACTATTGTCGTCGTAAACATATAATTTTCATTTAGCTACTTCAAGAAATCGATGCAAACAGTGCAGTAAAAATAAAAAAAGGACCCCAACAAAGGATATAAATATATATGGGGAAGATGCGGTGACAAAGAGGATAATTCAACCAGATTTTGCCCGTATATATAATTAAAAAGTGAATACACTTCATACATGAATTAGATTAACAGTGATTAGTTTAACAGTGACGGTTTAACGCGGTTTTCCTTAAAACATTAGCCTTACGTCTATTATAAAAACAGGTATTAAATAAAATTTACTAGCCCATGATATATTTCTAGCTTCTCTTATCCTCTTAAACACTTTTATTATATGATTACAGTTTACAATCTTTTTGATTGCAAATACTTATAATCATTTTCAAGAGACATTTCAATATTTAGGATGGAAAAAACACCAATTGATTTATTATTTTAATTATTATTATTTTTTGTTTGGAAAGAAATGATTATTAAAAATAGATTTATTAAAGATCAACTCGCTATTACCTCTTCATTGGATATCCAAAATCATTTAAATGATTTAATAGCAAAATTAAAATGAAAATGTCATAAAACTCTTTAATAAAAACGAATGGATTTTTTCATGTAAAAATATTCCATTATTTGAATTGAAGTATTTCATTTGATCAATTTTGGTCTGTTAAGAAAATAGGAAAAATATAAACAAAATTATATGATTTATGTTGATAGTGCAATTTAAAATTCATAAATTTTGTTTTAAATGTTTTCTTTGACTTCTAGTAAAAACAAACGGAAATAAGAAAATTTTGCATTGAAAGAAATATACGAGGTGGGAAAATCGAATTTAGAGATTTATCTGGATGATGTGATAAGTCTCTTAACATTCGAAATGATCAATAAAAAACAAATAGCCACATAATTATAAAACTGTTTATTTATTACGAAAGTAAATGAAATACGTTTTGTACGATATTAACTAATTAGTTGTGAGTTCGAGTCTAACTTCAGTCAAGAAGAAGGATTATATTTAATTATAACAATAATTGCTGTGAAACAATAAGACCAAAGAAGAACAGAAAAAATAATTGAATATACACTTAAAAAAATATTGGTGATGCACAGGGGCTAGTCTTGGATGCCTATTGTGTTACAACAGACGCCTACTTCAGTCCTGAACTAGATTGCGAAGTACTGAGGGGCGTTGACCACTGGATTTACGACTAAAAATTTTACATATCTTTAGTTTATGAACTGTTAAGGAAAATGAGAGTTTAATACCAGTTCTAGGTCGCCGTGTACAACAATGCTCTTTTGCAAGAACATTGTTAGCAAACTATACCTTGACAGTTTTTGAACATTTTCAATTTACTAGCGCTTGAACCGCAATCAGGGTAGACCGCAAGGTACATGTTGGCATGAAAAATATCTATTCTGTTCTCTACTATAACACAACAATAACAGATATATGTTAAAAAAGCAGCGGTTAAAATATAAAAAACTACAGCATTATTTCTCAAGCAGAAATGGAATTACTATACAAGGCCACCACTTTGGTAAATATTAATCTTGACAGTTCATAGTTGGTAGTCGTAAAGTAGACACGTGGCAAATTTATTATGAAAAGTATTCGATAAACTAACGTGTTTTAATCGTTAAAACATTTCATCAAAATCAATAATAGATTTTCACGAAAAAATCTTAATGAGTAACGAGGCACATTTTCATTTGAATGGATATGTGAATAAACAAAATAGCCGGTTCTGGGCAGTGGAAAACCCCCAAATTATTCATCAGTCACCTTTATACTCATGTATCGTGTGCAATTTATTCAGGAGGAATCTTTGAACCTTACTTCTTTGAAAATGAAAACGTAACGGTAACTGTAAATGTGGAGTGCTTTGCCTTGGCATATTCCTAACCAGGGCATTATGTTTTTCGGGTAAAGAGGGGAAGGGGTCCCTCGAAAAATTCACTCCGTGGAACTGGCCCATCATAAGATAAAGCCGTAAAGGCAGGTGCAGCGGTAAATCTTTTTCACAACTGTCGACATTTCATAGGAGCTACCCTTATCATCTGTAAACTTGGAAACCTTTGAAAGATATTCACAAACATTCAACTTTATATCCCAAGAATCTAAATAAGTTATTGAGAATTTAAAAAGAATAATGTTTTAACAATACCTGTCAAAACACACAAAAACAAGCTATTTCTATTGCACACGACTGTACTTTTCTTTACATCTTTCAAACAAATGAACAAACGTTTGTTTTCATATAAGAAGCTAATAAAAAGAATAATCTCAATTGTTTGAAAGTTTTTTATCTATATTTTGATACTTCCTAAAAACAAATCGTAGCAACCGAAGGATATAAAGTTGAATGTTTGAGCATGTCTTTTAAAGGTTTTCTGAGTCCACTGATGATTAGGGTAGCTTCTATGAAATCTCGCCATATAGATACCTAGAAAACAAGCTGTTTATGATTTTTTGATTTTTATAGTAGTGTTCAAGTAGTTTACTAATCTCGAAAGAATTTGTATGCGTAAGAAGCACTCACATTCGAGTCAACTTGGGTTTATCAATCTGACTGTTAGTCGATTAGTAGTGCTTATGTGTTTTAATTCAGCTTTACTACATCGTTTTCATAGAATAAAGTTTGACAAACCCATATCAAGTTTCGTTCGGTTAGATTGGTAAACTGGCTATAAAGAAAAATTACTAGAAATTGTTTCTAATATTTTAAAAATTATGCAACAAAAGTTAATTGTAAGATAATGAAGAAAACGCCAACGGACAAATCGGCCAATCGCAACTGAATAAAATTTATTCGTAGAGATCATGAAAAAATCCATCCTATTTTCTTTTATATATACATATGTTGCGTACTGTCGAACTTATTATTCTAAAACGCTATTTATCTACACGTAGAAAAAAATATATGGTTGACTTGACAATATTCTAAGGGCAACATTCTATTGTTGAATTATATGGTTGGTACCGATAATTTTATATTGTTATATATTTGAAACGCCATTGACATGCAGTTTTACAAATAACCACAATATATTCTGGTTTAACATTATTAAATTGTGAACAACCACAGTCCTAGTAAAAGTTACCATAATAATGTCATACCCAACCATATTATTATGCCAACCATTATATTATATAACAATATTAATTTCCTTAAACAACCATACTAATGTATGGTTATTGATATAGAATCATATTTTTGTCCTCCTTCACTATATTAATTAAATAAACGACATTCATGGATAAACCATACTTTGTTTATTTACAACTAACTATGTCATACAATATACATATATATAATAATATCAAATAAAACTATAAATGATTACAATATAGTAGACTGCAATTCTAAAGGAGTAAAATTAAAATTTACTAATGCTTAAAAAATTATTCTTATTTTTATAGCTTTGAAGGTTATTAGTTGTTTTTAACTTAAAGCCTTAAATAAAAGAATAAATAGAAAAAATAATAAATAATCCAAATATTGATAAAAAAGAAAAAATTATAAATAAATGTACATATAAAAATTTAATATAGTTTTTAGTTTTTAAATAATTAAGAACAATTCGCAAAATATAAACAGGTTTCACAATTGCAAACGATTTTGAATTCAACTGGTTTTAGCATCTACTAGCTAGAATAAAAATAAGTTTGTTAAATATTTTGTCAACAGTTCTATATTTAAAAATCATATACAGCCATATTAATATGGTTGGATGTAACATAGTATGGTTGTTACCAATAATAGTATGGTTAGTCATTAAAATTATTTTGGTTGTAGCAATAGTATTGTTGAGTACAACCATAATATGGTTGGCCGACAATATGGTTGACTTCATCATAGTATGGTTGATTACAACATACATACAAATATTAACATTTTAAAGTACCTTTCGATTTCTGCATACGCTTTATATGCATTTTTGCACAGTTCTAGTTTTCAGCTTTTTTATTTGCTTTGGTTTTTAGATCAACACGAAATTTTTTTCTATTTAAAACAAAAAACACATCCTTTTTATAACAAAATCACAAAACTAATGTTGACAATAGAAAGTTTATTCTGTGAACTTATATATGTTAAATGTGAGTAAGTGTATCATAGATATGATGCAAATATTTTAGTATTGGGTGCAATAAAAGCTATTGTAATGTAAAAGAAAATTACGCACAATACTAACATTGCTTGCAACCATATTCTGAAACTGATTTACCGTCAATAGATTTACGAAAATGGAAACGAAAACATATTTATGAGAAAGCACACTATAATTAAATCGATAATAGACTGTTTTTAACAATAATACTTAATGTTATGGTGCACATACTAATATTGCTGTAACTATATTTTAAACTGCACTTTCTTTGCGTGTACTGCAACTGCATATTGAAGATAAATCCGTATTTATATTTAAGCAAAATGTTAAATCAACATTAATCACCGCTGATGGTTGTATCTAAATGTAGTGATTTAGAAACATCTGCCATTACAATGGAGTACGAGTACCACCTGAAAAAACATATTCTTTTCGGCCGTTTCTGGCTTTTATCGCACAACCATCGTTTATGTTAAAAGATTTCAACATTAAAATATAAACGACAATAAATGTGATCGTAACAAAATATTGTTGTTGCCGCAAAACTAACGTTTTCTGACAATGTCATGCGTTATGACAAACGGTCGCATATAGCAACAACTGACAACGTTTGTTTCCAAGCAAGCAAATAACAAAGATGTTGCACAAAATTGTGTTCATAATGTTGCACATTGGTATTAGTGGCGGCAACGTTTATAACAACATTGTAGCCCGGAAAAGGCTAAAACCAACTTGGCAACGAACGCAAGGAACCCTAAACTAAAAAGATTGCAATCTCTGCAAGCAGCTTTGTAAATCATATTTGATTTTCTACCAATAGTAATCTAACCGCAGTGGTGTTTACGAAAGGCAGCATTTGCTGAAAGTCCAAATAGAAAGTGGGCATGTAGGGCACCACAGCAAACAAATAAATACTACTACAGCTTTTTGGTTTACATCATCCGTTTAAGAGAGTAACAAGCAGCAACAACAATTGTTTAAACAATTGATAATAAATATTATTTTCGTGTCTTAAACAATATTTTGCATTCTAAGAAATTCAAATGTCCTTATTAACAGACATTTCTCGCCCGTGATAAAACAAAATATTGAAAACACACACAAGCACGTTAAAGAAGGTGACAAATCTCGTACAACACCTGCAACTCACAATACAGCAACGTATGATAAAGCACAAATGTTGAATTGCAATCACTTTAATATCATGACAAAACAACAAGCCCCGAAAACACAAAAGCAAAACAAAAATCAAAAAAGAACGTTTACACTCTAAATACAGTATAAAATTACATGAACAGCAGTTTCATCGAGTAAATGCCTGCTCGTACTTGCATCCGTTGTTGAACAAACTGTCTGTTAAATTTTGACTGAAAACATACTACAAGTACCCCAACGTACAAATACAGTACTTTTTGTTGTCGTTGCTTTTTTATTTATTGTTAATTTTGGATTGTATTTTCAACTTTGGTACTCAATATGGTGTCACCATTTAACAGCATCCTAAATAAATATACTCGTACATACATAAATGCTGCACAGAACAGTTTATACTTTCAATACAGAGCTAGAAAAGACTAAAATCATCTACATAAACAAAAATGTGCTGAACTTAAAAAAATAATAATAAACACATACAGAAGACGCAGCCCTTTAAAACTAAAGCATCAAATATATAGGACACAGCAGACTTCATGACTTCATGCAACCGGCATGAAGTCGACTACTGAATTACTTTGAACACGGTAGCAACATAAATTTATTTACATAAAAGTATACTTCACATGGGAACCGCACCTGGAAAAGAAAGGCAACAACAAGCCTCTGGACTGCCAAAAAACTACTGGGTAGCTCTTTGGACCTTAGCCCTAAGATGACATACTGGTTATATACTCAAATGGTAAGACCCGCTATATTACATGGTGCTTTTATATCACAGGGGCGATAAAAATTACCCCAACGACAGGCATGGATGCTCTTTTGACCGTTCAGACGATCTAAATTTACAAAGGGGAAAACAAAAGACTTATTGGTCATTTTGCAATCCTAAACGGTAGTCGATTGCCTCATAGATCGGACTAACTCATTTATCAGGAAATTTGGGATAATCTTCCCGACAAGAGAAGAATTGGGCACGATCCCAAGATGGCTGCGAAATGGTTCCTAAAAGTGGTACACGGATGGATCCAAAACGCTCCAAAGTGTTGGGGCAGGAATGGTGGGGCCTAGAGCATACAGATATATAACTCTTAATAAAGACACCACAACCTTTCAATCGGAACTATACGCAATAAGGGAAGTGGTTGAAATACTCTCAGATAGGGGACACACGGGAGTGCTAATAAAAATACTCTCTGATAGCCAATCAGTACTGAAGGCCCTGAACATTTGTGTCTTTACGTCCAGGTTAGTACTTGATTGTCACAACAGGGTAAATGAACTGGCAAGCCAAACAAGGTTACTCTGATCTGGCTGCCAGAATAGGAGTGGCACTACGGCAATGAGATGGCTGCTATCTACGCCAAAAAAGGAGCAGAGTTATAATTTTTGGCTGATTGCTATCACAAAAACAAAAAAAATGCTAACAACATGTCGTTTAATAATAATGTACACAGTCGTAAAGCAGCTCTGGGCTGGAGAACAGCTCTCGCGTCATCGGAATTATTTCTTAAGTGCGGTCAGGCTTGTTGTTGTTGTTTGGCCATCGAGAGTTTTGCGTCTCACTCTCATTGGTTAGCTATCTACCTCAACTAACTGTATTAGTTTCAGTTTTTGTGAGGTATTTCGTTGTTAACCACGCGGCAACTTCCTATGCGAAGTCATAGGACGGTACAGTTAGTCACAGCGCCGCAAAAGAAATACTGTTAATACCATCGTGGGCATAAGGTCTACGTTACTCCGCCCATGCTGTGCATCCTATACTTTGCCAATTTATTTGCAACTGTATAGTTATAAATACAAATATAATACAATACAATAATGTACACTTAGAGTTTTAAATATATCATAACTACGTCTAACGAGCCAGAGTTGTACTCGTAGTCACTATTTTTATCAAAATATTGCATGTAAACCACACCTAAACGTTAAGTTTTTTCTGCATTTCATTTAACATTTCTCAATTTAAAATTAATTCAATATGAACTATAGAAAGATACTTTATCTAGCAACACGTTAAAGTTATTAAGGCTTTATTTGAAAGTGGGCGTTCAAATCAAAATGTATATCGTACACTTCATGACTGAAAAATCAATTTAATCGTCCAAATGGGCGTAAAATCTGAAAAAATGTTCAAAAATTTGAGCAGCCCGATCTGTAAGAAATGTGAAAACACTAATGCATGCTCGTACAGCTCGTTCTGCAGAAAATATTGCTGCTGTTTGCGATAGTGTAGCAACGATCGTCGTTGATGAACATTATGCATACAGCATGCATTTGCACGCTTACAAGGTGCAAGTGACTGAAGAAATAAAGCCTCTTGACCATTCCAAGCGTCTCTAATAGTCAGAATGATGACAAGAATAATGGATGATCAATTTTCGAAGAAAATCGTATTCAGTGATAAGGTACACTTTCACATCAGTGTATTCGTCAATAAGCAGAATTGCCGCAATTTCTATAAGAAATTTGTCAAATAAGTGTTTAATAAACATACAATATTTTTTATGAATACCACCGTTAATATATGAGACATAAACCATTTCTGTGCAATATGTGTTTCTATAAGTGTATAAAACTGTAAAACTTACTATTAAATTGTAAGACTTACTATTAAATAAATAAAATAAAACAAGTAAGAGTGTAGTATATTCGGCTGGGCCGAATTTAAAATACCCTTCACGATAATCACTCATATTTATGACAGATATTACAGATTTTAAATTAATATGATCGGATATAAAATATATTTTTGCCTTGTAATCAGATTTCCAAGAAGGAAATCTTTCATGGAAAAATCTGTTTAGGACATACATATCTCGCTTATTTTCCATTTTCTGTATTTATAACGAGAACTGCTTTCAAGCAAAAAAAAATGTTCATTGAAAATTCGGTTTATCCTATATCTCGGGTATACATGGACCAATACCGGAAATTTTCATTATTTGTATTTTAATTACCTCGTTTTATAATCAAAACCGAGTTTAAGCAAACAAAATTTTTCATGGAAAAATCGGTTTAGACTATATCTCGGGTATATATGCACCGATATCGGAAATTTTTATTTTCTGTATTTTAGTAACCTCCTTTTATAATCAGAACTACTTTTAAGTAAAAAAAAAAATGTTTATGAACAAATAGGTTTGGGCCATATCTCGGGCACACGAGTGTATGGACCGATATCGGAATTTCTCATTTTCTGTATTTTAGTAACAGCTTTTAAGCAAAAAAAATTTGTTTAAGTTCATATTCTTAAAAACCCGGTTTTCGTTATACATATATCGGGTATATATAGGCCGATATCGGAAATTCGCATTTTTTGTATTTTAGCAACCTCGTTTTATTACCAGAAATGATTTTAAGAAAAAAAATTCTTAAGCTCGCTCACGCGACATTTTCATGCAAAAATCGGTAGATACTTTCAAAAAGCAAATCGTAGCAACCAACGGTTGTTCATTTGTTTGAAAGGTGTAAAGAAATGTTAGAGACGTTTATAAATAGAAAAGCTTGTTTTTTGTGTTTTGACGGATATTATTAGAGCATTTTTCTTTTTAAATTCTCAGCAATTTATTTGGATAGTTGGAATATAAAGTTGAATGTTTGAGAATATCTTTCAAAAATTTCCAAAGTCTACTGATGATTAGGGTAGTTCCTATGAAATGTCGACATATATGTAGATAGCTGGGAAACATAAAAACAAGCTATTTATAATTTTTTTACTGATATAAATGTTAGAAGCTTAAATAGCGAATAAAAAACTTAATTGATAAAATAAAATAAAATGAAATAAAATAATATAATATAAAAAATAACATAAAATAAAATAAAATAAAATAAAATAAAATAAAATAAAATAAAATAAAATAAAATAAAATAAAATAAAATAAAATAAAATAAAATAAAATAAAATAAAATAAAATAAAATAAAATAAAATAAAATAAAATAAAATAAAATAAAATAAAATAAAATAAAATAAAATAAAATAAAATAAAATAAAATAAAATAAAATAAAATAAAATAAAATAAAATAAAATAAAATAAAATAAAATAAAATAAAATAAAATAAAATAAAATAAAATAAAATAAAATAAAATAAAATAAAATAAAATAAAATAAAATAAAATAAAATAAAATAAAATAAAATAAAATAAAATAAAATAAAATAAAATAAAATAAAATAAAATAAAATAAAATAAAATAAAATAAAATAAAATAAAATAAAATAAAATAAAAAAGATGGCAATAGAGATCGTTAAAAGCGGATATACGATTTCACTTGACAACTAACAAAACAAATTTTTCTTTCCTATAAACTAAAAAGTTTATACAAAATATTTTGTGCAAATTTAACATTACGCCTTATATTATTGTGTTTGTTTACATTCAGATATTTGAACACCGTATACAATACAGATATATAACATACAGTTAACTACCTATCAGTTGGTTTTTAAAAGTTGCCTCCATCATATCTGTGTACTTTTTGACTCAAATTGACGAAATCATTCTTTTAAAGTTCTTCAATGAACAAAATGTCTAAACTTTATATAAAATATTTTAAATAAAAAAGCAAAAAAATATATGTATGTATGTATATTTGTATAAAATAAACTTAAAAATAATTTAAACATGGTGATGACAACAACTGCAACTGCAACATGTGCATTTAAGCATCTGGCATGACGTTTATGATTTTGGCACATGTGCGTAGTACGAGTAATTGTTTGTATGTAACTTGTCTACACAAATAAATGTTTTAATGTTGTTGTTGTTGTTGCTGTTGTTGTTGTTGTTCGTGTGTTAAAAACACATCAGCAAATCAAACAACAAATAGTTGTTTGTTACCTTTTTGAGCTTTGAAGTTGTTTAGTTGTTGATTTTTAATGTTAAACATACAAATCACTGCGTTTAAAATTTTCTTTATGCGTTTAAATATCGGTTACAATTAATGTCTGCGGATTTTTGTTTATTTATTTATTTGTTTATTTGTCTGTTTCATATTTCCAGTTTTAATTTTGCCCATATGGTTGGTTGTTTGCCACAAATGTGGCAACATCGACTGCGTAATGACACCCGCCCATATAAGGTCGTCAAGACCTACTAAAAACATTTAATCGAACAACAATAAAGTCGTACATGTAACATGACGTACATGACGCACTTACCAAAAAACGACAAACAACTGACATACTCACAAAATCGTACATAATTCATTCCTCGGCACCAAAAATAGTCAACATCGCAATAACCGCATTATTAAAGCAACGAACGCGTTAAGATTTACAACAATATGAAAACAAAACAATAATTTTGTCTTATAGAGGAAAACGAAAAGGAATTGTTAGCAACAAATGATTATCGCACTTTTAGTAAAAGGAAAAAATAAATAAAAAGTTTAAATTATAATTAGTTTTTGATAAAGGGCAGACTTTCTAAGCACTGATATTTTTAAACAAAGATCGAGAGAAGCACATTACGAGCAGAGACTTGTATCCAGGAGACATCGATTTTGTCATAACCCAAAAACCTGAAGTGCGCAGTACATCTTCGACCTATTTACAAAGTAAGTGAGATTGTATTCAAGCTGCCTACTGATAGCTTGCAATGTATGTTAGGAAGTAATGAGCTTTTGTTGAGTGAACACCTCACTACCTCGCTTACTTTGTGTGCAGGAGGTAGGCGTTCACTCTACAAATGCGGCAATTTATATGAAAATATATACTAGGTTTGTATATGAGGTGGTGTGCATTAAGGGCCGTGTCAGATAAAACTTTGGCTTCGCTTTGCGTTGCAAATTCGCTTTGACATCTAAGAAAAAATGTATATACTTATAAGAAACATGACACATAGAGCACTTTTAACGCAACGCGAAGCAAAAAGTTCGGCAACTCTCATCTTTTTACGCGTTGAAGTTTTTTTCTAATAGCTTTATTATAATTATGTGTGCGAAAAATTCTGTAGTGGGTGCGTGGTGCGCTTTTCTACGTTTTCGGTGCGCTTTTCAAGTTTCGGTGGCACCCAACCAAATTTTTGTTTTTATATAAGAAAAAAAAATTTATTCAAGTGCCCAACATTTTTACGCGTCATTTTGCAGAGCAGAATCAGAATACGGAGGTATAATGTGAAAAAAGCACCTTATTATAAGCACAAAGTAAGGCAATCTTATACATATTCTCGAAAGAAAAAGAACCATTTCGTTTTATAAATTTTGCTGCTTTTAGAGAGTGTTTTGATATCAAACGATCAAGCCAGGTTTGTCAAATATATCAATAAATGCAAACACAAATATGGAAGTTTGTATTTATGATGACGCGTGAATTCGTTACGTTTTAGTAATTGATAAATTACTAAATTGTTAATAAAATTAAAATTGTTTTCAAAACTTTTGCATATTGATTCATCTTTTATTTGTTCTAGTTCTGGCAAATTTTTGTATATTTTAGTAAATTCTTTTAGATACACCCACTCTAGCCAACTGATTTTTACTCTTCGCTTGCAAAAACACAAATGAAATTTTCCATTGTGTTTGATAGAATTGATAGAGTTTGATGCATTGTAGTGCCATTCTGTAACTTTTAATGATCCGATAATCGTAAATTTCTTCGACATATTTCATCTCTTGCGGCAACGATTGTATGCAACGATTGTATGCTCCTGCAATATCATTTTAACGACGGTAAGCAGCTGTATTGTCGTGTACCGGATTATAGGCATTAAATCTAACATCTGGTTTCGGTCGACAGTGAATATAATTATATAATATTGCTGAATAATAAATTTAAAAAAAAATTTTATAATTATTCTAAAGATAACATTCTCTTAATAAAAGTAACAGAATCGCAGTAAAGGAAAAGTTTGACAAACACGAATTTTAGCTATTGGACGAAAATGCTGTTTCTTTCTCGTGTCGTTTTTATTAAAAATTTTATACTTTTTATAATACAAATTGGGTTTTTAAAAATAAAAAAAAAAATAAAAATTCAGTGCGTTTAAAGTTGACAACGCTGTGTGTACTCCTTTCAATTCTTCTCTTCCTTCTCACCACCAAAGTAAGAATTGCAGCGACAAAAGTTGTTTAATGTAAACTGGGACAAACACGCTAAAAAGTGTTGACATTTTCAGAAATTTCTACTAGTCATTTTTGTAACCAATTTTCTTTAAGCTTCGTGGTCTAGAATTTTCTTGGCTTTAAATAGCTCTATAAGCAATTGTTTCTTCCTTACTTGTTAAAAATGCTATATAGCGAACTGTATGTAAATAACAGGTTATCGTTTTTTCGGTTTCAAGAGTAAACTTCACCAAAACACACGATAAAACGTTCATGTTTAATGGTTAGACCAAGATGCCATTATGTACGAAATGTATTTTGAGATAGTTTTCTGTAGCTTTTTCGCACATCTTTGAATTATCGGATTTTTACCGTAGCCCAATAAAGGCGTCTAAGACTCAAAACATATGAACTACATATCAATCGGTTCATAAGCAAATATCGACTCTGTTCTATCGTTACTACAATGGATTTTGCTCTAACGAGATTAGGGATCTTGTTCCCGAAACTCGCACATTTTTACGTAGCACGCGCTCATCGTCCAGAGCTCATCCATTTGTGGTCGATTGCCCGGGGAATCGCACTACGCATTACAGAGAGAATTCGTTTTTCAGCCGAACGCTTCGTCTGTGGAAAAATTTACCTGCAGACGTGTTTCCTGTCTGTTATAACGTTGGAAGGTTCAAGTCAAATGTTCACAAACACTACTCCCTCTTTTCCCCTCCTCACAACCTATTTTCCTAGTTCTGGTACAATGCACTGCATATGTAGGGGTCATCCCCTGAGTAGTGGTCCAATAAAAAGCAAAAAAAAATCACATGGTCACATCGCTCTGGATTAACGGGTCATTAAATGATGCCACCCACTAGGCAATAAATACACAAACCAGCCAGTATTCCGAATGGAATAACAGTTACTGAATAATTTTTGAGTTCTCCTAGGCGAAAAATTAGCTAGTTGATGTAACTAATGGGAGAGTAATGAACTTCATCGCCGAAAAATCGGCTTGGGCAACCTGTCTTATCAGTGGATGACCCCTGCGTATGTAGAGTATCGTATTAAAACTTGAAAAATAGGTTATGAGAAGAAGAAAAGAGCGAGTGGTATTGATAAACTTAAACATCTTGACAGACATCTCGTTTCACTGACGAAGCCTTCAGCTAAAGAACGAATATTCTATTTAATGCATTGGAGTATTTATTGCACAATCGACTACGAATTGATGAGCCCTTGACGATAAATGTGTATTATGTAAAAAAATGTGGGTTTTAGCAACCTAGCTTGGACATAGCAAAAACCATTGTTGAAGTAATATAACAGAGTAACGCAGCCCACATTGCAGCGATGCTCCAGTGAGTTAATAGAGTTGAATATCCTATTTTCACCGATAAAACTTTTCGGTCTCTCTCCCTCGCTCCCTCAATCTTGCATACAGTCAAGTAACCTTAAAATAGACTTTGAGACGATGACCTAGACATTTTTGGCAGGATATACGTGGCATAAATAGTAAGGAGATGGAATGGAGCGAAATATGTCTTCCACTGTTTTGGATAACCCAGATGCTTCTTTTAAGATATGAAAAATTTACTTAGTCCAGCGGACATCACTTTGAATTTTAATTCCAAGAGCATCAAAAGCTTCCGATTCCTCAATATCTATACAATCCATGGGTACAGATTAAGCAGCATTCTAAGTCGTGCTGTTGCGTGAAATCGAACCTGCTTTTACGATTCTATTCGGAAATTGTAACAAGATCATTATTCAGCGAGTCATTCATATTTTGCCTCTTGATACCAATCTCCAATAAGCTTAGCCTATAAATGGATGTCATCTGCAAAGGTATGATAGTGTTGGAGGTTTGCCATAGAAGATCATTAATAATAAAAATAAATAGAGTAGGAGAAAGAACCAAGCCTTGCAGTACCTCTGATAATATCATAAAACTATTTGATATTAGCCGAGCGATATTATCACCGACACCAAAAGCAGTGAGGTTTGACTATGATGCAGCATGTCATACTCTACTAATAGTGTGACACCACTTTTCCAACAGATATGCCAGAACATCGGCCAGCAGTTAGCTTGTCTGCGGCGCTGCAAATGGTCTGATGCTTTTAATTTCTGCGTGAATGGGACTTTATTTGAGTGGAAGATTGTGAAATGGATTTACCTGTATTGTCAGCCTTATATGATGTTGCGACAACTCTACGGGGTGAATTATTCACGATTCACCAGTGACACCGTGTGGCTTGCTAGGCCACACGGTGTCACTCCTTGCTTAATAGTTTGAGCCTTCTAATTCCTCCTGTATGCAATTTCCCAATAGTCAATGGAAAGAAGGCTTAATGAGTTGGTAGGCAACAACAATTCGGGTGTTTATCAGCCCTCGAAAACCAGCAGGGAAATTAATTCCCTTTCCTGCGGTTTTAGGTTTACCCCACAACCAAAACGTTTCAGCAAAGACAGACACCTCAACTATGAGCAACACCGAGAGTTCTGCTAGGCAGAACCTCTTGGTAGCTCTGCTGATCCCCGTTCTGCCGATTTTAATCCTTGGCAAGAGTTTAGAATTCTAACACATTATAAGTCATGCAGTTTCCTAGGGTTTTATTTGCCACAACAAAAGAGAGGGAATCCTTTCCTTCTATGCCCTAGAAAGCAGAGTTTGCTGGTTTGCCAAGGCAAAAATACTCCCCAGGGGGAATATTTGGATGAAAGTGTATATCTAAATGCACGCCATAATGAGTCGTAGGATAGGTCTAATAGCTGAGAGCGCCACAGAATCGACTAGTTAAGATTGTCCGCCACACTAACAGATGCGATATTTTCACCAATACGTAGATTACGATTATACATACCTGAAGCGCTTCGAGACTCATAAAATTCTTAGCAGAGTAGGTCAATTATGACAACCATAGCCACCTTGTAACGCTCACAACGGTGTTATATATGTATGTAGTAAATTTTAAGTATTTGGACGCACTCCTCGGAAGCCATATTCGTAAATGACAAACACCCTCTCACTAAGTAAATGCCACTTCATATGGTAGCTGACAGCCTTGCCAGCTCGGTGTATCTGAAATTACTAAATGGGTAACACTTTCAGCGTTTTGAAATCTGGTAAATGCCTCATATTCAGCCTACAAATGCATGAGTCCAAAGCCCACTATTAAACACATGAAATCAAGGAAAAAAATTTAAATATTTATGTTTTATCAACATGGTAGTTTAGTATGTAAAATGTCAGTTTTATGTCAAATATTATAAGCTTCTGTTATACCTTTATTTATTTGGAGAGCAAAAAGAAAAGTACAGCAACTTATTATTGGCAGAGAAAAAGCAGAAACTTGTAGTTGTTGGACTAAAATAAATGGTATATTAAAACAACTACTTGGCCATTGATACAGCAGCAGCGAAGAAAAAATAAAGTATCCGACTTAAACTTCCAGAGAAATGTAATTGTTAAAAATGAATGACATTTTAAGGCAAGCAACACGTTGTTGTAAGAAGCAAAATGAAAAGTTTCACGCCATATAAGAAGTGTGTGTTTTTTTTTCATTCAATGAAAAATTCAATAATACAAGAATGAAAGAAATGTTATAAACATCAATTAAAATAACTTTACAAATATTAAATAAATCAATAGGGAGGTTTTTCTACAAAAATCTAATATTTACAATAAACAAAACTGATTGCACGATATAAAACAAGTAAGAGTGTAGTATATTCGGCTGGGTCGAATTTAAAATATCATTCACAATAGTCACGTTAAATCTGTTTATAACCAGAATATATTACAAATTTGAGCTAAATATGCTCAGATATTTACGGACCGATATCGGGGGAAAAGTAAACTCTAATGGAAACTTTCATGTAAAAATTGGTTTGGGTTATATCTCGCGCATATATGGACCGATATTAGAAATTTTCATTTTCTGTATTTAAGTAACCTCCTTTTGTTACTAGAATTATTTTTAAGCAAAAAAAAAAATGCTTCATGGAAAAATCGGTTTTGGATATAATTCAGGTATATATCGGAAATTTTCATTTTCATCTTATTTATTACCATAAATTATTTTCAGCAACAACAATTTATTTAAGTTTGCTTAAGCGACGCTTTCATGGAAAATCGGTTAATGCTATATTCCGGGTATATACGGTCCGATATCGAAAATTTTAATTTTTTGTGTTTTAAACCTCCTTTTGTTATCAGAACTACTCTTAAGCAAAAAAAAGTTAATTAAGTTCGTTTACGCGACATTTTCATTCAAAACTCTGTTTACGCTATATCTCGGGTATATATGGACCGATATTGGCCTTCTAATCGCCCAGCTCAATAATAATATTAAGCTTGAAGAAAACAACAACAACAACTGTTTTTCAACATTTTCATACAAAACTGCCCAAAAAAATTGCTTTTTCGGTATCTTTAATATTTCTCAGCTATACGTGAACCGATTTTACTGAATTTCAATAGCAAACCCATGAATCTATTGAGTAATAGAATGGTGGAAGAAAAAAGTTCTAGGTCTAATGGTTTTCTCAGAAGCGTATTTCAACTGCCGACAGACGGACAGAAGGACAGAAGGACGAACATTGCTTAATCGACTTCTCTATCAATTTTTATTAAGAATATATATATTTTATAGGGTCGCAAATGAAAATTGTAGAAATTACAAATGAAATCACAAATTTATATATACCCTTAACACTTTTGTGACGGGTATAAATATCATAAAAAATAAATATTTCTTATTTTTGCAGCAAAAGATCGTTTTATGTTATATAAAAAATTTAACAGTATTTATTTTCAATATTTCGATAACAATTTGTTATCATCGTCAGGAAAATTAATATGTTATTAAAAAATTTTTCAATTTGAAAAATTATTGACAATAATTATAAAATATGTATATAATATATAATATATAATATATAATATATAATATATAATATATAATATATAATATATAATATATAATATATAATATATAATATATAATATATAATATATAATATATAATATATAATATATAATATATAATATAAAAATAAAAATATGATTGCAACACGAAATTCTTGCTATATAAGGCCGTGTCTTCACGTGCCATCGACTTGAACATGGCATGAACATAACGTCGGCAGAGCGAATATAAAAAAAGTTCATGTTCTGTATGTGGCGAATACGTATGTTCGGACTTACCTTATCAAAGTGTTCAATTCGGCGCCATTTTGTGTATTTTTGTACGTGATGGCCAACTTCATGGCGAACATTGATGCTCAGCCATATGCTCGAGCATCGATGTCAGAGCATGAATCAAACATGGCCATGAGCGGTCCACATTAGCCACTTGCGATGTTCGCCATGGAGTTGTCGTATTGCTTAAGAATTCACGAAGCCAATTTTGGGAATTCCCAAAATAATTGTAACCACTTCGCTAACCGGCTTTTCATATTCGGTGCGCGTTATTGCCGTGGAACACGCATCTGAACTACATATTAACGGTCATTCGCTTTAGTATGAATATTGAAGTTGCCGTATTGCTTCTGAAGAAGTGGGAGATTTTGACGTTTCCTGAAGCCAACTTTGGGAATTTCGGAAAATCTGAGAATCGCATCGCTAATCGAATCGGAACCGGGTTTTCACATTCGGTGCGCGTTTTGGAACATATATCTGAACTTGAACTAATTAGCGATCTACTAATTTTGTGCTAAAATAACTCTGTTTGAAATGAGTTTCTAAATAAAGTTATTCATATAAGTTACTTAGATTGAGTAATTTATATGGTAGAAATAGGGAAAAGCTTTTAGCTCAGGGAATGTTTATTTTATAATTATATTCACCTTTTTAACAACAGGTTGCAGTAAGTTGGTCTCAGGTAAGTGTAATGAATTTACAATATTATCTTTCGGTAAAGTAGATATCCAGATGTTGATTCCGCTGACGTTATATGAGAAGTAATAATCAAAATTAAAAAATTCATGTTTCTGACCAGCAATGTGAAAAGTTCGGCTTTTGGAAAACCGAGTTTAAGACAAAAAAATTTCGATTTGTCAACGTAAGCAACATTTGGTACAGTGGTGAGTAATTTCAAATATAGTTACAGGTAAGTAAAAGAGTATAAAGGTGAGTATTGTTGTACACAAACCAAATATAAAAAGAGTGATAAATAGGTTTAAAAAGGATGAAATTTATTTAGAGTTTGTTTAAAAATTCATATTAGTAAATTATAAATAAAAATATATTGTCCAAATTAGTTTGGACAGAACTATTAACGGTAATTCGCTTTAGTGCGAAAATTGAAGTTGCCTTATTGTTTCCGGGGACGTGGGAGATTTTGGCAATTTCTGAAGCCGATGCGGGAGTTCAAAAAAAATCGCAGCGCGTTATATGGATAATTATCTGGTTATATGCATAATTTAAGAAGAAGCTTGAGCAATAGTGAATGAAAAATTTGACATTTGATATCGAAGTGTGTTTTTAGTTTTTTAAACTATATTAGGTAAAGAATTAATTTAGAAGTAAAGATTATTCTTTTAAGGGTGTTCCGCATCTATCGAAACAAATGGTAGTCAAAAGGGGCAAGAGCTGGGCTATAGTTTTTGATCGGTCTTGCTCATGTGGCCAAGCGTTGTTATAAGGGAAGATGATAATCGTTGATTATCTTCGGTACTGTTACGCTGCGTGTGTCTGACCTGATTTCAACAGCTCATAATACAAAATCATAATACAAAATGTGGTCACACCAAATACACAGCGTTTCCTTGGCGTCATGGATATTCAGCTTCGGGGTTGATTTGGCTGGTTGGTCTGGCTTTTCATATAACCTTGTTCACTTGGGATTAAATTAATGTATTCATTTCTCGTCACCAGTAGCAATACATGCAACAATAAATTCTTTTTTTTAGCGTTCAAGCATCATTTTCGACATGCAAAAGTATTGTAACAATGCGCTAAATGATTTGCAAAATATTTTTCTCAATTTTTTTTGTAATTTAATATAAAAAAAGTTAAAAATAGATTACTGTTTGTGTCGTAATTAATACCTTATAATTAAGTAGTTTGTTATCTATTATTTTAATTAGAAAACAAAAGTTCCCTTAAGTCTATAATCACACTTGCATTTGCAAGCCTGTTCTTTGTTTCCAGTGGGATTTTTTATTAAATTAGCATTAAATAACGATTTTTCAAATCGTTTAATATGCAAATACTTTTCGAAGATGTGCCTTTGTTTATTGAGAAATAAAATATAATTAAATTTTAAAAACTACACGATAAATAACATGGTGCTTGTAGACCAGATGTTTCGTGACAGTACATTTTGACATTTGAATGATAAGTCAAGCGTAATGAAAACTATAATATTATGCATATTTATGGTAAAAACTATTATTGACCTGTTCATGTAAAAATATTTTATTCTATATAATAAGCTTAATAATGCGCAAATTTGAGAATTAGAAAATTTACAATTTCTTTGAAAAACGGTTCATAAAATTTTACTTACATGCTAAAAATTTGTGGAATTTAATATAAGTCCCAAATAACAATTCCATGCCGAAAATTAAAGTCTAATTAAACAAAAAAAAATCGTTTTGAAAAAGCATTTTTGATTATATTATTTATATGTACACAGTTTACACAACATGAATGGGAGGAACGTATCGAGAGCATCTCATACAATTATTCCAGTCGTATAACTTGTTCGTCTTCTGTTAACTGCACATTCAACTCTGCTAATGAATATGTATATTAATTTACACTTTTATTCGATTGTTTAACAAAAAAATAAGCAAAATTTTAAATTTTATATAGGGAGTGGGCTGAGAGGGTGAAAAATTTAATAGCTTTTCCGATAAAATATATATTTTTCAGTTCAGTTTTCAGTGAAAAAGGATATCAGCTAATGTAGAATAACGTAGTTATTGCCCACAGAACAAAGAAACAGAATAATAGAATTTCATAATTTCCAGAAATTCGCAAATTGTATAGCCAGCGCATTCAGTCAGCACCCCAACATTTGAATGATGTAGTATAAGTGAACAACCCGAAAACAATCGTTAAACTCTAATTTGTTTGTTTGTATCTTATGGAAACGAAACTTACTGGATCAATCATCCACTTTTTTCAACCATGCGATATCAAACTAAAATAATTATCCTTTATTGCAACATAGTCAGAACTCAAAAAATTAGCTTTTCGTGTTAACAATGCAGAATTGTTAACGGTACTACCTTTTATATTGTGCTAAAACTTTATTCAAATTACTTTTAAACTGTTTCCTTTACGAGATATTTTCCAAAAACTTTTTCGAAGACTTATTTGGAAACGAAAAATTTGAAATGTGTTTTTCTCGAAACAAGCTTTTTTGCTTTATGACTAGATAATTATTCGATTTTTTTTAATTCCCTTAATCGGCTTCAGGAATCGCCAAAATTTCACACTTCCGCGAAAAAATATGGCACTAAATCGAATGGTCGTTAATAGTTCAGATACACGTTCCACGAATATGAAACCGCAGCTCCGATTCGGTTAGTGAAGCGATTTCGGGTTTTCTGCTTAAGGAAATATCGAAATCCCCTCTCGTCCCTCAGAAGCAATATAGCTACTTCAGTTTACGCTCTAAAGCGAATGGTAATTTTTAGTTCAGATGCATGTTAAACGGCATAAACGCGCACCTAATATAAAAACCGGTTCCACATCGGTTCGCAAAGTGGTTCCGTGTTTTTTTTTTGGGAATTTCCAAAATCGGCTTCGTAAATTCTCAAAATCACCTCACTTCCCCGGAAGCAATATGGTCACTGCAATTTTCACCCTTAAGGAACAACACTGTTTACATAGTTTTATATACCTGGATATGTAATAAGCACTCATATGGCATGGATTTCGAGTGTTGCAAACATATAACTAAATATACAAGTGAAAATAATATAAACGTGTTAAATAGAATTAATTTATTTCAATTAGTTCCCGGAATATCCAATTACCAGTCAGAATGTATATAAAACATCTTAAGAGTCATTGTAATTAAAAATCTAAATTAAAAAAAAAATACTCCAGAGCTATGGAAATATCAATATAAATTAAAATTTTAAGGCAAAATAACCTATGCCGGGTATAATATGAAAAAACTTTTAAACGCTGACGCCTCACTCCATGATAACTTTTCGCCGACACTGTATCTGTTTTTTTTTTTATAATTAGCATTCCCATAATTGAATTTATTCCCTGTAATACCGAAAAACGTTAGATGAATGTATAATTATTACGAGAGTGTAATTAATTTAACAAATGTTTTTGTTAACAAACACATTTATGACTGTTTTAACAATTTCCGTGATAATATTTGCTTCTTACTCGTAAAGGCCAAAGTACTTGTATATTAAAAAAATAATAATAAGATAAAAAAAATTAAACACAAAATATTTAAATAAATTTATGCTTACAAAATATATTTTAATTAATAAAGAAGAAAAAAATTGGATCATAATTTATTCTGTTATAAAGGCAAATGTCTTAACTTACCTTTTTACTTGCAGAAAAACAAAATCTGTAATTAGAAGAAGAAATGTTAGTATAAAGTGAGCAAGTGTGTAACAAACTCATGTACTCAAGGTTCTGTATTTATTTTATAGATTTTAAGCAAAGAGTCTAGACTCTAGAGTAAAGTAACTGATATCATCCTTATGGAGGTAAAATTGCCAGTTTCAAAAGCGGCTAATCAAAATGATTGTGTTTGGCGAATTAAATACTTACAACAAAGTTTAGTAATACTTCATAAAGCCAAATTATTTTCAAACAATTGAGATAATTAATACAGGGTAACTGGTAACAGATTTATATTTTCAAACTTTTTTTTTCATTCATTTATTTATTGAATCTTCACAAAGTGAACTAACAACAATAAGTATTCAAATCTTAATACTAAATACACAAAATTAAATTTTCAAACTTAAATAAAAAACCTAATAATTGACACAAAGTTTTACTAAGAGCATTAAACGATAGCATGGAAATTCGGATTTTATTTTTAACACCCTTCACAAAAATGTTAAGGGTATATATAAGTTTTTTGATTCCGTTTTTGGTTTGTACATACATATGTACATCGGGTTTTAGTTCAAGTTTTTCCTTTCTTAAGTTTTTTCTTTTTTTAAGAAGGCTTTTTTACAATACAAATCTGCTGTGATCAATAATTTTTGATTGAAGAAGTCAAGAGAAATAATAATCAAATCTTTAGCTGGGGGACAAACTAGCTGTTTTGTAGTCGCTACACTACTCACCAGCACCCACTGGGATTTGAACTCGGGTCATAACGTATCCTCATTTGCTGCCTTAACCACTCAGCCACCGAGCATTTAATTATTCTCTATCTATATTCATCTCATATTGAATCACATATGTATTTTGTTAATTGCCCACATTATTTGTACAGCGTTTGCTGTCTTAGAACTAGCGGTATTTCTTTCTTTTTAGTTATTAACATACATATTTTTGTATTTAAATAATTCTCCGTGCCCAGAGATGTAAATATTAATTTATTGAATTTTTGTTGAACTTTATAATTTTTTAAATTAAATTTTTGGTTTGTATATTTGTACAACGGGTTATATAGTATATAAATAAATGTACAAATCAAAAATTTTATTTAAAAAATTGTAAAGTTCAACAAAAATTCAATAAAATAATCTTTTTTAATAATCTTTTTTATTGATACATTTACACCTTTCAAACAAATGGCCATATAGACAGTTGGGAAACATAGAAAACAAGCTGCTTATAATATTTTGTTTGGCATCAAGAAATATTTATTTATTAAAAAATAAAATTAATTGGCTTTTTATACGCTAAATAATGTATAATATATATGCGGTGCGATAAAGCTCGAAACTATCTATCAAAGGGTAAAAGAAGAAATAAAATCGGTTAACAAATAGAAGAGGGAAAGAGATGTAAAATTTTGAGTTTGCTGATTTATATACAACATAGATAAGCAGTAATCGGCCTTGCTAAGTCAACATAACCATTAAGAATTATACCACTCAAATCCATGTCACCGTATGAAGCGGCGAAGTACATTGAGTGGTTTATATTCTATACCCATCACCATGCAATTCCCTCAAAAAGGGTAATGGAGCACACAAAGAAGAAGGCAGTTTGAAATATGATTACGGCATCGTTAGTTTATATGCCATAATATTATGTATTATTACTAAAAACAGCTTATTCTCGATTCTGTAATAGTTTGTTTCTCCATAAGCATGTTTTCGCTTGCATTACAGTAAATCTATTATTCCCACCTACCAATTTCCAAATATGGTTGTATACAATATTAGTACTCGTATTGTATGTAATTTATTTTTAACAACAATAGCTTTTGTTACACCTGTAGTGTGATTCTCTAACTTTTAACGATTCGATAATCGCAACTTTTGTCATTAAATTTCATCGCTTGCACTAGCGATTGAGTGATTCTGTAACTTAATTCTAACGATGCTAAACAGCTGTATTTTTCTGTTCATTCATATAAACAAAACGTGCCAGAAAAAAGCGAAAACCACAAAGAAGAAAAGAAAAAACAATAAATTTTTCCATAACAATATGTATACATATTGATTTTTATTTGTTGTGATTTTAGTTTTTAAGTGACAATAAATATTATTTAATTTGTAATAAGGTAAGTAAAATGAAATATGTGTCCATATGTTTCATTTATTTGTTTATATGTACTAATTTCTATATGTTCAGAATGACCACAACTAAGACTGGTGATAATCAATATAACTTTTTAAATTCATTAACTGTCAACTCAAAGGAATTGTCCAACTCCCGAAAAACACACTGATTATCCCTTAAAGCGTTCAAACATTTTACCGGTTTAAAAATTACACTGAAATTTTTGTTTTTGAAAATGTATTTAATAAATATTTTATGTATTTAATATATATAAATATTTTTTGTCTTAAAAATCTGATTGTAAGCACTTTATTTCATGGATGCACAATTTAATAAAAATACACTTTAACGATTGAATAAACAGCAAGAAAAATTTTGTCTTTAAGAAGTCGACAATCGGCAGTAAAATTAACAGCTGATTTTGATCGACTACGAATTTCGTTAAGAAAATGTTACAGAATAGCAAATACGATAAAATATCGTTATAATTATTTTAATGATTCGATTATCGTTATATAAGTTACAGAATCGCACTACTGAAATATTTGTTTTTATCGAATGTACACAAAGTTTATTCACATGTAACAAATATAAGTTTCCAGAATAAGCTTAATATTGTCAGCATTTTTCATTTTAGTTTTTGACATATAATTTTCTTTTAGTTTTGTTTTTCTTATGAAGAAATATGTGTTTTGTTTTTTATAACAAAATTTTTTTGTTTATCTAAAAAAAAGTAAAAAAGGAAAAGACTGCAAGTTAAAGTTGTGCAGAGATACATCCGAAGTGTTTGCAGAAATCTAAAGGTATGTTTGAATATTAAGATGCTGATATTTGTATGTATGTTATAATCAATAATACCATGACAACATCAAAAGTATTGTTGGCCAGCCATATTATTTATTTATACAATTATTGATGAAATAATTAAGAGTGTCTAATAGACACTAAAATCTATTGAGAACGAAGTCATTTGCACTTATGGGACCCCAACAATTTTTTGCAGATTAATTTTAATTATCTTATTTCATCAAAGTGTATTAAATGTTTTTATTTTAATTTATTTTCTCTATGTACTTGTATATTACATGAATAAGTCATGTTATAAATAAATAAAACAGTGTTGTTTTTCATGAAACGGCCTCTTTTCAATTAATATGGCTGGTTATGACCTAAATATGGTTATATGCCAATAAGACTGTTTGTGACATTAGTATGGTTGTTTAATGAAAGTAATATGTTTGGTTGGCATAATGACATGGTTAGTTATGATATTAATATGGTATACAAAACTATAGCTTACAAAACTATGGTGACCCATATCAATGGCTTTTAAATATAACAATATAATATTTTCAGTACCAACCATATAATTCAACAATAGTATGTTGCCCGCAGAATATTTTCATATCAACCATATATATTTTTATACGTGAGCTTATTCATATACAAACTAAGTGTTCTCTTTGTAGAGACCACTGTCCACTGACACAGGCTATTCTGTATTTTTCGTATGTTCTACTATTTCTATACCTTTCACAAAAATCTAAAGGGTATATATAAGTTTGTGATTCCGTTTGTACTGTCTACAGTTTTTATATGCGACCCTATAAAGTATATGTGTATATCCTGAATCAGAATTAATGGAAAAGTCGATTAAGCGATGTCCGTCTGTCCGTCCGTCCGCTATTGAAATACCGTTTCTGAGAAAACCATTAGACTTAGAAACTTTTTTCTTTCACCATTCTTTTACCCCATCGATTTGCTATTGAAATTCAGTAATATCAGTTCACGATAGCTGAGATATATTCAAAATTCCGAAAAAACCCATTTTTTTTTTGTAATTTTGTATGAAAATTTTTATTAAAAAAAATTTTTTTGTTTTGCTTCAAACTTCACACACTCATTAAGCATGGTGACTAAAACGCAAAAAAAAATGTTTCAGATATCGGTCCATATATACCCGAGATATAGCCCAAATCGGGTTTTTCATGAAAATGTCGCGTAAGCGAACTGAAACCACTTTTTTTTGCTCAAAAGCAGTTTCGCTTATGAAATATGGAAAAAGAAAATTTCCGATATCGGTCTATATATACCCGAGATATAGACTTAACCGGTGTTTTCAGGAAAATATCGCGTAAGCAAACTTAAACAACTTTTTTGTGCTCAAAAGCAGTTCTGGTAATGAAATAAGGTTATATAAATATGGAAAATGAAAATTTCCGATATCGGTCCATATGCACCCAATTATAGCCTGAACCGATTTTTCCATTAACATTTTTTTTTTTTTTTTTTTGCTGAAAAGCAATTCTCGTTATAAAAGGTTACTAATATACAGAAAATAGAAAATTTCGATATCGGTTCATATACTATAACCGAGATATGGGTTAAACAAACTTTTCCATGAAAGATTTCTTTTTTGGAATAGTGATTACAAGGCAAACACATTTTTTCCCCGATATCGGTCCATATATATCCGAGCATAATTAGTTCAAATTTGTAATATATACTATACATACACGTGACTATCGTGAAGGGTATTTTAGATTGGGCTCAACCGAATATACCACACTCTTACTTGTTTATTCTATATAATAACAAGCATGAGTCTTTCAAATAAATAAAGAATTTAGTTAATGCCCTACATACGAGTATATCTTATTTTATTGCGTTTCAACAACAACTCGCTTTTCGTTATTAGGAATTTAGTTTAACGTTTTAGGAACTCAGTTCAGTGTTCCAAACCTTCCTAGCAGAGGTGTTCATCGAAATATTTTCACTGAAGGCAACGTGAATGCTGTGCAGTAGTGTATTAAAATAACGAGTGATTTTTTTGCTATTATCTTTTTGGCAACACTAGTTTTGACAGCTCACGCACGTTTTGTATCTTGTGTCACTGTCAAACATCTTCAGTTTGGTCTATAATTTAATCATGAATCGTCTTACAAACGAACAACGCTTGCAAATTATTGAATTTTATTACCAAAATGCGTGCTCTGTTAAGAAAGTTCATCGCGCGCTTCTTCCATTTTATGGTCAGTTTAATCGACCTACTGAGGCTTCTATTCGGGCTATTGTAAAAACATTTCGCACCAAAATTACATTGTTGGACATTAAACCACCAACACGCTTACGTAGAGTGCCAACTGAAGAAAATATCGCAGCCGTATCGGCCAGTGTTGGTGATGACCGTGAATTATCGATTCGGCGCCGTTCGCAGCAATTGGGCCTCTGTTACTCCACTACGTGGAAAATTTTGCGGAAGGATTTGGGTGTGAAGCCTTATAAGATACAGCTGGTGCAAGAATTGAAGCCAAACGACCTACCACAACGCCAAATTTTTGGTGAATGGGCTCTTGAAAAGTTAGATGAAGATCCACTTTTTTATCGAAGAATTGTGTTCAGCGACGAGTCTCATTTCTGGTTGAATGGATACGTGAACAAGCAAAACTGCCGTATTCGGAGTGAAGAGCAGCCAGAAGCATTGCAAGAGCTACCAATGCATCCACAAAAAACAACCGTTTGGTGCGGATTATGGGCTGGCGGCATTATTGGGCCGTATTTCTTCAAAGATGATGCGAATCACAACGTTACTGTGAATGGTGAGCGCTACCGTGCGATGATAACAAACTTTTTTTTTGCCCAGAATGGAAGAGCTTGACTTGCATGACATGTGGTTTCAACAAGACGGTGCCACATGCCACACAGCACGCGAAACAATGGACCAATTGAGAGGCGAGTTCGGTGAACAGTTTATTTCACGCTTGGGACCAGTCAATTGGCCGCCCAGATCGTGCGATTTAACGCCTCTAGACTATTTTTTGTGGGGCTATGTTAAGGCTAATGTCTATAGCGACAAGCCTGCTTCGATTGACGCACTGGAAGCCAACATTGCCAATATTCTTCGCGAGATACCGGCCGAGATGTTGGAAAGAGTATGCCAAAATTGGACTAAGCGGATGGATCATTTGAGGCGCAGCCGCGGCCAACATTTGCATGAAATAATCTTCAAACATTAAATTATATCGACCCAACTATCGATCCAAATAAATATTTCATGCATTTTTCTGAATTTTATGTGTTTTTTTTTTTTTTAATTTCCGATAGTTCTTATAAAATCACCCATTAGATCCATCTGTGTCAACTCGTCGTTGTTGCGACATATCTATAATAATATTGCAAATAACTTTAAGGATGAAAGTCAAGATGCATAAATACCAAGATGAGATGACTACTATGCTTAAGCATGATAGGTTTTATTTGAGCTGTTCTGTAGCTGTTCTTGAATTTTTTATATATGTTTGCAAAAGCCAACTCTAATTTAAAGAAGCTTCGCAATAGACTCATATGTACTATACATACAATAACATTTAGTCACTCCTAATTACCTTGTGATCAAAGCAAAATATTTTTTTAATCTTGTGATTAGTATGTGAATAAAAATGAATTATTGCTTTTAATTTCGACAAATAAAAAATATAATGCAAACCACCAGTAGTTAAATGCGAAACTGCGAACTGAAGTAACGTCACGCCAGCCAGTAGAACAAGAAGATTCCTTTGAAAGGCCTGCACACATTCAAAAGATTTTGGAATTCATTAGCTGAGCAGATATGTAGTCTTAATGCAAATGTGAATGGTGAATAATTTAAATGCAGACAAATAAATTGTAAATGCGAGTACAAACAAAACGAAAAAAAAAACTAAATAATTGTATGAATAAATAATAAAATGTGCAGATAGAAAATACACATATAGAAGCGGAAAAAAAGAGTACTCTGACTTATAAAACATAAATAAATTCAAGCAACAACCGGACGCACGTGTTCAATTTGAATTCAAAAAAAAATTTTTGTTTTTTTGTTTTTGGCGCAAAATAACGATAAACAGCCAACAATCAAAAAATCAACATCAGCAACAGAAGCAACAAAAATAATGTTACTTAACACAACATACTCGTACATATGCAGGAAAATATATATTTATATGTACATGCATACGAGGGTGGATTGATATTGAAGCTAGCTAGCGATAGATGACAGGACAAACACATTTTTTTTTTTTAAATTACGATCTGTCAAACGTCAGCTGTTAAAACTTCACCCAAATTAATCGATTAGTTTATTTGTTGTAGCCGTTTGTAGTAAGCAACTTTGTGTTTCTTGAAAAATGGAAAAAAGTGAATTTCGTGCAGTGATTAAACACTATTATTTGAAAGGGAAAACGGCGAAAGAGGCAAAACAAAAGCTTGATAAACATTACGGTGAGTCTGCTGCGTCAGATTACATGGTAAAATATTGGAATGCTGAATTTAAATGCGGACGTTAGGCCCACAAGCACTGCAACAATACCATAAACAGGAAGGCTAAAAGTGGTGGCTACTACAGAAAATATCAAGAAAATCCTCGATATCGTTATGAATGATCACCGAGTCAAGTTACGTGAGATTATTAAAATGGTAAACATATCATATGAACGTGAGTTCAATATTTTGTATGATGAGTGCAGCGTTTGCTCAGTGTCGAACAATAACGTGTTCGACATACCATCTCATAGTGGTGTTTAGATATAATAATAAGCCTAATCCTCAGCTTGTTGGAAAATAATAAAACTCCACACGCTGAAACATGCCCAAAAAAAATGGCACACAGAGCCCACATGCCTTCGATCAAGGGATTTGTGGCCGCATATTAACTCTAAGAGAACGTGGGAGCTATGAAAATTGCCCAGATCTCACCTGAAATTCAGTGTAGCAGCCATCCGCTGCTCCTTGTGAACATCAACATGGAACGCCACACTAAAAGGAGGTTTCCACCTTTCCTCTTCTACACCCTCCTCTCCTACCACTATACCCCAAAAGCTTCTATTTTTCACCTATAATCCTACACTTTTCAGGCTAGCACAAATGGAACTAGGACCCTTTTAAGCAACTTTTTGGAGAATCTAGCTGCCTGTCTAGCTAACCTAACCTAAACGTAATCCCGTTGATTTTGGCACAGTGAAATCGGCTGGCAAGATTATGGGCACCGTATTTTGGGAGGCACACGAAATATTCCTCATCGGTTATCTTGAAAAAGTATACTCAATCACAGGAAAGTATTATTGTGGATTATTGGATCCATGGTGCAATTATTAGGTGGCAGCATTAGAGTTGCTGTACTAGATACATAATATTTTGTTTGTTTAAAAATTCCACCATAATGTCAAAAACATGTTTACAAAACAGAGGAAAATGAAGAAAAAATGTATATAAAGAAATTTAATTGTGTATTATTACTTTCATAAACTGTTTTTAACGCATTTTAAGCAATTAGATTATTTTTGAAGCGAGGAAAGTCGATAAGCAGTAGAATTTTTCTTTTTACATAGCATACAGCAACGCATATTAAGGAATTAAAATATTTTTGAAATCTTTTTTATTGTTTCTTTTGCACATTTTCAAATTGTTTAAAATATTATTTTTTCACTTCACTTTGTATAAACATAAACAGCTTCTACGCAATTAAAATATTTTTGAAAACTTCTTTATCGTTTTTTTTGCACTTTTTCACTTTTTCTTTCTTTTTTTTTTTTGCACGATTAAACTATTATTATTTTTTCACTTCACTTTGTGTAAACATAAACAACTTTTGACACTACCGGTCGTTTTAAATAAAAAATTGTCACCTGCGCTAGTGATGCCACCTGGTTAATGCACCTTGATTGGATCAATTGATTGATACAATCAAGAATAACCGACCACATTTAAAGAAGAAAAAAGTGCTCTTTCTTCAAGACAAGGCATATACTTCAAATTTGTTTATCATCCACCTTATAGTCAAGATTTAACTCCTAGTGACATTTTCCTGTTTCCAAACTTGAAAAAATGGTCCGTAGGAAGAAGATTCATCCCCAACGAAGAAGTGATTATCGAAACTAACGCATATTTTGAGGGTTTCCAAAATCGTATTATTCAGATGGATTAAAAAATTTGGAATATCGTCTAACTGCTCGTAAGTGTATTGGGCTAAAAGGAGATTATGTTGAGAAATAATTGTTTTTTGCAAAAAAAAAAAATCTACTTAGGTAGCTTCAATATCAATTCGCCCTCGTAAGTATGTATTGTATATAGAAAAATGTTTGCGTATAATTTCTGATCGTGATGATGACTGAGGCAGCACCACCTCAAACCACTGCCGCCGCCGTAACCACACATGTTCGCCAGAGAACTGCGGAAATCATTTATGGCATTTTTACATTCATGCAGCAGGCAAACAAACGAATTTTAATATTTTTGGGAAGTGATGAAGCAGTTGTAGTCATCCAAGCAAACGATAAGATTGCACTGAAACCTAAAAAGAAATAAATTAAAGAAAAAAATATTTGCATTTAAAAGAAACGCCATAAAATTGCAATTAACAAAAGTATCTGCAATCGTTAGTGAACTGCCACAATTTGGCAGGGCCCGCCAACAAAACAAACCACCCATATTGTCGGCAAAAGCAACTGCTATAAAACTTTTTTGACAAGTCTGTCTCAATTATTTATTGTGGTGCCGCAACAACTGAAAAAGGAAGAACAGTTCAGCGTATATTTAGCACTTCAAAGCGTCCAGTTAATGCTGGCTTCCAAAAAAAAAAATGTGTAGCGATTAAACAGCTTCCGTATAAGATAGGCAGGTGAAATTGAATTCATTAAAATAGTTGCCAACTTAAATATCTTCATTCCGAGGTATGTATGTCAGCAAGTAAAATCTCCAAAATTTATTACAAATAACATGCCACAGATAAAAAAAACATTATTGTGGAAACCCCGCTGGAGAGATGAAAATGGACACTAGGACACAATAAAACAGGTCATAGCTAGCCAAAGCGGGATATATTTCAGATATATAGTCATTCATTTTTTCAAAAGACTACAGGTTGATGGCACAGTTTGGAAGCATACAAATTGGCCACACTAAGGTACCTCTTTTTGGACGAGAAACGTAGTATGCAATTTATAACCCATAAAAGAAGGGATATATCGCGATTGCTGCTAGTGCCCTAATAAGTGGACACTACACAGAACTAAATTTAAGTACTTTTTAGCTGATTTTAGTACGAGTCGTACTAAAAAATGTAAGTACGAATAACAAACAAGTGTAATTAAAACAAGGAAATCCTTCGATATCTTAAAATAAATATAAAATTCTTGAATCAAATACAGAATTCCTGAACCATGTCAAAAGCCCTAAAGAAAACAAAGACACAAGTACATAAATGTGAAGTAATTGCTGCGAAATAGGAATAAAATGTTCTGTAAGTAAAAATTAGTTTTTTTTACTTCTGAAATATTATTCTAGCATTCTTCTTTTTGAGTTTTTATTAAAATGACGGAATAGTTAAATGTTTGAAAGTTTTTTTTTTAATTTTCGAAGACTACTGTTGATTAGGATAACTTATATGAAATGTCGACATATACGAGGGCGGAATATCGAAGCTACATAATTACATGCATTATTTTCAAACTTTTAGCTCAATACACTTACTAAGACGATATTCCAGTTTTTGTAGAATATCTGAATAATACGATATTGGAAACTCCTCAAAATACACGCTAGTTTCGGTAATCACTTCTTACTTTGAGATGAATCTTTTTACTGCTAGCCATTTTTTCAAGTTTGGAAATAGGAAAAAGTCGCTAGGAGTTAAATCTGGACTATAAGATGAATGATCAGCTAATTCGAAGTGTACTTCACGTAATTTTAGCATCGTATCTAATGCTGTGTGAACCAGTGCGTTGTCTTGAAGAAATAGCATTTTTTTCTTCTTTAAATGTGGTCGGGATTTCTTGATTGCATAAATCAATTGATCTAATAATGCATAATAATACTTCCCTGTGATTGCAGATCCCTTTTCAGGATAATCGATGAACAATATTCCGTGTGCATACCAAAATACAGTGGCCATATCCTTGCCAGCCGATTTCACTGTCTTCACCTTTTTCGCAGCACTTTCACCAGCTTCCAGTAGTGTAGTGTTATACCCACGTTTCATCAACAGTTATTAATCGACGCCAGAAATCAACAGGATTACACTTTATCATGTCCAAACTCCGCTGTGAAGTGGTCTGTCGAACTTATTTTTGTTCGACACTGAGCAAATGCGATGGGTATCTTACCGATAGCTTTTTCATATGTAAATGTTAATGCAAAATGTTGAACATATGTTCATATGATATGTCTACCATTTCAACAATCTCACGTACCATGACTCGGCGATCATTCATAACGATATCGAGGATTTTCTTGATATTTTCTTCAATATCCACCTCTTTTGCCCTTCCTGTTCTCTTTCGCCGTTTTCCCTTTCAAATAATAGTGTTAATCACTGCACGAAATTGTTGGGATATAAAGTTGAATGCTTGAGAATATCTTTCAAAAATTTCCAAAGTCTACTGATGATTAGGGTAGTTCCTATGAAATGTCGACATATAGATAGCTGGGAAACATAGAAAACAAGTTATTTATAATTTTTTATTGGTATAAATGTTAGAGGCTAGAATATCGAATAAAAACATAATTGTTTGGAATTTACCAACCTGAAATTCCGTAACTTTTTTTACACACGGTTCTTATGGGAAACTGAATTTCCGTAAGAACTTCGTACTGCCCTTCATACATTTATTTGCTAACGGAATTTTTGAAAGTTGACTATTATTATTAATAAAATATATTTAAAAGAAATTTAAAAGAAAGAGGAAGAATTGTTTGACGTATATTTGGACGATGAACATAACATGAGGTAATTTTTTACATATATACATATCATTGGTCTCATGTAGAAAGGCCCTAACTAAAATAATTACAATTTTACAGGAGAAGGAAAAATCTTAATAGAAACTATGTAAATAGGTACATCTAAAAGTAACTTTTTTGCTTGTAAGAGCGATATGTATGTAATTATATCATTAAATCTTTGTGTGAGACGTAGTAGAATCCCTAAAAGGGCTCAAATCATGGAAAATGCGAGTTAGGGCCTTTCTACGTGAGACTAACGATATATATACCTTTTCTACCCACTCTACAAATTATTTTTCCGTGTAGAAATAAATGTATATGAATATTTCCAAACGTTAATTTCCGTAAGAACTCCGTACCGGCCTTGAAGTCGGAATTGCCTTAAATTATTTTAATTGCGTTATTAAGTTCAGTAAAATTTTTTGCTTTCATTTTCTACATCTCTTGCTTGACATAAACCGATAAAACAACTCCTTGAGGAAACTGTAGCTGGGACTTTTGGTTGAAGTTCCACCATAACCTTTATCACTATGTGTGCAGTTGCTCCAGCTTATTGGAACCAAATGATGTTAAAACGCTACTTTTTTGGCACAGTTCCGAGTAAAAAAAAATGTTTCTACATCTTTATGTACTAACATAAGGTTATTACATTTTGTTTTATAGCTGGACTCATTAGTTACCCTGTATAAATTTTCTATCATCCACTTTTCGTATTATTTTTTTAATAATTAAGCTACGTGCACACGATTGTCAAATCTTACAATATTGCCAGTAAAATTGTCTGAAAATGTATTACAATCGTGTGAACTTCCAATTTTTAACTTACAACGTTATCAGAAAAATTATTGTCAACCAATTGTAAGATGATAATGTTATCAGGCATCTGACAATCGTGAGAACACTATTTGTCGGCATTGACAGATAATTGGCTGGTATTGTAAACTCAGTTTTAATTGTCAGATGTATAAAACTAATGCACCTGACAATGGCATCATTGTCAGAAAAAAGTTCGATGGGCAACACTGCCAAAGAGATCGTTGTTGATATACATAAGTGGCAATGCCTTACAACATGTCTGACAATTATATCCATCTAACAATTTGACTACCGTGTGAACTGACAATTTTTGTTGTCAGATGAATTATTTGTCAGACCATAGTCTGACAATGAAATTGTAAGATTTTCTTACGATCGTCTGAACACACAATTTACTTCTGCAGGACAATTTTTCATTGTCAATGCATTGTCAGCATGTTGCCAAATCTTACAATATTGTAACATCCGATAACAGTGTGTACATAGCTTTACTCTAAAATTCTTTAGTATACATTTTTCTCAACAGGTGCATTAAGTAGCAAATGTTATGCGTAAATAGCAATTGAATGAACAAATATCGTTTAGTTTTAATATTATTTGATCTATTATTCAATTCAAGTGAAAACAAATGCTAAACGTAAATGGCGTTTCAGTGCCATCGGCTTACAAAAAGGAGACACAATTCAAAAACTCAACACTTGACTTTTAGTCTGTATTCTCACACAACGACTCGTTTTAAACACTTGTAATCTGGGGAGGAGCAAAATATTACATAATGAGACAACAATTCATTTTTAATTAATTTTAAAAAATACAAAAAATCATATTCAACACCCGCTGTTAAAAGCTTTTGTGTTTTTTTCACTTAATTTTTTATTTATTGCATTTTTACACAAGAAAGCTGTAGACCCAAAAATGCTAATGAAGATGATATTGATGATCACTTCTCGCTCAATCGTTTAAATTGTTTGATGAATGATGAAAACAGCAACAACAGCGATACTGACAACAATAGACCAGACACGGGCAGACGATTGTCAGCAGCAGATATTTGCAGGTGTTCGTTTTATCACCAGCATGACAATAAAAACAAAACTCAATAAAATTAATTAATTCAAACAACAATGCGTGAATGTTGCAAGTGCACAGCTGAGAGACTGTTTCCGTAAAAGGCAAATTTTTTTAAATTTTCAATTTAAAATAGAAAATCTACAGTTTAGCAAATCTAAATTATGGATTTAAAAGACAGTTAAACCAATTAAAAGCAAAGCAATTAAACTTCGCAGAATATGAGGAAAGATTACTGTGAAATGGTAAGAAAACTACTGACAACTTTACATTTTTATCGGAAAGTTATCGGGTGTTTTTAAAGCTATCAGAAACTTTTTTTTCAATAAAAAGTGATTGATAACTTAACTTTTATGAGGCAAAGTTGTCGAAAATTATATTTTAATTTTCGAAGGTTTTGATTTTGTTTATACAATACATCGATTAGTATTTTTTTTTCTCTCTAATAGGCTTTTTCCACTGAACAACATCTAACATCAGTTTTTGAAGATGATAACACCTTCCCATAGGAAATACATTATACTAAAAGACAAAATTTTCCAACATCTTTATAAGCTTCCTTACTCATGTTATTCCATTCAACATCTTTCGATTATTTCAGTGTCACCACTAGAAAAGTGGCAATAATGTCGATTATTCTTGTGGCATCACTGAAAATACTTCATTTGATTTAAAAGGAATTAAAAGAAATCATAATTTATTTATTATCTGCCGATTGCTTAAATGTGTGTTTTCTTCCTTAAATTTTCTTTTATGTGCCCTACATTCAATCTTCATCAGCCTTAAATGCTATAAGAATTATCGACAATAATAATCCGCACGCAGGCTATATAAGAAACACATTAATCAACAAAAAATTTCATTGTCATTGTAACATTAGTAGGAATGAATATGCAGACTTAGTTGCAAAAAACTCCCCAAGATCACCACCTTTTTATACAGATAATCTCAACCAAAATAACATTTTAAAACATCTTAAAAAGGGCTTTATCCGAAAAATCAATAGCCTCTCACACTCATCCAATTGGTATCAAACTGTAAACAATCAAAAATACAACACCAATCTCTATATCAAACATCATACAAGCCAGCTAAATAGACTGTAGATAGTAAAATTTTTAAGAATCCGTCTCGGACATACTAAATATACTCATGGTATCCTATTAAACATACATAACATACCGAAATGCACTTGCAATATACCTCGGCCCACAACCCCCGAACATGTTTTATCACACTGTCGAGATTTAAACTTCTTTAGACAAAAGATTTTCTGTAACAAAAATTCACTTTCTCTTATTTCAAATCCAACGGTAGAAAATATCCAAATTATTTTTCAATTTCTTAGGGAATCTAATATTTATAACTTTATTTAAACCGCCTTAACAAAATAACCAAACCCAAATCGAGCTTAAGGCCTGAGTTGCTATAGCTCTACTTCCTAACAATTTTAATTTAAAGTTAATTTATAATAAATAAATATAATCCCCTTTTCAACTTGATTTTTTCGAAAAAATGTTGTATGTTTGTTAAATTGTTTGAAAATTGAAATAATACTATTTTTGATTGGCAGTAGATGTTAGATGTGATCAATGTAAACAAAGTTTCATATTTTCAACATCTTCCATGCGTTTCATGAAGATGTTGAAAAAGTGTAAAAAGTCTATAAAACAGATTGGTGATGCGCCAACTCTTATAGCGAAAGTGATTAGTAACTTGAGAGAGCTTTTATTTATGAACTTCTTAAGGTTTCGACAGCTAAAGCTGTCCACCAGAACCAGAAAGTTAAAGTTAAGATAATTATAACGATAACTTTATTTACAGATAAAAAGTTATCTTTTATTTCTACAAAAAATCGATCTGTAAATAATTCTTTCAAACCAAAAATCATCAATATTTCAACTTTATTATACAACTGTTAAATAAATTTACCTCCGCACCTGCTTTTACGGCCTCATCTGATGATGGACCAAAGCCACGCAGTAAATTATTCACTCCTTTGTGTGGCTTACCAAGCTCATACAGGTCGCAACTTTTCGCTATAAGTTTGTAGCCTTATAGATGAGCCCCTTTCTTAAAAGTTCGCGCCTTCTAATCCCTCCTGCATGCAATTTCCCAACATTCAATGTAAGACAAGGTTAATGAGTTGGTAGTCCGAAGCTCATTAAGAGCATCAGCCCTTAACCAATTCACCCGTCTAACCATCACTCCTGGTTCCTTAACACTCAGGTATCTGTTGCAAGACAACATTACTGCGGGGAGTGTTAGCCCCGGAAAACCGGCATGCACCAAAGTTATCAGCAGATCAATATATGTTCCCCTTTCGGCGATTTTAGATTTCAACCACAGCCAGAACGTTTCAGCCAATCAGGCGCACGGCAACCATGATCAGCACCGAGAGATCTGCAAAGAAGAACCTCCCCGGGGCTTTGCTGATCCCCGTTCTGCCGATGTTAACCCTTCGTAAGGATTTCTGAAATTCTTAACACAACATAAGTCAGGCGGCTTCCTAGAGTTTTGTTTGCTACAACAAGCGAGGGACTCCGTCATAAAAAAAAACTTGACTTTTAACCGGAAAATGAAAACTAATTGCTCGTAACTTTGTTGTGAAAAAGTCGTCTATAAATAATTAGTACTTTCACATATAAATTGTTCTTCCAAAACAAAAATTATAAGTTAACATAATGTGATATTAAAATTTGACGAATTATTGTTGTGTTGTACCATTTCTTAATTATTTATTTAATTTTAAATTCATTTGTTGTGATGTCCAGTTTTTTAGATTAAGATAAATAACATGAAAAAGAAACGAAGCATCCGCCTGCTTAAATAAAATATGCTCTTGAAGATGTTCGAAAAAAGCGAACGAAACGTCGAGTAAAAACTCATAAAATTGTTTTTAATTTATTTAAAATTTAAAACAAAGGTTTGACCAACATTAGCCCGTAGGAAACCGCTATTGAAACGTAAAATTATCCATATTTCAAAATTATGATAGAATAACCACCAATAACTTAGGGTCTGTTTCACGATTTCGAATGTTAACTTTCGCAAACATTTGAAACGGCCAAGAAAAGCATTTACAGCTCAAAAATAAGTTTTTTCTTATAAGATGACTTTTTGCTCCGTTTCCTCACACTATGTTGCTTTTCCGCTTAAAACTATATAGGAAATAGGAGCCCTCACCATTCAAAATGCTTGCGAACGTTAAGGTTCAAAATCGTGAAACAGGCCCTTAACTTTTCTGTAAAAAAGTTAACGATAACTTACTTTTCTATACCTTTCTTACAGAAAAATTATTTTTGACTTTACTATTCCATCGAAAAGTTTCTTCTAGGTCACAGTTTACATTTTTTAACTTTAGTCGCTGTAATTCCTACTGAGTTGGTGGAAAGGGAGGGAGGAATTGAAATGGGTATAACAGTGATGCCAGAAACTTTTGTAAGAAAGTCTTCACTTTTCTCAAAAAAATAAATCTTAATTTCTGATCAAAATAAATCTTAAAATGTACTTTGGCCTTTTTTATACCAAATTATTCTAACAATACAAGAAGACAACAACAAAGATTCAACTCAATCAAATTTCTTTCCAAAATAAGAAGTACATGTATGTAACTCGGTGGCATTTTTGAGCGACTTTATTATTATGACATTTTCATCAATGAATAATCGAGTCAGCAACAAGTTAAAATTTAATTGCCAATTTCCGGAAAAATATGGTATTCGTGCGTTCAGAGGTTGTCTCGTATGTACTGATGGTAGTTAAACAAGTAAGAGACTGGAGCATCTTTATGCCCCAGTATCAGAGGAGCATCAGTTTTAAGCTATATGATGAGTGTAGCGTAATGAAGGCTGAAATTACAGCTATTTTGAGAGCAGATAACTGCTGGAGGTACTATAGGGTATACGCAGGGCTGGGCAAAATACTCACTTTAAGTATTTCAAATACAAGATACAAAATACTTTCAAGCTGCGTATTTTAAATACAAAATATATACAACTAAAAGATACAGATACATTTTTGTATTTCGATCTCATAAGAATATACCTCTCTGGTTTTAGATACATATTTTATTTTACATATGCACGTAAACTAAGTTATGTATAGTCACCTGAAACTTAAAAGGACGTAATTGGCAAAATATTGATAGCCTATTAAAATTTTCGGTAAAATAAGTATTTCCTTTAGTAGACTCACCCGACAAACAGGTCCTGAGGAACATAAGCTGCTGCCAATCTCTATAAATGCATAAAAACAATAAAATCCTCATCTTTACTGCAACCACTACTTCTTCGGCTGCATTCACGTTTGGTTTCATGTTTTTTGTAATTTTTCTCCAAGGTATTTATTGCAAGGTTTTTAATTCCTTGCCTCTCTTTTAATGAGATGCTTTTTGGTAATTAGCGCATTTTGAAACTAGGGTGGAAACATGATACCTCTTTTTGCTTCACGTGTCAGCATGAGAAACTCATGAAAGCTCTTCATTAATTTTGTTAAAATACAAATGAAATGCCTCAAATTTTTATATTTCCAGTCGATCTAATCTGGTTCTCACAGACAGTAAGGTAGACAAAAGTTTTTCGTAATAACAATTATTTCCCTGTATATAATCCAAAACGTTGGAAAAAAGTTGGAGACGAATATGTGGAAATTCTTATTGATATCACCTGATTAGTGTAAAATCAATTTGCTCTGAACAAAACAATTGAAAGCAAAATTGCAGTTTTGCAAAATGATAAACATTTTAATGGTCGTAGTTTCTAGCAATTTTAGCTTTTTTATGAAATATCTTATTTTGAATTTACTATAATAAGTAAATGTATTTTGTAAAAATGTATTTTTGAGTCACATGTATTTGAAATACAAAATACAAAATAATTTTAAATTATGTATTTGAAATACAAAATACTAAATACTTTCAGGTCGTGTATTTGAAATACAGATACAAAATACGTATTTGTATTTCAAATACGTATTTCAAATACAAGTATTTCAAATACTGCCCAGCCCTGGGTATACGGGGTGAATATCCGAATCTGTACTGATAGTAAAGCTGCTTTAAATTCGCTTGTGGATGTCTATATGACGTCCAGGTTGCACAGTGGACAGTCCGGAAATATTGTGGCGGATGAGCTGGCGAAAGCCGGGGCTCGTCTACAGCGAGGGGACATTGATACGATGGTAGGAGTCTCGCTTAACAGATGTAAGAACCAAGTGCAGCGTCATAGGAGAGATAGTCTGGTGAGGTTACCTGCCGAGTAGCAAGGCTAACATGGCCTGCGTATGATCGTAGAAGAAAGGTTGCGTACCTTAGTGGCAGTTATGACAGGACATTGTCACTTAAGGACGTATGCTAGGAGGTTAAATCTTCCATTTAATGATTTATGTAGAAGTTGCGAGGATTAGGACGAGGAGGAAAGTGTTAAGCACTTCCTCTGTCGATGCCCGCCTCTCTGTTCTATGAGAGCGCTGTATCTAGGCGGACCGATGCTACATGGGCTGGCAGATATATTGGAATGCCGAGTGAACGGCCTGGATTCCTTTATCCGGCTTTCGGCTTGGTTTATATCTGAACCGTCGGAGAAAGTGTAAGTCTCATAGGCTGCACTTCTCGCTCAGGCAACACAACGTGGCCAAAAAGACCCAAGTGGGCTGGTTTCATGAAACTGGTGGCCTGTACAACCTAACCTAACCTAAGAGTGTCGTATATTCAGCTGGGCCGAATCTAAAATGCCCTTCATAATAGTCGCGTAAATACATGGTCTGATCACATAATAACCGTTATTTTCATATATGTGTTGGCATTGTCAGCCATTTCGAATTGTCAGATAAAAAGGTTTGTTTTTGACAGATAAAAAGGCTAGTTGTGTTTTAACATAGTATTAGCCACAAACTTTTTTATAAATAATGTGGTTCCATCCAAACATATTTTAACATTTATAGATGGTGATAATAAAATTACAAAATAGTAAATAAAAATATATTCATGGTAAAATAAACTATTTCTAAAATGATAATACACTGCTTTCAACAACAATTTGTATTGTTAAAGAAAATAAAATAGTATTGCGACAACAATATTTCAAAATAGTTTTTCTCTGCGTTTACCCATTACATTTTAGTTCATACACAAACGAAATTTTTCTTAGTGTATGAATTTTTTATGTATAAGAATTTTTTGACAATAATTTTTCAATTTAAATTTCATAACATTTAATTTCTCCTGACGATGATAACAAATTGTTATCGAAATATTGAGAAATAAAAGATTTTGAATTGTAAATTTTTTATAAAAAACAAAAAACAAAGATCTGAATCTGCAAAAATTAAATTTATTTAACAAACGAAGATCAAATAATATTGAGATAAAATATGTATCTTATAGCTAAAAATTATTTTTAACAAAATTTTTTGAGATATTTATCTCTTTTTACTGATACACCTTAAGCAAAACTTGATTATATTGGGCGCGTTTATATAAGGCAGCATATACATATATTTTCGTTCCATGATGTGTTTACATGAACCCGTTGATGCTAACGTCACAGAGAAAATATCAAATGTTTTCATTCCAATTAATCTAGACTAAATATTACCCATGTGCATCGCTTGCCAGTAAAGAGTTCTTGCCAAAAATTTCGGTCTTTTTCAAGCTTAGTTATGTATAACTAATCACAGAAGCCGTCAATAGATTTGTGCGATCGGTGAAAGAAAATTAAGTTACTGAGTCTGAAATTCGCCGCTTCTGGGAACAATACTTCTTAGCCCAACAATTACATTACGAGTACCTTGACATTTGGCTTCCTTGCGAACACAGTGTCCACAAATCCGCATAAGTTTCATAGTTTTAATTCTAATTAGGGCTTTAACTTAGAACAACATCCTTGGATCGTTTAGATTTTCAATTGTTGACCATAAAATCTCTGGTTTGGCCACAGGTACTCTGCATGGCTCTAGTACCAAACATCATCCGCTGAGCTTGGTATCCCTATAAACAGTAATGCACTCATCTGTAAAGCTTAAAATTTATCACATAAATATTTTATTTTTTCAAAAAACTTCTTTCGGAATCCAACCTCTTGGATTCGGAATCCAACCTCAAATATGGCCATATAGAGATGATAGAGGAAAAAGTTTACTACGTCTAAAGATCATTGCTAGATCAAACCAACAAAACAGATAGATCGTATGTACTCATGTGGTGAACTTAAATCGCATTTAGGCGTTAACTTAACGCTGTTTGTTTAGTATTAAAATTTTTCCTTTAAACGTTTTACAGACTTCATTATAGATGAATCTTTAGCATCATAAAAACAAGTAAAAGTATTTATTGGTAATGAAAAATCAACACTTGTGCGTAAACACCATTAAAAGCAAATGTATTTTGTGTATTCAGACTTTGAAAAAGACAACGTACGAGTACCAACAAACATTACCGTCAATACGAGTAAATAAATGAAAAACAACAACTGCGAACGAGGAACTGATTTTTAAATGGAGGGCTTCTCACTCCGTAGCCACTTAAAGTTTGCTTGGGTTCTCAAGATGTTTCTTTAAGAGTTTTTTTTTTCCAAATTACGCTTTTGTTTAAATGGTTAAATATTTATTTTTTTTTTTTTGTTTTTTTTGTGTAAACGGGTGATCTCACTTTTTGATTGATTGTGAACACCTGTGTGTAATTTTGTTATTGAAGTTGTTAAGCAATGATTTTTATTTGTTTAAATCTGAATCTGTGGTGTTTTATTATTATTATTATTATTTTTTTTTTTTGTTGGTCTCAAGTGTGACTTTTGATAAAGCTGATGTAACCCGTTGTTTCTTTTCTGCTTCTTCATTAATTTCTCTTTGTTTTCTCAATGTTTTGTGGGGTATAATTATTCGGAATTTCACATCGTTAAGAAAGGGAATTTTTGTCAGATGACTGAGGTTAATGAGTTGTATTTCGTTTCTTTATAAGAAAGACTTTGTTTTATTCGCCATTGATTAATGATATTTTCGTACAAAAAAAAATATTAAAAAATATTTTAGCTTACATAAAGATATACTACTTTTGTATAAGATTGATTGAAGGTAAGATAATAAATTAAAGCTAAAATTTCGAAAAATATGTTGGGTTTTGGTTGAATCTTCAATTTCAAAGATTTCAGAAAAGGGAATCACCAGCATTATAGATATACGTTACAGTAACGCCGAATTTGTTTTGCTTTTTGTAAGTGGCATTGCAGAAATCGCTTTTCAGACAAGACAAGAGTTTTTGCCAAAAATCAAAAATCTAAAAAGTGGCTCAACCAAAACGCACGATGTTAATCGTAAATACAAGAAAAAGTTTTCAGAAAATTATCTCATTAATTTTTATTGTCATAGAACTACATTTCGGCCAAATGCACGCCACGCCTTCGGAGGAACTTCTACTCGATGATCTCTATTTTCAATGACTCTGAAATATAATTGAGATTTAATATCGTTAATGGGTCGAATTATCTCATTTCATTTTAAGTATTTCTAAATAAATATAAATATTCACATCGTGTTAGATCACATAATCGTGACGGCAGATTAATATCGCCATGACGTGAAATAATATAGTCATGGAACTAATCGCGCAAAAGAACCATTGTTTCGTTGGATATACAGCGAGTGGCTCTTCTGTTAAACCATCGCGAACAACTCAAATATTTTTGGGGAGAACGAATTGGTTGAGCAGACCCATATTGCACCATATTTTGTATTGTGTTGTGAAAATTTGGTGTATATGACATTTTAATTTGAACACCTATTTTCGCAAAACAATTTTAATGCGCTGCTCAATTGAGTATATAACCTTCTTTTATTACCAGAACTGCTTTTAAGCAAAACAAAATTATTTCACTTCGCTTACGCGACAGTTTCATGAAAAACCCGGTTTAGGCTATATCTCGGGTATATATGGACCAATATCAAAAATATTTTTTTTATTTGCAAACACGAAATAGGGACCTTGTTATCTTAGCTAGTAGTACCTAACATTTCCATATGAAAAAGCTATCGGCAAGTTGGGTGCCGCTTTTGCAAAGTGTCGAAGGAAAACTAGTTCGACAGACCGCTTCACAGTGGTGTTTGGACATGGTAAAGCGTGATTCTGTTGCTTTTTGGCGTCGATTAATAACTGTTGACGAAACGTGGGTCCACCACTACACAACAAAAAGCAAAAATCAATTGAAACAATGGGTGGAAGCTGGTGGAAGTGTTCCGACGAAGGCGAAGACAGTGAAATCGGCTGGCAAGGTTATGGCCACTGTAGTTTGGGATGCACACGGAATATAGTTCATCGATTATCTTGAAGAAGAATTCACAGTCACAGGAAAGTATTATTGTGCAATATTGGATCAATTTATTGATGTAATCAAGAAAAGACGACCACATTTACAGGAGAAAAAAGTGCTCTTTCTTCAAGCCAACGCTCCGGTTCACACAACATTAGATACGATGATAAGGTCACGTGAAATACTCTTCGAATTGGTGTATCATCCATCTTATGGTTCAGATTTAGCCTTTAGTGAATTTTACCTGTTTCCAAACTTGAAAAAATGGCTTGCAAAAAAAATATTCATCTCATACGAAACAATGATTATCGAAACTAATGCGTGATTTGAGGGGTTCCCAAAACCGTATTATCCAGATGGTATCAACAAGTTGGAATATCGTCCTACTAAGTGTATTGAACTAAAAGGAGACTATGAGTATGTTAATAAAGAAATTGTTTTTGTACAAAAAATGTTTTTTTCCTACTTAAGTACCTTCAATATTAATCCGCCCTCGAAGTTATCACGGAATTCTAATTCCGCTCCCTGTGATGTTAGGTTTAAAACATAGCCAGAACGTTTAAGCTAAGATGTAGACACCCCAAACCGTTGTCTGCTTGAAGACCAAGCAAAACTTCCCGGAGGCTTTGTTGGTCCCCATTCTGTCAATTAATCCCTCGAAAGGGTTTCGTAAGTCCAACACAACATAAGTTATGCGGCTTTCTAGAGTTTTATTTGCTACAACAAACGAGGAACTCTTGAACCCTCCATAACCTAGAAAGAAAATTGCCCTGATTAGGTGGACACCAAGGCAAAACCTGTTCCCCGGGGGACAAAAAAAAGTCAGATTGTGAAATTGATTTACATCAACACCTGTCTTGACAGCCTACTCCACTGGGCCACTTATTTTAGATTCATCTGCGCTTGGACGTGGTTTACACGGCTCAAAAAGTTCGCAACTTTTTGCCATAATTTAGTAGCCATATAGACAAATTCTTTGCTTAAGAGTTTGGGCCTTCTAATCCTGTATCAATCCTGTACGCTTAATGAGATTTTGCCTTTTTGTATTTACTCGTATATGCCTTTGTGGTTTCAAAAATTCTTTGTGTTTAATGGAGTTTTGGCTTACCCTTTAAGAAGTTTACAACGCTTATGTATTGTACTTACAGATGTCAAAATTGTTGACAAGATCAATAATCAAGTAATGAAGGAAAAGTTATTTTTTGCTCAATTTTTGTTTGTTTTGATTATCTTTTATTTATTATACAAACACAAAATCGCACTCACAGCTCTAGTTGTGTTGCATGTACGATCAAATAGATATATAAATATTAATGAACACAATTAGAGAGTAAGCTCCAAAACCAACCAACTACAAGTGGTTTCCACAATTGAAACGAAAAACAGCAATAACAACAAATTCCACACACGACTGACTCCCTCGCATGAGACCGCACGATCATAAAACACTAGACTGAATTCGATTCACTTGAATAAGAGGGCCTTGTTGCTATTGAAATCACTATCCGCAACGTCTTGAAGTTTAAGTGTTCTCATACCATTTTTTTTTTTCTTTGTTTTTACTGGCAATTTACTGGTAATTTACTTGTGGTTTCTTCAGTTTTTTTAGTTTTAGTTAAATTTTCTACTCCAAATTACACGCATTTTCCATTGCATGCTGATGAGACCATAAAATTTATTTTACAAGTATAATATGTGCAAGTAATACTTGATTGTTCCATTTACACACTGTTGGTGGTTGTTGGTTGCTTCATGAATGAAATTGTAGAGTGCAGAGTAAAAAAGAAACTTGGCATGAAAAAAATAAATTGTATTGGATTTCATTAATTAACTATGCGTGTGTGTATGTGTTTTTTAAATTATTTATAAGTGATGCAATAATTTGTTGTGTTGCTTATCTAGTTTTGAAGTTACAAATCATAGATAAAATTCGAGGTCGAATTTTAAAGCAATGTGTTCAACCGCGACTCCAGGGAAAAAAAGGATATCTGCCCTATAAAAGTCGAACTCTTACGCTTTTAATATCGTTGTTTCATATAGACTTTATCCGGCATGTTCCAGAAAAGTAGTAGATTGAAAATAAAAAATGATTTGAAAAGTTAACTTTTAAATTTTGTTGTTCTGAAAAAGTAGTTTCATTCTTTCGTTCGAACTGAACTTCGAAAATAAAACTTGGATAAATGTTCAAATAACTAGTTCTGACACGAACCACATTTTCAGTTTTATTTGTCTTTTTATATAAACTAGTACTGAAATGAAAAATATTTTCAATTTTATTTTATTTTTTGCGATATGCCTTTTACCCAAAAATCGTTCAGAATTTTTAATCTATCGCTTGTTATTTTATAAGAGCAAAATTTAGTTAGGTTTATTAAGTTCTCCATGATCGTAATTTTTTAAGTGCATTTTATGCAAAAATTTGATATAGCCGATGGCGGTAAATGCAAGTCTTGAAATAATGACGATGATTCAGATGAGCTAGTGCTTGCGTAACCGCTGCAACAAGATATGATATCGCCAATCGACTTTATTTAACAAAATTACAAATGTTAGTTTTTTATATAATATGCACAATTGTTAAATCTCAAATAAATATTTCGTCATCTAACCCTTTTACTTGAATGGGATTGTAATCAGGGCTGGGCAGTATTTGAAATACTTGTATTTGAAATACGTATTTAAAATACAAATACGTATTTTGTATCTGTATTTCAAATACATAACTTAATAGTATTTTGTATTTCAAATACATGTGGCTCAAAAATACATTTTTACAAAATACATTTATTTATTATAATAAATTGAAAACAACTTATTTCACAAAAGCTAAAACCGCTAGAAACTACAACCATTAAAATGTTTATCATTTTTCAGTACTGCTATGTAGCTTTAATTTATACAGAGCTAATACATTTTACACTAATCGGGTGATATCAGTAAGAATTCCTAAATATTTGCCACAAGCTTTTTCCCAACGCTTTGAATTATATACAGGGAAATAATTTTTATTATGGAAAACTTTAGGCTGCGAGAACCAGATTAGAGCCACTGCAATATAATACTTTGAGGCATTTAATATGTTTAAAAAAAAAAAAAGTTTCTCATGCTGACACCTGAAGCAAATAGAGCCATATCGGTATCATCTTTCCATCCTAGTTTCAAAATTAGCTGATTGCCAGAAAGCATCTCAGTAAAAGAGAGGAAAAAATTCAAAATCTTGCAATAGATACCATGGAGAAAAATTACAAAAAACGTGAAACCATGACTGGATGCAGAAGAAGTAGTAGTTGAGGTAAAGATAATGAAGATTTTATTGTTGTTTTGGCCAATACAGTGATCAACCTAGTACATCAAATTTGGAACTTGAGCTTATCAGTTTTCAAAATGATAAAAGCAAGGAGCATGCTATTCCGGAAAACTATCCAAGTATCAAAAATAAATGCATTTATAGAATTTGACAGCAGCTTGTGTTCCTCAGGACCGGTAGAAAGATTATTGTTTGTCGTGTGACTGATTGAAATATCTAGTTTTTATTAAAGGAAATACTTGTTTTTACTTACCATCTATCAAGTACTAAATATTAGGTTTGTTCCTTTAATTTCTTAGCAAGTTTAGAACAATCATATGAATATACAACTTAGTTTAAGTGCATATGTAAAATAAAATATGTATCTAAAGCCAGACGGGTACATTTTTCTGAGACCAAATTACAAAAATGTATTTGTATTTTGTAGTTGTATTTTGTATTTGAAATACACTACTGTAAAGTATTTTGTATCTTGTATTTGAAATACATAATCTGTGTATTTTGCCCAGCCCTGATTGTAATTATACTCAGTTTTTCTGTAAAAGTTTTCTTTTTCACAATGAAATTAAAAAGTGTTTTCAATCTTCTACTTTTTGTGTAAAAGTAGTTTCAAGAACCAGAGAATTCACTACAAATTAATGTTCGAAAACAAAACACAAATGAAAAGCAAAGAGTAGAATGTAGAACACCAAAGCTGGAAATTGAAGTGATTTCAAACTATTTTCACTTCAAAGTAGAATCAAAAACATACCCATACATTATTTAACCATAAATTAGTTCATGGCTTGATTATCTTCACAAAGTTATTGGTGAAAGCACAAATATATTCCTTAACCCACATTGCACTGATGGGAGACAGCTAAATTAAAAGATACATATTATATAAAAACAGTATGTATTAAGAATTAAGTTGCACTTTTTAACTTTGTTAAACTTTGCTGTATTTTAAATTTTCGTATAACAAGCTTTCCACGACAGGCCACTTATTAAATAGAAACCTAGCCAGAAAGGCACGATACAACTGAAAGATGAACAAGCAAGAGTGTGGTATATTCGGCTGGGCCGAATCTAAAATACCCTTCACGACAGTCACGTATATGTATAGTATATAATACAAATGTGTACTGAATATGATCGGATGTATATGGAGCGATATCGGGGAAAAAATATTATTGCCTTGTAATCACTATTCCATAAAAGAAATCTTTCATGGACATTTTTATTGAAAAGTTTGTTTAAGCTATAACGCGGTTATACATATATGAACCGATATCGGAAATTTTCATTTTTCATATTTATATACGTATAGCTGAGGTATATATAAAATTCCGAAAAAAGCCATTTTTTTGTAATTTTGTATGAAACTTTTTGAAAAAAAGTTGTTTGTTTTGTTTCAAACTTCACACACTTATTTTATTACCAGAACTGCTTTTAAGCAAAGAAAAAAATTTTTTTAATACGCTTTCGCGACATTTTCATGTAAACCCCGGTTTAGGCTATATCTAGGATATATATGGACTGATATCGGAAATTTTCATTTTCCATATTTATATAACCTTCTTTTATTACCAAAATTGCTTTAAAAAAAAGTTGCTTAGCTTTGACTATGCGACATTTTCATGAAAAACACGATTTGGGCTATATCTCGAATACATAAGGACCGATACCTAGATTTTTTTTTTGCCTTTAAGTCACCATGCTTAATAAGTGTGTGAAGTTTGAAACAAAACAAAAAACTTTGTTTTCAAAAAGTTTCATACAAAATTGCAAAAAAAAATGGCTTTTTTCGGAATTTTGGATATACCTCAGTTATAAATGAACCGATATTACTGAATTTCAATAGCAAACCCATGAATCGATGGGGTAAAAGAATGGTGAAAAAAAAAGTTTCAAAGTCTAATGGTTTTCTCAGAAACGGTATTTCAACGGCGGACAGACGGACAGACGGACATCGCTTAATCGACTTTTCCATTAATTCTGATTCAGAATATATATGTTTTATAGGGTTGCAAATGAAAATTGTAGAAATTACAAAAGGAATCACAAACTTATATATACCCTTAACATATTTGTGATGGGGATTTAATAGCTGACATCGTTAAGAAATGCGAAATGTTAAATAGATATTTTCTGGAAATACCGAGATTGCTGAATCAGAGTATAACTAAATTTGATAATGACTGTTTTAACAGTCTGAATACACTAGAGTATTGCAGTTATGAATTTTCGTTCGAATGGTCAAATGAGCTTCAGGAACTTAAATCTCCAAATGAAGAAAAGTCCAGGTCATGATGGTATATCGAGTAAGGCAGTTAAAAGATGCAAAGATTTAATAATACCAAAGTTGGTGAATATCTTTAACGGAATAGTTAATAACTGGAAATATCCTGGCATTTTAAAAATCTCTAAAGTAACCCCAGTACTAAAGGAAAGCAGAGCATGTACAGTTGATAAGTTTAGGCGTATAGCACTCCTTCCAATTTTGACAAAATATTTGAAAAGGTACTTCATAAACAACTGTCACAATTTTTAGAGCGAAGCAACCTATTATCACAAAGGGAACGACCTTCAGGACCCAAGTGATACTCCTCGATACTCCAGGTACTCTTTGGAGAATCCAGTGGCCTACCTACATAACCTGTTATATAAGTACAAATTCGGTTTTAAAAAAGAGGGTGGGACGCTATTGTCAATGTCGCAAACTATATTTGTGACAATCTAGATAGAGGATATGGTGGTGTGGGTGCTGTTTTTTACGACTTTTCAAAATCGTTTGCCCTCGTTGACCATGATATAAAGCTTCAAAAACTTCCATACTATGGATTACAAGAAGCAGCAGTAAAACTTAGCAATGCAATGGCAATGGACAATGGAAAAAGCGATGTTGGTGTCGTTGAGTTTGGAGTACCGCAGGAAAGTGTTTTGGGTCCTTTAATGTTCACAGTTTTTCTAAATGATATATCCAATCATAAACTATATGGTAAACTAATAATGTATGTTGACGAAATAAGTCTCTTTTATCCCTATAATCATGAGTTAATATTGAAATCTCAAATGGAGCATGATGGAGAGGCTCTGCTAGAATACGCCAGAATTAATAGATTATCGCTAAATCAAGATACAACAAAAGTAATAAAATTTCGACTATGTTCTTCTAGGGATGACTTTTTTTTAAAAATTCTTGTTGGTGGCCCGGTACTTACTAAAAGCAACCTCGTAATTTTATCTGGAAATGATTTTTCAGAGTAATCTAATGGGTGATTTTATAAGAACTATCGGAAATTTAAAAAAAAAAAAACACATAAAATTCAGAAAAATGCATGAAATATTTATTTGGATCGATAGTTGGGTCGATATAATTTAATGTTTGAAGATTATTTCATGCAAATGTTGGCCACGGCTGCGCCTCAAATGGTCCATCCGCTTAGTCCAATTTTGGCATACTCTTTCCAATATTTCGGCCGGTATCTCACGAATAATGTTGGCAATGTTGGCTTCCAGTGTGTCAATCGAAGCGGGCTTGTCGCTATAGACATTAGCCTTAACATAGCCCCACAAAAAATAGTCTAGAGGCGTTAAATCGCACGATCTGGGCGGCCAATTGACTGGGCCTAAGCGTGAAATAAACTGTTCACCGAACTCGCCTCTTAATTGGTCCATTGTTTCGCGTGCTGTGTGGCATGTGGCACCGTCTTGTTGAAACCACATGTCATGCAAGTCAAGCTCTTCCATTTTGGGCAAAAAAAAGTTTGTTATCATCGCACGGTAGCGCTCACCATTCACAGTAACGTTGTGATTAGCATCATCTTTGAAGAAATACGGCCCAATGATGCCGCCAGCCCATAATCCGCACCAAACGGTTGTTTTTTGTGGATGCATTGGTAGCTCTTGCAATGCTTCTGGCTGCTCTTCACTCCAAATACGGCAGTTTTGCTTGTTCACGTATCCATTCAACCAGAAATGAGCCTCGTCGCTGAACACAATTCTTCGATAAAAAAAGTGGATCTTCATCTAACTTTTCAAGAGCCCATTCACCAAAAATTTGGCGTTGTTGTAGGTCGTTTGGCTTCAATTCTTGCACCAGCTGTATCTTATAAGGCTTCACACCCAAATCCTTCCGCAAAATTTTCCACGTAGTGGAGTAACAGAGGCCCAATTGCTGCGAACGGCGCCGAATCGATAATTCACGGTCATCACGGTCAAAACACAGGCCGATACGGCTGCGATATTTTCTTCAGTTCGCACTCTACGTAAGCGTGTTGGTGGTTTAATGTCCAACAATGTAAATTTGGTGCGAAATATTTTTACAATAGCCCGAATAGAAGCCTCAGTAGGTCGATTAAACTGACCATAAAATGGAAGAAGCGCGCGATGAACTTTCTTAACAGAGCACGCATTTTGGTAATAAAATTCAATAATTTGCAAGCGTTCGTTTGTAAGACGATTCATGATTAAATTATGACACAAGATACAAAACGTGCGTGAGCTGTCAAAACTAGTGTTGCCAAAAAGATAATAGCAAAAAAATCACTCTTTACATTGGAATAAACACATTCAAACATTAAAAAATAAGTTATCTCCAGCCATAGGCATACTTTTTAAATTCAAACTACTTTTGTACAAGGTGGTGCAAAAGTAATCCTCCTATCAGAAAATGCTATAAATTTTGCGATTGGCCCCTCATGTCAGTTCTGTTTTGACATTTGTGTAGTAAACACATGCGAAGTAAACGTTAATAAAGAATGTTACGCTACACTGCTCCAGAACGCGGAATATTGGTGACTATTTATTTGACCGCAAGAGGAAGATGATTTTTCATCAAAAATAATCATTAAGTGATGAGGACCATTTCCATCTTAGCGGGTACGTAAATAAGCAAAATTTACGCGTCAGGGCCACTGAAAATCCGCGTGTAACCCACGAAGAGCTCAACCCACACCCGCTCAAAGTCACTGTATGGTGTGTTGTTTTCGCTGGAGGAGTCATCGGACCTTTTTTCTTCGAAGACGTCGCGGGCCAAACGGTTACTGTGAATGGTGAGCGCTACAGAGCAATGATCAACGAGTTCTTTTTGCCGCAACTTGAGGAATTGGGATTGGAAAACATGTCGTTCCAACAGGACGGTGCTACGGCACACACTGCACGTGCCACAGCCGATATGCTGAACTACCCCCTTTAATGTCCTATGAGACGCTGGGGCATCAAACTAGTCGTAGTCGTAAATTTTTATTTTTGTGGAATAAATAAATAAAAATTCAAAACAAAGTGAAAAGTTTGCCAATTACAAATATTTTAAACTTTCTACAAATGTGGCAGTTCAAGTGCGGCCACTTTTCGAGCATTAAAAGGTGATTGTGGTTGTAATCAGAGCTGCCGCTTTTGGTAATTTTAACCAATTCTTAACCCTCTAAATTGTAAACAATTGGAATATTATTTACAATCAATTTGAGACAAATATTGAATTAACATTTGTTCTCTTATCTTTGAACAATAAGGTAGAAATATGTTTTGTATCATAAAGCAAATTAATTAAATTTATATGTTTGTCAAACAAAAACAATTCATAAATTAAATTTTTAGTTTGTACATGTGTACAACGGGTTATAGTTCAAGTTTTTCCTTTCTTAAGTTTTTTCTTAAGAAGGTTTTTTTACAATATAAATTTGCTATGATCAATAATTTTTGATTGAAGAAGACAAGAAAAATAATAATCAACCTTATAGCTGGGGGACAACTAGCTGTTTCGTAGTCGCTACACTACTCATCAGCCCCCACTGGGATTTGATCTGATTTGAATTATTTTCTATCTATATTCATCTCATATTGAATCACATGTGCATTTTGTTAATTGCATTTATAAGTTAGCATTCATTAATTACAAAGTGTTGCCAACATCTTTGAAGAGAGGTAATGTGGTAGGCTGTGTTCGTCGCTGGGAAAATTCAGTAACTTTGTCAGCACCATTATTGAACGGCATCCTTCTAATGTCATTACTTCCTTTGAGTGGATGCAAGTGGAGCCTTCATTAGATTTGTCATCAGATCACTCTCCCACTATAATCTCTGTTTCGTTCCCCCAAGAGATTGGCTCACCGTTGACTGTCAATAGAGTTAATTGGTTAAAGTACAAAAAATTTTTGAGCACACATTGTACTGAAAATATCGCCTTGAGAACGCCTGAGGATATTGATGGGTCAATTAACAATTTTTCTGAAAACCTCAAACTGGCCGTACAGCATGCTACCACTAGTCATTTAAGACCTAGAAATGAGAGCAATAGAACTTATTCATCTGAAATTGAGCAACTTCTGTCAGAAAAAAGAAGAGTCAGAAGAGAGTGGCAACTTCGCAGGTCGCCCCAGCTTAAAGCTAGGCTACGGGAATGCATAACTCAGCTAAGTAATCTGCTTGAAGTCCATAGAATGGCTTCCCTTAAAACATATTTGGAAAGCCTTGATGGTACCCCTCAATCTGATTATTCTTTGTGGAAAGCGACAAAAGGTTTAAAAAGACCCGTAATAGGTAAGCCACCTTTGCGAAATTCAACTGGCGACTGGGCAAGAAGCGATTCTGAAAAGGGAATGTTGTATGTCGATCATTTGCGAAACGTTTTTATCACAAATGATTCAGAGAATAATACAGCGGAATTACCACCATATGTTGTTAGACCTCCTGTGTCTTTGAGATTTAATTTTCAAGATGTCGAAAACGTTATCGGTAATACAAACCCCAGGAAAGCTACAGGCATTGATCAAATTACTGGTAAAATGCTTGAACAGTTACCTCGTGTAGCTAGAAGGGTTCTACTTTTTATTTTTAACGCCATTTTACGCCTTGAGTATTATCCTGCAGAGTGGAAGGTCTCAATGATTACTATGATACCCAAGCCAGGGAAGGATCTGACTAAGGTAGAATCATATAGACCAATAAGTCTTTTACCAACAATTTCAAAACTATTCGAAAAATTGTTAATGGCGAAGTTGAGTCCAATATTGAACAATGTGGGATGCATCCCTGATCATCAATTTGGCTTTCGGGCTAAGCATAGCACCATAGAACAAACGCACAGACTAGTCAATGTCATAAGACAAACCTTTGAGGCGAAGAAGTACTGCTCAGCTCTTTTCATTGATATTTCTCAAGCGTTTGATAAAGTGTGGCACGACGGCTTAATGCACAAAATAAAGCTAAATTTGCCTGCAAATACACACAAGCTTCTGGAAAGCTACTTATACGGGCGGAAGTTTGTTATCAGAGAAGGCGACTTTATTAGCCCAACTCAGCCAATCAAGGCAGGAGTTCCCCAAGGCAGCATACTGGGGCCTACTTTATATTTGATTTACGCCTCTGACATGCCAACGACATCTGGAATCCACACTTCTACCTTTGCAGATGACACAGCGTTTTTGAGTGTTCATGAAAACCACCATTTAGCATCACGAAATTTACAGGAATATACTTCAATATTAGAGAAATGGCTAAAACTTTGGAAAATCAAAGTTAATGAACGGAAATGTACTCATGTTACATTCACACTGTGTAGGCAAACATGTCCGCCTATCCAAATTAACAACTCACCTATTCCGCAGCACAACGAAGTTAAGTACCTTGGTATTCACCTGGACCGTAGGCTAACATGGAAGTCTCACATTGAAGCAAAGGTCACTCAGTTAAAACTAAAAGCAGCGCAGCTAAATTGGCTTATGGGCAGAAATTCGACACTGAAATTAGATTGCAAACTTTTGTTATACAACGCAATACTAAAGCCTATATGGTGCTACGGAATTCAGTTATGGGGCACCGCCTCAGCGTCAAACATTGAAAAAATCCAAAGGCGACAAAACAAAATTCTACGAACGATTACTGCAGCTCCATGGTACGTAAAAAATTCACGAATTCATAACGATCTGAGTGTTCCGCTGGTAAAAGAGGAATTTTCTAAGTACGCGACAAGGTATATCAGTAAACTGGAACTTCATCCAAACCCTCTTGCTCGCAATATACTTAATTTTGGCGGCCACACTCGGCTTAAAAGAAGGGATACCGCTGCCACCATCAGATTGCTCAATAGGTGATTTTACCGAAATAGCTCCCGCATAATAAAACTTTTTGTCTAGCATTGGCCGGACTTAAGAATTACATTTTTTAATTTTAAATTTAGTATTAAGATTTGAATACTTATTGTTAGTTCATTTTGAAGATTCAATAAATAAAAAAATGCTTAAAAAAAAAAATTACTTCCTTTGAAGCTAGGGAATCTCTTCTAAAAACATTATTGACAAATCTCTATGTTTTTTTCCATCAGCAGAAAACCTGTTTTTCATTAAAATTAGTTATTAAGTGATAATAGTTTTCCTGATGAACTCATCTGCAGGTTGATAAGACAATACAACATAAGGGGAAGATTGGATAATAATGTTTCTGATCCAATAATATATAAATCGTTAACTTATGTACCTGGAATGTCAGAAAGATTAAGAGAGTTCTAATATATACAATAATACGAAATATAGAATTGCACATAGAGTTCATAATAATGTAGGTAGAATTTTTAGTAAAACAAAAGATAGGTTGGAAAAGTTGGATAGGTCTAGTTTAGTGTATAAAATACCATGTAGTAGTAACAACAATGAAAATTGTGACAAAGTATATATAGGGACAACAGGAAATAAACTTAAAACTAGGTTAGCGGGTCACAAATCTGACCAGAAGTATAGGAACTATAACTCTTCGCAGAAAACTGCATTATCTATCCATTGCCGTGATTTTAATCACTATCCAGATTTTGGAGGAACATCTATTTTAAACAAAGAAAATTATTATAAACGTAGATATATGCTAGAAATGCTACAGATAACTAACGTACCTGTAGATAAGAGGATAAATTTTAAAAAGGATGTAGACGGATTAGCCCAAAATTATAGGCATTTAATACATAAAAACAAAAACAGGAGTAGATAGGTATTTTGCCTAAAATTGTTTAAAAACTTTTTCATTTCTTTTTCAAAAAGTTTTATGTAATATGTTTAATGTTATAAGAATGTAAAATATGTTTCTTCATTGTAAATGTTAATGCAGTTGAATATTTTGTTTTTGTTATTTTAATATGAGTTTTCAAATTTATTATTTTGTATACACAATTTTTAAAAAAATTTTCCTGAAGAAGACACACAACGGAGTGTCCAAATATTGAAAAATAAAAATCATACTTTTTATCAAAAAAAGAAAAAAAAAAAAAGAAGACCACTAGCTCAACAACAAATAACAATTTAAAATTAGTTAAGGTATAATAGAGCATTTCTAGACTTTTTGTTTTTAGAAATTGCTCAGAAAAAGTGGTTTAGCTAAGAGACCACTATTGGCATGATTTTTTTTTTATATTTTAAGATGTCTAACTTTCACTTCTATTTTAAAACTCTGCAATCGGTTAGAAATTACAAAAAATACAGGCTTCTCTGAATATGGAATTTTTAGTGTCTTTAAATAAGTGAACTGGAGTGTGTATATCATGTTGAGTTTTGGGGGATATTAGTCCAGGTGAGGCCAAAAGCACTAAATGTATCCTCCAAAAATCACCGTGTTGACATGTTTGGTGGGTGGATTTAGGTTGTCAGCGGTTTGTTGTAGCATTGCTAATGTGCCAAAGTCATTGAATATTGGAAATTTCATATTCATAACATAACATTCAACGAAGCCGTGGTGTGTTCTAGCCTGTTGTTATGCTCTATACACTTTAGATGGTCCGTTTACATAAATAAAAATGCTATTACCAAAACACTGTTTAAGTATTTATTTATTTATTTATTTTTTTTTAATTAATTGAACAAAAATTAATACTTATAGTTTCATTCAAGAATCAAGGCAAACAGTTTCTCTTGCTGCAATGTTCTTTAACACTTGTTATAAGTTTTCTTTTATTTCAACAATGTGAACTGCTGCAAAGACCTCATTGTGCACTCAAGCTGCAAGTTAATTTTTTATGACTTCTACTAGAAGTTTGAAGTCATGATGCGTTGATTTTTTGTTTTTTATATAAAGTGTCAGATTTCAATTAATTCCCCTCACAAGTACATATGTATATACCTAAAATGTTTTATTCGCATTAGTTGTACTCATGGAAGAAAACTTCTCATATTATACATTAGCTTGTTTAGTGTGGCCAAAAATACTGAAAGACTGCTACACCTGACCGACATTATTTATTTAACTCCGGGACAATCAGCGTATTTCTATAGGTATTTAAAACGAATAATAACTAATAGTTCTAGCAGCTGATTTTGCACTAAGAATGCATTCGTTTTAGAGAAATTAGGAAAAGTTTACAAATTATATCGTATCAGATCGAATTCAAAACAGATTCTTTGAAACGTGATGATTTTTTTTTATCAAATTGCAACAGATGTCTCAAAATGTTCCTCTTCTGTGTCCAATCAAAAGCACTTTTACGGACGGGATTTTTTTATTCGTAAAATAGAAGCAAACTGAATTTTTTACATTATTTAAGACAATTTTCACGCCGTCTAACCTTTGCAAGCATTTTTAGAGATAAAATGCCTTATTTACTATACGCTTGCAAACTTAATTAGAATGAATTATGATTGCAGGAAAACGTAGCAAAGGACATACTTTATCATCCTAAACAATTTAGTTTAGGCTGGTTACAAATAAGTTTCATTGCCATGCCAAATAGTTGCGTGCGTAGACTTTCGTAATCGTAAAACAGGTGCTTATTTCTGTGATCTGGACGTATATTTTCTAAATCGTAAACCAAGCACTTCTTCCTGTGATCACAAGCATTAGCTACCCAAGTCGAAAGTCATGCTTTTGAGAAAACTCAATTTCAATATTCAAAAATATTTTTCAAAATAATTTAAGGTTAAAAAAAAATATACGAAATATACAGTTGTGAAAAAGATTTACATCAGCACTTGCCTTTACGGCCTTATCTGATTATGGACCAACACCACGGAGTGAATTATTCACGATTCACCATCACCCCCGCTTACACAGGTAGCAATTTATGACATATGTTTGTAGCCATATGTGCAACTTCTTGTTGAAGAGTTCGGGCCTTCTAATCCCTCCTGTATGCAATTCCCCAGCAATCAACGGAAGACAAGACTTGATGAGTTGGTAGCAGCATCTACCCTTAAACTAACTCACCCGTCAACCATCCCTACTGGTTCCTCACAGTACAGGTACCTGTTGTAAAGTCAACATACCCTCGGGAGTTTGTTAGTCCCCGAAAAAATCCACTTCAAGCAATTATCAAGGATACTAACACCCCCTTCCTACCTTTTAGGTTTCAACCACAACCACAACGTTTCAGCCAAGGTAGGCACCTCAACCATGATCAGCCCGGGTCGAACTGCAAGCAGAACCACCCGGGGGTTATGCTGATCCCCGTTCTGCCAATTCATACATTTGGTAAGGGTTTCGGAAGCCAACACAACATAAGTCATGTGGCTTCCTAGAGTTTTGTTTGCCGCAACAAACGAGGGACCCCTTCCCCTCTTTCCCCCGGAAAAAAAGGGTGCCCAAGTTAGGAATACGCCAAGGCAAAACTTGTTCCCTGGGGGGACACATAATATACATAAAGATTTTGGCCAAAATTTGAAATTAAAGTGCAATTTATAAGACATAAAACAAAAGAAAATATAAATAGAGAATGTCCGCCGGAACACGCAGTAGTTCCATCGTAATCCTGGTTGTATGCGATGTCTTGTTGATACCGCATGTTAATCAAGCCCGAAGCATGCAATTGAGTTTTCAATTATATCACGACATCACTCCCATACACAGTTACCGTTACGACGTTTTCAAAGAAGTTATGATTCTTCCTGACCAAATTGCACACCAGACTGTCACTTGTAATCAATGCAAAGATTTGCATTGCCCAGAACCGACTATTCTGTTTATTGGCATAGCCATTCAAATGAAAATGTGTCTCGTTACTCATTATAATTTGGTAAAATGTTTTAACGATTAAAATTCGTTAGTGTATCGAATATTTTTCCATAATAAATTCGCCACGTGGCTATTTCACGACAGCCAAATATGAACTGTCAAGACTAATGTTCACCAAAAAGGCGGTAAAACAATGTAGTGTACCTTCCCGGCGGACAATTTCTATTTATTGCAAACTGAAAATTTCATTCTTATATATTTATTTACAATTTATATATTTATTTACAAAATTTTCAATCACATCTGACTTTATGTGGATGTAAATTGTTTTGCCGAATATACTCGTGCTCTGTTTGCAACATTAATTAACATTAATTATATTCCTTAGTCGTGGTTTCCATTGTGCAAGTCTTATTGACTGAGCTAATTAGCTTTTAGAGAAAAGGGTAAGGTATAACTTAAGGCCCGATCAGACTATTATACAAGTATAAATTCTTTCATTCGATTTTGTGAGATAAAAGTCTAAACACATTTCATTCCACTGTCAAAAAGTCTAACGTAAATTAGATTTTGCATTCACACCATCACACTTGATATAAACCAACAAATTTGAGTAGAAAAGAAAACAGCTGCTCTTTTTTTTACAAAACAATAAATTTTAACTTTTTCTTGAAAATTGGGCAAAATGTAGTGGTGAACATTTTTAAAGAAGAAATTAAATTATAAAACTAACAAACTTGAAAAATTATGAGTCGAAAAAATATGTTTGTAGAAGTTGTGGCAGCATCTATTTTAACTAAAATGACAAAAAATAAAACATCTTATACGCAATGAGGTGCCAAACGTTTCTATGTAGGCCGTAGACGTGCCGGAGCTTGAAAGTCTGCATCAGCTAAAATAATAATTATGTAAGACAGATCCAAATTTAATGGCACCAAAAAATTTTATGTTCTAAATATAGCATGAGCAAAATACATTTATATACGACAGCTAAATCCCAAATTTCGAGCTTTCTTATAACGACAAAAAATACTATTGGTGACGGCACGCCATCGTCTAATAAATAGCCGGCTACTAAATTTTTAAACAGCTGGTTTGCTAAAAGATGCAACCCTGATCCAATGAAAAGTATTATAAATTTGTTAAATTTTGTTGAATTTTATAATTTTTAAATTAAAAATTTTTTATGTACAAATCAAAAAATGTTTAATTTAAAAGTATTATCGTTTTGAAAAGTTTCAAAAAACAACAAAGTTGTATGGAATGTCAAATTTTTATCGTATTATTTTTCGCATGTATGACGGATTGCAGTCAGACTTCCACGTATTATTTGAATTTTTTACAGGTATTAATACACAGTATAATAGTTTGAACTGGGCTTTAATTAGGAGGTTATCTAAAATTTAACCAGCTCACCCAATAAAATTTGCATAATGGAAATTGCCACCAAGCTCCCAGGTTTAAGAGAATATATTTCATACAAACGGCATGCGTACAGTTTTTTATAAAAAAAATAAAAAATTCAAACAATTAAATTTTTTATTCGCTATTTTTAGCTTCTACCATTTATACCAATAAAAATTATAAATAGCTTGTTTTTTATGTTTCCCAGCTATCTATATGTCGACATTTCATAGGAACTACCCTAATCATCAGTAGACTTTGGAAATTTTTGAAAGATATTCTCAAACATTCAACTTTATATCCCAGCAATATAAATAAATTGCTGAGAATTTAAAAGAAAAATGCTCTAATAATATCTGTCAAAACACAAAAAACAAGCCTTTTCATTTATTCACCTCTCTAACATTTCTTTACACCTTTCAAACAAATGAACAACCGTTGGTTGCTACGATTTGCTTTTTGAAAGTATCGAAAAGCAGAGAACAAAAATTCAAACAATTAAGTTTTTTTATTCGCTATTTTTAGCTTCTACCATTTATACCAATAAAAATTATAAATAGCTTGTTTTCTATGTTTCCCAGCTATCTATATGTCGACATTTCATAGGAACTACCCTAATCATCAGTAGACTTTGGAAATTTTTGAAAGATATTCTCAAACATTCAACTTTATATCCCAGCAATATAAATAAATTGCTGAGAATTTAAAAGAAAAATGCTCTAATAATATCTGTCAAAACACAAAAAACAAGCCTTTTCATTTATTCACCTCTCTAACATTTCTTTACACCTTTCAAACAAATGAACAACCGTTGGTTGCTACGATTTGCTTTTTGAAAGTATCGAAAAGCAGAGAACAAAAATTCAAACAATTAAGTTTTTTATTCGCTATTTTTAGCTTCTACCATTTATACCAATAAAAATTATAAATGGTAGAAGCTAAAAATAGCGAATAAAAAACTTAATTGTTTGAATTTTTCTGCTTTTCGATACTTTCAAAAAGCAAATCGTAGCAACCAACGGTTGTTCATTTGTTTGAAAGGTGTAAAGAAATTGTTAGAGAGGTGAATAAATGAAAAGGCTTGTTTTTTGTGTTTTGACAGATATTATTAGAGCATTTTTCTTTTAAATTCTCAGCAATTTATTTATATTGCTGGGATATAAAGTTGAATGTTTGAGAATATCTTTCAAAAATTTCCAAAGTCTACTGATGATTAGGGTAGTTCCTATGAAATGTCGACATATAGATAGCTGGGAAACATAAAAAACAAGCTATTTATAATTTTTATTGGTATAAATGGTAGAAGCTAAAAATAGCGAATAAAAAACTTAATTGTTTGAATTTTTGTTCTCTGCTTTTCGATACTTTCAAAAAGCAAATCGTAGCAACCAACGGTTGTTCATTTGTTTGAAAGGTGTAAAGAAATGTTAGAGAGGTGAATAAATGAAAAGGCTTGTTTTTTGTGTTTTGACAGATATTATTAGAGCATTTTTCTTTTAAATTCTCAGCAATTTATTTATATTGCTGGGATATAAAGTTGAATGTTTGAGAATATCTTTCAAAAATTTCCAAAGTCTACTGATGATTAGAGTATTCCTATGAAATGTCGACATATAGATAGCTGGGAAACATAAAAAACAAGCTATTTATAATTTTTATTGGTATAAATGGTAGAAGCTAAAAATAGCGAATAAAAAACTTAATTGTTTGAATTTTTGTTCTCTGCTTTTCGATACTTTCAAAAAGCAAATCGTAGCAACCAACGGTTGTTCATTTGTTTGAAAGGTGTAAAGAAATGTTAGAGAGGTGAATAAATGAAAAGGCTTGTTTTTTGTGTTTTGACAGATATTATTAGAGCATTTTTCTTTTAAATTCTCAGCAATTTATTTATATTGCTGGGATATAAAGTTGAATGTTTGAGAATATCTTTCAAAAATTTCCAAAGTCTACTGATGATTAGGGTAGTTCCTATGAAATGTCGACATATAGATAGCTGGGAAACATAAAAAACAAGCTATTTATAATTTTTATTGGTATAAATGGTAGAAGCTAAAAATAGCGAATAAAAAACTTAATTGTTTGAATTTTTGTTCTCTGCTTTTCGATACTTTCAAAAAGCAAATCGTAGCAACCAACGGTTGTTCATTTGTTTGAAAGGTGTAAAGAAATGTTAGAGAGGTGAATAAATGAAAAGGCTTGTTTTTTGTGTTTTGACCGATATTATTAGAGCATTTTTCTTTTAAATTCTCAGCAATTTATTTATATTGCTGGGATATAAAGTTGAATGTTTGAGAATATCTTTCAAAAATTTCCAAAGTCTACTGATGATTAGGGTAGTTCCTATGAAATGTCGACATATAGATAGCTGGGAAACATAAAAAACAAGCTATTTATAATTTTTATTGGTATAAATGGTAGAAGCTAAAAATAGCGAATAAAAAACTTAATTGTTTGAATTTTTGTTCTCTGCTTTTCGATACTTTCAAAAAGCAAATCGTAGCAACCAACGGTTGTTCATTTGTTTGAAAGGTGTAAAGAAATGTTAGAGAGGTGAATAAATGAAAAGGCTTGTTTTTTGTGTTTTGACAGATATTATTAGAGCATTTTTCTTTTAAATTCTCAGCAATTTATTTATATTGCTGGGATATAAAGTTGAATGTTTGAGAATATCTTTCAAAAATTTCCAAAGTCTACTGATGATTAGGGTAGTTCCTATGAAATGTCGACATATAGATAGCTGGGAAACATAAAAACAAGCTATTTATAATTTTTATTGGTATAAATGGTAGAAGCTAAAAATAGCGAATAAAAAACTTAATTGTTTGAATTTTTGTTCTCTGCTTTTCGATACTTTCAAAAAGCAAATCGTAGCAACCAACGGTTGTTCATTTGTTTGAAAGGTGTAAAGAAATGTTAGAGAGGTGAATAAATGAAAAGGCTTGTTTTTTGTGTTTTGACAGATATTATTAGAGCATTTTTCTTTTAAATTCTCAGCAATTTATTTATATTGCTTGGATATAAAGTTGAATGTTTGAGAATATCTTTCAAAAATTTCCAAAGTCTACTGATGATTAGGATAGTTCCTATGAAATGTCGACATATAGATAGCTGGGAAACATAAAAAACAAGCTATTTATAATTTTTATTGGTATAAATGGTAGAAGCTAAAAATAGCGAATAAAAAACTTAATTGTTTGAATTTTTGTTCTCTGCTTTTCGATACTTTCAAAAAGCAAATCGTAGCAACCAACGGTTGTTCATTTGTTTGAAAGGTGTAAAGAAATGTTAGAGAGGTGAATAAATGAAAAGGCTTGTTTTTTGTGTTTTGACAGATATTATTAGAGCATTTTTCTTTTAAATTCTCAGCAATTTATTTATATTGCTGGGATATAAAGTTGAATGTTTGAGAATATCTTTCAAAAATTTCCAAAGTCTACTGATGATTAGGGTAGTTCCTATGAAATGTCGACATATAGATAGCTGGGAAACATAAAAAACAAGCTATTTATAATTTTTATTGGTATAAATGGTAGAAGCTAAAAATAGCGAATAAAAAACTTAATTGTTTGAATTTTTGTTCTCTGCTTTTCGATACTTTCAAAAAGCAAATCGTAGCAACCAACGGTTGTTCATTTGTTTGAAAGGTGTAAAGAAATGTTAGAGAGGTGAATAAATGAAAAGGCTTGTTTTTTGTGTTTTGACAGATATTATTAGAGCATTTTTCTTTTAAATTCTCAGCAATTTATTTATATTGCTGGGATATAAAGTTGAATGTTTGAGAATATCTTTCAAAAATTTCCAAAGTCTACTGATGATTAGGGTATTCCTATGAAATGTCGACATATAGATAGCTGGGAAACATAAAAAACAAGCTATTTATAATTTTTATTGGTATAAATGGTAGAAGCTAAAAATAGCGAATAAAAAACTTAATTGTTTGAATTTTTGTTCTCTGCTTTTCGATACTTTCAAAAAGCAAATCGTAGCAACCAACGGTTGTTCATTTGTTTGAAAGGTGTAAAGAAATGTTAGAGAGGTGAATAAATGAAAAGGCTTGTTTTTTGTGTTTTGACAGATATTATTAGAGCATTTTTCTTTTAAATTCTCAGCAATTTATTTATATTGCTGGGATATAAAGTTGAATGTTTGAGAATATCTTTCAAAAATTTCCAAAGTCTACTGATGATTAGGGTAGTTCCTATGAAATGTCGACATATAGATAGCTGGGAAACATAAAAAACAAGCTATTTATAATTTTTATTGGTATAAAAAATAAAAAATTTTAATAATCATTGAGAAATTGATAATTAAGTGTAGTTTGGTACGTGTTGTAAATTTTATTAGTGTGCAGTATGACTTAAGTCAAAGTGTTTTTCCATATCTTAAAAAGTATTTAAATTAAAAGAATTCAAGTTTGGGGAATGAATAAAAATTCTTCGGTGGAATATGATGAGGTAAAAATCTCATTTCTTTCTTAAGATGAGTTATACGGTTTAGGGTTGTCATCAGAGATATTATACAGAATAAGTTAGCAAACTTACAGCATTCCTTGCTACATAGAATGTTCTAAAGAACACATATCACTACTATGTAGTAGTTCCAAGCACTGTATTTTAGAACAGTCTTTAAAACAAAACAAATAAGCAGTAGAACATTTGGAAAAAGAACAAACCCTTTATAGTTTTGAAATACATATACGACGGTGCTTGACAGTACTTGAATTCTGTTTCATAGCAAAAACCAAAACAAAACATTAGACTGAATCAAATAAACGATCACTAATACCGAAACATAGCGAGTGCACTAAAACATTGCCACATGAGCATACGTTGTACACAGCATTTACGCATTAATACAAATATAAAGACCATGAACAACAACAACAAATTTTATAAACAAAAGCAGAACATTACTTCAGTGCTTGAAGTACTAGTTCAATTTTGTTCTACTTCAGTTGGTTCTACTTGTGTTGGGTTCTGTTTGCTCTAAACGATTATAACACAGTATTCGTTTGTCTGCTTATAACATTTTGGCATTGAAGTGTTTGTTTTGAAATGTGAAAGAAGAGCATGGACAGTACTTGAAAATATTACTAATATCTAATACATAAGTACTCGACTTTGAACAAGAGCTCAATACTCGCACACTAATACTATAATTAGTATTTTAATATGACAACAGAAAAGTGAAAAATTGTCTCTCGTTGTTTCGTGGTTTTCTTTATGAAAAACCTGTTACTTTTGGGCTAAAAAGGCCAACGCTTTATTTAAAGCAGAATTGGAAAACTCACATTTGCTTTATTCACAGCAGAATTGCAAATTGGCCAATTTGCTTTTTTAGACCAAGAGTAGCATTTCTGTTAATGGTCCTTCGAGCCGGACCTGAACCAGAGAAAAGATTTTGAATTCCACATAGGCTAAAGGTAGATCATACAACTTCCTTTACCATCATCATGACAACTTCCTTTACCATCATCGAATACGCATTGCTAGCGCTCTAGTCTATTTTGAACCCAAAATATCTTTTTGTACATTAATCTTCACAAGAAAGCATATACGAGTAAACCAAGTGATTAATAAACAACCCCCTCTTATTTAAACATATCACCCCTTTTTATTAAATTTTCCCCCAACCCGGATACAACTAATGCAAAACCCGAGTTAATATATAACCCCCTCTTATTTAAAAGGATATGACAATAAAGCCGTTTTATTTAATTTTTTCCCCAACCCGGAAATAGTTAACGCAAACCCGAGTTAATTATTTTTCCAATTCTGTGTTGAATAAAGTAGAATTTGTTAACTCAAATTTCCTTTTTCAGCCCAAAACTGGCATTTTTGTTCACGTTCCTCAATAGAAATTTCCCGTTCAGTGAAAATTTTAACAAATTCCTTATCGACTATCGCTATTTATTAAATTTCACTAAAGTCTATAGCAGTCTATTGTGCAAATTAATATATTTTTATCTGTAATAAGTTAGTTTTTTACTTTTTGTACATCGGGTTTTAGTTCAAGTGTTTTCTTTCGCAAGTTTTTTCTTAAGAAGGATTTTTTACAATACAAATCTGCTGTGATCAATAATTATTGATTGAAGAAGACAAGGAAAATAATAATCAAACCTTTAGCCATAAAATAAGGGAAGAATGGAAGAGTTTTATTGTCGTTAACGTTATGCATCGATTAAAGAAAAATCGCTTAAGTAGGTGTGAAACCGATCCGGTTAGTATATACCAGTTAAAACAACAAACATATATCGATTATAAGACTGTTTTTTATTCTTAAATTTCCCCAAACGGACAGGACTTTTAATAGCAATTTTAGTTGCAGGTCATCAGGAAGAGGAACCAAGCATCCTCATCTCTGCAACGCTGTTGAGACTAAAACAAAAGACGAGCTCACAATATCTACCGAAACTGCATAAAGCCAAAAGGTCGTGCATTACTTCTACGATTTACGACACCTGATGTCTTATTTTAATACAAAAACAAAATGAGAACGTTTTTGATTGTAAATAGAAATCTCCCTTTAAAATTAAGTTTATAACTACATATGTACACATATACAAAAAAAAACACTTGTGAATACGTTTTCATGCATATTGTCTACAAGCAAAAACTTATAAATAATAAAAAGTCTAGTCTTGCTTTGAAAAAAAAAGTATTGGTGCGTTTTTAGATCCGTAAACGTTGTCTACTGTCGACACTCATGCCGCTCACGCAATCCAATAGCTTACGCTAGTGATCGTGTTAAATAACAAAACCCATACTCTTGCCATTCCTCATACAGTAGCAAACAAAATTTTATACAACTTTTTTTCAAAAATATTGTTCTACATATACCTAAACCTAAAATTCAATAACTACAGCACTAAAGGCAAGCAATAAAAAATAAATTCTCCTGTTGCAATCCGGCAAAAAGTATCTCGAATTTATTTAAAATGCTAAAATATAAAAAAAAAACCATAAAGAGAGTAAAAGAACATTCAATTTGAACCAAAACGCTGTTTATGTATCTGATAAAATATAGTTTAGTTACTCCTACAATACGACAATTGTCTCTAACTACTTATGTCATTCACTGTATTTCTTATTTGCTTTTACTTATTGGCACATATTTACGTTAATATCCTGTATGTATGAGTACCACTGCATGATGACTTGGCCTAGAGAGGCAATAAAAACAAAACAATTCCAGCACACAATCGCACGGTTGGTTTGTGTGGCTTTATTTTATTTATAATGGGAGCGGCTCAACTACAGCAATAATAAAACCGAAAACAATGTGGTAATTTAAGGCTAAGAAAAAGGTATTTATTTTCAACATTAAATCGTGAAAAACTATCAAAAGTAACTGATCTACTGTGAATATACTTGTTCATACAAATATCAAAATCAACTGCTAAGAAATCTTAACCCTTTACCACGACTTTTGGCGTAAATAGCCCATGAAAGCATGAAAAGAGCAGAAACAGCACAGAAACGCCCTGAAAAGATAAAAATCATGGCACACGCATTTAAGTTTTTATTGTTAACTTTGCTTTTTGTACTCTCCACTGCAAGTACATACGAGTACATACATATTATACACTGAGTCTGTCTGTTAAATAAACCCTTTCTCGTACCAAAAACATTTGGCCAAAACAAAGTAACAAAATATAAAGAGATCGTGTTGTTGAGATTGTGATCTTTCTCGTAAAGTTTGCGTGATAACAGCAGATTTTTATTTTGCTTCGTATTTTTGTTTAATTTTTATTTATTTTTCTTTAACTGGCCACAATCAATTCAGTCAATATCGATTTTATTTTATTGTCACTAAGAGAATGGAGACAAAGATTACAAATCTTTGAGTTTATACTCGCACATAGAGAAAAAACTCTTGTATTGGTTTCGTGTGAAACTAGAAAGAGAGAAACTAGATAAAAATTATACAGGAGGTTTAATTTGCAACTTACCGTATACTAAGATCCTATTCTGTCAATGAGATTGGAGTTAAGGAATTGAAAACTAAAGTATCTTCGGTCAGGACTTAAGAACGATAGTGCAAAATTCCTGATCCTGGTAAATATAGCCAGAGTAAGAATAATGGACGCGGCAACATTAATCGATAGGCGCAAGTGGTTCAAACCATAAGTTGCTTTCAGAAAGAGATAAAATATATCGAAAGTATAAGGACGCTGGAAGCCAAAGAAAATATATGCAATTTGTACACGTTGTACTGAAAATTTACTTTTAAATTTATGAAAAAAAAATTAAAGATTTTTCACACTATTGGCCTTTTAAGGCCTTTTGCACACTTTTTTGTTGATTAATTTATTCACCCATCCAATAAAACAGAAATTAAGACTACCTCCATTTTTACCTCCTACAGGAGGTGACAACTAAACTTCACTTTAACTGTTCTTCATTGAGTGAAAAGTAGGGTAGCTTGAGAAAATGTGACTAGACTATTATTAGAAATTACCGGTAAAGTTGGCATTAGTTAAAGATCCATTTAAAAGAATCGAACCAAAAACTGACCGTTAAGCATTTTTCACAATATTTTTATTACCGTTGTTTTGTTTCTTTCCATTTTAGCATTTTTTATTAGCTTTTAAATAGTTTCTATATAAAAGAAAAACAAGAATTTTTTCTATTTATAATTAAAAAAAAAATTCCCCAACGGAATGGAAACAAAAATTTCGTGGTGTTACCATTAAACGAAACGAGTGATAAAACGAATGAACGATAAAGATGTTTATGAAAAATAAAAAAAGTAATGAAAAAAAGTCTCCAAAACGGTGCGGGTCAAAATTTTTTTTTAAATTTAAAATTCAAGAATGCATTTGCATTTGCATTCTTGAATGCATGGACGATATCTGCAAAAGTGCAGTAAATTTTCATAAGTAAAATTGTGACAATTGGAAACTCTCCACTTTCCACAATGTTACCAACTTTACATGATTATAAAAATTCATATATAATATTAACATAGTGTCCAACAGGGTGTTTATATACAGGGTGTCCAACGACATAAATATATATCAATTTTTAGAAATAAAGCTTTAATTACAAAATAAAAGTTAATATATAGAAGAGAAGTTTGTTGTAAAACCTTTCTTAAATATTGACGAGAGCTGGGTATTTATGAATGAGAGTTGTTTGTGACAAAAACCTTATTCGGTCGTTCTCAAGAAAAAGTTCCATATTTGAAAAAAGTCGCAAAAAGTATCATGAATATGTCAAAAATTTTACTAAACGGTATTTTAAGTGTCATAGACGTTCCCCCCGGGGAACAGGTTTTGCCTTGGCGTATTCCTAACTTAAGCGCTCTGTTTTTCGGCGAAAAGAGGGGAAGGGGTCCCTCGTTTGGTGCGGCAAACAAAACTCTAGGAAGCCACATCACTTATGTTGTGTTGGCTTCCGAAACCCTTACCAAGGGTATAATTTGGCAGAACGGTGATCAGCATGGCCACCGGGAAGTTCTGCTTGCGGTTCGACCCGGGCTGATCATGGTTGAGGTGCCTACCTTGGCTGAAACGTTCTGGCTGTGGTTAAAACCTAAAACGCAGGAATGGGATGTTAGTATCCTAGATAATTGTTTGGTGTGTGGCTTTTTTCGAGGGCTAACAATCTCCCGAGGATCTGTTGCCTATACAACAGATACGTGTACTGTAAGGAACCAGTGGTGATGGTTGACGGGTGAGTTGGTTTAGTGGGCTTCGGCCTACCAACTCATTAAGCCTTGTCCTCCATTGATTGCTGGGAAATTGCATACATGTGGGATTAGAAAGCCCGAACTCCTCAACAAGAATTTGTTCACATGACCGCAATCATATGACAAGAATTGCTACCTGTGTGAGCCTAGCAAGCCACACGGGGGCGGTGGTGAATCGTGAAAAATTCACTCCGTGGAATTGGTCCACCATCAGGTTAGGCCGTCAAGGCAAGTACTGATATAAATCATTTTCAAAGTTGTCATAGACGTTACAAAACGGTCAATTGGACACTTTAATATCAAAAGGGCAAGACTGCAAGTGATGTGAAACCTGTATCAAGTGTAGACCAGTAAAATCCTTGTAATGTTCTTTAGTGTTGTATTTATTGTAATTCTGACTCTACCAGGTAAAGATACCGTGTAGCTACATATGTAATAATCACTTATACGTCATGGGTTTTGAGAGTTACAAACACAAGTGAAGCTAAAATAAAAAAATGGGAATGAAGAAATTCCAGAAGACTTTCTCAAGGAGAGTGTCCGCTTTTATTGGCAATATTATCAAGATTTTTTTTTTCCAAATTCAAATATCTTCGAAATTTTATTGAACAGATCAATGTAAAAATTTACGCAAGTTACATTATTTTAGTACGTCTTTACACAGCTCTTGATATCGCTTTATGCATAGTTTTTTATGTTTGTTGCCAATTTTTTTGTCATATTATATAAGAATTACTGTCATTTGTCCGAGTAGTAGAGTAAAAGTAAAAAAAGGTTCCAAAACTTAACTTTTCATTTTTGATGTTCTAAAAAAGTAGTAGCAATAGTTTTTGCAGAACCAGCTGTACGAGTATGCATTGGTGTTTCCACATCTGCTACAGATCCGGTTTGTTCAAAGTTTTGTACGATTTTTCCGATTATACGCACATTGAGACGATTAAATTGACCGAAACTCCCATTTCATAATAACGCCCATTTTCATAATAAGCCTGAATAACTTTAACGCCTTGCTCGATTGTGTATCTCACCATGGTTTAAACTGAAATGCAGAAAAAAGCTTGACATTTAGGTGTGGTTCACATTCAACTTCGACCCTTAAAATGTAACCACCCGATATAAAATAGATATATTTTGTGTTTCAACTTAAAGTTGCCATACTTTTCTTATAGCAAAAATCGTAATTTTTAGAACAAAAATTGCCAAATCGTGATTTGGTTAAATGTGCGTGGAAATCGTCAAAAGGACGATTTATCGTCAATTCTGGCAGCTATGCTTAATTCTTCTACAAACTCTCAAAGATTTCGAGAACTGCAGCAAGCCTCATTAGCACTTAATAAAAAAATGTTGTAAACACAAATACAATTAAATACCAGAATACCACACACATAGTCGGGAGTTTCAGACGCAAGCAACTACAAATTTTAGTAAATTCACTCCCTTGTTTCTTAACACCAGAAATTTTGTTAAGTGTAGCTGAGATAAGCATTTTATTTTGACTAAATGATGCTGGAGAGTGGTGGCGTTTTTTTTTTTCTTATTTATGTATGTATGGGTATGTGAAAAGATTTCAATATAAAATCGCAAATTTTTTTTGAAATGCTGTTTAAGCTTGCGTGTAAGAATTTTTCTGCGAATTTCTGATAACAATCTTTCAAGTAGAATAAATGAACCCAATGACGATATAAAACAACAACATATTCGCATTGTACAGAAAACTAATCAATGCAAAATTTTCAAATATCTGATTTTTATGAAGTTTTTTCTTTTTTTTTTGCATTTTTAATATAAAAAAAATACATTCACATTCTCCCAACAAACAGCAACTGGGAGTGTGTTTGCAACTTAGTTTTAAAACATGTCTGTCCATAAACCATATTAGTGATCATGTTAAGAAATCAAATCAAAATATCTCTGATACAGATCACAATCAGTAGTAGTTTGTGTCCTGATCAAAACAGGCTATAAAATCAAGGTGCTTTTGGTGTTATTGGAACGTTGAGTTTCTTCGGGTTTGTCGAGCTGTGTATTGCAGCACTTTGTACACTGTACTTGTGCAGCAGTCGTTTGATTAAGTGTAACATGCCACTTGACGGTTTATTACAATTTTGCAACATTTTGCTGCTGGTAGCTGTCTTGTTGCAGATTTATTTTAATATTAATTAGATAAAATGAAAGTGTTGCCATTAAAATTTTATGGCCGTTGTTAAATTTGGAGATTTTGTTCCCTCAACTTTTTGCAATAAATTTCTCTTTTCTCAACTTATGTTTTGTATGCAAAGCTTGTTTACATTATACTTTTCAATTCAGTGGGCTGTTGTTGGCGATATTCAGTTTTCTTTTTGTTGTTTTTTAATTTTTATTTTACAAGTAGTTTGACCTCATTCATTGTCATTAACGCAACGAAGGTTCTTATCGAGACTGTGGTGGTTTTAGTGGTTTTGTTAATTTTTTCTTTTTTTTTACTTTTGAAGCTTTCAAGCCCAGAGGTTAATATTTTTGTTAAGTTTTTTTCTTTCAATTTAAAGTTTCATGTTTAATAAAACATGCGGGTATTGAATAATCAACACATGTGTAAATTTTGTATGAAATTTAAAACGTAATGTTTTTGAAAATTAAAAAATACTAAATGATTTCATGAAGTCGTTTAAATTTACTATTTGTACACAGAAAAAATTATAGTAAAAATAAAAACAACAAAATTTTTGTCTGATATAAAATAAAAATAATTTGTATTCATATACATAAATATCCAAAAAATAACCTTGGATATCGTATTTTGGGGTGGTTTAAAATTTTTGTTTTTACTAAACTTTTGTTTGAATCCACGAATTCGGTTACAGGTCCGCATTCAAACAATTTATTAATTGATTGAACGAATTTCGTTATTGAACACGAAAAATATTTTTTTCTGTGTACAATTGAACAATTTTTTGAAGCTTGTTTCTCGCTTTAAGTTACTAATGTTAGTTAGACGCAAACGTCAAAAAAATTAAATACATAAATAGAACTAATAATATATAATAATTTAAAATAATAGTATGATTCCATATACTCGTACGTGATTTGGGCCAAATTGTTTCGTTTACCCAAATTCTGTAAGTTGCTACATGATTTCCCATACATATATCATATCAACAAATTTTCGCGAATTACTTAATTTGTATCAAATTAAGTAGAAATTTTTCTGTGCAACACTGCTCGGCTGTTATTCTTACAAATGCAACTATGGGGCATCGGTTATTGGTGAGTTACAATCTGAAAAAGTGACGTTTAGTTAGGAATCAAAATGGCCCATTTTACAGACATTTTTGTTTTTCTCTGTTGTGTTCAATATACGAGGGTGGATTGATATTGAAGCTACCTAGCGCTAGATGGCAGCACAGCCAAATTTTTTTGGCGATCTGTCATACGTCAGCTGTAAAAATTTCACCCAAATTCATCAATTAGTTTATTTGTTGTAGTCGTTTGAAGTAAGCAACTTTTGTGTTTCTTAAAAAATGGAAAAAAGTGAATTTCGTATAGTGGTTAAATACTATTATTTGAAAGGGAAAACGGTGAAAGAGAGAAAAGAAAAACTCGATTAACTGGAGAACTCAAAAGCAAGATCAGATATTGTGATAGCTGTAGCGATTGCAAGTCCTGAGCGTCTAAAAAGAATAAAGTGCAGTATTCCAACCCCACCAACTATGATTCCCAAAAATTATACCACCGAAGAGGCCTTAGCATTATTCATGGACATGGGCTTGTCAAAGGAAAAGTATAATAACGAGTGATTTTTTTGCTATTATCTTTTTGGCAACACTAGTTTTGACAGCTCACGCACGTTTTGTATCTTGTGTCACTGTCAAACATCTTCAGTTTGATCTATAATTTAATCATGAATCGTCTTACAAACGAACAACGCTTGCAAATTATTGAATTTTATTACCGAAGCTCCTTAACATGCCATAACGTTAATATTCTCCCCTCATACCATAAAATAACATCCGCAAAAAAAGAAGCTGCACCATCCAATTTAAAGGTAACGGATACATCAGTGGAAGTAAAGCTTCAGGACTTAATGGACCACACAACAAAAACAATTTTTCAAAGTCTACCAGAACCTGCTGTCATGTCACTTCCAGAAAGGCTTACACTTGTAAGTAAGTGGGGGTGTGATGGATCATCAGAACAAAGTGAATATAAGCAAAAACTAGCAACTGCGGATGCAGGTATATCAGACGGTAATATGTTCATGGCTTCCGTTGTTCCCATACGTCTGAAGAGTGAATAATTTGAGCATTGGAAGAATCCTCGACCATCTTCAGTACATTTTTACCGTCCAATTTTATTTCAATATAAAAAAGAGTCCTCGGCGGTTATCAGAGATGCCGTAAGTAGTATCAAAAGTCAAATTGGTAAACTCAAACCCTCAATCATTGATATTGAAAATAGAAAAACTGTAGCCGTTGCATAATGTCGAATGTTCAAACTTTGTAGAGCCATATTTTTATCAATATAAATATAAATGTTTGGTCAGAAAAATACTTAGTGTCCTGTGAATTCAGCAGAATTTGATATGATCGAAGCAAGGGGAGATGTGTTTCCCATATAAAAACTAGCTAGGATGACGTAGTAATTTACAGCAGCATAGCTATAGTCCGTAAATAGTAACCTTGTTAAATGTATATATGAATATTGCTGACTATTAATATTAATTTAAAGGAAAAATTAATTTATAAAAAACACTTTAAATAGCGATTATTTAATTACTTTGTATGTACACATTAACTCATTTTTAAGTATTAAAACGTAGAAAAATCTCCTCTTTAGATCCAAATAACTTTTTGTTATGAAATATGACTTAAAATTCATTTCAGAAATTTTTTCTGACTTTGATTGCACTGTGTAATCACAGCAGCATGCATATAACATCATTTGCAAGTAGGTCGTTTGGCTTCAATTCTTGCACCAGCTGTATCTTATAAGGCTTCACACCCAAATCCTTCCGCAAAATTTTCCACGTAGTGAAGTGACAGAGGCCCAATTGTTGTGAACGGCGCCGAATCGATAATTCACGGTTATCACCAACACTGGCCGATACGGCTGCGATATTTTCTTCAGTTCGCACTCTACGTAAGCGTGTTGGTGGTTTAATGTCCAACAATGTAAATTTGGTGCGAAATTTTTTACAATAGCCCGAATAGAAGCCTCAGTAGGTCGATTAAACTGACCATAAAATGGAAGAAGCGCGCGATGAACTATCTTAACAGAGCACGCATTTTGGTAATAAAATTCAATAATTTGCAAGCGTTGTTCGTTTGTAAGACGATTCATGATTAAATTATAGACCAAACTGAAGATGTTTGACAGTGACACAAGATACAAAACGTGCGTGAGCTGTCAAAACTAGTGTTGTCGAAAAGAAAAAAGCAAAAAAATCACTCGTTATAACATCATTTGCACGCTTAAGGTGACCTCTTTTAATATCTTTTTATATTTTTTTTAATAATCCCTATTAGTTCAGAAGATATGCTTTTTGCAACGAAAAAAGTCAAAACGGGCCACTGTGCGTGTGTTCAACATTTTGCATGAACATTTGCATATGATAAAGCTATCGGCAAGATACCTATCACGTTTGCTCAGTGTCGAACAGAAACAAGTTCGACATAACACTTCACAGCGGTGCTTGGACATAAAGTTTGGGGATAAAGCGTAATCCTGTTGATTTTTGGCGTCGATTTGTCACTGTTGATGAAACGTGGGTCCACCACTACACACTAGAAATCAAAAATCAATCGAAACTGGTGGTAGTGCTATGAAGAAGCCGAAGACAGTGAAATCGGCTGGTAAGATAATGGTCACTGTATTTTGGGATGCACACAGAATATTGTTCATCGATTATCTTGAAAAAGGATCCACAATCACAAGCAAGTATTATCGTGCATTATTGGATCAATTCATTGATACAATCAAGAAAACATGACCACATTTAAATAAAAAAAAGTGCTCTTTTATTATTTTATTTCAAAATTCATAAGAAAAAAACACTGACACCTGCACGATTTTTTCATTTTATCTATCTACGAGAACGTATATCTGCCTGTAGAGCTCTGTGAAATTTTACTTGTACGTCCCTCGACCCGTACAGGTTATTTGCTGATCGAGCTCACGACTACGCAGGCTATTCATTTTGCTCGATCACATATCCAGAAGAGCTGCTTCATTGGCCTGACTCCAACGCGTTCATTTTTTTTAGCTTTGTCTACTGTTTATTTAAAAATAAATAGATTATATTTTCTGTTTATTATAATTTTAATAAACTTACCAGAAGCTTGTCTCGCCATTTTTTTCCTGTCTACTTTTTTGATACTTGAGTTGCTATTGCGAATTTGAGTTGCACTGACGATACCTGCAACAGGTTCCTATATCAAATTGTGCCCAATTTTATAACAATTTTGCGCTAATTGTGCAATAACTTAATTGACTTCTTGTATGGAGTATTGAGCTCAATTAAGGCGTTAATTGCGATAATCTCAGTAATTGTGTATGTCTGAACAGGCTGTAAAATAATCGTTCAAAATGTCGAATCACATATACATGTACACAATACATACATATGTATGTATGTAAATCTAAAAATGTATTTTATTTGTCACAAAAACTTATCAAAAGCTTGCAAACAATGTTGCTTAAATGGATATTTAACATGCATCCATTGAAAATATAAAATACTTTTTAAATAAATTAAGTTACAATCATGGCAAAATATACATTAAATGTAATTTTCATAAGCAACAAACTGATGACAGACAGTTATGCATATAAAATAAATGAACTCAAACTAAAGCAGCTGAGTTACTTGTATTCGAATAGAAAGCCAGTACCAGTGTGGCCATTTCAGCGGCTAAATTTAGTATTAATTTTTCTAATTTGGCTGCAAATTTTACATTTAGTATTTAGGCCCTTTTTAGCACATTTTTCTACCGTATATTTAGCATCACAATGTTTATGTGTTAGGTGTACATAGAAAAAAACGGGAATGAAACCACTTCATTCACTATTGTTTTGTTAATACCATGAAAAGTTTCATTTCGGTCATGAAAGCTTCATTAATGGGATGAACAGTGTGCGTTACACCACATTATGTTTTTACAGCTTCATTAATGTTACGAAAATTATTTTACTAGTGTTACGAAAAACTTTTGCTTTAAAATGTAAGAATTTCGTTATATCTACTAAACAATGCAGTAAATACAATGAATAAATAAATTAAAGAGCTCAGTTGCTGAATTCGTCAGCAGCCGTATTAAAAATACATGATTCCGAGTTCGAATACTAGTGAGTGCAGCTTTTGGTATTCACTTATTTTTTCTCTCTTTTTTGAACAAGAGTTATTGTTATAAAAAAAATCTATCTAGTTTAAATTGAACACATAACCTGACAAATAATAGCATGCAACTCTTTTTTCGAATAAATGAATAATTTTCATTCTATTTACGATTGTTATTTCTTTAATGAAATAATATTCGTAACCTGAATAAATATTGTTTGTTGGCCCAAAAAGAACGACAAAATCGTAAAATTAATGTAAACAAGTAAGAGTGTAGTATATTCGGCTGGGCCGAATCTAAAATACCCTTCACGATAGTCACGTATATGTATAGTATATTTAAAAATGTGAACCAAATATGATCGGTTATATATGAACCGATGTCGGAATTTTCTATTTTCTGTATTTTAGGAACCTTCTTCTATAACGAGAATTGCTTTTCAGCAAAAAAAAAATGTTAATGGAAAAATCGGTTCAGGCTATATCTTGGGTATATATGGACCGATATCGGAAACTTTAATTTTCCATATTTATATAACCTTATTTCATTACCAGAACTGCTTTTGAGCACAAAAAAGTTGTTTAAGTTCGCTTACGCGACATTTTCATGAAAACTCCGGCTTAGGCTATATCTCAGCTATATGTGAACCGATATTACTGAATTTCAATAGCAAACCCATGAATCGATGGGTTAAAAGAATGGTGAAAGAAAAAAGTTTCTACGTCTAATGGTTTTCTCAGAAACGGTATTTCAACGGCGGACCGACGGACGAACAGACGGACATCGCTTAATCGACTTTTCCATTAATTCTGATTCAGAATATATATACTTTATAGGGTTGCAAATGAAAATTGTAGAAATTACAAACGGAATCACAAACTTATATATACCCTTTACATTTTTGTGAAGGGTATAAATAATGTTTGCAAAACGTGCAAAACTGAGCAAATGGATTATATATCGTATTGTTGCCTTTTCTCATGTTTGTGTTTCATAATTTTGTTTTGCTTTTTTATGAACTTAAAAATGAATAAATGTGAAAAGTTTTGTTTTATTTGGCAGCGTGTTTTTATTTTTACAGGGTCTTTTCAGTAAAATTCCTAAACATGTGCTCATTTTTGCTCGCTAATGTATATATGAACAGTGACTCTGAAGAAAACTTATACCGGCTGATTACCAGCAAAAGGTAAAAATTATTTATACTTATACTGGTAGAAATATATTTGTATATATCTGTGGCGTTTTATCATAACAGCTTAAGTAGATTTTTAAAAATTGTAAAAATTGCTGCTAATTTGATTATATGAATAAATATGGTATTCTTGTTTGCAGAAATAATATTTCGTATTATTCACAAAATTTAGTTATAATTATGGTTTATCTTCTTTTTTTCTTAAATTTAATTCTTCAGTAAAATTTTCCTTCAAAACTTTTTTTGATCTTATCTCCACTTAAGCTGTTATGATAAAATGCCACAGATATGTTTTAAGATTTTATGTTCATTGAATATTTTATTTTGTCTTTCAATCAGTTTGTTTTATTAAAATGAATAGGGAATAATTATAAAATATAAATAATTAATAAAAATATATTAACTAATATAACAATAAACAAAATACTACAATTAAATTTGTAATATTATTTTTGGCAGTTAAGGATTGCTTCATTACATTTTTAGATATGGCCACACTGACCAATACGTACGAGTACTTTATATTTTTTATGCTTAACTTGTGGCTGTCTATTCAAATGTCCATTTCGAATAGTTGCACTATTTCTTTTTGTCGTAAGACACGCAAACTTTCAGTGCAGCAATTGCAGATTTTGTTTACCAACAGATCATCTCATCTCATTCCTTTCATTCATTCGCCAAGACAGCCAATTACTTGTTGTTAATTCATCGAAGAAACATCATCGCATCAACACAGCAACTTTCCATGACATTAAATGCAACAAACACTGCAGCAGCTTTAGCAACTGAAACAATTCAATAAGTTTAACACATGCATTTCATTTCTACATAATTATTAAAATATTTTCTTCAAATTTGCGGATGCCTGACATGTGCCGGTCATAATTTGATCATGAAGTTGCATGGATCAAATGCGAGCAATAATTTTTTTGTTTTCATATTATAAATGACTGGCATTTTGCTAAAGGAGTGTTGACAATTATGTCAATGTCATGATAAAAATGGTGGAAAACATTTTAAATACGTACTTGGGATCGCGTGCAAAGCAAATTTGTATAATGCCAAATAAAGTTTTCGTTGAGTAAAAAGTTAATAACAACTATTCTCGTACCTACCTAAAACATTGAGATATAAACAACAATAATTTTATTAAGTGACTCAAGATCAAGCAACAAACAGTAATTAAATTAAAAAAAAGGCCGTAAATAAACGCATGATTTGCACTTCTGCTTTGTTTCAAATACAATCGACTAATCACTCATTTATGGGACTTAAACATTCTAATTTAAAGCTAATATCAACCACCAGCTTCTTCATTTACGAAATTCTGAAAATATTATATTAGTTTTGGCCAGCTCTCATAAAATATCATGTGTCCGGAACCAAGAACAAAAATGGTCAAGAGAAAGTTCACACTTGCAGCCAATTTTTGCAATTAATGATACTTAGTCACTGGATATTGGGGAAACATGTTAGCAGGCTAGTCGTAGTATGTTAAAGTTATCCGTACAAAAAAATTGGAACATTACAACAAAATCAAGTATTACTCATGCATCCGTTAGATGCACCAAGGATTAGCAGAAGTTGGCTAATCAAGTGAAATCGCGAAACTATACTAGTAGAGGAACCCTAACGGCAGATGACTTTTTTACTCACTTTAGCTCTGTACTGCAAATTAGTAATCGAAAATAAATACTGTTGAACTTTTTATACAAAACCAAAACAATCTTTAGTTGCAAAAATAAGAACTAATTACTTAAAGAAGATCAAATAGCTTAATAATGTAAATCTGGCTCACTTTTATGTTATGCTCATTATAGATATCTTTGTATGTATAGTGAATAGGAATTTGTTAATAAAATGAATTTATTTTTTACATACTAATACATATCTAGGCTAGATCTCCACCACCACAATTCTAGTCCCCACGTGCCGAGCCACTAAATTATCCACTAGAGCACTTTGCTCTGTGCTTTCGAAAGTAATAAAAAGAATGGTAGTGTATTCGATCCATCGTTTCGGTGAAAGTAAAATTTTGGCGGTGATGATTTTTCGATCAAGCTTTCTCAGTGATCGCACTATATGAGTTGTTATAATGAGCTGTGCTAGAGCCGTTTTGCAATAGATGGCTGTAGCGTTAAGTGGTAGTCGAAATAAATGAATCGTAGAAGTCATACGATAAGCTTAAGTATTTGTAAAGATAACGTCTTCAAAATATTAGTCGGTTTGTGTCTGCATCATAAGGTTATTCTCTATTAAACATCTCAGCTTACGAGCCAAATTCTTATCATTTGCGAGAGTCTTTAATTTTCTACTTTGATATGAAGAAATCTGCGACTAAACCTCATCGAATGCTCTCAAATAGCTATGGGGAGGCCGCAATTAGTCAAAGCATGTACCGAGAGTAGTTTCAACGCTTCAAGAACGATGATTTTCGTCGCAGACTAGCATGACAGTAGAGGACAGAAGGTTTTCGAATATGCAGAATTTGCGCCATTACGTGATCAAGACTCATATCAAACGCAAAAAAAAAAACTTTGAATCATAAATGTATAATAAATCATAAATGTATAACCAGCAGTTACAACAAAGCCTCGAATTTCGGAAAAAATGGCCGAAACAAAGTTTTACAGCTATTGGATGGGATCTCATCAATGAACTTTTATATCAAGTTCTACCCTTGATGAAATTTTATATCAAATTCTTCCCTTATCCACTCTTTTGCAGATGATAGCAGCATTTGTCATTCGTACTCATTCAACTTTTAGATAGCTCCAGACTATCGGCAAGAGCAAAACTACGAATGGAGCGCTAAATAATGATCTCCAAATCGGGTCGTAAAAACAGAGTCGAATTCAACGCTCTTAAGATCCAGTGCTGTTTTCTAGCACATAGATACACGACTATTAACGCTGTTTAGTCTGTACTAATGGATAGTATAAATATTGAGGAATCGGATGCTTTTCATGTCATACTGTATCATGTTCTCTAAAATGAACATAATTTTCAGTGAACATAATTCAAGCGTGTAAATTTTTTGAAACAGTTTAATGCTAGGCACACAACTGCGACGAACGACGAATATTTAATCGCGAATATTCGTCGCCAAAAATAAAACACATTGGTGTATATGAAAATGCACACAATCGCAGCGTTGGTCGAAATTCGTCATACTCAGCGAAAATTGAAATAGATTTATTTCTAATTGTTTCGTCAGCGAACGACGAACAAAACAATATCAGGTGGCCAGGTTTCTTATATAAAAAAAATATTTTTCACAAAATCATACTTTTTATATTTATTTTAATCCATGTAGTAAAAAATTTATGAAGATATTCTCAAAATATAAAGTAACTGATATAATTTGTCCAAAATCGCTCTTTCGGATGTACTTTTAATATGGTCACCTTAGTATTTATATTTATATTCATTTTTTTTTTTTTTGCACGGAATGTAAACAATGTAAAAATTGTGCTTCACACCACGAATTTATACAACGAATATTTGCCGGCGAATTCGTCGCGATGGACGAAGTTCGTCGCAGTTGTGTTCGTAGCATAAGATGTACTTCACTTCACCCGATCTCTTTAAGGCAGAATTAGTTTGTACGTTCTTTTCCGTTCTGACTCAACAGTTTTGCTTTTGTTCAATATAAACTATAGGTGCATGGATTGTTTTTACTTTTTCGTTCTGTTCTGTTGCGGACTAATCTGTTGAAAATAGAATTCAATGTTAACGTTGACGGCCAGATTTGTGTATGTTTTAATTTTTTCAGGTATGGATACATTAATTTTTTATTCAAATGTATATAACTGTTTTGGTCAAAAGCTACAAAAATTTGTTTCAATTAAAGATTTTTAAAAGTTAATATATTTTTTATCAATTAAGCAACTATGGATGATCAAAAGAATATTATTTTAGCGAGGAAAAAATTATATTTTGTATAAGAACTGTCATAAACTCTGCAGAATGTGAGAAAGAAGTGGACTGTTTGCTCACCAATTCTAAATTATTAATTTGTTTCTTTTTTTGTTTTTTTCATACAAGATAATATTTATGTACATATTTTATTCTTCATTACAATGTTTTTCTTTTTTTATGCTCTACTGCAAAAAACAGCTGAATATTTTCGCGGAAAAAGTAATTGTAAAATATTTGCTACAGAAATGAACGTAACAGAACGGCAACAGAAAGTAAAAACTAATGAGGCCTTTACTGTTTTATCACCTACTTACAACCGAACGAAAATAGAATACTACTCTCATGTTTGGGTCTCAAAGAGTATGTAGGACCGTGTGGCAGAGAGAACGAAGAAGCATATCTGTAACAATATGGTGTTCAACTTTATTGACTCACTAGAACATCACTTCAGTTTGAGATACGTTTCTCGTTTTCATCGCTACAATAATATATTTTGCTCTGACGGAATTAAAGATATATTTTCCGGAAGCCCGCAAATTTTTATGCAACACACGTTATCCAGCGAATCGCACAATATATTATAGAGAGAACTCATTTTCCAGCGGTTAGTCCGTGGAACAAGTTGCCCGCAGATGTGTTTGCTGTCACATATAACGTTGGAAGGTTCAGGTGAAACATCCAAAACACTAATTTCTCTTTCCTCCTCCTCCTCCTCATAACCCAGCACAATGCACTGCATGTCTAGTAGGCGTCATCCGCTTTGTACTGAAGAAAAAAGATTGTAAAGAAGTCAATACGTCAATTAAGCCCAGTAACATTCCCTTTTTCTCTTCACCAAGATTATGGTGTTTATTTTAAGCTTTGACTCCGGCAATGACTCTATTTTTAAAGCACTTGTAACAGTTTTATCGCTCGTATTACAACCATCACTTTGAACACATTATTCTGCTGACAACATACTGAAATTTGAATAATCAAATGGCAATAATTATAAAACTTTATGTTTTTTAGAGATTAGAATTGAATTTTTACAATAATTCCAGAAATAATTTTACATATTTATGGAATACCAGGCCAATTGATATACAAATTACTTTACACACAGACAACATCCGTCTGGTCGGACATTCCAAATTGAAAATGTTCATCTTGTTGAGGGTACATTTGTTTGTTTGGTCATTCATTTATCTGACTTACCGCCGCCAAAACGCGACACCACTGCCTGCTGCAAATGTTAGTGCTTTGCAGGCTGACTTGTGTCTTGCAGTAAGATAGAGTTTAATTTAGTCTAGTTGGACGATTTATTAACTTCATTTCTAGATCATTAGATCGCATAACACAGACATTCATCACTTGTTTATCTGTGCAAGGCTTTTTATTACATTTGAGTTTGAATAAATGTTGAAGTATGCATGTAACAACTTCTTAAGAGATTCAAATCATTTTAACATGGAAAGTTGTTTTTGCAGTTTTTTGTTTTTGCCGTACAATTCAAAATGAAAAGTAACCACAATGAATGTGCTAAGAAAAAGTCTATTAACTCTATATTGCACCATTAATGTCTACAAGGAAGAAGATGAAATAGATTTAGAACGATGTATTTATAATTGTAGCAGGTATCCACAACAATTATATTTTGGTTTATTTTTGAACAAACAGTTAGAGAAACGACCTGAAAGTAATTAAAGTTCAACTGCGCAGATGTGTAGCCACTATGGCTATAATAATATACTGTTCGGAACTCCATTTTCGTAGCTACTTCCAAATTTGAAAAATTATCTGGATGTTAAAAAATTGTGTACAAATGAAGTCAACACTGAATCGTAGTGGGCTTAGAAAAATTTTCGTATTTTGGTTAAAATAAATTGTAAAGTTGCTGTGTGGGAGACGAGCTCTAAGAAGCTGATCTGACAAATAATGAGGATCGTCTTCCATAAGCCCAGATCAGCGTTGTCAACTCGGTGCATATCGCACGTTTTTTGGTGCTTTTTAAATTTTTTTGTGCGAAAAATTCCTAAGCAATTGCGCGGTGCGCTTTTTTCCAAATTACGGGGCGTTTTTTAATTTTCTGTGGAGCCGAACCGAATTCAACACAACTTTTTGTTCCAGTATAAGAAAATACTTTTGGACTATCAGTCAATACCATTTCATCAAGTGTGCCAAATTTGTATATTTGTATACAGAGCACAATGCTCGTAAGAGTACACGGTGTAATGATATATAAAATGCACCAAATCACATACACAAAGGAATTAAAACAGTCTTGATGTTTGGGTTATAAAGGGTGTTTTTTTAAGCCCGATAGAACTTGAAATTGTAAAAAATAACACAAAAAATTAAATTGTAATCAAAATTTTTTTTTATTCGAAAGATCAATACGTGACATTAACATTTGAAAATGATTTCGGGCATATGGGCACCGCGGCTGCTCTTGACGAAGCGCATTCTGGACGTCCAATTTTGGGCCACTTTTTCGAGCACTGCTGGCCGTATGTCACGAACAACACGAACAATGCTGGCCTCCAAGGCGTCAATTGTTGCTGGTTTATCAGCATAAACCAGTGACTTCACGTAGCCCCACAGGAAATAATCGAGAGGTGTCAAATCGCACGACCTTGGAGGCCAATTGACAGGTCCATTTCTCGAAATCAACTTATCGCCAAATTTTGATTTCAGTAAGTCGATGGTTGCGTTCGCCGTATGGCACGTAGCGCCATGCTGTTGAAACCACATCTCCTCCGGATCAATGTCATCCATATTTTCAAACAAAAAATCATTGATCATGGTGCGGTAACGATCTCCATTGACCGTAACGCGAGCTCCGGCCTCATTTTTGAAGAAATAAGGTCCGATGATGCCACCAGCATGAAAACCGCACCAAACAGTGCATTTTTCTGGATGTAATGGAGTCTGTAGGGTCTCTTGTGGATTGGTCTCACTCCATATGCGGCAATTTTGCTTATTAACAAACCCGTTAAGCCAAAAATGCGCCTCATCGCTGAACACAATTTTGCGATAAAAGTTGCGCGAATCGACGACTGATTTTCAAAGTAAATTTGGATAATTTCGTAGCGTTGTTCAAGCGTGAGTCTATTCATGATGATTTGTCAGAGTATACTGAAACAAATAAAAAAAATGTTTCATCAAAATTTAATTTTTTGTGTTACTTTTTACAATTTAAAGTTCTATCTAGCTTAAAAAAACACCCTATATATGTTATCTAACAAAAAACGAATATTTAATTTTTAAAATTTGTTTTTCAGATATGCTTGCTTTTAAATTGGATAATAGTGGCCTATACAATTTTTTCACAAATTTATTATCTTAAGGTTTCGTCGGCTTTTTTCCGACTTCCTCAGGAGAATTTGTATTGTCAATATTTTAGTTTTCTTTACATCATTCAGCAAATAATAATAAACGAAGTGGACATCATGAAGCATTTATTTTGTAATTTAAAAAATGGTCAAAAGAAAGTATCACAGTTTAACCTAAAACTAATATCACAAAACTTGTCTTGTCAACTTCAAGTTATCTGAACAATAAACGGTTAAAAATATAATTATTTTTATCGAGTTTTTAATTTAAAAATATAATTTTAAATAAAAATATTTATGTGCAGTCCGCACAAGTAGTGCACGGTCGAGCAACTTGCGTAGAAAATTTGTATGAAAAACACTCAGTTTTTTAATGATTTTCATACAAATTTTTAAAAGTGTCGTTCATCGTGTGTAAATTTTTAGTAACTTTGTGAACAACTTATAATATTAACAAAAAATTTTTTGGCGCGTTTTTTTTTCGAAATAACGCGTTTTTTCTTTCATTTTGGTGCGTTTTGAAGTTTGAAAGTAGACAACGCTGGCCCTGATAGTCAAACTCCTAAACACGAATGGCCAGAAAGATAAATTGATTATCACAACGATTATTGAAACCAGTAACATTTTATGAGGATATTGATTTCTCAATATTGCTTTCCCAGATGGAGATATATGCCATAAGTGAAACTGCGTAAAAGATTCATAAGTTCGCGTTGAGTATTTACCGTTCTTCTGACTTTTTTCTCACAGAGTGGAGTCAGCTCTACTGCCACTATACTTGCTTTACACATTAAAAGAGCAATGGATGAAAAAGAGCATCCTGCCTTGCTTTTTTTCTTGAGATGCGCTCGCTGAAAAAAAGCACCAAGAAAGCGTATTGCGTATTTACTGAGACATTTTTAGCCTCATAGTTAAAGCAAGCAAATAAAACACAGAAAAATATATATTATTTGTTAGTTTAAAAGTGTTCGAGACGATTTAATAGCTCGTTTGACGAATTTTAATAATACTAACGCGATTTTGGAGAACATGTACATAAGTATGACTACATATCGCTCCTTTATCGCAACATAGTCATATATCAAAAAATGAGTTTTTCGAGTTAACAATGCAGAATTGTTAACAGTACCACCTTCTATATTGTGCCAAAACTTTATTCAAATTACTTTTAAACTTTTTCTTTTACGAGACAGTTTTAAAAAAAAATTGTCTAAGACATGTATGGAAGCCAAAAATTTTAAATACGTTTTTCTCGAAACAAGCTTTTTTGAGTTATGACTATGTTGCAATAAAGGAGCGATATGATGGTACAAATGCACGAATGTGTTTGTGTATGCATGAGTGTGCTTATGTGTGTGGGGCAATCCAAGTTAAATCCGACAGTTCGAAGTGGTAGTGGGATTCGAATACTTACTATTTTCCCGATTTTTGTTAAAAATAAATTTGGAAAACATAAGTTTTCGAGTTAAACCATTGTGCAAAATTTTCTAGTACTTCGCAGTCTCCACCGAGTATACCAAATTTTTGCTTAAAATTGCCCTTAAACAAATTCATCGTGGTTCATAGATGATTTGATATACCTAACATAAAACTTTGCAGGTAGTTTCTCAGGCTAAAAATAGAATTGAAAATATGGTTCGTGTCTGTACTATATCCAATTCTTATTTTCAAAGTTCATTTCTATTGAGAACACACTCAAACTATTACTTTTTTACAACATCAAAAATGAGAAAAGTTAAGTATTGAAACTATTTTTTACTTTCACTCTACTACTTCTCTGGATCAAATATCTTAATACATGATGTACGTTTTTTAAAAATATTAATTATATGAACTGTATTTCAAAATACATAAGTCGGTGTCTGGGGTTTTATATACATACGTCAGCGTCTATAAAACAAATTCAGCAACTTAAAATCACAAGGACTATAGCCGAGATTCAGTTTTAAGGGCCGATGTTGAATAAGAACCACATCTAAACGTCAAGTTTTTTCTGCGTTTCATTCGACATTTCTCAACTTCAGACTAACTCAATTTGAATCATGGAAAGATACGCAATCGAGCAACACGTTAAAGTTATTCAGGCTTATTCTGAAAATTGGCGTTCAAATCAAAATGCATATCGTGCACTTCGTGGTTTTTTTGGTCAATTTAATCGTCCAAACGGAATAATTTGAGCACACCGGGTCTGTAGGAGATGTGAAAACACCACTACATGCTCGTTCTGCAGAACATATTGTTGCTGTTCCCGATAGTATGGCTGAAGAACCGTTCACCTCAACTCGAAGAAAATCATTTTTCGAAGAAAATCATCTACAGTGATGAGGAACATTTACTACTCAGTGGATTCGTCAGTAAGCGCAACTGCCGCATTCGGGCGAATTATAATCCAAAGTGATTGTCGAAAACTCAATACACTGTTTGCTGCGGTTTATGGCGCAGCATCATCAGGTCGTAGTGTTTCTAAATTGAGCCCGGTCAGGCATTGTCGTGAGATAATAACGAACTTTTTATGACTGAAATTGGATTTAGACGATATGTGGTTTCAACAGGAGAACGGTGCCACTTGTCACACAGCTAATGAAACAATAGATCTTTTGCGCTACAAATTTTATGGGTGTGTTATCTCACGTGGTGGAGATGTCAATTGGAATGAAAAGGTATACGTCGATAAGCCATCATCAATTTAAGAGCTAAAGGATGAAATAACTCGGTACATTACCGGCATAGAGCCTCAATTATGCCTCAGCGTCGTCCAAAATTTTTTACTATCGGATGGAGGTGTGTCACCGAGGTGTCTAATAAATTATTCTACACATAATTGAACCATACCAATATGATCATAATATACATAAATGGCAATAATTCCTAAATAATTTGTGTTTTATTCTAAATCAACATCAGCCCTTAAAACCCCTTGTACATGCAAACTGAGAAAACATTTTATCATTAGCAGCGATGCCGCGTCGTCGTCAATTTCGTTATTTCAAATCTCATTCTAGTTTTTAAGTTTCACATCTCCAAAAGAACAATTCTTTTGAATGAATATAAAGCAACTCCATCGAATAAATTAAACTAAAAAAATACATTCATAAAACCAGGTTGGCCATCTCTGGCTTCTAAAGTGATCTTAAATTTTGTTTGCATTTTTATTTACACTAAAAATTCGTTGTTCATTTTCTTAAGCTTATAGAAAGCTTTAAATGATCCTACTAGATGTATGTACTATATATTGTATTATTTTGTGAACTCATGGTTGTTGTGTAGTTACTTTAACATTGGGCACATGGATTAGATTTCATTTTATGTTGTGCAGACGTCATGCACGCATTGCTCTAGTTTAAATTGTTATCAAACTGAAAAAAAACCCCTTCACTGGTCAACACATGTATGAGCTTATGCACATGAATCAAGTATGTAAGTAAGAGTTTCAACAAATGAACCATAATTCACAGTCTCCTCCACTTATTTTGTGTCTAAGATTGTGCGCTGCATCATCATCATCAGTACCAGTTTGATGAAGGAAATGTTGATCAACATCATGATCTTCTTGTGCGTGCCAAGTTGTTTCAATTGCTTTTTGCCTATCGGCGTTGATCAAAATTGCTAAATTTAACAAGAGGATGAACGATACGATACATTATGCTTGCCTTTAACGTCAATGCCACACACACGCATTCAACTGAGGCAAGTTGTAATCGCCATGAAATAAACAAACCCAGGAAAAACAAAAATTTGGAGATAGTGAAATTAAAAACGATAAAAAAAAATTATGGATAAAGATACTCATCGCTTACCAGCTACTAATTTTGATAACATTTAAAGAAACTTTAACTAGGCTTAGCTCTGCGGATACCTTCCCTTACCTTAAGTTGTATTTTAATAAAATATTGTGGAAAAAGGCAGTGATAACGAGTTCGTCGAATTGTCGAAAATATCCCTGCCCTTCAGGCGTCCGTAGCAAACGATAACAATAAGTCGATTCTGTGGAGTTCTCAAGAACTGGGCGTCGGCTTAATGGCGAATTTTGCCTAAAGATCTTGCCTCACACCCATACAAGACCAAACTGACTCAAGAATTAAAGCTGATGGACCATTTCATGTGGCGTAAGTTCTTCGATTGGACTTTGGAAAAGATGAGCCAAGATGATAAATTTCATCGCAAAATCATATTCAGCGGCGAAGCTGATTTTTGGCTCAATGTCAGTAACCTAGCGTCTCCACATAGCAATATTTTATGCGGCAATTGTCAAATTTGATTGCGTCCATAAAATTTGCGATGTGTAGACCGCAAATTGCTATAGGTAGCAATCTATTGCGCAATGATTGCTCTACTGATTGCTTGAGCAATTCTTGCCAAGCAATGAGCTGTCAGTTGTTGTAATTTGGTATTAAAATGTAGCAATCACAGTGCTGTGCATACAACAAACACAGTGTTGTTCATACAACTCCTCACATTGAGTTTTGTTAGTATTTGTGATGAAGCAGTAATACGTTTGCGCCAATTAGAGCAATTAGCAATCGCTATACTGTTATTCTGCCGAAGTTTTTGCTTGAGCTTAGCAATAAAAATTGTTATGTGGAGACACACCTAGACACAGACCTAGCAAAATATTCGTTATTGGTCTGGTGAAAATCCACACGTGCTTCACGAATCTCCACCTCATCCACAAAAACTAAATGCCAGTTTGGTGAGGTTTGCATGCCGGCGTCGTCATTGAACCATATTTTTTCGTCGACAATAACGATCGTCAGGTTACTGTGAATGGTGATCGTTATCATTGCTCCATGATTACCGAGTATTTTTGTCCCGAATTGGAAAACATAAACTTTGACGACATGTGCTTTCCACATGATGGTGTCACAAGCCACACAGCACACGTTACAATCCATTTATTGAAGAGTAAGATAGATGCAGGGCTGGGCAAGTATTTGAAATACTTGTATTTGAAATACATTTTTATGAGACCAAAATACAAAAAAGTATTTGTATTTTTTTAGCTATATTTTATATTTTAAACACACAACTTGAAAGTATCTTGTATTTTGTACATGAAATGCGCAAATTGAAAGTATCTTCTAATTTTGTATTTGAAATACATAATGTGAGTATTTTGCCCAGCACTGGAAGGATGAGAGTGTTATTTTTTACGAAATATGCCAATCAACTGGCCACCTCGTTCATGCGACTTTAAGCCACTAAGCTTTTTTCTTTGTGGCTACGTCAAATTATTGGTCTAGGCCAACAAACCAACGGCGTTCGAAGATTGGAGAGCCAACATTGAATGCGAAATAATGAATCATCAAAAATTGGGTCCAACGAATCGACCGCTGCCAAGGTGCCCGCGGTGGCCATATGAACGAGGTCGAGTTCCATTCATAAATATTTTGATTTTATTTCAAGTCGATCATAAAGAATTGGATATATCTCAAATGGTTTGCGTTTTATTTAAAAACAAAATTGTCAAGTCCTTATTGTAAAACCTGATATAACACCCAAAAAACATCACATGTATTTTGTTGGTAGAAATTTGCTTCCAAATGTAACAGAGTCTATTAGTTTTTTTTTTCCCAAATTATGTAGACTGTAAACAAAATTTTGGTAATCTTACGGAATCTTACCATTACCTGGTCAGGTAAAGCTACCTTGATTTTGACAGTTACAGTAATCACGTAACAATTAATTTTTTTTTAATCACTGAAAAATCTGCAGTCAGTTTTAGTTTTTTGTAAAATATTTTGAAGTTAAAATATTAACAAAAGTGTTTTGTAAATTATAATTTTTAGCAAATAACTTGTATGACGGCGTATTAGGTGTACAACTTTGCTTTCGCCGTTTTGCAATAGAAGGCTGTAGCGGTAAGTGGTAATAGAATTAAATAGATCGTAGATGTAATACAATAGACTTAGGTATTTGTTAACATAACACTATCGAAATATTAGTGGATTTGTGTTTGCATCATAAAATTTAATTTCCTGCGTTAATATGAAGAAATCTGCGTCTAAGACTCATAGAACGCTCTCAAATAACTATGTTGAGGCGGCTGTTAATGAAAGAACGTGCCGAAAGTGGTTTTAACGGTTAGAGAACGGTGGAAGAGAGAAGGTTTTCAGGCATTACTTGGTGTCAACTACAACAAGAATTGATAGGGTCACTGGGAGTGACGCAATAAGTAATTTCAAAATGCTTGAAAGTCATGGGAATGATTCAGAAACAAGGAAATTGTGTGGCGTACGAGTTGAAGCCGATATATGTTGAACGGCGTTTGCAAGGCATAGACGGAAGGAGTTTTGCAACGCATTATGGCTGGGAACGAAAAATGGGTTCATTGCAATAATTCATTCTTACTATCTAATGAAACCAGCTGAATGTAGTGTATTATAAGTTTTTAAAACCGACTGTAACATTCACAGGCAATCGTTATCGACCGCAGATAATACGTTTGAGCTAAGCATTGAAAGACAAATGGCCGCAATACAACGAGAGCTCAAAAGTGGTCAAGACATACTTGGGAAGTTCTACCCCATCCGCCGTTTTCTCCACACATTACTCCCTCGGACTATCATTTATTTCGATCAATGGCACATGGCCTGTCTGACCAGCACTTCAAAAGATGGGGAGGCGATGGACAATACTTTCGAATTTTGGGAAAAAATAGTGGAAGCGAAGTTGTACACCTACGTACATTTGACAATTCTGTATATTTATCACTCAGCTTGAACTAACACATTCAGCGCAATAAAAAGCATTTATTCTTACGGAAAAGCTTTGTAATGAAAAGTGAACACTGTGCCCATCGGTGAATTTTACTTTGAGCGTTCACTGGTAAAAAAGATTCATCGTTGAGTTGTTCAAAAATTTCGACCTCTGTTGAAAATAATATAGATAAAGGAAGTCGCAGAAAAGCTTCGAAGCTAATGAAGTTTCTTGTGTCAATTTATTGAAGCTGGATTGCAAACTTTTATTATACAACGCAATTCTAAAGCCTATATGGTGCTATGGAATTCAACTATGGGGCACCGCCTCCACTTCAAACATTGAAAAAATTCAAAGGCGACAAAATAAAATTCTTCGAACAATTACCGCAGTTCCATGGTACGTAAAAAACTCACGAATTCATAAGGATCTCTGTGTTCCTCTTTCAAAAGACGAATTTTGAAAATACGCGACAAGGTATATTAGTAAATTGGAACTTCACCCAAATCGTCTTGCACGCAATATACTTAATTTCGAAGGCCACTCTCGGTTGAGAAGGAGGGACACCCTTGCCACCCTTGATTTTATCGATATTGACCGTGCAAAATAAAACATTTTTGTCTAGCATTGGCTGGACTTAATAAATTTTATGTATTTAGTATTAAGATTTGAATACAAATTGTTAGTTCACTTTGTGAAGATTCAATAAATAATTGAATGAGAAAAAAAAATTTTTTTTTGTTGATGAATAATATTAACATAATAATAAAAAGGTTTTCAATAAAACAGGGTGAATATTGTAATGGCATAAAACGAGCTAGTGTGGATTAAATATTAACAAAGATCCTTTTATGCCGTTATTTATGGAATATAACGTTATACAAATGTCAAGTAAAGCTATGTACACACGGTTGTCAGATTTTACAATATTGTAAGATCTGGCAACATGTGGACAATGTAGTGGCAATGGAAAATTGTCCCACAGAAGTAAATCTTACAATTTTATTGTCAGACTATGGCCTGACAAATAATTCATTGTCAGTTCACACGGTTGTCAGATTGTTAGATGAAAAATATGGCCAGTCATTTTGTAAGGCATTGCCACTTATGTATATCAACAACTATCTGCTTGGCAGTGTTGCCCATCAAACTTTTTTCTGACAATGATGTCATTGTCAGGTGCATTAATTTTATACATCTGACAATTAAAACTGAGATTACAATACCAGCCAATTATTTGACAAAGCCGACGAAGAGTGTTCTCACGATTGCCAGATGCCTGACAACATTGTCGTCTTACAATTGATTGACAATGGTTTTTCTGACAACGTTGTAAGTTAAAAATTGGCAGTTCACATCATTGTAATACATTTTCAGACAATTTTACTGGCAATATTATAAGATCTGACAACCGTGTGTACGTAGCTTAAGACTTCTTACGGTGGAACTAAAATAGGTAGTATACTCATCTCAGTTTACTCATCTTTTTGAAAGGAGAAGTTCATCCAAAATGTGTATGCTTGTGTTTGTTGAGGAGCTAGAAGCGTCATCCTCCTGGAACCACACGTTATCCACGAGCATATCGTTCACCAAAATACATCGTTTTTATCTCATCATTGAAGGTGATGTCAGCAGTAACGTCATCTGCAAAGAAGTACGGTTTACTATGCTTTGGCATCAGTGACTGAACAAAATTAGCAGGTTAAATGACGTCACCAACACAATATAACAGTCACATAACTAGTATATATGCACGTGGAACTCATAATGTTGAATTAACATTGCTTTGTACTAAATCGATTTTTAAACGTTTTTCAAAATTTGTTTGCTGGGACTTAAAAATCGTACGTTTTCTAGCTTGTGTGGAGGGAGGACTGATATTTGTATTGCATGCCTCATAAAACGCATGAAACACTTGTGTCTTTTGCAAGTTGCGGTGCTTCTTATAAATGATTGGAAAATTTGAAATAGTTGTGTCATATTTTTCTTGTTATTATGTTTTTTCAGCTTTGCCTTTCGATTTAAACTGGTGCAATTTCATGCAAAAATTATTGCAAATTTACTAAATGATTGTGGGAATAGTTTGAATTTTAAGAATGTAAACGGATGTGTAAATGATGACTAAATAAAAGAAATGTAAGTTGAAGGCTTTTATTATGTATATATGTATGTATCAAAAAAGCAATGTCCACATTTTAGTTGAAAAAAAAACTATTTCGATTTCTGCAATATTTACAACTTGCAAAAACTAAAACTAAGTTAAATTGACCAAATAACTTTGCACAAAGGAAAAAAAAGTTATCATATAGCCATGTCACGAAAGGGGTTTCAATTCCGAAAGTAGAAGTTTTTGAAAACAAAAATTTCTTCAGATTGAAACAAACAGTTTTCAAAGCGGAATTGGTATTTTCATTGTTTTTAAATTGATATGTAGTTGTATGCTTTATTAATTACTAGCTGACCGCCCCGGCCTCGCTCGAATGTACTTGCTAATGATTATATAGAATTGCTTAAAATTATACAATAACACAAATATTTCAGTACAAGGAACATTTTTTTTCTCAATCTAAATTGGTTTATTAGTATAACTTTATAGCAATAATTGATTTAACAAGTAAGAGTGTGGTATATTCGGCTGGGCCGAATCTAAAATACCCTTCACGATAGTCACGTATATGTAGAGTATATACACGGAAAAAATTATAGTAAAATAAAATCAGCAAAAGTTTTGTCTGAAAAAATAATTTGTATGCATATACATATGTATATATAAAAAAAAAAAATAATAATCTTGGATATCGTATTTTTTGTTCTTTAAAAAAATAGTTGTTTTCGGTCAATAATTATTTTTACTAAACTTTTGCTTGAATCCACGAGTTCCTTTACAGGTCCGCATTCTAACAATTTATTAGTTGGTTCAACGAATTTCGTTATTGAACACGAAAAAAATTTTTCTGTGTACTACAAATTTGAACTAAATATGCTCGGATACACATATATACCATTATCGGGGAAAACATATTTTTGCCTTGTAATCACCATTCCAAAAAAGAAATCTTTCATGGAAAAGTTTATTTAAGCTATATCTCGGTTATATAGGAACTGATATCGGAATTTTCTATTTTCTGCATTTTAGTAACCTTTTTTTATAACGAGAGTTGCTTTTCAGCAAAAACAAAATGTTAATGGAAAAATCGGTTCAGGCTATATCTCGGGTATATATGGACCGATGTCGGAAATTTTCATTTTCCATATATTTATAACCTCATTTTATTACCAGAACTGCTTTTAAGCAAAAAAAAAATTTTAATTCGCTTTCGCGACATTTTAATGTAAAACCCGGTTTAGGCTATATCTCGGGTATATATGGACCGATATCTGATTTTTTTTTTTGGGTTTTAGTCACCATGCTAAAATAATAATCATCATTCATAGTTGCTTAATTGATAAAAATGTATTAACTTTAAAAAATCTTTAATTGAAACAATTTTTTTTACCTTTTGACAAAAAAAAAATATATGCATTTGAATAAAAAATTAACGTTTCCATACCTGAAAAAAATAAAACATACACATATCTGGCCGTCACTTAACGTTGAATTCTATTTTCAACAGTTTAGACCGCAACAGTACAGAACAAAAAAGTAAAAACAAACCATGTAATAGTTTATATTGAACAGAAACTGATTCAGAACGAAAGAGAACCTAGGAACTAATGGTGTTTTCTTTTCTAATAAAAATGTTACACCTATGCTACATATAGCGGTTCAACACGTTCTTTTCTAAAAAAAAATTGATACCCTATTAAAGGATATCATGTTCTTTTCAAAACATGTTGCACTTAAAACTGGCAAAACATGTAGCATGTCCTACACTGTACTTCGAGTAAGGTGGAAATACTGCCCTTTTTTACATCGTTATTTCATACGTGTTTATGCAAATATGAAACTCTTTTGTTATTGTAGATGAGTAAACGGTGCTGCTGATGATAGCTTTTATAAGATAAAAATAGTGATTAAAACGTTGGTATGTTAAAAGTAGCCATGATATATTTGAAAAGCTAAGTGTAGATTATTATTAAATGGCACTTTGTTAGCATTTTTTTTGTTCTTTTGTGCTAATAACACATGTACAACTTTTCAAGGGTGGTGGTAATCGGAAAAAAATGATAAACATTTAAAGGGCAGCATTTTTTATCAGAAAAGAAAACACCATAATTCTGCCTTAATGATACCAGCCGAAAACAACCGCCGTTGAGTTTTTCGCCAGGCACAGATTTCTAATGTCAGATGGTTAAACATAACCAAGGCGAATTCATACCAAGAGCACTAAATACAACACTACGAAAAAATATATTTTTCAAATTTCAGCGGAAAGTATAAACACTAAAAGGAATTAAAAAAAATATATAATAAAAAAATATCTACAAGAAAAGAAAAACTTTTAATTATTTCGTGAAACTTTTAATTACTTCGTGAAGAGCTTGAAAAGTTCAAAATGGTCAGGCGGATTGCGAAGGATTCTGGATCATACCTACAAGGATTGGAGAGGAGCTACAATATATAATTAAAAAATTGTTTTTCAAATTTCTTTTAATTATTTCCTTGACATTTGAAACAGATTAAAATTAAAAAAAAGTTATCAGCTGCGCTGTCAATTTCAACTGTTATGAATCCGCCTTGAACATAACAAAATAAAACACACTCTGTTATAAATTTTGTCCGACGACATTGTTCAGGTTTTTTTTCAGAATCAATGCTTTGGAGGTAACGATATGTACGCATTTTCCAGTTTGCTAAAATCATACGAGTATCGTGTGTTATTCCCTTAAGTAAACAAAGAATGCCCGAATTTTGTGGCATATACCTTTTGCGTTACCCTTTCTGTTAAAAAGTTATGTAGGTGTGTTGCAAAAAAAAGTTAACATATACAATTTATTAAATAAAAGAATTGTAGGCGCACATATATCTTTATAATTTTTAATTATGTCATTATTTAAAAAATCTTGTAAAAAATTCTAAAGCCACTTTCTCAAAAGTTTATAATCAATACTCGTACACGCATTACAACCAATTATTTCACCACATCTGTGAAGTTTTATCATAACAGCATAATTCAATCTTTAAAAACTGGCAAAAGTATACCAAACTTAATTAATTGAATGAATGAATATATAATTTTTATTTGCCAAAATATTATAATTTTGGTTTATTTTTATTTGTTTATTTTTATTTGTTCTCTTCATTAGCGTTTCGATTAAAAGCCTTTTGTGGCGTTATCTCGACTTGAACCGTTCTGATATAACGTCACAGACATTATTATTATCACTTCACGATAAAATAATTTAGTTGCAACTGTTAAATCATAGAAAGAAAGAATGAAAGAAGAATAATCAACATAACTCATGAGCTGAGCGAGTTAAACAGTTAAAGGTTAATACCAAAATCACCCCAATGCCAAGATGGACACGCTACTTTAAATGAATTCTCCTATTTGTTTATTACCACATTTTTTATGATTTTTTAAGATCACAGCACAACTCAAACCATAACAAAATGTTTGTTGTTGTCTTCTATGATGTACAGACATCGTTTCATCTACACTGGCAGCAAGACAACCAGCATGGAAATAGTTAACTTTCTAAGAGTTGATTGGTAAAAAAACGCATGACAGCAATACGGATTAGAAAGATAAACCGCAAATAACATACGAGTATAGTACATAAGCGACTTATAGGAACAGTATTACGAATTATAAAAAAGGAAAAACGTGTGAAAATTTTTATTTATAAATATATCTTATTTTCGCAGCTAAAGATTGTTTTATTTTATATAAAAAATTCAACAGTATTTACAAGGCGAATTCATAACAGGTAAATGCAAGAGCAATAAATACAATACTACAAAAATAAATATTTTTCAAATGCCAAGAGAAAAATATAAACACAAAAAGGAATTAAAAAAAAATACATATTAAAAAAATTTACAATAAAAGACAAACATTTAATTATTTGGTGAAACTTTTAGTTATTTCGTGAAAATTAAAGTCCCAGATAATAGAGCTTGGAAAGGTGAAAATGGCCAGCAAGATTGGGGAGGATTCAGAATGATAGCTGGCGCTCAAGATGCAATACATAAATTAAAAAATTCTTTTTAAATTTTTTTTTCAAAATTTCCATAAAAAAAATACAATAAAAGAAAAACTTAATTATAATGTGGAACTTTTAATTTTCTCGTGAAACTTAAAGTATCAGATCATAGAAATTGAAAATTAATTTGCCATTGACATCTGAATCAGATAAAAATTAAAAACAAGTTATCAGCTGCGCTGTCGATTTCACCTGTTATGAATTCGCCTTGAGTATTTATTTATCGATAAAAATTTGTTATCATCATCAGAAAATTAATATGGTATTTAAAAAATTTTCAATTTGAAAAATTATTGTCAAAAAATTCCTATATACAAAAAATTCATACACCGAGAAAATTTATTAATTCATATACAACAAAAAATTCTTAACAATATTATCAAATTCAAAACTTAAAAAAAATATCTTTTTAATTTACGGACAGAAAATTTTTGGTTATTAAAAAAAGAAAATAATATTAATAACAATAATTAATAATTCTGCAACCAAAACATGTTCTGCAACATGCTGTTTCTCAACTAGCAAAACAAATGTTGCTTACAGAATAAAGCCTAGTATTGAGATTGAATGTGCGAAAATTTTTCATCAACATTACTTATTTCGTACGAAAAAATTGAGATGTACTCAGTGTTGTCTATTTTTTCTCTTATTCATGTTTCATTTTTAATTTTAATTATACATATACATATGTATTTCGTGCGAAAAAAGCTTTGCTTTTGTTATTTCGCAGCTGAAAAAACAAATAGTCCCAGAAACAATTTTAAATTAAAACATGTTGCAGATACATTTTGTGTGTTTTCCGCTTTAAAAACTCCCCAGCAGTCCACAAGCTATTACAATTTGCAAAGCATCCGATTGTAAGCGATTGTATCAACCGAAAAAACCAAAATAAACATCCCAGCAGTCCACAAGTTATTACAATTTGCAAAGCATCCGATTGTAAGCGATTGTGTCAACAGAAAAAATCAAAATAAACGTGTTAAACACAACAAAAAACTAGCATCCGATTCAGATTAGTATTTTTCTACTCATTTTGTTAAATTAACTGTACATAAGAAGCAAAGAAGAAAACAAATGCTAATAATATAGTTTTGAACTCATCCAATCTTCGCTTACAATGTATACAGTGTTGGATGCATCTTACGGCCTAGGCCATCGCTGTGTAAATGTAAGTAGGAATTGTATACAGACTTCGGATGGGTCCCACTTACATTGTCAATGCTCTCAGATCGAAGATGTATGTGACAAAAATTTCACTGGGTCAGTACTATATTTCTAAACTTATTTCGCAAATATTTCATACGAAACACTTTTGTATGAACATGAAAAAATTATTAACATAATTTAAAAAGTTATCCTAATATTCATTCTTAAACCATTCAAATCTAGAATTTCTTATTAACTAAATATCTATAATTCTGTGCTACTTTTTCTGTATCTACCTTGAAATTAATTCTCTGTGTTGTTGGTGTGTTTATAATCCCTAACATTTCTAACATGTAACGCTTGTTACGAGGGCGATTCAGAAACTTCTTAGCCTAGCATAAAAAGCGCGGTATAAACAGAAAAAAGGTAAGTGTTTTGGAAATTTCCATCTCTGCTATGAACACATGTTAAATTTTGTTTCGATCTGGTAACTCCTTCACATAGAAACAAGTGTTCACAAAAGACGCATCCGCGATTTTTTTACAATGGAAAAATTAGAAATGCGTGGTGTCATATATTTACATAAAAAAGGTTGATCGGAACAAGAAATTCATAATGATGTGGTGAATGTGTTAGGTGAAAGGGCTCATATGCAACAGTAAAAAATTGGGTTGCTGAATTTAAACGTGGTCGTACAAGCATTGAAGATGGACCTCGTAGTGGCCGTCCAAAAACAGCAACAACAACAGAAATTGCAGCCAAAGTGCATGATATGGTATTAAATGATCAACGAATAAAAGTACGTGAAATAGTTAGTATCATGGGCATCTCAAATAATCGAGTCTATTTAATTTTTGCATAATTGAAAAATAATTGCTGTCAAGGTGTATTAACAACTACAAAGTGGTAGAGCTAGAGAAAATTACAACATAGATAGACGTTTAGGGAGATGTTTTTGTCGATAATATTTTTATGTATGTATTAATGATAAATAGTCGAACTTATTTTAATATTTCTAATATTATATGATGGGATGGTATTATTCGTCTGGCTCGAGTTCAATCCTGTATAAAGCCAAGAAATATTTTTATTTTTTAATTATAACAATAATTGCCGCGATCAATAACTCTTGATCAAAGAAGACAGGAAAAAATAATTGAATACACTAAAGCTGGGTGACAACTAGCTGCTTCGCAGTCGCTACACTGCTTATCAGCATCCACTAGGCTTCGAACTCAGTACCACGTAAACATGATGTATTTTTAATACGGCAGCTTAACCAAGTTTTTATTTTCGTGCAAATACTCGTATACTTCAAATATTTGTGCAAACGGCAAACAGGCCCATAAATAACATAAAATGCTTCTACAAACATAAAACTTTGTGTAGTTTATTTCACCCTTTACATATTTTACTAATTTTAAGGTAGAAAATTTTATTGAATTGAATTTTTTAATTAAAATTTTTGTTTTTATCTTTTGTTCAAATGGCCGCCCTTCTGTAATAATTAACAAACATTATTTCTACGTTTAGACATAAAAAAATATTTTAAGTTTTTTCCCCCTAAAATAAAGATTTTGTATTTACAAATGAATATTTTTCGAAAAAAAATTTCTGGCACCACTGATAAAAAATAATCGTGGTAATCACATTTGTGTGCTTTTGAAAACAATAGCTGCTTTCGCTCAATAACATTTTTTACTGAACTTTTATTTAAATCCACGAATTCTTTACCGGTCCGTATTCAAACACTTCATTAATTTTTTTAGCGAATTCCACTATTGAATATGACAAAAACGTTATGTACAAGCAGAGAAACTAAGAATTTATATTACTAATTTTAAGGTAGAAAATTTTATTGAATTCAATTTTTGAATTAAAATTTGTGTTTCTATCTTTTGTTTAAATAGCCACCCTTCTGTAATAATTAAAAATAATTATTTTTACGTTTAGACATAAAAAAACATTTTAAGTTTTTATTCCCCTAAAATAAAGATTTTGTATTTGCAAATGAAAATTTTTCGAAAAAAAAATTTCTGGCATCACTGATACACATGATTGCAAAAAAAAATAATAATAATAATCGTGAGAACCACACTTTTTTTTTTTTTTTTTTATATTGGACCAGTACTCAGGAGATGACCCCTACATATGCAGTGCATTGTACCAGAACTAGGAAAATAGGTTGTGAGGAGGGGGAAAGCGGGAGTAGTGTTTGTGAACATTTGACTTGAATCTTCCAACGTTATAACAGACAGGAAACACTTCTGCAGGCAACTTGTTCCACAGACGAAGCGTGCGGCTGAAAAACGAATTCTCTCTGTAATGCGTAGTACGATTCCCCGGGCAATCGACCACAAATGGGTGAGCTCTAGACGATGAACGCGTGCTACGTAAAAATGTGCGCGTTTCGGGAACAAGATCCCTAATCTCGTCAGAGCAAAATCCATTGTAGTATCGATAGAACAGAGTAACGCATCCCACACTGCGTCGATGCTCCAGTGAGTCAATAGAGTTGGATACCCTACTGTCACCGATGAGCTTCTTCGCCCTCTCCTGCACACGGTCGAGTAACCCCAAAACAGACTTTGAGGCACCGGCCCAAACATGAGAGTTGTATTCCATTTTCGGTCGGATGTAGGTGGTATAAATAGTAAGGAGGTCGGATGGAGTGAAGTACATCTTACACCGTTTCAAAAAACCGAGGCACTTGAATGCTTCTTTAGAGATATGAAAAATGTGTTCATTCCAGCGAACGTCACACTGTATCTTCATTCCAAGAACATCAAGAGCATCCGATTCTTCAATATTTATACCATCCATGAGTACAGATGAAGCAGCATTAGCGGTCGTTTGTTTGTGCGTCAATAAGCAACACTGGGTCTTACGAGCATTAAAGGCGACCCTGTTTTTACGACCCCATTCAGAGACCAATAGAAGATCACTATTCAGTGAATCATTCATATTTAGTCTCTTGGCAGCGATCTCTGATAGGCTGGGCCTATAACTAAAAGAGTACGAGTGACAAATGCTGCTGTCATCCGCGAAAGAGTGGATAGGGTTGGAAGTTTGGTAGAGAAGGTCGTTGAGGAAAATAAGAAATAGGGTAGGAGAAAGAACGGAGCCTTGCGGTACCCCTGAATTAATCTTGAACTCGTTTGATGAGACCCCATCTATAACAACTCGTATAGAGCGGTCTCTGAGAAAGCTCGATATAAACCGAGAGAAGTCATCACCGACACCAAAAGCAGTAAGTTTTGCCAATAGTGCACCATGCCACACTCTGTCAAACGCTTTTGAAATATCAAGAGCCACCACCCTACTTTCACCGAAATGATGGATTGAGTGGCACCATTTCTCTGAGAGATATGCCATAAGATCGCCAGTTGAAGGACCCTTACGAAATCCATATTGACGATCACAAAGTAGTTTATGCGACTCCAGATACCTCATAAGGTGATGGTTAACCATGTTTTCCATTACTTTGGAGAGTGTAGAGCAAATTGCAATTGGGCGGTAATTTTCGGGGTTATTTGCCATACCCTTTTTGGGTAATGGTGTTACATTAGCAACCTTCCAGCACGATGGAAACTCACCAGTATGGTAAAGTATGCTGAAAAGGCGTGCTAATGGACGCGCAAGCGTAGAAGAACACTGCTTCAAGACCAGTGCTGGAATGCCATCCGGTCCAGGAGTTTTGTTTATATCGAGGTCTTCCAAAACCCTTTTAACTGCTCGCGCCCGGAAGAATATCTTCGGCATAGTTACAGATACTCTTTCGAGCTCGGGAAGTGGCTGACTGCTTTCCGGCAAGCAGGAATTGCTTGCAAAGATTTCAGCCAACAGGTTAGCTTTGTCAACCGGGTCTGTGAATGCTTGGTCATTCTTTAAAAGAGTTGGAATTGATGAACTAGCACTGTTCTTTACTCTCTTAACGAAAGACCAAAAGGTCTTACTGCCCCGAGGAGCTGCAAGGACCTTGGCACGAAGGCGCTGTTCGTAAAGAGACTTTTCACGCCTAAGTACCTTGGCACACGAAGATCTTGCCTTTTTGCGTAGCAAATCAGTGTCTGGTGTTTTGTTTAAACGCCAGTTACTGAATGCTTCCTCTCTGGATCTGACTGCGTTTTTGCACGTCTGATTAAACCAAGATTTTGCTTTTGGTATAATCGAAATCTGCTTGGAGGGGATGAATGTTTTCATCCCTAGCAATATAATGTTCTCGACCATTTTTGCTGAAGCATTTATGTCGTTATCTAGAAAACAAAGTTTCCAATTAAAATGCTCATAAAATTGGTTGAGCTCAGCCCAACGCGCCTTTTCGTAAATAAATATTGAACGTTTCGTAGCTGATTTTGAAATGTTACGAAGTCCCGAGATCGAAAAGGTGGCAGAAATGGTGCAATGATCCGAATTGCCGAGAGGTGCACTAACTCTGACTTCATACTTTTCAGGGTGTGAAGTCAGGAATAGGTCAAGTGTGTTTGAATGGTGCCCTTCAACACATGGAATATGCGTTGGCTCATTCACTAATTGCGCTAGGTGGTTGTGCGCAGCGAATAACTCGACATATTGGCCTTCTGGAGTTGTATGACTCGAATGGCGAAGCCAGGATGAGTTGTGAACATTGAAATCACCAGCAACAACGATTTCACTGCTCGGACAACTTTCCAGGATCTTCGATATGGAGTCGGAGAGGGCATCGAAACCAGAAAAGGTAGTATCCCTCCCCACATTTGGACTTCTGTATAGAAACCCGAAATGCAAAAAGTGTGACCTGATTTTGAATTTAACCCAAAGACAGGTAAATTCTGCATCATGCATGCTTAATGGTTGCTGGCATTGGAACACAACTTCATTGCGAATGTAAATTACAAGGCCCCGATGGAAGTTAAAGAGGGATAGGAATTGATACCCAGGTATATGAAAATCCTGTGGATCAGCATTCTCAGATACCTGGGTTTCACATAGGGCGAAAATATCCGGCCGATGGAGACACGTGTGAGCATAGACGGAGAAGAAGTTCGTTCTCAGCCCACGTATGTTGCAAAAGTCTATTCTAAAGTTTCCCGCCATTGCGATAGAAAAATCATGTACAAATGCTAATTCTGCTGTGCTGGTGAGGCCGACGTTAACTTAATTGTTCATTCGACTGTATAGTATCCAGTGTATATACCTTCGATACTATACAGTCAACAACAGTCAACCCCATATCACCAACATTGCAAAATAATTATTTGGTTTTTATTTTTTTTTTTTTTAAAAGGTATGTTGCAGGATTATGGAACAATGCCTGTAAAAGGGCCATAAAAGCCCTGATCTGGCCATTTATCTATATTATTTAGATTAAAAAATTAATTATTATTATTTTTATTATTATTATTTTATTATTATTGTTGTTGTGGGTGTTTTTTGAAAACAATAGCTGCTTTCGTTCAATAACATTTTTTACTGAACTTTTGTTTGAATCCACGAATTCCCTTACCGGTCCGTATTCAAAGACTATTAATTTTTTTTAGCGAATTCCATTAATGAATATGAAAAAAAACGTTATGTACAGGCAGAGAAACTAAGAATTTATATTACTAATTTTAAGGTAGAAAATTTTATTGAATTCAATTTTTGAATTAAAATTTGTGTTTCTATCTTTTGTTTAAATAGCCACCCTTCAGTAATAAATAAAAAAATTATTTTTACGTTTAGACATAAAAAACATTTTAAGATTTTATCCCCCTAAAATAAAGATTTTGTATTTGCAAAAGAAAATTTTTCGAAAAAAAATTTCTGGCATCACTGATAATCGTGGTAATCACATTTGTGTGCTTTTGAAAACAATAGCTGCTTTCGTTCAATAACATTATTTTACTGAATTTACCGTATTCAAAGACTTTATTAATATTTTTAGCGATTCCATTATTGAATATGAAAAAAAAACGTTGTGCGCAGGCAGAGAAACTAAGAGATTTTTTACTAAAGTGTCGAAAAAAGTGAATATACTTATCGTTCAAAAAAAAAACTTGTTTTTGTCATGCCGCATTCGATAAAAAAGCTAACCCTAAGTTGATCACTTTCATATACAAACCACAGCTATAACTTTAATATATCTTGATTACTTGTAGGGTAAAACAAACTTTGTATATTGTGTTAGGCCAAGAAAAACTAGACTGCACGTGTTTAAATTTTCTATGCTTTCATCATTTAAATTCATTCATAGACATGAAAAGAGCGACAAATGCAAAAAAGTACTACAAGTGAACGAATGACGAAGTGAATAAAAAGCAAAATAGAAATTTCAAGTTGTTCATTTATACAAACGAGTATGTATTTACATGTATATTCACTGCTTGATATTTATTTTGTTTTGATTGCTTTTCAAATAAAGATAAATGTTTCAAACCTTATGGTTTGTGCGTTAAGTAGAGCGATCATTAAAGTGCTTTATTGCTAAAGGCTCCCAATAGAGCTAACACGCTAAATAAGATGAGCATAAAACTCAAAATACTGTAATAAAGGGTATTTTATTTCTAGTTTCACAACTTAAAGCTGGTAGCTAGGTGCATTAACGTATACACGGTGGCAGCACTAGAGCAAAATTACAACAATACAACAAAAACAGGCATGTGGTAAGCTATGTTTATCAAAAATATTTGTAACTTTTTTCACAATTATAAACAATGAATGTACCTTTTCATAATTATAAATTATATTTATTTGAATTATTATTATGTTCACAAAATAATTTGTATATGTTTAATTCTGAATAAAACACTAAATTCACTTTCAAAAATGTAAACAATACATTTGACGTAAATAGCTTACTATATTGCCAGTAGCAAAAAATTGTCACATGCCGCAGTGCTGCCACCGTGTATACGTTAATGCACCTTGGCCTGTTCGACGATATCGAATGAAAATGTATGCGAAAGAAAGCTAGTCACTCACATACGAATCAATTTGGGTTTGTCTATGGCAGTATTGTTCGTTCGCATGAATTTATGTATTTTAATTGAATTTTGACACATCGTTGGCATAGAATAAAGTTAGAAAAAACCCAAATCAATTTTCTTTCGCCCTGACTGCGAATGAACTTATTCTTTCAACATCGGCGAACTGGCTGTTAACTTTTCAATTGTGAAGGCGACACGGTTGCCATATTTGAAGATTTTGGGCGCTGAAATAGCATATTGACGATTTTTGCAGGTCACATTTTAACTTTCATATTTTTCAAGCAACTTTGGATTTGCAACTACCCGAGTATATTTTACATTTTTCATAGTTTTACGTTAATTTGTGGAAGCAATATTTATACTATAAAGAAAAACGGCAGTTAAGTAAATGTGCACGTAAATATGTATGTAACACTAAAATGTTGTGCGATAATTATTTAGGACTATATATATTAGGGTGGATCACTTATGTATGGGGAAAAATAAAAGTGAATTAATAAAGTTCTAATAGTAATATTTTGCTGTCTGAGGCATAAAAAGGTAATACTTGAAAAAAAAATATTCAATTAAGTGATATCTTTAGCCCGCGCATGCGGCTTAAAGTTTCTGCAATTTTCATAAAACCACTTTTTTTAAAAACTTTAATATATTGTTATTAAAAATTAATACATTTTCACAACAAATTGTTACACTACAGTTTTATTTGAGAAAAATATTGCGCTTTAAATGTAATTTAATTATTTTTTGACCATAAAATCTCTTTTGTTCTCGAATCTGGTCATAATTTTTCTTGATTGAAGTTTTGTTTGTATTAAGCCTTCTCTTGATTTCCTATCACATAAGGATATGGATGCTTTTGTCACTATTTTTACAGTGCGTTCTAAAGCTTGCGTATGACATGATAGCTTTAAGAAAGTCATGTTTTTTCCATTTAGGGTTTTAATAAATAAGTTTAACTCTTCATTAGTGACATAGCGAAAAACTGGAGGATCAAAAAACGTTTGCCGCCAATTTATTAGGTCAGTATAGTTATTCGAATTAAAATCTATTTTCGGTACTTGAAATACACATGATTGCTTTCCAGTACATGAAGAGTTTCGAGCTTCTAGAATTCTGTTTGTTGGAAGCTCTCTCACTTTTTTATTTTCGTCCGACAACATTGACAGGAGCAAATTTTCTGAATGAGTAAAATAGGCGTTGTGTTGAATTATGGGGTCTATTATTTGTTTGTACTCTGCTAACAGATATCGAGAAGATTTTTCCAATTTGCAAAAAATTTTAGACCCATCTTTGCAAGTTCGATTGGTTTTTATTTTGAACCAGACTAGGGCATAAATTTTTACGCAATATTCAGCTAATACTTTTAGATTATTTGATGGGTTTGATATGGAAATGAAGTGGCTCAAAATTCTGTTTGCTTTTGTTAACCATCTTGCGTGGGACATTTTTCCTGGGGATCTGTTAGCTAAATAATTGGGACATTGTCCAGTAATAACGGATATAGTTATTTCATACAAATATATTATTGATCTGAACTTAGGTCTTCCATCTTTACTTTCGAAAGTTCACTTTGTATCTTTTTATATTTTACGATTGAAAAGTCTTTGCAATTTCCTAATAAATTACCAATAGGGCCAAATGCGCCTGTAGTAGCACCATCCATGCTATGCTTATTAAAAATATGCCTTAGAGGGAGTTCATTTAGGTGAAGCATGCAAATAACCCACTGCAAGAGGCGCTGAAGCTTTTCTTCGAAAAGTTTAATTACGCCACTAAATTTTCCAGTATTGACGACAGTACCATCGCAGCCAATAGCCATCAAATTATCATTTTAATATCCTTTGACAAAAGCAGGTCAAAAATCACTTTTTCAATACTTTTAGACGTGCCATTCAGAGGTACTGCGTAACTAATGTAAAGTGAATTTCTGTTTAAGTCCTAGAGAACTTAAAAGCCCTTAGGATACAGTTGTTATTATGTTGCCTCTACAACATCTGCAATGAAAACACACAGAAAAAAGTCTTTACAGCACAAGTAATGGGTGGACTAATGTGTTAAACTTTGAGGTCAATGCGCGGGCTGTTGCACTAAAAATAATTATGCAATATTTTACAGGTTTGTTATTGACGAAGTAAGACAGCTTTTGCTTATAGAAGTTGATTTGAAGAAAAAAATTTCTTTGACCCAGCCTAATATACTTATATGTCATTTGTGAATAGAATTTAAACAAATTATATGGTACAAATCTCAGTTTGAAAATAAATTCAGAACATTAATAAGGCCTATAGATGCTTACAATTTTATAAAAGAATAAACTGTGGTTTTTCTGTAGTGTTTTGTACTCCGTCCTGTGCACACGTGTTTTTTTACTTTTGTCCGTATTTTCTGTATATGTAGTAGTAAGCAGTGTTCTTTTACGCTTGCGCGTCCATTAGCACGCCTCTTCAGCATAATTTACCATGGTGGTGAGTTTCCATCGTGCTGGAAGGTCGCTAATGTAACACCAATCCCCAAAAGGGGTGAGGCAAATAACCCTAAAAATTACTGCCCAATTGCAATTTGCTCTGCGCTTTCCAATGTAATGGAAAGTATGGTTAATTACCATCTTATGGGATATCTAGAGTCGCGCAAATTACTTTGTGATCGCCAATATGGATTTCGTAAGGGTCGCTCTACTGGCGATCTTATGGCATATCTTTCGGAGAAATGGTGCTACTCAATCCATCATTTCGGTGAAAGCAAGGTGGTGGCTCTAGATATTTCCAAAGCGTTTGACAGAGTATGGCATGCTGCACTACTGGCAAAACTTACTGCTTTTGGGGTCGGTAACGATTTCTCTCGGTTTATATCGAGCTTTCTCAGAGACCGCACTATACGAGTTGTTATAGATGGGGTCTCATCAAACGAGTTCAAGATTAATTCAGGGGTACCGCAAGGCTCCGTTCTTTCTCCTACTCTATTTCATATTTTCCTCAGCGACCTTCTCTATCAAACTTCCAGCCCTATCCACTCTTTCGCAGATGACAGCAGCATTTGTCACTCGTATTCTTTTGGTCATAGGCCCAGCCTATCAGAGATCACTGCCAAGAGGCTAAATATGAATGATTCACTGAATAGAGGAATCGGGTGCTCTTGATGTTCTTGGAATGAAGATACAGTGTGATGTTCGCTGGACTGAACATATCTTTCATGTTTCTAAAGAAGCATTCAAGTGTCTTGGTTTTTTGAAACGGTGTAAGATGTACTTCACTCTATCCGATCTCCTTACTATTTATACCACCTACATCCGACCGAAAATGGAATACAACTCGCATGTTTGGGCCGGTGCCTCAAAGTCTATTTTGGGGTTACTCGACCGTGTGCAGGAGAGGGCGAAGAAGCTTATCGGTGACAGTAGGGTATCCAACTCTATTGATTCACTGGATCATCGACGCAGTGTTCTATCGTTACTACAATGGATTTTGCTCTGACGAGATTAGGGATCTTGTTCCCGAAACTCGCACATTTTTACGTAGCACGCGTTCATCGTCCAGAGCTCATCCATTTGTAGTCAATTGCCCATGGAATCGTACTACGCATTACAGAGAGAATTCGTTTTTCAGCCGTACGCTTCTTCTTTGGAATAAGTTGCCTGCAGACGTGTTTCCTGTCTGTTATAACGTTGGAAAATACAAGTCAAATGTTCACAAACACTACTCCCGCTTTCCCTCTCTTTAAAACCTGTTTTCCTAGTTCTGGTACAATACACTGCATCATCATACACAGGGTCATCCCCTGAGTACTGGTCCAATATAAAAAAAATGTAAGTATATTTATTATTAATTTCGTATGAATAGGTGGCAAACTGTGTACACTGCGTACACGTGTTTCTTATTTCTATATATGCTCATTATTAGTTTCGTATGAAACCAAATGGCACCGGAATAGGTAACAAGTTGTGAACACGTTTTTTTACCGTTTCGCATGTTTTGTTTATATGCTCAATATTAATTTCTTTTGAATGTACTTCACTCATTACCTTGTAGTATGGAAGATGTTGGACTAAATTTTGTTAGTCTGAGCAATGCCGAAGGTATATACACTGGACACTGATCAGTTTTAACTGATTTAATTCTAAGATTTTAACTACTGTAATAGAGGTTGTTTTTGGTCTTTCGTGTTGTTATTATTCCACAAACACTACTCCCTCTTTCCTCCACCTCACAACCTATTTTCCTAGTTCCAGTACAATGCACTGCAAATGTAGGGGTCATGCCCTGAGTATTGGTCATAGATAAAAAAAAAATGTAATCTAAGAGTTTCTGATTTCATCGCAGAGTTCGAAAGACTTAAACTTGGAAAAAAATTTTATGCTACAGATATGAAGATTATGGTATGTTTATTTTCGAATTTTATTTTATTGACCTGCCTATTCTAAATTAGCCGTCGTTCGACGCCACTGACTGAAATAACCTTTTAAGCCGATTTTGAACTTTGGCTCAAGAAAAAGTGATTCTTTATTTCTAAAAATGTTCTGTTTTTATACAAAATTAACGGGTTCTTAGAAATATGTTGTTGTTCTAAATTACATTAATAAATTCCAATATTTCCAATTGAGTGAAATTAAAAAGGAAAATAATAATAATTAAGGTTACAAGTGAAAGTATGATAATGGTGCAGTGAAAGTGTAGCTTACAAATAATACAGGGAATAGCCAAATATGAAGTACACTACAAGATGCTAGATTTTTGGAATAAAGTCTCAAATATTATACTTCACTAGTTTTTTCGTCTTTGTCTTGATTTATAGCAATGACATTAGTCTTATCGTGTTTTTCTGCAAGCGTGAGAGTTTGCATCCAGATACGGGTACACAAACCTTAGCAAAACCAAAGTAAAAAACTAGTTGAAAAAACCGTTTAGAAGATATGTTATACACTAAAGATTACTTTGCAATTTGCCCGATTTAATAAAAGACTTTAGTACAATAATGTGTACGAGTACATAACTCATAAATATGCTATATAAAAGCAACTTTCAAAATATCTTTTATTAAATTAATGAAATTTTAAAAAGTGTAATTAACTTCATATTTTGTACCAGTATATATTTATTGTTATAGCTTTAAATGCTGTAGTTTTTTATTGGAGGCATCCATGAATTGTTTTGCAAGGCGAATTTATACAGGTGAATGCAAGCGGAAAGGCGAATTCAGTACTGTGTATTTTGTAAAACATATCGTGAATGTCAAAATCTAAATTCGCCTAGGATTGTTCAGCTGGGGAAAAGTTTTATATAATCGTTAAATATAAACTTTTATAATTGTTGGTAATTAAAATCACAGATTATATTAGTTTTTCACTTTTAAACTCACACAAATTTCTTGAAATTGCACTAAATAATAAAAAAAAATCTTCAGATTTAAATGGCGCGAAAAAGTTTGTAAACAAAAGAAAAAAATTTGACAGTCTCATTGGGAAAATCGCGAGAAGCAAAAAATAATCACCTGCGCTGTTAAGTTCACCTAGTAATGAATTCGCCTTGTTGTTTTGTTCGATTTTACCCTATTAAAATGTATGTAATTATATTGTAATTAAAAATAATTAATTTTACTTGCTGACGATTTGCGATAATCAGATTGACGATTTTTATCCCGAATTTTACGATTTTAAACCAGATTTATCTGGCAACTATGAAAAGCGAGGTTAGCATATGATCATTATTATAAAATATATAAAGCAATATTGCTTTGTATACTTTGGAAAACGAATAAACGCCAGTAATGAAAAATCACCATAGCCAGCATTTCAGCTGTGCAAAGTCAATGTAAATCTGCCAGTGAAAAAAGGAGTAAAAATTCCTTCCTTCCCTCCCTAGGCCTAGGGCCTAATTAGCGCACTCGATATCGAGTAAACTAGATCAAATCTTATTGGGTTATGATATTCGATATCGTAAAAAAAAAAAACAAAAAAAATTTTACCCAATAGCGAGTAACATATAGACCGAATGCTTTCTTTGCAAATACTGTTCGATGCCAAGTATGTCATTCGTAAACAGAGCTACTGATTTTGGTTATTTCTAACTAAAATCGTTTACTCTAAATATATAAGTGCGCCAGATAAAAGTATATTGTACCAATCTTTAATCAGACCAATATTGACGTATGGTTGTCAAATTTGATTCAATATTTCACCATCATATATGGAAAAAATGAGAGTATTCGAACGGAAATGTCTTAGAGCATGCACTTCCCTTTATAGATCACTAGATAATGAGTTTAAAAAATATATTTCTAATAAGAGGCTATATGAAGCGTCAAAAATAAGCCGAATCGATCATTTTATAATTAATATAATAAGAAAACACATTTTAAAAACATTCAAATGCAGGGTTAATAACCTTATTATGGCACCCTACTATGTTAATGAACAATATATCGAGGAAGTTCGAAAAAATGGGTATGTGCCACCGGAAGCATTTTTATACCTAGATAGCCAACGATATATTCAAAATGTTGTCGGCATTCCAGTGTTATACCACATTTATAGGCGAGCTAACATTAAAGCCATAACTAGTAAACAAACTACAAGACGTAATACAAGATACGATTCAAGCCTCTACTTAAGGGATAAAAGTATCTTGCCGAGTTTGAATACCCAGAAATATAGGTGGCTGAGCCGATCTGGTAGCTAACTTTTTATTCCTTTTTACCTCTGAACATTTATAGGTCTTTTAATTATTTTATTATCAAAGTGGTTTTTTTCAATTGTTTTTTCCTACAACAAACTTCAAAATATTAATGTACAGACATATGTATCACAGAATGTACATATAAATTATATTATAAAAAAAGTGTATACCACTAAAAAATTATAAATAGCTTGTTTTCTATGTTTCCCAGCTATCTATATGTCGACATTTCATAGGAACTACCCTAATCATCAGTAGACTTTGGAAATTTTTGAAAGATATTCTCAAACATTCAACTTTATATCCCAACAATCCAAATAAATTGCTGAGAATTTAAAAAAATGCTCTAATAATAACCATCAAAACACAAAAAACAAGCTTTTCTATTTATAAACGTCTCTAACATTTCTTTACACCTTTCAAACAAATGAACAACCGTTGGTTGCTACGATTTGCTTTTTGAAAGTATCGAAAAGCAGAGAACGAAAATTCAAACAATGTTAGAGACGTTTATAAATAGAAAAGCTTGTTTTTTGTTTTTTGACGGATATTATTAGAGCATTTTTCTTTTTTAAATTCTCAGCAATTTGTTTGGATTGTTGGGATATAAAGTTGAATGTTTGAGAATATCTTTCAAAAATTTCCAAAGTCTACTGATGATTAGGGTAGTTCCTATGAAATGTCGACATATAGACAGCTGGGAAACATAGAAAACAAGCTATTTATAATTGTTTACTGATATAAATGTTAGAAGCTTAAATAGCGAATAAAAAACTTAATTGATAAAAAAAAGTTTCTTAAAAAGAAGTTAAATTTCTAAAAATTTTAATGTACTAGATTGCCCGAATACGGGACAACGTTCACTATATTATGTTTATTTACTATTTGTTTATTTATAGTCTTAATTATTATAAATTACTCGTTAAATAAACGTTTCAAAAAAAAATCGTTTAAATTTTTCTTCAATGTGGAGAAGCGGATATTATTTGATTATTTTTTCCTATATGCACACATATGAATACTTTTTTATATTTAACTTGCTAAACTTTACATTAGGTATACAACTTTGCTTCTGCCGTTTTGTAAAAGATGACTGTAGCGGTAAGGTGTCATACAATAAGCTTCAATATGCTTCAATAAGCTTCCAAGGTCATGCTCAGTATTTGGTGGGACCAGCTCGGCGTTATCGACTTCAATTAATGCGTTTGAGGCAAATATTGAAAAAAGCGGCCGCAATACAACGAGAGACATGATAATGTAATTTTGCAGTATGACAATATTCGGCCCCATGTTGCGAAAGTGGTCAAGACATACTTGGAAACTTTGATATGAGACGTCCTACCCCATCCGCCATATTGTCCAAAAAGGAAAAAAATTAGATCAATTCGTGTATCGCTTGAAGAGATGACTAAACTCAACAGACACGCTCACTCACACGCATGTTTGTGAAACAATAAAGCAAGCCACAGACTATGCGACTAGTTGTACAACAGTTGTAAAGTGTGTGGGGCCGTCGTATGAAGTTGTGTCTCGGTTGTACGAAAGATTAAAAAGTTTTGATTTTTTGGGTAGTTGTATCGACTGGTTTTAAAATTTAGGAGCATGTTGTGCAACTTTATTTTGATTTACTATTATTTTATATATACAACTGTTGCATCTGCGATCATCTTTACTCAACAAAATTTTTTAAGAAATGAATTAATGTCGCACAATTTATGTGCAAAACTCACAACTCGCAAGCCAACGTCTTGTAGCGACGGTCGCATAGTCTATGGCATGGGTAAGAACTCAACAACAACAAACAATAAGAATGCAGCAATAAAAAGGCAATAACAAAAACGCAACAACAAAAATAAAATCTTGGTGGTCGATAGAAACACTCACAAACATTCGTGCGAAATAATAAGAACGCAACAACAACAAACAATAAGAATGCAACAATAAAAATTAACTATAAGAACGTAGCAAGAATAAAATCTTTAAAACATTTACATTTTTGTTTGTGTATTATTTTTTTCTTTGCTTTATATTGTTTGTATGGATTTACGTGTACATTTAGAAATGATACAATTTCGTAACAATTTATTATAATTTTTATTTGCATATGTACATATTTCGGATTACAAAATATGTATGTTTTTAAAATGGAATTTTAAACTTTAAAGCTAACAGACAAGGTGGGGTAGGGTGCGAGGTCGCAGATTCGATTCCTGCCTCAGAGCCTGGGTGTTACTGCAGACAAGCAAAAAAGCTTCTCGGTTTTAGTGTTTGTTTCACTTAAAAAAAATCTTGTCGAAGGGAAAGAAGTTTTCAAACTAAAGGGTGGTTAAATTTCAAGGGCCGATGTTGATTTTGAATAAAACACAAACTATTTAGGAAATTATTGTAATTTTATTTTATTATGATATATTGGTATTACTCAATTATGTGTGGAACAAAGTATTGGCCAACTGGGCGCCGCGACCGCGGCGGCACACCTCCATCCGATGGTCCAAATTTACGATGACCCTGAGGCATAATGGAGGTTCTATGCCGTTAATGTGCCGAATTATCTCATCCTTTAGCTGTTGAATTGTTACTGGCTTATCGACGTACACCTTTCCTTTCAAATATCCCCAAAGAAAAAAGTCCAACGGTGTCAAATCACATGATCTTGGCGGCCAATTGACATCGCCATTACGTGAGATAACACGGCCATTGAATTTGTTGCGCAAAAGTGCAATTGTTTCGTTAGCTGTGTGGCAAGTGGCACCGTCCTGCTCAAACCACATATCGTCTACATCCATATCTTCCAATTCGGGCCATAAAAAGTTCGTTATCATCTCACGATAGCGAACACCATTCACAGTAACTGCCTGACCGGCCTCATTTTGGAAAAAATACGGCCCGATGATGCCGCCAGCACATAAACCGCACCAAACAGTCACTCTTTGTGGGTCCATGGGTTTTTCGACAGTCACTCTTGGATTCTCATTCGCCCAAATGCGGCAATTCTGTTTATTGACGAATCCACTGAGGTGAAAATGTGCCTCATCACTGTAGATGATTTTCACGATATGCATTTTGATTTGAACGCCCATTTTCATAATAAGTCTGGATAACTTTAACACGTTGTTGGATTGTGTATTTCTCCATGGTTCAAATTGAATAAGTCTGAAATAGAGAAATGTCAAATAAAATTCGGAAAAAAAACTTGGCGTTTAGGTGTGGTTCACATTCAACATCGGCTCTTGAAATTTAACCACCCGATATATACAATGAGCTGTTATCAGCTTCTAAAACAAGATCCGTTTTAAGATACGCTTTGTACAGACTGAGAAGGGATTATTCATTAAGGCCTTGTAAATTTTACTGCTGATAATAACCGGCTGCTGCATATTTTACGAGTGAGTAACAACTACTGAGAAGAAAGGAAAAAGGTTTAAAAATCTAATTCGTTTTTATAGGATCAACAAGTCATACTGGCTGACGATTTCATGAATACACATGAACATGAATTGTATCGATGGTAACGAGTATACAATGCGTTGAGAATTGCAGAATTATAGACCGTTACAGTGGCAACTGATTTTGATTCAAGCAGTCATTATTTGTATTTTTTACTTTGAATGTCTGACTGACTGACTACTTTTTCGTCTGGCTAGCTGGCAAATTTAAAATGAATGAAAAACCATGTTAGACCGAAAAGTACCAAAACTAATCATTGTTGTAAAACATTTAGCATTGATAGGTGTGCAACATTTATTTGATCGTGTGTGTGATTTGTTGTGATTTGGAAAATTTTCTTTAAAAGGTTTGTTTCTGACTTTTTCGTTTCGTTTTTCTTAAAGTTGGAAATCATTGCAATCATACAAAGTGATCAAAACATGTTAAATGTAATTTTATGTTTGTTCAATGATTAGTTAAAATTTATGTTATTGAGGATTGGTTTGTTGTAGCCGAATGTGTGTGTGTGTTGGTGCAATTATTTTACTACTAGAAATAAACTTTAAACGGAAGGAATTGTGGGAATGGAATTAAATAATTGAAGAAATAAATTATGTATTTATAAAAGCCGTAATGACACTTATTTTTTTCAACTTTTCTTAATCTAAGATTAAAAGAGTGAAATAGTCAATAATAGAAAGAGCCGATTATATAAGTTACAACAAAATAGCTTATGTACAAATAAGTATGTATGTATATATGACATTTGTAAACAAAACGATAATAATATAGAATTTTGTTAAAAAATGTATTTTTTCATGCATTTTGTTCAATTAAATTAATAAAGAAAAATTATTATAAAAAAGCCTAAAGTGTAAGGGCAAAAGCCTCTCTTTAACACGCTTATACATATTAGTTTCACTTGTATGTTTGCAACACTTGAAACGCAGGTCATACCGCTCCTTTATTGCAACATAGTCGTATCTCAAAAAATGGGCTTTTCGAGTTAACAATGCAGAATTGTTAACAGTACTACCTTTTATATTGTGCCAAAATTTTATTTAAATCACTTTTAAACTGTTTCCTTTAGGAGATATTTCTTTAAAAAAACTTCTAAGACTTGTATGGAAACTAAAAATTTGAAATGTGTTTATCTCGAAACAAGCTTTTTTGCGTTATGACTATGTTGCAATAAAGGAGCGATATGAATGATTATGAACAAATCAGCTAGCGGGTGCTAAAATTTGCGCTAAAATAACTTTATTTATAATTAGACTCTAAATAAAGTTATTCATATAAATTACTCGGATTCAATAATTTATATGTAGGATTTGGAGAAAAGAAAACAAACAGGGTAATTATTTCTTTTGACCTAGAGAGCTTTTTGTTAGTTGGATTACCTTTTCCACAAACTGGCGATTCCAGGTAAGTATAAATTTTTTGGTTGATAAATATAAAATTTGATATCGTAAATTTAGGTTGGCAACAAAATCTCAAGAAAGTCTGCGATGTGGCTCACGCTGATGTTCTACCTATCTACAATCAATGTAAAAAGTTCGGACTTTGGAAAACCTAGCTTTAGACAAAGAATTTTTCATTTGCCACCTTTTTTTAGCATTTTTTTTTATGGCATCAATAAAAAATTTTAAATAGCTTGTTTTCCATGTTTTCCAGCTATCTATATGTCGACATTTCATAGAAGCTACCCTAATCATCAGTAGACTATGGAAATATGTTTTATATATTGAATCTTCAAAATAAACTAACAATAAGTATTCAAATCGTAATACTAAATTTAAAATTAAAAAATGTGATTTAAAGTTGAAAAAAATTTGATTTTTACTTAAGTCCGGCCAATGCTAGACAAAAAGTTTTATTATGCGGAAGCTATTTCGGTAAAATCACCTATTGAGCAATCTGATGGTGGCAGCGGTATCCCTTCTTCTAAGCCGAGTGCGACCGCCAAAATTAAGTATTACGCGTAAGAGGGTTTGGATGAAGTTCCAGTTTACTGACATACCTCGTCGCGTACTTAGAAAATTCCCCTTTACCAGCGGAACACTCAGATCTTTATGAATTCATGAATTTTTTACGCACCATGGAGCTGCAGTAATCTTTCAACGAATTTGGTTTTGTCGCCTTTGAATTTTTTCAATATTTGAAGCTGAGGCGGTGCCCCATAATTGAATTCCGTAGCACCATATGGGCTTTAGAATTGCATTGTATAACAGCAGTTTGCAATCCAACTTTAATGCCTAGTTTCTGCCCATAAGCCAATTTAGTTGCGCAGCTTTTAGTTTCAACTGAGTGACTTTTGCTTCAATGTGAGACTTCCACGTTAGCCTACGGTCGAGATGTATACCAAGGTACTTGACTTCACTGTACTGCGGAATAGGTGAGTTGTTAATTTGAATAAGCGCACATGTTTGCTTACATAGTGTGAATGTTACATGAGTACATTTTTGTTCATTAACTTTGATTTTCCAAAGTTTTAGCCATTTCTCTAATATTGAAATATATTCCTGTAAATTTCGTGAAGCTAATTGGTAGTTTTCATGAACACTCAAAAACGCTGTGTCATCTGCATAGGTAGAAGTGTGGATTCCGGATGTCGTTGGCATGTCAGAGGCGTAAATCAAATATAAAGTAGGCCCCAGTATGCTCCCTTGGGGAACTCCTGCCTCGATTGGCTGAGTTGGGCTTATAAAGTCGCCTTCTCTGATAACAAACTTCCGGCCGCATAAATAGCTTTCCAGAAGCTTGTGAGTGTTTGCAGGCAAGTTCAACTTTATTTTGTACATTAATCCCTCGTGCCACACTTTATCAAAAGCTTGAGAAATGTCAATGAATAGAGCTAGGCAATACTTCTCCTCCTCAAAGGTCTGTCTTATGACATTGCATAATCTGTGCGTTTGTTCTATGGTACTATGTTTTGCCCGAAAACCAAATTGATGATCGGGGATGCATCCCACATTGTTCAACATTGGACTCAACTTCGCAATTAACAATTTTTCGAATAGTTTTGAAATTGTTGGTAAAAGGCTTATTGATCTATATGATTCTACCTTAGTCAGATCCTTCTCTAACTTGGTAACATTAAGTTATATAAATATGGAAAATGAACATTTCCGATATCGGTCCATATATACCCAAGATATAGCCTAAGCCGCGGTTTTCATGAAAATATCGCGTAAGTGAACTTAAACATCTTTTTTTGCTTAAAAACAGTTCTGGTAAGGAAATAAGGTTATATAAATATGGAAAATTGAAATTTCCGATATCGGTCCATATATACCCGAGATATAGCCTAAACCGCGGTTTTCATGAAAATGTCGCGTAAGTAAACTTAAACATATTTTTTTGCTTAAAAGCAGTTCTAATAATAAAATAAGGTTAGATAAATATGGAAAATGAAAATGCCCGATATCGGTCCATAGATACCCGAGATATAGCCTAAAACGGGTTTTTCATGAAAATGTCGCGTAATTAAACTTTTTTTGCTTAAAAGCGATTCTGGTAATAAAATTAGGATATATAAATAAGGAAAATAAATATTTCTGATATCGATCCACATATACCCGAGATATAGCCTAAACCGATTTTTCCATGAAAATGTCACGTAAGCCACTTAAACAATTTTTTTTTTCTTAGAAGCAGGTCTGATGGTAAAACTAGGCTACTTAAATACAGGAAATGAAAATTTCCGATACCGGTCTATATACACCAGAGATATGGGATAACCGATTTTTTCAGGACATTTTTATACCCTTCACAAAAATGTAAAGGCTGTATATAATTTTTATATTAAAGCAGTTCTGTTTATAAAAGGGGGTTACTAACATACCAAAAAGTGGCAATCACATCGCCCAAATGAAAATGACGCGTGTGAAAAAGCAATCATTTTTCACGGCGCCTTAAATAAATAATGTACACATCCCTAGCATATATTATGGAAATTATTAGTTCATATCAAAGATTTTAATGAACTATCATTATTACAAATTAAAACAGCATATTTAGTTCAAATCTGTAATATGTACTATACATTTACGTGACTATTGTGAAGGGTATTTTAGATATTTACCACACTCTTACTTGTTTTCTTTCAGGTTCTTTAGCAACTGAATATTTTTTGAAAATTTAGCCTGAGATAATTCCTCAGCACTTGTCAACAAAATGGATAATAATTTTTTCCAAAAAAAAAAAAAATTATTCAATTTTATAACAAGTGTTTGACATTTGTTTTATATATGAGTTGCATAGCGACGTTCCTAAATGACGAAAAAATGCAAAAAAATTCTCTGCAACGCAAGGTTGTACTTAAGACATGTTTATCATTGCATACGCATTTTTTTAAATTTTGCATTGCAACTTGCGTTTAGGAAGTCGACCAACCTTTTACCTTTCCAGCGATATGCTATTTATCTCGATTGGAGTTTGGTTAGGCTCCACAAGGGTTTGAGTAGAGCCATACACTGAAAAACACAAAAGTACCGTTATCTAAAAAACGGTACTTAAGAAAAAGATACTGCTTTTTCCCGTTCAGGACGTCCCAATTAACTTATCTAGGCATGTGGCGTTCTTGGTATTTTTTCAAATTTAAAATTTGTAAAGCAGTGTAATTTTATTAACTTGTTCTGACATATACGTACATTTAATTTCTTAAGTCATAGATTTCATTGTTATTACCACAGTTAGCAATGTTTTCTTTGTCCTGCTCATAACTCGACTTTGCAACGAGGTCTTCACTTTCTTAAGAATACAATAAAGTTTCACTTTCTTCTAAAACTAATAACAAAATTAATGTTGAATTCTGTATATTTTAAAATTTTTATCATATTACCATTAATATTTTGGTTTTTATTCGACCTCTATTTCTTAATTAAGTAGTATTTCGTTGAGTTTAAGGTCCTTTTTGCTTATTTATTTTAATATTTCTGCCAATATTTCGCTTTCCTTCGGATAGCTTCATTGCCCTGAAGAAGCTATCCGAAGGAAAGCGAAATATTGGCAGAAATATTAAAATAAATAAGCAAAAAGGACCTTAAACTCAACGAAATACTACTTAATATTACCATTAAGCAAAGCAGATGTTAGATCAAGTTCCTTAATAATCTGTTCAACTATTTTTTGTTTTCCCTCTTCTGAGATCGCTGCTCACGCTCCTTATGACGACCATCTTCGTCAATACTTATATTATATATAGAAGGAACTGCACCGCGTTTTGAATAAAGTCTTGTCGCAAAACCTAATTATGAAGTAAAGTAATAGTTTATTAGTTTGCAAAATAACTCTTAACTTGCCACTTTCATATTCCATTCTATTTGAAATGTTCCATACAGATACGGGCATTCTTTGTATTTAAATTTTTTACGGCAAAACCTTATCCAGTGTTTTAGTAGCGTAGGATCAGATGGAAAAGTAAAGTAACTTATTTTGCGTTTTTTTTTTATTATTATTCCTGCACTTTTTAATATCGCACCTCATTTTAATTCGCAAATTTATTTAATTTTTAATAATTTTGTTTCATCTTCACTCCACAATAATATTTGTGTGTTTTCGCGCTCTACGTCACACTCAACAGCTGACTGATGTAAATAACATAACGGACCTGCTCAAAGCGTAATCTATTATAGGTGTGTTCCACGTGAATAACAAAACAGTCCGAACTAGTCCAAAGTAGTCCAAAAGCGTTGCATGGAACAATTTTTGTGCAATTTTGAGAGAAAATGAGAGAGTAATTTTTTTCATTTCCTGTACAAATTAGCCCGAACTTTTTCTTTGGGTAAGTTCCGACTAGAATTGAATAATCAGCTGTTTTATGTTTACAAATGCATGAAACTGCAAATGTAATCAGAAAATTTGCAAATTGGAAAAAAGTTTTTCTTTAAAAATTAGTTAAAAGCAAAATGGAAGGTTGCCCAAACCAAAAATAGCGTTGTGGAGTTGTAAACAGAACATGCTATTGCTATTTGGCTTTTCATTTTATAAATATATGTTTTAAAAATCAATTGAACATATTACATTGCTTTTAATTTTACAGCTGTTGCCAATAATGCAAATCTTTTGTTTATATGATCTTATGCGTTTTAAGCGTCTAAAATCACTAAAATAACCTTTAATTTAAAAAGTAAGCAGCACTAGTATTGCAAGATGTACAATTGTGGTTTTTATGCGTTCCAGCGGTTTCGATACAATTTGCAAATTTAGAGAGTAATTTGCTTTTTACTCTCATTAGAACGAACTAGTCCGAGATCTCGTGGAACACACCTTATTTTTGCAACTCAGCCACCGGGCACTTATATATTTCTTCGTCATGTTTGTCGCATATTGTCCATCACGAACAAAAATACACAAAATGGAGCCGAACTGAACACTTTGATAAGGTAAATTATATGGTTAATCAGAACATGCATTCAATTTTCATTGCAGATATTAAGCAAGTCATTATATATGTATATATCAAAAATATATAGCATTGAGTTGGGTACGAACCGAGTTTTCAAAAGTCATGACTAGAACTTGAGGTGGCAGGCAAAAACTATTATATACAGAAGTGTAGCTCTTAAGGGCTCTGGAGACGATAAAAAAACACGTCAATCAGTGCATATGTGTTAGTGTCGTGTTTTTGTCGTTTAAAAGGAAACGTACAAATAAAATCGTCAATCATCATTTTTATTTTGACTTCGCTGCGTTCGTTTCTAAACATGTCATCATCGAAAGATGAATTATTGCTATCTTGTGCAATTTTGTTACGAAAAAAAACATGAAAAGAAAAAAACTATGTATGAAAAGTGGTAATATATGAACAAAATAGAATTCAATAATCATAATAAATATAGATGTAGTTTTTTATTTTACTTATTGCTGTTACTTTCGATAACAAAACTGAAATCGTCAATCACAACTGGAGACTATCAAAATAATTACACGTCAAAATAAAATATCAAAAGTTTTTAATTTTCATCAATCAGAGCCGACAGCTAATAGGTGTACCCGAAAAAACACGACTGCACGCACACACTTAGAACGTTGATATGTTTTTTTATCGTTTCCAAGGCACTTTACAGAGCCATGAATATCGATATACAAAATGTTACTATCGGACTAAAAATAGTGACATAGTAAAGAAAATACTAAAAAGACAGTATTTGTACACGTGACAAAAAAATATTTTTGGAATGGCTTTTATACATTGTCTTTTGTTCTAGGGGTTGACTGACATAATTTTTTTCGAACCACTCTAATCCCATTCATAGGGATTTGGATTCAACATTATGGCCACTATTAACTTTAAAATTTCAGAATACCTGGTGGAACCCTACATACATTTCATATTAAAAAATATTTATTTCAGAAAAGGGTAGAATCGTTAAAGGCGAGTTTTGATTAAAATTAGGGCCAATTAAGCGAAAACATGTTATTTCCAACTGGCAAAAACCAACAGCTGATGGTTTAATTGAATTTTATGTGTATAGGCAACAATAAAAAATTTTGTAAGTTCTGATTTGCGAAATTTTTTATTCGCAACGAAATTATCAGTTGTGGATTCTCTTGTCTACAAAAGTTACGCGAACGGAAAAATGGTAAAAATTCTTTAACTTTAGCAAACAGCTAATGAAATTTTATCCACATGTAACAGCGTATACTGAAGATCTAAACCAGTGATGCCCACAAGTTCTATATGGAAGAGTAAACACCAATACATTTAAGGAAAAACTATTTTTCTTTAATATTTTTTATAGTAAAAAGCAAAACATTTACAAAAACAAAATTCACACTGATAATCGCTGTCGTCAATGTTTACCAGCAAAACATGCGAAAGTGTTGTTGCTTTGCATTTATGTGTGTGCAGTGAAGAACGACAAAAAAATATATAAGACGAAGTTGTTTGTGTATTTTTCATTGCTAGTGCTGAGCGCAGTATTTGTGTATTAAAGAGCACAGCCCTATAGCTAAACGCATTTACAAAAACAATTGAGCATCAAGCGCATAGGGCTGGGCAACTTGATGTAGACTAGCTAGAAGTTATAAGTCAAAAATCTCTTATGTTAAAATAAACAATGTGTGCTATTAGCCCAGTAGCTATTACGCATTAGTCATACCCTTCCTCGGCCCCCCTATCACCCGTTCTTGCATCACAACTAGTCAACTAGACACAGTTTGTGATCAAATGAAATTTTCCAGTTGATTATTTTGCTTTAAAAAATTATTTCTTTTGATCTAAGCTAAGAATAATTTGTTCAGAAAATTTTATGACGTTTCCTTTTCTAACAAATATGTTATAATTATTCTACTCTTGACCCGTTTTTATGTTCTTTTCTAAAAAGTAGGCAACAGTATAAAGAGTATAAATATGCTGCATGAAAAAGGGCATTATATGTAGCCCTCAACTTCAAGTACAGGGTGACATATTGGGCTTTTTATTATTAATTTGGAACAAATTCCAAAGTATGGATTTATTTTTTGCATAGTTTTTTGGAACTTAAGAGTTACCAGTTCAAAATTTCAAAATTACAAGGTGAGTCAAAAAAAATATAAAATTAAAAAAAATTTTGTCCCGCGCGGTTTTGGAGATTTTTTTCATTTACTTTTTTTATATTTTTCATACAATTTTTTTTATTCGTTCGCTTTCTCCACTCGTTTCGTTTTATGGTAACACCACGAAATTTTAGTTTCCACATTGTGGAAACTTTTTTTTTTTTTAATAGAAAGAAAAAATTCCGGGTTTTTCAAAAACGTATGCCAAAACTATTAAAAAGCTAATAAAAAAAGCTAAAAATAAAAGTTTGTGTAGTAACATCTTTTTATAAGCGGGCTGCAGCATCCCAACCGAAGCATAAGATTATCATAAATATTTATTTTGTTTTCTGAATACAAATTTTTAATAACAGTTTATTAAGCTTTACTCATTTGATAACAAAAATATTAAAATTAGAATAAAATGTATAACATATTAATGAAAAAAAACAAACATAATTCAAAAACCATTTCACCAAACCGTTTTTAATTTAACCGAAATGCTAAAAAGAATATAAAACAGATATTTTTGTTGAAACTTGGTATTACTTTTTAAAGGAAATGAAAAATAATAGTCGAATATTGAATTCGCTCTAGTGTATATTATCAGCTGGTTTTATTTATGTTTCTAAAGCCAAAAGTGTACTTTGTAGCCAGAGGAAACATGCAGGGAAAACTAAAAAAGTTGATAAGTTTATTGCCGGAATTTGAAGAAATTAAAACGTATTTAATAAATGAAAATGAAGCGCAATTCATTATAAAAAAAGCGTTAGATGTGTTACATTTAAATCTATTCGAAAATCGAGTACATGATGATGAAGTGGAAGAGACAGTATTTTTAGTTGAAGCTTTAGTTGATAGATTTTATGAACGTATACATACGGGTCTTTTTAGTGAAGTTCCTAAAGAAATAAGGAAAATTTATGGCCTTGCTTGCTATTTTCAAGTTGGTGCAGTTAATTATGAAAATGAAACTAAAATTAATGAAAGTAAAATGCGTTACAGATACTGTTGCTTTTGTTTGAATCTACAGAGAAGACACAAATCGAGAAATGTAGCGACATACTAGACAATGCTATTTTAATTGGTTGGACGCAAGATATTTTTGCAGAAAGTGAACAGTTTAAGCAGATATTAACGGAAATCTTTGACAGCGAGTTGGGTAAGTTGTAGTAACGCTTACTCCAGATATATGTTGTACAAAAATCTTTTATATAAATTTCTCTACAGATCCTTGCAGTGAGTTAAAGCTGCCTATAATTGAAAATCCTAAAAGACAAGAACACAAATGTGATATTCTGCAGCTCCATCAACCTTCTATGAAAGAGTTTGAACAGAAATGTTTTGAAAATAATAAACCTGCCTTACTTCTAAACACCTTCAATCATTGGCCCGCTTTGGACAAATGGCGAGATCTTAATTATTTGCTTAAACTTACGGGCAATCGAACGGTGCCAATAGAAATAGGTTCAAACTATGCCAACGATGAATGGTCACAACAGTTGATGAAAATTAAAGATTTTCTTAAAAGGCAGTTTTCGAATAATGCAACTTCCTCAAACACTAACACTGATATAGAATATTTAGCCCAGCATGAGCTGTTTGAACAAATACCTCAATTGAAAAATGATTTTGTCATACCTGAATATTGCTCCTTGGGCAAAAATATGGTAGCTCCTGATATCAAGGCATGGTTGGGGCCGAAAGGCACAATTTCTCCATTACACTACGATCCGAAACATAACCTACTTTGTCAAGTTTTTGGTACAAAGTCGATTATGTTAGCTTCTCCGGAAGATACGGAAAATCTGTATCCTCATGAAAGTGAATTCTTACAAAATACTTCGCAAATAGATGCTGTAAACGTAAATGCAGAAAAATTTCCTCTAGTAGAAAAGGTTAAATTTTATCAAGTAACCCTGCAACCGGGTGACTGCTTGTATATGCCACCCAAATGGTGGCATTATGTACAGTCCAACAGCCCCAGTTTTTCTGTTAGTTTTTGGTGGGAATAAAATAAATAAGTTTTGTAATATACATAAGTAGCAATTATTTTTTATTACGATTTGTTTGATATTGTAAAAGGCTTTGACTTTTAAATTCATAAATTTTTTTTTTTTTTTGAAAAAGCTCCCAAAACAACATAATAAATTTTTGGCAAAATTCATTATGTTGTTTTTAATACGATCGCTTGTAGGTATGTCACACCACTTTTTTTTTTCTAATCAGCCTTTAAATATTGCCGCCCTCTAGTGCATAAGATGAGAAGAATCGAGAATAAACTTGATGTGGTACTACAGCCAAAAACAGTATTTATTTATTGTGCAGCTACTCCATGCTAGATGGCAGTCATTTACCTCATTCATAATTGTCTCGAAAATTTTACTGAGTGCTGCCAAGCTGAGGACTTGCAAACGGTGTTATAAAGCTAAGTTCAAGTATTAATACTTGTCAAAAATTCAAATAATACGTGCAAGTCTGATAGTCTGAATGTAATCCATCATACATACGATAAAAATTTGACATCCCATACGACTTTGTTGTTTTTTGAAACTTTTCAAAACGATAATACTTTACATTGGATCAGGGTTGTGTTTTTTAGCAAACTAGCTAATTAAAAATTGAGTAGTCGGCTATTTCGTAGCCGATGGGATGCCGTCACTGATAGTATTTTTTGTCGTTATAAAAAAGCTCGAAATTTGGAATTAGCTGCTATTTATAAATGTATTTTGCTCATGCTATATTTAGAACATAAAATATGTTTGTGCTATAGAATTTGGATGCGTTATACATAATTATTATTTTAACTGTTGAAGAATTTCACGCGCCGGCACGTCTATCGCCTACGACGAATAGTGCACCTGCCGCCTTGAAAAGTTTTATGATGGCACATCTATGTTGGCTTTACTAACACATTCATACATTTGCAAGTATCGGGCTCACTTGCAAGGGATTTCGATTGCCAGTTAGAGCTGCAAAACTATCAATAGTAGTCCCCATCGATATTTTCGATAGTTTCAAGAAAAGCTATCGATACTATCGTTAAGCGCCACTTTTGGCTATGAATCTGTAACTCAACTGGAAGTTAGTACATGTTACATATTTATATATGTTTATATAAAACCTTCACGTATTTTTATTCTATGATAAAAAAATATAACTCTTAGATACTTTTCTTTTTATTTTTGCTAAACACTTTGAGCTGCAACATCACCTGTGTGCAAAGAGAACAAAGTTTTTTAAGTTGCAGCCGACAGATATAAGTTGCCATGTTTAACTAACATTTTTTATATAAAAAAAATGAATGCGGCTAAGAACATGCCTGAATAAATGACCAGACACGTTATGCTGGCTACATGTAACCGGCTCGTTCAAAAGTTGTCGATAGTATCACTATCGGACGAAAACAATCGATAGTTAGTTAAAAATTAAACTATCGATAGTACTATCGATTGCTTTGCAGCTCTATTGCCAGTGTCTTTTTCACTTGCATGCTAAAGGCAAAAACAGTGTTGCCCATAGATATTTCATATTAGTTTTAATGAGTGTTTCGCAAGGAAACATTTTTAAAATATTAATAATTTTTATAGTTTTTAGTTATATGGTGATAATATAATGTAAAAAAACCAACAAATATAACTTATTTGGAATGTAATTTTTTTATTATTTACATTGTGAAAGAATTATATACATACATCATATAATTCCCCTGTAATGTTGCTATGCTAAAACTTTGGCAGCACAACTGCAAGTATTTCGATGTGTTGGTTGTAAACAAGGTGCATTAACGTATACACGGTGGCAGCACTACGCCATGTGACAATTTTTTGCTCTTGGCAATATAATAAGCTATTTATGTCAAATGTATTGTATACATTTTTGAAAGTGAATTTAGTGTTTTATGCTGAATTAAACATATACATGAACATATAAATAATTCAAATAAATATAATTTATAATTTTAAATTATGAAAATATAATTTATAATTATGAAAACGTTCATAGTTTATAATTGTGAAAATAGTTTTGATAAACATAGCTTACCAAATGCATTGTTGTAATTTTGCTCTAGTGCTGCCACCGTGTATACGTTAATGCACCTTGGTTGTAAATATGTACAAACAACTTGCAACAAGTTACTTGTGTGTGTAAACTCAGTGTTAACGGTACTTGAAAAATACATAACAAAAGGTTCTGGCAAAAACATATGGCAACTTGCTAAATTAGAAGCAACTAAAAGGGAATTAGAAAAATATCAAAAATTCTTTGCAATCAAGTAGTTAATTAATATCATAGCAGACGGTTGGTTAGTTGAGTTTATTGAAAATAAAATAAAAAATATATGCTTCTTATTTTAATAAAATTGGAATACTATAAATAATTGTTTTGTCAAAGATATAAAGAAAAAATTAATGGAAAATCATCTAACCACTTTGTTAGTTTGAGGCGGCGCAGAAGATGAAAACATAAACTACCGAAAATCTTGTACACAAATTTGTTCAAATGAAAAAACTCGAGTTTTGTGAAAATTTTAGTATCGATAAATAATTTAAACAGTCAAGTGTGAAAAAAGAACGGTTTGCATTTAAAATAATTAAAAGGAAAAGCTTAACTAAACCTCAAAAATGGCAGAAGTACGTCGCCGGAAACCTGATCAAGTTGGTGATGAGCAATCAAATTTGATGGCAGGTGTCAGCGCTGGAGGTGCATCCGAAATAGAAAAACGTAACTCCTCAGCTGCAGATTCTTCGGATCATGTAAGTAATGGCCATCCAAATGTTTGTTAAGTATGTATGTCTAAAAATGAATGTATGTTGAAATTTGCATAACTTCCATCTGCTTTTTCTTTTTGTATGTATGTATTATTTTTAAATGGATATAATTTTAGTGGTCAAAGGTAGATTTTTGTATTTCTTGGCATTGCATACATTTCCATATTGTATACAGTTTAAATCCAATTTTGATGACCGACGTCACGTTTAGAAAATTGTACAAAACGGCAACGGCATGTAGTAAACAATACACATATGGATTGAATAGGAAAACAAAATACAAAAGCAAAATAAAAAGAAAAATCTCCGCACAGTGCCTTGAAAATGTAGTTACGAGAAAAATGCATGCAGCGTTGCCTTTCAGAATTTGGCGTAAAAAGGGTATTATGAAAAAAGGTCACAAAAATAAACATTTTAAAATAAATAACAATAGACAAAGTAAATTCGATTAAATTTTTAAGATTTATTATATACAAAGACTTAAAATTCAATGACCATGTCGAATTCATATGTAAAAAACTCGCGAAACTCGTTGCAAAATTTCATTTGCAAGGTCTATTAATATATATAATACAATTATTAAACCCCACTTTGAATACGGTTCATGCACAATTATCCAGATTGCAAAAACAACGGAATAAGGCAATGTGTTCAATATTAAAACTAAATCGTTTTACCCCCATACGATTTATGTTAGATGCATTAAGATGGCTAAATATATATATCAAAGGCTAGAACTCAACACAATAAATTTTATACAAAAACTTACATCCTGTTCGACGATATCGAATAAAAATGCATTCGAAAGAAAGCTAGTCGCCCACATTCGAATCAATTTGGGTTCGTCTATGTCACTATTGTTCGTTCGCATGAACTTATGTATTTTAATTGAATATTGACACATCTTTCGCATAAAATAAAGTCAGAAAAAACCCCAAATCAATTTTCTTTCGCCCTGAATGCGAATGAACTTATCCTTTCGACATCAGCGAACTGGCTATTAAACTGATAATCTGGTGGAACAGTTAAAATATGTTGTAGATGTACAATCTTATAACCTGAGAAATGCTTGCGATTTTAGGCTACAACGAGCACATGCAATTTTAACTCAAAGATCTCTTCTACAAATAACTAAATGTTTACAATTCCCTGCTTATATGTTAAAAATGAAGAAAATTATTACTGTTTTAGAAGAAAACTAGTCAATTATATTAGGAATACTAAGCAGAACTAACATTTTTGTATAATTTAATCTTTTTTATTGTAAATTTAAAAGTATTCAATAAATACTGCTTACTAAACCAAAAAAAATGTTATTTGCAAGGAAAAAAAGTCAAGTTTTTAAAAAACAATAAAAACTAAACAAAAATTCTTCAAAAGTTGAATGTTGAAAATATAATGTAATGATCACATTTAGAAAAATGATTCAGATATAATTAATAACACCAATATAAAAGATATTAATTTTAATTTAATCAGGTCCAGTTTTTGACTTCGTATTTAAATATAAAATTAGTTAGCTTTCATTTAAATTTAAGTTATGCAAGTTAAATTTGCTCAGCCTTAAGCAATTCCTCGTGTAGAAATACTATAAAAGAGTGGCATCTTCACTTAAATTCCAAATAATATGGAATATATTCCATAGAGTAGATATTTGTTATTGAAAGAATATAAAATTCTTAAAGAAAAATATTAAATTTATCAAGGTACAGAAAAACTTAATAATTGTATTTCATGCGATGTTATTTTTAATTAAATATCATTTTGTGCTGTTGTTTGGTACAGAATTAGCGACTAATTTTAAAATATCTTCTACAGGCAATAGCTAATATGCAAGCACACAAAACCATATGGTAAAGGAAATGAACTTAAATGAAGTAGATTAGGCATTTAAATTTGATTCAAATAAAAAAATAGATTTCGTATTTAAATGGAATAAATTATTCGACATACATACATTTTATAAATAAATATATGTTAATATACATACATATATGTACATAAAAGCAGTTTAATATAAAACCTTACATACAAGAGCTATTCGATCGTTCTCAACAAAAAGTTCAACGTTTGCAAAAAGGGTATTTTAAAAAAAGTGTCGTAAAAAGTCTCATAGACATGAAAAAGGGACAAATTGGCACTTTAGTATCAAAAAGGCAACGCTGAATGCACTTATTTATGACGTGAATGTATTTACTTATGACGATTCGCAGTCTTAAATCAGAAAATATTATTGAGCTAAAAACTTGTTTCACGATAACGAAAACTAGATGTTTTGCAATCCACTTTGTAGTTAAACACAGAAAACCGGAAGAGAACAGTGTAAGTGATATGACCATGACATTGGAAATGTAACCGAAAATGTGTTCGAAATCACAAAATAAGTCTAAATTAGTTATTTTAATGCTAATTGTAGGTATTGCAGTGAATGAAGGACTAAAAACTTATCGCTATTCTCTTCTGAAAGGGGGTTTTTCCCTCCTTTTTAGTTTGACTATTAAACAACATTGTTTTGTAATCTTTTTTTTATCAAATGGCGTATTAATTAGCCAATAAATGAAATTATTGAAAAGAAGTTATTAGTATAAAAAAGTTAAAATTTCACCGAATTTTTAAAAAACATTAAAATATCACAAATTAATTAAAATATATAGTCGATATTCTATCGCAATAATTTTATGTAATTTTTTTAGATTTTTTCGCCAAATTCAATGTTAAAATTGTATATTATATGAGTTAATAAAGCGAATAAGCTCAATAATTTAATTCCAACATTTTAAATGCTGCAATAGAGTTAGTTTTAGTCTTTCGTGTTGTTATTGTTTAAGTTAAACCGCCACGAACACTACTCCCTCTCTCCTACCTCATCATAACCTATTTTCCTAGTTCCAGTACAATGCACTGCATATGTAGGGGTCATCCCCTGAGTACTAGTCCAAGATACAAAAAAAAAAATTTAAACTAGAACATAATTACCTCAGATCAAGTCGACCGATGCCCTTGGCGTCGGCTATTTTAATATGAATTATGTTAATCAACTCAATAAATCCTAAAAACTAAATACGAGTATATTAAAATTGCCGAAATTAATCAAAAGTGGAAAAAGTTGCCTTGATGTGATTTTTGTTAAAAAAAAATAAAATTGTTTTCTGAAAACAATAAATAAACGGTCTTATTTCTAAAAAAAATATTTCGTATTTATTAAGCTTTTATTAACAACTTTTGTATAGAAATTTGTGCAATAAAAGCTTAATGGACATGAAATATTTTTTATAAATAAGGCAAAAATGTTTACTATAAAATAGTAAAAGCAATAAAAATAAACAGTTCACATAGAATAGCTTCGTCTTTTTTTCTCATCTAAGTATTTGTACGGTAATAATCAGCGTTGTCAACTCGGCGCGTTTAGCACTGTTTTTGGTGCTTTTTAAAATTTTTTGTGCGAAAAATTCTTTAGTCGGTGCGCTTTTTTTTAATTTCCGGTGCGTTTTTAAATTTCGGTGCAATCAAATCATATTCAACACAACTTTTGCTTTTAATGTAAAAAGAGTTTATTCAAGTGGCTAAAATTTTTACATCTCATTTTGTAGAGCACAGTGTGAACACAGTAGTAATGTGAAAAACGTATCACATCATATACACAAAGTAAGACAATCTTGCTGTTGTATATTATACACTTTCTCGAGAGAAAAATAAACATTTCGGTTTATACAATTTGCTGTTTTTGCTAAGTGTTTGCTGTTAAACGATCAATCCAAGTTTGTCAAATATTACGAAAAAAGCACACACTGAATAGTGCAGTTCATATTCATAAAGGCGCGTGAATTCGCTACTGCTTTAGTAATTAATAAATGACCAAATTATTAACTAAATTGTGAACTGAGTTTGATGGCTTGTAGTGTGATTCTGTAAGTTTTAATAATTCGGTATCGTAAATTTGTTCGATATATTTCATCCCTTGCAATAACGATTGTAAGCTCCTGCATTATAATCTTGACGATGGTAAGTAACTGTATTTTGTGCAGCTGATAACGTTTTTTTTTGTAAAAAATTTTTATTTTATTTTTAAATATTTCGTTTTCCAAAGGAAAAAAATTAAAAAAAACAAGTAAGAGTGTAGTATATTCGGCTGGGCCGAATCTAAAATACCCTTCACGATAGTCACGAATATGTATAGTATATTAAAAATGTGACCTAAATATGCTCGGTTATATATGAACCGATATCGGATTTTTCTATTTTCTGTATTTTAGTAACCTTCTTTTATAACGAGAATTGCTTTCCAGCAAAAAAAAAAAAAAAATTTTAATGGAAAAATCGATTCAGGCTATATCTCGGGTATATATTTACCGATATCGAAAATTTTAATTTTCCATATTTATATAACCTTATATCATTACCAGGACTGCTTTTGAGCACAACAAATTGTTTAAGTTCGCTTACGCGATATTTTCATGAAAAACCCGATTTAGGCTATATCTCGGGTATATATGGACCGATATCAGAAATTTTAATTTTCTCTATTTTCGTAACCTTCTTTTATAACAAGAACTGCTTTTCAGTAAAAAAAAAATGTTATTGGAAAAATCGGTTCAGGCTATATCTCGAGTATATATGGACCGATATCGGATTTTTTCTTTTCCATATTTATATAACCTCATCTTATTACCAGAACTGTTTTTAATAAAAAAAAAAGATGTTTAAGTTCGCTTACGCGACATTTTCATGAAAAACCCGGTTTGCGCTATATCTCGGGTATATATGGACCGATATCGGAAATTTTCATTTTTCATACCTATATAACCTTATTTCATTCCCATAACTGCTTTAAGGTGAAAAAAGTTGTTTAAGTTCGCTTACGCGACATTTTCATGAAAAACCCGGTTTGGGCTATATCTCGGGTATATATGGACCGATATCGGAAATTTTCATTTTCCATATTTATATAACCTCATCTTATTACCAGAACTGTTTTTAATAAAAAAAAAGTTGTTTAAGTTCGCTTACGCGACATTTTCATGAAAAACCCGGTTTGCGCTATATCTCGGGTATATATGGACCGATATCAGAAATTTTAATTTTCTCTATTTTCGTAACCTTCTTTTATAACAAGAACTGCTTTTCAGTAAAAAAAAAATGTTATTGGAAAAATCGGTTCAGGCTATATCTCGAGTATATATGGACCGATATCGGATTTTTTCTTTTCCATATTTATATAACCTTATTTCATTACCAGAACTGCTTTTGAGCACAAAAAAGTTGTTTACTCGGCATTTTGATCAAATAACCTGTTAAGCTATATATCGGGTATATATGAACCGATATCGGAAATTTTAATTTTTCATATTTATATAACCTTATTTTATTACCAGAACTGCTTTAAGGTGAAAAAAGTTGTTTAAGTTCGCTTACGCGGCATTTTCATGAAAACCACGGTTTAGGCTATATCTCGGGTATATATGGACCGATATCGGAAATTTTCATTTTCCATATTTATATAACCTTATTTAACTACCAGAACTGCTTTAAGGCGAAAAAATTGTTTAAGTTCGCTTACGCGGCATTTTCATGAAAACCACGGTTTAGGCTATATCTCTGGTATATATGGACCGATATCGGAAATTTTCATTTTCCATATTTATATAACCTCATCTTATTACCAGAACGGTTTTTAATAAAAAAAAAAGATGTTTAAGTTCGCTTACGCGACATTTTCATGAAAAACCCGGTTTGCGCTATATCTCGGGTATATATGGACCGATATCGGAAATTTTCATTTTTCATACCTATATAACCTTATTTCATTCCCATAACTGCTTTAAGGTGAAAAAAGTTGTTTAAGTTCGCTTACGCGACATTTTCATGAAAAACCCGGTTTGGGCTATATCTCGGGTATATATGGACCGATATCGGAAATTTTCATTTTCCATATTTATATAACCTCATCTTATTACCAGAACTGTTTTTAATAAAAAAAAAGTTGTTTAAGTTCGCTTACGCGACATTTTCATGAAAAACCCGGTTTGCGCTATATCTCGGGTATATATGGACCGATATCGGAAATTTTCATTTTTCATACCTATATAACCTTATTTCATTACCATAACTGCTTTAAGGTGAAAAAAGTTGTTTAAGTTCGCTTACGCGACATTTTCATGAAAAACCCGGTTTGGGCTATATCTCGGGTATATATGGACCGATATCGGAAATTTTCATTTTCCATATTTATATAACCTTATTTAATTACCAGAACAGCTTTAAGGCGAAAAAATTGTTTAAGTTCGCTTACGCGACATTTTCATGAAAAACCCGGTTTGCGCTATATCTCGGGTGTATATGGACCGATATCGAAAATTTTCATTTTTCATATTTATATGACCCTATTTCATTCCCAGAACTGCTTTTGAGCACAAAAAAGTTGTTTAAGTTCGCTTACGCGACATTTTCATGAAAACCCCGATTTGGACTATATCTCGGGTATATATGGACCGATATCGAAAATTTTCATTTTTCATATTTATATGACCCTATTTCATTACCAGAACTGCTTTTGAGCACAAAAAAGTTGTTTAAGTTCGCTTACGCGACATTTTCATGAAAAACCCGGCCTAGGCTATATCTCGGGTATATATGGACCGATATCGGAAATTTTCATTTTCCATATTTATGTAACCTAATTTCATTACCAGAACTGCTTTTGAGCACAAAAAAGTTGTTTAAGTTCGCTTACGCGGCATTTTCATGAAAAACCCGATTTGGGCTATATCTCGGGTATATATGGACCGATGTCGAAAATTTTCATTTTCCATATTTATGTAACCTAATTTTATTACCAGAACTGCTTTTGAGCACAAAAAAGTTGTTTAAGTTCGCTTACGCGACATTTTCATGAAAAACCCGGATTGGGCTATATCTCGGGTATATATGGACCGATATCGGAAATTTTCATTTTCCGTATTTACGTAACCTAATTTTATTACCAGAACTGCTTTTGAGCAAAAAAAAGTTATTTAGCTTCGCCTATGCGACATTTTCATTAAAAATCCGATTTGGGCTATATCTCAGGTATATATGGACCGATATCTGAAAAAAAAATTTTTTGCTTTTTAGTCACCATGCTTAATAAGTGTGTGAAGTTTGAAGCAAAACGAACAACTTTTGTTTTCAAAAATTTTCATACAAAACTGCAAAAAAAAATGGCTTTTTTCGGAATTTTGAATATATCTCAGCTATACGTGGACCGATATTACTGAATTTCAATAGCAAACCCATGAATCGATGGGGTAAAAGAATGGTGAAAGAAAAAAGTTTCTAAGTCTAATGGTTTTCTCAGAAACGGTATTTCAACAGCGGACAGACGGACAGACGGACAGACGGACAGACGGACATCGCTTAATCGACTTTTCCATTAATTCTGATTCAGAATATATATACTTTATAGGGTCGCAAAAAAAAACTGTAGAAATTACAAACGGAATCACAAACTTATATATACCCTTAACATTTTTGTGAAGGGTATAAAAAACAATAAGACCTTGAGCTGGACAAATTTATGGCAAACATTGATTAAGATAAAGGATAGATCGTTATAAGTATTGTAAAGATACCATTGCCTTAACAAAAGTAATAGAATCGCACTAGAGACTAATTTTAACACGATTTTTAGCTATTTGAAGAATTTGATGGCATGACATCAGCCGGTGCTATCAAACCGTTTAAGAGGTTGTCTCGTTATCTCGTTTTTAATATAAAAATATTATCCTTTTTATAATACAAAATGAGTTTTTAAATTTGAAAAGAAAAATTCTAAATTTGGTGCGTTTTTGTTGAAATAACGCGATTTTTTCCTCATTTCGGTGCGTTTTGAAATTTCAAAGTTGACAACGCTGGTAATAATAATACATTGTATGAAAACTACATTTATTCAACGTATTCTGCGAAGGTACACAATATAGGCAACTTGCTATATTTATACTCATATAATTGGTATCTAGTATCAACAGGTTAAAACTTCATATTGTATTCGATTTCGAAGGTTACTTTTGGTTGCGTTTATTATCAACACAGAAATACCTAGTTGGAATTGCAGTCGGTAAAAATATATAATATATTTTCGTATTGACTAATGGTTCCCAAAATATTCTTGGCTCACCATAAATATCCAAGAAAATTGAAAACTACTTTGTGAATCAGATTTTTTAGTTTTTGTACATCGGGTTTTAGTTCAAGTTTTTCCTTTATTTTCTTATATCGCTTTGTCGCCAAATCATAAATTGTAATGCCCAGTAAATCGTGTTTGTAATCGCAATGACTTAAATCTAGTTTACCAACCCAGCTCAAAATAAATTAATAAGTGCATAGGGACTCTCTCCTGTATGGCATAAAAGATCTATTAACAAGCTTAAAAATGATACCAATATTGACCATATAAACTTAAAAATGTGGTAGAAAATCGCATGTACATATATATAAAAATTTATTCGGTCCATAATTCGGAAACTAAACTTTTCCGCCATTATTGTCATTTAACATTTTGTTATTAGTTTTCAATTTTCTATCACCCTATGTACTTTTTATTTTATTTGGAGCTGCGTTGGTAAACTAGATTTTTTCCCCACTTCTTCAGTTTGAAATACATAAATCGAAGCACTGTGATTGCAATTTGATACGAAAAGTGCTAAGAAAACAAATAGAAAAATAGTAAACATAAATCTAATTAGTGCACAGTAATGTTAAGAAATAAAGTAGGATGTCATGCTAAATATATGTACATATGTATGTACGCTGCTTGTCGGTAAATTCTTACACATCTTAGATTTATTACAAAATATTCTTCATATTGTCACTAAATTATTAACAAGCATACATATCAGCTCATACATATTTGTATATATGTAAATCTATATAATTACATACATACATATATACATATGTATATGTATTTGCAAGAACATTTGTAACTTAATTGTGTTAGTGCTGAGTTGTTCTAAGGTTATTTTAATTTTCTGTTCTTTGTTTTACCGGTATGATTTAATATTTTCTTTGCCTGCAATTTCATTTGCATTCCAAAATGAAATGTACATATGTATATATATGTATGTACTTAAATACATGAATATGTATGTATATTTGCATTTCCATTCATCCGTTTAGATTTTTTCTGCTTTTCCTATTAAAACAGAAGAGGACAGACGACTGTGGCTGTGTGAATGGTTGTAAATGTTATACACTCGTAATACGCTAATAGTATTATATATAGCTGAAAAACTATAAATATAAATCAATATTTTTCCCCATTAACAATTTAATGATTTGCCATTTGATAAAACGCTTGTTGATCTATTACTAACACAGGTGGCGATTTGTTTCATTGCTTTTGATAACTGAAAGAAGAGTTGAACTGTTTTTTTTTTTTTTTTTTTGAAAGTGGTATAAATAAGTTTTTTCATATACATATGTAGTTATTGAGATATTTTAGGGTTTGCATTTGAATCGATTTAAAAATATTGGCCAACTTTTAACTTAAATTTTATTGTAAAATAATAACTACTAAAATTATTTGAAAAAATAAATGGGTTTTCTAACTCCAAAATAAATATATTTTGTGTGCAAAACACCTGTTTGTGATTTCAAATTACTTTTACAAAAAGTGATTTGCAGAACAGCCCTGATAATCAGGGAAGCCCTGATAAATATGGAAGAAATCGTCAATATCCTGACAATTTTGTGAAAATGTCGTCATTTTAGTTTTGAAATATCGTGAAACCATAAGTTTGCTTTTTCATGCAAGCTCAAATTTGTACATTCGCACAAAATATATAAATTCATTAAAGAATTTAGTTTTTATTATTAAGTAATTACATTTACATATGCACAGATGCTTGTTATATAATATTAAAAAACAAATACACTTTGATACATTGAATTTTCCGAATATATATCTGAATTAAATGATTCCAATAAATTCGATTTAATTTCAACACCAAAGAAGTTTAAAGGATTAATTTTATTTAGTCTATATAATAAACAATGCTTTCATGTGTTTCATTTTCTTAAGATTTTGGTATTTTTTTACCTAACTTGGCTGGTTATATATCCTCGGTGCAGAAGGACCTGTTCTTCTGCAACGTCTCACTATATTTTCGAATAATTATGAATATATTGGAAATGCTCATATATTTTTTATTCTTGCAAAAACTGCAAAACATTTGTTTCTTAATTTTTATAAAAATTGTTTCAGAAAACAATCAATTCTCGATACTCGGAATAAGATCTACTTTTTCATATTTGCTTATAAAATGAGGAAATTTCTGAAGGAGAATTGCGGTTTTTGTTAACAATACTTCCAGGAGTTTTTTTTTTAAATTCAAATATTTTCGAATTTAGAAATTTACACAAGTTACATTATTAAATTACTTACATTTTTACAGATCTCTTGATATCACTTTATGCATACTTTTTTATTTTCTTGGACCAGTACTCAGGGGATGACCCCTACATTTGCATTGTATTGTACTGGAACTAGGAAAATAGATTTTGAAGAGGAGAAGAAACAGAGTAGTGTTTGTGGAACTTTGGCTATCTGTAACAACGCGGAAAAACCAACCAAATGTGTTGGAACTAAATTATTTAAAATTGTTCAGTGCCCAGCTCAGACTATCAAAAATTAGTCCAACACCTTTCAAGGTAGTGAATGACATTAAAATTAATAAGCACCTCACAATAAAAATAAAAAAACAACTATACGGCAATATTATACATTCTTATTTTCAAATAAGTCGCACCATATTAACAATACAAAAGAGTCACGGCAACAGAGAATATATCCTATAAGATTGAACATAAAATCGAAATCAATTGAAGTGTTACCTTCTCATTCAAATAACCTGTCGTTTTCAGTTCTTTTATTTCTTACCAGTAAAATGTTTTTTCTCTGAGATAGAAACAATATTTGCTTTCTTCATAATTCTTTTTATTAATGCTTCAAAATATAATTCAAATTAATACATATATAATAATATAACAAATTACTCAAAAAAAAACAAAAAAAAAAAAAAAAAAACAAAAAAAAAACAACACAAGATCAAATTTTACTTTTATAAAAATGAAAAATAATCCATTTCTGATTTTGAGAAAAGTTACGGTCCCTTATAGTGAAAGGCCAATGTGTGCGGCAGCGGGTGGGAAAAGTCTGTTCTATTTGCCGCTTGAGTTCATTTGATGTAGGCAAATGCACGCGGCTGTTTGAAGTAAAAATTTGTGTATTGAAAATCAAGCGAAAACACATTTTAATTTTTTAACGCAAAAATAAATAAATAAATTTATGAGGTCTGTTCTCAAAACGGCGTGCTTTCAAATCACGAACCGTTTTGAAGCTGTTCTGGAAATCACGTGATTTTACTATTTTCGACGTGTTCTTAATTTTTCGAAAGCACGAGAAAACAGCAGTTTATTTACATTTTTGCTTTGTTTGTTTATAGTTTTATTATCTTAAGCACACCATACACGTTTCAACTCGGGTGGCAACTGATTCGGTTGTTGTCCAAATAAAAGCGTGTATGCCTTTGTCAGTTGATTAGTTTGGCAGACGTCGAGTTGGTTGAAGAAAAATTAAAATGTTTTGATTTTTTCCAGTTGACGAGCAAGTCCTTCAATTCGATCGTGTTGTGTGTGTTCGAGTCTCTTGATCAGGTCTCAAAATTTATATTTGTAGTGTTTTTGCAAAGAGAACGTTATATATTTTTAAAATTGTCTATAATTTCATTGAATTTAATAGTTGAATAAAAATCTTTCAATTCAGTTTATGAAGTGTATGGGCAATAAACAATTCAGTTGAAAGACTCAATTCACAATTGAATTGAAACGTGTATGGGCCGCTACAATAAAAAGTGAAAATTAAGTAAAAAAATAAACCAACTGACTGCTAAAGAAAAAATATAAATCACGACCATTGGTAAACAAAGCAAAACAATTTCTCACAAAACAAGCACACAGAAAAAAATATAATAAAAATAAAATCAACAAAATTTTTGTCTGAAAAAATAATTACATAAATATCAAAAAAATAACCTTGGATATCGTCTTTTGTTGTTGTTAAAAAAAATAGTTGTTTTCGGTCAATAATTATTTTTACTAAAATTTTGTTTGAATCCACGAATTCCTTTACAGGTCCGCATTCAAACAATTTATTAATTGATTCAACGAATTTCGTTATTGATCAGAAAAAATGTTTTTCTGTGCAGTGTCCATAATTTTATTAATATTTATGTTTGTGTGTGAATAAAACTTAATTTTATTACAAAAACTAACAAACAACACATCATTTTAAATACATAAAAATGATTTTATTAAATTTGTAATGAGAAACTCAAAGAAAATAACCAAGTGATATCAAAAAGCCAACCATTTGGCTGACCGGTTTGAAATCACGTGATTTCAATATTTTCTGTGTGCAGAACACCTTTTGCGTGATTTGAAATCACTTTGACAAAAAGTGATTTGCAGAACAGCCCTGTATATGTTTATAATTTTAACACTGAAAATAAGGAAAATTAATTTCTTCTATTTTCTCCATTTTTTTTTTTTTTGGTTTGACAAATTGAAGCATCAAAACAAAAAGTTAAACTGAATTCAACATTGCCGCTCGGCCGCTTTCAACGGCATTGCAAAATAAAATTAAATTTAAAATGTTAAAATTTTTAGAAAAAATATAGTTTTTGTACATGGGTCACATTGTTGCCGCCCACTGCCGCTTACATTGGCCTTGCACTATTATTTAATTTTTTTAGAGATAGTGTAAGTTTTTAGATTCTTAAATATTTCGAATAATTATTAATATTTAGATAATTTCACTTGTTCACTAAAATGCTTAGTCATACTAAGCTATAAAAAATATATATTTTAATTTTATAGATGCACATAAGTATGTTGGTTATCATTATCGCAAAAAATTTTTATATCTCGCAAAAAAAGTGGTCTTCAACAAAAACCATTTGCATTTGTTTTTAATTTCGACTTTCACATAAGCCAAATTAAATCCGTTTTTATTTTTATTTCTTCCAAAAACAATTCTTATCTATTATACAATACAATTTTGGCAGTTTTAGTTAGTCGTACTCAAATTATTGTATGCAAGTTTTAAATAGAATTTTTTATACAAATAGAGCTTTGAATCCATTGATGCACATTTTCATTCATTAATGTGTTATTGTCAGAGATAACAAATGTGCATGCACATAATGTGATTCGCACCCTAAAATACGAGTACATATCACAGAAATCGAACAATAATGTATTAACTCAAAAACAAGTGTTCAGAAGAGCCAAACAACTCTTTTCTTAATGATTAAGAAAGTTGTCTTCAATAAAAATTCTGCAGTATTAAAAAAATCCATCAATTATTATATTTGCTCTGTGTTCCTTTGAGTTTTCTGCAGATAGATATAGTTGTAGTTTTTTATATCAAGTCTTTATAATATTAGGTGTAAAACTTTGCTTCCGCCGTTTTGCACAAGATGGCTGTAGTGGTAAGTGGGAGTCGAAAAATATATCGTTATTTTCAACTTTCGTGAGTTACGGTACACATATCTTTATATACATATGTATGTTAGCAATATCAGCCATTTCGGATTGTCAGTTTGTTTGTTATATATGTTGGCAATATCAGCCATCTCGGATTGTCAGTTTGTTTTTGACAGATAAAAAGGTTAGTCGTGTTTTGGTGTGCTCTTCGATTTTCTTACTAAATTTTGAGCAAAAACAACGTCGCATAGACATCGCTCAGGAGCTGTTGAACATCGTCAACGATGGTCTAGATTTCTTCAAGTAGGTCATAACTGGTGACGAATCATGGGTGTATGGCTATGACATTGAGTGCCAGTTTCGCGATAGCGAAGCCGTTCGTTAGTTCGCACAATTACATTTAAAACAATAACAACATTCAAAATTTTGTTTTTGTTTTAAATGTAATTGTGCGAACGAACGAACAGCTTCGTTATCGTGAAATTGGCACTGAAACCAAACCCCAATCATCCCAATGGAAATGTCTAGAAGAGCCAAGACCTACAAAAAGCACGTCAAGTTCGGTCAAATGTGAAGGTTTTGCTCACTGTTTTCTTCGATTGCAATGGCGTGGTGCATCATGCATTCTTGCCAAAAGGTCGTACGGTCAATAAGGAATACTACCTTGAAGTTATGCATCGTTTGCGCGAAAAAACGATCATCGATGTGTGATATCATTTTAACAAAACAACCATAACTCAATAAAAAACTAAATTATTATCAAGGCAGCTTTGCCAGGGTTGTGACATAACCATAGCTTTTGTTTCCTTTGTCAAAAACACATAGACTTCCTTGCTTATTCAAACAAAATTTTGAAAATTTTTTGTAATTTCACAACCATAAATTGTGTTGTATTTATTGTAATTCTGCAGCTACCTATTAAAGCTGCCTTGATTATTATTTAATGTAAAGAGTCGAAAGTCAAAGAAAAAGTTAAGGGCTATTTCATCAAAACCGTCATATTTCGAATTAAAACAAAAAATTACTTATCCTTAATTAATTAAATAGTTGTAATTCAAAATACAAAAAGGAACTAATGACTACAATATCAACTTGACACAAAATACTGCTTCTTATCTAAAAATGTTGCAAAAAATATGTATCGAAATAACACTAAAATATCCTTCAGACTATCAGACGGATGTAGTGTACTTCAGGCTGAAATATCTGCTATAAATAAAGCGGCCAGATGACGTATCACAAGATATTGGGAAAGAATATCATGATAGTAACGGACCTCAAGGCCGCCATCAATTCCCTGATTGGAATATACACCAATTCTAGTCTAGTCCAGGAATGCCGGACATCTTTAAATAAGATGGCGCGACATTCTAACATAACCCTAAAATGGGTACGTGGATATGGGTCCAACAATGGCAACAACATCGCTGACGAATTAGCCAAAAAAGGGACAGCCCTAGAGGATAGGGATATAGATCCCTTTTGCGGACAACCCATATCAGCGTGTTGGAAAAGAATAAAACTCCACACGCTGGAACATGCCCAAGAAAAGTGGCTTACAGAGCCTACATGCCTTATATCAAGGAAGCTGTGGCCGCACATTAACTCTAAGAGAATGAGGGTGCTATTAAAACTTCCCAGATCTCTTCTAAGAATAACGGTAGTAGTCATCACTGGACATTGCCCGTTTGGGAACCATGCCAGGAGACTAGGCCTACCCTATAACGACTTCTGTAGAAGTTGCCAAGGCGAAAAAGGGGAGGAGACGATCCTTCATCTTCTCGGTACATACCCGGCTTTGGAGCACAATCGTCTGAGATGCTTAGGCGAGAGAAGCTTCAATAGCCTATCATGTCTGGCCTTGGTCAAACCGTCTGTTATAGCTTCTTTCATAAGAAGTAGCGTATGGCTAGTAAATTAGCAAGTAATGCCACATTAAACAGTTTCCCACCTTTCCTTTCCCTCTTCCGCACTCCTTCTATATCCTTACAACTTTTATTTTTTTTCTTCTATTATACCCAAACTTTTCAGGCAATCACAAAGGGAACGACCTTCAGGACCCAAGTGAGCTGGAGTATCCAGGTACTCTTTGGAGAATCCAGCGGCCTGCCTACCTAACCTAACCTATGTATCGAAATACATTTCGTGGTAATGGGCTTGCTTTTATATATTTATCTTGGCATATTTACCTTCAACGACTGTCTACCAGTTTTCTCAATATTTTTAGCTCAGATTATTTTATCTGGTATTATTCTACTAATACTACAATAATTTGGTTTTTTTTTTTTTTTGTCATTAATAGGTCGACTCCGAAGAAGAAAAATTACCCGAGGAAAAATTCGTAGAAGAATTGGCCAAAACTTTACCACAGGGAACAGATAAAACACCAGAAATATTGGATTCTGCTCTCAAAGATTTACCTGACAGGTAACTATGTATTTTATTTTGTGTTTATTTGTTGTGCCAGCTCCAGAACTATTAGCTAATGAAGCACTAAACAAGCATTCCACATTTTTCATTTTCATTTCCAAACCACTTTTTTTCAGATTGAACTAAACTTACATTATTCATGCTGTTCATGAATGAGTTTATTCTCATCAACTATTCACCAATGTGAACATATCGGGTGTGATTATATATTTTGCTCGTTTTATTTCTTTTTTCAGTTCTGTGAATTCAATTCGAAACTTTTATTAATATTACAAAATTGATTTTACATGTAAGTGAGCATTGGGTTAGGTTAGGTTTACCAACCTGCCAGCCCACTTGGGTTCAATTAGGGCACGCTGTGCTGCCTGAGTGTGTGTTCAGACCCAAGCCCAGAGCCGGATAAAAATATCCAATTCACCTACATAACATTCCAATATTTCTGCTAAATCGTGCAGTATCGGTCTGCCTAGATACAATGTAAGAATGAGCTGGACACTGACAGAGGAAGTGCTCAACACTCATACTCCTACAACTTCTACAGAAATCATTAAATGGAAGATGTAATTTGCTCGCATGCATCCCTATGTGGCAGAGTCGCACCAGAACAACCACAGTAGAACGCAACCACCTTCATGGCAGGCTCCTAAGGATAATAGTTTTTATTATCATACCTGGGCCATGTCAGGCTTGATATTCGACAGGTAACCTCACTAGACTGTCCTGTGCGGTCCCTAAAAGTAAACATCTTCATGGCAGACCCCTAAGGATAACAGTCTTCATATTATCATACCCGGGCCATGTCAGGCTTTATATTCGACTGGTAACTTCACTAGACCATCTGTCCTGTGCGGTCTCTAAAAGTTGATGATGTACTTCTTACAGCTCTTGAGCTGTTCATACATGGGGTTGTAGGGATCCCTTTGTTGTAACCAGACCCCGGCTAGTTGGACCGCTACAATCTTTCCTTGCCCCCGTACCCAGAAAAGCTCCAGGTTCGAATGTTTCGCTATATCGTTTATAGCAGTTTTTGCCTTTGCGTACACCATACTAGGGCACTCTGCTTCCTGGGGCATAGAGGGGAAGGAGTAATAAATAAAACTCTATGAAGCCGTATGACTTATGTTGTATTAAGGTCTTCCGAAACCCGTACCACGGATTAATTGGTAGAACGGATTGTCAAATCCCCTGGAAGGCTCTGCTTACAGACCATCACGGCGCTAATCATGTTTGGGGTACCTAACTTGGCTGAAGCGTTCTGGCTGTGGTGTAAGCCTACCAACTCATTAAGCCTTGTCTTCCATTGACTGTTGGGAAATTGCATACAGGAGGGATTAGAAGGCCCGAACTCTTAAGCAAGGCGTTTGTCTATATGGCTACTTATGACAAAAAATTGCGACCTGTGTGAGCCTAGAAAGCCACACAAGGGCGCAAAATCTATCTCGTTTAGAGGTATCCAGAATTCGCGAACGAACTTGGACGTCGTATAAACCCTTGCTAGTGCATTCAACGCAGCCTTACTATCAGTATAAACTCGGATATCATTCCCGTATATAGTGCCTTAACCAGTTAGCTGCCCTCATTATGGCCGCAACTTCTGACTGCACGCCGCTTCACTCATTTTGCAGCCTGAAACTAATTCTCCTCTCATACAGGGGACAAATATATCCCCACCAACCCTGACTTGGATCCATCTGTAAGGATTTCAAACACGTCCTCCTGACAATCTGTGTCTATCGCCTCGGACACCATGCCTGAAAAACTACGTCAAATCTCTTGGGCAGTAGAGCCGGTGAGCAGTAATTAATATTCTCCGGGAGGTTTACTATTCTATTATTGAGGCATGACATACGTCGCTTCCTTGCACGCTCTGCTTGACCATAGATTAGGCTAGGTAGGTAGGCCACTGGATTCTTTAAGGTCGCTTAGATTCTCCAGCTCACTTGGGTCCTGCAAATCGTTTCCTTTGTGATAGCCTGAAAACATGGAAAATGGAAGAGTAGAGGTGAAAAATAGAAGTTAGTGGGATATACTGGGAGGGAGGGAGAGGATACGAAAGGTGGGAAACCGCTTGATGTGGCGTTACATGCTGATGAACTAGCCACCCGCTGCTCCTTATAAAAGAGGCTAGCGTAGTCGGATTGACCGAGGCCAGCTAAAATAGGCTACTGAAGCTCCTCTCACCTCGATATCTTAGGAGGTGATGCTCTAATGCCGGGCATTTTCCGAGGAGATGAAGGATTTCCTCCTTCTCTTCCTCGTCTTGGCAACTTCTACAGTAGTCGTTATATGGTCTAGTCTCCTGGCATCGTTCCCAGGTGAGATCTGAATAGTTTTTAGCTCCCACGTTCTCTTAGTATTAAAATGCGGTCATAGTTTCCTTTATATAAGGCATGTGGGCTCTGTGAGCCATTCTTGGGCACGTTTTAGCGTGTTGAGTTTTATTGTTTTCCAACATGCCAATAAGGGTTGTCCGCAAAAGGGTCATCAGCGATGTTGTTGCTGTTGTTGGTTAGGTTAGAATGCCTTGCCATCTTGTTTAAAAATGTCCGGCATTTTTGGACCATACTGGAATTAATGTATATTCCAATCAGGTAGTTGTTGTCCGTTACTATCATAATATCTCTACCAAATATCTTGTGAAACGTCAGCCATCTAAGTCACATGGCATCCAGCTCATAAGTGCTAGAAATGTTTTAGTTGGTGTTGCCCTCATGGCCCCTGTGGTTAGTATTGCTGTGGCTCCACTGACTTTTCAATTTGCCGTCTGTTGGTTCCGGAGTTCCGCTTGACCATAGCCTAATAGCCGAATAATGGCTACTTTTTTCACCATGAGATCAGTCGGAATCCAGTTCAACATAGTGAAGAGTGCGTAGTGCCGGAAGCACCAGCCACCATGGAAGACTTACTCGTTTGTGATTTTGTAGTAGGTGGATTTCTCCAACGGCTTCCACCATACGAGCGCCCCATACATTAAAATAAGCTTAACAACCATGTCGAATACCCAGCAGGGATATATCACCTAGATCTTCCCAATGGCCCTTGTGCACAAGAATAAGACGATAGCCGCCTTTTCTGTCCTTGTCTGGACATTCCGCTGCCAGGATAGTTTGGAATCCAGGTAGATACCCACTTTCTGACAGCTTGATGATAATCTAAAAAGAAAAATGCTTTAACCATATCCGTCAAAATAGAAAAAACAAGCAACCAACGATTGTTCATTTGTTCGAAAGGTGTAAAGAAAAGTAGAGAGGTGACAAAGGGGAAAAATAAAAAGCTGGTTTTTTGTATTTTGACAGGTATGGTTAAAGCATTTTCCTTTTTAAATTCTCAATAATTTATTTAGATTATTGGGATATAAAGTTGAATGTTTGACAATATCTTTCAAGTCTACTGATGCTTGAGCATTACATTATGGGAAATCATGTGCATTCTTGCTTGTGCATTATGTTTTTTTTTTTTTGCTTTATGTTTTTTTTATGTATGGATTTGCGCGTACATTTATAATAAGCAGGTCAACGGCTTGAAGATTGGGTTAGATGTGATAAAACTTCTTAAGACCCTGATTCACTATCCTGCACGATCGTACGATTCATTCACAGGAAACTGTTTCAAAAGTCTGGCTGACTAGAAAAAATCGCTTCAAAATGGCGTTGTAGGCCACACTATTATACAATTATGATTGAAATAGTTTATATACACAATTAAACAATTAAAAACTTTAATTTACAATATTATTGATAGATTTTTCGACCTTTATAATTGTTAAATAAAAATGTTTCTCGAGGCACCAATAATTTTTTTTTTTTTTTTTTTTATATTGGACCAGTACTCAGGGGATGACCCCTACATATGCAGTGCATTGTACCAGAACTAGGAAAATAGGTTGTGAGGAGGGGGAAAGCGGGAGTAGTGTTTGTGAACATTTGACTTGAATCTTCCAACGTTATAACAGACAGGAAACACTTCTGCAGGCAACTTGTTCCACAGACGAAGCGTGCGGCTGAAAAACGAATTCTCTCTGTAATGCGTAGTACGATTCCCCGGGCAATCGACCACAAATGGGTGAGCTCTAGACGATGAACGCGTGCTACGTAAAAATGTGCGCGTTTCGGGAACAAGATCCCTAATCTCGTCAGAGCAAAATCCATTGTAGTATCGATAGAACAGAGTAACGCATCCCACACTGCGTCGATGCTCCAGTGAGTCAATAGAGTTGGATACCCTACTGTCACCGATGAGCTTCTTCGCCCTCTCCTGCACACGGTCGAGTAACCCCAAAACAGACTTTGAGGCACCGGCCCAAACATGAGAGTTGTATTCCATTTTCGGTCGGATGTAGGTGGTATAAATAGTAAGGAGGTCGGATGGAGTGAAGTACATTTTACACCGTTTCAAAAAACCGAGGCACTTGAATGCTTCTTTAGAGATATGAAAAATGTGTTCATTCCAGCGAACGTCACTGTATCTTCATTCCAAGAACATCAAGAGCATCCGATTCTTCAATATTTATACCATCCATGAGTACAGATGAAGCAGCATTAACGGTCGTTTGTTTGTGCGTCAATAAGCAACACTGGGTCTTACGAGCATTAAAGGCGACCCTGTTTTTACGACCCCATTCAGAGACCAATAGAAGATCACTATTCAGTGAATCATTCATATTTAGTCTCTTGGCAGCGATCTCTGATAGGCTGAGCCTATAACTAAAAGAGTACGAGTGACAAATGCCGCTGTCATCCGCGAAAGAGTGGATAGGGTTGGAAGTTTGGTAGAGAAGGTCGTTGAGGAAAATAAGAAATAGGGTAGGAGAAAGAACGGAGCCTTGCGGTACCCCTGAATTAATCTTGAACTCGTTTGATGAGACCCCATCTATAACAACTCGTATAGAGCGGTCTCTGAGAAAGCTCAATATAAACCGAGAGAAGTCATCACCGACACCAAAAGCAGTAAGTTATGCCAATAGTGCACCATGCCACACTCTGTCAAACGCTTTTGAAATATCAAGAGCCACCACCCTACTTTCACCGAAATGATGGATTGAGTGGCACCATTTCTCTGAGAGATATGCCATAAGATCGCCAGTTGAACGACCCTTACGAAATCCATATTGACGATCACAAAGTAGTTTATGCGACTCCAGATACCTCATAAGGTGATGGTTAACCATGTTTTCCATTACTTTGGAGAGTGTAGAACAAATTGCAATTGGGCGGTAATTTTCGGGGTTATTTGCCATACCCTTTTTGGGTATTGGTGTTACATTAGCAACCTTCCAGCACGATGGAAACTCACCAGTATGGTAACCCTTTTAACTGCTCGCGCCCGGAAGAATATCTTCGTCATAGTTACAGATACTCTTTCGAGCTCGGGAAGTGGCTGACTGCTTTCCGGCAATTGCTTGCAAAGATTTCAGCCAACAGGTTAGCTTTGTCAACCGGGTCTGTGAATGCTTGGTCATTCTTTAAAAGAGTTGGAATTGATGAACTAGCACTGTTCTTTACTCTCTTAACGAAAGACCAAAAGGTCTTACTGCCCCGAGGAGCTGCAAGGACCTTGGCACGAAGGCGCTGTTCGTGAAGAGACTTTTCACGCCTAAGTACCTTGGCACACGAAGATCTTGCCTTTTTGCGTAGCAAATCAGTGTCTGGTGTTTTGTTTAAACGCCAGTTACTGAATGCTTCCTCTCTGGATCTGACTGCGTTTTTGCACGTCTGATTAAACCAAGATTTTGCTTTTGGTTTAATCGAAATCTGCTTGGAGGGGATGAATGTTTTCATCCCTAGCAATATAATGTTCTCGACCATTTTTGCTGAAGCATTTATGTCGTTATCTAGAAAACAAAGTTTCCAATTAAAATGCTCATAAAATTGGTTGAGCTCAGCCCAACGCGCCTTTTCGTAAATAAATATTGAACGTTTCGTAGCTGATTTTGAAACGTTACGAAGTCCCGAGATCGAAAAGGTGGCAGAAATGGTGCAATGATCCGAATTGCCGAGAGGTGCACTAACTCTGACTTCATACTTTTCAGGGTGTGAAGTCAGGAATAGGTCAAGTGTGTTTGAATGGTGCCCTTCAACACATGGATTATGCGTTGGCTCATTCACTAATTGCGCTAGGTGGTTGTGCGCAGCGAATAACTCGACATATTGGCCTTCTGGAGTTGTATGACTCGAATGGCGAAACCAGGATGAGTTGTGAACATTGAAATCACCAGCAACAACGATTTCACTGCTCGGACAACTTTCCAGGATCTTCGATATGGAGTCGGAGAGGGCATCGAAACCAGAAAAGGTAGTATCCCTCCCCGCATTTGGACTTCTGTATAGAAACCCGAAATGCAAAAATATTCTCATATTTTTCACAATATATACCTCACTAATCGCACAGAAACCATAATGTTTTGAAAATTTTCATAAAATTTGTCAAATCGCGCGACTTGTCAAAAACTCTGTCGCACGGTTGCATTTTTGCTACTGTTTCAGCACACATGCTTTATTTAGTAGATCGTACGAACGTATATGATAGCGAAACAAGACCTTTGACAATATGCTAAAATTAAATAAAGTTAGCTGCGATTTTGGACAAAAAATAGTAAAAGTAACACTTTTAAAAGTTCTTACATTTGTATTATTGTGTGCGCGATAAGGACAGTCCTTCATCCGTTTAACTTTTCTTCTTTAATGAAATTGTTTTCGATTCTTGACTCAGTATATTATGACTTGCATATACATACATTTTTTAATTCTAATTTCAGATGGAAAAATTGGGTTATACGTGGTATCTTTACATGGATAATGATCTGTGGCTTTTGTTTAATCATCTATGGTGGCCCATTAGCACTTATGATTACGGTAGATAAAAATAAAATTAAAATATTATAACAATACTTTCATAATGATACTGAATAAACCTTTACAGACATTGCTGGTGCAAGTCAAATGTTTCCAAGAAATAATCTCAATTGGTTACCAGGTCTATCGTATACATGGTTTGCCCTGGTTTCGTAGCTTATCCTGGTATTTCCTATTAACATCAAATTACTTTTTCTATGGTGAAAATTTAGTTGATTATTTTGGTGTTGCCATAAATCGTGTGGTATGTGTTTTTTTTTCTTCATTTGCTTTTTGCTTGTTTAAGAAATTGCGTCATAATGCTTAATGAATCGATATAATTATTTCCTTTGTTTTAATTTTTATTTCTCCACAGGGATACCTTAAGTTTATGGTTACTTATCATCGTTTCCTTTCCTTTGCTTTATACTGCATTGGCTTCGTCTGGTTTGTTCTGTCACTGGTTAAGAAATACTACATGAAACAGTTCAGTCTTTTTGCTTGGACTCATGTATCTCTGTTGATTGTTGTTACACAAAGTTATTTGATAATTCAAAATATTTTTGAAGGTAAGTTAAAACGAATGGAATAACAGAAAAGAAGGGAATAACGAAGAATGGTGTTATTTTTGGCAGGTATAATCGTATAAGATTACCTCTAAAATCGAGTTTATAGTCTTATCCGTTTTGCTCCCTGTTACAGTTCATCACTTCGGAACTGACACGTTTTTAAAGAAATGTTTTTAGAAAAGTTTTTAGAATTCTTTTTTGAAGTGACCTTTTTATAACACTTCTAATCAAACTATTTATTAAATTTCGTTTTATGATCTCCGGTAACTTCTAATCTCTATCAAAGAGAACAAAAATATTTCATTTTAAACAAATGTCGATATTTTAAAACATTTTCCCCACTCTTTCCAAACCCATTTTATAAATCATTATTTATAAGTTGTATTATGGCTGGAAGCCTGCCGAAATTTGTTGCAGCCAAAAAATATTTCTTATTAAATAAAACAATTGATTTCTTGGATCGTCAGCCAAAATTAATCCGTTAACGTCGAAAGAAAATAGTTAATTAAACAAATTTTACATATTAATTGATTTGAATTTGTTAAACTTTTTTTTATTAAGAAATAATTTATAAAATGCGTAACATACATTTTATCCACCATTTACTGTTTTTGCTATTTGAACAGGGTGTGGCCCGAAATTTGCAAATGTCTGTATTGGAAATGCATATTCTGTACAGATGCTTGAGGACTGCACCTATCAGTGTTCTTGGCTTTTCCTGTACAGTCATAGTGATCATGTCCAAACAACATGATATCGAATTGGTCATGTATGGGGGCGCTGGTAGACGCATTGTGTTCACCCGGTGATTAGATCACCGTGGGGTAAGGCCATACAGGCAAGTACCCACGATAATCGTTTTCACAACTATCCAGTCATAGAGTACTCTCGATCCTCTTTGCAGAAAAGCTTAAAAATTTCTCGGATTGTTCCAAACCGTTTGTCTCGTTCCAATGTTTCGCCACAGCGGACATAGTCACTTTTTTTCCTCCCTTTTAAGAAGACTCTTAGTTTAGCCAAGTGTTAGAGTGGGTTCAATAAAAGTATCTTCTGCTCCATTTTGGAGGTGTCTGCTATATCTTTGTCACAATGCCCCACATGCCCTCGCACCTAGATTAGAGTAATTTAGTTCTGTATTGCCAGTTAATTTAGTCCTTTGTTCCAGAACTAGCTTGGACCTAAGAACACAACTGCTTAGGGTTTTGAGGACCAATTGACTTTCGGAGATTATTTTTATTACACCCTTGTGTCCCCTATCGAAAAGTATCTCCACGGCTTCTCAACATCTATAGTTCTGCTTGGAAGATTGTGGTGTTCTTATTACTAAGAGTTATTTTTCTGCGTGCTCTAGGCCCCACTATTATGCTCCCACTCCCTGAAGCGTTTGGATCCATCTGTGTACTAGTGCTGCAAATTATTCCGAAACATCCATGTGGTCGCTTGTCTGAGACATCACTTACGTCTCTGATGCGCTTAAGAATTGCAAGATGTCTTATAAGGTTACCTAACTATATTTCATAGGCGAAACAAAAAGTCTTTATTTTCTCCCAAAATTTCCGTCTTTACGTGTCATGACATGTTTATGTCAAATATTGCAACTAGAAAAACGTATCTTTCAACTGATATTAATCACCAACTAAACTAATCGGTGATTGCCGACCACAATCAGTCCCTTAACTTTTAAAAGTAGACTACAAAGTTAATTTTTATTAGAAGAGAATTAAAAAAAATTAATGTTTTAAACAGGCAAAATAAAAATTTTTATGAAACTTTCCCCTCATTACTGTATGTGTTTTTGCACTGTTGCTCACTATTGTTTAGGCAGTGAAATTTTTAGAAAAAAACAGAATCTCGTATATTAGATTTTGATTCGAACCGAATGTACTTCAATTTTCTGTAACCTAAGTTACCAGCTTAGATTTTTTTACCACATATTTCAATTGCTTATCGAAAGACTCTGTTCCTTCTTATTGCATTCTTTAGTCAAAACTTGTTGAGAGAGATTTTATATGCTGTTTGAATCAAACATGTTCGGGCTATTATTATTGTTATTTGTGAAATATGACATTAAGCCGCTCGTTATAAGTTCTTTTAACACTTATTCCTCATATTATTATTTATATACACATCAATTATCTAAATAAAAAAAAATCGTAATTTAACTATGACATCATTAATTTTTTGTTTGTTACCAGGTTTAATATGGTTCATAGTGCCAGTCTCTATGATTGTGTGCAATGATGTTATGGCATACATGTTTGGTTTCTTCTTTGGCAAAACACCTCTCATCAAACTCAGTCCCAAGAAGACTTGGGAAGGTTTTATTGGCGGAGGTTTCGCCACTGTTTTGTTTGGCATTATTCTATCGTACATATTATGTCATTATCAGTATTTCATTTGTCCCATTGTCTACTCAGAGGAATTGGGCAGCATGTCCATGAGTTGTGAACCAAGTTACTTGTTTACTGCCCAAGATTATAGTTTGAGTACGGTAAGCATAAATTTAGTGGAGAATAACTAAAACCGTAACAATAAATAATAATTTGAGTATTTATTTTCCATTCGTTAGTTTGGTATTGGTAAGAGCATCAAAGTAATACCATTCATCTGGCATTCCATTGCTTTAAGTTTGTTTAGTTCCATAATTGGACCATTTGGTGGCTTCTTTGCTTCTGGTTTTAAGAGAGCTTTTAAAATTAAGGTAAATATAATTTGTGTACAAACACAATTTGTAATTAAACTTTAATGCAAATTTGTGTTCTACTTTTATTTTAAAGGACTTTGGTGACATGATACCTGGCCATGGCGGCATCATGGATCGTTTCGATTGCCAATTTTTAATGGCAACTTTTGTCAATGTTTATATATCTAGTTTTATAAGGACTCCATCTCCTTCAAAATTGTTAACACAGGTAAGAACAGTTTTATAAAAAACAAATGATTCAGCTTAGTTTGTTATTTTCAAAAATAAAATATTTAAGTTAAAGGAATTCGGGCTAAATTTCTATATTAAATTTATTTTGCTTTATACATACTTATATGATTGTGTGTTATAAACATTAGTTTTCTGGCAAACCTTCACAATTTAATTTATAATTATATTTCTTAAATTATAAAAAATTGGCATATAGTTCTTTGGACTAAAACAAGATTTTGAAACAATCTGTCAATAGTGACTCCAACTGAAGCTACATATTTTAATTCGACTATTATTTATTAGTCTACACGGACAGATATAGCGTTCAACGGCATGCGAAAATGATACTTCATCAAAATGAGTGTTATATGTAGGCAAGCGAAGACCCCACTTATTGGTCGACAGACCTACGAAAATGTTATAGATTTTGGGTTTGCAAAAGTTTTTCTTTTGGAATTCAAGTGGACCTTTCGTTAGATTTGGCATCAGATCACTCACCCACTATAATCTGTTTCATTCCTCCAGGAGATTGGCTCACCGTTTAGTGACTTGGCATTGACCGTCTCTAGAGTTAATTGGCTTAAATATAAGAAATATTTGAGTACTCATTGTATAGAGAATATTACCTTGAGAACGCCTGAGGATATTAATGTGTTACCGATTTTTCTGAAGACCTTAAACTAGCCGCACAATATCCTACCGTTTACCATATCGTAAGTTTCAGAAATGCGAACTTATTCGTCAGAAATTGAATCTTCGCCAGAAAAAAGTAGAATTTGAAGACAGTGGTAATATCGCAGGACTCCGCAGTTTAAAAGCAGGCTACAGGAATGCATTACGCAACTAAGAAATCTGCTTGAAATCCGTAGAATAGCTTCCCTTCAAAACTATCTGGAAAGTCTTGACGATACACCTCAGACCGGCTATTCTCCTTGGAAAGCGACAGAAGGTTTAAAAACCCCATTAGAGATAAGCCACCTTTGCGTACTTCAATTGGCGACTGGGCAAGAACCGATTCTGAAAAGGTGATGGTATATGTTAATCATTTGAAAAATGTTCTTATTACATATGATACAGCGGATGATGTAGCTGAATTTGCGCCATATGCTGTTAGGCCGCCTGTGCCTTTGAGACTTTCAAGATGCCCAAAACGTTATAAATAAAATAAACTGCAGGAAATCTCCAGGTATTGATAAAAATACTGGTTAATTTTACATCTAGAGTATTATTCTGCAGAGTGGAAAGTGTCTATGATTACTATTATACCCAAGCCAGGGAAGGATCCCGCTAAAGTAAAGCCATATAGACCAATAATTGTTGGCAGTAGAACAATTTCAAAACTGTCCGAAAGTTGACCGCAATACTGAATAATGTAGGATCTATCCCTAATCATCAATTCAGCGGTCGGTCTAAACACAACACCATAGAACAAACCCACAGACTAGTCAATTTTATAAGACAGACCTTTGAGGAGAAGAAGTATTGCTCAGCTCTATTCATTGACATTTCTCATGCTTTTGACAAAGTGTGGCACAACGGATTGATGCACAAGCTTCTAGAAAGCTACTTGTGCGGCCGGAAGTTTGTTTGTTATCAGAGAAGGCGATTTTATAAGCCCAACTCAGCCAATCGTGGCAGGAGTTCCCCAAGGTAGTACTGGGATATGCTTTATTTGATTTAAGCCTCTATATTTGATTTAAGCTTCTGCCAACGTGATGCGGTATCCACACTTCAACTTTTGCAGATGACATAACATTCTGCGGTGTTCATGAAAGCCATCAATTAGCTCCACGAAATTTACAGGAATATATTTCAATATTAGAGAAATGGCTAAAACTTTGGAAAGTTTTTGTTCAAAGTGATTGAACAAAAATGTACTCATTCACATAATGTTAACAAACATGTTCACCTATCAAATATCAAGATTGCAAATTTTTGTTATGCAATGCAATTCTAAAGCCTATATGGTGCTAACGAATTCAATTACGGGACACCTTCTCAGCGTCAAACATTGAAAAAATTCAAAGGCGACAAAACAATATTCTTTGAACGATTACTGCAGCTCCATGGTGCGTAAAAAACTCACGAATTCACAAGGAATGTGTGTGGTCCGCTGGCAAAGGACGAATCTTTAAAGTATGCCACAAGATATATCAGTACACTGGAACTTCACCCAAATTAATTTTAGCGGTCCCACACGGTTGAGAAGTGTGTCAAAGCGTTAAGCAGGTGAATTTACCGATATAATTGGCGCAGAATAAAACTTTTTGTCTAGCATTGGCTGGACTTAGTTAATTTTTTTTTATATTTAGTATTGTGAAGATTCAATGAATAAATAAAAGCTAAAAGAAAAACTATTTAGGCAACTTCCATGCGCTTCGTCAATTTATCGATGAACATTTCTGGTGGCTAATTCCTGCAGTCGATCTCATACGCGAAGTTTACTCGAAGTTGCGATTTATTAACTTTTGAGATTCTCTCACTCGTTATCACGAAAATTGCAACAGCTAGTTGTCCCCCAGCTTAGTGTATTCAATTATTATTATATGTTTGTCTTCTTTGATCAAGAATTATTGATTGCGGCAATTATTGTTGTAATTAAAAATAGTTCTTAGCGAAAGCTAGATTTGAACTTGAGCCAGAAACATACCATCATATAATAATATTACAGTTTTAAAATAATTTATAATGTAATTCGAAAACAAAATTATTCAATTTTAATTTAAAAATATTTGATCTTTAGATGTTGAAAATTGCATTACTACAATTTAACAAAATTTCTTCAAATACACGTATTTCTATTTTGAAATTTCAGATCTACAACCTTAAACCTGAACAGCAACTGCAAATCTACGAATCCCTGAAAGAATCGCTTGGTGATATGTTGAATTAAAAAAAAAAAAAAAAACAAAAAACTTATAAAATTATCTCTCCTTTAGCTTTATCGTGCGTTTTCCTTTAGATTAATTGACATAGAATATATGCATATATTTTTATTTTTTTTATTATATTTGAATATGTTTATTTGATTATTATTTATTATTGTTGTGTTGATTGTTTGTTTGAAGTATAAAACATTAAAAAATAATTATTATATGTTTAATAATTAATTTAACTCAATTCTAGCCGAAATAAGCTTTAGTTTATTTTAATTTATTTTCATTGTTTAGGTTTTATAAGTTGTACTTTTTTTTTATTCAACAATTAGATTACTTGTTTAGGTATCTCATTATTAAAAATACACCCTCATAAATTTATGTATAACAAAAACAAACAAATGCAATAATATTTGAGTTGAAATGAATAATTTTAAAATGTTTAATGGACATGATTAATTTATATTTTTAAATTATAGAATTTATTAATTTAATAAAAAAGAATATTGACTCTTTGAAGTACTTTTAACGAAGTTAAGAAAAAAAATATTCCATTTAAATTTATCAAAAGTATAAAAACATTTAACTTTTAAGTTGCTGGAGAAAAATAAAATGAAACTGCGTAATAGATAAAATAAATTAATTTTAATTTTATTTATAAGTTAGATAAGTATGTGAGTGCAAAATGTGAAAAAAATGTAAACAAAAATATTTTTAAACGTTTCCTTAAGATTTTTTCTGTATTTTTGACAAAAAAAAAGACATAATTTTATTTATGTCTCAAAATTAGAAACATTTCCTAGACAAGTTACAAAATCTTTGTGCTACAAAACAAATTTGACTAATACTTAGAAAGTAGATTCTAATATCTCTTGGATGACAACTGTTGGAAGAAGCACTTGCTTGTTTACTACTTGAATTCTTTAGGGGCTAGCAATAACCAAATATTACTGCTTTTCAGCTCAGAACCACGCATGTTTTATACATGTAACTTTGATTAACTGTTAGCTGAAATAAAACAGAATATCGATTCTAACTTTAACTTGTAAAAATTTACTTCAATTATTAATAAAACCATATTATTCGTTAAATCGTCGCATCGCTTTGGTCTACATTATTGATGTCCAATTCATAATACAATTGTGCAATATAAAGCTACACGTATTCTCCTCTCATGCTCTTTCATTTGATTCTTATGCTGCAAACAATTAGTTCATTTCAAATTAAACGCAGCAAACAAAACTGAAGAACAGATTTTTTTATTTATTTTAATTACTTCAAGTGTATTTATTAGAATATATCTTATTATGCTTAATTCAATTTCTAATCTTCTAAACTGAGTTGTGTATTACTTTTCATGTTTTTTTTTCAAAACGAAAACTCATTAAAAAAAATTCTTTCACACTAATTTATCAAATTCGTAATCAAATAAATACATCGATTTTTCCTTCATACTTCTGAAGTTATAATATGCTGGGTAGGTCTCTCACGAACAGAACAGGCCTATTTTAAATGAAACCTTTTATGATGACTTGATACCTTTTCCATTTAGCGCGCTCGTCGTCAATTTAATACCAATATGAATTTTTATCGATATCGTCAGCAATTCGTTACGAAATTTGTATTCGCTAACAGCAGTGCAACGAGTTCAATGGTTCATAGTTTTTTTTTTTTTTTGTTAATTGAGCCTTTCAACAGGGGGCTAATTCTGTCATTCGCTTAGGAGCGAGTTCTTAGTCGAATGTTCGAGTTTTTACACTCCTGGGATTATCTCATTCGATATCGAGTAAAAAGTATCGAAATTTCTAATGATGGCATTCTATAGCGAGTAACCATTCGAAGGCAACCGTGCAATTTTTTACTCGTAAGCAAAAGTACTATCGAAAACCCGACAAACAGAAAAACACAAAGGAAATGTAAGTTCAAAATTTGTTTTGAATATAAAATTAAATGTATAAATAATTTTTCTATTTTAGATCAGCAGTAACGAAAATTAATTTGACACAAAAAGAAATTTTGACCAATTTTATGGCAGTACCTATTTATAAATTGGTCACACAGCTTATTTTCCATTTCATCAATGACTCGCTTTGTAATTCTGCACACAGTACTTTGCTAATCCCCATTAAAAAGTCATTTTCAACGGAGTGTTGGAATCCTCCTGAAGCCAAAAGCGCAAGTGTGGCTGCCAATTGAATTTTTGGTAGAACTGCGTTGGAAAGTTGTGCCTCAACATACAATTGGCCCAACAAATAGTTGAACGTTTCCTTTGTGAGTCTAACAGCCAGTTTAACAATTTCGAAAGAAAATGAAGGCGAAAAAAAGCTATTCACTCACATTCAAATCAATTTGGGTTTGTCTATCTCACTATTATTCGTTCGCATATGCTTTTGCATTTTGATTGAGTTTTGACAGCTCGTTCGCATAGAAATAAGTTAGACGAACCCAAATCAATTTTCTTTCGCTTAGATTGCGAACGCAAGCATGCTGTCGAGATTGGTAAACTGGCCGTAAATCGTCTCTTAAGACTGTTAAATAAACATTATTTATGGTATGAATGTATTTGAACAAAACATTGACTGCACTTACTCGTTGTTTGGCAAATTTAAAGGATCTGCACTACCCCTAATTTTTTTCCTTATTGTATTAAGGGCAACCGTTTCGTCCGAGTCAGACGATGATGCATAATATAATAATAATTATTTTTACTAAATTTGTTGCTTGTAAATTTTATCTAGTTTGGTCAAAGCATATGATTATTGTTGACAATTTTCGGCAGTGTTATAAAACACATTTTGTCTTTATTTTGCAACACTGAAGTGATAACTCGATTCGATACGTAACGAGTTACATCATTAGAAATTTACACGATATCGAAATTATTTTCTACTCGATAGTAATTTCGATCACGAGCCCCCGTGTTGTAATCACGAAAATACGAATCCCCTGAAGAAGTGAACATAAAATTCACGAAACGTTGGGAAAATATGTAATAAAAATTCTGCACGTTAGGCCTCACCAGCTAAGTATATACGAAAAGCAAAATCACTCTTTGTTTTGTGAATTCAACAATTTATTTCATCTATTGAGTACACATGATACGGATATTTATTTTCAACTCATTTGTTTTAAGAGGTTGGCATGATGGATTGTCTCTGAGTTATTCCATTATGCAACCGTATGCCAATTTAAGCGCCTTTCCTGGAGGAAGTAGGTATTTTTCAACAGCCTATCTCACCCAGTTGGTTTTTAGTTTTGTGTGTGATATTCTGGCACTGCGATTGTTATGCAATTCTTAATTAATTAAAAAAAATGGCATTTCATTTTAATAAATATATACTTATGTACCTCTGTACGAGTACACCTATACAAAATACTCGTGTACCAACCCTGCAGGAAACGTCAATAGTAAAACTATAGTGATTACCTATTGACATTGTCACTAATACTAGGTGTGTTGTTCCGCGAGATCTCGGACTAGTTTGGACTATTGAGAGTAAAAACCAATTTACTCTCTAAATTTGCAAATTTTACCCAAAACTGCTGGAACGCAAAAAAGTACCTCTTGAAATACTAGTGCTGCTTACTTTTTAGATTATAATATATTTTAGTGATTTTAGACGTTTAAAACCTATAGCATCGTATAAAGAAAACATTTGCATTATTGGCAACAGCTGTAAAATTAAAAGCGATGTAAAATTTTCCATCGATTTTTATAATACTTATAAAATGACAAGCCAAACAACAATTGCATGTTCTACGTTATTTTTAATTTGGGCAACCTTTCATTTTACGAGTACTTTTAACTAATTTCTAAACAAAATTTTTCTTCCAATTTGCAGATTTTCTGATATATGTAAACAGCTGATTATTCAATTCTAGTCCGAACTTACACTGAGTTTACACGTGCAAGTAACTTGTTACAAGTTGCGTGTACATATTACCAATCAATACATTGAAAAAAAAAATAATAAAAACATTTGCAATTTGCACGATTGTTTACACACGCAAGTGCAAGTTCAATTTCAAAATGTCGTCGAAGACAAACATTGTACGCCTTTGTACTACATATGCTTTTAATGCCTGTGCTGCCAAAGTTTTAGCATAGCAATATTACAGGGGAATTTTATTATGTACACAAATGTTTCACAATATAAATAATAAATTTGTATTCCAAATATATAACAAGTTATAGATGTTTATTTATTTTTGTGTTTTCGGTATATAACTAAAAATATTAATATTTTAAAAATTTTTCCTTGAAAAATACCCATTAAAGTTAAAATGAAATATCTATGGGCAGCACTGTTTGCTTCTGCTTGCACGCAAGTGAAAAATCACTGCCAACCAAAATCAGTTGCAAGTGAGGCTACTACTTGCAGGTGTGTGAATGTATTAGTTAAAAAAATGGGAATGTATTGGGTTTTTTACACTTGCGTGTGTAAACATTGATTTACCCAAAGAAACAGTTTAAGCCAATTTGTACAGAAAATGAAAAAAATTACGTTCACTTTCTCTCAAAATTGCACAAAAATTAGTTACGTGGAGCGCTTTTGGACTACTTTGAACTAGTTCGGACTTTTTCGTTATTCACGTGGAACATAGCTACTACTGATAAATTGTACCCTTACTAATGCTAACTACTATTGACATTTAATACAGACTTATCCTGCAAAATCTACCAGTAGACTGCGTCAATACTGACTAGGTAGTTATAGTGGGACCATATAGAGAAAATGTCAATAGTAAGATTGTACTGACTTACTATTGACGATATCAACGCACTGTCAAAAATATTCATAGTAAAACTGTATTGATTGCGCTTATAGACGCTGTCATCACCTGCAGAAAATGTCAACAAGAGGAATTAGAAGGAACGAGCTCTAAAGCAAGGGGTTCCTCTATAGGGCTACACACCAGGTGTGATGGTTAGAGGGGTAAGTAGGTTAAGGGTTGATGCTCTTAGTGGGCTTCGGTCTACTAACTCATTGAGCTTTGTCTTCCATTGGCTGTTAAGAAATTGCAAACAGAAGGGATTAGAATGACCGAACTCTTAAGCAAGGGGTTTTTCTATAGGGCTACAAACCAGGAGTGGTTGGTTAGAGGGGTAAGTTGGTTAAAGATTGATGCTTTTAATGTCTTTTTTATCTTGGACCAGTACTCAGGGGATGCCCCCTACAGATGCAGTGCATTATACTGGAACTAGGAAAATACGTTGTGATGAGGTAGGAAAGAGGGAGTAGTGTTCGTGGAGGTTTAACCTAAACAATAACACGAAAGACTAAAACAAACTCTATTGCAGTATTTAAAATGTTGGAATTAAATTAGTTAAAACTGATCAGTGCCCAGTGTATATACCTTCCATTGGCTGTTAGAAAATTGCTTACAGGAGGGATTAGAGCTCTAAAGCAAAGCGTTCGTCTATAGGGTTACAAACTTATAGCGAAAAAGAGCGATTTATGAGCCTAGCCAGCCACATGGAGCACTGGTAAATAATTCCCCGCATGGAGTTATTCCATCATCAGATTAGGCCGTAAAGGCAGGTGCTGTAAATCAATTTCACAATTATGAGTACTTAGCATGTCTTAAACATAGATTTAGGACATTCATTTTATTACAATTGCCGAATTCTTTAGCATACTTGTTGAAGTAGTGAATCCACATTTCCTTAGACGCTGTAAAAGGGGAAAAAATTACAACAAAATTTTCTCCTCAAACATATTTTTTAGATTTTTATATTGAATTTTGAGGGATATTTAGTTTATTACTTGTTTTTATTTTTTGATTTTTGTTATACATTCAAAAGGAAGACAAAGATATTTATAAAGCTTTTAGTAAAAAACGTTAATTTAGAGTTAAAATTTTATATTTGGTCTCAAAAGAAAACTTTTACTTTTATGTAATTTAATAACTATGTAATTTAATAATTAGTTTTTTCTCAAATAAACTAAAATAATTTTATTGAACAAAATTTGTATTCCTCTTCCTCGTGTTTGGCGAATTTATCAGATGACAGCGACAGTTCTGCATTATATTAATGATAAATTTTTCTTTAATCTATTACAAAACTGTCATAGACGTCTTTTAAATTCGTCTATCTTGACGAATGCCAGCATTTTATGATTAATTTAAATAAGTTTTCTTATTTTTTGTGCAATAAACACACCATTTTCTAATAATATAAAACGAAAATATTTTTATAAGCATATACTATATATAAGCATATTTACATACATACAGTGGTGGTCTTATAATTAGAAACGACGTGACGGTTTATGTATTTGTTATTTTTTTTAACATTTTGTTCAACTATGTTCAAACTAGTAACTATAAATAGTAAAGAAACAAATCATCATTGGCTTAAATTAAAAAAAAATCTTTACTCCACGAATAACGAATATTTGTAAAACTAATTAAACACAAAAGAACAGCAATTTCAAGTTGGTCACATAATTAGCACCAGTATCAAGTACTTTACATAAAACATTAAAATACATTTGTAAATTAAAGAAAATCTACATATTCTGTAATATTTTATTGGATATCCTTTATTCTTTATTTTTAATAACATTCTCCAGCGTTTTTTGGCAAACTTCGAATTAAACGTTGGCAAGTTTGGACAGATATTTTACGCCAGCTTTGCTTTACCAATTCAAATAATTCATGATTATTGCATGGGTTTTTGTCCTTGAAATCTTGATTCACAACTGCCCATAAGTTTTTAATATGGTTAATATCAGGACTTTGGTGCGGCCAGCTTAGAACAGCACTATTTTGATCCGAAAGCCAACGCTTCACTAACCTTGAAGTGTGATTTGGGTCATTGTCATGCTGGAAAATGTAATGGACAGGCATATTCTCAAAAGAATATGGTTCCATTACATTTTCCAACATGCTTTTATATTGATGTTGATCCATTACTTCCTCGATCTTAACAATTGGACCATATATCTTGCCAAGAAAAAGCACCCCATACCATAATACAGCCGCCACCGTCTTCACAGTGTACCTGGGATATAACGCTGCATTTACACACGCAAGTAAGGGCACTTCAGACTATCACACTTTGTATTAAGACTTGTCAAAAAATCAAAAAGCGTTATGAAAATGAGAAATAATACGGTAAAAGATTTGACATCCCATAACACTTCACCATTTTTAGAAATTTGTTTAAACAATAAGATTTTTCTAAATTTATTGAATTTTTGATGAAAGATTTTTCATTGGATCAGAGTTGCATTTTTGCGAAAGGAAATAATAAAAATATTGAAACCAGACGTTAAGTAAATTGGCTGTTTATTTTCAAGTCATATTCTTTCTTTTACTTTAAGTGTGATAGTGTGAAAACAAAATGTAATGGTACGTTAGATTTTTTGACAGTCGCAACAAATATCTTTAGATTTTTGTCCCACAAAATCCAATCAAAATCTTAAGACTTGTATGATAGTCTGAAACGCCCTTTAGTGGCATGCAAATTTTGTATACGTATTATCAACGAAAATTACTTCGAAATAGTCGAATCTCTTGCCACTGGCTTTTATGTTTACACATTCCATTGCAATTTCATTTTTAAAATGTCGTCGAAGCGTATACTTCAAACAATTTGTTTCCTTCTCGAATTTTGCCACCATTTTGAATTTATCTTCTCTTTACAAAATATAGTTACCGAGTTCATCGCAAGAACGCATATTTAGGGAAACGATTAAAATTTATTTTTATAAATATTTCTTATTTTTGCAGCTAAAGATCGTTTTATTTTATATAAAAAATTCAACAGTATATATTTACAATATTTCGATAACAATTTGTTTAATAACATACTAATATTCCTGACGATGATAACAAATTGTTATCGAAATATTGTAAATATATACTCTTGAATTTTTTATATCAAATAAAACGATATTTAACTGCAAAAATAAGAAATATTTACTTAAACAAGATCAAATAATTAAATATAAAATAGTTATTATTATAAATATTATTTTAATAATCGAATGCTTTATAATTAACGAAAGTCCCCTTTCACAGTTAAGAAACTGATAGACAGACAGACGAAGTTTGTTGGCGATGTATTAAAGAGGAAGAGCGTGCGGCAAACCTCTACTGTACTGGACATTTTTCGGCTGAAGTTGCCTCTCTTCGCATTTTTTCATGTTGTTGCTTCATATTATTATTCTCATATCAACTTCATATAAACACACTAGCTGTGCTTAAAAAACAACAACAACAAAAAAAAAGAGAAACGAAAAATTTCTGTCTGTCTATTAATTTCGCAACTCTAAAAGGTTTTGACAATTTCAAAGCAGAATGAGAAAAATTTCTGTCTTTCAATTTCCAAACCCTAAAAGCGGACAAACTATTCTTTTATGCGTACTTCAAGAAATAAATCTTAATAAAAGATATAAGAAGCTAAAATTTGTAATTGCATTATGCTATAATCCAGATAATTTGCATTAAGTTCTTGGCAGGGTAACGTTTACCATATTGACATTCAGTGGCATGCAAATGCCAAATTTTCACTCGCATGCAAAATTTGCTGTCACTGGAACTGCCATTGCGAAAAATGTGGGTGTATTAGTGAAAAATTGTGAATGTATTTTAGTTCTTCGAACTGGCAGTGGCATGTGTAAACTCTAAGTAAGGCTTTGTTTGGGGGGCGTGTAACATTTGTTTTCCCGTCAGACTGGAACAAATTGAACGTGGACTTGTCGCTCCAGAGAACTTTATTTCAGTAACGTGGGTCTTAACATTTCCCTGGCAAACCGCAACCGCTTTTTAATATTTCTTTTTCACAAATGCGGCTTTTTTTTCGCGATACACCCAGGAAGTGCTGACTCCTGCAAGCGCCTTCTTATCGTTCTTGCAGATATTTCTCTGCTAATTTGTTCTTTGATTTCAGTTTTTATTTTACGGGAAGACAAGAACGGGTTTTTCTTACCAACCCTACAAATAATTCTGTCTTCTCCTGGAGTGGCCTTTCGCGCTCTGAGTTTTCTTGCTGGGGTTTTAAACTCGTTTATTCTATTATACAAGTGAATTGCATTAAATACCATTTTTTGGTGCACGAAAATTTTTGTGCAATAGCCGACATTGACATCTTCTCATCTTTGTAGCACTTCACAATCAGTTCTCTCATTTTTGGAGTACATGACTTTTTCCCCCCCTTATTGAAGCTAAAATACATCAATACTACTATAAGATTCTCCATTGCTTTTCCAATTAAACTCACTTTGCCAAATTTTTTTTTTTTTTTTTAACTTCATTATTTTATTTATTGAATCTACATAAAAAATGTAACGACAATAAGTATTCGAATCTTAATACTAAAAAAAAATTGTGATTAAAGTCCTGCCAGTGCTGGACAAAAATTTATTATTATGCGAATATTATTTCAGAATTCAGTCATCTGTTTAGAGCTCTAATGATAGCCAAAGTATCCCTCCTTCTCAGACGGGTATGACCGCCAAAGTTAAGAATATTAACTGCAAGAGGATTTGGATGGAATTCAAGTTTGTTAATATATCTTGTCGCGTACTTCACAAATTCAGATTTCACAAAAGGTACGTTCAGATCTGCGTGGATTCGTGAGTTTTTAACGTACCATGGAGCATCTGTAATTCTACGGAGAATTTTATTTTGACCTCTTTGAATTTTTTCAATGTTAGATGCCGAGGCTGTGCCCCATAATTGAATCCCATAGCACCCCATATTGGCTTTAGAATCGAGTTGTAAAGCAAAAGTTTACAATCAAGCTTCAAGGTCGAATTTCTGTCTATTAGCCAGTTAATTTGCACTGCTTTCAATTTCATCTGCGTTACTTTTGCCTCGATGTGCGACTTCCATGTTAGTCTACGGTCAAGATGAATACCGAGGTATTTGACTTCACTGTGTTGAGGTATTACTTTATTATTAATAGTAATGGGTGGGGTGCCAAAATAACAATGTAACTTCAAAAATTAAGCAGAAAACTCTACGTTTCTAATTACATGTCCAGTCAGAACAACTTTTCATTAAATAATCTTGATTTACCTATCGTTTAGACAGGAAAGTAATTTCATGAAAGTTGCAATGCACTCACACTTTTTTACTAACACACTCTCATTTTGCTTACTTTCTATTCAGCTTTCTTCAAAAATTTCATGTAACAAAGTTTTTGACTTTTTCGGAAAGTAAAATTACAAATTGCTAAACATTGTTGCCACATACAAAGAATTATACAACGTTGCAGTATTGTAGTAAAATAATAATTATAAAATTAACTCCTTTTGCAAGTCTATGAAAATAATTATGATCATTTGTCATTGTATTGTATATTTAATACATAAAGAAAACAAATAAAGTCTGTATAAAAATAACATCATAGAAAGGTTTACAATGATAAGTTTTTTTAACTATTGCCCCATAAATTTGTATATGTAATAGGTTCGGCAACTCTGATTAGTAAGCAAACAAAATAAGAGTCGAGAGATTTAGAGGCAAATTTTGCAACTCTTTGCCCCGGCGACATTTGTAAAATGAACTTTCACTTTCCTGTGTAGACGAACAATAAATTTTCATGAAAGTCGTCAATTTCATTGAAATTTTTATTTGTAAATAAAAAGTACTTTCTTGTGTAATGGCAGCGTTAAAAGAAAAAAGAAACTTAAAAGTACACTTTGCACTCAATGCCCATGTTGATTGTTATCTAGTTGAATAACGTTACTTAGAATTTACAATGCAAGTTTCAAATAAACATCGTTTCTAATTATAAGGCCACCACTGTATGTATGTTAAATATAAAACTTAAAATCGTTGACAAGATAAAAAAAAAATATTTTATGAAATAAGTTTTTATTATAAGATTATTAGATGCATGTTGAAAAATTAGAAAACGTAAAGCGATTTTTCAACCCACTAATCCATTTCTGTATCCTTCTCACTTTTAATCTTCTAAATGTGGTTACAAATAACGTCCTATTAATACTTTATAGTCTAATGTTAAAATCATAACAAAATACATATTTTATTATTAACATAAATTAAGTTTTGATTGATATGTATGTATTTATAATTGAAGTTATAATATATTGTCGAAGAGGAAAATATTACCGAAGAAAAATCGATTAAATTGGTAAATATTTATTTAAAGAAAAACGACCGGCTCTTGTTCTGGTTGGCAAATTTAAAAAGAAAAGCGCTTACGATAGTTTTGTAATAGACTAAAGAAAACAAGTTTACTTATTCGCCAACCACAATGGGTGGAAGTGAGTCAGTTATAAAAGTGTATATTAAATAAAATTGTGTTTTATGAGTATGTATGTATATCATCTCAAAACTTTAAGAAATTAGAGCGTAAGAAAAACTAACGTATTAATAAATTATTTAAATGTAAAAAAATTTTCTTATGGTGTTTTTATTGTCAGCGCTGTTATATACAGAGGTATCTCACAACTCAACGTCAAACTAAGTGACTGGATTGATTGTAACCATCATGAGAAAAATCAGAAAAAAATTTATCACATGCAGTTTGAAAATTATGGGCCTTTGAGAAAAACCTAGAAATTTTATCAAACTGTAGCGATTTTTCGGTTATTATGGTTAATTTTTATTATTTTTGTTTATTAAAATTTTTTAACCGTAACCACTCTGTAAGGATTTCATTTTGTAGAACAATGCCACAGATGAATCTACATTCATTATTTTATTAATTTTACATAATTTTTTGTCGACTTTGTTAAGAGTGGCGTCACTATCTGTCTCGCCCGCTCATCGCAAACATGTCCACCATCTGTTTCTCTCATTATTTTGCCGTAAAATTAAGAACTTGCCAAGAGCTTGTGCGAATAAAAAACATTTGAACTGAGTAAAATGGTTTAGCAGAAATCGAGTTACTTGTGATTTTTATTAAAACAAGTTTTTTATTCGCTATTTAAGCTTCTCCATTTTCTTTTTGTTCAACGCAGCAAGACACCGAAGTAAATTACTTTTTGGATGTCGCATGTCAAATGAGTAAACCAATTAAGTCGTTTAGATGTCGAGAAATTGAAGCAGAAATTAGTAAGCTTAATACAAAAAAGTCTCCAGGTTATGACAACATAGACGGAAACGTTCTGAAAAAGTTACCTAGAAAAGCTATCATTTTTATCACAGTTGTATTTAATGCTGTGTTACGGCTGTCATATTTTCCAATTCAATGGAAACATGCAAAAATTATTATGATTCATAAATCTAACAAGCCGGAAAACTCCGTTGAGTCATATAGGCCTATCAGCTTGCTACCCGTATTATCGAAACTATTTGAACGACTTTTTCAAAAAAGATTAATGCCAAAGTTAGAATCCCTACGGATTATACCTGATCATCAATTTGGTTTTCGAGATGGACATGGGACTCCCGAACAATGTCATAGAGTTGTTAAATCAATAAGAGAGTCTCTTGAAAACAAACAATACTGTTCATCTGTTTTTCTAGACGTGAAACAAGCATTTGACAGAGTGTGGCATAATGGCCTTCTGTTTAAGTTAAAGTATTTGCTAGAAGCTCCATTCTACTTACTGCTCAAGTCCTATCTGAGTGAACGTACTTTTTATGTTAACATCAATGACGAGAATTCTGAAATTGGTGATATCAAGGCTGGTGTGCCGCAGGGAAGCGTACTGGGTCCAACTCTATACACATTATTCACTTCTGACATGCCAACAAAAAACGATGTAGTGGTCGCAACCTACGCTGATGACACAGCTTTACTTGCAGTAAATGAATCTGCAGGTATTGCATCTAACATCATTCAAATGCAGCTTGACTTAATTAGTGATTGGCTTAATAAATGGAACATTAAAGTGAATGCAGAAAAATCTACTCACGTCACATTTACCCTCAAAAATGGAGATTGTCCGCCTGTATATCTGAACGGAGTTGTAATACCTCAATCAAATGAAGTTAAGTATTTAGGTCTCAACATTGACCGGCGTTTAACATGGAAAGCACATTTAAAAGCAAAGAGAAAACAACTGAACACTAAAACAAGAAAAATGTACTGGCTTCTCGGGCCAACGTCGAAATTAAGTGTTAAAAACAAATTACTATTGTATAAAACAGTATTAAAACCTGTATGGACATATGGTATTCAATTATGGGGAACAGCTTCTTACTCTAACATTGATATCATTCAAAAGTATCAGTCTAAAACCCTTAGACTTATAATAGGTGCTCCTTGGTACATAAGAAACACTACAATACATAATGATCTCGATATTCCAAGTATTAAAGATGAAATTAAAAAGTACAGCACGAATTATCTAAAAAGACTTAGCGGCCATGGAAATGTTCTTGCGATAACTCTATTAGATGACGGTGATGAAGTAAGACGACTAAAAAGACTACATATACTTGATCTCCCCTTTAGTTCTTAAGGCGTATATATTTGATAAAAAACACCATTGTAAGATTTTTAAAAAAACCAAAAATAATTTTAAATTGTTAAATTTAATGGAATTTAACACTACTGTTATATTATTCTAAGTATAGTTAATAGATTTGCTTATTGTTTTTTTTTTTTTTTTTTTAGTAAACAGATTGCAAATAAAATATTATAAAAAAAAAAAAAAAAATGTAAGCTTCTAACATTTATACCAGTAAAAAAATTATAAATAGCTTGTTTTCTATGTTTCCCAGCTATCTATATGTCGACATTTCATAGGAACTACCCTAATCATCAGTAGACTTTGGAAATTTTTGAAAGATATTCTCAAACATTTGCTTAAATAGCGAATAGAAAACTTAATTGTTTGAATTTTGTTCTCTGCTTTTCGATACTTTCAAAAAGCAAATCGTAGCAACCAACGGTTGTTCATTTGTTTGAAAGGTGTAAAGAAATGTTAGAGACGTTTATAAATAGAAAAGCTTGTTTTTTGTGTTTTTGACGGATATTATTAGAGCATTTTTCTTTTAAATTCTCAGCAATTTATTTGGATTGTTGGGATATAAAGTTGAATGTTTGAGAATATCTTTCAAAAATTTCCAAAGTCTACCAAACTTCCAACCCTATCCACTCTTTCGCGGATGACAGCAGCGTTTTCCATTCGTACTCTTTCAGTTATAGGCCCAGCCTATCCGAGATCGTTGCCAAGAGGCAAAATATGAATGGCTCACTGAACAGTGATCTTCTATTAATCTCCGAACGACCACAGATGCTGCTTCATCGTAAATACTGAGAAATCGGACGCTCTTGAGTTCTTGGAATGAAGAAACAGTGTGATGTTCACTGAACTGAACACATTTCTCATGTCTCTAAAGAAGCATCCAAGTGCCTCGGAATTTTGAAACGGTGTAAGATGCACTCCACCCCATCCGACCTCCTTACGATGTATACCACCTACATCCGACCGAAAATGGAATACAACTCTCGTGTTTGGGCTGGTGCCCAAAAGTCTATTTCGGGGTTACTCGACCCTGTGCAGGAGAGGGAGAAGAAGCTTATCGGTGACAGTAGGATATCCAACTCTATTGACTCACTGGAGCATCGACCTTGTTCCTGAAACTCGCACATTTTTACGTAGCATGCGTGCATCACTTGTGATCGATTGCCCAGGGAATCGTACTACGAATTACAGAGTGAATTCGTTTTTCAGCCGTACGCTTCGCCTGTGGAATAAGTTGCCTGCAGACGTGTTTCCTGTTTGTTATAACGTTGGAAGGCTCAAGTCAAATGTTCAGAAATACTACTCTCTCTTTCCTCCTCCTCACAAACTATTTTAGTTTTTTAGTTCTGGTACAATACACTGGTCCAAGATAAAAAATACGTACGCTGCAAATTTTATTGCCAATGCTCAAGAGTTTTTCGGATGGTATAAAATATTTTGAGACGCTGTGAAATAAAATATCAATAACATTTTATATAATTTTTTTTTATTATAAAATATGTATATTGTATATGTAAATAGGCAATATATTAAGAGTAACTTTTTAGATATTAAATACTTAAGATCGAATTATGTTAATAGATATAAGAGCATATAGTGTTTTCAGAATTTAATATTTTCATATTAGATATTTAAATAAGTACTTAATACCATTAATTTGTTCAAGCACCGTGGCCACAATTAATCAATTTAAATGTGTGTTAGTAAAATTTAGTTTGATTTAGCACAGCAACACATCAAATTTTTTCCATCAAACTTCATTTGAAAATAGTTTTTCGGTCGGAAAACGTTTCTTTGTTATCAAATTATTTTTTGTTTGTAAAAACGAATTCAAGCAAATATTCAAGCGAATATTTTACTATGACTTATCTATTAAAAATATCGATACAGAACACCCACGAAGATTTCATACTACAAACTACAATTTTTAACAATAAATTGGACTGGTCCATTTCATCTACTGACCTCCCTAAGTTGTGTGCGTATTGTAAAATCAATTTTAAAATTGTTGCCTAATGTTTAACTGTACTAAATTAAGTATAGCCGCACCAAATGGGTTAAGATTTGTGTACAGGAAATATGAAAAGGCGCGCATGAAAATGTGTGAAAGAAAACATGAAAATATAAACAAATTTTGATAGTTGGGTAATGAGCACCGAAAACAGCTGTCGATCAGCTACGTTAACGAGGCCACCTGGTACTAAATTCGCCTTGGTAAAAAACGTGTTTTTTAGATTATGTATGTTTTTTTAGCTCTGTATGAAATTCACAAAATAAAAAAATTTTTTTAATTCAAGTTCCAAAATACAATCGTTTTCTTTAATTTATTTCATCTTTGTTATCAAAAACATCGGTGTTGTCGTTGCCAAGACCATACAAAAATGAAATTTGAAGTAATTACACGCACACATATCAAACTAGCTTCAAACTTCTGCTACGACTTAGTAAAAATCTAAATTATTTGGATTTTCTTCAAACTTTCATCAAAACATACTAACATATTCTCACTAACTCCATCGAAAAAAGCCTAGTTTGAACAAACGGTTTGATGTGTGGCCATGCCGCTTTACAAGAAAAACGTTTAATTAAATAAAAATAATAAATATAAAAATATATATAAATAAAAAATTATAATAATAAAAAAATAAGTAATAAAAGTTACATGAAATTATCAATCCAGAGATAACCAATAAAACTAAGAGCCTTTAGTTAAAAATAAAAAAGTTTATTGCAGTACAAAAATTAAATTGAAAATTAAATCTATATATATAAGTATATATAAACATCTAAAAGGATAGTTGAAGATGTCTAAATCTATCTCTAATGTTAAAACCGGAGTCTGGCTAAATGCTCTCTTTTTAGGCCTAATATTAATATTAAATCATTTAATTATTTTTATTATCTTTATTATTTTTTTTTTTTGCAAAACTACATAAATTTTTTGAGCTCTAGGTTTGAATATTTTCATATATGCAAAATCGTGTTTTTTTATTGTTAATGTGTAATTTATTACTATTATTTGTAAAATTTAAGAACTCCCCACCGACCAACAATGTTGGCCAATATATAGGAGAAAAATATATTAACTAATTTAATTTTTGCAGCTTAAGATCTTTTGTTTTTTTTTATAAAAAGTAACGTTTTTTGTTTTATTCTCAATATTTAGATAACATCGTCAGGATGATAACAAACTGTTATCGAAATATTTAAAATAAAATAAAAAACAAAAAAATCTTAAGCTGCAAAAATATAAATTATTGAGTATATGAGAATATCAAAGACATAAAATTGGAGAAAAATATATTTTTAAAATTAAATAACGTCTTTTTATTTATTAAAAAGGACCTGAAGCTAAAACCTATCTACTCAATATTTTCATATAATTAAACAGGAAAAAAGAGCTATTAAAGCTCTTTTCGCGGGATGTGAATTTTAAAAACCTCTACATCATTTTGTAATAGACTAAAGAAAACAATTGTATTTATTTAATAGTGTACTACAAAATTGTTGTAAGCGCTTATTAAATTCGCCAACTACGATAAGGGGGAGCATTTGAGCAAATATTGGTCAAAGATAGGATTTCATTTAAATGAAATTTGAGCAGTTGGTCAGGCTCTCTAAAAGCTTAGTTTAATCTAAATTAATAAACTTAACTGTAAACCTTTATTCTAATAATAAAGGACCCCCTTGAAATGGATTTAAGACTCAATTTTAAGGCAAATTATGACTTCCGATAAACACAGCCCAATTACAAATAAAATTCCGTTTTTTTCATTTTTCCCTTTCCTCCAATTATGAACAAATATGTTTGTTACTCTTTTCCTTCTCCACATTCACTGAAAAAACACTAAAGAGAGATTAAATCTTCAACTCCTACGGTCAAGTTAACAAAAATTGTGTTTTTTTTACTTTGAATTGAAAAACGTACTTTGTGAAAAATAAATTCCGAGGGGAATAACTTCCGTGAGAAATAAATTCCTCGAGAATATTCATAATTAGACCGATATTAAATCAACATAGGGGAAAACCCACTTCGTAGCACTATTTTTGCCTATATTAAATCTATTAGAATAACAAAATTATATCTAATAGCTTAATTAAAAACCAAAATACTTAAAAACAATTATTTTTAAAAGAGCTTAAATTAATAATAGCATCACTGAAAACTATTGGTTTTGATTTGTTAACTTAATTTTATTAATTACATTGCTGTAAATGTCTTCGATACAGTTGGGGCTGGTTTCGTGATACAAATTGCGTTCACGGGCACTCTGCAATAAAGAACGCCAGGCAGGTACAGACTAAATAATAATTAAGAATAAATATTTTTGATATTAGCAAAGACGGTATGGCATATATAAATTACCTCCAAGTTTCTGAAATTTCCACATAAAATAAGACATTTCTTGGCGCGGGTTAAGGCTACATTTAAGCGTTGAGGATTCGAGAGGAAACCAATGCCACTGGTACGAGCATTCGATATAACAATAACATCTTTTTCAAGTCCCTGATATGAGTCAATGGTGTTTACCATTATATTTGTTAAACCTAAAAGTCTGCATAAAAGAAATATATATATATATATATATGTAAATGTAAATCATGCATTGTAAAAAAAAGTTATTTAATAGTAGCATTCTATAACTCGAACAATAGCAAATTTTATTGTTACATAAGTTTGCAGCACGTATACAGTAGATGGACTCACCAAAAAAAAAGTGTTCGATGTATCTTGGACTTTTGTAAGATGGCATCTAAAGTATTTCGGCTCTAGCTGGACCATTTTGAAAAAGAGCCTATTTTTGCATGTTTTGTCAATTTGAGAATCTGTTTCCTTACCATCATATAAGATATGGGAAAGAAAGATTTTTTTTAAGACGCGTCCAACTGTATTTACAATTTGTCCAAGGACGATCATCCACACCCGTTTTTAAGGATATTATGCAAAAAAGAACGGTTTTAGAATTTTTTGTTCGGTGTTGTTTGTAATAAAAATGCCAAAATTACTTATTTTAATCAAACAAAATAGTCAAATATGGAGTAAGTTTAACCCTCAAGTACTCCATCAGATGCAATTACATCCACTTCGCATCACAGTGTGGTGTGCAGTTTCTTCAAGGTTCATTTTTGGGCCTTACTTTTTCGAAGAAAACAGTCTTACTGTTACGGTCAATGGAGACCGTTGCTTAAAGATTTGAAAGATTTTTTCTTTCCAGAAATACGCCGAAAGAGAATCCCTTTCAACTCCGTTTGGTTTCAACAGGATGGAACTACTTATCATATAGCCTCGCCTGTGATGACAAAATTGAGGCAAAAATTTCCCAATAAACTGATTTCAAGAAACTCCGTATTCCGTTGATCTCCCCAAGTCCCCTGACCTCACTGCACCTGATTTTTTTTTTTGTTATTGCAAACAAGAAGTTTACAAAATAAACCCAACAAATTTGGATGATTTAAAGCAATCCATTCGAACGGCAATTGAAAAAATTGCCGCTGCAACGCTCCAGGCAGTAATGAATAACTTCTTGGTAAGATGTCGCACATGTGTCACCGAGGGTGGAGGCCATTTGAATTCAATTATTTTCAAAACTTCATGAATTACTTTAATAAGCATGTATAATAATTCAAATGAATTACTAAAAAATAAATTACATAAACTTTACAAAAAGTTTCTAGCGTAGCAAATTTGATCAGCCATCCTGTACGTTGTATCGTAACATATTTTTTGTTAGAAATCGCCAATGTTCTCACTTGTAGTCTCAGCTGTTTTTTAATAGAATTAATTTAATGCTTGCATTTTCTCTTTGTATTCAGAGGATAAGTAAAATGCCACAACATTTTCACAAAATTTATTTGCATAAATTCAGTAAAAAATAAAAAAAAAATATTTTTTATTTATTTTTATGTTCTTTTTGTTATTTATAGTCGAAGCTTAACTCTTCTTTCATTACTCGACCAGCTTTTCTTCGAATCCAAACAATTGCATACCCTTTACCAAAAGTTCATAGCTTCCTTTATACGTTTATGACGATTTACTAATAAATAGTTTCTTTCTAGCTTTCTCTCAATTATAAATACAATGGGCTATAACTGTAGTCATTAAAAAAGTATACTTTAAAAAATATAAAGTAATGTTTAACAAAAAGTATTAAAAAAAGCTTACTTTACTTTCAAAAGCCGGTATATTCGGAAGGGATATCAGCAAGGCCGCCATCAACTCCCTGATGGGAATATACACTAATTCTAGTGTTGTCCAAGAATGCCGGATATCTTTAAATAAGATAACGGGACATTCTAACCTAACCCTAAAATGGGTATGTGGATATGGGTCCAATAATGGCAACAACATTACTGATGAATTAGCCAAAAAAGGGACAGCCCTAAAGGATAGGGATATAGACCCCTTTTGCGGACAACCCTTATCAGCGTGTTGGAAACAAATAAAACTCCACACGTTAAAATATGCCCAAGAAAGGTGGCTCACAGAGCCCACATGCCTTATATCAAGGAACGTGTGGCCGCACATTAACTCTTAAAGAACAGGAGAGCTACTAAAACTTCCTAGATCTCTCCTAAGAATGACGGTAGCAGTAATCACTGGACATTACCCGTTCGGAAACCATGCCAGGAGAATGGGTCTACCATATAATGACTTCTGTAGAAGTTGCCAAGACGAAGAAGAAGAGGAGACAGTTCTTCATCTCCTCGGTATATGCCCGGCATTGGAGCACCATCGTCTAAGATACTTAGACGAGCAGAGCTTCAATAGCCTTTCATGTCTGGCCTCGGTCAAACCGACTGCGTTAGCTTCTTTCATTAGAAGCAGCAGATGGCTAGTAAATCAGCAAGTAATGTCACACTAATAGTTTCCCCACCTCCTTTCCCTCTTCCTCACTCCTTCTATACCCCTGTAACCTTTTATTTTCTTTTTCCTTTATTAACTTTTTCAGGCAATCACAAAGGGAACGACCTACAGGACCCAAGTGAGCTGGACTTTCCGGGTACTTGCTGAAGAGTCCAGCGGCCTGCATACCTAACCTAACCCTTCAAAAGCCCGTTCTAAAGTTAAACAGAGAAACAGCTGTTTTTAAAGGCCTCATTAGTTTTTACTTTCAGTTGCCGTTCCCCCCGGGGAACAGGTTTTGCCTTGGCGTATTCCTAACTTAGGCGCTCTGTTTTTCGGGGAAAAGAGGGGAAGGGGTCTCTCGTTTGGTGCGGCAAACAAAACTCTAGGAAGCCACCTGACTTATGTTGTGTTGGCTTCCGAAACCCTTACCAAGGGTATTAATTTGCAGAACGGGGATCAGCATGGCCCCCGGGAAGTTCTGCTTGCGGTTCGACCCGGGCTGATCATGGTTGAGGTGCCTACTTTGGCTGAAACGTTCTGGCTGTAGTTGAAACCTAAAACGCAGGAAGGGAGTGTTAGTATCCTTGATAATTGTTTGGTGATGGCTTTTTTCGAGGGCTAACAATCTCCCGAGGATCTGTTGCCTATACAACAGATACGTGTACTGTAAGGAACCAATGGTGATGGTTGACGGGTGAGTTGGTTTAAGGGCTGATGCTTTTAGTGGGCTTCGGCCTACCAACTCATTAAGCCTTGTCCTCCATTGATTGCTGGGAAATTGCATACATGAGGGATTAGAAAGCCCGAACTCCTCAACAAGAAGTTGTTCATATGACCGCAATCATATGACAAGAATTGCTACCTGTGTGAGCCTAGCAAGCCACACGGGGGCGGTGGTGAATCGTGAAAAATTCACTTCGTGGAATTGATCCACCATCAGGTTAGGCCGTCAAGGCAGGTACTGATGTAAATCATTTTCACAGTTTCAGTTGCCGTTCTGTGACGTTCTTTTCTGTAGCAAACCTTTTACAATTACTTTTTCTGTGAAAAATTTCAGCCGAAGTTTACAGTGAAGCACAAGCAAGAGAAAAATATTGAAATGTTTACAACATTTATTATACAAAATATTATGTTTTTTATGAATTATATTCTTTTGAACATCCATAGTTGCTTAATTGATTAATATAAGTACATTAAATTTTAAAAATCTTTAACTAAAACAAATTATTTTAGCTTTCGACAAAAAAATTTGTAGTCATATGAATAAAAAAAATTGATTTTTCCATACCAGAAAAAGTAACACATACACATATCTGGCTGTCACTTAACGTTGAATTCTATTTTCAACAGTTTAGAACGCAACAGAACAGAACAGAACGAAAAAGTGAAAATAAACCATTCACATTTACAGCCATGTTCCGAGAACGCGCGTTCTGAAACCGCAATGCGTTTTGAAAAACGCTTAATTGATTTTTAGGTGTTCTGAGCAACGCGCGTTTTACTGGCGTTTAGGAGATTTTCCGAAAAATACAACATGTGTTTTACATACGTACGTATATATGTATGTGGTAGTAATATAAAACGAAAAAAAAAAAAATTTCAACAAATAGAAAAATTTTTAAATTTAATTTTCTTACTGAAAATTTGTAAAATTCTTTAAACTTTTTATTGAAATAAAAAGAAAACATATTAAATTTCAATTGTGTATAATTTTATTGCCTTTTGCAAGTTCAGTTTTAGCAAATTCAATCAGTTCACTTCAATAAATACATGCGAGTTGAAGTCGATAATTTTAAGCGATATGCGTTTTCCAGTACACCTATTTGGCGATTTGAAATCGCAAAACCATACTTCCTGCGTTATACATTTCTCAGAACACCTATTTGGCGTTTTCAAATCGAAAACGCAAATTTTTAGCAATTTGCGTTTCTCAGAACAGGCCTGTTAGTTTTATGAAAATTAAATAAAAATTGGTGTAAAAATAAAAATGAACAAAAAATATATGTATAAAATGACATTGAAGTCGACTTTGCCATAAGACGACCCAAAATATATTGGCAAAGGTTTGATGCTTTTCGTATTTTTCGCGATAGTCTCGAAAAGGTACTCCAGTTTTATGTTGACCCTATCAATAAAAGCGCAAATTTATAGAGTCAAAATAGTTTATAAAACACAGAACCATTTTTCCATTGTAACTAATTTATAATAGTGTTTACAAACTTCTTTCTTTTTTAATTTGTATTCAAATTTTTTTACCGTTTCTTTCCTTTTTTTTAATTTTGCCTGTCAGCTGATCAGAGATGCCACTCGTTTATATTTTATGTTAGATGTATGCAAATGTTTAATGAATTTGATTTGTCACCCATTTAGAGCCAGTTCAATTCAGAAGCAACTTGAATTTTGAAAATAGTTGAAAAAAAGTTAGCAGCAGGTGCTAAAACTTTAGTTTTTAAAAAGAACCGACTTTAGTGTTTGACTACAGTTATAACCCAATACATTTTCTAAAACCACTTCTGGCTCTTTCGGGGTTTGAATGAGTATCTAGCCGATATTTTTACCATTTGCGTTAATATTCTTTTCGTAAGTGGTTTTCACTTTTTTTGCACATCTTTTTCTTTCTGCAGAGCGGGAACCCAGTTCCATTTCCACGAACTTATACCTTACCAGATTTGCCTTTTTTAAGAAGTTTAATCAGTCCTTCTTTAGCTATAGACTCTTTGCACTAACTCTTCATTCAGCAGCTGTCGGTTGAAATCGTCCTCAACAGTCTTCGGGCTGACTGTTTTCTCTACGGTCTTCTGATCGACTATTTCCGACTGCTAGATATTTTAACAGCGCAAGCTACATAAAGGGGTAAATTATCTATCAAAAATTCTCATGCACACACAAAATGTATGGGACCAATCCAAATAGCGTGGCGTCAACGCTTTGCAATTGGAAAATCTAATATTGGCAGCGTGTGAGAGAGTAAATTTTACTCTGAATAAAGCTGGTTTCAAAACAACTGTAGCTCAATTTTTTGTGGTATTCAGTAATCACACGTTCACATTTTTATTAAACGTTACAGGTTTTCATTAAACCGGTTTAGAGAACATTGCTGTTCATGGCACAGCGCTAACGCTTTTATTTAAGTTACTTACTAAAGCGCAAAATCAAAGCCTTAAAATTTGTTGTGCTTTACGCCCTAATTTAGATGTGACCATGGTGGTACTAGTCGTGGTATCTTTCCAAACACATTTGTCGTTCCATATTTATTATATTATTATTTGCATGCAATTTCAAAAAGTGAACACAAGATTAGCGCAAAAAAATTTTTTTAATCTATCGTTGTTTTACCAAAGGTAAATTCAATTGGCTTATTTTTGGTGTGGCGCTTATTTACCAACTTATTTTGGTTTTATATATATTTCTTTTAACTTTAATAGCGAAAAGCTTTCCTGTGTTCCTGTGTGCCAATTTTGCACGCAAAAGTTTTGTAAGGAATGAATTGTGCTTTAGCAACTTATTTTAGCAAAGAAATATCAAAAAGTACATATGTATGTATGTTAGTTATAGAATAATACCATCATAGAAAAAAAAATTAAGCAAACCTTATGGCTGAATCTAAAGTAGCACGATGGTGAGCATATGGCGTAATAACTCCGTAACTGTTATATTTGTTGGGTATAAAACCATCTAAAGCTTTCAACAGCTTGGCCACAAATTCAGCTTCCATATTATTTGTTATTTTTCCATTAAAGCCTGAGGAATTTTGTGTGTACGATAAACTTAATATACAAAATGGTACGAGAGGAGATTTATTAAAATCTATAGTTTCTTTGGCATTTATCAATTCGTTTCTGTAGAAGTATTGATTTGGCCAACGGCAAATCTCCGGATGCATACGATACTGAGTTTGTAAACTGTATATGATATAACTTGGTGTTGTGACACTTTTAATACTTGTAGAGGGTATGTTGTCCAAACAACGCTGAATGCGTGTAAACATAGAAGTACCAAGACCAAGTTCGTTGGCTTTCTAAAAGAATATTTATATATTTACGGCCTTATTTTTTAACATAATTTGATTTGGTTCTAAAGTTCTTACCTTAGATAATACAGTAGCAGGCAGTTGCTGGGTATCACCAACTAATACTAGAGAATTAATAGCAAACTTCAAGGGTAATAATGTCCAGGGTTCTGTACATTGTGTAGCCTCATCAATAACACAAATATCAAAGAAATCTATGTACCTAAAGAAAAGAAAATTAATATATAAATACATACATGCATACATACATCCATACATACAAACATACATACATACAAACATACATAATGGCAAGAAAGATGGGCGACAAGGAAGGGCTGACAAGGAAAGATGGACCTACTTACTGATACCAGACATCAGAGCATGGCTATCAAGAAAGCATGGCGATTTGAACTTCTATATTACACAGTTTCTAACTGGGCATGGTTGTTTTAGGTCGTACTTGTACCGTTTTGGACATGACAGTACTCCGTTCTGTCCGAGTTGTGATGGTAATGTCTTGGAAGATGCTGAGCATGTGTTCTTCATCTGTCCACGTTTTAATAGTGATAGGGAATATTTAGAAACAGTCCTAGGACGTAGCATCAGTCCGAGCAGTATCGTTCCAATCATGTTGGAATCTTTGTGCAACTGGACGTACGTCTGTAGTTTTGTAAAATTGGTTTTGTTGGAACTTCGTAGGTTAGAACAGATTCGCAGCAGAATCAATGTAGTTTAGTAGTTTAGTTTAGATGTAGGGTGTATCACCTTTCCCACCCCGAGACGTAAAGCCTTGCGGCAGTCCCTCGGGGAGCATCTGGGTCAGTGCGAAGGGGTGTTTTTTAGCGTGTTAAAGTCTCGCACTACTGGCAACCACCATCACTGCCAGTGCCTTTCGATGGTTTTTCACCCCACCAATAAAAAAAAAAAAAACATACATACATACATTCAGTTGTTTAAAAAAAGTATACTCGGATATACGAGTAAAGTTGAGTGTTTGAGAATATCCTTCGAAGATATCCAAGTCTACTGATGATTAGGATAGCTCTTATGAAATGTCGACATATATACGGCTCGGAAACATAGTAAACAATATCTTTATAATTTTAAACGTACAGCATCTCACATTTTAAAATCAATTTTTTCCGGCTACAAAATCGAAAGTATTAACAATTTTAATATTGTCGCAAAAAATAGAATTTTCTGAAAATAGTAGATATCAGGCTAAGTACTCAATAAATGAAGAACACTGAAATACTGAGTTAATATTTCAAACGACATGATAAACATGCCATTGACAGCAATCTTAAGTCAAACTTGATAGTTTACGCTATTAGGCATATAATATTCAGTTTTACAAGAAAAAAAAATTTATTATCCAAAACTTATCCCAAAAGAGAAGTGTGGATTTTTTCTCTGCGCAACAGCGTTTATATGAATGTTATTAAAACTGCAAATAACTTACTGCGACAGATTAACACAACTCGATAAAGTAGCGCATATAATGTTTGCGTTCGTCAAATACCAGGAAAATAGGCTACGTTCATCTTCGGGCCGCATATTTTCATTTAATATGTTGCGCATCAATTGCAGCTGACGTTTTTTCTCAATTAATTCATCCTCCTCTACGGTACCTTTAACATTACGCGAAGACATTTCAGCTATTTGAGCCTCAAATTGTATAATCTTTAAAAAAAATACGACGGTTTTATATAATTTCCGGTTTTTCTTTTACAAAATGAACTTACTTGATTTTGAAGATTTTCCTTATTTTCTAAATGCAAATTATTATTTCTAGCTTGCAACTTTTTCAGTTGATCACGTTCTACAACCTTCTGCAATGATATAGGCAAAACACTGGGATGTATTTTATTCATCATGCCATAACGTATTAAACGAAATCTTTTTTCCGCTCTCATTCTCATACTTATATTGAACAGCTTAAGAGCTAACACATCAACAGCGGCATTACTTTGAGCACATATCAAAACTTTCTTATCCATATATCGTACATCCTGACCATAAAGAGCCTGTAGAACTAAATTGGTAATAACTAAACTTTTGCCCGTTCCAGGAGGACCTTGTATTAAAGTTATATTTGGTGTAGATTCATCTATAGCTTTCACATAAGTATTAAGTAAAACTTGCTTTTGTTTTTCGTTTAATTGATCACAGCCCATATAAGCTATTTTCCTTTTTGGTGGCGGTTTACAGTTTAACAATTCTAAAGGATTGATAATTTTCTGAAACAATGGTGTTGATTGCAGCTGGTAAACAGAATTAAATGCACCAAAATGTACGCGAACTCTGTCCATAACAGGGCGTACAGTAAATTCGTTAATGGCTTTAAAGTATTCAGTAGTGAAGTTTTTCGCAATAACCTCATAGACAATCGTGGTAAAAGATCCTAAAAATAGTTGAATACATTTTAATGCTGTGATATTGATGTGGAAAAAATATTAAAAACTTACCAGCACCTTTGCGATTGGCTACAACAAAAGCGAATATTTGCGGTCCTCTCTTATCGGATTCCAAAATTACCAAGTCATAAGCGCTACTGTCCATAACTTCTTTATTTCGATAATTTGGAACTATACATAATTTAGTAAATAAATCAGTGAATAGTTTTAATAAAAAGTGCATTCAGTAAATCCATGTCAAATTACTATAAAATTACTATTTTAAAAATTATTCAGTTTGATTTTGTGTTACATATTTGTATATTTAAAAAAAAAGCTTAAGCGTGTTCTTAATATTAAACCAAAGTAGTCCAGTTAAACCTGGTGTATAACAATTCACTATTTAAAATATTTTCCATATTGAATTCAAAGTAATTTTACTGTTACGAATGTGTATCACTTCTAACCCACTGTGCGAGCCGTTGACTTGTTTGCTATAAATGTTCACAATCCACACATGCAACATAAATCTAAAGACGTATTACACAAACAGTGATCGCAAAATTCCAAGTAAATGGAATGACCATTAGCAATGTAGAAGGTAATTAGGAAGTATAAATAGCAATCAGATGCTCGGCAGAGAGAGAGAAAAAGAGAGAGACTTTAATTTTAAACGTTATGCCAGACGTTAATGTGTTAATTTACAGTGGTTTTAAGTGGAAAGTGGAGCAAGTAATTAGAGAAAAGAAAAAATATTTTGTTTTTTCGGCAGTAAACTAGACATGGATTACTGAAGGAAATTTCCTATTAACTTTATATCACTATTAATCACTTACATTTTGTTACCAGCATGATACGGTCCTCATTCAGAGTTGCATACTCAAGGGAAACTTTGAAATTTTTTATATTCCTTGTTTCATTGTACTCGCGTTCTAACGTACTAACAAATTCAAGTTTCATTAGAGGAATTATTATGCTGAAAAAATAATAATAAAAAATATCTCTTATAGTATATATCTTATTAAATAATATTATTCTTAATTAAATCAAAAACTTTTGAATAAATAAACAAAATTATATTGGGTGTTTTTTGCGGTTCTTAAATTTCTCATTATCAGCCGATAGTTGCTATTTGTTTAAGCATTAAACCAGAAGTACCCAAGACCTATGCGCTTGATGCTCAATTGTTTTTGTAAAATCGCCTAGCTATAGGGCTGTGCTCTTTAATACACACATACTTCTCTCAGCACTAGCAATGAAAAATACACAAAATACATAAGCAATTTTGTCTTATATATTTTTTGTCGTTCTCCATTGCACACACACAAGAGCAAAGCAACAGCACTTTCACATGCTTTTCGACTTGTCTACGTCGAGAGACAATTGATCATCTGAAAATCAACATTCGTAGAGTCGTTAGAAAACTACAGCCGCAAATACTGTAAAGTTTTTGAAAAGTGGTCTAGACTGCAACTTACGTGTTAACCGTGGCATTCACATGTCTGAAAACATATTTGAACCTTAAAGTCTACTTAACCACACCTAGTGAATCTAATCGAAATAGATATTGTCAGCTGAGAAACAAATTAAAATCATTAATTGGAAAATTTCGTAGGAAACACTACACAAGAATATTTGGTAATCATCATAACACTGCATATGTAGAGGTCATTCCCTGAGTACTGGTCCAAGATAAAAAAAAAATAGTAGAACGATATGGAGAATTCTTAATAAAGCTGGTTGTTCTAGTAAAAACACGCCTAGGCTGGAAGACACTGATGATGAGAACTTAAACAATTTGTTTGTATTAAATAGCAACTCTTCATCACAGCCTTTTGACTTTGGTAGTACACAACATAATATCGAAGGGGTTTCCTTCAATAATATTCTTTCTGATGATCTACGAGGGCGGGATGATATTGAAGCTATCTAAGTAGGAAAATAACATTTTTCTTTTTCAAACCCCATTTATTTCTCAACATAGTTAACTTTTAGCTCAATACACTTAATAAGACGATATACCATCTGAATAATACGATTTTGGTAACCCCTCAAAATACGCGTTAGTTTCGGTAATCACTTGTTCGTTAGAAGTGAGCCAGTTTTTCAAGCACAGGAAAAAGTCACTAAGAGCTGAATCTGGATTATAAGATCAATCAATTCGAAGTGTATTTCACTTAATTTTCGCACGCTGTGTGAACCGGTGCGTTGTCTTAAACAGCACTTTTTTCTTGATTGCATCTATCAATTGATCCAATAATGCACGATAATAATTTCCTGTGATTGTGGACCCTTTTTCAAGATAATCGATGAGCAATATTCCGTGTGCATCCCCAAATCCAGTGGAAATAACCTTGCCAGCCGATTTTACATTCTTCGACTTCTTCGGAGCACTTCCATCAGCTTCCACCCATTGTTTCGATTTTGCTTCAGGTGTGTAGTGGTGGATCCACGTTTTATCAACAGTTATTAATCGATACTTTATCATGTCCAAACACCGCTGTGAAGTGGTCTGTCGAACTCGTTTTTTCGACACTGAGCAAACACGGTACCCATTTTGCCGATAGCTTTTTCATATGCAAATGTTCATGCAAAATATTAAACACACGTTCATATGATATGTCTACCATTTCAACAATCTCGCGTAATTTGACTCGGCGATCATTCATACTGATATCGAGGATTATGGCCTTCCTGTTAATGATATTGTTGCAGTGTTTGTTAGGCCGCGTTTAAATTTAGCAGTCCAATATTTTACCATGTAATCTGAAGGAGCAGACTCACTGTAATGTATATCGAACTTTTCTTTTGTCTCTTTCGCCGTTTTCCCTTTCAAATAATAGTGTTTAATCACTGTACGAAGTTCACTTTTTTCCATTTTTTCAAGAAACGTAAAAGTTGCTTACTACAAACGGCTACAACAAATAAACTAATCGATTAATTTGGGTGAAATTTTAAAAGCTGACGTTTGACTGATCGCAATTTCAAAAAAAAAAAAAAAAAAAATTTGTGTTTGTGCCATCATCGAGCCCTCGTATGTAAAGCTATAATGAAGATCAAATCTAATTCAGTTGGTGTTGATGGCATTCCAATATCATTTATTTAAAAAATTCTGCCACTTATTATTACGCCCCTTTTGCACTTTATCAATTATATAACCACTTCGTCTTCATATCCTGATGGATGGAAAACTGCGAGGATTGTCCCCGTTCCGAAAAAAGGAGCCAATAACGAATTCAGACCAAGAATCATTCTTCATTCTCTGTATTAAATTATGAAATATATCTTAAAGGAACGAATAATTGATCACATCACAAATAGCAAGTTACTACATAAAGCGCAATATGCTTACAGAGGAAACCATAGTGCTGCTTCCATGGTATTGGGAATAACTGAATCTATGAAAATCAAAATAGTTTACTTGTTTCCTTAGACCAAACTAAAGCTTTCGATCGTTTGAACCAACAAATTCTTATTTCCAAACTGAAATTGAAATTCGGTTTCTCAATAATAGCTTGTAGGTTGATATATTATTTACTCGTAATTGATAGATCGCAATTTGGAAGTCTCATTGGTTACAATTCAAATGTTGTTGGTATCAAATCTGGAGTGTCACAGGGATCTGTGTTAGGGCCAATTTCATTCCTTTTATACTTGAAAGACATCTCAGATACCTTGGACATGAGTCTTGTGACACCTTCCATTTTTTACAGATGACATTCAACTGCTTTTTAGAGATAGAGACGACCCTGATGTTTTAGAGGCAGTGGTTAACCACACTCTGGAAAGTGGTAATACTCGTAGGTGGATGATGGAAAATTATTTTTCGATTAATTCTTCGAAAACCAATGCAATCATGTTTCGTACTGGTTTCCGTAGTTAAGATTACCCTGGTATTTATATTGCAGATGTTAAAATTAATTTTGTCCAGTGTTGCACTTGACTTGGAATAATAATTGATTGCCTAAATTTTGATCAGCACATTGACGTGATTGCTTCTAAAGTTACCTTGGGTTTAAGGAAACTTTATTGTTGTGGGCTTCACCTACCTAAGAAATAAAGTATTCTGTTGCGTATGCGCTTTTAATGCCATATATTATCTATGTCTAGAAACATATTCTGGTACCCGGGCTCGTGGGCTATTATTATTATTATTATTATTTATTTATTATTAGTATTTGAAATACTTAATATTATTGATAGATTAATTGACCTTTATAATTGTTAAATAAAAATGCCAGGAGTTTTTTTCGAGTTTCAGGTCAAGTATTTAACTTCTATTTAAAATTTTTTTCAATATTTCGCTACACCACTGGGTAGCATCATCAGGGATTTAGATATTGTTTTTTTTTTCAAAAGAATACTAGGAACACAAAATAGGGATCCTTTTTCTTTGTATGTTATTACTGTACAGTAGTCCTTTTTCTTTGTATGTTATTACTGTACAGTAATAACATACAAGGAAAAAGGATCCCTAATTTGTGTTCCTAGTGGTAAAAAAAAAAAAAAAAAAAAAAAAAAAAAAAAAAAAAAACAATATCTAAATCCTTGATGATACTACCCAGTGGTGTAGCGAAATATTGGAAATTTTTAAAATAAAAGTTAAAAACTTGACCTGAAGCTCGAAAAAATTTCTGGCCTTTTTATTTATTTGAAATACTTTTAATTTAACAATACGTGGTAAGTTTCAAAATCTCAAATAACATTTCTTCTAATGAAATATACAATTTTTCTTTTATACGAGTATATAGAGCTATTGATTTCATTTTTAATTTCAAAGGGGAGCATATTGAACAGTTGTAACCCTTTGTGTAGCAGTGATTTCTGCATATTTGTTGTGGTTGTCTTTGGAAGCCTGAAGTTGCCATCGTTTCTTAAGTTGTATGGTTGTACGTCTCCTAATTTGCTCGATAAGGTATCTTGGGGCATTTCCTGTTTGCATTTTGTGTATAAATTGGAGTGTATTAATTTCTAACCTTTGTTTAATATTCAGCCATTTAAGCGTACTGAGCATTCCTTCTATTGCTGTGTATCTATTACACTTTAATATTAATAGCATTCTTTTATTTTGTAATTTTTGAAGTCTTTCTATTTGTATACAGTACGTATATAATATTGTGGAGCCAAATTCAAAAAGTGGTTTAATGATAGTATTGTGTATATTTATTGCAGTGATTGTGGATATTTTGTTGCGTATTCTTTTGAAGAAGTCATTTTTTACCAATTTGTTGCATATGTAATCAATATCATTATTTAGCTTTAATTTGTAATCAATTATAAACCCGAGATATTTTATTTCATTTACTTTTTCTATTATTTGATCATTAATTGTAAATACTGATTTATTATTCGTATTTATTTGTATTATTTTGGTTTTATTTCCCTTTAATAATAATATTGTGGAGCCAAATTCAAAATGTGTTTTAATGATATTATTGTATATATTTATTGTAGTGATTGTGGATATTTTGTTGCGTATTCTTTTGAAGAAGCTAATTTTTTTACCAATTTTTTTTGTTGCATATGCAATCAATATGATTATTTAGCTTTAATTTGTAATCAATTAAAACCCCGAGATATTTTATTTCATTTACTTTTTCTACTATTTGATCATTAATTGTAAATACTGATTTATTATTCATATTTATTTGTATTATTTTGGTTTTATTTCCCTTTAATTTTTTTAATTCCCTTTAATTTTAGTTTATTCATTTTAAGTCATTTATTCACATTATTTATGTCATACTTCTGAGAATAGTAATGTATCGTCCGCACATAGTATTATTTCAGATTTTTTTCACATTTGGCATATCATTTATATAGTTAATGAAAAGTGAGGCACCTAGTATAGACCGTTGGGGAACACCATAATCATTGTCTATGTATATATTTAGATTTTACATTGTTTACTTTTACCATTTGTTGTCTCTCGGTTAGCTAAGATTCGAACCATTTATGTTCAATTTCTTGTATTCCGTAATGGTATAATTTTTGTAGTAAAATGTCCCGATTAAACGTTTCGAAAGCTCGTTTAAAGTCTAAAAAAATAGCCATAATTCTTTTATTTTTTGCCACATATTTCAATTTATTACTTATATAATTCACTGTTGTTTCGCATGAGAAATTTTTCCTGAATCCCGTTTGGTATTTCGAAAATATATTGTTTTGTTTCCGAAATAATCTACCAATTGCATTTTAACAACTTTTTCAAAAATTTTTTCACATGCTTTCTGGAAACTCGCCTGTTTCAAACGATTTATTTATAATATTCATTATTATTTTGCCAATTACCAATTATTAATCTTATTGATTGAGCTCCAGCGTTGTCAACTATGAAAATTCAAACGCACCAAAATTGGAAAAAATCGCGTTTTTTCAACGAAAACGCACCGAATTTTGAATTTTTTCCTTTCATTTTCAAAAACCTATTTTGTATTATAAAATTAAATTTTTATATTAAAAACACGATAATGAAACGACTACCTATTATACAATCAAACTGTGTGTGATATCACTGCCTGGCAGCATGCCATCAATTTCGTTCAACAGCTAGAATTCGTGTTTGTCAAACTTGGCCTCTAGCACAACTATTTTCGTTTTATTAAGATAATGTCACCTTTTATTTTATTATATATTATAAAAATTATTATTAAGCAATATCATTTAATTATATCTGCTGTCAACCGAAATCAGCTGATACTTTTATTGCCTATTATCAGGGACACTAAAATACAGCTGCTCCCCGTCGTCAAAATTATATTGGAGGAGCATACAACCATTACTGTCGAAAGAATTTACGATTATCGGGTCATTAAAAGTTACATAATCGCACTACAAGTCTTGAGGCTTGATTCAATCAATGGCAATCCTACCAAACACAGTGTACATTTCACATGTATTTTCGTAAGCGGTGTCTATAAAAAAATTTATTGAAATAAACGAAAATTGGCGAAAATTTCATCTTCTTATAATATATAGAAGATGAAGTTTATAATCAATATTTAATGCAAACGTTTTGCAAAAACTTTATAATTCATTTAATAATTTGGTCATTTCGCAATTACCAAGACCGTAACAAAATCAGAGACTGCATTTATCGCAATATTTAACAAACTTGGCTTGATCGATTAATAGCAAAACACCCCCTAAAAGCAGTAAATTTTATAAAACGAAATGTTTCTTTTTCTTTCAACAGTGTGTATACTCGTAATATATAACAACAAGTTTGTCTTACTTTGTGCATATAACACGATACGTTTTTCACGCATAAATAACACGTAAAAAATTTTGGGCACTTGATTATAAACTTTTTTTTACATTGAAATAAAAAGTTGAGTTGAATTTGATTTTGTGCCACCGAAATTTAAAATACGAACCGAAAATGAAAAAAAACGCACTCCGCACCAACTAAAGAATTTTTCGCACAAATAATTTCAAAAAGCACCAAAAACGGTGCGAAACGCACCGAGTTGACCATTAAATTTATTGCACGAAATTTAAATGTATTATTTTTCACAGGTATTTGATTTACATATTGCACTTGTTTTATTGTCTGGTTAATTGATTTAATACTGCTAACAAACTATTTGTTAAATTTATTGGCTATTATATAGTTATCCTTAAATTCTTATTGATTAAATATCACAGATTTTATCACATTTCGTTTTTGGTTTATCACTAATTCTTTTACTTTTGTCCACATTTGTTTTTGATCCTTGGCATTGCTTAAGGTTTTATTAATAAACATATTCTTCTCCATTTTTATTTTTGTGTCGTGTATATTTATCTACTAAACCACTTCTTTGTAAATTTTTTTCGTTTATAGTTTTTTTTTAAAGTAATTTTTTTTAATAGTGTTTTCAATACAATTATCAATGCTATATGTGATGTTAATTACGCTGCTAGTTTCAATATTGTTTATTGCATTTCTTATTTTAATATTAAACAAATGTTTATTATAAGTAAATATTTTTAGTTCCTTTTTTACTGGTTCATCATTATTTGTATTTTTTTATATTTATTTTTCTTGTTTCATGATCTGCTATTTTATGCTCATTACTATTTTTTGTTAACACCTTTTTATTATTTGTTATAACAAAATATAGATATTAAGGTTTTTGTATTCTCTGTCACCGGAGTGTATTCTGTAATTATTTGCTTGAGCCCATTATCATTCAAAGTTCTTTGTATTCTATTCTTATATGTTTCATTCTTACACCAGTCTATATTAAAATCACCCGCTATAATAATATTGTAGTTTGTTTCACAAATATGTTCAGTTATTTCTTCAAAAGCAACACAAAATTCAACTTCTCTTCAACTTGGAGACCTGTATACTGCCATAATTAGAAGCTTTGTCGCTTTATTTTTCGCAATATAAGCACATATCCAGTATTTTGTTTTTTCTTCTACCTTTTCACAAAGTTTCTCTACTTTCCATTCTGTCGCATATGAATCGTAATTATGTAATTGGTATTCTTGCTCTTCCACATCAGTTGTTAAATGTGTTTCTAATGTCATAATAAATTCAGGTTTTTTCAATTCTGCAAGCAGCTCTATTTTATTAAAATTGTTTAATAACCCTTGAAAAGACAATTAAAAGAATTGTAAGATTTGTTTATGGAATTAATTATCATGATCATGTTTCTCAGGTTTTTGGAATGTGCAAGCCACGATTTCTTAAAACTAAGATCACTTATCATTTTTTATAAAGTACCTAAATTTTTTTTCTTCTCTGAGTTCACATTTACACATTCCGCATATTGTGGAACCCTTAATTTCTGGTGCTGTTTTTGAAAAATCCTTTGTTATAAGCAGGCCGCTGGATTTCCGGCAAGTACACGGAAACTCCAGCTCACTTGGGTCCTGTAGGTCGTTCCCTTTGTGATTGTTATAAGAAATTTTCAAAATTGGAATTGTTTGCCAAATCGGCTTAAAACATTTTCGTTAACTTTCAAAAAGAAGCTTCTAGTTCATTTTCGTGAGCAACGATCGTAGCACAAAATTATTAACCGGAACCGTAGGACTGACCGACCAATGTTAACAATTCTTTGTCACCTACTTTTTTATCTTTCAGGGATAAAATGTAATTTAATTTTATATTTAAGTTTTAAATTTATATTAAAGTTTTGTTTTTTTATTTATTTTCAGGCTCTAGGTCTGTGTGTTTTAAATAAAATTTTTTTTTGTTTAATATTGGTTTTATTATTTTCGATATTTCCAGTACCTTTGGTACTCTTCTTTAGGAATTTTAGTAAAGACGTCCGTCTTATTGTATTGTATTCCTGAAGAAGAGTACCAAAGGTAGAGTTTTATTTAAAACACACCCAGACCTAGAGCCTGAAAATAACTAAAAAGCAAAACTTAAACTCATTAAGGTCAAATAAATCAAACAACTTTACAAAATTTATATTGTTTTGCCACAAATCAATATACATAATATTATATTATAATAATAATATAGTTTTAATAATATATTTATAAAGACAATGATATTAATAGAATAAATGTGCGCCTCGGCCTTTTAGGCTTCTTGCATTAAATGAATGTAAAAATAAATAAAAAAGTAATGTCATAAAATACTCTCTCTAATAAAGCCCGTTTTATTGATATTAAGAATATATTTCTTAGTTTTATTATGAGTTAAGCTTGAGTAACTCTAAATAAAAAAAACCTCATGTAGCTGTTTTTGGCTATTTTCCAGCTGTCTATATTTCAACACTTCGTAGGCGACACCCTATTCGTCAGTAGACTTGAAATCCTTTAGAAAATATATTCAAACGTTTAACTTTGTATTCAATTGACTTTAAGAACACAATGAGAGTTAAAATAAAAACATTTTCTAATAATTTAATACGTGAATGCATTTGAATAACAGGGGTGCATTTCTCTTCATTGCTTCAGAGCTGAGAACGTTTCATAGCATGTGATGTATTGAAAAGAGAACTTCACAGCTACAATAGAAACTTAATCAAACGACTTTTAAACTTGTTCTCTTTTAACGCGATTTTATGTCTTTATTTTTTAATAGTTCTGTTAAAAAACTTAAAGAAACGTATGTACTTTTAACTATATACTTTTTACTATTAAATTACCTTTTGTAATGCTCGAAAGAAGTGAATTGCGTTGGCATGGGAAAAATTAAATCTGACGCGGCATCAGCCTCTGCATTACGTTTCTTTAGCCATTCATTACTCCAACATAAAATATCGGAAATAATTTTATTCGTATGATCGACCATAGAAAATCTAGCTCTAACTGCATGACGACGATTAATGTAGGTGGTCATGCAGGTTCTGACATCTTTATCAATGATTTTCTTGCAGGCGCCAGTAATGCGGTCAATATAATGTATAACTGGTGTATCATTAAAGCGTACAGTTTTCTTTTTGGCGCAGGTTTTAGTGGTAGAAGTGTCTTTATTGATTGATTTTAAGACATCTGAACTTTTGGAACTTAATTCATTTAGCTTACGTTTATTTTCTTCACTTTCTTCGATATTCTTTTCCATCGAGGCAAAAGTTATTTTGTTTGTTGTTCTGATGGCACGCTTAGCTATTGATTCTTTGCAAATAGTATTTGAGGGAGGTGGTGGAGTCTTATTACGTTCAAGATTTGTTTGAACTGTCTGCCTAAAGTTATTATCTGCTACGGAATGTCTTCTTAAGGGAGCAGGATTAGGAGTTTTGCTATTCAGTTGGAATTTATCAGTCTTTTTATTTTCACTATGTTGTCGTTTAAGCAAAAGTTCGTCTGGTTTGGCGATTTGCTGAGAAAATGTTTCAAAACCATCCATGCTAAGCGATCGCAATGGTGGTTCGTTTTTCGTTGATGGTACATTGTGCGGCGTTTTTATCTCATCTGCTTTTTGACTTCGTTTTGGTATTTTAAACTGATTTTTTTGTTCAGTTTTGTGGTTTTGTACCGATGGAGCTGGAGGTGGAGGCGTTGCCTCATTATTTGCTAGAAAAGCACCTCTATTGTAAGTTGTTACTTTAACTTTGGCAATTTTTGCTTTTTGATCACTGCGTTCTGTGGAAAGTTTACGTTTAGCATTGTCTTTCGAAGGCATCTTTTTGCGTTCGGCCAATTCCTTAAGTTTATCTTTGCGACATTCTTTAATGAACTTTTTACGTTCTTTTTCCCGTTTTTTAGACACACTTGGCTTCTCAATCCACTTTCTTTTCAACTCATACGAAATTCGTTCGTGAAGAATTTTTTCTTTTATAGTGTTTAGTGTTTGATTGACTGAGACTGATTTTGGATTTAACAATGGTGTTTTAGACAAATCAGCAGAAACTCCTCTAAGTTTACCTTTGTGCGTTGGTAGTGATGGTGCCTCAATTACCGGTGGATGTGTTTTTGAAGTTGGTTTATCAGGAATTATTATTGTTTTGGTTAATTTAATATTTTTGTTTTCAAATTCTTCTTCTGAAGAGGACGAAGATTCGCTTATAGGAGTAGCTTTTTTCGTACATCGTGTGCGTACAAGTGGAGATTGTGTTTCACCTTCACACTCGTTAATTTCATTAACTGGACTTTTTTCTTTAATTTCATTTAGTTCCTGTAGTTTCAGATCTTCTTCTTTTATAAAGTCCATTTCCACACTTCGGAGTTGATCTTCCTTTTCGTTTACTTCAATACTCTCCAGCTCTTCTTGCACTTTATCGTTGACCTCGATTTCGTTAGTAATTTCTTTCGAAAATTTTGGTTTTTCTGTTACATCATTTGATGGCTCAGTTGTTTCTTCAAAGCTGTTATATATTTCGGCTATACCATCTAAATCGTCGTCCAATATACTCAAATTATCATCCTCGGAATAATTGTCTTCTTCATTGCCGTCATCTTTATTAGACTCCTCCATTTCATATACTTGGGACATATTTTGAGACATGAGATTTAAACTCTGTGAAAATATTTTATTCGACCAGTCATTAACTTTAGTTTCTAACTCTTCATCGTATTCTTCATCATCGCTGATAATCCAGCAGGAATTTTCTAGTTCTTTAGGTATCTGGGTGAATAGCTCTGAGCCAGGCTCCTGCTTAATCTTAACTATAGATCCCGTCGTCGTTAGTGACGGTTGCATTTGGTTGTTTTCATTTAAATTGGTTAATGGTGAATTTTCCTCACATTTAAGATCATCTTGTAATTCAGCTTTCATATCGTTGATTAGTACTTGCGAAAACATTAAATCTTCTACATCTTCGTCGTCACTATGTGGTACATAATTAGTATATTCATTCAAATCGATATTGTCAATAATGTTAGTTTTTGGCTTTTTCTCGTTGTCTTCATTCTTTCCGCCAGCATTTAATTCGTCTTTAGAATTATCTAAAGATGAATCGAATATGTTTGGGCTTTTTGGATGTCCCATTGGTGCACAATCTTGTTCTCCATTTTCCAAAGAATTCGGATGACTAGCGGACAGCTTGTTTAACTCTTGTTTACATTCTTTTGTAATTTCATTCTTTTTTTCTTCAGCTTTTGATATATTTGGAATAATGGTTCCCAATTCATCTACTTCGGCTTCTTCCAAATCTTCATCTTCTGTCAAATTTATCATTGCGCCGTTGGTTAACATTTTTTCCTGGTCGTCCAAAATTTGAATGTTGTGCGAATTATTAATTTCATTGTAAACGAAAGGATTTATTTGTTTAATAGTTTTTTGTATATCAATATCATCATGAATGTCGCCGAAAATGTTCTTTATATCATTCGAAACTGAACGTAAACGTTCTTTTTTTATTTCAGATATAATTGGAATATGTAAAACAGGCTCCTTGCTCTCTTTTGCATCGGAAGATTCTGGTTGCATGAGGTTTTCATCTTTTTTCTTTTGAACATTATTAAGGGATTCGACTGCAGGAGAAGTTTTATTATCATTCAAAATACCATTTGACTGGGTTTCTTGACTTTTTTGTGACGGGTTTATTTTATCTTTATCACCGGTAGGCTCACATTTAATAACAACATCTATCTGTTGATTTAATGAAGTAATTAATTCCTTGTGGTTTCCATTTGGTTTTAATTGTGGCTTGTGTACGACATCCTTTTCATCATCGTCACTTATTTCAAATATTTCATCAACATTAGTTATGAGTTCTTTTTTAAAAGCTGTACTAGAACATGGCTTTTCATCCTCTTGGTAACCATTGTTAAGAAATTCTTTAGGGGCATCATTTTTATCATTTTTTTCATCATTAACTTCGAAAGCAGGTTTAGATGAACTAGTTGATGTTGGCAGAAATTTAATAGGAGCGTTAGATGCTTGAAGTGTTCTGAGAGGCGCAAATTTTAATTTGTATATTGGTAAAGTAGTGACATCGATACCATTTTCCAAATTTATGGGTGAAACACCAAAACCAATAAGATCATTATTTTTAAGCTGAACAACTGCTTTATCATATCTTCGCTCATTTACAAAAAGGCCATTGCTAGACTGTAAATTATATACAAATAAATACGAGTTATAAAAAATTCAATAAACAAATAAAACCAAACTATATCTAAATAATAATTTGGAATCAATAGATACTTTGTGCTTTTTATCCTTACTAATATTAAAAATGTGAAAGTAACTCTGTCTGTCTGTTACGTTTTCGCGTCTAAGCCGCTAAACCGATTTTGATGAAATTCGGTATGCAGATATCGTGAAGTCTAAGACTTATTATAGGAAGTTTTTATTCTGAAATTTTAGCCAGGCGGCAAAATGACCGTCCAAAAAATTTGTTTTTTAATATTTCCGCAATTTATAGACCGATCTTCTTTTGAGAGGGTTTCTAGAGAATCTGCTAATAAAAATTATTGGGAAACTTCGCCATTTATGAACCACTTTCCAATACTATTTCTTCTTTCAAAAGGTTGTGTTAACGGCCTGAAAATAAAAAAACGGACTTTGGACTGACGAAATGTCCGCCCGAAAGATTAAGTTTTGAGTAACTCCACATTTATGATGCTAAAAATAAAAAATATTTTTGGACTTCGGAGTAAAGAAATATCCGCTCGAAAAATTAATTTTTGTGTACGGAGTATGAACATATGTTTAGCTTTTCACGCCTAAACCTCTGGACCAATTTAGATGAAATTCGGCTTGCAGATATTTTGAGGTCTAAGAATCGAGGGAGAAAAGGGGTGCAAAATGACCGTTTAAAAAATAATTTCTAAAAAAACCCGCTATTTACCAACTGATGTCTTCTTTTGAAAGAAGTTTGCCAATGAGCTGAAAATTTTTACAAATTTGGACACCGGACAGATGAAATGTTCACCCGGAATAATAAATTTTTCATTTACTCCGGCATTTATGAACCGATTTTCAGTACCCTTTCTTTCTTTAAGGTTGAAAACGGACTGGAAAAAAGGTTTTTGGGCATCAGACAGACAAAATATCAATCTAAAAAAAAATTTTAAGTAGCTCAGCAATATATTAATCGATTTTCTAAACTCTTTGTTTCTTTTGAAAGGATAAGCCAAAGGCCTGAAAAAAATAAAAAAATGTTTTTGAATATTGAATTAATATAATGTCCATCCGAAAAATAAAATTTTGATTAACTCGGCCATTTCGCTTTTTATAAACCAATTTTTAATATTGTTTCTCATTTTAAGAGTTTGTTAACCAACTGAAAATAAAAAAGTTTTTGGATACATAAAATGTCGGTCCAAACCAAAAAAACAAACGTTTTGTCCGTTCAAACTATGCAGTCATTCGATAATTTAATTTCATTGTTCATATGTAACCAAACTCTGGTCTGTAATATTACCAAGAATAGTAAGTGGGCGAATGATGTACATTGCTGCACCAGTTGCTTTTTTTGGGATGAATGCACGATGATATACAAAAGGGAAGCTGTATATCGGACTATAGAAGATAACGAACGGTGGTACCTTTGGCTGATGATTTAAGACAGACTCTACCGGTTATCGCTAGAGGTAGCAGCGCATATAGATGCATGCCTGAAAGCGGTTTCGATGTAAATGCATGAAAAAATACTTCTTGCTACAAGTATGAATTCAACTGCGCTCTCTGCTCTTATACAAGATGATAGAAGATGGTATAAATTCTGCAATATTATCCAAGACTCGTAAAAATTAAAATGCCATTTTTATCCCAACTTCCAACCAAAAATAATATAAATAATAAAAAATTATAAGAAATGATCATTTCAGCATTGATGGAGGAAATAAATGGGCAAATATAATTAGATATCGTTGGCGGTGCTGTCGAATATCTTCTGTAAGCAATTTCATTCAACTAGCTTTTACAAAGGACCTGATTCACGATCTTATGAATAAAACTCAACCGAAAGTTGTTTGTTCAAATATTACATGTATAGCGCGGACTAACGTGTTTTGACATTGAAGAAGAGGGACAATACTCACGCAGAAAAGTCTTTACAGCAACTGAAGTTTCTTTTAAGTACATTAGTTTTTATATTTATTTATATTCTGGGCATTGGCAGCTGTTTTAACATTTCAAAACTCAAATGACGGTGACATTTACCCACCTTTGTAAGTGGAGGACAAATAACAAGGCAATTACAAGTAATGTTTTAGAAAATGAAAATTGTATGTTTGATACAAATACCTATTTACCGTCGTGATAAAAACACCAAACCTAACTTACGAAATGACAAATATTGGTGGCTGAGAGATTGACATTTTCTTTCTTCCTTTAAAACTTGACTACCCATGCATAAAATCCAATTGCAATACATAAGATTTTTCTTAACTTTTACTCGTACAGTAAAATAACATAACGGATTAATGCAACATCATTTAGACACGGCAACATAAATGAAACAAAAATCCAGGTCAAAGAGGAAAATGATTACCGAAAACCTTCTAAAATTCTGGAAAGAGACTTATCAGCTTAAAAGCGCTAAAGGTCTTCAGGTTGTTATAAAAGGTATTGACCCTTGTCAATACCTTGACAATGAAATGAAAAGATGTCGCAATAACTATAAATATCTGAAAAAAAGTTGAGAAAACTGTATAGTTCTGTATTTTTTTGACAAAACAATATTGAAAATGTTACACTTTTTCTAGAAAAGAAAACGCGAGCGTTAAAAAATGCAGTAACTGTGGAGGTAACCATACTGCAAATAACAGGGGATGTTCTGTCTATACCGACTTTAAGCAGTCAATGACAAATAAATCATCAATTACCTTTAAGCAACCCCAGCAGCCAATCATAATTCGTACAAACAATTTTCCGCAGATAGGCTAGTCAACCAGCCACATAATCATGCAAAACCCCAAACAAGTTTCTTATGCTAATGTGATCAAAACCGATATACAAAACTTGAATCAAGAACCCAAGCCCCAAAATTCCAATCAAAATTTTAACAACCTTGAGGAAACTCTGCAGACTCTTGTTCAATCCATAAACACATTTAAGGCTTCTATGACTAACATGATTAGGAAAATTCTGAAAATACAATTACTTTTTCTATTTGTTTATTGTAGTATATAATTTCTGTATGTAAAATAAATAAAAAATTATAATATGTATGGTATAACAAACACAGAGGTTCGCTAACAAAAAACTTTTTTGAATAGTAAGTTACATACCACATCCCTAATTGTTACACTTTCATCATTGTCTGTGACTTCAATTATCGCGTGATGTCGAGATACATAACCAGCCTCAAGTACTCGAATGTTACTACTAGAGTGCCGTCCAATTGTACTTGTACCCACGCGCAATCGAACAGTATCACCAATAGCAATACGCTCCAACATCCATGAAGAATATCGTTTTCCAGCCATTGCAAGCCTTTAATAGCTCGTAACAAAATTCACAACTTGGATTATTATTATTTTGTCTTTATATAAATATCTATTACACATAAATATTATTATTGCTTGAATTTAATATTTGTTAACTTTCATTGTCATAAATTCATATATTTCATATGTTTACATTTTAATCCATTGAATTAATTCGCCTTAAGTTTGCTTATACTAACCCTGCCAGACTAAATGAATTCGCTTTGGGTTTTACTCATATTAAAATTGCCAGATACTTTTTTCGTTTATACTAGCTTATAGCGTTCTAATTTTTAGCACAGAATATAGTCATATCTGTGAGTTTTAGTGCTGAGTGAGAAAAATTCGAATATAAATTCCACGTTTTAAGGCTATGATTTCTTATCATACTCGATCGTACGATCGCAGGAAAATTCTATAAAAGTCTGACCGACAACAAAACCGCATATTATTATACAAGAATGGTTTTTATCACAGATATAATCGGTCGTATTCATAAAAAAGTTAAACAGATGCTCAAATAAATTTTAGGGAAAATTCGATAAAACTGTATTCATAAATGAATTTTGCGTTAAAATGTTCAAATGTTCCAATGGTTTCGTCTTTATATCTTCATGAACGCACTTTTATGTGTATATACGTAAAAAAGCATCGTGAACACTCAGTGGGTATAATAGTTTTAGCGCCGCCCATGCTTGCTTGCATGACTACATGTCCGCATTATTGGTGACTCATGGAGGGTTAAAGCAAACTGATTCCAATGGCATCATAGGTCTGGCAGCCTTACAACATGCATTCACATTCATTGTTGCCAGAAATGCAGATTTAACTTCATTTTGCAGATTTGTAGATTTTTGGCCTGAAAACGTAGATTTTTTACATTTTTAATAATAAAGTTACTTTTTGTACTTTCTCTCTTATATTTCAGGTGTATTCTGTGATTTCAGGTTTATGTTATAAAAATGGAATAACATCTTACACATGTTTTTAAATGTAGATATAAAGTGTTTGCGTTATGTAAGAAAATTAAGCGAAATTTTGAAAATATTATAAGAGTAGCTTTAGTGCAATTGATTTGATAAAATAAATAGTTCTGACATAATTTTCGAATTCTAATCTAGTTTATTAAATATATGATGATTTTACCACATTCATCATCAAATGTGGAGAGAATTTTCAGCCAGGTAAATTTGAAAAATACCGAAGTCCGAATATACCTACATGCATTATAAAAAAGGCGTGTAGGATATATAAGAGTTTGAAGATTTGGAAAACAAAGTGCAGATTTTGCAGGTTTTCTCATAAGAAATTCTTGAGTTTTGCAGATTTTACCTCTTAAAGTTCTGGCAACCCTGGTCACATTCAATATTGAATTCGCTCTGGTCATATGATTTTATTTACGTTAAGTGGCGGGAAAAATAATCATAATAAAAATCCAAAATAATTGCTTATAAGTTGAACTACTTCAAAAATAACAAACCTTTTTATTAATATTAATGTCTAAAAACGTGCGCTCTCGCGATTGGAATTTGGGAGAAAAGCATGAAAATAAAAAACATAAATTTCATAGTCTTGTAGATGACCAAAATAATGAAAAGTCTATTGTGGGCCCAAGTGAGAGCATATTACTGCCCGAAACCGAAGATAGTTTCTTCACAGATGCAAAGTTGGACAAAATTTTAGAATCTCATAATGAACAACGAACAAAAAATAGGGGCAACCGCCAACAGATTTATAACGATCAAACAGAAAACTGCTTGTTCACCGACATTTTGCAGGACCGTGAACAGCAAAGTAGTGGCGAAAATGTAGGCGGAACGCCGCTGACTCAAAATTTGCCTAATGCAGATATATTTGGAAACGATACGTTATTTTCTGAAATAAATGTTGATGAATTAGTAGCTTCCGGCAGTAGTCAATTTTCAGATAAAATAAAACAGTCAACCTCACAAAGCGTTAATACTGTTTTGAGTACAACAACAGAAGTTGCCATCAAAGACTTATTTGAAGAAGATTTTCCTATAGATGATGCATTACAATGTACGCAAAAATTTCTAAGCGATGTTGCTTTCAAAGTACCAGCCCCGATTGAAACCCAAAAGATTTTCAAGTTACCATTTGGTGGTTGTATACAAGGCACCCAGTATGAGACACGGGAAGAGATCCAAAACCGTACCACTCTTCCTTTAAACCAAACTTATACGGCGCAGGCTAATCGCACTGAACTACTACAACTGTCGAATATAAATTGGGATACGCAAATGTTTGACCAAGAAGTGAAAGAAGATTATCCTTGCAAAGGAGAATTTTATGGGCTGCCGGATAAAGTTAAAAAAATGATTTTCGATCATAAAGGCATACAAAGTTTATATGGTAAGAACAATTTAATAAAATTGGTTTATTTTTATGCTTTTAACAATTTTCTGTTTCAATAAAAGAATGGCAAGATGAATGCCTTAATCTACCAGCCATACGACAACGCAAAAATCTAATTTATGCCTTACCCACCAGTGGGGGCAAGACCTTGGTAGCCGAAATACTAATGTTACGTGAAGTCATCTGTCGCGAAAAAAATGTTCTTTTTATATTACCTTACGTGTCCATAGTACAAGAAAAGGTATATAATTTGTAGTTAAATTGTCTTAAATTATAATTTTGATTAAATCGCAGGTCGGCGCCATGTCACCTTTTGCTATGGGACTAGATTTTATTGTGGACGAATATACAGCTGGGAGAGGTAAATGCCCACCAGCACCCCGTAAGAAACGAAAAAGCATATATATAGCCTCAATAGAAAAAGGGGCAGTACTATTAGATAGCTTAATTGATGCCCAAAGAGCAAACGAAATTGGTCTGGTTGTTGTAGATGAATTGCACTTAATAGGTGAAAAAGGTAGAGGGGCGTATTTGGAAGCACTGCTTACGAAAATTATCTACTTAAATGGTAAAATTGCATTAACGATGGTCTTTCGTTTCAATAATGTATACATTTTATTTATTGGTTTTTTACAATCCGTGTTAGCAAATATTCAAATAGTCGGCATGAGTGCTACTATCGGTAATCTCCCAGAAATATCCCAGTTTCTCAAGGCTGATGTTTATACGCGTGGATTTCGTCCTGTAGAGCTTAAAGAGTATATTAAATGTGGCCGTGATATATTAGAAATAAATTTACAAGGCAAAACTCTAGAAGAAATATTTATTTACAGTCGTAGTGTAAACTTTAACGTAAGTACGCATTTACAGTATTAAGTAACATTTTATGTATTTATGTGTGTAGTTATTCACATTAGCCAATAAGGTTAAAACTAAATATATAAAAAGTAAATACCTGAGATTATTGGGTCTAGAAATAATTTATTAAAAAAGAAATCAATTGCTAAAATCAAAAAATTAACATCTACGTACATATGTACCTATATTTAATTATTTATATATTACTATTTCATCTACATAATTATATTCTTACAGATTACTAAACACTTTAATTAAAATATTTAAATAACATAAATTTAACCGAATTAAAACTAACATTAAAATTTAACAAAGGGAATAAGTTGTTACATAAATGTAAGCATCTTGCAATAGGATCATTATTCGCATAATTAGTCCTTAGACAGCTCTCCTCAAACATACGATTATTTCTTAAATCCCTGGGAGGACAATATAAGGTAAAATAATTTTTTAATTCTAGGCAATCAATCAATATTGTTAGATAAAATATTGTAAGCCAGCAATAGCAAGGAACAAGTTCTGCGATCATTATATTAACTTTTAAGCGATCTTAGTAAAAATTTTCTAAATACGTTCAATACGATCAGATGTACCTACATGATAGGGATTCCAGATAATAGAACAATATTCCAAAATACTGCGGATCAAACATATGTATAAATTTTTCAGGGTATATGCATTCTTAAAATCTCCTCGTATGAAACCAAGCATACAAATAAGCTTTAGAAACAATATAATCAGCATGCATAAAAAACTTAATTTACTATCAAAAATACGCCTAAATCCTTTACTTCAGCTACACGTATAATTGAGAGACCATTAATAGTATAAGCGAACTTAAATGGGCGTAATATATGAGTATAGGACACCGAAGAACATTTCGATGTATTATTATGTATATCATTTTTAGAACACCTGTCAGATCAGCTTGGAATTTATGGCAGTCTCCCAGATTGGATATACAAGAGTACAATTTTAAATCATCAGCGAATAACAAACATCTAGAAAACTTAAAAATTGATGGTAAATCATTGATAAAAAGTATAAAAAGTAATGGCCCAATATGTGTTCCCTGCGCAATAACAAAAAATGACGAGGAAGCGTTTCCGATTTTAACTATAATGAAACTTTTGAAAAAAAGTAATATATTATTTGAAAGGCCAAATTTATGAAGCCTTAGCAAAGTCTGTATATATAACATCACATTGTGATCTATTGCTGATGGGAAATAAAACCACTAACGTGGTCGACAAGTTTATCCTTTAAAATATTACCAAAAGTCTTCGCAAATGGACTCTGTTTAACTATAGGTCTATAATTAGTTATTACCTGATTTCAGGCAATAACGGGACCAAAAGGACCCAAGTGGTCTGGTTTCATGAAACTGGCGGCCTGTACAACCTAACCTATTACCTGATTTAAAAATTGGTACAATACAATAGAGTTTCCAACAATCTAAAAATTTACCATATATGAAACACATATTAAAAAGTTTCGTAATAGTCTCTGCAATGCTGTATTTTTTTTAAATATTGAGAGATATGAACCAACTGCGGATTTAGTATTGTTCTTTAAAGCATTTATCGCTTCGGAGACCTCGTTAACAGTTACGTCAAACTTAAATTCGCTATTGACGTTTTAAAGCAGATGATAATTAGAACTGTCGTAAGTATGTTTAACAAAAGGGCTCTCAATATATTTAGAAAAAAGGTCACATGTGTTAGAAATACTATCGGATTGCAAGGTATCATAATGCATATACTTTGGTAACCCATTGTAGTCCTTTTTGCTATTAATATAATGTCAAAAGGCGGAAGGGTTTGAATTTGATTTTCTTCTCAATTTCGAATATATACTGTTTATAAAGAAAGTTACGATAGAAGTTGTATTCATTAAGGGCCAAAAGAAATTTTGAGCGACATATATCACTATTAGAATTTCTAAACTGAGTATAAAATTTATTTTTAAGATTTTTAATTTTTTTTCTTTTTTTTAGCTTTTATTTATTTATTGAATCTTCACAATGTGAACTAACAATAAGTATTCAAATCTTAATACTAAATTCAAAAAATTAACTGAGTCTAGCCCATGCTAGACAAAAAGTTTTTTTTGCGCATATTGTATCGTTAAAATCACCTATTTAACGCTCTGATGTTGGCAAGGGTATCCCTTCTTCTCAACCGAGTGTGACCGTAAAATTAAGTATGTTTCGTGCAAGAGGGTTTGGAAGGTGTGCATGATAACAATGGTTCCTAAGCCAGGGAAGGATCACACGAAAGTAGAATCATACCGTCCAATAAGTCTACTGTCAACAATATCAAAACTTTTCGAAAAATTGCTAAAGGCGAAGTTGGATCCAATGCTTAATAAGGTTGAATGTATTCCCAATCACCAATTTGGTTTTGAAGCGAAACATGGCACCATTGAGCAAACACACAGGTTAGTTAATATCATAAGAAAGGCATTTGAAGATAAAAACTATTGCTCTGCCTTTTCATCGACGTCTCACAAGCTTTTGATAAAGTGTGGCACGATGGCTTACAGCATAAAGTTTAGCTTACCTGCAAACATACATAACCTTTTGGAAAGCTATTTACATTGTCGCCAATTTATAATAAAAGAAGGCGATTTCATAAGCCCCGCCCAGCCTATTGAAGCTGGAGTTCCCCAAGGCAGCATATTAGGGCCTATCTTATATTTGATCTACGCATCTGACATGCCGACAAGCACCAACATTCACACTTCAACATTTGCAGATGATACAGCATTCCTTAGCATACATAGTAACCACCAGCAAGCATCAATAAATTTGTAGGAACATATCAACAAACTAGAGAAATGGCTCAAGCTTTGGAAAATCAAGGTTAATGAACAAAAGTGTGCCCATGTTACATTCGCACTGCTTCTAGGAACATGCTCACCCATTACTATTAACAATAAAGTAATACCTCAACACAGTGAAGTCAAATACCTCGGTATTCATCTTGACCGTAGACTAACATGGAAGACTCACATCGAGGCAAAAGTAACGCAAATGAAATTGGAAGCAGTGCAAGTTAACTGACTAATCGACAGAAATTCGACCTTGAAGCTTGATTGTAAACTTTTGCTGTACAAGTCGATTCTGAAGCCAATATGGTGCTATGGGATTCAGTTTTGGGGCACAGCCTCAGCATCTAACATTGAAAAAATTCAAAGAAGTCAAAATAGAATTCTCCGTAGAATTACAGATGCTCCATGGCACGTTAAAAACTCACAAATCCACGCAGATCTTAACGTACCTTTTGTGAAATCGGAATTTGTGAAGTACGCGACAAGACTGGCAGGAATTTAATCACAATTTTTTTTAGTATTAAAATATGAATACTTATTGTCATTACATTTTTTATGTAGATTCAATAAATAAAATAATAAAGTATTGTATTGTATTAGTAACTATACAGTTGCAAATAAATTTACACAGTATAGGATGTACAGCATGGGCGGAGTAACGTAGACCTTATGCCCACGATGGTATTACCAGTATTTTTCTTGCGGCGCTGTGACTAACTGTACCGACCTATGCCTCACAAAAACTGTAAACTAATACAGTTAGTTGAGGTAGACAGTTAACCAATGAGAGTGAGACGCAAAACTCTCGAAGGCCAAACAACAACGACAAGCCTGACCGTACTTAAGAAATAATTACGATTCGCGAGAGCTGTTCCCCAGCCCAGAGCTGCTTTACGACTGATATTATTATATTAATATAATGTTTTGTGCTCTATCCTGTGCACAATTGCTTTTTACTGTCGTCGGTGTTTTCTTTATACATATGCATGTTCATTTCATGATACAATAATATACAGGTAGTGTCGAAACGGTGGCCCACATTTTTTTTTCTGTGATGATAACTATCTAAAGTTGTTTATATGTATTGTGCAAACATACACGCACACATTTTTTATTATTGTTTACATATTTAAAAAGTTTTTGAAAAAAAGTGTTCCAATAATACTTTTGAAACACAAAAATAGCTTCAAAACACAACAGAAAGCTTTCTGTTGATCTTTATTTATATATTTAATTTATTGCAAGAGTTTTAAATGCAAAAACTTATTGAAAAATTATTTGAAAAATAAAAACACGAAGAAAAATATGTATACGTTTGTTTTTTTATTTTCTTTTGTTCTCTTTGACAGTTATCAACACAAAGCAACAATAAAAAGCCATGTTGTTTTTTTTATTATTAGCTTGTTGTAGTTCCGCTTTTACCTGTTATATTAGTGCCTATTTCCACTATACAAAAAAATAAGATTGCAATTTTTCATTTTCTTCTTTGAACTTTCTTTGCCGTTTCTACTGTACAAGTATTATTGCTTACACTGAACTGATTTTAGCTTGAATAGTATACATACGAATATGAAAGTAAAACGAATTGCAAGTACATGCAAGTATGTACTCGTTTACTGGATGAGGTAAAATACCTCACCCCGTTCTCTAAAAGTTAATCAGTTCAGCAATAAGACTTGCATAGTGGAAACTGGGAATTATTGTACCATGGTTCATTTTTAATTTCTTTTGAATGCTTTTGCTATGTAATTCATTACGTTCGCCTACTAGGATTAAATATAGCAATTCCAAAAATAACTTTTAAAACTTTTGGCATGCCTAAAACTACTGGCCTTTTAGTCTTTTGTTCAGTATCGCGATTATTAGTCCGATCATAACATTTTATATACGCAGTGTGGGGTGCGTTACTCTGTTCTATCGTTACTACAATGGGTTTTGCTCTGACGAGATTAGGGATCTTGCTCCCGAAACGCGCACATTTTTACGTAGCACGCGTCTATCGCCCAGAGCTCATCCAATTGTGGTTGATTGCCCGAAGAATCGTACTACGCATTACAGAGAGAATTCGTCCTTTGGCCGTACGCTTCGTCTGTGGAACAAGTTGCCTGAAGAGTATTTCCTGTCTGTTATAACGTTGGAAGGTTCAAATCAAATGTTCACAAACACTACTCCCTCTTTCCCCCTCCTCATAACCTATTTTTCTAGTTCTGGTACAATGCACTGCATATGTAGGGGTCATCCCCTGACTACTGGTCCAAGTTAAAAAAAAACCTGTGTCCATGGCTCCGTAGAGGCTATATTTCTGTCTCGTAGTGAAAAACTATTAATTTTTTTTGTTTTGGATATCTTTCAAAAATTTCCAAAGTCTACTGATGATTAGGGGAGCTCCAATGAAATATCTACATATAGACAGCTGGGAAACATAGAAAACAAGCTGTTTAGTTTTTCAATTATTTAATTTTTGAGCTTCTTATATACATACTACATATGTATGGTCTTGTTTATAAAAATTATTTCATGCTTATTAAGCTTTTATTAGACAAACTTTGTATAGAAATTTGTATGTCATTTAATATATTTTATTTACAAAAGTATTTTCTTTCATATTAAGTGCTTTAAGAATTTATTTTGGCTTTACAGTATAGCGAAGCCGTGCTAAAATCTGATCCAGATCATTTAGCAGGTTTAGTAACAGAATGCGCTCCTAAAAACGGCTGCTTGATATTTTGCTCTTCGAGAAAAAATTGTGAAAACGTTGCTGTTTTATTAAGTCGCATTTTACCAAAGTAAGGTCGATAAAATTGAAACTTTTGGAAATTTCTTTAATATTTAATCCTGTTTTAGATCAAAATTTTTAGAATATCGTCAAAGCGAAAAAGACGATTTAATGGATGCGCTCGATAAAGTTTGTGGCATTTTAAGTCCGGTTTTAGCGCGTACCATTCCTTATGGCGTCGCATATCATCATTCTGGCCTTACCACTGATGAAAGAAAATTTATTGAAACTGCTTATCGCTTTGGTGTGTTGAGTGTGATATGTTGTACATCGACATTAGCGGCGGGTGTAAATTTACCGGCCAAACGTGTCATAATAAGAGCACCTTATGTGGGCGCTGAATTTATGACGTTGTGCAAATACAAGCAAATGATTGGTCGTGCGGGACGAGCTGGGTTGGGTGAGGCTGGCGAAAGTATATTGATAAGTTCGAGTCGTGACAATGTACGTGTGGGTGAAATGCTATTCTCGCCAATGGACAAGGCTTTAAGTTCACTGGACCATGAAGGGAAAATTGGTTTACAGGTATGTTTATCTAAATTTAAAAATGTTATGGGTGATACCAACCCGTATTGTCTGACTTTTTTAGGCTCTCATTCTTAGTGCAATTGGTTTGAGTTTGGCTTCTTGTCGTGCAGATCTGCATCGTTTGGTTCAAAGCACATTATTGGCAGTACAATCTAATCAGCTCGGCGTATCTGTCGAAACAATGGTGAAAGAAATTTTAATCGAAATGTTTAAAAACAAAGTTTTAAAGACCTCTGCCACTGATGCGAAAAAAGATGTTTCGGATATTTTAACTACCCAAGATCTTCAAAGCAAAAACTGTACCACCCTTCCAGAGCGTTCTGTCAAATTGCACAGCAATACCCCTTTTCAATTGACAACCATAGGCAAAGCGGCTTTTAAAGCTGGCATAGATTATCGTCGGGCTTATGCCATACACAATGAATTGGCCACTGCACAAAAACAACTGATACTTAGCAGTTATGTGCATTTACTTTATTTAGTTGTTTCCTTCAATTCGAATGCAATTGGAGATGAATTATTTCCGGCAGACGCCGCTATACTATTTCGAGCCTATGAGCAATTGGACGATGCTGCTCATAGCCTATTTAGACAATTAGGTATTACTGAAGCTCAGGCAGCGAAAATTGTTAAAAATATGTCCGTACAAGGACCAATGGAATTGAAATTAAATCGTTTATATAAAGTTTTAATATTATTGGATCTCATAAATGTTGTGCCATTGCCAACAGTTTCAGCTAAATATAATATTGAACGTGGCATGTTGCAAAATTTATCAAGCCAAGCTACGGCGGCCGCAAGTGCCATTGTACGTTTGTGTGACCAAATAGAGGAGTTTTGGTGCTTTAAGCCCCTATTTGAAACCATTGGTAAAAAGATGGATCGTTGTGGTACTTTGGAATTGGAACCCTTATTGGATTTACCAGCTGTGAAAATTGTAAGTAAAAATATTTATTTGTTTTCTTTCTAACTTATAGGAATTAGTTTGTTTGTGGCAGCTTATGACTCCACGTCGAGGGACAGGAGTCCCTCGTTTGAGTCCCCCCGAAATCCGTACCAACAGTTAAAATTGGAAAAACGGGGATCAGCCGGGCCTCCGGGAGATTCTGCCTTGCAAATCTCTCGGTGCTGATCATGGTTGAATTAGTTTCCCTAATAACGTTGATGCATGCCGGTTTTCGGGGTCTAACAACCCCCGAGGTGCTGTTGGCTTGCAACAAATATCTACACTGTAAGGAGCCAAGGGAGATGCTCCTAATGGGCTTCGGCCTACCAACTCATTGAGCTTTGTCTTCCATTGAATGTTAGAAAATTGTATACAGGAGGGATTAGAAGGTCCGAACTCTTAAGCGAAAAGTAAGAAATTGCTGAGAATTGCCAAGTACCGGCAATTCTCTTTCCCTTCTTATTCCCCTCACCGAAAGCTTCTATAAAGTCAAGAATTGCCCAACTAAAGTTGCTGTGTCTGACGTGGCCCTTACCAACAAAGCATGGGAAAGTGTTGTTGCTTTGCTTTTGTGTGTGTGCGGTGAAGAACGAAAAAACAAATATAAAAGACGAAGTTGTTAGTGTATTTTTCATTGCCAATGCTGAGCGAAGTATTAGCTAGAGCTTAGCTATAGCTAAGCACATTTACAAAAACAATTGAGTATTAAGCGCATACGGCTGCGCACACTTGCTGTAAACTGTTGCTTTCAGTTTTATGTATTGAAATACGAAATCGAAAAAATTCAAAACTGCGCAAAAGCAAAAGTTGAAAATACTTAAACACTGTTAAAAAGAGCAGGTTAGGCGGGCTTTCAAAGTTTAAAATGTAATTAGATATATATTTTGATATATAACGATAGCAGTATTTTACTTTACGACATCTCGAATTTTTCAAAATGTAGGCCAAAAATAATTCGACTCTATAAACAAAAATTTATACCCTTCTCTTTCAAAATTTTTCGCCAAAGAGTTGCTATTAAAACTACTTGTCAGTGAAGTCAAATGAACTTGTATATATCAAACCGCATATTACTTATTTTATAAAATTAAGGTTTCTTGTTGTGAGTATAAGTATGTATGCACATATTTAACAACAGAACAAATAAATTGATTAAATTTTGTTGTTTTTTTTATGTTATATTAAAAATTAAAAAATTTCCAAGAGCTAAATTATTTTACATAATTTTTCACGCGCTGGTCTCTCTGTTTTTATTTTGTAGTCAACAAAAATATAAATTATTTTAATTCAGCTGCGGCAAAAAACCAGCATGGACAACAACCTGCAGACGTGTCGTCTTGCTGCTGCCAAAATAAACGTTCGCATTTAAATGCCTGTGTTTTATATTTGACTAGTGAAGTCGGTTGCCTGCTGGCTTCAATGTGTTTAATGCTTCACTTTTGGCGAGACGCAATCGATTATAAATGTAATTTATATTGTACTTTATATAATAGTATGGTTTTCAAAAGGCAATCATAAAAAAATTTTCCACAAAATATTTAAAAACCCGAACGTTCTCCATCGCAGCTTCTGTAAACGATATTTTTCAAAACGATCGATTTCCATTACATACCCAAATACAAGGTGTCCGCCCGAAAAGTACACTCACTACACGCAGTAATTCCATTGTATTTCTGGCTGTATGCGACATGGCACCATCTTGTTGATTGATATCACATGTTAATGTGGCGTTAAAAAATGTTCAATCATATCACGATATCGCTCCCCATTCACAGTTACCCTTACGCCGTTTTAATTTTTAAAGAAGTAAGGTAATGATGTAAAAGGTGATGCAAAGGTGACTGTTGAATAATTTGATAGGTTTCCATTGCTCAGAACCAACTATTCTGTTTATTGATTATGATTTTTTCAGGAAAATCGATGATTGACTTTAATTTTGCTAAACCGATTAAAATACGTTGGCTTATCGAATATTTTTTCAAAATTAATTTGCCAAGTGTCTACTTCACAACTGCCAAATATGAACTGTCAAGACTAATGTTTAGCAAAATGGCGGAAAAACAAAGTAGTGTACCTACCTTGCACCCTGTATAAATTTTTATTTGGTGACATTGAGAAGCTAAAGAATTTGAAGAAGAAATTCATAAAAAAGTGATTTACAGGGCTGTTCTGCAAATCACTTTTTGTGAAAGTGATTTGAAATCACAAAAAAGGTGTTCCGCACACAAATTATTTTTGATTTTTGTGATTTTAAATCGGTTAGCTAACTTGCAATCAATTTGAAATCACATCCCAATTTTTGCAGGCACTTTATGATGAATTTTATAATTTATTACATTAATAAATAGCTTAATATGTTTTCTATTGATTATTTAAGTAAAATCATTTATTTTATACGAAATAATTCATTAAATTAAGAAAAAACTAGATACGCTCATTTTGTTGCAAAATATGTTGTATTATTTTGTGATTTGCTTTATTGGTTTATTTTATTTTACCTTTTATATTTATTAGAAGGAATTAACCTTATTTTGCAAATAATTCCACGAATAAAAAAATTCAACCTGAAAATAAAAATATCAGTAAATTGAACCAAAAAAACGGCAGTTTTTTGTGCTTTAGAAGAGTGTAAATCACATTGAAAATCACAAAAAGCAGAACAGGCACAAATCACATTTGTGCTTTTGAAACGGCATGTGCTTTGAAATCACGTGATTTTTAGAACAGGCCTGTTAGTATTTTTTATGCCTGAGCCTCTCAAAAAAGTAAAAAAAAAACTTACAAAAATGCGATCTATTTTGTAGAATTTTACACAGGAAAGTGTTAGAAAAAATATAATAATTGAAAAATACTTAACTTAATTGAAATTTAAATAATAGAACTATTAACAAGAAACATTTTGGATCTTGCATAAAACAAAATTAGCGCCTGCAAGAAAATATATATATGTATAATTGCAAATGGAATAATCACATCATTTCAAGATATACAGATGACATAAGTCGAATGCAAAGAAAGTAAAAATTGAGCCTATTTTAAAAACGTTAAGTTGCCAAAACCAAATAAACCATCAGCTAATAAATCATGAAGCTGTCTTCATTAGCAGTTAACACATGTCCAATCACATCACAAACTAATAAAAAAATTTAAATTTTTAGAATCGTGCAAAGCAGTTGTATGCAGCCGGTTTCAAAACGATTGAAGATATTGCGAAAACTCGGCCTATAGATTTGGTAAAATCTGTTGAACACTTGCCCATGAAAATTGCAAAAGAAATTATATCAGCAGCCAAGGTACTTCTTTGCAATTTATTATTCCATTAAATGCCAGTATTAATAGTTTTTTTCTAATTTATAGATAATACTAATGAAAAAACTCGATCACCTGGAGGAGGAGACAGAAGCTCTTAAAGTTTGTTTAAAGCCGGACAATCTTACTGATAGTTAAATAAAGAACGAACATCAAATTTTTGTTTTAAATTTTTAAGAATCGTGTTTTATTTTATTCATGTTTTTTTTCATTTGTTTCATTTTCAATTTAATTACATTGTGTTTCAAGTCTTCTAATTCTGAGTAATATGTTTTTCTTGTTTAAATATTTTCCTTTATAGAAAAATACTTTGTTCTAGTACAAATTCTAAAAATTATAGTTTAATATTTATGTATTTTTTAAGTTTTTGTGTAAATTTTGTTTATTTTCAATAACAAAAAAGAATTTCCTGATTAATTTCTTTCTAAAAATTTAATTAAAAGAAAAAAAAAAATCGAAACAAAAAAGTTAAAAATAAATCTTCAATTTCTATTTTTAATTTAAAAATATGCAGTTTTCTTTCTTATGCTTTTTCCAAGACAAGTATAATCCTGTCCTTATTGTTATTTGCTATCACGAAAATTGAGTATTGAGTAAAATTAAAAAAAGATTTATAAACTTAATTTTAATATGCTACAATTAAAAAAACAACTAAATGTAAGATGATTCAGCACACTTGAATTTTTTTTTCAATTAATTTGGAGAAGAAGGAAGTTTGTTTTTCGCTGCTGTATAGTTTTCATATTTCTTTAGTCCTGTACACAAAGTGATTTGAGAAATTTTATTATTAGCAGCAAATGTCTTATTAAATATTTGTTGTTTCTTTCATTGCAGGTTTATTTACAGTTGGGAAGGATATCTGAAATAAAAAAAATTAAAATAAAGGTTTAACATATTTTATGCAATTCAACTAAATGTTCAGGTTTTTTCTTTCTTAAGTTTTTTCCTTAAGAAGGATTTTTTACAATACAAATCTGCTGTGATCAATAATTTTGATTGAAGAAGACAAGAAAAATAATAATCAAATCTTTAGCTGGGGGACAATTAGCTGTTTCGTAGTCGCTACACTACTCATCAGCACCCACTGGGATTTGAACTCGGGTCATGACGTATCATGATCTACTGCTTTAACCACTAAGCCACCGAGCATTTAATTATTTTCTATCTATATTCATCTCATATTGAATCACATATGCATTTTGTTAATTGCCCACATTGTTTGTACATCGTTTGCTGTCTTAGAACTAGCGGTATTTCTTTTCACAAATTCTAATATGTGTCAAAACTGATTGCTGGACGACAGCACCTCGAAATACAGAAGTCAATTTGATTTACGTTAGTACTTGGCTCACCATGCTCATGTAGCTTCTAAAGCTAAGTCTAGACGATATGTTGAATCAACATATTTATGCTGAAAAATTGACTATTAGTGCCAACAAATCGTGTAGACAGCAAATTTTTTCAACATACGTACATATGTTGAAATTTATTTGATTAACATTTTTACTAATTTCAACAAATGTATGTTCACAATTTTAGCACATTTGTTCTACATTTGTTTTTTATTTATTTATTTATTTTTTTTTATATTGGACCAGTACTCAGAGGATGACCCCTACATATGCAGTGCATTATACCAGAACTAGAAAAATAGGTTATGAGGAGGGGGAAAGAGGGAGTAGTGTTTGTGAACATTTGATTTGAACCTTCCAACGTTATAACAGACAGGAAACAGGCAACTTGCTCCACAGACGAAGCGTGCGGCTGAAAAACGAGTTCTCTCTGTAATGCGTAGTACGATTCCCCGGGCAATCAACCACAAATGGATGAGCTCTAGACGATGAACGCGTGCTACGTAAAAATGTGCGAGTTTCGAGAACAAGATCCCTAATCTCGTCAGAGCAAAATCCATTGTACGATAGAACAGAGTAACGCACCCCACACTTCGTCGATGCTCCAGTGAATCAATAGAGTTGAATACCCTACTGTCACTCATGAGCTTCTTCACCCTCTCCTGCACACGATCGAGTAACCCCAAAATAGACTTTGAGGCACCGGCCCAAACATTCCATTTGTATTCCATTTTCGGTCGGATGTAGGTGGTATAAATAGTAAGGAGATCGGATGGAGTGAAGTACATCTTACATCGTTTCAAAAAACCGAGACACTTGAATGCTTCTTTAGAGACATGAAAAATGTGTTCAGTCCAGCGGACATCACACTGTATCTTCATTCCAAGAACATCAAGAGCATCCGATTCCTCAATATTTATACCATCCATGAGTACAGATGAAGCAGCATTTGCGGTCGTTTGTTTGTGCGTTAATAAGCAACATTGGGTCTTACCTGCGTTAAAGGTGACCCTGTTTTTACGACTCCATTCGGAGATTAATAGAAGATCACTATTCAGTGAATCGTTCATATTTAGCCTCTTGGCAGTGATCTCTGATAGGCTGGGCCTATGACCCAGCCTATCAGACGAGTGACAAATGCTGCTGTCATCTGCGAAAAAGTGGATAGGGTTGGAAGTTTGATAGAGAAGGTCGTTGAGGAAAATAAGAAATAGAGTAGGAGAAAGAACGGAGCCTTGCGGTTAACTGATATGTTGTTTGTTGAAAAGTAGCATATAAATTGAAATTTTATATATCATGTAGGTATGAAGTGTTGTCCGAATTGTAGTGTTTACAAATAGATTTGTTAATTTACATCTATACCAACTCTGATATAGGAACTGGGAGCAGCTTTTGTTTGTGCTGGTGTTAATAAGCAACAGCGTTCGTCTGATATTCATAAGCTTGTTGGAAAAGGAAAATATATAATAGATGGCAATTTTAATAACATAGCCCTGTTGGAGCTTAAGTTCTTACTGTTGACGTAGTAGTTTAAACGAAAAACAGAAAGCTTATAACATGGACTTAGTTTTTTCCAATGGTCAATACGTATGTAGGAGTACCTACAAGTTATTGCAGGAAATATTAAATGCTTGGTTTTCTCTAATAGCGCATTCACACCAACTCAAAATCTAGTAGATTTGAATTGAAATCTACAACGAAATCTAAGTATGTATATCGTTTACACCACCGTTTTTTGACATCTAGCAAGATTTCATTTGCTCAAAAATAATTTATGCATGCGGGTTTGACAATACAATATTATCAGAGACTGAATACACCAGCATTAAAGTGTATATTTTTGTGCCCAGAGACTGCATACACCAAATTATAGTTCAATTTTTGTTGCAGCGTAGTATTTTTAAGTACTTTTTGCAAGAAATCACAGTTGCATCGCTTAGTACTGAGTGGATTTCAGGAGATTTCGTCGAAATCTACTCATAAAGTAGATTTCATTTTATATGGGAAATCTTCTCAAGATCTACTAGATTTGGCTGGAAGCTCGAATGAGCAGATTTCGCTTTGGTGTCAATAGGCTATAATAAATTACCCCTATTCAAAATTTCCGACAGATTTGATTTACTGATTTGAGTTTACTGAGGCATCTGCCATTAGCTCTTAATGTTCGAAAATGGTATAAAAAGTGCAACTGCCGTGCCTGTACTAAAATACTATAATTTAAAGAAGAATAAAGTTTTACCCAACAGAAAATTATCCTTGATAAAAGAAAAGAACTCTTCCCGTATAGAATGGATAAAATATAGGACCTTAAACTTAATGTGTAGTCCAGTAAGCAAATTGCGTGAAATAATAGCAATTTCTAAAAATAATTAATTTTAAACAATTGGATTTTATTCACTATATTATTTTATACGTATGTATATACATATGTATACATATAATTAAGATAACTGAAAGAAACTTTCAGTTATAAAATATGAAAACAAATAAACAAAATTAAAAAAAAAATGTTTTAATTTATTTGACATTTTGAAACAAATGTTCAATAAACATACAAAACATCATACGAAATTCAACATATCATGTAGATATGAAAATTGTATGCTAGTTCATGTCAAGGCGAATTCATTTTACCAGGTGAAACTGGGATTACAATAAATACAACACTGCAAAAACAACATGTGTGTCAAAAAATTTTTATAAAAAGTATCCCAGTTGACAAAATCGTCCTAGACGACATTGTCTTTGAAGATTTGCACGATTTGTCCTCTTTTGTTTAGGAATTTATATTTGTGTTTAAATGAGCGACGCGATGGGCGACAATGTCTTCAATCTAGTCTTCAAATCGTTCAAGTAAAATATTTCATCAAAAGGGTTAACGGAACTCTAAAAAATACCACAAATTTATAAAATTTGAGTCTACATTTTTACTCAGTTCAATATTAACAGCAGTACGAGACCTATCGCCTGTACAATGTTTGTGTGAAATAAAAATATGTGTTATAGCTATAATTTCTAAATAAATTTAACATACCTTTTTCAATTCTACATGTATACAAATTATTATTTTTTAAATAATCGGTACCAAAAATATTGTTTATTCTTTTCTAATTAATTTGTTTACTTTTTTATACTATTTAAAAAAAATTTTAAAGATTTTTATGTTATTTTATTATTTCGCTGACAATTTGTTAGCATTCTCTACAAATTGTATTATGACATCATTAATAATTTTATAAAAATTTTCTAATGATTTAAAATAGAGTAATTTTTTTAAACGACATCGCAAGCTGAAAAAAATTAAAAAATTTCATTATATCACTATCACTGACGGCAGTTTCGTGACGTAGACAATCGTTGATGAAAAATTTTGTCAACGATTTGTTTGAGTTGTCGTCAACATGTCTTCCACGATTTTCTATTGTCTTGTGCCCATCGTTTAAGATGTCTTTAAGACTGCGCCAACTGTGATGTACATGCATACATACACTTACACACTTTACTTGCTGATACGTTTGTATATGAGCAAAACACCCTGTTGGAAAAGCAGTTAACCTTAAACTAACTCTAAGTTAACTATTCCTCAACTAGTGCTGAGTGACACTTGGATTACTTTTCAATGGAAGCAACTAACTATTTAAACATTGTGATGTCCTAGGGAGTAGTCAATTGTGCGACTTTACACTACTTTTCAACTAACTTACAGTTAACTTGCTAAATGTTAACTTCCAGCTAACTTTTTGAAGCTAGCAATATTTTTACTACTCTACCGTTGGCTGCAAGTAAGGTATTTTTCAGTCAACCATAAGTTTAAATCAACGAAAAGTTAATTGTTGACACTATAAGTGAAAAACAACTTTTTATATTTAGCTGACGCCTAACAATCATTCAAATGTAATATTTTTTTCGTAGTAAAATAAATTAGTCAATATTTTTAATTTTTCAAAAATAATTTAATAAAAATTTCATTTTTATATTACATATTACACTAAACAAATAATATTACATTGCATGTTGTAAAAAACTTAAAAATTTCAGAAATAATTTAAATAAATTATATTGCATCAAATGTTTGTTTTTTGGCGTATGCATTACGAGACCTTTAAAAAGGCTTCTTCATTCTTGTACTTTTAATTAGAATTAAAACAATATTAATATCTTTATTATTTGACATATGTACTTACATAAAAAAATTTATTTTAGAAAATTTCCACAGAATTGAAAAATTTATATGTATGTATCTATATCACGTAGTAGTATTAATAATAAAAACTGAAATGTACGGCGCCTACTAGGTGGCAAGATTGGAAATACATTTTTGCATTGTATACATGATAGCTTAAGATTCATAAACAATTAATTAAAAGTTGGCTATTTTTGTAGTCAGCTACTGATTATCCGACAGGGTAGAAACAGCTTTTGACACTTGATGTTTTACAAATAGAAAAAAAGTAGTACATCTGTTTTTTCAGTTTCACCTGGTAAAATGAATTCGCCTTGGTTCATGTGTTGAAAAATCATTTGCTGGCATATGTTGAATTAAAAAAAAAAAAAAAAAAAACTAAATTTTCAACATATCGTGTGGACGATTGTAATTTTTAATATGTTGATAGAGGCATTTCTTGTTAAATCGTAACTTATGAGTGTAAACATATATATGCTAATTCAACATATCGTCTAGACTTAGCTTAAGGTAAACACAGGTGGATATTTATTGGTACATATGTTTCTTGGTACATATATGTATTTAAAAAATCGCTTGTGGAAAATATCGGGCTTTATAATCCTGCAGATAATTCCTTAGATAGCTCGGATGCCAAAAAGCACCACAGCTGATAGCCCGATATGCTTGAAGATGACCAAGGCTTAACCTCAACCTTCAAGGTGTTTTTGTTAATTACAATTTTTTTTTTATTAAAATTAAATTTTAAAATTTTTTGATGAAAATATATAAAAACAAGTCAAATTTTATTTAGACGTTTCCAGTTCCACAGTTTGATAATACTTTTCACACTATAACCAAGTTCACTTATAGTTCACTTCATCATTTGCTTGTGATTGTGACTTTCAGTACACTAATTTTGTGACTTCAAATCGTATTCAAAAATGTGTCGTTGCACATCGGGGATTATTAGCACTCAAGCACAACATAAGTCATGCGGCTTCCTTCAGCAACTTACCCGTCTAATCTTCACTACTGGTTTCTTACATTGCGGGTGTCTTTTGCAAGACAACTGCATCCCGGTTATTAGTCCCCGAAAACCGGCATGTATCATAGTTATCAGGGGAACCAATTCCCTTTCCTGCAATTTTAGGTTTAAGCCACAGCCAGAACGTTACATCCAAGGTAGGCACCTCAACCCTTATCACCGTTCTACCTATTAACATTTGGTCAGGGTTGCAGAAGACCAACACAACATAAGTCATGCGGCTTTCTAGAGTTTTATTTGCTACAACAAACGTGGAACTCCTACCCACCTATGCTCCAGAAAGTAGAGTGCGCAGGTTTGGTGTACACCAAGCAATTTCTGACCCCCTAACATATCGCATTAAACGTCTGGAATTAGGAGCTACCAACGCTTTCCCGCGGTTGTGGGTCTAAGCATAGCTAAAACATCTCATTTAAGACATGTACCCCAGCGCCAGAAAGGTGTGTTACACGGAACATCCATGGGGTTATGCTGATCCCCACTCTGCCACTCAAATTTTGGAGTTTGAGGAGTTAAAGTATAACAATAGGGATAAGCTCGTCCCGGTTTCCAGCATTAAAAACACCATAGTTAATATCACGCTAAACCGAACCTGCTTTTCGAGGAGAATATGTTAGCAACAAGCTTTGGAGTTTCATGAAGAGTTTTTGGACTTTTTGGCAAGTTGCATTGTTGTGCTCTTAAGTTTCCTCTTTATAAATTCGCATTACAAATCGTTTGTTGTAATAATAACTGATCTGCACGTATTTTGAACAGTATGTATATATGTTAAATCTATCTGACACAAACTAGCAAATCGTATCGTGATCTACATTTACATCTTTAAGTGAACTCATTTATCATAAAACATTTTTGTTAAAAACTTACTTTTGTGTGCTTTTTAGTAAATTGTTCCTTGAAGATGGTTATTCCCCATTTTTAGGTAACCACAGCAAGCGACTTAGTATTCATAATCATCGTAGTAATTTGCGGCTATTCTCGAACCGATGTTCGTGCTCGTTCTGTGGTTATCAGTGCGACTTGTTTGTGGGGCTTGGGGAGAGATGATCGTGCGTCGGCGGATATCTGTTGAGGAAAAATATGAATCACTATTGAAATTGTTATTATTTGTTTGGGAATTTTCTTGATATTGATGTTGGGATGGAAGTTCTGGCTGTTGCTGAGATTGATGATAATTTTGAGAGTGGGTTAATTGAGGCTGAGACTGAGTTTGAAAAGATGGTGAATGCTCGGAAGAAGAGGAAGTAGAAGAAGAAGGTGATTGATTTTTATATACAAATGGTTCGGATGATGATAATGAAGATTTTGGAGAAGAAGAAGAAGAAGAAGAGGAGGAGGATGATGCCGAAGATATTGGAGATGAGTAAATATTCTGATACGGACGGTTGTTATTGTTATTTTCATGATGCTGATTTTGATGATAAAGATTTGTTTGATGCGGCGAAAGCGGTTTAAGCGTTGGATTTAAAGCATCATTAAGCGTAACATCGTAATCATTCTCGTAGAGCTCATCCAATGTAGCTTTACTAGATGGTTGCGGTTCTGGTCGTGGTTGTGACACTGGCAAAGCACTACGTGGTGGCAGTGTGGTACGTGTTCCAGAGTCACGTAACAAAGGAGCACCATGTTCAAGTAGATGTACACCGGAATTAGTAGAAAACATATCGAGCATACTACTGTCAGTAGTATGAGAATCGTGAGATTTATGAGCAATGCCAACCGGTTGTAGACCTCTTGGTAAATATGGGCTGCCACCACGTGATGGTAAAAATGGTCGTTTAACTACACGTACCGAAGCAGGACGGCTAGTGGGTAAACTATTTCTATTGGAGGCAGCCGGAACATCTTCAAGATCCTCAGAAACATCGGGATCAATTTCATCGCTATTGACTAAGGAAACAGCTTGAGCTGCCGGACTTCTCGAACGGTTAGGTATACTGGGTATTGGCTTGCGTCTGCCGGCTATCAAGCCACCACGTGCTCTTAAAGGCGTTTTGTGTTCCACCTCTGGATTTACTTCATCTGGTTCAACTTCCTCAGAAGGCTCTGGCACCCGTGGTTTTTTGGCACCTTTCCGTACACCGGGTCTAGGGCGCTTAATAGGACGTTCATCATAATCGTCGTCGACAAAATCAACATCGTCACGCAAAGGTGTACGATTACGAGTGCGGCCTGTAAGAGGATTTCTTCGGCGACTTGTACCACGACGTGCATAACGATCGTCGGCATCATAGTCTTCTTCTTCGTCTGTTGGCTGGATCTTTTTCTCTACCGTAGGTTTTCTGAGCGTTCTAGTAGGTTTTCGTCCTAAAACTCCTCGTTTATTGCCAGGAAATTCTTCCTCTTCATCGGCAACGTCATCTACAATTCTTTTTTTATTGTTATGACCACGATGAGAACGGGTATCATCGTATATTTCATCTTCATAATAGTCTTCATCTTCAGTATTCTGAGCAGATACTGGGGGTGCTGATGTTGTAGCGGTTCTTTGCACAGGATACTGGAATTTGCCTTTGGCATTTATTGGTACAGGTCTAGCAATTCGAGGTGGTGCTCTGGGACGTGCAAAAACAGAAGAGGGTGCTGCTTTAGGCGTAATAAATTCTTCTAATGGCTTTGGTGTGGTTTTGATTTTAGGTGGAACATCTTCGTCGGCAGCAGCTTCCTCCTGGTCTGGTATATGTGAATGAGGTTTAACATATTCATCTAAATCGTCCAAATCACTAGAGGGGGAGGCTGTTGTGGAACGTTTTTCATTTATACGTCTGCGACCATTTGTGCGACGTGGAGTATCGATCGGTTCAATGGGCTCTTCTACAGCAGCTTTACGCCGACCTGTTAAAGGACGATCATCACTGAAGCTACGTCTTTCATCAGCATTGGCACGGCCAGCAAAAACACTTGGTTTACGGCTGCTGATTTTACGTCTTTCAGCTGCGGCTGTAGGCTTGCTACGAGACTTTGGCTTATCAAAACTGCGGCGTTCAGTGTCATAGTCATCTTCTGGTTCAACTTCATCCCTTACACGATCACGATTATTAGCACGTCTATTTAAAATTAATATGATTTACAATTTTAGTTCGAAACTAAAATATTGCTAACTTTACCTGGGCTTTTCATCAGCAAAAGAACGTTTCTCTTCTTCGTAATCGTCTTCATATTCTGGTATGACAGGTTTTCGGTGACGTGGTCTCTGTTTACGTCTTCTGTTGGCACGTTCTTCATAATAATCCTCATCATATTCTTCATCCTCATAATAATAATCATCAATTGGTCGGCGGTTTGAAGGCCTTCTAAGGGGTCTTAGCGGTCTAACAGGACGTCTGCGCTGTGTGGGTGGCGGTTCTGTTGTAGTTGTTGTTGTAGAAGTAGTAGTAGTCGCCATGTATAGATCATCATTTCTTTAGTAATGAAAACAAAACATATAATTTTCCGATTAACGCTATCAGTAGGCATACTACTTACCTATTCCAATATTTTTGAGATCCTTCACAATCAACATCGGAAACAAAATGACAGATAAATGTTCTCTGATCAAAAGCCGTAAAATTCGCACACAGGAAATCGTGACGTATACCATAAACACAATGATGATAAACCTTTGAATATAATTTTTTTTAGAAAATATTATAAAATAAATCACATCGTTCGTTTTGCATACATGGGAATCTTTTTCTGTATGAGCAAACATTTTTTTTAGATAATTCTCAAGTGTTGGCAAAAATACAATAATAAATTTCTATGTCAAGATCAAGTTATTTTTAAGATTCTTAGCACTTAATAAAGTGCTTGTCGTTTTGAATTATGTGTAAATATGGTTAGAAGTTTTAAAGCTGAAATCATGTTTGAACTTCATACAAAGTTTCAAAATAACAAAAATTGTTGGGTGCAAAAATTGGTTTTAAATCTCAATATGTTGGTCATTGTTTTCAACTTAAGTACAAAATTATTCTGAGTCAATTATAACTTTTGTTTAGTTAGTCATAACATTAAACATTTTAGGGAAATATTTAAGAATTGAACTTACCTGACATTTGTATTCTATTGACGCATAGAAACCATCGTGCAAACCATCACATTTAAAGTGAATTTCATCATCAGCAGGCGTCGTTGCCAAAAACGGATAACTTGAAAGGTTGTAACTAAAATAAGAGCATAAATTAAGGGAATATTACGCTTCAGCTATTTTGAAATGTGATTTACCCTCTGAGTTCTCGTGGTAAATTTGGATCCCAGATATAATCAATTTGTGGTATGCCTGTCAATCTAGAGTCCTTTGTAGATGTTGCGTTGTCAGACTGATTGGGAATTGAAATAAAATTATATTTAAATATTGTAGCTTGTAATAAAATCATTTAGCTAAAAATATAAGTTTTAGCTTTACTCTGGATCACTATTTTGAGTTCGAAGTAACAATGAATCGCAACAAAAGCGTTAACAGTTACGCTTAAAGTCCCAAAAGAAAATTATAAATTGTCCCATTTAGTATACTTTTTCGAACTTTTTCCAATTTCAGCGATAAGTTCGCTGCAGTTAAATTCCTATATCCATAAATTGGTTGTTCGATAAATCAGTCAAAATTGGTTATATCAGGTGATTCTTCATGAGGTTTAAATAAACAAAATTAGTTTCAGAGTGAATATAAAATGTTTATTATCGGTCAAAAGATCCATTTATCGCATTTACTGTTTGAAAATGATGTCATAAAAATTTTGGCCATGACCGCGTCACACGGGAGGTCCTGTTTTGGGCGACTCGTTCGAGCATAGCGACTGGTACCTCTCGATACCAGTACTACATGGGCTGAAAAGTCCCAGTCCTAACACCTAGATGGCGCTAGTTTTATTGAAGTCACCTTTTTGCCAGTTAATACTAACTTTCAAAAGACAGCTGTTAAAATTTCATGATATTCTATTCATTAGTTTGTGTTTCAAAACAATAGATCAAAAACAATTTCGTGTTTTAATTTTACACTGCTTCCTGATGGGAAAAAATGCCGTTCAAGCGTAGCAATGTCCTGAAAAGTGTTATGAGGACTCCGCTCCATTAGAAACAACAATAAAACGTTGATTTGCTGACTTCAAACGTGGTCGTAGAGACAACGATGATGCAGAACGCAGTGGACGTCCAAAAGAGGCGGTAACACCAGAAAATATAAAAAGAATCCACAAAATCGTTTTGAATGATCCAAAAATGAAGTTGCGTGAGTTAGCTGACATCGTAAAGATATCAAAAGAACGTGTTGCCTTTATATTGCCTGAACATTTGACTATGAGAAAGCTTTGTTCAAAGTTCTCACTGTTGACCAAAAACAAGAACGTGTTAATGATTCTGAGCAGTGTTTGGTCATGTTTAAACGTAACAAACCGGAATTTTTGCGTCGATATGTGACAAAGAATGAAACATGTATCCATCACTTCACTTCGGAATCAAAACGATCGTGGACAGCAACTGGTAAACCTCATCTTAAGCGCCCGAAATCATAGCAATCGGCTGGAAAGGTTATGGCCCCGGTATTACGGGATGTGCGTGGTGGAAAAAAGCCAACGTTCCATGTCACGAGTCAATCAAAACAGTTCCAAACTACATGAATATAACTTCGAATTGCTTCCACATCCACCGTATTCGCCAGATTTGGCTCCTAGCGACCAGGAAAAAAATGCTCGCCGTTAAAATTTCGCACTAATGAAGAGGTTATCGCTTAAACTGAGGCCTATTTTGAAGCAAAAGAGAAATCGTTCTACAAAAGGGATATTGAAATGTTAGAGCGGCGTTGGAATGATTGCGTTGCTTTTGATGGAGATTGCGTTGAAAAATAAAACTAATTTTGAACCAAAAAAACTGTGTTTTCTTTGTTAGGCCTTTTCAGCACATGTGTTAATGTTAGGTAATAACGCGTCAATCATAGCTGGCTTATTCATGAAGACCTCAGACTATATATCTGCGGAGAAAATAATCCACCGTAAGGTGTGATGTCATACGATCTAGATAGCCAATTGACCGTGGCAAAACGTGAAATTAAGTGCTCACCAAAAAAATTTTACAACAAATCTATAATTTCACGTGCTTAATAGCTCATAGCGCCGACTTGTTGAAACCGCAGCTCATCGACACCATGAGCCTGAGTTTTAGGAAGTACACGGTCACTTCACATGCTGAGAACGATTGAAATTGATTCGCCATATTACTTACCTCTATGTGCTGGATATGGTCTAACTGGTCGAGTTTCATCTACGTACACTAAGGCATAATTTACGCATGATATTAGTAAAAGTGGTTTCAGTATGTCGAGAATGCGTCACATTCCACGAATGGCACATATAAAATTTCTCCTAGAACACTGTTTTTAGTAATACAGCTGCACAATTTGGAGACGCTGTTGACATGTGAGTCAAAGCAGTTTGACATGAGTCATGCGTTTTCTTTCAACAAAAAAAAAAAAAAAAAAAAAACCCTATTGAAAATGAAACCTCACGATGAATTACCCGATATGACAGAGTTTTAAATTCTTCGTAGACTTATGTACTGTTCATTGCCAGTTTGGGAACCATGCCAGGAGACTAGGCCTACTCTATAACGACTTCTGCGGAAGATGCCAAGACGAGGAAGAGGAGGAGGCGATTCTTCATCTCCTCGTAACATGACGACATTAAAGCATCCTTGTCTAAAATACCTAGGCTAGCGGAGCTTCAAAAGCCTATCTTGTCTGGCCTCGGTCAAACCGACCGCGCTAGCCTCTTTCATAAGAAGCAGCGGATGGCTAGTAAAGCTGCATGTAACACTACGCTAAGAGATTCCCACCTTTTCTTTCCATCCCCTTTCATCCATCTTCTGCACTCGTAACTTCCCCTAATTTCTTTCTTCACCTCACTATCCCACTTTTTCAGGCAAACACAAAGGGAACGACTTCAGGATCCAAGTGAGCTGGACAACCTAGGCTATTTCGGGGTATCCAGCGGCCTGCCTACCTAACCTAACCTATGTACTTTTCGTAGAACACAGACGAGCGACTTGTCTATAAAATTTATATGGAAAGCACAAGTTTTTTTATAAAAATTTTCTTAACAAGTCGCTCGTCTATATTCTATGAACAGCATATTAAGCAAAATAGATAGTTTAATAAATATATCGCAACAGTATCGTAAAAGTGTGATCCCAAAAACTCGCCATGTGAGACTAAAATGATGCGTTCATTAAGATCTTTGGTGATCTTGAGAAAACGATCTCAACTCCAGAGTTAAGAGTTGTTTTTCAACGAAAAAATAAAAGTTGAGATGAAACTCTTAAAAAGAGAGCTTTATTTAGCCGTCAAAACATAAAACTCATTTGATGACGGAAAAAAACTTATCGCCTTTTATTTCACGTTCAAAAATAAATGTTTAAGATGGATTTTTTTCATTTAAGCCACAATATAACTGTTATTAAACAACTTATTTGACATCACTTAAACTGTTACGGTCCTTGTTGTTTTTCATTATACGAGTATATCGCATATTTTCTTGCAAAGGGTATTTTATCTAGTAGTATAGAACTTTGAAATAAATGTAATAAATAAATTAAGATGAATAATGAATAAAATAAGGATGAATTTTTTAAATGTTGTCCTTAATCAATTCGGGCTTATGGGCGTAGACTAACAACTTCACATATCTCCACAGCAAGTTTCATGATCTTGGAGCCAATTCACGGGTACGAAACGTGAAACTAAGCTGTTGTTACCAAAGTTTTCCTTCAACAAGTCAGTTGTGGCACAAGCTGTGTGACATCTTGTGTCGCCTTGTTGAAACCAGAGCTCATGCACACCCCAGTTGTTAAATTAAAGAATGCAAAAGTCGGTAATCATGGCTCTATAGCGATCACCGTTGATTGTAACGTTTGGACTAGCATTTTTTTTTAAGTACGAACCAATGGTTCTACCAGCCGATAAAGCGCTCCAAAGAGTCGCGCTTTCTGGACGTAAGTATCTCAACATACGCTTAAAGATTGTCATCACTTAAAATTTTGCAGTTTTGTTTATTGACGTAGCCATTTAAACAAAATTGAGTTTCATCGGCAAAGAAACTCGCTTATAAAAATTGGGATCAACGACAATCTTGTTTTGGGCTCAGTGGCATAACTATGTTTCCCAGCTATCTATATGTCAACATTTCATAGGAACTACCCTAATCATCAGTAGACTTTGGAAATTTTTGAAAGATATTCTCAAACATTCAACTTTATATCCCAACAGTCTAAATAAATTGTTGAGAATTTAAAAAGAAAAATGTTCTAATAATTTATAATTATTTATTAAAATAGTTTTATATAGCGATTCAATTTTCTTAAATTTTATCATATACGAGTATGTTGGCTTTTAGGAATTGAGAAATTCGTTGAATATTTTCTTTGGTTGAGATGGATAGTTGTGAAAATGATTTACATCAGTACCTGCCTTGACGGCCTAACCTGATGGTGGACCAATTCTACGGAGTGAATTATTCACGATTCACCAGCGCCCCCCTGTAGCTTACCAGGCTCACACAGGTAGCAATTCTTGCCATATGTTTGCGGTCATATGAGCAACTTCTTGTTGAGATGGATAGAATGGATGTAGAATGTCGTTGAGAAAAAAAAACATTTAATGCAAAAAGGTTAAATTTTTGATTTAAAGAAATAAAACATTATTCGCTGAATTAAAAAATATTTTTACTGAATTGTTTGAAAATCCTGCAACAATTTATTAATGTGTCTACTGATGTTTTACATACAGGGTGGCTGACCAATTTTGCTGCATTAAGAAACTCAAATAACGTTTTGTAAAAGTTATGTAATTTATTTTTTAGTAATTAATTTGAAAAATAATACATATTAATTAAAGTTATTCATGAAGTTTTGAAAATAATTGAATTCAAAAGGTTTCCACCCTCGGTGACTTGTGCGAAATCTTATCGAAAAGTTATTCTTTACTACATGGAGTGTTGCAGCGGGAATTGTCTCAATTTCAGTTCGAATAGATTGCTTTAAATCATCCAAACTTGTTGGGTTTCTTTTGTAAATTTCTGGTTTACAATAACCCCATAAAAAATCAGGTGCAGTGAGGTCAGGAGAACTGAGAGGCCAACGGAACTTGAAATCAGTTTATTGGGAAATTTTTGCCTCAATTCTGTCGCGTGGCTATGTGACGAGTTGCCCCATCTTGTTGAAACCAAACAGTGTTGAAAGGGATTCTCTTTCGGCGTAGTTGTGGAACTCTTTCAACATCTTTAAGTAACGGTCTCCATTGACCGTAACAGTAAGACCGTTTTCTTCGAAAAATAAGGCCCGACAATGAACCTTGAAGAAACAGCACACCATACTGTGATGCGAAGTGGATGAAATTGCACGTGATGGAGTATTTATGGGTTAGAATTACTACATTTTCGAGAATTTTGTTTGTTAACGTTGCCGCTTAAATCAAAATGTGCCTCGTCAGACATAAACATGAAGTTCAAGGCGTTTTCAGCCTCTGTCACCATTTGAATGATCTTCTTACAAAATTCCAAGCAAATCGGGAAGTTTCTAGGGTTCAGTTTGTTTGTTAATTGAATCTTATGTGGAAATAATATTAAATCTTGGTGCAAAATTGTCTACTGTGACTGTCTGCTGACACCCATTTGAGCAGATAAGCTCCTTGTCGAAACTCTAGGATTGGATTGTACGGCAGCAGCTACAGCAGCGATAGCTTCCTACGTCTGAACTGAGGGTCCGCGATGATAAGGCCTTTTTGCGATTGTGCCACGCTCGGCTAAACTCTTCGCGAGCTTAATTATAGTCCATCTGCTAGAAGGAGTGTCAACAAACCTTCGCTTATATTCTCTTTGGACGGAAACAACGGACCCTAAAGCGTGAAAGCGTTACACCATCCAGCTTCGCAGATCAGCATTGAATCTATTTTGAAGATGACTAGCCATTATCATCACAAAGCAATTGCACATCATCAGCATAACAATAAATCCTACAAAACTTTACCTCCTTAAACAAATCGTTCATGTAAATCATAAATAGTAACGGACTCAAAATAGATCCCTGTGAAACACCGCGATAAGTATTTTGTATGGAGGACGTTTTGTTGCTGAAATGTGTCTTTTGTCAAGAAAAAAAAAACAAACTTAACCGCCGCTGAGCCAAGCTTAAACTGCTCGTTCAGTTTACGTTTTTTTTTTTGGTAGCAGCTTTCATCAGCCACCCTGTATATACATATATTTACACAATTTTTTTTTTTAGCTACAATTCATTAATATGTTTACAATCGTTAGTTAAAATTCTTTGTTTGTTAAATTTGAATTTTCCAAAGTTCTTTATAATTTGTTATTGAATTGTGTTGAGAACTTCAATAGGTTTTTATGTCAGAGTTTTGTTACATTTGTGTGGTATATTTTAAATTGTGTTAAGCTTTTATATTTGAAGAAGTAAAAATTGTTAAATTGGTTACGAACAGATAGTGTATTGCTTGTATTGGTACACTACATATATAAATAACACGTTTACAAAAGTATATCAAAATCACTCCAAAAATATAAAAATTTTTTAGACATTTCAATCGTTTGTGTTCTATAAACAACACATACTTTCTTTCTTAAAGAAATATAAAGAAGTGTTGCTAACGCACTACGATTGAAAAACAATAACTTCATAAAGTCAATGACTTCAAAGAATCAAAAATGAATGAAAAGTTATGGAAATGCCGGTACGTGAGGGAAGTTTTAATAAATCTACTTTCGCCTTAAAATAATATTTATAAAACTATTTTCACATAAATGGTGCTACAAAACTCCTAAAACGGTTATGTGTGTAAGTGGAACACAAAAATACAACGAATGTATAGAAAAAAAAATTAAAATATTCAACGAAAATCAAATAGAAAATTCATAAATTACTATAGAATTTGTGTTTGAAATAATGAAAACACTTTTAATTTCAAACGCTTTCAAACTAATAAAATGTGAATGAATTTTATGTGATAGAAATGAGTTTTTTAATGACAAACCTTTTCCTCCTTCGCTTCTGCTTCTACGTCCCCTTCAGCTGTTTCCGCACCATCTCCATTTGATAATGCTGAAGATGCCGGCGTTGTTGTTGATGTTGTTTTCGATGTTGCGGCAATGGAAACTTTTTTGAACGGTGCTACCGCATCAACATTGGCTACGACTAAAACTAATAAAGCTGAAAATAAACAAACAGTGAACAACATTTAACACAACCATTTACAGGCATCAAACAAAATTTGCGAATCCAAAAAATAGAAAAAAAATATTTAATGAAAAGGTTGATTGAAATAATAGAGATGTTGGGTGATTAATGTCAAAGTTTGAAAATATCACATTGAACTTGACTTGTAACTGCCAGCTCAAATTAATTTGTTTTGCTTGAATTTTTTTAATGGTGTAATTTTTTCAAGGCTAGAAATTTTCATTATTGATAAAACCGCTCAATAGATATTTGGAAGATTTTGATTGTTGCTGTCACGCGACATTCCCCTTCAACAAGTTTTCTCAATAACAAGTTTTAGTAAACGCTTTGCGATTTTGAAAATTGTTTTCAAATGATACACTGGATAATAATAGTACCTACTACATATTATATAGTTTTAATTTTTTTTTTCAAACTCAAATTTGTCAAAACATCTGCACGTTAATAGTATCGCTGTCAGCATAAGATTTTTCAAATAATTTTTTTAGCTTCACTTGTATATTTGTTTGTATGTTTGTAACACTCGAATTCCCTGTTATATACAGTGTGTACTTTTGATATTCTGTTATAGAAGATAGTGTTACCGCTTTAGTGCGAAAATTTAAGTTTTCGTCTTACTTCCGGGTTGGTCCTAGGAAAGTGTGGGATTTTTGGTGGTTCCTGAAGCCGATTTTGGGAATTCCCATAAAACGGAGAACTGATTCGCCACTAACCATTTCGGAACCGAGTTTTCATTATCAGTGTGCGTTTTTGGCGTGGAACATGTATTTGAATTTTTAATTGTCATTTTGAACGCGGTTATACGGGTAATTATACGTTTTTTTGTCGATATTTACCGATTTTCGGCACTTTTTGCAGTTTTTTTTCCTTTTGTCGAGCTTTCACGCTTTTTGTGCACCGTATTAGCACTCGACGTTTCCTGCCGGTCTTTAGTGGCTGAATAGCTGATATCTACACGACAGGAGCGGTTATTATCACTTGTAATTTTGTATGTGTATATATTTGTAACGTTCACAACCACTGTCGTATGATTGATAATTTATAAGTAGAGATGAAAACATTACTACTCATACGCGTACATGTTTTTATATCACATCAAACTAATGGCGTTTTCTTTTCTAGAAAAAGTGTAGCATTTTCAATATTGTTTTGCTAAAAAAATACAGAAGTATACAGTTCTCTCAACTTTTTTTCAAATATTTATAGTTATTGTGACATTTTCTTTTCATCTCAATAAAACTTTAATTTTAAAACTTATATTTTAAGAAAAAAAGTGCAGCATAAATGCAAAACTTTTTCAGAAAAAAATCGGCATAGTACAGTTCAAAAAAACTAAAAAATAACACGCTTCGATAAACACACAATATTTTTTTATGAATAAGGTCATAATAAATAAAAGCTGGACAGATTGAGCTGAGATTTGGCATGCAGGTAGATGTTATGATGTAGGCAGCCGCTAAGAATTTAATTAATTCTACTCCCAAGGGAATAAAATAGGGAATGAAAGTTTATATGAAACTTCATCAATTTTAAATCGATCTGGGTGAGATTTTGCATGCATAAAGTTAAAAACTATACTTAATTATTAATAATACTTCTTAACTCGAGTGAAGCCGCGGGCGAAAGTTAGTTATCTATGTAACCAGATAATTATCCGTATAACGTATTCCGAGTTTTTTATTTTTTTTATTTGGAATTTGCAAAATGGGATTCTAGAATCATCAAAATTCCCCACTTCCCCGAAAATAATATAACTTCAATTTTCGCACTAAATCGAGTGACCGTTAATACCGAGTTTTCCGAGTTTTTTTTCGGTTTCAGGAAACCTCAAAATTCTAACAATAACACTAGCATTTTTCGCTTATTTTCCAAACTTATTTAAGCTTATTTTTATAACTAATTCTTATTTTTTAATTTGAAATCATTGCGTGGTTTTATTTTTTTTTTTAAATATATGTATTTATTTCCATTTTATTCATGTTCATTAATTAACCAATCACACTCGAATTTCCGCGTAACAGATGTTGTGACGTCAATTGCCTTTTGCAATTAAAAGTAAAGTGTATTGATATTGATGTATCAAATACAATTAAAGTATAATTTAACAGAGCCAATTACAGATTACTTATATAATTTTTTGTTTCCGATTACAAAATTGCTGACCAATGGACATTGTCTAAATGTGATATTACCCGTTCTGGAAAGTTTAAAACAGTTGCAGCTAAAATCGGTATTGTATAGCTCGTGACATCGTTTTGTAAAAACCACATGTGGTCAAATTCATAATAAACGTCGTAATGAGTCGTAAGATAGGCCAAATTGCAGAGATTGCTGTGGAATCGAAACATTCAGTTTATCCGCCATATTTGCACTAACTGATGATACACAAGCCTGACGTCATCTTGAATGCTTTCAGTATCTTCAATAATCTTGACGCACAGACTACAGAATTTTTCGCACAATTAATTTTAAAAAGCACCAAAAACGGTGCGAATGCACCGAGTTGACAAATCTGATGATTGTATACATTTTTGACGTATCAATATTTGGCAAACGATAAAAAAGTAAAAAAACTTTGGCAAAGTATAAAAACCACCGCATCAATTTTTAAGAAAGTTTTAAATACTACGGATGTGATTGGGTAAACAACCGGTATACTCGCGCAGATCTCTAACACTTACAATAATGCACGCTGCTGTTAACGTCTTTGTTACTGTTCGATCTACTTTCAATGGCTGTAAACTTCCTCTCTGATGGTTGAGTGATATTATTATTGATGTTGCATGTTTATTAATATTTTCTTAACAATCGTTTTTGCAATATGTGTATCTGATGATTGATTTCTAGTATTTATAAATTAAAATTATTGATAACATCAATAGGTTATTGTAAAAATCTCTTCTTAATTGTACATTTGTGTAAGAAACAACTCATAAGACTTCTTTTTCATAAATTTCAATGAAAATGATAAGACTTGTATGATAAAAATATGTTTTGAATTGATTTTGAAAGAATAGCTACATGTATATTTTATTGTCTTGTTTTAGCTTGCCCGTTTAATACCTGCTGTTATGAACATCCATCGTTTATAATTCCTCATTTTAGATCCCCTCTTCGGCCAAAAAAGAAATATTCACACAAACACCTTAAAAGAAAAAAAGGCATAAAAACAAAATTATTTAACAACGTTTTTTTTATTGATTGATTCAATATTTATGTAGAAATAAAAAGTTAACGGTGTCAATAATATAAAAAAATATTGAAATACAGACATCAACTGTGATTATGTTCATTAAGTTATTGCCAAAAAAAAAGGATTTCCAAAAAAGTCAATGATCTTTAAATTATTTTGCCTAAAATATTAAAGAAAAGCAAATATTTACTCGCCAGTAAATATTCTTTTGTTTGCGGCATTTTGTAGATGGTGTTAAAAAAATCTGCTTCTTTGTTTGTTTTCAACACATTTATATTTTACTTATTTGCTTAGCAGCTACAGCAATTAACCCATTGACAAACGACGAAAACTTTGTGCGTTCCTAGAAATTGTTTCACAATTAATTGGTTAAAAGGTAGCAACTTTTAAACAACAGCAGTATAGAAAACACTTGAAAGTTTTTACACATTTTCAGCAAACTAAAGAATTGAATTTGTCGCCATTGTGCAGCAAAGTGCTGGCAATAATAAGGAATCGACAACTGGAAAGTGACACAATAGTTAGTATAATGTGTTTCATTATTAAACAATATTTTAAAAATAATGAAAACATGGTTGCCAACTTTTCGAGCAAAATCATTCGAAGTTATTTATTTTTTTTTTACATTTATTTATTTATTGAATCTTCCAAATATGAACTAACAATAAGTATTCAAATCTTAATACTAAATATAAAAAGTTATTTAAGTCCAGCCAATGCTAGACAAAAAAATTTTATTTTTCGCGAATAATATCGGTAGAATCACCTATTTAACGTTCTGATGGCGGCAAGGGTATTCCTTCTTCTCAGCCGAGAGTGGCCGACAAAATTAAATATGTTGCGTGGAGCAGGATTTGGATGAAGTCCCAGTTTACTGATATACCTTGTCGCATACTTAGAGAATTCGTCTTTTACCTGCGGATCACACAGATCCGTGTGAGTTCGTGAGTTTCTTACGTACCATGGGGCTGCAGTAATCGTTCGAAGAATTTGGTTTTGTCGTCTTTGAGTTTGTGCAATGTTTGATTCTAAGCTATGAAACACATTTTCACTTTGATAGCTATTTTAAGCGCCAAAACTGCCGCTTTTGTGGTTCTGAAAACACACAAGTAATAACGGAGAACAAATGCATTCACAACGTGTCACTGCTCAATTAATTACATTTCCAGGTCATGTAGTCGCTTCGGTGATACAAATAGCCCCCCAGATCTTGTGATTTGGAACCATTAGATTGCTTCTTATCGGGTTATTTGTAATCGCAGGTTCAAAAAGTCCACTGTCACCCATGCGTTAATTCAAAATCAACGACATTTATACAAAATGGTGATGGAAAGTTTCGACAAGCGAGTGCGCATATGCATACAAAGCCGTGGAAGTATTTGTCCGATGTGTTACTCCATAAATAACACTAACTTATGTACTTTATGCTTGAATAAAAAAATAACAATAAATAGGCTGCTTTAGGCCACACAACGGGACCAGCAGTCAACCTAACCTAATTAACACCAATAGAAATTCTGACAAATCCATAAACAGGCAGTTCGGAAACTTCTTAGCCTATCAATGAAACAGAATAGTTAGTTTTTTAAAAATATTTTTATTTTTCAACATAATGTCCAGAAACTTCAATACACTTAGTCCAACGCTCTTCTAGCAATTCTATCCCTTGATTAAAATAGTTTTCCTCAAGGTCTTCAAAATACTGGTTTACAACTGTAATTGCATCTTCATTTGAAGTAAAACGCTTGCCAGCAAGGATTTTTTTTAGATTTGGGAAAAGGCAAATGGGAGAATAAGGTGGGTGATCAAGCAACTGGTACTTTAATTCGTTGATTTTAGCCATTGTTAAAACACTCTTGTGCGCTGGTGCGTTGTCTTGATGAAAAATTATTTTTTCGTGTTGTAAGCCAGGACGTTTTTCTACATTTAATTGATCCAAAAGGTTGCAATAGTACTCTGAATTTATTGTTTTACCTTTTTGCAGATAGTCAATCAATAAATTACCTTTGAAGTCCCCAAAAACCGTTGCCATAACCGTACCAGCCGATTGAATTGTTTTTGGCTCATTTGGGGCACTTCCTCCAGCTTCAGTCCATTGTTTGGATTGTTCTTTTGTCTCTGGAGTATAGTGGTAGATCCATATCTCATCAACAGTTATGAAACGACGCTTAAAATCCAATTTTATTTCGCTTAAAACGATCCAAACAAGCTTGAGAAATGTTCATTCTTATGCGTTTTTGGTCGACTGTTAACAAATGCGGCACCCATCATGCAAAAACCTTTTTCGTCTGTAGTTCTTTATGCAAAATTAAATGGACTCGATCATTTGACATGCCCATGATATTAGATATTTCACGCACTTTTATTCGTCGCTCATTTAATACCATGTCATGCACTTTGGCTACGATTTCTGTTGTTGTTGCTGTTTTGGACGTCCACTACGTGGTTCATCTTCAATGCTTCTACGACCACGTTTTAATTCAGCAACTCAATTTTTTATTGTTGGATATGAAGGAGCACTTTCACCTAAGACATTCACCACATCATTATGAATTTCTTGTCGCGATAAACCTTTTTTTATGTAAATATTTAATGACACCACGCATTTCTAATTTTTCCATTGTAAAAAAATCGTGGATGCGTCTTTTGTGAACACCTGTTTCTAAATGAAGGAGTTACCAGATCGAAACAAAATTTAACATGTGTTCATAGGAGAGATCGAAGTTTCCAAAACAGTCAACTTTTTTCTGTTTATACCGCGCTTTTTGTGCTAGGCTAAGAAGCTTTCGAACCACCCTCGTAAGTATACAAACTAATACAAACATTCTCCTGAGCTTTATAGCCACTTTAGCAATAACAACAGAGTGCTTGCGTTCGCAATCTAAGCTAAAGGAAATTCATTTCTATGCGAACGATGTGTCCAAACTCAATTACAATACATAATCACACACGAACGTATAATAACGAGATAGTTAAACACAAATTCATTCGAATGTGAGAAATTAGTTTTCTTTCGCATGCATTTTCTTTCGAGATTGGTACATAGAATGTTAGTATACGAGCACTTTACTACGTACGAGTAATGTCCTCAGCTAAAATGGCCATTAATTGTTAAGTATATTTCTATTTTAAAGTGGAATTGCTAAAGCATTCCCTAAATATATCCATAAAGAGTTCTTTACTCAAAGCAACATATCTCTTATTAAATATTATTTTCTTTATATCACACGTGGTGTTTGCCTTTTGCAAGTACCTGGTTGGAAACACGCGACTTATTTTTAGTAACAAACATACATCTTAATATGTAGGCATCTTCTTTTTAAATTTGGAAATGTTAAATTTTTCTTTAATTTTATTGCATCTTAGGAAGGTTTTACTTAAAATATCACTTCAACAAAGTGAGAAAAATTCTTAAAACCTGAACAACAGTTATTAAGCGTTAATCTTTTTTTATTTCATGCGAAAAATCTTCATATGCCCAAAAAAATTTCTTAATTTCAGAAAAATTATCTTAAAATATTTTTCTTAACCAGAAGTTTCTATAATACCAGCATGCAGTCTGAAAATTTTGTATAAAAATCACAATTCATTTGTTTGTGATATGCCAATTCGATTATTTGTGATATGGCAACATCACAAGTTTTTTTTTCTTTTTATAAAACTCAAAAATAATGTTTGTTAATTATTACAAACGGATGATTATTCTAACGTAACAATAATATAAAAATAAAAATGTTAGTAAAAGTACAGTAAGAAATCCATTTAAGATTGCCTCAGTTATTGTTTTAATGGACTGCTTCAATTTGGTCACATTTCTTGGTTTCGTTTGCTTCAGCTTTACATAACTCGATAAAAAAAAGTCCAGTGTATTCAGTTCAGCTGACCTTAATAGCCTGTGGAAAGTGTAGTTGGGAGTTTACGTTGAAGCATCGCCATAACTGTTCTGACAATGTGTGCAGTTGCTTCATTTTGCTGGCACCAGATGCAGTTACAACACAACCGTTTAAAAGTTGTTACATTTTACACCCTGCAAATGTAACTATCGGCCATGTCACAAAATTCACTTCCGTTCCGGAATGGAATTGAATCGGTTTTTTAATTCTTCAAAAAAACGAAAATTTAATACTTTATCGGAATGAAATCAGTTCTATAAGATAATACTAGTTTCATTCTTGCAATTAGAAATGATTTCAATCCGAAAATTCTTTTAGTTTTTCGTTTTTTGAAGAAGTAAAAAAATAATTCAATTCCGTTTCCGAACGGAATTAGGCTCTGTGACATGGCTGTATATACATTTATATATATGTAGAGTACAAAAGGTTCGGAACCAATAGGTAAACAACTACATGTGAAAGATGTCGAACTTATTGAATTGTGATACCGGGCCTCATAAATCTTAATTTTAAGAAACGTATCTTCAAATCTTATTTTACTTGTAAATTCTTCAAAATTAAAGTAAAATCTTCGTTCTGGCAACGCTGCTTGCAACAGTAGTGAACTAAATACTATTATTACACTCTCATAATGGGTTAAGCAACTTCTTGTAGTGACAATTTTGTTTGTTGCTGGTGGTGATTTGCTTTTTTTTCAAATTTATAATGTGATCATTTGTAGTATTGAATGGTATAGTACGAGTATGTGATGTGTAATTGTGTTTTGCATATTTAATTAGTTTTTTATTTTAAATTTTCATCATGCTTATTCGAGTTCTTTATTATTTTTTTGTGTTAAAGGTGATTTTTGTTGCAATAAACCGCAACAAATTGTTGAATTTTGTGGAATTACTTATATTTTCTTTGTTTCAGACGAAAGAACATTAATAAAACTATATAAAGTTATGTAAAAGAATTTTATTGTGCTAAAGCAGTTATTTAAGAAGTTGTTTTTTTTTTCTTCTGTTTTTTTTTTTTTTTTGACAGCAGGTGACTAATTTCGAAGCGGGAATTTTTTTATATAAGTTAATTTTAAACAATCACTTTTTACCTTTAATGAAGTTATATAGAGAATATCTAAATAACAAAATTATAAGAAATAATTGTGTAAAAAATCAACTACAAAACAGCAAATTTATATTATGGTTACATACTTAAAAAAAATGAAAGTATATTATAAAAAACGTACTTTACAAAGTACGCTAAACTAATATTGGAAGAAAATAGAAAAAAAATTTTTATAAAATTAAAAGAACTTAATTTTTGTATTTTAAAATCTTGATAATCTTTTATAAAAAACCAGCTTTAAAAATCTTAATTTTCTTCGATATTTCGCTAAAAAAATTTTAGTATTCTCAGTAAAAATAAAAGTACTTTTTGTATTAAATGTTTAAAGAATGTTTAGTTAAATTAATGGATAATTATAGAAAAAATATACCTTTTTGATAAAGTGGGACTGAAAATGGATCTTTCAGAAAAAGCTAACTTTCAAAATCTGTCTCGCTCGCTCATTTTTCCATGAAATTAAGAACCTACCAAGCAGCATTGTCAACTCGGTGCATTTCGCACCGTTTTTGGTGCTTTTTAAAATTATTTGTGCGAAAAATTCTCTAGTCGGTGCGGAGGGCGCTTTTTTTACATTTTCGGTGCGTTTTTTAAATTTCGGTGGCACAAAATCAAACTCAACTCAACTTTTTGTTTTAATATAATAAAAAAGTTTAATCACTATCGTAAAAAAGAAACATTTCGTTTGTAAAATTTGCTGCTTTTAGAGAGTGTTTTGCTATTAAACGATCAAGCCATGTTTGTCAAATATTGCAAATATTGTTCTCTGAACAGTGAAGTTCGTATTTATGATGGCTCGTGAATTCGTTACGGTATTAGTAATTATTAAATTACCAAATTATTAAATAAATGATAAATTTTGCATTAAATATTGAGTATGGTAAATTTCACCTTCTATTTGTTATAATTCTGGCAAATTTTCATATATTTCAATAAATTATATTAAAGACACCGTTTACGAAAACACAAATGAAATGTACACTGTGTTTGACAGAATTGCTATTAATAGAATTCGAAGGCTTGTGCTGCGATTCTGTAAATTTTATTGATCCGATAATCGTAACTTATTTCGACAGTAATTGTTGTATGCTCCTATAATAAATTTTGGTGACGTTAAGCAGCTGTATTTTATTTTGTATCCCTGATAATAGGCACTAAAAGTAACAGCTGATTTCGGTCGATAGAAAATATAATTAAATGATATTGCATAATAATAAATTTGATAAAATATCGCTATAATTATAAAAATGGTAATATTATGTTAATAAAACTAACAGAGTCGTACTAGAGACCAACTTTGACGAATACGAATTCTAGCTATTGAACAAATGTGATGGGATGCCATCATGCGGTGCTATCAGTCTCAGTTTGATTGCATAATAGCCGCTTAAAAAGCTGTATCATTATCATGTTATTAGTGTAAAAATATTGTACTTCTTAAAATACAAAATGTGTTTTTAAAAATGAAAGGAAAAAATTCAAAGTTCGGTGCGTTTTTGTTGAAATAACGCGCTTTTTTCACCATTTTGGTGCGTTTTGAAATTTCAAAGTTGACAACGCTGCTACCAAGCGCTTGTACGAATAAAAAACATTTGAATTAAGTAAAATGGGTTAGCAAAAATCCGGTTACTTGAGGTTTTTATTTTATTACTCGTTTTTTTTTTTAAGTAAGAAAGTAACAAGTGTTGTATCAGTTTACAATCCTGGAAGGTCTCAATGATTACCATGATTCCCAAGCCAGGGAAGGATCTGACAAAGGTAGAATCATATAGACCAATAAGTCTTTTACCAACAATTTCAAAACTATTCGAAAAATTGTTAATGGCGAAGTTGAGTCCAATATTGAACAAAGTGGGATGTATCCCTGATCATCAATTTGGTTTTCGGGCTAAACATAGCACCATAGAACAAACGCACAGACTAGTCAGTGTCATAAGACAGACCTTTGAAGAGAAGAAGTATTGCTCAGCTCTATTCATTGGTATTTCTCAAGCTTTTGATAAAGTGTGGCACGACGGCTTAATGCACAAAATAAAGTTAAACTTGCCTGCAAATACACACAAGCTTCTGGAAAGCTACTTATATGGGCGGAAATTTGTTATCAGAGAAGGCGACTTTATAAGCCCAACTCAGCCAATCAAGGCAGGAGTTCCCCAAGGCAGCATACTGGGGCCTACTTTATATTTGATTTACGCCTCTGACATGCCAACGACATCCGGAATCCACACTTCTACCTTTGCAGATGACACAGCGTTTTTGAGTGTTCATGAAAACCACCAATTAGTTTCACGAAATTTACAGGAATATATTTCAATATTAGAGAAATGGCTAAAACTTTGGAATATCAAAGTTAATGAACTGAAATGTACTCATGTCACATTCACTCTGTGTAAGCAAACATGTGCGCCTATCCAAATAAACAACTCACCTATTCCGCAGCACAGTGAAGTCAAGTACCTTGGTATACACCTCGACCGTAGGCTAACGTGGAAGTCTCACATTGAAGCAAAAGTCACTCAGTTAAAATTAAAAGCAGCGCAGCTAAATTGGCTTATGGGCAGAAACTCGACTTTGAAGTTGGATTGCAAACTTCTGCTATACAATGCAATTCTAAAACCTGTATGGTGCTACGGAATTCAATTATGGGGCACCGCCTCAGCGTCAAATATTGAAAAAATTCAAAGGCGACAAAACCAAATTCTTCGAACGATTACTGCAGCTATATGGTACGTAAAAAACTCACGAATTCATAAAGATCTGAGTGTTCCGCTGGTAAAAGAGGAATTTTCTAAGTACGCGACAAGGTATGTCAGTAAACTGGAACTTCATCCAAACCCTCTTGCGCGCAATATACTTAATTTTGGCAGCCACACTCGGCTTAAAAGAAGGGATACCACTGCCACCATCAGATTGCTCAATAGGTGATTTTACCGAAATAACTCCCGCAAATAAAACTTTTTGTCTGGCATTGGCCGGACTTAAGTAAAAAGCACATTTTTTAATTTTAAATTTGGTATTAAGATTCAATAAATAAAAAAATGCTTAAAAAAAAAAAATTTACAATCCTGATTAAATGTGCGAACATTTAATAGTACTTGCCAAGGGACTTTAGTACATTTTTAAAAGCGGTCTTTTCAAAGTGGACAAATTATGACAATTAATACTGCATTTTAGAAAACTTAAACATATTTTTTTTTGCAAAAAAGCCTTTTGAAAACATTTAAAAAAGTAACTCTAAAAAGCTCCGTTTAAAAAAGTATCTCTTAAAATAAACCTTTTAATAAAGCACCTATTGAAAGAAGTAGCTCTTTAAAAATGTAGCTCCTTCGAAAAGCATTTTTGAAAAAATATCTTTGAAAAAGTAATTTTTAAAAAACTCATGTTCCTGAAAATTTATGTTTTTTTTTTTGAAAGCTTATGTTTTTGAACGATACTTTCGAAAAATATCTTTTAAAAATTTTAAAAAAATAATCTAATCTTTTAAAACATTATGATTTGTTTCCTTTAACAAAATACCTTTTAAAAAAGTACTTTTTGAAAAGTACGTTTTAGAAAAGCGTGTTTTTAAAAGTTCCGTTTAAGAAAGAGACTCCTGGAAAATTATACACTACGAAAAAAGTATTTTTATCTAAAAAATTTTCAGAAAAGTACTTTTTAAAAAGTATCTTGCATCGTAGATAAAATATATTACTTTACAGTCTTTCTTTTGAAAATAAATAGTAAGCGTAAAATCCACCATTAAAAAGTACAATAGCAAACATTTTAAAAAATTACCTTAGAAAAATAGTCCTCATAAAAAAAAGAAAAAATCTAGTAAAAATTACGTAAAAAAATTGTTTTTCAACCAATTGCGTTTTTGTTCACTATTTCAACATTTATAGTTACCAATAAAAAATTATAAATAGCTTGTTTTCTATGTTTCCCAGCTATCTATATGTCGACATTTCATAGGAAATACCCTAATAATCAGTAGACTTTGGAAATTTTTGAAAGATATTCTCAAACATTCAACTTTAATTATATCCCAACAATCTAAATAAATTGTTGAGAATTTTTGTTCTCTGCTTTTCGATACTTTCAAAAAACAAATCGTAGCAACCAGCGGTTGTTCATTTGTTTGAAAGATGTAAAGAAATGTTAGAGACGTGTGTAAATGAAAAAGCTTGTTTTTTGTGTTTTGACGGATATTATTAGAGCATTTTTCTTTTTAAATTCTCAACAATTTATTTAGATTGTTGGGATATAAAGTTGAATGTTTGAGAATATCTTTCAAAAATTTCCAAAGTCTACTGATGATTAGGGTAGCTCCTATGAAATCTCGATATATAGATAGCTGGGAAACATAGAAAACAAGCTATTTATAAATTTTTATTGTTTTTCAAGAGTATCTTTCAAAGTAATAACTTCCTAAAAATTTCTAATTAGTCAATGAAAATTCTTTTCAAAAGAAATATCTTTTTAAAAAGGAATACCCTAAATACGTGTCTAATTTATTAATTAATTCCATCAATGCCACTTAAAAATTTAGTTTTAGTATAAAAAAATCATTAAAAAATGGCGTTTTTAAAAAATACCTACAAACACTTTTAGATCTTTTTACCTAAAACAACGTTCTTTTAAAATGCTTTCTTTGAAAAAAAAATCTTGCAATGGAAAGTATTGAAAGCGTTTTATTATATTATTTCTCAGCCATTCACCAGAAACACATTGACATCCGATTTTTCTGTTGCCGCTCAATTTTATCTCACTGTTTTCCGTTTCTGGTCGAATGGTTTAATTAAACAATATTAATTATACTTACTCGTACATATAAAACTAAATAATAATAGTGAAAGAAAAATATCGATTTTCTTTCAATGACACATAAACTTTTATAACAAGTTCAATCAAATTAAATTGATTTTACAATTTTCAAATATTTATAAACATATTTACAGCAATGAAAATAATTATCCAATAGCAACAAAAATAAAATAGTAATTCATTGATTATTTCGATTAATATTAATATTTATTATACAATAATACAAATGCATTACAAAAAAAGTGAAAAACGAATAAACTAAGTTGGATTTAATAGCCCTATTCACAATCTTATGTAAATTTTACTTTACACTAACAAAATATATAAAAATGCACTTGCTCCTTTTATGCGCATGTGTAGGCAGGCGCATAATGAATCACCCTATGGTACGATGTAATAGCTTTTGTGAACTAGACAGCTAAAGAGTACAAACAGTCAAAGAGTGGAGTGCTCCGCATGCAGAGCCATTCTCAATCTCAAGAACGAAGATGACGATATTGAGTCGTAAATCATCATGAACATCGAGTCGCATGTTCATTTAAAGGATTACGTCAATAAATAAAATCTTCGTTTCTGGGATACTGAAAATCCGCGTGTGATGTATGAAAAGCCTTTACATCGACTCAAGGCTTCTGTGTGGTGCGGTGTTCACATCGTAGAATTGATTGGACCGTATTTGTTTGAGGACGCCATCGGCAACACAAGTATTGTTGTTGGCGAACATTAAAAGGCCACCGGAATTGAATGAGGAGGGCGGTTTCAACAAGACACACAGCAGGAGCCACAATGGATATTGCGAAGAATGCGTTTCTTGGTCGCGTGAGCTTACGCATAATCCCAGACTTCTTTCTTTGAGGCTGTTCGAAGTCGCTTTTATGCCCACAAGGTCCAGACAATCGCAGTCCTTAAAGAGAACATATTCGACAGGAATAAAGAATACAGAAATATTACGGAAAGTTATGCAAAATGCGACAAAACGGGTACAAATATATAAACACTGGCGGCAACCATTTGGCTGACATCATTTTTTCGAATTAACAGTAAAAATTGTACAAGTCCAAAAGAAGATTTCCAGTACTCAAAAATTTTTTTTTTCGCTTACTTATAGAAATGCGTTGTACCAAACCACAAATAGTGGTTTGTTAATTTTTCATCTTGGGCTAGTGTTCAGCGGATTCCCCTTTCTTATATACCAAAACTAGGAAAATGGGTTATAAGGAGGAGAAAAGAGGGAGTAGTTTTTGTAAACGTTTGACTTTAACTTTACAACTTTATATGTGCCAGGGAAGACATCTGCAGTCACGGCGAACCGTGCGACTGAAAAACGTATGCTCTCTGTAATGCGTTGCTTGTGGATTCACTTGACCATAAACCGTTAAACTCTGGAGGCTGCACGTGTGTTACATAAAAATATGAAAGTTTCGGAAATAAGATCCATAATGGCGTCAGAGCAAAATTCTTTGTAATTACAATAGAACAAAGTAACGCACGCCACACTGCAATGAGTCAATATAGTTGGATACCCTACTATCCCCGATGAGTTACTTCGCTCACACTTGCACAGGATCAAGTAATACGAAAATATACTTCCATTTTTGTCGAATATAGCAAATTTTATAAATAGTAAGGAGATCGGATGGAGGTTTTAAAAATTCTATTCACTTGAATGTTTCTTTAGAGACATGATAAATGTGGTCAGCCCAGTGAACATCATACTGAATTTTCACTCCAAGAACTTTAAGAGCATCCGATTCCGCAATATGTATACCATCAATGAGTACAGATGAAGCAGCATTCACGATCATGCGTTTGTGCGTTAATAAATTAAACTGGGTCTATTTTTACGATCAAGATTATACCTGGGTGTCATAAGAAAGACTTTTGAGGACAAGAAGTATTGCTCAGCTCGATTCATTGACGTTTCCCAAGACTATTCGACCTTATATTTACGATACCATTCGGGGATTATACCGGCTGTCCGCTGGTAAGGTATACAACTTTGGCTTGCCGCCATTTTGGTAAACATTAGTCTTGACAGTTCATATTTGGCAGTCGTAAAGTAGACAGGTGGGAAATTTATTATGGAAATGGGAAACCCTAAAATTATTCATCAGTCACCTTTGCATCCATTAAGAGCGACAGTTTGGCGTGTAATTTGGTGAGGAGAAATCATTGGACTTTACTTCTTTGAAAAAGAAAACGGCGTAACGGTAACTGTGAGTGGGGAGCGATATCGTGATATGGTTGAAAACTTTTTAACGCTACAACTGCATGCTTTGGGCTTGATTAGCGAAATACCTCAAAAAAAAAAAAAAACTAATACAGTTAGTTGAGGTAGACAGTCAACCAAAGAGAGTGAGTGAGACGCAAAACTCTCGAAGGCCAAACAACAACGACAAGCCTGACCGCACTTATAACTCTCCAATAATAATCAATGACAATGCCGTCGGCTTCGTAAATTCCACATTAAACTTGGACATAGTTTTTAATAACAAACTCACATTCACACTGTTGCTCGCAGAGTTTACAGTAAGTTGCGTACACTATGGGCAGTAAAGGATTTTACCCCCTTTAACATACGCATGCTCCTCGCAAAAACTTATCTACTGCCATCACTTTTATACGGCTGCGAGATTTACGCAAATTGTGATGCAACGGATCTACACTAACTTAAAGTAGTGTACAATATTATTGCTCGCTATATATTTCAAAAAAGTCGGCAGGACCGAATTTCGGAATATTCCTTTAGGATATTTAATTTAACTTTTAAAAATCTTCTTAAACATAAACGCCTTATTTTCTTGCATAAAATAATAAGTTCCCTACAACCACCATATCTATTCAACAAAATTATTTTCGCCAGATCTCAGCGTGGTAAGAACATAATTCGGCAAAAACATAAGAGTCTTCTTTTCCAGCGATAATTTTTAATTTACTCTACCAGTCTTTGGAATTTCCTGCCAAATACTACTCAACAGATTGGCAACGCAAATTTATTTAAAAAGGAGTTGTTCAAATATTTTAATCGTTAAACTTTGCTTCCCACTGTAGCTTATAGCTTATAATACTTTATACATACGAGGGCGGTTCGGAAACTTCTTAGCCTAGCACAAAAAGCGCGGTATAAACAGAAAAAAGTTAAAGTCTGCTATGAACACATGTTAAATTTTGTTTCGATCTGGTAACTCCTTCATATAGAAACAGGTGTTCACAAAAGACGCATCCGCGATTTTTTTACAATGGAAAAATTAGAAATGCGTGGTGTCATTAAATATTTATCGGGTCAAGAAATTCATAATGATATGGTGAATGTGTTAGGTGAAACTGCTCCTTCATATGCAACAGTAAAAAATTGGGTTGCGGAATTTAAACGTGGTCGTACAAGCATTGAAGATGAACCACGTAGTGGACGTTCAAAAACAGCAACAACAACAGAAATTGTAGCCAAAGTGCATGATATGGTATTAAATGATCGACGAATAAAAGTGCATGAAATAGCTAATAGAATGGTCATCTCAAATGATCGAGTCCATTTAATTTTGCATGAAGAACTACAGATGAAAAAGCTTTCTGCAAGATGGGTGCCGCATTTGTTAACATTCGACCAAAAACGCATAAGAATAAACATTTCTCAAGCTTGTTTGGATCGTTTTAAGCGAAATAAAATAGATTTTAAGCGTCGTTTCATAACTGTTGATGAAACATGGATCCAACAATATATTCCAGAAACAAAAGAACAATCCAAACAATGGACTGAAGCTGGAGGAAGTGCCCCAAAGAAGGCAAAACCAATTCAATCGGCTGGTAAGGCTATGGCAACGGTTTTTTTTTTTGGACTTCAAAGGTATTTTATTAATTGACTATCTGCAAAAGGACAAAATAATAAATTCAGAGTACTATTGCAACCTTTTGGATCAATTAAATGTACAAAATCGAGAAAAACGTTCTGGCTTACAACACAAAAAAATTATTTTTCATCAAGACAACGCACCATAGCACAAGAGTGTTTTAACAATGGCTAAAATCAACGAATTAAAGTACGAGTTGCTTGACCACCCACCTTATTTTACTGATTTAGCTCCCAGTGACTTTTATCTGTTCCCAAATCTAAAAAAAATTCCTTGCTGGCAAACGTTTTACCTCAAATGAAGATGCAATTACATTTGTAAACCACTATTTTGAAGACCGTAAGGAAAACTATTTTAATCAAGGTATGGAATTGCTAGAAAAGCGTTGGACTAAGTGTATTATTATATTGAAATAAATTATATTGAGAAATAAAAACATTTTTGAAAAACTAACTATTCTCTTGCATTGATAGGCTAAGAAGTTTCCGAACGCCCTCGTACATACATATCCACATATACTGTCTGTGTGAATGAAACTTTTGTTGTACTTATTATCTTCAATGATTTATGTGATCGAATGTGTAAACTAGTATTTTGCAACTCGTATTTTTGAAATCTTCTATCTTTTAAAATGTCTTTTATCTTTTAAAGTGCAACTTTTTTCGATACTTTAAAACTCCTGCTTCCAAATTTTTATAAATTATGTATTCTAAATTATTGTTATTTTATTATTATTATTAGCTGTTCTCCAGCACAGAGCTGCTTTACGACTGTAATCAAAAATTATAAGCAACAAACCTTCCCGGTGGACGCGTTTTGTTTGCCTTATGCGTACATAACTCCTAGTTATGACATTTAGACGACAAAGCTGATCAATCAGAAAGGCCGTTTACAATCCACAGCATACGCTTCCAATTGCATTAACTTGCAATCCCAAATGCACATAATTGTGTACATGGCTGATATAAAATATATTTAACATTATCATCAACTATAAAAACATATTAAATAAAATAAACTTTTCAATACTTTCATTTTCTTTTTTTTGTTGATTACAATGCATTGTTACGTGAAATTCAAATAAAGACAATGCAATGCCAAAAAAGTTATGAAACTTACATGGATGGTGAGACTTAAAGTTATTTAACATTGCTTGTTAAATAAATAAACGACCTTTTTCAAATGAGGCAGGCTTTGACATGAGACACTTGCCATAAAGTCAAGCACCTGGGTTTTTGTTTGTTTTTTCGAACAATGTCTAATAAAAATATGCCGGTGTGTCATCAATATACTAGATTCATGGTATAGTTATCATATATTTGTATGTATGTGTATAATGAAAAAGTTAGAAGCACTTTAAAGAAAGTATATTTTAAAAGGATATGTGAACAAATTTTACCGTAAACAAACTATCTTTAAAAAAAAAAACATTTAAAAAAGTGACTCTTTAAACAGTAGTTTTTAAAAAGGTGCATTTAGAAAAAGTTCTTTAAATGAACATTTGAAAAAAGTACATATTAAAAACTATGTACCATAACCATAGTTAACAACAAAGTGCACTTTTGTTTTAAACAAGTTAAATTTTAACAACCACAGTCATAGAAACCCTCATACCTGTAACGTACTTTAACATCAACACAATTACAAATGTCTTCATTTTTTACCCAATGACACTTTTCAACTATCAAGCATTATATCAGTTGTTTTAATTATCATTAGCAGCGATTGCAACAATTATTTCGGCTATGAATTGTATTCTAAACAAAATTGAAATAACTTACTTTTATTTATCGTGAGGTGGTCCGAATTGGAAGATATGGATGTGGACGAAATGTGGTGGCGATGTCTATTGACCGCCAAGATTATGTGAAAGAAAAGGTGTACTTGTCTAAGCTAGTAAGAATTCAAAGGCTAAAGGATGAGATAATTCTGTACATTAACGGCATAAAACCTCTGTTTTCAATTAAGCCTGAGCGTCATCCATGAGATGGAGGTGCGCCACTAATGCCGTGACGGCCATTTGTCCGATATTTTTCTCCATACATAATTGAACCATACCGATATTATCATAATAAAAAGAAATGATAATGATTCCTAAATAATTTATTTTTTATTCAAAATCAACACCGGACCTTAAAATTCAACCAACCTTTATACAAATCACCCATTATTTTGTTTATATTTTTAATACAATTTAAAACCATCTTGAAATATTTATAAAAAGTGTTTTTATGTTGGCAGAACAAAACAATAGAATAGCAGGTAAAACGATAAACTAAAAATAAAATTATGAGTAAATGCAGACGTAAAAATATTTGGCATTTAAAAATCTTCATTACACAACTTTCAATACGAATGCCAGCAAAAACAATCTAACAAACAAACAAGTTAATTACAATAAACTATCTGGTAAACTCTTGAAACCGAAACTGATTTTTAATTGTAAATACTCGTAAAATAATGTATGTATTCACATACTCGTATGTATATCAAATACTTTTTCTTTTCAATTTTCATACTCTTCAAATGCCAATAACTGTTTTAAAAACTGCTTCTTTATGTATTGGTTAATAAGAGTTTGTGAATGGCTTTAAGAAAAAGAGATAAAAATAATTGATTAACCTACTTTTGTTGCAACGGATTTAAATACCGTTATAATTTTTGTCATGATCTTTTCTTTTTTTTTTTTGCGGAAATTGATACATACATAGTATATGTAAGTTAATATGTGTTTTAAAGTAATAAAACTCTTTATATAAAACGTATGCAAGTTTTCTTTCGTTTTTGCAATTATGGATTTAATAGGGATTGGCTTTTTTTATTTTTAAATTAAAGCTTTAGTTTATTGAATATGGGCCAAATTTTGGGTGGTCCAACCATAATGCACGATGTTAATTGTAAGTTTCGCAATATCTTCGAAACAAATGCACGAATATCAAATCCTATAAATTGTTGCAATTGTTTGTGAGGTGTTCAAAGTTTCTAGTACAGACTAGGTTTAACAGGCTATCAACTAGGGTAATCGATTATTCGACTTTTTTCTAAAATCGATATTCGGTTAATGATTATATTATCATAAAGAAAAAATCGGTTAATAGGGATTTTTACACTACAATAATAAAAAATACAATTGTTAATGAAATAGTGTACTTGAAAAAATTAAAGTAATTCTCATGTTTGGACTGATGCCTCAAACACTATTTTGGGGTTACTCGACCGTGTGCGGAGAGGGTGAGGAAGCTCATCGGTGACAGTAAGGTATCCAACTCTATTGACTCACTGGAGCATCGACGCAGTGTGGAGTGTGTTACTCTGTTCTATCGTTACTACAATGGATTTTGCTCTTGTTCCCTAAACTCGCACATTTTTACGTAGCTGATCTATTTGTTGTCGATTACCCGGGGAATCGTACTACGCGTTACAGAGAGAATTCATTTTTCATCCATACGCTTCGTCTGTGAAATAAGTTGCATGCAGACGTGTTTCCTATCTGTTATAACGTTGGAAAGTTCAATTCAAATGTTGCAAAGCACTACTCCCTCTTTTCCCCTCCTCCCAAGCTTTTTTCGTAGTTCCGGTACAATGCACTGCATATGTAGGGGTCATCCCCTGAGTACTGGTCCAGGATAAAAAAAAAATAATTCACAACAACAACAAAATGGAAAAAAAGCTTAACCCGTCTGCATTCCTTTGGTTAAATTGACCCAATTTAATTTAGAAAAATACCCTTTTTTCTCTAATAATGATACAGGTTTATCATGAAGTTTTTATTTATCCTAAATGTAAATATGAATAACAATTTAGCAATAAAATGATAAAAAAAATTTTTATGTATAAATCATTAATAAGTGAACTTTTAGTTGTTATATACATATGTACGATATTAACTGACTAGTTGTGAGTTCGAGTCCAACTTCAGTTAAGAGGATTATTTTTAATTATGACAATAATTGTTGTGAAACAATAAGACCAAAGGAGATCAGAAAAAATAACTGTATACCATATAGCTGAGGGAGGATAGCTGTTTCGCAGTCGCTACACTAATCATCTGCACACACTGGGACTCGAACTCGGGATCATATGAACATGATGTATTTTTAATACGGCCTCTTAAGCATTTTCATTATTCTTATGCCTATGATAGACGTTACTACAAATCGTACGACAAATCGTACAAGTATGAAATTAGTAACGTGTATCATGCTGTCGTACTTGTGAAGTATACTTTGTAGTACGAAAATCAAAAAGTTTTGATTTTCGTGGGCGGAGCTTTCATAAGTATGAAAATAAGTATCGTGTATCATGCTGTAGTACAGCGAAATTTGTTTTATGAAGAGCAGATTTCATGTGTTGGATATTTTATTTGAAATATAAAAACTATTTAAGTTCTTGTAAAATTTTCTAGCTAAAGATCGCTGTTTTGTTGCTTTTTATAAAATAAAGTTTAACAATTTTATATATTTCGCTAATAGTTTGTTAAAATTTAATTTTATAATATTTTAATTTTGCCTAAAAATGCTAACAAACTGTTAGCGAAATATCGAAAATATAAAATTGCTAAACCTATTTAATAAAAAGAAACAACAAAACAACGATCATTAGCTGGAAAAATTTAGAAGAAATTACTATAAACAAATTCATATAATACGAACATTGATTTGCCGGTGTGTATACTGCCTTTAAAATATTTCTTTCAAATGAAATAGTATGAGTTGTAGTAACGTGTATCTGAAAACGGTACTACAACTCATACTTCGTTAAGTACGAAAATAAGTATCGTCTCTCACCCACATTACGTTAACGTTTGCCACATATAAAAAAAAAATATGTAAAAAAATTGTCGTTTTCCATCAAGTATACAAAAAAATTTTTATTTATATACACTTATAGTCTTGTTGGGACAATGTGACTCAGAAAATGAAAGAAAAATTTAGTTTTTCTATACTTGCATATTCTAATCTTAACTTCAAATATTCACATATTAATGTAACAAGAATAGTTGCATGTACGAGTATTAGAGTTTTCTATAAATTCGAAATCTGAATCTCCTCTTACAAAGCGAAAGATACTTTAATACATAAATTTCGTTTTTGTCGCTTTAGTGTATTTACCTCTAAAACCGCTTTTGCGGATTCTTCAATTGCAAATGCAATAATGACTGACTTATTGGTTCTTTACACAATACTTAAATAATACACAACTTTATTTACATTTAGTACTACTGTATACTAAAACAGTCTTGCTTACTTTCTGACTTACGACTGTTTTGTACAAAGCTTAAAAAAAAAGTGACTCGTTGCCGCCGACCTGCCTGCTATTTATACGTCTTTATCATTTTCTACAATCGTCATGATCTTTCTAGTGATTCGTGATTCTATTCTCAAATGTACAAATGTAAATCTTACGCATATACACATTCATACATATGCTTGCGAACAATAAGTAAGTGACAACAACAAACAATAAGAAACGAAATACCAAGAATGCCAGCATAACAACAACATGTAGTTGATTTCCTTGGAATTTTGCGTAAATCATGTATGTTTGTTTGTTTGTGTATTATGTTTTTATCTTTATATTGTTTGCAGTGATGCCAAAAATTTTTGTCCAAAAATATTCGTTTTCCAAAAAGAAAATTTTAGTTTTAGAGAAAAAAACTTAAAAATATTTTTTTTTATTATTTGAATGTTAAAACCAAAAATAATGTTTCTTAATTATTACTAAAGAATGATTATTCTAGGATAACAATATACATACAAAAATTTTAGTTTATTTCCACAATTAGTAGCATGTGTAACTATGTACACATGCATTGGATGGCGCAAAATTAATCCCCATATCGTAAGATATATTGGTTTTACAAATATCGTTTTATGGCAATCATATTTGATAGTTGGGATATAAAGTGGAATGTTTGAAAACATCTTTCAAAAATTTCCAAGTCTACTGATGATACTGACAATTTATTTTATTTTAATTTTTCTTAAAAACCCACGAGGTTGCCTACTTTTAATGACTGTCAAACACAAACTACAACAAAAGACAGAGATTGTTCAAAATTTAACCGTAGTTTATTAAAATATGTGGTTAACAGCAGCAATTTGGCATTTAGTTACTGCTCGGGTAATTGAAAAAGTCATGAAGTTATCAAACAACCCTCGTATATAAAGACAAACCGTTTTTTTTTTTTTTGTTAAATAGCAAAATTGCCGTACGCATATGGGACGGCACCACCACAACCGAGGCTCACCAGGTGACAATGCGTGTACAAAAAGGTAATATTTGGTGCGGGTTTTATACCAGAGACGTCATCATGTATCCGTTCTTGTTTTAGAAACTGTGCAGAATGCAGATAATTTACTTCTTTTGGCTCATGTTGAAAGATATGGACGTATATCATATCTGGTTTCAGTAAGAGGGCTCCATGCACAATGGACGCTACGATGTAAATTCTATACCAACGATTTGAATGCACGGATGCGGCATGCGTTGGACATCAAAATCGTGCGATTTATCTCCGATAGATTTTTTTATATCTTGGGGCTTTAGGTACGAAGTTGCAGCGGAAAAGAAAATGTTGAGAGCGCTCAGTGAAAAAAGCCATCCATTAATCTTTCAGAGATTATGTAAATAATTCTACGCGAACTTTGTATAGAATACAGAGGTATGGAACTTTGAGATGGAATAAAACAAACACAAATTTGTTTACATTGATATGTGAATACACTTACTGCCGATTTACCCAAATGTCCTCTGCTTTGGAATTGAAAAAGGGAAGTCACAGCAGCTACAATACGTAAATGTTATATTTTTCTAATTCACAACGTTTACTGTTCTGCAATATTGGGGGTTTCTTAACGGCTATATGTAAATGTATTAAAATAGAATTAAGAATACAATTCCTTAGATTAAAATAAATTGAGCTTTCAGGTGGCGGTGCTGGTTAAAAGTGAAAATAAAGGTGAAAATCTCTGCCAAACTTAGTTTGAACAATATGAAATTTACGTTATAACTTCTGTCGTAAAGCAGCTCTGGGTTGGAGAACAGCTCTCACGTTATCGTAATTGTTTCCTAAGTGCGGTCAGGCTTGTCGTTGTTGTGTGGCCTGGGAAAGTTGCGTATCACTCTCATTGGTTAACTGTCTACCTTAACTAACTGTATTAGTTAACCGTTTTTTTGAGGTATTTTGTTGTTAACCACGAGCCAACTTTCTATGCGACGGCATCGGTCGATACGATCCATCGTGAGCATAAAGTCTTCGTTACTCCGCCTATGCTGTGCATCCTATACTTTGCAAATTTATTTGAAACTGTATAGTTACATAGATAATAAATAAATACATTATAAGTTACATACAACTTTTGGCATATGGCCACCTCGGCTGGCTCGCATATAGTCTAATTTGGAGGTCCGATTTTCGATTACATTTTCTAACATGTGTGGCCGTATAGTGGTCACTAGCATCGTTTTTAAAGAAGTACAGACCAATGATTCTACTAGCCAATAAACCACATTGAACAGTTAGCTTTTCTGGATGTATCGGTGTATCAACGTACTTATTTTATTTTACTTTTTTATACTTATTATTGACGAATCAAACAAAAGTTTGATTGAAAACGTTTTCGAACTGAGCCATGAATTTAAAATAAATTTGCACAATTCCATTCATGTTGAAATGCTAAGTCAAAGAAAACATAAATTACTTAACAGCTAACAAAATGGTCGCCAGTTAAAAAAGTACTGCCAACTTAAAAATTTAGTCCTCCGTAGAAAGCAAAGATATAAAAAAATTCAGTATTTTTCGTTTAACAACCATTTTTACAAAAAGAAATATTATAATTTTATGATTCCAGACATTTCTTTACAGCTCCATACACAAAGAGTTTTTTAACCGATTCAGCGAATTCCGTTATTGAACATGAAAAATATTGTTCTGTGCATGTTTACAATTGATTTTTTTTTTAATTTGTTACTGAAAAATTATGAGATTACAACACATACTTTTTTACTATTCCTAGAAAATTTGCAGTGATTGTGAAATTGAGATTACATTATTTACTATCACTTTAGTTTAAAGTTGTAAATAGCTATGAAATTCAATGTATTTTTCAATCCAGCAAGAAAAGGAAATCAAATCGATGTAAAATTATTATCGCACGTTAGATTTTTATTTACTTTTGAAAAAAAAATGAGTTATGTAAAAGATTTAAGCACAATTCTTCGTTGTCAACGCTAAAAAGTTTATTCGTCCCAGCAGAGCCAGTTCGGGTCAACGTCACCGATTACATCAACTCCACTTACGACATTGTTGATATTCGCTATAAGGGAGATTGACATTTTAATTGCCATTATAAAATGTCTGTTGATAAAATCTGTTTTTAATGCATTAACGGATCGTAAAAATTTCTTAATGAAAATGTAAATTTAAACAATGTTAGCGGCATTAAAAAGGTCAAAACTTTTATACACACAGAAAAACCATGAAGTTAAAATTTTAATAGTATAAACATATGTTAGATTTTAAAAATTTCGCATAAATGTTGCCACCTTGTTGAGGTTGGCAAACTTACAACCCGCCTACATCCGTTTTGTAAGAGATTTATGAATAATTAAATTTATATGCCTTAAATTACAATTAGAAAAAATAGCAGCAAAACTAAAATTTTTTTTTTTATCTTGAACCAGTACTCAGGGTATAAACCCTACATATGCAGTGCATTGTACTGGAAGTTGCTACCTATTCCGGTGCAATATATAGAAAATACGGACAGCAGTAACAACAGATGTCTGCACAGGATGGAAGACAAAACACTACCTCAATTTTGGCCACCATATACATATGTAAGTGCACAACTTTGCCTTGCTTAAGAGTTCGAGACTTCTAATCCCTCCTGTACTCGTATGCAACTTCGAAGCCTATTAAGAGCATCAGTCTATAACTAACTCACCAGTCCAACCATCACTCCTGGTTCCTTATATTATCTGTATCTGTTGCAAGACAACAGTATCGCGGGAGGTTATTAGACCCCGAAATATGGCATGCTCAATAGTTATCAGGGAAACTAATTGCCTTTCCTACGAGTTTAGGTTTAACCTAAACTCGTAGGAAAGTCTAAATTTTCTAATGCAAGTAGAACCTCCCAGCGATTTTGCTGATACCCGTTCTGTCAATTTTAACCTTGCTAAGGGTGTCGGAGGTCGATCACAACATAATTCATGCGGCGTCATAGAGTTTTATTTGCTGCAACAAACGTGGGACTCCTTCTTCTCTAAGCCCCAGAGGGCCCTGGTTTGGTGTACGCCAAGGCAAAACCTGCTCCCCAAGAGGACATAATTAGAAAATTGTGAAAACGTTTATCGTGGGTACCTGCCAGTATGGCCTAACCCTACGGTGAATACAATGCGTCTACCAGAGCTCCCATACATGACAAACTGCCATGCATGAATACCAATTTGATCTCATTATTTTTTGCCGTTTTATACCTACAAGCTGTAAATTTTTGCTCAGTACAATTGTTATCGAAGTGCTAATACATAATGTGAAAATAACGGGTATCCGCCAGGAAGGTGTACTTTGTTTTGCCGCCATTTTGGTAAACATTAGTCTTGACAGTTCATATGTAGCAGTCGTGAAGTAGACACGTGGCAAATTTGTTATGAAAAAATATTCGATAAAACAACTTGTTTTATTCATTAAAACACTTTATCAAAATCAATCATTGATTACTACGATGATGAAAAAGCTACGTAATATTTTTGGGAGAAACAACGAGTATTTAACAACAAAAACAAGAAAACGTATTTATGTTGTAGAGAACGAATTCGAAAAAGAGGGTCTATAGATGATAGGCCCAAGCATAGACCACAATGTACTGCTAGATCGGCTGAAAACATTACTGCTGCTCAAGAAAGTGTTCCAAACAATTCATCAACCGCAATTCGACGTCGTGCTCAGGAACTTTGGCCATAATTTTGCACAAGGATTTCCATTAGTTTCCATTTAAGATTCAGTTGACAAAAGACCTTCTTCCACAAGACTATTTACGGCGCCGTACACATACCAATAGGATGTTGCCGCTCGCCCATGAAAACCCCGATTTTCATGAAGAAATCATAATGAGTGACGGGTACATTTTAATGGACATGTGAATAAACAGAATAGTCAGTTCTCACAATATTCATCAGTCACGTTTGCATCCATTAAAAGTGAAAGTCTGGTGTGCAATATGGTCAGGAGGAATTATTGAACCTTGCTTCTCTGAAAATAAAAACGGCGTAACGGTTACTGCGAATAGGGAGCGATATCGTAGTATGAGTGAAAACTTTTTAACGCCACTACTACATGCATTGGGCTTAATTAATATGTGATATCGTCAAAACGGTCTCATAACGCATGCAGCCAGAATTACAATGTAATTACTGCCAGGTTTCTTTCTAGAGCAAGTTATTTGAAGAAATTGTGATGTTGAATGGCCTTCGCGGTCGTCTGATTTCACTGCTCCGGACTTCTTTTTGTGGTTAATGCAAACGAACCAGAAATACTTAACTCAAACAAAATATTCGCGATGAAATCAATGAAATACTGTGTAAAATGAAAAACGTGCTCAAATGCGAGCCCTATGTATGAGGCTAACAGAGGCGAACATTTATCTGATATTGTATTCCATACACAATTGCCAATATTAAATAAACCATTTATCAATGTAAGATCCATTCTCTTTCTTTTAATCAAAAATCATAAACAAGGTAGTACACCTTTTCCGCGGTTACCATGTATATTTTTTTTGCATACATTTATTTACTGAATCTTCAAAAAATAAACTAAAAAAGTATTCAAATCCTAATACTAAGCATAAAAAATTAAATTAGTCCAGCCAATGCGCAAACAATATCCGTAAAATCATCTATTTAACGTTCTGATGGTGACAACGGTACCGCTTCTTCTCAACCAAGAGTGGCAAGAAGATTTGGGTGAAGTTCCAGCTTACTGATACCTTGTCGCGTACTTACTGACTTCATATCTTACTAGTGAAGCACACAGATCCTTATGATTTCGTGAGTTTCGTACGTACCATGGAGCTGTAGTAATTGTTCGAAGAATTTGGTTTTGTCATCTTTGAATATTTTCAATGTTAGATGTTGTGGTTGTGCCCGACAGTTGAATTCCGTGGCACCATATAGGCTTTAAAATTGCGTTATATAACAAAAGTTTGCAATCCAACTTCAATGTCGAATTTCTGCCTATAAGCCAATTTAGTTACGCTGCTTTTAATTTCAACTGAGTCAGTTTCGCATCAATGTGAGACTTCCACGTTAGCCTACGGTCGAGTTGAATACCAAGGTACTTGACTTCTTTGTGTTGCGGATTCGGCGAATTGTTAATTTGGATAGCTGAACATGTTTGTTTACGCAGTGTGAATGTAACGTGAGTACATTTTTGTCCATTAGCTTTATTTTCCAAAGTTTTAACCATTTCTCTAATATTGAAATATATTCATACGAATTTCATGAAGCCAATTGATGGTTTTCATGAAAGCTGCAGAATGTTGTGGCATCTGCAAAAGTTGAAGTGTGGACTCCGATTAACGTTGGCAAGTCAGAGGCGCAAATCAAATATAGTATAGATCCTAGTATGCCACCGTGGGGAACTCCTGCTCCGGTTGGCTGTGAGGGGCTTATAAAGTCGCCTTCTCTGATAACAAATTTCCGGTCAGGCTTTCCAGAAGCGTATGAGTGTTTGCAGGCAAGTTCAACTTTATTTTGTGCATCAATCCGTCGTGATCACTCCATCAAAAGCTTGGGAAACATCAATGAATAGAGCCGAACAATACTTTTTGTCTTCAAAAGCCTGTTTTATGACGTTGACTAGTCTGTATGTTTGTTCTATGGTGCTATGTTTAGCCCGAAAGCCAAATTGGTGATCACATCCCACATTCTTCAATATTGGAGTTAACTTCGCCATTAACAATGTTTTAAACAATTTTACCCTGTATATGTATGTAAGTGTTTGATCGCATTAGTTTACCATTTTGAAAATCATGTTGTTTTAATATGTTTATATGTGTTTTTTTTCCTTGTATTTATTATTATTATTTTTTCTTTCTTTTTATTGGATTATGAATGAGTTGGTATGTTATCTTTAAGTTGTACAGGGTGGCGCAAAAATAAGCTTCCGATATTTTTTGGCTGTAATTAAAAAAAAAAATGAAAAACTTTGATTCTTCTTGTGGATTATTTTTATTTGGTCTTTTAATTTTTTTACATCAAGTCGAGAATATGATGTTATGTAAATGGCCGCCGCCACAGTTGATTGTTTTTATAGCATTTTCTATCACTTTGGCCAACACTTCCGGCGATAGGTCCTCACATTCTTGACGGATATTGTCTTTAAGAGCTGCAGGAGTCTGAGGCTTGTTGACATAAACCCGCGACTTCAAAAAGCCCCACAAAAAGAAGTCTGCAGCGGTCTAATCAGGCGCTCTTGCTGGCCAGTGCAAATCGCCAAAACGGGAGATTAGGCGCCCGGGAAATGCATCCTTCAGCATATCGGTTGTGGCACATGCAGTGTGTGCTGTGGTCCTATTGTAATCACATGTTTTCCAATCCCAATTCATCAAGTTGCCGCAAAAACAACTCGTTCATCATTGCTCTGTAGCGCTCACCAATCACAGTAACCGTTTGGCCCGCGACGTCTTGGAAGAAAAAAGGTCCGATGACTCCTCCAGCGAAAACAGCACACCATACAGTGCCTATGAGCGGGTGTAATGGCTCTTCGTGGGTTACACGCGGATTTTCAGTATCCCAGAAGCGTAAATTTTGCTTACGTACCCGCTAAGATGGAAATGGGCCTCATCACTCATGATTATTTTTGATGAAAAATCATCTACCTCTTGGGATCAAATAAATAATCACCAATATTCCGCGTTCTGGAGCAGTGTAGCGTAACATTGTTTATTAACGTGTATTTCGCATGTGTTTACTACATAAATGTCAAAACAGAACTAACCCAATCGCAAAATTTATAGCATTTTCTGATAGGAGGATTACTTTTGCGCCACCTTGTATAATGTAATGTTATGTTATAGTTTTTATATGATATACATATTCCAATTTTTCTCTATAACATAGATGTTAATCTATCTAATGTAATAGAATTATTGGCCCTATGGGCTTAGTATTACATATTATGAATGAATAAATAAATAAATAATTGGCTAAGTTTTAATTAATTTTACTATGATTTTTTCTATGTGTAGCAACTACAGGCGTATTTAAATAGCAATCATAATTAAATAAAAGAAAACGTTCAGCCCCCATCAACTAACTCTTTAAATAATAAGTTAATACACCTTGTGACGTACTAAAACAGCCAATTAAATTACTTTCAGTTTCATTTGAATTTCTAATAAAATCTTTGAATTTTTTTTATCTATCTATGTACGTCTTGTGTCGGTTCCACATCAGCTTCTATTGTTGTTTTTATTTCTCAGCGTTCTCTCTATGAAAATCTGTCTGTTTTTAGATTAAATCTATTTAAAACTCAACATTGTATAGCAACGAATGGAAAACAAAAGCAAAAAGAGAAACAGGTAAATCTTTTACAATTTTATATAAAATAATTAACAAAAGGAGAAAAAAAAACTAAAACAGGTTAAAAGAAACATGTTGGAAAAAACTGAAGAAACGAAAACAAAAGTGAACATTCAATTCACAACTAGTGAGAAGAAAAAAAAAACAGCCTGAAGAAGAAGATGCGTTTATCTTGAAAATTGCAAAATGTTAAAAAATTTTCTTGTTTTTATTATTGTTTATTTTGTTTTAAGTTTGTTTTCGCCATCCAAACTTAAATGAAGTTTAACTCGAAGCGAGTTGTTCAGCCGAGGGAAGAAAACTTGTCTTCTTTGTCTGCTTCAAAAATACACGTACAAGTAGTTTTTATCAACATTTTAACACTGTTCATTGTGACAAAAGCTTTTGGGAGCAAAATAATGTCTTTATGCAAAAATACACGTATTGGGGCTGGTCACAGTTTATAGATGTTTACCTAAGATTCTGTCAATTTATGTGACAGGTTAAAAACCATATAAAAAAATTAAGTTTTATGTTAGTGTTGTGAAAGTATTGAGTATTGGAGTACTGAGTACTCAACACTGCGTATTTTTTCCAGTGCTCAATACGCAAAAGTGAGTAATCAATACTTTCAGAGTTGTATTTTCCAGTGTGTTACGTATTTATGCAAATATTTTCTTTAAAATAATTCCTAAGCCCAAAATGTAGTAGTGTTTGTGAACGTTTGACTTGAACTTTCCAACGCTATAACAGCCAGGAAACACGTCTGCAGGCAACTTGTTCCACAGGCGAAGCGTACGGCTGAAAAACTTCTCTCTGTAATGCGTAGTACGATTCCCTGGGCAATCGACCACAAATGGATGAGCTCTGGACGATGAACGCGTGCTACGTAAAAATGTGCGAGTTTCGGGAACAAGACTCCTGATCTCGTCAGAGAAAAATCCATTGTAGTAACGATAGAACAGAGTAACGCACCCTACACTACGTCGATGCTCCAGTGAGTCAATAGAGTTGGATACCCTACTGTCACCGATAAGCTTCTTCGCCCTCTCCTGCATACGGTCCAGCAACCCTAAAATAGACTTTGAAGCACCGGCCTAAACATGAGAGTTGTATTCCATTTGCGGTCGGATATAGGTGGTATAAATAGTAAGGAGGTCGGATGGCACTTGAATGCTTCTTTAGAGACATGAAAAATGTGATCATTCCAACGAACATCACACTGTATTTTCATTCCAAGAACATCGAGAGCATCCGATTCCTCAATATTTATACCATCCACGAGTACAGATGAAGCAGCACCTGCCGTCGTATGTTTGTGTGTTAATAAACAACACTGGGTCTTACGAGCGTTAAAAACGACTCTGTTTTTACGACCCCATTCGGAGATTAATAGAAGATCACTATTCAGTGAGTCATTTATATTTGCCTCTTGGCAACGATCTCGGATAGGCTGGGCCTATTACTGAAAGAGTACGAATGGCAAATGCTGCTGTCATCTGCGAAAGAGTGTATAGGGTTGAAAGTTTGGAATAGAAGGTCATCAATTGTCCGAAAATGTACTACAATCGTGTGATCATTGTCAATCAATTGTAAGACGACAATGTTGTCAGGCATCTGACAATCGTGAGAACACTCTTCGTCGGCATTGTCAGACAATTGGTTGGTATTGTAATTGTCAGATGTATAAAATTAATGCACCTGACAACGGTATCATGGTCAGAAAAATGTTTGATGGGCAACACTGCCAAACAGATGGTTGTTGATATACATAAGTGGACATGCCTTACAACATGTCTTGCAATTTTTTTTATCTAACATTCTGACAACCATGTGAACTGACAATTTTTGTTGCCAGATGAATTATTTGTCAGACCATAGTCTGACAATGAAGTTGTAAGATTTTCTTACGGTCGTCTGAACACACAATTTACTTCTGCGGGACAATTTTTCATTGTCACTACATTGTCAGCATGTTGCCAGATTTTACAATATTGTAATATATATATATATATATATATATATATATATATATATATATATATATATATATATATATATATATATATATATATATATATATATATATATATATATATATATATATATATATATATATATATATATATATATATATATATATATATATATATATATATATAATATATTGTAAGTAATAATCTTATTTTAATCGCCGAATGGGGTCGTAAGAACAGGGTAGTGTTGCACACCCTTTGGACCCAGTGCTGTTACACACAAACTCATGACCGTAAATTCTGTTTTGTCGCCACGCATGGAGGCATATATATTGAGGAATCGGATGCTCTTTACATCAAGAGCATTGGAGTGAAAATTCAGTGTGATGTTCGCAGAACTGAGCATATTTTTCATATCTCTAAAGATGCTCTAAAATGTCTTGGTTTTCTGAAACGGCATAAGAAATACGTTACTCCATCCGATCTCCTTATTATTTAAACCATCTGTATGCGACTGACAATGGAACCAGTGTTGCTAGGAATTTTTTTTTATAAAATCCCTACCATAGTGTATAAAAATCGATATTTTCCCGACACTCACTACTCGTACATTTACAGAACGCAGCGACTGGTGTATGTATTTTATGGTCGAATAAGTAAGAATATCGCAACGTTAAATTAGCACACGAAATATAATTAAAAAAAAAATTTTAGCTAAAAATAGTGGGCATTTTTGTGAAATGCATTAGAATCAGTAAAAACTCAAATTCGAGAAAAATAAGAGTTAGGACTTTTCTACATGATATGTCATAATTTAAGGCGTCTTAATATGATTTTAATATTTTTCCGAATTTGGTGAATGTGATTCTTGATCATTTTTAAAATCCCTACACTATGCTTAATTACATAAAATCTCTCCTTTTTAACCTACATGTGGAAATAATAAAATAAATCTATTCTAAAAGCGAAAATCCGTACACTTGGCTACACTGAATGGAATACAACTCCCATGTCTGGGCCGGTGTTTCAAAGTCTATTTTCGGGTTACTCGCGTGTATGCTGGTATCTAACTCTAATAGCTCAGTGGAACATCGCCACCGTATGAGGTGCCTTTCCTTGGTTTGTCGTTACTACAATGGATTTTACTCTGACGAGATTACGGATCTTGTTCTCGAAAAACAAATATTTCGCTGAGTGCTGGTCCAATAATAAGAAACGAGTTTTTATAAATTAAACAAAGTTTAAAACACCACATTAATGTACGATTATAAATAGATGTGTTTTAAGTAACTAAATCCATTAAAAGTATTGAATAGTATTGAGTACTTAGTTTGAAAAGTATCGGGTATTATTGAGTACTCGTAGTTAAACGTAACCACATTTTAAAACACTAATTTATATTTTAATATTTTTCTTCAACATTTAAATAAATATGATCTGCTTCAAAAACATGATAATAAAACTAAATCCGAAGTGCAACAATTAATATGTCAGAAGAAGATTTAAGAATTTATGTGAAAAATCTTCCAAAACGATCAATTGCAAAATCACAGCCAAATTATGAATACAAACAAATTAATCAATAACATTTTTCTTTCTTTTGTGCTTTAACGTTAGCACTTATTAAAATTTAGATTATAGATAGGAAATAAAAGGTGTTTTTTAAAGGTTCACAACTTTAAGTTGGTTATTTGCATAACAATTTTAACAGTTGATGGCTGCTTTTTGTTTATATAGATTCCTCATTTTACTATATGTGGAATGGTCGAAAATTGTTGAAATTTGCTATTAATGTAACTATTCTGTTCAACACTTGGCGTTAACATTGCATTTCCATTCAAAATTTTGTTCTTCGATGAAGCCCACTTTTGGTTAAATTAGAAACGTGGATAATATTCAAGCTTCTGTGGAGACACCATTGCGTTTACAGAAAATTACAACATGTCTGCAAAAACGATGATGTTCAGAATGTTATTGTTCATGCGATGAACAGAAAACTCGTCCCTGATGTAACAATGCCCCCTCATGATTCCTACTAATTTAACCAAAGCTGATGAGTGCGACGTGTGGTTCAACAACATTCGTGTTTTTCTGTTCGTTCGTCAACTGAGAGTGAAACACAAGAAGAAATAAGGAATACTTTTTTTAATACATCTGATCTCGCGCGAGCCCAATATTAAATTATTAGTGAAATAGTTAAATCTTTACCAAACTCGAAATTAAAAGATTAATTTTTTTATGCATACAAATTATTCGATATTAAATATTCAATGTAAAAAAGTCAAATAAATAAAAAAATACCGATATTTGTAATGTTTGATGATAAGTTACGGCGTGTTTATTTTATATACATATATACTCGTATGTATTTTCTGTCACCCTAAAACTCGTAAAAACAGTTATTGTCAATGGTGATCGTTGGCAATTGATATGTGTTCCAGACTGCGCCTTCCGCTCGCCAGTCTTGACGGCACATGGCTAAAATCAATCGCAGTGAAATTAAATTTCTTTATAATTTGCCAACTTCTTGCATAACAGATCGATTATGAAATATCACATTTGTAATAGGTTGTAATTATTACAATTGTGCGTTCTTGAGTTGTGAAACGGTCCAAATTCATAGTGGTAAAGTTTTCATCAAATGAATGGCACCCTCACTCACTCATATTTAACAGCTGACAGATTTACCTGTCTAGCGGTTTGAAATCACTAATGAACCTTTTATAATTAAAACAATTAAAAACTATAACAACATTAGATTTTATCAATGCTTTACAGCGCAGCTTAAATTAGCTCGTAAAGCGTAAATTATTTTTCAAAAATCCTCATTCGCATTAGGGATAAATTAGTGTTATATGGAAAATATTAGGAACGAGATTTGTATACGATAGAACCTATTATTTTGTGGGCTTGAGGGGTAAATGGCTTCTTATCGGGGCCAAGGATAGGGCAAAACGGCAGAAAGTCCACAAAAAGCTTCATAACTGTCTTTAAATTACTCTTAGGAGGTAAAAAGTAAAACTGACTCCCACTAATATTTTTCACTCTACATGTCTTCTGAACATATCTGCCCCCTAGCTGCCCTCGTTAAGTGGGCTCCCATACAACATATTAGGTTTTAACATTTTAGGGCCAACTGTCCTTTAAGACTCCCAGAGGACTCCTCCAAAACCCTAATCTCCATTCAAAACCTAATTTGAAAAACAAGTAAAAAAATTTTGTCGAAATATGGAAGTAAATAAACAGCGATAATTTTTACAAGGGACCTTTAGTTCAACCAATAAATAATAATTTAATTATGGAAATCAGTGTAATGATCTGTGAATAGCCTGTATACCCTGTTGAAGACGTTTTTTTTTACTTATCGATTATTTATCTTTGTCATTTCATAGTTAATAGTCGGACACATTTGGACGAGTTGAATTCAAGGTCATTTATGGTAGTAAATTTTATTCAAATAATTTGAATAAACATTCATGTGTGCTGTGTGTGTGTTTTTTATACAGAGTGCGTGAGTGTTGATGTTATTACAAAATAGAAACAATTTAGTTAAACCATTAAAAATTTATGAGATGCACGACAATGAAAAGAAGACACAGACATAAAAATGTAGATGGCGTGGAAGATATTGTATTTAAGTTTTATTACAAAATAGCAAAAAATATTTTTATATAATTTCAATTCTTACTTTTTCCACTTGATTGTTTTGGGTCAATATTATTTGACCCAAAATAATCATTTATTAGTTTTTGTTTTGCTAAAATAACGAATCTTTATGTTTAGAAAGTTCAAATTTTCAAGTTTAATCAAAGTGATATTAGATAGACTGTGACAATACGAGTAAAGTCACTATATTTTGAAAGCAACACAAATTTAAATATTTGTTATTAATTTTTGTTTCAAAATCAAACTGAAAAGTTAAAAACTTGGTTCAAAGTTCAACTAAATTTATATGGGTGCTATATCAACCAATTATCGAATATATTTTCATATCAACCTTTAAAAATTAAACTACTATCTCTAATCAGACTTTGAAAATCAAAAATGTATCTTTTTTCATATTAATGTGTTAAATTTTTGTTGAACTTTATAATTTTTATATCAAAAATTTTTTGGTTTGTACATATGTACATCGAGTTTTAGTTCAAGTTTTTCCTTTCTTCAGTGTTTACAATACATTTATTATTTATTTATTGAATCTTCCCAAACAACTAACAATAACTATACAAATCATAACACTAAGAGAAGGAAATTATGCAAATCAAAAAATTATAAATAGCTTGTTGTTTGTTTCCTAGCTGTTTATACATTTCATAGGAGCTAACCTAATCATCAGTAGACTTGGAGACTTGTAAAGAAAATTACTTGTATTTTGGCTAGTATGGCTAAAATATTTTTCTTTTTAAATTCTCAATCATTTATTTAGATTATTGGGATATAAAATTTAATGTTTGACAATATCTTTCAAAAGTTTTCAAGTCTACTGATGATTAGGTTAGCTCCTATGAAATGTCGACATATAGACAGCTAGGAAACAAAAAGCGAGCTATTTATAATTTTTTGATCTGCATCAATTATAGATGCTAGTATAGTGAATAATAAACTCAGTTGTTAGAAGGAAATTATCTAAATAGGTAATATTTTTGTTTTTACTTAAGTTGAGCCAGTTAGGCAGCTTTTCTGGGTACAAGGGCACGGTGAAGTGCATGGAAATCTAGTAGTGGGTCAACTGGCAAATGCCGGTGTTCAGCTACAACAAAGAGCTATAAATTGGATCGTTGGAATTCCGCTTGCGAGCTGTAAGAAACAAGTACAGCGGCAACTTTTCCAGACCGCTCAAAACAGATGGTCTAGTGAGGATACCTGTCGAATATCAAGGCTGACGTGGCCCAGATATGATAACAAGAGGACTATCATCCTTAGGGCTTGCCCCGAGGGAGCTTGCGTTCTGTTGCGGTCCTGACGGGATATTGTCGCAGGAGGAGGTTAATTCTTCTATTTATTGACTTCTGTAGAAGTTGCAGAAACGAGGAGGAAGTAGAGAGCGTTAAACACTTCCTCTGTCAGTGTCCAGCTCTTTCTTATATAAGGGCAGTGTACCTAGGCACACCAATGCTGCATGATACCCCTTTAACCAAAAGTGGGCTGCATCGAAAAACAAAATGTTGAATGGAAATACAATGTTAAAACCAAGTGTTGAACGGAATTGTTACATTAATAGCAAATTTCAACAATTTTCGACCATTCAGCATATAGTAAAATGAGAAATCTATATAAACAAAAAGCAGCCATCAACTGTTAAAATGGTTATGGAAATAAAGCAGTGATGCCAACTTAAAGTTACAAACCTTTAAAAAACACCTTTTATTTTGCAGCTATAATCTAAATTTTAATTAGTGCTAACGTTAAAGCACAAAAGAAAGAAAAATGTTATTCCTTAAATAAATCATAACGTCACTTATGCGCCACTGTATATTTGATGGGCTGTGATTTTGCAATTAATCGTTTTGGAAGATTTTTCACATAAATTCTTAAATCTTCTTCTGACATATAAATTATTGCACTTTGGATTTAGATTTATTAACACATTTTTGAAGCAGATCATATTTATTTAAATGTTGAAGAAAAATATTAAAACATAAATTAGTGTTTTAAAATGTGGTTACTTTTAACTACGAGTACTTAATAATACCCGATACTTTTCAAACTAAGTACTATTCAATACTTTTAACGGATTTATTTACTTAAAACACGTCTATTTATAATCGTACATTAATGTGGTGTTTTAAACTTTGTTTAATTCATTAAAACTCTTTTCTTATATTGGACCAGCACTCAGGGGAATATTTGTTTTTCGTGAACAAGATCCGTAATTTCGTCAGAGCAAAATCCATTGTAGTAACGGCAAACCAAGGAAAGGCACCTCATACGGTGGCGTTGTTCTACTGAGTTATTAGAGTTAGATACCAGCATACACTCGAGTAACCCGAAAATAGACTTTGAAGCACCGGCCCAGGCATGAGAGTTGTATTCCATTCAGTGTAGCCATTTTTCGCTTTTATAACAAATTTAATTTATTATTTCCACATGTAGGGGAAAAAGGATCTTTGATAATTGCTTGGCGTGACTTTTTTCGGGGACTAACAAACTCCCGAGGGTCTGTTACCCTCGTGTACGTGTACTGTGAGGAACCAGAGGTGATGCTTGACGGGTTCCGCTTCGGCCTACCAACTCTTTAAGCCTTGTCTTCCATTGATTGCTGGGAAATTGCATACAGGAGGGATTAGAAGGCTCGAACTCCTCAACAAGAAGTTGCTCATATGGCTACAAACATATGGCATAAATTGCTACCTGTGCGAGCCTAGCAAACCACACGGGAGCGCTGGTGAATCGTGAATAATTCACTCCTTGGAACTGGTCCATCATCAGATAAGGCCGCAAGGCAGGTGCTGATATAAATCTTTTTCACAACTGCAGTGGAAAAAGTACAAATTTTGTGTGATTAGGCATAATGTAGGGATTTTAAAAATGATCAAGAAGGGTTAATATAAGAGTATAATCTTTCGTACTATGGACACATTTGGATCCAGTATATATATACGTATATAAAGCAAAATATTTTTACAATAATATAGTAATCACCAAATTCGGGAAAATATTAAAATCATATTAAGACGCCTTAAATTAAGACATATCTTGTAGAAAAGTCTTAACTCTAATTTTTCCCGAATTTGAGTTTTTACTGATTCTAATATATTTCACAAAAATGCTCGTCATCACAAATGTTTAATGGGACAGTTTCATAAGTAACACACTTACAAGCAACTAAAAAAAAATACAGACTGATAACTACAGTTTGTTAATTTTGTGCGGGAACAAGTTTATTTAGCCATCAGTTGATAACAAAATTGTCGCAGGCTCTTTTTATAATCGCCAACCATTCCAATATGAATTATACTCGCATTTATTTACTTGTAACTATTGCTGCCAAATAATTGTGGAACCACTCTCGCATATGTACATAAGTATATTTCTTTTGTTTTCTTTCTTATTATTTTTTTGCATTAAACAACAAGTGAAACTCTAGTTTTTATAGACAGTTTTTTATTTGTTTATTTCGATATTCATTATTTCTATTTTGTTTAGTATTGTTTTTGTAAAAAGTTTTTATTTTTTTGTGCAATTTCCTCATTTGATAGAAATTTTGCCATTTTTACCATAAACTCATATTATTGCAATTCCGGTTGGTTTGGGTTGGTAAATGTTTTATTCATTAGTTTCAGAAACGTCTTATAAATTGCACTTTTTTTACTTTTAATTTTTTGTTTTTTGTGTTAGTTGGTGAGTTTTATTTATTAGCTTTAAAACTAATTAATTGTATTTTTATTCCGACCAACTAAATATTCAAAATACTACTTGATTGATCACTGCTTTCTTAGTCCAGTCAGTCTGCGTAATTTTATATTAATGAAAACAAACATTTGTTTGTTTGTTTTTTTATAAATTAAATACAAATCCTTAGTAGCAAATTTGTCTGTTACATCCAGCAACAAAATGATTTTTACGAAAATTATCATATAAATATATCCCGATTAATAGTGTCAAGAAATTTAGTTTAAAATAGCTTTTTTAAGCTTTCTGTGAATCCGCCCAGCTTAAGAATAAGTTTGACCCCAGATTGATTTCGTCTTACAGCCCAATTATGAATATTCTCACAGATTTTATTTCTCACGGGATTTATTCCTCACTGAATTTATGTCTCTCGTAAAGTACTTTTTTCAATTCAAACTAAAGAAAAACGCAGAATTTTTGTTAATTTTATCGTAGGAATATAAGATTTGGTCATAATTGGAGGAAAGAGAAAAGTGAAAAAGTTCCACAGAATTTTCATTTGTAATCGGGCTGTTAATCTCAGTTTTCTAGCTAATATTTTCTTTTGTTTATACTCGTACTTAGCAATATATCGGGTAGTTAAATTGTAATGGCTAAAGCTAAACGTCAAGCTTTTTTCGGCATTTTATTTCAGACTAACTCAATTTGAAACATGGAAAGATACAATATCGAGCAAGGCGTTAAAGTTATTCAGACTTATTATGGAAATGGGTGTTTAGGTCATATCGTGCACTTCTTGACTTTTTCGGTATATTTAATCGTCCCAATGTGCGTACAATTGGACAAATCGTGCATAAATTCTGTAGAAGATGTGAAAAAACTAATGCATGCACGTTCTGCGGAAAATATATATTACTGCTGTTTGCGATAGTGTGGCTAAAGAGCCGTCCACCTAAACTCGTCGTCATGCCCAACAATTGTACTTCTCACGCTCGTCGTTGAGGAATATTATGCCTAAAGATTTGCATTTACATAATTACAAGGTGCAATTGATTCAAGAACTAAAGCCTGTTGACCATTCCAAGCGCCGTCAATGTTCAGAATCGTGGCAAGAAATGGCAACAGTGGATGATTAAATTTCTGGGAAAATTGTCTTCAGTGATGAGGCACATTTCCACCTCAGTGGATTCGTCAATAAGCAAAATAGCCGCCTTTGGGCGAATGATAATCCAAGAATGATTGTCGAAAAACCAATGCATCCACAAAGAGTGACTGTTTGGTGCGGTTTATGCCCTGGTGGCATCATCGTGCCGTATTTTTTTCCAAAATGAGACCGGTCAGGCAGTTACTGTGAATGATGTTCGCTATCGTGAGAGGATAACGAATTTTTTATGGCCCGAATTGAAAGATATGGATGTGAAGGATATGCCATACAGCTAACAAAGCAATGGCTATTTTGCGCGTCAAATTCAATGGCAGTGTTATTTCATGTGGTAGCAATGTCAATTGGTTTCCAAGACCATGTGATTTGACACCGTTGCACTTTTTTCTTCGGGGTTATTTGAAAGAAAAGGTGTACGTCGAGAAGCCAGCAACAACTCGAGAACTAAAGGATGAGATAATTCTGCGCAATAACGGCATAGAACCTCAACGTCATTGAAAATTTGGACCATCAGATGGAGGTGTGTCGCCGAAGTCGCGTCGGCCAATTTTCCGATACATATGTAATTGAGCTACATATATCAATATTATCATAATAAGGGGAAATGAAAATAATTCCTAAATAATTTGTGTTTTATTCAAAATCTGCATTGGCCCTTAAAGTTTAACCACCTTTTATAATTTCGTGGCTATTCGAACTATTTATTATGAACAGTGTTGCTTTTTTGATACTAAAGTGTGAATTTGACCCTTCCTTGATGTCATCAAGACTTTATGGCACTTTTTTAAAATGCCATTTTTTCAGACATGGAACTTTTTGTTGAGAATGATCGAACAGCTCTAGCTCTAAATACCCAGTTCTCATTCATATTTAAGTCAGGTTTTATATTAAACTGCTATTTTCAAATTTCGTGATTTACGTATGTACGATTTTCGGATTTTTTTTTGTTATGTTGTATATGTTGGCAATATCACCAATTTCGGATTGTCAGTTTGATTTTGATAGATAAAAAATTTAGTCATGTTATGGTGTGCTCTTCGATTTTTTACTAAACTTACTAAATTTTGACCAAAAGCAACGCCACATGGACATCGCTCAGGAGCTCTTGAACATCATCAACGATGATTCAGATTTCCTCAAAAAGGCGTGTATGACTATGACACTGAAACCAAAGCCCAATCATCCCAATGGAAGCGTCCAGAAGAGTCAAGACCGAAAAAAGCGCGTCAAGTTCGGTCTTATGTGAATGTTTTGCTCACCGCGCTCTTCGATTGCAATGGCGTGGTGCATCATGAATTTTTGCCAGAAGGTCGTACGATCAATAAGAAATACTACCTTAAAATTATGAGCCGTTTGCGCGAAGCAATTCGTCTGAAACGCCCAGAGTTATGGAAAAAACAATCATGGATTTTGCCCCATGATAACGCATGCGGAGTTTTTCTCTTTCCAAAACTGAAGACACCGATGAAAGGAAAGCGTTTTGCTACGATTGAGGAGATAAAAGAAAAATCGAAACAGAAGCTGTTGACAATACCAAAAAGCGCGTTTCAGAAGTGTTTCGAGGATTGGAAAGAACGCTGGCATAAGTGTAGTCTATCTGCGGGGGATTACTTTAAAGGGAACAAGATAGTTATTGATGAATAAATAAACACTTTTTGAAAAAATTGAACATAAAGTGCAAAAAACGTAAACAAAACACACATATGAGCTATTGCTTGCAAAAGATATTTTAAAATTAGTCGCTAATTTTGAATTAAACGCCAGCACAATAAAATATTTAATTAAAAATAATATCACATGAAGTACAGTATTAAAGTTTTTCTGTGCCGTTGATAAATTTAATATATTTCTTTTCGAATTTTCTATTCTTTCAATAACAAACAGCTGTTCCAATTCAGTAAAGCATTTATGTCTGCAAATATATGGACTTATTACGCTACTATTTTTATATTTTGCAATATGTTTTTTTTTTTTTTGAAAGTGGCATAAGTCCATGTGGAGTTAAGAAAATCGTTTTTCAAATAATTTTAGTCATTATTATTTCACAACAAAATTTAAAAGTTTTATGGTGTAAATAACATCACTCGAACTGATTAAAGTTGACCAATATTTTTAAATTGATTCAAACGCAAACCCTTAAATATCTCAATATATGCAAAAATGGACTTCTTAAAAAAAAAAAAAAAAAAAAAAAAACAGTTCATTTTTGTATTTAAATACGAAGTCAAAAAATGGGTTTAAGTAAAATTAATATCATTTAATTAAATTTAATTATAATTATTATTAATTATAATTGAATCATTTCCTAATATTCATTGGATTATATTTTCATTCAAATACATTAGGTTAGGTTAGGTAGGCAAACTGCTGGATACCCCGAAATAGGCTAGGTTTTCCAGCTCACTTGGGTCCTTGAAGTCGTTCCTTTTGTGATTGCGGGAAAAGTGGGATAGTGAAATGAAGAATAGAAGTTAGAGATGGAAAAGAAAGGAAAGGTGAGAACCGCTTAGTGTAGCGTTACATGCTGGTGTACTAGCCATCCGCTGCTTCGTATGAAAGAGGCTAGCGCGATGATGATGATGCTCCAATACCGTGCATGTACCGAGGAGATGAAGGATCGTCTCCGTGGTATATTGTAAGTGTATGCATGTTTACATCCCTGTATATCACGTTGTATGATATACAGTAATGAGTAACGCATTCACTGAATATACCCTTGACTAGTGATAAACTAAAATGTAAATCTTAAGCTAAGTTCACTCTCTGAATAAAGCTCAGCCTGAATACACTACAGCCTCCTCGTTTTGGCAACTTCTGCAGAAGTCGTTATAGAGTAGGCCCAGTCTCCTGGCATGGTTCCCAAACGGGCAATATCCAGTGATGACTGCTACAGTGACTCTCAAGTGAAGTCTGGGAAGTTTAGATAGCTCCCATGTTCTCTTTGAGTTAAAATGCTGCCACAGGTTCCTTGATATATTCGAGTTTTGTTCTTTTCCAACACGTAGCTAAGGGTTGTCCGCAAAAGCGATCTATATCCTTATCCTCTAGGGCTGTCCCTTTTTTGGCTAAGTCGTCAGCGATGTTGTTGTCGTTGTTGCGCCCATGTCCACATACCCATTTTAGGGTTAGGTTAGAATGTGTCGCCATCCTATTTAAAGTTGTTCAGCATTCCTGGACTAGAGTAGAATTAGTGTATATTCCAATCGGGGAATCGATGGCGGCCTTGCTGTCCGTTACTATCATGATATCCCTACCGAATATCTTGTGAAACGTTAGCCATCTGGCCGCTTTATTTACAGCCGATATTTCAGCCTGAAGAACACTGCATCCATCTGATAGTATGAAGGATATTTTCAAATTCATATACATTATTTTTTGAAGAATTTTTGTTTAGTTTTCATGGTTTTTTAATTTTTTTTTTGTTTCTTGAAAATACGCTTTATGTAACGTTTTCTCACTTTTTGATAATTTCGAAGGCAATGCTGATTATGAATAAAAATATGACAAGGTTGCAAAATCAACATTGTTCAATGTTAGCGGCCTGTCTTTACGTATCTGCGGTTGATTCTTACTTGAACACTTTTCTGGATGTAGAATTACGTAAAATTTAAAAAGGGTGTATTTATTATTCAAAATGCTTTTGAGCAATTTTTTAATATTTTAAGGGGTAATTTTTTTTAAATTTATGTATAATATTAAGTAACAAAAAACATAAATAAAACATGAAATAAAGCCTAAAATGAAAAAGTTGAAATATTTTTCTTTTATATTTTTGTGTGAGAGACAAAGAAATATATTTTTTTTTTCTTTTAAAATAATTTTAATGCAATGGAAAATGAAAGCAACAGCAAATAGTTGCTTAAAAAATGTTTAAACGAAAGTAAAATTGGCATAAAAGTGTAATAATTTTCTTACAAAACTTAAAAAAAAAGAAAAACAAAAACATAAAAAATTAAAACATAATTTTTAACACGCCAAAGTGGAGGCTTTTTTGTTTCAATTGTTTGAAAACGTTTTAAAAAACACATTTAAATGCTGAGTTATGAGTATTACGGGAGTCAAAAATTAAATAAAAAATACTAACAATTTGTTAAAGAAAATATTGAAGGGGCGGTACTTTTGGTATTTTTAATATGACGAGTCGGTTGCATTTTTTAAATACATTTTTCAACGGACCGATCTTTAAAGTTAAAAGCTCATGATAGAAAAAAATTCCGAGAAATAGAGAAAACATAAAGAATTTCTAACATAAATAAATGTATGACATTTTGTCAGAGACTTTTTTATTTCTTCGATATTAAGGCTCTTATCAAGTATATTTACTTATGTATGTACTCGTATATCACAGTCATAAAATATATACGAGCATTTTCAATAGAACAAAGAGTAAAATGGAATAAAGTTGTATTCCACTTCTGTACGAGTAGCTCTATAAAAACACCGTTAAAGCGCGTTTTCATTTAATAAAATTAAACACAACACACTTTTTGTAGAGGCAACAATGCGGAACTATTCACAATTAACTAATATCACTTATAAGTTGAATTTTTATTACCTCAACTTATTTTTTCATGTTTGTGATTTGAATCAACTCAACATACACTCATAGAAAAAATCATCTTCATATTGATGAAAGAATTGTGACATCAGTATTATGTAAATAGTCATCACTAATATGAAAACTTTGATCAATCTCAATGGCAAGTCATCAGAGAATTTTGTCATATATTGAGTATCATCAATATATCAATTCTATGAAATATTTTCTTAATAACAATAATATAGTTCATCTAGTTTGTCAAAACTGATTCTAAAAAAAGGATATTTTCTATTTATTGTTGAAAAATAATTTTCTTTTTAAAAATTATTATCGCATATTCAGATATCATAATTAAAGTCGAAACTTATAAAACAGTAACTAAAAAATAGCTCACAAATAGATAGGGATGTAATTCACAAATCATAACTAAGTTAAAAGCTGCTTTCAGCTGTTAACAGCAATACAACACTGCTTTCGATAGAATTTTATAGACAAAAAACACATCTTTAGCTTGTTTTCTTTTTTTGTGATTTTTTCTTTGACGAAATGGACTCAATTTGCAAAGGAAATAAAGTAAAATGTGTGTTATTTTTTAGAAAAAATATGTATTTATTGCTTAATTATTTAGAGAGACACAAATTGGTGCCCAAATATGTAAACATCATTGGTGACAAGAGGAACGACACAAATATAATACACAAGAAAAGTGAAGCTTGGCACCACATCCACGAGCAAATGAAGTCAATGGGATATAAAGAGTGATTTTTTTGCTATTATCTTTTTGGCAACACTAGTTTTGATAGCTCACGCACGTTTTGTATCTTGTGTCACTGTCAAACATCTTCAGTTTGGTCTATAATTTAATCATGAATCGTCTTACAAACGAGCAACGCTTGCAAATTATTGAATTTTATTACCAAAATGCGTGCTCTGTTAAGAAAGTTCATCGCGCGCTTCTTCCATTTTATGGTCAGTTTAATCGGCCTACTGAGGCTTCTATTCGGGCTATTGTAAAAAAATTTCGCACCAAATTTACATTGTTGGACATTAAACCACCAACACGCTTACGTAGAGTGCGAACTGAAGAACTACCACAACGCCAAATTTTTGGTGAATGGGCTCTTGAAAAGTTAGATGAAGATCCACTTTTTTATCGAAGAATTGTGTTAAGTGACGAGGCTCATTTCTGGTTGAATGGATACGTGAACAAGCAAAACTGCCGTATTTGGAGTGAAGAGCAGACAGAAGCATTCCAAGAGCTACCAATGCATCCACAAAAAACAACCGTTTGGTGCGGATTATGGGCTGGCGGCATCATTGGGCCGTATTTCTTCAAAGATGATGCGAATCACAACGTTACTGTGAATGGTGAGCGCTACCGTGCGATGATAACAAACTTTTTTTTGCCCAAAATGGAAGAGCTTGACTTGCATGACATGTGGTTTCAACAAGACGGTGCCACATGCCACACAGCACGCGAAACAATGGACCAATTGAGAGGCGAGTTCGGTGAACAGTTTATTTCTTGCTTGGGACCAGTCAATTGGCCGCCCAGATCGTGCGATTTAACGCCTCTAGACTATTTTTTGTGGGGCTATGTTAAGGCTAATGTCTATAGCGACAAGCCCGCTTCGATTGACGCACTGGAAGCCAACATTGCCAACATTATTCGTGAGATACCGGCCGAAATGTTGGAAAGAGTATGCCAAAATTGGACTAAGCGGATGGACCATTTGAGGCGCAGCCGCGGCCAACATTTGCATGAAATAATCTTCAAACATTAAATTATATCGACCCAACTATCGATCCAAATAAATATTTCATGCATTTTTCTGAATTTTATGTGTTTTTTTTTTTCTTTTTAATTTCCGATAGTTCTTATAAAATCACCCATTATAAGAAACACGAGCCGTTTGAAGCAGCAATGGAATAACTAGTATGAAAGCGCAGTGTAAAACAAAGCTGGCAGCTGTACGGAAGGTTAATTTTTTGTCACATTTTGTATTATGCGACTCACGGATGGTTGCGACAAACTGTGCAAATCAGCTAAAAAGTTAAAATCAGTTAAGAATAATTTGTATGACTATGAATATCCAACCTGTATCACTTTGGTGAACATTTCGCCCCAAAAAGCGCAAAGTAGAGAGCATTTGCAAACTCATTGGAATTGCTTTACCTCTCTTAGTTTAAAATTTTTTGACTCCACTAAATCAATTATAAAAGAGGCTGTTTTTTTTATCAACACGATATCTTTCGTAAAAGTCTTCGTCATCCATTTCAAATGGATTGTAGCGAATTTTATATGTTTTAAAATTTTCCTCAGTTTTAAATCTGCTAATATTTGAATGTTTTTCATTTTTTTTCCTTTTTTCACCACAAAAATAATGCACTTTTCAAATATGTAAACAATAAAATGAAATTAATCAGCTGTTGATTAAATGTATTTGTTAATTGACATTTAGTTACAGCTTTACCCATAATTAAGTTAAAATTTTTCGTGCTGAAAGTAATCAATTAAGAATAACTTAAATAGGTGCTTAAAAAAGTTAACAAATAGATATCATTTGTGAGTATGCGCCATTATTTTTAAACTTAAATTCATTTTTAAGAAATAGAAAATATGCATCATATTGATGCCAACAATTTCTAAAAAAACCTTTAAGCCGCCACCAATATATTTGCGAGAACCTACCTCTAGTGAGCTTGTAAAATAACTTATTGCGGCAATCGGCAAAGACACTTTTAACGTAACATCGGTTAAGCACGGCGGCATCAATGAAACGAAAATCCAGGTAAACAGTGAAAATGAATACCGAAAGCTGTCTGACGTTCTAGAGAAGGAGAAGCGATCATTTTACACATATCAGCTTAAAAGTGCCAAAGGTATTCAGGTCGTTATAAAAGGGATTGACCCTTTTGTTGACACGAATGAGGTCAAAACCGGACTAGAAGACAATGGCTTCAAAGTTAAAAATGTGGTTAATATTAGAAACCGTGAAAAAATTCCTCAACCCATGTTTAGGGTTGAATTGGAACCTAGAGATGTTGCCTTAAAAAAGAATGAAGTCCATCCCATTTATAACCTCAAGTATCTTTTGCATCGCAAGGTTACCGTTGAGGAGCCTCATAAGCGTTTAGGGCCCGTTCAATGCCTAAACTGCCAAGAATTTGGCCATACTAAGGCCTATTGTAAGCTGCCCGCAGTTTGCGTTGTGTGTGGTGAACTTCACGGTACATCACAGTGCAAAAAACCTAAGACTGACGCGAGCGTTAAGAAATGTAGTAACTGTGGAGGTAACCATACTGCAAACTACAGGGGTTGCCCTGTCTACACTCACTTCAAGAGGTCAATGACAAATAGGTCACCAATTTCAAATATGCCACCCCAGCAGTCAAACACCACTTCTACAAACAATTTTCCCCAGGTACGCCAGTCAACCAGCAATGTAAACTTGCAAAACCCCAAACAAATTTCTTATGCAAATGTGGTAAAATCCGATAAACCAAACTTGGATCAGGAGCCCAAGCCTCCAAAATCCGATCCAAATTTTAGCAATCTTGAGGCAACTCTGCAGACTCTTGTTCAGTCCATAAACACTTTTACCGTTTCTATGACAAACATGATGCAGGAAATGCTAAAAATGCAATCCACTATTTTACAAGCAATTTTAAACAAATGAATTGATTAAAAATATGTTTCTGGAACGCAAACGGCATCCGCCATCACAAAAATGAACTTGAGCACTTCCTTATGGAAAAGCAAATCGATATAATGTTGATTGCTGAAACTCATTTGACAACCAACAGTTTTTTCAAAATTAATGGCTACATACTGTACGACACAAAAGATCCCCGTGGAAGATCTTGCGGAGGATCGGCAATTCTAATAAAATCCAGAATTAAACACTTTTTAATGAACGAGACATGTGAGCAACTAATATATGCATCGAATATTTGCATGAAAAAATCTTTATTTCCTCGATCTACTCACCGCCCCGATTTTCAATAACAGAAAGCCAATACTCGAGTTTTTTCAAATCACTTGGTCCTCGATTTCTAGCGGCTGGCGACTATAACGCTAAACACACTTTTTGGGGATCACGTTTAATTACCTCGAAAGGCCGTGTGCTTTTTGACACCATTTCCAAAATGGGCTTAGATGTGGTTTCAAGCGGACACCCCACTTACTGGCCGACAGACCGACGAAAGATCCCAGACGTTATAGATTTTGGAGTTGCGAAAAATTTTCCTTTAGAGTGGATGCAAGTGGAGCCTTCATTAGATATGTCATCAGATCACTCTCCCACTATAATCTCTGTTTCGTTCCCCCAAGAGATTGGCTCACCGTTGACTATCAATAGAGTTAATTGGTTAAAATACAAAAAATTTTTGAGCACACATTGTACTGAAAATATCGCCTTGAGAACGCCTGCGGATATTGATGTGTCAATTAACAATTTTTCTGAAAACCTCAAACTGGCCGTACAGCATGCTACCACTAGTCACTTAAGACCTAGAAATGAGAGCAACAGAACTTATTCATCTGAAATTGAACAACTTCTGTCAGAAAAAAGAAGAGTCAGAAGAGAGTGGCAACTTCGCAGGTCGCCCCAGCTTAAAACTAGGCTACGGGAATGCATAACTCAGCTAAGAAATCTGCTTGAAGTCCATAGAATGGCTTCCCTTAAAACATATTTGGAAAGCCTTGATGGTACCCCTCAATCTGATTATTCCTTGTGGAAAGCGACAAAAGGTTTAAAAAGACCCGTAATAGGTAAGCCACCTTTGCGAAATTCAACTGGCGACTGGGCAAGAAGCGATTCTGAAAAGGGAATGTTGTATGTCGATCATTTGCGAAACGTTTTTATCACATATGATTCAGAGAATAATACAGCGGAATTACCACCATATGTTGTTAGACCTCCTGTGTCTTTAAGATTTAATTTTCAAGATGTCGAAAACGTTATCGGTAATACAAACCCCAGGAAAGCTCCAGGCATTGATCAAATTACTGGTAAAATGCTTGAATGCTCGTGTAGCTAAAAGGGTTCTACTTTTTATTTTTAACGCTATTTTACGCCTTGAGTATTATCCTGCAGAGTGGAAGGTCTCAATGATTACTATGATACCCAAGCCAGGGAAGGATCTGACTAAGGTAGAATCATATAGACCAATAAGTCTTTTACCAACAATTTCAAAACTATTCGAAAAATTGTTAATGGCGAAGTTGAGTCCCATATTGAACAACGTGGGATGCATCCCTGATCATCAATTTGGCTTTCGGGCTAAACATAGCACCATAGAACAAACGCACAGACTAGTCAATGTCATAAGACAAACCTTTGAGGCGAAGAAGTACTGCTCAGCTCTTTTCATTGATATTTCTCAAGCGTTTGATAAAGTGTGGCACGACGGTTTGATGCACAAAATAAAGCTAAACTTGCCTGCAAATACACACAAGCTTCTGGAAAGCTACTTATACGGGCGGAAGTTTGTTATCAGAGAAGGCGACTTTACTAGCCCAACTCAGCCAATCAAGGCAGGAGTTCCCCAAGGCAGCATACTGGGGCCTACTTTATATTTGATTTACGCCTCTGACATGCCAACGACATCCGGAATCCACACTTCTACCTTTGCAGATGACACAGCGTTTTTGAGTGTTCATGAAAACCAACATTTAGCATCACGAAATTTACAGGAATATACTTCAATATTAGAGAAATGGCTAAAACTTTGGAAAATTAAAGTTAATGAACAGAAATGTACTCATGTTACATTCACACTGTGTAGGCAAACATGTCCGCCTATCCAAATTAACAACTCACCTATTCCGCAGCACAACGAAGTCAAGTACCTTGGTATTCACCTGGACCGTAGGCTAACATGAAAGTCTCACATTGAAGCAAAGGTCACTCAGTTAAAACTAAAAGCAGCGCAGCTAAATTGGCTTATGGGCAGAAATTCGACACTGAAATTAGATTGCAAACTTTTGTTATACAACGCAATACTAAAGCCTATATGGTGCTACGGAATTCAGTTATGGGGCACCGCCTCAGCGTCAAACATTGAAAAAATCCAAAGGCGACAAAACAAAATTCTACGAACGATTACTGCAGCTCCATGGTATGTAAAAAATTCACGAATTCATAAAGATCTGAGTGTTCCGCTGGTAAAAGAGGAGTTTTCTAAGTACGCGACAAGGTATGTCAGTAAACTGGAACTTCACCCAAACCCTCTTGGGCGCAATATATTTAATTTTGGCGGCCACAATCGGCTTAAAAGAAGGGATACCGTTGCCACCATCTGATTGCTCAATAGGTGATTTTACCGAAATAGCTCCCGCATAATAAAACTTTTTGTCTAGCATTGGCCGGACTTAAGAATCACATTTTTTTTAATTTTAAATTTAGTATTAAGATTTGAATACTTATTGTTAGTTCATTTTGAAGATTCAATAAATAAAAAAATGCTTAAAAAAAAATATATTGATGTAAATTTGTAATCACAGCAAGTATTCTTTAATCAAAGGCAAATAAGTATAAAGCGAGTATTTAAATAAACGATAATATATCATATTTATGACACTTAAGTGCCCTGTAGACGATAAAAAAAGTACGTCAATCAGTGCATATGCGTGAGTGTCGTGTTTTTGTCGTTTAAGGGAAGATGTGTAAATAAAATCGTCAATCATCATTGTATTTTGACTTTGCCGCGTTCTAATCTAAACATGTCGTCATCGGGTGATGAAGTATTGTTACCTTGTGAAATTTTATTAAAAATGAAAACATGGAAAAGAGAAGAAAACTATGGATGAAAAGTAGTAATAAATGAAAAATAGTAATAATAGTAATAATAATAAAATATGGTACTTATGTAAATAATTAGATAAACAAAATAAAATTTAATAATAATAATAAATTTTAAATCGCACTTTCACATATCAAGATTGTTTATTTTTTGTGCTTCTTTCTAAAAATTCAAAGACTTCAAAAATCTTACTAAAACTTATTTTACTACTTTCGGTAGCAAACAACTGACGTTTTCTATCGTCAATCACAATTAGACACTATCAAAATAATTTTACGTCAAAATAAAATGTCCAAAGTTTTTGATTTTCATCAATCAGAGCCGAGCCAAGCAGGTGTACCTGAAAAAGCACGACGGAACGCACACAATTGGAACGCTGACGGGTTTGTTTATCGTCTCCAGCGCACTTTAGTCATCACATGCGACGTTAGTTAAATAAGGAATATAATGAGATCGCAGACAGTAAAATAAAAAAAGCAACTACGATGGAAATAAAGACACAGCATACACCCAATATAATACGATAATACAACACACAGACATAATATTTATGACAGTAAGTCATCACAAGTATTAGAAAATTTTTAATTCTCATTGATTTCATGAACACGGTAAAATATAAAGTTACATTAATTTGTTAAAGCAGCAGATCATGATACGTCATGACCCGAGTTCAAATCCCAGTGGGTGCTGATGAGTAGTGTAGCGTAGCGACTAGAAAACAGCTAGTTGTCCCCCAGCTAAAGATTTCACTATTATTTTTCTTGTCTTCTTCAATCAATAATTATTGATCACAGCAAATTTGTATTGTAAAAAAATCCTTCTTAAGAAAAAAACTTAAGAAAGGAAAAATTTGAACTAAAACATATGTACAAACCAAAAAACAATATAAAGTTACATGTTTGAACATATTTTTGAAATCATGAATTTAAATTGGAGCTTAAATTCAATTGATGACAGCATGCCATGTTACAGGTGATATTTTGGCATAAAATTTACTTCACTTTATCATTTTTATGATCTTAATAAGCCATGACATCAATGAAATTTTTACATCATATTGAATTCAAATTATAGTTGGTCTGATGTTAGTGTTTCATTCTATTGATAATACTTTGTCATAATATTGACTTCATTTAGTAGTTTTTTCGATATGAGATTGTCATTGCATTGATCACATGCTCGCATCAAACGTATGACATTTAATCGATGAAATAATTGTTATAACTGCCGCTAATGATAATTACAGCAACTGATGTACTGGTTGACATCACGGCGATGGAAGGTGTCATAGCGTCAAACATGAGGACACTTGGCTTTGCATTGATGTTAAAATACATCACAGTTATGACGGTTTTTCTATGACTGTAATAATATTTCAAGCAAAAAAGTCAACATTATTTACCCAATATTACATATTTTCTATCCAGCACTATATGTGTCTTTTCTATAAAAAATTAAATAGCTGTAGAATGAAAATTAAAGTTAGGACAATTTTTTTTTTTAATTTTACTTGGGATGTCAAGGAGAAGTTGATAACTACAATTTTCAAAATTATTCGTTTCAAAAATGTATAATGCGTAAATATCAGGTCAAATATTCTTTTAAATAAAACTAATTTTGTCCAAATCAACTAACAATTTTTTTAATCAATGCTATGAAATGAGGTCAAACGAAGGCAATTTCAAAATAATTTTTCGTCTCAAAATGTCTAAAAATCTAATTTATCCATTACTTAATTTAGATGTTTAAAAACTGCAAAAAACATTTTGGAAATAAACCTAGTAAACGAATAATCCTATAGGAATAAAATGTCACATGAACATGGAAATTCATAGCTTCTTTTTTATCTTGGACCCGTAATCAGGGAATGTCCCCTTTATATGCAGTGCATTGTACCGTAACTTGGAAAATAGGTTGTGAGGAGGGGGAAAGAGGGAGTAGTATTTGTGAACATTTGACTTGAATCTTGCAATGTTATGACAGACAGGAAACACGCATGCAGGCAACTTATTCTACAGGCGAAGCATACGGTAGAAAAATGAATTCTCTCTAAAATGCGTAGTACGATTCCCCGGGCAATTGCCCACAAATGGATGAGCTCTGAACGATGCTACGTAAAAATGTGCGAGTTTCAGGAACAAAATCCATTGTAGTAACTAATGTGTAGTAATTAATGTGGAACAGCGATAGCAAGCGAAATAAATATATTTCATTTATTTTAGTAAAACCAGTCTCTTCGATCTTTACTTTTAATACAAAATGGAAGGCCTTAAATAAGAAGAAATTAGAAGAAGTTTTCAAGTTTATAGCTGAAGGTAAATACCACGCATTATACGCGTTAAAGCGTTCTAAGCGTCTGTCAAAAAAGTAGAATTAGTGCAATTGTATGAGACAAAATACACATCACAAAGCATTGAACGCATAGACGCGTACGACGCACGCGTCATAAGCGTTATAAAAACTGTCAGTTGTTTTATTCACAATTCATTTTATTTTTTCAGTTTTCGTCAAGAATATTTGTGCCGTGGATTGCTATTTTATGTTTTTGTGCTAAAAAAAAAATGTTTTTATTTAAAACATAACAAAAAAACTTATCGCATGACAAGCGTTGTATGTAACTTGAGCTTAGAAAAGTGTAGAACGCAAAAGTTTTGAAACGCACATGTAACGCGTGGCATGTAGCTTCAGCTTATGTGCTTAGTGCCAGGTCAGACACAGCAACTTTAGTTGGGCAATTATTGACTTTAAAGAAGCTTTCGGTCAGGGGAATTAGAAGGGAAAAAGAATTGCCGGTACTTGGCAATTCCTTAGTCTCAGCTTACAATCATCAGATTTTCTTGATCAATTCTTCTTCAATTTGCTTTTGAACTTGCATTTATGTTCACACACAAAACCTTTATGCCGTCAAGTTTAAGTTCTTTTGGCTTCAAGTTTTCATATTTTTTTGGACTCATTTTAAACTTGACGGTATCATCTAGTCTGCACCCCTTTCCATTCTCTTTTCCCCGTTCTGCCACAAAGTTAAGACTTGACGAGTCAAACTTGATGTGTGTAAACTGGCACTTACTTTTCTCTCATGTGTTTATGTGCATATACAATGAAATAAAAGGTAGAGAAAGCTCAAGAAAAAAGTTTTTGTGTGTAGACAAGAAAGCAATTCCTAAAGAAAATTGCTAAAAGGTTCGGCAATTACAATTGCTCTGTCTGATCTTACTCTTATTTTATGAATTTATTTAACCGTTAGAAAACGGATGTGAGAAAATCATTTGAAATGAGAATCACCCATATACGAGTATTGTTGATCAAATTTCATTATTTATATTCAGCCGATGCAAAAAAGCAAACATTTGTTACGGTTTATCTTAATTTTCATTTTAAAGTCAATAAAAACTGCTAGTTTTGTTGCTGTATTCATCATCCAAATAAATCTGAGAATGACAGCTGCCACCTTGGGAGATGCGTATCAATATTAAAACAAGCGATTGACATTCAAGCTGTCATTTCAAATCCAAACTGTAGTTAGTTACAGTTTAGTTTTAAACTGAATTTTTATATAAATTTTAAATAAAAAACTTAAAAGATTAAATTATTCAAAAGGCAGAGTATTGCAAAAGATAGACGATTTGATCAAATATTTTTTACCTGGTAGTAGTGCAAATACTTTTAGTAGAAATAGATAATTAAATATTACGAAATTTTTTTAATATCAAATTGGTTCTATGAAGTAGAAACAATAATTAATCTGGTAGTCTTTAAGCCGATTTCAAAACTAGAAAAAGCTAATTATACGTTGAGATTTTCTCAATTGTGCTACAATAATAAGTTCAAATAGCTTTATTGAGGTATAGAAATTTCAAAGCAATTTTATGTAATAATATTTTTTCAAACTTATAGACCGTAAACGGAGTATGGAAGCTTCTCACCTGCGCACTTGGGACACTTGATTGCAAAATTAATGATTGCTGCCTGAAACCGGTATTGAAAAAATTATAGTTATAATGGATGGTTTCAAATCAGTAAAATTACTTGGATTCATTTTCTACATCTCTTGCTTGAAATAACCCCAATAGAAAAGTTTGATGGTCAGGTGAAGAAATGAGGAGTTTCTGAATATTAATTTGTTTATGGATTTTGTATGTATTGTATGTCTGCCATTGATCCATCTTACTGGGTCTAAGCACTGATGAAACAGATACGTCCTTTGTAAAAAACTTATAGATCCTAGACCGACGTTTAACTTTAATGAAAACACCAGTGACATAATTAGAAAATTTAATACTACTATTAAAATGTTATACTCTATTATTAACAGAAACTCAAAACTCAGCACTGAAAATAAAATAACTATTGTTAAGACAATCTTTCAGGCTATAGCTTTGTATACATGTCCTGTCTGGGGAACACAACCTATTTTCCTAGTTCTGGTACAATGCATTGCATATGTAGGGGTCATCCACTGAGTACTGGTCCAAGAAAAAAAAAAATGTGCAGCAACACATATCAAGAAAATCCGAATCAGGCAAAACAAACTTCTTAAAATGATTCTGAATTTACCCTGGCACTATTCTACACAAAGATTACATCGTCTGTGATATGTACAATACATCAACATCCGTATTCAAACTATAATAAACAAATTTCAAATTTCCTGTAATCATTCAAATAATGATCCCGTTTCAAATTTATTTTATAAATATTTTATATGTTTTTATTAAAAGAAAATGAGTTTCGAAAAAAATAATTAAAAAAAATTAAAAAAAATACATATAGATACAAACAACAAAAATAAAAAACGAGAAAAACTGTAAAACACATAAAATGTTAGAAGCGCATGTTTCAAAGTTTTGTTTGTTCAAACAAAATTGAAGGGAAAAAATATTTGTTCTTGCACAAGTCCCAATTTTCATGAGGCAATTTTAGTTGCGTAATTCTTATCAAATTTTCGTTTCAACTTGCTTTTATGTTCAAACACAGCAATTTTACTTGAGCAATTTTCGTTTTCTATTGCTTACACTTTCTTAATCTTGCATGTACTGCATTCTCAAATTTTTTCCATTTAATTTTCACTTCTTCTAAATTAATACTGCTATGTATTTTTTGAAATTGTCCACAATATTAAAAAAAAAAAAAAATTTTCAAATGAATTAAAATATCGCAATTTCGCGCCAATATTACTTTCATCACGGACAACATATCAATACATAAAAGAAACACAAATGAAAGAAAATGTAAAATTTCTGATATTACGAATGATAGCACAAAACTACTTTCCGAGTACAAGCAAGTCTGTGCTCATTTTTACACTCCGCACTCTTTCCTTTCTTATTTGTCCACAAACTCAAGAATTGCGCAACTAAAATTGCCTCGTGAAAATTGGGATTAACTTTTGTATCTATATGTGCATACTTATTTGTATTTTAGTTGAAGAAAATAGAGCTCAATAAGAAAGTAGTGGTTACGCTTTTTTCGGCAAATATTCGAACAATGTAAACGTATCTTTACAGAACTGAAAATACCTTTTTTTTATGAATTGTGTGAAATGGAGCTTCATGCTGCTAAACCCAAAGCAGAGAACAACTTTGAGTGATTGCAAGAAAATCATATTTGCTCAACAACATGAAAACCACTTCATTTCGTTCAAATATGATTTTGTATTCAGCTGCAGAAATGCGCAGTTGGTTTTTAATCAGTAAACACAATGAGCGACAACTTCGCTATGTGAGTGAAATCATTGTGTAAATATGTTTCAAATTTATTTATACAACACACAATCGAAGCAACATCTAACGTTTAGCCGATTGTATTCAGTACTAAAATGAACGCCCAATATTTACAAGGCGAGTTGATTTTACTCAGCATTGAGCTTTGTTGCTAGATTTTTGTTGATTACAAATTCAGATTGTTTACAAGGCGAGTTCATTTCACTCAACGTTGAACTTTGTTGCTTGATTTTTGCTGATTACAAATTTAGAATGTTTACAAGACGAGTTGATTTTACTCAGCGTTGAACTTTGTTGCCTGATTTTTGTTGATTACAAATTTTAGTGTATGAATTAATCAACCAAAAACATGATTTTTGGTGATCACTGACCCAAAGATCATCCAAATCTATATATCTTCTTTTAAGTCGTTTAAAGTCCTTTGATTTAACTACCGTTTACAGCAGCATTACAAAAAAATAAACATGTCAAATTGTCTTTTTCTAAGGATTTATTAGGTTCTGGACAATGACATGCAAGGTTTACCTAGCTCAAACATTTTTGGTTTACTTGCACAGACAACGAAATGAAAAAAAGTAATACGGAATGCTCCTAAGACTTTTGTAGTATATTTGAATAAGAACTGAAACTTAAAAACTCGTGATGTCGTTTAACTGTATAGCTTTATTTTATTGCATATTAAAAAGTTTGAGGGCGAAATATTTTTAAAATTTTTATAGTTTGTATTTAGTAGTTAAATGTTTGTATTTCCATTCGAACCATATTTTGACTATTTTTGAATGAATCACTAATTCATTTTTTTTATAGGAGAGGGATAGACCTTACAGTAAGTAAAAAAATAATTTTATTTTTATAAAAATATTTCAAATATAAGATTCAATCGTGTACTAAGGACATTTCACCGACAACGTGTTCGAAAGCCTTTGAAAAGATATTCTTGGCGAAATAAATTGAAACATCCAATAATAATTACAAAATTAGTTTTTTTTAATCAACACCAAAACTGTCCCAGCAGCTCTGGGCTGGGGAATAGCTCTCTCGTCATCGTAATATTTCTTAAGTGCCGTCAGGCTTGTTGTTGTTGTTGGGCCTTCGAGAGTTTTGCGTCTCGCTCTCACTGGTTAGCTGTTTGCCTTAACTAACTGTATTAGTTTAAAGTGTTTTTAAAGTATTTCTTTGTTAACCACGCGGCAACTTCATATGTTAAGGCATAAGTTGTCATAGTTAGGCACAACGCCGCTACAGATTGCTGTTAACATCACTGTGAGCATATTTTAGTGATTTATTCTTTCCCCCACCTCACAACCTATTTATGAATAAATTTTATAAATATGTGCAAGTTTCAATCTAATGGCGGACCAATTTACTGGTGAATTTGTCAGCGCTGGCTTGCAAGGTATACATGCAAAGCGGTAACTGTGATGGAATTTTAAAACGACCTCTTTACTGAAGAGGTCGGGCTATTTAATCCCTGCTGCCAGCAGTTTTCGATACAACTCAGAAATTAAAACACGTGCGATTGGTGGATCTTAATCCATTAATAATTTACTCGCCTTAACTATTTGCCATATAGTTCCTTGCTTAAACAGGTATCTAATGTTATAAAACAGCAGCTCGAAAGATATTTCGATCTAGCAAAGTGGGTCTTCACACCTCAATCACTAGGTGTTGTCAACGCCAATATATTTTATAAACAAATCACGCTGCTCTACTACCTTCACTCAAGGCCTCGGTAATTGCACAATATTGCATTACTATTGCGCAATTCCTTTCTTTGGTTTCGATTGCCAATTCAACCCGGAAGCCAAGATATAAATTGCTGTAGTTAAGGATAGGCTAATGTAAAATGTGTGTTGCAGTCTAGCGGTAAGCCACGGACTCCACGAAGTAAACTTACCAATGACTAGCAGCTTCTCCATGAAGGTTCTTAGACACAGACAGGTTGCATATTCTGGTAAATACGAGGCTAAAGAGTTCAGCCTTTCTAATCCCTACTGTATGCACTTCTGTAGATAGTCGGATCAAGTTAAGGACCCAGAAGCTGGAAGCCCAAGAGCAATAAAGCGCAGCAAGCCTTAACCACAGTCGCCTAGATGTTCCCACTATCTGGTTTCTTACATTTTGTCGCAAGACAACAGCACCCCGGCAAGTTTTTATGCCCTCAAAAGCAGGGCACCAATATTTTTGGGGAGCACTAATGACACTGCTTTCGTTCGTCGTATCAGACAGAATATCGTGCAGGTCTCTGCTGATTTCCATTCTGTCTTACTTAGTTTTAGTTGAAGTTTTTGAAAGTTCCAGCAAAACTTCGGTTGGCGCGACAATCGAGAGGCTTTACGCTTCTCTACCCCAGAAAGGAGTATACCCCAATATGGAATACGTCAAAGTAAAACGTGATTTTTGGTGTATACTTTTTATACAGCATAAAATTTTCGGTGGCATTTCATATTTGCGTATGTACTTATGTAAAATTGAACTATAGGTTTTCTATTACATAAGCATACAATTGCAAAATTAGTCTGTGGCATCCTAAAAATGCAAAAGCAGTAAACAAATTTTAATTTATTGCTCCAAAAACCTAATGACCATTTATAATAGTTTTGTAAACAATCGTTAAACCTTTGATTAATTCGACATAACGTAAAAGTAAGTTCATGATTCAAACCACGTAAAATTTTGCACCAATAGCCAAACAATGTTATAAAAGGTGACGAACCCCCCCAACAAAATTGGGTTGACTGGCATTAAATAACCATGTCCATCGCATGCCAATAGTTATTTTTTTTTACTAAAAACTAAAAAAAAGATGAAGTGTTTAATTAAATTTGTTGCATAAATATTTATTTCTTTTAAACTTTTTATTTATTTAAAAAGTGTTTTCAAAAATAATTGGCTAAGAAACAATTTCGAGAGGCAGATTTTGGGTTTATTTTTAAGGTTCGAAACTTCTTTATGATATATTTATCATGATTAACCAAATTATTGTCATTGTGTAAGTGCTACGAGTATGGCCAACTATGTTGCTATAACTGATCAATTTTATTGTATGGTTGAGGTCAATAGTATTGAAGACACCGGTACACGTATTATTTTGAAAAGGTCATATTATGATCATAATATATTTTTGGCTGCAAATAGGGCCAGTCAAGTATATTGTCTTAACAAGTAAAGGACCGTTATTCACTCCTAATACTGTTTTGATTTAAAGTAAAAACCAACATGTCTTTGTTGTCTAACCAATCTCACTCATAAGTGTGTGGTTATTGGGGCAGCGATCCTTCAACTGGGTTATCAAATTCTTTTGAAGTCTTTTGAGCAAATTATAATTAATTTTTGTTGCGATTTTGAAAAATGTAATAGATCAACCGAAGGGGAATTTGCACAATGACCCTTGTATTATAACCTATAAAAAGAAACCCGCCAGTTTTTTTTATGGTTGAATAGCAATATGAGTCCAAATAACCTTGGTATACACCTCGACTGTGGGTTAAGGTAGAAGTCTCATATTAAAGCAAAAGTCACTAAGTTGAAACTAAAAGCAGCCCAACTAAATTGGCTTATGGGTAGAAGCTCGACACTGAAGTTGGGTTGCAAACTTCTCTTATATAATGCAATTCTAAAACCTATATGGTGCTAGGGAATTCATTTATGGGGCACCGCCTCAGCGTCAAACATTGAAATAATTTAAAGGCAATGAAACCAAATTCTTCGAACGATTATTGCAGCTCCATGGTACATAAAAAATTCACGAATTCATAATTAATTTTGGCGGTCGCACTCGGTTGAGAAGAAGGGATACCATTGCCACCAGCAGAGTGTTCAATAGGTGATTTTACCGACATAGTTCCCGAATAATAAAACTTTTTGTCTAACATTGGCCGGACTTAAGAAAAAACACATTTCCTATATTTTTATACATTTCTTTTTTTTATATTTAGTATTAAGATTTGAATACTTATTGTTAGTTCATTTTGAAGATTCAATAAGTAAAAAATGCTTAAAAAAAACTTTTAAGTTATGTATTTGAAATATAGAATACTAAATACTGTCAGGTCGTGTTTTAGAAATACAAATAAAAAATACGTATTTGTATTTCACATACGTCTTTCAAATACAAGTAATTCAATTTCTGCCCAGCCCTGATGGTAGCGAAACACTCTAGTGTGCACGCATAGTGCAGTCATATGATAGGAACACAACTGAGACGAACGACGAACTTCGCCCATCGGGACGAATTCGCCGGCAAATATTCGTTATATAAATTCGTCGTGTGAAGCACAATATCAACGAACATTGTTTACATTCCGTGCAAAGAAAAAGAAAAATGAATATAAATACTAAGGTGGCCATATTAAAAGTAAACCCATCCGAAAGAGGGATTTTTGAACAAATTATCTCAGGTACTTTATATTATGAGAACATCTTCATACATATTTTACTACATGGATTAATATAAATTATAAAAAGTATTATGTAATGAAAAATACATTTTTTATGTAAGAAACCTGGTCACCTGATACTGCTTTGTTCTTCGTTCGCTGACGAAACAATTAGAAATTAATCTATTTCCACTTTCGCTGAGTATGACGAATTTCGTCCAAAACCATGATTGTGTGCATTTTCATATACACCAATGTGTTTTGCTTTTGGCGACGAATATTCGCGATCAAATATTCGTCGTTCGTCGCAGTTGTGTTCCTTGTATTATGCTGTAAAAAAGGTATAATAAAAATTGTTACAATGTCAATTTTATTGACATTAAAATTTTTTCACTTATTCCGCTTTTATTTTAAAACTTTGCAATAAAAAACAAATACGTTTATTTGCGTCCGAGTTTCATGTATGTTTCTAGAATGAAAAGCAATTTAGGGAAAATAAGTTGTGTGTCTCAGGTGAATAGTTTAACCAATATGGAAATTCCGAAAAATATGCTTTAAAACTTTATCCAGCATCCTTTTCAAAATCATATTTAAAAGCCATTTTTGGAAGAAAAACGCTTAATCGTTTAAATAAGCAATAAGTAAATTTTTGTCGCAAAAAATAATGCTAATAGAAAGTTAAACGACAACCAATATCGTTAAAACTGTTATCGATAAGTTTTCGTTTATTTATTGCATTTTGACGATGGTGACAAATTGGGTTAAATTTAATTAATTTTATTTCTTCCCAAAGAGTTTAATTTGCTTTGGTGCCACTGTATATACAGACAAACTTTTGTTATGTTAAAGATCTCTTTTATTTATTTATTTTTATTTATTTATTTATTTATTTTTTTCTTTTTGCCAAGAGAAGGGTATTTACATTTCAGTTTTAATATTTATTATCTTTAGTTTTATTATATTTTTTTTTTAGTTTGTAATTTGTTATTTTGTTTAAAGCCACGCTTGAGATGTTTTGCAATCTTGTGTCGACTGTGATGGTTAAAAATATTTTATATATTATACGTATGTATTATATGCATAAATATTTTTCATTATTATTAATTTTTTTTTTTTGTAAATTAATCAAGTGTTACTCATTTAACAGTTTTGATTAAACAAATGAAAATAAAAACTCATATTTAAAATTAATCAAACTCACCAAAAAGGAAAATATTTTTTTTAGCAAAAACTAAAAAAAGCAAAACAGGATAAATTTAATAATCCGGTCGAAACTATAGAAAATCCACACAGAGTTTGAAATTTTCATAAAATTTTGTTAAAAATTAAAAAAAATGTGTTTTTTTTATAACATAATTTTTTCACTATTTTTTATTTTTGCCAACGAATGAGAACAAATTTTCTTAAACAAAAGAAAAAAAAAGTTATTAAAGAAAAATCACTTAACACACACACACAAATACACTAAACTATTAAAGAGACAAAAAAATGTGTTTAATTTTTTTACATAAATTTTTATTAAATTTTTAATAAGCTATAATAAAATTTTCCTTGAATAGATTTTTTTTTAATTTTTTAACATTTTTTTTAATCGAATATTTTTCTGATTAATCTTGTTTATATGTATGTATGTACATGTATTACGTTACTAACTATTTTTGTAGTTGGTTTTTTTTTTAATTTCTCTCCACTTGTTTTTATTAACAATTTTTGCTTTTGTTAAATAAATGTTGGGTTTTCCAACAACTATTTAGGAATTCTTTTTAACACTGCGACAACGCTTTGAAAAAACCGTTCACTTGACTGCTCATTTGCAGACTAAATTAGTTGTTTTGTTGGCCAACTTCTTGTTGGCTTAAACATTTTAGTTTGGCGGAGGACTTGATTTGTTATTTTTTATTATTTTTTATTTTGTCTTGGCTCCGTTTAAGCAGTTCAGCTGTTGTTTCAGCGTTTAAGACTCTCTTTAAAACGGTGTGCAAAACTTAAGCTCTTTTTAATTTTTTTTTTCTTTAAAACATATATATTTTGTTAAAAAATTATACTCATAACGTTGTGTGCAAGTTTTATTGAAATCTTTTTCTCAAGCTACATGATCAAATTTAATTTGCTGTTTAGTGCTCATGCGCAGCCTTTACTTGTTCCACTTTAGTTCTCTTTAGTTGCTGGGCCGGCGCTCTTAAATTGTAAAACTGTTTCTGTTTGTTATTTTGTGATTTTTTTTATATTCTTTGCACGTTTTTCTTTTATTATTTCTTGTACTGTTTTTTTTTTCTTTTTTTAATATAAAATTTAATTTTTTCCATTCCACAATATTCTGCAATCGTTTTGATTTTGTTTATTTTGTGGTTTGTCTCCTTCTTGTTGTAGCCCGCACAATTGTGGTAAGTATTTTCAAAATGTCGTACGACTTGTTGCGTTTTTAATTTGAATGAAATTAAAAAGTTATTGGACAAGTAAATTTCTAATTTTTGATGTGATAACACCAAGTGGCGAACACTGCTTACCGCATTACTTCTCTTCAATGATGTGTGCAACACTTTGTAATCAATGAATGCTAACTTACAAAATGTATAACCGCAGTACTCGTATATGGAACTCCCAAAAATGAATTACTTTTGTATCACATTTATATGTATGTATGTATTTTACTTTTTAGTTGTAAATCAAACGTTCGCCGTTTTTGCCAGACTACGTTGCAAAAATTTGAATTAATAAAATCAGTGCTAAAGGCAAGAGTGCCTAGAAAACATTATAAAAAAAAGTACAAGAAAGATAAAACATTTAGTGAAAAAGGAAAAGAATGCAGTGAACAAAAACAGACCAAATTTATTTAATGGAATATTCCCAAAAAAGTAGCGTACTTACTTGCAAAGTATGCGATATTGTATTCGAGCTATCTACCACCGACTTACAAAGTATGCCAGAGTTTATCCGAGCTGCCTCCTGATAACTTACAATTTATGTAAGGAAGTAATGAGCTTTTGTTGGATGAACACTTCACTATCTCGCTTACTTTGTGTGCAGGTGGTAGGCGTTCACTCTACAAATGCGGCAATGTGTATGAAAATATTTACTGGGTTCGTAAATGACTTGGCGTGCATTACTGATTTACAAGTGTTCTGTAAGCGAAAGTTTGGACGCTGGGAAATGTGGCAGTTAGAGAGTTTAATGTTCTCGTTCGAAATCAACTTCGAAAATAAAACTGGGGTAAATTTACAAATAGTGGACCAAAACGCCCAATATTAATTGCAAATAAAACAAAAAGTTTTCAGAGAATTATTTTAATATTTTAATGAACCCAAAACATGGTGCTACAGTCCCATCCGGCCTGGCGGAACCGAAACAGACTTCATAATATTTAGCCATTATTAATAAATTAGCGTATAGATACACACTACAATTCAGGTGTGGGATACAAAACAATTGAACTTTATTCATATCATAAATCATTTTTCTTTTTAAATTCTCAATAATTTATTTAGATTGTTGGGATATAAAGTTGAATGTTTGAGAATACCTTTTAAAAATTTCCAAAGTCTACTGATGATTAGGGTAGCTCCTATGAAAAGTCGATATCATAGATGCCAGATAAATCTGGTTTAAAATCGTCAAATTTGGCAAAAACAATCAATATGATTATCGCAAATCGTCAACTAGTAAAATAATTGGTTTTTGCATAAAATATATATTTTAATAGTTAAAATATAGCAAAACAATTCCTGGTTGCCTTTAATGAAAAACTACAGCTTTAAAGCTTTTAAAAAAATATGTACTTGAACAAACATGAAGTTAATATGAAAACAAAATATATATACTTGAGCAAACATGAAGTTAATTAATATCATAGGAACCCATTCACTGATTTTTGTACACAACGCATTTTTTAAATACATTCAATTAATAAAAGGAATTTTGAAATTTCCTTTCATATACTATATATACACTTCAATCAAATAGCATATAGCTAATACAAAACAACAATAGTTGCTAAGTCTTATGTAGTCTGTAGTAGGAATATAACATTTCTTCTGAAACTAGTTTCTCCAACTAATTTCTAACTTTGGTTTTTTAAGCTTCATACTAATATTTTTTCTATAAACTTATCCATATAGAGAAAAATTACCGAAGAATCATTTTTGATAATCTAGCACTGCCATATCTGTATCGTAAAACAAATTTTCCAAGATTAATATTGTTGCATTAATTCGAATGAAAGTTCTCGTCTTTCGAGATCTACTCTTTGATTATATCAGAAAACAAAAACACTCTCTTCTTTTATAATACTGTAAGTATTTATGAAAGTTAAAGTTTTGAAATTATCTTTAAGTCTTAAATGTCCTTTAATATATAAGCACACGCTGTAAACATGAACATTTTTACACTTTCTAGCTTATATTTTTTCAAGTTCTATTCACATATAGTCCTTTAAATACATCTCTAACCTATGCAATATGTGTATATTCCAAAATAAATATCGCATATCATTTCAATATTATATACATATTTACGTACGGATTTATTTTACTATATTTTTTTTTTATCCCTCAATATTATTTTCATTTCCTGCATAAATTAATTTAAAAAAAAATGAGGTATGCATGTAGTTGTAAATGTGATCTACAAAAATCGTCAAAAACAGGCCTTAAATCGTCAAAGTACTATTTTGAGCACCCAAAATCGTCAAAATGACGATAAATCGTAAAATATGCCAACTATGGTCGACATATAGCCAGAGCAGACTCACCGCAATGTTTATCGAGCTTTTCTTTTGTCTCCTTCGCCGTTTTCCCTTTCAAATAATAGGGTTTAATCACTGTACGAAATTCACTTTTTTCCATTCTTCTAAAAACACAAAAGTTGCTTACTTAAACGACTACAACAAATAATCTGATTGATGGATTTGGGTGAACTTTTAACAGCTGATGTTTTACAGATCGCAATTTAGGAAAATAATTTTTTTTCGTGTTTGTGCTGCCATCTAGCGCTAGGTAGCTTCAATATCAATTCGGCCTCTTAAACATAACTAGTATGCGAATTTGAATTTAGTGCTACCTTTTGGTTGAAATCTTTTTATGAATTTAAGACTCTATGTTTAGTAATATTTTATTGTTATATTTTAATAAGTTTGTTTTGTTGTAATAATGACCAATTAGTGTTCATAGGGAAGAGTTATGATAAATAAATCGTTTATAAAGATATGTTAAATACAATAACAAAACTATAACTCAGTTTAAATTTTAGCTTTATTTTCTTGCAGTTTAGGAGTTCTTTTAGCATTTTGTAGCATTATTTTAAAGCCGATTTAGTTGTGATATATATTTGGATATGGCTACACTGCATATAATATAAAAGAACTTCTTGATCTCAAGGGCAAGAAGTCCGGTATCCGAAAGTCGTGGCGGCCTAATCTAAATGCTACAATTCTCTTTGCCGTTTAAAATGCTTATGTTATTTTGAATAAATATTTACACAAGCACACACACACACACATTCGAATGTACTTGCATTCATTTAAGTCGAGTAAATATTTATTTCTTGGCTTAATAAATATTTACTTTACATTTAATAAAATTTTTATCCATTTTTTTTTCACTTGAACGCGTTTTTTCATACATTTTTTATGTCGTTTAACAGGTTTTGACTTTGTTGTTGTTTTATTTTTTTGTTCGTTTTCTAGTTTATTTTATTTAAATTTAGCAAACTGTTTTTTCTTTAATCTCTATTTCTTTTGCTATCATTTTTGGTTTAATTGTATAAGTTTGCTGTTGTTTTTGTTGTTGGTTGGGTTGTATTTTGGTAGGAAATTTGAAAAATGTGCTAAAGTTTTCTTGATAATTTTTTTAATTGCCTGCAAAATAGCAAAGTGTTTTCTGTTGAGCTTAAACAAATTTAAAAATTTGTAATAAAAAAATTTTAAGAATTAAAAGACTTTCAGCACAAATATGGCAAACATTAACAAATTATAAAAATTTAATTGCTTTTGCCAGTAAAGCAAATTAATCTGAAAAAAATTCCTCTTGGATACGAGTATTGTGTTAATTTGAGATTTGTTGACTGGCTTGTCCCCAAAATCGGACTATTTTTGAACAAATGTAAGCATTTTCAATTGATGCGGGTAGATGTCGGCGGCCTGTGACCGCTACGCAGTCGACTTTAGTGGCGTCTGTTTAATCGGTTTTTTATTATTCAATTAGTGATGTCAAAGCACCGTGGCAAGTTACACGATTGTGCATTTTTAAATGAATGGATATGTTAACAAATGCCAGGTTATTTGTTCGTACTTTTATGAAAACGATATTAATGATATTATCACTATCCACAGGATGTGTCATTGATTTACATCAGCACCTGCCTTGACGGCATTATCTGAAGTAGGACCAACTCCACGGTGCGCCCTAATGTGGCTCGCAAGGTTCACACAGACCATAACTTTTGTCATATGTTAGTAAATATACGAAAAAACTCCTGGTTGAAGTAACAAGCAATCAATGCAAGCTCCATGAGTTAGTAGGCGGAAGCTTACTGAAGAGCTTGTGCCTTCTAATCCCTTCTGCATGTAATTTTCCAGGCAGTCAATGCAAGCTCAATGAATTCGAAGGCGGAAGCGCATTTAAGAGCATTTAATCTTAAACCAATTCATCGGCCTAACCATCACTCCTGGTTCCTTATAGTATAGGTATCTGTTGCAAGACGACAGCCCTTAGGGGAATATTAGCCACCGAAATACGACGTGCACCATAGTTATCATCGAAACTATTTCCCCTCCATGCGATTTTAGGTTTAAAACACAGCGAGAACGTTTCAGACAAGGTAGGCACTTCAATCATAAGGCAAAACAGAACCTTCCGGGAACTTTGCCGGTGGCCGTTCTGCCAATTAACCCTTGGTGAGGATTTCGGTTATTCGGCATTCTAGAGTTTCAGTTGCTACAAAAGGGTTTCTACCCTTCTATGCCCCAGAAATTAAAGTGTCGTGGCTAGGCGTACACCAAGGTAAAATCTTCTCCACGGTGAGCAAGGTTGCTGGCATAATAGATAGACACTGGGTGCTAGAAGGACATGCAAGTGGACCTTGGCCTTCTCTCTTATGAATTTTTTGAGCAAAAAAAAGATCAGCTTTGGGTTTCAAGAGGAACTCTTTTCTGGGAAACTATATAATTTCCAACTTTGGTGGGATATCAGTGACCAGTCTTAATGACATACCACGATATTTTTGAAACTACAGGTTGTATTCAATACTTTGATGATTGCACTATGTGCACGGGGTCTTTTCCACTCTATTTGATTGCTTAAGGCACTCACAGACCAGATGTTTTTTGACATGTATTTCCTCATATAACTCTCCATGTCTGTCAAAATTATAATTTTTGCTAAAGGCGTATAAGGTTTTGCATCTGATATTGTCTCTGCTTGTTTATATTGCATTTTCACTAGAATGTCAAAGTTGTGCGGATCAAAGATTGCTAGTTGACGTCGAAAAATAGTTACCTGGGACAGAGAGAAACTAATGTTTCGGCAGATTTTTCCTTCTCTCACCGCGATAAAAGACGAGTTTTGTAAGTATGCGAAAAGGTATATCAGTAGACTGGAACTTCACCCAAATCCACTTGCACGTAACATACTTAATTTTGACGGCCACTCTCGGTTGAGAAGAAGGGATACCCTTGCCACCATCAGAACGTTAACTAGGTGATTCTACCGATATTATTCGCGCAAAATGAAACTTTTTTGTCTAGCAGTGGCTGGACTTAAATAACCTTTATATTTATTATTAAGATTTGAATACTTATTGTTAGTTTATATTTTGAAGATTCAATAAATAAATTACTGAAAAAAAATAAATAAATAAAATAATGACTAAAAATGCCAACATAGAAGTAGTGAAGAGAATGTTTATCAACATTTTAACACATCACTTTGCAATAGAAGTTTTCACTGGGCAGTTTTTTTGTCAGATGACATTACTCATATTTTTTACAGAAGCAAAGTAACAGACGACATGTACGCAGTGGGAAAAATAGCATCTACATTGCTAAAAACATATCGCGTGCTATCTACTTTACGCAAAGTGTATACAGTGAAATTGTTTTCTGATTATGCCTTGATTGCTGATGATGTATCGCAAAAACAGTGAAGTAGATTATTTTGACATATTTGGTATCTCAGCGGTGAAGCTCTCGCATTATCTGATAAAATGGCGCTATGACATGAAAATGAAAAATATATAAACACCGAAGACAGTGATCAAAAAGGCGACGTAAATGAAGTCATGGAAAATGAATGCGATTCTTAAACAATCAAGATGGGTTGGGTTTACAATGATATTGGAAGCCGGTGGTACATTCGGTACCTCTTGGACCTCTCCGGCGCTAGTTAGGAGGTAGAGGAAGAAATTTTAATGGGGGCCTGTCTTACACTTTACCCCCCTGAGAGCCAATTAGAGACAGTTATGATGCCGCTGCAGATGTGGTGAGAGCCCTGAGGACTGGAGAAACGTTCTGGTCGAATGTCATCTTTATGATGACATTAGGGATCTAGAGGGAATGGGCGTAGTAGGGGCGGGCGACCATTGGGATTTCAGTAGGGTTTTGGCGGTCGGCGCGTCTTTTGACGCGTTGGGCGCGTATGCCCGTGAGGTCTTTAGGCGGAGACCAAGGTAGGGAGGGTAGCCTTCCTGTTGTTGCCATTTCCGGAACCGTCGTTTGTTGAACCGCAGGTTCGCGCGTGACTGTGTGCGTCTCTCGTCGGCGGAGTTGGTTGCAGTTGTGGTTGAAGTCTTAGTGTAGGCAACCATGAGGAGCATAGAGCACAGTTCCTGTGCCCTGTGCTGTTCCTGGTGTCATGTACTTTGCTGTGTTGCTGTCTGCTGTTTTGTTTTGATGTCGCAGGGTTGCTGGCAACGTTGTTTTTGTTTGTAAGGCCCTTCGTGAGGGGGGTCATGTCTTATTGTTGTTTTTGTTTGTTTTTGTCAAGGGCTGGGCCACAAGGGGGTGGCCAACTGACTCACCCGTGAGGGTGAATGTTGAATGTTTGTGTTGCTTATTGTTTATTGTGCTATGTGCCCGTGTGTGTTTTATGTTACGGGTGATGCAGTTTTGTTCGTTGTGTGGCTGCTGATTTGCTGTTGTCGCTGACGTTCCTGTTGTTCCTGTTTTTATGTTGCTGTTTGCTGTTATTGCTGTGTTCCTGTGTGCTGTTTACTGTAAGTATGGTTGCAGGGGGTCACCAGTCCCCGAGCCGTTTTGGGCTCTACTGGTAGTAGTCCTTGGGCTACGAAGTCTGACCGGAACCGGGAGCCCCAGGAACTTGTTCCTGCCCGGTTATGGTGCGGCCCTTCGGGGAGTATCGTGGTGGTTGTGGTTTAAACCCAAATCGCGGGGAGAGTTCATTTGAGCTCGATGTGGAGTTGCATTGCGACCGGGTGCCGTGACCCAAAGATCGGAAGGAATTTTAGAAAGGCTCCGCTCCAAACCAAGGGGGAGATCATGTCCAAACAACATGAGATCGAATTGGTACTCATGCATGGCAGTTTGCCATGTATGGGGGCGCTGGTAGACGCATTGTATTCACCCGGTGTTAAGATCACCGTGGGGTAAGGCCACAATGGCAGGTACCCACGTAAATCGTTTTCACAACTGTTCTGCTGCTTTGCCAGAACTTTGATGCCAATGCGAAGCCATTTACCCCCATCCTACCGTCATAATTTTTTGGCTTTTTACCAAACCCCACAATATAGAAGATTCGGTTTTAAGATATTCCATATAACACTAGTTCGCCCCTAATGTACATTTATATTATTACTCATTCAAAAATTTTTTTCAAGTAAAAATATCTGTAAATATTTTCAATCGATTGCGCGGTAGCTGATTGTTTATGTAAATTTAAATTTCGCAATATGCAGTTTTATGAAAATTTTTTATGTATCTAATGACACAAAATTGTGACATAATTTTTTTATAATGATATAATATTTATTTGTAAATAATTTGTGGCGAAGACGCCACCAAAAAATATTAGTCAGCTCGCGCTGACCAACAACTGTTTGACTTGAACTTAATTAAAATACTTAATTTTTTTAATCCAAAATAGACCTAAAACGGTCATGTCAGACATTAATAAAATTTTAATTTTTTTTTTTTTTTCATCAATCAATTTGTTTAAACTTTAAAGTAAAGTCTGTATGTGAAAATCGGTTGTGCTTGTTTTTGTTTGATTTGAAAAATATTTTTGTTTTTTTTTTTGTACATTATTTTGCAGACATGTGACCACTCACTCACAAGTGTGTTAAAATTGTATGTGGATCATGACAGTTTACGCAAAAAACTTGGTTTCTGTTAAAGGGTATAGTTTTATGAGGTTGGTTTTAGTTGGCTGCTTTACTCACTGTTTCCAAACAATCAAGTACCCCGTTTTGACTAAAGTGCTCGTTGGGAGTGCCAAACCTCAAAAATAGTGCAATCATAAACTTATTAGATCCAACTTGTAGCAACAATCTTCGTGTTGTATACTTATTCTCGAAAGAAAAACAAACATTTCGGTTTATAAAATTTGCTGCTTTTAGAGAGTGTTTTGCTATTAAACGATCAAGCCACGTTTGTTAAATATTACAATAAAAGCAGACACTGAATGGTGAAGTTCTTATTTGTGAAGACGCGTGAATTCGCTACTGTTTTGGTCATTTATAAATTACCAAATTATTAATAATTATTGTTATAAAATTATTATTATATTATAAATTATGTATTATAAAATTTTGATTATGATAAACTTCATCTAAATAATTTATATTTTGGCAGATTAACAGCCTGTTTATAGGACACGAGTTAGCTCACTCGCGACGAGCCAATTTATAGACGAGTACGTAAGAAATTGGGTTCATAAAACGCGACTTGATTGTGTCGTGCAACTTACGTAAATTCGCGTATATGTCAAACATTTATGATATTTGTTTGTTGCCACCATGCGAAAAAATAGTATCTGTTTACATTTTTCATAGCAAAAAAAAATTTTTCAATCTAAAAAACGGCAATCCTTTTCTAGGCGTAGTTGACACACATACATATGTACATACGTTTGTATGTATACGTAAATAAATAAAACAAAATATTTTGTGGAAAGGTTTTTTTTGAAAAAAACGAATAAACAAACAAAAATTTTATATATTGGGGGCTATTCTGCGTTTCGATTCGGATCGAAATTTTCTCCGTCTGGCAACTTGAGTATTCTGCGTTTCGATTTCGCTCAGTTTTTTTCGATTGTATGTATTCTGCATTACGATCGGAACTCCGTTTTTTTTAGTTGTTTTTTTGTTGACGGAGAAGTTTTCGTTATCTGTTTTTCAGTTAAAAAATTAAAAAAATGTAAGTAGAAAATGATATAAAATGTTCAGTAACGATTAAAAAAACATTTAACATTATTTTATTTAATTAAATTTATTTATTTATTTATTTTTTTTTTTTGTTTTAAATGATTAATTTTTGTACCCGAATCTGATGTGTTTTTTATGTATTTTGGGTCAAAAACAACCACACCAGAGCAGTATCAAAAATTGGCAAATTTAATGTCATCTAATGCAGACATTGCATGTGGATATCACCAGCGATCAAAGAAAGAAGTAGCAGTGTTCTGGGAGGAAGTTGCAGGAATCATCAATGCACTTGGGCCTCCAACAAAAAATGCCAGCCTCATTATATCTCATATTGTTCTCCTCTCTGACCAACAATAATGCAGCTGTTATAGAAATTAAAAAATTAAATTATTGATATTAAAAAAAAAAGAAATAATTGCAACACAACAACAATTTTTAATTACAACACTATTAATTTTTTTTTATTATGTACCTTTATCTTCACAAGATTCTTTGAACTGTAATATGTTTATGAACAATTAATTTTAGTTTGTTTTTGTATATACTTCTCTTTTCTTATTAAACTTTATTAAGAACTTATTTTTAATTATGTATACAAACAACTTTTTGTATTAAATTTGACATTTGTTTATGAAAACGATAACAAACTTGCTTATTTTGCAATTTCATTTCCACATTCCACAGTGATGCTATTAATTTTATAAACATTGTTATCTTCTTCTTTTTCTTTCGATTCCGTTTTTTATCAGAATACCAATTTTCGATCGCAACCTAACTGAATGCGGAGACTTAATCGAAACGCAGAATATGGGGGATTAACTGCAAGTTTTATGTTGTATATGCGTATGTTTTATTATGTATGTATATATGTATACAAAACATTTGTATTCAACGAAAAAACGATTTCAGTTCATGTCTCCAGAAATTTGAGAGATTCTTAGAACGTTCTGTTGCAATTTCCATTCTTAGTTTTCTTATTATTTATTACCACTTACACGTAGAAAAAAATATATGGTTGATACGACAATATTTTAAGGGCAACATACTATTGTTGGATTATATGGTTGTACTTGATAATGCTACATTGTTACATTTAAAATACCATTGACAGGACATACCATAGTATTTTAAGAAAAATATTATAAGTAACCATACTATATTTTGGTTTAACATTATTATAATAATATGTAACCACAGTAGTGATTAAAGTTATCAAATAATTGTCATACTCAGCTATATTTTTATACTAACCACTCTTACTTTTCTCATATGTAACCATGTTACTTTCATGAAATAACCATACTAATGTCACAAATAGCTTTATTGTAATGGAACCATATATTTGTTATAATTAGCACGAATACATACATATGCTAAATAATTACAAGACAAAGACAGCTTATAATATATATATTAATACTATGTTTAATACAAATTTCAAAAAATAATCAAGTTGCATCTGCTCTTTGATGTTGAATTATCCATCTACTGCAATAAAACAAAAATATTTATTAAAAATTTCATCCGCGATTGCAATTTTAAAAGTAACTTTTAACCATATTAATATGGTTGCCCGTAGTCGTATTTTTGCATATGTTTATATCTTAATATTACAGACTTACCTTTATATTTTCGCGAATGCTCAAATGTATTTTTCTTCACTTTCGTGTTCTTTTTTCTCCTTTTTATATAAAGCTACTAATATTTTTCAAATTAAAAGTACACAAAACATATGTCTATTTCCAAAAAAAAAAAAAAATAAAAAATATGTGTCAGCGACTAGAAGAAAATATTATTAATGACAACAATAGCAAATTTATTTTTTAAACTCTTTTGTTGGCTATGAATTGGCATATCATACATATTATAATCACAAACATTCTTATATTGGATGCGATAAAAGCTATGGCTGTTTTTAAAAAAAATCTCACAATTGCTATTATTGTATGCAACCATATCGTGAAATTTATGGATGGTAACAATAGAATCACAGAAATGCAAACAGTAACATATTCATAGAGGAATAAACTATAATTAAATCGATAATTCGCTGTGGTGAACAGTAATACACAATGTTATAGAATATATATTAATCTTGTCACAACCATATATCAAACTGCCTTTTCTTTGCGTGTATAAACTATTTTTATTATAATTTCTCATTATTTATAACACTTTCTACACATTTTTTTTATTGACGAGCATGTTTCTTCATTCGCCGATTTTGACATTTATGGTGAGACGACTCGCGTCTTACAAACCAAAATAAATTGACAGATGTTACGTTTTTTTAATACTAATCGTCAATAGTCGCGGTTTATAAACCAAAAACAAAAAAAGTTGCAAAGTTAGCATTTTTTATCGACGAGTCGTCTCTTATAAACAGACTGTAAGATCTTGTATTGTTTTTTTTTTTTTTTTATTAAAAAGTATTAGTTTTTTAATTTTAATTTCGATATTTCGTTAACATTATAATAATTTTCTTAAAGACACCCACTCTAGCCAACTGATTTTCGTTGTTCGCTTACGAAAACACAATTGAAATTTACACAGTATTTGATAGAATTGCTATTAACCGAGTTTAATAACTTGTAGAGAGATTCTGTAATTTTTAATGATCCTTTAATCGTAAATTTTTTCTACATATTTCACCCCTTGCAATAACGATTGTACGCAGCTGTAGTGTAATTTGTAAAACAACGGTAATCAGCTGTATTTTGTTGTACCCAATAACAGGTAGAAAAACTAACAGCTGCTTTTGGTTGACAGCGTATATAATAAAATAATGTTGCTGAACTTGATAAAATATCCTTATGATTATTGTCTGATCACTCTTCATTTGTCTCGTCTGCCCGTTCATTACCATAAAGATCTCTATACGCAGAGACTCAAATCTAAAGTTATATTGTATAGACGGACTTAACAGCTCATACTTTCGTTATCTGATAAGTAAAAATGTTGTATATACATTGCTTCCATGTGAGCTGGCCGTGTTTTATTCGATGGCGCATTAGCTGTATGTCATGTAGCGACGTGCTGTCGAAACCATATCGCTCCTTTATTGCAAGAGAGTTTCAAAAAATGATAGGATAATACAGAATTGTTAACAGAATATGACAATATCATAATAGTAGCATTCTAAGGCCTACTTTATATTTGGATTATGCCTCCGACAAGCCAACGAGATCAGGAATCCATAATTCAACTTTGGCAGATGCAGCGCTCATGAAATCCATCATTTGGCTTCACGAAATTTACAGGAATATATTTCAATATTAGAGAAATGGCTAAAGCTTTCGAAAATCCAAGTTAATTAACAAAAGTGTATTCATGTTACATTCACACTGCGTAACAAACATGTTCGTCTATCCACATTAACAACTTACATGTTCCGCAGCGCAATGAAGTCAAGTACTTTCGAAATCGCCTCGACCGCAGGCTGATGTGGAAATTTCCCATTGGCGCAAAAGTCACTCCGCTTCAACATCTAATACTGAAAAAATTCAAAGGTGACAAAACCAAATTCTTTGAACGATTCCTGCCGCTCCATTGTAGGTAAGAAACTCACAAATTCAGAAAGTTCTGTGTATTCTGCTGGTAAAAGGCGGTTGAGAAGAAGAGATACCTTTGCCACCATTAGAGCGTTAAATAGGCGATTTTACCGATATAATTTGCGCAAAATAAAACTTTTTGTCTAGCATGTCTGGTATTAAGATTTGAGTACTTGTTGATAGTACATATTTTGATGATTCAATAAATAAATGAATGAAGAAAAAAAGAATATGACAATATAGAATTGTTAACAGTTCTATCTTTTATACTGTGGCAAAAATTTATTTAAATTACTTTTAAGCTGACTCCTTTAAGAGATAATTTTCAAAATAATAAAATTTTATATGGTATCCATACCACTCAATTCATGGCAACAGAAGTTAGTAATCATCGACTTATAACGATTACCATTCACAGTTATGGTTAACGCCGTTATCAAAAACATATCGAAAGATGGCGCCACCTGTAAGCAAAAAAATATTGTCTTTGGAAGAAAGTTATTATATCCAATGGTTGTGGATTGCTATCATCCAAATTCAGCAATTTTGTTGCTTGAAGTTACCATTCCCCGATAATTGGCTGAAAATAATTTCTTAGTGAAAGTTCAAGAAATAAATACAGATATCTGATGCCGCCAGTCTTAAGTCACCAAATAGTGACTATATATATAATATATTGCATAGATCCAATGCCTGTGGATTGATATCTTCCTAATTTTCGTAATATTTTCATTCTGGCCTGAAAACTATCTCTTAGTGACATTTAGGCTCGTTTTGTAAATCTTTCTCGAAGAAATACCGACGGAAGACGCGGCCAGCCTATAACTCGACATGCATTGGACGCTCTTGGATCCAATGTTTGTTTTGGCTTTCCAATTCAATCAGGAATAGGCTCACAATGATTTATTAATTAAAGTTCATGTCGGTTTCAATGTCGTTCTCAAAGAAATATTGAGAAATGCTGGCAGTCTTTAATCGTCTGCAAATAGTGATATTTATGGGATGCGGAGGGATCTTTTGGACCCAATGCTTGCATACTGGTATCGTCCTAATTTCAGTAATGTTGCTTATAAGTGTTCCCATTCATCCAGAAATGTATTAAAAATCATCTTTTGGTATTAGTTACGTTCGGTTTGAACGCGTTTCTCAAAGAAATACAGTCGGACCAGCCTATAATTCGGAGTGTATTATATACTCCTGGTTCCAATGTTTGTTACTGCTTGGTAGAATATAAATTGCATACTGGCACTCCCATTAATCCAGAAATATGCTTAAAATGTTTTCTTTGAGAAAAATAGAGCCAGTTTCCAGCTGTTCCATCTTGTTAACCTTCACTTTTAGGTCCAATTGAATTTGTTATGGCTGCAAGTGCATATCACGGCTATGAAAAGCTAAGTTCTTGTAAGTGATGCAAAATCGACAGGCTTTATTCTCCTACACACTCTTACGCGATGTATTCGTCAGATGTTGTGTTTCATCATCGTATAGGCTCTAATTCACCGGTGACTCAAATACATCTGAATATTTTTGTGTGTAGGACGATATTGGCGGTAGTAAAATGGGCAGAACTGAAGCTGTTGTAGATTCAAAAATATGGCCGCAAGCGACCGTTAAATTTTCGACTTTAAGGTAAAAAATAACCCAACTATCGAAATGGGTGCAGGAAAAAAGTATTCTCAAAAACATCTTTAGACCATGTGCCATTTGTCTGATAATAATAAAGCTCGTTCAACATTTATAATACAATTTCTAACGCCACCGATATATTACTTCACGTATCCCTGCAGAATTTAACACTAAAATATCCTTCAGACTATCAGACGGATGCAGTGTACTTCAGGCTGAAATATCAGCTATTAATAAAGCGGCCAGATGGCTGACGTACCACAAGATGTTCGGAAGGGGTATCATGATAGTAACGGACAGCAAGGCCGCCATCAACTCCCTGTTTGGAATATACACTAATTCTAGTCTAGTCCAGGAATGCCGGATATCTTTAAATAAGATGGCGAGACATTCTAACCTAACCGTAAAGGGAGTATGTGGACATGGGTCCAACAATGGCAACAACATCGCTGACGAACTAGCCAAAAAAGGGACAGCCCTAGAGGATAGGGATATAGACCCGTTTTGCGGACAACCCATATCAGCGTGTTGGAAAAGAATAAAATTCCACACGCTGGAACATGTCCAAGAAAAGTGGCTCACAGAGCCCAGATGCCTTATATCAAGGAACCTGTGGCCGCACATTAACTCCAAGAGAACAGGGGAGCTATTAAAACTTCCAACCATGCCAGGAGACTGGGTCTACCATATAACGACTTCTGTAGAAGCTGCCAAGACGAGGAGGAGGAGGAATCGATCCTTCATCTCCTCGGCACATGCCCGGCATTTGAGCATCATCGTCTAAGATGCTTAGGCGAGCGGAGCTTCAATAGCCTATCATGTCTGGCCTCGGTCAAACCGACTGCGTTCGCTTCTTTCATAAGAAGTAGCGGATGGCTAGTAAATCAGCAGGTAATGCCACATTAAGCAGTTTTCCACCTCACCTTCGCATCCTCCTCGCTCCTTCTATATCCCTATAACCTTTTATTTTTCCTCTATCATAACCTAATTTTTTCAGGCAATCACAAAGGAAACGACCTTCAGGACCCAAGTGGGCTGGAGTATCCGGGTACTTTCTGGAGAATCCAGAGGCCTGCCTACCTAACCTAACCATCCCTACAGACAGTAGTCTGGTGATATTAAATCGCATGATCTCGGAAACCAATTCCTGGATCTGAAACATGAAGATATGCGGTTACCAAACGTTTCTTTCAATAAATCAGTTGTAGCATGAGCTGTCTCAAAAGTCTAGCATGCAAAAAATTACCCTCTCTTTGTTAGCTGTCAAATTCATAAAATATATTTGTGAAAATATTGAAAATAACTGTAATTAACACTGCGTTTACACGTACAAGTGCTTGCATGGAAGTCCTCTGTACGTATTATCAACGAAAATGTCGAAAAAATACTCGACTTTCTTGCAAGTTGCATTAGTATTTAAAGAATAACATGGAAGTTCAGTTTAAAAATGTCAGAGACAACAGGTCCTAAAACAGCATTACCATAGAAAACCATAATATTATTTTTCGGGGAAATGAGTAGTAGGAATAAAATAAATAAATGAAATAGAATAATTTTAACTTTTTTTCACTCAAAACGGCAAAGACTACTTAATTTATATATTTTCAATAAAAAAAATGTGAACTATTTTAAAAATATGTATGTTTTGAAAAATTTAAATATGACAAAAACATTATGGCCCAGTTTTTGACTGCGTATTTAAATACAAAATTAGTTAATTTTCATTTGAATATAAGTTGTATTTAAATGCTACTTCAGTTTATCACTGTTAAATTATTGTTCTTATTAAAATGCGATGGAAGTGTGGCAGCTCTACTTTAATTCCAAATATTATGGAAAGTATTCCATAGAACAGCTGTTTTTAAGTGGAAGAATAGAAAAAATTCTTAAAGAAAAATATTAAATTTATTAACGGCATTTTATTTTACGCTAAGTTATTTTTAATAAATTATTATACTTTGCTGTTGTTTAGTGCAAAATTAGCGACTAATTTTCGAATATCATCTGCAGGCAATAGCTCATATGTGTGTTTTGTTTACCTTTTTTGCACTAATACAAATGCAAGCACACAAAAACCATATGGACTATGAGAAAAACTTAAATAAAACTTAAATGAAGAAGTTTGGGCATTTTAGTCCAAATTTGTAGTAAAAACTGATTTTCGTATTTAAATGGAACTTAAAGCTAAATAACATTTAAATACGAACTCAAAAACTGGGCCTATATTAAAACCAATCTCCGCAAAACTTGTTGTAAGGCAACACTGTTATTTCAGTTGTCATTTGACTTTCAATAAGTGCCAAAAAATCACTGCCTACTGAAATTGCTTGTCAGCTCAGTTGAAAGTTGGTTGCAAGTGCAGAGGTTGTGCGTGTGTTAGTAAAAAAGTTTGAATGTATTGGGTTTTTCGAACTTGCACCTGCACGTGTAAACACTACGTAAAATAAACATACTAATCAATGCGTTTACTTTTTTAAGCTTCATTTAAATACTCCAGTTATTTTCCAATACTTTTCGTAATCTCGCATCAAATACTATTTTTATTTCTTGTAATGCTTTTCAAACAAGTCTGCAAGAAATTTGTAGAAATTTACAGTTTTTATTTTGTTTGAAGAGGGCCAATAGCACCAAGTACTCGTTTCTTGCATCAATATTTGTTTGTGGATGCTAAAGCGACTTGATGTCTGCATTAACGTGTAGTTTTGCAATTTAAAAACGCATATTTTATATTGGCAGAATGTAAAATAACAATTTCATTAATATAAAGAAAGAAAAGTTGCAAGTCAGTCGAACAAATGAATACAAGCGCTACAAGTAAATTAGAACAATATCTTTGTACCATTAAGAAAATCAAAATTTCCGAGTACTGGTGCTTAAATAATTGTTAACAAAAAATTATCTTGCAGTTGCTGGTATCGGCGACAACTGGTTGTCAAGGTTGCTGAAAGGTGGCGTAAAAGTACAATTCCAAAGATTCTTATGCTTACATTTTGCCGTTCGTATTTAGATACAAAATTTGCTAGTTTACATTTAAGTTGTACTTAAATACAAAATACAATTTGTCAATCTTTAAAACTGCGGAAAATTTTGAGCAACATTCATTCTTTCAGGCGGAAAATATGGCACATAAAATATGACGTCTATCTCGGGTTTTAACAATATGTGTGTTCCACGAGATCTCAGACTAGTTCGGACTAATGAGAGTAAAAAGCAAATTACTCCCTAAATTTGCAAATTTTACCCAAAACTGCTGGAACGCAAAAAGCCACAATTTTACACCTTGAGATACTAGTGCTGCTTACTTTTTAGATTAAATTAGTTTTCCAATTTGCAAATTTTCTGATTACTTTTTCAGTTTCATATGTATGTAAACATAAAACAGCTGATTATTCAATTCTAGTCCGAACTTACCCAAAGGAAAAGTTCGGGCTAATTTGTACGAGAAATGGAAAAAATTGCTCTCTCATTTTCTCTCAAAATCGTATAAAAATTGTTACGTGGAACGCTTTTGGACTACTTTGGAATAGTTCGGACTATTTCGTTATTCACGTGGAACACACATAATATTTACATTTTTATTGTTTTGAAGTATACTACATTTGTTTTACAAATGTAAAGAGTTTCAATTCTTGATCCTATTTGCTTTGACCTTTATTTAATTCAATATTTGCAAATAATTCGTTCAGCTCAAGGTCCTTTTTGTTTTTTTTTTTTTTTAATGTTTAATGTATTTTTCAATATTTCGTCTTCCTTTGGAAGACTTCTTCAGGAAAATTTGTTTTTTTGTGTGTAAATTCTATACAAAATTTGAATTTCCACACAAAAAAAAACAAATTTTCCTGAAGAAGTCTTCCAAAGGAAATGTTCATTTTTTGTATTTAAGTAATCTCTTTTTATAACCAGAACTGCTTTTAAGAAAAAAAAATTTCTTTTTTCATTGAAAAGCCGCTTTAGGCTATATCTCCGATATAAATGGGCCAATATCGGAAATTTTCATTTTCTGTATTTTAGGAACCTCTATTTATAATCATATATATATATATATATATATATATATATATATATATATATATATATATATATATATATATATATATATATATATATATATATATATATATATATATATATATATATATATATATATATATATATATATATATATATATATATATATATATATATATATATATATATATATATCGATATCGGAAGCTTTCATTTTCTGTAATAGGAAACCTTTTTATATTACCAGATCTGCTTTTAAGTAAAAGAAAGTTGTTTACGTTCACTTACGCGACATTCTCATGAAAAATCGTTTTAGACTATATCTCGGATATATATCGACCGATATCGGAATTTTTCATTTTCTGTATCTTAGTAACCTGCTTTTTTAATCAGAACTGCTTTTAAGAAAAAAAAATTTTTGTTTCATAGAAAAATCGGTTTAGCCTATATCTCGGGTATATATGGACCGATATCGGAAACTTTCTTTTTTGTATTTGGTAACTTCCTTATATTACCAGAACTGTTTTTAAGTAAAAAAAAGTCTTAAGTTCTCTTACGCGACATATTCATGAAAAAATCGGCTTAGGCTATATCTCGGGTATAAATGGACCCATATCGGAAATTTTAATTTTCTATGTTTTATTACCAGAACTGCTTTTAAGCAAAAAAACCTGTTTAAGTTCGCTTATGCGACTTATTCATTAAAAAATCGGTTTAGGCTATATCTCGGGTATATACAGACTGATATCGGAGAAAAATTTTTTTCCTTTAGATTGCCATGTCAAATAATTGTGTTAAGTTTGAAGCAGAACAAACAATTTTTTTTTTCAAAAATTTTCCTAAAAAATTGCAAAAAAAGCAATTTTACTGAATTTTAGTAGCAAACCCGTGAATCGAATGAATAATAAAATGGTGGAAGTTTCCAAGTCTAATGGTTTTCTCAGAAACGGTGTTTCAACGGCGAACAGACGACCATCGCTTAATCGAATTTTCTCTCAATGCTGATCCTGAATATGTACTCGTATACTTTATAAGGTCGGAAATGAAAATTGTAGAAACTTATATACCCTTGACATTTTTGTGAACGGTATAAAAAATCATATTCATTTTGGTAAATTTTTTGCACACATTTGGTAACTTCTTGAACAATTTTGGTTGTAATAATTTTTTGGTCGTGTCAGCACTGATCATGACGAAAAGACTTTTTGATTTTAACAATCTTTTATTTCTCTTGTTTAAATGTTTTTGGGTCTCATTTTTGTAACAGTTATTTTAAACTTATCTAGGCTTGTTCCAAATATACAAGTTTTATAAATAGTTTGCTCTTTTTGCCTAAAACTTTATTTTAAACATAAAAAACTCTACTTCTAACCAAAGTAGCGAAACAAGCACTATTCGCAAAAAAGAGTAGTTACTCGTATATGTAAGTATGTATTTCTTATTGCTATTGTTTTCACAAAAGTAGTTTGGAAAAAAAAACAAAAATAAAAAAATCTATTACATCACTTGACATAAATATGTGAAAGTATATTTACAAACAACATACGTATTCACAGCTGTTGCACTCACTCTTAAAATGAATTGAGACTGAATGAGACAAAAGCTGAATTAAACGAGACGATCCATTAGATACAAATTTATGCTCTCTGCCCGTTAGATACTTGTTTACTTTGATACATTTTGTTTGTTTTTATTTTTAATAAATTGTCTTCCAAATCTCGAGGTGTACTTCGAGTAATTGTAGTTATTATGTCGAACTAGTTTCGTTTTTTTTTTTACTAATGAGAGCTTTTATGAGATTTGAGAGGAATTGTTGAACGACCATGTGTTCAATGGTTTTCAAATCAATCGATTAAAATGGCAAACGACAAGAAAAAAGCCATGATATAAAAAAGGTTTGTTCGAAAGATCACAAATTAAGATATACAAAGTAATTATTGAAGTTTTTAAAAGATGTAAAAAATGTTTGTTTGTGTCACACTGTACAACAGACCTAAAAAAAATGTAGACAATGTACTCAAAAAACGTAAAAAAATTAGTAGCCGATGCAACAATATTTTAAGGGCAACATACTATTGTTGAAATATATGATTGTTGGTGATTATATAATATTGTAGTATATAAAATGTCATTAATATAACACACCATATTTGTATAACAGTAATGCTATACGAGTAAGTAAATATAGTAAAGACTGGTTAAGTTTTAAGGGCCGATGTTAATTGTGAATAAAACACAAATTATTTAGGAATTATTGTCATTGGTATGGTTCAATTATGTGTGGAACAAAATATCGGCCGAACTTCCGTTGCCACCAAAATTTTCAAACACGCTGCGGTATAATTAAGGTTCTATGCTGTTAATGTGCCGAGTTGTCTTATCCTTAGCTGTTGAATTGTTGCTGGTTTATCAACGTACTCCTTTTCTTTTAAATAACCCGAAAGAAAGAAGTCCAAAGATGTCAAAACACATGATGTTGTCGGTCAATTGACATCGCTACCACGTGAGTTAATACGGCCATTTAATTTTTCGCGCAAAAGAGCCGTTGTTTCGTTAGCTGCGTGACAAGAGGCACCGTATTGAAACCACATATTGCTCTTTTATTTCAACATAGTCAGTCATAACTAAAAAAGCTTGTTTCGAGAAAAACGCATTTAAAATTTTTAGTTTCCATACAAGTCTTAGAAGATTTTTTAGAAAATATCTCCTAAAGGAAACAGTTTAACAGATAGTACACGCAAAGAAAAGGCAGTTTGAAGTATGGCTACAACAACATTAGTATACATGCTATAACATTGTGTGTTATGGTTAAAAACAATGTATTTTCAATTTAATTACAGTTTATTGCTCTAAAACCATGTTATTGTGTGCATTTCTGCAATACTATTGTTACTGTCTATAAATTTCGAAATATGGTTGCATACAATAATAGCATTTATGAAAAATTTGTTTAAAACAACAATAGGTTTTATCACACCCACTATCAAAAAATTTGTTTTTATTATAATGATGATACGCTAACTCGTAGGCGAGTTAGCGTATAACTAAGCTAACAAAATAAAATTACTATTAGCATAATCAATTATATTTTCGTTCTCATCGCTAACATTTAATATTCTTTCAGTTTGATTTTTTCTTTGAAATTAAAAAAATGTGTTCTGTGTCGTTTTATTTAAAGAAAAATATCTCTCTAAAGTAAACAAATGGGATGAAAATTGTACAAAAAAAAACCCCGTTTTAAGTGATAGTGTAAGTTGAAAGGTTAATTTATTAAGATGTAAACATATGTCTGCGTCTGGTAACCACCAATACTATGATGTAGCCAACCATACTTCCATTTAATATGTAGTATGGTAATACCTAACCATACTATTTTTATGGTCAACCATACTATTGTTGTGATCAACTATACTATGTTACATCTAATCATATTAATATGGTTATGTATTACTCTTAATATCGCAATTTCAACAAAGTGCTTAATAACTATTTTTGATTTATTACAGCTAATAGATAAATCAACACGAAAGAGGGAATCTGTGCTTTCATCCCATCAAGAAACAACCCGGATAAATGTTCTGAATTATTTCTAATTATTTTATATCATGAATATATAAATTTATATGGTAGCTTTTATTTATTATCATATGTATATTAAATTAAGACAAAAACATGGTTCTATTAAAATAAAGTTATTTGCAACATTAGTGTAGCTCTTTAATGAAAGTAATGTGGTTATGTATGACAAAAATATGGTTCCTTAATATAATAATATGGTTGAGTATGACACTAATATGGTAACATCAATTAATACTATGGTTGCTTACTATTATAATAATATTGAGCCAAAATATAGAATAGTTAGTTATACTATTTTTTTACAATACTATGGAGAGCCATATCAATGGCGTTTTAAGTTACCAAATATAGTTTTATCAGATACAACTATGTAATTCAACAATAGTATGTTGCCCTAGAATATTGTCATATATACCATACATTTTTTCTGCGTGTACTGTTTACAATTCTGCATTGTTAATTCGAAAAGCTCATTTTTTGAGATACGACTATGTTTCAATAAAGGAATGACATGGGCAAATCCAGAAAAAGGTCCACCGGGGGCAAAAAATTAAAAGTTATTAAAAATAAATCTTTTTTACGATAGTGTAGTAGAGAAATACTGAAATTTTATTAATTGAATCAATATAGCCATAATTTTTTCAAATGAGATGAATAATCAGACGGCTGTGCAGCACAAATGCATTTTCTCATTTCTGACAATAACTTTTTGCAAGTTTTTTTTTATATTATAAAAATTCAGGGTATCCAAAAGCTGCACGGGGATAATGAAAGCAGCGAGAACTGCATATTCACAAAAGAAAATACTATACTTTAAGTATATGAATAATATCTATTATTTTAAGCATAAATTTGGTGAAAATATATTAAAATATTAATATGCTGGAATAATTGTGGAAAAAATGTCACGTTCGACATGTTACGTATCCCCCGAAAATATAGGTAAGCAAAGTATACAAACATGAGCCCTTTTAGTCAAACAATAACATTTTAAAGTAACATTATTGTTAGGTAAAATTCTGAAATTGATTGCAAGACAAAACTGTGTAAGGTTTCGTTGAAATACTTGCTGCTAAGTGCGGACGTGAAAACTGTTTCCACTTTTGTCACGTTCGACCCACTACTTATTCCAAAAATTTTTTTAATCGAGTTTCCATTTGCTATTAACTTTAATATAAATTACAGCGTTTGCTATTATCTACAATTTAAGATTAAGTTGAACCTGAAACTACTTTTAGTATTTTTGCTTTTTGGCTTTCGACACATACGAATGTCATGTTCAAAATTAGGGATTTGCCCATATCGTCCACATCAATATATTTCAATTCGGGACATAAAAGGTTCGGTATCATTTCACGATAGCGAACACCGTTTCCAGTAACTGCCTGACCGGACTCATTTTGGAAAAAATATGGCCCGATGATGCCGCCAGCCCATAAACCACACCCAACAGTCACTCTAGTGGGTGCATTGGTTTTTCGACAATCACTCTAGGATTATCATTCGCTGAAAGATGATTTTCTTTGAAAATTTATTATCCCCTGTTGCCATTTCTTACGAGGACACTTGGAATGGTGAAGAGGCTTTAGTCAATTGGAAGTTGGAAGATTGTAAATGTAAGCATTTATGCATAATGATCGTCACCGACGAGCGTGAGCGATGCAATTGTTGGACACGAAGACGAGCTGTACGATTTTCCGTTTATACGATTAAATTGACCGAAAAAATCACGAAGTGCACCATACGCTCATTTTTATAACAAGCTTGAATAACTCTAACGCGTTGCTCGATCGTGTATTTTTTAGGGTGATCGATTATTCGACTTTTTACTAAAACCGGTTTTCGAATAGTGGCAATTCACAAAAAAAAGGTTTCCGGTTAATAATTAAAGAACAAACCGTTAACCGGAATTATTACAACACAATAATTTAGCAAATTTCTTAGTAAAATATTACTTGAAAAAAAGACAATATAATTCAGAACAAGAAATGCTAAAAAATTACAAAGAAATATGTCGCATATTTATGAGATTAGTTTCGTTAAAATGATTCTCTAAATGGGTTATGTGGTGTTTATGGGACAAGAATGAGTGATACGTCCAAAAATATGTATGAATATTTTGCGTGTATTTCATACAAACCGTGTGCACGTAGCTTTATGAAATAAAAGGTGCACAATACACACACATGTACTCATTTTTACACCCTACTGTATATCTGGCAATGCCGAAACCGAGTGAAAAATTGCTAATAAAGTTTTATCATTGAAACGTGCTGCTCAGTCGTATAACTTGTCAAGGAGCTTTAGCATCAGGAACTGAATAACCAACAGATTAAATAGACTATACCAAAACAACAGCCACCCGCGCCATTTGAAAAACCATAGACATTAAATAAAACGTCTTTGTGTTGGCTTGTGTAATTCGCAAAGTTAAGCTTTTAGCTGTGACATTTTTTCACAATTAACCTGCTAAATAACGAGTTTTATGAAACAAAAATCGATCAAGACTGTATTTTTAAATTTTTTCATGAAGCATAGAAAACATCTCATTTTTAATTCATGATAGAAGATTTTTCAATATCAACAGTCTGCATTGATATGACCTGAAACTTTATGGAAATTAATAAATAAAAATCAAAAACTTATAAAATAAGCATTAAATCGAATCTTGAAAATATAAATGAATTTAGTTGACGAGAACTTTTGTTATTGCCAATATTTTTTGAAAAAAGCTGTTGACTTGATTATAACTGGTATAACCCCTTGAGATAAAAATTTACAAAGCTAATTTTTATTTAAAATTAAAAATCGTTTTACTGTGGCAAATTGTTGTGTAAAAAGAACTTGTTGTTAGACATAAAAACGTAACAACAATCACTTTAATAAATAATTTATTTATGTATTTTGCATTTGAAATTAAATCCACCCAGGAGTTTCAAACAGTTTGAGTATTTAAAGTTGTTTAAAATAATTAGAAAGAGTAAAAAACAAAAACATATTTTCTTGATGACTGTCTACAGTTGGCGATTTAACCCTCATATACACGTTTTGCGTGTGGCAGTTCACCCATTTTGTGTTGCAAGATTGTACGTGTGTATTTTTGAAAATTTTACCGCTTCGAAATGAAGTTTTCTATTTTCTTTAAATGTATATCATTTTAAAATTAGAGAGTCATTGCGTTCCAAAAGTCCCTTTTTCAGGTAACACGAGCTAAACTTTAGACATCTTTAAAAGAAAAACCAACTGATAACAAACATATCTGAATTTAGATTTTAATAAAATGTAAAAAGGTAAAATAAACTACAGGGGGTTTGGTGGCAAAACTATATTTTTATATACGATTATTTCAAAAAGTAATAAATGGTACGCGCGGAGGGTTGCGCCGTTGGAATTATCGATTGTGCGGATTCGTCAGTAACGATGTCGTAGTGTTCCAGTGAGCTTCGCGTGTTCGCTGTGGAGACATTTTTTAATAGTAATGGTACTTACGTAATTGCTGAATCACTGGACTTCGCAACCAAAAAACTGCAAATTGAGTCAGTCGATCCATGGCAATACTGACCACAGAGCCCATGAGAACAACACAAACTAAAGCACTTCTTGCACTTATGAGCTGGATGCCAAGTTACTTAAAAGCCAGGCAGATATCACTAAAAGCCGCGATCAGGCTGAGTGCGACAGGAGCATGGACCCACAGACAACGGGAACATGCCGATATAATTGAGATTGGAAAGGTCCTAGCCCCCGATCTAAGTGACTACTGCATACCAAAACCATTCTTCTTAAGGAAGTTTGGCTGCCAAATCGAGAAATCTACCTTAGAGTCTGGATCCTCTAAGTCTGCACGGATGGATCTAAATGGAGAGAAATAGTTGGGGAAAGCGTTTACATAGAAGAATTCAGCACTAAGGTATCCTTCAGACTACCAGATGAATGTAGTGTTCTTCAAGCTGAAATATCGGCTATAAATAAAGCGGTCAGATGGCTGACGTTTAACAAGATATTCGGTGGAGATATCGTGATAATAACAGACAGCAAGGCCGCCATCTGTATACACCAATTCCAGTCTAGTTCAGGATGGCGAGACATGCTAACTTAACCTTAAAATGTGTACGTGGATACGCGACAACCCTAGAGGATAGGAGTATTGATATTTGTTGCGGACAACCCCTATCAGCGTGCTGGAAAAGAAAAAGGCTCTACACGCTGGGATATGTCCAAAAAAATGGTTCATAGAGTCCACATGCTTTATATCAAGGGACCTGTGACCGCATATTAACACTTTAAAAGAGCAAATGAACTTTTAAAACTGCCCAGATCTTACTTTAGAGTCACTGGATATTGCCCGTTTAGGAGCCATGCCAGGAGACTAGGATTACCATATTTTTTTTTTTTTTTTTTTTTTTATCTGGGACCAGTACTCAGGGGATGACCCCTACATATGCAGCGCATTGTACTGGAACTGGGAAAATAGGGTATGATAATGAGGAAAGAGGGAGTAGTGTTCGCGAAATGTTAACGATAACAACACGAAAGACTGAAACAAACTCTATTGCAGCATTTAAAATGTTGGAATTAAATTAGTTAAAACTGATCAGTGCCCAGTGTATATACCTTCGACACTGCTCAGATTAGCAAAATTTAGTCCAACACCTTTCACACTACAAGGTAATGAAATTCATTAAAAATAATATTAATATTGAACATATAAAGAAAACACGGACAACGGTGAAAAAAAGAAGAAACACGTGTACACATACTGCTACCTATTCCGGTGCACTGTTATTTAATACGAAATTAGTAATAAACATACATATATGTAGAAAATACGGACAACGGTAAAAAAAGAGAAAAAAAAGGCAAGAATAAACACGTGTACACAACTTGCTACCTATTACGGTGCAATTTGGTTTCATACGAATTTAATTAATGAACATACACATATTGAAAATACGGACAGCAGTAACAAAAGACGTGTGCACCTGATGAAAAACGACTTCTGCAGAAGCTGTCAAGATGAAGCCGTGAAGAAGACGGTGCTTCACCTCTTCGGAATATGCCCGGAATACCACCGCCTCAAATAACCCAGCAAATGGAGTTTCCATAGCTTATGGCATCTAGGCTCATTCAATCAAACCGTGCTGGTTTCTGTCATAAGGATCAGCAGATGGCTAGTTTAACAGCACGTAACACCATCCAATCAGTTTTCCACCTTTCCCCATCCCACAACTACTATACCACCCATTTTCTATTTCAACATACCATCGCCCGCTTCTTCTCATACCTCTTTTCTATTCAAGCAAATACAAAAGGAACTGATAAGGCCCCATGCGAGCTGGATAGCTAAGGAACACTTGGGGATCCAGCCACCTGTCTGGATACCTAACCTAACTTAACCTAATCTAAGTAATTGCTCGTCGGAGATTTTTTTCAAAGTTCGAAATTCGGGAAATACATGATGAACCTAGTGTAAATTTAGTGGCAATTTCACGATAACGAAGCTGAATGTTGTTTTTGTTTTAAATGTAGTTGTGCGAACGAACGAACAGCTTCGTTATCGTGAAATCGACACTTAATTCGTTCGTGTCTGCAGACATTCCAAGCAACAGCTTCGGTTATAAATATCCCATTTCCAGGGCCCAGTCGATCTTCATGGACTCTCCAAAACATTGAAAACTGGTTGAAAGCAGAGTGGGGGACAGCCTCACTAGGACTTCCAAGAGGGATTATTGATTAAATTAAAAAAAAAGATCTCAAAAACTGAAACAAAGTGACTTTGATCTATGCAAAATTTTTTGTGAAACGATGTTGGACCGTTTTCGCTCTGTAATCTCTCTTTTTTAGCAACGAGGCTCATTTTCACTTACACGGGTACGTCGACAAGCAAAACCGCCGTTACTAGTCTCGAAAAAACACACAACTCTCGATGGAAACATCAAAAACCATTGCATTGCCACAGGGTAACTGTAGCGCATAAGATAATTGGCCCATTTTTCAACGGTAAAAGCTATCGACGTATGATTACGGAATTCGTTTTGCCAAACCAGCGAACTCATCCATCGTAGTCTTCACACACGTGCTTTCAACAGAATGATGCGAATGCACAGACATCCAAATCTTCGATGAATTTGCTTCGGGAAAATTTCCTGTAAAAACTGATTAGTCACTTTAGGGACATCCCATGGCCACCGAGGTCGCCTGATCTAGCTCCGATGGTTTTTTATGGCGCTACCGCAATGTGAGGATTTAAAATGACAATTCCCATTCTATTGTGGCTTTAAAGTGAAATACGAGTATTCGTCGAGAAATCAGTTCAATTAAACCAAGTTTACTGCAGCATGTGGCGAGGAACACAGGTCTCCATTTTGAACAGTGAGTTCAACTCGACGGAAGACATCTGGATGACATACTCTTTAACAAATAAAATCCGCATTTCCATTCTATCGTTCAATGCTCTTAATACAACTTTGTGTCAATTATTACTTTTTATTTAAGTTTGAAAATATAAATCTGCAACCAGACACCCTGTATATGTATGACAATACACTGTTTGCATTAAAAAAATGTGTTGTTAAAGAAAACATAGTAGTATTACCGCAACAATTTTTCAGAGTGAGTGTGTAAGGGTTAATATTTTGTTGCTTACAAGTTTTGTTTGATCCAATAAAAAGCTGTCAAACAGGTTTTGATATTTTTCGCTTAAAACATACATATTTATTTTTTATAACAGTTTAATATAAAAACAAATCAACGTTATTTGAACGGTAAAATGTTTTTATATTTGTATCAAATTCTGTAGCTTAGATGGAAATACAGGAGGTTTTTATAAAATCGCACTAGTTACAGTAGCACCAACCTGTTGCTGAAAGCATTTAACATTTGAGAACTGAGGAAATAGCATAATTAATATTTTTCTTCTCAAAAATTGTCAATCTGGTACGAGTTATAATTTGAAGGTAAACAGAAATGTATCAATAAAAATTATGCGCCGTCATTTTATGAAACTATTTTTGTTATTGGTTTAACACAATGTTTTTAAAGAGGACGCAATAGAATTATTTTCATGAACATTTTAAAATTCTTTTAAAAATCACAACAATCTAGATTTAAGTTTTCTTTGTTTAAACTAAACGCTGCAGTGAAATATGAGTATGTAAGACACTGCACAGTGCTTTTATCCGTAAGAAAAATTTAACAAAAATAGAATATAAAAAATAAAACAACAACAAATACATATGTGGTAAATAGTCACATATGAAACTTGGGTATTAAGAAATTTAAAAGGTCTCCATTCGGATAGCCACTGATTCGTTTTATCAATGGAGCCTCGGTGCATCGAAGTTTGAAGAAAAGCCTCGTTATAACTGGTGGTGCCAAACGTTTTTATCGAAAAATCTACACTTTTCAAAAAAGTCTCAATTTAAAGTAACTAAACTTAAAATGTTGCCTCTGACTTTTTTTTTGATACCAAATAGCACAAAATTAATAGTCCAATTCCGTTTTTGCGTTACTTTTAATAAGTAAAAAAGAAAACATATTTTGAGTGATGAACATTGGCTGCCCTCTGCCTTGATACACATTTGCACCCGAATTTTATATAACTTTCCGCAATATTTCTGGTGATAACTGTTCTCATTCCCGTCGATTATTCTTCTTAAGAGCTGCGATTGTCTCGTGCTTGTTGGCATAACCCCGCGACTACAAATAGTCGCAGAGAAACCGGGATATTACGCAATCGAGAAATGCTTACTCAAAATCTATATTATGGCTCCTGCTGTGTGTGTGGTTGTGCCGTCTTGTTGAAAGACAATTATTAATAAAGAGTGGTTTTGTAGAGGCGAATATTTTCCTCCAAGTGGTCAATCGTTTTGTTGCGATAAGTAAGATAGTGACTTCACAAAAAAGTGTCTAGCGGCGGTAAATCGAGATAGATCTGAAATGTAAAACAATTTGGTAGCAAACGTTTCATTTAATAAATCAATTGTAGCACGAGATGTGCTCTTTTTGAAACCATAGCTTCTGCATATGATGGTTGCTCAAGCGATGAACGAAAAAGTCAGAAATCATGGCCCTTGAAAAGATCCACGAGTCGATAAAATAGTTTACTTCTTCATAAGACTAGAAGTGCTGATCAGCCAGGCTGTATGCCATTGATCGAAACAAGTGATAGTCCGAGGGAGCAACGTCTGGAGAATGTGTCGAATGTGGTAGGGATACCCATTTCAGCGTTTCCAAGTACGTCTTGACCACTTTCACAACATGGGATCGAGCACTGTAATGCTCTAAAATCCTTTTATCATGTGGCCGTTTGATTTTTAATGTTCGGTTCAAACGCATTAACTGCGTTCGATGATGATCGCCTCTAATTTTTTCAGTCGTTTTTAACAACTCATAACACACTGCGCCGTTGAACCGGGAATATTCGGTTTGCTCATCGATGTAGAAGCACTCGATATCACACTGATTTCCTGTGCTTGGGGTTATCACAAGCAAACAAACGCCATTAATTATCTCTCGGCTTCAACTTGAACCGCACTCAATTTCCTTGTTTCTAAATAATTCCCATGACTTTCAGGCATTTTGAAATGGCTTGTTGCGTCACTCCCAATGATCCTACCAATTTTTGTTGCGCTTTACACGAGTCTTATTCAAGTAATGCCGCCAATTCTACATTTTCGAAAACCATCTCTCTTTCACCGCCATGCTGATCTTCGACGTTAAAATCACCATTCTTGAAGCGTTGAAACTACTCTGGGTATGTTCTTTCCCTAAATGCCCTCACCGTGGGCATTTGAGAGCATTCAATGAGTTTCAGCCGCAGATTTCTTTATATTTTTTTTTAACTTGGACCAGTACTAAGGGGATGATCCCTACATATGCAGCACATTGTACTGAAAATAGGAAAATATGTTATGATGAGAAAATGAAAACCTCCCGCAAATGACGAGAGTTTGATTTGTAAGTTGATAAGTTTAGTCGAGTATAATGATGCAGACATAATTCGAGTAATATTTTGACTAATATATTATGTTTACAAATACCTAAGCTTATTGTATGACATCTACGATCTATTTATTTCGACTACTACTTACCGCTACGGCCATCTATTGCAAGACGGTAGAGGCAAAGTTGTACCTAATACCATGCTGATATGCCTTTAATTTTTTGACAGTTAAACAAGATCAATCTTCAATTTGCCCACAATTTGTAAAATCTTATCAACAATTTTTGGTGTGAATGTTTTATACGAGAACATTTTATTCCCATTTTTCACTAATCGCCCAAAAAAAGTAAAATTTCAAAATATTGAAAGATTTGCTGATATTGAAATATCGAAAAATTGATTGCACAATATCGACATATTTTGGTCCATCCAAACCGAGCCAACCTAGTGCATAGCCACCGTCTTTTGCTTTGTGGCTGTCAGTACTCACATACACATTTACATATGCACGTATGGACGCACCTATACTCGTATATGTTTCGGATAGTATTCGTGTGTTAAACTGTCTGAATGTATCTTGGAAGCATTTGTAACACAATTTGAAACTTGTATTTTTGTATGATTTGGAACCGTTTTGTTTCTGGGGTTTTTAATTTAAAAGACATCAAAAACAAAATAAACAAAGTGTGGTTGATTTATTTGTATTGAAAATGTTTTTTGTTGTTTGTTTTTGCACAATTCATCATGCACCGCTCTCTTAAGACCTTGATGATATTGAACACATTCAAACAAACCAAGTGGAGCAGCCAGCCTTTGTCATGTTTAATGCATGATACGGTTCTTTTTCGTTCGTTATGCATAAAAGCTTACATATAAATATATTTAATAGAAAAAAATAATAATACAAGTCTATATTAGAAAGAATGAGAGGAAAATATTTACCTATGTATGTATGTAGGTATGCATTTAAAATAGAATCTGTTTATTTGCTTGTATTAATCCCAGCATGTAAATAATTCCGCTTTTATACTATCGTGAGCTTTATCTTTTTGTAGCTCTAACAAACAAATAAGTACCTTCATATAGTGACAAAGAAAATTTTTTTAAATTTATTACAAGTTTGCAATAGAATGTTTTGTGTATTTTTCATAAAAATAATTGATGCCAAATTCTTCTTTTGAACCCTGAATAGATTGTCTGTCGCAAAAAAGAGAGGTAGCTGAACTTATATATAAACTACAAGGTGGCCGCCGGGAAGGTTACTAGCGGCTACTTTGTTTGTTTTCATTGTGATCTTGGTTGTATGGGATGTGGCACCGTCTTGGTAATCAGGCCCAAAGCATGCAGCTCTAGTTAAAAAGTTTTCAATCAAATCGTGATATCGTTACCATTCACAGTTCCTTTACGCCGTTTTGATGTTCAAAGAAGTAAAATCCAATGATTCCTCCCCAGCGGCGAACATTGCCATCACATTACTTCTCTTCAATAATGTATGCAACACTTTGTAATCTATGAATGCTAACTTACAAAGTGTATGGCAGTAGTATATGGAGCTTACAAAATGAATTACCCCAGCGGCGAACATTGCCTACCACATTACTTCTCTTCAATGATGTATGCAACACTTTGTAATCTATGAATGCTAACTTACAAAGTGTATGGCAGTAGTATATGGAGCTTACAAAATGAATTACGTTCATCTTTTATATCACATTTATAAGTGCGTATTTTATTTTTTAGTTGTAAATCAAACGTTCGCTGTCTTTGTCAAACTACGTTACAAAAATTTTAGTTCAATCATCAGGTAAGAGTGCCTTGAAAACATTATAAAAAAGGCACAAGAAAAATAAAAAATTTAGTGAAAAAATAAAAAAATGCAGTAAACATAAAACAGAACAAATTTATTTAATGAAATATTCCCAAAAAAACTGAAATGCGCAGTACGTATGATCTGCCTACTGCCGGCTTACAATGTATGCGAGATTGTATCCGAGCTGTCTACTTCCGACTTACAAAGTATATAAAGATTGTATTCGAACTGCCTACTGATGACTTACAATGTGTGTTAGGAAGTAATGAGCTTTTGTTGGATGAACACCACACTAGCTCGCTTACTTTGTGTCTACAAATGCGGCAATGTATATGAAAAAGTATACTAGGTTCGTATATCAGATGGTGTGCATTACTGACTTACAAGTGCGCATCGGATCATCGCTTCTGTAAGCGAAACTTTGGCCGCTGGGTCCTAAACAAATTGGACACCATACTGTCTCTTTTAATGAAAATGTGCCTCATCACTCATTATTATTTTTTCATGAAAATCGGTGTTGTCATGCGCGAGCTGTAATATCCTATTGACATAAGTATGTACGACTGCGTAAATTACCTTGTGGAAGAAGGTCTTGTGTCAACTGAACGCAAATGCAAATCCTTGTTCAAAATTGTAGTCAAAGTTGTTCTTTGAATACCAAGCTTCTGAGCTCGGCGTCGAATTTGGGTTGATGGATTGTTTTGAACACTTTCTTGAGCGTCAATAATTTTTTTAGCCGATCTTGCTGTACGTTGTGTTCCACGCTTGGGCCTATCGTCTACAGACCCTCTTTCTTCGAAATGATTCACTACATGATAAATAAAAAGTGCGTTTTGCTAACACGTTTTTTCTCCCAAAAATTTCACGAAACTTTCTCATCGTCACAGTAATGGATGATTGATTTTGATTAAATGTTTTAACGAATAAAAAACGTTGAGTTATCGAACATTTTTCCATAATGAATTGGCCACATGTCTATTTCACGACTGCCAAATATGAACCGTTTTTTTAATTGTCCACATTTTATAGGTTCTAATGAGAACTAAGAAGAAAAATCACTAAACTTCGAAGCCTTTAAAAAAATATTTCCAAACATTTAACCATGTATTCCACTATTTAAAAAAAAATAATAATGAGAATTAAGAAGAAAAATCTTCTAGTAATACATCTGAAAAGTATTATTAGAACATACTTTTCAGAAGTATTATTAAAATGTCTTTCTTTTTAATTCTCATTATTTGATTGAAAATAGTGGTATATCTGAAAAGTGGTAATAGTGGTATACATCTGAAAAGAGAACTACCAGTTAAGTGAAGGCAATGTAAATTTTTCGAAGCAAACGCAACTTCTACTAAAGTTGTGAACTGCAATAGGGAAATAAATAACCTAGTGTTTAGACATGCGAGTAAGGGTTCGAAAAACTCAATACACTCACATTTTTTTACTACCACATTCACATTTTTCGCACTCGCTAGTCTACTCGCAGCTAAATTTGCATGCGAGTGATTTTTTGGCACTTCCATGCAATCAAATGTCAATTAAACAAACAGTGTTACCATGTAAATAGTTTTAAGCAAGTCAACTGGATCATTATAAAATTAAAACTTAAGTTTTAGCTGGTTTGTTTCCTAAATTGTATGTTAGTTTATTAAAATTAATACTATAGATGGAAATATTTAAATTATAAAGCGTTAATATCAATAATATAATGATAATAAAAATTAATGTCAACTATTTTCTAAAAATATTCTCATGTGAAGAACACGGCAAATTTATAAAGAGAGGATAAATTAAAATAGAAACAAAACATGTGAAGGAAACACATTGTTTGAAGTTCACGTGCTGACGACAAATATAAAATGAACTCTCACTCGCATGTGTAGACAGAAAAGAAAATTGCAAAAGATTCGAGTTGTTCGAAGAAATTTTCGTTAATAATACGTATACCACACTCGCATGAGATTACTCGCATGTCTAAATGCAGTGTAACATATTTATTTAATATTGATACCAATAAAAAAAACCACACAACTTGTTTTTGTGTTTCCTAGCTGTCTATATGCTGACATTTCATAGGACTATGGTCGACATATAGAGAGCTAAGGAGCATTAAATACAAGCTGCTTGCAATATTTTTTACATTAAAATTTTAAAATAAATGTCAAAGTTTAGGCTAAATTCCGAGAAGAAGCAGTTTTATGTTAAAAAAGGGTGTTTTTGAAATGGAATAAAATAAAGAAGTTTTTAAACGGACATTAAATTTACCTTATTCCAAAGAAAATCTTCTTCATTAAAATTTGAACATAACTTCCAGCATTACATAACATTTCAACATTTTTGGCCGTATATCGGCAATAACGGGGCGAATATTGCCCTTCAAATGGTCGATAGACTAGCGATTTCACATATCTCGACGGTAAATAAAATAGCGACGTTAAATCATACGATCTTGAATCCCAATTCACCTGAAACGTGAAAATATGCGATTATAAAATATTTTCTTCAATACTTCAAATGGCACGAGCTGTATGATATATCTTGTTAAAAGTACAGCTCCTGCAGCTAATATTTGTTCAATTCAAAAACGAAAAAGCCGGTAATCATGTGTCTAAGGCGGTCACCATTGTCTGTAATACGAGTATTATAACCAGCATCGTTTTTAAAGAAGTACGGACCAATGATTCTAAAAACCCGTAAAGCACATACATACGATCAGTTATTCTGCACTAACAATGCCTAGGCATACATATGGGGATAATCAGAATTCAAGCAATAATAATGATTCAAGCTTATCATAATCGAAATCAACGGCAATTTTATATTGAGCCAACTTGAAAACGTTCTTCGGGCACCAATCAGTTCTTGCTGAAATGCCAAACCAAACTAAACACAAATCACTTAACAGCTGACAAAAGGACCGCCAGTAAAAAAAAGGTTGCCAGCTTAAAATTTTATATGTCGATAAAAACACCCTTTACTCGTATATGCGTATAATTTCTACATTTAGGTACTTAAAATTAATCGCTTAATTACCTCATCGAGGAAACTATTATAATTCACTTAAATGTGTCCCTTGCTGACTGTAAGCAAAACTATTTGTTACGGGAATGAAATCACTTCGTTCACCATTCTTTCGTTAATAGCATAAAAGTTTCATTATTCGGATGAAAATTTTGCGTAGCACCACAACTTCATTAATGTTACGAATGTTCATTAATTTAAGAATTTCGTTATAGCTACTAAGCCGTGTGGTAAATATAATGACGAAAGAATACATTAAGAAGATTGGTGCTGAATTGGTTAATCGGCTCTATTAAAAAATGTACTATGTTTGTGTGATATCTACTTCGAATTCTAATGGGTGCTGATGAGTTGTGTAGCCGCTTCGAAACTGCTAGTTGTCAGCCAGCTTTAGTATTTAATTGCTTTTTCTGTCTTTGATCAAGAGTTATTCATCACGTCAATTATTATTATTACAATAAAGACATTTCTTTTTCTTGGCTGAAAGTGAAATCGAACTGATATCCTGACAAATAACATCATGGAATTATTTTTTCATAAACTAACAAATTTCTATTTATGGTTGTTAGTTTTTAATGGAATAATATTCATATCCCGAATAAAGCACAGGACAGCAGCATTTGCCACTCGTACTCTTTTAGTTATAGACCCAGCCTATCAGAGGTCGCTGCTAAGAGGCTAAATATGAATGATTCACTGAAAAGTAATCTTCTATTAATATCCGAATGGGGTCGTAAAAACAGAGTCGCCTTCAACGCTCGTAAGACACAATGTTGCTTATTAACACACAAGCAAACGACCGCAAATGCTGCTTCATCTGTACTCATGGATGGTATAAATATTGAGGAATCGGATGCTCTTGATGTTCTTGGAATGAAGATACCGTGTGATGTTAGCTGGACTGAATACATTTTTCATGTCTCCAAAGAAGTATTAAACTGCCTTGGTTTTTTGAAACGGTGTAAGATGTACTTCACTCCATCCGACCTCCTTACTATTTATGCCACCTACATCCGACCGAAAATGTATTACAACTCTCAAGTTTGGGCCGGTGCCTCAAAGTCTATTTTGGGGTTACTCGACCGTGTGTAGGAGAGGGCGAAGAAGCTCATCGGTGACAGTAGGGTATCCAACTCTATTGACTCATTGGAGCATCGGCGCAGTGTGAGGTGCGTTACTCTGTTCTATCGTTACTACAATGGATTTTGCTCTGACGAGATTAGGGATATTGTTCCCAAAACTCGCACATTTTTACGTAGCACGCTCTCATCGTCCAGAGCTCATCCATTTGTGGTCGATTGCGCGGGGAATCGCACTACGCATTAGAGAGAGAATTCGTTTTTCAGCCGAAGATTCAAGGTTCAAACGTTCACACACACTACTCCCTCTTTCCCCCTCCTCACAACCTATTTTCCTAGTTCTGGTACAATGCACTGCATATGTAGGGGTCATCCTCTGAGTACTGGTCCAATATAAAAAAAAGCTTTACGTTGGCCCAAAACTAATGACAAAATCGTGACATTAATATAAAAATGCGTTATATCTACGAATTTGTTTGGTGCATAATAACTCATAAATCCACTATACTTGCTACCGTAAGTACTCCAAATTATTTGTTTTTTTTTTTTATTTAATTTAGCCTACATGAAAATTTTAATTAAGATAATGGTGTTAAAACCATATATTTACAGGTTTTTTTTAACACCCATTTTGAAAAACAAAAATCTTTAAATTAAAAATAGCAAAAGTAAAACAAGTTTTAAAATTTTAAAACTCACCTTTTAACGAAAAATACACATTAATAATAAAAAGGTGATACAGCCAAATTTTTGCTCTATACACACATACATATTTATTTTATTTTATATAGTTTTGCTTTTGTTTAAATTTATTAATGAATAAAAAAGTCAACCATCAAACGAAAAATTTTTATGGCAGTACTGTTGTTGTAGTCAATACTATTCAGTGATTTCGGTACCAGCGGGGCTTCAGTATCACTTAAATCAATACCGAAATAAACAATATACCATTCAAATACAAGATAGACAATGACAGTTATTAGACCAAGTTTAAGATAAATTTTTAAAATGTCAAAGATGTTTTCAAATGCTGTTTCCAAGTATGCCCACATTTTGTTTTTGTGTTCGCTTTTAGAAATAGACTTTTGAGTTCCAAAAAAAGTTAGTTTTTCCTTTTTTATTTGATAAAGTTTAAAGTAAATAATCTTTTAATAAGGGTCGCGATATTTATCTTAATAAACTTGAAAACTAATTATCATTTTATTGCTGCTAATTGAAGATGCTTCCCTTTATGATATCGGTAGTATTAATTATATTGTACTCGCATACAATAGCTGTGATCTTGGATACTTAACATCATTATCATCTTGTAGAATGTGGAGGCATGTTCTAGCTCTGAAAGTAAAAAAAAGTAACATAAATAAAAAGTTGCTGTAATTTTGTTTTAGAACTAAAGCTATGTTCACATTCAGAAAATATTTGATCAAATAAGCGTAGCCACAACTTTTGTGGATTTGATTGAAATAAAATAATAGGCTTTTTGCACTAATGAACTTCTAACATCTACATCATCATTTTGCGAAGATGTTAACATCTCCCCATAAGAAATATATGGTCTAAAAATCAACAACTATAAACATTTTTACACTGAAAGAAAACACTCTTACTGACATAATAAATAGGATAATAAAAATTTAAAGCGAACTTAAACAACGTTTTTTGCTTATAAGCTGTTCTGGTTATAAAAGGAGGTTATATAAATATGGGATATCGGTCCATATACTCGTATACCCGAGATATAGTCTAAACCGGTTTTTTCATGAAAATGTCACATAAGCGAGCTTAAAAAATTATTTGTTTAAAATCAGTTCTGGTAATAAGGAAGGTTACTATAATAGAAAAAATTAAATTTTTCGATATCGGTCCATATACATATGTATGTATACCCGAGCTATAGTCTAAACCGATTTTTCCATGAAAAAAAAAACTAAATTCCATGAAAAAGAACTAAAATCAGTTCTGGTAATAAAAGGAGGTTACTTATATGTAGAAAATGAAAATTTTCAAAATTGGTCCTAAACCGATTTTACCCGAAAATGTTGCGTAAGCGAACTTAAGATTTTTTTTTTGCTTAAAATCGCTTCTGGTAATAAAAGGAGGTTATTAAAATAAAAAAAAAATACAAATTTTCGATATCGGTCCAGAGATATAGCAAAAACCGAAAATACAAATTTTCGATATCGGTCCCGAGATATAGCAAAATCCGGTGTTTCATGAATATATCGCGTAAGCTAACCTAAACAATTTTTTTGGGCTTAAAAGCTCTTCCGGTAATAAACGGAAATTACTAAAATACAGAAACTGAGAAATTCCGATATCGATCCATACACTTGTATACCCGAGAAATAGCCTAAACCGATTTTTCCATAAACATTTTTTTTTTTTTTTGCTTAAAAGCAGCTCTGATTATAAAAGGAGGTTACTAAAATACAAGAAATGAAAATTTCCGATATCAATCCATATATACCCAAGAAGAGTATTTTAGATTCGGCCCAGCCGAATATACTATGCTGCGAAATGTATTTGGGTATGACCACACTGCTCATGATGGTTACAATCAATCCTGTTACCCTTATTTGAATTGTCTTTGAGTTTTGGTACACCCCGTACACTTTCTTGTAGTCATTTGTAAAAATAATTGTCGTTTACGAGTATTTTCCAATCCAAAATATATCCAATATATATTTTTCAATATTTTGTCACTCTTTATTGTGCCTTCTTCCGGATGTTTTTAAAATTATGTATCGAATAGGCTGAATATCGACAGTTTTACAATAAACTGTCGAATAAACCGACTATAGTTTAGCTGCTCTAATTTAAGCAAATTTGATATTTCATACATAAGACTCGCATTTCAATGATAAACTCAAAACTTTTAGTACAATACCGTTTTGAATTTATTTCTTCGTTTTTATTCCGCTTATGCAAAAAAATCCAGCTGTCCTTGGGGTAAGTGGAACTCTTTTTTCACGATTTGCTTAAAATTACTCATTTTAAACGAAAAAAGGTATAAAAATACTGATTATATAAAAATATATACGTCTCTTCTTTTTACCAAATATCTAGATGATTTGAATTTTAATATTTCTTTGCGATCCTCAGCTCGTCAGTCCAAAGCTGTCTTAAACAATTAGAATATTTGATCGTTTGTCGTCTAAAACTCTACACATTTGTCACATTTTATTAGCAATTATTATTGCTACGAGCGTTTTGTGTGAAATAAATTTATTTAAAAATTTGTTAAGAAGAAAAAACAGGTCTGATTTTGTGCTGAATAATAAATGCAAAATTATGATGATGATGATACTCGTAATTTTGTCTCTTGTGCAGAAGAAGCAACTTTGTTGGAGCCACAGTTGTTTGCCTTCGTTTTATGACGTCTGTTTGACTACTTGCCTGCCTGCCTGGTAGTTAAGCCAGTTTGACACTTTTTTTTATACTAAAATACATGCTATATAAGTAAAACTGAAAGTGAAAAAATTATAAAGCAGATAGATACAAGTTTTATAAAAAGTTCATATTTAAAAAATGTAAGTCTTATCTGGGGAATTATCGAAAAGGGTGATTTTTTAAATCATGTTGTTCTAAAATTTAACCAAACTTTTTATTACAGATGTCAATGTGCTTCTCAGTGACAATTAAAGGGTTTAACTAGGTTAGTATCACGGTTATTGTTCGACCTGATTGTACCGGGCTTTTTGATTGTACTAAAACCGTGTATTTTTCTAAGTGAATATTATTCGAAAGTTTAATTAAAAGGAAAATTTATGTAAAAAAACAAATTGTTTTGAATATAATAATCGTAAATTGCAATTTGCTAAAAAAAAACTAATAAAAGTGAAATAATAATTGAAAATGTAAAGCTGCATGAATGCCTGTACGATCTAAGCATTAAACACATTGAAGCCGGCAGACAACCGACTTCAATATGTCAAATATAAAATACATGCATTTAAATGCGAATGTTTATTGAGACAACAGCAAGACGACACGCCTGCAGGTTGTTGTCCAAGCTGATTTTTTTGCCGCGCTCGAATTAAACTAATTTCTATTTTTGTTGACTACAAAATAAAAACAGTGTGACCAATGTTAAAAAAAAAAATATGTAATAAAAATTTTGCTCTTGGAAATATTTTATTTTCTAATAAAGCATAATAAAAGAACAAAATTTATATGGGCTTTTAATAAATAAATAAATAAATTTATTTGTTCTACTGTTAAATATGTGCATACATATATATCCTCAAAATAAGAATGCTTAATTTTATAAAAGAACTAGTTAAGCGCCAAGCAAACTACACAAACAGCTTAGCAAACATGTAAAAACATTTGTACAAACGTTAAGCGTTGTTAAAGGGCGCGTTTACTTGTTTGTACATATATTTGAAGCATGTTTGCACGATTTTTGCGCAAACACCTTGAATGCTTGTGTTGTCTAAAGCAAAATTTTGTCATTTTAAAGAAAATTTTGCACAATGAAGTGATGGAAGAAGAAGCACACAAAATGAATCATGAAAAAGTTTTCTTGTTAGAATTTTTAGTATTGTATTAAAGTTTACCTTCTTTGTAGAAATTGAAAAAACAAGCAAAGATTATAGAAAGAGAATATCAAGAAATACAGGCTAAAACAAATTATAAAATGATTTATGTGTTGTAAACTTCATATGGCGAGAAAACTGCGGCAGCATAATCGCCGAGTACTCGCATTGAAAAAAAAAATTGATTAATTTGTGTTTGTATTTGTATCATTATGAGCCAACGAAAAGCACGTGTTTGTATATCTTTTAGATATATACTAGTTACTTTATTTATGAGTAGTTTTAATTGCATATCTTCGACGAACAATTTTATAATTTATATAAATACATTTTTTTTTTCGAGTCGAATTATTTTTGTCCAAATTTTGAAAAATTCGGTATAAATTTTCAATTCTTTAATATTTTATTTTCAACTGTTAAGACCCGCCTAATCTGAATTAAGCGTAGCAAACAACTGCTTTTTTAATTGATTTGTTTTTTAGATTTCAAGACCTTTTTTTAGAGAGAACTTTTTTCATGAAGGATTGATATAAAAAAAACTTGTTCTATAAAACAATGGAATTTTGTAAAGCTAAAAATTCTAAGGTGGCCACAATGAAGTATACTTTTATTCAAATGTATTTATGTTGCTGCCATGTTCAAAATATTTCAGTAGTCGCCTACACAACTACAATTGCCGGTTGCAGCATTTGCTGTCGTGAAGTCTTGAAGTCTGCTGTCGTCTATGTGTTTAAAGCTCTAGCTTCAGAAGATTGTAAAAATGTTCAAAAGAAGTCGGAAATATGGAAAAAAATTGGTTATGTGGTACATTTACCAGATAAGAAAAAAGTTGTATGCACGGAATGTAAACAATATTACCTACACGAATTTGTTGCGATGTGCAGGAAAGCTATCCTGATTAATATTAATAGCCTTCCTGATTATTACTGTTTATGGGGCATTGTTTCCTATTTACAATATTTTTATTCGCAAATAACCTGCACGTATAAACGTAGCAATACTTAAGTAAAGTTAAAAAAACGTGATTCCTTATTCATGTACACAGACAGTGTATTGTTGAGATTGTAGGCGCTTCGTGTTTATCTTAAAAACCATCATGTATTTTCTTGGGTCCTTCGTTCCACAAAAAAAAAAAAAATAGATACAGCTTGTCTTTATGTTTCCATTTCATAGGAGCAAGCCCAATCACCAGCAGACTTAAAATCTTTAACAAATATCTGCCAACATTTAACTACATATTCCATTATTTCAATGGATATTTCAAAATATTTTAATGGTATTTATTAGATACCAATCAAAAAATTATAAACAGCTTGTTTTCTATGTTTTCCACCTGTCTATACGTAGACATTTCATAGGAGCTACTGTACTCATCAGTAGCCTTTGGAAATTTTTAAAAGATATTCTCAAATTCAACTTTATATCCTAACAACCTAAATAAATTATTGAGAATTTTAAAAGAAAAATACTTTAATAATACCTGCCAAAACACAAAAAACAAGCTTTTTCATTTGAAAGGTATAAAGAAATGTAGAGACGTATACAATTATTTATGTATTATATATTATATATTATATATTAATTATTATATATTATATATTATATATTATATATTATATATTATATATTATATATTATATATTATATATTATATATTATATATTATATATTATATATTATATATTATATATTATATATTATATATTATATATTATATATTATATACTATATATTATATGCTATATACTATATATTATATTATTTGATTTGATTTTTTTTTTTTTTTTTCTTGATTTAAGAACTCTGCACTTTTTTCAAGTTTTTCTTCTTGACTCATGAATTTTGCACTCATTATAAGACATACAGGATTGGTTTTCTTGAACAATCACGTTTTTGGCTTATTTTTAAACATATAACTACATATATATGCCAATATTTTAAATAAATTATTGAGGACTTAAAAAGAAAAATAAAACCTTCTAAAACACAAAAAACAAGTACGAGGCGGATTGATACTGAGGCTACCAGCGCTAGATGGCAGCACAAACACAAAAATTTTTTGGATTGCTGAATTTAAATGCGGCCGAACAAGCACCATCAAAATGAATGAGAAAGAGGTGGTTACTGAAGAACAGGTAGCAAGCTGTGTAAACATTTTTCACTGTTTTCCGTGTTTTCTTTATATGCTAATTTTTTAAGTGCTTCATTACCTTGGAGTGTGAAAGGAACACTACTCCCACTTTTCTCCACCTTATAACCTATTTTCCTAGTTCAAAGGTTTGAAACGCTCTCGTCAGAAGTTTTCTAGTGCATTTCTTATAATAATCTTTGAAAAAGAGAAAGGAAAACTAGTTTTCTTTAATATTTCTTCTATTTTCTTTATATTTGTTGCATAAAGATTTTTATCACTAATTTTAAGTAAGCATTTTGCGAAATTGAGAGCAGTTTTTATTTTAACTTGTTTTGGGTGACTTGAAAAAAAAAACTTTAGATGTTTGAAAATTCTTAGAATGTCAGCTTTTTGTATTAGAATTTTCATCGGAAATAGAGTTTTGAATTAGTTGCCATGAATTTCACCATTTTATTTTAAAATCCAATCACAAAAAATTACACCTTTTCTTTATAAAAAATAATATTAAGAGATGACGACATAGACAACAAGAAGATGCTAATTTAAAAGTTTTAAAGTTGAAAAAAATGCGTACATTTCAGGCACAAGTACGAATTTAACACTTTAACATTTCAAACCAGACTCTTCAGACCACTGATACTGACTAGTGCACAGATTTATATTTGTTGCAAATATTTGCTAATTTACCAGAAATGAAAAAACGATATTGCAAAATATGGATACTTGTTATTAATTAAAAATTATTAAAATACTTAGCTGATAATTATTATTATTCTTATGTAAACATTATATATTTTAATATGTTTATTATTAGGAAAAAAAAACATATTTTTAAAGAAAGTAGTGAACAGAGTGAAAACTGAATAAATAGTCCGATATATTAAACGTGTGATATATTGATGTAATACACTGAGAAAAATGTGTAATGGGACAAAATAAATTGTAGTGCAGTTAATTCTGCAGTGGGATTTGTGGATAGAACATTTGTACATACAATAGTAATCGACTTTTTCTTGAGAAATAGCAAATACCAATTTTCATTGTCCTTAAACGTTTCCAAAAATTCTTTAGTCCGAATTTTCACGAGGTAATTTTAGTTGCGCAGTTCTTATCAAATTTTCTTTTAAACTTGCTTTTATGTTCAGACACGTTAATTTTACTTGAACAACTTTCGTTTTCTATTGCTTACACTTTCTTAATCTTGCATGTTCTGTATTCTCAAGTTTTTCCATTTAATTTTCACTTCTTGCAAAGTAATGCTGATGTCTGTTTTTTGAGGTTGTCCACAATATTATAAAATGCTTCAGCTTTCTTTAGCCGGTCTATTTGAATTTGCTTCCAAAAATATCACAACGTCGCGCCAGTATTGCTTTCACCACGGACAACAAATCAATACATTTTTTTTTTATATTAGTCCAGTACTCAGGGGATGACCCCTACATATGCAGTGCATTGTACCAGAACTAGGAAATTAGGTTGTGGGGAGGGACTTGAACTGTCCAACATTATAACAGATAGGAAATACGTCTGCAGGCAACTTGTTCCATAATCGAAGTGTACGACTGAAAAACGAATTCTCTCTGTAATGCGTAGTACGATTCCCCGGGCAATCGACCACATATGGATGAGCTCTGGACGATGAAAGAGTGCTACGTAAAAATGTGCGGTTTTGGGAACAAAATCCCTAATCTCGTCAGAGCAAATATCACCCGATATATATATATATATATATATATATATATATATATATATATATATATATATATATATATATATATATATATATATATATATATATATATATATATATATATATATATATATATATATATATATATATATATATATATATATATATATATATATATATATATATATATATATATATCACCCGATATATTGTCTGAACGGATTTTTTTTATGAAAATGTCGCGTTAGCGAGCTTAAAAATTTTTTTTTGCTTAAAATCAGTTCTGGTAGTAAAAGAAGGTCACTGAAATACAGAAAATGGAAAATTCCAATATCGGTTCATATATAACCGAAATATAGCCTAAGCCGATTTTTCCCTGAAAATTTCCATGAAAGATTTTCTTTTTGGAATGTTGATTACAGGCAAAAATATTTTTTCCCCCATGTCGATCCATATATATCCGAGCACATTTAGTTCAAATTTGTAATATATACGTGACTATTTTAGATAACCAGGCAAAAAAAAAATTTTCGCGATATCGGTCCATATATATCCGAGCATATTTAATTCAAATTTGTAATATATACTATATATTCACGTGACTATCGTGAAGGGTATTTTAGATTCGGCCCAGCCGAATATACTACACACTTACTTGTTTATATTGGACCAGTACTCAGGGGACGACCCCTATGCTGTGCTTTGTACTGGAACTAGGAAAATAGGTTTTGGGGATGAGTGAAGAGAGAGTAGGATTTGTGGACGTTAGGCTTGAACCTTTCAAAGGTACATATATGTGGTACTGGGCAATCGATCACAAATAGATGAGTTCTAGACGATGTATGTGTATTACTCAAAAATGTATGGGTTTTGGAAACACTGTGTTGTATCGATAAAACAAAGTAACTACGTCGATGCTCTAGTGAGCACCCTACTGTCAGCAATAAGCTACTTCGCTCTCTCTTGCACTCAGTCGAGTAACACCAGCAAGTTTTGAATTTTATGAATTTCATGTTTTGCTTTATCTCCCAATTCGCAGTTAAGAACATTTATTAAATTTAAAAAATAATAATTAAGAAAACTAGACTATTATTAAGGTATCTTAATTACCCGAAGAAGGACTGAGTAGCAAATTTTGAAGGTCGCCTAAAGCTTCTGCAATATTTTACTTCAGGTGAAGTTCATTATTTTTCCCCCCAATTTCTTTCTCTTCTTTTTATCATATGGTTAAGTATGAATGTATGTTTTGGTTTAACCTAAAAATGAAACATTACGTTAACGTATAAATTGCCGAAAATGTTTGTTACATAATTTATTTGTTTAACTTTTGTTTATGAATGAGTGAGTGTGAGCATTTTGAATATCGGTTTGATTTTACATTTTAGATACTGGTACTTTTATTAAAAAAATAAAAAAAAAATATTTTCCGTTTGAATTAAATTCAGCTTTTTGGCTGTTGGTGCACCGCGTGCTGCCTATATTTTATATGGTGTTTGTTGGCTTCTTGCTCTGGGCTTTTGGAAGTCTTTTTGGGTTAAATATGTATGTTTATTTGGTTTATTTTTTTTGTTCGCTTTTAGCCTGGTTTGCAATGGCATGTATTAAAGAAACGTGATTTTGTTTGCCCAGGTCCACTAACTTTATAAAATTTAATACACATTCAAGAAAAAAAAAAAGAAAAACAAAAAATACTAACATCGGGCTGAACATCATACATACATATACTATGTACATATGTATATGTGTAGATATCAACAAAAATGATTCCCTTGAAATCATGGAACTACAACAAAAGCTTTAAATTAAGCAATTAACTAAAATGCGAGTAAAATTTTATAAAAAGAAATGTTTGAGGGCACAGTAACATTTTCAACTGAATGGCAAATAAAACCATTCAGCTGAAAATGCAATAAAACTTCAAGGTATTAAAATTTCAAAAGCATTGGAATATTTTTATGGCCAGATAATGTTGGTTGCATCAATTTTCATTTCGATATTTTTACAAATTAAAAGAAAAAATAAATATATTTGCTCTATATCACCTAACATTGTATCATTAAAATGGACAAGACTAACACTAATTAGGTACTTTTTTAAACGATAGTTTTTAAGGAAGACTATTTTAAGTTTGATTTTTTAAAAAGTATAATTTTCTTTAATACTAATTTTAAGAGTTGACTAATTTAATATATACTATATAGCTTTTAATGTACTTTCTAAAATGATACTGCTTTAAAAAGCTATTTTTTTGATAGGTACTACTTTTTGGAAAGATTTACAAAAAAAAAGTACCTTAATCTTCTCGAAAGTAATTTATTGGATATTTTAATCTCTTTATGGAAGTAATTTGTTCAGCGGAACTTCTTCAAAATATGAAAGGTGTTTTTTAAAGAGGAATATAAATGAGGTATAGCAGGTACTTCATTTTAAATATATTTCTTTTAAAAAGTACTTCGGTTAAAAGGTATTTCTTTTAAAAGGAACTATTTTAAAAACTACTTCGTTTACTTTTCTAAAAAGTATTTCGTTTAAAATATACTGCATTTAAAAAGTACTTCTCTTAGATTTTTGTTTTCGTTTTTCTAGGTTTTTTAGGAACGAGTTTTTAAAAAGATACATTAACTTTTAAAAATTAATTTATTGTACATTTTAATCTCTTGGTTTAAGGAAATGTCAAAATCCCCTCTCTCTCTCCCATGCCGCCCCCTCGCTCAGAAGCAGAGTTGTCAAGTTGTCAACTTTGAAATTTCAAAACGCACCAAAATGGGCAAAAAAGCGCGGTTTTTTTCAACAAAAACGCACCGAATTTTGAAATTTTCCTTTCATTTTTTAGACCCTATTTTGCGTTTAAATAACTGAAATATTTTTATATTAAAAACCTGATAGTTAACAAGCCTTTTAAGCGACTATTATACAGGCATGCCATCAATTTCGTTCAATAGCTAAAATCCGTGTTTGTCAAACTTGGCCTCTAGTACGCCTCTGTTAGTTTTATTAAGATAATGTTACTTTTACAATAATTATAACGACATTTTATCAAATTTATAATTAAGCAATATCATTTAATTGTATTTGCTGTCGACCGAAAACAGCTGTTACATTTACTGCCTATTATCAGGGACAAAAATAAAGCTGCTTATCGTCGTCAAAATTATATTGCAGGAGCATACAACCATTACAAGCCTTCAAATTCGATTAATAGCAATTCTATGAAACACAGTGTACATCTCATTTGTGTTTTCATAAGCGGTATTATTGATATATACGAAATTTGCCACAATTACAATAAATAAAAGATATAGCTTACCATAATCATTATTTAATGCAAAGATTTTGGAAAAACTTTATAGTTTCTTTATTTTAATTTGCTAATTTATCAATTACGAAAACCGTAACAAATTCACGAGCCATCATAACTGGGGGTCTTCATTGCAAATGACTAATGTGGACCGCTCATGTCCATGTTTCGTTCATGCTCTGACATCAAAGCTTGAGCATATGGCTGAGCATTAATGTTCGCCATGAAGTTCGCCACTACGAACAAAAATACACAAAATGAAGCCGAACTGAACACTTTAAATGGTAAATTTAAAGTTAATCAGAATATACGTATGCGCCACATACAATACCACGAACTTATTTTTACCTTCGCTCTGCCGACGTTATGTTCCAGTCGATGGCACGTGAAAACGAGGAGTAAATACAAACTTCACTGTTCAGAGACTGCATTAATTGCAATATTTGACAAACTTGGCTTGATGGTTTAATAGCAAAATTCTCTTTAAAAGCAGCAAGTTTTATAAAATGAAATGTTTTCTTTCGAGAGTGTGTATAATATACAGCAGTAAGTTTGTCTTACTTTGTGTTTATAACATGGTACATTTTCCATGCGAAATGAAACGGAAAAATTGTTTCTTACATAAAAACAAAAAGTTTAATTGTGCCACCGAAATTTAAAAAACGCACCGAATATTAAAAAAAGCGCACCCCGCACCGACTAAAGAATTTTTCGCACAAATAATTTTGAAAAGCACCAAAAACGGTTCGAAACGCAAGTTAAATATGAAAACCCGGTTCCAAACCGGTTAGCGAAGTGGTCGCGAATTTTTTAGAAATTCTCGACATCAGCTTTGTGAATCCCCAAAATCTCCCACTTCCCCGGCAGCAATACGACAACTCCAATTTTCGCACTAAGGCAGCAACACTGTATATACAGTTTTATATACCTACATATGTAATAATCACTCACATGCATAGATTTGACGATAAATCGTAATTTTGACGATTTACATGCCCAAATTTAGCAAAATAACGATTTGACGATTTTTGTCTTCAAAATTAAGATTTTTGCTATACGAAAAGAAACATTAAATTTTATATTATGATTTAATATCTGGCACGATCATACGATTCATTCACATTCCAGAAGTCTGGTTAACTTAACAATATCGCTTCAAAATGGAGTTGTAGTGCCACACCTTTATATAAGAATGATTGTAATAATTTATATACATAGTAAAATAATTAAAACCTTTTATTAGCATGGTAATTTTATATTATTGCAATTTATTTCTCGAGGCACCAACAATATTCTCATATTTCATTTCATTTCATTTCATTTTTAGTATTTTTTCAGCACACATGTTGTATTCCGTAGGTAGCACAACTGTGCAGGATAGTGAATCATGGCATTAAGAAGCAAATTTATACAGTTGAAAAAATAAAAGAAAAAATATGGATTGAAAGGTGAGCATTTCCAATATATTCAAAATCATTCCAAAATATGGTTTTCTTCTCCAACGTTATGTAATATTCTGCCAACGTAGTTAAAATAAGACAAAAATACGAAACTCTTTAGGAAATAAAGGCATTCTGTATTATATAGACTAATTTTATAGGTAAGGTTAGGTTTAATAGGCTGCCAAGTATTGTAAAGCCAGCCCACTTGGGTCCAGTCTGGTCCCGTTATGTTGCCTGGATGTGATACGTATCTCAGTAGATTTACATATCACTGGTTTAGAACTAACCCGAGGATGGGATAAAGGAGTCCAATCCACTTACATCGCATTCGTATACCTCAGTCTAATCATGAAGCATCGGTCTGCCTAGGTACAATGCTCTTATATAAAAAAAAAACTGGACACTGACAGAGGAAGTGCTCAACGCTCTTTACTTCCTCCTTATCTCTGCAACTTCTACAGAAGTCATTAAATGGAAGATTTAACCTCCTCGCCTGCGTTTCTATGTGGCAATGTCCCGTCAGGACAACCGAACGCAACCACCGTCGGGACAAGCCCCTAAGGATGATAGTCTTCATGTTATCATATCCTCACTAGACCATCTGTGTTGTGCAGTCTGCAGAAGTTGACGCTGTACTTGTTTCTTACAGCTCGCAAGCGGGATTCCAACGATCCCATCTAAATCTCCCCGTTGTAGCTGGACACCGACCTTTGCCAGTTCATCCGCTACTAGATTTCCAGGCACTTTACTGTGCCCTCGTACCATGAAAAGCTCCAGGTTCGAATGTCTCACTATCTCGTTTAGAGATATCTGGTATTAACGAGCCAACCTGGATGTTGTATAGACTCCAGATAGTGCATACAACACAGCCTTACTATCAGTGCAAATTCGGATATCATACCCGTATATCCTGTAGTACCTTAACCAGTTAGCTTCGGCCTTCGCTACGCTGCACTCATTTTTCAACCTGAAACTCTTCCTCCTCTCATATAAGGCGATAAGGATACCCCCGCCAACTCCAGACTCCGACTTGGATCCATCTGTAAAAATTTCAAGCACGTCCTCTTGACGATCTGTGCCAGTCCTCTCAGAGACCGAGCCTGATAAGATTACATCAAATCTCTTGTCGGGCAGTTGAGCCGGCGAGCAGTAATCAATATTCTCTGGAAAGTTCACTATTCTTCCTATTATTGAGGCGTGACCATATGTCGCCTCCTTCCACGTTTCGCTTGACTACAGTCTGATAGCCGAATTCATGGCTATTTCCTTCACCATGAAATCAGCCGGAAGCCAGTTCAGCATAGAGAAAAGCGCTTTCGATGGCGTGGTGCCGGAGGCACCACTGCGATTTTGCAGCAGGTGGTTTTCTCCAACGACTATCTTAAGACTAAAATGACGATATTTTCAAAAATTATCGGGATATTGAGGATTTCTTCCATTTTGAGTGTTGCAAGCATACAAAAAAAATACAAGTGAAACTAATGCAAGAGTGTTTTTAAAGAGAACTGTGGAACTTTGAAACGGAATAAAACAAAGATGAATATTTTAAATTGACATGAAATTTACTTCATGCGATAGGTAATCTCTGGCTTTTGGCATATGAACTTTTGGCATATGACTGTTTTGGACATAGTCTAATCTGGAGGTCCATTTTCAATGGCTTTTTTCCCCATTTTTATTCGTATATCGGCAATAACGCGGTGATTGTTATTTTCCAAGTGGTTCACCGTTTTGGCCTTCTCGGTGTAGACTAGCAACTTCAAATATTCCTGCAGGAAATACTCTAGCAATGTTAAATTATATGATCTTGGAGGCCAATTCACGGATACGGAACGTGAAACTATGCGGTTACCAAACATTTCCTTCAATAAATCAATTGAGGCATGAGCTGTGTGTGTGACACAGCTCCTGCACATCATGGTTGTTTAATTGATGAAGCAAAAAGTCAATAATCATAAAGCAGTCCAAACAAACAGTTTTTCTGAGTGTAACTATGCCTTAATAGCATCGTACACTTGAGAATTATGATAACTCCAAATATGGCAGTATGCGTAGAACATTTAAAAAAATATGTTGTGCATAGGAATATACGAGTATATCATGATATAAAGTAAGATACCGTTTGAAATGTGCAAGAAAATGTTCAAAAATTACCTGTAAAAGATCGACTGGCGGCCATTTAAATGACATTGTATTTCGTATATAATGGCAAAGTCTAAGTATTGTTTCTTACTTCTAAGTATTGTTATAAAACAAAAGTTTCATCGAAATCATAATCTTATGTGTATTTCAATTAACTTTGTTTTTGAAACCGAAAAATGGTTAATTGATTACCACCGCTATGAGTATGTCTTCAGTTTGTTTGTGGCGAAACAATAACAAACCATTAAATAGTTAAATCAAATTGTAGATTAACCTCCATTTGGTAAGCGATGTTTTATTCGAATTAACGATTTGTTTTTACGATTAATTGCAGCCGACTTTTAAAGCATTGAAGTGTATTTTGAGAGAACTGAGTTTAGTTTTCAGCAAACAAACAGACAGACAAACAAACAAAAACATACAAGACCCTGATTAATAAATTGGTTTTTGTTTTTGCCTTAAACAATGTGATGACGTTTTTCATTAATTTTACTTTGTCTTCGCTTAAAAACGTTTAAATAAAACAATTAAAACACTAGATATTTTTCTACGTGAACTTACCAAATAGTGCTACAAGACATTCTTGTTTAATTTATTGTTCCCTCTGAGTATATTTTTAATATTTTTTTGTATGAATTTTTAATGTTTATTTCACTTTATGAGTATAAACTTGTCTTCTCACTTTTGTTTTTATTTGAAGCTGACATTTGGTTACAGCTGTTTATTATTTTGGCCAAGCTTAAATACACTGTTGTATTTGACGTGAAATTGATTTTTTATTTGAAAGCCTAAAAGTAGGCTTTCGTTTACGTTCCTATTCCGAAGTTTCGCGCTAGAAAAAATATGTTGATCATCGGAATATATCTCATGATATTTTCATAGACACTTTCCACTCGAAGTGTCTCATGATATAAAATAAATTATTTAAATTTGAAAAAAAAGAAATGATGTTCTTCCAAATATAAAAAAAACAATAAATTCAGTTAAAAGACTAGAATTGTATCTTTGTCAGCTGCTAAATATTATGACACCTACGAGGGCGGGTCAATAAGTACGTGGTTTCTTGACTGAAACACAAGAATTTATATAAAAATTTATTTCTTTAATATCTATACAATTAGTTCCAGTTGTAGAAATTTTGTCGATATAATTCAAGGCGAATTCATACCAGGTATATGAAAGAGCAATAAATACAACACTACAAAAAATAAATTTGTTTTAAATGTCAAAGGAAAAATTTAAACATAAAAAGGAATTAAAAAAAAAAAAATAGTAAAAAAATTTACAAAAAAGACAAACTTTTAATTATTTTGTGAAACTTTTAATTATTTCGTGAAAACTAAAGTCTAAGATCATAGATAAACCTCGGAAAGGTGAAAATAGCCAGCCAGATTGCGTAGGATTCTGGATGATAGCTGAAAATTGTTTTAAATTTTTTTTTTTTTTAATTTCCTTTAAAATAATTTACAATAAAAGAAAAACTATATTAAATTAAAAACTTTTTGGTTTGTACATATGTACATCGGGTTTTAGTTCATGTTTTTCCTTTTTTAAATTTTTTCTTAAAAAGGATTTTTTACAATACAAATTTGCTGTGATCAATAATTATTGATTGAAGAAGACAAGAAAAATAATAGTGAAATCTTTAGCTGGGGGACAACTAGCTGTTTCGTAGTCGCTACACTACTCATCAGCACCCACTGGGTTACAACTTTGTAATATTCTTTGAAAAATAATTTTCAGATTCGTATATATCACAAGCAAGGTCTAAATTTGTTTCCATTCAATCTAAGAGAGCCTCTTTCGGCTACTCGAAAGGTTTTTTAATCTATCTAGTAGTGAAAACTACAAAATATTTTATTAAAAAACAAAATTCACTTTGAGTGAAAAAATTATTTCTTTATGGCCTTATTCATAAAAAATATTTTATGTTTATTAAACTGTTATTTGACAAATTTCTATGGGAAATTTGTCAAATAACTGTTTAATAAATATACAATATTTTTTATGAATACGGCCGTTAGTGTTTACTGTAACTGTCAAAATTATTCATTCTCACAATTGCGGACACAAAAATCAAAAGTGAACACTGAAATTGGTGAACATTTTAAAACTCATCGTTGCGGAATTAGGCCCGAGGTAGGTGACAAGTAAAAGTGGACACTTTTTTCCGTTAATGTTCATACTTTGCTTTGCCTATGAATTGTTGGCAGTTGACTGTTAGTATTATCTTGATATATAAAATTGCATGTGTGTTTGTTTGTACCTTAAGAGAGGCCAGACCGCTGGACAAATCTTCCTGAAATTTTCACAGTAATTAACTGGAACACTTGAATGAATTATATTCTAATTTTTTTTAACCACGCTTTCTTTTACGCCCCCTATTTTAAATTATGTTATGTCTTACAAAATTTTTAACAGATTTTTTAATATAAATAACAGATTTTTTAATATACATATGTATATAACTTTTCCATTTTTTAACCAACCAAACGGCCAAAACGGCTAAGATTATTTTAGAGGGATGAAGTTATCACCAATTACCCACCCCAATAATTGATTGTCAAATAACTTCAGTATTTATGGAGGCATTTTTAAAATTAATTTTGTATATGGAAGAGGTCAATAATTTTTTTATTTGTTTACTTATTTTTTATTTGTTTAAGTGGGGGCGTGTACCAAATTGTACTTCCCATAATTGATTATCTAATAACTTCGTTATTTGTAGACCAATTTTCAAAATTTTTTTCGTATAAAAGATATCTCATCAAAATTGAACACGCCCCAAAAATAAATTTTCAAATAACTTCGGCATTTGTGGACCAATTTTTAAAATTCATTTTGGATACAGAATGAATTTTAAAAATTGGTAGAAGTTCTACTAATTTTCCTTTTTTTGGTACAAAGAGGGAGGGGAAGAAAATTGCCAGCTCCAATAATTCATTATCAAGCAACTTCGCCATATGTAGACCAACCTCCAAAATGCTTTTTGCATATAGAAAATTTTTTTTATTTAGAGGGCAGATCGGAATGAGTATAGAATCGCTAATGGATTTTATTGTTAATTTACGTGTTTTGGGAGAACGTGATACTGGATATATTCTATTGAATGGCAGAAACGTGGATTTCCTCATGCCCACATTCGAATATGGTTGGTTGACAAAATTACGTCCGATAACATCGTAACATTACCCACACTTAAATGAACATTCTTCTGTGGAAGTATTAGTACAAATCCATCAAGTATGATTGATATACGAAAAAGTACCCTGGAAAATTGGTTCAGGAAACAATGTCTGGTGTTTATCGTCGTAGATCAACGGTGGTGGACAATCAATTACATTAAAGGCACAAAAAATATCTTGTCGGGTGGTTCCACCATTGAGGACGCTGAGTGTAAGCCAGGCGAGCTTGTCAATCCTTTGGAATTCGACGGATTTCCTTTTCAGAAGAATTTGCTTGAGGTAGAGCTTTTAAGTTTTACTACTCCTGTACTCTTAAACTTTTGCAATGTGTTAACGGGCAATTTTTACTATACAATTTAGCCTGGGAGTATTTGCTTTAGGAAGAGTTGTTAAAGTTTTACCACTCCAGTACCGTTAAAACTTCGGGAATACAGTGGAAAGCGTTAACGGATAATTTTTACTATGACGTGAAGCCAATTGAAATAATCTCATTCGTTACAAAATGGAAAAAGCCTGCCAGTAATTCCAGGACTATTTGACGCTCTCTTGGTTGGTTGGGCCCTAATGCTATAGTAGAATACATCGAGAATAATAATGACTCAAGAATTGAATCTTGTGGAACACCTCTTTGAACTAAACAGCTTGAAAACTTCACATCTCCTTGATGAGCAAACTGCCGTCTTTAACAAAAATAAGAATTCAATAATTTTACATAGAATGTGATGATCCACAGTATCGAAAGCTTATTAGTGATTGAGGAGAATCGGGAAATATAGCATATTTTGACCTACACCAAGTAAGGTTGTTATACAACTGTCTTTAGGCCTAAATCCTGATTGCATACTGGTTAGCATAGAATTGTTGTTTAAATGCTGAATCATCTGCGTGTAGATCAAACGTTCTATTTAATTTTTTTATATTTAGTGTTAAGATTTGAATACTATTTTTAGTTCATATTTTGACGATTCAATAAAAAAAAAAAGTTTATTTATAATAAATAAAATAATAAATCATATTTACAACTACATCTCCGGGTACGGAGAATTATTAAAATACAAAAGTATGTATGTTAATAACTAAAAAATAAATACTGCTTGTTCAGAGACAGTAAACTCTGTACAAACAATGCGGGCAATTACCAAAAATGCATATGTGACACAATATGAGATGAATATAGACAGAAAATAGTTCAATGAAATGGTGGCTGATGGGTTAAGGCAGCCGTTCATTATGCGTCATGGCCCGAGTTCAAATCCGAAAATGCTGATGAGTAGAGTACGTCTACGAAACAGCTAGATGTCCCCCTGCTGAAGGTTTCATTATTTTTCCTGTCCTCTTCAATTAGAAATGATTGATCACAGCAGATTTGTAGTGTAATAAATCCTTCTTAAGCAAACTTAAGGAAGGAGAAACTTGAACAAAAAATAAAAATCTAATTTTTAAATTTATAAAGCTCAACAAAACTTCAACAAATTAATATTTGAAAACAAGTTATCTTTATTGTGTTAATCTCATCTTTATTCATCACAAAAATAATTTTGAAACAATTAACAATAAATATAAAATAAAATGAAGAGTCGAAATAATTTAAAGTTTGTTAAAAACTAAAAGATTATGAAATGTTTTAAAACTAAAATCGTTAAAAATAATATTTTTATATTGATTTTATTTATCACTTAATTTAGCTAACCAATTAAATGGTGGTACCACCACCAATTTAAAATGAGGTGCAATATTATTATTATTTATGAAAAACTAAAAGAAAAATATTTCAGATTTCATTCTTTTAAGAGCAACATGTGTGTTCTGTTTTAAGAGCCTTTTGATTTGCAGACCAATTAATATAGTAAATATTTAAAACAAAATGTGGCAAAAAGTTAAATGTGAATGGAACGACTCGCAATGCCAAATGGCTTGTGCAACATTCGATTGTTACTCGACTCGTATCTTGTTAAACTTTCAGTCATTGCGGTGATAATTGACAGCAGTTTGAGTAGAGTTCAAATAAATTGATTTGTATTTGCGATGCACATGTTACTAATGATATTAGTTTTGCTATACTACACTTACTTGCACTTATGCATAAGTATTTGGAAATAGTATTTTATTCTAATACCGGTGTGTTATGAGCGGTTTAATGTGTGCGGTTTTTTGTTTGCATGATTCGAATTAAAAATATGCACACAAAAATATATGAAAAAATTTTTTATAAATTTTATTTTCCATTTTTCCAAGACCTAGTGTCCAGTTTATGTAACACGAATGAATCACACATCTAGAAAAATGGTATGAAATCCTCTAAATTTTCTTGGCGCGTCGCTGATTCGTGCTTTGTAAATTGTATAAGTGTACGTTTTGATAAAAAGAAAAATTTCCTAATTTTGAAGAATTTGGTTTCAAATTGATGCCAGTTCTTTCTGTAGTTCTTAGAGAGCACATGATGCTGAGATCTGCCAAAAATGTTTATACAATGAAGTAAAATGTGTAAAATTAAAATGTTTTCAGTAGGCAAAACTGCAGATACAGGGTTTAACAAGTGGTCGGTAAATCTTTATTTTCCAAACTATTTAAGTTTAAGTTTACAGAGGGGGGAATGACAATTATGGGGTGGCTAAATTTTCGGCGCCGACGTTGAATGTGAACCACATCTAAAAGTCAAGAATTTTTTCTGCGTTCCATCTCAATTTCAGACTAATTCAATTTGAACCTAGGAATGAAAGAATACCAGAAGGGTGTCGATACTTATACTCAATACGGTATACTCAAAGTATCGATATCTACTCGATATCGAATAAAAAGCATCGATACATACTTGCATTGGTCGATTTCTTCTTACGATTAGTGGCAGGGAAGAACACTTGTAGCCAAAAATCAAAATCTTGGTTATGGGCTTGATCTTCTGATCCACTGGCTAAAATTGAGCTGTCTTAATTAGGATCCCGGAGGCGGAGATTTTTAGAATGCAGGAATTCTATCATAATAATTATTCTGCTACATTCACTCAATGGTTTATCTTGTAACTGTCTGGCACATTCAATGGAGGAAGAAAATCTTTGTAGCTTGGATGTAAGACAATTTATCATTAGTATAATCTTCGACAAAGTCACATATCAAAACTGGCATAGCCCAAATATGATAACAGGAGGACTATCATCCTTATGAGCCTGTCCCGACGTAGATTGTGTTCTGCTATGGGGACATAGTCTGACGGGACATTGCCACATGGGGACGCAGGCGGGTTAAATCTTCCATTTAATGATTTCTGTAGAAGTTATAGAGATGACGAGGAAGTAGAGAACGTTGAGCACTTCCTCTGTCGGTGTCCAGCTCTTTCTTATATAAGGGCATTGTACCTAGGCAGACTGATGCCGTATGATTTGGCAGAGGTATCGGAATGTGATGTAATTGGATTGGACTCCATTATCCGATCCGCAGGTTGGTTCTAAGCCAATGATATGTAGATCAATTTGGATACATATCACAGCCAGGCAGCATAATGAGATCAGTCTGGACCCAAGTGGGCTGGCATTACAATAGCTGGCAGCCTGTTAAACCTAACCTAACATATACAGGCCAATTATAAATAAAAATTTCATAGGAATTTTATTACTTTTCCCTTTCCTCCAATTATGAACAAAAATTAAGTATGAGTTTTTTTTATTTTATTTTTTTCTCTCTATTCGTTAAAGACATTAAAAGGAGATCAACTCTTCAAAATTGAAAAAAAACTTTATGTGGGAAATAAATTCCGTAAGGAATAAATTCCGAGAGAAATAAATTCCGTGAGAATATTCATAATTGGGCTGATAGTCACATAAATCTGGCCTGAAGATTTTTTTAGTGACAAATTTAAATGGTTTTAGTGACTGGACTATATATTTTAGTATCTCTAAGATATATCTATAAGATCGTGACCGCAATCTAACCGTTATTTTTATGAAATGCACCCATACACCCAATTTTGGTAGTCCCATCTGCATACATACAATTTTAGACGAAAATCATCTTCAGTGATGAGGCATATTCACCTCACTGGATTACCGCATTTGGGCGATAATCTAAGAGTGGTTGTCGAAAAATCAATGCATCCAGAAAGAGTGAAAATGAAACCGGTCTGGGTAGTTACTGTGAATGGTGTTCACTATCGTGAAATGATAACGATTTTTTTGTGGCCCGATTTAGATGATATGCATATGGACGATATGTGGTTTCAGCAGAACGGTGCCACTTGCCACACATCTAATAGTACATTTACACCAAATCAAAATCTAGTAGATTTGAATTAAAATCTACAACGAAATCTATATTATTTACACCACCATTTTTTGACATCTAGCAAGATTCATTTTCACAAAAATAATTTATGCATGCGAGTTTGACAAAACAATGTTATCAGAGACTGAATACACCAGCATTAAAGTGTATATTTTTGTAGCCCAGAGACCGCATATTTTAAATTTTGCTGCAGCGTAGTATTTTTAAGTACTTTTTAAACAAAATAACGGTTGCATTACTTGGTACTGAGTAGATTTCAGGGGATTTCGTCGAAATCTACTCATTAAGTAGATTTCATTTTGTATAGGAAATCTTCTCAAAATCTACTAGATTTGGCTTGAAATCTCGAATGAGCAGATTTCGCTTTGGTGTAAATAGACTATAACGAAACATTGTCTCCTTTGCGCGATAAATTCCATGGCCGCGTTATCGCACGTGGTAGCGACGTCAATTGGCCGCCAAGATTATAGAGCGGCATAGAACGTCAATTATGCCTCCGCGTCATCGAAAGTTTGGACCATCGGATGGAGGTGTACTGCCGATATATTGTTCCATACATAATTGAACCATACTAATATTATCATACTAAAAATAAATGACAGTAATTCCTATATAATATGTGTTTCATTCAAAATCAACAGCGGCCGTTAAAATTTTACCACCCTTTATAATAACCCGAGCGAACAGGGTCGATATATTTAAACTGTACTTTGACAATTCCGAAATAAAAATTTCATTCGAAATGTAGAATGTAGAGCTGCTTTTTTAGTGTTTGCGTTTCACATCTGAATAGTATAATCGCTTCTGCAAAATTTTCGTATTATTAAATTCTGCGAAGAAAAGAAATTCGAATAACTGAAACGTAAAATTGTTTATGCTGCATATACTTTGTTTTGTTGTTCTGCATCTTTTTTTTGTCCATCTCATTCAACGGCCTCGATTATTTCGTATTCAGCATCCAAAGAATGATCATAATCGATGTTGTATTTATTTTTGATTTTGCTCTTGTAGTCTTTCAGTTCATCGGTATCGATGTTATTGGCATTTGAGGATTTCTTCAAATTGGTATTGAGGTTTCTGCTCTTGTTGTTATTGTTGTAAGTGGAATTATTGTTGTGTTGTTTTTGTTGGTTTCTTTGGTGATGACCATTATTTTTGTTTTTATTATTTGTTGATGTAACACTTGGTTGTTGATATTGATATTTTTGTTGCTGTTGGCGTCTTTGTTGTTGCTGCTGCTGCTGGTGCTGTTGCTGTTGGCTATTATGCTGTTTTTGTTGTTGGTGTTTGCTGAGCTGTGTTTTTTCTTGATTTATATTATAAATATGATTTCTACTATTTAATTTATTACTTTTACTATTAAAACTATTAAAATTATTATTCGAAATGCTGTCCATGCTGGCAGCGTTTATGCTGCTACTGCTGCTGCTGCCGGTGCTGCTTTGGGTTAAAAGTAATTGGTGTTGTTGTTGTTGTTGTTGTTGTGATGAGTATTTATGGTGGCCTCTAAAACTATTTTTGGTATTATTACGAGCAATTATTGTTGTAGTTGATGATGATGAATATGAAGATGAAGATGGTGATGATCTTTGTGTGTTTCTTGTATCAGATAGTAATGGAGGTATTAATTCTAATTGTAGCGCTTGTTGTTGTTCAAATGGTTGTTGTTTTATAAGTTTTGCTTTAACATTTCCTTGTCTTTGTTGTTGTGTTGATAATTGTTGTTTTCTAAATTGTTCTTGTTCTCCTTCATCTATTTGTTGGGCCTTATATCAAATACCATTGTCTCCATTTCCGAATGTTCTCGAATCCGCTATGCGATATAGTTCATCATTATTTTCGTATAATTGCTCAGCAGCTGGACAATTGACGTTGGACCACCAATCACAGACTCTGACTGCTTGATTGAACACAGTGCCATTTGGACAAAGGAAGGAGTATTGATGGCCAGAATGTAGACACCAATGCCAGACCTGAAAATACAAAAAGAAAAATATGTTATAGATCTGTGTTCATAATAGTATATGTTATTCCTTTTCTTTAACATAACTTAATTTGATAACGCTGTGAATGCTTAACTAAAAACCTGGTATAAACGCCAAATAGGTGTTCTGACAAACGAATAACGCAAGAATTATGGTTTTGCCATCTGAAATTGTCAAATAGGTGTAAATGCTTAAAATAGGCGACTTCAACTCGCATGTGTATATTGAAGTGAACTGAATAAATTTGCTGAACTTGCAAAAAAGAAAAAAAAAATCTCACAATTAAACTTTATGCTGTGTTTATGGTTATGTGGAATTGGTACATTGAAACAAGAATTTGGATAGTGCAACGCTTTAGAGTCCGCTGTTTCCATCCAAAGAGAATATAGGTGCACGTTTGGCGGCACTCTTCCTAGCAGATGGAATATAATGAAGCCCGTAAAGAATTTTGCCGAACAACAAAAAAACCGAAAACTTCCAAAAAGACCTTAAGCTCGATCAATTACACAATATTAAGAACAAGGGTCGAATTAAAGAAATAATAAGCTTTAAAAAACTATAGAAAATAATTATTTGCGCGGGAGATGTAATTTAACACGTCTGAAAGTTGCCAATGTCAGCAATTGACTGATAATTTTGTACCTATCTCAAGACATTGCGATTGCTTTTTTTTTGGAAAAGTCTGCTTTCGGCTTATTTTGAGTAGACTTGTGTGTTATTCGTACTTAAGTTGTTGAGTACGACTCGTATTAAAAGCCAATAAAAAATACTTAAACTTAGTACGATCTCTTTCTTTCTGTGTATAAAATTGTATTTATTACTATTTATTTACCTGGCATCGTGTCTCTGTATCTGCATAATAACCCGGCAAACGACCTTGACAGTTGAAAGATAAACCTTTCGGTACTGCATCATAGATAGGATAATCGACACCAGGTTCGTAACCATCAATTTGCTAAAAAGAAAAATGAAATTGTGTTATCATTAAATCTTAATGGTAGCAATAATTTTGAGAAAAATTTGACATGCTATAATGACTTAACAATTTTTTTCAGTTTTGCATGATTTTTAAAATAAGTGACCGACCTTCACATGACGCGATCTAATGGAAAAACGCATAAAATATTTTTTTTTTTTTTTTGACTATGAATGAACAAAAAAGTTATTAAAAACAAAGAATCATTCTCAAAATGTATAGAAAAAAAATAATAAATAATAAAAAAGTAGAAACAAAGCAAAATGTTACAAAACCATCAAATATTTTACAACTACAACTTGTTGAATGTAACCAATAAAAGTTATAAAAAAATTCATACACAGACACTGCAAAAAAAAAACTTAATTAAAAGTTTGGAAAGATGAAAAAACTCATTTAAAATTCTAATTGAAGCTTTAAAGAATCACATTAAAATCATTAAAATAAAAACAGAAAACAATAGAGAATAAAAACTAACACATACACACTCACACAAATATCAAAAACACTCACATACGCTATTGCAAGTTTGTTCTGCTACCTGATGATTTTAGCCGAAATAAAAACATACACTGGGTCAAAACCAAAAGTTTTTCGATAAATGTAAATTAAAATCAAAATATTTTCAACCAAACTTTTATTACGATTAACTAGCCACTACTAATTAACTAACCACTACACTACATTAATTGGCCACTAGCTATTGAGTTCGGATTGACAAGTTCGATTCCTGCGATTGTTTTTATTAAGGCGTATTTTTAGGTAAACAAAAACCCTCATTAATTTGTGTTTAATTAGTGGTTAGATTATAAATGACAACCGAACTGCAGTTGCTATGCCAGGCACCAAAAATGGTAATGCAGGCGAGTAAAATGGTAATGCCGCAAAACACTGCAGTTTTTGCTTTACTGCCTTTCCAGCAACCAGAAGTTTGAAGTTGCCTACTTTGCTGAGCTGAAAGTCGATTACTTTTTGTAGTACAGCAGCCGTATTCTATAACTCGCTTAGCTAAAGCTAAAACTCGATCGCTAAAATGCTAAAAAAAATTTAGGGCACATATTTTAGCGATGTAGCCAAATCTGTATTCTGTAAGATAAATTGCTTAGCTAAATTTTTATATTTTCGCCGCAGCTAATTTGCTAACTGTATACTAATTCTTTCTTTCTACTTTAATGAACTTCTGTTAAAAAGAGATAAACATAATGTAATAATTTTTGGCTGAAATTTTTGCAAGCAATTCCTGCTTGCCCGAAAGCAGTTAATCACTTCCCGAGCTCGAAAGAGTATCTGTAACTATGTCAAAGATATTTTTCCTGGCACGAGCAGTTAAAAGGGTTTTGGCAGACCTCGACATAAACAAGACTCCTGGACCGGATGGCATTCCAGCACTGGTCTTGAAGCAGTGTTCTTCTACGCTTGCGCGTCCATTCGCACGCCTCTTCAGCATACTTTACCATTTTGGTGAGTTTCCATCGTGCTGGAAGGTTGCTAATGTAACACCAATACCCAAAAAGGGTGAAGCAAATAACCCTGAAAATTACCGCCCAATCGCAATTTGCTCTGCACTCTCCAAAGTAATGGAAAGCATGGTTAACCATCACCTTATTAGGTATCTAGAGTCTCATAAACTACTTTGTGATCGTCAATATGGATTTCGTAATCCAATATTTACGGGAAACACAATATAATGTAAGATAACACCATTTTTTTTAATTTTATTTTTTTTTTTTTATATTGGACCAGTACTCAGGGGATGACTCCTACATATGCAGTGCATTGTACCAGAACTAGGAAAATAGGTTGTGAGGAGGGGGAAAGAGGCAGTAGTGTTTGTAAACATTTGACTTGAACTTTCCAACATTATAACAGACAGGAAATACGTCTGCAGGCAACATGTTCCATATTCGAAGTGTACGGCTGAAAAACGAATTCTCTCTGTAATGCGTAGTACGATTCCCCGGGCAATCGACCACAAATGGATGAGCAATCGACCACAAATGGATGAGCGTGCTACGTAAAAATGTGCGAGTTTCGGGAACAAGATCTCTAATATCTTCAGAGCAAAATCCATTGTAGTAACGATAGAACAGCGTAATGCACCCCACATTGCGTCGATGCTCCAGTGAGTCAATAGAGTTGTTTACCCTACTGTCACCGATAAGCTTCTTCGCCATCTCCGCACACGAAAGCCGTAAGAGAATGCCTTTCAACTCTGTTTTGGTTTGTCACATAGCCACGCCTGTTATGACAGAACTGTTCCAAAAGTTCCAATAAACTGATTTCAAGAAACTTCACTTTCCGTTGACCTCCCAGGCCTCCTACACCATGCAAGTTTACACAAGAAACCCTACAAATTTGGATGATTTAAAGCCATCCCTTCGAACGGTAATTGAGACAATTCTCGCTGCATGACTCCAGGCATAATGAATAACTCTTTGGTAAGATGTCGTACATGTCTCAACGAGGGTGGATGCCATTTGAATTCAACTATTTTCACAACTTCATGAATTATGCTCAATAGGTGAATTTACCGAAATAGCTCCCGCATAATAAAACTTTTTTCTAGCATTGGCCGGACTTACTCCTTAGTAAAAAGCACATTTTTATTTATTTATTTTTTTTATTTTTGTATTTAGTATTAAGATTTGATTACTTATTTTTGAAGATTCAATAAATAACAAAACGTTTAAAAAAACAAAAAAGTCCGGCCAATGTCAGACAAAATGTTTTATTTAATGCTTCTGCGTTGTCAATTTGAAATTTCAAAACGCACGAAAATGGAGAAAAAAGTGCGTTATTTCAACAAAAACGCACCGAATTTTTAATTGTACTTTTTATTTTTAAAAATCCATTTTATATTATAAAACTATAATACTTTTATATATAAAACACGATAACGAAACAGCCTTTTAAGCGACTATTATACAATCAAACTTTGCAAGCCATCAAATTCGTTCAATAGCTAGAATTCGTGTTTGTCAAACTTGGCCTCTAGTACGGCTCTGTAACTTTATTTGTCTTTATAATAATTATAACGATATTTTATTAAATTTATTATTCAGCAATATTATTTAATTATATTTGCTGCTTACCGTTACTATGGGGAATGAAATATATCGGAGAAATTTACGATTATTGGATCATTAATAGGCTTTCTATACTGATCAACATCTTCATGAAACGCATCAAATATGTTGAAAATGTGAAATACTGTTCACATCGCTCACATCTAACATCTACTATCAATCAAAAATATTATTTTTTCAATTTTCAAACAATTTAATAAAAGCAAGCAAAATTTTTGGAAAAAAATTAATTTGAAACGCAAAAAGAAGATTATAAAATTTATGCACATATGTCTGTCAATAAAATGTAGGGCACGTAAACAAAATTTAGCAAAAACACAGAAAAAATTATTACAGAAAACAATTAAGAAAGAAAACATACATGCAAACAATTGACACATAATAAATAAATTACGATTTTTTGTTTTAATTTTTTCAAAACAAATGGCGTTTTTTCAGTGATGCTACAAAAATAATAGACATTTTTGCCACTTTTCTAGTGATAACACTGAAATAATCGAAAAATGTTGAATGGAATAAAATGAGATAAGAACATTTTATGAAGATGTTGAAAAATGTTGAGTTTTATAACTTATGGGAAGATGTCAACATCTTCGAAAAATGATGGTAGATGTTAGATGTCGATCAGCGTAAAAAGCCAGCGTTGTCAACTCGGTGCGCTTCGCACATTTTTTGGTGCTTTTTAAAATTTTTTGTGCGAAAAATACGGTGCGTTTTTAAATTTCGGTGGCACCAAATCATATTCAATGTAACTGTTTGTTTGTAAGAAAAAGTTTATTGAAGTGTCTAAAATGTGTACATCTCATTTTGTAGAGCACAATGTGAACACGGAGTAATAATGTGGAAAACGTATCACATCATATACATAAAGTGAGACAAACTTGCTGTTGTATATTATACACTTTCTTGAAAGAAAAATAACCATTTTTACAATTTGCTGTTTTTGCAGAGTGTTTGCCGTTAAACGATCAATCCAAGTTTGTCAAAAATTACGAAAAAAGCAAACACTGAATAGTGCAGTTCGTATTCATAACGACGCATGAATTCGATACTGCTTTAGTAACTAATAAACTACTAACTTATTAACTAAATTCTAAAACGAGTTTGATGGCTTGTACTGCGATTCTGTAACTTTTAATAATTCGATAATCGTAATTTTTTTCGCCATGTTTCCTCCCTTGCAGTAACGATTGTAAGTTCCTGCAATATAATTTTGACGTAGCTGATAACGTTTTTTTGTAAAAATTTAAAATTTTATTTTTAAATGATTTTAAAGATTTAATAAAAAAAAAATAAAAAAACAATAAGACCTAAAGACACTAAGACGTAAAGACCCTAAGACATAAAGGCCAAAACAACTAGGATCAAGATAAATCATTATAATTATTATAAAATTATAAAATCGTTATAATTAATAAAATAATAGAATCGCATTAGAGGCCAATTTTGACAAACACGATTTTCAAAATCGGTTGAACGTCTAATAGCCGCTTAAAAGATTGTTTCGTTATCATGTTTTTAATATAAAAATATTATCCTTTTTATAATACAAAATGGATTATTTAACATGAAGACAAAAATTCTAAATTTGGTGCGTTTTTGTTGAATTAAGGCGTTTTTTCCTCATTTCGGTGCGTTTTGCAATTTTAAAATTGACAACGCTGTAAAAAGCATATAAAAGTTGCAGAAACCCATTAAAAGCCTTCAAAATCGATTAATACCAATTCTATCAAGCACAAAGTAAATTTCATTTGTGTTCTCGGAAACAAACAGTGGAAGTCAGTTGTCTTTAAAAGAATTTTTTGAAATATACAAAAATTTCCAAGAATTATAACAAATAAAAGATGATAAAAGTAATGTATTATACAAACATTTTCAAAAAATTTAATTAAGATTTTAGTAATTTATTAATTACTAAAACTGTAAAGAATTCACGCGCCATCATAAGTACGAATTTCACTATATCTGTAATATTTGACAAACTTGGCTTGAGCGTTTAATAACAAAGAACGCTCTAAAAGCAGCAAATTTTATAACATGAAATGTTTCTTTTTCTTTTGAGAATATGTGAAATACAGCAAGATTGTCTTTGTGCACATAATATGGTGTGTTTTCCACATTATAACCCCGTGTACTGATTGTGATCTGCAAAATAAAACGTAAAATAAACTTTTTTCTTACATTAAAACAAAAAGTTGAGTTGAATTTGATTCAGTGCCACCGAAATTTAAAAAGCGCACTGAAAATGTAAAAAAAGCGCACCACGCACCGACTAATGAATTTTTCGCACAAATAATTGTAAAAAGCACCAAAAACGGTGCGAAACAAACTGAGTTGACAACGCTGGTTCTGATAGTGGCAAAGGTATCTCCTCTTCTAAACCGGGTATGGCTGCCATACCTGGTTGAGAATTTGGGTGAAGTTCCAGTTAATTGATATATCTTGCCGCGTACTTAGAAAATCCTTCTGTTACCTGCGGAACACTCCGATCTTTAACAATTTTTACGTACCATGGAGCTTGCAGTAATCGTTCGAAGAAGTTTGTTGTATCGTCTTTGAATTTTTTCAATGTTTGACGTTGAGGCAGTCGCGGGGAATCGTACGATGCATTACATTTTTCAGCCGTATGCTTCGCTTGTGGAAGAAGTTGTCTACAGAGGTGTTTACCGTCTGTTAAAGCGTTGGAAATTTCTAGGCAAATGTTCACAAACACTAGTCCCTCTTTCCCCTCCTAATAAGCTATTTTCCTAGTTCTGATACAATACACTATATATGTAGGGGTCATCCCCTGAGTACTGGTCCAATATAAAAAAAAGAGAACGAAATTATATAAATATTACACATAGACATCATATTGATTAAACTTAGTCATTATATAGTGGTATCATTGCATTCATCATATGCTTGCATTAAACGCATTTCGATAGAGCGTCTCTATTCATTCATGAATTATAATCGCCGCTAATGACATCTAGATCGACTGATGTAATGATTGATATCACGGTGATCAAAAATGTCATGGGCTTAAGAACGAAGACACTTGTCATTGTATTAATGTAAAAATTCACAACTATATCAGATTTTCTATGAGTGTAGTTTTTGAGTTTATTCCTTGTGGAAATAATAACTAACTGTAAAAGGCTCCACTCCATTAAATTTTGTTTTTCTTATGTATATTTTTGAATTTTTTATTTATTCAAATAAATTTTCTGTTGGCTCTCGCAAAAGACTGATTAACTGAAAACACAAACAAACAAAATGCGCAACTGATTATTTTTAAATACCTCTTTTTTGCTTGCAGTGGCTTATTGTTTCCACCGCTTTTGTGTTTTCTTTTCTAGAGCAGCAACTTGCAACACGAATCACAGCAAATATTTTGTTTTAAAATGCAAATAGAATCAAACATTAATTTATTAGTGGTTTTGGCAACAAAAGAGGAAAGACTCTTATTGTATGACAATTAATTTTTTAACTTGTTAATTAGTTTTGTGCGTATGCAACCGTAACATTTTGAATCAGTTTTTTAATGATTTCACAAATTATAAAGAATTGATTAATAGTCACCAGGCACCCTACAATTTTATGGTTCCCATTATAAATTTTAGCTTCTTTTGGTTATACCGGTTTTAAACTGAAAACAGATGCGAAAGATTTAGTGTGTGTTATTTACTAATATGCGTTACAAATACTTCTTTTTAATATTTAAGTAATTATGATTACGACACGTAATTTAGATAATCAATTTTCGCTCCTCCACTAAACTTCGCGGTATATTTGTTTATGTTGCGTTAAAAATATGTGCTGCCTGCCCAGTTCATTTAATAATATAAATTATAATTATTAAACATGTTTCTAAACATATTAATTTTAAATGGTTTCAAGGTTTCTGATAAAGGGTGCTCTAACCAGAACGCATGATGCTAATTGTAAAATAAAGCAAAAAGTTTTCGGAGATTTCCTTAGTGCCGGGGTGTCCCGGTGGACACCCTGAATCTTTTATTATGATTAGGACGAACATTTTCCAGCATTTGTTGAAACTTGCTGATGTTGTTAAATTCGACGTTTTCAAGCAATTTTTGCTTTATAAGTTTGAGTTTTTAACGCTGTTCCTATATTTTTTCAAATACCTTTTTTAAGATTTGTTGTTTAAGCCATCCTTGGCGGCAATTTTTTTTCCAAAAACTATTTATTTCTCAACATAGTCTTATTTTAGCTCAATACACTTACGAGTAGTAAGACGATATTCCAACTTTTTTATATCATCTGAATAATACACTTTTGGGAACCCCTCAAAATACGTGTTAGTTTCGGTAATCACTTATTGGTTTGAGATTAATCTTTTTCCCGCGAGCCATTTTTTCAAGTTTGGAAAAAGGAAAAAGTCACTATTTCTAAATCTGGGCAATAAGGTTGATCAATCAATTCGAAGTGTATTTCACGTAATTTTAGCATCGTATCAAATACTGTGTGAACCGGTGCGTTGCCTTGCAGAAAGAGCAATTTTTTCTGCTTAAAATGTGGTAGATTTTTCTTGATTGCATCTATCAATTGATCCAATAAAGCACGATAATACTTTCCTGTGATTGTGTATCCTTTTTCAAGCTGATCGATGAGTTATATCCCATGTGCAACCCGAAATACAGTGGCCATAATCTTGCCAGCCGATTTCACTGTCTTCGCTTTTTTTGCAGCACTTCCACCACCTTCCATCCATTGTTTCGATTGGTTATTGGTTTTCGGTGTATAGTGGTAGCCCCACGATTCATCAACAGTTATTAATCGACGCCAAAAATCGACGGCACCCCTCTTGGCGATAGCTTTTTCATATGAAAATGTTCATGCAAACTGTTGAACCCACGTTCATATGATATGTTTGCCATTTCACCAATCTCACGTAACTTAATTCGGCGATCATTCATAACGATATCGAGCGTTTTCTTGCTATTTTCTTCAGTAACCACCTCTTTTGGCCTTCCTGTTCAAGGTATTGTTGCAGTGTTTGTTCGACCTCGTTTAAATTCAGCAATACAATAGTTTGCATTTAATCAGACGTAGTAGACACACCGTAATGTTTATCGAAATATTTGTCTCTTTCACCGTTTTGCCTTTCAATTAATATTGTTTAATCACTGCATGAAATTCACGTTTGTCAATTTTTCAAGAAATACAAAAGTTGCTTACTTCAAACTATAGCCATAATTGTTCTTCAACGTTCAGCCCACAGCTTTGACATGAGATCTGAAACTCATTTTACACTCGTCCTAAACTGTCTTAATAGCGCCTTCTATAGCTTGACCACAGCCTATTCTTTTGTAGGTAACATACAGATTATCGGCCTTATGTATAATCAAAATCCGTATGCTAACTAATTAGCTGCTAAGTTTTTTGTGTGTAAATTCCCATAAGAGAAAGATAGCAGCTAGTTAGTTAGCTCAAGGTTTTTTATTATACATAAGGCAATATGTTATTATTTCACAGTTAAAAAAACTTTTTAAATTAAAAGTCTTTTAGTTTTACTTTTATTTGCTAAGGTAAGATTCGCGCAAGTTGGGTTCCTTACAACTATCGTAAGTTATTAAAATTCGTGTTTATAGCAAAATATTGTCAGTTTGAACAAGGCTATACAATTCAATAAACGAAAAAATTATTTGCATTTACACATTAAAAAAAATATTACCAATTTTCGTTAAAATGACCAAAAACGGCAGCTTTGATGGCGAATCATGTTGGTTCAATCAAGATCGGGCCCCGAATCACGAATGAGAGAGCGAACCTCGAATATAAGCCTTCCTGTAAAGACGCTATTATTTTATGCAAAAATATTGCTTTCTTGTTGAAAAAAACAATTATTCGCTTAAGAATCCAAAAATTTTGAGTACTACTCACCAGTAAATATAAAAAATACTCTTTTCATTGCAAAATTTTTTATTTTTTATGATACAATACAAAATAAATCATATGAATTTTGTTTACAAGCGTTACATTGTTTAACATAATTTCAATGGAAATAAATATTATGATTATTTGTATAAAAGGTTCTGAGTTTTTTTTTAATTCCTAAAATCGGCTTCAGGAATCCCCAAAATCTCCCACTTCCCCGGAAACAATATGACAACTTCAATTTTCGCACTAAATCAAATGGCCGTTAATAGTCCAATACACGTTGTATGGCCAAAACGCCCATCGAATATTAAACACCGGTTCCGTTTCGGTTAGTGTAGCAATTGCGAGTTTTTTGGGAATTTGCAAAGTCGGCTTCAGGAAACATCAAAGTCCCCCACTACTTCAGAAGCAATACTTTAACTTCAATTTTCGCACTAACGCATGACCGTTTATAGTTCAGATGCATGTTCCACGGCGTCGTGAATACCCAAAATCTCCCCACTTCCCCGGAAGCAATACAACAACTCCGATTTTCTCACTAAAGCAGCGGCACTATATATATATATTTTTATATGCTCATATGGCATGGGTTTCGAGTGTTGCAAACAGACAAATTTACATGTGAATCTGATATAAGAGTGCTCAAACACGCATTACAGAGAGAATCGGTTTTTCAGCCGTACGCTTCGGTTGTGGAATATGTTGCCTGCAGACGTGTTTCCTGTCTGCTATAACGTTGGAAGGTTCAAGTCAAATGTTCACAAACACTACTCCCTCTTTGCCCCTCCTCACAACCTATTTTCCTAGTTCCGGCACAATGCACTGCATATGTAGGGGTCATCCCTTGAGTACTGGTCCAATAAAAATAAAAAATAAAAAAAGTATCAAATTATATAAATTTGCGATAGGCAACCTTGACTGCACTTCCAATTTTTCGTAAGAAAATAGTAAGCTTTGGTTTTTTAAATTTTCACCTCAATGAATAAATTTTTATTTGTTTTTAATTTCAAAAAATACCAATTTGTAAAATTACCTTAACTTAATGCTAAATAGCACTAACAAAAAAACAAAGATATAGGATATATTCTAAGAAAAATATTATGTTTTATTTGACATTCTCATCTCATTATCTTTTAAGCAACTTATTATAATATTTCAGACTTGTTTTAAATCACTTTAAAAGGGAAAATAGATTTTAATCAGCCATTAACACACAGACATCATAAACACAAATGAAATGCTTCAATAGCCAAAGTACTCGTATCAAGATAAGAGCGAAAAAACAGCATGTTGCATCAACATCATGAAATAACTCTGCAAACACCTACAACTAATACATACATAATATATTTTAAGCAACTCATGCAACAATTGGCAATAAAACAAAGGGAACTACTTGAACAACACAAACACACACTTACACACTGATTTCAAGTGGTCGGCAGACTAAATAAAACAACTTAACGCATCAAGTGGCAGCAAATTATTAATTTTTAATCAACAATGAAATTCGAATGAGCAAAAAAGTAAAACGTCAATTTAAATCGTAAAAACATGAAGTTTTTGTATATGAATTCAAAAATACCAACAGAAATATTTAGTTTAAATATCTGATATAATGAAATGCAAAAAAGCAAAAAAAATTTTTTAATTTGCTGCAAAAATTGTGCCATCAATTTGCGATGGCAAATTAGAAATTTTTTTAAATCAGCCGCTTTTCTTGGCTGTTATATAATTTTGATCAAATGCCTTATGCGGAGCTTGCCAGATCATGCACATACTATGATGACAATGTAGCGCTTTTAAAACGCATTTTTTGTTCCCTTTTAGCTTCTTTAAAAGTTCAATTAAATAAGTTCGGCGATCAGAGTTTTGGCGTAAATAAATAAAAAAGTAGTAAAGTTCATTAAATATCTATGGCTACATACGAGGCCTGTTCAAAAAATAATTGTTATTTTCAATTTTTTCAGAAAGTATTTATATTTTCATCAATAACTATCTTCTCCCCTTCAAAGTAATCCCCCTCAGATATAATGCACGGTTTTTGAAATCGCCAGCAGCTCTTGTCTCGCCAATCGCAACAAAACGCTTTCCTTTCATCGGTGTCTACAGTTTTGGTGAGAGGAAAAAGTCAGCGGTGGCGAAGCCCGGTGAATACGGTGGTTGAGGCATAATAACGGTTTTGCTCTTGGCCAAAAACTCACGCACAAGCATCGATGTGTGAGCTGGTGCAATATCCATGATTGTTTTTCCAGAATTCTGAGCGTTCCTGACGAATTGTTTCGCGCAAACGGCGCATAACTTTAAGGTAGTATTCTTTATTGACCGTACGACCTTGTTGCAATAATTCATGCTGCACGATGCCATTGAAGTCGAAGAAAACACTGAGCAAAACCTTCCTACTTGACCGATCTTGACGTGCTTTTTTTGGTCTTGGCTCTTCTGGACGCTTCCATTGGGATGATTGGGCTTTGGTTTCAATGTCATAGCCATACACCCATGATTCGTCACCAGTTATGACCTTTTTGTGGAAATGTGGATAGTCATTGACGATTTTCAACAGCTCCTGAGCAATGTCCATGCGACGTTGTTTTTGCTGAAAATTTTGCAATTTTGGAACAAATTTCGCTGCCACACATTTCATGGTTAAAACATCCGTACAAATTGCTTGGCATAAGCCGAACGATATGCCAACATCATCAGTAATTCGACGATTATCCAAAATCATTTTCTTCACTGCTTCAATGTTTCCATCGGTTGTTGACGTGCTCGGGCGACCAGAACGAGCATTGTCATTGACATCTTCTCAGCCTTCCTTTAACCGGTTATACTACAATTGAACTTGTATAGTAGACTCGTCAAACGCCACAGTCAACATTTCAATGTCCGTGCGCGTTTAATATAATTTTTTACACAAAACTTAATAGAGTTTATTTGATCCATTTCTTCGAATAGTAAAATATTGAAGAGCACACCCAAACACGACTAAAATTTCATCTGTCAAAAACAAACTGATAATCCAAAATGGCTGAATTTGCAAACATATAAGTATAACAGACATGTGTACCAACATAACAGAAAATAATGCGAAAATCAAACATACGTAACTCACGGTGATTTTTTGATCAGACCTCGTATTTAGTTATCAGCACAGATTCTTTGAAACCTATTAAAAGCAAATGCACTAAAAATTGAATAAAAGCATCGTGCAGTGATATAAGAATTATTCGTGCGATTTTTAAAAAGCGCTAAAACAGATGTGAAAAGCGCTGAGTTGGCAGCGCTGTTGCATCGTTGTTTTAAGGGCCTATGTTGAATGTGAACCACACCTAAATATCAATTTTTTCTGCATTTCATTTGAAATTTCTCAGCTTCCGACTAACTTAATTTGAACCATGGGAACATACAGAATCAAGCAACGCGTTAAAATTATTCAGACTTATTATGAAAATTGACGTTGAAATCAAAACGCATATCGTGCACTTTGTGTTTTTTTCGGTCAATTTAATCGTCCAAATATGGGTATAATTGGAAAATTCATGCAAAAAATTGAGCAAACCGGGTCTGTAGGAGATGTGAAGACACCAGTGCATGATCGTGCAGCTCTTTCTGCAGAACATATTGTTGCTTGCTGCTCGCGACAGTGTGGCTGCCGTCCACCTCAACTCGTCGTCGTGTCCAACAATTGTACCTCTCACGCTCGTCGTTGATGAAGAGTATGTATAAAAGCTTGCATTTACATGCTTACAAGATGCAATCGACGCAAGATCTAAAGCCTCTTGACCATTCCAAGCTTCGTCAATGTTCAGAATGGTGGCAAGGATAGGCAACAGTGGATGATAAATTTTCTGAGATAACCGTCTTCACCTCAATGGATTCATCAATAAGCAGAATTGCTGCATATGCGCGATTGATAATCTAAGAGTGATTTTCGAAAAGCCAATGCACCCACAAAGAGTGACTCTTCGGTGTGGTTTATGGACAGGCGGCATCATCGGGCCGTATTTTTTCCAAAATGAGCCTGGTCAGACTGTTACTGTGGATGGGTGTTCGCTATCATGAGATGATCACGAACTTTTTATGGTCCGAATGAAGATATAAATATGGACAATATGTCACACAGCTAAGGAAATAATGGCTCCTTTGCGTGACAGTGTTATCGCACGTGGTAGCGATGTCAGTTGGCCGCCAAGATCATGTGGTTTGACAGCGTAGGACTTATTTCTTTGGATTTATTTGAAAGAAAAGTTGTACGTTGATAAGCCAACAATAATTCAAGAGCTAAAGGATGAGAACATCAATTATGCCTCAGCGGCATTGAAAGTTGGACCATCGAATGGAGGTGTGCCAGCGGCGGCCATTTGTCCAATATTTTCTTCCATATATAATTGAATCATACCGATATTATCATGATAAAGAGAAATGACAGTAATTCCTAAACAATTTGTTGTTTATTCAACATCGTACCTTAAAATATAACCATGCTTTAATTAAAGCCCGAAGAAAAAGAATATGCCAAGTGGTTACGCAGTGCCATTTGTAAGAAAATTAGTAAAGTATTATATGTATGTCCACCTATCAATTTTAGGGCTAGGTTAGGATGTCTAGCCATTTTATTTTCAGATATCCGGCATTCCTGGACTAGACTAGAATTAGTGTATATTCCAATCAGGGACAGTAAGGCCGCCATCAACTCCCTGATTTGAATATACACTAATTTTAGTCTAGTCCAAGAATGCCGGACATCTTTAAATAAGATGGCGAGACATTCTAACCTAACCCTAAAATGGGTACGAGGACATGGGTCCAACAATGGCAACCACATCGCTGACGACTTAGCCAAGAAAGGGATAGCCCTAGAGGATATAGATCCTTTTTGCGGACAACCCTTATCAGCGTGTTGGAAAAGAATAAAACTCCACACTCTCGAAATTGCCCAAGAAAAATGGCTCATAGCGTCTACATGCCTTATATCAAGAAACCTGTGGTAGCATATTAACTCTAATAGAACATGGGAGCCATCAAAACTGCCCAGATCTCACTTGAGAGTCACTGTAGCAGTCATCACTGGAGATTGCTCGTTTGGGAACCTTGCGACTAGGCCTACCTTATAACGACTTTTGCAGAAGTTGCCAAGATGAGGAAGAGAAGAAGACGATCCTTCATCTCCTCGGTCCATGCCCGGCATTGGAGCATCATCGTCTAAGATATTTAAGCGAGCGGAGCTTCAACAAGCTATCTCGTCTGGCCCCGGTCAAACCGACCACGCTAGCCTCTTTCATAAGAAGCAGCGGATGGCTAGTACAGCTGCATGTAACGTTACACTAAGAGCTTCCCGTGTTTCCATCCCCTCCCATCCATCTCCTTCACTCACACTATATTCCCCTAATTTCTTTTCTTCACTTCACTACTGCACTTTTCAGGCAATCACAAAGGGAACGACTTCAAGACCCAAGTGAGGTGGACAACCTAGGCTATTTCGGGGTAGCCAGCGGCCTGCCTACCTAACCTAACCTATATGTTATTGAAGTAAATGGAAGAAGCAAAGTTGCTCATAAAAATTGGCTAAAGAAATTAAGTAAAGAAGCTTCAGTGCAGAATAATAGTGAAAAAATGATGTTCCACACAATTGGAATTGTGTGGAACATCATTTTATGATGCTAAAGGAAATCTTAAAGAAGCATTAGTAGGAGCTCAACCAAATCAGGAGTCCAGTAATAAATTTTAAAACTCGATTAAGACAAAAAATAATGTAAACTATAAATACTGAAAATTGAATTTAGATAATAATAACTCCCAGGTTAAAAAATCTAAATGGGAGGTAGTTGAAGTATGTTTATATAAATAGATTAACACCATTGAAATATGTATTTAAAACGTATGGCATCTCTGTGAAGAATAAAGAGCCAGTATGGTAAAATTGACCATCTGCAGCAACACGTGTTTCATTTTGTTCCGTAAAATACATATCAACCACCAGAACAACATGGCGGTTATAGACCACCCACGTCTGCCCTTCATTACATACATATGTACTCGTATATGTATATATTTACTCGTAAATTACTCGTAAATATTTTTTTTTTCACAAATATCTAATTTCTTCACTGATCGCCTATTCATCGTTAAGTAAACTTCATTTTAATTGCATATTACTCGTAACTTTGTTCGTTAATTTGCTTTCAAATTTCGATTAAAATTTTTGCAGCACTATCAATTTAACTTAAAAGCTTCGCTTTCAAATGGGAACAGCCTACTTTTCTAAGTAATTGACACAATTTGCAAAACATTCACCACAAAATCGCACGAAGATAAACGATTTGTTAAGCCAATGAAAGGTGCAAGTTGTTTTTGACTTGTTGTTCAACTGTCTTCCCTTTTCGCTGTTGCAATTGCAATTTCATTTCGATCTTGTTGTAGTTTTATATTTTGGCAAACATTCGCTGAAAAGAAGATGGTGCATCGTTGCCATGATGTGGCATTTCCAAATTGTAATGCACCACATAATGTAAGAGATCTTTATAGTAGTAGTAGTTGTTGTTGTTGTTGTTATTGCTGATGTTGTTGTGTCTTATTTCTACACCTTTTTTTGCTATGTGGGTAATTGTTATAGTTTTTTTTTTGTTTGTTGGTGGTTGCAACTTTTCTTAGTTTAAGTTTGCTTTTGTTTTTTTTTTTTTTTGGCGTGGGAGTATTTTTCCCTTTCTGTTTAATTTTATGGAAGTATTGTTGTTTTGGTTTTGTTATTGTGTTTTGGTTTGGTTTGTTTTGTTTTAAGACTCATAGGAGCTCATTGACAAAACAAGTATAGATCAGTATCAGAGACAACGAAGAGACAAATGTGTGCAATCACTTTACAGAATTATCACTCTTGTCAATTTGGTTGACAGTTTTTTTGGGTTGCTTGTTTTTTTTTGTTTTTAACTTCCATTTGTTTTGTAGGTATGTACGAGTATGTAATAGTTTTTAACGTTTTATTTTCATTTCAATTGATGCGAGTTTTGCGTTTTTGAAGTTCTCATAGACATTGGGGAATACGAGTATTATACAAGTATTTGTCACAAAACGAGAATTTCATAAAACAAAATTCGTCATTTAATAACTTGTTAAAGAAACTACAAAATAACCATACAAATAAGTATAATTTTATATAAATTTTAAATACATATAGGGTGTTTTCTTAAGCCCGATAGAACTTGAAATTGTAAAAAATAACACAAAAAATGAAATTGTAATCAAAATTTTTTTTTATTCGAAAGATCAATACGTGACATTAACATTTGAAAATGATTTCGGGCATATGGGCACCGCGGCTGTTCTTGACGAAGCGCATTCTGGACGTCCAATTTTGGGCCACTTTTTCGAGCACTGCTGGCCGTATGTCACGAACAACACGAACAATGCTGGCCTCCAAGGCGTCAATTGTTGCTGGTTTATCAGCATAAACCAGTGACTTCACGTAGCCCCACAGGAAATAATCGAGAGGTGTCAAATCGCACGACCTTGGAGGCCAATTGACAGGTCCATTTCTCGAAATCAACTTATCGCCAAATTTTGATTTCAGTAAGTCGATGGTTGCGTTCGCCGTATGGCACGTAGCGCCATCCTGTTGAAACCACATCTCCTCCGGATCAATGTCATCCATATTTTCAAACAAAAAATCATTGATCATGGTGCGGTAACGATCTCCATTGACCGTAACGCGAGCTCCGGCCTCATTTTTGAAGAAATAAGGTCCGATGATGCCACCAGCATGAAAACCGCACCAAACAGTGCATTTTTCTGGATGTAATGGAGTCTGTAGGGTCTCTTGTGGATTGGTCTCACTCCATATGCGGCAATTTTGCTTATTAACAAACCCGTTAAGCCAAAAATGCGCCTCATCGCTGAACACAATTTTGCGATAAAACAACGGGTCTGATTTTCAAAGTAAATTTGGATAATTTCGTAGCGTTGTTCAAGCGTGAGTCTATTCATGATGATTTGTCAGAGTATACTGAAACAAATAAAAAAAATGTTTCATCAAAATTTTATTTTTTGTGTTACTTTTTACAATTTAAAGTTCTATCTAGCTTAAAAAAACACCCTTTACATACATGTTTGTATACAAAAAGTTCCTTTACTGAGAAAAATGAGTAAATATATTTGTGTTAAATCTTAAAAACATGCTCTTAGTGCTCGGGAAAAATTACAATGCATTATGGCTGATTATGTAATTATATAGAAGTATAATCCTTTTTCCAGCCAATTAAAAATAATGAAGATAAATAACATATACAGTGTGTCCCAGAACTCAACGGTAATCATCACGAGAAAAATCAGAAAAAAATCTATCTCATGCACTTTAGAAATAATGGGCCTTTAAGAAAAACCTAGAAATTTGTAACCATTTTTCGGCTATTTTTGTTAATTTTTATTATTTTTGTTCATTAGAACTTTGGAGTCGTACCCCTAAATAACATTTCTAGAACAAAACAAACAGGCAAAACTAATAACACAATTGCCCCAAGTTTTCTAGACTTAAGACTGTTTGCTAAAATATGAATTTAAAATTTTCAAAATTAAAATAAAAAAAAATGTACTAACGTGCCATGTCAAGTGTCATTAAAAGTTCGTTATTTAATAATGATTGCTATAATAGTACAATACTTGTTAGTTTTATACTTATCAAAAGAATGCTCTCTTTACCTGCCACGAAACTATGCAATACATCTTGAAACTGGACTACACTCACTATACATTACAGCTTTAAAACTTCATTTATGCTATGTCAACAAAGTTTGAGGAATGCGTACAGAATATCTCGTATACTAGCAGAATATGTAATCTGTAAAAAAATATATTGGTTCGCGCAATGGGAATATTTAAGGCAAGACTGACACTTATTAATACTGTACCAAATACATTAATTAGCAGCAACTGGAAAAGCATACTGCATTAGCTAATAAATAAAGAGAGAGAGGAGTTCATCAGTGATGCGCGTAGATCTCAGTTTCACGATCTATACCCTAAGCTTAATTTCTGCATGTTACCAATTTTGCAACAAAATTATTCATCAAGGATGGCTGGACTTATAATACGAGCCAGAGGAGGTCTACTAGATATTAATGATAGAGCATTCCAGAACAACACTACTGGTATATGCACAGTACGCAACCTTGACAAATCTGAAAATGTCCTGCATGTAATTGGTGAATGTCCCATATATAATGCTTTTAGACAACAATACTTTCAAAAAAGGAAACTAAATGAAAATGAGGTAATTGGCAGACTGAATGGTTCTAATTTCAAAGGCTTATATAAATACCTTGCATCCTGTTTAAGATATAGAAGACTGATACTTAGTGAATTTGCTACATAGCTAAAGCTACGTACACACGGTTGTCAGATCTTACAATTATGCCAGTAAAATTGTCTGAAAATGTATTACAATCGTGTGAACTGCCAATTTTTAACTTACAACGTTGTCAGAAAAACCATTGTCAATCAGTTGTAAGACGATAATGTTGCCAGGCATCTAACAATCGTGAGAGCACTCTTCGTCGGATAATTGGCTGTTATTGTAAGCTCAGTTGTAATTGTCAGATGTAAAAAATTAATGCACCTGACAATGGCATCATTGTCAGAAAAAAGTTTGATGGGCAACACTGCCAAGCAGATAGTTGTTGATATACATAAGTGGCAATGCCTTACAAAATATCTGGCCATTTTTTTCATCTAACAATCTGACAACCGTGTGAACTGACAATTTTTGTTGTCGGATGAATTATTTGTCAGGCCATAGTCGAGACAATGAAATTGTAAGATTTTCTTACGATCGCCTGAACACACAATTTACTTCTGTGGGACAATTTTTCATTGTCACTACATTGTTAGCATGTTGCCAGATCTTACAATATTGTAACATCTGACAACCGTGTGTACATAGCTTAACTAACTTTTTTATTTTTTACACTTTCATATAATTTATGTTTGCCAACTCAAACATACATAAATAAACATTTGTACTGTATGTACAAATGTTGCCTTGTATCTTGTATAATTATAATAATCTTGTATAATTATAATACCTTATATGTACAAAATTTTATATCTATTAATTAATAATAGTACTAAAAAAACAAGTAAGAGTGTAGTATATTCGGCTGGGCGGAATCTAAAATACCCTTCACGATAGTCACGTATATGTATAGTATATTAAAAATGTGACATAAATATGAACCGATATCGGAATTTTTTATTTTCTGTATTTTAGTAACCTTCTTTTATAACGAGAATTGCTTTTCAGCAAAAAAAAAAAAATGTTAAGGGAAAAATCGGTTCAGGCTATTTCTCGGGTATATATGGACCGATATCGAAAATTTTCCATATTTATATAACCTTATTTCATTGCCAGAACTGCTTTTGAGCACAAAAAAGTTGTTTAAGTTCGCTTACGCGGCATTTTCATGAAAAACCCGTTTTAGGCTATATCTCGGGTATATATGGACCGTTATCGGGCATTTTCATTTTCCATATTTATATAACCTCATCTTATTACCAGAACTGTTTTTAAGCAAAAAAAGTTGTTTAAGTTCGCTTACGCGACATTTTCATGAAAAAACCCGGTTTGCGCTATATCTCAGGTATATATGGACCGATATCGCAAATTTTGTTTTTCCATATTTATATAACCTTCTTTTATTACCACAACTGCTTTTAAGCAAAACAAAATTTTTTCATTAAAAACCCGGTTTAAGCTATATCTCGGGTATATATGGACCGATATCGGAAATGTTCATTTTCTATATTTATATAACTTTATTTCATTACCAGAACTGCTTTTGAGCAAAAAAAATTTGTTTAAGTTCGCTTACGCGCCATTTTCATGAAAACCCCGTTCCAGGCTATATCTGCGGTATATATGGACCGATATCGGAAATTTTCATTTTCCATATTTATATAACCTCATCTTATTACCAAAACTGTTTTTAAGCAAAAGAAGTTGTTTATGTTCGCTTACGCGACATTTTCATGAAAAACCCGCTTTTGGGCTATATCTCGGGTATATATGGACCGATATCGGAAATTTTCTTTTTCCATATTTATATAACCTTCTTTTATTACCAAAACTGCTTTTAAGCAAAACAAATTTTTTTCATTAAAAACCCGGTTTAAGCTCGACCGATATCGGAAATTTTCATTTTCCATATTTATATAACCCTATTTCATTACCAAAACTGCTTTTGAGCAAAAAAAGTTTTTTAAGTTCGCTTGCGCTACATTTTCATGAAAACCCCGGTCTATGCTATATTTCGCGTATATATGGACCGATATCGGAAGTTTTCATTTTCCATATTTATGTAACTTTATTTCATTACCAGAACTGCTTTTGAGCAAAAAAAAGTTGTTTCAAATCGCTTACGCGACATTTTCATGAAAAACCCGATTTGGGCTATATCTCGGGCATATATGGACCGATATCGGAAATTCTCATTTTCCATATTTATATAACCTTATTTAATTACCAAAACTGCTTTTGAGCAAAAAAAGTTGTTTCAGTTCGCTTACGCGACATTTTTACGAAAACCCCGATTTGGGCTATATCTCGGGTATATATGGACCGATATCTGAAAAAAAATTTTCTGCCTTTTAGTCACCTTGCTTAATGAGTGTGTGAAGTTTGAAGCAAAACAAACAACTTTTTTGTCAAAAATTTAAACGACACATCTCCGTCTCATTGCGTGGCGTCACTTTCTATCTCGCTCGCTCATGGCAAACATGTCTACCATCTATCTCTCATCATTTTGCCATAAAATTAAAAACCTACCAAGAGCTTTAACGAATGGAAAATATTTGAACTAAGTAAAACGGGTTAGGAGAAATCGGGTTACTTGAGGTTTTTATTACAAACAACGTACAAAAATTTAAGTCCAACGGTGTCAAATCACATGATCTTGGCGTCCAATTGACATCGTCAGCCGTTGAGATAACACGGCCATTGAATTTGTCGTGCAAAAGAGCCATTATTTCGTTAGCTGTATGGCGAGTGGCACCGTCCTGTTGAAACCACATATCGTCCACATCCATTTCTTCCAATTCGGGCCATAATCTCACGATAGCGAAAATCATTCACAGTAACAGTCTGACCAGGCTCATTTTGAAAAAAAATACGGCCCAATGATGCCTGCAGCCCATAAACCGCACCATACAGTCACTCTTTGTGAATGCATTAGTTTTTCGGCAATCAGTTTTTGATTATCATTCGCCCAAATCCAGCAGTTCTGCTTGTTGACGAGACCATTGAGGTGAAAATGTGCCCAATCACTCAAGATGATAAGCACGATATGTATTTTGATTTGAACGCCCATTTCCATAATAAGCCTGAATTAGTTTCGCAGTCGTTACACTGCCCATCAGCACCGAACTCGGTATCATGTAAACATGATGTATTTTAATACGGCCGCTTAAACAACTCAGCCATCGCTATTATTTGTTTTTTCGTCTATATTTGCCTAATATTGATCACATATGTAATGTATAATCAATATGAGACAAATACAGTTACACCTAGTAAAAATCAATTCTCCCAGTTAAGTATTACCTGAGTGTGAGAATGAGAACTCTCTTAAGGTCCCAAAAATTTGCAAATTTTTTTTTTTTATTGATTTACACTCTGGTTCCATATTCAGAAGCCTGTATCTTACGTAATTTTTAACCGATTGCAGAATTTTAAAATAGAAGTGGAAGCTAGAAATCTTGAGATATAAAAAAATCATGCCAAAAGTGGTCTTTTAACTAAACATTTTTTTCTGAGCAATTTATAAAAAAGCTTAAAAATTTGTTTTTTTTTTTTTTTTTTGATTTGGAAAAACAGTTTTTTAAAAAATTTTCATGTTTATTAAGCTCTTATTACACAAAGTTTCTATAGAAATCAGTGCAATAAGAGCTTAAAAAAATATGAAAAAAATTTTATAAATAAGGCAGTTTTTCTTTATTATTGCTTTATTTAATAGGTAAAATCCCTTTTGTTTTTAATAACTTCAATTTCATTGACTGAAAAAAAGAATTTATGTACTCCAACGAAATTTTACTCCAAGCATCCTTAATAGCCTGAATTAGTGACTGCTTGTCATCAAATTGTCTACCTCCTTCATAGACCTTGCGAGATTTCGATAATGGTTAGATCTGGTGAATAGGCGAGTAGCCAAAAATATCAATATTTTGGCTTGCAATGAACTTGTTTACTACTCTGGCATTTTGTATAAGGGCATTATTCTATTCCAGTTATTCAAGATATGGGACCAAATACTTCATTGAACTTATAGCTTGCACCACTAATTTTTGCACTTTAAAATTCAAATATCGAGGGTGCCATAGTACGTAATAGCACCCCATACCATAACGCCTCACTCTTGGCTGTGATGTCGGTTCAAAAATCGCTTTTCTTTGCGCAAATCAAGGAAATAATAGTTATAGCCATCAGCTCCATCCAAAATAAACTTCTTCTCATCCGTAAATACAACGGTTCTTCAGTCATTTACATGACCTTTTTGCTGCACATCCAATGCCAAGTAGCTTTTTGCGAATTGAAGCCGCTTTTCCTTACGAGGAGTATTGAGTGGCGACTTCATTTTTGTAATTTCCGGTATTTAAGATACTCACAACTTTTAATTACTGTGCGTACTGATGGCTTGCTTTTACTCCAGCTTGACTTCTTATTTTTTACAAGTATGAGGCAGAATTAGAAGCAACTCTAATAATTTTTGTTTTGTCATACGCAGATAAAGACGATGAAACCCTTCTGAATACTTCTGGAGTATTTACTTTATGCTTTCGATGTAGGACACCCAACTGACCATACACGCGATAGAGATAAAAGCGGATTATTTAGTTTTTTTCAATCCACTTTATTAATCGACTGATGTTAATTCATACAACAATAAATTCAATTTGTACTTAAGAAAAATTTCTGTTAAAGTAAGAAAAATTATGGGAAGGTAAAAACGATGTTCATAGAGGCTTGTGTTTTCAAAGTAATAGGAAATTACAAATTGTTTAAAAGTTACGGCAACCTTAGCTACGATGCAGCGACACCAATTCGCCGTATGTTTTAAAATACATTTTTTATTTTATTTTTAACTAGAATTAGTGATACCATGTTCACGACATATATTTGTTCAATTTTAGTTTGAACACCTTCCTTTAAAAATTTTTCCATACCATCGGGATCCTTGATGTAATTGTTGACAACTGTTGAGCTTCATACAATTTGTTTTAGCTATTGCGCGGTTAGAATATACCTCAGAACGGTAAAAAGCGATTTTAGTTTTTTTCCGGTAGATTTAACATTAAGTACGATGTAACAAACAATCGCTCCGTACAAAAAACTCATCGGTTACATTAAACATAATACTCGTAAGCAAATTATAAAATGCCTTTAATCAAGTGAATCAAAAAAGAAAGCACATTTATGGTCTTATTTTTATAAATTGCCCAAAAAAAGTTCAAGAGCAAAATACGTGATATTAAGTTTATGGAGCTACGATTAAATGAGACGGATTGCGTGCAAACAATAAAATAGAGTCGAGAGGATCATGTTTTAACAAAACCACACCAGTCATTGGGTGTATCATATCTCACACATAAAGCAACCGGCAAATTCCTAGTTCTGGTACAATGCACTGTATATGTAAGGGTTATCCCCTGACTACTGGTCCAAAATAAAAAACAAAAAATTATTAGATCCAATCTGTAGCCATAATAATTCACAGTAGGTCATTAAGCCTGGACCTCAATATATCACCAAGATTGGAATAACAAAGGTTATTCCTCTTAACACCTCTGGCTGGCCAATCACAGAGGTGGAAGGCCGTTTCTTTCTTCTTTTTATCTTTGCAACTACAAAATAAAAACTCAATACAGGAACGACCTAGTCTACTTTTATATTTCTAGCACGCAATGTTTAGTTATTACCAATCACCCTTCTACAATGGGTTATAATTTTCCTAGTTCGTTTTTCGTTAAAATTTGACCACATTAACCTAGCTACTCCGCATGTGTCTAGACTTCGAAGTATGCTTGTATTCTTCTGCAGAACAGTATCTGAGGATACTAAATTTAATAAATCCCATCGGAAATCTGACTGGTTCCGTAATGTTTTGGCTAGCTCGTCTAACCATTCGTCACCATAAAAGTCCCTATGCACTGGAACCCACCCAAAATAAAGTGACATTAGTTAAACGGCCCGGCCTTGACAGCTTGTACTTACACTGTCTGACATGTAGGCAATACAATACATCGTGAAGGAATTCAGCGAGAGAAGTGCATTGAAAATAATTTTTTTGGGTCTTCTAAAACAAGTGAGTCTCTGAAGGTCTATTTTTAAGTTGGTTAGACTGATGAAAAATTCGATTTATTCAGAAAATTTGTATAACAAAATTATTTAAAAGGCTATTTACATTTTTTTTTTTTTTGCTTTAGTAACACATCAATAAACGTTTTTGTTTTTGCTTTCGGTGTCTTTCTAAGGATGGAACATTCATGTTTGTGAACACGAACAAATTTCGAAAAGGGTTTATAAAAAAAACACACGTTCTCATGCTCACCACAAACATGAACAGCCATTAAATAAAAATAAATAAAAATCTTTGCATTGCCAATAAAATTACTTAAACATTAAGATGCCTTCACTTTTTTGGATGTACAAAAAAAAAAAAAAACCAAAAAACCTTAATAAAATGTAATTTGATGTAACGGCAACTAAACAAATAAACATTGGCTGAAACGAACTCTGTACCAAAATGTATATTCGCATGTATTAGGTATTATTTTTAGCGGTCCACAATATTGAGTTGGCAAATCTACTTTATTGGACTAACTCTTAACCAGCTGATAGCTGCTATTTGTTTAGTTGAGTTTAATATTGCATTATGCATAATTGCCGCATTTTGAGTAAAGCTTTTGTCGTAACACCATAACAGCCACAGAAAATTAATGTTTGATAAGCTTTATGGACTGACCAGGTTATTGTTCCATATGCAGTTACTGTCAATGGTGTACAGTTTAGGCACAAGCGTAGAAATATGTTTGTGCCTTAATTATCTGACTTTAATGGATGTGGTTCCAACAAACCGGAACCACAAGCACACAGCATGCGCAATTGATTTAATTAAAGAAAATCTTGATATTTTGGACCAATTACATAGGCTAAACTAGTTTACGAATTACCAGCACCCCCATGTGGTTTACAAGGTTCATACAGTTAGCAAATTCTTATCATATGCTTGTAGCCAAATGAAAATTCCCTTGCTGAAGACCTCGGGTCTTATAATTCTGCCTGTATGCAACTCCCTACACTGTCAGAGGAAAGCTAGTTTTTGCGGGTTGCTAGTCCGAAGTTCATGTAGAATATCAGCCATTACAACACTCACCCTTGCTTCCACCACTTCTGGTTCCTTAAAGATATCTGTTGGACGACAACAACACCGCGAGGGCTATAATTAGTTCCTCGAAAATCTGCATACAATACAATTATCAGAGATTACTTATAGCATCTCTCTGAAATTTTAGGACTAAACTTTAAGCAGAACGCTTCAGCGAAGATGCAGACACCACAACCACTGCTAGCCTCAGGATGGTTTGAAAAACAGAACTACCTAAGGGCGTGCTGTTTCCGTTCTTCCAATTACACCTTGGTGAATGTTTTCCGATATCCCAACACTCCTAAGACATGCTAGGACTTCCTTGAACTTTATTTGCTCCCCCCTGGGAACAGATTTTGCCTTGGTGTAGACCAAACCAGGCCACTATATTTTCTGGGGCATAGAGGAGAAGGAGTCCCGCCTTTGTAGTAGCAAACAAAACTCTAAGAAGCCTCATGACTTATGTTGTCTTCGACTTCTTGGACTCGTACCAAGGGTAAAATTTGCAGAAAAGAGATCAGCAAGGTCCCCGGGATCAGAAAGCAGAAGCTTTTCAGATCTCTCGATATTGATCATCACTGAGGTACCTGCCTTGGCTGAAATGCTATGGCTGTGGTTTAAACCTAAAATCGCAGGATCTCGCAACAGACACCTGCACTGTAAGGAACCAAGGGCGATGGTTAGACTGGTGAGTTGGTTAAGGACTGATGCTCTTAATGGACTTCGGCCTACCAATTCTTTAAGCCTTGTCTTCCATTGACTGTTGAGAAATTGCATACAGGAGGGATTAGAAGTCCCGTACTCTTAAACAACAAACTTATTGTGGCCTGTGTGAGACTAGTAAACCACACGGGGGCGCTGGTGAATCGTGAATAATTCACCCCGTGGAAATTAGGCCGGCAAAGCAGGTGCTGATGTAAATCAATTTCACAGTTTTATTTGCTACAATAAATTGAACACTGTTACTCCTCTATACGAGTACGCCAGAAAACAGAGAGCCCATGGTAGGAATACGCCAAGCTAAAACCGGATCCCCGAGGGGATAGACAATTGTATATTTGTAAATCAACATTCGAAGTGTTATTGCTGAAATACGACCGCAAATGCTGAGAAAAGTTAGTGGAAATTGTTATTCCAGATTGGGACTTGACGCGAGCGCCATGTCATAAAATTCGTCTATCCCTTAATGCCGGTTTCATTTATATTTTTTTATTTATTTATTAATTTATGCCTATGGAGAATAACTCCTTACAGACAGATACTATATATGTACACGCATATGAGTTAAAAAATAATTACAAAAATTAATAAAAAAAAAGTAGAAAAAATAGCTAATTGCTGGAAAAAAATTTATAAGCAATAAAAAAAATTTGTTAATTACTGGAATTTAATACTAAAATTATACTACGCTTAACAAAACAACAACATAATCTACAGAAGGAATCTGCATTCGCATAATTCTGACGGTAATAAAGCGCTGACAAAGGTTGATATTGACGCAGACTACGCTGGGGAATATCAAAATTTAGTTTGGACACCAGATACTCAGCGCAGATATTACCGTTAATCAATTTGAAGACAAAAATGGCATTTAACAATTTTCTGCGACTTGTCTGAACTCATAGGATGGTAAGTTGGCTACAGTGTTCGGGTAGATAATGCGCAGGATGAAAAGAAGGAATTGTTTTTGGATAGACTCAATTCGATCTCTATAAACATTATAAAAAGGGTCCCATATAATCGAGCCATATTCCAGTATTGGCCTTACTAAAGATGTATACAATTGCTTCACAACAGTGGAGTCAGCAAATTCTTTAGACCAGCGCTTTACAAAGCCAAGCACCCCCATTGCTTTACTTGAGCAAAAGCTAATGTGTTGGTTGAATGTAAGTTTTCTATCAAATAAAACACTCAGATCCAGAAATTCTTCAACTGTGTCTAATGTCTAACATGGCCACCAAGCCTAAATGTCCATGAGGGTTAGATTTTCTTGAGAAGTGCATATGCTTGCACTAGCTGAAATTTAACCTTATTCTTTTGTTTTATTATAATTTAAAACTATGTTACCCTAAAAAAATACCCAGTACATGATGTTTTTGGGAAAAATTTTGAATAGAAACAAAGCAAACAAATGAAACATCAAAATTGAAAACAAAAAAAAAAAGAAAAACAGCCAGATAGAGGGACATTTAGATAGACACAGTCTGGCAAACAACAAAAAAAAAAGCACAGACGGACGGAACTCTTAACTCTGTACTTACCCCACTGACACAAATGCAACTAAGTAGGAAAAGAAACATGCCAGTAGCTGCAACAGTTTGATGCGGTTGTAAAAGGCGAAGATGTTTCAGTTGCATGTTTTTGCCGTACTTATGTTTATTTCTTATAGTTTTAAAGAAGATGTTGAATGCTAGTTATTATTATTGTAGTTGCCGCCGCCGCCGCCGCTGCTGCTTCTGTTGCTGCTTCTATTATTATGGTGTGTAATTTGTCTTAACTTTAAAAAGCGAAGTGTAATAGAAGTTTGTTTGCAATTCGGAGGATGTTGTTGATGTTGACTGACGATGATGCTATTGTATTGTAGTTGTTGTTGTATTATGAATTCTACTGATTGCAGTGATTGTATTGTAAATGCTGCTGCAACACAAAAAAAAAGTAAAAATTAAATTGTTTAAAGATTGATAGATGGTTTGTTAACACGACGATTATACGGGATAATGCCAAACATGCAACACAACAATCGGACATTTACGTTCTAAAGTTAAAGTTTTTGAAAGGATTTTGTTTTTTTTTTTTTCTTTTTTTTAAATTTATTGCTCAAAAGATTTCAAACTTTAGTAACCAACTACTTTGGCGGTTTTTTACTATTCCCAAATAGTAATTTATGAGTGTTTATTTCAACCACGCAACATAAGCAAATAGTTCTTTTTTCTTTATCATTAAATTGTTTAAGCAGCACAAAATCTATTTTAAAATCATTTCCCAATATTTGCGGTTTTTTTAATTTTATTTGATTTTTCTTTTGTTTTCGTAACAGTCAAAATTATATATTATTTATTTATTTATTTGCATTTATATTTACGCACTTTCATTAGTGTACTACAGGTCTTTTTGTTTTTAGATAGTATTTCTATATTTTTAAACTTGAGGCCTGACTGTCTAGCTGTGAATTCATTTAACGCCGTTTTGTGTTCAGTGTTCTGTGCACGTGTTACTTCGCGTCTGGTTTTAATGCAAAAGCTTTAAAAATCTGCAAATATTTTTATTTTATACCAACCTTAACAATACACAGCTTCTAAAACTCAACAATAGCAAAAATAAACACAAAAGAGTCTCACTTAAATAAATACATGAATGAAGGGAATGGATGGCTTCATGGTTTCAACCGAAAAAACAAAAAAATAAAAGATCCAAAACAGAACAACAAAGTCATCATTGTCATCATTATGATCTTCAGAGTGGCAACTTCATTATGAGTATTTAATAGTAGCAGAAAAACACCTAGACTCACAACCATACGTTGAACTATAACTTGCCAAGCAAAACAGTTAATGGAGTTTAAAACTTAAAACAACAACGTTAGCAACTGTAACAGCAATGATGATGAGGATCTAAAACAACTCATCTTGTTTTGATAGTGCGCTTGCTACCGCAACTTAAAGAAGTTGTTGCCAAATGTTTATTAAACCATCATATATTAATATAAGAAATAAATCTAAACTTTTTCGGGCTTGCGTTACGTTAGGCTAAAACAATTCCATTGCCAGCCATCGACAGTCCACTTTGTCCCAAGATGATATGAAGGTTAGGAAATCTATACGAGTATATCACCACCCACCAGTCCAAATATAAACATACTTGAGGATCGGATTAAAGAATTCGATCCGTCAATAACTCATTGCAATATTTCCGCCAACTTATGCAGTAGCATGACCCGTCTGACTAGATACAACGCTCTCAGGGTAACCGCAAAAACCACCATTGGGTTTCAAAATATAATACTTTTTCGTTAAAAATATTTTTTTACTCCTTATCTTCAGATTGTAAAATTAAACCTTTTTTATTTTATATCAGCCGAGAGCGAATAATTTTCGGATTTTTTTTCATCGAATGAGTCAGGGCTACCGCAAGGCTTGGTTCTTTCTCCTACTCTAATTCTTAATTCTCTTACTGAGCATCTATTTTTTTCTTTCTTTTTTAACAAACACAAAAACTGCGAAACTTTTTTGCTTGTCTGCAGTAACACCCAGGGTCTGAGGCAGAAATCGAACCTGCGACCTCGAGACTTTTGGTCGAGTGCTCTTCCAAATCAGCCATCGAGGCACCCAAACTAACAACCAGATTTACTTTTTTGCTGGTGACAGCAGAATTTGGCACTAGTACTAATTCTGTTATAGGTCCAGACTATCCAGGCAAAATATGGATGATACACTGATTAATCATTTTACAATATCCGAATGGGGTCATAAAAATGTGGTCGATTTCAAAGCTCGTAAGCAGTGTTGTCAGATCCGAAGATTTATCTTTCTTCGCTGCTTTTTTAGTATGGTGAAAAAAAATTTTGTTTGTTCTATGAAAGTGTTTTTTTTTTGTTTTTTTTTTTAATTTGCGTAGCTTTGCAAGGCGAATTCATAACAGGTGAAATTGACAGCGCGGCTGATAACTTTTTTTTTAATTTTAATCTTTTTCATATGTCAATGGAATAATTAAAACAATAATTAAAACTTTCACGAAATAATTAAGTTTTTCTTTTATTGTAAATTTTTTTAAAAAGAAATTTGAAAAAAAAATTTTTTTTGAAACAGTTTTTTAGGTTTTGTATTGCAACTATCATTCAGAATCCTCCGCAATCTGACTGGCCTTTTTCTCCTTTCCGAGCTCTATGATCCGGGACTTTAATTTTCACGAAATAGTTAAACGTTTCACGGAATAATTAAAAGTTTATCTTTTCTTGTAAATTTTTTTTATTATATACTTTTTTTAATTCCTTTTTGTGTTTATATTTTTCCCTTGACGTTTGAAAAAGATTTATTTTTTGTAGTGTTGTATTTATTGCTCTTGCATATACCTGATATGAATTCGCCTTGGTAGCTTTCACTTTTATATTTTTTAATAATATAAAATTAAAAAACACAAGTACTTTTTTCTATGAGTTAAAAAAAAAAAATTATATTGGTCGGAATTTTTTTTTTTTTGAAACGAAAAATTTTTAAAGAAATATATGGCAAAATTGCTCCTAAGAATCATTGTCTGCTAACACACAAATGCATGTATGGTATAGATACGAGTATTGAGAATGCGGATGCTCCTGATGTTCTTGGAATAAAAATTCATTGTGATATTCGCTGTATTGAACAAGTTTTTCATATCTCAAAGAATATTTTGGACCGCTGCACAGTGGTCGATATACCGAATCTGGCGGCATTTAATTCGCAAATTACTAAAAACAAAGCCTGATGCTTAATTTCGAGTATGATATGCGTAATAAATTAAACTCTAAATAATTTTCATTTATTTCAGTATGTCTATAACTTATCACAAAAATTTATAATTTGCAGCCTATAAAAAAATTTTTAAATTCCACCACTTTTTTGTTAAAGTTGCTGATACCTGGCCAAAAAATTAGAAATATTTCTGTTAAATTACAGACATATTATTTTGAATGTAGTTAATATTATTAATACAAATTTGTTAAAGATAATAATGGAGCTTATTCAAAAAAATTTTTGTGTACTTTAAGCCTTTATTAATTCAAATTTTTCTTACAAAATATTTTTAATATGGATATCAAACACACTTATATTTTTTTTTTATTTTTTTTTTATTTTTTTTTTGAATAAGCTCAAATATATTTAAAAAAAAGTTTATTTATTTGCTCTATAGCCAATTTATTAATTCAAAAATCAAAAAACTTTTTCTTTGTGATTGCTTTCCTGCTATCTATGTGTCCACATTTCGTAGACGCTACCCTAATCATCAGTAGACATGAAAACTTTTGATGATTTGTCCTCATTATTGTGCAATTGGTCTATTATATTATTAAATGCGTGGGCCTCCACAGCTGAAAATTTTTTAGTAGGGGAGTTTTCATCGTGCTAAATCATAAAAAGTGTGCGTTTGGATACATTCATTATGCCTAAGAAAATAATTAACCAGTAAACGGGCAAGAACGGGCAGATCGGTTTGGACGTTTCACAACAACAAATAACCAAATTAATGGATTGAATCCGATCGAATCCCAAAAGATGCACTCCACCAAACTATAGTAATAACACTTCAAATCTGCTATCAGCAATGTTAACTTCTACAACGTATTTCTATTGAACTAGATAATCACAGATCACAAACATATTTTTTAGTTAATAAATACCTTCTACTTTAAATAAAAACCATACTTTATAAAATTATTAATCAAATAATGTTATATTGCCAAAAACCACGCACTGAGTAATTTGGCGCCAAATTCTTTCAATGCACTTGCTATAACTTATGTTATATTTGACAGCTAACAGCTGTGCGAATATTAAAAGCAAAACAAATGTAAAAACGTAAGTTTGCTCAGTGGAGTATCGGTTATCGATACAATGTAAAACATTTACCGATTTTAAAGTTTTAAAATTTGACTTAAATGCCGTCAGATCAATGATTTCGACCACTGTGCATCGCGCCGTATGTTTTTCCAAAATGAGGCTGTTACTTTGAATGGTATTTGCTATCGTGGGATGATAATGAACTTTTTATGGCCCGAATGGGAAGATATAAATGTGAAACATATGTGGTTTCAGCAAGACGGTACCACTTGCCATACAGCTAACGAAACAATGCCTCTTTTGCGTGACAAATTCAATGGCTTTGTTATCTCAAGTGGTGGCGATGTCAATTGGTCGCCAATGTGTGATTAATGTGATTTGACACCGTTGGACTTCTTTCTTTCGGGTTATTTGAAAGAAAAGGTGTACGTCGGTAAGCCAGCAACAATTCAATAGCTAAAGGATAAGATAAACCGGCGCATTAAGGTGTCGCTCTAATGACGATCTTATGACATATCTCTCGGAAAAATGATGCCACTCAATCCATCATTTCGGTGAAAGTAAAGTGGTGGCTCTGGATATTTCCAAGGCGTTTGACAGAGTGTGCCATGCTGCACGTCTGGCAAAACTTACGGTTTTTGGCGTCGGTGATGATTTTTCTCGGTTTATAGCGAGCCAGACAAATGATACCAACCCATCATATAATATAAGAAATATGAAAATAAGTTCGATTATTTAACATACATATACATCTCACGGCACAGAGCCTATCAACATACATATATACGTACGTTGATAAATAATAAAAAATAACTGAATGTTCAGTGGCAGCAAAATGCAGTACAAACAACTGGGATTATAATTTGTATAAAATTGCATTTGTGATCAATATGAGACAAATATAGACGAAAAATAAATAAGAGCTCGGTGGCGGAGTTGGTTAAGTGGCCGTATTAAAAATACACCATGTTTACATGGTACTGAGTTCGAATCCTAGTGGGTGCTGATGAGCAGTATAGCGACTGTGAAACAGCTAGTTGTCCCCCAGCTTTTAGTGTATTCAATTATTTTTCCCTGTCTTCTTTGATCAAGAGTTGTTGATCGCGGCAATTATTGTTATGATTAAAAATAAAAATAGTTCTTGGCTTTAGCCAGGATTGAACTTGAGCCAGACGAATGATACCAACCCATCATATAATATAAGGAACAATAGTTTTCATCACGCCCAATACGAAAGAATTTATTTTTATCGCATGTATGGTGGTATATATTTTTATAAATAAAAATATGTGTACTTTCTTTTTTAATAACAAAAAAATATTTGTGTATTGATTTAAACAAAAGAAAAATCGTAATATTTAACAAAAAATAAATAAATATGTATTTAGCGATCGCGGATATACTCGTAAAAAGGTAAGTTAGTATATTTAGATGTAAACATATATGAGCGGGTGGTAACCAACAATATTATGATGCAGCCAATTATCCAATATATTCGACCATATTATGATTGTATCTAATCTTACTATTGTAACAGCTATTAAAAATTCTTAGGTTCAATGATACTATTGTTGTGCTTCCGTCATAGTATGATTAAATACTGTGTAACATCCAATCATTTTTATATAGTTATGTATGATATTTTAAATTGCAATCACAGATGATATGTTAATAAATGCTTATGTTTTGTTGCAGTTTATAGATACTTCCCGAACAAAAAGAAAATTGTTGCCTTAATTCCAAGCAGACGCATGCAACCCATATTTTTCGTTCCGAATTATTACTCGTATTAATTATTTTATAATATGTCATACTTTATCTCTTTGTTTTAATAATTTTATATGTATGAGTATTGTGTTAATTATTACAGTATTGTTGTATTATAATAAAGATATTTGTGATGTTATTATGATTGCTTAATGATTACTTATGTTGAGTTCTGTCTTTCGTTCTGTACACACGAATTTTTCATTGTCATCCGTGTTTTCTATGCCTATACATATGTTTATTATTAATTTGTAAAAAATCGAAATTATACCGGAATATATTTTTTTATTTATGTTTTTACTGCCGCTTGTTTTTTCTATATTTGTTATTATTAATTTCTTTTTATGTTCCTTCTATGTATTTATTACCTTACGGTGTGCGCGGTGTTGAACTAGTTTTTGTTATTCTGAGCAGTGTTGAAGGTATATACACTGGGCACTGATCACTGATTACTAATTTAATTTCAACACTTTAAATGCTGTGATAACGCTTGTTTTGGTCGTTCCGTGTGTTAAGTTCACAAACATTACTCCCCCATTCCTCCTCAAAATCTATTTTCCTAGTTCCAGTACAGTGCACTGCATATGTAAGGGCTATCCCCTGAGTACTGGTCCAAGATAAAAAAAGCAATATGGTTGGGTATAACAGTAATATGGTAACTTCGATTTGTACTATGTCCAGCGAAAACTGCTATTACAAAGTAATGTGTTAAAATGTCGATAAACATACTGTTTACTACTTTTACTTTGACATTTTAAGCCATTATTTTAACATGGCATTATCATTAAAGGCAAGTACTCACCATTCTCGCTTACGATTAACTATTTTAAAATGTCTTTACAAAAATGTCATTAAAAAGCTAATTACTTTTAAAATCCTTGATTTACAAGTTGGTACCGGTAAAATCTATCTAAATGGCTGAAGATATTTTATATAAATGTATTAAATGTAATGGATAACTTTATATAATATAAAAAAGGCATGACATCAATCATAGTATAAATGCTGGCCTTATAAGTGCATTCTTACAAACAATAATTCTTGAACAAGGGTATTTTCTGTACTTGTGCCTTTTCAAAAAGCTTTTTTTGATAAAAGTACCACTTATACTTAATATTTTTCTTAAAAACTTTCCCCATGAAAATTAATTTTTAACGTCATTGAACTAAGTACTGCGATTTATAATTTTAAAATTTTATGTTAATACATTTGAATGTCAACATTACTTTTGCTCTGGGTTTTCATAACCTTTATGTCGTAATGACAACAAAACAAACGACACGAATAGTAAAATTACTAGAACAACAACATTTTATAAACGCAAATATTGACTTACTACATTTTTAATTTTATAACCATTTTTAAACCCGTTTCTAACACCTTACTTTTAGGTTTTAGCAAATCCAAGTATTGCTCAAATTCTTTTATTTTCATTGTATATATTATTGTACATGTACTTATATTTGCCAAGAACAACTACTTACATACATACATATACAACAGGTATTAAGCAAGTCGTTACTTAACTACTTCTTAGTAATTCAGGTGGTAAACATTATGATATTGAAAAGAATGTTCTTAGGTAAATGCAACACATTACCAAGTTTTCGCTGGGATGTTGTCCTTAAAATATTGTCGTGTCAACCATATATTTTTTTCTTCGTGTGCATTCTGTTCATCAGCTTTTTTGACTAACACTTAAATCGCGTTAACGCATAGAACACGTTGATATGGACTTTCAGGTTGAGAAACACATTTGAAGAAAAATGTTGGCCAAAATTTTCAGGTTTTTTTTAAGTACTGAGTACGATAAGTTTATTCGTCAGCCAATTTTTTTATTAACATTAAAACTTTGCTGGCAACCTTGATGAAATACATACTTCTGAGTTGTCAGTATTTTTAACAATTGATTGCATGCATACATACATATGTTGCTGTTATTAAAACAAGAGCATCAGATTTTCTGCTTTAAATTTGTTTTGCATCATCATTATGAAGTTCATCATCTTCTTACTCGTATAAAATTTTCTATGGTATTGAAATGCTCTCTCACATGTAGGGTTTCTTCGGTGTGGTCAGATCCCAAATCGGGAACTTTATTACAAATGGAGATAAAAAACATTTATTTTGAGGACGAGGCGATTCATTATGAAGAGATGAAGATTAGGGTTATGGGTTTGAGGAAGACTTAAAGACTTCAAATTTAAGGCTTTTATTAAAAGTAAAGAGAACTTGTTTTTCACATCTAAAAAGATTACTGCAAAAACATGTTTAAAAGCAAATATTTTAAAATTTTTGTCATCAAGTCCATATAAATTTCTTCAAGTATACATTGTAATCCGTTATAGCATGTTCACACGAAGGCTTATTTTCGAGATTCGCTCTCTCATTCGTGGTTCGCAGCTCAATCTTGATTGAACCAACATGATCCGCCATACAAAATTTTATTAGCGAACCAACTTGGTTCATTTTGCATATTGTTGCAAATCAATCAAAAACTACTATCATCTCCAAATTTGATAATAAATTATCGCTAGTTTATCTGAACCAGCTGCAAAAAATCTAAACAAAGAAAAAACAGATAATTAATGTGTGTAAAATCAAAATAAACACATTGAAAATGTAAAAATTTGATACTTACATAAAGATTTAAATAAAAATTGAAAAAATAATTCGTGAAACGTTTGCACTAAATATGTAAACACCAGTGTGAAGCAAAAAACAACAGTCTGAATTCGCAATAGTGGTTCAGAGAGCGAACCAAGTCTTTCATATTACCGTCTGAACATGGTATTAGGATCATCAGTTTAGTTTAATCATAAAAGCACGTACCAAAAAGGTCAAATAACGATAAAGAAGATTTAGACTTTGAACATTTTGATTGCATTAACTATTAGATGTACAACTTTGCTTTCGCCTTTTTGCAATAGCGGTAGCGGTAAGTCGAAATAAATAGATCGTAGATATCATACAATAAGCTTAGATATTTGTAAACATAACGTCATCGAAATTTTAGTCGCTTTGTGTCTGCATCATAAAGTTATTCTCGATTAAACATGTCAGTTTACGAGACAAATTCTCGTCATTTGTGGGAGGTTTTAATTTTCTGATTTAATATGAAAAAATCCGCGGCTGGTGCTCATCGAATGCTCTCAAATACCTACTTTGAGGCCGCTTTTAGTAAAATAACGTGCCTAAAGTAGTTTTAACGTTTCAAGAGCGGTGATTTTGACTTCGAAGACCAGAATGGCGGTGGAAGATGTAGAGTTGGAGGCTCTACTTGACCACGATGCAACAGGAATTAGCAAGATCATTGTGAGTAACGGAACAAGCCATTTGAAAATACCTGAAGTCATGGGAATAATTCAGAAATGAGGAGATTGTGTGCTATAGGAGTTGAAGCAGAGAGATGTTGAACTGCGTTTGTTTGCTTGTAAATAGTATTTTGTAAGAGACGGAAGGGATTTTTGCATTGCATAGTGACTGGGAACGAAAAATGGATGCACTACGATAATACGAAGCGCAGAAAATCTTGGAGATATCCTGGCCATGTGTCCACATCGACGGCCTAACCGAATATTCACGGTTACAAGGTCATGCTCGCAAGGGCCAGCTCGGCGTAGTGGATTATGAGGTGTTAAAACCGACCACAGGCGACTGTTATCCAATGCAATATATACCATTTTCACAATAAATGGTTGACAGCCCTAAAAAAACATTTCAGCGGGTGATAGTTTAGGGTTAGTAAAAATGGAGCGGGGCACAATAAAAGGTTGTGTGTTTAATATTGGATAACATTTGAAAAATTATATAACGTAGCAGCAGAAGATTTTCCTAAGTGATGATGGTGAAATGGTGTCAGAGGTTGAAAACGTCTTGAACTCCATTTTTATTTTGACGAGGCACATTTTGATTTAAACGGCAATGTTAACAAACAAATTTGTCGAATATAGAGTAATTCTTACCCACAGATACTCAATCAGATGCAATTACATCCACTTCGCATCACAGTGTGGTACACTGAAAAGAATTCCTTCATTAATATGATGAATATTGACATTAATCTAATGAAAATTTTCATTATTTTTCGGCCAATGATGGCCTTCATTGGACTAATGAATCTTGTTTCATTAAAAATTATGTAATGAATATATTCGTTAGATTAATGATAACTTCATTAAGTCAATGAAGCATGAATCATTATATTTATGAATAGTTTACATTAAAACAATAAAAATATTCATTAAGCTAACGACTCAATTTCATTAGTTTTATGAATTTGGTACATTAACATTAAGTAAAACTTTAATTCCTTTAATGAATCTTCTTCATCATTCAAATGTAATTTTTTCATTAAGCCAATGAATGTGTTACATTATTTTTATGAAATATTTTTACTAGTGTAATGATTACATTTGTTGAACCAGTGAAAATGTTCACTAATTTGGTGAAAAATTTTCATCATTCTAACGAAATAAAATCATTAGTTTAAGGTAGAGTTGCATTATTCTAATGATCTTTTTCCATTAGAATTCTGCTACTACAAAGAATCCAAAAAATTTTTTTGTATTAAGCATAAAATAATTTTTTATTGTTTCAATACACTATTGAAATTTTTATTAAACAATTTTTTACACGGTAATTAATGTATTAAATAATTTACTTTATCATTTAGTTAGCAGTTGTAATATATTTAAAATCTCACTTTTACTAAATCTCTAAAATTTTTCACCCACCCTTCAAAAATTTGTTATTACAAATCCAATGAAATTATGAAACCTAATGAATCAATTTCAATGAATATTTTCATTAATGCTATGAATTTTCATCAATGGAACGTAATTTTTCATTCCGTTAATGAAAATTATTTAATGAATTGGGTTCATTAGAAATATGAAGCAAATATTTTTCAGTGTATGCAGTTTCTTCAAGGTTCATTTTTGGGCCTTACTCTTTCGAAGAAAACGGTCTTACTGTTACGGTCGATGGAGACCGTTACTTAAAGATGTTGAAAGAGTTTTTCTTTCCAGAATTGCGCCAAAAGAGAATCTATTTCAATACTGTTTGGTTTCAACAAGATGGGGCAACTGGTCACATAGCCACGCCTGTTATGAAAGAATTGAGGCAAAAATTTCCCAATAAACTGATTTCAAGAAACTCCACATTCCGTTGGCCTCCCAGTTCTCCTAACCTCAATGTACCTGATTTTTTTGTGGGGTTACTGCAAACAAGAAGATTAAAAAAAAATCTAACAAGTTTGTATGATTTAAAGCATCCCTTCGAATGGCAATTGAGACAGTTCCCGCTGCCACACCCCAGGCAGTAATGAATAACTTTTTGATAAGATGTCGTACATGTGTCATCGAGGCTGGAGGCCATTTGAATTCAATTATTTTCAAAACTTAATGAATTACTTTAATTAAAATGTATTGGTTTTCAAATGAATTACTAAAGAATAAATTATATAAATTTTACAAAAAATTTTTTGAGTTTTTTAATGTAGCAAAGTTGATCAGCCACCCTGTACTTCAATAAATAAATAATCGAAATACTAAAATATTGCGTTAATTTCGGGACATCTTTTCCAAATGAAATAAACTAAAGTTCCAACAAAATATTCAGAGTTTGATATTTAATTATACTCAGATTGAAGTAGTATTATTTTTATTGGGGATTTTTGTGGATTTTTCAAATTGGGGATGCGACGCGAAAGAAATCTGGAAACCCTGGGTTTCTTACTTATACTCTCAGTTTTTTGATGAAGGTCGTTTATGTGCGCTGAGGGAAGAAGAGTTTTATGATTAAATTTAATAGTGTGAAGCTGTTGGTGACCAGTACCTGAGGAGGAAGGATTCAAACAATTTGTTAAATAAGAGTAATAACAAATTATAATTAAACATACTGTTTATTGGGTAAGGAACTATTTAAACTCGCGAATGCAGGTTAAACTGATTTATATAGTTGTGTTTTTTTTTTCTACTAATTTTGCCACTTGGCTTGCACTTGCTAGTTGAGCAGCCACATTCGTTCACTTGTTGTCCAACAAAATCTAAAAAAAAAACTTCATTATCAGCAAATTGGATCGAATTCTTCAACTGTTGCTTGACACTAGAGCAGCGCACAATGACATTTAAAACACAGACGGTCATTGTTAAAAGATCCGCAACATACGGAATAAATTATTTTTTTATTATTATTATGTATTTCATGTCCTCTAGCACAGCGTGCTCGCTTTATTTGGTCAAAGTAAATCAAAGTTTATTTCAGCTTGAACTTTTGTTGGAAAGCTGAATTTCGTGAAACGAAGTCTCTAATCAAGAAGCGTGTTGCAATATAAATCTATGTAAGTACACACATGTAAATGTATAATTTATATACTTAGATATGTAAGTATGTATATTATATGTAAGTCTGTCAGTAAAATTGTTTTACTGATTGATTTTTATCGTTTGCAGGCACTAAACAGAACTTTTATTTATAGATCTTTTTTTTAACAAGCGCTTATAAAATATTAATTATACAACTGTTATTCGTTTTTTAGCGCTTACGAAATGTCGAGGTATAGACAGCTGGAAATTACATACGTATATTATTTGATTTATATATAAAAGTCATTTTACGTTTACAAAATTATTTTCTAGAAAAACTAAATTAATTTGCTTTGTTAATCATAGATGCTAGATAAATCTGGCTTGAAATCGTCAAATTAAGGGGAAAAATCGTTAGTATCATAAAAGTAAATAGTTATAAAAAGAGATTTCGTAAAATATCATCCAAATACCTGGCGCCAGATTCCGCAACGATGCATTATTTTACCAGTGAACACTCAAAGTAAAATTCAGCGACATGAGTAGTGTTCACTTTTCAATAAAAAGCGATTTCGTAAGAATCAATGAATTTTATTGCGCTCAAGGCAGAAAGATAAATAATATTTTTGTTTAATTTTTTTAACTTCAAAATATTTTACAAAAATCAAAACTCACCGCTGATTTTTGAGCGACAAAATTATTCCAAGTGTTCACTGTAAGTGTCAAAATTATTCCTTCTCACCATTGCGGTCACAAAAATAATAGTGAGCACTGAAATTGGTGAACATTTCAAAATTCATCGTTACGGAATTTAGCCCCTGGAGTGCGATTCACTATGCTTTTTAAACCACAATTATTTATTTTAAAAATTTTAGCCACAAAATTAACCACTTTGCTATTCACTAACACTAACACTATCTGCTAGCGTTTAAAAACAGCTACTGCAGTCAGCTGCTATTTTTAACCATACAATTGTGTGCTTAATCTGTGTAGAAAAGTGTTAATTTCTTGTGATATCCTTATATTGTGATCTATATTGTTGATTGACTATTTATGCTACAATTTATCAGAAATTTAGTTATTTGATAGTGTTTCCTCAGTCAACCGACATGAACTTCGCAATTTGGACAATCCTTTATAGTTGTCAGCAACCGAATTTAGGAAGATCTAAATGCGGAAATGGCGGATGAAATTATTTCGCAATTTAGTAGTCATTCACATAGGATATATATAGTAAGAAAAAAATTAACACCTACAACTTTTCTCTAAAAACTATTTATAACCTACGTAAACTAGTTTGCAGTTAAAAAAAAAGTTTTATAAATTTTTTTTTTTTAAATTATCTATATCTAGCAAGATTGCCAATTTTATAATATAATACGTTTTTTTTTATAAAGTGATAAAATTATTATATTATTTACAGTTCTGGAATTATGGCGCCTTATGTCAATTTTTTGGCCAAAAATATAGATTTTTCCAAATTTAGAACGATGGGCAGAATTACTTAGCGTTATATAATAATGCTCAAACTTTGACTATCTGGGTATGCTGAAAGGCGAATCGTTTTGCGGGGTTAAGACCAAAAAATTCCGGCATTTTTATCCCCCCATACAACATTTGGTCACTCTAATGTATACTTCCAAATACATAGCACATAGCATTTCAGTGTTACGTACACATTTATTTTACTACCGTTCATACGGTAGTAAAATAAATGTGTAAAACCAAAGTTGCTTGAAAGATATGAAAATAAAATGAAATCTACAAAAATCGCCAAAAACCCACCTTAAATCGCCAAATCATCAGCGTGCTATTTTCAGTACCTAAAATCGTCAAATATGGCTACTGTGGTGGTAATCAATAAACATCAGCACAGTCAAAATTCAAATGGAATAAAAGCTTTGGTTTTTTTATTTTCAAATAAAAATAAATAATTTTTCTACCAAAAAAGTCTGCAAATGCAAAGACAAATTCTTTTAGTTATACGAGGCAACTGCTCAAGCATTTGTATTACTGATAACTAATAGTATATGGCGGCAATTTGCAATAAAATCGGGTGTTAAATGGTTAACATACACTATCCCCTTTTCGCAATCGGTTCACCAACATTTTCGCAACTCCTAAACCTATAACATTTGGAATCTATCGTCTTAGACATTTGATTTTCAAATCGGTATTAAAGTAAGTTTCTGTTGATTAATTACATTTGGCATATATTTGTTTCAATTTCATTTTCTTGATTCTCACTTAGATGCTACATTTTTAATTCTTTGAAGTCTGACGTTTTTTGGAATATACTTTCAATAAAAATTTCTCTAGTCGAAAAGCAGCTCTGGGCTGGGGAACAGCTCTCGCGTCATCGTAATTATTTCTTAGTGCGGTCAGGCTTGTTGTTTTTGCGTCTCACTCTCAATGGTTAACTGTCTACCTCAAGCAACTGTATTAGTTTAAAGTTTTTTTAGAGGTATTTCGTTGTTAACTACGGGGCAACTTTCTATGCGAAGGCATAGCTTGGTACAGTTGGTCACAGCGCCGCAACAAATTACGATCCATCGTGGGCATAAAATCTTCGTTACTCCGCCCATGCTATCCATCCTATCCCAGCGGCCAAAGTTTCGCTTACAGAAGCGATGATCCGATGCACACTTGTAAGTCAGTAATGCACACCATCTCATATACGAACCTAGTATACTTTTTCATATACATTGCCGCATTTGTAGAGTGAACGCCTACCACCTGCACACAAAGTAAGCGAGCTAGTGTGGTGTTCATCCAACAAAAGCTCATTACTTCCTAACATACATTGTAAGCTATCAGTAGGCAGCACGAATACAATCTCGCATACTTTGTAAGTCGGAAGTAGGCAGCTCGGATACAATCTCGCATACATTGTAAGCCGGCAGTAGGCAGCTCGTACGTACTGCGCAATTCAGTTTTTTGAGAATATTCCATTAAATAAATTTGTTCCGATTTTTGTCTACTGCATTCTTTTATTTTTTCACTAAATATTTTATCTTTCTTGTACCTTTTTTAAATTGTTTTCTAGACACTTTTACCTAATTTTGTTAATTAAAATTTTTGCAACGTAGTCTGACAAAGACGGCGAACGTTTGATTTACAACTAAAAAATAAAATACATAAATATAAATGTGATACAAAAGATGAATGTAATTCATTTTTGGGAAATCCATATACTACTTTCATACACTTTGTAAGTTATCATTCATTGATTACAAAGTGTTGCACACATCATCGAAGAGAAGTAATGTGGTAGGCAATGTTCGCCGCTGGGATACTTTGCAAATTACAAATACAAATTTCTCTCTCTCTCTCTCTCTGTTACAAACACGGTTGCATTATTTGACGATTTATCGTAATTATGACGATTTTTGGTTCTGAACATAACACGTTGACGATTTTACGCCTGTTTTTGACGATTTTTGTAGATTTTGTTGACTTCTATAACTTGCAGCAACCTTGGATTTACAACTAATCCAAATAAATAAGCGCTAGTAAAATAAATGAATACGTAAAAATGTGTGTAAGACTCAACTGTTATGGGATATTTATTTGTATATATACGAGTACACGTAAACATAAATACATAAGTCCTTACCAAGAAAGATAATGTTTTTTTTTTGCTGAGTTTTTTTTTTTATCGTAAAATACGAAAGACAAGAAATTTAGTATAAATTAGAGAAACGAAGCCTACTCTAAACTTAAAAAGTTTGTTTTATGATTGAGATATGATGAAATAGAAGTCAAAAATGGTTTTTCAATAATTGTCCCTTCTTTGGCTAAGTTTATATCAAAAATATTAGTCTTACCGTACTCTTCTCCAAATGTGTGCGTAGTACGATTCCCCGGGCAATAGATCACAAATGGATGAGCTCTGGACAATGAACGCGTGCTACGCAAAAAAGTGCGAGTTTCGGGAACAAGATCCCTCCCTAATCTCGTCAGAGCAAAATCCATTGTAGTAACGATAGAACAGAGTAACGCACCTCTCACTGCGTCGATGCTCCAGTGAGTCAATAGACTCACCCTACTGTCACCGATAAGATTATTCGCCCTCTCCTGCACACGGTCGAGTAACCCCAAATAGACTTTGAGGCACCGGCCCAAACATGAGAGTTGTATTCCATTTTCGGTCGGATGTAGGTGGTATAAATAGTAATATTAAATTAAAGTACTTCGAATTTATACTTATGAAAATATCTTCATATACTCGTATGCTGTTATAGCTTTAAATGCTGTAGTTTTTTATTAAATGGATCCCTGAATTGTTTTGCTATGTTTTACCCTTTTTAATGTTTTAATAAGTACATTTTTTAACGTTTTGCGATTTTTTAACGTTTTGAGATTATCATACTGACGATTTTTCCCCCAGAATTTTACCATTTTTAACCAGATCTATCTAGCAACTATGGTTTAAAATTTTGTATTCAGCTCCGTCCCTACCTACCTAATAATCGTGTCACAGAGAAAAACATACAATTTGAGCACTCAAATACTAATTGAATTTTATAATATGATTTTTAAATTTTTTATTAACATTTTGTTTTCAAGTAGTTATAAAAAGTCTTTGAAGTAAAAAAAATCCAATAAAAGTTTGCATTAGGCACAAAATATGCAAAAACATACAAAATATGCAGGTTTATATACATATGTATTGAAAAATATGCACCAACAAATTGATGCCATTTTCCTGCAAATTATGCGATTTGCCAAACTCTTTAATCATAACTCAATTTGAGCCAACGACTACAAATATGTAATTGCATAATAATACTTGCCTCGCTTATCACTTTTTAACATCCTCTGAACTCAATTAGCATGTCTGCGCATCCGTTTTAATATGTTTAAAGTGACCCTGAGAATGGGTGGTTTTAAAAGTTAATTTGTTAAATTCATTTTATCAACTTCTTTGTTGGGCCACGTTTTCATGCTAAAACATCCGCAAATTGTGGGTGTTCTTCGTTCAAACTACTTTTGTTTGCTAACTTTTCTTCATGAATTATTTTGCTGCAAAAACAGCGAACGAAAATATACAAAACTTACGCAAAAGAAACCAAAATAATTTCACACTTGACGATTTCAGCAAAATCATTTCATTAATTTAATGCAGTTTTTTATTGTTTTTTTATTTTGTTTTTCATCAATTCATTTACAATAACAAAGAAAAAATTGTTGTTGAAGTAAATTCGTCTAAAACGGTTTTTATATTTATTTGGAATAGATTCACACCAAAAGATAAATTATTGTATTTGAATTAATTAATTTTTATTTATTTATTTTTTTTTGTTTTAACAAAATGTTATGCTTTAGATTTTTGGCATATAAGTTTTGCAAGTCAAAATGTTTCTTTTGGTGACAAATTGGCGAACCTCATAACAGTTAAATTCGGCAGAACAATGTATGCAACACTACAAAAAAAATATATGTACAGCCGTGTCACAGATGTTCGGAAACGGAATTGAATTCTTCTTTTACTTTTTCAAAAAAACGAAAAACTAAAAAACTTTTCGGAATGAAATCATTTCTAATTGCAAGAATGAAACTAGTATTATCTAATAGAATTGATTTCATTCCGAAAAAGTTTTACATTTTCAAATTAAACATTTTTTGGTTTGTACATACTTATGTACATCGGGTTCTAGTTCAAGTTTTTCTTTCTTAAGTTTTTTCTCAAGAAGGATTTTTTACAATACAAATTTGCTGTGATCAATAATTATTGATTGAAGAAGACAAGAATAATAATAATCAAATCTTTAGCTGGGGGACAACTAGCTGTTTCGTAGTCACTACACTACTCATCAGCACCCACTGGGATTTGAACTCGGGTCATGACGTATCATGAGCTGCTGCTTTAACCACTCAGCCACCGAGCATATTTCTATATCTCATATTGAATCACATATGCATTTTTTGTTAATTGTACAAACCAAAAAATTTTTAATTTAAAAATTATAAAGTTCAACAAGAATTTAACAAATTAAGAAGTTTTACATTTTCGTTTTTTGAAGAATTAAAAAACCGATTCAATTTCCGAACGTAAGTGAATTCTGTGACATGGCCGATAAATACTAAAAGGAATTTAATATTTTATTTATTTATTTACAAATTTATTATAATTTAAATTACAATAAACTATATTTAATAAAGCACTAGCCACTAGGGCTATAGGCTTGGATATATTATTTAGGAATATACTAGAAAAGAGAAACTTGTAGCAAACTTTGAATATTCCGTGAAAATTACATTCTGTATGATTTGATTTTGGAAAGATGAAAACGGCCAGCCGGATTAGGGAAGGCTCTTTATAATGCTTGGTACTCAAGCTACAATACATAAATAAAAATATTATTTTTCAAGTTTCTTTTAGTTATTACATCCGGCAATGATAAAAACACAAAAACAAAAACAAAAAAGTTATCGGCAGCGCTGTCAATTTCACCAGTTATGAATTGCCTACAGTGTTGATCAAGGCGAATTCATACCAGGTATATGCAAGAGCAATAAATACAACACTACAAAAAATAAATCTTTTTCAAATGTCAAGGGAAAAATATAAACACAAAAAGGAATTAAAAAAATATATAATATATATAATAAAAAAAGAAAAGCACAAACATTTAATTATTTCGCAAAACTTTTAATTACTTCGTGAAAATTAAAGTCTCAGATCACAGAGCTTAGAAAGAGGAAAATGGCCAGTAAGATTGGGGGGGATTCTTAATGATAGCTGGCGCTCAAGATGCAATACATAAATTAAAAAATTGTTTTGACATTTTTTTTTTTCAAATTTCTATTGAAAAAAATTTACAATAAAAGAAAAACTTAATTATATTGTGAAACTTTTAATTATTTCGTGAAACTTAAAGTCTCAGATCATAGAACTTGAAAAGGTGAAAATGGCCAGCCAGACTGCGGAGGATTCTGGATGATATCTGACGCTCAAAATAGAACACATAATTTAAAACATTGTTTTAAATTTTTTGTTTCCAATTTTGTTTTTACTATGCCATTGACATCTGAAACAGATTAAAATTAAAAAAAAGTTATTAGCTGCGTTGTCAATTTCACCTGTTATGAATTCGCCTTGGTGTTGATCGAATTTTTTGCTTTTTGGGTTGTTTTTTGGGAATTAAATTATTTGAAACAAATTTCTGGATATAAAAATTAAAATACAGTGGTACTTCATTCAATATAACAAATTTGCTAACTTATTTTGATTGTAGAATCTTAAAAATTAAGGTCATATCTTCATCCTGGCAACGCTAGTAACAACGAAGAATTTCTGAGCAATAAAATCTCTAAATAGCGGAGAAATGTGTTTACAGGTACTGAATGTGAAATTAACTTACATCAGCACCGGCCTTGATGGTCCTGTCTAATGGTAAACCAAATCCACGATTGTGCCATATAAACAAACCCCTTACAGAAGAGCTCGGGCATTCTATTCCCTCTTGTATGCAATTTTCCAGCAGTCAATGGAAACAAGGCTCAATTAGTTAGTAGGTCGAAAGCCGAAGTTTATTAAGAACATCAGCTCTTAACCAACTCATCAGTCCGCCTATCACTACTATTTCCTTACATTACAGGTATCTGTTGCAAGATAGCAGTACCTCGGGGGGTTATTAGCCCCCAAAAACTAGCACTGCACCTTAATTATAGGAGAAACTAATTGCCTTCCTGTGAACGTTTCAGCCAAGGTAGGCACTTCAACCAATATCAGCCCCGTGATGTCTGTAAGCAGAATCTCCTGTGGGCTTTGCCGACCTACGTACTGCCAAGAAACCTTTGGCTTCCTAGAGATTTATTTACTACAACAACCTCTTTGTCCCAGATAGCGGAGCGCCCTGGTTATGAGTAGATTTCAATGAAATCTCCTGAAATCTACTCAGAACCAAGTGATGCCACCGTGATTTTGTTCAAAAAGTATTTAAAAATACTACGCTGCAACAAAAATATACACTTTAATGTTGGTGTATTCAGTCCCTGATAAAATTGTTTTGTCAAATCCGCATGCATAATTTATATTTGCGAAAATGAAATCTTGCTAGATGTCAAAAAATGTTGGTGTACACGATATGGATTTCGTTGTAGATTTTAATTCAAATCTGCTAGATTTTGAGTTAGTGTAAATATAGTATTATGAGTAGAAAGTAATGAGTTTTTGTTTTTGGAAGAACAATTCAGTATCTCTCTTACTTGGTGTTCAACAAAAAAATCACGAAATGCATTTTTATTTGAATGCCCGTTTTCGTAAAAGGCTTCAACAATCTTACAGCGCTGATCATTTATGTACTGGTTGAATTTCTCAAACACCGAAATAAACAAATATCACATAAAGTTGAGGAAAAAAGAATGTTGAAGTGTGCTTCACAATTAACATCGTTGGTCTAAACTTCAATCCAAAAATAGTATGTTGCATTTAAAATATTGTCATTAAATATAGGGTGGCGCATAACTATCTTTATGGTTTGAATGTTTAATAATTTTTATAGCTTATCTATATTTTTATTTCAGAACTTTGTGAAGAAGACTTGGGGAATTTAGCACTACACAACAAAACAGCGATCAAAAATTGTTGAAAAAGGTCAATGGTTTTGGCCTAACATGCTTATCGTCATTTTTTAATGTGTGTGGTTGCAAATTTTCGACAACTTGGTACAGTTAGACACCTTCCATGTACCGGAATACCACGTACGGTCCACACGGAAGAAAATATCCAACGTGTTGCGGATAGTGTAGAGTACAGTCCAGAAATATCAACAAGAAGATGTTGGGCACAATTAGGGCTATCGCAGAAGTCCGTTCACATGTTCCCGTATAAGGTTCAGCTTGTTCAAGAATTGAAGCCGACAGACTACGAACAGCGTCTTAATTATGCTATTTCATTCCAAACACAAATCTAGTTCTGCACCACCCTGTTTTTTTCCACGTGCACACAAACTTTCAGGCCTGTCTTAAAAGCAAGAAGGTACGTTTGTTTGAGAACGTTCTTGTTTATTTTATATTATTTTTTATAGCTTGTAGTTAATATAATTTAATTATAAATTATATTACATGTATGTAATTTAATTATGTGTTTAATAGGCTGTTTACACTGATCGACATCTAACATCTACCATCATTTTATGATGTTACATGATGTTAACATCTTTCCATAGGAAATACATTGTTCTAAAAATCTATAATTTTCAACATCTTTATAAAATATTCCTATCTCATTTTATTCCATTCATCACCTTTCGATTATTTCAGTGTCATCTCTAGAAAAAAGCCAATGATGTCTATTAGCCTTGTGCCATCACTCAAAAAACGTCATTTGTTTTGGAGTAGTGTTTTGTCTTTCGTTCTGTACACACGTGTTTTTCGTTGTCGTCCGTGTTTTCTATACTTATGTTTATTATTAATTTCTAAAAAACGAAATTATACCGGAAAACTCTACCTAGTTTTGTTTTGCATCATGTGTGCACGTAAGCTGATTAGTTTTAACTAATTTAATTTCAACATTTTAAATGCTGTGTTAACATTTGTTTTGATCGTTCCGTGTATTAAGTTCACAAACATTACTCCCCCTTTTCTCCTTCTCATAATCTATTTTCCTAGTTCCAGAACAATGCACTGCATATGTAGGGGTTATCCCCAGAATACTAGTCCAAGATAAAAAAAATCATAATTTATTTATCTTGTGTCAATTGTTTGCATAAGTGGTTTCTTCCTTAATTTGTTTCTGTAATTCTTGTTTCTGTGTTTTTGCAATTTTTTTTTATGTGCCCCACATTTTACTTATATACATACAGTGCCTTAAAATAAAACTGGGACACTATAGTAAGCGTTTTCTAACTTAAACAATTTAAAAGCACTTAAACTTCTTAAATTAAATAAACAATAATTTTTTAAAGCTTTATTTAATCAGATATAGAAACAAAACAAAAATTAGTTCAATTATTTTATCACAAGTAATTTATTTTAAGAAAATAGTTGAATTTTTACTTTTTAATCTCAAAATAAAACTGGGACACAGAACAATTGAGTTTTATTCACTATATCAGCTTCTAACATTGATACCAATTATAATTTTTTGACTGGGACAAAGAATAAACACCCTATTCTTGATCTTATTTTTTGCGCTTTCACATCCAGGATTCAGGTTTAATACTTTGCAGGTAGTTGTCTATTTGATTTGACAGCCAACAAATAGTCTTCGCGGCATCCACTTTACTAGGTTTCAACAATACGAGGGTTCGATTTTACTCCATTCTGCTTTTATAACGTTTTCTAACTGAGCTTTGTTGAGAATATTTGGATGTAGTTTTATTTTTTATTCAAGGTGAGCTCACAGATGCTCAATAGGGGTTAAACCAGCTGAGCAGGCATTTCTAGGACATGTGGGCAATTGTATAGTAGATACATCTTAACATTATGAGCCTTGCGCTTGGGGTCATTATCATCTTGATAATAGCTAAAATTATCTTCAATTACCAATTTTCGGGCAGAGTCCTTTAAATTGTTTTTAAACATATTTAAACACATATTTTGGTGCATATTTCCTCAATTACACAAAGGTTTCCATGCCCAGCTGCTGACATACAGCCCCATACCATTATTGATCAACCACCGTGTTTCACCAATTCACTAACTTTTAACGATTTTAAAAGAGCATAACTTAACGCGAGCTATTGTGGTTTGCACTAACGCTTATGTGATGCACTAACTTATTTTTAACACCTCTGTAGTGCGATTCACTATGCTTTTTAAGCCCCAATTATTTCGGTTAAAATTATTAACCACAAAATTAACCTTTTTCCTATTCACAAGTACGTTAAACACCATATGCTGGGGTTTAAAGTCAGCTGTTTGAGCCAGCTGTTGTATTTAACCACATAAATAGGTGTTAATTAACACCCCAATATTTGGTGAGTTTAAAATGGTGTTGATTTTACATTTCATTTCATTTTACATATTCATTTCATTTAATTTATGTAAATTAACTTATAAAAAACAATGAATATAATATTTTTGTATAAAACAATAATTAAAAATTTTTTATTCAATATGTATTTCGTTTTCCTTTAGAAAACTTCTTAAGGAAAGTATTTGTTGATCGATTATAAAATCAAAAATGTTTTGATAGGCAATAAAATAACATTCTTTTTATGTTAAATGTAATTATGTATGTATGTGTTAAAGCTCTTCATGTTATTTTATTTCCTATCACAAAAAAAAAAATTTTAAATATTGTTTTATATAGAAAAGATCTCGAGCTCATATATTATTTTCAAGATTTTTATTTTTATATGTACGTATAGAAAAAGGTCAAAGTTACAAAAGATGAAGAAAACATACTTATAAACAAAAGGAGATTCAGTACAATAGCTAATAAAAATGAAATGGAGAGTTGCCACGTTATAACAATCTGAACGTGAAGAAAAATAAAACCCTTTACGGTGGCTAAATATAGTTAGTGAATAACGTAGGGGTTAGTGCAAACAACAAAATGTGTGGTTAAAGTTAACACTTCTAATTGGGGTGTAAAGTTAGTGAATCGCACTACTGGTTGTAAGTTCAAAAAATTTGAAATAATATGGCAGCTTTGTTAAAAATAAAGAAAACCACAAAGAGTAACAAAAAAAGAAACAAACAAATTTGCAAATATCTCCATGTTTAGGGTAAATAAAACTAATTATAAATTTATTATTTAAAATATTTTTTAATAAATAAGATAAGTTCTATTCACGGAGAACATGTTGGAGCGCTAAAACTAGGGTGATCTTCCGACAACTCGTATGACAAATAAATTCCAAAAGAAATTCTAACGACACTGTTGTTAAAATAAACACCACAAAAATAATTGGCGTTTAGTTAACGCTAATCAGTCTGGCTATAAAAACAGCTGATTTAAAATGAAAGAAAATTGCTAAAAACTGTTATAGAATCGCGAACACCAACGCTAGTGTTAATTTCTCTAAACGAATAACTGTCTCAAATCGACCGACGTTCGACCGCATTGTTGACCCAAGTTTACTACTTTAGTGATAAAAATGAAAAAAAACCGAAGCCAACTACTTCTCTTTGTAAATCGATATGTCATACAACATTACATAATTATGTACAATAAATTTATGACCGAAACAAATGCACTCAAATGCTATTTTCCAACAAACATGTTATTCGCATATAATATTTTTGAGAATGTGTTAGAAGTATCATTACACGTACATGCAAGTTTCGGTCAAATTTTTTGATATTGGCCTTAAGAAAATGATAGAAACTTCTGACGTGCGTTTCCATCAGCACTACCAGTGATATGACCTGTCATTGTTCTTGTGGGGAAATTATTGGATTACTGAAAACAAAGAAATATTAGAGAGTTGCCATTTCAATTTTAAACTTTTCTCAATTTATTCGAAACACTAAAATAAATATGTATAATTTTCATAGTGTACCACATTCATTTTGAGTCACCGTACATAAGTACATATATTTTATAATCCTCTTTTGTTTTTCAACTTAATTTTGTTCGAAAAGATGTTGCGTGCTTTTGGTAAATTGTTTAAAAATCGAAATTATAATGTTTTTGATTAATAGTAGATTTTAGATTTGAGCAATTTTCAGCATCTTTCGTGCGTTTCATGAAGATGTTGGTTGACCTGTGTAAAGAGCCTATAAGGCATTTGTCCCCACAAATAGAACACTTATTATGTAAATATGCGAGTGAGTATAAGCGCCATTAGCCTTGAGGACATTGCGTGGTGATCAATGATTAAAAGGGCATCATCATCATTATCAATGAATTCATTCAGACATTAATAAAAAAAAAACATCAGTGGAGCGAGCATAATTATGTTTCATTTGAATTTGTTCACTTTTTAATCCCAAGCCATAATTGCCATAGGCAATTATGAATAATTCATTAAAAATTATTGCATTGGAAATTCATAAATTAATTCAGAAATGAATTATTTCTCTAAAACTCTGATACTTAAATCAGAAACATTTGATTTTTAAGGGCCAGCCTAATATTTTTAATTCGTATATATTCTATAAAAAAAAACCTACTTTTATTTGGCATTGCTTCTTATGTCATCTTTTAAATATCGTAATTCTTTTAATTTAATAAACTACATCTTCTACATTTTTTTATTAATGTTAAGAAGGTCAAGGTCGCTAACGATGTCTTCTATATTTTGACGATTTTTTAAATTGCCGCTAATGAGCAAAAACTTTTTATCTTTTATTTCTGTTTCTTGATACTTTTTTTCCTATAAAATACGAGTATGATCTTAATTACAAGGTTTTTTCTCTAAGTTCACAGATGCCCCTTATTACGAGTATTTGTGAAAACTAAAGTTGTAAGATGTTTCTTTCGTCTCTGTGTTCTAAAACAAACCAATTTCACAAATAATTTATTATTAAAAACTTGGTGGTCATGAAAATAAAAAATGGTTTTTAAAAATAAAAAAAAAAACATTGTGAATAATTGGAAAAAAATTATAACAGCAGAGATTTAAGTTGAGCTTTTTTTTGATGCATTTGTGCATTTCTCAAATACAACAACATATGAAATTTCCAAATTTGATTAAGTATTAAAGTTAACTGAAAACCATCGGATGGTTAAATTTTAAGGGTCGATGTTGAATGTGAACCACACCTAAGCGTCAAATTTTTTCTGGGGGATTGCTCTTTATTGCGATGCGAAAGAGAAATGGTTCGTACTCGAAGAATTGGTACCCTCTATTGCGTTTTTGTATTTTCCTTTCGCATTTAATTTTCCTTTTCGCGCTTTTTATTTTATCATTCTTCGCTATTGTTTATTTTGTGGTACCAGTGTTGCTTCATTGTCAAACTATTTCGCGAAAAAGTTTGCGCAAACGGCACAACGTACCAAATTATGGCACTTACCTTTCGCATCGAACTTGCTTTCGCATCGCAATAGAGAGTAACCCCCCAGCATTTCATTTGACATTTCACAATTCTAGACTAATTCATTTTGAACCATGAACCGAAAGATACAGAATCGAGTAACACGCTAAAACTATTCAGGCTTTTTATGAAAATGGGCGTTCAAATCAAAATTCATATCGTGATTTTTTCGGTCCATTTAAACGTCCAAATGTGCGTACAATCGGAAAAATCGTGCAAAAATTTTAGCAAACCGGGCCTGTAGGAGATATGAAGACACCAGTGCATGCTCGTACAGCTCGTTCTGGCGAAAATATTGCTGCTGTTCGCGATAGTACAGCTGAAGAGCTGTCCACATCAACTCGTCGTCGTGCCCAACAATTGCACCTCTCACGCTCGTCGTTGATGAACCTTATGCATAAAGACTTGCATTTACATGCTTACAAGGTGCAACTGAATCAAAAACTAAAGTCTCTTGACCATTCCAAGCCTCGTCAATGGTCAGAACAGTAGAATTTGATTTGTTTTAGGCTTTCGTGTTCTTATTCTTAAAGTTAAACCTTCACGAACACTACTCCCCTTCTCATCATAACCTATTTTCCTAGTTCCAGTACAATGCACTGCAAATGTAGGGGTCATCCCCTGAGTACTGGTCCAAGATTAAAAAAAAAAAAAAGAAATAGCAACAGGGGATGATCAATTTTCAAAGAAAATCATCTTCAATAAGCTAAATTGTCGCCTTTGAGCGAATGATAAGCCAAAAGTGATTGTCGAAAAACCAATGCACCCAAACAGAGTAACCGTGTCGTGCGTTTTATGGGCTGGCGGCATTATCAGGCCGTATTTTTTCCAAAATGAGTCCGGCCAGGCAGTTACTGTGGGTGGTGTTCGCTATCGTGAGATGAAAACGAAGTTTTTATGGCCCCAATCGAGAGAATCAGAAGATATTTAACGTGGGTTCCTACCTTGACGACCCAATCCAACGATGATTATCTCACTAGGTGAAAAAACGTCACTCGGACGTCCCCATGTATGACAAATTGTCACGCATGACCATGCATGAAAAATCGTCATGCATGGGTACCACTTTCGATCACATGCTGAATGGCGCATGTCTCCCCATGGGGTAGAGTGAAGCCTTCCTAAAACTCCTGTCGATCTCAGGTCCACGGCACCTGGTTGTAGTGCAACTCCACATCGAGTCCAAAAAATCTCCCCGCATTTGGGTATTAAACCACAACCACCACGTTGACCCCGAAGGACCTCACCATAGCCGGGCGAGAACAATGTTCCCGGGGTTCCCGGCTCCCGTGGTACCAGAAAATGATATCCTCTGGTCAGACTATCACTTTGAGGAACTGCTAGCCCCCACACACATTAACACCATAACACAATGAAAATAGCTAACCCGGAACACATTTCTGGAGTCAACACCACATAAATTATAACAACGGCAACACAGGAACTACATATATTCAGCAAAAACTTAGCATCACAAGACTAATAACAAAAGGAACAGGAACACTGGAACTCAGGAATACATTCACACAGCAAACACAGATAAACCGGAACAAATTTACGGAAAACAGCATGCAAAACAGCAATAAGGAGGCAACATGATTTACATTTAGAACAGTAACATATCAACTGATAGCAGTGGTGCAGCAGCAAAAGTGCACAGCCAACGAACAATCCAGCAGCAGTACGCAACAGGTAGTCAAAGGCTGTAGGAGACTTCGGTTGCAAAAAAGCTAAAACGTAGGGTTGCCTCCGCTATGTAGTCCTAACCTTCTCCTATTAAAAACTCCGAGATATGGATGTGGACGATATGTGGTTTTAACAGGATGTTGTCACTCAGCTAACGAAATAATTGGTCTCTGGCGCGACAACTTCAAAGGCCGTGTTATCTCATATGGTGGCGATGTCAAGTGGTCGCTAAGATCATGTAATTTGAAAGAAAAAGTGTACGTCGATAAGCCAGCAGCAATTCAAGAGCTACTGGATGAGATAATTCGGCACATTACCGGCATATAATCTCAATTATGCCTCAGCGTCATAGAAAATTTGGAACACTGAATGGAGGTGTGCCGCTGAAGTCGCGACAGCCATTTGTGCGATATTTGGTTCCATACATAGTAAAACCATATTATCATAACAATAACAAATAATAATAAATCCTAAATAATTTGTGTTTTATTCAAAGTCAAAATCTTTCCTTAAAATATGACCACCCTTTATCTTCATACATACATTACATATGTATTATTATATTATATGTATTAGTATTATTAATATATATTATTTGCATTAGTATTAGCCTAAATGAAAATTTACCAGACACAGGAAAGTTTATAAATCTATAACTCCGTGTTTATTTAATTTTTTTTTTTTTTTTGGAAACAAGCGTTCTTCATAAAAATATATATGTTATATATAAGTTTGTGATTCCGTTTGTAATTTTATAAATTTTCACCTGATCAAAAAATAACTGTTATTTCAAATTCCGTGAGTTACGTGTGTTCGATTTTCAAATTTTTTTTCTGTTATCTTGGTACACATGTCTGTTTTTTTTTAACTTGGACCAGTACCAGGGGACGACCCCTACATATGCAGTGGACTGTAACGGAACTAGGAAAATATATTGTGAGGAGGGGGAAAGAAGAAGTAGTGTTTGTGAACATTTGACTTGAACTTTCCAACGTTATAACAGACAGGAAACACGTCTGCAGGCAACTTGTTCCACAGGCGGAGCGTACGGCTGAAAAACGAATTCTCTCTGTAATGCGTAGTACTTCCCTGGGCAATCAACCACAAATGGATGAGCTCTAGACGACGAGCGCGTGCTACGTATAAATGTGCGAGTCTCGGCAACATGATCCCTAATCTCGTCAGCGCAAAATCAATTGTAGTAACGATAGAACGGAGTAACGCACCCCTGTTATATACATATGTTGGCAATATCAGCCCTTCCGAGCAAAAAGTAAAATATATTTTTTTTTCATTCATTTATTTATTGAATCTTCACAAAGTGAACTAACAATAAGTATTCAAAGCTTAATACTAAATACATAAAATTAATTAAGTCCAGCCAATGCTAGACAAAAATGTTTTATTTTGCACGGTCAATATCGGTAAAATTTAACGTTCTGATGGTGGCAAGGGTATCCCTCCTTCTCAACCGAGAGTGGCCTTCAAAATTAAGTATAATGCGTGCAAGACGATTTGGATGAAGTTCCAATTTACTGATATACCTTGTTGCGTACTTTGAAAATTCGTCTTTTACAAGAGGAACACAGAGATCTTTTTGAATTCGTGAGTTTTTTACGTACCATGGAGCTGCAGTAATCATCCGAAGAATTTGATTTTGTCGCCTTTGAATTTTCTCAATGTTAGAAGTGGAGGCGGTACCCCATAAATGAATTCCATAGCACCATATAGGCTTTAGAATTGCGTTGAATAATAAAAGTTTGCAATCCAGCTTCAATGTCGAATTTCTGCCCATAAGCCAAAATAGTTGCGCTGCTTTTAACTTTAACTGCGTAACTTTCGTATCGATGTGAGATTTCCACGTTAACCGGCGGTCGAGATGAATACCAAGGTACTTGACTTCATTTTGCTGCGGAATAGGTGAATTGTTAATTTGGATAGCTGAACATGTTTGTTTACGCAGCGTGAATGTAACGTGAGTACATTTTTGTTCATTAACTTTAATTTTCCAAAGTTTTAACCATTTCTCTAATATTGATATATACTCCTGCAAATTTCGCGAAGCTACTTGATAGTTTTCATGTACGCTGCAGAATGCTGTATCGTCTGCAAAAGTTGAAGTGTGGATTCCGGGTGTCGTTGGCATGTCAGAGGCGTAAATCAAATATAAAATAGGCCCCAGTATGCTGCCTTGGGGAACTCCTGCCTCGATTGGCTGAGTTGGGCTTATAAAGTCGCCTTCTCTGATAACAAACTTCCGCCCATATAAGTAGCTTTTCAGAAGCTTGTGTGTATTTGCAGGCAAGTTCAACTTTATTTTGTGTATTCAAGCCCTCGTGCTACACTTTATCAAAAGCTTGAGAAATGTCAATGAATAGAGCTGAGCAATACTTCTTCTCCTCAAAGGTCAGTCTTATGACATTGACTAGTCTGTGAATTTGTTCTATAGTGCTGTGCTTAGTCCGAATGCCAAATTAATGATCAGGCATGCATCCCACATTGTTCAACATTGGACTCAACTTTGCCATTAACAATTTTTCGAACAATTTTGAAATTGTTGGCAGTCGACTTATTGGTCTATATGATTCTACTTTAGTGGGATCCTTCCCTGGTTTGGGTATCATAGTAATCATGGACACCTTTCATTCTGCAGGATAATACTCGAGATGTAAAATAGCGTTAAAAATAAAAAGAAGAATTTTACGAGCTACACGAGCTAGTTGCTCAAGCATTTTACCAGTAATTTTATCAATAGATGGAGCTTTCCTGGGGTTTGTGTTACGAATAACATTTTCAACATCTTGAAAACTAAGTCTCAAAGGCATAGGCGGTCTAGCAGCGTATGACGGCAGTTCAGCTGAACTACTCGCTGTATCATTTGTGGTAAAAACATTTCTCAAAGTAAAATATCAGGTATATTTTGAAAAACGCAAATAAATTAAAACTAGCGTTTTCAATTTTTAAACGCCAAATAAGTGTTCTGACAAACGCATATCGTTAGAAGTGTGGCTTTTTGATTTGAAACCGCCTGATAAACTCATCTTACTTAAAATTGGCGATTTCAACCCGCAAATGCACACCAAAGTGAAACTGATTGAAATTGCGTGAGCTAAATTTCCAAAAGAAAATAAAATTATTCACTATTATTATAAATCTTTTCTTCTTAGATCAATAGAAATATATTTTAATTAAAAGTAACAGTTAGAAATTTAATTAAAAGTAACAGTTAGAAATAGATAGAAATTTTTGATTTTCATGGGCAAAATGCCTCATTTGCAGCTGACCTATAACAGAAGCCTGAATGCATCCCCACACCATAAGTTAAGTCACACAGTTTGACGGCAGATAACTATTTCAGATGAGAGCATGTTCTGTGCATTTGTCTTTCAATGTAGAGTAATCATAAATTAATTAATCACAATGCTTCATTTTTTATATCATTCGTTTCAAAAAATAATCTATTAATAAAATATTTGAAATATTCCCACGTTGTATATACTCGTATAATAAAAGTTCCAAAAGATAAAAACGGCATAAAATTCATTTATCAATTTTAGCATTGAATTGTCTGTCATACAATTGTACACTATTCGTTCGACACAAGTACCAAAAAAGTAACACTTTTGAAATTTTAAACAACAGAAATGAAATATTTTAGATAAATATAAATCCAAATAGATTCTGTGCACTGTAAAATAGCAACGAATTTGTTTTCAACAGCTTCGTTGTTGGCCATCATTCACAAGACCCTATTCGACTCGTTCAAAGAGAACTTTTATATCCACAACACGATCTGATATCAAAACATCAGTGTCTTCTTTAAACGATTTTTATTTAATTTCATTGAAGCATCACTAATAAGTACTCGTATTTGGAAAACAATGTTTTAAGTTGTTTTATTTGTTTTTTTGATTTTTTTTTTTTCATTTTGTGGTGAATCACGGTGTCAGCTTCCAACACCATCATTGTCTTGCAGTGAAACAGCAAGAAAATCTTTTCCGTCTGCAACAACCCACAATTATCCATGCGTTTAACTTTTGAACTTTGTTTAATTTTACGAGTATGTATGGATGAATGAAATCATTTAGAAGCAGTGAAAACAAAAAATCATTCAAGTATTTTCGCATTTTAAACAAGTCTGTTTCTTAAGTCTTTTGTGTTATTCTACTCAAGAGGGTTTCTTTTAAAGATTAAAAGACTAAAAGACACAAACTTTAATTATAGATGAGTTGCGCCAGTTGAAGCATATGGAGCAACTTCATTCATGTCAGTATTTTGTTTCAGTTAAAGGTTTTACTTACAAACAACAAGAAGAAAACACCATGATTTTTGTTTTGTAAATTAAAAGAAGTTTTGAAATAATATATTTTGCTATTAAGAAAATTGAACAAATTGTTTGCTGATTTGGACAAACAAATTTGTGTGATGAAATTGTTCGAATTCAATTATATTTATCTCGTTGGGGGATGTAATTTAAAATTTGAAAAGCTGAAAAATACTACCTTTGTTTAAATGATACTTGAACTGTATAACTTATTTATTATAAAATACAATATATAAAAAAAAATTAACAATAGTAAAAAACACCTTAACACCAAATTGTGTGAGCAATAGATCTTTTTCATCTGAAATTGATCAACTTCTGTCAGAAAAAAGGAGAGTCAGAAGAAAGTGGCAACTTCGCAGGTCTCCGCAGCTTAAAACTAGGCTATGGGAATGCATAACTCAGTTAAGAAATCTGCTTAAATCCCAAAGAATGGCTTCCCTCAAAAATTATCTGGAAGGTCTTGATGCTACTCCTCAATCGGATTATTCGTTATGGAAAGCGACATAAGGTCTGAAAAGACCCGTAATAGGTAAGCCACCTTTGCGAACTTCAACTGGCGACTGGGCACGAAGCGATTCTGAAAAGGGGATGTTGTATGTTAATCATTTGAGAAATGTTTTTACCACAAATGATATAGCGAGTAGTTCAGCTGAACTGCCGTCATACGCTGCTAGACCGCCTATGCCTTTGAGACTTAGTTTTCAAGATGTTGAAAATGTTATTCGTAACACAAACCCCAGGAAAGCTCCATCTATTGATAAAATTACTGGTAAAATGCTTGACCAGCTACCTCGTGTAGCTCGTAGAATCCTTCTTTTTATTTTTAACGCTATTTTACGTCTCGAGTATTATCCTGCAGAGTGGAAGATGTCCATGATTACTATGATACCCAAACTAGGGAAGGATCCCACTAAAGTAGAATCATACAGACCAATAAGTCTACTGCCAACAATTTCAAAACTGTTCGAAAAATTGTTAATGGCGAAGTTGACTACAATATCAAACAATGTGGGATGCATCCCTGATCATCAATTTGGCTTTCGGGCTAAACATAGCACTATAGAACAAACGCACAGACTAGTCAACGTCATAAGACAGACATTTGAAGACAAAAAGTATTGTTCAGCTTTATTCATTGACATTTCCCAAGCTTTTCATAAAGTGTGGCACGACGTCTTGATGCAGAAAAAAAAGTTAAACTTGCCTGCAAACACTCACAAGCTTCTGGAAAGCTACTTATGCGGCCGGAAGTTTGTTATCAGAGAAGGCGATTTTATAAGCCCCTTACAGCCAATCGAGGCAGAAGTTCCCCAAGGTAGCATTCTAGGACCTACTTAATATTTGATTTACGCCTCAGACATGCCAACGAGATCTAGAATCCACACTTCAACTTTTGCGGATGGCACAGCATTCCGCAGCGTACATGAAAACCAGTAGCTTCGCGAAATTTGCAGGAGTATATATCAATATTAGAGATATGGTTAAAACTTTGGAAAATTAAAGTTAATGAACAAAAGTGTACTCACGTTACATTCACACTGCGTAAACAAACATGTTCAGCTATCCAAATTAACAATTCACCTATTCCGCAGCAAAATGAAGCCAAGTACCTTGGTATTCATCTCGACCGCAGGTTAACGTGGAAGTCTCACATAGATGCGAAAGTTATTCAGTTAAAGTTAAAAGCAGCGCAACTGAAGCTGGATTGCAAACTTTTATTATACAACGCAATTCTAAAGCCTATATGGTGCTATGGAATTCAACTATGGGCCACCGCCTCCGCTTCAAACGTTGAAAAAATTCAAAGGCGACAAAACAAAATTCTTCGAACAATTACCGCAGCTCCATGGTACGTAAAAAACTCACGAATGCATAAGGATCTCTGTGTTCCTCTTGTAAAAGACGAATTTTCAAAATACGCGACAAGGTATATCAGTAAATTGGAACGTCATCCAAATCTTCTTGCACGCAATACACTTAATTTGGAAGGCCAATCTCGGTTGAGAAGGAGGGACACCCTTGCCACCATCAGAACGTGAAATAGGTGATTTTACCGATATTGACCGTGCAAAATAAAACATTTTTGTCTAGCATTGGCTGGACTTGATTAATTTTATGTATTTAGTATTAAGATTTGAAAACTTATTGTTAGTTCACTTTGTGAAGATTCAATAAATAAATGAATGAGAAAAAAAAATAAAACACCAAATTGTTATTATAAGGGCAACATTTTTAAGAAAATTTATATATTATAAAGTATACAAAAAATTTAGTTTTACAAAACCATTAAATAATTTATGTATGCTCGTATATTAAAAGCTCATTAACATTTTAAAGTAAATAATTTTTTAATTCAGTTTTAATCTGTGACAGTTTTCTGATTCCTTTGATATGATGTGGACATTTTTTAAATTCTTTACATCCAGAGTGCTCAACTCGTTGTGTAGTTCTTTCATACTGGCTAAAAGCTACTCTAAAGTTTTCTTTATTTTGGCTTTGAACAAAATCTTGAAAAATTAAGTATTTTGCTGCCTAATTAAACTTATTAATCAATTAAACTTGTGTAACAGTCCCAAAGCCGGAGAAATTTACAATTTAGATTTATTTATTCAAAGTAATATAAAAGCCGCTCTTTGGCCAATTTGAAATATATTACAAGGTGCAGATCTGAGCGTTATATGTATATACATTCTATTATTGTATGCATACATTTATTTATTTTATTCCTACCATTCATTTCCCCGAAAAATAAAATTATGGTTTTCTACGGCAATGCTGTTTTAGGAGCTGTTGTCTCTCCACTGACATTTTTAAACTGAACTTCCATGTTATTCTTTAAATACTAATGCAACTTGCAAGAAAGTCGAGTATTTTTTCGACATTTTCGTTGATAATACGTACACAGGACTTCCATGCAAGTACTTGTACGTGTAAACGCAGTGTAAGTTTTGTGTAAAAAACGAAATTAAATGTGCAAGGACATTTGAAATGTTGACTGTGGCATTTGGCGAGTCTACTATGAACAGAACACAAGTTCAATTGTGCGTAAGTTTTTGGCTAAAACCAAGACCGTTATTATGCCTTAACTACCGTATTCATCGGACTCGGCCGCCGCTGACTTTTTCTTCTTCCCAAAAATGAAAACACCGATGAACGGAAAGCGTTTTGCTACGATTGAGGAGATAAAATAAAAATTCGAAACAGGAACTGTTGGCGATACCAAAAAGTGCATTTCAGAAGTGTTTCGAGGATTGGAAAAAAACGCTGGCATAAGTGTATTATATCTGAGGGGGAGTATTTTGATGGAGACAAGATAGTTATTGATGAATAAATAAATACTTTTTGAAAAAATTTAAAATATGTTTTACTATGTAAATTGAATAAAATAACTTGAGTTAATACTTCGATTTGCTAAACTTAAGATAAGATGTTAGAAACGGGTTTAAAAATGTTTACAAAATGAAATCAAAAATTGCTTTTATTAATTTTGCTGTTCTGGCAATTTTACTATTAGTGTCGTTTGTTTTGCTATCATTACGATTAACAGGTTAAAGGCACTTCAGACTATGCCATTTTGTATTAAGACTTGTTAAAAATTCAAATAAAACGTGCTAGTGTAAACGTAAACCGTAAAATGAACATCAGAAATAATACGGTAAGAAATTTGACATCCCATAACATTTCACCATTTCTAGAACTTTTTAAACAATACGATTTTTCGATTAGATTTTTGATTTTTGTACATTTAAAGGTTTTTAAGAAGACTATTGAATATAAGTATGTGATACTTTTACCCAAAAAGGCTTTTAGAAAAGGCACACATACTTCTGTAAGGTCTCTTTAAACAGATATTGTTTGTAAGAATGCATTTATAAAGGTTGCACTTATACCATGATATAAAGTCATGCATTTTTTATATTATTTGAAGTTATCTATTACATTTTATACATTAATACAAAACATCTTCAGTTATTTTAAAAGTTTTTATTGTCACTAACTCGTAAACCAAGGACTTATAGGCAATTAACTTTTTTAATTAGTTTTTCTAGTTTTTTTAAGCGTTTTTGTATTTATTGAATCTTCAAAATGGACTAACAATAAGTATTCAAATTTTAATACTATATATAAAAATAAAAAATGAGCTTTTTACTTAAGTCCGTCCAGCCAAACAGTTTTATTGTTCGGGAATTATATCGGTGTATCTTCTTCTCAACCGAGTGTGACCGCCAAAACTGAGTATATTGCGCGCAAAAGGATTTGCGTGGTTTTTTTCTAATGACATTTTGAAATAGCGAAAATGGTAAGTACTTGCCTCCAATGACGCCATGTTAAAATAATGACTTAATATGCCAAAGTACAAGTAGTGAGGAATATGTTTATTAACATAACGATTTTTCTGAAAACCTCAAACTGGCCGTACAGCATGCTACCACTAGTCATATAAGATACAGAGATGAGAACAATAGAACTTATTCGTCGGAAATTGAGCAACTACTGTCAGAAAAAAGAAGAGTCAGAAGAGAGTGGCAACTTCGCAGTTCTCCCCAGCTTAAGACCAGGCTACGGGAATGCATAACTCAGCTAAGAAATCTGCTCGAAATCCACAGAATGGCTTCCCTTAAAATATATCTAGAAAGCCTTGATGGTACTCCTAATTCTGATTATTCCTTGTGGAAAGCGACAAAAGGTTTAAAAAGACCCGTAATAAGTAGGCCACCTTTGCGAACTTCAACTGGCGACTGGGCAAGAAGCGATTCTGAAAAGGGGATGTTGTATGTCGATCATTTGAGAAACGTTTTTATTACAAATGATTCAACGAATAACACAGCGGAATTACCGTCAGATGCTACTAGACCGCCTGTGCCTTTGAGACTTAATTTTCAAGATGTCGAAAATGTTATCGGTAATACAAACCCCAGGAAAGCTCCAGGCATTGATCAAATTACTGGCAAAATGCTTGAGCAGTTACCTCGTGTAGCAAGAAAAGTTCTACTTTTTATTTTTAACGCTATTTTACGCCTTGAGTATTATCCTGCAGAGTGGAAGGCCTCAATGATTACCATGATTCCCAAGCCAGGGAAGGATCTGACAAAGGTAGAATCATATAGACCAATAAGTCTTTTACCAACAATTTCAAAACTATTCGAAAAATTGTTAATGGCGAAGTTGAGTCCAATATTGAACAATGTGGGATGTATCCCTGATCATCAGTTTGGTTTTCGGGCTAAACATAGCACCATAGAACAAACGCACATACTAGTCAATGCCATAAGACAGACCTTTGAGGAGAAGAAGTATTGTTCAGCTCTATTCATTGATATTTCCCAAGCTTTTGATAAAGTGTGGCACGACGGCTTAATGCACAAAATAAAGTTAAACTTGCCTGCAAATACTCACAAGCTTCTGGAAAGCTTCTTATACGGGCGGAAATTTGTTATCAGAGAAGGCGACTTTATAAGCCCAACTCAGCCAATCAAGGCAGGATACAAGGCAAGTTCCCCAAGGCAGCATACTAGGGCCTACTTTATATTTGATTTACGCCTTCGACATGCCAACTACATCCGGAATCCACACTTCTACCTTTGCAGATGACACAGCGTTTTTGAGTGTTCATGAAAACCACCAATTAGCTTCACGAAATTTACAGGAATATATTTCAATATTAGAGAAATGGCTAAAACTTTGGAAAATCAAAGTTAATGAACAGAAATGTACTCATGTCACATTCACTCTGTGTAAGCAAACATGTGCGCCTATCCAAATAAACAACTCACCTCACTCACAGCACAGTGAAGTCAAGTACCTTGGTATACACCTCGACCGTAGGCTAACGTGGAAGTCTCACATTGAAGCAAAAGTCACTCAGTTTACGGGCAGAAATTCGACACCGAAATTAGATTGCAAACTTTTGTTATACAACACAATACTAAAGCCTATATGATGCTACGGAATTCAGTTATGGGGCACCGCCTCAGCGTCAAACATTGAAAAAATTCAAAGGCGACGAAACAAAATTCTTCGAACGATTACTGCAGCTCCATGGTACGTCAAAAATTCACGAATTCATAACGATCTGAGTGTTCCGCTGGTAAAAGAGGAATTTTCCAAGTACGCGACAAGGTATGTCAGTAAACTGGAACTTCATCCAAACCCTCTTGCGCGCAATATACTTAATTTTGGCGGCCACACTCGGCTTAAAAGAAGGGATACCGCTGCCACCATCAGATTGCTCAATAGGTGATTTTACCGAAATAGCTCCCGCATAATAAAACTTTTTGTCTAGCATTGGCCGGACTTAAGAATCACATTTTTTAATTTTAGTATTAAGATTTGAATACTTATTGTTAGTTCATTTTGAAGATTCAATAAATAAAAATGCTTAAAAAAATAAAAATATAAAAATTAACATTTTAACAAATTACTTTGCAATAGAAGTTTACGCTGGGATGTGTGACCTTTAAAGTCTCTGAATGGCTGGTTTACTGCTAGTTAAGTAAGTCAAACTCTTGACATTTATCATAACATAAGCTGGCAACACTTGGAAATGCGGCAAAAGTGGATAACAGTACTCACCCCCATATAAACATTAGCCGTAGTACTCTTGTTTTCAAAAGGATGGTAAACATGTATTAAACATTTAAAAACTTATCAGTTGCTATGGTTACTGAAGTATTGTCAAACATTAAAAATAATATTGCTTAAGAGAAACAATCTTTCTGAACAGTTAAAATATATAAAATAGATATTATAATGCAGCTGAAATATTTAAAAACTTTATTAGAGGGTCACGTTAGTTAAACTTTGACGATATACATATATTTGTATTTTATTTATATTTCTTCTCTTCTAGGACCATATAAATCGAATTGCTGGCTTGGCCTGGTCACCGAATCACAAGAAATTGGCAGTCGCCACTGCCGATCGTCATATTTTGTTGTTTGATGAGTTGGGCGAAAGACGTGATAAATTTTCAACAAAACCATCAAATCCCGCCAACGGCAAGCAGTCGTATGTAATACGTGGCCTGGCATTTAGTCCCGATTCAACAAAATTGGCTGTGGGGCAAAGTGACAATATTGTTTATGTTTATAAATTAGGCGAAACGTGGACTGATAAGAAAGTCATTTGCAATAAATTTCCACAATCATCAGCTGTAACTGCATTGGTCTGGTTGACTTCTGGAGCCATAATAGCAGGTATGTGTTTACTGGTCGTACTAATGGCCAACCTTAATGGTATTTAATCATTTAATTGATTTTGGCAAATGTTTACGCAGAAAAAAATCATAGTAAAAATAATATCCATAAAATTTTTGCTTCAAAAATGATGTATGTATGTCACATTATGTTGCTGCTGAAAAAATTGTGGCTTTCGTTTAATAATTAGTGTCACTGAAGTTTTGCTTGAGTCCACGAATCCCTTTACAAGTCCGCATTCAAACTTCAGCGAATTTCGTTATTGAACTTGAAAAAACATTTTTTCTGTGTTGATAAACAAATAAAGAAGTAAATATAACGAAGCAGATTCCATCAATATATTATTTAAAGTTTACTGTTTGTTTATAGCTTTTGAAAATATTCGAATGAGATTTATCTGCAAAATAAAAATATACATTGTTATAATTTTAAAAACATTATAGTTTTTAAGCAAGTGGGGCTGACTTATTGTCAAGATCGCATATCAAAAATACAATAGATTTATGTGCTCAAGTGGTTTTTGCAGATATTTTTAATTATGCAAAAAAAAATTCTTACTTGAGTAATAACGTATACGTTAGTTACCAAACACATTAACACTACCATAGGTTAGGTTAGGTAAGCAGGCCGCTTGATTTCCAGCATGTACCCGGAAACTCCAGCTCACTCGGGTTCTGTAGGTCGTTCCCTTTGTGATTGCCTGAAAAAGTTAGTAAAGGAAAAAGAAAATAAAAGGTTATAGGGATATAGAAGGAGTGAGGAAGAGGGAAAGGAGGTGGGAAACTATTAGTGTGGCATTATTTGCTGATTTACTAGCCATCCGCTGCTTCTAATGAAAGAAGCTATCGCAGTCGGTTTAACCGAGGCCAGACATGAAAGGCTATTGAAGCTCCGCTCGCCTAAGTACCTTAGACGATGATGCTCCAATGCCGGGCATGTACCGAGGAGGTGAAGGATTGTCTCCTCCTCCTCCTCGTCTTGGCAACTTCTACAGAAGTCATTATATGGTAGACCCAGTCTCTTGGCATGGTTTCCGAACGGGCAATGTCCAGTGATGACTGCTACCGTCATTCTTAGGAGAGATCTAGGAAGTTTTAGTAGCTCTCCTGTTCTCTTAGAGTTAATGTGCGGCCACAGGCTTCTTGATATAAGGCATGTGGGCTTTGTGTGCCACCTTTCTTGGGCATATTCTAGCGTGTGGAGTTTTATTCGTTTCCAACACGCTGATAAGGGTTGTCCGCAAAAGGGGCTGTCCCTTTTTTGGCTAATTCATCAGCAATGTTGTTGCCATTATTGGACCCATGTCCACGTACCCATTTTAGGGTTAGGTTAGAATGTCTCGTTATCTTATTTAAAGATATCCGGCATTCTTGGACAAGACTAGAATTAGTATATATTTCAGTCAGAGAGTTGATGGCGGCCTTGCTGTCTGTAACTATCATGATATCCCTTCCGAGTACCTTGTGGTACATCAGCCATCTGGCCGCTTTATTTATAGCCGATATTTCGGCCTGAAGTACAGTACATACGTCTGCTAGTCCGAAGGAAATTTTAGTGTTAAATTCCTCTATGCAAACGCCACCCCCAACCCTTTCTCCCCTTCTGGACCCATCCGTGTACACATAGAAGTATCCAGGTTCTATGGGAGATTCCTCAATTATGTAGCCGAAACTCCTTGTGAGGAATGGTTTTGGGGTGCAGTAGTCAATAAGATCGGGGAGTTGGTCTCCTTCAATCTCAAATATATTAGTGTGTCCCCACGGTCTTTGGGTCCATGCTCCTGCCGCGTTCAACCTGATCGCGGCAAAAAGTGCTTTGGTTGGTGTTGTCCTCATGGCCCCTGTGATCAGTATTGCCATGGTTCTACTGACTTTATCAATCTGAAGTCTGTTAGCTGCGGAGTCCATACACTACCAAACATTTGTTAAAAAAGTTCACGCAAAAACAGTACGTTAACTTTTAAATACAGTAAGAAATTTAATTGTTTTATTCTGGCAGTGCCGTTATGTTCGGTTGTAATTTTTTGAGTAGTGATGTAAGAAAATGAATATTATATTAACCCGAAAATAAAATTAAAAAAAAAAATTATTATTTTTATTATTGCTACATAAAATGAAAAATTTTTGACATATATTCCCTGTATTTATCTTTTAAATAAATGGTGAATACATTATATGTAGTATATTAATTAAAACGGAAAAAAATAATGGGGTTACTTTTACTAGAAAAATTTTTATTATTCGAATACCGTTTTTCGTTGTATTCGCTTTATTGAAAGCGCATCACTAATACATTTCGTATTTTTATTTTTATTTCAAAATTAATATTTTCAATTTGTATATAATGCAATGTGTAAATTTCCTTATTTAATAAGCATAAAACATTGCTTGCATTAAAATTTTTTACAAAATTGTGCTTTTTAAAAGAAATAAAAATGAAGAAGTTAAACGTCATTTTAGCGTACAGTTAAAGTGTACTCATTGCAACTTTAAACGGATGGTAAGTAAATAATTGTATTTGCATACAACGTTAAGGAATTTTTCTTAACAACTGCTTACCAAGCTTTGTTAAGTTTTTTTGCATACGGCCGTTAAATTCCTATATAGATACGTAGCAAACTTCAAAGTTTTTACATTTATTAATTCCCATAATTTATAAGATTTATCTTCGGCCACTCGTGCAAAAACATCTCCTGATGGTTCAACATGTTGTTCCCAAATGATAATAAATGTTGGTTCTAGGGTAGCATAACTTTTGTGAAAACGCTGAATTGGACAGAATTCCGGTTGCATTTTTACTCGAATTACTGCCGGTACTGTTTATTTCTAATTTATTTGTTTTTCTTTTGATTTCTCAGTCGATTTACATTGTGTCAAAATTTTCTTGCCCGGAAAATCACAAAATTTTGAATGACGTTTAAAAATTGTGAATTGCAATGCAGTATTGTTGTCTTTGTCTTACATATACATTTTTTTGTATAATTCAGCGTTGCCATTGTCAACACCTTGTGTTAAAAGATTGTTCCTTGGATAATAAAACGAAAATCTCTCTTCTTAAATTTAAATTGAAAAGCTATAATAAATTATTAAAAACTTAAAATACATTCAAAAATATTATTTCTAAAAAAGGATATATCCGATAGATTTCATTAAACAATAAAAAGAACAAATTTACGGAGGGCTTAAACAAAAAATAAAGAAAACACTGTATTTTTAAGAGAAAATAAGGAAAACAAAACTGTATAATAATGGAATAGTTGCTACAGCATCATATTTTTAAAGAAAAGTGCACAAATCAGTCTATGAAAAATATATGTTTAGCATATATTCGCAAATTACATTCACAAAATCAATAATAAAAAAAAAAAAAGGTAAAGTGGTGGTTTAAAAACTATAATGGCAACGTTGCCATGTAATACATGTGTTGGTAAAATATTTGTTTATGTATTAGTTTACATCAGTTTTTATTAAAAATTTCTTGTAGGGTTGGGTCTCGATTTTTAGCGGCTGGCGACTATAACTCTATACACACTTTTTGGGTATCACGTTTAATTTTCCCGAAAGGCCGTGTGCTTTTTGACTCCGTTTCCAAAATGGGCTTAAATGTGATTTCAAGCGGACACCCCACATATTGGCCGTCAGACCGACGAAAAATCCCAGACGTTGTAGATTTTGGACTGGCAAAAAAATTTCCTTTAGAATGAATGCAGGTGGTGCCTTCAATGGATTTGTCATCAGATCACTCGCCCACTATAATCTCTGTTTTGTTTCCCCAAGAGATTGCCTCCCGATTTAGTGACTTGCCATTGGCCGTTACTAGAGTTGGTTAAAATACAAAAAAATATTAGAGTACACGGAAAATATCGCCTTGAGAACACCTCAGAAGATAGATCTGTCAATTAACGATTTTTCTGAAAACCTCAAGCTGGCCGTACAGCATGCTACCTACCACCAGTCATATAAGATCCAGAAATGAGACCAATAGAACTTATTCGTCTGAAATTAAGCAACTTCTTTCAGAAAAAAGAAGAGTCAGAAGAGATTGGCAGCTTCGCAGGTCTCCCCAGCTTAAAAATGCGCTACGGGAATGTATAACTCAGTTAAGAAATCTGCTTGAAATCCAGAGAGTTGCTTCCCTTAGAACATATTTTGAAAGCCTTGATGGTACTCCTCAAATTGTCTATTCCTTGTGGAAAGCAACAAAAGGTCTGAAATGACCCGTTAGAGGTAAGCCACCTATCCGTACTTCAACTGGCGACTGGACAAGAACCGATTCTGAAAAGGGGATGTTGTATGTCGATCATTTGAGAAACGTTTTCATTACGAATGATTCACCGAATAATACAGCGGAATTACCACCATATGTTGTTAGACCGCCTGTGTCTTTGAGACTTCATTTTCAAGAAGCCGAGAACGTTATCGGTAATACAAACGCCAAGAAAGATCCAGGCATTGATCAAATTTGTGGTAAAATACTTGCACAGTTTTCTCATGTAGCTAGAAGAGTTCTACTTTATATTTTTAACGCTACTTTACGCTTTGAGTATTATTAAATAGACTGCACAGCTCGTGAGAAGAAGTAACTGCTTCCTCAGGTCCTCTTTGTTCTAACTATTTGTATATAGTCTATGGGCTGTAACTATAGTCAATAAAAAAGTATACTTTAAAAAATATAAAGTAATGTTTAACAAAAAGTATACTTTTCGTCTTCCATAAAAAAAAACTTACTTTACTGTCAAAAGTCGGTTCTAAAGTTAAACAGAGAAAAAGCTGTTGTTAAGTATATTAACATAACTCGAAATAAATAAGCTGTTCGCCGTAAAATGATAAAATGTAAAAAAAAGAAATTAGTTTTGTGAAAATTAAACAAAAATTGTTATAAAAATAAAAATTAAATATACAGATATATAAAATGTCTTCATTGAAGATATTGACGTCGGCTTTGCCATAAGAAGACCCAAAATATATTAGCAAATGTTTGAACCTTTTCTTTTTTTTGCGATACAGCCTGGAAAAAGTGCTTCAGTTAGCCTCCCGTTCCCTTTTTTGTTGACCTTGTCAATTAAAGCGCAAATTTATTGAGTCAAAATAGTTTATAACACACAGAACCATTTTTCCATTGTAACTAATTTATAATAGTTTTTAAAAAAAGTCTTTCTTTTTTAATTTTCATTCGAGTTTTTTGACCGTTTGTTTTACTTTGCCTATCAGCTGATCAGAGATGTCACTCGTTTATATTTTATACTAGATTGTATACAAATGTTTAATGAATTTGACTAGTCACCCATTTAGAGCCAGTTCGACTTAGAACCAACTTTAATTTTGACTATAGTTGAAAAAAAGTTAGCAGCAGATGCTAAAATTTAAGTTGTTTTTAAAAAGAACCGACTTTAGATTTTGACTTTAGTTATAGCTCTGTGTTTTTTAAGTGCAGTTAAATCTTTGTTTTGAATTTCATAAAAATGACAGACAAACAATTATCATTGATTGCACTTGGTCGTAGTTTTTCAACAATAGAAACTAGCTGTATTCCTTTCTACTCAAATCTATTTATCTTTAAATTTTCATCGATATTAATTCAGCCTTGAACTTGGATTAACATTCGTCTATGGTCAAGGCGTGGATACAGATTGGTACGCGGATTAGAGAGCAAATAGCATACTCATGTTAATTTGATTTTATTTTTCATATTTTGACTCCTAAAACTATTATTTTAATAGATTTCTTAAAAAAACATTTGAAGTATTTCCTCAATTTGGGCGGTCTACCGCCACTTGACTCTACCCTATGCACTTTAATGGTTTTTTATATACAAACATACAAACTTTTCCTCTTTATTAAGTATAGGTTAGTATAGAGTTTAACAAAAAAAAAAAAAAAAATACATATCTTTAATAAAGCAAAAAAAACTGCCAAAATATGTTCAACCATTCTTTATACCTTCAACAGGACTCGATGATGGCAAAGTTCGTGCTCTGCACTGTAAAAATAATAAATCACAAAGTTTATACAGTGCCGACAATATTTGCATTTCACTTGCGCCCAATACAAAGGGCACTGGCTTTCTGTCGGGTCACAATGACGGCACTATTATACGTTATTTTCTGGCCGAAGATGGCAACGAATCATCAGGACGTATTTTGCAACATCCTGTACCACCGTTTGCATTGGCCTGGCCACAAGGCGGTTTCTGCGTGGGTGGTTGTGATCAACGTATAGTATTTTATGATACAATGGTAAGTAATATTGCTTTAAATATGTCTAACATACACACATTATTATGATTTGAATGGGGTATGAAACAAAACGGCTTCTAGCACTGCGACCATTGTTGATCTATTGAGCTTCTCTTACCCCATGGGTAAATACGTCAAGAAACCGGACTAACTAATTTAATGGCGATGATAACAAGCGCTCTTCACTTAACGTATGAGCTTGTAGCAGCCTGTGTCTCAATAGTGATTAAGATCACATTGTCACAATGTAAGCCCCCCGGGGAACAGATGTTGCCTTGGCGTATTCCTAACTAGGGCTTTCTGTTTTTCGGGTAAAGAGAGGAAGGAGTCCCTCGTTTGTTGTAGCAAATAAAATTCTAGGAAACCGCATGACTTATGTTGTGTTGGCTTCCGAAACCCTTACCAAGCCTTTTTAAATTGGCAGTACGGGGATCAACATGGCCCCGGGGTGGTTCTGCTTGCAGTTCAACCCGGACTAATCATGGTTGAGGTGTCTACCTTGGCTGAAACATTCTGGCTGTGCTTGAAACCTAAAACGCAGGAAGAGGTAGTTATTATTATTGTTTGGTGTGTGGCTTTTTTCGGGGACTAACAATCTCCCTTTACAACAGATGCCTGTACTGTAAGGAACCAGTGGTGGTGGTTGACGGGTGAGTTGGTTTAAGGGCTGATGCTTTTAGTGGGCTTCGCCCTACCAACTCATTAAGTCTTGTCTTCTATTGATTGCTTTGAAATTGCATAAAGGAGGGATTAGAAGGCCCGAACTCCTCAATATGTTTGTAGCTCATATGGCTACAGACATATCGCAAAAATAGCTACCTGTGTGAGCCTAGTAAGCCACACGGGGTACTGGTTCAAAGTGAATAATTCATCAGATAAAGCCGTCAAGACAGGTGCTGATGTAAATATTTTCACTACTGTCACAATGTAAGATGTTGGTTTGGGATGAATGCATGATGTCACACAAAAGAGCCCTTGAAGCTTTAATTCGGACCAGTAACCACAAGGTAATGCCCTCAACGCTAATTGTATTTATTCATTGACATACTCAGTGTACTCTTTATGGGAACCACTGTCCTGTTCGCAAGAGGCAGACGAAATAAATGCATGCTTGAGTGAACAACAAAATGTTCTCTTATCACAAACAGGAGAGTGCAACTGCACTGTGACGTATTAGCGAGCCATTAAGCTGCTAACTTCTACAAATCGCAGAGTATACTATTAAGACAGACAATACGAGTAATGGTTCGATTATTTTCAAAAGTGAATTCTGTTATATTATCCAAGTCTTAGATTTCAAGAATCAATGCAAAAATAATATCACCAACAGAGAATAGGTATAAGACCAATTTTAGCACCAACTGAAGAAATTGCGGGGCAAATATTGTCAGATATCGATGGCGAGGCTGTTGAAGAAAAATTCGTGGTCACTAAACAAGTGGCATCGTAGCCTGTAAAGTTTCTCTACTCTTTAGAGCCACTAGGGTTTCGTTCATCCCCTGGGTACTTGGCCGAGAAAAAGAAATGTGAAGTAACAAAAACCTTAATAACACTAAACTTTTATATCATGTCATGATTTAATAATAAAACCTTTTTCTTTAAGTTTTGCATGAAAATAATTTTAAAACAATCATATACATATGTAAATAAATTTAAAAGAAGGGCCAAATCATAAATATAACTGACATTTTATTTTTTGCAGGGCAGGCAAATGCGCACATTTGATTACTCGCGTACAGAAGGCGAAAGAGAATTTACGATTGCTGCTTGCAGCCCCAATGGACAAGCAGTGGCTTTTGGAAGTTTCGATCGTGTACGAATATTTTGCTGGAGCCCACGTTTGTCAGCCTGGAGTGAAAGTGCGGCCAAAGATATAAATTTTTTTTACACTGTGTCATGTTTGCTCTGGAGACGAGATGGTGCAAGGTAGGAGAGTTTTGTTTATGCGTATATGTGGATGTAGTTATGAGCAAATTGTCACGATGATTTAAGCTGGATTCACCCATAGTTTTGGAACAAAATTTTTGTTCTGAAAATGTTTTTTTTATATAGATTGACGTTTCTCTTTTTTAGAGAGAGAGAGAGAGAGAGAAAGCGCGAAAGAAAGTAAGCTTTGTTCGGAACAAGTTTAGCTTGAATTGGTTTAGTTTCATTTTTTGTTCCCAACCAATTGAACTGTGCTGCTAGCTACTTTAATTTTTCAAGCAAAATTGAACTGAGCTGTCACATCATATTATATGTACATACATATATATGTATTAAAAAATATACAGCCTGTTCGCCGATATCAAATGAAAATGTATGCGAAAGAAAGCTAGTCACTCACATTCGTATCTATTTGGGTTTGTATATGTCGTTCGCATGCGCTTATGTATTTTAATTCAACTTTGACACATCGTTCGCATATAATAAGGTTAGAAAACCCCAAATCAATTTTCTTTCGCTAGAATGCGAATGAACTTATCCTTTCGACATCGGCGAACTGGCTGATAGTGTATACGTAAATGTTGTATGTTGTTTATTATAAAAATTAAACAATTTTAATTAATTTTTTCGTGAGTTTCAACGCATCGATTGCGCTGAAGTTTATTTCAGCAATAAAAAAGCTGCCACCTCGTAACAGTAAGACGTGTCGTTCACAGAGTTATTTCATATGGTAGCATTGTTTGTCCAGAGCAAATGTTCGAAGTGGGTGGGTGAATCGTTTCAGAACAAACTCTCAAAAAGCTAAAATTGGTTGGGAACAAAAATTTTGTTCTGAAGAAATGGGTGAATCCAGCTTTAAAGCCATTTCTAAAAGCAGGGTTGTCAACTCAGTTCGTTTCGCACCGTTTTTGGGGCTTTTTAAAATTTTTTGTACGAACATTTCTTTAGCCGGTGCACAATGCGCTTTTTCAATTTTTGGATGTTTTAAAATTTGAGTGGTACCGAAATGTAAAAAAAGTTTTTACACAGCGTTTGAATACCATTTTGTTCAAGTTACATTTCATTTTACAAAAGAGTACGGAGTAATAATGAAGAAAACGCACCAAATCATATGCACAAATTAAGGCAATCTTACTTTTGTAAATTATACTTACATATTCTCTAAAGAAAACGGAAGATTCCATTTTATAAGATTTTCTGCTTTAGAGAGGGTTTTATTATTAAAAGATCAGCCGAAGTTTGTCAAATATCACTACAAAAACATATACTGAATAGTGAAATTCATATTTTTTCAAATCTTTTACCTTAAATGTTCAGTATGGTAACCTTTACCATTTATTTATCATAATTCTAGCAAATTTTCATATATTTCAATAAATTCCGTCACTGTGACCAATATACAAATCTTCACTGTTCGCTTACGAAAAGACAATTGAAATTTACACTACGTTTGGCGGCATTGCTCTTCAACAAGTTTGGCTACCTGTAGTGCGAGTCTGTAACTTTTAACGATCCGATAATCCTTAAAATAATTTTAGGGATGGCAAACAGATGCGTTTTTGTGTATATAATATAAGACTATAAGCTTGAATATTTCTTTAACTAAAGCTAAAAAAGTCTGTTGTACCTTAATAGGCTTTTTACACTGATCAAGATCTTCATGGAACACGTGGAAGATGTTGATAATGTGAAACACTGTTTACATTGCTCACCTCTGACATCTACTATCAATCAAAAATATTATTTAAATTTTCAAACAATTTAACAAAAACACACAAAATTGTTTGGAAAAAAAATTTATTTGAAAGACAAAAGAGAATTAATTATAAAATATACGTGTCTATAAACAAAATGTAGGACACATAAAAAAATTTGGCGAAAACGGGGAAAAAATTAAGGAAGAAAACACACACGAAAACAATTGACACATGATAAATAAATTATGATTCTTGGAATTTTTAGTTTTTTCGGTTTTTAATTATCTGGCAATATTTCGCTTTCCTTTGGATAGCTTCTTCAGGCCAAATAATATTTATTTAATTTCAATTTGTAGAATATTTGAAAAATTATGATTCTTTTTTAATTAAAAAAAATGAAATTTTTTCAGTGATGCCACAACAATAATCAACATTATTGCCCCTTTGCTAGTGGTGACACTGAAATAATCGAAAGATGTTGAATGGAATAAAGTGAGATAGGAACATTTTATAAAGATGTTGAAAAATTTTGACTTTAAGTACAATGTATTTCTTATGGCAAGATGTTATCATCTTCAAAAACAGATGGTAGATGTTAGATGTTGTTTAGTGGAAAAAGCCTATAAAGATATTTATAATATTAAATAAAGTTTATGACCAATCTCATAATATTTCTTTGAGATTATAGATACAAGAACCAAAAACAGTTTAAATAAAGAATCTCGTAAAGCAAAAAAATCTAATATACTTTTGAAATGCCACATCGCTTAAGCTAACAGTTTGAAATTTCTTTTAGATTGGCCATGTCGAGTGTCACCGGAGCGGTTATAGTATTTGAGTCCGTGTTGAAACGCACAATCTGGCAGGATAAATTTGAACTGATATTCGTTGCACCCAGCCAATTACTGGTACGATCCATGCAAGAACCTCACGAACAGATGACCATAGAATCTCAGCTGGGCTTGGAAATCGACGATGTTCGCATTATGGGCAAAGATAATTATTTGGTGGCACGCACCGAAGAGTCTTTGATTTTATGTGATTTAACGCGAAACTTAGTCAGTGAAGTGCCGTGGACAGCATCGGGTAGACATGAACGATTTTACTTTGAAAATCCAACAGTTTGTCTGATATTCAATGTGGGTGAATTGAGTTTGGTCGAATACGGTGAATCATATATTTTGGGATCAGTTCGTACAGAGTTTGTGAATCCGCATGTAATTTCGGTGCGTTTAAATGAACGTGGCAACACCAGGTAAGACTGCTCTAAATATTTTCATACGTGCAAATACAGACATATCGAAATGTTTGGTTTTAGCTTAAAGTGTATTCAAATATTATATTAGACCCGTTTCTGTTCTAAAATCAAACGCTTTAAATTACTTAATATAAACTACCTGAACAACCGGTTTGAAATCCATCATGCATGTTCTGAGGAACGTAAATCGCTTAAATTTAGCGTTTTCGATTTGAAAGCGCCAAATAGGTATTCTGAGAAACGTATAACGCAAGAAATATGGTTTTACGATTTGAAGTCGCCAAATAGGTGTTCTGGAAAACGCATATCGCTTAAAATTGGCGACTTCAACTAGCATGTACATATATATTGAAGTTAACTGATTGAATTTACTAAATTTTAAGTTACAAAAAGCAATAAAATTATTCACTGTTAAAATTTAATATGTTTTCTTTTTATTTCAATAAAAAGTTTAAAGAATTTTACACATTTTCATTAAGAAAACTAAATTGAAAAATTTTTCTATTTGTTGTCAAATATTTTTTCGTTTTATATTACTACCACATACATATATACGTATGTAAAACACATGTTGTATTTTTCGGAAAAAACTCCTAAACGCCAGTAAAACGCGCGTTCCTCAGAACACCTAAAAATCAATTAAGCGTTTTTCAAAACGAATTGCGGTTTCAGAACGCGCGCTCTCGGAACATGGATGCATAGCTGATATAAAATCTGAAAATTGACTTGACTTGTTCTAAAAGTTATCTTCTTATAGACCAACTTAAATTAGAGCGTAAAGCGCAACGTACGCGATAAGGAAAGACTTAAATAAGCTATGAAGAGTAACGTTCACTAACACTCTTGCCAAACCCAGTAAATAATAAATAGATATGAAATCGCGGAAATTGACCAAAAAGGAGCAGAAGTATAGGTTTAAACACATAGACGACAGCAGACAGCAAGCAGCAATCTGTCAAAAATAAAATACATGTGCTTAAATGCACACGATTATTTTAACGACATCACAGCAGCACGACTTCACAACAGCATTTGCTGCTGCTGCCAACTTAGATTAATTTCTATTTTCGTAAGCAGCAAAAATTAAATGCAGTGCTGCCACTATAAATATAAATTGGCAGCAATAAAAACTAAAATTTGTTTGAAATATTTAATAGAAATAAACATCACATAAATAAAATAAACAAATAAGTTGATTAGTTTTTACGGTTTTACGTGATATTATTACGTTTTCAGTCAGTAATTTTAATTTTATTCATGAAAAATATATAGGTGCACCTCTGAAATTTGCATGGTTTAAATACACCTAGTGCTGCTGCTGTCTTTAAAATAATTATGTTGCTGACGAGACGGCAGCATTTGAAGCTAACTTCATTTGTGCTTGTGAAGTCTGCTGTAGTCAAAGTGTTTAGACCTTATGATTACTAATCACCACAAAAACGGTGTAGTGTGGGAATCAGTATATTTCATACAAATTTTCTATACGTATCACTCAATCGTGTCCCATAAACATAACAACTGTAACGAAGTGATCTTTACTGAGTAAAGAGTAAACTTTACTCTCCACGTTATTTGGGTTTATCTTATTTATTTTATATGTATGTACGAGGGCGGTTCGGAAACTTCTTAGCCTATCCATGAAAGAGAATAGTTAGTTTTTCAAAAATGTTTTTTTTTTTTCAATATAATTCCTGAAACTTCAATACACTTAGTCCAATGCTTTTCTAGCAATTCTAACCCTTGATTAAAATAGTTTTCCTGAAGGTCTTCAAAATAGTGGTTTACAACTGTAATTGCATCTTCGTTTGAGGTAAAACGCTTGCCAGCAAGGATTTTTTTTTTAAATTTGGGAAAAGGTAAATCTCACTGAGAGCTAAATCAGGAGAATAAGGTGGGTGATCAAGCAACTGGTACTTTAATTCGTTGATTTTAGCCATTGTTAAAACACTCTTGTGCGCTGCTGCATTGTCTTGATGAAAAATTATTTTTTCGTGTTGTAAGCCAGGACGTTTTTCTCGAATTTGTACATTTAATTGATCCAAAAGGTTGCAATAGTACTCTGAATTTATTGTTTTGCCCTTTTGCAGATAGTCAATTAATAAAATACCTTTGAAGTCCCAAAAAAACCGTTGCCATAACCTTACCAGCCGATTGAATTGTTTTTGGCTTCTTTGGGGGACTTCGTCCAGCTTCAGTCCAGTTTTTGGATTGTTCTTTTGTCTCTGGAATATAGCGGTGGATCCATGTCTCATCAACAGTTATGAAACCACCCTTTTATTTCGCTTAAAAATATCCAAACAAGCTTGAGAAATATTCATTCTTATACGTTTTTGGTCGGCTGTTAACAAATGCGGCACCCATCTTGCAGAAAGCTTTTTCATCTATACGAGTAGTTCTTCATGCAAAATTAAATGGACTCGACCATTTGAGATGCCCATGATATTCGCTATTTCACGCACGCACTTTTATTCGTCGATCATTTAATATCACCATAACCATATCATGGACTTTGGCTACAATTTCTGTTGTTGTTGCTGTTTTTGGACGTCCACTACGTGCTTCATCTTCAATGCTTGTACGATCACGTTTAAATTCAGCAACCCAATTTTTTACTGCACTTTCACCTAAGACATTCACCACATCATTATGAATTTCTTGTCCCGATAAACCTTTTTTATGGAAATATTTAATGACACCACGCATTTCTAATTTTTCCATTGTAAAAACATCGCGAATGCGTCTTTTGTGAACACCTGTTTCTATATGAAGGAGCTACCAGATCGAAACAAAATTTAACGTGTGCTCATAGCAGAGATAGGAGTTTCCAAAACACTTAACTTTTTTCTGTTTATACCGCGCTTTTTGTGCTAGGCTAAGAAGTTTCCGAACCCTCGTATGTGCATGAAATTTTTCGACAAACATATTAATTTATTGACGTTTTCTTGCTTTATACTTTTTAAATTAGATTTTTTAGTTTTTGTACATTTGTATATCGGATTTTAGTTTAAGTTTTTTCCTTTCTTAAGTTTTCCTAAGATTGGTCGATATTTTGTTCCATACATAATTGAACCATACCAATATTATCATAATAAAAAGAAATGGCAATAGTTCCTAAATAATTTGTGTTTATTTCAAAATCAACATCGGCCCTTAAAATGAAACCACCCTTTATAAGGCAAGTGGTTTTAAATCGACCGTTCTGTTTATTAAACAACAGGCCTGACACTTTCATATTCATTTCATTTCTATGCTCGTTTTCAGAGACAATAAGAAACTTGCTTTCTTATTGGATGCCAAGACTATTTGCGTGGTCGACTTAATAAGCCAAATGATAATTGGCCAAGTTAGCCATGAGACTAAAATTGACTGGATGGAATTAAGTGAAACTGCTCATAAATTATTGTTTCGTGATAAGAAAATGCGTTTGATTTTAATTGATATATATTCCGGAAAAAAGCAGACTTTGCTGAGCAATATTTCTTTTGTTCAATGGGTGCCGCAGAGTGATGTAGTTGTAGCACAGAGTAATAATAATCTGGCTATTTGGTATAATATCGATTTACCTGAACATTTGACGTTAATGCCTATAAGGGGAGAGGTTATGGAAGTTGTTAGAGAAGCGGTGAGTAATTTGTCGCGTGTGATAATTTATCCTTTTAACAAACTTTCTTTATCTTTAACTAGGGGCATACAACGGTTTGTTCCCAAGAAGGACCCACAGAACACAGTTACCAATTGGATGAAGGGCTGGTTGAATTCGGTACTGCCGTTAATGACAGTGATTTTGGCAGGGCTATACATTTCCTCGAAACGTTAGGCGACAAGCCAGCCGCTAAAGCTATGTGGCATAATTTAGCTATAATTTCCATGGAAGATGGTAACTTGCGTGTGGCTCAGCGTTGCAATGCTGCCTTGGGTAATGTTTCCAAGGCATTTTATCTGAACGAAATGATACAGCAAGCCGATAAGTACGAAGAAGCCACACTTTCGCCTGGTATTCTATGTCCTGAAGTACGCGCTAAATTGGCTTTGCTCTCTTCTGATCTCAGATCCGCAGAGAGAATTTATCTTGAGCAGGGAGATATTGAAGCGGCTTTAGAAATGTATAAGAAATTGCGTATGTGGGATGATGCCGTCATATTGGCAGAGAGGCGAAATTACCTGGGCTTGCAGCGATTGAAAGATGAACAAATGTCTTTTCTGCTTTCGACCGGCCAAGAAGAGAAGGCTGGTCAAGTTCTTGAAGAACAGGGGGAAGTAGAGAAAGCTATGACTTTATTTCTAAAAGCAAATAAGCCAGCTAGAGCGGCTAGACTAGCCTTGAAGGTAGCACATTTAATGGATGACCATGCTCTCATGATGAAAGTCACCGAGGGCTTGGTAAATTGTGGTACGTTGACAAAAATATATATTTTATTTGTCTTATATATCTAAATTACCTATAAACTATAAATCATTTTGATTTTTCAGAACTTTATGAAATGGCAGGCGATATAGCCTACCGCCTATCGCGACCCGAGGCCGCTTTGACTTTGTATCGCAAAGGCGGCGCTTATGCCAGAGCGTTGGACTTGGCTCGACAAATTTCACCCGATGAAGTCACTGCTCTGGAGGAAGAGTGGGGTGATTGGTTGGTAGGTCGCAAACAATTAGATGCTTCCATAAATCATTATATCGAGGCAGGAGCTACTCGAAAAGCTTTAGATGCAGCTGTCGGTGCCAAACAATGGCGCAAGGCTGTGCAAATTGCCAAAGTATTAGATGAGCCGGAAGAAATTCAGCGTTATGCATTGGATCTATCCAAACATTTAGCATTTTCTGGTGATATGGATGGGGCAGAGGATTTGCTAGTTAGGGCAAATCTATTTAAGGAAGCCATAGAGCTCTTAAATCGCCATGGTAAATGGGAAAGGGCTTATGCGGTGGGAGAAAAATACTTGAAATCTGAAGAAATGCGTGATTTGTTCGTAAACCTGGCAGCAGGTTTGGAAGAGCAGGCCAAATATCGTGATGCCGAAAAGGTGTTATTGGCCGTAAATGAACCCGATTTGGCTATAGCCATGTATAAACGTAGAGAGCTTTACGATTCTATGATACGTTTGGTGGAACGTTATCACAAAGACTTGCTGGAAAGTACACACCAGCATTTGGGTCGTACCCTCGAATCAAAGGGAAAATTTAAAAATGCTGAAGTTCATTATTTGGCAGCGAGTGATTGGAAATCTGTAGTACATATGTATTGTACTGCGGGTCGTTGGGAAGACGGCTACCGGGTGGCTAAACAAAAGGGTACTGATGGTGCCAGCAACCAGGTGGCTTATATGTGGGCTAAATCCATGCCCGTGGAAAGTGCTGTTAGACTTTTGACGAAACTAGGGCTTTTAGATGTAGCTGTGGGGTTTGCTTGTGATTCTGGACAATTCGATTTCGCGATGGATCTTTGCCGTTTTGCTGGTAAATCCACTGATGAAGTCCATCTTAAGATCGCCATGTCTCTGGAAGATGAGGGTAAATTCGAACTAGCCGAAGCGGAATTTATCAAAGCAAATAAGCCTAGAGAAGCCATATTAATGTACACACATGCTGGAGATTGGAAAGCAGCCTTAAATGTGGCCGAAACACATCTACCTGATGCTGTTACGGAAATTCTTATCAGCCAGGCCAATGCTGCTTTGGAAGTTCGCAATTTTGCCGATTATGAATCTTTGCTGCTAAGAGCTCAGAGACCCGATTTAATAATAGACTACTACAAAAACGAGAGCATGTTTGATGAAGCCATACGAATATCTCAGGATCATTTGCCATCTGCTCTTAACGATTTGAGACGCTTGCAGGCTCAAGAGCAAAGACGCTCAGGTAGTGGCCAAACTCATGACTCAAGGACTTATTTGCAGAAAGCGGCGGAATTTGCTAGAAAAGAAGATTTTCGCAAAGCAGCCGAATGCTTGATGCAAATAGATTCCACAAATGCTGATGATGCAGCCACCATTGAAAGAGCTCTGTTGAGAGCGGCTGAAATATGCAATCAATTTCTAGAAGGCCAAGACGCCACGGAAGTTGCAAATCAATTGGCTCCCCGTTTGTTGCAAATAAAACAAGTTGGTCCAGCAGCGCAGTTGTATCTAGCAGCTGATATGCCAAAAGAAGCTGTCGATGTTTTCATAGCAGCCGAACAGTGGTCCAAGGCCAGGCGTTTGGCCAAAGAACTAGATCCCGAGTTAAAAGCTTACGTAGAAATTCAACAAAAAACACGTTTAAAAAGTGAAGGCAACGTAGAACAATTATCTGATATAGGTAATAAAAATGCGAGCTATAGTTATCTTACTATACATATCTCTTTCTTATTTCCACAACGTTATAACTCAAAAAAACTTGTTCAGAGAAAAATTAAATTTTAATTTTTTTATTAAAATACCTCCTAAAATAAGCAGCTTAAAAGCTATTTTTATGATTCTCTTACACAATATAAAGGATAGTCCTTTTAACAATTCTGCATTGCTAACTCTTCTATTTTGAGCTATGACGTTGTTACATCAAATGGACGATGTGTACTGACAATTGATTTTCAGATGTTATTAGCGCTTTGGATATGTTGGCTGAGCAAGGTCAATGGCAACGCTGCCTTGATAAGGCAAAGCAGATAAGTTCACCAGTTTTGCAGAAATATGTTGCTTTGTATGCTGCCCAGTTGATCCGAGATGGCGATTGCATATCTGCTTTGGAATTATATAACAATTATGGAGCACCTCCCATTGAGGCAAATTTCAATATTTATACTCGTATTGCTTTGGATTTCTTTACACTGAGAGAAGAACTATTAATGGATGGTTTATGGAGAAAGTTAAGAGATTTTCTCTTTAAATTATTGCAGGTAAGACCATATTTCAATGGTTTATTTCCAAACCGGAAAAATATTAATATCAACGCTTGCCATTTTAAATAATATTTTTTATATAAGTTTTATAATTTCATACTTAATTGTTTTGTTTTTCAGTCACTTAAATCTTCGGATAACTCACAAGTGTCCATAGTCGATAATGTGGAACAGTATTTATTAATTTCCCATTACTATTGCACCAGAAGTGCTTGTCGACAGGTACAGTCCTTGCAGCCAATAGCAGTTAGAATTTCTATAGCCCTACTTCGATATACGGATATAATACCTGTAGACAAGGGATTCTATGAAGCCGGTATAGACTTACGTAATGCTGGCAGGGAAGCCGAAGCTTTTGTTATGCTCAATCATTATCTAGATGTTTGTGAGGCCATTGAAGAGGGTACAGGCAATTTAGTGGATCATAGCGATTTGACAGCAACCGATTTCCCCAGCTCAGTACCAATTCCAGAAGAAATACATTTAAAAAATAATCCCGATCTTCATGAAGAAATCAGAGAATGGGTATTGGCTGTAAGTATGGATCAACAAGTGGATCAGGTTCTGCCAACTGACGAACGTGGCTTATACGAATCCAGTTTGGGTTTAAATGATGTGGCTTGCATTTTAAGTGCTTATCCTATAAAAGGTCGTCAGCCAGTGACATTTCAATCTTCAATACGTCAAGCAAATCGTGATGTATGGAGTAAGTTTTCAGTTGCTGTGAAATTATCACCAAATAGTGAAGTAAGCGATATTATACAGTTCACTGAAAAATGGAATGGTTTGGCAAATTTTGTTATGCACTAGTAAAATGTAAAACTCTACGAGCCAACCACTGAAGTCGGTTATTTTGAAAAACAACTTAAATTTGTACATCCCTTATAATGTTTTTTTTTTTTTTTTTTTTTTTTTTTTTTTTTGTGAACTATACTCTAAACTAGCACTAGTTTAAGTTAACCCAGCTTTGAATGGTTGCCTTATTGAATATATAAGTTAAATAGTACCACCCATCACCAGATCTTGTTTTGTAATTTACTATGATGGATGCTGCCCTAATATGATCTGCTGCTTAATGCTGTAATGCTGCGTTACAAACATACACACTTTAATATTCGCACATTATTACTTTTATAATGATAATAAAAATATTTCGACAAACCACATAGCAACAGCGAATCACTTAAGTTCTAAAATAATTACAATACCTGTAAAACGGTTGACATATGCACGCACATACATAGCTACAAAGAAATTGTTCAGCTGAATTCTATGGCATATTCACAAACTGATGAACATACTTTTTTACAAACGGTACCCGACATTGAAACACATACATATTATGCTTGGGTTTTGGCTTAGCAATCAGTAAAAAGGGAGACATTGTACGATTAAGATCGTTGTAAATAAAAATAAATATAATTTAAAAAAGGAATAGTTTTAATTGGCGCCCAACTAGAAGGCTGAAGAACCTACAAGTGCTAAAAGGACATGCGAATCCTAAAAGGACAAAGGAATACTCCCTGCCTTCAATTTTAATTTAATAAATTAAAAGAAAAACTTTAAATCCGGTGTGGAAAGCTTATTTGGTTTTTGAAATCCTACAGATTATAAAAGGACATAAGAATCCTGAAAGGACAAAGGAAACCCGATGCTCTTCAGTTTAAATATTAGTAAATTTCAAAAGTGTAAGTGGTTATTTAAAAAATTTTCAAAGTGGATATTATATCAAAATTAATTGTTAGTAATACGTGTTATATTTTAAAACATACTAAAAAATTTTAAGTTGGAACTTTGTGTGCAAAATTTATTTTGTTTTTTTGATTCGGAAAAAATTGAAAAATATTTTCTTAAACTGAATCAAATATTCGATATAAAATAATTTTTATTTTCAATAGAAAAGGTGTTTAAAATTTCAAGCAAATATTAGCGAAAGCATCGTGCTGCTTTATTGATTTTCTAGCATACTTTATCTGGATTAAAAAATAATATTAAAACTAAAATACGATAAAGCTTGTTTTCTAAAACGACTATTGTTTTTGGCATACGTTTTGCTTAAGTACATTAAAAAAATTGTGTATTTGTTATTAAGTTTTATCTACCAAGTCTTTTGAAAAAAATAATTGTAGTCTTATAAAATGTTTCTTAATAGAGATCAGGTATTAGAAATCGTAAATGAGAAAAATGAACAGGCGAGGCAACAGTTAGCCGAAGAGCTAAATCGCCTGACATTAGCAATTAACCAATTGCAACCACGTGGCGTTGAACAATATTCGCCTGTCTCGATTAACCCATTAGTTGTAGAAAATAATTCAAGTCTAGACTTGATAAAGTCTCTTCCCGAATTCAGTGGTGATTCTATTTCTTATCCAGCTTGGCGAAGTGCAGCCGAGTTTGCCATTAAATATTATACAGAGGGTTCGGAGAAGTATTACATTGCCATGGGTATATTTCGAAGTAAAATTATAGGTTCTGCAAACGCTACACTTGCGTCCTTTAACACAGTGCTTAATTTTAGGGCAATTATAGCTAGGTTAGACCAAGAATATGCCGATAAGACACCGTTATATGTACTGGAGAATGAGCTCAGTATTCTTAGACAGGATAATCATTCCATCACTGAGTACTACAATAGGGTAGATAAGAAGCTATGTCTTATAATAAATAAACAAATCATGACATATGGCGGAAATATGGATATCATTGCAACGTTAAATGAACGCGCTAGAGAGAACGCTTTACGCGTGTTCATATCTGGACTTCGTCGCCCATTGTGCGATATACTTTTTTCAGCAAGGCCCAATGATCTTCAAACTGCTCTTGCAGTTGCTCAAGAGCTCCAAGCAAACCACAAACGATACGATTTTGCGGAGGCCTTTGCGGTTGGGAATACTTTTAAGCCCAATCGGCCAATTATGTCTCAATACAAACAAATAGAGCGCAATAACCAACCTAATGTGAGTGTGCCTTCCAACCGAAATGCTTTTAATAGATCAACCCCAATGGAAGTTGATAACAATACAAGTTATTTCAGGCAGCGTAATAACTTTCAAAACCGACACACTTCATATCAACAACATATTAGAAACCCAGTCCAACCACATACTACACCGAATTACATTCCTAAACCGCATCATCCGAATCCCAATTTTCCAGTGGCATATAAGCGGAGTCGTGAGCAGTTACATTCCGATCGCTCACCTTTTCAGAAACTACAAAGGGTCAATTATATGCCGGAAGAATTAGAAACACATTCAAATGAAGGGGAACATCTAAGTCGGGATATTGACGCTGATAATGAATATTATTATGAAGGCGCTCAAAGTAACAATTATGACTACAATGACGACGTTGTAGCTGAATACGGTGATGAAATTAATTTTTTAAACTAAGATCGCTCCTACCGTTTATTACGAAAAAGTGCAAAAACGGTCAGGAGCTTCGCATTTTAATTGATACTGGGACATCAAAAAATTATATAAAGCATTTTTCATTTCTTCAAGGAATTAGGCTTTTATATAAACCTTTCAATTTAAAGTCAATTAACGGTAAAAATGTAATAGAAGAAAAATGCTTAATTAATGTGTTGGACAATACCTCAACGTTCTTTCTGCTTCCAAGCTTAAGCACGTTCGACGGTATTATAGGTTATGATTTTCTTAGGCAGATTAACGCGAAAATTGATACTGATAGAGGGTATTTATTTTACCGAAACGGTAAAGTAAAATTACAACATCTTTCATGTGATCAAGTAAATCTAATTACAATAGAGGAGGATACGGTTCCAGACAAATTTCAAGCACAATTTCGACGGATAATTAATAAGAATATTAATGCTTTTGCTGATCCAAACATAGCTCTGCCATATAACACGACTGTTAAAGGTCGAATTCGGACAAATACAGACGAGCCGATATATAGCAGAAGTTATCCCTATCCTATTTCCGTGGCTCCATTTATCAACAATGAAATAAGAACACTTCTTAAAGAAGGAATAATTAGGGAATCTTGTTCGCCCTATAACTCACCTGTCCATGTAGTCTCTAAGAAGGGTTTCAAAGAAGATGGAAGCCCAAAATTGCGAATGGTGATAGATTTTAGGAAAATTAATGACAGAACAATTCCAGATCGATATCCCATTCCCGATACATCGGTAATCTTGGCTAATTTAGGAAATTCGAAATTCTTTACAACACTAGACCTTAAGTCAGGCTTCCATCAGATCGTTATGTGTGAGGAGGATAGGCAGAAAACGGCGTTCAGTATAAACAACGGAAAGTACGAATTTTGCAGATTACCTTTTGGGTTAAGAAACGCGCCGAGTATTTTTCAAAGGGCGATCGATGATGTTTTACGCGAAGCTATAGGTAAATATTGCCATGTTTATGTCGACGACATAATTATTTACTCTCCAGATGGAGAGTCGCATTTAAAACACATCGATTCCATACTCCAAAAACTTGAGAATGCGGGAATGAGAGTATCATCCGAAAAATCAAAATTTTTTAAAACTCATGTAGAGTTTCTGGGGTTCCTAGTGTCCGAAGCAGGCATTAGAACTTGTCCGGATAAGGTTCATGATATTATTAATTACGAGACCCCACAAACACTTCGAGCCTTACGTTCATTTCTTGGCCTATCCGGATATTATCGGCGCTTCATAAAAGATTACGCTGCAATTGTAAAACCCTTGACTGTTTATCTTCGTGGAGAAAACGGACAAGTAGGTGCGCGTAATTCCAAAAACGTAAAACTCGATCTTAATCCTGAAGCACTTCAAGCTTTTGAGCGTATAAAACGAATACTAGCTTCGGAAGATGTTTTGCTTCAATATCCCGATTACAATCAAGCTTTTGAGCTCACAACAGATGCCTCTTCTACTGCGTTAGGTGCGGTTTTGTCACAAAAGGGTCGCCCAATCACAATGATTTCGCGAACGCTCTCTGCTACCGAACAAAATTATGCTACTAACGAACGTGAGCTACTTGCTATTGTGTGGGCGTTGAGAAAGCTTCGCCATTATTTGTACGGAATTAAAGATATAAAAATTTTTACTGACCACCAGCCACTGATTTTTGCAATGTCAGAGAAAAACCCTAACGCCAAAATGAAAAGATGGCGGGCTTTTATAGAGGAGTTTTCGCCCACTTTTCACTTCAAACCTGGAAAGGATAATATAGTGGCGGATGCACTCTCTAGGCAGTTTTCCCACAACTTAAGCGAAGTCGCATCGGACGAAACTATGCATAGCGAACAATCTCTAAGTAAAGTGATCAAGACAGTAAAATGTCCTATTAACCAATTCAGAAACCAATTAATGGTTTCAAAATCGAATTCTTTTAGCAAGAACACTAAAATTATTTTTGGAAGATTGATTCGTCATACAATCACATTTGACACAGCTGAGAGTCTTCTTCAATGCTTAAAAAGTTGTGTTAATCCTAACGTCACAAACGGAATTTTCTGTGATCTCAGAACATTAGCAGAGATACAGAATGTAATAATACCGTCTTTTCCAGGGATTAAATTTATTCATACTGAGCTTCTCCTGATTGATTTAATTAACAAAGATGATCAAATGGAAGTAATAGCAACGGAGCACAATCGAGCTCATCGTGGCTTACACGAAAACTTTCGCCAAATTACCCGTGAGTATTACTTTCCTGACATAAAGAAATTATTGAAATCAATGATAACAAATTGCAAGATATGTTTAGAGAATAAATACCAACGAAGACCCCCCGATCCTGGAATTGGTAAAACACCAATCCCACAGCTCCCAGGAGAAATTCTCCATATGGATATTTTTATTACCTCAAAACAATTGTTTTTAACGTGCATAGATAAATTTTCTAAGTATGCTATTGTAAAACCTATTATTTCCAGAGCCACGGTTGATATTAAATACGCTATATTAGAAATTTTATTTTATAAAGTCATTGTTTCTGACAATGAAAGGGCCTTTCAGTCAAATGCTATTAAGGTTTTACTAAGAGATAGTTTTTCAATAGATCAATTTTTCGTACCAACTCTTCACAGCGAAAGCAATGGTCAGGTGGAGAGGTTCCATTCCACTTTGTTGGAAATTGCGCGTTGTATTAAAGAGCAGCAAAAGATAGACGATATTATTAGTCTGGTTATTCTAGCAACGCACAAATATAATCGTAGCTACCATTCTGTCATCAATGCTAGACCAACTGATATATTTCACAATTGTGCGTTAGATAAGCTAGATATTATAAGGAAAAAGCTATCTGAAAATCAGGAAAAGACTTTACAAAGAAGCAATCAAGGGCGAATACCTAAGACTTACAATATTGGAGAAAAAGTATTTATAAGACGGAACAAAAGACTTGGAAATAAATTTGATAAGGTATTTGTTGAGAAGATAATTGAAAAAGACCTTGGCACTACAGTCTTGATTGATGGAAGAAAAGTGCATAAAAGCAATCTTCGTTGAAAATATACTACTTAAATTAGTTTTTTTTTCTGGTTAAAGCAATAATAAATATAAATAATAAATCAAAAACACAAAAAAACATATTTAAATAATCCACTTGTTAATTTCTTGAATCGTCACAGAATTATAATTATTTTTTTTTCATTTACTTTTTTTCATTTATTTTTTGTAATTTAATATTCATATTACTTATATTCATAATTGTAATCAGTAACAACTAAGCCAAATCCTTTGCACAATTTAAGCCAAGTCAATATTTTTATGCTGTCAATGAATAGTGAACATCGAAAGAAGAATAAGTAAGCAGTTTACTTTTCGAAACGAGGACGGTTCGTATTTAAGAAGGGGGATAGTTAAATAGTACCACCCATCACCAGATCTTGTTTTGTAATTTACTATGATGGATGCTGCCCTAATATGATCTGCTGCTTAATGCTGTAATGCTGCGTTACAAACATACACACTTTAATATTCGCACATTATTACTTTTATAATGATAATAAAAATATTTCGACAAACCACATAGCAACAGCGAATCACTTAAGTTCTAAAATAATTACAATACCTGTAAAACGGTTGACATATGCACGCACATACATAGCTACAAAGAAATTGTTCAGCTGAATTCTATGGCATATTCACAAACTGATGAACATACTTTTTTACAAACGGTACCCGACATTGAAACACATACATATTATGCTTGGGTTTTGGCTTAGCAATCAGTAAAAAGGGAGACATTGTACGATTAAGATCGTTGTAAATAAAAATAAATATAATTTAAAAAAGGAATAGTTTTAATTTATATATAACGCTTTCTTACAACTTATTAAGAATTTAAATAAAGTCTGACCTTAAAAAATCATGTATGTAGAAGCATTAAAATTTATCGATATATCATTCAATTTTTCTATACCTTTTGGCATGAGGAAAAAAGTTCCACTACGACATAAATAATATTTTGGCTTTTTTTTTTAACTTGGACCAGTACTCAGGGGATGACCCCTACATATGCAGTGCATTGTATCAGAACTAGGAAAATAGGTTGTGAGGAGGGGGAAAAAGGGAGTAGTGTTTTTGAACATTTGATTTGAACCTTCCAACGTTATAACAGACACGAAACACGTCTGCAGGCAACTTGTTCCACAGACGAAGCGTACGGCCAAAAGACGAATTCTCTCTGTAATGCGTAGTACGATTCCTCGGACAATCAACCACAAATGGATGAGCTCTGGACGATGAGCGCGTGCTACGTAAAAATGTGTGCGTTTCGGGAACAAGATCCCTGATCTCGTCAGAGCAAAATACATTGTAGAAGCGATAGAACAGAGTAACGCACCCCACACTGCGTCGATGCTCCAGTGAGTCAATAGAGTTGGATACCCTACTGTCACCGATGAGCTTCTTCGTCCTCTCCTGCACACGAACGAGTAACCCCAAAATAGACTTTGAGGCACCGGTCCAAACATGAGAGTTGTATTCCATTTTCGGTCGGATATAGGTAGTATAAATAGTAAGGAGATCGGATGGCGCGATGTACTACACTGTTTCAAAATGCTTCTTTAGAGATATAAAAAATGTGTTCAGTCCAGCGAACATCACACTGTATATTCGTACCAAGAACATCAAGAGCATCCGATTCCTCAATATTTATACCATCGATGTGTACAGATGAAGCAGCATCTGCGGTCGTTTGTGTGTGTGTTAATAAGCAACATTGGGTCTTACGAGCGTTAAAGGCGACCCTATTTTTACGACCCCACTCGGAGATAAATAGAAGATCACTATTCAGTGAATCACTCATATTTAGCCTCTTAGCAGCGACCTCTGATAGGCTGAGTCTATAACTAAAATAGTACGAGTGGCAAATGCTGCTGTCATCCGCGAAAGGGTGGATAGGGTTGGAAGTTTGATAGAGAAGGTCATTCAGCAAAATAAAAAATAGAGTAGGAGAGAGAACGGAGCCTTGTGGTACCCCTGAATTAATCTTGAACTCGTTTGATGAGATATAGTGCGGTCTCTGAGAAAGCTCGATATAAACTGAGAGAAGTCATCATTGACGCCAAAAGCAGTAAGTTTTGCCAGTAATGCAGCATGCCACACTCTGTCAAATGCTTTGGAGATATCGGGAGCTACCACTTCACTTTCGCCGAAATCTTGGATTGACTGGCACCATTTCTCAGAGAGATATGCCAGAAGATCTCCAGTAGAACGACTCTTACGAAATCCATATTGACAATCACAAAGTAATTTATGCGACTCTAGATACCTTACAAGATGGTAATTGGCCATACTTTCCAGCGCAGAAAGCGCAGAGCAAATTGCAATTGGGTGGTAATTTTCAGGGTTATTTGCCTCACCCTTTTTGGGAACTGGCGTTACATTAGCAACTTTCCAGCATGATGGGAACTCACCAGCATGGTAAAGTATGCTGAAGAAGCGTGCTAATGGACGCGCAAGCGCTGAAGAACACTGCTTCAAGACCAGTGCTGGAATGCCATCCGGTCCAGGAGTCTTATTTATGTCGAGGTCTGTCAAAACCCTTTTAACTGCTCGAGACCGGAAGAATATCTTTGGCATAGTTACAGATACTCTTTCGAGCTCGGGGAGTGGTTGACTGCTTTCCGACAAGTAAGGATTGCTTGCAAAAATTTCAGCCAACAGGTTAGCCTTGTCAACCGGGTCGGTGAATACTTGGTCATTCATTAAAAGAGTTGGAATTGATGAACTAGCATTGTTCTTTACTCTTTTAACGAATGACCAAAAGGTCTTACTGCCCCGGGGAGCTGTAAGGACCTTGGAACGAAGACGCTGTTCGTGAAGAAACTTTTCACGCCTAAGTACCTTGGGGCCTTGGCTGAATCTAAAATAACTTTCACAATAGTAACCTCAATGTATAGTATATAAATAACAAATTTAAACTTAATATGATGTTTTAATTTTGGAGAATTTTGGGGCTTAGTGCTGGGATTGTGATTCGGGTTTGGACGGGTGTAAATGCTGATGTAGGTATGAGGGCATAGTGGACTCTATTCTGTGAACCACAAAATTTCTTAAATTGTATACACAATTTCTTGCGATTTAGGGATATTATATATGATGTGAAGTTATTAGGGATAAGCTCAAATTAGTGAGGGTTGAGAATATTATTCACATATACAAACGTTAGCTGACCCATGAATCGATAGAATGGTGAAAGAAAAAAGTTCCTAAGTCAAATGGTTTTCTCAGAAAAGGTATTTCAACGGCGGACAGACGGACATCGCTTAATCGACTTTTCTATCAAAACTGATGCGGAATATACAGTGCCGTGCAAAACTAAAGCAACAAATTTTATTAATGCGAAAAAACTTGTTTATTATTTTGAGGTCTCTGTGAAAAGCTGTGCAAAACCAATGCAACACATTAATATTTTGTGTATGTGCCCTTTATTTCCGATAAACTCTGCACATTTGCGTGCCATAGAATCAATGATAAAATCGAGCACAGTCTGCCGAATACAATTCCACTCATTTTCTAGACTTTGGAATAGTTCGTTTTCAATGGGATTCAAGGCGGGCGATTGTGCCGGCCAACCGAGAACTTCAATCCCATTCGCTTCTATGAACCCCTTGATCAACCTCGATATGTGTTTCGGATCAGTATCGTGTTGAAACACCCAACGAAGAGGCATATTCCACTCAGAAATTCATTTCAAGAACTTCTTTATACTTGATACGATCCATTTTACCGTCAATTACACCATCACGCTGCCACCCCCGTGCCGTTAGCCAGGCAAGCGTCGTAATGTGGACATACCATTTAAGTTTATTAAGTTTTATTTAGACTCGTCGCTAAAAAGTATTGTTTTCTATTCTTGAACGGCCCAATTCAGGCGTATTTTAGCAAACTTTAATGTAAATAATTAAAATTGCACAAAACTAAACAAAAATCAAGTAGTTAGATAAATAAGTACCTTTTTTGAATATATGGCTTGGCAATGTTTTTTTTTGCCAGTCTGTAACTTTTTAAATTATTTTCTATTGCACGTCTACGAATTGTACTGTCGTTCACATTTAACTTAAGTATTTTAACAACTTCATTGAAAGTAGCAAACGATTTTTTTTTTTAAATGCCCGCTCGGAAGTTTTTCGTGGACGTCCTCCTGAATGAGTTGCAGTAAGATTTCTTGTCGTTTTATACTTATTAAATAATCTTCAAATAATAGACCTGTTAATCAGGCCTGTTCTAAAAACCACATGATTTCAAAGCACATGCCGTTTCAAAAGCACAAATGTGATTTGTGCCTGTTCTGCAAATCACAATTTTTTGTGACTTTCCATGTGATTTCTACTCTTCTGAAACACAAAAAAACAGCTGTTTTTTGCTTCAATTTATTGATATTCTTATTTTCAGGTTGAATTTTTTTATTCGCGGTACTATTTGCAAAATAAGTTTAATTTCTTCTAACGAGTATAGAAGTTAAAATAAAATAAACCAAATCACAAAATAATACAACAAATCTTGCAACAAAATAAGCGTACCTAGTTTTTTCTTAATTTAGTGAATTATTTCGCATAAAATAAGTGATTTTACTTAAATAATCAATAGAAAACACATTAAGTTATTCATTAATGTAATAAATTATAAAAATTGGGATGTGATTTCAAATTGATTGCAAGTTAGCTAACCGATTTAAAATCACAAAAATCAAAAATATTTTGTGTGCAGAACACCTTTTTTGTGATTTCAAATCACTTTCACAAAAAGTGATTTGCAGAACAGCCCTGAATATTACACTTTCTACCAACCGAATCTTGCTTTTCTTCTTTTTCGAGATCTTTAATTATTAGAGATTTTAAGGTTTGGCAATATTTATCTCTGGCCGTTGAAATAAGTTACACCAGTGGCATACTCGCAGAGAAACCAATTTAAAAACTGATTTATAAAATACTTAAACCACTTAGTGCTAGTTTACACTGGAAAAGTTCGGTTATTTTTGAAAAAAATAAATGTTTCCAAAATATTTTACAACTTATTGCTTTTGTTTTGCACACCCCTTTTTTGACCTTTGGAAATTTTTGGTGGATATTTTAAAAAGAGTAGCAATTTTTTGTTTAAACTGCAGCTCTTTTTTATTACCCATTATAGTAGTAGAGAAACGTATACAAACACTTATTTTTTTAATGAAAGATTGTATATATAAACTCAAATATGAAGTTTGTTAATTGTGTTTTGCACGACACTGTATGTATATATAGGGTGTTTTTTTAAGCTAGATAGAACTTTAAATTGTAAAAAGTAACACAAAAAATTAAATTTTGATGAAACATTTTTTTTATTTGTTTCAGTATACTCTGACAAATCATCATGAATAGACTCACGCTTGAACAACGCTACGAAATTGGGCTCTAGAGCAGTTGGCAACTGACCCGTTGTTTTATCGCAAAATTGTGTTCAGCGATGAGGCGAATTTTTGGCTTAACGGGTTTGTTAATAAGCAAAATTGCCGCATATGGAGTGAGACCAATCCACAAGAGACCCTACAGACTCCATTACATCCAGAAAAATGCACTGTTTGGTGCGGTTTTCATGCTGGTGGCATCATCGGACCTTATTTCTTCAAAAATGAGGCCGGAGCTCGCGTTACGGTCAATGGAGATCGTTACCGCACCATGATCAATGATTTTTTGTTTGAAAATATGGATGACATTGATCCGGAGGAGATGTGGTTTCAACAGGATGGCGCTACGTGCCATACGGCGAACGCAACCATCGACTTACTGAAATCAAAATTTGGCGATAAGTTGATTTCGAGAAATGGACCTGTCAATTGGCCTCCAAGGTCGTGCGATTTGACACCTCTCGATTATTTCCTGTGGGGCTACGTGAAGTCACTGGTTTATGCTGATAAACCAGCAACAATTGACGCCTTGGAGGCCAGCATTGTTCGTGTTGTTCGTGACGTACGGCCAGCAGTGCTCGAAAAAGTGGCCCAAAATTGGACGTCCAGAATGCGCTTCGTCAAGAACAGCCGCGGTGCCCATATGCCCGAAATCATTTTCAAATGTTAATGTCACGTATTGATCTTTCGAATAAAAAAAAATTTTGATTACAATTTAATTTTTTGTGTTATTTTTTACAATTTCAAGTTCTATCGGGCTTAAAAAAACACCCTATACTTCATATGGTCGGAAATGAAAGTTGTGAATATTACAAACTTATATATTTCTATACAAATATTGCAAGTCCACCGAACATTTGGCACGTTTAGGAGCCCTCTGGGAGTAGTTTGTGTGGTTGACCCTAAAATGTTATACACTAATACTCTGTATGTCCCAATTTTCACGAGGCAATTTTAGTTGCGCAATTCGTATCTTATTTTCTTTTAAACTTGCTTTTATGTTCAGACACAGCAATTTTAATTGAGCAACTATCGTTTTCTATTGCTTACACTTTCTTAATCTTGCATGTACTCAGGGCTGGGCAAAATACACAGATTATGTATTTCAAATACAAGATACAAAATACTTTCCAGGAGTGTATTTCAAATACAAGATACAAAATACTTTACAGTAGTGTATTTTAAATACAAGATGCAAAATACTTTCAAGTTGTGTATTTTAAATACAAAATACAACTACAAAATACAAATACATTTTTGTAATTTGGTCTGAGAAAAATGTACCCGTCTGGCTTTAGATACATATTTTATTTTACATATGTACTTAAAGTAAGTTGTATATTCATATTATTGTTCTAAACTTGCTAAGAAATTAAAGGAACAAACCTAATATTTAGCATTTGATAGATAGTAAATAAAACATTCATTCGGCAAAACAAGTATTTCCTTTAATAAAAACTAGATATTTCAATCAGTTATCTGACAAACAATAATCTTTCTACAGGTGCTGAGGAGCACAAGCTGCTGTCAAATTCTATAAATGCATTTATTTTTGATTCTTGGATAGTTTTCCAGAATAGCAAGCTCCTTGCTTTTATCATTTTGAAAACTGATAAGCTCAAGTTCCAAATTTGATTTACGAGGTTGATCACTGTATTGTCAAAAACAACAATAAAATCTTCATTGGGGGCTATTCTGCGTCGGATCGAAATTTTCTCCGTCTGGCAACTTGAGTATTCTGCGTTTCGATTCCGCTCAGTTTCTTTCGATTGTATGTATTCTGCATTACGATCGGAACTCCGTTTTTTCAGTTGTTTTTTGTTGACGGAGAAGTTTTCGTTATATGTTTTTTAGTTAAAAAATTAAAAAAAATGTAAGTAGAAAATGATATAAAATATTAAGTAACGATTAAAAAAAAGCATTTAAAATTATTTTTTTAGTTAAATTTATTTTTTTTTTTTTTTTAAATTATTAATTTTTGTACCCAAATCTGATGTGTTTTTATGTATTTTGGGTCAAAAACAACAAGACCAGAGCAGTATGAAAAATTGGCGAATTTAATGTCATCTAATGCAGACATTGCATGTGGATATCACCAGCGATCAAAGGAAGAAGTAGCAGTGTTCTGGGAGGAAGTTGCAGGAATCATCAATGCACTTGGCCCTCCAATAAAAAATGCCAGCCTCATTATATCTCATATTGTTCTCCTCTCTGACCAACAATAATGCAGCTGTTATAGAAATTAAAAAATTAAATTATTGATAAAAAAAAATGTAACACAGTGAATTAGTCCCCTACAATTTTTATTAAAGTTTTATTTTGGTATTTCCATATTTAATCACAGCACTGTTAATTTTTTTTTTTTTATTATGTACCTTTATCTTCACAAGATTCTTTGCACTGTAATATATTTATGGACAATTAATTTTAGTTTGTTTTTGTATATATTTCTTTTTTCTTATTAAACTTTATTAAGAACTTATTTTTACTTATGTATACAAACAACTTTTTGTAAAAATGAGTACGGGGGCCAAATCACCGCATACGATATCGAGCAAAATTATCGAAATTTTTCATTTTGGTATCACGGCATACGATATCGAATAAACTGTATTGCAATAATATAAAAAAGTTAAAGGATTTATTTTTTGTATTCCTACTTTTAGGGAACGTATGGTCTTCAATCTATTGCATTTTGTTTAAATTACGATCCAATATGCATCGGTTGCCATAATTTAGATGTATCGTAATGTTATTCGATACGATAGTTAATTCGATATCGTATGCGGTGATTAGACCCCTGATATTTGCACCACTTGCACACAGAAAGTTTACTTTGTAGTTTTGAGTTTGATAGCGGCAAGGGAAAAGACAGTCACTCTGTTTTTTCAAAACCTTGCCACACTGGTGTTAGCTTTTCATGTTCATAAAATGGCACTAAAGCAAAAAGTGTTGCCAAGTTCTAATAAAATCAACGGAATTTACACATTTGGACAAGGTTACAAAGTTTCATTTTATTTTAAATCTTTCAATGGAGTGTTTTTAAGTTTAAACAATTACTTAATAATATAATCAGATTGTGAATTTTAGTTTTCAGAACGCATCGCGCATCCAAAATATTGAAATTAAAATATTTTAGCCAATAAAAAAATAAAATGTTAATACAGATAACGTTGTTTTTTTTAGCAAAAAACTATCTCTGTAATCATGTGTATTTGATATTTTTAGGAAAACTAGTATCATGTTTGGTGTAATTTCTGTGTAAATAATTCATAGAATTCTATAATAAATTTAAAAAATTAATTGTTTTTTTTTTTGTTTCTTTAATGTATATTGAATAAATCGCCTGCTGAGGGTAACGGGGCCAATCCGCCAGTTACATCGGGTAGTTGTGTTAAGTCAGGCAGGTTGGAAAGATGATCTCGAATTTCTTTTTGTACGGCCAAAACTTTTTGTAGTTTCTTTTTGTATTCCTTTAAAGAAAAAAAAAATTATTTTATATTAATTAAATAAATTTAGCAACAAAACGGGAACAGACTGGACCCAAGTGGGCTGGCTTTACAATAGCTGGCAGCCTTTCAAACCAAAAACCTTAAATAAATTTAGACTTCTTGCTTCTAATTTTTCGAATTTTTTTATTTAAATAATTACTTGTTAGTTGAGCTACATGATACAAAAAACAAGATAGCCGCTTCGCTACAAAATTCCAACAATAAAAAAAACAACAGGTATTTTGTTTGTGTATAAAAGCCGAATTCACACTTCAGCTGTCAAAAGTAGCTGATAAAGAACATGTACAAAAATTTAAATGGCGCCCAAGGCGAATTCATTACTAGGTGAACTTAACAGCACACGTGATTATTTTTTGCTTCTCGCGTTTTTTCCAATAAGACTGTTTATTTCTTTTCGTTTGTTTACAAAATTTTTAGCGCCATTTTAATTTGAAGATGTGTTTGTATGATTTAGGGCAATTTCAAGAAATTTGTGTGAATTTAAAAGTGAAAAACTAATATAAGCTGTGATTTTAATTACAAACAATTATAAAAGTTTATATTTAAAGTTTATATAAAATATTTTCCTAGCTGAACAATCTTAGGCGAATTTAGATTTTGACATTCACGATATGTTTTACAATAACAAAATACATAGTACTGAATTCGCCTTTCCGCTTGCATTGCAGCTGTATAAATCCGCCTTGATGGCGCCGAAAAACGTAAACAAAACTTGACAGAAGAAATGCCGCCATATTAACCGAATTCGCCGATGCATCCACCTAATAAAGAATTCGCCTTGGTTGGACTAGTGGTATACTTATAAAAATTATCGTTCTTTACCCCCCATCTAGATTAGTAATAAATATCTTCGCAATAAAGCAATAACGCCGGCAGAGCAACGGTACAAAACTGCTTATTGCTTTGCTTATGTCAAAGGTATGGGAACACGTATTTATGACAACTCATAATAACAAAAAAAAAAAAAACCCCCGCGTAATAAGCAAAGTTCAAAGTTCAGCGCAATAAGCAAAATTTTATTGCAAAAAAATTTGCAAAATAAGTTAAAGTTTTATTTTATCTGATTTTTAAGGCAGGGACACATAGAAACCGTCGTACTTTGTCCGTCTCCTTTTTAACTGTCATCAACGATCAGTACTTTGTTAACGGATATAAAATCAACTGCATTTTACTTTGATTTTATTAAAATCTTTGAATTTATTTTTCAGACACAGCACAAAAAATCTAACACAGTTTTTTTTATTTATTTAATTTTTGAACGAAAAATTAAATCAAAATATGCAAAAAATATTACCAGGTAGCTGTCAAAGTTCTCAACGTACGTTAAAAGTTGAAAGTTGCTGAACCTTAATACTTTGCGTTGACGGAGAAGTACGGACTGTGACAAAGCTCATAAGACTACATGTATTTCAACTCAGTTGTTCGTTGAAAAAGGCAACGTATAATGTACGACCGATTCTATGTGCCCCGGCCTTTAAAGTCCTAAAGACGAGAAAGCTGTTTGTACATCGTGATTACTTTGCAAACACCCTCAATGCACTAATTCATTTAAAAAAACACTTTATTTTAAGTAATAAGAATTCAATTCATAATTTTTGCAAAAGAAAAATTTACTAAAATTATTCACAAGCAGAATGTTTCAAAAATTCTTCAAAGTAAAGCTCAAATGGCAATTAATTTTGACGTTTTGTGTCTGCAATAATTGTTAACGAAAATTCACTGACAATTATTGCAGCAATAATTGCAACCACTAGCAATAAGCTGTCTTCACTGGCAATAACACAATTTTGACTTTTGCTGTATTAAATGTTAACATATTTATTGCTAATCTAGACGGGGGATAAATAACATATACAAAAATTTAAATGGCACCGAAAAAGGTAAACAAAACTTGACAGAGGAAGTGCCACCATATTAACCGAATTCGCCTGAATTCGCCGATGCATCCACCTAATACTGAATTCGTCTTGGTTGAGCTAGTGGTATACATGATACAAAAAACAAGATAGACGCTTTGCTACAACAATAAAAAAAACAACAGGTATTTTGTTTGTGTAAAAAGGCGAATTCACACTTAAGCTGTCAAAAATAGTTCATAAAGAACATGTACAAAAATTTAAATGGCGCTGAAAAAGGTAAACAAAACATCAGTAGACTTTGGAAATTTTTGAAAGATATTCTCAAACATTCAACTTTATATCCCAACAATCCAGATAAATTGCTGAGAATTTAAAAAGAAAAAAATGCTCTAATAATATCCGTCAAAACACAAAAAACAAGCTTTTCTATTTATAAACGTCTCTAACATTTCTTTACACCTTTCAAACAAATGAACAACCGTTGGTTGCTACGATGATTAGGGTAGTTCCTATGAAATGTCGACATATAGATAGCTGGGAAACATAGAAAACAAGTTATTTATAATTTTTTATTGTATAAATGTTAGAAGCTTAAATAGCGAATAAAAACTTAATTGTTTGAATTTTTGTTCTCTGCTTTTCGATACTTTCAAAAAGCAAATTGTAGCAACCAACGGTTGTTCATTTGTTTTTGAAATTCGAATGTGACGGCACTAATCACACTAAAGTTCAAGAGCTTAAACAATATCGAGCAAATATCAACCATTGACAAACAGTTTAGTGAAAAACGTGATAAAAATAGAAAATCCATAAAGTATTATCAGGTTATTAACTAATGAAAGAAAAAGTTTGTAGAAGTGATTCTGTAAAACTCAACTAAAGTCTCAAATTCTAATATAAATGATGTAATTGAATAATTTAAAAATTACCTCTAAACGTTTTTCAGCTTGAGCCAATAGTTCTTTTTGTTCAGCTTGATAGTCCCTTAACATTGAAGTTAATTTAGTACGTTCTTCCATTTCGGCTGATAAACGGGAATTATAATCATTTAAAAGTTCCACTGCTTCATTAACCTGAAAAGAGAAAATTTAAAAGTTCATTATTAGTTTTGAAGTAAATTTAAAAAAATCAAGGCGTTAAAATTACTGTAAACCTAAAATAATTTATCAAAGAACTGTGATAGAAGATATCGTATGTGATGTTCGACAGCGCCTGTACTAAGTTGAAAATTTTTGATATGTGTTATAGTAAAACAAAACAAAAAATTAAAGGGAGATTACCAGTAAAATATGTAACTTGTAGTTTTGGTTTAAGAACACTGTTTCAGTTCTTGATAGTGTGTTTGCATATATGTAGGTGTTTTGCTGGAAAACACGTGTTTTATGCAAAACATGTACAAAAATAAACATGTTTTCGCATACATTTTTGAAAAGAGCAATTGGTCAAATAGTTTTTCATATTATGATTTGTTTGTTAGCCCGACGCTTTTTAATGGCGGCAATATTTATTTTAAATACAACATAGCTCTGGTATAACTAAACAACCCTTTGCTTCGCTTTGCGTTGCAGATTCGCTTTGACATATAAGATAAAATATACACTTATATGAAACATGTCACATAAAGTACTTTTAACGCAACGTGAAGCGAAAAGTTGGCAATCCTTATCTTTTTACGCGTTGAAATTTTTTCTAATAGCTCCAAAGCTTTATTGACTAAGAAAACAACTAGAACCTATTTCAGCAGTTCGTCCAATAGTATTTCTAACTTCCATTATCATACGAAATAATTGAATATAAAAATTAACAACCATTTTTTTAGATCAACTAACAAATCGTGAGCGTTGCCAAAGTTTTTATTGTGACATACACTTTTTGCTTTGCAATTTTCTGCCAAAGTTTTAAACTTCACGCAAAGCGACAAAGTTTTATTTGAAACGGTCTTAATCCTTAATTGCAATTAATCACATTTTATTTATTTGAATAACTTCTATGAAAACATAATAACTAGTCAACTGTGGCAAAGGTAAAAGCCGCAAAAAACAAAGTTATATTTCGTTTCGTATTACCTACACTTTCATCCTATTATAACCTATTTTCCTAGTTCCAGTACAATGCACAACATATGTAGGGGTCATCCCCTAAGTACTGGTCTAAGATAACAAAAAAAAAAAAAACTGGAATTGCGTTGTAAGTGTTGAGAATTTGTTTAGGTATTCAAATTTTTATAATGTATGCAGACGGTTGCATACCGTGTAATTCCAGTGCACTAAAATATTTGTACTGTATTTTAATTAATGGCAAACGCTATAAAAAATTGTCTGCTCTATAATTGTCATAAAAAGTTTATGCATCCGGTTACATAAATTTAACTTACCTGAGTGGCCAAATTTTTGGCTGCATCCTTATCTTCTAATTTTGATAAGCAACTAATTTCCGAAATTTCTGTCGGAAGATTAGCAATTCGTTCTCTTACAACTGCATCGCTTGAAGCAGAATTTTCTATGCTTATTAAAGCTTTAATAAGTTCTTCGGGTTCTGGTGGATCACCCAATGGCACATAGGGACTTTTATCACCATCACCATTTAAATCCGATGGGGTAGTTTCTTCCGTATCAGAAGCACGTGATTTCTTCGACTTAGTTTTATGTTCATCATGTTTACGCTTCGAATCACGTTTCTCTTCTACATCTTTAGTAGTAGAAGGTGGAGTTGTAGAGATTTTTCCATGCTCCTTGTTAAGACGATTACGATATTCGGTTATAACTTTTGTCTCATACACACCACGTTCTTCCCAAATATTGAGTATGCGTCCTAAGCTGCCGAAAAGCTTCTCCGACTTGCAAGTTTCCCCAATATGGGAAAATGCTTTTGGCAAGACATTAGCATATTCTTTGCCATATTCAGGACCTTTCTTTTTACTGTTTTGTATAACATCATTAGCCAGATACATGAAAGTTAATTTCTTTGCTTCCGGTACTAGCGAGAATATCGAAATCAATTATTTTTTACACATTTCGTACATGTATGCTTATTTACTTACCATTTTGTAATTCCCTTAGCCAAGTTTTAACAATACTGGCGTGATGTCTACGGTGGTGTATCAGCCACAATGACAAGGTTTGTATACTTTGTTGACTGGAGTTCAATTCAGCCAATTTTTTCAAAAATGCAACTTCAGTAAAAGCCGACATTGTTTAATAAATTGGACAAATATCTAATTACTTTAAGTATTAACTCAACTTTCCATTCAAATTTATTGTACCGCTTACGTAAATTACTTTTAACAACAAATTTGCGACGTCTTAGCTTTTTTTTTTCTTTATTTCTGCTAACTTGCCCAAATGTTTTTGTGGAAAAATTAATTACTGAAAATATACTATCGATATACAAGTCGGTTGTCATACAATTGAACAGCTGTGTAGCAAATGCCACTAATCTATTACAATTGTGTATTAATACAGAGTTGCTCAAATGATTTCATAATACAAAAACCACGGTGGCAGCACTAGAGCAAGGTGCATTCGCATCTAGAAGGTGGCAGCGCTACGACATGTGACAATTTTTTGTTACTGGCAATATAGTAAGCTATGAACGTCAAATGTATTGTTTACATTTTTGAAGGTAAATTTAGTGTTCTATTCTGAATTAAACATATAAAAATTATTTTGTGAAAATAAGAATAATTCAAATAAAAATAATTTATAATTATGAAAAGGTACATTGATAGTTTATTACTACGTTTATACGTGCAGGTTATTTGCGAATAAAAATTTTTTTAAATAACAAAAATTACCGTATAAACAGTAAATAAAATTATTATTTGAGATTAGCTAACTCACGAAAACAATTACTGATTAAAAACTTATTTGCAAATAAGACAAAAAAAAAGTGCCACTTTGTTTCACAATTCCAAAAATTTCGTCAATGTGGCACACATGAAATATAATAAAACCGGATCTCGTTGGCATGTCTGAGGCGTAAATCAAATATAAAGTAGGTCCTAAAATGCTACCTTGAGGAACTCCTGCCTCGATTGGCTGTAAGGGGCTTATAAAATCGCCTTCTCTGATAACAAATTTACGGCCACTTAAATAGCTTTCCAGAAGCTTGTGAGTGTTTGCAGGCAAGTTTAACTTTATTTTGTGCATCAAGCCGTCGTGCCACACTTTATCAAAAGCTTGGGAAATGTCAATGAATAAAGCTGAACAATACTTTTTGTTTTCAAAAGTCTGTCTTATGACGTTGACTAGTCTGTGCGTTTGTTCTATGGTGCCCGAAAGCCAAATTGATGATCAGGAATGCATCCCACATTGTTCAGCATTGGACTCAACTTTGCCATTAACAATTTTTCGAACAATTTTGAAATTGTTGGCAGTAGACTTATTGGTCTGTATGATTCTACCTTAGTGGGATCCTTCCCTGGTTTGGGCATCGTAGTAATCATGGACACCTTCCACTCTGCAGGATAATACTCGAGACGTAAAATAGCGTTAAAAATAAAAAGAAGAATTTTACGAGCTACACGAGGTAGCTGCTCAAGCATTTTACCAGTAATTTTATCAATACCTGGAGCTTTCCTGGGGTTTGTGTTACGAATAACATTTTCAACATCTTGAAAACTAAGTCTCAGAGGCATAGGCGGCCTAACAGCGTATGACGGTAGTTCAGCTGAATTATTCGCTGTATCATTTGTGGTAAAAACATTTCTCAAATGATCGACATACAACATTCCCTTTTCATAATCGCTTCTTGCCCAATCTCCAGTTGAAGTTCGCAAAGGTGGCTTACCTATTACGGGTCTTTTCAGACCTTTTGTCGCTTTCCATAGCGAATAATCGGATTGAGGAGTACCATCAAGACCTTCCAGATAATTTTTGACGGAAGCCATTCTTTGGGATTCAAGCAGATTTCTTAACTGGGTTATGCATTCCCGTAACCTAGCTTTAAGCTGGGGAGACCTGCGAAGTTGCCACTCTCTTCTAACTCTTCTTTTCTCTGACAGAAGATGATCAATTTCAGATGAATAAGTTCTATTGCTCACATTTCTGGATCTTATATGGCTAGTGGTAGCATGTTGTACGGCTTGATTAAGGTGTTCAGAAAATTCGTTAATCGATATATCAATATCCTCAGGCGTTCTCAAGGCAATGTTTTCCGTACAATGAGTACTCAAATATTTTTTATATTTTAACCAATTAACTCGAGAGACGGTCCACGCCAAGTCACAAAACGGGGAACCAACTCCTTGGGGGAACGAAACAGAAACTATAGTTGGTGAGTGATCTGATGACAAGTCTAATGAAGGTTCCACTTGCATCCATTCTGAAGGAAAATTTTTTGTAACTCCAAAATCTATAACGTCTGGGATCTTTCGTTGGTCTGACGGCCAATAAGTGGGGTGTCCACTTGAAATAACACCTAAGCCCATTTTGGAAAAGGTGTCAAAAAGCACACGGCTTTTCGGGGTAATTAAACGTGATCCCCAAAAAGTGTGTTTGGCATTATAGTCGCCAGCCGCTAAAAATCGAGGACCAAGTGATTTGAAAAAATTTGAGTATTGGCTTTCTGTTATTGAAAAGCGTGGCGGTGAGTAGATCGAGGAAATAACGATTTTTTCATGCAAATATTCGATGCATATATTAGTTGCTTGGAGATACTCCTCACATCTCTCGTTCATTAAAAAGTGTTTAATTCTGGATTTTATTAGAATTGCCGATCCTCCGCAAGATCTTCCGCGGGGATCTTTTGTGTCGTACAGTATGTAGCCATTAATTTTGAAAAAACTGTTGGTTGTCAAATGAGTTTCAGCAATCAACATTATATCGATTTGCTTTTCCATAAGGAAGTGCTCAAGTTCATTTTTGTGTTGGCGGATGCCGTTTGCGTTCCAGAAACATATTTTTAACCAACTCATTTTGTTAAAATTGCCTACAAAATAGTGGATTGCATTTTCAGCATTTCCTGCATCATGTTCGTCATGGAAACCGTAAATGTATTTATAGATTGAACAAGAGTCTGCAGAGTTGCCTCAAGATTGCTAAAATTTTGGTCCGAGTTTTGAGGCTTGGGCTCCTGATTCAAATTTGGTTTATCGGATTTTACCACATTCGCATAAGAAATTTGTTTGGGGTTTTGCAAGATTACATGGCTGGTTGACTGGCGTAGCTGGGGAAAATTGTTTGAGGAAGTGGTTTTTGGCTGCTGAGGTGGCATATTTAAAATTGATGTCCTATTTGTCATTGACCGCTTAAAGTGATTGTAGACAGGACAGCCCCTGTAATTTGCAGTATGATTACCTCCACAGTTACTGCACTTTTTAACACTTGCGTCAGCCTTTGGCTTATTGCACTGAGTTGTGCCGTGAAGTTCACCACACACAACGCAAACTGCGGGCAACTTACAATAGGCCTTAGTATGGCCAAATTCTTGGCAGTTAAGGCATTGAACGGGTCCTAGACGCTTATGTGGCTCCTCAACGGTAACCTTACGATGCAAAAGAAATTTAAGGTTATAAATTGGATGAATTTCACCTTTTTTTAGGACAACATCCCTGGGTTCAAGTTCAACCCTAAACATGGGTTGAGGAATTTTTTCACGGTTTCTAATATTAATAACATTTTTTATTTTAAATCCTTTTTCTTCCAGTCCAGTCTTAATGTCATCCGTATCTACACAAGGGTCAACACCTTTAATAACTACCTGAAGGCCTTTAGCACTTTTAAGTTGATAGGTGTAAAAAGATCTTTTCTCCTTCTCCAGAATGTCAGACAACTTTCGGTATTCATTTTCACTGTTTACCTGGATTTTCGTTTCGTTGATGCTGCCATGCTTTACTGATGTAACGTTGAAGGTGTCTTTTCCGATTGCCGTAACAAGTCGTTTCACCAGCTCATTAGAAGTAGGCTCTCTCAAGTAAATTGGTGGCGGTTTGAATGTTCTCTTAGATGTTGTTGGCTCATCTGTTTGGAGTATAGCAAATCTATTACCATCCGTTGCCGAAGTCCTATTGTCATCTTTACAAATTTTGGGTTGGGATGATATTTGAGCTGATTTGGGGCTTCGCTGCCTTTTAACCACGGTTATGTACCTGTCCATGCCTACTTGTGTTTTCGGCTTATTAGCAATAATTAAACTGGAGGATGGTTTATATTCAGTTGTAACAACAATATTTGGCGAACACGATCGCGGGCATTTCCTATCTCTAAGAGACAGGAGATTTTCCAATGATTTTTTCACAGATTCTTCCTCTGAAATCCAAGGATTTTTTCTACCGGAGCTAAGCTCTTTTTCAGAATTACATCTGATAGGTACACATGCAATTAATTGTTTCTATTTTTTTTTATTTACAATTTTATAACGGTAATAAAAAAAAAAAAAAAATGTCAAAAATTTTTTCTTTTAATTAAAATCACTCTGTTCACCTATTACGGTTTTTACTTATTCCCGTTTTATTTTTTTTAACTTTGCGATCAAAAACAAACACGTCTATTCACTATCGAAGCTAAACAACGACTGAAATTGTAAAAAGTAGCACAAAAAATTAAATTTTGATGAAACATTTTTTTTATTTGTTTCAGTATACTCTGACAAATCATCATGAATAGACTCACGCTTGAACAACGCTACGAAATTATCCAAATTTACTTTGAAAATCAGTCGTCGATTTCCCGTTGTTTTATCGCAAAATTGTGTTCAGCGATGAGGCGCATTTTTGGCTTAACGGGTTTGTTAATAAGCAAAATTGCCGCATATGGAGTGAGACCAATCCACAAGAGACCCTACAGACTCCATTACATCCAGAAAAATGCACTGTTTGGTGCGGTTTTCATGCTGGTGGCATCATCGGACCTTATTTCTTCAAAAATGAGGCCGGAGCTCGCGTTACGGTCAATGGAGATCGTTACCGCACCATGATCAATGATTTTTTGTTTGAAAATATGGATGACATTGATCCGGAGGAGATGTGGTTTCAACAGGATGGCGCTACGTGCCATACGGCGAACGCAACCATCGACTTACTGAAATCAAAATTTGGCGATAAGTTGATTTCGAGAAATGGACCTGTCAATTGGCCTCCAAGGTCGTGCGATTTGACACCTCTCGATTATTTCCTGTGGGGCTACGTGAAGTCACTGGTTTATGCTGATAAACCAGCAACAATTGACGCCTTGGAGGCCAGCATTGTTCGTGTTGTTCGTGACATACGGCCAGCAGTGCTCGAAAAAGTGGCCCAAAATTGGACGTCCAGAATGCGCTTCGTCAAGAGCAGCCGCGGTGCCCATATGCCCGAAATCATTTTCAAATGTTAATGTCACGTATTGATCTTTCGAATAAAAAAAAATTTTGATTACAATTTAATTTTTTGTGTTATTTTTTACAATTTCAAGTTCTATCGGGCTTAAAAAAACACCCTATATAATAAAAACCCCATTCTTTGTTTACATTTTTATTTGTATAAACTAGCTGTTTTCATTAACGCATTGATTTTGTTTTTCTATACTGCTTGAACACCTCTTGGCCTAACAAATGTTTTGCCCATTTTGACATACGTCAATTTTGCCATATCTGGTTATATCTGTGATAAAAACTACATACAGAAGCAAATATTCAAAAATTTTTATTTTTAATAATCTTCTCATTAATTTAATTATAAAAAAGCATTTAATTTTTTTATTTTTCTGTTATAATCAAAATGCTTTTTAAACTAACAAGGCTACCAATTATTTATATTTTGAACACATGCCATACTAAAAAAATAAAGCTTTTGCATATACAAGTTGGCACATAAACAGTGAGTTAGTTAATTGCAAATAGTTTTTATTTGTGAATAGGCTACGTATAAACGTAGTATATAATTGTGAAAAAAGTTACAAATATTTTTGACAAGCATAGATAGCTTGCACACATGCCTGTTTTTGTGATATTGTTGTAATTTTGCTCTAGTGCTGCCACCTTATAGACGTTAATGCACCTTGACAGAGACGTAATCACATCCAATTTGCAAGGCGAATTAATATCAGGTAAATGCAAGAGCAATATATACAACACTACAAAAAATAAATCTTTTTCAAATGTTAAGAGAAAAATATAAATACAAAAAGGAATCAAAAAAAAAAATATATATATTAAAAAAATTTACAATAAAAGAAAAACATTTAATTATTTGGTGAAACTTTTAGTTATTTCGTGAAAATTAAAGTCACAGATCATAGAGCTTGGAAAGGTGAAAATGGCCAGCCAGATTGCGGAGGATTCTGTGTGATATCCGGCGCTCAAGATAGAATACATAATTTAAAAAATTGTTTTAAATTTTTTCCCCAATTTTGTTTAATTATGCCATTGAGATCTGAAACAGATAAAAATTTAAAAAAAGTTATCAGCTGCGCTGTCAATTTCACCTGTTATGAATTCGCCTTGGTAATACGAATGAAAATTTTCAAAATTAATTTAAAAAAATAGTGGATTGAAGATTTGAAAAAAAGGTGAAATATGATCAATTAGTTTCTTTTTAATAAGTTTGAAGGAATACTGCGATTGACGACAGATTGACAACGGTTTTTAAAACGCGATTAGAGTGATTGAATAAGAAATGTCATGATATATGAAGTCTCGTAATTCTGCATTGTCAATGGAAAGGGAATTGGCTCTTTGTTAGGAAGAAATTATGGGCTTTTAAGAGGTATGTAATATGTTTTTACTATTAACGGGTTATTATTAGTATAATTTCACTTGCATAAATAGGTCCTATTTACACGGTATTTTTTAAGGTAGCGGTATCTTTTAAGGTTGCTAGCAAAATTATACTACATTTTTACGATATTTATACCATGTTCGATAATATGAAACACTTGGTTCGCTATTTGAGCCACGATTGCGAAACTGTCTGAACAGGTGGTCCCGACAAAGAGAACACTCACTACATAAATGTATTATGTGATTACCCGCGAGGGCTTTGCGTGGCTATCAATAATTTTGATATATAGTCGTAAAACGTATTAAGTACGTTTTGCGACTCAGGTAAAGAATATAATATTCTTAATAGGTATTTAAAGCAAATTACTCAAAAGGTCGAGTATTATTGATTGCATCTTTTAATTTCAATTGTTTTGTAGTATATCCAGTTTTTCTTTTGCTTTTATTAAACTGTCTTTTCCCTTAGGTCCAGTTTTTGAGTTCGATTTTAAATGTTATTTAACTTTAAGTATTATTTAAATACGAAAATCAATTTTTCACCACAAATTTGGACTAAACTTAAATGCCCAAACTTCTTCATTTAAAGGCCTTGATTCACAATCCTACACGATTGCACAATTCATTCACAGGAAAATGTTTCAAAAGTCTGGTCGAATTGAAAAAATTGATTCAAAATGGCGTTGTAGTCCACACTATTATACAAGTATAATTGCAATATTTTATATACACAATAAAATAATTAAAAACTTTTATTATGTTGATAATTTTACCAATAAAAAATTATAAATAGAAAAGCTTGTTTTTTGTGTTTTGACAGATATTAATTATTAGAGCATCTTTCTTTTTAAATTCTCAGCAATTTATTTAGATTGTTGGGATATAAAGTTGAATGTTTGAGAATATCTTTCCAAAATTTCCAACGTCTACTGATGATTAGAGTAGCTCCTATGAAATGTCGACATATAGAAATCTGGGAAACATCGAAAACAAGCTATTTATAATTTTTTATTGGTATCAATGCTAGAAACTGAAAAAGCGAATAAAAACTCAATAATAAATTTACATTACTTAAATTTTTTTCTCGAGGCACCTACAATTTTCTCATATTTTTCTCAACATATACCACACTGATCGCACAAAAACCATAATGGACGTGTGCGAAACGGTAGCAAAGTACTATGGTGAAAAATAATTTGTCTGTGGTAAAGAAATTTCAAGTTTTTGGTGTGTGAAAAAAATTTTATTTGACAAAACAGAAACAAATTTTAGCAAAATTAACAAAAAAAATAGTTATAATAGAGCAATTTTTAATTTATTTATTCGATTTTTATACTTTTTATTATAAAATTTTCATTTATAATTTATTTCAATCAAATTCCTGCACTTCAAATATTTCTATCCTATTGTCAAAATTTATATTAGCCTCTAGAGCTAGTAAAATTTTATTCACCTCAGAAATGTTAAAATTATACTCACGAGAGAACTTTGCTACCGTTCACACATGTCCAATGTTTTGAGAAGTTTCATGAAATTTTTCAAATCGCATGATTTATCAAAAACGGTTGCATTTACTGATTTTCATTGGGGAATTGACTGAATTTCATTTGAATTGGTTGTCTCTGCAAGGGTATTTCAACGGCGGACAGACGAACACCACTTTTTTATCAATACTAAATCAGAATATATGTATATATACTTTATAGGACCGGAAATGAAATTTGTAGAAACTACAAACGGAATCACAATCTTTACATTTTTGTGAAGGGTATATAAATAAGTGTGAGTGTATTAAAACTTGATCTTACAACACCCAAGTGAATAAATATAAAAATGTTTTTTTTGCCAAAATTATTACTGGTGAATTTTATTCTTTAATTTTGTTTACCACTTTCTCATTTACTCTTAAATTACAGTTTTACTTCAAACTGAAATAAATATTAGCTTTAAAAACCTTTTTTAGTATTATCTCGACTTAAGATATCATGATAAAATGCCACAAAAAGAATTAAAAGTTCACAAAAATCGGCAACTCTAAAATTTAAAGAGCTTACTAGAAAGGAGCCCCGTATACGATCGAATCACCTATAAAAACAAGATAGTCGAACACCAGCTCTCGTTGACAACGGTACAATTTCGATAAATAACGGACAAGTCGAAGCGGAACGGCACAAACAAGAAGAATAAAAAATAACAAGCGTAAAGATAACTTCTAAAAATTATTAAAGAGAATATACAACTAAACTCGTTGCAGTGAATAGTAAAGTGATTAAATATTTCAAATTGCTTATCAATTTCATAAATTGATGAGTAATTAGAACCCGTTAATGATAAGTGTAAAATTGGAAATATAATACAATTGCTGCTGTAATATTTGCGCAATTTTGTTAAAAAAAAAAACCAAAATTATAACAAACCTTTATGTTGCAAATGATGAAATACAAAACATGTGTGCAAAAAACCAATTGAAAGCATAAAAAAGTAATACTAAACATACGAGTTTATAAATTATTTGCTACAATGTAAAGTTTTCCAGGCGATAACTTATCTCTACTTTGATACCAAAATTAACGTGACACCTGCCAATCAGAATTATTGGTATCTTGGCAAATAATTGGCAAATCTGATAATGTTTAATGGGAATGAAATACTTTCACTGCCGTATTATTGTTATTTACAAAAATGTATCGAAAACTTTCGTAAAAATTTACTTCGTTAATTAAAATACTCATATTGTTATATAACAAAGTTGAAGTAAAATGAATTAAGTCTTATAAAGTTTTAATTTTTTCTTTTGTATAAATTCTTGTCATAAACAACTAAAGCAATCATGAGTGTGCAACAAATTAAAAAAAAAATAAATATATGAATAAGCAAAATAATATGTATTAGGGTGATCAATTATTCGACCATTTTCGAAAAGCTCAAATAGTGTCAGCTATAGAAAACCCGGTTTCAGTTATAAAATAAAAAATATAAAAAAACAAATTTGTTAGTAAAAAAATATTAAAAAAAAAGTAATTAACTAGAAGAACAAAATAAAAAAATAATGAAAAAAATATATGCAGCTTATTTTTTTTTTTTGTGTTTCCTATATGTTGACAGTTCATAGCAGCCACCCTAATCTTTGAAAAATATTTTTAAACCTTCAACTACCGAGTGTCCGCCGAGAACGCATACTACTCTCTTTTGCCGCTATTTTGATAAACATTAGTCTTGACAGTTGATATTTGGCAGTCGTGAAGTAGACACGTGTCAAATTTATTAGGGAAAAATATTCGATAAGCCAACTTGTTTTAATCGTTATTTTTTAGTGTATCATATCAAAATCAATCATTGATTACTGCGACGACTTCGCGTGTGACAGTAGCATTTGCCATTCAGTTATAGGCCCAGCCTATCCGAGACTGAATAATGATTCTCTATTAATAGGTGTGTTCTACAACAAAACAGCCCAAAGTAGCCCAAAAGCATTCCACGTAAAAATTTTTGTGAGTTTTAAGAGAAAAAAATGAGAGAGTAATTTTATTCATTTCTTGTACAAATTAGCCCGAACTTTTTCTTTGGGTAAGTTCGGACTAGAATTGAATATATGAAAAATTTACATACATACGAAACTGAAAACTTGCGAGTTGGAAAACAATTTTTGTTTAAAAATTAGTTAAAATGAAAGGTTGCCCAAACTAAAAATAATGTTGTCAAGTGTAAACAGAACATGCAATTGTTATTTGGCTTTTCTGTTTATAAATACATACATATGTACTATAAAAATCTTTTGAACATTTTACATTGCTTTTAATTTTACAGCATTTACCAATAATGCAAATCTTTTGTTTATGCGTTTTAAGCGTCTAAAATCACTAAAATATACTTCAATCTAAAAAGTAAGAAGCACTAGTATCACAAGATGTACAATTGTGGTTTTTTTTTTTTGTTGCAGCAGTTTTGGGTGAAATTTGCAAATTTAGAGAGTATTTTGCTTTTTACTCTCTTTATCCGAACTAGTCCGAGATCTCTTGGAACACACCTAATCTCTGAATGGGGTCGTAAAAACAGGGTCGCCTTCAATGCTCGTAAGTCCGCTTTTAGGGTTTGGAAATTGAAAGATAGACATTTTTCTCATTCTGCTTTGAACTTGCCGAAACCTTTTAGAGTTGCGAAATTAATAGACAGACAGAAATTTTTCGTTTCTCTTTTCCTTCTTTTATGTTGTTGTTGTTTTTTAAGCACAGCTAGTGTGTTTATATGAAGTTGATGTTGATATGAGAATAATAATATGAAGCAACAAAATGAAAAAATGCGAAGAGAGGCAACTTCAAACGAAAAATGTCTTAAAATGTCCAGTACAGTAGATGTTTACCGTACACTGTTCCTCTTTAATACATCGCCAACAAACTTCGTCTGTCTGTCCATCAGTTTCTCAACTGTGAAAGGAGACTAAGACTAAGTGTTGTTTATTAACACACAACTGCAAATGCTGCTTCATCTGTACACATGGATGGTATAAATATTAAGGAATCGGATGATCTTAATGTCATTGGAATGAAAAATACAGTGTAATGTTCGCTGGAGTGAACACATCTTTATACCTCTAAAGAGAGATTCAAGTGACTTGGTTTTCTGAAACGGTGTAAGATATACTTCACTCCATCCGATCTCCTTACTATTTATACCACCTACATCCGACCGCGAATGTAATACAACTCTCATATTTCGACTGGCGCTCCAAAGTATATTTTGGGGTTTCTCGGCCGTGTACAAGAGAGAGCAAAGAAGCTCAACGGTGACAGTAGGACAGCCAGCTCTATTGACTCACCATTTCTATCGTTACTACAATGGGTTTTGATCTGACGAAATTAGGGAAGTTGTTCCCGAAACTCGCACATTTTTAAGTAGACGAGTTCATCTTCCGGGGCTCATATGTTTGTGATAAATTGCCTGGAGAATCGTACAACGCAATACAGAGAGAATTCGTTTGTCAGCCGTACGCTTCGTCTGTGGAATAAATTACCTGCAGACGTGTTACCTGTTACTTATAACGGAGAATTCAAGTCAAATGTTCACAAGCACTACTCACTCTTTCCTCCTCCTCACAACCTATTTTCCTAGTTCTAGTACAATGCACTGCATATGTAGGAGTCATTACCTGGTCCAAGATTAAAAAAAGTGAATATTTTCGGAGAAGCAACGTGTCAGCAAAACGCACTACGAGTATTTATATTGTAGTGAATGATTTCGAAGAAGGGTCTGTTGAAGATAGGCAAAAGCATAGACTACAACCTAGTGCAAGATCGGATGAAAACATTACAGCTGCTTAAGAAAGTGCTCAAAACAATTCATCAACCTCAATTCGACGTAGTGATATATGATTTTTATATCATGTCGAAAGACATCATATTAAAATCAATATAAAAATGCAACATGATTTTGATAGCAACTTTAAAAGAATATTACAAAAAAGAGACATGGCTTTAAATCAGCGTATTAGCCCTATGTATAATTAAAGACCAAAAGCAGTGAAATAAAAAAATCGACTAAAAACATGACTAATATTCATGAATCAATCATGTTTTAATGCATTTTATCGAATCTTGCGCCCGCTTGTCAGCAGAATTTTAACAATATTTTTTAACGGCCGTATTCATAAAAAATATTGTATGTTTATTAAACAGTTATTTGACAAATTTCCCATAGAAATTTGTCAAATAACAGTTTAATAAACATAAAATATTTTTTATGAATAAGGCCACAAGTCTTTCAATGTTTTATAAATATTTTCAAAATTATGCGATTAACAAACAAAATAACAATTCTAAATTTTCAAAGTGAATCAACTAATTTTATTTGATTTACATGAAAGTTGAAATTGACTACAACAATAGAAATAAATTCATCTACTTTTATGCTAGGAACACAACTGCGACGAATGACGAATATTTGTCGCCAAAAATAAAACACATTGGTGTATATGGAAATGCACACAATCGGGGTGTTGGTCGAAATTCCTAATAACTCAGCGAAAGTTGAAATAGATTCATTTCTAATTGTTTCGTCCCAGGTTTCTTACTTAAAAAAAAGTATTTTTGATGACATAATACTTTCTATAATTTATATTAATCAATGTAGTAAAATATGTATGAAGATGTTCCTAAAATATAAAGCAACTGAAATAATTTGTTCAAAAATCCTTCTTTCGGATGGGATTTTTATAGCTTTACTTTTAATATGGCCACCTTATTATTTATATTAATTTTTTTTCTTTGCACGGAATGTAAACAATGTTCGTTGATATTGTGCTTCACACGACGAATTTATACAACGAATATTTGCTGGCGAAATCGTCGCGATGGGCGAAGTTCGTCGTTCGTCGCAGTTGTGTTCTTAGCATTGCTTATAAAATTTTTTGAAATACTAAACTGGACTATTCATAGTTGCCACATTTAACGATTTATTGTCACTTTGACGATTTGGCGATTAAATGTCTGTTTTTGACGATTTTTGCATATCAAATTTTTTAAAGTTAATTTATGTAGAAAATGAGTCTCAGTTTACACACATCAGTTTTTTTTTTTTTTTTTGATCAATTCTGCTTCAATTTGCTTTTGAACTTGCATTTATGTTCACACACAAAAGCTTTATGTAGTTCTTTTGCCTTCAAGTTTTCATATCCGTCAAGTCTGCACCTTTTTCCACTCTCTTCTCCCCGTTCTCCCAAAAACACAAGACTTGACGAATCAAACTTGATGTGTGTAAACTGGCAAAAAGTAATATTAAGTCCCAATTTTCACGAGGCAATTTTAATTGCGCAATTCTTATCAAATTTTCTTTTAAAATTGCTTTTATGTTCAGACACAGCAATTTTACTTGAGCAACTTTCGTTTTCTATTGCTTCTACATTCTTAATCTTGCATTCCCAAATTTTTCCATTTAATTTTCACTTCTTCTAAATTAATACTGCTGTGGATTTTTTGAAGTTGTCCAAAATATTAAAAAAAAAAAATTTCAAATGAATTAAAATGTCACAATTTCACACCAATATTACTTTCATCACGGACAACATATCAATACATAGAAGAAACACAAATGAAAGAAAATGTAAAATTTCTGACTTTACGAATGATAGCACAAAACGACTTTCCGAGTACAAGCAAGTCTGTACTCATTTTTACACTCCCCAATCTTTCCTCACTTATTTGTCCACAAACTCAGGAATTGAGCAACTAAAATTGCCTCGTGAAAATTGGGACTTATGGTACGTAAATATATACATATGTATGTTTGTAATACTGAAATATTATAAGATACTTATTTTAGAGTATACTTGTACTCATATTGTATTTGTTACAGATGAATTTATAATAGCATATGTGAATAGCGCTTAAAAAACTTATAAGCTAAAGCTCATATATTAAGGAGACTAAATTTGAAGTTGAATTCAAAAAAGTTTTGAAAAGTTGAATTCAAAACTTTAACTTCTACAAATCCTTACAATATTAAAAAAGAAGAAGATGTCTTTTTTCTAACATAATAACTTTTCTTATTTCATCGTAGAATTGGAAAGACGAGAAATTTAAAACGAGTTAAACTGACTAAGCCTATTAAACTTGGAAAATTTATTTTACGCTATAAATATGAAAATGCTAGATTTTTGGAATTAAGTATCGTTCTTTGGCTAAGTTCAAAAATATTACAGCCAGTTTACCAATCTCGACAGCGTGCTTGCGTTCGCAATCTAAGCGAAAGAAAATTGATTTGGGTTGTTTAACTTTTTTCTATGCGAATGATCTGTCAAAACTCAATCAAAATACACTAGAATATGCGAACGAATAATAGTGAGATAGACAAACCCAAATTGATTCGAATGTGAGTGACTAGCTTTCTTTCGAAATTCGTAAACTGGCTGTTAGTCTTATCGTGTTCTGAAAATGTGTGAGTTTACGTCCAGGTACGTGGAACTTATCAAAACCCAAATGGGAAATTAGTTCAAAGACCATCTAAAACCTTGCAATTAGGTTTCTTATGACTTAGATATATACGATTTAACAGAAGTGTTTAGTATATTTATTGGACCTTTTGTTAAATGAAATCTAATTTTGAAAATATATGTCACAAAAATTAATGAATGGTCTGCTCGTGAAATTAACTTAATGTTTGTAGGAGTACCATAAGTATTTGTTGTTATTGCTTTAAATGTTGTAGGTTTTTTATTAAAGGAAACCATGACTTGTTTTTCTATACTTTACGCTGTGCAATAAATCTTTTATTCAAAAATAATTAATTAATATGAAAGTAAAAATATATTAGTTTAGTTCCTGGAAAAAGATTCCTCACGTTTTCAGCGCTATGAAGAAATAAGCATGTTAATCAATCTTATATATTTGACAATAAAGTGCCGAAATCGATTGCAAGAAATATGAATTCATTTCTGGAAGACTCTACAGAACGGATCAGTCGTTTAAGCAACGAAAGTGATCATGACACGCTGATCAACGAAAAGAAATGGGAGTGGGGCTTTTTAAGGGTAAGTAATTTTATTTTATTATTATTACAAACAAATCAAATATCACAAAAAAGTAAGCTAGTGGGTGGGGAATACATCTGTTTCTTTGGTTTTTGGGCAAATTCCAGCCAATGTGAGAAATTATATGATTCTCTCTAAAAGAGAACGAATTTACAAGAGTGTGGGGATGCAGGAAGCCAATGCAGGTTTCTAGTCCAAAAGAAAAGAAAGAATCAACACATTGTGTATATGTTGATGCTGTAATGAAAATTACAGACTCTTTGTAGGACACGACTCGTCGCTGAAAAGTGTAAACTGCAATAGTAAACTTGTATTAGTTGTCTTGTCTTTTTTTGGTTTATCGGTAAGGACTATTGACGATCTTTGTTAAAAAAACGTAACAGTTGTCATTTATTTTGGTTTTTACATTATTATAAGACTTGTCTCACCAATGTGTCAAAACTGAAATAAAAAATAGACTGGTCAGAAGAAACTATGTATGTAGAATACAGTAGTTGGATAATAAATACCAAGAATAATAGTAATAGAAATTTCAACAGGACATTTGAAAAATCTCTCATATTTCTGCGACATAAGCGTAAATTGTTTATTATTTGCACATGAAGGTGAGGGGTAATTAAATTTTAAGGGCCAATATTGATTGTGAATAAAGAAAATTATTTAGGAATTATAGCCAAACGGCCGCCGCCGTCTCAGCGGCACATCTCCATGCAATGGTTCAAATTTTCGATGACGCTGAGGAATACTTGAGGTTCTATGCCGTTATTATGCCGAATTATCGCATCTTTTAGCTCTTGAACTGCTGCCGGTTTATCAACGTACACTTTTTCTTTCAAATAACCCCAAAGAAATAAATCCAAATCACATGATCTTGGCGGCCAATTGACATCGCCACCACGGGAGATAACACGGCCGTTGAATTTTTCGTGCAAAATAGCCATTGTTTTGTTAGCTGTGTGGCACGTGGCACCATCCTGTTGAAACCACATATCGTCCAAATCCATGTCGCTCCTTTATTGCAACATAGTCATATCTCAAAAAATGAGCTTTTCGAGTTAATAACGCAGAATTGTTAACAGTACTATCTTTTATATTGTGTCAAAAAACTATTCAAATTACTTTTAAACTATTTACTTTAGGAGATATTTTCTAAAAACATTTTCTAAGACTTGTATGGAATCTAAAAATTTTAAATTCGGTTTTCTCGAAACGAGCTTTTGTTAGTTGTGACTATGTTGCAATAAAAGAGCGATATCTTCATAAAAAATTTGTTATCATCATGCGACAGCGAACACCATTCACAATATCTTTTTGGTCTGCCTCATTTTGGAAAAAGTACATTATTTTTTGTTGCTAATAAAAACAAATGCAATTCTTAAGATGGAAAAAAAATTACTGACAATGCGGTATGCTCCTTTTATGCAAAAACAATATCATGTAAAAGACAAAATACCAGCAGCATATTTCGTCATTTGGAATCTTTACACAAAACAGCTTGGGAGAAAGAAGTACATGACCGAGTATCAGGTACAACATCAAATTTTAAAGTCATATAGTCTCCACCATTGCAGATGGACCTAATTATTTTGCCTGAATGCTATACATTTGGCAGTCGCTGGCGTTTTTTTATAACCATGGGCTGAAAAGTTCCAGGTCTAACAAAGAAAACACAGTTTTTTTGCTTCAAAATTAGCTTTATTCATCAACGTATTCTCCATTAAGAGCAACGCATTCCTTCCAGCTTCGCTCTAGCATTTCAATACCACTTTTGCAGAACGAGTTATCTTTTGTTTCAAAATAGGCCTTATTTTCAGCGATAACCTCTTCATTCGTGCGAAATTTCTTACCAATGAACATTTTTTTTTTTTTTTTTTGGTCTGCGAACCTGTGTACTCACTGGGAGCCAGATCTGGCGAATACTGTGGATGTGGTAGCAATTCGAAGTTTAATTCATATAGTTTTGCCATTGTTTTGACTGACTTGTGACACGGTGCCTTATCTTGATAAGACAAAATTTGTTTCTTTACCATATGCGGCCGTTTCTTTGCAATCTCGGCCTTCAAACGCTCCAACAACGCTGTGTAGTATGCACTGTTAATGGTACTTCCTTTCTCAAGATAGTCGATGAATATTAGATCACGCACATCCCAAAATACCGAGGCCATAACCTTTTCAGCCGATTATTGTGCTTTCGGGCACTTTGAAGGAGGTTCACCAGTTATTGCCCACTCAAATGACGATCGTTTTGATTCCGGAGTTTCACATATCGACGACGCAAAAATTCCGGTTTGTTACGTTTAAACATGGCCAAACACTGCTCAGAATCATCAACACGTGATGGTTTTTGGTCAACAGTGAGCAAACGCGGCATCCACTTCGAACAGAGCTTTCTCATAGTCAAATGCTTATGCAATACGTCATCGTTAATATGTATTTTGACATCTTTACGATGTCAGCTAACTCACGCAACTTCACTTTTCGATTATTCAAAACGATTTTGCAGACTTTTTTATGTTTTCTGGTGTTATCGCATCATTTGGACGCCCACTGCGTTCAGCATTATCGGTGTCTCTACGACTACGTTTGAAGTCAGCAAACCAACATTTTAATATTGTGTCTGATGGAGCGGAGTCCCCATAATACTTTTGAAGTCACTGCTTCGCTGGAGTAGTATTTTTTCTTATCAATAAGCAGTGTAAACGACATTGTTTTTGATCCATTGTTTTGAAAATATAAAAAGTAGCATAATAACTCACAAACTAATGAATAAAATATCATGAAAGTTAGTACATCATGAAATAGAATATCATGAAACAACTGTCTTTTGAAGGTTAACTGAAAAAAAGGTGACTGCAATAAATCTAGGTATTAGACCCGGGACTTTTCAGCCCTTATAGTAAAACAAATAATTTATTCTGACAGTGAACCAAAATCAACAGAAAATAATGATGACTTTGAAGATGCTTTTCAAGATTCTGCAATTAACGTAGTTGTAAAAAGTAACTACAAAGAGGTGTCAAATCAGTCACGCCGAATTGGAAAAGTATTTAAAAGAAGTCCAACAAAAAACACCGTGCTTCAAAAATACGTAGTTGGAGAAAGATATTCGGGGGTTCTCATGATGGACATTCGAGGGTTCTCATGATGGGTCATGCAAACTGAGCAAACAATACGAATGCGAGCAAAAATACTTCGTTTTTTTCACGCAACAATAAAATATATGTATTTGTAGTCTGCTTTAGTTTTCTTTATTTGCATTATAAAAACCGTGAGCAAGAAGAAGTATGCACAAATATTCAGTTGTAAACAATAACATTTAACACACTTTCGACGCTGCATGAGCTTGTTATCTGTTCCACCAAAAAGTGACAATATTTCATTCAACAACTTGACAAAATCATCATAAATAAAGTTTGACTTTGAGTGTAACCATCACTGCACCTTACCCAACCTTTTGAGGTTGTGTTACAAATATTTTTGGGCGACACTGCCATCGTAATCTGTCAATAAAAAATGACAAAGGTGCTGGTGCCACCGCTTACATTCATATTTTGCTCTTCATCACATCGTTTGTTTTTAGAGTTTTCTTTTCCGTTACTAACATTTGCATTTCTGCTATCCTTTGGTTTATCATGTTCATTTGCTTCTTCACGATCATTCGAAGTACTGCTATCATTTTCACCATCATTGTTATGTGCATTTTTCTCAACACCACAGTAACGATCATTTGCACGTTGGTTTTCTTTAAACATTTCAAATTCTTCCATTCGCTTTGTTTTCCCTTTCCAACAGCTCCTTCACTCTTTTGATGGCCTCCATCTCTCTCTCTTTAGCAACTCCATACCGCTGTCTGTGTTTTCTACCTCCTCTCCACCAGCTGCCTCGCCAATAGCAAGACTCTCTCCTCTTTCATCTGCAGGTGTCGAATTCAGCCTAGATACAAGCGCATTCTTTGTGCCGAGTTTTTGCCTGTTTGATTGCAAAATTCCATTAACAGCTATGCTTATATTATGCCTAAAGCTTCGCCCTTAAGCTTCTAGTAAAACAAAAAATAACGAGACTTTTTTAATAAATAAAATAATTTAGAGCATTACACTAAATATATTGCAACAATAACAACATGCAGCTTTTGATATTATCATGCTGTCAAATTCTTACATGAAAGATAATCAAAATAAATTCATAATTTTCACAGTGATGAAATACTATTATGCTGCCACGGTAATGTCTCATTGTAAGAACTAAGTCGGCTCAAGCTTTCGATTGTGTAAATGCGGCGACTGAAAATAAGCAGATTTCAGCGGCGGCTGGATAAAATAAAACAAGACCGGCGGCGGCTCAAAGCCGGCTGTCAGCCACTCACATTAAACCTCTACAATCTACTCATAATATTAATATGAAAACATTGAAATGATTTGAATGTAAATTGTTTAAAATAAAATTTTCTCTATGTTATTATACAAGGAAGCTTTAATAGATAGTGGCAAAATTACAATAAATACAAGAGCAAAAAATATCACATGTATTTTGTTGGTAGAAATTGTTGTCAAAATTTTGTTTTACTTTTGTTTGAAAAATCAAGGAAGACTATATGTTTGTGAAAAATTTCCGCAAAGGAAATGACAGCTGTGCTTATACCACTACCAAGGCCAATTTATACAGGTGAATGCAAGCCGAAAGGCGAATTCAGTACTATGTATTTTGTTATTGTAAAACATATCGTGAATGTCAAAATCTAAATTCGCCTAAGATTGTTCAGCTCGGAAAAAAATTTATATAAACATTAAATATAAACTTTTATAATTGTTTGTAGTTAAAATCACAGATTATATTAGTTTTTCACTTTTAAATTCACACAAATTTCTTGAAATTGCACTAAATCATACAAAAGAATCTTCAGATTAAAATGGCGCGAAAAAGTTTGTAAACAAAAGAAAAAAAATTTGACAGTCTCATTTGCAAAATCGCGAGAAGCAAAAAATAATCACCTGAGCTGTTAAGTTCACCTAGTAATGACTTCGCCTTGACCACTACCCCGGTTTCCATGTCACTTTCAAACAGCTGATTGCTCAACTACTTACTCAAAATATGCCAAAGAAAAAGTACGCGCTGTTTCGTGTAAAAAGTGGACGCATAGTGAGCGCTGTAAAACGCTCTTATTTGCCCAACTTCTGAGTATGTGAAAATTGGGTACCTAATACGAGGAGAATATGAATCAAAGAAACAGAGCTGAAGTCTGCGGAAGTTTTCAAAACAGTGATCAAAGAAGAGTAATATGGTAATCGTAAGATAAGTTTTAAATCCTGTTAAACAAGAACAAATATTTTACAAACTAAATTTTACTTAAAATTTTTGCAAGTGTACATTTAATAGTGATGTGGGTTAGAGCTTTAAAAAAGTAATAAGTTCCAAATAACTACGCGCTTTTCTAAATATTGAATTATATATTTTATTTATCGAGAAAATGTATTATAGTCTTTTGCCTAGTATTGAAAATTTGTCTATACAGGCTTTTCTCAGAAGGTTTTCACTCAACTTGCTAATAAAAACCAATAACTTTGACACTTCCATCTTGCAGTGATGATTTTCAACATACTTTGAATTACTGCAATTAGATATTTCTATGATCAATCTACATTTTTCCATTTCAGAATCAATGTCGCAACTTGGAACTGGAACAATTCTATCAGTCTTACATGCAACGATTGCGTGTCAGTTATTTATCGCTGTTTATATTGATCGAACTTCTAGTGGTGGGCGTACATTCGATTGTATTATTATCGACAATACCTGTAAGTAAATTTTGTAATATCGAATAGATTCAGAAGCATTCGAATGAACTAATGTAAAATATGTTAATTTTAATGGACGATTATAAAATTATTTTTCCCTACAAAAACAATTGTTTAGATAACAAATGCTTCATTTAAATTATTTTTAATACTTCATCATCTAATATATTGAATCAGCAATCAGACATCATCAGCAAAAGGACATCTTTTATTACTTTATTGTCTGTATTTTCTATATATTACACTCGAATAGGTAGCAATATGTGTACAAGTGTTTCTTTTATTTTTTGTCTCTTTTTTCACCGTTGTCCGTGTTTTCTTTATATATTCGTTCACAATATCTTTTGATTGTACTTCATTGCCTTGTAGTGAGGAAGGTCTTGGACTAAATCTTGTTAGTCTGAACAATGTCGAAGGTATATATACGAGTAGTACACTGGGCACTGATCAGTTTTGAGTAATAAAATTCCAACATTTTAAATGCTGTAATAGAGTTTGTTTTGGTGTTTCGTGTTGTTATAGTTCAAGTCAAACCTCCACAAACAGTGCTCCCTCCTTCCTCCTCGTCATAACGCATATTCTTAGTTCCAGTACAATGCACTGCGTATGTAGGGGTAATTCCCTGAGTACTGAGCAAAAAAAAAAAATTATAAAGAATTTACAAGTTTGCAGCTACTGCGTAGGCGTATGCGTAATAATGGTAATACGAGTATGTTAATATTAAGTGTACGTAGTTTGTTTTTTAAAATGGGGCTCATTGACGTCCGAAAAAAAACGTTTTGAGTAACTCACCCATTTATAAACCAATAGTTTTTTCTTCTTTTAAAAGCGTTTGTCAATGGGCTAAAAATATAAAATAAATGAACATCAAATTGACGAAATCATTCACTCTGTGATTCTTCAACCGCACAGTCGTGTTTTTAAAAAGTGAAAAAAAAAAACAAACCAAAAATCATTGTGCTAACATATTTTAACATGTATTAAATTGCAAAAACAATAACAAATTATTTAAAAAAAAAAAACAACGGGAAAATAAATTCCTTACATTTCATTAACTAAACAATAAAATAAATTTCAATAAAACAAGTGCGGTGGCAGTGCATTGTTGTTGTTGTTATTGTGCGTAAAGATTACCTACCCAGTGGGAAAAAAACTTGCAAAACCGAAAATCTTTATGACAATTATTTTTATATACTTTTAAATTTAAAAAATATAAATAAAAAAAAAAAAAAATTGCATGAGTGTACCTAGTAGATGCAATTCTGAGAGGGAGCTTAGCTCCACTAGAAAAAACCTCTGGATTTCTGAAGAGGAATCATTGAAAAAATCGTTGGACAATCTCCTGTCTCTAAGAGATAAAAAACGCACGCGTTCGTGTTCGCCAAACATTGTTGTTACAACAGAAGACCAACCATCTACCAGTTCAGTTATTGCAGATAAGCCGAAAACACAAGTAGGCATGGACAGGTATGTAACCGTGGTTAAACGTCAGCGAAGCCCGAAATCCGCTCAGATATCATCACAACCAAAGATATCCAAAGAGGATAATACCGCTACAGCAACGCAAAGTAATAGATTTGCAATCCTCCAGACTGATGAGCCAAATACAGCAAAAAAAACATTTAAACCGCCACCAATATATTTGAGAGAATCTACTTCTAATGAGCTGGTAAAACAACTTATTACGGTAATCGGTAAGGACAATTTCAACGTGACATCAGTTAAGCGCGGAAACATCAATGAAACAAAAATTCAGGTAAACCATGAAAATGACTACCGAAAATTGTCTGATGTCTTAGAAAAACAGAACAGATCATTTTACACTTACCAGCTCAAAAGTGCCAAAGGTCTTCAGGTCGTTATTAAAGGGATTGACCCATGCGTAGATACTGATGATGTAAAAACCGGATTGGAAGATAAGGGTTTTAAAATAAAAACAGTAGTAAACATCAGGAACCGTGAAAAGACCCCTCAACCCATGTTTAGGGTTGAACTAGAACCAGGGGATGTTCTGCTAAAAAAGAGTGAAATTCACCCAATATATAACCTCAAATATCTTTTGCATCGTAAGGTTACCGTTGAGGAGCCACATAAGCGTTCAGGACCCGTTCAGTGCCTAAACTGCCAAGAATTTGGCCACACTAAGGCTTACTGCAAGTTGCCCGCTGTTTGTGTTGTATGTGGTGAACTTCACGGCACAACTCAGTGCAATAAGCCAAAGGCCGACGCAAGTGTTAAAAAATGCAGTAACTGTGGAGGTAACCACACTGCAAATTATAGAGGTTGCCCTGTCTATACTCATTTTAAGCGGTCAATGACAAATAAGTCATCGGTTTCTCCAGCAGCCCAGCAGCCAAATGTCATTGGCAAAAACAATTTTCCCCAGGTAGGCCATCCAACCAACCTCACAAACACGCAGAATACCAAACAATTTTCATATGCTAATGTGGTTAAATCCGACCAAAACTTGAACCAGCAACCCAAGCCCCAAATTTCCGATCCAAATTTTAGTAACCTAGAGGCAACTCTGCAGACTCTTGTTCAATCCATTAACACTTTTACCGTCTCTATGACCAACATGATGCAGGAAATGCTAAAAATGCAATCCACTATTTTACAGGCAATTTTAAAAAAATGAATTGGTTAAAAATATGTTTCTGGAACGCAAACGGCATTCGCCAACACAAAAATGAACTTGAGCACTTCCTTATGGAAAAGCAGATCGATATAATGATGATTGCTGAAACCCATTTGACAACTAACAGTTTTTTCAAAATTAATGGCTACATACTGTACGACACAAAAGATCCCCGTGGAAGATCTTGCGGAGGATCGGCAATTCTAATAAAATCCAGAATTAAACACTTTTTAATGAACGAGACATGTGAGGAATATCTCCAAGCTACAAATATATGCCTTAATTATTTTCATGAAAAAATTGTTATATCCTCGATTTACTCACCACCACGGTTTTCAATAACAGAAAGACAATATTCAATTTTTTTCAAATCACTTGGTCCTCGATTTTTAGCGGCTGGCGACTATAACGCTAAACACACTTTTTGGGGATCACGTTTAATTACCCCGAAAGGCCGTGTGCTTTTTGACACCGTTACCAAAATGGGCTTAGGTGTGATTTCAAGTGGACACCCCACTTATTGGCCGTCAGACCAACGCAAGATCCCAGACGTTATAGACTTTGGAGTTACAAAAAATTTTCCCTCAGAATGGATGCAAGTGGAGCCTTCATTGGACTTGTCCTCAGATCACTCACCGACTATAGTTTCTGTTTCGTTCCCCCAGGGGGTTGGTTCCCCGTTTTGTGACTTGGCGTTGACCGTCACTCGAGTTAATTGGATAAAATATAAGAAATATTTGAGTACACATTGTACGGAATACATTGCCTTGAGAACGCCTGAGGATATTGATGTGTCGATTAACGAATTTTCTGAACACCTTAATCTAGCCGTACAACATGCCACCACTAGCCATATAAGATCCAGAAATGTGAGCAACAGAACATATTCGTTTGAAATTGAACAACTTCTAACAGAAAAAAGAAGAGTTAGAAGAGAGTGGCAACTTCGCAGGTCTCCCCAGCTTAAAAGCAGGCTACGAGAGTGCATAGCTCAGTTAAGAAATCTGCTCGAAATCCAAAGAATGGCTTCTCTTAAAAATTATCTGGAAGGTCTTGATGGTACCCCTCAAACCGACTATTCTCTATGGAAAGCGACAAAAGGTCTGAAAATACCCGTAGTAGGTAAGCCACCTCTGCGAACTTCAACTGGAGATTGGGCAAGAAGCGATTCTGAAAAAGGGATAGTGTATGTTAATCATTTGAAAAACGTTTTTACTGCAAATGATACAGCGGATGATGTTGCTGAATTTCCGCCATATGCTGTTAGACCGCCTGTGCCTTTGAGACTTAGTTTTCAAGATGTTGAAAATGTTATTCGTAACACAAACCCCAGGAAAGCTCCAGGTATTGATCAAATTACTGGTAAAATGCTTGAGCAGCTACCTCGTGTAGCTCGTAGAATTCTTCTTTTTATTTTTAACGCTATTTTACGTCTCGAGTATTATCCTGCAGAGTGGAAAGTGTCCATGATTACTATGATACCCAAACCAGGGAAGGATCCCACTAAGGTAGAATCATACAGACCAATAAGTCTACTGCCAACAATTTCAAAACTGTTCGAAAAATTGTTAATGGCAAAGATGAGTCCAATGTTGAACACTGTGGGATGCATCCCTGATCATCAATTTGGCTTTCGGGCTAAACACAGCACAATAGAACAAACGCACAGACTAGTCAATGTCATAAGACAGACCTTTGAGGAGAAGAAGTATTGCTCAGCTCTATTCATCGACATTTCCCAAGCGTTTGATAAAGTGTGGCACGAGGGCTTGATACACAAAATAAAGTTGAACTTGCCTGCAAATACACACAAGCTTCTGGAAAGCTACTTATGTGGGCGGAAGTTTGTTATCAGAGAAGGCGACTTTATAAGCCCAACTCAGCCAATCGAGGCAGGAGTTCCCCAAGGCAGCATACTGGGGCCTACTTTATATTTGATTTATGCCTCTGACATGCCAACGACACCCGGAATCCACACTTCAACTTTTGCAGACGATACAGCATTCTGCAGCGTACATGAAAGCCATCAAGTAGCTTCGCGAAATTTGCAGGAGTATATTTCAATATTAGAGATGTGGTTAAAACTTTGGAAAATTAAAGTTAATGAACAAAAGTGTACTCACGTTACATTCACGCTGCGTAAACAAACATGTTCAGCCATCCAAATCAACAATTCACCTATTCCGCAGCAAAATGAAGTCAAGTACCTTGGTATTCACCTGGACCGTAGGTTAACGTGGAAGTCTCACATAGATGCGAAAGTTACTCAGTTAAAGTTAAAAGCAGCTCAACTGAATTGGCTTATGGGCAGAAATTCGACATTGAAGCTGGATTGCAAACTTTTATTATACAACGCTATTCTAAAGCCTATATGGTGCTATGGAATTCAACTATGGGGCACCGCCTCCGCTTCAAACGTTGAAAAAATTCAAAGACGACAAAACAAAATTCTTCGAACAATTACCGCAGCTCCATGGTACGTAAAAAACTCACGAATTCATAAGGATCTCTGTGTTCCTCTTGTCAAAGACGAATTTTCAAAGTACGCAACAAGGCATATCAATAAATTGGAACTTCATCCAAATAGTCTTGCACGCAATATACTTAATTTTGGCGGCCACTCTCGGTTGAGAAGGAGGGACACCCTTGCCACCATCAGAACGTTAAATAGGTGATTTTACCGATATTGACTGTGCAAAATAAAACATTTTTGTCTAGCATTGGCTGGACTTAATTAATTTTATGTATTTAGTTTTAAGATTTGAATACTTATTGTTAGTTCACTTTGTGAAGATTCAATAAACAAATGAATGAGAAAAAAAAAAAAAAAAAAAAAAAAAAAAAAAATTGACGAAATGTGCGTCCGAAAAATAAATGTTTGAGATTCTTCGCCATTTATAAACTAATTTTCAATATTTTTCGAATTTGTATTGTTTTAATATTCGGAAGCCAAAATTTCCATCTTAGAAAGTAGTTCCGCAATATATGAACAAATTTTTAATATTATTTCTTCTCTTAAAAATGTTCGTCAACCGGCTGAATAAAAGTTGCCAGTTTGAAAAATAAACTTTTGCGTAATTCCGCTATTCATGATCCGATTTCCAACTTTTCTGTTGAAAGTGTTTGCCAACTGGATAAATAGATTTTGGGCATCGCCCAACTGATTTTTAAAACTCTTTCATTGTTCGAAAGATACTGCTTGAACTTTCCCATTAAATATTTTTGAAGACTATATCCGTCTGATGAATAACTCCGTCATTATGAACTGATAAACTTAATAACTGTACGAAATAACTTCAAAATTATTTCTTCTATTGGAAAAGGTATGACAACAGGAGACTTTCATAAAAAATACATGATGTCTTATATAAAGAGCTGTTTAAGTTTAGATTGGACTATTAAAGATCTTAAGACCAGTTATAGAATTATGGGATGGTGGCATTTTTAGCTGGTGATTTCAGACAGCATCTACCGGTTATCTCTAGAAACATGCAAGTAGAAATAATAAAAGCATGCTAGAAAATGTATTCGATATGAATTTGTATAAAAAATATACTCTCATTACAAACATGAGAGTGCACTGCACTGTGATGTCTGCTCTTCTACAATTCGGGAAAGATTGTATTCAAACAGACAATAGTGGTACGAATGTTTTGAAACATGAATTCTGTAATATTTTCCTAGACTTAGCTTGTTTATAAGACAATATTTATCCCGACCTCAAAAATAATATAAACCGCAGAGAATGGATATGTGAAGAAGAATTTTAGCATCGACTGATGAAATTGTGGAACAGAGCAACTAATTAGGCAAATATTGTGAGATATCAATGGCGAATTTTGTCGAATATTTGTCTATAGGCAATTTCATGGACACTAAACAAATGACATCGTATCCTGTAGAATTTCTCGACACTTTAGAGCTACTAGAATTTCCTTCCTATAATATTAGACTGAAAAGTGGCGTTCCTATCCTATTAATGAGAAACTTTGATGCACCAAGTCTCTGTAATGCTACACGGTTGCAAATTTTGCATATTTGTTTCTCCAAATACAAAAAACGTGTTATAGCGATATGTATTGAATTTAAACTAGTACTCTAAGTGTTAATTAACATAAACCAGAATACAATACTTATAGATATGTATGTAGTCATGACTTAATAATAAATTACTTTTCTTTTAGATTTGGTTTCGTGTCAAAGCAGGCTATTGAAAACAGCTGTTCTCCGCAGATACAGCTGCAGGTAAAAGCTAGGGTGATTATCTATGGTTTGTTAGTATGATAATATGGTTGAGTATTATACTAATATGATTACTTCAAATAATACTATAGTTACTTGCTATAATAGAACAATGTTGAACAAAAAATATAGTACGAGTATAGTTACTTATAACAGTGTATTTACAATACTATGGTGACAACCATACGACTATATCATTGTTACAACCATACGACTATATCTTTTAATGTGTATATAACCAAGACCTACATATACAAATATTTTACTTTTGACGGCAAATACGATGGCAGATTGATATTGAAGCTACCTAGTACTGTAGCAATAGCATCAACAGGAAGGCCATATAGAAGAAAATATCAAGAAAATCCTTGATATCGTTATGAATGATCGCCAAGTCAAGTTCTATGAGATAGTTGAAATGGTAAACACATCATACGAATGGATGTTTAAGGCTTGGCATGAACATTTGCATATGCAAAAGCAAGAAGAGTGCCGCGGTTGCTCAGTGTCGAACAAAGCGAATTCGACAGACCACTTCACAGCGCGGTTTGGGTATGATAAAGCGTAGTCCTGTTGATTTCTGGCGTCGATTAATAAGGGTTGCTGAAACGCGGATTCAACACTACACACCTGAAACCCAAACTCAAGCGAAACAATGGGTGGATGCCATCGTACATTTTTGGATCAAATGATTGATGAAATAAAAAAAAACGACCTCATTTAAAGAAGAATACATTGCATTGGTTCACACAGCATTGAAATCGATGCTAAAATTACGTAAAATACATTTTATACTCCAGATTTAGTTCCTAGCGACTTCTTCCAAACTTGAAAAGATGGCTTGCAGGAAAAAGATTCATCTCAAACGAATAAGTGATAACCGAAACTAACGGGTATTTTGAGTGATTCTCATAATCATTATTATTCAGATGGTATAAAAAAGTAGGAATATAGTCTTACTAAATGTACGAGTTTTTGAAAAATAAAAATGTTTTTTTCCTACTTAGATAGCTTCAATATTAATCCGCCCTTGTATTTGCACTCAAAACTTCATGGTTCATTTTAGTTCTGCTCCTAACATTACGAACTTGGAACTTGCTTTTGTTTTAAATTCGAATAAAAACAGTTATATTTTACATTCGAATTTTTCTGAATTAATTGCATTTGTATTCGCTCGCTTTTATTACATGCAAGGCGATTTCGTAACAGGTGAAATTGGCAGCACAGCTGATTTGAAAGAGTTTGACAATACGCAATCATTTAACAAAAACGAAATACAGTATTGTGGTGTTCGCGTTTGTTTTATTGTACGGTTGTACCCGTTACGAGTTCGCCTTGTTGGCATATGTACACAATTACTTGACTATTTAATAACCAATTATTTCTTTTAGAAACTGAACAATGTTGCAACTGATATATTTGCCTATGTCACATCTGCTCTGTTGGTGTGGGCTATCTTGTCTGTTAATTTTCGCGTAGAACTTGTAAAACGTTACCCCTGTATAATGTATGTTTCTTCTTGGATTGCCGTCACAATTCTGGCTTTTACCGATATTGGCGTATCAGTTTATCATGCTGTTATTAACTTGGATCTGTTACGTCCTGCTTATGGTTCCTATATTTTATATGCTGTCTATATTTTTATGCCTTTGCCGGATAATGTTCATGCTTTTATGCTGGGAATCGCAGTAACATTATCGTACTTAATCAATTATGCGTTTGTAACATACCGGAAATTACCAGACGGAACAAAAAAACTAGATATCGATAAACTGATAACTGAGGCTATATTTTTATTGAGTATCAATTTTTTGGGAATTTATTTTCGCATGATAAAAGAGATTGCTATCCGTATAACATTTTTGGATCGGCGAAAATATGTGGAAGAAAATTTATTGCTTCGTTTTGCCAGAGAGGAGGAGGTTTGTGTAATATAAATAGAATAATGTTTTTTTGTGCAAGATGGCACAAAAGTCATCACGCTATTGGAAGTTGCTATAATTTTTTGTCAATTCAAATAATTATTTAGCATTTTCGATTAGTGTGGCGATTCATTTCTTCCTGGTGTATATTTTGCATCCGCGTACTTCACAAATTTGTAAGCAAATTTTGACCGTTTTCGCCATTTTTTTAAATTATAGCATCTTCCGACTTGTGCTTTTTATTTTACGTTGAATAGACAAGTTTTTGCCTGAGGCCCTTTTTTATATAGATATAAAAATCTTTTATTTGATTTTAAAAATATTGCGCTGTTCACAGAGCACAGACAAGCAACGCGTCTAGAAAAAATGTATGAAAGTTACCCAATTTTTTGAGTGATTGCCATACAAACTTTTTAGACAAATCACTCCTCTGTGTTCTATGAAAAGCACATATAAGGGCTAATAAAAAAATAACTGATATTTAATTTTTTTCAACAAGTATTTATTTATTCATCAATAACTATCTTGTCCCCTTCAAAGTACTCCCCCTCAGGTATAAAACACTTATGCCAGCGTTTTTTCCCATCCTCGAAACACATCTAAAACGCACTTTTTTGGTATCGTCAACAATTCCTGTTTCGATTTTTCTTTTATCTCCTCAATCGTAGCAAAACGCTTTCCTTTTATCAATGTCTTTAGTTTTGGGAAGAGGAAAAAGTCAGCGTGGGCCAAGTCCGGTGAATACGGTGGTTGAGGCATGATAACGGTTTTGTTTTTGAAAAAAACTCACGCACAAGCATCGATGTTTAAGCTGATGCGTTATCATGGTAAAAAATCCATTATTGTTTTTTCCACGACTCTGTGCGTTACTGACGAATTGCTTTGGGCAACCGGCACATATCTTCAAGGTATTCCTTGTTGACCATACGACCTTGTGGCAAGAATTCATGATGCATCACCCCATTGCAGTCAAAGAAAACAGTGAGCAAAACCTTCACATTTGACCGAACTTGACGTGCTTTTCTCGGTCTTGGCTCTTCTGTACGCTTACATTAAGATTATTGGGATTTGGTTTCAATGTCATAGCCATACACCCATGATTCGTCACCAGTTATGATCTCTTTGAGGAAATCTGGATCGTCGTTGACGATGTTCAACAGCTCCTGATCGATGTCCATTCGACGTTGTTTTTGCTCAAAATTTATTAAATTTAGTAAAAAACTTGAAGAGCACACCAAAACACGACTAGCCTTTTTATCTGCCAAAAACAAACTGTCAATCCAAAATGGCTGATATTGCCAGCATATATAGGTTGTACAGGGCGCCAGTTTCATGAAACCAGCCCACTTGGGTCCTTTTGGTCCCGTTGTTGCATACATATATAACAGACATGTGTAACAAGATAACAGAAAAAAATGCGAAAATCGAACATACGTCATTCATGAAATTTAAAAATAATGGTTATTTTTGATCAGACCATGTATATTTGTATTCTTCTATATACATAGGTGAATAGACTGGGAAATATAAACAGCTGACAACACTACGAACTATTTTAAATAACTTCCAGAGGATGAGCAATAACGTTGTCCGAAATATAAAAATGTATTTTTAAAATTAAATAAAGGATTTTTACAGATTTTTTATATTACTCGGGCTTCTAAGTTCAGGACTTTTTTTAATTATTTATATTTTAAATTCAAATATTACTGAACTTAAATAGAAACAAAAAACAAGTTTTTTTAATAATTTTTCTTCGACGTTTCGTTGGGATTTTTCCAACATCTTCAGGGAGTTTCTTATTAATATGGTAACATAAAATAAAAGCTTTAATTAGCACATACATAGAATTAGAGCTTTTATTTTATGTTACCAGATTAATAAGAAAAGCTCCCTGAAGATGTTGGAAAAATCCCAACGAAACGTCGGAGGAAAAATATTTAAAAAAACTTCCTTTTATATTTCTATTTAAATTCAATAATATATGAATTTAAAATATAAATAATTATAAAAAGTCCTGGCCGTAGAAGTCCGAGTAGTATTAAAAAATCTATAAAAATCAAAAAAGGTCGAATGGAAACTACAAAATAAACACGGGTTAAAGGATTTTTTATTTTATATAAAAAAAATAGGACCTGAAGCCAAAAACATGTCTATTCAACATTAAATATTAAAGGTTCAAAAAAAACACAAATTTGTATTATTATTTCTATAATAGCGAAGCTTATTACTGAGCATAATACCTGCCCATATTGTTAATAAAATCGAACATGATGTTAAGTCACGCTTGGAACATAAAATGGCGAAAAGACGTGCCTCGCAGAATCCTCATCTCGGAGCGTAAGTCGAAAAGGTAATTTCGCTTTCATTGCAGACACTTTTAAAGTAACTTTTCTCTTTGTTCAATTGTTCAGCGAAAACGAAGTGAAGATATCACGTTGGCGTCAGCCTGAAACTGAGTAAGTTTAAAAGTAAATTTTTCATAGTAATTTATGTTTTAATTAATTCTTGTCCCTTAGAAAACTATTTATTGAACCGCATGACGATGTTACCATTTTGTATGCTGATGTGGTAAATTACACTTATCTCACTACTACTTTAGATGTTAAGACTCTGGTCGAGACCCTGCATGATCTGTTTGTTAAATTTGATACCGCTTCGGAGGTGAGAATGTTATTACATTTGCTGATGTCCTAAGAATATTACGCACGTGTTCATAAATATGTATTTAACCATTTAGGAATACAATGTTTTGCGCATTAAGTTTTTGGGTGACTGCTATTATTGTGTTGCTGGAGTCTCAATTCCAAATGAATATCATGCCAAGTGTTGTGTAGATCTGGGCCTGCGTATGATTAAAGATATACGAGATGTAAGGTATTTTAAAGTTAAATTTAATAAATAGCAACATGATTACTAAAACGCCTTTAATCACAAAAAGAACGCGAAGAAAGTTAAACATAGACATGCGTATAGGTGTTCATACCGGCAGTATATTGTCGGGAGTTCTGGGTGCCTGCAAGCTTCAATACGATATTTGGTCCAAGGATGTTGATATTGCCAATCGTTTGGAACAAACAGGCATGGCGGGCAGAGTACACGTTAGCGAGGAGACTTTAAAGCAATTGGAGGGTGAATACATGTACGAAGAAGGCACACCACAGGCAAGAACAGATCCAGTTTTAAAAAATTTTGGTATACGTACATTTTTAATCAAACCGCCAAGGGTAAAAAAAAGAAAGAAATTTACACACAACCTGAACTATGTGCATTGTAAAATTCATTGGTATTATTTCAGTATGCCTTGTATAATGAACAAAGACGAACACTGGGAGGTGTTAAGCGCCAAATCGAACAACGCACCAGAGCGGATACTTCAACCAATTTTATGCAGAATAATATACAACAATTTAATCAGATACGAACACAAGCCAAATTAGAAATGAGTCGCGAATTGGATAAAATGCCAATAGGAAGAATACAGTGAGTGTTATATCAAATCTAATTCTTATTTTTGAGGTATACCCAATCACCAATATTCTCAAGGAATTTCCTTCTCACGGAAATAATATTACTCGAGAAAAAAATCCTCAAATTATAAATTTTGGGAGAATAAAAAAAAGTAGTGAAAAAAGGAGTAGTACTTTGAGAGTTTTTATTATTGAAATTTATTGTTTTGCGTACAAAAGTAAATAAAATTTATGGTTTGATTTAATTGTTAAAGGAACATTATATAATTAAAGAAATAAATAATTTGGCCTTGCGAATACTTGTGGAGGAAATTTGTTTTGAAGAAAATCAACAAATAAATACCCAAGAGATTTCGGGATCAATCTAACCTAACAATTTTACTTTTACATAAGTTCTTTTTGTATATCAAGTTCGGCCTGTACGAGGGCGGTTCGGAAACTTCTTAGCCTAGCACAAAAATCGCGATATAAACAGAAAAAAGTTAAGTGTTTTGGAAACTTCCATTTCTGCTATGAACACATGTTAAATTTTGTTTCGATGTTAAATTTTGTTTCGAAAAACTAGAAATGCGTGGCGTCATTAAATATTTCCATAAAAAAAGCTTATCGGGACAAGAAATTCATAATGATATGTGGGATTTGTTTGTTAGGTGAATGTGCTTCTTCATATGCAACAGTAAAAAATTGGGTTGCTGAATTTAAACGGGGTCGTACAAGCATTGAAGATAAACCACGTAGTGGACGTCCAAGAGCAGCAAGAACAACAGAAATTGTAGCCAAAGTGCATGATATGGTATTAAATGATCGACGAATAAAAGTGCGTGAAATAGTTAATATCATGGGCATCTCAAATGATCGAGTCCATTTAATTTTGCATGAAGAACTACTCGTACAGATGAAAAAGCTTTCTGCAAGATAGGTGCCGCATCTGTTCACAGTCGACCAAAAACGCATAAGAATGAACATTTCTCAAGCTTGTTTGGATCGTTTCAAGCGAAATAAAATGGATTTTAAGCGTCGTTTCATAACTGTTGATGAGACATGGGTCCACCACTATACTCCAGAGACAAAAGAACAATCCAGACAATGGATGGAGACAGTGCCCCAAAGAAGGGAAAAGCAATTCAATCAAATTCAATGTACAAATTCGAGATAAACGTCCTGGCTTACAACACCAAAAAATTATTTTTCATCAAGACAACGCACCAGCACACAAGAGTGTTTTAACAATGGCTAAAATCAACGAATTAAAGTACGAGTTGCTTGACCACCCACCTTATTCTCCTGATTTAGCTCCCAGTGACTTTTACCTGCTCCCAAAACGAAAAAAAAATCCTTGCTGGCAAGCGTTTTACCTCAAATGAAGATGCAATTACAGTTTTAAACCACTATTTTGAAGATCTTGAGGAAAACTATTTTAATCAAGGGGTAGAATTGCTAGAAAAGCGTTGGACTAAGTGTATTGAAGTTTTATTTATTGAAAAATAAAAATATTTTTGAAAAACTAACTATTCTGTTTCATTGATAGGCTAAGAAGTTTCCGAACCGCCCTCGTAGTGCATCATACGAACTTTTAAGAGTATGTTTTAGACTAGGTAAAATCTTTTTGCGGTTAGAGTCGGCTTTTTCACCAGAAGTTGGAACCATATTATTAGTTGTTTCCACACTCTCCTCTGCTATATCTAAGCCATTATCCATACATTCCATATCTTTTGAATGACCTAAAATTTCTTGTCATTGATGTGTTTGTGAGGCCAAATATTTTCGCTGAAACGCCCTCGACAGAAGATTTCATCCCAATGAGATTATAAATTGCCTCTTCTGTTGTGGAAAAAGTTTGCTCCTTGTTTGGACCCCCTCCTGTGCACTTTTTATTTTTTAAGTTCTGCGCAGCTTTTTGCCGGACATACTTTTTTTGATCTGCCCAAACCTGTGTATAGGTATAATTGGGAAGACTTTAGTGTATCAATTAGTTTTTAAAATATTACCAACAAACCTTTTACCATTCAGCAATAGACTTATTTAGAGGCCTCAAGGCGTTAAGGTCAGTTTCAGCGTTCCTCCAAATTGTGCATGTGCCTCTTTGTTACCTTTATGTAAACCACTAGCAATGTCTGCATTGGCTTCCATTAATGTTAATAAATGCTGCATTTGCATTTTATTTCTTGTTTTTGACCTACAAAAATAAAAAAAATTTCATTTTATTTATTTATTTTATATTTTATTAAAAATTACTTACATTTTTATACAAATTCCCTTCTGATTTGCAAGTGATTTTTTTTTTTTTTTTTTTTTTTTTTTTTTTTTTTTGAAAATTGAACTTGAATGTATTAATAATTACTACTTTTCGCTCATATATTTTTTCCTCTTTTACACGGTTGATTAAAAAGGTATAGAAACGTAAAATGAGGGAATTTTTATTAAGAATAGTAGGAAAGGGTAAAGGGAAAAATTCCTTGCGGAATTTTTGTTTAGAATTAGGCTGATAGACATTTTCAATATCAAATTTCCTTATTTTTAGTATATACACTGAAAAGAAAATTCAATCCAACTGCACTTAAATCAATCCCAAGCGGTGTCAAAGAACGAATTTTCTTAAATCAAGTACGGATTATTTGATTCAAGCACGGAATATTCAAGCACCAAATGCTTACTTTTGGACATATTTAATCCCGAATCCGTACTTGAAATGAGATTCAATTGAAGAATCCTGAGATCGAATCAATCTTAAAATGCAATTGATTCAAGAATTTTAGAGTAGATTCAATCTGGAATCGGTACTTGAAATAAGAACAATTCAATCTATTATTGTTTACTCTATTAGTTACTAATTTGTATACCAATTAATAAGTATATACAGATTTTGTGTTTCCTAGCTCTATATATGAGTGACAAAACAAGCATAAAAACTGCGAAGCTTTTTTGCTTGTCGGCCCACCCAGGGTCTGTGGCAGGAATCGAACCTGCGACCTCGAGGCTGTTGGTCGAGTACTCTACCAAATCAGCCATCGAGGTAGCCTAATATGTATGTCTAAATTTTATAGAAATTATCCTAATAACCAGTAGACTTGGAAAACTTTAAAAAATATTTTCAAACATATAACTATATTAGTGGGAATTACCGGTCAACGCAATGAACCGTGTGCTTTTTTCCGCTTTTAAATAATGCGCTCTCATATAAAATCCAATGTTGTAAGCAATAAAACCGTGAAAACCCTCATATGAAGCGGTGCCCTCGAAAACTTTCGGTAAGTAACACAAAAAGTGTATTTTGAAAAAAAAGCTGTACCAAAAAGAGTATTTTCAAAAAAAAAAGGATGAAATTTTTAAAAAACAATAAAAACTAAACAAAAATTCTTTGAAAGCTAATGTAGTTAATTGAAAATATAATGTAATGATAACATTTTTGAAAAATGATTCAAATATAATTAATAACATCAGTTTAAATTATATTAATTTTACTTCCGAGTAGAAAGAACCAGTGTTTAAAAAACTGCAGTCAAAGTAGCAAAAGTCGTAAGATTGTGCCTTTTCTTCGACTTCTCCATTTTTGCTATTCAAACATAAACTGTTGCTTCGATTTCCGATTTCAATCATGCAAACAGTCGCAGTTAAGTTAGAGACAAAAAAAAGTTATATACTACGAAGACTTCTGAAGTCGATATGTTTGAACAGTTTTTAGTTTGACTGACTTCAACTTCGAATAAGTTCGGAAGTTAAAGAAAAGTTGTGTGTATTTATTTACTTTGTTTACAATTGAATATTGTTGTCAGATCGCAAGATTTATCCTTTTTGAGATGCTGGAGATTTATTTTATTTTTTAAAAAAAGAGTTTTTTTAATTTTTGCAGCTTACTTTTTTATAACGTTTAATCAAAATGGAACCAAAAGCGGAAACAAAACATTAAAAAAAATATTACATCAATACGTACAATACGCCCATTATAGTTTGAAAATATTATTCTGTTCAAAATAATACTTATTATTGCTAATTTTATAAATTTAAATTATTGCAGGTAACTTTTGCACGAGCATTTTCTGCGTTAAAGATCGCACTAATAGAGTATAGAAATTGTTTAAATAAGAAAACACTTTAAAATATATTGCTAGTGAGCTAGTGAAGAATACCTATTTGACCGATTCTGATATAGAATTTTTTTTTCCAAGAAGATCAACACATTAATACCTTTTTTAATAACTGTTTTTGGAACGTAAAATTTATTTACTTTGTTTTTAATTCAGAATGTGCTTGGAGATCTTTTTGTTTTTTAATACATTTATTTCAAATAGGTGCATACTCATATGTACATACGAATTTCATAATGCTTTAAAATCTATTTATTTACTTCTCTAATAAATTTAAAAAGTGGAGAACATTGGAATTATATTATTATTTAACATCACTCAGTACGCATGCACCAAAGAATTTAAAGTATTTATAAAAGCAACATCCAACCAAAATAAAGCATCAACAAAGATTTTAACTGAAACGGCACTTCAAACATCAAAGTCAAAAGAAAGCAAAACTTCTTTAACTTTAACTACAACTTTTCTTTAACTTTAGCTTCCGAACTTATTTGAAGTTGAAGTCAGTCAAACCAAAAACTGTTCAAACATGTCGACTGCAGAAGTCTTCGTAACGTATAACTTTTCGTTTTTTTGTCTCTAGCTTAACTGCGACTGTTGGCATGTTTGGAATCAGAAGTCGAAGCAAATGCGAAAGCAATCACACATATCCGCAGTTTTTAAACGCTGGAAAGAACTTTAAAACGACATATATTTTTTCGACATATTTCATCCCTTGCAGTAATGATTGTATGTTCCTACAATCTAATTTTAACGACGTACAGGCAATATAACTGACAGGTGATTTCGGTTGACAGCGAATATAATTAAATAATGTTACTGAATAGCAAATTTAATAAAATATTGTTATACATCTCGTAGAGATCATTGTTTTAATAAAAGAACCAGAATCGCATTGTATAGTCCACATTCGAATTTAGCATGATGATCAATATCTTTGTACTGCACTCACTGCTTACTAATAATTTTGTTGCTTGACTCTTTAATAGTTTAAACTTTTGCAAGTTACAAAAAATCATACATTTTTTTATCAACGTCTTTTGTTTTATTTACCGGTAAACAAATGCCAAAAATGTGGTTGTTTTTTATCTAAACAAACAAATTGTATTTCTATCATATTGGCAACGATAACATTTCTTAACTATTTGACATATGCACGAATTAACGTAAGTTGTACGTCTCGATTTAGCCGCCCTATATATTTTTTTTCATTCATTCATTTATTGAATCTTCACAAAGTGAACTAACAATAAGTATTCAAATCTTAATACTAAATACATAAAATTAATTACGTCCAGCCAATGCTAGACAAAAATGTTTTATTTTGCACAGTCAATATCGGTAAAATCACCTATTTAACGTTCTGATGGTGGCAAGGGTGCCCCTCCTTCTCAACCGAGAGTGGCCTTCAAAATTAAGTATATTGCGTGCAAGACGATTTGGATGAAGTTCCAATTTACTGATATACCTTGTTGCGTATTTTGAAAATTCGTCTTTTACAAGAGGAACACAGAGATCCTTATGAATTCGTGAGTGTTTTACATACCATGGAGCTGCGGTTATTGTTCTAAGAATTTTGTTTTGTCGACTTTGAATTTTTTCAACGTTTGAAGCGGAGGCGGTGCCCCATAATTGAATTCCATAGCACCATATAGGCTTTAAAATTGCGTTGTGTAATAAAACTTTGCAATCCAACTTTAATGTCGACTTTCTGCCCATAAGCCAATTCAGTTGCGCTGCTTTTAACTTTAACTGAATAACTTTCGCATCTATGTGAGACTTCCACGTTAACCTACGGTCGAGATGAATACCAAGATACTTGACTTCATTTTGCTGCGGAATAGGTGAATTGTTAATTTAGATAGCTGAACATGTTTGTTTACGCAGCGTGAATGTAACGTGAGTACACTTTTGTTCATTAACTTTAATTTTCCAAAGTTTTAACCATTTCTCTAATATTGAAATATACTCCTGCAAATTTCGCGAAGCTACTTGATAGTTTTCATGAACACTCAAAAACGCTGTGTCATCTGCAAAGGTAGAAGTGTGGATTCCGGATATCGTTGGCATGTCAGAGGCGTAAATCAAATATAAAGTAGGTCCCAGTATGCTGCCTTGGGGAACTCCTGCCTCGATTGGCTTAGTTGGGCTTATAAAGTCGCCTTCTCTGATAACAAACTTCCGCCCACATAAGTAGCTTTCCAGAAGCTTGTGTGTATTTGCAGGCAAGTTCAACTTTATTTTGTGTATCAAGCCCTCGTGCCACACTTTATCAAAAGCTTGAGAAATGTCAATGAATAGAGCTGAGCAATACTTCTTCTCCTCAAAGGTCTGTCTTATGACATTGACTAGTCTGTGCGTTTGTTCTATGGTGCTGTGTTTAGCCCGAAAGCCAAATTGATGATCAGGGATGCATCCCACATTGTTCAACATTGTACTCAACTTTGCCATTAACAATTTTTCGAAAAATTTTGAAATTGTTGGCAGTAGACTTATTGGTCTGTATGATTCTACCTTAGTGGGATCCTTCCCTGGTTTGGGCATCATAGTAATCATGGACACCTTCCACTCTGCAGGATAATACTCGAGACGTAAAATAGCGTTAAAAATAAAAAGAAGAATTCTACGAGCTACACAAGGTAGCTGCTCAAACATTTTACCAGTAATTTTATAAATACCTGGAGCTTTCCTGGGGTTTGTGTTACGAATAACATTTTCAACATCTTGAAAACTAAGTCTCAAAGTCATAGGCTGTCTAGCAGCGTATGATGGCAGTTCAGCTGAATTACTCACTGTATCATTTGTGGTAAAAACATTTCTCAAAAATAATCGACATACAACATTCCCTTTTCAGAATCGCTTCTTGCCCAATCTCCAGTTGAAGTTCGCAAAGGTGGCTTACCTATTACGGGTCTTTTCAGACCTTTTGTCGCTTTCCATAGAGAATAGTCGGATTGAGGGGTACCATCAAGACCTTCCAGATAATTTTTAAGGGAAGCCATTTTTTGGATTTCAAGCAGATTTCTTAACTGAGTTATGCACTCTCGTAGCCTGCTTTTAAGCTGGGGAGACCTGCGAAGTTGCCACTCTCTTCTAACTCTTCTTTTTTCTGTTAGAAGTTGTTCAATTTCAAACGAATATGTTCTATTGCTCACATTTTTGGATCTTATATGGCTAGTGCCCTATATAAACCCGCCCTATATAAACCCATTTCTTTACGAAGTCTTCTACAAATCGGATCGTTGCGAGTACGCTTAGTCGTGTTCTATGAACTGGATGTAAATTTATTAAATAACAAAGATTGCTAATATTCAAAATAATTTTTTTTATTTAGTAAAAAACTTATTCAAAAATGATATTGGATGATTAATTTTGTGCCACCTTGTATTATTAAAAAATTTACTTATAAAAAAAAAATAAATAAATGGATGGTAGCAAAAATAAATTCAAAGAACGTGAAAACGAGATTTTTGTAGTCTTTGATGCAAACATTGTTAAAAGAACTGCTGATTTCTAACAATTTTCAGCAACAAAATCAAAGTCAGTAGACTTAAATCATTTTCAACTATCTATCAACTATAGCAAATCACGATGATTTAAAGCCATCTCTAAAAGGCATGTCTTTTTTTCTGTACTGAATTTTTTAAATATTAAAAAAGACATACGAGTATGTTGCGTTTTTCATGTTTTCTTTCATTACTGCCCGTTTACACCAGACATGAAACGCCGTGTAAGACTTACTGCTAAAACATACCTTTGACGACCCGATTGTTAGATGGTGGAGTACCAGTATTTCTTGATTTTTCATTATTTCAACTCCGTCAACAAAAGCACATCATCACTTTTTAAGTCCTTTTTTATAGTTTGTGGAAAAAATATGTTTTTAATGCAAAATTTGCTATCTAAAGTAAGAATTTTACCTTTTTTTTCTGGCAATTTTTTTAATTTGAAACTATTTTTATTTTTTTCATATTAAAATGTAATTTTGTGTTAAAACAGACGTCTTAACAGCCGTGTCAAGATGACAAGAAAACAGTAACATTTGCAGTCTACTGCAGAGTAACAGTATTTTGCTATTCCTGTTATTTTTTTTATTAATTTATTATTTTTTATTAATTTATTATTTTTTTAAATTGTTTTATTTTCATCATCAATACTAGCAAAGTATAAAAATAGACAAACAATTTTTTAAACGACTCCAATTAGAAAAACGACATGACTTAAAAATCGTCTTAAAAATGTAACACGATTTTGGTAGCAGCTTTAAAACAGTATTATAAAAAAAGGCATGCCTTTAAATCATGTATTAAGCAACTCTTTAAGAGAATATTATTAGACTTTTTTTAGAAAAGTTTTGGATATCGTTTAAAAATACATCGTGTTCTGGAACTCCTGTAAAATTATTAATTTTTTTTTTAGAATTACAAAATTTTGCTTCGATCGCTCCAAGCGTTTGACACAAGACGAAATGGAAGAACAAAACTTTCGAAGAAACATAACCTCAATGTTTCTGTTCTTCAAAAACTGGCGTTGGGAAATGCAGTTCTTGAGAGAACCAGATGACATGTTAAAATACAGTGTCATTATGGGAGTAATAATATTTTTTGGCATTATGGCCATACAATCAATAAATAAAGTGTAAGTTATATAATGTAATGTTATAAATGAAAAGTTGTTCAGATAAATACGAGTATATTTAATTCTCTTTTCCACTAATGTAGGCAATCAAAATATTTTTGGGCCTCCAACGCCTCTTACGTCGTACTAATGATAATCTGTATATTTTTGACTTGGTTTAAAAAACTGTGGACAATGTGGTTCGCCGAAAGTGTACAATCGGTACCAAAAAATAAGTTTGTACTTTTTCTTTACGAAGCTTCCCAGCAAATACAAATGAGCATTTTAGCACGTGTTACAATTTATTTATTAATAATTTTAATTCATTGTTCCGCCACATTCATACAATTGGTAATATACATTTGATATAATAAAAGCATACGTATGTATATACATAATTACTTTTTTCTTGACATTTCAGTTAGATTGTAAAATTTGGCCTATAAAAAGGGAGGGAAGTTGGAATCAACACAAATCATTGCAACATTTTGACAATGGTCGAGCTTGTGAAATCGGCTTTAATCCTTGGGTAAGTTCTGGCAAATAAATTTTTACTTTGAAATCGAATAAAACAAATATTAATTTTTTAAATTCTCATGAAATTTACCTTATTCGAAAGATAATCTCCCAGCTAGCAAAAGTTGCTTATTAGGCGATTGTTTTTAATATACAATTCCCAAAAGAATCTTCCGACGATTATTTGACGAGAAACTACAACATAAACATCTACTCAGATATTTCTTTTTACACATTTTCTGAAACACTCGGCAATCAATCTTGGAATGTTTGTTAGACGATTAAAGCTTTTATTTTTTTCTTATACATAATTGATTTTCATATTATAGATAAACAGACGCAAACAGCGTATCTTCCTTTATTGTTTAACAACATTTCATTTTTGAAACTTAACTCTCTCATCACCCTTCTTCGCAAATTATCTATATAGTATAAAAATTATTAAAAAATCAAATGAATCTGTAACAATTACACAACGATTACACGGCTGATTCCTTAACGAGTTGTAAAATGATATCAACACGAGTCTCAGACGATTAACATAAACGCCTTTTGCTGAGTTGCATAAGAGTTTCAAAGAATAAACAGCTATGTAACAGTATCAATTCACAGATAGGAAACGTGAAACTATGCGGTTACGAAACGTTTTCTTCAACAAATCAATCAATTCAGGCACGGCCTATGTGCCATGTTGGGCCATCTATTCGAAACCACAGCTCCTGTACAACATGGTTGCATGATACTGAGTTCGAATCCTAGTGGGTGCTGATGAGCAGTGTATTCAATTATTTTTTTCTGTCTTCTTTGATCAATAGTTATTGATTGCGAAAAAAAAAAAAAAAACACCATATAATATTAGAAATATTCAATAAGTTCGACTATTTATCATTAATATTTAATACATTCTTAATAATATTTAAGCTGATGTGGAAATTATTTATTCTAATGTAATTTAATTTTACTTACAGGGCATTACAGAAAGCTTAGAGTTGACTATTTGTATGGTTTTCCTTTTCTCGCGCATTCCTTTTGTGCTTAAGTTAACTGTGGGCGTTTTGATAACCAGTATCTATACGATTGTTATATTCGCCAGCTATTCTCCAATTTACGAGGACAGTGCTTCAACAAATGTGGCACTACATGCTGAATATTCACATATTATGGTCATAATAATAACGCTAGCGATATTTCATTTAATGGATCGTCAAACAGAGTTTATATCAAAAGTGGACTACAAGTAAGTTTCCAAATAAAGGCTATAATTTTGTGATACACAACGCTAAGCCAGAATTCTCGTGAAAAACAATAAAGATTTTTGCATTATAGGCAAAACTCGGTATAACGACCGATTCAGTGTCAGGGTCATTCATTATTTCAGGAAGCTTTTCTTTTTTATATATTTTTTTTGTCAATCAAAACAGGGGACGCTCACAAAATCAGCTATCCAATAAAGAAATCAAACCTAATTTTTTTTTCGTTGCCGACAACACGTACGTGCGAGCCGAAAAAATATACCTTCATGCATATAATTTTGTAATTGACAAGTTTAATTAGTCGTGTTCAGGGCGCTTAAAAATTTCTAACATCATTAGCAATGAAAGAAACCTTTACACACATTTACATGTAGGTAAAAAATAGCAAAAAAAATTTAAATATTCACATGTTTGGTTTTTTTACATATTTTTACGAATTTGTATAATTTCTAACCTATTGTGCAGCTGGCATCTGCTTGTTATAAATTTGAACGCATATCCACACAAACAATATAACTCATAAGCATATATGATTTAAAGATCTCAAAATTATACGTTAATCAACCACAAATGATTTTATTGTTGTTGCTGCGATTTTGCTATTGCGTTTCGTTATTTGTATTAAGTGTACAACTGTACTTCCGCCGTTTTGCAACAGATGGCTGCAGCGCTAAGTGGTAGTTGAAATAAATAGAACGTATATGTCATCAGTATAAGCTAAGCTATTTGTAAACATAACGCTATCGAAATATTAGTCGATCTATGTCCGCAGCGTCAGTTATTCTCAAGTAAACATGCTAGCTCACGAGTAAAATTCTCGTCATTTGCCGGAGTTTTTAATTTTTTGCTTTAATAATTATGAAGAAATCTGCGGCTGAGGCTAATCAAATGCTCTCATATACCCTTGCTTATTAGTAAAGGAACGTACCAGGAGTGGTTTCGACGCCTTAAAAATTGTGATTTTGACGTCGAAGACCGGCATGGCGGAGGAAGAGAGAAGATTTTCGAAGATGCAGAACTGAAGGCATTACTTGATCCAGATTGGTATCAAATGCAACAAGAATTGGCAGGATCATTAAAAATCATAGGAATGATTCAAAAACACACAAAAAAGGAAATTGGGTGTCGTAGGAGTTGAAGCTGGGAGATGTTTAACGGCGTTCGTTTGCTTGTAAACAACTGCTTGCAAGGCAAAAGACGGACTGGGGAAGAAAAATGCGCTCATTATGATAATCTCAAGCTCAGAAAATCATGCATATATCCCGGCGTTGCTTCCACGTTGATGCCCAAACCGAATAATCACGGTTCCAAGGTCATGTTCAGTATTTGGTGAGACCAGCTCGGCGTAGTGCATTACGTGTTTTTTTGGTGAGGCCTAACATTCTTTATGTCAATAAAAATGCAGAATTATTATTACATGTTTTCTTTAGTGTGTTATGAGTTGCCCCCTGGGAAACAGGTTTTGCCTTGGCGTATTCCTAACTTGGACGCTCTGTTTTTCGGGGAAAAGAGGGGAAGGGGTCCCTCGTTTGGTGCGGCAAACAAAACTCTAGGAAGCCACATGACTTATGTTGTGTTGGCTTCCGAAACTTTTACCAAGGGTATAAATTGGCAGAACGGGGATCAGCATGGCCCCCGGGTAGTTCTGCTTGCGTTTCGACCCGGGCTGATCATGGTTGAGGTGCCTACCTTGGCTGAAACGTTCTGGCTGTGGTTGAAACCTAAAACACAGGAAGGGAGTGTTGGTATCCTTGATAATTGTTTGGTGTGTGGCTTTTTTCGGCGACTAACAATCTCCCGAGGAGATAGGCAAAAGTGCCTATACAACAGATACCTGTACTGTAAGGAACCAATGGTGATGGTTGACGGGTGAGTTGGTTAAGGGCTGATGCTCTTAGTGGGCTTCGGCCTACCAACTCATTAAGCCTTCCATTGATAGCTGGGAAATTGCATACAGGAGGGATTAGAAGGCCCGAACTCAATAAGAAGATGCTCATATGACCGCAATCATATGGCAAGTATTGCTATCTGTGTGAGCCTGTAAGCATGGTATATATACAACCACAAGCACAATAAATGTGAATGGTCCCGGACAGATTTTTATTTAAGACGATACCAAGATTTTTTGCTGAATCCACCTTCTGCAACCGAACTCTGTTAAGAAAGATATCGGGTATGATATTATTTGTTTGTCGCTTCTAATATCTAGGTATTTAGACTTTTTGGAATTACTCAAACCATTAGCATTAGAGTACCGGTAGATATGCTCAAGTTCGGCATTCGCAATTTGCGATGAATTTTTTAGTATAAAATAATTTTGCATTGCCATTTATGTTATTTATTGTGGAAAAAAACTGCTGTAAGTCGAAAAAAAGCTTCTAACTGCCATGTGCATCCGCCAATGTCTGTTGAAGGACTAAGAGTACAGCCCTATAGCTAATCGCTTCTACAAAAACAATTGAGCATCAAGCGCATAGGCCTGGGCACATCTGGCCTAGACTATGACCCGTTACCATAAACCAACAACAACAAGGGCAATGATCAAAATATAAACTAAAAGCAGAAAGCAAAATTATAAAAATGGTTTAATTTAATTTGAAAAAAGTTTAATTGTATTTGAATATAGTTTCCCTTAATTTGAAAAAAGTTTTATTTATGTTGAAAAAGATTAATTTATTTTGAAAAAGGTTTCATTTAATTTGAAACAGGTTTCCTTTGATTCGAAAAAGGTTTCGCTTAATTTGAATAAGGTTTAATTTAAACTGAAAATGCAATATATTGATCTCGTACTGAATGACATATGGAGTTTTTTAAATTGTCTGCTTTGTTATTTGTGCAGTGTTTACTGTCTTAAAAATAATAATAATTTTTATGATATAATTCTCCGTACACAGAAATGGCCTTTACACATAAAGTTTTATTTTGCATTTAGTTAGAAAACGGCAAAAAAATTAAAATATTCAGATATGTGAATGAAATCAGTTTTGAAAACGATTCGATTAAAAAAAAGAAGGGTGATTTGAACATATTTTAACATTTTTGGAAAAGATAATAAATGATCACTTTTCTTCAGTTTTTTATTTTGTCGTGAGGTTTTCAAAAAACAATTATTAAAAAACTGTTTATAAAACATTTTCAAAAGCGATCGTTTTCGTTACACCTACTGAAAATTATATTTTTCAAAACAATCGGTTTCCAATACATTTCTGATTATTAAATTTGTTATTGTTTTTCATGTTAATTCTGCCGTTGCGTTTTGAATTATTAAAGCAGATCCTAAATTAAACATTTAATTAATGTAAATTTATTTATTTTTTATTATTGTTTGCTGTCTAGTTGGAAACGTCAACTGCAAAGAAAACAGGAAGACGCGAAAGTAACAAATGCCTCTATTAGTGTGTTAATAAAAAATATTTTACCATCTCACGTGGGTAAGTTAAGAACCTTATTAATGCTTTATTAACCCAGTGTTTAGATATGAAAGTGAAAGCTTTATACTCGCAATACACTCAAACTTTTTGTACAATACTTTCCACTCAGCTTTCCAAGAAATAATTTTTTAACGTTTTCTTAAATGAAAAATGACAACAGAGAATACATTGTTGACATACATATATCTGGTGATTCATCGTGGTGTAAAATAAAACATGTTTAAAGTGAACGTAACATTTTTTTGTCCGTTAAAACAACAATTTATTACACTTACTGTTTCAAAATTATATCATGTAAATGTTGGCCATGGCTATGTAAATGTGGTCTACTCGAAGGGTTCAATTTTAGCCGACCCGTTCGGGTATAGTGGCTGGTATCTCTCGAACTTTACGAATAATGTTGGCTTTCAAAGCATCAATCATTGCTAACTTATTCGTGAAGACCTTACGTGGGCGGATTGATATTCAAGCTACCAAGCGCTAGATGGCAGCACAAACATATTTTTTTTTTAATTGCGATCTGTCAAGCGTCAGCTGTTTATTTGTTGTAGTCGTTTGAAGTAAGCAACTTTTGTGTCTTGAAAAATGGAATTTCCTGCAGTTATTAAACACTATTATTTTAAAGGAGAAACGATGAAAGAGACAAAAGAAAAGCTCGATAAACATTACGGTGAGTGTACTCCGTCGGATTAGATGGTAAAATATTGGAGTGCTGAATTTTAGCACGGCTGCACAAGCACTCCAACAATACAATCAAAAGGAAGGCCAAAAAAGGTGGTTACTGAAGAAAATATCAAGAAAATCATCGATATCGTTTTCAATTATCGCCGAGTCAAGTTATATGAGATTGTTGAAATGGTAAACATATCATATGAATATGTGTTCAGCATATTTCATGAACATTTGCATATCAAAAAGCTATCGACAATATATAGATGCCGCGTTTGCTCAGTGTACGACGAAGACAGTGAAATCGGCTGGCAATGTTATGGTCTCTCTATATTGGGATGCACACGGAATATTGCTCATCGATTATCTTGAAAAAGTAACAAAAAATTGTTCGGACTAAGAATTGTTTTCATGTGTTGTAACGCATTGAAAACAAAAGTGATTAATTTGTGTTTTTGTATGTGTGATTAAATTGCGTTTGCATTTGTTTGTACTTGTATGGCTTAGGTGTAAGCGGAAAGCATGTGTTTGCCAAACAGTTTGCGTAGTTTATTTTGCCCCTAAAAAGGCTCTTCTATTATTATGTTTTTAATACAAAAATATTATAATTTTTATAACACATAATGGGTTTTTAAAAATAAAAATTCTAAACTCGGTACGTTTTTGTTGAAATAACGCCCTTTTTCCCCAATTTGGTGCGTTTTCAAAGTTGAAAATGCTGTTTATAATGTTTGCTCACAAGGTGCATTAACATCTACAAGGTGGCAGCGCTATGGCATGTGACAGTTTTTTGCTACTGGCAAGTAAGCCTTTTGCATCAAATATACGAGTATACTCGAGATACAGCATAAACCGGTTTTCCATGAAAACGTCGCGTAAGCGAACTTAAACAATTTTTTTTTCTCTACTTAAAAGCATTTTGGTACTAAAAGGGGGTTACTAACACTACAAGGCAAAAATTACTTTTCTCCAATATCGATATTCCATATACATACATATATTCGGGCATATTTAGTTCAAATATACATAAGTATATACTATCAGTCTAATTTATAAAAATTTTTGACTGCTTTATTAAGAGTTTATAAGAAGAAATCGAAAAAACATTATTTATAAACACTTAATAGCACTATTCAGCTGTTATTAACGATTAATAATTTCCAAAAATTTATTGTAGCCTCTACCTTTCTCTAAACCTTTAATAAGTTGAAATTTATAATTATAAAAATATTTTGTGCGCAAATTTAGAGAATTTTTGAAATGAAAATAAAATAAACCGAACTTTATAAATTCAATTGATACTATCAAATGTGTAACAAATATATACATACAAACACATATACATGCATTTGCATTTCCAAAAAAAATTGTGTAGAAATATCATTACTCAAAAGGTGCCGCAAAACTTATTATAGAGAGAAAATCGATCTATTCGCTCTTTCAGGCAATGTATATAAAGTGAGCTATTGTTTTTATATATCGCGCTGTCATAGAAATGGTGCTATTTCTTTCGAGTGGCTAAATTTTAAGGGCAGATGTTGAACATGAACCGTCAAGTTTCTTTCTGCATTTCAATTTGTGTGTTACTTAATTTTATTGCCTTGTTGCTTTGTTTTTCGTAGAAATTCTTTAAGGGTCCAAATACTATGTCGGAAACAGTAAATACACCGTTTTTTTATGAAAATCTATAAGATATAGCACTTCGGCAGTATGACAGCGCCGTATAGTGTAGTTTTAGGTAACAATAAAACTCAAAAATTACTTCTTCGACTCAAAAAATAGCAGATACTGCAACTTTCCAGGATAATAAAAATATATAAGCATTATTTGACCAATTTTATAATGACTCTTCCTTGTTAAACAGCGTTCTAAAATCGTCAACTTTAAATGTGTATAAAAAAGTCGCTCACTGAACTAAAAAAAAGGTTCTTGAAGATTTTGTAATGCCAATGCATATTCTGAATTTTTTATGTGTTCAGCATAAACCCTTTCAAAAATAAAAAATAAAAAATAAAATCTTTTCGATAATTTTGTACACTCTATTTTCAAAGAAAAAAGCACAATATTATTTTTTTCCAAAACAAATTGACTCAAAAAAGTATTTAACTCGAACTATATACCAAGGTATTGCCACAAGAGTATTTAATAGTTAATTTTATATTATCAAGTATATATAAATAAGCCTTTTTATTACAGGTTAATAAGGTGAAAACCGTTGAATAACTAATGTAAGGATTATCTCTAAATTAAGATATTTTTATAGATTAGACTATCGTGAAGGGTATTTTAGATTCGGTACAACCTACACTCTTACTTGTTTTTATTATTAAATTTCAATAAAATAGAAATAAATATCATAAATAATGCAGAAATACTTACACAAATGCGTTTAAACTTTCTTTTTTAGCCGATATTTATATATCAAAACAAATGAAAAATGAACTTTATTACGAGGAATATGACAATGTGGCCGTCATGTTTGCTTCAATAAAAAACTATGACTGCGAAAGTGTTGGACTGAGAGTACTCAATGAAATCATTTGTGACTTTGATGAAGTAGTAAGTGGCGCCTGAATGTTAATTGTTTGAAAAACTGATCACTTTTGAAAGCATTTTCAGCTCAAACTTTTCGAAGCGGAGGGCATGTTCAAGGTGGAAAAAATAAAAGTAGCTGGTTGGACTTACATGGCAGCTTGCGGCTTGGACTTGGCGCGTTCCGAAAATGTAAACACACAAACTAATTTTCGAAATTCATCGTTGCTGCCGAATGGGCGTAGAAGTCATTACAATAATGATAACGAAAGTAAATAAAACTCGCTTGTCTTAAGGTGGTATGACACTTAATTTTTCTTTCATTGAATTGTTAGAAAGAAACAGCAAATTTTAGCAAAAAACAAGGGGAATTCATTTTACTAGGTGAAAGTGGGGTTACAAATATTGCAACAACTCAACATTCGGTTTATTGTTGCATCAGCGATTGGTGTGTCAAAAAAATTGCATAGAACTTATGTATGTACATTAGAGTGCTTCGAAAAAAAAATTATTTCAGTCACCCACTAGGATTAAAGATAATATTAAAACAATTCCAAAAATATTTTTTTTTTATATTTTTGCCATGTCTACAAATACTGCCCTTTTAGTATTTTGTTTGTGTCAAATTCTATTTATGACTTTTTAAAACTCGGTTCCCACCCATCTTAATGCTAATTATGTTTGTGCGAAAATAAGGCCAGATAAAAAAAAGTTATAGAAGTTTAAAAAAAAATTTAATTATTTCGAGATAACTAAATGATTCGAAATTTTATACTAAGGCCCAGTTTTTGACTTCGTATTTAAATACAAAATTAGGTAATTTTCATTTAAATTGTATTTAAATGCAATAGTGGGTCCACCACTACACACCCTGAAACCAAAAATCAATCGAAACAATGTGTGGAAGCTGATGGAAGTCCTCCGAAGAAGGCGAAGACAGTGAATTCGGCTGAACAATTGTTACCGTATGTGATAAAACAATTTAAACAAAAACAATTTTTTTTGCTAATGTTTTTAAATGTTGTTAATTTATTCTGAGAAAAGGCTAGTTACAAAAAAATCATGTAAATGCTTTTCCGAGCAGAAATTGGTGACTCAGCAGAACCGTTAACTTCCCAAGTTGGAAATATCAATTTTAAAGTGTAGATTTTTTACACTTTTCTTTTATTAATAACTAAGATGATCACGATGACTTAAAGTCATGTTTTTTCTTTTGTACTGCAAATTTTTGAAAATTAACAACCATGTTTTGTAAAAGCCATGTTTTCTGTTTTTCAAGTTTTTTTCTCTAATTTCTTTTTGACTCATTTGTTATTTTTTAAAATGTTTTATTTTCATTCGACTGCCAAGGTAACCACCAAAAGGGTAAAAAGAGACAAACGAGTCTTACAACTAATTGCACTTTTTATTACAATGGAGGGATATATTTTGACTGTATAAAAATCTTGTTGTCGTGCTTCAAACAAAAAAGTTATAAAGTAATAGAGCAATTTAAACAGTGTTATCTACTTCCCACAATAAAATCGTAACCATCTCAGCTGACTCAAATTTAAGATAGGACACTAAATTATGACAGCATGCTCACAGCAATAATAATATTTCATGCAATTATCTTAAGACTTACGACTTTATAAGCACCCTTTGAATACCATGAATACAATTTTACTTCTTTCCAATACTAGAAAAATGGAAATGCAATGAGGTGTCATACCATATTTAATAAAGTTTCAAAAAACAAAAATTAAAAAATATACTCCTTTATATATTTGCAGCAAATGAAACTAAAGCTGAGGGACCCACTACTTCGAAGGATGCCAGGGAAAGAACAAGAAAGCTTTCCAATCAATATGAGGGCCATAATACGAATCAGAAAAGTCGTAAGATAAGCTCTCCCCAACAGTGTAATGTGGTGTATGTTATGGCTCAATTTGCTTTGCAATTAATGAAAACAATGCATTCTTTTAATGTGGAAAATCTACAGTGTGAAGATGGTGAATCGGATTATGGAATGCTGAGAATTGGTGAATTACACAAAAAAAGTTTATTAATCATTAATTTTCAAATATTTTTTAAAGGTATAAGCAATGGCTCCATAATGGCGGGCGTTGTTGGCTCTTCCAAGCCCCACTATGACATATGGGGAAATTGTGTTAATATGGCTTCGCGCATGGATTCTACCGGTATACCTGGACAAATACAAGTTACTGAAGAAACTGCCGAAATACTGCGCACTTTTAATATACAGTGCAATTTTCGTGGTATGACATTTGTGAAAGGACGCGGTGAAATACCCACATATTTTATGGGCATTGATGAAAACTTAAACTTCATACCAGAAACATTAACTACAAATAAAATAGTTCCAAATACAAAACAAGAATGACCGACTGATTTTCATCATCAAATATATTATAATTTAATTCTTAAAACCCATCAAGTATGTACATATGTAAATAAATATGTGTTTCTAAATTAGATTTTTGGTTTTTGTACATTTATACATTAGGTTTTAGTTCAAGTTTTTCTTTTCTTACGAAGGATTTTTTACAATACAAATTTGCTGTGATCAATAATTTTTGATTGAAGAAGACAAGAAAAATAATAATCAAATCTTTAGCTGGGGGAGCTGTTTCGTAGCCGCTACACTACTCATCAGCACCCATTTACGGATTTCCTTTGGAAAACGAAATATTTATTTAAAAATAAAATGAAAATTTTTTATAGAAAAACGTTATCAGATACACAAAATACAGCTACTTACCGTCGTCAAAATTATATTGCAGGAGCCTACAATCGTTACTACTAGGGATAAAATATGTCGAAAAAATTTACGATTATCGAATTATTAAAAGTTACAGAATCGCACTACAAGCCATCAAACTCGATTTAGAATTTAGTTAATAATCTGATCATTTATTAATTACTAAACCAGTAGCGAATTCACGCGCCTTAATGAATACAAACTGCACTATTCAGTGTTTGCTTTTTTCGTAATATTTGACAAACTTGGATTGATCGTTTAACAGCAAGAATTGAAAATTGTATAAAACGAAATGTTTATAATATACAACAGCAAGATTGCCTCACTTTATGTATATGATGTGATACGTTTTCCACATTATTACTCCGTGTTCACATTGTGCTCTACAAAATGAGATGTAAAAATTTTAGCCACTTGAGTAAACTCGTTTCTTACATTAAAACCAAAAGTTGTTTTGAATATAATTTGGTGGCACCGTTAAAAACTCACGAATCCACGCAGATCTGAACGTACCTTTTGTGAAATCTGAATTTGTGAAGTACGCGACAAGATATACATATTAACAAACTTGAATTCCATCCAAATCCTCTTGCAGTTAATATTCTTAACTTTAGTGGTCATACCCGTCTGAGAAGGAGGGATACTTTGGCTACCATTAGAGCTCTAAACAGATGACTAAATTCTGAAATAATATTCGCATAAAAATAAATTTTTGTCCATCACTGGCAGGACTTTAACCAAAATTTTTTTTAGTATTAAGATTTGAATACTTATTGTCATTACATTTTTTATGTAGATTCAATAAATAAAATAATGAAGTTAAAAAATAAAAATAAATGTACCCGAGATATAGCCTAAACCGATTTTTCCATGAAACATTTTTATATTATTTTTATTTTTATTTTTTTTTTTTTGCTTTAAAGCTCTTCTGGTTATAAAAGGAGTTTACTAAAATACAGAAAATTAAAATTTCCAATATCGATTCGATCCCGATTTTTCCATAAAACATTTAATTTTTTTTTCTCAAAAACAGTTCTTGTAATAATAGGAAGTTACTAAAGCAAAAATAAACTTTATTTCATATTTGTAAAGCACCCCATACACGTTTCAACTCAGTTGGCAACTGAGTCGGTTGTTATCCAAATCAAAGCGTGTATGGCTTTGTCAGTTGATTAGTTTGGCAGTTTTCGAGTTGGTTGACGAAAAATTAAAACGTTTTGATTTCTTCAAGTTGACTAGCAAGTCTTTCAATTCGATTGTATTGTGTGTATTCGAGTCTCTTGATCAGGTCTCAAAATTTATATATGTAGTGTTTTTGCAAAGAGAACGTTATATATTTTTAAAAGTATCTATAATTTCATTGAATTTAATAGTTGAATGAAAATCTTTCAATTCAGTTTATAAAGTGTGTGGGCAATAATTAATTTATTAAATTAAAAATTTTTTGATTTGTACATATGTACATCGGGTTTTAGTTCAAGTTTTTCCTTTTCTTAAGTTTTTGCTTAAGACGGATTTTTTTACAATACAAATTTGCTGTGATCAATAATTATTGATTGAAGAAGACAAGAAAAATAATAATCAAATCTTTAGCTGGGGGCAGTGTTGCCAAGCGTAGGGATTTTTCCCTTTTTGTAAAGATTTATTTGTTTATTTCCACTTGTAGGGAAAAAAGGCCAGATTTTTCATGATTAGGCTTATTGTAGGGAATTTTTAAATTATCACAAATGGTTAACATTATTTATTATTATACTATTATAATTTTTCCGACTATGAGGAAAAATCGTTGAGGAAAAATTTATATACAACGTTAAATATTTTTACATTAACTATTTCCCATAACTAAACCGCGAAATTTCAAATTCCATAAAGATCTTGTTTGCAAGCTTTTTAACCCCTAACCTCCTTAAAATACCTTATTAGTCACATAGATCTCCTAACTAAGCATATTAAATGATTGGATATCTATATGTCGTTGGTCTCAGTAGAAAATCCCTAACTGGAATTTTTCCCGAACTTATGTTTGCTAATGATTTTAACATATATCACCTCGTCGCAAAGATATGATTTAATAACAAGTAAGAGTGTAGTATATTCGGCTGGGCCGAATCTAAAATACCCTTCACGATAGTCACGAATATGTATAGTATATTAAAAATGTGACCTGAATATGCTCGGTTATATATGAACCGATATCGAAATTTTCTATTTTCTGTATTTTAGTAACCTTCTTTTATAACAAGAATTGCTTTTCAGCAAAAAAAAAATTTTTTTTAATGAAAAAATCGGTTCAGGCTATATCTCGGGTATATATGGACCGATATCGAAAATTTTAATTTTCCAAATTTATATAACCTTATTTCATTACCAGAACTGCTTTTGAGCACAACAAATTGTTTAAGTTCGCTTACGCGACATTTTCATGAAAAACCCGGTTTGGGCTATATCTCGGGTATATATGGACCGATATCGGAAATTTTCATTTTCCATACCTATATAACCTTATTTTGCTTTTAGAACTGCTTTTAAGCAAAAAAAAGTTGTTTTAGTTCGCTTACGCGGCATTTTCATGAAAACCCCGATTTGGGCTATATCTCGGGTATATATGGACCGATATCGGAAATTTTCATTTTTCATATTTATGTAACCTAATTTCATTACCAGAACTGCTTTTGAGCACAAAAAAGTTGTTTAAGTTCGCTTACGCGACATTTTCATGAAAACCCCGGTCTAGGCTATATCTCGGGTATATATGGACCGATATCGAAAATTTTCATTTTTCATATTTATATGACCCTATTTCATTACCAGAACTGCTTTTGAGCACAAAAAAGTTGTTTAAGTTCGCTTACGCGACATTTTCATGAAAAACCCGGTTTGGGCTATATCTCGGGTATATATGGACCGATATCGGAAATTTTCATTTTCCATATTTATGTAACCTCATTTTATTACCAGAACTGCTTTTGAGCAAAAAAAAAGTTATTTAGCTTCGCCTATGCGACATTTTCATTAAAATCCGATTTGGGCTATATCTCGGGTATATATGGACCGATATCTGAAAAAAAAATTTTTTGTCTTTTAGTCACCATGCTTAATAAGTGTGTGAAGTTTGAAGCAAAACGAACGACTTTTGTTTTCAAAAATTTTCATACAAAACTGCAAAAAAAAATGGCTTTTTTCGGAATTTTGAATATATCTCAGCTATACGTGGACCGATATTACTGAATTTCAATAGCAAACCCATGAATCGATGGGGTAAAAGAATGGTGAAAGAAAAAAGTTTCTAAGTCTAATGGTTTTCTCAGAAACGGTATTTCAACAGCGGACAGACGGACAGACGGACATCGCTTAATCGACTTTTCCATTAATTCTGATTCAGAATATATATACTTTATAGGGTCGCAAAAAAAAACTGTAGAAATTACAAACGGAATCACAAACTTATATATACCCTTTACATTTTTGTGAAGGGTATAAAAAACGGGCTTCTACACGTAATTATACAATAAAAGTCGCATATTAATGGAACTAGTTTCGGTTGTTTTTTTTTTTTTTTTAAAGCTCCTGCAAAGATGCATTTACGTCAACGTTGTGACATTCTTACTTATTCCATCACAAAACGCATATACCAGTTTGAATTAGAATGTAGACCAAGTCACCTAAAAGAATTTGTTTACATAGCTAAACATATGCATAAATTTTTAATCATATGAATTGTTTAAGTCATATTTTGTATAATAATTTACTTTTTATTACAAAGTTCTACCTGTTTGAATTTACAATTAACATAAAAATCGTATTAAAATAATTTATTTGCGTAAAATTTAAATGAAAAATTGCGTAGGGAAAAACGTAGAGAAATATTTTTTGACTGTAGCGATTTTTATGCGATATGGTAGGGATTTCACAAAAAATCTCATGGCAACACTGGCTGGGGGACAACTAGCTGTTTCGTAGTCGCAACACTACTCATTAGCACCCACTGGCATTTGAACTCGGGTCATGATGTATCATGACCTGCTGCTTTAACCACTCAGCCACCGAGCATTTAATTATTTTCTATCTATATTCATCTCATATTGAATCACATATGCAAAAAAATTTAAAAATTATAAAGTTTATCAAAAATTTAACAATAATTAATTTAGTTGAAAGACTCAATTCACAATTGAATTGAAACGTAATATATACTAGGTTTGTTCCTTTACTTTCCTGGCAAGGTTCGTGCAAAAAAAAATTTCTCTCAAATAGAGATAAAATTTACTTAAAGTACGGGAACGCAAAAAGCCAAAGTTTTACGAAAAAATACTATGATATTTTACACTTTAGGGCTTTTAAAATCTTTTGCACACTGAAATACTTTGTATACGAGTTGATTCAAATGAAATTTGTTGCTTCAAATGAAATTCATTGCTTAACTACTTGCCCACACTAGCCCGAAGAAAAAATAAGGGCTATTTCGTACAAGAAGAGGAAGCATACTATTCTCTCAAAAGCGCTTTCATTTGTCCAATTTTAAAGTACGGGAACGTTTTTCGTGCAAATTGGGATCATGCGGAATCCCAAAGTAGAGTAAAGAAACACACCTACTATGTATTTACATGACTATTGTGAAGGGTATTTCAGATTCGATCCATCACACTCTTACTTGTTAATATATACTTTTGATAATACAAAATGAGTTTAAAAACGATTCTAAAGTTGGTGTATTTTAATTGAAATCACACGTTTTTCCCCCATTTCCGTACGGATTGAAATTTTAAACTTGGCAACGCAATTTTAGTGTTATTAATCAGCCTAATTATGAATATTCTTACGGAATTTATTTCTCTCGGAATTTATTCCTCACGGAATTTATTTCTCTCATAAAGTACTTTTTTCACTTCAAATTAAAGAGAAATGCTGACTTTTTGTTAACTTGACTGAAGGAATTGATGAGGTGATACTTCCTTTAAGGCCCATTTAGCCGACCGTAAATGTAGAAATGTAAATGTAGTCGGAACAGCTGATCGATTTTGTTTTACGAGAAACAATGAAAATGCTTATCTGACTGTAATGAAATGTAACCGTAACGTCTGAACCTGTAGAAAATAGAATTTCATTACGTGTTTACGTGACAAATGTAGTCAGTGATGGTATATATTATTGTGAATGGCAGGACGGCACAAAAACCCTGTTTTAGTACTTTTTGTTTATTTGATAATTGAACTGTTTAAGTAGTTAAATTTGTATACACACATAATATATTTAAAAAACTTTGGAATTTTCTGTAAAATACGCAAGATGGATATACATACATTGGTAGCATAATTTATACACTGCGCACAATTTTTGCATCTTTCACATTATTTGTAACCTGAACATTTATTAGCCCGATTTCCAAAATATATTCCTCAAAAACAATCTTCCAACGATAAAATGAATTTTAAAAATTGATTTATAATATATAGTTATGCTGATATCAATGAAAGAAAGCAATACAGTATAAATTTTGGTCTGTGATGAAATGAAAATGTAATAATAAAAAAGTTTTAATACTTTTTAAGTATAATAAACTAATAATTATATATAACTAGAATTTTAGTACTTTAGGTATAACACTTCACAAAAATGTAAAATATATAAGTTTGTGATTCCGTTTATAATTTCTGCAATTTTTATTTGCGACCGCATAAAGTATATATATTCTCAAGAATCAGAACTAATAGAAAAGGCGATTAAGCGATGTCCGTCTGTTCATCCGTCAGTTGTTGAAATACCGTTTCTGAGAAAACTATTAGACTTGAAACGTTTTTCTTTCACCATTCTATTACCCCATCGAGTCATGGGATTGTTATTGAAATTCAGTAATATCGGTTCACATATAGCTGAGATATGTTCGAAATTCCGAAAAAGATATAGCCTAACCCGATTTTTCTATAAATGTTTGTTTTTGCTTAAAAGAACTTCTGATAATATAAGGAGGTTACCAAATAGAGAAAAAGAAAATTTTCGATATCGGTCCATATATACCCGAGATATAGTCTAAACCGATCTTTTTGTGAAAAATTTCTTTTGCTTGAAATCAGTTCTGATTATAAAACGAGGTAATTAATTACTCGTAAAATACAGAAAATGGAAAATTCCGTTATCGGTTCGAATTTAACCGAGATATAGCCTAAACCAACTTTTGCATGATGATTTCAATGAAAGATTTCCTTTTTGGAATGGTGATTACAAGGCAAACATATTTTTTGCCCGATGTCGGTCCATATATATCCAAGCATATTTAGTGACTATCGTGAAGGGTATTTTAGACTCCGCCCAGCCGAATGTACTACGCTCCTGTTATATATTAATATTATTATATATTATAAGCAGTTAAATTTGTTTTTTTAGAAGTACCAAAGAGCAGAGAACAAAAATTTAAACATTTGAGATTTATTCGCTATAGTAGCTTCCAACATTGGTACTAATAAAAAAAATTATAAAACGCTTGTTTTTTATATTTTCCAGCTGTAACTCATATGAAATGTCGACAATAGACAGGAAAAGAAATATTAGAAATTTTAGGTACCATTTAAACAATTTTCGTATCTTTTGTATATGTACTGAATACTATGAGCTCTTATCACTGCTTTGAACAGCTGTATTGCTTTTATTTTATTTTTGCAAATTATTTGATATAAAGATATAGGTGATGAAAAATTAATTATTTTATTTAACATACAATAATATAAAAATGAAAAGCAGAACAATTTTTCTGTAAATCATTAATAAGTGAACACTTTTTCTTCACATGCACTTGTGTTTTTTTTTTTTTGTTTGTATCAAAAACACATGATACGGTTTTACGTGTTCTATAAGTGCTACTACATTTACATTTACGTTACAGTTACAATTTCTACAGTCGGCTAAATGAGCCTTTAGTATCTTCAACGAATGGAAAGAAGAAAAAATAAAAAAACTCATACTTAATTTTTGTTCATAATTAGAGAAAAAGGAAAAGTGTGCAAAATTCCCACGGAATTTTTATTTATAAATGGGCTGAATAAATAAAAAATACTTTCTATTTTTTGTACATAATATAAGTACATATATTATTATTTTTGAGATTAGAATAATGTACATCAATATAATATTTTTATAAATTTTTATATATTTGTAAATATACGTATATATAAATATATGTAATTAATAAATTGATTTACTGCCTTATAAATCGAAATAATTTTTGGTGTATTAAAGGCTAGTAAGAAGAAACAAACTTTATATGAAGCTTTACTGTATTAACCGTTTATAAATCAAAATGATTTTTTAATAAATAAAGCCATTAGTATTTAACACGCATATTTATGTTTGTAGTTACAACTTAAATTTATACTTGTGACTTGAAAGCAGCATCAGGAGATTATTTTATATTATATTATGTAACATTTCAATATATTGTACATGTTTTATATTATAATAATTTCGTTTCAATAAAGTTAAGAGTTATTGTATACATACTCGTATATAGTTTATGTAAAAATATTGTTTCACATTTGTTGATATATAGAACACAAATTAAAAACAACAAAATCTGTACTTCTTTCTTAGCACCAAACGATTTGTGCACAACTGGATAGTAAAATTATAAAAAATATATTTGTATAACGTTAAACTTTGAGCTCTTTTTTCTTCTTTTTTGTAAAGTTTACTTATAAAACTAAAAATTGTAAAACTTAGAGAAAAAAAACACAAAACACTTTATTCAGCACCATTTGTTAACAAAGCAGTATCCTCGGGTAAGGGTTTTCTTTTGTAGGCCGGATTTGTCGCCAAATAAAGCACCAGACCGCCGAAGATGACATACAAAACACCACACAAATTAACAACAACGCCAGAACTGGGCAAATTCGAATATTGTTTACTAAAATAGCAAAAATAAAAAGTGTGTAAATCTTTGTCAAATCGTTATCAAACAAATTCTTGCAACAACTTACACTGAAAATATCGCCTTTTCTGTTATGCCCATTAAGGCCGAAGCAACCGACAGCACAAAACCAAATAGACCAAAATAAATATGCAATGGCATAATAGCAGCTCTCGCCGATTCCTTAGCACCTGGCACCAAATATGCTGTGAAACCAACAACATACTGCAGGCAGAAGAGTATGACGGCCGATAAACCCAACCACGAATGCAGCGAGTACATATTCGGTATGGGATCCGCAGCTAAATTGTGTGAATCAAATACGGTTTTGAGGGCAATAACCGTTAAAATGAATGCACCCATGTGTATGGCAGCATGTGTAATTTTCAATGCCTTCTTGCGCGCTGAACGGAAGCCACGATAAACCAAAATGGCTAAAACATTTAAATAAATATAAATTAAAACAATTTTAAACAAATGTTTGTGTTAATGTAGTTAAGTTTTTTTTTTTTTGTTTATTTAATATGGTCAATAACTTTGAAACAAATGATAAATTTTTTTAATTATTATTGGATTGAAAAAACAGTTGTATAAAAGTGCACACGGTGGTTAAAGGTATATTAATATGTATGTATGTACATATGTATGTACAAGTTTTTTTTTAATTGCTGCATAGTGTTTCAATTCCCCCAAACAATTTGGCAATAGATAAAAGACATTCGATTATTCGACGTTATTCTGAAAACGGTTTTAGAACACCTCGAATAGTGGCAATATAAAAAAATCCGGTAATGACGTATCATGATCTGCTGTTTTAACCACTATAACCCGTTGTACAAATGTACAAACCAAAAATGTAATTTAAAAATTATAAAGTTCAACAAAAATTCAATAAATTAATAGCTTTGTTCGAGGAAATTCCGGGTAAAGTCCGGTAAAATGAGAGTAAACAAAAAATACTCTCAGAAGAGAAAAAATTTGCCCAAATTTGCCGAAACACAAAAAACCACAATTGAAGCCCGAAATTAAATATCAGCACAAAAACAGCTGTTGTCTATTTATACAATTTTAAAATTCAGTGAACTTAACTTCTAAATTTTATAGCGCAATGAAATCCGCAGTTGAACATTTTTATTATTATATAAAATTAACAAACAAATAATATTCACTTTAATAAAAAAATTTTACTTTTTACATATAGGTGAAAAATAACTATGTATTACTAGCTATTTTTTTAATTTTGCTCCATTTAAAAAGTCAATTAGTTTATTTATATAAGCAAAGTTTTTTTGTTCAATAAATTGTTGCATATTTAGTTTGTTTTTTTTTTTAACCAAATTCATATAATATCAGATGGTAGCAAATTATTAGCAAAAGATTGATGTCAAATAAAATTTGTAAAGTTTTGGTACAATAAATTGAGATTAGCCAAAACGAAATGCAAAAAATATATATGAACAAAGTTTTTTAAACATGTAGCTATCAGTACATCCAGTTTGAATCCTCTTAAAAGAAAATTATCTAAAAATTAAATAAAAGCATCGTGCATTGATTTAAAACTGCTTTGTGCGATTTTTAAAAACCACCAAAATTAGTATGAAAAGCGCTGAGTTGACAGCTCTGTTGTAATTCAAACAAATATTTTTGCCAAGTTATTTAAACATTTTGAGCTGGATAAAAACGTAAAATAACTTATTTAAATATGACGTATTGTCATATTTTCAAATATGTTTTTTTATGATTTGCACTTTAATATTCTACTTTGCGTTTTGATATTTTATTTTCATAAATAACAAACTTCTGATTATATGATTTAAGAATTTTACCATTTTGAAGGGAAAAAAGTACGGGTAAGGTCTGGTAAAATGAGAAACACAAATTACTCTCTCAGAAGCTTTCTCATTTATCTAACTTGCCCAATTTTGAACACAAGAAACACTTTTCGTGCAAATTGGGAGCCCGCGGTAACGACGTCGAACACAACTAATATTTACATCTCTGGGTACGGAGAATATAAAAATACAAAAATATGTATGCTAATAACTAAAAAGAAATACCGCTAGTTCTGAGACAGCAAACGCTGTACAAACAATGTGGGCAATTAACAAAATGCAACAATATGTGATTCAATATGAGATGAATATACATAGATAGAAAATAATTAAATGCTCGGTGGCTTAGTGGTTAAAGCAGTAGATCATGATACGTCATGACCCGAGTTCAAATCCCAGTGGGTGCTGATGAGTAGTGTAGCGACTACGAAACAGCTAGTTGTCCCCCAGCTAAAGATTTGATTATTACTTTTCTTGTCTTCTTCAATCAAAAATTATTGATCACAGCAAATTTGTATTGTAAACAATCCTTCTTAAGAAAAAACTTAAGAAAGGAAAAACTCGAACTAGAACCCGTTGTACAAATGTACAAACCAAAAATTTAAAGTAATATTATTTTGCGATAAAGCTTTAGCGAACATTAACGATATCGTAAAGCTGAAAGTCCATACCACGCGTTATATGCGCTGCGCGTTTTACGCATTTCAAACTTTCCACGCGTTATATACTCAAGTTACATGCAACGCTTTTTATGCGTTTTTTGTTGTGTTTGAATTATTTTTTCAATAAAAACATTTTTAAACACAAAAACATAAAGTAACAATCCACGGCACAAATATTTTTGGCGATAACTTTGAAAAAATTAAATGAACTTTTTTTTGTAACGCTTGTGACGCATGCAAAAGTAGAAAATAAACCTACTTTTGGCGTCGTACGCGTTTAACGCGTCATACGCTTTTTGCTGTGTAACATCTCACATAAAATTATAGTGTTCCTACTATTTTACAGACGCTTAGAACGCGTTGCCGCGTAAAACTCGTGTTATGGACTTTCAGCTTAAACGCTTTTCCTGCCCAATTCACCATATTCAATAGTAAGTGCTCTCATTAAAATGTTGTATGCCGAAAGTTGCGAATCATGCTCAGACTATCATTGCCTAATTGATTAGAACTAATCACATCAACTTCCGAGAGTGTCTTGTTGTTGGGTATTTGCAAACAATTATTAGAAGCAATGCCTCATTGTAGATTTCCTCTGAAAATTCAATTGATACGTCGTTACAGGTAATTTTCTTTCGATGCAGTATGTCTTCAATCAAATGTGCTTTACCGTAAATGTATTTCAAAGTTAATATATTTCGGACGGAAAGTACAGTACAGTAAATTAAAATTTCCGATAACGGGCCATATAATTATATCCGAGATATAGTCTAAACTGATTTTTCTTAAATTTTTTTTTTTTTTAGTTAAAGCAGTTCTGGTAAGGTTATATAAATATGGAAAATGAAAATTTACGGTATCGGTCCATATTATAACCGACATATAATCTAAACCGATTTTTTCATGAAAAGCGAACTTAAAGAACTTTAAAAGCAGTTCTGGTAATATAAGGAGCTTACCAAATACAGAAATTAAAATTTCCGATATCGGTCCATATATGGTCTGAACCGATTTTTCCATGAAAACAATTTTTTTTTTATTAAAAGCTGTTCTAATTTTAAAAAACAATTGCTTAAACACAGAAAATGAAAAATTCCGATCTTGGTCTGTATATACCCGAGATATAGCCTAAACGGATTTTGTCATGAAACTGTCGCGTAAGCTAACTTTAACCACTTGTTTTGCTTAAAAACAGTTCTGGTAATATAAGGAGCTTACCAAAAACAGAAAATTAAAATTTCCGATATCGGTCCATATAGGGTCTGAACCGATTTTTCCATAAAACATTTATTTTTTTTTTTAGTTAAACGCGGTTTTGATAATAAAAGAAGGTTATATTAATACAGCAAATGAAAATTTCCGATATCGGTCCATATATACCCGAGATATAGCCTACACCAATTTTTTTTATGAAAATGTCGCGTAAACGAACTTAATAAATATTTTTTTTTGCTTTAAAGCAAGTCTGGTAATAAAATAAGGTTATCTAAATACAGAAATTGAAAATTCCCGATTTCGGTCCATATATACCCGATATAGAGCTAAACCGATTTTTTCATGAAAATGTCGCTTAAACGAACTTAAACAACTTTTTTTTGTTTAAAAACAGTTGTGTTAATACTAAGGGGCAACTAAAATACAGAAATTGACAATTTCCGATATCTATCCATATATATCCGAGAATATTTAGATCAAATTTGTAATATATACTACATATTTACGTGACTATCGTGAAGGGTATTTTAGATTCGGCCCAACCGAATATACTATACTCTTACTTGTTATATATATATATAGATTACAACTCTACACACAAGACTAAAAGAGTATAAAATGGAATTATATGTTGTGCTAGGAACACAACTGCGACGAACGACGAATATTCGTCGCCAAAAATAAAACACATTGGTGTATATGAAAATGCACACAATCGGGGTGTTGGTCGAAATTCGTAATAACTCAGCGAAAGTTGAAACATATTAATTAATTTCTAATTGTTTCGTCAGCGAACGACGAACAAAGCACTATCAGGTGACCAGGTTTCTTACATAAAAAAAAGTATTTTTGATGACATAGTACTTTTTATAATTTATATTAACCCATGTAGTAAAATATGTATGAAGATGTTCTCAAAATATAAAGCAACTGAGATAATTTGTTCAAAAATCCTTCTTTCGGATGGGATTTTTATAGGTTTACTTTTAATATGACCACCTTAGTATTTATATCAATTTTTTTTTCTTTGCACAATGTTCGTTGATATTGTGCTTCACACGACGAATTTATACAACGAATATCGGCGAATTCGTCGCGATGGCCGAAGTTCGTCGCAGTTGTGTTCCTGTCATAAGATTGTTTACAACAAAAAGAAAGAAAAGAGTACATAAGTAAATTATAATAATAAATGAACAAATATTTATGATAAAGAAAAATATATACATATGTATGTATATATATTTAAAAGCAAATATAGGGTGTTTTTTTAAGCCCGATAGAACTTGAAATTGTAAAAAATAACACAAAAAATTAAATTGTAATCAAAATTTTTTTTTATTCGAAAGATCAATACGTGACATTAACATTTGAAAATGATTTGGGGCATATGGGCACCGCGGCTGTTCTTGACGAAGCGCATTCTGGACGTCCAATTTTGGGCCACTTTTTCGAGCACTGCTGGCCGTATGTCACGAACAACACGAACAATGCTGGCCTCCAAGGCGTCAATTGTTGCTGGTTTATCAGCATAAACCAGTGACTTCACGTAGCCCCACAGGAAATAATCGAGAGGTGTCAAATCGCACGACCTTGGAGGCCAATTGACAGGTCCATTTCTCGAAATCAACTTATCGCCAAATTTTGATTTCAGTAAGTCGATGGTTGCGTTCGCCGTATGGCACGTAGCGCCATCCTGTTGAAACCACATCTCCTCCGGATCAATGTCATCCATATTTTCAAACAAAAAATCATTGATCATGGTGCGGTAACGATCTCCATTGACCGTAACGCGAGCTCCGGCCTCATTTTTGAAGAAATAAGGTCCGATGATGCCACCAGCATGAAAACCGCACCAAACAGTGCATTTTTCTGGATGTAATGGAGTCTGTAGGGTCTCTTGTGGATTGGTCTCACTCCATATGCGGCAATTTTGCTTATTAACAAACCCGTTAAGCCAAAAATGCGCCTCATCGCTGAACACAATTTTGCGATAAAACAACGGGTCAGTTGCCAACTGCTCTAGAGCCCAATTTCGTAGCGTTGTTCAAGCGTGAGTCTATTCATGATGATTTGTCAGAGTATACTGAAACAAATAAAAAAAATGTTTCATCAAAATTTAATTTTTTGTGTTACTTTTTACAATTTAAAGTTCTATCTAGCTTAAAAAAACACCCTATATTTAATTTAAAAAAAAAAAAATAAAGAAAAAAATTAAAATCAAACATTATAAACAGTTAAAAATAAAAATAGGTAATAAACAAGGCTGGAAAACCCTGCAAAAAAAAACAATCAAACAACAACAAAATAATCATTTAAAAATTATCTTGAGAAATATCTAAAGAAGTCCTTTCTAACGCCCTGCGCGTTACTTTTTAAATGCAAGTTGTCAGGGGGTGAATTTCGAAGACGGATTGCATTAACAAAGAATTTCCAATCAGAAACTAGGCTTTGGTATTTAAATAAAATGAGTTCTCTGTCCCGGTCAGATCTTGAAAAACTTAGTCGACTATGAAGATGAAGTAGTTGTTTTATATACATATACAATTTTATGAAAAAATATGAGCACTCTTGTTGTCAGAAAATCTTCAAATCGAATACCATATAATTTTATTGTGAACGGTGTTAAGGGCTCAAATTCTTTCAAACCATATAAGTATCGAATAAGTTTTTCTGTGCTAGCGGCGTCACATCTTCCAAATAATTCACAACTATACAAAAAAAATTGGCATTAAATAGGATTTAGCGAGAAGCGCTCTTATTTTGACTGACAAAACTGACAAAACTATATGAAGCCGCATGACTTATGTTGTGTTGACTTCCGAAACCCTTACCAAGGGTATAAATTGGCAGAAAGGGGATCAGCATGGCCCCCGGGTAGTTCTGCTTGCGGTTCGACCCGGGCTGATCATGGTTGAGGTGCCTACCTTGGTGAAACGTTCTGGCTGTGGTTGCAACCTAAAACGCAGGATGGGAGTGTTGGTATCCTTGATAATTGTTTGGTGTGTGACTTTTTTCGGGGACTAACAATCTCCCGAGGATCTGTTGCCTATACAACAGATACCTGTACTGTAAGGAACCAGTGGTGATGATTGACGGGTGTGTTGGTTAAGGGCTGATGCTCTTAGTGGGCTGCGGCCTACCAACTCATTAAGCCTTGTCCTCCATTGATTGCTGGGAAATTGCATACAGGAGGGATTATAAGGCCCGAACTCCTCAACAAGAAGTTCATCATATGACCGCAATCATATGGCAAGAATTGCTACCTGTGTGAGCCTGGTAAGCCACACGGCGGCGCTGGTGAATCGTGAATAATTCACTCCGTGGAATTGGTCCATCATCAGATAAGGCCGCAAGGCACCTGCACAACTGTAGTGCAGAATTGCGTCGGCCAGAGAGTTCTAAGCATGGAATATATACGACCACAAGCATAATTGATGTGATTGGACCAGGACTGATTTTTGTTTAAAACGATACCAAGATTTTTTGCTGAACCCGCCTTCTGCAATCGAACTCTGTTAAGATAGATATCGCGTATGATGTTATTTGTTTGTCGCTTCTGATAACTAGGTATTTAGACTTTTTGGGATTAATATTCAAACCATTAGCATTAGAGCACCGGTAGATATGCTCAAGTGCGGTATTTGCAATGAAACACACGCTTTATAAATCTGAACGTCATCAGCATACAACCTTCTATCTCTTAGAAACACAAAGGGAACGATCTTCAGCACCCAAGTGAGCTGGAGTGTTCAGGTGTTTTTTGGAGAGTCTAGCGGCCTGCCTACCTAACCTAGAGATAGAAGATTATGGAATTATTTTTTCGAAGATTCCTCTTCAGAAATGCAAAGGTTTGTATTAGTGGAGCTAAGCTGCTTTTCAGAATTACATCTGATAGGTACGCTCATGCAGTTTTCCCTTCTTTTTTTAGAATTTAAAAATGTATTAAAAAATGTCACAAAGTTTTTTTTTTATAAAATACAGCTCTTTTCACTTATTCCGGTCTTCTACTTATTGCGGTTTTATTGCTTTCCGTTAAAACGTTCGTTCACTATCAAAGCTAGACCCCACAAATGATAAAAATATGTACTATTTTTTCATTAATAACCAATTTGTCAGTAAAAAATTTTTGAATTTTATTTGTTTCATGTAAAATTCTCCTATTCTGCCTCCATTCCCTCTGCAAAAGCCTCACCTATATTCACGCTTGCTATTCCAATATCTTTCCATCATAGAACAGCGTGAGTAACACTCAAAAATTCTTCAATGCAAAAAACCCAGTGCTGCAATGACTTTAGAATTTTAATTATGTGTATAAGACATACTCGTTTGCATCTTTTGCCATGATAAAAAAATATTGCAAAAAACAAAGAAAAAAATGTATTGGAAGTCGATTTCGGCATACTAATTAATTAAAAAATTGAAAAAGGTTGAACAGTTGCAATTTAACTGCACCTTCACGTCACCTACGAAATAAACTTCAGTCACCATTAAAAGCAAACACGCCTTCGAGGTCGATTTTTATTTAAGTTTTTTGTTTTGTTTTGCTGGTAACTGCCATCTTTAATTAAATCGTGTCTCCCAACATGAAGCCTACAGACAATTACGATTATGTCAATCAAATATTTTGCTACTTGAACGACAAGTGCAACAAATTTACTTTTAAAGCTTTTAACAAGTGCAATTCAAAGAATTAAAATACATATGTATATATTTTCTTTTATTGATTGGAAGTACTTTCAACTGAAAGAGACTTAAGGCCGGGGTACATAGAATCCGTCGTACGTTATACGTTGCCCTTTTCAACTGACAGCTAAGTTGAAATACATGTCTTATGAGCTTTGTCACATTCCGATTTTCTCCATTAAAGTTGAGCAACTTTTAACTTTTAACGTACGTTGAGAACTTTGACAACTATCTGGAAATATTTTTTGTATATTTTGATTTAGTTTTTCGTTCAAAAATAAAATAAATTAAAAACAAATTGTGTTCAATTTTCTGTGCTGTGTCTCAAAAATAAATCAAAAGATTTAAGTCAAATTAGAGTAAAATGCAGTTGATTTCATATCCGTTATAGTCCCCGATATTACGACAGTCATCACATCAAATTAACATCAAACAATTCTCATTTTTACACTCGAAGTTGACAAAAATTATCCAACCCTAAAGGCCCTGATTCACTATCCTACACGATCGTACGATTCATTCACAGGAAACTGTTTCAAAAGCCTGGCCGACTTGAAAAAATCGCTTCAAAATGGCGTTGTAAGCCACACTATTATACAAGTATGATTGAAATAATTTATATACACAATAAAACAATTAAAAACTTTTATTAATATAACAATTTTATATTACTTAAATTTTTTTCTCAAGGCACCAACAATTTTCTCATATTTTTCACAATATATACCATACTGATCGCACAGAAACCATCATGTTTTGAAAAGTTTCATAAAATTTTTCACATCGCAGGATTTGTCAAAAACTTTGTCGCACGTGTGCATTTTTAGTACTTTTTCAGCACACATGCTTTATTTAGTAGATCGAACGATCGTGTATGATAGTGTAGCAAGGCCTTTACAAAGTGAATGACATTAGTATATGAGTTCCCAACAATGAATTACGTTTATCTTTTGTATCACATCTATATGTATGTATTTTATATTTTAGTTGCAAATCAAATATTCGCCGGCTTTGTCAGACTACGTTGCAAAAATTTTAATTAACAAAATCAGTGCTATAAGTAAGAATGCCTAGAAAACATCATAAAAAAGATACAAAAAATATAAAACATCCGTATCCGAGCTGCCTACTGCCGACTTACAAAGTATGCGAGCTTGTATTCAATCTGCCTATTGATAATTTACAATGCCTTAATAGGCATTTGACATATTTCGGATCTAAAACAATACATAGAGTCTGCCAATAATCTTCAATTGTTGTCGACAGCGAGTATACTAGCAGCAATTTTTTTACGCCGAGTAATGTGCACCATAGACCAAACACACAGACTAGTCAACGTCATAAGACATAAAAGTATTGTTCAGCTCAATTTCCCAGGCTTTTGATAAAGTGTGGCATGGTGGTTTGGTGCACAAAATAAAGTTAAACTTGTCTGAAAACACTCATAAGCTTCTGGAAAGCTACTTATGCGGCAGGCAATTTGTTATCAGAGAAGGCGATTTTATAAGCCACTCACAGCCAATCGAAGCAAGAGCGTTTTTGAACCTACTTTATCATTATTTATTTTATATTTTATTTTTTATCTTGGACCATACTCTGGGGATGACCCCTACATATGCAGTGCATTGTATCAGAGTTAGGAAAATAGGTTGTGAATTGCTTGAATTTTCCAACGTTATAACAGAAAATTGTGAAAAAGATTTACATCAGCACCTGCCTTTACGGCCTACTCTGATGGTGGACCAATTCCACGAGTGAATTATTCACGATTCACCAGCGCCCCCCTGAGGCTTGTTAGGCTCATACAGGTAACAATTTTTGCCATATATTTGTAGCCATATGAGCAATTTCTTGTTGAGGAGATCGGGCCTTCTGATCCCTTCTGGATGCAATTTCCCAGCAATAAATGGAAGATAAGGCTTAATGAGTTGGTAGGCCGAAGCCCACTAGCAGCATCAGCCCTTAAACCAACTCACCCATCAACCATCACCACTGGTTCGTCTGTTGTAAAGGCAACAGACTCTCGGGGGGTTGTTGGTCCCCGAAAAAAGCCACACACCAAACAATTATCAAGAATACTAACACCTCACTGGAGCATCGACGAAGTGTAGGATACGTTACTCCGTTCTATCGTTACTATAATGCATTGTTCTCTGATGAGATTAGGGATCTTGGTCCCTCAGAGCTTATGTGGTCGATTGCCCGGTGAATCGTACTACACATTACACAGAGAATTCGCTTTTCAGCCGTACGCTTCGCCTGTGGAATAAGTTGCCTGCAGACGCCACGCCAAACAATTACCTAGGATACTAAAACCCCCTTCCTGCGTTTAAGGTTTTAACCACAGCCAGAACGTTTCAGCCAAGGTAGGCACCTCAACCATGATCAGCCCGGGGTGTACTGTAAGCAGAACCACCCGGGGGCCATGCTGATCCGCGTTCCGCCAATTTAAACCCTTGATAAGGGTTTCGGAAGCCAACAAAACTTACGTCATGCGGCTTCCTAGAGTTTGATTTGCTACAACAAATGAGGGCCTTCCCCTCTTTACCCGAAAAACAGAGTGACCTAGTTAGGAATACGCCAAGGGAAACCCTGTTCTCCGAGGGAAAATGAAAGAGACAAATATAATTTGAGATTCTTGTGTTTGTTTCACATCCATATACTTTGTGATTATGTATGGAAGAATATAGAATTCAAATATCCGCCATATCTCTTACCAAACAGGAAAACGAAAATTGTCACATAGATCTAAATCAGGAGAACGCGACGAATAGGTTTACTCAAAGCCCTCAAAATAGACTTTTGTTTATTCGATCCACAACTATTACAACTTAAACATTTCTTCTGGTTTAGAAAAAGAAAATCTAGAGAATATTCTGGATGGGGCTCGTAGCCCAATTTATGGGTTTTTGCCCTCGTACATAGTATTGATGCAACAAAGCTCTAAAAAAAAAAAAGCTCTGAATAATATTTGCTGATGATTGTTATATCCTTCTCTAGGTAATCTACGAAATGAACGGTACTGCGTGCATCCCAAAAAACAGTTGGCTAACAGACCCACCAAATAATAATTGCTTGGCCTTCTTTAGCACACGAGCAGCCGGTGAAACCAAATGTTTTCGTTGCTCCTTGGCTTCCGCGAGTATTCTGATTGTTCATTGGTGTCTAGATTATCCTGATAGAAAATGTACGGTTATATAAAGATGTAATAACTCGTCCATAATGTGGCTGAATATCACCAAACACTCGTTTAAAGTGCTCACACGGTTAAAGTCTAGTGTGAGCAATTGCAGCACTCATCTCTCGAATAGCTTTTTCATTTCTAAATATTTATGCAAAATGTAATATTCAGTTAACATGTCTAAAACTTCATTCACTGCATGCACTTTCATTATCCGATCGTTCAATATTATTCCTCGTCGATGATACGACGAGCACAATGCAACTCTTTAAACCAGTTCTTAAACATTGATGGCAAAGAGTTTCCATTATATTTACCAAGTCTTTCCTTGGTTTCATTGATGGGTTTCTTATGCAAAAAGTAATTCTTAATCAATACACCAAACTCTTTTTTCCATTTTTGTTAAAATTCACCAACTTGTCTACTTTTAATGGCGGTTAAACACAAAGGTGCTTAACGGCAGCAGTGTCACATTTAAAGCGTTTGAAAATGAAAAAGTCACGGAGTTATCAAGTAGCCTCGTATATTAAAAAAACAACATATATTGGAGATTCGCGCTATTTATTATTTATTAATAAATTTATTATACGAATAATTGAAATTACAATATACTATATTTAATAAAGCACTAGCAACTTTAGGTTACACGCTATTTATATTAAGCCAATGATACGAATCTGTCCATATTAGAGGGCTGCTCAAGCACAATAAAAATGTCTTACAAAACATCGTAGTATTTTCAAGTACTATCCATCGTCGTCTCTCACATTTCAAAACAAACATTTCAGTGCCGAAATGTTCTAAATACATAAACGAATTCTGTCTTATAAGCATTTAGAACAAACAGAACCAAACACAAGTAAAACCAAATGAAATAAAACAATACTGAAGTAGAGCTTCAAGCATTGAAGTAATGTTCTACTTCAGTTTTGTTTATAAAATTTGTTGTTGTTGTTTATGGTTTTTGTCTTTGTATTAGTGCACAAGTGCTGTATGTACAGCAGTGGTACCCACAAGCTCTATATAGAAGAGTAAACACCAATACATTTAAGGCAAAACTACTTTTATTTAATATTTTTTGTTGTAGAAAGCAAAACAGTTTACAAAAACAAAATTCACACTTATAATCCCTGTTCTCACTGTTTACCAGCAAAACATGCGAAAGTGTTGTTGCTTAGCTCTTGTGTGTGTCTGTGCAGTAAATAACGACAAAAAAATATATAAGACAAAGTTGTTTGTGTATTTTTCATTGCTGAGTGCAGTATGCGTGTATTAAAGAGCACAACCCTATAGTTAAGCGCTTTTACAAAAGCAATTGAGCATCAAGCGCATAGGTTTGGGTCTGATGTACAGTATGCTCATGCGTACGTATGTGTTGTTGTTCATGGTTTTTGTCTTTGTTTAAGAACAAATATTTAAGACGCAGTCAGTCGTAAAGCAGCTCTGGGCTGAAGAAGAGTTCTCGCGATATCGTAATATGTTAACTGTGGTCGGGCTTGTGTTTGTTGCTCGGTCTTCGAGAGTTTTGCGTCTCACTCGCACTGGTTAACGGTTTGCCTCAACTAACTGTATTGGTTTACAGTTTTTTTAAAGGTTATTCATTGTTAACCACTTGGAAACTTCCTATGTGAAGGCATAGGTCGTTATAGTTAGTTACGGCGACGCTACAAAGGTACTGTTAATACCATCTTGGGCATTATGGTCTTTGTCACCCTGCTCATGCTGTGCATCCTACACTTTGCAACTGTATAATTACTAAATAAATAAATTTAAGACGCAGTATGCTCAAATGCCAATGTGTTTGCTGTGACTCATCATTTATTTGCTTTATTGTGATGTTTTGTTCTGTATTTTGCTGTGAGTGAAACAGAATTCAAGTACAGTCAAGCACTGTCGTGAAGGCGTTTCAAAACTGTGAAGTGTTTGTTCTGTTTCTAAATGTTCTATAGCTTGTTTGTTTTGTTTTAAGAATTGTTTTGAAATACAGTGCTTGGAACTACTATACAGTAGTGAGCAGCGTTCTTTAGAACATTCTATGCAGCCCTTTAGTACATATGCATGCATATATAAAAATAGTTCCATAGCGTATTTAGTTTTTAAACTTAAAAGGGGGATTCATTTTCTATAACTTACCATTGCCATATAAAAATATAAGGCCGATTGTCATCAACAGCGGATGCCAATTGAATTCTCTCAAAGGATCACTGGTTCCTGCCAACCCACCCATATGTACGCCTATCCAACTGCCCATTAATATAATCATAGTTAAACCACACAGCTGAGTTAAAACGTACAACACCTTGAAATTAGCCAGTGCAGGATCGGTGTCCATTTTGTCTGTAAAGAACAAAAACATAAAAATAATGAATAATAAATAAAAATTTAAATGAATAGTAAATAATATAAATATGTGCTAAAGTTTTGGGCGTAAAATTTTTTAAAATTCAATTTATTTTTTAACAACAAATCTTTTTAACATATTTCTAGCTTGACTCATTATTGTCTACTTACATATTTACATCAAATTTATATTTCACTTTTGTTTATAAGTACTTATGTATGTATGTATTTAATTTGTACTTATATTTAAATAAAAAATAGCTATTGTTAACTGAACTACGCAATTTATTAATTTATGCAAAAAGCATATTACAAAGTTTTTTTAATTCAAGTCATATACACAATGTGTTTACGTTTTGTAAATAAATATGGCAAAGAATTCTTTATGAATTTAAAACTCATAAGAACAAATAAAAATAAATTCCATTAATGCAGAGTTGCCATTTACGTTAGAGAAAAAAAAAAGCGATAAGCTTCAAAATATAAAAGAACACATTACGCCGCGGCATAAAACAACAATGTTATTGTATCGGTGGGTTAAATTTTAAAGCCGATGTTAAATGTTAACCACACCTAAACCTCAAGTTCTTTCCTGCAATTCATTTGACATTTCGTTATTTCAGACTAACTAAATTTGAGTTGGTCTGAAATGGAAAGAAACACGATCGAGCAACATGTTATGTGGTGTTTATGAGACACGTATGAGTGAAACGTCTAGAAAATGTGTATGAAATGCACTCATAATATTGATTATATTTCATATAAAGTTTCTAGACGTATCACTCATTCGTGTCCCATAAACACCACATTAATGTTCTGTACATGGAACACAGACGAGCGACTTGTCTAAAACTTTTTTATGAAAATCGCTCAAAAAAATGAGTGACATTCATAAAAATTTTCTAGACGAGTTTCTTGTCTCTGTTCTGTGAACAGCACATAAAATTATTCAGGCTTATTATGGAAGTGGGCGTTCAAATCAGAATGCGTACCTTGCACTTCATGATATTTTCGGTCAATTTCATCGTCCAACTGTGAGTAAAAGCGGAAAACCCGTGCAAAAATTTGAGCAAACCGGATCTGTAGCAGATATGAAAACACCAATGCATGCTCGTACAGCTCGTTGTGTAGAAAATATTGCTGCTGCTTGCGATTGAGTGGATGAAGAGGCGTTCACGTCAACTCGTCGTCCTTGCGCCTAACAATTGCATTATCAAGATTGACATTTACACACTTCAAGTATTGAAAAAAATTCAAAAGCGACAACAAAAACTTTTTCGAATGATTACTGCAGCTTCATGGTACGTAAAAAATTCACGAATTTATAAAGATCTGAGTGTTCCGCTGGTAAAAAAGGAATTTTCTAAGTACGCGACAAGGTATGTCAGTAAACTGGAACTTCATCCAAACCCTCTTTCGCGCAATATACTTAATTTTGGCAGCCACACTCGGCTAAGAAGAAGGGATACCGTTGCCACCATCAGATTACTGAACAGGTGATTTTACCGAAATAGCTCCCACTTTTTGTCTAGCATTGGCTGGACGTAAGTAAAAATTACATTTTTATTTTTTAATTTTAAATTTAGTATTAAGATTTGAATACTTATTTTTAGTTAATTTTAAAAATTTAAAAATTAAAAAAAGCCAATAAGCAGAATTGCCGCGTTTGGGCGAATGATAATCCAATAATGATTGTCGAAATTCAATCTACCCACAAAGAGTGATTGTTTGGTGGGGTTTATAGGCTGGCGGCATCATCGGTCCAAATTTTTTTTTACCAAAATGAGATCGGTCAGGCAGTTACTGTGAATGGCGTTCGCTATCATGAGATGATATCGAACTTTATATGGTCCGAATTAAAATATGGATGTGGACGATTTGTGGTTTCAACAGGGCGGTGCCACTTGCCTCATACCTAACGACACAATAGTTCTTTTGTGTGACGAATTCAATGGCCGTATTACCTCACGTGGTGGCGATGTGAATTGGTCACCAAGATCATGTGATTTGTCACCGTTGAACTTCTCTCCTTGGGCTTATTTGAAAGGAAAATTTGTACGTCTATAAAACAACAATAATTTAAGAGCTAAAAAAACCTCAACTATGCCTCAGCGTCTTCGAAAATTTGCGCAATCGGAAGGAGGTGTGCCATGGAAGTCGCGGCACGCCAATATTATCATAATAAAAAGAACAATAATTCCTAAATAATTGGTGTTTTATTCAAAATCAATATCGGCCTTTAAAGTTTAACCACCCTTTACTATTACTTTTGTAACACATACATAAGTTTTATTTTTACGTAAATAACGTCGAAAAATACCATGAATTTTCAGTACGTTTTGCGATTTTAGATCATGTGGTTGATAAAACATGACTGATAGTAAACTCGATTGTTCGTTTTCGAAAATGGTTTCTAAACAAAATAGCAACTTATATTTAAACTTCTTGTCCGCAATGAAAATTATTGTGAACTAATTTTGCAAAATAGCAGTTTGTGACCGGTATCAGATAGTGAGTGTAGATGATAAGAAATCTGAGCCACAAAAATTTAACAGAGGGGTACCACAGGGCTCTATTCTGGGTCCACTCCTTTTCTGCCTTAACATAAATGATTTACAGTTATAGTAACACCAATGATGTTTCCATCTGCCTGAGTAGAATAAACGAGGATTTGAATATGATAAACTGTTAGGCAAAATCTAACGGCTTGTACATTAATGCTTCAAAGTCGAAGTGTATTCTCCTCCCGAAATCAAGGAGATATTTTAATAACTGCCTGTAGTTGATGCTGCAAATTCGAAGTGTATTCTCCTCTCAAAATCTAGGAGACATTTTGATAATATTCAAGTGCGATTTAATGGCAACGTGATCGACTTTGTGAACACAACGTCCAATTTAGGCTTAATTTTTTATGATAGGTTACCCTGACAAATCACATCAACACTGTTGTAGGCAGCGTCCAATTTAGCCTTAATTTTTAATGATAGGTTAACCTGACATATCACATCAACACTGTTGTAGGCAGTGAGCTTCGTATCTTGTGGGCGGTAAAGGATATCCGGTTTCTATACGCATGCCTATGCTAAGGTCTATTTGATACCTTCACTTCTTGAAGGTTGTATACAACAATATTGCTCGCTATATATTTCACAAAGCCTGCCGCGATTATATTTCATCCTATGCTAAATCGTTTTTTGGAATGACATTCGAAGATCTCCTCATTTTTCTTCACAAGATCATCATCTCTCAACAACCACCATATTTGTATGAAAGAATGGTTTTTGGAAGATCTCTACGTGGTAGAAATATAATCCAGCGAAAATACAAGTGTTTGATGCTTAAACGACAATTTTTCATTTATGCAACCAGTCTTTGGAACTCTTTGCCAAACTCAATTCAAAAACTTGGCAGCGCAAACTCGTTTAAGAAGGAGCTATCTAAATTATTTAATTGAATTTTTATTTTGATTTTTAGTAGATATAAAAAATATTTTTCAAAAGTTTTGCATTCTAAATATAATGTCACTATTCATTGTTAACTATTTGCCTTTCTTTATTCTGAGACTATTTAATTAATGTTAATAATAGATCACTAGTCATTTATAAGATCACTGTCAATTATAAGATATCTTCATCTTGTTGTGCTAGATAACTAATAAATAAATAAATAAAATAAATAATGATATGATACCATCATATAATATTAGAAAAACTAAATAATCTATTTGTTAAGCTTAGGAAGCCTTAAAAAATTGCTAGAAGACTTTACGGTAGGAAATCGTAAAATTCGCGATAGAAAATCATAAAATTTTTAATGGGATTATTTATTTGCGATATGGGTTAATAAGTACTGTGTACCTTGCCGTTGTCGCTCCTGTTCACTCTAGAGGTTTTTCTAATTGCTGTTGGTTTTTATAAATGTATTTACATTTTCCAATGTATTTTTGTCGCGAAGTGTTTACTTTATGGTGTCTAATTTGCCTTTAACGAAATTTCTTCTCAGTGTATAGAACATAATAATTCATCCTCTTCTATGGTGATTGCCATTTATAGGAAAAAATAGATAAAAGCAAAGTAAACAAATAAATTCAACCGTTTTATTTAAAACCGCCAAATTTTTGGTAAATAACCTTCTTAATAAGTATTCATTATAATTTAATACCTGGTTTATGGTTAATAATATTTTTATATATAGGAAAGAACAAATTATCTGATAGTTAAAACATTGTGTGGCATTAATGGGAATGCTGAAGAAGTACATTTTAACGACAAAACCAGGTAGAATGTGACATTTTAACAATAGGTGACATTTGTGTGTACATGTGGTTGCAATTGAAGAGGAAAGTACGACTTCCGTATATACGCAGATTGAATATAATACGGGAGCGGGATTACCGAAACTTAATTTTTTTATTAAATATTTTTGTTAATACGGGGCGGATTGATATTGAAGCTACTTAGCGCTAGATGGTAGCACAAACACAATTTTTTTTAAATTGCGATCTGTCAGCTGTTAAAATTTCACCCAAATTCATCGACCAATTTATTTGTTGTAGTCGTTTGACGTAAGCAGCTTCGGTATCGCGCAGTGTTTTGAAAAGAAAAACGGCGAAAGAAACAAAAAAAAAAAGTTCGATAAACATTAGGACGAGTCTGTTCCGCCAGATTACATGGTAAAATATTGGATTGCTGAGTTTAAGCGCGGCCGAACAAGCACTGCAACAATACCATCAATAGGAAGGCCAAAAGAGGTGGTTGCTGAAGAAAATATCAGGAAAATATTTGTTATTACTAATCGCCGAGTCAAGTTACGCGAAGTTGTTGATATGGTAAACATATCATAAAAAGCTATCGGCAAGATGGGTGCCACGTTTGCTCAATGCTGAACAAAAACGAGGTCAACAGACCACTTGACAGTGGTGTTTGGACATGATAAAGCCTCTTAATTTCTGGCGTCGATTAATAACTGTTAATGAAACGTGAGTCCACCACTACATACCTGAAACCAAAAATCAATCGAAACAGTGGGTGGAAGTCGATGGAAGTGCTTCAAAAAAGGCAAAGACAGTGAAATCAGCTGGCAATATTATGACTACTGTATTTTGGGATGCACACGGAATATTGCTCATCGATTTTCTTGAAAAAGGATCCACAAACACAGGAAAGTATTATCGTGCATTATTGAATCAATTGATTGATGTTGTTAATAAAAAACTACCACATTTAAGGAAGAAAAAAATGCTCCTTCTTTAAGACAACGCACCAGCTCAAATTACGTGAAATACACTTCGAATTGATTGATCATCCACCAGTCTCGTATTATTCAAATGGTATAAAAAACTGGAATATCGTCTTACTAAATGTATTGAGCTAAAAGGAGATTAGGTTGAGAAATAAATGTTTTTTGGAAAAAAAATAAAAAATTTCTACTTAGGTAGCTTAAATCTCAATCCGCCCTTGTACTTTATGCTAGAAAACTAAATTTTTATGGTATTAAAATGAATTTTTTATTTTGCTTGCCTTCTCACACCTGCGGTAGTAATTGAACCTCAAGTTCAAGAATTATGTGGATCAGTGTGGCCAAATCGGCTTTAAAATAATGCTAAAAAATCCTAAACTGCCCCAAAACAATGAAAATATGGAATATATTTTATTATTTTAACTAATAAAAATTATTGCACATTATTTTAACAAAATACTCTAATTAATATATAATAGAATTAACAAAGTGCAATTAACAAAATATATGTGTTAAGACAGCAGATCATGATACGTCATGACCCGAGTTCAAATCCCAGTGGGTGCTGATGAGTAGTGTAGCGTAGCGACTAGAAAACAGCTAGTTGTCCCCCAGCTAAAGATTTGATTATTATTTTTCCTGTCTTCTTCAATCAAAAATTATTGATCACAGCAAATTTGTATTGTAAAAAATCCTTCTTAAGAAAAAAACTTAAGAAAGGATAAACTTGAAATAAAATCCGATGTCCAAATGTACAAACCAAAAATCTAATTTAAAAATTATAAAGTTCAACAAAATTTCAATAAATTAATATAATACAATATTTACTGAACTAAAGTTCACTATTATTGTCATTAAACTCATAATCAAACTCAAATTATTATAAAATAAAAAAAAAAACGAAGGAACTTGAACCATAAATGGTTATTAATTAGTATTTCAATACAATTTAAGTAACATATTTAATAATAAATTGAAATTTTAAACTAAATTATTTAGTTTTTTAAGATTTGTTCGATATAAGCAGCGAAAACATAATTCTATTTGGAATTTCCGTTTTTATGAGTTTCATGCCACTAAAAACCCTTTCAACTGCCGCATTGCTGTATGGCAAAACCAAAAACTTGATCGCAAAAGTAGCTAATACACTGAATAAATGTATTGTTATATTCATTTAAACATTTATCCGTTTTAAATTCATGTCTGGTTGTCCTTTTCTGATCCCCACGGGAAGAAAGTTTTACCTTGGCATACACCAAACCAGAGCACTCTGCTTTTTGGGGCATAGAGAGAAAGGAGTTCCTCGTTTGTTGTGGTAAATAAAACTCTACGCGCATGATTTATGTTGTGTTGGACTTCCAAACCCTAACCAAGGGTTAAACTGGCAGAGCGGGCATCAGAAAGGCCTCCGACAGGTTCTGCTTGCAGACCATCTGTCCTTTTCTGATAATTAACTTGTATGGTGATAGAACTTCCTGTAGCAACTACGAAAACGTTGATAATTATGTATTCGTTCATCTCAAAAATTATAATGCACTCTTCGCCAGTAGTATCAACAATGTGCGTTAATATCTACAAGCAAGGGGTAGAGCAAAATTACAGCGGAACAACAAAAACTGGTGTGTAGTAAGCTGTACATTAGGGTGGTTCGAAAAAATGTGCCAGTCACCCCCTTAGATTAAAGATAATGTAAAGTTATAAAAATTATAGTTATATATTTTTTATTTGAACGCCTACAAATACGACGCTTTTAGTATTTTGTTTACTTTTAGTCCGATGATAATATTTCATATACCGCTGCTCATGGCTCTGTAAGGGCAATATTTCTGTCTTTAATAGTTTAATAATAGTTTTTTACTATCACATCAGATTCAACTCATGACTTAAAAGCTCGGTTTCAAAATACTTAGCACTAGGCTGGGAAATTAAACTGTTACATACATACATATATAGTTTTGTTCTACGAGATCTCGAACTAGTTCCGTCTAATGAGAGTAAAAAGCATATTACTATCTCAATTTGCCAATTTTACCCAAAACTGCTGGAACGCAAAAAAACCAAATTGTGCATCTTAAAATACTAGTGCTGCTTACTTTTTAGATTAAAATATATTTTAGTGATTTAAGGCGCTTAAAACGCATAAAGTCATAATATCGACACATGTCTATTATTGGCAAAAGGTGTAACCTTCAAAGCAAAGTAAATTTTTGAATAGATAAAAACGTATATTAATAAAATGGAAAGCCAGATAATCATTGTATGTTCTCCTTACAACTTTACAGCGTTATTTTTGGTTTGGGTAGCCTTCCATTTTGCTTTTAGTTTATTTTTAAACAAAAACTTTTTCCCAATATGCAAAATTTCTAATTACTTTTTTAGTTTCATATGTATGTATGTAAGCAAAAAAATAGCTGATCATTCAATTGTAGTCCGAACTTACCCAAAGAAAAAGCTCGAGCAAATTTGTACAGAAAATGAAAAAAAAATTACTCTCTAGTTTCCTCTCAAAATTGCACAAAAATTGTTATGTGGAAAGCTTTTGACCAACTTTGGACTAGTTCGGACTGTTTCGTTATTCACTTGGATCACACCTTAAAATTGTGCATTAAATGTGATAACCTAGATGGCCAAAACCTTGGACACAGAACAAAGCTAAAAATTTAAGGAAGATAAACACACACTTAAGTATTTTTAAGTTTTTTATAGAGATATGAAATTTTAAGTTGGCAACACTTTTTAGCTGGCGGCCATTTTGTTAGCTGATAAATGATTTTGCATTTGCATTGCAACATGATTAGATTGACACCTGAAAAACACTCGCAAATTTATTTTGAAAGTCATGGTCCTGTTCGCAATACGTATCGGACACTACGTCTATTTTACGGCCAACATAACATGCGGCTCACACTTGTTTGAAACTATACGTCAATAAACAAAACTGCCGTACTTCGAGTGATGATAATCAAGCGTATGTTGAACCATCGTTGCATCCATTACACCGTTACAGTGTATTTATAGGTTTGTGGAAAGTTATCGGAAACTGGACCTCCAGGTTTTATTACGTCCTAGCTAGACATGGCAGTCATATACCACAAGTCATGTTTAAATTATAATGCCAGAAGATTATCTTTCAAATAAAGTAAATTTCATGGTAATTTAAAAAATCATCTTTGTTTTAACCCTCTATAGAAAACACCAGAACTAGATATTCTGAAACAATTACAGATTTATACACAAAAAATATCTTATGGTTATTAAAAGCCTATTTGAATATTGTCTACACAAAGTTTCTCAAATAAAGTTTTAATAACTGAAAATAATGAACACGGCTTTTACAAATAACTTTTTCAGTTTTTTGTTTTTGTATCTTTAGCAATTATCAAGATAATTGCGCAAATATTTGAACAAATGTTTCAAATTTTCTTATTTTGGTTTTGTTTTTAGTCTAGTTAGAAATAAAAATAGAATAAAGATAGAATTTTTATCAATTAATTACAGAAAAAGATAAAGGTTGCGAGCATACATATTGTATTTTAAGCATCCGTTGCAAAATGAATCATGACAAACAAACAAATAAAGAATATGTATTCATATTTTTTTATTGTCGAATGAAATTACACTTCAAGAATAGTGGCAGTCAATTGGCCGAAATTATTAATAGAAATATCAGTCGGAAGTCTCTAGCGAGTTCTTAAGATAGGGGAAAAATTACCGAAATATTTATGCACTTGTGATTTTGGACCTTTTTCGAATTTATTACTTTCTGAAACTAATATACGACACATATATCTGTGCTACTTACTCTAGTTCTCTTTATAAATCAAACAGTGGTGAAAATTGACGATAGGTCAACAGTGACCAGTAAAAATTGACGGCATAATAGTTAACAGATTGTGAAATTGAGTTACAAAAGCACCTGTCTTGTAGGGCTAATCTGATGATGGACCAACTCCACGGGGTAAATTATTAACGATTCACCAGCGCCCCCGTGTGGCTTTCTAGGATATCCAACTCCATTGACTCACTGGAGCACCGATGCACTGTAGGGTGTTTTACTCTGTTCTATTGTTACTACAATGGATTTTGTTCTGACGAGATTATTGATCTAGTTTCCGAAACTTGCACATTTATACGTAACATTCTTAGACCTGGGAATTTTGTTGAATCAGAACCCTAGCTTTATATCTCACATTACAATGACTGTAAATAAAGCAAGAGGTGTTCTTTCGTTTATAAAGCGCTGGGCAAAAGAGTTTACCGACCCTTACTTTACTAAACGGCTTTAGACAGCACTGGTGAGGCCTATTTTAGAATATGGGTCAGTAATCTGGGATCCTTATTATCACTTTTATTCTAAACGTATTGAATCTGTCCAGAAACAATTTTTGCTCGCTTTTGTTTGCGAGGTATGAATTGGAGTAATATGGTAAATCGTCCACCTTACACTAGCAGACTTGCTTTAATAAAGCTTCCAACACTTGAAAGTCGTCGTAAAATGTTGAATGTATATTTTATATTAAGTCTTATTAATGGTAATGTTTATTGTGACTTTCTTTTATATAATATTCGATTTAATGTTCCATGTCATAATACACGATGTTACAAACCCCTACATGTTAATATCTGTAGAACAAATTATGCTCTTGCTGATCCGTCAACGTGTTTATGTAATGATTCTAATGATCTGTGTTCTTTTGTTGACTTTGGCCTAAATGTTAATATAATTAAGCAAAAAATTATTATGTTTTTAAATGCCATACCACGAGTTTTAACTTAGTGTAAGTTCTTTTAATAATAGCCTATAAAGATTATATCCATCGGCTAATAAATTAAATTAAATTAAATTAAATTAAAAACATGCGTTCATCGGCCAGAGTTCATCCATTTGTGGGCGATTGCCCCGGCAATCGTACATGTATTATAGAGAGAATTCGTTTTTTGTCTGTTATAACGTTGAAAAGTTCAAGTCAATGTTTACAATAACTACCCCCTCTTTCCTCCTCTTTATAACCTATTTTCTTAGTTCTGGTACAATGCACTGTATATGTACAGGTCATCTCCTGAGTACTGGTCCAAGATAAAAAAAAAAAATACAGACCGCAGCATTTTGTTCTAAGTTTGTAGGCATATAGACAAACCTTAAGAGTTCGGTCCTTCTAAACTCTACTGTATAAAATTTCCCAACAGTGAATAGAAGGCAAGGCTTAATGAGTTGGTACGCCGAATTGCATTAAGAAAATCAGCCCTTAACCAACTCACCCGTGTGAACATCAGCCCTGGTTGCTTACAGTACAGGTATCTGTTACAAGACAACAGCACCTCGGGGTTTATTAGCCCCGAAAACTGGCATGAGCCAAAGTTATGTCGGAAACTAATAAATCTTCCTGCGATTTTAGGTTTAAATCATAGCCAGAACGTTTTAGTCAACACAGGTTCCTCAACCACCGACAGATGTGTAAAGGCAGAACCTCTCGAGGGCTTTGCTGATCCCCGTTCTGTCAACTTTGACTTTTGGTAAGAGTTTTAGAAGTCTAACACAACATAGATAATGCGGCTTCCTAGAGTTTCATTTGCTGCAACAATTGGGGAAGGATGAAGGAGGGGCAGAAAGAAGTCCTCTTCTATGCCCCAGAAAGCAAAGTGCCCTAGTTTGATGTACGCCAAGGTAAACCCTACTCCCTCCGAGAAACCTGAAGATACCATACTCATATATCAGTTAGGAGTGGCTAGTCATGTTGGCATGGGAAATATATTTAACGAAATCGCAAAACAATGATACCGTTTAATCCTAAATTTGGTCGAGAACCACTTTATTAGAGGTGTTTTAGATAGAAATGTTGAAACTTATTACGGTTCTCAAAATCTTCGAGAGTTCGTAAAAAGAGAAAATACGACTAAAGAGAAAATATTTGAAATTTCTCTAATCTATAATAAACTCTCGAAAACTTCGATAATCGTAATAAGCCACATTGTCTATCTTTTACTTATAAATTTTTTACTAACGTTTTTTAATCGCGTTTCAGTGTCTTCTAACTATTTCTACTTGCTCTGGTTATAATAATTTATTTGTGAATATTTTTTGTATTTGTTTAATTTTCTTGTTCGATACAATGTTGCAATACATATGTACGAGTATGTATATGACATCATTTTGTATTAAATTGTTTTCCCCTTAAAGTCATCATAATTTCATTCAACTGCTGTCGTTTGAGATGAGAATCTCGTGAAAATTAATTAATAGTATGGCTTTAACAACCAACTATATCTTTTTATAACACACATTAGTTTATTATTTATTAATTTAATTAATAATGAAATAACGTGCAATTGCTGGCTGACTATTATTTATGGCTGGTGCAAATGTTGCAGATCCATAGAAATATTATTACAGTATGAGTCATTTGTATAAAATTGTAACTGAAATACTCAACAACAAAAAAAAATCATATCAGTAAGATTAGAAAATAGACAAGGAAGATGCCAAAAGTATTATCTTCGTATATAAAAATAAGTTTTCATTAAAATCGAAAAGCCTACTCTATATGTTATTAAAAAAATAAATTAAGCAACAGGCAAATTCATAAAAATATTTTAAACAAGACGAACTCACAACTGCAAATTTTTCCGTACAACAACGCAACTCAGCAAAAAAATTCTAAGTATACTCGTATACCTACTCGTATCGAATCGATCTTAAAATGCGATTAATTCAGCGTTGCCAGAATGAAGATTTTATCTTAATTTTGAAGATTTTTTAAGCAAAATAAGATTTGAAAATCTTTTTCGAAAATTAAGATTTTTTAAGTTTAGTATTTTAATGTATTTAGTGTGAAGTTTTTTCATATATTCATCGATTTTTGACTAATAAAATGGATTTTGGAATAACTTTTAATTAATGGGCAAACACTTTTTAAATCCCTTTTGCAGCCGTATTACGACACCGATTTAGAACAATTTAAAGGGTGTTTTTTTAAGCTAGATAGAACTTTAAATTGTAAAAAGTAACACAAAAAATTAAATTTTGATGAAACATTTTTTTTATTTGTTTCAGTATACTCTGACAAATCATCATGAATAGACTCACGCTTGAACAACGCTAAGAAATTATCCAAATTTACTTTGAAAATCAGTCGTCGATTCGCGCAACTTATAGACGAAAAATTGTGTTCAGCGATGAGGCGCATTTTTGGCTTAACGGGTTTGTTAATAAGCAAAATTGCCGCATATGGAGTGAGACCAATCCACAAGAGACCCTACAGACTCCATTACATCCAGAAAAATGCACTGTTTGGTGCGGTTTTCATGCTGGTGGCATCATCGGACCTTATTTCTTCAAAAATGAGGCCGGAGCTCGCGTTACGGTCAATGGAGATCGTTACCGCACCATGATCAATGATTTTTTGTTTGAAAATATGGATGACATTGATCCGGAGGAGATGTGGTTTCAACAGGATGGCGCTACGTGCCATACGGCGAACGCAACCATCGACTTACTGAAATCAAAATTTGGCGATAAGTTGATTTCGAGAAATGGACCTGTCAATTGGCCTCCAAGGTCGTGCGATTTGACACCTCTCGATTATTTCCTGTGGGGCTACGTGAAGTCACTGGTTTATGCTGATAAACCAGCAACAATTGACGCCTTGGAGGCCAGCATTGTTCGTGTTGTTCGTGACATACGGCCAGCAGTGCTCGAAAAAGTGGCCCAAAATTGGACGTCCAGAATGCGCTTCGTCAAGAACAGCCGCGGTGCCCATATGCCCGAAATCATTTTCAAATGTTAATGTCACGTATTGATCTTTCGAATAAAAAAAAATTTTGATTACAATTTAATTTTTTGTGTTATTTTTTACAATTTCAAGTTCTATCGGGCTTAAAAAAACACCCTATATATCGTTTAAAGTTCTTTCTGCACAAATGTGAACGAGCTCAATTTCATTTTGATCGGTTCAGTATTTTAGGTGTAATACAGCTATTAATTTGTTACTAACACCAACATACAAAGGATGTAAAAACAATAAAAACAAAACCAGTGTGGCCAAATATGAGCTATGAGTAAAGAACATATTTGTAGGTTTTCACAGTTTTATTGGTTTCAACGTTGGTTTTTATATAATAGTGTATTATTTAAGAGCAGTAGAAACAAGTCAGATGTAGTATATTCGGCTGGGCCGAATCTAAAATACTCTTCACGATAGTCACGTATATGTATAGTATATTTAAAAATGTGACCTAAATATGCTCGGGTATATATGAACCGATATCGGAATTCTGTATTTTATTAACCTTCTTTTATAACGAGAATTGCTTTTCAGCAAAAAAAAAAAAAATGTTATTGGAAAAATCGGTTCATGCTATATCTCAGGTACACATATATGGACCGATATCGGAAATTTTAATATTCCATAGTTATATAAAATTATTTCATTACCAAAACTGCTTTTGACCACAAAAAAGTTGTTTAAGAATTTTCATGAAAACCCCGGTCTAGGCTATATCTCGGGTGTATATGGACCGATATCTGAAATTTTTTTTTTGCATTTTAGTCGCCATGCTTAATTAGTGTGTGAAGTTTGAAGCAAAACAAACAACTTTTTTTGTCAAAAATTTCCATACAAAATTGCAAAAATTCATGTCTTTTTTCGGAATTTTCAATATATCTCAGCTATACGTGAACCGATATTACTGAATTTCAATAGCAAACACATGGCAATATGGAGTAATAGAATGGAGTAATAGAAGAAAAAAGTTTCTATGTCTAATGGTTTTCTCAGAAACGATATTTTAACGACCGACAGACGGACAGACGGACATCGCTTAATCGACTTTTCCATTAATTCTGAATCAGAATATATATACTTTATAGGGTCGCAAAAAAAACTGTAGAAATTACAAACGGAATCACAAACTTATATATACCCTTAACATTTTTGTGAAGGGTATAAAAAGAATGCAGTCGATTGCGTCGACCGCTAATTGCCACTAGTATACATATAAAGAGTGTCTTCGCAAAAGTACGCTTTTTTAATTCTAACTTTTTTGAAGCAGTTCTGATTTTTTATTCGATTGTAAAGAAGATATGATCCGATTATGTATAGAATAAAATATCAGTTAAATGGCGCCTATGGCTCTGATGATACGCATTAATCTTTTCAGGAAATTTTCCAACACATTGATGTAGCTATATTTCGCTTGTGACGCGTAGGATCCGCGATTTGAGCTCAGCAACTATTTTTGGCTTGTTTGAATAAGACGGCAAATAGAATTTCTTGAGATAATTTGTTTTAAAAATCATAGCTGCAATTAACCGATTATTTTATACGCGGTCTAGCAAGTGGCGCCGTGTTGTTGATACCACATGTCATCCACATTGGTGTCATGCAATTTATGTCACAACAACTCTGTTACCATATTCCTATAATAAGCGCCATTCACAGTCATTGGAATTTCAACCTCAACTTCAAAAAGTAAAGAAATCACTCTTTCTACCCAAAATCTAGACAGTTGCTCGTTATTGGTGCACTTATTTTTCAAGCCCCAAATTCTACAATTTTCTATATTGACGAAATTCAATTCTTGAAGTAGTCATCTCTTTGTAATAATAAACTGATATCAGAAAACTCAAAGGCAAAATATTTTAAGATTTTTTGTTAAAAATTAAGATTTGTTTTTGAAAAAAGATTTTTGTATAAAAATGTCTGGCACCATTGGATTGATTCAAGAATTTTAGAGTTGATTCAATCCCGAGTCCGTACCAGGGTCGTCAGATATGGCGATTTCTCGCCAAACGTAGCGAATTTTTATCTACTATGGCAATTTTTTTTTGTCGATTTAAAAATCATGTAGCGAAATAGTTGACTATTTTGACATACTTTTCATTTTAAATCTGACATTTCTATTTTATCTAATGACACTGATTGCTCAAATGATTTATAATGAATTATGTGTCGAAAAAAATCGTCTGTTTTTGATATTCAAAAGTCCGATAGCTATCAAAACGAGTCAGTTAAACCTTAAATTTCAATCTGATTACATGTAGGAAGCCATGGATGATGAACTATTTTCTACTACACACGTTTTTTCCTCAAATATTTTAAACCAAATAATTTTGAAAATGCAGATAATTTCTTGTTTGCGGTAAATGCAGCCATTGATAGATCGAACTCTTTCCTACCATTAAATGCAATAGATTATGGCTCTGAATGTGAAACTCAGCTAAGGAATACAGGACAAATTTAACACAAGAAAAAATAAATTATTTAAAAAAAATTGTGTCATACTATATGAAAAAAAACTTTTGGAAGAAATATTGTGGCGCTTACCTGAAAACATGAAGCTATTTAAAGATTTTAAAGACTTTTCACTTACAAAATGTAGTAGTCCGCTTACGTAGTGTTTACACATGCAGGTGCAAGTTCGAAAAACCCAATACATTCAAACTTTTTTGCTAACACACGTACAACCTCGGCACTTGCAACCAACTTTCAACTGAACTGACAAGCAATTTCAGTAGGCAGTGATTTTTTGGCACTTACTGAAAGTCAAATGACAACTGAAATAGCAGTGTTGCCTTACAACAAGTTTTGCGGAGATTACATGATTTTAATATAATGTTTTTGTCATATTTAAATTTTTCAAAACATATTTTTAAAATAATTCACATTTTTTTATTGAAAGTATATAAATTAAGCAGTCTTTGCCGTTTTGAGTGAAAAAAGTTAAATTTAATCTATTTCATTTATTTATTTTATTCTTACCATTCATTTCCCCGAAAAATCAAATTATGGTTTTCTATGGTAATGCTGTTTTAGGAGCTGTTGTCTTTTCACTGACATTTTTAAAGTGAACTTCCATGTTATTCTTTAAATACTAATGCAACTTGCAAGAAAGTCGAGTATTTTTTCGACATTTTCGTTGATAATACGTACAGAAGACTTCCATGCAAGTACTTGTACGTGTAAACGCAGTGTTATTCAAGCAAAGTTTTCCGTGATTCATGATTCATTAAAACCGTTTATGCGCACAAAAGTTTCAGCAGGTGAGTATGAGATTCAACTGTCAAAGTTGTGCTCTTTTAATTGGAGAGATTTATTTCAATGAAAAATATCTACAAACGATTGCGTAGAAAGAGTAATTTGCATAAATAATTATACCGAAACACGTTCGCAAAATAAACTTCTTGATGCATTAATAAGGCTAACAAATTATATGAATGTGAAGGCACGTTTACGTGGTAATACAAGATATTTAGATTTTGTGGGAGCAAAATGTTATGAAATTATCTTCGTACCTAAACAAAAGTGAATGAAAATGCGTTGTAATTATATTTCATGTTTACATTTGTGGGAAAGTATGATTGTGAAAGAATAAAAAAATTACTGATGGCTACAATATTCTTCAACTGCATTAATAAATACTCGAAGTGCTGCCAATGCAAATTTAAAAATACGACTCTGATGTGATGAGAATAAAATGTTTTATATATATAAAGTTTTATATTATACATATTATATACGACTACAAAACTATGAAAAATGTTTTGAGGAGACTTTTAAAGATTTGTCTTTTAAAAAACTTACAAAAAGTACTTTGGCGATTTTTGGAGAATTTTGATGGCCAGTTTGACGCTGGAGGTGGAAACCAATTTGACAACCCTGAGCCGTACTTGAAATAAGAACAGTTGAGTCTATTATTATTTACTCAATTAGCTACTAATATGTATACCAATCAAAAAATATATACCACTTGCTTTTGTTAGTTATCCTAATCAACAGTAGTTTTGAAAAAACTTTAAAAAATATTTTCAAATATTTAACTATATGTTCCATTATTTTATATAATTTGATGAGAATTCAAAAAGAAAAATAATCAAAATATATATATTGCCAGTGCTGTCAGCACTGTTGTTTCGCACCGTTTTTGGTGCTTTTTAAAATTATTTGTGCGAAAAATTCTTAAGTCGTTTATAGAACAGCTGTAGCGTTTTATAGAACAGAAAAACGCTTAGAGATATATAAGCAGATACGAGGGTGGATTGATATTGAAGCTACATAGCACTAGATGGCAGTACAAACACGTATAGCCCCAAAGAAAATATTCGGTTGCTGACAAATCTGACGACCTCGTTGGTTATTGAACTTGCAAATAATAACAGTAAAGCATCAAATAACAGTAAAGCATCAACTACCTTCGACGTTATCACTTTGCTTACTGCATTATAATTTTCTTTATCTGATACCCATAAATTGAGTCTTATTCATTAAATTATAAGAAAATAACTACTTAATTTTAGGTAATTTTTCGAATTTGTAACGATCGCTTAAAACATTTTCACACTTCATTTTTTCATATACTCGTATGCTGATAAATCATGGTTAAAGACTTTCGCTTTCTAATCTTTCTGGTTTAATTGAGCGTGTAAACACTTTTCAAGAGAAACAAAAGCTTCAGCAAACAATTAAAAAATTATGGCCATCACACAGAAAAATTTTAACATTTAGTTTTTAACAGCATTTTGGGAAAACTGTTTAGAGTTTCTCAAAACTTCAGGAAAAAGTATATAAATTGAATTGTTTACGAGCCCTGCACAAAACAAAAATTAATTAATGAAAAAATTTGTTTTGATGCACAGTACAACAAAAGAGGCACACGTTTAGTTATATGCATGTAAAGGGTGTTTTTTATATATAATCCTTCTATTTTAATTAAAATTTAGTTAAAGAGTGTATTTATAAAGATATACAATTTTGAGTTGGCAGCACTTTTTTAATTAGCGGCCATTTTTCGGCTGTTTAAGAGCGTTTCAGACTATCATACAAGTCTTAAGATTTTGTGAGATTCTAATATTTAATGATATATGTTGCAACTTTCAAAAATCTAACGTACCATTGCATTTCGTTTTCATATCGTCACACCTGAAGTAAAATTAAAAATATGTGTAGAAAATAAACAGCCAATCTAGTCAACGTCCGGTTTTAATATTTTTATTATTTACTTTTGTAAAAACCGAACGTAATGTAATGAAAAATATGGAAACAAATTTCTAAAAATGATAGTCTTATGAGATGTCAAATCTCTTTGTCATTGTCATAACGCTTTACATTCACACTACCCTACCCAGCGAAAACTTGTACCTAAGAGAGCATAATTTATCACACTATTTACCACCTGCATTACTTATAATTAGTTAAGTAATGACTTGGCAGATATATGTATACGTACAATATTTCCAATGAAAATTGAATACAAGAATTTGAGTAACACTTGGATTTGCTAAAACTTAACATAAGGTGATAAAAGCGGGTAAAGTGATAGAAACGGGTTCAAAAATTTTTTACAATATGAAAAATGTAGTAAATCAATATTTGCTTTTATAAATTCTGCTGTTCTGGCAAATTTACTTCCGAGTCGTTTGTTTTGCTGTTATTACAGGTTACAGGTAATGAATCCCAGGTTTAAAAGTGATATTAATATTATATGTATATGCGCTGGTAGGCTCATTCAAATGTATTTACTATAAATTTAACAACAGAGTGTGATATATTCGGTTGGGCCGAATCTAAAATACCCTTCACGATAGTCACGTTGTATATCTATAGTATATATTACAAATTTAAACTAAATATGCTCGGATATAAATGGGGAAAAATATTTTTGCTTTGTAATCACCATTCCAAAAAATAAATCTTTCATGAACATTTTCATGGAAAAATTTGTTTAAGCTATACTTATCTCGGCTATATATGAACCGATATCGGCATTTTTTATTTTCTATTTTTTAGTAACCTTCTTTTATAACGAGAATTGCTTTTCAGCAAAAAAAAAAAAAAATTTTTTTTTTTTTTTTTTTTTTTTTTTTCTCATTCATTTGTTTATTGAATCTTCACAAAGTGAACTAACAATAAGTATTCAAATCTTAAAACTAAATACATAAAATTAATTAAGTCCAGCCAATGCTAGACAAAAATGTTTTATTTTGCACGGTCAATATCGGTAAAATCACCTATTTAACGTTCTGATGGTGGCAAGTGTATCCCTCCTTCTCAGCCGAGAGTGGCCTGCAAAATTAAGTATATTGCGTGCAAGACGATTTGGGTGAAGTTCCAATTTATTGATATGCCTTGTTGCGTACTTTGAAAATTCGTCTTTTACAAGAGGAACACAGAGATCCTTATGAATTCGTGAGTTTTTTACGTACCATGGAGCTGCGGTAATTGTTCGAAGAATTTTGTTTTGTCGCCTTTGAATTTTTTCAACGTTTGAAGCGGAGGCGGTGCCCCATAGTTGAATTCCATAGCACCATATAGGCTTTAGAATTGCGTTGTATAATAAAAGTTTGCAATCCAGCTTCAATGTAGAATTTCTGCCCATAAGCCAATTCAGTTGAGCTGCTTTTAACTTTAACTGAGTAACTTTCGCATCTATGTGAGACTTCCACGTTAACCTACGGTCCAGGTGAATACCAAGGTACTTGACTTCATTTTGCTGCGGAATAGGTGAATTGTTGATTTGGATGGCTGAACATGTTTGTTTACGCAGCGTGAATGTAACGTGAGTACACTTTTGTTCATTAACTTTAATTTTCCAAAGTTTTAACCACATCTCTAACATTGAAATATACTCCTGCAAATTTCGCGAAGCTACTTGATGGCTTTCATGTACGCTGCAGAATGCTGTATCGTCTGCAAAAGTTGAAGTGTGGATTCCGGGTGTCGTTGGCATGTCAGAGGCATAAATCAAATATAAAGTAGGCCCCAGTATGCTGCCTTGGGGAACTCCTGCCTCGATTGGCTGAGTTGGGCTTATAAAGTCGCCTTCTCTGATAACAAACTTCCGCCCACATAAGTAGCTTTCCAGAAGCTTGTGTGTATTTGCAGGCAAGTTCAACTTTATTTTGTGTATCAAGCCCTCGTGCCACACTTTATCAAAAGCTTGAGAAATGTCAATGAATAGTGCTGAGCAATACTTCTTCTCCTCAAAGGTCTGTCTTATGACATTGACTAGTCTGTGCGTTTGTTCTATTGTGCTGTGTTTAGCCCGAAAGCCAAATTGATGATCAGGGATGCATCCCACAGTGTTCAACATTGGACTCAACTTTGCCATTAACAATTTTTCGAACAGTTTTGAAATTGTTGGCAGTAGACTTATTGGTCTGTATGATTCTACTTTAGTGGGATCCTTCCCTGGTTTGGGTATCATAGTAATCATGGACACCTTCCACTCTGCAGGATAATACTCGAGACGTAAAATAGCGTTAAAAATAAAAAGAAGAATTCTACGGGCTACACGAGGTAGCTGCTCAAGCATTTTACCAGTAATTTGATCAATACCTGGAGCTTTCCTGGGGTTTGTGTTACGAATAACATTTTCAACATCTTGAAAACTAAGTCTCAAAGGCACAGGCGGTCTAACAGCATATGGCGGAAATTCAGCAACATCATCCACTGTATCATTTGCAGTAAAAACGTTTTTCAAATGATTAACATACTTTTTCAGAATCGCTTCTTGCCCAATCTCCAGTTGAAGTTCGCAGAGGTGGCTTACCTATTACGGGTCTTTTCAGACCTTTTGTCGCTTTCCATAGAGAATAGTCGGTTTGCAGGCTACCATCAAGACCTTCTAGATAATTTTTGAGGGAAGCCATTCTTTGGATTTCAAGCAGATTTCTTAATTGAGTTACGCACTCCCGTAGTCTGCTTTTAAGCTGGGGAGACCTTCGAAGTTGCCACTCTCTTCTAACTCTTCTTTTTTCTGACAGAAGTTGCTCTATTTCAGACGAATACGTTCCATTGCTCACATTTCTAGATCTTGTATGGCTAGTGGTAGCATGTTGTACGGCAAGTTTAAGGTCTTCAGAAAAATCTTTAATGGATATATCAACATCCTCAGGGGTTCTCAAGGCAATATTTTCTGTACAATGAGTACTCAAATATTTTTTATATTTTAACCAATTAACTCGAGTGACAGTCAATGCCAAGTCACAAAACGGAGAACCAACCCCCTGGGGGAACGAAACAGAAACTATAGTTGGTGAGTGATCTGATGACAAGTCCAATGAAGGCTCCACTTGCATCCATTCAGAGGGAAAATTTTTTGTAACTCCAAAGTCTATAACGTCTGGGATCTTGCGTTGGTCTGACGGCCAATAAGTGGGGTGTCCACTTGAAATCACACCTAAGCCCATTTTGGAAACGGTGTCAAAAAGCACACGGCCTTTCGGGGTAATTAAACGTGATCCCCAAAAAGTGTGTTTAGCGTTATAGTCGCCAGCCGCTAAAAATCGAGGACCAAGTGATTTGAAAAAAATTGAATATTGTCTTTCTGTTATTGAAAATCGTGGTGGTGAGTAAATCGAGGATATAACAATTTTTTCATGAAAATAATTAAGGCATATATTTGTAGCTTGGAGATATTCCTCACATGTCTCGTTCATTAAAAAGTGTTTAATTCTGGATTTTATTAGAATTGCCGATCCTCCGCAAGATCTTCCACGGGGATCTTTTGTGTCATACAGTATGTAGCCATTAATTTTGAAAAAACTGTTAGTTGTCAAATGGGTTTCAGCAATCATCATTATATCGATCTGCTTTTCCATAAGGAAGTGCTCAAGTTCATTTTTGTGTTGGCGAATGCCGTTTGCGTTCCAGAAACATATTTTTAACCAATTCATTTTTTTAAAATTGCCTGTAAAATAGTGGATTGTATTTTTAGCATTTCCTGCATCATGTTGGTCATAGAGACGGTAAAAGTGTTAATGGATTGAACAAGAGTCTGCAGAGTTGCCTCTAGGTTACTAAAATTTGGATCGGAAATTTGGGGCTTGGGTTGCTGGTTCAAGTTTTGGTCGGATTTAACCACATTAGCATATGAAAATTGTTTGGTATTCTGCGTGTTTGTGAGGTTGGTTGGATGGCCTACCTGGGGAAAATTGTTTTTGCCAATGACATTTGGCTGCTGGGCTGCTGGAGAAACCGATGACTTATTTGTCATTGACCGCTTAAAATGAGTATAGACAGGGCAACCTCTATAATTTGCAGTGTGGTTACCTCCACAGTTACTGCATTTTTTAACACTTGCGTCGGCCTTTGGCTTATTGCACTGAGTTGTGCCGTGAAGTTCGCCACATACAACACAAACAGCGGGCAACTTGCAGTAAGCCTTAGTGTGGCCAAATTCTTGGCAGTTTAGGCACTGAACGGGTCCTGAACGCTTATGTGGCTCCTCAACGGTAACCTTACGGTGCAAAAGATATTTGAGGTTATATATTGGGTGAATTTCACTCTTTTTTAGCAGAACATCCCCTGGTTCTAGTTCAACCCTAAACATGGGTTGAGGGGTCTTTTCACGGTTCCTGATGTTTACTACTGTTTTTATTTTAAAACCCTTATCTTCCAATCCGGTTTTTACATCATCAGTATCTACGCATGGGTCAATCCCTTTAATAACGACCTGAAGACCTTTGGCACTTTTGAGCTGGTAAGTGTAAAATGATCTTTTCTGTTTTTCTAAGACATCAGACAATTTTCGGTAGTCGTTTTCATGGTTTACCTGAATTTTTGTTTCATTGATGTTTCCGCGCTTAACTGATGTCACGTTGAAATTGTCCTTACCGATTACCGTAATAAGTTGTTTTACCAGCTCATTAGAAGTAGATTCTCTCAAATATATTGGTGGCGGTTTAAATGTTTTTTTTGCTGTATTTGGCTCATCAGTCTGGAGGATTGCAAATCTATTACTTTGCGTTGCTGTAGCGGTATTATCCTCTTTGGATATCTTTGGTTGTGATGATATCTGAGCGGATTTCGGGCTTCGCTGACGTTTAACCACGGTTACATACCTGTCCATGCCTACTTGTGTTTTCGGCTTATCTGCAATAACTGAACTGGTAGATGGTTTGTCTTCTGTTGTAACAACAATGTTTGGCGAACACGACCGCGTGCGTTTTTTATCTCTTAGAGACAGGAGATTGTCCAACGATTTTTTCAATGATTCCTCTTCAGAAATCCAGAGGTTTTTTCTAGTGGAGCTAAGCTCCCTCTCAGAATTGCATCTACTAGGTACACTCATGCAATTTTTTTTTTTTTATTTATATTTTTTTAAATTTAAAAGTATATAAAAATAATTGTCATAAAGATTTTCGGTTTTGCAAGAAAACAAAATTTTAATGTATAGTTTTTTTTCCCACTGGGTAGTTAATCTTCGCGCACAATAACAACAATAACAATGCACTGCCACCGCACTTGTTTTATTGAAATTTATTTTATTGTTTAGTTAATGAAATGTAAGGAATTTATTTTCCCGTTGTTTTTTTAAATAATTTGTTATTGTTTTTGCAATTTAATACAATATATTATTGTTTTTGTATGTGAGTTTAAAAATATGTTAGCACAATGATTTTTGGTTTGTTTTTTTTTTCACTTTTTAAAAACACGACTGTGCGGTTGAAGAATCACAGGATGAATGAAAAAAAATTAATGGAAAAATCGGTTTAGGCTATGTCTCGGGTATATATGGACCGATATCAAAAATTTTCATTTTCCATATTTACATAACCCTCTTTTATTACCAGAACTGCTTTTAAGCAAAAAAAAAGTTGTTTAAGTTCGATTACGCGACATTTTCACCCGGCTATATCTCGGGTATATATGGACCGATATCTGGAAAAAAAATTTTTTTGCCTTTAAGTCGCCATGCTTAATAATTGTGTGAAGTTTGAAACAAAGCAAACAACAATTTCTTACTTAAAATCAGTTCTGGTAATAAAAGGAGGTTACTTAAATACAGATAATGAAAATTTTCGATATCGAAATATAGCCCAAACCGATTTTTCCATGAAAATTTTTTACACATATTTTTTTTTTTTTTTTTATTAAAGGAAGTTCTGGTAATATAAGAGAAAATTAAAATTTCCTATATAGGTTTATATATATATATATATATATATATATATATATATATATATATATATATATATATATATATATATATATATATATATATATATATATATATATATATATATATATATATATATATATATATATATTGGTGTATATCTGTGGCGTTTTATCATAACAGCTTAAGTCGATTTTTTAAATTTGTAAAAATTGCTGCTAATTTGATTATTTGTATACATATGGTATTCCTGTTTGCAGAAATAAGATTTCGTATTATTCACAAAATTTAGTTATAATTATGGTTTATATTCTTTTCTTTTTAAATTTAGTTCTTCATTCAAATTTCCCTTCAAAACTTTTTTGATCTTATCTCGACTTAAGCTGTTATGATAAAATGCCACAGATATATACCCAAGATATAGCCTAAACCGATTTTTCAATTTTTTTGCTTAAAAAAAGTTCTGGTAATATAAGGAGTTTACCAAATAGAGAAAATTAAAATTTCCGATATCGGTCTATTTATACCCAAGATATAGTCTAAACCGATTTGTCTATGGAAAAATTTTTGTTTGCTTAAAATCAGTTCTGATTATAAAAGGAGGTTACTGAAATACTGATAATGAAATTTTATGCATTTTTCTTTTTAAATTCTCAATAATTCATTTAGATTGTTGGGATATAAAGTTGAATGTTTGAGAATATCTTTCAAAAATTTGCAAAGTCTGCTTATGATTAGGGTAGCTGCTAATAAATGTTTACATATAGACAGCTGGGAAACATAGAAAATAAGCTGTTTATTATATTATTTATTTGATTACTAGAGGTATTTATTTTTTGCTTATAATTAATAGAATTGCTTAGTTCATCTTCAGAATCTGTCACACTTGTATTTATCAGTACACAAACGACTATATAGCTGTGAACTAAGCTCTCACTCTACACTCTAATAAAAATGCTTCAGTTATGAGCGAGTAAACATATATTAGAATATAACATTTGTATAATTTAACCATATTAAACAAACACGGTTTATTCGATATACGAAAAACAGACATTCTAAAAATTTCCAGTTTTAGTAAAACCAAAAAATCCGGTAAAAACTGGTCGAATAATAACCGTTCAATCAGCCTACTTGGACATACGATGCGATATGGCCACAAATGTTGGAAAAAGTCATTGAAAATTCTATTTCCAGAGTAGACTACGTCTGATCCATCCGTGGCGTTCATATACCAAAATCATATTTATATTATAATGCCAGAATCTTTCGAACAAAGTACATTTTATGTCATTTTAGAAAATTCCGATTTGTTTTATTTCATTTTAAAGTCATATACCAATATAAAAACACCCTTTACATGTGCCAATATGCATACAAAATCATGCATACATTTGTCTTAAGGTTTTTTCAATGATTTTATTTTACAAAATGCTATAAAACTTGAATGAATGAGTTGAGTATCTATCAACTCGTACCTGTGAAAAGCTTTAAATCCAATTGCGATTTAAGTTAATTTATTACTTCTTATGTTTGCGGTTCTCTCACTTTTTTATTTTCTGATAATAATATTACAATAAAACAGTAAAATTGCTTTTTTTTTAATTTCTTTTGCCTAGTAAAAGTTAAGATGAAAGTATAAATATTTTGTAACATACATGCACACATAAACATATACACATATAGGTAGGCATACTATATTATTTTAGTAGTGTTTATAATCTGTTAATAATGAAAATTTTATATTATACGATTAAAAAAAATGATATTTGTACTTGAAGATATACAAAGTGATTATTCAGTTGCATGAGGCTATTCATATAAAGTTATTTTATAGATATTTATTGTTAAATTTCATTTATCTTTAAGAGCAAAAGCTTCGAAAGTATTCGTGGGGAAGGGTACCTGAGAAAAATAAGTGCTTATCTGATTATCATCTACATTCAGGACACAATAAACAAGGTAAACGCTATGCTAAAACAATACAATACTAAAAAATGAGAGGTATTTTATTTGTGTATATGGCGATTTCAAGTCCTTAGTTATCAAAAGTAGCTGATAAGAAACACATGCATTGTTGTTGTGAATCGAGTGTGCCTAATTCGATTAATCGATGAACTAATATTATGTAAATTAATTGAACAATATTATGTAAATTAATTGCACAATATTATGTATTTTCTAATAAAAAACAAATTAAATAAAAAAGTAGAATTTTATTTATTCTCATAAAAGCTTATTTTTTTAAAAGCTTATTCTTAAATTGTCTGATCTCATATTAAAAAATATTTTCAAAATTTCCTGGCTTCAGCCAGGAAATTTTTTTATTGTTTAATTATAAACATAATTGCCGCGATCAATAGCTCTTGATCAAAGACAGAAAAAATAATTGTATACAAGCTGGGGGACATTTTTATTTCAGAACTTTGTAAAGAATCCTTAGGAAATTTAACATGGAACACTACACAACAAAACAGCCATCAAAAATTAATGAATTTTATTTGGAAAATCAAAAGTTAATTGTTTTAACGGAACGTGCTAATCGTCGTTTTTTTAAAGTGAGTACTGGACTTTCAGCATCTACAATAAGCCGCAAATGTTCGACGAAATGCGACGGTAAGACATCTTCCATGTACAGGAAGACCACGTACGGTCCACACGGAAGAGAATAGTTCCGAAACATCAACGTTCGGTACAACTGGGGCTATCACGAAGGTTCATTCAGAGAATTTTGGATACATTGTACATGCTCCCGTATAAGGTTCAGCTTGTTCAGGAATTTGAAAATGCCATGATAAAATTGTTCAGTGCAGTGGATCAATTGTGCAGTGATCCATACTTTAGAATGGTACGTACAGTAGCTGTATACATCTATTTTACAATATTAGGACTAAGGCTTGAAATCAAACATCCTACGACAGGTGTAGAAGACTACCGTTGCCTTTCTTACTCTATGTTGGATTTTTATTTTCCACGACAATTCAGAATCTAGGATCACGAGCAGATATTTCACGCTGCCCGAAAAGGAAATTTCATGATAGTCTGGAGCTTGGAGTCTATATCTTTGAAGTGAATAGTACCGGTTCTGTTTTGTTCGGGTTTTTTAACATATCATAATCCGTTGTAATATAATATCACTTATTACATTCGGAAACTTCCCCAATACTAAAATCACTCGGCATAAACAACAGTTTTTACTTCTTTGCTATCTAGCACGTTAATAATTAAGTTAGTAACAATAATCCAAACTAGTAGAGAGATCACACCGTCTACGGAGTGACTCGCCCAAACAGTTTGGATTGTGTGCCGTTACCAAGACTAATGGTAACTAATGTCGAATTCAACCATTTGCTGATGTATTCATCAACATAAAGATAAGTGAGTGTTGAATTGCAGAAGTCGAAGACACATTCTATGTATTAGAGCTTCTACAGACACTCTTTTAAATTTGGGGGATATCTCTATAACTCTTACAATCTCGTGTAAAGCTATTTCTATAGATCGTCCATAAGATATAATATTGTCCGCAATTCTGAAAGGATTCCTACTTTCAGTAACAACATGCTTGCAGCTCAAAATATGAGCAAAATATCTCTAGTAATCGTTCAGGAGCCGTGCTTTCTCTTAATATAAAATATAAGAGACTCCATCCCCTCTATGCTCTAGAGTTAGGAATAAGTCAAGGCAAGCCCTTTTGGCCAGGAGGTGGGCACTATGAAAGGTGGGCGGAAAAAGCGATAAACTAATGTGATGTTTATGGTACACGAATGAATTATACGTATAGAAAATTTGTGTGAGTGTATTTCACACAAATTTTCAGGACGTACTCATGTCACTCATTTGTGTCCCATAAGCACCGCATAAGAGGATGGGTATTATAATAGAAAAAGGTTTGCGTGGAAAAAATTATCAAAGCAAAATTTTTGGGCACCTTTTTGTTGCAGAATTAACAAAAAAATTAGTAAAATTAATTGTTGCTCGAAGGAACAATGTTTTATTTCTATGTAAATAAAAACCATCAAAATATTTACTAAATTTGTTTGCTTAAACAGCGAACTCTTTTGGCAGCACTTGGGGAGAAATTTCAATATTTAAAAAAAAAATTTTGTTATGAAATAAACGAAAAATTATTTAAACTACGTGTGCTACAATATTCCTCCTAAATTTTGGTTTTCAGCAAAAATTTCCTTTGTTTCAGGGAACGATTTTTGTTGAAAATGTAAAATTTGAAGTTTTTCTCAAGAAATATATTATAAAATAAGACAAGAAACTTTCTTGAATGTTGTGAAATCCGGTTGCCCATTCAAAAAGAATCGTTATTAAAACTACGAAAAACATGCATAATGAATTTATTAATTGTGTTACTTTTACTCTTTGATTGCGGCTGAATATTTAGCTGTGCATGGCAATTCTTCCCCACATAAAATTTTCACAGCTTTTATTTTGTAAAACAAATTGAATTTAAAGTGAAAATTAAAGCAAAACATCAACAACTTTTACTAGAAGATCATAATAAGTTTTATTTACGAGTATGAACATTATGGTGAATGGGTAACCGCCGCTCGCACTACAACTTTTACTAATTTTATTTCATACGCTGCAATTATTTAAGATGTTTTATTGTTTTTAGCCAGCCAGTCAGTCAGTTAACCATAATGCTAATGTTGTTTACGTTGTAGATTATGGTGTTTGTTGATAAAGCGTGTTTCTGAATTGCAGTAAAAGCAAAATGTTTCAATTGTTTTAATTTTTGTTTTTTTTTTTTTTCGTTGGGTTGAAGTTTGATTTACATACGCCTCATTTATACGTAAAAGTTATTTGTGAATAAAAACTATTTGCAAATAGCTAACTGACAGTTTACACCGCCGAAGAAGGTTCAAAAGTGAGGTGGTAAAACACGTTCATGTGGTAACACCGTACGGTCGTATAATTATGAACATATAAGTTAAATTGTTAAAATTTGGAAAATTTACGCATTCTGAAACAGTTATTCCAATTATTTTTTCACACAATAAAATTAACGTTCTTTCACAATTATGATGTTTAAAACAAAACTGAAACTTTTAAAGAAAGTGGTAACATTTCAAACGTTACTTGCAAATAAGAGCGTTATTCGTGAGTTAGTAATATGCTGTGCATACATATACTTTTTAATTAACTCAATTACTAGTTAATTAAAGAATTTTTTACTTAATATTGTTAATGCAATTAACGTTTGACAACAGCTGATAGAAAAGTTGTTTACATTTTGATTGTGAATATTTCTTCTTGTTGTTGTTTACATTTGAGCTGTCACATTTGAACAAAGTGTGTTCATTGGGTATTATTGTGCTAACTAAACACGGTTGCCACAGGGTTGTATATTTAATGTTACTAAATATTAGAACAATTAAATTTTAATTGGTTAATTAAAATTTTGTACGGGTAATTAAAATGAATTAAGGCGTTAATTGTAAAATTATAATTAAAAGAGTATGTGTGAACAGCATATAACTCACAATAAAAAAATTATACGGCAATATTTAACGTTCTTATTTGCAAATAGGTTTAAATGAGACAGTAGTAATATATTTATGATTCTATATGTCGACATTTCATAGCAGCACCCTAATCATCAGTAGACTTTGGAAATTTTTGAAAGATATTTTCAAACATTCAACTTTATATCCCAACAATCTAAATAAATTATTGAGAATTTAAAAAGAAAAAGTCCAAGTAGGGAAGTCTATTGCCAATTTCTTTCCCCATTGTGAATTGTATTTGTCTATTCAAATTGTTTAGAGCTTTCAGTGTATTTTCTAATTGCCAAAGTTTTACAATTGCAACATAGGTCATCAACATATTTTGTTATAATTTTGGGTTTGATTTCCATTTGAATAATTATTGTATTTAAGAGTTTTTCCATTACTATGTCTGCTACTACTGGAGATCCCATAGGCATTCCCTTGTTTTGTGTATAAAAAACGTCCTTGTATTTAAAATATCGCCATTTCGTATGCAAAATATTATTATTTCCATAAAAAAAATTTCCGGTACCTTTGTACAATTTTGCAGTCTGTCCCAGGTTTTTTGTATTGTGTCAAAAATTTACAGGAATACTGGGATATAATGATATTACATCCAATGAAACCAGTACTTCGTCGTCATCTATTTGAGTATTGTCGATTCGTGATTTAAATTCTATTGCATCTTTTACGTTGTATATCGAGTGCTTCATCCAGTTTTTTAAAATATGAGCCACGTATTTTGAAGGCTGACGTGCTGGTGAATTAATCCATGAACAAATTGGCATGTTTTCTTTGTGTACTTTTGGCAAACCACAAAGCCTTGTTGCACAGAAAAAATTATAGTATAAATAAAATCAACAAAATTTATGGTATGCATACATAAATATCAAAAAAATAGCCTTGGATATCGTGTTTTGTTGTTATTTAAAAAAATAATTGTTTTCGTTCAATAATTATTTTTACTAAACTTTTGTTTGAATCCACGAAATCCTTACAGGTTCGCATTCAAACAATTTATTAATTGATTCAACGAATTTCGTTATTGAACACGAAAAAAAAAAATTGTTTTTGTGTGATACAGCAGTTCTTATAATCAATTTGTACTTCGTTTCTAAATCGAACAGATTTGATGTCGATAGTTTTTCTACCAAAGCATTGTTCTTATTCTTTTAATTTTTTCATAGTCATTTTTAATTTTTTTATAGTCATTGTTGATCATCACAACCGCCTTGTTGCCTTTGTGCGAATTAAGTTTTCGGCTTGTCCTATTTGTTAAAATTTACAGTGTCTCTTTCGTTTGTTTTCATTCGTCTCTTATAATCTTCTAATAATGTAAGAAATTTATTTCTTGCTATGGTGCAATCAGGTGGCAGCATTAGGGGTTGTTTGTGTAAAAATCCCAAAGGCTGTCAAAAACGTAAACATAAGGAAATGAAGAAAGAAAAGTGTATGTAAAGAAAATGAACAAAGAAGATTAATGTAATTATGTATAATTGTTTTCAACGCATTCTAAGCAATTAAAATATGTTGGAAAACTTGTTTATTGTGTTTCTTTTGCACTTTTTCGAGCTGTTTAAATCTTATTATTTTTTCACTTCACGTTGTGTAAACATAAACAACTTTTGTCACCCTCAAGTATATGAAACAAAAAATTAACACCTGCGCTAGTGATGCAACCTAGTTAATTCAGAGCGGTACTTGGACATTATAAAGAGTTGATTTGTTGGGTGGATTAATAAGTGTTGATAAAACGTGTGGCCACCACTACATACCTGAAACCAAAAATCAATCGAAACAATAGGTGGAGGAAGCTGGTAGCAGTGCTCCGAAAAAGGCGAATTCAGTGAAATCGTTATGGCCACGGTTCACACAGCATTAGACACTTTGCTACAATTGCGTGACACACTCAAATTGGTTGATCATACACCTTACAGTCAAGATTTAGCTCCTAGTGACTTGACTTGAAAAAATGTCTCGTATGAAAAAGATTCATCTCAAACGAAAAAGTGATTAATGAAACTAACGCGTATTTTAAGGAGTTCCCAAAATCGTATTACTCAGATGATATAAAAAAGTTGGAATTTCGTATTACTGAGTGTATTAAGCTAAAAGGAGACTATGTTGAGAAATAAATGGTTTTCGGAAAAAAAGTTTTTTTTCTACATAGGTAGCTTCAACATCAATCCGCCTTCTTATACACAATTAAAAATATGGCGCTAATTTTGTTGTTGTCAAATGTTGTGCTCTACATTCGTTTGCAATTGAGTATTGTTGTAAACATCTTTTTGCTCAAGATTTTTTTAGTGCAAATGAAAAAAAGTGCATATTTATGGGGCAATCCAAGTCAAATCGGACAGTTCGGAGAAAAAATTTTTTTTGATTTGCTTTTTTTTTTATTGTATCGATATTTCTGTTGAATGGCCCATTTCAGCAAGTTTTCAGATTTTTATGACTTAAGGTTCTAGAGATATCGGGTTTAAAGAAAAAACGAATTATGAGAAAATCGTGTCCATATAAATACTCATAACTTTTTCAATATTAGTCCAAACAGAATAATTTTTTCGCGTTGTTTTTCTCTTTCTGTCTACCATCTAATAAAAAATTGAAAAAAATGTGCACAGTGGGCTTGGATGCGGCGTTTGGGATTTATTATTTTGGTTTTTGAGGAAAAATCAAAGCGAAATACAAAAAGTTTTGAAGAAAATGAAGAGTATAAACAGCGAAAAGAAAATTGATTTAAAATATTAAATCCCGAAAACTGCATCCAAGCCCACTGTGCACAATTTTTTTCTATTTTTTATTAGATAGTAGACAGAAAAAGAAAAACAATGCAAAAAAAATATTCTGTTTGAACTAATATTGAAAGAGTTATTCGGGCCCGGTTTCTCATAATACGTTTTTTTAAAACCCGATATCTCTGAAACCTTGAGCCAAAAAAAATCTGAAAATTTGCTATTCAACAGGACCATCATACAATAAAAAAATAAAACAAAACAAAAAAATTTTTTCCGGGACTAACCGATTTGACTTGGATTGCGCCATATACATTTTGTTGTTGTGTAAAAAAACGAAGTACAAGTATACACCCATACCCCGGTTTGCGTCGCTAATTGGGACCGGAGAAATGAGACGCAAACCGAAACGACGCAAATCGAAGCTGAATTTTTAAGTTTTTTTTATTTTCATTTAATTAGTTCAGGTTTTAAAAATTTTAGCTAAAATAAAAGATTTTTCAATGAAAATATTTTTTTTATTTATATATTTTTTTAATAATCTTTATTTAACATATAGCAATTAATTTTTGTGGATGGGCTAATCCAAGGTTTCTCCCAATATCAACAGACTTTTCCCCTGATTTAAAACGTTTTAAAATGTCCAGCTTTTGTTCCAAGCTTATCTGCTTTCTTTTTTGGCTAATTTTTTTAAATTTTAAGACCGAACTTAACCCCACCACATGTAATTTGAAACTACTCACGACGTTCAACATGCATACAACGTGCACCTGCAATTTTATATTCAACTTAAACGGGAAATCCCCTTTTTATGTTTTAGCTTTGTAAAAACATTTCTATTTCAGCGACGCAAATCGAAGCCAATGCGACGCAATATCGAAGCTATGCGACGCAAACTGAAACAAAAACGACGCAATATCGAAACATCAGAAATTTCCAAACGACGCTATATCGAAACGACACAAACTGAAGCGTCGCAAACCGGGGTATTGGTGTAGTTGCTCACATTTACAAGTTTGCTTACCCATCATGAAAGCCCTTAATATTTCCAAATCTCCCAAAATTAACAACAATATTCGTAACTTCAAGTTTACTGCGTGTCAATAAAGATGCTGAAAAAATATTCTCTATTACCTCAAATGTACGTACATACGTACAAAGAAGAGAAATAAATTAAGTCAAGATGTTTTGAATTCAATTTGTGTTGTCCGACCTCATTAACAATAAAAAAAAATATTAAATTATACAGGTTTTAAATGTACAGAGATCTTTACAACCAATTTTTTTGATATTTAATTTTGTGTTATTCTTTGTTTGATTTTGAACTTCGGAATTTTAACTACCGTAAATAAAAGGAATAGAATTTACTGCAGAAATAAAATCTGTGTTGTTTTATCATAACAGCTTAAGTCGAATTTTCAAAATTGAAAAAGTATATCTAATAAAATTTTTTAAATTTTTTTTCTTTTTGTATTAAACAAACAAATTTATGTATATTTTAATTTGTTTTTTGATATAAGCTCTACTCACAATGTTGTGCATTTTTAATGGCAAATTTGTGTGATTGTAAGTACGGGGTCTCCGCCGGGAAGGTATACTACGCGCAGTAATTCCATTGTAGTCCTGGCTGTATGTGTGGCACCGATTTGTTGATACCATATCTTAATCAAGCCCAAAGCTTGCAGTTGTGGCATTAAATATGTTTTAATCATATCGCAATATCGCTCTCCATTCACAGTTACCGTTACGCCGATTTCATTTTCAAAGTTCCAATGATTTCTCTTGGCCAAATTGTACACGAGACTGTCATTTTTAATCTATGCAAAGGTGACGTATGAATAGTTTGAGGGTTTCCAATGCTCGGAACCGACTATTCTGTTTACTCACATGTCCTCGTATGTGCGTCGTCACTCATTATGATGTTTTCATGTTTGGCATATGTACGACCGCGTAAATGGTTTTGTGGAAGAAGCTCTTGTATCAACTGATCTTAAATGGAAACTAATGCAAATCCTTGTGCAAAATTGCGGCCAAAGTTGTTCTTTAAAGACCAAGTAAGTAGAAAATAAAGGTGTATAAAATAAAATTCAAATTCTTCTTACGACGATCAACTCCATTAAATATTTATATAGTCCAACTTGTTTCGACAATTGACAAAATTTTGTTGTAATTTTGATTTATTTTCATTTGTTCTTATATATAGTTTTTCATTAAAATTTCTCTTAGAAATTTTTTTAGTCTTATCTCGACTTAAGATGTTATGCTATAATGCCATAGATATATAAAATTTAAAAAATATGTAATTTGCTAAATTTCGTTTTATTTAAATTTTTGTTTGTCGACCGTCGGTTTGCAAATAAGTGTTGAATATGTGAATATGTTGCATATATGTATATATGCATATATGTAATATGTTGCATACAAACACAAGTTTTGCAGTGAATTTTCTTAGTGTATAGTAAAAATATGCTAAACATTAATGCAATTCCATTTGCACAAGATTGTAAAAGAGCTATAGTTCTTCAATGATATTTCTATAAAAAAAAAAACTTTTCTTTTCCTTATCTCAACTTAATCTCTTATTATAAAAGACCACAGATATTACGTGTTAGAATTAAATTTAAAATATAAAAGAGGTAAACGGCAGGAGGAAAAAGGGGTGGCGGCGAATTTATTTTTAATCTGACATCACTGGTTAATAATGAAATCAAATCATGTTTTGATCAATTGTTTACCATACACATTGAATAATTTTTTTCCTTTTCCAAATTATAAAATACGACGGCGTAGCTAGATGCCCGCAGCGTTGGCCGCCCGTAGCTAATTTTTAACTAACTATAAGAGTAAAAGTAAAAATCAGTATACATATATTTTTAGAAGGAGTACAAATCAATTTGTTTTAATTATTAGCTGAAAAAGAAATTCAGATTTATACAGGGTGTCCCACAACTCAACGTCAAACTGAAACAGGGTGACAAGATTGATTGTAACCATAGTGAAAAAAATCAGAATAAAAATCTAAAAAAAATTACAAGGCCCTGTGCGAATAAAAAAAGATATAGCCTAAACCGATTTTTCCATGAAAAAAAAATTTTTTTTTTTTTTTTTGCTTAAAAGGAATTCTGTGCTTTGTTTCTGTAATATTAGTGAGAAGTTTCTCGTATCGAAAATTATGGAACTTAAAGTGCCACCGTTTCTCGACTATCGAGAAAAACAGCGTCTCTATATTAAATCGAAAAGAGACAACACTAGTTACATCTTTATTGGTATATTACTATTAAGCAGCTGTCAAAATGCAAAAAGTAAACAAATAAGAAGAAGCATATAGGAAAAAATTATGAAATGAAAAGAAAATTTAAGAAACAAATTTTTAGCAGTGAATAAATAAAACAATTGAATTCAGTAGTGTTATAAATAAAAGAAAATTGTGTCAATCAATAACATATGTATGTACATAAATAAAATAGAAAACACATTCAAATCATGAATAAATTTCATAAAAACTTTCTATAATGTATAGTTTTGTGGTGATGGTTGCTGACCAACATGACCGGCGGAATATGTTGCGCATTTACAGGCAGAGAGTAAGGGATGCAACCGACCATTTTTTAATTCCTGAACCGATGACGGGAGCTTCTCGCATTCGAGACAGACCAAAATTAAGATCTTGCCATTAAATTTTTAATTTATCATACTGTGCGTATGTACATAAATATTAAGAAATAAAGAAAAAAACCAAAAGATTCTGCTCCTTGGAAATTATATCAATTTTCTAAAATAAAAAGAAGAAATGAAAAAAGAACTACATTCTGTATCTGCCGTATTTATAAAGAATAATTTACACATAATAAAGGTTTTACCCTGCAGAGTGGAAGGTCTCTATGATTACTATGATACCCAAGCCAGGGAAGGATCTGACCAAGGTCATATAGACCAATAAGTCTACTACCAACAATTTCAAAACTATTCGAAAAATTGTTAATGGTTAAGTTGAGTCCAATATTAAACAATGTGGGATGCATCCCTGATCATCAATTTGGGTTTCGGGCTAAACATAGCACCATAGAACAAACGCACAGACTAGTCAACGCCATAAGGCAGACCTTTGAGGATAACGAGTATTGCTCAGCTCTATTCATTGACATTTCTCAAGCTTTTGATAAAGTGTGCCACGACGGATTGATGCACAAAATAAAGTTGAACTTGCCTGCAAATACTCACAAGCTTCTGGAAAGCTACTTATATAGGCAGAAATTTGTTATCAGAGAAGGTGATTTTATAAGCCCAACTCAACCTATCGAGGTAGGAGCTCCCCAAGGTAGCATACTTGGGCCTACTTTATATTTGATTTACGCCTCTGACATGCCAACGACATCTGGAATCCACACTTCAACTTATGCAGACGACACAGCGTTTTTGAGCGCTCATGAAAACCACCAATTAGCTTCACGAAATTTACAGGAATTTATTTCAATATTGGAAAAATGGCTGAAGCTTTGGAAAATCAGGGTTAATGAACAAAAATGTACTCACGTTACATTCTCACTGCGTAAGCAAACATGTGCGCATATCCAAATTAACAACTCACCTATTCCGCAGCACAATGAAGTAAAGTACCTTGGTATTCACCTGGACCGTAGGCTAACGTGTAAGTCTCACATTGAAGCAAAGATCACTCAGTTAAAACTAAAAGCAGCGCAGCTAAATTGGCTTATGGGCAGAAATTCGACACTGAAATTAGATTGCACACTTTTGTTATACAACGCAATACTAAAGCCTATATGGTGCTACGGAATTCAGTTATGGGGCACCGCCTCAGCGTCAAACATTGAAAAAATCTAAAGGCGACAAAACAAAATTCTTCGAACAATTACTGCGGTACGTAAAAAATTCACGATTTCATAAGGATCTGAGTGTTCCGCTGGTAAAAAAGGAATTTTCTAAGTACGCGACAAAGTATGTCAGCAAACTGGAACTTCATCCAAACCCTCTTGCGCGTAATATACTTAATTTTGGCGGCCACAGTAGGTTGAGAAGAAGGGATACCCTTGCCACCAACAGATTGCTCAATAGGTGATTTTAAGGAAATAGCTCCCGCAAAATAAAACTTTTTGTCTAGCATTGGCCGGACTTGAGTAACAATCAAATTCTTTAATTTTAAATCACATTTTTTAACTTTAAATTTAGTATTAAGATTTGAATACTTATTGTTAGTTCATTTTGAAGATTCAATAAATAAAAAAAATGCTTATAAAAAAAAAATTGGCTGGACTTAATTAATTTTATGTATTTAGTATTAAGATTTGAAAACTTATAAATGAAACAAAAAAAACAAATTCGATCAGAGGAAAGTCAAACAATGAAGGAATTTAAAACGTTAAAAAATTTTACTGGAATAATAGGAGCCATTGGCGGAACTCACGTTCACATAAAAAAAAATCGGCGGTAACTTAGCCCAGTATTATATAAATAGAAAAGGCTACTTACTATTCCTTAAATTTGCAGGTAATTATTAAATTTCATTGACGTGTCAAATTTCTGTATTTACACATGTGTTTTAGGTTATTTGCAATGCAAAGTTAAAAATAAGGAATATAGTCGCAAGGTGAAGAGAAAGCACTCTCGGCTGCCGTATTTTTAACGAATCTATAATCAAACAACGATTCGAAAACGGAGAGTTCAAAGGCCGTTTGCTAGGATATAGTGGGTATAAACTTTATCCATGTTTATTCACCCCACTAGTAACTCACAAAATGAAAAAGAGGTTAAATATAATGCTGCACATATAAGCACTAGGAACACTGTCGAACGTTGCTTTGGCTTTGGGAAACAACGTTTCTGCTACTTATTGGACGGTTTGACAGTAAATTTATCAAATAGAAAATATTGCTTGTGGCCTTAGCAGTACTCCACAATATTGCTATTGAAGAAAACGACCGCGTTCCATGTAAATTTTTAGATTTTTTCTTCTGTCTTGAATTTTTTGCTGTGCATCTTTTCTGTTTGATTGAAAGTAACATTTATTTCAAATGAACAAAATATGATAGTTATTTACAACAAGGTTGCCAATAAAAAAAAAAAAGATAAGTATGTTTCATTGTTAATCTAGCGTTATTAAACGTTTATGAATACACATTTTTATTACACACTTATAACTCAAAATTTGTTTAATAACTATTACATAGTTTAACACTGAAATAGGAAATTTTTATGAATTAGACCGTTAATAAATAAATAAAACAATTGAGATCCTATTCGCTATTTTAGCTTCTAACATTGATACCAATAAAAAATTATAAATAGCTTGTTTTCCATGTTTCCCAGCTATCAATATATCGACATTTCATAGGAGCTACCCTAATAATCAATAGACTTTGGAAATTTTTTAAAGATATTCTCAAACATTCAACTTTATATCCCAACAATCTAAATAAATTGTTGAGAATTAAAAAAAAATGCTCTAATAACATCTATCAAAGCACAAAAAACAAACTTTTCTACCTATAAACGTCTCTAACATTTCTTTACACATTTCAAACAAATGAACGCTAACTTATATTAAGGTTAAATACCAAGAACTTTATCGTTAGGTTATATTAATGGTCCGAAAAGTTATTAATTTCGCACGGGAAAAGTAGGCGTTTGAAACATAGTACAGTGATTCCATAAATTACCTCTTACAAACATATAAATATAAGTATAAATAGAAGTTTGTAAGAATGTGTTTAGCTACAAAAAAAAAACTATTATTTTTTATGACAAAATAACAAACATTAAAAAAAGGTCTCATGACTTAAAAACAATTTTGCTTAGCACACAATAGTAATATATTTAAAACTGTCTTAAAATAATAAGATTTAAAAAAACAATAAGTCGTGATAATGACATCCTGTGAATTGTCCAATTATAATTTAAAATTTACGCTCTTTTAAATTTAATAACTACGAAATGCCAAATAAAAGCAATCTAAAAACCAGAAAACTTTTGCGCATCACGAAAAAAAAAAATCTGCTCGTATGTACGATATTTACAAATTCCTGCGTCAAGCCTTTAGCAAAACAAACAAAACCTGTTTTGGTATTCATTTGGTACCTTTACCTTTAGTGCTGGTCATGGTTGTGGTGGTTGTTGAAGATGATTGCATTTGTTGTTGAGTTTGTGTTTGTTGTTGTTGAGTATCTATTTTATCCATTGGGGCTAAAGGCGACGAGGATGATTTAGTTTTAAAATCAACAGTGTCAGTGATCGCAGGTGTTGGAGGTGGGGTTTGTGGTGATGAGATTGTTGTCGTTTCAATTTGTATTGTGGCCGGCTTGATGACTGGTATTTCAACAGTCATCATATTTGCATTCGAGTTTTCCGAACTAACATTTTTTTCTATATCCATGGTGGAAGTATAAGACATTTTTACTTTATTCTTACAAAATCTATTTGAACTTTTCTATATTTTTATGGTTTTTTGTTTATTTTCTTTTGCTAAATATAATTTTTTTTTATAACTTTCGGAGTTAGATTTTATAATTAAAAAAAAAATCAATTTAATTATAGGTACCACACATAAACACTTTGTTTATAACCAATTATTAGTATTGCCGCCACGTTCCACAACTCTACGTTTTAACGTTCCATTCACAACTAAAAACATTTATGAAAAATATTAAGCAGACATACTTTTTCGACGAGCGCTTGAAATACTAAAATAAAATTCATTTGTTTTGCTACTTTTTTCTCTACTTTAAATTGACTGTAATTACCAACTACATTAACAACAACAGTATAAATAAGAAAAAGTCTAAAGATTGTGAGTAAACATTGTGAATAAGAGATGGTAAAGTGGTTTGTGCTAAGCGTGAGAGAATACATTAGCCAAGATTCAAGATGCTACAGGCATGGTTGCCATATTTGACGATTTATCGTCATATCGACGATTTTCAGTGCTCAAAATAGCATGTTGACGATTTGACGATTTATGGTCTGATTTTGACGATTTTTGTAGGTCACAGTTTTGTTTTTACTTACAAGCAACTTTGTGTAAATGTGTACATAAATATGTATGTTGCACAGAAAATTTGAAGTCGAAAGCCGAGAAAATTAGTTGAGGTTAGAGAAACAAAGTCTATTAAATTTGGAAATTTTTTTTTATGATGCAGATATGAAGATGTTAGATTTCTGAAATAAAATATCAAAAATGATTCTTCACTTATTGTTCCTTCTTTGGCTTTAGGTTAGGTTAAACAGGCTGCCAGCCATTGAAAAGCCAGCCCACTTGGGTCCAATTCGTTCCCGTTGTGTTGCCTGTGTGTGATATGTATCTCAGCAGATCTACATATCACTAACCCGAGGATCGGATAAAGGAGTCCAAGCTACTTACCCCAGCAGCAGCATCGTCCGCCTAGATACAAAGCAAATTTGAAAAAAGTTTGCATCCAAATCCATAAGCCTTAAACAAAATCAAAATTTAGTTGAAGAAACCATTTCTAGAAGAAATGTTTTATACTCAAGACTACTTATAGTTTTGCAACTGTGATGTTTTATACTCGTAAACGCATTATTGCGTTTAGGAGTATAACTTTTAAATATAGTACACAAATGAAAAATGTTATATGTAAAAATACTAAAAAATATTTTATATATATTAAAGATTTATTGGATAAACTTTGTATAAAAATTGCTAAATAAACCTGTAATAAACGAAAATATGGCCGTTGGAATATATACTTATGAAAAGAACTTTGTATGAGAATATATTTGTTGTTATAGCTTTAAATGTTGTAGTTTTTTATTAAAGGCAACCATGAAGTATTTTGGTACATTTATCCGTTTGAAATATTTACATTTTGTTCAAAAACGATTCTTCACTTATCGTTTACTTGCTAACGATTTTTTGACGATTTGCGATAATCAAATTGACGGTTTTGACGATTTTTCTTCCCGAATCTGACGATTTTATACCAGATTTATCTGGCATCTATGGGAACAAGGTTGCTTCTTTTTTTCGTTCTTTTAACATATCTTTGGAAATGAATTTTGTGGTTTATGCAAACTTAAGATATTTACAACAAATTTTGTGAAAATAAAAATAGTTTAAATAATAAAACTAATTTACAATTGTCAAAAAGTTTTAAATGAGTTTGTTGTAACACATGGGCTAAAAGTCGCGGGCCTAACAAAGAAAACTTAGATTTTTGGTTCAAAACTAGTTTTTTTCATCAACGTAATATCCATCAAGAGCAACGCAATCATTCCAGTGTCGCTCTAACATTTCAATACCAGTTTTTTAGATAATTTTATCTTTCGCCTCAAAATAGGCCTCAGTTTCTACGATAACCTCTTCATTCGTACGAAATTTCTTACCGGCGAGCATTTTTTCAGTTCTACGAACAGCCAGTAGTCGCTACGAGCCAGATCTGGCGAATACTGTGGATGTGGGAGCAATTCGAAGTACAACTCATGTAGTTTGCCATAGTTTGGATTGACTTGTGACAGGCTGCGTTGTCTTGATGAAACAAAATTTTTTCTTTGCCATATCCGGTCGTTTCTTGGCATTTTCGGCCTTCGAACGCTATGTAATATTCACTATTAATGGTGTTTCCCTTCTCAAGATAGTCGATGAATATTACACCACGCACATCCCAAAATACCGAGACCATAACCTTTCCAGCTGATTGTTGTGCTTTAGAGCGCTTTGGATAGGGTTATGTCCGGAATGTATATCTGGATATAACAAAGGAGATGCCACATTGGGCAATCAAGAGTTTCCAACCGCTCAAATCATCAGGACGGGATGAAATCATTCCCGCAGGACTCCAGAACAATCTGGATTTGGTCACACCTTAGCTCCTCGAAATCTATAGAGATGTAGTGAATAACCTGCTCAAAGAGCTAGATAATAAGAAGATAAAGACTGTAGCCTATGCCGATGACGTAGCGATTGCAGCCTCTGGAACCCATTTAGACACCATAACAGAGCAGTAAGAATACGCTCTAAAGATGGTAAGTAAGTGTACAACGAACGAAAATCGTACTTTTTAGTGAAAAGTATAAAAGTCCACATTTTTCCAAAAATGGAAGGCACCACACTTATCCTATTGGATAAGGCAAAATGCCTAGGCGTCATTCTAGACGGCCAACTATCATGAAAAGAGAATATACAGGCTAGAGTTACCAAGGCTACAATAGCCATCTATCTATGTAAAAAAGCAATTGGCTCAACATGGGGCATACAACCAAAAGGAGTGGTGGTCAGGCAGAGCACTAAAAGCTACAGAAGCATGGACCCACAGACCGTATGGACATGCCAATATACTTGAGATTACAAGGGACCTAGTCCCCAATCTAATTGACTACTGCATCCCAAAACCATTCTTCTCAAAGAGCTTCGGCTATCAAGTCGGAGAATCATCACTAGAATATGAATCCTTCTATGTTTAGACGAATAGGTCCAGAAGAGGAGAAAGGGTTGGTGGTGGCGTTTATATAGAAGAATTGAACACTAAAATATCCTTCTCGGACTATCAGATGGATGTAGTAGTCTTTAAACTATAAATAAAGCGGCCAGATGGCTGACGTTTCACAAGATATTCAGTAGGGATATCAAGTAGTAATGGACAGCAAGGCCGCCATTAACTATCTGATTGGAATATACACTAATTCTAGTCCAGTCCAGAACTGCCGGACACCTTTAAATAAGATGACGAGACATTCTAACCTAACCCTAAAATGAGTACGTGGACATGGGTCCAACAACGGCAACAACAACGCTGATGACGTAGCCAAAAAAGGGCCAGCCCTGGAGGGTAGGGATATATATATCCCTTTTGCGGACAACCCTTATCAGCGTGTTGGAAAAAAATAACACTCCACACGCTGAAACGTGCCCAAGAAAAATGGCTCACAGAAACCACATGCCTTATCTCAAGGAACCTGTGGCCGCGAGCCAAGATTCAACAGCATCGGTCAATCCGACTGCGTGGCATGCCACACTAAGCGGTACCCACCTTTCCTTTCGATCCCTTTCCATCCATCTCCTCTACTCCCACTATATCCCTCTAACTTCTATTCTTCACTTCACTATCCCACTTTTCACGCAACCATAAAGATATCGACTTCAGGATCCAAGTGAGCTAAAGAAACTAGGCTATTTCGGGGTATCCAGCGACCTGCCTGCATAACCTAATATTATATAATTGCAATATATACGTAGTTAACGTTGACAAGTATGTCTCAAATAAAGCTATATTGGAACTGTGAAAAATATTAAAAACTTGCTTATATATGCAATCCATGCAATAAGAGCTTAATAAACATGAAATATTTTTTATAAATAAGGAAGTTAATCTAATACATATACTTAAAACAGCCTTATTTATAAACATTTTTTCATGTTTATTAAGCTTTTATTGCACAGATTTTCATACAAAATTTCTCTAATAAGAGCTTAACAAACATGAAACAATTTTTTTAAATAAAGCCGTAATAAGCCAAGCTTACAGCCAACACGAAACAAATTGTAAAAAAATTTCCACGGCTTTATCCCTTATTAAACACAAATGTTTGTTCGAAAACAAATAAAATCATAAAGTTTAAATCAGATTTCTTACCATTTCTTGACATATTCGTAAGCATTTTCTTAAATGTATGGGTATAACATTTGATTTCTTATGTTTTATTATTATTATAGTTAACAAAGTGGAAATATCCTTTGAATTATAATGCAACTTAAAATATTTATAATTGTTTTCTCAAGTGATAGAAGAAAATTCATTTATTCATGGTAATTTTTCCCCACATTTAAACATTTTTTTAAAAAATGTGTGTTGTAATAACTTATTTGTGGCGTCAACCAGAGGTTCAATTCGTTCGGCTCCATGCCGGCTGAAAGCCACCGCTGACACTTTTTTGGCAGCCAGCTGCCGGCCAGTGCTAGCAGCTGGCATCAGCTTATTTATGGTGGCCGATTTATTTCATTTAGATGAATTATTCAGCTAATCTCAAAATTTTTCATCAAGAAATTTTTTCATTTTTGTTTGTTAACAATTAAACTATAATCGCCATGAGTTTAACAAACTAAGACAACAAACCTTTTCTGTTTCACTCAATTTGAAAAAAGCAATACTATAATGCAACCCTACTATAACAAATAATACAACTACGTCTTAAATACACCCATGTAAATAATACTATAATATGATAAAGAAGACAATAAAAAGTAAGCATTCGAGATACGACACACGAAGCAGACGGTCTTTTTAATATTTGTTCGATATGGCGACCGTAGACAGATCTCGGATTGCAAGAACGTGTTTAAACAAGTTAGAGTCAAATCGGCAGAAAATATTTTGTTTTAATTGCATCGTCTTTTTTTATTATTTTCTGTATAAAAGTGATCGAGCTGAAAAATATGAAATCAAAAAATATGAAGTATTGTATATTACATGGATGTGCAAATTAAATATACATATGTATATATATACATATATAAAAAATCACAATTAAATTAAACTTTTCAACAAATAGTGATTAATATAAACACTTTATAGAGGTTTTAAAATTTTTCCTAATGACTAAAATGAACTAATGAGTGCTGCGTTTTCATAAAGGTGTAAAGTTTTACAACTGGAAAGAAAACAAAAACTTTTAATTTGAGAGAAAATAAAATATTTTAAAGAACTCAAGTTTTAAAAATAAAACCAGCAAAAACGCAAATAAATTAGCATGTTTGTCACATATGTCAATCTATGAACAAAAAACTTAAGAAATATGTGCAAATATAACACTGGAAACTAATAATATTAAGATTGTAACAGAACAACCAAAAACGCTTAGCAACAGAAAAACTTTTAAAAATAAAGAAAAAAAAAAAATAAAACAGTTATTGGCGCATAGCAACAGAAAGACTTAAAAATTTGGAAAACAACAGTTATAATAACGTAAAATATAAAAAAAAAAACAACATCATACAATACAAACATATACAACTAGAACCCAGAGTAAGAGACAATAAAACGGTAATTACAGCAGCAAAATTCCATCAAAGTAAGTCTACCTATGTATGTAAACCAGCCAGCCCAGACGAGAAAAGCGGTTTTACTTAAAATTATTATCATATTATTAGAAATATATCGTATCTTTTGTTATTATATTACATTATACATTAATCGCATCACTTATGAAGATATTTATTTAGATACATCTGCTATCTATTTACATGTGTTTATATGAATAATTATGCATTAGCATACTTATTTTTTTATGCTACTGATATGTACCCATGCACCTACTTACCTATAAATATTATTTAACGTTATACGTACATAATTTTTTGCTGCTAATAAAAAAAAAATAAATTAAGAAGTAATTTGTATGTATTCATATGTAGGTATAACAGTATGTAATTATGTGTGTATGTAAATGTTTATATATAAAGGTGTTTAACATACATATGTACGTGCATATGTAGGTACAGAATTAATATATTTATATACAAATGCACATGACAACATAAATACGTCACATATAAATTTCAGAAAGAGAACCTATAATAAATATTTACACGCATAAATAAGTGCATAACATGTACACCTATGTATGTATATACATATTTATTTTTGTATTTTAAATCTATTTCGATTTTTTTAGTTTTGTGTACATACTACACAATCTATATATTATATATCTACATATTTAAAACAACATTAAACATAACTTATATATATAATATATATTTAAAAATATATATTTACTTTTCCTAACAAATAAAACTTGAAAGAAAAAACTTAAAATCTTTTTTTTTTCATTATGTTTACATACATCAGTGCAACGAAAAAAAAAAGGAAAAAGAAAAGCAAATATATTGTTTAGAAAAACAGATACATATTTATTTATATTTTCACACATTTTTAGTATATGACATTAATTTTTGTAAACACAAGTTTCAATATAAAAATTTAATTTGTTAACCATTGATAATGGAATATATATACCAAAATAAGCAAAAAAAAAAAAAAAAACAAAACAATTATTTTCAGATGAATTAAAAAATAATACAAAAGATGTAACATTGAAAGGTACATATTTTTAAATTAGTTTATAAGAAAAAAAAACAAGAACGAAACAAGCCCGGTACCTCTTGTTTGGTTCTTCTTTTTTTAATAAAAAGGGGAGGTATAATGCAACCCTACTATAACAAATAATACAACTACGTCTTAAATACACCCATGTAAATAATACTATAATATGATAAAGAAGACAATAAAAAGTAAGCATTCGAGATACGACACACGAAGCAGACGGTCTTTTTAATATTTGTTCTATAATACCACAATTCTCTCTTTGCAGACTGTGTGCAGACAAAAATTGAGTGCTTTTGCCTTTGCTGATTCAATTTCTGGTGATACCAAGTCTAAAATGTTCAATTTTAAGACATATTATATAAATATGGCAACTTCTTCAAATGTTCACTCTTCTTCATGTTTTATTACATGGTAGAGGATTTTGAAGATAAACTACTTTAACATAATAGATCAGATCGACATAAATGAATTATGTGTGAAAAAAAAACCTTATTATTATTTAAAAAAATTTATAATTATAAAATAAATTACACGCAATTAAATAAGTTGTGTTAAGTATAGTTTCATTTATACACTCCTACTCTTAAAAGTCTAGCAAACTTAAAATCTTCAAACAAATATGTCTCTATGGACCAAACCTTTTGCAGATTAAAGAGGATTATTTTAACTTTAATTTGACACGTATTATTAGAGCATTTTTCTTTTTAAATTCTCAACAATTTATTTAGATTGTTGGGATATAAAGTTGAATGTTTGAGAATATCTTTTAAAAATGTCGGAAGTCTACGCATGATTAGGGTAGCTCCTATGAAATGACGACATATAGATGGCTGGGAAACATAGAAAACAAGCTATTTATAATTTTTTGATTGGTATCAATGTTAGAAGCTAATATAGTGAATAAGACTCAATTGTTTAAAGTTTCAATTTAAAAAAAAAAAAGTTTTGTCATTGCACTCAATCACTAATGGGCCTCCCGAGTCCAAAGAAGGAATTCTTCCTAGACTAAACCTAAACCTTTTTAGCTTTAATATGACATATAGCTTATACAACGCAAATGTTTCTGGTAAAACAAAGTTTCAATTTTAAAAATATTTCAATTGCACTCAAAAACTAATGAGCTTTCTGAGTCCAAACCAGTAATTTTTCCCGGATGATATTCTTCACATTTCTTATTCTTGTCAGATAGTGAATGTCAAGGAAAATTGAGAGAATGCAACTATTCTGTATTTTTATATCATGATGTATTATGTATATATATCTAAGTATTTAAAAAAGCTAAGTGGTTAAATAATTGCATCGGCTTTAGCCGGCTTTCAGCCGCCGCCGATTTTGTTTCACTCAGCCGACAAATTAGGTAAGAATTAAACCTCTGGTGCCAACACTGCTTGCCAGTCACTTGTTCCTCAACAACTCAACACACTCAAATAAAGTAAATTTTCTCAGTTGATATGTCAACAACAAGTGAGTGCGTAAATACTCTCTAAAAATTGTTTCTCTAGCATGCTACAAATTTTATTTCGACCAGCTTTAAACATTGCGGGAGAAATTTAAAAATTTAAAAGGCTATTGAAAAAAAAACCTTAATTTGTTGCAATCAAAAAGGAATAGTATTTCTTTTTTAAAAGCCAAAGCAGTAATAATTTTTGGATGTACGTTGTGTGTGATTGCGTTCAAATGTTGTTCACCTGTTAGTAACACAGCGTATCCATTCGGCTGTCTGTCTGTTTGTCTGATTTCTTTTATGCATTTGTAACATTTTAAATCAGAAACACGACAGCAATTTAAGTCAATAAATAATTTAGTTTGTAATATGTATTTATATGCGTTGAAAAGTATAAAAATAACCAGCGGCACGATACAAAACTATATTAAAAAAAAATATATTTTCTATTTAGAGTGAGAAAAAAATAGTGCTTCATATTTATTTAGAAATTTTTTTTGGATAAAGAAGTCATATTTCATTAAAATAAAGCTCAACTAGTGCTGGCAGCCACTTTTAAATAAAGATTTCCAATTTTGGCAAAAGTGGCTGCACGCGCATAGCAGTGCAGCACACTACGGAACACAGTGCTGCGAGGCGGTCCAAAATAGTAAAATTAAAGCCCGAAATGATTTAATTATAAAAGTCTGCTAACTGCTTGAAATATTTTAATATTCTAAAACAAATAATTCATCTACAAACATAATGGGTGTTCGAATTAGATATTTTACTGCGTTTTTTATAAACCGCTAGTGACTTGTGTCGTACTATTATATCGTCATATTATTTTCGTTCAGTTTTGTTTTGCAAACTGTCATTTGTGTGGTAAGAAAACTGCCACCGAATCTTGCACTAATTATTTAGCTACGTTACTAAAGCCAGTGTGCTGTAAGATAAGTTTTTCACACACTTCGGTTAGTATACTATACCGACGGCTCTATTCTAAAACAAGCTAACTTAAACAAACTTATATATACCCTTTACCTTTTTGTGAAGGGTATAAAAAGCTAGTCTTGGGACAAACGCATTCAAAGTATATTGAAGATGTCGCAAGAATGGTATGAGAACCTTGAAACTATTGCGTTCATATCATAATTCTTATAGAAATCTTTTTAATTTATTTTAACTTTATAAATTTGTTGTATATCATAGTTAAACCATTTATTTTATTTATTTATTTATTTTCGATGCCCCTTACACAAGACTTAAAGTCTTATATTGCAGTAAGGGGCTGAGTATATGTACATAATTAATGAATAAATAAAATACAACTTAATTTTTTACTAAATAATAAGATCGAACACCATACATCATTTAACTTGAGAACTGACAAATAATATTCTCCTTGAATTTATGTGCGTTACCAATAGTTTGAAAACTATATGGGATTCGGTTCCAGAGACTAATAGCATTAATAAAGAAATGGTATTTTGAAACCAATGTTCGATGACGAAAAGCAAGAAGTCGATTGCCTCTGCTAAGCATTGAGAAGCTTAAGCGTTCAAACAAATGTCCAGGTTGTCGACTACATATAATTTTATGAATAAACTGTAAAATTCGCACTTTTAAGTAATTATCGAAACTCATACCATAAGGCAAGTTAATTTTAGCATAAGTTTTATTGATACGAATTTTTTTTTTTTAAGTTCATATTGCATTTCGTCGAAGCTAAAGGTTTGTTTTGTTTTTCTGTTCTCTTACATAAATCTATTACCTTGTCGGCTAAATGGACTTGGCATATTTTTGCTGGCTTTTTCTCCCTTACATTGGTCTTTTGTTTTTTATCTTGGACCAGTAGTCAGGGGATGACCCCTATATACGAGTACGCAGTGCATTGTACTGGAACTAGGAAAACAGTTTATAAGGAAGAAGAAAAAATTAGTAGTATTTGTAGACGTTTCGCTTGAACTCAACATTGAACAACACGGAAAGACGAAGGAAAAACATTATCGCAGCATTTAACGCGTTGGAATTAAATTGGTTAAAACTGATCAGGGTACAGTGGATATACCTTGGACACTGTTCAGACTAACAAAAATGAGCCCAACCCCTCCAACACTGCAAAGTAATGAATTACATTGAAAATAAATTAATAATGAACGCATAGTAATGAAACAAAAAAAAAAAGCACTACAGTAACAAGCTAAGTACTTTTATCCTTAAACAAAAATAAAATTTAAATAATTTTGGATTGGCATTAGGTTTTTGACAGATAAAAAGCTTAGTCGTGTTTTGGTGTGCTCTTCGATTTTTTATTAAATTTACTAAATTTTGAACCAAAACAACGTCGCATAGACATGGCTAAGGAGCTGCTGATCATAGTCGACGACGATCCAGATTTTCTGAAAAAGGTCATAACTGGTGACGAATCATGAGTGCATGGCTATGACATTGAAACCAAAACCCAGTCATTCCAATGCAAGCACCACCATTCAGTTTATTAAAAAGATGTCTTAGATGTAATTCATTTAAGTGAAGCATGCAAAGAACCCACTGCAAGGGACGCTGAAGCCTTTCTTCGAAAAGTTTAATTACGCCACTAAATTTTCCAGTGTTGACGACAGTACCATCGCAACCAATAGCCATCAAATTATCAAGTTTAATGTCCTTTGACAAAAGCAGGTCAAAAATCACTTTTTCAATACTTTTAGACGTGCCATTTAGAGGTACTGCGTAACCAATGTAAAGTGAATTTATGTTTAAGTCCTACACTGAAAAAATTTTGTTCAGAAATTCTCTGAATTTTGACATTACTTTTATGAATTCTTTCATTATTTTTCAACCATTGTAACTATTCATAGAAATAATGAAACAAATTTCATTAGATTATTTTAATGAAAACATTCATAAAAGTAATGAAACATTTTAATAAGAAACATGACTTATTTTCATTAAAAGTATGAAAGACAAATCATATGATTAGTGAAATAATTTCTCTAGATCAAAGAATCAATTTTATAAAGCACATGAAAACTGTACATTAAATTAATGAAAAAGTAACATTTATGTAATGAAATAACTTCTTTGTACTAATGTAATATATTCATTAAAAATATGAAACTCCTTCATAAGGTCAATGAAGTTATTTCATTTATCTAATTTTATTATTGATTGAGCACCTGAAAAATTTACATTAAATCAATGAAATAGTTACATTTGTTTAATGAAATAATATCATTACACACATTAATAAAATATATTCACAAATGTACGTAATAAGATCAATGGAATTATTTCATTTATTCACTGATACTTTATTTCATTACACAAATAATACTATTCCCTGCTTTTGTGAAATTGTACCTAATTATGATAAAAGAAAATGTTGAACAAGTATTCATCAAATAAAACAGATTTTACTAATTCTAATGAATTCTATATCATTGAAATTATGAAACTCATAAAACTTACATTTTAATAAAAAAAAACTTGAGGTTTTTTAAACTGTAGCTTAAGACTAATAAATGCCCTTTTACCTATATCTTACCAAAATTCTAAGAATTTAAAAAAAAATTAAATTTTGTTGTAGTCATAAATCCAATGATTTTTTTTAATGAAACTATGAAACCTAATGAAACCATTCTGATGGAACTATTTCATAATATATATGAAGTTTCATGCATATTGTTTGTGAAAAGTTTTCATTGGATTAATGAAAAATATTTAATGAAATAGTTTCATTAAATATATGACGCATAGTTCTTTCAGTGTAGAGAACTAAAAAGCCCTTAGGATATAGTTATTATTATGTTGCCTCTACAACATCTGCAAAACACACAGAAAATAGTCTTTACAATACAACTAATGAGTGGACTAATGTAGTAACCTTTGAGGTCAATGCGCGGGCTGTTACACTAAAAATAATTATGCAATATTTTGCAGGTTTGTTATTGACGAAGTAAGACAACTTTTTTTGCTATTAGAAGTTGATTTGAAACAAAAAAATTTTTTGACCCAGCCTACTGTACACGCCTTTTTTCACCGTTGTCCGTGTTTTCTTTATATGTTCCTTTCAATGCAATTCATTACCTTGTAGTGTGGAAGGTGTTGGGCTAAACTTTTTTAGTCTGAGCAGTGTCGAAGGTATATACACTGAGCACTGATTAGTTTTAACTAAATTAATTCCAATCAACATTTAGTTACTTTTTATGAAATAAAAAATATTAAAGCACCACACTGTGCGATACTTGTAATTTATAGCACTGAGTGGAATTAAGCAAGTTATACCTATTTTCTTTGTTATTTTTAAGTTGCAAACGAGTAATGAAAATAAAATTAAAAACCTTGCCAAAATTGGCATATGGTATAATACTAGTGGTATGTGTTAAAAAAAAGAAACTAAATCGTAACAAATTTGCAATTTCCAAACGCGTTCACCGATTTTGCTTGTTTGAAAACACAATTCTTAGCAAAAAAAAAATTGATACAGAAAACCAACAACAATTCAAGCATTTTTCCTTGGTATTAAACAAAATTTTCAAAACAAATAAAAATGAAGCTTAGAATGTATTCACAAATACAAAAACTTAACTGTGGTACAAACCACAAGTTTGCAAATGGAAAAGTCATTTAGAAAATCTGTTCAGAAATGGTAAAGTAGAGTCACAGCTGGTATTTTGCATCTCCGTTACTCTAAAAGATTAAGGTGGAACATACCATTGTTTTACTAAATTTAAAAATATTATACTGAAGTATTTTTTTGACAACTCTGATGTGATAAGAATACAATGTTATCTAAAATGATTTAAAGAATAAAGTTCAATGTTCTTGATTCCGCAGAAAGATTTCATCCAAATTTTTATAACCGTATTAATACCCAGCAAAAACTTCTATTGCAAAGAAATGTGTTAAAATGTTAATAAACATACTCTTGACTACTTCTACTTTGGCATTTTATGTCATTATTTTAACATGGCGATGTCATTAGAGGCAAGTACTTACCACTCTCGCTTACGAATAACTATTTCAAAATGTCATTACAAAAAAAGACATTAAAGAAGCTAATTGTTTATTAGTCCTTAGTTTACGAGTTGGTGTCGATAAAAACTATCAAAATGGCTGAAGATGTTTTGTGCAAATGCATAAACTGTAATGGATAATTTTATATAATATAAAAAGGGATGTAATGGATATTTTTATATAATATAAAAAGGGCATGACTTTAAATCATGGTATAAATGCTACCTTTATAAATGTATTTTTACAAAAAATGTCTCTTGAAAAACGGCTTTAGGAAGTACGAGTATGTGCGCCTTTTCAAAAAGCTTTTTTGGCTAAAAGTAATATTTATATTCAATATTATTCTTAAAAACCTTTTCTATAAAAATACATTTTTGACGTCATGAAATTATATACGGAACTGGTTTTCCACATTAGATTTATCATTTTGGTATTTTTAAAATTTATAGTTAATACCAAGGCGAATTCATACCAGGTAAATACAAGAGCAATAAATACAACACTACTAAAAAGAAATCTTTTTCAAATGTCAAGGGAAAAATATAAACACAAAAAGGAATTAAAAAACAAAAAATTGCAATAAAAGACAAACATTTAATTATTTCGTGAAAATTGAAGCCTCAGATCATAGAGCTTGGAAAGGGGATAATGGCCAGCAAGATTGGGGAGGATTCTTAATGATAGCTGGCACTCAAGATGCAATAAATAATTTTAAAAATTGTTTTGATTTTTTTTTTTTTTAATTTCTATTAAAAAAAATTTACAATAAAAGAAAAACTTAATTATATTGTGAAACTTTTAATTATTTCGTGAAACTTAAAGTCTCAGATCATAGAGCTTGAAAAGATGAAAATGGCCAGCCTGACTGCGGAGGATTCTGGATGATACCTGGCGCTCAAAATAGAATACATAATTTAAAAAATTGTTTTAAATTTTGATTTCCAATTTTGTTTTAATTATGCCATTGACATCTGAAACAGATTAAAATTAAAAAAAAAAATTATCAGCTGCGCTGTCAATTTCACCTGTTATGAATTCGCCTTGGTCAATACATTTCAACGAGCCTGGCAGCGCATATGTAATGTTTACATCCCGATTACACTAGGTATTGGTCGTAATGACAGCAAACCAACCGATACGACGAGTAAAATTGCCAGAACAGCATTGTTTATAAAAGCAAATATTGATTTACTACATTTTTCATTTTGTAAACACTTTTAATCCCGTTTCCATCACCTTACCCGCTTTTATCACCTTATGTTAAGTTTTTAGCAAATCCAAATAATACTCAAATTCTTTTATTCAATTTTCATTGGAAATATTGTATATATATGTATATCTGCCAAGAACAACTACTTACATATATGTTAAGCAAGTCATTACTTAACTAACTATAAGTAATGCAGGCAGTCAATACTATGATATTGAAAAATTTGTTTTTAGGTAAGTGCAACACATTACACATTTTCGCTGGGTATGCAAGCTTTTATGTTTATATGACTATAAATCGAAATTGATACACTTCTCTCTTTCTTTTGCAGTTCAAAACTTATAGCTGCTTTCAAAACAAAAGTCTCAAAAAGTCACTGAACGCCCCCAATTTAGTTTTCAATTTTGTTTTTGTAATTTTTACTTTCAAACAATCACCGCCAGATCTGAGCGAACGGACATTACAGAAAAATCATACAGGTTTCTTTTTTTACCCCTTTCAGCGTGCCTCACTCAGATCATATATCTTTGCGAATTAATTACTTTTTTACAGTGGGGCTAAATTTTTTCTGCACAAATATTAATCAGATTTTCAAACTCGAAATTTTCCTTTAACAAAAAGAATTTTTAATTTGCAAAATTTTTGCTGAACTTTTATAATTTTTTAAATTAAAAATTGTTTGGTTTATACATATGTACATCAGGTTTTTAGTTCAAGTTTTTCCTTTCTTAAGTTTTTTTCTTAAGAAGGATTTTTTACAATACAAATTTGCTGTGATCAATAATTATTGATTGAAGAAGACAAGAAAAATAATAATCAAATCTTTAGCTGGGGGACAACTAGCTGTTTCGTAGTCGCTACACTACTCATCAGCACCCACTGGGATTTGAACTCGGGTCATGACGTATTATGATCTGCTGCTTTAACCACTCAGCCACCGAACATTTAATTATTCTCTATCTATATTCATCTCATATTGAATCACATATGCATTTTTGTTAATTGCCCGCAGAAAAGAATTTTTAATTTAAGCAAACATTTGTTCTTATTTGTTTTTTTTTTATCAGATATTGTCAACATTTACCTTTTAAAGTTAAAGAAAAAAAAACAAGTAAGAGTGTAGTATATTTGGTTGGGCCGCACTTAAAATACCCTTCAATTTTATTTATTTATCTGGTATCCTGATAATACAAAACTTGGTTTTGATCATTGAAATTTTAGGCGTCGTGAAATTTTAAAATCGGTTGAGGCTGCATCTCGGATATATATGAACCGATATCGGAGAAAAGGTTTTTGCCTTATAATCGCCATACCGAATATTATTAAATTTGAAGTAAAAGAAAGAACTTTTCTTTCAAAACTTGTTATAAAGATTGCTCAAATAATGGCTTTTTCGGGAATTTGGATATATCTCAGCTATAGGTGAACCGATGTCATTGAATTTCAGTGGCAAACCCATGGTTCGATTGAGAATGGAATAATAATAGAACGGTGAAAGATAAAACTTTCTAAGTCTAAAGGTTTTTTTTCAGAAACGGCGTTTCAACGGCGGACAGATGGATCGTTTAATCGACTTTTCTATAAATACAGATTAAGAATATATTTACTTTATAGAGTCGGAAATTAAAATGTTGGAAATTACAAACGGAATCACAAACCTAAATATGCCCTTTTTATTTTTGTGAAGGGTACAATAAAAACAAATGATACAATAAGAAAGTTTTATATCAGATACATTGATAAGTATGGATGAAAAAAAAACGTTCCAAAATTCTTGGGACAGGATGATATCAGTGAAATTTTCACAATCAATAATTAAAATTTGATTTAGATATTTCCACTTCATTCAAAGCGGTGAAGGAAGAAACACAATTCTTACTTCACAAAACAATTAAATTTTTGATAGCGTTAAAGTATGACGCGCGTCAAAACTCGTTTTTGTTTACAGTCTTTACTGGCGGCTTATGCTAATTCTGTGTTAATGCTTATAACAGCATTATAGACAGAGATATTCCCATAAAATTTTATGTTCTAACTTGCGTAGTTGCCAAAAAAAATTGCTATTATAGGGGTTTTCAACAACGGCAGATAGATGTGAGCATGGCATAAAACAAGTATTCGATATTAATGAAATTATTTTTCTTGTTGATAGACACATTCAATGAATGGGTGGTGGATCGATTTAGCAATCAATATTTCACCATCGGTTTTTCGACACCTTTTAGCATGAGGAAATAAAGTTCCACTACGACATATTAAAAAAAATTCTTTTCGAGACTCCCAAATTTCGTTAACAAATAATTCAATTTCATTAAAAGTAATTCAAAAATAAGTTTTACCTTAGAAAGATGTTAAAAAATTTTTTTTATTACCTACTAAAAACCGTTAAAATAAAAATTGAGAGAAAAGCAAAATATTGATCGAAAATAATACACAATTACAACAACAAAATACAACAACAATATTACAACAAATTTTGGTCATTCCTAGTCTACTCAATTTAAGTGCCAGATCACAACAGCAACTTTAGTTGGGCAATTTTTGACTTTGTAGAAGCTTTCGGTGAGGGGAATAAGAAGGGAAAAAGAATTGCCGGTACTCGGCAATTCTCAGCAATTCCTTATTTTTTTCTTATGTGTGTTTGTGTATGTGCATATACAATGCAAATTGTATGAAAGAAAAGGTAGAGAAAGCTCAAGAATTGCCGTAAAAAGTTTTTGTATGTGGACAAGAAAGCAATTCCAAAAGAAAATTGCTAAAAAGTGCGCCAATTAAAATCGCCCTGTCTGACCTTAGACTAACTAACATTTATGCCATTATGTAAGAAATATAAATTCGGTAAAATGTCCACCTCTATCTCTTACGCTAACACTAAACCAAGTGGTTCAATTTGTAGTGTCTTTGCCTGCTTATGTTGAGTTTAAAACAGTGGTGGCCAAACAGATACATTCGTACTTATACGCTTGCATTACATTAGTAATAAAGAAAAAACAAAGGTGTATTTTTGAAAAACTACTTTAGTAAAGTCTAAGCAGCAACTAATTTGATGATTTTTGTTGAAATGTAAACAAATCATTATAATCAAACGATGATTGTTTTAGTTTACATGTAAGGTCGTCACAGCAGCTAAATTTTGTATCCTATACTGGACAGTATATAAAATTGATATTTTGGCCACCACTGCTTCAAGTCAGTTTAATGGCGACTTCAAGAAATCCCATATGGAAAGGTCTAGTGGGGTCAACTCCGACGATTATCTGTGCGAGATATCTTCTTCATCCTGAATATGCATCGAAAATCATGCTGGTTTGCACGTACTGCAGCATCACTCCTTAGTTCTTTCTGTTTACATTAATGGGCGAACTAATGTCATTTGCAAAAAAAAAAAAAAAACTGACCAATGACTCCACCGGCCAAATAGTAACTTTTTTTGGATGTGATTTAAAGACATCGGTCGATTGTTGGCATAGACCTGCGACTGTGTCACAGATTTGACCCCACTCTAGTGGGGTCAAGTCACACGATCTTGGTGGTCGAGATAAACATAAATCTTAAATTCTTTATGCAAATATATGTATGTACAAATTTTTATAGTTCGATTACAAAAAACACCAGTTTCTCCCCTATAAGAGATCGGGAAAGTGGCAAGCAAAGCGGCTTGAGTAAATGTTTGGTTTTTCAGTATAAATAAATATTTTTTTATGTCGGCGTACCCAGGGAGAGGGTTGGAACCCACTGAGTGGTCTGTGCTCAGAGAAAAGTAGCTAGTTGGAAACCTCCCTGGTCTCTGCGGCCGTAACATAAAATGTTTTTGTATTTATTGAATATAAGTTCACAAAAAAAAAAAAAAAAAGAATTGAATTAAAAAATGTTATGTCGACTTAGTATGTTTTGTAATACTTGTGGTGTGGAAGGTGTTGCACTAAATTTTGTTAATCTGAGCAGTGTCGAAGGTATCTACACTGGGCACTGATCAGTTTTAACTAATTTAATTCCAACATTTTAAATGCTGCAATAGAGTTTTTTTTAGTCTTTCGTGTTGTTATTGTTTAAGTTAAACCTCTACGAACACTACTTCCTTTTTCCTCTTCATCTCAACCTATTTTCTTAGTTCCAGTACAATGCACTGCATATATAGGGGTTATCCCCTGAGTACTGGTCCCAGATAAAAAAAATGCAGAACATGCATCGCGGTATTCGACAGTTAGCACGTATCGCCATCCTACTGGAACCACATGTTTTCTCCATTCATATCGTTCGATTAGGACCAAAAGAAATTTGTTATCTCGCTTTTTAACTCTCCCCCCTCGCCCTTCTCCGCCCTGAAGAAGACTTTATTTTAGCGTGTTCCTACCAAGGCTACTGTGCTTTTTGGAGTATAGAGGGGTAGTGGTCCTTTGTTTATTGTAACAAATAAAATTCCAAGATGTCCCAGTATGCAGTGCTATCTAAATTAGGGCGAAAGGCGCGACGTAATTTAACCTTGATTTTACGCTGTAGTAAGTAACTTAAATAACAGCGTTAACGATGTGTCATGAACAGTATTGCTCACTAACGTTTTTTAATAAAAATCATAAAAAGTGATAAAGTCGCTAAATTAGTCTGAAAATGCCTAAAGTGTGATTACTAAGGGCCGCAAAAAATGAATAACAATTGTTTTGAAGCGAACTTTACTGAGAGACAGTAAAGCTTACTCTCGTTCGCTTTGTCAAAGTTGGATTTTCCAATTGCAAATTGGGTTGGTCTCATACAATTTGTATGTACATCAGGATTTTTGACAGATAAATTACGCTTGACATTGCTAGATTATGTTGAGACTTCCGACTACACTAACAAAGTGGTAATTAACAGAACGCTCTCAAGGTGGTTCAGTTTTGCGGACTATCCTGGCGCGCTGATTATGGTTGAAGTGCCCATATCTTGGCTAAACTATTCTGCCTATGGTTTAAAATTAAGCTCGTAGGGTTGGAGTGTTAGTATTACCTCATAATTATAGTGCTGGTTAATTTTCAAGAACTAATTACAGCCCCTGAGAGGAAGGACGGGTGAGTTGATTAAGGGTTCTTTATGAACTTAGCGCCACCATCATGCGAAGCCAAGCACCTGTCCAGCGTGGCGCAAAGCTACCTCTACGGTTTGAACGTTCAATAAGTTTTGTAGTTTATCTATATTTTTTATTTTATTTTTAGAAGTTTGTGGGGAAGACTTAGGGAATTTAACATTGAACACTACACAATAGAACAAAATGGGACACAATAGCTCTGTTAGGGGACCTCTTTGGCGAAATCATTATTTCGTGCAAAAGCGCTTTTAATTGGTCGCCACGTTCACCGGATTTAACACCGGCAGACTTTTTCTTTGGGCTTATTTGAAAGAAAGAGTACACGTGAACAAGCCAGCTACCATATCACAACTAAAAGAAAACAACGAGAGAACGAGGGTGCGAAGCTGAAAATATCCACCACGGAATATAATTTTTTCATTCCTAAAGGCTGATATTGAGTTCAAAATTTCGTGCAAAATTCTGTCAAATTGCATACAAAACTGATACGTACGAAATATTTGTGAAATAAGTTGATTAAAGTAGTGCCGAGTTTTTTTTTATTTATTTTTATTTTATTTATTTATTTTTTTTTTTTTTTTTTTTCAAGTGAAAAACATGCAAAATGTATCTGCAACATGTTTTATATAAAATTGTTTCTGGAATTATTAGTTTTTTCAGCTGCGAAATAACATAAGTAAAGATTTTTTCGCACCAAATACATACAGGCATACTTAAAATTAAAGAAGAAAAAAATGAATAAGAGAACAAATAGGGAAGCTTTTCGTACGAAATAAGTAATGTTGCTGAAAAATTTTTTGCACATTCAATCTCAATACTAGGCTTAAGCTAAATATATTTCCCACTAAAGTGCTGTGTAAGAAAATAGTAATAATAATAATTAAGAATTAAGTAAAAAGTTATTAAACATTCAAAACATAAAGGTAGTTCGTCGCGATTCGGTAGAAAAAAATTATTTCAAGTAGAATGACGAGCTCTATCTGCTCGGGATTTCTGTTTTCAATATTTAGATATATATATTTCAATTTGGATATGGCTTGTCTTTAAGAAACTAACTCATTACATCCTTCAAGGAACAATTCAAAAAACATAGTTTCAATCAATCATACAGGCAGAACAGAACAGTGCTGTTTGAAGAAGCCGAAAATGTTCTCCACTAAAATAAACATATAAAATAAAGGAATACAAAATTGCATTGTTTCAAATATATCTGTGTGTACTGAATACGGAATTTAAAGAATTTTACATTGTCTGCCACACCCGTAAATAACACCAATAAATTAGAGAAAAAAAAACTAAAAACCAGATTTCAATCTACATTCTGAGATTATTGTTGATTGTAAACAAATTCTTTTATTACTCATTTATAAAGCATTTGAATAATAGTGTTTCTTCAAACGGAAAAATCAGAAAAGTGATGTATGAACGGACGAATATCTCATTAATTATTTAATTATAGAGGTTAGAAATGTTGTTATTCAATCAAAAATCACTTGACATTAAGAGTGAAGTAAACATACTTCGCTTTTATTTTATTCTAGCTGAAATCAGGGAAATTGAACTTAATTCAATTGGTTATGATGTTTTATGGTATGATATAATATATATTTTCTGTATTTATTGATCACCACTTTATTTATGAGACTTGTTGGATGGAAATTGTTTGTCATTTTATTTAGTTTCACTAAGTTACTTTCAATTAAAATAATGTTGAAAATTTAAAAACCACGTGCAACCACCCAAGTAAAGTCGAAAGCACTACGTTTTAGCAGGTGCACACAACTCGTTAGATGTATAGACAAATTTCTGTGTTATCAGCCATTGATGATGTATTTGATAGAATTCTATATGAACAGATTTCAAAATATATGGGAAATAATAACTTTATAAATGACTACCAATATGGATTACGAAAAGAATGCGGCACAGGGGAAGCGGTTGCAAATGTTGTGAACTAGTTGTTGGTGTTGTTGGTGTATTCTTTGATTTGTCTAAGGCTTTTGATCTAATTGATCATGACATTATGATAAATAAAGTTGCGATACTATGGAATTTGTGGAAGGGAAATGTTTCTATTGAAAAATAACTTGTCCAGTCGGAAACAATGCGTCCATAATGCATTTAAAAGTAGCCTTGAAGCTGTTGAACATGGTGTACCTCAAGGGAGTGTATTGGGACCACTACTATTTTCCATATACATAAATGACATATTTTGGACGAATCTTCATATATGCTGATGATATTTGTTTATTATATCCATTCAAATATGAAACTGTTGCTAAGGTATATTTAGAAAAGGATGTGACATTGATATCGGTATTTGTGAGAATAAATAAATTGTTTTTAAATACGAATAAGACACGTCTAATAAGATTTAAAACTCATTTTCAAAATAATTCCAATTTTACTATACACGTTGATGGCAACAGAAGTAGAGGAAACCAGTACCATTAAATATCTGGGAATAAATCTTCAAAACAATCTCGTATAGAGCTCCCACATCCAAAGTTTAAAGCAAAAAACTTCCCAAGCAATAGGGTTTTTATACAAATTTAAAAACAGATTCAACACAAAGGCGAAGCTTTTAATGTACAACTCATTAGTAAAAAGTAATTGAATTATTTACCTTTAATTTATGGATATAAGAATAGTTTTGAACTAAAATCGTTACAGCGCATTCAAAATGAAGCGTTGAAATTGGTTTACAATCTACCGTACGCATATCCAAGAGCTACATTATATAAAAATATATATAAATCAGTGTTGCCCATACGTGCTATGTATAAAATTCAAATGCATCAATAAGATTGGTCACCACACAATTGAATTCCAAAGAAAGCAATAATAGATAAATACAAGAAGCAATAGTAACCTTTTGGTTGCAAGATGTCGATTAGAAATTACTAAACAACGTGTTGAGTATATTGGTAGCCATGAATTCAACCATTTGCCTCTGAATTTAAAATTTGGGACTAGAATATCGCTTTTTAAGAAAAACCTTAAGAAATTTCTTTTGCAAAATGTTCAAGGAGTTCTTACATAATATGATAAATGTAGATAGAAACATTTAATTAATATTTATTTGCTTTTTTTTATTTTTGTCTTTTTCATTTTTTTTTTTTCTTTTTAATATATGAATACATTATTTATTTACTAGTTTATTTAAATGAAAGTATTATACAACATTATGTAAAGTTGCCAACTTGCTTCTATAATTCCTTTCGGGCGCTGAAGCTCAAAATTGTACGGATTGCAAATACACAAAATAAATGAATTAAATAAAAAAAAAGATGTATTATCACTATTGTTATCTCATACCAGTACTCAGGAGATGACCCCTACATATGCATTGTATTGGAACTAGGAAAACAAATTACCAGGGGGATGAAAAAGGGAGTGGTATTTGTGGATGTTTAACTTGAACCTATCACAGTATTTAAAATGTTGGAATTAAATTAGTTAAAACCTTGAAATGAATATACAGTCTGATGTTCGGTGGAATGAACACATTTTTCATGTCTCTGAAGAAGCATTTAAGTGCCTCGGTTTTTTGAAACGGTGTAAGATCTACTTCACTCCATCCGATCTCCTACTATGTATATCACCTATATCCTACCACGAATGAAATACAACTCTGTTGTTTGGACCGGCGCCTCAAAGTCTATTTTGGGGTTTCTCGACCGTGTACAGGAGATAGAAGTTTATCGGTGACAATAGGATTTCCAACTCTGTTGAATCATTGGAGCATCGATGCAGTGTAGGTTGCGTTACTCCATTCTATCGTTACTACAACGGATTTTGCTCTGACAAGAGTTCCCGAACTCGCATATTTCTACGTAACACGCGTTCATCGTCCAGAGCTCATCCATTTGTAGATGATGGCCCATTACAGAGAGAATTCGCTTTTCAATCGTACGCTTCGTCTGTGGAAGAAGTTGCCTGCAGATGTGTTTTCCGTCTGTTATAACGTTGGGAATGTCAATTCAAATGTTCACAAACTCTACTCTCTCTTTTCCCTTCTTACAACCTATTTTCTCAGTTCTGGTATAATGCACTGTATATATAGGGTTTATCCCCTGAGTACTGGTCCAAGATAAAAAACAAAAACAACTGATCAGTGCCCATTGTATATGCCATCGACATTGCTTAGACTCACAAAAATTGGTCCAACATCTCCCATACTACAAGGTAGTAAACTACATAGCAAGAACATTTAAAAAATAATAATAAATATATAAAGAAAACATAGACGAAAATGAAAAAATTCACGTGTACACAGGATGGAAGACAAACCACTCCTTATTCCTGCTTGCTACTTATTTTATTATAACTTTGGTTTTTACGAGCAATCGAAATACGTCCGTACACGTCCGCAGTTAGACAGAGGAGTTCCTTATATCTTGGTGCCACTATTGTAGTGTTATATCCAGACTACAGCCATGAGATATCCCTAAGATTTTAAGATTTTACCGAAGATAGAAACTAATTACTTGCCCTTAAATGACAAAAAATGAGAATTTCTTCTCAACATCTCTGCAACTGCGAAAATGTGTATATTGTTGGATAGTCTAAGTCGACTTACACCTGCTGTCCAATTATTACTGTCAGCAAACTCCAGATATCGCTTCTGTTAGGGATAGTAAGTTTTTTTCGCCAAAACTGGATTACTTTTGGTCTGGGGTGTTTAATAGACCCCAAATGGAATTTTGACTGATGGAGATAGCTAAAGAAAACCCCGTTTTGAATAGGTCAACTGCCCATTTATTACCATAGAAGTCCCTATGTGCAGGCACCTAAACTACAGTGATGTCAGATGGAACGTGATGTAGTCATACGAGTATAGAAATATATTGAAATATATTGCTGTCAACAACAAAATAGCCATTATGACTGTTCAAACTAAAGTTGAACAAATAAATGTCGTGAACATGGTATCCCTAGTTATAACAAAAATAAAAAAAATGTAGCTTAAAAGAGACGGCGAATTGGTGTCGCTGCATCGCAGCTAAGGTTGCCGCAACTTTTAAAAAAATTTTAGTTCTTATTACACTGAATCCCAACCCTCGATGAACATCGTTTTCCCTTAATATAGTTTTTCTTAAATGTAAATTCAAATTTTTATTTTTGCATTAAAATCTCATTGAATTAATAAAGTGGAGTAAAGAAAAAACAAATAATCCTCTTTTTGATTAAATCGGGTATGGTCGTGAGTTGGGTGTCCTACATCGGAAAAAACAAATAAATTTTAACGTACATAAATATTGAAAATGAAACACCAGCTTGTTCAATAGATCTCAGACAACTGCCAACTTTATTGAATTCAGTTTTAGATGTAAGCTTGCTATTCACAATAGTATTCGTAGTAGTTGTATATAATAGTAGTATATAGTGATGGCACTACAAAATACTCCAAAAGTATTCAATGACTAATATTGCAATCTTTTTTTTTAACTAGTACTTAAAGGATAATGCCTACATATGCAGTGCATTGTACTGGAACTAGGAAAATAGATTATGAGGAGGAAGAAAGAGGAAGTCGTGTTTGTAGAGGTTTGAAAAACAACACACTTATTAGAGAGGCGATGATAATCTTGTATCCCAAGGTGGTGACAGAGAACTTCAGATCCAACAGCGATGCTCGTTTTTGAGCCATTCGTGTAAGTTGATAAAAGTAATACTGATTTTTTTAAGTTAAAACCACGCAAAATGCATCTGCAACGTGTTTTAATTAAAATTGTATCTGGGATTATTGGCGAAATAACATAAGCAACGTTTTTTTCGCGCGAAATGCAGAAGTGTAGTATATTCGGCTGGGCCGAATCTAAAATACTCTTCACGATAGTCACGTAAATATATAGTGTATATTACAAATTTGAGCTAAATATGCTCAGATATATGGATGGATATCGGAAATCTTCAATTTCTGTATTTTCGTAATCTCCTTTTATTACCCTAACTGCTTTTAAGCAAAAGAAGTTGGTTAAATTCGCTTACGCTTATTACCAGTAGTGCGATTCTGTATCTAATTTTAACAATACTTGTTATTGTTAAAAAACTTAATAATTAATTTGACAATTCTGCTATTCTCTAGCATATTTAACCAACACTTTTTATTGTGTTGTCATTTGACAAACTTGAAAATTCCAACTGCTTATAGCTGGGCGATAATATTTTTGTATTTTTCTATGTTCTATTCGCAGTTTTGACATATTTTTAAATGCCACTTGATTGAAGTTTTTGGCAATGTTGTTATTTATTAGTTATAGAATCGCACAATCGTAACTATAACCGACAATATTAGTTGACAATTTAATAAATTTTGTTATTGTTAAAACTTATGAATTCGCACCCAGAAGTGCTTTTAGGCAAAAAAAAATTGTTTAAGTTCACTTATGCTACATTTTCATTAAAAAATCGGATTAGGCTATATTTCGGGTATATATCGAAAAAAACTTTTTTTGCCTATTAATCACCAAGCCAAATAATCGTGTCAAGTTTGAAGCAGAATAAACAATTTTTTTTCAAAAATTTCCACACAGTAATAGAATGATAAAAGAAAGTTTCTAAGTCTAATGGTTTTCTCAGAAACGGTATTTCAACGGCGGACAGACGGTGATCGGTTAATCGAATTTTCTATCAATGCTGATTCTGATATGTATACTTTATGAGGTTGGAAATGAAAATTATAGAAATTACAAACGGAATCACAAATTTATACATTTTTGTGAAGGGTATAAAAAGAAAATGATTAAGAGAACAAATAGGCAACATTGAATATATTCAACCTTTTCGTACGAAATAATTAGTGTTGCTGAAAAATTTTAGTTTAAATTGAAATTTTGGTTAAGGTACTACAGGATATACGGGGATGATATCCGAATTTGTACTGATAGTAGGCTTGCGTTATATGCTGGAGTCTATACGACATGGTTCGCGAATGCCGGATATCTCTAAATGAGATAGCGAGACATTCGAACCTGAAGCTTTTCTGGGTACGAGGGCACAGTGAAGTGTCCGGAAATCTAGTAGCGGATGAACTGGCAAAGGCCGGTGTCCAGCTACAACAAAGAGATATTGATGGGATCGTTGGAATTCCGCTTGCAAGCTGTAAGAAACAAGTACAGCGTCAACTTTTTCAGACCACGAATATCAAGATTTACATGGGCCAGATATGACAACAGGAGGACTATCATCCTTAGGGGCTTGCCCCAACGGAGGCTGCGTTCTGCTGTGGCGATCCTAACATTGCCACATAAGCACGCAGGCGAGGATGTTAAATCTTCCATTTAATGACTTGTGTAGAAGTTGCAGAGACGAGGTGGAAGTAGAGAGCTTTGAGTACTCTGTCAGTGTCCAGCTCTTTCTTATATAAGGGCATTGTACACAGAAAAAAATAGATGCCATATTGATAAAAAAAATTGCACTATTTTTATCAAATTTCCTGTGAAAAAGATTTTTTGCCGGATTGATAATTCAAATTATAAAGTAGGAATAGCTTTTTCAATTAAAAGCAAAAATTATTGAGTTAAAAAAAATTGTTGTTAATATGTAAAATATACTTAACAAAAAAAATTGTTAAAGAAACAACAGGTCTTCAATGTTATATGACAACCTTTTAAATTTATTTATTGAATAACAATTATTAATTCGGAAAACTTTTTATTAATTGCATTTTATTAAGAGATATTTCCAAAAATTCGTTATTAATAATAATTTAATTAAGTCAATGCAAATTTTATTAAATTGATGGTTTTTTATTAATAACATAACTTGATTGAAACAAAATCTCATCTATTTTTTTCTGTGTATCTAGGCAGTCCGATGCTGCATGATTTGACGGAAGTATCGGAATGCGATATAAGTGCATTGGATTCCTTTATGCGGTCCTCCAGTTGGTTCTAAACCAGTGATATGTAGATCTACTGTGATACGTATCACAACGGGACCAGACTGGACCCAGGTGGGCTGGCTCTACAATAGCTGGCAGCCTGTCAAACCTAACCTAACCTCAATACTAGGCAATTCGTGTTTTATCACTTCAATAGTCGCAAAATGCCGTCCTTTCTTTGGCATTTTTAATATTGGAAATAGAAAAAAGTCGCAGGTGGACAAATTTGGTGAATTCGCTTGTTGAGGCATTATTGCGACACTCTTTTCAAAATAAAAAATTACGAACAAGCGAACAGGTACAACATCGAAAATTTGAACAGTTATCTTATGGACTGATAGATGTTCACATGTTCTAGATCTCCAACATTGAGGCAAATTGCGCAGTTGGTCATTGTATAAAATATTGAATGCGTCCTAAGGACTAGTTTTTAGTGCGCTTAAATCAATACAAGCTGATCCCTGAACCTGTACAATTGCATTTCACAATATTAGGACTAGCAGATATAGCAGGCTACCGTTATCTTGTTGACTGTGTGCTTGATATTCAGATTACACGATGCTTTGGAATCCAGGATAACATCTAGATATTGCGCATTATCAGACATTTCGCTTGTACATTATTTCTAAAGTTGTTGTATATTTTTAGGGTTATACCCTAATAAGGCCATCTTAAAGTTCACATATGCGAATACTATACATATTTTTGCCACACTCAAGACTTTATGCTGGAGTATAAATTATCACTTTGCAATGTTGTCGACAAGCAACAGCTTTTGCAAGATAAATATACGAGTACTCGTATTATTAAAAAATATAAAAAAACAGTCAATTCGTAATTAAATGTCATGCTTACTTTAATTTCCTTAAATTCACTCTTCTCAAATACTGTCAACTGCAATAATAACTTGACTACTTTTTATTGTTAATTATTTTTCAGAAAAAAAAAATGCAATAAAGTAACAAAAATAATTAACGAAATCAAGTAAAGTTGCCGCTATGGTAGGAATAATTCTCATGACATTTTTTTATTGAATTTAAAAGCGTTCATGCGACAAAAAATAATAGTTACGACTTGGGTCATTATAAAATTTATGATTTTATCTTTTTGGCACGATGATTTCATGCGGCAAACTAACTTTAAGACATCTTTAAAAATTTTATTTATTTGAACTAACAAGAATGCTTAATTTGACTTGGGCTTATGTCACCAGGTTGTTGGACACTCATTTGGTGCGGACTTATTTCATGCCACCTATCTTATTTCGATTTTATTGCTCTTTTGACAGCAAAAGAAGAAAAGGTTAATACGTTGGTTACTTCTCAACATTTACAGCTTGTCAGAATACATGCTCGTGAAAACATATAAACTTCAAAGAAATTTGTTAGAGATTTGAAAATATTAGATATAGAACTATGCTTCCGCCGTTTTGCAATAGATGGCTCTAGCTGGTAACCGGTAGTCGAAATAAATAAATCGCAGATGTCATCAATATAAGCTTACGAGTAGGTATTTGTAAACATAACACCATCGAAATATTAGTCTATTTGTGTCTGCATCGTAAAGTTATTCTCGATTAATCATATCACCTTACTAGCCAAATTCTCGTCATTTGCTCTCGGATACCTGTGGTGAGGCCACTATATGTGACAGAAAGTTCCGAGAGTGGTTCTAATGCTTCAAGAACGGTGATTCTGATATCGAAGACTAGCATGGCGGTGGAAGAGGGAAGGTTTTCGAAGATGCAATATCAAGACCCATATCAAACGCAACAAGAACTGGCAGGATCATTCAGAGTGACACACCAAGCCATTTCAAAACGCCTGAAAGTCATGGAAATGATTCACAAACAAGGAAATTGGGTGCCGTACGAGTAAAAGCCGAGAGATATTGAACGGCGTTTGTTTCCTCGTGAACAGAAAGACAGAAGATCTTTCTGTATCACATTGCGACTGAGGACGTAAAATGTTTTCATTATATCCTCAAGCACGGAAATTATTGGGGCCATGCTTCCGCGTCGGCGGGTAAACCGAATATTCCCGGTTCCAAGGTCATGTTCAGTATTTGGTGGGATCAGTTCGTGTATTATGAGTTGTTAAAACCGACTAAAAAAATTCCAGGCGACCGTTATCGAATACAATTTATGTGATTGAGCCGAGCATTGAGAGACAAACGGCCACAATACAACGAGAGACTTGATAAAGTGATTTTGCTGCATGACAATGCTCGACCACATGTTGCGAAAGTAGTCAAGATATATTTGGAAACGTTTAAGTTAGAAGTTCTACCCCACCCGCCATATTCTCCAGAAATTATTCTATCCGAATATCACTTATTTCGATCAATCGCACACGGCCTGGCTGACCAGCACTTCCGGTCTTATAAGGAAGTGAAAAATTGGATCGGTTCGCGGATCACTTGAAAAGATGGCCAGTTTTTTTAACGCGGGGTTCGTACGCTTTCCGAAATAGAGGAAAAAGTAATAGCAATCGATGGGCAATACTTTGAAACATAAATGTATAACATGTGATTTGAAAACTGAAACTATTTTTTTTGTCTTGAAATAGTACTCAATTGATAACACCTACATATTATGTAGTGCATTGTACCAGAACCAGAGAAACAGGCTATGTGGAAGAAGAAAGAAGAAGAACCTTTCAACGTTGTATATTACGGGAAGCACGTCTGAAGCCAACTTGTTCCCCAGACGAACAGTACGGCTGAAGAACGAATTCTCTCTGTAATGTGTTGTGCGATTCTCTGTGAAATTGAGCACAAAATAAAAATATATGAGTTTCGGGAACAAGATCCTTCATATCGTCAGAACAAAATCGATTGTAGAAGCCATAAAACAGAAAATCGCACTACACAATGTGGGGCTGCTATGATGAGTCAATAGAGTTACATACCCTACGGTCACTGATAAGTTTCTTCGGTCTCTCTCGCAAACGATCGAGTAACCTCAAAATAGATTTTGAATCCCAAACATGAGAGTTATATTCCCTTCTCGGTCGAATATACACAGGTGATGCATATGGCAAGGAAATCGGATGGAGTGAAGCACATCCTGCACCGTTTCAAAAACCCGAGATACTTAAGTGCTGGTTTTATGAAATTGTTATAAAACCAATCTAATTTTCTATAGAGTATCAGTGTGGTGGAAATCACTGGACTCCACAACCAACAGACTGCAAATTGAGAAAGTCAGTCGAACATGGCAATACTGGCCATGAGGACAACACCAACGAAAGAACTTTTTGCACTTATGAGCTGGATGCCATGTAACTTAGAAGCCAGGCAGATAGCACTAAAAACCGCGATTGAACGCGACGGGAGCATGGACCCAAAGACAGTGGGGACACGCCAATATACTTGAGATTAGAAAAGAACTGGTCCCCGATCTAATTGACTGCTGCATCCCAAAACCATTCCTCTCAAGGAGCTTCAGCTACAAAATCGAGGAATCTTCCCTAGAGGCTGGACCCTTCTATGTCTACACGGATGGATCCAGAAGGGAGGATAGGATTGGTGTTTACATAGAAGAAGCTAAAACTAAAATATCCTTCAGACTATCAGACGGATGTAGTGTTCTTGAGGCAGAAATATTGAATATAACAAAGCGGCCAGATTGCTGATGTTTCACGGGATATTCGACCGGGATATCATGATAGTAACGGATAGCAAAGCAGCCATCAACTCCCTGGATGGAAAATATACTAATTCCAATCTGTGGCCGCACATTAACTCTAAGAGAACGGGGGAGCTAGTAAAACTGTCCAGACCTCACCTGAGAGCCATTGTAGCAGTCATCACTGAACATTGCCCATTTGGGAACCATTCCTGGAGGCTAGTCGTACTCTATAATAGCTTCTGCAGAAGTTGCAAAGACGAGGAAGAGGAGACAACCCTTCATCTCCTTGGAACATGCCCGGCATTGGAGCACCATCGTCTAAGATATTTAGGCGAGAGGAGCTTCAATACCTTATCAAGCCTGGTCTCGGTCAATCCGACTGCGTTAGCTTGATTCATAAGGAGTAGCAAATGGCCAGTACATCAGCAAGTAATGACACATTAAGCAGTTTCCCACCTTTCCTTTCCCTCTCCTTCACCCTACTATTTCCCTCTAACTTTTATTCTTTAATTCTTCTATGCCACGTTTTCGGGCAATCACAAAGGGAACGATCTTTAGGACCGAAGTGAACTGGAGAATCCAGGTATTTTTTGGAGAATCCAGCGGCGTGCCTACCTAACCTAAACTAAGTAGAAAATACGTGAAAAGAGTAGACTTACATAAAAGAAAAAGTTTGCAACATTTTTTTATATCCTTTTTAATTTTACATAAAAAAACGCAAAACCTGCATAAGTGCACGAAGTGCAGATGTAATTCTGAGAAAGAGCTTAGCTCCACTAGCAAAAACCTTTGGATTTCTGCGGAAGAAATGAAAAAATCATTAGATAATCTTCTGTTTCTTTCTCTTCTGTGCTTTCGTTGCACTTTCGTATTTGCAACAAAAGACAAACCATTTTCCAGTTTCATTTCTGCAGATGAGCCGAAAACACAAATAGGCATGGATGTGTTACTTAACCTTGGTTAAATGTCAGCGAAGCCCCAAATCCGCTCAAATATCATCCCATGACCAACTAATTAATGCAAAAGTGATTTGTTTAGCTTAAGAAATACACATTGAAGTTAAATCTAAGGAAGTACCAAATATGTTATTATTTTCTGCGAATCATACATACGTATGTATGTATGTTCATACAAGGCTGTAACATGCTATTAATATTACTAAGTGAGGTTTATTATGTACTTTCAATATTCCTGACGTCTAACATTTATGTATTTTTTTATTTCTTATTTCGTCTTCTCATTCCTAAAACGCAATTAAATTGTTCTAAACTATTGTACAAAAAAAATTAATTTAATTATATTTATTGCTTTTGTCAACGAACATTTGCTGAATAATAAAATAAACATTCAGTTGTGAGTTTTGCTTATTTTCCGTAAGAGCAAGTATGTGAAGTAAAGAAATTATGATTCATTTAAGCTGTAGAGTGGTTCAAAAGGTACTATGACTCTTATAGCGCATTTACACCAACTCAAAATCTAGTAGATTTGAATTGAAATCTACAACGAATTCTATATTGTTTACACCACCGTTTTTTGACACCTATCAAGATTTCATTTTCATAAAAATAATTTATATATGGGTGTTTGACAAAAGAATTTTATCAAGACTGAATACACCACAATAAAGTGTATATTTTGGTTGACCAGAGATTGAATACACCACATTAAAGTGTATATTTTTGTTGCAGCGTAGTATTTTTAAGTACTTTTTAAGCAAAATTACAATTGCATCGCTTAGTACTGAGTAGATTTCAGGAGATTTCGTCGAAATCTACTCATAAAGTAGATTTCATTTTGTAAGGAAAATCTTCCCAAAATCTACTGGATTTGACTTGAAATTTCGAATGAGAAGATTTCGCTTTGGTGTAAATAGTCCATTAAAAATTAATTTTTTTGTTTAAGGTTACCTTTTTAGGCTGTACCAATTCAATATGCAGATATTTTGAAGTCCGAGCATCAACATAAGATGTGTGAATGATTTACATGCAACCCCTACCGAAGACTTTGCCGGTGCCCGTTCTGCCAATTAATCCCTGTTGAGAGTTCCGGAAGTTCATCACAATATAAATCATGCGGCTTTCTGGAGTTTGATTGCTACAATACTACCATATAAGGGTAGGAACTCCTTCCTACCCATATTTGCATTAGAAAGCAGTTGAACCTGGTTAGCCGTACATCAAGGTTTGGCCTTGAGGGGCAGAATCAAAATAGGGTAGTTTTTATTCTGAAAACTATACCATATTAGGGAGAAAATGGGCAAAATGTGCGCTTAAAATATAAATTTTTACATAACTCCGCTATTTATGAATCGATTTCTGACAAATCAAACAGGCAAAACGTCCGTTCGATAGATGAATTTTTGTGTAACTCCGCCTTTTGTTGACCAATTTTCAATATTCGTGACAATTGAATGCTGTTCAAACAACTGGGATTTTAACAAATTGCAAATGTGATCAATATACGAGAAATATAGACGGAAAAATAAAAAAGAGCTCGGTGGCTCAGTTGGTTAAGCGGCCGTATCAAAAATATATCACATTTACATGATACCTAGTTTGAATCCTAGTGAGTGCAAATAAGTATTGAAACAGCTAGTTTGTCCCCGAGCTTTAGTATTCAATTATTTTTTCCTGTCTTCTTTGATCGAAAGTTATTAATCGCTTCTCGAAAGCCAGATTTGAACTTTAACCAGAAATTAATTACAACATATAATACATAACAAAAAAAATGGAAATTAATTTTTAAATTAAATTTTTGGTTTGTACATTTGTACAACGGGTTATAGTTCAAGTTTTTTCCTTTCTTAAGTTTTTTTTAAGAAGGATTTTTTACAATACAAATTTGCTGTGATCAATAATTTTTGATTAAAGAAGACAAGAAAAATAATAATCAAATCTAGCTGTTTCGTAGTCGCTACACTACTCATCAGCACCCACTGGGATTTGAACTCGGGTCATGAGGTATCATGATCTGCTGCTTTATTTATTCTCTATCTATATTCATCTCATATTGAATCACATATGCATTTTGTTAATACATTTTTTCAAATCATTTGGTCCTCGATTTTTAGCTAAGCACACTTTTTGGGTATCACGGTTAATTTCGCCGAAAGGCCGTGTACTTTTTGAGAGTATTTCCAAAATAGGCTTAAACGTGGTTTCAAACGTACACCTCACTTATTGGCCGTCAGACCGACAAAAGAACCCAGATTTTTTTTATCTTGGACCAGTACTCAGGGGATGACCCATACATATGCAGTGCATTGTACTGGAACTAGGAAAATAGGTTATGATGAGGAGGAAAGCGGGAGTAGTGTTCGTGGAGGTTTAACTTTAACAATAACAACACGAAAGAGAGTGGCTTCCCTTAAAACATATTTGGAAAACCTTGACGGTACTTCTCAATCTGGCTATTGCTTGTGGAAAGCGACAAAAGGTCTGAAAAGACCCGTAAGAGGTAAAAGCCACCTTTGCGAATTTCAACTGGGAACTGGGCAAGAACCGATTCTGAAAAAGTGATGCTGTATTTTAATCATGTGAGAACCGTTTTTATGACAAATGATACAGCAAATGCTGCATTTAAATTACCACCATATGCTGTTAGACCGCCTGTGTCTTTGAGACTCAAATCTCAAGACGTAGAACACGGTATCAGTAGCACAAACCCCAGGAAAGCTGCAAGTATTGATCAAATTACTGGGATAATGCTTGAGCAGTTACCACGTGAGGCTAGAAAAATTCTCCTATGTATTTTTAACGCTATTTTACGTCTCGAGTATTATCCCGCAGAGCCATTCTACTAAAGTAGAATCATATAGACCAATAAGTCTACTACCATTAGTTTCAAAACTGCTCGAAAAGTTATTTATGGCGAAGTTGACTCCAATATTGAACGATATAGGATGTATCTCTAATCATCAATTCGGCATTCGGGCTAAGCACAGCATCATAGAACAAACACGCAGGCTAGCAAATGTCATAAGAAAGGCTTTTGAAGACAAGAAGTATTGAAAATGCTTGTTCTAGAGCATTTTCCAATTTGTGTCGCTAGAAATTACACAACAATGTTGTTGGATTTTCTCGACTTGTCTACTTATTGTTACATCACTAAGTATTCACTTATCACTTTAATGTCATCTCAGGTTAAGTTACATTTTATGTTCACTAATAAGCACACGTGAATTATACTGAAGTAAAACTAAAGACAAGTTTATTAATTTAACCTGTATCATTATAAACACTTATCCTGTATCATTCTAAACACTTATATCCGATCCTTCAAAATCTGATGAACGCACTGGCAAATTACTTTCCGAATTTTTGTAAATTATTCGCCCTGGGCTGAAAATAGAGACATTTTATGTTGTGTTTATGGGATACAAATAAGTGATACGTCTAGAAAATTTTTATTAAATATAATGAATATTTTAAGTGCATTTGATAAAAATTTTCTAGGCGTATCATTCGTATCCCATAAACAGCACATTCGTGTCAATATTTTCCATAGTTTTTTTAAATAAACTTTATATTCTATATATCAGTCATAAAGCAGCTCTGGGCTGAAGAACAGCTCTCGCGTCATCGTATTTATTTCTTAAGTGCGGTAAGGCTTGTTTTTTTTTTTTTTTGTTCGGTCTTCGAGAGTTTTGCGTCTCACTCGCATTGGTTAACGGTTTGACTCAAATAACTGTATTGGTTTACAGTTTTTTTAGAGGTTATTCATTGTTAACCACGTGGAAACTTCCTATGTGAAGGTATAGGTCGTTATAGTTAGTCACAGCGACGCTTCAAAGGTACTGTTAATACCATCTTGGGCACATGGTCTCCGTCACCCCGGCCATGCTGTGCATCCTATACTTTGCAACTCTATAGTTACATAGAAATAGAAATATTCTACATATTTTATAATTTGAAACAAAAGTAGTGTTTTGTCTTCCATTCTAAGTACACGTGTTTTTCGTATTTTTAAATACATATGTTCACTATTATCTGTACTCACGGATGGTATAAATATTGAGGAATCGGATACTCTTGATGTTCTTGGAATGAAGATACAGTGTGATGTTCGCTGGACAAAACACATTTTTCATGTCTCTAAAGAAGCATTCAACTGCCTCGGTTTTTTGAAACGGTGTAAGATGTACTTCACTGCACCCGATCTCCTTACTATTTAGATCACCTACATCCGACCGGAAATCTCTCATGTTTGGGCCGGTGCCTCAAAGTATGTTTTGGGATTACTCGACCGTGTGCAGGAGATGGCGAAGAAACTTATCGGTGACAGTACGGTATCCAACTCTATTGACTCACTGGAGCATCGACGCAGTGTGGGGTGCGTTATTCTGTTCTATCGTTACTACAATGGATTTTACTCTGACGAGATTAGAGATCTTGTTCCCGAAACTCGCAAATTTTTACGTAGCACACGTTCACCGTCCAGAGCTCATCCATTTGTGGTCGATTGCCCGGGGAATCGTACTACGCATTACAGAGATAATTTGTTTTTCAACCGTACGCTTCGTCTGTGGATTAAGTTGCCTGCAGGCGTGTTCCCTGTCGGTTATAACGTTGGAAGGTTTAAGTCAAATGTTGATAAATACTTTCCCCCTCCTCACAACCTATTTTCCTAGTTCTGGTGCAATGCACTGCATATGTAGGGGTTATCCCCTGAGTACTGGTCCAAGTTAAAAAAAGTTTTTTACACCTTAAAAAGTAGCCAGCAGAAACAAATAGTATTTTGGCCACGTGTTCTTTTTATATCTTCATTATTAATTTCAATGTAGTGCATTACCTTGAAGTGTGGGAGGTGTTAGATTAATTTTGCTAGTCTGAGCAGTGTCAGTTTTAGTTAATTTAACTTCAACACTTTAAATTCTATGACAACGTTTGTTTTGGTTATTATTATTATTAGGTTCAAAACAAACATCCACAAACGATACTCCCTCTTTCCTCCTCCTTCTCCTCCTCATAAAATATTTTCCTAGTTCCAGTACAATGCACTATATTTGTAGGGGTCATTCCCCAAGATAAATATAAAATAAATTTATTTTGCTAATTTTGGGCCACCTCGTGTAAGTAAAGCTTTGATAAAAAAAAGAAAAGCAAAAAAAAAATTAACTTATAAATAATATGTTCAGGTTTTTTTTTTAATTTTGCTCCCACTTTGAACACGCTTAAGTTTTTTTTTTTTCTTCAAATAAATACTTCTGCAATCTCTTGCTGCACTGAATGCGTGATTATTTTATATTTAAATTTAATAATGCAGATTTGTTGTTCCTTTTTTATTAATACTTGTAGTAGTCATATTTCATTTGTTGATGTATATGACTGCAAGTACACAGTGGAAGTGAAAATATGCGTCACTGACACTTACTCGTATGCGTTTTTATGCAATCAAATAATCTTTGAACAAAATGTTTATAAAACTGGGTTAAACGCACTTCGAAGTATTGTAAATTCTTAATTTAATTAATTTTCTCAATTCGTTTAAGCATTTATTTAAAAAATCAACTATGACTAGTATTCAAATCTTAAGGCTAATATTGAGTTCATTATTTCGTGCGAAATTCTCTCAAATTGCATACAAAAGTGTTCAGTATGAAATATCTGCGAAATAATTTTAGAAATAGTATTGATTTTTTAAAGCGAAAAACACACAATATGTATCTGCAACGTGTTTTCATTTAAAACTAATCGTTTTTTCAGCTGCGAAATAACATAAGCAAAGCTTTTTCGCATGAAGTACAAACATGTATACTTAAAATTAAAAAAGAAACATTAACAAGAGAAAAAATAGACCACACTGAGTACATCTCAAATTTTCCGTACGAAGTAACTAATGTTGCTGAAAAATTTTCGCACATTCAATCTTAAGACTAGGCTTTAATGCTAAACAAAAAAAAAAAAGATGTGGACTTTACTTTAGTTCGACCAATGCTAGACAAAAAGTTTTATTTTGCGGGAACTATAGCGGTAAAATTACCTATTTAACGCTCTGATGATGGGAAAGGCATTCCTTATATGAATAAATTGATCCTAACTAATTTTATTTTTTTATTTATTTATTTATTTATTTATTTATTTCAACTAAATGCTTAATTACAGCTGAGAAATCAGTATAACAAGGAAATAGATAGAATTAATATAACAAAAATTTCATTAGAAAACTACAAACAGTTATAAATATAATCACTACAGTTTAAATACAAAAGAAGTCTTCTCTTAGTAACATGAATATTGTCAGATAAGTCGATGAGATCATAAAATCTGTTTACTTCGCCACAAACTCTACGGAAAGGATCAAAATTTAGGAAGTTTGATCGATGAAATTGAAGATACAGTGGAATGTACGACCTTAGCTGTCTGTTAGGTATATTGATGCTTATTCTATCGCGAAGATGAATTGAACCAGTATCCCCTTGTAATAACTTTAAAAAGAATAATATATTTGATGTAATTCTTCGGCTTTTCAATGTAGGGAGGTTAATAAGAGCTAGTCGGCTGCGGTATGATGGTAAATTCACTGCTGGGTTCCAATGGAGATGATTAACACAGAACAGCAGGAATTGTTTTTGGATTGATTCCACCTTTTTTATATAAAAGCTATACTGCGGATCCCAAATTACTGAGCAGTATTCAAGAATAGGCCGCACCAGTGTAGTAAATAGATTTTTGGTAATGTAAGGATCTTTAAATTCCTATGAAAATGAGAAATACAATATACATATGTATGTATGTGTAAATCTCTCATTTTTATGCGGCTCATCTACGGTAACTTTGCAATGTAAACTTGTTTTAAGGCTGTTAATTGTATAAATATAATTCCTTTCTATGTTAACATGGGTAGATTTTAATATTTGATAATAAATTTATTTAATAGATAATTGTTTTTCAAATATTTCTGACGTTAAACTTTGACAACCTTATTCAAAAAAACTTTTACTTTTGGTTTCATGGACATATTTGTTACAAAATTACTAAAGTTAAACAAGCCATTATTAAAAATTTGTATTCAGAAAATTTTAAAATTTTGAACTAGTAAAAGTATACATCAAATTGCCCCTTAAGTTCCACAACTTAAGGGGCGTATGTTCTAGTGATGCCAAAAAATATGTTTTCTATTAATTGGTAGCCGAATTTTCGAATACTTTTTAGTTGTAAAACGATAAATAAAAGATTTGCAAAAGATTTGCGTACCATTCATTTCATTGCTTTTATCTTTTAGTGAAAAATTTTAATGAATAAAGTTAAAGAATATATTAGTTAAACCAAATTGAGCACATTTTCGAAGACGAATGAGATGTATTTTTTCATTACGAATAAAAGGAACTCGAATACCCTTACTACTACTTTTTTCTATATCACTTGTGTGTGTGTTTCTTTTGTTTCTTTTTGTCATTCAAAATACAAATTTATTTCTATTTAGCTATAAAAAACGCTGAAAAGTGCCGGACCTAACAAAGAAAACACATTTTTTTTTTGCTCAAAATTAGCTTTATTCATCAACGTAATCTCCATCAAGAGCAACGCAATCAGTCCAGCGCCGTTCTAACATTTCAATATCACTTTTGTAGAACGATTTATTTTTTGCCTCAAAATAGGCCTTAAGTTTCGGCTGTAACCTCTTCATTCGTGCGAAATTTCTTACCGGCGAGCATTTTTTTCAGTTCTACGAACAGCCAGTAGTCGCTGGGAGCCAGATCTGGCGAATACTGTGGATGTGGGAGCAATTCGAAGTTCAACTCATGTAGTTTGCCATTGTTTTGATTGACTTTTGACACGGTGCGCTGTCTTGATGAAACAAAATTTTCTTCTTTGCTATATGCGGTCGTTTCTTGGCAATTTCTGCCAACAACGCTATATAATATTCACTGTTATTGGTATTTCCTTTCTCAAGATAGCCGATGAATATTACACCACACACATCCCAAAATACCGCGGTCATTAACTTTCCAGCCGATTGTTGTACTTTCGGGCGCTTGGGACAACGTTCACAAGTTGCTGTCCACTCAGATAACGATTATTTTGATTCTGGAGTGAAGTGATAGATCCATGTTTCATCCGATGTCACATATCGACGCAAAAATTCCGGCTTGTTACGTTTAAACATAGCCAAACACTGCTCAAAATCATCAACACGTTCTCGTTTCTGATTAACAGTAAGCAAACACGGCATCCACTTTGAACAGAGCTTTTTCATTGTCAAAAGCTCATGCAAAATAAAGCCAACACGTTCATTTGATATCTTTACGATGTCAGCTAACTCATCCAACTTCTCTTTTCGATCATTCAAAACGATTTTATGGATTTTGTTTATGTTTTCTGGTGTTACCGCCTCATTTGGACGTCCATTGCGCTCTGCATCATCGGTGTCTCTACTACCACGTTTGAAGTCAGCAAACCAACGTTTTATTCTTGTTTCTGATTGAGCGGATCGGTTTTTGATCCATGACAGCATGAGCGGAGAGACGGAGACCATATGCCCAAGATGATATTATTAGGGATGAAACGATACGAGTAAATACTCGATAATTTTCTTTCGACACTAAGTACTTTTGGCGTCGATGCATTACTATCGAGTACCAAGTAGGTATCGGTCAAAACCACTAGTATCGGTCAGAAATACTATTTTCTTATTGACAGGCAAAAAACTGAGTTGGCCACCATTTTTACTATAATTTTATTTGTTTTCAAAGTTTTTATAAAATAAATCGATGTAACCCGTGTAAGCACTACCAAAATCGGGTGTATGGTTGCATTTCATAAAAATGGCGAAAAGATTGCGGTCACGATCTAATACTAAAATAAATAGTCCAAATACTAACACCATTCGAATTTGTCACTAAAAAAGGCCAGAATTGTGTGACTTTATTTAAGATTATACTAGTGATCTTACTACAAGCTACAAAGTTTCTCTTCCTTCATTGAATGTGTCAGACAGTTACAAAACAAAATCTTCGCGTCCGGGATCCTAATTAAATAATCAATTTCAGCCAGGGTCAGAAGATCAAGCCCATAAAGAGGATTTTCATTTTTGGTTCCATGTGTTTTTCCCTGCCCCTAATCGTAAAAAGAAATCAACCGATATAAGTATATATCGATGCTTTTTATTTATAACCGAGTAGATATCGATACTTTGCGATCGGTATCGTTTCATCCGTAGGTATTAAACGTTTGTAGCGTCGCTGCGACTAAGTATATCGACCTATGCCTTCACAGAAGTAGTTGCAATGAAATACTTCTAAAAAAACTGTAAACCAATACTGTTAGTGGAGGCAGTGCGAGTTGGACGCAAAATTCTCGAAGACCGAACAGCAAAAACAGCAAGCCTGACCGCACTTAAGAAATAATCACAATGACGCGAGAGTTGTTCTTCAGCCCAGATCATCTTTACGACTGAATACAAATTTATTAAAATTGAAATATGAATGAAAGAAGTACATACATACAAACATCCATTCATATGTATTTCGACCCTCATGGGCCAGACCTTCGTTATTTTATAAAGACTGAAATTTTCTATGTACATTACCCGAATACAGGTAAGAACGACCAGCGACTATAGAGTTTGGTTTGTGGTTACTTCGAAAGGTAATAGGTAGTAAAGGTGTATAAAAACCTAAGTTTTGTTAAACTATACAATTACAAATTTGCGGCCATAAATAAGCTTGCATTTAAAATCTTATGTATTTTTAAATAAAAATTTAAAATATACTAAAAATTTGGTCGTTTTATAAGTTCGATTTTTTTTACGATCTTTCAAAACTCAAATAGCGATATTTGCAAAAAATATTACTACTTTGACGATTTCTTCCATATTTTTTCTGGCAGCCCTACATGCAATATTGTTTCTCTTAAAGTTAAAAACTTATATATAGAGATGAGCTCGTGAAGTAAAGAGCCACGCAATGTTGTAAAAAACACGCAATTTAAATCTATTCCAGAGAATTTCATTGGGTATTTACATATCAAATATGCGAATATAAACCAAAAAATCAATCCAAAAAAATCAAAAGCCTGGGGGGTTACTCCCTATTGCGATGCGAAAGTATGTTCGATGCGAAAGGTAGATGCAATAAGAGTATAATTTGGTATTCTGTGCTGTTTGCGTAAACTTTTTCGCGAAATCGATTAAAAATGAAGTAACACTGGTATCACAAAATAAACATTAGCGAAGAATGATAAAATAAATTTTGAATGATAAAATAAATTTAAAATTAAATGCGAAAAGAAAATACGAAAACGCAATACAGGGTACAAAATCTTCGATTTTTCTTTCGCATCACAATAGAGGGTAACCCCCCTGAACACGATTCTATAAACACCTTCACGCACTCAAAACTATAATTGCTCTTAAATAAACAAATTCGAAAAAATAACAATAAGATAAACAAACACGCAAGCAGTGTTGCTGTTTTTACACTTTTTAAGGAATATTAGCTATTTTTCAATTTGGTAATTAGTGCAACTGTGCATTTTACATATGTATACATATTGATCTGTTTGTAAAAAAATTTCGTTCTATATTAAAAAATTTGCGATTTTTTTTTTATCTTGGACCAGTACTCAGGGGATGACCCCTACATATGCAGCGCATTGTACTGGAACTAGGAAAATAGGGTATGATGAGGAGGAAAGAGGGAGTAGTGTTCGCGAAATATTAACGATAACAACACGAAAGATTAAAACAAACTCTATTGCAGCATTTAAAATGTTGGAATTAAATTAGTTAAAACTGATCAGTGCCCAGTGTATATACCTTCGACACTGCTCAGATCAGCAAAATTTAGTCCAACACCTTCCACACTACAAGGTAATTAAATTCATCGAAAATAATATTAATATTGAACATATAAAGAAAACACGGACAACGGTGAAAAAATGACAAAAAAAAAGAAGAAACATGTGTACACATACTGCTACCTATTCCGGTGCACTTTTATTTCATACGAAATTAGTAATAAACATACATATGTATATAGAAAATACGGACAACGGTAAAAAAGAGAAAAAAAAAAAAAAAAAAAATTAATACGTGTACACAACTTGCCACTTATTACGGTGCAATCCGGCCTTATACCTTGCATATAATACTTATTTTTTGTAATAACACTTATTTAATTTAGTATTTGGCAAAGTAAGCAAATGCGCAGTGCAGAGTGAGTTTTTTCGCTCTTTTTCTTAAAGAGCGGAGCCAAATTGTTAAAGTACGTACTCTGTGCTACTGGGCGTGCTCTTTTTATACCCTTCACAAAAATTTTAAGGGTATATAAAGATTTTGTATCGGTTTTTATTTTCTACAATTTTCATTTGCGACCATATAAAATATATATTTTCTGAATTAGAATTGATAAAAAAGTCGATAAGGGGATTTCCGTTTGTTGGCTGTTGAAATACCGTTTCTCAGAAAACCATTAGAATTTTTTTAAACCATTCCATTACTCCATCGATTCATGGGTTCGCTATTGAAACTCAGTAAATCTATTCACGTACAGCTGAGATATATCCAAAATTCTGAAAAAATCAATTTTTTTGTGCAATTTTATATGAAAAACTTTGAAAAAAATGTTTTTTTCTTTGCTTTAAACTTAATAATATTACTAAGCATGGCTATTACAAGGCTATATATATATCCGAGATACAACCTAAACCGATTTTTAATAAAAATGTCACCAAAACATAGAAAATGAAAATTTCCGATATCGGTTCATATATGTATACCCGATATATAGCACAAATCGATTTTCCATGAAAACGTCGCGGAAGCGAACTTAAATAATTTTTTTGCTTGAAAGCAGTTCTGGTATTAAAAAATTAGATACAGTGGTGGCCACATAATTAAAATATATTTGATAGTAAATTAATTTATTGTTTTGGTGGTATATTTGAGATTGTGTTATTGGTTAACTAGATGCCATTCATAGCATTTTCCATCTAATTCCCGCCGGCAAAGCCTAGATTCGTCACTTCATAAAATATTTTTCCAAAAACTCATTGGTTTCTTAATTCTTTTTCTGACAAAAGCCAATCCGGATTTAATTATTATTTTTTATTTTGTTTTTGAGACGAATGTTTTCTCTATGCGATGGATCCATGTAAGGCACTTTCATTAAGCCGCCGCCGAATAATTCTAGATGATGTATGGATACCATATAAGAACTCTAATTCAATTTTTAGCTATTTAGAGCTTTTAAATTGGTTAGCTTTAGAGGCACTTACGACTATTATATCGTCTCTGGCTGTGGTTTTATAGAATTTAGAAGCTCTAGGTACGTTATTTGAGTTTTCAAATTTATCAAAGTGGTTTATCGCATTAAAAATGTTTCCTCTAGAGCAGATACTTAATTGAGAAAATGCATTCGCCTTCTTCTCGGAGTATCTGAGATCAATGATTACCACCTTTCTTCTTCGGAGCAACTTGGCTGATATTGGTATACAATTTTACTGATATCATTTAAAACATACCTATCAACAAATTGTCGGAACATAGCGAAATTAAATATTAAAATAACTTTATTTAAATAGCAGAACCGAAAATGCTGTATGATGTGTCTACTTGAAAAACATCTCTTTCACTAAATAATGGCTCATTTTTTTACGAAAATTAAAAAAAATAATAATGTAAAGAAAGAACCAAGTGCAAAAGAGATCAAACTTATCTTTTCAGTGGAAAAGTTCCGTTGAAATAACAATAGATCATATAAAATAGCGAAAGAATGAAATATCACATTTATGTTTTAATTACATGTACACCACTGTATACCCGAGATATAACCAAATCCGATTTTTCCATGAAACACTTTTTTTTCTTTTTGTTTAAAGAGTTCTGGTAGTAAAAGGAGGTTACTGAAATACAGAAAATTAATATTTTCAAAACTCTAGATATAACCTAAACCGATTTTTATATTAAAGATTACCTTTTTGGCATGGCGATTACAAGGCCACAAAAAAATTTCCCCCGATATTGGTAGATATATATCCGAGCACACTTAGTTTAAATTTGTAACATGTACTATATGTACACGTGACGATTGTGAAGGGTATTTTAGATTCGGCCCAGCCGAATATATTATACTCTCACTGCCTGGCTCACGATGCCGTTTCGTTAACGTTCGCTGTTTTATATTAAAAAAAAAAAGTAACTTATAGTCAACTATTATACAACTAACATATACATATATCGAAGGTAGACAAGCCAAATGATACAAGATCAGGGAACAATTAAGCTTATAAACTGCATCGGAATAGGTTTTTTGACCTTAAAACGACATCGTGAGCCAGACAGTTAATTGTTTTATCTTGAACCAGTACTGAGGAGATGACCCCTACATATGTATGCAGTGCATTGTACTTTGTTGCAAAATTGAATTTTCACAGTTATCAAAATTACAGTTTTGTTACAGGGTATTTACAAAAATTAACTACATTTCGTCAAAATCTATTCGCAAAATTGGATTGATATCCGCAAAATCTCAATATCTGCCTTTCAATCCTTTTTGTACTAGATTTTGCTTTAGTGTAAATGGACTATAGAAGTTGATGAAATACTTAAATTTCAATAAATATGTATATGCATGGAACCGATGTGAATTTAATGTACTGTTCATAGAACACAGTCGATTACTCGTCTAAAAAATGTTATATAGAAATCACTCAAAAAATTTAGTAACTTTCATACAAATTTTCTAGACGAGTTGCTCGTCTGTGTTCTACGAACAGCACGTAAATATTTGTTCTTCTCCGTTGATATAATGCATACCTTGTTTTATGATTTTTTTTTATCGCATTCTGTAATTCAAAATGGTTGAAATATTTTTATCTTGGCAACACTGCACCACCACACTTTATTTTTCTGACTGTTCTCTTTATTTTTGGCTCTTTTTTTGGTAACGTGTTAAATAAAGCCTTTGAAGCCAAAATTATTTACAATATGTTCGCATATAATAAAATTAATTTATGAATTTTTAATAAAACAATAGTTTTACTTACCTTGAAAAATGGCTGCTTGAAAATACGGAATAATGTTTTAGATTAACAATACTTTAAGTATATAATTTTTTTTTTGTTTTCAACAGCAACAAGTTTTTTTTTTAATATTTATCAACAAAGCCACAAGTATAACAAACACACATCAACTGTCGGGAAAAGACTAAAAGCAGAATTGCAAAAAGAGCAATTCTTTCTTTGTTCAAAAAAGAAAACAATTAAAATAAAAGTGCGCGAGAAGAGAATGATTTGTAACGTTTGTTTTGTTATATTTTGTTTTATTTTTGACTGCAAATAAAACTTCTTAAAGTTTCGTGACCAATTATTCCACTTTGGAATACATATGTATGTGCATATATGTGTACATACGTACACTTTAAAATTAACTTGTTTTTTTTTTTTATTAAGTTGGATGGAGGTGGTTGAAAATAATTTTAAGATAAAGCCACTGGGGAGCTTAACGGTTTGGACTTTTTCTAAACAAGCCAAATTCTAACAAAAATAACAGCTGGCGGAGGAATGTTAAAGAAGAAAGTGAAAAAAACTTAAAAAAAAACAGTGGTCGCGTTATTTATAGTTGGTTTTAGTTTTACATACATACCTATGCAGATTAGGAGATATTAGTGTTATATGGAAAACCTTAGGAACGAGACTTAAATTCGCTAGAACTTCTTATTTTGTGGGGTTTGGTAAAAACAATGCTTGAGCCAAAAAATTAGGACGGTAGGATGGAGGTAAATGGATTCGAATCGTAAGCAAAGGCAGGGCAAAACATTCACATAAAGCTTCATACCTATCTCCGAGTCACTCCCTTTGTATTTCCTGTAAACATACTTCCAAACTGCACTTCTTAAGGGCGCCCCTATTCAAAATATTAGTTTTTAACATTTGAGAATCAACTAGAAGTGCCGAATATATGACACAATATTTTTGGCAACCCAGTATTTTCATACAACATATGCACCTAGCTTATATCTTCAATCATTAGGGTGGTACACATACAAAGACTTAATTTCCAAAAAAAAAAAATTTAATTGAATAACATTAAATACTAGTATTTACCCTTGACTTTGTCTGCGGAAAAAATCTGTTTTCCATAGCTTGTTTCGAAGCAAAAGTAAATTGAAGAAAATATTTTATTACATCACGACTTCGTGTGAATGCGTTTTGCGTTATTAAGGGTTATGTTATTTCACATTTGGAGTATTTAAATTCCCATTTAGAGGACAGAAAAAATTTTTTTTCGTGTTCAATAACGGAATTCGTTGAATCAATTAATAAATTGTTTGAATTCGGACCTGCAAAGGAATTCGTGGATTCAAACAAAAGTTTAGTAAAAATAGTTATTGCTCGAAAACAACTATTTTTTAAAACAACAACAAAATACGATATCCAGGGTTATTTTTTTTGATATTTGCTCGAAAACAACTATTTTTTTAAACAACAACAAAATACGATATCCAGGGTTATTTTTTTGATATGTATGCATAGAAATTTTTTTTCAGACAAAAATTTTGTTGGTTTTATTTTTACTATAACCGTTTCTATGAGTAGTACTATTTAAATTTAAAAAATCTGGGTATACCACATTTTTTGTTGAACATTGCAATTCTTTTCAAAAATGGAAAGGTTTTGTTGAAATTGGGCTATTTGGCTGGAATTTCAAATCAGAATATTCCTCTATTCCATGATTTTTCTCTAAATAATCTATCCCAACAGCCGTGTGGCGTTACACAGTCTTAGAGCGATAATGGTTCTCGCTGATAGAACTGGATTGCCATCTTTCAGTCTCAAATTGTGCGAAAGCCAACACTGAGATTATTTTTATTTTATATTAGAGGCTTTCTACATAATTCCAATGATAAGTATGTACATATGTATACATACATAGGTATGTACTAATGTATGACTGTAGCTACTATAAATACATTTGTATCTTTAATTATTTAGAATGCACTTACATACATACTTACATATAAGCAAAACTTTATTTTACTTAAATGTTTAAATGTTTTTACTTACTAAATATAGGCAACATATTTATTTACTCGTATACACTTTGAAATATTTTTTATCTACTTTCTCTATCTTTATTTCATCAAATTCAACCTCTTTATCTCACCGTTGTCTTCTTGAAACTGTATGAATCTTTAATAAAATAAAAAAGTATATCTATGTATACGTATAACTGTTATCTACGTAAATAGATGTTTTACTTCTTGTCGATAATAAATAAGTTAACGAAACCGTTTTAGAGAAAAATACACGTACATATGCATCCTTTACAAAACCCCACTATTACTCTTAAATAATAGCTGACACTCTCTCACACAAACTACATATATACATCTTTTTTCCATCTCTTAAGTTTTCGCCACGCAACAAGTATTCAAGGACACTGCCACCTACGCCTATTTTTTTGGATATACATGCATGGATACATATGTACATATGAAGCGGAGATGCCAGAATTTTATAACTAATATAAAACTTATGTATGTATATTTAAGTAAATGTGTTCTTGTATGTATCTATTTATAATGGTCATTTCAAGATTTGAAACCATTTGCCGTTTTAAAATCACACGCTTTTATCGCTAAATTTCATATGTAATCAAGCCGCAATACGAACACAGCTTTCACAAAGAAAACTTTACTTTGCAAACGACGAAGGTCCAAACCATGCGTTATACACGTTGTCGCTTTTTACATGCAACGCTTTTGATGCGATGTTTTTTTTTTTTGTTTTTGAAGTATTTATTTATATAAAAACATTTTTTTAACACAAAAATATAAAATACCAATCCATGACATACTCGTAAATATTCTTGCCGATAACATTGAAAAAATAAAATGAATTGTGATATGCGGCTATCAAAAAAAAAAAAAAAAAACAGAGCTTCTATTACGCTTATGACGCGTGCAAAAGTAGAGAGTAAACCTATTTGCTATTTATACTTCCTGTGCTTTGTAATATGTAACTTGTCTTATACGATTGCAATCAAGGTGCATTAATGTGTACAAGGTGGCAGCGCTACGGCATGTGACAGTTTTTTGAAAATTATTTCGTGAACATAAATATGATTCAAATGAAAATAATTAATAATTGTCAAAAGGCACTTTCATAGTTTATAGGGGATTTACTGACCAATAGGGTCATTGCTCCTAACATGGGGCGTATCACAATTTGCAAAGTGGCTAGAAGGGGTACTCCACAGTGAGGGGGTTTGTCTCCTATTCTCTGGAATTTAGCCTTGAATTCGTTATTAATGCAACTAGATTCAATGTTGTTTAGGACAGTGACATATGCCGATAATATTGCGGTTACTGTGTCGAGTACCCGGATATATTATCATAGCAACTAAGCTCTGTACTAAGGCTTATAGAAGGATGGTGCACAAATTGTGGTCTAAGTGTGAATCCACAGAAAACGGAGCTGGTACTCTGCCAACCGTAAAGGAGGTTGAGCTGAAGCCGGCGGATAGTGCGAAATGCCTGGGTATCTACGCGGATTCCAAACTATCCTGGCCGAGGAATGTCCAGTCAAGGGCAGAAAAAGCGACTATTGCCTTATTTTTCTGCAAAAGGGGCATTGGGAAAACCTGGGGAATAAATCCTAGGAATTCCTGCTGGATTTTCGACACGGTTGTAAAGCTCATTCTAACGTATGGGGCACTTGTGTGACAGTAGTGCAAAAGATTTACATCAGCACCTGTCTTTACAGCCTTATCTGATGATGGACTAGTTCCACGGAGTGAACTATTCACGATTCACCAGCGCCCCAGTGTGGATTACTAGACTTACACAGTTAGCAATTTTTGCCATATGGCAAAACTTCTTGTTGAAGAGTTCGGGCCTTATAAACTCTCCTGTATGCAATTTCCCAGCAATCAATGGAAGACAAGCTTTGATAAGCTGGTAGGCGGAAGCCTACTAGCAGCACTACCCCTTAAACCATCTCACCCGGCAACAATAACCACCTGTTCCTTAAAGCACAGGTATCTGTTGTAAAGACAACAGACCCTCGCGAGGCTCCCTGAAAAAACCATACACCAAACAATTATCAGGAAGGGGAAGTTCCTGCGTTTGAGGTTTCAACCACAGCCAGAACATTCCAGCCAAGGTAAGCACCTCAACCATGATCAGCCCGGGTTGAACTGCAAGAAGAACCACCCAGGGGCAATTCTGATCCCCGTTCTGCCAATTTATACCCATGGTAAGGGTTTCGGAAGCCAACACAACATAAGTCATGCGGCTTCCTAGAGTTTTATTTGCTACAACAAACGAGAGTCTCTTTCCCCTCTTTACCTGAAATACAGACTGCCCTGGTTAAGAATACGCCAAGGCAAAACCTGTTCCCCTCGGGAGGCACTTGTGTGGTGGAAGTCGTTGGAGAAACCCACTTACTGTAAATCGTGATAGCGCGTACTTCTGCATAGTGATTCTGGCACTACACCATCGAAAACACTTTTCACTATACTGGTTGCCCGGCTGATCTCATGGTGAAAGAAATAGCCATAAGTTCGGCTATCAGGCTTCCAGCAGAGCGTGGAAGGATGCGACATATAGACATGCCTCAATAATAGGAAAATAGTGAACCTTCCGGAGAATATTGATTACTGCTGTCGGCTCTACTACCCGATAGGAGATTTTTCCCATTTGAATTATTTATTGTATCTTCTAAAAGAACTAACATAACTACGTGTACGCCGACTTAAACAGATAGATATTTAAACAGCAAGTTTTAACTTCATGTTTCAACTGCGTTTGGAGTTAGGTGATATTATCGCAGGTGTGGACACTAAGTTAAGATCGGCCAGACCGCTGGACCAATCTTCCTGAAATTTTCATAGCAATTGACTGGAACACTGGAATGAATTATAGGCTACTTTTTTCAACCACGCCTTATTTTTTGCTCCCTATTTTAAACTATGTTATTTCTTTAACAAAATTGTTAATAGATTTTTTAATATAAATGTGCATAACTTCTCCATTTTTTTACCCAATTTCAAAATTTTTATTGTGCATATGCAAAACGACTAAAGGGCATAATAAACCATACAAACTGCTTGCCAAACATGTCAAAGTTTTAGGTTCGTACAAACATTTTTGTTCCTTTGTGGCACCCCCAGTTAGTTTGTACAAATATTTGAAGCATGTTTGCACGAAAACATTGTGAATGTGTGTGTAAATTTTGTCATTTCAATGAAATTTTTCCAGTGAGGTGGTGGAAGAAGAAGCATACATAGTGAATGAAATGTTTTTTTGTAACAATGTTTAGAATAGCGTAAAAGTTTACTTTTATTGTGGAAATTAGAAAAATACAGATTAAAAAACAGATTATCAAGAAATCGTGGGTAAAACAATTTTTATCTTGCAAACTTCATATGGCGAGCAAATTGCCGCCATATGAAGGCCATCTATTATCACAGAAAATAAAGAAAGAGTGATTAATTTGTATTTGTATGTGTGATTAAATTACATTTGCATGTGTTGTATTTGTATGGTTTGGGTGCAAGTGGAAAGCGTGTGTTTGACAAGCAATTTGCGTAGTTTATTTGGCCCTTAAGATTATTTTGGAGGGATGAAGTTATCGCTAATTCCCACCACAATAATTGATTGTCAAATAACTTCATCATATATGGAGCAATTTTCAAAATTTCTTTTGTATATTGAAAAGGTCAATAATTTGTTTTCCTTTTTTCGGAAAAATGGTGGCGGGATCGTCCTTCCTAAAATTAATTATCAAATAGCTTAGTCATTTGGGGACCAATTTTAAAAAATTCTTTTTTCATATATAAAAATATCCACAAAACTGCGTTATTTAAAACTGAAGGTGGCGGAGATTGTCGCAATACGACCGCCTTAAAAATTCATTATCAAAAAACTCCGATATTTGTGGAACAATTTTTAAAATTATTTTTGGATGCAGAAAACCTGTATTAATTTTTTTGGAAAAAGGAAATTGCCAGCTCCAATAATTGATTATCAAACAACTTCTTCAAATGTGGTCCAATTTCGAAAATTCCTTCTGCATTTGGAAAAGTTCCAAAAAAATTTGTTATTGAAAGGCGGGTCAGAATGAGGATAAAATTGCTAATGGATTTTATTGTTAAGTTACGTGTTTTCGGAGAACGTGATGCTGGATATATTTTATGGAATGGCAGAAACGTGGAATGCCTCATTTCCACATTCGGATATAGTTGACAAAATTAAGCCAGATAAAAGAGATGAAATTACTTCAGCAGAAATTCCTGATACTAACATTAATCCACACGTACATGAAATTGTTGTTAAAAACATGCTCAATGGTATTAAATGTACATAACAATGAAATTGATGTTGACAATTATTTGATAGTGCTATATTACCCACTGCTTTCAAAAAGGTACAAACCGCATATTAATGTCGAGTATTATAATTTCGTCCAATCAACTAAGTAAATCTGCAAATACGTAACCAAACGATGAAATTACACAATATTAAATTATACATTAGCAGCAATGAATATCCATCTGTTCGCCTTAGTATTAAGATTTGAATACTTATTGTTAGTTACCTTTTTGAAGATTCAATACATAAATAAATGCGCAAAAAAGCATCGAAAATGGACAGCATGTTTGTTTTACGGAAGTTAATGCATAAAAAGGGCTGCGATGGCATCAGCTACAACGTAAGCTTCCTTTTTTGATACATTCAAACGTTGCTCAAATTCTAACATATAAATGTGTGCCAAAAGCTAAATTTATTAGAAAACGATTCACAACGCAATTGTATCAATATCTAATCATCTAGAGAAAGAAGAGTATTATTTGCTATCATATTGGTAACTTGCTTTCCATTCGAAACAAATCAACTTTGAAATACATATGAAGCACAATCGAAAGATTGCAACAACATAACAATTGAATTTTCACATGAAACTTGTAATGAGGCATTGATTCTAATAGAATATAAATAACCCACAAAACACTCTCCAAAGTTGTTGTTAGGACAAACCTTTTCAAGCAGGCGATGATGGTCTGAGCAAGATCTACAACGAGAAAGCAATTGCAACCCACACGACTTAGAACTATTTATGGCTGAAAATCTACCACATTTACAGCAGGTGCAATTATCGGCATACGGATGGGGCAGAATTTTTTTTTATAATTTCGTTAATATTGGCTAAAGGTTCAATCACAAAATAATATTGCACTAGCCCTTGCATCGTCCGGCAGAGCAGCAATATTTTTGTATGGTGGCAGAACAGCGTATTTGGCACTTAAATTACCTCTAACGCCACAATTCACGAACACATGCAATATTAAAAAAACATTGGAAAGAAAGAAAAGTGTTGCAAATTTGTAAGATCATAGTATAGGATAAATGTACTATGACCTACAAAAATTTTTAGAGACCTTGACGAAAATTGTCTGCAGGTCCACTGATGATGAGCTTAGTGCGTGTCTCAAATCCCATCTGCTTTGGCGTATTGAAATTAACAACAAATAAGCGAGCTGTAATATGATGCACAAACTGCATTATTTTTACATCGAACTTTTGTAATATGACACAACGGATTGAAGAGTTACTTAATTGTCTATTTCCAAATGTCGAACGCAGTTTCAAAAATGGAAAAATGGAGTGGTTACATGAGCAAGCGTCACTTCCTATCAAAAACAAAGATGTCAATTCAATAAATAATAGAATTTCAAATAAAATTAGCGAATCTACACTGTGATAAGAGAAGAAGATGCTGTCAATTATCCTTTTGAGTTTTTTCACTTTCTTGATATTTCAGAACTTCCACCATATGTGCTGCAACTCAAAATTGGGAGAACCAATTATTCTACTGCGCATCAGCGATCCACTATAACTTTGCAATGGCACTCGATGTTGTGGAGGTGGCAGCCCAGAAATGAGAAGTTCGATTTGTACTAAACATTTATTTTATCTCTTTTAACTGTATATGTATTTATTGTAGTTAGTTGCATATATATTTGTAACTTTAAATGTATTTATGGTTATATACTACTTTTATAAAAAAGATGGCTGAACGTTAACGGTTTGGGTCTGACAAATTATCTTGCTTAGTTACAAAGTCAGTCTGTGTTGAGAACTCGAGCAAAAGACTAAAGAATAAACCCGCAAAAAGCCCATACAACGCGCACACAGCGCAGATACGGTTTCCAAACAGTTAACAAACAGCCTAAATAATTAGATTGTTTTAATAAATTTATATGTTAATATTAACTGTCGGGTTTTATTGTGGAAGTTCATTCTAGCTTAGAACACAGACTCAAGTCGTGGCAACCAGCCACGCAACATCTTTATTCTTTATTTGCATCGTTGTTCTGTGTAGCATCGTATTCTCTAGTGCCCAGACGGTTGCTGTCGTTGAGTGTACGTGTTATTTGTGAAATTTGTCCACGCCGGCTAAATGTCTCAGACTACTCCAAGAAGCAGTGAGAGAAAAAACAAAGGAGTACCTCCAATCAAGTTAAGCTGCTTTGAAATAGATATGGGAGGTATAAAACGCACACCGCCACGAAAGGAACAAATTGCAGAGAAAACCGGGGAAGAATTGCCTGGGAATTCAATAAAAGTTGACCGCCGTAACGATAAAGATTCAGAAGTGCAGTCTAAAGATATCGGTAAGAAAATCAACGACATGCAAGTTGAATTTAACAGGCAGCTGAAAGAAATGCAGGCATTAATAATGTCAAATAATGAGCAGGTGCAAAAGAACATAAAGGAAATTAAAGACCAATTTAGTTCCCAGTCGATTCAATTGCCGCCCGCCGTGCCATCGGTAGACGTACCGCCATTATCGACAACAATTATGCCTTCAACAGTATTGCCGACAACAAATGTGCCGCCGTCATCATCGACAACATCTTTACCGCCGTCAGCACTACTGGCATCGACTTTAACATCACCATCGGTTAATATTTATACCGCCAACGAAATTGCTGAAAAACGAAAGATTAATTCCTCCGCTACACTGCCTATTTCTGCTGCCATGCCATATTCTGCCGCCACGCAAATTGGTGCCTTTAAGCAAAGCTCTGCTGCCACGCAAATTGCTGCTGTTAAGCAAAATTCTACTGCCATTCAAAATTTGGCCACCACGCAATATTCTGCTGCCGTGCAACGTGGTGGTGATGGGCAATATCCTGCTGCTGTGCAACATGCCGCTGTTGCGCAAGACATTGCTGCCGTGCAATATACTGCTGCCATGCAATTACCTGCTGCCGTGCAAAATTCTGCTGCCGTGCAAAATTCTGCTGCCGTGCAACGTGGTGGTGATGGGCAATATCCTGCTGCTGTGCAACATGCCGCTGTTGCGCAAGACATTGCTGCCGTGCAATATACTGCTGCCATGCAATTGCCTGCTGCCGTGCAAAATTCTGCTGCCGTGCATTATCCTGCTGCCGTGCAAAATTCTGCTGCCGTGCAATATGCTGCTGCCATGCCATACCCTGCTGCCGCGCAAAATCCTGCTGCCGTGCAACATGCCGCTGTTGTAGAAAATATTGCTGCCACGCAATATCCTGCTGTCATGCAACGTTCTGCTGCCATGCAGTATTCTGTAGCTAAACAGCAACAACCTGTCGCCACACATTGTTCTGCTGCCATGCCATATGTATCTTCGGCTGCCGGTACGCAACAGTCGAATAGAACACCGGACTTCGCTACCAGGCAAATGCCGAATAATAACTCATTGCCGCCTAGAGAACATTATTTAAATAGAGATAGGGAAGTCCAAAACGTTCAAAATAAGAAAATTTACCCACTTCCGTCTTTTTCAGGTCAGCCAGAAGAATGGCAAACATTTTTTGAAGCCTTTGAGAGCACAACTAGAGAATTTCAATATTCTAATTTGCATAATATTATGCGAATTCGAGACGCTTTGGTTGGTCGGGCTAGAGACACAGTGGAAGCTCTATTATCGAATTCTGCCAATGTAGCTGCAATTATAGAAACATTGGAGCAAAATTATGGAAGACCCGAGCAGCTAATTAAAAGTCAGATTGAGAAGGTTCGAACCATTTGGCCTGTCGCTGAAGGCGATTTAGAAAGCCTTATTGTTTTTGCCAACAAAATAACAAATATGTCGACGTTCCTTCAGAATGCCAAAGGTGCACACCATTTGTCGAACCCAATGTTACTAAATGAGCTTGTTGTTAAGCTGCCAGTTGGGCTTCAAATGCAGTGGGCTGAAAAGTGCCTTAGCCTTGACGCAGCACCAACAATAGTTAGATTTAGTCAATGGTTGAATGCACTGCGACAAATCGCTAGTACTGTCACCGATTCAATGTCAACAACACGTATCGGTGCAGACGCAACCAGAAAGCCACAAACAAAACCTGCAACATCAGGAGGCCGCAGAAGGGTGAACGTGAGCGTTGGCTCACAACAATGTATTTTGTGTAAAGATCGCTGTGATTCCATGGAGCAATGTCACACCTTTCTCAAAATGCCGGTAGATAGTCGTTGGAAGAAAGTAAAGAGTTTAAGGTTATGTTTTTCGTGTCTCAAGGCTGGTCATAGATCAATTAAGTGTGTCGCAAAAAATAAATGTAGCGTGAACGGTTGTAACAAACGGCATCATCACCTTCTTCATGATCAACAAAAAGAAGCTACTTCGCAGGATAAGTTGGACAACAATTTAGTGCCATTATCGTCTACAAATAAAACACATAATGCCAATAGAATCTGTCATTTAAACGACTTGGGCCACAATGGAACAAGCGTGTTGTTTAAAATTATTCCTGTAAAGTTATATGGGCCATCAAAAGATATTACAATTCACGCATTTGTTGATGATGGTTCTGATACAACTATCCTCGACGCAAAAGCTGCTCAAGAGATTGGAATTTCTGGTGAAAGGACCAAACTAGAAGTGCAATGGTTTACGCAAAGTGTTAACTCGGAACCGTGCGAAATAGTTGATGTAACAATTAGTGGGGTACACCAAGGAGCCGAAAAATACAACATTTCAAAGGTATTTACCTCAAATAATTTATCACTTCCTTATCAAAGCTTTTGCCGCAGTAGCTACGAAAATGAGCATATAAGAAATTTGCCAATCGTGAATTATGAACACGTTCAGCCCAAAATGATAATAAGTTTGGCACACGCCTTTTTAATAGTGCCGCTAGAAGTATTACATATGTCCACTATTGTCGGTCCTGCCGCCGTAAAGACTCGTCTAGGCTGGATGGCGTATGGTCTAGACAACAAAGGCGGAAATAATCAACAGCGACATTCTTTGCACTTAAAAAGAGCGGACGAGAACGAAAAATTAGAAAAATTGTTGACTTCCTATTTCGGCTTAGAAACATTTGGTGTCAAACTCAGTAATAAAATTAAAATTTCTAAAGACGATTCGAGAGCGCTGGGTATTTTAAATAAATCAACGAAAAAGGTTGGGGACCGTTTCGTAACGCCACTATTGTGGAAAGATAATTTCAAAGGGTTTCCAGAAAGTTTCGATATGGCATATAAGCGACTTCAGGGTGTAGAAAGAAAAATGGCCCGTGATTCAAGCTATGCTCAACAGTACAAAGAGAAAATAAATAGTTACATAGACAAAAAATACGCGCGTCGGTTGAGTTTATGTGAAAGAGATAAACCATCGCTCAAATCTTTTTATTTGCCCCATTTTGCAATACATAACCCAAACAAAAATGGAATACGGTTAGTTTTCGATGCAGCGGCAGAAATTTGTAATATGTCCCTCAACAAAGCTCTTATGGCTGGCCCAGACCTCAATCAACCGCTTATAGCCATTTTATTTAAATTTCGCCAGGCCCCATTTGCTGTCTGTGGAGATATTGCCGAAATGTTTCACCAGATTGTTGTAGCAGAAGAGGACCAATCTTGCCTGAGATTTCTGTGGAGGGATGGTGATCCAAGTAGACCTGTTGAGGTTTATGTAATGCAGAGACTAATATTTGGAGCATCATGTTCTCCGACGATAGCCCAATTTGTTAAAAATACAAATGCAAAACAGTTTGAAAAGAGCTGCCCCAGAGCTGTTAAAGGCATTATAGAACGACATTACGTCGACGACTATGTCGATTGTTTTAATACTGAAGAGGAAGCTGTTAAGGTCACTAAAGAAATTATTGAGATACACAAGCATGCCGGCTTCGAAATGAGAAATATTGTATCCAATTCAGAGCTTGTGAATAAACATTTCGGGAATGCAGTTTGCCCTCAAAAGTCGATAACTTTGGAAAGGGATAGTGAACGTGTTCTTGGAATGAATTGGTCTACAAATTTCGACGTGTTTACATTCAGTTTGAAACTGCATCGTGTTCCACAATCAATATTGCGAATGGAAAAGGTTCCTACAAAACGCGAAATGTTAAGCGTAGTTATGTCCGTTTTTGATCCATTTGGTTTTTTGGGAAATTTTATGATATCGGTTAAATTATTAATGCAATCAACTTGGAAGTTAGGATTGCTGTGGGACCAAGAACTATATGGGAACGGTGGAGGATGTGGTTAAAAGAACTGCCACAAGTTCAAGAACTGAAAGTGCCACGGTGCTACTTTAAGTTTTTTGAGGTAAGAGAAATACAATTACATTTATTTGCCGACTCTAGCGAGGAAGCATTGGCCGTGGTAGCGTATTGGAGAGCCGAAATCGAGAATCAAGTCCAATTGTCATTTGTTTGTGCAAAAACTAGTAGTGCTCCTACGCGATATCATACAGTACCAAAACTTGAGCTGCAAGCGGCAACAATGGCCGTAAGACTAAAAAATTCAATTACGCAGTGTCATAATGTTCAAGTTGAAAAGTATTTTTTTTGGAGCGATTCAATAACAACAATTAGATGGATTCGAGGTGACCATACAAAGTATAAACAGTACGTGGCTAATAGAGTTGCAGAAATACTGGAGAGTAGCAGCGCTGCAGAATGGCATTGGTGTCCAGGCAAGCATAATCCAGCTGATGATGGAACAAGATCAAAATTTCCTCCACGATATGATCCTAAAAGTATATGGATAACAGGTCCGCCGTTTCTGCTAAAACCACAAGATCAATGGCCAAATGACGCTGAAGTGAACCAAGTTTCTGACCAATGCAATGATGAGCTAAGAGCTAATAGGAAAATCATAGTGGTTAAACAAGTGAGTACTATTGAGAAAGTTATTAATCATTTTTCGAATTACCGTAGACTCAAGCGATGTATAAGTTGGGTTCTACGCTATATTGCTAATCTCTTGCGGAAGACGAGACATGAAGATTTGAAAAAGGGGGAACTTTCCAATGAGGAGGAAGAGAAAGCCGAAAAGTGGCTTTCCGGTTACGCCCAAAGAACTGCATTTATCAATGATTATGCTGCTCTTGAACGAAAAAGTACAATTTCAAAATCTAGCGAACTGATACAACTCAATCCTTATATAGATGCCGAAGGTCTCATACGAGCTAGTGGTCGGATACAGAATGCTGTTTTTAAATCTGTGGAATCATGCCAGCCCATTATTTTGCCCAAAAAGCATAGAATTACGCAGTTGCTTGTAAGCTGGTACCATAGTCGCTTTTGCCATATAAATAGAGCGACTGTAATAAATGAAATACGTCGTCGGTTTTGGATACCGTCAATACGAGAAGTTCTTAAAAAAGTTGAATACAGATGTCAATTTTGCAAGTTAAGGAAAGCTAAGCCGTTCCAGCCACAGATGAGCATTTTGCCAATTGACAGGGTCACGCCATTTGTTCGGCCTTTCTCATACACGGGAGTCGATTTTTTCGGGCCGCTGGTTGTTACAATTCGCCGAAGACACGAAAAACGTTGGGTCGCCCTTTTCACGTGCCTTTCCGTACGAGCAGTTCACCTTGAGCTAGCGACTGATCTGTCTACCGATGCTTTTATCATTTGTTTACGAAATTTTATAAATCGGCGTGGGGTGCCCGTACAAATTCGCAGCGACAACGGCACGAATTTCGTTGGTGTGGCAAAAGAGCTAAAGGTAGCAAACGATTTTTTCGATCACGACCGCATAATAACTCACTTGGCCCCACTGGGAGTGAAGTGGATATTTAATACACCTGCCAATCCCAGTGAAGGTGGCGCCTGGGAACGTCTAGTCCAATCTATAAAAAAGGCCCTATATGTAATGTTGAAGGAGCAGGCTCCTCGCATCGAAACTTTGTGGTGTTTGTTGCTTGAGGCAGAAAATATTGTGAACTCTCGCCCACTCACTCATTTGCCGGTTACGCCAGATGAACCGGAACCATTGACACCGAACCATTTTTTACTCGGATGCACTAATTCTACGCAAACACCAGCGTCATATGATCCAAAACTTAATTGTTTGCGTAAGCAGTGGCGAATAGCTCAAAATCTAAAAAACGGTTGGTGGCGGCAGTGGCTCCGAGAATATCTGCCTGAGCTTACCCGCCGTGTAAAATGGTGCTTGCCTACGAAATCCATATGCTTGGACAGCCTTGTTTTTGTATGTGACCCAAATCTACCCAGGTCATCGTGGTGTCGCGGTAGAGTCGTTGAGCTCTTTAAAGGAAAAGATGGTATTGTTCGTTCGGCAAATGTACGAACCAGCAGTGGTTTCTTAAAAAGACCAGTTTCCAAGTTAGCGGTGTTGGACGTGTGTGAATCTAGTGGTGAGGCCTCACTACCTGTATCGGCTCACGGGGGTGGGGATGTTGTGGAGGTGGCAACCCAGAAATGAGAAGTTCGATTTGTACTAAACATTTATTTTATCTCTTTTAACTGTATATGTATTTATTGTAGTTAGTTGCATATATATTTGTAACTTTAAATGTATTTATGGTTATATACTACTTTTATAAAAAAGATGGCTGAACGTTAACGGTTTGGGTCTGACAAATTATCTTGCTTAGTTACAAAGTCAGTCTGTGTTGAGAACTCGAGCAAAAGACTAAAGAATAAACCCGCAAAAAGCCCATACAACGCGCACACAGCGCAGATACGGTTTCCAAACAGTTAACAAACAGCCTAAATAATTAGATTGTTTTAATAAATTTATATGTTAATATTAACTGTCGGGTTTTATTGTGGAAGTTCATTCTAGCTTAGAACACAGACTCAAGTCGTGGCAACCAGCCACGCAACACTCGACTTGCAGTAAAAAACCTGCGACACAACTTAATCGAAGGGATCATAGCCCCCCGTCTAGATTAGCAATAAATATCTTCACAATAAACCAATAACGCCGGCAGAACAACGGTATAAAATTGCTTATTGCTTAGCTGATGTCAAAGGTATGGGAACACGCATTTATGACAACTCATAATTACAATGAAACCGAACAGGAAACTTCAACGCAAAAAGCAAAATTTTATTGCAAAGAAATGTGGTAAAGTAGAAGCAAAATTAAACTTAAAATTTCATTTTATCTACTTTTAAGAATTATCATATTTTTTGATATTTTAGCCCTTGCATTTTTTTCCTATCCAGTCTCTTGTACTCTGGACTTTTAAAGTCCTAAAGACAAAAAAAACTGTTTGTACAGCGTAATTACTTAAAAAAAAACACCCTCAATGCACTAATTCATTAAAAAAAACACTTTATTTTAAGTAATAAGAATTAAATTAATAATTTTGCAAAAGAAAAATTTACTAACATTATTCACAAGCAGAATGTTTCAAAAATTCTTTGATGTTAAACTCATATGACAATAAGTTTAGACGTTTTGTGTCTGCAATAATTGTTAACGAAAATTCATTGACAATTATTGCAGCAATAATTGCGACCGCTAGCAATAACCTATCGTCTTCACATAGCAATAATTATTGCGGCAATTGTCAAATTTAATTGCGTCCATAAAATTTGCGATGTGTAGACCGCAAGTTGCTATAGGTAGCAATGATTGCTCCACTGATTGCTTGAGCAATTATTGCCAAACAATGAGCCATGGTGCAATTATTAGGTGGCAGCATAAGTGTTGTTGTACTACATACATAATATTTTGTTTGTGTAAAAATTCCGGACGCTGTCAAAAACATATTTACAAAACAGAAGAAAATGAAGAAAGAAACGTTTATACATAAAAAAATGAACAAAGAATATTAATATAATTTTTTTTATAAATTGTTTTCAACACATTTTAAGCGATTAAAATACTTTTGAAAACTTTTTTATTGTGTTTCTTGCCATTTTTCAAACTGTTTAAAATATTTTTATTTTTTCACCCACAATTTTTGACACCCACAATTTTATGAAATAAAAAATTATCACCTGCGCTAGTGATGCCACCTGGTTAATTGCACCATGCAATAAGCTGTCAGTTATTGTAATTTGGTATACAAATATAACAAACACAGTGCTGTGCATACAACAAACACAGTGTTGTTCATACAACGCCACCTAGAGCAATTAGCAATCGCTATACTGTTATTCTGCCAACGTTTTTGCTTGAGCTTAGCAATAAAAATTGCTATGTGGAGACGCGAGGTAAGCTTTCTTCACTGGCAATAACACAATTTTGACGTTTGCTGCAATAAATAATAACATATTTATTGCTAATCTAGACGGGGGGTTGTAAAGAGCAAAAATAAAGGTACAAATTTGCTATTGCCAAGAATTCCAATGATTCCATTTGATTTCAAACGATTGCAATTTTTTGTTCGTTTAGTGTTTGCAATGACAATTATTGAAGTTCAAGGTCAATCCGTGCAAGTTTGTGGCTTGAATTTGTCAAGTCCATGTTTCTCCCACAGACTGCTTTACGTTGCATATTCTCATGTAGGGAAAACTAAAGACTTACACCCAATTTTCACGATGATTTTTTCAAACGTCTTTAAGTCATGTCTTTCATATTTGTGGGAAAATTTGATGGAAATGAAAGAGGGGCAAACAAAAAGACACGAACTCTGTTTTTCGTATTTTTTTCCTAGTTCCTTTTGTTATCATTTGTAATATTGTTATTATTTTTCATTTACCTTTGTTCGGCAAGATGACTACATCGATACTAACAAAAGGATAAAAAGAGATAAACGATACTATTTTGCAACTACAATTGAAAAAAAGACATGTCTTAAAAAATCATGATGAAAATGTAACATGATTTTGGTAGCAGCTTTAAAATAAAATAAAAAACAAACATGTCTTTAAAAGTCGTCGTGAAAATTGGGTTTTATTTGCTTATGTTTCGTATAGGCAAACTAAAATAATTGTATATCACAGCGCGCTATAATGGTTAGCAAAATCATCATCAATATACCTAGCTAATAAAATATTTTTTAAACTATATAAGCACTTTTTATTTCATTGTTATTATGGGGTAACAACGCACACCGGGTTAAGCTAGTTTTATTATAAATATAATATAAATTATAAAATTTTTATTATATTATTATCTATTTATTGCAAACATGATATTTTATATTTATAATAGATAAAGTAAATTTAATATTTTAAAGCAATAAGTATATGGATTGCACAAAATGCAGTTACTTCTTTACGTTTTTAAATCACTGCACAACATTGGTTACCATACTATAACATTTCGAAGAAATCAAACGTTGTTAAATACAAGAAATAATATTAATCTTAGAACAGTGAGATGTCGTTTAGAAACTACCAAGCAACGAGTAGAATACATGGGTGGTTTTGAATTCAACAGACTTCCTACAGACATTAAAACCATTGAACAAATTTCAGTTTTTAAACATAAAACAAAAGAATATTTACTTCAAAATTTGGAAATGCTTCTGTAATAAATTTTTATAAAGCTTTTGTTATAAATTTTTCGGAACTATTAATTTTTTTTTTTCTCTTTTTTATTTTATGCCCTACATAGTATACAATATAAAAATATTATATTAGCAAATTCAGCTATTTATTACAATTCAATTTTTTTTTTTCTTTTTTTACTTACTTTTTGTATCATATATTATTGTATGAATTAATGTACATACATATTACTTTGCCAACTTGCCTCAAAAATGTCCAAGTGACGCTGAGGCCTCAATTATTTTTTGATGTGTGTAAATACGTATATACAAATAAATAAATAAAAAAAAAAAAAAAAGTTTTCTTTGTTACAAGGGGCAAAGTAGCCAATATGGCAACTTCAAAATATTGCATTATATATATACCTAAAGAATAAGTTAATGATGAAACAGAATACGTCCGCAACTTCAAGCAAAATCGACTCTCAGAGAAAACAGGCACATAATTGAAACGACGGCTGTAACTTCACAAACTGTCATTTAATCTTCTTTTTTGTTAGGTAAAAAAAGCTTTTTCTTTTATTTTAATTTTTCCTCACAGTAAAGCTTTTGAAGCTTTGGTTTTGTTTACAAAATGTATGAAATTTACTAAAAGTGTGGTAATATTGTTGAAAGCTTTTCTGCTTCAAAGTGAGAGCATAAGAAAAATCGCTGCCAAAATAAAATAGATTCTATTTTACGACCGCATTCTCTGGCGTTATTTTATGCCATATTGTATGGGGAAAAACGTCATGCCCTAGTTCTGTTTCATCATTTAGAGTTAAGAAGAAACTGTTGTAAGAAGCACATGGCAATTTAATAAAAAAGAAATTACAAAAACCTGCTATTTGATTTACTCAACTAATTATCTTGAAACATTCTTTGTTTCTATTTTCCTAATTGACATTATTTTATTATTGTTATTAGTATATTTGACATGTAAGTATATCTTTACGTTTTCGTACTAATAAAACCAATCGGGGCGAAATTTTTAAATTTATGTACATATGTCCAATACAAAATACGTATTCCATACCAAAGAACATAAGCTCGAATATATTTTTGCTGTTATTCTGCCGACGTTATTGCCTATGTTCGAAAATAAATATTGCGAGTGGAGACGTGCAGTTAAACATGAAACGCCGCTAAGACATACTGTTAAAACATAGGTGTAACGATTGTTACATAATGGAGCATCCATATGTCTTGATTTTTCATTGTTTCAACTCCGTCAACAAAAGCACATCATGACTTTTTATGTCTGTTTTTATAGTTTGTGGAAAAAAATATGTTTTTATTGCAAAATTTGCGATCTAAAATAAGAATTTGATTTTTTTTTTTTGCAATGTTTTTTAATTTGAAACAATTTTTACTTTTGTCATATTAAAGTGTCATTTTCTGTTAAGACAGAGCTTTTAAAACAGACATCTTAACAGCCGTGTCAAGACGGTAAGAAAACAGTAACATTTGCCGTCTACACCTGACAATAAAGGCCTAACCATAATGTGAATAAACCAAGGCGAATTCATTACCAGGTGAACTTAACAGCACAGGTGATTATTTTTTGCTTCTCACGTTTTTTCCAATGAGACTGTCAAATTTTGTTTCTTTTGTTTACAAACTTTTTCGCGCCATTTTAATCTGAAGTTTTTTTGCATGATTTAGTGCAATTTCAAGAAATTTGTGTGAATTTAAAAGTGAAAAACGAATATAATCTGTGATTTTAATTACAAACAATTATAAAAGCTTATATTTAACGTTTATATAAAATGTTTTCTCTGCTGAGCAATCTTAGGCGAATTTAGATTATGACATTCACGATATGTTTTACAATAACAAAATACATAGTACTGAATTCGCCACTTTAAGCAACTGTGCGAATACATGTAATCAAATGTGTATAACTATATTGTACTTAATGAAACTTTTCGTTAAGTTTCGTCTAATGTCAGTTGCTTAAGTCCCCTTTCACAGTTGAGAAATTGATGGGCAGACCTACGAAGTTTGTAGGCGATGTATTTAAGAGGAAGAGTGTGCGGAAAACCTCTACTGTACTGGACATTTTAAGACATTTTTCGTTTGAAGTTGCCTCTCTTCGCATTTTTTCATGTTTTCGCTTCATATTATTATTCTCATATCAACACCAACTTCACTAGGTTTGACAGGCTGCCAGCTATTATAAAGCCAGCCCACTTGGGTCCAGTTAGGTCCCGTTGTGTTGCCTGGATATGATATGTATCTCAGTAGATCTACATATCACTGGCTTAGAACCAACCCAGGGATCGGATAAAGGAGTCCAATCCACTTACATCGCATTCCGATACCTCCGTCAAATCATGCAGCATCGGTCTGCTGGAAACTGACAGAGGAAGTGCTCAACGCTCTCTTCTTCCTCCTCGTCTCTACAACTTCTACAGAAGTCATTAAATGGAAGATTTATCCTCCTTGCCTGCGTCCCTTTGTGGCAAATATCCCGTCAGAACCGCCACAGCAGAACGCAACCTCCGTCGGGGCAAGCCCCTAAGGATAATAGTCCTCCTGTTATCATATCTGGGCCATGTCAGCCTTGATATTCGACAGGTACCCTCATTAGACCATCTGTCTTGAGCGGTCTGAAAAAGTTGACGCTGTACTTGTTTCTTACAGCTCGCAAGCGGAATTCCAACGATCCCATCAATATCTCTTTGTTGTAGCTGGACACCGGCCTTTGCCAGTTCATCCGCTACTAGATTTCCGGACACTTCACTGTGCCCTCGTACCCAGATAAGCTTCAGCTTCGAATGTCTCGCTATATCGTTTAGAGATATCTGGCATTCACGAACCAACCTGGATGTCATATAGACTCCAGCTAGTGCATACAACGCAGCCTTACTATCAGTACAAATTCGGATATCATTCTGTAGTACCTTAACCAGTTAGCTGCCCTCATAATGGCCGTAATTTCGGCCTGCGCTACGCTACACTCATTTTGCTGCCTAAAACTCCACCACACAAGCGCCCCATGTGTTAGAATGGGCTTTACAACCGTGCTGAAAAGCCAGTAGGAGTTCCTAGGATTTATTCCCCAGGTCTTTCCAATGGCCTTTCTGCACAAGAACAAACACACTAGATGTGCTTAAAAAACAACAACAGCAAAAAAGAAAGAAAAGAGAAACGAAAAATTTCTGTCTGTCTATTAATTTCGCAACTCTAAAAGGCTTCGGCAAGTTCAAAGCAGAATGAGAAAAATTTCTGTCTTTCAATTTCCAAACCCTAAAAGCATCTTCTGTATCATTTGTTTTCAGAAGTTTGTGTGTGTGTTTACAAAAATTATTAAAATAAAGAAAAATTGAAACAAATACATTTGTATTTAATTTAATAGGAACATGTTTTAGCTTTTTTCAATTTTTAATTACACAAGTTACTAAAAAATTGTTTTTACTTTTTGTTTGGAAATTATTGCATACAAATACTTTGTTGTCATTTTTAGTACTTTTTTATATAATCTACACAATTATTACCAAGTTGTGCAACAATGGGTTTAAAATCATTAAATGCAGTCTACCCCTAACTTCAAACGCAGTTAAAACATGAAGTTAAAACTTGCTGTTTAAATATCTATCTGTTTAAGTCGGCGTACACGTAGTGATGTTAGGCCCAGTTTTTGAGTTCATATTTAAATGTTATCTAGCTTTAAGTTCTATTTAAATACGAAAATCGGGTTTTCACCACAAATTTGGACTAAACTTAAATGCCCAAACTCCTTCATTTAAGTTTTATATAAGTTTGTCTCATTTGCCATATGGTTTTTGTGTGCTTGCATTTGTATTAGTGCAAAAAAGGTAAACAAAACATACATACTAGCTATTGCGTGTAGAATATATTTGAAAATTAGTTGCTAATTTTGCACTAAATAGCAGCACAATATGAAAATTAATTAAAACTAATACCGCATGATATAAAATTATTAAGTTTTTCTACGCCGTTAATAAATTTAGTATTTTTCTTTAAGATTTTTTTATTCTTCCACTATCAGCTGTTCTATGGAACACTTTCCGTAATATTTGGAATTTAAGTAACGCTGCCACACTTTTATCGCATTTAAATAAGAACAATTATTTAAGACTGATAAACTGAACTTGCATTTAAATAAAACTTAAATTTAAATGAAAATTAACTAATTTTGTATTTAAATATGCAGTCAAAAACTGGTCCTTAGAGTTATAACTTCTCATAGTAAAAAAATAAAAATGGTGAAAAACAACTACAAATAGCAGGCTGTTGTCAATTTAATAGCCTATTTACACCAAAGCGAAATCTGCTCATTCGAGATTTCAAGCCAAATCTAGTAGATTTTGCGGAGATTTCCCATACAAAATGAAATCTACTTTACGAGTAGATTTCGGTGAAATCTCCTGAAATCTACTTAGTACCAAGTGATGCAACCGTGATTTTGTTCTAAAAGTACCTAAAAGTACTACGCTACAACAAAAATTGCACTATAATGTGGTGTACGCATACAAAAATACACACTTTAATGCTGGTGTATTCAGTCTCTGATGATATTGTATTGTCAAACCCGCATGCATAAATTATTTTTGAGCAAATGAAATCTTGCTAGATGTCAAAAAACGGTGGTGTAAACGATATAGATTTCGTTGTAGATTTCAATTCAAATCTACTAGATTTTGAGTTGGTGTAAATGCGCTATAAGTTATAACAGAGTTTCCAAATGAAATGTTTTATAGCCTATTTACACCAAAGCGAAATCTGCTCATTTGAGATTTCAAGCCAAATCTAGCAAATTTTGAGAAGATTTCACATACAAAATGAAATCTACTTTATGACTAGATTTCGACGAAATCTCCTGAAATCTACTCAGTACTAAGCGATGCAACTGTGATTTCTTGCAAAAAGTACTTAAAAATACTACTCTGCAACAAAAATTGCACTATAATGTGGTGTATGCAGTCTCTGGGCACAAAAAATATACACTTTAATGCCGGTGTATTCAGTCTCTGATAATATTGTATTGTCAAACCCGCATGCATAAATTATTTTTTAGCAAATGAAATCTTGCTAGATGTCAAAAAACGGTGGTGTAAACGATATAGATTTCGTTGTAGATTTCAATTCAAATCTACTAGATTTTGAGTTGGTGTAAATGCGCTATTAACAACTAAGTTGTAACTGTAACCAAACTTCAACATGAGCGGTCCACATTTAACTTGAAGTTAGCGTTAAAGTTAGTGTTTTCATGTCAGGTGGAGACCGCACTTTAAGTTCATATAAATACATTATGGCCAATTAAAAATCGTTTTTTATTCACATATGCATTTGACAGGCTTTTCGTTTAATTTTGGCAAAAGCTTAAGCCAATCTATGCACTCTATGGTTCGGCCTTAACAGTATTTTGCTGTTCCTGTTGAGGCCTAATCAAACTTTAGTGAATGGTAAACTTTTTACAGAGTTGATAAAAAAAAGTACTATTTTTTGTTTAGATACAAAAAAAACATTAGTGATGCCAAATGCATTTCCTGTACTGAAAACGCTAATATTTAAAAACACATGTTTCTTATATATTTATGTGAAACATACCAATATGATTCACACATATTGAACGCGAAGAAAATCAAATAAAATAACTAAAAACTAGTTCAACTAAAAATAAATTGAAAACAAAGTCAGAAAATAAAGATATGCAACAATTAAACTTTTTACAACATGATATAGTTCTGAATATAATACTTTTATGAATGCGAGCACTGTTCTTAGCAAAATTTTTAGAAATTTGTTTCGTAAAATAATCTTCCAAATTTCTTGAGCCATCAAAATACTTATGCAGTGCAATAGTGTACCAATTGACAATTCTGTTTGTTTTCTTCTCGATGATTTTGTGTGATTTCTTCCACAAAATAAATGTTGTTTTTTTGGTGTAGGGTTTCTTGTAACTCTGTCACTACCTATTACAGCTGCCGTTAACTTATAAACGATTGTGATTTTCTCTGGGTATCTAAAAATTATTGCATACTATAGTGAATGGATGTGAATTAATGACATGTGTTCTTAAAATGGAAACATTTTTCCAACAATTATAACAAAGATACGCGCAAAATTATATGGATAATTAACTGCACATTTTGCTTTCCCCCTTATTACTTGAAGTAAAATCATTTTCAATTTTAAACCAATACTTCGATTACGCAAAAAATGCTTTCAAACTTGATTGTCGCTAATCAAAAGTTTGTTTTGATTAAAGGTATTTTGAATATAATATATGAATTTCCATTATAAATTTACCATTTTCTTTTGGACAAGATGAATTGGGTTATGAACGCATATCTCAAAAATTCATATTACAAATTCTTAAAGAGCAAGGCGAAGATAGTCATATTAAAACACTGTACCTAAATGAGCAACTAAGTGATCCTGATAAAATACAAAGTTTCCTCAAGGAAATCAATGATAAGCCGGTAGAGGAAGGCAAATTGTGGAATGTTATCCTACCAAACTTGTCAGATTTTTTGTCATACCAAAAAATTTCATTTATTTTTCGACTCCTTTTTAACTTAAAGAAATGTCACCATGTTAAACGTATTTTTCTTTGGATTTCTATACCACACCTGCATCATGATCATCCACAGTATGTTATGGCTGCTTTGGAATATATGTCGGACTTGGTACTACACTTTTTATCAACTAACGAATTTTCTCTACTGGTTTGCAAACCAGGTGGTGGAGTTTCTTTTAAATATTACACATATGAAAGAAAGAAAACTGAAATCAATGTACAAATAAAGAATACTGGCACAACAGTCTCACCAAACTCAAGTAGTGCAGATGATCAGAAAACAGAACAGTTGGGTACATTTAAAATTGAGCTGGACGAAGAAGAAATGGTGGCCAGAAATGCTATTAAAATGCCTTATGAAAAGTGAGCATTCTACTATTTCGAGCTTTTTTAAATTTTTCTTCGCTTTCAATCATATTTTTTTTTTTTTTTTTTAGAACAACCGAAGTTACTGAAAGCAACATAATTTATACGCCTGATGCTGCCGATGATTTTGATCAGGAAGATCCAGATGAAGATTTAAATATTTGAATAAACAATTCTTTGAACATTTTATTTCTGAAAAATATATTTTATGGTATCAATATATAGTTATTGCGGGAACAACAGTCCTAAGTAGATGCACTTGTATTATTATTTTAAAAAGTATCCACACAAAAGTTTTCTCATATCCATTGGTGAAAACTAACGTACATATGTTTAAATTTAGATGACCATTAATTGAGATCACCGAGCCCTTCTTGCACCTCTGCTTCTAAAATTGTTACGCCAATTTCTCGGATTCCTACTATTAGGACGATTGTAATGGCGGCCGCCACCATCGCCCCACGAAAAATCGTTAGTTGTCCAATTTTCTATTATTGGAGGATCGTCTAGCGGCTTTGAACAATGCTCCATAAATTCGGTATCATCCTCCGTGTAACGTAAAGCAAACTCTCGCTCACATTCTTCTAAGAACTCCAGGTCTTTATCTGTTAGACGATTTATTTTCCGATTAGGGTCAACCATTTTCACAAAAAGAAATTTCCAAGTTCAATTTAGCACCGTAAGCAATAAGTGTACTTTGCTTTTCATAATTTTCTACTTGTTAGCTATTTGTGTTTTATAAACATCGACGGTTTAATTCACAATAAGTAAACAGCTGTTAATAAACAAAGTGTTTACATTGTGCTAGCCCCCCTTGACTTTTTAATTGAAGTCCAAGGCACATATGTAACTTTATTTTGCTTCTTGACCATATGTATATAAGGGATTTATGCAAAGTTCGTATTTGGTCATGATACAAAAAACAGTGTAGCCGCTTCGCTACAACAATACAACAATAAAAAAAACAACAGGTATTTTGTTTGTGTAAAAAGGCGAATTCACACTTAAGCTGTCAAAAGTAGCTGATAAAGAACATGTACAAAATTTTAAATGGCGCCGAAAAGGTAAACAAAACTTGACAGCGAAAGTGCCGCCATATTAACCGAATTCGCCCGAATTCGCCAATGCATCCACCTAATAATGAATTCGCCTTGGTATTTGGTCATCAGTTGTTGGGTTCATGAGCTTTTCTTAGTCCAGCTCTTTTAACTGAAATATGTAAATAAAAATATATAAGTGAATAATAAACTGATGTTATAATGAACAGATGTTAAGAAGGAAACAACAAAACAAAATTATTATGAACGGATGAAAACAGCAATTATAAGCACAAAGAAGAGAATAAAATGGTTGCAAATATTATTTTTTTCCCCCGTAATATAATATAATTAGAAGCAAATTCAGATAGCAAAACGAGCTGGCAGAATGATTGGTTCCATGACACAAAAAACAAGGTAGCCGCTTCGCTACAACAATACAACAATAAAAAAAACAACAGGTATTTTGTTTGTGTAAAAAGGCGAATTCACACTTACGCTGTCAAGAGTAGTTGCTAAATACATGTACAAAAATTTAAATGGCGCCGAAAAAGGTAAACAAAACTTGACTGCGAAGGTGCCGCCATATTAACCGCAAGGCGAATTAATTATTAGGTGGATGCATCGGCGAATTCGGTTAATATGGCGGTACTTTCTCTGTCAAGTTTTGTTTACCTTTTTCGGCGCCATTTAAATTTTGGTACATGTTCTTTATCAACTACCTTTGACAGCTGAAGTGTGAATTCACCTTTTTACACAAACAAAATCCCTGTTGTTTGTTTTATTGTTGTACCGAAGCGGCTACCTTGTTTTTTGTATCATGGTTCGGTGAGCTTATTTAACTACTTATCAGTGTGCAGCATGGGCATAACAGTGCGACTTAAATTAACGCGTCAAGCATGTAAAAAGCATGTGACACATGCTTAAAACTTAATTAAATTTTATAGAAAAAAACTGAAAAGGTCTTTTAAACATAGAAAACTAGTAATAGGCCATTTACACCTAATATCCTATTTACACCAAAGCGAAATCTACTCATTCGAGATTTCAAGCCAAATCTAGTAGATTTTGAGAATATTTCCCATACAAAATGAAATCTACTTTATGAGTAGATTTCGACCAAGCGAATTAATTATTAGGTGGATGCATCGGCGAATTCAGGCGAATTCGATTAATATGGCGGCACTTTCGCTGTCAAGTTTTGTTTACCTTTTTCGGCGCCGTTTAAAATTTTTTACATGTTCGTTATCAACTACTTTCGACAGCTTAAGTGTGAATTCGCCTTTTTACACAAACAAAATACCTGTTGTTTTTTTTATTGTTGTATTGTTGTAGCGAAGCGGCTACCTTGTTTTTTGTGTCATGATTTCGACGAAATCTCCTGAAATCTACTCAGTACTAAGCGATGCATCTGCGATTTCTTGCAAAAAGTACTTAAAATTACTACGCTGCAACAAAAATTGCACTATAATGTGGTGTATGCAGTCTCTGGACACAAAAAATATACACTTTAATGCTGTGGCTGTGTTCTGTAACTTTGGCGAGAAGTTCTCGCGTCGAAAACTTGTGAAACAAATTATTCCATTGTTTCTCGAAAAGTGAGAAAAAACTGCGTATGTAACTGATATCGAAAACTATCCAAAGTGATTACATCGTTACTTTATAAATGTGTGAAAATATAGAACGAAGCCGACGTGCAATTTTAAAAATGAAAGCGCCAGCCACAATTAGTACCGGCGCCGACCAAAAATTACTAAAGTTAAGAAATTTTGCTCAACGGCGTCATATTATAACCGCCGGCTATTCTAGAAAATGTATGGTATGGCTCTAACGTTTACATTTTATTTACAAATACATACATACATACTTATGCACAAAATTTTGTAAAATTAAAAAACAATTGCAATTTGTGAATTCTGAAAAAAACATTTAAAAGTATTACAATATACTTTGTCCGGTGGGAAATTAAAATTGTAGAAATTTCAAACTTATATTACTTAAAACTTGTTGTGTGAAGGGTATAAAAATTAATTAAAAAGTTAAAAAAAAAAAATTCATTCTAAACTGTGTAAATATATATATCAAACTTAATATAACAACAAAATACGTATTTTTTCAGCATTATTATTCATTTAATGATGATTATTGTTATTTGAAATACTATCTCACAGCCTTTTTATTTGCGAGAAATATGACAGTTGAATGCGGGAAATTTTTTCGCAAAAGTTTTACAGACCCAGTTTTTCTGTAAAATGGCGAGTAATTTCATTACGTGACAGCTATTACTCACCAAAAAAAGTTATAGCTACAGTTTAGTGAGAAAAGCAGCTGTTTGTTCCAACTTTGTTTCATTTCAAACGTTTCAGTCGAAAAGTTTCTCGTGGCGAGAGTTACAGAACACAGCCACTGGTGTATTCAGTCTCTGATAATATTGTATTGTCAAACCCGCATGCATAAATTATTTTTGAGCAAATAAAATCTTGCTAGATGTCAAAAAACGGTGGTGTAAACGTTTAAGATTTTGTTGAAGATATTCATTAAAATTTACTAGATTTTGAGTAGATGTAAATGCCCTATAAAATTAGATTACAAATAGAAATAATTTTAGTGAAATAAATATTATGAAAAACTTTTTACAGATTTTAATTTCACTTTCCACAGATTTTAACCACAAAAAAACTTTTCTTCGCAATAAATAATTTTGGCGCGTGCAAAGAAAACAGCGATTAAAAACATACAAGAATATAAACCACTTTTGACAATTTGGCCGCACCAGATGAGTAACGGTTCGACTGACAAGGTTACCTTATTAAGAGTACCGTGGTATAATATAAAAGTATTAGGGCCATATCTAAAAAAAAATCTTACTTGAGTTTTAACGTATACGTTAGTTGCCAAACACATTAACATTACCATACATTTGTTAAAAAAGTTTATGCAAAAACAGTACGTTAACTATTAAATATTGTAAGGAATTTAATTGCTTTATTCTGGCAGTGCCGTTATGTTCAGTTGTAATTTTTTGAATAGTGATGCATGAAAACTAATATTCGAAAATCGATTAAAATAAATAAAAAAAAAAGAATTATTATTATCTTCAATCACACATTTTTGACAAACGTTTAATCGATTTAGCTTTTTAATAAATGACGAATGTACAATATTTGGTATTTTAATAAAATTCAGAAAAATTAACAGGATTACTTATACCTTAAACATTTGTATTATTCGAATACCGTTTTTCGTCGTATTCGTTTGATGGAAAGTGCATCACTAACATATTTCTTATTTATATTTCCTTTTCAAAATTATTATTTTCAATTCATATAAAATGTAAAGCTCTAATTTACTTATCTACCAAGCATAATCCATTGATTTTGTTAATATTTTCATTATAATTGTGAATTTAAAGAAAAATCATAGTCAACAAATCAAATGTCATTTTAACGTACAGTTAAAGTGGCTAATTTCAACTTTAAACATATGGTAAGCTAATAATTGTTTTTGGATAGAACATTAGGTAAATTTTCTTAACAAATGCTTACCAAGCTTTGTTAAGTTCTTTTGCATACGTCTAATAAATTTATTGATGGTTGAAATTCTACAACATTTACAAAAATAACATGCATTTATTTTTGAACTGCAATTGTTTGAGTTCGTAAACATTATACCATCATCAATAAATTCTCGGCGTGCTGGCAATGCAAATTTAAATATACACCTCTGATGTGATGAGAATACAGAGTTTTTTGAAATGGTTGTCGCAAAGCTATTGTTGAGCTTGAAAATAATAACTCCTTGATTCGTCCAAATACAATAAAACAGTAATTCAGTGAGTTTTATTTCTAATAAAATAATTAATGTTAATATAAATTAAACAATTCAAAAAATATATTTACCGCGGTTGCAGCTCAACACTTTGCCAACAAAGAGTACAATGTCGTTAAACTACATAGGCGGCAAATTTACAATATAATGTCAAAGTAACATAGTGTCTACAACTGATATTAACTGTGATATAATATGAGAGAGAACGTCAGCAGATTAACGAGAAAAAACAAATTATATTTTCTCTCATATCTAGCATGGCGCCAAGTATTTTTGCAAATATCATAATATTTCACAATTTTTAAGTAACCATCGTTGAATGTTGTATTTTTCTTAAACAAATTTATATATTCCAGCAACAAAAAGAACAATAAACGATTTTTTATAAATATTTTAATGATTTTATGATGTTTTTATTAAATTTTTTCGGGAATTCTTCAAAAATTTAATAATATGTCGTTTTGTTTACGTTTTTTGACAGTTCATATCACGATATGGTTTTCTAAATATATATTATCAAAACAATATTGTGATATCTGATATAATATTGCAATAATACTAATTTTGAAGGCTACACGTGATATAATTCTCTCTGCTATCAAATTTGACGTTTGCTGATAGAAAAATATTTGATATTATATCACGTATAGACTCTATGTAAGTAAGGATCAAACATGTCAAATAGACAAACCAAACAATTCATAATGGGTGATGCCCATTACAATAAATTTGAAATAACGGAAATAAACTACTAATTTACGACAATGGTGTAGAGAATGAAGATTTACCGACCGTTTGTCAATTTTTGCATTTGGATTTCGTTCTTACTGAGTACATTTTGTTTTTACACGGTAAGACTTTTTTTTATTAAAAACAACTATTTGACAGCTCAAAATATTTGTATTACAATGTAAAGGTGCCTTAAGTTATTTACTACAGCGGTAAATCAAAGCGTTAAATCACTTTCCGCTTTACTGTAAATATAATTTCAAACGATATAAATTCCCTTTGTATGTACATCTAATATTGTGCATATATTTTGAAAATTAGTTTTTAGAAAAATCATGATGTTTTTGACAGCGATAGTAAGTAATAGCGTGTTGTTAAAAAAGTTTGTGCTAAAATGTGTCGAAGATTATCGCAAGATTTTCAAAAGTATGTATAAAAATGTTTCATTCCCAAAAAGATATTAACAACACATTTTTACAATATTTCTAAGTTTTTAAAATGTATAATTCTATACATACTTTCACCGATCCCCGGGTTGGTTCTGAACTAAAGCAATACTATGTAGTTCTATATACAGAACTCCCATAGTATAAAATGTATCTCTATAGAGATACATATTATAATCAGGCAACACAGCAGGATCAAATATGGTCGAAGTGCGCTGGCTTTTCAAAGGCAGCCTGTTAAACCTAACCTAATGAGGCGCAAATGAGTAATCATCAGTTAATTAGTCCCTGGGTAGTTCTGCTTGTGGTTCGACCCGGGCTGATCATGGTTGAGGTGCCTAACTTGGCTGAAACGTTCTGGCTGTGGTTGAAACCTAAAACGCAGGAAGGGAGTGTTAGTATCCTTGATAATTGTTTGGTGTGTCCTCTCCCGAGGATCTGTCGCCTATACAACAGATAGATACCTGTACTGTAAGGAACCAGTGGTGATGGTTGACGGGTGAGTTGGTTTAAGGGCTGATGCTCTTAGTGGGCTTCGGCCTACCAACTCATTAAGCCTTGTCCTTCATTTATTGCTGGGAAATTGCATACAGGAGGGATTAGAAGGCCCGAACTCCTCAACAAGAAGTTGCTCATATGACCGCAATCATATGGCAAGAATTGCTACCTGTATGAGCCTGGTAGGCCACACGGGGGCCCTGGTGAATTAACTCCGTGGAACTGGTCCATCATCAGATAAGGCCGCCAGGCAGGTGCTGATGTAAAGCTTTTTCACAACTGCACCCAAACCAATTCGAATTAATTCGCCTTGGGTGAATGAAAGCGGAATGGCGAATTCAGCACTATGTATTTTGTTATTGTAAAACTTCCTCAGAATGTAATAATCTAAATTTGCCTAAGATTGTTCAGCAGGGAAAACATTTTATATAAACGTTAAATATAAACTTATAATTGTTTGTAGTTAAAATCACATATTATATTAGTTTTTCACTTTTAAATTCACACAATTTCTTGAAATTACACTAAGCCCCAGTTTTTGACTGCGTATTTAAATACAAAACTAGTTAATTTTCATTTAAATTGTACTTAAATGTATTTAAAAGGAATTAAAAAAAATATATTTAAAAAATTTACAATAAAAGACAAACATTAATTATTTGGTGAAACTTTTAGTTATTTCGTGAAAATTAAACTCTCAGATCATAAAGCTTGGAAAAGTGAAAATGGCCAGCCAGATTGGGGAGGATTTTGCGTGATAGCTGGCGCTTAAGATACAAAACACAAATTTAAAAATTGTTAAATTTTTTTTTTTTCAAATTTCTGTTAAACAAATTTACAATTAAAGAAAAACTTAATTATTTCGTGAAACTTAAAGTCTCAGATCGTAGAGCTTGAAAAGGTGAAAATGGCCAGCCAGATTGGGGAGGATTCTGCACAATATCTGGCGCTCAAGATACAATACATAATATAAAAAATTGTATTAAATTTTTGTTTCCTATTTTGTTTTAATTATGCCGTTGACATCTGAAAAAGATTAAAAAAAAAAGTTATCAGCTGCGCTGTCAATGTCACCTGTTACGAATTCGCCTTGATTTTAGCAATAAATATACATTTGAATTGAATAATTCCAATAAATTGGATTTAATTGCAGTATTAAAGAAGAAGGATTTAATTGTAATTAGTCTTTATAATAAAGAATGCCGTCAATTATTTTAATTATACATGTATATTTTTTATTTTTTGCGAAAACTGTTTTGTTTTAGTTTGTAAAAATTGCTTCAAAATCTAAAAATTAACTTTACATATTCGGAAGCCAGATATAGTTTTTCATATATATTTGTAAAATGAATGTTGTTTTTATTGACAATATTATCAGGAGTTTTTTTTATCAAAATCAAAATTTTTTTGCCAATATCTTTTGTCATATGCAAATTTTTTACTCAAAAGAAAATGCCTGTATTTTATATTGTTATATATAGAAATATCAAAACAGGTTTAACAGATAGTGTAAAAATTATAATAAATACAACACCAAAAAATATCACATGTATTTTGCTGGTGGAAATAACACAATGTCAAAATATTGCCTCTCTCTTTTGTTTGAAACAGCTGCAAAGTCGATGTGTTTTTTCAGAATCATTTAGCTTGCAAGCAAAATTTTGAGAAATTTACTTCAAGCTTCTTTGTGTCGCAAAAATTGTCATTTTTAGGACAAAAATCGTCAAATAATCATTTTGGTAAATTTGAGCATGGAAATCGTCAATATGACGATTTATCGTCAAATCTGGCAGCCCTTTATGTCTAATGTAGACGGGCTGTAAAGAGCTGTGCTCACCTGACATGAAAACACTAACAGGAACAGCAAAATACTGTTACTGTCAGGTGTAGACTGCAAATGTTACTGTTTACTTGCCGTCTTGACACGGTTGTTAAGACGTCTGTTTTAAAAGCTCTGTCTTAACAGAAAATGACAATTTAATATGAAAAAAAGTAGAAATTGTTTCAAACTAAAAGAAATTGCTAAAAAAAAATTCAAATTCTTATTTTAGATTGCAAATTTTTTAATAAAAACACATTCTTTCCACAAACTATAAAAAGGGCATCAAAAGTGATGATGTGTTTTTGTTGACGCAGTTAAAATAATGAAAAATCAAGATATACGTATACTCCACTATGTAAAGTAAGCCACAGACTATGCGACTAGTTGTACAACATGACGATGTTGGATATTAGATTGTAAAGTGTGTGGGGTCGTCGTATGAAGTTGTGTCTTGGTTGTACGAAAGATTAAAAAGTTTTGATTTTTTGGGTAGTTGTATCGACTGGTTGTAAAATTTAGGACCATGTTGTACAACTTTATTTCGATTTGCTCCTATTTTTATACACAATTGTTGCATCTGCGGTGATCTTTACTCAAGAAAATTTTTTAAGAAATGAAATTGTGAGTTAATGTCGCACAGTTTGTGCGCAAAACACACAACTCGGCAAGCCAACGTGTTGTAGCAACGGTCGCATAGTCTATGGCATGGGTAACAATCTGTCCGTCAAATGTTTGTTTTAATAGTATGTCTTAACAGCTTTTCATGTCTAACATAGAATCTATACGTGATATAATATCAAATATTTTTCTATCAGCAAACGTCAAATTTGATAGCAGAGAGAATTATATCACGTGTAGCCTTCAAAATTAGTACTATTGCAATATTATATCAGATATCACAATATTGTTTTGATAATATATATTTACAAAAACAATATCATGATATGAACTGTCAAAAAACGTAAACAAAACGACATAATATTCAATTTTTGAAGAATTCCCGAAAAAAGTTTAATAAAATCATTGAAATATTTATAAAAAAAACGCTTACTGTTCTTTATGTTGTTGGAATATTGTCATGTGCGCCCTGTTATGATTAAGTGGCGATCTGGCAAGGCAGATAAGACTTAGGCTATTAGTGTGGAATGAGTGATACGGAAGAAGAAGGAAAAGTGCGGTAAAATAGAAGTTTCGAGAAATATTCTGCTAGAATTTATGTCAAACGAACAAGAAAAAAAGATGGACGAAAACCGGCGCCGAAAAGCTTGATAGCAAAGCAAGAACCAAAAATGGCGTTTTTCTTTCCGTTTTCGACAAGCAGAGTAGAGGTGCGGTGGCGTTGAGTGCGCAAAAGATTTAAAAGAAAAATTATATAGTTAAAGTGAATATACGGATATCTTGTAAAAAATAAAAAAATAAAAAAAAAAGAGAAACAAAAAAAAAAAAAACCCATCTAAGAAGAAAATATATACATATCTGAGCAAAGGACAATCTAAACTTCAAGAAAAACTTGACCAGCGTATAACCACACCGACTTGCCATGGTCTAGAGTGCTAGAAGGTGGTAAAAGTGAGATATGAAGACAATTTTTAAGATATCCACCACAACCTGAGGGTTACATATAAATTAGGCATAACCTAAAGTTGATAGAATCAAAGCCTGAAAAGAAAACTTAAAATTTATAACATACCATAACCTGAAAGTGATAAAACCAAAGCTGAAAAGAGAACTTAAAATTTATAACATACCATAACCTAAATGTGATAAACCAAAGCTGAAAAGAAAACTTAAAATTTATGCCATACTTACCATAACACAAAAGTGATGAAGATTCCAAAATAAAAACCACAAAAGAAAATACTTACCCAGAAAAAAAGCCTTAATATTCATACGCTAACCAACCCAACCAAAGGAAACTAAATTGTCTGCCACACCAACATTTGAAGCGGAGAATATACTACTTGTCGTAACCCGGATATAAATCTTAAACTAAGGGAAGTAATAGCGAGTGGCTGAGCCGAAAGAAGGAATCACCGTAAAACTCATCAATCAAGCTACCAAGACACTGTGGGTCAGTAACCGGCCAATCTAAATAACATCTGTAGCATCATGGCATCGAGGGATTTTGTTTTCCGGTGGTAATAGCTCTGTCCACAGGCAGGGCGTATGTAGATATTTTGCAATTGACCACGGACCACGAAACTATAACTTACGGACTTTCTTGCTTTTTATTATAATAAATATACTGATACATATAAACATACCCATACATAGTTCTAGGCAAATTTTAAGTCGGAATTATTTAAGCGTAACGATTGTTAGCCAATCTGTCACCCGGCAGCGGTGTCGGTGACCATAAGTGAGCTCATTTAGGTCTAGTGATAATTGTCGGGAGGCCAGTTGGGAGGCAAGTGAATAGTGGCCCTAATAACGAAACTTAAGAACTATACATGAGTATGTATTTGTGTAGATATTCTTTGGCCGATTGAACTTTAACTTCCAATTAATTGCAAAGTATCTATATATATAGAGTAATATTGTCGATATAGCAGGGTGAACTGCGGAAGATATATAAGAAAAATCCGCAAAGCTTATTCTTTTCTTTTTGTATGTTTGTATGGGAAGACTAAATTATATAATACCACTATAGTTTGTACACAGAATACCGAGTAGGTCTTATGAGTACTTATGTATATATATATTTAGAAATTTTACTCCTAAGATATTGAATAATTTATTTTAACCACATATGTATAAATATATTTTCTTTTTCCCTTTCGATCAACTGTAATTTGTTATAATAAATGAATTGGTAATGTTTGTAACGATTTAAAATAAGGTCAGTGGTGTTTCTATTCGATATGTATGAGTAGAATAAAGTAATTATGGGTAGGTAACAGACAGAGAAGGAGAAGGTGCAAGAATAAGTTTTAGGGGATGGTTTAAACATGATAACTCGGCCACAAACCATCGTGAGTTTCACAGAGGGAGGGCCGCCGAACTACTGAACACCAAGTAGTGACTTTGTGGGGTTGAACAGGGGAGGGTGAATAGCCGTCCAACAGGTAAAAATTTTTGTTTTGATGTAATTTAAATTTTTCAGCGTATATACACATTCTCACTTTCGGGCCTCATGGATTTTATATATTTGTCCGTCACAAGACGTTTTAGCTGGCATGATTTTTTTTGTTGTTGTTGTAACCACGCAAGCATCGGATGAAGGACAAGAACCACCCCAAGACGGCGAGCCCTAGCCGGAGCTGTACGCCAGCATGCCAGCGATGTCCGACATCTGTATCCTGTTTTGTAAGTGCTTTGATTGTTTTTTTATTTTTACAAAATGGTGTGGTAATACAAGTCAGAATACAACAAAATGGCGCCCAACGTGGGGCTCGAAAGTGAAAGTGCGTATTTTAAATTTTTTTTTGTAGCCAAGTATAATGATGTTATTGTTAACCGCTGAGGTAAGTCCTTATAGTGTAGGCTTCAAAGTCTCTATAAGTTGCGACACTAGCGAGTTCACGCTGACAATCATTGTTACTTTCATTTAGTTTTTGCTTTAGCTTTTCAATCAATAGTTCCTTTTTGTGTTTTAGTCTAATGAATCTGGTTCTCTGCCGGCTGTAAGTCCCGAACAATGATTTAGAAGCTAAATCACCTTCGCGTTGCGACAGAAAGCAGAAGTCAGTGGGTTAGGCAAACAGAAAAGGTAGAGATATTCTTCGGAAGGTCATGAGCTGAGTCAGTCTTGTGGATAGTTAAAAACCTCAAGGCTTTGCTACAGTTCAGTACATTCCAGAGAATACCAGCCAACTGAAATACAGGCAACAATAGTCAGTCACGGTTTTTTATCAGTTACAAAAGGAATTTTAGGGTTTCTAGCTGGTTTGCCCTGATGCTTGCAGTGATAAAAGCGAGTGTCCGTTGCACCAGTACCCAAAGTTACAGTGCATAAATTCTGGTAAGAAACCGTACCACAATACAAATTCTGTTGGTCAGTGGCCCATGCAAGATTTTTAATTAAGAGCAGTTTATTGTTCAACCCAGCAAACAAATACTTATTTAGTTACTTAGATACCAGTTTAAAGTACTTATCCTAACTCTTCTGTTACCTAAATACTCATAATACATTCGTTTAATATATTTTTTTAAAATTTTTACTAAATCTTTTTACTTTTTATTAGGATTTGAATATTTTTGAAAACATTTTTGTTTCAGCTGATTTTGTTTTTGGAGTTTTGAGTTGATCATACAACTGAGTTCCAAAACTAATAATTTCTTTTTGGCTAATTGCATAGATTTCTTTTATTTGTGATTTGTTATCTTTTTGCATTGAGTCCTAAGCAAGGGGTAGTAGTAGGATTTTAAAGCTTTTGGGGGAGCTGGGAATGGTTTTAACTCGTTCGGTAAGAAATCGATTGATAGCCGAAGGGATTGATATTAATACAGTTTACACTATGGAAAATAATTTGCGCGTTTCGGAAGGCACAACCACGTCCGCTACTGCACCAGGAGGTATGACAGGTGTTACGGTTGCTGGCTCCGATATTACTCCGTCAGTGCAGCAGTTTTTGGCTTTAGCTCAGGATCAAGCCAATCGGGGCAACGATAGCAATACTTCTAATGACTCTATTCCATCACCCGAGTATAGCAGCATTACGGCTCGGAGTGGGCCGCGTCAATTTCGAGGGGGACAGAGGAGCGAACATACAAGTCAACCGGATAACCGCGGGATAGTAAAGGGAGATATAGCTAACTACATACAGAGCGAACTGTCCAGACAAATGCAAGGACTACAACTGGTGATTCAGCAGCAAATTTCTCAGGCTTTAAGTCGAGTGACAGTCAGTCAGATGGACAGGAATAGGCAAGACCATGCGTCCGTAAGTCAGGATTTAAATGTTAGCTTATCCGCAGGGCAAATATCAACAGCTTTTGGTACGCCAACGCAACAACCTAGATTAGGACAAAATATTTTAACATCGGCTCATCAACCAAATTTATCTGCAATGCATGCCAGGCATAATGTCCACCCTTTACAACACACAGCAACGTATTCCTCGGGGCAACAGCAGGGCCTGCCGCAGCCACAAACAGGTTTTTCCAACGGTTCACCACCGTTCACTCACTTTAGTGCCACGCCTCCGAACGATGTGTTCACTTCAGTTCACAACAGGATAGATCTTTCTAAGTGGGGCATAAAATTTGATGGTTCTCCGAAGGCGATGAGCGCCGAAGATTTTATTTTTCGCGTCGAAGTGCTACGAGCAGATTATGGTTTATCTTTTAATGACTTAAGGAAAAATTTCCACACTCTACTGGAAGGGCAAGCGTTAGATTGGTTCTGGAATTTGAGAAAATTAAATCCGACATTGTTCTGGGATGACTTGGTGGGCACATTTTTAAATCAATTCCGCAGATATGAAAGTGAATTTCAAATCCAAAAGAAGATTATGGATCGTCGTCAAGGGCCTCAGGAATCGTTTGAGGAATTCTACAATGCAGTTTTGAGGTTAAGGAACCAGCAGAGATCTCCATATGCCGAACGAGACCTGGTGGAAATTATGAGGGCCAATTTAAAACCATCATTATCACATTTGCTATTCTCAGCTCGGATCGAGAGTTTAACTGATTTTTGCCAACAAGCTAGGAAAGCGGAGAGTCTTATTCTCAGCCAGCGATCGCTCTACCCACACCGGCCATTTGCACCGCCTAGAGTTCACGAAATTGATTTGGAACCAGAGTTCACGGACAATGTTAATGTGGAGGCTATATCAGCTCGGGGTAGCTTGACTTGTTGGAATTGCAAGTTGGTAGGCCACACTTTCGTAGATTGCCCAACGCCTATTACTAGAATTTTTTGTTTTAGATGCGGACTAGATAATGCAGTTGCGCCTAAATGTCCTCATTGCACGGGAAACAGGGCTCGGAACCCATCTCAAACTGGGGAGATGCGGTCGACCGATGTATAGACCCAGTAGAAGAGAAATCAGCACCACCTTGTAGAAATAGTATTGAAATTTTGAAAAACACCAACCACCAAATAGTAGAAGTTCAGAAACCGAAACTTAGAGATTTAATACCATTGCACGTACGTGTTCGGAAGTATCGAGAAGTAAAGAGTAGAATTTTTGCGGGAGTGTCACGTCGAATCGAAAAAGCGAGGGAAAGATATAGGGCCCGAAAGCGAACCAGACACGAGATTTCGTCGGCTTCACTGTACGAAGGCCAAGACACTAGGCTGTATTCCAGAATAAATATCAATGGCCACGAAATTGAAGGTCTGGTTGACAGCGGGGCAACTGTAACATGTTTGGGTCGAAACTGCCTGGAGTTTGTAGGAAAAGCTGGATTAAAAATCCATGAATTTGCGACAGATATTAGGACAGCTGATGGCACCAAACATGCTATAGTCGGTCGGGTACGCGCAGAAGTTAAGTTTGGTCAAACTACACAGGTTATAACGTTTTACTTAGTCCCTACTCTGAGTCGAGAGCTGTTCTTGGGAGTCGACTTTATGAAGGTTTTCAAGTTGTTTGCGCACTTAGATAGTCTAACGACAAATGGGTTAAGTCTCTGTGAAGAGGCTAATAGTACATCTGAGGTCGTAACTCATGACTTGACAGCTAAACAGCGCCAGGAATTGGATGTCGCCATATCGATGTTCCCCTGCTACACGAAGAAAGGACTAGGAAAAACACATCTAGAGACCCATGCAATAGATACTCGCGGTGCAGCTCCAGTGAAAGATAGGCATTATCCTGTCTCCCCGGCTGTGCAAAAACTCATGTATGCTGAATTGGATAGGATGCTTGATCTCGGTGTCATTGAGCGCAGTGAGAGTCCATGGAGTCATCCGGTGACTTTAGTCCGAACGGGTGAGAAGAACCGGTTATGTCTGGATGCTCGCAAGCTCAATGCACTGACGGTCAAGGATGCCTATCCTTTACCGCATATAGAGGGTTTGCTTAGTCGGCTTGGAGACACGATATTCATATCTAGTGTCGACTTGAAGGACGCTTTCTGGCAAATACCACTAGATCCATCTAGTAGGGAGAAAACTGCATTCACGGTACCTGGACGACCACTTTATCATTTCACGGTCATGCCCTTTGGGTTGTGTAATGCAGCTCAAAGGTTGTGCCGTTTAATGGATAAAGTGATCCCCGCGGCGCTTCGTGATAGAGTTTTCGTCTACTTAGATGATCTCTTGATAGTATCTCCAGATTTCGAGACACACCTGGAGTTGCTCCGACAAGTAGCTATTAGCTTGGAGAGAGCAGGTCTCACCATTAATGTGGCGAAATCTAATTTCTGTTTCAAGGAGTTGCGATACTTGGGGTACATAGTAGGAGGGGGCAAACTAAAACCTGATCCAGCCAAAGTGGATACTATAACTCGTTTTGTTTATCCTAAGACCGCGAAACAAGTGAGGAGCTTCATGGGGGCAACAGGCTGGTATAGGAAGTTTATACCAGACTATGCCACCATCGCAGCCCCAATCTTTGACACGCTGAAAAAGGGTAAACAATTCAAGTTTACAGAGGAAGCTAAGGCCGCGTTTGATCGCCTCAAGAGCGCTCTCACAACGAGTCCGGTTCTTAGTCACCCGGATTTCTCCAGACACTTCTATATCCAGTGCGACGCGTCAGACGTAGGCGTTGGGGCAGTTCTGTTCCAGAGGGACACCTCTGAGGACGAGCACCCCATCGCTTACTATTCGCATAAGCTGACGGCAGCGCAAAGGAATTATTCCGTCACGGAGCGGGAGTGTTTGGCGGTGGTCCTGGCGATTAAGAAGTTTAGGGCCTACGTAGAACTTATGCCTTTTACCGTAATAACCGACCACAGCAGTCTTAAGTGGCAGATGTCACATAAGGACCTATGTGGCCGGTTAGCTCGATGGAGTCTACATTTGCAGTCGTATGATTTCACCATAGAGCATAGGCAGGGGAAGCAGAACATAGTACCCGATACCCTATCGCGCTACGATATAGAGGAAGTCTGTGCAAACGTAGAAGGGCTTGAGTCAAGGGCTTTTAAGTCTGGTGACTATTCAGAACTTGTTTCTACTATTGAAGCAAATTCTGAGGGGCTGCCAGATTTAAAAGTGCTTGATGGCCTGGCCTATAAAAGGGTAAGACCCTATGATGGGGGGACGGTTACTGAGGACTTCACATGGAAACTATGGATTCCTCAGGAACTGACTCATTCCATCATTGAGAAAGCTCACGACTCTCATCAAGCATCACACGGTGGTGTAGGGAAAACGCTTCGAAGAATAAAGGAGTACTTTTACTGGCCAAACCTTAACGCTCAAGTTCGCGATTACGTGTTGAAGTGTCAGATTTGTAAGGAATCGAAACCGGCGAACGTTACCTTGCGACCACCCATGGGGGCAGAAGTATTTACCCAACGTCCTTTCCAACGTATCTTTATAGATTTTCTCGGGCCGTATCCGCGATCGAAGAACGGAAACACTTATATTTTTATTGTCTTGGATCACCTCACGAAGTTTGTCTTGCTGAAGGCGTTGCCTAAAGCTAGCACGCGTAATGTAATTAAGTTTTTGATATCTGAAGTCTTCCATAAGTTCGGTACACCGGAGACAATTTTCTCAGACAATGGGAAACAGTTTGCTAGTAAGGAATTTGGCGATTTAGTAAACAGTTTCGGGGTTAAGCACATTCGAACGGCGATACATTCACCACAAGCCAACGCGTCAGAACGCGTGAACCAATCTATTTTGGCGGCAGTGCGCACGCATCTGCAGGACGATCAGTCCGACTGGGACAAGCATTTGTCTGAAATTGAGTTTTTGCTGAGATCATCACTGCAATCGTCGATAGGTGTTACACCGTATTTTGCCTTATTCGGCATGAATATGATTGGTCACGGCAGCGTCTATAAGCTAGCTCGTAAACTTAAAAGTCTTGAAGATCCTGAAATGGAAGTTGTTACGAAAGCCGAAAAATTGTCTCTTTTGCGCCAACAAATACGCGACTCGCTACATAAAGCCTATTTACGGAGTCAAAAATCGTACAACACTCGGTGTCGTCAAGTTAAATTTATACCGGGGCAGGAAGTTTTCCGGAGGAACTTCCAACAGAGCGATTTTAAACGAGGATTTAACGCAAAACTCGCGTGCAAATTTGTAAAGTGTCGTATCGTAAAACCGGTTGGGAATAGTTTGTATGAAATTGAAGATTTGAAAGGCAGACCATTAGGGGTCTTTCATGCCAAGGATCTAAAGCAATAGAGCGAGGTTTCTTGGTGGTCTTAGTCCCAATGCCTCCAGGTAATCAGAATATCCGGCCGGGATGTTATATTAGGCTAGGAGTTCTTGCAGGGACAAATTTAGGTTTACGACGCTGCTAAGTCGATTACAGCCAGTATCCTTACTCCCCTGAGGAACCTAGATAAAGTGGCGTTAGTCTAATTGCGCTGGACAGTAATTGAGCACCGGTTTTTATGTTGGTAGTAAAAATACATTTTTGTCGCTACCCATCTCCTGTTAGTAAAGTCACTTGCAGAGGACGTGACGCGCTTCTGCGGATAGCATTTGAGGGTTCCCCGGTTTTTGGGTGACGTTTGGCAGCCGTGTTGCGTTCGTGAAGTCTCACTCCGAGAACGCCAAAAAGGTAAGCGCCCGCCATAAAGGCTCTACGGGGTTTAGCCTCTCTCGACCGACAGCTACCACGAGTGTAGTCTTGTTGACCTATAGCCTTAAAACTTCAACCGATCGTGAAATGTCGATGGACCGAAAATAGCGGGAGGAAACCAAAAATGACGGTCGTTAAACAGGACACAGTTTTCCCTTCCATTCCAGTCCCGAGAAGGTCCATTGAATGGCCGGGTTTGTCATGTGCGCCCTGTTATGATTAAGTGGCGATCTGGCAAGGCAGATAAGACTTAGGCTATTAGTGTGGAATGAGTGATACGGAAGAAGAAGGAAAAGTGCGGTAAAATAGAAGTTTCGAGAAATATTCTGCTAGAATTTATGTCAAACGAACAAGAAAAAAAGATGGACGAAAACCGGCGCCGAAAAGCTTGATAGCAAAGCAAGAACCAAAAATGGCGTTTTTCTTTCCGTTTTCGACAAGCAGAGTAGAGGTGCGGTGGCGTTGAGTGCGCAAAAGATTTAAAAGAAAAATTATATAGTTAAAGTGAATATACGGATATCTTGTAAAAAATAAAAAAATAAAATAAAAATAAAAAAAAAGAGAAACAAAAAAAAAACCCCATCTAAGAAGAAAATATATACATATCTGAGCAAAGGACAATCTAAACTTCAAGAAAAACTTGACCAGCGTATAACCACACCGACTTGCCATGGTCTAGAGTGCTAGAAGGTGGTAAAAGTGAGATATGAAGACAATTTTTAAGATATCCACCACAACCTGAGGGTTATAAATTAGGCATAACCTAAAGTTGATAGAATCAAAGCCTGAAAAGAAAACTTAAAATTTATAACATACCATAACCTGAAAGTGATAAAACCAAAGCTGAAAAGAGAACTTAAAATTTATAACATACCATAACCTAAATGTGATAAACCAAAGCATGATACATAAAAACAAGGTAGCCGCTTCGCTAATAATTAATTCGCCTTGAACCAAAGCTGAAAAGAAAACTTAAAATTTATGCCATACTTACCATAACACAAAAGTGATGAAGATTCCAAAATAAAAACCACAAAAGAAAATACTTACCCAGAAAAAAAGCCTTAATATTCATACGCTAACCAACCCAACCAAAGGAAACTAAATTGTCTGCCACACCAACATTTGAAGCGGAGAATATACTACTTGTCGTAACCCGGATATAAATCTTAAACTAAGGGAAGTAATAGCGAGTGGCTGAGCCGAAAGAAGGAATCACCGTAAAACTCATCAATCAAGCTACCAAGACACTGTGGGTCAGTAACCGGCCAATCTAAATAACATCTGTAGCATCATGGCATCGAGGGATTTTGTTTTCCGGTGGTAATAGCTCTGTCCACAGGCAGGGCGTATGTAGATATTTTGCAATTGACCACGGACTACGAAACTATAACTTACGGACTTTCTTGCTTTTTATTATAATAAATATACTGATACATATAAACATACCCATACATAGTTCTAGGCAAATTTTAAGTCGGAATTATTTAAGCGTAACGATTGTTAGCCAATCTGTCACCCGGCAGCGGTGTCGGTGACCATAAGTGAGCTCATTTAGGTCTAGTGATAATTGTCGGGAGGCCAGTTGGGAGGCAAGTGAATAGTGGCCCTAATAACGAAACTTAAGAACTATACATGAGTATGTATTTGTGTAGATATTCTTTGGCCGATTGAACTTTAACTTCCAATTAATTGCAAAGTATCTATATATATAGAGTAATATTGTCGATATAGCAGGGTGAACTGCGGAAGATATATAAGAAAAATCCGCAAAGCTTATTCTTTTCTTTTTGTATGTTTGTATGGGAAGACTAAATTATATAATACCACTATAGTTTGTACACAGAATACCGAGTAGGTCTTATGAGTACCTACATGTATATATATATTTAGAAATTTTACTCCTAAGATATTGAATAATTTATTTTAACCACATATGTATAAATATATTTTCTTTTTCCCTTTCGATCAACTGTAATTTGTTATAATAAATGAATTGGTAATGTTTGTAACGATTTAAAATAAGGTCAGTGGTGTTTCTATTCGATATGTATGAGTAGAATAAAGTAATTATGGGTAGGTAACAGACAGAGAAGGAGAAGGTGCAAGAATAAGTTTTAGGGGATGGTTTAAACATGATAACTCGGCCACAAACCATCGTGAGTTTCACAGAGGGAGGGCCGCCGAACTACTGAACACCAAGTAGTGACTTTGTGGGGTTGAACAGGGGAGGGTGAATAGCCGTCCAACAGGTAAAAATTTTTGTTTTGATGTAATTTAAATTTTTCAGCGTATATACACATTCTCACTTTCGGGCCTCATGGATTTTATATATTTGTCCGTCACAAGACGTTTTAGCTGGCATGATTTTTTTTTGTTGTTGTTGTAACCACGCAAGCATCGGATGAAGGACAAGAACCACCCCAAGACGGCGAGCCCTAGCCGGAGCTGTACGCCAGCATGCCAGCGATGTCCGACATCTGTATCCTGTTTTGTAAGTGCTTTGATTGTTTTTTTTTTTTACAAAATGGTGTGGTAATACAAGTCAGAATACAACAATATATAAATTTGTTTAAGAAAAATACAACATTCAACGATGTTAGCTGCATGGTTGCTTAAAAATTGTGAAATATTATGATATTTGCAAAAATACTTGGCGTTATGCTAGATATGAGAGAATATATAATTTGTTTGTTCTCGTTAATTTGCTGACGTTCTCTCTCATTATATCAGAGTTAATATCAGTTGTAGACACTATGTAATGTACACGGGCAGTAATGGAAAGATCGATTAATTGCATCAAAGCCTACGGCGAATTTATAAATTCGCCTTGGGTTAAATCCACAATTTTGTTAAAAGGCCATCTGGCAGCACTTCTTAGACTTCTATTTCTTTTGCTGTCAAATTTTGGATGTATTCTCAGTGTTTCTACGAAAAGTTTATAAATTTTGTAATTTTTAATTTTTTGGATGTGAAAGTATTAAATTAAGTAGAAAAAATTTTTGTTAATAGTATAACTTAGTATATCAAAACCAAGTGTGCAACAAAATGAAATAAAAGTTTAAAGTAAATGCACGCATACCTTTTTAACGATCGTTTTACGGTGGCTTTTCTCCGACCAGGCATTCTCTTTGATTATTTATGATTTTGTATGCTATTGTTTTTTTGTTAAACAACTTTTGTCATGTTAAATCTTGCGTATAATTCGGCAGCGTTATTTCCAATAAATAAGAATACTCAGAGTTTTATAAATCACTTCATTTGTTCTCAATCAACTGCGTGATAAAACACCATTCTAAACGGCTACAATGGCTGAAAGTCTTGTCTGGCGTCTTTTTTGTCGATATAAAATATTTTTTTGCGTGGGCTTTGTAATATTTGTTATACAGATCTTTCTAGCTTATAAATCCTTAAGTCTAACCAATCTTACGTCCAGTGATACACACAACATTAACGATCCTGCCCTGACAAATTTGATTCAACAATACGGTCGTGTTGCAGCTGAGCCAAACTCGGTTAGTGATGATGAAGATTCTTCAAATGCCTCTATGATGCCGCGTATGCGATCTGCTGCTTTAATTTTTGACTCTGAAAGGATAGATGATAACGCACCCTCATCTTTGATATCTCTGAAGCAATTGGGGTTTTCACCCACATGTAATATACAAGCAAAGGATGCCATATCTGCATTGCAACGAGCCAAAACTAAAGACTGCCGTTTACATATCGCTCAAATCGCATGTGCCATTCAGGCTGGTGAATTTTATGCTAATCACCTAAATAGCTATTGTCCACGCGGTAATCACAGCACCAATACTCAATTAGGTTGTTATCAAGATGAAAAGGAATTTCGCCTTTTATCGGGATATTTTATTAATTTTAAATCATCTAATACGCCTGATAAATGTGTCCAACTTTGCCTCCAGTCTGGTTTTCCTTATGCTGGGGTTCAGTATGGATCTGAATGTTTTTGTGGCTCCGATTTGCCACCAGATGCTGCAAAACTGCCCGATTCCAGCTGCAATATCAAATGTTCGGGCAACTTGCATGAAATTTGTGGCGGTTATTATGCCATGAATATATATGAAACGGGTATAGCAAGTGAGTAAATATATTTTCATTTTTGATATTTTGTATTTATATTTTCATTATAAGTATTGAGTTTAGTCATAAATTAGTTGTGAACATATCTTGCATTAATAAGTTATATATATTAAAGACTTACACCGATAAAAAATTATAAATAGCTAGTTTTCTGTTTCCCAGCTATCCATATGTCGACATTTCATAGGAAATACCCTAATTATCAATAGACTTTGGATTGATGATTAGGGTAGCTCCTATGAAATGTCGACATGTAGATAGCTGGGAAACATAGAAAACAAGCTATTTATAATTTTTTATTGGTATAATTGTTAGAAGCTAAAATAGCGAATAAAAACTCAATTGTTATTAAGACTTACTTTGATAAATAACTGTCAATTTCTATTAATTGAATACATAATTTAAACGATTACTTAAAAGCAATGTAAGATTATTTGCGATTATCCGGAACTTAAACAAGTAAGAGTGTAGTATATTCGGCTGGGCCGAATCTAAAATACCCTTCACGAGAATCACGTATATGTATAGTATATTTAAAAATGTGAACTAAATATGCTCGGTTATATATGAACCGATATCGAAATTTTCTATTTTCTGTATTTTAGTAACCATCTTTTATAACAAGAATTGTTTTTCAGCCAAAAAACAAAAAAAAAAATGTTAATGGAAAAATCGGTTCAGGCTATATCTCGGGTATATACCTATGGATCGATATCGGATATTTTCACTTTCTATATTTATATAACCTTATTTCATTACCAGAATTGCTTTTGAGCATTAAAAAGTGGTTTAAGTTCGCTTACGCGACATTTTCATGAAAACCCCGGCTTAGGCTATCAGCCGAATCGTAACCGAAAAATCCTTATGAAATTTTTCACTTTTCCCATTACTCCTATTAAGTTAAAATATTCCGTGAGAAATTTAGTTTTACCATCTCTGTTTAATGAATTTCGAAAGAGAAAAATATTCGGAGGGAAAAAATAGGTATTCTAAAAACATGTTCCTCGTTTTTACATACAAAATTTTTCACCTGCAAAATACAAGGGAGTTTTCAAAAATATGTAAGTATTTTTATTAAAACAAGAATTAAATAAAGAAGGGTTTTTGTTTACAGGTAAAAAGCACGAATAAACACCAAAGTCAACATTTGCTGAAGCCAACCGCGATTTTGCCTGTGGATTTTTTAAAGGCAGCAAAGGTGTACTTTTTAAATTTTGGCACAAAGCTGAGATAGAACTTAACTCCATGAACCCTCCAACAAAGTGCATTGCTGAATGGAAGAAATTTTGTTTCTTGAGTCAAATTATTTATTAATCACATAGACTAATAATTTTTTACTTACAGTCTTCGAACAATCCGAGATCTATTTTGTTGCTTGTCTACATCGGATATACCATCCGCAACCATTCTAAGCGCTATAGAATGCATAGTTGTATTTTTTAACTCAAATTGTTTATAGCACAAAATTTATTTTAAGTTTGCACCTACACAAAGAAAAATACAATGTAAATAAACAAAACAGCTGTCTTCGAAACTCAATGTTGCCACTCATTCATTTTTTTGTTCCCTTGGTATTTATGATTGGAGGAATTTTTTCTCGAGAAAAGTCTTTTCCGTGAGAAGTAAATTCCGTGAGACTATTCAGGATTGGGCTGTATATCTCGGGTATATATGGACCGATATCGGAAATTTTAATTTTCCATATTTATATAACCTTATTTCATAATCAAAACTGCTTTTGTGCAAAAAAAGTTGTTTCAGTTCGCTTACGCGAACTCGCGTATATATGAACCGATATCTGAATTTTTTTTTTGCGTTTTTGACACCATGCTTAATGAGTGTGTGAAGTTTGAAGCAAAACAAACAACTTTTGTTTTCAAAAATTTCCATACAAAGTTGCAAAAAAACAAAATGTTTTTTTGTCGGAATTTTGGATATATCTCAGCTATATGTGAACCGATATTACTGAATTTCAATAGCAAACCCATGAATCGATGGGGTAAAAGAATGGTGAATGAAAAAAGTTTCTTCTAAGTCTAATGGTTTTCTCAGAAACGGTATTTCAACGGCGAACAGACGGACATCGCTTAATCGACTTTTCCATTAATTCTGATTCAGAATATATATACTTTATATGGTCGCAAATGAAAATTGTAGAAATTACAAATGGAATCCCAAACTTATATATACCCTTTACATTTTTATGAAGGGTATAAAAAAGCGCGAAAAAATAATATTAGATTACGTTAAAAATTTTGCATGCTATGTTTTTTAGTACTAGCTAAATTATAAATTTTAACTCCTGAAATTAAAAGTCTGTGAATAATTTTTAAGGAACTGAATAAAAAGGTTTCTTAAAATAAGACACAGATTTTACTGTTAAATAAAAGTTTATTTTTTTTTTTTTTTTAAGTCGTTTAATACTTCAATATATGTTTTTTTATCCTGGACCAGTACTCAGGGGAGGACCCCCTCATATGCAGCACATTGTACTGGAACTAGGAAAATAGATTATGATGAGGAGGAAAGGGGGAGTAGTGTTTGGGAGGTCTAACTTTGACAATAACAACACGAAAGACTAAAACAACTGTTGCAGCGTTTAAAATGTTGGAAATAAATTAGTTAAAACTGATCAGTTCACTGATCAGTTCAGTAAAATTGAACAGTGGCTGTGTTCTGTAACTCTCGTCACGAGAAACTTTTCGACTGAAACGTGCGAAATGAAACAAAGTTGAAACAAACAGCTGCTTTTCTCACTAAACTGTAGCTATAACTTTTTTGGTGAGTAATAGCTGTCACGTAAGGAATTTACTCGCCATTTTACAGAAAAACTGTGTCTGTAAAACTTTATCGCAAAAATTTCCCGCATTCAACTGTCATTATTTCTCGCAAATAAAAAGGCTGTGAGATAGTTTTTCAAATAACAATAATCATCACTAAATGAATAATAATGCTGAAAAATAAGTATTTTGCTGTTAATTTAAGTATCAAATAGATATTTACACAGTTTAGAATGATTGTTTTTTTTTTTATTTTAACTTTTTAATTAACTTTTATACCCTTCACACAACAAGTTTTAAGGGAATACTTAAGTTTTTAATTTCAACAATTTTAATATCCGACCCATCATAGTATATTATAACAATTTTATAATGTTTTTTTCAGAATTCACAAATTGCAATTAGTTTTTAATTTTACAAAATTTTGCGCATAAATATGTATGTATTTGTAAATAAAATGTTAACAGTATGGTTACATTTTCTAGAATAGCCGACGGTTATAATATGACGCCGTCGAACAAAATTTCTTAAGTTTAGCAATTTTTGGTCGGCGGCGGTACTAATTGTGGCTGGCGCTTTCATTTTTAAAATTGCATGTCGGCATCGTTTTATATTTTCAGACATTTCTAACGTAACGACGTACTCGCTTTGGATAGTTTTCGACATGAGTTACAGATGCAGTTTTTTCTCACTTTTCGAGAAACGATGGAATAATTTGTTTCACAAGTTTTCGACGTGAGAACTTCTCGCCAAAGTTACAGAACACAGCCACAGGTCAGTGAACTAACTTTCGACACTGCTCAGATTAGCAAAATTTGGTCCATCACCTTCCACACTACAAGATAATAAAATGCATTGAAAAGAAATTAGTATTGAACATATAAAGAAAACTCAGACAACGGTGAAAAAAGAAAGAAAAAAAAAGAACATCTTGCTACCTATTCCGGTGCGCTTTGATTTCATACTAAATTAATAATGAACATACATATCAAGGCAGCTTTATACAGGTAGTGGCAGAATTCAATAAATACAACACCAACAAACATCAACATGTATTTTGTTGGTAGAATTTACGAATAGTTGTCAAAATTTTGATAGTTGTAACTATTCGTAAATTCTACCAACAAAATACATGTTGATGTTTGTTGGTGTTGTATTTCTCCTTATAAAAGTTTTTAATACTTGATTAGCATGACTAATATTCGGTAACAAAATACATACTGCAACGACACGTTTCTGCTGGTTGCTGGGGTAGAGCTCAGCGGAGTCCAGGGTCGTAGGTTTCTACAGAAATTTATGAAAGAAACACCTCTGATTTTCTTATCACGTTATAAATCTTTGTTTTTAGGTTTTCTTCTACAGCGGATGTGTTCTGGGCTGGCAAATTATACAGCACGAATGCTTTCGCCGACGTAGTAATGGCCACTACGTGCACTGCGCGTCTTTGCGCAGTATTTCCTTTGGTATTTCCTTTCTCAAGATAGTCGATGTATATTACAACTCACACATCCCAAAATACCGAGGTCATAACCTTTCCAGCTGATTGTTGTGCTTTCGGGCGTTTTTTACGAGGTTCACCAGTTGCTGTCCATGATGACGATCGTTTTGATTCCAGAGTGAAGTGATGGATCCTTATTTCATCCATGTTTCGACGCAAAAATTACAGTTTATTACGTTTAAACATAGCCAAAGACTTCTCTCAGAATCATCAACACCTTCTCATTTTAGGTAAAAAGTGAGCAAACGCGGCACCCACTTTGAACAGAGCTTTCTCATAGCCAAATGAGCATGCAATATAAAGCCTACACATTCTTTTGATATCTTTACGATGTCAGATAACTCACGCAACTTCACTTTTCGATCATTCAGAACGATTTTGTGGATTTTTTTTATGCTTTCTGGTGTTACCGCCTCATTTGGAAATCTACTGTGCTCTGCATCATTGGTGTCTCTACGACCACGTTTGAAGCCAGCAAACCAACGTTTTATTGTTGTTTCTGATTGAGCGTAGTCCCCATAATATTTTTCAAGCCATTGCTTCGCTTCTTGAATGGTATTTTTGTCCATCAAGAAGCAGTGTGAAATTAAAACACGAATTTGTTTTTGACCCATTGTTCTGAAAATAACAAAAGTAGCGTCATTCTTAGCACAATAACTCACAAACTAGTGAATAGAATATCATGAAATTTTAATAGCTTTCTAATGAAGGTTAGTATTAACTGAAAAAAAAAATAATGCTAGCGCCAGCCATGTGTTAGGCCCGAGACTTTAGTCCGTGTTCTGCATCTTTTTATATGTTTAATGAAAAACAGATTTACTAAAGAATTTTTAAGCATATTTGCTTTTGTTCAAATGTTACTTTAACCATCAAAATCAAATGTTATTTTCTTAAATTTATTTCTGACGATTTTATAAAAAAATCCGGTTAACCGAATTTATCTTTAATTATTTACCGAAAACCGGGATTTTTTAAATTGCCACTATTCGAGTTACTCGAAACCCGTTTTCAAAAAAGAGTCGAATAATTAATCGATCACTTTAGAGAGTGGTGGGCCAGAATTCTAGTACTTATAGAGATGGAAATGGTTATGGTCGCTGATCATGATTTTTGATAAAGAAAAGTTTACATAAAATTTTGACAATTAGTCTACGTTAATGTCTTATTGACGTATTGTATATTGTAACTGTCTACTTTAGCAATGGGTTTAAATACTTATGGCCTTATTCATAAAAAATATTTTATGTTTATTAAACTGTTATTTGACAAATTTCTATGGAAAATATGTCAAATAGGTGTTTAATAAACATTCAATATTTTTTATGAATACGGCCGTTAGGCGTTTAAAATTTTTTCTATTATTAAATAGTTAAAAATGTGTACGAGCATGTAAATACCAAAAATTTTACATTTTCTTTGTTCTCCAGTGTTTGCATATACATGCATACATATGTATATGTAACATTCACCATTTAATAATCAAACTCAAACAAATTTGCATTATTTCTTAATCAACAACAACAACAACAACAACAAAAACGTACACTGAAGCCTACAATTAATAAAATGTTTGTTATTTCGTTTTCAGAATTTTCGGCACAAATTGCTGAGGTTAGTATTAAACCCGACACTAAAACAAACATAAAAATTGCATTTTTATTAACATTAAACGGTCGCGCTCTACGCCAAGTGTATCGTTTGTTAAAAGCACTCTATAAACCTCAACATGTCTACTACATACATGTGGACAAGGTAAGTTCCTTGTTTAAAATAATATTACAATCTAGTTTTTTACTTTTAAATATGCAAGTCTAATTAGAATGCACAACAAATTCTTATAACTACATTCCTATATAAGTATGCAGTACTTATGTGCATGCATATACGAACATACTTATGTAAATACACTAAAAGCAAACAAAAAGTTGTTGATATGGTTTATTAAGTTTAATGAACTTGTTTTTATATTAAACATAACTACTTGTATCTTTTAATTCTAGCGCCAAGACTATTTATTTCGTAAACTCTTAGAACTTGAACCTAAATTTCCTAACATTCGCTTAGCTCGTACACGTTTTTCCACTATTTGGGGTGGTGCCTCTCTACTCACTATGCTTTTGCAATGCATGGATGATCTACTAAAATCCTCTTATGAATGGGACTTTGTTATTAATTTGAGTGAAAGTGATTTTCCAGTTAAAAAGCTAGACAAGCTTGAAGAGTTTTTAACTGCCAACCGTAATCGCAATTTTGTTAAAAGTCATGGAAGAGAAACTCAGCGTTTTATACAAAAGCAAGGTTTAGATAAAACATTTGTGGAATGTGATACTCATATGTGGCGCATTGGAGATCGTAGACTGCCCACTGGCATACAAATTGATGGTGGCTCAGATTGGATAGGCCTATCAAAACCTTTTGTAGATTATATTTTATCAAACAAGGAAACGGATGACTTACTTGAAGGTCTTCTGGTGATATTTAAACATACCCTTCTGCCGGCTGAATCATTTTTTCATACTGTATTGAGAAACTCAAAATATTGTGGCACCTATGTTGACAATAATTTACATGTTACCAATTGGAAACGTAAATTGGGTTGCAAATGCCAGTATAAACATGTGGTCGATTGGTGTGGTTGCAGTCCTAATGATTTTAAACCTGAAGATTGGCCTCGCTTACAAAATACTGAAACAAAAATGCTATATTTTGCGCGAAAATTTGAACCCATTATTAACCAAGCTGTATTATTAAAATTGGAGGAATGGCTATATGGTCCTTATCCGAAAGATGTTCCCAATTTGGCAGCCTACTGGCAAAGCTTTTACCACCATGAAGACAAAATATCAAAACAAGATGATTTAATGTTGACTATAGCAGGCAGCCTGGTGAGAAAACTTTGCAAACAGTGGAATACAAAAAATCATAAGGTCTTAGAATTAACCCATTATATGCATAATGATCAATATAAGGGTTACTTAATTAGATATAAAACAGAGGATAATAATAACAATACCCTTTATGAATTGGAAACACGTATACGTCCAGTGCAATATGCCAAATTTGCTAAAAATTCGAAATTTTCGAAGCGCTTAAGAAACTTTGAAATATCTTCGGAATATGACCAGAAAGAGCAAATATGTAGGAATTTACAGAAGTTCTTGGGACCCTATACAGATTTAGTATTAGCATTCAGCTTTTTGGGTTCTGGTTCCAATTCACCTAAAGATACTTCCCATTCCTATAACCTAACCCTACTATGGATTGATCCCATGGGTCGTTTACAAGACTTTAATGAGTTACACATAGAAGATACGCAAACCGATAATATTAACTATTCCAAAGCTTTACTTAAACAACCCTTAACACCTGGTATATGGACCGTTAAGCTTATAGGACGCACAGCTATTTATGCTCAAACTAAGTTTCTTGTAACTCCTTTAGCTCTTTTCAATGGCGAGAATATACAAGCGGATCGCGGCCGTCTCATAAATGCAGGTGCTGGTCTTACTCTATCCGAGGATTTTGCTCTGCCTCAGGAGTGGCTGCAGTATATACCTACTTTTGAAGAATCAGCCCAACTGAAAAACTTAGCAGCTCATAACGCTTTAAGAACGGGAGAAAGTCTTTACGAATGGATAGACGATCTAGTCGGCAAATTTCATCATTCTCGAGAAACTTGTGCAGTAAGTAAAGCCGCCACTCAACTTAACACAGCAGCATTAAAAAGATTACCCTTATGCAAAGAAACCACCTGGAGTTCTTTAGCTCCAGATCCTAAAAGTGATATCTATGCTCTTGCTGCTCTTGCAAGCAGCTAAAATCTTTACATAAACAACAAGCTTAAACCAAAACCAAAAAGTATGCAATATAATTTAAACTAACAAATTTACAGCCAAAAAGAAAGTAGGCGATATATTTTATTTTGCTTTAATTTTCTTATGAACAAACTCAAGTAACTAAAATTATGCCATTTTTTACAATTTATTGAATACGCATAATATAATTAAATTTACTATCTATTTAGTTAATAAATTTTTGTTAAGATTTTATTGTTTTTACATCGAAGTTTAAATCAAATTTAAGCACAATTCTTTTTACTACTCTACTCTGTATTATAAAGCACAGCAACTTACTGTTAGTATGTATATATTTAGAAATCATTTTTAAAATCTTTAAGATACATTTATTCTATAAACAATTTCCAAGTTTATTTTTTCAACTCATTTCATATCTTATAATTGTGATACTTTTCTTAATATATTGTATTTTCCATGTAAATACTAGTTATGCGAAATTAATGCAATACTAAAAGAAAATATGTTATACATAAATACTGCGAAATAATTTTCATTTATAATTACCTATTAATTACCTATACTTCTTATCATTTAAATAATTTTTATATTTTCTCTTAGGCTTAGCAATAAATATTCTTGTATAGGGTAGCGGACAAGTAACGTTATGATTTGTTGAATGAATAACTTTTTTCTTTGGTACAATTCAATGTGTACAACGGTATGAAAATTGTTTTTATGCTTTAGTACGGATCAAACGAACCCGGTAAAGCCGCAGTGGCACCTTACGTGTACACAGACACGTCTGACACACTGGTAGCTAACTGTTGAGCGTAGCTATGGATTGTCAGTCAAGCGAAAAAAATGACAGGGCGCAAAAGAGAACACCAGTGTAGATACGAGGATAAAATGCATGTGAAGCACAATATTTTTTGTTTATAGGTTTTATGATGATGTTTAAACTTGTGTTGTATAATATACATAATATACATAATTTAAATGACAGAAGTAAGTGTTGTGTCGACCCATACTGCAGCTGTGCTACTATGGGTCGACGATAGTCTTACATATATGTATTTCAGTTAAAAATATTCTTATTTTAGATATTGTATAAATAAGAAAAAAGTCTATGGCTTAGCGTAAACTATGATTACAAAAATGTATATATTTAGTAGTTTGTTATTCGATCGCCAAAATAATGTGTCCGGAAACAGCCCAACTTAAAGTTAGCTTTATTTACATTGTTCTATTTATTTGTACGAATGCTTCAGAGTTGCATTTTGCAGAGTTACCGGACTAACTATATATTAGTACAAACTCGGCCGACCTGACAATATAATCGACCCCGATTATTATGCATCCTCTTTTGATACGCGTCTACTGTGTCGTATACGCCAACGTTCATTGCAGCAACTCCTTTCTTCTTTGGGTAATCCCTGTGTTAGTAGCCTATTTCGGCGCAGTTGAAGCAGCTATTCAGCGGCCGCCTTGGATTTGGACAGCTGTCCTGGAAGTGCTCAAACTTTGAACAATTATGACATCTAACTTCGTCCAGTGCCTAACCTAAAGGTTAATAACTTTACAGTATTTATAATTGGACTTGTTTGTTTAATAATTTGGGTGTCAATCCGTTATTAGCAAAATTGTGCTTACGAGCTATAAATGACTTCTATAAGTTGTCTGGTTCACTTCCTTTGTTTATTGTGTGGGAATATTGCAGAACTGCAAAATTAGACTTAGGTCATGAAAATTTAGTTCATAGAAATGAAGCATATTATTTAGTTTCAACATTGTTGTTTATGCAATATCGCAACGTGATAACTTCCCCTTCCAGCTCGCCGGGCTGGGTAGTTAATTTTTATTGGTTCGATAATGGGTATTGTGATATTCTTAAAATAAAACACAAGGTTTGCTTTGTTCGCTAATTTTTTTTTTTAATTTTATTATTTTATTTATTGAATCTACATAAGAAATGTAATGACAATAAATATTCAAGTCTTAATATTAAGAAAAAAAAAATTGTGATTAAAGTCCTGCCAGTGCTGGACAAAAATTTATTTTTATGCGAATATTATTTCAGAATTCAGTCATGGTTTAGAGCTCTAATGGTAGCCAAAGTATCCCTCCTTCTCACAAAGGGAACGACCTACAAATCACAAAGGGAACGACCTACAGGACCCAAGTGCACTGGAGTTTCCGGGTACTTGCTGGAAATCCAGCGCCCTGCTTACCTGACCATCCCTCCTTCTCAGACGGGTATGACCACCAAAGTTAAGAATATTAACTGCAAGAGGATTTGGATGGAATTCAAGTTTGTTAATATATTTTGTCGCGTACTTCACAAATTCAGATTTCACAAAAGGTACGTTCAGATCTGCGTGGATTCGTGAGTTTTTAACGTACCATGGAGCATCTGTAATTCTACGGAGGATTCTATTTTGACTTCTTTGAATTTTTTCAATGTTGGATGCCAAGGCTGTGCCCCATAATTGAATCCCATAGCACCATATTGACTTTAGAATCGAGTTGTACAGCAAAAGTTTACAATCAAGCTTCAAGGTCGAATTTCTGTCTTATAGCCAGTTAATTTGCACTGCTTTCAATTTCATTTGCGTTAATTTTGCCTCGATGTGCGACTTCCATGTTATTCTACGGTCAAGATGAATACCGAGGTATTTGACTTCACTGTGTTGAGGTATTACTTTATTGTTAATAGTAATGGGTGAGCATGTTCCTAGACGCAGTGCGAATGTAACATGGGCACACTTTTGTTCATTAACCTTGATTTTCCAAAGCTTGAGCCATTTCTCTAGTTTGTCGATATGTTCCTGTAAATTTATTGATGCTTGCTGGTGGTTACTATGTATGCTAAGGAATGCTGTATCATCTGCAAATGTTGAAGTGTGAATGTTGGTGCTTGTCGGCATGTCAGATGCGTAGATCAAATATTAAGATAGGCCCTAATATGCTGCCTTGGGGAACTCCAGCTTCAATAGGCTGGGCGGGGCTTATGAAATCGCCTTGTTTTATTATAAATTGACGACAATGTAAATAGCTTTCCAAAAGGTTATGTATGTTTGCCGGTAAGTTAAACTTTATTTTATGCATTAAGCCATCGTGCTTGTGAGACGTCGTGTGTTAAATAAACGCTAGAACCAAGTTCACCGGCTTGTTTAAGGTTTTCGCTAAAGTTGCTTAGTGACGCATTAATATCTTCAGGTGTTCTTAAAACAATATTCTCAGTGCAATGGGTACTCAAACATTTTTTATATTTTAGCCAATTCACTCGGGTGACAGTCCTATGCAAATTGTTAATCGGGGACCAAGTCTCCTGGGGGAAACGCACTGAAATAATAGTTGGTGAATGATCCGATGACAAGTCTAACGAAGGCTCAGCTTGCATCCATTCTACAGGGAACCCCTTTACCACTCCAAAATCAATCACATCAGGAATCTTTCGCCGGTCAGTCGGCCAGTAAGTGGGATGTCTGCTTGATATTACGTCTAAACCCATTTTAGAAATTGTATCAAAAAGCACCCGACTGAGAATCGAGGCGGCGAATAAATCGATGAGATAACCAATTTGTAATGAAAATTTTCACACAGATATCAGTTGCTTGAAGATAGTCCTCACATGTGTCGTTCAACAAAAAATGCTTTATCCTAGATTTTATCAAGATTGCGGAACCCCCACAAGCTCTTCTTGTCTTTAGTAGCCGTTAATTTTGAAGAAGCTTGTTGACGTCAAGTGAGTTTCTGCAATCGTCATTATATCGATCTGCTTATCCATCAGGAAGTATTCGAGTTCATTTTTGTGTTGGCGGATGCCGTTCGCGTTCCAGAAACATATTTTTAACCAAATCATTTTTTCGAAATAACCTGCAAAATGGTGGATTGCATTTTCACCATTTCCTGCATCAACCGGAGCAACCTCTATAATTAGCTGTGTGGTTTTCACCGCAATTACTGCAGTTTTTAATTTTTGAGTCAAATTTCGTCTTATTTCATGTACCATGGAATTCTCCACACACAACACAAACTGTAGGCAACTTGCAATACGCTTTAGTGTGGCCAAATTCTTGGCAGTTGTGGCACTGTACTGGTCCTAAGCGCTTACGCGGTTCCTCTACGGTTATTTTTCGATGTAAAAGGTATTTTATACTATATATTGGATGAACTTCATTCTTCTTTAAAGTCACATCTCCTGGCTCTAATTCAACCCTAAACATGGTTTGAGGGATCTTTTCACGATTTCTGATGGTTAGTACATTTTTTACTTTGAATCCCTTGTCCGCCAAACCGCTCTTAACTTCATTAATGTCTACGCAAGGGTCAATCCCTTTTATTACGACTTGAAGATCTTTAGCGCTTTTAAGCTGATAAGTATAAAAAGCTTTTTTTCTTTTTCAAATTCGTCAGACAGTTTTCGGTAGTCATTTTCATGGTTAACCTGAATTTTAGTTTCGTTAATGTTGCCGTGCTTGATGGAGGTATTGTTAAATGTATTTACTCCGATTGCTGAAACAATTTTTCTTACCAGTTCATTGGAGGCAGATTCTCTTAAATAAATTGGTGGTGGTTTAAACGATTTTTTTTGACGATGCTGTTGGCTCATCCGTTTGAAGAATAGAAAATCTGTTTTGATCGGTTGGTCTAGCGGTGTCGGCATCTTTAGATATTTTTGATTTGGATGCAATTTGAGCAGATTTAGGGCTTCGCTGATGTTTAGTAATGGTGATATACCTATCCATGCCTACTTGCGTTTTTGGTTTATTGGCATTAATTAGAGTAGAAGATCTTTTATCTTCTGTTGTAACATCTATGTTAGGCGAGCCGGAACGGGAGCGGATTTTATCTATCGTAGAAAGAAAATTATCTAATGATTGCTTTATAGATTCTTCTTTAGAAGTCCATATGCTTTTGCTGGTGGAGCTAGGCTCTTTTTCAGAATTATTTCTGATGGGATCACTCATACAGAAAACAAAACTTTAATGTATAGCTTTTTTCGAACTGGGTAGGTAATCTTCACGCACAATAACAACAATAACAATGCACTGCTACCACACTTGTTATATTGAAATTGATTTTATTGTTTAGTTAATGAAATGTCAGGAATTTATTTTCCGGTTGTTTTTTAAAATAATTTGTTATTGTTTTTACAATTTAATACAATATATTATTGATTTTATATGTATGTAAGTTTAAAAGTATTTGAGCACAACGTTTTTTTTTTTTTTTTTTTTGTTAAATTTTTAATAACACGACCGTGCGGTTGGAGAATCACAGAGTGAATGTTCGCTAATTGATGGCTTTTATTTTACTAGTTTATTCCTCGATCTTTCTACTGTTTTCTGTGTGGTGTGTATGCCACGTTTTTTAGTATATTAAGTTGCCACAGATATATGTATTAACATAGAGCTGCCAGACTGTATAATATTATGACATCCTCTTCTGTTTAAAATTTAGTAAATCTCGTAATCTTCTAATCGCTTCGGTGGTCTAATGCACCTACGATTTCTTTGTACCTGTGTATCTGCTTGTTGTTCTACTTCGGCATTGTTAGCCTGTTCTTCTGGTTGTTGTTGATGTATTGTGGATTCCTCCATCTGGTTTGATTTCTCTGGCGATCTTGGCGTTGCTGGTGCTTCTTTCACATCTGCATGTGTTGGTTCGGTATTTTCGTTTCTCACTTGTTGAGTGCTCGTATTTGGTTTTCTTATATGGATGGTGTTTCTTCCGTATTTTCTTCCTTCCGATTCGATTTCGTATGATCTGTTCGTTATTTTTTGTTCAACACTCCCTTTCGTCCAGTTTCCACTCGGATTTAGTTCGACATATACTTGATCGCCTATATCAAAATATTTTTTATTATAACAGCGCTGATACCATGTGATATTCTTAAAAGAAACACAAGGTTTGCTTTGTTCGCTAATTGATGGCTTTTATTTTACTAGTTTATTCCTTGGCAATCTTGTATGATCTCGATCTTTCCACTGCTTTCTGTGTAGTGTGTATGCCACGTTTTTTAGTATATTAAGTTGCCACAGATATATGTATTAACATAGAGCTGCCAGACTGTATAATATTATGACAGGCATCAACACTGATGAGTTCTTTGAACTATAAAGTTGTAATTATTACTAGAAAACTTATTAGAAGTATTGCATATGACAAATAATTTGCTATTGATAGAGTTTCGAGTTTATATACATTGCTTAGGTGTAGTTTATGAAGATATTTTAGATCAATTGCTATCACTTTTTCAGTTAGATTAACTTCCAATATAAAAGGTAAAATTTCCTTTGTTATAGTTGCCCAGTTTGTATAAATTGCATTATTTATGCTAATTGATTCATTTGAAAAACTTATTACGTATGTACCGTCTAAATAGGAGCTTGTGTATCATTGCCTTTGAAGTTAGTAGCGAACATGGTTCCCTCGGATATTAACTCAACAACTGCGTCATCGTAGTACTCATAGCTACATGCGGTTGTTGTTTTCTTTAAAATTTGAGATATGCAATTATTTGATTCTAGGAGTATTAGGTCATATTCGTTACATATGATGGAAGTCACGAATTTTATTGCATTTATTTAGAACGCCATATTTATTGGAGAGTACTGCATTTTTATTCTTTTACTGTTTCTGACTGTGGGTTTTATTAAAATATTGTTGTAAATGACGGGTTGTGTTTGAGGTAGGAGTACTACGTAAAATAAGGTTGAAGTTCTAAGGAGCATTTGGGGTGTTGCATTTTCAATAGTTTCTATTTCATTTAAAAAAAGGTAGAGTTTCTGTTTGAGAAATAATATTTTTGATTTCGGCTTTGTTTAATAGGGCTGTCTGCACAAGTCCATTTTTCGCAAGTTGGTATGCCATGACAATAGCTTACACTCCGTCTTTTAATTATGTCAATTTGTCAAATATTATTTGTTGAAATAACCTATTTTCTATTCTAGTTGACCAAGTCCTTGTTAATAAAATATTGTTGATTATTACTATTTTTAAGTTCTGTAGTTGTTTTAAGAATTTGGTTCCAATCTGTGGCATCGGCGCTACCAGCTAACCATTTCCATGTGGTGCCTAACCAGTTTATATCTCTTTTAGATTTTTGTCCTGGACTTTGGCGAATCTGTTCCAACTTGCCATTAATTTTATCGAATTGGTATTTTAACTGTGGGACCAGGGTTCCTTTGCTTATATCTCTATTAATTGTCTGGCTTAATAGCTCAACAGTATTTTCATATTCGCCTAGTTCTATTAAGTGAATAATTTTGTAGTGGCCGCTAATGATTTGTCCGAAAACTTCTTTTATCATTACAAGGGAAGAGTTGTAGGGGTAGATATTGACAACGGTGTTGATGAGGTACGACAACAACCTGTAATTATTTATTTTTTATGTGAGTTTTGTGAATTTTTTTTTTGTTAGTAGTAGTTACAATGGTTACATTGTTATCTTTTGAGACTATTTATGGTTGGTAAAGTGGTTTTTCTTTTGATTCTGTTTGTTTCTTTTGTAAATAATGTCACCTTTATAAGAAGGGGGTTTAATTCTCTTCCGATTTAGTCTATTCAGACTGTTTTTCTGATTTCTTACATTTTCGTGTTGAAGGTCTTGATTAACTTCTTTCAAATCAATTAAATTTTTATGATTTACTCTGGTGATCCGGTTCAAAAATACATCAACTGGTTTCTTTTTTATTACAGAATGAATAAATGTTGATCAATTCCTTAACAGAGCAACTTGGGAATTCTACCTTTAAGCATCTAAAGATTTCAATGATTGTAGAGTGGACTAGTTCAGTTGCATCATTTGCTTCACTTTTTTGGGGTGGTGCTGTGTATACTTTAATACCCAATCCTTCGATATAATTTTGTATAATTGGACTTATGAAGCTGCTTTCATTGTCCGTGACCAAAATCTCAGGAGCTGAGACATAATGCAGAAGTTTAATAAGTTTATCTCTTATGTGAAGTACGGATTTATTTTTAATATACAAAAATTTCGTAAACTTAGTAAATTTATCGATACATGTTATGATTTCAAGGATGTCTAAGTGAAATATTTGAGTAGGATATGTTGGTATAGGGGTAGGTTGTAGTTCTGTTCTTAAAGGATGTCCGTCATACTTGTTCGATATCATCATCAACGATTTCAACGTTATATATACGCTGATGCTTTCGTGGTATATTTGATGATTCATTGGATTGTCTAACTACTGGAGAAGGTCTGTTAATATAATTAACTATTGCAGTTTGAGTCAATTTCCATAGGTGTAGGAGGTTTGTGTTGAGTAGGTCTGGGGGGTGGAATTCTATTATATGGCTGCTGCTGAACAGCAGCAAACTAGTTATTTGAGGGTTATAGCCTTGTTTTGATAAGAAATACTGTCGTTGAATGATCGAGCTATGACCATATGTCATATTTTTCCTAAAATCCATATTTTGCATTTTCAAGCATGCATGTTTTTAGGTTTCTCTACCGTGATTAAATCGGAAAAGTTGCTATGTAGACCCCTAATGAATACATCTAAGGCGCGATGCCTATAGTTTTCAATTAAAACGGCTTCTTCTTGTGAATAATCATCACTTTTAATTTTGTTTATTATTAGACTGAGCTGATGGTTAATTTTTCCATAGAATTTTTCTATAGATTCTAACCCTTGACGCATAGTCGCAAATTGGTTTTCCAAGCTTTGGATATCTCTCTTATCAGCATAATGAAGCGATAGGCAATGTTTTATGCTGTTCCAATCATCATCAAAAATATTATAAGTAACCAGAGCGTTGTCTGCTGGGCCTCTAATTTTCTGTCTAATATGCTAAACTATAGCTCTATAAAGCGGTTTGTTTTGGATTAACCTGTTATCCTATAAAATGGATTCCACATTATGGATCCATGAAATGTATTGCGTTGGGTTTCCTTCGAAAATTTGAAGATCCCTTACGCAACCTGGCAATTTTTTAATTGATTCTAATTCTTCAGTTCTGGGGGCTGTCATTGCACTTGAGCTTGCTGTTGGTTGTTCCCTAATTTCTAGCTGGGCCAGACGGCTTTCAAGAACACGAAATTGTTCAATTTGGGCGTTAACTGCACCTGTTCTGTTGCAATTGTTCCTTATTTAAGACACTAAATATTTATAGATGGAACTTTCTTTTTAACATGCAAATCTAGGAATTTGTTCCAGGCACTTTTAAAAATGTTTTTTTTTTTTGATTTATGAACTGTTAATAATATTTTCTTATTCTTACAATATTTGTTAACTGTATTATTATAATGATCTGCGATAATTTTTAATGATATAGTGTTAGTTTTGGTTCTATTACCACAATGTTCTTATGTTAACTGCGATAATTTATGTATAGTGTTTTTATGCGAACTATATGATCTGCTTAGCTTGAGATAGTTTGCTACTTAAGTTAGTTTTAGTACTATTACCACAATGTTCTAATGTTGATTCTGATAACCTTTTTTTTTTGCATATAGTGTTCTTATGTGGACTATATGTTTTTCTTAGCTTAAGTTAGTTTTATTTGAATTACTACAATGTTCTTATGTTAACTGTGGTAATTTGTTAACATATAATGTTCTTATCTTTTTACTTACAAAATTATGAACATTGCTGGCTGAACGGCTTGTTTTTGTCCTTTTCAGCGAGTATTAAAGGGCAAGGTCCGTCATTACTGCCAGGAGTGTATTCGCCTTTATAGATGGTCTTATATCTGCTGCTTTGCTGCTTCTGTTGGCTGTAATCGCTTAAAAGATATTTGACCACTTCAGAATTCAGGATTAATCCCAATTATTATCTCCCGAATTATTTTAGGGATTCTGAATTGTAGCTGCTTAAAGAATGCTTGACCACTTCAGGATCCAAGATTTGTAGAGGATTATTCCGAATTATTATCTTCAGAAATATTTTATGGATTCTGAATTGTAGCTGCTTAAAGGATGCTTGACCACTTCAGGATCCAGGATTTGTAGACGATTATTCTAAATTATTATCTTCAGGTCTATTATAGGCGAAAAATCCTATTTTTCAGATTTGTTTAATTTTATTTTTAAGGATTCTTAATCGCTCGGGCGCCAGTTAACTTTCTGTTGCGCAGCGAAAAAAAAGAACACACAAGTTCTTAAGGTTACGATTCACACTGTCTTTATTCAAATAAATTTGCCGTTTTTATAATAAATTTTATTCAAATAAATTTTTCATTTTTATAATCAATTTTACAATTATTTTTGCTTACTAAATAAACTTACAATTTTTTTATAAACAAATTTAGTTTGGTTGCTATTTTGCTTTTTTCCAATTTTTGATTGGTTAATATTAAAGGTTACAAAATTTACAATTTTTATAATTGAATTTGTTTGTTTAATAATTTCTTTGTTAATCCGTTATTAACAAAATTGTGCTTACGAGCTATAAATGACTTCTATAAGGTGTCTGCTTCACTTCCCTTGTTTATTGTGTACTTTTTTGTTCTTTAACTGAAGTTATAAACCGCTACTTTTTCCACTTTTATTATTAATACATTTTTCTTCTATTTTATTTAAGCACCGCCTCTATGTACATATGAATAAAGCAAGTTCATGTGTGGGTACATATGAACATTAATCTGTATATATGACATTATTTTCTGTATGGATTTTTCGCTCCTAATCCTGATTTGACGCACTTCTGCCTCTGCGCTGTGTGTATTACGTGCTATTATATTGTATGAAATTTTTTACATAGCTCCTACGGCTTTTTGAGTTTTATCGGGTCTAGAGTTTTAATTATTTTCTCTGGTCGCTGCTTCAATGGCTTCGATAAGGGCCACGAATACATTTGAAGCAGGTATTTCTCGAATAATTAATTCACAACTTTATTAAAACTTCTCCAAGACTAATTTAATTTTATAAAAAAAGTTTAATTAAAAAGCTAAGTTAATCTGTTGTGGTTGCTGCTCAGGTGTTGGTAATAATCGTAATAATAAAACGGCGTCAACTCTCCCTTCTCAGAGTCGCCAAGAGTGTTTCTAAATCACCACCACAGCTCAACTACAAAAAACTCACCTCCCGCACTTGCGACAGCGATTAAAAGGTGCCAGATGTTTTTCTTTTTCTCTTTTTTTATTTTTATTGTTTAAACTTAGTTTCAACAACAGCTAAAATGTCGTCTACGTATTTTGTTATGTATTTTATATGGATATTTTTGTTGTATAAATCAGCTAAGGCTATGTTCACTAAATTATCCAAAACAGCCGAACGTTGGGTTATAAATGTTGTTGTCATACATAATATATATGGTGGTTCATCTTTGCCATGAGCCATACCGCAGGATAGAATCTATACGAGTGTGTTGGATCCGTCGTGGCAGTTACGGTATTTTCCTCACTGTAATCAGATCAAATGAAGATATATATGTGCTTTTTGATTATGAACTCTGTATTGGATCGGTATCCACCTCTTCCTGCACATCCTGTACTTTTTTTGCTCTTTAACTTCTTCATCGGGTTTGTGGTCCATCTTTTCATCCCCCGATGTAGACAAGAGTCTGATTCCCTGGTAACCACAGAATACCATGCCTTCTCTATTTCGGAGTAATGGCAAAGACTCTTTGTCCAGTCGTGTGTGGTGAGTTTGGGTTCGTGATTTGAAGGATCTTGAGAATCGCATCAGAATCGTGTGGTTCCGCAGGAACAACTGCAGCCGCTCTCGGTTGACGATGAATGTCGCTGATCAAGATCAGCACCAGCTGTGTCCCGGGCCACACTTCCCCTAAGGATGCAATAATCTCATTCATGGTGCTCGCCGACTTCTCGTCAAGGCATGAAATTGGTTTGACTCGGCCCTGGATCCACCCTGCTTCAGTAAACTGCGGTGTTACATTCGACCGCCTTAAGGAATTTTTCCAGGAATCTCTGGCTGAAAAATCCCCATTTTTCACTGGTGATTGCTCAGTCACAGTTGCTTCGGTCAGCTACAGCCCTATCAATAAAGATGAGTATGATTTGAAGTCAATAAATTGGTGTGCTAAAAATCGCAATCACAAAAAATTTGCTATTTCAACTCGCAAGCAAATAATGAAGTGAACTTGCTTATAATATGAAAATTAATTATCAAACCGTGGAACTGGAAGAGTCTAAATAACATTTGACTTGTTTTTATGTATTTTCATAAACAAAATTTAGAATTTACAGCTATTTTAATAAAAAAAAATTGTAATTAAAAAATACACCTATTTATATGGTTGCTGTGTTGCATTTGTTTACTTTAAAAATGGCGACTTCAGATAGCATGAGTTATTAAATATAAAAAAATATTTTTTAAGCTTATGCGTTTTCTTTTATTTATTTTCATATATTTAATTTTGAGCTAAGTTATTAAACACGATGTGTTTTCTTCATAGTAAAATCTTAACTAACTGTCAAAATGCAAAATATTTTCTTAAATACTAATGGGCATATTCATAAAAAAATTAAAATGTATTTGAAATTAATTTTAGTAAAATTTTGTATGGAATTTTTGAATTAAAACACATTTCAAATTCATTTAAATTTTTATGAATATGCCCATAATTTGTTACAAATAATATTTCTTTTTGTCTCAATACATATTTTAATGTCTGAATGGATATTTAGAACAAAGAGATAAAGAACATGTTTTGTATATTTTATCTTAATTCTATGCTTACAATATTTTGGGTTGTTTGTGATATTTTATGACCTTAATAGGCTTTTTACACTGATCATCATCTTCATGAAACGCATGAAAGATGTTGAAAATGTGAAACACTGTTTACATTGCTCACATCTAACATCTACTATCAATCAAAACTATTATTTTTTAATGTTCAAATAATTTAACAAAAACACGTAAAGTTTTTTGGAAAAAAATTAATTTTAAAAACAAAAAGATGATTATAAAATTCATATACATATGTCTATAAATAAAATGTAGGCTTTATAAACAAAATTTAACAAAAACACAGCAAAAATTATTAGAGACGTTTTTCCTGTGATGCCACAAGAAAAATCGACATTATTGCCACTTTTCTAGAGATGACACTGAAATAATCGAAAGATGTTGAATGGAATAAAATGAGATAGGAACATTGTGTAAAGATGTTGAAAAATGTTGACTTTTAGTACAATGTATTTCTTATGGGAAAATGTTGTCATCTTCAAAACCTGATGGTAGATGTTATATGTTGTTCAGTGGAAAAAGCCTATTACAGTATTTGTATTTTTATAATATTTGTTTAATAGCTTAGATTATTTAGTTAGAGTTGTTTAAGTGAGTTTACATAAATTGTTGTTATTTATCATATGTCTAGTTACTAATTACCTTCTTATCGTCTATGTGAATTTACTTGTTATCTTAAAAGAATATTAGAGAGATAACATACATATGTTTAAATAAACAAACATGTCTAAGCATGAGCGTCGCTAAATCTACCCTGGGTTAAACTAGAGCGTCCTGTGAGGTGTTAAATTAAAAAAAACACAAGTTCGTTGGTTTGCGTTCACGACTCAACTGAGTGCTTCATCTTTATTACATTATGCTTAAAGCTAAACATTGCTAATATTGGGCCCAAACTTCTGTTAACTCTCTCCACCTGTCCGTTAGCTTGTGGAGAGCCGGTCGCAACTTTTATATGTTGAACACCATACTCCCTAAGAAAATCCTGAAATTCAGCCGAAGTAAATGCGGTGCCCCTGTCACTTACAATGCACCTTGGGCGGCTGTAGGCCCTAAAATAATCCCTCAAATGTCTAATTACTTCTTTCGTCTTCGTAGTCTTTGTGGCGTAAAGTCTCACAAATTTAGTAGAACCATCTATTACCACCAATACATGCTTTAAGCTCCTTCCGTTATCGACTGGTCCGAAATGATCAATGTGTATGATGTCAAATGGGGCTGTAGACTTCGGAATGTTATTAAGAAAACCCTCTTCTTTTCCATGTTTATCTGAGTAAGCAATGCATTTCAGACAATTTTGCACATGATGTAACGCTTTGCTACGTATCTGCGGAAACCAATAACTGCCATTTATAAGATCGACCATCTTATTCACTCCGACATGTCCCATCTCGTCATGATATTTATACAATACATGGCCTTCCATCACCTCGGGCACACAGAATAACACCACATCATCTTTTTTAGTTTTCCTATAGAGTATACCATTTCTCATTTCAAACATCTTAATTTGTTTTTTTTTTGAAGACTGTCCTTTATCCCTAACAGCCTAGGATCTCTGTTCTGACAAATCACTAAATTTTCCTCGAAACTATTGCTTTGTATCGCCATTACCTGCAAACTTCTACTTAAGGCGTCTACGTGTTGCATGCGCGATCCTGGCCTATGCTCCAATATATAATCATAATCTTGGAATTCCAGGCTCCATCTTGCTATCCTTGGGTTCATATCCTTCCGGTTGAGAGTCATTGCCAGGGAATTGCAGTCAGTAATAATCTTAAACCTCTTTCCCTGTAGGTAAGGTCTAAAACGCCTCAGAGCATAGAGTATGGCAAGCGTTTCAAGCTCGAAACTGTGGTACTTTGATTCTGCGAAAGTAGTCCTTTTCGAATAATAAAATATCGGATGCATCTTAGAATCACTCTTTTTCTGCATTAATATTGCACCAAAACCTACACTACTTGCATCACAGTGCAATTCCGTTTCGTCTTTAGGGTCATACAGGGCTAATATTGGCGATTGTATTAGCCGCTGTTTTAATGTTTCGAAGGCTTCTAGCTCTTCTGGCCCAAACTTAAAACTTTTATCCTTTCTTGTCAAATTTGATAGTGGCTTTGCTAGCGTAGAAAATTCCTTGACAAACCTTCTGAAATATGACGTCAATCCAAGAAAACTACGTACAGACTGCACATTCGATGGAACTGGAAAATTCTCAACCGCCCTTATACCAGCGTTGTCTGCCTTTATACCATTTCCATCGATTTCATAGCCCAAGTATTTAACATTAGTCCTCAAAAACTCGCACTTGTCCAGGCGCAACTCCAATTTATTTCTAACCAGCCGCCCGAACACGTCACTTAGAATTGCTAAATGTTTCTCAATGTCCTTAGTTGCAACCATAATGTCATCCATGTAAACTATCAACTTACCATCTCTTACCATGTCCGAAAAAACTCTGTTAACAAAACGTTGGAATACAGATGGTGCATTCTTGAGCCCGAATGGCATCCGCGGGAACTCGTACTGTCCCAGGGGAGTTACAAATGAAGTGTATTTGATCGAGTCATCCCCTACAAACACATGATAAAATCCGTTCCTCAAGTCTAACTTTGTAAAGTACTTTTTTCCTGCTAAGCGGTCTAAAAGCTCGTCAATGATTGGAATAGGATAATTGTCCTTTAGGGTAATTTTGTTTAGTGTCCTGTAGTCTACGCACATTCGAAGTTCGCCTGTCTTTTTCTTGACCAGAACTATGGGTGACGCATATTCTGACTCACTTGGTCTAATGTAACCCTTTTCAAGATAATCGTCCAAAATGATCTGCAGTTTTTCCTTCTCGTCGTAAGATAACCTTCTAGGTGTACAGCTGAACGGTCTTGGCTTCTCCAAGTTCAATCTAAGCTCACATCTCGTCTCAGGCTCCACTGGCCTATTTGGTCGTATATACCTGTCCAAAAATAACTGTTCTAGCTCACTTTTTGCATCCTCCCTAACATGTTCCCCTATCCCTAAATCAACAGTACAATCATCCCCGTACTCTATAGCCATGATTCCACCTTCGAAATCATCCACTCCTACTAAATCGTTGTCACTCCTACTCTCCAACATTGTGTCTACTCTAGCTAGGCTCAGTCCTGCCTCACTTAAAAAATTCCTCCCAAGAACGCAATCGAACGCCATAATAGTGTCCTCAACAACAAATATCTCGATTTCATTAGTTTTATTCTCAAAAAAAAAAACGTAAAACAAAAGTTTGCCAATTGGCTTGAATTCATTATTATTCAATGTAAAAAAAGAAAATTGTGCTTCCTTCAGCCCATCCAGGCTCCGCGACACCACGTACTTCCTCACAAAACTGGCAGGACTCCCCGTGTCCATTAGACATTCTATATAAAAATTGTTCTCAAAATTAATATCTAAACTACACTTAATATACCTTAAATAATCATTCTTCACCTTTGGTCCACTAGTCCTTTTTTTCAGGGCAAGCAGCAACATGATGATCCATACTGCCGCAGCCATAACACGCACCTACTTCTCTTCTTGGCTTCTGGCACTCCCCAGCATAATGCCCCAAGCAATTGCAATTATAGCAGCGAATACCAGCATTCCTTTTCTCTTTGTTAACAGACCGCTTTTGTAATGATATTTTGGAGAAAGCCACTAAGAGTTGTCCCTTATTCCGGAAACACTGCAAGGTTGCATGCATCCTCAAATTGCTATCTGGGATCCCGTCAATTATGTAGTCTACGAGCTCATCTTCAGGGACTGCCAAGCGATCGGCCAAGAAAACCTTGTTATTAAAATAGGACAAAAAGTCCTCACCAAACTGCCATCTTCTTGCTTCCAATTTTCGACGTATGTTCAATTTGCTCTCTTTTTCACCAAACAATGAATTCATTTCTTGTAATATCTGATCGAAGTAGAAGTGTATAAAGTTGGATTTTGAATTTAGCCAACACTGTACTTTTCCTTTTGCTTTTGACATTAACAAGGCCTTCATTGTACTGACGTCTACAGCATATAGTGTTTGTATGTTCTTAACTTGCGCCACAAAGATTGTAGGCGAGACAGAACCATCATATTCGGGCAACAACTCCCTCAGCAAAGCAAAGGATAAATTTATGTCACTATCTCTGACTTCACCTTCTCCTCTTTTATCGCTGTCATTGCTATTGACACTTGCTACACCGCTTCTATCATTTGTTTCTCGACCGCAACTTTCATTTGTCTTTTCGTTTTCACTATCATTTGCTCTTTTGCCGCTACTATCATTTGCTTCTCCGGTATTACTGTCTTTTGCACTTTCACTACCGCTGTCATTTGTTTGACCACCACTGCTATTTTTATTTACGTCATCACCACTGCTATTTCTATTTACGTCACCACCACTGCTATTTGCTTCACCACCATTGTCATTGCTATCTTCCACTTTATCATTTTCGCCTTCTATTTGTTTTATTCTCTCAAATACTTTCATTTGCCTATACAGCTCATTTTCTTTCTTCAAAAGTTATTTTTCCCGTTTTACTATTTCAAACTCTCTTTTGAGCAACTCATATTCTTTGTCTTTAGTACAAATATATGTTTCTTTTTTTCCACTCACTTGTTTCTCTTTATGTAATATTTCAATATCACCGTCTTCAAATTCATATTCACTTGTACAAACATCTGCTGTTGCCAAGCTTGCATCAACTGGGCACACACCCCTTTGATTTTCAGGAATTTCGTTGAGTGTTAACACAAGAGCGTTTTTTGTGCCAGCCGTTGGCAAATTCAAACTCTGTAACCAGCCGCGCAGCTGAACTGCTGTATACTTGTTTGGGTTTATACTTGTTTGGGTTTTCCTCCATGTTGTTTTACTTCACGAAACACACAAAAAAAAAACTCTGATGTTAGCAGTGCTATGCGGTATTTCGTCTCGTTTTTTTTTTTTTTTTTTTAAATTGCCACACTCAAGACAACAATTCTTTTCTATGGAATACACAATTTTTGTGACTTTGGTCTCTTCACTTTACTTCATATATTAGCGTATTTTCTTTAAATTTCTTTCTTTTTATTAAATATTTCCACAGCTTCTGTTTCAACCAAATAGAATTTATTACAGGTTTCTCACGTACTTTTCAGTTTGAAATAAAACTTTAGTTCTCTTATCTTTTTTTTAACAAAATTTTTCACGTTATAAATACAAAATTCCAGTTCTTGCTTTTTATTAAAAAAATTCACACAAAAAAAAAATGTATAGGCACTTATGGCGATTCCACTTCTGAAAAACTGTGAGGTGTTAAATTAAAAAAAACACAAGTTCGTTGGTTTGCGTTCACGACTCAACTGAGTGCTTCATCTTTATTACATTATGCTTAAAGCTAAAAACCACCACCAAAGAGATGATGAAAAACACTTAACTAATACTTATGCAATATGAGAAAGAGAGAATAGAATGCGAATGCGCGAGTTATGACTTTCCAGTCTTGTGGAAATAAAAAAAAAAAATCTTTTCTTCCTAAACGCTTACGCGTTTATTTTCTTTATTTCCTTGAATTAAAAATACACGACAAGTATATGTCTAGAACTTATTTTTAACTAACTTATTCATTTGTAAATTTGAGTCTTAAATACTAAAAATGTACTTTTGTTTTTACAATACAAACAATATTCAGTTCTAATGTTCTGGACGGGGATAATTCTGTTGGTGATGTTGTTCCTGGTGCCTAATCGTTGTTACATTTGGACGCCTTTGGAATTCCTGACTCGATTGATGCCTTGGGCGAGCATATCCTTCCTGTCTGGGCTCCTCATAGCTTAGGTTTAACCGCCTGTGAGAGTTGTCATGCTCAATTGTCCTCGCAATTGCATACGCATGTTCTAGGTCTCTAATTTGATTGCCATAAAGAGTGGATCTTATGTAAGAATTTTTGATTCCATCTTTGAATACTCTGACTGCTTCCTGAACAGCTTCTTCCATCATTATTTCTATTGTGTTCTTAGGATGGCCTGACATCGAAATTTTCGACGTGATGAGAGTCAGCGATCTGTTTATATCGTCATGATACTGGCTCAAAGTCTTATTTCCTTGCTGAAGTCTTCTTAATTCGTCTTGCAATACGTAGATGGGTCTTTGGTCGGCATACGTGTAATCTAGGCGATTCTTTATTGCCTCCCAGTTGAATATTGTATTGTGGTTGATGAGCACATCTGATGCAGACCCTCGTATTTTCGTCTTCACTATTGACAAGGCTTCGCAATACCTGTTTGAGGATTCATGCTGCTTTATCCCATCCATCAACCTTGTAACATCCTCCCTCCATGAGCGGTATTCTAAAGGATTGCCAGTGAATTCAGGCAATGTTTTGAATACGTCCAGATTGATCTGCTCCGGGGTGTTATACGTCATCATCACGGCTCGTAAGGGTTGTGGTATGTCTGGGTGCATGTTGGGTACTTGATTCAGTCTTTCCTCAAGTTCTCCATTTTTTCTGCTTAGTGCTTCCATGGTCACCTGCATGCCTGCGATTTGCTCTATTAAGGCTTGCATGCTTATTTGCTGGTTGCCAGAATTTGCCATAATTTCTTCTGTTATTAACCTGTTGCTGTCGAAGATTCTTTGCCTTTTCCCTCTCATTAATTGTTAACTTTTCTAGAGTACAAATTTACCTTATTGTGGTCAGAATTTATTTAGATTTTTACTAGAGTCTTGATTTACTTTACAAGAGTCAGTGTTATTATCCTGTTGTGGCAAGGATCATTTCCGTGGTCCGCCTCGTGAAGAATAACAATGTATTATTCTCCTGGCAGGATCGCCAGTTATGACTTTCCAGTCTTGTGGAAATAAAAAAAAACCTTTTTTTCCTAAACGCTTACGCGTTTATTTTCTTTATTTCCTTGAATTAAAAATACACGACAAGTATATGTCTAGAACTTATTTTTAACTAACTTATTCATTTGTAAATTTGAGTCTTAAATACTAAAAATGTACTTTTGTTTTTACAATACAAAGAATATTCAGTTCTAATGTTTAGTGACCATTTTATCTTTTACAATATTACAAAACACTTTAATTTTATTGATGTTTGTATCTTATCTTCAGTTGAGCGTTTTATTACTAGTAGTTTAATTTTTCAATATTTATTTAGGTCTACGTTATCCTTATGGATGTTCTTACAGCTAATTTTATCTTAGTTTAGTTGCTTTGTATTTATATTTGTTACCATGATTTTATTGCTTGACCCTTTTTTATCGTGAATGTTTCAAACCCTACTTTCATTGATATCATGTTTCTTGTTCCCGTCAGGTAAGTTGTACGTCGGCTTGTCAAAAGCCTTTTTACCGTTGTACGTGGGCTTGTCAAAAGCCTCTTTCCAAAATAAAAGACGATTGTAATTGTGAGCGCTTGTCTAAAGCGACCTTTTTATTTTTGAGTTCAGAAGTTGACTGACTAAAAATTTTTCTTTACTTAAAAATTAAACTTAAAATTATTACAGAGTTTTTTGTATTTTTCTGCTTACTTGCTGAAACTTAAAATTATTGGGAAACTCATTTCCTCAAGTCAGACGTTGCATGAAATGATGTGTTTGCATTTATCAGCGCAAACACAATTTTAAAATAATTTCGCAATTTACAAAGAAAAATAAAAGAACAAAAAATTAATAGCGAATTGACTTTTTAGGTCGCCAACCTGTATCATGTTAATTTGAAATATTTCGTTGGAAACAATATTAAAAATGATGTGTTTGCATTTATCGATGCAAACACAATATTAAAATAATTTTCCAATTAACAAGAAAAAGAAAAGAACAAAAAATTAATAACAAATTGGTCACCAACTTGAATCGTGTTAACTGGTATAAGCATGTTTGTTTCTTTTATCGCTAAGATATCTTTATCAGCGTTTAACTAAGAGGGTTGTTGATTTGCCTGACCTTAACTCGCGTGAATTAAATATCTCCACCTTTTGTGGGGGAAAAAAATATATATTTTTTTTTCAACGCGTATGCGTTTACTTTTTTTTATTTTTTATTTAACTTGAAATTACACTTAAATAAAAAACTATGCTTCTTATTTCACTACCATATCTTCACTCCCGTGTCCGAAAATATTGTGTTCTCTTAAATACTAAAATGTTATCTTTGTTCTTAATATTTAGGTGGGTAATCATAAACAACATGTTTTTACATTTACAGATAACATAATTATGTTTGCTGTTTTATTAAGGGATTAGTATGTTCATGTTGTTTATCGTTACTTGATTGGTTATGGTTGTTTACTGTCTGCAATATCTTAATTACATTTTGTTCCTTGTTCTAATGCTTAATCTATGGTCTTATGGATATTGTTTACAGTATACATTTTACATTTATGATCATGTTTACAACTTGCATATTCCATTCTTATTATATTTGTTTACATAGGATCATTCTTATCTTATTTCCTAATTAATATTTAATGTGTGTGTGAGTATACATAAAAACCGAACATCGGCAAGCAACCAAAGAACACATATGTATGTGTATATTAAAAAGAATGTACGTTATAGAGACCGTCCGAAATAAATATGTATACAATGCAGACACTATATATATGTAGGCACGTAAATAGAGTTAACAATGTGAATATTCAACCTAACAGTAAATAGATAGTATATATGCACAATTAAATGCTTAAGCTAACATTATACAAGTTATTGCTTTCCTTAATGAGAACAATAAAAAAAATAAATTGACAACAACGGTTTTTTGTCTTTCGGTCCACTTGACCGCACTTTATTGTGTCTGAATATGAACTAACTCTATAAAATTTTCTTTTGCTTAATTTTATACTTAATATTAAAGTGGAACAAATTGTTTCCGTTTTCTTACGAATTGGTTGCAACAACTTGGCAAAATATTTTAATAAATGATTTGCAATTAATCAGTTATAAAAAGGTTAAAATGAATTCTAGTTAATTTCAATAAATGTTAAATTTTATAATTTTGTGTCTACCTAGCAAAATATTTTAATAGGTTATTTCCAAATAAATTTAGTTAATAAGTTTATTACTTTGTGTGTTAACTCTTCCCCTCTTAGAATGTTTGTCCTCAAACATTGAAAATAGACAATCTTGGGGGCTTAGGTGGACCCGTAATTATGACAAATGGTTCATTAGGAGTTTTATTTGAAATGTCTTCTGGAGTATAATTTGGCTTTTGGGTAAATCTGATATTTTGAACGTAATCTTCAATTTTGTGTTTTTTATTTAAGGTATTTTGGAATATTATTTTTCCCTTTGTTTTGCAAATGAGCATGGGTAAGATTATGGCTACTAACAAAATAATAGGAATGGTCACTGTTAATGATTTATTAATGACTGCTTCAGTCTCCAATAATTCGATTTTGTTTGTATTATTTAAGTGGAGTTTGTTTAATTTTTCTAAGGAGAGTATTTCAATATATTGTTTTTCCAAGGGAGTTTGTTGCACTATTTGTGGCGAAGCTGAAATTGTTGGAGCTTCTATATTTCGGAATGTTTTATTATTAATGGTAATGGATTCATTGTGAAAGTTTATTAAATACGTTCCATTTATTGACTGATTGTTCAGTGTGCCATAGAAATCATTTAATAGAATTATACCTGGTTTCAATTCTTCAACCGTCAAGGTATGGAAGGCATCGGAAATGTCGCAATGTGGACGAGAACCATTAAAAAAAGGTGGGATGCAAGGAGAGTTAACAATATTTTTCAAATCGTTTCTTTTACAAATTGTGACAGTATTGGTAATAGTACAATTCTTCTTAATAGCTAGCATTTTTCCTTTATTTTTTAAAATTTCCTTAAAATCTATGTTTATAATTTTATTATCTTTTTTTATAGGCTTTATTAATATTTTTTCATAAGTTTCTTCGGATGTAAGTGGGATTTGTATAACGTATAGCAAGGTATCATTTTTATATAAAACTTTTACATCAGCAAATTCTAATGCTTCTTCAACTGATCTAAATGGAAATTTTCCTTGAAGTGTTTCACTTACAGTGTTTATTTCTTTTTTATTTAATATAACAGAATTAATTATATTGTTTTTCGCCCACTGAATGGCGTATTTAATGTTTCCTAGTTCTTCTTTAGCTAACCTTAATCTAATTTGCATGCTTATTATGGCTGCATTGCCAATTGAATCTTGATTGCTTTACTTATTATATTTGTATGTTCCGTTAATTTATTTATTCTTTTAATAAAATTTTCATTTATAACTAATTGCTTATTATTGTTTGAATTTAGCTCATTAATATTACTTTTTAGAAGTTCAAAATCATCGTGATCGGAGGAACCGCGATGTATTTCCATGCAGTACCGATTAAATTTATTGATCTTTTTTTTCCTTATTTCATCTATTACAAATAATGATTCTAGTATTTCTGTGGTTTGTATTAATTCATGCTTCAAGGATGGAATAAACATACTTTGGGTGTGTTCATTGTTATTAAGGAATATCTTGATTTCGTCTAGGAAGCTTTGATATTCTTTTAAATTTATCACATGAATGATTTTAAAGGTTCCATCTTGTATTTTTGCTATTCCCTCCATTAGAGTTACGATATGAGAGAGTGTATAGTTATGAATTCGGCATTGGAAGGTGATAAGATAGTGGTGAAGTGTAGGAGAAGGAAGCTGAAAATGTAGTGAATTGTTAAGTTCAACTTCTAATGTTGCTTTTATGAATGGTTTTATTAGATTCAGTTGTAATATATGTTCCTTTATCTTCTTTCACAATTTCTTTCTTATATCTCGGAGTAAGTTTAGTGCCTAATCTTTTATTTACTTTTGCAAATATTGTTTCGCCTGGTTCATAAATTTTTGTCTGTTGTCTGTGTCTATTGTGGTATTGTATGTCGGCTTCTTGTTTCTGTTTTAATTTGTCTATGTTTACTACTCTATCTTTTTCAAGCTGCGAAGGATCTGTACTAACTCTTCTACCGAAAAATAATTCAATTGGTTTTTTTCCTGTCGTACTATGTATTGAGCAGTTATATTTGTATACTGAAATTTCTAGTAACTCTTTAAAATTGTTATGAATATTTTCTATTTTTGTACATCGCATGATTTCAGACAACGTAGAGTGAAATCTTTCTACCTGTCCGTTAACGTTGCTTGAATATGGTGGAACTGCAAATATGTCTATATTTAATTGGTTTTTTATCATAAACGTAATTGTTAGAGAATTAAAAGATTTCTCATTGTCCATAACTATTGTCTTAGGTACTCCAAATGCAAATATCAGTTCACGAAGTGGTTGTCTTATACATATCTTCCGTGGCTTTAGATTTTATTAGCTTTACTTGAGCGTACTTCGAAAATTTGTCGATCGCCGTAAGTACCAAATTATTTTCAGTTTTGTAAATATCTATGTGAATAATTTCGCCTGGGTATTTTGGTATAGGCGTTTCTTTTAGTGCAGGTTTCATGGGATGTCTATCGTACTTATTCTCTTTACATGTAGTGCATTGTTTTACAATTCTTTTTATTTTTTTAGCCATAGATGGAAAGTAATATTTTTCTAAAATTTGTTGTCTATTTTCCTTGCTGTTGCGGTGAGCTCTATTGTGTGCTTCTATAATTATTTTGTTTTGCTCTTCTTCGTTTCGTACATCTTCTACCTGGAGCCTGGTAAATCGAATACGATATTTATTAAAGTGTTGAGGGTAAATTTCTTGAATTTTCGCCATATTTTCCTCTGACGTCTTTATTGCGTTAAGGATAGAAGGGTAAAGAAACTTTTTTAGAATACTTATAAGTTTGTTTTGAGTGAATTCTGGTTCAAATATGTGGTGACGGTGGTAATGGGGGAAAATGATTTCAAATTTATACTGAGCTGTAGGGTGTATATGGAGAATAATTTGATTTTTAAAACAGTTTATTGGTGTATCGACGTTTAATATGAGATTCTGTCCGGAACTATCATCGCTGTGTGTTGCTACCGAAAGCGTATTTATTTGTGTTGTGACGGGAATTCTTGACAGCGCATCTGCCACTACATTAGTTTTTCCTGGCTTATAGAAAAGCTCGTAGTTGTATTCCTCTAAAATAGCTTTCCAGCGCTTCATCTTACTATTATTGTTCTTATTGCTAAGAGCATTAGTAAGCGGCTGGTGATCGGTAAATATTTTTATTTTGGCAGATCCATATAAATAATTCCGAAGTGAATTCAATGCCCAAATTATTGCGAGCATTTCTTTTTCATTTGTCGCGTAATGCTCTTCTGTTTTATTCAACGTTCGGGATATAAATGTAATAGGCTTATTGTTTTGTGACAAAACTGCACCTAGGGCAAAGTCTGAAGCATCTGTTGTAAGCTCAAGTTCTCTATTATAGTCTGGGTAAGCAAGTACAATATCTTGAGAGACAAGAGTATTTTTCAGTTTTTCGAAAGCATCGACGGCGTTATCATCTAGTGTTATAGTTTTTTGTGATGATTTGTTTTTTGAAATACGACCTTCTTCCCCTCTTAAAATTTGTGTTAGGGGTTTTGCTAACTTTGCGTAGTCTTGTACAAATCTACGGTAGTAACCGGTTAATCCTAAAAAAGATCGTAATTCTTTTATGTTTTTGGGTAACGGAAAATCAAGAACAGCTTGGACTTTTTTCTTATTAGTTTTTATGCCATCTGCTGAGATTACAAATCCCAGGAACTCTACTTCGTCTCTTAGAAAATTGCATTTATCGAGTTGTACTTTTAGGTTTGCTGCTTGAAGCGTTGCAAATATAGTTTGAATATGATCAAAATGTTCCTCTTCAGATTTGCTGAATATAACAATATCATCTATGTACACGTAACATATTTTTCCAATATAGTCACGAAGTACATCATCTAATGCTCGTTGAAATATTGCCGGAGCATTTTTCAAACCGAAGGGAAGGCGTACAAATTCGTATTTGCCATTTGCAACGGAAAATGCCGTTTTTTCAAAATCTGATTTTTTTAAGGAGATTTGGTAGAATCCACTCTTTAAATCCAGAACCGTAAAGTATTTGCTATCTCGTAATTGTGAGAGTACATCATTTATATCCGGTATTGGATATCTGTCGGAGATTGTCAATGAATTTAATTTCCTATAATCTATCACGAGCCTATATTGCTTGTTGCCGAGTGAGTCTGGCTTTTTCCCAACAACCCAAACTGGTGAGTTGTATGGCGAACGTGAAGGTTGAATAATACCATCATCAAGCAAATCTTGTATTTGTTTTGCAACTTCCGATTTTAATGCAATTGGATAAGGATATTGCTTCGAATAGACAGGTGTATCTGTCGAAGTACGAATTTCGCCAACTATTCTAGTTGTACACGTCAATTTCTGATTAGGTTCGATGAACAATTCGGGATACTCGTTAACTATCTCTCTCATTTTTTCTTTTTGTTGTGGAGACATTTGATTGTCTCGAATTACTATTGAATTTATTCCTTGAGAAAATTGTTGTTTAAGCCTTATTTTAGTATTATTTCCTATTTGCATAACATTATGGCGTGTATAGATTATTGCATTGAGTTCCTTTAGTGAATCATTTCCAAGAATACCGTCGAATGATTCTAATGTTGGGAGAATATAAAACTTAATTTCATTTTCCAGATTGAAAAGCTTTACGAATGTATGTTCTTTTATTTTAATATTGCCTGCTATTGATTTTGCAAAGAATATTTCTTTATTTGGTATATTTTTTTTTACAATGTCTGGCCGAATATAATTTTTGCTAGAGCCAGTATCAATTAAAAATTTTAGTACTTTACCGCTCTTTGCTCTGCATTCAAAATAAGGGAGCGAAGAGCTCGTCATTCTAAAAAATGAACGTCGCTGAATTCGTTAACATTGTCTTCGTCGTATGGCATTTCGTTAGGTTGGTCGGGATTTAGGGAATTATTAACAACACTATTATAGGTTTCTAAATCATTGTCTATGTAGAAGTTTCTTTGTATTTTTGGTCTATAGTTAGAGTTTACAATTGTAGGCGGTGATCTTTTGTTAACGTTTTGATGATGTGGTCTGTTCATATAATTAACTTGTTTTGAATGCATACTACTATCTATTTCCATAGGCTGTGGAAAAGGTTGAGGTTTAGGATAGATGGGTCTTGGAGGATTGTATTCATAGTGGTTATTTGTGTAGGTTTGTTGTTGTGGTGGATATTTATTCAATGGTACATGGTGTCTTGTGTTCTGAAATGTAAAAGGTTTTTGTTGTGCATGGGGTACGTGAGCTAATTGTGGATAAAAACTGTTTTGATTAAAACGAGAAGTAAAGTTATTAGGTTGTGATTGATGGTTACGAGAATAATTGCGAGGTGGAAGTGGAGGAGTAGGTTTCCTATAGTTGAAATTTCGAGTATAATTCGTTCGAAAACTTTGATTTTCTAATTTCAAACAGAGGTGGAGGGCTTGTGGTAAATCTACCGGTTCCCTCATGCCTAGAAGTTTCGGCAAGTCGCCATTTAACCCTCTAATAAATGTGTCGAGAGCTTTATTGCGATATGACTCTGTAAGTAGGTTTAGAGACTCATTAGATGCCTCTAAGCTTCCAAGTTTGTTAAGTATTATAGATAAGTGTTCATAGACAACTTGGTAAAATTCCTGAATAGATGATTTCCCCTGTACCAGTGAAATCATTTGATACTCGAGGGTTGCTAAGTCCCTCTTGTCAGAATAATGGAGAGAAAGACACTTGATAATAGATTTCCAATCGAGAGGAGTATTGTAAGATTCGAGAGCAACGTCGGCGTTGCCCACGATCTTATTTCGTATAACGCTAAGGATACCGTAATATCTTGGGGTACCTTTAGCCGGTTCGTAAATTTGTAATATTCTTTCAACACTCTTGCGCCACGAATTAAATTCAGATTGGTTACCACTAAACTCACGAAGGCTTTTAACTATATCCGGTATTTTATCGAGATCTGCGAAGTTTCCGCGATATTCCGCTTCAATTTCTTGATCAGATACTACATTAGGACTTGGATTTAATACGGATTGAACCAATCCTGGCAATTCCTGCCGTAGAAGCCTAGAAGTAGTTTCCGTAATTAAATTGTTTAGATCGGTAATACTTAATGTTCTGGACGCCTGTTCTGCGCCAGTTGCATTTAAAGTTGGGGGGCGTATAAGGTTGTCTGGATTGGACATTTTGTATAAAATTGCTTAATAAATTGTTTCTTAAAAAAAATGAATTTTTATTATCTCTATGTACCTTTGCTATAGTAATCTCTATTTATTTTTTACTTTTTTTTCCAAATATTTAGTTTAATTAGTTGTCTTTTTACCTCAATTATTTATTACAAATATATTTTATTTTAGTTGTATACTTATAGCTATGACTTACAATATAGTTATCCGCATTTTATTTTTCATTTTCTTCTTAACTGAGGGCAGTTGGCTGGTACGTAATACCGTCCTTTTTGCTATAACCGCTACTAAGGGGCCGTTGACTGTCGCTGATTGAAGGGTGAAGTTGCTTAGCAGATACTTTGTTGATTTTTGCTGTCTATCGCTGATTGAAGGATGAGGTTACTTAGTTGATATTTCGCTGATTTTTGCTGTCTATCGCTGATTGAAGGATGAATTTGCGTAGTTGATATTTTTCTTCTTTTGACGTCTTCTAGTAACGTTGTTTATTTTCTGGTTCACTATCGCTTTATCTTTACAGTTTATAATTGGTTTTGATTTTATGATTTTTTCACTTAAATTGGGGATTATTTTATTTTTATTGATTGTTCTTTATTTTTTCAGCAATTTCTTCTTTTATTTCTATACAGTCTAGAGTCGTTTTTATCTTATTTTCAGCAATGCATATATAAAACTATTCGTTAAATTCCACTATGTGAGATTGATTAATTCTATTCCTATTTTAGCGAACACTTTCTACTGCACTATTTTAGGGCTTTTGTAGAAAAGTTTTACTATGTAAAACTAGTTATTAAATTTCACTATGTGAAATTAATTTTATTCCGGTTTTGGCGAGGACACTTTTTACTCCTTCCTACTGCACTACTTAAGGGCTTTTGTAGAAAGGACACTCACACATACCGCGATAGATAAGTTTTAAATATGCACGGGCATACTAATTTGGCTCGGGCGCCAGTTATTGCTTTCCTTAATGAGAACAATAAAAAAAATAAATTGACAACAACGGTTTTTTGTCTTTCGGTCCACTTGACCGCACTTTATTGTGTCTGAATATGAACTAACTCTATAAAATTTTCTTTTGCTTAATTTTATACTTAATATTAAAGTGGAACAAATTGTTTCCGTTTTCTTGCGAATTGGTTGCAACAACTTGGCAAAATATTTTAATAAATGATTTCCAATTAATCAGTTATAAAAAGGTTAAAATGAATTCTAGTTAATTTCAATAAATGTTAAATTTTATAATTTTGTGTCTACCTAGCAAAATATTTTAATAGGTTATTTCCAAATAAATTTAGTAAATAAGTTTATTACTTTGTGTGTTAACTTACATGTGTTTACGTCTGTTTAACAAGGGGAAGCATACCAAAAAATGGGAAGTATACAACATATAGCCTACAGTCCCGATCTCTATTACTTTTTTCAACTTGTTGGTTGTAATAATTTCTAAAGTTGCGTTCTGTTCTTTTATATATTAATACATATTTAAATACTTTGAGCCCAATATGGAATATTCCTGAAATTATAGCAATGAAAAATAGTGTATAAAAAATTTAACGTATAGGGTGTTCCTCATATGGAATGACTAACCTTTTTAACGAGTCGATATTATTAAATGCATTTTCACGGTCTGAGGATTTTTATAATTTCACAATCTTCATCATGTTTTGTGTGGATAGCTTCTATGTGTCTGTCATGTATATTCCTGTAAGTGTTATTATCTACTCTAACTATGTCAGTATATTTTACTAGTGTCTAGTGGTGATATTGCCAACTTGATGAGTACCGTCCAATAATATGAAACCTTCGTCAATTTCCGATAACGGATTATTATATTCCTTTACGACCTCGCATTTACTATTTCTATTGTTGAGTAGTGGAAGTATACATGTGTCTGTCTCATTATTTTTCCTACAAATGTTTTTTCCTAAATAGTTCTTGCAAAGGTTTACTCTAACATAGTTGTTATCACATTGAGTGATCTGATCATCTGTTTTTATTTTTCCGTGCCTAAAACTTATGGGCGTAATTTTAAAAAGTTTACAGTCATTATTTAATATGGGATATTTATAGATAGCTACAAACAAATCTCCTGTCCCGGCTATATGTATGTCTGCGTATTTTAGAATATTTATTATGGGTACTGAGATTAATTCATGGCCTATTATTTCTTTTATGTCGTCTAAATTTAAGGATTCTGTTAAATACTCGCTATTTTTTGCAGCATTAATTGTTCTAACAAGTAATAGGAGTTGGTCGTGTACCTGTTCTATGATGAGGTGATTTTCCAATGTCTGGCCTTGTAATGCATCAATTAATTTTTCAAACCTTGAGTTAACAAATCGTTGTTTTTCGTTATTATTTATTAATTCATTTATTTTTGTTTCCATTAGTATGAAATCGTCATGATCTGGATTTCCTGTAATAAATTTAAGTGCTGATCCTAGAAAGTTTGGGGATCTCGTATGTCGTTTATGTTCATTAAGTTGATTTGCTAAAACTTCAATTTTCTTTATCCAGATTGCTTCTTGGCTAGTTGATATGGTATCGTTATTTTGTTATATTTGTGACGTGGAAGACGTAAGAATATTTATTATAACGAAAAACATCATCAGTCCTGGTTAGGACGTATTTTTGTCCGTTTAAGTTTCTTATTTCCACTTCCGCTTTGGTTTTTGACATGGCCATTACGAGAAATATCAGGTAGAGTATCATCTTTGTTGATTGTGTAGTTCTTAATATTATCTTTGTATACGATCACACCCCTCGTGGTTAAGACAGTGTCCTCACGGTCTTCCTTCACAATGTGTTTAATGTATCTGGCGTCTTTTTTCTTTCTCACACCTTTTATTTTCACAAGAATTTGTTCGCTTGGTTGAAAGGTTCGATATTTAGTACCTTGATTTAGTCTTTCAAGTGTTTTTTCTGATGCCTTTTTTAGTTTTTCATATATAGGTGTTTTGTCGTATTTTATTTTGCCCTGTGACTGTGTGTATGGTGTTATTTATTTCTCTTATTGTTTTATATGTTTCTTCAGCTATTGTTGTATTATTTTGTATTTTAAATATTCTTGCTAGCTCGGAAATGGTACTGTGGACGCGTTCTACTTGTCCATTTGATGTCGATCTGTAGATTGGTGTTTCTATCTTTCTTATGCCATATTTTATACACATTATATTTACTGCTGGTGTATTTAGGCATTTTTCGTTATCAGTAATCAATCTTGTGCAGTTTGGGTACTTATTTGTGAGAATTTCTTCAATTTTCTCAGCCATGCGTTCTCTTGAGTTAATTTTCCTCAAGGTAGTTTATTTTGAGAATTTGTCAATGGCGACTAGGAATGTTTTGCTGTCGTTGAAATATATGTCCATATAGGCAAGGTGTACACTTTTTGTTAAATGCTTTGCATTGTTGTTTTATTTCTGGCCAATAGTAATTTTTGAGTATCTCCTGTATGTAGTTTTTGTAGCCTCTGTGTGCTCTATCGTGTATTTTCTTGACTATTTCAGCTTGTTTTTCTTCTTCTCGTACACCAATAAGTTTTGTTGGTGTATATACAAAGTTTATACCATTGAAAGTGTTTGTTAAGACAGGGCTTAGTGCATAGATTTTTTCTCTTGTGGTATGTAATGCGATCGGTTTATTTTGTTGTAGTATTTTTCTCAGTTCGAGTATAAGGTTTTGTTCATTCGTAAAGTTTATCGTATGTCTAACTCTATTCCGAAATATCGTACGAGTTCGTGTTTCATTTACTTTATTATTTGGTACAAGCTCGACTTGAATGCAGTATGCATTTAGTGGATGTTTTACCTGTTTGATAGTTTCTGAAAAAGAACTTTCAGCTGAGTGTACCGAATCGATGAATGACGTGTTTATATGCTGTCTTGACAAGGCGTCAGCTACCACATTTTGGTGTCCAGGCTTATATACTAATTTTGCTCCGAAGTCTTCGATTATTGCCTTCCATCGTTTTAGTTTTGGATTCGGATTTTTTTCAGATATAGAGTGAGTTAAGGATTGGTGATCCGTGTAAATAGTAAGATCTGTTGTACCATAAATATAATTCCGAAGTTTTTGTAATGCCCAAATTATTGCTATAGTTAGTTCAAATGGTTTATCATAATTCGGTTGGAAGAGCTCAACCGGTTATTTTAAAAAATTTTTTAATTTTCTAAATGCTTGTATGGCAGCTTCGTCTAAATTGATTTTTGTTGCAGCACTTTTATTTTTCCTTATTTGTCCGTTGTCTCCTCGTAAGTGAACTGTAAGGGGCTTAGCTATGCTGGCGTGTTCTTGTATACATTTTCTATAATAACCTGTCATAACCAAAAATCCTCTTTTAAGTCTTTGAGCGTTTCTAGTAAAGGATATTTTTCAATTGTTTCCACTTTTTCTGGATTTGTCGAAATTTTGTTATGTTTGATAATGTGACCTAAGTATTCGACTTCTGTTTGAAAAAACTTTGATTTTTCGTTTGATACCCTAAGTGTTGCCTGATTTAAAGCATTGAATATGATATTGATATGTTCTATATGTTCCTCTGGTGTTGAAGAATATATTAGTACATCATCAATGTAGACGTATGCGAACTTGCCAATATACTCTCTTAAGATATCGTCAACACATCTTTGAAATATTGAAGGAGCATTTTTTAGTCCAAACAGCATACGCACAAATTCGTACTTGCCTCCATTTACACAGAACGCAGTTTTCTCTCTATCTTCTTCCTTAATCTTAACCTGATGGAATCCTGATTCCAAATCCAAAGTTGTAAAATATTTGGCTTTTCCCAAGTTCTGTATAGTCATGTTTACGTCGGGAATAATATATCTGCCCGTTATCGTATTTGAATTTAGTTTTTGAAAATCAACGACCATACGTCGTTTTGGTCGACCTGTTTCGTGTACACCTTTTTTAGGGACAGTCCAAATGGGTGAATTATATGGGCTATTACTACGTTGGATTATACCATATTGTAGTAACTTTTTAATTTCATTGTTTACGAAGTCGTTATCCGCTATGGGATATGGGTACTGCTTCGTCCAAATGGCTTCGTCTGTTTTGTCCTAATCGTGGCTTCAATCGTTGTAGTGAAGTGTAATGGTCCTATGCCATTGTTATCCTTCATCAACTTATCTATATCTTCTTTATATAATTCGTTACCTATGGTATAGTTTATATTACTAGTTTCTTCAATTCTGTTTATTGTAAATGTCATGTTTCTACTATCTATTGTTGCGTTTAGCATATTTACTCCCTTCCATCCTAATATCAAATCAGTTTTTCCCATGTTATCTAACTCGAAAAAATCTATATTCCTGTCGAGAAATTTTATTGTTTGTTTGGTATTAACTAGTGACGTTCCATGCATTGAAATGACTTGCATAGGTTGTATTTTTTGTAGATAGTTTAATTTTAATGACTTCTTAATGTAATTATGGGTTGCTCCAGTGTCTATTAATACATCATATGATATATTGTCTTCATCGATCATGGTTATGTGGGGCAACCCGTTTTTTAGTTTAAATTCTTAACAACTAACTTATTTACAGCACCTGCTGCTGGAATCATCCTCAGTGGTGATGTTGTTATTTCTCATAAGTTTGTTCTGCTGAAAATTTCCGCTGAGCTCTCGTTGTCGTTTCCATGGTTGATTGTTGTATTGATGATTTGAGTTAAAGTGTGTGGGTTGTCGTTGGATTGTGTTGCCGGAACTTACATCCATGGGCTCTGGTCGTGGTTGGAATTTGTTGAAGTGTTGCTTTGTTGAGAACTGTTGCCGTGGTTGTTGGGAAAACTGTTGTCGTGGTAGATACCTTTGAGTTGTCTGGAATTGTTGTCTCTGTGCTTCGTACGTCTTCTGCGGATGTTTGGATACATATGACAGCTTTAAGTTTTGGTGTCTACTGTCATGCTCAATGGTGCGGGCAATAGTATATGCATGCTCTAAATTTTCTGGGGCGTTTGCATATAACGTGGATTATACAAACGTGTTGTTAACTCCCGTTATAAATACTCTGACAGAATCTTGTTTGGCTTGATCTGTCATCGCACTTACGGCTTCTTATCCTTGTCCGGTCATCGAATTTTTTTATCAGGCTCAAGCTTTTATTTATTCCGTCGTGGAATTCCTCTAGGGGGTTTCTTCCTTGATAACACCTTTTCATTTCTTCCTGCAAAACGTACAGGGGACGTGTGTCTGCATAGGTGTAGTCGAGTCTGTTTCTAATGGCATCAAAGTTGAATACGGTGCCATGATTTGCCAAGAGCTGTGCTGCTGCTCCTTGTATTTGTGTCTTGACTATTTGTACCGCTTGTGAATGGATACTTGCGCCCTTGAGAGGCTCTATGCTATCCATCATACGAGATGTATCTTCTCTCCATACTCGGTATTTTGAGATTTCGCCATCAAATACAGGAAGTGATTTGAAAACTTCTAACTTGACTTCATTGGGGTTTGTAATACTTGTTTCTATTGCTTCCAGTGGTGCTGGTCGAGGTTGGTTTATAAGAGGGTTTACTCTTACCTGTTGTATTTGATGTTTTAGTGCAATAACTTCCGTTGTATGTTGCTGTATCATTGCCTGCATCATGGCTTGTAATGCCGCCATTTGCTGTGTAAGCATTTCGACTTCTACGTTATTTTGCATTGTCGTTGCTTTCATATACTCTAAGGGACGTAGTTTGTCGAATGTAGATCTTCTTTTTTCTTTTGACATCTATACACGACCTTATTATTGGTCCTTTTCTTACTCCACTTTTAATATGAAGAATTTTTTATTATACTTACTTATGTACAAAAAAAATTTTACTGGGTATTTTGTTTGATTTATACCCTCTTCTATGGAGAATTATTTATTTTTTCTTCTATGAAGATTTTATATGTCCTTGCAGCGACAAGGATTCCGATGGTCCGCCTACTGAGTAATACAATTAATATTACTCCTGGCAGGATCGCCAATTAAAGTTTTGGTTAGTTATTAAATATAAAAAAATATTTTTTACGCTTATGCGTTTTCTTTTATAAATAAAAAAAAGAAGGGGCCCGAAGAAAAACGACAAAGTTCCCAACGGGCGTTTACACGACTTGCTGCAGCCAATAGCTTGCGACATCCCTTCAATATTTGGACTGATGTTGTGCCCCATGTCGTTGCAGCAAGTCCTGTAAACGCCCGCGCCACCAACAGTCCGGCCACCCCGTAAATTGTACGAGCAACATGGGGCTCGTTAATGTCGAAAGACAAAAACGGTATGTATGTGCATGTAATAAAAATGGCGCCCAACGTGGGACCCGAAAGTGGAATTTTTCATCGGCTTAGAGGTGAAGCTTCCTCTGTGACAACCAATGTATGTCCCGTTGAGTTAGTTAAGACTTTTCATCGCGTTGCGTCATCGGTTGGCCTGAGTATCTTTTTCTCTGAGTGTAAAAACAGTTTTAAATTTGGAAGTTTCAGGTAATGCCCAAAAGTCCACTTCCAGAGGAATGTGCTGATTTGTGACAATAAGCAACTCCGTCCTTTCCGTGGCTAGCTTGAAGCTGTGAGCATCCAACCATGCTTTAGTTCTAGGCATGACTTGGTTCAGCTTGCTCTGCGCATCCTCCATGTTACGAGCCTCAATGACAGCCACAATATCATCTGCATACCCAACCAGGTAGGTATCGCTTGGCATCTTGGTACGGAGAATATCGTAACTGATATTCCAAAACTCAGTGCCTAGGATCGAGCCCTGAGCTGCTCCTGCAGTTATCTGCCTCTCATAGGTTTGCCCAGCATTTACGTATGTGAGCACGCGGCCTCTTAGATAACTTCGGACCATCCTCATAATGTATCTAGGTGATCTAAATCGTATCTCTAGAGCATCTATTATATCCATGTTGCGCTGTTAATGGCGTTCCTAACATCTAAAGTTGCCAATAGGACGATGCGTCTGGAAAAATGGTTTCCCGCTTGCGCTTTACGTATTCCCTCCATTACGCCTTCGACAGCACCTATCGTCGATCTCCAGACCTAAAGCCATGTTGCCTTGATGACAATCCCCCAGCCCTTTCCAACGGTGCATGTACCCGGGGTTTCAGCAACATTGTCTCGTTTTATTTGGATTTAGGTTTTTAATATGCGTCGGTGGATCATTTACGGTGCCCCCAAGGTGGATGTTGGGCACCATTATCTCCTGCCGTGTTGTGAATCGGCAAACGCCAAAGGTTAGGTTAGGTTTGACAGGCTGCCAGCTATTGTAAAGCCAGCCCACTTGGGTCCAGTCAGGTCCCGTTGTGTTGCCTGGATATGATATGTATCTCAGTAGATCTACATATCACTGGTTTAGAACCAACCCGAGGATCGGATAAAGGAGTCCAATTATTGATTGACCTCCGTCAAATCATGCAGCATCGGTCTGCCTACGTACAATACCCTTATATAAGAAAGAGCTGGACACTGACAGATGAAGTGCACAACGCTCTCTTCTTCCTCGTCTCTGCAACTTCTCAGAAGTCATTAAATGGAAGATTTAAACTCCTCGCCTGCGTTCCTATGTAGCAGTGTCCCGTCAGGACCGCCACAGCAGAACGCAACCTCCGTCGGAGCAAGCCCCTAAGGATGATAGTCCTCCTGTTATCATATCTGGGCCATGTCAGCCTTGATATTCGACAGGTATCCTCACTAGACCATCTGTCTTGAGCGGTCTGAAAAAGTTGACGCTGTACTTGTTTCTTACAGCTCGCAAGCGGGATTCCAACGATCCCATCAATATCTCTTTGTTGTAGCTGGACACCGGCCTTTGCCAGTTCATCCGCTACTAGATTTCCGGACGCTTCACTGTGCCCTCGTACCCAGATAAGCTCCAGGGGGCTAATTCTGTCATTCGTGATCGAAATTACTATCGAGTAGAAAATAATTTCGATATCGTGTAAATTTCTAATGATGTGACTCGTTACGTAACGAGTCGAGTTATCACTTCAGTGTTGCAAAATACTGACAAAATGTGTTTTATAACACTGCCGAAAATTGTATGTATTTGCATACTTTGTATTCATACATTCACAATAACAATTCATTTAAATCAGTCATGTATGCTTGTTTGTACATTAAAAAGTAAGTAAATAGAAATAACAATTCAATAAATATGTACGTAAAAAACAACTATTTAACTATGTATAAGCATATGTATGTATATATGAATTTCTAAAAAAAAAGCAAAAATAAATTCTTGAATATAATAACAGGTGACTTCAAATATAAGTTTTTGTGTTCTTAGCAATACTCATCTTTATATACATATACCTGTATATATACGTCATATACATCATCATATGAATTGAAAAAATCCTTCAGAACCAAAAATTCTCAATTTAATTTAAATACTATTGCTATTCAAAACAAATTTTTAATTTATATTTCTTTTGTATTTTTCTGTTTGGCTGGTTTTCGATAGTACTTTTGCTTACGACTAAAAAGTTGCACGGTTGCATTCGAATGGTTACTCGCTATCGAATGCCATCATTAGAAATTTCGAAACCTTTTACTCGATATCGAATGAGATAATCCCAAAAGTGTAAAAACTCGCTCATTCGAGTAAAAACTAGCTCGTAAGCGAATGACAGAATTAGCCCCCAGGTTCGAATGTCTCGCTGTCTCGTTTAGAGATATCCTGCATTCACGAACCAACGTGGATGTTGTATAAACTACAGCTAGTGCATACAACGCAGCCTTGCTATCAGTACACATTCGGATATCATTCCCGTATATCCTGTAATACCTTAACCAGTTAGCTGCCCTCATAATGGCCGCAATTTCGGCCTGCGCTACGCTACACTCATTTTGCAGCCTCAAACTCATCCTCCTCTCATACAAGGGGATAAAGATACCCCCACCGACTCCCGAGTCCGACTTGGATCCATCTGTAAAAATTTCAAGCACGTCCTCTTGACGATCTGTGCCAGTCGTCTCGGAGAACGAGCCTGATAAGATTACATCAAATCTCTTGTCGGGCATTAGGGCCGGCGAGCAGTAATCAATATTCTCCGGAAGGTTCACTATTCTTCCTATTATTGAGGCATGACCATATGTCGCCTCCTTCCACGTCCCGCTTGACCACAGCTTGATAGCCGAATTCATGGCTATTTCCTTCACCATGAGATCAGCCGGCAGCCAGTTCAACATAGTGAAAAGTGCTTTCGATGGCGTAGTGCCGGAAGCACCAATCACCATCAAAGCAGCAGTACGCATTATCTTTTCTGCGATTTTGCAGTAAGTGGTTTTCTCCAACAACTTCCACCATACAAGCGCCCCATACATTAGAATGGGCTTAACAACCGTGCTTAAAAGCCAGCAGGAGTTCCTAGGATTTATTCCCCAGGTCTTCCCAATGGCCCTTTTGCACAAGAATAAGGGGATAGCCACTTTTTCTGCCCTTGACTTGACATTCTGCTGCCAGGATAGTTGGGAACTTCGGCTTGTAATCCTTAATCCTTTTCGCGTCCAGCCTTGGCTTTAGCCTATTCTCAATTATCTTCTTGTTGAGGTGCTTTTTTTGAGAATCGTGTTTCTTCTCGCGGTCTGATTTGCTCGGTACATGTCGTTGTGCAACCACGCAGGAAGCGTTTCTCGCTTCGGAACTAGTCATTGGGTGCTCTATGTTGTTAAGAGCATTACTAATATCAAGCATATCCATCTTATATTTGTGTTGAATAAATTCGGAAATACTTTAAGAAATGGTATAAAAATCGCTATAATATTATGTGGTTGGTTTGGTTTGTTCAGTAGCTCGGCCACTTATTAGCCGCCAAAACCCTTTATCAAAATTGGCACTGAGTCGCATCTCCTTATGGTTGGAAGCGAAACACATGCGGAGACTAAATAACTGGAAATTTTGGGAGCGCCTTCAGATGCTTCCGGACTCACTATACCGACAGAAATTAAAATTTATTATGTGCGGCCTGTAAACTGGCAATCCCATTTACTCTCAGTGTCGATGGGATCTGACCGTAACGCTGCACACTGATAGCTTGTCAATTTGTGTGCGGCTATACTCGGGGGCTTGGGCGGTGGTTCATCGCAGCGATTAAATCCGAACAGCTTGGTTGTACCAGTACACGTGGTCTCTCAGTGGTGACGGTATCTGGTCTGGTACCTCTTTGCCATCTGTCCGGAAATGATTTGTTATAGTGATATGAGGATTTGACTGGCCCTCGAACTGGTAGTGAACGTTTCGACGTCCCCGAACCCTATTATCAACTTCAGAAACTACCCTCCATGCGTGAAACAAGTCGTCATTTGAATCAGATGCATCTCTGAGGTAAGACTCAGTGGTGTCCTTAAGGATGTTTCGACATGTCGATGAAGCAAACAACCCCCACCCGAATTGCGAAATACCCTGTAGGGTTGCGAGGTCCCGGTACACAGATTTTGTTCTTGCGCGCGGGAGTCTGAACAGCATTTGAGCGGCATGGCCTCTACTATCTTCCGAGGAGTGATTTAAAACTTTAGCCAGGGATTTATAAGTTTCTGTTAATATAGATAATGTATCATCAAGGTGAGTGATGTCATCCGAACGAATAGCTGAGTCCAAGCAAGGGATATCAATCCTTAACATATGGTTCCATGTCGCAGACACAAAGTAAACTGGATCTACGGGCATGACTACAACCCCCAGTTCCTTGTTAAGCCGAGGGTGGTTCGTGGAGTTGGTGGATCTCACTGGTGTGACGAGCAGAGCTAGAGCGCACCATAGAATACAGAGCCAGTGGTAATCTATTGTGGTTACCATTATGTCGTGATTGGATACTGAATATGTGTTATTGGGGGTCACAAATAGTTTGACACAGAGTCATACAACAATGAAAGCAAAATTCAAAGCTAACAAAAAAAAAAAAAACTATCAAATTATATTTTAAAAAGATCTTGGTTTGAGAAATCTGGGTTGTTGAAATTGTTGTTTAGGCTGTTGTCATCAATTGTGGTTGTAGTTGGACTTCTTGTCTGATAGCTTGTTGAAGTTGTTGTCATTAATTTGAAGAATTGTTTATTAATTCTATTATTCTTTTTAGCACCTTAAATTTTTGTTCAAAATTTTGTGTTTTTTTTCAATTTTTTACGCGATAATGCTTCAATATCATTTAAATATCAAGGAGAAGGTTTTAATTTTGTCTTTTATTTTAATTTTCACGATTTTGTTCGTCATAAATATTTATCACTTTTACTGGGGTACTTGTTCCCTATTTTTTTAATGTTTTAGTTTTCTCCCTTCTCACTGGGGTGCTTCTTACTTATTTTTAATGTTGTTGTGTTTTTTTTCTCCCTTCTCACTGGGATACTTATTTTTTAATTTTATTCGCTAGCCGCGGATCCTTACTTTGTTTTTTCAGGATATGTCACCTTGGCTAGCCCCACGTTGGGCGCCAATTAAATTTTTAATACATGATTTTATTAAAAAAAATTTATTTACTTTGTTGACATTCGTCAACTTGTTTCTTCTAAAGCTAACTTAGCACTAATTACAAAAATGCTTCTTATAATATATATTATCCAATTGTTTAGCAAAAAGTGTGATAGTTCCTATTTTATTGTAATATGAGGATTTTTGGCTGTTGTGAAATTAATTTGTTAATAGTTCGCACGTTGAAACATTAAACCCTTTATATTAAGCAGACTGAACGTCAGCAAGATTTTGTGGGAAAGAATTTGCTTTTTATTTTTTAATGAATGATGATATCGTTTCTTAACTTGCACATATATATCGTTGCTGTCTTTCGACATTAATTATAACGATGTTGCCCATAAAATTTACTGCGTGACCAGACTGTTGGCGGCGCTGGCATGCTGGCGTAATGCTCCGGCTAGAAGCTGGCCGTCTTGGGGTTGGTGTCCTTGCCAGCAGTCCTAAAGTTGGCTCGGTATGTCCATGAAAAAAAGTTCATGCCAGCTTAGGGGGTACTAAACCACTCTCGTACTAAACAAAATAAAAAAAAGAAGGGGCCCGAAGAAAAACGACAAAGTTCCAAACGGGCGTTTACACGACTTGCTGCAGCCAATAGCTTGCGACATCCCTTCAATATTTGGACTGATGTTGTGCCCCATGTCGTTGCAGCAAGTCCTGTAAACGCCCGCGCCACCAACAGTCCGGCCACCCCGTAAATTGTACGAGCAACATGGGGCTCGTTAATGTCGAAAGACAAAAACGGTATGTATGTACATGTAATAAAAATGGCGCCCAACGTGGGACCCGAAAGTTGAATTTTTCATCGGCTTAGAGGTGAAGCTTCCTCTGTGACAACCAATGTATGTCCCGTTGAGTTAGTTAAGACTTTTCATCGCGTTGCGTCATCGGTTGGCCTGAGTATCTTTTTCTCTGAGTGTAAATTTGGAAGTTTCAGGCAATGCCCAAAAGTCCACTTCCAGAGGAATGTGCTTATTTGTGACAATAAGCAACTCCGTCCTTTCCGTGGCTAGCTTGAAGCTGTGAGCATCCAACCATGCTTTAGTTCTAGGCATGACTTGGTTCAGCTTGCTCTGCGCATCCTCCATGTTACGAGCCTCAATGACAGCCACAATATCATCTGCATACCCAACCAGGTAGGTATCGCTTGGCATCTTGGTACGGAGAATATCGTAACTGATATTCCAAAACTCAGTGCCTAGGATCGAGCCCTGAGCTGCTCCTGCAGTTATCTGCCTCTCATAGGTTTGCCCAGCATTTACGTATGTGAGCACGCGGCCTCTTAGATAACTTCGGACCATCCTCATAATGTATCTAGGTGATCTAAATCGTATCTCTAGAGCATCTATTATATCCATGTTGCGCTGTTAATGGCGTTCCTAACATCTAAAGTTGCCAATAGGACGATGCGTCTGGAAAAATGGTTTCCCGCTTGCGCTTTACGTATTCCCTCCATTACGCCTTCGACAGCACCTATCGCCGATCTCCAGACCTAAAGCCATGTTGCCTTGATGACAATCCCCCAGCCCTTTCCAACGGTGCATGTACCCGGGGTTTCAGCAACATTGTCTCGTTTTATTTGGATTTAGGTTTTTAATATGCGTCGGTGGATCATTTACGGTGCCCCCAAGGTGGATGTTGGGCACCATTATCTCCTGCCGTGTTGTGAATCGGCAAACGCCAAAGGTTAGGTTAGATTTGACAGGCTGCCAGCTATTGTAAAGCCAGCCCACTTGGGTCCAGTCAGGTCCCGTTGTGTTGCCTGGATATGATATGTATCTCAGTAGATCTACATATCACTGGTTTAGAACCAATCCTAGGATCGGATAAAGGAGTCCAATTATTGATTGACCTCCGTCAAATCATGCAGCATCGGTCTGCCTACGTACAATACCCTTATATAAGAAAGAGCTGGACACTGACAGATGAAGTGCACAAAGCTCTCTTCTTCCTCGTCTCTGCAACTTCTCAGAAGTCATTAAATGGAAGATTTAAACTCCTCGCCTGCGTCCCTATGTAGCAGTGTCCCGTCAGGACCGCCACAGCAGAACGCAACCTCCGTCGGAGCAAGCCCCTAAGGATGATAGTCCTCCTGTTATCATATCTGGGCCATGTCAGCCTTGATATTCGACAGGTATCCTCACTAGACCATCTGTCTTGAGCGGTCTGAAAAAGTTGACGCTGTACTTGTTTCTTACAGCTCGCAAGCGGGATTCCAACGATCCCATCAATATCTCTTTGTTGTAGCTGGACACCGGCCTTTGCCAGTTCATCCGCTACTAGATTTCCGGACGCTTCACTGTGCCCTCGTACCCAGATAAGCTCCAGGTTTGAATGTCTCGCTGTCTCGTTTAGAGATATCCTGCATTCACGAACCAACGTGGATGTTGTATAAACTACAGCTAGTGCATACAACGCAGCCTTGCTATCAGTACACATTCGGATATCATTCCCGTATATCCTGTAGTACCTTAACCAGTTAGCTGCCCTCATAATGGCCGCAATTTCGGCCTGCGCTACGCTACACTCATTTTGCAGCCTCAAACTCATCCTCCTCTCATACAAGGGGATAAAGATACCCCCACCGACTCCCGAGTCCGACTTGGATCCATCTGTAAAAATTTCAAGCACGTCCTCTTGACGATCTGTGCCAGTCGTCTCGGAGAGCGAGCCTGATAAGATTACATCAAATCTCTTGTCGGGCGTTAGGGCCGGCGAGCAGTAATCAATATTCTCCGGAAGGTTCACTATTCTTCCTATTATTGAGGCATGACCATATGTCGCCTCCTTCCACGTCCCGCTTGACCACAGCCTGATAGCCGAATTCATGGCTATTTCCTTCACCATGAGATCAGCCGGCAGCCAGTTCAACATAGTGAAAAGTGCTTTCGATGGCGTAGTGCCGGAAGCACCAATCACCATCAAAGCAGCAGTATGCATTATCTTTTCTGCGATTTTGCAGTAAGTGGTTTTCTCCAACAACTTCCACCATACAAGCGCCCCATACATTAGAATGGGCTTAACAACCGTGTTTAAAAGCCAGCAGGAGTTCCTAGGATTTATTCCCCAGGTCTTCCTAATGGCGTTTTTGCACAAGAATAAGGCGATAGCCACTTTTTCTGCCCTTGACTGGACATTCTGCTGCCAGGATAGTTTGGAACTTCGGCTAAATACCTTTTCGCGTCCAGCCTTGGCTTTAGCCTATTCTCAATTACCTTCTTGTTGAGGTGCTTTTTATGAGAATCGTGTTTCTTCTCGCGGTCTGATTTGCTTGGTACATGTCGTTGTGCATCCACGCAGGGAGCGTTTCTCGCTTCGGAACTAGTCATTGGGTGCTTTATGTTGTTAAGAGCATTACTTTCTTAAAAGCCAGCAGGAGTTCCTAGGATTTATTCCCCAGGTCTTCCTAATGGCCCTTTTGCACAAGAATAAGGCGATAGCCACTTTTTCTGCCCTTGACTGGACATTCTGCTGCCAGAATAGTTGGGAACTTCGGCTAAGTACCTTTTCGCGTCCAGCCTTGGCTTTAGCCCATTCTCAATTACCTTCTTGTTGAGGTGCTTTTTATGAGAATCGTGTTTCTTCTCTCGGTCTGATTTGCTCGGTACATGTCGTTGTGCAACCACGCAGGAAGCGTTTCTCGCTTCGGAACTAGTCATTGGGTGCTCTATGTTGTTAAGAGCATTACTAATATCAAGCATATCCATCTTATATTTGTGTTGAATAAATTCGGAAATACTTTAAGAAATGGTATAAAAATCGCTATAATATTATGTGGTTGGCTTGGTTTGTTCAGTAGCTCGGCCACTTATTAGCCGCCTAAACCCTTTATCAAAATTGGCACTGAGTCGCATCTCCTTATGGTTGGAAGCGAAACACATGCGGAGACTAAATAACTGGAAATTTTGGGAGCGCCTTCAGATGCTTCCGGACTCACTATACCGACAGAAATTAAAATTTATTATGTGCGGCCTGTAAACTGGCAATCCCATTTACTCTCAGTGTCGATGGGATCTGACCGTAACGCTGCACACTGATAGCTTGTCAGTTTGTGTGCGGCTATACTCGCGGGCTTGGGCGGTGGTTCATCGCAGCGATTAAATCCGAACAGCTTGGTTGTACCAGTACACGTGGTCTCTCAGTGCTTCACCAACTCAACCATGGCCGGCATAAAGATGTTAATTCGCCAGGCCTCCCCAACAATGGTGTTCTAAGTGAATGTTGTAGAACACCCATTTTATGTACGACCACCGTCACTTACCTCCGTTAACTTCAAACGTTTACGCCATTATACACTCAAAGTTCATATTCAGATTCATTTATTTATGCTAACAATCTTCGCTTTGACTAATCTCTAGCCGATTACAAAATCTCTTAAATTTAATACTTAAGCGGTAAGTCCTAGCGCAATGAGAACGAGCTCGCCTGTATTGTAATAGCGTTGCAATATTAAAATTCAAATGAATCCTAAGCTTACAATACGCCTTTCCACATTGCCTTAGGATTTCTGTAGATATCTTATCATTAGGTATAGCTAGTAACTTAACTATGTCTAATACATACTTAAAACAATGATGTGAACAATCTCAATCCGCTCTAAAATTCTTCGTGTTGCCTATAAACTAAACGGAGACCACTACAAACTGAAACTGATCTACGCCTCGAATTAGACTGACCTTTGGAAATTTAATTTGCTAACGGGCCCTGGCACTGAAATGCATTTCTATGGCTAAAGTATTCAGGGGATAACTATTTATCTAACTGTGTTCTAAACTCGACAAATATCACTGGTAGACGAGTCTACGTGTACGTACAGGAATAACTGCAAATTTAATGGCATAAACTGCTCGTTAGATTCGCATTTTCTTCAGGTACTGTGTAAACGTTTTGCTGGTTAGTATTAAATTATTAATTTAATTAATTAATTATTAAATTAATTAAATGATTAATTCAATTAATTAATTAGTTAATTATTATGAGTCTTAACGTACAGGTAAATGAAGAGTAAACTATGCTAACAATATGGTTTAAAACTCTATGTTTCAAAAAGAAAAAGGCTCAAAGTGCTAACCTAAACTGGCTTATAATCGGTCGGCTTCTGAAGATCTTTAGAGCGTCTCTGTCTGGTTCTTTAAGTTACTGCCAGAATCTCTAAATATGTTTTACTCAAAATACATCACTAGACTAATGATTAAGGATTACAAGATATTAGATAATAATTCGTAAGTGAAAGTTAACTTTAATCTTACAAGTTGACAAATGTGCACTAGCGTGACTAACTATGAAAAATTACAAACGCTGGTTATATTTATATAAAGAATGTATGTCCTGGTTGCTTAATTTTATGTTGAATAATTTGTATGAATGTGGGTTGGCGCAACGCTATATTAGCGTGACCAACTCTCTCGCGACTTAAAAAGTTATCATTCAATTTTAAATGTTAAAATTCAATATGCTAAAATTCGGCTTTGACTATTGCTCTTTTCACAAACTACCAATACTATGGAAAGCATTTACTCACTTTGTGACGAGAGATTAATTTGTTACATCTTTTACCCTCCGTATAAATATTGGAGCTGTTGATGTCGGTGTTATAATGGTGGAACTATAGGTGTTCCTGTGGCAGTTGTCGCCTTTGTAGGTGTTATTGTTGTATTCAGGTTGAAGTTGTCATATCCAGGTTGATGTTGTCGTATACATGTTGATGTTGTCGCAATCAGATTGATGTTGTTGTAACCAGGTTGATGTTGCAATCAGATTGATGTTGTTGCAATCAGGTTGATGTTGTCACAATCAGGTTGACGTTATAGCTGGTTTTGTGGTGTTGAGCGCCTAGTTGTTGTAGTTGTAAATGATTTTGTGGTTAAGTAATTGTTTCCGATGTGGTTACTAGACTGAACTGCTGTTGTTGCCTTGAGTATTTTAGGTGTTGTTAAGAGACAGTATTATTGCGGGAATCTTGCTTAGATTGATATGTTCACAAGACCGAAATGTTGTTGTAATCTTGCATGTTTTCAGATCCCCTGCGGTTGTTTTTGCAGTTCGGCATCTGAGAAAGGGATAAGAAAAATGAAAGAAACAATTATGAGCCAATTTTTAGCCCATAAATGGTATAATAGGAAATTCCCAATCCAACATAGATCAGCCACTTGGGCCCGAAGCGTTTGCCGTATCCTAACGCAAGTATCCCTATGACTAGGGACACACTCGTGTGTTTGGCAGTAAATACTACCAGTGTTGCGGCTCCAATCCATAGGAAATTGAAACCTAAGTAAGCGTACACAAAAAACACGATTGCCGCGTATTGGACGTGGAGAAGGACTGAGTCCTTCCAAGTGGTTGGGTCTAAGTTGGAGTTTAAACGAGTAAAATCGAACAAGGATGCGAACCCGGTGCGTTCAATTCCTTGCTCTGATTTTGCCATTATTCAGACCGCTTTCCAACTTGTTATTATCTGCTTCAAATATAGTATGTATATAGGAGAGGGGGAAGAACAGGTAGAAAGCACAATTTTTTATATTAAAAAATTTATTTCGGTGTTGTCGCAACTGAGGCTTGTATACTTAATGGTATACTGCAGCGATGGTTGCTTTGGTAACAGCGCGTCCATGTGCCTTAGGGGCCAAATCGATTCAATAGGTGATTGCACTGAGACTGATCGCGTGCTTTCACCTTCGACTACCAGCGTTTGTGACCTGTCTGGAACGCGAATGCGAGAGCGTTGCGTTGATGGGTCCGGCTTGTCTGCCCGCCCACAATTCCTTCTGCAGCCGGAACTGATGATCCAGGCACAACTCAGGGACCTTCACCTACGCTAACCACTTAACTCTCCGCTCGCTTTGATTTAGTTTAGATAGAGGATCACCATGATGCACGTTACATTAATTTTCTATTGGCACTCACTTAATATGATATACTTACTTGTTTACCTCCAGGTTTTAACGCCACTGGTTACCCAACTATGCCTGCTTTCTGTGTTCTCTTTTTGCTTAAAGCCACTTGCCTATTTGGTCTTTTTTCCTAAGATGTTTGCCGCTGCGGTCTTTCAATTCAGCCGGGCCCGCTGAGTATCTAAGCCGAAAAAGCCGGAAATCAGCCATTTGCATAGTATGGTTTGACAGCACTTCTCAGTTGCCATATTCAACTGATCAACTGCAGCCAACTTCTCTACCCAGTGTTGTAATTTTTCTCTACCTACGTTTATACTGGCCAATTATAATATGAACACTAGTGATGCCACTGCTTCCTCCTCAATGTACGAACATTACACACCCCCTTTCGCGGGTTTGAAAGTTTTATCATATTAGCAAATCATATTTGGAAGGTCTTTTTCTCCCATTGGGCTTCTTAATTGGTTTCGGAGTTTGATTACCGCACTGTAAAAGTCATCGAATGTTTCCGTGCTTTAGTCGGCTTTTAGCGTTTTAACTCGGAATACAAAGTCTTCGATGCTGGTCGTGTTGCTGGTTCCATCGAATGTGATTCCCCATTTATCTATACGCACTCCTGCGGTTGCGCCTTGTTCACTACGAGATTCTGGAAAATTCATTAAGTACGGGCTTTCTTGCCTAAATGTTACGCCTTATCCTACGTTGTTTCCTACCGCTTCACGACCGTCCCTATCGCGTGTATGCTCCCAATTGTTAGCCCCGGTATAGTAGCCGTTTGCGGTTCCCTTCGACTTTCCGCGTGCATTGCTGTGATGATTCGTGTTCGTCCACTGTTGCAGCTGCCAAGAGCTATTATCCCTGCTACGTACTGGTGGTGGTGGTTGCGATCTGTCTGGATATGAGAAATGTTCATTATGAGGTGGCGTACTGATACCCTGAAGTTGCGGATGTACACTGATCCGATTCTCTATTAAATTTAAAATTCTATCTTCAAAATTCCGAAGATCCTCCTGTGTTAACGCTTCGTTGGTCCGCACTTGACTGGTTTGGCTCACTTGTTCAAAACCAGGTATGGGGACGTTCGCTTGCCTATGCGCATCAATCACCCCCCGTGCACTCATGTTACTATAAAGTGGAGTTGCTATCGAGCTATTATTCGAAGTGTTCGCTGCGCTGTTCCCCGATACTTCTTGACTGCGCTGCTCGGATGTTCGCGTCTCCCGTTCCAATCCCCTGGGAATAGCTCCAGTATATACGGTAGTTGTATTTGTGGTTGCGACTGTGGCTGTTGATGTCGCTGTAGTCAACGTTCTCGTTGTGGTCTCTGGTGGATCCGTCGCACTTGAAGATCGTGTTAGAACCATTTTGAAAAAAATCTGTCGAATTAACCGACTGATACGACTAAATCCCTTTACTCGTTGGCCTAAAGCAGGATTGATCCATAAACTTACCTTTGGCTGGGCTGCTGATCAACCAAAACTACCAAATAGCTCCGAAACAAAACTGTTCAAAAGCGTAAAAAGAAAAAAAAAATTGTTCAATCTTTACTGGCGTAACTGCGCCGTATCTCTAATGCCAAATATGAAACTCTAATTGAAAATTTCCACAAAATGTTTAAATTCGTTGCCACGTTTACTTGTTCGATGAACAATGAAACTGCTAAAATTGGAAAAAAAGAAAAACTCCGAAAATCCAACGATTGGCCAAGAACGTACGTCAAAAAAAAAAAATAATTGTAAAAATGTTAATAAACGACGATGATTATAGCAATATCAAGATTTAAGTCAGTAGATTATGCTTGAACGGACTTCAACACAGGTGAAGCCTAAAATAAACTATAAAGTGTTTCCAAACAATAACCTCAATTAAAATAGAATAACTCTAAATGTGTTATAGAATTGATTTAAAAAATTAATTATAAAAAAAATGAATTTATTATATGTATGTAGAATGACCTTGTTCCACTGTTTTATAATAATAAGACAAGCGGTTTTATTGATAATTCAATTTAATGTTTAGTTCTTTAGTTTGTACATTAGGTTAATTTGCACTATTCCTAGCACTAGTTCATAAGTTATTTATAAGGTTTTATTCATTTATTCTTAAGTTTTATTCATTAATTAAGGTATTATTCATTAATTCTTAAGTTTATTCATTAATTAAGGTTTTAACAGTAGTCTTTAAGTTTTAATGAGCACAACAAAGATTCAATTTGTCTTTTAACTTTTATTCACACACACTCTGCTCACAACCCGCGCAAATACACGCCACTACTGAACGACCGGTTGATTCGGCTGCCAAATATACTCTGTCTATTGTCTTGCTTTCAGTTTATCTCCCAACTCGAAAGAATGTGCGGTATGTAGAAGTCCGTTAGGTAATGTTAAAGTATGTTTGTTGTTGTCAATCGTTCGTTGGTGAATGTGAGTAAGTATGAATAATAAGTGATGTGTGGTATGGTCGACTATGTACCCCACCCTACATGTATGTTGTAGAGGTGTGATAAGTGGTTACATGAGTTATGGTTGAATTTTGTGATATTGCGGGAATGAGTTCTTAATTGATAAATGTTTGAGAAAAGTAGCCATAAATTTCGATATTACCCGACATGTGGCAACAGATGATCTCGAGACGGCTGTCTGGACTCACACAGTCATCATGTCTCCATCCGAACCTGAAATCTTTGCCGCAATCCGGGAGCTATGTACCTCTACCCGGAGACTTACAAAAATTCAGAAACTGAGGCTTCCATTAAGAAAACTTAGTGGCTAACGAGGGCAAACAGAGGTTCCACTCGTGTCTCACTGATTCTTCTTAACAGGGTTTTGCTATGTTTAGCTGGACCGCTCTCAAGCTATTTGTTGTTTTGTTACACGCTGTATTATTTCGTCGCGCCCCACGTTATAAATTTTTTTGTTGTCTATTTACGAGTAGTGAGTTTTGGGTCGATTTCCGAAGACGTCGGCTATTTCATTCGTGCATGTGTTTAGCTACAAACCAAGCTGATATGCGACTCAGTTTAAATTTAAATAAACAGTTTTTGCGTTCGTCGATTAATAACGACAGTAAATTATGGCGCCCAATATCCAACTTGAGACACCGGATATGAACCATTGATGTTTAATTAAAAACAGGACAAGAATTATTGGCGCCCCACATTGGGCGCCAAAAATTCTGTCCTGTTTTGTTTTGAATTAGGTTTTTAATATGCGTCGGTGGTTCATTTTCGGTTCCCCAAGGTTGATGTTGGGCACCATTATCTCCTGCCGTGTTGTTAATCGGCGAACGCCAAAACCCTTTATCAAAATTGCCACTGCGTCGCATCTCCGCATGGTTGGTAGCGAAACACATGTGGGGACTAAATAACTGGAAACTTTGGGGGACCGCCTTCAGATGCCTCTGCACTCACTAAGCCGACAAAATTTAAAAATTTATTATGTGGGGCCTGTAAATTGCCAATCCCAGTTACTCTCAGTGTCGATGGGATCTGACCGTAACGCTGCACACTGGTAGCTTGTCAATTTGTGTGCGACTATACTCGCGGGCTTGGGCGGTGGTTCGTCGCAGCCTTACGATTAAATCCCAACAGCTTGGTTGTACCAGTGCTCGTGGTCTCTCAGTGCTTCATCAACTCAACCCTGGCTGGCGTAAAGATGTTGATTCGCGTGGCCACTAGTCCCTCCTCAACCATGGTATTCTAGGCGGATATTGTAGTACACTCCTTTTGTGCACTACCACTTGTCACTTACCTCATTAAACCCTCAACACTTATGCCATTATGCAATCACCATTCGTATATAAATTCATTTATTTATTTCGACAATGTTCGTTTGATATAGTATATATATTAGGGGTACAGAGTTTCTTATATGACGGATCTTATGTCATCAATCCTAGCGCAATGTGAACTCTTCAGATGCAAGTGCAATAGTGTGACTATATCCAAAATTATTCCAAGAGCGGCTTATATCTGCCTTTTTCATATTGCCTTATATTTAATTTCCTTATGCAAGTTATAATATAAGCAAAAATGGCGAAATAGGTTTTAGACTTTTACCACTTATAATGGACCGTGCCAAAAATAATGGTTCAAAACTATTTCACTAAGCTTCGAAGAATCTTCCTGTTGTCTATACGCCGCACAGTGGCAGATTTTGTGAGTTGGCGGTCAAAATTCTATAACTTTTGACTGGGTTGAAATTTTTAAATGATTTTTTTTTTTTTTTTTTTTTTTTTTGTTGGATAGAAGACATCTTAAGCTTCAATTTAATGTATTAACTTTAAAATCGGGCCTAATTAAAGTATACTTATATATGATTGAAACATTTCTTTTAAAAATATAGGTATTATCGGCCTTAAAAAAATAAATTTGTGAATGTAGTGATTTAACATTGCATTTTATAAATAGTAACGTTAACTGAACTAAAAAATTACATACTTAATTAAGGCGTCCACCCGGGTCCATTTTATTTTGACCTTTAGCCCTCTTCTCCAATGGACCACTTAGAATACGGGCTTGGTGTTCATAATTGTTTTAAATATATTGATATTGATATAATATTTAGCAAAACTAATTTTATTTTAGTCGTTGATATCCCTGTGAAATTTTAGGGCAATCGGTCCACATTTACTCATTGGGCCCTTGTAAGTCAAATTTCGAAAAATAGCCTTGGTGATTATAATTCACTAACAAATGTAAGTTCAACAGCTTTAAATGTTATTATTATATGAACAATTTAAATATATTTTAAACTTGAATCCATGACAGATATGTCGGAGATCCATATCCGAAAAAAGGTTTTACCATAAATTCTAAGAAAATCTTTTTATTCCAAATAAAATAAAATTTCTTTTATAAATTTTCAATATTTATTGTTCTTTTTTTTTGCTCTAATTTTTATGTTAATTCGTATAGAATACATTTTTCATTTAACTGTGTTACTGAAAATTTCATCTAAGTATGCCTACTGTTCATCTTCAAGGAGCTGCTTGGGGTCTTTGTCCAATTCCATGGGGGTGGAACTCCATTTTTGTCGAATGCTGGAGATATATGGATCAGAAGTGCACAGTAAAATTGGTACTATATCTAGATATTTTTCTTGTGTTGTGCTCGCGAAAATATCTATAATCTTTCTTCCTTTTTTCTTGCGCTTCCTCAGAAAGATCACCAATCGGCAGCATATGGTGTTGAATAATGTTTTCCCCATGATATAGTATTTTATGGACTGTCGATGGCATATTCGCTGTATAGTTTCGCTGTTTCATTAGCATATTGACCAAATTTTTTTGCATTTACCTTTTTATTGCATGATACTACTTGCAGTATGATTTTGTAGCGTTTTATTAATTCAAAATCTACTCCTGTAATAAAGGGTGTTTTTTTAAGCTAGATAGAACTTTAAATTGTAAAAAGTAACACAAAAAATTAAATTTTGATGAAACATTTTTTTTATTTGTTTCAGTATACTCTGACAAATCATCATGAATAGACTCACGCTTGAACAACGCTACGAAATTATCCAAATTTACTTTGAAAATCAGTCGTCGATTCGCGCAACTTATAGACGCAAAATTGTGTTCAGCGATGAGGCGCATTTTTGGCTTAACGGGTTTGTTAATAAGCAAAATTGCCGCATATGGAGTGAGACCAATCCACAAGAGACCCTACAGACTCCATTACATCCAGAAAAATGCACTGTTTGGTGCGGTTTTCATGCTGGTGGCATCATCGGACCTTATTTCTTCAAAAATGAGGCCGGAGCTCGCGTTACGGTCAATGGAGATCGTTACCGCACCATGATCAATGATTTTTTGTTTGAAAATATGGATGACATTGATCCGGAGGAGATGAGGTTTCAACAGGATAGCGCTACGTGCCATACGGCGAACGCAACCATCGACTTACTGAAATCAAAATTTGGCGATAAGTTGATTTCGAGAAATGGACCTGTCAATTGGCCTCCAAGGTCGTGCGATTTGACACCTCTCGATTATTTCCTGTGGGGCTACGTGAAGTCACTGGTTTATGCTGATAAACCAGCAACAATTGACGCCTTGGAGGCCAGCATTGTTCGTGTTGTTCGTGACATACGGCCAGCAGTGCTCGAAAAAGTGGCCCAAAATTGGACGTCCAGAATGCGCTTCGTCAAGAACAGCCGCGGTGCCCATATGCCCGAAATCATTTTCAAATGTTAATGTCACGTATTGATCTTTCGAATAAAAAAAAATTTTGATTACAATTTAATTTTTTGTGTTATTTTTTACAATTTCAAGTTCTATCGGGCTTAAAAAAACACCCTATAGATGCAGCAGTTTCAGGATCAGAAAAAAATTTTCTTGTTGTGTTGCCATCATTGTGTTTCCTTCTCCTTGCTTTGTCTGATCGATCAGTAAACCCAAATCTTTCTTGTACGTGTTTATTTTTTGCCTCTCTTTTGGCTTTATTTTCGTCACTATTTCGTACTGTTCCTTTAAAATCATAGCTTAGCTTTAATATGTGTTCCATAAATCGAATTTTAGCATGGAGTGGGGACAAGCCAAAGTCATAGGCTTCTTGGAAAGTAGTATCTTCTGTTAAAAGTTGACTTAATTGGCTTACAGTTTTTTTTTTTATGATTTTGTTTCAGTTATGGCCTGTGCAACTTTTCCATCAATCATTGTAAGTAACATTTGATAATTTATTTGAATCTCTTGATCGTTAAGTAACAAAGTTATCGGTTGAAGTTTATCTATTTGTTGTTTAAGTCTAGATACTTCTTCTAATATTACATCTTTCGTTTCCTTCTTAAAAGCAAATTTAATTGGTCTGCAATATTTTGTTGAGGAAGGTATTTCGTTTTTCCATATGTCAATATCGGTTTTTTTGCTAGTAGATGGCTCAAAATTAATGTTATTTGTTTTTAGTCCTAACGGAACAAAAGATATCACAAATAAATCAGAATCTGATATTTTTTTGCATTATACTGCTTATATCGCTTTTGTCCAGAAGACCTGAGTACACAATAAAGTTATAACAAAAGGTCAGTCCAAATGCAATAACTCTTGTACCTACCCCCGCTTATATATAACTACTAACTAAATTTAATGGCCTAAATTACAAAAATGCATTTAATATATTATAATGTATTATCTTTTATTATACCCTTTTCATCAATAATACTTCTTCTTCGAAAAAAAGCAAAACATACACACAATACACACATAAATACATATTCGACATGCAAGCAGTAAAATCATTGTAGTTTCTAGAGCCGCAAATATAAATTTAAGAAATGAGAATATAATAACAGCTCAAAGTACGTATTATAACATGTTATAAGTCATTTTACGAAGTTTTTCGCAGAAAAAAGTTGCGTTCCACTGAACATCGAGATTTGGGTATATTTTAGACCTTTACTGCAATGCCCAAATCTGGAACTCGAGCAAAGTAAGGCACGATTTTTTTAACTATTTTATAAGTTAAGAAATGATATTGTGTGAAGAAAAAAAATTTTACAAAAATATATAAAACCAAAAAAGTTATGCCCACTTGAAGTTCAAAAATTTTATAAAATATTTTGAATTTCAGCTTCTCTTAAAAAGAGCGAGTTTTTGATCACCCTATTCGAAGAGAAATAATCGTAATAAAAGCTTACATTTCTGGATTTCGAGGTTCCTATGTGTTTACTTTTATATAAAAAAAAAATTAAATCGGTGACACAAAAAAAAAAATTTTTTTTGAAGAGTTTTGGCCGCCATCTCTTTAAATGGGCCACTGTGCGCCGGCAGAAAACTGCAATTTCAATGAGTCGATTATTAAAAAGGTACGGTTACACATACGTATAAGTTTAGCCTAACAAAAATGCGATATCTTTCAAGCTTCTAGGATTCAAAGGTTATGCGTTCGCGTTGCCTTAATGCCCGTTGTTCAAGCTTTTCGTAAAAGTGCTAGCCTCCGACTGGCTCCGATCCACGAAGATTCTTTAAAATGAGTTCTATAGTTCTTTAATTTTCTGCTAAAATGCCAAAATCTATTTTATTTTTGTTTAAGATTACTAGCCTAAGGAAATTCACTTTTATTCTTGTATCATTGAATTGATTCTTAAATGTTTCACAAAAGAGTATAGAACTTCATAAAGAAGTGTTGGATCTAATTTAAAAAAAAGCAATAAATATGTGTGGCCCACTTGACTACAAGTAAAAATTCATAATGTCGAAGTTAGTTTAATTTTAAACAATAGGAACAAATGGTTCACTTGACTATAAGTAAAAATTCATAATGCCGAAATTAATTTAATTTTAAAACAATAAGAACAAATGGATCACTTGATTCTAACGGAAAATTCCTATAGGCCAATTAAAAGTTACTGCTAAAAATTTATAAAAATCGGTAGTTGTGGTCCAACTTAACCAAAAAAATTTAAATGATGTATTTTTAGTCTTATTTAACTAAACTTATTATAGCAAAATTACACTTATTCAACTGAGGCACAATCGGCTTAACTGGGCTTTGGTTATTTCCGGCCCCGCGCGCTAACAATACTGTAGATTACTTACTTTGTATGAAGAGGTTATTACTCTACCACTCTTACCATCCCTGCCTCTCTTGGGGTTGTCCTTGTTCTAGCCGGTTATTTACTTGGGGTATCGTAATTGCAGTTGTTGTTGTACCTTGAGTTGTTTAGTTGGTTGTTCTAGCCCGCAATGTTATAGCTGAGTTGTCGTAGCTAGTTTTGCTATAGTTGGTGTTGTCGTATCTGGAGTTGTTGTAAGAGGTGTGGTTTTAGCCGGTGTAGTTGTAAAAGGTGGTTTTGTTATAGCCGGTGTTTGTTATAGCAGGTGTTGTCGTCGTTGGTATGGTATAGCTGGTGTTGTTGTAACCTGTGTTTGTTTTTAGTTAGTAGTTACATATAAGGTGTTGTAGGTGGCCGCAACGCAGGTGCTGATGTAAATCTTCTTCACAACTGCAGTAGCTGATGCAAAAGCGCATCAGCCGTCTTGCTTCTATGCATATTGTCTTGTAAAATTTTCATTTTTGCCCTTCCGTTGCCATACACCTCTTTGAGCCTGCTATGTGTTCTACCTGGCTATGTCCAGCCTCAGAACAGAGGCAACATTTTGGTGTGTTCTTGGAGGTTTTCATGTAGTGTTCTGCTTCTCCACACCTTTCCTGTCTGGTCCCTTGCAGTTCCACTGCTCATGTCCTGTGCCAAAGCACTTGAAGCATCTCTTACGATTTTCAGACTCTCTCAATCTCACACGACACCAACCGATCTTGATGTATCCAATTTTGATCAGCTCTTCATCTATCGTCTGGGGCACCGTTACAAAGGCCCGAACAAGTTCTCTGCTGTTGGGCTTTGTCAGTTTGGTGACAATAGTTTCACTGGAGGTCGTTACCACGTCCCGAATGTATTTCTCGACCTCAACGACTGTAATAAAGGAGTCGAGAACTCGGACTTCTATAGTGATTTTTGGCGCCACGTTTTTACTCTCTGTAGATTCCTTGAGAGTCTCCTTGACTCTGCGAAGTAGCTCAGGGTCTACTTGTTGACCCATTTCGAGCTCCAATAAGAAACACCCTGTTCTCGTCTTCCGTATGGTTTTCACTTTGTGGTTACCGTCCACTTCAGGTTGGCTTCTTAAAGCTCGCAAAACATCCCTTACTTGGTTTTGCTATTATTGCCTCTGCTTTCTTTGCTGGTGGCCTACGCTTTTCAAGTAAGCTCAATTATGAAAATAATATTATTCCATGTGTCCCAAAGATTTATACCCATGCAAGAATTTGTCGCATTCTGGCCTAAGTTGAGGATTAAGGTTCAATAGTTTTTCCAGGGATAGATATCGATTAAAGGACATTATCTTAGAACTGCACAGAATTGATGGGCTTTCTGAAAATGGTAGATGAACAATCACATACTCATTTCTTCTTACGGTTTGCGCGAAATGATCTTCACATCATTTCTCAGCTAAGGATAGTGTCCGCTCTGTGTTATTCGTGTCCTCAATCTTCCAGAAATTTTCAATGAGCTGATTTGTGTTTTGCTCTTCTACCGTAAATACTGCACAAGTTGCTAGGTTGATGTTGCTTTGTTGTAATTTACCCATAATAATCCAAGCCAATGCTTGGTATTTGGTATATTCTGACTGAACCTTAATTGTTGGGGGCGCATCAGTTGGTGATAAAATTCTGCTCCAACCAGCATGTTATTTATATCCGTTTCATTGAACCGTGGTCTAGCTAATTTAATATTTTCAGGAAGATTCCAGTATGATGTGCCGAACGAATTTGTAGGCTGAGGTGATATAATAGTCGGAAGCACAATTGCTTCGATTTTAATAGTAAAATTGCCTTAAGGCCTGTTCCATCAATGCACAGGGAAGAGTCGATTGAAAGCTTGTTTAACAGTCTATTTGTGGCCAGATTAATTTGTGAAAAATAATCTAGTAGAATCTGAAATACACAGCTGCGACCATTAGCTCCAATTACCTTTACTTGTGCCGTGGCTAATAGTACGTACGTATTGCCGGTAAAGTGCTTGTTTTTTTACGCAGCTTCAGTTGGAGAATTTTTACTCAAAATGTTAGTTGATTTTAGCTTTTGCTATAGTAACTAACAATTATTCTTTAAAAAAAAGTTTTTATATAACCATAACATTATTTGTGCGCTACCCTATGTTTAAGATATGTAAATAATTAGTTAAATGAAAAACCTATCAAATATTTTTCTCGATTTTAATCTTTACATCAATAAAATTGTACAATCTTTGATTAATAAAAAAAAATAAATAAATAAAAGAAACTATTTAATCTTCATAAAAAATAAATTCATTCTAAAATCATCAATAAAAAAAATGTGTTTTTACTTTTATCCAGAGTGTGAAAATAATTAATATGAGAAGTTTCACATACATTAATTTTGGTTAGTATTTTTCCGCGACTAAAATAGCATCACAACAAAAAATGAGAACGATCCCAATCGTCTTAAAAGTTGTATTATGTTGAATCATTCATTCTCTTTCAGAAAGGTTAAGTCAATTAATTCATTATTTTCTTACATCTTTCCAGACATATGAGTACATATTTCAGAATGAATGAAAATATTATTATGTACAACAAGTGGCAACATAATGAATTAAGATAAGTCTAGAGCAGCGATGAACATTTAGCCAAACAATTGTTTATAAGCAACGCCTTCTTTTTCTTATGCTCTTTAGTTTAATCATTCAACAGACGTTGGTGAATACACATTGTAACAACCCGTACAAATAAAAGACAATGATACACGTGACTCACAAACCAAAAATCGAATGTTCTTTTATTTTTTCCAATTAATCTATTTTTCAGTGCTGTTGACATTTTATCACAGCCTACTCAGAAATTTATTATTTATAAAACTACAGTTGTTTTGTATCTAGTGGCTTGATGCATCAGCACAGGTTTGCCACACACATTTTTTTTTTTTAACTTCATTATTTTATTTATTGAATCTACATAAGAAATGTAATGACAATAAGTATTCAAATCTTAATACTAAAAAAAAATTGTGATTAAAGTCCTGCCAGTGCTGGACAAAAATTTATTTTTATGCGAATATTATTTCAGAATTCAGTCATCTGTTTAGACCTCTAATGGTTGCCAAAGTATCCCTCCTTCTCAGACGGGTATGACCACCAAAGTTAAGAATATTAACTGCAAGAGGATTTGGATGGAATTCAAGTTTGTTAATATACCTTGTCGCGTACTTCACAAATTCAGATTTCACAAAAGGTTCGTTCAGATCTGCGTGGATTCATGAGTTTTTAACGTACCATGGAGCATCTGTAATTCTACGGAGTATTCTATTTTGACTTCTTTGAATTTTTTCAATATTAGATGCCGAGGATGTGCCCCATAATTGAATCCCATAGCACCATATTGGCTTTAGAATCGAGTTGTACAGCAAAAGTTTACAATCAAGCTTCAAGGTCGAATTTCTGCCTAGTAGCCAGTTAATTTGCACTGCTTTCAATTTCATCTGCGTTACTTTTGCCTCGATGTATTTGACTTCACTGTGTTGAGGTATTATTTTATTGTTAATAGTAATGGGTGAGCATGTTCCTAGACGCAGTGCGAATGTAACATGGGCACACTTTTGTTCATTAACCTTGATTTTCCAAAGCTTGAGCCATTTATCTAGTTTGTTGATATGTTCCTGTAAATTTATTGATGCTTGCTGGTAGTTACTATGTATGCTAAGGAATGCTGTATCATCTGCAAATGTTGAAGTGTGAATGTTGGTGCTTGTCGGCATGTCAGATGCGTAGATCAAATATAAGATAGGCCCTAATATGCTGCCTTGGGGAACTCCAGCTTCAATAGGCTGGGCGGGGCTTATGAAATCGCCTTCTTTTATTATAAATTGGCGACAATATAAATAGTTTTCCAAAAGGTTATGTATGTTTGCAGGTAAGTTAAACTTTATTTTATGCATTAAGCCATCGTGACACACTTTATCAAAAGCTTGTGAGATGTCGATGAATAAGGCAGAGCAATGTTAGCTAAATATTTTTTTCCAATTACAGCAGATAACATAAATGACAATGCAAAATTATTTTATGATAAAAAATGCGTTTGTACATATCTTTTTTGTCATCAAACATTTAAAATGTATTTGATGTCTTTCATTCTAATATGAATAAATATAATAATATTCTTATATGAAAAAAGTTTTTCGGAATTAAAATTCATTTATAGTAAACAACGTAATAAACTTTGTTTTACATCTTTGTAATATTATTGGCTCTTACGAAACTGTCATAACAGCATTAACGTACGCAATGTAAATGTTCATACGAAAATGTTTGTGCTAGTTTTGCTTGTCACAGTACTTTAAATTACTCTCAAATTATCTCACTAACATAAGTGCAAAACAAATTTGTCCACCACTGGTCTAGAGATATGTTGAATCAACATATTTATGCTGACAAATTTACTATTACTCCCAACAAATCGTGTAGACAGCAAACTTTTTCAATAAACGTACTTTTATTATTAGCATTTGTTCCTAATTTCAACAAATATATATTCATAATTTTATGTCGTGTAGAAACCATATTCTTATTTTTTAACAGCTCGACCACACAGGCAATCTGATGTGTCTTAATACTAGCAATAACGCCGGCAGAATTACGTCATCAAATTGCTAATGTACAACGCTGTACTTTTAGTTGGCGAACATGTAAATCTCTTAAAACATAATTTTAGATATTTTGGCGAAGAAGGTTGCGCATGTTTTAATTAATTGTAATTGTTTTATTTTTTTATTCTTTTAAAAATGAGTGCTTTAAATGCATCAATCTCCGAGCACTTCATTTCTTTTTTTATGAACTCAAAAATGTAAATAATTAAATTTTTTCTGTTGATAAAATCACTTTTTATAATCATTTGTACATTTGTTTATATATTGAAACGTATGTTCGTACGTATGTTCATAAACATCAGTGCATTTTGACAGCTTATGTTCAAAGATAATTGCTCAGCAATATCTTCTAGCAATAATTGCTGAACATGTGTTTGAACACATATTCGTGCGGTCCACACGCAAATATCTTGTGTCGGCAATCGATTTTGGCAGTTTCCACGGCAATAACTGCCAACCAGATTGCCCGTGTGGACGGGTAGTAACAAATTTCCTACATATGGTAAAGGCCCTTTTACAATATTCTACACCATCATGCGATCTACTAAATAAAACATGTGTGTTGAAAAAGTACTAAAAATCTAACTATGGGACAGAGCAAGGTGCATTAACGTATACACGGTGGCAGCACTACGGCATGTGACAATTTTTTGCTTCTGGCAATATAGTAAGCTATTTACGTCAAATGTATTGTTTACATTTTTGAAAATGAATTTAGTGTTTTATTCTGAATTAAACATATAAAAATTATCTTGTGAACATAAAAATAATTCAAATAAGTATAATTTATAATTATGAAAAGGTACATTCATAGTTTATAATTGTGAAAATAGTTACAAATATTTTTGATAAACATAGCTTACCACATGCCGGTTTTTGTTGTATTGTTGTAATTTTGCTCTAGTGCTGCCACCGTGTATACATTAAGGCAACTTGGGACAGAGTTTTTGACAAATCGTGCGATTTGAAAAATTTTCATAACATTGTGGTTTCTTTGCGATCAGTGTGCAATATTGTGAAAAGTATTAGAATATTGTTGGCGTCTCCAGAAAAAATTTAAATAATGTAAAACTATCAAATATTTGTTACTTTTTTAGGCTCAAGGTCCATAAACTTCGGAGGGCACGCCGAACAGTAACATTATGAAACTGTACAAACATCTACGATTAAACTATAACGAAATCATAAACGAAAGTATTAAAAAATAATAAAAATTAAAAACTAACAAACAAGGAGCTAAACTGAAATCCACATTAACTTTCTTAATAAAATGCAGAAAATTTGGTTTAATACCAAAGTTTGTTGTAAACTCCACAAAGAATGTTGAAAATCAGTTCATCTTTACGAGCGCAATTCAACATGAAACATAATTAAAAATAAAAAATCTATTAAAAAATATATTGAAAAGTTTCATACAAAAATATTAAATCTGCTCATAAAACAAGGAGCTTGAGCCTAAAAAAGTAAAAAAAAGTAACAAATATTTGGAAATTTCAAAAGGTCGAATAAAATAATAAACACGTAAAATTATTATGGTATTAAAAGTTGTTAATTATTTTGTTGTGCATATAAAATATTGCAATTATACTTATTTAATAGTGTGACCTATAATGCCATTTTCAAGCGATTTTGTAAAGTTGACCAGTCTTAAAGCATTTTCCTGTGTAGGATAGTGAATCAGGGGGCCTTAACTGATATGTTGTTTGTTGCAAAGTAAACTAAACTTTTTAGCATACGATAGATTTGTTTGCATATAAATTGAAATTTTGAGCAGCATTGTCTGAAATGTTTGAAATTTTTTTTTATTGTTTATTTAAATACAAATACAGTTGCAAATAAATTTGCAAAGTATAGGATGCACAGCATTGGCGTAGTAACGAAAGTCTTAAGCCCACGATGGTATTAACAATAATTTGCAGCGGCAGTGTGACTAACTATACCTTCGCATATGAAGTTGCCGTGTGGTTAAAGATACATATATCTCAAAAAAACTGTAAACTAATGCAGTTAGTTGAGGCAAATAGTTAACCGTGAGAGCGAAAGGCAAAACTCTCGAAGGCCAAACAACAAGCCTAACCGCACTTAAGAAATAATTACGACGACGCGAGAGCTGTTCTCCAGCGCAAAGCTGCTTTACAACTGATGTTTGCAAGTAGACAAGGTGCATTAACGTATACACGGTGGCAGCACTAAAGCAAAATTACAACAATACAACAAAAACAGGCATGTGGTAAGCTATGTTTATCAAAAATATTTGTAACTATTTTCACAATTATAAACTATGAATGTACCTTTTCATAATTATAAATTATAGTTATTTGAATTATTTATATGTTCACAAAATAATTTGTATATGTTTAATTCAGAATAAAACACTAAACTCACTTTCAAAAATGTAAACAATACATTTGACGTAAATAGCTTACTATATTGCCAGTAGCAAAAAATTGTCACATACCGTAGTGCAGCCACCGTGTATACGTTAATGCACCTTGCAACTAGATTTGTTAAGGGTTCGTTACGTAGTGTCCACACCTGCGATAATATCTGAGATGAGAACGTCAAATTCAATCGCAGAGAGAATTCTGTTACGTGTAGACTTAAAATCAGTGTTATCGCAGTCTTATAATAATTTTTATGAGAGCGTTCTTATGAGAAATCTTATGGCAACGATCTCATAATAAGAGCTGTCAAAAAAGCGATTGTGTGTGTGTTTGTTTACAAAAGGACGCCATTGCAATTTTAGCGATTATTAGTTTTGCAAAATATCTTCTAAAAAACCATTTTAAATGGAAAATAATTTACTTTTATGCATTGAATATATACTATAAGTGTTTATTTTCGTACAAAATGTGTGCATTTATAAAATTCATATAAGATTTTATTCACCGCAAAGATGTGTTTTCTTCTCGGCTTTCATTGATTTATGAATTCTTATAAGATTAACAAAAATACGTGTACTCCTTGTTAGACATTAAAATGGACATAAAGAAATTCGTTCTGTCATTCTGCCGACGTTTTGTCAGATATTATCTCAGAGTTAATCGCAGTTGTAGACACTAGGTTATGCGAACGTTGATGTTAGAAAAGCTTAACGTACGGCCGTTTGGATAGTTATAGAACTTTTAAACGTACGACAGGTCAATACAAAATAAACCAAACATTGCACAGCATAGTTTGTGTTCGTGTGTAATTATTTTCAACATAGTGATGGGCATTTTTAAGTTAGTTTTCGTACTTGCAACTGTCAAAAAAGCACCAATTGGCTTCAATAGATACAAAAGAAAAGAAATAGTTGTACACATATATTTACGTTTCTATTGTCATTATTCTAACTTAATTCTAATTTATTAAATATTATTCTTATAATTATTATAATAAAAACGGCAACAACTGAAAATTATAAAATTATGTTTGCGTCACTTAAAAACTTCCAAAAAGGGGGTAATGTGCCAAAATACTATCTATCATATAAGAGTTCCAGCACTGGGCTACGAATGTCACGTAACAACGGCGTCAAATTCTATTTTAAACAGGTTGAGACGTTCCGACAACGTGGAAGTTAATTTTAGTAAGCACTTACATTGATTTGGTATACTTAAATACTAACGAACGTTCCATAATCGAACGTGGACGTTCGCATAATTGTACCTTTAATTTACAGCCAGAGCTGGGCAGTATCTGAAATACTTGTATTTGTATTTCAAATACATGTGGCTCAAAAATACATTTTTACAAAATACATTTATTTATTATAATAAATTGAAAACAAGTTATTTCACAAAAGCTAAGACCGCTAGAAACTACAACCATTAAAGTGTTTATCATTTTGCAATACTGCAATGTAGCTTTCATTTATACAGAGCTAATACATTTTACACTAATCGGATGATATCAGTAAGAATTTCTATATATTTGCCACCAGCTTTAATTTCTTTCTTCTTCTTCCTTTAATTTCTTAGCAAGTTTAGAACAATCATATGAATATACAACTTAGTTTAAGTACATACTTATGTAAAATAAAATATTATCTAAAGCCAGACGGGTACATTTTTCTGAGATCAAATTACAAAAATGTAATCGTATGTTGTAGTTGTATTTTGTATTTGAAATACACAACTTGAAAGTATTTTGTATCTTGTATTTAAAATACACTACTGTAAAGTATTTTGTATCGTATATTTGAAATGTATCTTGTATTTGAAATACATAATCTGTGTATTTTGATCAGCCCTGTTTACAGCTGATTACACTTAAAACAGTGGTGGAAAAATTTGTTTTGCACTTGTGCTAGTGAGATAATTTGCGAGTCATTTAAAGTATTGTCAGTGTGCAATGTGTTTTAAAGACTTAAAACCAATTTTATTACATTTTATTTTAAAATAATTTTGCATTTAAAATAATTTTGCATTGTCATTTATGCTATCTACTGTAATTATACAAAAAGCTCTAAGCATCAAACTGACATGTGCGTTCGTCAACGTCTGTTCATGGTACAATAATATATAGGTAGTGTCGCAACTGACACCGACATTTTTTTTCTGTGATGATAACTATCAAAAGTGCACACATACACAGACATTTTTTATTATTGTTTACAAATTGAAAAAGTTTTTGAAAAAAAAAATGTTCCAATAATAATTTTGAAACGCAAAAACAGCTTCAAACACAACACACAGCTTTTTCTTGATCTTTATTTATATATTTAATTTATTTGCTCGAGTTTTAAATGCAAAAACTTATTGAAAAATTATTTGTAAAATAAAAACACTAATAAAAATATACGTTTGTTTTTTTATTTTCTTTTGTTTTCTTTGACAGTTATCAACACAAAGCAACAATAAAAAGCCATGTTGTTTTTTTTTATTGTTGGCTTGTTGTAGTTCCGCTTTTACCTGTTATATTATTGTACCATGCGTCTGTTCAAGGCGAATTCATACCAGGTATATGCAAGAGCAACAAATACAACACTACAAAAAATAAATCTTTTTCAAACGTCAAGGGAAAAATATAATCACAAAAAAGAATTCAAAAAAAAATGTAATAAACAAATTTACAAAAAAAGACAAACTTTTAAATATTTTGTGAAACTTTTAATTATATCGTGCAAATTAAAATTTCAGATCATAGAGCTTGGAAAGGTGTAAGTGGCCAGCCAGATTGGGGAGGATTCTGGATGATATCTGGCACTCAAGATACAATAAAAAATTTTAACAATTGTTTTAAAATTTTTTTTCCAACTTTGTTTTAATTATGCCATTGACATCTGGAATAGATTAATATTAAAAAAAAAGTTATCAGCTGCGCTGTCAATTTCGCCTGTTATGAATTCGCCTTGCGTCTGTTGAACGACTAAATCAGTGATGTTAACTTTTATTTTCAAAGTACTGCACGACTTTAAAAAAATTACCGTATTTTAAGCAAAATTACGGTAAAAAAAGTATTTAACTGAACTGCTCGTAATAGCACCGACGCTAACAAACCAAAACTGTAAAAATTTATTAAAAGAACTAAACGAACAAATGTCACAAAAATAATAAATAATAAGTTTAATCTAATTCTGGTTTCTTTAATAAAAAATCTCATCTGTATTCAGAATGAGAGAAATCTAAATGCAAAACCTGACAAGTGGTGTGTGTGTGTAAATCTAAGTTTTCTTTTTAGAATTTTAGAAAACTCTTCAGAAAACTCTTAGAAAACTTTTCAGTCTCAGCGCAACAATTTAAATTTATATTGTTAGCAATTTGAGTATCCACTGAAGGTGGTATAGCATTTACATACCCAACCAATTACAGGTCAAGAATACTGCATGTTATTTTTGTATATTATATTATATTAAATTTTATTATATTATATTATTAAAATCAGGGATTTTACTTATCACACAGCTATAGCTGTGTTCTGCTTTTCGACTATGTAATTTTTAGCAATTCATGGCTGGAGTGACCACTCCAATTAGCTTTGACGATTCAAAGGTGTACTAAGATAAGTATAATAAAGCAACTATGATTTTAGAAGTATTAAAAGTGAAACCCAATGAATAAAACTTTTTTGAAAATTACCGTACAAGTAATAAAATTACCGTGCTGCCGTTTGAAGGTCAAAATTACTGCACAATACGGTAATTACCGTACAGTTAACATCGCTGGACTAAATGTCCATCGCTGATTGAAACAACTCTACTATAGAATCTGGGAGGCAGCGTTGTCAACTATTTGTAATCCAAAAGCGTTATAATATATATATATATATATATATATATATATATATATATATATATATATATATATATATATATATATATATATATATATATATATATATATATATATATATATATATATATATATATATATATATATATATATATATATATATATATATATATATATATATATATATATATATAATGAACTTACAATTAATTACACAAATAATCAAACATACATATTTCTCTGCTTATAACTTATACATATATCTTTTACACCTTTTTATTGAGGCGGATTAACGGCCGATTTAAACAAATATTTTTTGCTTGCATTCGTTAAAAGCATATACATAAGTATGCCTATGCATATAAGAAAATAACAGAATATAAAAAAATTAATAGTTCAGTCTGAATTAAGACGTCTAACGTGGCAGCCAAAAAATATTAAATTTTAAAGCGCTCGCTTGTAGAAATTTAATAATGTATTTTATGAAATATATATTGAATAAATATAAATAGATAACTGAAGCGCTATTAAAAACTATTTCCTTGAGGTTGTTACGTTGGCTAAACCAACACTCTTATTTGAACGTTAAGCTGACGACATGTTTTTTTACCTCTGCTTCTATTTTATATCATTCATTCCAATACTTTTTGTCCACACTCATTTCATGATTTCAAAAGAAATTTCAAGCGAATTTATACACGAAAAATTTTCAAATTTCTCATGCAAGTATTTTCAGTCATTGATTTATAGTGACAAAAACACTAATGCAAACAAAATAGTGGCAAATTGATATTGTTACGGCGGTGGTTTAAACGTATTTAATTTCGGTCTATTCTGAAATTCATGCAGGTTTGAATATTTTTCTGATGAAGAATAGAAGTTGCTTCACGTGCATTGAAGTTATATGTACACGTAGAAAAATATATGGTTTATACGACAATATTCTAAGGGCAACATACTATTGTTGGATTATATGGTTGTACTTGATAATACTACATTGTTACATTTAAAACACCATTGACATGGCACACCATAGTATTATAAAAAAAATATTATAAGTAACCACAGTAGTGATTAAAGTTATCAATTAATTGCCATACTCAAACATATTTTAATACTAGCCACTCATTCTTTTCTCATATGTAACCATGTTACTTTCATGAAATAACCATACTAATGTCACAAATAGCTTTATTGTAATGGAACCATATATTATAATTAGCACAAATACATACATATGATAATTAATTACAAGAAAAAAACAGCTTATAATATATTTTAATACTATATTTAATCTAAATTTAAAAAAAAATAATTGCGTTGCATCTTCTCTTTGATGTTGAACTATCTATCTGCTGCAATAACACAAAAAAAATTATTAAGAATTTCGCCTGCGATTGCAATTTTAAAAGTAATATTTAACCATATTAATGTAGTCCTATTGTAGCATATATTTATATCTTAATATTAAAGACTTACCTTTATATTTGCGCGAATGCTCAAATGTGTTTTGCCAATTTCGTGTTCTTTTTTTTTTCTTTTTTATATAAAGCTGAACAAATATAAATATTTTTCGAATTAAAAGTACACAAAACTCGTTTTTAATTAAAAAAAAATAAATTATGTGTCAGCGACTGACAATAGTAAATTTATTTTTTAAACTCTTTTGTTGATTATGAATTAGACTATCATACATATTATAAACACAAACATTGTCATATCGGATGTGATAAAAGTTATTGTTGTTTAAAAAGAAAAATTCATAATTGCTATTATTGTATGCAACTATATCTTGATATTTACAGATGGTAACAATAGAATTACAGAAATGCAAACAGTAACATATTTGTAGAGGAATAAACTATAATTATACCGATAATACGCTGTGTTAACTGTAATATACAATGTTATAAAATATATATTAATGTTGTCACAACCATGTATCAAACTGCTTTTTCTTTGCGTGTATGTGTTATTGTTGTTGTTACAAATCTTTACAGTTTAGATTTTTTTCATTTTGAAAGTAATGCCATGACACGCTCGATCAAATGTAGGTCGGCGTGCATATTCTACCGTTAAGATATTACTTCAAAGAAGATCACAAACTATGCAAGATCGCAAAATACACCTGTGGATCAAATTCCAAATCCAAGAAATCCAGTATCGCGATAATTAACACGACTTGCATATCAGGCAGTCTACAGGACTGGTGCGGCAAGATCGAGATAGAAGATATTATAAGTCTTAGTTTTTCCTAAAAAGTTACCTTATATCACGGAAAATAATGTGGATTTTTTAACGTATATATGTATGTGATATTTGCAGTTAATTGAACTAACAGAAAGAAATAAAATGTTAAATCTAAATGAAAGGTCTAGACCAATGATTAGGATAATCTTTTTTTTTTATCAAGTTTTCGTCATAACCTACTTAAAAGTTTTTCGGAACGAAAAATTTATTGTATCACACACACTTTTTAAATTTATCTTAAACACAGTTTTTACGGAGAGAAAAAGTTTTGCATAAAGTTGTCTACGCCCACTTTTTTAAATCATTGGGATAGAAAAATTAAAGTATCACGTAAAATTTATTTTCTGTGCACTCAAGACCATAATAACAATACAATGAAAATAACCATTGCAATAGATATGCATTAATTTCATTTACACGGAGTTCTATATACTGAAGCTAACAAAAAAAGTAAGTCTAGCCTACTACTATTCGTATCGGATTGATAGTTTGTACAAATATCTTGAAATATTGCCATCTATTCCAACAATATGTTGGATGTATTCAATTTACCGTCCTGTTCTGCCGTTTTACCGAATCAAAATCTGAGCTCATCCGCAATGTGCATTTAGCAAAGTTACAAAAATCATGATTGGTTGAGCGGACGTGATGTCGGCGATCTGAATTTTCGGATTCAAAGTGAAATTGCTTGCGAATGGGTGATATTACATTCAGTGACTCTCTTTATTCCCAATATGATGTCGTCAACTATACAACCGAAAATTACCTAGGTTGCCACTTCCCAATCTGCAACTTAATGTCAGATTGGTAATCATAGTATTACGATATATAAACAAATATTTTGAAAGAAATTACTGGATATTGGCAATCGTAAATTCCACTTTAGCATTTCGGCCGACTGTATTCAATTTCCTGACGCATTCTACCATTTGATCAAACCGAATTCTAAGCCCATCCCCAATGTGCTCTCTAACATTTTACAAAATTACAAAAATCATGATTGGTTGAGCGAATGTGATGTCGTCGATCTGAATTTTCGAATTCAATGCCAAATTGCTCGCGAATTGATGATGTAGAAATCAGTAACTCTCTTTACTTCCCAAGGTGATACAATCAGTTTTTTAGCTCGCTGGAATTACCCGGATTGCTACTTCACAATCTGCAACTTAAAGTCAGATCGGTAATCATAATGTTAAGAAATATACACTAACCACATATCTGTAATGACACTCAACTTCGGGTGAAAAAAGTGATGAACAACGCTAAAAAAGTAAGAATACTTAAATAAAATTACAAAGAGGACGACGTTTTGATACCACGAATCCTAATGGTTTCGATAAATACACCATTCCATCATTACGGCTTGCTTTCGCAATGAAATCCTATGTTTCTACGTTTTTTCACCTATATCGATGTAAATAAATTTGAAGGCAAAACAACGTTTGCCGAGTCAGCTAGTACATACTAATATAAATATATTACGTAATTAATAAAACTTCTTAAAGATTAGAAAATTGACTACTTTCATTTCAGTAAAATTAATGATAAGCAAAATAGTTAGATTGTATATAGATCGTGAATATTTTTTATTTCATGTACTTATTAGGTACATATGTATATTTGTACATATCGTCATATTAAATGCAAACGGAGGTAACTACATTTTTCATTTTTTTACAGGAGAAGTAAAAAACCTTCTAAAATCAATAAATATTGTGCTTTTTTGCAATTTTTGTAAATTGTACTTAGATTGTGGGGATTTATTTATTGGTGAAGATATTTTTAATTTTTTTTGAACATCTAAGTTTTTATGCTAGTTAGGTCCTTTGGCTTTCCACTTTTTTTAAACAAAAAGACGTAACTACAAAAAGTCCCAGTAGTGGGTGGAAGGTTTTCTTTTTGGTATGAATTCATTAACTTCGAAACTACTGAACAGACGAAATTTGGAGACTCAGCAGAAGAGATGTTAGACTTTCAAAGCGATGTTTTAGTACTTGTGTATTTCTAGCACAGTGGATTTTATAGTGGATCCAAGTTGACAATCGGGTATGTAAAATCTATTGGTCCGTATAACTTTCCAATTGAAGATAATTTTGAATTTTCGAAAACTGCTTGAAAAAGTTAAGAAAAAACATGCTCACTATATACTAGTATTCTAGTCTCTTACAGTTTAAGAGATATTTAACTATATTATTTATCTTATATTTTATAGTTTACGAGAAATCCGCCAAAAACCTTACCTATCCTTACCAATTGTTTTGAATTTCACTATTTTAAATTGTTTATACTTTTGAATAAAAATATGTTTTTTTAACTTGTTTATTAAATTTTTATACATATTTTGTTATAAAATGAAATGTAATTAGTTTTTAAAATAAAAACTATCTGTAACTTGCGAGAAATTTTATATAAAAACTTCAGTACATTTTATAAAAAAAAATTCATTTAAAAAGGAATATTGTCAGAAAAATTATGCCAATCGGCTGGTATTAACGGTTTTAAGTCGTGGAGATTGAAATAAAGTGGAAATATTCTTGGATATTTTAATTCTCTGAGCATACAATAGGTTGGGTTCACGATCTACAAATTTCTTTATAGTTCTTTGTGGAAGTAGTTCATAATCATCGTTAATATTTGTTTTAAAATAAATAACACTAGTGCCGTCGTATCCCAAAGCACGAATCGTGTTTACTGTGGAATCAACGGATTTTTTCCCTGTTCAAAATATATAGTTTAAAATCAATAAATATGTGCATACTATTTGCATATAAAAAAATGTAATACTTTACCAGGGGGCTAATTCTGTCATTCGTGATCGAAATTACTATCGAGTAGAAAATAATTTCGATATCGTGTAAATTTCTAATGATGTGACTCGTTACGTAACGAGTCGAGTTATCACTTCAGTGTTGCAAAATACTGACAAAATGTGTTTTATAACACTGCCGAAAATTGTATGTATTTGCATACTTTGCATACATGTTTTACATTAAAAAATAAACACACATAAACACAATAACAATTCATTTAAATCTGTCATGTATGCGTGTTTGGACATTAAAAAGTAAGTGAATAGAAATAACAATAAATATGTATGTAAAAACAACCATTTAAAAAACAAAAAAATATTCTTGAATATAATAACATGTGACTTCAAATATAAGTATTTGTGTTCTTAGCAAATACTCATCTTTATACACATATACCTGTGTATATTAGTCATGAATTAAAAAAAAGTCTTAAGAACCAAAAATGCTCAATTTAATTTAACTATTATTGCTATTCAAAACAAATTTTTAATTTACATTTCTTTTGTGTTTTTCTGTTTGGCTGGTTTTCGATAGTACTTTTGCTTACGAGTAAAAAGTTGCACGGTTGCATTCGAATAGTTACTCGCTATCGAATGCCATCATTAGAAATTTCGAAACGTTTTACTCGATATCGAATGAGATAATCCCAAAAGTGTAAAAACTCGCACATTCGAGTAAAAACTCGCTCGTAAGCGAATGACAGAATTAGCCTCCAGGTCTTATTGGCGAATAACGTTTTGGAACGGACTCAAAGTGAAGAAATTACTCATGGCTTAAATGGTGCAATTGTAGAGGAAAGTATTAAGTCCACAAGTTGCGATGGGAGATTTATTTGCTTATTGTCAATTTATATTTGAATTAAAGAGTAGGTTGAGTCACACTCAATTTAAGTGGGACCAACTATTAAATATTCTTTCCACGCACAAAGACAACAAAGCATTAGATAGAATAACGTTCCGATTCGGGATTTTGAAATTATAAATAATTTATAAATTTATATTTGCTTATTGTCAATTTATATTTGAATTAAAGAGTAGGTTGAGTCACACTCCATTTAAGTGGGACGGACCAACTATTAAATATTCTTTCCACGCACAAAGACAACAAAACATTAGATAGAATAACGTTCCGATTCGGGATTTTGAAATTATAAATAATTTATAAATTATGAAATTAAAAAATTATAAAATTATAATATTAATTGCAAAATTCGTAAAAATTTCATTATTTTCGGGATTTTTCGTAAATCCGAAAATGCAAGGTTTATTTTTTGGCAAATCCTTGGATTTCGTAAATTTCGAAAATCATAATTTTCAGGATCGAGATATAAGGATTGGCATCATTATATACAACAAATGAGTTTGTATGTAAGATTTTCATATAAATGTGTAGTTACGTCTTATTGCATTTAGAAATACACGCACTTGTAGTTACGTCCGTTTGAATTTCAGTAATAAAATCGCCATTTTATATTGTAGGCATCTAAAATTTTGCAGGAACATGCATTTTGATAAAACAAACCATAATCGTATTGTGCTACAAAAAGATGTTGATAAATCCGGCTATGATTATGATGTGAGCCTAATATTCCTGGTATCCGATATAACCTTCAGTGCAGCTGCTCAACCGATTCCACTAGCTTCAGTCGCTCCAGCAGTTGGCACCTATGCTAATATTACAGGATGGGGATTTCAATCAGAAAAAGGTACTCTGGCTCATACTTTGCAAATGGCTTCTGTTCAAATTATGGATAGATCCATTTGCCAAGAACAGTACAAAACATTTACCAACATAAATGAAAATATGCTGTGCGCTGGTGTTGTCGGAGGTGGAGTAGATGCTTGTACATTTGATTCTGGTGGTCCATTGGTAAGCAATGGGAAATTGGTTGGCAGCATTTCGTTTGGAATAGGCTGTGGTCGAGCTGATCATTATGGTATCTACACTAATATTGCGGCTTATAAAGATTGGATTGATTCACAAATAAATTAATATATAATGTTTTATACCTAACAAAGCACATGAGAAATTGGGCACATGAGCCCATTTTTGTTGAGAATGGAATCATTCCTTATTTACTCCTGTACTTTAAATTTATGTACAATAATTTTTGTTATACATACATATATTTAAGTATACTGAATTTATTTTATATAAAGCTTTAAACACATAGACCACAGCAGACTTCACAACTTCACGACAGCAAATGCTGTAACCGGCAAATGTAGTTGTGTAGGCGACTACTCAAGGCAGCAAAGGAAATGAAAGACAGCTGGGCTTATACACTAACTTAGAGTTTACACATGCCACTGCCAGTTCGAAAAACTCAATACATTCACAATTTTTCATTAACACATCCACATTTTTCGCAATGGCAGCTCCAGTGGCAGCAAATTTTGCATGCGAGTGAAAATTTGGCATTTGCATGCCACTGAATGTCAAGATGATAAACAATGTTACCCTGCCAAGAACTTAATGCAAATTAACTTAACACTAAGTTTACACGTGCAAGTAACTTGTTACAAGTAGCGTGTACATATTAACAACCAATACATCGAAAAAAATAATAAAAACACTTGCAATTTGCACGATTGTTTACACACGCAAGTGCAAGTTCATTTTCAAAATGTCGTCGAAGACAAACGTTGTACGCCTTTGTACTACATGCGCTTTTGATGTCTGTGCTGCCAAAGTTTTAGCCTAGCAATATTACAGGGGAATTATATTAAGTACATAAATTTTTCACAATATAAATAATAAATTTGTAATCCAAAGAAAAAATAAGTTATAGATGTTTATTTATTTTTGTGTTTTTATATTATGTTTTCGGCATATAACTAAAAATATTAAAATTTTAAAAATTTTTCATTGAAAAATACCTATTAAAGTGAAAATGAAATATCTATGGGCAACACTGTTTGTTTCTGCTTGCATGCAAGTGAAAAAATCACTGCCAACCAAAATCAGTTGCAAGTGAGGCTACTACTTGCAGGTGTGTGTATGTATTAGTAAAAAAATGGTAATGTATTGGGTTTTTTGCACTTGCACTTGCGTGTGTAAACATTAAGTAAATGTAATTACAAATATTAGCTTCTCATATGTATTATTATAAGATTTATTTCTTTATTAAAATAATTTTAATAAAAATAAATTTTAATCGTTTCCCCAAATATGGTGAACTCGGTAACTCTATTTTGTGAAGAGAAGACAAATTCAAAATTGAGACAAAATTTGAGAAGTAACCAAATAGTTTGAAGCATACGCTTCGAGGACATTTTAAAAATGAAATTGCAATGCGTTTATAATACGCAAGGCGAATTCATTATACCAGGTGAAACTGGGATTACAATAAATACAACAATCCAAAAACAACATGGTGTTTTGTTGGTGCTTGAGCGACTCGTGTGTCAAAAAATTGTATAGAAAGTACTTATGTACATGCATACACACACTTACACACTTTACTTGCAGATGCACATGTATGTGAGCAAACCGGAAACAACTTTTGACACTTGGTGTTTTACGATTAGAGAAAAAAGTAGAGCATCTGTTTTTTCAGTTTCACCTGGTAAAATGAATTCGCCTTGATAATACGTATACATAATTTGCATGCCACTAATTGCGTGTGTAAATGCAGCGTAAAGCTGCCTTGCGACTACTGAAATATTTTGAACATGGCAGCAACATACATAAATCCATTTGAATAACTGCTACTTCCACTATTTCGAATAAAAATTTTCATTCGCATAAAAACATTTAAAACAAAAACAAAATTTGAAAATCTATTTTTGTTTTAAATGTATGTATGCGAATGAAAATATTTATTCTTAATAGAGAAAGTGGCAGTAAAAGTATACTTCAGTGTGGACACCTTGGAATTTTTAGCTTTTCGAAATTCCATTGTTTTACAGAACGAGTTCTGTTAATATTAATCCTTCATGAAAAAAGTTATCTCTAAAAAAGTCCTTAAAATCTAAAAAAACAAATTAATTAAAAAGCTTTTGTTTTCTATGCCTAATTCAGGTCAGGCGGGTCTTAAAAGTTGAAAATATAATGGGACATATCTTTGGATTTATAATGAGAACAATATTAAAGAATTGAAAATTTACATCGAATTTTTTAAAATGTGAACAAATATGATTCGACTCAAGAAAGAAAAATTTATACATATAAATTGTAACATTATCCGACAAAGATAGGCAATTAAAACTACTCAAATGAAGTAACTGGTATACTTATATCTAAAGACACAAATAAACTATGCAAACCTTTTGGCAACAAAAATTAATCAATTTTTTTCAATGAGAGTACACGGCGATTATGTTACGGCAATTTTCTCGTCATATGAAGTTTACTTCTTGCGATTTTATTTCTATAATCTTTGTAAGAAAGTAAACTTTTATACAACACTAAAAATTCTAACAAGGAAGATTCATTTTGTGTGCTTCTTCTTCCACCACTTCATTCCGCAAAATTTTCTTTGAAATGACAACGTGTTGCGTTAAACAACACAAACATTTAAAATGTTTCCATAAAAACCGCGCAAATATGCTTCAAATATTTGTACCAACAAACACCCCATTTTACAACGCCAAGTGTTAGTACAAACTTACAAACGTTTTGGTTGGTAAACTGTTTGTGTAGTTTGTTTGGTGCTTAACTAGTTCTTTTATAAAATTAGGAATTCTTATTTTAAGAATAAGTATGCGTGCACATATTTAATAGTAGAACTATTAAATTTATTAATTTCTTTAAAACCCCATTTAAATTTTGTTCTTTTATTATGTAATATTAGAAAATAAAATATTTCCAAGAGCAACACTTTTTTATTACATATTTTTGTTTATTCACTTGTCACACTTCTTTTATTTAGTAGTCAAGAAAAATAGAAATTAGCTTAATTCGAGTGCGGCAAAAAAGTCAACATGGACAACAACCTACAGTCGTGTTGTCTAAATAAACGTTCGCATTTAAATGTATGTATTTTATATTTGACATATTGAAGTCGGTTGTCTGCTGTCTTCAATGTGTTTAATGCTTAAAAAAATAATTTTCAAGTCAGTCTATTCAATAAACCCATTGCAATAGGTTATTGGCCTTACGTTACGTTTGAATCTTTTTAAAAATAAAATAAGGTAAAATAAAATTAGACGTTTTTCCTTTCTTAAGTTTTTTTTTTTGTAAAGGATTTTTTACAATACAAATTTGCTGTGATCAAAAAGGGTTGATTATTATTTTTCTTGTCTTCTTCAATCAAAAATTATTGAGCAACTTTGTATTGTAAAAAATCCTTCTCAAGAAAAACTTAAGAAAGGAAAAGCTTAAATTTAAATTCGGTGTACACATGTACAACAACCAAAAATCTAATTTAAAAATTATAAAGTTCACCAAAAATGCAATAAATTAATATTTATATCTCTGGGTACGGAGAATTATTAAAATACAAAAATATGATTCGATTCTGATAGTCTTCTGATAGTGATAGTGTGGACAGACAGAAACTTTTCGTTTCTCTTTTCTTTCTTTTTTGTTGTTGTTGTTTTGTTTTTTAAGCACAGCTAGTGTGCTTATATGAAGTTGATATTGATATGAGAGAAATGATATGAAGCAACAGCATATTGAATGCAAGGCGAATTAATTATTAGGTGGATGCCTCGGCGAATTCAAGCTAGTTCGATTAAAATGGTAGCACTTTCTCTGTCAAGTTTTGTTTACCTTTTTCGGCACCATTTAAATTTTTGCACATGTTCTTTATCAACTGCTTTTGACAGCTGAAGTGTGAATTCGCCTTTTATATATACATACATAATACCTGTTGTTTTTTTATTGTTGTAGCGAAGCGGCTACCTTGTTTTTTGTATCATGCACTATCAAATAAATGTAAAAGCAAACTCACGAAAGTACTTTGCTACCGTTTCGCATACGTCCTAATTCAAAACGATTAGATATATAAAATTTTATAAAAAAAATTATTTTTAAATTGAAAGCTCTCATTATTTTCTTTAAAGCTATGAAATACAAACAACTATATATATCTTTCGATTAGTACAACTATTATTAGGTAGTAAAATAAACAATAAACTGATTTGATTAAATTTTTAAAATAAAACGCTTCGAACTTAATTCAAATATTATTTAATACAATTTTTAAACAACCATGTCTACGATAGCACTAACGATAAAAGGTGTAAACATAGCCATCTCTAGAACAAGCAAAACTATAATCTCTAACTATTTAGGGGTATAGTGTATTTATTTTGGTTTTGACCAATAAAATAAAAAATATAAATAATTATATAAAGCAAATTAGAAAGCTAGGACCTTGCTTATAGTTCTTCACCGTCAACGATAAAATAGTTAATAAGTTTTGAAATTGGTTCTTGTTTTGATAAAAACAAAAATAACAAAGAAAACGTGCTTTGTGCTCATCTAATCGTTGAACAATCAACATCACAAAGTTTTCTTATTAATTATAAATTAAAATGGAAAAAAATTTTGGTGCCAATTTGGAATTTGTAAGGGAAGATGACTATGTAGAATATTATGTGTTTCCAAAACTAGATGAAATCGATGGCAGTGATGAAAATGAACGCGAAAATAAATTACGCACACTGTTGGAGGACTTACGAAGGCATTGTATGAAATTGGTCGAAACCCATATAAAAGAACGTCAATACATTTGGCATAAAGATAAATTTAACTTATGTATACGTACCTGTACAAAACAGGAGATACTATTAAATGATGAATCAACAACAAAGGAAAAATCAGCATATAGCAAGACTGCACAAGAAGGTAAACATTAGTGGTATAATCGTCTATATCATGGTGTTTTTATTAACGTGTGTATGGTATGGTATGTACATGCATTAATGTTAATACAAACATACATGCATATTAAATTATATATGTACATATGTATTGTTTTTAAACAATTTTAGCTTGGCTAACATATCTGTATGCATTATAAGGGGACAGGCGCATAATAAGGCCTTGTGTCGACTGTTTATAAAATTAAAATAAAATTAATGATAGGCATTATACCCTCTGTTTATTAATTATTCGCCCAAAAATTTTACATAAGTAGCAGGAAAAGAACCTAGTTTGAATTAAATTATTTATTAGCGAACGGATCTTTAACGGTGTACGCAATTAATAGCGCACAGTTGCTCACATTTAAAGTTGGGCAGACGCATCATAAACCTTATAGCCACAATATCTATGTGTTGACGAAAGAAAATACATCATAATGCAAGAAAACACCAAAGAATGTATCAACCTGTTAATTGATCTAGTGTTGTTTAATTCAATTTTAAACATTTTTATTTTTTTAACATTTTAACATCGAACACTTCCGTGGTACTTATCTAAAATTATTTAAAAACTGTATTGCTACCTATAGAATTATAAAAGTCTTGTACGATCCAATTAATTTATTAATCATTCAAATGGTACTAATTTAGCCTAAATAACATAGCAAATGTAGTGGAAAGTTGCAATTTGATGTACACGTCAATATAGTAAAATTTCAGAGGGCCATACCTCGGAAACTATACATTTCCGCCAACTTTCCCACTTTAAATTTTCTTCTTATTGTTCAATTTTCTATTCTCCCATATAAGGTTTCTAGTCAATTTTCAGCAGTGTACTTAAACTGGACTTGTTCCATATTTTATTACAAATACTATTATTTAAAAATAACAAAAAATTTATTCCAAATTCTTCGTATACACGAAGGCTTAAGATAAATCGGTAAATATTCAGTCTCACATAAAATAACAATAAAATTTGAATACAGCGACAAGTCAATATTTCGTTGTGCCACCTTTATTTTGGCATTGATTATACTAATTTTTGGCTCACATCAGACTTTATTTTATTCCATTCTTCGTGAGCAATTTTCAAGAATTGAATTGATGTACAAGGTGTCCAACGGGAGGGTATACTACTCGCAGTAATTTCATTGTAGTCCTGGCTGTAAGCGATGTGGCACCGTCTTGTTGATACCACATGTTATCAAGGTCAAAGCATGCAGTTGTGGCGTTAAAAAGTTTCCAATCATATCACGATGTCGCTCCCCATTCACAGTTACCGTTACGCCGTTTTCATTTTGAAAAAAGTAAGGTCCAATGATTCCTTCTGACCAAATTACACACCAGACTTTCACTTTTAATGGATGCAAAGGTAACTGATGAAAAATTTGAAGGTTTTACATTGCCCAGAAACGACTATTCTGTTTATTCACATATCCCTTCCAATGTAAATGTGCCTCGTCACTCATTACGATTATATAATGAAAATCGGGGTTGCCATGGGCGAGCTGTAACATCCTATTAGCATATGTACGGCGGCGTAAATGATCTTGTGGAAGAAGCTCTTGTGTCAACCAAGCACGGCATCGAATTGAGGATTATGAATTGTTTTGAATACTTTCTTGAGCAAAGACTCTTTTCGAATTCAGTCACTACACGATAAGTGTAGTGCGGGTTTTGGCACGTTGTTTTTCCCAAAAATTTCATGTAACTTTCTCATCGCAACAGTAATCAATGATTGATTTTAATAAAATTTTTTACGCTGATTTATCCAATATTTTTCCATAATAAATTTGCCACGTGTCTACTTCATGACTGCCAAATATGAATCAAATATGAAATAACGGCATGCACCCGTTACACATATTAAAAGATAAGTTAGGTTAGGTAGGCAGGCCGCTGGATTCTCCAAAAAGTACCTGGATTCTCCTGCTCACTTAGGTCCTGAAGATCGTTCCCTTTGTGGTTGCCTCAAAAGTGGGATAGAAGAATTGAAGATTAAAAGTTAGAGGGATATAGTGGGAGTGAGGGAGAGGGAAAAGATTATGTGCGTTTCCTAAACGCACATAATCATTGCTACCGAAGATTCGATGGTGAAAGCACTTAAATTATATTTAAGCCATAGCACACATAATTAAGGATATGAAATTTAGGACCATCTTCATCTGCTTCAACAAACAAATCACTTCTGCTTTTATCTAGGGACTGCTTTTATGTAGCCACGCTTAAAATCCAAAAAACTCACAATATTCAATTTATATATTTTTATTGCAAAGCAAAAACTTTTTAAGAAAAATTGTTTGTAAAATGATACCAGGAAGAAAAATAGACGTTTGTTTTGTCAAATCAAAAATAAAAAGCCCTGTTGTTTCTTTTATTTTTGCCTTATTGTAGTTCTGCTTTTACCTGTACATATATAGGCGGGTTCCACGTAACGGAAAATGAGGAAAGTATTTTTTTTTTTTCAATTCCTGTACAAATTAGCCCGAACATTTTCTTTGGGTAAGTTCTGATTAGAATGAAATATGAAACCAAATTGCAACGAAATAGGTAGCAAGATGTATATTGTGTTTCGCAAAATCAAAAAAAGATCATGTGATTTGGCGCCGTTGGACTTCTTTCTTTGGGGTTATTTGAAAGAAAAGGTGGTGGTCGATAAGCCAGCAACAATACAAGAGCTGAATGATGAGCTAATTCTGCACATTAACGGCTTGGAATCTCGATTATGCCGCAACGTTATCAAAAATTTGGCCCATCGGATGGAGGTGTGCGGCCAACATCGCGGCGGCGATTTTGCCGATATTTTGTTCCATACATAATTGAACCACATCAATATTATCATAATAAAAAGTAATGACAATAATTCCCAAATAATGTGTTTTTATTCAAAACCAACATCGGCCCCTGAACTAACCACCCATTATATAATACCACATACATATGTACCATTTGCACACAATTTACTTCAGATTTTAGTTGTTCTTACAGGAGAAAGGGTAACATTTTAAGCATTTTTGAAAAATTTTTCCAATTCTAAAAACTCATTAAAGGAGGAAAGTGCGAAAAATCTCGTTATGATTATTCAAATGTCGTCTCCAAAAATACTACGCTTTTAAGAAAATATAATTTTTAAATATTTTTATTAAACTGCCAGTTTTAATTTACTGTAATTCTAACCATAATATACTCTGCTTAAGCCTTTAAAGTGTTGTTTACAGAATACAGACGAACGACTTGTCTGGCAAATTTGATCAAGTTATTGAGTGCTGTAAATGTAAATCGTCTGTGTTCTGCAAACAGCAGATACGAGTATTTCAGGCTCGAATTTATTAAAGATGTGTAAACCCCTAGAAACATCAGAACAATATTCGTATCGTTTATGTTTTTCTTTTTAGTGGTGGTTATTGATTTTAATTAAATAAATATTTTACACAACAGATGTATTACCTCCACACTTACACGGTGTAACACATTATGGCGACAACATAGCCGATGAATGGTTTATCGTTTATCTCTTAACACAACTGACAAACCAATTTGAAAATGTAATTGTTCGAGTTGTAGACTCGGATGGTGAATTTCTTTTGATAGAAGCTGCTGATGTTTTGCCTAGATGGGCAAATCCTGATACTTGCGAACAAAAAGTTTATTTGTTTAATGGTTGTTTACATTTAGTACAAAATTCTCCCACAAATAAGGCCAAATTAATGTCTGTGGCAATGGCTGTTGAAAAAATTCAAAACAATTCTGCACTTTATAAAGCGTCAACGGAAATTCAGAATTGCATCAATGAAAGACTTAAGGAGTTTGAAAGTTTAGCAAATAATAATTTACATCATCAAATTGTACGCTTACCCCTGGGTGTAGCAGTGATTTTAAAAAGACAGCCATCGTTGATTGCTTCCGCTGTGAGAGCATTTTGCGAACGTGATCCCATAGATATGAAGGCCTGCCGTTCTATGCGTTATTTTCCACCAGAACAAAGGGTACGCACAAACGTCTGCTTTACGAAATGTCTATACGCCATGATTATGCACAGCAGTTATGTACCTGATCGAAAAATCGGTTGGAATTTGTCGGGTAATCCCAGTAGCGAAGAGTATAAAGAAGACTTGTTGGGTATAAAGTTGGCGTGTGGTTTTGAAATTTTGGCATCTCAGGCTAAAGATACCCAAAGTGAAGAGAACTCTGCCTCTTGGAAGGCCTATGTAAGAAGTCTTCAGGCTAAAGGTTATTTTCGCGAGAACCTAGAAGGCTCAAAGGATTACCAGATATTATTAGAGCAAGCTAAAACGTTTTTCAAAGATAATCAAACCAGATTTCGTACGGCATCTTTGGTGGGAAAGGAAATATTGGAGTTGCTAAAAGCAACTGAAATTAATGCCGAGCAATTGAGAGACGAGGAAAATAATTTAAGGGTAAGTGAGTGAAGTGTATCTATTCACGCTACATACATACATACCTTTAATTTTTATTTCTTTTCTGTCCTACAGCCCAGTGATTCTGATGACTGGCTTAATATAAGCGCCGAACAATTGGATGCTATGCTAACAGAACGTTATGGCCCCAAGAAACTCTATACATCAAATGGTGATATCAATGCTGAAGAATTCACTAAAAATATAGCAGAATTTTTGGAAAAACAATCTGTCTTCGAAGGCATTGAACGCGATTCAGACGACGATAGTACTGATGAAGAAACAGCTTCTTCTTCCGCTGGACGTTTTGCTAAAAGAGCCGATTTTAAAGCTAAAATCAAGAAGAACAACTCTATGCGCAAAGCTTGTCGTAAAAACCCAGTGAATTTGAACCAATCGGTTAACACCTCAGATGCAGATGAAAGTTTCAACACCCAGGTAAAATCCTTTTTAGATTTTGTTATACCCGAAGATAAATGGGACTCGAACTCAGAAATGAGCGATTATGAGGACGAAGACGATTTAGAGCGCAATTTTGCAGCAATGGCTGATGCTGAAAAACATATCGATTCAGACATTAAAGCTTATATGGATCAAATGGATCGTGAGCTGGCTAAAACTACAATAGGGCAAAGTTTCTCTATGCCCAGTGCGACAAAGGGAAAAGGTCAAAACTCTAGATTGGCAACTGAGGATGACTTTGATGACATTGAAGATTTTGAACCCATCAATATCAATGTGAACACTTTGAAAAATATGATGGACAGCTATAAATCACAAATCGGAGGTGCTGGTCCGGTTTCTAATCTGTTAAATGCCATGGGTGTGGGCATGTCGGCTGCAGCCGCTTGTGATCCAGAAGACTTGAAAGAATCGGCTGTTTAAATTTACAAAAACCTTTTCAGAATATTGCCATTCTCCCTTTTTCATCCAAAGTATTTTTATAGCATTTTTCCCCTTTGTGAAGTATAATTAATTGTAAGAGCTAATAATTGCTACTTTCTCATAAGATTTGTTTTTCTTATTGCATTCAAACGCTACATCATTATCTACAGGGTACTTACATACATACAAGTATAATAGGTATTTATAAATAAATTGATTGCTCTTTTTAAAGAGTATTTATTTTTAAGACTCTTTTGCTTGTTTTTCCCATTAAATTCAATTAATTATATATTTGAATTTTCAAAAAGAGATAAATAAACTTTTATAAAAAGTGAACATTTGATATTGTATTGTACACTTCTTTCTTGCGTTTTTTTTTGTGTTCCCTGTTCCAATATTCGGAAACTAACAATTTAAAATCACTGCTATAAAATAGTTCAGTTATGCGTGACAGGTTTCAAACTTCGAAGGGAAAAATTTGCTGGTCATTTCCTTTTCTTCAGCTAATTTTATTTCATTCATTAAATATCGAGCCTATTGCGCCATATACGATTTACATGTTAAAATAAATGAATTGAGGTAATAATACAATTGTATAGTCATCACTAATAGCATAAATATAATACATTATGTTCACAAGCCATAGTGCAGTTATTAGGTGGCAGCATTAGGAGATGTTGTGCTACAATACTAAAACCACATTATCCCCCGTATTACAAGTGGCGTCATCGTAGTCACATGAAGGCGACGTACAAATTTGTTATTTACTCGTTGCCAGCAACGATTGAATATTGGGTGACAGTCCCTATCTACAGCTTAACTTTTTGAAATATCGAAGAATTTTCAAAGAATAGATAATTGCTATCGAAGACGAGTATACAAAAAAAGATTTTTGCTGTTGTCTTGATGTACCGATGATGAGACGCCTCGTGGAATATGATGTTTGTATAAAAATCCTGGAGGCATCCAAAAACATATTTACAAAACAGGAGAAAATGAAGAAAGAAAAGTGTATATAAAGAAAATGAACAAAGAAAATTAATATAATTGTGTTAGGTTTTTTTTGTTTTTTGACCGTGCAATTGTAATAATTCGTTTCAATAGCGGTTTCCTACGGTCTAATGATGGTCAAACCTTTGTTTTAAATAATAAATAAATTAAAAACAATTCTTATGAGTTTTTTATTCGACGTTTCGTTCGCTTTTCGAACATCTTCAGGAGTATAATTTATTGGATCAGGCACTAATAAATACAATAAATTGGTTTAGTTGGATGTATTATATTAACTTGTTTCTCATTCATGTTAATCTAAAAAAGTGGTCATCACGACAAATGAACTTTAAATTAAATAAATAATTAAAAAAGTGGTACAACACAACAATACTCGTATGTGTGTGAAGATAAATACGTATTTAAGTTCTCACACAAACACCACTCGTTCTTAGCATAGCCGCAAATTTTATGTCATATTAAAAGAAAGGCTAAATAAAGGGCTAGGAAGCTAGATCCTTGTTAAAAATTAAGTGCGAACTAAAGCCAAGAAGTTGATTTATGGTACCCAATCACTTGAATATTAAAAAACATATTAGAAATTAAACTCAACTACGTATAAAAATTAGTTATGTTTCCAAGCTGCTGGTGAAGATGAGGGCACTTTTTTTTTTGGAAAAAATGGAAACTTGCTCCAACTACACACCATATGCAAATGGAAGCTAAAAATGTCCTTTATGACACCTAGTAGGTAATATATTTGTAATAATCTTGGGAATAGAGAAAACTAACGTTAAAAAATACAATTTTTTGGAAAGGTGAAGATGACACTTTTCTGGAAAAATTGGGACTTACTCCAACTACACACCGTATAAAATTTGAAGCAAAAAATGTCCTCTATGACACCTAGTAGGTGAGATATCTGAAATAATCTTGAGAATTAAGAAACTTAACTTTAAAAAAATTAAATTTTTGAAATATCTGGTGAAGATAAGGTGAAATTTCTGGAAAAATGGAGACTTGCTCCAACTAGAATTGTAGAAATTAAAAACGGAATTACAAACTTATATATACCCTTTACATATTTGTGAAGGGTATAAAAACGGCGGAAATAAAGTTTTACACCTATGCAATAAGTGCGCAAGTAACTTTGTGAAAATTTTTTTCTTCTATGAATAAAACAGTTTGGGAACGATAAAACGAATTTCAGCGTGCTCTTAAAACGATACGATTTGTTGCCGTTTTAATATTTTTCAAAGTTTCGTTCGAGTATTTTATGACAAAACATAAACAAATTTTAAATTACAGCGTTCCTGCTTTAAAAAGGTGTAGGTAAGTTAACAATCGATGCTAGGAACACAACTACGACGAATTTTTGGTCGCGAATATTCGTCGCCAAAAATAAAACACATTGGTGTTGGTCGAATTCCTCATACTTAGCGAAAGTTCAAATAGATTTATTTCTAATTGTTTCGTCAGCGAACGACGAACAAAGCAGTATCAGGTGACCTAGTTTCTTATATAAAAAAAGTATTTTTCACGACATAATACTTTTTATAATTTTTTTAATCCATGTAGTAAAAGATTTATGAAAATGTTCTCAAAATATAAAGTATCTCAGATAATTTGTTCAAAAATCCCTCTTTCGGATGGGATTTATATAGGTTTACTTTTAATATGGACCTTCGTATTTATATTCATTTTTTTTTTCTTTCTTTTCTTTGCACGAAATGTAAACAATGTTCGTTGGTATTGTGCTTCACACGACGACTTTATGCAACGAATATTTGCCGGTGAGTTCGTCACGATTGGCGAAGTTCGTCGTAGTTGTGGTCCTAGCATGAGACGGAAAATTAACAAACCCAAAACAAAATTTTCATTAGACTGCTTCAGTATACTGAACACTAAGGGTTTTCACGATGGGTAATGCAAACTGTGCAAATGTGAGCAAATATACTACGTTTTTTTTCTCGCAACAACAAAATATATCTATTTGCAGTTTGCTTCACTTCTTTTACTACCACTTCCACTATTTCAAATAAGTATTTTCATTCGCATAAATACATTTAAAACAAAAACAAATTTTCAAATTTTGTTTTTGTTTCAAACGTTTTTATGCGAATGAAAATATTTATTCGAAATAGAGAAAGTGGCACTTAATTTGCACTAAAAAATCTTGATCGAAAAGATGTTTGCAAAAATACTCAATTGCAAACAAATCTAAACAAGAACAAAATTATCGCCATATTGTTATACTCGTATAAGTATGTAAGTTGAAAATTTTAGCAGTCTTTAAAATAAACTAGAAATTTAATAAACTATTTAAAATGGAGAAAACATTAAAATCAAGTGCAATGAGTGAAGGACTTTCAAAAAGCAGACAGTAAAAAAGGTCCAAATACAAATCAAACTTAACGCATATAGACCAAAAAAATCTATAATCTTTTCTTTTTCGCTGGTTTGTGTATAATTGTAAAAAATTCAGATTTTTCACGACTTCTACTAGTGCAGCTAGAAGTTTTTTGTGCTTCAATACAATCCAGAACAGTTCTCTAGAAATAGACGGATATGGGTACGATTAACGATTAAATAATAATATGCACTACAAATTTGCACAATAACTATCGTGAAACCCCTTACTAATTTGCTTGCATAAACTACAGTGTCTTCTAAGAGTAGAGGGAAGGCTTTTCATATTCTTGATTTCGTCAATTCTAAAAAAAAACTAACATACATAAGTTTTTAAATTTTTATTTATTTGTGGACAAAAATTGTAGTTTATAAATAATATAATTTTATATGCGCTGTATATTTGTGGCATTGCATCATAATAGCTTAAGCCAAGATAAATTTACCAAAAAGGAGTCTTGAAGGGAAATTTTAATCAAGAATTCTCTATATTTAAGAACATATGAAAAAATAATTTGGCAAACAAAAATGTTACATTGATTCAATTAAACAGAAATATACATATAGATATTTTTTTTTTTACTTTTTAAAATTCGATATGAACCATTATGACAAAACGCCACAGGAATGATAAATTCAAACGGAAGGAAGCGTGAAGAATTAACACAAATGGAGCTAAAAATAATTAAGCACATTATTTTATATTATGGAGAAAAATAAATAACAATAAAATTCCAGCTACATTATCTGGTAAATAGGAAGAAATTGTTCTAAAGCTTAATTTAGAAAATCATAAAAGCTTAAAATAAATAAAAAATACTTTAGTCTTTATATGTATGTATGAAGATGTGTCTTTTTAAAAATAGATAAATGCTTTTTGAGCTCGTTCATTCATGGTGGCTTCGTTAAGGGGAAAGCTTGGTTCACAGACGTTTTACTGTTGCTGTTAGAGTGTGAGTTTAGTGCACAATCTATTTTCAAAATACTTAACAATTGAGGTCAATCCAGTTTTAAATTTTGATATTGAGATGATTGCAATTTGATTTCCATAGATGTTTTACCGGACAAAGTACCATGGCGTTCCATTAGATTCCAAATAGTGCCCATAAATGTACAGAAGAGTATTACAGCGAATACCAAGAGTTTGAGCAATAAATATAGCGTTTTATACCCAACGGGCACTTGAATTTCAGCCATAACTATTAAGCTGGTCAAAAGAATTGCTGCACTTGTAAAATATATGATTCGGTCAGTTTTCAATTGTTTCAGATGTTCGTCGCACAACTCAATAGATTCTTTGATAACGGCCAAGTCTTTCGGTAATCTTGGTTCATCACCAGGGCAATGTGTTTCTGACGAAACTGTGTGACCATTGGCTATCACTGGAGTTTGCGGCGGGGTCAATTTAACCTCCCGCATGTTGTCTTCATTTACGATTTCTGCTCCATCCAAGCAAGTGTTAACATGACTGACAGAACATGTGTCACCTTCTTGCATCGGCTGCAGTCTTAAACGTACCTGTACTGCTTCATGATCAGAGTAACTGAATTTTTGTCCCGGTACACGATCTGGTAGGGGTAGCTTGTATTCTAACACAAAAGTTTTTATATTATCCGAGCTGCGCACAAAAATATGATCGATACGATAACCTTGAGTTTTACTATCCAAAACTTTCTTTGATGTATAAGAATTTTGTTTGCTTTCATTTGTCGTAACTCTTTCCGAATTGCAAGTATCTTTCATTTGTGATGTATAAAGTATAAGTCTGCAATACAAAACAGGAAAATTAAAGGATTGCTAATAGTATTAAGTAAACTAATAGAAATAGCAACGGTCTGAACAAAAATACAATCGCGGTTAACAATTGGCTACAAAAGAAGAGCTAAAACTTTAAAGAAATATAGCTCCTTGAAAGATATAATTAAAAAATAAAAGTATTTAATATACAAATTCTTGTTCATATTTGCTTTGAAAGTTTTCAAAACTATTTATTGAATTTAACAAACAATTTTTTCCTTAAGAAGTCTGCCAAAGGAAGACGAAATATTGAAAAATAAATTAAAATTAAAAAAAAAAAACAAAATGGTCCTTGAACAGAAGAAATTTATTGCAAATATCATATTTAATATACTATTACGAAGGAAAATGTATAAGATTTTATTTGATATTTAATTATTTGATCTTGTTTTGGTAATTATTTCTTATTTTTGCAGCAAAAGATCGTTTTATGTTATATAAAAAATTTAACAGTATTTATTTTCAATATTTCGATAACAATTTGTTATCATCGTCAGTAAAATTAATATGTTATTAAAAAATTTTTCAATTTAAAAAATTATTGTCAAAAAATTCCTATATACAAAAAATCTATACACCAAGAAAAATTATTAATTCATACACAAAGAAAAAATTCTTAACAATATTATCAAATTGAAAAATTTTTAATTGAAAACTTAAAAAATATCTATTCAAATCTAGAATTTCTTATTAACTAAATATCTATACTTCTGTGCTAATTTTTCTGTGTCTACCTTGAAGTTAATTCTCTGTGTTGTTGGTGTGTTTATAATCTCTAACATTTCTAACATGTAATTATTTTCTGTTCTTAAAATTGAAACATTTTCAAAGTTTGGAGAGTGATTAAATTTTGAACAATGAGAAGATAAAGCAGTTTTTTGTGAATTAATATCCCTATATCTTTGATCTGACTTATGTCCTGCAATTCTAGTTCTCAATTTGTTTTTTGTAGTTCCGACGTAAACTTTACTACAATTTTCTTATGAAAATGTATAAGTTTAAAATTAATATAAATACAAACGATCAGAATGTTTGCTGCTTTACATACATCAGAAGGCAGCTAAGCCATACAATAAGCTGTCAAATATGGTCGCAGGCAGTTTTCTTGTTCGGAAAGGTTGAGAAACGTGGGGAATGATTGTCTAAATCTTCTTCGATGATTTGCGTGCGTAGCACTAGCACCATGGAGTTAGTTATAATTATTTATTTCAATACATAGGAAGCCTATGAGGCCAATTATACATGTAGTTGTAGTACAATTAACTTCTTAACACTAATCAAATAATAATTCAAAGCAATAGTTCAAAATGTAAAATGTATGTTGGGGAGTGGCTCCTCAACTACGAATACCATATGTACAAATAAACCAAAATTGTTTTTTATTATTATCACCAGAGATATTACGAATATTAAATAGTTAAGAATAATAGTTAATAGTTAAGAGCTAAACCAATTTTACAGTATTTTCCTATAAGTAGGAATAGAGTATGATAATAACTTAAGTTGAATATATAACGGACAATTTTCCTGAATAATCTCTAAAGAATACCAATATTAACAGCTAACGTCCCTGAGCATACTTCCAAGCCGTAGTTAAATTTTGATAAAAGCAAAGCATGGTCTTATCAAACTAAACACTATTTGAGATGAAAGAACGTCACCTTTGACAGTCTCATTGTTACATGGTGGAGAGCACATGTCTTGATTTTTTATTACTTTATCTCCATCAACAAAAGCTCATCATAACTTTTTATGCATTTTTTATAGTTTGTGGGGAAATAAAATATTTACATTGCAAAATTTGCAGTATAAATAAGAATTTGAACTTTTATTTTGGCAATATCTTTTAATTTGACTACAATTACTTTTTTCATATTAAAATTTAATGTTTTGTTGAGACACGTTTTAAAACAGACGTCTATCAGCCGTGTAAAAACAGCAAGATAACTTAATTTTACTGAACATATACATTTTCATGCGCATAATACCTGTCTTAGTCTAATAAGACTTTATCGGCTTAAATTTTATACGTTTAAAAATGTTAAGGCAAAAATATATTAGTAGTTAATAATAATATTTGCTTAAGAGACAGTAAATATTTTAAGCTAACGTAGTATTTGAAAAATACCGCATTTAACTTACTTGTATGATATGTCATTTGGTTTTGTATTTAAATCGCCCGCTAAAATTTGCACAGCTGCGTCTCCCCGTGTGGCTTCTATAAATTGAGCAGTATCAAATGCCTGTATAACACGATGCGTTTTGTAGTCATCATTTTTAATACTATATTCAGCATGCAGCTGGAAAAGCGAAATATTTAATAGATTTTATTAACTAAAAATGGGACAGTAAAAGTGAACAAAAATATATAAATATAAATAAATTTAATTTTTACATATTCATATCTTTTTTTTACAAAAAAGGAACAATTTTTATTTTTGCTAGGAAGCCAGAAAAATTAAATTTGTAAATAATTTTTATAAAATTATACAAAGAGGTATAACCTACATGAGCATTATATACATGCACAAAATGGTCTCCAACCCGTATCCTACATAAGCCAACGCCTTTACCACCAAACCAATCAGCATGTTGCACACGATGGCAATAACCATTGACTGTCCACGAATGAAATAATGTGCTAACAATGGGATATTTTGATAGCACCATTAAACCAGCTCCAATCACACCGCTATAAACAAAGAATACAAAAGCATTTAATTAAAAGCATTATTAATTGAAAACAAAGGAATCATCATTTTTTCTTTTATTTACCTATAAAAGTAATGGGCATATGGAAGCACTGGCTTTGTTAGCTCTTGCAAAGTTAAGCTATCTTTTTCTGTCCATACCTCCTGAAGTGAGACAATATCATATTTTCCAGAGCTCAGTTCCTTGCCAATGTGTTGAATACGCTCTGCTCTGTTAGCAGAAATGAAAGGTATTCCCCTGCAAATCAAACTCAATGTAAACGTTTTCTAGTTTTTGTGGTAATTTATGTAGGAATGTTGAGGTACTCGAATAAGCTACTCAATGAAAAAAACACCAACTTCCGGATATAAGCAATTAGTGCATACATATGTAAGTACATATACATACATAGACATGTAGGGTGCATACAATTTATACTTTTTTGTTGGCGCCGCTTGTTTTTATTAAACATCAATCCAACTCTAAAAAAATTTTTACTTACCAAACATTGAAAGTTAAAATACTTAATTCTAACGAGACCATTATTTACACAATTGAATTATGTTAATATTTATTCAAATTCGTATATTGATCCTATTCACTAAACTATTATAAAACACATTTCCCGACAATTTTTGTCAGAATCTAACTATCTCTCCGATAAAAATTTGCACAACAAAAAAACGAGACGAACTGCCAACAAGACGAAAGAAACAAAACAACAAAGAAAATATGTAATAAATAAGAAGCAGCGTGACCAGAGATGTTAACTTTAATTTTCAAAGTACTGTACGACCTTAACAAATTACTGTTTTTTGAGCAAAATTACCGTACAGAAAATATTTAGCTGAATTGCTCTTAACACCAACACGCTATTAAAATAAAAAAGTGAATATTTTAAAAATTCAGTAAAAGGACTAAATAAACGAATATCACAAAATTAATAACTAAATTCTTAATCTTATTCTGGTTTTCGCAATAAAAAATCTAATCTGCAATAGTTTATTAAATAATTCATAGTAATATTTTCGCCAGGATAAAAATACGTTAACATGGTAATATTGGTATGTGAATACGTTAAAAATTTGTGTATTCAATGAGAAAGAAATCTAAATGCAAAATTTTACAAGTGGTCCGAGAATCTTAGTTTTCTAAAAAAATTCAAAAAACTCTGGAATCTTATTACACCTTAGTTGTATATTTAATTTACATTTGCAGCATATGGAATATCCACTGAAGTTGATATTACATTTATTAACACAATCAATTAAAAGTCAAGAATATTGCATGTTGCTTTTGTAAATGTTGTATAATCGTCACCATCAGTGTAAATATAAAAAGTAGAGGATTGTATTTCCTGCTACAAAATATTAATATCTTATATTATCATAAGCCTTAAATCACATACACGTCATTTTTTATACATGAGTTCCTTAAAATATCTTATGTATTTCGTAAAGCCATAATTTGCCATTTATTTGTGTAGTATATTAAGGGTTAAATGAACTAGGAAATAACTGAATGGCAACTCTCCACAATAATGTAATTATCCCAAAATGTACAGTCACTCACATTTAAAGTCGGGCAGACGCATGAAAAAACTTTAAGTCCCAATATTTATAAGCTGACGGAAGAAAATGTCGTTTTAATTTTGTTTATTTTATCACAAAAGTTCTTTTATTTAAAAACAACAAAAACAATTTATTCCAAGTTCTTTTATTAAATGTATACGAAGGCTTAACTTAAATAATGTCACTTTTCAGTCTCACGTTTAAATTCGGGCAATTAATAAAAAATTAGCATTATGTGAACATAACGCAAAATTAATAATTTGTAGATCCACCTTTTTGGGTTTCAACAGCTTGTAAGCGGTTAGGCAAAGATTCCACTAATTTTTTGCAAGCCTCAGGACTTATATTATTCCACTCTTCCTGTAAGGCATTCTTTAGTTGTGGAATTGACGTACACTGCCTGTCCTGCATCCGGCGGCCTGATTCGTCCCACAAATGTTCAATAACATTGAGGTCCGGACTTTGTGCAGGGGTTTTAATAACCTTCGGACAGTTATAGAGCAGCCAATTCTTTACATCAGATGCTGAATGTTTAGGATCATTGTCCTGGTAAAATTGGAAATTAGTTTCAATGCCGAGTTTTTTTACGCTTTCTTTTAAATTTTTTCTCAAAATATTTAAATAAACATTCTTATTCATAACACCGTCAATGAAATGCAAATTTCCAACGCCTGAGGCTGCCATGCATTCCCAAACCATAACCGATCCACCACCGTGTAATATGTTTTTCTTAAATTCTTGCCTTCCATCTCTTTGTTTGGTTTGCGCCATACTTTGCCTCTTCCATCGCACCCAAATAAGTTAAATTTACTTTCGTCAGTAAAGAATACCTATATATCAATAATAAGCCTAATTAAATTTTTATGTTTGTTCCAACTTACGGTACTCCAGAAATCAAAATCTTTGGTCATATATTGACGAGCAAAAACAAGCCGTTCGCTTTGGTTTTTCTTACTTATTAGAGGTTTTTTCCGTGCCACTCGGCCATGAAAGTCATTCTTGCGAAGAAGTCTTCTTATTGTTTCTGGGTTTACCTCCGTTCCAGAAGCTTCCTTGACCATTGCTGTCAGTTTTGGAGCAGAAATAAAAAGGATTTTTCTTCACCTGTTTTAAAATCATGTTCTCATCTCTGGGTGAAAGCTTTCTTGCTCGGGCTCCGCGTTTTTTATTTGCTACCAAACCGCTTTCTTTATATCTAGAAATGATATCATGCACTGTAGATTTGCTTTTTTTTTATCAAATTAGATATTTCCCTTTCAGATTTTCCATCTAAGTGCAACTCAATTATTATTTTCCGTTCTTCGAAGGTGGATTGTTTAATTTTGCGCTGCATTTTTCAAAAAACTTTTATAATCTTCACTGATCGAATGATTGTGTAAGAAGAAATAATTGTTATCGAGACAAAAGAAGAAAAAAGTGGAAATAACGGTATATTTCACTTTTTCACTGTACAAAACCTTAAGTGCCCGACTTTCAATGTGAGACAGCGAATTTACTTTTTCTCATTTTGTTATTCGTATGTATTTTATAACGGGACTTAAAATAAAATTTCTATGGTTTTTCTATTAATAAGAGTTTTTATGATAAAAAAAAAAAAAAAAAAATCAAACGCATCATCTTTCATCAAAACAGAAATATTAAGATCATAAATTTTCGACAATGTTTGCCCGACTTTAAATGTGAGTGACTGTATGTATTTAATATTAGAAGAAATTAAATAAATATCTAGGGATGAAACGATACCATTAGGGTATCTACTCAATACGGTATCGATCGCAATGTATCGATACCTACTCGGTATCGAATAAAAAGCATCGATACATACTTGTGTCGGTCGATTAGTTGCAAGGAAGAATACATGGAGCCAACAATCAAAATCTTCGTTATCGTCTTGATAGGAAGTAGAGAGCGTTGATCACTTCCTCTGTCGGTGTCCAGCTCTTATATAAGGGCATTGTATCTAGGCAGATCGATGCTGCATGATTTGGCGGAGGTATCGGTATGTGATAAGGGGATTGGACTCCTTTATCCGATCCTCGGGTTGGTTCTAAACCAGTGATATGTAGATCATTTGAGATACATATCACACCCAGACAACACATGGGACCAGACTGGACTCAAGTAGGCTGGATTTATAATAGCCGGCAACCTGTTAAACCTAACCTAGCCTTCTGGCCTGAAGTCTTTTTAGTAACAAATTCGAATGGTTTTATTAGCTGGACCATTTATTTTAGTATCGCAAGATCGTGACTGCAATCTTACCGTAATTTTTATGCAATGCAAACATATACCCGATTATGGTAGTCCCCTTTGCATGCACGGGTTGCATCAATTTATTTTATAACAACTTTGAAAACAAATAAAATTATGGTAAAAATAGTGACCAATAAGAAATGTGTAAAGCATCGATACCAAAAGAACTTAGTATCGAAAGAAAAGTATCGAGTATTTACTTGTATTTACTCGTATCGTTTCGGCCCTATAAATATCACTTTGTATTCTGAACTCAAAGTAGGACGTCACAATTTGTATAAAGTAAAAGAAATGCAAAAATTCTTTTATATAAATAAAAGAACTTTAGATGTGTTCTATTAATACTCGCTATTATTTTCTGGTTTTAGAAGATCTAATTTTATGGCTGGAGTAATCACAGTTTAATAATTAATTTTGGCAACTCATACGAAGTTGAAGTGAGATTGTTCTTTTTTACTCATATAATAATGCAACTATGATTTTAGAAGTATTAAAAATGAAACCAAATAAAATTTTTACCGTACAAATAATTAAATTACCGTGCACCAAGGCGACTTTATACAGGTGAGTGCAAGCGGAAAGGCGAATTCAGTACAATGTATTTTGTTATTGTAAAACACATCGTGAATGTCATAATCTAAATTCGCCTAAGATTGCTCAGCAGAGAAAATATTTTATATAAACGTTAAATATAAGCTTTTATAATTGTTTGTAATTAAAATCACATATTATATTAGTTTTTCACTATTAAATTCACACAAATTTCTTGAAATTGCACTAAATCATGCAAAAAAACCTTCAGATTAAAATGGCGCGAAAAATTTTGTAAACAAAAGAAACAAAATTTGACAGTCTCATTGGAAAAAACGCGAGAAGCAAAAAATAATCACCTGTGCTGTTAAGTTCACCTGGTAATGAATTCGCCTTGCCGTGCACTGAGCCAGGCGAATTCGCCTTGGCACTGAGCGTGCCCATATTAGTTTATTTCAAGCTAATTTTAGCATCATCTGTATTTTTTGAATTTAGCTTTAAAATTTCCATTTTGCTCTATTTCATTTTACTTATTTCATTTCTCTTAATCGACCCATAGGGACATATTTGGTTAAATAACTAGTTCGTGAGAGTAAAAAAAAACAATTTTCATATTTTAACTATATACTTATATTATGTTCAATTAGTATTATACTATTATATATTGTACAATATTAAAATTATAAAATTTGAATAAAATTACACATGTATAGTTAATCTTTTGAAGATGAATGTTAATACATTTACTCACAATGCGCAATAACAGACGAAAAAAATTTCTAGTCCGAACAATTTTTTATTCTTTTAAGAACACGAGACTAATTCATCCGGTATAACATGTATATGTATACACAGCATTGTGTATTCGTGTTTTTGTATCCATTTAAGCGCTTGGCTTGACTTTGTATTGTGTCACGAATCGCCAAACAGACTATTGAATGATGCATCCTTAAAAACTGAAACGATGCTCATTCAACATCCGTTTGTGATTCGTGTTCCATTGGAAAACTGTGTGACTCACTGGTAACTGACCATTTTGCGCGGCTATGGCTCGTCGGGCTTGGGCGGGTGTTCGTTCCACACAGCCAATAGAAGGTATCTTAATGTACCAGTGATTAATCCAAACCTAAAAAAACAAAAAAAAAGGGCCGAAAACGTCGATCGTGAGGGCAGGAGTGGACACAGTCACGTTGATTCTGATGGTGGGATTGTTGGTGTAAATAATCCCGGGCTATAACCCCTCCCACAATATCATTAACGGATAATGGACCGCGATAGCTTGGTTGCCAAAAATGTTTGTAGCTATCCCCTGAAAAAAAATCCTATTCAACCATCCAAATACTCACCTCTACCAATTTACAGCCACATGATCATTTCATAGAAACATATCGCATATACAAATAATAAAATTCAATAATATTCATATATATTTATAATTTCCAATCTTATCAATTTACATATATATATATAATTCAAAGCATTGAAGCTAAAATATCGTCTGCTGCTCAAGTCGATTTAAACCAGAAAACTTTGAGAAAAAGAAAGAAACTTGCCAATCTGGCGAAATCACGGCCACGCAAACTATGCGAACGAATAGCACTTTCGTTTTCTCATATTTCCCTTGAGGAACAGGCTGATATTTACGCTTAGTTTTCTTAAATGTTATAAATCAGTGTACACGAACTTTTCTTATAATTCAGGCTTAACTTCTATTTTTTTTATAAATCACATAAGTTCTTATTCTAATCGGAATTCCTTTCCTATCTAGTTATCTTATAATTGTACTTCTGGTTTTGCTTTAATTTCTAGTTTTGTTTAGGTTCGTTTAAGCTTCTGGTTTACTTCAATTTGCCAGTATTTTCATTTAAAATTTTATTAAATTTATCTCGTCGTTTAAATTCGTATTCATTTTGTTTTCTTACCGCGTAAATTTTCTATTTAGTTTGCCCTATATTTTGGTTTTCATTTAAATTATAGCTTCACTTCATTTCTGTTAAACTTAATCTTAGCTTGGTTCAATGGCGTTATCCTTTCTAGAGGAAGTGTAACATTTTCAACGTTTCGCCAAAAGGAAAATACCGAAGTATAGTGTTTTCTCAACTGTCAACTTTGTAGAAATTAATCGTTATTGCGACATCTTCTTTTCATCTCTTTAAAACTTGAGTTTTAAAAATTGAATCTTAAGAAAAAGGAGGTGCCGCACAAAAATGCAAAATTCTTCCAGCAAAGAAAACGGCATAGGCCTAAGATTAGGTTAATTTCGGCAAAGCCGGGCTTAAATAAATGACATATCTGTTTAGATTCCGAACCGAGATAAGATTTAGGATGTATTTAAAAGTGACTGGTGGTGTACAAGTTGTTGCAACATGACCCGAGGCTGGTTACGGTTACCCGAAACGATGGAATTAGTAGCGAATAAAATATGCTGTAACAACTGTTTCAACCAAAACGGTGGCTTTCTATTTTCCCCGGTCTGAAAGCCTAGTAAGAAGACCAAATAAAATGAAAAATGCAGACTTTAGGCGGCTGCCGTTCGCCTTAGCTTTCTATTTTCCCCGGTCTGAAAGCCTTTTAAGAAGACCAAATAAAATCAAAAAGTTGCAAGCTTTCGGCGGCTGCAATTCGCCTTGGCGGTGTTCGCTGTTCGGTGGTGAATAGCAAACGCACCCCACACTCCTAATATCGGACAAAAATAAATCAAACAAAATCACTTGACTGACCCCCCTAGACACTCATTGATATTTAAAAATGGACGGACTAAAATCAGACCCACCCACGGACTTGAAATTCTTACTCGGACGGACCCCTAACGTGAGCAATAGCAATTTGCTCTTTCACTCGGACAGACCAAACGTTGTTTCAGACTCTATTGCGGACGGACAATCTCCCTACTTGAGATAAAACCGTCAGACTGGGTATATATAAAAACGGACGGACTCTGTTACCGCGAGAGCTGTGGCGAGCGCTTGGCTCTTCGTTCACCGAACCCGAACACAACCGAATTTTTCTCTGCCCGACGTTGGCATACCACACAAATACAATCGCGCTTTTATCTCTCCTACCCGTAACCTATCTCACTATTAAGTACTACGAATATAATATTAAAGGTAAAGAACTTACAGGCGGTTGTCGGCTGGAGAATGCTGTTGTGTCGCTAGCTGGTGTTGTTGCTAGCTGCTGCTGCTGATGTGGCCTCTGTTATGGTATCTGGCTGCTGTTGCTGGCTGGTGTTGTTGCTGCCGTTGTTGTTGTAGGCTGTAGTTAATTATAGTTGTTGTCGTCGACTATAGTTGTTGTGGTGGCCTAGCTGAAGTGGTGGCTAGCAGCGGCTGATGTTATTGTTGCGGTAGCTAGCTGCTACTAATGTGGTTGCTTGAAGACTGTCTGATGGCTGTTGTGGAGACGGTTGTTAACGCTAGCTGCTGCTGCAGGTCTAGCTGCTGGTGTTGACGCTATTGCGATGGCTAGCTGCTTCTGCGCTCTAGCAGTGAACGTTGTCTCACTTATATTGTTGGCTGGACGTTGTTGTTGTTTAGATGGGGCTGTTGACTAGTGCGGCTAGAGTATGCGGACTGGTGGCTAGCCGTGTGCTGTTGATTAGTTGGTTTTGTTGGCTAGTGGCACTGTTGCTGTTACGTATTTTCCAGCAACCCCTAATGAATCGTCTTAAAAATGCTGCACTCGTTCATAATCTTCGAAATAGCATTACTTTGCTGATAAGTTACGACCAACTCGGAAGCAAATTCTGTCACCTGCTATTGGCGTGTGCGTTTTGCAACTACTTTTAATGGGCTCAATTTTTCTACATGCAAATGTGGTGTAGCGAATGGTAATATTCGGCTCGTGTTGTACGACAAGGCCTGTTGGTTGGTAGTTGTCCCTCACTGCGGACGGCTTTTACCACTACAGCCGAACCGAGAGAGTTGACGCACATCGGTAGAATGCTTTCCGTGTGCTCCAAATGACTAATCCTTTTGGGCGAGGCGTAACTACGTGGCTACTATGGCACTTCAAGTCCGCTAAGACTTAATCGAGCACCAAATGTGTTTTATAATTAACACACTCAAATACACGTGTACGTTTTTGCCCCTTTTTGCCAAACGTCCTGCTAAAATTTACAATAAATTGACCGAATGTTCTTACCACTAGACAAATGTTCTTACCACTCAGCTCCACGTCCAAAGAGAAAAAGACCGGCAATCCGGCGTTCTTTAATGACGTTTAATATTCACAAATCGCCATATTGCATCAGAGTTGCAATATTTCTACACTACCAATTCATATTGCATAGTTGCATTTACAGTTGTCTCCACGCGCTGTGAACATGTCCATGGCAAGACATTGACATGGGACACCACACCCTTTCCTCGTGGTGGAACATTTTATCATATTCGCAATCATATTGCGAATATGATAAAAGGTAATTATTTCATTACGCTTTTAAGTCCTTCGCATGGAAGACTCCCAATGGCTTACCCTGTAAGGTTTCGATCTCATATAGACTGTTCCCGACTAATCGAGTGATCCCACACTTCAAAAATTTCCTACAAAGCTTTGCCGACACCTGCCGAGCGAAATCTGATAGCTGAAAGTTCCGTCGGAACACTTCTTGACCCACTTTGAATTTGACATTTCTTGTTCGAGTGTTATATTTCTTTGCATTGGACTCATAGCTCTGGTGCAATCTGTCCTTGAGTTTATCCCGGACAACTTCTAAAAATTCGTGCCTGTTTCCAAAACGCATATCGGGTTCGTCAACCGCGTCTAATTTACGAGCAAGCTTATAAGCAGAGGCATGAGTAATCATGTTAGTACCAAAGAGTGCGAAGTACGGTGTCATCCCAATAGCCGAGTGTACGGCCGAGCGAAGAGCGCATTCGATCTCGCAAATATGCAAATCCCATTCGTTATGGTTGTCTCCCAAATATGACCGAATAGCTGCTAGTATCGACTGGTTCACCCTCTCCGATGCGTTTGCCTGTGGTGCATACACTCCCGTTTTTCTATGCTCAATGCCAAATGTGTTCATCAAATTGTTAAATTCCTTGCTTATAAACTGAGGTCCATTATCAGACACTATAATCTCTGGGCAACCGAATTTATAGAAAACTTCCGTAACCAGAAAATCAACTACCTTACGTGCCTGAGCCTTGGCCATTGCCTTCAACAATACGAATTTTGTGACATGATCTAATACAATGAATATGTAGCTATTACCTTTCTTTGAGCGAGTGTAAGGGCCCAAAAAATCCAGATATATCCGTTGAAAAGGTTTCGTGGCATCAGCCTCCTTTCCCATAGGTGGTCTCAGAATGGTGTTGGATGGCTTGCATTCCTTGCAAGTATCGCAATTATTGACGAAACTTCGAACTTGAATGTTCAGGTGCGGCCAGTACAGATACTCTCTTATCCTGCGAATAGTTTTAGCTATGCCTCCGTGAGCCATCTCTGGTGGGCAGTGTGCTTTTGCTATTACTCCCGCTGTCAATGAAGCTGGCACCCACAATTTCCAAGCATGTTCCTCTGTTAATACGTCTCCGTTATAAAAGGTGGTCCTCTTATAAACAAAATTGTCTATTACTTTAACATCTGGCAAGCTGTTTTTCTCTTCCTGCACGGTTCGAATCAATTGCTTATAGTCATCAGAACTAAACTCTGGAGAGTCGACATCCACTAAAGGTGCTCTCACTTCCTCTAACGCATCAACTGTGTATCTTGAGAGTGCGTCTGGAACAACATTTTGCACTCCTTTGCGGTGCTTTATCGTAAAGGTGAATGGCTGCAGCTGCAAACTCCAATGAGCTAATCTTCCACTAAGATCTTTTTGGCTCATCAGCCATCTGAGGCTTGAATGATCCGTGATCACCACGAACTGCATCAATTCAATGTAGGGCCTAAATCTCTTAATAGCGGATACTACGGCTAAACATTCACGCTCTGTCACCGAATAATTTTTCTGAGCGGAAGTAAGTTTCTTCGAAAAGAAAGCGATAGGATGTTCGCCGCCTTCAGGATCCTCTTGAAACAGGACTGCTCCTATCCCCACGTCCGATGCGTCACACTGTATGTGGAACGTCTTAGAAAAATCTGGGTGACTTAAAACTGGGCTGGTAGTCAGACAGTGTATCAACTTATCGAATGCTGTTTTTGCTTCAGCAGTAAACTCAAACTTTTTTCCCTTGCGGAGCGTTTCACAAATCGGTGTTGTTATGGTGGCGTAATTGTCGATGAATCTCCGGTACCAACCAGTGGTTCCCATGAAACTGCGTACTTGTTTGGGTGTTGTTGGGTACTTGAAATTTCTAATTGCTACGATTTTATCAAGGTCTGGCCTTAATACTCCTCCTCCAACGATGTATCCAAGGTACTTCAGTTCTTTACAACAAAACTAGGACTTTTCCACATTAATTGTTAATCCCGCGCTCGTTAAACAGTGTGCTACTTCTCTCAGCAGATCGATGTGTTCGGCGAAATTGGAAGCTACTACTAACAGGTCATCCAGGTAGACGAAAACACGTTCGCGAAGGCGCGCTGGAATAACTTTGTCCATTAAACGGCATAACCGCTGAGCTGCGTTACATAACCCGAACGGCATGACCGTGAAATGGTACAAAGGCCTTCCAGGTACCGTGAACGCCGTCTTTTCCCTACTGGAGACTGCTAGCGGTATCTGCCAAAACGCGTCTTTCAAATCTATGCTGGAAATAAAGTGAGTATCTCCTAGCCTGCTTAATAAACCCTCGATGTTAGGTAAAGGATAAGCGTCCTTGACAGTTACATCGTTCAACCTTCGAGCGTCGAGACATATGCGTACCTTTTCGCCTTTTTGAACGAATGTGACCCGGTTATTCCAGGGGCTTTCACTGGGTTCGATGACACCCAAAGAAATCATCCGATCTAGTTCTTTGTACATGAGCTGCTGTACGGCTGGCGACACCGGGTAAAATTTTTCCTTAATTGGCAAGGCTGGTCCCGTATCAATTACGTGTGTCTCTAATAACGTCTTTCCGAGGCCTTGCTGGGTAGACGATGGAAATTCCTTAATAGCTTGATCCAAACGGTGCTGCAAGTCAGGTGACAAAATGTGTTTCGGTGGAAAATCAGTTACTGTGTCGGTTGGCTCACCGTTGTTAGTCGACAATTCGGTGACCTCAAATCTGAATACGTTGAATTTTTTCAAAAAGTCTACGCCCAAAAATAGTTTGTGTTTCAACGACGGTACTAAATAGAAATCAATATAATCAGTCCGGCCATTAAACTCTATTAACGCCCTAACTCGACCTAAAATTTTGTTGGCTCTACCGTCTGCAGTAAAAATGTTCGACTGATAAGGGTATACTAGAAGTTTTGCCTTTTCAATGAAATCGAGGCACCCTTCCCCTAGACACGATACGGTGGCTCCGCTGTCGAGCAAGCCTTGAATCTCAAATCCATTTATAGAAATATCCGTGTAGATTCGGTTGTCAGACTTTTCAATTAAACGAGCTGAGGCTATTTCTTTACGTTGTTGTTTTCGTTGATCAAACCGTTGCCTTGTTTTCCAAATCCTTGGTGTTGTTTCGCCGAAGATCCTCTCCCGGGCTATGTTGTATTCTAGCAGCCGTTGATGATAGGGTTTTCTGACTGGAATTTCATAATTGGTTGTTGGTTCACGTACTGGAGGTTGGTCATTGCTTAAAATTCGTATCCGTTGCAGTGTTAAAGGTTCTCCTGGTGTTGTTGACTCGACCTCATCATTTGTTTGTATACCCACGTTGACATATGCTGGTGTAGTATCGTCGAGACTTACTGAGCCGGAGGTGGTGGAACAGTTGATTGCGGTTGTGCTTGACATTGGGTTGCTGCATTTCTCGAACGAATCTCCAACCCAATCCGAGGATTGTTCGATACCCTGTTTCCCTGACAGTAAGGACATTTCGGCGTTACGGTGTTTTCGTAGCCACATTTAAAGCAAAATAATCTTCTCCTTTCCGACGGGCAGTCCATAAACATATGGCCTTCAGCTTTGCAGTTCCAGCAAACCAATTTGCGTGCTGGGGCTGTCAAGGCACTAACCGCAACTTCCTCTTCCGAAAGCTTCTCTACGCTCACGTCCAAATCTATTTCATTAATTTGCCTTGTTGGGTATCTGTGGCTATTTATCCGCTGGTTGTTCAACATATTTTCTGCTCGCCTACCTTCCGTTCTAAACTGGCTAAGACTAAACGGCCTAATCGCAAATAAAAGCTGCGACATAGCTGGTCTCAAATTGCTCTTCAAAATTTCTACTAAGTCTTGTTCCAAAATCGGGTTAGTCTGTTGGTTTCTCAGATGAATGACTGCATTACAAAAATCATCGAACGATTCGGTTGGTTGTTGACGCCGGTCTAAAATCTTTCGTTGAATGTCAAAATCGCTCTCAAATCGGTGAAAATATTTGACTAGAGCGTTCCTAAGCGTTGGCCAATCGCTGATATTGTTGTTCATCCTTCTGTAATCCCATAGCCAATCCAATGCTGGTCCACTGAGCAAATGATGAAAGCTTCGCATAACTTCTGCCCACGGGCAATCATAATCTGACTGTAATATTTCGACTCGAAAAACGAAATCTTCAACACTCATGGTTTTTGTAGTCCCGTCAAATCTAAGTCCCCATTTGTCCATTCTAGGTGTTGGTTCTCTGTAATGGTTTCTGTTGTTCGCTGCTCCGTTGGTGTATGGGTTCCAATTGGTTTGATAATTCGGTGGTTGGAAGTGATGATACTGTCCCAACGGTGGTGGTGGTTCACTAAAACGTGTTTCTTGCGGTGTATTTTCAAAAACTGGTTGAAATTCGTGATTGAAGAGTGGTGGTTGTCTCTGGTTTGCGTCCCGGTAATTCATTCGTTGAGGTGGCTGTCGTTGACCATTACCCCGGATAGCTGTAAACATAGATGGTGGCTGACTAAAGTTCCTTGCGGCTGGCTGCTCAACGCGACTTACGTTCGATCTTTGGCTGCTTCTGTCTTGTTGTGATATCGCACTGATTGTTGCGCGGACTATACCCGGTATCAGTTCTTCAATTCGGGCATCCACTGATCGACGAATTTCAAGCTGCCTTAAGCCTTCTTGAGCTTCATGTCTTGCGTCTCTGCGCTCTGCGCCCGTCGGGTTAACATTGCTGTTCCTCACCTCTTCCCTAACTTTTCTAGCTGTTATGCTTGAATACTCCGGTGATGGTATAGTTGAATCTGTTGACGTGTTCGGTGTTGTTTCGGGGGCTTCCCCTGATACTCGACTTTCTCGGGCTGTTGCTAGCATTCCTGCAGGTCGACGATGAGTCGCGCCGGCACCTACATACCTTGACGACGCCGCTGCCTCGTAATCCTCGGCCGTTGTGGTTAGACTGGTTGCTGTTGTTGTCGTCCTTGTGGTGGTGGTTACCGTTGCTGCGGTTGTTGAAGTTATTCCAGGTTCCATCATTCTACTAGTATTAAAACCACTTCTGGTTTTTACCATAACCTGTAAAACCCAAAACGAAAACAATGCCCGATGCAAACCAAACTAAAATCTAATAAAACAAGACTTCAGATCAAAAATTCCAACGCTCGAATCAAAATTGCACCACTGGTAAACCAATTTGTTCACCCAGTAAACTCTACACAATATCTTATCTTGAATCAAAAACCTGAAAAGCTGAAAGAAAATAAGCTCCAACTCGGTGCTTTAAAAATGAATATGACAAAATATATGGCTCCAATTCGGTGCCTTAAAATTAATAAGAAAAAATATATGGCTCCAATTCGGTGCCTTAAAATGAATAAGAAAATATATGGCTTAAAAATGAATATAAAATTTATAAGTGATGTGGCGAAAAGTTAAACCCTGTAGGTATGGGTATATAAAAAAAATAAACAAGTGAAACACCAATTGAAATCACTGGCTAAATATATGCTAGATATTTGTTCATACAATTGATCAGTGTGTTCACTCATACACTCCGAAAATTGAGTAAGAGTTGCTCAAAAAAATAACAATTGCTCATATAATTGGTTTGTATTTGGTTGGTTGAATATATATATAAAACTAAAAAAAAGTGCAGAATCAAAACGACTGAATTGCTCCTGGCGGTTCACGTGTGAAATTTATCCACTCGGAATCTTACAGTCCTGTGTCTAAAGTAAACGTCGCAACGAGGCCTTGTATAACAACATTCCGGGACTTACGTTACCCTCAACACGAACCAATAGTTAATGTGATGTGTCGCGATCAGCTGGTCTGGCAGTACCCTACCGCTGAGACTTACCCATCACAAAAACGTTAATCGTTAAAACCTTTGTCGCGAATGACCTGATGATTCATCGATCATGACTTACAAAAGTTCCACGATTCGCGGTAAACAGACTCAAAACTATTATACAAAAATTCCTCATGTCCAAAGATTTCAAAGATGTCAAAAGCACTCAAAGTATTATTTAAAAACGGTTATAGGTCTTCTGGTCCAGAGTTGGGTGGTTCCTTCACAAAGTATCCGAATTATTTTCCAGCAACGTCGCAACACAGGCATGATGCATCGCATCTTCCGGGACTTACGCTACCTTCCAACAAAACAAAACACTATGTGATGGTCTCTCTCAAAACTGAATCTGGAATCCATAAAAATTCTATATATTCGACTCTATTCGCGCCCCACGTTGGGCGCCATAAGAATACTGTCACGACTCGCCAAACAGACTATCGAGCGATGCATTCTTAAACATCGAAACGATGCTCGTTCGACATCCGTTTGTGATTCGTGTTCCGTTGGAAAGCAGTCATTCTCGGGCCCCACGTTGGGCGCCATAAGAATACTGTCACGAATCGCCAAACAGACTATTGAATGATGCATCCTTAAAAACTGAAACGATGCTCATTCAACATCCGTTTGTGATTCGTGTTCCATTGGAAAACTGTGTGACTCACTGGTAACTGACCATTTTGCGCGGCTATGGCTCGTCGGGCTTGGGCGGGTGTTCGTTCCACACAGCCAATAGAAGGTATCTTAATGTACCAGTGATTAATCCAAACCTAAAAAAACAAAAAAAAAGGGCCGAAAACGTCGATCGTGAGGGCAGGAGTGGACACAGTCACGTTGATTCTGATGGTGGGATTGTTGGTGTAAATAATCCCGGGCTATAACCCCTCCCACAATATCATTAACGGATAATGGACCGCGATAGCTTGGTTGCCAAAAATGTTTGTAGCTATCCCCTGAAAAAAAATCCTATTCAACCATCCAAATACTCACCTCTACCAATTTACAGCCACATGATCATTTCATAGAAACATATCGCATATACAAATAATAAAATTCAATAATATTCATATATATTTATAATTTCCAATCTTATCAATTTACATATATATATATAATTCAAAGCATTGAAGCTAAAATATCGTCTGCTGCTCAAGTCGATTTAAACCAGAAAACTTTGAGAAAAAGAAAGAAACTTGCCAATCTGGCGAAATCACGGCCACGCAAACTATGCGAACGAATAGCACTTTCGTTTTCTCATATTTCCCTTGAGGAACAGGCTGATATTTACGCTTAGTTTTCTTAAATGTTATAAATCAGTGTACACGAACTTTTCTTATAATTCAGGCTTAACTTCTATTTTTTTTATAAATCACATAAGTTCTTATTCTAATCGGAATTCCTTTCCTATCTAGTTATCTTATAATTGTACTTCTGGTTTTGCTTTAATTTCTAGTTTTGTTTAGGTTCGTTTAAGCTTCTGGTTTACTTCAATTTGCCAGTATTTTCATTTAAAATTTTATTAAATTTATCTCGTCGTTTAAATTCGTATTCATTTTGTTTTCTTACCGCGTAAATTTTCTATTTAGTTTGCCCTATATTTTGGTTTTCATTTAAATTATAGCTTCACTTCATTTCTGTTAAACTTAATCTTAGCTTGGTTCAATGGCGTTATCCTTTCTAGAGGAAGTGTAACATTTTCAACGTTTCGCCAAAAGGAAAATACCGAAGTATAGTGTTTTCTCAACTGTCAACTTTGTAGAAATTAATCGTTATTGCGACATCTTCTTTTCATCTCTTTAAAACTTGAGTTTTAAAAATTGAATCTTAAGAAAAAGGAGGTGCCGCACAAAAATGCAAAATTCTTCCAGCAAAGAAAACGGCATAGGCCTAAGATTAGGTTAATTTCGGCAAAGCCGGGCTTAAATAAATGACATATCTGTTTAGATTCCGAACCGAGATAAGATTTAGGATGTATTTAAAAGTGACTGGTGGTGTACAAGTTGTTGCAACATGACCCGAGGCTGGTTACGGTTACCCGAAACGATGGAATTAGTAGCGAATAAAATATGCTGTAACAACTGTTTCAACCAAAACGGTGGCTTTCTATTTTCCCCGGTCTGAAAGCCTAGTAAGAAGACCAAATAAAACGAAAAATGCAGACTTTAGGCGGCTGCCGTTCGCCTTAGCTTTCTATTTTCCCCGGTCTGAAAGCCTTTTAAGAAGACCAAATAAAATCAAAAAGTTGCAAGCTTTCGGCGGCTGCAATTCGCCTTGGCGGTGTTCGCTGTTCGGTGGTGAATAGCAAACGCACCCCACACTCCTTATATCGGACAAAAATAAATCAAACAAAATCACTTGACTGACCCCCCTAGACACTCACTGATATTTAAAAACGGACGGACTAAAATCAGACCCACCCACGGACTTGAAATTCTTACTCGGACGGACCCCTAACGTGAGCAATAGCAATTTGCTCTTTCACTCGGACAGACCAAACGTTGTTTCAGACTCTATTGCGGACGGACAATCTCCCTACTTGAGATAAAACCGTCAGACTGGGTATATATAAAAACGGACGGACTCTGTTACCGCGAGAGCTGTGGCGAGCGCTTGGCTCTTCGTTCACCGAACCCGAACACAACCGAATTTTTCTCTGCCCGACGTTGGCATACCACACAAATACAATCGCGCTTTTATCTCTCCTACCCGTAACCTATCTCACTATTAAGTACTACGAATATAATATTAAAGGTAAAGAACTTACAGGCGGTTGTCGGCTGGAGAATGCTGTTGTGTCGCTAGCTGGTGTTGTTGCTAGCTGCTGCTGCTGATGTGGCCTCTGTTATGGTATCTGGCTGCTGTTGCTGGCTGGTGTTGTTGCTGTCGGCTACAGTTGTTGGGCTACTGTTGTGTAGGCTGCCGTTGTTGTTGTAGGCTGTAGTTAATTATAGTTGTTGTCGTCGACTATAGTTGTTGTGGTGGCCTAGCTGAAGTGGTGGCTAGCAGCGGCTGATGTTATTGTTGCGGTAGCTAGCTGCTACTAATGTGGTTGCTTGAAGACTGTCTGATGGCTGTTGTGGAGACGGTTGTTAACGCTAGCTGCTGCTGCAGGTCTAGCTGCTGGTGTTGACGCTATTGCGATGGCTAGCTGCTTCTGCGCTCTAGCAGTGAACGTTGTCTCACTTATATTGTTGGCTGGACGTTGTTGTTGTTTAGATGGGGCTGTTGACTAGTGCGGCTAGAGTATGCGGACTGGTGGCTAGCCGTGTGCTGTTGATTAGTTGGTTTTGTTGGGTAGTGGCACTGTTGCTGTTACGTATTTTCCAGCAACCCCTAATGAATCGTCTTAAAAATGCTGCACTCGTTCATAATCTTCGAAATAGCATTACTTTGCTGATAAGTTACGACCAACTCGGAAGCAAATTCTGTCACCTGCTATTGGCGTGTGCGTTTTGCAACTACTTTTAATGGGCTCAATTTTTCTACATGCAAATGTGGTGTAGCGAATGGTAATATTCGGCTCGTGTTGTACGACAAGGCCTGTTGGTTGGTAGTTGTCCCTCACTGCGGACGGCTTTTACCACTACAGCCGAACCGAGAGAGTTGACGCACATCGGTAGAATGCTTTCCGTGTGCTCCAAATGACTAATCTTTTTGGGCGAGGCGTAACTACGTGGCTACTATGGCACTTCAAGTCCGCTAAGACTTAATCGAGCACCAAATGTGTTTTATAATTAACACACTCAAATACACGTGTACGTTTTTGCCCCTTTTTGCCAAACGTCCTGCTAAAATTTACAATAAATTGACCGAATGTTCTTACCACTAGACAAATGTTCTTACCACTCAGCTCCACGTCCAAAGAGAAAAAGACCGGCAATCCGGCGTTCTTTAATGACGTTTAATATTCACAAATCGCCATATTGCATCAGAGTTGCAATATTTCTACACTACCAATTCATATTGCATAGTTGCATTTACAGTTGTCTCCACGCGCTATGAACATGTCCATGGCAAGACATTGACATGGGACAATTGGTTTTGTACTGCTTTTACGGGAATAAAGCTGGTTGAAAAAATTATGCCGACAAAATATTATATTCACCTACAAGCTATATAACAATTGTTCTCGTCTGTTATTGCACAATTGTCTATGCGCATGCGCAGGGTTGTACAGAGTGGCGATTTCTCGCCAAACGTGGCGAATTTTTATTTACTATGGCGACTAAATGTTTGGTTTGGCGACTGGTGATTTAAAAACCATGTAGCGAAATAGTTGGCTATTTTTACATAGTTTGTATTTTAAAACTGGTATTCCTATTTTATCCATGCTTTATTGTCATACTGAATTCTCAAATGATTTATAATGAGTATGTGTCGAAAAATCGTCTGTTTTTGATATTCATAAGTCCGATAACTATGTATCAAAATGGAGCAACTAACCTAAAGCCAAATGCAAAAAAAAAAATCTTACTTGAGTATTAACGCTTACGTAAGTTACCAAACACATTAACACTACCATATATTTGTTAAAAAAGTTTATTAAGGAATTTAATTGTTTTATTTTGGCTATGCCGTTATGTTCAGTTGTATTTTTTTGAATAGCAATGATGCAAGAAAATTAGTAAATTAAACCGAAAACCAAATTAAAAAAAATATATATTTTTGTTACATAAAATAATACATGTAATGTAAAATAATACATTTTGAAAAAACATTATTTCAAAATTAATATTTTCAGTTTGTATACAAAGCAATGTGTTAATTTCTTTATTTAATAAGTATAAAACATTGCTTCTAATAAATTTTTTTTTTACAAAATTGTGCTATTTAAGAAAAATAAAAATCAAGACCTCAAATGTCATTTTAACGTACAGTTAAAGTGTACCCATTTCAACTTTAAACGAATGGTACGCTAACAACTGGTTTTACATAAAACGTTAAGAAATTTTCCTCTTAACAATTGCTTATCAAGCTTTGTTAAGATTTTTTTTTTGCATACGGCCGTTAGAACTTACACATGTCACTGCTAGTTCGAAAAATTCAATATATTCACAATTTTTTACTATTACACTCACATTTTTCGCAATGGCAGCTTAAGTGGCAGCAAATCTTGCGTGCTAGTGAGAATTTGGCATTTGCATGGCACTGAATGTCAAAATGTTAAACAATGTTACCCAGCCAAGAATTTAATGAAAATTAATAAGTTATAAAAACTGGAATAATTATCTTCACATAAAATATAAATATAGATCAGTATAAGTCAGCATACAGAGTAGTAAAAATGGCAATATCTCACCGTGAACTTAAAGTTGAGGGCAAAATATACTCCATATATTGCTCTTTTTCATGCAGCATATGTTGAAAAAAAAAATTTTTTTTGTTTATAATGCTGCCTAATTTTTATAAAAGAAACGGCCCAAGGGTAGAACAATTGCAACCTTTTTGTTAAAAAAGAAAACATTTAAAATGAAGAAGGAACACTTGTAATTTTTTGCTAGTAATTAGTGCATTAAAGCAGAGAAGATAAGTAAATTTGTTTTTCAGCCAACGGCGGAAAACTAATAGTTTCATTTTGTCCCTTAAAAATAATCAAAGATATATCTAATCCAAAGTGATCTGGCTTAAAATTATATTTTTACCTCTTTTTAGCTTTATTTTAAATGTGATTTAGCTAAATTTTATTTTAAACTTTGGCCACACTGATAAAAACAATATTTCGCTCTCTTGTAGCAGGGTACACTTAATATTAAATATACTTTGTGTTGTAGTGTTATTATATATACATATATGTAATTAGTAAAGACTAAAACCAAAACGAATTAGTTTTACAACGTGGCATCACCTGGAAGGCTGAAAATTTGTTGCAGCTTTTTCATTTTTATTTAACAACAACAAAATACATACTCAGGATTTTCACCTAATTGCACTGTTAAGTTTAACTGTTTTACTTTTGTAAGTTATGTACTTAAGAGTTTATATTATACTCGTATGTATGTATGTATATTTGATTTGTTTTAGCAAATATTTGTTAGCGCATAACAATAATGTTTCAAAAACTATAGACCTGTTTCACAAAAACAGTTCGAGCTCCACAAAGCGTTCACAGTAACAGTTTTGGTGCAATTTCAAGGGAAAATTATAGATTAATTTTTTCATTTTCTATACAAAGTTGCACGAACTTTTTCTTTGGAAAAGTTTGGACTAGAATTAAGTAATCAGTTGCATCTTGTTAAGTAACACATACTTATGTAGTTACTGAAAAACAATCAGAAAATTTGCATATAAAAACATATGTTTGTTTAAAAATTGATTGAAAAGTAAGTCACTGTAAAATTTATGGATCCATTAATTTTACAGCCGTTGTTAATAACTCAAATGGTTTATTTTGAGCGCCTAAAATGGGTAATACACATTTTAATTTAAAAAGTAAGCAGCATTAGTATATCAACGTTACGTTGTTTTGCGTATCCGTTTCCACATTTTCAAATACTCCTTCTGTTTTATTTCACTTATCAACACTATCCGGCATGTTCCAGAGAAGTAGTAGAATGAAAATAAAAGATGATTTGAAAAATTAACTGAAAAAGTGGTAGTTTGATTCTTTCGTTCGAACTGAACTTCGAAAAGAAAACTTGGGTTAATTTTCAAATAACTAGTACTGACACGAACCACGTTTTCAATTTTATTTTTTTTCAAGAACCAGACGATTCACTACAAATTAATGTTCGAAAACAAATCACAAATGAAAAGTAAAGAGTAGAATGTAGAACACCAAAGCTTGAAATTGAAGTGATTTCAAACTATCATCAGAAGAACAATCATTTTTTTTTATCTTGGACTAGTATGCAGCGCATTGTACTGGAACTAGGAAAATAGGTTATGACGAGGTGGAAAGACGGAGTAGTGTTTGTGGAGGTTTAACTTTAACAATAACAACACGAGAGTGTTGTTATTGTAAATTAGTTAAAACTGATCAGTGCCCAGTGTATATACCTACGACACTGCTCAGATTATCAAAATTTAGTCCAACACCACATATATACTTAACTTTAACACCTTCCACACTACAAGGTAATGAAATGCATTGAAAAGAATTAATATTGAACATATAAAGAAAACACGAACAACGGTGAAAAAAAACACGTGTACACATACAGCTACCTATTCCGGTGCACTTTGATTTCATATGAAATTACTAAGGCTGCTTTTACATTTGGACAGACGATGGGCAGACAGGCGAAATTTGATGGTGGTGTAACGTAAATTGCCGGTGGAGAAGAGTATGTAGGACACGACTCTCTGTACTAGACATTTGTGGGCATTCTTTGTTTGTCTTTTTAACTTTTCGTATTTTTTATGTTGTTGCTTCATATCATTATTCTCATATCAACTTCATAGAAGTACACTGTTCTTACAAAAAAAAAAAAAAACAACAACAAGAGAGAAACGAAAAGTTTCTGTCTGTCTATTAATTTCTTAAATGTAAAAGGTTTAGGCAAGACCAAAAGAGAAATAAAAAAATGTCTGCCCATTGTCTGTCTAAATGTAAAAGCGCACTAATGAACATATGTATATAGAAAATACGGACAACGGTAAAAAGAGAAAAAATTAAAATAAACACGTGTACACAGTTTGCTACCTATTCCGGTGTATTTTGGTTTCATACGAATTTAATTAGTGAACATATACATATACAGAAAATACGGACAGCAGTAACAAAAGACGTGTGCACAGGACGAGAGGCAAAACACTACTATTTGCATTCTTCAGTTTAGTAGCAGTGTAACCTTAAGTGCTGTCCACACCTGACACGAGACCACTAACAGGAACAGCAAAATACTGTTACTGTCAGTTGTAGACTGCAAATGTTAATGTTTTCTTGCCGTCTTGACACGGCTGTTAAGACGTCTGTTTTAAAAGCTCTGTCTTAACAGAGAATGACATTTTAATATGGAAAAAGTAAAAATAGTTTCAAATTAAGAGAATTTGCCAAAAAAAAGTTGAAATTCTTATTTTAGATTATAAATTTTGCAATAAAAACATATTTTTTTCTACAAACTATAAACAAGGGCATAAAAAGTGATGATGTGCTTTTGTTGACGGAGTTAAAATAATGAAAAATCAAGACATACGGGTACTCCACCATTTAACAATCAAGCCGTCAAAGGTATGTTTTAACAGTATGTCTTAACAGTGTTTCATGTCTAATGTAGACGGGCTGTTATGAGCTGAATTTGATGCCACCAAAATGTCAAAAGTTGTTTATTTTCTTGTTTTTTTTACATTGTTGTTTCGTTTACAATTTTGTACGCGCCAAAATTATTTATGAGAAAAGAAAAGTATTGTTGAGCAATTAAAATTTGTAAAAAGTCGTTCATTGTGTTTTTTTTTCAAAACAATATTAAAAATGCCTATTTGTTGTGCTGTGTGCAAAAAGGGAAACGGAACTATGTTTCGTATCCCAAAGGATGTGATGAAGAAAAAAAAGTGGAGTGAAATTTGTGGCGTTGAATTTACAGCTTCTGCAAGGATTCGCTCAACCCATTTTTTACTTTCCAACATTATAAATCTTGTAGAATGCTTCAACATTCTTCCAAATGATGCACCATTTATTGAATAGGTGCCACAGATGCGTTCTTTTGCATAGTAAGTAGCCTTTAATTTTATAGTGCCAATTGTTGTTTATTTCAGTGCTTTTACGGTGTGTAGTTTATTTAATTTGTGTTTAATATGTATTATCGTTTAATAATTACATATGTGTATACGTATTCTTTCAGGTCTGAAAACGTAAGTCCGAATATAGGAGCACCGTCATTCAACATGCAGCGTTGAATTCAGAAAAATTAGAGGGAGTATTTCACAATTTAAATAGCGATAACTTGCCTCATTGCCAAAATATTCTACAAAAGCTTCTTCAACCAAGCAAAGCTTTGAATCTTGGCGAAAATATAGAAGAATTCTTTTTTAAATGCCACCTTTATTTCAGAGTGTGCCAATTAAATAAAATTTTGATGGATGAGAAAGCAAATCAACATGCGATTTCAAAAAAGTGCAGAGGAACAACACCGATGACAAAAAAAAAAAGATTGAAAAAGACAACCACTTAAACACCTCAAGTTGTTAAGGCGAACAACAAAAATGACAATTGGAACAGAGAAATTTCCCACTAATGGGAGGTCCAAAGATAAGTATAAAATAATTTACTATTTATGTAAATGCAGCTTTTAACTCCTTTCTTATTTTTTTATAGTTTGTAAACTAAATACCATTCAAAAGACGGCATTCGGCATTCTATCAAGGCTGTTATGCAAATCACAGTGAAAGTGATTTAAAATCACAAACAACGTGTTGTGCACGCAAAATATTTATTATTTTTGTGATTTTAACCCGCGCAAATAATATCGCGAATAAAAAAAAATATTTTATTATTAGTAGTTATACAAAATTATAAATAGCTTGTTTTCTATGTTTCCCAGCTATCTATATGTCGACATTTCATAGGATCTACCGTAATCATCAGTAGACTTAGGAAATTTTTGAAAGATATTCTCAAACACTATAAGAGTTGTTATAGATGGGATGTCATCAAACAAGCTCAAGATTAATTCAGGGGTACCGCAAGGCTCTGTTCTTTCTCCTACCCTATTTCTTGTCTTCCTCAACGACCTTCTCTATCAAACTTAAAATCCTATCCACTCTTTCGCGGATGACAGCAGCATTTGCCATTCGTACTCTTTTAGTTATAGGCCCAGTCTATCGGAGATCGCTGCCAAAAGGCTAAATATGAACGATTCACTGAATAGTGATCTTCTATTAATCTCGGAATGGGGCCGTAAAAACAGGGTCGCCTTCAAGCTCATAAGACCTAGTGTTTATTAAGCCCAGTCCAGACTATTATACTTTGTATTAATACTTGTCAAAAATTCAAATAATACGTGCAAGTCTGATAGTCTGAATGTAATCCATCATACATACGAAAAATAATACGATAAAAATTTGACATCCCATAAGACTTTGTTGTTTTTTGAAACTTTTCAAAACGATAATACTTTACATTGGAACCACACATTTTGTTGCTTGCACTAACCCCTACGTTATTCACTAACTATATTTAGCCACCGTAAGCGGTTTTATATTTCTTCACGTTCAGATTGTTATAACGTGGCAACTCTTCATTTCATTTTTATTAGCTATTGTACTGAATCTCTTTTTTTTTATATTTTTCCTCATCTTTTGTAACTTTGACCTTTTTATATACATACATATGTATAAAAATCTTAAAAATAATATATGAGCTCGAGGTCTATATAAAACAATGTTTAAAAGTTTTTTATTCAATATTTCGTTTTTTCAGAAAACTTCTTAAAGCTATGTACACACGGTTGTCAGATGTTACAATATTGTAAGATCTGTCAACATTCTGACAATGTAGTGACAATGAAAAATTGTTCCGCAGAAGTAAATTGTGTGTTCAGACGATCGTAAGAAAATCTTACAATATCATTGTCAGACTATGGTCTCACAAATGATTCATCTGACAACAAAAATTGTCAGTTCACACTGTTGTCAGATTGTTAGATGAAAAAAATTGCCAGACATTTTGTAAGGCATTGCCACTTATGTATATCAGCAACGATCTGTTTGGCAGTGTTGCCCATCAAACTTTTTTCTGACAATGATGCCATTGTCAGGTGCATTAATTTTATACATCTGACAATTAAAACTGAGCTTACAATACCAGCCAATTATCTGGCAATGCCGACGAAGAGTGTTCTCACGATTGTCAGATGCCTGACAACATTGTCGTCTTACAATTGATTGACAATGGTTTTTCTGACAACGTTGTAAGTTAAAAATTGGCAGTTCACACGATTGTAATACATTTTCAGGCAATTTTACTGGCAATATTGCAAGATCTGACAACCGTGTGTACGTAGCTTAAGCTAGTTTTATTTGTAATTAACCATTCAAAAAGCTAACAACGTCTGACTATGATCTGACAACGGCAAAGAAAAGTGTTTACACGATTGCCAGGTATCTAGCAATATCTTTGTCAGATAATGTACTGACAATATTTTTTCTGACAACATTGTCAGAAAAAATTGTAAGTTCACACGATTGTTAGAAATTTTTTACAAATTTTTCTGACAATATTGTCAGATCTGACAACCGTCTGAACAAAGCTTTACCGTATAAATAGCACATGCACTCTTCTATTTTGTTTTGGAATTAATATCAAAGGCAACACTGGTTATCTTTTGTTTATCTACTGGGAATAGAAAATTTTTTTAAGCTCGAAAATATGAGCCTTTTTGATTTGAAAGTTTGTAAGATTCGTTACCTTTTCGATTTGCACATCAAAAATAAATATTTAAATGTATCTTAATGATTGTATAAATTATATTATTTTATTACGTACAATATTTATAAAAGTGGGTTATTTACAATTATACATTTCAAATTTCAATTAATAACAGAGTTTTAAATTATTTCTAATTAACAATTATATATTTATGTATTTTGATTAACGTTAGATAAAATAAAATAATAATCCCTTTCGTATACACATCATAACAAGATTTACTTTTTATTTAATTTAAGATGTACATACATTCATACATATGTACATATATACGAATTTATGTATGTATTTGACTGTGGCTAGCTATTTCATTAAATATTAGAATTGTGTAAATATTTTATTTGTTATTTTACAAGAATTAACATTTTGTTTAGCAAATTTACAGAAATTATTGTAAGATTCTTTTAACTTGACTATTGTGTTGTGTTTGTATACTTTACAGCTATATATATATATGTAATTATGAACTTGTAATTGGTAATCGAATATAAATTATAGCTCGATTCGATTACTGGTTAGTATGGCATTCTCAAGTTTTTCAAGTGATTCCCAAAAATGTATCACTTGGTTATTAATTTACTTGTAACTTAAATTAGAGCAATTAGAGAAGAAAACATACGAACTAGCAAGTCGCTTGCAGCAGGTACGTTAAATTAGAGGGTGTCTGATGAAAGCCGCTACTAGAAGAAAAATTTATAACTTTTTTTCTACTAAAATAATGTGGAGTTTATTTATAGTTTTATGGCTTGATTCTTAGATTTGATAAAAATGAAAAATTGGATCATTGCAAAAAGACTCTGAATTGTCCGCCGCTATCACGTAATGGAGTCTGTAGTTTTGGTTCAGAGATAATATAGGCGCACTTTCGAGACCATAAGGAGAATTGATTTGTCTTGACGGCCATATCTGATGATGTGCCAATTCCATGGGGAGAACTATTCTTGGTTCATTAGCGCCCCTGTGTGGCTTACAAGCTTTACACAGGTTGCATTTTTTTGATATACTCGTATGTATGTTTGTAGCCAAATGAAGAAACCCTTTTCTGACGAGCTCTGGATTTCTAATACTCCCTGTATGAAATTCCCCAGACAGTTAGTTAAAGACATAGTTTTATGAGTTTTTGGTCCATAAGAGCATCAGTACTTAGCCAACTCACCCGTCTATCCATCACTTTAGGCCCTTACATTATAGGTATCGACAGCTGCTCGGAGACTATAAATAGCTCCCCCAAAAATCGGCATGCACCATAATTATCAGGGAAGATTTTAGGTTTAAACTATAACCAGAACATTTCTGCCAAATGCAGGTACCTCAACCACGATCAATGATAGGATTGTCTGTAAAACGGAACCCTCTGGCGGCTTTACTGATCCCGTTCTGCTAACCTGAATCATAAGGAACTGTTACCTCTCTATGTCCCAGGAAGCAGAGTGCCTAGTTAGGAATACACCAAGGCAAAAGCTGCTCATGGGGTGAACCATTATGAGACCAGTGAATAGTTTTCCAGCCGCTAGAAGCCCATATAACCGAAGGCCTTATAACAAAAAGATTACCTGCTCAAATGGGTGTCAGTAGGTAGACTTTGCAGACAATAATGCATAAGGAATTGAACAAGGCGAATTTATAACAGGTGAAATTGACAGCGCAGCTGATAACTTTTTTTTTAATTTTAATCTGTTTCAGATGTCAATGGCATAATTAAAACAAATTTGGAAAAAAATTTAAAACAATTTTTTAAATTATGTATTCTATCTTGAGCACCAGATGCCATCCAGAATCCTCCGCAACCTTTTCAAGCTCTATGATCTGAGACTTTAATTTTCATGAAATAATTAAAAGTTTCATGAAATATTTAAAACTTTGGCTTTTATTATAAATTTTTTTATTATATTTTTTGTGCTTATATTTTTCGCTTGACATTTGCAAAAGATTTATTTTTGCAGTGTTGTATTTATTGCTTTCGCATATACCTGGCATGAATTCGCCTTGGACTTGAACTTATTTCCTTACAAAATTCGAATGTCTAATTAGCTAATGCAGCAGATTTGCCATGTGGCTGATTGAAAAGGTGAAATGTCTTAATTTCTGATGTGTAGTTGTTTTTACGTTGCTTTGTCGGACATACTTCTTTGAACAAAACTGATATAGTGTTACGGTACTGGAGACTTTTACTTGAGCATGCCAAAATTTTTGTTCAGAAATACGCCGAAAGAAACTTCTTTCGATCTCTGTGTGGTTTCACAAGATGGTGCAACTGCCCACATAGCTCAGTCTGTTATCGCCGAAGTACACAGCAAAATTTCTAACAGCATAGTTTCAAGAAACTCACCCGTCTCTTGGCCTCCAGGTTGTCTGTCCTAGCTCCATCGAACTTATTCTTGTGCCGCTAATGTAAAAATCGCAACCGCCATATGTGCATTCCCTAAAACAATCAATTCGAGCAACAACAGCTGCAATTCTACTTCTACTAATAAAAACTTTTTGCTAGGATACTGCACCTGTAGCCCGGATTTGTAAATTCAATTACCTTTAAGCAGAGTAGGAATATATATATATATATATATATACATGTTTTTTTTATCTAGGACCAGTACTCAGTACCCTACAAATGCAGTGCATTGTACTGGAACTAGGAAAAATTCGTTTTCGAACGAATTTAATTTTTTGTATTTCAATGAATTATTTTTTTCCATTCGCGAATTTTATCCATAAAATTTGTGAGCAAATTTAAAAAGCAACAAAAAGGAATTAAATTGTGCTCGCAAATTTAAAAATAAAATTGGTGAGAGAATTAATTAATTCGTGAGATAATTAAATTCTAGAATTAAACTATATTATCAAATCACATTTTGGTTCAAAAATCATAAAAAATGTGTTAAAATTATCATTCTGGCAACGCTGCACAACAAAAAGAACTCTCTTCATGCTCAGTTAAATGTTTAAAAGAATTTTTCTTTCTTTGTTTTTCTTGTCTCACGAATTTTATTTTTAAATTCGCGAGCAGACTTTTATTTTAAATTCGGAAATTTTTCATTCTACTCGCGAACGAATTATATCAGTTTTTTTTATTTTTATCGTTCGCGAAAAGAATGAAAAAAAAACCAACAATATAAAATAAAATTTTGCTCGCGAATTTTATTTTTAAATTCGGGAATACAAACAGCGTTGCCTTCGAAATTGTCAAAAGGTGGCACAAAAAGGGTATTTTCACAAAATAGGTGTCACAAAAAGGGTATTTCAAGAAAAAAGGGTCACGTTTTTAAAAAAAACTATAAAAATTCTTCAAAAGTAAATATATTTGAATTAAAATATAATGTAATGATTACATTTAGAAGAATTATTCAAATAATAATAACTCAGTTTAAATTATGTTAATTTTACTCTGTAGTGCGATTCTCTAACTTTTAACGATTCGATAATCGCAACTTTTGTCATTAAATTTCATCGCTTGCACTAACGATTAAGTGATTCTGTAACTTAATTCTATCGATGGTAAACAGCTGTATTTTTCTGTTCATTCATATAAACAACAGGGGGCATCTCTCCCAGAAAAAAGCCAACCCCACAAAAAAGAAAAGAAAAAACAATAAATTTGTCCACAAAAATTTGTTTATATTTACTAATTTCTATATGTTCAGAATGACCAAAACTAAGACTGGTGATAATAAATATAACTTTTTAAATTCATTAATTGTCAACTCAAAGGAATTGTCCAACTCCCGATAAACACAATGTTTATCCCTTGAAGCGTTCAAACTTTTTTCATCCCATGCAAGTCCGAATGACAAACGTTCAATAGCTATTTCAACACAAAATACACTTTACCGGCTAAAAAATTATACTGAAATTTTTGTTTTTGAAAATGTATTTAATAAATATTTTATGTATTTATTTATGTATTTAATATATAATAAAGTTTTTTATGTCTTAAAAATCTGAGTGTAAGCACTTTATTTCATGGATGCACAATTTAAAAAAATACACTTTAACGAGGAAGAAAATTTTTGTCTTTAAGAAACTGACAATCGGCAGTAAAATTAACAGCTGATTTTGATCGACTACGAATGTCGTTAAGAAAATGTTACACAATAGCAAATACGATAAAATATCCTTATAATTATTTTAATGATTCGATTATCGTTATATAAGTTACAGAATCGCACTACTGGTCTAGTTTTTGGCTGACGTATTTAAATACAAAATGAGTTTTGATTCAAATTTGTAGTGAAAAATAAATTTTCGTATTTAAAGTTAATAACATTTATATACGAACTCAAAAACAGCGCTGTAAAAACTTTTTTGAAATACAGTTGTACTTTTCATAAATCATAAAACAAATCACATTTATATTTGCAATCTTGGTATAAATTATTCGACTATTTTGCTTTCAGATGGTATAGATACATGTTTATAAAAATACATACATACTTTTTAGAAATAAAGATTTCATTATCAAATATAGTATGTTAATATACATATACCTACATCAGAGCAGTTTAATATAAAAGCTTGCTAAAATATGAATGAGAACTGAGTATTTATGAATACAGCTGTTCGATCGTTCTCCACAAAAAATTCCATGTTTGCAAAAAGGGTCAAAAAGGGTATTTAAAAAAAAGTGTAATAAAAAGTCTCCTAGATATTAAAAAGGGTCAAATTGACACTTTAGTATCATAAAAGGCAACGCTGAATACAAATTTAAAAACGAGAGAAAATTAAATTCGCGAGCCTTTAAAACTAATTAAACTATTTTTACATACAACTCCATAGGCTTTCAAATCAAAGAAGATTAAAAAAATACGTTGGATTACAGAAAAACTTATTCTAGTTTCCTAATGTAGCAGAATTCATCAGCCACCCGTACAATTAATTTTTTTTACATGATTTCTTTTAGTGTTACAAATTTTAGAGTTTTTTGATTTAGTATTTTTTTATAAATTTTATTTCAATAACGATTGCTTTCCCGATCGGAATATTTGCCGCTCATTTTACTAACAGAATAACGATCTGAATAGGCGTCATATTTGTCTGCTTTATAATTTATCTCTTGCGGTGTGTAACCGATATTCTTTTGCCAATGCCGGGTCCAATACAAGTCTTCGTTGCGCACTTGTGAGGGCGTTTTTGCATCTTTGCACACATACACACAATACACCATGCAACCGATTAATGTTAAAAATCCAAAGACTAAAAATATTATGCCAAGAATCCTGAAATAAAAAAACAAATATTTTCAAAATTAAATTTCGCTATAAGGTAAATCTTTGACTTATTTCAAGAGAAGTCACATTGTCTCGACGTAAAAAATTGCTACTTGCATACACGTTGTAGACAACATTTGAATGGTATTTACAGCTCTATGTATTCTCTTAAGTCTACAAAAAGACAAGTAATTATCTACCAAAGATGTGTTTAAAGCTGAAAGTCCATACCACGCGTTATATGCGCTGCGCGTTTTAAGCATTTCAAACTTGCTACGCATTCTACACCTTTTCTAAACTCAAGCTACATGCAACGCTTTTCATGCGATAAGTTTTTTTTCGTGTTTGAATTATTTTTTCAATCAAAACATTTTTTTGACACAAAAACATAAAGTAACAATCTATTTTTGGCAATAACTTTGAAAAAAAAAAATGAATTGCGATCTGCGGCTATCAAAAACAACTGACAGTTTTTATAACGCTTGTGACGCGTGCAAAAGTATAAAGTAAAGCTACTTTTGGCGTCATACGCTTTGTGCTGTCTAACCTCTCACATAAAATTACATTGTTTCTGCTTTTTTGACAGACGCTTAGAACGCGTTATGGACTTTTAGCGTAATGCTTAACTGTGCAACCCGAATTAGCGCGTCAAGCGTACGAGTAATTTATCTGTCAAAACTCCTCATGCATTTACAAGATGTATAAGACCAACCTAAATAGTGCGTCGTCATCGCTTTGCAATTGGAAAATCCAATTTTGACAGAGTGTTAGAGAGAAAGCTTTATTGCCTCTCAGTAAAGTTCTCTTCACAACAAATGTTATTCATTTTTTGCGGCCACTAGTAATCACACTTTCGGTGCTTTCAGACTAATTTAGCGACTTTATCACTTTTTATTATTCCTATTTAATGATTTTTATTAAACAAGCTTATTGGGCAACACTGTTCATGGCACAGCGTTAACGCTTTTATTTAAGTTACGTTGCGCTTTACGCCCGAATTTAGGTTGCACTGTAAATGTGTAAAAATGTTTCTTAAATTTGTTGCTGTAATTTCTGTTTACTTACCACACATAGAAAGGCTCATATAATTGCACCACAATAACGAAACCAAGCGTCACCAGTATAATACCCAAATTTAGCAGGAGCATTAAACAGCACACACCTTTAACATTCGGACAGAAAGGATTTGGGGCTGACATTGTTTCAATTTTGGCCCCACGTTTTGTAGTGCTGCGGGCACTGCGACCAGTCTTTGCAGTACTCGCTACCGAATAAACACTGCGCGGCGCTCGAGAGGGAGGGCGGTGACTATAGCGGCTTAAAAAAATACACATAAACAATATACATACATATATAATTGCAAAGAAAATATTTTATACCTTATTTCCGATGGAGCTTTGTAAGCAGCACTTGTTACATAAATATCACTGCCCGCATCTCCACCGTGATCATAACTTAAGGCAGATGGCGCCCTAGGAGGCAGGCGTGTTGGTGGCGGTCCGTTTAGCGAACGGGGGCCACCACTATCGACCACAGACTGATTGTAAAGACCATTCGAGGTACCATTCGAGTGACCATTTATACGGGTTTTTCGTGACGAATGATAGTGACCCTGCGGTGAAGTACGTTCGTGGGCTATCGTGTACTCAGACATTGTACGCTCCGAGGGCGCACGATGAGATTCTTCGCCATCAGTAGAATAACCTCGATTCGAATGAACATAAGGTGGATCAGGTGTTAATCGGCCATGTGTAGCCACATAGTGACCACCCTTTATTCTGAACATCAAATTGATTTTAACAATTATTTATTTATGTTGCACAAAATTTCTTGAAAATATAAAACTTACTTTTTTACGCGTCTTTCGTGCATGATTTTATTTTTCTCAACAATTCCAGCTAATAGTTTTATACAGTCGTTCAGGTCCAAATTTAGTACTCTCAACAGAAAATTTTCATGAGTTGCTTGCCGTTAAATCATTTTATAGTTTCTGTAAAAAGCAAAAATAAGTTTATTAAACAGACAATTTTTTTTTTGTTGCTGAACATTGAAATAGTTCATAGTTATTTATGATTTTAATTGCATATAAATGTATGTTTCTCTATCAGAGATCTGTATCTCGCTTCTGTAATGCTAGTGAGAAGTTATTACACCAATACTAGACGTGTTTTTATTGTAATATTTCCATTATAGGATTTTTACACTGATCAACATCTACCATCATTTTACGAAATTTTTAACATCTTCCCATAAGAAATACTCGTACATTGTTTTATAACTCAACATTTTTCAACATCTTGATAAAATTTTCCTATCTCATTTTATTCAATTTAACATCTTTCGATTATTTCAGCAATTTCACGGCAATTATTCTTCTAAGCATCTATTCTGCTAATTCTTTAGTTATATCAGATGAAATTTTCTGCCATTCATGCGTTATGGCAGATTTCAGCATATCCTTATTGCTAATTCTCCTTGTTACGGTCCAAATGTTGTCACAAATGTTAAATTCGAATTAAATCCAGTGGTTGGAGAGGAAGTGGGGACAGAAGCCATTCTTTTACTATAAGCTATGTGTATTTTGGGTTCTTCTCCTGTTGATTTAAGATCTTTCCAACCACTATTTCTCCACACTGGCTGGCACTTTGTTTTAAAAAATGTTCAGGTAGTCCTTCTTATTCATTATACTTTCAATTAAAACCAAATTGCTTACCGCCATACACCCCCACACAATCACCCAACCCTCTCCACGCTTAACCGTGGTTATTAAATTTTGGTCAGCACTTTCATTATTTTTTGTTCGCCATACTTTAACTGGTCTTTTCTAGGCAAACACCTCAAATTTATCTTCAATGTAATGTTCAAGTCAGAAAAGTAGCAACTTGTGTGGTCCAACACGATAGCATTTATTTTAGCTGTATTTAAAATTAGGGCATTAAAAGCTGTCCAGTTTAGGATGCAGTCGAGACCATTTTACACTCCTTTTACTAAAATACAGAAAATGAAAATTTCCGATATTGATCCATATACACCCGAAACATTACCTAAGCAGAATTTTCCATTAAAAATAATTTGCAAAAAATACTTTTAATACTTTTTTTATTGGACCAGTACTCAGGGGATGACCCCTACATATGCAGTGCATTGTACCAGAACTAGGAAAATAGGTTGTGAGGAGGGGGAAAGAGGGAGTAGTGTTTGTGAACATTTGGCTTGAACTTTCCAATGCTATAACAGATAGGAAACACGTCTGCGGGCAACTTATTCCACAGACGAAGCGTACGGCTGAAAAACGAATTCTCTCTGTAATGCGTAGTGCGATTCCCCGGGCAATCGACCACAAATGGATGGACGATGAGCGAGTGCTACGTAAAAATGTGCGAGTTTCGGGAACAAGATCCCTAATCTCGTCAGAGCAAAATCCATTGTAGTTACGATAGAACAGAGCACCCCACACTGCGTCGATGCTCCAGTGAGTCAATAGACTCACCCTACTGTCACCGATGAGCTTCTTCACCCTCTCCTGCACACGGTCGAGTAACCCCAAAATAGACTTTGAGGCACCGGCCCAAACATGAGAGTTGTATTCCATTTTTGGTCGAATGTAGGTGGTATAAATAGTAAGGAGGTCGGATGGAGTGAAGTACATCTTACACCGTTTCAAAAAACCAAGGCGCTTGAATGCTTCTTTGGCGACATGAAAAATGTGTTCAGTCCAGCGAACATCACACTGTATCTTCATTCCAAGAGCATCTGATTCCTCAATATTTATACCATCGATGCGTACAGATGAAGCAGCATTTGTGGTCGTTTGTTTGTGTGTTAATAGGCAACATTGGGTCTTACGAGCGTTAAAGGTGACCCTGTTTTTACGACCCCATTCGGAGATTAATAGAAGATCGCTATTCAGCGAATCATTCATATTTAGTCTCTTGGCAGTGATCTCTGATAGGCTGGGCCTATAACTAAAAGAGTACGAGTGACAAATGCTGCTGTCATCCGTGAAGGAGTGGATAGGGTTGGAAGTTTGATAGAGAAGGTCGTTGAGGAAAATAAGAAATAGAGTAGAAGAAAGAACGGAGCCTTGCGGTACTCCTGAATTAATCTTGAACTCGTTTGATGAGACCCCATCTATAACAACCAGTATAGTGCGGTCTCTGAGAAAGCTCGCTATAAACCGAGAGAAGTAATCACCGACACCAAAAGCAGTGAGTTTTGCCAGTAGCGCACCATGCCACACTCTGTCAAACGCTTTTTAAATATTCAGCGCCACCACCTTACTTTCGCCGAAATGATGGATTGAGTGGCACCATTTCTCTGACAGATATGCCATAAGATCGCCAGTAGAACGACCCTTGCGAAATCCATATTGGTGGTCACAAAGTAATTTGTATGACTCTAGATATTTCATAAGGTGATAGTTGACCATACTTTCCATCACTTTGGAAAGCGCAGAGCAAATTGCAATTGGGCGGTAATTTTCGGGGTTGTTTGCCTCACCCTATTTTGGGGATTGGCGTTACATTAGCAACCTTCCAACACGATGGAAACTTACTTATAATAATAAATTTATTTATTAATGCTTAATTTTCAAAAAAAAAACTTTGGCGATTTTTCACATTGAATTTGCGAAAATGCACAAACTAAATCTGACAACGCTGCATGGAAGTATTCTTAAGGCACCGGAAAAAGAATGTGGTTAAATTAAATTTTCAACATAAATATTAATGGTGTAAACAAAAATTGGAAGGATGTATTTTACTAAAACAAATAATGTCTTAACGAGATGAGGATCATAGTTGAGTTTCTTTGTTCCGGGGCTTGCAAAGTTCTTACTTTTTTTAAGCAGCAAATTAAATTACCGCGAAATATTATATAAATTAGTAAGAGATAAAAACAAATTCATTCAAGCCATTCCTGAGCACAATATTCGTAACATTTAAATTATACTTTACACTTGAGACCAAAAGGTTCGTCAATGAAGGCGAAAGTTTTCTAAGCATTTGATTTTTTTTTCCCAGTGTAAACATCTATTCAACAACACTTATAGTTTTTTCAAACTCTCATCGTTTCTATCAAAATCCTTTTTATTTATGTTGCTATTATTAAAAGTATATTATGCTTTTTATAAACTTTTGTTAACAGCTTTAAAGAAAAATAGATAAAATATTAAAAATCTACAAAAAAAGTACTTGAATCCTCTTTAAGGAGGCATATTTAATAAAAGAGTTCTAATGCGAATTGCAGGAAACTTACAAACAGTTTTTATTTAAATGAATGATTTTTTATGGAAAAGCAAATTAGGAAGTACATTATTTACTAATAAAGAATAAAGGAAGTATTAGGTGTATAACTTTGCTTCCGCCGTTTTGCAATATGTGGCTGTAGCGGTAAGTGGTAGTCGAAATAAATAGCTCATGGATGTCATATAGTAAGCTTAGGTATTTGTAAATATTAGTCGATTTTTGTTTGCATCATAAAGTTATATTCGATTAAACATGTCAGCTTAAGAGAGGTGTTAATTTTCTTCTTCTTTGAAGAAATCAGCGGAAGAGGCTCATCGAATGCTCTCAAATAGCTATGTTGAGGCCGCTATTAGTGAAAGAATGCACTGAGAGTGGTTTCAACGCTTCAAGAAAGCTGACTAGCATGGCGATTGAAGAGAAAAGGTTTTCGAAGATGCAGAATTGGAGGCATTACTTCATAAATACTATTGTCAAAGAAATGCGTATTGACTCCGAGGATGTGTGGAGAAGCTGAATTTAGGAATTCCAAAAAACCTTGGAACACCTTCCCTAATCGCTCCAGAACAGGTGTTTCATATTCGGTGCGCGGGGACCAAGTCCGGTGAATACAGTGGTTGAGGCATGATAACGGTTTTGTTTTCGGCCAAAACCTCACGCACAAGCATCGATGAGTGAGCTGGTGCGTTATTATAGTGCAAAATCCATGATTGTTTTTTCCACAATTCTGTGCATTTCTGAGGAATTGCTTCCCGCAGACGGCGCATAACTTCAAGGCAGTGTTCCTTATTGGCCGTATGACCTAGTGGTAAGACTTCATGATGCACCACGCCATTGTAGTCGAAGAAAACAGTGCGCAAAGCCTTCACATTTGACCGAACTTGACGTGCTTTTTCCGGTCTGGGCTCTTCTGGACGGTTCCATTGGGATGATTTGGCTTTGCTTTTAATGTCATAGCCATACACCCATGATTCGTAGCCAGTTGTGACCTATTTGCGGAAATCTGGATCGTCGTTGACGATGTTGTTGAATAGCTCCTGCGGCATGGTTTTGCTCAAAATTTAGTAAAAAATCGAAGAGCGCACCAAAACACGACTAACATTTTTATCTGTCAAAAACAAGCTGGCAATCGAAATGGCTGATATTGCCAACATTACGAGTATAACAGACATGTGTACCAACATAACAGAAAATAGGGCGAACATCAAATATACGTAACTCACGAAATTCATAAATAACTGCTATTTTTATTTTATTTACGTGACTATTGTGAAGGGTATTTTATATCAGCCCAGCCGAATACACTACACTCTTACTTGTTGATAGATCCGTTGTTATAAGGATCCATTGTACATGGAGTCAAATTCCAAGCGCTCTTAAGCTCTTCCCGTATTCTTCTTCAATTTATAAGAACAAATTGTTGGATTATTTGAACCGTGGGGGAGGGGGTGGGTGCGGAATTTTTATTTGGTCTGTTTTTTGTATTATTGTTATGCGTTACAATATACATATTCCATCTTCTTTGCTAATGGGCGCATGGCAGCGCTGTCAACTTTGAAATTTCAAAACGCACCAAAATGGAGAGAAAAGCGCGTTATTGCAACAAAAACTCACTAAATTTTTAATTTTTTTCCTTTAATTTTTAAAAACCTATTTTATATTTTGAGAAGTACAAGACTTTTATACTAAAAACACGATAATAAAACAGCCCTTTAAGCGACTATTATACAATCAAACTGGATCTGATAGCACCGCCTAAGGGCATACCATCGAATTCGTGACAATAGTTAGAATTCGTGTTTGTCAAACTTGACCTCTGGTGCGTCTCAGCTGTTACTTTTACTGCCTACTTCACTGACACAAAAATACAGCTTCTTAACGTCGTCAGTTATTACTGTCGAATTTACGATAATCGGATCATTAAAAGTTACAGAATCACACTACAAGCTTTCAAATTCGATTAATAGCAATTCTATCATGCACAGTGTACGTTTCGTTTATGTTTTCGTGTGGATATCTTTAAAAGAATTTATTGAAATATACGAAAATTTGCCGGAATTATAACAAATAAAAGGATGAATAAAATTTTATAATTTAATTAACAATTTGTTAATTTCTTAATTACCAAAACCGTAAGAAATTTACGAGCTATCATAAATACGAACTTCACTGTTCAGAGACTGCATTTATTGTAGTATTTGACAAACTTGGCTTGATCGTTTAATATCAAAACACCCTCTAACAGCAGCAAATTTTATAAAACGAAATGTTTCCTTTTCTTTCGAGAGTGTGTATAATATACAACAGCAAGATTGTCTCACTTTGTATATATAACATTCCATGCAAAATAAATCATAAACATTTTGGACACTTAATTAAACTTTTTTCTTAGATTGAAATAAAAAGTTGAATTTGATTTTGTGCCACCGAAATTTAAAAAACGCACCGAAAATTGAAAAAATGCGCACCGACTAAATTATTTTTCGTATAAAAAATTTTAAAAAGCACCAAAAACGGTGCGAAACGCGCCAAGTTGACAACGCTGGCAAATGGTATAATTATATTACTTAAGGCCCATTTAGCCGACCGTAGAAATTGCAACTGTAACGTAAATGTAAATGGTAAATGTAGTGGCACTTATAGAACACTTAAAACTGTATCAACTGTTTCAAAAAAAAAAAAAAAAAAAAAAAATAAACAAAAGTACATGTGAAGAAAAAGTGTTCTGTTTTTCATTTTTATGTTATTGTGGGTTAAAGAAAATAATTAATTTTTCATCGTCCATATCATTATATCAAATAAATTACAAAAATAAAATAAAAGCAATACAGCTGTTCATAGCAGTGATGAGAGTACATAGTATTCAGTACATATACAAAAAGTACGAAAATTGTTCAAATGGTACCTAAAATTTCAAAATTGTTTTTCTTCTTGTATGTCGACATTTCATACGACCTCCAGTTGGGAAACATTAAAAAGAAGCTGTTTATAATTTTTTGATTGGTACCAATGTTAGAAGCTAATATAGCGAATAAAACTCAAGTGTTTGAATTTTTGTTCTCTGCTTTTTGATACTACCCAAAAAAACAAATAAAACCCAATTGATTATAATATATAACAATATTAATATATAACAATACTAAGATAGTAGTTATGTATATGTAATTATTAGTTTATTATACTTAAAAAATATTAAAAAATTTTTATTATTACATTTTCATTTCATCACAGACCCAAATTTAATACTGTATTGTTTTCTTACATTTATATCAGCATAAATAACTCTATATTATGAACCAATTATTTTATTATTATTATTATTATTTTTTTTTTTTTTTTTTGTTAAGTGTTTTTATTTATTGAATCTTCAAAATGAACTAACAATATGTATTCAAATCTTAATACTAAATACAAAAATAAAAGAATTAATAAAAAAAATAAAATGTGCTTTTTACTTACGTCCAGCCAATGCTAGACAAAAAGTTCTATTATGCGGGAGCAATATCGGTAGAATCACCTATTGAACGTTCTGATGGTGGCAACGGTATCCCTTCTTCTCAACCGACTGTGGCCGCGAAAATTAAGTATATTACGCGCAAGAGGGTTTGGATGAAGTTCCACTTTACTGACATACCTTGTCGCGTACTTAGAAAACTCCTCTTTTACCAGCGGAACACTCAGATCTTTATGAATTCGTGAAGTAATCCTTCGAAGAATTTTGTTTTGTCGCCTTTGGATTTTTTCAATGTTTGACGCTGAGGCGGTGCCCCATAACTGAATTTAGTAGCCCCATTTAGGCTTTAGTATTGCGTTGTATAACAAAAGTTTGCAATCTAATTTCAATGTAGAATTTCTGCCCATAAGCCAATTTAGCTGCGCTGCTTTTAGTTTTAACTGAGTGACCTTTGCTTCAATGTGAGACTTCCACGTTAGCCTACGGAACCAATTATGAAAAACCATTTTGTCGTTGCAAGATTGTATTTGAGGAATATATTTTGGAAATCGGGCTAATAAATCTTGGGGTTACAAATAATGTGAAAGTTGCAAAAATTCTGCGGAGTGTATAAATGTGTGTGTATATTTATTTTGTGTATTTTACAGAAAAATATAAATATATTATGTGTGTATACAAATTTAACTACTTAAACAGTTCAATTATCAAATAAACAAAAAAAATACTAAAAGAGGGCTTTTGTGCCACTCTCCCATTCACAATAATATATACCATCACTGACTACATTTGTCACGTAAATACGTAATGAAATTCTATTTTCCAAAGGTTGAGACGTTACGGTTACATTTCATTACAGTCAGATAATAGCGCAAAATCTAGTAGATTTGAATTGAAATCTACAACGAAATCTAAATCGTTTACACCACCGTTTTTTGACATCTAACAAGATTTCATTTGCTCAAAAATAATTTATGCATGCGGGTTTGACAATACAATATTATCAGAGACTGAATACACCAGCATTAAAGTGTATATTTTTTGTGCCCAGAGACTGCATACACCACATTATTGTGCAATTTTTGTTGCAGCGTAGTATTTTTAAGTACTGTTTTGCAAGAAATCATAGTTGCATCGCGTAGTACTAAGTAGATTTCAGGAGATTTCGTCGAAATCTACTCATAAAGTAGATTACATTTTGTATGGGAAATCTTCTCAAAATCTACTAGATTTTGGCTTGAAATCTCGAATGAGCAGATTTCGCTTTGGTGTAAATAGTCTATAAGCATTTTCATGGTTTCTCGCATAACAAAAACGATCAGCTGTTCCGACTACATTTACGGTCGGCTAAATGGGCCTTTAGTGTCCACACCTGCGATAATATCTGAGATGATAACGTCAAATTGATAAAATTACCAACAAAGTGCAGTTACCCCGAGTAGCTAGAAGACTCGTCCTTTTTATTTTTAATGCTATTTTACGTCTCGAGTATTTTCCTACTGAGTGAAAGGTGTTTGTCATTACTATGATACCCAAACCAGGAAAGGATCCTACAAAAGTTGAGTCATATAGGCCGATAAGTCTATTGCCGACAATTTCAAAACTGTTCGAGAAATTGCTAATGACGAGGTTGACCCCAATCTTGAATGAAGTAGGATGTATTCCTAACCATCAATTCGGTTTTAGGGCTAAGCATAGCACCATAGAACAGACACACAGGCTGGTGAATGTTGTCAGAAAGGCGTTCGAAGGAAAAATATTGCTCAGATCTATTTAATGACGTTTCCAAAGTATGGCACGATGGCTTAACGCATAAAATAAAGTTAAACTTTACTTGCAAATACTCACAAGCTGTTACAGAGCTACTTATATGACCGGGAATTCGTCATTCATCATTTCAAAAGCTTTGGTCGAAGCTGTAGTTCCCTAGGGTAGCATATTGGATTTGATGTATGCTTCAGACATGCCAACAAGCAGCAAAATTCACACTAACTTTTGCAGATGATACAGCATTCATCAGTGTCCATGAAGACCATAAATTAGCATCACGAAAATTGCAAGAACATATTTTTATATTGGAGAAAAGGCTGAATCTTTGAAAAATCAAAGTAAATTAATGAAAATGTACTCATGTTACATTCACACGGCGTAGAAAGCCCTGTTCGGCTATTAAAATCAACAAACAACTTGTTCTGCAACACAGTGAAGTCAAATACCTTGGTATTCATTTCGACCGTAGGCTCACGTGGAAGACTCACATTGACGCTAAAGTCACTCAGATGAAATTAAAATCGGTGCAACTAAATTGGCTCATCGGCAGAAATTCTATCTTGAAGTTAGATTGCAAACTTTTGTTGTTAGTTCTTTTAGAAGACACAATAAATAATTGAATTATTAAAAAAAAAAAAAAAAAAAAAAAAACAATCGCAGAGAGACTTCTGTTACGTGTAGACTTCAAATCAGTATTATCGCAGTCTTATAATCTCATGGCAACGATCTTATAATAAGAGCTGTCAAAAAAACGGATGTGTATGTGTTTGTTTACAAAAAGGCGACATTGCAATTTTACCGATTATTAGTTTTGCAAAATATCTTTAAAAAAACCCTTTTTAAATGGGAACTAATTTGTTTTTTTGTATTAAATATATACTATAAGCAATTAATTTTGTAAAAAATGTGCATATATACGAAATTTATATAAAATTTTATTCATTGATTTTATTCTCGGGTTTCATTGATTTATAAATTCTTATTAGAGCTGCAAAACTATCGATAGTCGGCCCATTCGATATTTTCGATAGTTTTGTTTTTAACTCTCGATATTTTCGATAGTATCGAGTTCTAACATATGTATGTATACGTTAAAGCTGACATTCATAAAGAATATTGCTATTAAACAAAATCAAAAGAAAACCTGTTTAATATTGGTTTTATAAATAAAAAACCTTTCTGAACTTATAATTAATTAAAGATTTATATTCATGAAAAATAAGATATATTACAAATTAATATAAAATACATACACACATATATTTTAAATTCATTTACTTTATGAATACGGTATTGGGGGCTAATCGTACGACTTTTCATTAAACCTCTTAATAAAAAAAATTACAGACTACAACAAATTAAACTTTAATTTTGTTGAAACACAGATTAAAAAAAAAACAAACATAACGAAAAAACAATAACATACATATATTATATTTCTTATTCTATGTGTGTACTTCAGTTCTGAGCCTAACAGCCTGTTTATAGGACACGAGTTAGCACACTCGCGATGAGCCAATTTATAGACGAGTACGTAAGAAATTGGGTTTATAAAACGCGACTTGATTGTGTCGTCCAATAGCATATGTCAAACATTTATTATATTTTTTTGTTGCCATCATGCGAAAAAATAGTATCTGTTTACAATTTTCATAACGAAACATTTTTTTTCAATCTAAAAAACGGCAATCCTATTCTAGGCACAGTTGACAAACATACATACATACGCATGTATGTATAAGTAAATAAATAACACAAAATACATATTTTGTGGAAAGGTTTTTTTATGGCGATCTAATTGGAAAAAAACAAATAAACAAACAAAAATTGCTGCAAGTTTTATATTGTATATGTGTATGTTTTATTATGTATGTATTAATGTATACAAAACATTTGTATGCAACGAAAAAACGATTTCAGTTCATATCTCCAGAAGTTTGAGAGATTCTTAGATCGTTCTGTTGCAATTTTCCTTCCTAGTTTTCTATTATTTATGACCACTTATAAACTATTTTTATTATAATTTCTTACGGTCTTATTTATAAAACTTTTTCATGTTTATTAAGCTGTTATTACACAAATTTTCTATAGAAATCAGTGCAATAACAGCTTAATAAACATTTTTTTTTTTTTTTTTTTTTTTTTTTAGCTTTTATTTATTTATTGAATCTTCACAATGTGAACTAACAATAAGTATTCAAATCTTAATACTAAATACAATAAATTAACTAAGTCCAGCCAATGCTAGACAAAAAGTTTTATTTTGCGCTAATTATATCGGTAGAATCACCTACTTAACGCTCTGATGGTGGCAACGGTATCCCTTCTTCTCAACCGAGTGTGACCGCTAAAATTAAGTATGTTTCGTGCGAGAGGGTTTGGGTGAAGTTCCAATTTGCTGACATACCATGTCGCATGCTCTGAAAACTCATCTTTTACCAGTGGAACACACAGATCCTTGTGAATTCGGGAGTTTTTTACTTACCATGGAGCTGCAGTAATTGTTCGAAGAATTTTGTTTTGTCGCCTTTGAATTTTTTCAATATTTGACGCTGAGGCGGTGCCCCATAATTGAATTCCGTAGCGCCATATAGGCTTTAGTATTGCGTTGTATAACAAAAGTTTGCAATCTAATTTCAATGTAGAATTTCTGCCCATAAGCCAATTTAATTGCGCTGCTTTTAATTTTAGCTGAGTGACTTTCGCGTCAATGTGAGTCTTCCACGTTAACCTACGGTCGAGATGAATACCAAGGTACTTGACTTCACTTTGCTGCGGAATAGGTAAATTGTTAGTTTGGATAGCTGAACATGTTTGTCTACGCAGTGTGAATGTAACGTGAGTACACTTTTGTTCATTAACTTTAATTTTCCAAAGTTTTAACCACATCTCTAATATTGAAATATACTCCTGCAAATTTCGCGAAGCTACTTGATGGTTTTCATGTACGCTGTAGAATGCTGTGTCATCTGCAAAAGTTGAGGTGTGAATACTAGATCTGGTTGGCATGTCAGAAGTGTAAATTAAATATAAAGTGGGTCCCAGAATGCTACCTTGGGGAACTCCTGCCTCGATTGGCTGAGTTGGGCTTATAAAGTCGTCTTCTCTGATAACAAACTTCCGGCCGCATAAATAGCTTTCCAGAAGCTTATGAGTGTTTGCAGGCAAGTTCAACTTTATTTTGTGGAATAATCCCTCGTGCCACACTTTATCAAAAGCTTGGGAAACATCAATAAATAGAGCTGAGCAATACTTTTTATCCTCAAAAGTCTTTCTTATAACATTAACTAGTCTATGCGTTTGTTCAATGGTGCTGTGTTTAGCCCGAAAACCAAATTGATGATCAGGGATACATCCTACATCATTCAATATTGGAGTCAACTTCGCCATTAACAATTTTTCGAAAAGTTTTGAAATTGTTGGCAGTAGACTTATTGGTCTATATGACTCTACTTTAGTGGGATCCTTCCCTGGCTTGGGTATCATAGTAACCATAGACACCTTCCACTCTGCAGGATAGTATTCTAGGCGCAAAATAGCGTTAAAAATGAAAAGAAGAATTCTTCTAGCAACACGATTTAACTGTACAAGCATTTTGCCAGTAATTTTGTCAAAACCTGGAGCTTTTTTTGAGTTTACTTTATTTATAACGTTTTCGACATCTTGAAAACTAAGTCTCAAAGGCACAGGCGGTCTAACAGCATATGGCGGAAATTCAGCAACATCATCCACTATATCATTTGCAGTAAAAACGTTTTTCAAATGATTAACATACACCATCCCTTTTTCAGAATCACTTCTTGCCCAGTCGCCAGATGAAGTTCGCAAAGGTGGCTTACCTATTACGGGTCTTTTCAGACCTTTTGTCGCTTTCCATAAAGAATAGTCGGTTTGCGGGCTACCATCAAGACCTTCTAGATAATTTTTGAGGGAAGCCATTCTTTGGATTTCAAGCAGATTTCTTAATTGATTTATGCACTCCCGTAGCCTGCTTTTAAGCTGGGGAGACCTTCGAAGTTGCCACTCTCTTCTAACTCTTCTTTTTTCTGACAGAAGTTGCTCTATTTCAGACGAATACGTTCTATTGCTCACATTTCTGGATCTTGTATGGCTAGTGGTAGCATGTTGTACGGCCAGTTTAAGGTCTTCAGAAAAATCTTTAATTGATATATCAACATCCTCAGGGGTTCTCAAGGCAATATTTTCTGTACAATGAGTACTCAAATATTTCTTATATTTTAGCCAATTAACTCTAGTTATGGCGAACGTCAAGTCACTAAACGGGGAGCCAACCTCCTGGGGGAACGAAACGGATATTATAGTGGGTGAGTGGTCCGATGACAAATCTAATGAAGACTCTACTTGCATCCCTTCTAAAGGAAAATTTTTTGCAACTCCAAAATCTATAACATCTGGGATCTTTCGTCAGTCTGAGGGCCAATAAGTGGGATGTCCGCTTGAAATCACATCTAAGCCCAGTTTGGAAACTGTTTCGAAAAGCACACGGCCTTTCGGAGAAATTAAACGTGATCCCCAAAAAGTGTGCTTGGCGTTATAGTCACCAGCCGCTAAAAATCGAGGCCCAAGTGTGTTGAAAAAATGTGAGTACTGATTTTCTGTTATTGAAAATCGGGGCGGTGAGTAAATTGATGATATAACTATTTTTCCATTAAGATGTTCAATGCATATATTTGTTGCTTGGAGATACTCCTCACGTGTCTCATGTAGAAAATAGTGCTTAACTCTATTTTTTATTAGAATTGCTGAGCCTCCACAAGACCTTCCACGTGGATCTTTAGTGTCGTACAGTGTGTAGCCATTAATTTTGAAATAACTGTTGCTTGTCAAGTGAGTTTCAGCAATCAGCATTATGTCGATTTGTTTTTCCATAAGGAAGTGCTCAAGTTCATTTTTGTGTTGGCGGATGCCGTTTGCGTTCCAGAAACATATTTTTAACCAATTCATTTTGTTAAAATTGCCTGCAAAATAGTGGATTGCATTTTCAGCATTTCCTGCATCATTTTCGTCATAGAAACCGTAAATGTGTTTATGGATCGAACAAGAGTCTGCAGAGTTGCCTCAAGATTGTTAAAATTTTGATCGGAATTTTGGGGCTTGGTCTCCTGAGTCAAGTTTTGTGTATCGGTTTTGACCACATTGGCATATGAAACTTGTTTGGGGGTTTGCATTATTATATTGCTTGTTGACTGGCCTACCTGGGGAAAATTGTTTGCAGAAATGATGTTTGACTGCTGGGGTTGCTTAAAGGTAATTGATGGCTTATTTATCATTGACTGCTTAAAGTGGATATAGACAGGGCAGCCCCTGTAATTTGCAGTATGGTTGCCTCCACAGTTACTGCATTTTTTAGCACTTGAATCAGTTTTTGGCTTCTTGCACTGTGATGTGCCGTGCAGTTCACCACACACAACGCAAACTGCGGGCAACTTACAATAGGCCTTAGTATGACCGAATTTCTGGCAGTTTAGGCATTGAATGGGCCCTAAACGCTTGTGCGGCTCCTCAACGGTAACCCTGCGATGAAGAAGAAATTTGAGATTATAGATTGGGTGAGTTTCATTCTTTTTGAGAATAACATCCCCTGGTTCCAGTTCAACCCTAAACATAGGTTGAGGCATCTTTTCACGGTTCCGCATATTTACCACATTTTTTATTTTAAAGCCTTTATCTAGCAGTGCAGTCTTAACCTCATCCGTGTCTACATAAGGGTCAATACCTTTTATAACAACCTGAAGGCCTTTAGCACTTTTAAGTTGATAAGTATAAAAAGATCTTTTTTCTTTTTCCAGAGCGGCAGAAAGTTTTCGGTAATCATTTTCGCAGTTGACTTGAATTTTTGTTTCACTTATTTGTCCGTGCTTCACTGATGTTACGTTAAAGGTGTCTTTACCAATTGCCGTAATAAGTGCTTTTACCAGCTCATTAGATGTAGGTTCTCTCAAGTATATTGGTGGCGGTTTAAATGTTTTTTTTGATGAAGTTGGCTCGTCAGTCTGAAGGATAGCAAACCTATTACTATCCGTAGCCGTAGTCCTATTATCATCTTTGGAAATTTTCGGATTTGATGATATTTGAGCGGATTTGGGGCTTCGCTTAGGTTTAACCACGGTTACATACCTGTCCATGCCTACTTGTGTTTTCGGCTTATCTGCAATTACTGAACTGGTGGATGGTTGGTCTTCTGTTGTAACAGCAAAGTTTGGCGAACACGACCGCGTGCGTTTTTTATCTCTTAGAGACAGGAGATTATCCAATGACTTTTTTAAAGATTCTTCCTCAGAAATCCAGAGGTTTTTTCTAGTGGAGCTAAGCTCCCTCTCAGAATTGCATCTACTAGGTGCACTCATGCAATTTTTAATAAACATGATAAAATTTTTATAAATAATACCCTTATTATTTATAACATCATTTCCCATTGACGAGCATGTTTCTTCATTCGCCGATTTTGACATTTATGGTGAGACGACTCGCGTCTTACAAACCAAAATAAATTGACAGATGTTACGTTTTTTAATACTAATCGTCAATAGTCGCGGTTTGTAAACCAAAACCAGAAAAAACTTACAAAGTTAGCGCTTTTTATCGACGAGTCGTGTCTTATAAACAGGCTGTAAGACTTAGCTTAGGCAATTATATTTTATTTATATATTTTGTTTGTCATTAGTTAGACTATTGATTATTTTGAAAAAAGTAAACCAATACAAGTAATGTGCATAACAAAATTTTTTCAAAAATATGTTTGGAGAGCTTGGTTTATAGTTAACTTACTAAATAGAATGAAATCAATCATTCATTCACTTATGTGTTTATATAATTACAAAATGAAAGGTTCCAAACTTCCGAGAACCCCTTACGAGCTGTTTTTGATTCGCGGCTGTTTTCAACATATATAACAGCAATTTGTAGCATGCAACTTTAATAATGCACTTTATTTACCATTGAGCCTTTCCAGAAACTTCTTCATAACAATAAAACAAGCTTTACAGAACCGATTAATATTAAAATACTAATCAACAGCTTTTAAGAAGAAAGATTATTGCCAAAGACTTACAATTTTTAAAAAAATGTATGAAAATCAAATGTAGTGTTACCGGTTATTTATTAAAAGAAATCAAAGACGTTAGTATATTTTTAAGTTTTAAGTCGGCGATAAAATTTTTTATGATCAATAACCCACAGTACAAACAACGCTTTTGTTTTGCAAATAATATATAATTTCTTTCGATAGTATCACTATCGGATAAAAACTATCGATAGTGAACTAAAAATAAAACTATCGATACTATCGATATTTTTGCAGCCCTAATTCTTATAAGATTAACAACAATACGTATACTCCTTGTTAGATATGAAGATGGACATAGAGAAATTCACTCTCTTATTCTGCCGACGTTTTCTCAGTTATTATGTCAGAGTTAATCGCAGTTGTAGACACTAGGTTATAATTGCATTATTGTGCAGTTTATTTCTTGTGGTATTTGTGGCAGGGGAGCTTCCTTTATAAATTATAATTTTATAAATTATTTCTTTTCTTCTTTTATTTGTTCTATACTTTAGATAACATAGAAATTTTGCTTACAGTTAATGTATAATTGGCCATGAATACTTTCTTCGTATTGGAGTTAAGTAAATAAATAAATAACACTTTCAACAAAAATTTTTGTGAAAAAAGTCAATAAACTTTTTGTTAAAAAAAGTATTTTCTTCCGCAAAATATTTTGGCTGTTTCAATGAAAGTGTTCTTTGATATTTACTCTGAAAGCAATCAATTACACATGCAATGACTTATAGCTTTCAAGTATAGACTTGATGAGTTCACTTAATTCATTTCCTTAGCTGAAACGAATGCATTCGGAAAGGTTCATTTTATAAGAATTCCCATATGTACTCGTACATATGAAAGTTTGAAATATGTATATAAACATAAGAAATTCATTTAAAGTTATCAATTCGTTGCTTCATAGATTGATTCAACAAACAAACAAATTGTAATTTTACTGCTGTGATATCTGGAAAATTATTAAATTGAATTATTAATATCTCTGTTTCTAAATAAATACCATTTGTGTCCTTTGATATGCAAAATAATCCAATTAGTTTGGATTTTATGCTCTTGCACGTTTGTACAATAAGAAATAGTAAAACCATAAAACATGAAAGATAAAGATATCGATAAAAAATATTACAACTACACAGATACAATATTTATTATGCAATTGACAAGTTACAAGATACGACTACATATTGGTAATTTTATCCTTTTATTTTCTTCTCTACTATTGCTGCCACATTCCACATTTTGTTTTAGAGTATTTGTTGGTGTCATCTTCTATTCTTTTTGTTCGTTTTTTTTTTGTTTGTATTCGAATGCAACCATAAATTACTGATGGCAAATTGACGATAAAGTAGAAGATCATATTTACCGCACCAATCAACAACATGCCAAAAGATACAATATCAATGAGTTCAGATACTCAGTAATAATGTTATGGAATTTGTATACAGATTAATTCGAAGACCAAGTTAAAGTTATTATGAATGTACATGAGCAAATACGAGATAAATTTGGTCATCTAAATAATGATTGTTTAAAAGGGGTCAAATTACATTTAATTTGATATTCTCATGTTCCGCAAATATTTAATCGAGAAAATTCTATTTTAAGCAAATATTTAGTTAAACACTAGGGTGGTACTGTTTTCCAAAGGGGAAAAACTAGTAAACAAAGAGGAAAAAAATTTGTCTCCTAAACAGAAAAACTAAACACAAATTAGCTGAAACGGTGTCCCTAAGTTGGCAATACTTTTTTTTAACTGGCGGCCATTTTGTCAGCTGTTAAGTAATTTCTATTTAGTTGGTTTAGCATTTATTTATTTATTTACATAATTTAGCAATGGAAATACAATATTTTTACAGCCTAACAACAATTTAATCAAATAATACATGAAATAAATCCTTTTATCTAGTAGTAACTTAAATTCATTAATAGAAAGAGAAAACTCAATACTAATAATATTTGTTTAAGCGTTTTTTTTATTGAATATTCAAAATGAACTAACAATAAGTATTCAAATTTTAATGCTAAACATAAAAATAAAAAAAAATATAAATGGGCATATAAAAATAAAAATTTGCTTTTTACTTAAGTCCAGCCAATGCTAGACAAAAAGTTTCATTATGCGGGAGTTATTTCGACAAATCCACCTATTGAGTAATCCGATGGTGGCAAGGGTATCCTTTCTTATCAACCGAATGTGGCCGTCAAAATTAAGTATATTACGCGCAAGACGGTTTGGATGAAGTTCCAGTTTACTGACATACCTTGTCGCATACTTTGAAAATTCATTTTTTACCAGTTGAACGCACAGATCCTTATGAATTCGTGAATTTTTTACGTACTATGGAGCTGCAGTAATCGTTCGAAGAATTTTGTTTTGTGGCCTTTACATTTTTTCAATATTGGACATTTTTTCAATATTATGAGGCGGTGCCCCATAATTGAATTCCGTAGCACCATATAGGTTTTAGAATTGCATTGTACAGCAGAAGTTTGCAATCCAACTTCAATGTCGAGTTTCTGCCCATAACACAGTTTAGTTGCGCTCCTTTTAGTTTCAACTGAGTGACTTTTGTTTCAATGTGAGAATTTCACGTTCGACTACGGTCGATTTGTATACCAAGGTACTTGACTTCATTATGCTGCGGAATAGGTGAGTTGTGGATTTGGATAGGCGGACATGTTTGTTTGCACAGTGTGAATGTGATATGAGTACATTTTGGTTCATTAACTTTGATTTTCCAAAGGTTTAGCAATTTTTCTAATATTGAAATATATTCCTGTAAATTTCGTGAAGCTAATTGGTGGTTTTTATGAATGCTCAAAAATGCTGTGTCGTCTGCAAAGGTTGTAGTGTGGATTTTAAATCAAATATGAAGTAGGTGCCAGTATAATAAAATATTAAACATTTTGCGATCTGTTGCTGGACTACCGGCTGTGCTGGCATGATTGCGGATACTCTGTCTTTGGCTCGCCGATCGGGGGTGGTTCTTGCCGGCCAATCCAGCTCAATGCAACTACAAAAAAACATACCAGCCTAATCAAAAACAATGTGTGAGGCCCGAAAGTGAATGCTGAAAAAGAAAAAAAATCTACTCTACCGAATACTAACCTCACCTTCTCAACTCGCCGCACCGTCACCAAACATTCGGCCGACTGGTGTTGTTGTCGGCCACGCCAGCTCTTCCTCTGAAATCCTGATGGACTTCACCATTATGGTTTCCTGGCGCATTAAAAATTTTGGAGACCATCCCTAATTTGATTCAGTCACACCCTGCCCCTACTCAGCGTCCATTTTCCGGCCAATTATTCCATCCTTATCACGTTATAAAAATTATTTATTGAAATTCATACATTTATACATATTCCAAACTAATAAAAAAAACATTAAATTTCTCCCCTCTAGCCATACAATTTAAGGACACCCACCCGCTATCCTGGACCTGGTCTGTCGGTTGACTTCTCCGGATTTTTGTCACTGTTTCGATGCCTGGCTCTCACTCCCAGATAGTAATTTAGATTGGGCCACTCACTGTCTTTATTATCTTTTATAGATGGGGGGAATCTTGGTGGTGGGCACAAAAATTTACTTTTCTTTTACAGGAGCTTAAAGTTGCACAATTTCACGTTTTCTTCTTACTTATTAGCTTTAACCCTTTCGTTTTATCATTGGCTGCTTCAGGGCTTTTAATAAAACTGTCTCCGCACACAAAAACCCAGCTTCCAAAATTTCCAAAAGTTTTCCTTCATAAGACCAGTTAACCAATAAGTTTTTTTTCTCACACAACTCAATGGTCTTATTGGTTTATTTTAGTTTTAATAAAATATTTTATTTGCGTTTCCGTGATTTTATTTTTCTTTTAACTCCTCACCTTTCAAAAAAAAAAAAAACGTTTATAACAACGCACGACCACCACTCTTCATCATAACTTTTTCAGAAAACTTCCACCACCTTGACTTTTTCCATGCAAAAAGTCACAAAAAAACTTCGTTTTTCTAGTCATCCAACTTATGGCCAGTGTTGCCTACCTACTCTACCTCTTCTGCCACTGTTGTGTCAGCCCACAAAAAAAAAAAAAAAAAAAAAAATACGTTTTCCTACACCGCAAGTTTACACGACACTTGCCTCGATTTGCTGAGTTGGGCCTATTAAATCGCCTTCTCTGATAACAAACTTCCGCCCATATAATACTGATAATATTATTCACATTATTTAAGGCACACAAAGTTCGCAACAAATATTTCAACATGATTAGACTGATGGCTGGTTCTTGAGTCCGATTTTCATAAGCGAATTTTGTTTAGCGATGAAGATCACTTTTGTTTGAAAGCACGTGGAAAAAATATATGGTTGACTCGACAATATTCTAAGGGCAAATTACTATTGTTAAGTTATATGATTGTTGCCGATAATATTATAATTTTATATTTAAATCGTCATTGACATGACTCACTATAGTTTTTTTAAAATAAATTTTATATATAACTATACTACATTCTGCGTCAACATTGTTATAATGGAGAGTAAACATAGCACTAACTGAAGTTACCATATTACTGTCGTACGTAACTGTATTATTATACCAACCAATCTTAATTGTTCATAAATAAACATTCACAATCATAATAACGTCATGAATAGCTTTATACATATAACAATGTTTTTGTCATAATTAACACAATATACATTGTACGAAGTCTGATAAAAAATAGCCGTTATTTTCAAATTTTGTGATTTACGTTCAATTTTCGAATTTTTTCTGTTATGTTGGTACACATACATGTCTGTTATATATGTTGGCAATATCAGCCATTTCGGATTGCCAGTTTGTTTTTGATAGATAAAAAGGTTAGTCGTGTTATTCGAAAAGATGAATCAAAGAGTTTTGTGTAAAAAATGAAATTAAATGCGCAAGGACATTTAAAATGTTGACTGTGGCGTTTGGCGAGCCTTTAATGAGCAAAACACAAGTTCAATTGTGGTATAACCGGTTTAAGGAAGGCCGAGAAGATGTCAATGACGATGCTCGTCCTGGACGCATGAGCATGTCAACAATTAACGAAAACATTGAAACAGTGAAGAAAATGATATTGGATAATCGTCGAATTGCTATCAGAGAGACTGCTAAAGATGTGGCATATCGTTCGGCTGATGCGAAGCAATTTTTACGGATGTTTTCGGCATGAAACGAAGATTGCGAAGATTGTCCCAAAATGGCAAAATTTTAGGCAAAATCAACGTCCCATGGACATCGCTCAGGAGCTGTTGAACACCGTCAACGACGATCCAGAATTATTAAAAAAAGTTCATAACTGGTGACGAATTGAAACCAAAGCCCAATCATCTCAATGGAAGCATTCAGAAGAGCAAAGACCGAAAAAAGCACGTCAAGTTCAGTCAAATGTGAAGGATTTGCTCACTGTTTTCTTCGACTGCAATGGCGTGGTGTATTATCAATTCTTATCACAAGGTCGTACGATCAATAAGGATTACTACCTTGAAGTTATGTGCCATTTGCGCGAAGCAATTCGTCAGAAACGCACAGAGTTGTGGAAAAAACAATAATGGATTTTGCACCATGATATCGCACCAGCTCACACATCGATGCTTGTGCATGAGTTTTTGGCCAAAAATAAAACCGTTATCATATCTCAACCATCGCATTCACCGGACTGAAGGCACCGACGAAAGGAAAGCGTTTTGCTACGAATAAGGAGATAAAATAAAAATCGAAACATGAGTTGTTGGCGGTACCAAAAACATGTTTCCGAAGCGCTGGTGTATTTCGAGTATTGGAAAAAACGCTGGAATAAGTGTATTATTATATCTGAGGGGGAATACTTGAAAGGGGACACAATAGTTATTGATGAATAAAATAACGGTTATTTTTTGATTAGACCTTGTATATAGCACTTGGTGTTATAATAAATTTCTTCAGTAGAATCTAAAGTAGCAGCTAAAACAGTAGGTATTTGTTATATAAATGAGGCACAATATTATGAATGCAAAATACTCGTATGCATTAAAGAGAAAATACTTATTTTTTAATGCATTAATAATACAATTAGTGATTTCTTTTGTACAAAACGTGACTTCTTTTGTACAAATGTACCCGAAAAATCCCTCCAATACCCATTTGCCTGTAAAACGTTCCGATGAGCGAAGGAAAATCGGTTTTCTCTATTTGCTGCTAACAGGAGTGGTATTTTCTTACTGTTTTTGATGAGTCCCCCCGGGAACAGGGTTTGCGGGGTATGAATTTGCAGAACGAGGATCAGCATGACTTGGGTGGTTCCGCTTGCAGTTCAAATCGGGCTGATCATGGTTGAGATGCCTACCTTGGCTGGAACCTTCTGGCTGTGGTTTAAACCTAAAGACACAGGAAGGGGGAGTTAGTATCCCTGATAATAGTTGGTGCATGGCTTTTTTCGGGGGCTAATAACCCCCCGGGGTGCTGTTGTCTTGCAACAGATACCTGTACCGCAAGGAACAAGTGGTGGTAGTTGGACGGGTGAGTTGGTTTAAGGGGTGTTGCTGCTAGTAGGCTTCGGTCTATCAACTCTTCTATTAATTTCTGGGAAATTGAATACTGGAGTGATTAGATGGGCAAGAGGTTGCCCATATGGCTACAAACATATGGCAAGAATTGCTACCTGTGTGTGCTTGGTAAGCCACATGGGGGCGCTGTTGAATCGTGAGTGAATAATTCACTCCGTGGAATTGGTCCATAATCAGATAAGGCCGTAATGGCAGGTGCTGATGTAAATCTTTTTCACTCTCTGTAGAAAATGTGCAGCTAGGTATCTTCTGATATGACTGATTGCAAAGAAGCATTTTCTCCTCATCTTTCTATGATTTAACATTTTTATAATATTAATAGGAATACGTATTAAAGTTAATTATAACGGGTGATCCCCGGTATATTACTCTCTGTAATTCCATTGTAATCCTGGCTGTATACGATATGGCACCGTCTTGTTAATGCCACATGTTAATCAATAACAAATCTTAGTTGCACTAAAAAGTTTTCAATCATATCACGATATTGTTCTCCATTCACAATTACCTTTTCCGTTCTCCATTCACAATTACCTTTGCCGTTTTCATTTTCAAAGAAGTAAGGTAATGATTCCTCCTGTCACTGTTGGATGCAAAATGACTGATGAATAATTTAAAGGTTTTTCATTGCCCAGAATCGAATATTCTGTTTATTTACATATCCATTCAAATGAAAATGTGCCTTGTCACTCATTATGCATGATTTTTATGATTGATTTTGATAAAATGTTTGAACGATTAAAACACGTAGGTTTATCAAATAATTTTTCGTGTCGACTTCACGACTGTCAAATATGAAGTATCACGACTAATGTTTACCAAAATGGCTGCAAAACAAAGTAGTATACCTACCCGTTATTATAATTATAAAGCAAATTTTTTTCTTGGCTGTCACTCACAAAAATACTTCAATTACGTATGAGATTCAAATATTAAAGGCCCGGTTAATAGTGTTAAGAAACCCAGTTTTTTCGAAATTTGAAAAATAGACACTTAAAAAAACCAGTTACGTTATAGTAAAATAAAAAAAAAAAAAATAATGGCAAAAACCGGTCAGATTATAACCCTAGTGAATATTCTTATTTAACATTAACAGTTGTGTCATTCACTCATAGCTGAAGGAGTTACGCAGAGTCTCTGCACCTACGAACGAATTAAATTTACACTCGGTCCATCATGTATTAGCCGAATACCGAACTTTGAACAAAATTGTCGACGAGCAATTACGTAAGAATCATTACTCTTAAAGCAGCTCTGGGCTGAAGAACAGCCATCGCGTCATCGTAATTATTTCTTAAGTCTAGTCAGGCTTGTTGTTCGGTCTTCGAGAGTTTTGCGTCTCACTCGCACTGGTTAAAGGTTTGCCTCAACCAACTGTATTGGTTGTTAACCACGCTGCAACCTCCTACGTGAAGGCATAGGTCATTATATAATTAGACACAGCGACGCTACAAAATTACTGTTAATACCATCTTGGGCATATGGTCTCCGTCACCCCGTCCATGCTATGCACCCTATACTTTGCAACTGTTTAGTTACATAGAAATAGAAATAACTAGAAGAAAAAATATGGTTGATATAACATTATTCCAGGGGAAAAATGCTATGGTTGAATTATACAAGAAAACACATAATATGGTTTCAATCTGAAATTTATTTACAAAACTAAGTACAGTCAAGAACCAAAACAACAGTATATAACCAAATAGTAAAAGTTATAGCAATTGTATCATAGCTAACACTGTTATTGTAAAAATTAAAATTTGTTTCCAACTATATAATCTGATCCCTCAACATTTGAATGCTTGTTTGTTGAAATAAGTGGTATAAGATCCAGAATGCTAATTGGTGTTGTTTATGCTCCTCATGGAATTCTCCAGGGGCTGAGTGAAGTTTTGGGAGATTTATGCTGCCGATATGAGTATGCTTTTGTTCTGGGGGATTTCAATAATAATCTTTACTCTCATTCAAAAGCTGAAGTGATACGTGAACTTTGCTGGTGTAATAATCTGCATTACATTCACAATAGTTTGCCTACTCATTTTGATCCTGTTCACAATTCCACTTCATTAATAGATTATTGTTTGATAAGCGATGTAACAACGTTAAAAGCATCTGGTCAATTTCTTGTACCGTCTCTTTCCTATCACGCCTTTATCTTTATTTGTATTGATTTTCCAATAAAAATTGATGATGAGATAATTAAATACAAAGACTATAATAGCATTAACTGGAGTGCATTTCATAATGTTATATCAAACTTTGATCGCAGCAAAATTTTATTTATAAATAATGTTGACACACAGATGAACGTATTTTATCAACTCTTGAATAAACTTGAAGAGACTGTTCCTCTAAAGAGATTTCGGAAAAACGTTGAAATGAGTTTTCTCAACAAAGAAGATATTAAAGTAGCAGTTAACTTGAGAGACCTTTCTTTTAAAGCTTATAAGGAGAATAGCAATGAAATCAATTGGAAGATTTATTGTAGGTATAGGAATCGAGTCAAAAAACTTTTAAGGAAACACAAAAAAACTTTTTGGGAAGCTAAGTTTAAGGACGGTGGTAGCAAAAAACTGTGGAATGTGATAAACAGCCAAAAGAGAACTATGTCTAACTGCTTGGATAATCACGACCCAGAGACCTTTAACCAGTATTTTATATCATCTCAGTCTGCGACTCCAAGTAATGTTCCAAATTTTAATGAGATGACTAGTACTGGGTTTAACTTCAAACATGTTTGTAGGAATGATGTCTATTTAGTTCTTATGAAGGCAAAATCTAATTCACTAGGCTGTGATGAAATATCACTAAAATTCATTAAGACTATCTATCCGTACGTTGAAGAGCTTCTGTTACATATTTTTAATACAATTATAATGACATCTACCTATCCTGAATTGTGGAAAACCAGTAGAATAGTTCCTATTGAGAAGCAGAGATCCTGTACTAGCTTACAAAATTATAGACCAATAAGTATATTACCTAGCCTTTCAAAGATTTTTGAAGCAAGAGTGAAACAGCAAATGTTGGATTATTTGACACCACATAAGCTTCTCAGCGACTGTCACTTTGGCTTTCAATCCGGGAAAAGTACTTCTCATTTACTGCTGAACCTAACGGAAGACATTAGGCACAACTGTAACGAAAAGAAAATTACAACCCTAATATCACTTGACTTGAGTAAGGCCTTTGATATGGTTGATCGTGGTGTTCTAGTAAATAAACTTGCTCTTGAGTTTGGGTTTTCAAAATTATCTTGCAAATTGCTGTATTCATACTTAGCAGATCGGAAACAATATGTAGGCATGGGGTGTTACAGGTCTACTGTTTCATCCTGCTCAAGTGGGGTACCCCAAGGGTCCATTCTTGGACCACTACTGTTTGTGTGCTACATGAATGATTTTGTGAGTTTAGTTAAATCACCGCAAAGTAAAATTTTTCTCTTCGCCGATGATATAAATATCCTATTTAAAGGAGATGTTCAGTTTATTGATTGTCACAAGGCCGCTATATGCTACACTTTATCCCTTGCGGAAAATTGGGCATGTGTCAATAAGCTCAATTTCAACCCGTCGAAAACCAAAGCGATGTTTTTTGGGAATCAACAATACACACCCATAGGAATTAAATTTGGTGGGTTTGATGTCTCTTTTGTTGAATCTATGAAATGTCTGGGTGTGGTGATTGATAATAAATTGAATTTTGATTGTCATATAAATAGTATTTCGGTTAAGGTGAACAGCACGTTAAGAACGCTGTATAGTTTTTCATGCTACTTGCCACTGAACACAAAAATTAAACTAGCTCATTCCTTACTTATGTCACATGTTACTTACTGTGTGGAGGTGTATAGTGGATGCACGGCTATGAATATGGGCCGAGCAAAACTAATATTCAATAGAATTATTAGATATATCTACAATATTCGAATATTTCAGCATTTAACGCGCCATGTAAAACTATTTCTCAATTGTTCTTTTCTAGACTTTGTTAAAATAAGGATACTAATTGCCTTCTATCAATATATAAAAGGTCGTATAAATTTTCCCCTTAAGGGGGTGTTTCGATTTTCAAGATCAACACGGAACCCTCAGTTAATATTGCCTAAGATAAATAGTTCTGTATTCGAAAGATCATTCTTAGTAAGAGTGTGCAGGCTTTATAACCAACTTCCCACAAACCTTAGAAGTTTTGAATCTGCAATGCCATGTTTTAAAAGAAAATTGTTTGATTATTATGCAGGAGCAATGATAATTGTATAATAAAGGTGTTAACTCTCGGCTTCAAGGATTAAATTTACATATTTAAATTTAATGGAATTTATAATATTTAAAAATGTGATATAGATAACCCAATGTATTGTTGTAATATAGATAACCTAATGTATAAGAGTATAATAATAACTCAAAGTTATATAAGTTATATATAGATATAGAGTTAAACTATTCAAATTGTATTTATTATCCTCATGAACTAGCTATTTAATCAAATATGGCCCCATGGGCTCGATTAAGAGAACTGAAATAAATAAAAAAAAAAAAAAAAAAAAAAAAATATAATAATGGGTGATTTTATAAGAACTATCGGAAATTTAAAAAAAAAAACACATAAAATTCAGAAAAATGCATGAAATATTTATTTGGATCGATAGTTGGGTCGATATAATTTAATGTTTGAAGATTATTTCATGCAAATGTTGGCCGCGGCTGCGCCTCAAATGGTCCATCCGCTTAGTCCAATTTTGGCATACTCTTTCCGACATTTCGGCCGGTATCTCACAAATAATGTTGGCAATGTTGGCTTCCAGTGCGTCAATCGAAGCGGACTTGTCGCTATAGACATTAGCCTTAACATAGCCCCACAAAAAATAGTCTAGAGGCGTTAAATCGCACGATCTGGGCGGCCAATTGACTGGTCCCAAGCGTGAAATAAACTGTTCACCGAACTCGCCTCTCAATTGGTCCATTGTTTAGCGTGCTGTGTGGCATGTGGCACCGTCTTGTTGAAACCACATGTCATGCAAGTCAAGCTCTTCCATTTTAGGCAAAAAAAAGTTTGTTATCATCGCACGGTAGCACTCACCATTCACAGTAACGTTATGATTCGCATCATCTTTGAAGAAATACGGCCCAATGATGCCGCCAGCCCATAATCCGCACCAAACGGTTGTTTTTTGTGGATGCATTGGTAGCTCTTGCAATGCTTCTGGCTGCTGTTCACTCCAAATACGGCAGTTTTGCTTGTACACGTATCCATTCAACCAGAAATGAGCCTCGTCGCTGAACACAATTCTTCGATAAAAAAGTGGATCTTCATCTAACTTTTCAAGAGCCCATTCACCAAAAATTTGGCGTTGTGGTAGGTCGTTTGGCTTCAATTCTTGCACCAGCTGTATCTTATAAGGCTTCACACCCAAATCCTTCCGCAAAATTTTCCACGTAGTGGAGTAACAGAGGCCCAATTGCTGCGAACGGCGCCGAATCGATAATTCACGGTCATCACCAACACTGGCCGATACGGCTGCGATATTTTCTTCAGTTCGCACTCTACGTAAGCGTGTTGGTGGTTTAATGTCCAACAATGTAAATTTGGTGCGAAATTTTTTTACTATAGCCCGAAACATTATTATTGTAATCAAACTAATTTTAAAATGATAGAAATGTGAAAATTTCAATACTACTACGTTTATAGTTAACTAAACTATATTGAAAACGATAATACACCGCTAGCGGCAACAATTCATATTATGACAGAGTGAATACTGACGTTGCCACAACAATATTCCAAATTGATTTTTCTTTGCATAAAGAAAGAAAAACTTTGGAATGAAGAATAAAATATGTACATAAATATTATCTTGTATAAAAAAACAAATAAGAAAACCAATTAATAATTTAGAAATGGTGATCAAATGGCCCACTTCTTTCTCACTATCTGCAGAGTTTATGATACTTCTTATACAAAATATAATTAATTCCTCGGTAAAATAATATTTCTTTGGTCATTCTTAGTTGCTTAATTGCATAAAATGTATTAACTTTTAAAAAATCTTTAATTGAAATAAATTTTTTTAGCTTTTGACCAAAAAAAAAAAAAAAATTATATACATTTGAATAAAAAGTTAATGTTTCCATACCTGAAAAAAGTAAAACATACACATATCTGGCCGTCACTTAACGTTGAATTCTATTTTCAACAGATTAGTCTGTAATAGAACAGAACGTAAAAGTGAAAACAAACCATGTACATATAGTTTATATTGAACAGAAACAGAACAGCTGATTCAGAACGGAAGAGAACGTACAAACTAATTCTGCCTTTATTTGAATATATAGGGTGTTTTTTTAAGCCCGATAGAACTTGAAATTGTAAAAAATAACACAAAAAATTAAATTGTAATCAAAATTTTTTTTTATTCGAAAGATCAATACGTGACATTAACATTTGAAAATGATTTCGGGCATATGGGCACCGCGGCTGTTCTTGACGAAGCGCATTCTGGACGTCCAATTTTGGGCCACTTTTTCGAGCACTGCTGGCCGTATGTCACGAACAACACGAACAATGCTGGCCTCCAAGGCGTCAATTGTTGCTGGTTTATCAGCATAAACCAGTGACTTCACGTAGCCCCACAGGAAATAATCGAGAGGTGTCAAATCGCACGACCTTGGAGGCCAATTGACAGGTCCATTTCTCGAAATCAACTTATCGCCAAATTTTGATTTCAGTAAGTCGATGGTTGCGTTCGCCGTATGGCACGTAGCGCCATCCTGTTGAAACCACATCTCCTCCGGATCAATGTCATCCATATTTTCAAACAAAAAATCATTGATCATGGTGCGGTAACGATCTCCATTGACAGTAACGCGAGCTCCGGCCTCATTTTTGAAGAAATAAGGTCCGATGATGCCACCAGCATGAAAACCGCACCAAACAGTGCATTTTTCTGGATGTAATGGAGTCTGTAGGGTCTCTTGTGGATTGGTCTCACTCCATATGCGGCAATTTTGCTTATTAACAAACCCGTTAAGCCAAAAATGCGCCTCATCGCTGAACACAATTTTGCGATAAAACAACGGGTCTGATTTTCAAAGTAAATTTGGATAATTTCGTAGCGTTGTTCAAGCGTGAGTCTATTCATGATGATTTGTCAGAGTATACTGAAACAAATAAAAAAAATGTTTCATCAAAATTTAATTTTTTGTGTTACTTTTTACAATTTAAAGTTCTATCTAGCTTAAAAAAACACCCTATGTATCTGATTTATTTACTAACACTTTCATTTATAAGATATTCATTCATCTTGCCGTATTCGGTTTTAGCCATAATCATAAATGTATAAATAAACAAGTAAGAGTGTGGTATATTCGGCTGGGCCGAATCTAAAATACCCTTCACGATAGTCTCGTATATGTATAGTATATTTAAAAATGTGAACAAAATATGCTCGGTTATATATGAACAGATATCGGAATTTTCTATTTTCTGTATTTTAGTAACCTTCTTTTATAACGACAATTGCTTTTCAGCAAAAAAAAAAAAAAAAAAAAATGTTAATGGAAAAATCGGTTTAGGCTATATCTCGGGTATATATGGACCGACATCGGAAATTTTTATTTTCCATATGTATATAACCTTACTTCATTACCAGAACTGCTTTTGAGCAAAAAAAGCGAACTGGCTTACGCGACATTTTAATGAAAAACCCGGTCTAGGCTATAGCTCGGGTATATATGGACTGATATCGGAAATTAATATTTTCCATATTTATATAACCTTATTTCATAACAAAAACTGCTTTTGAGCAAAAAAAGTTGTTTCAGTTCGCTTACGCGACATTTTCATGAAAACCCCGATTTGGGCTATATCTCGGGTATATATTGACCGATATCTGAAAAAAAATTTTTTGTCTTTTAGTCACCATGCTTAATGAGTGTGTGAAGTTTGAAGCAAAACAAACAATTTTTTTTTTTAAAAATTTCCATACAAAATTGCAAAAAAATTGGTTTTTTCGGAATTTTGGATATATCTCAGTTATATGTAAACCGATATTACTGAATTTCAATAGCAAACCCATGAATCGATGGGGCAAAAGAATGGTGAAAGAAAAAGTTTCTAATTCTAATGGTTTTCTCAGAAGCGGTATTTCAACAGCGGACAGACGGACATCGCTTAATTGACTTTTCCATTAATTCTGAATCAGAATATATAAACTTTATAGGGTCGCAAAAAAAAAAACTGTAGAAATTACAAACGGAATCACAAACTTATAAATACCCTTTACATTTTTGTGAGGGGTATAAAAATAAATAAATAAATAAATACCAGTAAATAAATTGTCCAGCAACTGTGTAAACTGAATATGTGACTTGTAACGACAATGTTTCATCGTGATGCAATTGTCAGCAGATTTTTAGATCAAATAATATTCTCAGATCTAAATAAAGCTTTACCAATTTATTTTGAAATCTTCGTTCTTTCTGCAAATCCGATTTATAATACGGCGTCCCTTTTTTTTTGTATTAAAAATTGCAATAAATTTTTATTTTTCTTTGTTCACAAAGTTTGTTGGGCTTAAGTATTAAATTGATTTTTGAGATAAAAATATTTATTTCATATAATTGAAATTTCCATAAACTGCACACACGCACGTCAAATGCTTTTATTGGACGGATGAATCGAATGTTTTTATTGGATTTGATAATATTGCTCTGGGAATTAACTTTCAAGTTTTTGTTATTTTTGCAATTGGTTGTTTATATCGATTGGAAATCAATGAACATTATTGGCGCCACCACTTTGATGTGATTTACTCGTATTTTTATATTTTTATTCTCAATGAATTCGTTTTTTTTATCGTTAAAATATCCATTTACGTGCTCACTTTTTTGCATGATAATAATTCTTTTTCTTTCACAATTCAATCCTATTGGGAGAGGTGAACAAAAGTGGAAAAAAATATGCAATAAACAAAATAAAATCTTTTTGCAGATCTTGTTAGTTTGGGCAACATGTACACACGAATAAAAAAAAACATCAAAAGTAAAATCAACATGACAACAGGTTGATTTTAAAACACTAAATATTGCTTTTAAAAATATGTCTGTAAATACACGATTCACTTTTAACATTGAAAGCGTTTGATTTTACTTGGAGCTAAAATTAACATCTCAAAATGCTAAAATAGCGTTTTGTTGTTTCATATTTATATAAAATATAATTGAAATAATACTAAACTAAGATATAAAATGTTGAATCCTTATGAAATATCATTAGAAACGAATGTTATAAACCAATTATCTCTAGATAATATATTATTTCTTTAAAAATACAATAATTACATCGGGTGGTTAAATATTAAGGGTTATGTTAACATGTCAACCACACCTAAACCTCAAGTTTTTTTCAGCATTTCTTTTGACATTTCTCAATTTCGAAGACTTGCATTTCCACGCTTGCGAGGTGCAATTGACTCAAGAACTAAACTTGACCATTCCAAACGTCGTCAATGGTGGCAAGAGATTGCAACAGTGGAAGATAAATTTTCGAAGAAAATCATCTTCAGTGTTAAGACAGACTTTCACCTCAGTGGATTCGTCAATAAGCAGAATGACGCATTTGGGTGACAGTTTATGGCCTGGCGGCATAATTAAACCGTATTTTTCCAAAATGAGTCCGGTCAGGCAGTTACGAATGGTGCTCGCTATCGTGATACGATAACAAACTTTTTCTAGTCCGAATTGGAAGACAAGGGTATGGACGATATGTGGTTTCAACAGGGCGGCGCAACTTGCTATACAACTAAGGAAACAATAGCTTTTTTGCGGGACAAATTCAATGTCTGTGTTATCTCGCATGGTGGCGATGTCAATTGGCCGCCAAGATCATGTGATTTGTTACCGTTCGACTTCTTTCTTTAGGGTTATTTGAAAGAAAAGGTATACATCGATAGATTCAAGAGCTACAGAATGAAAGTAAAAAGATTTACGTCAGCACCTGCCTTTACGGCCTTATCTGATGACGTACCAATTACACGGTGTGAACTGCCAGCAGAACCACCCGGGGGCCTGCTGATTCCCGTTCTACCAATTTATACCATTGGTAACGGTTTTGGAAGATAACACAACACAAGTCATGTGGCTTCATAGAGCTTTATTTGCTACAACAAACAGACTCCTTCTCCTCTTTACCCGAAAAAAAGAGTGCCCTGATTTGGAATATGCCGAGGCAAAATCTGTGCTCCGGGGGGCGGTTCGCTGTAATCGACCACAAAAGAAAGAGCGTGGGACGTTGCGTAAAAATATATGGTTTTTACAAGATCCCTAATCTCGCCGCAACCAAATCCATTGTGCCTGATGGTTGAGGTGCCTGCCTTGGCTGAAGCGTTTTGCCTGTGGTTTAAATCTAAAACGCAGGAAGGGCGAGTTAGTATCCCTGATATTTGTTTGGTGCGTGGCTTTTTGCGGGGACTAACAACCTACCGAGGGTCTATTGCCTTTACAGCAAATACCTGTAAGAAACCAGTGATGATGGTTGACGGGTGAGTTGGTTTAAGGGCTTTGGCCTACCAACCCATTGTCTCCCATTGATTGCTGAGAAAAGACACAAACTCTTCAAAAAGAAGTTGCTCATATGACTACAAGCATATGGCAAAAATTGCTACCTGTGTGAGCCTAGCAAGCCACACGGGGCGCTGGTCAATCGTTAGTAACTCCCTCCGTGGAATTGGTCCATCATGTAAATCTTTTTCACTATTGTCTGTTATACCGCTGGAAGCTTTAAGTAAAACTTTAACACTACTCCCTCTTTCTTCCTCCAGTACAATGCATTGCACTGTGAGTACTGGTCCAGAATAAAAATTGAAAAAAATTAGAATTGAATTAAGTTATTAGGTATAAGATGAAACCTTTTAACGAATTTTGGTTAATTTATTTTTTACTATTACGTTTCTACCAAGGCAGCTTTACCAGGGTAGTCGTATAAGCACAGCCTTCGTTTCTTTTGCGTAAATTTGTCAAAAACACATAGACTTCCTTGCTTTTTCAAACAAAGGTAAAACAAAATTTGGGAAACTTTTCGTAATTTCTACCAACAAAATACATGTGAAGTTTTTTTTGGTGTTGTACGAGTATTTATTGTAATTCTGCCACTACTTTGATTTCTACTGTCATTCGAATTTGAAAACTCATAAGAACATAACTTTGTAAACGAGTGACGTTATAAAGCTTTATTGTTTCACACATACAGCGTGTTGCAGAACTCAACGTCAAGCCGAAACAGGGTGACAAGATGGATTGTAACCATTATGAGAAAAATGAAAAAAGAAATCTAAAAAAAAAATACATTTTACTCAGTACAATTATTTTTTATTCGCACAAACACTTGTATTTTTTTAGATTTGTTTCCAGATTTTTCTCATGATGGATACAAACAATCTCATCACGCTGTATCGTTGAGTTTAGGACACCCCTCATAATATAAATTCTGTTCAGAATCATCATCTTTATCTCTTCCTTTTCCTTGTTTTAAAGTACATACTACTTGTATATATAAATCAATATTATTTTAATGTAAATACGAATTGCAAAATCATAACAAATGAAAGTGAGGCCGCAAAGGATTCTTTAGAAACAAATGTGTGCTTAAAATAAAAGATTATAAATTATGAAAAAGTAAACTTCAATCAAATGCCCGTTGTGTACCGAGTTAAAGAAAAATGATAAAAGAGCTTCGCTTTAATTTCCTTTTTTATCTGTGTTTTCGTCATTATTATCTTCTTTATTTTGCTACAAACAGAATTACCTCCCGAACATTAAAGCAGTTAAAGCTCATGGGTATAGACGTCTGCTGTTTAAAACAATATAAGTATTTTTATTAAAATTTTTCCATTCACTTTTCACCATGCCGTTTTTGTATTTACTTAAATCGGTATTTTGAATAAAACAAAACCAACGCGTAACATTTGCGGTTTTCAAATTAATCCAGACATTAATCAGCATTTGTGTATAAAAGTGTACTTACAAAATAAACATCTATCGAAATTACAAGGGCTTCTTCTGGCAGAGGTAGCAAAGAACTGAGAGAGCAGCTGACGCAATACTTATTATTGAGTTACGAGTATGTTGTACTATGTAGAGCTGCAAAAGAATCGATAGTACTATCGATAGTTTTATTTTTAGCTAACTATCGACAGTTTTTGTTCGATAGTGATACTATCGACTATTTTAGAAAGTAAGTACAAAGCCAGCTAAATGCAGCCAACATAATATTTCTGGCAACTTATTCTGGCAGGTTTTTAGCCGTTTTTACATTTTAATAGATGCAGCGTGATTAACAAATGAAAATAAAGTATAGAAAGCATATCAGATATCAAAGTAAATTGTATTATATAATTTATAAATAATATACTAATCATATAAACTAATTTTTTTATAAAGAATTTTAGTAAAACATAGCTGTTTATATCTGGCGGCGGTAACTAAATGCCGACCATAAATGAACAAACTTCGTCTTTTTTCTGCATACATGTGACGCAGTGTTGCCAAGCGTAGGGAATTTACCGTTTTATATAGATTTATTTTGTTATTTCCACATTTAAGGGAATAAAATCCTCCTCTTCCCCGGAAGCAATACGGCAACTCCAATTTTTGCACTAAAGCATCAATACTGTACTCGTACATACAGTTTTATATACCTACATTTGTAATCATCACTAATATGGCATGGGTTTCGAGTGGTGCAAAGATGCAAACAAACGTACAAGTGAAACTAATATAATATATAGCTCCTTTATTGCAACATAGTCATTTCTTTTATTATAGGGATCTCGTAACTGAGCACCTTAAATTATTGCATAATATATAGATAATTCCTAACTCACATTTTTTCGAACTTTAAGTTTTTAGTGTTTCCAATATGCATCAGAAAAACACCTCGTCATATAGGTTCATAAGTAATCATAAAATAAAAAAAAAAGTATTAAAATCAATTATTTGTGCAATATTTAAAGAGAAATTGAATAGGGAAATAGGTATGTAAGGAAATACTTTTTATTTAAGGCAGAAAAGCTATTTTTATGTAATGGGTGATTTTATAAGAACTAACGGAAATTAAAAAAAAAACAAATAAAATTCAGAAAAATGCATGAAATTTTTATTTGGATCGATAGTTGGGTCGATATAATTTAATGTTTGAAGATTATTTCATGCAAATGTTGGCCGCGGCTGCGCCTCAAATGGTCCATCCGCTTAGTCCAATTTTGGCATACTCTTTCCAACATTTCGGCCGGTATCTCACGAATAATGTTGGCAATGTTGGCTTCCAGTGCGTCAATCGAAGCGGGCTTGTCACTATAGGCATTAGCCTTAACATAGCCCCACAAAAAATAGTCTAGAGGCGTTAAATCGCACGATCTGGGCGGCCAATTGACTGGTCCCAAGCGTGAAATAAACTGTTCACCGAACTCGCCTCTAATTGGTCCATTGTTTCGCGTGCTGTGTGGCATGTGGCACCGTCTTGTTGAAACCACATGTCATGCAAGTCAAGCTCTTCCATTTTGGACAAAAAAAATTTTTTTATCATCGCACGGTAGTGCTCACCATTCACAGTAACGTTGTGATTCGCATCATCTTTGAAGAAATACGGCCCAATGATGCCGCCAGCCCATAATCCGCACCAAACGGTTGTTGTTTGTGGATGCATTGGTAGCTCTTGCAATGCTTCTGGCTGCTCTTCACTCCAAATACGACAGTTTTGATTGTTCACGTATCCATTCAACCAGAAATGAGCCTCGTCGCTGAACACAATTCTTCGATAAAAAAGTGGATCTTCATCTAACTTTTCAAGAGCCCATTCACCAAAAATTTGGCGTTGTGGTAGGTCGTTTGGCTTCAATTCTTGCACCAGCTGTATCTTATAAGGCTTCACACCCAAATCCTTCCGCAAAATTTTCCACGTAGTGGAGTAACAGAGGCCCAATTGCTGCGAACGACGCCGAATCGATAATTCACGGTCATCACCAACACTGGCCGATGCGGCTGCGATATTTTCTCCAGTTCGCACTCTACGTAAGCGTGTTGGTGGTTTAATGTCCAACAATGTAAATTTGGTGCGAAATTTTTTTATAATAGCCCGAATAGAAGCCTCAGTAGGTCGATTAAACTGACCATAAAATGGAAGAAGCGCGCGATGAACTTTCTTAACAGAGCACGCATTTTGGTAATAAAATTTAATAATTTGCAAGCGTTGTTCGTTTGTTTCATGATTAAATTATAGACCAAACTGAAGATGTTTGACAGTGACACAAGATACAAAACGTGCGTGAACTGTCAAAACTAGTGTTGGCAAAAAGATAATAGCAAAAAAATCACTCGTTACTAACCCAGAGATTTTATAAAAAATCTTCTGGCTACACTGAGGTGACGCTACAGCTTAATATGTTTAGCACAATATAAACGGAAACGTTTTTATAAAATATTTATTCTCATCATAGAGTAAAAATATATAAATTTTTTATATATGAGCAAAAAGTTGACTGTTCTGTAAAAATGCAGAGGTATTTGCAAGCAACAAATGTTGTATAGGGTGTTTTTTTAAGCTAGATAGAACTTTAAATTGTAAAAAGTAACACAAAAAATTAAATTTTGATGAAACATTTTTTTTATTTGTTTTAGTATACTCTGACAAATCATCATGAATAGACTCACGCTTGAACAACGCTACGAAATCATCCAAATTTACTTTGAAAATCAGTCGTCGATTCGCGCGTTGTTTTATCGCAAAATTGTGTTCAGCGATGAGGCGCATTTTTGGCTTAACGGGTTTGTTAATAAGCAAAATTGCCGCATATGGAGTGAGACCAATCCATAAGAGACCCTACAGACTCCATTACATCCAGAAAAATGCACTGTTTGGTGCGGTTTTCATGCTGGTGGCATCATCGGACCTTATTTCTTCAAAAATGAGGCCGGAGCTCGCATTACGGTCAATGGAGATCGTTACCGCACCATGATCAATGATTTTTTGTTTGAAAATATGGATGACATTGATCCGGAGGAGATGTGGTTAAAACAGGATGGCGCTACGTGCCATACGGCGAACGCAACCATCGACTTACTGAAATCAAAATTTGGCGATAAGCTGATTTCGAGAAATGGACCTGTCAATTGGCCTCCAAGGTCGTGCGATTTGACACCTCTCGATTATTTCCTGTGGGGCTACGTGAAGTCACTGGTTTATGCTGATAAACCAGCAAAAATTGACGCCTTGGGGGCCAGCATTGTTCGTGACATACGGCCAGCAGTGCTCGAAAAAGTGGCCCAAAATTGGACGTCCAGAATGCGCTTCGTCAAGAACAGCCGCGGTGCCCATATGCCCGAAATCATTTTCAAATGTTAATGTCACGTATTGATCTTTCGAATAAAAAAAAATTTTGATTACAATTTAATTTTTTGTGTTATTTTTTACAATTTCAAGTTCTATCGGGCTTAAAAAAACACCCTATATAATCGTATAATGTATCATATATGTTTAAATAATCAGCAACTGTTTTTTGTTTAAATAAAAACTATACACATGTAATTGTTGTGAAAATAACTGACAAAGATGAACAACTTAACTAACACCTATAGAAGATCTAACTACCACTTAAATTGTGGTATTATTGCCAGAAGTAGCGGTTAACGATACTATCGATAGTTTTTCTTAAAACTATCGAAAATATCGATGGGGATGACTATCGATAGTTTTGCAGCTCTAGTACTATGATATTGAGCTATTGTTAGTGCTATGTTTAACGCTGCATTTACACACGCAAGTAGTGGCATGCAAATTTTGTATACGTAATATTAACGGAAAACAATGCGAAATACTCGAATCTCTTGCCACTTCCTTTTATGTTTGCGCATGCCATTGCAATTTAATTTTTAAAATGCCTTCGAAGCGTATACTTCAAACAATTTGTTTACTTCTCGAGTATGGCCTCAATTTTGAATTTAACAAAATAGAGTTACCGAGTTCATCACAAGAACACATATTTGGGGAAACGATTACAATTTATTTTTATAAATGTTAATTTAATAATCTAATGCTTTATAATTAACGAAACTATTCTTTTTATGCGTATTTCAAGAAATAAATCATAATAAAATATATGAGAAGCTAATATTTGTAATTTTAATTTGCTATTATCCAGTTAATTTGCATTAAGTTCTTGGCAGGGTAACACTGTTTATAATCTTGACATTCAGTGTCATGCAAATGCCAAATTTTCACTCGCATGCAAAATTTGCTGCCACTGGAGCTGCCATTGCGATAAATGTGGGTGTATTAGTGAAAAATTGTGAATGTATTGAGTTTTTCGAACTGGCAGTGGCATGTGTAAGCTCTAAGTAAGCTACAATATTCTATATTAATCATATCGGTCCTTTATTGCATCATACTCATAACCGAAAAAAATTTTTTTTAGAAAATATCTTCTAAATAAAACCAATATTTCTTGGTTTTCAAATTCGGCAACATGTTCTTATCCCTCAAGTAGAGGCTTGAGTCGTATCTTGTGTTACGTCGTGTAGTTTGTTTACTAGTTATGGCTTTAATATTAGCTCGCCTATAAATGTAGTATAACACTGGAATACCGACATCATTTTTAATATATCGTTGGTTATCTAGGTATAAAAATACGTCCGGTGACACATACCCATTTTTTCGAACTTCCTCGATATATTGTTCGTTAACATAGTAGGGTACCATAATAAGGTTATTAACTCTTCATTTAAATGTCTTTAAAATGTGTTTTCTTATTATGTTAATTATAAAATTATCGATTCGGCTTATTTTTGACGCTTCATACGAAGCGTATAGCCTCTTATTAGAAATATATTTCTTAAACTCACTATCTGGTGATCTATGAAGGGAAATGCATGCTCTAAGACATTTCCGTTCGAATACTCTCATTTTTTTCATATATGATGGTGAAATATTGAACCAAATTTAACAACCCTAAGTCAATATTGGTCTGATTAAAGATTGGTATAATATACTTTTAACTGGCGCACTTATATATTTAGAGTAAAATAGTTTTTGTGCCTAAAAAATGCTTTTCTAGCTTTTATAATTTCTAGATCTGTATGTAATATAAAAATTTGTCAAGGCGAATACCCAAATATTTTACAATTTGCTTGTTAGCTATACGAGTACTAATATTAGAGCTTGACTTGACCCCAAACTCTTTCCAGTATTTTCTTATATTATAGTTGCACTTCCCAACAGGTGGACGGAATAGAATGGTTTCACATTTGTCAAAATTTATTTTCATTTTTCAGTCCCATGAATATTTTTCTACAGTATAAAATAAATTTTGTGATTGCCGATTAATTTTTATGATTTTGTCGCCTGAATGAAACATTATTATGTCGTCGCAAATGCAAAAAGAGAATTGAAGCGGTTACTGTTCCCTGTCGAAGGCCATTTACTATAGTAAATTTTTTGCTACTTATTCGATTATTATTAGATATACAAAAATTTTTTTGGTTTAACATGTTGTGTATTAAAACAATCTGATGGAAGGGAATTTCATATCTTATAAGCTTACATATTAATCCTGTAATCCATATATTGTCAAAAGCTTTTTCAAAATCTATAAGGCAAGCACCAAAGAGATTTGTTCTAGTTCCAGTTGATATGCGATACTAAAAGAAGTGCCGCATGAATAGTGGAATGCTGAAATTTGAATCCGAACTGTCGGTCATCAATTAACAATTCTGCATTGTTAACTCGAAAAGCTCATTTTTTGAAATATGACTATGTTACAATAAACGAGCGATATGTTATGCAGGGTGGCTGATGAAAGCTGCTACCAAAAAAAAACCTAATAAAAAAAGAGGTTACTAAATTACAGAAAATCAAAATTTCCGATATCAGTCTATACACGCAAAGAAAAGGCAGTTTGAAATATGGTTACTGCAACATTAGTATACTCGTATACGCCATAAGATTGTGTTAAAAACAGCCGATTATCGATTTAATTATAGTTTGTTTCCCCATAAATATGTTTTCGTGTGGATTTCTGCAAATCTACTACTACCTATGGTTAAATGCAAATCCAAATATGGTTAAATCCAAATATGGTTAAATGCAATGTTAGTATTGTACTCGTAGGTAATTTTTAAAAACCACAATACCTTCTATCATACCCAATACTGAAATATTTGGTTTTATCATATGTATAATACGGTTATTTGCATGTAACAAATATTAGTTTACATAATCAACTTACTATTGTCAGCATTAACGATTTTTTTTTGTATTAGTCGTTGACATATAATTTTATTTAAACCAAAATTGTTTTGTTGATCTACATAAGAAGAAAAAAGTACTTAAAACTAAAATTATGCAAAAACTACATATAGAACATTTGTACAAATCAAAAGGTACCAGAATATTAAGATGTTGATATTTATATGTGTGTCGTAATCAACAATACTATGGAAAAGTTAACCATATTGCCGGCCAAACATATTATGGATGTACCTAACCATAATATGACAAATACACTAACTAATGACAAATACACTATTGTTGTGAACAACCATATAATATGACCATACCATACAATATAACCATACATATTAATATGGATACACATATGAATTTTATACATGCAATTATCGACGAAATACATAATAATACATAATCCCCCAGTTAAGATTTGATTATTATTTTTCTTGTCTTCTTCAATCAATAGTTATTGATCATAGCAAATTTGTATTGTAAAAAATCCTTCTTAAGAAAAAACACTTAAGAAAGGAAAAACTTGAACTAAAAACCTGATGTACATATGTACAAACCAAAAAATTTTTAATTTAAAAAAATTATAAAAAGTTCAACAAAAATTTAACAAAGAAATACATAATAGATTCTTCTTATTTTTGCTAATAGATACTAGAACCCATTGAACCCGATTATATTGCAACCCGACTATATTTGTATGATTATTTTATAAAAATATATCATACCTACTATTTTCATTTTATTAATATTGAAATAAATGAAATAGTATTGTTTATCCAAAAACGGCCTTTGTTTAATTAATATTGTAAGTAATGACAAAAGTATGGTTTTATGCCAATAAAGCAGTTTATGAAATTAATATGGTTGTGTAATGAAAGTAATATGATTGTTTGGCATAATAACATGGCATTATCAAGGTATCTTTTATAAAAGTAATAATATATTAATACTGTGGTTGCTTCTAGTTGTAACAATATTGAACCAGAATTTAGTATACTTATTTATAACATGTTCCTTACAAAACTATGTTAAGGCAAATCAATGAATGGCGTTCAAATATAACAAAATAATATTTTGTCTACCAAGCATATAATTCAGTAATAATAGTATGTTGCCCTTAGAATATTGTCATATCAACCATATATTTTTTTCTACGTGTATATACCCGAGATATAGCCTAAACCGATTTTTCAATGAAAATTGCACGTAAACGAACTTAAACAATTTTTTTTGCTTAAAAGCAGTTCTGGTAATAAAATGAGGTTACTAAAATACAGAAAATGAAAATTTTCGATATCGGTTCATATATACCCGAGATATAGCCTAAGCCCATTTTTCCGATATCGGTCCACATATACCGGAGATATAGCTTAAACCGATTTTAGTTCAAATTTGCAATATTTTTTTTATTTGCTTGACTATCGTGAAGGGTAGTTAAGATTTGGCTCAGCCGAATATACTACACTCTTACTTGTTTAGTTTTGGTTTCACGTCAAAAAAGGCAACTAAAAACAGATGTCGCGGATACAAGCTAGTATTATATACACAAAAAAAATGTTCATGTTCAATAACGAGATTCGCTGAATCAATTAATTAATTATTTGAATGCTTGGTAATGGATTCAAACAATAATTTGGTAAAAATAATTATTGAAGGAAAACCACTATTTTTTTCAACCACAAAATATGATATCCAGGGTTATTTTTTGGGCGCCATATATACAGGATGTCTCAGAACTAAACGTTAAAGGCTTGTGCGTATAAAAGACATTGGAACCGAGTATCTATAATGTTTTATTTTTAGATTTTTTTTCTAATTTTTCTCATGATGGTTACAATTAATCGTTGAGTTCTGGGACACCCTGTATACATGCATACGAATTATTTTTTGTAGACAAAAATTGTATTGACTTTATTTTTACTTAAAATTTTTCTGTTTTGAAAATATATTTGAAGAATTAAATAATAATTATTATTAATTTGTTTAATTTTTGTTGAACTTTATAATTCAATATTAATTTGTTTACATTTTTAATCTTAAAATTATATTTAAATAGTTCAAGCTTTTGCACTTTTTCTTCTTAAAATTTATAGTAATTAAAAGAATTATTTACATATGTATATATATTAAATTTTTATTGGAGGCAAAATTTTAAAAAACCTATTTGAAGATTTTATTACAAACAACTTAAATAACTAAAAACCTACATGCTACCTAATCTGATATTAAATCATTAATATGGGTATATTCGGACATGGAGCACCTATAACAAAAATTTGTGGTTAGTTTATTTAGCCTGGAAACAACAAGATCTGTGTTTGAAATTGCGTGGAGTCTGTACGTTGAAAAGAAGAGTTTTAGTACCTCATTCTGTGCGGCTTGAAGTTTTTTAATATGACATGTAGCACTTTTAACTAACATGGGAGCTGCGTAAAATATTACGGCCCGGAAAATTAGTTTAAAAATTAACATTTTGTTTTCGATACTAAGAGAAGATTTTCGACTTATGAAAGGATAGCGTATGCGGATTAGAATATTCACTTTATTTATTATATATTGTATATGTTCTTTAAATTTCCTTTTTGTATCTAGGATAACTCCTAAATATTTTACTTTTTGCTCCCACATTACCTCCGTATTTAAAAAAGTTATATTTCTTTGCGGAATATAACAAGGTTTTCTTTTTATTGTAAAGTATAAAGTCTGAGTTTTATCTGCATTTAATGTTATTTTCCATTTTTTGAAATATTTTGCTAACACATCTAGATCCCTTTGTAAATTATAAATTATGTCTTCTGAAAGTATGTCAGAACATAATACTGCTATATCGTCTGCAAATACTGACATGGTGCATGTTTCAAGTTGGGGCAGATCTGAAGTGTATAAATTGTACAAAATGGGGGAAAGTCAGGAGCCCTGTGGGCATCCTGCATATATACTGAACCTTTCGGAGCACGTTAATTTAATTGTCAAGATATTTTTTTCGAAATCAAGCTAATTTTAGGTGAATTGAGCTGTCTGGCTTTTGGGATGTTGCAAGCCTACCTGCACATGATGGCTGTTCCATTGATAAACGAAAACCATAATCAATTGAATTTTTGTTGAACTTTATAATTTTTTACATAAAAAATTTTTTGGTTTGTACATCGGGCTTTAGTTCAAGTTTTTCCTGTCTTAAGTTTTTTTCTTAAGAAAAATTTTTTACAATACAAATTTGCTGTGATCAATAACTATTGATTGAAGAAGACAAGAAAAATAATAATTAAATCTTTAGCTGGGGTACAACTGGCTGTTTCGTAGTCGCTACACTACTCATCAGCACCCACTGGGATTTGAACTCGGCTCATGACGTAAAAGCAGCAGATCATGAGTCTGCTGCTTTAACCACTCAGCCACCGAGCATTTAATTATTCTCTATCTATATTTAGCTCATATTGAATCACATATGCAATTTGAATTTGATAATTATTATTATATCCATACTAGATGAGTCGTTCTAATGTCCATTTGTACATATACTCGTAACTTTGTTTGTATGTGCAGATATACAATAAATCTTATTGTATTGTATAAACATTTTGTTGAATTTAATATTTCATTTCTTACTCTTTATTTTGTTGTTTCTCTTATAATTTCAAAAAATAAAAAATACTTTAACAGTTATTTTTATTCAAACTTATGCTTCATGGAAACTTTCCTTTTATACAACCTTCAAAACACCAGAAGAAAAAAATAATAATAATAATAAATGTATAGTTTATAAATTCTTTTTGCGAAACCTCTTTAATTGGGTCAAATTGAAGTCATACACACACAAACCTGAATAACATTAAGACCGAAAAATAGAACTTAAAACAATGTTTGCGGGTAAATAGAAAAGAGAAGTTGGTAAACTGTGTACATTTTGAAATTTCTTTAAAAAGAAAATAGTACCAGTATATAAAACTTGTTAAAAACACCACTTTACAAAAAAAAAAAAAAAAAAAAACGATGAACTTTATTTAAATAATAATTTTTGTTTAATAAATTTAAAAATAAATAAACCAAGTGAAAACATTGTTCTCAGTATTTATTGTTAAAGAACAATGCAATTAAAATAAATAATAATTTGATATCTATTTTTAACAATGCTGTCAACTAAATGAAGTCAACGAGTCACCATTGTTTTACTTTTTTCTTTTTATGGCTTTTTTTGCATAAAATTTTCGTTTTGTAAACAAAATAAATTAGCAGCAGTGATAGACTTATTAAACGAAGTAAAAGCGGAACTAAATTAGTTTAAATATTAAAAAATAAAAACAAGTTGTCAAACGGGGGCAAAAGTTTACTTGTAACACTTTCAAATAAAAAGACTGCAATAAAAGAATGTAAAAGCATTGTAAAGTGTATTTGCAAAGATTTGGATGCAGGTTGCAGACATGATCTTTCAAGGGTCTTTGATGTTATTGATCATAAAGTAATGTTGAGCAGTCGAGAATTTTACGGTGCTTAAGGGCCCTGGAGAGCAAATGGAAGGCCAAGTTTCTTGAAATAAACTTGTTGAAAATTTTTTGCGAAATGCGGCCATTACTGGCTGAGCTTTGTATCTAATTGAAAGTACATAGTGGTGAAAGGAATTTTATTTTGGCATACTTCTGGATTTTGCGTTGCGGCTTCCTAGAGTTTTATTTTGTAAGTTAGGGACTCTTTCCCTTCTTTAGTCGACAGAGTGCCTTGGTTTAGAATACACCAAGGCAAAACCTGTTCCCCAGGGGGTGTGCTAATATACAGTGGTATTAAGTTTAAATAAAGTTCTCAAGTACAGGGTGGACCAGCAGTCTCTTAACATTTGAAATGATCAATAAAAAACAAATAACCACATGTTTATAAAACTTTATTACGAAAGTAAATGAAATAGGGGTGGGGTATTTTTTTTTAAATTACATCACTTGAATTCGGTCCTTGTTAGCTCTGGCAATTGTAAGATAAATTGCATTACTTACTTTTATTAGAAAACAATGCCTATAATTGCAGCAATGTTGAAATTTTTTTATTATCTTTTATATTTATTTATATTTACGTGTACGAGTATATCTATTCCATATTTCTATCCGTTTGTTACAGCAATATTTAAAAATATTATGAAACACCATGTCGTTTGCACTGACAAATTCTACCAATTGGAATTCTTGCAATTGTCAGTAATTCTTGCAATTGTCGACATAAATAAGACTCCTGGACCAGATGACATTCCAGGACTGGTCTTGAAGCAGTGTTCTTCTACGCTTGCGCTTGCGCGTCCGTTAGCACACCTCTTCAGCACACTTTACCATGTTGGTGAGTTTCCATCGTGCTGGAAGGTTGCTAATGTAACGCCAAGGTTGAGGCAAATAACCCCGAAAATTATCGCCCAATTGCAATTTGCTCTGTGCTTTCCAAAGTGATGGAAAGTATAGTCAACTATAACCTTATGAAATACTTAGAGTCACATAAATTACTTTGTGACCGCCAATATAGATTTCGCAAGGGTCGTTCTACTGGCAATCTTATGGCATATCTGTCAGAGAAATGGTGCCACTCAATCCATCATTTCGGTGAAAGTAAGGTGGTGGCTCTGGATATTTCCAAAGCGTTTGACAGAGTGTGGCATGGTACGCTACTGGCAAAACTCAATGCTTTTGGTGTCGGTGATGACTTCTCTCGGTTTATATCGAGATTTCTCATGGACCGCATTATACGAGTTGTTATAGATGCGGTCCAATCAAACGAGTTCAAGATCAATTCAGGGGTACCGCAAGGCTCCGTTCTTTCTCCCACCCTATTTCTTATTTTTCTCAATGACCTTCTCTATCAAACTTCCAACCCTATCCACTTTTTCGCAGATGACAGCAGCATTTGTCACTCGTACTCTTTTAGTTATAGGCCCAGCCTATCATAGATCACTGCCAAGAGGCAAAATATGAACGATTCACTGAATAGTGACCTTCTATTAATCTCCGAATGGGGTCGTAAAAACAGAGTCGCTTCGACGCTCGTAAAACCCAATGTTGTTTATTAACACACAAACAAACGACCGCAAGTGCTGCCTCATCTGTACTCATGGATGGTATAAATATTGAGGACTCGGATGCTCTTGGTGTTCTTGGAATGAAGATACAGTCTGACGTTCGCTGGACTGAATACATTTTTAATATCTCCAAACAAGCATTCAAGTGCCTCGGGTTTTTGAAACGGTGTAAGATATACTTCACTCCATCCGATCTCCTTGCTATTTATACCACCTACATCCGACCGAAAATGGAATACAACACTCATGTTTGGGCCGGTGGCTCAAAGTTTATTTTGGGGTTACTCGACCGTGTGCAGGAGAGGGCGAAGAAGCTCATCACTGACAGTAGGGTATCCAACTTTATTACTCCGTTCTATCGTTACTACAATGGATTTTGCTCTGACGAGATTAGGGATCTTGTTCCTGAAACTTGCACATTTTTACGAAGCACACATTCATCGTCCAGAGCTCATCCGTTTGTGGTCGATTGCCCGGGGAATCGCACTACGCATTACAGAGAGCATTCGTTTTTCAGCCATACGCTTCGTCTGTGGAATAAGTTGCCTGCAGACGTGTTTCCTGCCTGTTATGGCATTGGAGGGTTCAAGTCAAACGTTCACAAACACTACTCCCTCTTTCCCCCTCCCCACAACCTATTTTCCTAGTTCCGGTACAGTGCACTGCATATGTAGGGGTCATCCAAGCAAAAAAAAAGATTATGTTGTCAAGGTCGATATTAATAATTATAATTTTGTTTAAGAAAGTTGCCCCGCCTAGTTGTAAAATACATATTAGAGATGAACGAGGCATATTTCAAACCGCAGACCGATTACGAGTACAGAGGTTGAGTTTTTCTTGAACAGAGGCTTAAACACGCTCTACGTCTTTTGGTTCCCCCGATGTTTTGATAATGTTGATTTAGATATCTCGAACTTCTGGACCCATTGCATAATGTCTTGAATCTTTGGAGAATGATTCCTATGGAGAATATTAAAGTGAGAACAAAATTTTGGCTAAGCTTTGGTCGCATAATCGTTGTTGCGATAGTATTCGCGAACGCAAAAAGCGCGTTGAAACCATGGTAATAAATGCCTTAAAGCTGGTCTCCAGTTTCATAGCCTCCTGCCCCGATCCTCTCGTTCGCGCCATCTGTTTCAATGTTAAAAGACCACCCTGTATTTTTGTACTGTGTAACGAACAAGTGTCTGTGTCATTATTTCATTTGCAATTGAGGAATCCGCAAAAGCGTTTTTAAAAGTGAAAACGTAACAGTATGTAGAAAACACGGACGGATGACAGTAAAAAACACGTGTACACAGAATGGATAACAAATCACAGAACACCTGTATGCTGGAACTCTTTTCATATTATTAAGCTAGAAAAAAAGCTAGTGACAATGAAAAATTGTTCCGCAGAAGTAAATTGTGTGTTCAGACGATTTCATTGTCAGACTATGGTCTGACAAATAATTCATCTGACAACAAAAATTGTCAATTCACACGGTTGTCAGATTGTTAGCTGAAAAAAATTGCCAGATATGTTGTAAAGCATTGCCCCTTATGTATATCAACAACCATCTGTTTGGCAGTGTTGCCCATCAAACTTTTTCTGACAATGATGCCATTGTCAGGTGCATTAATTTTATACAACTGACAATTAAAACTGAGCTTAAAATATCAGCCAATTATCAGGCAATGCCGCCGAAGAGTGTTATCACGATTGTCAGATGCCTGACAACATTGTCGTCTTACAATTGATTGACAATGGCTTTTCTGACAACGTTGTAAGTTAAAAATTGGCAGTTCACACGATTGTAATACATTTTCAGACAATTTTACTGGCAATACTGTAAGATCTGACAGCCGTGTGTACGTTGCTTTACAGTTTGTACACCCACCAGTGATGCCAGAAGTTTTTGTCGAAAAATCTTCATTTGCCAGAAAAAATATCTTAGTTTTCGGAAAAAAATCTGAAAATGTTTTTGTATTGTTTTTTAATTACTGCAAAAGGATAGCATAAAAAGAAGTGAAAAATAAAAATCAATTTAATAAAATTGTTTTCCAAAATTAGAACTTGTAGTACGGCAGATGAATCGTGGTGCTCCAGAAAGGAATTCAAATAAATTTTTCATGAATTTAGTTTATTTTAATTTTATTATTATTATTATTTATAAACTTTTTTTTTGTAATTCAAGTGCAATTTAATTTGATATAAATAACTATTTGAGAGATAATAGATGATAATTTAATAGATCGTAAATAACCTCCTTGCACATCCAGGCATATATGATATCTGATCAGAAAATTATTGACTGCGACCGGGATGGTCTCAGTTATTGCTTTAATGGACAAGTAGTCGATTCGACCACATTACTCGTACAGTGAGTACTACACCCCTTGATTTACATAAAAATGTGTAGTGAAATTAGGTCAACTGACGTTAAGAGCTCCACCATAACCAGTCTGACTATGTGTGCAGTTGCTGCATCTTAATATTACCAAATGCAGTTAAATGCACATACGCCTCCGGCGAACTCCTCAGTTTTACTCAAAACTCATCCACAATCTTTAAATAATGGCATAAAGTTATCAAATTTTGCTTTGTAGTACGATTCGTCAGCCACCCTGTAAATGTAACTGTATATTGCTAGGAACACAACTACGATGAACGACGAATATTTGGTCGCGAATATTCGTCGCCACAAATAAAACACATTGGTGTAAATGAAAATGCACACAATTATGGTGTTGCTCGAAATTCGTCATACTTAGCGAAAGTTCAAATAGATTCATTTCTAATTGTTTCGTCAGTGAACGATGACCAAAGCAGTATCAGGTGACCAGGTTTCCTACATAAAAAGTATTTTTCATGACAGAATACTTTTTATAATTTATATTAATCCATGTAGTAAAATATGTATGAAGATGTTTTCAAAATATAAAGTACTTGAGATAAATTGTTCAAAAATCATTTTTTCGGATGGGATTTATATAGGTTTACTTTTAATATGGCCACCTTAGTATTTATATTCATTTTTTTTCTTTGTACAGAATGTAAACAAAGTTCGTTGATATTGTGATTCACATGACGAATTTATACAACGAATAACGAGTTCGTGGCGATGGGCGATGTTCGTCGTTCGTCGCAGTTGTGTTCCTAGCATACATTTGTATGAATGAGTGATACAAAAATTTTGGAACCAAGAGGTAACAACTTAGTAACATAATATGAAAAACGTAAAACTTCTTGAAAATAGTTCACGCATGTATTATAATACTACGTCTCTAAAATCTTAATTTTGAGAAAAATATCTTCAAGTCTTATTTTACTTGTAAAATCTTCAAAATTAAGGTAAAATATTCATTCTGGCAACACTGGCACCCACATTGACACTGCTGTTGTTCGTGGAAGATATAAATTCCAAGTATTTATCTATAATTAACATATCGCTCCTTTATTGTAATATAGTCATATCTCAAAAAATAAGCTTTTTGAGTTAACAATGCAGAATTGTTAACAGTACTACCATTTACATTGTGGTAAAAATTTATTCAAATTGCTCTTAAACTGTTTCCTTTAGAAGATATTTTCTAAAAAAATTTGCTGAGACTTGTATGGAAACTAAAAATTTTAAATACGTTTTCTCGAGCTTTATTGAGATATGACTATGTTGCAATAAATAAGCGATATGAATATATAAATTTTTAGAACATGACGACAAATGATGGATTTAAAGTTGCAGCGGAAATTGCTTCAGATCACTCTTTAGTTCTTCGCCAAAAATCTTATAACTTGTTTAAACAATATTTAGCACTCGTAGTTGCTTTGGGACAGAAAAGCGAAAAAAATTTGGTGGTTAATTAAAATAAGCACCAAACGTCGGTCAACCGTGTTTTGTTTGCTTTCGTCTATTGTATTCGTTACCTTTGATGTTTTTGATAGTTAGAGAGGTATTACAAATATTACAATTACCAAACAAAACAATAGAAAGAAAGCCTAACAAAATCTTTATAACGACATAATTCAACACTTCCTAAATATTTGAAACGCTTTTTCTTTGTTCAAGTAGACTGAACGACCGTCCAACCATTGAATTGCTGCCGCGATGTAAAATGAACGAAAGTTTTCATAAACAACTAACTCCCTTGTGAAATGTCAAGAAGAACAGTAGAAAAAGTTAAATATGTACACAAGTATGTATGCACATAAATATTGTTGTAAGTAAATAAACAACAAAAAATAAATTAGTTTTAAAGAAAACAAACCGACCATCCACCACTCATTTCGACCGCATTGTTGGAATATTGTTTCTACAGCAGCTGCTGGCTGTTGTTTTGGTGGCAAGAAAAATATAATCCGAAATTTGTAGAGATTTATTTTATTTATTTTCATTTCATTTGGAATTCCAAATGAAAATGAAAAGAATAATTATACTTACATACTCGTACATACATATGTATATTGTATGTAAGTATATACCCGGCTAGCATTTTCAATCATAGAAGACTCTACTGGGAATATCAGGAAGAGTGTTTTTGATCGTCAACGAGCTCATTATTTAATCGTAAAAGATCCCTCGTATAGCAGTAACTGTTAAACGATCAGACTCTTACACAAGCAGCAAAAGACTCTTACATATATTAATCGTTGTAAAATATCTACATGAGTCCAAGACTCATGTAGATATTATCTTACAACTCGTGAAAGTATGAGCCTTTTAATCCTTGTATGATTCATACAGGAACAAGCGATGCTTTTTGCCCCTTAATCACCGCGAAATTTTGCTAAACACTCGTTTTTAAAAAGCGGTGCGCTCTGTGCCCCTAAGGATTTTTGTTGTTCAGCTTTCACACAGGGAAAGTTTACTTTGTAAAGTCTTGAGTTTGGAGGTGGCAAAAAATGGCTCTCCTACACTATCCATTTTCCCCTGTTTAGGCTACTTTGAAATACTAACACTGTTCTCACGAGCCAACTTGTTTGGCTGCACAAAACTTTGAGATCAAATCCTCTTTTTTCCGTTTGAAAATAGTAGCCAAACACGAAGAGTTTACTGCTTTCTCTAATTTTGACTGTTTGGTGAGCTTTATGGACTGGTGGAATCATTGGTACGTACTTCTTTTAAAACGATACTCGTCAGAACATTGTAGGCAATGGCGACCGCTGTAGAACCATGAATGACTTTTTCAGTCATCAAGGGAACAACTTTGATGTGCAGAAACGAGAAGAGGCTATATACGAGGGCGGTTCGGAAACTTCTTAGCCTATCAACGAAAGGGAATAGTTAGTTTTTCAAAAATATTTTTTTTTCAATATAATCTCCTGCAACTTCAATACACTTAGTCCAACGCTTTTCTAGCAATTCTAACCGTTGATTAAAATATTTTTCCTGAAGGTCTTCAAAATAGTGGTTTACAACTGTAATTGCATCTTCATTTGAGGTAAAACTCTTGCCAGCAAGGAATTTTTTTAGATTTGGGAACAGATGCGAGTAAGATGGGAGCTAAATCAGGAGAACAAGGTGGGTGGTCAAACAACTCGTACTTTTGATTCGTTGATTTTAGCCATTGTTAAAACACTCTTGTGCGCTGGTGCGTTGTCTTGATGAAAAATTATTTTTTTGTGTTGTAAGCCTGGACGTTTTTCTCGATTTTGTAAATTTAATTGATCCAAAAGGTTGTAATAGTACTCTGAATTTATTGTTTTACCCTTGTGCAGATGGTCAATCAATAAAATACCTTTGAAGTCCCAAAAAATCGTTGCCATAACCTTACCAACCGATTGAATTGGTTTTGCCTTCTTTGGGTCACTTCCTCCAGCTTCAGTCCATTGTTTGGATTGTTCTTTTGCCTCTGGAGTATAGTGGTGGACCCATGTCTCATCAACAGTTATGAAACGACGCTTCAAATCCATTTTATTTCGCTTAAAACGATCCAAACAAGCTTGAGAAATGTTCATTCTTATGCGTTTTTGGTCGACTGTTAACAAATGCGGCACCCATCTTGCAAAAAGCTTTTTCATCTGTACGAGTAGTTCTTCATGCAAAATTAAATGGGCTCGATCATTTGCAATGCCCATGATATTAGCAATTTCACGCATTTTTATTCGTCGATCATTTAATACCAAATCATGCACTTTGGCTACAATTTCTGTTGTTGTTCATCTTCAATGCTTGTACGACCACGTTTAAATTGAGCAACCCAATTTTTTACTGTTGCATATGAAGAAGTACTTTCACCTAACACATTCACCATGTCATTATGAATTTATTGTCCCTATAAACCTTTTTTACGTAAATATATAATGACACCACGCATTTCTAATTTTTCCATTGTAAAAAAATCGCGGATGCGTCTTTTGTGAACACCTGTTTCTATAGGAAGGAGCTACCAGATCGAAATATAGCAGAGATGGAAGTTTCAAAACACTTAACTTTTTTCCGTTTATACCGCGCTTTTTGTGCTAGGCTAAGAAGTTTCCGAAATGCCCTCGTATCACATAGCTACTGCCACAATTGATTTATTCTAGGAAACGTTTGGTAGACATATAGTTTCACGTTTTGGACCTGTGGCATCCAAGAGCATGCGACTTAACGGCACTATGGGAATATGTGAAGTCGCTAGTCTACGCCGATAAGCCTGCAACGATTGATCACTTAGAGAAAAATATTCGCCGCGTTATTGCCGATAGAAAATTGGACCTCCAGATTTGAATGCGTTCGAGCCAGCCGTGGGGTCATATGCCACAAGTCATATATAAATTATTATGCCAGAAAATTATTTTTCAAATAGAGCAAATTTCATGTCAATTTAAAACATTCATATTTCTTCCATTGCAAAGACTGGGTCAAAAAAAATTTTTTTTCTTCAAATCAACTTCTAATAGCAAAAAAAAAAAAAAAAAAGGAAGGTGTCTTACTTCGTCAATAACAAACCTGTAAAATATTGCATAATTATTTTTAGTGTAACAGCCCGCGGATTGAGCTCAAAGTTAAACACATTAGGCCACTCATTGCTCTTACTGTAAAGACTTTTTTCTGTGTACTTTCATTGCAGATGTTGTAGAGGCAACATAATAATAACTGGATCCTAAGGGCTTTTAAGTTCTCTAGGACTTAAACATAAATTCTCTTTACATTGGTTACGCAGTACCTCTAAATGGCACGTCTAAAAGTATTGAAAAAGTGATTTTTGACCTGCTTTTGTCAAAGGACATTAAACTTGATAATTTGATGGCTATTGGTTGCGATGGTACTGTCGTCAACACTGGAAATTTTGTGGCGTAATTAAACTTTTCGAAGAAAGGCTTCAGCGCCCCTTACAGTGGGTTATTTGCATGCTTCACCTAAATGAACTCCCTCTAAGGCATCTTTTTAATATACTGCATGGTGCTACTACAGGCCCATTTGGCCCTATTGGTAATTTATTAGGAAATTGCAAAGACTTTCCAATGTTAAATATGAAAAGATACAAAGTGTACTTTCGAAAGTAAAGATAGAAGACCTAAGTTCAGAATATTTGTATGAAATAACTATATCCGTTATTACTGGACAATGTCCCAATTATTTAGCTAACAGATCCCCAGGAAAAATGTTCCACGCAAGGTAGTAACAAAAGCAAACAGAATTTTAAGGCACTTCATTTCCACATCAAATAATCTAAAAGTATTAGCTGAATATTGCGTTAAAATTTACGCCCCATTCTGGTTCAATATAAAAACCAATCCAACTTGCAAAGATGGGTCTAAAATTTTTGGAAATTGGTAAAAACTTCTCGATATCTTTTTGGTTTGTACATTTGTACAACGGGTTATAGTTCAGGTTTTTTCTTTCTTAATTTTTTTTTTTTTCTTAAGAAATACCGCTAGTTTAGAGACAGCAAACGCTGTACAAACAATGTGGGCAATTAACAAAATGCATATGTGATTCAATATGAGATGAATATATGTAGATAGAAAATAATTAAATGCTCGGTGGCTTAGTGGTTAAAGCAGTAGATCATGATACGTCATGTCCCGAGTTCGAATCCCAGTGGGTGCTGATGAGTAGTGTAGCGACTACGAAACAGCTAGTTGTCCCCCAGCTAAAGATTTGATTATTATTTTTATTTTTCTTGTCTTCTTCAATCAAAATTATTGATCACAGCAGATTTGTATTGTAAAAAATCTTTCTTAAGAAAAAAAAAAAAAAAAAATTAAGAAAGAAAAAACCTGAACTATAACCCGTTGTACAAACCAAAAATTTAATTTAAAAAATTATAAAAGTTCATCAAAAATTCAATAAATGTATTCTCGATATCTGTTAGCAGAGTATAAACAAATAATAGACCCCATACAATGCCCTATTTAGCACAATGCCTATTTTACCCATTCAGAAAATTTGCTCCTCCCAATGTTGTCGGACGAAATAAAAAAGTGAGAGAGCTCGCAACAAAAAGAATTCTAGAAGCTCGAAATTCTTCATGTGCTGGAAAGAAATCATATGTATTTCAAGCACCGAAAATACATTTTAATTCGAAATTTTTTTTATCCTCTAGTACATTGGAATGTCACTAATGAAGAGTTAAACGTATTTATTGAAATTCTAGATAGAAAAAACATGACTTTCTTAAAACTACCATGTTATACGCAAGCTTTAGAGTGCACTGTAAAAATAGTGAAAGAAGCACTCCCCAGCGGCGAATACTGCCTTCCACATTACTTCTCTTCGATGATGTGTGCAACACTTTGTAATCAATGAATGATAACTTACAAAGTGTATGAAAGTAGTATATGGAGTTCCCAAAAATGAATTTCGTTCATCTTTTGTATCACATTTATAAATGCGTATTTTATTTTTTAGTTGTAAATCAAACGTTCGCCGTCTTTGTCAGACTACGTTGCAAAAATTTTAATTAACAAAATTAGGTAAAAGTGCCTAGAAAGCAATTTAAAAAAGGCACAAGAAAGATAAAACATTTAGTGAAAAAATAAAAAAAAGCAGTAGACAAAAAACCACAAATTTATTTAATGGAATATTCCCAAAAAACTGAAGTGCGCAGTACGTACGAGCTGCCTACTGCCGGCTTACAATGTATGCGAGATTGTATCCGAGCTGCCTACTGATAGCTTACAATGTATGTTAGGAAGTAATGAGCTTTTGTTGGATGAACACCACACTAGCTCCCTTACTTTGTGTACAGGTGGTAGGCGTTCACTCTACAAATGCGGCAATGTGTATGAAAATGTATACTAGGTTCGTATATGAGATGGTGTGCATTACTGACTTACAAGTGTGCATCGGATCATCGCTTCTGTAAGCGAAACTTTGGCCGCTGGGTCATGTCCTTATGTGAGAGGAAATCGAGAGAGGGCTTAATACAAAAAAAACTTGAATCAAGAAAAAATATGCCCAGATTCGAGAGCAAAATAGATTTTATGGTCAAAAAATAATTAAATTACATTTAAAGCGTAATATTTTTCTCTAATAGAACTGTAGTGTAGCAATTTGCTGTGAAAATGTATATGAATCCAGAAAAAGTAAGTGAGATAGCAAATATTCCAAATCCAACGAATGTGAAAGAGCTGCAAGCGTTTTTGGGAGTTGTTAATTTTTACCGACGTTTTTTACCGGATGTTGCAACTTTGTTGCATCCCTTACACAATTTGCTACGTGCAAATACGAAATTTGTTTGGAGTGAAAGTTGCTCGCCTGCTGTTGAGCAGTTAAACTCTTTATTGCTGGGAAAAAATTGTTTAGCTCATTTTAACGAAAATTTCAGTACGCGATTAACTGTTGACGCCAGCCCTGTTGGGGTAGGCGCTGTATTATCTCAAATAGATGAGAAAGGGACAGTGAGGCCAGTAGAATTTGCCTCTAGGGCATTAACGGATACCAAAAAGCGGTATTTACAGTTGGACCGCGAAGCGGTAGCTATTTTGTTCGGAGTGAAGAAGTTTCACCATTTTGTTTATGATCGGCGTTTTACGTTAGTTACCGATAATAAGCAACTATACCATATATTTGGTCCGAAAAAGAGTATACCTTTAATGGCTTCCAGTCGATTACAACGCATTGCGTTAACACTGTCTGGTTATCAGTTTGATATTTGCCACATTAAATCCAAAACGAATGTCGCAGATTACTTTTCTAGATATCCTAAAACAGACAATTTCATGATTGAGAACTTTCCAAAGAACATTTATTTGAATTATGTATAAAATCTTCCTGATGAAAAAATTTTTTTAATTTTAAGCTCATTGTCGAGGAGACTGCAAAAGATGAAGTTTTACAAAAAGTTAGAGGTTTTATGAAATTTGGATGGCCAAAAAAGTGTTCTAATTCCAAACTATTGCCTTACTTTTTGAAGAGAAATGAGTTGTAGGAAGAGGAAAACTGTGTGTTTTGGGTTATCGGGTAGTCATACCACAAAAATTGACTAAAGACTTAGTTAATTTTTTGCATGCAACTCATATGGGAGTCATAAAAATGAAGTCGATGGCTCGTGAGTGCTGTTGGTGGCCTGGGCAAAGCAAGGAGCTGGAAGGGATTGTTAAAGGTTGTGAAGCTTGCTTGATGACACGTCCAAATCCACCACAGCAGGAGTTAATCCCTTGGGCTAGATGCGATGAAATTTGGTCAAGAATCCATATTGATTTTTTTGGTCCATTTCTCAAGCGTTGGTGTTGATAGCACTAGTAAATAGGTTGAATGCCTTGATATGGGTACTAACACGACAAGTGATGCGGTATATATTTTGCTCGATATGTTTTTCCTAAATGTGTGGTATCGGACAATGGAACTGCATTTGTTTCAAACAAATTTAAGCATTTTTTGTAAATAAATGGAATCAAACATATGACCATGCCAGTAGGACAACCCGCTACAAACGGTCAAGCAGAGAATGCTGTAAAGATAATTAAAAATGCTTTGAAAAGAAGTTTAAAAAATTCACCATTATCCGAATTTAACAGTTCCTTATGTCAATATCTGTTTGACTACAAGAACACTAAACACTCAAGCACTGGAGTTTCTTTCTCCAGCCTTTCTTATGTTTAATAAAAGAAAAATTAGAACTAGATTAGATCTAATTAATCCTAAAAGAAAGGTGGAGAGTAAAAATGCAGCAAATGTTGATCAATTTGACAAAAAAATAAAAAATCTTTCAAATAAAGTACCACAAAGGTTGTAAAAAAACAAAATTTTAAGAAAATCAACATGTTATGCGACTCCAGGTAAAGTATTATGGGCAAAGGGAACTATATCAAAAATATTAGGCAAACAAGCATGTATGGTAAAAATAGAGCAAAATAAAGAATGGAAAAGACATGCCAACCAAATTATATCATGTAATAAATCTGATAAATCTGAAACACCGACAACAACATCAAATCCATTTCAGAAATTTTACGATGATTCTAGAGAGTCTTACAAAAATACTGAAAGTAAAGATAATAACCAAAAGGAACCAGATATTAATAAATATAATGTTTCTCAGACGGACGCAGATCGTCTACAGAATAATGAAGACAAAAATATAATTAAGTATAATTTAAGGCAGAGAAAACAGACAAATTATAAAGAATAAAAAAAATAAAATTTATTATATACAGAAATATTAATTATTGCACTATGGTAAAAAAAAAATAAAAATAAAAAAAATACATATTTTTATCCATGAATTTGTGTCAGCGTGTGAAGATTAGTATTGTAATAAGAATAAAACAAATTCACGGATGAAGAAAAATTTTATGAGGGGGTACTGTAGTATATGCCTTCGAGGGTTACGCTTCAACCCTCAAAATTTGCCTTCGTATGCGGCTCGTCTAGCTCTCATCAAGCTACCTACTTTGAAAAGACGTAGAACTATGCTTAACGTTTCTTTTGCTCTGAAACTGATTAATGGTGATATTAGATCTGGATTTTTGGTTAATGAAATTTCATTTAACATTCCTCAACGCTCATCCCGGTATTTCTTTCCGTTATTTGTGGAATTTTCCAGAGTTAATTATGTTGATGCTGACCCTCTCAGGAGAGTGTGTATGTAGTTCAACCAACTGTTTGAACTAATTGATTTTTCATTAAATCTAAATATTGTAAAGAATTCAATCATTGTCTATTTAAATTCATAACGTTTCTCTTTGTTGTTTATACCTGCTAATTATTTTGTTTTTACATATTTTAATATTTATATACACATGTACATATTAACATATTATTAATGCCTGTAAGGAATATTTCCATAGACAAATGAATAAATAAATAAAATAAATAAATAAATGATTTTATACTTTGAAAGTGCTTGTTTTAAGTTAAGTATGTATGTATGTAGAAATATATGCATGTAGAACACATAATACTGGTTTGTGACAAAAAGCCTAACGCATAAGTTAAGATATAGCGGGTGGTTAAATTTCAAGGGCCGATGTTGAATGTGAACCACACCTAAACGCCAAGTTTTTTTCCGAATTTTATTTGACATTTCTCTATTTCAGACTTATTCAATTTGAACCATGGAGAGATACACAATCCAACAACGTGTTAAAGTTATCCAGGCTTATTATGAAAATGATGATCAATTTTCGAAGAAAATCATCTTCAGTGATGAGGCACATTTTCACCTCAGTGGATTCGTCAATAAACAGAATTGCCGCATTTGGGCGAATGAGAATCCAAGAGTGACTGTCGAAAAACCAATGCACCCACAAAGAGTGACTGTTTGGTGCGGTTTATGTGCTGGCGCCATCATCGGGCCGTATTTTTTCCAAAATGAAGCCGGTCAGACAGTTACAGTGAATGGTGTTCCCTATCGTGAGATGATAACGAACTTTTTATGGCCCGAAATGGAAGATATGGATGTAGACGATATGTGGTTTCAGCAGGACGGTGCCACTTGCCACACAGCTAACGAAACAATTGCTCTTTTGCGCAACAAATTCAATGGCCGTGTTATCTCACGTAATGGCGATGTCAATTGGCCGCCAAGATCATGTGATTTGACACCGTTGGACTTTTTTCTTTGGGGTTATTTGAAAGAAAAGGTGTACGTCGATAAGCCAGCAACAATTCAACAGCTAAAGGATGAGATAATTCGGCACATTCACGGCATAGAACCTCCATTATGCCTCAGGGTCATCGAAAATTTGGACCATCGGATGGACGTGTGCCGCCGTGGTCGCGGCGCTCATTTGGCCGATATTTTGTTTCGTAAATAATTGAGTAATACCAATATATTATAATAAAATAAAATTACAATAAATTTCTAAATAGTTTGTGTTTTATTCAAAATCAACATCGGCCCTTGAAATTTAACCACCCTTTATTAGTCGATTTATGTCTGCATTATATCGTTATTCCCGGTTAAACATGTTAGGTTACAATCCAAGTTCTCGTAATTTGCGGGTTGCGAGGTTTTAATTTTCTGCTTTAATGTGAAGAAATCTGCTCTGAAATACCTATGGTGAGACCACTATTAGTGAGAATGATCAAGAATGGTGATTTTTACGTCGAAAACCAGCATGGTGTTAGAGGAGAGACGGTTTTCGAAAATGCAGAATTGGAGACATTACTTGATCAAGACCATGAGTATTAAACGCAACCAGAATTGGTGGTATCATTGGGAGTGACGTAACGTGTCATTTCAAAACGCCATAAAGTCATGAGAATTATTCAGAAGCAAGGAAATTGGGTGCCGTACGAGTTGTATCCGAGAGATATTGTACGCTGTTGGTTAGCTTGAGAATAGCTGCTTTCAAGACAAAGACGGAAGGGATTTATGCATCGCATTGTGATTGGGGACGAAAAATATTTTCCCGCGACCACGGCGGCACCCATTTGGCCGATATTTTGTTCCATACATAATTGAGTAATACCAATATATCATAATAAAATAAAATTACAATAATTTCTTAAATAGTTTGTGTTTTATTCAAAATCAACATCGGCCCTTGAAATTTAGCCACCCTTTACATATAAATTTTTAGTAATAAAGAAACGAACACATAAAATTGTATTGCTTGTAGAAGTTTGTCCTCTTTTCGAAATAAAATATAATTTCAAGAACGTGTTGAGTTCCTTACAAATAAAAAAATTATAAAATATTTAAAATATTAAAGTTTAAAAAAAAGTGATTTTATGAAAATTGCAAAAACTTTAAGACGCATGCGCGGGCTAAAGATATCACTTAATTGAATATTTTTTTTCAAGTATTACCTTTTTATGTCTCAGACAGCAAAATATTACTATTAGAAGTTTATTAATTCACTTTTATTTTTTCCCATACATAAAGGACCCACCCTACTATACATCTATAAAAACGCCTTATATTTTATACACAAAATTGGACATTTCTAACTCTTTCAACCAATCTTTTTTTCCAAAAAGTGTGCCTACCGCTCGCTTTTGTTACTAATACCCTACAAAAAGTTACCCTACAAAAACTAAAGTTGATCACTGAATTCTAGACTTTAAGTGGGGGGACATCCAGCTGTTTCACGGGCACTACGCCACTCATCAGTAGATATTTTGATTGATTTATTACATAATTGTTTACGTTAAATTGCTTAAGTTGTTACATAAAAAACGAATTTTTATAAGATTTTACTTACCTCAATTGTTGTCTGAATATTATTTGTAAGAAATCTGGAAAAAGTACAAATTGATTGTTAGTTTTGTTTAAATTGATAAAGAAAAATTTTAACGTTGTTGAATGAGATATTTATGGAGTAATATAAAAAGGTCGTATTTTGCTTCTTGCAAAATTAAATTTTAGTCCTTTTTTGAACTAGAAAAAATTAAACCAGCACTGAACGATTATTTTATTTTATTCAGTTTGTTTCTTCTGTAAATTAACAAGAGATATCCCCTTTTTATATTAAGCCATGTTTCATATTTTTTTAATGAAAGAAACTCTTAGGAAGGAATTATTGGACAAGCAATAATTGGTTGCCCAATAATTCCTTCAAAGAAAATAAACCTCTTAAGTACTAAAATTATATGAATAGGATTTTCGTTTTCTATTTGTATATAAACCTTTGAAGTTATATGCTCGTGTGGACGTACATAAGTAAATGTAAGTACATGTAAAAAATGTTTGTTATTTCGTATAACTGCATTTCATTTGTTTTAAAAACGTTATTCAATATAATTTGTTAAGTTATTATTGCATGAAAAAAGCTAATGAAAAATGATAACCTTACCTTACGAAAAAGGATTAGAAAAATAAAAAAAAATTCAAGAAATTTTACTCTCTAATGCCGTTCAAAATGCTTTGATATCTTTTTTGCTTTAATCTCCTTCAGTCGAACAAAAGTTTTTTCACATTTAAAATTCACTAAAATACGTTTACTCGTAAGCACAAAATTACTAAAAAAATTCAAAGTACTGTATAATATTCTTACGTTTTTATTATATTTTAAAAACGATTTAAAGATTATTTTCATTGCAAATGAAATAAAATTTCGTTAAAAAATTTATATACAGCTTGTTTTATGTGTTTGCTAGCTGTCTATATTTCGATATTTCATAGGACCCACCCTGATCATCAATAGACTTGGAAACCTTTGAAAGATACTATCCACCATTTAAGTTTATATCCCAATATTCTAAAATAGGTAGTATTAAAACAATTTTCTTTTACAAGACGTAGAACAAGGTATCAGTAACATAAATCCCAGGAAAGCTCCAGGCATTGATCAAATTACTAGTAAAAAGCTTGAAAAGTTACCTCGTGCAGCTAGAAGGCTTCTACTTTTTATTTTTAACGCTATTTTACGCCTTGAGTATTGTCCTGCAGAGTAGAAGGTCTCTATGATTACTATGATACTTAAGGTAATGTAGAATCATATATACCAATAAGTCTACTACCAAATATTTCAAAACTATTCGAAAAATTGTTAATGGCGAAGTTGAGTCCAGTATTGAACAATGTGGGATGCATCCCTGATCATCAATTTGGTTTCGATCTAAACACAACACCATAGAACAAACGCACTGATTAGTGAATGTCATAATACAGACCTTTGAGGATAACGAGTATTGCTCAGCTCTATTCATTGACATTTCTCAAGCTTTTGATAAAGTGTGGCACGACGGCTTAATGCACAAAATAAAGATAAACTTGCCTGCAAATACTCACAAGCTTCTGGAAAGCTACTTATGCGGCCGGTAGTTTGTTATTAGAGAAGGCAGGAGTTCCCCAAGGTAGCATACTGGGGCCTACTTTATATTTGATTTACGCCTCTGACATGCCAACGACATCTGGACTCCACATTTCAACCTTTGCAGACGACACAGCATTTTTGAGCGTTCTTGAAAACCACGAATTAGCTTCACGAAATTTACAGCAATATATTTCAATATTAGTGAAATGGCTAAAACTATGGAAAATTAAAGTTAATGAACAAAAATGTACTCATGTCTCATTCACACTGTGCAAGCAAACATGTGCGTCTATCCAAATTAACAACTCACCTATTCCTCAGCACAATGAAGTCAAGTACATTGGTATACACCTCGACCGTAGTCTAACGTGGAATTCTCACATTGAAACAAAAGTCACTCAGTTGAAACTAAAAGCAGCGCAACTAAATTGTCTTATGGACAGAAATTCTACATTGAAGTTGGATTGCAGACTTTTGTTATACAATGCAGTTCTCAAGCTGGTGCCTCAACATCTAACATTGAAAAAATTCAAAGACGGCAAAATCAAATTCTTCGAACGATTACTGCAGCTCCATGGTATGTAAAAAACTCGCGAATTCATAAGGATCTGTGTGTTCCACTGGTAAAAGATAAATTTTCAAAGTATGCGACAAGGTATGTCAGTAAATTGAAACTTCATCTAAACCCTCTTGCGCGCAATATACTTAATTTTGGCGGCCACAGTCGGTTCAGAAGAAGGGATACCGTTGCTACCATCAAAACGTTCATAAGGTGATTTTACCGATATAGCACGCGCATAGAAAAACTTTTTGTCTAGCATTGGCTGGAGTTAAGTAAAAAGCAGATTTTTATTTTTATATGCCCATTTTTATTTTTATATTTAGTATTAAAATTTGAATACTCATTGTTAGTTCATTTTGAAGATTCAAAAAGTAAAAAACGCTTAAAGTTTCTTTTTCATTTTAAATTCTCAGTAATTTAGAATGTTGGGATATAAAATTGAATGCTTGAGAATATCTGTCTAAGATTTCCAAGTCTACTGATAATTGGTGTCGACTTACATACAGCTAGGAAACATTGAAAATAAGCTGCAGATAATTTTTTGATTGGTATCATTATTAGAAGCTAATAAAGCGAGTAAACTCAATTGTTGAAAATTTCTATTTATAAAACACAGAAAAATCGGATTTGAATTGCATTACTTATAACTTTAAACACTGAAGCAAAGAAATGTTAAAGTAAGAGTTGGTCAAATAACCATATATTAAATAACTAAATAAACATCCTTCAAAATGAAATAAAATACTGGGGGCTAATTCCGTCATTCGTGATCGAAATTACTATCGAGTAGAAAATAATATCGATATCGTGTAAATTTCTAATGATGTGACTCGTTACGTAACGAGTCGAGTTATCACTTCAGTGTTGCAAAATAAAGCCAAAATGTGTTTTATAACACTGCCGAAAGTTGTCAACAATAATCATGTTTTGACCAAACAAGATAAAATTTACAAGCAACAAATTCAATAAAAATAAAAACGCAAAAGAAATGGACCCAAGTTTATTATATTATGTATCATCGTTTGACTCTGACGTAACGGTTGCCCTTAATACAATAAGAAAAAAAGGGGAAGTGCAGATCCTTTAAATTTGCCAAACAACGAGTAAGTGCGGTCAATATTTTGTTCAAATACATCCATAAAATAAAGAATGATTATTTCAAGAGACAATTTAGACTCACAAAGGAAGCGTTTAACTATTTGTTGGGCCAATTAAATTTTGATGCACAACTTTCCGCCGCAGTTCCACCAAAAATTCGATTGGCAGCCAAACTTGCGCTTTTGGCTTCAGGAGGATTCCAACACTCCGTTGGAAATGATTTTTTAATGGGGTTTAACCAAAGTACTGTGTGCAAAATTACAAAGCTGTGTGCCAAATCACATCTTTAATTGCGAGTAAGAACTCGCACGAGAGCGAATGTTAGAATTAGCCCCCTGCTTTAGCTTAAAATATAATTTTGCAAGATTTTCCTAAAATTTTATGCATCCAAGCAAAATGTTCACTGTTCAGCATTATTAAAATAATATTTATTTTCCTCATTGTTTCAGAAATATATAAGAAAGAGCTATTTTCTTTAAACCACAAAAAAGAAAAAAAAAAAAAACGATTTTCCACTTTTCAAAATGTTTTTGCTCTGAAACAAATAAAAATATATCAAGTTTTCTGCTCTAATGATCATGCAGATGTTTGAATGCAACTCGGACACAACAAACAGATTTAATTTTGAACATTAATTCTCAATATTCACAAAAATGTAAAGGGTATATTAAATAAGTCTGTTTGCAATTTCTACAATTTTCATTTGTGACCCTATAAAGTATAAATATTCTAAAACAGCGTTGAAAGAAAAGTCGACTCAGCGATGTCCGTCTGTCCGTTGATATACCGTTTCTGAGGAAACCGTTAGACTTACAAACTATTTTCTTTCCCCATTCTATTACTCAATCGATTCATAGGTTTGCTGTTGAAATTCAGTCAAATCGATTCACGTATAGCTGAGATATATCCAAAATTCCGAAGAAACCAATTTTCTGGGCAATTTTGTATAAAAATTAAAAAAAAAATGTTTTTTTGCTTCAAGGTTAATAATATTCATGGCAAGGCAAAAAACAAAATTTCACCGAAATCGGCCCAACATATACGAGATATAGCCTAAACTTAAACTTAAACAATATTTTTGCTTAAAAGTAAAAAGCGGGTTTATTATAAAATAAAAATTTCCGATATCGGTCCCGAGATGTAGTATAAACCGATTTTCCATGAAAACGTCGTGTAAGTGAACTTAAACAATGTTTTTGCTTAAAAGCAGTTGTGGCAATAAAAGGAGGTTACTAAAATACAGAAAATTAATATAGCCGATATTGGTTCATATACGAGTATGTCTAAGATAACCGAGTTTCCATGAAAGTCGTAAACTTTTTTGTTTGCTTAAAAGTAGTTCCGGTTATAAAAGGAGGTTACTAAAAAGCAGAAAATTAAAATTTCTGATATCGGTCCATATATGTATATCAGAGATATAGCATAAACCAATTTCCCATAAAAACGTCGCGTAAGCAATATAAATATTTTTTTTTTTTTTTGCTTAAATGCAGTTCTGGTAGTAAAAAGAGTGTTCAGGTCTGGCAATCCTTGTTTTTAGAACCAACGAAAATCTACTCGTTGGTTCTGACAACAGGTCTTGTTAAATTTTAGATTCCTTTTTTTTCGACACTTCGTATTGAGGAAAGCGCGTGAACAGTTTAATTTAATAAAAAGAACAGTTTAATTTAATAAAAAGTTTAAAGTTTAATTTAATAAGAGTTAATTTCGAGCCTATAATTTGTAAATCAAGCACTTGTAAGTTTCTTGATCATCTCATCTTCCGTACGCTTGACTGGCGCGAACATCGAGGCAATATCCGAGAGCCAGTAGACAGAGGTTTTTGCTGACGCCACACCACATCACTTTAGCACACTACAACACTCAACAGCCAACTTTAGCGACCGTAACAGCAATCGAAGACATCTATCACCCACGCTCAGACAACGGTAAGTCTCCAATTGCTTATTATCCATTTCAACCCCCGTGTGCCTCGCACAAGGAGGTTTCTAAAACACAGAAATGATGATGAAAATTTCCGATATCGGTTCATATATACCCGATGATAGTTTAGCTCAAATTTGTAATATAAATATTAACGTGACTATTGTGCAGGGTGTTTAAGAGTCGACATAGCCGAATACAGTGCACTCTTGTTATTTTATTCTGTTAACTATTTCATATGCTCTGATAATTGTTTGTCTTGTGATCACGTTTGACGGTATTTAGAATAAAATGTACTATTTGACAAAATTTTTAATTTCTCTAAAGACTTTATTCGTCAGCACATTTTTATATGCCTATGTGATAAAATGCTACCAAATATGTCCAATATTTTTGCTGGGAAATTGCGGTGGAGCAGAGAAAAACAGTTTTAACTGTTAATCTTTTCATATGAGTTATTTGCAACATTAAAGTTTAAAATGAAATAAAACTAAAAATATTAATGTGCAAAAAATCAAACGAGTAAAACATGAATGTATACAAAAAGGAGAATAAATAAATAATAAATAAATATGTAAGTAGGTAAAAAATAAACGTATTACAAATATAAACGTGACCATATCACGTGCTCTGTTAACGTCTTTCGTACGCTTGCCAAAGACGTAAATGATTATAGCAAAAACCAACAACAATAGAAACAACAATTGATCCATTGCACTGTGGGCGAAAAGTCAATGCTCTAGTGGCGTTTAATTAAATTTCCAAAGTGTGTAGTACCTCCAGAAGTGAGCCTCTATCGGTAACTAGGGGGCTACACGACTTTCAAGTTTTAATACACTCTCACTTTTTTACTAATACATTCATACTTTTAAAACTTGATGCGAACTTGATACGAATTTGCTTTCAAATTTGCTTTCCAACTCTGTGTTCAAATTTATAGGTAAGAAAACAGCTGATAGCTATTTTAATAAACAACATTTTTCATTTTTGTGTTTAAAAATTCTGCCGATTAAAAATTCTGCTGATTTATTAGAAACCAAATTTATATTGTGCCGAAAAACATTAAATAAATTTAGATTAATACTCGTATGTTTGTGAGCAGAAATAATAAATACGATGATGTGTTGAGGTTCATTGAGCTATACAGAAGCCATGAAATTCTGTGGAACATGAATCTTTCGTCATATCGTCTATTATTTTATTTAGCTCCTCCAAAACTTTTAAGGAAGCAATTATTTTTAGTTGTTTTTTTAACGCCGTTATTTTGCAAATAAAATTGCTTTGAAATTGCGTGCAGCCTACGTCACAGCTTTCAATATTTTTAAATTTTGACAAGCAGTATGTGTAAAAAATTTGATACTGAATTGAAAATAAATTTGATGGTGTAACTGTAGGGTAACTAACAAGCCAGCTTTACCAGGTAGGGGTATAAGCACAAATGTCTTCTGTTTCCGTTCCGGAAATTTGTCAGAATTTTGTTTACAAGCTACATAATTTTGAAAAAAAATATAAACAGCCCTATTATGAATATTCTGACGGGATTTATTCCTCACGGAATTTATTTCTTACGTAAAGTACTTTTTCTATTTAAATTAAAGGAAAAAGCACAATTTTTGTTAGCCTGATCGTAGGAATTGAAGACTGATCTCCCTTTAGTATTTGCAGTAGATGGAAAAAAGTAAACCATAAAAACATCATTCTTAATTTTTGTTCATAATTGGTAGAAAGGGGGAAGGGAAAAAGCTCGCACGGAATTTTCATTTGTAGTTTGGTTGAACGAAGCTTTTTCAAACAAAAGAAAAACAATTCTGCCAACAAAATTCATGTGATGGTTTTTGCTGTTGTATTTGTTGTAACTCTACCACTACCTGTTTAAGCTGCCTTGATAACTAATATCACACTGAACTTATATATCAATTCTATTTTGAAAAAATTAAATTATTAAGAAATTAAAAATAAAAAAATAAAAATAGAAAAATGAATCACAAAATTATTGCGACTTTTTATTCTGAATAGTGTCAAACATTGCCGTTTTTCCGTAAAAAGTGTTTTTTTTGGAACGCTACTCGCGTAGCAGCTAGTATGCTTTTAAAAAAGTGTTGTGCTATTTTTTACGAAAGTATTCGCATTTCTTAGCATATAGAACAGAATGTAAGAAAAATTGGGAGTAATGAAAAGTAATCTATTAGGTATACAACTTTGCTTCCCCCGTTTTGCAATAGATGACTTAGCAGTAAGTGGTAGTCGAAATCGTAGAAGTCATACAATAACCGTAGGTATTTGTAAACATAACGCCGTCGAAATATTAGTCGGTTTGTGTCTGCATCTTACGGTTATTCTCGATTAAACATGTCAGCTTACGAGGCAAATTCTCGTTATTTGCTGGAAGTTTTAATTGTCTGCTTTAATATGAAGACATCTGCGACAGAGGCACCTTGAACGCTCTCACCATGGGGAGGACACCAGTAGTAAAAAACAGTGATTGGCATCTAAGACCAGCATGGCGGTGGAAGACAGAAGGTTTTCCGAGATACCAAATTGGAGTCATTACTTGATCCAGACTCATGCAACGAAAATTGACTTCGGCCTACCAACTCATTAAGCCTTGTCCTCCATTGATTGCTGGGAAATTGCATACAGGTGGGATTAGAAGGCCCGAACTCCTCGACAAGAAGTTGCTCATATGACCGCAATCATATGGCAAGAATTGCTACCTGTGTGAGCTTGGTAAGCCACACGGGGGCGGTAGAGAATCGTGAATAATTCACTCCGTGGAACGGGTCCATTAACAGATAAGGCCGCAAGGCAGGTGCTGATGTAAATCTTTTTCACAACTGCAACGAAAATTGGCAGGATCATTAAGAGTGATGCAACCAACAAGTCATTTCAAAATGTCTGAAAGTCATGAGAATATTTCAGACGCAAGGAAATTGGGTGCCGTATGAGTTGAAGTCGAGAGATGTTAACCGGCGTTTGTTTACGTGTGAACAGCTCCTTGTAAGGCAAAGATGGAAGGCATTTCTGCATCGTATTGTGACTGGTGACGAAAAATGGATTCATTACGATAATTCTAAGCATAAAAAATCATGGAGATATCCCGGTCATGCTTCCACGTTGATGACCAAACCAAATATTCACTGTTGCAAGGCCATGTCCAGTATTCGGCTTAGTGTATTATGAGTTCTTAAAACAGACTGAACTGGCGATCGTTATCGAACGCAATTAATGCATTTGGGCCGAGCATTCAAAGACAAACGGCCGCAATACAACGAGAGACATGATAAATGGATTTTAGAGCATAAGAGTGCTCGACAATATGTTGCGAAAGTGGTCAAGACATACTTGGGAACGTTGAACTGGGAAGTCCTAGTCCACCCACCTTATTCTGCAGACGTTGCTCCCTCGGACTATCAATGGCACACGACCTGGCTGACTAGCACTTCCAGTCTTATGAAGAAGTAAAAAATTGGTTCGATTGGTGCATCGCAGTTTTTTCAACGCGGGACTCGTACGCCGCTTGAAAGATAAAAGAAAGTAGTGGCCTGCAATGAACAATACTTTGAACCAAAAATGTGTAACCAGTTTTTTACAATAGGCCACTGCATCTAATTATAAAATGTTTTGAGATATTTTCTTTGCAATAAGGAGGTTTTATGAAATACTGCAAATAGATTACGATTTCGTATCTATTTATTTAACATGGTACCTCCTTCAATCTATTTTACTCTAAACGAAATGTACTACACACAGAAAAATAACCCTATTCACAATTTATTATACGCCGCTAAATGAGCATTTTTACCCACTGTGCATATGTGGCTTTTTGTTTTCCTTTTTAAACTTTGTTTAGTGCCATTGCGATGATCGTATGGCGTCATGGTGTCAAATTACTGTTGCTGTTGTTGTTACAACAAGACATCAATGACTTGAGTTGAGGAAGTAGTAGAGCAGATAACTTGGGATCACCAATAAGCTTTACCAACAACAATAACAATATAGAACTAATGATAGCAAAAACAAAAAACGTTGCACTTTAAGTTTAAAACATAAAATACTCGATAGAAAAAGCCAAACATTAATGTGCTCTCAACATGCACATGCAGTTCCAACTTGGAAAGAAGAAACGCAAAAGACTTTGGCCGACCAAGTGACAGATGAACAGAGCAAATTGCCAGATAAATAGACAGATGCACTGATACTTATAAGATCATTTTAATGTGATGTGACAGAACTCTTCAATGAAATTAGTTTGTGAAAGGGCATTTACCACGTAGAAGAGAATGCACGTTGCACGTTGCGCATGGTGGTGTGGCGTGCAGCATGAATTTTTTGCATGCTAAATTCTTATTCACGATTTGCAATGACGACGACGACAATAACGTTATTGATAATGAAAATGATGAACAACAAATGATGCACGCGACTTGATTTGTGTTGATGTTTGCATGTCAAATAAATGACTGAATCTGCAAATAAAACAGAGTCTTCAAGGAAGTTAAAGTTTAACTTGACAAAAATGTTAAAATTTTTTATTTTCATATAAGCGGTTTTTCATAGAGGTATGCAACTTTAAGTTGGCAGCACTTTATTAACTAGCAGTCATTTTGTCAGCTGTAAAGTGATTTATGGTTAGTTTAGTTTGACATTTCAAGATGAATAGACTGTCGTATGAACAATGCTTTCAAATTATGTAAATTTGATACATATTTCGAACAAGATTCTGTTCGAAATATGTATCGTGCTCTTCCCCATCTTTTTCGGTTAACATAACATATGGCTCACTTTTGTTTGAATTTTCGAGCCCCAATTAGAGTTGGAGTTGGTAATCCTATAGTGTGTGTTGAGACACCGTTACATCCTGCCAACTGACTGTTTGGTGTGGTTTGGTGGAAAAAGTAATCGAAAATTAGATCTCCAGATTAGACAACGTTCGAGCTAGCCATGGCGGTCATATGCCAGGAGTCATATTTAATTTGTAATGTCAAAGTATGTTTCGAATAAAGCAAATTTCAACTCAATTTGGAAAATTCTAATTTATTTTACTCCATTTCCTCTATAAAAACAACCTATATTTAGAGCCAAACCAGCCACCCTGGACATACTTCAAATACTTGTGCAACCAAGCAAACACACCCATAAACAGTGATAAACACTGAGCACTGACTAAAGTTTTTCGCGTCGAAAATTTTAAAAAGCGCTTAAAATGGTACGAAAAGCAGGTAGTTGACAACGCTGTCAAAAATATGGACTAATGATGAAATATGACATTAAAGTGAATGATGAAAGAAATACAGAATGAATACTGAAGTGTTTTATTCCTTCACTGAGGAGAATCGTTTGGTTGAAGTAATTCATTCATGAATGACACAAGCCTAGTATAATCCACATGGACTACTTTCAAAAGGGAAAAACAATCGATGGCGAATATTGTATTAACATATTGGGATGATTTAATGAGTAATTGAAAACGACCAATAAAAAGCCTTTTCCACGAGGACAAAGCAAGACAGCACACATTTGCAGTTTCCATGACGAAAAGCCTTGAATTGGGCTATAAATTGCTACGTCATCCGACCTATTGTCCAGATTTAGCCCCGAGTGACTATTTCTTGTTTCCAAATTTAAAGAAATGGCTCGGAGGAAATTGATTTCGCTCCATCAACAAAATCATACCACGACGAAACCATCTCAACAAGCCTATTTTGATGACCTCGACAAACCATATTTTCGCGGAAATGATAACAAAAATTGGGGACACGTTGGAGGAAATTATGTTGAAAAATCAAATAAATGTTTATTTAAAAACCTGCTTTTTATGCAAGACGTCACGCACTTATTGACCTGATATCGTATTCTTATATCATGACATATTTGTCTATTGTGCAGACTAAGTCTGCGTACTAAGTCTGAATTGTCAGCTGTCAAATTATTTTTTAGGGTTGCAAAGATTATGCTGGTTACAAAGTAAGATTTCGCTGGAAATCTAACTGACGGAAATCTAACCAAACATTAAATTATTTCAGATTAAAAATTTTTTAATAAAAAATCATTCCTGGTATGTATTACATGTTGTAATTGTTTTTTGGTTAAAATTGGAATCTGGAATTCGCTAAAAAAAATTTTTTGTTATCAAAATCATTCAGTGGCTGTGTTCTGTAACTCTCTCCTCGAGAAACAGACTGAAACCTGTAAACCAGCGTCACAGTACTTTTTAATATTATTTGTGCGAAAAATTCATTAGTTGGTGCGTGGTGCGCTTTTTTACATTTTCGGTGCGCTTTTTAAAGTTCGGTGGCACCAAACCAAATTCAACTCAACTTTTTGTTTTAATATAAGAAAAAATACATTTCTTTTTGCAGAGCACGATCAGAACATAGAGTTATAATGTGAAACCCCCACCTTACTATATGCACAAAGTAAGACAATTTTGCTGTATTATACATGTTCTCGAAAGAAAAAGAAACATTTTATTTTATGAAATTTGCTGCTTTTACAGCGTGTTTTGATATTAAACGATCAAGCCAGGTGTGTCAAATACAACAATACCTGCAAACACAGATATGGAAGTTCGTATTTATGATGGCATGTGAATCCGTTACTGTTTTGGTAATTGATAAATTACTAAATTATTAATAAAATTATAAATTTTTTCCAAACCGTTTGCATATTGATTATGGTAATATTCATCTTTTATATACTCTGGCTGATTTTCATTGTTCGCTTACGAAAACGCAAATGAGATTTACATTGTGTTTGATAGAATTGCTGTTAATGGAGTTTGATGACTTGTAGTGCCATTCTGTAAGTTTAATGATCCGATAATCGTACATTTCTTCGACATATTTCATCCTCTGCACTCCGATTGTATGCTCCTGCAATATAATTTTAACGATGGCGAGCAACTGTATTTTTGTGTACCGGATCATAGGCAGTAAAACTAACAGCTGATTTCAGTCGACAGCGAATATGATTAAACAATATTACTGAATAATAATTTTGATAAAATATCGTTATAATTATTGTAAAGATAACATTGTCTTAATAATTGTAACAGAATCACATTAGAGGCCAAGTTTGACAAACAGCTTTAGCTATTGATCAAAAAGGCTGTTTCATTATCGTGCTTTTTATAATATTAAATGGTTTTTTAAAAAATCAAAAAATCAAAATTCGGTGCGCTTTTTCCCTTTTTGGTGCGTTTTGATATTTCAAAGTTGACAACGTTGCTGCGAACTGAAACAAAATTCTCATAAGTTGAAACAAACATCTGCTTTTCTCACTAAACTGCAGCTTATAACTTTTTTTTGGTGAGTGATAGCTGTCACATAAGGAAATTACTCACCATTTTACAGAAAAACTTTTGCGAAAAAAGTTCCCGCTTTCAACTGTCATTATTTCTCGCAATTAAAAAGGCTGTGAGATAGTATTTAAAAAAATAATAGTCGCCATAAAATGGATACTGAAAAAACAAGTATTCTGCTGTTAAATTAAGTTGAATACATACATCGTTGGTCTCATGTAGAAAGGCTCTAACAAACATAATTGCAATTTTGCAGGACTCTAAAAGGATCTAAAAGTAACTTTTTTTGTTCAATTGCTTGTAAGAGCGATATGTATGAAAATATTTAATTAAATCTTTGTGACACTGTGTATTTCTGTGAAACGTAGTAGAATTCCAAAAATAACTCAATTCAGGAAAAATGCGGGTTAGGACCTTTTTGCATGAGACCAACGATATATATTTACATAGTTTATAACGATAGTTTTTTTTTTATTTTAACTTTTTAATTAATTTTTATACCCTTCACCAGAGAAGCAAACCGAATCGGCGCAGCTACCGATTTTTTTATAGAAACCCCTCCACCGCCGGAGTGCTCGACTGATTGGCGGCGCAATATTCAGCCGAATTTTTAAACATCTTTCATTATTTTTGCTAGTCGCGCAATTTTATCTTGGCATTTTATTAATAAAGCGATAAGTTGCAACTTTTTACTAATATCTTGGCTTTAAAATCGCTAGATTCGGTAGAAACCCGCTAAATTAACGTAACTGATTATCGTTTACTTTACTTTAAATAATCTTGATTACCGATTATTCAGTTCAACATAGACATTTTTTTGCGTGCAACGGACTTTTCATTTTGTTAACTTAAACAACCAAGATTTAGTCACCTCAACCATGATTAGCATCGAGATGGTCAGCAAACTGGACTCCCCAGGGGCTTTGCCGATCCTTTTATGTCAGGGTTTCTGATGTCCAATACAACTGAAGTGTTCCATCCGGCCTCCTAGAATTTTATTTGGTACAATAAACAGGGAATTCTTACCCATCTATGCCCCCTGAGAGTAGAGTGCCCTAGTTAGGCGTACACAAAAGCGAACGTGTTGAATCTAGTAAAACAAGCCAAAACTAGAAAACTAGTTTAAATCAAGTAATTCTAATGAAGCACATAATGCACAAAGACAAGAATTAAATGATGTTGTGAGTAATGGCTCCGACGACCCAGTTAATCCAAAAGTTATTAAGAGCAACACCTCAGTGAATATGAAAGTATTCTACAACGCAAAAAAAAATACAAAAGAAGTTGGCAAAATTGTTTTGAGTGACCGGAAAGGACTTGGCTCAATAGTCTGGAACTGTTTTGGAGCTTGACCATTCGTGGAAAATTAGTAATAGAAAAATTTCGGTTTTGTAAAATCTGTAAGTATTTCTCCATGAACTATGTATTTATTTGTTCTAGCCTATAGAGTCAAAATAGTCCCCATTCCAACTATAAATAGCTAGCTACTTTGAGCAAATTTTCACTATAGCTATGGCTAAAAGGCATGTCTTTTCTTTTGTATTGAAAACTTTTTAAAACAAAAAAAAAAAACATGTTTTCTGTGTTTCAAGTTTTTTTCTCTAATTTCTTTTTGACTCGTTTGTTATTTTTAAATTTTTTTGTTTTCATTCGGCTGGCAATGTAACCACATCGATACTAGCAAAAGGGTAAAAAGAGACAAACGATTATTTTTAACGACAACAATTAAAAAACGACATGACTTAAAAATCATCGTAAAGATGTAACATGATTTTGGTAGGACCTTTAAAAGAATATTATAAAAAAAGGCATGGTTTTAAATCACCGTATAAATCAGCCTTTTATTAAAATAAACGATTTATTAAAAAAGTTTTTCAAACAATCGATTTTATTCAATTTGTTAGCTTCAAAAATTTCCAAGTCTACTTAAGATTAGGGTAGCTCCTATGAAATGTCGACATATAGACAGCTAGGAAACGTTGGAAAAAAGCTGTTTATAATTTTTGTTGGTATAATTCTTAAACTTAAAAGAAAATATCAGCAGTTCCAAGAGAAATGCTTGAGTTATCTTAAAAGATCTCCGAGTTCTCAAAATCGTAATGACTCCAGCATAGCACTGGAAATTAAAGCATATTTTTACGTACCGTAAGAGAAAACTGAGTATTTGGAATGGTGGAGAAACAAACAAAAATTTTAAATTTGTACTGATTCACTTTAAAATAGATTATTATTTCTTAAGATGTTTACAAAATTATCTAAGTTAGCATAGTTCTGCTTCAGCTTCATTGTAAGAAGCATTGTCTGTGGCAGCCTAAGTCCATTCACCCTAAGGGGACAATTATTCGTAAACGACAACCATCGTGCACATAGTTGAACCTTTTCTAAAAATTAACGGCGTTATGTATAATAAAATACCTTGTGCTAACTAACTAGCTGCTATCTTTCCCTAAAGCTGAAAGTCTAAGCGTCTGCCAACAAAGTAGAAACAATGTAATTTTATGTGAGAGATTACACAGCACAAAGCGTATGACGCGTTAAACGCGTACGACGCCAAAAGTAGGTTTACTTTCTACTTTTGCACGCGTCACAAGCGTTATAAAACCTGTCAGTTGTTTTTTATAGCCGCAATCACAATTCATTTTATTTTTTCAAAGTTATCGCCAAAAATATTTGTGCCCTGGATTGCTTCTTTATGTTTTTGTGTTAAAAAAATGTTTTTATTGAAAAAATAATTCAAACACAGCAAAAAACTTAACGCATGAAAAACGTTGCATGTAACTTGAGTTTAGAAAAAGTGTAGAACGCGTAGAAAGTATGAAATGCGCAAAACGCGCAGCTTTATGGCAATTTACACACAAAAAACTTAGCAGCTAGTTAGTTAGCATAAGGATTTTGATTACACATAAGGCCGTAAATGAATAATGTTTACCTGCGATTGTTCCCCAAAATAAATAACTTCCTTCTTAAAAAAGTAAATTGCAAATTTGAACAAAAACAATCACCTCAATAATTGTTCCCCAAAATAAATAAGTTCCTTCTTAAAAAAGTAAATTGCAATTTTGAACAAAAACAATCACCTCAATACATTGTACCTGATGTTTCAACTAAATTTTTGTAGTAAAATAATAATATGTATACAAAAAAAAAAACGTATTTTCTTGTACGAGTATTCGCCTTATGTCTACGTTTAGCCGCCGCCGTAATTATTTCTTCGGCTTGCTTCTCTGCCCTTCACACAACAAAATATAAGGGTAGATATAAGATTCTATTTTCTACAATTTTAATATCCGACCCAACAAAGTATAATGTAATACTTTTATAATGTTTTTTTCACTACTCACAATTTGCAATTCACTTTGTGTTTTAATTTTACAATATTTTGTGCACAAGTATGTATTTGTAAACAAAATGTAAACATTAGAGCCAAACCACTTTTTGTTTAACAGCCGGCGGTTATAAAATGACGCCGTCGAACAAAATTTATTCACATTTCTTCTTAGTAATTTTTGGTCGGCGGCGGTACTAACAGTGGCTGGCGTTCCCATTTTTTAAAATTGCAAGTCGGCATCATTTAATATTTTCTGGCATTTCTAACGTAATGACGTAATCGCTTTGGATAGTTTTCGATATGTGTTACAGACGCAGTTTGTTCTCACTTTTCCAGAAACGATGGAATAATTTATTGCACAAGTTTTCGACGCGAGAACTTCTCGCCAAAGTTACTTAACACAACCACAGATGTTTATTTTTGTAATGTTAATAATGTATATTTTTATTTTGTCTTATTACGCTGTCCAAAATCTTTTCACGGCAATTTTCATTGCGTTAAAAAGATTCGCATGAGTATTTGACGCTCATAGCTTGTTCGATAATTTCGTTTTGCGTCGTCTATAGAATCTTAAGTTTTAAAAACAAATTCACATCTCATCATTAAAATGCAAAACAGCACAAACAAGGGAAAGGATTATTCGTTTCAAACACGCATTGGAAAAATCTTAAATAAGAATTTATGTAAGAATTTAGCATTGGCTTGTTCTCCAAGGGTTAGAGAAATCACACAGAAGTTTTTACAACTGATGTTGATACGCCGGCAAATATGCCTGAAAAATTGCACATGACTGAAGTTTTTCTCATAAGTTGTTTTTTTTTCTTTAATAAAAAAGGGTTATAATAATTTGTTAATGTAGGTGTGCACATACACACGTTTAGATGAATTTGAAAATTCATTCTTCGATAAAAGTATTATTTTATTTTTGTTCAAAACCAACTTATTTACCTATGCCAGCACACCCATCATACATACACGAACTTACAACAAATAATTTTAAAACTCATATCCTTTTTTTCATATCCACTTTCTGTTTGCCTGAATGAAGAAAATATTGTTGGAACTGAATTTGAATATTCAAGGCACGTAAATATTGTTTTTAAATCGCCTGAATTATTTTTATGTGTTTTATATATTGATCCTTTTTAAATATTTACTCAACTAAAATTAAAACTCATACATTCCTATTTCTTTGTCTGTGTGGTTTTGTGAAAACATATTGATGTATAATTTGTCAACAATTTATGTGCTTAGTTCTTAAAAAGATTATTTTCTAAGATAAAGACAGCTGGATGAAAAAAGACATTTGTTAAAATCACTTTGCTTAAAGCTGCCACAAGGCATTTCTTTAGAAAAGTTTATTTTTTAAGTAAAAACTTTCTTTTACAAAAATACCTTCTAAATAACTACAGTGGATGTCCAGTAGTACGAATTATATTAAGTCAGGCCCTTTCGTAATGTAAGAAAATCCGTTCTACTGGACTAAAGTTTTTTCCTCAATATTTGAATTTCGTTGGCTGGCTACATCACTGGCAAAAACTTCGCCTTTAAAAACCATTTTATGAAATTCCAAAACCTTAGATTTTAACTAGTTACCCCCTACTGGAATATGTAGGTTTCTTTGGTTTAAAAAGCACTTCTTCCTTGTTTGTAAATTCTTCAGCTATGTGCAAATGGTTGACTTAAGCTATGTACACACGGTTGTCAGATGTTACAATATTGTAAGATCTGGCAACATACTACAATGTAGTGAATGAAAAATTGTCCCGTAGACGTAAATTGTCTGTTCAGACGATCGTAAGAAAATCTTACAATTTCATTGTCAGACTATGGTCTGACAAATAATTCATCTGACAACAAAAATTGTCAGTTCACACGGTTGTCAGATTGTTAGATGAAAAAAATTGCCAGACATTTTGTAAGGCATTGCCATTTACATATGTATATCAACAACTATCTGCTTGGCAGTGTTGCCCATCAAACTTTTTTCTGACAATGATGGTATTGTCAGGTGCATTAATTTTATACATCTGACAATTACAACTGAGCTTACAATACCAGCCAATTGTCTGGCAATGCCGACGAAGAGTGTTCTCACGATTGTCAGATGCCTGACAACATTGTCGTCTTAGAATTGATTGACAATGGTTTTTCTGACAACGTTGTTAAAATTTAAGAATTGGCAGTTCACACGATTGTAATACATTTTCAAACAATTTTACTGGCAATATTGTAAGATCTTGCAACCGTGTGTACGTAGCTTTAGATAACTTATAGTTGCTACGAATTTCATACATTTGCACACATATCTTCTATATTTTTTTAAATTATTTTCTAATGATATTTGCTTCTTTCATTTGAAACATATTTTATGTATCATTTAATGTAATACACGTGACATAAGACACTTGCAATAATTACTAAATTTCATAGTAGCTAAATACAATTCTGGAAGTTGGTAGCAGACACAACTCGAAAAAATGTAAAATGTTCTTCCAAAAAAAAGCCCATCTTCATATTATTTAGTAGTAAAATAAACTTTGTGTTTGTACTACAGAAATGCCAATGCAAAAAAACTGTCTTTTTTTAAGTTAAGTATTTATTAGAGTTGGGCAGTTCGGGAACGAACTAGAGTCACTGAACTATTCACTTCAGGGAGCTAAGTGAGCCAATAATTTCTGCGAGCTCTTTCAGTTCCGTAGTTCATGTTTCTTTCTTTTGTCTTCAAGTTTTCTTTTTGTTCATGTTTCTTTCTTTCTGATAGATATGTATACGGAAGTAGTCAAACAGTGCTGTCAGAATTTGACGTAGAAAGTACATATCTATGTTATATACAACTATTCGGAATAGTAGACAACACAATTTTGCTTTACAAAAGTACTTTGGTTTTTTGTATTATAAAAATAAAGGACATGATATGGGACCATAATTGAATATAAAAGCATCGAGACATCATAACAAATACATCGTTTTTTTTAAATTATTTTTCATCACACCTGAACATTTCTAATCTCACCTTTTATTTACCCTTATAATAATTGTACTTTTCATTTGTTTACAGCAATTCTGTTTCGCTTTTCTTTATCATGAAGCCTGAACAGAGCTGTTCATTGAAAACATTATTTACGGAGCACTGAACTATTGAACTAAAAGAAAGACATATTTCAGTAAAAAGAGCTGAACTAAAGAGTGCACACTCTCAAAAGAGCTCATGAACTCAACTCTAATATTTATACCAATAAAAAATTATAAATAGCTTGTTTTCTATGTTCCCCAGCTATCTATATCTATATATTTCATAGGAGCTATCCTAATCATCAGTAAACTTTGGACATTTTTGAAAGATATTCTCAAACATTCAACATTATGTCCCAACAACCTAAGTAAATTATTGAGAATTTAAAAATAAAAATTCTCTAATAATACCTGTCAAAACACAAAAATAAGCTTTTTTATTTATACACGTCTCTAACATTTCTTTACAGCTTTCAAACAAATGAACAACCGTTGGTTGCTACGATTTGTTTTTTGAAAGTATCGAAATGAATGAAAATATCATTTGTTTGTATTTATTTATCTCTACATACTGTTTTCTGTTTGCTAAATAGCTTTTAATTAGATAAACTTCTCTTTCTCGAATTCCGTAAAAACACAGTTTATCTAGTAATATTTGATGATTTACTCAATCAAAAGTTTTTGAAAAATCATAAAATATCCCAGTATAGCCTTCATCTAAACTGTTGCATATATAATTAACCACATTTGTAAACGCATTTTCTGTTCCACTTCCTTTCCTAAAACCATATTGACCCTCATAAATTAACTTATTGTTTTCCATAAAATTCATTATTTGTTGATGTAAAATCTTTTCAAAAATCTTCTCAATCACAGGTAAGAATGCAATGGGCCTGTACTTATCTTCTGAGTGTGTATTTGGTATTTTTGGTATAAGTACCACTTTTGAAATCTTTAAAACATCTGGGTAATGTGAAGTTTCCAAAATACTGTTAAATATTTTAACCAGGTGTGGAGAAATTTCATGTATACATTTACTAAGTACTTCTAATGTAAAATTGTCATGTCCAGAATTTTTGTTTGTCGGAAGAGTGGATATAACCTGCAAAATTTGACCGTTTAATATTTGATGAAATTGAAATGTATTGTTACAATATCGTAGTATTCTAAATTCGTTCCACGAGTCTTCAGGAAAAGAAATAATATTTTGCTTCATTGTCACAGGAATTTGTAATAAGTATTCATTAACAAGTAAGAGTGTGGTATATTCGGCTGGGCCGAATTTAAAACACCCTTCACGATAGTCTCATATATGTGTACTATATTTAAAAATTTTAACTAAATATGCTCGGTTATATATGAACCGATATCAGAATTTTCTGTATTTTATAACGAGAATTGCTTTTCAGCAAAAAAAAAAAAAAAAAAAAATAAAATAAAAAGAAAAAAATGTTAATGGAAAAATCGGTTCAGGCTATATCTCGGGTATATATGGACCGATTTCGGAAATTTTCATTTTCCATACTTATATATCCTTATTTCATTACCAGAACTGCTTTTGAGCAAAAAAAAGTTGCTTAAGCTCGCTAACGTGACATTTTCATGAAAAACCCGATTTGGGCTATATCTCGGGTATATATGGACCGATATCTGAAGTTTATTTTTAACCTTTTAGTCGCCATGCTTAATGAGTGTGTGAAGTTTGAAGCAAAACAAACAACTTTTGTTTTCAAAACTTTTCATACAAAATTGCAAAAATTCATGGCTTTTTTCGGAATTTTGAATATATCACAGCTATACGTGAACCGATATTACTGAATTTCAATAGCAAACACATGGCACGATGGAGTAATAGAATGGTGAAAGAAAAAAGTTTCTATGTCTAATGGTTTTCTCAGAAACGGTATTTCAACGACCGACAGACAGACAGACGGACATCGCTTAATCGACTTTTCCATTAATTCTAAATCAGAATATATATACTTTATAGGGCCGCAAGAAATTACAAACGGAATCACAAACTTATATATACCCTTAACATTTTTCTGAAGGGTATAAAAAGATTCGCTTTAATATAATCATTGACAATTATTTACCATTACTGTCTTTTAGGTTCGTATGCGCCTTTTTGGTTCTGCCCAGTGATTCATTTAAAAATTTTGTGACCGGCCTGATTTTGAAAATAATACGGCTCGGTGACGCCGCCAGCCTATAAACTATAATAAACAGTCACTCTTTGTGGGTGCATTGGTTTTTTGACAATCACTCTTGGACTCGCATGCCTATGTATCACAGGGGCGATGAAATCCACCCCAACGATAGGCATGGAAGCTCTTTTGAACCTAACACCGCTTAACGTAGCTGTACAAAAAGAGGCGGCCGTTCAGGCCATCTCAATTTACAAAAGGGAAAAACTTAAGGCAGGAAACCTTATTGGACATCTTGCAATCCTAAAGCATTTTAGAGACGTAATCGATATGTCTCAAACAAGTGACACTATAGATCCGTCTAACTCCTTTGCCAGAAAGATCTTATTTCCTACAAGAGAGGAATGAATCATGAATCCAAGATTGTTACGGGATGGTTCACAAAAGTGGTACACGGATGGATCCAAAACGCTCCAAGGTGTTGGAGCGGGAATAATGGGGCCTAGAGCACGCAAATGTATAACTCTTAGCAAAGACACCACAATCTTCCAAGCGGAACTATACGCAATTAGGGAAGCGGTTGAAATACTCTCCGATAGGTGGCACAAGGGAGTGCTGATAAGAATAATCTCTGATAGCCAATCAGTGCTGAAGGCCCTGAGCAGTTGTGTCTTCACGTCCAAGTTAGTACTGGAATGTCACAACAGGCTAAACGAACTGGCAAGCCAGAACCAGGTCGCACTGATCTGGGTGCCAGGATACGAATGGCATCATGGCAATGAAATGGCTGACATGTATGCCAAGAAAGGAGCAGAGGGGACTTTTATTGGACCCACTCCAACTTTTGGCTTCAACAAGGGTCTCCTGAATGAGGAGATAAAAAAATGGACGATGTCCATCGTTGAACAACAGTGGAACGAGACAGCTGGTCTCGAACACTCCAAGAAATTTCTAAACTTTGATAAAAGGAGGGCCGAACGTGCTCTAAAACTGGACAGAAAAAGTCTCAGAACATTGACAGGTGCTCTTACAGGTCATTATAACTGCTACAAGCACCTGCACAGGATGGGAATATCCAACACAGACGTTTGCAGATTCTGCGGTGAGGAAGAGGAGTCAATGGAACACTTAATCACCCACTGTGGAGCACTGGGACACAGAAGATATAGGCTACTACAAGCCTATATGTTAAGTGAATGTGACTTAATATCACTCCCTATGAAGGAGCTTGTCCGTTTTCTTGACATACTCAACCCATAATGGGGCAAGGGGAAGCATAATAGATCAATATTGGTCGCAGTGCAAATGGCCGATGAGGGCCATATCCCATCCACTAATAATAATAATAATAATAATAATAATAATAATAATAATAATAATAATAATAATAATAATAATAATAATAATAATAATAATAATAATAATAATAATAATAATAATAATAATAATAATAATAATAATAATAATAATAATAATAATAATGATAATAATCACTCTTGGATAATCGTTTGCCCAAATTCGGTAATTCTGCTTATTGACGAATCCACTGAGGTGAAAATATGCCTCACCACTAAAGATGATTTTCTTCGAAAATTGATCATCCACTGTTGACATTTCTTGCCCCCGTTCTGACCATTAGCGACGCTTGGACTAGTCAAGAGGCTTTAATTCTTGGGTTAATTGCACCTTGTTAGCGGGTAAAGGCAAGTCTTTATGCATAATGCTCATTAACGACCAGCGTGAGAGGTGCAATTGTTGGGCAGAACGACGAGTTAAGCCGCACTATCGCCAACAGTAAAAAATTTTCTGCAGAACGAGCGGTATGAGCATGCATGCACTGGTGTTATCACATCTCCTACAGACCTGGGTTGCTCAAATTTTTGTACGGATTTTCCGATTGTACGTACATTTGGACGATCAAATTGACCGAGAGAATCCCGAAGTGCACGATATGCATTTAGATTTGAATGCCCATTTTCATAACAAGCATGAATAACTTTAACGCGTTGCTCGATTGTGTGTCTTTCTATGGTTCAAATTAATTACTATGAAATTGAGAAATGTAAAATTAAATGCAGAAAATACTTGACGTTTAGGTGTGATTCACATTCAACATCGGCCCTTAAAATTTAACCACCCGCTTTTTTTGGTTTGAATAAATTGAAAATGAACTTTTCTTTTCAACTAAACCATTTTTTCTTTTGCTGCAGACAGATTTTTTAAATGATTTTTTTTTAAATAAACTAAGCAATATGACTGCTGTATCACGTACACGTTTCATTTTCGAAAAACCTTTTTCTTTCGTCCAGTACTCAATTGAATTTTATTCTATTTTTATGTTGCTTTCATTATTTATTGGATTTGAACAATGACAAACAACTGAGTGAAATTTAATTGCACAAAAACAAAGAAAACATTTGTGCGTCTGTTGGGCAGATTGGCCATCAATAAAATTAAATTTATTTTAGGTTTCCTTTTTATCAATCAGTATTGAACAAACAAAACAGAGAAAGAAATCATAATTAAATCCCCCACCGACTTGATTCTGTTGACACTATAAAGCGAAGAAGTTGACACGCGGGCACCAAATTTATTTAATTTTAATAAGTAAGAAAGTTTGTTTGCTGAAAATTATAATCTTTGGCTTTAAAATTCTTAAAGTCTCTTTACATTCAAAAGATTAAAATTAGTAATGATTGAACTATTGTTTGACTAGTGTATTTTCAAATAATGTGACAACTACGATATATGATTATTTTATTGGTGAATTTGTTTAATAATATCTGTGACTATTTAATTACGCATTTTGTAAATTTAGAACAACCGGTCAGCAATTGCTGGATTAGAGATAAAATCCCGCACTATTTGCACTTATTTCAAAAAGCACTAAATACAAAAATATTTCACTTTTACAATTAAATAAAAATCTATTTTTTTATAATGGACTTACTGAGGGTTTGATTGTTTTTTATGATCAAACCAAATACGTTCCTCCATGTTTGCAGCTGGACGAAGATTTCATAAATCTTGTTTGCTAATTTATGCATTTCGGTTTGATCCATTATTGACAATTTTTCGAAATCTATACAATCACATAGTAACAGCATTCAAAAAAAATTATTAATGGACTTAGTGCCAATTTCACGATAACGAAGCTGTTCGTTCGTTCGCACAATTCCATTTAACCTATAGTTTAGACAGGAAAGTAATTTCATCAAAGTTGCAATACACTCACACTTTTTTACTAACACATTCGCATTTTGCTTACTTTCCACTCAGCTTTCATTAAAAATTTCATGAAACAAATTTTTTGACGTTTTCTGAAAGTAAATGACAAATTCTAAGCACTAAAATTCTAAAATAATAATTATAAAATTAACTTATTTTGCATGTATATGCAAATAATTATAATATTTTTTCCTTATATTGTGTATTAAAAACATAAAGAAAAAATTAAGCATTTTTATAAAAACAATATCATAGAAAAATTTATAATGATAAGTTTTTTCAACTATTGCCTCATAAATTTGTAATTGTAATAAGTTCAGCAACTCTGATTAGTAAGCAAACAAAATAAGAGTGGAGAGAAGCAGAGGCAAATTTTGCAACTCTTTGCCTCGGCGACATTTTTAAAATGAACTTTCACTTTCCTGTGTAGACGAACAAGAAATTTTCATGAAAGTCGTCTATTTCATTGGAATTTTTATTTGTAATACGTATACAGAAATTTCATGAAAGTACTTTCCTGTGTAATGGCAGCGTAAAACAAAAATGTGCCAATTTCACGATAACGAAGCTGTTCGTTCGTTCGCACAATTACATTTAAACAAAAACAACATTTAAAATTTTATTATTGTTTTAAATGTAATTGTGCGAACGAACGAACAGCTTCGTTATCGTGAAATTGGCACTTAGTTCATTTTAGTCTTAAAAATTAAATGATTTATTAAAACAACTATCTGCTAATATTTATACAAATCAAAAATATATCCAACAGTATTTAGGTTTATTCGTTTACTTTGCAGTAAAATGTAGTAGATGAGTAATTTTTCAGCAAATTGTAAACATTACTGTCTGAAAACTCTTTTGTCCAAAAGAGTACTCGAACAGAAAAATAGTAAAAATTCCTAAACTTTTTTTTTATCTTGAATCAGTACTCAGGGGATGACCCCTACATACCCCCTAGTACCAGAAATAGGAAAATAGGTTATGAGGAGGGGGAAAAAGGGAATAGTGCTTGTGAACATTTGATTTGAACCTTCCAACGTTATAACAGACAGGAAACACGTCTGCAGGCAATTTATTTCACAGGCGAAGCGTACGGCTGAAAAACGAACTCTCTCTGTAATGCGTAGTACGACTCCCCGCCCAATCGACCACAAAAGTATGAGCTCTGGACTATGATCGCGTGCTACGTAAACTGCTGATAAAACTGCACCCATATGGAACAGCGCACATAGGGGTAATTGCAGATCTGACTAGCCAAAATTTAAGTTTGTTACCTCCCCGTAATCAGCCATGCTTGTAGTAACCAGTCAAAACATACGTCCATTATTGTTATTGCGATCGTTTGTGATCACATAAAATTTAAAAAAAACTCCCTTGTCTAAAAATAAGGAAAAGTAATAGAAATTCGTAAACAAACATTAATTTTACTAAATAGAGATATTTGCACAACATAAACAATCGACTAGTCTTTAATATTTGTATAAAATTCACACGAAAAATTGAGTGCTTTTCATATAAAATTTCTTGACAAGTCGCTTGCTTGTAATATGGAAACATCATATTAAACTTTACTTATAAGGAAACAAAATATTTTATAGTTTTGTTTTTAATTATTACGATTAACAATAAATTGGTTATATTAATAAAATCAAAACACAATTGCCAGATTTGCGATATACCCCTATGTGCTGTGTCACAATCTTAAACTACTTTTTTTAAGTGATTACTGGGCTCTGACTGATTACTATAAACGCACAATTGTTTTACTACATTTTAAATAATTCGCCAATTAATTTTGAAAAACAATGCTGGTTAAAGCAGCAGATCATGATACGTCATGACCCGGGTTGAAATCCCAGTAGTAGTGTAGCGACTACGAAACAGCTAGTTGTCCCCCAGCTAAAGATTTGATTATTATTTTTCTTGTCTTCTTCAATCAAAATTTATTGATTTGTGTTGTAATAAAATCCTTCTTAAGAAAAAAAACTTAAGAAAGGAAAAAACTTGAACTATAACCCGTTGTACAAATGTACAAACAAAAAATTTAATTTAAAAATTATAAAGTTCAACAAAAATTCAATAAATTAATAATCATTTAATTCTATACTATTCTTAACTTTTCTAAAATATTTTCTGTTTTTGGATACTTTCTTTTGTTTACATTTGTTCGTTTACCATATGATTTTTATTTTGCTAAACTTTACTACAAGCAATTTTTGCAGTAAAAATTTGCAAGTACTCAATAAAAGAACTCTCATTTTACTCTCTTTTTATTGTGTACTCATGTACTGCACCTTGAGTAAACGAACAGCATTCAGTAAAATGCAGTAAAACACAGTAAATTTTTTTAAACATTTATGGTAATATTTTAAATTCCATAGAAGAGGAGATAGAACCCCTCCCTGTGGAGTGGTCCTTTTAGCCACTCTGCAAATTATGGCTCGCCCCATATTGGAAGTAATGACCCTATTGGTCAGTAAATTCTTTATGAAGCTAACAATTGACTGATGAACGTTCAGTTTTTCCAGAGCGATTATCAACACATTATTAAATGCCCCCTCTATATCAAGGAAGGCAACCAATGCATACTCCCCCTGCTCCAAGCTCTCTCTACATACCCCACGAGCGAATGCAATGCAGTCTCAACAGATTTGCCCTTGGTATAGGCATGTTGAGATGCTGATAAATGGCTCGGAATAATTTACATTCTAAGATGTAATTCAATTATCCGTTCCAGGGTTTTAAGCAAGAAGGATGACAAGCTTATAGGCCTGAAATCATTCGGAGTGGTGTGTGAAGCCTTCCCCCCTTTCGGAATAAAGACTACAACACACCTTCGCCATGATTGCGGAATTTAGGACCAACCAAGGCAGGCCGAGAAGATCCTTATCAACCATGGCACTATAAGTTCCGCATTTTTCTGCAAATCAGCTGGTATAATACTATCTGGACCCGGTGATTTATATGGGTCAAAGCTATTCAACGCCCAAAGGATTCTGCTTCGATCAAAAGATAAGCAGATATCCCCTTGGCCATTGTATATACCGGTCATGCAGTCTCCCATAAAGGGTGTGCATCCAGAAAAATGCGTTACCAACCCATCATCATATAATATTAGAAATATTAAAATAAAGTTCGACTATTTAATATTAATACATACATTTATAGTAATATTAAATAATAGAATTTTTGTTGAACTTTAATAATTTTTTTAAATTAAATTTTTGTTTTGTACATACATATGTATGTACATCGGGTTTTAGTTCAAGTTTTTAAATTAATATTTATATCTCTGGGTACGGAGAAGTATTAAAATACAAAAATATGTATGTTTAATAACTAAAAAGAAATACCGCTAGTTCTGATATAGCAAATGCTATACAAACAATGCGGGCAATTAACAAAACGCATATGTGATTTAATATGAGATGAATACAGATAGAGAATAATTAAATGGCTCAATGGCTGAGTGGTTAAAGCAGCAGATCATGATACGTCATGACACGAGTTCAAATCCCAGTGGGTGCTGATGAGTAGTGTAGCGACTACGACACGAGTAGGTGTCCCCCAGCTATAAAGGTTTGATTATTATTTATTATCTTCTTCAATCAAAAATTATTGATCACAGCATATTTGTATTGTAAAAAATCCTTCTTAAGAAAAAACTTGGGAAAGGAAAAACTTGAACTAAAACCCGATGTACATAAGAACATAAAGAATCTTAAAATGTGCTTTAAACTTTTTATACGAAATTATTCTAACAATACAAGATTAGAAGTATTTATATGTATGTAACCTGGTAATATTTTCGAGCGAATTTGTCATTATGACATTTCCACCGATGAATAATCGCAACAAGTGAAAATTTATATGCCAATTCCCGGTTAGCGAAGCATTCAGACGTTCGCACAATTACATTTAAAAATAATAATAAAAAATATCGAAAATTAAAATTTGATTAATGTGTTTTAAAGGCAGTGCCATAAAAGGCTTAACCTCTTCTCCCTAAAAAGAAAAACTTAGCGACAATCTGTTGTAAGTAGCTTAGATAGTGAGCACTACAGCCTATAAATGTCCATCATTCGCGAGTGAAACAGGATGAGATTGTCTGTTAGGACTCACAAAAACATGGATGATATCAAGACGAAATCAACTCGGTCATCTATGACAGTTTCAACAAATACGAGTACTTAAAAAAATTCATATATAACAGCAAAACAAAACCAACACTTCCCATGGATGAATTAATATTATCAGCGTTTTACAACCAGTTGGTAAAACTACCCAAAAAATCAAATCTTTCGTACAACCACCACACACTTAACAATTTAATAACCAACATCGTCATGTTGTACAACTAGTCGCATAGTCTGTGGCTTGCATAACATTTCTCAGCAGTACTCGCATTTTAATTCATATATTTTTTTTTTCAATATTTAATTTTAAAATAATAAAATAGTTAGTAAAACTGAATTGTTTGAACTATATGTATAGAAAATGTGGTTTAGAAATTTCATTTTAGGGTCAAGGACTACTCCTAGGTATTTGACTTCCTTATTCTATTCAATTGCGTTGTTATTGAAGTTAATGTTATGTTGAGAAAAATATATATGTAGCTTCAGTTTTAGCATATTTTAGCATAATCTGCCATTTATCAAAATATTTTTGTAGCTCAAATAATGCTCTATCCGAGCAAAGCAGCTCTGTCTCATCAGCGTCATTATACTGTAGTTTTCGATAAAATCTATTAATTTACTCTTAATAGCTTTTTCGAGGATTTTGCTCACTGACTAGTCGGGTCTTTAACAGGCTTTCTTATTGAAATAGTTTTAGATTCTTTAAACTATAACGCAAATCACATTTAATACATATCGCTCCTTTATTGCAACATAGTCATATCTCAAAAAATGTGATTTTCGAGTTAACAATGCAGAATTGTTAACAGTACTACTTTTTATATTGTGCCAAAAATTTATTCAAACTACTTTTAAACTGTTTCCTTTAGGAGATATTTTCTAAACATTTTTTCTAAGACTTGTATGGAAACTAAAAATTTAAAATGTGTTTTTCTCGAAAAAAGCTTTTTTTTAGTTATGACTATGTTGCAATAAAGCATCGATATATGAATTGTTAGGAACTTTAAGCCCTTAAGAAGGAGCTCTTTCAGACATCTATTATTAATTCCATGATTTCCGGGACCTTTTTTGTTTTTTAATGATTTGATCATGATGGACACACCAGTCCTAATTTCACCTGAGTAGTTAACAATAAGTGATAAAAATTAGGCAACACTATTATCGACATTATGAGTCAGTTATGATATATAATTAAATGGTTGGGAATTTTTTTTAAAGTTTTCCAATTCTACTGATGATTAGGGTAGCTCCTCATATGAAATAAACATAAGGAAGCTGTTTGTATTTTTGTATTGGCATCAATATTAGAAGCTAATAAATTAAATAAACTCAATTGTTTTAAAATATTTTAACTTAAAAAGAAAACTGTGGCTTTAAAATAAAATTTTCCAAAATTTAAAAATTTATTTGAAATATAATTATACAAGTTGAGTGAAATCTCGCCATCATCCTTCCTTCTATTCGTGTTGTATTGCAACAAGTTCTATGAACTGAAACATTTTTTGTTTGCTTTTCGTTTCATGCTTTTTTTATTCTACATTGACTGACAAGGTCGTTCGTTTATTTTTCAAATTGAATTATCTATCCATCCATCAAACAGGCGAAACAAAATCAATTTATTGTTAAACATTATTATTATTATATATATTTTTTTTACTTGTTTTCTCTGCAAACGAATTAAAACTGAACTTGAATAAATTTGTAGCGTGCCAAAGAATAAAATTTAAACATTAATCCAATTATTTATTGGGTTTATTTTTTAATTGAGTTAAAACAATTAAGACAGAAAAACTCCAACAAATACCGGGACTTAATAAAATTGATTTTTGGAAGTAAATTACAGGTTTTTGTGTACACATACATTATTTACACTGCTTGAACAGACTTATAAGATAAACAAATTTGAGCTTGGGGTTTCACTTAATTAACTAGTTATTAATATTTTATTTTTCACTTGCAAAAGAAAGAAAATTCCTTAATCCGACGTTTCATTCATTTCTTGATAATAAATTCATATTTGACTTGTATTTTAATCAGTTTGTCTGCTTGACTTTTATTATTTACCCAGCCAGCATACGAAGTCAGACGATTGTGTTTAACAGGCAACTCCTAAAAGGGGCTTCTGACGCGTAACAATGACAAAAGTATTTACTCTTTTATTAATTTTTTCTAATACGCTCGCCTTTTAATCTTAGAGTGTTTATTATACGATGATTACACATGTTATTTAATTTTTATTTATATATAATTTTGTCTTCGACGTTCAAAACCCTTTTAAGCTGTAAGTATGAAATGTATAGCTAGTGGTTTTGGTGGTGAGTTGTCGCTAATTATATATTGTAGTATAAAAAGGCTAGCGAGCCCTATATTTTGCGGTATATAAAACTTTGCTCAGACGTTTGTCAGTTTCTAGAAAATTTTTACATTTTTAACCATCGTGTGAACTTACAATTTGTGTCTGACAACGATTTTTTTTAGCATTTTTTATTTATTGAATCTTCAGAATGAACTAACAATAAGTATTCAAATCTTAATAAATAATGAAAAAAATATGTGCTTTTTACTTGAGTCCAGCCAATGCCAGACGAAAAGTTTTATTATGAGGAAACTATATCGGTAAAATCATTTATTTAATGATGGTGGCACTGATATCCCTCGCCGCCAAACTAAGTATATTGCGTGGATTTGGGTGAAGTTCCAGCCTATTGATATACATGGTCTGATAAAAAAATAACCGTTATTTTTAAATTTCGTGATTTACGTATGTTCGATTTTCAAATTTTTGTTGGCAATATCAGCCATTTCCAACCATGATCAACCATGATCAGCCCGGGTTGAACTGCAAGCAGAACCACCCGGGGGCCATGCTGATCCCTGTTCTGCCAATTTAAACCCTTGGTAAGTGTTTCGGAAACCGACACAACATAAGTCATGCGGCTTCCTAGGGTTTTATTTGCTGGAACAAACTAGGGACCCCTTCTCGTCTTTACCCGGAAAGCAGAGTGCCCTGGTTAGGAATACGCCAAGGCAAAACCTGTTCCCTACGGGCTTTAAAGGGGACAAGATAGTTATTGATGAATAAAGAAATGCTTTTTGAAATATTTAAAATAACGGTTATTTTATGATCAGCTCTCCTAGACGTTCCGCGGCAAAAACGCGCACCGACTATAAAAAACCGTTTACATTTCACAAAAATGTGTGTGTAAGTCAAAGTCGCTATCTTTCAGCTCTGGGACGATTTGAATTTTAAAAGGATGAAACTTCCGATCCTTTTTTAAAATTTCATTAATAATCGCTCTTAGAAGTCCCAATGAGACTGCTCTTTTCCGTTCTGAAGGTCGTGTATTTTCACGTTAACTGTTTTCAGGAGCCCTTGAAGTTCCACGTTGCATGTCATTTAAAATTAAACTCTGACAGATCTAAGTCAGAAAATCAGCAAGTCTAGTATTAGTATACTAGACTTGCTTACTTTTAGTATTTAAGTACTGTGTAACAAACACTTGCATATGAGACTTGTAATCGGTTGATAAATATGTAGAATAACAGAAATTTTTTTTTGTAAGAGTAAAAGAAGCACTCTGACACACTTTTGCAAGCTTTACAGTGGGTTTTTTAACATGCAGTGTTTACCGCCTCTGAATTTTGCATACAAATAGCATTTATCCACTAATAAGAAGTGGGCGCAATTACTTACTTTTTTGCATGGCGCAGAGCTATATATATGTATTAGGTATACAACTGTGCTTCCGCCGTTTTGCAATAGCCGGCTGTAGCGGTAAGTTGTATTCGAAATAAATAGATCGTAGATGGCATATAATAAGCTTAGGTATCTGTAAACATAATGCCATCAAAATATCGGGTGGTTAAATTTCAAGGGCCGATGTTGAATGTGAACCACACCTAAACGCCAGGTTTTTTTCCGAATTTTATTTGACATTTCTCTATTTCAGACTTATTCAATTTGAATCCAGACTTACTATGAAAATGGGCGTTCAAATCAAAATGCATATCGTGCACTTCGTGATTGTTTTGGTCAACTTGATCGTCCAAATGTGCGTACAATCGGAAAAATAGTGGAAAAATTCGAGCAAACCGGGTCTGTGGAAGATGTGAGAACACCAGTGCATGCTCGTACAGCTCGTACTGCAGCAAATATTGCTGCTGTTCGCGATAGTGTGGCTGAAGAGCCGTCCACCTCAACTCATCGTCGTGCCCAACAATTGCATCTCTCACGCTCGTCGTTGATGAACATTATGCATAAAGATTTGCATTTACACGCTTACAAGGTGCAATTGGCTCAAGAACTAAAGCCTCTTGACCATTCCAAACGTCGTGAATGGGCAGAATGGTGGCAAGAAATGGCAACAGTGGATGATCAATTTTCGAAGAAAATCATCTTCAGTGATGAGGCACATTTTCACCTCAGTGAATTCGTCAATAAACAGAATTGCCGCATTTGGGCGTATGAGAATCCTAGAGTGACTGTCGAAAAACCAATGCACCCACAAAGAGTGACTGTTTGGTGCGGTTTATGTGCTGGTGGCATCATCGGGCCGGTCAGGCAGTTACTGTGAATGGTGTTCGCTATCGTGAGATGATAACGAACTTTTTATGGCCCGAATTGGAAGATATGGATGTAGACGATATGTGGTTTCAGCAGAACGGTGCCACTTGCCACAGAGCTAACGCACTCTTTTGCGCAACAAATTCAATGGCCGTGTTATCTCACGTAATGGCGATGTCAATTGGCCGCCAAGATCATGTGATTTGACACCGTTGGACTTTTTTCTTTGGGGTTATTTGAAAGAAAAAGTGTACGTCGATAAGCCAGCAACAATTCAACAGCTAAAGCATGAGATAATTCGGCACATTAACGGCATAGAACCTCCATTATGCTTCAGGGTCATCGAAAATTTCGACCATCGGATGGAGGTGTGCCGCCGTGGTCGCGGCGCCCATTTGGCCGATATTTTGCTTCATACATAATTGAGTAATACCAATATATTATAATAAAATAAAATTACAATAAATTTCTAAATAGTTTGTGTTTTATTCAAAATCAACATCGGCCCTTGAAATTTAACCACCCTTTATTAGTCGATTTATGTCTGCATTATATCGTTATTCCCGGTTAAACATGTTAGCTTACAATCCAAGTTCTCGTAATTTGCGGGTTGCGAGGTTTTAATTTTCTGCTTTAATGTGAAGAAATCTGCTCTGAAATACCTATGGTGAGACCACTATTAGTGAGAATGATCAAGAATGGTGATTTTTACGTCGAAAACCAGCATGGTCGTGATCAAGACCACGAGTATTAAAGGCAACCAGAATTGGTGGTATCATTGGGAGTGACGTAACGTGCCATTTCAAAACGCCATAAAGTCATGAGAATTATTCAGAAGCAAGGAAATTGGGTGCCGTACGAGTTGTATCCGAGAGATATTGTACGCTGTTGGTTAGCTTGAGAATAGCTGCTTTCAAGACAAAGACGGAAGGGATTTATGCATCGCATTGTGATTGGGGACGAAAAATATTTTTATTACGATAATCCCAAGTGTACACGCAAAGAAAAATCAATTTGTAATATTGTTGTGACAACGTTAGTATTTACTGTGTCATAATATGAATTGTTGTCGCTAACAGTGTATTATCGTTTTTAATATAGTTTAGTTAACTATAAACATAGTAGTATTGAAATTTTCAAATTTCTATTATTACATTTCTATCATTTTAAAATTATGTTGAATGCAATACATGTGCGTTTAAAAAATAAACTAACTTTGTTGTTTTTGTGAAAATTATTGATATGTGCAATTACAGTAATTTTGAACAAATCACTTTTTTTGTTAGCGAGTTTTTTTTTTTTTTAATTTTAATAATATTAAAAAGATTGAAAGAAAAATAAATATTCTGATGAAAACATTTGCAAAATACACATGCGAAAACGAAAAGCTTTGGATAAAAATTTATATCTACAAATATATGTATGGATGTATTTCAATGTACTTGAATGGATGTGTATTTTTACAGATATACGGACCAGAGCAGAAATGTACTAGTATCGATATATCTAAAATATAAAAACTTTTTAAATTTTATTAGTATTGCATTATTATATTCTACTTGTACTAATAAATTACAAAAATAATATGGTTGGCAGTTATTATATTATATAGTTGGACATGACAGTAAAATTTTAATTTTTACAATAACTGTGTTAGCTATGATACAACTAGTATAAATTTTACAATATATTTGGTTATATACTATAATTTTGGTTCTTGGCTGTACTTAGTTATTTAAATAAATTTCAGATTGAAACCATATTATGTGGTTGTGTTCAAGATTATAGTTCAACCATAGTATTTTGCCCTTGGAATATTGTTATGTCAACCATATTTTTTCTTCTACCTGCAGAAAATCATGGAGATATCCCGACCAATCTTCCACGTCGCTGGCCAAACCGAATATTCAAGGGTTCCAAGAGCCTGCCCTGTATTTGGTGGAACCAGCTCGGCGTAGTGTATTATGATTTGTTTTAACTGACTAAAAGAATCACAGGTGATCGTTACCAAATGCAATTAATTCGTTTGAGCCGATCATCAAAAGATAAACGGGTACATTACAACGAGAGATATGATAAAGTGATTTTATAGCATGACAATACTCGTCTCCGTGTTGCGAAATTGGCCAAAACATACTCGAAAACGTGAAATAAGAACTCCTACCCCACCCGCCGTATTCTTCAGATGCTGCTCCCTCGGACTATCACACGTTTCGATCAATGTCACACGGCCTGGATGACCAGCGCTTCCGGTCTTATGAAGAAGTAAAAACTTGGATGATGGAAAAGATGACCAGTTTTTTTTAAACGCGGGACTCGTACGCTGCCCGAAAGATAGGATAAGGTAGTTGTTGGCGATGACCGATACTTTGAATCATAGATGCATAACCAGGTTTTTACAATAAAGTCTTGAATTAAAAAAAAAAAGAGAGGAAAAAAAAACGGCAGAAACAAAGTTGTACACCTGTGTATGTATGTATATATGCACATGATAGCGTTTGCTTGAATATTTTGTAGCTTTATTACAAACACACTTGTGCTGCCTTTAATTGAAGGTTGTTTGTATTCGCATGCTTAATATTGTCTAGGAAACTATTCAGTTGTTGTTGTTCATCAGTTTATATAAAACGCAAAATTAGCATATTGATGTCGCATTAAATGTGTACGAGTACATGGTTTAAAAGTTTATTAAATTATTATCGTTGCAGGATGCCAACTATAAACACTCTGTGTGGGAAACTATGGTAAGTAAACTATTGCTGTAAATAAATTTTTATTAATGATTGAACGAGTATATTGCTGTGACCATAGGTGCTAGATAAATCTGGTTTAAAATTGTCAAATTCGACGAAAAAAATCGCCAATATGTTTATTGCAAATTGTGAAAAAAATCATCAGCTAACAAAATTAATTATTTTTGAATAAAAGATTTATTTCAACTGCGTAAAGTATAATAATAAACTACAGCATTTAAAGTTATAAAAACAAATATATTCTCCTACAAACATAAAGTTAATTTCATAAGTACTTATATCATTCATTAATTTTTGTGACATATATTTTAAAATAAATTTAATTTTTGCAGCTTCGGATCTTTGTTTTTTGTTTTTTTTTACAAAAAATTTACAATTTAAAATCTTTTATTTCTCAATATTTCGATAACAATTTGTTATCATCGTCAGGAGAAATTAAATGTTATAAATTTAATTTTATAACACGCTGTTGTGGTGTCAGTCTTTCCAAGATGACTTCAACAACAGAATAACTAATTCTTTTCAATTTCTAGAAGTGTGTTAAATATAATAACTACCGTCTGCCAAAGTAAAAACTCTCGTCTGTCTTCGCCATAAATCTGTATTAAAAAATTAATGCGGTATTTACCTACTGAACATTTTTTCAACCGTTTTTTTTTTTTGGGTTGCACCCTCTAAGCTATTCGTATTGAGATTGATTTTTTATAAAACTCATTTTAAATGTAGCCACCTAACACATGAAATTAATACATTACAAATACACAGGTGTTAAACAGTGATCAACACCTACGAGTACTCACTCAAGTACACATTTAATTTAAACATTCATTTATAATTGAACGCAAGAGTGTGAATTGTTTTGTTTATACCATTAAAAACATAAGAGTTCGAAATGAAGAATTAGTTGATGTTGGAGATAAATTTATAGCGAAATAGTCGGCAGCATTATTTCAGTATTTGTTTGAGTATTTTTATATTAAACTTATTTATTAATAAAAATTATAACGCATAGTTTGAAGTGTTTATTATAGTCTGTTAAGCAATTCTTTTCTGCCCATGACTCCATTCGTTGAGGTGGCGGAAGCTTTTAAACACATTTTTACATCAATCGAGGCCGCAGCGTCATGTTAGGTTAGATTTAACTGGTTGCCAGCAATTGAAAAGTACCGTTGTGTTGCCTAAGTATGGTATACATATATGTATATCTTAGCAGATCTACACATCACGGGTCCAGTTCGGAACCAAACCCAGGACGGGATGAAAGAGTCCAATCAACCTACAGCACATTCCTATATTTATGCTAAATCGTGCTGTACCGGCTACCTAGATACAATGCCCTCATATATTGTAATACAGAGCTGGACACCGACAGAGGAAGTCCTAACAATCTCTACTTCCTTCTCATCCTTACGGCTTGTACAGAAATCTTTAAATGGAGGATTTAATCTCCTGGCATGCATCCCTATGTGATAATGTCCCTGTAGAACCAACAAAGTAGAACACAATCTCAGTCGGGGTAGACCCCTGAGGATAATAGTCCTTCTATTATCATATCTGGGCTATGTCAGCCTTGATAGTAGAAAGGTAGCCTTACTAGACAATCTGTTCCGTGTAGTTCTTAAAAGTTGACGCTGTACCCGGTTGTTACAGCTTTTGAGCGGGATCCCATCTACTCGTATATAAGCTTGTTATAACCGGAACTCGGTCTTAGCCACAACATTTTCGGGCACTTCACAAATTCGAATATCTAGCTATCTCGTTGCATCTCGCCGTTTTATAGATTCCCGCTACTGCGTTCAACGCAGCTTTACTATCGATATAAATTCGAATATTCTCTTGGTTTACCCTCTAGTACTTCAGTTAGGTAGCCTCATTATAGCCGCGTTTTCCGCCTGCATTATGCTACAACCATTTGCAGCCTAAAATTAATCCTCCTGTCAGACATTGGCATAAAGATACCCGCGCCAAACACCGAGTCCGACATGGGTCTATCTGTAAAGATCTCAAACACGTCTCTTTGGCGGTTATATCAAATCTCCTGATCTAATTTTGTTTGCCATCCCACAGTTTTAAGGTAGCAAGTATAATATTCCAGATGGTCAAACACTTGGAGTAGGGACAAAATTATATGAAATCTCTTGATCTAATGTTGTTAGGGATACCACAGTGTTAAGATAGCATGTGTAATCTTCCAGAGTGTCAAACACTTGCAAGTTATTGATGACAAACTAGTAACTCGGTTGCCAAACAAAAATTCCTCACGACGAGCAGGTTTGGCCTTGTGGTACGCCTAACCAGAGCACTCTGGCATAGAGGGGTGGAAGTTCCTTGTTTGTTGTAGAAAGCGCATGACTTGAGCTGTGTTGGACTTCCGAAGCCCTCAGCTGGTAGAACTACGAGGTTCAATTTGGTTGATGTGTCTATCTTCGCTAAAACGTTTTGACTGTAGTTTAAATCGAACATCGCAGGGAACAGAATTAGTCTTCCCCGATAAGTCTCCGATATACTGCATGCCGGTTTTTGGGGCTAAAAATCCCTGTGCTGCTCTTATCTTGCTATAGCTATCTGTAGTGTAAGGAACCAGTAATCATAGCTAAAGGCTGATGCTCTTAATGGACTTCGGCCTATCAACTCTTTAAGTTTTGTCTTTCATTGGCTGCCTGGGAAATTGTATACGGGAGGAATTACCTCTTCAGCAAGGGGCTTATTCATATGGCAGAAGTTACGGTATGTGTGAGCCTTGCAAGTCGCATGGGGTCGCTGGTGAATCCAGGATAATTCACTTGTTGGTTCATCATCAAACAAAGTCGGCAAGTCAGGTGTGATGTAGTCGGAAGTCCATGGCAACTCGAATCTCGCTCGCCTTAGATGCTCTCCTTCAGGGGCAACATGATCGTATTGTTTACGGATGCTGTGAAACTGAGATCTGCAGGAATGTTAGAATGGTTACGCTTTAAACTATGGAGGAGAGTATCAGCCAATTATGTGATCGAAGACGGTGCCAATGCGTGACAATTTCTCATGCACAATCTATGCGTAACAGTTTGTCATGACCGGGGGCATTTGTTCAATGCTGCCTTTTCACCTGGTGACATGCTCGAGGCTTCAGATTCTTCTAAACGAAAAGTTTTCTTTTCATGTTGCATTGATTGCTTTAGTACGATGGCTCGAATTACCAGCTTAAATCAACGATTATGCCGACGACAAAACTAAAAAAAAACGCTTGGAGTTTCTTAAATTGAACCTGGTGGTGCTGGTTACCAGTTTATACAAGATGATACAAAAAAAAAACAGCTTTAGTAAGGCATAAAATAGCCAATATTGCCCACTTTTCCTCCTTTTACTTCAAGTGGGTAATAAACAAAAATTAAAATGCTCGTACAAATGCCTCCTGAAGTTCCATCCTTTTTTATTGTCCCTAACATATTTCATATTATTCTGAAGTGGCTGCCAACATTTTATAGCCTTTAGCTATTTAAGCCTGTGCGAGTTTCGTTGTCAGTGGCAATAATTTTTTATGTCAGAAATGTTTAATACTTTTTTCCCCGTTGAGTTTCTTTTGTTAACATGACTTATTTAAATCGTTTAAGTGCATTTGTTTTAAGCCTCTTGGTACTAATTAGGGTCATTAGAGCACAAAAGACTTGAAAAGGTTATCATTTTAATTATGCGGACATTATATACTCAGATGAAGGAGTTGTCCTTATAGTATCATCAGTAAGAATGTTTGGCCAGTTGGTAGTACAGTACATATTTAAATTTCACTGTAAATAATTTAGTGTATAAGATTTTTTTAAAGAGTTTAATAATAAATAAACTTGTAAAAGGTTCTTGGGATGCTTTATGACATTTACTGTCATATCTAAAATCACAATTACATTCTACAAAATAAGCGTGACCGCTACTTAAATAAAGTAAAGTTAGAAATAGTGGTCTTAATAACAAGTGAAAACGTATAAATCATTAGGAAAGAACAGTAGCACTATTTGCTTCTTTAGTTTAGGCAAAAACAGGGTAGTGGTGGTTACGCTTATCTTTTATACCCTTCACAAAAATGTAAAGGGTATATCGTTGGTCTCATGTAAAAAGGCCCTAACTCGTATTTTCCCTGAATTGAGCTTTTTTAGGGACCAAAAATGGTACTTTTAGATGGTCCTAGGTATACAGTTTTTATTACGATTTTTCCTTCTCCTGTAAAATTGTAGTTATGTTTGTTAGAGCCTTTCTACGTGAGACCAGCGATATATAAATTTATGATTCCGTTTGTAATTTCTACAGTTTTTATTTGCGACCCTATAAAGTATACATATTCAGAATCAACATTGCTAGAAAATTCGATTAAACGATGTCCATCTGTCCGTCGTTGAAATGCCGTTTCTGAGAAAGCTATTAGACTTAGAAACTTGTTTCTTTCACCGTTCTTTTACCCCATCGATTCATCGGTTTGCTATTGAAATATAATAATATCGGTACACATATAGCTGAGATATAAATGCAAAATTCAGAAAAAAAAAACATTTTTTTTTGCAATTTTGTACGAAAATTAAAAAAAAATTGTTTGTTTTGCTTCAAATTTCATGGATATATACCCGAGATATACCCTAAACCCATTTTTTAATGAAAATGTCACATAAGCGAACTTAAACAACTTTTTTGCTTTAATGCAGTTCTGGTAATAAAATAAGGTTATCTAAATATGGAAAATTAAAATTTCCGATATCGGTCGATATATACCTAAGATATAGTCTAAACCGATTTTTTCATGAAAATGTGGCGCAAGCGAACTTACACAACTTTTTTTGCTTAAAAGTAGTTCCGGTAATATAAGGAGAAAGTGAAAGTTTCCGATGTCGCTCCATATATATCCGAGGTATTGTCTAAACCGATTTTTTCATGAAAAAAGTATTTTTTTTTTGTTAAAAGCAGTTCTGGTGATAAAAGAAGGTTATATAAATACAGAAAATGAAAGTTTCTGGTATCGGTCTATATCTGTATAGTCTAAACCGGTTTTGCCAGGAAATTTTTTTTTGGTTAAGCGCAGTTCTGGTTAAAAAAGACTGTTACTAAAATAAAGAAAATAAAAAATTCCGATATCGTTTCTTATATACACGAAATATAGTCTAAACCGATTTTTCAATTAAAAAATTTTTTTACTTAAAATCAGTTCTGATTATAAAAGGATTGTTCGTGGAAAAATCTCGGGTATACGAACATATCTACCGATATTAGAAATTTTCATTTTCTGTATTTTTCCACGAACAATTTTTTAGTAAAATACAGAAAATGAAAATTTCTAATATCGGTAGATATGTTCGTATACCTGAGATTTTTCCACGAACAATTTTTTTTTGCTTCAAATCAGTTCTGATTATAAAACGAGGTAATTAAAATGCAGATAATGGGAATTTCCGATATTAGTCCATATATACTCCAGATACGATACTCGTATAAGATAAACCGATTTTTCCACGAACATTTTTTCGATATAAAAGAAGGTTACTAAAATACAGAAAATGGAAAATTCCGATATCGGTTCATTTATAACCGAGATATAATCATATATAACCGAGATATAGATTTTTGGTGATTACATGACAAAAATATTTTTTGCTCAATGTCGGCCCATATCTATCCGAGCATATTTAGTTCAAATTTGTAATATATACTATATACTGTGAGCGTCAAAATTAAGTGTACAAAAACTTTTTCTATAACATATCACTTTTTTTACTCTTTTAAGATATGACTAAATTTATCATTTTAGAGTTTTTGGTATCAGTATATTATTCTCTAATTAGGTATAAAATTATAATAAACAATTAATTACAATTATATAAATTATAGACTAAAAACAAATTTGAATGCATATTTTACGCGTCAAAATAAAATGTACATGTTGCATGTGCATCACATCAGCGGTGTGTTTCTGTAAAATAATACCGTTATATTTGATTATTTGTTTATTTTAGAATTCTGCTGCAACGTTTTTATTGTTTTATGTTAATTAATTGCGATCCGCAGAGTAAGAACTCCCCATGTGAAGTAAATTTTTACTCGTATTTGTTTTGAAATGGGCCAACAAACTTCTAGTGATATTAGAGAAGTAGTAATATCATTTCGGAATGAAGGAAAAACTTTCAGAGAAATTGGCTCTATTATATATAGAAGCCAGAATATTGCAAGAAAATTGTGGATAAATACGCAAAATATAAAGTCGTCCATGGCAGGGCTGACTAAAGCTTTTGAAAGAGGCTGAAATGAGATCTATAGTGCGTGATGCAAAAATTAATTTTTTTAAAAGTGCCGGTAAAGTATAAGTGGAAGTGTCGGCAACATCAGGAACTATCTTAAATGCCAGTACAACACGACGAGCATTACACAAAAACGGTATACATGGTCGATTCCCGCGAAAGAAACCACTTATATCGCCATCTAAATATAAAAGACGCCTAGAATGCGCCAAAAAGTATCAATCTAAAGATGTTTCTTTCTGGAGTAATGTGTGTTTTAGTTTAGAAGGTAAATTTGAGGTGTTTGCCAAGAAAAACCCAGTTAAAGTATGACGAACAAAAAATAATGAATGTGATGACCAATATTTAATAACCACAGTTAAGCATAGTGAGGGTTGGGTGATGGTGTAAGGGTGTATAGCGGCAAGGGGAGTTGGAAATTTGGTTTTTATTGAAAGTATAATGAATAAGATGGACTACCTGAACATTTTGCCACCCAGTGCGGAGAAATTGGGGTTGGAAAAGTATTATATTTTTCAACAGGAAAACGACTTCAAACATTCATACGATATAGTAAAAGAATGGCTCCTGTATCGCACTCCCAATATAGTAGATCATCCTCTATAATCACTGGACTTAAATCCAATTGAACATTTGAACCGCCAAATCCGAAAAAGGACATTAGGCAATAGGAATATGCTGAAATCCGTTATAATGGAGGAATGTCAGAAAATTTCATCTGATATAAGTTAAAAAATTAGTAGAATCGACTCTCAGAAGACTAAATGCCGTAATTTAGGCAAAAGGAAAATCAAATAAATACAAAATCGATTTTATTTTTATTTCAAAATAGTTTGTACCCTTCTTTTTGATGCGTAAATAATGAACTATTTTTTATTTTTTTTTTTGTAAAACTTTTGTTGTTATAAATATATTTTGCTGTTTTGTTTACAATAAGGTAGCGAACTGAATACTGATTTAAAATACCTAAATGTAAAATGCTATCATAAATAAAAAGACTGAAATAAAAAACAATAGTTTAAGAACAAATTTTATACACTTTATTTTGACGCTCACAGTAGATATGTGACTGTGGTGAAAGGTATTTTAGATTCAAAGGTATTTTAGATTCAAATTAGTTGTGGCCTCCTGCAGCACTATTTATAGTAATAATTTCAATGAGAGCGTTTTTATGAGAAATCTCATCGTATTGAATTTATATTAAAGCGGGATAGACACGGTCTCAACTTCGTGAACGTGTGCTTGATGCTTTCCAATTTCATTTATTTTAATTTTGTGATATTTTTTTGGTGAGAAACCCCGGTAACCCTCAATAAGTTCTAAACCATCTTGATTTTCATCGCTCGTTTTTTAGTTTTGAAAAATAACTGAAAATTGGTCCTGTAGATTAGACTACGTCCGAGCCAATCATGGTAATCACATGACAATAGCCATATTTTAAGAATAATAATTGCAGAAGATTATCTTTCGAAAAAAGTAAATTTCATGTCAATTTACAGAATTCGTCTTCCTTTTATGCCATTTTAAAGTTCTATACCTCTATAAAAAACGCCCTTTACCAGGGTTATGAAAGTATACAAGTTTCGTTTGTGTGGCAGCGCAATTGCTGTTTACACTCATTGGAAAGAAAGCAAAAGTGATTAATATGTGTTTGCGCCAATTGAGTTTGTGCCGTCTGTTTACAAATAGAAAACTGATTGTGCAGTTTATTCAACCCTTTGTAATATCTATAAATGACAAGTGAAAAATTATAAGCATCTTGTCAGCAGCGGACTTTTCTTACAACAGCCGTAACTTTGAATGAACAGAATGTGGGAAAAAGACTTCTAGCAGATTTACAACAAGTATGAAGAAAATGTCTGCAAATGGCAATTTTATGCTGAAGTTTCTTCTTCCAACGAGCTGTTTCTGTAAGATATTTGTAGCATTTTCACTTTAACTTTCGATATGAATTGCAGTCACATATTTGCCAGTTTGTCATTCGGTTATTAGTCTGTGATGGAAGAAAATTTTTATTGCAACTTATTGTGTGTACGTACATGTACGTATATGTACGCGTATGTAGTTGTTACCACTTCATTCAAGTCTTCTTTTTCTTCTTTTTTCTTTTTCTTTTCTTTTTTGTTGTTCTTTCTTGCCTTTTTTTCTTAGTAATTCTAAGTACTCGTAAAATATTTGTCTGCGTATTTCAGTTAAGTTTATTCGGAAATAATTAAAGTTGATATGCAGCTCAATTACTGACAGCAAATTTTTTGTAAGTAATTGTGTTTTGCTGTTGTCTGTTAATATGACAGGTATTAATTTATGTTTAAATAGTTTAGAGGTTTCTGAACTTGTACGATTAATTTGTTTCTAAGATAAGAAAAAGGGGATTTGGTTCATTAACATTTCGTTCAGCAGAAAACAAAAAAAGAAACCGTATTTTTTACTTGAAAATAAGAACTGACTGCTTTCTGAAAAGTCAAAGTGTAACAAAACCTGTCAAACATAACCTAACCTAGGTTTGACAGGCTGCCAGCTATTGTAAAGCCAGCCCACTTAGGTCCAGTCAGGTCCAGTTGTGTTGTAACCTAACCTAAATGTAACAAAAACTAGGAATAAAAAATTAAAGACCACCAGCAATTTGGCCCCTTTGTGTTGCCTGATTGTGAAATGTATCTCAGTAGATCTACACTGAGAGTCCATTTCAACCCGCGTATCGGATAAAACAGTTCAATCCTCTTATATCCCACTCCGATACTTCTTAGCTATAAAGAACTTTTATAAGAAAAAGCTAAACACCGACAGAAGAAGTGCTCAACACTCTCTACTTCCTCATACTTCTACAGAAATTATTAAATGGAAGATTTAATCTTTCTTCTTCCCGTATACGTCTCTATGTGACAATACGCCATCAGGTGCTTTGCAATAGAACACAACCTCATTCAGGGTAGACCCCTAAGATATTATCATAACTGTGCCATTTCAGCCCTGGTACTCAACAGGTAACCTCACTAGATCATCTGTCCTTAGTGTCTGGTTTTTACAGCTCTTTAGTAGGATGCCAGTCATCCCACCTATATCCCCTTCTTATAACTGGACTCCATCCATGGCCAGCTCATTCGCCATAATATTTCCATCCATTTCACTGTGCTCTCGCACGCATAGAAGCTCCGGGTTCGAATGTGTCGCTATCTCATTTACAGTCTCTCCGTGGATCAGGTTTTGCTTTGGCTTACACCATGTCATGCTTTCTGGAGCATAGAGGGAAAGAAGTCCCTCGTTTGTTGTAGCAAATTAAACTATAGGCAGCAAATTTAACGAAGACCTGATTGTGTGTGCAGTCGCCACGTTCTATTGAAATTACGTGTATGTAGAATATGATAGATTAGCTTGCAGATTTGGCTAAAAGAATTCCGTAATCACGCGTCGATAATTTTCACCGTTGACATTCGTTGCCTGGCCTCGAGATTTTTCGAGAATAAATGGCCCAATTATCACATGCGTGGATAAGACACACCAAAAAGTTGCCATGAAATAATGAAATGGCTTTTGGTATTTCAATCGGGAGTTGAATTCAGATGCATCATTTGTTATATCATTTGTAATAAAAACATTTCTCAAATGGTTAACATACACTATCCTCTTTTCAGAATCGCTTCTTGCCCAGTCGCCAGTTGAAGTTCGCAAAGGTGGCTTACCTATTACGGGTCTTTTTAAACCTTTTGTCGCTTTCCAGAGAGAATAGTCAGATTGCGGAGTACCATCCAGGCTTTCCAAATATGTTTTAAGGGAAGCCATTCTGTGGGTTTCAAGCAGATTTCTTAGCTGAGTTATGCATTCCCGTAGCCTAGTCTTAAGCTGGGGAGACCTGCGAAGCTGCCATTCTCTTCTGACTCTTCTTTTTTCTGACAGAAGTTGCTCAATTTCAGACGAATAATTTCTATTGTTCTCATTTCTGGATCTTATATGACTAGTGGTAGCATGCTGTATGGCCAGTTTGAGGTTTTCAGAAAAATCATTAATGGACACATCAATATCCTCAGGCGTTCTCAAGGCGATATTTTCAGTACAATGTGTACTCAGAAATTTTTTGTATTTTACCCAACTAACTCTATTGACGGTCAACGGGGAGCCAATCTCTTGGGGAAACGAAACAGTGATTATAGTGGGTGAGTGATCTGATGACAAATATAATGAAGGCTCCACTTGCATCCACTCTAGAGGAACATTTATCGCAACTCCAAAATCTATAACATCTGGGATCTTTCGTCGGTCTGACGGCCAATAAGTGGAGTGTCCGCTTGAAACCACATCTAAGCCCATTTTGGAAACGGTATCAAAAAGCACACGGCCTTTCGAGGTAATTAAACGTGATCCCCAAAAAGTGTGTTTTGCGTTATAGTTGCCAGCCGCTAAAAATCGAGGCCCAAGTGAATTGAAAAAATTTGTATTTTGATTTTCTGTTACTGAAAACCGGGGTGGGGAATAATTCGATGAAATAATAATTATATGATGAAAATGTTCAATACATATGTTTGTTGCTTGAAGATACTCCTCACATATCTCGTTTACCAAATAGTGCTTAATTCTAGTTTTTATCAAAATTGCTGAGCCTCCGCAAGATCTGCCACGGGGATCTTTAGTATCATACAGCGTGTAACCATTAATTTTGAAAAAACTGTTAGTTGTCAAATGCGTTTCAGCAATCAGCATTATGTCGATTTGCTTTTCCATAAGAAATGGAAATAAATAAGCCAAGTTCATAACATATACAGTAAAATTCAAATGCACGCTTTTTGTGGACTATAAGGCGAATTGGACTATAGTTAGATTTTTATATAAGCCACTTTTTGGCTTATAAATAAATTAGCATATAGTAACTTATTTTGACAGTATAAAATCTGAAAGCAGATATTTAAATGCTCTCATTGAAAAAAAAACACATTTAACATTTCAAACATGTGTAAAAAATGAAATATGTACATATAAAAAAGTGTTGCATTTTTGTGCTCCGTTTTTGTCTAGGAAAACTTTTATTAAATTTGCATTTTGGATTATATTTTTAATAATTTGCATGAAATTAAGTTTTTTCACACCGCATCTAGGTGGAATATAAGCGAAAATGAACTATAGCGCTAATGGACTATGTAACAAATCATGGTACAAAAAACAAGGTAGCCGCTTCGCTACAACAATAAAAAAATAACAGGAATTTTGTTTGTGTAAAAAGGCGAATTCACACTTCAGTTGTCAAAAGTAGTTGATAAAAAAAAGGGCGCCGAAAAAAGTAAACAAAACTTGACACGGGAGGTGCCGCCATATAAACCAAAGTCGCCTGAATTCGCCGATGCATCTACCTAATAATGAACTCGCCTTGGTAAAAAATATTTTGCAGGTATTTTATTTATTGATGCCAAAAAATGCCATATTTTGGACTAAATCGCTAATTCTGCTATAAGGGTGAGGCAAATAACCCCGAAAATTACCGCCCAATTGCAATCTGCTCTGCGCTTTCCAAAGTAATGGAAAGTATGGTTAATTACCATCTTATGGGATATCTAGAGTCGCACAAATTACTTTGTGATCGCCAATATGGATTTCGTAAGGGTCGCTCTACTGGCGATCTTATGGCATATCTTTCGGAGAAATGGTGCCACTCAATCCATCATTTCGGTGAAAGCAAGGTGGTGGCTCTAGATATTTCTAAAGCGTTTGACAGAGTGTGGCATGCTGCACTGTTGGCAAAACTTACTGCTTTTGGTGTCGGTAACGATTTCTCTCGGTTCATATCGAGCTTTCTCAGAGACCGCGCTATACGAGTTGTTATAGATGGGGTCTCATCAAACGAGTTCAAAATTAATTCAGGGGTACCGCAAGGCTACGTTCTTTCTGCTACTCTATTTCTTATTTTCCTCAACGACCTTCTCTATCAAACTTCCAACCCTATCCACTCTTTCGCAGATGACAGCAGCATTTGTCACTCGTACTCTTTTGGTCATAGGCCCAGCCTATAAGAGATCACTGCCAAGAGGCTAAATATGAACGATTCACTGAATAGTGATCTTCTATTAATCTCCGAATGGGGTCGTAAAAACAGGGTCACCTTTAACGCTCGTAAGACCCAATGTTGCTTATTAACGCACAAACAAACGACCGCAAATGCTGCTTCATCTGTACTCATTTATGGTATAAATATTGAGGAATTGGATGCTCTTGATGTTCTTGGAATGAAGATACAGTGTGATGTCCGCTGGACTGAACACATTTTTCATGTCTCTAAAGAAGCATTCAAGTGTCTCGGTTTTTTGAAACGGTGTAAGATGTACTTCACTCCATCCGATCTCCTTACTATTTATACCACCTACTTCCGACCGAAAATTGAATACAACTCTCATGTTTGGGCTGGTGCCTCAAATTCTATTTTGGTTTTACTCGACCATGTGCAGGAGAGGGCGAAGAAGCTCATCAGTGACAGTAGGGTATCCAACTCTATTGATTCACTGGAGCATCGACGCAGTGAGAGGTGCGTTACTCTGTTCTATCGTTACTACAATGGATTTTGCTCTGACGAGATTAGGGATCTTGTCATCCCGAAACTCGCACATTTTTACGTAGCACGCGTTCATCGTCTAGAGCTCATCCATTTGTGGTTGATTGCCCGGGGAATCGTACTACGCATTACAGAGAGAATTCGTTTTTCAGCCGCACGCTTCGTCTGTGGAACAAGTTGCCTGCAGAAGTGTTTCCTGTCTGTTATAACGTTGGAAAATTCAAGTCAAATGTTCACAAACACTACTCCCACTTTCCCCCTCCTCACAACCTATTTTCCTAGTTCTGGTACAATGCAATATAAAAAAAAAAATAAGCAGTGTGGGTTATAAACGAATTTTACTACATATATAATAGTTATTTATTGAAATTTGCATAAATTAAAATTCGTATGATGGTATTGAAAATTTACAGAAAATTATTCTTAAAACTGACTTTTTAATTACAATTAAAAAAACATACATATGCACACATACATTTATACTCGTATACATAAATATACGAGTATGCCTACATTTTTTTTACAAAAAGCAACCAAATACTTGCAGTACCATATCGCTCCTTTATTGCAACATAGTCATATCTCAAAAAATGAGCTTTTCGAGTTAACAATGCAGAATTATTAACAGTACTATCTTTTATATTCTGCAAAATTTTATTTGAATTACCTTTAAACTGTTTCCTTTAGGAGATATTTTCTAAAATTTTTGTCTAAGACTTGTATGGAAACTAAAAATTTAAAATGTGTTTTTCTCGAAACAAGCTTTTATGCGTTATGACTATGTTGCAATAAAGGAGCGATATGAAGAGAACTTTATTTGTGAGTACTTCTTTCTTTTTTGTTCACATTCGATAGGTTCTTTCTTTTTCGGTACTATATTAACTTCGATTACTTGCTTGTTGGTATTTACTAAGCAGACATTTTCTTCGCTTCCCTATTTGTGCGTAAGAGTGCAAATATACACTACATTCGACAGCGAATTTCACACATGAAGAAAAAACTAACTCGCTGCAGATGTTTAATTATTACTAATGCTATATTATAACAAAAACCATAATAATTTCAAATTTAAGTGATTTATATATCTTTGGAGTTTTTTTACAGAAAGAGTTTAGTGAATGCGCAAATTTTTCTTTTTTTTTTTTTGTTTCACATGGTGTGTACAACAATGTTTGCTACATGGCAATGCTGAACTCCCCAAAACGCCCCCACATTTTTTTTCATTTATTGTTTTACCTCTTTAGAAGTTAAAAAAAAAAACAATTTCGTAATGCGAAATAAACAAAGTAATTTTATGTCATGAGGACATACGTAGTCATCTTCATTTACTGGTATGTACATCAAACTCAAAAATAAAGGAAATATAATTTGAAAAGTTAAAAAATTTCATGAATTTGTGTATTATTTACACTCAGGAAAATAAATAAATGCAAAATCATTTATTTAGATGTGAACAGCCTGTTTATAAAACACGTCTCTTCTCGTCATAAGTGTCAATATGAGATGAATGAAAAAACATATTCGTCTGAATAAAATATGGAAAAAGTGGTATAAATAATAAAAAATGATAATATAATTGCTGAATTCACAAGCTCAGTCATATTATTATATCGATGTATTTGGAAAGACAATTTCAAACACAAAACTTCAAAACAAAAAAAAGTTTCCAAAAATATATTTTTTGTGAGTTTAATGTTTGTGTTCGAAATTGTCTCTCCAAATACATCGATAAATGATTTCACTCAAGGCAGCTTTATACAAGTAGTGTCAGAATTACAATAAATACAACACCAACAAACATCAACATGTATTTTGTTGGTAGAATTTAGGAATAGTTGTCAAAGTTTTGTTTGAAAAAGCAAGAAATGTCTATAGTTCGATTCACAATCTTGTGCATTCGAGGTTGCATATTTCTGCCATTGCAAAAGTGACACTTATGGGAGTATTTTGTTAGTGTAAAGTAAAAATATACTCCATTATTTTGCAAATGCAACGATTTGCACAAGATTGTGAATAGTGCTTATGTGTTTTTGACAAATTTACGCAAAGGAAACGAAAAACAGCTGCGCTTATACCACTACCATATTAAAGCTGCCTTGATATCACTGAGCTTGTGAATTCAGCAAATAATGTTATAAATAATAATTAATTAATAAAATAATAATAAAATAAATAAATAAAATAGGAATACAAATTTTAACAAGATGATCTAAAACATCTGTGACATAGACCCATATCGGTTTTTTATGCATATAAATGTATTTATATAGAACATACTCCTACATAATTGATATAAAGAAATGTAAACAAGTGCTATTTTTTTGCATGTTGACTACCAATATACATATATCATAAATGTTTGACATATACACGAATTCACGTAAGTTGAACGACACGATCAAGTCGCGTTTTACAAACACAATTATTTACGTACTCGTCTATGTATTCGCTCGTCGGGAGTGAGCTTACTCGTGTTCTGTAAACAGACTGGAAGTTATTACTGTTTGTTATTAAAAAATAAATTCGTGTACCAGGTCATACTGAGGAAATATTTGACAGAATAGCTACTTTTTCTTAGAAAATATATTTATACAGTGCGTTGACTAAATCATAATCATAGTGCAATTATCAGGTGGCAGCATTAGAGTTTCTGTACTAGATACATATTATTTTGTTTGCGTAAAAATTCCACATACTGTCAAAAACATGTTTACAGAACAGAGGGCTAATTCTACCATTCGTGATCGAAATTACTATCGAGTAGAAAATAATTTCGATATCGTGTAAATTTCTAATGATGTGACTCGTTACGTAACGAGTCGAGTTATCACTTCAGTGTTGCAAAATAGTGAGAAAATGTGTTTTATAACACTGCCGAAAATTGTATGTATTCGCATACTTTGTACATCTTGTACATTAAAAAAATAAATAAACACACATACGTTCGCAATAACAATTCATTTAAATCAGTCATGTATGCGTGTTTGTACACGGAAGTGAATAGAAATAACAATTCAATAAATATGTATGTATGTAAAATCAACCATTTAACTATGTATAAGCATATGTATGTATATATGCATTTCTAAAATAAAAAACAAAAATAAATTCTTGAATATAATAACATGTGACTTCTAAGTTTCTGTGTTCTTAGCAATACTCATCTTTATATACATATACCTGTATATATATACGTCATATACATCATCATATTAATTGAAAAAAAAATCCTTAAGAACCAAAAATTCTCAATTTAATTTAACTACTATTGCTATTCAAAACAAATTTTTAATTTACATTTCTTTTGTGTTTTTCTGTTTGGCTGGTTTTCGATAGTACTTTTGCTTACGAGTAAAAAGTTACACGGTTGCATTCGAATAGTTACTCGCTATCGAATGCCATCATTAGAAATTTTGAAACCTTTTACTCGATATCGAATGAGATAATGCCAAAAGTGCAAAAACTCGCATATTCGAGTAAAAACTCGCTCGTAAGCGAATGACAGAATGAGCCCGCAGAGGTAAATTTTTTTTTTTTAACTTTATTATTTTATTTATTGAATCTACATAAAAAAATTTAATGACAATAAGTATTCAAATCTTAATACTAAAAAAAATTTTAATTAAAGTCCTGCCAGTGCTGGACAAAAATTTATTTTTATGCGAATATTATTTCAGAATTCAGTCATCTGTTTAGAGCTCTAATGGTAGACAAAGTATCCCTCCTTCTCAGACGGGTATGACCACCAAAGTTAAGGATATTAACTGCAAGTGGATTTGGATGGATTTCAAGTTTGTTAATATATCTTGTCGCGTACTTCACAAATTCAGATTTCACAAAAGGTACGTTCAGATCTGCGTGGATTCGTGAGTTTTTAACGTACCATGGAGCATTTGTAATTCTACGGAGAATTCTATTTTGACTTCTTTGAATTTTTTCAATGTTAGATGCAGAGGCTGTGCCCCATAATTTAATCCCATAGCACCATATTGGCTTTAGAATCGCGTTGTACAGCAAAAGTTTACAATCAAGCTTCAAAGTCGAATTTCTTTCTATAAGCCAGTTAATTTGCACTGCTTTCAATTTCATTTGCGTTACTTTTGCCTCGATGTGCGTCTTCCATGTTAGTCTACGGTCAAGATGAATACCGAGGTATTTGACTTCACTGTGTTGAGGTATTACTTTTTTGTTAATAGTAATGGGTGAGCATGTTCCTAGACGCAGTGCGAATGTAACATGGGCACACTTTTGTTCATTAACCTTGATTTTCCAAAGCTTGAGCCATTTCTCTAGTTTGTCGATATGTTCCTGTAAGTTTATTGATGCTTGCTGGTGGTTACTATGTATGCTAAGGAATGCTGTATCATCTGCAAATGTTGAAGTGTGAATGTTGGTGCTTGTCGGCATGTCAGATGCGTAGATCAAATATAAGATAGGCCCTAATATGCTGCCTTGGGGAACTCCAGCTTCAATAGGCTGGGCGGGGCTTATGAAATCGCCTTCTTTTATTATAAATTGGCGACAATATAAATAGCTTTTCAAAAGGTTATGTATGTTTGCAGGTAAGTTAAACTTTATTTTATGCATTAGTCCATCGTGCCACACTTTATCAAAAGCCTGTGAGACGTCGATGAATAAGGCAGAGCAATATTTTTTATCTTCAAATGCCTTTCTTATGACGTTAACTAACCTGTGTGTTTGCTCAATGGTGCCATGTTTCGCTCTAAAACCAAATTGGTGATCAGGAATACATTCAACCTTATGAAGCATTGGATCCAACTTCGCCTTTAGCAATTTTTCGAAAAGTTTTTATATTGTTGACAATAGACTTATTGGACGGTATGATTCTACTTTCGTGTGATCCTTCCCTGGCTTAGGAACCATTGTTATCATGGACACCTTCCACTCTGCAGGGTAATACTCAAGCCGTAAAATAGCATTAAAAATAAAAAGAACAAATCTTTTAGCTACACGAGGCAGCTCTACGAGCATTTTGTTGCTGATTTTATCCATACCTGGAGCTTTTTTAAGGTTTAGATTGGCAATAGCATTTTCAATTTCTTGGAAATTGAATCTTAAAGGCACAGGAGGTCTACTAACGATAGGTGGCAACTCATTTGCATTGTCAGACCTATTTGTGGTAAAAACGTTTTTCAAATGGTTAACAGAGGCAGAGGTAAATGAAGAAAAAAAGTGTATATAAAGAAAATTAATTGTGTATTATTATGTTCATAAATTGTTTTTAACGCATTTAAAGCAATTAAATTATTTTTGAGGCGAGGGAAGTCGATAAGCAGTAGAATTTCTTTTCTTTTTACATAGTAGACGTTTTCCTTTTTACATAGCAGACAGCAACGCATTTTAAGGAATTAAAATATTTTTGAAATCTTTTTTATTGTTTCTTATTCTCTTTTTCAAACTGTTTAAAATATTATTATTTTTTCACTTCACTTTGTGTAAACATAAACAACTTTTGACTCTACCGGTCGTTTTGAATAAAAAATTGTCACCTGCGCTAGTGATGCCACCTGGTTAATGCACCTTGATCATAATTTTCGATATTTCTATTTTTTAGACCCCTAAACTCTGTAGAGGGAGACTGAATACACGTTTATTTGCTGTGAATCTGAATGCAAATGGTGTTTGGCCTTCCGGTATTGAAGCCAATTTAAATGATATAAAAAGAGAGCGCCTGTCTTCCCATCAAATTTAGAAACTTTTAAGCTATCGGAGAAAAAAATGCCTCGTACTCAAGTGATTTGTAAATACGTACACGCAAAAAAGGCAATTTCCAATATTGTTGTGACAGCATTAATATATACTCTATCACAATTTGTATTGTTGCCGCTAGCACTGCATTATTGTTTTTAATATAGCTTAATCCTTTATAATTATATTAGTATTAAAATTTTCATATTTCTATTTTTTTATTTCAAGCATTTGAAAATGCGGTTCAATGCAGTAATAATGTCTAAATAAATGATGTTTGAAATACAACAATAGCTTTTGTAATGTACAATAAAATATTGTTAATTTTAAACATGTTTGTGTATAAAATAAACTAGCTATTTTTAGTTTCATGCAAGTCGTTATCATATGCTTATACAGGGTGTTCCAGAACCCAACGTCAAGCTGAAACAGGATGAAAAGATTGATTGTAACCATCAAGAGAAAAGTCTGATAGAGTGAAGTACATCTTGCCCCGTTTCAAACTTTAATTCTTTTGAGGACATGAAAAATGTGTTCCAACCAGGGAACAACATATTGAATTTTCATTCCAAGGACATCCATGAGTACATCATTTGCGGCCATGAACTTGTGTGTTGATAAACAACACTTCATCTTATGAACGTTGAAGTCAACCCTGTGTTTGCAACCCCATTTAGAGATTAAACGTAGATCATTACTTAATGACTCATTCATATTTTACCTCTTGGCACTGATCTCTGATAGGCTGGGCCCATAACTGAATGAGTACGAATAGCAAATGCTGCTGTCATAGTATTAATTTTACATAGAAGGTCTTTAAGAAAAATAAGAAATAGAGTAAGAGAAAGTATCCAGCTTTGTGGTACCCCTGAGTTAATCTTGAAGTCTTTTTTATAACAACTCGTAAAGAGTGGTCTCTGAGAAAGCTCGATATAAACCGAGAAAAATCTTAGCCGACAGCAAAAGCTATAAGTTTTGATACTCTGTCAAACGCCTTGGATATATCCAGAGAGCTACCACCTTTACTCTTACTGAAATTATGAAGCGAGTGGAACCATTTCTCCGAGAGATACGATAAACGGTTGCCAGAAGAAACCGCTACTACTCGTAAATCCATATTGGATGTCACAGAGCAAATTATGTGACTTCAGAGACCTCAGAAGATGGTACAATGTGCTAAAAAGATGAGACAATGGACGCGCAAGCATACCAGAACACTGCTTTAAAACTAGTACAGAAATGCTGTCCAGTCCAGGAGCGTCATTTATGACGAGGTCGGCCAAAACCTTTTTAACTGCTCGAGATCGGACAAATAGCTTTGGCATCGTCACAGTTGCTCTGTCAAGCTCGATAAGTGGTTGACTGCTTTCCGGCAAGTATGAATTGCTGCAAAAATTTCACTCTGCAGGTTATCTTTGTCAACTGAATGCTTGCTCTCTGGGTCCGACTGCGTTTTTCCACGTCTGATTAAATCAATACTTCGTCCCTAGTTTAACTGAAGCTTGCTTGGCGGGAATGAATGTTTTCATTCCTAACAAAATTATATTTTCGACCATTTTTGCCGAAACATTTGTGTCGTTGTAAGAAAGCGCAGTTTCTAATTAAAATGCTTGTAAATTTTGTTGAGCTCAGCCCAACGAGCCTTTTCGTATATGTATTAAGACTCATAGCTGGTTTAGACACGCTTCGAAGTTATGAGAACGAAAAGGAGGCAGTAATGGTGCCATGATCCGAATTGCTGAGAGGTGCACTAACTTTGACTTCATACTGAAGTCAGGAATAGCTCAAGGGTGTTTAAACGTTGCTCGTTAACGCACGAAATGTGCGTTAACGATGCCCTCACTAGTTGCGCAAGGTAATTGAGTGAAGCGAATAACTAAACATATTGGCCTTTTGTTATTGTATGCCACGATTGGCGAAGCCACAAAGAGTTGTGAACATTAAACTTACTAGCAGCATCGAATCATCTCGTCTATGGCTTCAGGTTTAAAAATCACATATAACCATGGTATTATTATACACAATAATAGTATAGTTGCCCTTAAGACTTTTTAAGTTTGTGACAATAGTACGGTTTCGTTCAATAATAATATGGTTGGCTCAAAATATATTTTAAATATGGATCATAGTACACAACACAATATGTCGTAGACGGGAACAATAGAATTAGAAATATGATAAGCTATGGTTGAATAAACTACAAATAAATCGATAATAAATTGTTTCCAACAATGATACACAATGTTATTTATTTATTTAGTATTAAGTCTATGGACGATTTCCTTACAGACTATTTAAAGTGCTTCAATAATAAATCTATTTAGTTTAAAAATAATATAATATTGCATTTGATGGTATAAATATTCAGAGAAAAATCAATAAAGTTATACATATCGTTGCAACAGCCGCATAATTTCCTTAAAGGATCTGACATAGCAAAGTTATTGCGGCATGTCCTCACGCATAGAGGGTTGCACGAACGAAGTAAGCGATGAGGAGTATTGAAGGTTACGTTGGTTACCAAAAATTCTGAATGGATGTTTCCGTTTACAAGCCTGACCATGAAGGATACGTTAAGCATAGTTCTCCGGCTTTTTAATGTTGGTAAATTGATTTCAGATAGTCTTATTTGGTACGATGGTGGAACCAAGACACCTCTATAAACACGTCTTAAGCATAATATAATAAATTGTTTTTGAACAGATTCAATACGATCGTTGTGAATTTTGTAGATTGGGTCCCAAAAGGATACTGTCATATTCCAAAATGCGTCTAACCAGTGAAGTGTAAAGGTTTCTTGTGATAAAGGGGTCATTAAACTCTTTAGCCCATCTTTTAATCAAAGCAAAAACGCAGCGGGATTTATTAACACTCATCATTATGTGTTGAACAAAGTTGAGTTTAGCATCTAACAGTATTCCCAAATCCATTATTGTGTCAACCGATTGTAGCTTGCAACCCGCGACAGCATAAGAGTAGGTGCAATTTTTTACTCCTGAAAACTGCATATGTTTGTTCCAACAAATTTAATTCACACCATTTGAAAAAATTATCCAGATCGTGTTGCAAATTAAGTTGATCCAAAGGTTGCCTGACACGCACGAATAACTTTACATCATCAGCATATAACAGTACTTTACAATATTTGATTGCTTCTGGCAATATATAATAATGGTGCTGCAATCATATTTCAAAATGCATGGAAGAGTGCGGTGGAAAACAATTTTATGAAATAAAATCGAGAGTTCTAGTACCTGAAAACTTGCGTATTGGCAGGGATTTCAAAAAAGGATCGGGCTATCAATTATTTCTTGTGTATTTAATTAAAACTAAGCTTATAACAAAAGAAATATTTAAGGAATGTTAATACCGTTGTACATTATTACATGTAATTATGAGAGTAAGGTTAAACTATGTACATATGTATATAAGTACTTAATATGTGCATGCACTGTTCTCTTTAATTATATTAAATACGTATGGGTGCTTCCATTACAAGAGGGTATTGCATGATATTGATTATGCGTCATAGCTTAATGTCAAATTTTTCGCCCAACTTAGTGTCATTTTTTTTTATCTTGGACCAGTACTCAGGGGGTATACCCCCATATATGCAGTGCATTGTACTGGAACTAGGAAAATAGATTATGAGAAGTAGGAAAGGGGAAGTAATGTTTGCGAACTTAACACACGGAACGACCAAAACAAACTCTTTGTTTCAGTGTTTGACAAATTGTGCAGCAATTTAAGATTGGTGTAATCTCTTAGGAAAATAGGTGTTCAAATCATAATGATTGTCGTACACTTGGTTATGTACAGTTTTACCTCCTTAGAGTCGCTAACAATCAGGATTGTCTTATTTGAACAAATAAGAGCTGTGGACCTACGTAAAAGTCTCACATTGATGCGAAAGTCACTAAATTGAAATTAAAAGCAGTGCAACTAGCGGCAGAAGTTCTACCTTGAAGTTAGACGGCCATTCTAAAACCTATACGAAGCTTTCGGATGCAGCTATAGGGTACTGACTCACCATTTAAGATCGAGAAGGTTCACCGAAGTTAAGACATAATTTTCCGAACGATTGCTGTTTATTTTTAAGTTCTGGGTTTAAGTTCATTGACTAAGGTGTATGAACCGGTAGAAAAACGGTAGAAAAGTACTCTCGTAAGTAAAATTTTGACATTTCTGAGGTGAATAAAACTTTACTAGCTCTACACTGAAAGAATTGTGCGTCATAAATTTAATGAAATAGTTCCATCAGAATAGTTTCATTAAGTTTCTAGTTTCATTAAAAAAAATCATTGGATTTATGACTACAACAAAATTTTATTTTATTTTTTAATTCTTTGAATTTTGGTAATATATATTAATATATATTAATGGGGATTTATTAATCTTAAGCTACAGTTTAAAAAATGTCAAGTTTTTTTTATTAAAATGTAAGTTTTATGAGTTTCATAATTCCAATGAAATAGAATTCATTAGATCAATGACAAATAAATTTCTGGCTACCGCACTTGGGTATGTATGTACATATGTGTATGTACTCAAATCAGCATAATAATAGTTTAAAAAATTTAAATACCAGTGTATTGAAGTCATTTGAATTAATAAAATCTGTTTTATTTGATGAATACTTGTTCAACATTTTCTTTTATTATAATTAGGTACAATTTCACAAGAGCAAGGAACAGTATTGATTGTGTAATGAAATAAAGTATCAATGAATAAATGAAATAATTCCATTGATCTTATTACGTACATTTCCCCCTCCTCACAACCTATTTTCCTAGTTCTGGTACAATGCACTGCATATGTAGGGGTCATCCCCTGAGTGCTGGTCCAATATAAAAAAAAAACATTTGTGAACATATTTTATTAATGTGTGTTATGATATTATTTCATTAAACAAATGTAACTATTTCATTGATTTAATGTAAATTTTTCAGGTGCTCAATGAATAATAAAATTAGAAAAATGAAATAACTTCATTGATCTTATGAAGGAGTTTCATATTTTTAATGAATATATTACATTAGTACAAAGAAGTTATTTCATTAAATAAATGTTACTTTTTCATTAATTTAATGTATAGTTTTTATGTGCTTTATGAAATTGATTCTTTGATCTAGGGAAATTATTTCACTAATCATATGATTTGTCTTTCATACTTTTAATGAAAATAAGTCATGTTTCTTATTAAAATGTTTCATTACTTTTATGAAGGTTTTCATTAAAATAATCTAATGAAATTTGTTTCATTATTTCTATGAAAAGTTACAATGGTTGAAAAATAATGAAAAAATTCATAAAAGTAATGTCAAAATTCAGAGAATTTCTGAACAAAATTTTTTCAGTGTAGGGGCTAATATACATTTTGACAATAGGATAGAAATATTTGAAATGTAGGCATTCTATTGAAATAAATTATAATGGAAAATTTTCCAATGAAAAGTATAAAAATCAAATAATACTAAACTGAAAAATGGCTCTATTATAACTATTTCTTAATTTATTCATTTTTATTTATTTTTTTTATTAGTTTCGTTAAACTTTTTTTCTATTTTGTCAAAAAATTTTATGTTGTCAAATATTATATTTTTTCACGCAGCAAAAGCATGAAATTTCTTTACCACTGACAAATTAATTTTCACCATAGCACTTTGCTACCGTTTTGCATACGTCCTAACTTAAAACAAAAGTTGACTTACTTTTTTTCTTTTTGAAAAAATATTTCATTTGCTTTCATTCCCTTTTTGAGTAATCTCTCTAGCTCACATCCTAAGTACGGCTTTGGTAGTAAAAATCTTCAAAACTTTTATTTATATACTTATATTTTATATAATTATGAATAAGTTCTAATTTAACCTTTTGTTTTTGAAATTTTAAATGCTAAATTACAATAAGCACAGTGGTATAGTGACAAGCCTGATGGCTTCTTAATAAGTGCCAGTTTACACACATCAAGTTTGATTCATCAAGTCTTGAGTTTGTGTGAGAACGGGGAAAATTGAACGGAAAAGGGTGCAGACTTGGCGGTACCATCAAGTTTAAAATGAAATGCAAAAAAATATGAAAACTTGGAGGCAAAAATACTTAAACTTGATGACACAAAGCTTTTGTGTGTGAACATAAATGCAAGTTCAAAAGCAAATTGAAGCAGAATTGATCAAGAAAACCTGATATGTGGAAACTGAGATTAACACGGCGGTACTACACTCAATAAAATTTCGCCAGTAATGTTAACGACAAAATTCAATAAACCCTTCACAAAAAAAAAAAACATTCAAGTCAAAAGATTATTTTTCAAATCTGAACAAAATTTATTTCAATTTTATTTAGGTAAGTTTTTGTTTCAGTGTATGGTTTGCTTCGTTCTACAATATATGTTTATACATGACAACATTTCATGCGCCAATTTAAATTTGTCATTACGAGGCTGAAGCCCCTACTCGAACGACACAGACTGTAACGATAAAGTACTTGTAATAAATGTTACATTTATCGCAACATTTCATACGCCAAGTAAAGGTAACAAACATTTCATACAAAGTGTGACATTTCCATTAAATTTTCTTGTAATTTATTACTGAAAACAACATTTTTGGTTTTTTATTCTTTTGGGTGTAAAACCTAAACAAAATCTAGACTTCAGTGGCCATGTAACAGGATTTGTTTTGGTTTGTTCGTTGTGATTTTCTTTTACAAAACCGACAGCAATTGCTGAAGGCAGGATAACGAATTGTACTCTTTATAAGTATGAAGTCTTAGTATCCCACGTCCAAACATTAATCGGGGTTAAAAATAATTGCACAAACAGACACACTCATACCCCCACATACGCACCCACACACACACATATAAATATACGAACATACACGGAGATTGTGGTGCCAAAACCCACCACAATCTCTTAAAGGGAAGGAGAGGAAAAGAAAACAGGATAAAATCTAATTGAAAACGGAACCCCATTTGCAAGTTTTTATTAATTCTTCGGGATTTGGTTTGGAAATCTGAAACTTCATTTGTTTTTGTGGCTTATATAATGAAGACAGATTCGTATATACAGGGTAGGTTAAAACTCACCATAGGGAGAGGTTTAATTTTCTTTTTTAAGTTTTATTTATTTGCAATCTGTGTACTTAAAGACACTGAGCTAATTTAATAAATGTACATTAAGTCACAGTAGACATGCAGCTCCAATAAACCTCATATCTACAGAACATAAAAATATATATTTAGCTTTTATAATTGAGCTATAGAATAATGACAAAAGAAGTTTGGCAGGTTAATCTAACACGTGCTTGCTTTTAAGCCTTAGTTGGCTAGAACCAAGAATGATAGAATTAAAGATTATACCATGCGCCTGATTTCCCTTCATATGACGTAGTTTAACCCATGCAAGGGTTGCCTATTCTATGTATTTTCAAATCCTCTAGGGCTCTGTTTGTATTGAAAAGTTTCTGTTGTATATGTACGTATGCAAGTAGTTGTTCATTTAATAAAATAATTTCTGTAAAACTTGGATTTGCTAAAAAATTAATAAATAAGGAGGTAGAAAAGGGTTTAAAAATATTTACAAAATGAAAATGTAGTAAATCAGTATTTGCTTTATTTGCTGTTCTAGTAATTTTAAGATTCGTGTCGTTTTGTTTACGGTTTATAGCTTAAAGTGATGTTGACATAGGTCCGAGTGAATAAAAATGTAGCTTATGCTACATAGCTGAAAGTAGTAGCACTCACTTTATTTTTTCAGTACTAGCAAAAGCTACTAGTTAAAACTGGAAAAAATGTGAATAGCACTTAGCTAGTCCTATATAGCTTGTGCTGAAAAATTATAGCAAAAGCTAGAAAATTTGACAGCTGTCAGCGTTTGCCTATGTGCTGCCACTTTTTTACTTTTAAAGCTGCGTATTTTTACTTTAACTTAAAATTATAATTTTTTTTATTTTTTATCTTGGACCAGAATTCCGAAAAAAAAATTCGTACGAAATTGAGAGTGAACACGTTTTTGCCTTCCCCTAATAACGTAAAACGCAAAAATTTTTCGTGTCTAATTCGTTTCAAAATTGTAAAGTTTCCATTTCCTCCGGTTTTGACCCATTGTAGGGTTTTAATCACTCGTAATACTTTTCAGTGTTTCTCGAAAACGGCTTCAATGATTTTAGTGGAGATTAGTATCTAGGGGGTTTTAAGGATGAAAAGTCAATCGTCCCAGGAATACCCATTTAGTCCCGGTTTTTGCCCATTTGTTTGTACCCATTTGTAAAACTTTTATTGGTTCTCGAGAACGGCTCTAACGTTTTTACTGAAAATCAGTATCTAGGGGTTTTTAAGGGCAAAAAAGCGATATAGAATATTCCCGGTCTCGGGAAGATCTATTTTGTCCCGGTTTTTACCTATATGTAATACTTTTATTGGTTCTTGAAAACGGCTCTAATGATTTTAGTGAAAATCAGTATCTGGGGGGTATTAAGGTCAAAATGTACCATTCTGTACCGGTTTTTAAAAATTTGTAATACTTTTACTGGTTCTCGAAAATGGCTCTAACGATTTTAATGAAAATTAGTATCTAGGGATTTTTAAGGTTATAAAATCAATTTAGAATGTCCCCGGTCCAGGAAAGACCCATTTTGTCCCGGTTTTTAACTTTTTGTATAACTTTTATTGGCTTTCGAAAACAGCTCTAACGATTTTAATGAAAATCAATAGCATATAGGAGCTTCTAAGTTCGAAAAAGCGAATTGGCCTCGAAAACGATTAAACTGAGTTTAATTATTTTAGCAATTGAAAACCCGATCAAAATCATGTCACCATTTTTTACGGGCTTTAGTAACATTTGACGTTATGGCATATTAATTGTTTTCTAAAACGGCTTCAAAGAGTCAGTATCTGGAAGTTTTTGGAAACAAAAATCTATATTCGTTAGTCCCGTTTCTAAAATTATTATTTATTTTGTTTTTTGCTCGGTTTTCACATACACATCTGGGGAAATTTTGATATTGGTATCAATTTAAGATTTTTTAATGAGAACACAGAGGTTCATTTTTTTTGTTGAGAGACGGAATAATAAATAAGCGAATTGCTATTTTGCCCTCACTCCACAAAATCTATAAGAAAAAATAAAAAAGTAGTAAAAACAAAATTTTATCGTGACTTTTTTAAACAGCGTAAAAATGGAAAAATCTTGTGAATTAAGTTTTATTAAAGTTACTATATTTCAGTACGTAAGAGTATACAATTTGAGAGGTCCGAGTAACGCTCGGTGCCCCAGGTACTTGAGCATTTAAAAGGAAAAATGATCAGATAATACTTTTCATTTTCTTTTTTTTTAATTCATTTATATATTGAATCTTTAAAATATGAACTCACAATAAGTATTCAAATCTTAATACTAAATACATAAAATTAATTAAGTCCAGCCAAGGCTAGACAAAAAAGTTTTATTTTGCGCGAATAATATCGTTAGAATCATCTATTTAACGTTCTGATGGTGGCAAGGGTATTCCTTCTTCTTGATCAAGAATGGCCGCCAAAATTAAGTATGTTGCGTGCAAGAGGGCTTGGATGAAGTTCCAGTTTTCTGACATACCTTGTCGCGTACTTAGAAAATTTCTCTTTTACCAGCGGAACACACAGATCCTTGTGATTTCGTGAGTTTCTTACGTATCATGGAGCTGCAGTAATCGTTTGAAGAATTTGGTTCTGTCCTCTTTGAATTTTTTCAATGTTAAAACCTTTCGACACACAAAAAAGAAGTTTTTTCCTTTGCACACGTTTCGGCTTTCCAAGCCTACTGATGATTAGGGTAGCTCCTAAGATATGTCGACATATAGATAGCTAGGGAACAAAGAAAACAAGCCGTTTATACTTTCTGATTAGTATTTTTTCAGATTACAAAATGGAGACCAAGTATGGAAAATAACGAACCCCGATTTTAGATTCGCCATTTCTGAGCATTCTCCATAACATTTTTCAAAGGCGGTGATTGTGGTACCTGAAATTTATTGAGTTCAAGAACTAGCTCGCTTCTTGAAGTAATAAAAAATCTAATGCTGACAAATCTGGTAAACATGTTGGCCAATTAGCGTATCTGATAATTTCAAAATTCTATTACTGTTTTTTTTCCTTTGGAAATTTTTCAAGTGTTGTTTATATAATCTGGAAAAAATATATTTAAAAAGTTAACTACTTTAAGTCCCATGTTGACTTTGAGCCCACTCTGTAAAATGAACTAAATGCTTTAGTGGTTAATGTAAAAAATAAAAATGCTGCAGTAATGGCAACCCAACTTTAATGTTAACAACAATATGTCAAGGATATAAGTACACACACACACGCACATACACTCACAAATACTTGTACGCATTGTTTGAACATGTTCATCAGATCGTAATATAAAATAAAGCTTAAATGGCGTGACCACATGCTGAGAAATCCATCAAAGAAACAAATCTGTTTTATAGTTATTATTGTTTTATACTTTGTTGTTATAACAAAAGCAAGCTTTAGGGGTTTCTTGAAAATATCCAGCGGTAAAAGACAGGCCTTTTCCGTTTAAGATAAAAAAAATGTAAAAACGAGTTCATTTAAAAGTAGTTTTACCGAACTCTGCCTCAACTTCAAGACATTTTTTTAGCTTTTATTTATTTATTGAATCGTCACAATGTCACACTAATAACAAGTATTCATATTTAAGTATTAAATAGTTACAAAAAATTTACCAAGTCCAGCCAATGCTAGACAAAAAGTTTTATTTTGTACGAATTATATCGGTAAAGGGTATCCCGTCTTAAATTACATATGATGCGTGTAAGAGGATTTGGGTGAAGTTCCAGCTTACTGATATACCGTTCTCACATACTTTGATAAACCTTGTAAATTCTTGACTTCAACTGCAAGAATAAAGGCAAAATAATCAATGTTTCCCCAAAACACAAGCTTGTTAAATTCACAAAAAGCAAATAGAGTAGGAACTGGAAAAATATAAAAAGAAAACCTGATCACTTACGAGGGCATATTGATATTGAAGCTACATAGGAAAAAAACATTTTTTTTCGAAAAACCATTTATTTCTCAACATAGTCTCCTTTTAGCTCAAAACACTTATTAAGACGATATTCCATTTTTTTTTGTACCCTCTGAAGAATACAATTTTGGGAACCCCTCAAAATATACGTTAGTTTCTTCGTTTGAGATGGCTATTTTTCCTGCGAGCCATTTTTTAGAAACTGTTTGGAAACAGGAAAAAGTCACTAGGAGCTAAATCTAGTCAATTATTTTGATGTGTGGTAAACTTTAATTGCCGTACGGTAACAACTTATTTACTAAGGTGCCTATCAGAGATCTGCACCGGAGCACCGCAACCATAACTACACCGGTTGTTTACCCAATCATTTTCACAACCAAGTATTTTAAATACTCTTAAAAACTGCTGCGGTGGTACGAGTATTTATACCTGTCGTTCGTTTGTAAAATCTTGATACATCAAAAATGTATCCAATCACTTTCGTATCTTGTGTATTTTTTTAAGAGTTTAAGATACGATCACAAAAAAGAGTGTTGTTATTGCTAACACTTAAACCGTAATGAAGCTTAATTTTTTCAACTTTTTAAAATTTTGGAGAAGAGATATATATTACCATTGAAACTATTATTAAGAGCAACCAGTTGGGCTATAATGAAAAAAATCTAAAAAACTCAAAATTTATTTATGTTATCGATAAAAAGTGGGGAAAAATCAAAAAAAATGTTTGCTTACAAGTGACGATTGCAGCTTAAAATGCTGTTAACTTTTAAGTTTAATGTCTGAATGTAGAGACTTTTTTTCTCAACTAAACGATTTTTTCATGCATACAATAATGATGCATCACTGAATGTTAAAAACAGTAAGCAAAACAACTGCAAAAACAGAAACAACAAAAAATATTTTACGATTTAAATGTGTTTGCCGAAATAAAAATTATAGACGACAACATTATTTCACTTGAATAGTTAAGAAGAGGCTTTTACACTTACACTTTTGGATTTTTTATAACAACTTTTCACTAATTTAGTTTAACAAAATACACCATTTTTTTTTAACAAAATTGCATGTTATTATCGCTTTGTTTACAAATGTCCTATTTATGTGTAAATAACACTGGTTTACAGCCAAAAAATACCAAGAACGCCAAATGCCTAGATAAGTTAATTGGGACCTTCTGAACACGAAAAACGCTATAATTTTTTTTCTAAGTACCGCTTTTTAGATAACGGTACTTTTGTGTTTTTCGGTGTATGGTTCCACTCAAACCCTTGTGGAGCCCAACCAAAAACTCCGATCGAGATAAATTGCAAATATTCCAGATCTTTACTACAACGTAGGGGGAAAAAACGAAATAAAAATGACAAATTTTGAAACAAACGTAAAAATTAGGCCAATTTTGAATTTTGAGTTGCCATAACTCAGCCATTTCTTGTCCGATAAAAATTCGCTTAGAAAAAAAAAAAAAACAAATCATAACGTTTTTCGTATTCAGGAGGTCCCAATTAACCTATCTAGGCATGTGGCGTTGTTGGTATATAGAGTTTGATAAGTATGAAAAGGTCTAATTTCCTCTTGGAATCGGGACAACCCATTTTGGCCCGGTTTGTACCAATTTGTGCAATTTATGATATTGTTATTATTTCTTAAAAACACCTTTAACGATGAAAATAAAAATTGGTATCTACAAACGCAAAAACAATTTAGATTGACCCTGTTTCCGGAAATATCAATTTTTATTGTCTTGGACCAGTCCGCCCAGGAAACAGGTTTTGCTTTGGCGTGGACCAAATTAGGGTACTCTGTTTTCTGGAGCATAGAGAGGATGGAGTCCCCGGTTTGTTTTGACAAACAAATCTGTAGGAAGCTGCATGACTCATGTTGTGTTGGACTTCGAAAATCGTACCAAGAGTTAAAATTAGCGGAGGGGGTATCAGATCTCTCGGTGTTGATCAGGATCAAAGTGCCTGCTTTGGTTCAAATGTTTTGGCTGTGGTTTAAATCTTAAATCGCAGGTGGGAGAATTAGTTTCCCTGATAACTATGGTGCATGCCGATTTTCGGAGACTAACAATCCCCCCACGTGATATTATCTGTACCGTAAAGAACCAGGAGGGATGGCTGGACGGGTGAGTTGGTTAAAGACTGATGCCCTTAATGGGCTTCGACCTACCAACTCATTGAATCCTGCCTTCATTGACTGTTGCAGGGCTACAAACTTATTGCGAAAAGTTGCTACCTGTGTGAGCCTAGTAAGCCCCACGAATGCGCTGGTGAATCGTGAATAATTCACCCCGTGGAGTAGGTCCTTCATCAGATTAGGCCATTACGACAGATGCTGATGTAAATCAATTTCACAACTGCCCTGGGCCAGGGGACGAGCCCTATATAAGCTGTGCAATGTACTGGAACTAGAAAATAGATTATAAAAAGAATCTATCAAATTTAGGCCAATTTTAAAGAGAAGAAAACATAAAACTGGAGTATTTTAACATGATATAATATTATATATAGGGTTCTTCCTGGCTTTTAATAGATTATTTCAGTCTACTTGATACAAAGTAGAAGGAAATAAATAAGTAGTGCCTAGTAATGTCTTTACAAAATTTGACCACTGGGCAAGTGTTATGCTTCATGTCTGTGTATTAGTAAACCATTTTCAAAGGGTTTCGTTATGAGTTTTAAATCAAACATTTTGATGGATTAAAAAGCATAAACAAATGTCAAACATATTGAAGTTTAAGTAACTTTTATTTTCGAAATAGTATTTCGTCTTCCATTACGAGTATGTGCGCACGTGTTGTTTTTTCTGTTGAAACTAATGCTGTACTTGGCAGTATGGTATGTATTGGGGCAATTTTGGAGCCGAATATCAGAAAAATGTAAGAATTAGTTTTGCCTTTACTGAAATACATTTTTTTTATATATAGTTCAAGGCTCGATGTTCAAAAGTTATTTTTTATTTAATTGGAATGCTTTGCAATAAGTGTTTGTATGGAAGATATATGAAAAAGAAATCACTGGGTATTAATTGAAATAGCAAACAAATTAATACAATTAAAATTTTAGTATTAATTTTTTGGCAGTTTAGATTTTCCTTTAGCAGTTTTTGGCTTTATTTTAAGCCCAATTTAACTGCAAAATATTTTTGGATATGGCCACAGTGGTTCACAAAAACATTAAAAAACGATTAATATTTTCTCTGTGTATGTAGATATGCATTTCCTTTTTTCCCAAAATGTTTCAGATATATGTATGTAAATGTTTTTTTCTGATTTTGCGGTTTATTTATAGTACATCAGGTTAGAACATGCACACCAGAGAACACCTTTGAGTGATTGCAAAAAAGTCATACTTGCTCAACAACATGAAAACCATTTGATTTCGTTCAAATATGATTTTGTATTCATCCGCACCAATGCGCAGTTGATTTTTAATCAGTAAACTCAATGAGCCACAACTTCGCTATGTCAGTGAAATTATCGTTAAAGTTCGTGCTTGAATATAAATGAATGCGTATATAATTAGTTCTGCATTCATTTTTTGTGTTTGAATTTTTGTTTTGGAAGAAAAAAAATTTAATTCAAAAAACTGTTGAATAAAGTTTTTCTGTATTCTTTTGTTACAAAAAAATCAAAGAAACATACACATACATAGAAACAAAAGGGTTTCATAGAAAAAAACAAATGTGCATATGTATTTATTTTTATACATTTGTTAAAAAATACAATGGTATACATATAACAAAAACTACACTTGTTTCACTGTGCTTTTAAATTAACTTTGTCCTATAAACTAACATACAAAATATGTATGTAAATATGTTTCAAATTTGTTTATACAACACACAATCGAAGCAACATCTAACGTTTAGCCGATTTTATTCAGTACTAGGTTAGGTTAGGTTTGGCAGGCTACCAGCTATTGTAAAGCCAGCCCACTTGGGTCCAGTCAGGTCCCGTTGTGTTGCCTGGATGTGATATGTATCTCAGTAGATCTACATATCACCGGTTGAGAACCAACCCGAGGATGGGATAAAGGAGTCCAATCCACTTACATCGCATTCCGATACCTCCGTCAAATCATGCAGCATCGGTCTGCCTAGGTACAATGCCCTTATATAAGAAAGAGCTGGACACTGACAGAGGAAGTGCTCAACGCTCTCTTCTTCCTTCTCGTCTCTGCAACTTCTACAGAAGTCATTAAATGGAAGATTTAACCTCCAGCGTCCCTATGTGGCAATGTCTCGTCAGGACCGCCACAGCAGAAGGCAAGTCCTTATTCAGTACTAATACGAACGCGCAATATTTACAAGGCGAGATGATTTCACTCAACGTAGAACTTTGTTGTCTGATTTTTGTTCACTCCAAATTTTAGTGTATGAGTTAATCAACCAAAAACATGATTTTTGGTGATCACTGATGCACACATTACTCCGAAGTACATACACAAGTACATAAACTCTTACATATGTATCTATGTATTGTACAAGTATGTAATAAAACCAAAAACTCCATTTGCAAAACGTGATATGGAATTGTAATGAACAATTTTTTATGACTCCATTTGCACATTTTTTCACTTTACAAATGTTAAATTTTAAATTCGTACCAGTAGGAAATGTTTGAAATGTGTGTTATAAGTACACAAATATTTCTTTTGAAATATGTGATATCTGTGTATAATGCATGAAATAGACTAAGCTGGTATGAGGACGAAATAGTCACTGTGTTAGTACTCTCATATTAGATACTTATTTGTAGGGTTAGTGTTTTTGTGTACAAAAAAATCTCGAAATATGTGCATAAAATATGCACTAGAAAGCTTAAAATATGGGTTAACATATGCACTTTCAACTATGTATGAAAACCGAAGTCTTAGAAGTCCAGAAGTGCAAAAATGCAGTCAGATCCAGAGAGAAAGCATTCAGCATTTGACATTCAAACATAAGACCAAACAAAACCGCAAGATCTTCGTAAGTCAGAGCTCTTAAGCGCTAAAAGTTTATTCACTATCAGCGTTTTCGTGCACAAAATTCATGCTACCAGTAAGGACTTTTAAACATTTTGTAAAAAAAAAGGATTGACCGACTCGATTGACAAAGCTAAGGAGTTCCAGGTTACCCTAAAGTAGTCAACCAATTCCCAAATTTGAAAGAGTGTCTGCGGCTATGCCAAAGATATTTCTCCAAGTTCGAGTACTTAAAAGGGTTTTGGCTGACCTCGTAATACTTAACTAAGTCTTCTGTACCGAAGCGTATTCCAGCGCTGGTCTTGAAACAGTGACATAATTTCCTCGAATGAAGTCAAGTACATCTTACGAGTAAATCGTTTCAAAAAACCAAGACACTTGAAAGCTTCTTTTGCGACATGAAAAATATGTTCAGTCCAGCGAATATTACGCAGACTTTTCATTCCAAGAATAAGAAGAGCATCCGATTACCCATTATCTATACCATGGATGAGTGTTTATTGTCAATAAACAACACAGGGTCTTACGGAAATTGAAATCTATCCCAAAAAATATCATTACTAAGCATATCATTAATATTTTACCTCTAGGCAACAACCTCGGAGCTTTATGAGTACGAACGAAAAATGTTAATGGATAGGGTTAGGAGTTTGATATAGAAGGTAATTAAGAAAACTAAGAGATATGAAAAGTTTCTTGATTCTTTTAGATCAATAAGTATTAGGCAACGGTTATTATTTGAGCAATTTTATTTAGTTTTACTAAAACCGGGTTTTTTTTAAATATCTGTCTTTCGAATAATGATTAAATAAGTATGACAGCAGTTAGTACGTTTCGCTCATTCGCGTACTGTGCACCTCTCCGCATTCGCTTGTGTTGACTAAGTACTTACAACTTTGGGTTCTCTTTTTGAACTTGCATAGCCGAGCAGCACGAACGAATTTCTCAAGCTGCTGACGTGACGTGAACTCTCGAGAATATGCTCGGCTAATAAGTAGGTATTTTTAAAGAAGAAGTAGGGCGTCAATTGAGACTGATGGATAACAGTTTGAACATTTATTGTAATAAAAAATGTTATTTCCCTATTTGACTTTTTTCCAATAAACCTGAACTAAACTAGGCCAAAACTTTTCATTATTTTATATAGATATTCAATAGACAAACACGTTTTTAAATACACTACTGCACCCATTTCGAAAAATTATGTAACGTTTTATAATTCATTCTGCACAGAAGTGAACTTAGGCTTAGTACGGTAATAAAAGTTATCACAGGGTCCCTATTTTGTGTTTATAACGTTCTTTCAAAAAACTAATCTTTTTATGTTATGACGATTATCCAAAATCACTGCTTCAATGTTTTCATGTGCTCGTACGACCAAGACGAACTTCGTAGTTGACATCTTCTCGGCCTTCCTTAAACTAGTAATACCACAATTGAACTTGTGTTCTCCTTATAGTAGACTGGCCAAACTCCACAGTCAACATTTCAAATGTCGTTGCGCATTTAATATAATTTATTACAAAAATTTAGTACAGTTTCTTTGATCCATTTTTTCGAATAGTAACAAATCGAAAAGCGCACCAAAATACGACTAAACTTTTTATCTGTCAAAAACAAACTGACCATCCAAAATAGCTGATATTGCCAACATTACGAGTATAACAGACATGTGTACCAACGTAACAGAAAAAAATGCGAAAATCGAACATACTTGACTCACGAAATTTTAAAATAAAGGATACTTTTTGATCACACCTCGTATATACTATATATTTTTTTATTTTATTTTTAAATAACTAATAGCAGCTATTAGAGTAAGTAGTCATATTATCAGTTATTCTTCCAGAGTAATATGTGAGTGTCAGTAAATCTCTTCAGCTTAGTTCAAGTATGGATCCAGGTTTATACCAACTTAAAAATTCTCGAACCAATTGCATCTTAAGATAGGTTCGATCTTATTTTTTCTCAAATCAAACTCCTTTAATGCTTATTTCAAGCACGGACTCGGGGTTAATTACCCTTTAAATATCTTGAACCATGCTCACTCTCGTATATACAATATTTTGCCTCTTCATATCATTTTTATACCCTTCACAAAAATGTAAAGGGTATATATAAGTTTGTGATTCCGTTTGTAATTTCTACAATTTTTATTTGCGACTCTATAAAGTGTATATATTTTGAATCAGAATTAATAGAAAAGTTGATTAAGCGATGTCCGTCGTTGAAATACCGTTTCTGAGAAAAACTAGGCTAAGAAACTGTTTTCTTTCACCCCATCGTGCCATATGTTTGCTATTGAAATTCAGTAATATCGGTTCACATATAGCTGAGATATGTACAAAATTCCGAAAAAGCTATTATTGTTTGCATTTTTGTATAAAAATTTTTGAAAAAGAAGGTTGTTTGTTTTGCTTCAAACTTATTAAGCTTGCAATTAAAAGCTAAAAAAAAATTTTTCCCGATATCGGTACATATCCGAGATATAGCCTAAGCCGATTTTTTAATGAAAATATCGCGTAAGTGAACTTATTTCTTTTTTTTTTGCTTAAAATCAGCTCTGGTAATAAATGGAGGTTAATTATATACAGAAAATGAAATTTTCGATATCGGTCGATATACATATATCCGAGATATAGCTTAAATTTCCCTGAAAATGTTGTGTAAGTGAACTTGAAAACTTTTTTTGTTTACCATCGTTTCTGGTAATAGAAAAAGGTTACTACAGAAAATACAAATTTCCTATATCGATCCATATATACCCGAGATGTAGCCAAAATCGATTTTAAGCGAACTTAAACAACTTTTTTTGCTTAAAAGCTGTTCTGGTTATAAAAGGAGATTACCATAATACAGAATAGGAAAATTTCCGATATCGGTCCATATACTTGTGTATCCGAGATATAGTATAAACCGATTTTTTCATGAAACTGTCGCGTAAGCAAACTTAAAAAGTTTTTGTTTGCTTAAAATCAGTTCTGGTAATAAGCAAGGTTACTATAATAGAGAAAATGAAAATTTTCGATATTGGTCCATATACATATGCATACCCCAGATATAGTCTAGACCGGGTTTTCCATGAACATGTCGCGTAAGCGAACTTAAGATTTTTTTTTGTTTAAAATCAGTACTGGTAATGAAGAAAGGTTACTAAAATACAGAAAATACAAATTTCCGATATCGGTTCATATATACCCGAGATATAGTCTAAGTCGATTTTTTAGTAAAAGTTTTTTTTTCCTTGAAATCAGTTCTGATTATAAAACGAGGCAATTAAAATACAGAAAGTGGAAAATTCCGATATCGGTTCATATTTAACCGAAATATAGCCTAAAAAGATTTCCTTTTTGGAATGGTGATTACAAGGCAAAAATATTTTTTCCCCGATGTCGGTTCATATATATCCGAGCATATTTAGTTCAAATTTTTAATATATACTATATATATTTAGGTGACTATCGTGAAGGGTATTTTAGATTCGGTCCAGCCGATTATACTACGCTCTTACTTGTTTATTAAAAGTTTTTGCTGCCTCTTTGTTGTCAACAATTTATTTTATAAATCCTGTAATAACAAGTCCTAAAAGTTAATAAATCTCAAAAACGACGACAATTCACATTTAATTGTCTAAAAATGTGGTCAAAAACATTTCACAAATTGTCTATTTTATAATATGACACATGTGTGAGTTTGACTTAATAAACCACAAATATGTCTGTACATATGTATGTATATACAAACATACATATGTGTGTGTGTGTGTGTGTGTAAATAAATTCTCGTTACAACTTTTTGAAAACAAGAATCTAAATTATTTTGTTTTCGTATTTGCTAATTTTATATTTGCATTTAAGTTTGGCTCAAGGACACAATAATTGGCTTTTAGACCAGCACCTGCATCATTCAAACGAAACAAATATTTGCTATAGCATAAATTAAATCAAAATTGCAACTACAATCAAAAATCAAATTATAAATCATATTAAGATAATTTGAAAACATTATAGCTTAAGGGAAAATAAAAATTCTTTATTAAATATCAATCGCAGAATTAGGTCTGAAAGATTGTTAATAAATGTTGCAGAAGTTATTTTGATTTGAAACAGAATTCGAATGTTTAATTTACCGCAAGTAATTGAACACATTAAGCATCTCTGGGTTTTGACGTTAACTTGCAGTGAGTGTAAACAGAAATGAAGGGTTTTCAATTAATTAGGGCATACCCTGAAATAAAAAATGTAAGGTAGTATGCTTTCAATTTTCTTTGACGTTCACCATCAGACCAGTGGCTGTGTTCTGTAACTTTGGCTAAAAATTTTTCGCGTTCAAAACTTGTGAAACAAATTATTCCATTAGCTTTTTGTGCATTTGTACATAGGGGCTTTAATTCAAGTTTTTCCTTTTCTTAAGAAGGATTTTTTACAATACAAATTTGCTGTGATCAATATTTTTTGATGGTAGAAGATAAGTGGTCTGTCGAACTTATCTTGCCGATAGCTTTTTCATAGCTGCAAATGTTCATACAAAATGTTGAACACACGTTCATATGATATGTTTACCATTTCAATAATCTCACGTAACTTGGCTCGGCGATCATTTATAAAGATATCGAGGATTTTCTTGATATTTTCTTCAGTAACCGGCTCTTTTGGCCTTTCTGTTGATGGTATTGTTGCAGATTTTATTATATAATCTGACGGAGCAGACTCACAGTAATATTTGTCGATCTTTTCTTTTGTCTTTTTCGTCGGTTTACCTTTCAAATAATAGCGTTTAAGCACTGGACAAAATTCCCTTTTTCCATTTTTCAAGAAACACAAAAGTTGCTTTCTTCAAACGACTACACCAATTATGGATTAGGGACGTTTGACGGATCTCAACTTCGAAAATAAATGTTGTGTTTATGCTGCCATCTAGCGCTAGGCAGCTTCAATATCCATCGGCCCACGTATTTTGCAATAATATGGCAGCAACCAAGGCAGCTGTACCAGGGTAATGGTATAAGCACAGCTGTCTTTCGTTTCCTTTGCGTAAATTTGTCAAAATTTTGTATACCAAATACATAAATCTGAAAAAACATATAGACTTCGATGATTTTGCAAACAAAAAGGAAAACAAAATGTTGATAAATTTTCCTAATTTCTACCAATAAAATACATGTGATGTTTCTTGGTGTTGTTATTTATTGTAATTGTTGTTGTTGTTATTTATTGTAATTCTGCCACTATCTGTTTAAAGCTGCCTTGGCAGCAACTTTGTAGCCCCAGTGTTGCCAGAATGATTGTTCTATTATAATTTTGAAGTCTTATACGATGTTTTAGAGGCATTTTCATTATGGAGGGATATGAACAGATTTTTCTCTTCGAGTTAACGAACTTAAAAAAAGATTTAGGATTATGTTTGAGATCTTGTTGTATTTTGTTGAGGTAGTTTCTGTAAAGCCTTCGATTCATTAGGTTGTATTTCGCTCGAAATAAACAATAATTGATATAATCGTTCGATGATGATGATTTTGTATACTTTTTGTAGTGCCTATTTTTAAGATTTTTAATTCTTGATAAACCACGAGTATTCCATGCTTTCCAATAATTATTAAAGTGAAGAGAAACTTTAACACAAGAAACAAAACGAAACTAAACAAAATATAAGTATATTAAAAAAAAAAAAAACTAATTATTTTTTTTCCATAGATCGGAAGGAGTTTAAGAAAGGCTCTGCTTCTAACCAAGGGGGAGATTATGTCCAAACAATATGTGATCAAATTGGTACTCATGAATGACAGTTTGTCATGTATGGGGCGCTTGTCGGCGCATTGTATTCACTCGGTGATTAGATCACCGTGGGGTAAGGTCATACTGGCATGTACCCACGATAATCGTTTTCACAACTGTCCCTATCTACTTCCTCCCGGGGAACATGTTTTGCCTTGGCGTATTCCTAACTTGCGCACTCTATTTTTCGGTGAAAAGAGGGGAAGGGGTCCCTCGTTTGGTGCGGCAAACAAAACTCTAGGAAGCCGCATGACTTATGTTGTGTTGGCTTCCGAAGCGTATAAATTGGCAGAACGGGGATCAGCATAGCCCCCAAATATGATCATGGTTGAGGTGCCTACCTTGGCTGCAACCTTCTGGCTACGGTTGAAACCTAAAACGCAGGAAGGGAGTGTTAGTATCCTTGATAATTGTTTTGTGTGTGGCTTTTTTCGAGGACTAACAATCTCCTGAGGATCTGTTGCCTATACAACAGATACCTGTACTGTAAGGAACCAGTTATGATGGTTGACGGGTGAGTTGGTTTAAGGGCTGATGCTGTTAGTGGGCTTCGGCCTGCCAACTCATTAAGCCTTGTCTTCCATTGATTGCATACAGGAGGGATTAGAAGGCCCAAACTCCTCATCAAGAAGTTGCTCATATGGCCGCAAACATATGACAAGAATTGCTACCTGTGTGAGACTAATCAGCCACACGGGGGCGCTGGTGAATCGTGAATAATTCACTCCGTGAAATTGGTCCACCATCAGACTAAGACGTAAAGACAGGTGCTGATGTAAATCATTTTCACAGCTGTCCCTATCTACTCACTTGGTCTGTGTAGTTGACTGCGTCAAGACGTGATTTTCATAGCTAAATTAGCTTTATTTTAATAGTGGTTAAAAAGTGGTAAAAACAGCTTGAATAAATTCGAAAATTGTGAAATGGTATTTTTCAGTGCTGCAAAGATCTCGGAAATTGACCGTTAGATTATTGAGACATATACGGATTAATAATCTGTTTGAAACATATTTTTTGTGGACTTTGGTCCTTAGTGAACTAGTGAAAAACTCGGAAAGTACTTTTGATAATAGTGCTTTAGTGGTGTATTTTATTCTGAATCTCGTGCTGCAAAATCGGCCAACGGATTTAAAAGATATAGCGGGATCAGAAATTGCCTATTCGTATAGGCGTTGAGTGTAAGTGTCGGGTTTTTGTACTGGCGTCGGAACTCCGGGACACCGAACTATTTTATATACTGCGAAATCGGGAGTGTTGCCGCTTTCGTTTTGTACTAGTGTTACCATTTTTAAACATTAGTAACTTTTTTGACATTATGGTAAGTCCAGTGTTGCAGCTGTGACATTTTGGGTTTCTGGAGTTTTTGTGTATTTTCTTGGCTATTACTGCCCCTACATATGCAGTGCAATGTAGCAGAACTAGGCAAATAGGTTGTGAGGAGGGGGAGAGAGAGTAGTGTTTGTGAACATTTGACTTGAACCTTCCAACACTATAACAGACAGGAAACACGTCTGCAGGCAACTTATTCCACAGACGAAGCGTATGGCTGAAAAACGAATTTTCTCTGTAATGCGTAGTGCGATTCCCCGGGCAATCGACCACAAATGGATGAGCTCTAGACGATGAGCGCGTGCTACGTTAAAATGTGCGAGTTTCGGGATCAAGATCCCTAATCTCGTCAGAGAAAAATCCATTGTAGTAACGATAGAACAGAGTAACGCAACCCACACTGCGTCGATGCTCCAGTGAGTCAGTGAGGATACCCTACTGTCACCGATGAGCTTCTTCGCCCTCTCCTGCACACGGTCGAGTAACCCCAAAATAGACTTTGAGGCACCGGCCCAAACATGAGAGTTGTACTCCATTTTCGGTCGGATGTAGGTGGTATAAATAGTAAGGAGATCGGATGGAGTGAAGTACATCTTACACCGTTTCACAAAACTAAGGCACTTGAATGCTTCTTTGGAGACATGAAAAATGTATTCAGTCCAGCGAACATCACACTGTATCTTCATTCCAAGAACATCAAGAGCATCCGATTTGATGATTTATTTCAATTGTCGTTATCTTTTTAAAGATAATTGATAATAAAATTCAATGTTTCAATCTATTTTCCACAGGTTTTCAAATTAACTGTTGATTGCTGAAATTTCGTAACCTATAAACGGCTGGATATAACACAAGCTTTATTTTTTATATATAATTATGATGAATATTCCTTAGTAGAAAATATATTTTACATATTGACCAAATGTAACTAATTTAGATACCTACTTTTATGTAGGTGTATTGGGAAAAAGTTTTCATCATGCTTTCCGAATAATTTGAATGCTTCAAGTAGACATACATATGATCATCATATTATATTAATGGGACCCACTTTATATTTAATTTACGCTTCTGACATGCCAACCAGATCTGGTATTGACACTTCACCTTTTGCAGATGACACAGCATTCAGCAGTGTTCATGAAAACCATCAACTAGCTTCACGTAATTTACAGGAATATATTTCAGTATTAGAGAAATGGCTAAAAAGTTTGGAAAATCAAAGTTAATGAACAAAAATGTACTCATGTTGCATTCACGCTGCGAAAAAACAGGTTCGCCTATCCAATTCAACAACTGACCTATTTCGCAGCATAATGAATTCAAGAACCTTGGTATTCACTTCGACTGTAGGCTGACGTGGAAGTCTCACATTGATGCGAAATTCACTAAGTTGAAATTAAAAGCAGCGCAATTAAATTGGCTTATGGGCTTAGGCAGGAATTCTACATTGAAATTAGATTGCAAACTTTTGTTATACAACGCAATACTAAAGCCTATATGGCGCTACGGAATTCAGTTATGGGGCACCGCTTCAGCGTCGAACATTGAAAAAATTAAAAGGCGACAAAACAAAATTCTTCGAACGATTACTGCAGCTCCATGGTACGTAAAAAATTCACGAATTCATAAAGATCTGAGTGTTCCGCTGGTAAAAGAGGAATTTTCTAAGTATGCGACAAAGTATATCAGCAAATTGGAACTTCACCCAAACCCTCTGGCACGAAACATACTTAATTTTAGCGGTCACACTCGGTTGGGAAGAAGGGATACCGTTGCTACCATCAGAGCTTTAAATAAGGGAACTTTACCGATATAATTGACGAAAAATAAAACTTTTTGGCTAGCATTGGCTGGACTTATTGTATTTAGTATTTAGTATTAAGATGTGAATAATTATTGTTAGTTCACATTGTGAAGAATGTTTGTGTGAAGTTTCCACAAAATCGGCTCAGTGGTGCCGGAGATATGCTATTTAGATTTTCCTATCTATTCCCATACAAATATCAACATAAGGCCATTCATTTTCCATATTATAAATTTTTATTGTCATAAATACCAAACCATGTATCGTAATGTCTTATCTATATAACGACACTCGGACTCCTGAGCTGAGTCCCTTCTGGCGTTGTTTCGATCGTCATTTTATTTCTACGCTGACCATTCGATTTTTCACTTGCTTCTCGATCAAATTTTAAAGAAGATCGCAAGCTGATCGATAGAAGTCCAAAAAATCGAAGATCACGGTGATTAACACGACTTCCATGTCGTGTTGTACAAGACATGGAATATGCTGCTTTTAATTATGAGTGCGAAATTGATTGCAGTCTACCTGGATGTATCGGTAGAATGATGTTGAAATGTTCACATTTCCAGATGGAACCACTGGCCTGTGTTGTGCTGACGTAAAGTGAATGGATACAATTTTAATCTCTTTCCGATCCACTCCATTCATTGCTTTTTGGAACGTCACCAAGTTCCAAACATTTTTGGTTCATATTCAACAATACAATTTAACGTTTCAAATGACTTCCTTCGGTGTGATAACAATGATGAGAGATATGCAGATATAAGCCAACGAATATTTTTATGAAACTTTTATGGGCTATAAAGCGTGTTCCTGTGTTTCACGTTTGTCTGGTGGATAATTGCGAATTTTTCTTAAGTAAGAAAAGTTTAAGTAACACGTAAATTTTTTTTGTGGACGCGAACAATACGAACAATGGATATGCATTCATTTCATATACTGAAGCTAACAAAAAAGTAAGTTCAGGTTGCTGTTATTTCTATCGAACTGATAGTGTGAGACAATAAGGACAAGCACATCTTGAAATATCGCCGGCTATTCGACCAATACGCTGGCAAATTAAGTTAAATTAAATTAGTTACAGTCAATTCGGTTTGCATATTATGAAGTATAAACTATGGTGAAAAATTTGATGATCATCGTTTTAAGAAGAGTACTTAAAATAAAATTTAAAGGTGAGGACGTTTTAATACCATGAGTCCTAATGGTTGCGAAAGACAACATTCCATTTTAAGCATTTGTAGTTGTCAATAGGGCTTGCACTGGCAACGAAAATTTCATATACTGAAGCTAATTTCGAGGCAAAACAACGTTTGCCTGGTCAGCTGGTATATTTATAATATTATTATTAATTAAATATTTCTTATTTTTGCAGCTAAAGATCGTTTTTTATTTTTTATAAAAAATTCAACAGTATTTTCAATATTTCGATAACAATTTGTTATCATCGTCAGGAAAATTTATATGTTATTAATTATAACATATTAATTCTCCTGACGATGATAACAAATTGTTATCGAAATATTGAAAATACTGTTGAATTTTTTATAAAAAATAAAAAACGATCTTTAGCTGCAAAAATAAGAATTATTTACTTAAACAAGATGAAATAATTAAATATCAAATATATTATTAATTTTTTTCGTTTACACATTAAACTAATTCTTACGAATTTATATAATAAATTCATCAATGTTTCTTTGTTTTTGTTTTCTTTTGTGTTTTTTGAAAATTGTTGCAAATATTATTTGTTCATCTCTAGATTATTTATAATATGCTGCGTATATTTTCTATTGAATTGACATAAAAGTAAATTTTGTTGACTTGATCTAAAAATGTAATTTTATTCATCTTAATTTCTGCAATTTTCAAATTCATCGTTTATTTAAAAGTTTTTCCATATTTTATTTGTACGCACATAATTTGAACACAAACATTTTTAAACGTTAATTAAAATAGTGTTGCAGCTGTATACACACACACACACTCATACATACTTACACACATACATACCTATGTATATATGTACATACATAGTTCGAAAACAAAATGTTTGTTTGTGAGTTCCAGTTAAATGTCAATATTGATTTGTTACTGCTAATGGCAGCGCTGTGGAATACAATAATTATTTGCAAAATAATTGAATACAAAATTTAATTAAACAATACAAAAAAATTGTTTCATATATTTAAAAGCAAATAATGTCCAATTGAAGGGAAGGCGGGGTAGGTTTTGTTACGGATAATGTATTAAACAATAAAAGTTTTTAAAAGTGATAGTGTTATTCCAAGCACAAAGGGTGGTCCAAACAAAACGCTCGTTGTTAATTGTAAATAGAAAAAAAAGTTTTCAGCGAATTATATTAATAGATTTTAGTGCGGTAGAAGGAGCCGCACTAAAAGTAGAGATGTGGTTGAAATAAAATATCGGCCAACTACTCGTCGCTACTTTGGTGGTATACCGGTGGCCTGTATTTTCAATGACTCTGACACGTAATTGGGGTTCAATGTCGTTAGTGTGTTGAATTAACGCATCCTTGTTTTTGGCTTACTGATATACACTTTTTTTTAAATACCCTATAAAAAAAGAATTCCAACGGTGTCAAATTACTTGACAGTGGCCGGATTTAAATCCGACGTCCTTTAGTGATTATATTTCTTAATCAGCGTTGTCAACTTTGAAATTTCAAAACGCACCAAAATGGGGAAAAAAGCGCGTTATTTCAATAAAAACGCACCGAATATTGAATTTTTCTTTTTATTTCTAAACTCGTCCAATACCTAGAACTCGTGTTTATCAAACTTGGCCTCTAGTACGATCCTGTTGCTTTTATTAAGAAAATGGTATCTTTACACAACAACGATATTTTATCGTATTTAATATTCAGCGAAATCAGCTGTTGCTTTTACTGCCTATTATCAGGTACACAAAACTACAGCTGCTTACCGTCGTTAAAGTTATATTGCAAAATTATGCGACCGTTACTGCAAGGGAGGAAATATGCCGAAAGAATTTACGAATATCGAATCACGAAAAGTTACAGAGCATTGCCAGCTCTCAAACTCGATCAGTAGCAGTTCTATCAAACACAGATGCTGAATTCACAAACTCAGAAATGGAATTGAAGTTTACCATAATCAATATTTAATGCAAATGTTTTGGAAAAGTTTTATAACTTAATTAATAATTTGGTAATTTATCAAACAGTAACGAATTCACACGCCTTCATAAATACGAACTTCGCCATACTGACTGATTGATAAACTGTCTTACTTTGTGCATATAATATGGTGTGTTTTTTATATTATACTCGTAACTCACTGCCCTGAATGTGGTGTGCAAAATGAAACGTAAAAATTTAAAACAAAAAGTTGAGTTGAGTTTCATTTGGTGCCACCGAAATTTAAAAACCGCACCACGCACCCACAAAAACAATTTTCGCACAAATAATTTCAAAAAGCACCAAAAACGGTGCGAAACGCATCGAGTTGACAACGCTGTTCTTAATAGTTCTTACCAGCATTGCCAGAATAAAGATTTTACCTTAATTTTGAGAATTTTACAAGCAAAATAACAAAATGGACATATTTTTATTTTCAAAATTAAGATTTTTGAAATTTAGTATCTAATAAATGTGCAAACTATGAAATTTCACTTTTTTCGTTAAATGAGACTTAAAATACTTTTTACTCCCTCGTGTCAAATATTTTGGACACTGTGCACCTTGGAATTTCTGCTGGCTATTCTACATAGTAGTTAAGCCTATTTTAATGTATAGGGCGAGCGTTTGGTGGATGTCCTTGGAGAAAACCACCTAGTGCCATCTAAAATACTTTTCACTAAGCTGAAATGGCTGCCGGCTGATCGAATAGTGAAAGAAATAGCCATGAAGTCGGCGATCGGACTATGGTCAAGCGGGACGTGGAAGGAGAAGACATATCTCAATTATGGCAAGAATAGTGTGTCTTCCGGAGAATATTCTGCTTACCGGCTCTACTGCCCGACAAGAGATTTGATATTATTTTGTTAGGCATGGTTTAGGAGGTGATCGGCATAGATCGTCAATAGGACGTGCTTGAAACCTTTACAGATGGATTCAATTCAGACTCGGGAGTTGGTGGGAGTATCTTTATGCCCCTGCATGAAGAAGATGGAAATCGCAGCGATAATAAAGGCAACTAACTGGTTAAGGTACTATGCTATAAATTCGTATCTTGATCCTAGTTTTTCGACCTTTTTTAAAATGTAATTGTTGTTTATATAAATTTGAGGTCACTTGTTGTAAAATTATTAGTTTATCAGTAAATTCAGAAATTCTTTCCCAACTATCTTCTAAAGAAGAAAGAACTTCTGAATTCACTGATATTAATAGTATCATAAAGTTTTGTATAATTGATAACAGATCTTTTCAATATGGTGATAAAATATATTCTCAGAAGAAAGGACTTCTTATGGGTTAACCAGCTTCTCCTACTGTAACGGACATTATAATGGAGAAGTTATTAGATGTACTCGTATGCTTAGAAAAATTTTATGCTAAGCTAAAGATTATCACAAAGTATGTTGATGATTTGTTTGTATAATAGATGAAAATAAGATAGATTTATTGTTATCAATATTTAACTCATAAGATCAAAATATTAAATTCACTATTGGGAGGGAATCAAATTCCTCAATTCCTTATTTGGATACAATAGTTATAAGAAATAACTACTGCACTTTGATCTTAACCATAAGGCCGAGAAGCGATAAGAAAGAAATAACTACTAATAGATTGGTATCAAAAACCAACTTCTTCTAGTAGAATTATAAATTATTTTTCAAAACATCAGAAAAAAGTTATTATACATACAGCTAAGAATTTAATATATAGAATAGTAACAAAATCGGCCGTAGACATCATAATAATAAAAGCATAATTAGCAATATACTGAATGAGAATAGTTTTCCTAATGAACTCATTTGCAAGTTGATAAGGCAACTCAACATAAGAGGAAGATCAGATAATGTGCATATTTCTGAATCAATTATATATAAATCATCGACTTATGTACCTGGGATGTCAGAAAGATTGGAGAACTCAAATATACTCGTACGAGTATATGATAGTTGCAAGTATGAAATTGCGCATCAAATACTCGTACATAACACTGTAGGTAGACTTTTTAGTAAGTTAAGAAAGTTAGAAGATTCCTAGTGTATAAAATACCTTGTAATGGAAATGCCAATGAATAGTGTAAGAAAATTTATATAGGAACAACAGGCAATAAACTTAAGACTAAATTAGCAGTACATAAATCTGACCAGAAATACAGAAACTATAATTCTTCACAGAAAACTGCGTTATCGACTCATTGTCGCGATTTTAATCACAATCCAGATTTTGGGGATACATCTATTTTAAATAGGGAAAATTATTGTAATTCATGTGAATTAGTGATTTCTATGGAAGTTGTAGAGACGAGGAGGAAGTAGAGAGTGTAGAGTATTTCTTCTGTCGATGTCCAGCTCTTTTTTATATAAGGGATTTGAATCTCAGCAGACCAATGCTGCATGATTTGGCAGAAGTATCGGAGTGTGTTTATCCGATCCTCGGGTTAGTTCTGAACTGGATCAGTGGCATGTAGGTCTGCTGAGATACATTATAACGCTCATGCGGGCAGGCTTTTCAATGTATGGCAGCCTGTTAAACCTAACCATACCAGCATATATATGTACATACATACGAGTAACTACTCTAATTTCGAATTGAATTTTTGCTTAAAAGGTATATTTAATTTATATTGCTATGTTTGAATAATTATCCTTTTGTAATGATTAAAAAACAGAATTTTTGTGTTTGATATAATAAAATCAATAGAAAACTATATTAAGATTTTTTTCTAAAACTTTCTTTTTTGAAACTGAAGTTTTTTCGAAAAATTTCTGGCACCAGACTGATTCTTACATAGTAATAAATTACGATAAAAGCTTTATTTATATGTACGAGGGATGATAAAGAAAAAACCCGCTATTTTAAAATTTCCTGAGCCACGTATGTTCGATTTTCGCATTTGTTTTCTCTTATGTTGGTACACATGTCTGTTATACTCGTTTGTGTTGGCAATATCAGCCATTTCGGCTGGCCAGTTTATTTTTTAAAGATAAAAAGGTTGGTCTTGTTTTGTTTGTTCGATTTTTTTACTATTCAAAAAAATGGACCGAAAAAACTGCATTAAGTTTTGTGTAAAAAATTAAATTAAATGCGCTAGGACATTCGAAATATTGACTGTGGCGTTTGGCGGGTCTACTATGATCAGAACACAAGTTCAATAGTGATATATCCGGTTTAAGGAAGGCCGAGATGATGTCAATGACGATGCTTGTCCTGGTCGCTCGAGCACGGCAACAACCGATGGAAACATTGAAACAGTAAAGAAAATGATTTTGGATAATCGTCGAATCAATATCAGAGAGGTTGCTGATTAAATTTTTAATTCAATTTTTACGGATGTTTTAGGCATGAAACGTGCGGCAGCAAAGATTGTTCTAAAATTGCTAAATTTTGAGCAAAAACAAGGTCGCATGGACATCGTTCAGAGGCTGTTTAACATCGTCAACGACGATCCAGATTTACTCAACAAGCAAAAATCATGGGTGTATGGCTATGACGAAAGCCCAATCATACGAATGGAACCATCCAGAAGAACCAAGACCTGACAAAGCACGTCATTTTCGGTCAAATGTGATAGTTTTGCTCAGATTTCTCTGACTGCAACGGTTTGGTGGAATTCCTGCCACAAGGTCCTACAGTCAATAAGGAATAATACCTTGAAGTTCTGCGTCGTTTGCGCGAAGCAATTCGTCAGAAACCCACAGAATTGTGGAAAAACCAATCATGGATTTTGCACCATGATAACGCACCGTGCGTAAGTTTCCTCACCGGACTTGGCCCCCGCTGATTTTTTTCTTTTTTCCCAAAACTGAAGACACCGATGAAAGGAAAGCGTGTTACTACGATTGAGGAGATAAAAGAAAAATCGAAACAGGAGCTGTTGGTGATACCAAAAAACCAGTTACAGAAGTGTTTCGAGGATTGGAAAAATCGCTGGCATAAGTGTATTACTATATCCGAGGCGGATTACTGTGAAGGGGATGAATAAATAAACACTTTTAGAAAAAATTGTAAATAATGGTTATTTTTTGTTTATTTATTACAAAAAGTTCGTAATTGAATTTTAAATTCGCCAACGACGCAAATCCAGACTACAAAATTTTCGATATCAAAAATCTTTTAGTATCACGAAAGTATTGGGCGTTATGTTATTGGTTGTGCCTCATTACTGCTACCATAAGCACCATAATTTACATTTGTCTATTACAAACTCCTATTAAAAAAACTCTAGCTTATTTGGAGCCCTTAATAAATGTGGTTGCAAATGTGAATGCCGCTATAATCTTGCCTCTTTCTTCTCTCCTGTCAAAACATACTCGTACGTTTATTTCGCTGTCTTGTTGTCTGTCGTAAAGTTATTAATGTTCCATTATTTTATAGATTTCTGTTAACAAATTATAATTAAACTACGTGCAGTAAATAAATTATACGAAGCATAAGAAAAAAAAATGAAACTAATTACTAGATCATTACTTGTCTATTAAACGCATTAGATATTTTAAGTTAATGACATTAAGAACACGGAGCATAAACAATGAACAAAAGAGGTCAAATGTTATTTATTATTATTGTATAGTAATATGAGTATGTATGGATTAAGGTGGGTCGATTTAGCAATCGATATTGTGACATCGAATTTTCGATAGCTTTGGACATGAGGATAAAAAGTTCCACTACGACATATCAAAAAAATAATTTTCGAGATGCCCAAGTTTAATTTTTTTTACTTTTTCTCTTATATGTACTTTAAGTTTTTTTAGGTGGCAATAAAAAAATGGCTGAATTAATTTTTTTTCTTAATAATTATTACCTTTCTAAGGTGAAATATATTTCTGAATTTTGATTTTGACTTATTACAAAACTATTCTACATGAAATTGAATTATTTGTTAATGAAAATGACAGTTTGTTATTATTTGCCGATAGAAGCAAAATAAATATGTGAAACCCCTTTAAAAATAAAAGTTGAGCAGAAGTAAAAAATTGAAATTTGCGCGATTCAAAACTGATGTTTTTGGTATATTGTAGTAGAACTTTTGTTTCCTCATGCCACAGCCTATCCAAAATTCGTTGGTACAATATCGACAAATTTTGGTCCTTCTAAATTGACCCACCCTAATTTATACAGGATGACCCAGAATTCAACGTCAAGCCAAAACGAGGGGATAGGATTGATTGTCATCCTATGTCCTTGTGATCACGAGAGAAATCTGAAAAAACTTTATCACAGTTTGAAAATTATGGGCATATAAGAACAACCTAGAAATTCAGCCAAACAGTAACCATTTTTCGGTTATTGTGTTTAATTTTTATTATATTTGTTCTTTTCAATTTTAGAACCATAACCCTAAATAACATTTCTAGAACCACAATCAAAAGTAATGACACGATTTCCCCAAGTTTTTTAGAATTAAACCATTTCACAAAACCACGCAACTCCTTTTGGTTGTATAAGTATTTAGGCGCAACATGGGGCATACAACCAAAAGTTTCTAAAATCTATAATTTTCCAAGGAGTATCAGTATGGTGGAAATCACTGGACTCTACAACCAACGGACTGCAAATTGAAAAAGTCAGTCGAACTATGGCAATACTGACCACAGTGGCCATGAGGACAACACCACCACTTCTTGCTCTTATGAGCTGGATGCCATGTGACTTGGAAGCCAGACAGATAGCACTAAAAGCCGCGATATGGTTGAACGCGACAGAAGCATGGACACACATACCGTCGGGGCAATACACCTGAGATTGGATAGGACATCTCATTGACTACTGCATCCCAAAACCATTCGTCTTAAGGAGCTCCGGCTACCAAATCGAGAAATCTCCCTTAGAAGCTGGACTCTTCTATGTTTACACGGGGCTGGGGCTGACATTTACATAGAAGAATTTAACAGTAAAATATCGTTCAAACTATCAGACGAATGTAGTGTTCTTCAAGCTATATATAATATTGTAAAAATCTATGATGATGTTCTCAAAATATAAAGACTATCTGAGGTTCCTTAAATTTTGTTCAAAAATCCCTCTTTCGGAAGATCATTGTATTTTTATTTATTTTTATTTAGGAAAAGTACTCAGGGGATAGCCCTTGCATATGCATTGCATTGTGCTAGGAAAATAAGATGCGAAAAACTAGGAAAATGGGTTATGAGGAGGGGGAAAGAGTGAGTAGTGCTTGTGAACAATTGACTTGAACTTTCCAACGGTGTAACAGACAGGAAACACGTCTGCAGACAACTTAACGAAGCGTGCGGCTGAAAAACGAATTCTCTCTGTAATGTGCTGTACGATTCCCTCGGGCAATCGACCACAAATACATGAGCTCTGGACGATGAATGCGTGCTTCGTGCAAATGTGCGAGTTTCGGGAACAAGATCCCTAATCTCGTCAGAGCAAAATCCATTGTAGTAACGATAGAACAGAGTAAGGCACTCCACACTACGTCGATGCTCCAGGGAGTCAATAGAGTAACACCAAAATAGACTTTGGGGTACCGGACCATGCACGAGAATTGTATTCCATTTTCGGTCGGATGTAGATGGTGTAAATAGTAAGGAGACGGAAGCAGTTACTTTTAATATGACCCTCTTAATATTTATATTCATTTTCCTAATTTTTTCTTTGCGCGGAACGTATACGACGAATTTATACAACGAATATTTGCCGGCGAATTTATCGCAATGTGCATATGTAATATGTTTAAAACAAAAAAGAAATACAACAAAAACAAAATTTTACTGTCAATAAACTTTTTACACAAAAAATTTCTTGCAGTTTTGGTTTCAGTAGCCAACTTTTAAATCTAGTTGGAAAAAATTTAATGTATGGTATTTAAACCATTGCCACACATTGTAAATGATTTTTAATTGATCCTATTAACTTCGTTAGTATTTTATATGCTGCCATTCTTTTGATATTTCAGTGTTAAGCGATGCCATATTTGTTGGCTGGCTGTTTTTTCTTTCAAAAATACCCATAAATTCTCTATAGGATTGAGATTGGAGCTTTAGCCATTTTTACCATGTGTGACATACGTTTTGGGGCATTGTCTTCATAAAATAAAAAATTTGATGTTGTCCCTTATAAATCCAAGTTTCTTTAGTTAGATGGGTTCGAAAAATGTCCAAATGCGCGTCCATTGTTGAGTCTATAAAATCACTGCCACCTACTCCTTGACTTGAGATGTAGTACAAAATCATTAGAAACATTTTTAAACATTTTACGGTTGGACACTGCCTCATGACAAACGATAACACCAAGCTCATTCTCCAGCACTATCGCTGGTCCTCGTGTAGATTTTTTTTGGGTTTTGAGCCAGGTTTCTTAAAATGAATCGCTTAGCTCTTCGGTTTATATTATACTAGCTGTTGCCCGCGGCTGCGCTCGTCAACAAAGTTTGGTACAAACTTTCATCCACTTGGGGGTAGAATTAATCAAAATCCTATATTAGTGCATGCCTATGTTATAACATCTACCTGCGTGCCAAATTTCAGCCTGATTCATCCAGTGATTTGGGCTATGCGTTGATAGATTACTATGTCAGTCAGTCAGTCACCTTTAAGTTATATAAGTATATACATATATTTAGATTTTCGCCCACCTCCTTGCTTTATTCTCTTTTTCAGCTCGATTTATGAAGCCGTAAACTGTTTTTTGTGAAATAACTTTTCCGCAGTCATTCCCAGTTGGCGATTATAATACTCGTAAATCAATTAGATTATGTTATACTATAATCTTTTTCCTGGCATTGGCAAAATTTCAGATGTTGTAATTTTGTGACGTGTTCATTGCACGAGTAAAATTTTATCACAAATTAATTTAAAAATTCAATGCCATAAACAATATGGTGCAAACTATAACGGTAAATCACCGTTTAACTTCAAAGAGAATCAAAACTACAATCTGAGTAATGAGTTTATTAACATAAAGGGAATAAACATTTTTCTGCAAACAGTTTATTGACAGTATAGAACGAGAAAAAAAATTAGTTTGTGCTGTATTTATTTTTTGTTTTAAACAATTTAAAGTTTTTTTTGCATACATTCTTTGCATACATATAAATCATATACAATAAACAAATGTCTTGAATTTACTAAGAATTTTAACTAAACCGTGTTTGTTTTCAATATGCAAACTCATTATTGACAAACTGTATATTTTTTTATCACAAAATATTTTCTTGATTATTAAATAATTTATTTAAGTTAAAACTCACCTTATCAGATATTGGAAACTTGAGCAAAATTTCTGCAATAAAAGACAAAAAATTGTTTATAAAATATATAAAAGTTTTCAAAGGGAAAAAATTATTATTAATAATATTATAAATGTGAAAGTAACAGTCTGTTTGTTAACGTTTCACGCCTAAAAGCTAGTACTGAGTTCGAAATTTCATGTGAAATTTTGTCACATTGCATACAAAAGTATTTCGTCTCTCGCTTTTTTCCATATTGAAAAAAATATCATACATAAGATATTTTAGCGAGTTGTGATGTCCAGTTTGAGGCTGGAGGGGAAAAAATCTGACAGCCCTACTTTTGAAAGCTGTGCAGAGTTATCAGACTGTAATTATTTGCTGACGGCAGTAATTCATTTCTGGGAGACCAATATTAATCGCATTATTCGTGTCATGCGTTTACCACTCGTCCAAAAAGTTGCTTTAAATTGAACAATCAGAATGCGCTTTGCCCAAAACTTCCACGATGACAATGCGCTCAAAATAATTCTCATATTAATAGGTCTTTTAATTAAACAAATACATAGGCGGATCGGAAACTTCTTAGCCTATCAATGAAAGAGAATAGTTAGTTTTTCAAAAATATTTTTATTTTCCAATATAATTAATCTCTTGTTAGTCCAACGCTTTTCTAGCAATTCTATCCCTTGATTAAAATAGTTTTCCTCAAGGTCTTCAAAATAGTGGTTTACAACTGTAATTGCATCTTCATTTGAGGTAAAACGCTTGCCAGCAAGGAACTTTTTTAGATTTACATCAGTACCTGCCTTGACGGCCTAACCTGATGGTGGACCAATTCCACGAAGTGAATTTTACACGATTCACCACCGCCCCCGTGTGGCTGACTAGGCTCACACAGGTCATATGATTGCGGTCATATGAACAACTTCTTGTTGAGGAGTTCGGGCTTTCTAATCCCTCATGTATGCGATTTCCCAGCAATCAATGGAGAACAAGGCTTAATGAGTTGGTAGGCCGAAGCCCACTAAGAGCATCAGCCCTTAAACCAACTCACCCGTCAACCATCACCACTGGTTCCTTACAGAACACGTATCTGTTGTATAGGCAACAGATCCTCGGGAGATTGTTAGCCCTCGAAAAAAGCCATCACCAAACAATTATCAAGGATACTAACACTTCCCTCCTGCGTTTTAGGTTTCAACCACAGCCGGAACGTTTCAGCCAAGGTAGGCACCTCAACCATGATCAGCCCGGGTCGAACCACAAGCAGAACCACCTGGGGGCCATTCTGATCCCCGTTCTGCCAATTTATACCCTTGGTAAGGGTTTCGGAAGCCAACACAACAAAAGTCATGTGGCTTCCTAGTGTTTTGTTTGCCGCACCAAACGAGGGACCTCTTCCCCTCTTTTCCCCGAAAAACAGAGCGCCTAAGTTAGGAATCCGCCAAGGCAAAACCTGTTACACGGGGGGATAGATTTGGAAACAGGTAAAAGTCACTGGGAGCTAAATCAGGAGAATAAGGTGGGTGGTAAATTCGTTGATTTTAGGCGTTGTTAAAACACTCTTGTGCGCTGTTTCGATGAAAAATTATTTTTTTGTGTTGTAAGCCAGGACGTTTTTCTCGATTTTGTACATTTGCTTGATCCAAAAGGTTGCAATAGTTCTCTGAATTTATTGTTTTGCCCTTTTACAGATATTCAATCAATAAAATACCTTTGAAGTACCAAAAACCCGTTGTCATAATCTTACCAGCCGATTGAATCGTTTTTGCCTTCTTTGGGGCACTTCCTCCAGCTTCAGTCCATTGTTTGGATTGTTCTTTTGCCTCTGAAGTATAGTGGTGGATCCATGTCTCATCAACAGTTATGAAACGATGCTTAAAATCCATTTTATTTCGCTTAAAACGATCCAAACAAGCTTGAGAAATGATTACTCTTATGCGTTTTTGGTCGACTGTTAAAAAATGCGGCATTCATCTTGCAGAAAGCTTTTTCATTTGTAGTTCTTCATGCAAAATTAAATGGACTCGGTCATTTGAGATGCCCATGATATAAGCTATTTCACGCACTTTTATTCGTCGATCATTTAATACCATATCAGGCACTTTGGCTACAATTTCTGTTGTTGTTGCTGTTTTTGGACGTCCACTACGTGGTTCATCTTCAATGCTTGTACGACCACGTTTAAATTCAGCAACCCAATTTTTTACAGTTGCATATGAAGGAGCACTTTCACCTAACACATTCACCATATCATTGTAAATTTCTTGTCCCGATAAAGCTTTTTTATGTAAATATTTAATGACACCAGGCATTCCTAATTTTTCCATTATAAAAAAATCGCGGATACGTCTTTTGTGAACACCTGTTTCCATATGAAGGAGTTACCAGATCGAAACAAAATTGAACATGTGTTCATAGTAGAGATGGTAGTTTCCAAAACACTTAATTTTTTTCTGTTTATACCGCGCTTTTTGTGCTAGGCTAAGAAGTTTCCGAGCCGCCCTCGTATTGTTGATAAAAAGTTTTAAAAATTTCAAGTTCTAGAGAACTTAAATGCAGCTTTTACTATGGTATGTTTATATGTATGTCGAGTTATTAAAGCTATTTCAAAATCATTATAGATTTGTCATATGATTCGCCTACAAACGCTTAAGCCGTCGAACACAACCAGCAACCGAAAAAAGAATCTAAAAATAAATAGACCTCGAAAAAAGAACAATGTTCTTGCAAACAATGTTTAAATTGTTGAATGGGTACATATTGCACGTTTAAAGTGCCCTCTTATTTATTGTCAGGCATAACTGTCAATATAATGAACTGTACCGAAAAACACATAAAATACTTAAAAGACAGAAAAGAAACATAATGCGATATGGCTTAAAAGTGTTTTTTTTTTATTTTTTTGCCAGCTCAAGTTTAGACAACAGCCACACCTGTTTAACGAATTGTAAAACGTTTTATTTTCTGCCTGCCGGAGTCTTGTCTTCTTTAAGACAACCATTAAGAATATTGTAGTCAATAAAAAAAGCTTTCGGTGCCTTGAGAAATTATTGTATGTGTGTATGTACGAGTATTTAGATTACTGCTACGAGTAGTATTTGTTGTTATTGTTGCAAAATGATTAAAATCTATAATAGTATATTTTCATTTTAAATTCTATTAAATATTATAAGACATTTCTTAATAATTTAAATTGTTTGTGGACGTTTTTTTGAAATAAAATTAAATACACAGCAATCGATTTAAATAGAGGTTTGTTAAACAGGGCGACCGCCGGGAAGGTATACAACTTTGTTTGTTCATAATTTTTGATTAAAGCAACTGAGTTTATTATTCACTATACTAGCATCTAAAATTAATACAAATCAAAATATTATAAACAGCTTGTTTTCTATGTTTCCCAGCTATCTATATGTCGACTTTTCATAGGAGTTACTCTAATCGCCAGTAGACTTGGAAACTTTTGAAAGATATTCTAAAACATTCAACTTTATATCCCAATAATTTAAATAAACTATTGAGAATTTGAAAAGAAAAATGCTTTAACTATACCCGTCAAAAAACAACATGGTTTTTATTTTTCACCTTTCTCACCTCTCTGCTTTTCTTTACATCTTTCGAGCAAATGAACAACCGTTGGTTGCTACGATTTGTTTTTTTTTTTAAGTATCAAAATTCAGAGAACAAAAACTCAAGCAACTGAGTTTATTATTCACTATATTAGAAAATTGATACAAATCAAAAAATTATAAATAGCTTGTTTTTTGTTATGGTTAAATCAATTTTCTTTTTAAATTCTCAATAATTTATTTTCAATATTAGGATGTAAAGTTGAATGTTTGACAATATTTTTCAAATGTTTACAAGTCTACTGATGATTAGGGTAGCTCGTATGAAATGTCGACATATAGACAGCTAGGAAACAAAAAACAAGCTATCTATAATTTTTTGATTTGTATACATTTTTTATTAAATGAAAGAGAATGGATTGTACATTGATAAAATCTACGCCGTTTTCATTTTAAAGGATGTAAGGTCCAATAATTCCCCCTGACCAAATTGCTCACCAGACTGAATAATTTAAGGGGTTTTCATTGCCCACAACAGACTATTCTGTTTATTCACACATCTATTCAAATGAAAATGCGCCTCATCACTCATGATTTTTTCAAGCAAATCGGGATTGTCATGGTGAGCTGTAATGGTCTTGTTGAAGAAGCTCTTGTAACAAACGAATCTTATATGGAAACAAATACAAATCCTTGTGCAAAATTGTGGCCAAAGTTATTCTTTGAAGACCAAGCTCATGGACACGGCGTCGAATTGAGGTTGATGGATTGTTTTGAACACTTTCTTAAGTAGCAGTGATGTTTTCAGCCGATTTTGCAGTTCTTCGAAATCTTTCACTACACGATAAATAGTGCGCTTTGTTGGCACGTTTCTTCTCCCAAAAATTTCACGTAACTTTCTCATCGTTACAGTAATCGATGATTGAATATGGGAAAACGTTTTAACGATTAAAACACGTTGGTTTATCGAATATTTTTCCATAATAAATTTGTCACATGTCTATTTGACGACTGCCAAATATGAACTATCAAGACTAATGTTTTCTAAAATAGCGGAAAAACAAACCCGTATACCTCCCAGGCGGACACCCGGTATATTAATTTAATTGAGCACAGTTTAAACTTAGATTTATAGCATTAAATACATTTCAGCAATCAGTTTGAATCTTTTTTCAAAAATCTAAATTTTGTTCTCTAATATCAACGAAACTGGCTTTATCGAATAGACAATTTTATGACTATTATATTTATATATGATTTTAGCCTCGCGGTCACCACGACTATCTCATACCAGGCGCAATTTGAAAACACATTTTCCCAAAATTTTCCAATCACTTTGGTTCTAGCTTATGCCTCCCGCGGATCAAGGTTCGCCTTGTTCAAAATAAAACAAATAAAACTCTACGAAGTCCCAACCCGAGGTAGTTTGTGCTGGACTTCTGAACCCCTCAATGCAGTGCAATGGTTTTTGGGAGCAAATAAACCCACGAGGTGCTATTATCTTGCAACAGATATGAGATAATGTAAGGAGCCAGAAGTGATGCCGGGTGATGAGTTGGTTAAGACCTGATACTATTAATGACCTTAGGTCTGCCAACTTATAAGCCTTGACCTCCATTGACTGTTGGGAAATTGTATACAGGATGGAGAAGAGGGCCTGAACTCTTAAGCAAGGGATTTACCTATGTAAAAGTTGCGATCCGAGTCTGCCTTGAAAGCCACACAAGGATACTGGTGAATAAGTCAACCCACGACGTTGGTCCATCATCAAGTTAGGCTGACAAGGCCTATCAATTTCACAATCTGTAGTTCCCGAGGACCCGCGGATCAGTTTTTGCCTTGGCGTACACCAGAGGAAGGAGTCTCTCGTTTGTTGTAAAAAAACGTTAGCAAACCGCATGACTTTTGTCCCAACGTGAATTAGGTTGGGTTGGACTTCCGAAACCCTCATCAAGGATAAATTAGCAATGCCCTCGGGAGGTTCTGCTTGCACGCTCCGGCGGATTGCCTGAAACGTTCTTGCTATGGCTAAAAACCAAAATTGCGGGAATTTTTATGCAACAGATACCTGAAATGTAAGGAGCCTGGAGTCAGATGGTCGGACGGGTAAGTAAGTTGCTTAAGGGCTGATGCTTTTAATGGGCTTTGGCCTACCAACTCATTAAGCGTTGGTAGGCCAAAAAAATTAAAAATTGCATATAGGAGAGATTAGAATGCCCGAACTCTTCAACACGGGCTTGCCGTAGGATTTGCCTATGGAGCAAGTTGCCTATACACATGTTTCGTGTCAGTCATAATGTTGAAAAATTTAACAAGTTCCACTACAATGCACTGCATCTGTAGGGGTCATCTCCTCCAGAATTCAATGGTCATGTTATCTCACGTTGTGGCGATGTTAATTGGCCGACGTGATTTGATACCATTGGGATTACTTTTGGGGGATTTTTAAAAGAAAAGGTGGATGCCATTAAAAAAAAAAAAAAAAAAAAACAATTCAAGAGCACAAAGGATGCGATAATTTGGCACTTTAACGGCATTGACCCTCAATTACATCTCAGAGTCGTTGAAAATATGGACCATTGGATAGCGTTATGGCATCGAAGCCGTGTCGAGCATTTAGCCGTTAATTTGTTTCACGTTTAATTTTCATAGATCCTTTTATTATAATATAGAATATTAAGATAATTCTCCAGAATCCTTCTGTTTTATTTACAACTAAAATAGTGCGTATTGGTTGGGCCACTCATTATTTTTGCCCATTCGTTCTATGGGATCAATGCACTCAGCGCTGTTCGTTCCTCAAGTAGCTCTACTGCATTTAAAGGTTTAGTTGTGTCAACAATATGTATTTGGTTACAAAATCGAGTTGTTTTCAGTTCGCAGAGTTTTTCGTTTTATTTGTACAATAGCAAGCGTCGCTTGTGGTGAACTAAAAGGCTGTCTGTCTATTTGTCTGTCTATCTGCTCATGTCGATTACTCGTTTTTATTTGTGTTTTTTTGTTTGAATTGAAATAAAAGACAGCAAATCTTATTTTTTTTTTTTATATAATATTTAAAACCCGTTACACTTGAAAAATTGTACAATGTTGAGCCAAGTGTTTGAAATTTATGGAAGGAAAACAGAAACAACAACAAACGCCAGAGATTTCATATTTTGAAAACATTTTTTATGCAGTCGTTCGTTCTTTTTAATTGTTGCAGCTCAAGCGCAACGACCAGAAAGAACGTTACGACACCTCGCAACTGCCTACAACGTCAACGATAACAATGTTAATGATGACAACTATGAACATCATGATTATCGACATGATTGTAATGTTAAAGTTTACATAAAGATGTGGTCGTCTACTCGCCTGTCTTCCTGCCTGCCTGCCTGGTGGCAGTTGATTGTTTGTAGATTATTTTCAACACAAATAAAATCCAAAGAAATACGAGATATAGAGACAGAAAAATTGTATATAAAATATTCACCGTTAAATGCACAATACGTAGTCAAAACATAAACATTGACTAGAGTGATAGTTGTTAGAAGTTGTAGTAAGAATTAAATGTATGTAGTATATGCAGTTCGGTTTTTTTTTTGGCTTTGCTGTTGTTGTTGCTGTTGATGTAATTTACTTGCCACGTTGCCGCAAGCGGTTGTTTTAAACAGCTTGTAAAATGCGCGCGGTATCTTTTGTATTCTGAGGTTGAATTTTGCAAAAAATAAAATAAAATAATAATACTAATAATGTGGTCAACTATTGTTATTCAAAGCTATAGTTTTCTCTCAAGAATTTGTTTCTTTAAATTTAAAGCGAAAATTATTTTATGTCTCATTAACGTTAGGAAAACTGAGGTCAAAATGCGGTTCTTTTGACAGGAGCTTTTATTCTTATTTTGTTTACAATAAATTAATTATTTATAGAAATTAAATTATTTTTCATTTCAAGGTAAAAAATAATTCTAATAAAACGGCAAGTAGCTTAAAGCATTGTTAGTTACAAGTCAATTTAAAGAGTTGAGTGGAAAACTTTTAATAATTACAAATTATTATACAAACTTAAATAAAAGTCTATATACACCAAAGCGAAATTTGCTAATTCGAGATTTTAAGCCAAATCTAGTAGGTTTTGAGAAGATTTCCCATACAAAATGAAATCTACTTTATAAGTAGATTTCAATGAAATCTCCTGAAATCTATTCAGTACCAAGCGATGCAACAAAAATATGCACATTAATGTGATGAATTCAGTCTCTGATAAAATTGTTTTGTCTTTCTAAATGTCAGAAAACTATATAGATTTCGCAGTACATTTTAATTCAAATCTACTTATTGACACCGTTACCAAACTGGTGTTAGATGTGATTTGAAGTGGACACCTCACTTATTGGCCGTCAGACGGACGTTATATGTTCCTTTAAAATGGATGCAAGTGGGGCCTTTATTAGATTTGTCATCCGATCACTCACCTACTATAATCTCTGTTACGTTCCCCCAGGAGGTTGGTTTCCCGTTTAATGACTTGTCGTTGACCGTCACTAGAATCAATTGGCTAATATATGAAAAATGTTTGCGTACTTATTGTATAGAAAATATTGCCTTAAAAACCCCCGAGGATATTGATGTGTCAATTAACGAATTTTCTGAAAGCCTTAAACTAACCGTACAACATGCTACCACTAGCCATATAAGATTCAGAAGTGAGAACAATGTACAGGATTTTTTGTCACTGAACAACCAGTTTTTAATTTTTTTTTTATTATTTACTAACTAATTCTCCTAACTGTGAGACGTATTTGTATGTAAATCATTAATGAAAAAAAAAGAAGAAAAAAAAAATTAAAAACTGGTTGTTCAGTGACAGAAAATCCTGTACAAACAACTGGGGTTATAACAATTGCATGTATGTGATCAATATGTGGCAAACATTAACGTAAGAATAATTAAAGAGCTACCGAGCTCCACCACCGGGCTAAAGTGGTTAAAGCGGCCGTATTAAAAATACATCATGTTCACATGATCCCGAGTTCGAATCCCAGTGGGTGCTGATAAGTAGTGTAGCGACTACGAAACAGCTAGTTGTCCCCCAGCTAATCGTATTCAATTATTTTTTCTGTTCTTCTTTGGTCTTATTGTTTCACAGCAATTATTGTTATAATTAAATATAATCCTTCTTCTTGACTGAAGTTGGACTCGAACTCACAACTAGTTAATCTCGTACATATGTATATAACTAAAAAAGTTCACTCATTAATGATTTACAAAATTGATTAATATTTTACAGCGCAACGGAATACAAATGATCCTGTAAATCTCAACCATCTCTAAACAATAGCGGCAAGCGTTTTTTAACTAACAATAGTTCCCCCGGGGAACAGCATTTGCCTTGGCGTTTTCCTAACCAGGGAATTCCGTTTTTTCTGGTAAAGAGGGCAAGGAGTTCCTCGTTTGTTGTAGCAAATAAAACTCTAGGAAAGCCGCATCACTTATGTTGAATTGGCTTCCGAAACTCTTACCAAGGATTTAACGGGGATCAGCATGGCTCTGCTTGCAGTTCAGCACGGACTGATAATGGTTGAGATGCCTACCTTGGCTGAAACGTTCTGGCTGTGGTTGAAACCTAAAACTTAGGAAGGGGGTTTTAGTATCCTTGATAATTGTTTGGTGTGTGGCTGTTTTCGGGGATTAACAATCTCACGAGGGTCTGTTGCCTTTACAACAGATACCTGTACTGTAAGGAACCAGCGGTGATGGTTGACGGGTGAGTTGATTTAAAGCCTTGTCTTCCATTGATTGCTGGGAAATTGCATACAGGAGAAATTAGAAAACCCGAACTCGTCAACAAGAAATTGCTACAAACATGTTGCAAAAATTGATACGTGTGTGGGCGTAGTCAGCCATACGGGGGTGCTGGTGGATCGTGAATAATTCACTCTGAGGTACTGATGTGAATCTTTTTCACAAATAACAAAAGCCCTCATGCCCGTACATTTTGTATGGAGCATACCGAAACAACGCGACAGCAACGCTTTTTTATTGGAAAGTTTGATTTTGACAATGCGTTTTACACTGAAGTAAGTTGCAAAAGGAAACAATTGTAAACAAAACAAAAAAAGAAAAATATAAGAAAGTGAAATAAATAAGCAATTAAAACATTTTTGTATTTCTTATCGGAAAATAGAAGAGGTAAGAAATTATTTTCAATAGTAATTTTCCAACTCATCTAAATAGCTCATTTTTAAAACTTTAATTATTTTATTTTAATTTAATTAAAAAATCACAAACCACAGTACTGTCCGTCCAGTTGCTAAAATAATCCGGGTTGTTTTATTTATTTGCTTAATAACTCTGTTTTTATCGTTTTGACGTAACGTTGCTGCTTTGTTTAGGGATGGCATTTCAGCGTTAAAGCTTAGCGGAAAAAAACGTTCCGCTTGCCGCTCTTGTTTAGGGATAGCAGTTTTGTAGTTTAACGTCTTAACGGAATGCCTTTAAAATGGCATTATTCCATCCTTATTTTATTACAACTTAATTTGAATTAGACGCTCTATAACAGAAATAAAATCTCACACTTACTCGTAATTGTTCCACTTTATTCAAACTTTTTAGCAATGACCATTTAAAAATATTACAAGCACAAAAGAAAAAAAAAACGACAAAATCTACTACAAGAAAACTAATTTATTCAAATGTTTTAACTAAATTTAACAAAATGCTTTTTTCCGTTAAAAATGTATGGGAATTTTTCTTTAACTTTGCTGTTTAATTGCATTCGTTACTTAGAAAAAAAAAAAAAAAAATATAAATAAAATGCAAAGTTGTTTGTAAATTTTTTTTCTTCTTCAAAATTTAATTCATTCATTCATTTATCTTCAATTCATTGAATATTTTTCGTACATGCATGCATGCATGCTGGCTGCCAGACGCATGGACAGACAGGGAGACAGACAGACGGACAGACCTTTCAACCAACTAAAATCTGTGAGAAATATTTATCTTAGAAAAACAGCAGACAGCATCAAGAGTTAGAACAAACATGCAGACATACAACCAGAACAGTTTGTGGAACATTGAGATAAAAAAAAAACTAATAATATTTCTTTTTTGTTGCATTAAGATACCAGTACGAGAACTCACTCACTCACTCACTCACATGCAAGTTAAAAGTTGTCTGAAACATTTTGTATTTGAAAATTTTAAAGAATACAAAAAAAAAAAAAAAGGAAAATAACGAATACTCGTATACAAGTAAAACAACATCATGGTTACAAAAATAATCTTGTTGCACTTAAATGCAAATGTTCATTAATATTAAAAATGCAAAAAAGGAATTTAAATAAAAACTGTTCTTTATTTTAACATGAATGTTAAAAATGTTTTTAAAAATGTAGTACTTTTGTAAATGCAGTAAAACTTTGGTATAACGAACTGATGGCGTAAAAAAAGCATCCAATTTTGTTGCTGAATAACTTTTTTTTACTAAATAATCAGTGGTGAAGCGAAGCTCTCGCTCAATGGATACGTTAATAAACCTGAAGAGTATTAAGAACTACTATCCTTATTCTATCCATTAAAAACAACGTAATGGGGTGGCTTATGGGCTGTTGACATCGTTGGTGAATATTGCTGCAGAAATTCGGCAAATCAGAATATTACCATTAATAAGTTAAAATCAAACACCCATAAATACTTCTATATCTTTACTCCTCTTCATAGCTTATTTTCGTAGGCCTGAGTAATGCATTGCATATATAATTGTATATGCAAATTATTTTTGTGTTGGAAATCGTTATTTGGACCGGTACAATTGAATTGAAAAATACAGTGTGCCCGTCGGGAAGATATACTCGCAGTAATTCCTGGCTGTATGCGATATGACACCGTTTTGCTGTTACCACATATTAATCAAGCCCAAAGCATGCAGCTGTGGCGTAATATATCTAGAAATTTTTGTACGAAATGCACTCAAATTATTATTATTATTATTTTTTTTTATTGGACCAGTACTCAGGGGATGACCCCTACAAATGCAGTGCATTGTACCAGAACTAGGAAAATAGGTTGTGAGGAGGGGGAAAGAGGGAGTAGTGTTTGTGAACATTTGACTTGAACTTTCCAACGTTATAACAGACAGGAAACACGTCTGCAGGCAACTTATTCCACAGACGAAGCGTACGGCTGAAAAAAGAATTCTCTCTGTAATGCGTAGTGCGATTCCCCGGGTAATCGACCACAAATGGATGAGCTCTAGACGATGAGCGCGTGCTACGTAAAAATGTGCGAGTTTCGGGAACAAGATCCCTAATCTCGTCAGAGCAAAATCCATTGTAGTAACGATAGAACAGAGTAACGCACGCCACACTGCGACGATGCTCCAGTGAGTCAATAGAGTTGGATACCCTACTGTCACCGATGAGCTTCTTAGCCCTCTCCTGCACACGATCGAGTAACCCCAAAATAGACTTTGAGGCACCGGTCGAAACATGAGAGTTGTATTCCATTTTCGGTCGGATGTAGGTGGTATAAATAGTAGGTCGGATGAAGTGAAGTACATCTTACACCGTTTCAAAAAACCAAGGCACTTGAATGCTTCTTTGGAGACATGAGAAATGTGTTCAGTCCAGCGGACATCACACTGTATCTTCATTCCAAGAACATCAAGAGCATCCGATTCCTCAATATTTATACCATCCATGAGTACAGATGAAGCAGCATTTGCGGTCGTTTGTTTGTGTGTTAATAGGCAACATTGGGTTTTACGAGCGTTAAAGGTGACCCCTGTTTTTACGACCCCATTCGGAGATTAATAGAAGATCACTATTCAGTGAATCATTCATATTTAGCGTCTTGGCAGCGATCTCTGATAGGCTGGGCCTATAACTCAAAGAGTACGAGTGACAAATGCTGCTGTCATCCGCGAAAGAGTGGATGGGGTTGGAAGTTTGATAGAGAAGGTCGTTGAGGAAAATAAGAAATAGAGTAGGAGAAAGAACGGAGCCTTGCGGTACCCCTGAATAAATCCTGAACTCGTTTGATGAGACCCCATCAATAACAACTCGTATAGTGCGGTCTCTGAGAAAGCTCGATATAAACCGAGAGAAGTCATCACCGACACCAAAAGCAGTAAGTTTTGCCAGTAGCGCACCATGCCACACTCTGTCAAACGCTTTGGAAATATCCAGAGCCACCACCTTACTTTCGCCGAAATGATGGATTGAGTGGCACCATTTCTCTGACAGATATGCCATAAGCTCGCCAGTAGAACGACCCTTACGAAATCCATATTGGCGGTAACAAAGTAATTTATGTGACTCTAGATATTTCATAAGGTGATATTTGACCATACTTTCCATCACTTTGGAAAGTGCAGAGCAAATTGCAATTGGGCGGTAGTTTTCTGGGTTATTAGCTTCACCCTTTTTGGGGATTGGCGTTACATTAGCAACCTTCCAGCACGATGGAAACTCACCAACATGGTAAAGTTTGCTGAAGAGGTGTGCTAACGGACGCGCAAGCGTAGAAGAGCACTGCTTCAAGACCAGTGCTGGGATGCCATCCGGTCCAGGAGTCTTATTTATGTCGAGGTCGGCCAAAACCCTTTTAACGGCTCAAGCCCGGAAAAATATCTTTGGCATAGTTACAGATGCCCTTTCGAGCTTGGGAAGCGGTTGACTGCTTTCCGGCAAGCAGGAATTGCTTGCAAAGATTTCATCCAACAGGTTAGCTTTGTCAACCGGGTAGGTGAACGCTTGGTCGTTCCTTAAGAGAGTTGGGATTGATGAACTAGCACTGTTCTTTACTCTCTTAGTATTTTCCAAAAGTATCACTCATTGGTGTCCCAAGAACACTACATAAATTTCTGTCTGCTTCGGCGATCCGCAAGAAATTGTTTTTTCGCTATTCAAACTGATTCATGAAATTTTAATAATAAGTGAGTAAACACCACTTAAACTGAACTACTCTGATTAACTTATACTCACGATAACGTTGAGTACTAAATATAGATCGCCATGCTTCGTCGACATTGCAGTCATGTCATGCTCGTAAGTCACCTCAGTTTGATTTCTAATTCCAGAAAGTATTTATAAAATTCACATTGATTCAGCTCATTCAATTCATCCAACACAAATCTATATATATTTCTTTGTTTATTTGTACCTTACCTAACATGGGCTGAAAAGTCCCGAGCCTAACAAAGAAAACGAAATCGACGTAAACTCCATCAAGAGCAACGCAATCATTAAAGCGTTGCTCTAACATTTCAATACTACGTTTGTGGAATGATTTATCTTTTGCCTCAAAATTGGCTAATTTTGTCCTGTAACATAAAACTTGAATAAACAAATCGTTGTATCAAGGCTTCATTGATACACATCTACAACGAAGCATTGGCTTTAACGAAGTGTTTTTGCAATCCCTTTTGATTCGTTATATCGAAGTTTAACTGTATTAAATAAAAAAAAATAGTATTAAAACTTTCGTTAAGTATTTTATATATTTGACATTGCTTTTTAGTTTGTGAGAGAAAAGAAAGAGGAAACAAATACTTTTGCATGTTGCTGTACTCGTTTGTGTGATGCATGGAGCTTTAATTTTACTAGCATATATTTAATACAATGGTGGCCAAACACATACGTACATTCATAGGTATTACGAACAAGTGGCAGCAAAAGGCGAATATGTATTTTTGAAAACGTTCGCTGTGAGGTCTTACTTCCGTAAAGTCTAAAGAGCAACTAATTTGATGATATTTTATGAAATGTACCTAAAACATCAACTATATATTTGCAGTTTTTTTTACATTATACATGTGACAGCATCCCAGCAGCTGAATTTTATATCCTATAATCACGCGTACAGGAAATTGAGAGTTCAGCCACTACTGATTATATAACATTGTACTACAAAATCAGATATTATTCGTATATTCTTATGTTTTATAACTTAGTTACTAAAATATGTATTCGCCCAAAATATTGTGTGCTAAAAAGTGTTTAAAAAGTGCTCAATAAATTCAGATTTTTTTTATGAATAAATCAATACTTATTTACTCAAACTTGAAAATTCGTTATTATGCCTTTATGAGACCAGAAACTGTGAAATTGATTTACATCAGCACCTTTTCTTAGGCTTTCATAGCCTAATCTGATGATGTACCAAATCCACGGAGTGAATTATTCTCGTGTGTTATTCATGTGTGAGCTTACCAGGCTCACACAGCTCGTAACTTTTCGCTATAAGTTTTTAGCTTTACAGACTAACCTCTTGTTTAAGAATTCGGGCCTTCTAATCCGACCGGCGGGAGTGGTCGCAGTTATAGCAGGTATTATCCCAATATATCTACAGATCCTAGCACGAAGGAAAGCGTAGATATCAAGGCAGACTGGCCATGCAGACCTTGGAAATATGCAGCAAATACGGGAGGAAATATTACACAGTTGGCAGTCTAGATGGAGTACTGACACTAGGGACAGATGGACGGAGCGTCTCATTCCCAATATCGAGAAATGGTTGAACAGACGACATGGGAATGTGAACTATTACCTGACTCAAATGCTGTCAGTTTACGGCTATTACCAGAGCTACTTATGCAAAATGGGCAAATGTAACACACGCTTTTGCTTATATGAAGAAGAAGTGCTGGACGATTCCGACACACTTTCTTTAAGTGTATGCGATGGGCGGAAACTCTGGACGCCGCAGAACAAGATCATAATCAGGATCCCAGACGAAGGATAGTGTAAAGAGAAGGGCTGATCAAGCCATTGGTTATCCACCCCGAAGCAATGCTAAGGCGGTCCCGGGGTGGAAATTTTTTATCCCAGGAAGAAGAAGGGGGTTTTTAGTCGGTAAGTTCACTGTGGAGACTAGTCCGACACAAAGCGGAGGGTATGGACCCTCTGGTAAGTGCGTAACGGTCACTCTGGTCTCCCCCTCGCAAAAAAATCCGTCCTGAATACAACAGTCAATGGAAGATAAGGCTTAGCGAGTTGATAGGCCGGAGCCCATTAAGAGCATCAGCCCTTAACCAAATGACCCATGTCTCCGGCTCGGCAAGACCCCGGCACCTCGGGGAGTTGTTAGCCTTCGAATACTGGCCATGCACCATAGTTATCAGGAATACTAATTCCCCTTCTTGCGATTTTAGTTTTAAACCACAGCCAGAACGTTTCAGTTAAGGCAGGCATCTCAACCATTATCAGCATCGAGAGATCTGCAAGGCAGAATCTTCCGGAGGCTTTGCTAATTCCCGTTCTGCTACATATATTTAGTTTATATTGTTGACTCTTTGTTGTAAAGTATAAAAAAAAAAATTATATAATTTCAGCTATTTTTCCTATTATAACGTTATAAATAATGAATAAGCAATTTTTTTATTGTAAGTAAAATCGATATGTATTGTAGTGATGGTACCATAGTAACAAAATGAATTTAACTGTATTAATTTTTCTTGTTTGAAAAACTATTAAATTCTGTTTAGCTCTATGTTTTTTAGTCAAATTGTTTTGATATAAAATGGATTAATAAATAAAAAATAACAGAGCTACAACGTTCAAGAAAATAATTTAATTTTTGATTCAAAAGACTATATATTACCGTTTGATTCAAGTTACTATATGTATAATATAATTTCATTATATTAAAAAACAAGACACACTACTAGTGTTGACTTACTTTTGTTTCTCATAGTATATATTTGTAAGCACACAAAAAAAAAACTTCAGCGTTTATTTTTAAAAACTTAAAAGATAATAAAAATCACTTAAAAAAAATAATGGCAACATTAACATTACTGTGCTTGTCGTTTTCAGAGTCCGAGGATGATGCAAATACGAGTACTGTATGCAATAGAAAGTAAGTGCGTTACAAAAGTGAACCACTGCCATTGTCGACTACTGCGTAAGTAAATTCAACTAACTAATTCCATAATTACGAGTAATTAACAATTAGCAATATGTATGAAAGAATCATTAAACGGTTTAAGCCTTCAAAAAACGCTTCTATTTTCTGCGTTTTACATACAGGATTACCTGCAAAACTGTAACTGACAGTAACTCTACCGCTTCAAAAAGTTTTAAAATGACTATGTGATGGGTGTTATGTCAAAGCTCTATACATTTTTTTACCAAATTAGTTTCGTTAGATATTCAATTCGTTTTATTTAAAAGGTTTAATTAAATGATATGATGCTTAAATAAAGGAAAATTATATACTAAGTTTCAACCAGTTACAAAAACCACGTGTGTATTACATCAGCCTTTTCTTCCGTCTGTTCTCTTTTCATATATTCAATAGTAATACAAGTTAAAAAAAAAGAATCTAGAATAAGGGCTGCCAGACGGGCCAAGTAAACATCGATACAGATAATTATCGTTCAGTATCGATAGCTAACAGTTTACTTCTTTATACTAATTGTTTGCTCTTAATGTACTTACATTTTTTACTTTTACCATAAAAAGTAAAAAAAAAAAATACGGTTAAATATTTAGGGATAAATTTAGATAAATTCCTGGACTTTAACAACCATATATGTAAATATTCAACTGGTCAAGGCCAGAAAGGCCTTATTTAAATATAAGAAACAGTTTTCTTTTCCAAACAGATGTAAAAATAAGTACATATGTACCCAATTCTTGATCCTATTTGCTTTGACTTTTATTTAATTCAATATTTGCAATAAATTTATTCCATTCAAGGTCGTTTTTGTTTTTGTTTAAATTTTTTTAGCGTATTTTTCAATACTCATATTTCGTCTTCCTTTGGAAGACTTCTTCAGGACAATTTGTTTGTTTGATAAATCCTTTACCTTGATAGTAATGGATTTTTACGAAATGAAACCGGTATTCCAATATTTCACCACATTTATAGAAGAGCCAGTAATAAAGCAGTGTATAGTAACAGAATTACAAATGTATATACCTGGGTTGTTACAAGCTTCAGTACTCAAATTCTACATAAGAATTCAAGAAAATACTGGTGGCTCTCAAATAGCCACCACTATTTTTCTTCCTGTTATTATGACTAGAACTTGATAACGCCCCTATTTGCTTTCCTTTTTTTTTAATAAATTGAAGGTTTTTTACAATACATATTTTCCTTTGTAGCTTGAGTTAAATTATCTGCATTTAAAATGATTATAATAGATATAAATAGCAATTATAATAAACTATAAGCTAAAATTTTTATTTAGAATGCTTGAGAGTCCGATTAGGGGCCAATGGCTAATAATAGTTTATAGTTATTTAAAGCCTTTGTTTATTTATAGTTCGTAGTAACAATAAGAATTTTTTTATAAACGTTTCTAAAAAAAAATTATTTTCGATCGCACTTGATACAGTCGATTACGCACTCGTTATGGTATGTTGTACGAGTAATTTCTAATTTAGTACCTTTCCGATAACGATTGTAGTAATCCCAATAAAAGAATAGTTTTACTCGATCACGTATGCGGTAAGGCAATTTGGCTCCAGATTTGAATTAAGCGCAACAAAATTCATACAGCCCACATAACTTTATTCAAAGGACAGCAAACAAAAAAAAAATGTTTTTTCCAGAATAGTATTATCGTTACAGCAAACAAAAAAAAATTTTGTTTCCAGAATAGTATTATCGTTACAGCAAACAAAAAAAAATGTTTTTTCCAGAATAGTATTATCGTTACAAAACAAATACGTTTTCTTGGAGAGCTTTGTTAAGCTGGAGGTCTATGGGAATAACAGCGACGCCCAAAGCCAACGTATAAATCTTGATTAGTCAGCCAAATTCATTAGTAAAAAATTAGATATGTCACATTCACGTTACACGCAAAGAAAAGCCAGTTTAAAATGTGATTACAACAACATTATTATATATGCTATAACATTGTGTGTTATTGTTAAAAAAGTTATTGCTTTAAAACTATGTTATTGCGTCCATTTCTGTAATGCTATTGTTACCGTCAATAAATGTCGAGATATGGTTGCATACAATAATAATATTTATGAAAATCTTGCTTTAAACAACAATAGCTTTTATCACATCCACTATCGAAAAATTTGTTTTTATTATATATATGATACGCTAACTCGCATACAACATAACTAAGCTTACACAATAAATCTACTATTAGCATCATTAATTATAGTTTCATTCTCGTTGCTAACATATATATACACATTCTTTCAGTTTTATTTTGTCTTTGAAATTAAAACAATGTTTTGTGTGTCGTTTTATTTTTGGAAAAATATATCTAGAGATGAAAATTGTGAAAAAAACCCCGTTTTAAGTGATAGTGTATGTCGAAAGGTTAGTTTACTAAGATGTAAACATATGTATGCGTCTGGTAACCAACAATACTATGACGTATCCAACCATACTTCCGTCTAGCCATGTTATGGTTATACCCAACCATACTATTGTCAAAGTCATTACAATTTCTATGGTCAACCATACTATTGTTGTGATCAATCATACTATGTTACATCCAACTATATTAAAATGGTTATGTATTATTCTTAATATCGCAGTTTCAACGAAGTGCTTAACAACTATTTTTGATTTATTACAGCTAATAGATAATTCAACATTATAGAAAGCATTTGTGCTTTCATTCCATTAATAAACAACCCCGATAATTATTAATTAATTGAATTTTTGTTGAACTTTATAATTTTTAAATCAAATTTTTGGTTTGTACATTTTTACAATGGGTTATAGTTCAAGTTTTTCCCTTTCTTAAGTTTTTTTCTTAAGAAGGATTTTTGCAATACAAATCTTCTATGATCCATAATTCTTCTTGTCTTCTTCAATAAAAAATTATTGATCACAGCAGATTTGTATTGTAAAAAATCCTTCTTAAGAAAAAAACTGAAGAAAGGAAAAAACTTGAACTATAACCCGTTGTACAAAAGTACAAACCCGGATAATTGTTTCGTATTATATCTAATTATTTTATATGTATATTAAATTAAGACAAAAATATGGTTCTATTAAAATAAAGTTATTTGAAACACTAGTATAATTCTTTAATGAAATTAATGTGGTTATGTATGACAAAAATATGGTTTCTGTATATAATATGCTTGAGTATGACACTAATATGGTAACTTCAATTAATTTTATAGTTGCTTACTATTATAATAATATTGGGCCATAATATAGAATAGTTATTTATATAATATTTTTTACAATGCTATGGAGAGCCATATTAATGGCGTTTTAAGTTAAAAATATAGTTTTATCTAATACAATCATATAATTCAGCAATAGTACTGGGTGGCCCAGAAAGACCGAAGTGGTGTGAATTCCTTATAACTTTTTTATTATAATTTTTTTTTTCTTTTCTTTTCAGTATTTTGTAAAGAAGACTTGGATAATTTATAATGGAGCAATACACAATTGAACAACGTGCCCAAATTGTTGAAATTTACTTTTCAAATCAACGGTCCATTGTGTTGACTCAGCGTGCATACCGTCGTCAATTTAATGTGCGGGTTGCACCCTCTCAGTCAACAATAAACCGTCTGGTTGCAAATTTTCGAGAACAAGGAGCAGTAAGGAACCTTCCTGGTCCCGGCAGACACCGAACTGTCCACACGGCTGACAATATTCAAGTGGTACAGGAGAGTATTCGGGAGGATCCAGAAACATCAACCAGGAGACGTTCGTCACAACTGGGCCTCTCAAGGACGTCGCTGCAGCGAATTTTGCACACCATAGGATTGTTTCCATACAAAATTCAACTTGTCCAAGAATTGAAACCAACAGATTACCAGCAACGACTTGACTATGCAATTTATTTCCAGCAAAAAGCACAAGAGAATCCAAATTTTATTCATAACTTAATAATGAGTGACGAAGCCCATTTTCAATTAAATGGGTTCGTTAACAAGCAAAACTGTAGGATATGGGCTACGGAAAACCCGAGAGTACTTCATCAACGACAATTGCACCCAGTTAAGTGTACCATTTGGTGCGGTGTTTCTTCAGAAAGGATCATTGGCCCATTTTTTTTCGAAAATGAACAAGGTGTCGCCATTTCCGTCAATGGTGATCGATATCGGGCCATGTTGCAAAATTTTGTAAGGCCAGCCGTGGAAAACCATCCGCAAATATGGTTCCAACAGGATGGAGCCACAGCGCACACTGCGAGGGCCACAATGACTCTTTTACGCGACATCTTTGGTGAAAGAATAATTTCTCGTAACAGCAATTTTAATTGGCCTCCGCGTTCCCCGGATTTAACCGCTCCAGACTGTTTTCTTTGGGGCTAATTAAAAGGAAAAGTTTATGTTAATAAGCCTAGGACTATTGAGGAGTTAAAAACCAATATTCGAGAAGAAATTAACAACATACCACCGGAAGTTTTGCGAAAGGTCATGGAAAATGTGTTGGAAAGAGCACATTTGTGCGAAGCAGAATATGGCCACCACTTGCGGGATATCATTTTTAATAACTAATCCAAAAATATTCCCCATAAATTTAATGTATTTAAAAAAAAAAAATTAAAAAAATATCTCTTAAATAAAAAGTTATAAGCAATTCACACCACTTCGGTCTTTCTGGGCCACCCTGTATATTGCACCTAGAATATTGCCAATATCAACCATATATTTTTTTCTGCGTGTATGATAAACCATGACGCACGAACAATACGAACTTTTGAATAAATAAAACCTGTTGATGTTATTACATTCGCACTTTGTTTTATTAAATTTAAGTATTTATAAGAATCGCTTAGCGAAAGATTCTTTCCTTATCTTGTTGCTTTAAAGCTTAAAGCTTTTATAAAACAATGAAAAAAACTTTTTTTGCTCTGTAAGATCCCAGAGAAAAGGGAAAAGTTAATCAACAACTTCGTTGCCACAGTTTGTGCAATTTTCAGAAAATTAATACTGCCATAAAGATAATTTGTTTATTAATTAAATCATTCCTTACAGCAGCAGCTACCAACGGCGGCAGCAACAACTTCAGAAATTTTAACTTTTTGCTATTTTGTGACTAAAAGAGCAATTTAACCCAAAAAAAGAAGATAGAAGAAGCATACAACTGGTACGTGCTGCATGAGAACATTAAAAAACTTTCATGTTTATTTTGCGAGGAAAATGCAACAACGGTTTTTGCGATAAATGTTGCTGGCAACAATAAACAAACGAAAAACAACTTTAGGCCAATAAAAAAATGAAACTGATACAACGGTAACAATTATTTAATCAAACATTTAATCACATATGCATACGAGGTACAATTCAAAAGTCGTTTGTAATACCAAAAATCTTTAAGAAAGGTGATCCAACCATAATGCACGATGTTAACTGTGAGTTGTGCCTTAGTGTTAAGTATTTTTCCAAATTTTATTTGACATTTCTGTGTTTTAGTGTTTCGACAAATTCAACCATAGAAAAGTACATAATTAAGCGCGTTAAGATTGTTGAAACCTTTTAGGAAGGTCGGCGTTCTAATCAAAATGCATTTCTTGATTTCTTATGGTTAGCAGATGTCCACAATCGGGAGAAGTCTGCGAAAATTTCACCAAACCAGTAGTGTGTTGTCTTTCATCCTGTACACACGTCTTTTGTTACTGCTTACCGTATTTTCTATATATGTATGTTTATTATTAAGTTCGGGATAGGTAGCAAGTTTTCTTCTTTTTTCACCGTTGTCCGTGTTTTCTTCATATGCCATATGTTTATTAATCATTTCTTTTAAATGGAAGGGCACTGATCAGTTTTAACTAATTTAATTCCAACATTTTAAATGCTGTCATACAGTTTGTCTTTCGTGTTGTTATTGTTAAAGTTAAACCTCCACAAACACTACTCCCTCTTTCCTCCTCATCGGTACCTATTTTCCTAGCTCCAGTACAATACACTGCGTATGTAGGGTTCATCCCCTGAATACTGGTCCAAGATAAAAATCCGGGTCTGTGAGAAATGTGCACCTTATTCACCCACTTTTTTTTCACAAAACATTGCTATTGTTCGCTTTTCGTGGTAGACGGGCAAAAGTGTGGAAAAGCGTGCAATGTGCTCGCTATCACGAGATAGCTAGCATATGGACTTGGACAATATGTGGTTCAAACAGGATGGTACTACTTGCCACATAGTCAATGAAACAGTGGCTCTTTTGCGCCGTAGCGAACAAAAATTGTACGTTTCTAAATCGAATACAATCGAAGAATTGAAGAAATACATAATTCGATACATTATTGACATTTAACAATTGAAGAACTGAAGGAATACATAACTCGCTACATTATTGACATTTAACCTCAATTTTTGAAAATATAGTCCGTCGACTAGAGGTGTGCCATTGTGTTTACTATTCAATCTGACGATTATCTAATGAGTCACAATAACAAAAATATCCACCATAAATCCGAATGGATGCTGATGAGTAGTGTAGCGACTACGAAACAGCTAGTTGTCCCCCAGCTAAAGATTTGGTTATTGTTTTCCCTGTCTTCTTCAATCGAAAAAAATCCTTCTTAAGGAACAACTTAAGAAAAGGAAAAACTTGAACTATAACCAGATGTACAAATGTACAAAAACCAAAAATCTATTTTAAAAAAGAATATCCACCATTTTATATATTTTTTACACATTTTCTGAAACACTCGGCATTCAATCTTGGCATGCTTGTTAGACGATTAATATTTATATTGGTTTTTATTTATATATAATTGATCAATATATTACAGATAAATAGAAACCAACAGCTTATCATCTGTAATTATGTATATGTATTTGGGGCGCAGTGTTAGAAAAATGACAAGAAAAAGAGGAATAATCGCTTTCGATTTGTAATTCCAGTTCAAAAGCATTTTCAATCGTAGAGGACTCTATTGGGAATTTCATGATCAGTTTTTGCATGACTCACACAGGAAAACGCAATAGGTTCATTTGATTTTTTTCATTATTTTTATGCTATATAATTTGCGAAGAAAGATTTTGCACCTGCAGGTGTTATGTTCCGAAGGCTCCGTTCATTCTCCTAAACTGTATCTTATTTTCCCCAACGTCCATCTATATCAAACTTTCAACCCTATCTGATTTTTCGCAGATGACAGCAGAATTTGTCATTCATAGGCCTTCAGTTATAGGCCCAGCCTATCCCAGATCGTTGCCAAAAGGCAAAATAGGAATGGCTCATTGAATAGTGATCTACTCCTTATCTTCGAATGGGGACACAAAAACAAGGTCGCCTGTAACGTTCGTAAGAACCAGTGTTGGTTATTAACACACAAACAAACGACCGCAAATGTTGCTTCATATGTACTCATGGATGGTATAAATATTGAGGAAACGGATGCTCTTGATGTTCTTGGAATGAAAATACAGTGTGACGTTCGCTGGAATGAACACAGTTTTCATGTCTCTAAAGAATCATTCAATTGCCTCGGGTTTTTGAAACGATGTAAGATGTACTTCACTCCATCCGATCTCTTTACTATTTATACCACTTACATCCGACCGAAAATGGAATACAGCTCTCATGTTTGGGCCGGTGCCTCAAAGTCTATTTTGGGGTTATTCGACCGTATGCAGTAGAGTGCGAAGAAGCTTTTTGTTGACAGTAGGATTCAACTCTATTGACTCACTGGATCATCGACGCAGTGTAGGGTATGTTACTCTGTTCCATCGTTACTACAATGGGTTTTGCTCTGATGAGATTAGGGTTTTTGCTCCCAAAATTCGCACAGTTTTACGTAGCACGCGTTCATTGTCCAAACTTCATCCGTTTGTGGTCGATTGCTCGGGGAATTGTACTACGCATTACAGCCGCACGCTTTGCCTTTGGAATAAGTTGCCTGCAAACGTGTTCCCTGTCTGTTATAACGTTGGAAGGTTCAAGTCAAATATTTACAAATACTACTCCCTATTTCCTCCTTCTCACGACCTATTTTCCTAGTTCTGATACAATGTACTGCATAAGTAGATTTCATTCCCTGATAAAAAAAACTAATTATAGTCCCCGAGGTGACGTTGTCTTGCAACAGATACCTGTAATGTAAGGAAGTGATGGGTTGATGGATGAGTAGATTAAGAGTTAATGCTACTTATGGACTTCGGACTGCCATCCATCTTTAGCAAGGGGTTGTTCATATGGATACATATAACAAGAAGTTGCCACCTGTGTTAGCCTTGCCAACCACTTAGCGGTTCTAGTGAACCGTGAGATAGTTGACCAGGTGGAATTGATCCACCATCAGATTAGGCCGTCAAAGCGGGTGCTGACGCAAATCACTTACGCAGTTATCTTATAAAGCATCAAGATTAGTTTCATTTTTTATGAACATAGAAAATTCTAAGTCTGCCCTCATACATCCCAGGAGAGACGTGTTCCAACACACAATACTTATGCAATTTGCACATTCATACCAGTTGTTTTAGAAGTATTCAAACATGTTTGTTGCATTTATCCGTTTGTATTATTTTCATTCTGGTTTATAATATTTTTCTTTTTTTTTGTTTTTTTTTGCTTTTTATATGTGCAGCAGTTCTTACTTAACAGCAAAACATGCAACTGTTACCCACAAGACCGACCGAAAAAAACAAACCCAAGTAATAAAACGCAGAGAACAATTACACCAGAAAATAATAATAACAACAACTATGCTAAATACTGGCGTGGGAAAATGTAAAGAAATATACTCGTACTCGTATAATAGAAAAACTTAACGACTTCCAAAACTGCACAAACCGCACTACTCGTAATTAGTTTGCAACTCTACTCGAATAGCATAAAGATATACTTTTGTGTCAACTTTTGTTCGCTGGAGAAGAAGGAAACATGTGGAAAGAGATTTTTTTCAATCTGTTTGCCAAATATCTTGGGGTTTTTTCTTTCATATGATTTTTTATGCGAAATGAGATTTATTTACTGATATTTATTATTTAATGTTTGTGATTTCAGATCATGTTCCGGGAGTTGTTAAGTTTAATTAAGTTTGATATTTTTTATTCAATGCTGTTAATGCAGCCGCGTTTGTGGCCGATTCAATGCTTTACAATGATTAAAGGAAATGTTATGAAGTAATGAAATTCTACACAAAGTGAATTTATTTCTAGTAGAATTTATACTCCATTGAAATTCTGATTCCTGATGAGATAAATAAGCTGTTTAATTGTGGTTTTCTTTTCCGACAAATATGTTACGTCTATGCAACATATGTATAGTGGTTCAACACGGTATTTTCTAAAAAATTTTATACACTATTAAAGGCTTGCATGTTCTTTCTAAACATGTTGCGCATAAAACTTGCTAAACATGTAGCATATCCTACCTGTTTTTTGAGTAAGGTGAAGATACCGCCCTTTTTTAACACGCTTATACGAGTATCAGTTTCACTTGTATGTCTGCAACACTGGAAATCTATGCCATGCAAGTGGTTATTACATACTCGTATACAGGCATACACTGAAAAAATTATGCGTCATATATTTAATGAAACTGTTTCATTAAATAATTTCCATTAATCCAATGAAAACTTTTCACAATATGCATGAAACTTCATATATATTATGAAATCGTTCCATCAGAATGGTTTCATTAAGTTTTATAGTTTCATTAAAAAAATCATTGGATTTATGACTACAAAAAAATTTAATTTTTTTTTTAAATTCTTTGAATTTTGGTAATATATATTAATATATATTAATGGGCATTTATTAATCTTAAGTTACAGTTTAAAAGATGTAAAGTTTTTTTTTATTAAAATGTAAGTTTTATGAGTTTCATAATTCCAATGAAATAGAATTCATTAGATCAATGACAAATAAATTTCTGGCTACCGAACTTGGGTATGTATGTACATATGTGCATGTACTCAAATCAGCATAATAATAGTTTTAAAAATTTAAATACCAGTGTATTGAAGTCATTTGAATTAATAAAATCTGTTTTATTTGATGAATACTTGGTCAACATTTTCTTTTATCATAATTAGGTACAATTTCATAAAAGCATGGAGTAGTATTGTTTGTGTAATGAAATAAAGTATCAATGAATAAATGAAATAATTCCATTGATCTTATTACGTACATTTCCCCCTCCTCACAACCTATTTTCCTAGTTCTGGTACAATGCACTGCATATGTAGGGGTCATCCCCTGAGTACTGGTCCAATATAAAAAAAACATTTGTGAACATATTTTATTAATGTGTGTAATGATATTAGTTCATTAAACAAATGTAACTATTTCATTGGTTTTATGTAAATTTTTCAGGTGCTCAATGAATAATAAAATTAGATTAATGAAATAACTTCATTGACCTTATGAAGGAGTTTCATATTTTTAATGAATATATTACATTAGTACAAAGAAGTTATTTCATTAAATAAATGTTACTTTTTCATTAATTTAATGTACAGTTTTCATGAACTTTATCAAATTGACTCTTTGATCTAGAGAAATTATTTCACTAATCATATGATTTGTCTTTCATATTTTTAATGAAAATAAGTCATGTTTCTTATTAAAATGTTTCATTACTTTTATGAAGGTTTTCATTAAAATAATCTAATGAAATTTGTTTCACTATTTCTATGAAAAGTTACAATGGTTGAAAAATAATGAAAAAAATCATAAAAGTAATGTTAAAATTCAGAGAATTTCTGAACAAAATTTTTTCAGTGTATAAAAACATGACATAAAAAATACAAGGTAGTTTCATTTTCTCAATTTTCCTTAACAATTACCATCTGACAAGTTTAAGGATTGTGACATTTTTCATAAAATTATGCAACCTTATTAGTTTATATATTTCCCTGTTTTCAGGTTTGGTTGAAATTCTGTTTGAAAATAATATTAAAATTGTGACTTTTAACAAAAAAACCAAAAGTAAAACAAAGAAATCTAAACTTTTATACATAAAAATTGACATAGTTTAACATTTACGAGTAAAATGACAAGATATGGAACATTGGCCGGTATGAGTAGTCGGCTTCAGGAAATTTTAACGAATTAATATTTTAATATGTTTTAAGTAATTATTTTTTATAATAATAAAGAGCATAGACAATGTCAGACGTACATGTACATTACGTTTGTGAGCAAATTTTATAAACCGTCTGTATATATTATAATTTTAAGAGACATGAAAACATACATGAGGAAATATGTATATATTAAAAAATATATCGTCTGTGGGTGCCTTAAGAGCTTGCAATCAGACTTTTCACAGAATTCAATGTCGTTCGGAAACGGATTTCAATCCGTTTATAGTTCATTAGAAAACGAAACAATAAAAACGTTTTTGAAATGAAATAATTTTTAACAGAAATTATTATATTCATTCTTGAAACGATAAATAAAATTTTATTATGTGTGTGAAGATAAATATGCCGAGTTAAATATGTTTGACGTAATGGAATGACGTAACGACATATTTAAGTGTATGTTTGACGTAACGTCCCAACGAACTAACATGTTTGTTTATGTGTTTGAAATAACTTTTATTAAAAAAAATAAAAAAATACACAATACCTTAAAACGAAAAAAATTGTGCAAATACAGCATAAACAAATATTATTTGAAACTAAACAAAATGCTGAAATTTTAACATGGAACATATAAAACAATTTAGTAGAAAATTCGGGATCCGCGAAAGAATTTGCCCATATATGGGCACATTTTTGGTTGTCACTCAATAGGACCTTTTGGAATAGGAAGCCAAGAGTGTCCTATAAACGCTGATATAAGTGATCAGCCACTCAATTGTATTTGGGAGTTTTTTTAAAAAAAATTTTCAATTTCCACTTAGTGGAAAATTCGTGATCCGCTAAAACAAAAAATATTTGTTAAGTATTTCAATCAAAATTTCAAAAGCCATATATAACCATAGTAATATGGTTGTATCTGTTGTTGGTTACACCATATATGTATGTATATGTAGGAATGTTTTCATCTTAATATTAAAAAATACTTACCTTTTTATCTTCTCAATATGTATTTTTAATTTTTAAACAAACACACACAACATCTTATTGTTTCCAAAGAAAATATCAAACTGAAACAAAATTATATGTCAACGATTCGAAGGAAAATATTGTTAATCACGACAATAGTAAATATATTCTGTAAACTTACTATTGTTGCATTTGAATTTGCGGATTATATATATGATAAAAACATATATTTTGATGTTGGGTGTGATAAAAGCTATTGTTGTTTTTAAATTGCTATTGTTGTATGTAACCATATCTAGAAAATTATAGATGTTAACAATAAAATGACAGAAATGCAAATAATGACATATTTATAGAGAAACAAACTATAATTAATTCGATCATATACAGTATTTAATAATAATGCACAATGTTACCATAGTATTTAAAATGTCGAAAGTAAATTAGTAAAACCTGATCAGTGTCCAGTGTATATACCTATACACTGTAAGTTGAAAGAGTCCTTCATTTGTTGTAGCAAATAAAACTCTAGGAAGCTGCATGACTTATGTTGTGTTGGCCTTCCATAACCCACAGCAAGGGTTTAAATTGGCAGAACGGATAACCCGAGAGGTTCTGTTTTGCAAATCTCTCGGTGCTGATCATGGTAACGTTTATTTTGGTCTTTCCGTGTTGTTATCAATAGGTTCAAGTGTCCACAAACACTACTCCCTCTTTGTTTTTTCTCATAATCAATTTTTCTAGTACCAGTACAATGCACTGCATATGTAGAGGCGTCCTCTGTGTACTGGTCCAAGATGGAAAAGGAACATCCAAAGGAAATTAACATATAAAGAAACGTACGAAAGACTACCCACCTGCTATCTTTCCCAATTAGTATTTCTTGCTTACAAACCTGCTGCTGGATAAACGGAGCTTTTAGCTGGGCGAAAGAAAACGTAAACTTAACGAATTTCCACAGCGCAGTATGAAGATCTTGACGCCTGAGTGAGTTCACCACGCTGTTAACTAATTTGTTTTATAATAATATCTTTATAATTATATTGTTTAACAAAGGAGCTTAAACTTTACTTGCTTAATTGTTTTTAAATTCATTAATTTTGTTTTAATATCGCCACAAAAAAGTTTTAAAATCATCGGCAAAGACATCACAGGTGAACTCCGTAACAAAATTAAATAATTAAATTATTCTGTTCTTTGTTTTTGTTTTGTATTTAAATTCAGCAAAAAAAAAAAAATAATAATAAAAATAACGTTAAAATAAAACTAACAAGTAGAATAAAAACTTTTTATTCGAGTTGATTGTTGATGATTGAAATGGAGTGGCGGTACCAGTAGCTCTCGCAGGCAACACTCATTCACATGCTCGTACATATTAGATTTCAATTGAAAATGCAACATGCCACAACTGTTTATTCCTCTTTTTTTATTTGTATGAATGTTAAAGCTAAACTTGTCTATAACAGAGCGATCAAATAACCAAGTTAAAATAAGAAACGAATAAAAAATAAACTCAATGATGAGTGGCTTAAAATAAAAATAAAAAAATAAAAAACTCGTAAACTGTTTTAGAAACACGTGTAAATAAATAAAATTCTAGAAAACCAACATTTTTCTTTCAACAATATTTGACAGCTTTTGAGTTTAAAACCAGTTGTTAATTAAAATTAAATTAAAATTTTTTTATACATAAGCTGGTTTGTTTTTGTTGGTTATTGTTAAATTGGTGGCAAAAGCTTTTTAAAATAACAATTTAAATTTAATTGAGCGAAGTATTTTTCTTTAGCTAGTAAATAATTCAAATGAATGTTTTACGATAAATAAAATTACAATGGTTTTGTAAAAATATATATTTACAGAGACCAGGCGAAAGTTTTAAGCGGAGAAACTATTAAAAAAAATACTTCATGCTTTTGCACGGTGGCGCAGAACTACCTTTATGGTCGGATTGAAGTGGCATAATTAAGACGCTGTTCGTAGTCTATCGGCTTCAATTCTTGAACAAACTGAACCTTATACGGGAACATGTGCAATGTGGCCAAAATTCTCTGAACGGGCCTCAGCAATAGCCCCAGTTGTGCCGAAAGTCTTCTGTTGGTGTTTCTGAACTTTCCAACACACTATCCGCAACACGTTGGATATTTTCTTCGATGTGGACAGTATGTGGTCTTCCGGTACATGGACATGTACCATGTTGTCGAAAATTTGCAACCAAGTGGTTTATTGTAGGTGTTGAAGGGCCAGCGCTCACATTAAAAAAGCCTCGATAAGCCCGTTGCATACAAACAATTGACCTTTGATTTTCAAAATAGAATTCAAAAATTTTTGATCGCTGTTATGTTGTGTAAATAGAATAAAGAATATAGATAAACTAAAAAAATATTGATCATCCGAACAGTAAAGATAGTTCTGCGCCACCCGGTATTTTTGGAAATTTTATTTTGAGCAAAAGATCGAAAGTTTGTTTCTATAGAATTGAAGGAATATAATGTGTCAATCAAGCCGAATTCATAGCAGGTGAAATTGACAGCGCGGCTGATAATTTTTTTTGTAATCTGTTTCAGATGACAATGAAATAATTAAAACATATTTGAAAAAAAAAAAAATGTTTAAACAAATTTTTAAATTATGTATTGTATTTTGAGCGCCAGAATCCTTCCCAATTTGGCTGGCCATTTTCACCTTCCCAAGCTTTAATTTTCATGAAATAATTAAAAGTTTCGCGAAATAATTAAAAGTTTCACGAAATAATTAAAAGTTTTTTTTTTTCTTGTAAGCAATTGAGCTTTTTATTCACTATTTCAGCTTCTAACATTGATACCAATAAAAAATTATAAATAGCTTGTCTTTTATGTTTCCCAGCTATCTATATGTCGACATTTCATAGGAGCTATCCTAATCATCAGTAGACTTTGGAAATTTTTGAAAGATATTCTCAAACATTCAACTTTATATCATAACATTCTAAATAAATTTTTGAGAATTTAAAAAGAAAAATGCTCTTATAATATCTGTTAAAACACAAAAGCAAGGTTTTTCATTTATACACGTCTCTACCTTTGTTTTTCGATACTTTCAAGGATCGAGAAACAATGGAGTTTTTGTTTCGTAGATTTCAATATGAAAACTTCTCACAAAATTTACAGATACAAGGTACATATTTCAACGTGCTTTTTCATTGCAAGTATGTTATTTTGCATTTTAGGCGACGTCATAAGACCTAGCGTTGTTGTGCAAGAAAAAAAAAATAAGCAACTCTCATTACCTCACGTTTTCCACGTAAGTGCTTATGCATTCTACGAGTAATCGGTTGCAAGAATACATTCATTTGATTATATACACTCTGTAAACCTGACAGCTCAGGTGATTTATTTTTGCTTCTCGCGTTTTTTCTTTTGTTTACAAACATTTTCGGGCCATTTTAATATGAAGATTTTTTTGTATGATTTAGTGCAATTTCCAGAAATTTCTGTGAAAGCGAAAAACTAATATAGTCTGTGATTTTAATTACAAACAATTTTAAAAGTTTTTATTTAACGTTTATATAAAATTTTTTCCCAGCTGAACAATCTTAAGCGAATTTAGATTTTGACATTCACGTTATGTTTTACAATAACAAAATATATAGTACGGAGTTCGCCTTCCCGCTTATATTCACCTGTATAAATTCGCCTTGGTTCATTCAAATATCGAATACTTTAAGAAAAGGTAGCAAAGTAAAACGAGAAAAATACAGAAAAGAGAATGAATTGCGTTTTAAAGTTGATCGTAATAAATACATTCTTTCACATATTCTTTCTAATTCAATAAAACAAAATTACTGTTTAACAGAGTGCAAGAAATATCAAATGAATGAATGAATAAAACGAATATAATTCGAATGTACCTACATTTCATTCGTACACACGGTTGTCCGATGTTACAATATTGTAACCCATGCCATAGACTATGCAACCGTTGCTACAACACGTTGGCTTGCCGAGTTGTGAGTTTTGCGCACAAATTGTGCGACATTAGCTCACAATTTCATTTCTTAAAAAGTTCTGTTGAGTAAAGATCACCGCAGATGCAACAATTGTATATAAAAATAAGAACAAATCGAAATAAGGTTGTACAACATGCTCCTAAATTTTACAACCAGTCGATACAACTACCCAAAAAATCAAAACTTTTCAATCTTTCGTACAACCGAGACACAACTTCATACGACAACCCCACAAACTTTACAATCTAATAACCAACATCGTCATGTTGTACAACTAGTCGCATAGTCTGTGGCGTGCTTAAGATCTGGCAACATGCTGACAATGTAGTGGCAATGAAAAATTGTCCCGCAGAAGTAAATTGTGGGTTCAGACGATCGTAAGAAAATCTTACTATTTCAGTGTCTGACTATGGTCTAACAAATAATTCATCTGACAACAAAAATTGTCAGTTCACACGGATCATCATTGTCAGATTGTTAGATGAAAAAAATTGCCAGACATGTTATAAGGCATTGCCACTTACATATGTATATCAACAACCATCTGCTTGGCAGTGTTGCCCATCAAACTTTTTTCTGACAATGATGCCATTGTCAGGTGCATTAATTTTATACATCTGACAATTAAAACTGAGATTACAATACCAGCCAATTATGTGGCAATGCCGACGAAGAGTGTTCTCACGATTGTTAGATGCCTGACAACATTGTCGTCTTACAATTGATTGACAACGGCTTTTCTGACAACGTTGTAAGTTAAAAATTGGCAGTTCACAGGATTGTAATACATTTTCAGACAATTTTACTGGCAATATTGTAAGATCTGACAAGAAAAAAAAAAAACATACATACATACATACGTAAGTATAAATTCATACATATTTATATATGTTTTCGAATATTTTTACATGTTTCATAGAAATATGTACATACATATGTATTTGTAAAAACACATTTGAATGGTATTTCGATTCATTTGAATGATATTATATTTGAAAGTTCTGGTTTCGTTTTATTTGAATGTGGTTGTATTTATTTCTCCACGAATCGAGTTATTATCATTATTCGTCCGGCTTGTGTATTCATTCATTTGTTTTGATTAAAATAAAACACGAGTCACTTCTTATTCAATTATGCACGATACGAAGCTTTATTTATTCAAAAAGCAAATGAATATATTCAAATGCCGTTTCAGCGTAATAATACAGACGTTTAATGCATACTACCATGCAATAGTTCTCCCGATTAACAAAACAAACTTGTGAATTGGTGTTGAATTCACAAGGACCTGTGTATACCGCTAATAAAAGACGAATTCTCTAAGTACGTTACAAGGTATATCAGTAAAGTGGAACTTCACCCAAATCCTCTTGCACGCAATATACATAATTTTAGCAGTCATACTCGGTTGAGAAGAAGAGATACCCGTGTCCTCATTAGATCGCTAAATAGGTGATTTTACCGATAAAATTCGCGCAATATAAAACTTTTTGTCTAGCATTGGCTGGGCTTAGTTAACTTTTTTTATGTTTAGTATTAAGGTGCTGTTCACAGAACACAGACTAGTGACAAGTTTTAAAAAATTTGTATGGAAATCACTAAAAAAAATTGAGTAACTTTCATACAAATTTTCTAGACGAGTTACTCGTCTATGTTCTATGAACAGCATATTGGATTTGAATACTTATTCACCCATATTCTGCTTGTCGGCGGGAATACCGTCGGCAATATTATGGCAACATCAATTTAAGACGACATCAGTATTAATCTTGCATTCCCTAATAGGCTTTTTCCACTGAACAACATCTAACATCTACCATCAATTTTTGAAGATGACAACATCTTCCCATAAGAAATACATTGTACTAAATGAAAATATTTTTCAACATCTTTATAAAATGTTCCTGTAGGTTGTATGACACTTCATTTTTTTTTTTTCATTTTTATAGTATTGGAAAGTAGTAAGAACATATTGTAATAGAAAAATTAAATAAGTTCGAAGAGTTCAGATATATTGAACAAAATGTTAGAATGCCAAAAATTGTATGCTTGTTATCGATAAAAAATTAATAAGTGTAAAAAAAAAATTTAAACATGTTCACATTAAAATTGACAAATCCGGCTTGGAAATTTAAAGTTGCTGCTAACTCAGCAATTTATTTTTGAAGACAGCGCTTTTACGTGATTTTTTTTTTTTCTAACCTGCGCGTTTTGTTTTATGAATAAAAAATGAACGACACTTAGACCCATCATAATATTACTACCGTGAAAAACTAAAATATATCTAATATTTGTATAAAAAACTCAAAAAACAAAAGTTTCAAAAAGACAAACGTTTATAAAATATATGATACCATTATAGATGCCATTGCATTAAATACCGTAAATACAAGAAACATATTAATGGCAAGCAGGAGTAAAAAAATCAAACAAATGTTCTTCCCTATGGTTCCTTCTGAGAGAAGACGAAGCATTTAAGCAAAAACTATTCAAAGAAATTGAATATAAAGACTCATTTTGAGGATGACTCCTCATCAATTTGTGAAAATTTTAGCAAAAGTAAAGCCATATATTACAAAGCAAGAAGGCAAGTTTTATGGTCAGCTCCTCCCAAAACTTAACTTTCTTTACATCCCATACATATAAGGCACTTGCTTGACTTCATTTATTTTATATAAAACTTCTTCTAACCAAACTTTTACCATTTTATTCTTTTATAATCACTTTTTTCATAAATTTCTGTTTTGATTATTTTTGAAATTTCAACTTTTTTCAGGAAAAAAAAAACGTTTTGCCTACGTTTTATATAGTTTATTCTTTTTAACATTTGCTATTTTTTTCTAACAATTCTATAACAATTCAATGAAATAAAAATGAAGTGTCATACCACCTTATCTCATTTTATTCTATTCAACATCTTTCGATTATTTCAGTGTCATCACTAGAAAAGTGGCAATAATGTCGATTATTCTTGTGGCATCACTGAAAAAACGTCATTTATTTTGAAATTAAAAAAAGAAATCATAATTTATTTATCATGTGGTAATTGTTTGCAGTTTAATTTTATTCTGTAATAATTTTTGGCGTGTTTGTGTTGTATTTTGCTTATATGCCCTACATTTTATTTATAGACATAAATATGTACATAAATTTTATAGTCCTCTTTTTGTTTTTCAAATAAATTTTTTTCCAAAAAATTTTGCGTGTTTGTTTTTTTAAATTGATAGTAGATGTTAGATGTGAGCAATGTAAACAGTGTTTCACATTCATGCGTTTCATTAAGACGAGAACCGTCTGGTGACTGGGCTGGAGATGACTCGGAAAAGGGTAATTTATTTGTTAACCATTTGAAAAACGTTTTTACCACAAATAGGTCTGATAATGCAAATGAGTTGCCGCCTATTGTTAGTAGACCTCCTGTGCCTTTAAGATTCAATTTTGAAGAAGTTGAAAATGCTATTAATAATCTAAACCTTAAAAAATCTCCAGGTATGGATAAAATCAGCAACAAAATGGTCGTAGAGCTGCCTCGTGTAGCTAAAAGAATAGTTCTTTTTATTTTTAATGCTATTTTACGACATGAGTATTACCCTGCAGAGTGGAAGGTGTCCATGATAACAATGGTTCCTAAGCCAGGGAAGGATCACACGAAAGTAGAATCATACCGTCCAATAAGTCTACTGACAACAATGTCAAAACTTTTCGAAAAATTGCTAAAGGCGAATGTTTAATAAGGTGGAATATATTCCTAATCACCAATTTGGTTTTAGAGCGAAACATGGCACCATTGAGCAAACACACAGGTTAGTTAACGTCACAAGAAAGGCATTTGAAGATAAAAAATATTGCTCTGCCTTATTCATCGACGTCTCACAAGCTTTTGATAAAGTGTGGCACGATGGCTTAATGCATAAAATAAAGTTTAACTTACCTGCAAACACCAATTTATAATAAAAGAAGGTGATCACCAATTTATAATTGGAGCTGGAGCTCCCCAAGCAGGAGCTTCCCAAGGCAGCATATTAGGGCCTATCTTATATTTGATCTACGCATCTGACATGCCGACAAGCACCAACATTCACACTTCAACATTTGCCGATGATACAGCATTCCTTAGCATACATAGTAACCACCAGCAAGCATCAATAAATTTACAGGAACATATCGACAAACTAGAGAAATGGCTCAAGCTTTGGAAAATCAAGTTTAATAAACAAAAATGTGCCCATGTTACATTCGCACTGCGTCTAGGAACATGCTCACCCATTACTATTAACAATAAAGTAATACCTCAACACAATGAAGTCAAATACCTCGGTATTCATCTTGACCGTAGACTAACATGGAAGTCGCACATCGAGGCAAAAGTAACGCAGATGAAATTGAAAGCAGTGCAAATTAACTGGCTAATAGACAGAAATTCGACCTTGAATCTTGATTGTAAACTTTAGCTGTACAACTCGATTCTAAAGCCAATATGGTGCTATGGGATTCAATTATGGGGCACAGCCTCGGCATCCAACATTGAAAAAATTCAAAGAAGTCAAAATAGAATACTCCGTAGAATTACAGATGCTTCATGGTACGTTAAAGACTCACGAATCCACGCAGATCTGAACGTACCTTTTGTGAAATCTGAATTTGTGAAGTACGCGACAAGATATATTAACAAACTTGAATTCCATCCAAATCCTCTTGCAGCTAATATTCTCAACTTTGGTGGCCATACCCGTCTGAGAAGGAGGGATACTTTGGCTACCATTCGAGCTCTAAACAGATGACTGAAATAATATTCGCATAAAAATAAATTTTTGTCCAGCACTGGCAGGGCTTTAATCACAATCTTTTTTTAGTATTAAGATTTGAATACTTATTGTCATTACATTTCTTATGTAGATTCAATAAATAAAATAATAATGTTAAAAAAAAAAATTAAGATGTTGATCAGTGTACAAAGCCTATAACAGTTTTGTATTGATGTTGCCGGCTTATCGATTATGTTAATAAAACCCAACCCACATTTCCAATGAATGTGACTGTTGCTTCGTTTTGTTTACCTTTTGATTTAGAACAAAATTTTGTGCAAAATAAGAAAGTTTGTGGAAAAAGAAAAATGACAAAGTTTTTAAATACAAAATGTTTTTTCAGCAATATTTAGACTCCAGTGACCAAGCAAACAAAACAAACTTAATAGTGAAAAGAAGACTGCTTAGACAGAAGCCCTGCGTTTCTGGCCATTGATTGGCTCTTTCCAGCTTCTCTACTAATTTTTGAAAATAGGTGGGATTCGCAATTTTAATTTTTTCTATTTGATTTCAATTTTTCTAATTTTAATTTTCTTAGACAGAAGTCATGCGTTTTTAATTCTGGCCATTGATGGGCTCTCACCAATAATTTTTAAAATTGGGCGGGATTCGCAATTTTAATTTTTTTTCCATTTTATTCCAATTTTTTTTTTTTTTTATTTAAAATTTTCTTTATTAATTTTTTTGATGTTTTTGTTTGAACTTGGCGCTAAAAGTTATGACGACAAAATACTCGGCAATATTGCCGTCATTTTCTCTTGCAGAATATCAAATATGTGGCAGCAGTTATCGATACGAGTAGGTGCCAATATTGACAACAAGAATGATGATTCGCATCAAAATTTAAAAATCAGCGTCCTTTTTTATTGCCGCCGACAAACGGAACATGAGTGATTGTTACGGTCAGTTTACCAATCTCGACAGCATGTTTGCGTTCGCAATCTAAGCGAAAGAAAATTGGTTTGTGTTCGTCTAACTTTTTTCTATGCGAACGATCTGTCAAAACTCAATCAAAATATAGGGTGTTTTTTTAAGCCCGATAGAACTTGAAATTGTAAAAAATAACACAAAAAATTAAATTGTAATCAAAATTTTTTTTATTCGAAAGATCAATACGTGACATTAACATTTGAAAATGATTTCGGGCATATGGGCACCGCGGCTGTTCTTGACGAAGCGCATTCTGGACGTCCAATTTTGGGCCACTTTTTCGAGCACTGCTGGCCGTATGTCACGAACAACACGAACAATGCTGGCCTCCAAGGCGTCAATTGTTGCTGGTTTATCAGCATAAACCAGTGACTTCACGTAGCCCCACAGGAAATAATCGAGAGGTGACAAATCGCACAACCTTGGAGGCCAATTGACAGGTCCATTTCTCGAAATCAACTTATCGCCAAATTTTGATTTCAGTAAGTCGATGGTTGCGTTCGCCGTATGGCACGTAGCGCCATCCTGTTGAAACCACATCTCCTCCGGATCAATGTCATCCATATTTTCAAATAAAAAATCATTGATCATGGTGCGGTAACGATCTCCATTGACCGTAACGCGAGCTCCGGCCTCATTTTTGAAGAAATAAGGTCCGATGATGCCACCAACATGAAAACCGCACCAAACAGTGCATTTTTCTGGATGTAATGGAGTCTGTAGGGTCTCTTGTGGATTGGTCTCACTCCATATGCGGCAATTTTGCTTATTAACAAACCCGTTAAGCCAAAAATGCGCCTCGTCGAAGTCGTCTATAAGTTGCGCGAATCGACGACTGATTTTCAAAGTAAATTTGGATAATTTCGTAGCGTTGTTCAAGCGTGAGTCTATTCATGATGATTTGTCAGAGTATACTGAAACAAATAAAAAAAATGTTTCATCAAAATTTAATTTTTTGTGTTACTTTTTACAATTTAAAGTTCTATCTAGCTTAAAAAAACACCCTATACATAAGAATATGCGAACGAATAACAGTGAGATAGACAAACCCAAATTGATTCGAATGTGAGTGACTAGCTTTCTTTCGCATTCATTTTCTTTCGAAATTGGTAAACTGGCTGTTAGTTCATATTTTGAAGGTTCAATAAACAAATCTTGAGCAGTGTCGAAGGTATACACACTGGGCACTGATCAGTTTTAACTAATTTAATTCCAACATTTTATATGCTGCAATGGAGTTTGTTTCAGTCTTTCGTGTTGTTATCTTTAACACTCCGCGAACACTACTCCCTCTTTCCTCATCATCATACTCTATTTTCCTAGTTCCAGTACAATGCGCTGCATATGTAGGGGTCATCCCCAGAGTACTGGTCCCAGATAAAAAAAAAAATAATAATAAAATAAATCGGGAAAAAATTAAACTCATAATTATCGAGAAACGTAATATTCCCCTTTACAGTATGTAGTATAGCTCCCCACATACACATATACAATACAATGGTTTTTCGTTGCAAGTGCCACCAACATTTAATTACTTGCGCTATTTTTCTGATGCATGCTATTGTTACCATCTCTACTTTCATTTCGCAAACTCAAATCCATACGTGGCCTTTTTATCTTTTGTGAAACCTTTCTATTTTGCTTTCCAATAATTATAATTAAGCCATTATGCTATAGTACGAGTACGTTTCTAAAAGGTTTAATTTAAAGTATTTGTTCTTTTCAGTTGTTCACATCTGAAATCGTTGAACGCCAGAGGATGGATACCAACGTATTAATTTCTCTATACGGCAACAGTCAGCCGAATGTGAAACGACACACTTGAGCTTTTTGTTGTGTTGATTTAAATGTGGCTTGAAAAACATTTGCTGTTGCAACCACACAAAAGGATGCTGAACAAAAAAGTTAATGCAACATGAACTTGTTTTGGTTGGTTTTGTGTGATTTTTTGCTGTTGTTATTTTACAACTTTTTTTTTTCTTTTGAAAAATAAAAATAGGTTAAATAAAGTTGAAAAAAGTAAATTGGCATAGACAATATTTGAAAGTAACCTAAAACCACACCCAATTGTAAAAAAAGAAATTCTTGCTTTTAAAGTGCTTTTTTTTTCTTCCATTTAGTAAGTATTTTTGAGGTTCAAATTGAATCTTTCTATTTTTTCTAACATTTAAGTGGCAAAGAAAAGGTTTCTTAAAGGAATCATTATATAGAATTGTAAATGGAAAAACATGTTTATTTGAATTGGAATGTTTATAAAAGGAAAAAGTAAAATAAATGGAGACACAATTTCTTTGAACTGTTGCAGTTTATTTTGGAGTTTAGCAGAAAGTAAAAAATTACTGAAAACTAAAAGGTTAAATAAATAGAACCAAGGCAGCAGCTACACAAATTTTATAATCTTGAGTTGTGAATCCCACTTACAACTTTCAACAAATTCATTCGTAATAATGGTGAACTTAAATTTTTGGAAAACAATTTGTTTTAACAACTTGTGTTGACTTATAATTTATATAATTAAAATTGTATATATATTTTTTTTAGCTTTATTATCTTCACAATATAAACTAACAATAAGTATTCAAATCTTAATACTAAATACAAAAATAATTCCAGCCAATGCTAGACAGAAAGTTTTATTTTGCGCCAAATATATATCGGCACTTCCTTATGGAAAAGCAAATCGATATAATGCTGATTGCTGAAACTCACTTGACAAGCAACAGTTATTTCAAAATTAATGGTTACACACTATATGATACTAAAAATCCCCGTGACAGGTCTTGCGGAGGCTCGGCAATTTTGATAAAATTTAGAATTAAACACTATTTGCTAAACGTGAGAAGTTTCTCCAAGTAACAAACATGTGTATTGAATATTTTCATGATAAAATTGTTATTTCCTCGATTTATTTCCCATCCCGGTTTTCAGTAACAGAAAATCAATGTTCACAATTTTTCTAAGCACTAAGGCCTCGATTTTTAGCGGCTGGCGACTATAACGCTAAACACACTTTTTTGGGATCACATTTAATTTCCCCGAAAGGCTGTGTGCTTTTTGAGAAAGTTTCCAAAATGGGCCACTTATTGGCCGTCAGACCGACGAAAGATCCCAGATGTTATAGATTTTGGAGTTGCGAAAAATTTTCCTCTAGAGTGGATGCAAGTGGAGCCTTCATTAGATGTGTCATCAGATCACTCACCCACTATAATCTCTGTTTCGTTTCCCCAAGAATAGGCTCCCCGTTGACCGTCAATGGAGTTAATTAGCTAAAATACAAACAATTTTTGAGTACACATTGTACTGGAAACGCCTGAGGATATTGATGTGGCAATTAACGATTTTTCTGGCCGTACATCATGCTACCGCTAGTCATATAAGATCCAGATATTAGTACAATAGAACTTATTCGTCTGAAATTGAGCAACTTCTGTCAGTAAAAAGAAGAGTTAAAAGAGAGTGGCAACTTCGCAGGTCTCCCCAGCTTAAAACTAGACTACGGCAATGCATAACTTAGTAACTCAGCAAAGGAATCCGCTGCTTTTAATTTCAACTGAGTGACTTTCGCATCAATGTGAGACTTCCACGTCAGCCTACGGTCGAGGTGAATATCAAGGTAAGTCAAGTACCTTGATATTCACCATTGTGCTGCGGAATAGGTGAATTGTTAATTTGGATAGCCGAACATGTTTGTTTACGCAGTGTAAATGTGACGTGAGTACATTTTTGTTCATTAACTTTGACCATTTCTCTAATACTGAAATATACCTCCGCAAATTTCGCGAATCTAATCGATGGCTTTCATGGGCGCTGCAGAATGCTGTGTCATCTGCAGAAGCTGAAGTGTGAATACCAGATCTGGTTGCATGTCAGAGGCGCAAATTCAATATAATGTGCATCATAGAATGTTACCTTTGGGGAACTCCTGCATCGATTGATTGAGTTGGGCTTATGAAATCGCCGCCTCTGATAAAAAATTTTCGGCCGCATAAGTAGCTTTCCAGAAACAAGTTCCACTTTGTTTTGTGCATTAAACTGGCATGCCACATTTTATCAAAAGCTTGGGAAACATCAATGAATAAAGCTGAGCAATACTTCTTGTCCCCAAAAGTCTTTCTTATGACATATACTAGTCTATGTGTGCTATGTTTAGCCTGATCGTGAGATAACAACGAAATTTGTATGGCCCGAATTGGAGAATATGGATGTGGACGATATGTGGCAGGACGGTGCCACTTGCCACAAAACTAACCAAACAATGGCTATTTTGCCGTGTTACCTCGTGTGCGGGCGATGTCAATTGGCCGCCAAAATTAATGTGATTTGACACCGTTGGACATTTTGCTTAGTGTTTCATTCAAAATCAACATTGGCTCTTAATTATTAGTAACCTGAAGTAAAACCAGATATAATATTCTTTAATATCATATACAATGTATTGTACTGGAATTAGGAAAATATTGTGGGTTATAAGGAGGAGTAAAGCGGGAGCAGTATTTGCGAAAGTTTGAATTGAATATGATTTCTTCCTAACAATCTACATTTTTGTACAATATTTTGTACAATGTCAAATAGGTCTGTAAAACGGCGTGCTTTCAAATCACGAACCGTCTTGAAAGTACGCAGACAATTTGAAGCTGTTCTGCAAATCAAGTGATTTTACGGTTTTCTCTAGGATAAAGCATTTTTTGTTGAACGACGCATGCGAGGACTATCTTCAAGCAACTAATATCTGTGTGGAAAATTTTCATTACAAATTGGTTATTTCATCGATTTATTCGCCGCCTCGATTTTCAGTGACGGAATCACAATATTCAAGTTTTTTCAACTCATTAGGACCTCGTTTTATAGCAGCTGGAGATTACAACGCAAAACACACTTTTTGGGGCTCACGTTTAATCACACCGAAGGGTCGAGTGCTTTTTGATACAATTTCTAAAATGGGCTTAGACGTAATATCAAGCGGACATCCCACTTACTGGCCGACTGACCGGCGAAAGATTCCTGATGTGATTGATTTTGGAGTGGTAAAGGGGATCCCAGTAGAATGGATGCAAGCTGAGCCTTCGTTAGACTTGTCATCGGATCATTCACCAACTATTATTTCAGTTCGTTTTCCCCAGGAGACTTGGTCCCCGATTAACAATTTGCATAGGACTGTCACCCGAGTGAATTGGCTGAAATATAAAAAATTTTTGAGTACCCATTGCACTGAGAATATTGTTTTAAGAACACCTGAAGATATTAATGCGTCACTAAGCAACTTTAGCGAAAACCTTAAACAAGCCGCTGCACTTGGTTCTAGCGTTTATTTAACACGCAGAAACCTTCAAAATAGAACATATTCTTCAGAAATCGAGCAACTTGTGTTAGAAAAAAGAAGAGTTCGACGAGAGTGGCAACTTCGCAGATCTCCGCAACTAAACACAAGGCTACGTGAGTGCACAAGTCAGTTAAGAAATTTGCTTGCAACCCAAAAAACGGCTTCTCTACAAACGTATCTAGAAAGTCTGGATGGTACTCCTCAGTGCGACTATTCTTTATGGCGGGCGACTAAAGGTTTAAAAAGGCCAGTTAGAGGTAAGCCGCCCTTGCGAGAACCGTCTGGTGACTGGGCTAGAGATGACTCGGAAAAGGGTAATTTATTTGTTAACCATTTGAAAAACGTTTTTACCACAAATAGGTCTGACAATGCAAATGAGTTGCCACCTATCGTTAGTAGACCTCCTGTGCCTTTAAGATTAAATTTCCAAGAAATTGAAAATGCTATTGGCAATCTAAACCTTAAAAAAGCTCCAGGTATGGATAAAATCAGCAACAAAATGCTCGTAGAGCTGCCTCGTGTACCTAAAAGAATTGTTCTTTTTATTTTTAATGCTATTTTACGGCTTGAGTATTACCCTGCAGAGTGGAAGGTGTCCATGATAACAATGGTTCCTAAGCCAGGGAAGGATCACACGAAAGTAGAATCATACCGTCCAATAAGTCTACTGACAACAATTTCAAATTTTTGGAAAAATTGCTAAAGGCGAAGTTGGATCCAATGCTTAATAAGGTTGAATGTATTCCCAATCACCAATTTGGTTTTAGAGCGAAACATGGCACCATTGAGCAAACACACAGGTTAGTTAACATCATAAGAAAGGCATTTGAAAATAAAAAATATTGCTCTGCTATATTCATCGACGTCTCACAGGCTTTTGATAAAGTGTGGCACGATGGACTAATGCATAAAATAAAGTTTAACTTACCTGCAAACATACATAACCTTTTGAAAAGCTATTTATATTGTCGCCAATTTATAATAAAAGAAGGCGATTTCATAAGCCCCGCCCAGCCTATTGAAGCTGGAGTTCCCCAAGGCAGCATATTAGGGCCTATCTTATATTTGATCTACGCATCTGACATGCCGACAAGCACCAACATTCACACTTCAACATTTGCAGATGATACAGCATTCCTTAGCATACATAGTAACCACCAGCAAGCATCAATAAACTTACAGGAACATATCGACAAACTAGAGAAATGGCTCAAGCTTTGGAAAATCAAGGTTAATGAACAAAAGTGTGCCCATGTTACATTCGCACTGCGTCTAGGAACATGCTCACCCATTACTATTAACAATAAAGTAATACCTCAACACAGTGAAGTCAAATACCTCGGTATTCATCTTGACCGTAGACTAGCATGGAAGACGCACATCGAGGCAAAAGTAACGCAAATGAAATTGAAAGCAGTGCAAATTAACTGGCTAATAGACAGAAATTCGACTTTGAAGCTTGATTGTAAACTTTTGCTGTACAACGCGATTCTAAAGCCAATATGGTGCGATGGGATTCAATTATGGGGCACAGCCTCTGCATCTAACATTGAAAAAATTCAAAGAAGTCAAAATAGAATTCTCCGTAGAATTACAAATGCTCCATGGTACGTTAAAAACTCACGAATCCACGCAGATCTGAACGTACCTTTTGTGAAATCTGAATTTGTGAAGTACGCGACAAGGTATATTAACAAACTTGAAATCCATCCAAATCCACTTGCAGTTAATATCCTTAACTTTGGTGGTCATACCCGTCTGAGAAGGAGGGATACTTTGGCAACCGTTAGAGCTCTAAACAGATGACTGAATTCTGAAATAATATTCGCATAAAAATAAATTTTTGTCCAGCACTGGCAGGACTTTGATTAAAATTTTTTTTAGTATTAAGATTTGAATACTTATTGTCATTACATTTTTTTATGTAGATTCAATAAATAAAATAATAAAGTTAAAAAAAAAAAAAAATTTTACGGTTTTCGAAGTGCTTGTAACTTTTCGAAAGCACGAGAAAACAGCTGTTTATTTACATTTTTGCTTTGTTATTCTTAACTACTTAACTTTTCTATTCTTAACTACAATATAAAATGAAAATTAAGTAAAAAAAAAAAAAAATAAACCAGCTGACTGCTAAAAAGAAAATGTAATCACGACCATTGGTAAACGAAACAAAACAATATCTCACAAAACAAGAAGTGTCTATAATTTTATTAATATTTATTTTTCTGTGTGAATAAAACTTAATATTATTACAAAAATGAACAAACAACACATCATTTTAAATAAATAAAAATAGTTTAATTAAATTTGTAATGAAAGAGAAAATAGCCAAGTGATATAAAAAGGCCAACCATTTGGTCAGCCAAAAATCACGTGATTTCAATATTTGAAATCACTTTAAAAAAAAGTGGTTTCCTGAACAGCCCTGATAGCTTTCAACTTCAATATACAGGGTGTTTTTGTAGTTTAAATCATAAAAAACGAAAAAATACATTTTTAGTATCGAAAGATCAGGCTTTAGTGGACAGAAAATATTAAGAAATTATTGTTTATATACGATTTCAGCCATGGTTCTGTAATAGTTACAACTTTTCACAAACTTTTCGCAGCATTTGCGGATATATTTCTCCAAAAACTAATTGAACTCGTATTCTACAAGTACTTTCAGTAGGTTGTAGACGCTTGTCTACTGTCGTGAACGTGCGTAAAGAGTTACATGCAATTGTTTTTATTTTCTCCTCAATAATTCCTTCATACTTTATGATAAGGTCGCACGTTTCAAAGATACAGATTAATTACCTTTTTTTTGGTCCCACTGTGCAGCATTCAATATTGGAGTCAAATTCGCCATCAACAATTTTTCGAACACTTTTTAAACTGTTGGTAGTAGAATTGTTGGCTTATATGAATCTTTTTTAGTGGCATCCTTCCCTGGCTTGTGTATCATAGTAATCATAGACACCTTTACAAGATAATACTAAAGACGTAAAAGAGTGTTAAAAAAGGAGAAGAATTCTTCTAGCTACATGAGGTAACTGCTCAAGCATTTTACCGGTAACTTGATCAACATCTGAAGCTTTTCTGGGATTTATATTATTCAATGGCAATATTAAATTTTCTAGTTACATGACTGGTCTGCTGATTAAAGGCCGGGACACATAGAATACGTCGTACTTGGTCCGACTCCTTTTTCAACTGATAGGAACTTATACGAAGTATGAAGCTGGCACAATCAGTACTTTGTTAACGGCTATAAAATCAGCTGCATTTTTTACTTTAATTTGGTTAAAATCTTTGGACTTATTTTTCAGACATAGCACAAAAAATTTAGCACAATTTGTTTTTATTTTATTTTGGAACGAAAAAATGGATCAAAATATACAAAAAAAAAGAAATTTGAACTGATACTTGTCAAAGTTGTTAATGTATGGTAAAAGATAAAAGTTGCTCAATTTTATTATTTTGCGTTGATGGAGAAGTACGGAGTGTGACAAAGCTCATAAGACTACATGTATTTCAACTTAGTTGTCAGTTGAAAAAGGCAACGTATAACGTACGACGGATTCTATGTGCTCCGGCCTTAAAAGTTAAACGTCGGTCTAGAAAAATCCCAAACGGAATGGTGAAAAAAGAAATAGTGGGAATTTTAACAAAAACTTTTCTAATAATATTTTTTAAACATAAAACCCCGACTCCTTATGTTTTTATGCGCACTTCCAAGCAAATATTTCTCAACGGCTTATTTGTTCTTCGCTTTAATTTAATTTAAATTTTTAAAGTATCAAAGAAAAGTCTTTTGTTTAAACAATTCAGCTTATTATGTGCTTTTGAAATAAAATAAATTTTAAAGTTTCATAAAATCATTTGTTTTTTATTCGAAGAAAATGGTTTATATTGTTTAGAAAAATAATTGTTTGCATTATTTTTTTTTTTTTTTTTTTTGTCGAAGCCACCCACTGTGATACTGTGACCCAAAGAGACAAGCACATCCTGCTCCAACTGTTTTCTTTAACTTCCCATGTGTCTTTTTTTTTAAGAAAATAAAAAATTTTTAATGAAATTGCAATTGGTATGGGTTTTCATGTTTTCACTTAGTGGGATTAAACACTTCATTTTCATTTTCCACTTATTTTAAAAGCTTTTCTTTTTGTGTACTCTGGGAAACGCACTTGTCGTTTATTCTACTGTTGATGTGCTTTTATAGCCAAAGTGATGAATAGAACCAATTTTTAAAGTCTTGTGATATTTTAAAGAAAGACAAAGATGTGCTACTTGATTGTGTTTTTTAATATGTACTTATATTATTTTTTGTTTGCTTTCGATACGATCTTAATTTAAGAAAAGATTTTTAGAAATTTGTTTGATACAAATATAGGGTGTTTATTTTTTAATGTAGGAATAAAGCTCTCGCAATATTCGTTTAAGATACATTTTGTCAGCTGTTATTATACACAAAAATGACTGATAGCTGTCGAAGTTCTCAACGTACCACACACATACATAAACTTAATATACAGCCATAAGAGAAAAATGTAATCGTACATGTTCTTTTTTACCTTACACGAACACGTGCATAATGTAAAGCTACACGCGCACTTGGCTACCGTACATGTACACTATTTTCGCTTACATACACGTTCTTAAAGTGTTGCTACAATCCTAACTTCTCATGTTGGTGTACGCAACTAAATATTACAACAAAACAACGTACATGCTTGTGATCGGTATTAAACAAAATTTGGAGACGCACATAATTGTCACTTTTGTTTGAATGGATACGTCAATAAACAAAACTGGCGTATTTGGAGTGATGACAGTCCTCAAATGACACCTAAAAAAATTGGTTATTTGGTGCGCTTTATGGGCTGGTGGAATCATCGGTCCGAACATTTTTTAAAACGATGTTAGTCAGAACATTACATTACAATAATGATTGTGGGTTTCCTTTTTGGTTTGTACATTTGTACAACTGGTTATAGTTCAAGTTTTTTCCTTTCTTAAGAAGTATTTTTTACAATACAAACTTGCTGTAATCAATAAATTTTGATTGAAGAAGACAAAAACTATAACCCGTTGTACAGTTGTGAAAAAGATTTACATCAGTACCTGCCTTGCGGTCTTATCTGATGATGGACCAGTTCCACGGAGTGAATTATTCACGATCCACCAGCGCCCCCATGTGGCTTGCTAGGCTCATACAGGTAGCAATTTATACCATATGTTTGTAGCCATATGAGCAACTTCTTTTTGAGGAGTTCGGGCCTTCTAATCCCTCCTGTATGCAATTTCCCGGCAATCAATGGAAAACAAGGCTTAATGAGTTGGTAGGCCGAATCCCACTAAGAGCATCAGCCCTTAAGCCAACTCACCCGTCAAACATATCCACTGGTTCCTCACAGTACAGGTATCTGTTGTAAAGGCAACAGACCCTCGGGAGTTTGTTAGTATCCCGAAAAAAGCCACACACCAAATAATTATCAAGGATACTAACACTCCCTTCCTGCGTTTTAGGTTTTAACCACAGTTAGAACGTTTCAGCCAAGGTAGGCACCGCAACCATGATCAGACCGGGTCGAACCGCAAGCAGAACTACCCGCGGGCCATGCTGATCCTCGTTCTGCCAATTTATATCCTTGGTAAGGGTTTCGGAAGCCAACACAACATAAGTCATGCGGCTACCTAGAGTTTTGTCTGACGCACCAAACGAGGGACACCTTCCCCTCTTTCCCCCGAAAAACATAGCGTCGAAGTTAGGAATACGCCAAGGCAAGACCTGTTCCCCGGGGAGACATTTCATTACAGTCAGATAAGCGTTCTCATGGTTTCTCGTATAACAAAAACGATTACCTGTTCCAACTACATTTACGGTCGGCTAAATGGGCCTTTACAATTAATTTACATTTAACTATGTTAATTTTTCCACATGTACCATTTGCTGAATGTTAAAGTTATTTTCAGTTGGTATTCTTACGATATTGCGAAAAATGTCTTGAGCTACCTCTTCAGGGTCTTCATAAAAATCTAAAATTTTCTGATGTATTCTTATTTCAGCATCGAAATATTGAACGTCATATGGATACGTTTTCACGTTACCGAAAAGTATCAACTTTCTTTTAATGCATTAGCTACTTTTTCTTGTGCGTATAGTGCCAATTTGCGCCTTGATGGCTGATTTGATAGAGTACTCGACCAACAGTCTCGAGGTCGCAGGCATAGTTGCCATATTTGACGATTTATCATCATTTTGACTATTTTGTATGCTGAAAATAACACTTTGACGATTTGACGATTTAAGGTCTGTTTTTGACGATTTGTAGATCACATTTTTATTGTCATATCTTTCAAGCAACTCCATGCAAACTTCCTTTTTTTAAAGTTAATTTATGTAGGAAATAAAAGTAATATTAATGGTACGTACATATGTATAAATATTATGTGATAGTTACATGTTTTAGAGTATACATATATTGTATTTGTTAGAGATGAATTTAAAATATCATATGTGAATAGCACTTAAAAAGTTATAAGCTAAAAATTGTACAAATTTGTATGTAAAAGCGTGTACTCATATTTCAAAGGGATTAAATTTGAAGATGAATTCAAAACGTTAACTTCTACAAATCCTTACAATATTATAAAAAAAGAAAGAGTTTTTTTCTAACATAATGAAAAAGCATTCTTATTTCATCGTAGAATTCGAAAAACGAGAAATTTCATACGAGTTAAAGTAACTAAGCGAAAAAATTACGTTATTATAATGAAGATATTTCGTTGTATTAATGTAAGAATTTCATTATAGCTACTAAGCACTGTAGTAAATAGAATGAAAAAGGTTCATTAAATAAACGTAAGACTTTCGTAACAGAAACGAAATAATGTGGTTAAAATAATGAACAAATTTCGTTATATAAATGTAAGACTTTCATTATTTCAATGACACAATTTCATTATATGTATTATCTTTTGCGTTCAAAAGACGTATTTTTTCGTTAATAGAATGAACCTTTTATCATAGCATTAACGAACAAATTTCGTTGTATTTACGATTGTTTCTACCTTAACGAAACAATTTTCATAACCCGAATGAAGCTTCACGTTGGCCCAAAAACAATGAAAAAATCGTAGCATTTATGTAAAAAATCGTTGTATTTACGAAGGTTTTTTTTATCAGTGTAGTGCCAGTCATGGTTGCGGCTATGGCATGGCAAGTTTAGTCGAATTTATATTGTTCCCTGGTTTTTAATTTATGCGGGCTTTCATTTTTATTTTTGCTGGATTTTTATTTCATTTACCGATTTAGTTAATTGTTTTCTTAAGAGGGTGTAATAAATTTTAAGTTCCTAGATATACAAACAAATTAATAGATAATATCATACCGAAATGATTAAAAAAAACTAAAAAGTAATTACTTTGTAATGTAAATAATATTACAACGAGAAGTAAATAAATTAAAATAAGAAATTAAAAAAACAATAATTATTTATTTTCACCAGGCAGGTTTAAGCATTCAAAAAGTTTGTTCTTGCGAAGTCAAATATTTATATAGGTAAATATGTAAATATTTCCAGCAACTGTGTAAATTTGTCAAACCATTAAAATTCAATTTTTGTTTGTAAAAAAAAAAATACTCAAAGAAAGGACTTCCTTCGCTCTCTTTGTAAGCGATTAGAGAAAATGCGAAAAGAAGAATAAATAACAAAAAATTAATTGATTTTCTAAAAAAAGAAATAAAAGGTTTTCAAAGTTTTTCTTTGCTTCACATAAAAAAAACAATTATGTGTATTTATGTCCATAAGTAGATTTTTCTAAAAAAAACAGTAAAAATATTAGGTGTAAAACTTTGCTTCTGTATTCTGTTTCTATTTCTTGCACCTTACTCTTTCCTTTCATATTTATTTCATATTAGAGTTCGTAAGCACTCAAAACCAATCGTTATTCAATAGGTGTACAACTTTGTTACCGCCTTTTTGCAATAAATAGCTACGGCGGTATGCGGTAGCCGAAATAAACAAATTGCAGATGCCAGACAAAAAGCTTAAATTTTTGTCTTAATGCTATTCTCGATTAAACATGCCAGCTTACGAGCCAAATTCTCGTCTTTGGCTGGCGGTTTTAATTTTCTGCTTTGAAGTAATCTGCAGCTGAAGCTCATCGAATGCCTTCAAATACCTATCGTGTGGCCGCTATTAGTAAAAGAGTATGCCGAGAGTGGTTTCAACAACGCTGATTTTGATGCTGAAGTCTACCACAGTAGTGAAAGAAAGAAGGTTTTCGAAGATGCAGAATTGGAGGCATTATTTGATCAAGACTCGTGCCAAATGCAACAAGAATTGGCAGGATTTTTACGAGTGACGCAGCAAGGTATTTCAAAACACCATAAAGTCATGGGAATGATTCAAGAACCAGGCAATTGGGTACCGTACGAGTTCAAGCCGAGAGAGGGTGAACGGGGTTTGCTTGCTTGTGAACATCTGGTAGCAAGGCGAAGACGGAGGGGAGTTCTGCATTGCAATGTAACTAGGTTTGAAAAATGGGTTTATTATCATAGGTAGAATCATACCGTCCAATAAGTCTACTGACAGCAATTTCAAAACTTTTCGAATAATTGCTAAAGGCGAAGTTGGATCCAATGCTTAATAAGGTTGAATGTATTCCTAGTCACCAATTTGGTTTTAGAGCGAAACATGGCACCATTGAGCAAACACACAGGTTAGTTAACGTCATAAGAAAGGCATTTGAAGATAAAAAATATTGCTCTGCCTTTTCATCGACGTCTCACAAGCTTTTGATAAAGTGTGGCACGATGGCTTAATGCATAAAATAAAGTTTAACTTACCTGCAAACATACATAACCTTCTGGAAAGCTATTTATATTGTCGCCAATTTATAGTAAAAGAAGGCGATTTCATAAGCCCCGCCCAGTCTATTGAAGCTGGAGTTCCCCAAGGCAGCATATTAGGGCCTATCTTATATTTGATCTACGCATCTGACATGCCGACAAGCACCAACATTCACACTTCAACATTTGCAGATGATACAGCATTCCTTAGCATACATAGTAACCACCAGCAAGCATCAATAAACTTACAGGAACATATCGACAAACTAGAGAAATGGCTCAAGCTTTGGAAAATCAAGGTTAATGAACAAAAGTGTGCCCATGTTACATTCGCACTGCGTCTAGGAACATGCTCACCCATTACTATTAACAATAAAGTAATACCTCAACACAGTGAAGTCAAATACCTCGGTATTCATCTTGACTGTAAACTAACATGGAAGTCGCACATCGAGGCAAAAGTAACGCAGATGAAATTGAAAGCAGTGCAAATTAACTGGCTAATAGACAGAAATTCGACCTTGAAGCTTGATTGTAAACTTTTGCTTTACAACTCGATTCTAAAGCCAATATGGTGCTATGGGATTCAGTTTTGGGGCACAGCCTCAGCATCTAACATTAAAAAAATTCAAAGAAGTCAAAATAGAATTCTCCGTAGAACTACAGATGCTCCATGGTACGTTAAAAACTCACGAATCCACGCAGATCTGAACGTATCTTTTGTGAAATCTGAATTTGTGAAGTACGCGACAAGATATATTAACAAACTTGAATTCCATCCAAATCCTCTTCCAGTTAATATTCTTAACTTTGGTGGTCATACCCGTCTGAGAAGGAGGGATACTTTGGCAACCGTTAGAGCTCTAAACAGATGACTGAATTCTGAAATAATATTCGCATAAAAATAAATTTTTGTCCAGCACTGGCAGGACTTTAATAACAATTTTTTTTTTTTAGTATTAAGAATTGAATACTTATTGTCATTACATTTCTTATGTAGATTCAATAAATAAAATAATAAAGTTACAAAAAAAAAATCGTAGGGTTATCCGTGCCGTGTTTCCACGTCGACGGCCAAACCGAACGATTCTAAGAGCATGTTCAGTATTTGGTGGAACCAGCTTGGCTTAGTGTATTATGAATTTTTAAAACGTCAGTGAAATCGCTGGAGATCGTCATAGAACGCAGTTAATGCGTGTGAGCCGAGCATTGAAAGACAAACGGCCAAAATACAATGAGGGGCATATTAAAGTGATTTTGCAGCATAACATGCTCGAGTGCAAGTTGCGAAAGTGGTCAAGACATACTTGGAAACATTGAAATGTAAAGTCCTACCCCACCCTCTATATTCTTCAGATGGTGCTCCCTCGCACTATCACTTATTTCGATCAATGTCACACGGCCTGGCTGACCAGCACTTCTTATGAAGAAGTATAAAATTGGATAATGAAAAAGATGACCAGTTTTTTTTTCAGGGCGGGACACGTACACATTTCGCGAAAAATGGGAGAAAGTAGTAGCCAGAGATGAACAATACTTTGAATCATAAATGTAAAATCAGTTTTTACAATAAAGCCTAGAATTTTGGGGGAAAAAACGGCGGAAGCAAAGTTGAACACCTGTGTGAATAAAATTTGTTTACTTTAGTATGAAAAGTGTTGGCGGAAATTGTAATATATTTTAAATACATTGTGGTGTGACGTGTGAATTAATGTTAGTGGTTGTTCCGTTAGGAGAGGATGCCGAAAAGCATATTGTATAATTGGAGTTGGGGGCATCTACTCGCAGTTATATCGTGGGTGGTTTTTCTCCCGTCAGCGCTCAATTTGCCTTCAACATTAAGGCGTTGTACGTGTTTATTTTAGAGCTATATTCTTATATTGTCTAAGCTGTTGCCTATTATTTCACTTCTTGTGTTTATTTATTAAGTCAATCACAAGCAGTATTATTTTTTTTATTTATTATTACTTTTTTGTTGATTGGACTGTCAACAAATTGTAATCATGATTGCTGAAGGTTTGGTTATTACTATGCTTATCTTCTTCAATCAAAATTTCATAGGAGCTAACCTAATAATCAGTAGACTTTGGAAATTTTTTAAAGATATTCTCAAAAATTCAACTTTATATCCCAACTCAGACCAATTGCACAATCTAAATAAATTGCACAATCTAAATAAATTATTGAGAATTTAAAAAGAAAAATGTTTTAATAACACCTGTCAAAACACAAAAACCAAGATTTTATCATTTATACACGTCTCTACCTTTCTTTGCTCCTTTCAAACAAATCAACACCCGTTGGCTGCCGATTTGTTTTCTGAAAGTATCAAAAAGCAGAGAACAAAAATGCAAACTGCTTTAACCAAAAATTATTGATCACAGCACATTTGTAAATAAGAAAAAACTTAAGAAAGGAAAAACTTGAACTAAAACCCGATGTACATATGTATGTACAATCCAAAAATTTAGTTTAAAAATTATAAAGTTCAACAAAAATTCTATAAACTAAAAATTCAAACAATTGAGTTTTATTCACTATATCAGCTTCTAACATTGATCATTTAAAAATATATGTCTTGTTACTGTAAGTTTTCGTTTATCATGACTGTCACAGTTTGCAAAAATTTCACACCCATATAATTGTGCGGGAATTAAATAAGTTTTTGAACCTTGCATTCGTATGACGATTGGGATTCAACCTATGACAGTCCACAAGTTAAGAAGCATACTCGTACTGTAGACCAGTGGTGCCCATAAGTTCTATATGGAAGAGCAAACAGCAAACATTTAAGGAAACACTACTTTTATTTAATATTTTTTATGGTAAAAGCAAAACATATTTGCAAAAACAAAATCTAACATTAAGTACACTCATAATCGCTGTCGTCGAAAGTGTTGTTGCTTTGTGCTTATGTGTGTGTGCAGTGAAGAACGACAAAAAATACATTAGACGAAGTCGTTTGTGTATTTTCCATTACTAGTATTGAGTGCAGTATGTGTGTATTAAAGAGCACAGCCCTATAGCTAACTGCTTTTACAAATCAACTGAGCATCAAGAGCATATGGCTTGCGCACTCCTGCTGTAGACTCTACATGCAATGACACTAATGTGATTTGACCACGTTAAATGATTATTAAACACCCAAGCTGGATGCTGAATGGATATTTCAAGTATGTCAAATTTTCTATTACAACTCGGAAGCAAAATAAATTTTGACTTAGAAGGATTAATACATAGACCATTTGTCTTAGCCCAATTATTTATATATTCCTTTTAGAGTTTTAAATTAAATACAAATGCTGGATTTACCTAAGCTCTTAATAGATTGTACGAACGCATTTATGCTATTCACCCATTTACAACTGGTTCAACTTGAAACCAATCTTAACTTGACGATAGTTAAAAATATATTAGGTGTACAGATTTGTTTCCGCTATTTTGCAATAAATAGCTGTACCGGTAAGTGGTAATCGAAATAAATATATCGTAGATATCTCACTATAATCTTAGGTGTTTGTAAACATAACGCCATCGAAACAATAGTCGATTTGTGTCTCCATCATAAAGTTATTCTTGATTAAACATATCAGCTTACGAGATAAATTCTAGTCATTTCCTTCTTGAACTAGTACTCAGGGGATGACCCCTACATATGCAGTGCATTGCACCAGAACTAGGAAAATAGATTGAGAGGAGGGGGAAAGAGGGTGTAGTGTTTTTGAACATATGACTTGAACTTTCCAACACTATAACAGACAGGAAACACGTCTGCAGGCAACTTGTTCCATAGACGAAGTGTACGGCTGAAAAACGAATTCTCTCTGTAATGCGTAGTACGACTCCCCGGGCAAGCGATCACAAATGAATGAGCTCTGGAAGATAAACGCGTGCTACGCAAAAATGTGCGAGTCTCGGGAACAAGATCCCTAATTGCGTCAGAGCAAAATCCATTGTAGTAACGATAGAACAGAGTAACGCACCCCACACTGTGTCGATGCTCCAGTGAGTCAATAGAGTTGGATACCCTACTGTCACCGATAAGTTTCTTCACCCTCTCCTGTACACGGTCGAGTAACCCCGAAATAGACTTTGAGGCACCGTGCCAAACATGAGAGTTGTATTCCATTTTCGATCGGATATAAGTGGTATAAATATTGAGGAGAAAGGATGGAGTGAAGTACATCTTCCGTACTTTCAAAAACCTGAGGCACTTGAATGCTTCTTTAGAGACATGAAAAATGTATTCTGTCCAGCGAACGTCACAGTGTATCTTTATTCCAAGAACATCAAGAGCATCCGGCTCCTCAATATTTATACCATCCATGAGTACAGATGAAGCAGTATTTGTGGCCGTTTGTTTGTGTGTTAATAAGCTACATTGGGTTTTACGAGCGTTGAAGGCGACACTGTTTTTGCAACCCCATTCGGTGATTAATAGAAGATCACTATTCAGTGAATCGTTCATATTTAGCCTGTTGGCAGCGATCTCCAAAGAATGGGCCTGCGGGAGGTTTTAAATTTCTGATTTAATATGTAGAAATCTGCGGCTGTGCCTTATCGAACGCTCTTCCACACCTATGGTGAGGCCGCTATTAGTGAAAGAAGCCGCCGAGAGTGGTTCCAACGCTTCAAGAACGGTGATTTGACGTCGAAGACCAGCATGGTTGTCGCTTTCGCAGATACAAAATTGGAGGCATTCCTTGATCCATAATGGTGTAAAACACAACAATAATACTTTGAATCATGTACTATGAATCATAAATGTATAACGAATTAAGTCTCGATTTTAGGAAAAACGGCGGAAGCAAAGTAGTACACCTATTGATAATAACAGATACTAAAACTTAAGTTGTTTCTAAAAAACCCGATTTTAGCGTTTAACTATAATTATGAACAATTATGTACATACTTAAAAATATTCATTCGTCTTAATTTGGTACACGAAGTCGTCACTGATTTACATAATCTCTCATATTATGCAATTTAGACATCTGCATACAACACATTAATGATTTTAATAACTTTAAAACCATTTTTATTTCATTTTTTTAGCTCACTCACCCCGTGACCTTTTTTTGGTAGAATCACTTAAATCGTTTTTAAGCCAACTTGTGAAAAAATCTTTAGTCATCACATGAAAACTTCACGTTAGTCATTCATAACGACAAAATAAATATACGAACTCAAGTCTTTTTTTGTGTTTCGATCGGTTTGCTGATTTTTTATATTTATTTTTTGAATACTAATCGCTTTTAAATGTTTCTTTAAACCAAAAAAGGCTTTCGAATAAAAGCGAGAGTTTTAAACTGAACTTGAAATACATAAAAATTTAAATTTAACATACAACCAGTTTTATATAAAAAGATATACACGAATGATAAAGGCAGCTTTAGTGCTTGTTTAGATATTTTTAATTTGCGTTTTTTTTTAATTTAATTTATGTGAATAATAAAAACATCAAATAAGTACTGATTATATAAACATAATTACGGTATTCAAAGGGTGGTCATAAAGTCATAAGACTTAAAACAATAACATGAAAAAATATGACTGTTGTAAATATTCTGTCCTGGTCTAGTCTGCTATTTTGAAATCGTGTCAGCTGAGATTTTATGGTTTAATTATAACAAAACAACAAATACATTAAAATAATTACTATCAATTTATGACTTTCTGCGTCGAAGTACAACAGCAAGGTGTTTATGATGTCCTATTTTATTAGCACATTATGCTTCATCTGACAACGTTTGAGTCCTACAAATATGTCCACAAATTATTTATTCAAAACATCAACTTGTTTGACTGACAACTCTTTTGATAACAGGTTATCCAATTTTCGGCTTTAAATGTTAAGTAAATCGTAAATTAATTAAACCATAAAGCTGTGATTCAGATAAAATTTTTACTTCATTATAACGGCTGGATCTTGCCAGTATGTACGAAATACAATGTCATTTAAATGACCGCCTGTAGTTTGGTTGTAGCCATCGATTCTTTTTATTTCGAGTGGTATCCTGGCGATAACTTGACAATTGCTTTACTGCAGAGTGTTCGCCGGAAGATGTACTAGTACTACTTTGTTTGTCTCCATTGTAAACGATGTGGCACCGTCTTGTTGCTACCACACGCTAATCACGCCCAAAGTATGCAGTAGTGACATTAAAAAGTTTCAATCCTATCACAATATCGCTCCTCTTCACAATTACTGCTACGCCGTTTTCATTTTCAATGAAGCAACATCTAATGATTCCTCCTGACCAAATTGCACATCAGATTGTCACTTTTAATGGTTGCAAAAGTGACTGTTGAATAATTTGAGGAGTTTCCATCCATTCATCCAGAACCGACTATTCTGTTTGTTCACATATCCATTTAATTGAAAATGTGCCTCGTCACTTATAAGGAGTTTTCATGAAAATCGGGATTGTCATTGGCGAGTTGTAACATTCTATTGGCATATGTAAATAGTCTGTGGAGGTGGCTCTTATGTTAACTGAAACCTAAATGGAAACAAATGCAAATCCTTGTGGAAAATTGTGTCCAAAGTTGTTCTTTGAAGACCAATCTCTAGAGCACGGCATTGAATTAAGGTGGATGGATAGTTTTGGAAACTTTCTTAAGCAGTAGTAATGATTCCCGCCGATCTAGCAGTACGTTGTCGTCCATGTTTGGCCTATCATCTACAGACCCTCTTTTTTCGAAATCATTCACTGCATTCTGCATTCTCATCGTCATAGTAATCGATAAAGGCACGTGTACATGATAATACAAGATATTTATTATTATTGTGGGAGCAAAATGTTACGTAATTCTCATCGTACTTAAAAAAAAGCAAACAAAAAAATGTTGTAAGTAATTTTCTTTTGTACATTTGTAGTAATAAGTAAAATCAAAGTATTGTTACGTTTTTGCCTCTAAAAACGCTTTTGCGGATTCTTCAATTGTAAATGAAATAATGACACTCATACTTGTTCGTTATACAGTACTTAAATAGTTCACAACTTCATTTGCACTTGATACCACTGTGTACTAAAACACTAGACTTACTTTCTGACTGTCATGTACAAAGTTTAAAAATAAACTCACTCGTTGTCACCGACCTGCCTGCTATTTGTACTTCATTATCATCTTCTACAATCATCAATATCATTCTGTTCATGCATAATTCTAGACTCAAGTGTACAAATATAATTCTTACGCATATACACATTCATACATATGCTTGTGAACAATAAGCAAGTCACAACAACAAACAATAATAAAACGAATACCAAGAATATTTGTAGTTGATTTACTTGAAGTTTTTGTACTTTAAATCATGTATGTTTGTTTATTTGTGTATTATGCTTTCAGTTTTATTCTGTTTGTGTGAATGTGTTGTACATTTATAGCAAACAGATCAACAGCTGCACACTGGGTTAGAAGTGGCAAAATATCTTAACAGTGAAAGCCTGATAAAATTGCTGATGGTTGGAATTCTACAACATTTACGAAAACAACATTAAATTTTCTTGAAATGCAATTGTTTGGTTTTGTAAATCTTGCACCACCTTGTATATACATATATTCAAAATGCTGCCAATGTAAATTTAAAAATACAACGCTGATGTGATGAGAACACCGAGTTTGCTGAAATAGTTTAGAAAATAAAGATTAAGCATCGCCTGTCAATTTTTGCATTTGGGTTTCTCGCCTAATGAATACATTTTGTTTTTATAGGATAAGATTTTTTTCACCCTACACATATTTTTGACATATCTAAATATTTGCATTACCATGTAAAGGGGCCTTAATCGATTAAAACGCATTAGTTTATCAAATATTTCTCCATAATAAATTTGCAGCGTATCTACTTCACTACAGTCAAATATAAATTGTCAAGACTAATGTTTACCAAAATGACGGCAAAACAAAGTAAGGTATATTATTACCCGGCTTATATACAATACAAGTGAATTGCGTGGCTTAAAAAAAATTTAACGACGTCAAAGCACATGAATCTGGTAGGTTAGTGAGAATAAATTTACATACTCCTATGCGAATTTATCCTCACTACCCCATCCCAAAAAACCTAGTTTGAAGAATATATATATGCAGCCATAGCGCTTTAAATGTAGGGATGAAACGGTACCACTAGGGTATCGATACTTATACTCGATACCGTATCGATTGCAAAGTATCTATACCCACTCGGTATTGAAGAAAAAGCATCGATACATACTTGTATTGGTCGATTTCTTTATACGATAGCGGCAAAAATCGAGCCAAAAACCAAAATCTTCGTTATGAACTTGATCTTCTGATCTACTGACTGAAATTGAAGTGTCTTAATTAGGATCACGGAAGCGAAGATTTCTAGAATTCTGGAATTGTATCATAACAATTCTTTTGGTGCATGGACCAAATAGTTTGCCCTGTAACTGTGTGCCAAATTAGTGGAGGAAGAAAAGCTTTGCAGCTTCAATGTAAAACAATTTATCATTGGTATAATCTTCGATAACATCACATAGTTCTGGCCTGAAGATTCTTTAGTGACAAATTCACATGGCTTTAGTAACTAGACTATTTGTTTTATTATCTCAAGATCGTGACCGAAATTTTATAGTCTTTATTTATATTTTGTAGGTGCCATTTGGATGCACGGATTTATTTTATAAAAACTTTGAAAACAAACAAAATTATGGTAACTCTGTTTTCTTGCTTGTCAATGTTCCATACCACACGAGAATAATTGTTCTGACAGCTTGCAGGCGAATGGGATGAAGGAAGTGATATTTTGTCGGCATAATTTTTTCAACCAGCTTTATAGCCGCACAAGCAGCATAAAACCAGTAGAAACCAAATGAATAAAAACACTACTACATACAAAATGCCGTGTATATGTATACATGTTACAACAGATAAATTAACCTCGTTTGTGATGAAAAGAACAAAAATTGTTCGAACTAAAAATTGTTTTCGTGTGTTCTAGCATAATAAAAAAAGAGTATTTCTAATAGACACCGATATTTTGACCGATGCCTACTTGGTACTCAATAGTAAAGAATCGATACCAAAAATATCGAGTATTTACTTGTATTAACTCGGTTCGTTTTATCCCTATTTAAATGTTGTCAGCAAAACAATATTGAATTCAATTAATCCGGTAATATGCAATACACAATAGCAAAAGCATTTATTTATTTATTTATTTATTCCATTTTAATACAAGTGGCCTATTGGCCAATACAGAATTTGAATTAAATATGGTGGCATGTCATAACGTCCAGTGACATAAAGTCCATGGACGTTAATACACTTTTGAAAGTGACATATTGTCCATCACGGAGGTGTCGTAACGTCCGTGGACACTATGACACTTTGCGGAGTGTCATAACGTCCATAACTTAAGTAATAATAAAAAATTTGTATAAGTTGAAAATTTTGATTTTAATACCTTTATCATAACTATATACGAGTATATGAACGTATAGGTACACAAAGAGAAAAACTAAGTTCTTTAATTTATTATTTAATTTGTCAGCGAATGATAATGCATTTCTCGCTAAATTGTGGACACATCGTTGTCAAACTGTGAACATACCGCCGTCAAATTGCGAATAGATGGCACAAAAATACCGGTATTAAAATGAGAATGTCTTGTTGTCAAGATGAGATCGATTTGATCAATTAAGAACGAATGTTGTCAAAACGACAACACCTTTTATCACCTGATATGATTTGTTTATAAAGTTTTTGGTTTTGATAGTCTATTACTTTGCATTGGCGCCGATTTTTCCATCATATTTTCTTTATGAGTGATCAACCAATGCAAAGTAATAAAGAGTATCAAAACCAAAAACTTGTTCAGCAATTGGACACTAGACATACATACTTTTTTTAGTATCTGAGGTTTTTAATATTATTATCAATACATAAAATAATTTTCTTTCATTTAATTGCTTATCAGATAAATCAAATTGCTTGTCTTTATATTATTATAATTCCCTTTATATTCATAGTTCCTTTATAAGTAATCAATCAATGCAAAGTAATAAAGACTATTAAATAAAATATAAAAAAAAGATATTGGAGAAGAAAGCGATTCAGAAACAAAAGATATCGAAGAAAATGTCAATAGTCAGGTGACAGAAATCTTAAAATGCGTTACATGCTTGGCAGGTATTTTACAATTTGTTCTCCTGGTTTTCGAAATTTGGACACTAAATCTAAGAAACGTAATTCAACTTTGCTTTTACTATAGAAACATTTTTGAACGTGATATACTCCTAAATATATCTCAATAAGCGATTATTCATTTTGATAATAAAGTACTTTTTACTTCTGTGAAAACTCATTTATATAAAAAAAAAACACAAATTTTGGTTTAATTTTTCAAGGGAATATTAATTCGTAGATTTAAAGAAAATATAAACAAATTCTGTATTAAAATAATTACTTCTTTAATCAAAAATAGTGAAAGTGTTAATTTCTTTTAAGCAATATAAGTAAGAGTTATACATCAAAGTTTTGCCAACGAAAATGTGGGCCACTGGACACATTATCACTGAAATATACGGTTATCTTCATATACAAATTCTTTTCTAATTATGGACCTTATGACAGTTTTAAAAATGACATAATGTCCATTTGCAAAGTGTCACTATGCCCATGGACACTATGATATTTTCAAAAGTGTCTTAACGTCCATGGACCTTATGACACTTTTAAGTGTGTCATAACGTCCATGGACATTACGACACTGGACTTTATGACATGCCGCCTTAAATATACTATAAAATAGAGCGAAATTCATTTGTGTACACTTATATAGATGCATATAAAAAGGAAGAAAAACTCGATAAAAGAGATCCTAAAAATAACATTTCCCTACCATCCTACTCAATCAGCACACGCAACCAATATTGAAAGAGAGGAAAAAAAAGAAGACAAGAGAAAAAAACAAACAAAAACTAAGGAAACCCTTAAATAATTAGTGACCATTGTTGGTCAGATATTGTAAAAGGTGCCGTTTAAAAGTAGTCAATGACATTGAAAAAGATCTCAAATTTTTGGGCAAATAATTCCACAGGCGCGCTGACCGAACCACAAATGAATGTTCGTAGGTACTGTTATATATACGTGGAATAAAAATCTGGGGATTTCTAATGGACCTGCTAAACGAAATCATTTGTGCGACTACCATCGGCCTTTGAAATTTTACAATTTTATAAAGATATATGAGCAACCGAAATTTGAGATAACATCAAACGACAACTTCAAAAAATTTACCAAATGACCGGAAACATGCGCTCTTATTCTTAAGTCCATATACAAATCTAACAACTTTATGAACAATAGATATGATCCTCCTACTATTACCAGAATTGCAGCTCGAAAAAATGTCCATGCAATAATTAAGTGTGACCAATAGATTTCTTTATGTGGAATGGTAAGTATAAATTGCTATGATACAGTCGCTATGATAAAACTGATTTTCGAGCAAACGCTATTGATGTGATTTTCAAAAGATAATTTGTCATCAATTAAAACACCCAGGCATTTCAAATGGTTTACAATATCAATACTATGTTATGTTTATTTGAAATTAAAAATATTATTTTCATAACGTGTCGCCCTTTAATAATCTAATAAAAAAGAGAAGTTAAAATAATCTTCCAGCTCTAACGAGCTTTTTAGTACAACGAATGGATCTGATTAAGTAGTTCGTTATACTGTGATTTGCCTGCATATACTTTAAGGGGTCTGAAGTAAATTGATTTTAAAGTTATAAATAAACTTCAACTACTTCTTAGTAAAATAATAATGAACTTAAGTCTGACTTTAATTATAATTGAATTGCTATCATTTAATACCAATCTTTATTCCTAGTTTTGTCATAATAACTTTTAACTCATTAATAAAGTTAAATAAGACAAAATGTATTTAATTGATTTTGCTTTTGCAAACAATATGGTATCCGTTTGTTTAATTGTTAAGAAAACGTATTAAAAAGATTTTTAAAACTGCACAAAGATTATAATAATTACCACAACAATAATAATATGATCCCTTCAAATTCTTTTGCTTTAATGCCTCTGTATTGTTTAACTCACAACGTTGTTTGATATATATGTATGTATTCATAGATGCTAGATAAATCTGGTTTAAAATCGTCAAATTCAGCGGAAAAAAACGTGAAAATAGTTTGTAATTATGACAAATCGTCAAAATTGTCATCCAGTAAAATTGATTGTTTTTGAATAAAAAGTATTTTTGATTGGGTAAAGAGTAACAAAACAAGTCATAGTTGCAGTGGCTCTGAATAACCTTAGCTCTGACCACCTACCAGTGCAAATAAATTTAAATAGTGACTTTAGCAGGTGTGGTTTAGTTATGCTGGACTATAAAAACGCAAAGATACCTTGAAAGAAATACTATTATACCTGATATTAGGGAAATAAATTCTTCTGACCTTATTGATTCGGCGATAACACGATTCAAAAAAGCCCCTTATAAAAGAGGCTATCGATTATAGGTGTACCAAAAAAGTTTCCTTCTCTTAATCAAAAACCCTTACCTCCGTACTTGAAAACTTACATACAGCAAAGAAATGCCCATCGCAGAAAATGGCAACGGTACCGTAGCCTAATTGATTTTTATAATGTAAAGATTCTAAATAAAGAAGAAGAAATGGAAAAGGTAAAAAACAGGTATTGGTCTCATTTACTGGCAACTTTAGACAAAGGGTCAGCTCCATTCTGGAATTTAACAAAAATTATAAGGAAGAAAGGCAACTCAATACCAATTCTGAAACACAATGATTCTAGGTTCACAACAAATGCAGAAAAATGTAACATCATGGTTCAAACATTTGCAATATCTGACAACTCATGTGATGTCGAAACAAACACAGAAGTCAGTAACACACTTCAATCTTTCCGATTAACCGCAACTCACATATCTGACGACATAGTAATAAACAATTCCGAAATAGTAAACATAATTAAAAAGTTGAAAACTATCGGGTGATTAAATTTCAAAGGCCGATGTTGAATGTGAACCACACCTAAACGCCAAGTTTTTTTCCGAATTTTATTTGACATTTCTCTATTTCAGACTTACTCCATTTGAACCATGGAGAGATACACAATCCAACAACGTGTTAAAGTTATCCAGACTTGTTATGAAAATGATGATAAATTTTCGAAGAAAATCATCTTCAGTGATGAGGCACATTTTCACCTCAGTGGATTCGTCAATAAACAGAATTGCCGCATTTGGGCGAATGAGAATCCAAGAGTGACTGTCGAAAAACCAATGCACCCACAAAGAGTGACTGTTTGGTGCGGTTTATGTGCTGGCGGCATCATCGGGCCGTATTTTTTCCAAAATGAGGCCGGTCAGGCAGTTACTGTGAATGGTGTTCGCTATCGTGAGATGATAACGAACTTTTTATGGCCCGAATTGGAAGATATGGATGTAGACGATATGTGGTTTCAGCAGGACGGTGCTACTTGCCACACAGCTAACGAAACAATTGCTCTTTTGCGCAACAAATTCAATGGCCGTGTTATCTCACGTAATGGCGATGTCAATTGGCCGCCAAGATCATGTGATTTGACACCGTTGGACTTTTTTCTTTGGGGTTATTTGAAAGAAAAGGTGTACGTCGATAAACCAGCAACAATTCAACAGCTAAAGGATGAGATAATTCGGCACATTAACGGCATAGAACCTCCATTATGCCTCATGGTCATCGAAAATTTGGACCATCGGATGGAGGTGTGCCGTCGTGGTCGCGGCGCCCATTTGTCCGATATTTTATTCCATACATAATTGAATAATACCAGTATATCATAATAAAATAAAATTACAATAATTTCCTAAATAGTTTGTCTTAAACTAAGTTACTTCCCTCGTGAATTTAAAATAGCAAAAGTTATTCCAATCCGAAAGCCTAATAAACCCGCAGATACTCCGTCTTCCTACCGTCCAATAAGTCTGTTGTCATCCATAGGAAAAATTTTTGAGAAAATTATAAATGATAAACTTTTGTCTTTTATTGAATCCAGAGGAATTTTTCCTATTCACCAATTCGGCTTCCGAAAAGAGCACAACACCGTCCAATCCTTAGGACGAATTAGAAAACGGATAACTAGAAATTTTGAACTTCAAAAATCAACAGCAATGATATTACTCGAGATGAAAGCTGTCTTTGATACTGTATGGCAGTAAAATCATCAAATATGAAGTACCACATATTTTAATCAAAATAGTTGAAAGCTTTCGGTTAAGCCGATTTTTCAAGGTTTTTATAGGATTATTGTGCTTCAAAAGTTTCAGTATATATCCAGGATGCCCACAGGGCTCCTGCCTTTCCCACATTTTGTACAATTTAGACACTTCAGATCTGCCCCAACTTGAAAGAAATACGGAATGCTCTAAAGGCATAAATAGTAAATGAAAAATATGTCAATGCTTTGAAAAGCAAAGATAAAATTATTAAAGTGTATTTATTTTTATTACCGTAAAAAACTGTGAGCTTAAGTTAAATTACACGGAAAATGCAATTTTTTTATTTGTTTTCTACATGGGTTACTGATATGTTTGTATGTATGCATTTTCTATCAATTCTTTTACCATACTCTCAATCTGCTATTAATAATCTGATATCATAAAATTTAAGGATTTTCGGACGCTGCTATTTAAGATATACATATGTATATTCAAATGTTGTGTTTGTTCGAATCAAAATATGAATATATATTTTACATTGATAATTTTACAATGTAGTTTGTACTCTAAAGTTCGTTACGCCCGATATAGTTTATTACGTTCTATAATATAATATCAATTTATTATATATATTTATTTAAGTGATATGAATAGTTTTTGCATAGTTGTTGACCTAATTTTTGTTTGTGACCCCTTCACTATAATGTCAAGACGGGTCATTTTAAAACGCGTGAAGAATATCATAGACTGAAATCTTTTGTCCAACAAATCAACTACAATGTAATTAGTAAGGCAAACAATTTTCAGCATAAAGAATACTCCAAGAATATTCCAAGCATTTAAATAAGAAAGAAGAACTTATGATACAAGCGCGATAAATTTTCCAATTTTTAAAACAATTGAGTTTATTCACTTTATTAACTTCCCATATTGATACAAATAAAAAAAAATTATAAACAGTTTGTTTTCTATATTTCGCAGCTGTCTATATGCCGACATCATAGGAGCTACCCTAATCAGACTAAAGACTTGGAAACCTTTGAGAGATATTCTAAAACATTCTACTTTATTTCCCAATATTATAAATAATATTATAAAGAAAAATGTTTATTATTAATTTCTTTGAATGTACTTCATTACCTTATAGTGTGGAAAATGTTGGAGTAAATTTTTTTAGTCTGAGTAGTTTCGAAGGTATTTACACTAGGCACTGATCAGTTTTAACTAATTTAATTCCAACATTTTGAATGCTGTAATAGAGATTGTTTTGGTCTTTCGTGTTGTTAAACCTCCACAAACACTACTCCCTCTTTCCTCCTTCTCACAACCTATTTTCCTAGTTCCAGTACAATGCACTATATATGTAGGGTTCATCCCCTGAGTACTGGTCCAAGATAAAAAAAAGATGCACCATGTCAGTTTTTGCAGACGATACAGCAGTATTATGTTCTGACATACTTTCAGAAGACATAATTTATAATTTGCAAAGGGATCTAGATGTGTTAGCAAAATATTTCAACAAATGGAAAATAACATTAAATGCAGATAAAACTCAGACTATATACTTTACAAGAAAAAGAAAACCTTGTTATATTCCGCAAAGAAATATAAATTTTTTAAATACGGAGGTAATGTGGGAGCAAAAAGTAAAATATTTAGGAGTTGTTCTAGATACAAAAATGAAATTTAAAGAACATATACAATATATAATAAATAAAGTAAATATTCTAATCCGCATACGCTATCCTTTCATAAGTCGAAAATCTTCTCTTAGTATCGAAAACAAAATGCTAATTTTTAAACTAATTTTCCAGGCCGTAATATTTTACGCAGCTGCCATGTGCGTTAAAGTGCTACATGTCATAAGTATTAAAAAACTTCAAGTTGCACAGAATGAGGTACTAAAACTCTTCTTTTCAACGTGCTGACTCCACGCAATTTCAAACACAGATCTTGTTGTTTGCAGGCTAAATAAACTAACCACAAATTTTTATTAGAGGTGCTCCATGTCCGAATATACCCATATTAATGATTTAATATTAGATTAGGTAGCTTGTAGATTTTTAATTATTTTAGTTGTTTTTATCTTCAAATAGGTTTTTTAAAATTTTTGCCTCCAATAAAAATTTATTATATGTATGTAAGTAATTTTTTTAATTACTATAAACACTAAGAAGAAAAAGTGCAAAAGTTTGATCTATTTAAATATAATTTTAAGATTAAAATGTAAATATTATTTGTTAGAATAATAAATTGAATTGAATTAATAAAAAACTACATCTACTCTATAACAAGAAATATACTCGTGCAAACATGAAGTTAATTTCACTAGTATACCAGTAGTTTTTGTGATATAAATATTTTTATATAAATTTCATTTATTAAAATGCACTATTATTAAACTTAACACTTCTATTAAATCGGGTATATCTAAGTCAAAATAACCGCAATTGCAAAGTTTTAAGTAGTCTCTAGTACAGGTATAACATTTCTTCTGAAAATGGTTTCTTCAATAATTTCTCACTATGGTTTTGTTAAGTTTCTTGTAATTGCATGCAAACTCTGACATATGCAAAAGAAGACGATGAGATTAATATTTTTGCAATAAACTTAGCCATACAACACAAAAATTAGTGAAGAATCATTTTTGGTACTTTATTCCAAATATCTAGCATTTTCATATCTCCATCGTAAAACAAATAGGAGTATTAAGTTTCTTGTCTCTCGAGTTGTACGATGTAACAAGAAAACTCTTTGATTATATCAGAAGACAATTTCTTGAAAGCTTTGAATTTATCTTCAAATTTAAGTCTCCTTAAAATATGAGCACACACATTTACATAAATAATTTGTACAATTTGTAGCTTATAATCTTTTAAGTACTATTCACATATGATCTTTTAAATACATATCCAACATATACGATATATGTATACTTCCTAATAAGTATCACATAATATTTCAGTATTACATACATATTTGAGTCGTAAAGCAGCTCTAGGCTGGGGAACAGCTCTCGCGTCATCGTAATTATTTCTTAAGTGCGGTCAGGCTTGTTGTTGTTGTTTGGCCTTCGAGAGTTTTGCGTCTCACTCTCATTGGTTAACTGTCTACCTCAACTAACTGTATTAGTTTACAGTTTATGTGAGGTATTTCGTTGTTAACCACGCGGCAACTTCCTATGCGAAGGCATAGGTCGGTACAGTTAGTCACAGCGCCTCAAAAGGAATACTGTTAATACCATCGTGGGCATAAGGTCTACGTTACTCCGCCCATGCTGTGCATCCTATACTTTGCAAATTTATTTGCAACTGTATAGTTACAAATACAAATACATACATATTTACGTGCACATACCCTTTTGTTCCAATACCAGAAATATTACTTTCACTTCTGACTCAAAAAAAGTAAGTAGTTACGTATTTAGTTGTAAAACTAAAATTGCGTAAAAGATATATATAACCGTAAAAAAAAACGTCAAAAACAGGCCTTAAATCGTTAAAGTGCTATTTTCAGCACCCAAAATCGTCAAAATGACGATAAATCGTCAAATATGGCAACCGTGTATATATTGTATTTGGGTGTTTTTGTAATGCTTACATGTGATTTCACACAATAAACATTTTTTGCTGCGAACACTTTTCTCCGAATAGAACTCTACACAATACAATTGAGTAAACGAAATCTCGCGTTGTTTTTGACAAAGCTTTAGACCAGGATTGCCCAACAACTCTATATGGAAGAGCAAACACCAATACATTTAAGGAAAAAATACTATTATTTAATATATTTTGTTTTAAAAAGCAAATTATATTTACAACAACAAAATTTACAATGATAATCGCTGTCATCAATGTTTACCAGCAAACAGTGTTGCCAACTTTTAAATTTTAAAACGCATCAAAATGGGGTAAAAAGCGTTATATCAACAATAGCGCACCGAATTTTTAAACCCCATTTTTAAAATCAAATTTTGTATTATAAAAAGTATAATATTTAAAAAGAAAAAAATTCGAACCAAATAATTTAATAGCCAGTTTACCAATCTCGACAGCCTGCTTGCGTTCGCAATCTAAGCGAAAGAAAATTGATTTGGGTTCGTCTAACTTTTTTCTATGCGAACGATGTGTCAAAACTCAATCAAAATACATAAGAATATGCGAACGAATAGTAGTGAGATAGACAAACCCAAATTGATTCGAATGTGAGTGACTGGCTTTCTTTCGCATTCATTTTCTTTCGAAATTGGTAAACTGGCTATAAAAGACCGTTGTCTTTATTTCAAATTGATTATTGCCTTAAAACAAAAAAAAAAAATAATATTCTGTGATGCGATGGCACAACTAGTCATTTCGGCTTCACTCGTACAACTCTCAGTCTCTTTGCTTTGATTCCGCTTCGTTCCTCACATATTTTTATATTAAAAAAAAAAAACACGATTATGACGCCGCCTTTTAAGTGACTATTATGCAATCAAACTGGGTCTAGTAGCACCGCTTGATGGCATGCTATCAAATTCGTTTACTAGTTAGGACTTTTAGAATTAAGATTTGAAAACTTATTGTTAGTTCTGTAAGGAAGATACAATAAATAAAAGTGTTTATTATAAAAAAACTAGTTAGAACTTGTGTTTGTCAAACTTGGCCTCTAATACAATTCTGTTACTTTTGTTAAGATAATGGTATCTTGATAATAATTATAACAATATTTTATCAAATTTATTATTCAGCAATATTATTTAATTATATTCGCTGTCGACCGATATCAGCTGTTGCTTTTACCGCCTATTATCAGGTACACAAAACTACTTACTGCTAGGGATGAAATATGTCGAAGAAATTGACTATTATCGGATCATTAAAAGTTACAGAATTGTACTACAAACCATGAAACTCTATCTATTAATAGCAATTGTAGCAAACACAGTGCAAATTTCTTTTGTGTTTTCATAGTGGAACAGTAAAAATCAGTTGCATAGAGTGGACGTCTTTAAAAGAACTTATTGAAATATACGAAAATTTTCCAGAATTGTAACAAATAAAAGATGAAGTTTACCAAAATTAATATTTGATGCAAACGGTTTGGAAAAGTTTTATAATATAGTTAATAATTTAGTAGTTTATCAATTACTGAAACAATATCTGTGTCTGCATTTATTGTAATATTTGACAAACTTGGATTGATCGTTTAATAGTAAACAACAATAAATCGATATGGTTATTTTTCTTTTGTGAATATGTATAATAGAGAAAGATTGTCTTTCTTCGTGCATATAATAAGGTGCGTTTTCCCCACTATAATTCCATGTTCTGAATGTGATCTGCAACACGACACGTAAAAATTTTAGACACTTGAACTAACTTTTATCTGACATTAAAACAAAAATTTAAGTTGAATTGAATTTGGTGCCACCGAAATTTAAAAAGTGCACCGAAAGCGCACCCACTAAAGAAGTTTCTGCACAAAAAATTCTAAAAAGCAACAAAAACGGTGCGAAACGCACCGAGTTGACAACGCTGCCAGCAAAGCATCCGAAAGTGTTGTTGCTTTGCTTTTGTGTGTGCAGTGAAGAGTGACAAAAATATATATATGTCTTATAGCCTAATTACACCAAAGCGAAACCTGCTCATTCAAGTTTTCAAGCCAAATCTAGTAGATTTTGAGAAGATTTCCCATACAAAATGAAATCTACTTTATGAGTAGATTTCGGCAAAATCTTCTGAAATCTAATCAGTACTAAGCGATGCAACTGTGATTTCTTAGAAAAAGTACTTAAAAATACTACGCTGCAACAAAAATTGCACTGGGCACAAAAAATATACACTTTAATGCTGGTGTATTCAGTCTCTGATAATATTGTATTATCAAACCAGCATGCATAAATTATTTTTGAGCAAATGAAATCTTGCTAGATGTCAAAAAACGGTGGTGTATGCGCTATTATACTACATTTACACCAACTTAAAATCTAGTAGATTGGAATTAAAATGTACAACGAAATCTATACCGTTTATACTACCATTTTTTGACACCTAGCAAGATTTAATTTTCACAAAAATAGTTTATGCATGCGGGTTTGAAAAAACAATTTTATCAGAGAGTGAATACACCAACATTAAAGTAGATATTTTTGTTGCAGCGTAGTATTTTTAAGTACTTTTTGAACAAAATCACAGTTGCATTACTAGGTACAGAGTAGATTTCAGGAGATTTCGTCGAAATCTACTCATAAAGTAGATTTCATTTTGTATGAGAAATCTTGTCAAAATCTACTAGATTTGGCATGAAATCTCGAATGAGCAGATTTCGCTTTGGTGTAAATAGACTATTATATATATTTCTTCTTATATTATAAAGTATAAGACAAAGTTGTTGGTGTATTTGGTGTATTTTTCATTGCTAGTTCTGAGTGCAGTATTTGTATACAAAAACAATTGAGTATCACGCGCTTAGAGCTTGGGCACTCCTGCTTTAGACCTTTTGAATTTGAAATGATAGTTAAGAGTCCGAACCAAGCATCACATACCCTTCGGCGGTTCAACTCTACTCACTAAGAGGGTGACGAGACTAACATAATCAGCCCAGTGCGCGCAAACTAAGGCTTCTCATGGAAGCAAATAACTTCATTCTTCTTTACGGTTGCGAGATCTAAGGCAGATGTCAACTTACGTTGGAATTTGCCATCGCAAGTTGACATCTTCAAGCAAAGAAAAAACAATAAACATTAAAACCCAAACACTTGCGTGGGATTAAAAGCAAAAGTGGCTAAAAACTTTAAAATGTGGGAAACACAAATAAATATTTAAAAATCTTTTCAAATCGTTTTAATGTCAAGTGTTGGTGTTGTGATGTTCATGTTTTGCTCGTTCAATCTGTGCGCTAATAATCATGTTAATGTTACATTTAATTAAGAGAATGACACAATTGATGTTTTTTGCTTTGATACGCCATTCGAAGTTGCTTTGAATTTATTACAAGACACTTGTATCTACTCGTACTTGAAAACATGGGACTCATACTCGTATGCACAGTTCATTGTCTTTTGTTTTTTAAATAATTATTTTTTTCTATTTTGTAAGAGCTTATTAAAAGATAATAGTGAACTCATCAGCAGCAGTTACTCCTATATTGTTAATTGTTTCTTCTTTCTTTCGTATTTGCTTTATTTATTTTTTTTGTTTTAACGTCACCCCCAAATATGTTTGTTATCATGTTAATAAAATAAAAATCTGTTAAAAATTTTCTTGTTGTTGTTGTTTTTTTTTGCTGCCAGCGTTTTTCCCCGTTTGGTTTTAAAGAGTTTATCTCTGTTGTTAACATGCCATTATTTTAAGAAAATGTTGAGTATTTATTTTATCTCTTTTTTTCAATACGATAAAAAAAATGTGACCTGCAATTAGAGGTCTTCATTATAATTAAAATAAATTTTGTGGGTTTGAGGAGGTCAATGTTTTGTTGTTGAGTGTCTTATTGCAAAGATAATAGCTCTAATTATATAAAAAGAGAAAAAACAAATTTATGTACTCTTAGTTGTGGTTTCAAGATGTACGAGACCAAGATAGTGTCATTGAATTATTTCATGTTGAATAAATTAAAATCTTGTAATTTAAATCTTTCGCACAACTTTTTTAGCAGAAAGAACAAGGACTTTATAAAATAACTTCAAGCTCTATTACTATTTAAATTGTATAAATAAGATTATATAAAGGCTTAAAAAAGTTGCATAAAATGTTGGCAGGAAATAATTAAAAAAAACAAAAACACTTTGCAATACTGTTACAGCAATATTATTATATTCATTATAAAAACTCATTTTATGTGTGCAAATAGTGCACTCTAGCATTATATATAAGGCTCATTCGCTTATTTTCAATTTGGCTTTCGGGCTAAACATAGCACCATAGAACAAACGCACAGGCTAGTAAACGTCAATAAGACAGACTTTTGAAGACAAAAAGTATTGTTCAGCTTTATTCATTGACATTTCCCAAGCACAAAATAAAGTTTATATTTGCCTGACAACACTAACAAGCTTCTGGAAAGCTACTTATGCGGCCGGAAGTTTGTTATCAGAGAAGGCGATTTTATAAGCCCCTTACAGTCAATCGAGGCAGGAGTTCCCCAAGGCAACATTCTAGGACCTACTTTATATTTGATTTACGCCTCTGACATGCCAACGACATCCGGAATCCAGATGCAGATGACACAGCATTCTGCAGCGTACATGAAAACCATCAGGTAGCTTCGCGAAATTTGCAGGAGTATATTTCAATATTAGAGATATGGTTAAAACTTTGGAAAATTAAAGTTAATGAATAAAAGTTTACTCACGTTACATTCACACTGCGTAAGCAAACATGTTCAGCTATGCAAATTAACAATTCACCTATTCCGCAGCAAAATGAAGTCAACTACCTTGGTATTCACCTCGACCGTAGGTTAACGTGGTAGTCTCACATTGATGCAAAAGTCACTCAGTTGAAATTAAAAGCAGCGCAATTAAATTGGCTTATGGGCAGAAATTCTACATTGAAATTAGATTGCAAACTTTTGTTATACAACGCAATACTAAAGCCTATATGGTGCTATGGAATTCAATTATGGGGCACCGTCTCCACTTCTAACATTGAAAAAATCCAAAGGCGACAAAATCAAATTCTTCGGACGATTATCGAATTAACTATCGTATCGAATAACATTACGATACATCTAGATTATGGCAAATGATGCATATCGGATCGTAATGTGAGCAAAATGTAATAGATTGAAGACCATATGTTCCCCAAAAGTACGAATACAAAAGATAAATTCTTTAACTTTTTTATATTATTGCAATACAATTTATTCGATATCGTATGCCATGATACCAAAATGAAAAATTTCGATAATTCTGCTCGATATCGTATGCGGTGATTTGGCCCCTGCACTTATTCGATTAAATATTGCTCTTAGAGAGCAAAAGCAATTACTGCTTCAATTTAAAGAACTGTTAGAAATTATGCAAGACGGCGGCGACGATGAGGATGAAACCCTGCATTATTAGAACAATATCAACAAGAACAACAACATGCGGAAATAATTCAATCAATTATTTCAACAGCACAATTGGTTGATATTGCGAAATATGAAATTCAGCAGTTGCGAAACAATTATGTTGCAACAACTAACATAGTAATAACTGCTGACAACACGGTATACTGACAAAACAGGCAACAACAATTAGAGCAGCAGCAGCAGCAAAATAATAAAAACCCAGCGGCGAACACTGCCTACCACATTACTTCTCTTCAATGATGTGTGCAACACTTTGTAATCAATGAATGCTAACTTACAATGTGTATGGCAGCAGTATATGGAGTTCCCAAAAATGAATTACGTTCATCGTTTATATCACATTTATATGTACGTATTTTATTTTTTAGTTGTAAATCAAACGTTCGCCGTCTTTGTCAGACTGCATTGCAAAAATTTTAATTAATAAAATTAGGTAGAAGTGCCTAGAAAACAATTTAAAAAAGGTGCAAGAAAGATAAAACATTTAGTGAAAAAATAAAAGATGCCAAAATGAAAAAAAAGAACAAATTTATTTAATGGAATATTCCCAAAAAAACTGAAGTGCGCATTAATTATGAGCTGCCGGCTTACAATGTATGCGAGATTGTATCCGAACTGCCTACTTCCGACTTACAAAGTATGCGAGACTGTGTTCGAGCTGCCTACTGGTAACTTACAATGTATGCTAGGAAGTAATGAGCTCTTGTCGGATGAACACCACACTATCCCACTTACTTTGAGTGCAGCTGGTAGGCGTTCACTCTACAAATGCGGCAATGTGTATGAAAAAGTATACTAGGTTCGTATATGAGATGGTGTGCATTACTGACTTACAAGTGTGCAGCGGATCATCGCTTCTGGAAGCGAAACTTTGGCCGCTGGGAAGAATAGTAAATGTATATAAGGTAGAAGTTAGTGAACAAGAATGGATCATGAATCATAATTAATAATCAGTGAACACCAAACAATATTACTTAAAATTAACTTTTCTCGCATTTTATTTAAATAGTAAATAAACTATAATAAATAAAGTATTACCTGCGACCCCTAAGGGACCCTCCAGGAAATACTATAATAAAAAAGTATTTCCTGTTCCTGTTTATTAAGATTTGAACAAATATGTAAATATAAATAACAACACCTTATAATCAAAATGGCAATTTTTGGGAAAAGTGTATTTAAAGACTACCAGTTCAGAGTTTTTCAAAAAGAGCTTACGAATGGATCGAATAGCTCTTGCAACTTCACTGTCATTTCCTGTAAAATACTCATATGCGCATTTGTCCTATCACCCCGAAATTCTGCAATTTTTTCATGACAAATGTCTATTAGCATACTCTCGTCAGCAGCAGACCATACGACACGAGTTATTTTTTTCTTTTTTACTATAAATAAATGTATTGTATGTATTATTATCTCTAATTATATTATTTTTAATTACATCAAAATTTATTTAAATTGTACGCTCCCTCTCAGTGTAAAAATTTTTGACACTTGCATATTTTCTAGTGATGGTATGACATTTTTAAAATTATTTTTAACCTTTTTAGTGATGACACTAAGATATTAGAAAGACGTTAAGTCCAGCAAAATGAGAAGCGAACATCTTGTAAAGATGTTGAATTTTTTTTTATGTTCAATTTTTCGATGACGCTTAACCTTAAATAATTGAGGTTCAATGCCGTTAATGTGCTGAATTAGCTAATCGTATAGCTCTGGAATCGTTGCCGGCTTATCAGTATACACTTTTTTTTTTTAAATAACCCCATTGATGTCGCGACCCCTTGAGATACCACGGCCATTGAATTTGCCGCGCAATAGATCTATTGCTTCGTTAGCTGTGTGACAAGTGGCATATTCCTGTTCAAACCCCATACCGTCCACATGCATATCTTTCAATTCGGGTCATAAAAAGGTGGTTAGTGAAGAAAATATCAAGAAAATCCTTGATATCGTTATGAATGATCGCCGAGTCAAGTAACGCGAGATTGTTGAAATGGTAAACAATTCATATGAACGTGTGTTCATCATATTGCATGAACATTTGCATATGAAAAGCTATCGGCAATATGGCTGCGGCGTTTGCTCAGTTTCGAACAAAAACGAGTTCAACAGACCACTTCACAGCGTTGTTTGGACATGACAAAGCGTAATCTTGTTGATGTTTGGCTGGATAACTGTTGACGAAATGTGGGTCCACCACTACACACCTGAAACCAAAAATCAATCGAAACAATAGGTGGAAGCTGGTGGAAGTGCTCCGAAGAAGGCGAAGGCAGTGAAAGCGGCTGACAAGGTTATGGCCACGGTGTTTTGATATGCACACGGAATATAGCTCTTCGATTACCTTGAAAAAGAATCCACAATCACAGAAAAGTATTATCGTGCAGTATTGGATCAATTGATTGATGCTATCAAGAAAAAACGACCACATTTAAAAAAGGGAAAGGTGCTCTTTCTCCAAGACAACGCACCGGTTCATACAACATTAGATACGATGCTAAAATTAGGTGAAATATACTTCGAATTGTTTGATCATCCACCTTATAGTCAAGATTTAGCTCCTAGTAACTTTTTCCTGTTTCCAAACTAGAAAAAATGGCTTGCAGGATAAGAATTTCATCTCAAACGAAGAAGTGATTACCAAAACTAACACATATTTTGAGGGGTTTCCAAAATCGTATTAGTCAGATGGCATAAAAAAGTTGGAATATCATCTTGCTAAATGTATTGAGCTAAAAGGAGACTGTGTTGAGAAATAAGTGGTTTTTGAAAAAAATATGTGTTTTTTCCTACTTAGTCTGCCCTCGTATATGATACAGTTTCTATCTTGTATTTTTAATAATCTGAAAAATATATAAACGAAAAAAATTTCAACACCACCCAATCATGACTTTTGAACTACCCTGCATAAGAATGAACCCCTGTGAACAGAATCCTTGATCCCACAAATAAGAAAATCATTGCATCCGCTTTGGATAATCTTAGCATACTTTTGAAATTTTGATTTACAGAATGTTAAGTTGTTGTGTATAACTTAATTTAATTAAATTTTCCCAATATTTTTTCTATTTTATCAATATATTGTTATATAAAATTCACATTTTCAATTCTTTCAGAATGTTATTGTGGTTGACTTTATTCAACAATTAGAATTTACTTGGAATTTCTTATGGCTTTCAAGTACAATACAATATTTAAAATCTTTTTCAAAGATGTTGTTATAAACTACAAAAGAAACAATTATTTCAAGTGCAAGAGAAAAACATAAAATTTATTTAAATTGATTTGAAAAGAATTTATGTGAAGAAAAAATTCATTAGAAATTGATAATACAAAATTACATTTCCAACGCCCTTGGGCTCCTCAAAAAGAAAATAATTTCTTTTAAAACTTATGCTCGAATATGGGGGTGTGGTAAGGGGTTGGCTTTCTGGTAATAAAATGATGAAAATTATTCAACTTCGTTATTTACCTAATTTATGAAGTTTATACATCATATCATATACTTAACATGTCAGGAGGCATGTTATTTAAGTGGAGGAGGGGCAGAAGTTCTGTTAACACATTCATATGGGAAGTCAATGGAGGCGCTGAAATCTTGAAATCGTAATCGACGGAGCTAAAGTTTAATCAGTGTAAAGAAAATGCTTTAATTATTAAAACACTGTTACAAATACAAGACCATCCAGTAACAGCTTTCGCACTCTGGCAGCTGATAACGGTCATATTGTTCAAGCTGTATCTGTCTTATTGGCTGAATTTATTCAGCCTGACAAATCACCCAAAATGGATATAATTAGTGTACTAAGAAAACACGTTTTTTTACATAAAAAAAATACCTTACTGGTATAAAAAAATACCTTAAAATTTACGATATACAGTGGTGGCCATATAATTAATACATTGTTGATAGTAAATTTATTTATTGGTTTGATAGTATATCTAAGATCGCGTTAACTAGACACCATTCATAGCGTTTTCCATCAGATTCTCACCAGAAAAATTTTAACTTATCTCACCATAAAATATTTTTCCAAAAACTTATTGGTTTCTTAATGTTTTTCTGAAAAAATCTAATGTGGACTTAAACTGTTTTTTGGAGACGAATGTTTTCTCTGTGCGATGCATTCATGTAAGCCACTTTTAATAAGCTGCAGTCGAAGAGTTCTAGATCATTTATAGATACCATATGATGACTCTAACTGAACTTTTAGCGGTTTAGAGTTTTTAAATCGGTCAGTTTTAAAGGTCTTTACGACTATTGCATCATCTCTGGCTGCGGTTTTACGTAGTTCGCAGGCCCTGGGCACATTATTTGAGTTCCCAAATTTATTAAAATGGTTCATTGCACTATAAATTTTTCCTCTAGAGCATACGAGTAATTGGGAAAATTCATTTACCGTGTTCTTGGAGCCCCTGAGGTTAATGTTTATTTTCCATTTTTCTTCGGAGCAACTTGTTATTTTTCCCATACCTAGTGGCCAATATTGCTAATATGATTTAAAATATATCTGTCAACAAATTTTCACAAAAAAATGAAATTATATATTAAAATAACTTTATTTAAATAGCAGAACTGAAAATGTTTTAATTATATGTCCACTTCAAAAACTACCCTTTCGCTAAATAATTACTTATTTTTTTTTTAAATCTGAACAAAAAATAAATCTAAAGAAATAATCAAGTGCAAAAGAAATCAAACTTATGTTTGCAGTGACAAAAGTTCCGTTGAAGAAACAACAGATACCGAAACAATGAAAGATCACATTTATGTTTTAATTACATGTCCACCACTGTATGTGTATGTTAGGGAGGGTCGATTTGGTAATCGATTATTCGATAGCTTTTGGATTTGGAAAAAGTTCCACTACAACATATAAAAAAATCATTTTCGAGGCGTCCAAATTCCGTTAATATATATTTTATTTATTTATTTGTTTAATAATATAATTATTACAATAAATACATACAGATAAGACTACTGCTGCAATGGACTTCGACTCGAACTTGAATTAATTAGTTTAGATAAGATTTCGATATTTTATTTTCGAAATGTATTTATATACAAGTTTAATGTTTTTGGCACATGGATCGTTAAGTGAATGGTGTAATGGACCCAAAGATTGAAGACCTTAAGTAATTGTAGCAAAGTCATTCATACAAAATAGGTGATACAGTTAATTAACTGTCAAAAACTCTGCACCAAGGTGTATCACTTTTTATGGGAAAACTTGCAGTGACCCATTATCAGGCCCGTAAATATACTTATTTCTCTTCTTGGGGAAGTTTTAGGATTTAATGTTCTGATGGTGGCAAGGGTATCTCTTCTCCTCAACTGAGTGTGTCCGCCAAAATTAAGTATATTGCGCACAAGAGGATCTGGGAGAAGTTCCAGTTTACTAATATACCTTGTCGTGTACTGTGAAAATTAGTCTTTTACAAGAGGAACACACAGATCCTTATGAATTCGTGAGTTTTTTACGTACCGTTCGAAGGATTTGATTTTGTCGCCTTTGAATTTTTTCAATGTTAGATGTTGAGGAGGTGCTCCATATTTGAATTCCGTATCATCATATAGGCTTTAGAATTGCGTTGTATAGCAAAAGTTTTCATTCTAATTTCTACCCGTAAGCCAATTTAGTTGCACTACTTTTAATTTCAGCTGAGTGACTAATGCACCAATGTGAGACTTTCACATTAGTCTACGGTCGAGGTAAATACTAAGGCACTTGACTTCCTGCGGAATAGATGAAATGTTAATGTGGATAGGCGTACATGTGTAAATGTAACATGAGTACATTTTTGTTCATTAACTTTACTTTTCCAAAGTTTTAACGATTTCTCTTATATTAAAATATATTTCGGAAAATTTTGTGAGGCTAATTGATAGTTTTCATGCACGCTGCAGAATGCTGTGTCATCTGTAAAAGTTGATGTGCGGATTTCCGATCTCGTGGGCATGTCTGAGGCGTAAATCATATATAAGGAGTTTATAAAGTCGCCTTTTTTATAACAAATTTCCGGCCGCATAAGTAGATTTCCAGAAGCTTGTGAGTGTTTTCAGGCAAATATAACTTTATTTTGTGCATCAACCCGTTATGCCACACTTTTCAAAAGCTTGGGAAACGTCTATGAATAAAGCTGAACAATACTTTTTATTTTCGAAAGTCTTTTTTACGTCATTTACTAGTCTATGTTCTCCGTCGTAAAGCAGCTCTGGGCTGAAGAACAGCTCTCGCGTCATCGATATTATTTCTTAAGTGCGGTCAGGCTTGTGTTTGTTGTTCGGTCTTCGAGAGTTTTGCGTCTCACTCTTACAGGTTAACGGTTAGCCTCAACTAACTGTATTGGTTTACAGTTTTTTAGAGGTTATTCATTGTTAACCACGTAGAAGCTTCCTATGTGAAGGCATAGGTCGTTATAGTTAGTCACAGCGACGCTACAAAAGTACTGTTAATACTACCTTGGGCATTATGGTCTTTGTCACCCCGCTCATGCTGTGCATCCTATACTTTGCAAATTTACTTTGCAACTGTATAGTTACTAATTAAATAATAGTCTATGTTCTATATGTTGATATGTTTAGCCCGGAAGGCGAATCAATGATCAGGGATACATCCTACATCATTCAATATTGAAGTCGACTTCGCCGTTAACAATTTTTCGGACAGTTTTGAATGAGTTTAAATCAATTAATGAGGATTCAAGGAAAAGGCTCAAATAATAAAGGCTATTTAAATTAAACCCTAATTACTCGCATTTAGTAGTTATTGTCATTTCTATTTATTAAGATAATATTGGTATGGTTCTATTATGTATGGAATGAATTATCGGCCAAATGGCCACCGATTCCACGGTGACACACCTCCATCCGATGATCCAAATTTTCGATAACGCTGAAACATAATAGAATTTCTATGCCATTATTGCGCCGAATTGTCTCATCCTTTAGCTCTGGAATTGTCTGCATTAGTTTATCGGCGTACACTTTTTCTCTCCAACAACCCCAAAAAAAGTTCAATGGTGCCAAATCGCGTGTTTTTGGTGGCCTATTTTTATCGCCACCACGAAGTCGCGGCCATTAAATTTGTCGCACAAAAGAGCCATTGTTTCGTTAGCTATATCTTCCTATTCGGGCTATATCTTCCCATTCGGGCCATAAAAAGTTCATTATCATCTCACGATAGCGAACATGGTTCATAGTAACTGTCTGACCGGCATCATTATGAAGATGCCGCCAGTCATTAAACCGCACCAAACAGTCACCTTTGCTGGGTTATCATTCGCCTAAATGCAGCAATTCTGCTTATTGACGAATCCACTGAGGTGAAAATGTGTCTCATCACTGAAGATGATTGATCATCCACTGTTGCCATTTCTTGTCACCATTCTGGCCATTGCTCAATTAAGCGTCTTTCCATGATTCTAACTGAATTAGTCTGAAGTTGAGAACTGTCAAATGAAATACGGCTTACATCTAATATCAGCCCTTAAAATTTAACCACCCGATATTTCATAAGTAAAACTAAAATATGTAAATTATTAATCAGTGAGCTTTCTTAGTTATATACATATGTACGATATTAACTAATCAGTTGTGAGTTCAGTCAAGAGGAAGGATTATATTTTTAATTATAACAATAATTGCTGTGAAACAATACCCAGCGGCTCAAGTTTCGCTTACAGAAGCGGTGATCCGATGCACACTTGTAAGACAGTAATGCACACCATCTCATATACGAACCTAGTATACTTTTTCATATACATTGCCGCATTTGTAGAGTGAACGCCTACCAACTGCACACAAAGTAAGCGAGCTAGTGTGGTGTGTCATTACTTCCTAACATACATTGTAAGTTGGCAGTAGGTAGCTCGTATACAAGCTCGTATACTTTGTAACTCGGAAGTACGCAGCTCGGATACAATCTCGCATACATTGTAAGCTGGCAGTAGGCAACTCGTACGTATTGCGCACTTCAGTTTTTTGGGAATATTCCATTAAATAAAGTTATTCTGTTTTTTGTATACTGCATTCTTTTATTTTTTCACTAAATGTTTTATCTTTCTTGTACATTTTTAAAATTGTTTTCTAGCACTTTTACCTAATTTTGTTAATTAAAATTTTTGCAACGTACGAGTAGTCTGACAAAGACGGCGAACATTTGATTTACAACTAAAAAATAAAATACATATATATAAATGTGATAAAAAAGATGAATGTAGTTTATTTTTGAGAGCTCCATATACTACTTTCATACACTTTGTAAGTTATCATTCATTGATTACAAAGTGTTGCACACATCATCGAAGAGAAGTAATGTGTTCAGTTCAAGAATTCTGCACTTGATTCAGGAGTTTTATACTTACTTTAAGACATTGTAGGATTGGTTCTCTTGAACAATCCCGTTCTCGGCATATTTTAAGTACACTCGCACTTAAATTTTTGAGTACGACTCGTACATTCTGTGTACGAGTACAACTTTTTAAACATAAGACCTAAATAAATATTTTAAATGGTAAATAAGAAAATCTTAAACATTTTTTTTGATAAATACATACTCGTACTTATTTAGATGCAGCCGGTGAAAGTTTTTTATTTTATAACGTTTATTTCCGTTTACTTGTTTCTCTTTTTTAATGCAGCATTGTTGTTTTAGAGTTACACGCTTGCTGGTCTCTTATTTCTTAAACAGCATTAAAAAAAAAACTTGTAACAAGACAAAACAAATATTACATCATAGATGTTCGCTTAAGTGCTGCCTTCAGCTGAGTGTGCGCCTCTTAGTGGGCATAAGATAACCATCATGAAGTTGCGTTTCATTGAAGTCGTGTCGTTGTTGCGTTTGATAATAATGACGACGCTGCTGTGATAAACGCTTGCGTACGCAATGCGTACAAGTCAAGTTGAAAAACCAGTTGAAACTTAAACTTATGATTTATGTGCACAAACTTTAAATGGACTACAATAATTTTTGCATTTATTTACTTTGGTTTAAAGTTATGACTACATTAAAAAGTATTTAGCAAAGTAAGAGTAACTTGCGTTTTTGTTTAAAATAGTGTAAATAAGAAAATATTATTTCCGTCTAAATGTTGGTTTGTCAGGAATACTATTTTCGTCTTTACTTTCTTTTAAGAAACTTTTTATAACTGTTTAAAATACTCACAAATAGTGGTTAAGCTTATGTTGTCAAATATTTACTCAATGTGCCCGTACCTTCAGCATCCATTGGAAATTTTAAATAAGTTATAATTATTGTAAGTACAGCTATTTTTAACTATACATTTTAAAATGTTTGTATTCGTTTAGAGATTATCTTAAAGATTAACATTTAATGAAAAATTGCTTTGTTTTAGTATATAATGTGATTGAAATTACTCGATTATAAGTTTTTAAGAATGAAGTTTTAAGCATGACTAGAGTTTTCGTAAGCAAATTATTTTTCAATTATTATACAGAGTGACGTAAAAAAACGAAGAGGTTTATTAGAACAATGTGATTATATTTTAGTTTAAGGAATGTTGTAAAGAAGATTTGAAAAACCAATGAAAACTATTCGTCGGTTCTGGCAAAAAAGTTTTTTTTTAAAGGTGAATTCACAATTCAAAAAGGTGAATTCAAAAAGTGAAAAAAATCGCTTGTGGCCAAGACAAATTCATTACTGGGTGAACTTAACAGGTGATTATTTTTTGCTTCTCGCGTTTTTTCCAATGAGACTGCCAATTTTTTTTCTTTTGTTTACAAACATTTTCGCGCCATTTTAATCTGAAAATTTTTTCGTATGATTTAGTACATTTGCAAGAAATTTGTGTGAATTTAAAATAGAAAAACTAATATACGGCCATGTCACAGAATTCACTTCCGTTCGGAAATGGAATTGAATCGATTTTTTAATTCTTCAAAAAACGAAAATGTAAAAATTTTTAGGAATGAAATCAATTCTATAAGACAATACTAGTTTCATTCTTGCAATTAGAAATAATTCATTCCGAAACGTTTTTTAGTTTTTCCTTTTTTGAAGAAGTAAAAAAAGAATTCAATTCCGTTTCCGAACGGAATTAAGCTCTGTGACATGGCTGATAATCTGTGATTTTAATTACAAATAATTATAAAAGTTTATAAAATTATAAATAGCTTGTTTTCTATGTATCCCAGCTATCTATATGTCGACATTTCATAGGAGCTACCCTAATCATCAGCAGACTTTGGAAATTTTTGAAAGATATTCTCGACACATAGAAAACAAGCTATTTATAGTTTTATATTTGTCTCAACCGGCAGAAGTCAAACAGTCGAAATTTTGCCAGAAAATAATTGCCACCACTCTGTCGGACGAAGCGTCAAGAAGATCCAACAGGTAACACACTATCAACGAATAAAACTCATCAACAGTACACTGTGCCCGCCAGGGGAACCACCACATCTGTCCCATACTACAGTCTACCACAACAGTCGCCAGCGAGTTTGCGCTAGTAAGTCGAAGGCTCATCAAATATACGTCCTCTTAACTCTTGGATGTTGGTAACTCCAATATTTCTCCTTTTGTATTAACCCCCTAGCCCTCGTGTACCTCGCACACTATTCCTGAATAAATTAAGCTAATTACGTTTTATTTTGTAAACCCGCCAAGAAATTGCTTTACGTTTTTACAGAGCAGCAAATGGACCACCAAAATAATGATTAGTCGTGTAACTGGAAGATCCCCCACTGAAAAGCCACAGACAACACTCATTGAAGAAAATGTTCGAGGCATAAAAAAAGTGTGCACGAAAATCCTACAACTTAGCAATATACGAGGGAGGATTGATATTCAAGCTGCCTAAGTAGAAAAAAAAACATTTTTTTATCAAAAACAATTTATTTCTCAACATAGCTCAATACACTTAGTAAGATGATATTCCAAATTTTTATACCATCTGAATAATACGATTTTGGGAACCGCTCCACATACGTGTTAGTTTCGGAAATTGCTTCTTCGTTTAAAATGAATCTTTCCACTACTAGCCATTTTTTATAGTTTGGAAACAGGAAACAAATCTGGACTATAAGATGGATGATCAACCAATTCTAAATGTATTTCACGTAGTTTTAGCGTCGTATCTAACGCTGTATGAACCAATGCGTTGCCTTGAAGAAAGATCACGTTTTTCAAGGCAAAGCAATAAAGGAGCGACATGACGATTTTTCGTGACACAAGCCAAATTGTTGGAAAAAACTGAAAATCATAATTTGTATAGCGACAAATAAAAAAAAAAATATGAATTGAATTTTATATACTCCTAAATTAAAGAACAAAAAAAAAAAAAAAACACAAAAATGTATATAAGCTTTCTTCCATATGCCTGCAAGTCTGACTGCCTCGGCCGATGACATAAGCCTGCTAAATTGTATTATACTCATCTGCATCTAAATCACAAATACCTTGTTTAATAGTTTTATCATTAAAATGTGTATTTTTAATTCCACGAGCTGTGAATTCCAATTCAACCCATCCCTTTTATTTACGACACACGAACACTTTTAAAACTTTATGGCTGCTTGTATCTGTCATTTGTGATTCATTTTTTTTCTTATACAAATTAATCCTTTAATGTAACACAATGTAATTTAATTCGAAAGTGCATATTTATGCAAATATTTCAATATAAAATTTTATTTTACAATTACAGAAAGAAAAACAATTTATTTGTAGGAAAAAGGTCAAGTGTAAAACGTGACTGGCAAAATAAAATGCTGGTGCGCTCATCACACATTAAATTCTTTTCATTGTTTTTCGAAAAAAGAAGAGTGAGAAAAAGAAAAAAAATAATAACTGCTTAGCACTCCTAGCCTAAAAATTATTTGAATTGTAACATTTAAAGCCCTATAATATATTTTTACAAGCAATAAAAACATTAAAGTTGTTTTATGTAACGTGACTGCCTGCGAACGTGGGTGTTACTTATTAAAGAGGCGTAAGTAAGTCGTTATTAAGTGTCTTAATTAGCCATTAAATTACGAACATAAAAGTGCTTTAGAAGGATTTTATTTTACATTTTACATTAAATGTTTGAAAAAGATGCTTTATGACACATTTGGAAAAAGGAGGGAGGAGAGACGGTTGGGCCACAGTTGTCCACATTGCAGTTCAACACAAACAAATACCTGCTGCTTTTGTAAAGAGCACTTTTTTTATAGTATTGAACGAATTATGCCGCCTTTTTCCATCTGAACATTTTTCGATTAAAAATGTTGATTAAACAACTTTTTTTGTAGTAAAGAGCAAGCAACAGTGAAAACGAAAATTTGAGGTAAATTTTAAAATGTCCTAAGGCTAATTGTCTTTATAATTATTATTTTTATTTATATATTTATATTTTATTTCACAGTGTAATTCATTACTGAGGCGAGTTGGCAAGATTTTAGTTTCCTTTAAATCAAGTGTGCCCAGCCCCATGCGCTTGATGCTCAATTGTTTTTGTAAAAGCGCTTAGCTATAGGACTGTGCTCTCTAATACACAAATGCTGTGCTCAGCACTAGCAATTGAAATACACAAACAACTTCGTCTTATAATGTAAGCATAGATGTCAGATAAATCTGGCTTAAAAACCTCAAATTCGCGGAAAAGAATCGTCAATATGATTATTGCATATCGTCAAAAATCGTCAGCTAGTTAAATTAATTATTTTTGAATAAAAGATTTATTTCTACGACGTAAAGTATATGAAATCAAGTCATGGTTGCCTTTAATAAAAAAACTACATCATTTAAAGCTATAACAACAACTTCATTAATTTTTTTGTGACATATATTTTGAAAATAAGAATTCTTTTAATAAAAGGTACTATTATTATACTAAAAACTTCTACTAGTAAATCGTACACCACAGTTGCAAAGTTTTAGATAGTTGGTCTCTTTGACTAATTTCTCACTTTGGTTTTGTTAAGTTCCACGTACCTGGATGCAAACTCACACATTTGCAGAAAGCGATAAGACTAATATTTTTGCTGTAAACTTAGTCATAGACGGATAATTTATTCCAAAAATCTAGCATTTTCAATTTTATATGAAATTGCTTGAGCATGCCGAAAATATAGCACAACAACACTACTTACCAGCCTAGTAGATGATATCAGACATAATTCTGATCACAGACTAATCTCCTTTTTTGTGAGTCTAGATTTGAGTAGAGCATTTGATTCTATAAGTCATGAGGTTGTAATGAACAAACTTTACACTTTGTTTTCTTTTTCTTTTACAGCATGTAAACTAATCAGGTCGTTTCTATTTAGACGGAAACAATTTGTGTAAAGTGGACTCATACATCAGAAATTAGAGAAGTACCTCATGGAGTTCCTCAGGGATCAGTATTGGGTCCTTTATTTTTCAATATTTATACTAAGGACATATTTGAAATTTTTTATAATATTTCGAGTCATCTATATGCAGATGATCTTCATTTACATTTTTCGTCACAACAAAATGATACTGGTAGTTTAGCAAGTAGAATTGGTTATAATTTGCGTAGAATAGAGGAATGATGCGATAATAACTTTATTGTTCTTAACCCGAAGAAATCAAAAGCGATTGTGTCTAATGTTGCAGGAGGAGTGCTGCCCAGAATTGTAATAAACAATGAAGATATAGCATATGTTCAGTGTATGAAAACACTAGGAGTATTAATTGATAATAAGCTGACATTTGATTTTCATTTGAGTTATGTTTTCTCAAGGATCTCTTTTAGATTAAGAAAGTTGTATAATACGAATTGTTCTTTACCGCTTAAAATTCGAATAATCGTAGCCAATGCAACTCTAATGCCGATTATACTGTATAGCTTAAAAGTTTATTCTGGAACCACAGAGTCTAATATTGCTCATCTAAAAGTATTTTTTAATAGAATCGTAAGGTATGTTTACAAGCTAAAGGTTCGGGAACATGTGCCTAGTTATGTCAGAGACTTCTTGGGTAGCTCCTTTGATGTCTTCTTGAGAGTTGAAATAATGTTACTCTTTTATAAAGTTTTTAAAAATGGTTCTCCTAAATACTTTCTATCCAGTACCTCGTTTCTGTATATTTCGAATCGTAAAAATTTTCACTTGAAACAAGGGAACTGAAAGAAAACCGATGTGAATTAAAACAAAAGTGTTTCTACAATTTCTTTTTGTGAAAACTAGTTGTCAATTGAAGCTTTTGAAGTAAATTATTGGAGAGATGGGAGTAAATGTGCTTCCATAATTAAATTTTGTAAGAAGTAGCTGTCAAAGCTTTTCCTAAATAAAAACGGTGTGAAATTGTACATTTCAGCAGAAAATGTATTAAAATTGATACCAATAATGCGAAAATTATAAAACTTTTTGTATATTTATTTAATTTCAATCTATTTAAATAGATATTCTAGTTGTAATTTATTTCACACGGTTTAAAAAATTACAAAAATTTCTAAAACTATAGCTAGCGGAGTAGTTGGTTTTATATATGTATACCTAGTCCCCGATCTTATTGACTACTGCACCCCATTGACACCTTTCCTCACAAGGAGCTTCGGCTACCAAATTGAGGAATCTCTCCTAGAATCTGGATACTTCTATGTTTACACGGATGGGTCCAGAAGGAGAGAAAGGGTTGGGGGTGGCGTTTACATAGAGGAATTTAACACTAAAATATCCTTCAGACTAGTAGACGGATGCAGTGTACTTCAGGCCGAAATATCGGCTATAAATAAAGTGGCCAGATGGCTGACGTACCCCAAGATATTCGGAAAGGATATCATGATAGTAACGGATGGCAAGGCCGCCATCAACTCCCTGACTGGAATATACACTAATTCTAGTCTTGTCCAGGAATGCCGGATATCCTTTTTTTTAGCTTGGACCAGTACTCAGGGGATGACCCCTACTTATGCAATGCATTGTACTAGAACTAGGAAAATAGGTTAAGAGGAGGGGGAAAGAGGGAGTAGTGTTTGGGAACATTTGACTTAAACGTTTAACAGACAGGAAACACGTCTGCAGGCAACTTGTTCCACAGACGAAGCGTACGGCTGAAAAACGAATTCTCTCTGTAATACGTAGTACGATTCCCTGGGCAATCGACCACAAATGGATGAGCTCTAGACGATGAACGCATGCTACGTAAAAATGTGCGAGTTTCGAGAACAAGATCACTAAACTCGTCAGAGCAAAATCCATTGTAGTAACGATAGAACAGAGTAACGCACCCCACACTGCGTCGATGCTCCAGTGAGTCAATAGAGTTGGATATCCCACTGTCACCGATGAGCTTCTTCGCCCTCTCCTGCACACGGTCGAGTAACCCCAAAATAGACTGTGAGGCACCGGCCCAAACATTTTCGGTCGGATATAAGTGGTATAAATAGTGAGGAGATAGGATGGAGTGAAGTACATCTTGCACCGTTTCAAAAAATCGATGTACTTGAATGCTTCTTTAGAGACATGAAAAAGTCCAGCGAACATCACACTGTATCTTCATTCCAAGAACATCAAGAGCATCCGATTCCTCAATATTTATACCATCCATGAGTACAGATGAAGCAGCATTTGCGGTCGTTTGTTTGTGTGTTAATAAACAAAATTGGGTCTTACGAGCGTTAAAAGCGACCCAGTTTTTACGACCCTATTCGGAGAAATTATAGAAGGTCACTATTCAGTGAATCCTTCATATTTAGCCTCTTGGCAGCGATCTCCGATAGGCTGGGCCTATAATTAAAAGAGTACGAGTGACAAATACTGCTGTCATCCGCGAAAGAGTGGATAGGGTTGGAAGTTTGAGGAAAATAAGAAATAAGATGGCGAGACATTGTAACCTAACCCTAAGGTGGGTACGTGTACACGGGTCCAACAATGGCAACAACATTGCTGACGAATTAGCCAAAAAAGGGACAGCCATAGAGCATAGAGATATAGACCCCTTTTGCGGACAATCCATATCAGCGAGTTGGAAAAGAATAAAACTCCATGCGCTAGAACATGCCCCAGAAAAGTGGCTCACAGAGCCCACATGCCTTATATCAAGGAAACTGTGGCCGCACATTAACTCCAAGAGAACAGGGGATCTATTAAAACTCCCAAGATCTCTCCTAAAAATGATGGTAGCAGTCATCACTGGACATTACCAGTTCGGAAACCATGCCAGGAGACTGGGTCTACCATATAATGACTTCTGTAGAAGCTGCCAAGACGAGGAGGAGGAGGAGACCATCCTTCATCTCCTCGGTACATGCCCGGCATTGGAGCATCATCGCCTAAGATTCTTAGGCGAGCGGAGCTTCAATAGCCTTTCATGTCTGGCCTTGGTCAAACCGACTGCGTTAGCTTCTTTTATAAGAACTAGCGGATGGCTAGTAAATCAGCAAGTAATGCCACACTAAGCAGTTTTCCACCTCTCCTTTCCCTCTTCTTCACTCCTTCTATACCCCTATAACCGTTTATTTTCTTTTTCCTCTATCATTACCTAACTTCTTCAGGTAATCACAATCACTTTGTTCTAACTCTAAAATTATATGTATTAAGATTCTCAGAGGTATTATCGTTTTAATATCGCCAGGTTATAGATAAAGAAAAAACTGTTTATGCACCAAAACGAAGAACAAAAATGTGGGCTCAAAAATGAATCCCGACTAAAGCCCGACAAATGCTCTCAAGTAAAATTTTATGTTTACAAGAATACTCATCATGACAAAAATAATGTTTGGTTTCTTATACTTGGAAGAAATCGCTATATTTATTTCAGTTTTTATCACGCCATGTGACATTTTTGCTTCGCACTGTATTTTATAATAAATTGTAATCGCTTCATAAAACACTTTTAAAAATATGTAATGCACATACTTTTTATTATTATCGTAAAAACTTTTCTGTTGAAACATAATAAATTTTGTACAAAATAAATATTTAAAACATAAAAGTAATAAAAAGTTTTTTTTTGCATTGTTCGTTCGAAACCGCAAAATTTACATTTTTGTCTTGTAATTTACAAATTGTGTTATTTTCAGTTATAGCTTTTTGAAGGACACCAGGCAGATAAACAATTTAGCTAAAGCTTTTATTAGGAATGGTCAAACGCTATAAACACTTTCCGTTTCTAGATTTTTTTTGTGGATAATTTAAAGCGAATTTAATCCTGATTTAGGGAGGATTCACAGAAAAATATTGTTATAAAAAACTGTGACGAATGACATTTTAGCTTTCAAACAATTTTCAGCTTCTCCGATCAGTTCGCTTGTTATTTTATTCTGTATTCATGCCAACATTATTTATGAATTTGTGAATCGGTTTTGAATATTATTATTTAATTCGGTAAGGGTTCCTTAAGCGAGAGCCCACATCTTCAATCAGACAAATAGATTAACTAAAGCCCCATCCTTTGAGGACGATTTTTGACTGCACAGGTTCGACGCAAACACAAAAGATCATTTGCTTCAAATAAAAACAAAATATCTCTTGATTTTGTTTCCTTTTCCTCAGAGTAGGGAAATATGTTGTCTAAAAAATGCGTGCCTAGAACGTGGCCTGTTATACCACGTTCTGATTGCCGTGATAAACGTCAAAAACGGCCACTTTAAAGGTTCAATTAAATGTGACTTGGATCATAATCATAAAAATAACCACAGTATTATTTTGCATTCGATTAGTGCTGCATTAACCATTAATAGCCGATGTAATAGTGTTGCCGAGCTACACAAATTTTAAAATTTTACGGAACATTGATTTTATAGCGATTGCACCATATTTATTGAGGTCGCCAATGGCAATACAATTAATGGTATTGGCAAACCCTACAGGATCATGACAATCGACTTTATACCGCGCAGAATTGAATGAGCGGGGCTTAGTAAACATGTGGTTTCAACAAGACGATGCAATCGCATACTCAGCATTTCTTGGTTGTGTAATCTCCGGTTTTGACGATTTGGCGTGGTCTTATTTCTTTGGGGGCTACTTGAAGTCCTACACAGAAAAAATTATAGTAAAAACAAGTAAGAGTGTGGTATATTCGGCTGGGCCGAATCTAGAATACCCTTTACGATAGTCTCGTATATGTATAGTACATATAAAAATTTGAACTAAGTATGTTCAGTTATACTTATATCAACCGATATCGGAATTTTCTATTTACTGTATTTATGTAAAAATCAGGTATAGGCTATATCTCGGGTATATATGGACCAATATCGGAAATTTTCATTTGCCATATTTATATAATCTGATTTTATGCCTAAGACTGCTTTCGATTCGTGGGTTTGCTATATAAATTCAGTAACATCGGTTCACATATAGCTGAGATATATCCAAAATTCCGAAAAAAACCCATTTTTTTTGCAATTTTGTATGGAAATGTTTATTATGCATAGTGACCTAAAGGCAAAAAAAAAATTTTTTTTTCAGATATCGGTCCATATATACTGGAGATATAGCTCAAATCGGGGTTTTCATGAAAATGTCACGTAAGCGAACTGAAAAAACTTTTTTTGCTCAAAAGCAGTTTTGGTAATCAAATAAGGTTATATAAATATGGATAATGAATATTTCTGATATCGGTCCATATATACCCGAGATATAGCCTTAACCAATTTCTCCCTTAACATTTTTTTTTTTTTTTTTTATGCAGAGCAATTCTTGCTATAAAAGAAGGTTACTAAAATACAGAAAAAAGAAAATTCCGATATCGGTTCATATATAACCGAGCATATTTAGGTCACATTTTTAAATACACTATACATATACGAGACTATCGTGAAGGGTATTTTAGAGTCGGCGCAGCCGAATATACTACACTCTTACTAGTTAGAAATGACAGTTCTATATTTGGTAATTAAATCTTCACTTGGATTCCATTCTTCTAGTTCGGCTTCCACCAAATTATGAGACGAAAGCCTGGAATCACAAGTCTCTACTTTAAGTCTATTCGATAGTTTATTTTTAAGCAATATTAATTTTGAAAATACACGCTTAGCGAAAGCACTACTATGAGGCAAAGTAAATATACATATGTATGTACATCCAACAAATTCATATAAATTTGGAAAAGAGTTTTCGCCAAATCTATATTTTATTTTAAATATAGCTTCATACGTTTTGTCATGTATTTTGCCTTCTAAAAATTTAAATTCGTTGACAAAAGCCTCTACGTCGGGAATTATGTTTTCGAATTGGGAACCAATTAATTAATATCCTCTTTCGATTTTATAAAACTTGGGTCTAAAAATTTTAAGGTGTTAAATCTTTTATCATTTATATCTATCTATCCTTGATATAATTTTGTTACATAATTTTTTGTAAAAATTTTAAATGTTTATTTTTATTTGTATGATACAATTTCTTTGCAACTTTCTAGCACATACTTCTGTCTCGGCTCCATGGCCTATATATGTATATACTACACGTTTCTTTAATGTGCAAGCTATTTTGAAAATCAATATTTTCTATTTCTGTTCTGGTAACGTATTCTTTTTTTTTATAAAGTTTTTAAAAATCCTATATAAAATTTCCTTCGTTGAGGGAGCTAGATATGTTATTTGAGGACTCGCTTGTATGTATGTACTTGCATACTTGTATAAAAAAAAAGAATTTTTGCCATTTGATGTTCCAAAAGTCGGAAACATCTGTTTTTCAGTTTAAACTATTAAAATAAATTCGCCTTGGAGCGTTAATTATATTCTCAAAAATATGTATGTTGATATATTTGAGAGCAGTTTGTTATAAAACCGTCTTAAACATAAATAGCAACATATATATAAGAGCTGCTTGCGATAAGAAACTTTTGCACCAGCGTTGTTAACCTAGTGTCTACAACTGCGATTAGCTCTGAGAGAATATCTGACAAAACGTCGGCAGAATGAGAGAACGAATTTCTTTACGTACATTTTAATGTCTAACAAGCAGTACACGTATTTTTGTTAATCTTATAAGAATTCATAAATCAATGAAAGCCGAGAAGAAAACACTTCTTTGCGATGAATAAAATCTTATATGAATTTTATACAAAATTAATCACTTATGGTATATATTTAATGCATAACAACAAATTATTTTCCATTTAAAAGGGGTTTTTTAAAAGAAAGTTTGCAAAACTAATAATAGGTAAAATTGCAATGGCATCTTATTGTACACAAACACATACGCAATCGTTTTTTTGACAGCTCTTCTTATAAGATCGTTGCCATGAGATTTCTTATGAGAACGCTCTCATAAAAATTATTATAAGACTGCGATAACACTGATTTTAAGTCTACATGTAACAGAATTCTCTCTGCGATTGAATTTGACGTTCTCATCTCAGATATTATCGCATGTGTGGACACTAAGTAAGATCGTTCTCAACTAAAAATTTCATGTTTGAAAAAAGGGGCAAAAAGTATCAAGAAATTATTCAAAATGATACAAAAGTGTCATGGACATCAAAAAGGGCCAAATTGACATAAAAGGCAACGCTGTGTACAGTATGTTTAACTTGAAGGAAAACATCTGGATGACATACTCTTTAAAAAACAAAATCAGTATTTCTATTGTATCGTTCAATGCTCTTAATAAAACTTTGTGTCAATTATTAAGTTTTTTATTTAAGTTCAAATATATAAATCTGTTACCAGACAGCCTCTATAACATATATTTTATATTTCCTACAGGTTGGTTCAACAAATATTTTACAAATCTTTTAACTGGCTTCTTGAACTTCAATACGTATTGTTTAAGATCCGGTGAACTATTTACTGTGTGAAACCATATAAAGCTTTATATTAAAAAATACTTTGGACTTTCGAAATTTTATCTCGTAAATGAGAGCATCTTCACTGAAACCGAGAAAAAACTGTAATTGTTTTATAATTTGTTTTCAGCAACCTGCTCGGATTGCGAAAACTGATGAGTCATGCTAGAATGACGGAAATAGAATAAACTTTTCTTTCGCATAAAATTTTAGACCCATTTTCCACCGGGTCTTTGTTTTATGGTGAGATTTGATAACTGCTGCATTATTTAACACATTTTTTTAAGTATTTTAAATATGAAAATGGAAAATACTTTTCACCATATTTAAATATTTAGTCTAGTGTAACAGAAACACAATCTCGAAACGCATGCTGCCATAACAATTTTACCTGCACGTTTCATTACAAATTTTAAATGTTGATTTTACTTCATACTTACATACATACATATGAGTACACACATACATACATATGTAAGTGTTTTACCTTATTTTTTAATCAGGCAAAACCACAAAAGGAAACTTCGAACCGCCAGCAAATAAAAAAAAATTAAAACAACAACAAAATGAATTTTATTCATGTAATTACATAATTTCACTTGCATACATTTTATTAAAAAAAATGAGTAAACAAGGGAAGAAATATTTTAAATATTTTATTATTTCTGTAAAATGTAAAACATGTTTTAAAATTCACAGAAAATGAAAAAAATATGCATGTGTGTGTCATATCGTATGTACGAGTATTTCTTACATGCTTAAACAAGTGGAATTAAAAGTAAAAAAACATATTTTAAACATCAATATGCTGTTATTAAATCATTGCATTATTTGGTTTAACTTTGAGTGGTTTTTCTTTTAAAATTTACAAACTTTTGCTAAAAGTTAATTAAATTTACTTACTCGTAAGCCGGTAAAGTTATTCACATAAAAAGCTAAAGAAAACTTTACCTTTTCGCAGAAAGACAGTTGGATTTTCTTGATTTCGCAGAACTTCTTAACTTACAGACAGCAATCTGAAAAGAAGAAAATATTTATTTAGTACAAATAAGAGTTTTCTTAATGCTTTAAAATGAAAAAAAAAAACTTGACTAAACTAACTGTCTCAATCATAGAAAAATATTTTATGTTTATTAAACTCTTATTTAACAAATTCCTATGTAAAATTTGTCCAAAAAGGTTTAATAAATGTAAAATACTTTTTATAAATAAAAACGTAAATTTATAGGTAAAATTTCAATAAAATACAAAAAGTGTATTTTGAATTCACTCTTTTAAGGCATCAATCTGTTGAAAACAAACATAATTTGTGTTCGTATTAAACATTAAAAGGCTGCATAGAATGTTCTAAAGAACACATCTCACACACTGTATTTAAAACAAAACAAACAAGCTGTAGAACATTTAGAAACAGAACAAACAGTTCATAGTTTTGAAACACAAGCACGGCAGTGCTTGACAGTACTTGAATTCTGTTTCATAGCAAAAACCAATGCCAAACATCAGGTTGAAGCAAATAAACGATGACTCATAGCAAAACAGAGTGCGCTAAAATATTGAGACATGATCATACCTCATATACAGCACTTTTGCACTAATACAAAGACAAAAACCACAAAAAACAACAACAAATTTTATAAACAGAACTGAAGTACAACATTACTTCAGTACTTCAAGACTACTTCAGTTGGTTCAACTTCCGTTTGGTTCTGTTTGCTTTAAACGATTGAAAGGCAGTATTCGTTTTGTGTTTAGAACATTTCGGCACTGAAGTGTTTGTTTCGATATGTGAAAATATTACGATGTCTTGTAACACATTTTTCTTGTGCTTGAACAAGGCATTCTTTTTTGTGTTTTGACAGGTATTATTAGAGCATTTTTCTTTTTAAATTCTCAACAATTTACTTCGGTTGTTGGGATATAAAGTTGAATGTTTGAGAATATCTTTCAAAAATTTCCAAAGTCTACTAATGATTAGGGTAGCTCCTATGAGCTACCCTTTGTCTCTTCTGTGTGAACTACAACAAAACGTCCAGTTTTTTCACCTGAGTGAATTCGTCAATAAGCAGAATTGCCGCATTTGGGCGAATGATAATCCAAGAATGATTGTCGGAAAACCAATATACCCGCAAAGAGTAACTATTTGGTGCGGTGGCTGGCGAGATGAAGCTGGTCAGGCAGTTACTGTGAATGGTAATCGCTATCGTGGGATGATAACTAACCTTTTATGGCCCGAATTGAAAGATATGGATGTGGACGGTATGTGGTTTCAAGAAGACGGTGCCACTTGCCACACAGCTAACAAAATAATGGCTCTATTGCGCGACAAATTCTATGGCTGTGTTATCTCACTTAGTGGTGATGTCAATTGGCCGACAAGATTCTTCTAACTTTGGTCTTATTTGAGTGAAAATGTCTCAATGGCCGTGTTATCTCATGTGGTGGCGATGCCAATTGGCCGCTATGATCATGTGATTTGACACCGTTGGACTTCGTTCTTTGGGGTTATTTGAAATGAAAATGTAGATGTCGACAGCGTTGCCAGCTCGGTGCGCTTCGCACCGTTTTTGGTGCTTTTTAAGATATTTTGTGCGAAAAATTCATTAGCCGGTGCACTGTGCGCTTTTTTTTAAGTTTCGGTATCCTTTTTAAATTTCGGTGGCACCAAACCATATTCAACACAACTTTTTGTTTTAATCTAGAAAAAATTTATTAAAATGTTTGGACATTTTTACATATCGTTTTGTAGATCACAATTAGAACACAGAGTTATAATGTGGAAAATCTAATATCATATGTCAAAATTAAAACAATCTTGCTGTTGTACCCGAATACATATTCTGGAAAAAAGAAACAGTCCCGATTATAAAATTAATTGTATAACAATAGGCTGCAAGAATACATTCATTTGTTTGTGTGCACACTGAAAATACAATATTCGTTCAAATATCGAATACTTTAAGAGAGATTAACAAAGTAAAGCGAGAAAAAACAGAAAAGAGAATGAATTCCGTTTAATAGTTGGTCGTAATAAACAGATTCTCTCGTATACTCTTTCTAATTCAAATATATATTTTCTCTTATTTGTAAGAGCAAAAGCACGCAAATACAATATAACTGTTTGATAGAGTGCAAGAAATATCGAATGAATGAATGAATAAAACGGTTATAATTCGAATGCACATTACATTCGTTATACTACAAAGAAAAACATTTTGTTAAGACGTAATTAGCTTTTAGGAAATGTGCGCAATAAGGTGTGAAATTTTTGATGACAGTTGGTAAAAGAACTTTGATGGCATGTTATTGTACACAGTTACATACATACATAATAGATACATATGTATAAATACAATCGAATGCTACTTCGGTTCATTCGAATGATAATATATATGAAACTTTTTCTTCTTACTTTCGTTTTATTGGAATGCGGTTGTGTTTGTTTCTCGACGAGTCGAGTTAATATCATTATTCGTTCGGTTTGTGTATTAATTTCTTTGTTTTTATTAAAATAGAATATGAGTCACTTCGTAGTCCGTTGTGTGTGATACGAAGCTTTATTCATTCAAAAAGCAAATGAATATGTTCAAATGCCGTTTCAGCGTAATAATGCAGACGTTTATTAAATAACTAATATTTACTACACATATATTTAAACTTTAATTTATCGCTATCTTCCCCTGTTCTAAAATGTATTTCACTAGTGAACATTGCTTCTTAATATTCTTAATGTTAACGTCAAAAATCACTTGTATCTGTATGAAGTGAAAAACTTCAACTAAATTGACATTCATTATGTATGTGAATAATCAGCATAAAAATTGCTTAATCATTTCTCTTTAATTAATTTGATTTAAAATTCTTTACCAATCAATAAAACTGAAGCATGAATGAAAAAGGAATGTATAAACCATAAAACTTTATGATAATCGAATTTAATTGATAACAAATTTTACACTTTTATTTTATTTTTATTTCTTTTTTTCTAGTTATTAATTTCTTCTTATTACTTTTAATGAGCTTTTAAAACAATAATGAATAAAAAACAGAAATAACAAATTAAATTATAATATAAAGAGATCTTTGAAGTGAACATTTAAAGCTTAAGTTTCAAGGCAAAGTAAAAATAGCGATACAAATTTTAAAAGCGAAAAAAGAAAAAATTCAGAATTCGGTTCGACATGAAATAAATTGGTTCTAGATCTACGGTTTGGCGTCGATAAAAACTATCAAAATGGCTGAAGATGTCTTGTATAAATGCATAAACTATAATAAATAATTTTACATAATATAAATAATGCATGACTTTAAATCTTGGTATAAATGTCACCTTCATATATGCATTTTTTTAAATGCAATTTTTAATGTCATGGAATTAAGTACGAAACTGGTTTTACCACTATGGTTTGTCATTTTATCAATTTAAAAATTTATAGTTAATACGAGTATATTTGAACGAGCCTGGCAACGCATATGCAATGTTAACAGCAAGACAAACGACCCTAATAGAAAATTTCCAGAACAGCAAAATTTATAAATTGATTTACTATATATTTCATTTTGTAGACATTTTTATCTATAAGTTTTAGCAAATCTAAGTACGAGGGCTGGTCAAGAAATATTCTTTATTTTAATTTTTTTTCAAAAGGTATTTTTTATTTTTATATTTTACTAGCTGACCGCTGCGGCCTCGCTCGGAAAGTATTTGCAAATGGATATATAGAATTGCTTAAAATTATACAAAACCACAAATATTTTAGAGCAAATAAATTTTTTCTCAATTTATTGCCTAAAAGATTCTTCTGATTTGGATTATTAGTGTAACTACATATATAAGAATAATTGATTTAAAAAAGAAGGGCAAAATTATATATTTATCATTTTAAGCTTGCTCGTAAGCAGCATTTTTAGTTTTTTTTTTTCATCAACGAAAAAGCAGTTTGATATATGGTTGCGACAACATTAATATATCTTCTATAACATTGGGTATTACTGTTGAAAACAGCATATTATCAATTTAATTATAGTTTGTTCTTCTATAAATATGTTACGGTTTGCATTTCTGTAATTCTATAAATTTCAAGATATGTTGCATACAACAATGGCAATTGTGAAACAATTTTTAAAAGAACAATAGCTTTTATCACACCCAATACTAAAGTATTTGTTTTTCTAATGTGTATGATACGATAATTCATATGCAACAAAAGTAACTTTACAAAGTAAATTTACTATTGTCGTCTTTAACAATATTTTCCTTGTACTCGCTGACAGATAATTTTCTTTCTGTTCGATTTTTTCTTTGGAAATAAAAAGATGTTTGTTGTGTTTTTGACTTTAAAAATATTTAAATAAATTTATCCAGCATTATTTAAAACAGAGCAAAAATGTGAAATTGCGGAAAATATAAATCTTGAGTATTCACAAATATATAGAGGTAAGTGTGTTTAATATTAAGATGTAAACATATGTATGGTATTTCGGTTTTCTTTTAACAGATGGATATTTCAACATCGAATCAGAAATTTGTGCATTAACTCCATAGGGATGCAATCCAACTATTTGTTTTTCCTAATTTATGTTATACATATTATTAAAATGCATATATTTAATATTTAATTATTTGATATTGTTTTGGTAAATATTTCTTATTTTTGCAGCAAAAGATCGTTTTATGTTATATAAAAAATTTAACAGTATTTATTTTCAATATTTCGATAACAATTTGTTATCATGGTCAGAAAAATTAGTATGTTATTAAAAAATTTTTCAATTTGAAAAATTATTCTCAAAAAATTCCTATATACAAAAAATCTATACACCAAGAAAAATTATTAATTCATACACAAAGAAAAAATTCTTAACAATATTATCAAATTGAAAACTTAAAAAATATGTATTTAATATACTGACAGAAACATTTTTGGGTTATTAAAAAAATCAAAAAAGAAAAAATATAATATTAATAACAATAATGACAAACATAAAAAATAACATAAAAACCAAAATAACCTAATTCTGCAACCAACACATGTTTTGCCTCATGTTGTTTCTCAACTAGCAAAACAAGTGTTGTTTACAGAATAACATGGAAATATTATTAACATAATTTAAAAAATTTTATCCTAACATTCATTCTTCAACAATTCAAATCTAGAATTTCTTTTTAATTAAATACCTATAATTTTGTGCTAATTTTTCTGTGTCTACCTTGAAGTTAATTCTCTGTGTTGTTGGTGTGTTAATAACCTCTAACATTTTTAACATGTAACGCTTCTTATAATTAATTTCTGTTCTTAAAATTGAAACATTTTCAAAGTTTGGAGAGTGATTAAATTTTGAACAATGAGAAGATAAAGCAGTTTTTTGTGAATTAATATCCCTATATCTTTGATCTGACTTATGTCCTGCAATTCTAGTTCTCAATTTGTTTTTTGTAGCTCCGACGTAAACTTTACCACAATTTTCTTGGTCATTACCCTGACAAGAAATTCTATAAACCGAATTTGAAATGTCCCATTGATTAAGTGTATCTTTAGTCTTACTGAATAATTTACCTAACGTATTATAGCTTGTATGAGCCATTCTATATCCTTCTTTATTATATATATTAGACCTTGCTAAGCTTTCTGATAAACCTGGTATATATGTTGAAGATTTATACATTTTGGGTTCTGATGAGTTACCTAAATTCTGTACATTTCTATTTTTAAACTGACTTACAAATCTAGAAGCAAATTCAGCTGGAAAACTGTTGTCATCCAATATGTTTTTATCTTTATAATGTTCCTTCTATGGAACTCCTCATCACTTATTGTAAGAACCCTTTTCACAAAATTTTTAGCTGTGTTTATTATTATATTTCTGCTATGCTTTGAAAAATAGTTAATTAATCTCCCTGATGCAATTGGTTTTTGGTACCAATCAATTACAAGTTTGTTATCTCTCCTATTTATCAAAGTATCCAAATATGGTAATCTTGAACTATATTCCTTTTCAGTAAAACACTTAATGCTTGAGTTAAAACTATTCAAAGTTGAAAACATATTATCAATTGCTAAGTCCGGAATAATACAAAATAAGTCATCTACATATTTTGTCATTAATCTTGGTTTTATATCTAATCTCTCTATTGTACTATCCAATAGTCTTTCCATTACTATATCAGCAATAATTGGAGAAGCTGGAGATCCCATAGGAAGTCCATTTATCTGTGAATATATGTTACCATCATACTGAAAATACCTGTTATCTTGTATACAAAATTTTAAAATGGGCAAAAATAGACTTTTCTCTATTCTTGTATGTTGAGTTATTACATCCCACTTATCCTCTATTTTTTTTTTTAAATACATACATATATTATAAGCTGCCTTTTAGTGTAATTAATTACTATATGCACATATATATTTGTGCTAATTGCAATAAAAATATTGTTCCAGTACAATAAAGCTATCTCTGATATTAGTATGATTACTTCATGAATGTAATAATGTTACATATGATAAAAACCGTGAATGTTCAGTATAATAGTATGGTTAAGTACAACAATTACTTGATAACTTTGATTAATACTATGGTTACTTTTAATTATAGTAATGATGAACTAAAATATAGTATAGCTACTTATAGTAGTTTTTATAACACTATGGTGAACCTCAATGACGTTTTAGATATTGTATTACAATATAATATTATCAGATGCAACTATATAATTCAACAATAGTATGTTGCCATTAGAATATTGTTGTATCAACCATATATTTTTTTCTACGTGTGGTAGTGGGAAAAATATTGAGATTCTAGCCCATAAACGGTTAACAATTGCCCTTGAGTTTTATTAATCGTCATAGTGGTAAATCAGTTGGTGTTATACTTATTCCGGAAGTAAGCATTTATTCGCCCATAAACTTTCCTAACATTATCTATGCTTTAATAGCCTTTACCATCAGTATTTTAACAACCAATATAGTACCATAGTATTGTGTTGGCTGATTCAAGTTGCGTAACTGATCAAACCTTAAGCTACAAGTCATTAGGTGTCATTTGCGTGAAGTAAAATGAGTTCAGGTACTTTATCGGATAGTCAACAAGACCACCAAGGTCTGTATCGATTGACTTATACGAACGCAATTCGTTATTAATAAAGTTTTGCAATTTTAAGTTTATTTCATTGACGTTCTGATTTGTTGCTCTATCACTCAACCAAGCGTAATTACTGTAATTTTGGACAGTATTTGGGAACACTTTTGTGATTATTTATTCCTTATAAAAAAAATTCGGCATTTCTGTGTAGAGTGGTTTTCTTGCAAAGGAGTGACTTGTATACATTCCAAGAAAATTGTTAGAGTTGCAGATGGTGGGCGTTCTGGCCCCTGTATTGCGTTTGCTTCCGAGAAATGATTTTGTTGTTCATTCTCTAAATGTACAGGCAAATGGATTACAGTAGGGCAAGATATATTATCAGCTTAATTGCTGCTAATATATCATCTATTCTGATATTGAGAAAACTCATAATTTCTATCCGTAACTGCAATATCAAAATTAGTCATGTCGTTTCCGTCCGTAGCATACTTGCAAACGTATTTAATGGACTTAACGAAGTTGCTGTACACTACATTAAGTAGTTCTTGTCTATCACAATCTGTGAAAACCAAAATCTTCATTAGTTTGATGATAAGTACTTCTAGGTTAGATTAGCCCGTTTACAAACACGAGAGCATACAACTATTTATCCATTTCTACTTCCTATTTGATGATTCGTTTCGATCATCGATGTCAATCGTACTTAAAAAGTTTAGCTTAAACCGTTCTAAGAATATGCAAAAATCAATCATTTGTACCAAATTTAGAAACTTTAGCTTTAACTGTTCTCAAGATATACAAAAATCAACATTTGCTTTGTACGTACTTTCCCGACGTCACCCACTTTTTGTGAGATAATTCATATCAAACGTCAAATCACTCGTACTATATCTATAAACAAAAATCAACGTTTACATTGTGTAGGAGGTAACATGCGCACTTTCCCGATCTCACCCACTTTTTGTCAAATAATTTCTATCGACCATCATTTCATTCGTACCAAATGTAGAAACTTACGGCCGTATGCAAAAAAACTTAACAAAGCTTGGTAAGCAATTGTTAAGAAAAATTTTCTAACTTTGTATCCAAAAACAATTATTAGCTTACCATACGTTTAAAGTTGAAATGGGCCACTTTAACTGTACGTTAAAATGACATTTGGTTTCTTGATGTTGATTTGTCTTGAAATTCACAATTTTATGAAAAATATTAAGAACCGCAATATATTATAATTGTTAGGAAAATAAATTAACGCTTTACATTTTATATGAATTAAAAATATTCATTTTGAAAGGGAAACATAAATAAAAAATATGTTAGTGATGCACTTTCAATCAAACGAATACAATAAAAAACGTTATTCGAATAATAAAAATATTTGTAGTATAAGTAATCCTATTTTTCTCAATTTCATTAATACACTACATATTATATATTCATTATTTATTAAAAAGGTAAATCCAGGAAATAGTTGTCAAAAAAGTGTTATTTTATGTAATAATACAAATTTTTTATTTTTTAAATTTATTTTTCGATTTTCGAATATTAGTTTTTACACATCACTATTCAAAAAATTACAACTGAACATAACGGCATTGCCAGAATAAACAATTAAATTCCTTCCTACATATAATAGTTAACGTACTGTTTTTGCATAAACTTTTTTAACAAATGTATGGTAGTGTTAATGTGTTTGGCAACCAACGTATGCGTTAAAACTCAAGTAAGAATTTTTTTTGGATACGGCCCTTAAGCTTTAACCATTCTTAAGATAAACAACAAAAATCAATGTTTACTTTGCATGGAGTTACCACGCCCACTTAATCGATTCCGCCCACTTTTTGACTGATGATTTACTTTGGCTTTCAAGCAATCTGGGTTAAATCAGAAAATCTTAATGCTACCGTGTTTAAGATATAAACAAATCAATATTTATTTTGTATGAGCGTGGAATTTTTATAAATTTTTTTCTTACAAACCATCTTCTGAAAATTTCAAACCTTCTTAAAGAGAAATTAGTCAAATCGCTACAGCTGTTTTAAGGTAATGCGATTACATACATTTGGTAATTCATTTTTATATACATACGAGTATTGTTGCGTTTTTACCTCTAAAAACGCTTTTTCAGATTATTCAATTGCAAAAGAAATAATGGCTCACACACTTATTAGTTATACAATACTTAAATAGTTCACAACTGTATTTACACTTGATTTACATTTGGTACTAAACACTAGACTTGCTTATTTCTGACTTATGACGGTCTTGCACAAAATTTAAAAATAAACTAACTCGTTGCCGCCAACCTGCCCGCTACTTTTTATACGTCTGTCTCATTTTCTACAATCGATATGATCTTTATAGTGATTCATAATTCTAGACTCAAATGTAGAAATGTAATTTTTACGCATATACACATCCACACATATTCTTGCGAACATTAAGCAAGTGACAACAATAAGAAACGAAATACCAAGAATGCAACAATAACAAGAATATCATTTGTAGTTTATTTACTTGGAATTTTACGTACATTAAATCATGCATGTTTGTTTGTGTATTATGTTTCAACTTTATCTTGTGTGAGTGTGCTGTACATTTATAACTAAACCTCTGCATAAATGGATTTGTTGTTAAGTAGTTGTACTATTTTTTATTTGCATTTTTAACTGACGCGGTTTATCTATACATACATATGCCCACATGCATATATACTCGTATACATAAATATATGCATACATTTGTTACAAAAAGGAACCAAATACTTGCAGGACCATATGAAGAGTACTTTTGTCAGTACTTCTTTTTCTTTTTTTTTTGTTCACATTCAATAGGTTCCTTGTTTTTCGGTACTATATTAACTTCGATTACATGCCTGTTGGTATTTACTAGACTAACATTCTCTTCACTTCCCTATTTGTGCTCTGTGTAAGAGTACAAATATATACTACATTCGACAGCGAATTTCACACATGAAGAAAAAACTTACTCGCTGCAGATGTTTATTTATAACAAGCTGATCAACAGCTGCATGTTAAGGTAGATGTGATAAAAATTCCTAACAATATATAGATAGCCTTTGATACAATAACAATAAAAGTTTTGGAGTAAACTCTTCCAATAGGGACAACAAATTAAATTGCAAAGGATATTTAAGATGCGTTGGGATAACAAAAGAAAAACAAAAGTACAGTAACAAGGAAATGTATACATTGGACCACAGAAAACATGTAGACAGGTAGTTAGAAAAAAGTGTGTACATCATTTTACCTACAATATTTTACCACATATTTATCTCCTAAAAAGAATAAGCGTATTCATTTTTAAAATTGGAGGTACAGTGTGTATTGAGTACTATATGAGGGTAGCAAAAATAATGGACATTTGTTAAATTTCATCCGAGGGGTGCCTTTTGTGGCCGTTTTATTTTGTATGTTAAATAAAAGCTATAAATGCATTATATATCTATTCTTGATGAATGTACTTATATTATTTTGTAAAGTAAATAAGGGGTTTAATTGCAGAAACATAAATAATTGCATTTTTGTACTTCTTTAACATATTTTTTTGTTCGAAAATACAAAAAAAAAAAAAAAAAAATATAAAATATATTTATGTAACTTATCTTAAAAAAATGTTTTTAATAATAAAATAAAGGGAAGAAAAAAATTTTAACTTGAAAAATTTTCATGCACGTAAATAAACTGATCCTAAAATTTTGACAGGTTTCACCGGGTGCGCAACAATAAAAAATTTGATTAAATTTATTAAATATATCTAATATAATTTATAAAAATGGTTGATAAACTCAATGGACTATGGATTATGGATTTTTGTTTGTGATCGATTAATTCAAAATTTTGTAGGAAAATTAGCCATGTTCGTACAATATTGGATGTAGCGCGCATGCATTTGTCGACATAAAATTTAAAATTTAGTAAATTTTGAATCTATTCTTTTTTTAGAAAAACCATTTTTGTCGAAATTTAGCCATTTTTCACTCAATTTGCAAAGATTTGACTTTGATCTCTTTTCACGAGCACATACCTTGAGATAAGTAAAAAATTTATTTTATGTATTATTAAAAAATATCTTAAACATTATGTAAAATTTTCGGCATACTAATATCGTAGATGCATATGAAATAGGAGAAAATGTCAAGATCAAAAACGAAAATTTCAAAATTAAAAGCCAAATATCTTTCAAAATGTTACCGATATCTAACTGAAATAAAATGATTCTTTTCTACCTTCTTAGCAGCTATCCAAAAAGTTAATATTTATTTGAATCAGATAGTATTTACAAAAGTATTGAGGCGAAAAAACTTTTTCAACTTTGACACCCTATAGGTCACCATGATATATAACAAGGTGGACCCAATTTCATTATTCTTGAAGCCTATTTTCTCCTCTATGATTCCTTCATAAATTGTTTTATGATCAGATCGCACGTTTCAAAGATGCAGATTTTTTACCACTTTTTTGGTGCGGCCTCCACTGTACGTCGTTGACACCAACCTGGAGAACTGGGTTCTATCAAACGTAATTTCTATGTATGATTCCTTCATAAATTGTTTTATGCTCAGATCGCAAGTTTCAAAGATACAGATTTTTTACCTTTTTTTTGTGTAGCCCCACTGTACGTCGTTGACACCAACCTGGAGAACTGGGTTCTATCAAACGTAATTTCTATGATTCCTTCATAAATTGTTTTATGCTCAGATCGCAAGTTTCAAAGATACAGATTTTTTACCTTTCTTTTGTGTAGCCCCACTGTGCTTCGTGAACACCAATCTTAACAACTGGGTTCTATCAAACATAATTTCGTTTACAACTACACTCACACATTTCTCTGTCACGTCATATAATAAAAGCTGTAGACGTAACAAAACTTTATCGATTTCTAACTTTCGCACTCATCTTATTTTCCAAAACCTCAAAGCAGGAAAAACTTACTAAAAATGTCAATAATACCTTAAAGCGTTTGTTTCGTTTCGTGTGCTGCAAAAAGTGTCTGCTTGCAAAAAAAAAACAAGAAGAAAAAACACTTGAGCATTAAAGCAAATAATTACAAACCTAAGTACCCGAATATCTACTCACACTGACGATATTGATGTCTGTTGTATTTATACTCTGCTCTTTCCCCTCCTCCTTTTTCACCCACCGCAGCGGGGTGTTCGAGTGAAGCGGTATGTGAATAAATTGCTAATTGTATTCGTACACTTAAGAATAGTTTTTGCTTTTTGGAGTTTTGTTTTGTTTGTACTCTAAAAAGAAATTATGGCGCAAATGCTCACGATTATGAAAAAGTTTACTGTTAATAAAACAGTTTAATGACTTTTAGCCATATTTGCTGCAAATATTTATTTGGATTAGTGGGTGGTTGGTTGGCTGTTTTATTGAGCGTTTAGTTATTTCTATTTATGATGATGAATGAATGAATGAGTGGCTGGTTCTTAAGAGTGTGTAACTTTAAGAATAGCCCAAGTGTCTAAAACAACTTTACCTAATTACTTCGTAAATAATGATTGTTTGTGTTAGTAAACTTAATGAAGTAAAATAAGGGACCTGTGTAAATTCATTATAGGAAATTGCAGGTGGCAGCTATTGAGACGAAGTGCTTTTCTGGCATTTCAATAATTGCCAAATTCGAAAGAACTGTCTAGAATAATTTTTCTTTTCAAAAAGAAATAAGTAATTTAAATCGTAAATAAAATTACATAAGACTTTATGAATTTCCAGCAATTTGCAGTTTTCCAAAGAAAATATATTAACAATATTACCAAAGTGTTTGTTACTTTTTGCCTACATACATGTGAATAATGTAGATATAAACATTAGGGTGTCCCTTAAAATTTTTAATTGGGACTCAAGCATAATTTTAAAGCTTAAGAATTTTTCAGATTTTTCGGAATAAGGTTTTAAGCGGCTGTCTTCGAGTTTCAATTTCGTCTGTTGTTGTTTTCTTGCGTTACTCATCACTAGCCTAACTAAGATGACCAAACTTTATTTCTAAATGTATAAACCATGACTAGTGGCAACATTTTTGCACATTAAACTACCATTAACGTTTTTTTTTGTAACTTGCTGGTGTCGATAATAACTTTTCTCGACTTACAATGAGCTTTCTCGAAGACCGCACTATACGAGTTGTTTAATATAGGGTCTCATCAAACGAGTTGAAGATTATGCACTGCAAGCTTCCGTCCTTTCGCCAACACTGTTTGTTATTCTTCTTAATGTTTTGGTTTTATTAAAGGCAACCATAAATTGGTTTCCTATATTTTACCCCACTGAAATACATACTAGTATTTTTTTACCTTTTGCTATAATCACAATGAGGATTTTTTCTGCCGAATTTGACAAGATTTATTTGGCAACTAAGCACTGATCATTGACACAATGCCCTCAAGAGTAAACGTAAATATTAATTAACAAAATGAGCATTCCTTTTGTAGTGACCATTGATCTAGATCGATTCGTCGTCGATATAACTTTTTATCAAGAAACTCAAAGTCGTATTCGAGAAACCAATAATATAGATGTACAAGTATATGCTCGTTTAAAGATGTATTTGTATTGTTATGTTTATACTATGTATCAACATATTAAATGCAAACGGACGTAACTACACTTTTCATTTTTTTACAGGAGAAGCAAAAAACCTTCTAAAATCAACAAATATTATGTTTTCTTTGCAATTTTTGTAAATTGTACTTAGATTGTGGGGATTTATTTATTGGTGAAGATATTTTTAATTTTTTTCGAGCATCTAAGTTTTTATGCTAGTTACGTTCTTTTGACTTTCCACTTTTTTTAAACAAAAAGACGTAACTACAAAAAGTCCCAGTAGTGGGAGGAAGGTTTTCTTTTTGGTATGAAATTATTAATTTCTGAACTACTGAACGGACGAAATTTGGAGACTCAGCAGAAGAGATGTTAGAATTTCAAAGCGATGTTTCAGTAGTTGTGTATTTCCAGCACAGTGGATTTTACAGTGGAACAAAGTTGATAATTGGGTACGTAAAATCTGTTGGTCCGTATAACTTTCCGATTAAAAATAATTTTGAATTTTCGAAAACTACTTGAAAAAGTTAACAAAAAACATGCTATATACTAGTCTCTTACAGTTTAAGAGGCATTTAACTTTATTATTTATCTCATAATTTATAATTTACGAGAAATCTGCCAAAATCCTTACCTATTGTTTTGAGTTTCACCAGTTTAAATTGTTTATACTTTTGAATAAAAAACATGCTTCATTTTTTTAACTTTTTTATTAAAATTTTATACATATTTTATTATTAAATAAAATGTAATTATGTAATTAATTTTTAAAATAAAAACTACAGATATGCGAGAAATTTTATATAAAAACTTAAGTACATTTCATAAAAAAAAAATTCATTTAAAAGAAGTCGGAACCAAATAGTTAATTTTCGAAGGGAATATTGTCAGAAATTATGGCGATCGGCTGGTATTAACGGTTTTAAGTCTTGGAGATTTCGCCACTTTTTCTTTAATATTTTAATTCTCCGATTATACAATGGGTTGGGTTCACGATCTACACATTACTTTATAGTTCTTTATGGAAGTAGTTCATAATCATCGTTAATATTTGTTTTAAAATAAATAACACCGGTGCGATCATATTCCAAAACACGAATTATGTTTACTGTGGAATCAACGGCTTTTTCCCTGTTCGATATATATATATATATATATATATATATATATATATATATATATATATATATATATATATATATATATATATATATATATATATATATATATATATATATATATATATATATATATATATATATATATATATATATACATATATATATACATATATATATATATATATATATATATATATATATATATATATATATATATATATATATATATATATATATATATATATATATATAGTTTAAAATAAATATGTGCATACTATTTGTATATTAAAATAAAATGGTATATTTATGTGCTTTTTGTCAATTTATATTGGAATTAAAGAGTGGGTTGAGTCACACTCCATTTGAGTGGGACCAACTATTAAAAAGACAACAAAGCATTAGAAAGAATAACGTTCCGATTCGGGATTTTGAAATTATAAATTATGAAATTAAAAAATTATAAAACTATATAATAATAATATTATTGAATTATAAATTCTTACTTACGACTCAATACATAATAATATCTGCAAAACGCCAAAAAATTTCATGATTGTCGGGAGTTTTCAGAAATCTGAAAATGCAAGGACTATTTTTTTTGGCAAATCATAGGATTTGGGATTTAGTAAATCGCGAAAATCATAATTTTCAGAACCAAGATATAAGGACTGACATCCCTATATACAACAAATGTATGTAAGATATTCATATAAATGTGTAGTTACGTCTTATTGCATTTAGAAATACACGCACTTGTAGTTACGTCCGTTTGAATTTCGTTAATAAAATTGCCATTTTTATTGTAGGAATCTAAAATTTTGTAGGAACATGTATTTTGATAAAACGAACCATAATCGATAAAAAAAATCAATTTCAAAATTTTGTGTAGTTACGTCCGTTTGCATTTAATATGACGGTATGTATGTGTGTATTAGTACACATATCCATTTATTTATTTATTTATATTTTTTTTTTTTTTGGTGATATTTTATATTGTGATCAACCTGTTACATTTTTAGAGATTCTTCAGGTTTGAACTTGCGCCAGACAAATACGATCATATAGTATTAGAAGTATTTAATAAGTTCAACTATTTATTATTAATAAGCATTCAGATTATTCAAATAAATTAAAAGCTCATATTAAACACAAGAAGGAAACGATTCCGTCGAAAAAACTCAAATATTTTATTTACATTTATCAAAATGTTCAGTAAAAACTGTGAAATAAAAATATGATTTCAAGGTCGAAATGTGATATGATTCGCTGTGTTTTGAAACCTCATCAGACCGTTATACTCGTATATTTGTGAACTCTTCAATTTTTCAAAATTACCACAAGCCGCATTTAGGTTTTGGTTCGATGGGTTCAATGCATTAAATTATTACAATTTTCTTTTTTTTTAATATTCATTAGTATTATTTCCAATCTCTGAATAAAATTTAGGCCTTCTGTATTTTAATAAAAATTTTGACAATCGTAACCTTGAATATTATTTGTATTTCCTATTTATTTATGGTTATGCTTAAGAAGCTTAAAAATCAAAATCTCTTCAGGTGTTGATTTCTTAAACTGAATTCTGCCAGCCGAAAGTTACTCTATTGTGGTTTTAATCAGTTGAGAAATTAACAAACAGCTTGTGAGTGTTGAAACATGTATGCATCAGAGAACTTCACTTGTCGATTAAAAAATCGTTCAACAGTAACAAAGGCACAAAAAACTTGTCTTCTATTTGCTAATGATCAAACATGCCCACACACTCTCATTTATTGTGCATTCTAAAGCAACCGAACATATGCTGATTCTGATGGTCGACACATCGGCTGACTCATAAAAATTATCTTCCTAAAATAGGAATGCATGAAATAATCAAATTTGTTCGAACTTTTTTATACGTTGTGCGTTTCAAGGCAATCGAACCACATGCAGGTTGAACGATTGCTTATTTTTATCATAGGCACGGTCATATATGCCGATTTATCGTCATTTTGACGATTTTAGATGTTGAAAATATTTAAGATTTAAGCTTCGTTTTTGACGATTTTTATTAATCAACTTTGATTTGACAACTAGATACTTTAATTTCTATTAAGGTAATTTCTGGACATTCACAATAATTGGTGAAAACATCAATAAAAATAGCTAAAACAGTTATATGATTTTTAAAAAATATATAGCAATAATGAAATATATAAAGAAAAATAGTCTTCAAATAAATGTAGTCTTTTTTTATACACTTCAGTGAGAATCCAACAACTTTGGACTGCAGCAGTTGTTCCTCTGGTACTTGAAAAATTGTTAAAAATCGCCTTTAATTTAATGATATTTATTTGGCAGTATATTTGTGCATATTTATAGTAGACAAAAATATTTAAAATATTTAACAAGAAAATTATATAAAAAGATTGTAAATATATTCATTTAAAAATGTGTAATGAATATTGAAAATTAACTCATTTCATTTCGAAAATGAAACTTAATTTCGGCGAATTTTTTGCGAAAGAGAGGAAATTTAATCTAAATTCAGGCAACTATTGAGCATGCAAAATGTACTTCATATGGATACAATATTTTTTAAATACATAATCAATAAGTATTCATTACTAACCATTCCTACTATGGCTAAGCTCATAGCAAAAATATTAGCCACTTTTCGTGATCCAGAAAGAGTTTGGAGTAGCAAAGTACACAAACTGTAATAAACCCAAAAAGAGTAATAAGCTGGCGAAACCTCATTTAGAATAAATGTCATTCTAAAAGCTGAAAATTTGTAACTGCAAGTGTTCTGACCATTAAACTAATTATTTTATTTAAAAACTAATAATTTTACTTGTTGACGATTTTTTTAACGATATAACTATTTTGACGATTTGTTCTTCTTTACAGTGGCTTATAATAAAACTTTAATCGTCTGCCATATTTGTATGTGTATTTCGCACATATGTATGTTTAACAATAAAAAACAAACAAACGACAAGCTTTTTTGCAAATGATCAAACTTGGCTATGTTCTTTGCATTGTTGATATCATGGTGCAATTAACCAGGTGGTATCACTGGCGCAGGGGATAATTTTTTGTTTCATAAGCTTGTGGGTGTTAAAAGCTCTGAATTTTTATGAAAACAATTGTATTAATTTTCTTTGTTCATTTTTTTTATATAAACTTTGCTTTCTTCATTTTCATCCGTTTTGTAAACATGTTCTTGACGGTATCCGGGAATTTTACACTAACAAAATAAGTACAACAACTCTAATGCTGCCACCTAATAATTGCACCTTAGTTGTTATATTATATTGCTCATGTCACACAGACTTTTGGCTCAATGTGAATCAATGAGAATAATAGTCTATTTACACCAAAGCGAAATCTGCACATTTGAGAATTCAAGCCAAATCTAGTAGATTTTGAGAAGATTTCCCTTACAAAATGAAATCTACTTTATGAGTAGATTTTGATGAAATCTCCCGAAATCTACTTAGTACCAAGCGATGCAACGATGATTTTGTTCAAAAAGTACTTAAAAATACTACACTGCAACAAAAATACACACTTTAATGTGGTGTACTCAGTCTCTGATAAAGTTATTTTGTCAAACCCGAATGCATAAATTATTTTTGTGAAAGTGAAATCTTGCTAGGTGTCGTACGAAACCAAATTGCATCGGAATAAGTAGCAAGTTGTGTACGCGTGTTTATTTTTGTTTTTCTCTCTTTTTCTTACCATTGTCCGTATTTTCTACAAATGTATGTTCATTATTAATTTTGTATGAAACCAAAGTGCACCGGTATAGGTATAAAGTAATAAAGTGTACACGTGTTTCTTTTTTTTTTTGTCTTTTTTTTTACCGTTTTCCGTGTTTTCTTTATATGTTCAATATTAATTTATTTTCAATGCATTTTATTACCTTGTAGTGTGGAAGGTGCTGGACTAAATTTTGCTAATTTGAGCAGTGTCGAAGTTATATGTATACACTAGGCACTGATCAGTTGTAACTAATTTAATTCCAACATTTTAAATGCTGCAATAGATTTTGTTTTAGTCTTTCGTGTTCTTATTGTGAAAGTTATTCCTCCACGAACACCCTCCCTATTTCTTCCCCATCATAACCTATTTTCCTAGTTCTAGTACAACGCGCTGCAACTGTAGGGGCCATCCGCTGAGTATTTGGTCCCAGATACAAAAAAAAAAAACGGTAGTGTAAGCGATATAGATTTTGTTATAGATTTTAATTCAAACCTACTAGATTTTGAGTTGGTGTAAATGCGCTATAATAGCATTTGAATAAGATGAGTTTACTGCAAGCGGAGTTGCCTTCGAAATTTTCAAAAAGTGACACCAAAAGGGTATTTTGAAAAAAAGTTGTCACAAAAACTAGACAAAAATTCTTTGAAACTTAATCTATTTGAATGAAAATATTATGTAATGATTACATTTAGAAAAATTATTTATGTATAACTATTAGATAATTAATAACATGAGTTTAAATTATATTAAATTTACTTATGCCCAGTTTTTTACTTCATGTTCAAATACAAAATTAGGTAATTTTTATTTTAATTTAAGTTGTATTTAAATGCAAGTTCAATTTTTTCAGTCTTAAGTAATTGCTTTTAGGTATTTAAATGCGATGAAAGTGTGGCAGCTACACTTAAGTTTCAAATATTATCGATAGTGTTCCGTAGAACAGCTGTTTGTTATTGGAAGCATAGAAAAACTCTTAAAGAAAAATATTAAATTTATCGACGGCGTAGAAAAACTTAATGATCATATTTCATGTAAAGTTAATTTTAATTATATATTATATTTTTCTATTATTTAGCACAAAATTAGCAACTAAATTTAAACTATCATCTACATGCGATAGCTGATACTCGTATGTATGTTTTGTTTACCTTTTTCTCAGTAATGCTAAAGCAAGTACATCAAAAATGATAACTAAGATAAATTTAATTGAAGAAGATTGGACATTTTTTAAATTTGTAGTGAAAAATTGATTTTCGTATTAAAATGGAACTTAAAACTAAATGGCATTTATATACGAACTCAAAAACTGGACTTTAAAAGGTTTTTTGAAACAGTTCTACTTCTTCAGATTTATTAGTAAAACTACATTTATATTGGCAATCTTGGCATAAATTATTCGATTATTTTGTTTTCAGATAGTATACATATGTATAAACATATGTACGAGACATACTTTTTAGAAATTAAAATTTCATGATCAAATATATGTTAATATACATTCCCGTATAAGAGCAGCTTAATTTAAAACCTTACTTAAATATGAATGAAACCTGGGTATTTATGCATACAATTAAGAGTTGTTCAAGCATTCTCAACAAAAATTTATATGTTTGAAAAAAAGGTTGAAGGAAAGGGGATTTTAAAAAAAAGTGTCATAAACATCAAAAAAGGGGTCAAACTGACACTTTAGTATCAAAAATGCAACACTGATGGCAAACCCTTGTCTTGCCTGTGCGTGCTTCCTCAAAAAATGCTGTTGTTAATTCTTATCGTAATCAAAATTTGATGTGTGCAGCAGAATGAGTATGATTTTTAATTTTTTGTTATTTTTTCAAATGAACAAAATGTTTGTGCTGAATAAAATCAAGAAAAACCATGATTTTGAAGTTCTCTGGCATGCATGTATGTATGTTTGTTTGTAAGTATTTGACACATGCACGTGTATAATATACAGGTTGGTGTTAAAGGAAATATGTTTGTATCAGAGATTGACAATAAGTACTCATGAAAAATATATATTTAAGTATTTATCCTAAAATTTCATTACATTACATGAGTACATCCATTACTTTTACACAAAAAATATCTATTCACACATGACTATTATGTAGCAAGTATATGTGTTACTTATAACAACCATTACCCAAAGAACAAAAAAACAAGTAAGAGTGTAGTATATTCGGCTGGGCCGAATCTAAAATACCCTTCACGATAGTCACGAATATGTATAGTATATTAAAAATGTGACCTAAATATGCTCGGTTATATATGAACCGATATCGGAATTTTCTATTTTCTGTATTTTAGTAACCTTCTTTTATAACGAGAATTGCTTTTCAGCAAAAAAAAAAAAAAAAATTTTTAATGGAAAAATCGGTTCAGGCTATATCTCGGGTATATATGGACCGATATCGAAAATTTTAATTTTCCATATTTATATAACCTTATATCATTACCAGAACTGCTTTTGAGCACAACAAATTGTTTAAGTTCGCTTACGCAATATTTTCATGAAAAACCCGATTTAGGCTATATCTCGGGTATATATGGACCGATATCAGAAATTTTAATTTTCTCTCTTTTCGTAACCTTCTTTTATAACAAGAACTGCTTTTCAGTAAAAAAAAAAAATGTTATTGGAAAAATCGGTTCAGGCTATATCTCGAGTATATATGGACCGATATCGGATTTTTTCTTTTTCCATATTTATATAACCTTATTTCATTACCAGAACTACTTTTGAGCACAAAAAAGTTGTTTACTCGGCATTTTCATCAAAAAACCTGTTAAGCTATATATCGGGTATATATGAACCGATATCGAAAATTTTAATTTTCCATATTTATATAACCTTATTTTATTACCAGAACTGCTTTAAGGTGAAAAAAGTTGTTTAAGTTCGCTTACGCGGCATTTTCATGAAAACCCCGGTTTAGGCTATATCTCGGGTATATATGGGCCGTTATCGGAAATTTTTATCTTCCATATTTATATAAACTGATCTTATTACCAGAACTGTTTTTAATCAAAAAAAAGTTGTTAAAGTTCGCTTACGCGACATTTTCATGAAAAACCCGGTTTGGGCTATATCTCGGGTATATATAGACCGATATCGAAAATTTTCATTTTCCATACTTATACAACCTTATTTTATTACCAGAACTACTTTTAAGCAAAAAAAGTTGTTTAAGTTCGCTTACGCGGTAATTTCATGAAAACCCCGTTCCAGGCTATATCTGCGGTATATATGAACCGATATCGGAAATTTTCATTTTTCATATTTATATAACCTTATTTTGTTACCAGAACCGCTTTTAAGCAAAAAAAGTTGTTTAATTTCGCTGACGCGGCATTTTCATGAAAAACCCGTTCTACGCTATATCTCGGGTATATATGGACCGATATCGAAAATTTTCATTTTTCATATATATGTAACCTAATTTCATTACCAGAACTGCTTTTGAGCCCAAAAAAGTTGTTTAAGTTCGCTTACGCGGCATTTTCATGAAAAACCTGGTTTGGGCTATATCTCGGGTATACATATATGGACCGATATCGAAAATTTTCATTTTTCATATTTATATGACCCTATTTCATTACCAGAACTGCTTTTGAGCACAAAAAAGTTGTTTAAGTTCGCTTACGCGACATTTTCATGAAAAACCCGGTCTAGGCTATATCTCGGGTATATATGGACCGATATCGGAAATTTTCATTTTCCATATTTATGTAACCTAATTTCATTACCAGAACTGCTTTTGAGCACAAAAAAAATTGTTTAGGTTCGCTTACGCGGCATTTTCATGAAAACCCCGGTCTAGGCTATATCTCGGGTATATATGGACCGATATCGAAAATGTTCATTTTTCATATTTATATGACCCTATTTTATTACCAGAACTGCTTTTGAGCACAAAAAAGTTGTTTAAGTTCGCTTACGCGACATTTTCATGAAAAACCCGGATTGGGCTATATCTCGGGTATATATGGACCGATATCGGAAATTTTCATTTTCCATATTTATGTAACCTAATTTTATTACCAGAACTGCTTTTGAACAAAAAAAAGTTATTTAGCTTCGCCTATGCAACATTTTCATTAAAAATCCGATTTGGGCTATATCTCGGGTATATATGGACCGATATCTGAAAAAAAAATTTTTTGTCTTTTAGTCACCATGCTTAATAAGTGTGTGAAGTTTGAAGCAAAACGAACAACTTTTGTTTTCAAAAATTTTCATACAAAACTGCAAAAAAAAATGGCTTTTTTCGGAATTTTGAATATATCTCAGCTATACGTGGACCGATATTACCGAATTTCAATAGAAAACCCATGAATCGATGGGGTAAAAGAATGGTGAAAGAAAAAAGTTTCTAAGTCTAATGGTTTTCTCAGAAACGGTATTTCAACAGCGGACAGACGGACAGACGGACATCGCTTAATCGACTTTTCCATTAATTCTGATTCAGAATATATATACTTTATAGGGTCGCAAAAAAAACTGTAGAAATTACAAACGGAATCACAAACTTATATATACCCTTTACATTTTTGTGAAGGGTAAAAAAAACCACACATGAATGATGAGTGCGTACCCACACCTTCAACCTTCAATAATATTTATTACCCATTTATTTGAGGATATATGTACATAAGTACTTGTGTATTTTTTCTGCTACTGTGCAGTTTTGGATATGTACACATGCACTGTATGGGACTAAGAGTATAAACATGTTCTAATAAAAACAATTCTTTAATGTTAAATATAAATATATAATATTATAAAATAGGTGCGATCTGCTTCTAATTGGTTCTTAAGTAATTTAGATAAAGATTTGCAAGAAGTATAAAACATATAAAAACCGTTTTAGTTTTTTATATATATTTTATACAAATTTAAGAAAAACAATTGAAGTGTACAAACTTTTAAAGTGAGCAAATCTTCCAACAAAGACAACAAATTCATATAAATATTGCACTGTCAATTCTTATTAGAATTTTTGAAAAATGCCCTTGCATTTTACAAATCAAAGAACTCAAATCAATGGATAACTGAATTCCTAACAAAATATCATTTTATTTATAAATATGTTCACTAGTATGTTTATTAAAACATGGCGCAATAATAAATAACATTTTCTGGTTTGTACAAATGTACAACGGGTTATAGTTCAGGGGGCTAATTCTGTCATTCGTGATCGAAATTACTATCGAGTAGAAAATAATTTCGATATCGTGTAAATTTCTAATGATATGACTCGTTACGTAACGAATCGAGTTATCACTTCAGTGTTGCAAAATACTGACAAAATGTGTTTTACAACACTGCCGAAAATTGTATGTATTTGCATACTTGTTGTACATTAAAAAATAAATGAACACACATACGTTCACAATAACAATTCATTTAAATTTGTCATGTATGCGTGTTTGGACAACAAAAAGTAAGTAAATAGAAATAACAATAAATATGTATGTAAAAACAACCATTTAACTATGTATAAGCATATGTATATATGCATTTCTAAAAACAAAAATAAATTCTTGGATATAATAACATGTGACTTCAAATATAAGTACTTGTGTTCTTAGCAAATACTCATCTTTATACACATATACCTGTATATATAAGTCATGAATTAAAAAAAAAAGCCTTAAGAACCAAAAATTCTCAACTTAATTTAACTATTATTGCTATTAAAAACAAATTTTTAATTTACATTTCTTTTGTGTTATTCTGTTTGGCTGGATTTCGATAGTACTTTTGCTTACGAGTAAAAAGTCGCACGGTTGCATTCGAATGGTTACTCGCTATCGAATGCCATCATTAGAAATTTCGAAACCTTTTACTCGATATCGAATGAGATAATCCCAAAAGTGTAAAAACTCGCACATTCGAGTAAAAACTCGCTCGTAAGCGAATGACAGAATTAGCCCCCAGGTTTTTTCTTTCTTAAGTTTTTTTTTTTTTTTTTTCTTAAGAAGGATTTTTTACAATACAAATCTGCTGTGATCAATAATTTTGATTGAAGAAGACAAGAAAAATAATAATCAAATCTTTAGCTGGGGGACAACTAGCTGTTTCGTAGTCGCTACACTACTCTTCAGCACCCACTGGGATTTGAACTCGGGCCATGACGTATCATGATCTACTGCTTTAACCACTAAGCCACCGAGCATTTAATTATTTTCTATCTATATTCATCTCATATTGAATCACATATGCATATATAGATTTGATTATTACTTTTTTTGTCTTCTTCAATCAAAATTATTGCTTACAACAGATTTGTATTGTAAAAAATCCTTCTTAAGAAAAAAAAAAACTTAAGAAGGAAAAAACCTGAACCATAACCCGTTGTACATTTGTACAAACCAAAAATTTAATTTAAAAAATTATAAAAAGCTCATCAAAAATTCAATAAATTTAAATAACATTTTCGTTTGAGTTTTTGCTAGAAAATAATTGAAAACTGGTAGAAATAAAAAATTGAAAAAGGGCTAAAAAAAGCAATTTTTAAAATTATTTGTTGGAACTAAAAATTTTTCCAACTAAATAGATTTTTAAAGCTTCTTCAACTTCATATAGAAACTGAATTTAGTGAAAATTCTTAAAGTTACTATTGTCATTCCAGTCATGGTACGCGTTTTTAAATACTCGAGTGTGTACATAAGTATACTTATGTATATACAATATGTATATATATGTTACAGATATCCAATACACATTTTACTTACCAACGTAAGTATTTAATAAAAATGGGTATGAGTATGGCAATACCCGATGAGTTATTCTACCCATATACACCCATAATTAGGTTGGAATGACTATGTTGTGTATGTATGTATGTATGTGTGGTTTGATGCTTTATTTGTACATATTGTTAAGAATATTTTTTATCACATATGTGCACTTTTGGTACACAGTGGTATCAAGTGTAAATAAAGTTGTGAATTATTTAATTACTGTATAACAAACAAGTGTGAGTGTCATTATTTCATTTACAATTGAAAAATCCGCAAAAGCGTTTTTAAGGCAAAAACGTACAATATTCATACACGTTTTCCACTAATACCCAATAAGTACTTTTGTCAGTCTCTGGTATGTATACATATACATTACTTGCCACTTGAATAAGGAATCATATTTGTTTAACTTTAATTAAGTATATCTCCTAAACTAAAGTTCAGAAAAACATAATCTTTTGCACAATAAAATTTCAAGGTGTTGGCTTTAGTTTCCTGGAGAAACAAAAAATGTTTATATTTTATTATACTAAAATTACGCATTTATATAAAGACATGCATTTCTGTGGCACATTTCCATGTGTCACTTGAATATGGAATTTTTTTTAATATTTATCACTAGGGGTATGATTTGAATTTTGTTCAATATAAAGAACTAGAGAATTTTTAAGCAGTTTTTTTTCCAAACCGGAACTTGGTAATAATCTTAAGGCCGGGGCACATAGAATCCGTCTACGTTATACATTGCTTTTTCAGCTGACAACTAAGTTGAAACTTATGTAAAATGAATAATGCTCAATATGTTTAAAATTATTTATTTAAAATGATTTATTGCAAATATTCACGAGATATAATATAAACTAATTTCAGTTTTTAGCACTTCAATTTTGTTGTTATTTTATGTTTAAATTTATTGATAGATTTCACAAAGTCCAAAGATTTAGTTACAGTTTAATGATTTAAATTAGAATTTAGTAGTAAGAAAATAATAAATTAGTGGTAAGAAAATAATGTTTTAATTTTCAGCTTTCAACTTTTACAACTGAAACGACTTGCAGCTCACGACTTCTCTTTAGCAACTGACTTTTAAATCTTCTTCATACGGACTGTTGGCTTTACACTTCTGTTACGGTAAATTCGATAATAGTAGATCTCCTTAAGACATGATCGGTATGTAAACTTAATCACTGGCTATGTACATCATTTTACATATATGTATGTATTCTTATGAACTTTATCACATTCCGTATTCCTCTGCCAACGCAAAGTATTAAAGATGAGCAACTTTTCATTTTCAACGTACATTGAGAATTTTGACAACTATCTGGTAATATTTTTTGTATATTTGGATTTAGTTTTCGGTTCAAAAATGAAATAAATTAAAAACATATTGTGTCAGATTTTCTGTGCTGTGTCTGAAAAATAAATCAAAGAATTTTAATCAAATTAAAGTAAAATGCAGTTGATTTTATATACGTTAACAACAAACTTTGTGTATGTTGATGTAAGTTAAAAAAGAAGGCGGACAAAGTATGACGGATTATATGTCCCCAGGCTTTTAATAACTCTGAAAAATAAAAAAATTGTATTTTGAAATTTTTGGGTAAGAATCCAATCCGAATAGCCAGAAACATTAATAGTGGAAAGACAGTTATGTACAATTATTTGAATGGCGTGGAAGGATATGGAAAATAACTTGAAAGTGCGGAAGGAAATGGCAAGCACTCCAAACCAAAAATTCTTCGAACTACATCACATTCTGCTATGACGGTTTAAAACTAGGTAAAAAAGTAGGGCCAGGGCCAGTCTAAGAATAGTGCATCGTATTTTAAAGTCGAGCCCATACATAGTGCACCGAAAACTGAAAAAGCCACCGCTTACTGAAAAACGCAAATCACAATGTCCACAGTTTACCAAACGTACAATAACTTGGTCCGCCAAATGGTTTACTCGACGGGTATAACAATTACGTCCATGACCTTATTTGGAGGAAGCATTTCTAAAATTTAATGATCGCCTTGGACGTACCAATACGACAACGCTCCGATTCATAATGCCATAGCAGTGAAACAATGGATTAATCAGCAAAGTGTTCAACTTGTCGATTGGCCCCCATTTCTCCAGACCTGAGGCCAATGTAAAATATCTGGGGTTGGCTTGCAAGAAAAGTTTATGTAAAAAGAAAACAATATAAGACGATAGAATGCTTAAAGGGTGCAGTAACGGAGTACACTTTCGCTAAATTACTTAGATTCATTATACAGCTCAATGCCAAATCGCATTTTTGAGGTTATTTTTAAAAATGACACCATTTAAAAAAAAATTACTAATTGAATGCTAAAAGAAAAGAACTTTCATTTTTCTAAACAAAAATTTAAAAATAAAGAATAATTTGCTTAGTATTAAAACATTCTTTACTTAATTGACACACGAAAAAGTACCACAGAAATATATGTCTTTAAATGCATAATTTTCGCATAAAAAAATATGTATATTGTTAAGAATTTTGTTTTGTCCCATCTAAACCAGTGTGCAGCTGTAGATCTGCTTATTATAAATGTACAACACATTCATACAAACAACATAAAACAAAATATATAATACACAAACAAACAAACATACATGATTTAAAGTACGTAAAATTCCAAGTAAAGCAACTAAAAATGATGTTGTTTTTTTTTCTTGTATTCTTGGTATTCGTTTTATTATTGTTTGTTGTTGTGATTTGCTTATTGTTCGCAAAAATATGTATGAATGTGTATATACAAAAGAAATACATTTGTACATTATGAACGACTAGGAAATTCGTGTCGATTGTGATAAAGACGTATAAATAGCAGGCAGGTTGGCAGCAACGAGTCAGTTTATTTTTTAGCTTAGTGTAAGACAGTCATTATCAAGTGTAAAAAAGGTTGTGAACTATTTAAGTACTGTATAACGAACAAGTGTGTGAGTCTTTATTTTATTTGCAATTGAAGAACCCGCAAAAGCGTTTTTAGAGGCAAAAATGTAACAATATTTTTTATTTCTTTAGGAAACTAAAGCCAACGCATTGAAATTGGGTTCAGCAAAAAAATAAAAAAATTTCTTTCTGAACTATACTTTAGCAGATATACTTAAGTAATTAAAAAAAAAATGTGATTCCATATTCAAGTGGCAGGCAGTGTACTCCTACATACATATGTATTCATATCAAACATAACGTGGGTTTATTTAATACCATTTCTTAGTCTGTCTTTTCTTTATAGTCATTCTATTTCCCTCTGTATGAAGACAAATTGTTAAATAAAACAATTTTGTAGAAATGCAGCTGAAACGACCTTCAAGAAAGCTAAAAACAATAAATCATCAGCTTTTTGGTTTGATGACGCTAACACATGTTTACAAAATGATAGAAATTTGAATAAACTTTATAGCAATTGAATGAATTCAACAGATATGTTTTGGTAAGTTAAATGAGGCTACTTCGTGTTTCTATACGTGTACTTCGCGCCATACATGTTGGGATACTTATGTTATCTACCCTATACAACTTTTATGTATGAAAAAGAGACAAAAAATGCCCAATTTTAATCTATTATAAAATAAATTAGACTTATTGACAGGTAAAGAATAATTCGTTTTTTAATTATGTTAATGCCAAGAGATCGGCTAAGTACACTCATAAAAAACCCGTCATAGCTGTGATGTATCAGGTGATTCATAGGTGATTCATAGTATAGTGATGTATCAGGTCAAGGTGCATTAACGTATACACAGTGGCAGCACTAGAGCAAAATTACAACAATACAACAAAAACAGACATCTGGTAAGCTATGTTTATCAAAAATATTTGTAACTATTTTCACAATTATAAACTATGAATGTACCTTTTCATAATTATAAATTATTTTTATTTGAATTATTTTTACGTTCACAAAATAATTGGTATATGGTTAATTCAGAATAAAACACTAAATTCACTTTCAAAAATGTAAATAATACAGTTGACGTAAATAGCTTACTATATTGCCAGCAGCAAAAAATTGTTAGATGCCGTAGTGCTGCCACCGTGTATACGTTAATGCACCTTGTATCAGGTGATTCATAGTATTATAGAATTTAAGAACATCCACTGTTTGCAAATGAATATCATGTAAATGTCAGAATACTGAACTACTCGTATAGAATAAAGCATTAAACACATTGAAACCAGCAAACAACCGACTTCAATATGTCAAATATAAAATACATGCATTTCAAGGCGAATTTATAAAGGTGAATGCAAGCGGAAAGGCGATTCAGTACTATGTATTTTGTTATTGTAAAACATAACGTGAATGTCAAATTCTAAATTCGCCTAAGATTGTTCAGCTGGGAAAATATAAATATAAACGTTAAATATAAACTTTTATAATTGTTTGTAATTAAAATCACAGATTAGATTAGTTTTTCACTTTTAAATTCACACAAATTTCTTGAAATTGCACTAAATCATACAAAAAAATCTGCAGATTAAAATGGCGCGAAAAACTTTGTAAACAAAAGAAAAACAATTTGACAGTCTGATTGGAAAAATCGCGAGAAGCAAAAAATAATCACCTGTGTTGTTAAGTTCACCTAGTAATGAGTTCGCCTTGATGCATTTAAATGCGAATATTTATTTTGACAACAGCAAGACGACACGACTGCAGGTTTTTGTCTATACTGATTTTTTTGCCGCACTCGAATTAAACTAATTTCTATTTTTCTTGACTACAAAATAAAAACAGTGTGACCAATGTGTATAAAAACAATTTAGCTCTCGGGAATATTTTATTTTCTAATATAACATAAAATAACAATTAAATTTAAATGGTATTTTAAATATATTAATAAATATTTGTACTATTGTTAAATATACGCAAACATACTTACGGCCGTATTCATAAAATATATTATATGTTTATTAAACACCTATTTGATAAATTTTCTATAGAAAGTTGTCAAATAATAGTTTAATAAACATACAATATTTTTTATGAATAAGGTCATTAGGCTCAAAACAAGATATCTTACAGCGAAAGAAAGCTAGTCACTCACATTCGAATCAATTTGGGTTTTTCTATGTCACTATGGTTCGTTCGCATGAACTTATGTATTTTAATTGAATTTTGACATATCGTTCGCATAGAATAAAGTTAGAAAAAACCCAAATCAATTTCCTTTCGCCTAGGGTGCGCATGAACTTATCCTGTCGACATCGGCGAACTGGCTGTTAATTTTATTAAATAAGTAGGATGTGATTAGATACATATGCATGTGTATAAAAGTTCACAGTTGGTATTACACCACGTACAAGTAGTTTTAAATCCATATTTTTATACCCTTCACAAAAATGTAAAGGGTATATATAAGTTTGTGATTCCGTTTGTAATTTCTACAGTTTTTTTTTGCGACCCTATAAAGTATATATATTCTGAATCAGAATTAATGGAAAAGTCGATTAAGCGATGTCCGTCTGTCCGTCTGTCCGCTGTTGAAATACCGTTTCTGAGAAAACCATTAGACTAAGAAACTTTTTTCTTTCACCATTCTTTTACCCCATCGATTCATGGGTTTGCTATTTAAATTCAGTAATATCGGTCCACGTATAGCTGAGATATATTCAAAATTCCGAAAAAAGCCATTTTTTTTTGCAGTTTTGTATGAAAATTTTTGAAAACAAAAGTTGTTCGTTTTGCTTCAAACTTCATACACTTATTAAGCATAGTGAATAAAAGGCAAAAAAGGTAGATATCGGTCCATATATACCCGAGATATAGCCCAAATCGGGTTTTTCATGGAAATGCCGCGTAAGCGAACTTAAACAAATTTTTTGTGCTCAAAAGCAGTTCTGGTAATGAAATTAGGTTACATAAATATGAAAAATGAAAAATTTCCAATATCGGTCCATATATACCCGAGATATAGCCCAAATCGGGTTTTTCATGAAAATGCCGCGTAAGCGAACCTTAACAACTTTTTTGTGCTCAAAAGCAGTTCTGGTAATGAAATAGGGTCATGTAAATATGAAAAATGAAAATTTCCGATATCGGTCCATATATACCCGAGATATAGCCTAGACCAGGGTTTTTCATGAAAATGCCGCGTAAGCGAACTTAAACAACTTTTTTGTGCTCAAAAGCAGTTCTGGTAATGAAATTAGGTTACATAAATATGGAAAATGAAAATTTCCGATATCGGTCCATATATACCCGAGATATAGCCCAAACCGTGTTTTTCATGAAAATGTCGCGTAAGCGAACTTAAACAACTGTTTTGTGCTCAAAAGCAGTTCTGGTAATGAAATTAGGTTACATAAATATGAAAAATGAAAAATTTCCAACATCGGTCCATATATACCCGAGATATAGCCCAAATCGGGTTTTTCATGAAAATGCCGCGTAAGCGAACCTTAACAACTTTTTTGTGCTCAAAAGCAGTTCTGGTAATGAAATAGGGTCATGTAAATATGAAAAATGAAAATTTCCGATATCGGTCCATATATACCCGAGATATAGCCCAAATCGGGTTTTTCATGAAAATGCCGCGTAAGCGAATTTAAACAACTTTTTTGTGCTCAAAAGCAGTTCTGGTAATGAAATAGGGTCACATAAATATGAAAAATGAAAATTTTCGATATCGGTCCATATATACCCGAGATATAGCCCAAACCGGGTTTTTCATGAAAATGTCGCGTAAGCGGACTTAAACAACTTTTTTGTGCTCAAAAGCAGTTCTGGTAATGAAATTAGGTTACATAAATATGGAAAATGAAAATTTCCGACAACGGTCCATATGTACCCGGTCCATATGTAGTCCAAATCGGGTTTTTCATGAAAATGTCGCGTAAGCGAACTTAAACTACTTTTTTGTGCTCAAAAGCAGTTCTGGTAATGAAATAGGGTCAAGTAAATATGAAAAATGAAAATTTCCGATATCGGTCCATATATACCCGAGATATAGCCCAAATCGGGTTTTTCATGAAAATGCCGCGTAAGCGAACTTAAACAAATTTTTTGTGCTCAAAAGCAGTTCTGGTAATGAAATTAGGTTACATAAATACGGAAAATGAAAATTTCCGATATCGGTCCATATATACCCGAGATATAGCCCAAACAGTGTTTTTCATGAAAATGTCGCGTAAGCGAACTTAAACAACTTTTTTGTGCTCAAAAGCAGTTCTGGTAATGAAATAGGGTTACATAAATATGGAAAATGAAAATTTCCGATATCGGTCCATATGTAGCCCAAATCGGGTTTTTCATGAAAATGTCGCGTAAGCGAACTTAAACAACTTTTTTTTGCTCAAAAGCAGTTCTGGTAATGAAATTAGGTTACATAAATGTGGAAAATGAAAATTTCCGGTATCGGTCCATATATACCCGAGATATAGCCTAAACTGCGGTTTTAATGAAAATGTCGCGTAAGTGAACTTAAACAACTTTTTTGTGCTCAAAAGCAGTTTTGGTAATGAAATTAGGTTACATAAATGTGGAAAATGAAAATTTCCGATATCGGTCCATATATACCCGAGATATAGCCTGGAACGGGGTTTTCATGAAAATGCCGCGTAAGCGAACTTAAACAACTTTTTTTGCTTAAAAGCAGTTCTGGTAATAAAATAATGTTATATAAGTATGGAAAATGAAAATTTTTGATATCGGTCTATATATACCCGAGATATAGCCCAAACCGGGTTTTTCATGAAAATGTCGCGTAAGCGAACTTTAACAACTTTTTTTTGATTAAAAACAGTTCTGGTGATAAGATGAGCTTATATAAATATGGAAGATAAAAATTTCCGATATCGGTTCATACATATATACCCGAGACATAGCCTAAACCGGGGTTTTCATGAAAATGCCGCTTAAGCGAACTTAAACAAATTTTTCGCCTTAAAGCAGTTCTGGTAATAAAATAAGGTAATATAAATATTGAAAATGAATTTTTCGATATCGGTCCATATACATATACCCGAAATATAGCCTAAACCGGGTTTTTCATGAACACGCGGCGTAAGCGAACTCAAACAATATTTTTTGCTTAAAAGCAGTTCTGGTAATAAGATGAGGTTATATAAATATGGAAAATGAAAATTTCCGATATCAGTCCATATATACCAGAGATATAGCCTAAACCGTGGTTTTCATGAAAATGCCGCGTAAGCGAACTTAAACAACTTTTTTCACCTTAAAGCAGTTCTGGTAATTAAATAAGGTTATATATATATATATATATATATATATATATATATATATATGGAAAAAGAAAATATCCGACATCGGTCCATATATACTCGAGATATAGCCTGAACCGATTTTTCCAATAACATTTTTTTTTTGCTGAAAAGCAGTTCTTGTTATAAAAGAAGGTTACGAAAATTAAAATTTCTGATATCGGTCCATATATACCCGAGATATAGCCTAAATCGGGTTTTTCATGAAAATATTGCGTAAGCGAACTTGAACAATTTGTTGTGCTCAAAAGCAGTTCTGGTAATGATATAAGGTTATGTGGAAAATTAAAATTTCGATATCGGTCCATATATACCCGAGATATAGCCGGAACCGATTTTTCCATTAAACAAAAATTTTTTTTTTTGCTGAAAAGCAATTCTCGTTATAAAAGAAGGTTACTAAAATACAGAAAATAGAAAATTCCGATATCGGTTCATATATAACCGAGCATATTTAGGTCACATTTTTAATATACTATACATATTCGTGACTATCGTCAAGGGTATTTTAGATTCGGCCCAGCCGAATATACTACACTCTTACTTGTTTATAAAAAATTTTAAGAGAGTTTTGGTCTCCTTTTTAAAAAATTCGATAAATTGTCGTAAAGTTTCATTTCTTTAACACTGTTCTCATTATAGATCGGAAGTTATATCGAATTATATTTTTAACTTTGAAGGTCCATATAATCTGAATTAATCGCTGTAAACAAAAACTTTTTTGTAAATCATTAATCAGTGAACTTTTAGTTATATACATATGTACGATATTAACTAATCAGTTGTGAGTTCGAGTCCAACTTCAGTCAAGAAGAAGGATTATTTGTAATTATAACAATAATTGCTGTGAAACAATACGACCAAAGGATAACAGAAAATAATTGATACCATTAGCTGGGGGATAACTAGCTGTTTCGTAGTCACTACACTACTCATCAGCATCCCCTGGGTTCAATTATTTTTCTGTTCTTCTTTGGTCGTATTGTTTCACAGCAATTATTGTTATAATTAAAAATAATCCTTTTTCTTGACTGAAGTTGAACTCGAACTCACAACTGCTTGGAAAACTTTTTTAATTTTAGTTAACCTTTTTTCAGCTTTTTAAGACTTTATTTGTTAGACAAATGAACATATTTATGAAAGTTTGATATAAACAAATCTTGTTCTGTAAATCAACAAATTTTGTGAAGCTAAAAACTCTTAGATGGCCACACTGAAATATAATTTTTTGAATATGAATTTATGTTGCTGCCGTGTTCAAAATAATTCAGTAGTGCCCTACATGACTGCAATTGCCGGTTGCAGCATTTGCTGTTGTGAAGTCGTGTAGTCTGCTGTGGTCTATGCGTTTAATATTTAAGCCAAACATATTTTTCCCCAAATATCGGTCCATATATATCCGAGCATATTTAGTTTAAATTTGTAATATATTGACTATCGTAAAGGGTATTTCAGATACGGCCCAGCCAAATATACTACACTCTTACTTGTTTAGTGACAAATTTGAATGGCTTTAGTAACTGGATAATTTATTTCAGTATTTCAAGATTGTGATCACCATCATATCGTCTTTTTTATGAAATTCAATCATACACTCGATTTTGGTAGTCCAAATTGCATGCACGGGTTGCATGGATTTATTGTATAAAAACTGGTGTCCAATTCAATTTTTTTGCCTGTCAATACGAAAAGAGTATTTCTGACCGATGCGAGTATTTTTGACTGATACCTACTTGGTACTCGGTAGTAAAGCATCGATACTAAAAGTACTTAGTATGGAAGGAAAAGTATCGAGTATTTACTTGTATTTACTCGTGTCGTTTTAATCCTATATGTGTGGCCTTACTGTTGGAGAGTGGTAAACGAAATCATATTGCTTAAATGTATGTCAGGTAGCAATTAAATTTTATATTCGTTTTAATCTCTATAGTTGTTTTAAAGCCGTTTCAAAAGCCTTCATCAGCATTTAAATTCCTCCTGCTTTATACAAGAAAAACATAGTTTCATTGTGAAAAGGGAGCGCCTTCGCCATAAAGATAGGTAAACGTATTAATTCCAAACAATAAGCTTTCTTGAAAAATAGTCTTTAATTCTAAATATTAATTTATTGATATTTTGTTGAACTTTTTATAATTTTTATATTAAATTTTTTAGTTTTTGTACTTTTGTACATCGAGTTTTAGTTCAAGTTTTTCCTTTCTTAAGTTTTTTTTCTTAAGAAGGATTTTTTGAACTTTTTATAATATTTAAATTCGATTTTCGCTTTTGTACACGTAGAAAAAAATATATGGTTGATACAATATCTAAGGGCAACATAATATTGTGTGTGATGGAGTCTTTCATTGTTTTTAACAAAAGTTTCACAATTTGTGTTATTGTATATAACCATATATTGAAATGTAATAATGTAAAGTATTTATAGAGAAACAAATTATAATTATATTGATAATGCAACGGTTTTAACAATAATCCATAATGTTATAGAATATATACTAATGTTGTTACAACCATATTTCAAACTGCCTTTTCTCTGTGTGTACATTTATCCAAATGTGTTTATAATAGGAAAAGTCCTGCAAAACTTTGAGCAGATCGGATCTATATCAGGGCATAGGACCGCATTTATGCCTCATCGTCGTCGACAATTTGGGCCATCGGATGGTTGTGTAGTTGGCCGATATTTTGTTCTATACATAATTGAACCGTACCAATATTATCATAATAAAAAGAAGTGACAATAATTCCTAAATAATTTGTGTTTTATTTAAAATCAATATTGGCCCTTAAAATTTAACCACCCTTTATTATTATTATTGGTACTTTTATTGCTACTCAATAATTTATTCAGTTTTGTTGTTCGTGCAATGCTTTTTTTAAATCGTCGTCAGTGCGAAGAACTCAAACCTTTTCTACTAAAAATTGTTTAAAAGTCTAAATTACAAGGTAACAAATTGTTTATTGAAAAAAATAATAATAAGTTTCTTTTTTCTTAATTTTATTTGCCCCAAACGCATTTTTAAATACCGGTAGTTAACTCAATCTGAGTTAATTATATTCACAATTCCGTTTGGGATAAAACAAAATTGTTCAAAACAAAATTGCTACCACAACTACGGAAGAATTTTGTTCACACGAATTAATTCAATATGACGGACTAGCAAACCTTTCTCTTTTATTTTATTTAGTTTTTGATGCTTGAAAAAGGAAAAATAATAGTTGGGTTCGTTTACAAAATTTTTTTACAAATTTGTAACAATTTTTTTTATTATAAAGCGTTCATTAACCCAAAAAAATGTGCAACGAGAGAGCGTCCAAAGAGCGTACAAAATTAAGAGACAGGAAAATTCTTGCAAGTTTTTACAAGTAAAATTTTTACTTGCAATAATTCTTCAAACAGCTGTTTTGCGTGTGTGTTTACAAAACAATATTTCTAAATTAATAATAAAAATATTTTGCAAAATTTAAGAAATTGTAAGTGTATGTAAACTTTTGAAATGATAAAAAGTATTACAAAGATTAAAAATTTATTTTTGTGTAATTTAGGAACAACAGAGGTAAAATAAGACGTCTAATAGAAATGAACTAAACAACACAGTATCTGACACATCAGTGGTAAAGAATATTCCGGCAAATTTACTTGCTTGAATGTGTTTAAAACTTTTAGGGGGGCAATTAAATTGACACTTAGATCCTTCTTTTTTTAATTATACTAATATTTTTCTAGTTTTAACCTCTGAAATGTTTTTGTTCCTTTAATTTTTACAGACCACCTGTTACTTTTAGTATTGTAAATATTATTAGTGCCTAGATATCGAGTATCGAAAAATTCAAGGGCGACAAAATCAAATTCTTCGGATGATTACTGCAGCTCCATGGTATGTAAAAAACTCACGAATTCATAAGGATCTCTATGTTCCTCTTGTAAAAGACGAATTTTCAAAGTACGCAAAAAGGTATATCAGTAAATTGGAGCTTCACCCAAATCCTCTTGCACACAATTAATTTTGAATGCCACTCTCGGTTGAGAAGGAGGGATACCCTGGCCACCATCAGAACGCTCAATAGGTGATTTTGCCGATATTGACCGTGCAAAATAAAACATTTTTGCCTAGCATTGGCTGGACTTAATTAATTTTATGTATTTAGTATTAAGATTTGAATACTTATTGTTAGTTCACTTTGTGAATATTCAATAAATAAATGAATGAAAAAAAATATATCGAGCAGCTACACTTTGAAATTAATTTAAAATAACCATGCTATTTGTAGGCAGGCTGTTATAACGTATACACGCTTCAATTCAATTTCAATTGAATCGGTTCTTGGCCACACACTTCATACACTGATTTGAAAGATGTTCATCCAACTATCAGATTCAATGAAATTAAAGATAATTTTAAAAATGTTTAAAAATTTGTTTGCAAAAAACTACATATATAAATTTCGACAGCTGATTAGGAGACCCGAACACACACAGCACAATCGAATTGAGAGACCTACCAGCCAACTTGAAAAATCAAAATCGTGTGATTTGTCTTCAACCAATTTGACAACTGCCAAATTAATAAATTTACAAAGCCATACAAAGTATTGATTTGCACAACAACCGACTCTGTTGACAATTGAGTTGAAACGTGTATGGGTTAAACCTCCTAATTAGTAGCTAATCACGTTTATAGTGTTTAGTGTATTTCGACTACGCCTAGTAATAGATTAAATAAAACTTTTCATTATTCTATTACAAAACGCTAGACACGACAATGCTGAATATAAATGATCATAATCACATTATTTTTATAATATACATATGTATAAAAAAGTATAAATAGCTTGTTTGCTATGTTTCCCAGCTATCTATATGTCGACATTTCATAGAAGGTAACTCTAACCATCAGTAGTAGACTTTGGAAATTTTTTTAAGATATTCTCAAACATTCAACTTTGTATCCCAACAATCTAAATAAATTGAAAGAAAAGAAAAATGCTCTAATAATATCTGTCAAACACAAAAAACAAGCTTTTTCATTTATACACGTCTCTAACATTTCTTTACATATGTATAATTTGTCCAAAAAATGGGTAGTTATTAAATATTCAGATATACCTATACATAACAACACTACTCTAACTTGCAAATGTTTGCTAGTAAAGTGTTTCATTGACTTTTTTACCTTTTTCTAGAGTAATTTGCAAAAATTTCTTGTAATTCTCTCGTTACTAATTTTTACTAGCAAAGTAAATGAACGCACCTAATATATGCAAATATTTTTTATTTACTAAAGCAACCAATTTGGCATGGAATACCCCATATGCTATGACAAACATGCGAGCAAATATTCTTCAAAATGACTTAACTTTTTTGCTATTTGCGGCCTATATGTACTCGTATAGTGTTTATACATGTACATATGTATGTATGTATGTATGTGCATAGTTTTCTTCTTTTCAATAACACCAAACAGTATTTTATCATAAAAACCGCCAACTTAAGTTGTTAGTTTTAAGACAAACCATAAATTCAGCCAACATTATTTGAATTTCTTATCATCCACACACAGAATTATTAACTTGTGAAAACAATAAAAGCAACAAACTAGATTTTTTCTGTTTAAAAACGCAGTTTATAAAATACAAACGGAGGAAAAAAGTTTGACTTTGAGATACAAATCGCATTCAATAAGAAAAGTATTCTTATGGCTCTCGCATCTGTGTGTTTTGAGCCGCTACGAGTACGAGTATTTATTATATTGCTCGTTTGTTTTATCTAGTAATTTATTCGGTGTTTTGTTTTGTTTCGTCTCTTCTTTTTCATGTTTTTTATTGCATTGGTGTTTGCTAGATTAGATCAGCCATAACACGATGATATAATAGCGAAACAATGGAACTTTATACATCCATCATGTACTAGTACGATATGCGATACATATGAATGTACATATGCGAGTAGATGTGTGTAGGTACTCGTATGTGTGGTATATACATACATATGTACATCCATCCGCCTTTTCACGTACTGGTTAAATGATTTTGTATCTAGATACGAGTATTTATGTATCTTTGAAATAGTTTATTTTTTACCTGAGAGGATCTCACTTATCGTTGGATTGAGTTAATAAAATATGTAAAAAGAGATTAAGTTCTACTTAAAGTATAAATTATTTATAAGACGTTTGAGTATTTTCACAAGAGAACAGTAAATCTGAAAATTAATCAAATATTTAATTCAAGACTTTCGTATTAATAAATTTGTAATTAAGTAGAAAATTGCTTGAGAGAAAACTTTTTACCTGAATGGGAATTAGATTTTTTGTTGATGTGTTCAAACGGTTAAAATAAAATTTATCGGTTTGTTGGTTTTAGCACAAAAGTAAATTGTTTTTTAAGCATTGCAATTATTTATTGAATCTTCAAAATAGTTTAAAAATAAGTGTACAAATCTTAAGACATATTAACTAAAAAAATTAACTTAAGTCCACGCAATGTCTGTCGGTACCTGTCTGCCTGTGGCCTGACGCCACAGTATCTAATCACCGGATGAATACAATAACATGTTCTTTGGACATGATTTCTCCCATGGCTAAGAGAATAAGTTGTCTACAACTCATGCCGATTTTTTTATCACGGCACATAGTTATAATACAACTCACAACGAGCTCAATGAGCGCTCTTCTATAATACTCCTCAAAGTGCCGTACCACAGCCATTCAGAAACGAAGTTTGTGGTCTCCAGGTGGCTGTCGCATTAGATTTAAATCTCCGGTCAGATTTTGTGGAACCCCATGGCTAAGGAGCTGGCAAAACCTAACCGCAACAACAACAGCAACAAGATCAAAAGCGGTGGCATGTCATAATGCCCAGTGTAATAATGTCCATGCACACTGTGACACACATAAACATGGCATAAGGTTCATGTACAGTATGTACACTTTTGAAAATGTCATAGTGTTCGAGGGCATAGTGACACTTTGCAAATAGACATTATGTAATTTTTAAAAATGTTATAAGGTCCATAATAAAAAAAAAGAAGTTAAATATGAAAATATCCGTATTTGAGTGATAATATGAACCAATAAAAGCCGTTCCCATTATCAAATTTGTTCACAATTTCGGTGGTAAAACTTTGGCGCATAGCTCTTACTTATATTGCCTACAAGAAATCGACTCTTCCACTCCTTTTAATTAAACAAGTGATTATTTCAATACAGATTTTTTTTATATTCTCTTTAAATTTACGAATTATTATTCTCGTGAAAAATTAAACCAAAAAATAGATTTTTTTTCAGAAATGAGTTTTCACAGAAGTGAAAAGTACTTTATTATCAAAATAAATAATCGCTTATTGAAATATGTTGTGGAGTATATTACTTTCAAAAATTTGTCTACATTAAGAGCAAAGCAAGGGTGAAGTACTATTCTTAGATTTAGTGTCCAAATTTTGACAACAAGGAGAACAAATTGTAAAATACCTGCGTTTCTTGGCTCTGCCAGGCATATAACGAATTATAGGTTTTCTGTCACCTGACTATTGATGTTGATAGCATTTTCTTCGATATCTTTGGTTTCTGATTCACTTTCTTCTACAATATCTTTTTTGGATTTAATAATCTTTATTACTTTGCATTACTCATAAAGGAAGCATGAAGAAAAAATCGGCGCCTTTATGAGTAATCAAGCAATGCAAAGTAATAAAGATGATCAAATCCAAAAACTTGATCAGCAATTGGATATTGGACATACAACACATCTGAGGTTTTTAATTTTATTGTCAATACATAAAACAAGATTATTTCATTTGATGGCTTATCAGATAAATCAAATTGCTTGCCCTTTATTTCATTATATACCTATATATTTCTTTTCAATTAACAGCACTTAGAAAACACAGAAAACGTAATGGAAAAATTATAAACAAATCATATCAGGAGACAAATTGCGTTGTCGTCTTGACAACATTCGTTCTTAATTGAATAAAACAATCTCATCATGACAACAAGACGTTCTCAATTTAATAACGGTATTTTTGTGGCATCTATTCTCGATTTTACGGCGGTATGTTCACAGTTTGACAACGGTATGTCCACAATTTAACGAGATATACATTATCGTTCGCTGACAAAAATTATATACTTTTTATATAATTTTTGTCAGCTACTATTATACCTTCATATACTTGTATATAGTTATGATAAAGATATTACAATTATATTATCTACTTCTAAAAATGTTTGATTATTACGTAAGTTATGGACGTTATGACGCTCTGCCAAGTGTCATAATGTCTACGGACTTTACGACACCTCCCTGATGGACATTATGTCACTATTAAAAGTGTCTTAACGTTAATGGACCTTTTGCCACTTTTAAGTGTATCATAACGTCCATGGACTTTATGTTACTGGACGTTATGACATGCCACCTCAACAGCAGCTGAAATTACACTAACAACAAAATAAAACAACAATAACAACAGCACCTGATGTCCAGAAAATGCACCAAAATAAATAAAAGCCAGTGCAATAATCAACACAAATGTATGTACATGTTCAAACCACAAGAAAACAAACATCACCACAAACATCAAACGGTGACCCTCACCCGTTATATGTAGAATACACCGTGGCACCAGCAGAGAACATCACCAATAAAAAGCAACTCTAAACAAGACGCCTCACAAAAGCATTAACTATCAATATAGGACCCAATAAGGACAGCAAATACCTCGGCGCCGAGGAACTGCACACAATTCAGTACTAGGACTTCAAGCCCCACATCCACCAACTCTACCAACAGAGACGCATATGGTACCGTTTGAACGTGCAAACTCAACAAACGACCGTTCCAAAAATGTGAGGTATAGAGAAGTTTCCCTCGCCACGTTCGTTTTTTATCTTGTACCAGTACTCAAGGGATGACCGACCCCTACATATGCAGTGCATTGTACCAGAACTAGGAAAATAGGTTATGAGGAGGTGGAAGGAGGCAGTAATGTTTGTGAATATTTGACTTGAACTTTCCAACGTTATAACAGACAGGAAACACGTCTACAGGCAATTTATTCCACAAGCGAAGTGTATGGCTGAAAAACGAATTCCATTCCCCGGATAATCGACCACAAATGGATGAGTTGTGGACGATGAACGCGTGTTACTAATGATACAGCAAATGATGCAGATGAATTACTGTCATATGCTGTTAGACCGGCTGTGCCTTTAAGACTTAGATGTAGAAAAGGTTATAAATAAAATAAACTTCAGGAAAGCTCCATGTTTTGATAAAATTACTGGCAAAATACTTGTACAGTTGCCTCGTGTGTCTAAAAGAATTGTTCTTCTTATTTTTAACGCCCTTTTACATCTCGAGCATTATCTTGCAGAGTGGAAGATGTCTATGATTACTATGATACCTTTCTACTCTAGTGGGAAGGATCCCACTAAAGTAGAGTCACCTCTGTCAGCAAATTTCAAAACTGTTCGAAAAATTGTTAATGGCGAAGTTGAGTCCAATATTGAAAAATATGGAATGCATCCCTGATAACCAATTTGGTATTCGGGCTAAACACAGTACCATAGAACAAACGCACAGACTAGTCAATGCCATAAGACAGACCTTTGAGGAGAAGAAATATTGCTCAGCTCTATTCATTGACATTTCTTAAGCTGATGAAATGTTGTACGACGGCTTGATGCACAAAATAAAGTTGAACTTGCCTGCAAATACTCACAAGCTTCCGGAAAGCTACTTATATGGGCGGAAATTTGTTATCAGAGAAGGCGACTTTATAAGCCCAACTCAGCCAATCGAGGCAGGAGTTCTACAAGGTAGAATACTGGGGTCTACTTTATATTTGATTTACACCTCTGATATGCCAACGACATCTGGAATCCACACTTCAACGTTTGCAGATGACACAGCATTCTGCAGTGTTCATGAAAACCATCAACTAGCTTCACGTAATTTACAAGAATATATTCAATATTAGAGAAATGGCTAAAATTTTAGAAAATCAAAGTTAATGAACAAAAATGTACTAATGTCACATTCTCACCGTGCACATGTTTGCGCACCTATCCAAATTAACAACTCACCTATTCCGCAGCACCTTGGTATTCACCTGGACCGTAGTCTAACGTGGCAGTCTCACATTGAAGCAAAAGTCACTCAGTTGAAACTAAAAGCAGCGCAACTAAATTGGCTTATGGGCTGTAACTCGACATTGAAGTTGGATTGCAAACTTTTGTTATACAATGCAATTCTAAAGACTATATGGTGCTACGGAATTCAGTTATGAGGCACCGCCTCTATAACATTGAAAAAATTCAAAGGCGACAAAACCAAGTTCTTCGAACGATTACTGCGGCTCCATGGTACGTAAAAAATTCACGAATTCATAAAGATCTGAATGTTCCGCTGGTAAAAGATGAATTTTCTAAGTGCGCGACAAGGCATGTCAGTAAACTGGAACTTCATCCAAACTTTCTTGCGCGCAATATACTTAATTTTGGCGGCCACACTCGGCTTAAAAGAAGGGATACCGCTGCCACGATCAGATTGCTCAAGAGGTGATTTTACCGAAATAGCTCCCGCATAATAAAACTTTTTGTCTAGCACTAGCCGGGCTTAAGTAAAAAGCAAATTTTTTATTTATTATTAAATTTAGTATTAAGATTTGAATACTTATTGTTCGTTTATTTTGAAGATTTAATTAATAAAAAACGCTAAAAGATCAGATTTTCAGCTAATTACAAGTACGGTTTTGGAATTAATTACGTTTATAATTAAGTATCTATTGCTTGAATAAAACGAACTTAAATCAAACTCGATTTAAGAAAATCCCAAATTATCGTTCTTTTGCCACCACTTGGGGTTGATTTAAGTGCGGATGGGTTGCTATTATCATATTTTTCCAGTATTTGAAATATATATGTATAAATATAACTGAAACCTTTACTCATAATAAAATTCTATATTCTATTATTCTGTGAAATTCTCATTGACTTTTTCTATTATTTGATTTCTATCTATTCATGTCATTAAATTTATTCCTTCAGTGAGATAATCTTCACTAAGACTGTTTTTGTTAATGTTCGCTCGTAAACTTTTATAGTTTTTTCCCCACATGGATTTATTTATCGACACTTTGATGCTTGTTTGGTCTAGATAATGATTTCATTGTTGCGCATTCTATAGAATTGAAAATAAAATAATAGATTGTTTCTGAGATTTTGGGGTAATGAAAATTTAAATATACTACAGTTCATTTTGTCTTAAATATGTCAAGTAGAAGTTTTGCAGGTTTAGTCTTTGGAATTTGCATATCTATGAATGTGGTTCTTCTGCGATTAAATTATGTCTCGTGCTGAGAGATTTGTGGCGAAATTGTATGGCAAATATTTTTATGGGATGTTTAAGCATTCTTATTATATTTAAACCATATTCCATCTATTGTAAATATTTTTTAAATAGGTTATTTTTAGTTCGACATGGCAAACAACTTTAAAATTTTTGAAGTTGACACCCGAAACAAGTATTTGTTAAGGAGAATCTGTAAAATTAATGATCAAAGTAACGAGTCACATCATTAGAAATTTACACGATATCGAAATTATTTTCTACTCGATAGCAATTTCGATCACGAATGACAGAATTAGTCCCCAGGTCATAAAGGTGTTGCCGGAGTATTTTTTAACTATTCAAAAGCATTTGATTTAGTTATTGGTGTTGCCAATAAAACGATTTTCAAGACTATCTTAAGAGCAGATTTCAGTTTGTATAGATTGATGATGCCAAGAGCAGCTTGCTACCCATAAAACATGGCGTGTTTTTTTATTATTATTATTCAAAATAATTATATATAAACGATATGAAGAATATCAACTTTTCTGGAAAATTATTTATGTTTGACTACAATATTTATCCTTTTTGTAAGTATAAACATGAAAAGGTGTTGTAAACACAGATTTTTTTTATCTTTTATTGAATCTTCACAATAAGAACTGACAATAAGTATTCAAATCTTAATACTAAATACAATATGTCCAGCCAATGCTAGACTAAAAATTTTATTTTGCGCATATTATATCGGTAAAATCACCTACATAATGCTCTGATGGTGGCAACGGTATCACTTCTTCTCAACCGAGTGTGACCGCTAAAATTAAATATATTTCGTGCAAGGGGGTTTGTGTGAAGTACCAATTTGCTGATATACCTTGTTGATTGAACATGACTCTGCAATATTATTGGAGTTCATTCGTTTTTATAAATTGGTATTTAACTGATCAAAGGTAAAACTGATCATATTTGGATCATGTGCTGCAAAGAATGATGAAGATATGGTAGTTCATGTCGGACGATCGTTTATTTCAGAATCGAAAGTTGTTTCTTGTTTGGGAATGGAATTAAACCACAATTAGCTGTGTAATACACATATTTTAAAAGTTAGTGCTAAGATATCATCAGCAACTGGAATTTCGTACAAATTTAAATATAAAGTTCCGAAGCCAAATTAATGATACACCAATCACTCATACATTCCCATTTAACATTTATTTATTTATTTTTTATTTAGTAACTATACAGTTGCAAAGTAAATTTGCAAAATATAGGATGTACAGCATGGGCGGGGTGACAAAGACCATACGCCCAAGATGGTATTAACAGTACGTTTGTAGCGTCGCTGTGACTAACTATAACGATCTATGCCTTCACATAGGAAGTTGCAGCGTGGATAACAGTGAAATACCTCCAAAAAACTGTAAACCAATACAGTTAGTTGAGGCAAATCGTTAAGCAGTGCGAGTGAGACGCAAATCTCTCGAAGACCGATCAACAAAAACAACAAGCCTGGCGGCACTTAAGAAATGATTACGATGACGCGAGAGCTGTTCTTCAGCCGAGAGCTGCTTTACGACTGACCCTCATTTAACATATTTGCTTATAACATACATATATCTCAAATAACAGATTCTCTAAAAAGCTTGCAGTCAGCACAGAATAAGGCCCATAAAACAGTCTTAAACCTACCAATTCGGTATTCCAGTATTAACTTATACAGATATAAAGTTAGAAATATTTTACCAGTTTTTGGATTATATAAACAGTTGTTGCTACTGTATGTATTTAAGTCTTTACGAGGATTCAGCTCAAATTCCATCAAATTTGATGAAAGTCTTGCTAGAACAGGTAAAAGTACAATGTAATCCCATGACTTACGAGTTTCAATATGTCACATAAATCTGACTAAACAGCATATTGCTTTTGCGGGGCCAAATGAACACAATAGTTTACCAACCATACTAAAATTTATTACCACTATAGCAGCTTTCAAACGTGTTCTTAAATTACATATCTTAAATAATATAGAAACACTTCTTCACATATAGAATATTATATTTATATTTCTTTATATACTGTAATGCCTATAAGACGCTGAGGCATTAATAATAGACTCGTAAGATAAATTTAAAAACAGACTATCTGCCTGGCTCACGATGCCGTTTCGCACACGTTCGACATAAATTTTAAGGTCAGAAAACTTATTCCTATGCTGTTTATAAGCTTTTTTTCCCCCTGATCTTATATCATTTGCCTTGTCTACCTCCGATGTATCCGTTAGTTGAATAATAGTTGACTATATGTCACTTATTTTTAATACAAACCATTAGCAGCCGTTAACGAAACGACATCGTGAGCCAGGCAGTATATTTTGTTCCTTAGTTAGATATTTCTTTTTGAAAAAAAAAATCATCTGCCTCATACACTAGTTAATTTTTGTACTTTTCGAAGAAGAGTTTTTCCACAGTCCCGTGCGATAGGTGTAGTGTTGTTTATTCCTGCCTTCCCTCATACGTCTAACTTTCTCCATTAACTTAAACTAAATAAACTTTTATCTAAGCAATTGCAAAAATCTAAACTTAATGAGATAACACAAAGCTTGACAACTTTTTAATGCGATTTTTATAAACGAAATTAGAGAACCATTGCAAAGTTAAGTGACATTCCTAAATTATTTGAAAAAATCGTAACAAATATGCTTAAACACGAAATATTACCAATAATTTCTGTAAAACAGCATGGTTTTTGTAGAGGTTAAACGACTGCAACGAACTTCATAGAATTAACGTCTTACATCAACGATAGTTTTTAAACTAGCCAGCGAACCGATTAATATATATGGATTTCAGTAAAGCCTTTGACGAGGTAAACCACAAACTATTGGCTAAGAAACTTACTGTAAGCTTCCTTCGTTGGAGAGAATCTTATTTGAAAGACCATAAACAATGGGTAATGTTTAATAACTCAAAATTAAAATACATTGATGCTATTTTCGGTGTTCCTCAGGGAAGTCATCTTGGCCCACTTTTATGCCTTATTTTCATTAACGATCTTCCAAACGCTATTGAATTTGGAAAAGTTTTCTCCAGCATAACAAATGTAAGCGATGCCACTTTTCTACAAGCTGATTTAAATACATTATTTAATTGGTTCAAAGTTAACCTCATGGAAATAAATCTAAGTAAATGCAAATCGATGACTTTCACACGATATTCACCTCTTTCAACTAGGTACTTCATTAATGATACAGAACTTACAACTGTTGACACTACTTTAGTCTACTTTGACAAAAAACTTAATTTTACCTCTCACATCACTTTTGCTGTCACCAAAGCAAATAATATTTTATATTTTATTAAACGCTGGGCGAAGGAATTTAAAGATCCTTACATCACCAAAAATCTATTTACGACCTATTCTTGAATACTGCTCAGTAATTTGGGATCCGCAGTATAGCTTTTATATAAAAAAGATGGAGTCAGTCTAAAAACAATTCCTGCTGTTCTGTCTTAATCATCTCCATTGGAACCCAGCAGTGAGTTTACCATCATACCGCAGCCGACTAGCTCTTATTAACCTCCCTACCTTAACCTTAATATATTATTCTTTTTAAAGTTATTACAAGGGGATACTGTTTCAATTCATCTTCGCGATAGAATAAACATCAATATACCTAACAGACAGCTAAGATCATACGTTCCACTGTATCTTCAATTTCATCGATCAAACTTCTTAAACTTTGATCCTTTCCATAGAGTTTGTGGCGAAGTAAACAGATTTTATGATCTCATCGACTTATCTGACAATATTCATGTTACTAAGAGAAGACTTCTTTTGTATTTAAACTCTAGTGATTATATTTATAACTGTTTGTAGTTTTCTAATGAAATTTTTGTTATATTAATTCTATCTATTTCCTTGTCGTACTGATTTCTCAGCTGTTATTAACCATTTAGCAGAAATAAATAAATAAATGAAATCTTAAATTTTCTTCACATTAGTGGTGTTTTGGACATCTAATTCTTTTACCAGCTCATTTGAAAAATGTTTACATACTTGTTTTCTTAAAAAAAAAAATATTGCAGATTCTTTCGGTTTATCCCCCTATCATCAATTCGGTTTTAGAGCTAAATACAGCAGCGTATAGCAAACATACTGACTTATCACGCAAAGAAAAGGCCATTTGAAATATTGTTGTGACAACAATACACTCTCTCACAATTTGTGTTGTTGCCGCTCATAGTATTTTAAAGATTTTAATATAGTTTAATCCACTATAATTATATGAGTATTCAAATGTTAATAATGGGTGATTTTATAAAAACTATCGGAAATTAAAAAAAAAACACATAAAATTCAGAAAAATGCATGAAAAATTTATTTGGGTCGATATAATTTAATGTTTGAAGATTATTTCATGCAAATGTTGGCCGCGGCTGCGCCTCAAATGGTCCATCCGCTTAGTCCAATTTTGGCATACTCTTTCCAACATTTCGGCCGGTATCTCACGAATAATGTTTGCAATGTTGGCTTCCAGTGCGTCATTCGAAGCGGGCTTGTCGCTATAGACATTAGCCTTAACATAACCCCACAAAAAATAGTCTAGAGGCGTTAAATCGCACGATCTGGGCGGCCAATTTACTGGTCCCAAGCGTGAAATAAACTGTTCACCGAACTTGCCTCTCAATTGGTCCATTGGTCCATTGTTTCGCGTGCTGTGTGGCATGTGGCACCGTCTTGTTGAAACCACATGTCATGCAAGTCAAGCTCTTCCATTTTGGGCAAAGAAAAGTTTGTTATCATCGCACGGTAGCGCTCACCATTCACAGTAACGTTGTGATTCGCATCATCTTTGAAGAAATACGGTCCAATGATGCCGCCAGCCCATAATCTGCACCAAACGGTTGTTTTTTGTGGATGCATTCGTAGCTCTTGCAATGCTTCTGGCTGCTCTTCACTCCAAATACGGCAGTTTTGCTTGTTCACGTATCCATTCAACCAGAAATGAGCTTCGTCGCTGAACACAATTCTTCGATAAAAAAGTGGATCTTCATCTAACTTTTCAAGAGCCCATTCACCAAAAATTTGGCATTGTGGTTGGTCGTTTGGCTTCAATTCTTGCACCAGCTGTATCTTATAAGGCTTCACACCCAAATCCTTCCGCAAAATTTTCCACGTAGTGGAGTAACAGAGGCCCAATTGCTGCGAACGGCGCCGAATCGATAATTCACGGTCATCACCAACACTGGCCGATACGGCTGCGATATTTTCTTCAGTTCGCACTCTACGTAAGCGTGTTGGTGGTTTAATGTCCAACAATGTAAATTTGGTGCGAAATTTTTTTACAATAGCCTGAATAGAAGCCTCAGTAGGTCGATTAAACTGACCATAAAATGGAAGAAGCGCGCGATGAACTTTCTTAACAGAGCACGCATTTTGGTAATAAAATTCAATAATTTGCAAGCGTTGTTCATTTGTAAGACGATTTATGATTAAATTATAGACTAAACTGAAGATGTTTGACAGTGACACAAGATACAAAACGTGCGTGAGCTGTCAAAACTAGTGTTGCCAAAAAGATAATAGCAAAAAAATCACTCATTATATGCAATATATATACGTGACTATTGTGAAAGTATTTTAGATTCATCCTACCCGGATATAATATACTTTTAGTTCTTCTGTGTAATAATTTTATAAAATAAAACAATTTTAACCCCAATAAAAAAAAAAAAAAACTGAAAAAGTTGACTGCAAATATTATATACATATACTTATGTAAATAAACAAGATGAATGAGTGAATTTTAAATTTTAAACAACATACAACTTTTATGATAAACGGCTGTTAATAATAGAGTGCAATTCGTTAAGTATGAAAAAATGTTATGTTAATAAATGTGAAAAGTTAAAAATGGACTTAAAATTTTTTTTTTTTTCAAAATGTATCTTTTTGGGGAAAAAATGTATCTTTTTGTAAACTAAAATGTATCTTTCTCGAAATTTCACTGGCAACACTGATGTATACATGTAAATAGGAAGTTTTGAAAATAGTATTAAAAAAAACATGACGCGATTACACGTATCAGTCATTCGCCGAGAGATTCCGTTTGTGATTCTGATTCTGAATTAATTGTATTTCTATGTTTAAAATTTGTAGGGTATTTTTAGTTTCGTTCATACTGTATTTTTATGCAAACATCTGTAATAAAACATCATCACTGAAGCAATTATTGGCAAGAAAAAACTTACTTGGGTTTCAGTGTTGGCTGGCTTTAGTGAAAATTCCTTGAATATTTGAAAACTTGTTTTGGGCCAACTTAAGACAAATATGTATGTAGGTATACAGTTTTCTTTTTTTAATTTTTGTTGGCTGTTTTTATTTTTTTCAGATTTTTTATTCTATTAAATTAAACTTTTTTCTTCAAATTTCCTAAGAAATTTGTTTATTACTTTGTTATTAAAATTCTTTCTTTCTTTTGGTTTAAACACTCACGTAATTTGTTTACACACGGCAATAAAAACATCAACTACGAATTCAAATAAATTTTAATAAACGAAATCATATTGTATGTACGAGTTTCGAATACAGTAATTTGTTTTTCTAATAACACAACAGCCACTTTTGAAATTCTAATAAATTAAGAAAATAAAAAAATCAAGTCGCACTTAGGAAACACACACACATATATATATACGCACACATACCAAGAAACACAAAACGCATTTAAAGATATTAATTTCAGTAAACTTTTTTTATTTTTCTTCAAATTTGAATATATTTCGAATTAATTATTTTCCTGTTTTACTTTAGTTAATTTTTTCTACTTTTTTGATTTGCGTTTATTTTGCGTTAGCCACCATATACATACATACATATGTACTATATACCCGTATATATTTTTCTCATTTTTTACCAAAAACCAGATTTTTTATGGTCTTGCAAAAACATAATAATTGTTTTTTATGTGAGGACAAGAAAAAAAAACAATCAAAATAAACAAATAAATCTATTGAAATTAACGCGTTTGAAGTTTGTTTAGTTGCACAAAAGCGACTGAATTGAAAAAAAAAATATTCTCACGTTTTCTCTTTCTCTGCGGAAATTTGCAACCGAACGTCACACAGCGTGCTAACTGTTAGAGTTGAGACTCGAAACTAAACTTGGCTTTAATGTTTTGTTTGAATCTGTTGGTGTTTTGTTGATTCAACTTGGCTTAAAACGGGGGGGCTGTTTGTGTATGCGCGTGTGTGTGTATTTAGTTGAGTGCATTTAATAGTGGGCAGTTAAGTGTGAGAAGAAGAGAAAGAGCGAAACACGTCGAGATTTATTCTGGTGTTGGTGTTTCTAACGATTGTGAATGATTGGTTTGCTTTCGAATAAAGCTGGTATTGTACAACAGCAGTTATTAATTGGAAAGGTGTAAGTCTGTGCTAAACAGAGTGTCAGTGTTGGCGAAGCAGGGATTTTTTAAAATGTTACAAACACAGTTGTAACTCGATTATCGGTCATAATTAGGGTGATTGAACGAGTTTTACAGGTTTTGCTTAATTTTTTGATTGTACTGTAACTTGTGTTATTAAAATGTCTGTATTTCTCGATATCGTATCAACCAGGTTTTTTGGTACACTTAACAGGGTTTTTAATATTTTAATGTTATATATTGACGTTTTTATTTTAATTACAGATATTCTGGTAATTGAAGCATTTTTATGATTACCAAACTAGAATATATATTACTTCATGAATACGCATTCCTATGAATCTTATAAAAATTCATAAATCATTGACCAGCAGATGCTTTTGTAGACTTTGTTGAAGTTATTCAAGTGTACATTTTGTACAAAAGATATCACTAATTGCCAAGTGCGATATGAAATATTGTTATAGTTTATCTGCGCTCACAGCTTAAGAAACTTCATGAAATAAACAAATAAGTAAATAAACGTACGTTGTTATTGCACACAAACTCTATAAAGCCTTCCCGGCGCTGAAGCAAAACTATCGAGTGATTGAAGTTTAAGGACGATATTAAATGTGAACCACACGTAAACGTCAACTTTTTTCTGCATTTTATTTTAATTTATTCATTTCAGTCTAACTTAACTTCAACGATAGAAAGATACACAAACGAGCAACGCGTTAAAGGTATACAGTCCTATTACGAAAATGAGCGTTCAAATCAAAATGCATATCGTAAACTTCGTAGTTTTTTTTGTCAATTTAATCGTCCCAATGTGCGTACATTCAGAAAATCATGCAAAAATTTGAACAAACTGGGTCTGTAGGAGATGTGAAAATACTAGAGCTGTGATGGGTCGTTCATTTTAGTGACCGGTCACTTTCGTTACACGTTCATTTCGTTCACCCGGTTACTTTGAACGAAGAGCATCGCACCAAAATTAAAGTATTCTGGTCATTAATCAACACAGCTGACAAAAACCCACATAAAATGAAGTAGAAAATAAACAAGTATGTGCTAAAAAATTATTGTTTGAAAAAGTACACACAATTTGTGTGTTTGAATTTTGATTAAGTTTTTTTTTATAAAAACTTTTCAGTTAAAACAAGTAAGAGTGCAGTATATTCGGCTGGGCCGAATCTAAAATACCCTTCACGATAGTCACGAATATGTATAGTATATTAAAAATGTGACCTGAATATGCTCGGTTATATATGAACCGATATCGGAATTTTCTATTTTCTGTATTTTAGTAACCTTCTTTAGAACGAGAATTGCTTTTCAGCAAAAAAAAAAAAAAAACAAGTTTTAATGGAAAAATCGGTTCAGGCTATATCTCGGGTATATATGGACCGAAATCGAAAATTTTAATTTTTCATATTTATGTTACCTTATTTCATTACAAGAACTGCTTTTGAGCACAAACAATTGTTTAAGTTCGCTTACGCGACATTTTCATGAAAAACCCGGTTTAGGCTATATCTCGGGTATATATGGACCGATTTTGGAAATTTTCATTTTCCATACTTATATAACTTTATTTTGTTATTAGAAATGCTTTTAAGCAAAAAAAGTTGTTTAAGTTCGCTTACGCGGCATTTTCATGAAAACCCCGGATTATGCTATATCTCGGGTATATATGGACCGATATCAGAAATTTTTATTTTCTGTATTTTCGTAACCTTCTTTTATAACAAGAATTGCTTTTCAGCAAAAAAAAATGTTATTGGAAAAATCGGTTCAGGCTATATCTCGAGTATATATGGGCCGATATCGGATATTTTAATTTTCCATATTTATATAACCTTATTTCATTACCAGAACTGCTTTTGAGTACAAAAAAGTTGTTTAAATTCGCTTACTCGGCATTTTCATCAAAAAACCGGTTATACTATATATCGGCTATATATGGGCCGATATCGGAAATTTTAATTTTCCATATTTAAATAACCTTATTTTATTACCAGAACTGCTTTAAGGTGAAAAAAGTTGTTTAAGTTCGCTTACGCGACAGTTTCATGAAAAACCCGGTTTGGGCTATATCTCGGGTATATATGGACCGATATCGGAAATTTTCATTTTCCATAGTTATATAACCTTATTTTATTATTAAAACTGCTTTTAAGCAAAAAAAGTTGTTTAAGTTCGCTTACGCCGCGTGTTCATGAAAAACCCGGTTTAGGCTATATCTCGGGTATATGTGGACCGATATCGGAAATTTTCATTTTCCATATTTATACAGCTTTATTTCATTACCAGAACTGCTTCTGAGCACAAAAAAGTTGTTTAGGTTCGCTTACGCGGCATTTTCATGAAAACCCCGGTTTAGGCTATATCTCGGGTATATATGGACCGATATCGGAAATTTTTATATTTCATATTTATATAACCTTATTTCATTACCAGAACTGCTTTTAAGCAAAAAAAGTTTAAGTTCGCTTACGCGGCTTTTTCATTAAAAACCCCGTTCCAGTCTATGTCTGCAGTATATATGGACCGATATTTGGAAAAAAAATTTTTTGCCTTTTAGTCACCTTGTTTAATGAGTGTGTAAAGTTTGAAGCAAAACAAACAACTTTTATTGCCAAAAATTTCCATACAAAATTTCAAAAATTCATGGCTTTTTTCAGAATTTTGAATATATCTCAGCTATACGTGGACCGATATTACTGAATTTCAATAGCAAACACATGGCAATATGGAGTAACAGAATGGCGAAAGAAAAAAGTTTCTACGTCTTATGGTTTTCTCAGAAACGGTATTTCAACGACCGACAGACGGACAGACGGACAGACGGACATCGCTTAATCGACTTTTCCATTAATTCTGATTCAGAATATACTTATATACTTTATAGGCTCGCAAAAAAAAACTGTAAAAATTACAAACGGAATCACAAACTTACATTTTTGTGAAGGGTATAAAAAAAGGACACACTCACTGTAGAAACCCAAGTGGATTTTTGATATTAAGTTTATTTTTATAAAAATTTTAAAATTGAAAAAAATATACATAAAAAAAACAGTGCTGCTCAAATAATGTACCAGTATGTATGTATGTATACTATAAAAGATACTACTACTAATACACAGAATATCAACTGCAACAAAATAACATGACATAGAGAGAACGAAAGAAATTTGAAAGAAAGCTGAGATGATCTTTCAATTTAATCTGTTCGTTCATGAACGACACAGCTTTAGAAAGCAAAAGTGCAGCTCGTGCTGCAGAAAATATTGCTACTGTTCGCGATAGAGTGACTGAAGAGCCGTCCACCTCAACTCGTCGTCGTGCCCAAAAATTGCACCTCTCACGCTCGTCGTTGACGAACATTATGCATAAATTTTTTATTATACCCTTCACAAAAATGTAAAGGGTATATATAAGTTTGTGATTCCGTTTGTAATTTCTACAGTTTTTTTTGCGACCCTATAAAGTATATATATTCTGAATCAGAATTAATGGAAAAGTCGATTAAGCGATGTCCGTCTGTCCGTCTGTCCGCTGTTGAAATACCGTTTCTGAGAAAACCATTAGACTTAGAAACTTTTTTCTTTCACCATTCTTTTACCCCATCGATTCATGGGTTTGCTATTGAAATTCAGTAATATCGGTCCACGTATAGCTGAGATATATTCAAAATTCCGAAAAAAGCCATTTTTTTTTGCAGTTTTGTATGAAAATTTTTGAAAACAAAAGTTGTTCGTTTTGCTTCAAACTTCACACACTTATTAAGCATGGTGACTAAAAGACAAAAAATTTTTTTTTCAGATATCGGTCCATATATACCCGAGATATAGCCCAAATCGGATTTTTAATGAAAATGTTGCATAGGCGAAGCTAAATAACTTTTTTTTGTTCAAAAGCAGTTCTGGTAATAAAATTAGGTTACATAAATATGGAAAATGAAAATTTCCGATATCGGTCCATATATACCCGAGATATAGCCCAATCCGGGTTTTTCATGAAAATGTCGCGTAAGCGAACTTAAACAACTTTTTTGTGCTCAAAAGCAGATCTGGTAATAAAATAGGGTCATATAAATATGAAAAATGAACATTTTCGATATCGGTCCATATATACCCGAGATATAGCCTAGACCGGGGTTTTCATGAAAATGCCGCGTAAGCGAACCTAAACAATTTTTTTTGTGCTCAAAAGCAGTTCTGGTAATGAAATTAGGTTACATAAATATGGAAAATGAAAATTTCCGATATCGGTCCATATATACCCGAGATATAGCCTAGACCGGGTTTTTCATGAAAATGTCGCGTAAGCGAACTTAAACAACTTTTTTGTGCTCAAAAGCAGTTCTGGTAATGAAATAGGGTCATATAAATATGAAAAATGAAAATTTTCGATATCGGTCCATATATGTATACCCGAGATATAGCCCAAACCAGGTTTTTCATGAAAATGCCGCGTAAGCGAACTTAAACAACTTTTTTGGGCTCAAAAGCAGTTCTGGTAATGAAATTAGGTTACATATATATGAAAAATGAAAATTTTCGATATCGGTCCATATATACCCGAGATATAGCGTAGAACGGGTTTTTCATGAAAATGCCGCGTCAGCGAAATTAAACAACTTTTTTTGCTTAAAAGCGGTTCTGGTAACAAAATAAGGTTATATAAATATGAAAAATGAAAATTTCCGATATCGGTTCATATATACCGCAGATATAGCCTGGAACGGGGTTTTCATGAAATTGCCGCGTAAGCGAACTTAAACAACTTTTTTTGCTTAAAAGTAGTTCTGGTAATAAAATAAGGTTGTATAAGTATGGAAAATGAAAATTTTCGATATCGGTCTATATATACCCGAGATATAGCCCAAACCGGGTTTTTCATGAAAATGTCGCGTAAGCGAACTTTAACAACTTTTTTTTGATTAAAAACAGTTCTGGTAATAAGATCAGTTTATATAAATATGGAAGATAAAAATTTCCGATAACGGCCCATATATACCCGAGATATAGCCTAAACCGGGGTTTTCATGAAAATGCCGCGTAAGCGAACTTAAACAATTTTTTCGCCTTAAAGCAGTTCTGGTAATTAAATAAGGTTATATAAATATGGAAAATGAAAATTTCCGATATCGGTCCATATATACCCGAGATATAGCCCAAACCGGGTTTTTCATGAAAATGTCGCGTAAGCGAACTTAAACAACTTTTTTCACCTTAAAGCAGTTCTGGTTATGAAATAAGGTTATATAGGTATGAAAAATGAAAATTTCCGATATCGGTCCATATATACCCGAGATATAGCGCAAACCGGGTTTTTCATGAAAATGTCGCGTAAGCGAACTTAAACAACTTTTTTTTGCTTAAAATAGTTCTGGTAATAAGATGAGGTTATATAAATATGGAAAATGAAAATTTCCGATATCGGTTCATATATACCAGAGATATAGCCTAAACCGTGGTTTTCATGAAAATGCCGCGTAAGCGAACTTAAACAACTTTTTTCACCTTAAAGCAGTTCTGGTAATAAAATAAGGTTATATAAATATGGAAAATTAAAATTTTCGATATCGGTTCATATATACCCGATATATAGCTTAACAGGTTTTTTGATGAAAATGCCGAGTAAACAACTTTTTTGTGCTCAAAAGCAGTTCTGGTAATGAAATAAGGTTATATAAATATGGAAAAAGAAAAAATCCGATATCGGTCCATATATACTCGAGATATAGCCTGAACCGATTTTTCCAATAACATTTTTTTTTTTTTACTGAAAAGCAGTTCTTGTTATAAAAGATGGTTACGAAAAGAGAGAAAATTAAAATTTCTGATATCGGTCCATATATACCCGAGATATAGCCTAAATCGGGTTTTTCATGAAAATATTGCGTAAGCGAACTTAAACAATTTGTTGTGCTCAAAAGCAGTTCTGGTAATGATATAAGGTTATATAAATATGGAAAATTAAAATTTTCGATATCGGTCCATATATACCCGAGATATAGCCTGAACCGATTTTTCCATTAAAAATTTTTTTTTTTTTTGCTGAAAAGCAATTCTCGTTATAAAAGAAGGTTACTAAAATACAGAAAATAGAAAATTCCGATATCGGTTCATATATAACCGAGCATATTTAGGTCACATTTTTAATATACTATACATATTCGTGACTATCGTGAAGGGTATTTTAGATTCGGCCCAGCCGAATATACTACATTCTTACTTGTTTTTATCTTGGACCAGTACTCAGGGGATGACCCCTACATATGCAGCGCATTGTACTGGAACTAGGAAAATAGGTTTTGATGAGGAGGAAAGAGGGAGTAGTGTTCCTGGAGGTTTAACAATAACAACACGAAAGACTAAAACAAACTCTATTGCAGCGTTTAAAATGTTGGAATTAAATTAGTTAAAACTGATTAGTGCCCAGTGTATATACCTTCAACTCTGCTCAGGTTAGTAAAATTTAGTCCAACACCTACCACACTACAAGGTAATCAATGAGGCAGGTCAGGCATTTACTGTGAATGATGTTTGTTAAAGTGAAATGATAACAAAGTATTTATGTCTGAAATTGGAAGATATGGACGATATGTGGTTTCAACAGGGTGCCACACAGCTAATGAAACAGTGGCTCTTTTATGCGACAAAATTCAATGGCCGTGTTATCTCACGTGGTGGCAATGTCACTTGGCCGCCAGGATCATGTGATTTGACACCGTTGGACTTCTTTCTTTGGGGTTAATTGAAAGCAAAAGTGTACGTCGATAGCCAGCAACAATTGGAGAGGATGAGATAATTCGGCACATTAATGGCATAAAACCTCAATTGCGTCATCGAAAATTTGGACCATCGGATGGAGGTGTGCCACCGAGGTTGCGTCGGCCATTTTGCCGATATTTTGAAAAATTACCACAATAAAAAGAAGTTACAATAAATCCTAAATAATTTGTGTGTTATTCAAAATCAGCCCTTAAAATTTAAACACCTTTTATAATGGATTTTGTAAAGTGCATTAACGTCTACAAGGTGGCAGCGCGACGGCATATGTCAGTTTTTTGCTACTGGCAATATAGTAAGCAATTTACGCCAAATGTATTATTTACATTTTTGAAAGCAAATTTGGTAGTTTATTCTGCACTAAACACTTAAATATTATTTTGCGAACATAAAAATAATTCAAATAAAAATAATTTATAATAAATTATAAATAGCTTGTTTTCTATGTTTCCTAGCTATCTATATGCGGACATTTCATAGGAGCTACCCTAATCATCAGTAGACTTTGGTCATTTTTGAAAGATATTCTCAAACATTCAACTTTATATCCCAACAATCGAAATAAATTGTTAAGAATTTAAAAAGAAAAAAATGCTCCTATGAAATGTCGACATATAGATACGAGCTGGGAAACATGGAAAACAAGCTATTTATAATTTTTTATTGGTACCAATGTTAGAAGTTAAATAGTGAATAAAAAACTAAATTGTTTGAATAATTTATAATTATGAAAAGGTACTTTCTATAGTACTTATATAATTGCGAAAAAAGTTACAAACATTATTGACAAGCATAGGTTACCACATGCCTGTTTTAGTTGTATTGTTATTTTTTTGCTGTAGTGCTGCCACCTTGTGGACGTTAATGCACCTTGGGATTTTTATCTGTTGAGATTAGGAATGTTGTTCCTGAAACCCACATATTTTTGCGTGTAGTAAATTGCCCAGTGAATCGCAGAACATGTTACAGAGAAGATTTGGTTTTCAGTCATGCGGTTCTTCTGTGGAACATGTGGCCTGGACACAGGCGTACTGGTCCAAGATAAAACAAATCTTTAAAATGCATTTAAACTATGTTGTTATCTATTTATTTTTATCTACAATATAAGATCTCATTTTACCTCCGTTCAATTTTTGTCTATGGGACACAGCACTGTGTGACGCTGCCAGCCCATAAGTTGCATGAAACGGCTACGTGCAATATTTTCACATTTTCTACAGTTTGCTGAAATTTGTGAACAATTCTGCCGATTGCTGACGATTATGCTGACAAAAAATAAAATAAAAAACCACGAAATGCATTTCATTTGAATAACCAGACTCGTAAATGGCTTCAAAAATCTTAACGCGGTGCTCAATTGTGTGCCTCACCATGGTTGAGTTCGGCAAAAACACTGAAACGAAATTCCGTAAAATACTTAAAGTTAAGGCGTATATTTCAAATATGGTTGCACCATCCATACGAGATATTTACGTAGTATATTAATTGTAATTCCACAGCTTCTTTACTAAAACCGTAAATTTCGTAATCACCCTGTTAATTGAGTAGACATTTTGAAGCTGTCAGCTTTAAGAGTTTAAATTATGTTTTGGAATGGCAAATATTTTTAGGTTTTCCCTCTTAATTTCCAAATTTAGGTTGATGATTTGCATTTGGCTTTATTGCTTTTTATCTAAAGGGTTTTAAGCAAAATACTACTATAAATATTTTACCAGAGTTTGTAAAATCTATTGTGTTGAATTCTACACATATGACATTTGATTTAAAAGGGTATATTTTGAATACCTTGACGGCAGTGAAAGAGTTCACTTACTAGACATTTGGCTGATTACCTCTTTGCAAGCAACCACTACTTAAGTACGAGTATGTACGTTTGAAATACAACATTATTGTTGCAGGTTGCAAAACTACTCGTACAACAATCAAGTACGTGCCAGGTCAAATCTGAATTTTTGCTCGCTTGATGGTTGGTTGATTGGTCAAGTTAAGGAAAATTGTACGGGTGCAAGTACCCTTGCTGTGTTCGAGTAGGTGTGTGTGTGTGTGTTGGAATTCTTACACATTTTGTAGCCAGCAGGCAGGCAGCCATCAGCCAACAAAAACCGATACTTAGTGCCACTATGCTGTCTGGAGTGGCAACAATTTGGAAGTACACAGTTTTGGTTTCTTTGGCTTTTCAGATACTTGATGCTTGTGTGTTGTTCTTTCTGGTTGCTGCATTCGTGTTACGTTCAAGATGAGTGTTAGAAATCACTTTTTCAAATGCTTTTTCTGTTCAGTTATAATTTTAGGTCAGACACGTGATAATTTTACGCTTTTTCCAGATTTTCAACATCAATCGCTTATTCTAATTTGTGATTTAACACCTTGATTTTTTTTTTTGTATAGACTTGCTTCGTTCTTTGGTTTTTACAAGGAAGTAGTTTGAGGCGGAAAATTGTTAAATACTTCGGAATGTGAAAATATTATCTATTAAGTAATAAGAATTTATTTTTATTGCAACAGATAAATACGATTTTATTACAGATAAATATAATAAAAGAAACTTTCTTTTGCTGTTTTACAGTTGTTATCGCCACTGCGGATCAAATGTTTTTAGTGTAAACGCATCTTATTTATGTATTCAGTTTTAGTTTAGGTAACAATTATTGTCACAATAACTTTTCTTAAGTACCAATTACTTAGGGTAACTAATTTTTGACACAGAAATTTCTAGAGAACAAAACGAAAGGATTTAAGAAAAGACGATTTGTCATTGTTTCCCACGTTTTCACACAAAAAAGTAATCAACTTACTATAATACCATGTTTCCACTGCAAAGAAAAACATGTGTTTTACACTGTATTTACACACGCAACTAGTTTTAAAATGTCGTCAAAGCGTATACTTCAAACAATTTGTTTACTTCCCGAATTTAGCCTCCATTTTGAATTTTTGTTCTATTTACAAAATAGAGTTTCCGAGTTCATCACAAGAACATATATTTGGGGAAACGATGAAAATTTATTTTTATAAATATCATTTTAATAATCTAATGCTTTATAATTACGAAACTGTACTTTTTTTTGCATATTTCAAGAAATAAATCATAATAAATAAGTTCTTGGCAGGGTAACATTGTTTATCATCTAGACATTCAGTGGCATGCTAATGCCAAATTTTCACTCGCATGGAAATTTTGCTGCCACTGGAGCTGCCATTGCGAAAAATGTGGTTGTATTAGTGAAAATTTGTGAATGTATTGAGTTTTTCGAACTGGCAGTGGCATGTGTAAACTCTAAGTTAACGAAAACACGTCGACGTGTTTCGACTAAGATATGAAGTGTTTTTAATTTCGAATTTTCGAAATTAGTTTGACGTATATTTTGTTTAAACAGAACAAATTCTAACTAACAATATATAGGGTGTTTTTTTAAGCTAGATAGAACTTTAAATTGTAAAAAGTAACACAAAAAATTAAATTTTGATGAAACATTTTTTTTATTTGTTTCAGTATACTCTGACAAATCATCATGAATAGACTCACGCTTGAACAACGCTACGAAATTATCCAAATTTACTTTGAAAATCAGTCGTCGATTTCCCGTTGTTTTATCGCAAAATTGTGTTCAGCGATGAGGCGCATTTTTGGCTTAACGGGTTTGTTAATAAGCAAAATTGCCGCATATGGAGTGAGACCAATCCACAAGAGACCCTACAGACTCCATTACATCCAGAAAAATGCACTGTTTGGTGCGGTTTTCATGCTGGTGGCATCATCGGACCTTATTTCTTCAAAAATGAGGCCGGAGCTCGCGTTACGGTCAATGGAGATCGTTACCGCACCATGATCAATGATTTTTTGTTTGAAAATATGGATGACATTGATCCGGAGGAGATGTGGTTTCAACAGGATGGCGCTACGTGCCATACGGCGAACGCAACCATCGACTTACTGAAATCAAAATTTGGCGATAAGTTGATTTCGAGAAATGGACCTGTCAATTGGCCTCCAAGGTCGTGCGATTTGACACCTCTCGATTATTTCCTGTGGGGCTACGTGAAGTCACTGGTTTATGCTGATAAACCAGCAACAATTGACGCCTTGGAGGCCAGCATTGTTCGTGTTGTTCGTGACATACGGCCAGCAGTGCTCGAAAAAGTGGCCCAAAATTGGACGTCCAGAATGCGCTTCGTCAAGGACAGCCGCGGTGCCCATATGCCCGAAATCATTTTCAAATGTTAATGTCACGTATTGATCTTTCGAATAAAAAAAAATTTTGATTACAATTTAATTTTTTGTGTTATTTTTTACAATTTCAAGTTCTATCGGGCTTAAAAAAACACCCTTTATTATGTTAGACCTTCCTATTTAAAAGAAAAGGTTAAAAAGTCCCCATAGCGAAATTATTTTGGATGATACTGGAGGGGATGGTAAGGATACAAGAGTATTGTCAAATGACGAAGACTGATATACTCGTATAATTTACATGCATTTCAAGCTCAAGTGTTTTTGATGCGACACACGTTTTAACGTTTAATAGTTATCAGTAGATAGATTTAAGTTAAGATTAAGTAAAAAGTGAAAATGAAAAAAAGAATAAACTAAAATTAAAATAACTGATATTTATTTTAACTGATATTTATTTTAAAAAAATAACTGATATTTATTTCAAATCATGGTTTATTTTTTTTCTGGTAAACAAGGAGAACAATGCTTTGAAACCGCATATATATTTCTAAGCTGCTAGAGGTGTATGTATATCAAGACAGAGAATTGACCTCACTGGATTATTGAGATGCATAAATATATTGCGTAGCTCAGCACTCTCAAATGAAGGGAAGGAATACGTGGCTTTTTTGTTATGCAAAACTTTATTGGCAAAACCGGATTGCTGAGTCTCTAGAACGATTTTCTTGCAGTGTCCAAAACTAATTAAAGTTGAGGTGCCTCGTTTGTATAACACCGTTTTTAGTCTCAGGGAAGTTTTAACATCAGGAATAAAATGTTGAGGGCGCCAGTAGTCCCATTTTCGAGAGCCGAAATATTGCTGTAGGTTTTCTAGGGCGTCTCTTAACTGACCGGAGACGATTTGAAAATTTTATGTTTTATTATGTCGACTATTTTGTTTTGTTTTTTTTTTATATTTAAGTGACAAACTAATTTTCTTTTTCGAAATTGTTACTCACTTTTAATGGATAGCCCAGTGCTGTATTGTACAGTGCCCAGTGCTGTGTTGTACAGAACATTTTCGAAGTGTTTCACTCCAAAACACGTAGTTTGAGGTGTTTTGCTCTTTACAAAAGGGTATGGGAAAATATGTTTATTTCTACACTTGTTTTCGAGCAAACCACCTATATAGAAACACACTATAAGTATAAAAATACATAACTTTAATATACATATATAATTTTTTTTTATCAATTTGTATGTACATGTGTTTAGGAATTTGAACATTAATAAAAAGAACTGAATGCATATGTGATTCAAAATGAGATGAATATAGATAGAAAATAATTAAATGCTCGGTGGCTTAGTGGTTAAAGCAGTAGATCATGATACGTCATGACCCGAGTTCAAATCCCAGTGGGTGCTGATGAGTAGTGTAGCGACTACGAAACAGCTAGTTGTCCCCCAGCTAAAGATTTGATTATTATTTTTTGCTTGTCTTCTTCAATCAATAATTATTGATCACAGCAAATTTGTATTGTAAAAAATCCTTCTTAAGAAAAATCTTAAGAAAGAAAAAAACTTGAACTAAAACCCGATGTACATATGTACGAACCAAAAAATTTTTAATTTAAAAAGAACTGAATTTAAATACGACTTTCAGTTTTTTCTTTGATGTTTATAATTTTGCGAAATCTGGGCGCTTGGACCTTGTTCCCAAAACAAGAGCATTTAATTGAAAATAAAATTGGATGATATGCTAGTACTAAACAGGGCATAGCCACTGAGAAGTACGATTTGTAATAAAATATGGAAACAAATCGAACACCATTTAATGTAAAGGGTGGTTATATTATCTGTAGAACAAGTTGTACGAGCATGCCTTGGGGTTGTCACATCTCGTACAGACCCGATTTGCTCAAATTTTTGCACGATATTTCCGATTTGGACGATTAAATTGACCGAACAAATCACCGAGTGCACGATATGCATTTTGATTTGAACGCCCATTTACACAATAAGCCTGAATAACGTTGCTTGGTTGCGTATTTTTCCATGGTTCAAATCGAATTAATCTTATATTGAGAAATATGAAATGAAATGCAGAAAAAGCTTGATGTTTAGGTGTGGTTCACATTCAACATCGAACCTTAAAATTTAACCGTCCGATATACGAGTATAGCAAAACAATCCAAAAATTCATCGTCGTCGTCAGAGTTACATATCTTTAATAAATGTAAAAAATAAAATGTTTTCAGAGAATTATTTTAATATTGTTTGTCATGATAGAAGAATCCATTGAAATTATGTGTAAAACAAAATATTAGCGCTGAATGCTCGCTGACATCAAAAATACTCGGTTATACCTTTGTCTTTGACAGCAATTATGTATTCTTTGGTAGGCCTTCAATTTTTCCCAGACTTAAGCGATAGAATCAATTAGTGATAGAGCCAAGAAATTAGATGCCAGAATATTTGTGTGGTCTTCATGTAACGACGTTGGCGCCTTTTGTAATATAGGTGGCTCTTTCACTGTCTGTGTGGCAAGTGGCACCATCCTGTAGGAACAAGATGTCGTCCAGATTCATATCCACAATTTCAGGCCACAAGAAGTCCGTTATCATGTCGTGAATTTTTTTTTCAAATATTTATTTAAACAGAAACTCAACTAATTCTATAAATTTGACCTCAGTGCCTTTTAGGCATTATTGAAGAAGCGTTAGCAGAAAACTAAACTATTTTGTACAAAATGCAAGGTAGTTAAATTTAAATTGTAAAATAATTGGCAAATTAATTGAAATGTTTTCTTTTAATATTAATAAAATATATATCAAAAGCGTTTCAAACGATGAAGATATTTTATAACATACTAGCTGACCAGGCAAACGTTGTTTTGCCTTCAAATTTTATTTACATGATATGAATGACTTAAAATTTCCAAATTGTCATTGCCAGTGCAAGACGTATTGACAACTGCAAATGCTTAAAATGGGATGCTTTCGCAAACATTAGGACTTATGGTACCAAAACGTTCTCACCTTTAAACTTTCCTTTAAGTAAGAGACCTCTTTTTTAAAACGTTGATCATCAAATTTTTTACCAGAATCCAAATGACATTACAAAGACATGGTTGGTTTATACTTCATAATATTATGGTTACCGATCTGACTTCAACTAATTCTAGCGAGTTGAAAGTGAAACTTAAAATAAACTTGTACATCAATTCCAAATAACTTTTAAATATCTCTAGCTTTGAAAATTTTTTTGAGAAGACGATTAAGGGAAATGTTCATAAACTCATGTAGTTTTCAAAGTGGATTCACTTTGATTTTCAATATTATTTCATATCACTCCTTTATTGCAACATAGTCATATATAAAAAAAATAGCTTTTCGAGTTAACAATGCAGAATTGTTAACAGTACTAACTTTTATATTTATTCAAATTACTTTTAAAGAGGGCAGTACGCAGTTCTTACGGAAATTCAGATTCCCATAAGAAGTGTGAGTAAAAAAAGTTAAAAACATAATTGAGGTTGGTAAATTCTTTATGTAAATTTCCGCATACCGGTACGGAGTTCTTAAAGAAAAGTAAATAGAATTTTTGATATTTTTTTTATTATTACAGGTACAGTATTGGGCAAAACCTAAGAAACGCTGCTTGATTTTAGCTTGTAGTCAAAATTATATTTAAATGAACATATTTCAATTCAATGCTTTAATGCAGTTTTATTAGTAAATGTGTCATACAAAATTACCAAAAAAAATTTTTGTAATTATCTCTCACCTAACGGTTCTTTTAGTACAACAACAAAAAATACTCAAAAAATCATTGGGCAAAACCTAAGAAACTTTTAATATTTGGTATAATAACCCTTATTTTTTATTACTGCGGCGCACCGACGCGGCATAGATTTGATTAAATTATCAATTATTTTTGGATCTATGCGTATCCATTCATTCTCCAGACACGAAAATAAATCGTCTCTCTAGGAAAATCGTTTCGATCCAACATTCCTCTTCAATATGGAAAATAAATTTTCTATTGGGTTCAAATCGGGTGATTGAGCCGGCCAATCAAGCACTTGAATCCCTTTCGATTGTATCCAGTCCTTCACCAACTTCGATGAGTGTTTCGGATCGTTATCATGTTGAAACACCCACCGAAGTGGCATATTCCATTCGGCATATGGCAACATCTTATTTTCGAAAACGTACATTTTGTTACAAATTCTGTGGAACAGCCCTAGACCATGACCTGAAAAACACATATACACCTCACACTGCCACCCCAATGCTTGGTAGTGGCTTTTACAACATCGGGGCTTAGCCTTTCACCTGTATTGCGCCTCACACGAAATACGCCACCGGAGTTGAACAAATTTAATTAATATAATGGTATGTATTTTTAAGCTATGCAAGTCACCCATTGATATCTGATTTTTTTAGGCTCGAATTTGCAAAAAAAATATTTTGATTGCTTACGAGAGCAAATTTAATTTGTTCAACTGCGATGGCGTCTGTCGTGTGAGACGCAATACAGGTGAAAGGCTTAAGCCCCGATATTGTAAAAAGCACTATCAAGCATTGGGGTGGCAGTGTGATGGTGTGGAAGTGTTTTTCAGGTCATGGTCTAGGGCCGTTCCACAGAATTTCTACCGAAATGGACAGATTTGTGTATAGGAACATTTTAAAAAATAAGACGTTGCCATATGCCGAGTGGAATATGCCACTTCGATGGGTGTTTCAACATGATAACAATCCGAAATACTCATCGAAGTTGGTGAAGGACTGGATACAATCGAAAGGGATTCAAGTGCTTGATTGGCCGGCTCTATCGCCCGATTTGAACCCAATAGAAAATTTATTTTCCATATTGAAGAGGAATGTTGGATCGAAACGATTTTCCTAGAGAGACGATTTATTTTCGTGTCTGGAGAATGAATGGATACGCATAGATTAAAAATAATTGATAATTTAATCAAATCTATGCCGCGTCGATGCGCCGCAGTAATAAAAAATAAGGGTTATTATACCAAATATTAAAAGTTTCTTAGGTTTTGCCCGATGATTTTTTGAGTATTTTTTGTTGTTGCACTAAAAAAACCGTTAGGTGAGAGATAATTACAAAAAATTTTTTTGGTAATTTTGTATGACACATTTACTAATAAAACTGCATTGAAGCATTGAATTGAAATATGTTTATATAAATATAATTTTGACTACAAGCTAAAATCAAGCAGAGTTTCTTAGGTTTTGCCCAATACTGTATGTTAAAAGTAAAAGTGGAGACTTTTTTCCGGTAACTGGAACAAAAATTAAGGTTCATACATTTATTTGCCAACGGAATTGTTGACAGTTGACTATTATTATTAATAAAATAGATTTAAAAAAAATGTTGTTAATAAAATGGAGGAAGAATTGTTTGCCGTATATTTGGACGATGAAGATTGTTTATATGTATATACATATACCTTTCTACACAAATCTACAAATTATTTTTCCGTGCAGAAATAAATGTATATTTCTAAACGTGAATTTTAGTAAGAACTCCGTACCGGCCTTAAACTGTTTCTTTTAGGAGATATTTTCCAAAAAAATTTTCTAAGACTTATATGAACACAAAAAATTTGAAATATGTTTTTCTCAAAACAAGCTTCTTTTAGTTATGACTATTTCGCAATGAAGGAGCGATATGTATATCTCATATAATAGGTATCACGGGGGACCCTCAAAACTTTTACTTATAAGATATTGAAAAGTTTTTCATTGCTTTGGAATATATTTGCACTTAACATCAAATTCGTTTTTAGTACTATGTCGTTAACGGAGATTGAGTTTTGCCTGTATACTCGTATTTTAAATTTGAATTCGTCTTTACACTCATAAAAATGGAGTTTGGTTATAACGCCCTCAACATTTGAGTGCTGCAATTGCAACAAACCATAAAACATTTTATGCGTATGTCTTCATCAATACGTTTTGTAATCTCCTCACATACTCAATAATATGAGTTGTTCAGTAGTATCTCCGGCATTTATCAACGTTTGCCATAATAAAAAAAAAACACTTCTGGCCAAATGCTCTCTCAACATATCAAATGAAAACCCATACTGTATTACGAGTAAATGTACATATTCCATTTGGTAACAAATAGCAACAACATTGTTGAAGAAGAGGCAATAAAAGAGAAATAAAATTAATAATGCCTTACAGCTCGGGGTTATAATTAATTTTCAGTTTTGCATATTGTGGTTATGAAATTTTGCTTCCACAAAATGTTATCAAGTACTCTTTAACATTTATTGTCAAAGCAGATAACAATTTCATTTTGCTCAGACAATTTTATTTAAATTTTTTCTCTGAATTTTTGTTATTTTCGCGCTCATAAAGTTGTGGGGTCATTTGCTATATTTTTATATACTCACACATACGTACTAATGCGTATATTCCTAATTGGCCATATGTTTGTGACATCTCAAACGAGGAGTAGAAGACAAAAGGAAATCGTGTCACACTATTGACAACAGCTCCAGCAAGACATTGACGATGTTTTCGTATAAATAACCAGAGAATTATGGAAAACCGCAAGAGCGACAATTATTCCAACAGTTTCATCAACCATGTAGTCGACTATTACAACCCGTAATTTTTTACACGCAGAAAAAAATATATGGTTGATATGACAATATTCTAGGGCAACATACTATTGTGGAATTATATAGTTGTATCTGATAAAATCATATTGTTAATTTAAAACGTCATTGATCTCCATAGTATTGTAAAACAAATATTATAAATAACTATTCTATATTTTGGCTCAATATTATTATAATAGTAAGTAACCATAGTATTAATTGATGTTACAATATTAGTGTCATGCTTAACCATATTAATGTATTAAGGCACCCAATTTTTGTCATACATAACCACATTACTTTCACTAAAGAACTATACTAACGTTGCAAATAACTTTATTTTTATAGAACCATATTTTTATCTTAATTTAATATACATATGATAATAAATAAAAGCTAATATATAAAGTTATATATTCATGATATAAAAAAATTAGAAATAATTCGGAACATTTATCCGGGCTGTTTCTTGATGGGATGAAAGCTCATATGCCCTCTTTCATGTTGAATTATCTATTAGCTGTAATAAATCAAAAATAGTTATTAAGCACTTCGTCGAAATTGCGATATTAAGAGCAATACATAACCATATTAATATGGTTAGATGTAACATAGTATGGTTGGGTATTACCATACTATGGTTAGCCGGACGTATGGTTGGCTACGTCATAGTATTTTTGGTTACTAGACGCAGACAGACATATGTTTACATCTTAATAAATTAACCTTTCAACTTACACTATCACTTAAAACGTTTTTTTTTTGTACAATTTACATCTCATTTGTTTACGTCAACATATGTACATTTAGAGATAGATTCTCAAATAATGTAATATATGAACAATTTACAAAAAGCTTCTTTTCTGTGTTGTTCTACGTTTTTTAAAAATATCATTGGGTAGCTCCTATGAAATGTAGACATATAGATAGCTGGGAAACATAGAAAACAAGCTATTTACATATAATTTTTTGATTGGTATCAATGTTAGCAGCTAATAAAGTGAATAAAACTCAATTGTTTGAATTTTGGTTCTCGATACTTTCGATACTTTCAAAAAACAAATCGTAGCAACCAACATTGTTCATTTGTTTGAAAGGTGTAAAGAATTGAACAAGCTTGTTTTTTGTGTTTTGACAGGTATTATTAGAGCAAATTTCTTTTTAAATTCTCAACAATTTATAATATCTAGTAGTAGTAATAGTAGTAGTAATAGTAGTAGTAGTAGTACTTATAGTATTAGTAGTAGAAATAGTAGTAGTAGTAGCAGGAGAATGGTGCTGCAGGAACTATCGATTGTACGGATTTGTTAGTCAGTATGCTGCAGTGGTTGAGTGAGCATCACTATGGAGACATTTTTTGGGAGTAATGATTTTTATGTAATTGCTCATCGGCAATTGTGCTCAAAGTTCGGTATTCGGCGAATACGTGATAAACCGATAAAAAAACGACGGGGCTCATATTTACTTAAACGTCCACATCAACACGCAAAACAGGCATTACTGGTCTCCAAGATTCAAAATTCAAAAACCATTGCCTTGCCCCAGTGCAACTGTTTAGTTTGCTTTATCTACGCTTGAGATAATTAGACTAATTTCTTTTTTCGAGTGCAAACGATGATTACGAAATTCTTTTTGCCAAACCTGCGCACTCATTCATCCAACTATTCACACACGTGGTTTCGACAGGTTGGGGTGACTGCATAATCAGCCAGAGTTTCGATGAATTTGCTCCGGAAAAATTTGGCCCAAAGACTAATAAGTCGCTTTGGGGACATCCCATGGGAATTAGACTGATCTAACTCCAATGGATTTTTTACGGGCCTACCTCAAAGAGAGGGTTTATAATCAATCCCAATCCCTTATGGCTTTAGAGCAAAATATTCGTCGAAGAATCAGCTCAATTATACCAAGTTTACTGCAACGCAAGGCTACGTTTTGAACAGTCTCTCTCAATTAGTCTCATTTGAGTTCTATGCACTTAGTCCAACCTTTCTCCAAAAATACGATTTCTTGAGGTCATCAAAATAGGTATTTGTTTGTGAGATGACCTCGTCGTTGAAGCCAAATCACTTTTCGCCGAGCTTTTTTATTTTAAAATGAGCAACAAGGAATAGGCACTTGGACCTAAATCCAGAGAATAGGGTGGACGGGAGAACAATTCGTAGCCCAATTCATGAATTTTGATGAAGGAAACTACACATGTGTAAAATGCACCTTTGCATTTTACTGGTGGAAATGTAATTTTTTCCGTTTTTTTTTTTTGATTCCTTAATGAATCGACCCAATAAATCGGTATAATATTCACCGTTGCCGGTTTTTACTTCTGAAGGTAGGCAATAAGGATTATATCGCGTGTACCCCAAAAAATTGCCATGACTACATTGGCAGACAAACCCACCTTTGCCTTTTTGGCAAGAAGCCAACTGCCTACTGTTTAGTCTCCGGTTTTGTGGTGGATCCACATTTCGTCCACGGTTACATAATAGTGAAAAACTCTTCTATATTGCATCATACATCCATGCGAAATTATCATACGGTTGTGTTTGTAGTCAATTGCGAGCAATCATGGCACACATCATGCAGAAAGATTTTTCATACTCACTGAGTCATGTCTGATACATGTAGCTTTCACAATCTCTCTCATTTTTGCTTCGAATATATGACCTCTACTGGGCGTCCAGAACGTTCGGCATCTTTCGTGCTTGTACGGCCACATCGAATTCCAGTAAACCACTTTTTTTTATACCATGAAAATGGATAGTGCAGAGTCCCCATAATATTTATTAAGCCTATCTTAGTTTGGACGATGGGGTTTTCCGCAAAAAGTAGTGCCTAATGATCACACGAAACTTTCTTTTCCCATTTTCTGGTGCATATTATACAAATGTAGACAGCAATGAACTGAAAATATCTTGCTGGTAGAAGCATATTCTGCAATTTCAATTAAGATGAGGGAATTCAAACAGTTGCTGACTTATTGACCCGCTTTCCTTGAAAATTTTTAAGACATTGTCGTTCATCTCTCGGCTACAGATAAATTACTGGATTGAAACATAGTGTGTATATATGCAACAGTGGTTTATATTAGTATTTAGAAAGCTCCCGTAGTATTTATATTTTTTTTGAATTTTTGGAATTTGTCAAAGTGTTACATTTATTGGTTACATTAGTATGGAGGCAATTGCAGTGTGATATATAACTTTGTAAACAACCATGTAGACGGATAAGCGACTTACCGTCAAAAAAATCTCTGTTAAATGTTTCCTGAAACATTTGAAAAATCATATAAAAACACTTTTATTCTAATCATTCACGGGCAAGCACTTCTTGCTTAAATCTCAATTCTACTTTGCTTTTGCTTACAAATCATTTAACTTAAAGCAATAATGAAATCTCTACTGCATTGGAATTTGAAATATTAATAAATTAGAATCTTATACCAAGCTAAATACTGACTTTTTTTTCTCATTTTTCCCCGCTGTAACTCATTTAACTCGTTTATTGATGAGAAATTACCCACGCATTTACAAACATTCACTTTCCCTACAGTGACCAGAGGTGCACTGATTCCCATATCATAAAGAGTTTTTCACACACATAGTATTCTAAATTCCTTAAATGTTGCATAAAATCTAAGCAGAATATAATAAATCGTGTGCCGTCTAGAACAGTTTTGCCAACTGGGTTATGTTAACGCATACATGTGTACATGTCAGTTGTCATCACATGAATTTATAAACATGCTCAGTCATAAAGTTTTTCATGTGACAAGAGATCATGTTGAAGCCTTATTTGCACTCCTGTGCAAAAAATTATCATAAAATTTACATTTTTTTTTTTAATGTGGACATATAAATGCAAACGCACACATGTAAGTTTATATGTAAAGGTAGGAAAAAGTATCAAAAAGCCTTTTAGAAGGCCTTATGCTAAAATCGGTACCAATGAAGGAGCAAAAAATTCTTTGTCCGCTGGAAGAACTGGAAACATTTGGATATTTTCTTAATTACTTATATATCCTCACTCGAATCTATGCACTGGAAGTCACTTTGATTTGATCCCCACTGTTGTTGTTTGACAACAATATAGCAGGTGAGTATGCCGGGATGGATGAGAATTAAGTTCATCCATTCTGTGGATTTTTTTAAAACACTGGACAACAAACACATACTAAGCATTAAACACATTGAAGCCAGCAGACAACCGACTTCAATATGTCAAATATAAAATACATACATTTAAATGCGAACATTCACTTTGATAACAGCAAAACGACACGATTGAAGGTTGCTGTCCATGCTGAATTTTTTGCCGCAGACGAATTAAACTAGTTTCTATTTTTGTTGACTATATATGTGCACATACTCAAAACAAGAAACCTTAATGTTATAAATTAACTAGTATGCGGTAGATTGATTTTTACTGTACTTACGAGTAACTGTACACTGCATTCACACATACAAGTAACTTACAGTAAATATCCGAAAAATTTTCGAGTGTTTCGCAACTTACTTTTGTGTTTACACAAACAAGTACAAGTTCATTTTCAAAATGTCGTCACAGCGTAAAAATCTATTAAAAATTGCTTTATACTTGTAGTTAAAAATGTTAAATACGCAAAAATTAAATCGAAATCATATTTCATAATACCTTGTTTATATAATTCTGTTATATTTGATGAAAAACATTTGATTTAAAATAATATTTGATGAAACAAAATATGGATCAAGTATTACCGTTTTGCCATTATTGAAAAAGTTCAGAAAAACATATTTGAATGAGATAATTTTTTCTAATTTATGTATAGTACTGCAATTGAAACATGTTACTTTATAGCTGTATCCTTCTTACTTTTAATTTTATATAAATACGCTAAACATCAGGTATAAACATTATTTTTATTTTAATAATTCATATTAATTTGAATTAAAACTCATTTTCGGCAACACTGTTTTATTATTTGTCATTTTACTTGAAAATTCACTTACAACTGAAATTGGTTGTTGGTTGCAAGTAGGAAAAATTTGTGTGTGTTGGTAAAAAATTTCGAATGGATTGAGTTTTTCGAACTTGCACTTGCCTGTGTAAATGCCGGGTTAATTACATTTCTTTGTCGAAACACTTTAAGCGAAATCAAACAACTTTTTTTTTAATCAGTTCTGGTAATATAAGCAGGTTACCAAATACAGAATATGAAAATATCCGATATAGGTCCATATCTACCCGACATATAGCCTAAACTGATTTTTCCATGAAAAAGTTTTTTTTTTCTTAAATGCAGTTCTGGTTATAAAAGGCGGTAAACAAATACAGAAAATTAAAATTTCCGATATCGGTCCATATATACCTGAAATATAGCCTAAGCTATTTTTTCCATGAAAAAAATGTAAATAACTCTTTTTGCTTAAAAGCCGTTCTACTAATATAAGGAGGTACCAAATAAGAAAAATTAAAATTTCCGAAATCGGTCCATATATACCCGAAATATAGTCTATACCTATTTTTTCCTGAAAAAAATTTTTTTTTTGCTTGAAAGCAGTTCTGATCATAAAAGGAGGTTATTGAAATACAGAAAATGAAAATTTCCGATATCAGTACATAGGTATAGCCTAAACCGATTTTTCCATTTTTCCATCTTTTTGGCATGCCTATTCCAAGGGAACAACAATTTTTCCCCGATATCGGTCCATATATATCCGAGCATATTATTCAAATTTGTAATATGTACTATATACATATATACGTGACTATCGTGAAGGGTATTTTAGTTCGGCCCAGTCGAATATACTACACTCTTATTTGCTTTATGTTCTTTTCGTTATATGTAACACTTGTTAAGTCTGTTTACAACTGATATCAAGTCTGCTATAATATGAAAGAGAACGTCAGCAGATTAATGAAAAAAGAAAACAAATTATATTTTCTCTCATATATTACATGATTTTTAAGCAACCATGCAGTGAACATCGTTGAATGTCGTCTTTTTCTTGAACAAATTTATACATGTCAACAAAAAAAAAACACTAAACGATTTTTCACAAATTTATTGAATTTTTGTTGAACTTTTTCATAATTTTTTAATTAGATTTTTTGTTTCTACTAAACGTCTGGATTTTGGTCTGGATGGCATTTGAACATATTCATTTGCTTTTTGAATAAATAAAGCTTCGTATCACACACAACTGACTACGAAGTGACTCATATTCTATTTTAATAAAAACAAAGAAATGAATACACAAACTGAACGAATAATGATATTAACTCGACTCGTCGAGAAACAAACACAACACATTCAAATAAAACGAAAGCAAGAAGATAAAGTTTCAAATATATTATCATTCGAATGAATCGAAGTAGCATTCGATTGTATTTATACATATGTATCTATTATGTATGTATGTAACTGTGTACAATAACATACCATCAAAGTTATTTTACCAACTCCAATTTAAAATTCTCAGACCTTAAAAAAAGCTAATTACATCTTAACAAAATGTTTTTCTTTGTAGTATAACGAATGTTATACTACATTATAATTTTTAAGAATTATAATCGTTTTATTCATTCATTCATTCGATATTTCTTGCACTCTATCAAACAGTTATATTGTATTTGCGTGCTTTTGCTTTTACAAATAAGAGAAAATATATATTTGAATTAGAAAGAGTATACGACAGAATCTATTTATTACGACCAACTATAAAACGCAATTCATTCTCTTTTCTATTTTTCTCGCTTTACTTTGTTAATCTCTCTTAAAATATTCGATATTTGAACGAATATTGTATTTTCAGTGTGCACACAAACAAATGAATGCATTCTTGCAGCCTATTAGTTTGTACATATGTACAGCTGGTTTTAGCTCAAGTTTTTCCATTTTTATTTTATTTTTTCTTGAGCAGGATTTTTCACAATACAAATGTGCTCTGATCAATAATTTTGCAAGAAGCATTAACAAGGTCTAAGACTTTTAATTTGGCCGTATTTAAGAAAGCCTCGGTAATGTTTCTACTAGGACTCTTACATTCACGTATATGACACACTTTTTTTAAATTTAACGGTTTTGCTCATTTCTTTCACATTCACGTGACTCATTCATCATGATATGCAAATTTACACATAATATAAGTTGCTCTTTTATATATTCTTCATTTTATCCTTCGCTGTTTTGTTAATATTTCATATCCTTTTTGCTTCCATTTTGATAAAATAAAATATTTTGTCAGGCTTTTGCAAATAAAAACGTGTTTTTATTTTATGTCTTTAAACATGTAAGAAATTTAATTTATTTTTTTATAGAGAAATATTTATGTACAGCCATTTGCAACCTAACTGGTATTGTTAGCAATAAGTCATGAATAAAATAATAACTACATTGATTTTAATGAAATATGTCTATTTGGTTTAAAATATTTGTCGCATACGGCAGCTGACGAATATATTTACATTCCTAAAGTTTTTAGCTCAAAAAATTATGAACCTTTCGCATATCTCTAATTCTTTTTATCAAACTTTTGAACGCATTTTAATTGGTGAAAGAATCTAAAACAGAGTTAAAATTAAATTTTAAGACACTTAACCCAAGACACAAACCTTCTATAATAACATAACTTTGTTAATCCAGTAATATGGCTCTGTTAACATTAAAATCTTAATATATTTATAAAAATGCGTGTGGAACCAATAATTTATAGTGAAAGGCCAATGAAAGCGGCATGCGGCAGCAGGCGGCAACAATGTGACCCATTTACAAAAAATTATATTATTTATAAAAATATTCGTACATAAATTTCAACATATTTAATTTAATTTGGCAATGCCATTAAAGGCGGCCGAGTGGCAATGTTGAATTCAGTTTAACTTTTTGTTTTGCCGCTTCAATTTGTCAAATCAAAAAGTAAAGAAAAAAAAATAGAAGGCAGAAATTAATTTTCGGTTTTGAAATTTCAACAATTGAATTTGTTTATTTATTTTAGCTTTAAAAAAATCAAAATGTGTTTTTGTTTAATCTTCGAAGCACAAATTTTACTCAAGAGGCAAATAAAACAGGTGGTTGCCGCTCGTTGCCGCAAGCCGCTTACATTGGCCTTTCACTATTAAGCGAATTCTATCAAAACAATATCAGAAAATATTATTGAATTCAAATTTTGTAAAATTGAGTCTAAAATTTTTAAATGAAACCAATAATAAATAAAACAATATTAAAAAAACTTGGGCTAGGAACACAACTGCGACGAACTTCGCCCATCGCAGCGAACTCGCCGGCAAATATTCGTTGTATAAAGTCGTCGTTTGATACACAATATAAACTAACATTGTTTACATTCCTTGAAAGAAAAAAAAATGAATATAAATACTAAGGTGACCATATTGAAAGTAAACCTATAAAAATCCCATCCGAAAGAGGGGTTTTTGAACAAATTATCTGAGGTACTCTATGTTTTGAGAACACCATAAATTTTTTACTACATGGACTAAAATAAATTATAAAAAGTATTGTATCCTGAAAAATACTTTTTTATGTAAGAAACCTGTTCACTTGATACTGCTTTGTTCGTCGTTCGCCGACGAACCAATTAGAAATAAATCTATTTCAACTTTCGCTGAGTATGACGAATACCGACCAACACCAGGATTGTGTGCATTTTTATATACATCAACGTGTTTATTTTTTGGCGACAAAAATTCGTGACCAAAAATTCGTCATTCGTCGGAGTTGTGTTCCTAGCATTATTAATCACCATTTTTAATAAATGTTAAAAGGCATAACGTTGTTTTTTTATACATTTAAAAAAAATACTTCTGAGATCTACAAAGGAATCTGCTTACCCGCAATCCCATCCTAAAGACTGTCCAACGATCACAAGCCGTAAATGTTTTTTTCCAGGAATAATAAAAATTTTTCTTTCCAGAAATTAACTTTTGTCATAACAAAATTCAAAATGTTGTTTTTGTTGTTAATGTAATAATGCGAATGTATCAACAATTCGTCTCCAGTAAACTGATACTCAGTTTTACTATTTCGCTGCTTTTATTACATTTTTTTCTGTCTTGCAAATCTCTACGAGTGTATAAAAATGAGAAGATAACATTATATGCTCCCGACTAACTCTACTCTGTCTAACAGGGTTATCAGGTCCGGTGAGTTCTTGTCAAACGTAGTGATTTTAAAATTCATTCGTTGTCTCCACAAAGAGAACACTCTGTAGGTCAATGTGTAATAGCGATTAAACTTGAGAGCATGACGTAGTGATCGCTTATATAAACTTGTACAGTTTAAGCCAAATAAGCTATCTCAAACGAGAGCGTTTGCTAAGGAAAATAATAGTTGTTAAGCGAGTTCGGCAAACAAAATTACATCTCTTTAATTATATATGCTTTCTGTGAAATGAAAGATAACTTACAAATTATGTCAACTTTTAACTGCCTTTTAGAACCATCCTCCGATGGAGCAGGTTTTGCTTTCGTGTTCCGTGTTTTCGTCTCTCGTTTTTTATAGCAAATAAAACTCTAGGAATCCGCATTACTTATGTTCTGTTGGACGACCGAAACCCAAACGCAGTGCCTCATTTCTGTATTACTCGCATGGAGAAATTTCTCACAAGAAACAAAGGAATTGTTAGAAAAACGATGCGAATTGAAACAAAAGATGGAGTTTCTCACACAAATGTTTCTGTATCTTTGAGAAACGAGAAATATCTGTCAAAATAACTTTTTAGACGTATTTCTTTGGAAGTTTGTTAGTAAATTTGTTTCTGTATTCAAATTTTGTGAGAGTGTCAAAATTTTGCACAAATAAAAGAGTTGCGGAAGTTATAAATTTAAAAAATATATAATTGGCAAAATGGATGCCAAAAGTGTAGAAAAGGTAAAGTTTTTAAATATTTATGCACATATTGTCGTATTCATAAAAAATAATTTGCAATTGGTAAAAGTTTACTTAACATATATATTTCTACACAAAATTTGTTAATTAAACCTTTATTATGTGTAAAATGTTTTTTATGAATACGGCAGATAGTGAATGTAGTTCATTTTTCATTTCTTCCTTTTTATTTTAGAAAATTGAAAGAATTTCCAAGGAGCAGAATCTTTTTTATTTTTATAATGAATAAATAAGAATTATGAATTAAATTTGTTTTGGTTTTTTCTTTATTTCTTAATATTTATGTACATACATACAGTAAGATAAATTAAAAATTTAATGGAAAAACCTTAATTTTAGCCTGTCTTGAATGCGAGAAGCTTCCCTCATCGGTTCAGGAATTGAAAAAGGGTCGGTTGCATCCCTTAATGCGCAACATGTTTCGCCGGTAATGTTGGTCAGCAAGCATCACCACAAAACTATACGTTATTGCAAGCTTTTATGAAATTTATTTATGATTTGAATGCATTTTTATTTATGGTCATACATATGTTATTGATTGACACAATTTTATTTTATTTATAACACAACCGAATTCAATTGTTTCGTTTATTCACTGCTAAACATTTGTTTCTTAAATTTTCTTTTCATTTCATAATTTTTTCCTATGCTTCTTCTTATTTGTTTAGTTTTTGCATTTTGACAGCTGCTTAATGGAAATATTCCAATAAAGACGTAACAAGTGTTGCCGCTTTTCGTTGCTGTTTTCTCGATAGTCGAGAAACGGTGGAACTTTATGTCACATAGTTTTCGATGCGAGAAACTTCTCACTAATATTACAGAAACGAAGCACAGGCTTCAAGTTGGCAGAACGGGGTACTGAAAAGTCCCCGGGAGGCTTTGCATGCAGACCATCTCGGCGCTAATCATGGTTGAGCCTACCTTGGCTGAAATATTCTGGCTCTGGTTTAGACTCGAAATCGTAGGAAGAGGAATTGCAGTTGTCTGTTTTTATCTTGAACCAGTACTGAGCGGATGTCCCCTAAATATGCAGTTCATTGTTCTGGAACTAGGAAAATAGGTTATAATGAAGAGGAAAGAGGGAGTAGTGTTTTGGAAGGTTTAAGTTTAACAATAACAACACGAAAGAATAAAAGAAACTCTATTACAGCATTTAAAATATTGGAATTAAATTAGTTAAAACTGATCAGTGCCCAGTGTATATACCTTCGACACTGCTAAGATTAGCAAAACCTAGTCCAACACCTTCCATACTACAAGGTAATGAAATGCATTCAACGGAAATTAATAATGAACACGGGCAACGGCGAAAAAAAAAAAACAGAAACACTAGTTACCTATTCCGGTGCAATTTGGTTTCATAAGAAATTAATAATGAGCATATATAGAAAATATGGACAACGGTGGAAAAAGAGAGAGAGAGAGAAAGAAAAAAGATACACATGTACACATCTTGCTACCTATTCCGGTGCAATTTGGTTTCATACGAATTTGATAAATGAACATACATACCTAGAAAATCCGGACAGCAGTAACAAAAGACGTGTGCACAGGATGAAAGACAAAACACTACTCTTGCAACAGATACCTGTAAAGTAAGAAACCAGTAGTGATGCTTGGACGGGTGAGTTGGTTATGGGCAAATGATTTTAGTGGGCTTTGGCTTACCAACTCATTAAGCTTTGTATTCCACTGGCTGCTGGGAAACTGCATAAAAAAGGGATTAAAAAGGTACAAACTCTTAAACAAGGGGTTTGCCTAAAGTTGCAACCTTTGCGAGCCTTGGAAGCCATATGGCAGCGCTGGTGAATCTTAAATAATTCGTCCCGTGGAGTTGGTCCATCATCAGATAAGGCCGTCAAGGCAGATGCTGATGTAAACCATTTTCTCAATCTGCTTGTGATTATATGTGATTTTTTCAATGTTTATCATGACAATTTTATTGCTAGGTTTTTATATACATTATATGTCGATCAATCAAAGAAATAATGAGAGTAATACACACACAAATAATACACAAACCAACACATTTGAAAAATTTTTTCTACTAATGATGAGCTGTAATTTGGCTAAAAGGGTTAAAAGCCTATGACGGTCATTGCTCTTTAATGAGGATGTCAATTTTCGCTACAACAAACGAGGGACTCCTTCCGTTCTATGTTGGTGTACACCAGTGTTGTCTACTCGGTGCATTTCATACCGTTTTTGCTGTTTTTTAAAATGATTTGTGCGAAAAATTATTTTTAAAAAATCAGAATACGGAGTTATAGTTTAGTGGAAAATGTACCATATTATATGCACAAAGACAATCTTGTTATATTGTTAATATTATCGAAAGAAAAAGGTATACAAATTTGCTGCGTTTAGGGTGTATTTTCCTATTAAACGATCATGCAAAGTTTGTCAAATATTACAATAAATGCAGACAGAGATAATAAAGTTCATACCTATGATGGCGCGTGAATTGATAAATTATTAAACTTTTTCAACATATTTGCATTAAATATTGATTATGGTAAACTTTATCTTTTGTTTGCTATAATTCTGGAAAAGTTTCGTATAGTTCACTAAATTCTTTTAAAGGCATCCACTCTAGCCAACTGATTTTCACTGTTCGCCTCCGAGAACATAAATGAAATTTACTTTGTACATTGACAAAGTTGCTATTAATAGAGTTTGATGGATTGTAGTGTGAGTCTGTAAATTTTATTGATCCGATAATCGTTAATTTCTTCGACATATGTCACCTCTTGCAGTAACGATTGTGTGCTCCTGCAATATAATTTTAATGAGAGTAAGCAGCTGAGTAACAGCTGATTTCGGTCAACAGCGAATATATTTAAAGTTGACAAGTTATAGTTCAAGTTTTTTCCTTTCTTAAGGTTTTTCTTAAGAAGAATTTTTTTTACAAAACAAAGTTGCTGTGATCAATAATTTTTGATTGAAGAAGAAAATAAAAATAATAATCAAAACTTTAGCTGGGGGACAACTGCTGTTTCGTAGTCGCTACACCACTCATCAGCATCCACTGGGATTTGAACTCGGGTCATGACGTATCCATCCTTTCCTTTAACCACTCAGCCACCGAGCATTTTAATTATTCTCTATATATATTCATCTCATATGCAATCACATATGCATTTTGTTAATTGCCCACATTGTTTGAAATACCGCTAGTTCTGAGACAGCCAACGCTGTACATGATGAGTAGTGTAGCGACTTCGAAACAGCTAGTTGTCCCCCAGCTAAGGATTTGATTAAAATATCGTTATAATTACACAATGATAGCCACGGAATCGTACTAGATTCCAAGTTTGACAAACACGAATTCTAGCTATTGAACGAATTTGGTGGCGGTGCTACCCTACCCAGTTTGATTGCATAATAGTCGCTTAAAAGGCTGTTTCATTGTCGTGTGTTCAATATAAAAATGATATAATTTTTATAATACAAAATGAGTTTTTAAAAATGAAAAGAAAACTTTGGTGCGTTTTTATTGAAATAATGCACTTTATTTATCCATTTTGCTGCGTTTTGAAATTTCAAAGTTGACAACGCTGGTGTATACCAATGTAAAACCTACTCCCCAGGAGGAAAATCAAAAGTATCTGAGTGATCACTGAAATCTGAGTGATTTGAGTGTAACCGTGCATTTGTTTATTTACGAGTAGTATATCGTTGCTGATATGTTGCCGTACAGCTTACGTTTACCTCCATCATTCTTAACATAACAGTAGGCAGTTGAACTTTTTTCAAGGCGGAATCCCATTAATTGTGAAATTGGCCCCTGATGGTTATTGCCATCAGGATTACGAAAATGGCAATACCACCTAAGTAGCTTTTTGATAATCAATATGCGAGGCGTGTAAGGATTTTTAAAATCATGATTAATATAAAATGTGATTTGGGTCAAAGCTTTATATTTTCTGTTAAGATATCTTTTTGTCAATTTTCAATTCATACATTTTCCACTCCATTGAACATTACTTGCAGCAATATATTTAAAGGCACGTTAAGCATAAGATAACTCAGTATTAAAAGATTAAGAACATACACATATGTATACGAGCAGCTTCTTGTTTTGTATAAGAATTTGTTAATGTAGCAGAAAAGAACATGCAGGCGTAATTTTTGTCTCTTTTTTCTACAGCCCGTGTTGAATACCATTTAATCAAGATTAATGAGCAAAATTACGAGTACACATAAGAGAAACACAATTCCCAAGTAGCACAGCAAGCAATTTTCAAGGTAATTTTAAAAATACATTTTAATCGATTGGTGACTGACAATGAGTTGAAAGTAATGTGATTTATGACAAAGAACATTTTGGTTGGGGAGATGTAATGTGCTGATATAAGATGTTTGCAAATAAATTGGAGGGATATTTGCTTAATTTATTTTCTTTGTTCGCCAGTTTTTCAGGATACGTTGCTTTTTGTGATCCTTAAGAAAGTTTTATTTATTTTAGAAATAATTATTGCTAAATTATCTTGCTTCCAAGTTCACTTAACCTCAAAACTGAAGAATTTGAATTTTTAGTATTGACTTTGTTATAAAGCATAAGTGTTATTAACAAACAACAAAGCAACTGGCAGCACAAATTCCTTCTCCTTAGAAGCATAAGCAACCGTAGCCAGCCATAAGTTTTTCGCCAAACTTTTTCGATTTTATAGAATTTAAGCTGAAAAGCAGAAATATAAAACTATCAGCACAAAAGCTATAAAAGTCATCAAATAGTTTTTCAATCTTCTTTTTTAGTCCAGCACTCAACAATGCAAATTTTTAGTTGTGGTTCAGACGCTTCAAAATTTTGTTGTTCAACTTCTTAACAATTCTCCTTCAAAATTGCAAAGAAATTTATGTTAACAATTTTCATTTTGGTTTCGTTTTATATTCTACATTTTCACAGAGTGCATAATTTTTATATTATTACGAATTTTTATTACATCTAATCCAGTGTGCTTGTTATAAATCTACAACACATTTACAAATATAATATAAAACTAAAAACATAGTACACAAACCAACACACCTACATGATTTAAATGATGTTATTGTTGTTCCGGCATTCTTGGTATTACGTTTCTTATTACTTGTTGTTGCTGAGCCCTTAATCCTTAGCAGACGTCATATTCGAATGGAAATTGATATACTGTTTGACGACTTGGTCCTGAAGACGAGGAAATTCGTGAATTATCTCGGGATAAGGCTTGACTCAAAGCTAACGTTCTCAGAGCAGGTTCAGTATGCTGTTAACAAGTCGACTGGTATAACAGAACGATTAAGTCGGCTGATGACGAACATAGGAGGCACACTACGAGAAAAACGCAAACTTTTAATGGAGGCATGCAATAACATCCTTCTCTGTGGGGACGAAATCTGGGGGCCAAACCATTGTTAGCAGTGCAAGGGGTAGCTGCTTTACGAGCCACATCTGCACACCATACGGTATCGCCAGGCGCGGTTACAGTAATAGCAGGTATGATCACAATAGATCTACAGATTCTAGCACGAAGGTTGGCATGGACTGGCCTTGCAGACGTTGGAAGTATGCAGGAAATGCGACAGGAAATGTTACACAGTTGCCAGTCTAGATGGAGCACTGACACTAGGGGCAGATCTCATTCCCAATATCGAGAAATGGTTGAACAGACGGCATGGGAATGTGAACTATTACCTGACTCAAATGCTGTCAGGTCACTGCTATTATTGGAGCTACTTATATAAATTGGGCAAATTTAACACACTCTTTTGTTTATACGAAGAATAAAAAGTCCTGGACGACACCGAACACACTTTCTTTAAGTGTATTCGATGGACGAAAACTCGTAGGGAACTGGAGATAGTAGCTGGCTCAATAACTGTAATGTCGTGGACATCATGATAGTGAGCGAGGCCAACAGCGGTATTATCGTGATTCTGCGAAAAAGTTTTGCGGACAATAAAACCAGATCTGGAGGCCGCAGAACAAAATCAGAATCCTAGGCGAAGGATAGTGTAAAGAGAAGAGCTGATAAAGCCATTGGGAATCCACCCCGAAGCAATGCTAAGGCGGTCCCGGGGTGGAAATTTCTATCCCAGGAAGAAGAGGGGGTTTTTTAGTCGGTAAGTTCACTGTGGTGATCAGTCCGACAAAAAGCGGAGGTTACGTACCCTCTGGTCTGTGTGTAACGCATTTTCCTCGCCGGAAAAAAATAATAATTATTCGCAAGCATGTGTGTGAAGGTGTATATGCCAAAGAATTATAATTGCACATTTGTGTCTAGAAATATGAATTAATAGAAAGATCATGATGTTTATGGTTGATAAAGCAGTATAAATAGCAGGCACGTCGGTGGCAACGACTCAGTTTATTTTTAAACTTTGCGCAAGACAGTGATAACTAAGAAAAGTAAGCAAGTCTAGCGTTTTAATACACATTGGTATCAAGTGTTTATAACGTTGTGAAGTATTTTAGTATTGTGTAACGAGCAAGTGAATGAATCAATATATTATTTGCAATTGAAGAATCCACAAAAGCGTTTTAGAGGCAAAAATGCAACAAAATGTATCACATGTATCGGGTGGTTAAATTTTAAGGGCCGATGTTGAATGTGTCATTGAAATGTCAGTCACTAAGTCAAGTTTTTTTCTGCATTTTATCTGACATCTCTCAATTTCAGATTAATTCAATTTGAACCATGGAATGATACATAATCAAGCAATGCAGTGGAGTTATTGTGAAAATGGGCGTTCAAATTAAAAGTGTATATCGTGCACTTCATGATTTTTTCGGGCCGTTTAATCGTTCATATGTACGTTCAATCGAAAATATAGAGCAAAAAATTGAGCAAACCGGGTCTGTAGGAGATATGAAAACTCCAGTGCATGCTTGTACAGCTCGTTCTGCAAATGATAATCTAGTGATTTTCGAAAAAGTAATACACCCACAAACGCATTATCGAGCCGTAGTTTTTTTCCCAAATTAGGTCGTTCAGGCAGATACTATGAATGGTGATCGGTATCGTCAGATGATAATGAAGTTTCAATGGACTGAATTGGAAGATATGGATGTTGACGATATGTGGTTACAATAGGTTAGGTTGCGTTGTTCAGGCCGCCAGTTTCATGAAACCAGCCCACTTGGGTCCTTTCGGTCCCATTGTGTTGCCTGAGGTGGTTACAATAAGACGGTGCTATTTGCCACTCAGCTAACGAAACAATGGATCTTTTGCGCAACAAATTCAATGGCCGTTTTATCTCGCATAAAGGCGAAGTAAATGGGCCGTCAAGATCATGTGATTTGACACCGTTGGACTTATTTCTTTGGTGTTATTTTGAAGAAAAGGTGTAAATCGATAAGCTAGCAAGAAATTAAGAGTTAAAGATGAGATAATTTGGAACTTTGATTTTTATTATGCCCCATCGAAAATTTGGACCATAGGATGGAGGTGTGCCCCGGCGGCTATTTGGCCGATATGTTGTTTTGTACTTAGTTAAATTATTATGATAATAAATTACCAATATTATCATAATACTAATAAATTATCATAACTCTTAAATAATTTGTGTTATATTCAAAATCAACATCGGCCATTAAAACATTAAAACACCCTTTATTTTATGTGAAAGAATGGAAGTAAAAGAAAAAATGTTATATTAGCATCTGCCACTGAGAGATTATTTATTTGGTGGTGCTCTGTTTGGCTGTCCACCAATAACAAGATAATGACGGAGTAGTTTTTAGTAATTCAATATTATTTTATTTAACAAATATTCTAAATTATTAATATTACACAAAAAATATTTCTTTAAGCTGTTGGCGTGTTGAAGGCGCGGAAGAAAAAAAGAGAATGGCAGAATTTTAGTGCTGTATTCATTGATTAAATACAGTTGTATTGAATACGGAGTAAACTGCAACATAATCACAGAGATGTATAAATGACAGGGCGCCTCCTTTATATTTAGTAATAAGATTTGAATACTTATTGTTAGTTCATTTTGAAGATTCAATAAATAAAAAACGCTTCAAAAAATCTGTCACTGACTGCAGTAGATCAGCTTTTGATTTGGAAGCTAAAATTTGTTTATTGTATTTTTTTTTAATATAAAATATTATATGATGGTATATGACTAGCTCAAGTTCCAATCTGGATTTCGCCAAGAATTATTTTGTATTTTTTATTACAACGATAATTGCCGCGATCAACTGTTCATCAAAGAAGGCAGGAAAAAATAATTGAATACACTAAGCTGAGGGATAACTTTTTAATTATTCAAAATTTTACCACAAAATTCATTACAATCATTCAGTGAAGCAAAGATTTCACTCTTCAATGTCAAAAACCTCAAAAAAATGACCTAAAGCCAACTTCATGTTTATGAATCGAACAAATGTCCCAATACAAACCGCTCCGTGTCAATCAATCTTATTTTTAGGCATTTCTTCTACAGACTCGAAAAGTTGAAGAGTCTGAACCAGAACTTGGAAATCTCCTACAAATCCCAACATAAACTGAAAACAGAGCCGTTGCATGTTGTCTACTACTTTATGGGATCAAATGTGTTTAAAGGTGGCACGTGTGACCAAAACGTGAAAATAAAATTTGTGCAATAAGAAATAAAAAGGGAAGAGAGGAAATACAATTTAATACATATAGCAAAATAAATGTCTGTTGTTAATAGATATTGATTTCTACAACTGTGTTTACTATTATTTACTTTATTAGTTGCTAATATTTATACAGTGTGGTGCAGAAATATCATTATGGCTTGAATATTCAATAGCTTTTTTAGTTTATTTAACTAACATTTTTTATTTCTATAGCATTTTATAGATTGATCTTTAAAAAATTATAAATAGCTTGTTTTCTATGTTTCCCAGCTATCTATATGTCGACATTTCATAGGAACTACCCTAATCATCAGTAGACTTTGGAAATTTTTGAAAGATATTCTCAAACATTCAACTTTATATCTCAACAATCCAAATATATTGCTGAGAATTTAAAAAAAATGCTCTAATAATATCCGTAAAAACACAAAAACAAGCTTTTCTATTTATAAACGTCTCTAACATTTCTTTACACCTTTCAAACAAATGAACAACCGTTGGTTGCTACGATTTGCTTTTTGAAAGTATCGAAAAGCAGAGAACAAAAATTCAATAAATTAAGTTTTTTATTCGTTATTTAAGCTTCTAACATTTATACCAATAAAAAATTATAAATAGCTTGTTTTCTATGTTTCCCAGCTATCTATATGTCGACATTTCATAGGAACTACCCTAATCATCAGTAGACTTTGGAAATTTTTGAAAGATATTCTCAAACATTCAACATTTGGCGGTACTCCTCCTAGCAAATGGACTATTATGAGGCTCGTGAAGAATTTTGCTGAGCGCAGCACCATCACAAGAAGGCCTTATCATCGAAATCCCTCAATTCGGAGGCAGGAAACTATCGCTGCTGTAGCTGCTGCCATACAATCCAATCCTAGAGTTTCGACAACGAGCTTATCTGCTCAAATGGGTGTCAACAGACAGTCACCGCAGACAATTTTGCACCAAGATTTAAACTTATTTCCATATAAGATTCAATTAACGAACGAACCCTAGAGACTTCCCGGCTCGTTGGGAATTTTGTGAGAAGATTATTCAAATGGTGTCAGAGGATGAAAACGTCTTGAACTGCATTTTTATGTCTGACGAAGCACTTTTTGATTTAAACGGCAGTGTTAATAAAAAAAATTGTCGAATATGCAGCAATTCTCACCCACAGATACTTCATTAGATGCAATTACATCCACTTCGCATCACAGTGTGGTGTGCAGTTTCTTCAAGGTCCTATCGTTACGGTCAATGGAGACCGTTACTTAAAGATGTTGAAAGAGTTTTTCTTTCCAGAATTGCGCCGAAAGAGAATCCCTTTCAACACTTTGTTTGGTTTCAACAAAATGGGTCAACTTGTCACATAGCCACGGCTGTTATGACAGAATTAAGGCAAAAATTTCCCAATAAACTGATTTCAAGAAACTCCACATTTCGTTGGCCTCCCAGGTCTCCTGACCTTATTGTACCTGATTTTAAGTTTATAAAAGAACCCAACAAATTTAGATGATTAAAAGCAACCCATTCGAACGGTAATTGAGACAGTTCCCGCTGCAACACTCCAGGCAGTAATGAATAACTTTTTCATAAGATGTCGTTTATATGTCAACGAGGGTGGAGACCATTTGAATACAATTATTTTCAAAACTTAATGAATTACTTTAATAAAAATGTATTATTTTTCAAATGAATTACTTAAAAATAAATTACATAAACTTTACAAAAAGTTATTTGAGTTTAATGTAGCATAATTGATCAGTCACCCTGTATATAAAAATGGTGTAAAAAATGTATATTAATTCATAACATGAGAACGATTGGGCCGATATCTGTAAAATTTTTAGTCAGTTGTTCGTATTTTCGACGAGAAGGAAATTTTGGAAAATCCCTCCGGAAAAAATGAAAATCCATCTTTTGTATGAAATTTTGTGATAAATTATTCCTTAATGGCTTTTCAAATCAAAAAATTGAAAGTTTTTAGTGTACATAATGGAAAATGCAGAAAATTGCAAAGCAAAAGTCGGAAAATTAGGGCGAGACGAAGTTTGCCAGGTCCACTAGTATTGTACAGAACAATAAAGTGCAATTAGCGCTTCGGGTTTGAAATGCTTTTATTCCAAAACTTCCTGTGTAGAAAAAGAGAAGCACATTAATAATTTTACAGCCTTTTTTCTGTTTTATAATTTTACAGCCTTTTTTTCTGTTTTATGTTTGTTTTTGAAGTAATTATCAATAAATTATACAAGCTGGAATAATTATTTTCACAGAAAATATAAAGGTCAGTATAAGTCAGCATGCAGATTAGTAAAAAAGTGCAATATCTCACCCTGCACTTGAAGTTGAGGGCAAAATATGCTGCATATATTGCCCTTTTTCATGCAGCATATTTTGAAAAAAACACTTTTTTATTTATACCGTCGCCTACTTTTTAGAGAAGAACATACAAACGGTCAAAGAGTAAAATTTTTGTTAGAAAAGAAAACGCCATTAGGCAATTTAACATGGAACACTACTGCGATCAAAAATTGTTGAATTTTATTTCGAATAGTGCCAGTTTACACACATCAAGTTTGACCCGTCAAGTCTTGAGTTTGTGAGAGAACGGGGAAAAGAGAATGGAAAAGGGTGCAGACTTGAAGGTACCGTCAAGATTAAAATGAAATGCAAGAAACTATAAAAAATGCAAGTTCAAAAGCAAATTGAAGCAGAATTGATCAAATGTAAATTGTTTTGACACAACATGCGTTTGCGTGCCAAGAAAGAAAAGTCCAACATAAACACAAGGGGTTCAATAATAATAGGCGAAGAATATATCGCTCCTTTATTACAACATAGTCATAACTAAAAAAAGCTTGTTTCGAGAAAAACGCATTTCAAACTTTTGGTTTCCATACAAGTCTTAGAAATTTTTTTTAGGAAATATCTCCTTAAGGAAACAGTTTAAAAGTAATTTGAATACATTTTAAAAGGTAGTACTTTTAACAATTCTGTATTTTTATCTCGAAAAGCTCAATTTTTTAGATACGACTATGTTGCAATAAAGGAGGGATATATTCTTTTTATTTAAAAACGAATATTACCTTAAAAATGTTGTTGGTGAACAAAAAGTATATGCCGAGCACAGAATTCTCCAAACAAGCAAGTAATTTATTTGTATGCAAAAGATGGCGAAAGCAACATTTAATCGAACCGTTAACGGTTTCACTTGTCAGAATCTTAACGAAAAAGCTCCGAAAGGACAAAGTTGTCCATAAACGGAGTATTATGAAGAAACTGACGACCTGTTGCAGGTAATTTCAAAATAAGTATAAAAATTAAATATATTTCCGTTTTGACTTAAACAACATGCTTATCGTCGTTTTTTTAATGTGAGCACCGGACCTACAATAAACCGTCTGGTTGAAAATTTTCGACAACATGGCAAAGTAAGGCACCTTCCATATACCGGAAGCCCATGTACGGTTCACACAGAAAAAATATCCAACGTGTTGCGGATAGTATACAAGATAGTCCAGAAACATCAACAAGATGACATTCAGCACAACTGGGGCTATGGCGGAGATCCGTTTAGAAGATTTTGTCCACATTTCCACCACTTGCGGGATTTAATTTTTCATACCCAAGCCAAAAATATTTCCAACCAATGTACTGTATAAGAATATAATGATTAATAATTAAATAAAAAGGTTATTAAACATTCAAACCATAAAGGCAATTCTGCGCCACAATGTACAAATAAAACAAATATGTACAATTCTTCAAACGCGGAATAATATGTATTAAGGTGCCAACCAAACGCACTATGTTAATTGAAAACAAAACATAAAGTTTCCAAAGAATTGCCTTAATATTTTTTTATTATGATAAAAAAATCTATGATAATTAAATTCGTAACAAAATATCGGCTAAATGTTCGCCGTGCCTTTAGTGTCATAAGTTCATCCGATGGTCTATATTTTCAACGAGTTTGAGATATAATTAAAGTACAATGTCATTGATGTGCCGACTAATCTTATGCTTTAGCTCTTGAGTTGTTCTTAGCTTATTGATGTGCGCTCTTTCTTTTAAACGCCTCCAAAGAAAGAATTTCACTGTGTTCATATGATCGTGGCGACGTGATAAAGTTACCTTATTATAAACACGAAAACACTTTAAAATAAAACTCATCACAAAGTTTTATTAAGAGCATTGAACGATAGAACGGAAATGCGGATTTTTTCCAGATCCAAATGTCTTCTGTCAAAATGAACACACTGTTTTAAATGTAGCCTTGTGTTCTGTGCTACACGCTACAGTTAACTTGGTTCAATTTAGCTGATTTCTATTTCTCGACGAATATTTTCCTTTAAAGCCACAAGCAATTGGGGATTGTCATTCTAAACCCTCTCTTTGAAGTAGCCCTATAAAAAATCCATGGGAGTTAGTTTGGGGGACCCGGTGGCCATGGGATGTCCTTAAAGCGAGTGAAAAGTTGTACTAGTTCATGACAATAGAATTTAAAATATGGGCGGGAATGATAGCCTTATATGGTTGGACATTTTTTTTTTTTGAACTTTATTATTTTATTTATTGAATCTACATAAGAAATGTAATGACAATAAGTATTCAAGTCGTAATACTAAAAAAAATTGTGATAAAAGTCCTGCCAGTGCTGGACACAAATTTATTTTTATGCGAATATTATTTCAGAATTCAGTCATCTGTTTAGAGCTCTAATGGTAGCCAAAGTATCCCTCCTTCTCAGACGGGTATGACCACCAAAGTTAAGAATATTAACTGCAATAGGATTTGGATGGAATTCAAGTTTGTTAATATATCTTGTCGCGTACTTCACAAATTCAGATTTCACAAAAGGTACGTTCAGATCTGCGTGGATTCGTGAGTTTTTAACGTACCATGGAGAGTCTGTAATTCTACGGAGTATTCTATTTTGACTTCTTTGAATTTTTTCAATGTTGGATGCCGAGGCTGTGCCCCATAATTGCACCGCATATTGGCTTTAGAATCGATTTGTACAGCAAAAGTTTACAATCAAGATTCAAGGTGGAATTTCTGTCTATTAGCCAGTTAATTTGCAATGCTTTCAATTTCATCTGCGTTACTTTTGCCTCGATGTGCGACTTCCATGTTAGTCTACGGTCAAGATGAATACCGAGGTATTTGACTTCATTGTGTTGAGGTATTACTTTATTGTTAATAGTAATGGGTGAGCATGTTCCTAGACGCAGTGCGAATGTAACATGGGCACACTTTTCATTAACCTTGATTTTCCAAAGCTTGAGCTATTTCTCTAGTTTGTCGATATGTTCCTGTAAGTTTATTGATGCTTGCTGGTGGTTACTATGTATGCTAAAGAATGCTGTATCATCTGCAAATGTTGAAGTGTGAATGTTGGTGCTTGTCGGCATGTCAGATGCTTAGATCAAATATAAGATAGGCCCTAATATGCTGCCTTGGGGAACTCCAGCTTCAATAGGCTGGGCGGGGCTTATGAAATCGCCTTCTTTTATTATAAATTGGCGACAATATAAATAGCTTTCCAAAAGGTTATGTACGTTTGCAGGTAAGTTAAACTTTATTTTATACATTAAGCCATCGTGCCACACTTTATCAAAAGCTTGTGAGACGTCGATGAATAAGGCAGAGCAATATTTTTTATCTTCAAATGCCTTTCTTATGACGTTAACTAACCTGTGTGTTTGCTCAATGGTGCCATGTTTCGTTCTAAAACCAAATTGGTGATCAGGAATACATTCAACCTTATTAAGCATTGGATCCAACTTCGCCTTTAGCAATTTTTCGAAAAGTTTTGAAATTGTTGTCAGTTGACTTATTGGACGGTATGATTCTACTTTCGTGTGATCCTTCCCTGGCTTAGGAATCATTGTTATCATGGACACCTTCTACTCTGCAGGGTAATACTCAAGTCGTAAAATAGCATTAGAAATAAAAACAACAATTCTTTTAGCTACACGAGGCATTTTGTTGCTGATTTTATCCTTTTTTAAGGTTTAGATTACCAATAGCATTTGGTAGGACATGACAGTTAATTATTAGTTTTAACAATAACAATACTAGTCATGATACAAAAATTATAACTTTTACCAACTATATATTTGTATGGTATAATATTGGTTTTTGGCTGCACCAAAATTTGTAAATGAATTTCGGATTGAAACCTTACTATGTGGTTGTGTTCACGCATATAATTCAACAATAGTATTTTTCTCTTAAAATGTTGTCATATGAGTTATATATTTTTCTTCTTCTAACTTTTTAACCAACTAAAGTTTAAGCAAATTAACTTCTTTACTTTATTATATTTTAATGTTGCTAAAATAAGCAACAGAACAACAAATTTATTACCGACATTTGTTGGCCCCACAAACAGACAAGCAGACAGTTTCATTCAATTATGTAGAGAACGAACTATCCTCATAATAGAAATGAACATTCCGTACAAACATAAATTCTCTATGAAATGTTTGAATTCTTGCTTGCAAACAGAAAAAAGAACAAAAAGAAAAATATAAAATCTTTGTGTTGGAGTCGTTAACGTGTCTTTGAAACATGTTTGCAACAATGAAATTCAACAAACTTGACACATATAAAACCTACACGCCTTTCATTCATTCAACCTTCTGCGCGCTACATCCACATAAACAAATTTTTTTTTTCTCTTAAATTTTCAAATAGTAAAATGATTTGCAGCACAAGCAATTCGTTGTCAAAGAATTTTTGTGAATACAATTCACAATTACAGAGCGAATTTTCAAACTTTGGATAACCAAACTACAAGAATACGTTGGCGGTATTTTAGTGCTACAAAAATAAAAAAAATTAGAAAAAAAATTTGGTGATGCTACACTGTGACAGAAGTTAGATGAAACCATTTGATACTACATCACAGAGTAAATGACGAATTTTGTTCATTATGGGTGTTTTTAGTTTGAATTTTAAGCCAACTCAGCCAAATATTTACTATTAGTTAGATTTTTTTTCCATGCAGCGTCACAAAGTGCACAGGAACATAAAAGTGACGTTTGAACAAAATCAGTTTTCTTTCAGGGGAGCTGCAACATCAAAAGTATATTATTGCCTTCTCCTACTTAAGTTTCATTCCAAAAAGCTACACAATTACTCAGCGGAGAAAATGTCGATCACAGAAGCGTTGATCAGTAATGCACATCATTTTATATACGAACAATTTCATATACAATTTCAAACGCTTTAGTGCGTTTGTAAAGTGAACGCCTTACACTTGCAGACAAAGTAAGCGAGATATTGAAGTGTTCATCCAATGAACACAAAGACTTATTACTTCCTAGCATACATTGTAAGTTAGCAGTAGGATAGGTAGATGGAATGCAATGCCGCATACTTTGCAAACAAGTATTTTGAAATTGATTTTCATCAGCACCTGCCTTGTAGGCCGAATATGATGACGAACCAACTCCACGGGGTGAATTATTCCCTCTTCACCAGTGCCGACGGGTTGCTTTCTAGGCTCACATAGGTCGCACATATTTGTCGTAATTTTTTGATCATATAGATAAACCCCTTGCTTAAGAGTCTGGGCCTTTTTATTCCTCCAGTATAAAATTTCCCAGCAGCCAGGCTTAATGAGTTTACAGGCCAAAATCAACTAAGAACATCGGCCTTAACTAACTCATCAGCCTTACCATCACCTTTGGTTCCTTGCATTACAGGTACTCTGTGGCATTACTCCCGAAAACCGGCATGCACAAAGTTATCAGGAAAAGTAATTCCCCTTCTTGCGATCTTGGGTTTAAACCACAGCCTTAATATTTCAGCCAAGACAGGTACCTCAATCATAATCAGATCCGAGAGATCTGCAAGCAGAACCACCCGGGGGCATGCTGATCCCCGTTCTGTCAATTTATACCCTTGGTAAGGGTTTCGGCAGTCCAACCGAACATAAGTCATGCGGCTTCCTAGAGTTTTATTTGCTACAACATATGAGATGCTCCTTCCCCTCTATGCCCCAGAAAGCAAAGTGCTCCGGTTTGGTGTATACTAAGCACTACAGTAGTGAAAAAGATTTACATCAACACCTGCCTCATTTGATGATGGACCAATTCCACGGAGTGAATTAATCACGATTAACCAGCGATTAACCCATGTGGCTTACCAGGCACACTCAGGTAGCAATTCTTAGCATATATTTGTAGCTATGTGAGCAACCTCTTATTCAGGGGTTCGACCCTTCTAATCCCTCCTGTATGCAATTTCCCACCAAACAATGGAAGACAAGGCTAAATGAGTTGGTAGGCCGAAGCCCATTAGCAGCATCAGCCCTTAAACTAACTCACCAATCTAGCCATCACCACTGGTTCCTTACAGTATAGATATTTGTTGTAAGGCAGCAGACCCGCGTGAAGTTGTTCGTCCCCGAAAAAAGCCGTGCACTAACAATTATCAGGGATACGAACTCCTCCTTCCTGCGTTTTTAGGTTTAAACCACAGCCACAATGCTTTAGCCAAGGTAGACACTTCAACCATGATCAGCCGGGGTTGAACTGCAAGCAGAACCACCCGTGGGCATGCTGATCCTCGATCTGCCTATTTATACTCTTGGTAAAGTTTCGGAAGGTAATACAACATAAGTCATGCGGCTTCCTAGAGTTTTATTCGTTACACCACATGAGATACTCCCTCCCCTCTTTTCCCAAAAAACGCAATGCCCTGGTTTGGCATACACCTAGGCACAACCCTTTTCCCGGGGCGACCCAGTCACATAGATAAGAAACAGTGCTGTGTTTATTTCAATTGATGATTAGGTCGAGTGACCGAGCAACAGTTTCGAAGTTGTAGGTTCGATTCCTGCCAAAGACTGTAGTAATTTCTGCAGAGGATCGAGAAGCTGGGCAGTTTTATGTTTTTATTTTGATAAAAAAAATATATATATTTCTCAGGTATCAAATGGCTGCTTGGGTTGTACAACAATTTTGATTGTGGATTCATTGCAACATTGTTAGAAAGGCATAAATAGAGAAAATCAGCCATCTATCTCTCATAGCAAAAGGATTGACCTCGGTGATTAGTGAAGGGGGAAAAAATTTATTTATTCATTTTATTTATTTTTTTTTTTAAATAAATTGAGCTAGTTGGAAACCTCCATGATCACTGCCGCTTTAAAATACATATAATGGTATAAAAAGCGAGATGCTATTTTAATAAATAAACAAAACAGTTTCTATATTCAATATCACTGCTTTATTGCAACAACGCCATAACTCAAAAACAATGTTTCCGAGTTTACGCTGCAGAACTTATAACAATAATATTTTTTATATTGTGACAAAATTTCATTAAAATTACATATAAACTGTCCCTTTTTTTCTTCAAACAAATTTTTTGGGTTATGACGTTGTTATTGTCCAATAAAGGAGCGATATAATATCTGAACTGCAATGACATTACAAAATATCACATATTTTCCAGCTAAACACATATTTTTATACGCATATCGAAAAACTTAAAATTATCATGAGCCTGACTGAATTTTGTCCTTGTCACTTCATATTAACGTAATATGATTACATACTAAAAGCCTGAACAGACTATTATACAAAGTATAAATTCTATCATTCGATTTTGTAAGATAAAAGTCGAAACACATTTCTTGCGACTGCCAAAATGTCAAATGTAAATTACAATTTACATTCACACCATCACACTGGAAATAAACCAACAAATTTGAGTAGAAAAGAAAACAGCTGTTCGTTTTTTTTTACAAAACAATAAATTGTGATTATTTTATCGTGTAAAATTGCAGTGACCAACAAAAGAAAAAAATTACAAAACTTACAAATTTAAAAATGATGAGCCAAAAATAAAGAAAAGAGATATTTTTCGGAGTTGTGGCAGCATTTATTTTATTAAAAAAAAAATAATAATAAAATAATAACATACCTTAATAACAATATCTTCGCTTCATTACCAGCGTTATCAACTCGGTGCATTTCGCACCGTTTTTGGTGCTTTTTAAAATTATTTGTGCGAAATATTCTTTAGTCGGTGCGGCGTGCGCTTTTTTTAAATTTTCGGTGCGTTTTTAAAATTTCGGTGGCACAAAATCAAATTCAACTCAACTTTCAACCTTTTTTTAATGTTTTATATGCACAAAGTAATACAATACACAAACTAAGACAACCTTGCTGTTATATATTATACACACTTTCGAAAGAAAACGAAACATTTCCTTTTATAATATTTGCTGCTTTTAGAGATTGTTTTGCTATTAAACGATCAAGCCAAGTTCGTCAAATATTACAATTAATGCAGTCTCTGAACAGTTTATGGCGCGTGAATTCATAACTGTTTTGGTAATTGAAAAATTACCAAATTATTAAATAAATTATAAAGTTTTTCCAAAATTTTTGCATTCAATATTGATTACGGTAAAGTTCATCTTTTATTTATTATAATTGTGACAAATTTTCGTATATTTCAATAAATTCGCTTACACTTTTGATAGAATTGTTATTAACCGAATTTGAAGGCTTGTAGTACGATTCTGTAACTTTTAATGATCCGATAATTGTAATGGTTATATGTTCCTGAAATATAATTTTGACGACGGTAAGCAGGTATTTTGGTTCCCTGATAATAGACTGTAAAAGTCACAGCGGATTTCGGTTGACAGCAAATATAATTAAATGATATTGCTTAATAATAAATTTGATAATATATCTTTATAATTATTGTAAAAATAACATTATCTTAATAAAACTGATGGAGCCGTATTAGAGGCCAAGTTTGACAAACACGAATTCTAGCTATTGAATAAATTTGATGGCATTCCATCAGGCGGTGCTATCAGACCTAGTTTGATTGTATAATAGTCGCTTAAGTGGCTGTTTCATTATCGTGTTTTTAATATAAAAATATTTCTTAAAATACAAAACAGGGTTTTAAAACAGAAATGAAAAAATTCAAACTTCGGTGCGTTTTTGTTGAAATAACGCGCTTTTTCCTCCATTTTGGTGCGTTTTGAAATTTCAAAGCTGACAACGATGCTCATTACGGAAGTTTTAAGTATTTTAAATATGTAAAACTTTTCACCTTTGTTCAGCAAATAGATGTGCCAACATAAAACTTTACACGGCGGCAGGTGCGCTATTCACCATAGGCGTTAAACGTGCCGGCGCTTGAAAATCTTCAACAGTTAAAATAATAATAATGTAAAAGAGATCCTAGTTCAATAGCACAAAAATATTTTATATTGTACATATAGCATGAGCAAAATGCATTTATAAACCACAGCTAAATTACAAATTTCGACCTTTTTTCTAACGGCAAAAATACTGTCAGTGACGGCTACGAAATAGCCGACAACTAAATTTTTAAACAGCTGGTTTGTTAAAAAACACAACCCTGATCCAATGAAAAGTATTAGCGTTTTGTAAAGTTTCAAAAAATAACTAAATCATCAAATTTTTATCGTATGACGGCTTGCATTCAGACTTGCACGTATTATTTGAATTTTTGACAAGAATTAATACACAGTATAATAGTCTGAACTGGGCTTACACAGAAGTATTTTAATACTTGTATATGTATGTCATCATTCATTAAACTAAGCACTGCAAAACAAGAAGTTGAATTGAGTTATAAAATGTTTCACATACATGACACTCACTGCAAATGTTTTATGCAAAGTTTAAAAAATTTTTATTTTAAGCTTCCTAAAATAAAATACAGACGCATGACCACTTTTTTTTGCTTTCTTTGTCCAAAAGCGAAGCAAACAAGTTCGTTCGGGTTTTGCAGCATGACTTTATTCAAATATTTATTTAGAAAAAGTTGCGTTATTATATTTTGCTTTTTAAATTATAACACGTGCATTGTGACACAAAGCTTTTCCTGGGGTAAAAGGAATCACTCAGCAAATAATGTAATGGACAAAACGAATTAAATATTAATTTAATAAGGTCAGCCAAAGGTACCGACGCAGTATTTTATAAAACTTATTAAGAGTGAAATCAACTGCCTTTCAGAACGTATCTTACTTTGTAGAGCACCACGTATTCTACAACGTGTACAATATGAATTCCTAATTGCAAGCATGCAAATTTTAGTAACGTAGTGCGATCCTAAAGCTAACTTCTTAGCATTTGACTTTTCGCCACTGCAAAGCATTTCTTGTTTTATGTAAACGCTGATGTGACGGCGTGTACAGACGTTTAGGGAGGCAGAGACATACTAGTAGATTTACGAAAGCGGTTCGGTAACTTCTTAGCCTATCAGTGAAAGCCAATATTTAGTTTTTAAAAATTATTTTTATTTTTCAATATATTATCCTCAAACTTCATTACACTTAGTCCAACGCTTTTCCAGCAATTCTAAGCCTTGATTAAAATAGTTTTGCTCAATGTCTTCAAAATAGTGGTTTACAACTGCATCTTCATTTGAGGTAAAACGCTTGCCGGCAAGGATTTTTTTTTTATTTGGGTACAGGTAAAAGTCACTGGGAGCTAAATCAGGAGAACAAGGTGGGTGGTCAAACAAGTCGTACTTTAATTCGTTGATTTTAGCCATTGTTAAATCACTCTTGTGCGTTGGTGCGTTGTCTTGATGAAAAATTATTATTTTTTTGTTGTAAGCCAGGACGTTTTTCTCGAATTTGTACATTTAATTGATCCAAAAGGTTGCAATAGTACTTTGAATTTATTGTTTTACCCTTTATCAGATAGTCAATCAATAAAATACCTTTGAAGTCCCAAAAAACCGTTGGCATAGCCTTACCCGCCGATTGAATAGTTTTTGCCTTCTTTGGAGCACTTCCTCCAGCATCAGTTCATTGTTTGGATTATTCTTTTGTCTCTGGAGTATGGTGGTGGATCCATGTCTCATCAACAGTTATGAAATGACGCTTAAAATCCATTTTATTTCGCTTAAAACGATCCAAACAAGCTTGAGAAATGTTCATTCTTATGCGTTTTCTGTTGTTGTTGCTGTTTTTGGACGTCCACTACGTGGTTCATCTTCAATGCGCGCTTTTTGTGCTAGGCTGAGAAGTTTCCGAACCGCCCTCGGACGTAACTACACAAAATTTCGATATTGAGTTTTTTTTTTATCGATTATGGTTCGTTTTATCAAAACTCCTACAATAAAAAATGGCGATTTTATTAACGAAACTCAAACGGACGTAACTACAAGTGGGTGTATTTCTAAATGCAATAAGACGTAACTACACATTTATATGAAAATCTTCATACAAATTCGTTGAAAATAGTTTTTGTTTTAGTAGAATTTCAAAATAAGATTAACTACTAGACACATGTGACGCCTCTTCCGAAGATATGAGTACGTTTTCGTTTGATATGGGGATAATATTTGCAAAACTGCATTAGTTAGAAAGACATAGCAAAAATTGTAGTCAGCCAGATCAATATAGTTTTTGTCCGAAGAAATAGTTTATTTTTCAGCAAACAATTTTAGTGATTCAAAAACATACAGTCTTGTATCTTTTTTCCGAACAATCGTAAAATTTCCATAATGTTAGTTTATGTATGCCTACATCTACACTTTTTATTGTTATTTAGATGGAATGTGTTCCTCTACGGCCACTTGCGCTGCGACCATTGTTGATCTATTCTGCTTCCCTTTGTCCCATTACCGGTTGAGTACCGGACTAGCACTTTTATGAGGAGTGATGGCAAGTCCCGTGCACTCAACGTATACCCTTGTAGTAGCCTGTATCTCTTGTATCTCAATGTCCCACAGTAGATGATCAAGTGCTCCATTGTCTCCTCTTTCTCACCGCAGAATCTGCAAACGTCTGTATGGGAAATGCCCATCCTGTACATAACACATATTGTAAAGCTACACACACACATATTGCCCTTAAAAATGTTTTTGAAAATTCTTCAATTACAATTTACTACATAAGGCGCAATATGCTTACATAGTGCTGCTTCCATGATATTGGAAATCACTGAATCTGTGCGAGAGCAATTGAATGAAAATCAAAATAATTTCCTATTTTGATTGTACTTGAAAAGATAATTAAAATAATTGTAAGATTTGTCTATGGAATTAATTACCATGATCATGTTTCTCAGGCTTTAAACAGGTTTTTGGGTCGTGAATTCCATGATTTCTTAAAATTAAGATCACTGATTATTTTTTTTTTACAATAATTTTTATTCAATTTTATCTCAATATTATTCGATCTTCGTTTGTTAAATAAATCTAATTTTTGCAGCTTCAGATCTTTGTTTTTGTTTTTATAAAAAATTTACAATTTAAAATCCTTTATTTCTCAATATTTCGATAACAATTTGTTATCATCGTCAGGAGAAATTAAATGTTATAAATTTAAATTTATAACATTTAATTTAAATTTATAACATTTAATTTCTCCTGACGATGATAACAAATTGTTATCGAAATATTGAGAAATAAAGGATTTTAAATTGTAAATTTTTTATAAAAACAAAAACAAAGATCTGAAGCTGCAAAAATTAAATTTATATAATTTTTATTCTCTAAGTTCACATTTATAACATACACCACAAATACTTCACAATTTTTATTTACACCAATCAAAAAATTATTAACAGCTTGTTTTTTACGTTTTCCAGCTGTCTATCAGTAGACTCGGAAACTTTTGAGAGATCTTGTCAAACATTCAACTTTTTATCCCAATAATCTAAATAAATTATTGAGAATTTAAAATGAAAAACGTTTTAATCAAGTATTAGAAAAGGCAGCGCTGCCTGGGTATTTGTGCAGACAGAGAGAGAGAGAGAGAGAGAGAGAGATAGAGAGAGAAAGAGAGAGAGATTTTTTGGCAAATTATGGGAAATTCATAATTTTCAGGATCGAGATATAAGGATTGGCATCATTATATACAACAAATGAGTTTGTATGTAAGATTTTCATATAAATGTGTAGTTACGTCTTATTGCACTTAGAAATACACGCACTTGTAGTTACGTACGTTTGAAATTTGTTAATAAAATCGCCATTTTTTATTGTAGGAATCTAAAATTTTGCAGGAACATGTATTTTGATAAAACGAACCATAATCGATAAAAAAGTCAATATCGAAATTTTTTGTAGTTACGTCCGTTTGCATTTAACATGACAATATGTAATCATATATATACATACATATTTTATTTTCAGAGAAAAATTTTATTGGTTTTAATTTTACAATAATTTTTTATGTGTTGAGATAGAAAGTCAGAAAGAAAAAGACTTTTAGCAGTGAAATTGCAGCTTCTTTCGGTTTTTGCTTTTGATCTTTCCGAACACTCTTACGGACTTAACTATTCTGGTTTCGGGTTTATTTTTTACGAGTGAGAGAACAAATTCACAACCTTGCTTAACTTGTTATTGAATGCCACTTTTTCTTTTTATCGTTGTTTTCTTGCAATCTCGTTCCCTATTAATCACGTAATGCTTATTATTAGTTACGTTACGCATATGGTAACGTGACAACTTTTAAAGCAATTCAGCTCTTAATTCAATCTAGATTCATTGCATATTTAACATTTTTTACTGTATTGTTGCAAATTAAATTTGACTGACATTCTGCTGATACCGACGCATTCAATATGTGTTTTCTAATATCCTCTTTAAAGTATTGAAGCTGGAATTTATTAAGTCACATCCTTGAGTTTCTCTTATTTTTCTTTCATCATTTACACATTTACATTCCTGCAGTTGTTTTCTTTTAATGTTCTCAACCTTTAAAGAATAAACATGAATAGTGTTCTTTGACTGAAGGTTGGTTGTTGTACTACTCAAGATTTGTGGCTTCACTATCAAAGTCTGTCTATTTTGCTGTCTGTGCATTTTTATTTTCTTTATTAGGCCGTTTCGTTGCTATTTTATTAAGTAAATATCTAATGAATGGTGGGCGAAATCTCTTTTTGTATGCGAATGTTTGTAATTTTCTAAGGTTTTTGTAAATGTCAGCACTCATGCGTTTGATATGAGAATCATAAATATGAATTCTATTCCATTTTCTTTGCTTTTTCTTTTTGCTGTGTTTACAATTGTTATTTTTGTTATACTCAAATTGTTCTAGCTACACTTGAAGAAAAATTAATCTTATTAACAACATTGTGGTCAAAATTAAATGTACAGGCTTCGATCAAAAGTTTTAATATAAGCTGCGTGCATTTTTTGAAACTGTAATCCAGCTAAAAGGGGTTTGAAATGAGTATTTTTCTCAGTGTAACAATACTATTTAAATAGAAAATATATCTTTTAAATACACTGCAGATCTCAACTATAGATGCACACACCGTTTCTATTAATTTACTTCTTAGTTACTTCTTACCTTTTAAAAACGTACTAAGCATTATTTTACAATAATTGTAAGTGAAATAAAACCACACAGCGTCTTATCTGCAAGTAAAGGTTCTAATTTATTTATTTAGAGCAGTTAAATTTTTATCACAGTTTTTGTATATAACACATGGGCTGAAAAGCCGTGGACCTAACAAAAGAACACAGTTTGGTTCAAATTTAGCTTTATTCATCAACGTAATCTCCATCAAGAGCTGCGCAACCATTCCAGCAGCGTTCTAACATTTCAATACTACGCTTGTACAACGATTTACCTTTTGCCTTAAAATAGGCCTCAGTTTCAGCAAAATCTCTCTCCGGCGGGCAAAATTCAGCGTTGCAACTTTGAAATTTCAGAACGCACCAAAATGGGGAAAAAAGCGCGTTATTGGAACAAAAACGCACAGAATTTTAAATTTTTTCCTATCGTTTTTAAAAACCTGTTTTGTATTTTAAGAAGTGAAATATTTTTATATTAAAACACGATAACGAAATAGTCTTGTAAGCGACTATTGTACCATCAAACTGGGTGTGACAGCATCGCCTGATGGCGTACAAAATAGAATTCGTGTTCAATAGATAGAACTCGTGTTCGTCACACTGGGGCTCTAGTACGAGTCTGTTAGTTTTGTTAAGATAATGTTATCTTTACAATAATTATAACGTTATCTTTCAGATTTATTATTAAGCAATATCATTTAATTATATTTGCTGTCGATCTAAAGCAGCAGTTACGTGCAAATATTTTAGAACAACTTTATAGTTTATTTAATAATTTGGTAATTTCTTAAAAAATCTTTCTTAAAACCGTAGCTAATACACGTTCTCATCATAAATACGAACTTCACTGTTCAGAGATTGCATTTATTGTAATATTTGACAAACTTGGCTTGATCGTTTAATAGTAAAACACTCTCTAACACCAGCAAATTTTATGAAAAGAAATGTTTCGTTTTCTTTCGAGAGTGTGTATAATATACAACAGCAAGATTGCCTTACTTACCCCCGATGGTACATTTTCCACGAAAAATGAAACGTGAAAATTTTGGACACTTGATTAACCCTTTTTCTTACATTAAATAAAAAAAATTGAGTTGTATTTGATTTTGTGCCACCAAAATTTAAAAAAGCGCACCCTGCACCGAGTAAAGAATTTTTCGCACAAATAATTTTAAAAAGCACTAAAAATGGTGCGAAACGCACCGAGTTGACAACGCTGGCAAAATTCTCTACCGGCGAGCATTTTTTTCAGGTCTGTGAATACCTTGGCGAATACGGTGGATGTGGGAGCAATTCGAAGTTCAATTCATGTAGCTTTGCCATTGTTTTTATTGACTTGTGACACGTTGCGTTGTCTTGATCAAACAAAATATTTTTTCTTACCATATGTGGTCGTTTCTTTGCAATTTTGGCCTTCAAACAACATTGTATAATATTCGCTGTTAATGGTATTTCCTTCCTCAAGATATTTGATAAATATTACACCACGCACACCTGAAATACCGGGCCATAACCTTTCCAGCCTATTGTTGTGCTTTTGGGCTCTTTGGACGAGGTTCACCAGTTGCTGTCTACTCAGATGACGATCGTGTTGATTCCGGAGAGAAGTGATGGATCCATGTTTCATCCATTGTCTCATACCGTCTCGTTTTTGGTCAACAGTGAGCAAAGGCGGCACCCACTTTCAACAGAGCTTTCTCATAGTCAAATGCTTATGCAATATAAAGTCAACACGTACTTTTGATATCTTTACGATGTCAGCTAACTCACGCAACTTGACTTTTCGATCATTCAAAACGATTTTGTGGATTTTTTATGTTTCCTGGTGTTACCGCCTCATTTGGACGTCCACTGCGTTCTGCATCATCAGTGCCTCTACGATCACATTTGAAGTCAGCAAACTAGCGTCTTATTGTTGTTTCTGATGGAGGGGAGCCCCACAACACTTTTCAAGCCATTGCTTCGCTTGAACGCTATTTTTCTCCATGAAGAAGCCGTGTAAAATTAAAAGCAGAATTATTTTTAATCCATTATTTTGAATATAACAAAAGTAGCGTCACTCCTAGCACAATAACTCACAAGCTAATGAATAGAATATCATGAAATTTTAACATATCATGAAAGTTAGTGTTAACTGATCTATGATGAATCTATGTGTTAACCCCATGTAGTAAAACAAACTTTATCAGTCTGCTTTATTCATCGATGTTGGCGAAGCAGTTCTGCTAATACTTGCAGAAGTATGTTTTACTACATGGGGTTAACACATATAACAGTTAACACTAACTTTCAGGAGTAATACTACTCAATCCATTTTTTACTATTAGGTGTACAACTTTGCTTCTGCCGTTTTGTAAAAAAATGTCTGTAGATGTAATCGTAGGTCGCAAATTTTTGCCAGTAGTGTATTGCCAAATAGACAAAACCCTTGCTTAAGAGTTGTGGTCTACTAATCTCTGTTGGGTATGCAATTACCCAACAGCCAATGGCAGACAAGGCTTAAGGAATTGGTAGGCCGAAGTCCATTAAGAATATTAGCACTTAACCAACTCACCCGTCTAACTACCACCCCTGGTTCCCTACAGTGCAGATATATGTTGCGAGACAACAGGACTTCGGGCTCCCTAGAACCAGCGTGCATCAAAGTTATCAGGGAAACTAATTCCCCTTCCTATGGTCAGCACCGTTATGGTCTGCAAAGCAGAACCTCTCGGGACATTGCTGATCCCCGTTCTGTCAATTTCAACCCTTTGTTTTAGAAGCCCAACACAACATAAGTCATGCGGCTTTCTAGAATTTTAATTGCTACAACAATAGAATTTTAATTGCTATGCCCCAGAAGGTAGTGTACCCTGGGTTGGTGTACTCCAAGGCATGTACTTCACTCCATCATTGGCGTATGCCAAGATGTACTTCACTCCATCAGATCTCCTTACTATTTATACCACGTCCCCCATAACACTTTTCAAGCCGACCAAAAATGGAATGTATCTCTAATATTTGCGCCGGTACCTGTAAGTCTATTTTGGAGTGTGGAACAGACAGCTAAAAGGTAAATCGGTGACAGTGGGATATCGAACTCTATTGACTAGCATTGCCGCAATGAGGGATGTGCTTCTCAGTTCTATTTATTAGTATAATGGATTTTGTTCTGACAAGATTAGATCCCTTGTTCCTGAAACCCAATTTTTTCACGATGAAGTGTTTATAAATACACGTCCATCGTCTAGTGATTATCCATTTGTGATGGATTACCCAGTGAGTAGTACAGCACATTACAAAGAAAACTTATTCTTCCACCGTACCGTTCTTCTGTAGAACAGGTTAACTGCAAACGTACATATTGTTTGTTAGTTAAAATGTTGAAAAGTTCAAGTCCAATGTCTAAAAATACTACTCTTTCTTTCATTCTCCTCTATTTTCCTAGTGCCGGCCGGTATAATGTAATGTCTTTATTGATCATCTCCAGAAGACTGGTCAAATAAAAAAAAATAAAAAACACAGAACTAGATTATTTGACCAAAGCACATAACCGATTAAGTAAATATAGGAATATATATTTATATAATTCTGAGACTGCTATATTTTGCCCCCCAATTGTATAATGTTTGTTCGCATACTATTAACTTTTCCTCGTTCGCAAAATAGAAATCACTCATATGACTAGATTTTTCAAATTCAGTTGACGCTATACCAACAAAAACGACAAGGAAACTAATCACAGAAACAAACATTCAGACTAAATGTTTGGAGGACTGTTTATCATTCCTCAGCTATTGAATTGTTGATGGTCTTGTGTTTCCTTTGCTTGAAGACAATGGAAATTATCTTGTAATTTTAGACAAGAGAAAACATTATGAACGCATTATTCTCGCTGCTCTCGTTATTGTCACTCGAGTTGAAAAGTACATTTCCTGTACAGCACTAAGAAGTGATAGACAGTTACCAGATTATTAAACTGAAGGTGTTTGTTTATCATTTGACATACGAGTACAAGCAGGAACGTTCAAAATGAAATAATAAATAGAAAACAGTTTTAATATAGACATAAAAAATAAAGCTCTTCTTAAATCATTTTAGAACTTTTTTTCTTAGCAAATTGTTGAAGTGAAATTTTAGTTTAAAATTTGTATTCGAATTTTTGCTTAAAGTGAACGTTATAATATTGGCAAATTTTGGCAGGTCTGTTTTTTGCTTCCGCATATTTTACAAAAATTATTTTTAAAGACTGTTGGCCATATTCATAAAATATATTGTATGTATATTAAACTGTTATTTGACAAATTTGTATAGAAAATTTTTCAAATAAGTGTTTAATAAACATACAATATTTTTTATGAATATGGCCGTATTTTTCAAGAAAGCTTATTGTTTGGAATTAATACGTTTACCTGTCTTTAGGGCGAGGGAGTTAACTTTCCATGTTTTTCTTGTATAAAGCAGGGGGAATTTAAATGCTGATGAAGGCTTTTGAAACGGCTTTAAAACAACTATAGAGATTAAAACGAATATAAAATTTAATTGCTACCTGACATACATTTAAGCAATAGGATTTCGTTTACCACTCTCCAACAGTAAGGCCACACATATAGGATTAAAACGACACGAGTAAATACAAGTAAATACTCGATACTTTTCCTTCCATACTAAGTACTTTTAGTATCGATGCTTTACTACCGAGTACCAAGTAGGTATCTGTCAAAAATACTCGCATCGGTCAGAAATACTCTTTTCGTATTGACAGGCAAAAAAATTGAATTGGACACCAGTCCATGCAACCCGTGCATGCAAATTGGACTACCAAAATCGAATGTATGATTGCATTTCATAAAAAAGACGATATGATGGTGATCACAATCTTGAGATACTGAAATAAATTATCCAGTTACTAAAGCCATTCGAATTTGTCACTAAACAAGTAAGAGTGTAGTATATTCGGCTGAGCCGTATCTAAAATACCCTTCACGATAGTCACGTATATGTATAGTATTACAAATTTGAACTAAATATGCTCGGATATATATGGATCGATATATGGGGAAAAAATATGTTTGGCTTCTCATCACCATTTCAAAAAAGAAATCTTTCATGGATATTTTCATGGAAAAGTTTGTTTAAGCTATATCTCGAAAATATGTGAACCGATATCGAAATTTTCTATTTTCTGTATTTTAGTAACCTTCTTTTATAACGAGAATTGCTTTTCAGTAAAAAAAAAATGTGAATGGAAATTTCGGTTCAAGCTATATCTCGGGTATATGTGGACCGATATCGTTTTCATGTTTATATAACCTTTTATTACCAGAACTGCTGATAAGCAAAAAATAATTTTAAGTTCACTGATGCGACATTTTACTGAAAAACCCGGCTTAGGCTATATATCGGATATATATGGACCGATGTCGGTAATTTTCATTTTCCATATTTATATAACCTCATTTTGTTACCAGAACTGCTTTTAAGCAAAAAAAAAGGTGTTTAAGTTCGCATACGCGACATTTTCATGAAAAACCCGGTATCGGGTATATGTGGACCGATATCGGAAATTTTCATTTCCATATTTATATAGCCTTCTTTTATTACCAAAACTGCTTTTAAGCAAAAAAAAAGTTTTTTAAGTTCGCTTACGCGACTTTTTCATAAAAACCCCGGTTTAGGCTATATCTCGGGTATATATGGACCGATATCGGAATTTTGAATATATCTCAGCTACACGTGAACCGATATTACTGAATTTCAATAGCAAACACATGGCACGATGGAGTAATAGAATGAAGAAAGAAAAAAGTTTCTATGGCTAATGGTTTTCTCAGAAACGGTATTTCAACGAGCGACAGACGGACAGCGCTTAATCGACTTTTCCATTAGTACTGATTCATAATGTATATACTTTATAGGGTCGCAAATTAAAATTGTAGAAATTACAAATGGAAACACAAACTTATATATTACCTTTTACATTTTTGTGAAGGGTATAAAAATAACGACAGTTTTGCTTGTTGACGTGGCAGTTTAAGTGAAAATGAGCTTCGTCGAAAACTCGAAAACTCTTCAACATCATTTCACAAAAACTTTGGCATAAGTCAAAGTCACATTCTTTCAGTTCTTGAACTCTTTGAATTTTAAAAGGATAGATGTTCAGATCCTTTTTAAAAATTTCATGAATAATCGCTGCTGGAAGTTCCAGTGACGCAGCTCTTTTCTTTACTGAATGAAAGCCGATGATTTTCATGTAAACTTCTTTCAACCAGTTCAATGCTTGACGATGGACTCTCTGCACCCATGAACGAATTAGCTTTACACTCGGTCCATCTTATATTCGCCGAATACCGATCTTTCAACAAAATTGTCGACCAGCAAGTTACATAAGAATCATTACGCTTAAAAAATGTCTCCATAGCGCACGCGCGATGTTGACTCGAACACTGCAACTTCATGACTGACAAATCCGCATTATCGATAATTCCAACGGTGCTACCCTCCACTCGCACCGTCCAATACTTTTTGAAATATTCGTATTAAAAAATGTAAATTTGCAACCAAAAACCCTGTACTAAGCAGCCTGTCCGAAATAGTAGTTTTAAGTCTGAATGGTCCGATTCACTACCTCAAAGTCAGAGAATGCCAGCTACCATGAATCCCCAAATTATTTGTGCACATAAGCTTACTAACAAAACATACATGTAAATTACTAAAACAGAGAAAGGAAAATCGCAGAGAAACAGTGGAAATGTAAAATCGCTAAACGATTTAGTTACAAAACATTTAACAATACATTAATGCTTTAAGAATCTAAATATAAAGTTACGAGTCACAAGGCAAAAGGAGTAAATAAAAATTATTTCACTTATCTATTTAATATCTCTCATCTAGAAACCATTTCATTTTCACTTTTCATGTCAAATAATAATACAAAAGTAGGTGTTAATGGAGCGTCTTTGTACTTTTCATGCCATCGGGAATAATTTCATGAAAACGAATGTGAAATCACTTGTGAAAAATCGCTGAGCTTAAATTGCTAGAAAACACATTGAACATTAATGGTAATGGCACTTAAAAGCAAAAAAAGAAAAAACATGTTAATTCATTCTCTACTTATAATATTAATTTTGGTTGAAAAAAAAAAAAAATTCTACTCGTATGAATGATTCAACCAAATGCAGTGGCAAATGTAATGAGTTGATGTAAATCTTCTCGAATGTGTTTTGTAAAGCAAAAAGAAGCGCTATTCCCAGAGGGATTATTTAAATTAAAAAGGAATTCTTTTTCAACATATTGCTCCATATACATTTTCATCTACTCCAACAGAAGAAATAAAGAAGTGTATGCGATGTTAAATTTTACGCTAAATTTAAACATAAACGTTGAAGGAGAAAATATAAAGGTCTCATTAGCGCAGTTCAGTGTGTGGTGCTGCTGTCTTCCAAAGTTACAATCTCAAAAGATTGTAGCTTTTTTTATAAAACTTATTAGCTGTAGTACTGGGTGGACCGAACTGTACTTACTACATGGGCTGAAAAGTCTCGAGCCTAACACATAGATGGCGCTAGTTTTATTACAGTCACCTTTTTTTTCAAATAATACTAACCTTCAAGAGACAGCTGCTAAAGTTTCATGGTATTCTATTCATTAGTTTGTGAGTTATTGTGCTGCGAGTGACGGTACTTTTGTTATTTAAAAAAAAGGATCAAAAACAATTTCGTGTTTTAATTTTACGCTGCTCCTGGATGGAGAAAAATACCGTCCAAGCGAAAAGTGTTATGGGGACTCCGTTCCATCAGAAGAAAGAATAAAACATTTGCTGACTTAAAACGTGGTTGTAGAGGGACCGCTGATGCAGTGGACGTTCTAATAAGGCGGTAACACCAGAAAACATAAAAAATCCACAAAATCATTTTGAATGATCGAAAAGTGAAGCAGGCACTATTGCCAATAAAGCGGTCCATACACGTTTCAGTTCAACTGTGAATTAAGTCTTTTAACTGAATTGATTATTGCCCACACACTTCATAAACTGAATTGAAAGATTTTCATTCAACTATTAAATTTAATGAAATTATAGACAATTTTAAAAATATATAACGTTCTCTTTGCAAAAACACTACAAATATAAGTTTTGAGACCGGATCAAGAGACTCGAACACACACAACACAATCGAATTGAAAGTCAACTTGAAAAATTTAATTGTTCTTCAACCAACTCGACAACTGGCAAAGCCATACACGCTTTGATTTGGACAACAATCGGCTCAGTTGCCAACTGAGTTGAAACGTGTATGGGATGCTTAATAATAAAAATAAAATAACAAAATAAAGTTCATTATATTATGTGACAAAGTGATTGGAGTAATTGTTTTTATTTCACAATTCGCCATTTCTCCAAATTTGAACTAAATTTGTATAAGTTAACTATATATTTATTATTACGATGCCTGATCAAAAAGTAATCATTTTTTTCAAAAAGTATTCAATTATTCATCAGTAACAGGAAACAGGTCAACCAGTAAGGTCATGTCTCTGCTGGGGGTCTGGCTAATATAGTCGGGGTGTGAGAGAAAACTCTACACAAACCCCAACCCAAGAGGGAACAGCATACCTCGAGGGATGAATGGCTAGTGGGTTAATCTAGTTCCTCGTATGCGGACTTGGGACGCTCAGGCAAGGTCCTATTTTAATAAGTGCCTTACTGCGCTACCGGGGCTCTGGTGCAGTGGACCGTCTTTTTCTCAACACTCGTGAGACCAAAAATGAACATAAATCAAAACAAAAAAAATGGCGGAAGCAGCCAAGAGAGCTTCAACGGAGAGGCAAATCAGCCTCAAAAAACAGTAAAAGAGGCAGTAAAACTCTCGGCTGGGGCGGGAATAACTCCCAGTAAAACCGACTCTGAAATGAGGCCTACGAGACTCAGCGGAGCGGGTAAAAAAAGGCTGGTCTACCTATTAAAACAAGGCCTTAGTAAGGAAGAGGCGTACCTTAAGGCCAGACAGCCTATGACCTCGCAAAAGGAGGAGGGCAAGGGCAAAGAACAAGGCCCAAAAAAACAAAGGTCTGAGGAAGAAACGCCTCCGGAAGCCAGTCAAAGAAAGAAGAGGCTAACGGACGAACAACCGTCCACCTCACGGGCAGCAAAAGCGGCAGCAGAAAAAGTAGTGACAACTAAGCAGAGGCGGCCCACTGCCTCATACAAGGACGTCACTACAGGAGTCAAGTTGGCAGTCCGCGCAAGAGACTACCCTAACACTGCTCTGTCAACAGAGCAGATGGACTCCATCCAGAAACTAATACTGGAAAAAATAATAGATGGCAAAGATAAGACCACAAAACCTGCCTTTCTAGGCTGTACCTATAAGGCAGGATACATTGTCCTACATTGGAAGGACAACAAATCGGTGGACTGGGTGAAGGAGAACATCACCGACTCGACACCCTGGGAAGGGGCCTCAATATGGGCCATAGAGGAGTTCAAAATTCCTCAATCCAGTATCGCGGTGGGATACTTCCCCAGTTCCACCAAATTGGAAACAAATAAGATCCTGGATCTTATACAGGGGCAGAACGCAGACCTCGTCGTCGAGTCATGGCGACTACTGAGAAGAGCAGAGAAGGGCTCAATAGTAATACTGGTTCTATCCGTGGACCAAAACTCGGTGGCCAGCTTAAAGGAATCAGGCGGGAAGATTTTCTACCGCTTTGGTCAAACCACCATGAAGCTGAAAACTGAAAATGTAACCACGGATGAGCTAGTGCAACACATGCAGAAAGTGAGGCTAGAAGAAGAGGGCGTAAGTCCTCCTTCTAGTCAGAGCACTAAAGGGCCAAAATGAAGTGCATCCAAGCAAATCTTCAGCACGCTAGGGCTGCAACGGCCGAAATAAATAGAAGATTTGCTTGGGGCACCACCAACATAGGGCTCCTACAAGAGCCCTGGATAAAAAGAGGCCGTATTCAAGGACTCAATATTAAAAATACACAGGTAATTTATGACACAGGGGCAGCCAAACCAAGGGCTGCACTATTCATAAACAATAATATTAATTTTTTGCCTTTTACAGAGTACACAGATGGTGACACAGCAGTGGTGCTAGTTGAAGCGGAGTCAAACGGTAGTAGGATAGAGGTTGTTATTGCCTCGACCTACTTCTCGGGAGACGCAGACGAAGCACCACCATCCAAAATCAAGGGTCTAGTGGAGCACTGCAAGCAACACGGCAAGACTCTAATAATTGGGTGTGATGCAAATGCCCAAAATACAGTATGGGGAAGCACGGACACCAACACTAGAGGTGAGTCACTCTTTGAATACTTATTATCTACTGATATGGAAATAGCTAATAGGGGGAATAGTCCAACATTTAGCAACGCCATTAGGGAAGAGGTTCTAGATCTGATCCTCATAAGCAACAAATCTATTGACATGATCAGTGACTGGAAAGTCTCGGAAGAGAACTACATGTCGGATCATAAACACATCTTATTTGAAATAAAGGGACTAATGAAGAGCACGTCGCTCTATAGAAATCCCAGGGCAACAAACTGGTTGAAGTTCGCGGAGAACCTACAGTCTAAAATGACAGGTAGAACATTTCCCACTTCATCAACAGGACAGCTAGACGCCACAGTGGAAGAATTGACAAATATTATCATATCTTCCTTTCATGATAACTGTTCCACCAAAATAAAGTCCTCCACGAAGAGGGTTCCTTGGTGGAACAAAAATCTTGAAACCTGCGTAAAGTGGCCAGAACAGAGTGCAATAAGGCCAAGAAATTTAAAGAATTGGAAGAGTACAAGAAAGCCCTGACAACATACAACAAAGAGCTTAGGAAATCTAAGAGAAACTCATGGAGGGTTCTCTGTGAGGATCTCAGAGATGTTCTAGCAACTGCTAGGCTGCATAAAGCACTTTCAAAGGGGCCGATCAACCCGATAAGCACACTCAGGAAACCAGATGGGACCTGTACAAATATATTCCATGAGACATTAGAGCTTCTTCTGAAGACTCAGTTCCCAGACTGTACACTAAATACAAATGCGGACACGCAAAACGTGATGACAAACTCAAATCATGGGATGATGACTCTAGTCATCAAGAGGATAGTAACATTTGAAAGGGTAGAATGGGCAGTAAATGCCTTCAAACCCTACAAATCACCAAGACCGGATGGAATTTTTCCGGCACTATTATCAAAAAGCAACACCACAGTCATACGAACTATGGTGAAAATCTTCAGATTAAGTTTACAACTGGGATATATTCCAAAAATATGGAGGGAGGTCATACCAAAAGGGGAAAATAAGCCTCCAGACTCTCCCAAGTCATACAGACCAATTAGTCTATCCTCCTTCATGCTAAAAACCATGGAGAAGTTATTAGATATATACCTCAGAGAAGAGGTAATCACCTTACGTCCGATTCATGGACTAAAATTTGCATACCAAAAGGGCAAGTCTACGATCACGGCCCTACACAAACTGGTAACGGATATCGAAAAGACTCTGAGCTCCAAGGAGATTGCTCTACGTGCATTCATGGACATAGAGGGTGCCTTCGATAACGCAAACTTCCTTGCTATGGAAACAGCACTCTCTAATAGAGGAGCTGACCCAGCAATGGTAAAATGGATTAGCAACATGCTGAACCAAAGGACAGTAAGAGCCTCAATTGGCTCCGCTGAACGTTGTGTCACTGCGGCCAAAGGATGCCCTCAGGGTGGAGTACTATCTCCCCTACTATGGTCAGTGTTTGTTGACGACCTCATCAGGCTCCTTAACCGAAAAGGATACAAAACCATTGGATACGCAGATGACATCTGCGTGACAATCAGGGGTGATCATCCTGACACGATGGGAGTGCTGATGCAAAATGCATTAGACACAACATGGGAATGGTGCAGAAGGGAAGGGCTTTCAATAAACTACTGAGTAGATCCTGGGACCTAAGCCCTGAGATGATGTACAGGTTATATACCCAAATGGTAAGACCCACTATACTATATGGGGCTGTAGTACGGCGGGGAAAAAACAAACAGGTAACAGTCATATCAAGACTTCGCAAGGTTCAGAGACTTGCATGCCTATGTATCACAGGGGCGATGAAAACCACCCCAACGATAGGCATGGAAGCTCTTTTGAACCTAACACCGCTTAACGTAGCTGTACAAAAAAAGGCGGCCGTTCAGGCCATCTCAATTTACAAAAGGCAGGAAACCTTATTGGACATCTTGCAATCCTAAAGAATCTCGATATGTCTCAAACAAGTGACTTTATAGATCCGTCTAACTCCTTTGCCAGGAAATTTAAGATCATCTTCCCAACAAGGAAGGAATGGAGCATGAACCCGGATGGATCCAAAACGCTCCAAAGTGTTAGAGCGGGAATAGTGGGGCCTAGAGCACGCTAATATATAACTCTTAGCAAAGACACCACAATCTTCCAAGCAGAACTATACGCAATAAGGGAAGCGGTTGAAATACTTTCCCACAGGGGACACAAGGCACGCCAAAACACGACTAACCTTTTTATCTGTAAAAACAAACTGGCAATCCAAAATGGCTGATATTGGTACAACATGTGTACCAACATAGCAGAAAAAAATGCGAAAATCGAACGTACTAATGGCGATCTTCAACATCTCCTGAGCGATATTTTTGCTCAAAATTTAGCAATTTCGGAACAATATTTGCTGCCGCACGTTTCATGCCTAAAACATCCATAAAAATTGCTCGCCAAATGCCATAGTGAAAAATTCAAATATCATTGCGCATTTAATTTCATTTTTTACACAAAACCTAATAGAGCTTATTTGATCCATTTCGAAGAGCACACCAAAACACGACTAACCTTTTTATTTGTCAAAAACAAACTGACAATCCAAAATGGCTGATATTGCCAGCATCAATATATAACAGACATGTGTACCATCATGACATAAAAAAAAAATTCGAAAATGGAACATAGACTACGTTTATACGTAGCCTGTTCGCAAATAAAAACTATTTGCAAATATCTAACTCCTGTTTATGCGTCAATTTGTCCAGGAAAAAGATTGATTTTTTTCATATGGCATATGTTCAAAATGTAAATAATTGGCAGCACTGTTAGTGTAAACAGCATTTTGATTACTAAAAAAATTAAAGAAAAATCATAAAATTAAATGTTTTTTGTAATTCATTTAAAGCAAATAATAATAAAAATGAATAATTTTGAATATTTGTTGTTGCACGTGAATTTTACCATGTGTCAAGTGTGTCACATCGATGAAATCTTTGAAATTGTGAAGTAAAGTGGCAACATTTTTGTCTTATTTGCAAATAAATTTTTAATGAGTAATTGTTTTCGTGAGTTAGCTATTTGTAAATAAAAATTTAACTTACTGTTTATGCGGCAATTTTTGCTATTTACAATATTTTTATTGAGAAATAACCTGCACGCATAAACGTAGTAATAGCTAACCGACGAAATTTGAAAACAACTTTTTCTTATCATTTTTGATCAAACCTCGTATATAGACGTGTTTCATCATTTCCCTTTGAATCTTTTTTGGTTGTATAAACTGTAAGCAACGAGTATTTGCAAATTATTTTTATTCGCAAATACATATACTCGTATGCCGACAGCTCATAGGTTTCCATGGCTTCCAAGTCTACTGATAATTAGGGTATCGCAAATTAGATGTCCGTATATAGACAGCTGGGAAACATAAAGAACAAACTGCTTCTATTTTTTCATGATTCAATAAAATATACAAATGTTTCTTTTTAATTCAAAGTATTCGTTGTGTTTTCGTTTTTGTGTTTAATTGAAATCTTTCATTTGTTTTGGAACACCTTTTATGTCTATATCTTTTTTAACATAAATTTTTTTTTTACTAATGCTTCCCATAAAGTTTTTTTTTCTTAATTTCCTAAAACACTCTTCAACATCTGTTATATTTTATGAAATACTTTCAAGAAACAACTTTGAAATTATACAAAGCTTTATATAAATAATTTATAGTCTCTTCCGTATTTCAGTACACGAGTCAAGTTGCTTGTTTATAAAAAATACAAAGAGAAAAAATTAATATGAATATTTTTAATATAAAAGAATACATTACTCGTGTGTAGAAAAATTTTTTTTTTTTTATTTTATCCTCTCCTTCTTTTGTTCCAATATAAGTTTGAAAATATAAAATAGATACAAAACTGAAGCAGTGATTCAAAGCTTCTTAAACTTTATGTGTCATTAATAAATGATTACTTAAAAGGTCTCAAGTTTTAATAAAGTCGTTTTCAAATTGTAATTATGTCGTCTTCAAGTTGTTTGTCTGCCATTCAAACATTCCATTAAAGTCAGTTAAATGGGGAAAACCTCTTAACTAAATTAAATTTCACAATGCTTTTACCAATCACAGACTGTTATAGTGACAAGAATCAAATATGAGATCAAGTGTTAAATGTTATAAAGTAAATTGATTTGTTTCATTTGGGGACGAGCAGAAACTCAGAAGATTGATTAAAAAACATATGTGCTTACACATACATACATATATACATACGAGTATATGTTGACAGGAGATGTGTGCTTTTCGTGAATTTGTTAAAGTGGGGAAGTACAATTTTCAGACAAGTTTACAAAACAGTTTTTGTTCAAAATTCAATTTTTTTACATTTTACGGCCATTTACACCAAGTCTGATTATATACATACATAAATACATATAATTTGACTGTATTCTTGCGTATAACTTACTGCACGTAACTATAAAATTTATTATTTTTTATAAAATTTGTTGAAAAATGTTTTCGAAATTTGAACGCCGCAGAAATAAAAAAAAAACGTTTCTTTTTAAAAATTGTGTTCGCCACTACACATTTTTCGTAAACAAATACAAGTAACATTGCCATACTTTTTTCTGTTAAGTAACCGGAGGATGGTGCAAACCAAACTACTAACTGTTGGTTAGTGCCTGTTAAGCAAACCGGCAATTAGTTAATAATTTTTTAATGGCAACTTAATTTTAGATTGTGAAAATGGCCCTTAAAATTCAAGTTTTATAGCAGCTGGAGATTACAACGCAAAACACACTTTTTGGGGCTCACGTTTAATCACCCCGAAGGGTCGGATGCTTTTTGATACAATTTCTAAAATGGGCTTAGACGTAATATCAAGCGGACATCCCACTTACTGGCCGACTGACCGGCGAAAGATTCCTGATGTGTTAAATTTTTGGTTTTGTACATTTGCACAACGGGTTATACAGGGTGGCCCAGAAAGACCGAAGTGGTGTGAATTGCTTATAACTTTTTATTTAAGAGATATTTTTTTAATTTTTTTTTTTTAAATACATTAAATTTATGGGGAATATTTTTGGATTAGTTATTAAAAATGATATCCCGCAAGTGGTGGCCATATTCTGCTTCGCACAAATGTGCTCTTTCCAACACATTTTCCATGACCTTTCGCAAAACTTCCGGTGGTATGTTGTTAATTTCTTCTCGAATATTGGTTTTTAACTCCTCAATAGTCCTAGGCTTATTAACATAAACTTTTCCTTTTAAATAGCCCCAAAGAAAACAGTCTGGAGCGGTTAAATCCGGGGAACGCGGAGGCCAATTAAAATTGCTGTTACGAGAAATTATTCTTTCACCAAAGATGTCGCGTAAAAGAGTCATTGTGGCCCTCGCAGTGTGCGCTGTGGCTCCATCCTGTTGGAACCATATTTGCGGATGGTTTTCCACGGCTGGCCTTACAAAATTTTGCAACATGGCCCGATATCGATCACCATTGACGGAAATGGCGACACCTTATTCATTTTCAAAAAAAAATGGGCCAATGATCCTTTCTGAAGAAACACCGCACCAAACGGTACACTTAACTGGGTGCAATTGTCGTTGATGAAGTACTCTCGGGTTTTCCGTAGCCCATATCCTACAGTTTTGCTTGTTAACGAACCCATTTAATTGAAAATGGGCTTCGTCACTCATTATTAAGTTATGAATAAAATTTGGATTCTCTTGTGCTTTTTGCTGGAAATAAATTGCATAGTCAAGTCGTTGCTGGTAATCTGTTGGTTTCAATTCTTGGACAAGTTGAATTTTGTATGGAAACAATCCTATGGTGTGCAAAATTCGCTGCAGCGACGTCCTTGAGAGGCCCAGTTGTGACGAACGTCTCCTGGTTGATGTTTCTGGATCCTCCCGAATACTCTCCTGTACCACTTGAATATTGTCAGCCGTGTGGACAGTTCGGTGTCTGCCGGGACCAGGAAGGTTCCTTACTGCTCCTTGTTCTCGAAAATTTGCAACCAGACGGTTTATTGTTGACTGAGAGGGTGCAACCCGCACATTAAATTGACGACGGTATGCACGCTGAGTCAACACAATGGACCGTTGATTTGAAAAGTAAATTTCAACAATTTGGGCACGTTGTTCAATTGTGTATTGCTCCATTATAAATTATCCAAGTCTTCTTTACAAAATACTGAAAAGAAAAGAAAAAAAAAAATTATAACAAAAAAGTTATAAGGAATTCACACCACTTCGGTCTTTCTGGGCCACCCAGTAGTTCAGGTTTTTTCTTTCCTAAGTTTTTTTCTTAAGAAGGATTTTTTACAATACAAATCTGCTGTGATCAATAATTTTGATTGAAGAAGACAAGAAAAATAATAATCAAATCTTTAGCTGGGGGACAACTAGCTATTTCGTAGTCGCTACACTACTCATCAGCACCTGGGATTTGAACTCTGGACATGACGTATCATGATCTACTGCTTTAATCACTAAGCCACCGAGCATTTAATTATTTTCTATCTATATTCATCTCATATTGAATCACATATGCATTTTGTTAATTGCCCACATTGTTTGTACAGCGTTTGCTGTCTCAGAACTAGCGGTATTTATTTTATTTATTAACATACATATTTTTGTATTTTAATATTCTCCGTACCCAGAGATGTAAATATAAATTGAAGAAGACAAGAAATTTGCTTGGAAACCAAAAAACGGCTTCTCTACAAACGTATTTAGAAAGTCCGACTATTCTTTATGGCGGGCGACTAAGGGATTAAAAAGGCCAATTAGAGGTAAGCCGCCCTTGCGAGAACCGTCTGTTGACTGGGCTAGAGATGACTCGGAAAAGGGTAATTTATTTGTTAACCATTTGAAAAACGTTTTTACCACAAATAGGTCTGATAATGCAAATGAGTTGCCGCCTATTGTTAGTAGACCTCCTGTGCCTTTAAGATTCAACTTTGAAGAAGTTGAAAATGCTATTAATAATCTAAACCTTAAAAAAGCTCCAGGTATGGATAAAATCAGCAACAAAATGCTCGTAGAGTTGCCTCGTGTAGCTAAAAGAATTGTTCTTTTTATTTTTAATGCTATTTTAGGACTTGAGTATTATACCCTGTAGAGTGGAAGGTGTCCATGATAACAATGGTTCCTAAGCCAGGGACGGATCACACGAAAGTAGAATCTTACCGTCCAATGAGTCTACCATTGAGCAAACACACAGGTTAGTTAACGTCATAAGAAAGGCATTTGAAGATAAAAAATATTGCTCTGCCGTATTCATCGACGTCTCACAAGCTTTGGATAAAATGTGGCACGATGGCTTGCTGCATAAAATAAAGTTTAACTTACCTGCAAAAATACATAACCTTCTGGAAAGCTATTTATATTGTCCCCAATTTATAATAAAAGAAGGCGATTCTATAAGCCCCGCCCAGCCTATTGAAGCTGGAGCTCCCCAAGGCAGCATATTAAGGCCTATCTTATATTTGATCTACACATCTGATATGCCGTCAAGCACCAACATTCACACTTCAACATTTGCAGATGATACAGCATTCCTTAGCATACATAGTACCCACCAGCAAGCATCAATAAACTTACAGGAACATATCGACAAACTAGAGAAATGGCTCAAGCTTTGGAAAATCAAGGTTGATGAACAAAAGTGTGCCCATGTTACATTCGCACTGCGTCTAGGAACATGCTCACCCATTACTATTAACAATAAAGTAATACCTCAACACAGTGAAGTCAAATACCTCGGTATTCATCTTGACCGTAGACTAACATGGACGTCGCACATCGAGGCAAAAGTAACGCAGATGAAATTGAAAGCAGTGCAAATTAACTGGCTAGTAGACAGAAATTCGACTTTGAAGCTTGATTGTAAACTTTTGCTCTACAACTCGATTCTAAAGCCAATATGGTGCTATGGGATTCAATTATGGGGCACAGCCTCGGCATCCAACATTGAAAAAATTCAAAGAAGTCAAAATAGAATTCTCCGTAGAATTACAAACGCTCCATGGCACGTTAAAAACTCACGAATCCACGCAGATCTGAACGTACCTTTTGTGAAATCTGAATTTGTGAAGTACGCGACAAGATATATTAACAAACTTGAATTCCATCCAAATCCTATTGCAGTTAATATTCTTAACTTTGGTGGTCATACCCGTCTGAGAAGAAGAGATACTTTGGCTACCATTCGAGCTCTAAACAGATGACTGAATTCTGAAATAATATTCGCATAAAAATAAATTTTTGTCCAGCACTGGCAGGACTTTAATCACAATTTTTCTTTAGTATTAAGATTTGAATACTTATTGTCATTACATAGGGTTGATACGACAATATTCTAAGGTTATACCCAATAACATTATATTGTTATATTTAAAACGTCAAACCATAGCATAATATTGTAAAAAAAAATTTATAAGTAACCATGCTATATTTGGGTATAAAATTAATATAATATTAAGTAACCATAGTATTAATACTGAAGTCACCAAGTAATTGTCATACTTAACCATATAATTATACCAGCCAATCATACTTTCCTCACAAACCTTCATTTAGTAAACATACTAATGTGGTAAATAACTTTATTGTAAACATATTTTTCTTATAATTTGTACAATTTCATATACTACATACATAATTTAGTTAATTAAACAATAAACATGGAAAGTGTGTAATATAATTTTATAATATTTATCGTATAAAGTAAATACAAAAAAATAATTGAGTTTAATCCCTTCATCAGCTTTTAATATGGATAGCATCTTGCAAAATAATTGTATATATAATCGGTTTGCATTGCAATCGAATTAATGCAATCATCTCTTCTCGGAAGTTGAAATATCCATTAGCTATAATAAAACAAAAATAGTTATTAAGTATTTCGTTGCGATTTTAATTATATATGTAATATATTAGCATATTAATATGGTTGCATATATTATTGGACTCACCACATATATTTATGTTTACATCTTAATATTAAATATACTTACCTTCTTAACTTCATGAACATGTAATTTAAATATATGATTTTTCCACTATTTCGCATTTTCTCCTTTTTTTTATAATATAAATATTTTTGTATATATATTTTTTTAAATTGAAAACAAAAAACAAATTTTTCCTTCCAAAGAAAAACCGAAACTGAAATCAAATTATATGTCAACGACTAGAATGAAAATATCGTTAATGACAACAATAACAAGTTTATACTATAAACTCACTTTTGTTGCAAGTGAACCAGCATATTATACATACGATAATAACAATTATTTTAGTATTAGATGTAATAAAAGCTATCGTTGTTTTAAAAAAATTCTCACAATTGTTATTATTGTATGTAACCATATCTTGAAATATAAAAATGTTAACAATAGAATTATAGAAATGTACACAGTAAAATATTTATAGAGAAACAAACTATAATTATATTGATAATACAACGTTTTTGACAATGATACATAATGTTATAGAATATATACTAGTGTTGTTGCAACCATATTTCAAGCTGTCTTTTTTCTGCGTGTAGATTCAATAAATAAAATAATAAAGTTAGAAAAAGAAAAAAAAAATTCAAGTTAGTTGATCTATTAAATTTTCCGCCTTCAATTTGTATTAATAACAACAAGCACTCAAATGTTATTAATGACCTTTTATTTTCAATATAAAACACAACAATTTTTGAACGCTGGTCATCTTAAAAATAAAATATTTACTTTTGATGTTTTCAATCAAGTATTAAACAATAGGTGCGTTCCACGAGATCTCGGACTAATGCCAATTTTATCTTGCAATACTAGTGCTGCTTACTTTTTAGATTAAAAGATACATACGCATAGCATCATACAAACAAAACATTTGCATTATTGGCAAAAGCTATAACATTAAAAGCAATGTAAAATTTGCAATAGATTTTCATAATATGACAAGACAAATAACAATTTCATTTCTGTTTACAAGTTTACAACCTTATTTTTAGTTTGGGAAACCTTCCATTTTGCTTTTAACTGAATATTAAACAAAAACTTTTTTCCAATTTGAAAATTTTCTGATTACTTTTTTCAATTACATATGTATGTCAGCAAAAATCAGCTGATTATTAAATTTTAGTCCAAACTTACTCCAAATGGTTTCTCATTTGTTTGAAAGTTATAAATAACATTAGGAACATGTGCAAAGAAAACTGTTTGCTTTGTGTGTTTTGACAGACATTATTAGAATATTTATCTTTTTAAATTCTCGATAATTTATTTAAAATATTGTAACTTATAGTTAAATGTGTGCAAATATGTTCTTTGGATCCTGAAGTTTTTAGCGTAAAAAAGAAAAATATGCTTGCATTTAAATCTGATCAACTAGTGTCTCACTAAAAACATACTTCTAAGCTAACTTTAATTATTTGGATCAATATCACACCATATCAGCATGGATTTTGTAAAGGGCGTTCAACTACTACAAATCTATTACACCTCAGTTCAACAATAAATGGCGGTTTTTATAAAGTTCAGGGTACTGATGTTATCTATACAGATTTCAGTAAAGCCTCTGACAGTGTTGACAACGTTCTTTTACTTAAAAAACTTGATGGTTTGGGGTGCTTAAAACAAATGCAAATTGGCTCAAATCATGTCTTGTTGGTCGTCAACAACGTGTGCGTTTCAATAATTATATATATCTAAATCTATACCTGTAAGCTCTGGAGCACCGCACGGAAACCATCTAGGACCAATTCTTTTTATATTGTTCATCAATGATCTACCATTTGTCATAAAATTTTCCAATATTCTAATCTATGCAGACGATGTAAAATTTTTTCAACGTGTGGGCTCTGGAACCAAAACCGCCTCCAACTGGATTTGGACAATTTCTTAATTGGTCTAAGCATAACCTTTTAAAGTCAAATTTCAGCAAGTGCAAGCATATGAACTTCTCAAGAAAACCTAACCCTCATGGGCTTGGTGGCCATGTATTAGACACAGTTGAAGAATTTCTGGATCTGGGTGTTTTATTTGATAAAAAACTTACATTCAACCAACACATTAGCTTTTGCTCAAGTAAAGCAAGGGGGGGGGGGGGGGGGGGGGGATGCTTGGCTTTGTATAGCGCTGGTCTAAATAATTTGCTGACTCCACTGTTGTAAAGCAATTATATACATCTTTAGTCAGGCCAATACTAGAATACGGCTCGATTATATGGGACCCTTTTTATAATGTAAATAGAGATCGAATTGAGTCTATCCAAAAACAATTCCTTCTTTTCGTCCTGCGCAATATCTACCCGAACACTGTAGCCACCTTACCATCCTATTAATTCAGACTGCAAAAAATAAAGCTGCCTTCTTTGACAAGTCGCAGAAAAATGTTAGATGTCATTTTTGTCTTCAAATTGATTAACGGCAATATCTGCTCTGAGTATCTGGTGTCCAAAATAAATTTTGATGTACCCCAGCGTAGTCTTCGTCAATATCAACCTTTGTCAGTGCTTTATTTACGTCAGAATTATGCGAATGCAGATCCCTTCCGTAGAATATGCTGTTGTTTTAATGAACTTTACCAGGTTATTGACTTTTCGATGAACTTAAATTTTGTTAGGCGTAATATAATCTTAGTATTAAATTCCAGTAATTTACAATTTTTTCTATTGCTTATAAATTTTTGTAATTCCAGTAATTGGCTATCTTTTTTATTTTTTTATACCCTTCACAAAAATGTTAAGGGTAAATATAAGTTTGTGATTCCGTTTGTAATTTCTATAGTTTTTTTGCGACCCTATAAAGTATATATGTATATATATATATATATATATATATATATATATATATATATATATATATATATATATATATATATATATATATATATATATATATATATATATATATATATATATATATATATATATATATATATATATATATATATATATATATATATATATATATATATATATATATATATATATATATATATATATATATATATATTCTGATTCAGAATTAATGGAAAAGTCGATTAAGCGATGTCCGTCTGTCGGTCGTTGAAATACCGTTTCTGAGAAAACCATTAGACATAGAAACTTTTTTCTTTCACCATTCTATTACTCCATACTGCCATGTATTTGCTATTGAAATTCAGTAATATCGGTTCACGTATAGTTGCGATATATTCAAAATTCCGAAAAAAGCCAGGAATTTTTTCAATTTTGTATGAAAATTTTTGACAAAAAAAGTTGTTTGTTTTGCTTCAAACTTCACACAATCATTAAGTATGGTGACTAAAAGGCAAAACAAAGTTTTTTTCCGATATCGGTCCATATATACCCGAGATATAGCCCAAACCGGGGTTTTCATAAAAATGTCGCGTAAGCGAACTGAAACAACTTTTTTTTGCTCAAAAGCAGTTTTGGTAACGAAATTTTTGCCTTTTAGTCACCATGCTTAATAAGTGTGTGAAGTTTGAAGCAAAACGAACAACTTTTGTTTTCAAAAATTTTCATACAAAACTGCAAAAAAAATGGCTTTTTTCGGAGTTTTGAATATATCTCAGCTATACGTGGACCGATATTACTGAATTTCAATAGCAAACCCATGAATCGATGGGGTAAAAGAATGGTGAAAGAAAAAAGTTTCTAAGTCTAATGGTTTTCTCAGAAACGGTATTTCAACAGCGGACAGACGGACAGACGGACAGACGGACATCGCTTAATCGACTTTTCCATTAATTCTGATTCAGAATATATATACTTTATAGGGTCGCAAAAAAAAACTGTAGAAATTACAAACGGAATCACAAACTTATATATACCCTTTACATTTTTGTGAAGGGTATAAAAATATGGGAAATGAAAATTTCCGATATCGGTCCATATATATCCGAGATATAGCCTAAATCTGGTTTTTCATGAAAATGTCGCGCAAGCGAACTGAAACAACTTTTTTTGCTCAAAAGCAGTTCTGGTAATGAAATAAGGTTACATAAATATGGAAAATGAAAATTTCCAATATCGGTCCATACCCGAGATATAGCTTAAACCGGGTTTTTAATGAAAAATTTTTTTTTTGCTTAAAAGCAGTTCTGGTAATAAAAGAGTTATATAAATATGGAAAATGAAAATTTCCGATATCGGTCCATATATACCCGAGATATAGCCCAAACCGGGTTTTTTCATGAAAATGTCGCGTAAGCGAACTTAAACAACTTTTTTTTGCTTAAAAGCAGTTCTGGTAATGAACTAAGGTTATATAAGTATGAAAAATGAAAATTTTCGATATCGGTCCCGAGATATAGCCTAAACCGGGGTTCTCATGAAAATGCCGCGTAAGCAAACTTAAACAACTTTTTTGTGCTCAAAAGCAGTTCTGGCAATGAAATATGGTTATATAAATATGGAAAACTTTCTATATCGGTCGATATATACCCGAGAAATAGCCTGAACCGATCTTTCCATTAACACTTTTTTTTTTGCTGAAAAGCAATTCTCATTATAAAAGAAGGTTATTAAAATACAGAAAATAAACAATTCCGATATTGGTTCATATATAACCGAGCATATTTATATCACATTTTTAATATACTATACATATACGTGACTATCGCGAAGGGTATTTTAGATTCGGCCCAGGCGAATATACTACACTCTTACTTGTTTAGTTATTGTTTATTTATATGTTGCGAAAATTTTTATTGCATATTTATCAGAAATCTCATGATATTGATAACAATAGATGTGTGTTTTTAATAGAAAATATGACCCAAGCTTTGAATAGCTGGCAACAGAAAACTTTCAGGGAAAGAAGTAATCTATTTTATTCTGGATTCCAGATAAGCAATTACGCTTTACATTTTTTCCAGTCTTCTTATTTTAGTTGTTACTAACATTTTATTTATTTAAAATAATATACGGTAATGAAATGTCATCCATGTACATCAGTGATGTGCAAAAAAAACGAAATAATAAAAAAGCTCGTTATTCATATTTTTTCCTACGCGTAAGCAAAATGAATCAAAGTAAAATTTTTCTGACTCAGTATTTTTTGCTATTTAATTGAAAGACAAAATAGAGTTAATATTTATTTATTTGTGTTAAAGTCGATTTTCATAAAAAAAACAATACAAGACATTTCTTTGAATGACTACTATGTGAACAAAAAACCGTTTATATCGCAGCACTATGATTCAGATGAGAGTTGCATGTGATGACGTTGCCAATCACAAATAGAAAATTTCAATAAAATGATTTCTAGCTAAAATGCTCTTTATGAATACGTTTTTATAAATTGTGTTTTTTTACTAAAAGTTCTGTTTTAACTAAAAAGTTGTTAAAATGCTGATTAGTGTTTTTTTTATGAATATGGCTGTAAGAGTTTATTTTTAAACGTTGTGCAGCACAGTCATAAGTCAGGAAGTAAGTAAGTCTATTGTTTTAGCACACAGCGGTATCAAGTGTAGATCAAGTTGTTGAACAGGTGTGTGAGTAATTATTTCATTTGGAATTGAAGAATCCGCAAAAGCGTTTTTAAACGTCAAAACGTAACAATATATCGCTATATTTTGGAGCATATTATATGTAGTTAGAACATAAACATAAAGGTCATAATGCCACACGGCTGCAAATTAAACTTTTGTAACGGAATATTGTGTCAAAGGCGATTGGGGAATAGAGGAATAATTTAATTCGATTTACAATTTCGGTACAAAAAAGGCTAGTTTCCACAAAACTTTAAGGTTTTTCAAAAGAAATACAATATAAAACAAAAAACGTTGTTTACGTTTATTTAATAATAAAATATTTTTTATTAATTTCGATTTCTGTTTGGTTTTGTCTGTTTTCTGCAGACAAAGTCGCGGGTAAATGCTCAATAGAAATGTCAAAACAAGCACCCTTTAGGTGTCAGGGCTGATAAACCACAAAATGTGCATCACAGCTTAAATAAAGTCGATGAGACATGACAACCAGTTTTTTCCATTCATTTATTTATTGAATCATTAAAATATGAACTAACAAAAAAGTATTAAAATCTTAATACTAAATATAAAAGTTATTTAAGTCCAGCCAATGCTAGACAAAAAAGTTTTATTTTACGCGAATAATATCGATAGAATCACCTATTTAACGTTCTGATGGTGGCAAGGGTATTCCTTCTTCTTGATCAAGAGTGGCCGCCAAAATTAAGTATGTTGTGTGCAAGAGGATTTGGGTGAAGTTCCAGTTTACTGATATATCTTGTCGCATACTTAGAAAATTCGTCTTTTACCAGCGGAACACACAGATCCTTGTGAATTCGTGAGTTTCTTACGTACCATGGAGCTGCAGTAATAGTTCGAAGAATTATGTTTTGTCGTCTTTGAATTTTTTCAATGTTAATACCTTTCGACACTCAAAAACAAACCATACACAGAAACAAATTTTTTTCGTCTTCAGTAACCAAATTCGTTGAATCAATTAATAAATTGTTTGAATGGGGACCTGTAAAGGAATTTGTGGATTCAAACAAAAGTTTAGTAAAAATAATTATTGATTGAAAACAAAAATTTTGTTAAACAACAACAAAATACGAAATCCAAGGTTATTTTTTTGATATTTTTATATACATATACATATTTTATATAAGTATATATTTTTGTATACATACATATGATATTTTTGTATACATATAAATTATTTTTCCAGACAAAAATTTTAATGATTTTATTTTTACCATAATTTTTTTCTGTGTATTAGTAAAGTTTTTCTTTACTGGATTATCAATAAAAAATTGTAGCATATTTCAATTGTGGGGTGGTATCGATCCTCAGGCATAGTAACAGGGCACAGAAAAATTTATATTAAAAATGAAATCAACAAAATTTTTGTCGGAAAAAATAATTTGTATGCATATACATAAATATAAAAAAAAGAAAACTACCCTTGGATATAGTATTTTGTTGATGTTTAAAAAAATAGTTGTTTTCAATCAATAATTATTTCTACTAAACTTTTGTTTGAATCCACGAATTCCTTTACAGGTCTACATTCAAACTATTTATTAATTAATTCAACGTATTTCGTTATTGAACACGAAAAAAGTTTTTTCTGTGGGTCAATACGATATACAATACATTCATTTGGTTCAATAACAAATACTAAACCTAGAAGTTTTCCATAAACTTTGTCAACACCATTAGTTTGGTGGAGATATAAATCCGCTAAATTGTTAAAAAACTCATCTCCCAATGTGATGATATATCACTTTGAATGGACAAGTAATAATTGAAAGAAAAAATAAAATTCATTATGTGAATTTAAACAGTGTATATATGATTAACCAACATTAATTCACATCATTAGCATTTTAAAATATTTATGACAAAAGAAAAGACTTTTTAATGACAATTGCAATACCAAAATAGAAAAATATTTAGTCAATTTGTCTTGCGGTTAATCTTCTTCAAACAATCCTACCTCGTCATGCAAATGTCTTTCTGCTTACTTAGTATTAATAAGATCTTGCTATTGAGCTGGCAAATAAAAAGTAATGAAAGTGAATTACTATGGAGAGCCAATCTAAGTCTGAGTTTGCTGACAAAATTTTCACTAATTCTCTGATATTAAGAAGCATTTTTAAGTTCTTAAGTTGTGAAGATCAATTGAATAGCACACAAGTTTGTGAAAACTTCCATCATGTCATCGTTAACCACATTTGGAAAATAAAATACAAAAAGTTGTATGTCCTGGAGTTCATGCCTCAATATATCATTCTTAATGTAGTGCCAAATGAGGCCTTAAATGAAAGCAACTATAGAAAATTCCTTAATTTAAACGCCAACAATATAAAGGAATTAATAATAAATACTTTCTCCATGATAAATAATTGCTCTCTTATGTTTGGACTGGGTCTGCGTTATCCAAATTTAATAAAATTAAGCGTAAGAGACATAAAATTTAGCGAATACAATATTGAAAATTTAATAAAAAACTTTGGAAGCTTAAAACTTATTCAAATTAAAAGCTGTTTTCGTGCAAATGGAACTGCAATACAGACGATTAAAGACTTTGACAGAGATATCTTTCAGAAGTTGCACTTCTTAGAAGAGCTAAAAATCGAACACATGTTCCAAAATGTTTATATAAGAAATTTAAAATAAATATGACGAAAAACAAAGGAATAAAATATATCTGAAAATAATAAATTCTTTTTTAATAGTAAAAATAAAAACGCTTTCTCAATGTTGTGCTTATAGCTGCCCTACACTTCAGCCTTTCTGCATGCCTTTTTATTTGGCTTGGACCAGCACTCAGGGGTTGCCCCTACATATGCAGTGCATTGTACCAGAACTAGAAAAATAGGTTGTGGGGAGGGGGAAAGAGGGAGTAGTGTTTGTCACCATTTGACTTGAACCTTCCAACGTTATAACAGACAGGAAACACGTTTTCTGGCATCTTATTCCATAGACGAAGCGTGCGGCTGAAAAACGAATTCTCTCTGTAATGGGTAGTACGATTACCCCGGGCAATCGACCACAAATTGATGAGCTCTGGACGATGAACTTATGCTACGTAAAAATGTGCGAGTTTCGGGAACAAGATCCCTAATCTCGTTAGAGCAAACTCCACTGTGGTAGCGATAGAACAGAGTAACGCACCCTACACTGCGTCGATGCTCCAGTGAGTCAAAAGAGTTGGATACCCTACTGTCAACGATAAGCTTCTTCGCCCCCTCCTGCACACGGTCGACTAACCCCAAAATAGACTTTGAGGTACCCCAAAATATACTTTGTGTTGTCCAGCGAACGTCACACTGTATCTTCATTCCAAGAACATCAAGAGCATGCGATTCCTCAATATTTATACCATCCATAAGTTCAGATGAAGCAGCACTTGCGGTCGTTTGTTTGTGTGGTAATAAGCAACATTCAGGGAGCCCCTGAATTAATGTTGAACTCGTTTTATGAGACCCCATCTATAACAACTCGTATAGTGCGGTCTCTGAGAAAGCTCGATATAAACCAAGAAAAGTCATCGCCGACACTAAAAGCAGTAAGTTTTGCCAGTAGTACAGCATGCCACACTCTATCAAACGCTTTGAAAATATCCAGAGCTACCACCTTACTTTCACCGAAATGATGGATTGAGTGGCACTATTTCTCCGAAAGATATGCCATGAGATCGCCAGTACCCATAAGATGGTAATTAACCATACTTTCCATTACTTTGGAAAGCGCAGAACAAATTGCAATTGGGCGGTAATTTTCAGGGTTATTTGCTTCACCCTTTTTGGGAATTGATGCTACATTAGCAACCTTGCAGCACGATCGAAACTCACCAAAATGGTAAAGTATGCTGAAGAGGCGTGCTGAAGAACGCGCAAGCGCAGAAGAACACTGCTTCAAAACCAGTGCTGGAATGCCATCCGGTCCAGGAGTCTTATTTAAGTCGAGGTCTGTCAAAACCCTTTTAACTGCTCGAGCCCGGAAAAATATCTTTGGCGTAGTTACAGATACTCTTTCGAGTCCGGGAAGTGGTTGACTGCTTTCCGGCAAGTATGAATTGCTTGCAAAAATTTCAGCCAAGAGGTTAGCCTTGTCAACCGGGTCGGTGAATACCTCTCGTCCTTCATTTAGGCCGAATTCCCCTGGTTTTAACTCTAAAACATTAACGCTATTGAATACTGCGTTAATAGTTACGTCACGTAAATTTTACGTACAATAGAACTGTCGCTAAAAGGCTGTACTTAATATATTACTGAATATATTTAATACAGCGGCGCTGTTACTAACTATATCGACATATGCCTTCGCATAGGAAGTAGCATGGTAAACAAGGAAATACCTCTAAAAAACTGTAAGCTAATGCAGTTAGCTGAGGTAGACAGTGAATCAATGATAGTGAGACGCAAAACTCTCAAAGGCCAAACAACAACGACAATCCTGACCGCACTTAAGAAATAATCACAATAGCGCGAGAGCTGTTCTCCAACCCAGAGTTGCTTTACGACTGAACTAACATAGTAAATTTAGCAAAATGCTGGCTTTGGATACTTTCGTTTTAGTTAGTAATAAAAAATTAATTTACGTTCATACTATGGAACAAAAATTAAAATTTATGTTATAAAATAAGTATTAGCCTCAATAGAAACACAAAGTGTGGTTAAATTTTAAGTTCCGATGTTGAATGTGAACCACATTTATAAAATTAAGTTCTCTCTACATCTAGCAAAGCATTAAACTGATTCAGGCTTATTATTATTATATTCCAAATCGAAATGCTTATTGTCCACTTCGCAATTTTTTCGGTCAATTTAATCGTCCAAATGTGCGTAAATCAGAACGTTGAGCAGATCAGATCAGTAGGAGATGTGAAGACATCAGTACAGCTTCATACAGCTTGTTCTGCAGAATATGTGGCTGCTGTTCGCGATAGAGTGGCTGAAGAGCCGTCCACCTTAACTCGTCGTCGTGCCCAAAAATTGCATCTCTCACGTTCGTCGTTGATGAACATTATGCATAAAAACTTGCATTTATACGCTTAAAAGGTGCAATTGACTAAAGAACTAAAGCCTCTGGACCATTCCAAGCGTTATTAGTGGTCAGAATGGTGGCAAGAAATGCCAACAGTGGATGATAAATTTTCCAAGAAAATCATCTTCACTGATGATGCACATTTTCAGCTCAGTGGATTTGTCAATAATCACTCGTAAGAGTGATTACCGAAAAAACAATGAACCCACAAATAGTGACTATATGGAGCGGTTTATCGGCTGACGGCATCATTGGGCCGTAGTTTTTTCCTAAATGAGGCCGGTCAGGCAGTTACTGTGAATGGTGTTCGCAGATGATAACAAACTTTTTTATTATGGCGGCACTTGCGATTTTGCGCCACATTTTCAATGGCCGCGTGATCTCGAATAGTGGCCGCCAAGATCATAAAATTTGACACCGTTCGACTTCTTTCTTTGAGATTATTTGAAAGAAAATGTCTACGTTGACGTTGTTAGCAATAATTCAAAAGCTAAAGAAGGAGATAATTCGAGGCATTAACGGCATAGAGCCTCAGATATTCCTCAGCGTCATCGAAAGTTTGTGCCATCTGATGTAGGTCATCCGCCGAGGTCGCGGCGGCCATTTGGGCAATATTTTGTTCCATACATAACTGAAAAATACCAGTGTTATCATAACAAAATGATATGACTATAGCTCCTAAATAGTTTATGTTTTATTCAAAATCATCATCATTCAAATTTAACCAGCCGTTATAAACCCGCAAAAAGTTATTGCGGACTTTTGTCTTAAAATACATAGAATAAGATAATTTATAAAGATAACAGCGGGCAAATGGTTCACAGCTTTACACGCACATACCTACTCGTTTTTTGAAATTTTTCATTATGTTTTTTTTTATGTGAAGCGATGAATCTCCTGCTTTAATTTATGTATGATTGTGAACTTGTTAGCAAAGAACCTGTTATATCAAATAACCCTATCTAGAATTTAATGGTGTTATATCACGCGATCTAGGAGGCCAATTGTGATCACCGAGACGAGAGATTGTACGGCTTGAAAATTTCGAATGAGGTTATTGAATTGTTAACGGTCATCGACCTTCAGTTGTTATATAGGGTATTTTTTTTAAACTAGATAGAACTTTAAATTGTAAAAAGTAACACAAAAAATTAAATTTTGATGAAACATTTTTTTTATTTGTTTCAGTATACTCTGACAAATCATCATGAGAGACCATTGTATGCGTCGTTCTTTCGCCGATTGGGCTCTAGAGCAGTTGGCAACTGACCCGTTGTTTTATCGCAAAATTGTGTTCAGCGATGAGGCGCATTTTTGGCTTAACGGGTTTGTTAATAAGCAAAATTGCCGCATATGGAGTGAGACCAATCCACAAGAGACCCTACAGACTCCATTACATCCAGAAAAATGCACTGTTTGGTGCGGTTTTCATGCTGGTGGCATCATCGGACCTTATTTCTTCAAAAATGAGGCCGGAGCTCGCGTTACGGTCAATGGAGATCGTTACCGCACCATGATCAATGATTTTTTGTTTGAAAATATGGATGACATTGATCCGGAGGAGATGTGGTTTCAACAGGATGGCGCTACGTGCCATACGGCGAACGCAACCATCGACTTACTGAAATCAAAATTTGGCGATAAGTTGATTTCGAGAAATGGACCTGTCAATTGGCCTCCAAGGTCGTGCGATTTGACACCTCTCGATTATTTCCTGTGGGGCTACGTGAAGTCACTGGTTTATGCTGATAAACCAGCAACAATTGACGCCTTGGAGGCCAGCATTGTTCGTGTTGTTCGTGACATACGGCCAGCAGTGCTCGAAAAAGTGGCCCAAAATTGGACGTCCAGAATGCGCTTCGTCAAGAACAGCCGCGGTGCCCATATGCCCGAAATCATTTTCAAATGTTAATGTCACGTATTGATCTTTCGAATAAAAAAAAATTTTGATTACAATTTAACTTTTTGTGTTATTTTTTACAATTTCAAGTTCTATCGGGCTTAAAAAAACACCCTATATTAATTGAATTTTGTAAGCATTAAGGCAGACACAGATTTTCTTGAAATTTTAAATTCTTATCCACGATATCGGTTTGAGGATTCTGGATATTGACCGTAACTCTCACGTACTGCTTCGATATTGATATTTGTACGGCTTGGTTTTGACCGACTAGTGTGTTTGATCTCTCAACGGATTTAGCCTCCTTGAATTTTTCAATTAATCTCTTCGCAGTTGACAAAGTTATTATTACTCTGCGGCCATGTTTTGTATGAAATTTTCAAACTGCGTTTTTATTATTATTGATATATTGTTTAATATCGAATATATGTAGTTCTATTGGCTAACGCTCTATTTCAAGGCAGCTATATTTTTAAGTGCTGTACCACATATGACATGAAAACATTAACAGGAACAGCAAAATACTGTTACTGTCAGGTGTAGACTGAAAATGTTACTGTTTTCTTGCACTCTTGACACGGCTGTTAAGACGTCTGTTTTAAAAGCTCTGCCTTAAGAGAAAATTATGTTTTAAATAATGTTTTAATGTGAAAAAAGTAAAAATAGTTTCAAATTAAAAGAAATTGCCAAATAAAAGTTCAAATTATTATTTTAGATTGCAAGTTTTGAAATAAAAACATATTTTTTCCATGGAGCTGCGGTAATTGTTCGAAGAATTTTGTTTTGTCGCCTTTGAATTTTTTCAACGTTTGAAGCGGAGGCGATGCCCCATAATTGAATTCCATAGCACCATATATGCTTTAAAATTGCGTTGTATAATAAAAGCTTGCAATCCAGCTTCAATGTAGAATTTCTGCCCATAAGTAAAAAACTCACGAATTCATAAGGATCTCTGTGTTCCTCTTGTAAAAGACGAATTTTCAAAGTACGCAACAAGGTATATCAGTAAATTGGAACTTCATCCAAATCGTCTTGCACGCAATATACTTAATTTTGAAGGCCACTCTCGGTTGAGAAGAAGGGACGACCTTGCCACCATCAGATAGGTGATTTTACCGATATTGACCGTGCAAAATAAAATATTTTTGTCTAGCATTGGCTGCACTTAATTAATTTTATGTATTTAGTATTAAGATTTGAATACTTATTGTTAGTTCACTTTGTGAAGATTCAATAAATAAATGAAGGAAGAAAAAAAATATTTTTTCCACAAACTATAAAAAAGGGCATACAAAGTGATGATGTGCTTTTGTTGATGGAGTTGAAACAATAAAAAATCAAGACATAACTGTACTCCACCATCTTACAATCGGGCTGTCAAATGTATGTTTTAAATGTAGACTGGCAGTTACTAACCCTTCTTCATGGCTTCATTCATCATTTTCAATAAACATAGTTAAAAAAAAAACAAACAAAAAGCGCTTCGACAAAAAAACCTAAAGCAATAGTGAACGAAAATTATTAGTATTATTGTGAATTAAGAATGAGACGCTCGCTCTGTGCTATATTTTTCGTATATCGAGCGATCGACGATTTTTTCACAATAATACTTGTATTTTTTGTTCACTATTGTTGTAAGCTTATTTTTAAAATTATTTCTTACTCCTCATTTACGTATCGAAGCGTGTGTTTTTAGTTTTTTAAATATATTTTTTAATACTTAGTTAGATGTGCTATGAAAGTGTGTACGCGTATGAATTAAAATGTTCTTAACTCGCCCAGGAAATAATCACTCATACGACATGGCTTGCGTGAGTTACATAGATGAAAACTTAATAAGATACACACATAAAGCTCTAAACACTTAGACGACAGCAGACTTCACAACTTCACGGCTACAAATGAAATTAGCTTCAAATGCTGCCTTCGCGTCAGCAACATAATTATTTTCAAGACAGCAGCAGCACTATGTGTATTTAAGCAATGCAATGAATTAAATTAAAATTACTGACTGAAAATGTAATAATATCACGTAAAGTTGTAAAAACTCATCAATTCATTTGTTTATTTTATTTATATGATGATTTCTCCTTCCAAATTGATTTATAAATTTATAAATTAGCTCAGATGGAAAATCATTGTCTTCCAGCAAGTTCCTAATTTTAATAATGTTTCCCCTATGATGTTTATTTCTATTAAATATTTCAAACAAATTTTAGTTTTTATTGCTGCAAATATTTATAGTGGCAGCACTGCATTTACCTTTTGCTGCTTACGAAAATAGAAATTAATCTAAGTTGGCAGCAGCAGCAAATGCTGTTGTGAAGTCGTGCTGCTGTGATGTCGTCTTGTGTTTAAAGCTTAAGTGTGTTAATAACCGCTCCTGTCCGGTTTCAAAAAGGCCGTTAAGCGGCACAAACATGCACCAAATCTGTAAAATCGGTTCCGAACCGCTTAGCCAACAGGTTCCGAACTTTTTGAGCATTCCCAAAATCGACTTTAGCAACCGCTAAATCCCTTTCATTTCCCCGGAAGAATCCCGGAGGTAATACGACAATCTTCGACAATTTTCGCAGTAAGTCAGTATTCTTTTCTATTGCGGAATGCCAAATTCCTCAAAAGTACACACTGTAAACAACAGGGGTTGCGTGAATTACAAAACAAAGAAAAACCAAACGAGTGAGGCTAATAAAGGCGGGTTCAATTATGTCTCCAACACATAATACTAGAACCCTAAAAGTGGGAACATTGGCGTTGACCAAAGCCATCAAGGTGAAAATGAGATATGAACTTTTTTTAATCCTTGCACCAGTACTCAGAGGATGACTCCTATACATGCAGTGCGTTATACCAGAACTAAGAAAATAGGTTGTGGGGAGGGGAAAAGAGGGAGTGGTGTTTGTGAACATTTGACTTGAACACGTCTGCAGGCAACTTATTCCACAGGCTAAGCATACGGGTACGATTATCCAGGCAATCGACCACAAACGGGTGAGCTCTGGACAATGAACGCGTGTTAGGTATAAATGTATGAAGTTCAAAAACAAGATCTCTAATCTCGTCAGAGCAAGATCCATTGTAGTAACGATAGAACAGAGTAATGCACCCCATACTGCATCGATGCTCTAGTGAGTCAATAGAGTTGGGTACCCTACCGTTAACGATGAGCTTCTTCGCCCTCTCCTGCATACGGTTGAGTAACCCCAAAATAGACTTTGAGGCGCCGGTCCAAATAGGAGAGTTGTACTTCATTTTCAGTCGGATATAGGTGGTATTAATTGTAAGGAGATCGCATGAGGTGAATTACATCTTACACCGTTTCATTTGTACATCTTACACACCATTTGCGATCGTTTGTTTATATGTTAATGAACAACATTGGGTCTTACGACCCTGTTTTTACGATCTCATTTGGAGATTAATAGAAGATCACTATTTAGTGAGTAATTCATATTTTGCCACTTGGCAACGATCTCGTATAGCCTGGGCGTAGAACTGAGAGAGTACGAACAGCAAATGCGAAAGAGTGGATAGGATTTGACGTTTTAAATAAAAAGTCATTGAGGAAAATAAGAAATAGGATAGGAGCCATGCGGTATCCCTGAAATAATCTTGAACTCATTTAATAAGACTCCTTAGGATGATTGTGCTCCAAATCTATTTGAAATATTGTTCAATAATGAAGAATGCGTTGTTCTAACGACTTTTACTAACCCTAAACTATCAGCTTTTAATTTTTAGCATTTTGTATTGCCGTGCAATTCCAAAATGTTATTAGCAAATATAAAAAGGAATTAAGTAAATCCGACAGCAGAAAAACCAGAAGTGTGATTGATTTTTGTGTTTGGTTCTAAGCAAAGCTGCTTCATTCCATCGCCTGTTTACTGGCTTCGGTATGTCTTTAGTATAAATAATAAAATTTGTTGTCACGTTGTTTTATATGAATTGAAAGCTCATTGAACTGCCCGAAGTCCGGCTTTGTGCTTTTCTTTCTAAGCAAAGCTGTGGCCAAGATGCTTCATTCCATTGGACGTTTCTTTAAAATAAATACTAAAACAATTATTTTTTTTTTATAAATTGGAACCTCATTGAAATGCCTTAAATCTGGGACCAAATCACCGCATACGATATCGAGCAATATTATCGAAAATTTTCATTTTTAGTATCATGGCATTCGATATCGAATGAATTGTATTGCAATAATATAAAAAAAGTTAAAAAATTTTTTTTGTATTCGTACTTTTAGGAAACATATGTTCCTAAACCAATTACATTTTGTTTAAATTACGATCCGATATGCATAGTTTGCACTAATCCAGATGTAGCGTAATTTTATTCGATACGATAGTTTATTTGATATCGTAAGCGGTGATTAGACCCCTGGCTTTGATCTTTTCTTTCTCTATTAAAAAAGAAAATTTTCTAAATTAAAGCAGTGAATACTTTCAAACATTTAAAAATAAATTATTCATTTACTTTTCATCAACTTTCACAGGGTTATTTATTCTGTTCCACAAGGTCTTTGGACTACTTATTTGAAAACGAAAACTTTCTTTCCAAGAATATATAGTGTGAAAGTAAATTTTACACGGTACATTCATAACTACAAGAATCATAATTATAGTTATAGCAATTTATTGCATTTAAAATACACACACTAAGCTAATTATAACTATACAGTAAGTCACGGATAAATGCATTCATGTAAAATGGTAAAATCTAATGCTGTTAAAGGGCACTTCAGACTATCACACTTTGTGTTAAGACTTGTCAAAAAATCAAATAATACGTGCAAGTGTGATAGTGTGAATGTAAAGCGTTATGAAAATGAGAAACAATACGGTAAGAGATTTGATATCCCATAACACTTCACCATTTTTAGAATTTTGTTTAAACAATAAGATTTTTCATTGGATCAGGGTTGCATTTTTTACAAAAGGAAATACTAAAAACATTAATACCAGACGTTAAGCATATTGGCTTTTTATTTTCAAATCATATATCCTCTTTTACTTTAGGTGTGATGGTGTGAAAACAAAATGTAATGGTACGTGAGATTTTTTGACAGTCGCAACAAATATTATTAGATTTTTGTCTCACAAAATCCAATCAAAATCTTAAGACTTGTATGATAATCTGATGCGCCCTTAAGTGAGAAATTCTATCAGAATCCTCTCAGCTAAATGAATTTCTAGCGCATTTAAAAAATGTTGTTTAATTGTACAACCACTGCACTTAGCAGGCTTTTAGTATCAGGTTCTTAGAGACACAAATACAATTATTCTTAAAATTCTATTAAACAAATCTAACAGTTTTCAAATAACAGATGTATTAGCTAAAAAAAATTAATATATCTTGAAGTCTCTTCTTCCAAAGTTACATTTTATAAGAGAAAACCAAAGTTCTATAATTCACAGTTGTATTCTTTGATGGAAAAGTCCCAAACCGAGAAACGAATATAAAAATCTCATTTTAACTAGATTATTTATAACAATTACAGAAGGGCACATACATTTTCACTATGGCTGTAATGGAGATTTTATAAGGATATTCCAAAAGCAAGATATCAATTAAATATTTTAGAAATCGCAGTTTTTAGTGTTTGGTTCTTAATTTTTTGTTATTGAATCATAGAACAGAGTTATTTATCGGGCAGATGGCCTCCACGTCTTTCCATGCCCATAGGCAAGCGTTTGTCGAAATATTTCATGACCGTTTTGCACACATTTTTCTGAACTTCGTTGATTCAGTTTTGAATCTTGAAATAACCTTATCAAAGTACATCTAATGGTGATAAATCACACGATTTGTGCTCCCAATTATGATCACCGAAACAATAGAATACACGACCTGGAAGTGTCTCCTGCAGAAAGTGAATTGTTTTACGTGCTGCATGGGATCGTTTTGTTAAAACCACGTATCAGCAAATTGCACTAGAAATAACTGTTTAGTCATGTCACGATATCATTAAATAGTAACACCTACTGCTTTACCAGACTCATTCAAAGCAACCGTAAAGTTCCTTTCTTTTTTTTCTATTCTATTTCTTATTTTTCTCAATGATCTACTACACCAAACATCCAACATAATCCACTCTTTTGCAGATGAGAGCAGCATTTGCTATTCTTGCTCATTCAACCTATTCGAGATTAGTGCTAAGAGGCAAAATATAGGGTGGCTGATCAATTTTGCTACATTAAGAAACTCAAATAACTTTTTGTAAAGTTTATGTAATTTATTTTTAAGTAATTCATTTGAAAAATAATACATTTTTATTAAAGTAATTCATTACTTTGGGAATAATTGAATTCAAATGGCCTCCACCCTCGTTGACATATGAACGACATCTTATGAAAAAGTTATTCATTACTGCCTGGAGTGTTGCAGCGGGAACTGTCTCAATTACCGTTCGAATGGATTGCTTTAAGTCATCTATATTTGTTGGGGTTTTTTATTTTAGTAAAATTCTTCTTTGCAATAACCCCGCAAAATATCAGGTACAGTGAAATCAGTTTATTGGGAAATTTTTGTCTCAATTCCGTCATAACAGGCGTGGCTATGTGACAAGTTGCCCCATTTTGTTGAAACCAAACAGTGTTGAAAGGGATTCTCTTTCGGTGCAATTCTGAAAAGAAATACTGTTTTCATTGAAAAAGTAAGGCCTGACATTGCACACCACACTGTTATGCGAAGTGGATGTAATTTCATCTGATTGAGTATCTGTGGGTTAGAATTACTCCATATTCGACAATTTGGTTTGTTAACATTGCCGTTTAAATCAAAATGTGCCTCGTCAGACATGAAAATGCAGTTCAAGACGTTTTCATCCTCTGACATCAATTAAATTATCTTCTCACAAAATTCCAAGCGAGTCGGGAAGCCTGGAATATGGAAATAAGTTTAAATCTTGGTAAATTGTCTGCAGTGGCTGTCTACTGACACCCATTTGAACAGATAAGCTCCTTGTCGAAAGTCTAGGATTGGATTGAATGGCAGCAGCTACAGCTGCGATAGTTTCCTGCGTCCTAACAGAGCGATCGCGATGATATTGTGCCACGCTCATCAAAATTCTTCACGAGCCTCATTATAGTCCATCTGCTAGGAGGAGTACCGCCAAACGTGCTCCCTTATTCTCTTTGGATTACACTGAAAAGAATTCCTTCATTAATATAATGAATTTTGACATTAATCTAATGAAAATTTTCATTATTTTTCGGCCAATGATGGCCTTCATTGGACTAATGAATCTTCTTTCATTAAAAACTATTTAATGAATACATTCCTTAGATTAATGAAAACTTCATTAAGTTAATGAAGAATAAATCATTACATTTATGAATACTTTTCATTAAAACAATGGAAAAATTCATTAGGCTAACGACTCAATTTCATTAGTTTTATGAATTTGGTACATTAACATTAAGTAAAACTTTCATTTCTTTAATGAATCTTCTTCATTATTCAAACGTTATTTGTTCATTAGACCAATGAATGTGTTACATTATTTTTATGAAATATTTTCACTATTTTAATGAATACATTCGTTGAACCAATGATAATCTTCACTAATTTAGTGAAAATTTTTCTTCACTCTAATGAAATAAAATCATTAGTTTAAGGAGGAGTTTCATTATTCTAATGACCTTTTTTCATTAGCACTGTGCTACTGAAAATAAACTAAACAATTTTTTTATATTAGGCATAAAAGAATTTTTTATTGTTTAAATAATAATGGAAAATAATATAAAATTAATAATATTAATACATTTCATTTAGAATGATGGTTAAAAGAAAATCAAAACATTTTAATTCAACACAAAATAACTTAAAAAATAATATGTAATGTTACGTTACATATACAGGGTGGCCCAGAAAGACCGAAGTGGTGTGAATTGCTTATAACTTTTTATTTAAGAGATATTTTTTTAATTTTTTTTTTTAAATACATTAAATTTATGGGGAATATTTTTGGATTAGTTATTAAAAATGATATCCCGCAAGTGGTGGCCATATTCTGCTTCGCACAAATGTGCTCTTTCCAACACATTTTCCATGACCTTTCGCAAAACTTCCGGTGGTATGTTGTTAATTTCTTCTCGAATATTGGTTTTTAACTCCTCAATAGTCCTAGGCTTATTAACATAAACTTTTCCTTTTAAATAGCCCCAAAGAAAACAGTCTGGAGCGGTTAAATCCGGGGAACACGGAGGCCAATTAAAATTGCTGTTACGAGAAATTATTCTTTCACCAAAGATGTCGCGTAAAAGAGTCATTGTGGCCCTCGCAGTGTGCGCTGTGGCTCCTATGGTGTGCAAAATTCGCTGCAGCGACGTCCTTGAGAGGCCCAGTTGTGACGAACGTCTCCTGGTTGATGTTTCTGGATCCTCCCGAATACTCTCCTGTACCACTTGAATATTGTCAGCCGTGTGGACAGTTCGGTGTCTGCCGGGACCAGGAAGGTTCCTTACTGCTCCTTGTTCTCGAAAATTTGCAACCAGACGGTTTATTGTTGACTGAGAGGGTGCAACCCGCACATTAAATTGACGACGGTATGCACGCTGAGTCAACACAATGGACCGTTGATTTGAAAAGTAAATTTCAACAATTTGGGCACGTTGTTCAATTGTGTATTGCTCCATTATAAATTATCCAAGTCTTCTTTACAAAATACTGAAAAGAAAAGAAAAAAAAATTATAATAAAAAAGTTATAAGGAATTCACACCACTTCGGTCTTTCTGGGCCACCCAGTATAAACATTTTGGATAATTAAATAAGTTTAAACAATGGTTATTTGACATTTAACTATTTGATCTTGTTTAAGTCAATATTTCTTATTTTCAGCTAAAGATCGTTTTATTTTTTATAAAAAATTCAACAGTATTTATTTTCAATATTTCGATAACAATTTGTTATCATCGTCAGGAAAACATATAAAATATTAATTTTCCTTTAAAAAATGAACTGCAGCAAACTCATTTCTTTTTTTAAACGTTTGCTTCTACTTTTGGAAACTTGTGATGTTTTGCTTTTTGAAGAACGAAAAAAAAGTCCCGTTGCGTGCAAAAACAAAACGTTTGCTTTGGGTATAGATACATAATTGTTCACAACGAACGCTAAGGAAAAAATTAAGTGTGACTTTGTTGTTGCATTTGTAACGGAATAAATATTCTTTTAACCAAAAAACGAGAGAAGAGCCCATCTCTTTGCTTTTGATTTCCACCATGTAGGTATTTAAAATGAGGGTAGTTTATGAATTCTAATGAAAAGTTTAGTTAATATAATGAACATTTTCATACGAACTAAAAAACTATTGAAATTTTTATTAAAATAATTTTTTACACAGTAACTAGTGTATAAAATAATTTACTTTGTCATTTAGTTAATAGTTATAATATAGTTATTTTCTCACTTTTAATAAATCTCTAAAATATTACACACAGCCTTCAAAAATTTTTTATAACAAATCCAATGAAATTTTCTAATGAAATTATGAAAACTAATGAATCAATTTTAATGAATATTTTCATTAATGCTATGAATTTGTATTCATGGAACGTAATTTTTCATTCCGTTAATGAAAATTATCTAATGAATGGGGTTCATTGGAAATATGAAGCAAATATTTTTCAGTGTAGTTGCACAGAAAACTTATTTTCTTTCACGTTTCTTATTTTTAAGTTTTTTTTGATTGCAGCTTTCATCAACCACCCTGTATTAAAAACTCACTGAGTAATGATCTTTTAATTTCCGAATTGGGACGTAAAAACGTAAAAAACGACTTTTAGGCCCAGCCATTAACTCATGACTGTAAACGCTGCTTCATCTATACTAACTTATGGTATAAATATTGAGGAATCGGATGTCTTGATGTTCCAGTAATGAAAATTCAGTGTGATGTTCATAGGACTGAACACATTTTTCATATCTTTAAAGATACATCCAAGTTTCTCGGTTTTTTGAAACGATGTATACTGTAATTTACTCTATGCGATATTATTGCTATCCGGTGAAAAATGCAATATACGTCTCATGTTTGATATCATCCCTCAACTAGGACTTAACTTTGTTACCACAATGTAGCATTGCCGAAGTTTGGGGTGCGTTTCTACACTTTAGCGCTACTACAATATATTTTGCACTAACGAGACTAGGGATCTCGTTCCCGAAACTCACATGTTATTAAGCCACCAGGTTTTCATTATCCAGGGCTCATCAGTTTTTAATCGATTGTCCAGTGAATTGCACAATACATTGCATAGTGTATACGTTTTGAAGACGAATCGTTCGTCTGTGAAACAAGCTGCCTGCAGACGTATTTTCTGTTATATATAACGTTGGAAGTTTCAAGTCAAACTACCACAAACTCTTCTCCCACGGTTCTCCGGCTCTTAACCTATTTTCCTAGTTTCAGTACAATGCACTGCATATGTTGGGGTCCTCCTCTGAGTGGTGGTCCAAGGTAAAAAAAAAAACGCACTTAAGAGAATAGAAAACATAACGAATCAAGAAACATGTTTCATTTTGGAATTACTTCAGAACGAATCTTTAAGTGGAGGGCATTTAGCTGTGACGTACTGTACATATACGAGTACATGCGTGTGTACTTATTACACAAAGAACTTAATAGAAGGTACATTCATAAAACTTTTTGCGGTTTGATTTTTTCCAGCGCATATCTTATTTCAGTAAAAAAAAGTTCTTCTAATCAGTTTTGTAAAACCTTTGCCTATACTCATTAAACCGATTCGTAGTAATTACAAAGAAATTATGAATAACCAACAACAACAAGTAATCAAAGACATAATTTCTAATCCATTGATATTAGAAACAATTTTTAAATTCTTAAATTTGAAAGAACAACTAAAGCTGACAAAAATCTACAAGCCATTCCGTTACGTGATTTTAAATCACATTTGGAAAACGAAATACAACAAGGTTCAAGTGTTTTATATTTTCAAGAAATATCACATCTTTTATTGCCATCGGAATGCTCAAATTTTATGCGAAAATGAATTTAAGAGGTTTTTCGCTCTAAATGAAGACAATTTCAACGAACTGACAACCAACACATTCTTCATGTTCAACAGATGTGCGAAAATAACCAGACTATCCAATTTAACTGCGTTAAGTGTCAGCGATGTGGTATTTAAAGTGAATGACATCAGATATTTTGCCAACAACTTTCCTTATTTGGAATATCTTTATTTAAGAGACTGTTTTCTTACCAACGGCGTGCCAGTTATGACTGTGGAAGATTTTGATAGGTATATTTTCCAACGACTGCGTTCTCTTAAGAAACTGACGATTGAACATGTTTTCACAAATAAATACATAATTGAATACTCTAGTAAGAAATTAGTGAAAAATAAAACGGAAATTTAAAAAAAAATGTATGTACAACCAATTTTATTTTTACCTGCCGTGATCGCAAGTAAGATTACATACACTATATACGAGGGCTGATCGATATTGAAGCTACCTAGCGCTAGATGGCTTATCAATTGATTGATGCCATCAATCTCGCGTCATCGTAATTATTTCTTAAGTGTGGTCAAGCTTGTTGTTTTTGTTGTTCAGCCTTCGAGAGTTTTGCGTCTCACTCGCACTGGTTAACGGTTTCCCTAAACTAACTGTATTGGTTTACAGTCTTTTAGAGGTTACTCGTATTCATTGTTAATCACGTGGAAACTCGCAGTTGGTATTGTTGCATGGCTTGTTCGGCCGCGTTTAAATTCAGTAATCCAATATTTTACCATGTAATCTGACGAATTTTTAAATTGAATCTGCCCTCGTATTAAATAGATTAGGACCACTAAAAAGAACTTCACCAGAATGACAACGTTTAAGATATAAGTTTGGGCACATTCTAATACAATATTTTTCGCACAATTTTGGATTCACTGCAAAGCTAATAAAGGATGTCTGATAGCAGATTTATATTTTCAAACTTAAATAAAAAACTTTGTAACTGAGACAAAGTCGAGTTCAACACACTGTTAAAACAGAGTCTTATATTCTGCCCCATACGCTGTAGTAAACTTGGTTCAATTAAGCTGATTTCTGGACAAATATTTTCCTCTCTCTTAGGCAGCTCCAGAAAAAAAATCATGAGTGGTGATGGGATGTCCCCAAAGCGACTGATCAGATTTTGAAGGAAACTTTGTCGAAGTAAATTCATCGAAGTTGTGGCTGTGTGTGCAGTCACCCCACCCTTTTGAAACCACGTGTGTAAAGAGTGCGATGGATAAGCTCGCAGGTTTGGCAAAAATTGTTCCGTAATCATACGTTTTTTTTTTAGACTTCGTTTTCAAGATGTCCATAATGCTATTAGTAACTTAAACCCGAGAAAAGCTCCAGGTATTGATAAAATTACCAACAAAATGCTTGTGCAGTTACCCCGAGTAGCTAGAAGACTCGTCCTTTTTATTTTTAATGCTATTTTACGTATCGAGTACTTTCCTACTGAGTGGAAGGTGTCTGTCATTACTATGATACCCAAACCAGGAAAGGATCCTACAAAAGTTGAGTCATATAGGCCGATAAGTCTATTGCCAACAATTTCAAAACTGTTCGAGAAATTGCTAATGACGAGGTTGACACCAATCTTGAATGAAGTAGGATGTATTCCTAACCATCAATTCGGTTTTAGGGCTAAGCATAGCATCATAGAACAGACGCACAGGCTGGTGAATGTTATCAGAAATGCGTTCGAAGATAAAAAATATTGCTCAGCTCTATTTATTGACGTTTCCAAAGCATTTGACAAAGTGTGGCACAAAGGCTTAACCCATAAAATAAAATTAAAATTGCCTGCAAACACGCACAAGCTGTTAGAGAGCTACTTATATCACCGGAAATTCGTCGTTAAGGAAGGTGATTTCAAAAGCTCAGCTCAGCCAATCGAAGCTGGAGTTCCCCAGGGTAGCATATTGGGCCCAACTTTATATTTGATTTATGCTTCAGACATGCCAACGAGTTGCAAAATTCACACTTCAACTTTTGCAGATGATACAGCATTCATCAGTGTCCATGAAGACTATAAATTCGCATCACAAAATTTGCAAGAACATATTCTTATATTGGAGAAATGGCTGAAACTTTGGAAAATCAAAGTAAATGAACAAAAATGTACTCATGTTATATTCACACTACGTAGAAAAACTTGTTCGGCTATTAAAATCAACAACTACATTGTTCCGCAGCACAGTGAAGTCAAATACCTTGGTATTCACCTCGACCATAGGCTCACGTGGAAGTCTCACATTGCAAACTTTTGTCGTATAACGCAATTTTAAAGCCAATATGGAGCTATGGAATTCAATTGTGGGGTACCGCCTCTGCATCTAACAGTGAGAAAATTCAAAAGCGCCAGAATGAAATTCCCCGTACAATTACTGCAGCAGTGCAGTGGTATGTTAAAAACGCTGGAATTCACAAAGATCTAGGTATACCCTTAGTGAAAGATGCATTTTCAAAACACGCGATAAGATACATTAACAGACTGGAGTCTCACCCGAATCCTCTCGCACGTAAAATCCTTAACTTTGGTGGCCACACTCGACTGAGAAGAATGGATACCCTTGCAACCATCAGAGCGTTGGAAAGGTGATTTACCAACAAAATATACGCAAGAAACAACTTTTCGTCTAGCATTGGCTGGACCTAAGTAAATATAATTTTTCAATATTAATTAATTTTTTTTTTTTCTATATTAATTAATAAATTTTTATTTTTAAGATTTGCATACTTATTATTAGTTCTTTTAGAAGATACAATAAATAATTGAATTATAAAAAAATAAAAAAAAAATAAAAATACGTTCATAATTCGGCGTCTGGCCTCAAGGGTATTCGAAAAAAATGATACACAAAATGGTTTCACAAGTTTTTTACGTAAACCAAAGTCACTTTCTTTAAGCTCTTAAAGGGTTTGAATTTTAAAAGGATGGAACTTCAGTTTCTTTCTTAAAATTTCATGAATAATCGCTCTTGGAAGTGAGATTGCTTATTTCCATATTGAAAGTCGCGAATTTTCACCTAAACTGTTTTCAACCACTTCAATGTATTCTGGGTGTCTTGGCCTTTGGACATTAATAGTTGAATCAGTTGTGGGGAATCTCTTCGGACACGAACAAATTAAATTTATACTTGGTCTCTTAAAAATTCCGCCACAGCAAACGCGCGATATCCACTCGACCACTGTTATATAGTGAGTGAAAAATCCGCACAATCGATAATTCCAATGGCGCCACCTTCGGTCCGCACCGTTCATTACTTTTAGAAATAATCGTATTTAAAAATATAGATTTGCTAATATTAAGAAGAAATATGCTGTAAAATTTTCCGTGGAGCCACAATTCATACAAGCGTAACTGCTACTTTTTGAGAAGAACTTGAGTTTCGACGCCTTTCTTCTTCTGCAGTGATTTGTGTTTTTCACTTATTCGCTGCTTAATGTCCTTAAAAACTATATTTAAAATAATAGATATTGTAGACTGGGCTATTTCTTCATTGAAGTCGTTCCCACATTATTTTTGGTGGCTACCGTCAAGAAAAGATATAAAATAAAAGCTCTAAGCGCGGCACATTACTTCAATATAGAGAGAGTATCACTCTACCGACTTTTTGTAAATAATCTGTTATTTCGTTAAGCAAATAAAAAAAGGCTTCCTTGTGTAATTGAAAATAACTAATAAATCTGTAAAATGAAAGGCATTGGGTAGCTGTAGAGGGTTGAGTCATCACGAACTTGTGTTTTTATACGTAGCATATCAATATTAGAAATTTTATTTAAAAAAAAAAGCTACATTTAAATCCAATCTAAATACTTTTTCCGGCACAACAGGCAAAAATACTTTTATTTAAATTCTTATTATTTTTCATTTAATTAATTATTAGCTAAGGGTTGTGAACGATGTCCAATTACCACGGGTATAAAGCTGGGGTCCAGGGAATTTTTCCAGATCGATAACGAAGACACTGATCTCTTGCTCTGCGGGTGTATTTTCTTTATTGTGTTCTGTTTTCTATATTATTTATTCCCTTGCGTGATATCAGTGCTAGTAGCTTCAAATTTTTCGCACTAACTCATATCTAAGTATCCGAATATATACTCAGATACTCCTTTAATGAATTGATAAAAATCAATTCATCCTCATTCACCCTAGTCGGGTATCTGAATGTATATTCAAACACTAATATAATGAAATGATGAAAATCAGTTCGCCCTATGATATTCTTATGTAAATCAGGAAACTCTCAACTGCGGTGCTAGCCTAGCTAGAGTATATACAAATCTACTCGCCCTACACTCGTGTCCTTGTCTTTTGTACGTGCGTTTTGCGGGAACTTCACTGCCACTTTATCGCTTACCCACTTTGTCTTATGTTAAACAGTGTAAAATTTCTAATTGTTCTTTTCTCCCACTATTGTCGATGACTTTCACTCCACTCTTACTTTTCACCAACTCCTCCTCCGTTCTCCATTGACAACAGAGGAGGAGTTTATAAAGGCTGCTGCCTTTATAGTTCAACTCAATTATACATCTATCTCTCTCCAGTTGTGCTCGTTCGAACCGATTACGGCCACTGCACCTGTGGTACGCCTCTGTTTATGGGCTTCGCTCTCATTTGCTGTTCTCTTTGTCTAATCGCTGCTGGTTATGTTCGACTGAGTATCCCAGCGGCGAACACTGCCTACCACATTACTTCTCTTCGATGATGTGTGCAACACTTTGTAACCAATGAATGATAACTTACAAAGTGTATGGCAGTAGTATATGGAGTTCCCAAAAATTAATTACGTTCATCTTTTATATCACATTTATAAGTGCGTATTTTATTTTTTAGTTGTAAATCTAACGTTCGCCGTCTTTGTTAGACTACGTTGCAAAAATTTTAATCAACAAAATTAGGTAAAAGTACCTAGAAAACAATTTAAAAAAGGTTAAACGTTTAGTGAAAAAAGAATGCAGTAGGCAAAAAACGGAACAAATTTATTTAATGGAATATTCCCAAAAAACTGAATTGCGCAGTGCGTACGAGATGCCTACTGCCGGCTTACAATGTATGCGAGATTGTATCAGAGCTGCCTACTTCCGACTTACAAAGTATGCGAAATTGTATTCGAGCTGCCTACTGATAGCTTACAATGTATGTTAGGAAGTAATGAGCTTTTGTTGGATGAACATCACACTAGCTCGCTTACTTTGTGTGCAGTTGGTAGGCGTTCACTCTACAAATGCGGCAATGTATGTATATGAAAAAGTATACTAGGTTCGTATATGAGATGGTGTGCATTACTGACTTACAAGTGTGCATCGGATCATCGCTTCTGTAAGCGAAACTTTGGCCGCTGGGATTGGTTGGCTTTACTCGCTCTTCCTTCTGTTGGCTGCTTGACTGCCCACCTCCCGGGGAATAGGTTTTTCCTAGGCGTATTCCAAAGCAGGGCACTCTGTTTTTCGATTAAAGCGGGATAGGAGTCCCTTGCTTGTTGTAGCAAATAAAACTTTTATGTTGTGTTTGCCTCCGAAACCCTTAGCAAAGGTTTAAATTGGCAGAACGGGGATGAGCATGCCCCGGGTGGTTCTGCTTGTAGTTAAACCTTGGTTGGAACGTTGTGGCTGTAGTTTAAACCCTGTATCCCTGATAATTGTTGATGCATGTTTTTTTTTCGGAGACTTAGAACCCTCCGAGGGGCTGTTGCTTGCAACAGATATTTGTACTGTAAGGAACTAGTGGTTATGGATGGATGGGTGAGTTGGTTTAAGGGCTGATACTCTTAGTGGGCTTCGGCCTACCAAATCATTAACCTTGTTTTGCTGGGAAATTGCATACAAGAAGAATTAGAAGGCCTAAACTTCTGTACAAGGGGTTGCCCATACGGCTACAAAAATATGGCAAGAATTGCTACCTATGTGTGCCTGGTAAGTCAGACGGGGGCGCTGGTAAATCGTGAATAATTCACCCCGTGTAATCGGGCCAACATCAGATAAGGCCGTAAAGGCAGATGCTGATGTAATTTTTTTTCACTCACTGTTAGCTGCTTGAAATGTTCGCCTGTTATGGTTATATGTTCATGTGTGTTTGAATCTCCGTTGTAAATATTATCTTGCTCTGCCCCTTTGTGACCGATAGGACCTGAAAATATATTAAAACCGCAGATGAAAATCTACTGCCCTGTGTTTTTGCTAGTCCATTCTGCATCGTCCGGGCCTAAATTTTTGGTCGAAAAGACTAAAAATGCTATAGGTTTTTATTAAAACTTGTTTTGGGCGAAAATCCACAAGTCGTTTTGCTGTAAACGTGATATTAGCCATTGTGTTAAAATTTTTTATATTCTATTTTTTTTTTCTATTCATTTATTTTATTTTATATTTTTTTTTTTTTTTTTTCTTTTGGAATTAAACAATAATGTTTCACTTTTTTATATGTAAATTGGTAAGTAATTAAATTAAAACCAAAAGAAAAAAATTTACGGATTTATATAAGTGAAAAAATTTCAAGTGTGGTTTTAAATTATTCGATTGCCAGAACTTATGCCATTTTTATTTATTATTTCATGAAATTAAAATATGTAATACTTACCAAAACCATCAATTGTTTTTCAATAATTAAGTGCTTTATATAAATATCTGTTTAAATAATAAGAGAATAGAGTTTTTTTTTTTTTAATTTTATACTTTCTTCCATTGAATTTGTTATACATTTATTTATTTTATTTAATTGAGATTTATTTATATTTTCATAATAATTTGAATTTATAATTTAGCTTTTATGAATAAATTCAGTTTAATGCTGTTTTTTTTTCTTCTTTTCTTATACAATATATTTTTTTAATTGGTTTAAAATATATTTTGTTACAGTTACATTATTTTTATTTAACCAAATAATCTGTTTATACTTTTGTAGACAATTTCTTTTCATTTGATGTTTAAAAATGTTGTCATTCAAAACATTTTTTAATTAATTAAATTAGTATTTATAGGATTTTTTTTTGTAATTTTTTCATAGTTAAATAAATATTAATGCTTATGTCATGAGAAATAAAATCGTTTAATAGACCAGACATTTGAGGTAAAATATTATTGAATTAAGTGCTGCATTAAACTGCCAACTTTTGACATTTGGTCACTGAGTTTTTTTTTTTTTTTTTTTTTAATTACACAATTGTAAATGTTTTTAATTTGTGTTTTTAATGCCTAATTTATGTATTTGGATTAAGTAAAAATAATGTATTTGAATTTAAAAAATAGGATAAAAATTATTTTAGAACTTTTGTTAAGGTATGATGACTTTTGGTATTTCTACTGTAAACAGCCTATTGAAGGCTGATTTTTCGCATTTCACAAGTCAACTTAACAGCGCAATCTTAATTAGCGCGTAAAGTGTAATTTATCTGTCGAATATTCTTTTGTCAATACAAATAGCGCGACGTCAACACTTTGCAAATCGAAAATCAAATTTTGCTGCGTGTAAGAGAGTAAAGCTTTGTTCAGGCGGTTGTCAGATCTGGCAATATTGTCTGATTTAACAATGTGCTGACAATTGCATGGCAATGAATTGATTTTACCATACATAATTTTATTTTTCACGGTTGCTACGCAATTGTCAAGCTACGTACAGACAGACGTTTGTTAAATCTGACAATATTGTAATAGCGCATTTACACCAACTCAAAATCTAGTAGATTTGAATTGAAATCTACAACGAAATCTATATTGTTTACACCACCGTTTTCTGATATCTAGCAAGATTTCATTTGCTCAAAAATAATTTATGCATGCGGGTTTGACAATACAATATTATCAGAGACTGGATACACCAGCATTAAAGTGTATATTTTTTGTGCCCAGAGACTGCATACATCACATTATAGTGCAATTTTTGTTGCAGCGTAGTATTCTTAACTACTTTTTGCAAGAAGTCACAGTTGTATCGCTTAGTACTGAGTACCGATTTCAGGAGATTCTGCCGAAATCTACTCATAAAGTAGATTTCATTTTGTATGGGAAATCTTCTCAAAATCTGCTAGATTTGGCTTGAAATCTCTAATGAGCAGATTTCGTTTTGGTGTAAATAGGCTATAAGGTCTGAAAATGTACTGGCAACATACTGAAAATCTAGAATTTATAGTAATTGGTAAGACGTCAGTTCAGACGATTGTAAGAAAAACTTACAATTTTATTGCCAGGCAATTGTCTGACAATAAATTTGTCTGCCAATAAAAATTGTCAGTTCTCAAGATTATCAGACTATTGGATGGCAAAAATTGTCAGATTTGTTAAGACGGCTGTCGGATCTGACAATATTGGCAGAAAAATTTGCAGAAAATTTCTAACAATCGTGTGAACTTAGAATTTTTTCTGACAATGTCAGGCTAATTTATTGCCACATACCTGACAATCGTGTAAACACTTTTCCTTTCCGTTGTCGGATCATTGTCAGACGTTGTTAGCTTATTTTATATTGTCAGGTCTTTCCATTTTGCTGCGTTATGAAATTTCAAAGTTCACAACACTGATAATTAGTAAGTGGTACTCTTTAGGGGCTTTCAGACCAATTTAATGATTTCTAGATTTATTATATCTAATTAGTTATTTTAACAAAAAATAGTTAAGGCCCTGATTCACTATTCTACACGGTCGTACGATTCATTCGCAGGAAACTGTTTCAAAAGTCTGACCGACTTGAAAAAATCCTTTCAAAATGGCATTGTAGGCCACTCTATTATACAAGTATGATTGAAATAATTTATATACACAATAAAACAATTAAAAACTTTTATTAACATAATATTTTTACATCACTTAAATTTGTTCCTCGAGGCACCAACAATATTTTCATATTTTTCACAATATATACAACACTGATCGCACAGAAACCATAATGTTTGGAAAAGTTTCATAAAATTTTTCAAATCGCACGATTTGTCAAAAACTCTGTCGCACGGTTGAATTTTTAGTACGTTTTCAGCACACATGCTTTAGTTAGTAGATCGCACGATCGTGTATGATAGTGTAACAAGGCCTTTAGTGAACATTAGTTTTAAATAATGTGCAGTAAAAACGAACCAAAAAGATTGTTTTTATATTTAAACCAGAGATCTGCAACCGGTCTTAAAACGAGTTGTAGTGTGATTGGCAATCGTATATTGTTTACACAAGTATGCTTGATGCTCATTACAGATTGCATTTGTAAATTTGAGTTTGTAACATACCCAATCAAGTTTGTATGCGGTGGCTGCTTGATATAGTTTTTCAATTATTTTTTCCACATCCGGCAATCGTACTCATATTTCTTTTTAACAACGAAAATATTATTTATATGTAAGAACTCGCAGTCACACATTTACCTTACGAATGAGAATTTGAGTCTTCAGTTTTAAGTATTTACATCCTTACATTCGGTAAGCATATTCCTACTAAAGACGGCATTGCCAGAATTACATATTGGACATCATGTTTTGAAGAATATATATATGTATACAGATATTTGATGTGAACATGATGCTCAGTACCGTATTTCAAAACAATTCTGAAAACAAAACAAACAAGCTATAGAGCATTTAGAAACAGAACAAACACTTCAGAGTTTTAGAACGCCTTCACGACAGTGCTTGACTGTACTTGAATTCTGTTTCACAGCAAAAATCCAAAACAAAACATGACAATAAAGCAAATAAATGATGAATCACAGCAAGCACATTGGCATTTGAGGAATATTTGTGCTTAATACAAAGCCAAAAACCATGAACAACAACAATACACAAACATGAGCATACGGTACATACAGCACTTGTGCACTAATACAAAGACAAAAACCATGAACAACAACAACAAATTTTATAAACAAAACTCAAGTAGAACATTACTTCAATGCTTAAAGTTCTACTTCTATTTTGTTCTATATAAGTTGGTTCTACTTGTGTTTGGGTCTGTTTCTTCTAAATGCTTATAAGACTGTATTTGTTTATGTGTTTAGAACATTTCGGCACTGAAGTGTTTGTTTTGAAATGTGAAAGAAGACGATGGATAATACTTGAAAATACTACGATGTTTTGTAAGACAGTTTTATTGTGCTTGATCAGCCTTCTAGTACGTACATAAGCAATATCTTTTCATGATCTTAGTTATAAAAAATTAGTAAATAAATTATTAATAGAATACTGCGAGTACATACATGAATATGAATACATTCGAATACTACTTACATTTATTCGAATGATAATATCGGTAAACAACTTTTCTTCTGCCGTTTTGCAATAGTTGGATGTAGCGATAAGTGATAGTCGAAATAAATAGATCGTAGATGTCGTACAATAAGCTTGTTCACATAATGCCATCGAAATATTAGTCGATTTGTGTCTGCATCATAAAGTTATTCATATCAGCTTACGAGCCAACCTCTCGTCATTTGCGACAGGTTTTAATTTTCTGCTTTAATATGAAGAAATCTGCAGCTGAGGCTCATCGAATTCTCTGAAATATCTATATCTATCAAAATAACCGTTCGTGAAGCAATGAAACTTCACGAACGGTTATTTTGACGTCGGAAACCAGCGTGGTGGGGCAAAAGAGACGTTTTTCGAAGATGCAGAATTGGAGGCATCACTTGATCAAGACTCGTGTCAAATGCAAAAAGAATTGGCTGGATCATTGTGAGTGACGCAATAAGCCATTTTCAATGCCTGAAGGAAAGGATATTGAGTGCCGTGCGTTGGTTTGTTTGTGAACAGCTGCTTGTACGACAAAGATGGGAGGGATTTCTGCATCGCATTGTGGCTGGGGAAGCAAAACGTGTTCATTATGATAATCCCAAGAAAATATAGGGAGATTGCGTCCGTGCTTCCATGTCGACGGCCAAATCGAACATTCTCGGGTCTAAGGTCATGCTCAGTATTTGGTGGGAACAGCTCGGCGTAGTGCATTATGAGTTGTTAAAACGTACTGAAACAATCACAAGCAATCGTTATCGATTGCAATTAATGCGTTTGAGCCGAGCAAATGAAATACAAACGACCGCAATACAACGAAAGGCATGATAAAGTGATTTTACAGCATGACAACCATGTTGCGAAGTGGCCAAGACCTACTTGGAAACGTTGAAATAGGAAGGCCTAACCCCTCCCGCTGTATTCTCCAGATGTGGCTTCTTCTTATTATGATTTGTTTCGATCAAAGGCACATGGTCTGGCTGACTAGCACCTATGAAGAAGTAAAAAATTAGATAGACTTGTATATAGCTTCAAAAGATGAGCAGGTTTTTCAAGGTGGAATTAGTACGCTACCCGAAAGATAGGGGAAAGTAGTGGCCAGCGATGAATTTTAAGTCATAAATGTACAACCAGTTTTTTTACAATAAACCCTCGAACTTCGGGGAAAAACATCAGAAACACCTATGTAAATTAAAAAAAAAATCGCTCCAACGTTAGCGTAAACATTTGATACAATGAACTAGATGTGTTGCTGCGCTAAGTCAAACCAAATCTAATACTCGTAAGACGCTTTATAGCATGTTCACACGAAGGCTTATATTCGAGGTTAGCTCTCGCATTTGTCATTCGCGGCGGCCCAATTTTGATTGAACTAACATGATTCACTATACAAAATTTTGAGAGCGAACCATCTGGGTTCATTTTGAATTTTGTTGCGAACCATATAAAAATCACTATAATCTCCAAAATTGATAACAAATTACGGCTAGTAAGAAAAAAAAATGTAAACAAAGAAAAACAGATAACTGATGTGAATAAAATCAAAAGAAAAATATTTAACAAACAAGGTAGGAATAATGTTCGAATTAAATTCGTTCGCGAACGAATTTAATACTAACGAATATAATTTTTCATATATCAAAAAATTATTCTTTTTTAGTTTTATTTTATATTTTATCCATAAAATTCGTGACAGAATTTAAATAGCAAAGAAGCAAATTTAAGAATAAAATTTGGGAGAGAATGTTTAATTCGTGAGAGAATTAAATAATTAAATTCGCGAATTATTCCCGAAGAAATAAAAAATTTAAGAAAATTCATCGCAATAAGTCTGTTTGCTTTTCAACAAAATATTAATTCATAGTTCATATAAACTAGAAATCATCAATTGAGAAAAAATTATCAACTCACATTTTGGTTCAAAAATCATCCAAAATGTGTTAAAATGATCATTTTGGCAACCTTCAAAACAAAAACAACTCTCATCATGTTCAGTTAAATGTTTTAAAGAAATTTTCTTTCTTTGTTCTTCTTGTTTGTCAAGTTGTGCTGACGAATATTGTTTTTAAATTCACGAACTTTATTTCTCAAGTCGGGAATACGAATTTAAAAACGAGCGAATTAAATAAAATTTAATTCGCGAGCACAAATTTTTTGCTACCCTGTATAAAAATTGGATACTTATATAAAGACTTAAGGCAGAATTAGTTTGTGCGTTCTTTTCCGTTCTGAATCAGCTGTTTTGTTTCTGTTCAATATAAATTATATGTAAATGGTTTGCTTTCACGTTTTCATTCTGTTCTGTTGCGGACTAATCTGTTGAAAATAGAATTCAACGTTAAGTGACGGCCAGATATGTGTATGTTTTACTTTTTTCAGGTATGGAAACATGAATTTTTTATTCAAATGTATATAATTTTTTTTTTTGCCAAAACTAAAAAATAAATTGTTTCAATTAAAGATTTTTAAAAATTAATACATTTTTATCAATTAAGCAACCATGAATGATTAAAATAATATTATTTTAGCAAGAAAAATTATATTTTGTATACGAAGTGTCATAAAGTCTGCAGATTGTGAGATAGAAGTGGACTGTTTGATAACCATTTTTATTATATTATTAATTTATTCCTTTTTCACACAAGATAACATTTATGTACATATTTTATTCTTCATTCCAATGTTTTTCTTTTATTTATGCTCTACTGTAGAAAACAGCTGAATATTTTCACAGAAAAAGTAATTGTAAAATATTTGTTACAGAAATGAACGTCACAGAACGGCAACAGAAAGTAAAAACTAATGAGGCCTTCAGTTTGTATGTTCTTTTCCGTTCTGAATCAGCTGGTTTGTTTCTGTTCAAAATAAACTATATGTACATGGTTTGTTTTCACCTTTACGTTCTGTTCTGTTACGGACTAATCTGTTGAAAATAGAATTCAACGTTAAGTGACGTCCACATATGTGTATGTTGGACTTTTTTCAGGTATGGAAACATTTATTTTTTATTCAAATGTATATAATTTTTTTGGCGAAAGCTAAAAAAATTTATTTCAACTAAATATTTTTAAAAGTTAATCAAAGAATATTATTTTAGCGAATATTATTTCAGCGAGGAAAAAAATATATTTTGTATAAGAAGTGTCATAAACTTTGCAGATTGTGCAAAAGAAATGGACTGTTTGATCACCATACTCAAATACTTTTTTGTCTTTCGATCTCATAAGAATATACCACTCTGGTTTTAGATAAATATTTTATTTTATATATGCACTTAAACTAAGTTGTATATTGTCACATAAAGCTTAAAAGGGCATAACTGGCAAAGTATTGAAAGCCTATTAAAAATTGTGGATATTTGTATTATTGATAATAACTAGACTAGACTAGAATTTTTTTCGTCAGTTATGCTCTTTTTCTTTTTAGGCGACAATATACATATATGTTCGTACTTATAACTGCATATATACTTATTATGTATTCAAATACTAGGAATAAAGCTGTGTAATATTATATAAGATGTGTTATATTTTTTTTTTGTTATATATATTTAACATTCTATGCATTTTACATATATACACGTGTGACATACGTGTGTATATTCATATGATTGTTCTAAACTCGCCAACCGGGAAATTAATAATATTTAGGATTTAATAGATAGCAAATAAAAGATTCATTCGGCAAAACAAGTATTTCCTTTAATAAAACAAGATAATATAATAAGTCATCCGACGAACAACCTCTTCTTGGGGAGTGAATAAAATCTGCCGAGGAAAAACATATTTCTACAGGTTCTGCGGAACCTGCTGCCAAATTCTATAAATGCATAAAAACAATAAAATTCTCATCATCTTTACTGCAACTACTACTTTTTCTATTGCATCCATATTCGGTTTCACGTATTTTGTAATCTTTCTCTAAGGTATCTATTGCAAGGTTTTGAATTCGGGACGTTTTCTTTTAATGAGATGATTTCTGGTGGCCAGTATATTTTGTAACTAGGGTGGACGCCAATATGGCTCTATTTGCTTCAGGTGTCGTTATATGTCCTTTCTAAGCTCTCCATTAGTTTTGTTAAAATACAACTGAAATACCTCAAATTATTATATGTATTTGCAATCGATATAATCTGGTTCTCACAGACATTAAGGTAGGCAAAAGTTTTCATAATAAAAATTATTTCCCTGTATATAATACAAAGCGTTGGGAAAAGGCTGGTGGCGAATATGTGAAAATTCCTATTGATATCACCAGATTAGTGTAAAATGTATTTGCTCTGGACAAGACAATTGAAAGCTGAACTGGGGTATTGCAAAATAATAAATATTTTAGTGGTCGCAGATTCTAACAATTTTAGCTTTTGTGTGAAAAAACTTATTTTGAACTTATAATAAATAAATGTATTTTGTAAAAATGTATTTTTAAGCCATATGTATGTATTTGAAATACAAGATACAAAATACTTTTAAGTTATGTATTTGAAATACAAAATACTAAATACTTTCAGGTTGGGTATTTTAAATACAGATACAAAATACGTATTTGTATTTCAAATACGTATTTCAAATACATGCATATGTATTGCTGAATATTTTCACGGAAAAAGTAATTGCGAAATATTTGCAAAGGAAATGAACGTCACTGAACGGCAACAGAAAGTAAAAACTAATGAGGCCTTTAAATAAAAATTTAAAAAAGAAACAGTGCCGCGTCTGCACAAAATATGTAAACCTCAAAGTGAAACAAAAATAAACAACTGAACACCTAGTTTCGCAATTCGGGTTCCAAGACCAAACAAAGTGTTTCATACTACCGTCTGAGCATGGAATTAGACAGATACTAAAAAAAAAATCAATAAAGGCAAAAAGTTGTTTAATATGAGTTAGCATTCGAATTCCAAGCGAAAGTTTTGTGTTTTTTTAATATTTATTGCAAAATTAAAAAAAAAATCTCAGTGAAAGACCATCTGTCAAATATTTTAGTGTTAAAAAATATATTATTTGTACAAATATTTACCTGTTTTTTACGGTTTTTGTTGATTATCATTGTGCAGCTAAAATATATTTAATCAGTCTGAAATAAATCGCCAAAATACTTAGCATGACTGAGCGTCGATAAGTTTTCATAATCGAAAATGCTAACAACATTCGTTAACATTTTCTGCTCTCGTATGTATGTCCCAATTTTCACGAGGCAACTTTAGTTGCGCAATTCTTGAGTTTGTGGACAAATAAGTGAGGAAAGAGCGGGGAGTGTAAAAATGAGTACAGACTTGCTTGTACTCGGAAAGTCGTTTTGTGCTATCATTCGTTATATCAGAAATTTTGCATTTTCTTTCATTTGTGTTTCTTTTATGTATTGATATATTGTCCGTAATGAAAGTAATATTGGCGCGAAATTTTGATATTTTAATTCGTTTGAAAAAAATTTTTTTTACGTATTCTGGACAACTTCTAAAAATACACAGCAGTATTACTTTAGAAGAACTGAAAATTAAATAGAAAATTTTGAGAATGCAGTACATGCAAGATTAAGAAAGTGTAAGCAAAAGAAAACGAAAATTGCTCAAGTAAAATTGCTGTGTTTGAATATAAAAGCAAGTTTAAAAGAAAATTTGATAAAAATTGCGCAACTAAAATTGCCTCGTGAAAATTGGGAGTAAGTGGAAAAAATATATATTGCATATGTATGTATGTATAATATTTCAGTGATTTTCTTTCTTTTACAAAATAGTTTTTAATAAAAATTAGCTTTCAGCTTAATAAAATTGTTTGTCGGTGTAAATTTGTATTTGTTTCAAGCTTTTATAGCAAGTTTTATTTGAGGAGGGCTTCTGTATTGGAGTGTAAAGTTTTAAAAAACCAAAAATATTTATAAAATTTTTTTGATTTTTGTATAAAAGCGTTTTGATTATTTTTTTTTCTTGTAAGTTTGTTTCTGAAACTAAAATTTTTAGAAAAATATTTTTTGTTAAAATAGTGACAAGTATAAAATAGTAAATATTTTGGTATTATTGTATTGAGTTTATTTCTTGGTGGTTATTGAAGAAGAGCTCTTTGAAAATGAGTAAAATATCTCATTCTGTTCTCTGCGATATGTTTCGTGATTAGTGCTCTTCTAAACTTCTTGGTTTATACAAAAATATTCATATTTGCAAATAAAAAGTATCAAGTTTCGATTTTTTCAGAACTTCATTATTAAAACTGAAAAAAATATTGTTTTTTTTTTGTTTTTGGATTGAAAAATTTATTTCGCAGGTAGATCTATATATAAAAGAATAAAGCAGTAGAGCAGACCTTTTCAAAAAGGTTCTTAACTTCTAGCGTGTCCGATAAAAATAACTTTTTATTGTGTCAGTCCAATACACAAAATTTTTAAGCAACAATTTGGTAAAAAAAATCACCAAATTGTAAAATGTAATAACTTTTGCAAGTGACGTCTTACATCAATCATATTCGACATTTATGAACTAAACATCTTTAGAATACAAACAAAAAAACAGTAGAGCGCTATATTCACCGCATGTAGAGCAATCCTCAAACTCAGCAATGAAGATAAAGATTTTGAGTTGAAAATCATCATAAGCGGCTAAGAGCATTTTCATTTAAACGGTTACGTCAATAAACAATATTATTGTTTCTGGGGCACTGAAATCTGCGTGTGATGGATGCATGAAAGGCCATTACATCCATTCATGACTAACTTGTGATGCGGTATTCATGTAGGATGAGTGATGAGATCACATTGTTTTTAAGACATGGTGTCCACAATACAGTTATTCTCAGCCACTTGCACTGCGACCAGTGCTGATCTATTGTGCGTCCCCTTGCCCCTTGTCAAGCTGCTTCATTGGGAGTGATATTAAGTCACATTCACTTAATATATGAGCTTGTAGTAGCCTATATCTCCTGAGTCCCATGGCTCCACGGGACACATTGACTCCTCTTCCTCACCGCAGAATCTGCGAATGTCTGTGTTGGAAATGCCCAACACAGACATTCGCATGAAGGTGCTTAAGGCAGGTATAATGACCTGTATCCTGTCAGTATTCTGAGGCTTTTCCTGTCCAGTTTTAGAGCACATTCGGCCCTCTTTGTATCAAAGTTTAGAAATTTCTTGGAATGTTCAAGACCAGCTGTCTCACTCCAATGCTGCTCAACTATGGACTCCGTCCACTTCTTTGTCTCCTCATTAAAGAGACCCTTACTGAAGCCAAATGTTGGAGTAGGTCCAATAAAAGTCCCCTCTGACATTTTTTTGGCGTAGATGTCAGCCATCTCATTGCCGTAGTGCCCCTCATGTCCTCGCACTCAGATCAGAGTAACCTGGTTTTGAATTGCCAGTTCATTTAGCCTATTGTGAAGACACAACTGCTCAGGGCCTTCAGTACTTGTTGGCTATCAGAAAGTACTTTTATCAGCACTCCCTTTTGTCCCCTATCGTAGAGTATTTCAACCACTTCCCTTATTGCGTATAATTCCGCTTGGAAGATTGTGGTGTCTTTACTAAGAGTTATATACCCGCATGCCCTAGGCCCCACTATTCCCGCTTGATGCATTTTGGATCTATCCGTATACCACTTTTGTGTACCATCCCGCAACCATCTTGGGTTCGTGCCCCATTCCTCCCTTGTTGGGAAGATGATCCCAAATTTCCTGGTAAATGCGTTAGTCGGATCTATAAGGTTCCTGGTTTGAGATATATCGATTACGTCTCTGTTACCCTTTAGGATTGCAAGATGTCCAATAAGGTTTCCACTCTTAAGTTTTTCCGTTTTGTAAATTGAGATGACCTGAACGGCCGGCTCTTTTTGAACAGCTACGTTAAGCGGTGTTAAGTACAAAAGAGCTTCCTTGCCTATCGTTGGGATGGTTTTCAGCGCCTCTATAATACATAGGCATGCAAGTCTCTGAACCTAGCGAAATCTCGATCCTCAATACCGTTACTGTTACTGATAAATGCTACCAGTTTATTGTTGACAACCACTTAAAATAAATGTTTATGTTTTGTAACTATTGCATTTAATGTCATATATGCAACTCCATCTTCATTTTAATGCATAACTTATATTACCTCGCCAGCTTAGGTAACAGGTCCTTCAGACTTGATATATATTTTTTATACTAGAAATTTTAATATAAGAAGTAGTGGCTGAATAAATTGAATTATACCAACTCCACTGTTTCTTTATTCAATTACCTCTTTCAACAGCCATGCTATGAGACTTCTTACTGCTGGAATTGACTGAGTGGGGCTTGGTGAACATGTTGTTTCAACAAGACGGTGCAATCGCATACACAGCAGAAGTTACAAGCAGTTACAAGTGCAAGCATTTTCTCGTAGCGTAATCTCCCGAGTTTGCCGGCCATATGGCATGGCCAGCAAGATCGAACGATTTCACCATTCCCAAGTTCCGTTTTTGGGGCTACTTGAAGTCGTGGGTTTAAGCCAATAACCCATGGGTAGTATAAGTATTGAGGAATCGGATGCTCTGGATGTTCTTGGAATGAAAATTCAGTGTGATGGTTTACATGCTCGATCTCTTTACTATTTGTATCACCTATGTATATCCGACGGAAAAAGAGATACAACAGTCATGTTTGGGCCAGTGCCTCGAAGTCTATTTTAGGGTTATCCAATCGCATGCAAGAGAGAGCGAAGAAGCTTATTGCTGACAGTAAGGTATCCAATTCTATTGACTCACTGGATCATCGCCTCTACGTGGGGTTCTTTACTCTGTTCATACGAAATTAGAAATCTTGTTTCCAAAATACCGATATTTTAGTGCACGTTCGTCGTCCAGCACTAATATATTTGTGGTCGACTCAGTGGAGGGTATAACTTATTACAAAAAAATCCGTTCCTCAGTTCCAAGATAAAAAAAATAGAGTAGCTGAAAGAACCGAGCGTTATGGTATTAGTGAAGTAATCTGGAATTCGTTTGATGAGATATCATCTATGACAACTGGTATAGTGTGGTCTCTGAGAACGCTCGTTATAAATAGAGAAAAATCCGTAGCGACGCTAAAAGCAGTAATATTTCCAGTAGAACGACGCTTACGAAGTCCATATGGACGGGCATAAGGTAAATTATGAATCTCTAGATACGTCACAAGACGGTAGTCAACCATAATTTCCATTATTTTCGAAAGCGCAGAGCAAAGTGCATTTGATACGAAGACGCTGCTCGTGAAGAAACTTTTCACGTCTAGGTGGCCTGGCACACGAAGACTCCGCTTTTTTGTGGTAAATCAGCATCTGAGTTTTTGTGGATCTGACTGCATTTTTGCACGTCTCATTACCACAAGACTTCATTCTTGGTAAAATCGAAGTGAGTGTTCGAGTGTTTTAATCCCGGTTACTCCAACATGAGCAAGAGAAACCGATGAAGCTTATCGCTGACGCTAGGGTAGTATCCAGATAGGGCGGTATAGATATTTAGTTTTCTTTTACGATTTCATAAATTTTTCAATCCAAAAAGAAATTCCTAAAAAAAAATTAATTGTTCTTTGATATTTTCTGTTTTAACTTTTAAAATATATTTTGACAACTTTTTAGTGACAGCTTTTTTTATAATCGATTAGATTTATATTTTAAAGTTTGTCTACTGTTCATTAATGGCTACACTGATTATTGATTTAGTTTGAGTGATATTTTTTAACATTTACAAATATATATTTTTATTTTTAGTTTACACACAATTAATTTAATTATATTTTTCAGGAGCATTTTAGCATTTAGTTTACTTTTATATAAATTTCTGTGTCACAGTGTAGGTATCAAAAGTTGAATGTCTTAAAAATATATATATTTTTGTTTTGTTTTTTGATATAGACTAGAACTATAATAAGATTAGGATTAAATCGTTAGAGAACTCATTTCTTAAGTTGGTTTCCGTAAGTTTCCAGTTTAATGTCTATAGTACAAAATTTACAATCATCAGAGACACTCACAGTTCCTGCTCGAGAATTTCACAGAAATGTTGAAAAAAAATAGTTTCATAACAACTCGAACTGTGCAGCGTCTTTTCAGATATTCGGAATGTAAAAGAGTTTTTAATGAAAAAAGTTTGTTGATATATAAAAAATAAAAATTGGAAAAACGAAGTTACAAGATAGAGTTAGAGGTGGGTTAGTTTTTTAGTTTCTTGTCTGATTTGTTTAAACTTTTTTTATACAATAATATAAACTTGTATTTTTTAATTTTATTAAACAATGTTGTGTAAATAGTTGATAAGTGCTATTTATCTTAAAATTATTATAAATACATTGTATATAATAAATTGGTGCGGGTTTGCTTAAAATAAATAAGAAAGTCTAAATTGTTTTATAGCCTTAGCTTTTAAATAAGCTTTGAAATCATTAAGCTCGGGTTAGGAAAAACTTTTTATGAATTTATACTTTTATGCGTCAATATATTTAAATTGTTTTAACAAATCGATGATATAAATAAATAAAAGTTTATCAACTTTTTTTGAATTGACAACAATCACTGAAAATAAATATTTCTAGTTTTTGTAATAATTGCTTTTTAATTTTTACAAAAAAAAAAAGTTTGAAATGCAACATTTGCAGTTCACAAAAAAGGTGTAGAGATAATTGTCTTTCGATCAGCAATTAACTTTAACTAAAATGGTTTTTTAGAAGTACAGTGACGAACAAATATTAAATATATAATAGTTACAGAATGTATGTTATATAGACAATTTGAATCCCTAAAATACGCAAATAAAAATCCATACTTTTATAATAAAAGTCTGAGTTTTCTACGCTTACAACTTCAACGCAACTTCAACTGCCTATCGTTGTTGTAAATACAACTTATGAAACCATTAAATTTATTTTAATTGACCAAATAATTAATTTAAAATCTATCGCAAATAGAAATAGTGTTCAGGTCTGGCAACATTTGCTCCAGAGCCAACGAAAACCTACTCGTTGGTTCTGACAACAAGTCTTTTTCTTTTCTAAGCTTTTGTTTGCCTTCACTTGGTTTTTGCAAGAGTTCGCATGAACTTATACGGTGAGCGAAAAAACACAACTTGTACACTCTGAAAAGTAAACTCAATTTTTACTTATGTGCTGTTCATAGAACACAGACGAGCACCCGACTAAAAATTTTTTTATGGAAATCACTCAAAAAATTTAGTAACTTTCATACAAATATTCTAAACGAGTTGCTCGTCTGTGTTCTATACTCGTATGTTATTGTTATTTTTTAACATAAAAACATCCCAAATAAAAAAATGGTTTTTACTTAATTAAAATATTGGTCTCAAACTTTAATTTTTGTTATATAAGCATTACATTTACTTTTTATTTTAATTTCTGCGTTGATGTTTTTTCAGTTCCATAAGTATACAACTTGATTTTTATCCACTGTATTTAATTAAAGGTTGATCAAATAAACGATTTTTTTGCTCTTACGTAATTTGTATAAATTAAAATATAAGTATATTGTTAGGAATATTGTGTCACATCTAACCCAGTGTGCAGCTGTTGAGCTGCTTGTTAAAAAATGTACAAACACATTCACCTAAACAATATAAAACTAAAAAAACCATTACACACAAACAAACAAACACACATGATTTAAGGTACGTATGTAAAATTTCAAGTAAATCAACTGCAAATGATGTTGTTGTTTTTCTTGTATTCTTGGTATTCGTTTTATTATTGTTTGTTGTTGTGATTTGCTTATTGTTCGCAAGTTGTGTCTGAATATGTATATGCGAAAGAAATACATTTGTATATTATGAACGACCAGAAAATTCATGTCGTTTGTAGAAATTCATAATCACATAAACAGCAGGCAGGTCGGCAGCAAGCAGTCAGTTTATTTTTAAACTTTGTGCAAGACAGTCATAAGTCAGAAAGTAAGCAGATCTAGTGTTATAGTAAACAGTAGTACTAAGTGTAAATAAAGTTGTGAATTATTTATGCAGTGTATAACGAACAAGTGTGTGAGTCACTATTTCATTTACGATTGAAGAATCCGCAAAAGTGTTTTAGAGGCAAAAACATAAGAATAGAATAAAGGAATAACTATCAAAAGACAAAAAACTATTAAATAAAAATGTGCGTTAATTTTGGGACACCTTTTAAAAACTACAACTTTTAGACCTATTTTTTGACTTCGTATTTAAATACAAAATTAGTTCATTTAAATTTAAGTTGTATTTAAATGCAAGTTCAGCGAAGAAGCTTATCGGTGAGTGTACAGACACTGGATAATCAGTGTAGAGTGCGTTGCTCTGTTCTATCGTTACTACAATGGATTTTTCTCTGACGAGACGTAATACACGGTTATCGTCTAGGGCATATCCATTTGTGGTCGATTGCCTGGGAAATCGTACAACGCATTACAGAGAGAATTCGTTTTTGGGCCGCCTATAGAATAAGCTATCTACAGACGTGTTGCCTGTCTGTTATAAAGTTCAACGTGGAAAGTTCAAGTCAAATGTTCATAAACACTACTCCCCCTCATCACAACCTGTTTTTCTAGTTCTGGTAAAATGCACTGCATATGTAGGGGTTATCCCCTGAGTACTGGTCCAGGTTAAAAAAAAACCTAAACACAACCTAAATGAAGAAGTTTGGGCATTTAAGTATAGTTGAACTTCGTAGTGAAAAATTGATTTTCGTATTTAAATGCAACTTAAAGCCAAATGAGATTTGAATACGAACTTAAACAACTGGGCCTTAAGGCCGTGTCAGATAAAACTTTGTCGCTTTGCGTGAAGCTTAAAACTTTAGCAGAAAAGTGCAAAGCATAAGGTGTATGTCACAATAAAAACTGCGGCAACGCTCACGATTTGTTTATTTATCTAAAAAATTTTTGTTAATTTTTTACATTTAATCATATCTTATGATAACAAAAGTTAGAAATATTATTAGACGAACTACTGAAATTGGTTTTAATTGTTTTTTTAGTGCATAAAGCTATTAGAAAAAACTTCGACGCGTAAAAAGATGAGAGTTGCCGAACTTTTCTTGTGTGTTAAAAGTGCTCTGTGTGACATGTTTCATGTAAGTATATATATTTTATCTTAGATGTCATAGCGAATTTGCAACGCAAAGCGAAGCAAAAGTTTTATCTGACACGACCTTTAGTCTTGCACAATTCCAAAAATCTGGCAAGAATTGCTCCGTATGTTGTTAGTGTAAAGTAAAAACAATTACAAAAGCTATTATGCAAGGTCACCTACTCAATATTATGAATAGGGCTTTTGTTTTAAGTGAGAAAGCTACAATATTTTGTTTCTGCTAGGTTGCAAGCCTATTTGCATTTAACCTGGAACACCACTAAAAATAATATTTAGAAAAAATTTTTCTTTAACAAAAAAAAAAATTAAATACTTACAGAAAAATTGTATAATTATATGTTCCATCACTGTACTGTGAACAATATTTTTGGGTTGTCTGCTTTAAATCGATAACACACATACATATATATTTAATTTCTTCTTTGTTTACACTAAGGTATTTTCAAAAATAAAATATTTATGTTTTTATTCAGCATTTTTATTTTTAGTCGGTTTCTCCTTTTGTTGCTCTTTTGTATTTATAAATTTTTTTAAAAAAGATTTTTGCTCATTTAGGTATGATAAGTTTGTTTTACATAAAATTGTCGGTATACTTTTGTGTTGTAGTGTTTTATTTGGCTGGATTGTATTATTATTATTTTTATTTAAAAGAAGCTTTTGAAAAAAAGTTTATCCAAAAAAGATTCCCTAAAAGTTGCATTTTAATTGGTTTAGTTGTTGTTTTTCTTTTTCTTTTTTTATTGTTTCGTACTTTTGATGTTGCTGCAAAATCTTATTACAGTATTTCTTGATTTTAATATAGAATTATTGAAATAATTTTATTTTAATTATTTTCTGATTACTTAATATACTTTTTTTTATTGTTTTTTGTTTTTTTTTTTTTCTCCATAAAACGAATAATATTTTTTTGATACAAATTATCTAATATACGCTTTCTCTAGGTCCGTCCGTGTTTTACTACTTTTGCTCTACACTATATTTTTCTACAGTTTTTATGCACCATTTTTAAATTCACTATCATTTTTCAAATTGATTTTTGTTTGTTTAATTTTACAAATATCTTTTTAAATTTATACATACAATTAAACTCTGGTTTAGTTTCATAAACTGTCTAATGTTGCGCCATGCTTCAGGGTTGCTATGGGCTTGAAAAGTTTTCATTTTTATTCAATTATTCGGGCTTTTTGTTTGCGCACGAAATCTTGTGCCAGTTTGTCGTTGACTCTCAACTCGAGAATTTGTAGTATAGGGTTATCTGGAAGGAAAAATTAAATATTATTTTTACTAAATATTTTTAATTCATCTTCTCAAAACTGGTGGCCAATTTAAATCTTGAAATTCTCTGTTCTTTGAGGGCAACGTGCTTGTTCTCATTTCACAAAACTAAGTTTTAAATCTGGATTCTTCTTTCTAATTAAGTGGCATCATTCTACTCGGTCGTATTTGAATAATAGATATTTAAAATTTGATGCTCAAATGTCCTAAGATATATTGATAGAAATGTATCACACATTTCAATTTATTCTTATATACTTTATTAGCTTCAGAAGCTGCTTATAAACCATTCACGAACATGTGAAGGGTGTATACTCGTATAACTATGTGGTTCTGATTGTAATTTTCACAATTTTCATTTCCGACCCTATAAAGCAGGAGGCCCAAGCTATATGCTCTTGATGCGCAATTGTTTTTGTAAAAGCTCTTAGCTATAGGGCTGTCTTTAATACACCCATACTGCACTCAACACTAGCAATGAAATATAAACAAACAACTTTGTCTTATATATTTTTTTGCCGTTCTTCACTGCACACACACAAGAGCAAAGCATACTTTGCTGGTAACCATTGACGATAACGATTGTCAGTGTAAATTTTGTTTTTGTAAATATATTTTGCTTTTTATAACAAAAACTATTAAACAAAAGTATATTTTTCTTAAATGTATTGGTGTTTGCTCTTCCATATAGAACTTTTGGGCACCCCTGCTATAAAGTATATTCTGAATCAGTATTTATAAAACTGTCGATTAAGCGATTTCCGTCTGTACGCCGTTGAAACTTCGTTTCTGAGAAAAACATCATAAACACGGACTTATAAACCTTTTTTACCATTCTATTACTCAATCGATTCATGATATACTATATATATCCAAAATTCCGAAAATAATTTTTTTTTTTGGGCAATTTTGTATGAAAAGTTTAAAAATGGCTTCACACTTAATCATATTATTTAGCATGGCGATTACCCGGGAAACAAATTTTTTCCCGATATCGGTCCATATATATCCGAGATGTAGCCTAAACCGATTTTTCCATGAAGAACTTTTTTTTTTGTTTAAAAGCAGTTGTGGTAATAATATAGAAAATTAAAATTTTAAATATCGATCCATATATTCCCGATTTTTCATGAAAAAAATTTTTTTGCTATAAAGCAGTTCTAGTTAGTTATAAAAAGAGGTTGGTAAAATACAGAAAATGGGAGTTTCCGATATCGGTCCATATATACCTAAGATATAGCCTAAACAGATTTTTCCATTAACATTTTTTTTTTGCTGAAAATCAATTCCCGTTATAAAAGAAGGTTACAAAAAAGCAGAAAATAGAAAATTCAGATACCGGTTCATATATAACTGAGATGTAGCCTATGGTAAAAAAATGAGACTACTAAGATACAGGAAATGAAAATTTCCGATATCGGTCCTGAGTTATAGCCTCAACCGATTTTTTCAAGAAAATGTTTTTAAAAACAGTGTTGACGATATAAAGAGATTACTAAACTACAGAAAATGAAAATTTCCCATATCGATCCATATATTCCCGAGATATAGCCAAAACAGATTTTCCCATGAAAATTTTTTTTTTTTGCTTAAAAGTAGTTTTGATATTAAAAGAAGGTTACTAAAATATGGTTACTTTAAATGAAAGTTTACGATATCGGTCCGTAAACGAGGGCCGGTCAAAAAATAACCGTTATTTTAAATTTTTCCAAAAAGTATTTATTATCATCGTAAATTGGTCATCCACTTTTGACATTCCTTCCACCATTCTGACCATTGACGTCGGACGCTTAGAATGGTCAAGAGGCTTTAGTTCTTGAGTCAATTGCATCTTGTAAATGTGTAAATTCAAGTCGTTATACATAATGTTCATCAACGACGGCTGTGAGAGATGCACGACGACGAGTTGAGGTGGACGGCACTTCAGCCACACTATCGCAAACAGCAGCAGTATTTTCTGCCGAACGAGCTGAACACGCTTTTTGGTATCGCCAACAGCTCCTGTTTAGATTTTTAGATAAAATCTCCTCAATTGTAGCAAAACGTGTTTCTTACATCGGTGTGTTCAGTTTTTGGAAGAGGAAAAAGTCAGCGGGGACCAAGTCCGGTGAATACGATGATTGAGGCATGACAACGTTTTTGTTTTCTGCCAAAAATTCACGCACAAGCATCGATGTGTGAGCTGGTGCGTTATCACGGTGCAAAAACCAAGATTGTTTCGCACAAACCACTCATAACTTCAAGGTAGTATTCCTTATTGACCATACGACCTAGTGGCAAGCATTCATGATGCACCACGCCCTTGCAGTCGAAGAAAATAGTGAGCAAAGCCTTCACATTTGACCGAACTTTTCAGTCTTGGCTCTTGTCGACGCTTCCATTGGGATGATTGAAATATACCCATGATTCGTCACCAGTTATGACCTTTTTGAGAAAATCTGGATCGTCGTTGACAATGTTCAACAGCTCTTGAGGGGTGTCCATGTGACGTTGCTTTTGCTCAAATTTATTAAATTTAGTAAAAAATGGACTAATCTTTTTATCTGTCAAAAACAAAATGACAATCTGAAATGGCTGATATTGCCAACATATATAACAGACACGTGTACCAACATGACAGAAAAAAAATGCAAAAATGGAATATATGTAGATTACGAAATTTGGAAATGACGGATATTTTTTAATTAGAACATTTATAACTTAAACCGGTATTTCCATAGAATATTTTTTATAATCATTTTTGGTAATAAAACGAATTTTCCATTAAAAGTTTACTTAAAGCCCGTTCTGAAAATAGTAGAAAGTTATTAAAATACAAAAAGTGAAAATCGAGATCGATCCATATATGTGTAGCCCAACTGAAAATGTCGCGTTTAAAAAAACAATCGTTTAAAACTTCACGACGCCTAAAATAAATTTGCCAATAAAATTGGTACATTTTTATACTATTCTAAAAGGTTCATTTAATGTTATGAGCGCAGAGACCAGTAGGACCTCTAGCCAACTCAAAAAGATCTCAGTGATTTCCAACCCTCTCCCTTCGTACATTAAAAAAAAAAAAAAATCTCACAACACAACTTACAAACAAAAACCAATCAAAACATATTCAATCCACTTACAATATTTTTTCCGCGAAATTTCACACATACTTTTTTACACAGGACTAGGTGTTCCTCCTGTGGTAGCCCATCCCAACCATGTTGCTATAAAATCCAGCAATCAAGTTTATTGCAACCCCTGATACAAGCCCCACTCTACATACTTACCTCACTTTCAGATTCGGAATGGTGATCAATTTTCAAAGAATATTATATTCAGTGATGAGGCACATTTTCACTCCAGTAGACCCGTCAATAAACAGAATTGCTGCATATGGGCGAATGCTAATCCAAGAGTGATTGCCAAGAAACAAATGCGCCAACAAAAAGTAATTGGTGCGCTTTATGGGTCGTGTTTTTTCCAAAATGAGGCCGGTAAGGCAGTTACTGTGAATGGTGTTTGTTATCGTGAGATAACAACAAACTTTTTATGACCTGAATTGGAAAGTATGGATGTGGACGATATGTGGTTTCAATGGGATGGTGCCCCTTGCCACACAGTTAACGCAACAATGGCTCTTTTGCACAACAAATTCAATGATCGTGTTATCTCACGTAGCAGCGATGTAAATTGGCCGCCAATATCATGTGATATGACGCCGTTGAACTTCCTTTTTTGGGGTTATTTGAAGGAAAGTGTGTACGTCGGTAAGCAAGGAACAATTCAACCGCTAAAGGATAAGATAATTCGGCACATTAACGACATAGCACCTTAATGATGCCTCAGCGCCATCGAAACTTTGGATCATCGGATGGAGGTGTGCCGCCGCGGATATTTTATTCCACACATATTGATCCATACCAATATTATCAAAATAAAAAGAAATGACAATAATTCCTAAATAATTTGTGTTTTATTCAAAATCTACCAACTTTTTTTTTGTTTAATGAAATGAAAGTTTTAAGGATATTCTGTTAAGATTTTATTTATTTGATTAAAAAAATTAGTTTAACACACAATGGCTCTTTTAGTTTTTTCGCTTAGTTTAGGCATTCTGATCTCTTTTTTTTTTTCTCAGCCAACTCAAATTTATATTATGACTGGAATTCTCAGAACATTTCTTTTTTCAATGCTATTATTTAAAACTTACAACATTTCCGTAGTTGGATTTTTTTCTTATTTTAGACAAACACAAAAACTGTGAAGTTTTTTGCTTGCCTGCATTAACACTCAGAGTCTTTGGCAGAATCGAGCCCGTGACCTAGGGACTGTTGTTCGGCTACTCTAGTAAATCAACTTCGAAATCATGATTTAAATATTTTTTAACTTTTGTTGCGTAATAGATTTTTGAGTACCTAAGTAATAGAATTGATGTCTAACCCATTGTGCAATTAAACTCCCCTACTTGTGCTTATATCATGACGTGCGATCAGCCCGCAATTTGAAAGATATTTAAATTGCGTTCAACTCACGGTTTCTTATTCATCTTGTGGTCACTTGATAATTAAATTTAAATTGTTAAATATAAAAACTCAAACAGCAAACCACATGGGGAAATTAAACGTTTTATTGCAAACAACTAAAACAGAACAATATACAGAAGCGAGCGTTCATGGCTTCCGCATTGGAATTTTATACAGTTGAAATTATTGACGCCAATTTTACAGTGCCAGTTCACTATGAAAATCTCAGACCCATCGGCAGTGGTGCTCAAGGTGTAGTTTGCTCGGCATACGACAGTTTAAGGGAAAGAAATGTTGCCATCAAAAAACTATCGCGCCCTTTTCAAAATGTCATACAGGCCAAGAGAGCCTTTCGAGAGTTGAAACTTTTAAAGCTGGTGAATCATAGAAATATTATACGCTTGTTGGATGTTTTCACGCCCAACCCAACTTTTGAAGAGTTCGAAGACGTTTATTTGGTCACCGAATTAATGGAAGCTAATTTCAGCAGTATTGTACATATGGGCTTAGATCATGACCGATTGTCGTTTTTAATCTATCAGATGCTATGCGGCATAAGGCATTTACATGCAGCCGGCGTAATACACAGAGATCTGAAGCCCTCCAACATTGTGGTGAAGTCTGATTGTACTTTGAAAATATTAGATTTTGGTTTGGCTCGCACAAATGCTGGTACTGCGTTCTTGATGACACCGTATGTGGTGACACGCTATTACCGCGCGCCAGAAGTGATCTTGGGTATGCGCTATAAGGAAAATGTTGATATCTGGTCGGTGGGTTGTATTTTTGGTGAAGCTTTACGTGGCAGTATTCTGTTTCGCGGCTCTGATAACATCGATCAGTGGACTAAAATCGTTGAACAATTGGGCACACCACCCGAAACATTTCTCAACAAGTTGTCAACAAATGTTCGCAACTATTTGCGCACAACCCCCCAGTTCAGAGGTTATACAATAGAACGCCTTTTCCCCGATGCCCTGTTTATCAGAAACAACGAGGAAACTGAAGAAATTTATCGACGGATAGACGAAGCACGTGATCTGCTCAGCAAAATGTTGAAAATTGATGCCGATGAACGCATTTCAGTTGAGGAGGCTCTTAGACACAGCTACATAAATGTGTGGTATGACAGGGAGGAAGTAAATGCCCCACCTTTGAGGGCGTACGATCACAGTTTGGACGAACAGGAGCACACAATAGAAGAATGGAAAAGGCTGATATATCAAGAGCTATTAGAGGGTCCAACTACCACAGCATAGCAAAATATTTAAAATGCAAAGTGAACAAAAACTAGCTGCGTAGTGAAGTACAGAAGAATATAGTTTTATACTTTTTTATTAATATTACCACATATCGCTCCTTTATTGCAACATAGTCATATCTCAAAAAATTAGCTCTTGAAGCTAACAATGCAGAATCGTTAACAGTACTACATTTTATATTGTGGCAAAAATAAACTGTTTCCTTTAGGAGATATTTTCTATAAAAAATTTCTAAGACTTTGTATGGAAACTAAAAACGTGAAATGCGTTTTTCTCGAAACAAGCTTTATTTTTAATTATGACTATGTTGCAATAAAGGAGCGATATGTATATGCATGCTACCATATCTATAATCAAATGTATGGTATATTTTATTTAGGAGACAAATTTAAATGACAGAATACTTATTTATAGGAAACTGGAGATATAAATAGTGACTGTAACAAGGAGCAACTCGAAAATTTTGATTTATAGAACCGAAACAAAATGCAGGACTGTTCAATAGAAAAGATGAAATTTGAAATTTCTTGGGCAACGTGCAATCGATGAACCATTTTTTTTATATCTCGGTTCACTTATCTCGAACAAATGTTGTTATTTTGTACTCACTTTGTGTGTAAGGGGCATAATAGGTAGAAGTGTTTAGCCTGTTTGGTGATTTTAAGTTGTGAAAAAATTAATAGAAGAATTTCAAATTTTGTGTATAAAATTTACTAAGTGCTCAAAAGTACTTGAAATATTGAAAGTGACTTATGGTGATTGTACCCTGAGTTAAAAAAATTGTAACAAAGCGTACATTTTTACGTCGCTTTGTATAATAATCGGCCATGTCGCAGAATTCACTTCCGTTCGGAAATGAAATTGAATCAGATTCTTAATTCTTCAAAAAAAGGAAATTTAAAAATTTTTCAGAATGAAATCAATATAAGATAATACTAGTTTCATTCTTGCAATTAGAAGTGATTTCATTTCGAAAAGTATTTTAGTTTTTCGTTTTTTGAAGAAGTAAAAAGAGAATTCAGTTCCGTTTCCGAATAGGAATTAAGCTCTCTGACATGGCTGAATATTTCTGTCTTATAGTGAACATCAACAAATTATCATGATTAATATGCATAAAATCAGATAAAGAAAATATAACAACAGTCACAGAAGATAATTGTTGTAGTGAAATGGTTTAAAGTTAGTCGCAGTTAATATTAATTCTCATTCATTTCATGCACTGAGGATTTCATGCACTGAGGATAAGATTGCAAAGAAAAACTCAGGAAGTAAGTCGGTGATCACCTAAGAGTAAATGTGAAGCGTTACCAGCACCGCAAATAAGCTAATTATTATTCGCCTTAAGGGCGTGACTATTAATCAGCAACTTCAGTAGCGTTCTCCCATCGGTCTTCGAACTAGAGTGTTCCCACAGCAGATTCGGCTGACTGTTAACTCAGCGGTTTTCGGACTAGACTGTTCGCCCAGCAGCTTCAGCTGACTGTTTTCCATTTCGTAGGTATCTAGATGATGGCTAAAACGCAGCTCTGAAGGCGAAGGCAAACCCTCTACCGTTGCTGAACCGCACGCGACTTTCTGGAATATCTGTTTCTGTTACATACCTAGTACGACTCCTAATTACCGCAACCGAGTTCTGCCTGTACAAGGAGATACAACCGACTTGTCATAAGAAGAATCTTCACCAGCAATCGTTGCTACACCGAACCTGAGTAAATTCCTGCAATATTCGATTCCAGCCCTCCTGGACGTAAGCATAATACAAAACAAAAACCTGACTGTGAGCTATGTGGGGATAAACCTATCATTCTTATTATATTAAATACTCAGCCAAGTCACAGAGCTTAATTCCGTTCGGAAACGAAATTGAATTCTTTTTTTACTTCTTCAAAAAACGAAGAACTAAAAACTTTTCGGAATGAAATCATTTCTTGTCTTCTTCAATCAAAAATTATCACAGCAAATTTGTATTGTAAAAAAAATCCTTCTTAAGAAAAAACTTAAGAAAGGAAAAACTTGAACAAATGTACAAACCAAAAATTTAATTTAGAATGCAAGAATGAAACTATATAGTATTATCTTGTAGAATTGATTTCATTCTGAAAAAGTTTTAAATTTTCGTTTTTTGAAGAATTAAAAAACCGATTCACTTCCATTTCCGGAACGAACTGAATTCTGTGATATGGCCGACTGAATATATATAATTTTGATTTATGGGAAGTCTCAAAGAGGATAAATCTTGTCTTAATATTTAAATCTAGATCATGGATCTGTAAGTAGACTTTGGACGTCGCTTTGCTACTCGTATCTCAGCCAACAATAAAGCCACGTTACAAATCGTACGTGCTTTTCAAAGAAAGTCGAGTAGTTGTGAATGGTGGCGCTCATCCTGGGAGGCCCATTATTTCAGAAACCGATAAAAATATTTTCAAAGTGAGGAAAATTGTTATGGAGACTCGTCAAATCACTTTTAGAAAATTTGCAAAGGAAGTATTACGAAATTGTGGAAAAATAAAACTGGTTTACGGCCAAAAAAATACCAAGAACGCAATATGCCTAGATAAGTTAATTCGGACCTCCTGAACACAAAAAATGCTGTAATTTGTACTTTTGTGTTTTTCGGTGTATGGTCCCACTCAAACCCTTGTGGAGCCCAACCCAAAAGTCCGATAGAGATAAGTGGCATATCGTTGGAAAAGTAGTTCTTTTCCGTCGATATAATGCGGATTTCTATCTGACAAGAAATGGCTGAGTTACTCGTTCTGCAAAATTTTCCTATTTCTAACGATTGTTTCAAAAATATTCATTTTTATTTCGTTTTTTTTTCTACATTTTAGTAGGGATCTGGAATGTTTTATTTCTTTACCAAATAGTTTACCAACATTTTAAGCGTAATTTGATGAAACGGATAAAAATTAAATTTTTGTTAAGCATTTTGTGGAACGACAATATTTTAATTTCATTGCTCTTGGTATTTTTCCAAATTTAAAATTTGTAAGGCAGTATAATTAATGGCTTCTGTAGCCGTATTCAATATATTTGGTGCAATGCGACATTTTTCTATTCCAAAAATTGCTGCTGATTAAATCTAAGAGGGAATACCTTAAATAGGACAAAATAAATAAAATTGGTGCAGCTAAACAAAATCTTAAGTTTTCTATAAATTTATCTCGCAAATCATTCCGAATTTGAACCACACTATGGGTTGTATTGGCTTTGAGTTCAGCTGCAGATTGTGCTTAGTTTTTTTTTTTTTTTTTATTTTACAATGAATAAAATAGTTTGTCAGGTATTTCGCAATAAGTTATTAAGCTATGGATATGAAAGTGCTAAGTACAAATTCATTAAAATCTATAAAATTTACCAAAAAAAATGTCTACTCCCCATAAAAGACAACTCCTCTTTACGGGGATATACGAGTTTTTATGAAAGTGCAAGAGAGAAATTATTTTTGGTATGTAGAACAGTGGCCGCCACAAAGAGAACACAAAGTATGTCAAAGTAAACGTAATGTTACTCTTGACGGCAATGTCGTCAAGATCACTGATCTAGAATGAATTCATAATAATAAAATAAAATTTTTACTCACTTTTTTCTAGTTGTTGCATTAAAGGCAACTCAATTTGTTTCAGACCATGGAAATTTTCTACGCTGCTATTGTAATCAGCAACACCGGGTATATTTCCCAATGCTAAAAAGGCTTCACCTCCAAAATCATTAGCCGTAATGACATCATGATCCATCACGGTAAAACACACCATAGCACCTTCAGTTAGACATTGTTCCAATGTCACCGAAAACTCAAAGCACTCATCAAATATGGGATGTAAAGTTTTCTAGGAAAAGAACAACGATCGGAAACAATTAATTACTACGAGTATAATCATAAATTGTTTCAAATTAAGAGTATGTTGATGAATATATATTTTTCAAAAAAAAAAACAAACAAACATAAATATACATACATATATCTTTTTCTTACCTTATGCACATTTGTTTGTTGTTCCATACAATGGCTGAAAATTCTTCTGGGCAGCAGTTCAATTATAACGAAGGGATCGCTGAAACCATTAGGATCCAAGGGCACAATATCACGGGCATGTAATACTTCTACGCATAAAGAGTCATGATTGAAATATGCTCTCACCGTTAGCGAACCATATGGACCGGGTAAAGTTGCCACAAGTTGTTCTCTCAAACGATTCATATAGAACATATCTATCAGACGCGTAGTTTCGGTTTTATGAAATTGCAAACGTTGCTCCACCATCCAGAAGTCATCGGAATGTAAACATTCTAAAGCCAAGCCCTGACCCTCCGCATGAAAGAAATCCACCAATAATTGCAGGGCTTCATACAAACGCTTATGAAAATTCGAAGGCTTTTCGGCGTCATCTCCTGTTTCCATTTGACTGGTCATTTCACCCAGAACTGTTTTCCAGACAAAACGCAAAGCGCGATTAAAGTTTTTAGGCAGAAGAGCACTGTTCAAGGCGCCCAAGTGCGAGTTGAGATACTCCAACAGAGGTACAGTGGCCTGATTAGCTGGCAACGAGTCCGGTGACCAGGCTAAATGAAAAACTGCTTTCTGCAAGGAGGTCTGCATAAGAGGTGCCAACTTCGAAAGTATACGTTCACAACGATTTTCCATATGAGCTAAACTACTTTCCAATAAATTGTCCGCCGCCTCTTCCAACAGATTATCATCGGAACGAAAATCCGCCAAAGTAAAACGCACATATTCCAAATTATTCACTGTAACACACATGTCGTCAGAGCAGCGAAATGGTCCTTGTGTTTCATAGTAACCACTGTCTGCCAGAGCGGTGTGTATCAAATCACAATAGTGCATTGCTGTTGCACATACCACATCTATAAGCTGTGATTCCAATATCACAGCCGTGTCTTCATCAGGCCAACTTATGATTTTCCAAAACTCTTTTATATTTACTAATGTCGACGCCGTATCCACCGACGAAGAACTATAACGTACTACTCTTTCGCCTTCGCATATCGCATCCAAACGTATAGCTGCTCGTATACGCTGCAAAGCCTTGGCTTTACTTATCATCATCCATCTCTCGAACACCGGTATAAACCATTCGTGACATCTACCTAACGCCAAAGGTTTCTCTGGTGGTTGCGGCTGAGCAGAAAGAAATCTTTTTAATTGACAGAATTCTTGTAAAGACAAAAATAATTCAAATGGTTTTATATCCAGCGAATCGGCTTCACCCTCCAGTACTGTATAATGTGAGAGATTGAGACGAACGCCAGGCACCTGGCCCGCTTCCATGCGGTGATACACTTCATCACCAATCATGGCATCAAATTGTTTATACACTATGCTAAAGTATTGAATACCATTCGTGCTGAAAAGAAAAAGAGCCCAGAAGGAATGGAATTTATGAATAAGACTTGTAGGGAACTGTGTAGACAAACTAAATTGAAAATATAATTAATATTTCGTCCAAGGAAAATGAGAAAAATATTAAAAGTGACACATTCAGCAAGAATTCCAAGAAAAAATACGAACAAATTTAAAGCCTAAAGCATTAAACACATTGAAGCCAGCAGACAACCGACTTCAATATGTCAAATATAAAATACATGCATTTAAATGCGAATGTTTATTTAGACAACAGCAAGACGACACGACTGCAAGTTGTTGTCCAAGCTGATTTTTTTGCCGCACTCGAATTAAACTAATTTCTATTTTTGTTGACTACAGAATAAAAACAGTGTGACCAAGGTATAAAAAAAAATGTAATAAAAAATTTTGCTCTTGGAAATATTTTATTTTCTAATAAAAATAAAAGAACAAAATTTATATGGCCTTTTAAATAAATTACTAAATTTATTTGTTCTACTGTTAAATATGTGCATATTTATCCTCAAAATAAGAATGCCTAATTTTATAAAAGAACTAGTTAAGCGCCAAACAAACTACACAAACAGCTTAACCAACTTGCAAAAACATTTGTACAAACGTTAAGCGTTGTTAAAGCACGTGCTTACTTGTTTGTACACATATTTGCACGATTTTTGCGCAAACATCTTGAATGTTTGTGTTGTCTAACGCAAAATTTTTCATTTCAAAGAAAATTTTGCACTATGAAGTGATGGCAGAAGAAGCACACTAAATGAATCATGAAAAGGTTTTCTTGTTAGAATTTTTAGTCTTGTATTAAAGTTTACCTTCTTTGTACAAATTGAAAAAACAAACAAAGATTATAGAAATTGAATATCAAGAAATAGAGGCTAAAACAAATTATAAAATGATTTATGTGATGTAAGCTTCATATGGCGAGAAAACTGCCGTAGCATAATCGCCGTGTACTCTCATTGAAAAAAATTGATTAATTTGTGTTGGTCTTTGTATCGTTTGAGCAAACAGAAAGCGTGTGTTTGCCGAAAGGTTTGCATAGTTTATTTGTCTCTTTAGATATATACCAGTTACTTCATTTATGAGTAGTTTTAATTGGATATCTTCGACGAACAATTTTATAATTTATATACATACATTTTCCTTTCTTGAGACGAATTATTTTTGTCGAAATTTTGAAAAATTCGATATAAATTTTCAATTCTTTAATATTGTTCCCATTATAGATTAAAATATTATATTTTCAACTTTTAATACCCGCCTAATCTGAATTAAACGTAGCAAAATACATTTTTATTTGTTTTCTTTTTAGGTTTTAAGGCCTTTTTCTAGAGAGAGCTTTTTTCATGAAGGATTGATATAAACAGAACTCGTTCTGTAAAACAATGGAATTTTGTAAAGCTAAAAATTCTATGGTGGCCACACTGAAGTATACTTTAATTCAAATGAATTTATGTTGCTGCCGTGTTCAATTGTCGGTTGCAGCATTTGCTGTCGTGAAGTCTGCTATGTTCTATGTATTTAAAGCATTAACGACTTCACAACAGCAAATGCTGCAACCGGCAATTGTAGTCGTGTAGGGTACTACTGAATTATTTTGAACACGGCAGCAACATAAATTCATATTCAAAAAATTATATTTCAGTGTGACCATCTAAGAGTTTTTAGCTTCACAAAATTTGTTGATTTACAGAACAAGATCTGTTTATATCAAACTTTCATGAATAAGTTCTTCTGTCTAACAAATAAAATCTTAAAAAGATAAAAAGAGTAACTTAACTTTAAAAAATTTTCATACCAGATTGTGAAATTGATTTACATCAGCACCTGCACTGTCGGCTTTATCCGACAACTTCACGGGCTGAATTATTTACGGTTTACAGCACCCCCATATGACTTCCTAAGCTAACACAGGTCACAACTTTTTGCCATAAGTTTGTAGCCACATAGACAAACCAATTGCTTAAGAGTTCGGGTCTTCTAATCCCTCCTGTATGGAATTCCGTTACAGTCAATAGAAGACAAGGCTTAATGATTTAGTAGGCCGAAGTCCATTAAGAGCTTCAGCCCTTAACGAACTCACCGGTCTAATCATCATTCCTGGTCCCTTACAGTACAAGACAATAGCACCTTGGGGGTTTGTTAGCCACCGAAAACCAGCATGCACCAAAGTTATCACGGAAATTAATTCGCCTTAGTGTGATTTTAGATTGAAACCACAGCCAGAACGTTTCAACCAAGGCAGGCACCTTCAACCATGATCAGCACCGAGAGATCTGCAAGACAGAGTCCCCCGGGCGCTTTCGCAGAATGCTCTGATTTGACATACGCGAAGGCAAAACCTGTTCTCCGGGGGAGGTGTCTATTAGACAACTGTGAAAATGATTTACATCAGTGCCTGCCTTGACGGCCTAACCTGATGATGGATCGATTCTACGAAGTGAATTTTTCACGATTCACCACCGCCCCCGTGTGGCTTGCTAGGCTCACACAGGCAGCAATTCTTGTCATATGATTGCGGTCATATGAACAACTTCTTGTTGAGAAGTTCGGGCCTTCTAATCCCTCATGTATTCAATTTCCCAGCAATCAATGGAGGACAAGGCTTATGAGTTGGTGGGCCGAAGCCCATTAAGAGCATCAGCCCTTAAACCAACTCACCCGTCAATCATCACCACTGGTTCCTTACAGTACACGTGTCCGTTGTATAGGCAACAGATCCTCGGGAGATTGTTAGCCCTCGAAAAAAGCCATCACCAAACAATTATCAAGGATACTAACACTCCCTTCCTGCGTTTTAGGTTTCAACCACAGGCAGAACGTTTCAACCAAAACAGGCACCTTCAACAATGATCAGCACCGAGAGATCTGCAAGACCGAGTCCCCCTTGCGCTTTTGCTGATCCCCGTTCTACCAATTTTTACCTTTGATAAGGGTTTCGGAAGTCCAAAATACAACATAAGTCAAGCGGTTTCCTTAAGTTTTATTTGCTACGAGTACAATAAACGAGGGATTCTTTCTCCTCTTTAGTTGAGAAACAGAATGCCCTGGTTTGACATACGCGAAGGCAAAACCTGTTCTCCGGGGGAAGTGTCTATTAGACAGAAACATTTCAGGGTCACATTGATCCCGTGCTACCAACTATCTCTTTGTGGGGTTTTCTCGAAAATCCACCGCAACCTAAGCACGCTGGGACTTTCTAAAGTTTTAATTACTACAATAAATAAGAGGCTCTTACGCCTCTATAACAAAAAAAACAGAGTGCCGAGATTTGGAATACACCAACCATAATATATGACATTATTATTAGTCTGGTCACGTTAATTTCATTAAAAAAAATATCGGAACGTTGTTAAGAAAATTACTTTCCCCCGGGGCAAAATATAATTCAACATCTGAAAACTAACATTCGAAAAGAGTTATTGGTGAAATGCGGCCGCGAATGCTGCCAAAAATTTGTGAAAATTGCTGTGGAACATTATTTAAAGTCTAATGCCATAAACTATTCAATCCAATAAAGCCGCTTTCATTGATGTATTCTTTATTAAAAATAAGCATTCGTTACAACTACTAGACTGCCAGCTGCTGTTTGGGAACCCCTCACAAATTCCAACATAAATAAAAGTATCGCTAACATTATCTGAACTTCACTACACACCGTTCGATTTACCAAAATATGAAAAATTTTAGAGAACACTATTAAAAAAATTAAGGAAACAACTTGCGAACATTCACCAAACAGACGAAACTTTTTTATGTTTTACATAATTTATGGACAATTCAAGCAAACTGACGCTTTCAAAATTTAGGATTAATAGATTAAATGACAAATATGTTAAGCAGAAGAACAACAATACCAACAAGACATCGTCTTCATCACCATTGATGTCGCGATGTCGACCATAAATATTACAGAAACTTTAAAAAAAAATAATATACCAAATTAGATCCTGCAGCGCTTACGCAAGACTTAATGACTTTTCGTTGAAAAATATAATTTCTTGAAGAATTATTAGCGGCATCGATTTATTTCCTAACAACACAGAAAAGGAAATCTTTGTTACAAGATTTGATGTTTACGAGTAGATTGATTAACAAAGTTTTAACTAAAAATTAACCCCCCTCCATTAACGCTTAGCGAATAAAACCACATTATTTTGTAAGAATTTATTATCCCTGTCGTAATAAACAAATTATTGGTGTTTATGTGAATGATAATTATTAATGGCTTTGAGCTCATCATCATAATGACGAAAATCAAATAAAAAATAATTTGTTTGAAAAAATTTCTTAAGGACTTTCCCGGAAAGTCTTTGAGGCAAAAAGTTTTTAGCAAATTTGTTTTTCAGCAACATGCACGTGTCTATTAAAACTAACAGCCAGTTCGCCGATGTCGAAAGGATAAGTTCATTCGCATTCTAGGCAAAAGAAAATTGATTTGGGTGTTTTCTAATTTTATTCTATACGAACGATGTGTGCGAGAGCTTGCGAACGAATAATAGTGACAGAGACAAACCCAAATTGATTCGAATGTGAGTGACTAGCTTTCTTTCACATACATTTTCATTCGATATCGTCGAACAGGCTGTAAAATTAAATTGAATTTCTTTATTATTACTATCACTATTATAACTTAAAAAACTTGAATTGTTATGACCGCCTCTTATAAAAATGTTGGATATTTATATTTTTGGTCATAACCCCCCAAAACCATTTTCCTTTCCAGACATTGAGGTAACGAACATTTTAGCCTGGTTAAACAACGTCAACTGCAAGTAATAAAAACAAGAGTAGTGTTTTGTCTTTCGTTCCGTACACACGTGTTTTTCATTGTCGTCCGTGTTTTCTATACCTACACATATGTTTATTATTAATTTGTAATAAGCGAAATTTTACCATAATAGGTAGAGTTTTGCATCATGTGTGCACGTGTTTTTTTATTATATTGTTTTTTTACTGTCATTTGTTTTTTCTCTATTTGTTATTATTAAATTCTGCTTTATGTTTCTGCTTTATGTTTCTCCTATGAATTAATTTTTTTTGATCTGAGCAGTGTCGAAGGTATATACACTGGGCACTGATCAGTTTTAACTAATTTAATTTCAACATTTTAAATGCTGTGATAATATTTGTTTTGGTCGTTCCGTATGTTAAGTTAACAAACATTACTCCCCCTTTCCTCCTTCTCATACTCTGTTGTTCTAGTTCCAGTACAATGCACTGCATATGTAGGAGCCATCCCCTGAGTACTGGTCCAAGATAAAAAAAAAGCTTAATATATCACAGGAAGGCTAATATTGTTTTGTAAATTTATATTATCGGCCATGTCACAGAGCTTAATTCCGTACGGAAATGGAATTGACATATTTTTTTACTTCTTCAAAAAACGAAAAACTAAAAGACTTTTTGGAATGAAATCATTTCTAAATGCAAGAATGAAACTTGTATTATCTTATAGAATTGATTTCATTCCGAAAAGTCTTTTAGTTTTTCGTTTTATGAAGAATTAAAAAACCGATTCAATTCCATTTCCGAACGGAAGTGAATTCTGTGACATGTTGTTATTTTAAGTCAAACCTAGTAATAACTGGTTTTAGCACCCAAAACGTAACCTGCAGCCGTATTCTGTAACTCGCTAAAGCTAAATATCCATCGCTAAAAATTTTTAAAGATGATTTAGCGATTTTTGGCCACAAATACAATTCTGGGGACTAATTCTGTCATTCGTGATCGAAATTACAATCGAGTAGAAAATAATTTCGATATCGTGTAAATTTCTAATGATATGACTCGTTACGTAACGAGTCGCGTTATCACTTCAGTGTTGCAAAATACTGACAAAATGTGTTTTATAACACTGCCGAAAATTGTATGTATTCGCATACTTTGTATACATCTTGTACATTAAAAAATAAATGAACACACATACATACGTTCACAATAATAATTCATTTAAATCAGTCATGTATGCGTGTTTGGACATTAAAAAGTAAGTAAATAGAAATAACAATTCAATAAATATGTATGTAAAAAACAACCATTTAACTATGTATATATGCATTTCTAAAAAAAAAAACAAAAATAAATTCTTGAATATAATAACATGTGACTTCAAATATAAGTTTCTGTGTTCTTAGCAATACTCATCTTTATATACATATTTTTATGAATTGAAAAAAAACCTTAAGAACCAAAAATTCTCAATTTAATTTAATTACTATTGCTATTCAAAACAAATTTATAATTTTCATTTCTTTTGTGTTTTTCTGTTTGGCTGGTTTTCGATAGTACTTTTGCTTACGAGTAAAAAGTAGCACGGTTGCATTCGAATGGTTACTCGCTATCGAATGCCATCATTAGCAATTTCGAAATCTTTTACTCGATATCGAATGAGATAATGCCAAAAGTGTAAAAATTCGTACATTCGAGTAAAAACTCGCTCGTAAGCGAATGACAGAATTAGCCCCCTGTAACGCGCATAGCTAAATTTGGCAATGACATAAAAATTGAATTCGCCGCAATTTTAGCGATTAGTGGTATCGCTAAAATGCCAAATAAGTAGTTGTCGTTGTCTAAAACGCTAAAATATTAGCAACGGAAATTTTTAAGTGCTAAAATGTGAGTAAATTACAAATGTTTTCTTTTGTTTATTGTTTCTTGTTAAAAAAAAAAAATATTATTATAGTATAATGGAAGAAACAACAAAAAGAATTACAAAGGAGAAAAAATATATGCTTATTCAGTATTTGGAGGAGCACCAAGAATTTGCTCATGACAGGTAAAAAATTAATATCAACTTAAAGTGAAGCATAACACAAAAATTCTTTTTTTTTAAGATTTATGAATTCCACAAATGGTTCCTATTCACAATTAGCTTATTGCATTCACTAATTGCACTTAATGAATTCACTATATTACGATGCCGATAAAAACTGCTCATTTTCAGTTTTTTAAATATTTATTATTATAAAAAAAAGAAAAAATTTTCTAATAGCATGTTCACACGAAGGCTTGTTTTCGAGGTTCGCGGTCCAATCTTGATTGAACCAACATGATTCGCCATACAAAATTTTATGAGCGAACCAACTTGGTTCATTTTGAATCTCGTTGCGAACCAAGCAAAACCTACTGTCATCTCCAAATTTGATAATAAATTATCGCTAGTTTATCTGAACTAGCTGCAAAAAAAATCCAAACAAAGTAAAAACAGATAATTAATGCGTGTAAAATCAAAATAAACACATTGAAAATGTAAAAATTTGATACTTACATAAAGATTTAAATAAAAATTGAAAAAAGAATTAGTGAAACGTTTGCACAAAATATGTAAACATCAGTGGGAAGCAAAAAACAACCGTCTGAATACCTAAGTAGTTTCGCAATAGTGGTTCAGAGAGCGAACCAAGTGTTTCATATTACCGTCTGAGCATGGTATAAACCTTATGAACGTTTTTATGTTTACTTAAAATGCAAATAAACAAATACTTTTTTGTGATGCCATATTTTGAACGTTTCCCCATAAATTCCACATTTGGTTGTATCGTAAAAAAATTCCAACCCATAATTTATCGACTTCTGTTTAAGTAATATTTGTTAAGTAATATTTGTTAAGTAATATTTGTCAAAAACAAAATTAATTTTGAATAGATCTTTCACAATAACTATTTAAAATCGAAATTTCAAAACCTATTTTAAAAAGTTATTGAAGAGAAGTTTTAAGAATATTTACGGGAAACACAATATAATGTAAGGTAACACTATAATGAATTGCCAAAAATTATTGTATTATGTTTATCTCTTTTTAACAGAAGTTCATTCAAGTAGAAAGAAAGAAATAGTATACAGTTAGCAAATTAGCTGCGGCGAAAATAAAAAAATTTAGCTAAGCAATTTAGCTTACAGAATACAGATTTAGCGACATCGCTAAAATATTTGCCCTAAATATTTTTTTTAGCATTTTATCGATCGAGTTTTATCTTTAGCTAAGCGAGTTACAGAATACGGCTGCTGGTAGCACTAGGAGCATACTTCGTATATTTTATTATTAAGGACGTGTGTGAAACGGTGGCAAAGTACTCTCGTAAGTAAAATTTTGACATTTCTGAAGTGAATAAAATTTTACTAGCCCTAAGGGCTAATATAAATTTTGACAATAGGATAGAAATATTTGAAATGTTGGAATTTGATTGGAATAAATTATAATTGAAAATTTTGTAAGTAAAAGTATAAAAATCAAATAATACTAAATTGAAAAATGGCTCTATTATAGCTATTTCTTAATTTATTCATTTGTATTGATTTTTTTATTAGTTTTGTTAAACATTTTTTTCTTTATTGCCAAAATTTTATGTTGTCAAATATAATATTTTTTCACACAGCTAAAACATGAAATTTGTTTACCACAGACAAACTATTTTTCATCATAGTACTTTGCTACCGTTTCACACACGTTCTAAATGATATATTTTGGGTTTTTTGAGTCTAAAGCGGCCCATACACGTTTCAATTTAATTGGAAATTGAGTCTTTCAACTGAATTGATTATTGCCCACACACTTCATAAACTGAATTGAAAGATTTTCTTTCAACTATTAAATTCAAGGAAATTATAGACAATTTTAAGAAAATATAATATTCGCTTTGCAAAAACACCACAAATATAAATTTTGAGACCAGATCAGGAGACTCGAACACACACAACACAATCGAATTGAAGGACTTGCTAGTCAACTTGAAAAAATCAAAACATTTTAATTTTTCTTCAACCAACTCGACAACTGCCAAACTAATCAACTGACAAAGGCATACACGCTTTGATTTGGACAACAACCGACTCAGTTGTCAACTGAGTTGAAACGTGTATGAGGTGCTTAAAGTATAAATGCGAGTATAATAAAAACCAAATAATATTGAAAAATTTAATGACATATTTTATTTAAAATATAAATATTTATTTATTCATCAATAACTTATCTCCTTTATAGCAATCCACCTCAGATATAATACACTTATGCCAGCGTTTTTTTTTTAAACCTCAAAACACGTCTGAAACGCGCTTTATGGTATCGCCAACAGCTCCTGTTTCGATCTTTTTTATCTCCTTCATCGTAGCAAAACGCTTTCCTTCCATCGGTGTCTTCAATTTTGGGTAGAGAAAAAAGTTAGCGGGGGCCAAGTCAGATGAACACGGTAGTTGAGTCATGATAACGTTTTTGTTTTTTTGCAAAAAACCCACGCACAAGCATCAATGTGTGAGCTGGTGCAAAAACATGATTTATCCCATGCTTTTTTCGGCCACTTGTCTTGGGCTTTGGTTTCAATGTAGTATCCATTGACCCATGATTCATCAACAGTTATGACCTTTTTGAGGAAATCTAGATCGTCGTTGGCGATGTTCAACAGCTCCTGAGCGATGTCCATGTGACGTGCTCCAAATATAGCACGTTTCATGTTTTCAACAACCGTAAAAATTGCCAACATCATGAGCAACCTCTCTGATAGTGATTCGACTATTATCCAAAATCATTTCCTTCACGCCTCGAATAGTTAACAAATCGAAGAGCACAGCAAAACACGACTAACCTATTTATCTGTCAAGAACAAACTGACAATACAAAATTGCTGGTATTGCCAACAGACATAAGTATGTACCAATATAACAGGAAAAAATACGATGCTCGAACATACTCGAACATACGTATTTTGCTACTTTTTCATTAAATATTCTTCGTCTGTTTTTATTTTTCTTGACAACCATTCACAACGAATATAAAATAATAATACAAATTTGTTCGTGCTTGATATATTTCACTAGACGCTATCAAGCACGTGCCCGAAAATCAAAAATGTTTGATTTTCCATCAAGCATCGTCGGTGTCACTAATACCCGCTAATTTTCACACCTACTATTACCATGCTTGTTAAACATATTTACCACTTTATACGAAACATTTGGAAGTTTGACATAGCGCCATCTGTTAAATACTTATCCAATCCCGTCAATAGATGTCGCCATTTGTTAGAATCGTTTGGAGTTTTTTTTTTTTTTTTTTTTTTTTAAACATTTTTTTATTTATTGAATCTTCAAAATGAACTAACAATAAGTATTCAAATCTTAATACTAAATTTAAAATTAAAAAATTTGATTCTTAAGTCCGGCCAATGCTAGACAAAAAGTTTTATTATGCGGGAGCTAATTCATATTAAACAAATCTGATGGCGCCAACGGTATCCCTTCTTCTTAGCCAAGTGTGGCCGCCAAAATTAAGTATATTGCGCGCAAGAGGGTTTGGATGAAGTTCCAGTTTACTGACATACCTTGTCGCGTACTTAGAAAACTCCTCTTTTACCAGCGGAACACTCAGATCTTTATGAATTCGTGAATTTTTTACGTACCATGGAGCTGCAGTAATCGTTCGAAGAATTTGGTTTTGTCGCCTTTGGATTTTTTCAATGTTTGACGCTGAGGCGGTGCCCCATAACTGAATTCCGTAGCACCATATAGGCTTTAGTATTGAGTTGTATAACAAAAGTTTGCAATCTAAGTTCAGTGTCGAATTTCTGCCCATTAGCCAATTTAGCTGCGCTGCTTTTAGTTTTAACTGAGTGACCTTTGCTTCAATGTGAGACTTCCATGTTAGCCTACGGTCCAGGTGAATACCAAGGTACTTGACTTCGTTGTGCTGCGGAATAGGTGAGTTGTTAATTTGGATAGGCGTACATGTTTGCCTACACAGTGTGAATGTAACATGAGTACATTTCTGTTCATTAACTTTGATTTTCCAAAGTTTTAGCCATTTCTCTAATATTGAAGTATATTCCTGTAAATTTCGTGATGCTAAATGGTGGTTTTCATGAACACTCAAAAACGCTGTGTCATCTGCAAAGGTAGAAGTGTGGATTCCAGATGTCGTTGGCATGTCAGAGGCGTAAATCAAATATAAAGTAGGCCCCAGTATGCTGCCTTGGGGAACTCCTGCCTCGATTGGCTGAGTTGGGCTAATAAAGTCGCCTTCTCTGTAACAAACTTCCGCCCACATAAGTAGCTTTCCAGAAGCTTGTGTGTATTTGCAGGCAAATTTAGCTTTATTTTGTGCATCAAGCCGTCGTGCCACACTTTATCAAACGCTTGAGAAATATCAATGAAAAGAGCTGAGCAGTACTTCTTCGCCTCAAAGGTTTGTCTTATGACATTGACTAGTCTGTGCGTTTGTTCTATGGTGCTATGTTTAGCCCGAAAGCCAAATTGATGATCAGGGATGCATCCCACATTGTTCAATATTGGACTCAACTTCGCCATTAACAATTTTTCGAATAGTTTTGAAATTGTTGGTAAAAGACTTATTGGTCTATATGACTCTACCTTAGTTAGATCCTTCCCTGGCTTGGGTATCATAGTAATCATTGAGACCTTCCACTCTGCAGGGTAATACTCAAGGCGTAAAATGGCGTTAAAAATAAAAAGTAGAACCCTTCTAGCTACACGAGGTAACTGTTCAAGCATTTTACCAGTATTTTGATCAATGCCTGGAGCTTTCCTGGGGTTTGTATTACCGATAACGTTTTCGACATCTTGAAAATTAAATCTCAAAGACACAGGAGGTCTAACAACATATGGTGGTAATTCCGCTGTATTATTCTCTGAATCATTTGTGATAAAAACGTTTCGCAAATGATCGACATACAACATTCCCTTTTCAGAATCGCTTCTTGCCCAGTCGCCAGTTGAATTTCGCAAAGGTGGCTTACCTATTACGGGTCTTTTTAAGGCTTTCCAAATATGTTTTAAGGGAAGCCATTCTATGGACTTCAAGCAGTTTTCTTAGCTGAGTTATGCATTCCCGTAGCCTAGTTTTAAGCTGGGGCGACCTGCGAAGTTGCCACTCTCTTCTGACTCTTCTTTTTTCTGACAGAAGTTGCTCAATTTCAGATGAATAAGTTCTATTGCTCTCATTTCTAGGTCTTAAATGACTAGTGGTAGCATGCTGTACGGCCAGTTTGAGGTTTTCAGAAAAATTGTTAATTGACACATCAATATCCTCAGGCGTTCTCAAGGCGATATTTTCAGTACAATGTGTGCTCAAAAATTTTTTGTACTTTAACCAATTAACTCTATTGACAGTCAACGGTGAGCCAATCTCTTGGGGGAACGAAACAGAGATTATAGTGGGAGAGTGATCTGATGACAAATCTAATGAAGGCTCCACTTGCATCCACTCTAAAGGAAAATTTTTCGCAACTCCAAAATCTATAACGTCTGGGATCTTTCGTCGGTCTGTCGGCCAATAAGTGGGGTGTCCGCTTGAAACCACATCCAAGCCCATTTTGGAAACGGTGTCAAAAAGCACACGGCCTTTCGAGGTAATTAAGCGTGATCCCCAAAAAGTGTGTTTAGCGTTATAGTCGCCAGCCGCTAAAAATCGAGGCCCAAGTGATTTGAAAAAATTTGAATATTGGCTTTCTGTTATTGAAAATCGGGGCGGTGAGTAAATCGAGGATATAACGATTTTTTCATGAAAATAATCAAGGCATATATTTGTAGCTTGGAGATATTCCTCACGTGTCTCGTTCATTAGTTAGTGCTTAATTCTGGTCTTTATCAAAATTGCCGAACCGCCGCAAGATCTTCCACGGGGATCTTTTGTGTCATATAGTGTGTAGCCATTAATTTTGAAAAAACTGTTGGTTGTCAAATGAGTTTCAGCAATCAACATTATATCGATTTGCTTTTCCATAAGGAAGTGCTCAAGTTCATTTTTGTGATGGCGGATGCCGTTTGCGTTCCAGAAACATATTTTTAACCAATTCATTTGTTTAAAATTGCCTGCAAAATAGTGGATTGCATTTTTAGCATTTCCTGCATCATGTTTGTCATAGAAACGGTAAAAGTGTTTATGGACTGAACAAGAGTCTGCAGAGTTGCCTCAAGATTGCTAAAATTTGGATCGGATTTTGGAGGCTTGGGCTCCTGATCCAAGTTTGGTTTATCAGATTTTACCACATTTGCATAAGAAATTTGTTTGGGGTTTTGCAAGTTTACATGGCTGGTTGACTGGCGTACCTGGGGAAAATTGTTTGTAGAAGTGGTGTTTGACTGCTGGGGTGGCATATTTGAAATTGGTGACCTATTTGTCATTGACCTCTTGAAGTGAGTGTAGACAGGGCAACCCCTGTAGTTTGCAGTATGGTTACCTCCACAGTTACTGCATTTCTTAACGCTCGCGTCAGTCTTAGGTTTTTTGCACAGTGATGTACCGTGAAGTTCACCACACACAACGCAAACTGCGGGCAGCTTACAATAGGCCTTAGTATGGCCAAATTCTTGGCAGTTTAGGCATTGAACGGGCCCTAAACGCTTATGAGGCTCCTCAACGGTAACCTTGCGATGCAAAAGATACTTGAGGTTATAAATGGGATGCACTTCATTCTTTTTTAAGGCAACATCTCTAGGTTCCAATTCAACCCTAAACATGGGTTGAGGAATTTTTTCACGGTTTCTAATATTAACCACATTTTTAATTTTGAAGCCATTGTCTTCTAGTCCGGTTTTGACCTCATTCGTGTCAACAAAAGGTTCAATCCCTTTTATAACGACCTGAATACCTTTGGCACTTTTAAGCTGATATGTGTAAAATGATCGCTTCTCCTTCTCTAGAACGTCAGACAGCTTTCGGTATTCATTTTCACTGTTTACCTGGATTTTCGTTTCATTGATGCCGCCGTGCTTAACCGATGTTACGTTAAAAGTATCTTTGCCGATTGCCGCAATAAGTTGTTTTACCAGCTCACTAGAGGTAGGTTCTCGCAAATATATTGGTGGCGGCTTAAAGGTTTTTTTAGAAATTGTTGGCTCATCTGTTTGCAGTATAGCAAACCTATTGCTATCGGTTGCCGAAGTCCTATTATCATCTTTAGAATATTTCGGTTGAGATGATATTTGAGCTGATTTGGGGCTTCGCTGCCTTTTAACCACGGTTATGTACCTGTCCATGCCTACTTGGATTTTTACCTTATCATCAACAATTAAACTGGAAGATGTTTTGTCTTCAGTTGTAACAACAATATTTGGCGAACACGATCGCGGGCGTTTCCTATCTCTTAGAGACAGGAAATTTTCCAATGATTTTTTCACCGATTCCTCTTCAGAAATCCAAAGGTTTTTTCTACCGGAGCTAAGCTCTTTTTCAGAATTACATCTGATAGGTACACTCATGCAATTAATTGTTTCTATTTTTTATTTACAATTTTAAATCGTATTTAGAAAAATGTCACAAAGTTTTTTTTTAAACAAAAGCACTCTGTTCACCTATTACGGTTTTTACTTAATCCCGTTTTATTTTTTTTTTTTTACTTGCGATCAAAAAACAAACACGTCCGTTCACTATCGAAGCTAAACAACGACTTCTCGTTTGGAGTTAACAGATAATTGTGGCCGTCAAATAATAGACAAATAACTAGCAATAAAACAATATTGCGATAGTAAATTGAGATCTTAGTTATCCTATCTTTCAAGCTGGATCAAACTGCACACGGTGTACAAATTTGATTAAAATCGGTGCAGTAGTACATCGCGGAGAAACAACGGGACACGTAATTTATATACATATATTAAAGATTGGTGAGAGAGTTTAAATGTTTATTTGGTAAGTAAATTTATGAGTCCTCCATCAACTACCTCTTTTAATTTTTCTTCCCTAACTTTTTGATTTACAACATAAGCATGCTCTGATGGTTCGTGTATGCCACAGAGCACTTTGCCATTAACAACTTCTCATCGTCTTTAATTGTGGGTACAAAAAACGACAATCACACCATTATTTCATTCAAACACCACAAATGGCTCGGAAATTTCATTTTTCGCAATGTTGTTGTTATATTCTTTATAGTCAAACAGGCTATGCAAAGTACCTAAATCTTGCTTCGGTGCAAGATAAGCTTTTGGAGCATTGAACCAAGCTTTATAATAAATTTTAACTAGAAATAGCACGCATTTTTTCATTGATGACGAAAAATAAAAATTTTTAAGCAATACGAGTAGATAGCCTTTGCCATCCACCTAGCGTGATGAATGACTCATGAAGCTCTAAGACCCACAACGTTGCCATCTAGGGATCCAACAAATATGATGACCAACTGCAACCAACTGTAATCATCTCTGGGGTGGCTCTCAGTAGTAATATTTACTGTGTCAGCAGTAATATTTACTGTGTCGTATTTTTCTTTGTCTGTCTTGGGCCACGCAGTGAGGAATCTCTTGAAGATGTCTGGAAGAAGTTTAGCGGTTGATCCCATTTCAGTGTCCACTACGTCTCTTAACAGAACTTCCAAGCTATGATGACCGCAAGCTAATTATAGCATCCTAACATTTACACCAACATTACGCATGCTCCTTTGATTCTTCCCGTGTTGAATACTGTAGTGTCGAAGCACATCACCTTGACGGTGCTTGGAAGACCCCATTTATGTATTCATTCACATACGGCTACGGCGTACTGCTCTCCAGAGCTGTTTGCTACTACAGGAACTTCCTGCAGCTATTTCTTTTCGCCATATAAAATAGCAATTGTTCATTTTTTAAAACACCTGATAAAAGTTTACCGTCCCATCCCGGGGAAAACCCCGGGATCTTTTTCAGGGATGATTACAGTATCTAAAGTTTTTTAGCACAGTGTTCTCTACACATTTTCCTTCTACAACGTAATAAAGTTTTCGAGACTTTGTAATCAAGAGGGTCAAGCTTTAGAGATTCTAGACAAGCATTCTCTTTTGCATACATTCCGACTTTTCTTAACAAAATAAATTACTTGTTTCATGTGTTTGAGGGGTGGTATTAGAACATTTTTCGTTTCAAATTCTCAATAATTTATTTAATATATTTGAAAAAATGTTATAGTTCTAATATTCCTATATGTTGTGAAGAAAACAAAAGTCCAGTATAATGGTATATACCTAGGCTCGGTTAGGTTGTACAGCCTGCCAGTTTCAGAAAACTAGCCCATTTTCTTGGTCACAGTCCACGACTGTACCCCAGTACTCATAAAAGCTCCAGGCTTAAAAATCTCTCTACCTCACGTAGAGATATCCGGTGAACCAAACTGGTGATCCTATACACACTCTTAAGCGCATCTACTATCAGTACAAATTCGGATATTCAGCCCGTATAGCCTATAATTGTAGTATCTCCACGAGTTAGCTGCTGTTATTTTAACTGTAGTTTCAGCCTGCATTACGCTACGCTCTTTACATAGCCTAATACGGATCCTCCTCTGATTCTGGGGATAAAGATGCCAGCACCAACTTCCAAGTCTGACTTGGATTTATCTGTAAAGATCTCAAGCACGTCCTCTTGGCATCCTATTTGAGCTACCAAGGCCATGCTCGGCAGGATTACGTCAAATCTATTATCGGGCGGTAGAGTTTAGATTAAGGCTTAATAGGTTGCCAGCCATTGAAAAGCCAACCTCTTGGGTCCAATTTGGTCCCGTTGTGTTGCCTGGGTATGATATGTATCACAGCAAATCTACATATCGCTGGTTTAGTACCAACCCGAGGATCGGATAAAGGAGGTCAATAGAGTTAAACGGTAGAGCTGGTTAACAGTAATCTATATTCATCGTGAGGTCTATCATCCTTGCCATTATCCCATATGGTCAGCCACTTCTTTCCATGACATCGGCCGGCAACTAATTCATCAACATAATTAGCGCTTTAGTTGACACCAGTCACCATCAAAGCAGACGTACGCATTATCCTCTCTATAACTCTGAAATAGGTGGCTTCCTCTGAAGTCGTCCACCAAACAATCCGTTCATACATACAATTTTTAATTAATTCAATTATCAGTTAATTAAAAATTTGTTTAAGTGTTCACACATACTTAATATTGCTAATTCAATTAACGTTTGACAACAGCTGACAGAAAAGTTGTTTACATTTTGATTTTCTTCTTGTTGACTTTTGATCTTTTGTTTGCATTTGTTTACATTTGAGTTGTCGAATTTGAACAAAATGTGTTCATTGAGTATTATTGCGCTAACTAAACACGATTGCCACAGGGTTGTATATTTAATTTTACTAAATAGAACAATTAACTGTTAATTGACAATTAAGTTAATTAAAATTTTGTATGTGTAATTAAAATCAATTAAGGCGTTAATTATAAAATTTTAATTAAAAGTGTACGTATGAACATCATATTATTGAATTTGTTCTTTTCCTTTGTCTTTTTTTTATACTCTTATATAATTTATGTTTGCCAAAACAATCAAATATAAATAAATAAACATTTGTACTTTATGTTCAGCAACAAGCGAATCTGGCACACAACAATTATGTTTTCCCATATATAGATAAAATAAAAATCTTGTATAATTATAATACTGTATATGCAAAAAAAATTTTATATCTATTAATAAATAATAATAGTAATACATTTTTAAACTTTCATACGGAGTAAAAGAGCTCCACAGATTCATATTAAAACACATATTTGAGTTCATCCTACTTACTTGTCAAACAACGCATGATAATAAGATTGTCCGATTTGTATATCAGCCGTTAATGTTGTCACAAAATGAGCCAATGGGTTGGGAAGATTTTGGGCCTCTTTCAAAATATGTTGTCCCCACGTAACAGAGCCTTTACGCAAAGCATTCACCACTTCACCGCGTACTCCCTTATTGAAGGGACAGACCACTCGAAATGTGCGCATTGAACCCAATAGACCCAGACAGCGTAAAAGGAACTCTAAACGTATCAAAGATGGTGGATTGAGGGCGGGAAAAATGTCACGATGTCGTCGTATTTGATAGAGAGAACGTTCGACAAAACCATTCATGGCCTCGGCCAGCCATTGCTCCAGTTCACGCGTCAAGTTCTCTTGAGTTGCAGCACTCCATTGTTTTTCGACTTCGGTGAGCAGTCGATGTATGAATTTGGGATCTAAGGGAGTGTTGCGATTTAATTTGGCAGCGGCTACAAATCTGGAAACGATTATAGAAAAAAGTTTTGTTTTAATTATTATTTTCGCCAGCAAAATTTCATACACATAGATCAAGCTTTCATGAAAAAAATCGATTTAAAAAGTCTTTAAAAGAGCAACTTAATTTAAAAAAGTTTTTGTTTGCTACGCTTAATTCATGTTAGGCCCGCCTCAAAGTTAAAAATACAATTGAATATATATTTTGTGATCTATTATGTAATGAGAACAGTATTAAAAAATTAAAACTTTACGACAAGACATCGGTGTTTTCAATATGTAGACCAAAAATGGTTTGACTCGAGAAACAGTAATTAATACCATTCTCTTTTATATGCAGATATGCAATTAAAAATACCCGAAAGCTAAATAAAATAAATACGAGTACTACTTATTTTATAAAGTTAAGATTTCTTGTTTTTCGATATAAGTATGTCTGCATGTTTTTAACAATACATTATACTCCGTGTAATTACCCACCGCTTAAATGCCTTTTATATATATATATATATATATATATATATATATATATATATATATATATATATATATATATATATATATATATATATATATATATATATATATATATATATATATATATATATATATATATATATATATATATATATATATATATATATATATATAATTTTTGTGATAATGGAATTGTTTTTCTTTTGCGTTAATTTTTATTTTGATGTATGTTACGACTTTGATTTGATTTAAGTTCGTTTGTATAAATGCCTTGGTAGAGGTACTTAAGCGTCTTCGCATAATTACCTCTATCAGGTAATTAAACGTCTCCGCTTTAATACCATATTCGCTCAATTACCCAACACTTACAGCAACTTGAGTCAGGTAATTAAGCGGGGTTTACTGTACAACAAATAACTTTTTTAATTTATTTACAATAGCATTTTAATTTTGTTGTTTTTTTATGACATGTTCGAAAATAAAATAATTTCAAGAGCTGAATCGATTTACACATTTTTCACATATGTACGGCTAATATTGTTTTTATTTTGTAATCAACAAAAATACAAATTAGTTTAATTCGTCTGCGACAAAACATCAGCACGGATAACAACCTGCAGTCGTGTCGCCGTGCTGTTATCGAAATAAACGTTTGCATTTTATTGCATGTCTTTCATATTTGCCATATTGAAGTCGGTTGTCTGCTGGTCTGATAAACAAAATAACCGAAATTTTCAAGTTTTTCAATAAGTATGTATTTATTTATTCACCAATAACTATCTTCTCCCTTCATAGTAATCCCCCTCTTATGCCAGCGAATTTTCCAATCCTCGAAACACTTCTATAACGCGCTTTTTGGTATCGCCAACAGCTTCTGTTTCGATTTACCTTTTATCTCCTCAATCGTAGCAAAACGCTTTCCTTTCATCGGTGTCTTCAGTTTAGGGAACAGGAAAAAGTCAGCGGGGTGAAGTCCGGCGAACCTTGTGGCCATTGCAGTCAATGAAAACAGTTAGCAAAACCTTCACATTTGCCCGAACTTGAAGTGCATTTTTCGGTATTGGCTCTTCTGGATGCTTCCATTGGGATGATTGGGCTTTGGTTTCAATATCATAACCACGCACCCATGATTCGTCACCAGTTATCACCTTCTTGAGGAAATCTGGATCGTCGTTGACGATATTCAACAGTTTCTGAGCGATGTTCATGCGACGTTGTTTTTGCTTAAAATTTTGCAATTTGAAACGATCTTCGCTGCCGCACGTTTCGTGTCTAAAACATCCGTAAAAATTTCTTGGCATGAGCTGCACGATGTGCTAACATCATCAGCAACCTATCTGATAGTGATTCGACGATTATTCAAATTCATTTCCTTCAGTGCATCAAATCACTTAAAGATTTTGGAAAGCTGGAAAACGTATAGGACTCCACAAAATGTTTTTGACACAGATTCATTGCTATGAGCTAAACCGTTGAATAGCAAAATTGAATTTGAAATTTCTTGGCCCACATGCACTCGTCACACTTGTCTTGAACATGTGTTCTGAGTTGAGCTTATTTCTGTTTAGCTTAATGTGTTTGTGAGAGGCAAATGGACGTGTTTTGCCTATTCGGCAATTTGGCACGCTGTGATATTTTTTTCTCTCCTGAAAATTGTCCTTCGCGAAGTAGGTTTTGCTTTAGTGTACGCCTAACTAAAGTATGCTACTTTCTAGAGTTTTATTTGTTGGGAGCCAATAAAACTTTTATTTTAATCACCTCTGTCATGAATAATTTTTCCCCTAAAATATTTCCCCATTTTCCAAAAGAGCAATCATGACTAATTTTTCCCATAAAATGTGTTCCCATTTTCTGATATGTAATTCAGCGGTGAATGACATGAACAAAAAATGTTCCCATTAAAAATTTTGCCTTATCGTGAATGGATTTTGCAAAGTCATTTTTTCCAATTTTTGTGTAAATTTTTTCATTTTATTTTCTTTGCGAAACTAGAAAAAAAATGTAAGTAGTTGTTATATTTTAATGGATACATAAATTAACTAAAACCTATTTTTAGGTCTAAATCAATAAATAATGTGCAACGTGACATGCTTCTCAGTAGGATACAAAATAACCTGCAATGGGTCGGTTATTATTTATAAATTTTGGAACTCGCTTACAGAAGAACTAAATATTGCTGGTGCTCCTATTAAAAAAGTTCATGAATGGAAAAAGGTATTTTTAAACATGCATAAGAGTATATACATAATTACTTATACAAGTTGCAATACGTGTGGATAGTGGATGCGGTGAAAAGCAGCCGCTAATATAAAAAAAAAACCAACGAGAAACCGGAGGTGGACCATACCGAACCAAAAGCTCGTCAACCAGCGAGCAGTGTATTATGAATTGATAGGAATGAAAGAGTCGGTAGAGGGCTTAGAAAACTACTTCAGCTTTGGTTTACCAAAATACGTTTATGAATGCGAAAAAATTAAACAACATCTTTACGTGCTCTTGATGATGAAATAAGCTCTGAAACACCCAGCTGTTCAAAACTTTCAGCACCATCGCCATTAGACACTACAATAAGAAGAAAGTCCAGTAATAAAAACGCTTCCTCTATTAAAAGAAGAAGAATTGAGCCACAGCAAAAATTAACAACTGCCGAACTTATTGAGAAAGAGTTGAATACCGAGGAAAACTTATGCTCTCTACAATCGTTGAAATGTTCGAGTCAATTTAGAACCACAACAAAGCAGTGGAAGTTATGATGAAAAGGGTATATCGCTTCTAAGAAAAGAGCAATGATTTAAAATCGAAAAACATAAAAGAGTTGGAGCCTCAAAACTCAGTTTTTGAAAAACTTCGCGAAAAAGAAGTTGCAGATAAAATACAAATTTGTGAATATTAAACTTATATTTAATTACTTTATACATCTACTCACTACATATTGATAGCAAAACAAACGTTCCCATGATATTCATGACAGCAAATTTCCCTACTTGGGGAATGAAAATTTTATGGGAATAAAAATTTCACATTTTATTCACGATAGGGGTGAATATTTTTTGCTCTTCTTTTATGTTAAATAATTTAAGCTGCAAAAATTTAATTTATTTAATTTAAACATTTACAAAATATATGGAAAAATTAATAAAAATTGTGAAGTGCCTCAATAAGCAAATTCAATGCCAAATCTTATACATTTTTCACGCAAGAGTAAGAGAACCTCACAGAAAGTTAAATGTACCATTTCCCGACTCAAGCCACCCTTTTCTGATATCCGCCCTCAGAAGCAAGCCAATAGTTGGCTGAATTTCAAATACTTTTTGAAGACGGCATAGAATTTTAAGTATGTCTAAAATAAACAAAATCTCTGCTAAACTCCTGTAATTTTGGATGAATCTAAGAATGGCAAAAATACTAAAAACTTAAAACTATTAATTAAATGACATAAGTGACTTTTAGAGTATTTTATAGCTCCAAGAGGTTATATACGTCACTCTTAAGCACTACCAACAACTTGATATTACCTAATTTATTCCTCTTGCAATATCATTATCCATTCGTCTCTAAACATTTTCTTTTAAATAATTGTTCACGTGTGATTCACGGCAGCATTTTTTACTTCGGGGGAAATTAAAATTTTTACGTGAAAAACAATTTCACATATTACTCAGGACGGGTGAATAACAAATTAGTAAAAAAAAAGAAAAGAACACAATTACTTATGGCAGTCATAGTTTTTCATACAAAAAAAGCACTTAAACTTGGGCATTGCTTTAAACCTTCATCGTGTATATCGGCTCTTATTATCCATTTATCCATTTACAATTAAAAGAATCTTTAAAACATTTTTAAAAGGCAAAAAACGCAACATCACAAACAAATATCATTACCTCATCTAAAGATATCAATTCTACTTGTTGCTAATACTTACTTTGCCACAGCACAATGCAGTTCCGCCAAATCTGCTTGAACCGCCATTTGATGCAGTATGGTTAAGGCTGGTCCCGGCAATTCGCCATTCCATGTCCAGGAGGGTTCATGCGTTGCCACCTCATGCTTCATAAACACCATTTGCAATTGTTCCATATTTTTCACCTCACATGAATTGTCAATGTCCGAAGCAGACGAGCCATCACCAACCTGTCCTTCACGTGTTGACAGCCATAATTTTAAACGTATACGCCCTTGTACTGTACTACGTTGGCTACGTGCTTCCAATTTAAACCAACCCTCCATACCGGTGCTGGGTATATCGGCAATTGGTATATTAACGCAACCAAGAAAATCATCTTGTGAGCCTTGACGTGCTGATTGACAGACCTGTTTAAAGAACCGTCCCAAACCCCGCACACCGCGCACCTCATTCAATCGTGACACAGCATCGAGTACACAACTCTCGTCATCATGGTCCCAAATGTCCAAATGAAATGTATCGGTATGAATGTCATCGATGTCACTTTGGAATATGATTGAAAATAGATTGAGAAGAAAATGGAAAAGAAAACATATTAATATACATACATATATCTCAAATAAACATGTGCATGTGGCTACTTATGTATTGATTTAAGTAAACGCACATCATACCAATGCAACTAAAAGCCTCATAAATAAACAAACGTTTAGTAAATTTTTTAAAGACAATTTCTTTGAATTAATAGTTTGTAGTATTTAATCTCATACTGTATAATTGAGATTATTTATGTATTAACACAGCCTTAAAAGTATGAAAATCACATGCTTTAAATTCACATGCGGTCTTAAAACCAAGTTATCGTGATGTGCATTTGAATGAGTTCAATGACTTCATATTGCCTGGAACTTCCTCAGGATTCTTTCATTCAATATGCATGCAAAAAAAAACTATGATACGAGTATTTTTTATTAATTTTAATTTCACACATATTGACTTCCCAGAGAAAATTTGTTTACCTTGGTACTCAGGAGAAGGCCACTGCATACGCAGTGTATTGTACTGGAACTAGGAAAATAGGTTATGAGGATTAGGAAAGAGGAAGTAGTGTTCGCGGACGCTTGACTTGAATCTCCCAAAGTTATATGTAACAGAATGTGAAACTGATTTACATCAGCAGATGATTTAATGGCTTTATCTGATGATCATTCACGATTCTCCAGCCCTAAGTTTGTAGCCTTATGAAACCCCTATAGCTGAAGACCTCGGGACTTCTAATTCCTCCTGTAAGCAATTTCTCAGACAGACGATGAAATACAAGGCTTTACGAGGCGGTAGGCCGAAGCTCACTAAGATCATCAATGTTTCCTGGAGGACCTCATAGGAATCTCAGGCAATGCTTGTTATTATTTTATTATATAAGGAGTTATTGTTTTACCTTGGAGGGTCCTTGAGAATCGCAAGATTTACTATTATGTTATGGTGTTACCTAATTGAAATAAAACATTTTCTAGTCTCAGTTTATAACTCCTAATTATTTATATTATATTTTATATTATTTTACTGTTTCCAATTAACTGCCCTTAATTCACTGTCCTCAACTTTAATTAGTTGTCTTCTTTTATATCTGCTGAAAACTTCTGCTGCTGTCGCGAACTTCGAGCTATAGCTGAACGTGTCCGAACTCATTACTCGCACTTATTCCACAGTGTCAGCTATTTATATAGTTTAGGCCATTTCCGTGTGGTAGCAGTTTTTGGCTGGTACTGCTCCTGTTTCTTATGTTTAACCAAACGAGTACTTGCTGCGTTGCAATATTGGGCCTAACCACAATATTATTTTTGTTTGTTGTTTTGCAATATTGTTAGCCGGGGGAAGAAGCGAGTTTTGACTCACAACATCAGCCGTCAAGCAATTCACTCGTCTAACCATCACTACTGGTTCCTTACATTTTAGGTATCTGTTGCAAAACAACAGCACCTCGGCGGTTTTTAGCTTCCCCTTCCTGCGATTCAGATTTAAACCACAGCCAGAACGTTGTAACGAAGGTATGCACCGCAACCATGATCACCGCCAAGATGATCTGCAAGCAGAACCTTGCGGGGGGCTTTACCGGTCCCTGTTCTACCAACTGACGCCCCTTGTTAAGGGCTTCGGAATTCCAACGCAACATAAGTCATGCGCTTCCCTAGAGTTTTACTTGCTACAACAAACGAGTCACGCCTACTCCTCTATGCCCCAGAGAGCAGAGTGCCCTGAATAGATATACACCAGGACAAAAACTGCTTTCGGGGGACACATCTGCAGGCAAGGTGTTCATCAATTGAACCGTACATCTGCACAACGAATTTTCTTTGCAAAGTGTTGTACAATTCACAGGACCAGAAGTGTCATTAGAGATAACAGTATGGTGCAGTTTATGGGCTGATGAAATTATAGGTCTAGATTTTCCCAAAACTGAGGTAAATTAGAATGTTACCATCAACGGTCATCTTTAGCACATCATGTAAATAGAGTATGTTCTTCCTGAAACTAAAGTGCGTGGTCTCAATGAGCACTGGGCTCAAGAAGACGGCACTACGACTTGTTGAGAAATTATTTTGGTCAGCAATTAATTTCACATTTTGCTACTCTTGATCAAAGAAGACAGGAAAAAGTAATTGAATACTCTAAGCTGGGGGACAACTAGCTGTTACGCAGTCGCTACACTGCTCATCACCACCCACTAGGACTCGAACTCAGTACCATGTAAACATGATGTATTTTTAATATGGCTGCTTAACCAACTCAGCCACTGAGCTCTTATTTATTTTTTCGTCTATATTTGTCTCATATTGATCACTAAGCAATTCGTTATAGTCCCAGTTGTTTGTACTGCAGTACTGTGCTGAAGGTCGACTATTTATCATTAATAGTGATTACAAGGAAAAAAAATTTTTCTCGATATCGGTCCATATATATCCGAGAATATTTAGTTCAAATTTGTAATATATACTATATATATATACCTGACTATCGTGAAGGGTATTTTAGTTCGGCCAAGTCAAATATAATTACTATACTTTTGCTTGTTCTACTTCATAACCAATAGTGGGTAAAGATTTTGTTATTATGGAGCATATTAGTGGCTCCGATGATAGAAACAAATATTCCGTCAAATACATATTTTGGACAATTTTTGGGCTTTTGCATGCGGTGAAGAGTGTAATTTTTTTAACATCCCTGTTTCTTGTTTCTTATGCTTCTTGTATCAATTCACCTAAACGCAGCCATGTGCTAATACTCAATGTGAAGTTAGCCTCATTGTTATATATATCGCTCCTTTATTACAACATAGTCATAATTCAAAAAAGCTTATTTCAAGAGAAACACATTTCAAATTTTTAGCATCCATACAAGTCTTACAGCCAGTTTACCAATTTCGAAAGAAAATGAATGCGAAAGAAAGCCAATCACTCACATTCGAATCAATTTGGGTTTGTCTATCTCACTACTATTCGTTCGCATATTCTTATGTATTTTGATTGAGTTTTGACATATCGTTCGCAAAGAAAAAAGTTAGACGAACCCAAATCAATTTTCTTTCGCGTAGATTGCGAACGCAATCAGGCTGTCGAGATTGGTAAACTGGCTATTAGAAAACAAGTAAGAGTGTAGTATATTCGGCTGGGCCGAATCTAAAATACCCTTCAGGATAGTCACGAATATGTATAGTATATTAAAAATGTGACCTAAATATGCTCGGTTATATATGAACCGATATCGGAATTTTCTATTTTCTGTATTTTAGTAACCTTCTTTTATAACAAGAATTGCTTTTCAGCAAAAAAAAAAAAAATTTTAATGGAAAAATCGGTTCAGGCTATATCTCGGGTATATATGGACCGATATCGAAAATTTTAATTTTCCATATTTATGTAACCTTATATCATTACCAGAACTGCTTTTGAGCACAACAAATTGTTTAAGTTCGCTTACGCGATATTTTCATGAAAAACCCGATTTAGGCTATATCTCGGGTATATATGGACCGATATCAGAAATTTTAATTTTCTCTATTTTCGTAACCTTCTTTCATAACAAGAACTGCTTTTCAGCAAAAAAAAAAAATGTTATTGGAAAAATCGGTTCAGGCTATATCTCGAGTATATATGGACCGATATCGGATATTTTCTTTTTCCATATTTATATGACCCTATTTCATTACCAGAACTGTTTTTAAGCAAAAAAAGATGTCTAAGTTCACTTACGCGCCATTTTCATTAAAACCGCAGTTTAGGCTATATCTCGGGTATATATGGACCGATATCGGAAATTTTCATTTTCCATACCTATTAGAACTGCTTTTAAGCAAAAAAAGTTGTTTTAGTTCGCTTACGCCGCGTATTCATGCAAAACCCGGTTTAGGCTATATCTCGGGTATATATGGACCGATATCGAAAACTTTCATTTTTCATATTTATGTAACCTAATTTCATTACCAGAACTGCTTTTGAGCACAAAAAAGTTGTTTAAGTTCGCTTACGCGGCATTTTCATGAAAACCCCGGTCTAGGCTATATCTCGGGTATATATGGACCGATATCGAAAATTTTCATTTTTCATATTTATATGACCCTATTCCATTACCAGAACTGCTTTTGAGCACAAAAAAGTTGTTTAAGTTCGCTTACGCGACATTTTCGTGAAAAACCCGATTTGGGCTATATCTCGGGTATATATGGACCGATATCGGAAATTTTCATTTTCCGTATTTATGTAATCTTATTTCATTATCAGAACTGCTTTTGAGCAAAAAAAAAAGTTGTTTAAGATCGCTTACGCGACATTTTCATGAAAAACCCGATTTGGGCTATATCTCGGGTACATATGGACCGATATCGGAAATTTTCATTTTTCATATTTATGTAACCTAATTTCATTACCAGAACTGCTTTTGAGCACAAAAAAGTTGTTTAAGTTCGCTTACGCGGCATTTTCATGAAAACCCCGGTGTAGGCTATATCTCTGGTATATATAGACCGATATCGACAATTTTCATTTTCCATACTTATATAACTTTATTTCATTACTAGAACTGCTTTTGAGCAAAAAAAAAAAGTTGTTTAAGATCGCTTACGCGACATTTTCATGAAAAACCCGATTTGGGCTATATCTCGGGTACATATGGACCGATATCGGATATTTTCATTTTTCATATTTATGTATCCTAATTTTATTACCAGAACTGCTTTTGAGCACAAAAAAGTTGTTTAAGTTCGCTTACACGGCATTTTCATGAAAACCCCGGTATAGGCTATATCTCTGGTATATATAGACCGATATCGACAATTTTCATTTTCCATACTTATATAACTTTATTTCATTACTAGAACTGCTTTTGAGCAAAAAAAAGTTGTTTAAGATCGCTTACGCGACATTTTCATGAAAAACCCGATTTGGGCTATATCTCGGGTACATATGGACCGATATCGGAAATTTTCATTTTCCATATTTATGTAACCTAATTTTATTACCAAAACCGCTTTTGAGCACAAAAAAGTTGTTTAAGTTCGCTTACGCGGCATTTTCATGAAAACCCCGGTCTAGGCTATATCTCGGGTACATATGAACCGATATCGGAAATTTTCATTTTTCATATTTATATGACCCTATTTCATTACTAGAACTGCTTTTGAGCACAAAAAAGTTGTTTAAGTTCGCTTACGCGACATTTTCATGAAAAACTCGATTTGGGCTATATCTCGGGTATATATGGACCGATATCGAAAATTTTCATTTTTCATATTTATATGACCCTATTTCATTACTAGAACTGCTTTTGAGCACAAAAACGTTGTTTAAGTTCGCTTACGCGACATTTTCATGAAAAACCCGATTTGGGCTATATCTCGGGTATATATGGACCGACATCGAAAATTTTCATTTTTCATATTTATGTAATCTAATTTCATTACCAGAACTGCTTTTGAGCACAAAAAAGTTGTTTAAGTTCGCTTACGCGGCATTTTCATGAAAACCCCGGTCTAGGCTATATCTCGGGTATATATGGACCGATATCGAAAATTTTCATTTTTCATATTTATGTAACATAATTTTATTACCAGAACTGCTTTTGAGCAAAAAAAAGTTATTTAGCTTCGCCTATGCGACATTTTCATTAAAATCCGATTTGGGCTATATCTCGGGTATATATGGACCGATATCTGAAAAAAAAATTTTTTGTCTTTTAGTCACCATGCTTAATAAGTGTGTGAAGTTTGAAGCAAAACGAACAACTTTTGTTTTCAAAAATTTTCATACAAAACTGCAAAAAAAAATGGCTTTTTTCGGAATTTTGAATATATCTCAGGTATACGTGGACCGATATTACTGAATTTCAATAGCAAACCCATGAATCGATGGGGTAAAAGAATGGTGAAAGAAAAAAGTTTCTAAGTCTAATGGTTTTCTCAGAAACGGTATTTCAACAGCGGACAGACGGACAGACGGACATCGCTTAATCGACTTTTCCATTAATTCTGATTCAGAATATATATACTTTATAGGGTCGCAAAAATAAACTGTAGAAATTACAAACGGAATCACAAACTTATATATACCCTTTACATTTTGGTGAAGGGTATAAAAACGCCTAAATAGTGTTTTATTATTTTCTATTTATTGTTGAAAAAGAATTAGGTTGTTAAAATTATTATTTTTATACCCTTCACAAAAATGTAAAGGGTATATATAAGTTTGTGATTCCGTTTGTAATTTCTACAGTTTATTTTTGCGACCCTATAAAGTATATATATTCTGAATCAGAATTAATGGAAAAGTCGATTAAGCGATGTCCGTCTGTCCGTCTGTCCGTCTGTCCGCTGTTGAAATACCGTTTCTGAGAAAACCATTAGACTTAGAAAATTTTTTCTTTCACCATTCTTTTACCCCATCGATTCATGGGTTTGCTATTGAAATTCAGTAATATCGGTCCACGTATAGCTGAGATATATTCAAAATTCCGAAAAAAGCCATTTTTTTTGCATTTTTGTATGAAAATTTTTGAAAACAAAAGTTGTTCGTTTTGCTTCAAACTTCACACACTTATTAAGCATGGTGACTAAAAGACAAAAAATTTTTTTTTCAGATATCGGTCCATATATACCCGAGATATAGCCCAAATCGGGTTTTTCATGAAAATGTCGCGTAAGCGAACTTAAAAAACTTTTTTGTGCTCAAAAGCAGTTCTGGTAATAAAATTAAGTTACATAAATATGGAAAATGAAAATTTCCGATATCGGTCCATATATACCCGAGATATAGCTCAAACCGGGGTTTCCATGAAAATGTCGCGTAAGCGAACTTAAACAACTTTTTTGTGCTCAAAAGCAGTTCTGGTAATCAAATAGGGTTATATAAATATGAAAAATGAAAATTTTCGATATCGGTCCATATATACCCGAGATATAGCCTAGACCGGGGTTTTCATGAAAATGCCGCGTAAGCGAACTTAAACAACTTTTTTGTGCCCAAAAGCAGTTCTAGTAATGAAATTAGGTTACATAAATATGGAAAATGAAAATTTCCGATATCGGTCCATATATACCCGAGATATAGTCTATACCGGGGTTTTCATGAAAATGCCGCGTAAGCGAACTTAAACAACTTTTTTGTGCTCAAAAGCAGTTCTGGTAATGAAATTAGGTTACATAAATATGAAAAATGAAAATTTTCGATGTCGGTCCATATATACCCGAGATATAGCCCAAATCGGGTTTTTCATGAAAATGTCGCGTAAGCGAACTTAAACAACTTTTTTGTGCTCAAAAGCAGTTCTGGTAATGAAATTAGGTTACATAAATATGAAAAATGAAAATTTTCGATGTCGGTCCATATATACCCGAGATATAGCCCAAATCGGGTTTTTCATGAAAATGTCGCGTAAGCGAACTTAAACAACTTTTTTGTGCTCAAAAGCAGTTCTAGTAATGAAATAGGGTCATATAAATATGAAAAATGAAAATTTCCGATATCGGTTCATATGTACCCGAGATATAGCCTAGACCGGGGTTTTCATGAAAATGCCGCGTAAGCGAACTTAAACAACTTTTTTGTGCTCAAAAGCAGTTCTGGTAATAAAATTAGGTTACATAAATATGAAAAATGAAAATTTCCGATATCGGTCCATATGTACCCGAGATATAGCCCAAATCGGGTTTTTCATGAAAATGTCGCGTAAGCGATCTTAAACAACTTTTTTTTTTGCTCAAAAGCAGTTCTAGTAATGAAATAAAGTTATATAAGTATGGAAAATGAAAATTGTCGATATCGGTCTATATATACCAGAGATATAGCCTATACCGGGGTTTTCATGAAAATGCCGCGTAAGCGAACTTAAACAACTTTTTTGTGCTCAAAAGCAGTTCTGGTAATGAAATTAGGTTACATAAATATGAAAAATGAAAATTTCCGATATCGGTCCATATGTACCCGAGATATAGCCCAAATCGGGTTTTTCATGAAAATGTCGCGTAAGCGATCTTAAACAACTTTTTTTTTGCTCAAAAGCAGTTCTGATAATCAAATAAGATTACATAAATACGGAAAATGAAAATTTCCGATATCGGTCCATATATACCCGAGATATAGCCCAAATCGGGTTTTTCACGAAAATGTCGCGTAAGCGAACTTAAACAACTTTTTTGTGCTCAAAAGCAGTTCTGGTAATGGAATAGGGTCATATAAATATGAAAAATGAAAATTTTCGATATCGGTCCATATATACCCGAGATATAGCCTAGACCGGGGTTTTCATGAAAATGCCGCGTAAGCGAACTTAAACAACTTTTTTGTGCTCAAAAGCAGTTCTGGTAATGAAATTAGGTTACATAAATATGAAAAATGAAAGTTTTCGATATCGGTCCATATATACCCGAGATATAGCCTAAACCGGGTTTTTCATGAATACGCGGCGTAAGCGAACTAAAACAACTTTTTTTGCTTAAAAGCAGTTCTAATAGGTATGGAAAATGAAAATTTCCGATATCGGTCCATATATACCCGAGATATAGCCTAAACTGCGGTTTTAATGAAAATGGCGCGTAAGTGAACTTAGACATCTTTTTTTGCTTAAAAACAGTTCTGGTAATGAAATAGGGTCATATTTTTTTTTTTTTTTTTTTTTGTAGCATTTTTTATTTATTGAATCTTCCAAATGAACTAACAATAAGTATTCAAATCTTAACACTAAATTAAAAAAATGGGATTCTTAAGTCCGGCCAATGCTAGACAAAAAGTTTTATTATGCGGGAGCTATTTCGGTAAAATCACCTATTGAGCAATCTGATGGTGGCAGCGGTATCCCTTCTTTTAAGCCGAGTGTGGCCGCCAAAATTAAGTATATTGCGCGCAAGAGGGTTTGGATGAAGTTCCAGTTTACTGACATACCTTGTCGCGTACTTGGAAAATTCCTCTTTTACCAGCGGAACACTCAGATCGTTATGAATTCGTGAATTTTTTACGTACCATGGAGCTGCAGTAATCGTTCGAAGAATTTGGTTTTGTCGCCTTTGAATTTTTTCAATATTTGACGCTGAGGCGGTGCCCCATAATTGAATTCCGTAGCACCATATAGGTTTTAGAATTGCATTGTATAACAGAAGTTTGCAATCCAACTTCAATGTCGAGTTTCTGCCCATAAGCCAATTTAGTTGCGCTGCTTTTAGTTTCATCTGAGTGACTTTTGCTTTAATGTGAGACTTCCACGTTAGCCTACGGTCGAGGTGTATACCAAGGTACTTGACTTCACTGTGTTGCGGAATAGGTGAGTTGTTTATATGGATAGGCCCACATGTTTGCTTACACAGAGTGAATGTGACATGAGTACATTTTTGTTCATTAACTTTGATTTTCCAAAGTTTTAGCCATTTCTCTAATATTGAAATGTATTCCTGTAAATTTCGTGAAGCTAATTGGTGGTTTTCATGAACACTCAAAAACGCTGTGTCATCTGCAAAGGTTGAAGTATGGATTCCGGATGTCGTTGGCATGTCAGAGGCGTAAATCAAGTATAAAGTAGGCCCCAGTATGCTGCCTTGGGGAACACCTGCTTCGATTGGCTGAGTTGGGCTTATAAAATCGCCTTCTCTGATAATAAACTTCCGCCCATATAAGTGGCTTTCCAGAAGCTTGTGTGTATTTGCAGGCAAGTTCAACTTTATTTTGTGCATTAAGCCGTCGTGCCACACTTTATCAAAAGCTGGAGAAATATCAATAAATAGAGCTGAGCAATACTTCTTCTCCTCAAAGGTCTGTCTTATGACATTGACTAGTCTGTGCGTTTGTTCTATGGTGCTATGTTTAGCCCGAAAACCAAATTGATGATCAGGGATACACCCCACATTGTTCAATATTGGACTCAACTTCGCCATTAACAATTTTTCGAACAGTTTTGAAATTGTTGGTAGTAGACTTATTGGTCTATATGATTCTACCTTTGTCAGATCCTTCCCTGGCTTGGGTATCATAGTAATCATTGAGACCTTCCACTCTACAGGATAATACTCAAGGCGTAAAATGGCGTTAAAAATAAAAAGTAGAACCCTTCTAGCTACACGAGGTAACTGTTCAAGCATCAAATAGGGTCATATAAATATGGAAAAAGAAAATATCCGATATCGGTCCATATATACTCGAGATATAGCCTGAACCGATTTTTCCAATAACATTTTTTTTTTTTGCTGAAAAGCAGTTCTTGTTATGAAAGAAGGTTACGAAAATAGAGAAAATTAAAATTTCTGATATCGGTCCATATATACCCGAGATATAGCCTAAATCGGGTTTTTCATGAAAATATCGCGTAAGCGAACTTAAACAATTTGTTGTGCTCAAAAGCAGTTCTGGTAATGATATAAGGTTATATAAATATGGAAAATTAAAATTTTCGATATCGGTCCATATATAGCCGAGATATAGCCTAAACCGATTTTTCCATTAAAAAAAAATTTTTTTTTTTTTGCTGAAAAGCAATTCTCGTTATAAAAGAAAGTTACTAAAATACAGAAAATAGAAAATTCCGATATCGGTTCATATATAACCGAGCATATTTAGGTCACATTTTTAATATACTATACATATTCGTGACTATCGTGAAGGGTATTTTAGATTCGGCCCAGCCGAATATACTACACTCTTACTTGTTAAATTTAAATTCATTTTTATGAAGTAGAAAAAGTGCATCATATTAATGACTTTTAGTCATTATATGTGACGCTAGTTACATAAATATGATGACAGCGTAGAGAGTAAAATAAAAAGAAGAACTACGAAGTAGGGAAAGAGAATATTTCCTCATACACAGCATGCACACAATTAAAGTATGACGCTGCACAGGCATTGTATTGATGGCAGGAAGTCATGAGAAGTATTATTAAAACATTTTTAATTCTCATTGATTTCTTGAACATGGTAGAATGTAAAGTTACGTATATGAACATATTTTTTAAATCATTATATTAAACCGGAATTTAATGTTGATGATAGCGCACCATAGTATTGATGATATGTCGTCATAGGTGTTAAAATACATCACAGCTATGACAGGTTTTCTATGAGTGTAGTTCAGCCCATGGAGTTGTTGCATCATCAGGTTATCGTCAAGCGGGAGCTGATGTAAATCAATTTCACACTTTTCTATCTCTAGAATTGTTTTAGTTTTACTAATGTACATTTTTAATTTTAAAAAGCCCTAAAGAAAGAAGCCTAGCGGTGTCAAATCACGGCGAATAGTCCATATCTGAATTTTCTGACACACAATAATTCTATTCGCGGTCACTGCATGGCCGACATCATTTTCGAAGAAATATGGACAACAGCAATCCGGAGAACGGTGTTTAAATTTTCTACAGTCTCGGTTAACTGAAATTTGCGCACAATTGTAGCAATTGTGGAGACATTTTAAATATGCTGAATAAAAATATCGCGAAGTGCACAAAAAGTATATTAAGCAACACCTATTATTGCAAAAGGCTTCAACAATCTTAACGCTCTTCAATTGTTTACATTTCCGCGCTTGAATTTGTCAAAGACTGAAGCAAAGAAATGTCAAATTTAGTTGGGTAAAAAACTTGATGCTTAGAAATGACACACAATTAAAATCATGCTTTATTGTTGGACCACTCTTTATCTAAAAGTTTATTAGAGCAAATAAAGAATAATTAAATAATAATTAATTAATTTGATTAAATTTTTAAAAAACGGTGATGTACTTCGCTCTCTCACCCAGAGAAAGTGATGTAAACTATCACGACAACTTGCCAACCGTTAAATTTTTTTGTTCGTACTCTATGTCCAACTATAATGCCTTGTTGTGTGGGGGGTGGGGTTATAAGTTTTCTGTTGTTTCTTTCTTGTCACGAAGTAACACATTAAATTTGATTTTCTTGTTTAATAGCTAAAAGTGATGTACAATTAATGTGGTATATAACAGCCTCGATGTTGCAACATACTCGTATGTAGGTATGTACGAACGCTCTCCTTATACAAAACCTTTCTTTTATTAGTTGGCAATGGTGTCAGTTTCATGTCAATTAATATTTTCTTCTATTTTTCTTTTCATGTGTTTTACCATAAAGCTTTTGATTTTGACAAGTACTTACAATTTGAACTTTTCATTCCATTTGGGATTCAAAGTGTGCGGTTTAATTGATGTGGCGCAAATGAATTTAGCTGGCACCGGACCACCCAGTGAGTCACGTTGTTCACGTCTGTTGCTGCCTTCGCGTCGTTTAAAACTCAAGCGAAAACTGTGTTTGCGATGCGGTGGTGAATCGGCAGCACTATTGTCGAATGCACTCATGTCGGCGGACAGAGCGCGTGGTGTCGGTGGCAGTGGTAATGGTGATACGGGTGGACCACCATCTGGCTGTATGCCCAGCATGCAATACGGATCAGAAAACCCTATTAAACAAATGGGAAATAATAATTGTTATTCACTTTATTTAATAAAACGCAAATTAATGGGAGAATTACAAATAAGATAAAAGCAATTTATCACATTAATATTCGCAACTATATGTATTGTATTATATTGTATGTTAGGGGCGGTACAACCATAATGCAAGATGTCAGTTATAAGTCACATCTTATCTTAAAGATTTTCAGTCATTGACAAATTCAACAATAGAGAGTTACAAAATTTAAATTCTTGATCCTATTTGCTTTGACCTTTATTTAATTCAATATTTGCAAATAATTCGTTTAGCTCAAGGTCCTTTTTGTTGTTTTTTTTTAAATATTTAATATATTTTTTAATATTTCGTCTTCCTTTGGAAGACTTCTTCACGAAAAAATGTTTTTTTTTCTGTAAATTCAATTCAAATTTTGTATTGAATTTACACAAAAAAACAAATTTTCTTGAAGAAGTCTTCCAAAGTAAAACAAAATATTGAAAAATACATTAAATATTAAAAAAAAAACAAAAAGGACCTTGAGCTGAACGAATTATTTGCAAATATTGTTACAAAATTTAGCAATGCGTTAAAAATTTTAAAGCATATTACGGTTTACGAAATGGGCTTGTATCAAAACGCATTTCGTGTACTTTAGTTTTTTCAAACGATTTTTCCATGAAAATGTCGCGTAAGCGCTAATTAAACAATTTTTTTTCGTTAAAAGCAGTTTTGATAATAAAATAAAGTTATTTAAGTGTGGAAAATTAAAATTTCCGATATCGGTCCATATATACCAGAGGTACAGTCTAAACCAATTTTTCCTTAAAAAAATTTTGTTGCTTAAAACAGATCTGATTATAATAAGAGGTTACTTAAATACAGAAAACGAAAATTTCCGATATCGGTCCGTATATACCCGAGATGTAAGCTATACTGATTTGTTCATGAAAATGTCGCGCAAGCGAACTTAAACAACTTTTTTGCTTTAAAGCAGTTCTGGTAATAAAATAAAGTTATTTAAAAGTGGAAAATGAAAATTTCTGATATTGGTCAATATATACCCTAGATATAGCCTAAAACGATTTTTTCATAAAAATGTCGCGTCTGCGAACTTAAACATAATTTTTCGCTTAAAAGTATTTCTGGTAATATAATGAAGTTATCAAATACAGAAAATAAACAATTCCGACACCGGTCCATATAAAGATATAGCCTAAACCGATATTTCCATGAAAATGTTGCGTAAGCGAACTTAAACAACTCTTTTTGCTTAAAAGATGTTTTGGTAATAAAAGCAGGTTATTAAAATACAGAAAATGGAAATTTTTGATATCGGTCCATATGTATCCGATATATAACCTAAACCGATTTTTGCATCAAAATGTATTAAGCGAACTTAAATAATTTTTTTTGCTTAAAAGTAGTTCTGGTAACAAAACGAGATTACTTAAATACAGAATTTTAACTTTTCTGATATCGGTGCATATAGACCCGATATACAGCCTAAACCGATGTTATCGTGAAAATGTCGCGTAAGCGAACTTAAACAATTTTTTTTGCTTAAAAGCAGTTGTGCAAGTACAGAAAATCAAATTTCCGATATCGGCCCATTTATACCCGAGATATACATATATAGACTGAACCGATTTTTCCATATATATATATATATATATATATATATATATATATATATATATATATATATATATATATATATATATATATATATATATATATATATATATACATATATATATATATATATATATATATATATATATATATATATATATATATATATATATATATATATATATATATATATATATATATATATATATATATATATATATATATATATATATATATATATATATATATATATATATATATATATATATATATATATATATATATATATATATATATATATAAAGAAGTGTACACTTTGATGTCACCACTAACTAGCCAAACGGGTAGACCGATTTCCACCAAAATTTTTTTAATTTTTTTTTTTATCTGGGATGACTCCTGCATATGCAGCGCATTGTAGTGGAACTAGGAAAATAGGGTTAAGGTACATTGGCGATAAACTCTAGGTAGTTGTGTGAACTTTGTGTGAAAATCGGCTTAGTGATTCCGGTGATATGGCATTTGGATTTTCCTATAAGTTTCCATACAAATATCAACAAAATGGTTTTCATTTTCCATATTATGATTTGAAAATTTATCAAACCATGTATCGTAAAGTCATCTATACAACGACAATCGGACTACTGAACTGAATCTTTTCAGGCGTTGTTTCGATCGTCATTATATTTCCACGCTGACCACTTTTTCGCAATACGAACAATGGATATGGATTCATTTCATTTACACAGCGTTCTAATACTGAAGCTAACAAAAAAGTAAGTTCAGGTTGTTATTATTCTTATCGGACTGTTAGTTTGTGAAAATAAGGACGTAATTGTCCTTATTTTCACAAGATGTGATTGTCCTGGCAATATTCGACTACCAGTCCCTTTCTGTTATTTTACCGAATCAAAGTTTGAGCTCATCACCATTTTACTAAAATCATGTTTAGTTGATCGAACGTGATGTCATCGATCTGAATATTCGGATTCAAAGTTAAACTGCTCGCGAATAGAAGATGTAAAATTTGGTGGCTCTCTTTACTTCCCAAGATAATGTCATCAACTCTACAGCCGAGTGTTGTGAGTCAGAACTCACTTCTTCCGCGAGATAATAATATTGAAAACCAGCAACTGCTGCCTGAATAACAAATAAAAAGAATATTGGGGTCAAGTCCAATATTGCAAGACAGCAAATGTGTTTTATACAAAAGAAAGAACAGCAGTACAAGCAAAAAAACTATAGCAATTGCTGACACGATGAAATATTAATGCGGGTCATGAATTCGGGCACACTCAGCTATAGCTTCAGGTTTGCGGCAGCAGCGATGACGGCAGCAGCATATATAAAAGAAGATGTGGACTTAAGCGGATGGGGCAGTAGTAGTTAGAAGTAGTTAGAAGAAGTTGAGATAGCAACTAATTATAATAATAGAGAGCTGTTAGCAGATAGTAATAAAAAGGGTTTTATATAAATCAGGATGGAAATTTAATATAATAGTAAATTTTGCGATTCCCAAGGGACTCTCCAGGATAAAATAATAACGACACATATAAAATATTATAATAATAAGTGTTTCCTGCGAATCCTATGGGACCCTCCAGGAAATACTATAACACCAGTTTTTCAACTCGCTAGAATTCGTTAAAGTTAGATCGATAACCATAATATTATGAAGTATAAACCAATCATGTCTTTGTAATGTCACTCGGCTTGTGGTGAAAAAATTTATGATCAACGTTTTAAAAAAAGAGTACTTAAAGGAAAGTATAGTTTTGATACCATGAGTCCTAACGTTTGCGAAGGACAACATCCCATTTTAAGCATATGCAGTTGTCAATACGGCTTGCACTGGCAATGACAATTTGGAAATTTTAAGTCATTCATATCATGTAAATAAAATTTGAAGGCAAAACAACGTTTGCCTGGTCAGCTAGTACATTATATATTTACGTGACATTCGTGAAGGCTATTTTAGATTCGGTCCAGCCTAATATTCTACAGTCTTACTTGTTTTTTGCTTTTGTTTTTTTTACCAGCGTAATCGACCAAACGTGACTACAATTGGCAGAATTGTGCGAAATTTTCAGCAAACTGGTTCTGTGAAAACACTTGTGCATGTTGTTTGATACTGTCTATGAGCTGGCGGCGGCATCGAGCCGTATTTCATCGAAGTCGGCCAAGCAGTTTCCGCTATCGCGAAAGGATAGCTAAATTTTTGTGGCCATAAATTGCGGATATGGTTAAGAACGATATGTAATTCCAACAGAATAGTGCCATTTGTCACACAGTGCTATTTCGCACGAGAAATTCAATGGCCGTGTTATCTCACATTGCGGCAATGGTAATTAGTCTGCACGGTCATGTGACTTGATAACTTTTGACTTCTTTCTTGAGGGATATATAGATATAAGTCAAAACCAATTCTAGAGCGAAAGGCTGAGATAATTCATATTAACGACATTTAACCTCAATTATGTCGCAGAATAATTGAAAATATTAAGTGTCGGGTAGAGGTATGACCCCAAAGCCGTGGCGTCATATATCTTTCTGTTATATTAAAAAATATTTATATAATTCTGTGAAAACTTTTTGTTATATTTTCAATTAGGGCCACTATTACAACTGACAAATAGTTAACATTAGGATTTTATCCTACAGATAATTTTTTTTTTTTTTTGGTTATTACAAGTTAACATTAACCTGAAAAGTTACTGATAACTTAACATGTATCCTCATGGTAAAATTTAAAGTGAACTTTAAGCATTTGAAGCTGCCATATTTTCTGCTGAAAATATTGTAACTTCAGTTGTAGAAATGGCGAAAATTTAATGGTGACTTTTTCGTTCACGTTAACTAATGTTAAGGTTAACTATCAAGAACTTTATCGTTAAGTTGTAATAATGGCCCTTAGTATCGTGAGTTTTGGCTCGACCACCGTTTACATCCCTGAATTAATTTAGTTTCTTTAAAGTTCTTAAATTGCGTTGTCGAGCAAAATTTGTTTTGAAATCATATTCCTAAATTCTTGTGCGGTTATCCAAGTAAAATTTATATTTAAATTTTTAATGGACTTTATTTCAACTCCCTTTTAATATTTTTTATTTGTTTAAGTGTTTGGTTTGTATCTTCCCACTCTACATGTGGTTTGTTTTAATGGAATCTTCACTTTGTTAAAGTTTTAATTTAAAACCCTCATGCCATCAAATAAATTTAAATGAAATATTAAACAGAATTTTCAAAGTAATGGGAAAGAAATTTATCATTGCGATGAGGAGAAACACAAACAGAGTTATAAAATAGAGTAAATATCCTTTTGGATTTTTGTAGTAAAAGCAAATCGATATTCTAAAATAAGTAAATGCTGAAAGTTGGTTTATTTTAATTAACAAAAGAGTCAATAAAGATATCATTTATGAAAACAGTAGGATATCTGAAATTTCGATCTTATAACAACATGATGTATTGCAGATACGAATATGTACTCGTACTTAAGAAATATGAAACAAGACCTAAGCGCTTAAGAATCCTTAGAAATTCTGGATAATGTGCAACACCACAGGGGTGTAACTGTCAGTTCAATAGCATCTCAGTCCAAAATAACGTTTTTCTAAGAAAAAAAAAGACTGTAACCTTTATTTACATAACATAATTGCAATACAGGATGTTCCAAAATTAACGCAATATTTGAATTAAATAGAAAACACAATTTTTAGTCTTTTGATTATTACTTTCTGATTAAGCTATTAAGTACGAGTACATAGAATATGTTTATTATTGGAATAACACGTCGGGAAAATTAACTCCCGGGCTTTCCACGCATATGAGACCTCGCTTGTCGAAATTTTCAATGCACATTTTCCATAAATATGACTGAACTTCATTGATGCATTTTCGTCTTGAATACATGGAGAATTGTGGGCTTGTTGACATTTTAATGCCATGAGGCATTCTTTAAAAGCAAATCAAAACGCACTGTTCAACTGCTCGTTCAATAATACTCGTGTCTTCTTTATTGTCTTTTCTTGTTACATGTTGCTCTTATATAAAATACATGGTTGTTAATTTAAAGTAGCAAGTACAAGGTTGTATGTTAAATAAATCCAGGGTTAGGTAACACTATAACATGGTACTATGTTTTTATATAATCCCAAAAAATAAATCACAAGATTTAGGTGGCCAATTCTGCTCACCAAAACGGGAGCACCCACGCCCTGGATATGTCTCAAGCAGTATTTGAATTGTTTCCCGAGTTTTATAAAGTGTAACACTGTGGTGTTAAAACTACATATTGGTCACATTAATATCATGCAATTTCGGCAGAAAGAACTGTGTTATTATGACACGATCTCCCAAGTCATACAGCCATACAGCCATACATACCTCAGGGTAGAGGTAACCACCTTAAGCCCCCTGTGAGTACAACAATTAGCCTACCAAAAGGGCCACCACTCAACGGTTACGGGATTACATAAATTGGTCATAGACATCGAAAAGGCCCTGAACTCTAATATGCATTTATAAACATACAGCATCCCTTCGATAATGCAAACAGCACTTTCTAAAAGAGGAGGTGATCCAGCAGTTGTATTAAAAGTATAGAGAGAGTCTCATTTGGCTCCACTGATCTGCGTGTCATTTTTTTTGGTTTTGGACCAGTACTCAGGAGATGGCCCCTACATATGCAGTGCATTGTACCAGAACTAGGAAAATAGGTTGTGAGGAAGTGGAAAGAGGAAGTAGTGTTTGTGGACATTTGACTTGAACTTTCCAACGTTATAACGAACAGGAAACACGTCTGCAGGCAACTTTTGGGAACAAGATCCCTAATCTCGTCAGATCAAAATCCATTGTAGTAACGATAGAACAGAGTAACGCACCCCAGACTGCGTTTAAAGGATGCCCTCAAGGTGGAGTACTATCGCGCCTATTATGGTCAGTACCTTTTGACGACCTTATCAGGCTCTTAAAACGGAAAAGATATAAAACCATCGATTATGCAGATGATATCTGTGTGATAATTAGAAAATATTATCCTGATAATGATGGTTTGATGCATTGGACACAATATGGGAATGTTGCAAAAGGACTTTCAATAAACCCTGAGAAAACAAAAATTGTGTCATTTACCAGGAAAAGGGAACTGCAAATCTCTATTCTCAAGATACACAGGATTGAGGCTTCCCCAAAAGTAGAGGTAAAATATCTGGGAATAACCCTGGACAGAAAACTTACATGGGAACCGCACCTTAAATCGGTTATAAGAAAGGATACAACAGCCCTACAATGACATACTGGTAAGACCTACTTTACTATACGGAACTCTAGTATGGTGGGAAAAGCTAAACAGGTAACGGTCATATAAAGATTTTGCAGGATACAGAGACTTCCATGGATATATATCACATGGACAATATGGAAGCTGTTTTGAACCTAACACCGCTTAAGGTAGCTGTTCAGGAGGAGGCAGCTGTTCAGGTGATTTCAATTTACAAAATGTCGAAACAAATAATATGTTAGCCGAGTGACCACATGGATCCAATCCCCTCCTTTTTCAAGAAATTTAGGATCATCTTCCCTACAAGGTCAGAATTTGGCTCGAAACCAAAATAGCTGCAGGATGGTTCACAACTGTGATGCATAGCTGGATCCAAAACGCTTCAGAAAGGAGCGGGAATAGTGGAGCCTAGAGCACACAGATATATAACTCTTAGTAAAGCGAAATCTTCCAAATAACGGAAGGGGTGTCCAGAATTGGAAGAATTATCTCCAAATTTCAGCAAACCATGTGTTTACTCGCCCAGTTAGTTTTCTGGAAAATATTGCAGCTGTTAGCGATAGTGTGGTAAAAGAGCCGACAACCGCGACTTGTCGTCATGCCCTACAATTGAACATCTTACAAACATCACTGGTGCGAATTTTGAATAAGGATTTAAATTGGCGCGCTGATAAAACACAAAAGCTGAAGCATAAAGTTAATTTTGAGCACCGTGAGAATCTAAAAGTGATTGCTGAAAGTCGATATATTCACAAAGAGCAATTGTTGGTGTGGTATATAAGTTAGTGACGGACTTCTTGTGATAACGGGCTTCTTGTGACCAGAAAATAAGTATCTGAACGATATGTGATTCCAACATGATGGTGCCACTTTTCACACAGGCAACGAAACAATCACTCTTTTTCGCGAGAACTGTTGAATTTGTGGCAATGTTACTTGACCGCCAGAATCATGTGATTTGAAACCTTTGGGAGTATTTTAAAGAAAAAGTATACTTCAATAAGCCAAGAAAATTTCGAGAGATATAGGATGAGATATGGACAATCGGATAGAGATATGCCACCGAAGCTGTGATGAGTACTTGGTCGATATTTTGTTTCACACATAATTGTCATAGATCTTTCTATACTAATAAAAAATATTAAGATAATTCTCTGAAAAGTTTTTGTAGTGTTTTGTCTTTCATCCTGTGCAGACGTGTTTTTACTGTTGTTCATGTTTTCTATATACATATGTTCGTTATTAATTTCTTTTGAAATCAAATTGCATTGGAATAGGTAGCAAGCAGGAATAAGTAGTGCTTCGTCTTCCCTCCTGTGCGCACTTGTTTTTTTTTCCCCCTTTTCTACTGTCATCCGCATTTTCCTTATATTGCTCATTAATTGCAACAAGTCTTTTTTTAGAAAATATATCTTAAAGGAAACAGTTTAAAGGTAATTTAATTAAAATTTTGACACAATTTAAAAGGTAGTACTGTTAACAATTCTGCATTATTAACTCGAAAAGCTCATTCTTTGAGATATGACTATGTTGCAATAAAAGAGTGATATGTTCATTATTAATTTATATTTTTTTAATGCAATTCATTACTCGTACTTTGAAGTGTGGGAGGTGTTGCACAAAATTTTGTTAGTCTGAGCGGTATCGTAGGTATACTAGGCCCTGATCAGTTTTAACTAATTTAATTCCAGCACTTTAAGTGCTGTGATCACTTTGGCTTTAGTCTTTACATGTTGTTATTAATAGTCAAACGTCCACAAACACTACTCACTTCTTCCTCCTCTTCGAAATTCTATTTTCCTAGCTCCAGTACTCTAGTTTCTAGCACTGCAAATGTCGGGGTCACCCCCTGAGTATTGGTCCAAAACAAAAAATTAAAACCGTGTGTTTTGGTCTGACCGCACTTTGGTAATAAACTGATTGGTGAGGAACATCAAACGAGTTTGTTTATGAACTTCAGGTTACTAACTCAGATGCCCTACGTTTTTCCAGCTATCTCGTACGATCCCTAGGGAGGCAGGTTTTGCCTTGGCGTTTGCAAACCAGGGAAGGAGTCCCTAATTAGTAGTAGTAAGCAAGAAATACATTGTGTTGGGGCTTCCGAAAACCTTAAGAAAGATTAGTTGACAGGACGGGGATCAGCACGCCGCTAGGTAATTCTACTTTGTAGACCACCCTGACGCTGACCGTCGTTGATGTGTGAATCGTGGCTAAAACTTTCTGGCTGTAATTTAGACCTAAAAGTCTTATTATTATTCCCTGATAATTATCGTGTATGATGAACCTCGGAAGATTAATTATAGTCCCTGAGGTGTTGTTGCCTTGGAACAGATACTTATGCTGTAAGGAAACAGAAATAATGAAGAGACAAGGGAGTTGGTTAGGAGCAGATGTTTTTGTACGGACTTCAGACCACCAAATCTTAAAGATTCTGGGGAGTTGCATACAAGATGGTTTAAAAGGCTCGAACTCGAGACATTGCCTTGCGAGATATATAATGGCGCTGGAGAGCAGTTGGCAAGTCTTTCATGAAAACAGTCCGCTGTCAGAATAATGTGCTGTTCATAGAACATGAATAGCACATTAGCCTTAATGAGAACATTTCACATCCGTAAACTTACAAATGAATGATAAAACTTTATTTTACTTAGAGCCCTGTTATATTTTGTACAATAGCTGTTGGGTACAAACAATGTTTTAGATAAAAATGAGTTAAAAGTTCAGCTGAAATTAATTTGCAAATGTGCAAACAATTTTATGATTTAATTAATTGGCTTATAACCTGACCGGTAGTTATTTGTCTTTCACAATGTTTGTTTTAATTTTTCACTCAACATTAAAATATAATACTTTTTAGCTTATTTTGCTTAAAACGCAAACCCAAGCTATTTTTTTTTGCGGATGCACAACCTCAACAAGAACGTTTGAACGTTTTGCTAAAACATGTGTTAAACATTTTATTTGTGACAGGAAAACTAGTATGAGAAATGCAGAAAAAGATTCGTGCTTGAATTTTATATGAAACATGATGACGTGTGGATTTGTAATTTATGTATTAGAAACGAATATTAAATTCAAAAATGGCTGATATAAAAATGAGGAAATAATGTTTTCATTTGAAATAAAAGCAAAGGCATTAAAGAACTTATTTTATTCAAGCTATATCTGAACAGCTGCACTCGAAGTCAATCATAATAAATTATTTTTCTTTTTTACTTTAATATTTATTCAAATTTATAACTTTTTGTCTGTAACACTTTGACGCCCTGCTGAACAGCAAATGAGTTTTTAGCTCTTTAAATAAGTTGGAAAATAATTTCCACTAAGTTTTACTTACCGTTTGCATCTTTGGCCTCCAAACCTTCAGCTTCGAGTACAACCACCGACAGAACAATAACTTTTGGTTTATCCTCAGCTGTTGCATGCAACAGGCGATAATGACGATCTGGACTGATGCCAAATGCACGTTGAGCATGCAAATACATTTCCTCCTTGTAATGGGCGTACTGATGACAGGACGAATGGTGTGAGAATATGAAAGTAAAAGAGAGAAACAAAAAGGAAAATAATTTTAAGAAAATAAAACAATATAAATGGAATAAATTGCTCATAAAAAGGTCAGCAGTAAATTTTGCATGTATGTGTAGAATGTGTTTTGAAAAAGTGGAGTCATAAAGTTCTTAACAAATTGCATTCTATTGCAGTTTCATTTTTCTCATTGAAAAAAAAACAACTGTAATGGGTTTTTTTTTGCATCACTTTATGATTTTGCACTATTTCTGTTTTTAGCTTGTTTTCAGATATCTTGGTCCATTTAATGATTTATTTATAAGTCGTTTAAAAATATTGAACAGTAGTAGTGTATTAAAAAGTAAAGAAAAATGTCTGCAAGAGAATACCAAATTAAGTACGAAGTCCTTTTTAAAAGTTGAGCAATATTAAATATGCGAAGACTCTTTTATAGTTGACAAACAGACGAATATATTTATTGAATTTATTTATTGAGACGAATATATTATTTTTGCGGTAGAGTGTGTAGTATACGACTGTCTGTACTAGGTATTTTCTACTTAACTCATTTTTTACACGCTGTTCATATCAAATTTCCCAAATCAGTTTCAACATCATATTGTTGCACTTTAACTTTTAAAAACGCTTTTGCGGATTCTTCACAGCTCTAATACCATATGTATTAAAACACTACACTTGCTTACTTTTTTGACTTATAACTGTCTTGCACAACGTTTGAAAATAAACTGTCACTCTGCCTGCTTTTTATATTTCTTTATTACCTTCTAAAATCATCATGAACTTTCTGGTTATTGATAGTGTCAACATAGTGTGTACATATATAATTTTTAGGTACTTGCTTGCAAAATAATTGGAATGCATGAACAACAAGAGATGCAATACTAAGAACGCAACAACAATAAAATCAAAAGTGTTTGGTTTACTTGGAAGTTTGTCTTCTCTACATCATTTATGTTTGTTTGTTTATGCATTTTGTTTTTGGTTTTATGTTGTTTCTGTAGATGTGCGCGTAAATTTACAACAAATAGATCAACGGCTCCCACATTGGAATAGATGTGATAAAAAATTTCAACAATGACTCATAGATTCTTATTTGCACAAATGTGGCAATTTGTTAACGAGTACGTTGAGGTGGAGGTATTCCTCGTGGCTGAAGATGAAATGCACGAAGTGCAGTTTGATTTAAACACCCATTTTCGTAAAAGGCGTCAACAATATGAAGCGCTGCTCAATTCCGTAATTTTTCATGGTTGAATTTATCAAGCACTGAAGCAAAAAAAATTTTCAAACAAATTTTTTTTTCCTTTTTGGACTAGTACTCAGGGGATGACCCCTACATATGCAGTGCATTGTACCGGAATTATGAAAATAGGTTGTGAGGAGGGGGAAAAAGGAAATCCAGTTTGTTTACATTTGACTTGAACTTTCCAACGTTATAACAGACAGGAAACACGTCTGCAGGCAACTTATTCCACAGACAAAGCGTACGGCTGAAAAACGAGTTCTCTCAGTAATCCGTAGTACGATTTCCCGGGCAATCGACCACAAATGGATGAACTCAGGACGATGAACGTGTGCTACGTAAAAATGTGCGTGTTTCGGGAACAACATCCCTAATCTCGTCAGAACAAAATCCATTGTAGTAACGATAGAGTAATAACAGAGTAACGCGACCCACACTGCGAACAAAAGTTGGTCAAAAACGTTAATTAAAGTTGTGCATTATTGTTGGATCACCCTCTAGTATACTGACTATGTTAAAAAAAAAAACAACTATTTAAAAGAAGGAAAAAACGACATGAAATATTTCTGTCTGTCTATGAATTTCTCAAATGTAAGAAACTTATACGGTCAAATTTGGCATATGAGAATGGTATAGAGAAAATTAGGAACTAGTGCAAAATAAAATGCTTGATTTTTGTGTTCTGAAAAGTGTTATCAATCTTTTATTTTGGTTATTTGGCATTTTCACTATTTACCTGGATTTTCGTATCACTGATGCTGCCATGCTTTTTGGGATCGGTCCATTTATGTATACCCGAGTATGAGTATAGTCTAAACCGATTCTTTTTCAGGAAAAAAAATGTTTCCGTTAAACGCAGTTCTGGTTAGAAAAGACGGTTACTAAAATATAAAAAATGAAAAATTCCGATATCGGTCCATATATACTCTGGATATAGTCTAAACCGTTTTTTTTTTTTCATGAAAATGTCGCAGAAGCGAGTTTATACAACTTTTTTTACTTAAAAGCAGTTCTGGTAATGTAAGGAGGCTACCAAATAGAGAAAATTAAAATTTCCGATATTGGCTCATATATACCCGAGATATACATAGATAGCCTAAACACATTTATCCATGAAAAAAATTTTTTTGTTTGAAGGCAGGTCTGGTTATAAAAAAAGGTTACTAAAATACACATATATACCCGGATAGTCTAAACCGATTTTTCAATGAAAAAAATTTGTTTTTCTTAAAAGCAGTTCTGATTATAAAAGGAGGTTAGTAAAATACAGAAAATAAAAATTTCCGACTTCGGTCCATATACTCGTAAGCCCGACGTATAGCTTGATCCGATTTTTCCATGGAAATTTTTATTCTCGCTTAAAATCAGTTCTCATAATAATAAAACGAGATTATTAAAATACAGATAATGAAAATTTTCGATATCGGTCCATAAATACCCGAGATATAGGATAAACCGATTTTTCTATTAACAGTTTTTTTTTTTTTTTGCTGAAACGTTACTAAAATACAGAAAATGGAAAATTCCGATATCGGTTCATAAATAACCGAGATATGGCTTAAACAAACTTTTCCATGAAAATGTCCCTGATTTCGTTTTTGGAATGGTGGTTACAAGGCAAAATTATTTTTTCCCCGATGTTGGTCCATATATATCAAATTTGTAATATATACTATACATTTTCGTGACTATCGTGAAGCGTATTTTAGATTCGGCCCGGCCGAATATACCACACTCTTACTTCTTTTTCTTTATTTACTTTAAAGAGTATATAATAATAATTGTCACAAAGTTGTTTTTTTATCTAAGTTCACTCTTTTCACTTATTCCGGTTTTATTTTATTACTTTCCGTTCAAAAACACGGACCTGTTTGTTGTCACTATCGAAGCTAGACTCCGGAAAAGGTATTTACATATGATATGTGTATCACAACTAGAATGTTTTAGCTTTGACCAGTTCTAGAAATCACGGAAATTCTTCAGATTAACTATAGAAATTTTTACATCAATTTACATCTAGTGCATATACATCTCCATTCATTTCAAAAAGCTGTACTGAGTCCAATAATGTAATCTGAGGTAAACCCGTTTTAATTTTCATCATAAATATTGTACAATAGCAGTCAATTTGAACAGTAAGTTTTCGTGGCAAAGTTGGCAATTATCTCAAGCGCTTATTGACTTTAAACTGAAGTACAAAAATCAAAGTTACTTCTTACTTTTAGCTCTACTTTATTGGTTTTCATGCCACCTCAACTATCTAGGTTTGTAATCTTAAGAACATCGCTGACTTACTTGGTTATAACGAAGTGCATTTCTTCGTTTTTAAAAGAAATTTTATTTTTTTGATTAATGAAATGACTTGGTCCTTATTATTCCCTTTCATTCCAAGGCATTTAAATAGCTGCACTTCTTCACTGAGTGTTGTTATAAATATTGATTACTTGACCGCAATCATGAATATTAAGTGGTATTTCATCTACCAGCTAAATCCATTATTGATGATGTCTACGCTGTAGTTGCAAATATACTTATTTATGTTTATTTTACTTCTTTATTGCATTATTATTCTGCATCATTGTTGTTCATTTGTTGAGTATTGCATTTATAATCTGAAGTTTGTAATTTTTTTTTTCAAGGGATCAAAGATGAGAATGTACATACATATTATAGAATATTTGTATTTATTGTTTGCTGAAAGCATATCTGCAGGGATGACAACTGTTTTTCTTCTGCTGTGAGTTAAAATAAAGATCTTTTATGTATCAAATAATTGGACATTCAACGAGAAAATGCTTGGGTCAGGTGTGTCATGCCTTTATCATCGGCTGAAGTAGCTAGACATTCAAAGTCTACCTGACGAGATTTGTATTGGCTCACGATTATCGTAGTGTAGCTTTAATTTCTGTATGCCCTTTTAACGCTTTTAATCAGTGGGGCGACTATTTTTCATAGGATATATTGAATATTTGTAGAGGCACACTTCGGATCGGGCTAACAAGCGTCATACTCGGTATACATCGTGATCTTAAACTGCAGGATTTACCTTAGATGCGGTATAGAAATCGTCGACGGTTGCATGTTAGTGTCACGTAGTAATTTCTATCTAAAGATACCACGACTAGTGCCACAGTTAATCATAAACTATCTCTTAGTCGGGCACAGCTGGTCAAAATTCGTTGAGGTGACAGTATAACCATGAATTTGTTCATGGTTCACAAGCGCTCCCATGTGGCTAGCGAACGAAACAAACCTCCTGCTGAAGGGACTAGATTTTCTAGCCCGCTTGTATGACAAAGCTCCATGCGGTGCCCCAAAGTCCATAAGGAGCATCATCTCTTAACCAAGTCAACCATCTATCCAGCATTTTTGCTTCCTCACATTATAGGTATGTCTTGCAAGACAACAGCACATCGGGGGCTATTAGCCCCGAAAATTGTATTGCATCAAAGTTATCAAGGAAACTAATTTTTTTGTCTGAACCACAGCCAGAACGTTTTGGCTAAAGTAGACACTTCATCCTTGATCATTGCCGGGATGACCCGAAGCAGAACCTCCACGGGGCTTTGCCAATCCCTGTGGTTTTAAAAGTTCACCACAACAAAGGCAAAATTTCTCTATGCCCTCGACAACAAAGTGCTGTGGTAAAGTATACACCACGACAAAATCTGGTCCTAAGGGGTCTCCAAGGCAAAAGATTGTGAAATTGATTTACATCCATACCTGCCTTGACGGTCTTACATATTAGTGGACCAACTGTCCGAGGTGAATTATTCACGCCCCCATATGGTTTCCTGGGGGCACACAGGTCGCAACTTTTTTCTATAAGTTTGTAGCCATATAGACAAACTCCTTGCTTATCATTGCAACTAGTGTAAATGAAAGAAAAGTATTAATGAGTTAATAGGCCGAAGCCCATTAAACGCATCAGCCCTTATCGAACGCACCCGTCTAACCATCACCCTTGATTCCTTACAATACAGGTATTTATTGTAAGACAACATAACCTTAAGCGATTGGTTCTTAGCCATCGAGAACCGGCAAGCACTAAAGTTAACAGGTAAACTAATTCCAGCCAGAATGTTTTAGTTTTAGCGCCGAGATATCTGTAAGGCAGAATCTCTCGAGGTCTTTGCTGATCCGCGCTATGCTAATTTTAACCCTTGGTTAGGGTTTTGGCACTCCAACATAATTTAAATCATGCGGCTTCCTAGAGTTTGATTTACTACAACAAACGCGGGGAAGGACACTCTATGCCCCAGAAAGCAGAGTGCCTTGGTTTGGTGTACGCCAAGGCAAAACCTACTCCCTGCGGGGATCTCCGAGGCAGCCGAGGTCCGAAGGCAGCCGAATCAAGAATTATTCCAAAGATTGTTGAAGGAACAGTCAGTCCGAAGGCTGCTAAGGAAAATGTCATCTGAAAGCTATTGGGTATATTATTGATATAAAAATTGTACGAACACGACTGTGTTGGTATTAAATATTTACATGGGTGGCTCGGGCGTAGTCTAATCTGGAGGTCCAGTTTTCGAAAGCTATTTTTTTTTTGTGATAATGGAGTCCAATTCGTGGGTCCGAATCGTGAAACTATGCGGTTCAAAATTCAATAAATCAATTGTGGCACGAGCTGTGTGGCACATTGCGCTGTCTTGTTTGAAGCCACAGCTCCTACATATTATATTTGTTCAATTGGTGAATGAAAGAATCTATAATCATGAAGCTATAACGGTCACCGTTGAGTGTCACGTTCTGAACAACATCGTTTTTAAAGAACTACGGACCAATAATTCCACCAGACAATAAAGCATAACAAACAGTCAATCGAAGCATACACTTGAGGATTATCATCATTCCTAATACAGCAGTTTTTTATTGACGTATCCTTTCTTGGCATTATAGTAAAGGATCTTCTCTTAATTTAATTACAAAAGAAATATTTTATAAGTTTTATCACACTGGTCACCAACATAAAACTAAACTGCAACTGAGACTGGAACTCTTTGACAAAATTAAATTAATATAAATTATTTGAAATATAAAAATGCAACTTAATCAATTTTTTAATAATCGCGTGAAAGGAAAAATAGTTTAAAAATAATTTATATTCGCTTCAGTAAGGAAAAATGGTATGGCACTACATTGTATTGATTTGTGTCACTATAACACTTCATTGCCAAACAACGCAATTTTGTTTTGGGCAATTTGGAAGCGTTGTGCTGGCGTCAGTCTTCACATGTTGAAATACCAAAATCAAACTAAACACAAATCACTTAATAGCTCACAGTTGAAAAAGTGTTGCTAACTTGAAGTAGGAAATCTCTATTTAAAACACCTTCTAATTTGTAAGTATTGCTTCGTTTTGTAATCTTTCCAGTTGTAAGACAATATCATAATGTAGCTGCATTACAGGTGTACGGTAATTTTATTTTAAGAAATTGTATTTGAAATTTTCTCTTTATATACAACTTTACGTGAAATAACTAGACCGGTGGTTTTGGCCATATATTTGGGCTTGTTGGGAAATGCATCACTGCGCTGCATCTGATGCGCATCTGTGATTAGTTTGCGATGCTGATGCAAAACAGCTGATTCTGATGCGCTTCAGATGTAGCGCAGTAAATAATTGTGAACGATTTGTTTACAATTACCAACACGGAAATATTAAAAATGGACAAATTATTAATAAATTTATTTGTTGACTTGGATGAATATAAAAATGATTTCAAATTATACAATTTTCCAGTGCCAAGATTTCTTCGTGCCTTTTTTGTTCTTGTATAGGTTCTTCCTCCATATACATTAAAATATCATTTTTAGTTTTCTTTTTCGATGATGGTTCCATCTCTTGGCAGATTTCGATTGAATCTTCACTATCTTCCTATGTGCACAACAAATTCGTTGCTGGAGGATTAACAGAATGTCTTGTACCGTAAATTTCGTCAAAATCTTCGAAAAACAATCACGTTGTCGCATTTCTTCCAGAATATTTATTCCTGGATTTTATTCTCCTATACGTTGCTAGCAGGTTTAGAAACTTCCTATTAATTTCTTCTGTTGTATAATTTATATTAGGTGCCTGCTTCTTCATTTTTTCTAATACCTTTCCACAAAGAACAGATTTTTTCTTTTTGCATGCGGAAAATTCTTTCGTCTATGTTCGAGCGTTTTCTTATCAATAACTTTCAAAATTTTACAATATTTTACTTCCACTGAATCAGCCATTTTTGTGATGCTTGTTTGATGTTCTTCTGCGCATCATATGCTTAACAGTTGCATTTTAGAATGCAAGACATTTGCAGTGTTGCAAACTTTTGCTTTTTAGAACGCACTGCGCATCAGATGCCACGCAGTGATGCTTTTCCGAACAAGCCCTTCATTAGAATTTAAGAAATTTCTTCACAGACTTACGAGGAAATAAATAAAATATTTTTACGTAATAAAGTAGATGAGTTAATTTTATTTTACGACGTTCTTGGCTCCGTATAGACTCATTAAATGCTTTCTCTCCACTTTCTTTAAACTTTGACAGAATTATTAAAAACAACATTTCTGACACAAACACCGCAATAATCGTATATAAGCCATTAAAATAAAAGTTGTTATGCTTTCTTCCTCACAGTAATTCGACATGATTAAAAACACTCTTTGTTCCCTGTAGAACAACCAAAGGAAAAAACAACAGCTCTACAATCAGCGTTGCCCTTGATATTTTGCAAAAAGTAACACAAAAACAGTATTTCGAAAAAAAGTTTCATAAAATTTTCCGTTTTTTAAAAAACAAAAATAAAGTAGTGCTTTGTCGTGTACACGTGTTTTTCCACCTTATATGTTCATTATTATTGCAAAAAAAAAAATTCAAATTTTTAAAAGTTATCCCTATTCCAAAGGCTAACAATGAATTTCGATCAGTTGCTATTCTGCCTAATTTATCTGCAGTTTTAGGGAAAATTATATGTAAGCAGACGAATAGTTATCTTACTAATAATAACTTAATATCTGATTGTCAATCTGGTTTCATAAAAGATCGAAGCTGCATTACAGCCTTAGTTGACTAGATAGACGAATTAAGGTCTAAACTTGATGATAACATGGTATCCTTCGTAGTTCTTCTGGATCATAGCAAAGCGTGTGATATTGTGGATCATCCAATTCTAATTTCTAAGCTTGAAAATCTTTTTTATTTCTCGAGTGCACAGAATATAGATTTCAAAGCGTGCACTACAATGGAACTTACTCTAATGCGCTTAATGTCACCAGAGGAGTACCACAGGGTTCAATACGTGGCCTTTTTTTATTTTGTTTAGATATAAATTATTTACCTGATACCTTGGTATCTAGAAAAATACAAATGTATGCGGACGACATGCAAATCTACAACAATTCCATTATATGATATGCAAACGATATTAATCATGACCTCGATAAAGTAAGCATTTGGGATAAAGCCAATGGATTGTGTACCAATCCATTTAAATCAAAATGTATATTACTGTCAAAATCTGGAAGAGTTGAGGAAATTTTTCAAATAAAAATAAATGGTAATTGCATAAATCCAGTTAACTTAGCGCTTAATTTGGGAATTACGTTTAATAACAAGCTTAACTGGTCTATCAATATAAAAGTCGTCGTAGAAAAAGTATATGGTGTGCTGCGAATCTTGTGGGCTGTTAAAGGCTTTACTCCTTTTCTCATTCGAATGTTAAATTTTTCAAACTGCGATGCCAGAAGCAAAGCAAGACTTAACGTGGCATTCAATAATATAACGTGGTATGTTTTCGGTCTTAAAACACACAGAAGCTATTTATATATAAGCCCTTACTCAGAGAGAATCTATGGAGTCGACTTCGATAACCTTTTGAAAATAAGAACGTTGATACTTTTGCACAAAATAATAACTACTCGTGAACCAAACTACCTATTTAGCCGTCTCAGTTTCTGTCGTTCTGCAAGAACAAAAACCATTTTACAAATAAGGCATAATTCATTAATTTCAAATTGAAAATTCTTCGTAACAGCAATACGTCTGTGTAATGTTATACCCCCCAATATTAGGGAAACCTGCAGCCGCCTACTTTTCAAAAAGAAACTATTCCAATATTTTTCGTAAATCTCAATAGTCAATTTAATTATATAATGTTGACAAAATACTAATATTGTTGCCTAACTTCAACTTTATTTACAGATTTTTATTTATTTTTTTTTTTATTTTATAAATACTTTTACTCAATATTTTTTTATTTTATACCAATGCTATTATTTTACATAGTTATTTTCTGTTATAAATTGTTAATATTCCATTGCCTGCACTTTTATTATTTTAAAACTGAAGTTTTGTTATAGAAATTGCCACAAGTAAATGCAAATACAAATATTTCAATTATAATATTATTTTTATATTATGTTTTATTTACTATATTAATTCTATATTATATTTTTCCTTAATGATATTTTTGTAAACATTTCTTTCTGCTTAATCACTAGCACTATCATTTATAAGACTCTGTATCTTGCAGTGCTAGGTAATAAATATTCTACATGTATATTTACCAAGAACAACTACTTACCTAGTACATATAGAACCGATATTAAGCAAGTCATTACTTAACTAATTTTAACTAATGCAGGCGGTAAATACTATGATATTGAAAAGTATGTTCATAGGTACAAATTTTTCGCTGGGAAGTATTTATTTATCAAATATACTTATATAAGTATATATAATAGAAAATTTCACTTAAGTAGGATTAAGAACTGTATTATACGAATACATGCAGTTAAAAGTTACTTGTGACAAGCTCTTTTACACAAGCGTTGTTAAAAAAGTTCTAAACAGAAAGTTTCATGTTTGAAAAAAGGGATAAAATGTATAACGAATTTGTCAAAAATGTTACAAAAGGGTATTAAAAAAATCAAAAAATATAAAATTAAAACTTTAGTACCACAAGGGTAACGCTGGTCATAATGTCTTTTCGAACCACTAAACGTGTCAGAATTTGCTTTACGTTGTAAAATAAAAAAAAAAGAGCAGACACCTACAAACAGGACAATAAACATTTAATTGAAACGTTAAGCCATTTCAGATTTTTGATTATTTTTAATATGTCCTCTGACGGCCAACGGCTTAACAACATTTATTGTCTTACTTCCAAAAATCCAAAAACAGAAATACACGTGTTTTGGGCACTAAGAATGTTGGGACAAGTGTATTTTTGGTTTATGATTTCATTTTGTGTCTCCTTTTATTCGACATTCAATTTCTGCCGGTCTTAATTTATTTTCCCCTTTTTAGTTTATTTTTTGGTTTTCATTTTATCGTCTTTTATAACACGGCAAAAGTGTATTTATATTTATGTGTGTGTGTGTATGTACGCTTTGTACGTGTTTGAATGTGTGGGTTGATTTTCTTACCTGTCCACCGGGTGCTGGTGCACCCACTGTATTGGCAATCGTTTGCAATACTTCCATGTACAATTTTTCATTTTCTTCTTGCTTATCAATTGAATCCTCAGCGATGTTTGGTGGTTCTCTTTCATTCTCGTGATGTGCTTCGGCACGTGCTTCAGCAGCACGCGTAGCCGACATACGTCGATTTTCCCGTTTCCATCCCAATGATGTGAAATTCTCAAAATAAGAGCCATCTGTTTCTTGAACGCTGCAATGACAATGCATAAAATATATTTAATGCAATGAAAAGTAAGAAAAAAAAAGAACATAAATAAATAAATACAGGTGGACTATACGTCTCTTAACATTTTAACGGACATTAGCATCTGCGCGGGTGGAGACCGGCTTTTAAGGACTTCGTGCCATCGCGTCTTTTAGCGGACTACACGAATCGCAATAATAATTCTACGATCGAAGCTAAACGCAAGTTTAGTTATCATTTTAATATTCGCGATAAGAACTATTCTCCAACCACTCAAATATTACGTAACGGGTCCAGCAATTTAAGATGACGGGATCAACTGGACTAGAGGAAAATCCATCTCAAATTTTTTTTAATTTTTCGAGTACAGAGTATAGATTTTAAAGCGTGCACTACAATGGAACTCACCCTAGTGCGCTTAATGTCACCACAGGAGTTCCACAGGGTTCAATACTTGGCCCTCTTTTATTCCGTTTATATGTAAATTATTTACCTGCTACCTTGGTATCTAGTAAAATACAAATGTATGCGGACGACATGCAAATCTACAAAAATTCCATTATATGATATGCAATTGATATTAATCTTGGCCTCGATAAAGTAAGCATTTGGGATAAAGCCAATGGATTGTGCATCAATCCATCTAAATCTACTCTACTGTACTCATAAGCGATCTGCGGTTTTAAATATAACTCGTTCATCTCTAATCGCATTTTACAACATGATGGGGCAACATGCCATAGATCAAATGACTCTTTTAATGAGGTTCGTCAAATTTTTGGCCTCAAACTCAGAAATATAAGACTAACTGGCCAACAATGGGCTTTTCCTTTGGAAATATCTAAAAACCAAAGTTTTCAGTAATAACCTGACGACCTTTTCCGAACTAAAGAAAAATATACGCGAGGAAATGCAAAACATTTTAACCCATACTCAAAGAACAGGCATGGAAATTTTTCGATCAAGGTTGCATCAGTGTGCATTTAAGTAATGTAATTTTCAATAAATAAAGCTCTGTTTCATTTACTTGCGTAATAAACAATTTTATAAACATGTGACTATTTATTTTTTATTGATCATTTCAATAACGTTAAGAGACTTATGGTCCACCCTGTAAATGATAACATACAGATTTTATCATATTAAACGAGAATTATATTTCTATATAACTATAAAGTTGTAAAGTAAATTTGGAAAGTATGTCACCCCGACCATGCAGTGTACATGGTCGGGGTGACAGAGACCATACGCCTAAGATGGTATTAACAGTACGTTCGTAGCGTCGCTGTGACTAACTATAACGACCTATGCTTTCACATAGGAAGTTGCAACGTGGTTAACAATGAAATACCTCTAAAAAACTGTAAACCAATACAGTTAGTTGAGGCAAACCGTTCACCAGTGCGAGTGAGACGCAAAACTCTCCAAGACCGTACAAGAAAAACAACAAGCCTGACCGCACTTAAGATATAATTACGATGACGCGAGAGCTGTTCTTCAGGCCAGAGCTGCTTTACGACTGTTAAACGAGAATTATGGAATAGTTTTGTTTTAATTGCTAATGGTATTTTGTTTTGTTGAAGTATGTTTTGTATCAATAAGGATAATTTCAAAATTTTATGCAGATATGCAACACTGAAATACATAAACATATTGAACACTACAGATCTGCATAATTATACGCATGGCACAAGCAGAGCATGATCTTCCGATTCCAAGTTTCAAAACAAAGACGAACCTATTTTTGTAAATGCTGCAAACAGTCATTCCGATTATATGCCACCTTCATCTAAATTATCTCGGTACGTTGTCATCAGTATATATATTATGACAGGTAATATAATTGTTTGTGCAATTAAATCAGATCTCAGCTGGTTTTTCTCCGATTGGAACCATAATTTTAAAAATCATTTTTAAATATCTACTAATAAATATGTCAAGTATCGGACAAATCGCATCATATTTTTTTTAAATGGTGTAAGATGTACTTCACTCCATCCGATCTCTTTACTGTTTATACCACCTATATCCGACCGAAAATGGAAATAACTCTCATAGTTGGGCCAGCGCCTAAAGTCTGTTTTGTGGGCTTACTCGACCGCGTGCAGGAGAGGGCGAAGAAACTTATCGGTGACAGTACTCTATTGACTTACTGCAACATTGACGCAGTGTAGGGTGCGTTACTCAATTCTATCGTTACTATAATGGATTTTGCTCTGACGAAATTAAGGATCTTGTTCCCGAAACTCGTACATTTATACGTAACTCGCATGCATACTCCAGGGCTCATCTATTTGTGGTCGATTACTCGAGGAATCGTACAATGCATTAGAGAATAAGTTGCCTGCAGACGTGTTTCCTGTCTGTTACAACGTTGGAAAATTCAATTCAAATGTCCATAAATAGTACTCGATTTTCTCTTCCCTCATAACCTATTTTCCTATTTCTGGTGCAATGCACTGCATATCGCTCCTTTATTGCAACATAGTCATACCTCAAAAAGTAAACTTTTCGAGTTAACAATGCAGAATTGTTAACAGTTCTACCATTTATATTGTGCCAAAATTTTATTCAAATTGCTTTCAAACTGTTTCCTTTAGGAGATATTTTCTCAAAAAATTTGCTAAGACTTGTATGGACACTAAAAACTTTAAAAGCGTTTTACTCGAAACGAGTTTTTTTTTGAGATATGACTATGTTGCAATAAAGGAACGATATGTATGGGTTACCCCTGAGTACAGATCCAAGATATAAAAAAAACGTAATAATTGACACAAGTTTAATCAGTAGCATCGATCGGTGGAATGGAAGTGCGAAGTATATTTTTGAAAGAGAATGTCAACCAGATGTCTTCCGTCGAGTTGAACATGCTGTTCAAAACGAAGCCTTGTATATTACGTCATATGCTGCAGTAAACTTGCTTCAATTGAGCTGGTTTCTTGACGATTATTTTCCTTTAAGGCCACAAGAGATTCGGGATTGTGATTACAAATGCCCTCTTTGAAATAGTCCCATAAAAAAAATTCATGGGAGTTAGATCGGGCAACCTCGGTGATCATTGGGATTTCACTAAAGCCCCTGATGATATCTGGGCTCTGGCTGTAATAATAAGTTTGAAATTTATTATTAATTTTAAATTATTACATTCATTTATAATAGTGTGGCACCTACAAAGCTACTTTAAAGCGTTTTTTACGTTAATCAGATTTCTCTAATATTTTCCTACGATCTTTAGAGATAGTAAATCAAAGCATTTAATGCAGTTTCAAAAAAAATTACCTTTTTGCAAGGACAGCTTGCCCACTATTCTTATTACATAGAATACCACGCCTAATTTCTCTGTATCTGATAGCTTCCGAAATGTTCGTATTGCAAATCAAAATAAGTTTAAACAAGTTTAAACTGGGTTATATCACATGTACGAATTCCAAGAAAGGATCACACTGACGTCACCGCCAATGGTTCTAGAAATGGATCACTAATAAATTTATCTACGCGCGCATATATACAATTTAAGGGCCGATGTTAAATGTGAACCACACCTGAATTTTAAGTTTTTTTTCTGCATTTCATTTGGCATTTCTCAATTTCAGACTAACTCAATTTGAACCGTGAAAAGACACACAATCGAGCATGGTCAGAATGGTGGCAAGAAATGGCAACAGTGGATGATTAATTTTCGAAGAAAATCATCATCAATCATGAGGCACATTTTCACCTCAGTTGATTTAGCAATAAGCGGAATTGCCGCATTTGTGCGACTGATAAACCAAAAGTTATTGTCGAAAAACTAATTTACCCACAAATAGTGACTGTTTGCTGCGGTTTTTCGGCTGGCGGTATCATCAGGCCGTATATTATCCAAAATGAGGCCGGTCAAGCAGTTGCTGTGAATGGTGTTCGCTATCGTGAGATGATCTTGAACTTTTTACGGTCCGGATTTGCAAATATGGATGTTGACGATATGTGGTTTGTAAAGGATGGTGCCACTTAATATACGAGTACAGCTAACGAAACTATGGCTCTTTTTCGTTCGACTTCATTCTTTGGGGTTATTTGAAAAAAGGTATACGTTGATTAGCGAGCAACAATGCAAGAGCTAAAGGATCAGATAATTCGGCATATCAACGGCATAGAACCTCAATTATGCTTTAGCTTCGTTGAAAATTTGGACCGTTTGTTCCACACAAACAATATCAATATTATCATTGTCCAAACATTGTTTGGGCACACAAATTGTTGCGAAAAAATTCACTGGTAAACTAGTTGGAAATTAAATAAAACGTTTTTATGGAAATGCATTCGTGTATAACTTCCCGTTAGCGGTTAATTTTACAGCCGTTATTTTAAAAACAAATGCAAATATTTCCTAAATAGTTTGCAAAATCGGCCCTTAAAAATTTAACCACCTTTTATTATCAAAGCAGTTTGTAACCATTTGAAAACAGGTAGTAAAATAAGAAGGCTTGAAAAGCACACATGCTCTTGGGATCAAATCTTTACATCCGTAATCCTTGTTACGTTTCAAGACCAACATTATAACAAAATTCAGACTTTCACACCAGCATTTATTAAGCAAAAAACCAGCTCCACAATGTCCAATCTGTTTTTTTAAGCATTTTTTTATTTATTGAATCTTCAAAATGAACTAACAATAAGTATTCAAATTTAAAATTAAAAAATTTGATTCTTAAGTCCGGCCAATGCTAGACAAAAAGTTTTATTATGCGGGAGCTAATTCATATTAAACAAATCTGATGGCGCCAACGGTATCCCTTCTTCTTAGCCGAGTGTGGCCGCCAAAATTAAGTATATTGCGCGCAAGAGGGTTTGGATGAAGTTCCAGTTTACTGACATACCTTGTCGCGTACTTAGAAAACTCCTCTTTTACCAGCGGAACACTCAGATCTTTATGAATTCGTGAATTTTTTACGTACCATGGAGCTGCAGTAATCGTTCGAAGAATTTTGTTTTGTCGCCTTTGAATTTTTTCAATGTTTGACGATGAGGCGGTGCCCCATAACTGAATTCCGTAGCGCCATATAGGCTTTAGTATTGCGTTGTATAACAAAAGTTTGCAATCTAATTTTAATGTAGAATTTCTGCCCATAAGCCAATTTAGCTGCGCTGCTTTTAGTTTTAGCTGAGTGACCTTTGCTTCAATGTGAGACTTCCACGTTAGTCTACGGTCCAGGTGAATACCAAGGTACTTGACTTCATTGTGCTGCGGAATAGATGAGTTGTTAATTTGGATAGGCGGACATGTTTGCTTACACAGTGTGAATGTGACATGAGTACATTTCTGTTCATTAACTTTGATTTTCCAAAGTTTTAGCCATTTCTCTAATATTGAAATATATTCCTGTAAATTTCGTGAAGCTAATTGATGGTTTTCATGAGCACTCAAAAACGCTGTGTCATCTGCAAAGGTAGAAATGTGGATTCCGGATGTAGTTGGCATGTCGGAGGCGTAAATCAAATATAAAGTAGGCCCCAGTATGTTGCCTTGGGGAACTCCTGCCTTGATTCGCTGAGTTGGGCTTATAAAGTCGCCTTCTCTGATAACAAACTTCCGCCCATATAAGTGGCTTTCCAGAAGCTTGTGTGTATTTGCAGGCAAGTTCAACTTTATTTTGTGCATTAAGCCGTCGTGCCACACTTTATCAAAAGCTGGAGAAATATCAATAAATAGAGCTGAGCAATACTTCTTCTCCTCAAAGGTCTCTCTTATGACATTGACTAGTCTGTGCGTTTGTTCTATGGTGCTATGTTTAGCCCGAAAGCCAAATTGATGATCAGGGATGCATCCCACATTGTTTAATATTGGAGTCAACTTCACCATTAACAATTTTTCGAATAGATTTGAAATTGTTGGTAAAAGACTAATTGGTCTATATGATTCTACCTTTGTCAGATCCTTCCCTGGCTTGGGGATCATGGTAATCATTGAGACCTTCCACTCTGCAGGATAATGCTCAAGACGTAAAATAGTGTTAAAAATAAAAAGTAGAACTCTTCTTGCTACACGAGGTAACTGCTCAAGCATTTTACCAGTAATTTGATTAATGCCTGGAGCTTTCCTGGGGTTTGTACAATCTGTAACACTCAACTTAACATTAAGGCCACCTTCTAGTGTTGCAGGAACAGTTATCAGATCAAGTACATCTTCATAACCAATATTAATCTCATACAAGTATTTGAGTTTTATTTACATTTTACAGAATTTAAATTCCTGTCTTATTCAGTTACTATAATTGTATTATGCAATTTAATATTAATAAATAAATTTTCAGCAATTTCTTAAATTTAATAAAGAAACTGCAACATTTCTTCAACAAGTTTTGATTTCGATTCAGTTTCTGAGCAATTGATTACTGAAATTAAGTGCAAAAAAGATTGCATGTTGTTATTTGTTTTTCAAGCTTTTTGCGTGATAAATATTCAAATATTATATTTAAATATGTAAATACATTAATTTTCAATCATTTTGTTATAAAATTATTGGAGCATAAATTTACATTAAGTTAGTAGAGAAGTTATTAATATGTTAATTAATTTAAAAATATAACAATAATTTATTGAATGATAAATAGGCGCAAACATGTCGTTGACTTAATGACAAAAAGACGTAGTCGAATAAGAAAATTAATATTCCAATACTGAGTTAATTTATTTGAAAATATACAAATATGTACACGTAGCAAAAAATATCTGGTTGATATGACAATACTCTAAAGGCAACATACTATTGTTGAATTATGTGATTGGTGTCGAAAATATTATATTGTTATATTTGAACGCCATTTATTGATATGATGAACTATACTAAATTCTGCTTTAACATTTTTATAATTGTAAGCCTAATACCTAATCATGTTATAATGCCAAACAATCAAATTACTTTCATTAAACAACCATATAAATTTCATAAATTGCTTTATTGCTAATCAGCTAAATATAGTCGGATTCCAATATAATCGGGGTCAATGGGTTCTAGTATTTATTATATTATAAATGAATTTATAATGCATTTCGTCGATAATTCCATGTATAAAATTCATATGTGTAACCATATTAATATGGTTGGATGTGACATTGTATGGTTGTACACAACAATAGTATGGTTAGGTACAGCCATAACATGGTTGGCCGACAATATTGTTAACTTTGCCATAGTATTGTTGATTACGACACACATACAAATATCAACATCTTAATATTCTGGCGTACCATCTTGATTCTAATTATTTGAACTTTTTCTTTTGATTAAATTGAAATGTTCTTTAAGCTTGATGTCAGTTTTGTTTTTTATATAAAAATGCTTTAATTATATTCGATATTTCGTCTTCTTTTTTGATTTTGTAAACGAAACTTAAAAATTTTTTCCTGAAGAAGGAAGACGAAATATCGAATATAATTAAAGCATTTTTTATATAAAAAACAAAACTGACCTCAAGCTTAAAGAACATTTCAATTTAATTCTGGAGTACCTTTTGATTTGAGCAAACGTTCTATATGTAGTTTTGGCACAATTTTAATTTTTAGTCCTTTTTCTTCTTATGTAGATAAAAACCAATTTTTTTATATAAATCTCAAAACACAACTCTTTTTCATAAAACAAAAATAAAACTAAAAGAAAATTGCTGACAATAGTAAGTTGATTTTGTAAACTAATATTTGTTACATGTAAATAACCGTATCATATATACGATCAAACCTGAAATATTAGTAGTGGATGTGATAGAAGCTACTGTGGTTTTTAAAAAATTACATATAATACTAACATTGCATGCAACCATATTCGGAAACTAGTTGGTGGTAATAGTAGATTTGCAGAAATCCACACGGAAACATATTTATAGGAAAACAAATTATAATTAAATCGATAATCGGCGGTTTTTAATAATAATACTCAATCTTATGTCGTATATACTAATGTTGCTGTAACCATATTTCAAACTGTCTTTTCTTTGCGTGTATGAACCAATATCGGAAATTTTCACTTTCCATATTTATCTAACCTTATTTTATTATCATAACTGCTTTTAAGCTAAAAAAGTTGTTTAACTTCGCTTTTGAGACATTTTCATTAACAACGCGATTGAAGCTATATCTCAGGTATATATAGACCGATATCTGAAAAAGTCACCATGCTTAATGAGTATGTGAAGTTCGAAGCAAAACAAACAATTTTTTAATTTTCATACAAAATTGCAAAAAAAATAGATTTTTTCGGAATTTTGAATATATCTCAGCTATATGTGAACCGATATTACTGAACTTCAATAGCAAACCCATGAATCGATGGGGTAAAAGAATGCTGAAAGAAAAAAGTTTCTAAGTCTAATGGTTTTCTCTGAAACGGTATTTCAACAGCGGACAGACGGACATCGCTTAATCGACTTTTCCATCAATTCTGATTCAGAATATATATTCTTTATAGCGTCGCAAATAAAAACTGTAGAAATTACAAACGGAATCCCGAACTTATATTTCACACAAGTTTTTATACCCTTCACAAAAATGTAAAGGGTATAAAAACCTGTGTGAAATATCTATGAAATAATGTTGCTGAAGTGGTACTCTTTTCAATTTGTAAAAAAAACTTATGAAATGTTTCTGGCAATATCATGTTGTAATTGTGAAATAATGTGAGTGGTACTTATTTCGCGCGAAATTTCAAACAACAGCTGATCAATTTTTTGTTTGCTAAAAACTCTTCTGTTTCAATTGTAAATTTCTAAAATGGAAAATAATTTAAATTTAATAACAAAAGAACAAGAAAAGATAAAATTTAGTGAAACGGAAAAGTGTCTTTTGATAGTAGTAGTAAGAAAAAAAAATCATATCTGGGATAAGTAAAAAAAAAGTGCATAGCAACCGGAACGCAATGAGATCATCTTGGAGAGAAATTGCGATTGAAGTTGTATGTGATCATATGGTTTTATTTAGAGAACCGTGAAATTTGCCTAAAGAGTGAAATAGGCGCCACATTTTCTATGTCATATTTTTCGAGTGAAATAATTAATGTTGCTCAGCATTTTTCGCAGATTTGAACAGTGTACTTACCTTAACGTTAGGAAAGTTTTCTTAACAATTGCTTAACAAGCTTTGCTAAGTTATTTTGCTTACAGCCGTAAGACTTTAACGCGCATGTTTATTAAGCTCTTATTAGATAAATTTTGTATAAAAACTTTGCGATAAGAGCCTAATAAACATGAAATAGTTTTTATAAATAAGGCAGTAAGAATATAAGAGAGTAATAAAAGGTATGCTTTTATGCCTGAATCGCCCATACGCCCCCTCCACAAATACTGAAAATTTACTACAGTTTACGTGAAAATATGTCGATATAAAATATAACTGCAAAGCAGACCATGTAATAAATCAGAGCAGAAAATGTAATAAATCAGACGATTTATTACATTTTCTAGATTAAAGAAATACTTATCAAATATATTGTTTGTAATAATCTTGAAACTCTGGGCTATTCGTAGTAAGCGCACGTGTCGACAATGTTGTGCAACAAACGCAATATGAGCAAATATGCAACAATGGTAAACAATTCAAAAACATAATTTGAAAGTTTGACAAGTTAAATATAAAAAATATTCATACCTATACTTATTTTAGGAAAAAAGTAACTAAAATGAACAAAATTTACGCATCCCTACATTGAGGAAAAATATTAACAATTTTGGTTGGGAATAACCAAAAAACGGCAACCCTGTTCACAATACAAAGACTGCCCAAGTTGCTAAAGTTGGAAATGTGCTGATAATAATAATTTCCTTCATTATAAAAAAGTTTCAACAAAAGTCTTATCTTCTTTATTTTTTGTATGAATTTTAGCATTCTGCAAGAAATAAAATCTAATAATATACAAAAATAATCCTGCAACCAAAACAATTTCCATAAATCCAATTTTTTGCATAAACAGCAAATTCAAATGGGCACTAATGAAGTTTGTTTATTTGTTTGGGTTTTTCTTTGCTAAGCATAAAGTATAGGTAAACTTTTTTTTCGATATCAGCAGTAGATAATTTAAATGTTAACAAATGACGACAAATATTATTGTATTCACAATGAAAGTTTCCCGCTAGTTTGCTTAACGATAAGATAAAGCTTTGCTGGAAAAGATAAAGGATAACAGAAACAAAATTTTTATTTAAGAATTTAAACTTGCTTGGACAAATATATGCGAGTACGTTGTCCCATTTGCACATAGTAGGAGGGTTTAAATTTCTTACAGCGCTAACTGAATCATATTCAGGAATATTTAAGAAAAAACAGACTACTTAATGATCTGCAGTCGGGTTACAGGAAGAATGTAAATACGACGAGTTTAACTTTGGAAGTGATGAAGATCTTGAGAGAAAACATGGATAAGAAATTTAACTCCGTAGCAGTACTCCTTGATCTTTCTAAGGCCTTTGATTCTATTAGTCATAATGTGCTTCTTCACAAGTTTTACAGCCAGTTGGGATTCGCCGGTACTAATAAAGTCTTTCCCTACGTATCGTAGTCAGTTTACCGTAATGCAGGATAAGGTTTCCGCAATTTTAATGACTTATAGCGGTGTGTCGCAGGGGTCAGTACTTGGACATATTCTTTTATGATGTATATAAACGACATATTTGCGAGGTTGTGTTTTTGTAAGTGCTTTACTTATGCCTATGATATTCAATTAGTAGCGAGCGATAAATGGTATTAGTCTGTTGGAATCTAATATTAATAGCGATTTGAATTGTATATTGGATTGGTCTCAATTGAACTATTTAATTCTGAACGCATCCAAAACTCGAGCTGTTTCTTTTTGTAATAATAATATTTCGTTAGCCTTGGGTAATGCTTCGATTGAGTTTGTTCATTATATAAAGTCTTTGGGCATGTATTTGGATGGTGACTTGAATTTTTCTGTGCATGTGAATCGTGTTATTTTTTCCATATCATTTGTGTTAAACAGCGTTGTCAACTTTGAAATTTCAAAACGCACCAAACTGAGGAAAAAAGCGCGTTATTTCAAGAAAAACGCACCAAGTTAAAAATTTTTTTTTTTTTCAATTTTAAAACCTATTTTGTCTTTTAAGAAGTGCAATATTTTTATATTAAAAACACGATAATGAAACAGCTTTTTAAGCGATTGCTATACAATCAAACTGGGTCTGATAGTAGCGCCCGATGACATGCCATCAAATTCGTTCAATAGCTAGAATTGTTTGTCAGCTAGAAGTATTTGTCAAACTTGGCCTCTAGTGCAACTCTGTTAATTTTATTCAGATATTGTTACCTTTACAATAATTATAAAGATATTTTATCAAATTTATTATTAAGCAATATCATTTAAATATATTTGCCGACGACCGAAATCAGCTGTTACTTTTACTGCCTATTATCAGGTATACAAAAATAAAGCTGCTTATATTGCAGGAGCATACACGATTATCGGATTATTAAAAGTTACAGAATCGCACTAGAAGCCTTCAAATTTAATTAATAACAATTCTATCAAACACAGTGTACATTTCCTTTGTGTTTTCGTAAGAGGTGTCTCTAAAAGAATTTATTGAAATATACGAAAATTTATATAATCAACATTTAATGCAAACGTTTTGGAAAACTTTATAATTTATTTAATAATTTGGTTATTTCTGAATTACCAAAACCGTAACGAATTCACAAACTTCACTGTCCAGAGACTACATTTATTGCAATATTTCACAAACTTGGCTTAATTGTTTTATAGCAAAACAGCAAATTTTATAAAACGAAATGTTTATTTTTCTTTCGACAGTGTTTATAATATAAAACAGCAAGATTGTCTTAGTTTGGGCATATAACATGGTACGTCTTCCACGCAAAATGAAACGTAAAAATTTTGGTCACTTTATGAAACTTGTTTCTTACATTAAAACAAAAAGTTGAGTTAAATTTGATTTTGTGCCACCGAAATTTAAAAACCGCACCGAAACTGTATAAAAAACGCACCCCGCACCGACTAAAGAATTTTTCGAACAAATAACTTTAAAAAGCACCAAAAATGGTGCGAAACGCACCGAGTTGACAACGCTGGTGTTAAACCGTTTTTATGCACTGGGCTGCTTCTTGCCAACATACGAGTATATAGAGAAAAGATTGATTTTCTCCACATGAATGCCTATTATTCTTTATGGTTTGTAGATATATAGTGGTACTTCCCAGCAGAATATGGAGAGGTTATAGCTTTGCTTCAATAGAATGGTGTGGTTTATTATGGGCTGGGTTATAGGGAGCATATAACTCCTTACACAAAGTTGGTGCTTAGGAGTAATTTTAAGGACTTTGTGAGCGTGAGTTTGCTGTTGTTGCTTTATAAGACTGTCAGAGCTAACTGTCCGCTATATTTAAGACATAGGTTCCAATTTGGGTGGACATCTGGGACATGCACGTTAGTTCCTCCTCGGTTTTCTACGTTAATAATGAAAAGATCATTTATTGTATGATCTATTGGACTATGGAATTCGGTAATTCCTTATGCGAATAGAAAATTCTCCCACTCTAATAAGAAGTTTAAGAAAATTATTTTTGACAACGTGTAATGTAGTAAAAATATATTTCGACTTTAATCATTTTTTCACATATCTATAGATGTTATGCAATAGGGCTTCCGTGTTTTCAGAGTTTGTGCAATGGGGAGATGAGTAATAGGAAAACGTTTTTTTTTTCTTTTCTGAATGATGTATTAATTTAGGTAATTGAATATTGAATATTGTCATAGTTTATTGGCCCTCATGGCTTAAGAAACTTGTGAAATAAATAAATAACAAAATAAATTAATAAATAATTTATCATTTATACAAAATATATAAGACAAAACCAAAGACGCGGCGGCCACACTTTGCAATTGGAAATCCAATTTTGACTGAGCGTAGACTTTGGAAAAAATTTCCAAAGTCTACTGATGATTAGGGTAGTTCCTATGAAATGTCGACATATAGATAGCTGGGAAACATAGAAAACAAGCTATTTATAATTTTTATTGGTATTTTATATCACTATTATATCATTAATAGTAAATAAAGCACGTTCCGTATTTGGATTCATGAAACGCTGGGCAAAAGAGTTTACTGACCCTTATATAACTAAGCAATTGTACACATCATTGGTAAGGCCAATTCTTGAACATAGATCAGTTATTTGGGATCCTAATTATAAAGTTTATATTGAAACCGTCCAATCTGTTCAAAAACAGTTTTTGCTTTTTTGTCTTCGTGGTCTGCACTGGAATATGCTTAATTTACCTTTATACAAGTCGAGACTTGCATTAATAAAACTTCCCACTCCTAAAAGTCGCAGAAAAATGTTAAATGTCATTTTTTTTTTTTTTTTGTTAAATATTATAAATGGAAAACTTAGCTATGAATTTTTGATACGAAATATATTTTGGAACATCCTAACACGACCTACACGCAATTTCGTCCCGCTGTCCATTCAGGGTTTCCGAGCTAACTACGCCAACTGGGATCCATTAATAAGAATCTGTTCTGAGTTTAATAAGAATTATAAATAGGTCGACTTCTGTGTTAATACTAATTATGTTAAACGTAATATAATTTTAAGTCTTAATATTTAATGTATTTGCTTCTTTTGTAATGGTCTGATAGGATTTCATTTATCTTTAGACATTAATTAAATAAATAAACTATCACCAAATATTGAATAACTAAAGTTGATTCTTATGAAAATAAGGCTTGTTTTCAATTTATCTTTCCCCGGTAAAGCAACGTCAATTTATCTTTCGCCCGTAAAGTAACGTATCCTGTCCTTCATGTCTTTACCCTGTGTAAAGTATCTCCATTGGCCACTTAAAATACCGGCAAAAGTAGATTACTTGACTGGCCATTATTAAGCATGCAAATCAAACTACCTGATTAAATACGATATGCTTCTATTATAGAACAATATTTTACTTGATTTTTATCATTGTATTATTATAATCTTTTGTTTGTTGCATTATTTTTTATTGCACTATTAACACTATTTTATTATTTTTATGTTATACTCAAAACACAATGTTATATATGTATATGCATTATCTTTCATGTTGTAAAAATTTGCCAGATTGCCTCTAAAATGCCTTACTGGCACTGAGGCCACAATATTTAATTAATGAAGATGCGCATAAATAAATTTGAATGAACTAAAAAAAAAAAAAAAATTCGATTATATTGAAAAAAATTATTATTTTAAATGTTTTTACCGCAGATAAACCTCAGATAACCTCTTAACGTAGAATGACCCATATCCTTTTTAAAAAGTTTAACGTGTTTACATATAATTGGTTCATTTATAATAGCATGTAATGCAATGTAACGATCATTTTGCAAACAATTTTCACAATAAGAATTTCTCATCCTTTTTTTCGTATTTTCCGTATTTTTCCTCCAACAACTCTATTTTATGTCAATGGCTCTTTAAACAAAAGATAATTCATTGTATGTCGCAATAAATTCTGGCACAAAAGAAAAAAAATAAAAAAGTTTCAAACGGCAGTATACGAGTATTTTGAAGGGATGGAAAAAAGAAACATTTCAACCCTTTTCAGTACGAAAATGAGTCAATAATATGTTTTCATTACGCACATTTATAACATTTCCATGGATTCATTCAGTCTCTGAATCATTTGTGTAGTTGTGCTCGTAGGCCAGACAAGAGGACATTAAGTCTTGTCATTTGTTGTACACAAACACATACATATTTATATATTGTATATACATATATGTACATATATATTTATATATTTTTTGTCTTATAGACAGACACCAGGCATATGTCAACAGTTTTGTGTCAGCATACGCTGTCTGTTGGTTTGCCGGTCTATTACTTTTGCAAATATTTATTTAAAGGTCATCTGAGCCATCAGGCAGTGTTTTATTGCTCCCACCTCAATCACTTTTCTCCTTTCTCATGACAGTAACACATTTTTGTGAGTTTTCAAGTTTTCTTTGAAAATATGTTGTTGTTATGTGATTGTTGTTCAATACGAAAGATGTTTAAAAATCGTAAGAAAAACTTTTTTTTGGTATTTTGCTTCCAGTCTTTATTTAAGATTTGCTTGAAAAATGTCTTAGGCCTTAGGTCTTAGAGTGGTTCGCATTAGCCTTTCTAATGTAAAAACAATTCCGAAAAGAATACTATTCTTTCTTGCCACTCCTACAAATACTGCTCTTTCAGTATTTTGTCCACAGTGTCGCCATTTTGGGTCTGATAATACAATTTTATATAGCAGTGTTCATGGCTCTGTACTCTATATTATAGAAGTTAAAATAATAACGTAAAATGTTTTGAGATATGGTAATATTTTCCGCAAAAATTGATGCAGCTGACATAATTTTTACGGCATAAAAGAAGAAATACATTTAACTTTTCTTAAAAAAAAATGGTGTTTATTGCGGTTTCTATTCTGTTCGCGACTTGCGACTTCCTGTTTTATCAGATGTATAATCCATGCTACTTTCCATGCTACACACTTTGAAATGTATTGTGTATTACATTCTACAAATATGTACATATCGCTTCTTTATTGCAACATAGTCATATCTCAAAAAATTAGCTTTTCAAGCTAACAACGCAGAATTGTTAACAGTACTACCCTTTATATTGTGCCAAAAATTTATTCAGATTACTTTTAAACTGTTTCCTTTCACAGAAAAACAAATTTTCATGTTCAATAGCGAAATTCATGGAATCCATTAATAAATTGCTTGAATACGGATCTGTAAAGGAATTCGTGAATTCAAACAAAAGTTTAGTAAAAATAAGTATTGATCGAAAACAAAAAGTTTATTAAACAGCAACAAAATACGATATCCAAGACTATTTTTATGATATTTTCGTATACGCATACAAACTATTTTTTCAGACATATAATTTGTTGATTTTATTTTTACTATATATATAGTTTTTTCTGTGTAAGGAGATATTTTCTAAAAAAAATTTCTAAGACTAAAAATTTTAAATGCGTTTTTCTCGATGTGGAGTTGCACTGCAACCGAGTGCCGTGACCCTGAGATCGGAAGGAGTTTTAGAAAGACTCCGCCCTACACCATGGGGGAGAGCATTCGCCATTGAGCATGTGATCGAAAATGGTACCCATGTATGATGATATGTCATGCATGGGTAAAAGTTTTTTCGCTTTGTGAGAGAATCACCGTGGGGTTGGGCCATCAAGGCAGGAACCCACGTAAAACATCTTCTGATTCTGATTCTTCTAGCTCTTAAATTATTGCTGGTTTATCAATGTACACCTTTTCTTTCAAATAACCCCAACGAAAAAAGTCAAGCGGTTTCAAATCACATGATCTTGGCGGCCAATTGACATCAGCTATTGAATTTGTTGCGCGAAAAAGCCATTGTTTCGTTAGCTGTGTGATAAGCAGCACCGTCCTGTTGGAACCACATATCGTCCACATCCATGTCATCCATTTCGGGCCATAACTAACACCTTTCGCAGTAATTGCCTGGCCGACATCAATTTGGAAAAAAAATTTGGCCCGATGTTGCCGCCAGCCCATAAACCGCATCAAACAGTCACTCTTTGTGCGTGCATTTGTTGTCGCTGGTAAATCGTGAATAATTCACTCCGTGGAACTGGTCCATCATCAGATAAGGCCGCAAGGCAGGTGCTGATGTAAATCTTTTTCAGAACTGCCATTTCCTGGCACTATTCTGACCATTGACGACGCTTGGTATAGTCCAGAGGCTTTTGTTCTTGACTCAACTGTTCCTCGTAAGCGTCTAAATACAAGTTTTTATGAATAATGTTCATCAACGAACATTGTTGGGCACGACCACAAGTTGAAGTGGACGGCTCTTCAGCTACACTGTCGCGAACAGCAACAATATTTTCTACAGAACGAGCTGTACGAGCATGCACTGGTATTTTCACATCCTCTACAGACCCGGTTTGCTCAAATTTTTGCACGACTTTTCCAATTTTATCCACATTTGGGGGATTAAATTAACCAAAAAATCACGAACTGCATGATATGCATTTTGATTTGAACACCCATTTTCGTAATAAACCTGAATAACTTTGACGCGTTGCTCGATTATGTGGCTTTCCATGGTTCAAATTGAATTAGTCTGAAATTGAGAAATGTCAAATAGGATATAGAAAAAAACATGATGTTCAGGTGTGGTTTACATTCGATATCGGCCCTTAAAATTTAACCACCCGAAAATAGTTGTTTTTGAAATTTTTGGTAAAATCGCCATATTTTTGTTCTGGCAATAACGATATTTGTTATGACGTAAGATTAAAACTCAAATGTACTCAATATCGAGTGACTCGCTAACATTCGCTTGGGTTTTCTGTCGAATTTATGAAACATATTATTAATTTAAAATGTCAAATATGGGAAAACAGAATTTTTGCAAAAGTTGTTACCATTTCTCAAAATACTTTAAGAATTTTTTAGCTTTATAACTTTTTTGTTTATGATTAAAAATAAATAGCTTGAAGGTAAAAGTTTTATCGAAATAATACGGCTTTTTTCGTTCAAAAATATTTTGCATTAAGGTGGTTGCGTACCAAGTTGTTAAAAGTCATGACTAGAATTTGACAAAATAGTGAAAAACTTTTACATAAATGTTGCCCTCACATGAACACCGGTATACGAAATACGTGATTGCACGGTATGTAGGTTAGGCAAAAAAATATATTTGGAATTTTTCTGACATTATCTTTGATTCCATAGAGCGGGTGACTTTCACAAGTTTTCGGATTTCTCTATCGTACATTTATTTACCAATTTTAGATAACAATTTAAACGAGATGTGCCCAGGCCTATGCGCTTGATGCTTAATTGTTTTTGTAAAAGCGCTTAGCTATAGCACTCAGCGCTATCAATAAAAAATACACAAACAACTCCATCTGATATGTTTTTTTTGTCGTTTTTCACTTCATACACACAAGAGCAAAGCCACAATACTTTCGTATGCCTTGCTGGTAAACATTGACGACAGCGATTATCAGTGTAAATTTTGTTTTTGTAAATTGTTTTGCTTTTTAAAACAACAAAAATATTAAATAAAAGTAGTTTTTCCTTAAATGTATTGGTGTTTGCTCTTCCATATAGAACTTTTGGGCACCCCTGATTTAAACAATCTAATTTTACTTCATATTTTCCCTCACTACTCATGTTTTCATATCTTCTTGTCGTGATAAGGGCACATACAAACAATTTTACTTTTAAACAAAGTTGTTCTTAACTTCTTTTCGTTTTTCTATTCTCGTCATAAATAATAATGTTGAACTTTAAACTTAAGATGTTTTTATGTCTAAATTTGAACGCTATTATTCCAAATTTAATATTAACGTATAAAACTGGGCATAAAAGTCCTTAGTGACTTATTTGCTTATTTATTACTTTTGAGTTTCTAAAAAAAATATTCTTTCCTTTTAAACTTTTGCCAAATTCTGGCAGAGAAGGAATGTTTTGTTCGTCGAAAGCAAAAAAAAAAAGAATACTGAATTGACTTTGAAGCTGACAAAAAGTTTTTGAATAAAAATTGCTCCTAAAAAAGTTTAGCATCAAGAACATGTTTTAGCATAATGGCTGTCAATCCATTCATTCCTTTTTTGCGAAAAAAAATTTTAAAGATATAACAAATTTATTAAAATAACTCACCCTGAATTGGAACGTGGATCTACTTCCGGCCAAGATTGCCGTCTTTTACAGAAAGCCAAAGCGGTTCGTTGAGTTAATTCTGCCTGATGTAGTGGGGAATTGCGTTGACGGAATGAGCCGGTACGTGGTGGTGCCAGACATTCTAAAGCTCGAGATTGCCGACGAGAACCCAGCGGTGTGCTAGTGGCGGAATTCGAACCGGTTGGAGGTGGCGTGCTGTTGTTGGCTGCTGCGATGCCAGGCGTGGGTACAACCTTTGGATATCCTGTAAGATACAAAAATTCTTAAGAATTGTTGATTTGCAAAAAGCACTTTTTTATTACTTAGGTGTAAAACTTTGCTTTCGCTGTTTTTTTTCGAAATTCGAGACTTTATTGTATAAAAAAAACTGGTCATCTTCTGAAACGATTCACGAATCGATCCAAATTTTTACTTCTTCATAAAGGCCGGTACGGAGTTCTTACAGAAATTCACGGTTGGAAATATACGCTTAGATTGGTGTAGAAAAGGTTGTTTGTAAACAAAAAATTACTATCGTGTCAATTTATAATATTATTTTTTAAATCTATTTTATTAATAATAATATTAATAACAGTCAACTGTCAACAATTCTGTAGGCAAATATATGTATGAACATTAATATTTGTTTCAGTTAACGGAAAAAAGTCTCTCTTTTTACTTTTAACATACCTGTAATAATAAATATATAACAAAAATTCCGTTTAATTTTCTTTTAGGACTCCGTACTGTTTCTACACACAGTTCTAATGGGAATCTGAATTTCCGTAAGAACTCCGTTCTGGCCTTAAGACCGGAAGCGCTGGTCATCCAGGCCGTGTGCCATTGATTGAAACAAGTGATAGTTCGAGAGAGCAACGTTTGTAGAATACGGCGGGTGGTTTACAACTTTTCTCTTCAACGTTTCCAAGTGTGCCTTGATCACTTTCGCAATATGCTTTAAAAACACTCTATCATGTCATTCACTCTGTGATTCTTCAACCGCGCGGTCGTGTTTTTAAAAAGTGAACAAAAAAAAAAAACAAACCAAAAATCATTGTGCTAACATATTTTTAAACTTACATATAAAAACAATAATATATTGTATTAAATTGTAAAAACAATAACAAATTATTTTAAAAAAACAACGGGAAAATAAATTCCTTACATTTCATTAACTAAACAATAAAATCAATTTCAATAAAACAATTGCGGTGGCAGTGCATTGTTTTTGTTGTTATTGTGCGTGAAGATAACCTACCCAGTGGGAAAAAAACTATACACTAAAGTTTTGTTTGCTTGCAAAACCGCAATAAGTAGAAGAGCAAATTTATACAAAAGAAAAACTTTGTGACAATTATTTTTACATACTTTTAAATTAAAAAAAATATAATTAAAAAAACAAAAATTGCATGAGTGTACCTATTAGATGCAATTCTGTGAGGGAGCTTAGCTCCACTAGAAAAAACCTCTGGATATCTGAGGAAGAATCACTTAAAAAATCATTGGATAATCTTCTGTCTCTAAGAGATAAAAAACGCACGCGTTCGTGTTCGCCAAACATTGCTGTTACAACAGATCACATACCATCTTCCAGTTTAGCTATTGTTGATAAACCGAAAACTCAAGTGGGTATGGATAGGTATATAACCGTGGTTAAACGTCAGCGAAGCCCTAAATCCGCGCAAATAGCATCGCAACCAAAAATGTCTAAGGGCGATATTACCTCTGCGACAACGGATAGTAATAGGTTTGCTATCCTTCAGACTGACGAGCCAACTGCATCAAAAAAAACATTTAAACCGCCACCAATATACTTGAGAGAACCTACATCTAATGAGTTGGTAAAAGCACTTATTTCGGCAATTGGTAAAGACACCTTCAACGTAACATCAGTGAAGCACGGACAAATAAGTGAAACAAAAATCCAAGTCAACTGCGAAAATGATTACCGAAAACTTTCTGCCGCTCTGGAAAAAGAAAAAAGATCTTTTTATACTTATCAACTTAAAAGTGCTAAAGGCCTTCAGGTTGTTATTAAAGGTATTGACCCTTGCGTAGATATTGATGACGTTAAAACCGGATTGGAAGATAAAGGTTTTAAAATAAAAACCGTAGTAAATATCAGGAACCGTGAAAAGATCCCTCAACCCATGTTTAGGGTTGAACTAGAACCCAGGGATGTTGTCCTGAAAAAAGGTGAAATTCACCCTATTTATAACCTTAAATTTCTTCTGCATCGTAAGGTTACCGTTGAGGAGCCACATAAGCGTTCAGGACCCGTTCAGTGCCTAAACTGCCAAGAATTTGGCCACACAAAGGCTTACTGTAAGTTGCCCGCTGTTTGTGTTGTATGTGGCGAACTTCACGGCACAACTCAGTGCAATAAGCCAAAGGCCGACGCAAGTGTTAAAAAATGCAGTAACTGTGCAAATTATAGAGGTTGCCCTGTCTATACTCATTTTAAGCGGTCAATGACAAATAAGCCATTGATTTTAAATATGCCACCCCAGCAGTCAAACACCATTTCAACAACCAATTTTCCCCAGGTACGCCAGCCAACCAGCCATATACACGTGCAAAACCCCCAACAAATTTCTTATGCGAATGTGGTAAAATCCGATAAACCAAATTTGAATCAGGAGCCCAAGTCTCAAAACTCCGACCAACATTTTAGCAATCTTGAGGCAACTCTGCAGACTCTTGTTCAATCTATAAATACATTTACGGTGTCCATGACAAACATGATGCAGGAAATGCTGAAAATGCAATCCACCATTTTGCAGGCAATTTTAACAAAATGAATTGGTTAAAAATATGTTTCTGGAACGCAAACGGCATTCGCCAACATAAAAATGAACTTGAGCACTTCCTTATGGAAAAGCAGATCGATATAATGATGATTGCTGAAACCCATTTGACAACCAACAGTTATTTCAAAATTAATGGCTACACATTATATGACACAAAAGATCCCCGTGGAAGATCTTGCGGCGGTTCGGCAATTTTGATAAAGACCAGAATTAAGCATTATCTAATGAACGGGACACGTGAGGAATATCTCCAAGCTACAAATATATGCCTTGATTATTTTCATGAAAAAATCGTTATATCCTCGATTTACTCACCACCACGATTTTCAATAACAGAAAGCCAATATTCAAATTTTTTCAAATCGCTTGGTTCTCGATTTTTAGCGGCCGGCGACTATAACGCTAAACACACTTTTTGGGGATCACGTTTAATTACCTCGAAAGGCCGTGTGCTTTTTGATACCGTTTCCAAAATGGGCTTAGATGTGGTTTCAAGCGGACACCCCACTTATTGGCCGTCAGACCGACGAAAGATCCCTGATGTTATAGATTTTGGAGTTGCGAAAAATTTTCCTTCAGAGTGGATGCAAGTGGAGCCTTCATTGGATTTGTCATCAGATCACTCACCCACTATAATCTCTGTTTCGTTCCCCCAAGAGATTGGCTCCCCGTTGACCGTCAATAGAGTTAATTGGCTAAAATACAAAAAATTTTTGAGTACACATTGTAGTGAAAATATCGCCTTGAGAACACCTGAGGATATTGATGCGTCAATTAACGATTTTTCTGAAAACCTCAAACTAGCCGTACAGCATGCTACCACTAGTCATATAAGACACAGAAATGAGAACAATAGAACTTATTCGGCTGAAATTGAACAACTTCTGTCAGAAAAAAGAAGAGTTAGAAGAGAGTGGCAAACTCGCAGGTCTCCCCAGCTTAAAACTAGGCTACGGGAATGCGTAACTCGACTAAGAAATCTGCTTGAAATCCAGAGAATATCTTCCCTTAAAACATATTTGGAAAGCTTGGATGGTACCCCGCAATCTGACTATTCTCTGTGGAAAGCGACAAAAGGTCTGAAAAGACCCGTAATAGGTAAGCCACCTTTGCGAACTTCAACTGGCGACTGGGCACGAAGCGATTCCGAAAAGGGGATGGTGTACGTTGATCATTTGAGAAATGTTTTTACGACAAATGATTCAGCGGATGCTGCAGTAGAATTTCCGCCGTATGCTGTTAGACAGCCTGTGTCTTTGAGACTTAACTTTCAAGATGTCGAAAACGTTATCAATAACATAAACCCCAGGAAAGCTCCAGGTATAGATCAAATTACTGGTAAAATGCTTGAACAGTTACCTCGTGTAGCTAGAAGAGTTCTACTTTTTATTTTTAACGCTATTTTACGCCTTGAGTATTATCCTGCAGAGTGGAAGGTCTCTATGATTACTATGATACCCAAGCCAGGGAAGGATCCGACTAAAGTAGAGTCATATAGACCAATAAGTCTACTACCAACAATTTCAAAACTGTTCGAAAAATTGTTAATGGCGAAGTTGTCTCCAATACTTAATGATGTGGGATGTATCCCTGATCATCAATTTGGCTTTCGGGCTAAACATAACACCACAGAACAAACACATAGGCTAGTCAATGTCATAAGACAGACTTTAGAAGACAAAAAGTACTGTTCAGCTCTATTCATCGACATTTCCCAAGCGTTTGATAAAGTGTGGCACGACGGACTGATGCACAAAATAAAGTTGAACTTGCCGGCAAACACTCACAAGCTTCTGGAAAGCTACTTATACGAGCGGAAATTTGTTATCAAAGAAGGTGACTTTACAAGTCTCTCACAGTCAATCGGAGCAGGAGTTCCCCAAGGTAGCATCCTAGGACCCACTCTATATTTGATTTACGCATCTGACATGCCAACGAGATCCGAAATCCATACTTCAACTTTTGCAGATGACACAGCTTTTCTTAGCGTTCATGTAAACCATCAAGAAGCTTCACGAAATTTGCAGCAGTATATTTCAATATTAGAGAAATGGTTGAAACTTTGGAAAATAAAAGTTAATGAACAAAAATGTACCCACGTTACATTCACACTGCGTAAGCAAACATGTTCGGCTCTCCAAATTAACAATACACCTATTCCGCAGCATAATGAAGTTAAATACCTTGGTATTTACCTCGACCGTAGGCTAACGTGGAAGCCTCACATTGATGCAAAAGTCACTCAGTTGAAATTAAAAGCAGCGCAACTAAATTGGCTTATGGGCAGAAATTCGACATTGAAGTTGGACTGCAAACTTTTGTTATATAACGCAATTTTAAAGCCTATATGGTGCTATGGAGTTCAATTATGGGGAACCGCCTCAACATCTAACATTGAAAAAATTCAAAGACGACAAAACCAAATTCTTCGTACGATTACTGCAGCTCCATGGTACGTAAGAAACTCACGAATTCACAACGATCTGTGTGTTCCGCTGGTAACTGACGAGTTCTCTAAGTATGCCACAAGGTATATCAGTAAACTGGAACTTCACCCAAATCCTCTTGCACGCAACATACTTAATTTTGGCGGCCACTCTCGGTTGAGAAGAAGGGATACCCTGGCCACCATCAGAACGTTAAATAGGTGATTCTACCGATATTATTCGCGCGAAATGAAACTATTTTGTCTAGCAGTGGCTGGACTTAAATAACTTTTGTATTTAGTATTAAGATTTGAATACTTATTGTTAGTTCATATTTTGAAGATTCAATAAATAAATGAATGACAAAAAAAAAAAAAAAAAAAAAAAAAAAAAAAACTCTATCATGTCTCTCTTGTATGGCGACCGTTTGTCTTTCAAAGCTGAGCTAAAACGCATTAATTGCGTTTGACAATGATCACCTGTAATTGCTTCAGCCGGTTTTAATAACTCATAATAAACTACTCCGAGCTGGTCCCACCAAATACTAAGCATGACGTTTGAACCGTGAATATTCGGTTTGGAGGTCGACCCCCATAATTTCTGCGCTTGAGATTATTGTAATGAAGCCATTTTTCGTCCTTAGAAATCGTTTCTGTTTTTGCAAGCAAACAAACGCCATTGAATATCTCTCGGCATTAACTCTTACGATACCCAATTTCCTTATTTTTGAATCATTACCACAACTTTCGGGCGTTTTAAATAGCCAATTCTTGTTACGTTTGATCAAGTAATGCCTCCAATTCTGCATATTCTCTCTTTAACTGTCATGCTAGTGCTCGGCGTGAAAATAACCGTTCTTGAAGCGTTGATCTTAGTGAAAGATCGTATGATATCGATGGTCTATTTATTGCGAATACCACTTACCGGTATTGCAAAACGGTGGAAGCAAAGTTGTACATCTAATATTTAATAAGAAACTTCGTCTAAAAATTATTTTTTCAGCATTAACTTTAATTAAAAGAACCAATTTATAAAAAAAAACTTTTTATAGAGAAAGCTGCCTTAAGGTGCACGCTTCAATCTTTATTTTTTTTTTTTTAAATTAATGGTTTCAAAATAAACTTTTTTAAAAATCTAACGTTTTCATATGTTATTTTTTTAACTCATTGGTACTTTTCGAAAAGACTCTTGTTTAAAAGACACTTTTGTAAAAACCACTTTCTTAAAAGGAAACTTTCATAAAAGGAAAATTTTTAACACATATTTGTAAAAGGTAGTTTTTTAAAATGCTTTTCTATTTGCTTTTTGTTTTAAAGCTTCGTTTACTGAAATGTAGTGTTTCCTGATGACTTTCACGAAATTATTAGTATTTAATTGTGTAAACGAAAATAGTTAAATGGCTGAATTGGAATGATCTTGAGCCAAAACACTAAACAATAATAATTATAAAATTCGTATGCCTCGAATGATAATTCTTAAGTAAGTGCGTTTTTATTTCATACAATAAATTCAACATACCATAGTTTTTCATAGCAGCGTTTTAATAATTTTCCTGTCCTTGAAGAGGACGGAACTGCTACAATGTACTTTGTTTAATTAGTGCATTAGTTAACTAGTCCTTCATAAAAATATTAAACGTATATGTAAGTTTTTGATTCCGTTTGTAATTTATACAATATAAAGTATATTTATTCTGAATCAGAACTGATAGAAAAGTCGCTTAAGCGATGCCCGTCTACTCGTTCAAATACCGTTTCTGAGAAAACCATTAGGCATAGAAACTTTTTCTATCATCATTCTATGCTAGTCGGTGCTGATGGGTAGTGTAGCGACTACGAAACAGCTAGTTGTTCCCCAGCTTAGTGTATTCTATTATTTTTTCGTGTCTTCTTTGGTCAGGAGTTATTGATCCTGGCATATATTGTTATAATTAAAAATAATTTTTGGCGAAACCCTCAAATCCGGCTTGAGCCAGAAAAACACTATTGTATAATATTAAGGATAAAACAATTAAGCTATATTTTAAAAGTAACGTGTTTAAAAGGTATATTTTTTAAAATCCTTTTTTTAACCACTCTGTTTGAAAAGCTTTTGTTTTGAAGCAACATTTTTTTTCTTTTAATATATTTTCTTTGAACAATTGAGTTTTTTATTCGCTATTCTAGCTTCTACCATTTATACCAATAAAAATTATAAATAGCTTGTTTTCTATGTTTCCCAGCTATCTATATGTCGACATTTCATAGGAGCTACCCTATTCATCAGTAGACTTTGGAAATTTTTGAACATTCATCTTTATACCCCAACAATCTAAATAAATTGTTGAGAGTTTAAAAAACAAGCTTTTTCATTTATACACGTCTCTAGCTAGAATAGTGAACAAAAAACTCAATGGTTTGAATTTTTTTTCTCTGCTTTTTGATACTTTCAAAAAACAAATCGTAGCAAACCAACGGTTCTTCATTTGTTCGAAAGGTGTAAAGAAATGTTAGTCCACATTTTCACGAGGCAATTTTAGTTGCGCAATTCTTATCAAATTTTCTTTTAAACTTGCTTTTATGTTCAGATACAGCAATTTTACTTGAGCAATTTTCGATTTCTATTGATTACACTTTTTTAATCTTGCATGTACTGCATTCTCAAATTTTCCCATTTATTTTTCACTTCTTCTAAATCCCCACTAATGTCTATTTTTTGAGGTTGTCCACAATATTATAATTTTTTTTTGTTCAATATTACTTTCATCATAGACATATCAATACGTAAAAGAAACACAAATGAAAGAAAATGTAAAATTTCTGACATTACGAATGATAGCACGAAACTACTTTCCGAGTACAAGCAAGTCTGTACTTATTTTTGCACTCCCCACTCTTTTCTCACTTATTTGTCCACAAACTCAAGAATTGCGTAGCTAAAGTTGCCTTGTGAAAATTGGGACTTAGAAACGTGTATAAATAAAAAAGCTTGTTTCTTGTGTTTTGATAGATTTTATTACAGCATTTTTATACCCTTCACCAAAATGTAAAGGGTATATATAAGTTTGTGATTCCGTTTGTAATTTCTACAGTTTATTTTTGCGACCCTATAAAGTATATATATTCTGAATCAGAATTAATGGAAAAGTCGATTAAGCGATGTCCGTCTGTCCGTCTGTCCGCTGTTGAAATACCGTTTCTGAGAAAACCATTAGACTTAGAAAATTTTTTCTTTCACCATTCTTTTACCCCATCGATTCATGGGTTTGCTATTGAAATTCAGTAATATCGGTTCACGTATAGCTGAGATATATTCAAAATTCCGAAAAAAGCCATTTTTTTTTGCATTTTTGTATGAAAATTTTTGAAAACAAAAGTTGTTCGTTTTGCTTCAAACTTCACACACTTATTAAGCATGGTGACTAAAAGACAAAAATTTTTTTTTTCAGATATCGGTCCATATATACCCGAGATATAGCCCAAATCGGATTTTAATGAAAATGTCGCACAGGCGAAGCTAAATAACTTTTTTTTGCTCAAAAGCAGTTCTGGTAATAAAATTAAGTTACATAAATATGGAAAATGAAAATTTCCGATATCGGTCCATATATACCCGAGATATAGCTCAAACCGGGGTTTCCATGAAAATGTCGCGTAAGCGAACTTAAACAACTTTTTTCTGCTCAAAAGCAGTTCTGGTAATCAAATAGGGTTATATAAATATGAAAAATGAAAATTTTCGATATCGGTCCATATATACCCGAGATATAGCCCAAATCGGGTTTTTCCTGAAAATGCCGCGTAAGCGAACTTAAACAACTTTTTTGTGGTCAAAAACAGTTCTGGTATTGAAATTAGGTTACATAAATATGGAAAATGAAAATTTCCGATATCGGTCCATATATACCCGAGATATAGCCCAAATCGGGTTTTTCCTGAAAATGTCGCGTAAGCGAACTTAAACAACTTTTTTGTGCTCCAAAGCAGTTCTGGTAATGAAATTAGGTTACATAAATATGAAAAATGAAAATTTTCGATGTCGGTCCATATATACCCGAGATATAGCCCAAATCGGGTTTTTCATGAAAATGTCGCGTAAGCGAACTTAAACAACTTTTTTGTGCTCCAAAGCAGTTCTGGTAATGAAATTAGGTTACATAAATATGAAAAATGAAAATTTTCGATGTCGGTCCATATATACCCGAGATATAGCCCAAATCGGGTTTTTCATGAAAATGTCGCGTAAGCGAACTTAAACAACTTTTTTGTGCTCAAAAGCAGTTCTGGTAATGAAATAGGGTTATATAAATATGAAAAATGAAAATTTTCGATATCGGTCCATATATACACGAGATATAGCCTAGACCGGGGTTTTCATGAAAATGCCGCGTAAGCGAACTTAAACAACTTTTTTGTGCTCAAAAGCGGTTCTGGTAATAAAATTAGGTTACATAAATATGGAAAATGAAAATTTCCGATATCGGTCCATATGTACCCGAGATATAGCCCAAATCGGGTTTTTCATGAAAATGTCGCGTAAGCGATCTTAAACAACTTTTTTTTGCTCAAAAGTAGTTCTAGTAATGAAATAAAGTTATATAAGTATGGAAAATGAAAATTGTCGATATCGGTCTATATATACCAGAGATATAGCCTATACCGGGGTTTTCATGAAAATGCCGTGTAAGCGAACTTAAACAACTTTTTTGTGCCCAAAAGCAGTTCTGGCAATGAAATTAGGTTACATAAATATGGAAAATGAAAATTTCCGATATCGGTCCATATATACCCGAGATATAGCCTATACCGGGGTTTTCATGAAAATGCCGCGTAAGCGAACTTAAACAACTTTTTTGTGCTCAAAAGCAGTTCTGGTAATGAAATTAGGTTACATAAATATGAAAAATGAAAATTTTCGATGTCGGTCCATATATACCCGAGATATAGCCCAAATCGGGTTTTTCATGAAAATGTCGCGTAAGCGAACTTAAACAACTTTTTTGTGCTCAAAAGCAGTTCTGGTAATGGAATAGGGTCATATAAATATGAAAAATGAAAATTTTCGATATCGGTCCATATATACCCGAGATATAGCCTAGACCGGGGTTTTCATGAAAATGCCGCGTAAGCGAACTTAAACAACTTTTTTGTGCTCAAAAGCAGTTCTGGTAATGAAATTAGGTTACATAAATATGAAAAATGAAAGTTTTCGATATCGGTCCATATATACCCGAGATATAGCCTAAACCGGGTTTTTCATGAATACGCGGCGTAAGCGAACTAAAACAACTTTTTTTGCTTAAAAGCAGTTCTAATAGGTATGGAAAATGAAAATTTCCGATATCGGTCCATATATACCCGAGATATAGCCTAAACTGCGGTTTTAATGAAAATGTCGCGTAAGTGAACTTAGACATCTTTTTTTGCTTAAAAACAGTTCTGGTAATGAAATAGGGTCATATAAATATGGAAAAAGAAAATATCCGATATCGGTCCATATATACTCGAGATATAGCCTGAACCGATTTTTCCAATAACATTTTTTTTTTTTTTTTTTGCTGAAAAGCAGTTCTTGTTATGAAAGGAGGTTACGAAAATAGAGAAAATTAAAATTTCTGATATCGGTCCATATATACCCGAGATATAGCCTAAATCGGGTTTTTCATGAAAATATCGCGTAAGCGAACTTAAACAATTTGTTGTGCTCAAAAGCAGTTCTGGTAATGATATAAAGTTACATAAATATGGAAAATTAAAATTTTCGATATCGGTCCATATATACCCGAGATATAGCCTGAACCGATTTTTCCATTAAAATTTTTTTTTTTTTTGCTGAAAAGCAATTCTTGTTATAAAAGAAGGTTACTAAAATACAGAAAATAGAAAATTCCGATATCGGTTCATATATAACCGAGCATATTTAGGTCACATTTTTAATATACTATACATATTCGTGACTATCGTGAAGGGTATTTTAGATTCGGCCCAGCCGAATATACTACACTCTTACTTGTTCTTTTTAAATTCTCAACAATTTATTAAGATTGTTGGGATATAAAGTTGAATGTTTGAGAATATCTTTCAAAAATTTCCAAAGTCTACTGATGATTAGGGTAGCTCCTATGAAATGTCGAGTAATAGATAGCTGGGAAACATAGAAAACAAGCTATTTATAATTTTATATATATATATATATATATATATATATATATATATATATATATATATATATATATATATATATATATATATATATATATATATATATATATATATATATATATATATATATATATATATATTTAAAATATATATATACATATATATTTTAAAAAGTAAATTCCTAAAAACCTATTTTTTAACGTTACTTTTTTAAGCAGTTAATTTTTCTTAAGATAGTTTTTCAAAGGTTCCAGAAAGTATCATTTTCTTTATTAAAAAAGTTCTTTTAAAGGTTTTTTTTTTTTGTCTTGAACCAATACTCAAGGACTGATCCCTACATATACCTTGCATTGTACTACAACTAGGAAAAAAGCTTATCAGAAGGAGAAAATTTGTATAAAACTTTGTTTCAAAGGCTCTTTCTTTAAAACCCAAATTTTATTGTTTTTAATACTGTTTAGAAATCTCTTACCAAGTAGAGGATTTGTGGCATTTGGATTGCCAATTACTACACCACCAGCTGGATAGTTGGCGCCAGCTGTTTGTCCCTGTGTGCTGCCGACCGTTGAGGCAACAACATTAAAAATATTACCCGAAACGTTACTTTGTATGTTGGGTGTTGGGCAGGGTGTAATTGAACCCGTTAGTGGAACTGGAGCCGGCGATGATTGCTGTTGATGTTCGCTTGATTCCTGACGGGATAATGAGAAACGGCGATTTCCTAGACCTAAACTGCTAATGCCACTGGTAACATATTGCTGCATAGAACTTAAAAAGCTCATGTTGATGCGAATGATGGATGACAGCGGCGGATGACAATTAGGCAAATTTAAGTCAAATAAGTTATGAATGAATTTCTTCTCTTGACTTTCTTCAACACGTGTCCTTTCTGATAAGGATTATTGTGTCCTTTAATAATTCTTATTTGCAAATCTAAAGGATTTTGTTTCTAAAATCGTTGTTGCAGTCATTATAATTTTTATGACTTTTTATTTTATTTCAAATACGAAATTATTCTTTTCGTCATTTTTACATGTATTTTTTGATATATTTTTATTGTTATTTTTTTCTTTCTTTATATTATAAAGAATTGTTGGTCCTTTTTATTCCCTTTCGTTTTGTTTTTGCCGTCTTTAGATTTTAAAACAAAAAAAATATTTACATCTTTCAATTGTTTTGTTTTTGTCTTCCAAAAGTGTTTATATCCATCATTAATCTTTTGCCTGAATTATTTTGTGCTTTTCAGAATATTTATTTTTATTTTATATTTAATGTCATTTTAATGATGATCCTTTCATAGCAAATGAAAGCATAAAAGGACAAATGAACAATTGATGCTCGAGCTTTCGATAAAAGGGAGGAATAATTTTAAAACAATTCAGCTTAATTAAAACATTTTTTAATGTTTATCTGCATGCTGTCAAGTTCCTTCAGAGCAGCGTTTTAATTCTGGATGAAATAGTCTGAAAAAAAAGAGTTTAAAAAAAAGAAAAAAATGCGGGTTATTGAAATTTTGATAAATGCATGAATGTTCAAATAAAAGCAAGTAAACATTTTACCATTATGCTGTTAATTAATATTATGGGTCCAATCTAAAAAGCTTTATCCTGGTACTTGATTGAAGCCGTAAATAATCACACCGTTATTCAAAAAATCTTACTAAATGTTTACTTATCATTATTAAACAAAATCTTCTAAAGCATTATTCAAACAACAAAACTTGCTTAATATACAGAGTGGACCGTTACTCTCTTGATATCTGAAATGATCAATAAAAATCAAGTAACCACATATTTATAATTATTTATTTATTACGCAAGTAAATGATGCAGGCTTTAATATTTTTAAATTACAACACTTAAATGCAGTCCTTGCTTATTTTAGTCTGGCACAAATACAACCTAGACCAGAAATGTTTCTTGCCCGCTTTACTAGTATCGGCTTTAATTCGGAAATGGTCGTTGGGTTGCTACAGAAAACTGTGCTTTTTAGATATACACAGAGGAAAAAATCCATTGGAGACAAGTCGTGACTACGGGGTGGCCAACTAATTTTACCTCTTTTCAATATGATTTTCAGCACAAAAATTTTACAAACTGCAGCCAATGAGTCATTTGATGCATGGCATGTTGCCTCATGTTGTGACTTAGAGATGATCAAGGGGTATTTAAAACTGCAAACCGCTTACCAGTAGAAAGGTTTCCTCGATGTTTTAAGACGTTAGGATAGTTGTCTTGATAATATTAATCCAGTTATCCCGAAATTTTGGACCCATTGCTTACGGGTTTGGGTCGTTGGAAAATGATTCCTATCGCGAATATTAATATGATAACAAAATTTGCATTTGGCTTCGGTCGCAGAATCGTTGTTGCGATAGTATTTGCGTACGTAAAATTCGCGAATACTATAGCGCTATATCACTGAATCCCTAAATACTGGTCACCAGTCTGTACAGAAAGTATTACCTTGAGAACCCCTGAGGATATCGACGTGTCAATTAACGATTTTTCTGGAGACCTTAAACTAGCGGTACAACATGCTACCACTAACTATATAAGTCTCAGAAATGCGAACGATAGGACTTATTTGTCAGAAATTGAAAACCTTCTGCCGGAAAAGAAGAGAGTGGCAACTTCGCAGGTCTACACAGCTTAAAAGCAGGCTATGGCAATACATTACGCAAATAAGAAATCTGCTTGAAATCCATAGAATGGCTTCCCTTAAAAATTATCCGGAAAGGCTTGATGGTACTTCGTAGTCTGACTATTTTCTATGGAAAACGACAAAAGGTTTGAAAAGACCCGTTAGAGGCAAGCCACCTTTGCGTACTTCAAATGGGGATTCGGCAAGAAGCGAATTTGAAAAAGGGATGGTGGTAAGCTTATTATTTGAAAAACGATTTTATTACAAACTAACCCGCGGGTGATGCAGCTTTATTTCCCCCACAAGCTGTTAGGCCACCTTTGCCTTTGAGACTTAGTTTTCAAGATGTCGAAGACGTCATAAATAAAATAAACTGCAGGAAATCTCCAGGTATTCATGAAATCACGGTAAAATGCTTGAGCAGTTACCTCGCGTGGCTAGAAGAATTCTGCTTTTTATTTTACTTCTAGAGTATTATCCCGCAGAGTAGAAGGTGTCTACGATTACTATGATACCAAATCCAATAAGTCTTCTGCCAACAATTTCAAAACTGTTCGAAAAAATTTTAAAGACGAAGTTGACTCTGAATGATGTAGGATGTATATCATGTATATGATCATCAGTTCGGCTTTCGGTCTAAACACAGCACCATAGAACAAACACATAGACTGGTAAATATCATAAGAACGGCTTTTTAGGACAAGAAGTATTACTCAGCTCTATTCATTGACGTTTCCCGAGCTTATGATAAAATGTGTCACGCCAGCTTAATGCACGAGATAAAGTTGAACTTGCCTGCAAACACTCATAGGCTTCTGGAAACCTACTTATGTGGCCGAAAAATTGTTATCAGAGAAGGTGATTTTATAAGCCCCTCACAGCCAATCGAGGCAGGAGTTCTCCAAAGTAGCATACTGGGACCTACTTTATATTTGATTTATGCCGCTGACATGCCAACGAGATCCGGAATCCACACGTCAACTTTTGCAGATGACACAACATTCTATAGTGGACACGAAAGATATCAATTAGATTCGCGAAGTTTGCGGGAGTATATTTCAGTACTAGAGAAGTGGTTAAAACTTTGGAGAATCACAGTTAATGAACAAAAGTGTACTCACGTTACATTCACACTGCGTAAGCAATAATTGTTCGGCTATCCAAATTAACAACTCACGTATTCCGCAGCACAATGCGGTCAAGTACTTTGGTATTCACCTTGACAGTAGGGTAGCGTGGAAGTCTGACATTGATGCGAACGTTACTCAGTTGAAACTAAAAGAAGCGCAACTATGCTTATGGGCAGAAATTCGACATTGAAGATGGATAGCAAACTACTGTTGTACAATGGATTTCTCAAGCCTATATGGTGCTATGGAATCCAATTATGGGTTACGGCCTCAACATCCAACATTGAAAAAATTCAAAGACGATAAAATCAAATTCACAAGTATCTGTGTTAAAAACGAATTTTCAAAGTACACGAGAAGTTATATCGGCAAATTGGAACTTCATCCAAATCCCGTGGCAAGAAACATACTTAGTTTTAGCGGTCACACTCGGCTGAGAGGCAGGGAAACCCTTGCCACCATCAGAGCGTTAAATAGGTGATTTTACCGATATAATATGCGCAAAATAAAACTTTTTGTCTACCATTGGCTGGACTTAGTTAATTTTTTGTATTTAGTATTAAGATTTGAATACTTCTTGTTAGTTCATATTGTGAAGATTCAATAAATAAATAACAGCTAAAAACAATTTTTTTACTGCTTTTCTATGCTTTTGTGTCCTAATTTCAGTTACTGCTTTTTGCCCTGAATATATAATTATTCAGGACAAAACGCCTCTTGTTCATACGCAGATATGAACATATAGTATACTCTACTGGGAACCTGAAGAGTGTTTTTGATCGCCGATGAGCTAGTTTTTTAATCGTAGAAGGACCCCCGCACGGGAGTAACTATTATATGTGCTGATTTTTCTATGAGACGTGATAAAGTGATTTTACAGCCTCATGTTGTGAAAGTGGTCAAGACATATTTGGAATCTTTAAAATGGAAAGCTCTACCACACCCGCCGTTTGGGCGTTTACTTTGTGTGTATTCTTATCTCATATTGATTATTTGGAATTTATGATTACTTTCTTGTTGCTTTCACAGAATTCTGCTGTAGCTGAAGAAACATTTATTTTTATTCATCAACCTTTGTCAACAGTTCTCCGAAACCTGAGGTTATTTATGAATTTTAATTATAATTTTAATTGTTATTCATTATTTGAACTTGATCGTGAACACATAACATATGCTATTTTTATTTCCTCAACTATACTTTCAATTTGTGTAAATTTTAAACTCATGTTTATTGATTTAGTACGGTACTTGCATTCCAATGTTGTCGTTGCAATTGCAAGTAAATCAATGTACTGATTTTATTACTGTTTATGCTTTGTACATAAACATTTACTTAAATAAGATAACTCTCTCAATTTTAGTCTCCACTTAATTATTACATACTTATTACATAGATGTATTCTTTATATACTTGGCACAGCAAGCATGAATTATAAATTGTAATTTTACTTTAGCTTCGCCCTTTGTAAAGTGAATTTGTCAGAAACAGCGAATAAAGTCAATCTTATGTTGAAATAAAATAAAACGATTATTTCTATTGCTCAACATAAAATTGGTCCTTCGAACCGGATTACCCAGTCTACTCTGGAACACAGAAGTCTTTAAGAAAAAAACAAGACTACCTTAGTTGGAACCAAATTTCCTATTTCTCCTTCGTTTCTTATTAGCCACACTGAGGTACGGTATTTAATGGCAGATGACATGAATGCGTTGTTGGCTTGTAGAGGCCGGTTGAAGGGGTCGCTTACTCGGATTCTTACCTTTGCCGATGGACCTCCTGAAGACTGTACTTTTGAGATGATCATATGCCGTTTGGAGCGATTGGAGGAAGTGTGGCAAGGATTCGTCAAAGCTACTGATGACCTTCATCAATACAAAAATGAAGAAAAATTTGTAGACCCTGAATTAGATTTTGATATATACGAAGACAAGTATCTAGCAGCACGAGCTAAACTATATGCTTTAAAAATAAAACATGCTCCAAAGCTGGTAGAAGGTCTAAATAATAGCGATGCCATTGAAAAGCTTGCTGAGCAACAGGCAACATTTTTAGAAAAAATTTCGAAAACTACACCAACGAAAGAACACGATTTGCCACGAATTAATATTCCTGTCTTTACGGGATCTTATAAAGATTGGCCCAGTTTCAAAGATCTATTTGAGAGTGCGGTGGATTCGAAAGCTTTGTTGTCTAGCACCCAGAAGTTTCATTATCTGAAATCTTTGCCGAAAGATGATGCGGCCAGGCTAATTCAACACATTCCCGTGACTGAAGGGGCTTATAGAACAGCATGGATAAGACTAAACGACAGATACGATCGTCCAAAATATATAGTCAGTTCTTTTATTGAAGCTTTTATGGTACTGCCCGCTGTGAATGTGGAGAGCGCATCCATCTTAAGAAAAATATCCGATGAAGCGAATGAAATAATACGCGGTCTTGATGCTATCGGAAAAATGGAACGTGACTGTTGGCTTATTCATTTATTGTTACGTAAAATTGATGACGAGTCCAAAAGCCGGTGGATTCATGACAGTCGTGACAATCCATGCCCGACTATTGCTGATTTTTTCGATTTTTTAGACAACAGGTGTGAAGAGTTGGAGCTTTGCCAACAAAAATCGATCATGCAGATTAAGTCAGGTAGCTCTCGTAAAAATCACAATAACAACACAAAATGCCTGGTGAGTACAAATACAAAATCAAGTTCCTGTTTTAAATGTAAATCAACAGAACATTCAATATTTAAATGTCCAACATTTCTACATTTGTCTCTAAATGAGCGTCGTGATTTTGTAAAAGAAGCGTCCCTATGCTACAATTGTCTCAGAAGTGGACATACTGTTTTTAACTGTCCATCTAAGCACAAATGCAAAGACTGTCGCCGACGTCATCATTCTCTCTTACATTTGCCTGCTGAAACCCAAGGGACCTCTAAAGCTGCCAGTTTCCCTACTTTTGAGGATTCGCAATCGCCTAATACGCCAGTTAGTTCTTGGTCAACTGTTGCTAATATTGCACGTCCCATCACATCGTCATGTCTGCTGGCACCACCTCAGTCTTGCAGAAAACGAAAAAATGAAGCGATAATGCCTACTGTTATAATTAATGTGAAAAATATCTCAGGCCAGTTAATGCAATGCCGTGCCTTGTTGGATTCTGCATCTAAGTTGTCATATATTACTGAAAGCTGTGCGCAAAGAGTAGGAATTGTTCGGTCACCCTCCAAGATTTTAGTAAGCGGAATTTCATCAGTTAAAGCAGAAACTACACGCGGGTCAGGTCATATAATGGTACACTCAAGAATCTCAGGGCACACTTTGCATGCGGAGGTGCATGTATTGTCCCAAATAACATCATGCCTTCCAAGTCAATCTTTTGATAACAAAGCCGTGAAATATTTGCAAGATTTGCCTCTTGCCGATCCATTTTATAATGTGTCATCACAAATTGATATTTTGTTTGGACTCGAACACATCTGGAATATACTCACATTTGATAGGCGCTTTGACTCACACGGAAACACTGTTGCGATCTCATCAATTTTTGGATGGGTTGTGACTAGTGTCGAAACATTGCAGTTCAGCAATAACACTATATCTCTAGTCTCAACAGTAGATATAGATCGCTGCCTCCGAAGTTTTTGGGAAATAGAAGAGGCTGAGCACCAAGTGCAAGTAGATCCCGATGATGCCTTTGTTGAATCGCACTTCCAATCAACTCACTCGCGTAGCAGTGATGGTAAATATGTGGTTGACTTGCCTTTCAAAATAAAGGATCCCCGATTTGGGAACACATTAACTGGAGCCATGTCTCGATTTTATGCAATAGAAAGACGTCTTCAACGCAATGCTACAGTTCGAGAACAATATAACAATTTTATGCGTGAATATGAACACCTTGGGCACATGCGTCAGATCAAACCTAATGAAATCAATCTAAGCAACGGGAAGGTTTTCTACCTGCCACATCACCCGGTTCTTGGTGAAAAGCTGCGAGTTGTCTTTGACGGCTCTTTCCGTGGCTCTAATGGTGTTTCGCTCAACAGTACATTACACATTGGGCCTAGCATTCAAAGGGACCTGTTCTCAGTTTGTCTTCGCTTTCGATTTCATCAATATGTTTTTTCGGCCGACATTGTTAAAATGTTCCGGCAAATTTGGGTTTCAGACCATCATAAGAGTTATCAACGTATTTTGTGGAGGGAATCACCCTTAGAAGAGGTTAAACATTACCAGCTTTGTACTGTAACGTACGGCACTGCATGCGCTCCTTATATCTCAGTGCGAGTTTTAGAACAATTGGCTCATGACTACAAATCGACGTTTCCTGCAGCTTCGAAGGTACTGCTGGAAGATTTCTACGTCGATGATGTCTTGACTGGTGCAGCCTCAGAAGAAGAAATCATTGCGAAACGCGATGAGCTAGTACGTTTGTTATCTCAAGCGGGATTTGAGTTAAGGAAGTGGATTTCCAATTGTCCTAATGTAGCGGTGAGTACCCATGATCACACCTTTTTAAAATCTCCCGATGAAGATACAAAGAAGGTCCTTGGAGTTTTCTGGCAGCCTGGCACTGATAACCTAAGGTATAAAATAACACTTTCAAGCGATGCAATGTGTACAAAGCGACAAGTACTTTCTGACATTTCAAAAATATTTGACCCAATGGGATTTTTATCTCCAATAGTCGTTCGTTTCAAAATCTTGTTGAGAGAACTGTGGTCACAAAATCTGTTATGGGATGAAAATTTGCCTGCTGATCTAGCTGCGTTGTGGTTACAATATCGTGAAGATTTACATGCGCTACAACAATTCAAAATGCCTAGATTTGTACCTAATGATAACTCAAAACTGGAGCTGCATGGATTTTCAGATGCGTCTATTCAAGCATATTCGGCAGTTGTTTATTCTAGGTACATTGACGTCGCTGGTAATACAAATATAACACTTCTTGCCTCCAAAACAAGAGTGGCTCCAATTAAGCAAAAGTCATTACCACGGTTAGAGTTATGTGGAGCACTCCTATTATCACGTCTACTGAAACGAATTAAAAGCGCTTTGCCATATGAATCAATTGTAGTTCGAGGTTGGTGTGATTCAACTATCGTCCTGTCTTGGCTCTCACAACCGCCATTGAAATTAAAAACCTTTGAAGCAAACCGAACGTCAGAAATTTTAGAAAATCTGCCTAGAATCTTTTGGGATCATGTTGCCTCCAAGGAAAACCCGGCAGATTGCGCTTCTAGAGGATTATCTGCATCAAAATTGCTTAGCTTTGAACTTTGGTGGAAAGGTCCTGCCTGGCTACGCGAAACTGTGAGATATAATTTGATTGTAAATCGTTCTAAAAGTTTTGATATTTTTGCAGATTCTGAGGCATTGGCTGCCCTCAAACCAAATTCTAACACTATGGTCATCACAGCCGAAGACTATAATCCACTCGAAACGATTATAAATCGGTCATCAAAGTGGATGAAACTGGTTCGAATTGTGGCGTATGTGTTCAAATTCTTCAATGCCACCAGACGACGTTGCCTTGCGTATTTTCATAGTCCAACATTTGACGATCTGCAACATGCAAAGCTAGTTCTGCTAAAATATGCACAAAATGTTTTTGATGCTGACCGAAGGCTTTTACAGAAATATCATCCCATCAGTACTCGCTCGCCGTTACTTAAGCTTCATCCGTTTCTGGACACTAATGGGTTGTTACGAGTAGGAGGTCGCTTGCAACATGCCGAGCTGCCTGCTGACACCAAAAATCCAGTTATATTGCCGAAATCAAGTCGAATCACCCAACTTCTCTTAGAAGACTTGCATGAACGTAATTTCCATCCTGGAGTCTCAGCACTTTTTGTGATTGCACGACAATCCTATTGGATTCTTGGAGCTCGGAATCTTATCCGAAAATTGACTCATAAATGTCTGAGATGTTTTCGACACCGTCAAGTTGCAACTCAACAACTAATGGCCGAGTTGCCTACGGTGCGAGTTCGCCAAGCATTTCCGTTTGAAAATTCTGGTTGTGACTATGCAGGCCCTATTTTGTTAAAACAATTTTCTGGAAGAAACGCACGCCATTCTAAAGGGTACATATGTCTCTTTGTTTGCTTCGTAACCTCTGCTATCCATCTGGAACTTGCAACTAACTTGAGCACCGAATCGTTCATTGCAGCCCTACGTAGATTTATTGCCAGAAGAGGAAAATGTCGTAATATTTATAGTGACAACGGAAGAAATTTCTTGGGCGCTTCACGCGAACTTAAAGAAATGCACAGCATTATCATGTCACAAGTTCATAATGAGTTAGTTTCCGCTACATTAGCTGAGGATGGCATACAATGGCATTTTATCCCACCGCTAGCTCCACATTGGGGTGGAATATGGGAATCTGCAGTGAGATGTGTGAAATTGCATCTTAAGCGAGTTATTTCAAATTCAGTGCTAACCTTTGAACAGATGCACACATTGCTACCACAAATAGAAGCAGTCGTTAATTCAAGACCTCTAGGCATTGCCCCTGACTCAGATTATGATTATCTGTCACCAGCTCATTTTTTAAATGGTCGTCCTTACACTCCTGTGCCTGAAGGTGACCTTATAGAAGTAAGTCCAAATAAACTAAACTATTGGCAACATGTTCAAAACATGCTTCAAGGGTTCTGGAGGCGTTGGCATAAAGAATATCTAACTTCTCTTCAGCAACGTCCCAAGTGGAACCAAGCTCAACCAAACATAAAAGAGGGAAGCATAGTGGTGATAAAAGATAAGAATATGCCACCTGCAAAATGGCCCATGGCTAGAGTAATTGAAGCGTACCCAGGCACTGACGGAAAGGTTCGAGTTGTTCAACTAAAGACTATGAATGGGGAAATTACTCGACCAATAACAAGAGTGGTTCAGCTACCTGTATTCTGAAAGCAGCTTTCAGGGCGGCGCGGGATGCTCGTGAACACATAACATATGCTATTTTTATTTCCTCAACTATACTTTCAATTTGTGTAAATTTTAAACTCATGTTTATTGATTTAGTACGGTACTTGCATTCCAATGTTGTTGTTGCAATTGCAAGTAAATCAATGTACTGATTTTATTACTGTTTATGCTTTGTACATAAACATTTACTTAAATAAGATAACTCTCTCAATTTTAGTCTCCACTTAATTATTACATACTTATTACATAGATGTATTCTTTATATACTTGGCACAGCAAGCATGAATTATAAATTGTAATTTTACTTTAGCTTCGCCCTTTGTAAAGTGAATTTGTCAGAAACAGCGAATAAAGTCAATCTTATGTTGAAATAAAATAAAACGATTATTTCTATTGCTCAACAGAACTTTTTAATTACAAATTAATTATTCGTTATTATATGTTGTGGATGTTGTATGTACATTTTTGAGGTTAAAATTATTTAATGTTCACCAAGTCATTTCATTATCTCCGAATTCTGAGAATTCTGCCTGCTACTGCTGCAAAGAATTCGGTTATCATGATAAATCTGTTTTCTATTTTGAGGCATATTTTGTGTGCGTTTTGTTTAATATACGAGTAGTAACAAAATGTTATCTCCCATAGAGCTCTTCAATCAAACACACCTAATTTATTCTCATTTATGTTTACCTTGCAGTAATAGGTATGGATTACATTCACAGCCATTAATATTAGAAACTACCCTGTCGGCAAATTGATAGTCGACAACAAATTCATTAGATTAAAAAATGTTGATTAAATACTAGCTAAAATATACAACAGAATTTCCACAATCAAAGTATTATGTGGTAATTCTTCTTTCTTTTGGTCTACTTTTACGTGTGGTTTTCGTTTGTTTGTCTATTCATCTGTTGCTTATATCAATGTTATTCTTTCCTAATGCTAGGAACACAACTGCGACGAACGACGAATATTTGGTCGCGAATATTCGTCGCCAAAAATAAAACATATTGGTGTATATGAAAATGCACACAATCATGATGTTGGTCGAAATTCGTCACACTCAGCGAAAGTTGAAATAGATTCATTTCTAATTGTTTCGTCAGCGAACGACGAACAAAGCTGTATCAGGTGGCCAGGTTTCTTACATAAAAAAGTATTTTTCATGACATAATACTTTTTATAACTTATATTAATCCATGTAGTAATATATATATTAATTAATCTCAAAATTTAAAGTACCTGAGATAATTTGTTCAAAAATCACTCTTTCGGATGGGATTTATATTGATTTACTTTTAACATGGCCCGTCTTAGTATTTATATTAATTTTTTTTCTTTGCACGGAATGTAAACAATGTTCGTTGACACGACTAATTTAGACAACAAATATTTGCCGGCGAGTTCGTTGCGATGAGCAAAGTTTGTCGTTCGTTGCAGTTGTGTTACTAGCATAAAGAATCGTTTCTTGAAATACATTGCTGAGAGATGCCAAGACGGCTTCCCGACACTGTGTAGACATTTGACTCTTCCTGCTGGGCTACTTCATGAAAATTTATAAACAACTCGAAAACAACTCGTCTAGGGTGATGGAACGGTTATTAGTCGCCTGGTTCTTACCTGGGTTTTTGATTTATTTGAAGAGGGGTTTTTTTTAATGTCTGTTTTTCGAATACCGAATATGTCCGGCTTTTTAACAATTGTAACCGAATTTTTAATATTTAAATGCAATATTTTTGCTCTTAGATTAATTAAAATATGTTTGCCATCGAAGTAAAGGGTTTTCAAATAGGGACTTGACAACTTTGACAATTACCTAAAAACTGGCCACATAAAAATACAACTTTGAATTTAATTTCTGAACACTCTATTTCACTATTATTTCGTTTTTTTCAGTAAACTCAACATTTTCATCGAGTTGGTGGAAGTGACGAAAATATCGCTGTCATGCAGGCATCCATAGTAAACTACCCAAATTAGTCGATTCCGTGGCGTTCTCAATAACTCCACTTTGTGAAGATTCAATAAATAAATAAAAGCTAAAACAAATAGATATGTTAAATAGTCTGTTATATGTAAAATTAATTTAAGTATTAACCACCATCCATAAAAAAAAACAACGTAAAAGTCATTGCAACGTGATTGAAATGCCGGCAGGGTATGTAAAAATATGCACACACACATACATATACGCATTCTTATGTAAACGTACAACAATAAGCCAGCATACAACCTTGTTATGACCTTTTATCAGTGTGAAAAATTTCACGTGATGCAGTAGTGTTCTGAAGCTGATTTACTTCATCATTGACAAAAGCTAATAACCATGAAGCAAGGTACATACGTACTCGTACATACATACGTTTATCTCCCACCACATTTTGTAAAATTTCTATCTTTATGTTATTTCTTTTCATTCAGTATTAATTTAAACACTGAAATGCGGGGTTTATTTGGCTATTTGGTAGCACACTTTAGCATGCAGGCTTTTGAGTTTTTCCCATGTTACATTTTTGGAGGAAAATTTTGTTTTGATATCTCTTATTCTACAGAATTGTGGAATGTACGATGTATGTGGTTAAGATTAGCATAAACAAATTTTGTTTTGCATGGAAATCTGCGGTGGCCAAAATCTCAGCTTTCTATACTTGTGAATATAGGAGACTAAATTCAGCTGCTACGACGCCAACACAAGTACACTATAAAGATCTTCCTGCGAACAACCAAGACATATATTTGGTTTTTTTCTTGAACCACCAACTATGCCTTTAACTATGTATATATGTATGTATGTATGTAGTGTAAATTTGGAAGCAAGAGGTAAAAAAATATTCCAACGGTCATTTCATGAAAGAAGTCAAACTTCGTTGGATATTTTAAAATAATTTACACCAAGCCTAAAAAATCTTAATTTTCAGAAAAATATCTTCAAATCTTATATCACTTGAAAAATCTTCAAAATTAAGGTAAAATAATCATTCTGGCAACGCTGCTTATGTTATTACGCAGCTGAGAAAACAAATAGTCCTAGAAACAATTTTATTTTAAAACATGTTGCGGATACGAGCAAATTTTGTGTGTCTGTCGCTTAAAGATCTCACTACTACTTTTCTAAACTTATTTTGCGAATATTTCGTACGAAACACTTTTGTATGCAGTTTGATAGAATTTCGTACGAAATTTTGAACTCGGTATCAGCCTCTAAACCAGTATTAAGGAAAATAGGTTAAGAAGAGGATAAAAGAGAAAGTAGTGTTTGACTTGAAGTTTTCAGTCAAGGCGTATATAAATAGCGCAGGTGACAATTTTTTTGTTTTACGTATTTTAGATTGGTTTTATATAGGGTGTTTTTTTAAGCCCGATAGAACTTGAAATTGTAAAAAATAACACAAAAAATTAAATTGTAATCAAAATTTTTTTTTATTCGAAAGATCAATACGTGACATTAACATTTGAAAATGATTTCGGGCATATGGGCACCGCGGCTGTTCTTGACGAAGCGCATTCTGGACGTCCAATTTTGGGCCACTTTTTCGAGCACTGCTGGCCGTATGTCATGAACAACACGAACAATGCTGGCCTCCAAGGCGTCAATTGTTGCTGGTTTATCAGCATACACCAGTGACTTCACGTAGCCCCACAGGAAATAATCGAGAGGTGTCAAATCGCACGACCTGGGAGGCCAATTGACAGGTCCATTTCTCGAAATCAACTTATCGCCAAATTTTGATTTCAGTAAGTCGATGGTTGCGTTCGCCGTATGGCACGTAGCGCCATCCTGTTGAAACCACATCTCCTCCGGATCAATGTCATCCATATTTTCAAACAAAAAATCATTGATCATGGTGCGGTAACGATCTCCATTGACCGTAACGCGAGCTCCGGCCTCATTTTTGAAGAAATAAGGTCCGATGATGCCACCAGCATGAAAACCGCACCAAACAGTGCATTTTTCTGGATGTAATGGAGTCTGTAGGGTCTCTTGTGGATTGGTCTCACTCCATATGCGGCAATTTTGCTTATTAACAAACCCGTTAAGCCAAAAATGCGCCTCATCGCTGAACACAATTTTTCGTCTATAAGTTGCGCGAATCGACGACAGATTTTCAAAGTAAATTTGGATAATTTCGTAGCGTTGTTCAAGCGTGAGTCTATTCATGATGATTTGTCAGAGTATACTAAAACAAATAAAAAAAATGTTTCATCAAAATTTAATTTTTTGTGTTACTTTTTACAATTTAAAGTTCTATCTAGCTTAAAAAAACACCCTATATTAAAAAGTTATTTATGTTTGTTTTAAGAGAAAAAATAAATCCCAACAAAATTTTAAACAATTTAAAATAAACGAATTAAGTGATTAAAAAATAAATAGAATATTAAAAATTATAAGTCTTCAAAATAAGTTTCCCTTGCATGTGTTTTTTTTTTTATTAACATTTCTAGAGAATTTTTATTCTCTTGCTCTCACCTTTATGATAGCCAATAGAATTTTACACAAACAAAACATTATGTATGTGGTTTTTGTAATGATGCCAGCTAGCAGAGTTGTCAACTTTGAAAAGGGGGAAAAAGCGCGTTACTCGTATTTCAACAAAAACGCACCGAATTGTAATTGTTTTCCATTCATTAAAAAAAACCTATTTTATATTCTAAGAAGTACAATATTTTTACATTAAAAACATGATAATGAAACAGACTTTTAAGCGATTATTATACAATCAAACTGGGTTTGATAGCGCCGTCAAGAAATCATCAAACTCGTTCAATAGCTAGAATTATTTATTACATTTATTAGTTTTATTAAGATAATGTTACATTTAGAATAAATATAACAATATTTTATCAAATTTAGTATTAAGCAATATCATTTAATTATATTTGCTGTCGATCGAAATCAGCTGTTACTTTTACTGCCTATTATCAGGAACACAAATATACAGTAGCTTAATGTCACCAAAATCTATTGCAAGAGCATACAACCATAACTGTCGAAAGAATTTACGATTATCGAATCATTGAAAGTTACAGAATTGCACTACAAGCCTTCAAATTCAATTAATAGCAATTCTTTCAAATACAGTGTATATTTCGTTTGTGTTTTCGTAAGACGAGTCTTTAAAAGAATTTATTGAAATATACGAAAATTTGCTAGAATTATAACAAATAAAAGATGAAGTTTACCATAATCGATATTTAATGCAAATATTTTGGAAAAACTTAATAATTTATTTAATAATTTGGTAATTTCTCACTTACCAAATCCGTAACGAGTTCACGAGCCATCATAAATACGAACTTCACCGTTCATAGACTGCATTTATTGTAATATTTGACAAACTTGGCTTGATCGTTTAAAAGTAAAACACTTTTTAAAAGCAGCAAATTTTATAAAACGAAATGTTTCTTTTTCTTTCGAGAGTGTTTATAATGTACAACATGGTACGTTTTCCACGCAAAATGAAACGTAAAAATTTTGGCCACTTGATTAAACTTCTTTCTTACATTAAAACAAAAAGTTTAATTGAAATGGATTTTGTGCCACCGAATTTTAAAAACGCACCGACTAAAGAATTTTTCGCACAAATATTTTTAAAAAGCACCAAAACGGTGCGAAACGCACCGAGTTGACAACACTGCCAGCTAGTAGTTGCATCCAAAGTTATATGTGACATAAAACACATCTCCAGGCAACTTGTGCGACAGGCAAACCGTGCGGTTATGCCGTTTGCTAGGGAAGCGACCACAAATGAACGAGCCCTGGACGATGAACGATTGTTTCGACAAAAAGATCCTTAATTACGTCAGAGCAAAGTATATTGTTAGTTCTTTGAGCAGATTAAAAAATAAATAATATGAAAAAAGTAATATTGCTGGTCAGCAGGCATATCTTCCAGATTCAGAACAGATTGCAACAACTTTGGTGAAAATCTACTGTAATGTCCTACGTGTCTTTGAAACATGAATTACTTCCGCTCAAAAGCCAAACCCTTGATATATATTTTTTAAATACATACATAAACTTATATTATTAAGTTTCGTCAATTCAAAACTCTATATACATTCTCAATTACATTTGATATTTAATTATTTCATCTTGTTTAAGTAAATATTTCTTATTTTTACAGCTAAAGATCGTTTTTTATTTTTTATAAAATATTCAACAGTATTTATTTTCAATATTTTGATAACAATTTGTTATCATCGTCAATTACATTAAGAATTTTCTCAACTTAAAGATTAAATTCTTGATTTCCTTTGAGTTTTTCTCAATATAAAACTTGAGTTTTCAATTTTCTTATTTTTACACTGAATTATAGATTTTATTTGTAATTTTCTCAATTTCATTTGGAATATTAACAGTTATAATAAAAAATTTAATAAAGATTAAAAATATTTTTTTGTTATTTAAGACCCAAAAAAGGAAAAAATAGAAGAATAAAAACGAACACAGGGAAAATATTTATTCATCTTTCTTTTTGCCTTTCACTTATTCAGATTGAGTCCGAAATAAAAGAATCTGGGATTGGCTGGAAAGGCCAAAATGTTTAAGTTATAGAACATAAAGGAGACACATGAATAATGAATGATGATAAAAAATCTTCTTATATCAGAATATCAAAAACAAATAATTTATTATATGTTATTTTATTTAATTAGTTATGGAAAAGTTATACAATCTCACACAGTATGTTAAAAATTTCTAAAAAATAAGAGAAAACACACACACAGGTACAAAAATTCCATTTGCTGTTGCACTCGTGTTAAAATAGAATTGCATTTAAATTCAATTTTCTTATCTGCCTTTTTCTGCAGTCACCTCCTTTTACTTTCATCAAATGATAAATTAATTTTTAAAAATGCTCAAACCTTCCGAATGTGAGAATGTATGGATGTGTGCGTCCTTTCATATAGAAATGCACATATAGTATATGTATTAGAAGACCTTAAAAACTAAAGGAATAAAAATTTAAGGTGTTGTTCACAAAATATACAAAGCGTTAGGGTGACCGAACAATTATTATTCAGCCAGGTTTCTCGCTTTTGTTTCAATTACAAATACGCTCATACCCAGCGGCCAAAGTTTCACTTACAGAAGCGATGATCCGATGCACACTTGTAAGTCAGTAATGCACACCATCTCATATACGAACCTTGTATACTTTTTCATATACATTGCGGCATTTGTAGAGTGACCGCCTACCACCTGCACACAAAGTAAGCGAGCTAGTGTGGTGTTCATCCAACAAAAGCTCATTACTTCCTAACATACATTGTAAGGTATCAGTAGACAGCTCGAATACAATCTCGCATACTTTGTAAGTCGGAAGTAGGCAGCTCGGATACAATCTCGCATACATTGTAAGCCGGCAGTAGGCAGCTCGTACGTACTGCGCACTTCAGTTTTTTGGAAATATTCCATTAAATAAATTTGTTCCGTTTTTTATCTAGTGCATTCTTTTATTTTTTCACTTAATGTTTTATCTTTCTTGTGCCTTTTTTAAATTGTTTTCTAGGCACTTTTACCTAATTTTGTTAATTAAAATTTTTGCAACGTAGTCTGACAAAGACGGCGAACGTTTGATTTGCAACTAAAAAATAAAATACGCACTTATAAATGTGATACAAAAAATGAACGTAATTCATTTTTGGGAACTCCATATACTACTTTCATACACTTTGTAAGTTATCATTCATTGATTACAAAGTGTTGCACACATCATCGGAGAGAAGTAATGTGGTAGGCAGTGTTCGCCGCTGGGGCATAGTCATATTTCAAAAAATGAGCTTTTCGAATTAACAATGCAGAATTGTTAACAGTAGTACCATTTATATTGTGCCAAAAATTTATTCAAATTGTTTTTAAACTGTTTCCTTTAGGAGATATTTTCTCAAAAAATTTGCTAAGACTCGTATGGAAACTAAAAACGTTAAATGAGTTTTTCTCGAAACGAGCTTTTTTCAGATATGACTACGTTGCAATAAAGGAGCGATATAATCCCTTGTTGTAAAATATTGTTACGAGTTTGTATCACTTTCTATGCACTGTGCGAACCCTTGATCAGCTTGTTATAAAGGTGCACACACATCCGCACATACAACATAAAGACAAAAGCATGATTTGTATTTGTATATATTGTTATTAGTGGCAACTTCTATAACAAAACATACAAAAGTTTTAAAATAATAAAAGTACAAAGATGTGAACAAAAAGATAGTATACATATATAAAAAAACTTAACAATAATTAAATTAAAAAGAATATAATAAAGATAATTATGATTAAATGCCAGTGGTGGTAAAAATGAATAAATAAATAAGTATTGAAACATTTTGAAAAAATCTGATTTGTCAATAATAATTAAAAAAAAATATAATAATAAAAAATAAAAATATATACATATATAAGAAAGAATAGAAAAACTAAAAAATAATATATATAAAAAAAATAAAATAAAAGATATATGTATATGGTGTTTTTAATTTTAATTTGAATAATATTGTAATAATTTTTTTTTTAAGGTTTCAGGTTTCCTTTATAGCAGAGGATAAAACATTCCAAAGACGAATTTCCGTTACAAGAGATTACCAATCCGAAATTGATCTGTTATATCTTAACTGTAATATAGTTTTTGTTCTTACCGAACGACAGAAACTACGGCGACTGCAAAGATAGGTTGGTTGCTGTGCGTTAATTATCTTGTGCAGTAGCACCAAAGTTCTTATTTTCAAAAGATTATCAAAATCAACGCCATATATTTTTTCGCATATGTTTCGCTGATATGTCTATAAATACCGTGTGATTTGAATCCGAAGACATACCTTGCTATAGTATTAAATGTCACGTTCAGCCTCAACATACTCTTTGCGTCGCAATTTGAAAAAAGCTCATATGCATATGTCAAATGTGGTATCAGGCACGTTTTAGCAAGAAGGAGTCTAATTTTGTATGGAGTACAGTTTTGTGAAGGCCATAGTGTGCGTAACATTGAAAATGTCCTAACAAGTCAGGGTGTCGTTAAAAAAGAGGACCGATATGAAAGTATTCATTAAGTTTGTCCTCAACATTTCCAGACCGATTACTAATGTACAGTATATTCTAATACTACAATATTTTAGTTGGTCTGGCAAATCATTTGCATAAATGGGAAAAAGAAGAGATCCGAGAATTGAGCCTTGCGGTACCCCTCTGACTACTGGGAGGAAGACTGACGACGATGATGAATACATATTGCTCTCGCGCATATAAGTACAATTTCATCAATTTGGTTGACGTTAATGAAAAATGCATCATCAGTTCAAATAACATGGTCAACTGTGCCAAAAGCTTTTAAGTGGTCTAATAGTGGCAACAAAGTCTTATGTCCATCGTCAAGTTCAGTTCTCATTTTTTTAGATACGTCAATGAGTGCTGTAACACAGCTATGATGTTTGCGGAAACCTGATAGTTTGCTAGTGAGAAGTTTTTTATCATTCAAGTATTGTGTCATTTGACTATTTGTTATTCTCAAAAAGAATGATACTCACCCAATTTATAACCTTAAATTTCTTCTTCACCGTAAGGTTACCGTTAAGGAGCCGCACAAGCGTTTAGGGTCCGTTCAACGACTAAATTGCAAAAAAATATGGTCATACCAAGGCCTATTGTAACTTGCCCGTAGTTTGTGTTATGTGTGGCGAACTTCAAAATGTTAAAGACTGGCTCAAGCGTTAAAAAATGCAGTAACTGTGGGGGTAAATATGCTGCAAATTACGGGGGCTGTCCTATCTATACTCACTTTAAGCAGTCAATGACATATAAGTCATCAATTACCCTTAACCAACCCCAGCAGTCAATCATCATACTTACAAGCAATTTTCCTCAGATAGGCCAGCCAACCAGCTACATAAACGAAATTCCAAACAATTTTTTTATGCTAATGTGGTTAAACCCTATGTAAATAACTTGAATCAAGAGCCCAAGTCTCAAAGCCCCGATGAAAATTTTAGCAATCTTGGAGCAACTCTGCAGACTTTTGTTCTATCTATAAACCCATTTACGATTTCTATGACAACCATGATGCTGGAAGTGCTGAAAATGCAATTCACTATTTTGCACGCAATTTTTAACAAATCTCTCTGTAACACAAATGGCATCCTCCAACACAAAAATGAACTTTACACTTCCTTCCTTACTTAAGAAACGGAAACAAAAGATAGCTGTATATATGGCACTGTCTGCTAAAGCTTTGGTGGATAATGTAATAAATTAACTCATTGGCAATTTACTATATTGTTGAAAACAAAAATGTTTAAAACATGTAAATAAGACAGTAAAAATACAGCTCTATACTAATTTAACTTTCGTTAATAGAGTCAGAAACATCAATTACAGTTCTCTTAAAGAATGACCAAGCATTCACTGATCCAGTTATTAAGGCAAGCAATTCCTACTTGCCGGAAAGCAGTTAACCACTTTCCGAACTCGAAGGATTATCTGCAACTATGCCAAAGATATTTTACGGATGCGAGCGGTTAAAAGGGTTTTGCCCGACCTGGACATAGATAAGTCTCCTAGAGCAGATGACATTCCAGCACTGGTCTTGAAGCAGTATTCGTCTAAACTTCACTAGCACGTCTTTTCATGTTGGTCATCTTCCATCGTGCTGAAAAGGGTGATGTAAATGTAAAGGTTAATTACCATCTTGTGGGTTATCTGGAGTTGGATAATTTACTTTGTGACTGCTTATATGGATTCCCCCGCTACGAGTTGTTGCTATACGAGTTGTTATAAATGGGAGCTCATCAAACAAGTTCAAAAATAATTCTACTCTATATTTTATTTTTCTCAAGAACCTCCTTTATCCATCTTCCAACCCTACACAGAAAAAAATAGATGAGATTTTTTTTCAATCAAGTTATGTTATTAATAAAAAAACCATCAATTTAATAAAATTTGCATTGACTTAATTAAATTATTATTAATAATGCATTTTTGGAAATATCTCTTAATAAAATGCAATTAGTAAAAAGTTTTCCGAATTATTGACTGTTATTCAATAAATAAATTTAAAAGGTTGTCATATAACAGTGAAGAGTTGTTGTTTCTTTAACAATTTTTTTGTTAAGTATATTTTACATTTTAACAAAAAATTTTTTCAACTCAATAATTTTTGCTTTTAAGTGAAAAATCTATTTCTACTTTATAATTTGAATTATCAATCCGGCAAAAAATCTTTTTCACAGTAAATTTGATAAAAATAGTGCAATTTTTTTTATCAATATGGCATCTATTTTTTTCTGTGTATGCACTCTTTTTCGGATGATATGAAGGATCACATATCTGCTATTTATTACCGTACGGGGTCGTTAAAACAGGGTTGCGGAAGGCCCAGCTTTGTTTAACACCACATAAACACACGACTATACATGCTACTTCATCTGTACTGATGGATGGTATAGGTGTTTAGGTATCAGAATGTTCTTGGAATGAAACTTCAGTCTGATGTTCGCTGGACTGAAGACATTTTTTTGTGTCTCTAAAAAAGTGTTCAATTATTTCGGTTTTTCAAAACGGTGTAAGGTGTACTAGACTCCATTCGATCTCCTTACTATTTACACTACCTATATCCGACCGAAAATGGAATACAACTTTCATGTTTGAGCCGGTGCCTCAAAGTCCATTTTGGGATTACTCGATTACTTACTGGTAGGGGGAAAAGAAGCTTATCGGTGACAGTAGGGGATCCAACTCTATTAACTCACTGAAGCACCGACGCAGTGTGCGAAGCATTACTCTGTTTTGTGCGCTACTACAATGGATGTTCTGACGAGATTAGGGATCTTCTTGTGTGGTCGATTGCCCGAGGAATCGTACAACGCGTTACAAAGAGAATTCGTTTTTCAGCCGTACTCTTCGGCTGTAAGATAAGTTTCCTGCAGACGTGTTTCCTGCTAGTTACAACGATGGTAAATTCAAGACAAATGTCCACAAACATTACTACCCCTTTCCGCCTCATCATAACCTATTTTGCTAGATCTAGCACAATGCACTGCATGTGTAGTGGTCATCCCATGAGTACTGGACATAAAAAAAAAGTTAAAGATATAGTAAGAACAAGTAAGAGTTCAGTATATTCGGCTGGGCCAAATCTATAATACCCTTCACGGTAGTCACCTATGTAATATAGTATATATTACAAATACAATGTGCTCGGATTTATATGGACCGACATCAAGGAAAAAATAATTTTGCCTAGTAATCACAATTCCAAAAAGGAAGTAATCGTGGATATTTGCATGCAAAAATCAGTTTAGGCTATATCTCGGTTAAATATGAACTGATATCGGCATTTTCCATTTTCTGTATTTTAATTACCTCATTCTATAATCAGAACTTATTTCAAGCAAAAAAAAAGTTCACAAAAAAATCGGTTTAGACTATATCTCGGGTATATATGGACCGATATCGAAAATTTTAATTTTCTCTATTTGGTAACCTCCTTATATTATCAGAACTTCTTTTGAGCAAGACAATGTTTAAATTCGCTTTCGCAATATTTTCATGAAAAAATCTGTTTAGATTATATCTCGGGTATACGAGCACATGAAACGATATCGAGTAATTTCTTGTTCTGTATTTTAGTAACCTCTTTTTATTATCAGAACAGCTTTTAAGCACAAATAAATTGTTTAAGTTCGCTTACGCGATATATTCATGAAAAATCGGTTTTGGCTATATCTCGGGTATATACGGATCGATATCAAAAATTTGTATTTTCTGTATTTTAGTAACCCTTTTCCATTACCAGCAACGATTTTATGCAACAAAAAAAATTTCCAACATCGGAAATTTGTATTTTTTTGCATTTTTTTTTATCGGAACTGACTTTAAGCAAAAAAAAAGTTTTTAAATTCGATTATGCGACATTTTCATTAAGAAATCGGATTAAGCTATATCTCGGATATATGTGGACCGATATCGGGAACATAAGCCATGTTTAATAAGTGTGTAAAGTTTGAAGCAAAACAACCATTTTTTTTTTTAATTTTTCACACAAAATTTAAAAAAATAATGGCTTTTTTCGGAATTTTGGACATATCTCAGCTATATGTGAACCGATTTGAACAAATTTCAATAGCAAACCCATGATACGATGGGGTAATAGAATGGTGAACACCATTATACTTAGAAACAGGTTTCTAAGTATAATGGTTTTCTCAGAAACGGTATTCCAACGACCGACAGACGGACATCGCTTAATCGACTTTTCTATTAATCTGATTCAGAATATATATACTTTATAGTGTCGCAAATAAATATTGCAGAAATTACAAACGGAATCACAAACCTATATTTTATACCCTTTACATTTTTGTGAAGGGTATAAAAAAGGAAAAAGTTGTCAACAAATTAATAAATAATAAAAAATATTCCAATTAAAAACACTCAAATTTTCCTTAAATAATCAATTACCTTATACGAGTAGCACGACAAGAATGTAAAAGCGGTGGAATGCGTACGATATGCATACGTAAATATATAAGGGGCATTAATATTAATTATTTTATTATATGTACTTATGCCTGTTTTGTATAAGATTTTATAGCTCTTTAGGGTTGGGATGGTAGTGCCATTAATGTACAACATCTTAAAACCGACTTGATGCCGTATAATAAATATGTTACAGAAACTAAACCAAAAATGGAATGAAAACAAACCGAAAATGCGGCAGGAAAGGAGGAAGACAGTATGGACGTTTATTAAGATTGATATATATTGGTAAGAAAAAATATGTTTAAAAACTTTTAAAAGTAATCGTCAATCTTCTATTATCACTGGTAAAACCCAAAACGCCGTAATAACCAAAAATTCAAAATATACCTTATGATTGATTATGGTGTGATTAACCAAATACCTCTTTCCTTAAAATTTTACTTTCATATGTTCAAAAATACCGGTTTCAATGAATATCAAAAGGTCGCAACTACAATATTAACAAATGTATAAGCCAAAAAGCCGTTACTACACGTTTAATTCAAGAAATAATATATATTTAATTATACCCTTCACAAAAATGTAAAGGGTATTTATTTATAAGTTTGTGATTCCGTTTGTAATTTCTACAGTTTTTTTTTTTTTGCGACCCAATAAAGTATATATATTCTGAATCAGAATTAATGGAAAAGTCGATTAAGCGATGTCCGTCTGTCCGCTGTTGAAATACCGTTTCTGAGAAAACCATTAGACTTAGAAACTTTTTTCTTTCACCATTCTTTTACCCCATCGATTCATGGGTTTGCTATTGAAATTCAGTAATATCGGTCCACGTATAGCTGAGATATATTCAAAATTCCGAAGAAAGCCATTTTTTTTTTGCAGTTTTGTATGAAAATTTTTGAAAACAAAAGTTGTTCGTTTTGCTTCAAACTTCACACACTTATTAAGCATGGTGACTAAAAGGCAAAAAATTCAGATATCGGTCCATATATACTCGAGATATAGCCCAAATCGAATTTTTAATGAAAATGTCGCATAGGCGAAACTAAATAACTTTTTTTTGCTCAAAAGCAGTTCTGGTAATAAAATAAGGTTATATAAATATGAAAAATGAAAATTTCCGATATTGGTCCATATATACCGCAGATATAACCTAAACGGGTTTTTCATAAAAATGTCGCGTAAGCGAACTTTAACAACTTTTTTTTATTAAAAACAGTTCTGGTAATAAGATGAGGTTATATAAATATGGAAGATAAAAATTTCCGATATCGGTCCATATATACCCGAGATATAACCCAAACCGGGTTTTTCATGAAAATGTCGCGTAAGCGAACTTAAACAACTGTTTTTGCTTAAAAGCAGTTCTGGTAATAAAATAAGGTTATATAAGTATGGAAAATGAAAATTTTCGATAAATAAATAAAATAATAAATAAAAGCTAACAAACGAACAAATCTCGTCACTTTCAGACCAAATTGTATTCTTCACAGGTATATGAACTCATTGTAACAAAAATAATTTTTTGTTTGTTCTGTGCTGCCATCTAGCGTTAGATAGTTTCAATATCAATCCGCCCTCGTATGTGTACATAAGTTATTTTGTTGTAACTTATATAATCGTCACCTCCTTTTCATTCTTAGATTAAGAAGAGTTGAAAAAATTAAGTCTCATTACGTCTTAATAAATATTCATGCATCTTGCCTGTGGCGACAATCGAAACACAAGTGTCAAATTTTGACAGAACATTTATTATTGATTAGAAATTTTTTTATGATGGTGATTAGGTGAATTATTAAATAGAATTTAAGTTCTTTTTAAAATTTTGCGAATTACTTTTTAATCATAAAGCAGTTCTGGGCTGGAGAACCTTTCTCGCGTCATCGTAATAGTGCGGTAAGGCTTTTGTTTTTTGGTCACTGGTTAACTGCCAGCCTCAACTTATTATTAGTTTACAGTTTTTGAGGTATTCTGCAATGTCTTATGTGAAGGAATAAGTCGTTATAGTTAGTTACAGCGCCGCTACAAAATACCCTTGTGGTCCTAAGGTCTTAGTTGCTCCACCCATGCTACGCATTCTATACTTCGCAAGTTTATTTGCAACTGTATAGTTAAATAAACAAAACACTTTGCCTTTGTTCAAAAACTTTTTATTAACAATTGTTTATTTTATTTGCTTAACCGGTTTATTTTTGAACTTTTACCCGAAACCCGTTTTATTTTCCACTGGCACTTTTTGTGAGCTATTTGAAAAGTCAAATAATCGATCACCCTACAAAGCACTCACTTGCCGTATAACAATCCTTGAAATAAATGTTGCACTCATGTTTTCTTATTTTGTGTATTTAAAGCAGGGTGTGTTCGACTAGTACGAGGACAAACAAGGACCCTCAATATGTGCTAAACGATTTTTTTTATTAAAGCAAAACAAAAACAAAAAACGGAGATATAAAAAGTAAAAGTAAAATAAGGAGAAAAACCCCGTTTGGGTGCAAAAATTAATTATAAACTTTGTTCTTGTTCTTGCATTGAAAGACTTCGTTACAAGTTTTTTCTTTTATTTATTTTTAACAATTGTTTCATTTTCCACTGGTTTGAGTTAATTCATTATATTTGCTAGTTAATTTTTAATTAAAAATGTTCGTTGCAAAAAACCATCAAAAGAACACCTACATATATACATACTTACTTATATGCGAGTATATTAAACACATGTCAAATTATGTTTAAATAATTAAAGCTGATCTAAAAAAAATTAATTGAATGTGTATTTCTTTTATCAGAATCAACAGATTTTATAATCGGAACAATGGGAGAAACTGCAAAAAAAAGCATTGTAAAGGATTTACTAAAATCAGTAACACGATTGCGAATTTAGTTCCTTTCGTGCTAAATTTATCACATTTCAAAATCTAAAAAGTCGCATTGTTGCGTGAGTGATTTAAAATAACGCGTATATAATAAAAAGTCTGTAGAAAGCTTTGATGGTTTAGAAGGTGATATTGGCTCTACATACGAGACAAAGGCGGTATTTTGGGAAACAAGATCAATATATATCAATTTTTTTTTATCTTGGACCAGTACTCAGGGGATGACCCTTATATATTCAGCGCATTGTACCGGAACTAGGAAAATAGGTTGTGAGGAGGAGGGAAAAAGTAGTGCTTATGGGCGTTTGACTTGAACTTTCCAACGTTATAATTGACAGGAAATACTTTTGCAGGCAACTTGTTCTACAGCCGTACCGTACGGCTCGAGCTCTCTCTCTGTAATGTGTTATGCGCCTTACTGGTTGATCGACCAAAAATTTATGAGCACTGGACGATGACAGCGTGTTGCTTAAAAGTATGTGGGTATCTTGAATAAGATCCCCAATCTCATCAGAGCAAAATCGGTTGAAGTAACGTACACTACAATGCGTCCAGTTGATTTCCCTAGTGTCACCGATATGCTTATTCGCCCTCTCCTGTGCACAATCGACTAAGCCCAAACTTGAGTAAGTTCATATAAAGCATGATTAAATTTTAGAGGCCGATGATGATTTTGAATAGAACACCAAATATTTAGGAAATATCATCATTTCGTTTTTTATCATGATAATATTGGTATGGTTCAATTACGTACGGAACAAAATATCGGCCAAATGCAATCTAGGCGACACACTTCCATCCGATGGTCCAAATTTTCAATGAGGCTGAGGAATAATTGAACTATTATGCTAATTATCTCATTCTTTAGCTCTTGAATTATTTCTCGCTTATCGAGGTACACCTTTTCTTTCAAACAACCATAAATAAAGAAATCCACTGGCTGTGTAGCGAGTGGATTTCCGTCTTGTTGAAACCACATATCGTCCACATCCATATCTTCCAATCCGTGCCATAAAAAGTTATCATCTCACAATAGCGAACACAATTCACAGTATTCGCCTGACCGGCCTCGTTTTGGAAAAATACAACCCGATGATGCCACTAGCCCATAAACCGTGCCAAACAGTGCCTTTTTGTGGGTGCATAGGTTTTTGACACTCTTAGATTATCATTCGTCGAAATGGGGCAATTCTTCGATTGATTATCTACTGTTGCCATTTGTTGTCACCATTCTGACCATTGACGACGCTTAGACTGGTCAAAAGGCTTTAGTTCTTCAGTCAATTGCGTGTAAATACAAGTGTTTATGTATAATGTCTACAACGACGAACGTGCACGTAGAAAAAATATATGGTTGATACAACAATATTCTAAGGGCAACATACTATTGTTGAGTTATGTGGTTGTATCTGATAATATTATATTATTGCTCAATATCTAAAACCCCATTGAGGCTCACAATAGTATTCTAATATGTTTGATACTCTAATTCGTATGCAACAAAAGTAAGTCGTTAATATTTTCCTTCTACTCGCTGACGTATAATTTTTTTTTCAGTTTGATTTTTTCGTTAGAAATAAAAAGATGTTTTGTTTGTTTTTAATATTAACATTTTTAATATTAATTTTTAAAAGCGTATGAATGGTTAGTATAATAATATGGTTGAGTATGACAATTTATTGATAACTTTAATCAATACTATGGTTACTTATTATGTTAACAATGTTGAACCAAAATATAGTATGGTTACTTACGAGTATAGGTATTGGGTGTGATAAAAGCTATTGTTGTATTTAAAATATTTCACAATTGCTATTGTTGTATGAAACCATACACATAAACCATAAACAGAAATGCAAACAGTAACATATTTATAGAAGAACAAACTATAATCAAACTGTTAATATGCTGTGTTCAACAGTAATACAAAATATTACAGAAATATTGTCTCAACCATATATCAAACTGTCTTTTCTTTACGTGCGAGAGGTGCAATTGTAGGGCATGACGATGAGTTTAGGTGGATGGCTCTTCAGAAACACTATCGCCAACAGCAACAATATTTTTTACAGAGCGAACGAGTTTTTACATCCTATACAGATCCGGTCTGCTCAAATTTTTGCACGATTTTTTCGATTTTACGCACGAGGTATTTAAATGCGTATTTTCATATAAGCCTGAATAACTTTAACGCGTTGCTAGATTGTGTATCTCGTTTGTTGCAGCAAATAAAAGCCGCATGACTTATGTTATGTTTTCTTCCGAAACCCTTACCAAGAGCATAAATTAGCAGAACAGGGATCAGCATGCCCCCAGGTGGTTCTGCTTGCAGTTCAACTGATCATGGTTGAGGTGCCTGCCTAAGCTAAAACGTGTTGGCTGGAATTAGTTTCCCTGATAACTTAGGTGTATGCCGGTTTTCGGGGACTAATAATCCCCGATGTGCTGTTGTCTTGCAACAGATACCTGTACTGTAAGGAACCAGGGGTGATGGTAAGACGGGGAAGTTGGTTAAGGGCTGATGTTCTTAATGGCCTTTGGCCAACCAACACATTAAACCTTTCCTTCTATTGACTGTTGGGAAATTTCATACAGCGGCGATAAGAAGGTTCGAGCTATGCAGCAAGAGGTATGTTCATATGGCTACAAACTTTTGGCAAATTGCGAACTATGTAAGCCTAGAAACACATATGGGGGCGGTGGTGAATCGTAAATAGTTTAGCCCGTAAAAGCAGGTGCTGATGTAAATCTTTTCATTCTCTGTCAGTAATCAATTTGTTATATCAACAATTTTTTAAATCTACTGAAACTTAAATTTGTCCTAAATATGAACAGTTTATTAAAAAACTAAATCCCAAAATCTCTTTTGAATGACCAGTTAGTCGCTCTCTTTGCAAATTGCTTTACCGCACAATAAAAGTTGCCATTTCCACCTTTTAAAAGGTTCAATAAAAATCTGCTGCCTTCATTCAAAGCTGTTGATGTCATTTTCCTTCCCATTTAGTTCCTGTTTCTTACATAATAAATAGGAAAATATTAAACTTTTATTTCGTTGTGGAATATCATTTTCACAGCACGACTTATTATTAGTATTTAATTGTATACTTAAGTGCCATACGGCAACTAAATTATATTATAATATATAAAAAGGAACAGCCAACAACACAAACCAAGCCCCCAGGAAGTACTTTAAATAGGAAACAAGCAATTTGATTTTAACAGCATGTGAAGTTCTTAAAATAAGTATTAATTTAAATGAAGTCATTTTAAAAATATAACTTCCGTTTGGTCGAAAAAAGAACACATTTTCCTTGTCATTTGCGTTTATCATTGTTAGAAACGAAACAGAATGACGCCAGACAACATTTCGGACAAAAGAAAACAGTAAACTGTAATGAAAGGAAACACATTAATCAGAAACCATTAACAAAATAACCTCAGAATCGACAAACATATTTAAACAGTCAAATGACTTGTATGCACAATACTCCCTTTAATTTTTGTCTTACTCTTTACCTCCCGCCAAAGGGAAAGTTTGTTTGCTCATCAATTCTATTACAATAATTTGCTTAAATTACTTAATTTTTCTAACTCATATCCACTAGGCAAGCGGCAGGAGGTCCTGTACATTATTTTTGTCTTAATTTGTAATTTATTCCTCATCACCACTAATTCCTCTCTTTATTATTTTGTTGAGAGATGCTCAGGCTTCGAAATTTCAACATTGAAAATAAAAAGTGGTCCAACAGAAATGCACGATGTTAATTGTGAAAAATACAAAAAGTTTTCAGAGAAATAACTTCCAATGATTCTGATACATAATTGGAGCTCAATGTCGTTAATGTTTCGTATTATCTCATCCTTTAGCTATAACATTGCTTTTAGCTTATTGACGTAAAATTTTTCTTTTAAATATCCCCAACGAAAGAGGTTGAACATTGTCAGTTCACACAAGTCTTGGCTAATTTACGAGGTAATGACGTGAGATGACACAGCTATTGGATTCCTCTCGCCACTGCTATTGTTTCGTTGGCTCTGTAACAATTGGTACCATTCTGTTGAAACCAAATATTATCCAGGTTCGTATCCTCAATTTGTGGATACAGGAAGTCTATTATCAGCTCGCGATGGCGAACACCATTCACGCCAACACCATCTTCGATGAACTCGGTCCTGCCAATGAAGCCACCAGCGCATAAACAGTATTTTCATATATCCCAAAGGCACGTTTTGCTGAAATTTTCGGACTACTCTCCATATTTTGGACACATTTATTCGATTATGCTGACCAAAATAAATCACAAAGGGCACAAAATGCATTTTGATTTGAACGCCCATTCACGTAAAAGGCTTCTTCAACCTCTGTTTACCTCTCCATGTTTAAATTTATCACACATTGTAACAAAGAAGTGTCAAATTGAGTGTAAAAGGTAATATGTGCAACTACTGGTCCGATCATTTTTTACAAAAATTCATTAAAGTGCAGTGAAAAAGAATGACATCAGCACCTGCCTTTACGGCCTTATTTGATGATGGACCAATTCCACGGAGTGAATTTTTCACGATTCTCCAGCGCTCTCGTGTGGCTAACTATGCTCACACAGGTAACAATTTTTACCATATGTTTGTTGCCATATGAGCAACATCTTGTTGAAGAGTTCGGGCCTTCTAATCTCTCCTGTATGCAATTTTCCATCAATGAATGGAAGACAAGGCTTAGTGAGTTGGTAGGCCGAAGCCCACTAAGAGCATCTTAGTGGGCTTCAGATGGTTGACTCACCCGTCAACCATCACCTCTGGTTCCTTACAAAACAGCTATCTATTGTAAAGGCAACAGATCCTAGGGAGTTTGTTAGTCCCCGAAAAAAACCACACACCAAACAATTATCAGGGATACTAACTCCCCCTTCCTGCGCCTTTAGGTTTAAACCACGGCCAGAACATTCCAGCCAAGGTAAATACCTCAACCATTATCAACCAAATATTTTATTGAATTTATAACACACAAAGAAATTTTCTGAAGAAGTCTTCCGAAGGAAGAAGAAGTCTTCCTAGGGAGTTTGTTAGTCCCCGAAAAAAAACACAGACCAAACAATTATCAGGGATACTAACTCCCCCTTCCTGCGCCTTTAGGTTTAAACCACGGCCAGAACGTTCCAGCCAAGGTAAATACCTCAACCATTATCAACCAAATATTTTATTGAATTTATAACACACAAAGAAATTTTCTGAAGAAGTCTTCCGAAGGAAGAAGAAGTCTTCCGAAGGAAGAAGAAGTCTTCCGAAGGAAGACGAAATATCGAAAAATACATTAAAAATTTTATTTAAAAAACAAGAAGGACGTTGAGCTACAGAAATTGCAAATATTTAATTTTTTTAATTTTGTATTACAACTTGTGATCCAGAATCCTCCCAAATCCAGCTGTCCATTTTCACCTTTCCAAGCTCAGATCATACGGACTCTAATTTTCACGAAATAATTAAAAGTTTCACAAAAAAATAATCACAAAAAATATCACAAATAAATACACAAAGTTTTTATTTTCCTGCAAATTGTGTGGCTGAACACAAAATCATATTTGAACTAAATTTAATGTGTTTGATGTTGTTGAGCAAGTATAATTTGTTTGCAATCGCTCAAAGCTGTTCTCTGACTCTTACTTACTTGCTACACATTACTTAAATAATTACCAACCTTATTTATACTACATACCACTGTGATAAATACACTAGACTGGGTTACTATACTAACTTAACGCTGTATTACACAATGTTTAAAATTGAACTGTTTTGCTGCCGAAGATATGCGTGCTATTTATACGTCGTGATGTTTCTATTTATTGATAATTCCATAATTCAATGTAAAAATACAAATCTTACATACATATTACATCCACATACGAGTACATGCTTTATGAATAATACAAATACAACAAAAACAAACAATAGGACAAAAAAAAAACCAAGAACGCCAGAACAACAATAAAATCATGTGTGGTTGATTTACTTGGAATTTTGCATCCTTTAAATCCTGTATGTTTGTTGGCTTGTGTATTATCTTTTTAGTTTTATATGTTTTGTGTGGCTGCGAATGGGCGTGTACATTTACAACAAGCAGATCAACGACTTGCACATTGGGTTAGGTGTGATAAAAATTCGTAACAATGTTAAAGTTAATTAATAGCTTCTTTTAAGATTGATTTCCAAATCGATATAAATAATAAATTTGAATTAAAAGATACAAAAACCAATTTTTTTTTTGCCTGCTTCACTATTTCGAACGAAACATATTTACAGCGCCAAAATAAATTTTTGTCTCATGAATTGATACATTCTCTGCTACGTTTTTTTACACTATGTTGTCTTTCAGCGCACAAGTGGATCGGAAATAGGAGTTTTCACCACTCAAAGTGCCTGAGAACGTTAAAGTTCAAAATCGTGAAACTGGAAGTTTGATGATGGGGATAGGAATAATCTGAGCAGACAAGTAAAATTTCTACAGTGTGATTAAAAATTTTCATAGATGCTATAATTGTATCCGACCATATTTTGAAATTGCTTGAAGATAACAATAGAATTAGAAAAATGAAAATAGTAACAAATTTATAGTGGAATAAACTATCTTTAAAACGATAATACACTGTTTTTGGCAATAATACAGAATGTTGTAAAATATATTGTAGTGTACTTCATATTTGGCTATTATTTGTATTTTCACTACATCATTATCATACTTTCACTTGTATCTTTATTTATTATTATTTTCTTTGTATTTATATTTTTTAATTTCATTCAATTGGAAATTTTGGAATTTGTCCATGTAATTTAAAACAACAACATATTTCTAAGGACCCGTTATTTTTGTATATAAACAGAATATTTTTAGAATTAAAGAATCACTTTTTCTTGAGCCAAAATACAAAAGCGGCTTTATATTTTTTTTAACACAGGCATTAAATCTGCCTTAAAAGGAACCTTCAGCCAGTGGCGTCAAGAGCCGGCTAACTTTGTATAGGCAAGGTCCTTAAGAATAATTTATTTACTCACACCACACATAAACACAGCATAATATATTAAAATGAATGTTACCATATTTCCAACTGCCTTTTCTTTGCATGTACAAAGAAATAAAGCCTATGAACAGTATTCTTTTAAAAACATATTTTTATAAACAAACTCATGTACACATTAGACAATTAATTTTGATGATTTTCTTTTTAATAATACCGTACAAGGACAGCGACACTCATTCGGCTGTTAATTAGGACAGCCGAAATTATTTTTCCAGTCACTGGATTTAATCGAAACTAATTTGTCAAAACAAATATTTACTCCTTCTCACAAGTTATTAATAAATTTATTGGCTTATTAAACTATATAAACAAAATATTATATGTAGCAGCAAATATATCTAATCAACTATATTTAGATATATAATCACACCAACCGCCTTTTTCAACTCATTGCTGTAACTAAGATCATAATCCGGATCAAAACGTCAATGCTCCAAATGCAGTAAAAGAAGCCGCTAGAAGGAAGATAACAAATACGAGTACTATTGGAAAAAACTGAAAAAATATGTTTAGTAAACAAGTTTCTTAGTTTCTTCACTTAGTAAGCTTTTAATAAATTTAAAATTTCTTTTTATATAAAACCCTAAAACATCAGATTAATGTAAGAACATGTGCGTATGAACGTTTGTACAACAGGTCTGCATAAGTATACTTGTATACGTGCAATACACACGTAGTGTGGCAAAACATGAGCACTCATTCCAAGTACCTAAACAAAAATAAACGTACACATTTTAAGTACAAAAATTTGCGGAGTAAATATACTTGTTGATATTCCTTGCTGCTGTTCAATACCGTGGTGGCCAAACACACACATTCGTAGGAATACAATTGTGTTAGTAGCAGTAAAAAGAGATGTAAGTATATTTTTGGAAAGTTTCGCAGTGAGAACTTACTTCAGTATTGTCTGAAGAGCAACTAATTTGACGATCTCTGCCGATATCAAAGCATCAAGCGAATGTATGCCTTCGCGGTTTCCACGAAGATTTTTATAAAGTGCATGTGAGGGCATCTCAATATCTGAAGTTTGTATGCTATACCCGTAATTACAGGCTTTTGGCCTCCATTGGCTTAACACATGATCATCTTTCCTACGGTATCCTTAATATCTGAATTTTAAACATCAATCAGTTTGTATCTTCTGGTTAAAACTCGATTTTGAAATCTTATGGCAAAGATTTTTACTGAATTTATCAGCTGATTGGAACAAAAATAATTCGCTGTATCGAAAAAATGCATAAGGGATTCTAAGTACAAATTGAACAAACATATGTGAAAATATTAATGTAAAAATTAATAAGTTATATTCCTAAACTTTTTTCAGAACTACTTTTCATAATAGTACAAGCAAATCCTTGCTCTGCATATTTCTTATTAAAAATAGGAGAGCAATAAGGTTTATAACAAGGGGTTTTCTAACTCGAATGCCTGTCAGTCGCCGTTGTGGCGGCGTATTTCGAAGATACTTGTATTTTTATTGTTAAACTAATATTCTAAAGAATTAAAATTTTGCTACAGAATTGTGAACATATTACAGATACGAATATCGATTACAGGCGACTTTTAGCCGTCACCGGACGAGTTTTGTTTACGACAACTGTGCGATGACTTTATCCTCTATTTCAAATATAACTTACTTACTCCCCTGGAGAACAGGGTTTGCCTTGGCGTATCCCAAACCAGAGGCCAGATTCCGCAACTATGAATTTTTTTTACCAGTGAACACGCAAAATAAAATTCACTGACATACACAGTGTTCACTTTTCATTAAAAAGCGATTCCGTAAAAAACAATGAATTTTATTGTGCTGAATGTGTTTCTTCAGGCTGAATGATTTGTCAAATTAACTGTGTCACACAAGTTGTTGAATAGATAATTTTAATATACATACATAATCCTTTTGTTTATTTTTTTCAAGTTCAAAATATTTTACAAAAAATTAAAATTCACCGAAGATTTTTGAGCGAAAAAATTATTATTAAGTGTACACTTTAAATATCAAAATTATTCATTCTCACCACTGCGGACTCAAAAATCAAAAGTGAACACTGAAATTGGTGAACATTTCCAAATTCACCGTTGCGGAATTTGGTCCCAGGGCACTCGGTTTTCTGGGTAAAGAGGGAAATGAGTCCCTCGTTTGTTGTAGCAAATAAAACTCTAGGAAGCCGCATGACTTATATTGTGATGGCTTCCGAAACCCTTGCCAAGTCTAGGTAGACAAGACAAGGTATATCAGCGAACTGGAATTTCACCCAAACCTTCTTGCACGAAACGTACTTAATTTTGGCGGTGTAGCATGATCACGACACTCTTTTAGTCATAAGATGAATGCATCCTATTAAAGGCATGTATAAGAAATAACTAAAAGAATATCAGGTTACATTTTATACATTCATAACCCTCGTCACTTGACACCTTTTGCTGTCACTGACCGTTGTCGCGACAGTGCGCCTAATAAGTGCAGCAACTTAAAAATACACTTGAGGTGCGAATGATACGGGTTTATGAAAGTACGTATGCATGTGTCTGGCACTGTTACAATTAAATCTAAACACTTGAATCGCGCCACATATACACATATGTATGTACATACCAAAGACACAATTTATGGCCCTGAACCATATACGTATGTATATATGTAAAGTCTGATCAACTTACCTCTAAGCCGTGGGAACTACATTTTTTCCCCAAACATTAATAATAATATTAGTATGAGTCGTCTAGAAATTCTCATAAGTAGTATAAATTAATTTTACGAGAACATCTACTCTCGATAGTAAGCTCACCACGCGTTCATTCATCCTCTAAAGCGTCTATTTAATATTTATTATCCACTTTACCTTTGTGTTATAATAGTTTTCGATGAGGAATAAAAACAACACAAATGCATACACAGGTATTTAATAAAAAGATTTATTTAGCAACAAGATGTTGCTCGTTCAACGTTAGGCAAAAGACTAAATTCAAGAGTAAAATTAATGCATATAAATAGTAAATAAGGCTGTATCATCTTCGTTTCTCACAGTCGGCCTTTCCTGACATATTCGGCGTCCTCGCAGAATTCACTCGGCTCTTCGTCATTGCTGTCATCAGCAGGAGGAAGGACACACCAAGGCTTCAATCCATCTGAGGCATATACTGAGCTGTAGTGGCGCGATGTACGTTTGGAGTGCTGTAGGTCTTCCACTACGTACCTGTCGTTGTCAAGTACCTTCGTCACGATGAACGGACCTTTGAAACGTGGTTCGAGTTTACGTGAGTGCCCTGTACTAGGAGCTTCATTCCCGACAAGGACTAAATCACCTACGGCATATGATTTTGGAGGGGAGTGCCTTTTATCGTACCGAGCTTTAGCGTTCTCTCGAGAAATCTGGATATCACGTACGGCTGTTTGACGTATTTCATTTAAGAGCTGTAACCGCTGGTCTTCATTAGCTGGGGTTTCAGTATTGTCGGTATTGTCATCGTGTAATACTAGTAATAATTTGTTGCCAAGGATATCACGAGGTTTGTATCCATACAGGAGTTCGTTCGGGGATCGTTTGGTTGTAGAATTAATGGCTGAGTTGATAGTATATTGAATGACTCGCAGTTCTTCGTCCCATTTTCTATCATTTTTCGTTAAAGGTAGAAGCATTGATAATATAGTTCGGTTCATCCGCTCAACCTGTCCGTTGGCTCTTGGCGTTCGAACTGCATTTAGGACGTGTTTTATTCGATTTTCGTTGCAATAGTTCTCAAATTCTTTCGAGGTAAAAGCCGTACCTCGGTCACTTATTATACGCTCTGGCATACCAAAATAGCTGCTGGCTTCGCTAAATACTTTAAGAACGTGTTTCGTCGCTGTTGATGGTACCGCTTTGATTATTGTGTATTTGGTAAAAGCGTCGATTCAGACTAAGACGTATTCATTTCTTTTACTGGATTTTGGAAATGGGCCCAAATGATCGACGTGAACAGTTTTAAATGGAATTGGTTCAATATCGCTGTAATGATATTCGCCTTCTTTCTTTCCGTACGATGGTTTGTTAAATGCACAGGAAACACAGGATTTGATGTATGATTTTACAAAATTACGCATTCGTGGAAACCACATCAGCTGTAAGATCTTTTCGATCGTTCTATTAAGGCTAAGATGACCATATTTATCATGTGCGTCTTGCGTTACTTTATATCTTAGGGCTTTAGGGACCATCCAAAGCTTTTTACCAACAAACCTTTTATACAATCGTCCTTTGTCTAAAACAAATTCGGCGGATGTTAATTTATCGTTCTCATTAATTTTCTGGATAATCTCTTTAAGATGAGCATCTTGCAACTGCATGCTAAATAACCAATCACCATCATCAATATTTATTTTGTCTAATCTAAGAGAAGCAGTTTCTACCTCACGGGCAGTTTCATAAGGAGCGCGGCTAAGTGCGTCAACGTGGCACATTCTATGTTCGGACCGATGTTCAATTTGTATATCAAAATCTTGTATGCGCAACCACCATCTTGCGATTCGTGGTACAAGTTCCTTTTTCGTCATTGCGCTTTTAACGGCATTACAATCGGTAATTACAGTTACAGGTTTACCGTAAACATAATATCTAAAACGTTCTAAACCTTCTACTACTGCCAAGGTCTCTAATTCGTAACTATGCATCTTTTTCTCGCATGAACTTGTTGAACGACTGTAAAATGCGACCGGTTTCCAAACGTTATCTACATTTTGTAATAGAACAGCTGCTAAACCACTTGAACTAGCGTCAGTGTGAATTTGGTGTTCGGCGTTTACGTCATAGGCTGCTAATATTGGTTCACTTGTAAGAATATGTTTCAATTCGACAAATGCGTCCTCCTGAGGTTGTTGCCATTTGAAGTTTTCGTTTTTCTGTAACAACTTACGAAGCGGCTCCGAAATAATAGCGTAACTAGGGACAAATTTACGAAAATACCCGCTTAAACCCAAAAATCTACGAATTTCAGTCACGTTTGTTGGTCGTTGAAAATTACGAATTGCTTCGGTTTTAAATTCACCTGGTTGGATTCCATCTGGAGTTAACTGATGACCCAGAAACGTTATGGTTTTCTTAAAAAATTAACATTTACGAGGGTTTAAGGTAAGTCCGCACGTTCGAAGCGCTGTAAAGACACGTTTAAGTTTTTTAAACATTTCCTCAACGGTTTGGCTGCCAATTAAAATGTCATCCATATAATGGATCATATCATCGGGTAATGTTCTTTCTTTAACCTTTGCCATTAGTCGTTGAAATACCATTGGCGCGTTTCTTAAGCCGAAAGGCATGCGTTTGAATTCGTATATACCTTCGGTTGTAACAAATGCGGTATATTTGCGGCAATCTTTTGCTATTGGTATTTGATAATAGCCACTATTTAAGTCTAAAACTGAGAAAATCGCGTAGCGTTTTGCATTCTGTAACCTTTCCTCAATGTTCGGCATCGGAAATATTTGCTTGGGCATATGCCGGTTTAGTAAACGGTAGTCTACGCAAAAACGATCACTACCATCTTTCTTTTTGACTAAGGTTATTGGGCTTGCGTATTCGGATTCAGATTTCGTGATTATGTCGTTAGCCAAAAGATCCTGTACCATCTCATTCACGATGCGTTTCTTAGGCTCAGGAATACGATATGGCGTTTGAGCAATAGGTTTATCAGTATTCAGTTCGATTCGGAGTTCGACCAAATCAGTTAGACCAATTTCGTTTAACTCTAGTGCAAATATATCACGGTACTCACCAATAATTTCTTTAAGACTTGCCTTTTGTAGTTCGTTTATTTGGCCACACTGGATATCGTTGTCTTCAATACGTGCTAGACGAATACTGCAATCTTTGATTTCGAATTTACCGTTCTCGAAAACACCTCTTACGTTGTCATTCTTAAAAACGTTTTGACCTAGCAACATATCTTCGTGGATTACGTTGTCATCAACAATATAAAATCTGAGGTTAAGCTTTAAACCATCGACCATTATTTCAGTCTCTAAAAACGCAGTGGAGTAGCCTATTCCACCACAAATACCGTTTATTTTTAATGAACACGGCTCGACATTGCGTGTTAACCATTTCGCGACTCTTCTACGTACTAAACTACATTGGCTTCCCGTATCAACAAAAGCACGTAATTCAATATTATTACAAATCACTTTCTTTGTAAACGCGTCATCTTGGGATTTTATGTTTCGTACGTTCACTGTTCGTTTACCGCAATTTTCAGGTTCATTTAACGGATGCACTTTTTGACAATCGCGACATCTACGGCGACGTTGTGGTTTTGGGCACTTTGACGATATGTGACCATTTTCATTACAATTATAACATTTAATTGCTTTATGTTCGTATGATACACGATTACCATTGTATACGTTTTCATTTTTATAACGCTCAAATATTTTTTCAGAGTTTGTTTTACCGACGGAATTGTTTCTTAAATATTCACTATAAGTTTCACTCATGTCTTTTAATGAATTAAAACGTAATGCTGCCGTAGCAGACTGCAGTTCACGGTGTCTTAGACCATCGCGCGTATATTTTATAATGGCCTATTCACCGAATTTATATCTACGGCCAATTGCACAAATTCTAAAACAATAGTCTAAGATCTTTTCGTTTGGCTTTCTATAAGCATCACACATTTTTTTATGCATTTCTGCCTCATCCAGCTTACAACTGAACTCTTCAATCAAATTTGTGGACAAATCATTCCAGCTCAAATATACTTGTTCAGACACATCTAACCACAATTTTGCCACACCTTTAAGTTTACTATAAACAGCTAACATTAAACTTTTATCTACCCATTCATACGCAGTTTTTGCTGTATTCACTCGTTCGACAAATTGTTCAACAGATAATGACATGTCATTTGACGGATCGAATTCAGGAATTGTTTCCGAAATTTCTTTAACCGAATACGAATTACGATTAACAATTTGATTACGACTGGGCGTCTCTACGTTTAAATTATCATTAACGTTTGAATTGCATCTTAACACATTCACATCACAATCACCGTAACCTTGCATTACACCGTTTCCGTTCATATTTTCTCTTGTAATGTTTTCGTCACCATTACCTTTACTGTGCGTTGAAGCGTTTGCGTTATTGTTCATACTATCATTACGTGCGATAGCACCCGTCGCACTACATGCTACATTTGACTGTACCATTCTCATTATACTCTGCATCATTTCTTTTAAATCGTCTATTTGCGTTTGTATAGAATTTTCTGGAGGAGCCATGTCGACTTCTTCACTCCCGTTCACTTCTATATACCGCTGAATTATTTCAGCCCGGTTACCCGAACTTGAAATATCACGATCACGTAATAATTGTTTTATTTGTTCAACTTTCAAATCACTTATTTTTACCATTTTATCGTATTTTATTATTACCGTTCAGTTTCGTTTTTTTTTTTTCACCGTTTATTTTACAAAAAACATGTATGTACATGTATACACAATTTCTGTTATTGCAGACGTTACGTCTGTTTGAAATCTCTATTCACTTATTTTGCCTATAGCATCTGACGTTTTTTTTTATTCGTTTTGTCTTTTAAAATTCACTTTTCTTCTTTGTATTATTTCGACGCTGCGTGTATGTAACTATGTGCAAAATTCCTCTTATTAACAGACGTTACGTTTTGAAAATCTATTTACTTGTTTTTGCCTGCTTATATACACATTTATTTCACAAACAAAAAATTCTTTTGTTCACTCGTACAGTTGCTTTTTTATTTTGCTTAAGCTTTATGTATGTCGTTCTACGAACAACAACCAGATCACTCAAGTTCTCTTTTACTTTGCTTTTTCTCTTTAACACTTAATTTCCACCATCATGCAATACACCACAATACGTTTGTTCGTTTGTGCACGTTTATGTAGAAAACACAGTCTCTGAGAGAGTTCGTTTGCGTGTATATAAAAACAATGTTTTTGCTTTTTTAACAACGTTCCTTATTTATTCGCGATTACAAAATATACATAATTATGCATGTACGCTTGCGTGTGTATCCCGAAACAGTTTCTTTGCTTTGTATATTCGTTTAAAAAACACTCTTTGATGGCTTAGCTCTTTATTCCACTTCTGAATTGTTATAATAGTTTTCGATGAGGAATAAAAACAACACAAATGCATACACAGGTATTTAATAAAAAGATTTATTTAGCAACAAGATGTTGCTCGTTCAACGTTAGGCAAAAGACTAAATTCAAGAGTAAAATTAATGCATATAAATAGTAAATAAGGCTGTATCATCTTCGTTTCTCACATTTGTTCTTACTCTTTCATTAATTAAAATTTGAGCTTATTGAGTAACAGTAAATATATTTTTATAAGTTCAATTACTGATGAGTAAATTTAAATTAAAGAGCGGACTATTACGGTTTTGCTTAGTAACACATTTATTCATTCATAAATACTTTAATTCATTTTTTACAATTTCATTGATAACTGTGTTAACGAAGAAATATATTTTTCAATTAAATTTTAACCTTTCAAGCGCGTAATTTAGTCATTTATCTTTTATTGTCCAATTTGACACTTGGCAACTAAAACAAATTTATTTTAAACAATATTTTTATTAATAATTTTTATTTAAACAATATTTCACAATTTTAAATGTTTTATTTGTTTTAATGTCAATATGATTTTAAGTAGTTGTTCTTCTAGTTTTTAACGTTTTAATAAAGTTGATCAATATCTAACTTTTATTTTTTTATTTATAAATTTCATTCAAAATTGAATTTTTTATCACAACTTTTATTAAATTGTAATTGTTTATTAACAATTTTTAACTTCTATGAAGCGTTTAATCAAGATACCTACTATGTAGGCCTGGTACAGAAAATTAACTAACCTCAGAAAATTTTTGAAAATGTATAGGAGCCAAGAATTTATTTTTTTCTCTTTTATAAATACTGCTTAATTAACGTTTTTACAAATTGGGAAAAGCATTGCAAATAGTGCATTAACTTATATAAGTAGACGTAATTTTAGTTTTAAGAATTAATTATAATTTGCACTGACTTGAGCAACAATCGAGTTGCTCGTCTTTAATAATAAATAAAATCCTACCTGTTAAACTAAAAACCATTTCGGTTCTTTTTAGCGGTCACACTCGGTTGAGAAGAACGGATACCTGGCCACCATCAGAGCGTTAAATAGGTGATTTCACCGATATAATCAACGCAAAATAAAACTTTTTCTCTATCATTGACTGGACTTAATTTAATTTACTTTTTGTTAGTTCACTTGGTGAAGACACAATAAATAAATTAAAGCCCCAAAATAAATCTATAAATTGGCTGAATGCGGATGTGCATGCTCCCGGATGGTTCTGCTTGCAGGGTGATCATGGTTGAATTGCCTACCTTGGCTGTGTTGTTGTTCTTGTTGATATAGTAAACTATATCAACAAGAACAACAACATGCGGAAATAAATCAACCAATTAGGTCAACAGCATAATTGGTTGATGTTGCGAAATGTGCAATCTGAGCAATTGCGAAATAACTATTTCGCAACAACATCTAAACGTCGACCAACAAAGTTATAATTGCTGACAGCACGGTATACTGACAAAACAGGCAACAACAATTACACAGAATTGTGAACATATTACAGCAAAATAATTGTATAAAAAGAAAAACAAATATATAAAAGAAGTTAGTGAGCAAGAATTAATAAACTAACTACAATATAATTTTAAAAAACCCCTCTTGTTTTTATTTAATAAAATAATAAGTATTCCCTGCGACTCCTACGGGACCCTCCAGGAAATACTATAATAATTAGTGATGTATCCTGCGATTCCTAGGGGACCCTCCCGAAAGTACTATATATTTAAAACTAAGACACAGGAAGGGGGAGTTAGTATTTCCGATAATTGTTGGCACATGGTTTTTTTTTGGGGCATACAACCCCTCGAGGTGCTGTTATATTGCAACAGATACCTGTACCAGCGGTGATGGCTAGACGGGTGAGTTGGTTTAAGGGCTGATGCTGCTAAAGGGTTTTGGCCTAACAACTCATTAAGCCTTGTCTTCCATTGATTGCTGGAAAATTGCATACAGGAAGTATTAGAAGGTCTCAACTCCTAAACAAGGGATTGCCTACAAGCCTACAAACATATGGCAAGAATTGCGACCTATGTGAGCCTAGCAAGGGACACGGAGAAGCTAATAAATCGTGAATAATTCACTCCATGGAATTGGTCCATCATCAGATAAGGCCGTAAAGGCAGGTGTTGATACACATATTTTTTACTCTCTTACTTACTTACGCTACATATGCAGCGCATTGTACTGGAACTAGAAAAATATGTTATGAGGAGGAGCAAAAATGGAGAAGATGCTTGACTTGACACCCTCAACGTTATAAGTGGCAATAAACACGTATTGAGGTAACTTGTTCCACAGACGAACCGTACGGCTAAAGAGGAATTTTCACTGCAAGGTGATGACAAATGAATAAGACCTGAACGATAAATTGCACTGCATAGAAATATGTAGGCTTAGAAAACAAAATCCTTAATCACGTGAGAGCAAAATGCATTGTAGTAATAAAACCCACCCTACACTGCAGCGATGCCCCATCAAAGTATAAATTGTCAAATATGGCAACCGTGGTTGTGACATATATTTTTAATTTTTTTTCACTTACGTGTGAATTAACTTGCTTTTATCTTCTTTAACTTAATCCATGCAGAAGGTTTACTCGTAATATATTGTCCGTAAATATTATTGTGCGTTATGTACTTGGATAAAAACGTGTAGTCCTGGTTTTTTATTAATGACATTTTCATTAATATATTCCTGGTCATTACTGGCAGCATGTTGCTAATTATTATTATATCCTTCATAGTTGTACAAAGTATCCTTATGCATGATGGCTCTAGTATTAAGGAAATGTAATTAATTCCACGCTGTATTCGGCATATATCTACACATGTGTATACTAAATGATGTCTTTGATTAAAATTCACTTTAATTAAGAAAAATGTAATAAATTGTTTTGGGCAGCAGCCGTTGTCAACCAAAATATAAAGTGGGAAAAATAACTAAAGACGTGAACTTGATAACATTGCTCCAACTCACATATATCGAGGCTGATTATACGATCAGGTAAACGTTAGAATCGAGGGGTGCCTCAATGACTGATTTGGTAGAGTACTCGACCAACAGTCTCGAGGTCGCAGGTTCGATTCCTGCCTCAGGCCTTTGATGTTACTGCAGATAAGCAAAAAAGCTTCGCAGTTTTTGTGTTTGTTAAAAAAAACACCTTTGGCTTACAAATTTCTCTCGGTTTATATCGAGCTTTCTCAGAGATCGCACTATACGAGTTGTTATAGATGGGGTCTCATCAAACGAGTTCAAGATTAATTCAGGGGTACCACAAGGCTCCGTTCTTTCTCCTACCCTATTTCTTATTTTCCTCAACGACCTTCTCTATCAAACTTCCAACCCTATCCACTCTTTCGCGAATGACAGCAACATTTGCCACTCGTACTCTTTTCGTTATAGGCCTAGCCTGTCAGCGATCGCTGCCAAGAGGCTAAATATGAATGATTCACTGAACAGTGATCTTCTATTAATCACTGAGTGGGGTCGTAAAAACAGAGTCGCCTTTAACACTCGTAAGACTCAATGTTGTTTATTAACACACAAACACACGACCGCAAGTGCTGCTTCATCTGTACTAATGGATTGTATAAATATTGAGGAATCAGATGCTCTGGATGTTCTTGGAATGAAAATACAGTGTTATATTCGCTGGAATGATCACATTTTTCACGTCTCTAAGAAGCATTCAAGTGCCTCGGGTTTTTGAAACGGTGTAAGATGTACTTCACTCCATCCGACCTCCTTACTATTTATACTACCTACATCCGACCGAAAATGGAATACAACTCTCATGTTTGGGCCGGTGCCTCAAAGTCTATTTTGGGGTTACTCGACCGTATGCAGGAGAGGGCGAAGGAGCTCATCGGTGACAGTAGGGTATCCAACTCTGTTGACTCACTGGAGCATTGACGCAGTGTGGGGTGTGTTACTCTGTTCTATCGCTACTACATTGGATTTTGCTCAGACGAGATTAGACGATTTTCCCGAAACTCGCACATTTTTACGTAGCTCGCGTTCATCGTCCAGAGCTCATCCATTTGTGGTCGATTGCCCAGGGAATCGTACTACGCATTACAGACAAAATTCGTTTTTCAGCCGTACGCTTCGTCTGTGGGACAAGTTGCCTGCAGACGTGTTTCCTATCTGTTATAGCGTTGAAAAGTTCAAGTCAAATGTTCACAAACACTACTCCCTCTTTCGCCCTCCTCACAGCCTATTTTCCTAGTTCTGGTACAATGCACTGCATATGTGGGGGTCATCCCCTGAGTACTGGTCCAAGATAAAAAAAAAAAATTTTTTCGAATAATTCAAATCCTTATTTTGGTTCCTTCGGTGGCACGATTACATCTAAAAACTTTGTCCATTAATCGATTAGAACGTGTTATTGTTATTGTCGACGAAAAATGATGCCGCCGGCATACAAACTGCACCAAACAGTTATTTTTTGTGGATGAAGTGGCGATTCATGAAGTACATTTGGACAAAAAATTTTGCATTAATTCCGATTAGTATTATTTTTTTATTAATTGTATTTATTTTACACGAATTATCAAAATATATTACATGCTGTTTTTTTTTTTGTTTTTATTAATTATCATATATATGTATTTATGCTAATTATAACAAAAATATGTTTCTATTACAATAAAGTAATTTATGATATTAGTATGGTTACTTAATAAGAGTAATATGGTTATATATGGGAATAGTATGAAAGTTTGTTATAATTTTTATTACAATACACCAATGTTTAACCAAAATATAGAATTGCTACCTCGAATATTTTTGTTACAATACTATGGTGTGTCTTCTCAATGGCATTTTAATGTAACAATATAGTATTATCAGGTGCAATCACATAGTTTAACTATAGTATGTTCACAAACACTACTTGTCGTGTCAACCATATATATTTTTCCAGAAGTACACACCTGGAAATCGGCTGGCAAGATTATGGCGACTGTATTTTGGGATGCACACGGAATACTGCGCATCGATTATCTTGAAAAAGGATCCACAATCACAGGAAAGTAGTATCGTGCATTATTGGATCAATGCAATCAAGAAAAAACGACCATATTTAAAGAAGAAAAATTCGGTCTTTCTTTAAAACAAAAAAATTTACGTGAAATATACTTCGAATTAGTTGATCATCTACCTTGTAGTCCAGATTTGGCTCCTATTGATTCATTCCTGTTTCCAAACTTGAAAAAATGGCTCGCAGGAAAAAGATTCATCTCAAACGAACAAGTAATTAGCGAAAGTATTTTGTATTATTCAGATGGTATAAAAAAGTTAGAATATCGTGTTAATAAGTATATTGAGCTGAAAGGGGATTATGTTGAGAAATTAATGGTTTTTGAAAACGTTTTCCTTACTTAGTTAGCTTCAATATCAATCTGCTCTCGTATGTTTGACTGGTTGTGTTAAATCAAAAAGGCAATCAATGTTGTATTCTGAAAATTTAGAGTGCTCATCAACGGTGGGCTTAAAAAATGTTATTCCAGGCAATATATGATGAATATTCTTATAATCGAGCAAAGTTTAAACTATTAAAATCACGGTAAATGAAACTCAGCTTAATATTATGAAGTTGGAAGTTTTAATGAAGAAATATAAGAAAGATTATGTCTGGAAAAACATAACGGAGGAATCTGGTTACATAAATTTATGTTCTCAGTATCGGCTACAAAGAACAGATGAAGCAGAGTACTTGTGGTGGATGTATAATGTGTTGGAGTGATAACATTAACGGGAAATAGCCCAAGTGACTTTGTGTATTTGGAATACTTTCCTTGTATTTGGAATACAAAGTCAAAAATGGTATTCATTCTTTTACAAAAAAAAAAACTATCTCGAACATATTTAATTTGCATGCGTAGATCCCACTCCTATAAGTCTTTTGAGGATATCCTATTCTACATTATGGTAAACTAGCTACGAGAGGTAAGGAAAGACTTTGTCGGTTTCCAAGATGTTCCTGCATTTCCACACTGACTACACAATTTGTGAAGAAGCACATAATGACTAATGGAATCGACTTCCTTAGAAAAAACAAGCAACATTGCTACAGAATTCAATTTTTTATCTATGTTTGCTCTCAAAATCTCCACCATCTCCAAAAAATTTTGTAAATAATTTGTTGTTTACTAGTATGAACCCAGCTTATAGATGTTTATACATAAGCTTATACAAAACAATGCTTAAGCTTTCTCCCCCAACAAAAACTTTTCCCAAATATTAAGCAAAAAACACAATACAAAAAACATGAATTTATTAGAATTTGTTAATGCAAAAATAAACTAAACATTAAAGCGCAGTTGCTGGAAAATCGTTAAAAGTCTTTCACTGGTGACATGAACAATTTTCCTTTCCAAGAGGTAATTAATCTTAATTAAAAATTTTATTTTTGTTTTGTTATAATATTGCTGAAATTAAGCAAAACAAGAGAGATAAAGAAGGGAAAAAATATCTAATTGACGAACTATTCTTCATCACCAACGAAACTTCGAAACTACAGCAAGCAGCAGCTGCTTTTGTTATAGAAATTAAAAATCAAAAGCCAGAAATACAAAATGAAAAAATATGAAAGAGAATTAAAAATAAATAATGAAAATCAGGAAAGAAACACATTTATATAATTACACTGGCCTGCAAGGACTCCAAAAAAACCCAAAATAAAAATGAATGAAAGGAATTTATTATCATGAATTTATTTTATTTACTAATATTGTTCCTGCAGATGTAAAAAGATATGTGCAAGAGAGAGGCAGATGGCTTAGCGATGGGGCACATTAAGCAAATATTTGAAATATTAACCGTAATTAAGGCACGCTTACACGTGATAATATAAAGTATTTGGATTTTGTAGAAACGGAATATTATTATTTTTTTTTTTTTTTTTTTTGTCATTCATTTATTTATTGAATCTTCAAAATATGAACTAACAATAAGTATTCAAATCTTAATACTAAATACAAAAGTTATTTAAGTCCAGCCACTGCTAGACAAAAGAGTTTCATTTCGCGCGAATAATATCGGTAGAATCATCTATTTAACGTTCTGATGGTGGCCAGGGTATCCCTTCTTCTCAACCGAGAGTGGCCGCCAAAATTAAGTATGTTGCGTGCAAGAGGATTTGGGTGAAGTTCCAGTTTACTGATATACCTTGTGGCATACTTAGAGAACTCGTCAGTTACCAGCGGAACACACAGATCCTTGTGAATTCGTGAGTTTCTTACGTACCATGGAGCTGCAGTAATCGTACGAAGAATTTGGTTTTGTCGTCTTTGAATTTTTTCAATGTTAGATCTTGAGGCGGTTCCCCATAATTGAACTCCATAGCACCATATAGGCTTTAAAATTGCGTTATATAACAAAAGTTTGCAGTCCAATTGACTGTGAGAGACTTGTAAAGTCACCTTCTTTGATAACAAATTTCCGGTCGTATAAGTAGCTTTCCAGAAGCTTGTGAGTATTTGCCGGCAAGTTCAACTTTATTTTGTGCATCAGTCCGTCGTGCCACACTTTATCAAAAGCTTGGGAAATGTCGATGAATAGAGCTGAACAGTACTTTTTGTCTTCAAAAGTCTGTCTTATGACATTGACTAGCCTATGTGTTTGTTCTATGGTGTTATGTTTAGCCCGAAAGCCAAATTGATTATCAGGGATACATCCCACATCATTAAGTATTGGAGACAACTTCGCCATTAACAATTTTTCGAACAGTTTTGAAATTGTTGGTAGTAGACTTATTGGTCTATATGACTCTACTTTAGTCGGATCCTTCCCTGGCTTGGGTATCATAGTAATCATAGAGACCTTCCACTCTGCAGGATAATACTCAAGGCGTAAAATAGCGTTAAAAATAAAAAGTAGAACTCTTCTAGCTACACGAGGTAACTGTTCAAGCATTTTACCAGTAATTTGATCTATACCTGGAGCTTTCCTGGGGTTTATGTTATTGATAACATTTTCGACATCTTGAAAGTTAAGTCTCAAAGACACAGGCTGTCTAACAGCATACGGCGGAAATTCTGCTGCAGCATCCGCTGAATCATTTGTCGTAAAAACATTTCTCAAATGATCAACGTACACCATCCCCTTTTCGGAGTCGCTTCGTGCCCAGTCGCCAGTTGAAGTTCGCAAAGGTGGCTTACCTATTACGGGTACGGAATATTATGAAATTCTCTTTGCACTTACGTGTAAATAAGAAAATAAAAATGTGTTGTAAGCTCGGTTGCCATAATTGACGATTCTTCGTCATTTTGACGATTTTGGGTACTGAAAGTAACACGTTGAAAATTTGACGCTTTTAGTTCTGTTTTTGGCGATTTTTGTAGATCACATTTTTATTTTCATATATCTTTGGTTTTACAGCTACATTTGCACATACTTCCTTTTCTTAAGTTAATTTTTATAGGCAATAACGAAAGTAATCTTTATGGTATAGAGAAAAACTAAAGTAAAATAAATGCATAAATACATTCATGTACTCGTATATGTTAGAAGTGTATTTAAATGTGAATAGTATTTGAAAAAATGATAAAGAAGCGTATGTTCTTATTACAAGGGGATTTCAATTTGAAGATAACTTTAAAATGTCAGGTCTTATACATCCTTATAAAAGGAGAACGCGTTTTTTTCTGATACAATCAAACGGTTTACTTCTTTCGTCGTAAAATTCAAAGAGCAGAGGTATTTAATCCGTATTAAAGCAACTAAGCCTATTAAATGTAATAAAGTAGATGGTAGATTTTTGGAATTGAGTATCAAATATGATTCTTCACTAAGTTTTCCTTCTATAACTAAATGTATAGCAAAAGTACTAGTTTTGCCGTATTCTTGTGCAAATATGTTAACATTCAAGTACAAGGGTGGACTAATATTGAAGCTAGCGCGTGATGGAAGCACACACACGTTTTTTTTTTAATATCGATCTGTCAAACGTCAGTTGTTAAAATTTCACCCAAAATTCATCGATTAGTTTATCTGTTGAAATCTTTTGAAGTAACCAGCTTTTGTGTTTCTTGAAAAAAAGTGAATTTCGTGCAGCGAATAAACACTATTATTTGAAAGCGAATACGGTGAAAGAGACAAAAGAAACGCTCCATATATATTACGGTGAGTCTGCTCCGTCAAATTACATGGTAAATTATTAGATTGCTGAATTTAAACGCGGCCGAACAAGCACTGCAATACTACTATAAACAGGAAAGCCGAAAGAGGTGGCTGCTGAAGATAATATCAAGAAAATCTTCGATATCGTTATGAATGAACGCACAGCCAAGTTACGGGAGGTTGTTGAAATGGTAAACATATCATATCAACGTGTGTTCAACCTTTCGCATATGGAAAGGCTATCAGCAAGATGGGTGCCACATTTACTCAGTGTCGAACAAGTTCGAGTTCGACAGAACGCTTTACACCGGTGTTTGGATATAATAAAGCGTAATCCTGCTACTTTTTGGTGTGTGATTAATAACTGTTGATGAAACGTGGGTCCACCACTACACACCTGAAACCAAAAATCAATCAAAACAATAGGTTATAATATTGGAAATATTATTTCTTCTGTTGAAAGAGTTTGCTAACGGGTTGAATTTAAAAAAAATATATGTGGATTGGAGTGATGGAATGTCGGTCCGAAAAATACATTTTTGAGGAATATTGACAATTATGAAACATTTTTCAATATTTCTTCTTCATTTCAAAGAATTTGTCAACAGGTTGAAATTTTTTGGACATCGAACAGATAAAATGACGTTCTGAAGAAGGAATTTTTGAATAACTTTTAATTTTATGAATCAATTTTGAATATTATTCTATATTTTTTTAACGGAACAAAAAAAACTGACAGCATTGTTCGAAAAAAATTACTTTTGGTTTCATGAACATATTTGCTACCAAATGAATTCATTTTGCCAGGTGAAACTGAAAAAAACAGATGTACTACTTTTTTTCTATTTGTAAAACATCAAGTGTCGAAAGCTGTTTCTACCCTGTCGGATAATCAGTAGCTGGCTACAAAAATAGCCAACTTTTAATTAATTTTTATGAACTAATTTTAAGCTATGTCCCACCTAGAAGGCGCCGTAGATTTCCGTTTTTATTATTAACACTACTGAGTGATATTGAAGTCTTTTTATTTAGGTTCATATAAATTTTTGAATTCTGTGGAAGTTTTCTAAAATAAAATATTTTATATATCAAATAATAAAGATTTAATTTTAATTAAAAGTGCAAGAATGAGAGTCGTTAGCAAAAGACATTTAAGAAGCCTTTTTAAAAAAGAATGTAATGTGTACGCCAACAAACAAACAGTTGATACAAACAACAAAATCAACAAAATGTTTGTCTGAAAAAATAATTTGTATGCATATACAAAAATATCAAAAAATAACCTTGGATATCGTATTTTGTTATTGTTTGAAAAATTTTTAAATTATTTTTACCAAACTTTTGTTTGAATCCACGAATTTATTTACAGGTCCGCATTCAAACAATTTATTAATTGATTCAACGAATTTCGTTATTAAACACGAAAAAAAATTTTTTCTGTGCAATATTATTTATTTAAATTATTTCCGAAATTTTTAAGTTTTTTGCAACATGCAATGTAATATTTTTTGTTTGGTGTAAAAATGAAAAATTACAAATAAATACGTTAAAAATGTTGACTAATTTATTTTATTACGAAAAAATATTACTTGAATGAATGATTTTTAGGTGTCAGCTAGTTACAAAAAGTAGTTTTTCACCTATAGTGTCAACAATTAACTTTTCGTTGATTTAAAACTAACTAACTTATGGTTGACTAAAAATATTGCTAGCTTCAAAAAGTTAACATTTAGCTAGCTAACTGTAAGTTAGTTGAAAAGTAGTGTAAGTCAGACAATTGACTACTTCCTAGGACATCACAATGTTAAAATATGTAGTTAGTTGCTTCCATTGAAAAGTAATTCAAGTGTCAGTCAGCACTAGTTGAGGAACAGTTAACTTAAAGTTAGTTTAAAATTAACTCAGTTTCCGACAGGGTAGTTTGCTCACATACAAACATATCAGCAATTAAATTATGTAAGTGTGTGTATGTATGTACTAGAGGGCAAAACATCGTAGTATTTTCAAGTACTATACATCGTCTTCTTTCACATTTCAAAACAAACACTTCTGTGCAGAAATGTTCTAAACACACAAACCAATACTGTATTATAAGCATTTAGAACAAACAGAACCAAATGAAATAGAACAAATTTGAAGTAGAAATTCAAGCATTGAAGTAATGTTCTACTTCAGTTTTGTTTGTAAAATTTGTTGTTGTTGTTCATGGTTTTTGTCTTTGTATTAAGCACAAATATTTAAGACGCAATATGCTCAAATGCCAATGTGCTTGCTGTTATTCATCGTTTATTTGCTACATAGTTAGGTTTTGTTTTGTATTTTGCTTGGAACTACTACACAATAGTGAGCAGTATTTCAGAACATTCTACGCAGCCCTTTAGTATGTACATTATTTCTATACAAATTTTTTTGCCGCTCAAGCAACAACAAATGCCTATGTTGTTTTTGCATTGTTGTATTTATTGTAATCCCAGTTTCACCTGGTAAAATGAATTCGCCTTGATTAAAGCTTAACAAACTGTTGTTAAAAATTTGTAAATAAATTTGTCTTTTAAATTCCACAAAATTCTGGCTTATATTGTAATGATGCAAAAAATATACATTATATTAACCGGTAACCGAATTTCGGTTATAATACAATAAAAAATATTTGCGTATAATAAACATTATACGATTCGGTTATCGATTAATATAATACGAAATAGCTATTTGCCCTGTCTTCTTTGCTCAAGAGTTATTGATCGCATCAATTATTGCCATAATTAAAAATAATTCTATGCGAAATCCGGATTTGAACTTGAGCGAAAAAAATACCTATAAAAATATCTATTAAAAATAATTTACATAAAATGTTGAAAAGATCATCCTAAAAAAATACTTAAAATTCCATGGTATTGGAGTAATAAATATCTTTGCTATTACTTAATTTTAGATTTTATAGATGTATGCACAACACATTTTCTCTTATCGCTTATCACAGTCGGTCCCAAATTGACTTCGTCTTAAAAATCGCACCACATGATGGAAACACCGTTGCACAATTCAAAGTCGTTAACATAATTGAGAACTAAGTCTCTAATATGGCATTGTAATAACAGATCAGGCCATCCAACTGGATATCTCAGATAAGCTATCAAATGTATAGTATACTGTTAAAGTTTTCACACCCTACGAAATGGAAAAATCGTTTCACAACCTTAGAGGTACTGTTATTTTGTAACAGGTACTTGTAATGTAAGGAATCAGTAAAAAAGGTGGACGGGTGAGTTGGTTAATAGCTGATACTGTTAATGGACTTCGCCTCACCAACTTACCAAATTGCATACAGGAAGGTTTAGGATTCCAGTGCTTTTCAGAAAGGGGTTTGTTCAAATGGTTACAAGCATATGACATAAGTCGCGCTCTGTGTGACCCCTGCAAGGCATAGGGGCGCTGGTGAATCGTGAATAACCAGATAAGGCCGTCAAATCAGGTGCTGATGTAAATGAAGGACACATTCTGACTCATTTGTTATTTGCGATTTTAGTTGAAACTTTATGCGAAAAATCATAAAAAGTCAATGTTTTAAACCACCGTATAAACAAGCTTTAATTTAAATCCTGCTTTATTTATTTTAGCAAAAGGCCGTAACCTGTAAAATTCAAGGACGTTCACATTTCCGCGCACACGGTATCAATTAATTACTCTATTACGCTTAAGGTTAACGAACACTTGCATAAGCATGCACGCACATTCATACATAATGGAGTACTTAATATACTCGTATACTATATTCTATTCTTGTTCAGCCTTAAAATAGCTATTTCCCCCTTTTTTGCTGCATTATTTTTATACTTACAATAATAGAAAATTTTGCTCTACGAGTATTTAAGATGTGTTTAAGTTTTTCTCTTTTAAAACTTCTCTATAATGTCCTTGTGTGCTGCTAAAATAAAATAAAAAAAAGGCTCGTTGAATGAAATGAAATTTAATGGGTGACTGTCTGCACTTTTCTGTATGAGTAATTAAATTTTATAGTTAAGTGTCGATGTCACATCATTTTTTATTTATAAAAATCTTTTATCACGTTACATTATTTTTATGGAATCAGGCTGCTGCTATAAAACTGTTAAAAATAATTAAATGATTGATAGATCTTACTGACATTTTGATTTTTGTTATTATACGAGTAATTCTTTTATAAACATTTTTACATGGTTAAGGGAAAATCACGTTGCACTTACATTTGTGACATTGGTGTCACGTAAGAACGTCGTAAGTAACAAAATTGCAAAATTTCAGGACTTGTACTCTGTGTATGAACTACAAAAATAACTTATGAGGAGGAGGAAACAGGGAGCAGTCTTTGGGGATGTTTCACTTGAGCCTTTCAAAGTTATATGTGACAAGAAACAGGTCTGCAAGCAACTTGTTCCACAGAGGAACCATACTGCTGAAACACGAATCCTTTCTATAGTGCTTTTTGTAATTCACTATGCAATCGACCACAAATATATCAGCTCTATACGATGTACGTGTATTACGTAAAATATATGGGTTTTTGGAACAAGTTCCCTAATCTCGTCAGAGCCAAATCTATTGTAGTGGCGATAAACAGATTAGTACACGCCACAATGAAGCGATGCTCTAGTAAGTTAATAGAGTTGCACCCGCTACTGTTACCGATAATCTACTTCACTCTCTCTCTCTCTCTCTTACACATGGTCAAGGAATCCTTTAATAGAATAAGAGGCACGGGCCCAAGCATGAGAATTTTGCCCACCGACGGTATAAATAGTCATGGAGATCCTATGGAGTGAAGTATATTAGTTATTTTAAATTTTCGTGAGTTACGATGTTCAATTTTCACATTTTTTTCTATTATGTTAGTACACATGCCTGTTATATATATTGGCAATATCAGCCATTTTGGATTGTCAGTTTTTTTGACAGATAAAAAAGTTGATAACGGAAAGAAATACCGGGATGAGCGTTGAGGAATGTTAAATGAAATTTCATTAACCTAAAATCCAGAGCAGATATCACCATTAATAAGTTTCATAGCAAAAGTTTATTTTACAGATCCGTGGTTAAGGCAGCAGATTATGATACGTCATGACCCGAGTTCAAATCCCAGTGGGTGCTGATGAGTAGTACAGCGACTACGAAATAACTAGTTGTCCCCCAGCTAAAGATTTGATTATTATTTTTCTTATCAAAAATTATTGCTCACAGCAAATTTGTATTGTAAAAAATTCTTCTTAAGAAAAAACTTAAGAAAGGAAAATCTTGAACTAAAATCTGATGTACATATGTACAAACCAAAAATTTAATTCAAAAATTATAAAAAGTTCAACAAAAATTTAATAAATTAATATTATGTTGCTATTAGAATATTACTTTCTCAACCATATAATTTTTTCCACGTGTACAACGTAGAATTAAATTACATTGCGCTTTACGCCCCTGAGTTAGGTTGCGCTGTAATGCTCAACAATATATTTCAGGATTTTACATGCTCCATATTCAGCAATTTTAAAACAAAATTTTCAAGTTATTCGTAAACTTATGTGCAGTTTACAGGGCACGAATGAGTGATGCACTCAATATTTTGAATGCATTTCATTTAGATGTTCTAGACGTACCTCACATTCGTCTGCTGTAATCTGCACTTTCATTTTAATACCGATTTTATTCTGATTTAAAGAATGTGCATCACTTTCATGCTTGATTAATTGTTCTCCGGATAATAAAAATGTTTCTTGCTTTACTAGTTTTGAAAAAAATTAATCGAAACAAGGCATGTTTATGGCCAGCTTGTTGCTTGTTTCGTTACACTTTTATACGAAAAAAGTTTCCTCGACAACATTATTCCAAATTAAAACAGCGATATGTTTAACCAGGCTTCCTTTCGTTCGCCCAGGGAATCCACATACTTACATACCAGCATAACAATTATTTTAAATTACAACGCATTTAATCAGCACTTTTAGTTTTATTTTTGTTACCGGCCATTATAGTCGTAGTGAGTTTATAGTTGTTGCCACTATGTAGCTTTACTTTGGCTTAAAGTTTTTGCGTTTTTCTTTTTGCAGTATTTTTGCCGAGAATACAAAAAAATGCTTACAAGCCACATACAAAATGGCTAAAAGTTCTTTATGACTTGTGTTGGCTGCTGCTGTTTCTATTTTGCATATATTTTTCCTTTTTTTGTGGTCCTAATTTTATGAATTATTTATTTCTTTATTAGCAAATAAATGTTTTATTTTTTAATACTGAATTAATAATGACGGAGCTGCGAAATTGTTTTCACATGTTAATTATTGGATTGTCACAGGAATTTACATTTTTGTTTTACCCAGTGTTTAGACATACGAGTAAGAGTTCGAAAAACTCAATACACTCACATTTTTTTACTACTACATTCACATTTGCATGCGAGTGATTTTTTGGCGCTTCCATGCAATCAAATGTCAAACAAACAAACAGTGTTACCGTGTAAATAATTTTAAATAAATCAACTGGATCATTATAAAATTAAAACCTAATTTTTAGCTAGTTTGTATGTTAATTTATTAAAACTAATACTATAGATAGAAATGTTTAAATTATAAAGCGTTAATATCAATAATATAATGATAATACAAATTAATGCCAACTATTTTCTAAAAATATTCTCAAGTGAAAAACACGGCAACTCCAGTTTATAAAGGCAGCCAAAGAAACAAAATATATGAAGGAAACAAATTGTTTGAAGTACACGTGCTGACGACAAATTTAAAATGAACTCTCACTCGCATGTGTAGACAGAAATTAAAATTGCAAGAGATTCGAGTTTTTCGAAGAAATTTTCGTTGATAATACATATTCAGCACTCGCATGAGATTACTCGTATGTCTAAATGTAGGGTTAGATTCCATAGAATACAGCTGCATTTTAATTTCTAAGATTCTTTAAAATGCACAAGAAAAAAATTTTAAATTTATTTAGTTACACTATAGCTTTAACTCATCAACGACACTTTAACATTTCTAAACTCGCTTTATTCGCCCATGTTAACTCGTCAAATTTCAAAGTACAATTTCATTTACAATTTCAAAGTACAATTTCATTTAAGGTTAACCAAGCTGGTTTTAAACTATCCATTCCTAGAAAATATTTATTTATTTGTCTGTTTATTTTGTCAAGGCAATACAACAAGCACATATCTTATATTACAGTATTGCTTATTATTTGGCATTTTATGATAATAACAATTGTAAATAATAAAAATATAAAAAAAAACAAAATATAACAATAAGAAAAAAAAACAATAAATTTATATATGTATAAAGCATAAGGCATTTAATTTGGTCATTTTGTCATTAGGTTCTTTATATTATCAACATATTACGAAAAGTGTCAAAAAATGGCAGTTTTAAAATAGGTGTGTTCATTTACTTTACTAGTAAAAATTAGCAACGAGAGAGTAACAAGACAATTTTCAAAATTAGTCTCAAAAATGTGAAAAAGTAAATGAACACTTTACAAGCAACAATTCGCAAGTTAGAGTAGTGTTGTTGTGTATAGGAATATATAAGTACTTAATAACTACCCTTATATCTTTTGGAGAAATTATACATATATGTATGTATTAGGAAAATAATGCGATTATGGTCATTTATTTTCAGCATTGTCTTGACTGGTGTTTTTCGAGTACAAGTCGTACTCGAAAAGTTTTACAATTTTATTTAATCTAGTCCTAGGCATAGTCGAAATACGCCAAGCACTATAAGGGTGATTAGCTTCTTTTGAATAAAATATCTATTTTTAATTAGCATTAGCACACGTTTCAATTTAATTCGTAACTGAGTCGGTTGTTGTGCAAATCAACTCGGGTATGGCTTTGTCAATACACGCAGTTGTCGAGTTGGTTGAAGCTACATCAAAAGATTTGGATTTTTTTCAGATTGGTTAGTAAGTCTCGCAATTCCATTGTACTGTGTGTGTTCGAGTCTCCTGATCAGCCATCAAAATTTATATTTGTAGTTTTTTTTTTGCAAGGAGACCGTTAATAATTTTTGAAATTGTTTTTAATTTCATTGAATCTGATAGTTGAATGAAAATCTTTCTATTCAGTTTATGGAGTGTGTGGCCAAGAATCAATTCAATGGAAAGACTCAATTAACAATTGGATTGAAACATGTATGGGCCGTTTTATACGTTATAACAGCCTGCATAAACAGCATTTTTATTTCAAATTAATTTCAAAGTGTAAAGTATGTGTGTAAAAATTAAAGGAACAAAAAACAAGAACATTTCAGAGCTTAACACTAGAAAAATATTATTGTAATTAAAAATGGAAGGATCTAAGTGTTAATTTAATTGCTCCACTAAAAGTTTTAAACTCATTCAAGGAAGTAAATTTGCCGGAACATCCTTTGCCACTGATGTGCCAGATACTGTGTTACTTAGTTCATTGCCATTAGACATCTTATTTTACCTCTGTTGTTGCCAAGTTACGCAAGAATAAATTTGTTACCTTTTTAATATTTTTTATCGTTTTAAAAGTATACATACACTTACAATTTCTTATAATTTCCAAAATATTTCTATTTTCAACTTAATTTAGAAATATTGTTTTGTAAACACAAACGCAAAACAGCTGTTTGAATAATTATTGCAAGTAAAAATTTTACTTGTAAAAACTTGCAATAAGTTTTCTGTCTCTCAATTTTTTACGCTCTTTTGACGTTCTCTCGTTGCAAATTTTTTGGGTTAATGAACGCTTTCTAGTAATAATTGTTACAAATTTGTGAAAATTTTTAGTAAATGAACACACCTAATGACTTGCATTGTTTATAGTTTGAATTTGAGGCGGTAATTGGCTCCTAAAAACACCGAGAAGAGAGAAAACAGCCAAATATACAAATCTATCACTTATGTACCAGAGGTTTCAGAGAGATTGGAAAACTCGAAACTACTACACCACGCGCATTACAAAACTAGCAATACTTTAAATAAATTATTAAGTAAAACCAAAGACAAAATGGATAAACTTGACGTAGCAAATGTAGTCTACCAAATACCCTGTGGTGGTAATAATACGGGAAGCCGTAAAAAAGAGTATGTAGGCACGACCAAGAACAAACTGAGAACGAGAATTGCTGATCATAAGTCTGATCAAAAATGTAGGTACAAAGCTACATCACAAAAAACTGCACTTTCATTCCATTGTGCGAATTTACATCACACACCAGACTTTGACCAAACCAAAATTTTAAACATTGAGAATAATTATAGACGCCGTTACATGCTGGAGATGCTACAAATAATAAAACTTCCAATTGAAAAGCGGATCAATTATAAAACGGACACTGAGAACCTCTTTCAAATATATAGATATTTAGTTAATAAGAGAATTGAAAAGCTTTGACAATAAAAATTTAGTTAGTACAGTAATAACATACGAGGAAAAAGGATCCCTATTTTATGTTTCTAGTGTAATAAGAGAATTGAAAAACTATAATATACAAGGAAAAAGGATCCCTATTTTGTGTAGCTAGTGTTCTTTTGAAAAAAGAAAAAAAAAACAGTATCTAAATGTAAGTTTGCTTTGTTAGTGTTATTATTCAATATGTGTATATATTGATCTGCCTTGTGCTTACTTGCAATTTTTATTTACTTATTATGATCATAAAAAACTGTTATACTTATTTATTGTTGTTTTTTTTTATTGATATTAGCCCTGATGATGCTACCCAGTGGTGTAGCGAAATATTGGAAATTTTAAAATAAAAGTTAAAAACCTGACCTCAAGCTCGAAAAAAATTCCTGACATAAATATTTGAATAAAAATTAAAAGTAGAAAAAATGGCAACAAAATGAATGTGATACCTCAGTTTTGGACACCCTATCTTACAGATTTTGTTAATTTACCAACGGTTTCAGTGTCTACAATTATCCCAATCTCCTGTTTCCTTAAATTGAGCTATTAATTTATTCAATGCCTTAATAAAGTTATTACTACCCGAGACCGCTCTCGCCTTAAGTATATCACCTATTTTTGCTAAACACCGTTTTATAACTATTAAAACCAGCAAAACTAACAAAACTAAGTAATAAAAAACTACAAACTATAAAAAATAGCAGAAAACCTGAAAAATAAAACGGAAATTTCAATTTGCCAAACAAAGACTTTTGCGAAAACACGAGTGCACGCATCAAGACAAACAAAAAGTGCTTAATAAGATTTTCCTGTGCCCCCAGACAGACATAAATCCTGAACATGTTCCCAACTTTTTTTGTATTTTTTGCATTTATTAAGAACGTTTTTTCTTTAATCTCAAGACACAGGTATGCATCATTGTTAACTAAAAAGAGGCTGCCGCTACTTCATTGGGGCACACGAGTTTCGGAAATTGTGTTTGCTTTCAATACACAAGTGGAAGGAGAAACGTTTTCTATTCGAACGTGTATTAAGTACGAAAATATAAGTTGGGGTTTAAGTACTTACTTGTATGTGTTATTTAACGCATCTTACTCTTCATACACATGTATATGTGTATAGCGTTATAGTAAATGCAAAAGGGCGTAACTACACTTGTATTTTCTACACACAAGCAAGAAATGTTATACGAGGATGGCAGTATAAATAAAAAATTTCTTTTTTTAAATTGCTATCTGTCAAAAGTCAGCTGTTAAAATTTCTCTCAAATTCATCGATTCATTTATTTGTTGTAGTCCTTTGAAGTAAGCAACTTTTCTGTTTCTTGAAAAATGGAAAAAAGTGAATTTCGTGCAGTGTTTAAACGCTATTTTTTGAAAGGGAAAACGGCAGAAGAGACAAAAGTAAAGCTCGATAAACATTATGCTAGGAACACAACTGCTACGAACGACGAATTTTTGGTCGCGAATATTCGTCGCCAAAAAAAAAAAAACACATTGGTGTATATGAAAATGCACACAATCATGGTGGTGGTCGAAATTCCTAATAACTCAGCGAAAGTTGAAATAGATTTATTTCTAATTGTTTCGTCAGCGAACGACGAACAAAGCAGTATCAGGTGACCAAGTTTCTTACATTAAAAAAATGTATTTTTCACGACATAATATTTTTATAATTTATTTTAATTCATGTAGTAAAAAATTAATCAAGATGTTCTCAAAATATAAAGTACCTCAGATAATTTGTTCAAAAATCCCTCTTTCGGATGGGATTTATAAGGTTTACTTTTAATATGGTCACCTTAGTGTTTATATTCATTTTTTTTTTCTTTGCACGGAATGTAAACAAGTTTCGTTGATATTGTGCTTCACACGACGACTTTATACAACGAATATTTGCCGGCGCGTACGTCACGATGGGCGAAGTTCGTCGTTCGTCGCAGTTGTGTTCCTAGCATTACGGTGAATCTGCTCCGTCAGATTACACGGTAAAATATTTGATTGCAGAATTAAAACGCGACCGAACAAGCACTGCAACAATACCATCAACAGGAAGGCTATAAGAGGAGGTTACTGAAGAAGATATCAAGAAAATCCTCGATATCCCTATGAATGATCGCCGAGTCAAGTTACCTGTAACTAGTCAAGTTGTCAAGTTACATGTAACTTTTTGAAATGGTAAACACGTCAAATGAACATGTGTGTTCAATATTTTGCATGAACATTTGCATATGAAAAAGCTATCGATAAGAGCAGTGCCACGTTTGCTCAGTGTCGAACAAAAACGAGTAGTTCGGCAAATCACTTTACAGCGCTGTTTAGACATGATAAGGCGTAATCCTATGGATTTTTAGCGTCGTCGGTATGCTCATCGATTATCTTGAAAAAGGATCCACAATTACAGGAAAGTATTTTCGCGCATTATTGGATCAATTGATTGATGCAATCAATAACGAAAACGACAACATTTAAAGAAGAAAAAATTGCTCTTTCCTTAAGACAAAGCACCGGTTCACACAGCGTCGGATACGATGCTAAAATTACGTTACATACACCTCGAATTGGTTGATCAGCCACCTTATAGTCTATATATAGCTCTTAGTGACTATTTCCTGTTTCCAAACTTGAAATAACGGCTGGCACGAAAAAGATTCATGTCAAACGAAGAAGTGATTACCGAAACTAACGCGTAAAAAAGTTGGATATCGTCTTACTAAGTGCATTAAGCTACCTACCTAGGCAGCTTTAATATCAGTCCGCCCTCGCAAGGTCAATAATAATGAAACATTTTTTCAAGTTTTTAAAAATTTTAAGATTTATTTATTTTTGTCTGGAGTATAAAAGACACATTTATACAGGACATGTTTTAGAGTTACGCGAGTTTAAGTCATTGGCAAACACAAAAAATATGTTTATGTCAATTTGTTTTAGCCTTCTTGGTCACAGTTCGCAACAATTCTTCGAATGTTTATTTCCAGGTATTCAATTAAGTCCGGCATTAAATTGCCTGGGGTTACGAGTACGTATTAAAAACAAGAGATTAATATCAACTGATGGAAGCACAGAACGTGTTATTAATTTACATTGGTATCTGCCTTGACAGCCTTATCTGATGATGGATCAATTTCAAGGTATGAATTAGTCGTAATTCAGCAACGCTCTCTTGTAGCTTCCAAGAAGCACACATGTCGCAACTTTCATCTTAAATTAGTAGCCATTTGGAGAAATCCCTAGCTGAAGAGCTTGGTCCTTCTAATCCCTCTTGTTTGCAATTTTCCGGCAGACAATGGAATACACGGCTCATGAGTTGTTTGTTCGAAGCCCATCGCCCGCTCACCCACCTAATCATCGCTACTGATCCGTTACATTATAAAAATCTGTGGAAAGACAGCGTCACCTCTGATAGAAAGACAGCGTCACCTCTGATAGTTATCAGAGAATTCCCTTCCCTGTGATTTTAGATTTAAAGCAGAATCAGAGCGTTTCAGCCAAGATGCAAGCACCTAAACCATAACATGGTCTGCACATAGACATGGTTTGCACGTAGACCCTTGTTCTAACACTTAACACAATCTATATTAAGGTGTAAAGCACAACGTAATTAAACGCTTTGAATCTACACTCTATTAAATTAAATAAGAGTGTTGACGTTGTGCCATGGTCATTTCATACCAAACGTGGTGGATTTTTATCTATTATGTCGACTAAATTTTTGATTTGGCGGCTGGCATTTTTTTTTTTTTTTTGGGATTTTAAAATAATGTGGGGAAATAGTTGGTTACTTTGTATTTTACATCTGGCATTCCTATTTTATCCAATGTTTTGTTGCCAAACTGACTGCACAAATTATTTAAAATGAACTATGTATCGAAAAAAATCGTCTGTTTTTGATATTCATAAGTCCGATAGCTATCAAAATGAATCAATTAACTGCCACTTTCTCTATTTCGAATAAATATTTTCATTCGCATAAATACATTCAAAACAAAAACAAATTTTCAAATTTTGTTTTTGTTTCAAATGTTTTTATGCGAATGAAAATTTTTATTCGAAATAGTGGAACTAGCAGTAAACCTTGAATTTCAGTCTGACTACATGCATGTAGGAAGGCTACATGATCAACTATTTTCTACTACACAAGTTTTTTTCTAAAAAATTTTAACCAAATAATTTTGAAAATGCAGATAATTACATGCTTACGGTAAATGCAACCATCGATAGATCGGACTTTTTGGTAACATTAAATGCAACAGATTATGGCTGTAAATTTGTAATACTGGAACCAAAAGAAATGAATTTTTTAAAAGAAAATTGTCTCACATATACTTTTGAGGGAATTATTGTGCCGATTATCTGAAAACAAACAGCTATTTAAAGTTTTTAAAGAATTTTCAGTAACAAAATGTGATAATCCGCTAATCCAAGCAAAGCTTTCCGTGATTCGTTAAAACCCTTTATGAGCGCAAAAGTTTCACCAGGTGAGTATGAGATTCAATGGGCAAAGTTTTGCTATATTAATTAAAGAGATTATTTCAATGAAAAATTATTCTTAGAATTTTGGCCTAAAGACAATGCGGGTACGTTTCATCTTAAAGTATTGTCTTTGGCTGTATTCAATATGTCGGTGATTCTAAGTAGCAACGCTTGCGTAGAAAGAGTATTTCACTTAATGAATATACCAAAACACGTTCGCAAAATAAAGTGCAAAATAAATTTGTTGATGCATTAATAAAAATAATAAATTATATGAATGTAAATAAGATCTGTTACAATACGTTGGAGCTAATAGAAATTATGTTAAAACAATTCAATCCTAATATTATATGAGCTACAAACCAGTACAAATCAAACAGACGGGACTGAGATTTATAACCTTCTATATATACGCTTTTAGATACTTGTATTGAAATTTTTTTATATCAAATAAATTAAATAAATAATATGTAATAAATTTATCATATATATTAAAAAAATATAAATTAAAATACTTAAAATATATGAAAATTATGTATGACTATAAAACTATGAAAAATCATTTGAGGAGGCTTTTAGAGATTTATTGTCATTTTAACGCGTATTCTGTACCCTTTTATAAATCGTAAATCAAATCTTAACATAAATAATAAAAAACTTTTAAAGTAAATTTTTCACGCTGTGATGTTCTATGCGGTCCCCGTCTGGTCCACTAGTGCAAATTGCCATATGAAGAAACAAGCTTTTAAAACTTATATATAATCTACCCTGGCATTTTCCCACCAGACGTCTATATGAAATTGCAGGCCTAGAGCCAGTACCAGAAAAAATTCAGAGGTTAACACAAAATTTTAATATCAGATGTCAAATTTCTGACTTTTATCATATCAATGAGTTATACTCACCCTAGGGTTTTAATCTAGTCGTAGTTAGTTGTGTAAGTAGTTATAAATGAAAATCAAATAGGTTTTTGCCAATTTTCTCCTTCAAAAATAATGTATATATGTATGTATGTATATATAATATTGTAAATACTTTCTAATAATTAAGCTGAAAAAGAAACAATCTCGAACACTTAAATATGCAATAATTAAATTTTAATCGAAATGTATATATTATGGATAAATAAATTGAATTGAATTGATTGATATTTTAAAGATCACACAAAAAATATTTTGGCGAATTTTGATATCCAGTGTGGCGTTGGAGGTGAAAAAAATCAGACAAGCCTGATTGTATTTATTAAAAAACGAGTAGTATTTGTTTTGAAGCTAACTGTACTGAGCGAGAGATAGTAAGTTTACTCTCTTACGCTTAAAAATTTCAACAATTTGCAAGTATTGCTTTAGTTTAGTTCTATCCATAATGAAATGCTAAGCCAAATTAAGCGAAAAGCGACAATCAGCTGTTAAATGGGCTCTCAGGTAAAGCTGTGCTGCCAACTCAAAGCTGCAAAACTCTAAAAAATAGCAAATAGCTACGTGTGTATGTATTAGTTACACCCATTTACATTTAAGTTGACAATATGTATGTACACAAGTACGTATGTATGTATGTATGTATGTGTAAGTATATGCATAGCTTGTACGTTGTTGAATTTCAAGGCCTCACGATATAAAAGTTTTTTACGAATTTCTTTTTATATTTTCTTTGTACTTGTTATAAGGCTTAAAAGCAAGAACGTGAAAATTTTTTGTTTAAGGACCTGCTGCCTCGTTTGTAGTACAGGTGTTATCGACAATTTTGTCAATAGGAATGTTGGCTCAGTTCATGTACTCATTTTTTTATATTAATATTTGCATCATCATATAAGTTTACGAGTACTTAAAAAATTATTATATCCTTGTGTATTTAACACATACAAAGTTACAAAAGCTTTTTTCTCTCTTTAGGCTTTAATTTGAAAAAAAAAAATACTCCGGAGTGTTAAACAAACATTTTTCTTTTAAATTCCTTTAAAAAAAAGTAAATTAGTTGAATAAGAAAATATTGTAATAATCTTCAATGGAAAATTCAATTGAATTATTTTTGTTGGCTAATTTAATTACTCATTGGAATCCGGTTACATTGACATCATTTACATTCCTGAAACATGGTTTAGGTGTTAAAGTTTCTGTGTTGAAATCAAATCGGAAATTGGTAGAGTTGCAATATATGCACACAATCGCATTCCCTGTAAACTTAATAACTAAAATTGGTAGTGAAATCGAATATATATTTATTGACAGCGGCGTGAATGTCTGTCTATTCTTTTATTTCTGTTCTCAATGAAATCTCCATTGAATACGACATTGTTATCATCAGGGACCTTATTTATAAGATTTTAGTTAATAACTCGCTTATTGGACCTATGCACCATTTTAATCTTGATCCTGTGAATGATTCGATACCTTAGTATCTTCACGGTTTCGGAAGCCAACACAACATAGTCCATGCGGCACCCTAGAGTTTTTTAAGTTTCTACAAAAAACGGGGGCTCCTTCCCCTCAACTCCCCGGGGAAGTAAAATCTTTTTGTATTTTGTTAAGAGAGTAGAGAAGAATGCTAGTTCATCAGTACATACTCTTTGTAATTTAACATTCATTGATTCCAAAGTGTTGCACATATCATTGAAGCAGGGATCATTCACAGACCCAGTTGACAAGGCTAACTTGCTGGTTGAAATTTTTACAAGGAACTTCTACTTGCCGGAAAGCAATCAACTACTTATATTTTTCTGGGTTCAAGCAGTTAAAAGGGTTTTGACCGACCTCGATAAAAATACGTCTCCTTGACCGGATGGCATTGTTCTTGAAGCAGTGTTCCTCTATGCTTGCGCATCGGTTAGAACATCTTTTCAGCATACTTTACCATGTTGGTAAGTTCGCATCGTGCTGGAAGGTTGCTATTGTTACACCAATTACCAAAAAGGGCGAGGCAAATAACCTTGAAACTTACAGCCCAGTTGCAATTTGCTCTGAGCTTTCGAAAGTGATGGAATCTTAAGGTTAATTACCATCTTTTGAGAAATCTGGAGTTTCACAATTTATTTAGTGACCACCAATATGGATTTCGCAGTGGTCGCTCTACCGGCAAATCTCTCGGAAAAATATTGTCAGTAAAGTCGTGGCTGCAGATAACGAGTTCAAGATTAATTCAAGGGTACCGAAAGGATCGAATCTTTCTCCTGCCCTATTTCTTATTTTTCCTTCTACATCAAACTTCAAGCTCTTTCCACTCTTTCGCAGTTGACAGCAGCATATGCCATTCGTATCGATTTAGTTATAGGCCCAGCCTATCCGAAATCCGTGCCAAAAGGCAAAATGTGAGTAGTGATCACAAGATCACTTACTAAGAGTATACACTTACTAAGAGTATTCGGAGTATAATAGAAATTATACTCCGAATGGGGTCATAGAAACAGAGTAGCCTACAATGCTGGTAAAATTCACTGTTGTTTATTATCACATAAACTCACGACTGTAAATACTGCTTCATCTATACTCACGGATGGTTGACGTTCTTGGAGTGAAAATACATTGCAAAGTTTTTTAAAGGGTGTAAGATATGCTTCACTTTAACAGATTCCTTATATATTAACTATATGCGACTAAAAATGGAATTCAACTCTCAAGTTTGTGCCGATGCCTCAAAGGCTATCTCGGCGTTACTTGATCGTGTGCCAGATAGAGGGAAGAAGGTTATCGGTGACAGTAGGGTATCCAACTCTATTGACCCACTGGAGTATCGCTGCAGTGTAGGGTGCAATTTGCCACATGTTTCAATAATAAATTGTTTGGAGAACAGTGGATGAGAAGTTTTAGCTCACCCGCCATATATCCCACACCTTGCACCTTCCGACTACCGTTTGTTTCGACCAGTGTAACACGCTTTTACTGGAATACGCTTCATTTCAGAACAGGACTTGATTCATTCTAGAGCTACCAGAAAAAAGGTAGTGACTTTGCTATAATAAAATAAATGCAATTTTCAAGCAAAAACTCAACATTATTAACTTGTATGTGATTTTATTCAAATTTCAGTCTTATGGAACATTTACACCAAAGCGAAATCTGGTACATACGGAATTTCAAGTCAAATCTAGTTGATTTTGACGAAAATTCTTATGCAAGATGATTTGTAGTAGATTTTTCTAAGTAATTGAAAACACTACGATGTAATAAAAAACACTTTACTTTTACAAGATAAAGTCGTTGTACTCGTAATACAATGATGAAACAGAATACGACCGCAACTTCAAGCAAAACCGATTCTCAGAGAAAATACGACCATAATCCAATTATATTTTAAACTTTGAAGGACCATATAATCTGAATTAATAGTAGTACATGAAAATTTTTTTAAGTTAAGTTACTCTTTTTATCTTTTTAAGATTTTATTTGTTAGACAGAAGAACTTATTCATGAAAGTTTGATATAAACAGGTCTTGTTCTGTAAATCAACAAATTCTGTGAAGCTAAAAACTTTTAGATGGCCACACTGAAATATAATTTTTTGAATATGAATATGGCAGCAACATAAATTCATTTACAAAATTCCATTGTTTTACAGAACGAATTCTGTTTATATCAATCCTTCATGAAAAAAATTATTTTTTGAAAAATGCTTTAAAATCTAAAAAAACAAATTAATTAAAAAAGCGTTTGTTTGCTACGCTTAATTCAGGTTAGGCGGGTCTTAAAAGTTGTAAATATAATCTTTTGGTCTATAATGGGAACAATATTCAAGAATTGAAAATTTATATCGAATTTTTAAAAATTTGGACAAAAATAATTCGTCTCAAGAAAGGAAAATGTATGTATATAAATTATAAAATTGTTCATCGAAGATATCCAATTAAAACTACTCATAAATGAAGTAACTGGAATATATCTAAAGAGACAAATAAACTATGCAAACCTTTCGGCAAACACGCGCTTTCCGTTTGCTAATAACGATATAAATATAAACACAAATTAATCATTTTTTTTTCAATGAGAGTACACTGTGATTATGCTGCGGCAGTTTTCTTGCCATATGATGTTTACAACACATAAATTATTTTATAATTTGTTTTAGTCTCTATTTCTTGATGTTCAGTTTCTATAATCTTTGTTTGTTTTTTCAAAGAAGATAAACTTTAATACAATACTAAAAATTCTAACAAGAAAACTTTTTCATGATTTATTTTGTGTGCTTCTTCTTTCATCACGTCATTGTACAAAATTTTCTTTGGATTGATAAAATTTTGCGTTAGACAACACAAACATTCAAGATGTTTGCGCAAAAATCTTGCAAACATGCTTTAACAACGGTTAATGTTTGTACAAATGTTTTTGCATGTTTGTTAAGCTGTTTGTGTAGTTTGTTTGGCGCTTAACTAGTTCTTTTGTAAAATTAGGCATTCTTATTTTGAGGATAAATATGTATGCACATATTTATCAGTAGAACAAATAAATTTATTAATTTATGTAAAAGCCCATATAAATTTTGTTTTTTTATTATGCATTATTAGAAAATAAAATATTTGCATGAGCAAAATTTTTTTATTACATATTTTTGTTTATGCACTGGTCACACTGTTTTATTTTGTAGTCAACAAGAATAGAAATATCAGCTTGGACAACGACCTGCAGTCGTGTCGTCTTGCTGTTGTCTAAATAAACATACGCATTTAAATGCATGTATTTTATATTTAACATATTCAAGTCGGTTGTCTGCAGGCTTCAATGTGTTTAATAATTAATATTTGTGGCGGCAACGCTGTAGCCCCAGTGTTGCCAGAATGAATGTTCTATTATAATTTTGAAGACTTATACGAGTATTCCATCATTTGAGTTGATTTATTTCAATTGTCGTTCTTTTTAAAGATGATTGATAATAAAGTTCAATGGATGAATGTATTTTTCACAGGTTTTCAAATTAATTGTTGATTTCCGAAATTTCATAACCTAGACAGCTGGAAATAATGCAAGCTTTATTTTTATTATATTTAATTATTTTGAATATTCCTTAGTAGAAATACTATTTTTATATATTGATCAAATGTATCTAATTTAGATTTGAAACTTTAATACTTTTATATTGGTTATTGGGCTTTCCGGATAACTTGATTGCTTCAAGTAAACATATTACATATTACAGTCAAATCCCGATAATTCGTACTCCTATAAATCGTAATTCCCGATAATTCGTAATAAACTGTCGGTCCCTTGAAAAAATCTCGCTAATTCGTAAAATTTGCATTCATTTTGGTTCCCTCGATAATTTGTAATTTTTCCCCCAAATAAAATCTTCTTCACCTCTTATAAATCGTAATTGTTTGCTAACTACCAGTTATAATTCGTAATAAAACAACAGAAACATGGAAACATGGATTTTTATTTCCCGCTTTTTTTTCGTGTGTTTTTGCTTGAGTGAGTGTTTGTTCTCTTAAGATCAGTTTGTTACATGAATAATAAAGAAAAATTTAAAAGCGGCCGCATAAAACTCTGTCGGTATTACAAAAACAAAAATTTTTGCAGCCATTGACAATGGAGAGAAAAAAGTAGATGTTTCTAAAGGCCCAATCAGACTATTATACAACTATAAATACTTTCATTAGAGTTGTGAGATCAAAGTCTAAACACATTTCTTGCGACTGTCAAAAAGTCTAACGTAAATTAGATGTTGTATTCACACCATCACACTTGATATAAACCAACATAGATGTGCCATCATAAAACTTTTCACGGCGGCAGGTGCGCTATTCGTCGTAAGCGATAGACCTGCCGCGGCGCGTGAAATTTTTCAACAGTTAAAATAAAAATTATGTATAACACATCTAAATTCAATAGCACAAACATATTTTATGTTCTAAATATAGCATGAACAAAATACATTTATAAATGACAGCTAAATTCAGAATTTCGAGCTTTTTTATAACGACCAAAAATACTATCAGTGACGGCACCCCATCGGCTACGAAATAGCCGACTACTCAATTTTTAAACAGCTGGTTTGCTAAAAAAAAAAACACATCCCTGATCCAATGTAAAGTATTATCGTTTTCAAAAGTTTAAAAAAACAACAAAGTCGTATGGGATGTCAAATTTTTATCGTATTATTTTTCGTATGTATGACGGATTACATTCAGACTATCAGACTTGCACGTATTATTTGAATTTTTGACAAGTATTAATACAAAGTATAATAGTCTGAACTGGGCTTAAGCGATTTGAAATTGCTCCATCAACTCTTACTTCAAAAAACACAATTTATTATGCAAAAATCTTCAAGCAGCAAACTAAAGCGCTAAAAACTACATGAATATCCGAGCTTGAAAAGTGTTTAGTTATATGATTTACGCAGTCCCGCCAGTCTGACATTCCGATTACTATATTTTGTTTGATATTAAAATTACACGTATTTTACGCTAATTAAATGAATTTGCTATTTTATTTTAATTATTTTCCATTTTATTTTTCATAATATATTTTTTTTATACCCTTCACAAAAATGTAAAGAGTATATATAAGTTTATGATTCCATTTGTAATTTCTACAATTTTAATTTGCGACCCTATAAAGTATGTATATTCTGAATCAGAATTAATAGAAAAGTCGATTAAGCGATGTCCGTCTGTCTGCCGTTGAAATACCGTTTCTGAGAAAACTATTCACCGTTCTTTTACCCCATCGATTCATGGGTTTGCTATTGAAATTCAGTAATATCGGGTCTCATATAGCTGAGATATATCCAAAATTCCGAAAAAACCCATTTTTTCGCAATTTTGTATGAAAATTTTTGAAAAAAATATTGTTTGTTATGCTTCAAACTTCACTCACTTATTAAGCATGATGACTTAAAGGCAAAAGAAAAATTTCAGATATCGGTCCATATATAGCTGAGATATAGCCCAAATCGGGGTTTTCATAAAAATGTCGCGTAAGCGAACTGAAACAACTTTTTATGCTCAAAAGCAGTTTTGGTAATGAAATAAGGTTATATAAATACGGAAAATGAAAATTTCCGATATCGGGCCATATACACCCGAGATATAGCCTAGACCGGGGTTTTTCATGAAAATATCGCGTAAGCGAACGTAAACAACTTTTTTTGCTCAAAACCAGTTCTGGTAATGAAATAAGGAGATAGAAATATGGAAAATGAAAATTTCCGATATCGGTCCATATACACCCGAGCTATAACCTAAACCGGGTTTTTCATGAAAACGTCGCGTAAGCGAACTTAAACAATTTTTTTGTGGTCAAAAGCAGTTTTGGTAATGAAATAAGGTTATATAATTATGGAAAATTAAAGTTTCCGATATCGGTCCATATATACCCGAGATATAGCTTGAACCGATTTTTCCAATAACATTTTTTTTATGAAAAGCAATACTCGTTATAAAAGAAGGTTACTAAAATACATAAAATAAAAAATTCCGATATCGGTTCATATATACCCGAGATATAGCCTAGACCGGGCTTTTCATTAAAATGCCACGAAAGCGAACACAATGAACTTTTTTTGCTCAAAATGTTTTTGGTAATGATATAAGGTTATATAAATATGGTCCATATATACCCCAGACATAGCTTAGAACGGGTTGTTAATGAAAATGTAGCGTAAGCGAACTTAAAACACTTTATTTTTGCTTAAAAGCAGTTCTGGTAATAAAATAAGGTTAGAAAAATATGGAAAATGGAAATTTTCGATATCGATCCATATATACCCGAGATATAGCCTGAACCGATTTTTCCATTAACATTTTTTTGTTTGCTGAAAAGCAATTCTTTTTATAAAAGAAGGTTACTAAAATAGAGAAAATAGAAAAATTCCGATATCGGTTCATATATAACCGAGCATATTTAGGTCACATTTTTAAATATACTATACATATACGTGACTATCGTGAAGCGTATTTTAGATTCGGCCCAGCCGAATATACTACACTCCTACTTGTTTAGTTTTAGTAAATAAATTAAAAGCCCCCGGTTATTCGTATTTATTTTAACCCCGTTAAATCGAAACCTCGTTAATTCGAAAACCACCATAATTCGTAAGAAATGGATAGTCGCTTGCGATTACGAATTATCGGGATTTGACTGTACTTGGAAAAGTCTTAAGTTTGTTTATAATTCTTTCATTTCTGTTTTTAAGTTTAATATTATTTCACAAAAAAAAAATCTTTTTAGTCATTTTTCAGAAAACCATCGTTGTCAGTTAAACCAGAAATGCAGCATTAAATTAAATCCTGTTCAAAACAATAGACATGCCAGCTGGATGATTTAAGTCCTCTTAAATGTAAATTTAATTTAATTCTAACATTAACATAAATGCGATCAAAACAATTTATGCGGAAAAGAAAAAACATAAAAGACAATTGGTGTGAAAAACGAGAGTTTAGCCACAAAATTTAGTTAACGAAACATAGCACTCAAATTATGAGATTAAATTATCCTTCACTAAAGGCATTATTTTTTATTTTATTTTTTTTTTTTTACGAAGCCTTAAAAAAAACTTTGAAGTGCTGGCACTCTTACAGACGCTTAAGAATGCAATAATAGTCGAAGATTAGTTTCTGAGAAATAGATTTTTCTATCTAAATTCATTTTGCAATATTTTGATCAAATGTTAAAATATTTTTATCAAACTCCTCTTCAACTTAAACTTTTGTAAGCTGGCTTATAACTTTCGGCAAAAAAAATTATTTTCTCTTTGTTATTCCCCAATTACGCACACACGCACACACACACATATATATTAATATATTTAATTCCATAAAATTGCAAAAGTTTGTAAACTATAAAAGTGTATTTTTATAAAGGTATAGAACTTAAATGGAATAACACAAAGACGAATTTTTGAAAGACTGACATCTAATTAACCTGACTCGAAAGCTAATATTGTAGCATTTTATTTTAAATATGACTTCTCACCAGTGTTTAAAAAACTGCAGTCAAAGTATCAAAAGTCGTAAGATTGTGCTTTTTCTTCGAATTCTCAACTTTTTGCTATTCCAACATAAACTGTTGCTTCGACTTCTGATTAAGTTATACGTTACACAGACTTCTGATGTCGACATGTTTGAACAGGTTTCGGTTTGACTGACTTTAACTTCGAATAAGTTCGGAAGTTAAAGAAAAGTTGTGTGTGTGTATTTTCTTTTGACTTTATTTTAGTGATGCCCAAAGAGAAATCCATAGTTACGCTCTGCGTGTAAATAAATTTGCTCTGGGAGAAAAAGTACGCAAAAAAAATCGTTTTGGCAGCTAAAACGATTTTTTTGACTTGCGTACTTATTCTCCTACCTAAAATTTAGCTACAATTTACTTAAAATTGAAGTAAAAGTAAAGAATAAATATATGAATTTATCTGTTCAGTATTTTTAATAAAGTTTATATTAAAAAAGTAAAAAATATGCAAAATACAGAGAAAAAACAAGGAATAAATTCATACACCCGTGCGCACGTTCATTCGTCGCTGTCTCATTAGAGCTGCAAAACAATCGATAGTTTTATTTTTAGCTAACTATCGATTGTTTTTGTTCGATAGTGATACTATCGACAATTTTTGAAACTATATACGAAGCAGGTTACATGTAGCCGGCATAACGTTTCTGGCCACTTATTCAAGCAGGTACTTAGCCGCCTTTAAATTTTTATAGTTATAGCGTAATTTACAAATAAAAATAAGTTATATAAATTATACAATACATCAACGTAAAGTGTATTATATAATTTAGTACTTTTATCTCAAATAAAAATAGTTGTTTTTATAAAAAAATTTTAGTTAAACATACTTATATCTGGCGGCTGTGGCTAAATGCCGACTGCAACCTAAAACACTTTGTCCTCTTTGCATACAGCTGGCGCTGTAGCTTAAAGTGTTTAGCAAAAATAAAAAGAAAAGTTTTTAAAAGTTTCGATTCTATACATGTATGTTCTAAAAGTTGGCTATTTTGAGAAAATGGAGAAGTTTTTGCAAACATCAAATGGTAAGTATTTTATTTAAATTAAAACTACTCGATATACATATAAATGGTGTGAAAAAAACCTTAAAATATTAAGTTGTTCATCTAAGCAACTAGCACCTATATAAATACGTATGTAGCTATGTTTACTAACTTCCACTTGAGTATTGGTATTATAGCGAGAAGTAGCGCTTAACGATAGTATCAATAGTTTTTCTTGAAACTATCGAAAATATCGATGGGGATGACTATCGATAGTTTTGCAGCTCTATGTCTCATTGGCGACTAAACTAACGAGCGTAAGCTTGATTGTTATGTGTGCTTTTGTTTACTACTTTAGTACCATGGGTGGGCTTTGCTACTTTATTTACAATTGAATATTGTCAGATCGTAAGATTTATCCTTTTTGAAATGCTGAAGACATTTTAATTTTTTTTTTATGAAAAAAGCTTTTTTTTTGGAATTTTTGCAGCTTACTTTTTTTAATACTTTTTAAACAAAATGAAATCAAAAACAGACACAAAAAATTTTTTTCAGCAAATAAAAGATTTTTTGAAAAAAAAATATCACGTCACTACTTACATTACGACCATTGAAGTTTGAAAAATATTCCCCTGTTCAAAATAATAAAACACTTTTTATTGCTAATTTTATAAATTTAAATTATTACATGTAACTTTTGAACGAACATTTTCTGCGTTAATGATCGCACTAATGGAGTATAGGAACTGTTTAAGTGAGGAAGCAGTTTAAAAGATATTGCTAGTGAGCTGAATGCCAATTAGATCGATTCTGATATAGAAAATTTTTTACTTTTCCAAGAAGATGAACAATATTAATACTTTTTAATAACTTTTTTGAAACATAACATTTATTTATTTTGTTTATAGTTCAGAATGTCTTTTGTTTTCGAATACATTTATTTTAAATAGGTGCATACTCACATGTACATACGAATTTCAAAATGCTTTAAAATCTATTTATTTACCCTATAAAAATACTTCTCAAATAAATTTAAAATGTGTTAACATTGAAATTGAATATTTTATTAAATTAAATGAAAATAAGACTATTCTTAAACATCACTCAGTACACATGTACCAAAGAATTTTTTTCCAGTATTTATAGAAGCAACGTCCACCCAAAAAAAGCAGCAACAAAGATTTTAACTTAAAGCGCTCTTCAAACATCAAAGTCAAAAGAAAGCAAAACTTCTTTAACTTCAGCTTCCGAACTTATTAAAACTACAACTGTTCTTTAACTTTAACTTCCGAACAAATTTCAAGTTGAGTCGGTCAAACCAAAAACTGTTTAAACATATCGACTGCAGAAGTGTTTGTAACGTATAACTTTTCGTTTTTTGTTTTTGTCTCTAGCTTAACTGCGACTCTTTGCATGTTTGGAATCAGAAGTCGAAGCAAATGTGAAAGCAATTAAACATATCCGCAGTTTTTAAACGCTGCTTCTCACATATTACCGACACAGCTGGCACGGACGGAGTATAATCTGGAGGTCCAATGTTCGATTACTTTTTCAACAATTGTGGCTTGTAATGCGGCAATGTTGTCGTCTAATTAGTCAACAAACGTGGCGATTTTAAAACATGTTTGGCGTCTTGGCTCTCGGTTCTTGACTTTCAATTTCACGAATGGTGATTTGGACGTTGGAATAGAGACGTTTTTTGAAGATATAGAATTGGAGGCATTACTTGATCAAAACTCGTTTCAAATGCAGGAATTAGTTGGATCATTGGGAGTAACGCCACAAGCCTTTTGAAAATGCCTAAAAGTCATAGTAATGAGAAACAAGGAAATTAGATGCGGTATGAGTGCAGCAAGGAGATGTTGAGAGGCCTTTGTTTGCTTGTGCATAGCTGCTTACAAGGTTAAGACGGAATGGAGTTTTGCATCACACTGTGACTTGGCGCGAATCGAATTATCGAATTAAATTAATCCGCTTGAACCAAGCATTGAAAAAACAAACAGACGCAATACAATGAGAGATATGATAAAGTGATTGTACAGCACGACAATGTTCGACCCCATGTTGCGAAAGTGGTCAAGCCATACGTAGACCACGTTGAAATGGTAAGTACTACCCGATCTGCCGTATTTTTTTATGTTGCTCCATCGGACTATCGCTTGTTTCGTTCATTGGCAGGCATTTCCGGCATTTTTGTTAGTCTAAACAAGGTAGAAGCTATGGTTTTAATTAATTACACTGCAACACTTTAAATCTTGGGATAACGTTTGTTTTGGTTTTTCTGTGTTATTAATAGGTTGAAGTCAAATGTCTATAAACACCACTATCTCTTACCTCCTACTTCTCCTCATTATCTATTTTCCTGGTTCTAGTTCAATATGAGTCAGTTTTTAATACTGGTCCAAGATAAAAAAGGTAGCACCGCTCCTGCAAATCATGGCTATTCAATTGATGAATCATGGCTCTGTAGTAGCCAGCTTGGACTGTAACGTTTTGTCCAGCATCGATTTTCAAGAAGTATAGTCCAATGATTCCACCAGCCCATAAAGCACACCAATTAGCCAGCTGTTTTGAAGGTTGCGGTATTTCAACATACACTTGAGGTTTATCATCACTACAAATACGGCAGTTTTGTTTCAAGCCAAGATGAGCCTCATCGCTAAGCAAACTTCGCTTATAAAAATCGTGATCAACGGCAATCTTGTTTTGGGCCCATTTGCATAACCTGGAAGCGTCATTCAGGGGCGTCAGTCCATTCGTGTCAAAATGCTCGGCAGTTAATAAAGTGTATACCTTTATAAAATACACCCTTTGTATTTTAACTAAAAAAATTCTTGCTTTCAGCCTTTGTTTGGAAGTTATTGTTTGTTGTTTTAATTATTCTTAGAAACTTTCAGGTGTTTGTCACAGGAACAAAAGAAAGGCAGTAAAAAGTTTGAGAAGAATAAACACACAAGTTAGTTTTACACAAAATTAATAAAATAAAATGACAATTGGGAGAAAGAATAAGCCGAACACAAGAAGCGAAGAGAATGAATTATAAACAACTGTGAGCAGAAAGTAAAGTTCCTTGAAGAAGAAATGATGAATAGCGTAAGAACAGCAGATATTTGCAAATGTTTATTGTTTTTTCTGTAGATTTTCTGTTAACAGTTTTTACCTTAAGTTCCTTTAAATGGCTGCAAATTCTACTTATATTATTACTCCAGTATAAGTTTGTAGGCGGAGGTGTGAGTACACTGTATTTTATACGGGCGGTATAAAATAGAATTTATTGCTTTTTAAGTAGTAACAGAAGAACAACAAAAAAAAACTGTAACACGGATAAGAACGATTTAGCATATTAAATTTATGCAACATTAGCTTTAATCTTTGGCAAAAAAAAAAATTATATATAAAATTAAGTTGCGAAATAAGTGTTTTGTTGCACACGTACAGCGAGCAACAAAAGTATGCAGACATAGTGATGATAGGAAAAAAACGGCGACGAACAACAAGTTTAAAAATAAATAAATACATAAACATATGTAAATTAAAAAACACAATTATGGCGCCAGACGAAATTCACCGTACGCGACAAGCTGTAAAATAAATACCGATGTACAAATGTACAAATGTACAAAAACCAAAAATCTAATTTAAAAATTATAAAGTTCAGCAAAAATTCAACAAATTGATATTTACTATTACATCTCTGGATACGGAGAATTACTAAAATACAAAGACATGTATGTTAATAACTGAGTTGTTCTCCAGCTAAAGGTTTAATTATTATTTTTCTTGGCTTCTTCAATCAAAAATTATTAATCATGTTAAAATAAATGTTAAAATAAAAAATTAATTTAATTAAAACATTTTTTATATAAAAAACAATACTGACCTCAAGCTTAAACAACATTTCAATTTAATTTATAAGAAAAGGTCAAATAATTAGGATAAAGATTATTAATTAGATTTAGTTTACGGAATGAATTCGCCATATTGGACCAAATTCAACATTCGTCTCAATTGTGCTCCTGGTATCGGGTTTTCCAATAAGGTCTTGACAATTTTTTTTACGTATGCTGTGTGGCTTTTGGCATCGTCCTATTGAAACCGCATCTCATCCAATTCGGGCCAAAAATTATTGGTAATCATGGTGCGATCGCCATTCAAAGTAACGTTATTGTCCAATCATTCCGCCAGCAAGCAAACCGCACCACACAGTTATTTTTGGAGGATATGATTCATGACGCACATCTGGATTTTCACTAGACCAGTAAAGCATATTTTGCTTGTTGACGAACTAAAAATGAGTTTCGTAACTGAAGATGATATTGCGATGAAATTAATCATCTTGGCGCATCTTCTCCAGAGTCCAATCGGTAGCCTACGTACGCGTGAAATGGTTCATCGGCTTCAATTCTTTAGTCAGTTTGATCTTGTATGGATTTAAATCAAGATCTTTACGCAAACTTCGCAATAAAATGATCTTGACGATGCCCAATTTTTGAGAACGCCGTAGAATCGACTGATTAGAATCGTTTGCTACTGACGCCTAAACGGCAGCGATATTTGTGTCACTTCGCACAACCTGTTGTCTCACTGGCATGGCAGCATCACGCGATGAATATGTGGACGATCGAAAATTGAAGTTAACGGTTTAAAAGTTGTCGTCACCGACTCCGAATTTCGGTAGTACATTTTTATAATTTGCACACGATGGGTGTTTGTGTACTTTACCGTGATGATTTTTTTTTTCCTATATTTACTGAATTTTAACAATATGAACTAATAATAAGTATTCACACCTTAATACTAAACGTAAAAAAATTAAATAAGCCCAGCCAATGCTAACAAAAAAGGTAGAATCATCTATTTAACGTTCTGATGGTGGCAAGGGTATCCCTGTTCTCTACCGAGAGTGGCCATCAATATAAAGTATATTGCGTGCACGGGCGTTTGGGTGAAGTTCTAGCTTACTGATGTACCTTGTCGCGTCTTACAAAACTCATCGTTTACCAGCGGAACACACAGACCATTGTGAATTCGTGGGCTTTTTTCGTACCATGGAACTGCAGTAACCGTTTGAAGAATTTGGTTCAGTTGTCTTTGTATTTTTTCAATGTTAGAAAATGTTCAATGTAGTTCGTTCGGCACACCATTCACGTTAACTGATTTGCTAACCACATTTTTGAAGTGGTACGGCCCGACGACGCCGTTTAAATTGCAGCAAACAGTCATTCTTCGTAGATGTATCGGCTTTTTAATAATCATTCGCGGGCTTTCGTGTGCTCAAATGCCGCAATTCTGCTTGTTCTCACATAAAGTGAGAGAACAAGCAGCTTAATTGACAGCCAAATTGGAAATTATTATTTTTTATTGGCATGATTTCTCACCCGACTTCAACTCCGAATTAGAACCGCCAAACGAATACAAATACAATCAAGTCAATATATAGTAAAACAAACACTAATTCTCATAAACGTATACCTGATATGCCAGATGATAATACATGTGCTAAAAATTATAACAAAAATATTCTCGTGTGTAAAAGGCTAGCGACGTATAATAAATAAATTGACGTTTAGCCAACAACAAATTAAAAAAATATGTCACATTGTTTGAAGACTTCTTGCTTGCACTGTATACTACTCTAAAGGCTTTTTTCCTACCATGGTCTGGAAAAGAAAAACATTTTTTGAATTCGTTTCCTTATACCCATCACAAAAATTTAAACGGTATGGTCGACTTCCGAAACGCAAGTTGCAATGCATAATTTAAAAAATGCGTATGAAATGCTAAAACATGTCTTAAGTACAACCTTGCGTTGCAGAGAAAATTTTAGCATTTTATCGGCATTTAGGAATGTCGCTATGCAACTCATATATAAAACAAATGTCAACAAATTGAATATTTTTTTGGAAAAATGGAAGTAACACAAAATTATTTATCCATGTTGTTGACAAGTGCTGAGGAATTATCTCAGGCTGAACCTTCAAAAAATATTGATAGAGAAACTTATTAAAAAGGAAAAAAGGTGAGACAACTTTTATTAATAAAAATGTTTGCACGAAAAATAAAAATGATGGACGATTCTGACAACTGATACTCATTAAAATGAGTTGCAAAACGATTAAGAACATTGGACGTCGCCAGAAAGTTTACGCATGCGTTTACGAAGTGTATGCATTGTAAATATGCATTGCAACTTGCATTTAGGAAGTCGGCCGTATATACATATAAGTTTGTGATTCCATTTGTAATTTCTACAGTTTTCATTTGCGACCCTATAAAGTATACATATTCTGAATCAGAATTAATGGAAAAGTCCATTAAGCGATGTCCGTCTGTCCGTCTGTCCGTCGTTGAAATACCGTTTCTGAGAAAACCATTGGACTTTTCTCTTTCACCATTCTATTACTCCATCGATTCATGAGCTTGCTATTGAAATGCAGTAAAACGTTTAGCCAAGGTATTGCTAAGATATATCGAAAATTCCGAAAAAAAGCAATTATTTTTTGCAATTTTGTATAAAAATTTTTGAGAAAAAAAATTGTTTGTTTTGCTTCAAGCTTCACACAATTATTAAGCATGGCGATTACAAGGCAAAAAAAAAATCACGATATCGGTCCATATATATGCCTAAACCAATTTTTAATGAAATTGTTTAAACAACTTTTTTGCGTAAAATCAGTTTAGAGATATAGCCAAAACCGATTTTTCATGAGTATGTCGCGTAAACGAACTTAAATAACTTTTTTGCTTAAAAGTTGTTCTGGTATTAAAAGGAGGTAACTGAAATACAGAACATGAAAAATTCCGATATGGGTTCATATACTCGTACTCGTATACCCGAGATATACCGATTTTTTTATGAAAATGTCCCATAAGCAGATCGGATTATAAAAGTAGGTTTCTAAAATACAGAAAATTAAAATTTCCGATATCGGTCCATATATACCCGAGATGTAGTCTAAACCGATTTTTCAATGAAAAAATGTTTTTTTTACTTAAAAGGAGTTCTGATTGTAAAAAGAGGTTACTAAAGTACAGAAAATGAAAATTTCCGATATTGGTCCACATGCTCTCGCACGTAACGTCGCGTTAGCGAACTTAAAAAAGCTTTTTTGCTTATAAGCAGTTCTGGTAACAAAAAGAAGTTACCAAATAGAGAAAATTAAAATTTTCTTATTCACAGAATAAGAATTCACAGAATAAGAATTATTTCAAGGAAAAATTAACTCCATCTTTGTTCTCCGTAAAATAAACATAAATATTCCCAGCTGACAACTTAGCTCATATGAGTTCCTACATCTAAATTTTAACAGAATGAATTTCCTAAACTTCGACCCAATTCGTAGAGTTTGTTCGGATATTAATAAATTTTATTATCGAATAGAGTTATCTGATCATGTTAATATTTCTAAGGCAATACCTTTAAACTATTTAAATTCAAATGATTATATGTATAGTTGTTTATAATTGTTTTAACGAGTCGAATTATGTATGTATTTATTTTTGTTCTTTCTCAGCTGAAATATTTTATAGCTGTACAAATAAATAAATAAATAAAGAAAAAATATTTTTTCTCCGCTATCCGTCCATATACATAAATATATTCGAGCATATTTAATTCAAATTTGTAATATATACTATATATATGTATGTACGTGACTATCGTGAAGGGTATTTTAAATTCGGCCCAGCCGAATATACTACACTCTTACTTGTTTCTTGGTTAGTTTTATTTATTTTAGGCTGAGGTCATGTCATAAATCCCAACAAAATTAAGATTATTTATGTTCGGCAATTTATCATAAAAATTACGTAAACGAATGTGAACCTTTTCCTAAATGCTTGGGCATTATTTTTATGTGTTAATTTTTGTTTGGGGGAAAATTTTACTTTGTTTTAAATTTGAAATTATAATAATTAATAAATCATTTGGTGCGAATTTTACCGGCAGCGGGTTGCGGGTTAATCACGAATTTTTCCGGTGTGAAATAAAATGGCGCATATTTTATTTCTAATGTTTTTTATTGCTTCAATATAAATAATTTTGACATTAAATGTTCATGGTATTGTAAAATAGAAAATGTTAATTACAACATTCTCATTATTTTGCATTCCATTGATAAATAGAATTACACCTACAAAGTGCTGGCACACAGGCAACTGGAAGACACGCAACAAAAAGCTTTCTGTCTGCTGGAATGTGAATGATTGTACACTTTTTTATTTCACATTGAATTAAGTTTTATTTTACCTTAGCACGTATTTCATAATTATAAATATTTTCCAATTACGTTTTATTTCAAGTGAAATATTGTCTGAACTGCTCCGAAGAGCTATTTTTTATATTCAAAGTTTGACCCATAGGCGAGACGTTTTACAAATTGTACTTTAACACTATTAAATAAGTACATTTCGAATAACACGGGAACAATATTGCTTTCGTATAAAACTCGTGTGATAAGTTATCCGACATAATTTCAATTAGAGCGTGCTCCAATTCGCTTCGTACAAGAATATTTTGGTTTGAACACACGAGTATAACTTTTGGTCGAATAATGTTTGTTCTTAGCCACCACACACGAGACTAATTCATCCAGTCAACTTTCCAAGATGAAATTTATTTTTGAATTATTATTACAACTTTACTTTCGCCATTTTGGAACAAATGGCTGCAACGTAAGTGGTAATCGTAATAAATAAATTGTAGATGTCATACAATAAGCTTAGGTATTTGTAAACATAACGCCATCGAAATATTTGTCGATTTGTGTCTGCATCATATTTGTTATTCTCGATTAAACAAGTCAGCTTGCTTTTAATTTTCGGCTTTAATATGAAGAAATCTGCGGCTGAAGCTCATTAAATGCTCTGAAATACCTATTCCTTTATATGTTATTTAAAGGCATAGATACATAACGGGTGTTATTTATAGATACGTGAAATTTACTTTATACGAAATATAATCTTCTGGCATTATAACTTAAATATGACTTCTGGCACATGTACTCCAGGGCTGGTTCAGATGTAGTCTAATCTGGAAGTCTGATTTGTAATAACCTTTTCCAACTTCTGTGGCTGTACATGGTCTGATAAAAAAACTAACCGTTATTTTCAAATTTAGTGAGTTACGTATGTTCGGTTTTCGCATTTTTTTCTGTTATGTTGTTTGTTCTTGACAGATAAAAAGGTTAGTCGTGTTTTGGTGTGTTCTTCGATTTTTACTAAATTTTCACCAAAAACAACGTTGCACAGATATCGGTCAGGAGCTATTGAACGATGATCTAGATTTCCTCAAACAGGTCATAACTGGTGACGAATCATGAGTGTATGGCTATGGCATTGAAACCAATGCCCAATCATTCCAATGGAAGCGTTAAGAAGAGCCAAGACCAAAAAAAGCACGTCAAATTCGGTCAAATGTGAAGGTTTTGATCACGGCTTTCTTCGACTGCAATGGCGTGGTGCATCATGAATTTTTGCCACAAGGTCGTACGGTGAATAAGGAATACTACCTTGAAGTTATGCGCCGTTTGCGCGAAGCAATTCATCAGAAATGCACAGAATTGTGGAAAAAACAATCATGGATTTTGCACCATGATAACGCACTATTTGATGCTTGTGCGTGAATTTTTGACCAGAACCAAAACGTTACCATGTCTTAACCACCTAGAACAATTCACTGGACTTGGCCACCGCTGACTTTTTCCTCTTCCCAAAACTGAAGACACCGATGATAGGAAGGCATTTTGCCACGGTTGAAGAAAGAAAAGAAAATCGAAACAGGAGCTGTTGGTGATACCAAAAAGCACGTTTCAGAAGCGTTTCGAGGATTGGAAAAAAAACGCTAGCATGAGTGTATTATATCTAAGGGGGTTACTTTAAAGGGGACAAGATAATTATTGATGAATAAATAAATATTTTTTGAAAAAAAAATTTAATATAGCGTTTATTTTTTGATCAGCCCTCGTATATCGATAATAATGCGGTGCATGCAGTCCTCCAAGTGATCAGTCAATGTGGACTTTTCGACGTAGAGTAGTAACTTTACATATCCCCACAAAAAACAAGAAACTATGCGGTTCTAAACGTTTCTTTTATGGTTCTCATGGTTGGGCAATTGTTGAAGGAAAACGCCAGTAATTGTAGTATTGCATCTCTAACCTTGAGTTGCGGTTAACATAATTTGCAATTATTATAATATGTAATTAATATTTAAGAGTTTGTAAGTGAAATAAGAAATAGAAATAAATCACTCTTTATTGAACTACCAGCGACGAAACATTGAAGTGGCGACGAGAATGGGATTTTATGGCTAAGTTTGGTATTGGTTTTTCCAACGTGTTTGCCATTAGGGATATTAGTCACTATGAGGCAAAAATTAAAGCAATTAAAAAATGTTTTTCTACAACACACAGTCAGTTATTATGGATGTATGGTGTCTTAACATAGATTGGAGGATTATCATTATTCCAAATACGGAAGTTTTATTATAAACTAGCGATCAACGGCCTTTTTACACAATTTGGAGGTGTTGTATTATCCATTCATGTTGAAACTCCAAACCAATCTTAATACCTGCAAAATGGCCGCCAGAGAAAAAGTCAACAATAAATACCTCCATAAAAATATCATTTACATAGCTAATTTTGTTCGTTTTTTTAAATATTTTTTGTTTGTCAAAATCCGAAGCGTTTGTGATACAAGCAAACTTGGCTTGACAACACCACCTTAGAAGAGGGAGGGTTTTACTACTAAACTAGCAGGCCAAGTTTGTCAAACATCAATATAAAATATGATACTGAATAGTGAAGTTCATTTTCATGATGGCGCTTGCATTAGTTACTGCTTGGATAATTAAGAAATTCCTAAATTATTAGTACAATTATTTACTTTTTCCAAAAGCTTTGGCTTTAAATTTCTGCTATAGTAAACTTTTTTTATTGGCCATAATTCTTGCAAATTTTCACACACTTCAATAAATTCCTTTCCAACCACGCACTCTAGCCTAAACGTCTTTACTGTTCGCGTGTTTGATAGAATTGGTATTAAATGAGTTTGATGAACTGATGGTTATCAAAATTTCTTGAAATCCATCAGGCCAAGTTTGGCAAACCCGAATTTCAACTACTAAACGAGTTTGGTGGCATGACATAGAGTGGTGCTATTATGCCCAATTTAATACAAAATCACTATAATAATTTAAAAAAATGGATTTTTGAAATTCAAATTTGACATCACTGATTTTAACAGCAAGACACTTTCTCGACAGGCCGCTTCGTCATGCTAAGTTTGATATTCTAATAACCGTTTTACCGAATAACAAAAGAGTTTAATTTAATTTTTTTATGATGTGAGTTAAAATTTTACAGAACTTCTTAATTTGAATAGCGTTTATGATCCAATTTGTTCAAATTTTTACAAGTGAAAGCTTTGTTGTTTTCAAATTAAGTTTTTGAAAAGACTGCCGGAACACAGATGCACAAAAAGAACAAAGAAAGCTGGTGGAAACGTGGAAGATGTGGCACAGCTTTTATTATTCCCAGTCACTATGAATTGCTAGACAAAAACGAAATGATAAATCGAAAACAAGTTTTTATTGATAAAAGAAAGTAAAATACTTTCCCTTCCGCTCGTTCGCATTGCAAACAAAGACAAGCGACAGGACCACTTGAAATTTATTGCCGCAACAATTTCTTGGTTTTCTCTATGAATAGAAAAGCGTTTATTTTTAGAATTTTTTCACGACTTTAGTTGCATACAAAGTTTCTAATATTCAAATGGCAATTTGTGTGTCTATGTGGGTGCACATCCTTGTGAGTTATAAACTGCAAAATGTTTCCTATTTTCAAAAGAAACCGATTGTTTGAACTTTCGTTTGAATTAAGTTCATGTTGAACCAGGCATAATAGGAGCATGTTCAGTTCTGGTTTTCCAATAAACATTAGTTTGTGTACTTTCGGTTTACGAATATACTTTGCAAAGTATTTGAAGGAAAACGTAATTAGAAAAAAATATATTGTCAATGCCACTATTGCAAATGAATAAAAAAATGAATTCAAGCGTTTTCAAGATTCGGAACTGGTCTTTACTAAGTCGCCGCAGACTCAAATTAAATTTGAGTACGAATTAGCTGTAAAAAGCAGCCAAAAATAAAAAAAACCTTTAGTAAAGGGTGTATGCAGTGCATTGTGCTGAAACTGGGAAAATAGGTTATGAGGAGGAGGAGTAGGAAAAAGGAAGTAGTATTTCTGGACGTTTGTCTTGAATCTGTTAATAACAACACTGAAATACCAAACAAACGTTATCCCGTAGTTTAAGGAGCTGGGATTATATTAGTTATAATTGATCACTGCCCAGTGTATAGACCTTCGACACTGCTCGGTCTAAGCAAAATTAGTCCAACACCTCCCACACTGCAAGGTAATGAATTACATAGCAATAACAGTGAAAACAAATACGTGTATAAATGATGGAAGAAGATACACTACTTATTCCTGCTTGCTACTTATTCCAGTATAATTGGGTTTCAAAAGAAATTATTAATGAACATATCTGTAGTGTAAAATCTGTATCTTTTACAAATTTCGAAAATGTATTTTATAATAATGTTAGGCAATGAAGAAATTTATGAAACGTAAAATAACATGAAAAGTACTTTAATTGTACGCCAACAAAAACATCTCCTCTTTTGATCTACTCGTACGAATGAGATCGTAAGAACAGAGTTGACTTCAACGCTCGTAAGATCCAGTGTTATTTACTAACACACAAATTCATGACCATAAATGCTACCTTCATCTGTACTAATAAATATAATTATTGAGGAGTTGCACGCTCTTGATGTTTTTGGAATCAAAATGCATGTGATGTTCGTTGGACTAAACACATATCTAAATGTCTCTAAACCAAGTGTGCCCAGCCCTATGCGCTTGATACTCATTTGTTTTTGTAAATGCGTTTAGCTATAGGGCTGCACTGTGGGCGAAATGGTCGATCAAGCGTTGTCTAATTCAATTTTCAAAGTGTTTAACTGGTCCAAAACTGTGCATTTATCGATTACTAATATACCACTGAACTTACATATCGGCTACATTTTGATTAACATGATCTAGTTCAGCAGCTGTGAGCTGTGAAACATAACATATGTTTCAGCCGTTATATCACTAAGCTTTAACACGTGTTTTCTTTGCATTGCCAAATATTCTCTAAAGTTGCGTTTATCTCAAATAAGTGGAAGAAAATTGGTTTTATTTATAGTTAGAGGTATGTATTAACTAAAAAAAATTTGTTTGTGACCTGTGCTGGAGTGTTGTAGAAAATATGTGTGGTACATGTTGACTATACGATTCACTGCTTGAAAAAAATCAAAAAAGACTTCTGTGGACCGGAACTTTTGATATTCTTGGGTATTCGCGCTAGAATATTTTTTTTTTTAAATTACTATGTTGCCCTGTGATTGTAAAATGTGCAAATTTATCTGCAGCCACCTGCAACTTTATATGATATTGCATTTTTTAGGGACAATGTCGGTGCTCAGACGAGAAGTTTATTTACTATGACGCAACGAGCCCGTGCCTACTAAAAAATTTCTGTCGTTGAAAGTCATATATTTAATAATACAATTAATATTAACATCTATAAAAGTAATAAAATTAATTTAATAAGCAAAAAATTTGAAATTTTGTAGTGAAATTTATTGAGAAATGGAAGTTGAACCATAGAAGTAGCCACGAATTTGAAGAAAACAACAAGGAGTAGTTAGATGGTCAACTTTTATTAGTTGAACTACTGACTAGGAGTGCAAAACCCGATAAGATGTTCGACGAATGTTCCAATAAAACGAAATTAAGTAAAGTCCCCCAAATTGTTAAGGAAATACCTTACAGTGAGCTCGTAGTAGCTACAACGTGCAGTTTATATGATGCAAAAACGAAGGATGTAGACGATGATATTTTGCAGCTTTTGTCACAACATAGTGTACCACCTTCCCCACCTTGGAATCCTCTAGTAGTTCTCAATCGATGTAAAACAAAACTGTTAATAATATTATTTTTTTGGCATTATAATCAAATTTTTGTTGCGAAAGCAACTGAAGTATAGGAAGACGTAATAAGGTCAAAATAATTATTTCAACAGAAAAAAATTAAAAAAATCAACACAAATTTTTTGAAAAAATGCTTTTTGTATTGAAGTTTGATATGTTTTTAGACCAAAGGAATGTGAAACATTTGATATATTAACTTAAATCTGTTTTCCTGAATGAAACAAACAATGTTTAAAACATGAAAAAAAAGTTGCAGCTTTCACAAAAAAAAAAGATAAATATATATTAGAAAAATATATATTTTTTGTTTAACATTGTAGCTTAATCCATTTTTAACTAAAAAAATATAAGAGAAACAAAAAAAAAATTCGCTAAACGCTATTAATTAAACGCAGCTAGATGAGCCTTGTGGGCTGTGCTCTTTAATACACAAATACTGCGCTCCGCATTAGCATGAAAAATACACAAACAACTTCGTCTTTTATATTTCTTTTCGTTCTTCACTGCACACACACGAAAGCAAAGCAACACACTTTCTCATGTTTTGATGGTAAACATTGACGACAACGATTATCAGTGTGAACTATGTTTTTGTAAATGTTTTGATTTTTACAACAAAAAATATAAAATAAAAATAGGTTTTTCTTCAATGTATTGGTGTTTACTCTTTCATATAGAACTTGTGGGCAACACTGCTCTAAACAATCATTCAAGTATGTTGCTTTTTGAAACGGTGTAAGGTGGACTTCACTGCATCCTATTTATTCCACCTATATCCGACCGAAAATGGAATATAACGCTCAAAGTCTATTTTAGGGTTACCCGACCATGATCAAGTGAGAGCGGTCGACCTTATCGGTAACAGTAGGGTATACAACTCTTTTGACTCATTGACCCGACGCTGTATGGGGTGCGTTACTCTATTTTATTTATTATTTTACCGCTATGGATTTTACTGTGACGAAATTGTAGATCTAGTCTCCGAAACCTACATATTTTTATGGAATACACGTTTTCCTTCCAGTGGCTGTGTGCTGTAACTCTCGCCACGAGAAACTTTTCGACTGAAACGTGTGAAATGAAACAAAGTTGAAACAAACAGCTGCTTTTCTCACTAAACTGTAGCTATAACTTTTCTTGGTGAGTAATAGCTGTCACGTAAGGAAATTACTCGCCATTTTACAGAAAAACTGTGTCTGTAAAGCTTTTGCGAAAAAATTTCCCGCTTTCAACTGTCATTATTTAAGGCTGTGAGATAGTATTTCAAATAACAATAATCATCATTGAATTAAAAATAATGCTGATAAAATAAGTATTTTGCAGTTAAATTAAATTTCACATATATTTTTACACAGTTTATTAGAATTATTGTTTTTTATTTTAACTTTTTATTTAATTTTTATACCCTTCACACAACAAGTGAATTTTTAAAATTGCATGTCGGCATCGTTTTATATTTCCAGACATTTCTAACGTAACGACGTAATCACTTTGGATAGTTTTCGACATGAGTTACAGACGCAGTTTTTTCTCACTTTTCGAGATATGATGAAATAATAATTTGTTTCACAAGTTTTTCGACGCGAGAACTTCTCGCCAAAGTTACAGAACACAGCCACAGAGCTCATATATTGTAGCTGATTGCCCAGCAAATTACCGAAAGAATTTATTTTTGAATTTTTTTAACAAGTGGAAAGTTCAAATCAAGTGCTCACGAACACTACTCTCTTTTTCCTCTTAACCTGTTTTCCTAGTTCCGGTAAAATGCACAAAAAGATACGAAAAAAAAAATCAAGATAAAAAACGCAATGTTAAAATCGTTGACTCTGCTGCTATATATACGAGTATAAGTGTTAGCTTTTTTTTCCTTCCCAATTTGTTTAACATGTAAAAAAGAAAATTAACTAAGTATTCTATATGTACGTATATTTTTTTTAAATTAATGCATATAGAAAAGATATTTACTTATCTTTGCTTTCAAGCATCAAAAGTAAGTTGAAAATTTTTAACAGAATAAACCCATTTCAAAACTGTTGTTAAATTTATATTTAAATTTGTACAAATAAAAATACAAAAAACTGATAAGCATCACTACAGCTCTATTCACAATACTCATATTTCCGATTATTTACCCACAAATGTGTACTGTGTTTACTGACTTTTACGGAGTGTCGTTCGTTTACACAAGTTGCAGTAAATGAGAATATAAAAAGTGAGTAAATTAAAAGTTCTTTTACTGAATACTTGCAGATTTTTACTGTAAAAATGTATTATAGTACACTGAAAAAATTTTTACATTTACTATTTATACTTCGTTTAAAAAATTTCCCGTTAAGTTAAAATTAAATGAATATGTAGTCATATTAGTAAGAAAAATATTTTTAAAAAATTATAAATAGCTTAGACTTTGGACATTTTTGAAAGATATTCTCAAACATTCAACTTTATATCCCAAAAATCCAAACAAATTGTTGGGATATAAAGTTGAATGTTTGAGAATATCTTTCTAAAATTTCCAAAGTCTACTGATGATTAGGGTAGTTCCTATGAAATGTCGACATATAAATAGCTGGGAAACATAGAAAACAAGCTATTTATAATTTTTTACTGGTATAAATGTTAGAAGCTTAAATAGCGAATAAAAAACTTAATTGTTTGAAAAATATTTTTTTTAACTTTTATGCTATGTTGTTTTAAAACCAACCACAAAAAATTATTAAATTTCCGTTCAGTTAAAATTTTAAGTTATTTTCGTTTCTTCTGAGCAATGGAAAAAAATTGTTTAATTAAAAAAGACGGTATAGTTTTTAAATATTTTATAAAAAAAAATCAATATTTTGTTAAAATAAAAATATTTGCATATACATATATGTATATGTAAATCTGAAACAAATGCCAAACAAGAAACCATTGTGTACATATCATTGGTCTCATGCAGAAAGGGCCTAACTCTCATTTTCCCTGAATTTAGCCTTTTAAGGGATTTTACTACGTTTCAAACAAGTACACGAAGCCACGAAGATTTAATAGAATTTGTATGAAATATACTCAATATTTTGAGTAGATTTCACACAAATTTTCTAGTCGTATTACTCATTCGTGTCCCATAAATACCATATTAATTAAATATTTTCATACATATCGCTCTTATAAGAAATTGAGCAAAATAAGTTACTTTTAGATATGCATAGCTAGGAATTCAGTTTCCATTACGATTTTTCCTTGCCCTGTAAAATTGCAATTATGGGGGCTATTCTGCATTTCGATTCGGATCGAAATTTTCTCCGTCTGGCAACTTGAGTATTCTGCGTTTCGATTCCGCTCAGTTTCTTTCGATTATATGTATTCTGCATTACGATCGGAACTCCGTTTTTTTCAGTTGTTTCTTTGTTGACGGAGAAGTTTTCTTTATCTGTTTTTTAGTTAAAAAAGTAAAAAAAATTTCAAGTGGAAAATGATATAAAATGTTCAGTAACGATTAGAAAAACATTTAAAATTACTTTATTTGATTAAATTTATTTATTATTTATTATTAATTTTTGTAACCGAATCTGATGTATTTTTTATGTATTTTGGGTCAAAAACAACAACACCAAAGCAGTATGAAAAATTGGCAAATTTAATATCATCTAATGCAGACATTGCATGTGGATATCACCAGCGATCAAAGGAAGAAGTAGCAGTGTTCTCGGAGGAAGTTGCAGGAATCATCAATGCACTTGGCCCTCCAACAAAAAATGTCAGCCTCATTATATCTCATATTGTTCTCCTCTCTGACCAACAATAATACAGCTGTTATAGAAATTAAAAAATTAAATTATTGATATTAAAAAAAAAATAATAATAATTGCAACACAGTGAATTAATCCCCTACAATTTTTATTAAAGTTTTATTTTGGTCTTTCCATATTTAATCACAACACTATTAATTTTTTTTTTTATTATGTACCTTTATCTTCACAAGATTCTTTGCACTGTAATATATTTATGAACAATTAATTTTAGTTTATTTTTGTATATATTTCTTTTTTCTTATTAAACTTTATTAAGTACTTATTTTTAATTATGTATACAAACAACTTTTTGTATTAAATTTGACATTTGTTTATGAAAACGATAACAAACTTGCTCATTTTGCAATTTCATTTCCACATTCCACAGTGATGCTATTAATTTTATAAATATTGTAGTCTTCTTCTTTTTCTTTCGATTCCGTTTTTTATCAGAATACCAATTTTCGATCGCAGCGGAAGTGAATGCGGAGACTTGATCGAAACGCAGAATAGGGGTGTATGTTTGTTAGGCCCTTTCTACACGAGACTAACGATATGTAAGTATGAAAAAGTAATTTTCGAAAACCATGACATACATATAACATAAATTTAATAGTTCCTTTCAGTCATGATGTAAACTATAAGATGCGAAATGATGGTTACAAATTTGGTTAGAAGACTCCAAGAACGAGTTCTTACAAGGTATGTATGCACTTATATATGTTTATTGTCCAACTATATAACAAATTAAGTAATTGCAGTTCCAAAAATACACATCAGCAAATTTAAATCACTATGGATTGACGCGAAGCAAAAATGCGTGAAATTGTATCAAAGTAAAAAAAAAAAATATATATATATATATATATATATATATATATATATATATATATATATATATATATATATATATATATATATATATATATATATATATATATATATATATATATATATATATATATATATATATATATATATATATATATGTAATTTCAGAATCATATGACGCAGTTTTTATACATATGAACATATCGCTCCTTTATTGCAACATAGTCATATCTCAAAAAAGCTCGTTTCGAGAAAAACGCATTTAAAGTTTTTAGTCGTTGTTTAGCTTCGATAGTGAATAGACGTGTTTGTTTTTGATCGCAAAGTTAAAAAAAATAAAACGGGAATAAGTAAAAACCGTAATAGGTGAACAGAGTGATTTTAATTAAAAGAAAAAATTTTTGACATTTTTTTTTTTTATTACCGTTATAAATTTGTAAATAAAAAAAAAATAGAAACAATTAATTGCATGAGTGTACCTATCAGATGTAATTCTGAAAAAGAGCTTAGCTCCGGTAGAAAAAATCTTTGGATTTCAGAGGAAGAATCTGTGAAAAAATCATTGGAAAATCTCCTGTCTCTTAGAGATAGGAAACGCCCGTGATCGTGTTCGCCAAATATTGTTGTTACAACTGAAGATAAACCATCCTCCAGTTTAATTATTGCTAATAAGCCGAAAACACAAGTAGGCATGGACAGGTACATAACCGTGGTTAAAAGGCAGCGAAGCCCCAAATCAGCTCAAATATCATCCCAACCAAAAATTTGTAAAGATGACAATAGGACTTCGGCAACGGATGGTAATAGTTTTGCTATGCTCCAAACAGATGAGCCAACAACATCTAAGAGAACATTTAAACCGCCACCAATTTACTTGAGAGAGCCTACTTCTAATGAGCTGGTGAAACGACTTGTTACGGCAATTGGAAAAGACACCTTCAACGTTACATCAGTAAAGCATGGCAGCATCAACGAAACGAAAATCCAGGTAAACAGTGAAAATGAATACCGAAAGTTGTCTGACATTCTGGAGAAGGAGAAAAGATCTTTTTACACCTATCAACTTAAAAGTGCTAAAGGCCTTCAGGTAGTTATTAAAGGTGTTGACCCTTGTGTAGATACGGATGACATTAAGACTGGACTGGAAGAAAAAGGATTTAAAATAAAAAATGTTATTAATATTAGAAACCGTGAAAAAATTCCTCAACCCATGTTTAGGGTTGAACTTGAACCCAGGGATGTTGTCCTAAAAAAAGGTGAAATTCATCCAATTTATAACCTTAAATTTCTTTTGCATCGTAAGGTTACCGTTGAGGAGCCACATAAGCGTCTAGGACCCGTTCAATGCCTTAACTGCCAAGAATTTGGCCATACTAAGGCCTATTGTAAGTTGCCCGCAGTTTGCGTTGTGTGTGGTGAACTTCACGGCACAACTCAGTGCAATAAGCCAAAGGCTGACGCAAGTGTTAAAAAGTGCAGTAACTGTGGAGGTAATCATACTGCAAATTACAGGGGCTGTCCTGTCTACAATCACTTTAAGCGGTCAATGACAAATAGGACATCAATTTTAAATATGCCACCTCAGCAGCCAAAAACCACTTCCTCAAACAATTTTCCCCAGCTACGCCAGTCAACCAGCCATGTAATCTTGCAAAACCCCCAACAAATTTCTTATGCGAATGTGGTAAAATCCGATAAACCAAATTTGAATCAGGAGCCCAAGCCTCAAAACTCGGACCAAAATTTTAGCAATCTTGAGGCAACTCTGCAGACTCTTGTTCAATCTATAAATACATTTACGGTTTCCATGACGAACATGATGCAGGAAATGCTGAAAATGCAATCCACTATTTTGTAGGCAATTTTAACAAAATGAGTTGGTTAAAAATATGTTTCTGGAACGCAAACGGCATCCGCCAACACAAAAATGAACTTGAGCACTTCCTTATGGAAAAGCAAATCGATATAATGTTGATTGCTGAAACTCATTTGACAACCAACAGTTTTTTCAAAATTAATGGCTACATACTGTACGACACAAAAGATCCCCGCGGAAGATCTTGCGGAGGATCGGCAATTCTAATAAAATCCAGAATTAAACACTTTTTAATGAACGAGAGATGTGAGGAGTATCTCCAAGCAACTAATATATGCATCGAATATTTGCATGAAAAAATCGTTATTTCCTCGATCTACTCACCGCCACGCTTTTCAATAACAGAAAGCCAATACTCAAATTTTTTCAAATCACTTGGTCCTCGATTTTTAGCGGCTGGCGACTATAATGCCAAACACACTTTTTGGGGATCACGTTTAATTACCCCGAAAAGCCGTGTGCTTTTTGACACCTTTTCCAAAATGGGCTTAGGTGTTATTTCAAGTGGACACCCCACTTATTGGCCGTCAGACCAACGAAAGATCCCAGACGTTATAGATTTTGGAGTTACAAAAAATTTTCCTTCAGAATGGATGCAAGTGGAACCTTCATTAGACTTGTCATCAGATCACTCACCAACTATAGTTTCTGTTTCGTTCCCCCAAGGAGTTGGTTCCCCGTTTTGTGACTTGGCGTGGACCGTCTCTCGAGTTAATTGGTTAAAATATAAAAAATATTTGAGTACTCATTGTACGGAAAACATTGCCTTGAGAACGCCTGAGGATATTGATATATCGATTAACGAATTTTCTGAACACCTTAATCAAGCCGTACAACATGCTACCACTAGCCATATAAGATCCAGAAATGTGAGCAATAGAACTTATTCATCTGAAATTGATCATCTTCTGTCAGAGAAAAGAAGAGTTAGAAGAGAGTGGCAACTTCGCAGGTCTCCCCAGCTTAAAGCTAGGTTACGGGAATGCATAACCCAGTTAAGAAATCTGCTTGAATCCCAAAGAATGGCTTCCCTCAAAAATTATCTGGAAGGTCTTGATGGTACTCCTCAATCCAATTATTCGCTATGGAAAGCGACAAAAGGTCTGAAAAGACCCGTAATAGGTAAGCCACCTTTGCGAACTTCAACTGGAGATTGGGCAAGAAGCGATTATGAAAAGGGAATGTTGTATGTCGATCATTTGAGAAATGTTTTTACCACAAATGATACAGCGAATAATTCACCTGAACTACCGTCATACGCTGTTAGGCCGCCTATGCCTCTGAGACTTAGTTTTCAAGATGTTGAAAATGTTATTCGTAACACAAACCCCAGGAGAGCTCCAGGTATTGATAAAATTACTGGTAAAATGCTTGAGCAGCTACCTCGTGTAGCTCGTAAAATTCTTCTTTTTATTTTTAACGCTATTTTACGTCTCGAGTATTATCCTGCAGAGTGGAAGGTGTCCATGATTACTATGATACCCAAACCAGGGAAGGATGCCACTAAGGTAGAATCATACAGACCAATAAGTCTACTGCCAACAATTTCAAAATTGTTCGAAAAATTGTTAATGGCAAAGTTGAGTCCAATGCTGAACAATGTGGGATGCATTCCTGATCATCAATTTGGCTTTCGGGCTAAACACAGCACCATAGAACAAACGCACAGACTAGTCAACGTCATAAGACAGACTTTTGAAGACAAAAAGTATTGTTCAGCTTTATTCATTGACATTTCCCAAGCTTTTGATAAAGTGTGGCACGACGGCTTGATGCACAAAATAAAGTTAAACTTGCCTGCAAACACTCACAAGCTTCTGGAAAGCTATTTAAGTGGCCGTAAATTTGTTATCAGAGAAGGCGATTTTATAAGCCCCTTACAGCCAATCGAGGCAGGAGTTCCTCAAGGTAGCATTTTAGGACCTACTTTATATTTGATTTACGCCTCAGACATGCCAACGAGATCCGGAATCCACACTTCAACTTTTGCGGATGACACAGCATTCTGCAGCGTACATGAAAACCATCAAGTAGCTTCGCGAAATTTGCAGGAGTATATATCAATATTAGAGATATGGTTAAAACGTTGGAAAATTAAAGTTAATGAACAAAAGTGTACTCACGTTACATTCACACTGCGTGAGCAAACATGTTCGGCTCTCCAAATTAACAATTCACCTATTCCGCAGCAAAATGAAGTCAAGTACCTTGGTATTCATCTCGACCGGAGGCTAACGTGGAAGTCTCACATAGATGCGAAAGTTACTCAGTTGAAGTTAAAAGCAGCGCAACTGAATTGGCTTATGGGCAGAAATTCGACATTGAAGCTGGATTGCAAACTTTTATTATACAACGCAATTCTAAAGCCTATATGGTGCTATGGAATTCAACTATGGGGCACCGCCTCCACTTCAAACATCGAAAAAATTCAAAGGCGGCAAAACAAAATTCTTCGAACAATTACTGCAGCTCCATGGTACGTAAAAAACTCACGAATTCATAAGGATCTCTGTGTTCCTCTTGTAAAAGACGAATTTTCAAAGTACGCAACAAGGTATATCAGTAAATTGGAACTTCATCCAAATCGTCTTGCACGCAATATACTTAATTTTGAAGGCCACTCTCGGTTGAGAAGGAGGGACACCCTTGCCACCATCAGAACGTTAAATAGGTGATTTTACCGATACTGACCGTGCAAAATAAAACATTTTTGTCTAGCATTGGCTGGACTTAATTAATTTTATGTATTTAGTATTAAGATTTGAATACTTATTGTTAGTTCACTTTGTGAAGATTCAATAAATAATTGAATGAGAAAAAAAAAAAAAGTTTTTAGTTTCCATATAAGTCTTAGCAAATATTTTGAGAAAATATCTCCTAAAGGAAACAGTTTAAAAGCAATTTGAATAAATTTTTGGCACAATATAAATGGTAGTACTGTTAACAATTCTGCATTGTTAACTCGAAAAGCTCATTTTTTGATATATGACTATGTTGCAATAAAGGAGCGATATGTTTGATGCATGGAACCCCGAAATGGTTATCAACATCCATACATATGTATCTACATATTATTTTTTACATTTTTTTCCTCAATATCAAAATTTTTTTTAATTTTTTGCTTATAATTGTAAGTATTGCAAAATTTTAGTCCTGTATTTCTCGTTACATTTTTTCAATAAAGAAATAACAGCAAACTTAATAAAAAAACTGTGTTTTTTTAAGAAAAAAATAAGGAAATAAATGTAAAAATCCGTAATTTTAATTGAAATTGGGGTTTATTTTTTGATAGTTAAAAAATTGAAACAAGAGTTTAAATCCGTAATTTTTACGGAAATTGTAGTTTGTTTTTCAATAGTTGAAAATCCCAAACAAAAGTTAAAACCAATAAATATTACGATGTTCAGTCAGTCATTCTTTAACTTTAAAAAAAAAATGTATTTTACTTTAATTTTAAGGAAAAATGAGTTGACCGATTTTTAACTGAATTTTTATTTGTTTCATATGTAATTTTACGTTGATTTTAACTACATAATATTTGATTTTAACTACATAATATTCGTGTTTTCGCCAACAAATGGTAAAAAAAAGCAAAATTAACAAAAGAAATTACCGAAATATGAACAATTTTGTAAAATGTTCAGCTCCCGGGAGATTCTGCTTTGCAGATGTTTCCATACTGGTTGAGATGCCTGCCTTGGCTGAAATGTTCTGGCTGTGGTTTAAATTTAAAAAAGGGGCTAACAACCTCCCGAGGTACTGTTGTCTTGTAAAAGATACCTGCATTGTAAAGAACTAGGAAAGATGATTAACCGGCGAGTTGGTTTAAGGGCTGATGCTCTTAATGGGCATCATTAAGCCGTGTCTTAGATTGACTGTGGGAAATTGCATACAGGAGGGATTAGAAGGCCCGAACTCTTAAGCAAGGAATTCGTGTATAGGGCTACAAACTAATAGCGAAAAGTTGCGACCTGTGTGGGCCTTGCAAGCCATAAGGGAGCGCTGTTAAATTGTGAATAATTCAGCTCATGGAGTTGGTACATCATCAGATTAGCCCGTAAAAGTGCTGGTGTAAATCAATTTCACATATTCTCTGATAATTACGGAGCTTGCCGGTTTTTAGGGGATAATAAGCCTCGAGGTGTTGTTGCCTTGCAATAGATACCTATAATGTAAAAAGCCAATAGCAGTGGTTAAACGATTGAATTAGTTTAAGGGCTGATGTTCGTAAATCGGCTTCGGCCTACCAACTCACTGGGCTGACTGTCTAGACAATTGCATACAGGAGGTATAAGAAGTCCGAAGCTCTTCAGCATGGTCTGTTTTTCATGTGGTTTCATATAGGGCTGGAATGGTGACCCATGTGATGCTTGTTCTATGAGCTGTTACATATGGATTTAACTTTTTAATTTTTCTACGAATTTTTTTACTACTTTTCCGCCCAACTACTTTTCTGGACAAGTAAGTTTTATTGAGTATGGTCTATAGTTGCATGAAAAATTACTCATTTAGTGCATTTTATTATAAAATAAATCTAAATAAACCTAAAACTGTGCATTTGAAAATGCAAATTTGTACAGTTGCAAATATTTGCAATCGATTGTGAAAGATTTTTCTGGTTGATCAGGACAATCTGCCGCCGCACTCTGATTGCCAACTGGTCGTTTGCAACGAAGGATGGTATGGATATAGAGTAAATACAAGCGTTTTGCACATATGGAAAGTGCAGCGTATTATGCTATGTATTATGTAGTTAAAATATACTCGTGAATTCGGCAAACGTTATAATGCAAACCCAATTGCACAAGATTGTGAATAAGACTAGTAAGTTTTTTATTGTTTTTTAAAGAAAAACATATAAGCTCTATTCACAATCTTGTGCAAATGGTCTTGCATTATTGCATTTGCAAAATAGTGGAATAAATTTTTTACTTTACACTAACAAAATACGCCCAAAAATGTCACTTTTGCAATTGCAGAAATATGCAACCTCAAATGCACAAGATTGTGAATCGAGCTATAATAGAAAATTATTACAATAGCAAACAATTTTGATTTTCTTTTAGAAATTCTTTTTAGTTGTTGTTTTGGATAATGCTTTACCGCTATTTACAATTTTGTGCCTGAGATTTCAAACTTAGACAATTGCAAATATTTTCTAGGGGCTGTAAATAGCTTTTCTGGATGATAGGCTTCAAGCTTTGATTGAGAGCTGTTCGGTTGCAATAAGGAGTTGTAGAGGCATATAAACTAATAATTTTGGTCGAGAACATTTGCAAAAAAAGTAGCAATTGCATTTCTGTACATTTTGCTAGAGTAAGGTGAAATTATACATGCTATGATGCAAGGTCTCTTGCACGAGATTGTGAAACAGGCTAGTATGATTTCTATTGATTTTTATAGTAAAACTTATGATAGAAAATGCTTACAATAGCAAACAAATTAGCTTTTTGCTTTGGGATTTTGCAATTGCTTTCTAGTTATCATCTTCGACAACATATCACAATTTTGCGCATTGAAATTGAAAGTTTGTACAATTACAAACATTTGCTCGGGATTGTAAATGACTCTTTTGCTTGATAAACTTCGCATTTGATTGTTAGCTGTTTAGTCGCAACAAAGAATTGTTTACAACTGTGTTTTGTCTTGTACATGTGCAAAAAAGTAGCAAATGCATTTCTGCACATTTTGCTAGAGTAAAGTAAAAATATACTGGATCTTATGCAAGGTCATTAGCACAAGGTTGTGAATGAGGCTTATGCTTTTTTACAATTTTGAATGCCATTTTTCCTCTATTTTAAAGTGATTTGTCACAAAGAGCCAGATAATACATTCATGCTCGTACACACTTTTAACTGATGGTTTTACAAGCAGACCGCAAAGATTGATTGATGGCTTGACCTAAAAAAATAAATCTTCTTATTTACATTTCAATGGAATTGAAAACAATATTTAAGAAGGGTGGGTTGCTAATTTAAATGTATGACAGCAATCGTTTACATATTTTAAATTATAATTTCATTTTTAAATTTACTTTATGTTTTGTCAAACAAAATACTGAGAGTTTTATAACAAGATTTTATTCTTCCTAAAAGCACTTACCTTGTGCACCCTTTTCTGAGCAAACTGAAATAAAAAGAAAAAAATTAATGTGCATAAGTATATTTAGAAGTTGTTGATTACAAAGTGGCATTTACATGCATAAAAGTAAATAAAAAAAAAATGATATTTTACTTCATTAAGTTGAAAACTAATATCTTTTGTAGTCTTGTTTTCTGGAAAATTTCCTTTTAGTCTTCATCCGCAACTAAAAAAGATTCCGTTTCCTGTTTAAAAAGCTTTAACTTTAGCATCACTACTTTATTTAATAAAAAAAAAACATTTCCCCGCAAAATGCTACTGAAACTTTATCGATATAGAGCGTTGGAAAGCAAATGTTTAATGTTTTAGCTGTACTCGCCTACAGCGGCAGAGCGGCAAAAAATAATTTTAAAATTCTATTAAAGAAAGAAAATAAATTGCATACCTTCGATAGCTTAAAAGCAAATAAATTGTGTTGCTTCCACAGGAAATTGTTTATATTTTTAGTTCTCTTTGGCTTGAGTTTTAATGCAATGCAGCAATCGCAGTTACTTGGTGGCTAAACAGCGTAACAAATAAAGTAGTGCTGATTAAAGGGAAAAAATTTGTTAATAGTTCTTTTTTTCTTGCATATTTTTTAAAGAATATTTATTTCTATTCAAAACAATTTCTACGCGAGGACTGAGATGAGCCAATTAGATTTTAAATATTTTCGTTTATTTTTCTTAAATGTATAAACGCTAACTCTAGAAAGTTTTTTACCTCTTCATGTCTCGCAATGAATTATAAAATATTGTGTTGTCGTATCTTATCTTACATTTTGCCGAGTGTTGGCTCTTGTGTTGTGGTGTCCTATTTAGCCTCATCTTAGCCTCATTTGTCCTCTCTCGAACTGTCTTGTCATGTATTGTCCTCTGTTGCATGACACCTTCATTTAGTAATTTTTTCATCTCATCGTGTCTTGTATTTTCGAGACTTGTAATTTCCTGTCTTATCTTGTATTGTCATATCTTGTTTTGAAGTGCATTGTCTCTCATGTCTTGTCTCATCTTGTCGTATCTTCCCATGAATCATATGGCTCTCTCGTGTCTTTGCTTATTCTGTTCTCTATAGATCAGTGGCCACCATACGAGTACACATACAAATGTTCGTTACTATATGCTTGTATTTTAAGCAGCAAAAAACAAAATGTAGTTTTCCAAAATTACGCAATACAAGCTTACTTCAACAAAGTCTAAAGAGCGATTAATTTGACGATCTTGGTTTAAATGCAAACAAACCATCAACTAAATGTTGTTGCCACGAGTACTTTTATAAGCATTTGAATAGAGCACATTACGGCGCAAAAATGAGTATATGAGTTTATATATTGTGCGGCTTTTATTCCATAAAAATTTAAATAGTGAATCAAATCGAATTTTTCTTTTTTAACTTATTTTATGTTTTAGTACTTGGCAAAATTGCTTAACAATTAAAAGTATTAAATTCGTAGAGAAAAATAAACTTAGACAAAGCAGCTCGCATGCTCTCAATTTTGCTCCATTTGAAAACTTTTCGGAATTGTAGTACTTTTAGTATTTAGTCTAATATACTTTGTTGGATAAAAACTTTTCTATACGGTTTGGGACAGTTTCTATCAATTTACGAATAACTTTCTTTGAAATGTCTGTCTACCGAACTGTAGAGAATTCGTGGCCAAAGTTGGTCGAAAGTAATTTGTTGTGATTGGTAAAATACCAACCTTCTTTTCATGATTGCCCACAAATTCTCAATTGGAATTAGGTCGGCATTTTTCGCTGGCCTCTCTATCAACCAGAAGTTTTGACTCCTCAGCCTTTCTTTCACGATTTTGGATGTATACTTAGAATCGCTATCCTGCCGAAAAACTACTTCTATCGCAGAATTGGCTGCGCAGGATAAGAAGATTGGCCTGTAAACTATGCAGCTGGTTTTCTTCATTAATTATTTCATAATTTTTCTTTTTTTATAATTTATAGCTTTTGGCAAGAGAAAAAAACAATAATTGCTGAATTCACAAGGTCTGTCATATCGTTTATCGTTGTACTTGGAGAGACAATTTCAAAAACAAATACTGACTTACTACATTTTTAGTTAGTTAGTTAGTTAGTTTTTACTGAGACTTCATATTTTTTCATATAACAGGAAATACCACCATAATTTTTAGAATACTTTAAACTAGAAAGTATTATTTTGATTGCAATAACATTAATTTTTTTAAGAACATGCATCTTGCTTATCGGTTTTATGAAAGAATAGTTATACAAAATTAACTAATATTAGTTTTAAGAAAAACAAAGCGCTCAACTACTTTTTTCATTTTGTAAACAATTTTAAACCCGTTTCTATCGCCTTATCTTAGCATATCCAAATATTACTAAAATTCTTTTATTTCATTGCAAATATTTTACATGTATATTTTGACTTACATACGTACATATGCAATAGATATTAAACATGGCATTACTTAACTAATTGTAAGTAATGCAGGCGGTAAATGCCGTGATATTGAAAAATATGTCCTTAGCTAACTTATCAAGTTTCCGCTGGGTATGTATAAATGATAGGAAAATAGCTGAAGAAGATGGAAAACTCTAGCTCATACCTAAATACGAGTATGTAGGTATGTGTGTATTTTTAGTAAATTAACTTTCCCGTAGTATACCTACAGGGTGTCTGGTAGCATACATACATAAGTATGTGATTCCATTTGTAATTTCTACAACTTTCATTTCCGACCATATAATATATATATATATATATATATATATATATATATATATATATATATATATATATATATATATATATATATATATATATATATATATATATATATATATATATATATATATATATATATATATATATATATATATATATATATATATATATATATATATATATATATATATACAACAATCTTACTTCTTAAAACTTAAATAAAAAACTTAGTATTTTACACAAAGTTTTTTTAAGAGCATTGAACGATAGAATGGAAATTCGGACTTTATTTTTCAAAGAGCATGTCATCCGGATGTCGAGTTGAACACACTGTTCAAAACGGAGCCTTGTATTCTGCGCTACACTCTGCAGTAAACTTTGTTCAATTGAACTAATTTCTTGACGTATAGTTTTCTTTAAAGCCACAAGAGATTAGGAAATGTCATTATAAACCCGCATAAAAAAATACATGGGACATTTTTACATGATTTCCTCCAAGCAAACAACACAAAATGACATTTAATACGAATGTTTGGAGAGTCGTTCATCGTAATAATTTTAATACAAAAGGCTCGCGTACATGCGTATCAATCGTGTTTAATGTCTTATAAAATAACTATGAAATATTAAAAGATTTTTAAATTTCAAGCTTCAAATATGAAATTCATAGTACGAGTAGTACTGAAAAAAACTCTATATTAATTTGTCACGCTTAACTTGTTGTCTCGTGTTATCCTATTTTGTTCAGTCTTGAAGTGGATCATCATCTTGTCTAGTCTGGTCTTGGTTTGTTTTGTTTTGTCTTGTTTGGTATTGAGTTGGCTTCAGTTTTCTCATTTCATTTTGTTTCATTTTGTTTCGTCTGTTTCTTTTTTTAATTAATTAAATTGTAAAAAAAAATTATTTTTTCATTAAAAAGAGCAAAACAGAAATGAAAACCTGATTAAGTTATTAAAAAAATAGTTATTTTTAGTAGATTAAATTCTTAGTTTGCTGGATAACTCAAAACAATAATTTATGACCGGTTCTTAAATTCCAGCTAGACATGAAGAAACACATTTACTACATATGTATATTTGACCTTAATATAAATACACTCGTATGCTTGTATGTTTGTATGCTTATAGATTTGCTTAAAGTCATCACAATGTAAACGAAAAAGAGTATTAAAACATAAAAATTATTTACAACTGCCACAAAACACACTCGCCTTACACTTCAATAAAAAAAAAGAAGAATCAAACACTGTGGTTGTGTAGAGAATCACCCTCTGCCACACCCACATATACACAGACACGCACACATATTCATTCAGATCAGTTAACACATATTATTATTGCATACTTAAAGGCTGTAATAACTGGCAACAACAGCAAAATTAACCAGCCATTTGCAACTCCCCAAAATAAAACACGAAAAGTAGAATTAAATCTGAATAAAACATGTGGTCGATGTTGTTTCAGTACGAGGTTCGATATGGATGATGAGTTGGCGTGCGATTATATCATGGACTCCATTCGCATTTGTAATGCATTTTAATGTGTTCATTACGCTAATGAAATTACAAATGAAGCAAATTAGATTTTTTCCTGCATTTTAGCACTTTTATTTCCTAAATAGTGTGCATTATATCCCATATACTCTTTTAATGTGCATATTTTCCAGTTTGTTTACAAAAAACTAACGAAGACGTTATCAAAATTACTTTAAAAAAGTGGGATAATTTTTATGAAAAAATGTTTTATTTTTATGTTTTTAAACTGCATATAGATTCAACTCTAATATAACTGGATATGCAAAATTAATGTGTGCTTGAAGTTTACCATAAAACAAGTTATTTGAACACCTATATAACTCAACTCTTTATTAACAACAAAGCTTATTGTCTACGGAGAACTGGTGTTTTCAGTCAGAGATCTGCACCGGTGCACAGCAGCCATAAGTACACCGGTTGTTTGCCTAATCATTTTCACATCCGAGTATTTTAATCAATCTTAAATATTTATGCGGTGGTATTTACACCTGTTTTTCGTTTACGAAATCTTGATATATCAAAAATATATCCAATCACTTTATATATTGTGTATTTTTTTAAAGAAAAAGAAACGACCGTAAAAAAGAGTGTCGTTGTTACTAGTACTTAGTAAGAGAAACATGACATGCGGTGAGATGTTGAGCGTCGTTTGTTTGCTTGTGCTCACGAGTATCTGCTTGTAAAGCAAAGACGGAGGAGATTTTTGTATCGCATTGTGACTGAAGACGATAATCTCAAGCTCAGAAAATAAAGGGGATATTCCGAATATTCACGGTTCCAATTTCATGCTCAGTATTTAGTGAAACCAGCTAGCTCATCGTAGTATATTGTGATTGAACACAATTAGTGCGTTTGAGCTGAGCATTGAAAAACTAGTGGCCACAATACAACGAAAGACAATAATAAAACGATTTCACAGTATGACAATGCTCGACCCCTTGTTGCGAAACATAGTCATAACTAAAAAAAAACTTGTTTCGAGAAAAGCACATTTCAAATTAGTTTACATACAAGTCTTAGACATTTTTTTTTAGAAAATATCTCCTAAAAGAAACAGTAACTTTCAACAGTTTAAAAGTAACTTTCAATAAAGGAGTGAAACTTTGAAATGGGAAGTCCTACCCCACTCGTAGTATTCTGCAGAAACTGATCCCGCGGAGTTGTTTTGATCAATGGCATACGGTCTGGCTGACCAGTACATCCGGTCTTATGAAAAAGTTGGATTGATTCATGGATCGCTTCAAGAGATAAACAGTTTTTTCAACACGGGATTCAAGCGCTGGCCGAAAGATGGGAGAAAGTAGTGGCCAGCGAGGAACCATACTTTAAATCATAAATGTATAACCAGTTGTTTACAATAAAGCCTTGAATTTCGGATAAAAAGGCGGAAACAAAGTTGTACACCTATTATATCTTCTCTGGAAAAAGGTCACAGAAAAATTCAGTTAACAGCAGGGTCGGCGTAAGGATTCATTCTTGGACCTGACCTATGGAGCGTCACTTACGATGGAATATGGATAATTGAAATATCATTGGATACGTTTTCGGTGGGCTATGCAGATGTCATCCATGCAGTAATTCGAGGCAGGAATGCAGAGGATGTCAATCGCAAACGCAGGCAGGTAGGGCGACGACATAATTCGAAACGCATGGACTGCAACTTACACCCACAACACTGAACTAGTGTTCTTGCCAAAGTGTCACATTCTGTTAGAAGTCTCTAGTCCACCCATTCTTTATGTGTTTTTTTTTTTTTTTTTACATCACAGGTATGAGAAATGGGGAGACTGAGTGAGCAGAAAAGATAGAGCAACCGCTCAGATAGCGATTGAGGGACAGTTACATTGCAGTAAACCCCAGCATATAGCACTGTGTCTGTAGCGGCAGGGTAGCTCTTTGCAAGTAAGATCTCATTTGATCTGCCTATATTAGAGAGAAGAAAAATCTGGATGTGGAGTTAGTCAAATAGGTCTGACTAATCCTTAGACGTGAAATTCTACAGAGGTGGAAAAATAACACACTGACACAAGTGGAAGATGAAAAAGAGAGCTGATTTAAAATATTGAGAACTTTATTGAGAGCTTTAACCAAATATTACCCGGTCAAGGATATTTCCGCATATTCCTTCATATAATAGCGAAGTGCTACACTTTGCTATTTTGCTTATATATGGCGTGATTAGGGACCGCCCCTAGAAGGGAAGGCTTTTAATCTATATACGTTTTACCTGTAATAATGGGGGAGTAATGGAATTCAAAAATAAAAATTATAAGTCCGCCGGCACTCAAAAACGCCAGCGGCAGATTTCTTAATTTAGGCAAATGGATAAAAAGGCATATGAATGCCACTATTAAATTTTGTGTTTATTGGAAATTACGAGTGTTTATATACAGGAATAGCGGGGTACAAAATGCATTTGCGATATTCCAGAATATATACAAAAATAATAATAATTTTTACCTACAAAAATATAATTAGAATAAAATATATAATTCAATATAACAAAATAAATAATATGAACAGTGCAACAAATTTGAGTAGGAGCACTGTAACAATAAATACAAAAGTGAATAATGGGTCATGTTCTGAGAAACTCAAAACGCCGAAATTTAGCGTTTTCGATTTGAAAACGCCAAATAAATGTTCTGAGAAACGTATAACGCTAGAAGAATGGTTTTGTGATTTGAAAACGCCTAATAGTGTAATGGCATATCGCTTAATATTGGTGACTTCAACTTGCACGTGTATTGAAGTGAACTGATTGAATTTGTTTAAAATAAACTTGCAAAAGAAAATAAAATATGTATAATATAATATATAAGTCATTCTCTTTTACTTCATCTGTACTCATGGGTGGTGTAAATATTAGGGAGTCGGATGCTCTTGATGTTCGTGGAATGAAGATACAGTGTGACGTTCAATGGACAGAACACATTTTTCATGTTTCTAAAGAAGCATTCAAGTTCGTTGGGTTTTTGAATCGGTGTAAGATGTACCTCACTCCATCCGACCTCTTTACTATTTATACCATCTACATCCGGCCGAAAATGGGATACAGCCTTCATGTTTGGGCTTGTGGCTCAAAGTGTATTTTGGAGTTACTCGAACATATGCAGGAGAGGGCGAAGAAGCTTATCGGTGACAGTAAGGTATCCAACTCTATTGACTGAGTGGAGGATCGACGCAGTGTGGGGTGCGTTACTCATTTCTATCGTTACTACAATGGATTTTGCTCTGACGAGATTAGGGTTCTTGTTGCCCAAATTCGCACATTTTTACGTAGCACGTAAAAATCTCATCCATTTGGTGGTCGATTGCCCAGGCAATCGTACTACGCATTTTCAGCCGTACGATTCGTCTGTCGAACAAGGTGCCTGCAGACCTATTTCCTGCCTGTTATTACGTTGGAAAGTTCAAGTCAAATATTCACAAACACTACTCCCTCTTGCTCCCTCCTCAAAACCTATTTTCCTAGTTCTGGTACAATCCACTGCATATGTAGGGGTCCAAGATAAAAAAAAAATAAGAAGTTAAAAGAATTTTACAAATTTTCAATTAAAAAAATTAATTTTAATATTATATATTTTTTGAGCTTAAGGTCTATCTTGGTTTTTTTTTCATTCCTTTTATCGGATAACTTCTTTTTGGCCTGAAGAAGCTATCGGAAGGAGAGCGAATAAAAAGGAATTTTAAAAAACCAAGACAGACCTCAAGCTCAAAAAATATATATAATATTAAAAAGAAAAAGAGGGTCGATATTAAGAAATAAAAAAAATTAATATTAAAAAATGTTTCTATTTGTTGTCAATTTGTTCTCCTGCCACATACGAGTACTGACATGTTTACATATATAAAACACATATTGTATTTCTTCGTAAACAACTCTGAAATGCCAGTAAAACGCGCGTTCTTAGAACACCTAAAAGTGAACTAAGCGTTTTTCAAAACGCTTTGCGGTTTCAGATCGCGCGTTTTTCGGAACATGACTGAATATCTAAATAATAAAATAAGATAATAAAATAAAACATAATTATACATAAAAATTATAATTTGTTGGTTGAAATATACAAGTGTAATGAAATATAAGTGCAGTGTTAATAAAACACTCTACACACCTCAGCTGCGACGACTTCTGGGATGCGTGCGTAATGCATTTTTACCTCCTTGCCGAAAACAAAAAAATAAAATAAATAAATATATTGGGCTAATTCGATTTGGCAGTTTGTATAACATTTGCTTTCTTCCATTTATTTTGAAAAATAGCAGGATTTCAGACAGGAATTATTTATTAAGCGATTGAAGCAATACTATAAAATAAAATATGATAATTCAACTTGGTTTTGATTTATTTCTTTTAGTTAAATTTTATTTCATATTTTATATTACAGTCGTTGTTTAGCTTCGATAGTGAACGGACGTGTTTGTTTTTTTTGATCGCAAAGTAAAAAAAAAAAATATAACGGGATTAAGTAAAAACCGTAATAGGTGAACAGAGTGTTTTTGTTTAAAAGAAAAATTTTGTGACATTTTTTAAATACTGTTTTAAATTGTAAATAAAAAATAGAAACAATTAATTGCATGAGTGCACCTATCAGATGTAATTCTGAAAAAGAGCTTAGCTCCGGTAGAAAAAATCTTTGGATTTCAGAGGAAGAATCTGTGAAAAAATCACTGGAAAATTTCCTGTCTCTAAGAGATAGGAAACGCCCGCGATCGTGCTCGCCAAATATTGTTGTTACAACTGAAGACAAAACATCTTCCGGTTTAATTGTTGATGATAAGCCAAAAACCCAAGTAGGCATGGACAGGTACATAACCGTGGTTAAGAGACAGCGAAGCCCCAAATCAGCTCAAATATCATCTAAACCGAAAATTTCTAAAGATGATAATAGGACTTCGGCAACGGATAATAATAGGTTTGCTATACTGCAAACAGATGAGCCAACAATATCTAAAAAAACCTTTAAGCCGCCACCAATATATTTGCGAGAGCCTACCTCTAGTGACCTGGTAAAGCAACTTATTGCGGCAATCGGCAAAGACACGTTTAACGTAACATCGGTTAAGCACGGCGGCATAAATGAAACAAAAATCCAGGTAAACAGTGAAAATGAATACCGAAAGTTGTCTGACGTTCTAGAGAAGGAGAAGCGATCATTTTACACATATCAGCTTAAAAGTGCCAAAGGTATTCAGGTCGTTATAAAAGGTATTGACCCTTTTGTTGACACGAATGAGGTCAAAACCGGACTAGAAGACAATGGCATCAAAATTAAAAATGTGGTTAATATTAGAAACCGTGAAAAAATTCCTCAACCCATGTTTAGGGTTGAATTGGAACCTAGAGATGTTCTCCTGAAAAAGAATGAAGTGCATCCAATTTATAACCTCAAATATCTTTTGCATCGTAAGGTTACCGTTGAGGAGCCTCATAAGCGTTTAGGGCCCGTCCAATGCCTAAACTGCCAAGAATTTGGCCATACTAAGGCCTATTGCAAGTTGCCCGCAGTTTGCGTTGTGTGTGGTGAACTTCACGGTACATCACAGTGCAAAAAACCTAAGACTAACGCGAGCGTTAAAAAATGCAGTAATTGTGGAGGTAACCACACTGCAAACTACAGGGGTTGTGCTGTCTATACTCACTTCAAGAGATCAATGACAAATAGGCCATCAATTTTAAATATGCCACCCCAGCAGAAAAACACCATTTCTACAAGCAATTTTCCCCAGGTACGCCAGCCAACCAGCCATATACACGTGCAAAACCCCCAACAAATTTCTTATGCGAATGTGGTAAAATCCGATAGAACAAACTTGAATCAGGAGCCCAAGCCTCAAAACTCCGACCAAAATTTTAGCAATCTTGAGGCAACTCTGCAGACTCTTGTTCAATCTATAAATACATTTACGGTTTCCATGACGAACATGATGCAGGAAATGCTGAAAATGCAATCCACTATTTTGCAGGCAATTTTAAAAAAATGAATTGGTTGAAAATATGTTTCTGGAACGCAAACGGCATTCGCCAACAAAAAAATGAACTTGAGCACTTCCTTATGGAAAAGCAAATCGATATAATGCTGATTCCTGAAACCCATTTGACAACCAACAGTTATTTCAAAATTAATGGGTACGCATTATATGACACTAAAGATCCCCGCGGAAGATCTTGCGGAGGATCGGCAATTCTAATAAAATCCAGAATTAAGCACTATTTAATGAACGAGACACGTGAGGAGTATATCCAAGCAACTAATATATGCATTGAATATTTTCATGAAAAAATCGTTATTTCCTCGATTTACTCACCGCCCCGATTTTCAATAACAGAAAGCCAATATTCAAATTTTTTCAAATCACTTGGGCCTCGATTTTTAGCGGCTGGCGACTATAACGCTAAACACACTTTTTGGGGATCACGCTTAATTACCTCGAAAGGCCGTGTGCTTTTTGACACCGTTTCCAAAATGGGCTTAGATGTGGTTTCAAGCGGACACCCCACTTATTGGCCGACAGACCGACGAAAGATCCCAGACGTTATAGATTTTGGAGTTGCGAAAAATTTTCCTTTAGAGTGGATGCAAGTGGAGCCTTCATTAGATTTGTCATCAGATCACTCTCCCACTATAATCTCTGTTTCGTTCCCCCAAGAGATTGGCTCACCGTTGACTGTCAATAGAGTTAATTGGTTAAAGTACAAAAAATTTTTGAGCACACATTGTACTGAAAATATCGCCTTGAGAACGCCTGAGGATATTGATGTGTCAATTAACAATTTTTCTGAAAACCTCAAACTGGCCGTACAGCATGCTACCACTAGTCATTTAAGACCTAGAAATGAGAGCAATAGAACTTATTCATCTGAAATTGAGCAACTTCTGTCAGAAAAAAGAAGAGTCAGAAGAGAGTGGCAACTTCGCAGGTCGCCCCAGCTTAAAGCTAGGCTACGGGAATGCATAACTCAGCTAAGAAATCTGCTTGAAGTCCATAGAATGGCTTCCCTTAAAACATATTTGGAAAGCCTTGATGGTACCCCTCAATCTCATTATTCCTTGTGGAAAGCGACAAAAGGTTTAAAAAGACCCGTAATAGGTAAGCCACCTTTGCGAAATTCAACTGGCGACTGGGCAAGAAGCGATTCTGAAAAGGGAATGTTATATGTCGATCATTTGCGAAACGTTTTTATCACAAATGATTCAGAGAATAATACAGCGGAATTACCACCATATGTTGTTAGACCTCCTGTGTCTTTGAGATTTAATTTTCAAGACGTCGAAAACGTTATCGGTAATACAAACCCCAGGAAAGCTCCAGGCATTGATCAAATTACTGGTAAAATGCTTGAACAGTTACCTCGTGTAGCTAGAAGGGTTCTACTTTTTATTTTTAACGCCATTTTACGCCTTGAGTATTATCCTGCAGAGTGGAAGGTCTCAATGATTACTATGATACCCAAGCCAGGGAAGGATCTGACTAAGGTAGAATCATATAGACCAATAAGTCTTTTACCAACAATTTCAAAACTATTCGAAAAATTGTTAATGGCGAAGTTGAGTCCAATATTGAACAATGTGGGATGCATCCCTGATCATCAATTTGGCTTTCGGGCTAAGCATAGCACCATAGAACAAACGCACAGACTAGTCAATGTCATAAGACAAACCTTTGAGGCGAAGAAGTACTGCTCAGCTCTTTTCATTGATATTTCTCAAGCGTTTGATAAAGTGTGGCACGACGGCTTAATGCACAAAATAAAGCTAAATTTGCCTGCAAATACACACAAGCTTCTGGAAAGCTACTTATACGGGCGGAAGTTTGTTATCAGAGAAGGCGACTTTATTAGCCCAATTCAGCCAATCAAGGCAGGAGTTCCCCAAGGCAGCATACTGGGGCCTACTTTATATTTGATTTACGCCTCTGACATGCCAACGACATCTGGAATCCACACTTCTACCTTTGCAGATGACACAGCGTTTTTGAGTGTTCATGAAAACCACCATTTAGCATCACGAAATTTACAAGAATATACTTCAATATTAGAGAAATGGCTAAAACTTTGGAAAATCAAAGCTAATGAACAGAAATGTACTCATGTTACATTCACACTGTGTAGGCAAACATGTCCGCCTATCCAAATTAACAACTCACCTATTCCGCAGCACAACGAAGTCAAGTACCTTGGTATTCACCTGGACCGTAGGCTAACATGGAAGTCTCACATTGAAGCAAAGGTCACTCAGTTAAAACTAAAAGCAGCGCAGCTAAATTGGCTTATGGGCAGAAATTCGACACTGAAATTAGATTGCAAACTTTTGTTATACAACGCAATACTAAAGCCTATATGGTGCTACGGAATTCAGTTATGGGGCACCGCCTCAGCGTCAAACATTGAAAAAATCCAAAGGCGACAAAACAAAATTCTACGAACGATTACTGCAGCTCCATGGTACGTAAAAAATTCACGAATTCATAACGATCTGAGTGTTCCGCTGGTAAAAGAGGAATTTTCCAAGTACGCGACAAGGTATGTCAGTAAACTGGAACTTCATCCAAACCCTCTTGCTCGCAATATACTTAATTTTGGCGGCCACACTCGGCTTAAAAGAAGGGATACCGCTGCCACCATCAGATTGCTCAATAGGTGATTTTACCGAAATAGCTCTCGCATAATAAAACTTTTTTGTCTAGCATTGGCCGGACTTAAGAATTACATTTTTTAATTTTAAATTTAGTATTAAGATTTGAATACTTATTGTTAGTTCATTTTGAAGATTCAATAAATAAAAAAATGCTTAAAAAAAAAAAAAAAAAAAAAAAATATTTTATATTGTGTTTAAAAACCTTTTACGAACTATTTCGTAACCGCACTAGATTTGCGTTTAATTTCGTATAGATAAAAAGGAAACTATAACTGTTGGACTATTTTGATAAATAAAGGTTTTATATGTATAAAACACGCAAAACTTGTCCACTCCACAATACTGGTACATATTTATATTTATGTTTATTAAAGCACATAAATTTATATAAAAGGAATAGTTATATGCAGATTAATGTCCACTGATAAAAAGAAATTTACACAAATTATACTATTCATAAGTGTCAGGACACAAGCGTGCAGAGTATAAACAAATATATCTACATAAATTTCCGTTTGATATTCTTGCCCATTGTTAAGGATAAAACAATATGTTGTATCCTGAATTCGAACAATACATGTTTGTTTATACAAAATGGAATAGCTTATTTTGCTGCCTTTTCTTTTGTTTATTTATTTTTTATCACGCTGTTAAAATTGAGAAAAAAAAAAAGGATTATAAAGGGTGGTCCAAAACGTACGATATTAATTGCACATAAAACAAAAAGTTTTCGAAGAATTATTTTAGTATTAGTTATTATGACATAAAAAGCTATTATATGGTTCCATGGCATACCTTTATCGGATGGTCATTATTTTCCATTACTCTGAGACATAATAGAGGTGCCATGTGATTAATTTGGGTACTAATGTACAGGGTGCCTGGTAGCAGATTTATATTTTCAAACTTAAAAAAAAACGTTATAATTGACACCAAATTTTATTTTTTAAATAGTATACCGTTCAGATGTTTTCCGTCGAGTTGAACATACTATTCAAACCGGAGCTTTGTGTTCTTAGAATTTTGGGAAAACAATGTATCAATTATTTAATGGATTAAGTACACCAAACAATGGTTTTTGATGTTTCAATCGAGGTTATGGGTTCTCGGAGGCCAGTAACGGCACTTATGTTTTGTTCACGTGGCTGTTTGAATGAAAATAAGCCTCGTCGCTTAAAAAAATCCAATTTACAGTGCGAAAAAGCCCCAAAAAAATGTCCCCACAGCAAACACGCGATGCTAAGTCAAACTCCGCGACATCGTGGCTGATAAATCCGCTCAAGCGGTAATTCCAACGGCACCGACCTCCGCCCGAACCGCTTATTATTTTTCGAAATAATCGTATTGAAAATATAAATTTGCCACTAGAGACCCTGTATAAATCAAGAGCTATCGACAAATTTTTATTGCACAGAAAATTGTTGATTTAAAAGACTTATAAGAAAATTAAGTTGTCGATAAATTTCTTTATTCCAGGGTAATATATCATTAATTTTTCTATGAGAAGAAATCTAATTGTTCTATTGGTGGCTTATTTATTGAATTCGAAAGTTATCGCCCGTTTTTCTTTTCGATAACTTTTACACAAAAAATAAAGTTTCCGAAAAGGCAACGATTATGGAAAAATTTTGTTATCGTTAATCGTTCTATTAGAAACTTAAGTTATCGTTTACTTTACAACAGAAAAATAAAACTATCGACAGCTTTAACGAGGAATTCAGCTTATTTATTATTTTTGCATTAAAATATTGTGTTATCGATAGATTTTCTATATAAAAAACTTAAGCCATAGATGACTTTTCTACAAAAGATTCGAATAAACTAAAATATTTTGAAATATTTCTTATTTTTGCAGCTAAAGATCGTTTTTTTATAAAAAATTCAACAGTATTTATTTTCAATATTTCTATAACAAATTGTCGAATGAATTATGTTGTGTTGGCATCCGAAACCCTTACCAAAGGTTTAAATTGGCAGAACGGGGATCAGCATGGCCCCCGGGGTGTTCTGCTTGCAGTTCAACCCGAGCTAGTCATGGTTAAAACCTTAAACGCAGGAAGGGAGTGTTATTATTCTTGGTTGACGGGTGAGTTGGTTTAGAAGACCGCAATCTCCTCAATAAGAAGTTGCTCATATGACTAAATTGCTACCTGTGTGAGCCTAGTCAGTCCCTCGGGGGCGCTGGAGAATCATGAATAATTCACTCCGTGGAACTGGTCCATCATCAAATAAGGCCTGATGTAAATCTCTTTCACTACTCTCGCGGGAAAGAGGCTTCGTTTCATTGGTTGTGTGGTAAGTGGCATAATCCTGTTGGAGCTACATATTGTTGAGGTGATTAACCTCAATAACCGTCACAATAAATTCATTAAAATCTCGCGATAGCGAGCATTGTATTTGATCGATGTTTACAGTTCTTCTGCTACAATATCGCGAACTACAACGAGGTTATTAGGAAAACGAACTAGACGAGCATGCACAGGTGTTTCCTACAATCCTATAGACGCGGTTCGCGGAAATTTACCACAATTCTCCTGATTATGGACACATTTGACCGATTATACTAATTACAAAAATTATATGCATTTTGATTAGAACGCCACCTAATCTTCACTGGTCTTAGAGCACTGCTCAATTGTGTGCCTCTCCCCTCGATCGTTAAATTTGTCAAACACTGAAACAAAGAAATATTAAATTAAGTTCGCCAAAATACTTGAAGTTAACGTCTGAACCCCAATTTTCAATGTAACTTGGACCACCCTTTAGAATAATTGTGGAAGGGGTTTTTACAGAACTAGAGGTATATTAACATAAAAAAATTATATGTACATATTTAAAATAAATTTCAGTGAAATTTGATATGGAATTTACGAATTAAAACTCATTTCAATTTCATTTGAATATTTGTGGGCAATACCATTAGTAGTTAAGAATGCGAGTTACATACTATCGTTTGATAAAATTAATCATAACCTACAATTATACAAATTACTGGTCACAGGCTTTGCTGACCGTGTACAAAAATGCTTGAATTCTAATATGATACAAAGAACTCAATGAGTCAAATTTAGAAATATCGCCCCTAAAGTTCAGCGTTGTCAGCACATTCAAAACACCCCAAAATGGCAGGAAAAATGCCTGGTTACAAAAAAAGGAAAACAAGCGGAAAGTTTAGAAATATTCTCATTTTCACAAATAAACTCATTTTGTATAAAACAAAATGTTTACATTAGAATCATATTTTAAGCATTTTACATTAGAATCATATTTAAGCACCTGACGATTAAACTTGTCTCGACAGCATCGCCAAACACGTCTAATAGCTAAAAGTATTTGTTAAACTTGACCTGATGGATTTCAAGGATTTTTGATACTTTGTGTTTGCCGTCAAGTCATCAAACCCGTTTAATACAAATTTTTATCACAGTGTTAATTCCACTTGTGTATTCATAAGCGAACAGTTAAGAAGTTTAGGCTAGAGTGCGTGGTTTGAAAGAAACATGTTGAAGTGTGTGAAAAATGTGTGAGGCGGGCGTTTTTTTTTTTTAATTTTTTAAAAGAAGTACGTAAACAGACTTCTTATTTAGCTTTTTATATCATGCCTTTTTAGTTTAATGTTTGTTTTAATTTGCTTTCATTAGCACTTTGATTTTTAAAGTTTTTTTTTAACCTTTGCTTTCTACCTTTTCTATTAATTTACTTTAAGTAGCTCAGAACACTGCTTTTTATAATTTTATTAGTTCATTGGGCTTTCATTACGCCTTTTTATGTTTATTTCAAATTTTTTCAATTGGCCGGCAAGAACTACGCCCTCTTGGCAAGCCACAGCCCGAGTAATCGCGAACATGCCAGCACAGTCGGCAGTCTGGCAACGTACGGATAGTTTCAGCAATATCGCAACAACAAAAATGGTTGGAGTAGACTCCAGAGCACCATTTCTGGTATTTAAAACAAACTTTAGCACAAAATTCAAGGATATACAAATTTTTGTATATTTTTTCTCTAGATTAATATAGATTCTGAAGCATCTAAATTGATTTGCCCACAAAAAGGTAACCTTTTGAAAACAATGTGGGATAATTTTAAAACCAAGATAGTGAACTACTACCATGAACACAAACGAAATCAGCAATCAAATGATCTTTTGAACCAATCAAAAACAACGAAAAAAATTGGTGAGTAACTATTATGAGCTTTTTGTTAAATTAATAAAATAACACTAATTAATTTTTTTTCAAGATTGTCAAGACTATATGTTTTAAGATTTAGTGCAGATGGGACAGGGTCGCTTTTAACGCTCGTAAGACCCAATGCTGTTTATAAACGCGCAAACAAACGACCGCAAGTGCTGCTTCATCTGTACTCATAAATGAAATAAGTATTGACGAATCGGGTGCTCTTGATGTTTTTGGAATGAAGATATAGTGTGATGTTCGCTGGACTGACCACATTTTTCATGTCTCTAAAGAAGCATTCAAGTGCCTCGGGGTTTTTAACTGATGTAACATGTACTTCACTCCATCTGATCTCTTTACTACTTATACCACCTACATCCGACCGAAAACGGAATACAGCTCTTATGTTTGGGCCGGTGCCTAAAAGTTTATTTTGGGATTACCCGACCATGTGCAGGAGAGGGCGAAGAAGCTTATCGGTGACAGTAGGGTATCCAACTCTATTGACCCACTGGAGCATCGATGCAATGTTAGGTGCGTTACTCTGTTCTATCGTTACTACAATGGAGTTTATTCTGACGATATTAGGGATCTTGTCCCGAAACTCACACATTTTTTCGTAACACACGGTTATCGTTCAGGGCTCATCGGGTCGATTTCCCGGGAATTCCTACAACGCATTACAGAGAGAATTCGTTTTCAGCCGTACGCTTTGACTGTGGAATAAGTTGCCTGTAGACGTATTTCCCGTCTGTTATAACTTTGGAAAGTTCAAGTCTCCCTCCTCACAACCTATTTGCCCAAGTTAAAAAAAAAATACAAAAAAGAAAGACACCATTAAAGATGCTAATGAAAGCTTCGTATTACAATTAACAACAATTAGCGATTACTCAAGACGAATAAAAGAACTTATCGGTAATTACTATTATAATAAGTTGAATGTACAGTCGTTTATAATTGTGGTAGGAGACTGCGTGGACGATCTTAAAACCTTTTATATTTACTTTTACGAAACTTTCTACAAACTAAATTCTTTTATTGAAAGTTTGGAAATATGCTTTAAAATTTTCATGTGTTTAATCTTAAATTTCCCAAGACTAAAGAATTATTAATGAGTTATAAGGAAGTTATCTCATAAATATAAAATAAAATTAAATTTATATATGTTTGATTATAAAAAATTAATTAAAAACTATTAAAATAATCTGTTTCATTTAAAGTTCATAGTGAACACTTTTAAATTTCATTTGAAAGTGTATAAAATAAAATAAAAAATAACGCTTTCTTTGAGATTGAATGTATTAACTTTATTTTAAATACAAACATGCGGAAATTGGGTTAAAAATGTGAACTTTAAAATCAAAAGTGTTTAAATTGTATTCGAGAATGGGCTTTTTTTAATAATTCAATTATTTATTGTATCTTCTAAAAGAACTACCAATAAGTATGCAAATCTTAAAACTAAAAATTCATTAATTAATATTGAAAAATTTTATTTACTTAGGTCCAGCCAATGCTAGACGAAAAGTTGTTTCTTGTGTGCATTTTGTTGGTAAATCACCTTTCCAACGCTCTGATGGTTGCAAGGGTGTCCTTCCTTCTCAGTCGAGTGCGGCCACCAAAGTTAAGAATGCTACGTGCGAGAGGATTCGGGTGAGACTCCAGTCTGTTAATGTACCTTATCGCGTGTTTTGAAAATTCATCTTTCACTAAGGGTACACCTAGATCTTTGTGAATTCGAGAGTTTTTAACATACCATGGAGCTGCAGTAATTATACGGAGAATTTTATTCTGGCGCTTTTGAATTTTCTCAATGTTAGATGCAGAGGCAGTACCCCACAATTGAATTCCATAACTCCATATTGGCTTTAGGATTGCGTTATACAACAATAGTTTGCAATCTAACTTCAATATAGAATTTCTGCCGATGAGCCAATTTAGTTGCACCGCTTTTAATTTCATCTGGGTGACTTTAGCGTCAATGTGAGACTTCCACGTGAGCCTACGGTCGAGATGAATACCAAGGTATTTGACTTCACTGTGCTGCGGAACAATGTAGTTGTTGATTTTAATAGCCGAACAAGTTTTTCTACGTAGTGTGAATGTAACATGGGTACATTTTTGTTCATTTACTTTGATTTTCCAATTTAAGAATATGTTCTTGCAAATGTTGTGATGCTAATTTATAGTCTTCATGGACACTGATGAATGCTGTATCATCTGCAAAAGTTGAAGTGTGAATTTTGCAGCTCGTTGGCATGTCTGAAGCATAAATCAAATATAAAGTTGGACCCAATATGCTACCCTGAGGAACTCCAGCTTCGATTGGCTGAGCCAAACTTTTGAAATCACCTTCCTTAACGACGAATTTCCGGTCATATAAGTAGCTCTCTAACAGCTTGTGCGTGTTTGCAGGCAAGTTTAGTTTTATTTTATGACTTTAGCCTGCGTGCCACACATTGTAAAAAGCTTTGGAAACGTCGATGAATAGAGCTGAGCAATATTTTTTATCTTCGAACACGTTTCTGATAACATTCACCAACCTGTGTGTCTGTTCTATGGTGCTATGTTTAGCCCTAAAACCGAATTGATGGTTAGGAATACATCCTACTTGATTCAAGATTGGGGTCAACCTCGTTATTAGCAATTTCTCGAACAGTTTTGAAATTGTTGGCAATAGACTCAACTTTTGTAGGATTATATCCTGGTTTGAGTGCGCATATTAAAATGTAAAGTTTTCACTTTACTATTCAAAGTAATAAATAATTTACTAATTTATTGAATTTTTGTAAATGACGTATCACGAACTGGTCATGACCCGAGTTCAAATCCGAGTGGGTGCTGATGAGTAGTGTAGCGACTACGAAACAGCTAGTTGTTCCCCAGCTAAAGATTTGATTATTATTTTTCTTGTCTCCTCCAATCAAAAATTACACTGGTTTACAGCCAAAAAATACCAAGAACACCACATGCCTAGATAAGTTAATTGGGACCTCCTAAACACGAAAAACGCTATAGCTTTTTCCCCTAAGTACCGTTTTTTAGATAATGGTCCCACTCAAACCCTTGTGGAGCCCAACTAAAAAGTCCGATCCAGATAAATGGCATATCGCGGGAAAAGAAATTGAACGCCTGTTCCGTCGATATAATGCGAATTTCTATCTGATGTGTTATGATACCTCAAAGTTCAAAATTTGCCTATTTTTTACGTTTGTTTCAAAAGTTTTCATTTTAATTTTTTTTTTCTACGTTGTAGTAAAGATCTGAAATGTTTTATTTCTTTACCAAATAGTTTAATTATTAACATTTTAAGCGTAATTTGAAAACAAACAGATGAAAAATAAAGTTTTTATTAAGGATTTTGTGAAACGACAGTATTTTCATTTTCATTGGTCACGTACTACGTATATTCAGTGTAAATTTAAAAAAATTTAAATCCTTCTTAAGAAAAAACTTAAGCAAAGAAAAACTTGAACTAAAACCCGATCTACATATGTGCAAACCAAAAATTTAATTTAAGAAGTTGTAATGAGATAAATATGGTAATCTGTTAATGAGACAAATCTGGCAACGTTGTAGTATAAGTATACGAAATAAAACTGAAACTAAAGAATCTAACAATAAAGAACAGTCAGTCGATCACTGAACATTGGATAAAACAGACGTGGTATTTTACATATTTATGGTTAGTGGTTACAAAGTAAATAACTTACATTTTAAGATGTAAACTTTAAATTGAAATATTTTTCAATACGGCTGGTGTTCATATATGAAAATTTTTAATTTTAAAGTCCATTGTATTGGATTGGACTGTTTCTTTTCTGAGTGTAGAATATGTATTTTTACTGAATATAATAAAAAAAATAATTTTTCTAAAACTCCGAATGTTTTGTTAATAAATATTGAATAACCAATCAAGCTAACTTTATACTAGTATTTAATCGATACACACAAACTCTTATTATCATGTTAGTGTGTGTGTGTATTTTTATTTGGACAAAAGAAGATACATTTATATTAAAAATATATACATACATATTTCTTTAGCCTTAAGAAAACATCCCAGAATACAAAACAAACAAATGTGAGATAAGAAATAAAGCAATTAAATTGCTACAATTTTGTATTTTCATTTCTGTTTTATCTGTGTTTTGGGTAAAACACAAATCAATAAAAGAAAATGGCTTTCAGGTATTCGTATCATTAAAACTGTTTCTTTTCTGTACAAATAAAAACTGCTCAATTCCGTTTTAAGCAGCTTAAGAGACATGATTATTGGATGGCAATTTTATGTTTTTAATATCCTAGTTAATTCATAAAGTTTTCATTTTTATTTGTAGCAATATTGTTCGCATAGAAATATTTAATAGAATACTTATGATTATGGTTATCTTAAAGAAGCTAAAATTTTTGGCAACAAATATCCGTAGTCGTTGTGGGGCTGCTCGAAGCGAGTAAATATTTTAACACAACTAAATTAAGTTAGTGTTTCAGCTAACAATTTCGTTAAGAATATTAAAATTCTATCACAGACAAGGACATTCTTAGACATCATATTTTGTTAAAAAATAAATTGTTTTTTTGCAGTCTTTCCTTCAAAGAATTATTTCTATGAACTTAATAATATTTATGTTTTTACGAAATGTGCTTCTAACATGTTCACTGGTATGCTCTGATAAAATTCTATATGCTGTTCATAAAATACAGACTTAAAAAGACTTGTCTTAAAAAAAATTTATGAAAATCAGTCAAAAAATTGAGTAAGATTCATACAAATTTTCCAGACGAGTTACTCGTCTGTGTTCTATGAACAGCACATAGGTAAATAAGATTGAGCTATTATGTTCGCTAGCGTTGCCCTCTGATACGAAAATGTCAATTTGGTTTTTTATGTCCATGACTTTCTCTATGACCCTTTTTTCAATTATTTTTTTCGTTATTTTAAATTTTTTCAAGAAGTATTTTTTTTTTCATCGGTAACTGTCTTTTTTTATGCTTGGACTAGTACTCAGGAGATAACCCCCACATATGCAGTGCATTGTACCAGAACAAGGAAAATAGGTTGTGAGGAAGGGGAACGAGGGAGTAGTGTTTGTAAACATTTGACTTGAAGTTTTCAACGTTATAACAGATAGGAAACACGCCTGTAGGTAACTAATTCTATATGCGAAGAGTGCGGCCGAAAAACGAATTCTCTCTGTAATGCGTTTTATGATTCCCCGGGAAATCGACCACAAATGGATGAGCTCTGTACGATAAACGTGTGTTTCGTATAAATGTGCAAGTTTCGGGAACAAGATCCCTAATCTCGTCAGAGCAAAATCCATTGTAGTAACGATAGAACAGAGTAACGCACCCCACACTGCATCGATGCTCCAGTGAATCAATAGAGTTGGATACGCTACTGTTACCGATAAGCTTCTTCGCCCTGTCCTGCACACGGTCGAGTAACCCCAAAATAGACTTTGAGGCACCGGCCCAAACATGAGAGTTGCATTCCATTTTCGATCGGATGTAGGTGGTATAAATAGTAAGGAGATCAGATGGAGGGAAGTACATCTTACACCGTTTCAAAAACCCAAGGCACTTGAATGCTTCTTTAGAGACATGAAAAATGTGTTCAATGCAGCGAACATCACACTCCATCTTCATTCCAAGAACATCAAGAGCACCCGATTCCTCAATACTTATACCATCCAAGTGTACAGATGAAGCAGCACTTGCGGTCGTTTGCTTATGTGTTAATAAACAAGACTGGGTCTTACGAGCGTTAAAGGCGGCCATGTTTTTACGACCCGATTCGGAGATTAATAGGATGTCACTATACAGTGAGTCATTCACATTCAGCCTCTTGGTAGCAACTTCAAATGGGCTAGGTCTATAACTGAAAGAGTAAGAATGGCAAATGCTGCTGTCGTCCGCGAAAGAGTAGATAGGGTTGGAAGTTTGATATAGAAGTTCATTAAGGAATATGAGAAATAGGGTAGGAGAAAGAACGGAGCCTTGCGGCACCCCTGAATTAATCTTGAACTAGTTTGATGAGACCCCATCTACTTATAACAATTCGTATAGTGCGTTCTCTGAGAAAGCTCGATATAAACCGAGAGAAGTCATCACCGGCACCAAAAGCAGTAAGTTTTGACAGTAGTGCACCATGCCACACTCTGTCAAATGCTTTGAAAATATCCAGAGCCACCACCTTACTTTCACCGAAATGATGGATGAGTGGCATCATTTCTCCGAAATATATGCCAAGTATTGTTCCTTTTAAGGTAATACCCCTCAAATATAATACATTTATACCAGCATTTTTTCCAATCTTCGAAACACTTTTGAAATGCGCTTTTTGGTATCGCCAACAGCTCATTATTCGATTTTTCTTTTATCTCTTCAATCGTAGCAAAACGCGTTCCTCTTATCGGTGTCGATCGGGAAGAGGGAAAATTCAGCGGGGGCCAAGTCCGGTGAATACGGGGGTTAAGGCAAGATAACGGTTTTGTTTTTGGTCAAAAAATCACGCACAACCATCGATATGTGAGCTGGTTCGTTATCATGGTGCAAAAACCATGATTGTTTTTTCCACAATTCTGTGCATTGATTGCTTCGCGCAAACGGCGCATACTTCAAGGTAGTGTTCCTTATTGACCGTACGACCTTGTGGCAAGAATTCATTATGCACCACGCCGTTGCAGTCAAAGAAAGCAGTGATCAAAACCTTCACATTTGAGCAAACTTCACGTGCTTTTTTTGGTCTAGGCTTCTGGACGCATCCATTCCATTGGGATGATTGCTCTTCAGTTTCAATGTCATAGCCATACACCCATGCTTCGTCACCAGTTATGACCTTTGAAGGAAATCTGGATCGTCGTTGACATTTTGGGCTGAGGACTGGAAAAATCTCTGTATTACAATTAACTTTGTTCCCGAAAATAACGCAGAACCTCTTAGCAGACGCTTCAAATCAATTATGCAGTTGGTTAAACTATGTGAGTATAAAAACTTAGTCTCAGATACAAGCAACTCCCAGTTTCACGACTTATATTCTAAATTAAATTATTCTTTGCTACAAATAAAAACTTATACATTCTCGTCGCTTGCACTAAGCTTAATCATCAGAGCAAGAGGAGGGCTTTTGGATACAAACGCCTTACAAAGGAAATACAGTTGGAAATTGTACGTTATGCAACTTAGATGAAATTGAAAACTTATTTCACTTCATTGGTATTTGTCCTGTTTTTAAATCACTCAGACTTAAATTTTTCAACAAAACGCAGTTAAATATTTGAGAAGTTGTAAAAATCCTCAACGGCGAGACCAGTAATTTTGGCTGCCTTGTTAACTATTTGGAAAATATAGAAAATTTATTTTAAGTTAATTTGAGTAAATCTCCTAAATTTTTTCTTTTTAATATGATTAAAACAGCTTTTATTTTGCCAATCTGGCTTACAACTTATGCTAAATATACATCATGGCGTAATATTTATACATTTACTGTTAATATATTTGTAAATGAATATATTGAATAAATAAATAAGTTGTGGCGATTCTGTAAGAAAATTTATGCAATAGTTGCACAATTTATCACATCCAGGGATAAGAGGTACGAGAAAGGTGGTAATGCCGCGTTACGTGTGGCCTGGCGTGGCCAAAGATGTTGGAAATTTTGTGCGAGGTTGTTTACAACGCCAAAAAATTAAAATCGGTAAATATACGTCCACACCGTTAACTCCATATTAAAAATAGACCATCGTTTTCAACATGTAAATATTGAGATTATTGGTCCACTTCCGACATCATCTGGCAATCGTTATTGCCTCACTTGTATAGATCGCTTTCTTAGATGGCCAACAGCAATTCCAATACCAGATATTTCGGCTCATACTGTAGCAACGGCTTTTATAAATGGATGGGTTGCGGCTTATGGCGTCCCAGAAAAAATAACTTCAAACTTAGGAAGACAATTCGAATCGAATCTTTTTTAAGAGTCGACAAAAACCATAAGTATATGCCATTTACTTTGAGAACCCCTGAGGATGTTGATATATCAATTAAAGATTTTTCTGAAGACCTTAAACTGGCCGTGCAACATGCTACCACTACCCATACTAGGTTCAGAAATGAGAACAATAGAACTTATTCGTCTGAAATTGAACAACTTTTGTCAGAAAAAAGAAGAGTTAGAAGAGAATGGCAACTTCGCAGGTCTCCCCAGCTTAAAAGCAGGCTACGGGAGTGCATAACTCAGTTAAGAAATGTGCTTGAAATCCAAAGAATGGCTTCCCTTAAAAATTATCTAGAAGGTCTTGATGGTAGCCCGCAAAGTGACTATTCTCTATGGAAAGCGACAAAAGGTCTGAAAAGACCCGTAATAGGTAAGCCACCTTTGCGAACTTCATCTGGCGACTGGGCAAGAAGTGATTCTGAAAAAGGGATGGTGTATGTTAATCATTTGAAAAACGTTTTTACTGCAAATGATACAGTGGATGATGTTGCTGAATTTCCGCCATATGCTGTTAGACCGCCTGTGTCTTTGAGACTTAGTTTTCAAGATGTCGAAAACGTTATAAATAAAGTAAACTCAAAAAAAGCTCCAGGTTTTGACAAAATTACTGGCAAAATGCTAGTACAGTGACCTCGTGTTGCTAGAAGAATTCTTCTTTTCATTTTTAACGCTATTTTGCGCCTAGAATACTATCCTGCAGAGTGGAAGGTGTCTATGGTTACTATGATACCCAAGCCAGGGAAGGGTCCCACTAAAGTAGAGTCATATAGACCAATAAGTCTACTGCCAACAATTTCAAAACTTTTCGAAAAATTGTTAATGGCGAAGTTGACTCCAATATTGAGTGATGTAGGATGTATCCCGGATCATCAATTTGGTTTTCGGGCTAAACATAGCACTATAGAACAAACGCATAGACTAGTTAATGTTATAAGAAAGACTTTTGAGGACAAAAAGTATTGCTCAGCTCTATTCATTGATGTTTCCCAAGCTTTTGATAAAGTGTGGCACGAGGGATTAATGCACAAAATAAAGATGAACTTGTCTTCAAACTCTCACAAGCTTCTGGAAAGCTATTTATGCGGCCGGAAGTTTGTTATCAGAGAAGGCGACTTTATAAGCCCAACTCAGCCAATCGAGGCAGGAGTTCCCCAAGGTAGCATTCTGGGACCCACTTTATATTTAATTTACACTTCTGACATGCCAACCAGATGTGGTATTCACACTTCAACTTTTGCAGATGACACAGCATTCTGCAGCGTACCTGAAAACCATCAAGTAGCTTCGCGAAATTTGCAGGAGTATATTTCAATATTAGAGATGTGGTTAAAACTTTGGAAAATTAAAGTTAATGAACAAAAGTGTACTCACGTTACATTCACACTGCGTAGACAAACATGTTCAGCTATCCAAATTAACAATTCACCTATTACGCAACAAAATGAAGTCAAACTGGATTGTAAACTTTTTTTATATAACACAATACTAAAGCCTATATGTCGCTACGGAATTCAATTATGGAGAACCGCCTCAACATCTAACATTGAAAAAATTTAAAGACGACATAGCCAAAGACTATAAATATATACATATGTCTTTGACAAACCCAAATTCTTCGAACGATTACTACAGCTCCATGGTACGTAATAAACTCACGAATTCAGAAGGATCTGTGTGTTCCACTGGTATAAGAAGAATTCTCTAAGTTTGCGACAAGATATATCAGTAAACTGGAACTTCAGCCAAAACCCCGTTGCAAGAAACATACTTAATTTTGACGGCCACTCTCGGTTGAGAAGGAGGGATACCCTTGCCATCATCAAAACGTTAAATAGGTGATTCCACTTAAATAACTTTTTATATTTAGTATTAAGATTTGAATACTTATATTATGTAATTAAATATTATAATTGTATGAAAAAAAATTACACGAAATTACCTTGAATAAAGCTAATATTATGCAATAAACCGAATATTGTCCCAATCGTAAATGCACATCTGAACTCACTATTAGGCAAAAGAAGATATAAAAATATACTTAGTTCCTAAAAGGATGTTCTTAAATATTTTTTGACTAACAAAAATCACTACATTTATTACAAAAGCTGCCTTTATGCAAAAAATTCTTTTCATATTCAAAGATTTTTAAAACCAAATGTAATCATAACGGAATAGAAAAAAATTCTGAAACAAATTTTACCTTCCAAAACTTCGGCGTGCAAGTGTATAATTAAAATTTAAACACGTTTGCGGATATAAAGAATCAATTTTATTAAGAGTATATTAACGAAAGAAGCCCTGTAGGGAATGTTTTGCATAAATTAAATTTGTTTTGCTTTCGATGGCTGCTATGGCCGCTATGGCCAAACTCTTGTTTTTTAAATTCAAAACAACTTTTGTTCCAAACTTCAATGAACAAATTGTTAGAGAATAAAAAAAACAAAAAAAAAAGTTAAAAAACTTTTAATCCAAATAAACTTAACTTGAATTTTTAATAAACACGCCATTTTATCATTTAAACCCATTTCATAAAGTAGTCAACAATTAAGTCTGCCAACGTTGGTTGCAAAAGGTTGAGATTTACGTCCCTCAAAGGCTTCTTTCCGTTCATACAAACTCAATAACGAAAACTTTAAATTACAAATTAAACATGTCTCTGCACTACCATCAGCTCACAGTGGTAAGAATACTTTTTTCTCTATGACTATATTGAAATTTGTCAACGCAAAAATTTCTAGAGAAAGGGAACGAAATTTAAAGCTAAAAACTTTAAACTTTTAATTCAATTCCACTGGAAAAAAAATATAACAACTGTACTTTGGCACAAAATTTCATCGTTTTAATAAATTGTCTGATGACAAATCTTTTAAGAAGTTTAAAGCTTTAAGAAGAAGCTTGATAAATATGACAACTTTTTCTTCCTCCTTTTTTTCGCCTGTTCGACCCTCCCAACGAATGAACAAATCTCATCTACCACTCCCTCCAGCAGCAGCACAATCTTGTTTAAGCAACATCCTTCCCCGCACATTTTTACTTTGTTGTTGTTTGGGGCTGGGGCATGGACATTATAGCTGTTTGTGTTTGATACAATGTGGCTAAAACGTTAAATGTTTGGATTGTAAAAAATCACGGGATACATATTTCGTGAAAAGAACTAAAGCACACGCTCATATGCAGACATACATATATTATATGTGTTTGTGTGTATGTTGGAAGCAAAACCAAACATCCCAGCTAGCATTTTCAATTATAGACAACTCTATTGGGAATCTTATGACGAATGTTTTGGATCGTCTACGAGCGCATGTTTTAATCGCAGACGATCCTTCGCACGGGAGTAACTGTTACAAAAGATGGTTCTTCTATGAGACTGTTAGGCAACTCATCACAATGCGCTTATGTTAATCGTAGAGGAATCGTCTGGGACTCGTGTAAATATTATCTAACAACCCCTGAAAAACTCGGTATGATTCACATCGAGATTCTCAAAAGGCTCATTAAACGGAACATTGATGATTCGTATAATACTCTTTAGACTTTTCATTTTAGACTTTATACACATTAAAAAATATTTGGCTAGTTCAAAAAATGTTGCATGAGTTTCATATCATAAATCAAGCGCAATATAAATCATTATTAAAACATGAAAAAGATTGTTGGTATAAAAATTTATGGCCTTATTCATAAAAAATATTGTATGTTTATTAAACTGTTATTTGACAAATATCTATGGAAAATATGTCAAATAAGTGTTTAATAAACATACAATATTTTTTATGAATACGGCCGTTATTGTTTAAGATAGATTTATCAGCAAAGCTTACTTGTAACTCATGCAAGATTTTGTCAAATGGCTAACTAATATTTAGTTACGGAATTTTTATTCTATCAAAAAAATTATTAACATGAAAATGATGTAAATATATATGTACAATATAAGATGTAAAAAAAATATATTAATTTCAAAACGACTTTTCCTTTTCGTCTTTCAATTATGTCCTTTGCGTGAACAAAATGTTGCCGCAATGTCCTGTTACTGATGGCGTTATCAATTCTTGGACACTTCGAAAGATCTACAAAGATAAGGAATTATTAAAGTGAATTCCTTTTTGTAAAAAAATATAAGCATACTTCTTCTTCGTTGATGACAAATTTGTTCCCTTTTGAAAGACAAATACGAACGGTAGCATTTTAATGGCGTTTTGTAATAGATTTGAAATTTGTCGTATTCACTGACGTTTTTCGCCAATCACGGCACCATTTTTCAAAAGCACCCTCCTTTCGCCATAAAAACGCCAAACACAATATAGATGATTGTTCTTTATCAGCTTCTTGAAAACCTGCTTTTCCTTCTGCACTACCGCTGGTTTATTCTACTGTCGGTTTTTGCCACTAAAAATTTTAACTTTATAAAACTGCTTACAAATCTCGACGCTGCACGCTTGCTTGTCGTTCCAATTGCTTGCAGTGACAACATTATTATTTTTTTTTAAATTAAATAAAAGAATCACTAGCAAATTTTTGAAGATTAATTTTTACGCTTTTTTAGCTTTTCCTCGTTTTTCCTAGCACAATTCAAATACGAGTATTTTCAATTTATTTTCTATATTCACTTTAGCTTATAACAAACGAAAAATTTACCGCCTGCCCGCTTTAAACTCTAATCTTAAATAAAAAGTTAATGAAAACCGGAAAATAAACTATAATACGCTGTTTTTTCTTTTATCTTTTTATAATTGTGTCTAAATAAAAATAATAAATTTTTAGACATCATCCTTTAAACATTTTTGTTTTAGTACTCTTCAGATAATCATTCCAAGTTTCGTATGTTAAACATACCAAGACTAAAAGACGATTGTTTAAATAAATATAAACAAAGCAAATGTTTTTGTTATTGTTGCTCGTCATATAATCGTCGGAAGATTCTTTTGGGGATTGTATATTAAACACAATTGTCTATCAAACAACGAATGCTAGCTGGGATGTTTGCTTGTGTGTAAATATGAATGTATATATGTGTTTAAAAATATACTTATCTATATGTGTATGACTGCGTGTGATAGATGATTTTTTTTTTACGAGTACTACGAGTACATACACATACATACATATTTCGCAGTTGTGTTTACGTTTCCGGTTTCGTGCTCTGCCCAACCAATAGCGGATATACTTGATCTTTGTAAAAATGTGTTGACATTTCGTTAAGTTCTTAAATGAATTTGGTGTGTGTCAAAGGCGTAAAGTAAATGAAGTTTGGCAAGATTTACGACACACAGGTAACAGTGGTTGATCCCCGCTGGGTGCGTTTGACAGAGTATTTGTAAAAGCTAGTTTCTTTAATGGAATTCTAAATACCATATTTTTATTGCCACGGTTCTTTTTAAAATGAAATTTCAAAATTTAAAGAGTAACTATGAAAATATTTCATAGTTGCATATTTTCAAGCAATGCAAAACTAGACGATGCTACTTGTCTTCAGGATGATTTAAACAACTTCCTCGAATGGTGTTCCATAAACCTTATGGAATTAAATCTAAATAAATGTAAGCTTATGACTTTTACAAGACATTCACCATCTTCGACCAAATATTTTATTAATTGTACTGAGCTAATAGCTGTTGACTCAAGTGTTGATCTTGGGATTCGTTTCGACAAGAAACGTACTGCCTGTTTTTGGAAGACGTTCAAAGCAAACAAGAATCGCATTGCAGCTTGATAAATTTGTAACAATTTGGGTTTACTGGACACGGTTCGGTTTTATCGACTTACTTACAAAAGCACTTACGTTGTATTAATTAGTGTTACCTACAATTTAATATTTGCTTACTTTTATTCATATAAATTATTTATTGTATTCATTACATATGGTAACCCCGTCAATATATAATATAATAATAAATATAAAAAATCAATATAAAAAATGGAAATAGGAGAAAGGAAAACAAAAAACAATAAATTTCTAAAATTTTTAACGGCAATATATTTTTTTTTTTAACAAAAATTAAACATTTTTTAAAACATTCTAGATATAAACGTATGAAAAATAGAAAATAAAAAATTGTGTATTTGAAAAAAATTTGGGGTATTAAATAGCTCTGTAATAAATTGCATTGTTTTTTATCCGGCGATTGGTTGTGGTCATTCGTGCATGTGTGACACTTGTATCGGCACAAATCGTCACACAAAAACCAAAAAAAATGCAAATCATATCACGTAAGTAGCAATAATATATGACATTCGCGTTTAAAAAACGCAAATATGCAAAACGTTAACGTTTTAATGTGAAGTACAGAAGAATGGCCTCCTGAAAACAGGCTGTTAATTTCAATTTACACGTCACATTCGCTATGAGTAAGGCGAATAGTGTTTCATGTTTCATAAAACGATGAGCTAAAGAATTTAATTATATCTATGTGAGGAAGCCTCTATTCACATCTTTAGTAAGACCCATTCTTGAATATGGTGCTGTAATTTGGGACCGCAGTACCACTCAAAGAAGACTGCTCGTATTAAAACGATTAATATAAATTTTATAGGGATGAAACGATACAAGTAAATACTCGATACTCTCTTTGGATACCAAATAATTTTGATATCTATGCTTTACAATCGAGAACCAAGTAAGTATGGATCAAAAATACTCGTTTCGGTCAGAAATAGTCATTTCTTATTGACCATAATTTTATTTTGACCATATTTTTGACCATAAAATTATTTTGCCATAATTTTATTTTTAATATTTTTAATATGATGCTATTATTTTTTCCAGGTCAAAATCCGGCTTTCGCCAAGATTTATTTTTTTAATTATAACAATAAATACCGTGACCAATAACTTTTGATCAAATAAGACAGGAAAAAATAATTGTATACATCAAGCTGGGGGACAACTAGCTTTTCGTAGTCACTACACTAATCATTAGAATAAGATTCGAAGTCAATATCATGTACGAGTAAACATGATGAAATTTAATACGGCTGCTTAACCAACTCAGCCATAAAGCTCTTATTTATTTTTTCGTCTATCTTTGTGGCATATTGATGACATGTGCAATTTTGTTTTTGATTACTTTGTTTGGGACTATAATTTTGGTTTACACCCATGTAGAACCAAACTGACTTAAGAATTGAAAGCGATAGAACATTTCATGCTCCCCGATTGGTCTCTGGAGAAGATGCGCCAATATGATGAATTTCATCGAAACATCATCTTCCATTACGAAGCTATTTTTGCCTCAATGGCTTCGCCAATAAGCCAAATCTGCGCTATTGGTCTGGAGAGAATCTATATGCGCTTCATTAATCACCACTTCATCCACACAAAATAACTGTTTGGTGAGGCTTGCGAACCGGTGGCGCCATTGGACCATATTTTTTCGTCGACAGTAATGATTGTTACGTTACGTTAAATGGCAACAGTTAACGCACCGTGATTTGGCCCAAATTGAAAACTTGGACGGCACGTGGCTTCAACAGGCCCCACTGTACATGTTAAAAAAAATGTCAAGTCCTTATTGAAAAACTTGATATATGCATGCATATAGAGCTCTTCTTAACTGCCCCTCTCGGCGGGAATTACAACAAAAACAACGTTGTCAGCAATTCCGCAGAAGGAAACAATTGACTGCAAACAAGAACACCACGCCAAGAATAGCACAAAGCACAGAAACTGGACTCTATGCTCTTCACGGTTGCCTACACAAAGACTGCAACCACCACCGCAGTCAACCCCGCTGATCTGGGACGCACACGGTCCCGCGCGAACCGGTGGTTCAACAAACGACGGTTCCGAAAATGGCAACAACTTTCTTCCAAAATAATATCTATTTTGCCTGTATGCTCTTCAGATTTGAGTTCAATAGAAAACTTCTGGGAAATTTCAACCAACCTGATTTATATAAAAAATAACAAACAATTTGAATCTCTAAATGGGACCAGTACTCAGATAGAGACGATTAAACACATTTCGACCAGCGAACCTGTACTTGCTCTATATAACAGAAATGCTGAGGCGGAAGTGCACACTGATGCCTCGAAAAACGGGTTTGGTGCGACTATTTTGCAAAAACGTGAAAACAATTTCCATCCAATTGTGCACTGGAGTAAAAAAACAACACTTCAAGAAAGTAGCTTGCACAGTTATATATTAGAAATAAAAGCAGCGTACTTAGTGTTTAAAAAATTTCGCCATTTGTTATTAGGCATCAAATTTACGTTGGTGATGGATTGTGACGCTTTCAAGCGAACAGTTGAGAAACCAGACGTACCTCGTGATGTAGATTATGTATCTACAGGACTTTTCGTATACTGTCGTACATAAACCGTCAAATCGAATGCAGCATGCAGATATTTAAACAATACACACAGAGTTAGCAGCAAGGTTACGCAAACTGCAACAAAATGATGTGTACGTTAAAGTGACAACAGCACTTCAACTGGGTAGCTATGATGATTATTGGGGTTCACGTTTAATTTCTCCGAAAGGAAAATTTTTTAGTTATTAAGATTTAAATAATTGTTGTTAGTTCTTCTTGAAGATTCAACAAATAAATAAAAATTGATAATAAAAAAAAATAAAAATAAATTAAAAGGTGGCCTTGTTTATAAATATGTTGAAGGCAATGATCTTTTGCTTGTGCCAAAGTCAATGGAAAGCGAAATTATACGCAACGCACACGAACTAGGACATTTTGCAGCTGAAAGCCCCATTCATGTGATCAAACAATAGTATTATATCTCTCATTTTCAGAAAAAAGTTGAACAATGTATTAACAATTGCATTAAGTGTATAATATATAATAAAAAGCTGCGTAACAAACGGGTACCTACAACCAATTGATAAGGGAGATACGCCACTATGTACAGTACATATTGACCATCTAGGGCCGTTAGATATCACTGCTAAGCGATATAAGTATATCTTTGCAATGATCGATGGTTTTTGCAAGTTTGTGTGACTGTTTCCTACCAAAACTACGAATACCGAGAAGGTAATAAAGAATTTGAAGGTGTGGTCGAAGACTTTTGGCTTCCCCTGTAGAATAATTAGTGACAGGGGTTCTGGGTTCATGTCAATTGCATTTGGTGATTTTTGTCGAGAAGCAAATGTTGAACCCGTAGTGACAACAACCGCGTTCTGCGCGGAAACGGACAAGTTGAACGACTTAATCGCACGATTTTGTCTATTATTAGCAAGGTTTCATCAAATGAGTCGTCTAAGTGGTTCAAGTACGTGGGCCAAGTACAACAAACAATTAATACTTGCGTTTATAGTATGGCAAAATCAACACCATCCGAAGTTTTATTTGGCAAAAAAAAAAATGAAAACGAAAATAGACCACAAGCTACTTGAGACGTTACAAGAAGAAATAGTAAACCGCTTTGATGAGAACAGACGCTAAACTCCAAATTGCAAAGGAGCAAGAGCGCAAAAAAAATAATTTTAATATAAAGTGTAAAAATTTAATCCCTTATAAAGTTTGCGACCTTACCATTAAGAGAACACAATTTGTAACTGGGAAAAAACTAGCGAGTGAGTATTTGGGTCCATGTGAGGTGACTAAAGTAAAACGTAACGAACGCTATGATGTGAAAAAGGCAGTAGATTTTGAAGGTCTGAAGACAACATCCACAAGTCGTGATTTTATAAAACTTTGGCGGCAACTTGAAGTTAAATATGGCACGTCATCTGAGACAGATGATAATTATCAGGACGGCCAAATATGACAAGGCGGCTTGGTGTAACCTAATGTTGTGTGAATGACAAGAAGATGAAGAAGAACAACAAGAGAACAGAAGAAATAATTTCAAGTCAGTCAGTTGATAGGAAGAAAAGAACGTAGTCGTGTTTTTGTGAAAAAAAAGTTTCGAAGTTTCAAATTAAAGTGGTTTCAAATTAAAATAATTTGCCGAATTATTTAATTAAATTTAATTAATAATTACTTTTTATATTTTTATTATTAAATTAATTTTTCTATGAAATAAATTAAAACACTTTTATTTCTCACAGGATTGACATCCATAGCCACGGTAAAATAGTTACTAGTTATATAAGACTACTCTTTTCACTAGTTTCGGCTTTATTTGATTACTTTTCGATCCAAAACAAACACGTTCGTTCACTATTGAAGCTAAACTTCGAACCCAATGTGAACTATGACTTACAACATTACCTGCTCAAATTCGGCGACAACATTTCTCCCTCAACATATGTAAACTCTTTCTATTTGAGATTGTATTAATAGTTCACAATGTAAAAGGTGGTTAAAGTTTAATGGCCGATGTTGATTTTGAATAAAACACAAGTTATTAGGGAATTCTTACAGTTTATTTATATTATGATAATACTGGTATGATTCAATTATTTATAGAACAAAATATTGACCAAATAGCCGCCGCGACCTCTGGTGCACACCTGCATCCGATGATCCAAATTTTCGACGACGCTGAGGCATTATTGAGATTATATGCCGTTAATATAACAAATTATCTCAGCTTTGCTCTTGAATTGTAGCTAGCTTATCGACGTATACCTTTTCTTTGAAATAACGCCAAAGAAAGAAGTACCACAGTGCAAATCACATGATCTTGGTAGTCAATGGACATCGCCACTACGTGAGATAACAGGACCATTAAATTTGTGAAGCAAAAGAGCCTTTGTTTTGTTAGCTGTGTGGCAGGTGACACTGTTCTGATGAAACCACATATCAACCACATCCATATCTTCTAATTCGGGCCATAAAAAGTTCGTTATCATCTCAGGATATCAAACAACATTCACAGTAACTGCCTGACCGGCCTCATTTTAGAAAAAGTACGGCTCGATGACGCCGCCAGCCTATAAACCGCACCAAACAGTCACTATTTATGGGTGCATTGGTTTCTCTGTTGGATTATCGCTCGCACACGAGCAGAAATTCTGCTTATTGACGAATCACAAAATTTACCCTAATAATCCCTGTCGTCAATGTTTACCAGCAAAACAAGCGAAAGTGTTCTTGTTCTTGTGTATGTAGAGTAAAGAACGACAAAAAATATATAAGACGAAGTTGTTTGTATATATTTCATTGCTAGTGCTGAGCGCACTATGTGTTTATTAAAGAGTACACTCCCATAGCTAAGCGCTTTTACAAAAACAATTGAGCATCAAGCGCATAAGCCTGGGCATACCTGGTTTAGATTGAATTAGTCTGAATTAGAGAAATGTCAAATGAAGAGAAATGTCATCTGTACTCATGGATGGTATAAATATTGAGGAATTGGATGCTTTTGATTTTCTTCGAATGAAGATACAGTGTGACGTTCGCAGACAGAACACATTTTTCATGTCTCTAAAGAAGCATTCAAGTGCCTCGGTTTTTTGAAACGGTGTAAGATGTACTTCACTCCAACCAATCTCCTTACTATTTATACCACCTACATCCGACCGAAAATGGAATACAACTCTCATGTTTGGGTCGGTGCCTGAAAGTCTATTTTGAGGTTATCGGTGACTGTAGGGTATGCAACTCTATTGACTCACTGGAGCATCGACGCAGTGCGGGGTGCGTTACTCTGTTCTATCGTTACTACAATGGATTTTGCTCTGATGGGATTAGGGTTCTTGTTCCCGAAATTCGCACATTTTTACGTAGCACGCGCTCATCGTTTACTCGTGGAGCTCAACGTTGGAATGTTCACAAACACTACTCCCTCTTTCCCCCTCCTCACAACCTATTTTCCTAGTTCTGATACAATGCACTGCATATGTAGCGGTCATCCCCTCAGTACTGGTCCAAGCTAAAAAAGAAAAAAACCTTGACATTTAGGTGTAGTTCACATTCAACATCAGCCCTTAAATTTAGTCAACCGATACTTTATAAGTTGGGAAATGCAAATTTTGGAAATTAAAAACGTAGTCACAAACTTATACATATATGTATACCCTTTACTTTTTTTTGAATGGTATAAAAATATTTCATCTTTATTAGGCTCTTATTATACGAGTACAAATGTTAAGTCCTTTTAATTCGACGCTTTTCAAAATAATATGACGTTTTTTTATATCGTAATGTAGAAAACTGTTGGCATTTCACTCCAAAATTATGTTAATTGAACTTGAGAAGTGCGAAAGCCAAAAACACTAATAAAGCTGATAAAGTTGTTTTGAGTGTTGCTATTTTTCCTCTTACATGAAATTGCTTTGCTTGTTTTTTTTTTTTTTTTGGGTTAAATTATATGTCATTAGAAAAATCTTGCTTGGCTTATAAAGTAAAGTGATCTCTAAAAGTATGCTGCCTCTCACAAACGTTCCGTTCTATACAGTGTTCACTCCTTTTTTGTACATTAAACAAAATTCATAAAAACCCGAAACTCTTTTTTCTCCCCTTAATATTATTTAATTACAACTTCTCTAATTTAGGTTGAGCTCTAATTGCGTCATAATGGAGTCAAATCATATTAAATAACAAATTTTATTCTTTCTTCAGTCATAAAATTTGTAACATAACACTTTATTAGAGCGAAATTTTCCCCAAAAGATATTAATAAAAAATAATTCGTACAAGAAAGAAAAAAAAATGTATTTTGTAATACAAGTAACAAGTGTAACAAAACAACAGAATAATTATTATGGGTTTAGCTTTTTGCTTCTTTTAGAGCTTAAGTTTTTGTTTTAAATTTGTTAGAAACTCTGCAGCGATTTGGAGTGTGTTACTTATGTACATATGTATGTACGAGTATTTATGTGCGTAGCACGTAAAGGTCAAAAGGCAAAACTAATAACAATATGTAACTACGAAAAAGGTAAAGAAAGTACATTAGTTGGTGAGTTATAGAAAATTGTTACTTTCTCTGCAACAAACACACCCGCCCGAACAACTCTGACACTTAAATAAAACAAACTCTTGCACACATATACAGTGTGTCCAGCGGGAAGGTATACTACTCTCACTAATTCCATGTAAACTTGGCTGCATGCGTTGTGGCACCGTCTTTTTGATACCAGATGTTAATCAGGCCCAAAGCAGGGAGTTGTGGCGTTAAAAAGTTTTCAATCATATCACGATATCATTCGCTATTCACAGTTACCGTTACGCCGTTTTCATTTTCAAAAAAAATAAGGTAATGATTCCTCCTGACCAAATTACAGACTTTCGTTTTTAATGGATGCAAAGGTGCATGATGAATAATTTAAAGGTTTTCCATTGCTCAGAACCGACTATTCTATTTGCTCACATATATATTCATTTAAATGAAACTCTGTACCTTGTCACTCATTAGGATTTTTTCATGAAAATCGATGATTGATATTGATAAAATGTTTTAAAGACTTAAAAACGTTGGTTTATAGAATATTTTTCCATAATAAATTTGCCTCCAGCCAATTTCACGACTACCAAACATGAACTGTCAAGATTAATGTTTACCAAAATCGCGGCAAAACAAAATAGTATACCTTCCCGGTGGACACTGTGTATATGTGTATACATGTGTTTGTAGGACATGTACACATCCCAGTTGGCAAAATTTGGTCCAGTCCAAATATCTTTCAACAATATGTACATGTAGCAATTGTAATTTTTCGTTTAGGTATTCTAAAAATATTAGAAATTAAGGTGGACGACACTGAAAAGATAATTCAGTCCATTCATACTCAAATCAATTTCATGTGGTGACAAAAGTACGGTAAGTATAGATTTTCTAAGATTAAGTACATTGCGCTTAACTTAAGTAGGGATTGGTCGAATACTATATGCTTAATTTTAGACATTCGCAATCCCGAATCCGTACTTGAAATAAGCGGGAAATGAGACTGCTTTAAGAAAGCCTGAGATCAAGGCAATCTCCAAAATGCAGGAATTTTAAAGCTGAGCCAAATCCATACTTGATATAAGCTGAACAAGAGATTTAATAACACTATTGTTATCAGAGAACAAGTGTGAAAACGATTCCGTGGGTACCTGCTAGTGTGACTATACCTCCCGATGATCTTATCACCGGATGAGATACAATGCGTCCGACAACGCCCCCACACATGGAAAACTGCCATTCATGAGTACCAATTCGATCTCATGTTGTTTGCACATGATCTCCCCCTTAGGAGATCCGATCATGCCTTGTATCTGTCGAGTAAGATGTATTAAGTACATGGCCACCTGGGTACTTAAATTTTTCGTTCGTTGTCAGTATAAACGTTTGTAACGGTAATTGAATTTTGTTTTTTGTTTGGCTTTTGTTTTGAAAACTGAAAGATGTATAATGAAAGCAACAAAGTGAGTATTGGTAATCGAATTAGACAAGTAAATTGTTGTTTCCCCCAAATGAAGGGGTGGTGGGTTCACGCACTGAAACAATAACTCCTTTTTGTTTCGGATTTGTTGATGGCATGGTTTTTCATTTCGTAGAGTTGGTTATAAAATATTTTTTGCTTGTCATTGTGTTCACTTTTGTCAATTTCTTTTGAAGTTTTCTGGGTCATTGTCAAACTCGAACACAAAGGAAAATCTTCCCTTAAGGCCAATCAAAGAACTGAGACGCCAAGTGTATATTTCACAAACCACAAACTAAATTGGCAACTTTCAAGAAAGACTTCATGACTTTGCTGACAGAAGCAAAGCAAAAGACAATAGCAAATACCCAGCGGCGAACATTGCCTACCACATTATTTCTCTTCGATGATGTGTGCAACACTTTGTAATCAATGAATGGTAACTTACAAAGTGTATGAAAGTAGTATATGGAGTTCCGAAAAATGAATTACGTTCATCTTTTGTATCACATTTATATACAAATGTATTTTATTTTTTAGTTGTAAATCAAATGTTCGCCGTCTTTGTCAGACTACTCGTACGTTGCAAAAATTTTAATTAACAAAATCAGATAAAAGTGCTAGAAAACAATTTAAAAAAGGTACAAGACAAAAGGAAAGACAAAACATTTAGGGAAAAAATAAAAGAATGCAGTAGACAAAAAACAAAACAAATTTATTTAATGGAATATTCCCAAAAAACTGAAGTGCGCAGTACGTACGAGCTGCCTACCGCCGACTTACAAAGTATGCGAGAATGTATTCAGGCTGCCTACCGCCGACTTACAAAGTATGCGAGAATGTATTCGAGCTGCCTACTGCCGACTTACAAAGTATGCGAGATTGTATTCGAACTGCCTACTGATAGCTTACAATGTATGTTAGGAAGTAATGAGCTTTTGTTGGATGAACACCACACTAGCTCGCTTACTTTGTGTGCAGGTAGTAGGCGTTCACTCTACAAATGCGGCAATGTGTATGAAAAAGTATACTAGGATCGTATATGAGATGGTGTGCATTACTGACTTACAAGTGTGCATCGGATCATCGCTTACGTAAGCAAAACTTTGGCCGCTGGGTAGTGGCCATGGAACAAATCATGTTGAATGAAGAAAATTAAGAGATTAACTTACTCGTATAGTGTTTGACAAAAAAAAAAACAACTTAATTTCACTTTGCTGTTATTTGTTTATACCCTTCACAAAAATGTAAAGAGTATATATAAAATTGTGATTCCATTTCTAATTTCTACAGTTTTCATATGCCGCCCTAAAAAATACACATATTCTGAATCAAAATTGATAGAAAAGTCGATTAAGTGATGTCCGTCTGTCGGCCGTTGAAAAACTTTTTCTGGGAAAACCAATAAACTTTTTTCTTTCACCACTCTATTACCCCATCGATTCATAAGGTTTCTATTAAAATTTAGTAAAATCTGTTCACGTATAGCTTCCGAAAGAAGCTATTTTTTCGGCAATTTTGTATGAACATTTTTGAAAAAAAATTGTTTTTTTTTTGCCTGAAACTTATTAATATAATTAAGCTTAGCGATTACATGGCGAAAATTACTTTTCCCCGATATCCGGAATATAGGCCAAACCAATTTTTTTATGAAAATGTAAACGAACTTAAATAATTTTTTTTGCTTAAAAGTTCACGTAGTAAAACTAGTAATAAGAAGGCGTTACCAAAGCACAGAAAATGAAAATTTCCAATATCGGTCCATATATATCCGAGGTAAAGCCTAATCCGATTTTTCCATGAAACAATTTTTTTTTTTAATTTGTTAAATTTTTGTTGAACTTTTTTATAATTTTTTTAAATTAAAAATTGTTTGGTTTGTACATATGTACAACAGGTTTTTAGTTCAAGTTTTTCCTTTCTTAATTTTTTTCTTAAGAAGGATTTTTTACAATACAAATTTGCTGTGATCAATAATTTTGATTGAAGAAGACAAGAAAAATAATAATCAAATCTTTAGCTGGGGGATAACTAGCTGTTTCGTAGTCGCTATACTACTCATCAGCACCCACTGGGATTTGAACTCGGGACATGACGTATCATGATCTACTGCTTTAACCACTAAGCCACCGAGCATTTAATTATTTTCTATCTATATTCATCTCATATTGAATCACATATGCATTTTGTTAATTGCCCACATTGTTTGTACAGCGTTTGTTGTCTCAGAACTAGCGGTATTTATTTTATTTATTAACATACATATTTTTTGTATTTTAATATTCTCCGGACCCAGAGATGTAAATATTAATTTGTTAAATTTTTGTTTTTATTAAATTTAGTTGTCCCCCAGCTAAAGATTTGATTATTATTTTTCTTGTCTTCTTCAATCAAAATTATTGATCACAGCAAATTTGTATTGTAAAAAATCCTTCTTAAGAAAAAAATTAAGAAAGGAAAAACTTGAACTAAAAACCTGTTGTACATATGTACAAACCAAACAATTTTTAATTTAAAAAAATTATAAAAAAGTTCAACAAAAATTTAACAAATTAATATTTACATCTCTGGGTCCGGAGAATATTAAAATACAAAAAATATGTATGTTAATAAATAAAATAAATACCGCTAGTTCTGAGACAGCAAACGCTGTACAAACAATGTGGGCAATTAACAAAATGCATATGTGATTCAATATGAGATGAATATAGATAGAAAATAATTAAATGCTCGGTGGCTTAGTGGTTAAAGCAGTAGATCATGATACGTCATGTCCCGAGTTCAAATCCCAGTGGGTGCTGATGAGTAGTGTAGCGACTACGAAACAGCTAGTTGTCCCCCAGCTAAAGATTTGATTATTATTTTTCTTGTCTTCTTCAATCAAAATTATTGATCACAGCAAATTTGTATTGTAAAAAATCCTTCTTAAGAAAAAAATTAAGAAAGGAAAAACTTGAACTAAAAACCTGTTGTACATATGTACAAACCAAACAATTTTTTTTTTGTATGTACATTTTGTACAACGGGTTATAGTTCAAGCTTTTTCCTTTCTTAAGTTTTTTCTTAAGAAGGATTTTTTTACAATACAAATTTGTTGTTATCAATAATTATTGATTGAAGTAGACAAGAAAAATAATAATAAAATTTTTAGCTGGGGGACAACAAGCTGTTTTGTAGCCGCTACACTACTCATCCAGCACCCACTGCGATTTGAACTCGGGTCAAGACGTATTGAGAAAAACTTGAGTAATAACTTCTACACATTCACATAAAATGTTGTCTGTCACTCTTTTACTAATTGATATTATTATAATGTATTTCAAAATTAATTTAAAGTTTATATAGTTCTAACGACACAGCTTTTAAACGCTTAAAATCGTTATCTTCTATAAAAAGAAAACTTGTCATATTTATTAATATATATTCCCTCAATTTCAAAGTAAGTATGTATTCGCATATGTTGTATGTGGCTTACATAGAATTATCAAGAGACGGCAGGCAAAAGTGTTAAATTTTCCTTCAGTCAGAGTTCCGAAAAGAGCATCAAAAGTGTGAAGGGTTAATCGTGTGTTACTTTTTGCCTGTGGCCTGGTATAACACAATGTTTATATGTCTTTATTGAGATTTACTTATTTTTTTCATATTCATTTTTGTTTATTTGCTCGTGTGCATATTTGCATATTTGAAATATTCCCACACATTTACACAAACAGATTGATTGCTTCTGCATCTAAATAAATAACTCGTATTGATTTTTAATATTTGGTTTTCATTTTTATATTTCTTTTGAAAAAATTTCGTTATGCCCTGGTTGCACTTGGATTTGTTGAGGGTTCAACTGTATTTCAATCACAACTATTCAAGTACAAAAAATTTAAACAGCTGTGAGTCATAAAAATAATAATGAGACCAACCGTAACTTAACTTTTCACACATATGTAAGAGAAGAAGAGAAAAAGTGAGAGAGTACGGTTAAAATACATGTGTGCAGCGAACAGTAGAGCAGTCTCAACTCAACCACCGGCCATGACACATCACTTAAATTGAAAGACTTTGTATAATATTAAAACATTAAACGCCTACAAATAAATATAAATAAAACTATTAATAAAAAGGGTATAAATAATTTATCTCTTTTTATAGGTCAGAAGAGGGATGAATTCCGTCAAAAGAAACGTTTTGAAATCATAGAAAAATGACGCGAGTGACGTATAAACTTATATATACATAAATGTGAAATCTTTGTGAATATGAAAAAAAGGAAAAAACGAACGTAAAAGAAAAAAAAGTAAAAAAACGAACGTAAAACATACACACGAATTAAAAGAAATTAAAGTAAAACGAACATGCGTATATACATAAGATGAAGTGTAGTAGCGTCTACGAATTGAGAGACGGACATAAAATCCACAAACGAAAAAAACGGGAATTTAAAAAAAACGAGCGAGTGTATTGATATACATAAATTGGAATCTAAGTGGAGAGAAAAACGAACAAAAGCGAATAAATTTAAAACAATTGAGTGTATTTACGTTTGAACCAAATGTGTCTACAAGCTGAGAGAAACGCAACGCTGCCATTACACAGGAAAGTACTTTCATGAAATTTCTGTATACGTATTATAAATAAAAATTTCAATAGTATAGACATTTTTCTTGAAAATTTCTTGTTCGTCTACACAGGAAAGTGAAAGTTCATTTTAAAAATGTCGTCAAAGCGAAGAGTTGCAAAAATCGCGCTACTTGTTGAATTAAAAAAACAACAAATTGCAATGCAAAATGAAACAAAAGAAATTAAGAAGAAGAAGAAACGTGTAAATAGAAGGCATTGGGTAAAGCCCCTATTAATTAAAAGATGTGAGTTAGATGTTGAAGCACATTTGCTAAAAGACCTGCTTTGGGAAGACGATGACACAGATTTCAACAATTTTTGCAGATTAAATATTCATCAATTTGAGAAAATTTTAGATCTGGTACGTAAATAAATATAATCATGCTAATAGAATATTTAAATGTATAAGTATTCGTTTAGGTGGACCATAAAATAAGAACAAAACACACTCTTATGCGAGCACCGATCTCTTCCCGAACTAAATTGGCAATAACCCTACGATACTTGGCCACTGGAGACTCTTATAGTTCTTTGGAGTTTTTGACAAGGGTTTCAAGGAGCACAATCTCTGTGTTTATACCCAATATCTTACGTTCCATATATGATGCTCTAAAAAGTGACCATATGAAGGAAAGTATATTCAATATAAAATTTTTATTTTTTGTCTGTCTGTTGTTTTGGGACAATACTACTGATATAAATAAAACCCATTGAATTATATTTTTGTTTGTATATTTCGATCACAAAATTAAAAATAAATATACATACATGTATCTCTAAAACAAAATAAATTATAATTCAGGTACCATTAGTATAAAATACAGAAAAACTAGCTCTTATTAAAAGTAATTAGATTCTAAAGTTCAGTATAAAAAAATCAATTTATAATCAGTCATCGCTTTTAAGGCAAATAGTAAATTCATTTGTTATTGTTATAAGTTGCATTGCTTTTAAAGCAAATAGTAAATTCATTTCTTTTTGGTTCATTTGTTAAATTTAAATTTAGATTTTTTGTTACTCATTGAAAACATAACATATTGGTTATAATTCATTTGCAATTTAGATTCTTTGTTGCTTTATGATTATACAAATCCTGGAGTAAAATTTTAATATTTTTTAAAACAATGGTAAAGATTACGATCGTATTTATATAGTCATCAAAAAAGTATGCCTGCCGTCTTGAAAAAACATAATTTCATTTATTTTAATTCTGCTTGTTTTCGTTTTTAAACAAAAGTATACCCTAAAGTATATTTTTTGATAACTATGATTATAGTTTTTAAAAATATTACCCAAGGATTTGTAAAATCATAAAGTAACAAATAACATGAATTGCAAATGAATTATAACCAATATTTTTCGTTTCTAATGAGTAACGAAAAGCTTTTTTGTTTTTTAAATTACATTCTCGTATTCAGAATCAATATCTAAATTTACATCTGCATTTGCAAGAGCTAAGCTTACAATGTCAGAGCCAGCAGGAGTTGATGTTTGCGGTGTCATGATTACTGTAGCAGTTCGACTTTCAATTATATATTTTATTTTTCGTTGCGTGATTAAGTTTTGAATGTCTCCCGTGAGCTCATAAGCAACTTCTACAGGTACCTTTTGTATTTGTTGGGCAACGCTTGTATCAAATGCTACAAATTCATTTTCATTTTCCTCTAATAATTTTTCCAACGCTTTGTCGAGATTATTTGTATTGGCTTGTTTAGGGATATTACTTTCAAAGCGTTTAGAAGTATTATTTTGAAAATTTTCATCAGATATCGATTCCTCAAATTCTTCAGAGCTCGCTGGACTTATTTTATTCTGAAAAATAAATAAAATTCATGAACTACAAATCAAGTATGTAAATAAATGTTATTTTTGCAGATCCCAGACTCAGAAGAAGAGTGGATAAACATAGCTAAAGATTTTAATAAGTTATGGCAATTTCCCCATGTGCTAGGAGCTTTGGATGGAAAACATATCCGAATAAAGGCACCAGCAAATAGCGGATCGCAATTTTATAACTTTAAAGGATTTTTTAGCATTGTTCTCTTTGCTGCTGTGGATGCACACTGTCGTTTTATTTTTGTGGACGTAGGCTCAAATGGCAAAACATCTGATAATACGATATATCAGGACTCGTACCTATATAATGCTTTGCAAAATGGTGATTTAAAAATTCCAAGAAGTAGAGAGCTAATCGTTGGTCGGGGCAATAAAACACCTTTTTATTTCATTGGTGATGATGCTTTCGCTTTGGATAAAAATCTTTTAAAGCCATATAGTCGGTATTTAAAACTAAATACCCCACAAGAAATATTTAATTACCGGCTGTGTCGAGCAAGGATGGTTGTTGAGTGCGCTTTTGGCAGGTTGGCCAAAAGATTTGGCATATTTAGCAGACCAATTGAAGTCCAAACTTCAACAGTTGATCTAATTGTAATGACAACGTGTGCCTTGCACAATTTTTTAACAAAAAATAGAACCATTCGCTCAACATCGGATATTGGGGTTGAAAAAAGACCGGAAACGTTTTCATCAATTGGTCACCAGCAAATCAAATCATATAAATATGCTTGTAGGATAAGAGATGACATTTCAAGATATTTTATTGAGGATGGAAATGTTGATTTCCAATGGAAAAAAATAAATTTTAAAAATAAATGAATAAAAACTTTGAACAAATAAAATACAATTGAAATTGCTTGAAGAAAATAATGCCAACAAAATATTTTAATTTCATAGCCTTACATTAAACGTACGTACTCACATGGACCGGTTGTAACTCAACGATTTTGATAAAGGTTATAGTAGATATAACTCTTGAACATTAAACAATTTTAAAAATATTTTCAAAAAGACGCTGCAAAAGCGGTGAGTTACAGCTGGTGTTTACAAAAAATGTTGCACATACCTCACGTATGTATATGGAATGTTTGACTTACCTCATATGAGTTATCTATACTTTTTCTTATAATAATGGAATTATCCAAAAAGGACATTTCGTTAAACCATCTTAATTATGATACATAATTTTCATCCGCTCCAGATCCGGATTTTGTTTTCATTTTCCTTTTCTCGCTTGTATATGTTATACGCAAGGAGCGAATTTTTTTTCTTATAAATTCAACCGCCATACCCATTTCTTTTCCAATTTCTTCGAACGCTTTCATCTTCAAATCGTTTCGTCTATATAATTTATCGTTCATATCCCATAAAATTGGGTATGAACGGTATAAATTTATTAATTTGATTGTTTTTTGGTAACTTAGCTTTGTCTCCATTCTTGTTTTGTTGATTAAATAAATAGAGTTGCCAGAACTATCACGTACACAAATTTTCACGGCAATACTTGAAACAAATTATCATTATAAATTTTTTAATGAAATAATTTTAATAAAAAGGCTTTAATTGTATTATTTGTGTATATTTAAAGAAAAAATATTATAATTCTTTTCATATACATGCAAAGGAAGTTAATTTTATAATTATTATTTTACTACGATACTGCAACTTTGTATAATTCTTTGTATGTGGCAACAGTGCTCAGCAATTTGTCATTTTACTTTCAGAAAACTTCAAAAAATTTGTTTCATGAAATTTTTGATGAAAGCTGAGTGGAAAGTAAACAAAATGTGAGTGTGTTAGTGAAAAAGTGTGAGTGTATTGCAACTTTCATGAAATTACTTTCCCGTCTAAACGCTAGGTAAAGCATAAAACGAACAAAAGCAAATAAATTTAAAACACTTAAGTGTATTTGAGTTTGAATCAATGTGTCTACAATTTTGGAGACAAACGTAAAATCAAAAATAAAAACAAATAAAAGCAACATGATCCAATGTGTAAAAGTTTAAAATTTAAACTGAAAAACGAACGCATAATATATTAACGAACGAAAAACAAACAAACGCAACAAGATCCAATGTGTATAAGTTTAAGAAGTTTATCCAAAAACAAACGCAGAATACATAAACCAACAAAAACAAATAAATGTACAACGATCGAGTGTATGTAATAATGTTTGAATTTTAAGTTGGAAACCAATCATAAAGCGCACAAACAAATGTACAAAAAACGAACGAGAACAAACGTGAAACATACAGACAAGCAAAATAAAGACGAATAGCCGAACAAACGAGAATATGAGTTTTTAAAGAACTTTTAACGGAAAAACGTAAATCAAACAGACGAATGAAAACGAAACAAATGAATAAAACGTAAATGTGCAAATAATTATAAACGAATGTGATGTAAGTTTCAAAGAAATTTACAAACAAACGAAAAACGTACACGAATTGAATAAAACGTTAATTGTGCAAATAAATATGAACGAAAGTGATGTAAGTTTCAAAGAAATTTATAAACAAACGAAAAACGTAAACGATTTGAATAAGTGTATTAAATTCTCAGTAGAAGAATAAACGTGGAATAACCGTAAACGAATAAACGTATAACGATCAAATACAAGTTCTGGAAAGTTCTTAGCGAAAAAGAGAAAACAACAAACGTAGTGCATAAAAACGAACGTTAAAATGATCAGATTTAAACTATACTGAATTTTGAATAAAAGAAAACCGTGGAAAAAAAAAAAAGTTTGTGTTTGTCACACTAAATCTTAAATAATTTAAGTATATTTTGGAAAAATAGGATTGTGATTTTAAAGTGAAAATGCCGTTAATATCTTCACTCAAAGTCGTTACGTTGAAAGATCTTCTCCGCGAAAGAAAGTTGCCAACGGTCGGTACTAAGGCAGAGCTAGTTAGCCGTTTAATAGCAGATGTCGGTTCTGAAACAATTGAGGACGAAGAAGCAGAGTTAGAAGAGGATTTGCATTCTCAAATTAGTGAGTTGCGTGGAATGATAGAAAATGTTATGTCAATAGTTCAACAACAGACAAGTAATAATTCACAACGACAAAATGAAGCGCGTGATAACACTGATGAACGATTAAATCAACCTGTGCCATTAAACGATAGAGAATCGCGACCGCGTAATATATATAGTGTTAAAGAAATTGCCGATACGCTACCCGAATACGATCCAACAAAAGACCAAAGTTTTAGTGTTGATTAATTTATTGATCGTGTAGATATGTAAATCGATTGAGGCGTATAATTTTGACGGGGAATGTTTAATGCTAGCAGTTTTCACGAAATTAAAAGGTCCTGCAAAGTTATGGTTAGACGCATCTTCCGCCTTGTATGTTAGGTGGAATGATTTAGCCGCAGCCTTAAGAGTAGAATTTGGTATCGAGCCAGACGAAGCCGATATTCATTTTAAAATGTCAACAGCAACCCGAAAACCAGGTGAGTCGATAAACGAATATTGTTTCCGTATGAGCGCGTTGGGCAAAAGAAATTATTTGAGCGAATCAGCCATTATTAAATACACACGTGAAGGTCTGAGACATCGCGAACTACAATTAGCCATCGCAACGGTACGCTTCAAATCAATGAAGGAAATGAGGGCTACATTAGACGAGTATTTCGCCAATATTGCAAATTGTTCCTACAACGCAAGGGGAGCATCAACATTTAAGCGAAACAAATCGATTATTTGTTTCAACTGTTCCGAGGCTGGCCATATTTCAAGCGCGTGCCCAAAGCCTCAGAGAAAACCGAGATGTAAAGACTGTCAACGGGTTCATCCAATGGGAAAACCAGTGAACTGTGGACAACCGAATTTACGTATTATGAACACTGTTCGAAAATATTCTTCAGAAAAGCAGATATCTATTAACGGGGTCGTAATGTTTGCATTAATAGACACAGGTAGCGAATGTAGTCTTATTAGAAGATCAAAAGCAGCTGAAATAAACGGAAACAGAGAAAAATGCAACATACGGATTAGCGGTGTATGTGGCGGCACAACAGTGCTAAACGAAAAAATAAACGTCCATTTAAATATTGATACCGTTGAACTCATAACTGACTTATACGTAGCTGATGATGAAATGTTTTCATCAGATGTCATTATAGGTAACGACGTTTTTACAAACAACAATATTCAGCTTATTTGTAACGATAACGGTCAACATTTCGAATATCTAAAGGTTTTACGTACTGAAATAACCGATCACGCGGAAAATATAATAACAAAAATTAGATGTGGCGAAATAAACGAGGAAACTCGCTTAAACTTAAATAAACTAATAGACGAATATAGTAACGTATTTGGTAACGAATTGAACGAAATTGGTTTAACAAACGTCATAGAAATGCGACTTAAACTTACAGACAACGTGCCAATTGTATCAAAACCGTATAGGCTACCGGAAATGAAAAAAGAATCGGTAAGAAAACTGATTAACGAACTTTTAATGAACGACATCATAAAAAAATCGAATTCCGAATACGCGAGTCCAATCGTTCTTGTTAAGAAGAAAAACGGCAACGATCGACTATGTGTGGACTATCGACGACTCAACCAACACATGGTAAATGAAATTTTCCCAACGCCCAACATCGAAGAACGTTTGCAAGAAGTGATGAAGTTCAGAATTTTTACGGTATTAGATCTTAATAGCGGATACTACCAGATACCAATTGCACCATGCAGCCAAAAATACACAGCTTTCGTAACGCCCGACGGAATATACGAATTCAAGCGAATGCCTTTTGGGCTTAAAAACGCACCGGCTGTGTTCCAACGGTTAATGGCTCGCATACGTGAAGACACTGAAGAGGGTGACATAATCCACTATATGGACGATATTGTTGTTGGAAGCAACACCGTAGCCGAGATGTTTCAAAAACTTCGTCGCGTATTTCAAGTGTTGCGTAATCTGGGTTTAACTATCAGTGTTAGCAAGTGCGAATTCTTCAAAGACACTATCGAATTTCTCGGACATCAGATTCATGGTGGCGGCATGAGTCCCGGAACCGTTAAGACCAATGCAATTTTGGAATTTCCAACGCCAACCAACGTACGCGAAGTACGACAGTTTTTGGACTTGAGCGGATACTTCAGAAAGTTTGTCCCAGGATACGCGCTTTTATCAGAACCGTTACGTAATTTGCTGAAGAAGGATGTTTATTTTCAGTGGGGAGATGCTCAGAATGAAGCGTTTTTGTCATTAAAATCGAGTTTAACAACGAGTCCCGTAATTGTAGGATATAGAACCACTTCTCAACATCAAATTCATACAGATGCAAGTACCATAGGGCTTGCTGGCGTTTTGCTGCAAAAAGAAGATGAAGAGTGGAAACCAGTAGCATTTTTTAGCCGATCAACATCCAACGATGAACGTAATTACCACAGCTACGAGTTAGAGGCTTTAGCTGTGGTCGAAACCCTTGAACGTTTCCGATACTACATTTATGGAAAAAATGTTACCGTTGTCACCGATTGTAACGCCATAAAGACGACTATGCAAAAGAAAGATCTCATACCACGAATCGCCAGATGGTGGTTGCGAATTCAGGATTTTGATATTAAGATTGAGCATAGATCCGGTCAACGCATGCAGCACGTCGACGCATTGAGCCGAGCGCCATACGAAGAATCACGCAAGCTAGAACCAGCGCCGTTGCGAATCGCCAAAACGACTGTGAATGAAAACGATTTCTTATTTACGATGCAGCTTCAAGATGATGCAACTCGCCAAACAATAGAAAAATTGAAATCCGGTGATAAAGAAACGTGTCAAAACTTTGTTTTAAAGAACGAAAGACTATTCCGAAAAATTGGTGAAAATAATTTATGGGTCGTTCCTAAGGCTCTCCGGTGGCGCATTATTCAAGAACAACACGACAACGCAGGCCACTTAGGAGTCGAAAAAACGTTAAATGGAATTCAAAAACATTTTTGGTTCCCGCGAATGCGAAATGCCGTCAAATCCTACATAAACTCTTGTGTTGACTGCGCATTTAATAAGGTTCCAAGTGGTAAACGAGAAGGTGAATATCATTACGATAATGTTATTCCAATACCTTTCCATACGGTGCATATGGATCACCTGGGTCCGTTTCCTAAATCGTCCAAATGTAACGAACACATCCTCGTGATTGTGGATGCATTCACCAAATTTACAATAATAAAACCCGTCAAGAACACGGCAACGAAACACGTCATTAACGTTTTGAATGACGTAAGCGAATACTTGGGTATGCCAACAAGAATTGTCACTGACCGTGGTTCATCATTTACGTCACATGAATTTGAGAATTATTGCCGCAACAACGATGTTCAACATATTTTAAATGCCGTCCGTTCACCACGAGCAAATGGTCACGCAGAACGAACCAATCGCACTATTTTAAACATGCTCTTACCATCTACGAAGGAAGATAAACGATGGGATGAACAACTACGTCGAATTCAATGGGCGATTAACAGCATGAAAAACAGTACAACAGGACGAACGCCACAACAATTACTCTTTGGTTTCGAACCAAGAGACATCCTGCAAAATAAGCTTGTTTTAATTCTTCATAGCACTAAAGTTTTGAGTAACGACGAACTCCAAAATGTACGAAACAACACGGCCGACAAGATAGATATACAACGACGTAAAGCAAAACAACGATACGATCATCAACACGCACATCCGAAGAAATACAAAGAAGGAAGTTTAGTATTAGTAGAAAACGAACCAGCAGCTACTGGAGGATCGCGAAAATTGGAGCCACGCTATAAAGGCCCGTTCATCATCACAAAAGTGCTAGCCAACGACAGATACATCGTAGAAGATCTTCCAGGTTCCAGCCGAAAGCAACGTCATTACAAATCAACCTATGCATCAGACAAAATGAAATTATGGTGCAGTTTACCAAAAATCGAGGTCGAATACTTAAGCGATGACGATGAGGATAGTGAAAGTGAGAATGAAGACGTATATGCCAATCGGGGTCGATTGAATTACAGGGTGGCCGACTGTAAGAGAAGAAGAGAAAAAGTGAGAGAGTACGGTTAAAATACATGTGTGCAGCGAACAGTAGAGCAGTCTCAACTCAACCACCGGCCATGACACATCACTTAAATTGAAAGACTTTGTATAATATTAAAACATTAAACGCCTACAAATAAATATAAATAAAACTATTAATAAAAAGGGTATAAATAATTTATCTCTTTTTATACATATAAAATACAGTGAAACGTTTTATTTATTCTAACACAAAATTTGCGAAGATTTAGAATATATCGTTAGTCTCACGTCGAAATGCCCTAACTCGCATTTTCCCTGTATTGAGCTCTTTTAGGGATTCTACTACATTTACCACAAGTACATAGTGAGAAATTATATAATTTCATACATATCGTTCTTACAAGCAATTGAGCAAAATAAGTAACTTTTAGATGTACCTACTTATTCATTTTCCATTACGGTGTTTCCTTCTCCTGTAAAATTGCAATTATGTTTGTTAGGGCCTTTTTACATGAGACCAACAATATAATTCTTTAGAATACAAATATAATTTTGTTTAAAAACATATCTCTTAAAAGCTGGTACCACAATTACTTTGACTAATTTAATTAAATCGATAGAAAACTAACACTCTTGCACTTCCTAAATTCAAAATAGTTGTTTTGAATTTGGACCAATATAGTTTCCCTTCAAAATTAGCTATTATTGTTTGTTACGAGTACTGTTTTTTTCTTTCAGAAATACCTCTTGTTTTTCATAGATATGCATGCGATTACTTTATGGCAAAGTCAATTTGATTAATACAAAAAATCAAAAGAAAAAAGTATGAACTATGACAGGGAACAGGGTATCCCAGTACTCGTGGGCTTCGATGAATATATTAAGGCTAAATTTTGTTAAAACGAAAGCCATGGTGTGTGGATTTGCAGATAGTATTGCATAGTTTTTCAATGTTAGAGTTGGAGAGTTCTTTGTTCCATTTGTTGGTGAAATGAAATGTCTGGGAATCTTTATTGATAAACGTTTGAGCTTTGACTATCATATTCATAGCTTGCCATGTAAGATCACAGGAATCGTCCGAGGGCTATACTCAACGAATATTTACCTACCTCTTCATATTAGATACTGCCTTGGTCATGCCCTTTTGATGTCCAATATATTGTATAGCCTAGAAATTATTTCTGGATCTTTTAGCTACGTTGTCTTAGCACTTAATAGAACTATTAACATGATTGTTAGATATATTTATAATATTCGCAGATATGACCATATCTCAGAGCGTGTCAAAGATTTTCTTGGATGTTCTTTTCATGAATTACTATGCCTTCGAAACGTAACTTCCTTTTATAAAATCATTAAGAGCGGATTGCCTTCATTGCTTCGGTCGAAATTTTCGTTTACACGATCCATAAGAAACCCTCAAATTCTTATTCCAAGAATAACTAGTACGATATATGAAAAATCATTTGTTGTCACAATAGCTCGAATATGGAACTATTTGCCTCTGGAACTCAGAATTTTCACTCACTCAAATAATGCTTTTCGTTTGAAACTTAAGAAGCATCTTACAAACTAAAATTCATTTATTGCCACTTGGTTTAATTTACTTAGCTGTCACTGTTGGGATCTTTCTTTTTCTCTTTTGTACATTATTGGGGAACCTATGAACTATTGAACTAAACTTTTAGTTTATTTTATTTATTTTTTCTATATATATTACCGTTGATTTCATTAAATTAATATGCATGCAATAAAAGAATGTATATACATATAACGCTCAGATCTGCACCTTGTAATATATTTTAAATTGGCCAAAGAGCGGCTTTTATATTACTTTGAATAAATAAATCTAAATCTAAACGTCAAGCTGAAACAGAGTGACAGGATTGGTTGTAACCATCATGGCGAAAGTCAGAAAAAATATCTATCCCATGCAGTTTGAAAGTTATGGGCATTTAAGAAAAACCTAGAGATTTGGTAAAACTGTTCACAATTTTTCGGTTATTGTGGTTAATTTTTATTATTTTTGTTCGTTTAAACTTTGGAACCGTAAACCCTAACTATTATTTCTAAAATCACAATAAAACATAATTACCCATTTGTCCCAAGTTTTCTAGAATTATAATACTTGTTAAGTAGATAATACACGATATGTTTTTAACAATGTAGATACCATTTTTCACAATGTAAAATGCCTACATGTCGTCTGTTACCTCAAAAGCATTGCGTCTGTAAAAAAAACATGAGGAAAGTCATCTGACAAAATTTCAAATAGAATGTGTTCTATTTTGTTATGTTTAAACATCTGCCATTAGAACGATATGCCTTACGAACATTTCAGCGGCGGTTAACATTGGAAATTTTAACAAATTAATATTTTAATATGTTTTAAATAATTATTTTTTTTTTTTAATAATAAAAAGCATAGACAATGTCAGACGTAAATGTACATGTACGTTTGTGAGCAAACTTTATAAACCGTCTGTAAAAATTATAATTTTGACAGGCATGAAAAAATACACGAGGAAATACATATTAAAAAAACAGACGCAAAAAGATATCGTCTGTGGGTGCCTTTACTTTCATACTAAAAAAAAGGTGTAAAAAACAAGTAAGAGTGTGGTATATTCGGCTGGGCCGAATCTAAAATACCCTTCACGATAGTCACGTAAATTATAGCATATATGTATTAAAAATTTGAACTAAATATGCTCGGATCGGAGAAAAAATATTATTGCCTTGTAATCACCATTCCAAAAAGGAAATGTTTCATGAACATTTTCATGGAAAAGTTTGTTTATATATGAACGGTTATATATGAACCGATATCGATATTTTCCATTTTCTTTATTTTAGTAACCTTCTTTTACAACGAGAATTGCTTTTCAGCAAAGAAAAAATTTTAATGGATAAATCGGTTCAGGCTATATCTCGGGTATATATGGACCGATATCGGAAATTTTCATTTTCCATATTTATATAACCACATTTTGTTAAAGTTGTTTAAGACCTCTTTCTTCGGGGTTATTTGAAAGAAAAGGTGTATGTCGATAAGCCAGCAACAGTTTAAAAGGTAAAGGATTTCGGAACATTAACAATTCCGCGCAGCGAGATCAAAAATTTAGACCATATGATAAAGGTGTGTCACGGCAGCTATTTGGCCAATATTTTACTCCATACGTAATTGAGCCATACTAGTGTTATCATAATTAAAAGAAATGACAATAACTCTTGAATAATTTGCGTTTTAGCCAAAAATCAATATCGGCCCTTAAATTTAACCACATTGTTGAAAAGGCATGAGGCCGTCCAAGCAATTTTAATGGCTTTTGTATAAAGCGCAAATGCAATTAAAACACTTTATTAAGATGCAAATATGTTTACATTAAAATTCCTTTAAAAATACAACAATTCAATAGGAAATAGTTCAGTTAAAAATAATTAAATTACATACTTACTACTGGAAGTAGGTTTTACAGGCTGCCAGCCATTGAAAACCCAGCGCACTTGGGTCCAATTTGGTACCGTTATACTGGAAGTATAAAAATATAAAAATCTTAGTCTCAAGAAGTGCTAAGTCACCTCGCGAAGCTTAAATAGAAAATGGTGAAGGCGCTATAACTTGACTTTGCAATTATAAGCTTCGTTAAATAAAACACATATAAATGTATGTTGACAAGTTATTATATATCAATTTCTACTAAAAGAAAAATGAGGGCAACTTATTATAAAAATTTTTTTTGGGAATTGTGCCAATACACATTGTAGCATCGCTTTACTGTAAATATACTATTTAAAAAAGTTGTATATATTTGGTGTAAAACTTCTTATTAATACCCAAAAAAATGTACATATATCATCAAACGAGTTCAAGATTAACTCAAGGGTACCGCAAGGCTCCGTTCTTTCTCCTACCCTATTTCTTATTTTCCACAACGACCTTCTCTCAAACTTCCAACCCTATCTACTCTTTCGCGGATGACAGCAGTATTTGCCACTCGTACTCTTTTAGTTATAGGCCCAGTTTATCAGAGATCGCTGCCATGAGGTTAAATATGAACGATTCACTGAATAGTGATTTTCTATTAATCTCCGAATGAGGTCGTAAAAACAGGATCGCCTTTAACGCTCGTAAGACCCAGTGTTGTTTATTAACACACAAACAAACGACTGCAAATGCTGCTTCATCTGTACTCATGGATGGTATAAATATTGAGGAATCGGATGTTCTTGGAATGAAGATACAGTGTGACGTTCGATGGACAGAACATATTTTTCATGTCTCTAAAGAAGCATTTAAGTGCCTTGGGTTTTTGAAACGGTGTAAGATGTACTTCACTCCATTCGACCTCCTTACCACCTACATCCGACCGAAAATGGAATACAACTCTCATGTTTGGGCCTGTGCCTCAAAGTCTATTTTGGCGTTACACGACCGTGTGCAGGAGAGGGCGAAGAAGCTCATCGGTGACAGTAGGGTATCCAACTCTATTGACTCACTGGAGCATCGACGCAGTGTGGAGTGCGTTACTCTGTTCTATCGTTACTACAATGGATTTTGCTCTGACGAGATTAGGGATCTTGTTCCCGCGCATTTTTACATAGCACGCGTTCATCGTCCAGAGCTCATCCATTTGTGGTCGATTGCCCGAGGAATCGTACTACGCATTACAGAGAGCATTCGTTTTTCAGCCGTGCGCTTCGCCTGTGGAATATATTGCCTGCAGACGTGTTTCCTGTCTGTTATAACATTGGAAAGTTCAAGTCAAATGTGTGCAAACACTACTCCCTCTTTGCCCCTCCTCACAACCTATTTTCCTAGTTCTGGTACAATACACTGCATATGTAGGGGTCATCCCCTGAGTACTGGTCCAAGAAAAAAAAAAACCTATTTATAACTATCCAATTTTTTATTTTTATTTTTTTTATTTTAATACTGATAGATCAATAGCCCACGATGGCCAGATCTTCATTATTTTGTAAAATCTGAAAGTTTCTCTGTATGTTTCTCTTATACAGGTAGGAAGGACCATCGACTATAGAGTTTCGTTTGTGGTTTCTTGGGCAGATAACATGTAGTAAAGGTGTATAAAATACTACCCAAGTTTTGTTAAACTATAAAGATCAATTTTTATTAAATTTTCTTCGGGATAACTTTAGAAATCTCGTTATCCATTGCCAAACACTTATGTTAGGTGCTACCTGCGGCCAGACGTCCCACAATTGTAATAAATTCCAATTATACTTCAGTTATAGTATAAAAGCTAAATTTTATATATATTACTTGGGGACCTATAAAAAGATGTTACTCCAATAACCTGACAGTTTTAATGATTCTTACATCTTGCCAGACACATTGAAAGTCCGCAGTATGTGCGAGCGTGAATGCTTAGTAGGGTTGTATTTGTTAACAATTTTGGGTTTTGGATACGCTAGAACCTCTTATTTTGTGTGGTTTGGTAAAAAAAATGCATAAGCCAAAAGATGTAGGTAGGATGCAGATAAATGGATTCGCATTGGGGTCAGAGATAGGACAAAATGGCAGAAAATCCACAAAAAGCTTCATAACCGTAGCTGAGTCGCTCTTGGAGGGGTAAAAAGTAAAACCGATCCCTCTACATTTCCTGTGAAGGTATCTATCTCCTAACTGTCTTCCTTAATAGGGCTCCCATACATAATATGTTTTTACAATTTTAGGATCAACCGTCCTAACCCCAGAGGGCTTCTAAAGATTCTAAATGTATGACCGAATTTCAATATTTCATTGAACTAAAAATTTTTGTAGAACATACCTACCTTCTAATTTTAATTATTAGGGTCGTCCCCATACAAAAACTTAATTTTCAACCTTTACTGCCTGTTACCTGCCCAAGTAACCACAAACCAAACTCTATAGAATGTGGTCGTTCAGACCTGTGTACGGGAAATGTACAGAGAAACTTTCGACTTTTGTAAAATAACGAAGGTATGACCATTGTGGGCTCTTGGACTATGATAGTAATAATAAAAAAATCAGTTGTCTTAAAAGACTTAATTTAATATACAACACGACAATGACTATTAAGCTCTTTTCGTCATTTTCTCCTTACACGTATTAAATCACGTATTAAATTCAAAAAGTGGTTTTTTGTGGGTTTGGTCAATAAATCATTGAAAACTTTTTCAACAGCTACTATGACCATTTCAAAACTATTCTTTTGTTTGTTTTGCAATCTTGTGTATTGCGAAAACTTTAAATTAAATTTTTCTTTATCATTAAGCCATCAAATAAATATCTTTGTAAATCTTAAAAAATACTTAATACTTTTGATTACCCTGTAAAAATGTAGACAATTAATTCTGACTCGCATGCAAAACACGAGAAAAAAAAAGTTGTTTGCAAACAAAAACGCTAAAATTCCTGGCAACAAATTCAAAGAATTTGATTAAGTAAAAACAACATTAAATTCTGGCAGGCTGAATGATGGCAATCAATGTGAGCAGCAACTTTTCGACTACCCAGCAAACACAAAATCTCTCAATGAGAAGAAATCTTGTCAGAAAATATTTTTGAAATTCGCTTAATATTTGAGGAATTTTTCATATGAAGTTCGCAAACGAACTACTTGTCTGTATACTGTAAATACCTCATAAGTTTCTTTACATTATTCATGTGAATCATCAATATACTCATATCAGGCAATTTAATATAGAAAGCACTTGCATTGTTGAGTTATTTCTATACAAATTTTTGAAATAAATCACTAGTTAAAATGACAGTAAAAATAATTTTTTTTAGCACTATAGAGGAGAAGTGGCAAAAAAACATTTTTCGCTTATTACCATTCTCGAAATTTTCGAGAGTTTGCCATAGACTAAAGATACCCTTTAGTATTAGTATTTAGTATTTTACTTAAATTTCCTTTAATTCTACGATTTCTATAAATTCTCTAAGAGTTCGAGAAACGTAATAAGTTCCATTGAATGAAGTATTTTACATTATCTTGATCCTAATTATTTGACTTTTTTTTAATTAAATTGAAATGTTCTTTAAGCTTGAGGTCAGTTTTGTTTTTTATATAAAAAATGGTTTAATTATATTCGATATTTCGTCTTCCTTTGGAAGACTTCTTCAGGAAAAAATTTTTTAGTTTTGTTTACAAAATCATAAATATTTGAGTTGAGTCAAAGCTGAGTTGCTGAACAAATATTTTCTAAATTCAGTTAAACAAGTAATGTCTCAGATTAACGAAGATGTCGAAAACGTTATCAATAACATAAACCCCAGGAAAGCTCCCGGTATTGATCAAATTACTGGTAAAATGCTTGAACAGTTACCTCGTGTAGCTAGAAAAGTTCTACTTTTTATTTTTAACGCTATTTTACGCCTTGAATATTATCCTGCAGAGTGGAAGGCCCCAATGATTACTATGATACTCAAACCAGGGAAGGATCCCACTAAATTAGAATCATATAGACCAATAAGTGTACTACCTACAATTTCAAAACTGTTCGAAAAATTGTTAATGGCGAAGTTGTCTCCAATACTTAATGATGTGGGATGTATTCCTGATCACCAATTTGGCTTTCGGGCTAAACATAACACCATAGAACAAACACATAGACTAGTCAATGTCATAAGACAGACTTTTGAAGAGAAAAAGTATTGTTCAGCTCTATTCCTCGACATTTCCCAAGCGTTTGATAAAGTGTGGCACGACGGACTGATACACAAAATAAAGTTGAACTTGCCTGCAAACATTCACAAGCTTCTGGAAAGCTACTTATGCGGCCGGAAGTTTATTATCAGAGAAGGCGATTTTATAAGCGCATTACACACAATCGAGGCAGGATTTCCCCAAGGTAGCATTCTAGGACCTATTTTATATTTGATTTACGCCTCAGACATGCCAACGAGATCCGGAATCCATACTTCAACTCTTTCAGATGACACAGCACTTTGCAGCGTACATGAAAACCATCAATTAGCTTCACGAAATTTGCAGGAGTATATTTCAACATTAGGGATATAGCTAAAACTTTGGAAAATAAAAGTTAATGAACAAAAATGTACTCATGTCACATTCACACTGTGCAAACAAACATGTTCGGCTATCCAAATCAACAACTCACCTATTCCCGAGCATAATGAATTCAAGTACTTTGGTATTCACCTCGACCGTAGGCTGACGTGGAAGTCTCACATTGATGCGAAAGTCACTCAGTTGAAATTAAAAGCAGCGCAACTAAACTGGCTTATGGGCAGAAATTCGACATTAAAGTTGGATTGCAAACTTTTGTTATATAACGCAATTTTAAAGCCTATATGGTGCTACGGAATTGAATTATGGGGAACCGCTTCTACATCTAACATTGAAAAAATGCAAAGACGACAAAACCAAATTTTTCGTACGATTACTGCAGCTCCGTGGTACGTAAGAAACTCACGAGTTCATAAGGATCTGTGTGTTCCGCTATTAAAAGACGAATTTTCTAAGTATGCGACTAGGTATATCAGTAAACTGGAACTTCACCCAAATCCTCTTGGACGCAACATACTTAATTTTGGCGACCACTCTCGGTTGAGAAGAAGGGATACCCTTGCCACCATCAGAACGTTAAATAGGTGATTCTACCGATACAAAAAAATAAAACTTTTTTGTCTAGCAGTGGCTGGACTTAAATAACTTTTATATTTAATATTAAGATTTGAATACTTATTGTTAGTTCATATTTTGAAGATTCAATAAATAAATGAATGAAAAAAAAGATTAGCGAATCTGAATCAGATTCTTTTTATCTTTTAAGAATTTTGACTCAGCATAACGAACTATAGGGTGTTTTTTTTAAGCCCGATAGAACTTGAAATTGTAAACAATAACACAAAAAATTAAATTGTAATCAAAATTTTTTTTTATTCGAAAGATCAATACGTGACATTAACATTTGAAAATGATTTCGGGCATATGGGCACCGCGGCTGTTCTTGACGAAGCGCATTCTGGACGTCCAATTTTGGGCCACTTTTTCGAGCACTGCTAGCCGTATGTCACGAACAACACGAACAATGCTGGCCTCCAAGGCGTCAATTGTTGCTGGTTTATCAGCATAAACCAGTGACTTCACGTAGCCCCACAGGAAATAATCGAGAGGTGTCAAATCGCACGACCTTGGAGGCCATTTGACAGGTCCATTTCTCGAAATCAACTTATCGCCAAATTTTGATTTCAGTAAGTCGATGGTTGCGTTCGCCGTATGGCACGTAGCGCCATCCTGTTGAAACCACATCTCCTCCGGATCAATGTCATCCATATTTTCAAACAAAAAATCATTGATCATGGTGCGGTAACGATCTCCATTGACCGTAACGCGAGCTCTGGCCTCATTTTTGAAGAAATAAGGTCCGATGATGCCACCAGCATGAAAACCGCACCAAACAGTGCATTTTTCTGGATGTAATGGAGTCTGTAGGGTCTCTTGTGGATTGGTCTCACTCCATATGCGGCAAAAATCTATCCACAGTTCGACGAATGGCTTGTTCAGATGGACGATTATGTACGCCATACAAATGACGAAGTCGTCTAATCGACGACTGATTTTCAAAGTAAATTTGGATAATTTCGTAGCGTTGTTCAAGCGTGAGTCTATTCATGATGATTTGTCAGGGTATACTGAAACAAATAAAAAAAATGTTTCATCAAAATTTAATTTTTTGTGTTACTTTTTACAATTTAAAGTTCTATCTAGCTTAAAAAAACACCCTTTATTTGAGTTTTGCAACACTACCTTTGATGAAGTGTATCATGTTATATCAAACCTTTCGCCAAACAAAAGTGCAGGACATGACAAGATATGCCCCAAAATTATCTTAAAATGTATTGATGTGCTAACGCCACATATAGTAAGAACTTTTAACAATATTATAAATGCAAGTACATTCCCCAGCCATTTAAAAATTCATAAAGTTATACCTATCCCAAAGGAAAACCACACTTATATACTCAATATGTATCGACCAATTGCTGTCCTTCTGGTCATTAGCAATTTGTTAGAGAGGAGGTATACAATCAATTACTACACTACTTCCAAACTCATAATTTATTAAATGATTTTCAATACGGATTCAGAAGAGGCTGCGGTACAGAGGAGGCGGTCGTTACCGTGGTAAATTTTATATGTAAAGCGCTTGATGATGGATACAAAGGCGTAGCTGGCATATTTTACGATTTGTCAAAAGCATTTGACCTCATTGATCACAGCTTATTACTAATTAAATTGCAATATTACACCATTTGTGATAGTGGCTTGGAACTTTTAAAAAGTTACCTTACTAACCGTAAACAATTTGTACAAATAAACTCGCACATGAGTTCCGTGGGTTTAGTTGAATGCTGAGTACCGCAGGGTAGTGTTTTGGGTCCACTATTATTCATAATTTATCTTAATGATATTAGAAATCTTTGCTTATTTGGAAAACTATTTATGTACGCTGACGACATTTGTATATTTTATCCCTACGATGATGAGCAAGTTGTGAAGAAGTACATGGAACGAGATTGCGGCTGTATTAGTTGAATTTTTTAAAGTTAACAAATTGATGTTAAACGTTTCAAAAACACAGATAATTAAATTTACCCCATGCTGTCCAAAAAATAATGATTTTAGTATAAAAGTTGATGGAAATTGGATTTCTGAAGTTAATACCGTGAAGTATTTAGGCTTACAACTACAAAGCAATCTGTCATGGTCACTGCATATTCAAAGTATCAAAACTAAAACCGCTCATGCCAACGGCCTGTTATACAAATTTAATAACCAATTTAATCGAAATTCAAAATTAATGATATATAATGCTATCATTCAAAGTCATTTTAATTATTTGCCACATCTGTATGGTTGGAAAAAGTCGACAGAATTAAAAAATTTGCAACGTTTACAGAATAAAGCTCTGAAAACTGTATCAAATCTGCCCATTACATACTCAACATATCTTTTATACAGTAAAAAATTTAATTTCATTTTAATTGAAGTATTTTACTTTAATTTAATGATTCTTTGCTTAAGTTTGTAATTTTTAAATTAGATTTTTGGTTTTCGTACATTGGGTTTTAGTTCTAGCTTTCCCCTTCTTAAGTTTCTTAAGAAGGATTTTTTACAATACAAAAAACTTGAACTAAAACCCGATGTACAAACGTAAAAAACCAAAAATCTATTTTAAGAAATATTTTATAATATTAAATGATGGTATTTGTCTGGCTCAAGCTCAAACCTGGCTTTCGCAAAGAATTAATTTAAAATACAACAATAATTGCAGCGATCAATAATTCTTAATCAAAGAAGACAGGATTGTAACAATTGAATAAACTAAGCTGGGGGATAACTAGCTGCTTCGCAGTTGCTACATTACTCATGAGCGCCCACTAACTCGGTATCATGTAAACATGATGAATTTTAATGCGGCCACATAACCAATAGTAGTATAGTTAAGTTTTGGCAGTTAGGGATGATAAATTCCTTATGGTCGTATAAAGGAGACAAACTCACATCCTCAGCTTAAATTAGGCTACGGGAATGTGTAACTCGACTAAGAAATCTGCTTGAAGTCCATAGAATGGCTACCCTTAAAACATATTTGGAAAACCTTGATGGTACCCAATCTGATTAATCCTTGTGGAAAGCGACAAAAGGTTTAAAAAGACCCGTAATAGGTAAGCCACTTTCTTTAACTACATATCTTTAAATAATTCTCATATTAAAGTGGTTTTTTTCAACTGTTTTTTCCTACACAAAGTATAAGCTATTAACGTACAAACATATGTATCACAGAAAATTTCTCAAAAAGAACTTAAATTTCTAAGAATTTTGAATGTACTAGAGAGCTCGAATACGGGACAGTGTACACTATACTATATTTATCTACTATTTGTTTATTTATAGTCTTAATGGTTCAAATTACTTGTTCAATAAACGTAAAAAAAAAAAAAAAGGTAAGCCACCTTTGCGAACTTCAACTGGCGACTGGGCAAGAAGCGATTCTGAAAAGGGAATGTTGTATGTCGATCATTTGAGAAACGTTTTTAGTACAAATGATTCAGAGAATAATACAGCGGATTTACCACCATATGTTGTTAGACCTCCTGTGTCTTTGAGATTTAATGTTCATTATATCGAAAACGTTATCTGTAATACAAACCCCAGGAAAGCTCCAGGCATTGATCAAATTACTGGTCAAATGCTTGAGCAGTTAGCTCGTGTAGCAAGAAGAGTTCTACTTTTTATTTTTAATGCTATTTTCCGCCTTGAGTATTATCGTACAGAGTGGAAGGTCTCAATGATTACCATGATTCCCAAGCCAGGGAAGGATCCCACTAAAGTAGAATCATATAGACCAATAAGTCTACTACCAACAATTTCAAAACTGTTCGAAAAATTGTTAATGGCGAAGTTGAGTCTAATATTGAACAATGTGGGATGCATCCCTGATCATCAATTTAGTTTTCGGGCTAAACATAGCACCATAGAACAAACGCTCAGACTAGTCAATGTCATAAAACAGATCTTTGAAGAGAAGAAGTATTGCTCAGCTCTATTCATTGATATTTCTCAAGCTTTTGATAAAGAGTGGCACGTCGGGTTGATGCACAAAATAAAGCTAAACTTGCCTGCAAATACACACAAGCTTCTGAAAAGCTACTTATATGGGCAGAAGTTTGTTATCAGAGAAGGCAACTTTATAAGCCCAACTCAGCCAATCGAGGCAGGAGTTCCCCAAGGCAGCATACTGGGGCCTACTTTATATTTGATTTACGCCTCTGACATGCCAACGACATCCGGAATCCACACTTCTACCTTTGCAGATGACACAGCGTTTTTGAGTGAAAACCACCAATTAGCATCACGAAATTTACAGGAATATACTTCAATATTAGAGAAATGGCTAAAACTTTGGAAAATCAAAGTTAAAGAACAAAAATGTACGCGTGTTACATTCACTCTGCGTAAACAAACATGTTCGGCTATCCAAGTTAACAATCTACCTATCTGCAGCGCAATGAAGGCAAGTATCTTGGTATTCACCTCGACCGTAGGCTCACGTGGAAGTCTCACATTGAAGCAAAGGTCACTCAGTTAAAGCTAAAAGCAGCGCAGCTAAATTGGCTTATGGGCAGAAATTCGACACTGAAATTAGATTGCAAACTTTTGTTAGACAACAAAGCCTATATGGTGCTACGGAATTCAGTTATGGGGCACCGCCTCAGCGTCAAACATTGAAAAAATCCAAAGGCGACAAAACAAAATTCTTAGAACAATTACTGCGGCTCCATGGTACGTAAAAAATTCACGAATTCATAAGGATCTGAGTGCTCCGCTGGTAAAAGAAAATTTTTCTAAGTACGCGACATTAAACTGGAACTTCATCCAAACCCTCTTGCGCGTAATATACTTAATTTTGGCGGCCACAGTAGGTTGAGAAAAAGGGATACCGTTGCCACCATCAGATTGCTCAATAGGTGATTTTACCAAAATAGCTCCCGCATAATAAAACTTTTTGTCTAGCATTGGCCGGACTTGAGTAACAATCAAATTTTTTAATTTTAAATCACATTTTTTTAACTTTAAATTTAGTATTAAGATTTGAATACTTATTGTTAGTTCATTTTGAAGATTCAATAAATAAAAAAAAATGCTTAAAAAAAAATATTGACATCTAAAAATTTATATAGGTCACCCTGTTGATGTTCAGAGCTTTTAAAAAGCCAACAGTAGAAACGTGAACGTGCCATCTTTTATGCGAAGAAAATTTGGATTTTTCCATATTGTAAGAACCTTAAAATGTAGAGAAGAAAACAATTAGGAATAAAATCTTTAAGAAACCTCCTGAGAACTATGGGTTAAATTATGGCAATTTAGAAAAAAACTTCGAAAAAATCTTTAAAATTGTAACAATGGATATGTCCCATCTGATATACAGGGGCTCACAGGTTATGTGGTGCACTTCTGAAATTCAACTTTGAAACAAGAAAACTGAAAATGGTATCCATAAGACTTATAGGCTTTTTACACCGATCAACATCTTTATGAATTGCAAGGAAGATGTTAAAAATGTAAAACACTGTTTACATTGATCGCATTTAACATCTACTGTTAATCAAAAATATTATTATTTCAATTTTCAAATAATATAACAAAAGCACACAAAAATTTTTTCGAAAAAAACTAATTTCAAATACAAAGATTAACAGCCAATTCATAGAACACGACTCGTCTATGAAAAGCACTAACTTAGCAACGTTTTTCAGTTTTTGGTTTATACATGACGACTATTGACGATTTTTATTAAAAGTGTTACGTCTTTCTATTATCATTTTATTTTATCAATTTATTTGGGTTTTTATAACACAACCTGAGTCACAATAAATGTCAAATGTGACGAATAAAACATCATATTCGTCAGTAGAAAATATATAAAAATAGTGTTTGAATAAAAATAAAAATTTATAAAAATAAATGTAATTTCAGTTATTTAGTGAATAGTTAAAAATTTCTATTCAAATTAATTTAAAAAATTTGGTTCCCGATTTGGCATAAAAGTGGCTAACTGCACGCTTTGCATTGTACATCTTAAACTTTCTTAATTGTTTGTTTTGTGATGGCATGAAATTGAGTGGAATCGAAGCTGACAGCAAAGGTCATTAAAATAATACCATGTGAATAGGATTCCGAAAATGATACGTTCAGTAGTTTTCAATAAGAACCCACATGTGATTACACAAAGTGCCTCTGTTTAGAGTGGTTTTTATGCTGAAGGCATAATTTGATCATACTTTTTTGCGACTCTTAGCAAAATGGTAATGGAAAATTTATATTTAATTTATATAATTTAAATGTATGTGCATGTAAATCCTTGGAGGACTATTGCGCGATGCGCTATTCCATAATGATAAGAACCGAATGAAAGTTTTATATGTGTCTGATCCAAATACAAATAAAATTAAGCAGGACTACTCGACTACTCGTAGCTCAAGATGGGAAAGATGAGCATGCAAGAAATTTAAACGAACCTTTTAGGAATGATATAAACTAAAGTTTAAATTTTATTTTATTAAATTAGCTTTTAATTTAAAACAAAACAAAATGTGTATCATTGCTGTTTTGTGAATTCTTGCCTGTGTTTATTTATATTTTTATGTCAACAGTGCGAAGAATAGGTTTGCCGATTTTTCTGCTTGGAAAAGAATTTTCATATGAAAATATTTAACGAAAGTCGAAATTGTCGCATATTGGTAACAATACAACTTCATAGATATTTGACATATAGGCAAGGTAACGTAAGTTGCACGACACAGCCAAGTCGAGTTATACAAACGCTTTTCATTACGCGCTCGTCCATCAATTGGGTTATCACGAGTGAATTTTGTCGTCCTCTATAAACAGGCTGTAAAAGTATAAAATACATACATATGTTATCTATAAACATAATGTAGGGTACATAAGAACATTTTGCAAAAACAGAGAAAAAAGTATTATAGAAAAAAAAAATTAAGGAGAAAATTATGAGAAGGGAAGAAATTGTGATTTTTTTTAAACTTCTTTCGAAACAAACCACGTTTTTTCAGTAATGCCGCAAGAACAATCAGCATTATTGTCACTTTTCTAGTATTGATAATGAAATAATTGAAAGATGTTGAGTGGAATAAAATGAGATAGAAACATCTTATAAAGATGTTGAAAATTTTTGATTTTTAGAACAATATGGGAAGATGTTAACATCTTCGAAAAATGTTGGTACATCAATGGACACCTAATATTGTCGTTCAGTATAAAAAGCTTATTAAATGTACAATATATCAAAAAATATTTGGTATTTAACAAAATCTTTAATTTCATATAGTTAAGTATTTGAAAAATATATATATGTATAAAAAACTAAAAGTTTATGAAAAGTTTAAGTCACAGGTTATTTCGCGCACAGCCTTCAGCCTTACAAAAAAAATTCTTTGGTATAGAATCTAATTTTTCACATGGCCTCTGATTTGCTTAATTGCATCTTTAAAACTTCTGTGTAGTCTCGTGCTTGTTCCACTTGTCGACCAGAGCAATTTTCAACTCATTAACATTATGTATCGCCAAATCCAACATTGCCATAATTTTTAATGGCGTTTGAGCCATGATATTGTGATGGCGGACTCATTAGATGTATTTCGGATCATTGTCCTGATATTATCGTTTACGTTCACGTAATCCGAAAGCACTGGCACCTTGTAGCAAACTATCGTTCAGTACACTTAAGTACATAGTTTTGTCTGTCTTCAATGAAAACAATATTACCAACTCCTGAGACAATTATACAAATCAATACTCATCCACGTTGGCTTTAAGTGTTTGTTCTGGAACTCTGATAAACACTACGTGCATAAAGCCAATGTGCACGCAATGTTTACCATCAACTCCAAAAATATTAAACTTTCACTGATGAGCAAAAAGTTCTAACTTTTGTAACTTTTTTTCATGTCAACGGCTGTTTTTAACTTTTAAAGTTAGAAAAGTTTTGTTTGACATATGCATGAAATAAACTACGAGCCACATTTTTTATACATACGCAGGCCTTAAACAGTTGTCCATATGTGGAAGAAAGCATTGAAAATCGTCTAAACGCACTTCCACCTTCAAGCTCAAAATTGCACATTAATTACTCTATTTATTACACAAAGTAATAATAGTAAAAGTAAATTCCCATTCAAGCAATTGAGTTTAATCACTCTATTAGCTTCTAATATCGACATTTCATAGGAGCTATCTTAATCGCCAATGGACTTTGAAAGGTTCCGAGGTTTACGGATAATTAGTGTAGTTCCTATGAAATGTTGATATACAGACAGCTAGGAAACGTAGAAAATAAGCTGTTGATAAACTCCTATTGATAAAAATATTTTTTTTTTGTATTAGGACATAATTTCGAACAACTTTCGCTTTTATTTCAATATTATTTTTAATATGAATTAAGGAACAAAAACAATTTTTTACCACGCTTATACCGGCTGTCTAGCAGGTGATTTGTATTTTTAAACTTAAATAAAAAACGTAATAATTGACACAAAATTTTATTAAGACCATTGAACGATAGAGTAAAAATGCAGATTATAAAAAGAATTTGTTACTCAATACACTATTCAAAACATAGCAAAAAAAAAACCACGAGAGTTAGATCGGACAACTTCATGGCCATGGAATGTCCCCAAAGTGACTGATCAGCTTCTGGAGAAATTTTCTGGTAGCAAATTCATCGTAGCACTTGCTGTGTGTGCAAACGGTTCATTCTATTGAAACTACGTGTGTGAAGCTGGCTACGATGAATAAGCTGGCAGGTTTCGTAATCTTGCGTCAATAATTTTCACCCTTGACATTCGTTGCCTATCCTCGAAAATTTTCGAGAAAAAAAAATAGTCCAATTATCTCACGCGTGGAAACAGATACTCAATACAATGATTTTTGATGTTTCATTAGAGGCCAATAACGGCAGCTTTGTTTAGTGACGTGGCATTTTAAGTGAAAAAGAGGCTCCTCGCTCCCAAAAATTACATTTACAGTGCGAAAACACTCCAACATTGTTTTAAACAAATGTGTGCGGAAATAAATGTATGTTTCATTTCTTGAACGGCTTGAATTTTGAATGGATGGAACTTCAGTTGCTTTTTTTTTAATTTCAAGAATAATTACTTTTGGAAGTCCCAGTGAGGCTGCTCTTTTCTATATTGAAATTCTCTGCCTTTCACTTAAACTGCTTTCAGTGTTTACGGTAGTCCTTAAAGATCGTCTCAGCCCTGGCCATGGGACAATCATAGCTTAACCAGTCTGCACCCACGAACGAATTAAATTCACACACGGTCCGTCACGCATTCACCAAATACTAAACTGTGAACCAGATTGTCAACGAGCAATTACGTAAGCACCATTACTCTTAAAAATATCTCCACAGCGAACGCGTAATGCTCACTCGACCACTGAGACATCGTGACTGACAAATCCGCAAAATCGATAATTCCAATGGCACCACCCTCCGCCCACACCATTTATTACTTTTTGCTATAATCGTACTTAAAAAATAAATTTACCACCAAACACCCTGTATTAGCTTCACTTGTATGTGTGTATTTTTGTAACTTTCCCAGTGGCAAACTGGGCCTTCTTACACCTTTTTTTTAGATCTAGTACTCATTCTCGCTTGCCTTCTCAGGAAGGTCTTATAGAAAGCCTACTAACTTCCTTCTAAAGGAAGGCTTGTTTCTCATTATGTGTATCTACATGCGTACGCACATACTACATTCTTGTACGCGTACTACGTTTGTAGCAACAAAAATTGATGAACTGTTTAAACAAAAAAATCGAAAGAAAAACTGCAAACATAAAAAATGCAGAAAGAGAAAAATAAAAAAGACCTAAACTTAAAATAGTTTTGCTTAAATTGCGTTAGAGGTCGGTCGCATTGTGTATTTTCCTATTTTGTACAATACATAAATATTATAAATACACGACGTATGAGTAATTATTTGTAGTAACAACGATGATCATACGCGAAGCATTGTTAAATACATTGACAAACAAATACATATACTTAGTTAAAAACAAATACATATACTTAGTTAAAAAAAAACTAAAAAATATCGAACCAAAAAGTACGAAATCATTTTAAAACGAAGCTTAAAACAATAATAAACGTAAAATACTGATATTATGTGTTATGAAAAAAGCCTGAGATGCTTTGTGCCATATTTTTCTTATGTCACGGGCCCGACACTTTTCACAGAAGTACCAGTATTTTTCGTTGAGTTTTATTTTAAGCTTGATTTTAAAATTATTTCTTACTTTTTAGTTTTTTGAACTATACTCGTATTTATTCTTTACTTTTTAGTTTGATGTGCTATGAAATATACTAATTAGATCGTTATCTTTAAAGGCGTGTTTTTTATTTCTTTTGTAATATAACTATATTTATTTTTTAATTGTTAGTGTGCGAATAAAAAACATTTAAACTGAGTAATATGCTTTTCTTAGATTTTTTTCTGATTTTTCTCATAATGGTTACAATCAAACTTGTCACACTGTTTCGGCTTGACGTTGAGTTCTGGAAGACCCTATATGTTAATTAACTTATTCTACACATGTGACAAGCAACATTATAGATAATTCCATTCGATTCCGGTAGCTTCGCCATCATCTACAGTATCATAACCTCCTTAAAATACAACAGTTTTCAGAGAAGTACCATTATATATTTTTAACCATCCTTTTTTGCCCTATACAGGGTGTTCCAGTACTCGACATGAAGCCAAAATAGGGTGACAGGATTGATTGTAACCATCATGAGACATATCAGAAAATAAATCTAAAAAAAGTGAGTCAAATCTTTTCTTTCTGATTTTTCTTATGATGGTTACAATTAATCTTGTCGTTCTGTTTTGGTTTGACATTGAGTTCTGAGCACCCTATATATTACGTCTGAGAATCAATCTTAGCGTTTCTAACTTGCTCAGAATCAGAAAATAAATCTAAAAAAAGTGAGTCAAATCTTTTCTTTCTGATTTTTCTCATGATGGTTACAATTAATCTTGTAGTTCTGTTTTGGTTTGACATTGAGTTCTGGAGCACCATATATATTACGTCTGAGAATCAATCTTAGCATTTCTAACTTGCTCTAAATCATTGTTCCTATGATATTTGCTTCATTTGGTATACATATTTATATATACATTTTTAGCCAATTACAATTTTTTTCCAACTGCACTTTTTTGTCTTGACTACAGCAGGCGTAAAATAATACGTGTTAATATTGATTAATTGTTTGTTTCACGTATTACGCGTATACGGCGTGGTACACTACTCTATTAACTGAATCCCATATAATGAATCCCAATTTTCCCATTTTTGTGTCGCTTTACTCAAACGAATATATTTCATACTTTGATTACAGTCCAACTTCGTTTTTCAATAATAGTCAGTTTACTTGCCCAAACAAACAAACTTAAATGTATCAAAAACCAAAAACGTATATCTTGAACAATTACCCGTAGATGTTAAAATGTTTGCTGGGTAGTTTAAGATGTGTTGATATTTTATTTGTATATTTGTGGCATTTTGATTTACACCCATCAATAACGAAATAGCGAATGGAGGAAGTGGCAAATGACAAAACGAGAAAAGAATTGCTAAAGAGGAAATTTGTTTTCACAACAAAAAAAAGGAAAGAAAAATACTTTCCTAGCGTTGTGAAATATGTAGTTTAAATTGAGTTTTTAAAATGCTTTATTAAGTTAATGAGCAAATAATACCAGAGCAAAGAAAATATTCACAACCACACAAATATTTTAATTCGATTAAAATGTAATTTGTAATTTAAGGAAGCAGTAAAAAGATTGACTTAAATAAAATGTATTACTTAAAAAAAACTGTTTTTATAACTTAAGAAAAGAAGCGTTTATCTTGCCGCTTTATCAAGGGGCATGTTGGCTACAGTTTTACCAATTAGCAGCAAAGCTGTCATTTTTAGCATGTAGAAGCATTCAACACATCATTGAAAATGATTGTATGATAAGTATGTGAATGCAGGTATTACAAATCTGCGCGAAATGTTCCAAAGAAAACAGCAGAATACTATGCATTACTTCTCAGCACTGTATTTCAAAACAATCTTTAAAACAAACAAGAACATTTAGAAACAGAACAAGCATATCATAGTGTTACTTTTTGCCTTGGAACGCGTTTTGCGGATTCTTCAATTGCAAATGAAATAATAATACTCGTTCGTTACACATCACTAAAACACTTCACAACTTTGTTTACACTTAACACCATTGTGTATTAAAACACTGGCCTTAATATTCTGACTCACTGTAACTGTCTCGCACAAAGTTTAGAAATAAACTGCGACTCTGCCGCAGACCTAAATGCCATCATGACTCTTCTAATTATTTTTAGTTCAAGAATCAAATGTACACTGTCACACTTATGCTTGCGAACAATAAGAAAACAATAACAATACACAATAAGAAACGAAGTGCCAATTTCACGATAGCGAATCTGTTCGTTCGTTCGCACAATTGCATTTAAAACAATAAAAAAATTTTGAATTTTGGTTTTTGTTTCAAATGTAATTGTGCGAACGAACGAACAGCTTCGCTATCGTGAAACTTGGCCCGAAATACCAAGAACGCAAGAACAACAATATTATCATTTGTAGTTGATTTATTTGGAATTTTGCGTTCTTTAAATCATGCATGTTTGTTTGTGTATAATGTTTTTAGTTTGTATGAATGTGCTGGCACATTTATAACAAACAGATCAACGGCTACACACGGGGTTAGATGTGCTAAAAATTCGTAACAATAGTTTTGGAACGTCTAAGGAACAGTGCTTGACAATACTTGAAGTGTGTTTCCAATAAAAACCAAAAAAAAAAAAACAAATCAGAATGAAGCAAATATAGCAAACATGGTAAATGCACTAACGCATTGACACTAAAGTATACTGTGTATACAGCTCTGACAGTTAATAAAGAGTGGTTACATTTTAATATCCGATGTTAATTTTGAATAAAACCCAAATTATTTGGGAATAATTATAATTTCTTTTTTTTTTATAATATTGGTATGGTTCAATTATCCATGGGACAAAATATTGGCTAAATGGGTACCGCTATTTCGGCGGCATACCTCTATCCGATGGTACAAATTTTCGGTGACGCTGGGGCATAATTGAGGTTATATGCCATTAATGTGACGAATTCGCTTGAATTATTGATGGCTTATCGGCGTACACCTTTTCTTTCAAATAACTCCAAAGAAAGAAGTGCAACGGTGTCAAATCAAATGATATTGACGGGCAATTGACATCGCCATCACGTGAGATAAGACGGGCATTGAATTTTTCGCGCAAAAAAGCCAGTGTTTCATTAGATGTGTATCAAGTGTCTTTTTGAAATCACATGTCGTCCACATCCATATCTTTCAATTCGGGTCATAAAAAGTTCATTATCATCTCACTGTAGCGAACACCATTCACAGTAACTGCCTGACCGGGATCATTTTAAAAAAAATATGACCAGATGATGCCACCAGATCATAAACCGCATTCGCCCAGATGCGGCAATTCTGTTTATTGACGATTCCACTGAGGTGAAAATGTGCCTCATTACTGAAGATAATTTTCTTCGAAAATTTATCACCCACTGTTGCCATTTCTTGTCACAATTCTGACCATTAACGAAACTTGGAAAGGCCAAGAGGCTTTACTTCTGAGGCAATTGCACCATGCGTGCATGTAAATGCAAGTCATTATGCATAATTTTTATCAAAAACGAGCGTGACAGCGAGTTGAGGTGGACGGCTCTTCAGCCACACTATCGCGAACATCGCTGCTGTTTTTCTTTATGAGTATATGCTGGTGTTTCGACATCTCCTACAGGCCTGCTTTGCTCAAATGTTTGCATGATTTTTCCGATTGTACGCACATTTGGGCAATTAAATTGACCGAAAAAATCACGAAGTGCACGATATGCATTTTGATTTGAACGCCCATTTTCATAATAAGCCTGAATAACTTTAACGCGTTGCTTAATTGTGTGTCTTTCCATTGTTTGGATTGAATTAGTCTGAAATTGGGAAATGTTAAATAAAATGCAGAAAAAAAGCTTAACGATTAGGTGCGCACTCAACATTGACCCTCAAAATTTAACCACCCGATATAAAGAAAGAAACCATAAATAACAAGAATTTTATAAACGAAACTGTAGTAGAGCACTAATTCTGTGGTTCTAACACTACTTCAATTTTTTCCATTTTAGTTAGTTCTAGTTGTGTGTTGTTCTACTTTGTTCTAAACGATTACATGACAATGTTCGCTTATGTGCTTAGAAAGATCATGACGATTGTAGAAGATGACGTATAAACAGCAAGCAGATCGGCGACAACCAGTCAGTTTATTTTTAAACATCGCGTAAGATAGTCATAAGAAAAGTAAGCAGGCCTAGTGTTTTAGTGCACTGTGGTATCAAGTGTAAATGTGAGTCATTATTTCATTTAAAATCGAAGAATCCACGAAAGCGTTTTTAGAGGCAAAAGCGTAATAATAATGTTAATAAATGGCTTATTTTTTATGCTTAGCTATATACGAGTATTGGTGAGCATATATTGTTTAATCGGGATATCATAGCCTTAATACTACATAGTCTTGATTTATAAATTTAAACTTTTTACTTTTTATACCCTTCACAAAAATGTTAAGGGTATATATAAGTTTGTTATACCGTTTGTAATTTCCACAATTTTCATTTTCGACCCCATAAAGCATACATAATTGGAATCAGCATTGATAGAAAAATGCGATGTCCGTCTGTTCACCGTTGAAATACCATTTATAAGAAAACCATTTTCTCTTTTCCCATTCTATTACTCTATCGATTCATGGGTTTGCTACTGAAATTCAGTTAAATCGGTTCACATATAGCTGAGATATATCCATAATTCCGAAAAAAAAACATTTTTTTTTTTTTGCAATTTCGTATGAAAATGTTTGAAAAAATATATTGTTTGTTCTGCTTCAAACTTAACAGAATTCTTTGGCATAGCGACTAAAAGGCAAAAAAAAAATTGTTCTCCTATATCGGTTGATACCCAAGATATAGCCTAAACCGATTTGCTTGCAGTACCAGCAATATAAGGAGGACACCAAATAGAGAACATTTCCGATATCGGTCCATATATACCCGAGATATAGCCTAAACCGATTTTTCAATGAAAAAAAATTTTTTTCTGCTTAAAATCAATTTTGGTTATAAAAGGAGGTTACTTAAATACAGAAAATTAAAAATTACAGTATCGGTCCATATATACCCTAGATTTAGCCTGAACCGATTTTGCCAGGAAAATTGCAATGAAAGAGATCACCTTTTTGGCATGGTGACTACAGGAAGAAAATGTTTTCCCCCGATATCGGTCCATATATTTCCGAGCATATTTAGTTCCAATTTGTAATATGTGATGTAATACGTGACTATCGTGAAGGATATTTTAGATTTGGCCCAGCCGAATATAGTACACTTGTTTATTGTCGATTAATAGACCAATTTATGGTATTTATTGCTTGAAAATCATGCAAATTTCGACCCCGACTATGTGTGAATGGATTTATTGGGAAGGTTCAATTTAAATGATTCGTTTAGTCATAGAAGCTGATATCTTGTAAATAATACGAGTAACGTTGGTTCCCAAGTCACCAACTATAGCTGCGTTATTCCAAAAGATTTCAGACTTTACGTATCCCCAGAAAAAAAGCTCCGAAGGTATGATATCGCACGATCTAGGTGACCAATTTAATGAAGTACTCACTAAAATAATTACAAGTCCATTGTTTCCAAAGCTCATCGGAACCATGCTCTTGAGTTCAAGTCCGTTCACATAGTGCGATAGCGGTTACCATTGACGGTAACATTTTGATTTATTTCTTGATATTAGTGATAGCAAGTGCTGAAAGTGGTTTCAACGCTTCAAGAATTTCAACATCGAAGAACAGCACAGCGGTGGAAGAAAGACGGTTTCGAAAATGCAGGATTGGAAGTACTACTTGATCAAGACTCATGTCAAATGCAAAACGAATTGGCTGGATCATTGGAAGTAACGCATCAAGCTATTTCAAAACACTGGAAAGTCGTGGGAAAAATTAATGAACAAGGAAATTGGGTGCCGTACGTGTTGAAGCCCGAAGATGTTGACTTGTAAACAGCTACTTTCAAGGCATATTATTGCGTTTGAGTCGACCATTGAAAGACAAACGGCCGCAACACAGCGGGGCACATGCATGACAATGCTCGACTCTATGTAGCGAAAGTGGTCAAGACATAACTGGAAACGTTGAAATGGGAGATCCTACCCTACCCGCCGTATTTTCCAGACGTTTCACACGGTCTGGCTGATCAGCACTTCCGATCTTATAAAGAAGGAAAAAAATCGATCGATTTTCAGATCGCTTTAAAAGATGATCAGTTTTTTAATACGGAATTTGTTTGCTGCCCGAAAGATGCGAGAAAGTAGTGGCCAGCAATGGACAATACTTTGAGCCATAAATGTGTAACACGTTTTTTACAAAGCTGTATATCAATGTATGTATATTCTTATCACTTCATATTGGGTGTCGACTAACCGAGCGAGTACTATCGAATAAAGTAAACTGAGAGTCAAATTTGCGAATGATATTGACAATAATGATTTCAGTAGGTCGATTATGCACACCGTAAGTTCATCGAATCGTCGGAAAAACATTTCTCGCAGAACGCTGCTGCTCATACTTCAGCTGAACAATTAGGAGACGCTATTGTAGGGGGAATCATTCCATAATGACTGCCAAAAGATTCTGAACAAAAATGACAAAACAGTTTGAAATGAGTCACACATGATCTGTCAAAAAACTTACTGAAAATCAAGCCTCTCAATGAATAACCCGATACATCCATGAATATGAGTACCTTCATTTTTATATGTGTGACCTCAATGTTTTTGCAATCGGCTGCAAAAATGGGGGGTGATCCGTGAAATATATTTTGTAGAAAAAATATAGCATAACTAAAAAACCAAAAACTGTTTGGCTACTGGTAGGGTTGTCAATGTATTAAATTATAAATAATAATAATACAAATATAATATGTACATACATACATACTATGTATATTACAGCTGACTCTCGATATTCGATAGCACCGTGATGTATTACACCATTATCCTTAATGCACAAAGCAAATTTTATTTTCATTTATAAGAACATGTTTGTTCGTATACAACGATTGGGCCGGGCCATTGAATCGAACATACCAGTATATACAAATATATGTTTTTTCGTTGTTAAATATATTAAATTTAATTTGCTTTTGTAAATGTATTTTTTTCAGTAGTCAGTTCAACTAACAGCTAGATTTCTCTTTCAATAACCAAGCCTTCTTTAAGTAAAGTAACACATAAACATTAAAACAATAATTACTTAGTTTCGCATTTCACTTAAATCATGGTTAAAATGTTCTGGGCACTTTTTTTCTTTGAGTTAATTTTACCCACGCACTTTCAGTGTTATCTTTCAGCCTGGTTTCTTTTAACATTCGCTACATTTTTTTGTTGTATTCAGTGACGCATATAACGTGTTAAATTTATTTTATCTACTTTCTTAACAGTTAATTTCCGTCGCTTTAATTTCGTGTTCAGCAAAAAATCGATATCGTTTAAAAATAACTCAAAAAAAAAAAAAAAAAGAATTGATATACAAAACCAAACGATACAGTTAGAATATTTGAGGGAGAATAAGCACATGAAAATCTTAAATAAGTAAATATTACTCTTCTATATACAGGGTGGCTGATGAAAGCTGCTACCAAACAAAAAAAACCTAATGACTCATTTTCTGTGTAGCTAACCTGTTCCATTTTTATTGTATTTTATAGACTGATCTTTAAGTTTAACTAAAATTTAGAATTGGGACAATGAAACAAGAATTTGGATAGTGCAGAGCTTTCACGCTTTAGATTCCCTTGTTTCCGTCCAAAGAGAATATAGGTGCAAGTTTAGCGGCACTCCCCCTAGCAGATGAACTATAATGAGGCTTGTGTAGAATTTCGCCGAGCATGGCACAATCGCAAAAAGGCCTTATCATCGATCGGATACAGGAAACACTCGCTGTTGTAGCTGCTGCTATACAATCCAATCCTAGAGTTTCGACAAGGAGCTTATCTGCTCAAATGGGTGTCAGCAGATAGTCACTGCCGACAATTATGCACCAATATTTAAACTTATTTCCATATAAGATTCAATTAACAAACAAACTGAACCCTACAGACTCCCCGATTCACTTGGGATTTTGTGAGGAGATCATCCAAACGGTGTCATAGTATGAAAACGTTCTGAACTGCATTTTTATGACTGAGGAGGCACATTTTGATTTAAACGGCAATGTTAACAAACAAAATTGTCGAATATGGAGCAATTCTCACCGACAGATACTCAATCAGATGCAATTACATCCACTTCGCATCACAGTGTGGTGTGCAGTTTCTTCAAGGTCCTACCGTTACGGTCAATCGAGACCGTTACTTAAAGATGTTGAAAGAGTTTTTCTTTCCAGAATTGCGCCGAAAGAGAATCCCTTTCAACACTGTTTGGTTTCAACAAAATGGGTCAACTTGTCACATAGCCACGGCTGTTATGACAGAATTAAGGCAAAAATTTCCCAATAAACCGATTTCAAGAAACTCCACATTCCGTTGACCTCCCAGGTCTTATTGTACCTGATGTTAAGTTTATAAAAGAACCCAACAAATTTAGATGATTAAAAGCAACCCATTCGAACGGTAATTGAGACAGTTCCCGCTGCAACACTCCAGGCAGTAATGAATAAGTTTTTGATAAGATGTCGTACATATGTCGACCAGGGTGGAGGCCATGCGTCAACTTACCTTACTTTTCGAAGAAAACGGTCTTACTGTTACGGTCAATGGAGACGGTTACTTAAAGATCTTGAAATAGTTTTTCTTTCAAACAAAGTTAAAAAGAGAATCCCTTTCAACTCTGGGGCAAATCGTCACATAGCCACGTCTATTATGACAGAATAGCGGCACAAATTTCACAATAAACTGATTTCAACATACTCCACATTCCGTTGGTCTCCCAGGTCTCCGGACCTCACAGCACCTCATTTTTTTCTTGTGGGGTTATTGCAAAGTTTACAACATAAACCCAACAAATTTGGATGATTTAAAGCAATCCATTCGAACGGTAATTGAGAGAGTTCCCGCAGTTCCATGCAGTAATGACTAACTTTTTTATAAGTTGTCCACACCGTGTGTGGAGGCCATTTCAATTCAATTATTTTCAAAACTTCATGAATTACTTTAATAAAAATTTATTATTTTTCGAATGAATTATTAAAAAATAAGTTACATAAACTTCACAAAAAGTTATTTGAGTTTCTTGATGTAGCAAAATTTATCAGCCACCCTGTACCATATGAGTACCGAAGTATGCAATCAGGTTTTTTAACAAATAAATATACGAGTAGATATATGAGTATTTAGAAACATGAGTATTCACCCAGAGAAAACTTGGTAGTGTGTTGCACTTACCTAAGAACATACTTTCCCATATCATAATATTTACCGTCTGCATTACTTACTCATAGGTAATGACTTGCTTAATATGAGTAGTACCAGTACGTACGAAAGTAGTTATTCTTGGCAAATATACATATACAATATTTGCAATGAAAATTTTATAAAAGAATTTGAATAATACTTGGGTTTACTAAAACTTAAGATAAGGTCATAGAAACGGGTTTAAAAATGTTTACAAAATAAAAAATGTAGTAAACCAGTATTTGCTTTCATAAATTTTGCTGTTTTGGTAATTTTATTATTCGTGTCGTTTGTTTCGCTGTCGTTACGACTTACAGATTATTAACAGTGTTGTCAACTTTGAAAAACGGACCAAAATGAAGAAAAAAGCACGTTATTTCAGCAAAAACGCACCAAGTTTAGAAATTTTGTTTCTTTTTTAAAAACTATACTACTATAAAAAGTATAATTTACATTTAAAAAACAATAATGAAACAGCTTTTTAAGCAGCTACTAGATGATCAAACTGGGTTTGATAGTTCCGGCTAATGGCATACCATCAAATTCGTTCAATAGCTAGTACTCGTGTTTGACAAACTTGGCCTCTAGTGCGATTCTGGCACTTTTATTAAGACAATAGTTTACAATAGTTTCAACGATATTCGATATTGCAATAACGATAATCAAGTTTGGTATACAGCGACAATATTTAATTGAATTCGCTGTCGACGGAAATCATCGTTTAGTTTTGCTGCCTATTATCAGGTACGCAACAATACAGCTGCTTACCGTCGTTAAAATTATATTGCAGGAGCATACAATCGTTACTGCAAGGGATGAAATATGTCGAAAAAATTTATGATTATCAAATCTTTAAAAGTTACAAAATCGCACACCAAGCCATCAATCTCGTGTAATACCAATTCTATCAAACACAGTGTGAAATATATTTTTGTTTTCTGTTAAATAACTTATTGATAAATGGTGGTTAAATTTCAAGGGCCGATGTTGATTTTGAATAAAACACAAACTAATTAGGAAATTATTGTAATTTTATTTTATTATGATATATTGGTATTACTGAATTTTGTATGAAACATAATATCGGCCAAATGGGCGCCGCGACCACGGCGGCACACCTCCATCCGATGGTCCAAATTTTCGATGACCCTGAGGCATAATGGAGGTTCTATGCCGTTAATGTGCCGAATTATCTCTTCCTTTAGCTGTTGAATTGTTGCTGGCTTATCGACGTACACCTTTTCTTTCAAATAACCCCAAAGAAAAAAGTCCAACGGTGTTAAATCACATGATCTTGCCGGCCAATTGACATCGCCATTACGTGAGATAACACGGTCATTGAATTTGTTGCGCAAAAGAGCAATTTTTCGTTAGCTGTGTGGCAAGTGGCACCGTCCTGCTGAAATCACATATCGTCTACATCCATATCTTCCAATTCGGGCCATAAAAAGTTCGTTATCATCTCACGATAGCGAACACCATTCAGAGTAACTGCCTGACCGGCCTCATTTTGGAAAAAATACGGCCCGATGATGCCGCCAGCACATAAGCCGCACCAAACAGTCACTCTTTGTGGGTGCATTGGTTTTTCGACAGTCACTATTGGATTCTCAATCGCCCAAATGCGGCAATTCTGTTTATTGACGAATCCACTGAGGTGAAAATGTGCCTCATCACTGAAGATGATTGGCGTTTAGGTGTGGTTCACATTCAACATCGGCCCTTGAAATTTAACCACCCGATATATACAAAAATTTGCCAGAATTGTAACAAATAAAAGATGGAGTTTATCATAATCAAAATTTGATGCAAACGTTTTGAAAAAATTTTAAAATTTAATAATTAGTTTGATAGTTTATTGATTACTAAAAGAGTGGTGAATACACGCGCCTTCATGAACAAGAACTTCACGTTTCAATGTCTGCTTTTTCTGTAATATTTGACAAACTTGGCTTGATCGCTTAATATGAAAACATTTTTTTATAAACTGCAAATTTTCTAAAATGAATTGTAAATGTTTTATATAATAATTGCATTGAATTGAATATCGTTTGGTGCCACCGAAATTTAAGGAGCACACCAAAAATTAGAAAAAAGCGATTAAATAATTAAAAACCCGATTAAATAATTTTTCGCACAAAACATTTTAAAAAGCAAAAAAACGGTGCAAAATGCACCGAGTTGACAACGCTGACAATTAATATAATATAAAAGTGATATTAGCATTACGCATGCGTTGTCAGGCTTGTTCAAATGTATTAACTATAATTTTTTAAATGCTAAAATTGTAAACCACATTTAGCACTGCAATTTATCATTTTAGCATCCAGTTCCGTGCTTAATTCCATGACATTAAATGTTAACTTTTATGGAAAAGGTTTTAAGAAAAGTATTGAATATAAGTGGTACTTTTATCCAAAAAAAAAAGCTTTTTGAAAAGCACACATAAATAAGAATGCATTTATAAAATTAACATTTATACCATGACTTAAATTCATGTCGTTTTTATATTATATAAAGTTATCCATTACATTTGATGCATTTAAATGCAGCTATGGCCATTATGATAGTTTTCATCGACACTAACTTAGAAATCAAGGGCTTAAAATCAATTAGAATTTTTAATGACATTTTGAAATAGTTTTTCGTAAGTGAGAAAGGTAAGCCTTCAATGACATTGCCATGTTAAAATAATGACTTAAAATTCTAAAATAGAAGTAGTGAAGTGTATGTTTATTAACATTTTAACACAATACTTTGCACTGAAAGTTTTTGCTGGGTAGTTTTTATCAAAATATATTTACATGAAGTACGAGTACATTCAACTCGAAAACAATACAAGAATAACAAGCAGCTTGTTTATGTAAAAATATGTATTAAGCATTTCAAATTAACCGGCAACAAAAATTATTAAAAATATATACAGGTAGTGATATCAAATGGAAGAAATTAAGAAACAAATAAACATTTTTGTATAGATTTGTACTGCGATACACCAAAATCATTCAGGGGTTCTCATGTACGAGTGATAATTCTGGTCTTTTGCAATCCATAGAGTATGAATATACCTTTAAGTCAATTCGTAAAAATTTTAATTAGAAAGAATCAAATGTTTTTGAATTTCTAATAATATTTCTTCTGTTTTAAACCTTTATCACCTAAGACTTGCAAATATAATTCAAGCAAGACATACCTTTCGCAAATCGGTTAATAAATAACAAGATATAATAGTTGAAGTGTGAAAAAACGTATTTTTAAAAATAAATTTCCACAGGCTCTAGTTTGCTTATGAGATGTTAAACTATAAATATAATTAAGCAAGCACGTTTTGTAAAATCTCTTTTGTAGCTATACTACGAGGGCGGTTCGGAAACTTCTTAGCCTATCAAAGAAAGAGAATAGTTAGTTTTTCAAAAATATTTTTATTTTTCAATATAATCTCCTGAAACTTAAATACACTTAGTCAAACGCTTTTCTAGCAATTCTATCCCTTGATTCAAATAGTTTTCCTCAAGGTCTTAAAATAGTGGTTTAGAACTGTAATTGCATTTTCATTTGAGGTAAAACGTTTGCCAGCAAGAAATTTTTTTAGATTTGGGAACAGGTAAAAGTAGCTGGGAGCTAAATCAGGAGAATAAGGTTGTCGTTGATATTAGCCATTGTTAAAACACTCTTGTGCGCTGGTGCGTTGTCTTGATGAAAAATTATTTTTTTGTGTTGTAAGCCAGGACGTTTTTCTCGAATTTGTACATTTAATTGATCCAAAAGGTTGCAATAGTACTCTGAATTTATTGTTTTACCCTTTTGCAGATAGTCAATCAATAAAATACCTTTGAAGTCCCAAACAACCGTTGCCATAACCTTACCAGCCGATTGAATTGTTTTGGCTTCTTTGGGGCATTTCCTCCAGCTTCAATTCATTGTTTGGATTGTTCTTTTGTCTCTGGAGTATAATGGTGGATCCATGCCTCATCAACAGTTATGAAACGACGCTTAAAATCTATTTTATTTCGCTTAAAACGATCCAAACAAGCTTGAGAAATGTTCATTCTTATGCGTTTTTGGTCGACTGTTAACAAATGCGGCACCCATCTTATAGTTCTTCATGCAAAATTAAATGGACTCGATCATTTGAGATGCCCATGATATTAGCTATTTCACGCACTTTTATTCGTCGATCATTTAATATCATATCATGCACTTTGGCTACAGTTTCTGTTGTTGTTGCTGTTTTTGGATGTCCACTACGTGGTTTATCTTCAATGCTGTACGACCATGTTTAAATTCAGCAACCCAATTTTTTACTGTTGCATATGAAGGAAAACTTTCACCTAACACATTCACCATATCACTATGAACTTTTTGTCCCGATAAACCTTTTTTTGTAAATATTTAATGACACTACGCATTTCTAATTTTTCCATTGTAAAAAAATCGCGGATGCGTCTTTGTGAACACCTGTTTCTATATGAAGGAGTTACCAGATCGAAACAAAATTTAACATGTGTTCATAGCAAAGATGGAAGTTTCCAAAACACTTAACTGTTTTCTGCTTATACCGCGCTTTTTGTCTAGTCTAAGAAGTTTCCGAACCGCCCTCGTACTGTACCGATTTAGAAAAATTATATGTCGATTTAAAGCTCTTTCGGCAGAGGTGAATGAGTTTAATTTAATTTTTTACTAATAAGACTAACAAACAAAATGTGTGCATGTGTTTGACTTAAATACCATGTTCTTGGAGTGAAAATACAGTGTGATGTTCGCTGGAATGAACACATTTTTCATGTCTCTAAAGAAGCGTTGAAGTGCCTTGGGTTTTTGAAACGGGGTAAGATGTACTTCACTTCATCCGATCTCCTTACTATTTATATCACCTATATCCGACCGATAATGGAATACAACTCTCATGTTTGGGCCAGTGCCTCAAAGTCTATTTTAGGGTTACTGAACCGTGTGCAGGAGAGGGTGAAGAAGCTTATCGGTGACAGTAGAGTATCCAACCCTATTGACCCACTGAAGCATCAACGCACTGTGGGGTGCATAACTCTGTTCTATAGTTATTATAATGGATTTTGCTCTGACAAGATTAGGGATCTTGTTCCCAAAATCCGCACATTTTTACAAAGCATGCGTTCATCGTCCAGAGCTCATCTGTTTATGGTCGATTGCCCGGGGAATCGTAATACGCACTACGGCGTACAGCCGTACGCTTCGCCTATGTAATAAGTTGGATACAGACGTGTTTTCCTGCCTGTTATAACATTGGAAAATTAAAGTCAAATGTTCACAAACACTAATCTCGCTTTCCCCCTCCTCGCAATCTATTTTCCTAGTTCTGGTACAATCCACTACATATGTAGGGGTCATCCTATAAGCACTGGTCCAAGATTAAAAAAAAAAACTCAAAGATTACATCAGCACATGTCGCAATTTTGTCCTTGCTGAAGAGTTCGGTCCTTCTAATCTCTCCTGTTCGCAATTTCCTTCCCCATTAATAGGTTTCGCTCTAGCGTAGGCCAAACCATGGCACTCAGTTTTCTGAGACATAGAGGGCAAACAAAACTCCAGAATGCCGCATGACTTTTATTGTGTTGGACCTTCAAAAGTTAAAATTGGCTGAACGGGGATCAGGGGGGTTACTCTCTATTGCGATGCGAAAGAAAAATGGTTAATAATCGAAGAATTGGTACCCTGTATTGCGTTTTTGTATTTTCCCTTCGCATTTAATTTTTCCCTTTTTACACATTGTATTTTATTTTGCTATTGTTTATTTTTTGGTATCAGTGGTGTTTCATTTTTAAACTATTTCGCGAAAAAGTTTACGCACAAAGTACCAAATTATACTCTTATCGCACTTACCTTTCGCATCGAACTAACTTTCGCATCGCAATAGAGAGTAACCCCCTTGCAATGCGGCCGGTAGATTCTGCCTTGCAGATCTCTCAGTGCTGATCATGGTTGAGGTGCCTGCCTTGGGTGAAACGTTTGGACACTGCTTTAAACCTAAAATAGCAGGAAGGGGAATTAGTTTCGTTGCTGGTTTTCGTGGGCAACAAAACAAGTGATGTTGTCTTAAAACAGATACCTGTACTGTAAGGTACCAGAAGTGGTGGTTAGACGGGTGAGTTGGTTAAGGGCTGATGCTCTTAATGGGATTCAGCTTACCATCTCCTTGAGCCTTGCTTACATTGACTGTTGGGAAATTGTATACAGTTGTGAAATTGCTAATTAACCCTTAGTAAGGGTTTCGTAAGTCCAACACAACATAAGTTTTATTTGCTACAACAAAAGAGGGACTCCTTGCCCTCTATACAGAATGCCCCGGGGGAGAGAAAATATTAACAGAAACCGGCCGTTGAAACATACCTTGAATGTTATCTCTTCTGTATAATGCATTAAAGACATGTAATATGGCAGACAGTGTTCACCGCTGGATACTATTTTCAAATTGAATGCCACTATTCATATATTGTTTTCATATCATATTTTTTTCTTGTATATAAAAGCAATGTTTATTACTCACTTTCACAAACATTTAAGTCCTTTCTTGGCTTCCAACCTGTCAATTTAAATAAAATGTCAACAACATGCAGTGTGTTAAATCTATTGTTTTCTTTTATACTCAACCCACATGAATATATGTATATTTCCTCTCAACCGTACGAGCAAAACCAATCAAGTTTCGTGCGTAAAGTTTTTACATCTTCCTGTTGTTTTCTTTGCCATTATTATTACTATTGACGTTGTACGTTTGATATACTCCTGAAGTTTACACATATGCACATTAACACACACACATACATACCCAAACGAACATAAATCTTTTGCTAATACTGTGTACATTAATGTAAGTGCTTTTTGCGTTTTATTTTCCATTTTAATGAACAAATGCATTATAGCAGATTATGTTTGTAAGAAAACCAACATTCATTCATTCGGGCACAGTAGAAATATATATAAGATACGCAGCTCTTTCTCAAAATTTAAGTTAAAACTTTACTTGTACTGAAGAAAGGAAAGCTCTTCTTTTCAGAATTATTTTAGAAAAAATAAATAGCAAAAAAATATGCTATTTGCTCTTCACACACATACACATACATTTTTCCATTCAGGTTTGATTGAGAGTTCAATCAAAGTCTTCAATGACAATATCTTCAAATTATTCTGTTGAATGGCGACATTCTGTTTGCTGCACCTCTCCGAGCAACATGTGATTCACCAAATTTCATGCCATATTTTTGTTTAAATTAAATCGTAAGCAAACACATTTGTTGCACTTGGATTGAGTAATTATATTAAGAACTGTTCGAGGTTAAAATCATTTGTTTCCGTTTCAATAAAAAATGAAGCCGCACAGAATAAAGATATCGACAGCGATCGAAAACTGGGCTTACCAGTAAATATCTTTTAAAACTATATAGGGTGCTCGAATAGGCACTTGACAACTTGGAATTTAATTTGTGAACGCAATGATCATCTAACTGTTAAGGGGGATAGACACGGTCAAAATGCTTGCTGTCAATTTCGTGTACATGTGCTGGACGCTTTAAAAATTTTATGCTTGATATCCCTCAAGCATTCATTTTAATTTTGATTTTGCGGTGTTCGTTTGGTAGAAAAAATTTCAATAAATAAATAATTTTTTACTGCAAAAAATTGTTTTTTCTTCTCAATTTCTTTTGTTCGAAGCACATTTATTTTCGTTTTTCGCTCTTGTAGCTTTCCTTCTGGACGTTGCTTTAAAAACGTTTTTAAAAGAATTTGATATTGTCCGCCTTTTACGTAGCGAACGCTTATTGTATGAATATCACATCCCAGAGTATACAAATGTAAAGACGAGTAAACTTCCAAAGTATGTTTATTATCGTTAATTTCTTTTTTCATAAAATAATATTCACAATTTAAAGCAATAATTAAATTTTATTTCCACTTGAAAGTCAAAATATTCTATTTCCATACTTTTTCATTCAATTTTCTTCTTCTGTTTTTATTTTTTCTTGACAACCATTCACAACGAAGACAAAATAATGACAAAAATTTGTACATGCTTGATAGCTTGCATTAGACACAACCAAGCATGTGACAGCAAGCATGCCAGAAAATCAAAATTTTTTGATTTTCCATCAAGCATCGTCGGTGTCACAAATACTAACAAATTTTCACACATACTATAACCATTTTGCCCGTGTCTATCCCCCTATACTTACTTTCTTTTCAGTAAGCTCAACATTTTTCATCACGGCAAAGTATATGGACGAACAATGTATGCAAATTATAAAAATATATGTACTACCGAAATTCGGAGTCAGTGGAGCTTTAACTCCAATTTTCTGCTGTTATTCTCGCCCTGATAGACAAGCAATAACAAGTTTATGATAAAAATTTGAGTTTACATATTCATTGTGTGGAGGTGCCGTACCAGTGACAACGAGTTGGTCGAAGTGACGAATAAATTGTTGATTTGGCGACCTGGCTCAAAAACTGGACATCGCCAAGACCACTTTATGGCGAATTTAGCGTAAATATCTTGATTTAAATCCATACAAGATCAAACTCTCTAAAGAATTGAAACTAATGGATCATTTCACGCGACGTACGTTCTCCGATTGGGCTATGGAGAAGATGGCGCCAAGATGATGAGTTTCATTGCAAAATCATCTTCAGTGAATAAGCTCATTTTTGGCTCAATAGGTTCATGAATAAGCAAAATATGCATTATTGGTCTTGTGAAAATCCACATGTGCTTCATGAATCATCACTTCATTCCAAAAAAAAAAAAAAACTGATTGGTGCGATTTTCTTCGACAATAACGATCGTCATATACCTGTGAATGGACATGATTACTGATCATTTTTGGCCCGATTTATAAAACATGGACTTGGGCGGCATGTGGTTTTAACAGGATGTTGCCACAAACCACACGATAAAAAAATTCGGTGTTGAAAAAATACAACATTGGCAACATATAGAGACATTTTGCAATTTGGCATTTGAAAATGTGTAAAATTGTGTGTAAAAAAGTTTAAATTGAAACAAAAAGAAAACATTTTAATAATAATAATTTTGTTTCCTTTTAAAAGTTTAGTTTTTACAAATTCAATCAGTTCACTTCAATATATACATGGGAGTTGAAGTCGCCAATTTTAAGCGACTATTTTACCAGAACAACTATTTGGCCACGTAGAAAAAAATATATGGTTAATATGACACTATTGTAAGGGCAACATACTATTGTTGAATTATATGGTTGGTAGAGAAAATATTATATTGTTATATTTGAACGCCATTCATAGTTTTGTACGCAAAATGTTATAAATAACTATACTAAATTATGGTTCAGTATTGTCATAACTGGAAGCAACCACAGTATTAATAAAAGTTACCAAGATAATGTCATACCTAACCATGTTATTATGCCAAACATTCATATTACTTTCAATTAACAACCATATAAATTTCATAAACTGCTTTATTGGCATAAAACCATGTTTTTGACATTACTCACAATATTAATTAAAAAGAGACCGTTTTTGGTTAAACAATACTATTTCATTTATTTCAATATTCATAAAATGAAAATATTAGGTATTATATATTTTTATAAAATAAAACAAATAAAAATAAACAGCCAAATATAGCCAGGTTCCAATATAATCGGGCTCAATAGGTTCTAGTATCTATTAGCTGAAACAAAAAGAATTTATTATGTATTTCGTAGATAATTGCATGTATAAAATTCATGTGTGTAACCATATTAATATGGTTGGATGTAACATTGTATGGTTGTTCACAACAATAGTATGGTTCGTCACTAAAATTATTTTGGTTGGGACAATAGTACGGTTAGTTATAACCATAATATGGTTGGCCGCCAATATGGGTATGTTTGCCATAGTATTGCTGATTACTACACACATACAAATATTAACATCTTAACATTCTGGCGTACCTTTTGATTTGGGCAAACGTTCTATGAGTAGTTTTTGCACAATCTTAGTTTTAAGTCTTTTTCTTCTTATGTAGTTCAAAACAAAATTTTTTTCTTAATATCCATAACACAACTTTTTTCATAAAACTAATAAAAGAAAATAGTATGTCAACGATTAATATAAAGAATCATTAATGCTAACAATAGTAAGTTGATTTTGTAAACTAATATTTGTTACATGTAAATAACCGTATCATACATATGATAAAACCAAATATTTCAGTATTGTGTGTGATAAACGCTATTGTGGCTTTTAAAAATTATATACCAACATTGCATGCAACCATATTCGGAAACTAGTAGGTGGTAATAATAGATTTGCAGAAATGCACATGAAAACATATTTATGGGGAAACAAATTATAACTAAATCGATAATAGGCTGTTTTTAACAGTAAAACATAATCTTACGGCGTATATACTAATGTTGTTGTAACCAACAAACTACCTTTTCTCTGCGTGTACGTTATACGTTTGTCGGAACACCTAATTATCGTTTTCAAATCGAAACGCTAAATATAAGCAATTTGCGTTTATTAGAGCATGTCTAATAGATAGTCTGCTTGTATTATACGGCTGTCTAGTTCACAAATGTCGAATATGATTGACGTAAAACGCGCCATTTGTAAAAGTTGTTACATCGTATTAATTTTGGACCACCCTGTTTAATTTTTCTTTTTTGTAAAAAATTGTGCTTTTTATAAGAAGGACCTGCTTTTGTTCACCCGAGAAAAATAGTCCAGCTACTTTTATTATTGGTGCTCATTTTTTTGCGTTTTTTGTTTCTTTACAAAAAATATTTTATATAAAATTAAACAAGACACTTTAAATCCTTTCTAAGGGCAAATTTAGATGGCAGCAAAATGGTATTTTGTAGTGGAGGTTTTTAGACACACACACACGCACATATAGTAATAACCAAATTCGCAAGCAAAGACATCCCTTGTGCATATTTTGTGTTTTACAAAGTGTTAAATATTTACAATTTATAAATATTAATGACAACAAAAGGATTATAAAATTTGTAACTTGAGCTAAAAGGATAAAGTATTTTTGCGTGGCAACAACTTTGCGTTAAATATGTCTTTTGTAAGTGTAAATTTATGAAATTCTTACACTTTTAAATATTTGGCACGCCGAACGTATTGATTTTTTTAAGGGAAAAGAAGCAGACAAAAGCTGTTATAAAAGAATAATTTAAGTATTCGTTAGGATAAAATACAATATAATCATACCTTAAGCCTACTTCCAGCAAACTTTTCAAGGATTTCTGGAGAAGACTTAAGTGTTAGATGATAAATGTGACAATATCCATCTGTTTTGTTTTTTTTTTATGGGCATATGTGTACAAATACCTTCTGAGAATTACTCACTGTTGTATAATTTACTAAAGTTACGCAAGTCGGCCCGTCATCGTATTATAAGAATTTCAATAGAAAAAATTCTTTATTCAACGCAAAGGACGTTGAACTTGGCACAAGTCTTCAAAAAAAATATGCAAAAATTTATGCACGTAATAAAAAAAAAACCTGAAGAAAGCAAATCATATCCAAAAATGCCAAAATTAGATAAATGATTTCGAAATAGAAAGGCACATAAATACAATTAGGGTAAAAGAAAAATAAAAAATAAGTCCAACAGCAACAACACAATATTCATTTCGATAATATCCCATACAACAAAGAAATTGAATGAAACCAACTTGATTTTATTGCCTTTTAATGCAAAAAAGAAAATATAATTGAGCACATAATATACTTGATTCAATGAAGGAATTTGTATAAAAAATATAAAAAAAAAATCTGCAGTCACGGCACACTGATTGGGATGAGGTAACAGAAGGCAACACCAAATATAGACATGCTTAAACCCAAATAGCTAAATATTTTTGCCATAATCAAATTGAAAAAACACGCCTACCTCATTTTTATAATGAGAAAAAAAACTACGCACTTTATCACAAAAAAATAATTGTCTACGGCTTGTCAACTTGTATAAAGTAAAAAAATATAACTGCCAGCTGTTTATTATTATCATAAAGTCAACTTAAGCATTAACATTTATTGCAAATTGTTGTCAACTTTAGCCAATATTGCGGATGGCCTTAAGTTAAACGAACGCGAAGAAATTTTTTTTTTTTTTTTTTTTAAACATTTTTTTATTTATTGAATCTTCAAAATGAACTAACAATAAGTATTCAAATCTTAATACTAAATTTAAAATTAAAAAAATGTGATTCTAAAGTCCGGCCAATGCTAGACAAAAAGTTTTATTATGCGGGAGCTATTTCGGTAAAATCACCTATTGAGCAATCTGATGGTGGCAGCGGTATCCCTTCTTTTAAGCCGAGTGTGGCCCCCAAAATTAAGTATATTGCGAGCAAGAGGGTTTGGATGAAGTTCCAGTTTACTGATATACCTTGTCGCGTACTTAGAAAATTCCTCTTTTACCAGCGGAACACTCAGATCGTTATGAATTCGTGAATTTTTGACGTACCATGGAGCTGCAGTAATCGTTCGTAGAATTTTGTTTTGTCGCCTTTGGATTTTTTCAATGTTTGACGCTGAGGCGGTGCCCCATAACTGAATTTCGTAGCACCATATAGGCTTTAGTATTGAGCTATATAACAAAAGTTTGCAATCTAATTTCAGTGTCGAATTTCTGCCCATAAGCCAATTTAGCTGCGCTGCTTTTAGTTTTAACTGAGTGACCTTTGCTTCAATGTGAGACTTCCATGTTAGCCTACGGTCCAGGTGAATACCAAGGTACTTGACTTCGTTGTGCTGCGGAATAGGTGAGTTGTTAATTTGGATAGGCGGACATGTTTGCCTACACAGTGTGAATGTAACATGAGTACATTTCTGTTCATTAACTTTGATTTTCCAAAGTTTTAGCCATTTCTCTAATATTGAAGTATATTCCTGTAAATTTCGTGATGCTAAATGGTGGTTTTCATGAACACTCAAAAACGCTGTGTCATCTGCAAAGGTAGAAGTGTGGATTCCAGATGTCGTTGGCATGTCAGAGGCGTAAATCAAATATAAAGTAGGCCCCAGTATGCTGCCTTGGGGAACTCCTGCCTTGATTGGCTGAGTTGGGCTAATAAAGTCGCCTTCTCTGATAACAAACTTCCGCCCGAATAAGTAGCTTTCCAGAAGCTTGTGTGTATTTGCAGGCAAATTTAGCTTTATTTTGTGCATCAAGCCGTCGTGCCACACTTTATCAAACGCTTGAGAAATATCAATGAAAAAAGCTGAGCAGTACTTCTTCGCCTCAAAGGTTTGTCTTATGACATTGACTAGTCTGTGCGTTTGTTCTATGGTGCTATGTTTAGCCAAAAAGCCAAATTGATGATCAGGGATGCATCCCACATTGTTCAATATTGGACCCAACTTAACCATTAACAATTTTTCGAATAGTTTTGAAATTGTTGGTAAAAGACTTATTGGTCTATATGACTCTACCTTAGTTAGATCCTTCCCTGGCTTGGGTATCATAGTAATCATTGAGACCTTCCACTCTGCAGGGTAATACTCAAGGCGTAAAATGGCGTTAAAAATAAAAAGTAGAACCCTTCTAGCTACACGAGGTAACTGTTCAAGCATTTTACCAGTAATTTGGTCAATGCCTGGAGCTTTCCTGGGGTTTGTATTACCGATAACGTTTTCGACATCTTGAAAATTAAATCTCAAAGACACAGGAGGTCTAACAAGATATGGTGGTAATTCCGCTGTATTATTCTCTGAATCATTTGTGATAAAAACGTTTCGCAAATGATCGACATACAACATTCCCTTTTCGGAATCGCTTCTTGCCCAGTCGCCAGCTGAATTTCGCAAAGGTGGCTTACCTATTACGGGTCTTTTTAAACCTTTTGTCGCTTTCCACAAGGAATAATCAGATTGAGGGGTACCATCAAGGCTTTCCAAATATGTTTTAAGGGAAGCCATTCTATGGACTTCAAGCAGTTTTCTTAGCTGAATTATGCATTCCCGTAGCCTAGTTTTAAGCTGGGGCGACCTGCGAAGTTGCCACTCTCTTCTGACTCTTCTTTTTTCTGACAGAAGTTGCTCAATTTCAGATGAATAAGTTCTATTGCTCTCATTTCTAGGTCTTAAATGACTAGTGGTAGCATGCTGTACGGCCAGTTTGAGGTTTTCAGAAAAATTGTTAATTGACACATCAATATCCTCAGGCGTTCTCAAGGCGATATTTTCAGTACAATGTGTGCTCAAAAATTTTTTGTACTTTAACCAATTAACTCTATTGACAGTCAACGGTGAGCCAATCTCTTGAGGGAACGAAACAGAGATTATAGTGGGAGAGTGATCTGATGACAAATCTAATGAAGGCTCCACTTGCATCCACTCTAAGGGAAAATTTTTCGCAACTCCAAAATCTATAACGTCTGGGATCTTTCGTCGGTCTGTCGGCCAATAAGTGGGGTGTCCGCTTGAAACCACATCTAAGCCCATTTTGGAAACGGTGTCAAAAAGCACACGGCCTTTCGAGGTAATTAAGCGTGATCCCCAAAAAGTGTGTTAGCGTTATAGTCGCCAGCCGCTAAAAATCGAGGCCCAAGTGATTTGAAAAAATTTGAATATTGGCTTTCTGTTATTGAAAATCGGGGCGGCGAGTAAATCGAGGATATAACGATTTTTTCATGAAAATGTTCAATACATATGTTTGTTGCTTGGATATACTCCTCACGTGTCTCGTTCATTAAATAGTGCTTAATTCTGGATTTTATTAGAACTGCCGATCCTCCGCAAGATCTTCCACGGGGATCTTTTGTGTCGTATAGTATGTAGCCATTAATTTTGAAAAAACTGTTGGTTGTCAAATGAGTTTCAGCAATCAACATTATATCGATTTGCTTTTCCATAAGGAAGTGCTCAAGTTCATTTTTGTGATGGCGGATGCCGTTTGCGTTCCAGAAACATATTTTTAACCAATTCATTTGTTTAAAATTGCCTGCAAAATAGTGGATTGCATTTTTAGCATTTCCTGCATCATGTTTGTCATAGAAACGGTAAAAGTGTTTATGGACTGAACAAGAGTCTGCAGAGTTGCCTCAAGATTGCTAAAATTTGGATCGGATTTTGGAGGCTTGGGCTCCTGATCCAAGTTTGGTTTATCAGATTTTACCACATTTGCATAAGAAATTTGTTTGGGGTTTTGCAAGTTTACATGGCTGGTTGACTGGCGTACCTGGGGAAAATTGTTTGTAGAAGTGGTGTTTGACTGCTGGGGTGGCATATTTGAAATTGGTGACCTATTTGTCATTGACCTCTTGAAGTGAGTGTAGACAGGGCAACCCCTGTAGTTTGCAGTATGGTTACCTCCACAGTTACTGCATTTCTTAACGCTCGCGTCAGTCTTAGGTTTTTTGCACAGTGATGTACCGTGAAGTTCACCACACACAACGCAAACTGCGGGCAGCTTACAATAGGCCTTAGTATGGCCAAATTCTTGGCAGTTTAGGCATTGAACGGGCCCTAAACGCTTATGAGGCTCCTCAACGGTAACCTTGCGATGCAAAAGATACTTGAGGTTATAAATGGGATGCACTTCATTCTTTTTTAAGGCAACATCTCTAGGTTCCAATTCAACCCTAAACATGGGTTGAGGAATTTTTTCACGGTTTCTAATATTAACCACATTTTTAATTTTGAAGCCATTGTCTTCTAGTCCGGTTTTGACCTCATTCGTGTCAACAAAAAGTTCAATCCCTTTTATAACGACCTGAATACCTTTGGCACTTTTAAGCTGATATGTGTAAAATGATCGCTTCTCCTTCTCTAGAACGTCAGACAGCTTTCGGTATTCATTTTCACTGTTTACCTGGATTTTCGTTTCATTGATGCCGCCGTGCTTAACCGATGTTACGTTAAAAGTATCTTTGCCGATTGCCGCAATAAGTTGTTTTACCAGCTCACTAGAGGTAGGTTCTCGCAAATATATTGGTGGCGGCTTAAAGGTTTTTTTAGAAATTGTTGGCTCATCTGTTTGCAGTATAGCAAACCTATTGCTATCGGTTGCCGAAGTCCTATTATCATCTTTAGAATATTTCGGTTGAGATGATATTTGAGCTGATTTGGGGCTTCGCTGCCTTTTAACCACGGTTATGTACCTGTCCATGCCTACTTGGATTTTTACCTTATCATCAACAATTAAACTGGAAGATGTTTTGTCTTCAGTTGTAACAACAATATTTGGCGAACACGATCGCGGGCGTTTCCTATCTCTTAGAGACAGGAAATTTTCCAATGATTTTTTCACCGATTCCTCTTCAGAAATCCAAAGGTTTTTTCTACCGGAGCTAAGCTCTTTTTTAGAATTACATCTGATAGGTACACTCATGCAATTAATTGTTTCTATTTTTTATTTACAATTTTAAATGGTATTTAAAAAAATGTCACAAAGTTTTTTTTTAAACAAAAACACTCTGTTCACCTATTACGGTTTTTACTTAATCCCGTTTTATTTTTTTTTTTTTTTTTACTTGCGATCAAAAAACAAACACGTCCGTTCACTATCGAAGCTAAACAACGACTGACGCGAAGAAATAACTATATAATTGAGCCGACAATATTCTCCGGGAAACATATAAATATAAATTTGTATTGTAAAAAATCCTTCTTAGGAAAAAAGTTAAGAAAGGAAAAACTTGAACTAAAGCCCGATGTACATACATATGTACAAACCAAAAAATTTTTAATTATAAAAAGAATTATAAAAAAAGTTCAACAAAAACTTAACAAATTAAAACACATTATTGTTGATTGCAGCAGGTAATACCATAGTATCATATTAAACGAAATACTGATATGATTCACCATGTGTAGTAAGTAAGAAGTGTATAATTAACTATACTATTAGGTATACAACTTTGCTTCCACCGGTTTATTCCCCGAAATTCGAGGCTTTTTTGTAAAAAAAAAACCTGCCTACACATTTACGATTCAAAGTATTGTACATAGCTGGCCACTACTTTCTCTTATCTTTCGCGCAGCATACGAATGCCGCGTTAATAAAGCTGGTCATCTCTTCACGTAGAAAAAAATATATGGTTGACACGACTATATTCTAAGAGCAACATACTATTGTTGAATTATATGGTTATTTCTGATAATATATTAAATGACATTGATATACCCCAATATAGTTTTGCAAAACCAATACCGTATATAACTATACTATATTCTTGTTCAACATTGTTATAAATGTGAGTAACCTTAGTATTAGTTAAAGTTACCATATAAGTGTCATACCCAACCATTTTATTTAACTAAACATCCTTACTTTTGTCAAAAATAATCATACTTCTGTCATTGTAAACCATATTAATATCATAAATATTTTTGTTTTTATAAAACCATATTTTTGTCACAAATATCTCTACTAACTAAAAAAAATAACGTTACCGGATAAATAATATATTTTATTTATTTATGACTATGTTATATAAAAACCCTATATACATACATATAATAAGAAATTACAATATAATAAGAAATAGATGCCAAACCAAAAAAATATTCAGCTTGTATCTCAATGGCATGAGCGTACATAATTCCTGTTCAAAGTTGTAATATATGTTAGCTGCAATAAACAAAATATTTATTAAAAATTTTGTTTTAGATTGCAAATACAAAAGTCATATATAACCATATTAGTATGGTTGGATGTCACATAGTTAAACAAAAAATTTTTTGTGGATATAATAACAGTATGGGTGGATATTACCCTAATATGGTTGACTAAATTAAAGTATTGTTGTATGCAAGATACATATGTATGTGTGTATATTTGCATCTTAATTATATACATATAATTAATCTTACCTTTTGAAAACACATTTGTCTTTAATCAACTAATATAATTTTCGCAGTATATTTTTTAACATTCAAAGAAAAACAAAAAATTCAGATATAATATGTATGTAAGAGTATGTCAACAACCAGAATGATACTATCATATACAGTTACAATAGCAATTTTATTCTGTAAATTTACATTTGTTTATGTGAATTAATGTACCATACATATGTTAAAATCAAATATTTTTATATTAGGTGTGACAAAATCTATTGTCGTTTTTAAATGAAAATTCGTAAATATTAAATTATGTACAACCATATTTTGAAATTAATAGACGGTAACAATAGAATTAGAGAAATACAAACAGTAACATATTTGTGGCAGAGTATACTATAGTTAAATTCATAACAGACTGTTCTGAATTATAATACGCAACGTTATAACAACGTGTTGCTGTAACCATATATCAAACTGCGTTTTCTTTGCGTGTTGAAACGATCTACGAATCAATACATATTTTACTTCTTCATAAGACTGCCATTTACCGCAGCAACATTTGCAGAATACGGCCGGTGGGATGGAATTTCCTATTTCAACGCTTCAAAGTATGTCTTGACCACTTTTGTAACATGGGGTCGAGCATTGTCATGCTGTAAAATCACTTTTCCATATATCTTTTTGCACTGCGGCCGCTTGTCTTTCAATGATCGGCTCAAACGCAATAATTCCATTCGATAATGATCACCTGTGATTGTTTCAGAATTCATAATACACAACGCCAAACTGGTTTGGCGGAACAGTCAATATTCGGATATGCCATCTGTTGGGAAGGCTATATATAGGCCGAGCCAGCAATTTCCCTGAGGATTTTGAACAAAGTACAAAGTGTGATAAAAGGCTTGATTTAATATGCAGTGTGTTTTTATTAAAATTTTTTATAAACAACTAAAATATAATTTAACATTTTAATAATATGTATATAGAAAATTCAAGGAAAAAAAAACTATACTTTTTGTTAGGGAAATTTTGTTCTTTTGGTTATATTCAAGAACGTCTGAACCGCCTAGTGATTAAGTCCCCTTTCACAGTTGAGAAATTGATGGGCAGACAGACGAAGTTTGTAGGCGATGTATTTAAGAGGAAGAGTGTGCGGTAAACCTCTACTGTACTGGACATTTTAAGACATTTTTAGTTTGAACTTGCCTCTCTTCGCATTTTTTCATGTTGTTGCTTCATATTATTATTCTCATATCAACATCAACATCACATAAACACACTAGCTGTGCTTAAAAAACAACAACAACAACAACAACAAAAAAAGAAAAGATAAACGAAAAATGTCTGTCTGTCTATTAATTTCGCAACTCTAAAAAGTTTCGGCAAGTTCAAAGCAGAATGAAAAAAATGTCTGTCTTTCAATTTCCAAACCTTAAAAGCGGACTAAGTCTTTACAGACACTGCGTTTACACGCACAAGTACTTGCATGGAAGTCCTGTGTACGTATTATCAACGAAAATATCGAAAAAATACTCCACTTTCTTGCAAGTTGCATTAGTATTTAAAGAATAACATGGAAGTTCAGTTTCAAAATGTCAGTGGAGAGACAATAGCTCCTAAAACAGCATTACCATAGAAAACCACAATTTTATTTTTCGGGGAAATGAATAGCATGAATAAAATAAATAAATGAAATAGAATTATGTTTAACGTTTTTAACTCAAAACGGCAAAGACTACTTAATTTATTTATTTTCAATAAAAAAAATGTGAATTATTTTAAAAATATGTTTTGAAAAATTTAAATATGACAAAAACATTATATTAAAATCAGTTAATTTCCAAATCTTGTTGTAAGGCAACACTGTTATTGCAGTTGTCATTTCAGTAAGTGCCAAAAAATCCCTGCCTGCTGAAATTGCTTGTCAATTCAGTTAAAAGTTGGTTGCAAGTGCAGAGATTGTGCGTGTGTTAGTAAAAAAGTTTGTGTGTATTGGGTTTTTCGAACTTGCACCTGTACGTGTAAACACTACGAAAATGGCGAGGGTGGTAGAACGTTTTTTGACAACCAAACTTTTATTACGTAATTCTAATTATTTTTTAAGGCGTTTAAATGGTGCTGCCAGGTTACGCGAATTTAATTATGGCAATTTTGGGAGTTGCGTTAACACCATCTTCATAATTTTCTGTGCTTGGGATTATCGCAATGAACCTATTTTTCGTCTCCAATCACAATGTGATGCAGAAATCCCTCCCTAGCAGCAGCACAAAATATCAAACGCAGTTCAACATCTCTCGGCTCCAACTCGTACGGCACCAAATTTCCTTGTTTCTGAATCATTCTCATGACGCTCAGTAGGTTTGAAATGGTTTGATGCGTCAAGGATTTGGCTCGTAAGCTAACGTGCTTAATCGATAAAGACTTTATGATGCAGACGCAAATAGACTAATATTTCGATGGCGATATGTTTAAAAATACCTAAGCTTATTGTATGGCATCTACGATCTATTTATTTTGACTACCACTTACCGTTGCAGCCATCTACTGCAAAACGGTGGAAGCAAAGTTGTACACCTGATATATTCTGGAGCAACATTTTTATAATAGCAGTAGTTAATTAGTAACGTAAATTACACACAAACCAGTTAACCACCAATATTCCTAGGACATTGCAAAGTTCAACTAAGAGAACATGCCAAAAATCTGGGAGTTATTTTGAATAACAGACTAAATTGTTCAAATCATGGAAATGGCATATGTGGAAAAATCTATGCTTTGCTAATAAATCTCTGGACGCACTGTTTAACACCTCTTAAGGCCGTGATTTACTATCCTACACGATCGTGGGTTCTACCACATTAACATGTGCGCTGAAAAACTACTAAAAATAGTTTTTGACAAATCGTGCGATTTGAACAACTTTATGAAAATTTTCATGGCATGATGGTGCTGTGCGATTAGTGTGGTATATATTATGAAAAATATGAGAATATCAAAAAGTAAATTAAATTAATATAAAATTATTATTATTTAAATAACGGTATCCCTTCTTCTCAACCGACTGTGGCCGCCAAAATTAAGTATATTACGCGCAAGAGGGTTTTGGGTGAAGTTCCAGTTTACTGACATACCTTGTCGCGTACTTAGAAAACTCCTCTTTTACCAGCGGAACACTCAGATCTTTATGGATTCGTGAATTTTTTACATACCATGGAGCTGCAGTAATCGTTCGAAGAATTTTGTTTTGTCGCCTTTGGATTTTTCCAATGTTTGACGCTGAGGCGGTGCCCCATAACTGAATTCCGTAGCACCATATAGGCTTTAGAATTGCGTTGTATAACAAAAGTTTGCAATCTAATTTCAGTGTCGAATTTCTGCCCATAAGCCAATTTAGCTGCGCTGCTTTTAGTTTTAACTGAGTGACCTTTGCTTCAATGTGAGACTTCCACGTTAGCCTACGGTCCAGGTGAATACCAAGGTACTTTACTTCATTGTGCTGCGGAATAGGTGAGTTGTTAGTTTGGATATGCGCACATGTTTACTTACGCAGTGTGAATGTAACGTGAGTACATTTTCGTTCATTAACCCTGATTTTCCAAAGCTTCAGCCATTTTTCCAATATTGAAATAAATTCCTGTAAATTTCGTGAAGGTAATTGGTGGTTTTCATGAACACTCAAAAACGCTGTGTCGTCTGCAAAAGTTGAAGTGTGGATTCCACATGTCGTTGGCATGTCAGAGGCCAATGTCAATGAATAGAGCTGAGCAATACTTCTTCTCCTCAAAGATCTGCCTTATGACATTGACTAGTCTGTGCGTTTGTTCTATGGTGCTATGTTTAGCCCGAAAACCAAATTGATGATCAGGGATGCATCCCACATTGTTCAATATTGGACCCAACTTAACCATTAACAATTTTTCGAATAGTTTTGAAATTGTTGGTAGTAGACTTATTGGTCTATATGATTCTACTTTAGTCGGATCCTTCTCTGGCTTGGGCATCATAGTAATCATAGAGACCTTCCACTCTGCAGGATAATACTCAAGGCGTTAAATAGCGTTAAAAATAAAAAGTAGAATTCTTTTAGCTACACGAGGTAACTGCTCAAGCATTTTGCCAGTAATTTGATCAATACCTGGAGCTTTCCTGGGGTTTATGTTACTGATACCTTGTTCGACATCTTGAAATATGAATCGCAAAGACACAGGCGGTCTAACTGCGTATGGTGGTAATTCAGATGCATCATTTGTTATATCATTTGTAATAAAAACATTTCTCAAATGGTTAACATACACCATCCCCTTTTCTGAATCGCTTCTTGCCTAGTCGCCAATTGAAGTTCGCAAAGGTGGCTTACCTGTTACGGGTCTTTTCAGACCTTTTGTCGCTTTCCACAGAGAATAGTCAGATTGCGGAATACCATCCAGGCTTTCCAAATATGTTTTAAGGGAAGCCATTCCGTGGATTTCAAGCAGATTTCTTAACTGAGTTATGCACTCTCGTAGCCTGCTTTTAAGCTGGGGAGACCTGCGAAGCTGCCACTCTCTTCTGACTCTTCTTTTTTCTGATTGAAGCAAGATTAGTACTATTTGATTATGTACTGAATGTTGTGAACTTTCGTCACTGCTTTGAACAGCTGTATTGCTTTTTATTTGTTTTTGTAATTTATATCTTAAATAATTTTTCAACAATATAAAAATTCAGCAACATCAAAGAGATAGATTAAAACAGTACCAAAAACGAATTGAGCTATCTTTGGAAAATAATAGGCAACTGGCTAGATAATGCTTATCTGAAGAAAGAAAAGAGGGTAATAAAATTTTTTGCGCACGAAAAAGTTCCACGAGACGTTGCTTGCTAACACAGACAAATAGCTAGAAAAGTTAGCTGCAAATATTGAGTTCACCCAGGACGAAATTCAGGTAGGCATTAATGCAATTGAAAAACTAATGAACGAAACTCATGAAGGTATTGAAAAACAGGAAGAAATTGATTCTTTGCTATCGAATGCACGTGTTTTGGCTGAACTAGATGCTTTGGCTGCTGAACAAGAAAACGGAGTGCAACTGCCAGATGTACCCACTAATGAACAGAACCCAACAACTACAAATAGCAACGGGCCTGTCAAAGTTTTGCTTAATGGAATTGTGTATATTTTGTGTTGTAGAAATTAAGACATGCTAAGTGATTTTTTTTAATTTTATAATAAAGGCACCTACGCAAATGCTAATTATATAAAAATGTTTTATATTTGAAGAATGAAAAAACATTTTTTTTTGGTGCAGGCAAATCAATACCTGTATAGCAAATATTATCCGGGATATAAAAACGCGAAGTAAAAAACTTGTTATTATTTGTTTATGTCAAAAACACATGATAAGTGCTACTACATTTACATCTACGTTACATTTACAATTTCTTCGGATAAGTTTCAAGCACGTCAATAAAATGATACTAAAAATTTGACTTGTTTTAATAAACCTGCTCTCCTGGCCACAGTTAACACCGGGCGGATGACAATAAAAGTCAAATTAAATTTATTAAATATATCTAATATAATTTATAAAAATTTTTACGAACTCGATTTTTGTTTTTGATTGATTAATTTAAAAATTTGTTGAAAAAATTGCACATATTCGTCCAATGCTGGATGTAACGTGCATTCCTTTTTCAACATAATATGTAGTACACAACGTCTATTCTTTGTTAATATTAAAAACAAAATTTTATCATAATATTTCTTGTATTAGAAAAACGTCAAACAATTAAGTACCATTTTTGTCAAAATATAGCCATTGTTTACTTATTTTTCAAAGGCTTGACTTTGGTCGCTTTCCACGAGCACATGCCTTGAGATAATTAAAAAAAAAATTTTGTGTATTGTTAAATAATATTAAAAAATTATATAATGACCTATTTATAATTTTTGGCATACTAATACCGTAGATATGTACGAAATAGGAAAAGGAGTAGAGACCAAAAAGGAAAATTTCAAAAATTAAAAGTCAATCATTTTTCAAACTATTAACGATATCTAAATAATATACAATGACTTTTCTTTATGTTCTTATAGGCTTTCCAAAAAAGTTAAAATTTTTTAAATCAGATTATATTTACAAAAGTTATGAAGCCAACAAACTTTTTCATACCAGAGATTGTCAAATTTGACAGCCGGTAGTAGAGTTCATTTGATGAGCTCCTTTGAGAGAGTGCTCTTTTTAGTTCAGCTATTTTTATGACTTTCTTTTAGTTCAATAGCTCTGTGCTGCGTAAATAATATTTTCAATGCACGGCTCTGTTTTAGCTTTGATGATAAAGAAAAGAAAAACAAAATTGGTGTAAACAAATGAAAAGTACAATTATAAAGATTAATTAAAGGTGAGATTAGAAATATTCAGGGGTGATGAAAAATAATTGCATTGAAAAGAAAAAAAACGATTTATTTGTTTCATCATCATTTATGGCCGCATATCATGTTATTAATTTGCATTTTTGTAAAACAAAATTGTACTGTTTAATTTTCTGAATATATATTGTATATAACATAGGTGTGTACGTCAAGTTCTGCCAGCACTGTTTGACTTCTTCCGTATACATATGTACCAGATAGAAAGAAACATGAACGAAAAAGAACACTTGAAGACAAAAGAAAGAAACATGAACTATGGAGCTAAAAGAGCTTGTAGAAATGGTCGGATTACTTAGCTCCCTGAAGTAAATAGTTCAGTGATACTAGTTCGTTCGTGAACTACCCAACTCTAGCCGGTAGGTCACCATGTGATATAACAAGGCGGTTCAAATTTGATCATTCTTAAAGCCTATTTTCTTCTCAATGACTCTTTCATACATTGTGTTATGATGAGATCGCACGTTTTAAAGATAGAGATTTATTACCTTTTTTTTTTTTGGCTTAGCCCCAGTGTGCAACAAAGCAAAAGAAGTAAAATGCAATAACAATGTAGCAAAAGGCGATTTTGTACGATTTTCTTTGCTCTCTCTTGTACTCGTATCTTAACATTTGAGAATTTTTGTCGTACAAATATCAAAAGTGCATGTTTACTGCGTAATTTTTGTGCCATTTTACTCCAACTTTAACACCACCATCAACAAATCAAATGGCATTAGATCTGCTGTTATACTCGCTGTATAGAACAACACTCAGCAAAAACAAAAAACAAAAATAAATAAATAAACAACGTTCAAATAATAGAGTTTGGATGGATTGCAGCAAAACATGGTTTGAATATTTTTCTTATTGTACTTCAATGGCATTAAAAATTAATTTTCATTTCATTCGCATCACAAACGTTGATTGTTTGAGCAAGGATTTATATATATGCTTGAATTATTTTCGAAAAGATTTTTTCTTGCTGCGATTATTTTCTCTCTGTTAGATATCCTTTTCTAAAATTCTGTATTCAACCAGTATGTAGTCACACAGTTTTACTTCCGTATAAAGCATTAATATTCCTCTTATTTGCTTCGATTTTCAATCAGTGTTTGTGTAAATAACACAATAAGATGGTGTGAACGTGATTATATGAATGCGCCTGAAAATAGGCACTTTATTATGTGATGACGGGGGGTGAGAAAAAAATCAACGGTGCTCTCAAATTTAATTCCACGCTTGTGGATTTGTCATTAAAAGGTGGTTTGCCTTCGATTCTTGTTGTGTGTGTGTTGCATTTGAGGAAATTTAAGCTTTAATTTATTTTTACTTGAAATAAAGAAAACATGTTGATACACTAAACAAATTTTGTTAAATTAGTGTTTTAGTATAAACTTCTATATACAATTCAGCAAAAAAGGAATTTAGCTATAATTATTTATTTAACAATTGGAAATTCCTGTTGCTATGATAAATACATATATCACATGGCATTATTGTCTTTGATTAACTAAAATGAGCAATATATTTAGCGATGCAAAACCTGACTATTCACAATGGAGTGGATAAATTAGTTCACTGGCTCCACAAACAATTAACTGACATCCCTACTACGACAAAGCGCAAGATCTGCCGAAAATATCGACTTAACATGGCTCACCACAGCTCGAACTTTTCATGCAGCACAACTTACTACATTGTTACTAGTGAGCTGGCCCTGCACCCACAAAAAATTTTACTAACCAAGGAGATGAAGGAAAATAATATACAAGTTATTTTAGATACGACATAGACATATCGCAAGATCTTCTATATCAAACTTCGAATCCTATTCACTCTTTTACGGATGACAGCAGCATTCGTACTCATTCAGTTATAAGCCCAACTTATCTGAGATTGGTGCCAAGAAGTAAGATATGAATGATCTTCTTTTAATATCAAAAACACGATCAAATTGAACGCCCGTAAGATTCAGTGTTGTTTATGAACATACAAACTGATGACCGTAAAAGCTACTTTATATGTATTCATGAATAATATAGATATCGAAGAGTCGGATATTCTTGAAATTCTTAGAATAAAAATTCATGTCTTTAAAGGTCTTGTTACACTATCATAAACGATCGTGCGAACTACTAAATAAAGCATTTTTGCTCAAAAAGTACTAAAAATGCAACCGTGCGACAGAGTTTTTGACAATTCGTGCGATTTGAAAAATTTTATGAAACTTTTCAAAACATTATGGTTTCTGTGCGATCAGTGTGGTTTACATTGTGAAAAATATGAGAATATTGTTGGTGATTCGAGAAGAAAATTTAAGTAATGTAAAATTATTATGTTAATAAAAGTTTAATTATTTGATTGTGTATATAAATTATTGCAATTATACATCTTTTTGAAACAGTTTCCTGTGAATGTGTGATCGTGTAGGATAGTGAATCAGGGCCTTAAAGAAGCATTCAAATGTCTCGGTTTTGTGAAACTGCGTAAGATGAACTTCACTCCATCCGATCACCATACTATTTTTACCACTTATGTCAGAGCGAACATGGAATAGAACTCTAATGTTTGGACCGGTGCCTCAAAGTCTATTTAGAGGTTGCTCGACCAACTGCGTCAGGAGATAGCGAAGATGCTTATCGGCGACAAAACGGTATACAACTCTATTGACTCACTGCAACTTCGCCGCAATGTGGCGTACGTTACTCTGTTGTATCGCTAGTACAATTGCTTGTGCTCTGACAGTATTAGGAGATTTGTTCTCGAAACCCACATATTTTTACGCAATATGTTTATTATCCAGGCTTCAACCAATTCTAATCAACTAGCTATTGAATCGTACAATATAAGTATATCAACTAGAAAATTTGTTTTTCAGCCGTACGTTTTGTCTGTGGAACAAGTTGGAAGACTCAACAAAACATCCGCAAATACTCGTCCGCCGCTCTCCTATTAAATATTTTATATTGTAAGCTTTCAGCCGACCATCCATGATCCAGATTTTGTAAAACGTGGTGAAAAATTACATTTTTGGGTTGTGAAAACTGTTGCGTTATCATGGACAGCAACTCGCATCGTTCAACTTTGCCTAGACGACTACTTGCGCCACTTTATATACGAACATGCGACCGTGCACGATCGCCTGAAAGTTTAATATACAGGATGTGTGGCAGCAGATTTTTATTTTAAAAATAATAATAAATAAAAAATGTAATAATTAACACAAAGTTTTATTAAGAGCATTGAACTATAGAATTGAGATGCAGATTTTATTTTTTAAAAAGCGTGTCATCCAGATGCCTTCCGTTGAGTTGAAAATGAAAACACTGTTTAAAATGGAGTCGTATGTTCTGCGTCACATGCTATAGTAAACTTGGTTCAATTGAGCTGATTTCTCGGCAAAAATTGTCTTATAAAGCCACAAGAGATTGCCATACCGAACTCTCCCTTTGAGATAGCCCCATTGAGGTGACCTCAATGGCCATGGGATGCCCCAAAGCAACTGATCTGTTTTTAGGGGAAATTTTCTCGAAACAAATTCATCGAAGCCTGTTGAAATTACATGTGTGAAGAGTAACATGGATGAGCTTGCAGATTTGGCAAAAATAATTCCAAAATCTTGCATCGATAATTTTCAACGTTGACATTCCGACGTTGAATTTCCGAAAAAAATGGTTCAATTATCTCATGCGTAGATAAGACAAACGAAACAGTTACCGTGGGTAACTGTTTCAGTCGAGGGTTGCGGGTTCTCGGACACCGTTTTACAAAAATATTTGCATAAAGTAACTTTCTTTCAGTTTGTGAACGTTTCAAATTTTAAAAGAATGGAACTTTAGATCTTAGTTTAAAATTTCATGCATAATTGCTCTTGCAAGAGCAAGTGAGGCTGCTCTTTTTTGTACTGAAAATCGCGGATTTTCACGTAAACTGCTTTCAACCAGTTCAATGTTTTCGGGACACCTTTAGGACCGATTGGTCCCTAGCCGTGACGCGTTCATAACCCAAGCAGTTGTGCCGAGTCTCTGCACCCACGAACGTATAAAATTTACATTCGGTCCATCACGTATTTGCCAAATACCAAAGTTTGAACAAATATTTCGATGAGCAAGTACGTAAGAATCATTATTCTTAAAAAATGTATCCACAGTGAACGCGATATCGTGACTGACAAATCGGCGTTATCGATAATTCCAACACCACCACCATCCGCCCGCGCCGTTTATTACTTTTTTAAATAATCGTATTAAAAAATATAAATTTGCCGCTAGGCACCCTGTAAAAAATATCAAATCAAAATTAGCCAAGATAACAACCCTTTTAGATTATATACTCGCGGTTAGATAGAGACTGCCCATGAGCCAACTTTTATATGAATTGTTTGTTGGTGCTCCAGAAACGCTGTAAACTTACTAAATATCTTGTCTATCATTGCTTTAAAGCGTATTGTGGTATCATGTAGAAAAGCAAGTCCCAATACTATACAGGAGAAGAAAGCAATATAATACAAACTGATATATTAATATATAAATTTGTTTGTATAATTGCTTATAAGCTCGCGACATATTCTATTAAATCTTTTTGACGAGGTATATTTGACTGCAAAGTATGAAAATCACTCAAATTTGGGAAACAAATCAAGTTAGAGGCTTTCTATCTTAGATCAAAACTATGAAGTGGAATACAGCAGTTTTTCTAGCTAACATAAAGCTTGCCTACTAGCTCCTACAAACATAAAATTGGCACGTAGTCTTTTCACTTTTTTGCGAGTAACATGTTATGTTATTTTGTTTAGCACACTTAGCTTAAATGTAAATTATGGATCGGAGCGTTAATGCGCCTAAAAAGCTTAGCCGAGCTTAATGCGTTTGGTACACACATCTTAATCCTAATTCTGAATGTGGTTGATCAACTAAGATTTTCTCTCTGTGTACTAAGAGCAGTTTGGAAAAAGTATGGAGACACTTTCGGGTTTTTTATTGTTTACTAAAAGAAAAGCAATCTAATTTTTAAGTTTTTTAAACGCATTTTGTTAAGAAATCACAGCGGGAATTTTTGAAAATATAAAGATATATTATATATATATATATATATATATATATATATATATATATATATATATATATATATATATATATATATATATATATATATATATATATATATATATATATATATATATATATATATATATATATATATATATATATATATATATATATATATATATATATATATATATATATATATATATATATAGTTGATGATTGATCTATATAAAAATTTAAATTAAGGCATCTGGCACACATACTTGTACTAATCTTTGTAGTATGTATACGATAAATGCTTATTAAATTCTAAAGATAAGCTGTGGAAAAGAAAAAATCGTTTAATGGCTCCAATTCTTTTTGATATGTCTAAAAGTTAATTTCCGTTGAGTAGATTTTTAAGCACAATTTATCGTGTTTCGGCGGATTGTCGTTTATAGTCAAAAGCAATTTGCCAGCCAGATGGGAGCCAGGCTGACTCGTTTCTTTTTTTAAATTGGAACAAACACGAGCATGAGTGTTAAACATATAAATTAAGCTGTTGCTGATTTATTAAATACGCAAAATAACAATACAAACATTAGCTAAACATCAACTATAGTATAATGTTAACAAAAAAAACATTTAGAATGCGTATGTAAACGAAATAAATCAAGTTGATTGCTCAAAAGCCATATATGAAAATGTTAGAGGCAAGAGAAAAACAACAACACCAGAGATCAAAAATAAACAAAACAAAAGAAAAATGAGAATGGAATAAATTCTTTAATCCCCTATAGGTATAAAAGATAAACAGTCAGTTAAAGCTTTTATAAGAAGCGTTTACATATATGTGTATATAAGTACATATGTATATAAGTACATACATGGTCTGATCAAAAATTAGCCGTTATTTTTTGCACTTTTTTCTGTTATGTTTGTATACATGTCTGCTATATATGTTGACAATATCAGCTATTTGAAATTGTAAGTTTGTTTTTGACAGATAAAAGGGTTAAGCTATGTACACACGGGTGTCAGATGTTACAATGAAAAATTGTCCCGCAGAAGTAAATTGTGTGTTCAGACGATCGTAAGAAAATCTTACAATTTCATTGTCAGACTATGGTCTGACAAATAATTCATCTGACAACAAAAATTGTTAGTTCACACGGTTGTCAGATTGTTAGATGAAAAAAATTGCCAGACATGTTGTAAGGCATTGCCACTTATATACATATATAAACAACCATCTATTTGGCAGCGTTGCCCATCAAACGTTTTTCTGACAATGATGCCATTGTCAGGTGCATTAAATTCATACATCTGACAATTAAAACTGAGCTTACAATACCAGCCAATTATCTGGCAATGCCGACGAAGACTGTTCTCACAACTGTCAGATGCCTGACAACATTTTCGTCTTACAAATGATTGACGATGGTTTTTCTGACAACGTTGTAAGTTAAAAATTGGCAGCCCACATGATTGTAATACATTTTCAGACAATTTTACTGGCAATATTTATTTATATATTTATTTATTTATTTATATATTTGGTGTTTTACTAAAATTTGAGCAAACAAAGCCGCATGGACATCGCTCAGGAGCTGTTGAAGATCGTCAACGACGATCCAGATTTCCTCTAGAAGGTCATAACTGGTGACGAATCATGGGTGTATGGCTATGACATTGAAACCAAAGCTCAATCATCTAAATGGAAGCGTCCAGAAGAGCCAATACCGAAAAAAGCACGTCAAGTTCGGTCACATGTGAAGGTTTTGCTCATTGTTTTTTTTTGACAGCAATGGCGTGGTGCCACAGGGTCGTACGTTCAATAAGAAATACTACCTTGCAGTTATGCAGCGTTTGCACGAAGCAATTTTTTAGGAACGCACAGAATTGTGGAAAATACAATCATGGATTTTGCACCATAATAACGCACTAGCTCACACATCGATGCTTGTACGTGAGTTTTTGGCCAAAGTCGCTATCATGCCTCAACCACCGTATTCACCGGAATTGGCCCCCGCTGACTTCTTCCTCTTCCCAAAACTGAAGACACCGTTGAAAGGAAAGTGTTTTGCTACAATTGAGGATATAAAAATCGAAACAGGAGCTGTTGGCGATACAATAAAGTGCGTTTCAGAAGTGTTTCGAAAATTGGAAAAAACGCTGGCATAAGTGTATTATATCTGAAGGGGACTACTTTGAAGGAGATAAGATAGTTATTGATGAATAAATACTTTTTGAAAAAATTTAAAATAACGGTTACTTTTTTATCAGACCTCGTATAAACTTATATAAATATAAGTTATTGTTAAAGCAAGTGAAGTGAGAAGACTAGGTAACTTATTCAATGATTTGTTTCGGTCCTCCATCATTCTTAAAGCAAATGTTGAAAAAACTGAAAAACCTTTGATATATGTTAGCAAAGTTTATCAGCTGAACTTACATATGTATGGGTGTAGGTTCGATTTACGTAACATTTGTTAACGAGAACTTTCCTAAAGCCAATTTTAAGCTGTCACGCCAGTAATTAAGGGAATCTCAAACAAGAACATTGTTTGCCAGCAGCAGAATAATATTTAACAAGATTTAGAATTTTGTTTGTAGTCATATCATTATGAGGATACCTCTATGGCTGATTTAGTAGACTACTGCACCAACAGTCTCGATGTCGCAGGTTCGCTTCCTGCCACACAGCCTGGGTGTTACTGCAGACAAGCAAAAAAGCTTCGCGGTTTTTGTGTTTGTTTTAAAATACAAAAAAAAAGGATATAATAATAGGGAGCGATTTCAATTTGAACCTGCCTGATTTAATTTGGGCTGAAAATATGAAATTTCTCGTCCTTAGCCCAACTAATATAAGCATACCAACACACTTCTCATCAACTGCTTGCACTTTACTCGATTGGTTCTTTGTTTCTAGCGAGTCCAATGTTTTGATGTATGATCAACTATCAGCATCATGTTTTTCCGAATCATCTCTCCAAGAACATAATAAGTTATCGTTACTTCAAGCGAGTCAATCAAAATGTATTATAAGAAAAAATATGTAAGATAGATTGCAACCAGGTATATAATTTCCCAACAGCAGACGAGCAGTTAGCGTTTTTGAACTATCATGTGTTTGTTGGTCTTCTATAACATCCTTATACCATTCCAAACAAAGGTAAATAAAAGTAAGCCGAAGCCGTGGTTCACCTCGCATATTAAACGTAATTGAAGAAACTGAACTTGAACTTTTTACTTGCACTGGAATAAATACAAAACAAATGTTTTATATCAAAACTATCGGCTGACTCTGGTTAATCAGGCAGGCCAATCCATTCAGCATATGTTCACATTTCATATCTAAATACAGTTAACAGAAATTTTATAGAGACACCAATGATATCTGCTGATCGCTCGCTTTACAGCAAGTTGCAAGATGACAGATCGCAAAGCTGTCTTTTCAGCTTTAATTGTGTTGAAAATTTCGATGATTTGAGAAGCTACCTTGCTATTAAATCGTCGGCTACAGGAGTGGATGAAATGTATCCAGCATTCCTAAAAATGCTTCTTCCACATATATTGTTATTTCTAACACATACTCGTATATTTAATTTCGTAATCGCAACTAGCACTTATCCAAATATATAGAAACTTGCAAAAGTCAGACTTATCCTTTAATCATCCTCAGACTATCGTCCAATTACTATAATGCCCTATTATTAAAGGCTTTTGATAAAATTCTACGTAAACAATAACAGTTTCTTAAGGTGATAATAAATTTCTAATATGAAACAATCTGGTTTTCGCGCCGCACACAGTTGACTAACAGCTCTCTTTGATGTAGCAGAAGGCATTAGAAAAGAGCTGAATGATAGATTCATGGTTTTATTGGTCTTACTAGATTATTACAAAGCCTTTGGTACCTTTGACTATACAATTTTGATGCAAAAGTCGGAAATAAGAGTATATATAAATATATTAAGAACTTATCTCAGTGGCCGCGAGCAGTACGTAGAGATCAACTCTTCAGCTAAGTCAACTTCCCTTCACGTCATTAGAGTAGTCCCACAGGGTTCAATTTCGAGGCCTTTTTAAATGTACGTATGGGTGAAATTAACAATTAAATTAGTTGAAATAGTTGCTTTAACTTATATAATAAGCTAAAAAGCATCAATTATATACATAAATGTTCTGAAACCATTCTATTATAGTTAATTTGACCAACAAAACTTGTCAGTTTGAATAAATAGCAGCAACAGTTTACATTGTTATGAGGAGGTGGAAAAAGGGAGTAGTGTTTGTGGAGGTTTGACTTGAGCAATAACAACACGAAAGACCAAAACAAACTCTTTTACAGCATTTAAAATGTAGGTATTAAATTGGTTAAAACTGATCTGTGCCCAGTGTATATACCTTTGACACTGTTCAGACCAACAATATTTAGTCCAATACCTTCGACACTACAAAGCAAGGAAGTACATTCAAAAGATATTATGAATGAACATACAAAGAAAACACGGACAACGGTAAAAAAGAGAGAGAAAAAAGAAACAAGTGTACACAGCTTGCTACCTATTCCGGTGTAGTATATAGAAAATACGGACAGCAGTAACAAAAGACGTCTGCACAGGTAAATTTAAAAAATAAAACATTTTTGTGAAATAACTCTTAAGCCTTTTTTAAAATTTCGATCGTTCCGTTCACTGCTTTGTTCTCTTCAAGTAGTATTTTGCTAATAAATTTGCTTCTAATTACTATATTGTAAAAATCCAGTTTTTTCTTTAATTATTAACTGGAAACCGTTTTTTTTTTTAAATAAATGTTTAAGAAAAATATCGAATAGTTAGCAAAGAAAAGACAGTTTGATATATGATTTTAACAACGTTAGTATATATTCCATAACATTGTGCATTATTGTTAAATACTGTATATTATCAAATTAATTATAGTTTGTTTCTCTATAAATATGTCATTATTTGCATTTCTGTAATTCTATTGTTAACATCTAAAAATTTCAAGATATGGTTACATACAACAATAGTTGTATTTAAAACATTTTTAAAAACAACAATAGTTTTTATCACACCCAACATCAAAATATATGTTTTTATCATATAGGGTGTTTTTTTAAGCTAGATAGAACTTTAAATTGTAAAAAGTAACACAAAAAATTAAATTTTGATGAAACATTTTTTTTATTTGTTTCAGTATACTCTGACAAATCATTGAATTGAAGCCACGAGACCATTGTATGCGTCGTTCTTTCGCCGATTGGGCTCTAGAGCAGTTGGCAACTGACCCGTTGTTTTATCGCAAAATTGTGTTCAGCGATGAGGCGCATTTTTGGCTTAACGGGTTTGTTAATAAGCAAAATTGCCGCATATGGAGTGAGACCAATCCACAAGAGACCCTACAGACTCCATTACATCCAGAAAAATGCACTGTTTGGTGCGGTTTTCATGCTGGTGGCATCATCAGACCTTATTTCTTCAAAAATGAGGCCGGAGCTCGCGTTACGGTCAATGGAGATCGTTACCGCACCATGATCAATGATTTTTTGTTTGAAAATATGGATGACATTGATCCGGAGGAGATGTGGTTTCAACAGGATGGCGCTACGTGCCATACGGCGAACGCAACCATCGACTTACTGAAATCAAAATTTGGCGATAAGTTGATTTCGAGAAATGGACCTGTCAATTGGCCTCCAAGGTCGTGCGATTTGACACCTCTCGATTATTTCCTGTGGGGCTACGTGAAGTCACTGGTTTATGCTGATAAACCAGCAACAATTGACGCCTTGGAGGCCAGCATTGTTCGTGTTGTTCGTGACATACGGCCAGCAGTGCTCGAAAAAGTGGCCCAAAATTGGACGTCCAGAATGCGCTTCGTCAAGAACAGCCGCGGTGCCCATATGCCCGAAATCATTTTCAAATGTTAATGTCACGTATTGATCTTTCGAATAAAAAAAAATTTTGATTACAATTTAATTTTTTGTGTTATTTTTTACAATTTCAAGTTCTATCGGGCTTAAAAAAACACCCTATATTTTTTAATATTAACATACATTCCTACATATACTATATGGTGTATCAAACAATACATGCAACCATATTACTATGGTTATATATGACTTTTGAAATTTTGATTGAAATACTTAACAAATATTTTTTGTTTTGTTGCAGCTAAAAGATATATCAACATCAAAGAGGAAATTCTGCATTAATTCCGTTGAGATGCATTCCGATTATTATTATTTTTTATTAATTGTATTTATTCTACACGTATTACCAAAATGTATACAAAAATATGATTCTATTACAACAAAGTTATTTATGATATAAGTATGGTTAGTTAATGAGAGTAATATGGTTATATATGAGAATAGTGTGAAAGGTTACTTATTATTACAATACACCAATGTTAAACCAAACTATAGTATTGTTGCTTCCAATACTTTTGTTACAATACTACAGTGCATCCACTTAATGGCGTTTTAATGTAACAATACAGTGTTTAATGTAACAATACAGTGTTATCAACCATATAATTCAACAATAGTATGTTGCCCTTAAAATATTGTTGTATCAACCATATATTTTTTTCTACATGTAGCCTACTATAAATGTAGCCTATAAAAAAGTTGCAATTAGGTGTGGTTTGTGGTCCGGAGGAATTACAAAACCAGAATTGTGATAACAGTCTGTAGAAATCGCTACAGCGAAATGATCCGAAGCGCGTTGAGTTGAAAATTTATGTCTTAAATGTAAAAAATAGCCACTAATTATTATTAATTAATTTAAAAGAAAGGTTTAAAAACCGCACTGCTTCTCTTAGAGGAGGAGTAAAGTAGTGTGATTTGACAATTTACTCTAACAAGAATAATCTAACAACAGTTCAAAAGCCTAAAACCAACATTATCGAGCAAATATCAAACATTGACAGCAGTTTATTTAAAATCGTCATAGATAATTTTGGCAAAATATTGGGAGCCTATACTCGAGTCACCTGGCCGACATAATTTTTCATTTTCAACCGAGAGCTAGTTGCAATGAACTGCATTAAAAATATTTTTAATATCTAAAAAAAAATTATGTTTTTATTAAAATTAAAATAATATCTTAATTTTGGCCACCCTTTATATATGTTTACATTTACACTAACAGCCTGTTTGGCGATATTGAATAAAAATGAATGCGAAAGAAAGCTAGTCACTCCCATTCGAATCAATTTGGGTTTGTCTATGTCACTATTATTTGTTCGCATGTACTTATATATTTTAACTGAATTTTGACACGTTGTTCGCATAGAATACGTTAGAAAAAACCCAAATCAGTTTTCCTTCGCCTAGAATGCGAATGAACTTATCCTTTCGACATCGGCGAACTGGCTGTAAATAAATTTTTTCTTATTTATATATTTTTTTTGTCAATCTATTGTTACGCTATAATTTTACACTTTTTTGATTTTAATTTCAAAGACTTTCTTTTAACTACAATTTAATTTAAGTTTTGTTATGCGAATAAAATTAAACAACCAAAATCACGCCAATTATGTTTACCTGCAAGAACTGCAGTAGTTCTTATGTGATTGACTCCTCCAAATAGCACCAGTTCCTTAAAAGTAAAAAAAAAATTTCTTATATTAGTTTGTATAAAAATATATCACTAAGATAATACTTGGCAACAATTTATTAGAATTTGGTATGAAAAGAACGTGCATTTAACAGAAGGTTGTAAAGTTGTAAAATAAAAACTAAATTTCACTTATTTTAATATCCTTAAAGGACTTATTTCTTAAAAAGTTAGATGGGAAGTAGTGGATATTTTTGAAAACATGATATTTTTTATACTCTTTCTTTATTAAATTTTTCTTAGCCAAAACTTCAAACCTATACACCTGTCCAAGGGCTATAGTTCAAGTTTTTTCCTTTCTTAAGTTTTTTTCTTAAGAAGGACTTTTTACAACACAAATCTGCTGTGATCAATAATTTTTGATTGAAGAAGACAAGAAAAATGCGTTTTTGGTGCTTTTTAAAATTATTTGTGCGAAAAATTCTTTAGTCGTTGCGGGCTGCGCTTTTTTACATTTTCGGTGCGTTTTTTAATATCGGTGGCACAAAATCAATTTGAACTCAACTTTTTGTTTTAAAGTAAAAAACAAGTTTAATCAAGTGTCCAAAATTTTTCGTTTAATTTTGCGTGGCAAACATACCATGTTATACACGTATGCACATAATAAGATAATTTTGCTGTTGTATATTGTACACACTTTCGAAAGAAACATTTCGTTTTATAAAATTTGCTGCTTTTAGAGTGTTTTGTTATTAAACCATCAAACCAAGTTTGTCAAATATTACAATAAATGCATTGTCTGAACAGTGTGTTGAGCATTATAGTTGACAGCTGCTAAAAAATGAGGATCAAGTGATTTAAAAAAAATGTGAATATTGATATTCATTCAATGCAAATCGGGCTGTAGAATAAATTAAAGAAATCACAATTATTTCTTGAAAATGTTCAGTGTATATATTTGTTGCTTGGAGATACTCCTCACGTGTCTCATTCAGTAAATAGTGCTTAATTCTGGTTTTTATTGCGAGTAGAATTGCTGAGTCTCCACAAGATCTTCCAGGTGATTTTTAGTGTCATATAGTATGTTGCCACTAATTTTGAAATAACTATTGGTTTTGAATACAAATATTTAATAAGTGAACTTTTAGTTATATACATATGTACGATATTAACTAATTAGAGTGAGTGGGGAATGCAAGCAGATATTTTTATTATAAAAAGAGTTTTGAAAATCTGTTCATAAATGTCGGAGTTATTAAAAAATTCCAGTCGTAAAGCAGCTGGGGAATAGCTCCCGCGTCATCGTAATTATTTCTTAAGTGCGGTCAGACTTGTCCTTGTTGTTTGGCCTTTGAGAGTTTTGCGTCTCACTCTCTTTGGTTAACTGTCTACCTCAACTAACTGTATTTGTTTACAGTTTTTTTTTAAGTATTTCGTTGTTAACCGCGCGCCCATGCTGTTCATCCTTATACCTTGGAAATTTATTTGCAACTGTATAGTTACAAATAAAAATTACATATATTCAAAAATATTTTTTCTTTTCGCGCCATGTCCAAATTCATTTTATTCCGTTCACAAACTCTTAAAAAAAAGAATATTGAGAATCGTTTCAGGATTGGCGAAGTTACTCGAAAATGTATTTTTCGGACAAACTTTTTGCCTGCCCGATGTCCAAAATTTTTTTTCAGGCTATTCTTACATGACGGGGTTATATAAAAAAAAATTCTTTGAGCGGTCATTTTGCCCCTTTTTCACCTCTTTAAGGAGTAAATTTCAGAATAAAAAGTATCCGTTGCTGATTTTCGAATTTTTGAATATCTGCATATAAAATTTCTTTTAAATCGGTTCAGGGGTTTAGGCGTGAAACGGATGGACAGAGTTGCTATCACATTTATGATGTTAGTATGGTAATAAGGATTAACACATAAAAATAGCTCTAAAAGTACTTTGAGATGGGTGAAATATTTGACGAAAATATTTGTTGTAATATTTTCTTCAAATTGTGTCAAATAGATATGTAAACAAAAGATTCGAATATATTTATTTTTTGGTCTTTTCTTCAAAGAGTAATTCTATAGCTGTAAAATCGGTAATAACAAAAGTTCCTTAAACTTATTTTTAAAGTTAAAAGTATTAAATCTTTTAAAACTGGTCTTATACATATGTTTCACAAAAAGATTCCTTATTGGGAAACTGTTTTGCGTATCGCTGAGTTTAAGTTTTGAAATGCTTCTTTTTTGTTTTCTTAGGAATCAGTAATTAAGATTTTATTTACGTTAAATTTATATCAACATCGTGTTAAAGGAATCTTTATTTTATGAAAAACAAAAACTATTCCTTTTAAGATAATTTTGCTAGATTCTGCTTAAGAGCTTTGATTTGAACTTTTTAAAGTTCATCAAATATAGAAATAAGTTTTTAACTTTTTTCAAAGAAGGTTGGTAATGATGAAGTGCTGGTAAGTAGACAGGTGGTTTTGATTATTTCTGTGTAACGTAAAAGTTTCATTTGATCCAAAATCTTATTAAAAACTTCTGTAAAATAAAAATTTAATTTGCTTTCATTGTCTTTAAAACTTTTTCTTTATATTATTATTTCGAATAAGAATAATTACAAAATTTTAGGAAATAAATTCAATGAAACTTTATATGTTTCCTCCAAATGTCTGTGTGTTGGGATTATTAACCGCTGAAAACATAATTTTTTCACCTTCAGATAGAGCTAAAGATTTTAAGGTTTCTAGTTTATCGTATAATTGTTGACTTAATTACGACCGCTTGCTGAAAACAAAACTTTTTTATGCTGATTCTACTATTTTTATACCCTTCACAAAAATGTAAAGGGTATATATGTATGAGTTTGGGGTTCCGTTGTAATTTTTACTATCTTCATTTGCGACCCTATGAAATATATACTCGTACTTGTATATTCTGAATCAGAATTGATAGAAAAGTCGATTAAACGATGTCCGTCTGTCGGTCGTTGAAATGCCGTTTTTAGGAAAGCCATTAGACTTAGAAATTTTTTCTTTTACTATCTTAGTATTCAATCTTTTCATGTGTTTTTTGTTGAATTTCAGTAAAATCTGTTCATATATAGCTGAGATATATCCAAAATTCTGAAAAATCCATTATTTTTTGCAATTTTGTATGAAAATTAAAAAAAAATTGTTTGCTGTGCTTCACACTTGACACAATTATTAAGCGTGGCGTTACAAGGCAAAAAAAATCCCCGATATCGGTCGATATATATCCGAGATATAGCCTAAACCGACTGTTTAATGAAAATGCCTGGCAAGCCATTTTAAATAACTTTTTTTAATAAAAGCAAATTACCAAACCATAGAAAAAGAAAATTTCCATATCGGTCGATATATACCCGAGATATAACCGATTTTCCATGAAACGCTTCTGAAATGCGTGTTTTGGTAGCGTTTAATCACTGCACGAAATTCTATTTTTTTACCATCAAAAGGTGCTTATTTCAAATAAACTATTTTAATAGCTGACGTTCGACAGATCGCAATTTTGTGTTTGTGCTGCTATCTAGCGCTAGGTAGCTTTAATATCAATCCGCTTTCGTAGTAGTAACTTTAACCATTTTTAGATGTCCTTGTAAGATAATGCTCAACTTAATTTATAATTATTTTTTATTATTTTTCAGTCTATTTTGCTTTTAAAAACCATACAGCAACTAAAAATTTGTGGTTTCTAAAATTAGTTTAAAACAGCAACTTTGGTTGCCAGATTTAGCTGCCAGTTGCCATGTGTAATACGTTTATTGATCTATTATTGTTAACTGACTGTAGCCTACACGCGTTGTTATCCACAAGTCGGAACGTCAACATTCGGTTGCTGTTTTAATTCAAATTATCAGGAATATAAGAAAATCGTTTGAATAAAAGTTGCGCCATCTGTCGAAAATTGGTCATACCAACTTAGAAACCTTCGTGTGTTCATGCACAACAACTTTGCAAAAGATCATCGTATGATCAACTGCATAGTTTACGATTCTATAAAGCCTACAGTCGACGTGTATACCAAGGTGCTTAACTTCATTGTGCTGCGGAATAGGTGAGTTATTAATTTGGATAGGCGCACATGTTTGTGAATGTGACATGAGTACATTTCTATTCACTAACTTTGATTTAGCCTTTTCTCAGCTCTATTCATTGACATTTCCCAAGCTTTTGATAAAACGTGGCACGACGGACTGATGCACAAAATAAAGTTGAACTTGCCTGCAAATACTCACAAGCTTCTGGAAAGCTACTTATACGACCGGAAATTTGTTATCAAAGAAGGTGACTTTACAAGTTTCTCACAGTCAATCGGAGCAGGAGTTCCCCAAGGTAGCATTCTAGGACCCACTCTATATTTGATTTACGCATCTGACATGCCAACGAGATCCGGAATCCATACTTCAACTTTTGCAGATGACACAGCTTTTTTTAGCGTTCATGAAAACCATCAAGAAGCTTCACGAAATTTGCAGCAGTATATTTCAATATTAGAGAAATGGTTGAAACTTTGGAAAATAAAAGTTAATGAACAAAAATGTACCCACGTTACATTCACACTGCGTAAGCAAACATGTTCGGCTCTCCAAATTAACAATACACCTTGGTATTTACCTCGACCGTAGGCTAACGTGGAAGCCTCACATTGATGCAAAAGTCACTCAGTTGAAATTAAAAGCAGCGCAACTAAATTGGCTTATGGGCAGAAATTCGACATTGAAATTGGACTGCAAACTTTTGTTATATAACGCAATTTTAAAGCCTATATGGTGCTATGGAGTTCAATTATGGGGAACCGCCTCAACATCTAACATTGAAAAAATTCAAAGACGACAAAACCAAATTCTTCGTACGATTACTGCAGCTCCATGGTACGTAAGAAACTCACGAATTCACAAGGATCTGTGTGTTCCGCTGGTAACTGACGAGTTCTCTAAGTATGCCACAAGGTATATCAGTAAACTGGAACTTCACCCAAATCCTCTTGCACGCAACATACTTAATTTTGGCGGCCACTCTCGGTTGAGAAGAAGGGATACCCTGGCCACCATCAGAACGTTAAATAGGTGATTCTACCGATATTATTCGCGCGAAATGAAACTCTTTTGTCTAGCAGTGGCTGGACTTAAATAACTTTTGTATTTAGTATTAAGATTTGAATACTTATTGTTAGTTCATATTTTGAAGATTCAATAAATAAATGAATGACAAAAAAAAAAAAAAGCCTTTTCTCCAATATTGAAATATATTTATGCAAATTTCGTGAAGCTTGTTGATGGTTTTTATGAATTCTGTGTCACCAGCAAAAGTTGAAGTGTGGATTCCGGATCACGTTTGCATGTCAGAAACGTGAATCAAATACATAGTAGGGCTCAGTATGGTACCTTGGGGAAATAGTGCCTCGATTGGCTGAGTTGGGCTTGTAAATGTATGTTAAATTTATATTGCTATATTTGGCTAATCATTCTTTTATAATTATTAAAAAACACAATTTTTGTATTTGAAATAAAAAAATCATTTGAAAACCATTTTTAGATTTTTTCTAATATTAAGATTTTCTATTTGGGAACTGAAGATTTTTCGACAAAAATTTCTGTTGCAATCATAGTTAAAATAAGCACGATCGCCAACTACAAATACTCGAACAACTTCGTATCGGGAGCAAGCAATCGCCGTTGTTGGGGTAAGGGAAATATTTCGAGGAAAAAGTATTCGCAATAAGCGTTAGCATTTCCTATATGTACAGGCATTTGAAAGCATTTAATTTTTGTGGTCTAGGACAAAAGCTCCAACCAAAAATAAACGTTTTACTTGATTAAAACGGTTTAAATTCTCTTAACACGTTGCTTCTTAGTTAACGATGGCAACGTGCTACAGTGATGAGTTCTTTTAATATAGTTAATGTAAGAAGACCATAATGAGTTTTTGTCATGACTAAACCTAATAAAGGATATCAATGTTTTAATAATCTCAAATGTGACCAACCTTAGTAATCGAAAAGTTCATGAATCAAAAGTGTTTCATCTGTATAAATATAAAAGAAATGTGTTCGTTTTTGTTTTAATGTGTATTTTGTTATTATATTTAGTTGGCTATTTTGTCTTTCTATTTGTGCTGCTTGCTCATTTATCATTATTTGAAGTGTGTTTTAAGCTGATATGAGAAAGGTACTTGAATGTTCGCATGGCATAGAAAGCTTTTAGCTTAAAATATGTTTTATATTATTATTATTACTGTTACTATCTGTTCTAATACACCTGCACGTATATCTAACTAAATTTCAAATGTAATTACAAATCAGTTTTCTATACAAAATTCTTTGAAATACGGGGTGCTTCAACTAAAATCCACGATGTTAATTTTAAATAATATAAAAAGTTTTCAAAGAATTATATTACTAGTTTTTTATTATAATAGAAAAATCTATGACAATATGTATACATGGTCTGATAACGTATGTTAGATTTTCGCATTTCCTTCTGTTATGTTGGTACACATATCTGTTATATATGTTGGCAATATCAGTCATTTTAGATTCTCAGTTTGTTTCTGACAGATAAAAAGGTTAGTCGCGTTTTAGTGTGCTCTTCGATTGAGCAAAAACAACGTAGCATGGACATCGCTCTGGAGCTGTTGATCATCGTAAACGACGATCCAGATTTCCTCAAAAAGGTCATAACTGGTGCCGAATCATGACTATGACAACGAAAAAGGTATTGCTCACTGTTTTCTTCGACTGCAATGGTGTGCGTGGTGCATCATGACTTCTTGCCACAAGGTCGTACGTTCAACAAAGAACACTACCTTGTCGTTCTACTCCGTTTGCGCGAAGCAATTCGTCAGAAACACGCAGAATTGTGAAAAAAGAAAAAAATCATGGATTTTGTACCATGATAACGCACCAGCTCACACATCGATGCTTGTGCGTGAGGTTTTAGCTAAAACGAAACCCGTTGTCATGCCTCAAGTACCATATTCACCGGAGTTGGCCCCTGCTGACTTTTTTTCTTCCCAAAACTGAAGAAACGAATGAAAAGAAAGCGTTGTGCTACGATTGAGGAGATAAAGGAAAAATCAAAACAGGAGCTGTTGGCGATACCAAAAAGCACATTTCAGAAGTGTTTCGAAGATTGGAAAAAAAGTTTTCATAAATGTATTATATCTGAGGGAGATTACTTTAAAGGGGACAACATAGTTATTGGTTATAAATAAATACTTTTTGAAAAAAAATTAAAGTAACAGATATTTTTATATCAGCCCTTGTATATAAAACGGAATGTGTGTTTGTACGTTTGTTTGTACCTTATGGGAGATCAAGCCGCTGGGTCAATCTTCTTAAAATTTCCACAGCATGTACCCGAAACTCTTGGATGAATTATAGGCCAAATTTTTTTCATCCTTGCTTACCTTAACGCCCATTTTTTAAGTAATATTACTCCTTCCACAATATTTTTAATAGATTTTATAATATAACCGAGCATAACTTTGACATTTGCGAACCAATTTTCAAAATCCGCTTTGCATATACAAAAAGCCCTCAAATTCTTTTTTTGGGGGTAGTATATTGCAAACTGCCCATCCTTGAAATTGATTATCATATAACCAATTTTCAAGCACTTTTTATATTGAAGAGGTTCACTAAGTTTTGCTTGAAGTAGTGGAAAGAGGGGTTGTTGTAAATTACCTGCCGCAATATCCAACAAATAACTTCGCCATTTCTGGACCAATTTTCAAATTTATTTTTTTATACGGAAAAGATACGCAAAATTGTTCCAATAAACTATTTTTTTTTTTCTTTGTTAATAAATGTTTTTAATAAACGTTAGTGAAGCAAAAATACGTAAAAGAAAGTGCACAGAATAAGAAGTCTTGATACCACAAAACAAACGTTTTCGTGTATCACAAAACCTGAAAATTACCGAAATTTTGATATCAAAGCAATTCCAACAAATCTTCATTAATTTCAATTGCTTTCCATTTATCAATCATAATGTATGTATAAAACATCTTGAGATTCATTGTAATTGCCCCAAAAATATACATGCAGGACTGTTCTGAAATTATGGCGATTTCAAATCACAAACTGTTTTAAAATCACGGAGGTGATTTGTTGATGTTCTGAAAATCACGAGATTTTTATTTTTTTAAGTGCTTTTCTCTGCTGAAATCACAGGCAAACTTCGTGAATCTGGTAATCAAAGATATATTTTCATATAAAATAAAGCAGCTGACTGCCAAAAAACAAAAAGTAAACCACGAATATCGTTCAACAAAACAAACTTTTCTTTAGAAATAAGCGATGTTTTTACTAATTTGTGTATGCTGAAATTTGTTTTGCGTAAAAAATACAATATTACTGCGTTAATAAGTAAACAACACTTTATAATAAGTAATCATTCAGCTTTTTATTGGGTTTACGCGTATGTATATGATAATAAATACAATATATAAGTAATTCATAAGGATCTGCGGCTTTCGCAGGTGAAAGACGAATTACGTATAATCAGCAAACTGGAACTTCACCCAAACCCTTTGGCATGAAACATACTTAATTTTAGCGTTCACATATGCCATCAGAGCTTTAAATGGATGATAATACCAATATAATTGGAGCAAAACAAAACTTTTTGTCTAGCATTGGCTTTACTTAGCTAATTTTTTGTATTTAGTATTAAGATTTGGATACTTGTTGTTGTTTCACATTGTGAAGATTCAATAAATAAATAAAAGCTTAAAAAATATATATAAGTGTTATATATGTACACATTAGTCTATATACTGAATTAAACATAATATGATAAACAAACAAGCTGGCAACGCTTCTCGTATGTCAACTAGGAAATGAATTTGAGAATAAATGACAATGCAATAAAGCCATTCGGTGATAAACTGCATATGAGAAAGTATCTTCTTTTTTCTCCCTCGCTCACGACATTACAATAAGTAAGTGATTTAAAATCTGCAGCCATTTAGCTGACCGGTTTCAAATCACATGATTACTAAAATTTATGTGTGCTGAACATTATTTCAGTTATTTCAAACCACTTACGTGCAAAGTCATTTACTCGTACTGAACATTCCTGATATAAACACAAATGATCATTTGAAAATACGTTCTCTTTTTTCTTATATGTATACATATAAAATTTTAAGGCAAAACAGGGTTCGTCAGTGCCAGTTAGTTACATCTGAAACAAAATATCGTACAAATGCTCCCAGCGGCTTTAGTAAAATACCTCCACCCAATAGTATACATGTATTGGCAATGGCTCTGAGATATAACATGTCGTTAATGTGCCGAATGAACTCATTCTTTAGGTCGTGAATTGTTCTTGGCTTATTGATCTATACTCTTTCTTTTAAATATGAAAAAAGAAGTACAACAGTGGAAATTTCTTCCAACCTGTGTAAAAGTGTTTTTATTTTCATTGCCGTCTTTTTTCTCTATATGTTCATTAATTTCTTAGCTTGCAGTGTCGCAGATATACACACGGAGTGCTAAATAGTTTTAACTAATTTAATTTCAATACTTTAAATGGTGCTATCACGTTTGTTTTCTTCTTTCCGTATTATCATTAATAGGTTCAACTCAAATGCCAACATTGCTTCCCTCTTTTCTCCTCCCCATAACCTAAGTTTTTAGTTCCAGCACAATACGCTGCATATATAGAGGAGGCACCATGCAGATGAAACCACATACCGTACAGATCCGTATCCTCAGATTCTGGCCACACGTCCATTATAATCTTCTGACCGACTTCATTTTCGATATCACCAAATAGTCACTCTTTCTGAATGCGCCGGCTTTTAAGCAATCACTCGTATATTCTCAATTGCCCAAATGCGGCAATTTTGCTTGACATTTGATCGATTAAGTTGAGAAAAAAAATCACGAAGTGCACGAAATGTATTTTGATTTGAACGCCCCTTTTCGTAAAAATCTTCAACAATCTTAGCGCTCTGCTCAATTGTGCACCTATTGGCATAAACTGAATGTGGGTGTGTATTAAGTATACGTATACATGCCTACGTGGTGGTTGTTTGTGAATAAAATTACAATATTCATTTAAGTAAAATTTATTTTTTTATTATAATTTAAAAATGGATGAAAAAATTTCTGTGTTATTGGTTTTTCCAAAATGATGTCATTATTATCATTATGCACACAAGCAATTATAAATCTAATGGTACATAAAATTTGTTGTTGTAATGCATTTCTATATATAATGGCAACAATTTTTTTCTTATTTTAAGACATTAAAGAAGGCCCACATCAGTATTCAACAAATTTATTGCAGACTTTTATCACGACATTTACTTAAAAAGAAATGTACAAGTCTTAACAGACTTTTTAATGTATTTATTATCTTTTCTTTGAAACCAATAACTTTTTATTAAAATTTTAAAAATCCAATGTAGATTAAAAACTCTATACAAATTAGGCGTACAACTTTGCTTCCGCCGTTTTTATTAGATGCGGTAAGCGTTCAGAGTCTGGCTTCGATAGTGAACGGACGTGTTTGTTTTTGATCAGAGTGTTAAGTAGAAAAGCGGAAAGAGCTACTTTATATTTAAAAACGTTGTGAGACTTATAAAAAAATATTTTTAAAGAGCAAATAAACTAACAAAAGGAAAAAACTGCATAAGTGTACCTAGCAGATATAATTCTGAGAAAGAGCTAAGCTCCACTAGCAAAAGCCTTTGGATTTCTGAGGAAGAATCGTTAAGAAAATCATTGGGTAATCTTCTGTCTCTAAGGCAGGAAACAAAAGAACAAAAATCATCTTCCAGTTTAATTTCTGCATATAATCCTAAAACACAAGTAGGCATGGACAGTTATGTAACCGTAGTTAAACGTCAGCGAAGCCCCAAATCCGCTCAAATATCATCCGGGAGGAGTAAGTTAGTACAGTAATAACATGTAATTAAAAAGAATCCCTACTTTGTGCTTCTAGAGTTCTCTTGCGAAAAAAACAATATCAGTGGTGTAATGAAATATTGCTAATTTTCAAATAAAAATTAAAAGCTCGAAAAATTCCTGGTAATTTTATTAAGTTTATTCTTAATAAATTCTGGTAATTTTTTTACATTTTATTCATAACATGTAAAAAAATTTTAATTTTTTTAATACTGTGAAGTACAAATTTTATTTATTCTAAAGACCTTACTAAAAAAGTATTTGTAGAAATTTGAAACAAAAATGTGCAAATACTTTTATTTTATTTTACCACTTAATTTTCAAACGCACACATGTATGTGTGCCGTCATTGAATTTCTTCTGTGTGACAAGCACCATCATCCTCAATTTCTGGCCACAAGAAGCCCGTTATTATCTCGGGAAAGCGAACATCATTCACGGTGCTTGGCCGACCTCATTTTCAAAGAAGTAACACCAATCTATCACTCTTTGCAAATGCTTCGGCTTCTTAACAATCACTTATGGATTCTCATTTATCCAAATGTGCAAATTCTGCTTTTTAAAGAACCCAATGAGGGAAAATTTGATCAATTACGTGTGCCAAAAAAACAAACACAAAATGCGAAATTCCCATTTTTGTAAAAAGCTTTGAAGAAATCTGGGGCTTAATTGAGCTTTCGGGTATATGAACGGGTGTAAGTGCTAATGTAGCTATGAGGGTAAAGTGGACTGTATTCTGTGAACCACCAAATTTCTTAAATGATATACATAAGTTCTCGCGATTTCGGGAAATTATGTATGTCGTGAACTTATTAGGGATGAGAAAAAATTAGTGAGTATTAAATATGGGGCTGAGAATATTATGCACACATAAAGACGTTAGATGAGCTCAACTTTTATAAACAAAAAGCTTACCAAACATTATATACGATATTATTTTATTTGCTCAAATTTTTTACAACAGGAGCTATATAATTTAGAATTGTATTAGCAGAACCGCTTCACTTGAAGATTAAGTTTGTAAAAACCATTTTAAAATGTAGAAACTGATGATTTATGGTACAATAACTTTTTTACAACTCATTTTAGGAAGTTATTTAGCATAAAATAATAAAAATATTCAATCTTAATTTCAATTTAGATTCGTTAAATTTATGTATTAATATGAGTCCTATGAGATTATATATTAGACAATTAATTTTAATTTATGCGGTGTTCATAGTCCACGAATGAGTAATACGTCTAAGAAAATTTGTATGAAATACACTCAAAATATTGAGTATATTTCATACGAATTTTCTAGATGCAATAAGTTTACTTACAAATCTAGATGCAATAAGTTTACTTACAAAAAGAATTCAGTTTGAAAAATCATAATTTTAAGTATAAAATTATCGGATTTTATACAGGCCTCTGCGTGGTTGAATTTGTCAAGCAAAGAAATGTTAAATTAAGTTGGGCAAAAGGCTTGACCTGACTCACAATTAACATTATGTATTATGGTTGGACTACCCCTTACTTTTATCGTGTGTGTGTGTACTGTTGTATTTCTTCGTCAATAGTTGACAAAAAAAAATCCGAAAACAACTCTAGTTATTTTACTTAACACTTAGTTTGTCGACCCCTGTTGTGATTGACAAAATTGACGATTATCGAAATATCGATATTTAAAAAAAAATAATAAATCCAATAAAAATGTACTCATATCCACAGCAACCGCGTGATGCTCACTCAACCACTGCGATATCGTGAATGACGAATCCGCACAATCGATGGTTTCAACGGCCTGCACCGTTTATTTCTTTTTGAAATAATCGTGTTTAAAAACATAAATTTGCTACTAGACACCCTGTATTTGGATACTGTCCAAAGATATTGATACAATATAAATCAGTTGTGAGTTCGAGTCCAACTGCATACATCCCTTTCATATGATCCCGAGTTCGCATCCCAATGGGTGCTGATGATTAGTGTAGCGACTACGAAACAGCTAGTTGTCACCCAGCTAATGGTATTCAATTATTTTTCTGTTCTTCTTTGGTCATATTGTTTCACAGTAATTATTATTATAATTAAAAATAATCCTTCTTCTTGACTGAAGTTGGACGCGAACTCACAACTGATTAGTTAATATCGTACATATGTATATAACTAAAAAAAAAGTTCACTGATTAATACTTTAAATATAAATGTATACATTTATCTTTCCATTTATCAATTTTTATTTTCGATGCGGGGAAGCTTCTAAGACGGGAATAACGCCACGCCAGGTTACAAATTATTATACATTTTCAACGAATTTGCTAAAGTGTTCTTTAATTGTAGAACATGAAATTCATACCAAAATTACTGAAATATGTTTCTACCCAAAAACCTTTTCTTCTTCCTCGAAGTACTTTAATGTACAACATCACCTGTGTTTGTTTTTTATTACAAGATGTTTGTATGATTTCCCTTTTTGTTTATTTTATTTTTCGAAACAACATTTGGCTTCTTCTCCCCCTCCTCCTGCTAGAGAAAAAGTATATATACTCGTAAATATGTACATCTTGTACAAGTTTTTTTTTTCTTTTTGTATTATTCAAACACTCATGCATTATAAAATACTCGTATACGAGTACGCAGGCAAGTAAATATTTTTCCCTTTACATACATAACCTTTAATGAACGGAAATTTCGATATGGTTACCGTAACAGAAGTAATAGGGCGAAAGAAAAATGGGAATAGTCGTACAAATGTACACACATGACTTTAAAAGTTCACCGAAAAATTTTACGACTGTTGTTTTCACATTTTCCTTTTTTCTTCAAATATGTTAAACGGAGCGTATGAAGAATATCAACGAACCAAGAATTGATTATACTCCTGCATGCGTTCATTCTCCACACCAAGTGCCACCACACTCATTCTCTTCCCATTGACAGCCAACCTTTTGTGGCTGTTTGTTAATAAGACTTAAGTGTCACACAAGCAGCGTCAGCGCCACCAGCAGCCACCACACTGATTACGAGTATGTGTTAAAATATGTTGAACACACTTTTATTTATTTTTATTGTATTTTCGTATTTGGTTTTTGCAATCCACACATTGTTTAATTAAATTTATAACTTACAAAATGTTAATACATTAAAAGATATGTTTATAGAAATTATGTTTGCTAGGCTAAAAAGAGTACACCATTACTTCTTTTTCTTATATAGAAACAGATGTTTACTTTCAACTTCAGTTAAACTAAGCACTCTTTATTTGCAAATTGTTGATATAAATGTGTACTTAGAGGAGATTATATGCTATTACAACGTTATACATTCCTATGATAATAGTAGAATTGAATATAACCTTTTGCTATCATATGGTTTATAAAACTTGACTTCTGTAGCACGAAAAATTCAACATTTTGTCAGTTTTCACTGTGGAAGGGATCAAGCAGAGAGAACCATATGCTTAAAGCACGACTGATATTTTCAAAACTCACTCTGAATTCGTTAAACATTCGTTCTTTAAATGGCTTAACGCAAACCAAATTAAACCATTAGAGGGAATTTTTGTCTGGTATGGTCGCGTTCATATTAGACAAATAATTTGCAACAAACCAAGTCATCGAAAACTTCCATAATTCAAAGCAGGCACACCAAGTCAGTCAGGCCATTGTTCAGAGCACCAGCAAGATGGGAAATATTATCTTTTCCAGCAAATTTTTTTCGTTTTCTTACCGAAAAGAAACTGTCTGGATTTAGATAAGAAATTAGTTAAGTGGCTTCATTTTTAACAGAGCAGCCGAAAGAATTTCTTGCTTTGATACTTTGTGCAGAGAAAAGCTAGTCAGTAATTTCATCTACATCGCAAAAGACAAAAGCATCAAATCATGGGTGAACCTGGATGATGACTTTTTTCGACTGATGACACGAGCTTAGATGTATTTGAATGTAATGCCATTAATTTATTTGTTAAACTTTTACACCTGAAAACATTTTTTTATTCATTATTTCTAGCTTACGGGCTGGAAAAAGTTTAGATATTGCTATCCTATATTCTATAAATTTTGTAAGAAATTTCATATGGAAAACTATGAAACAAAAAATTACAACGTTTCTCGATTAGTGAGAATTCAATGTTTCTGTATTTCAAAAAGAAAACAGACAACACTAGTTCTATTTTTATTGAAATATTTCTATTAAGCAACTGTCAAAAATAAATTCGCAAACTAATGGCGTTTTCTTTTCTAGAAAAAGTGTAACATTTTCAATATTGTTTTGCCCCAAAAATTCAGAACTATACAGTTTTCTCAACTTTTTTTCAGATATTTATAGTTATTGCGACATCTTCTTTTCATCTCAATAAAACTTAAAATTTAAAACATGAATTTTAAGAAATAAAAGTGCAGCATAAAGGCAAAACTTTTTCAGAAAAGAAAACGGCATAAGTCATATCGTTTATCGATGTATTTGAAGAGACAATTTCAAACCCAAAACTTCAAAGCAAAAACAATTTTCAAATATATTTTTCGTGAGTTTAATATCTGGGTTTGAAATAAAACAATATCACCGAGTTTGTGAATTCAGAAAATATAAAATATTAGAAAAGAATTAAAATAAATATTTAAACACAACAAAAAAGTAAACGCTTAACAAGAAATGTTCAGTTTGTGACTAAAGTTGTTGAACACCATGATCGGCAAAACATGTTGAGCATTTATTGCAAAACAACTGATCTGTGGTGACGACAAATCTCAAATGGCAATGGGTTAACTTTCTATGGCTGGTATTTTGTAAATTGCAAGTATTAAAGATACGTTTAGCTCTACACAAAGCCGGCCAATACAAAGATTTTGTGGATGCAGCGAAAAAGACTAACGTCCATGATGGTTTACGTATCTTGTATCGTGATTACATTTCAAATATATTGCGTGTTATACCATATGCGGGCATTGATTTGGCTGTCTTTGTGACTCTAGTGAAGAATTATTTAAGTGGCCATAGCACGGAACATACCAGTTTTTTAGTGGTATTGACCTGTCAAATGTGTTCGTTTCCTTTGGCGCTAACGAGAACACAACTGCAAGCTCAAAGTAAATATTTTAATAATTTCTGCAGATTTTGTTTAATTTATTTGTACTGTTTGTCGACTTTCAGTCGTTTCTAAAATAGAAGCAAACATAATCGCGTACGGGTGACATAACATTGAAACAAGCTGGTGGTGATGTCGATATGTTCAGTGCTTTTCATAAATTTTTAAGTCTTTGTCGTGACATAACAACAAATTTTATAAAAGTTCTGCCAGCCGTTATGTTTATGTAATGATTGACTGAAACTTAATATTAGACAAACTCGTAAAGATGAAGGGCGATGTGTACACATGTGTCCTAAAACCTTTAGTAGAGATACCTTTAACTTTAGATTCTGTTGGCATTATCGCTAGCTTTATATAGCAGCCGATAATAATCATAAATTATGCATCTGGAAACTTCAATTTAATTAAAAAAAGATAAAAGTTAAAACACCTCAAAATAATTGTTTAATTTAATAAACAAAATGCTGTAAAAAGTATGATTCATTTTGCTGCATTAACATAGACCAAATATTCCTTATAACGTTGTTCTGAGACTCTGAAAGATATTTTAAAAGTAAAAGATAGTAATAGTTTATAACAAACTTTCATATATTTTTATTAAATTTCGAATATAAATATAAATTTTTTGTAATTGATTTTACTTTCTTTGCTTCTTTAGTGGCGGCCGATTCAATTAAAGCTTGTGTTTTAATTTCTTTTTTTTTCATTAAACGCTCAAGTTTTACAACTTATTACTTTTATTTTTCTTAAATAAATTATAAATATTATTTTAAACATACTGCAATTAGAAAAATATATGTATAAGAACTTTACCTTTTCTGTACTTTTGAACTCCATTTCAATACTTTATTTTATTTTATTTTTTATCATTTCACAACGTTCTTATTTATATTATTTAAAATATTTTGATAGCCGCTTCTCACAAAACTTTATTATGGAAACATATTTACTCCCATCTTTCCAATAATTTTCGTCAAAAGGTGAAAGTGAAACAATGAGTTTTCACAATAGAGAATTGTAAAAACACTTGTGTGTGGGGAATGATTTTTTGTTTCAATTTACATAGTTTTTCGTTCAATTTCCTTTTTCTACTCGTATGTGAAAAATTTTTCGATACGAGAAATACAGAAACGATCCAATCCAAACCCCAATAATAAAAGTGTTTTTTATAGAGGTATAAAACTGGCAACACATATTGTTAGCTGTTAAAAGGTTTACTCGTATGTTTAGTTTGGTTTGGCATGAATAGACTCTGATATTTGAACAACGCTATAACGATTCGGTGAATTGGCCCAAAATAAGATTGTCGTTGATTCCGATTTTAATGAGCGAATTTGATTTAGCTATGAAGCTTACTTTTATTTGAAGCGATACGCAGCGTTGTCAACTTTGAAATTTCAAAACGCACCAAAATGGGAGAAAAACGTGTTATTTCGAAGAAAAAAACACATATGAACAAATTTGTTATTTGTAAGTGCCATAAATTGGTAAAATTGAAGAAAAACGATCTTAATATAAAGAATTTGTTGGATATGTTATTGGCATGTTTCCCACTGTTTTCAGGGCTTTGTTTTGAAGTCTTTGCAGAGATTTCAACTCTGTAGTTTTTTTACTAGCATAAATCAGTGCTAAGTAATTGATATGACTTTGTATTAGACTTGCATAGACATCAAATTTAAATTTAAACTTGTATTAGCCGCTTTATGGGCTGGTGAAAACATTGTTCCGTGCTTCTTTAAAAACGGTGCAGGTCAGAACGTTACAGTTAATGGCAATAGCATGATTGCTGACTTTTTCGTTCATAAGTTCAATAACCTTGATGTGCAGGTGCTGTGATTTCAACAAGACACAGCTCGTACCATAATTGATTTAAAAATTAACCATTTGGTAACTGCATGGTTTCGTCACGTTTCGGGCCCGTGAACTGACGTCCTAGATTGTAGTTTATCGCCGCTGAACTATTTTCTGTGCGGATGTATGAAGTGGCTAGTCTACATCGATAAGCTCGCAACGATTGGCCACTTGGAGTACAAAATTCGCTGCATTATTGCCAAGAAATATTGCAAAACGTCATCGAAAATTGTACTTTCAGATAAAACTACGTTTGTGCCAGCCACGGTAATCATATAGCAGAAGTCATATCTAAATTATAATGAACGAACATTCACCCTTATCATAAATAAATATTCACTCTAAATTTTCCACTTTTCTCATGAGTAACTCCCATGAAATACTATTTAACGGTAACTCAATTGTGAATAATATGCTAAATAATTTCCATGTCAAAGACATCCTCTTATTGTAGATAATCACCCTTAACGTAAAGAATTATTCACTCTAAATTTGTTTCATTTTTCCCTAAATGGTAATCATGAATAACTCCCATCAAATACTACTCGTATTTAATGGTAACTCAATTGTGAGTAATATCCTAAATAATGTTCACGTCAAAAAAGTCCCCTTATTGTAAATTATATTTTGCCTTGAAATTATTTGTTCATATTATTTTTGCTGACAAATCGTATTCAACATATAAGTATTAATATCTTTTAACTAAAATACACTATTGAGTTTTATTCACTACATTAGCTTCTAACATTTATACCAATCAAAAAATTATAAACAATCAATCATTTATTTTTACAAAAATTCAATAAATTAATACGAGTATTTACATCTTTGGGTGCGGAGAATTGTTAAAATACAAAAATATGTATGTTAATAACTAAAAAAAGAAATACCGCTAGTTCTGAGACAGCAAAGGCTGTACAAACAATGTGGGCAATTAACAAAATGCATATGTGATTCAATATGAGATGAATATAGACAACTGTGAAAATGATTTACATCAGTACCTGCATTACGGCCTAACCTGATGGTGGACCAATTCCACGGAGTGAATTTTTCACGATTCACGATTCTTGTCATATGATTGCAGTCATAGGAACAACTTCTTGTTGAGGAGTTCGGGCTTTCTAATCCCACATGTATGCAATTTCCCAGCAATCAACGGAAGACAAGGCTTAATGAGTTGGTAGGCCGAAGCCCACTAAGAGCATCAGCCCTTAAACCAACTCAACCGTCACCACTGGTTCCTTACAGTACACGTATCTGTTGTATAGGCAACAGCTCCTCGGGAGATTGTTAGTCCTCGAAAAAAGCCATCACCAAACAATTATCAAGGATACTAACACTCCCTTCCTGCGATTTAGGTTTAAACCACAGCCAGAATGTTACAGCCAAGGTAGGCACCTCAATCATGATCAGCCCGGCAGAACCACCCGGAGGCCATGCTGATCCCCCTTCTGCCAATTTATACCCTTGGTAAGAGCTTCGGCAGCTGTATTAAAATCATTTGCGTGATTTTAATACAGTTCGTGATCTAAAGTCACCGTAATTTTAGAACAGGACTGATATCCATATTTAATACTATTTCTTTTCGTCAATTTTCCGAAAATAGAAGTTTACAATGATCTCAAAAACAAAACTTCAAATTATGGCGTGTGTTCCAAATATTTATTTTTGGTTTTCTAGCAGTGTCTTAAATTGAAAAGGATTTGATGATGAGTAATGCAAACTATGCAAAATTTGCAAATATGAGCAAAAACCATTCGTGTTTTTTTTTCACGCAACAACAAAATATATGTATTTGCAGTTTGCTTCATTTGTCTTCATTTACATTAAAGAAAACCTTGAGCAAATAGAAGTACACAAATATACTCAGTTGCAAACAAATGTAAACAATAATATTTGACGCAATTACCGCCATCTTGTTATTTGTTAAAAAGTGTATAAATTGAAAATTGTAGTGGTCTTTCAAAACATCGAGAAATTTAATCAAGTGCAATAAGTGAAGAACTTTCTGGATATTTTCTTATTGACGGTAAAGAATATCCAAATTCAAACCAAATTCTATGTCATAAACACCATTATTTACCAAAAAGTTTTACATTTTTTCCTTTTCTTCTTTTCTAGTTATGGTTATTCCTATTTATGAAAATATTTATTTAAATCTTATTATGTATAATTGTAAACAATTGCGAATTTTTTACGACAGTGCAATCAAAAGTTTTTTATGTTTCTAGAATAATTTTCTAAGAATAGGGCACATTTGCACAAAAACAAGGTGTACGCCATAATCAACCTCAATATGCACTACAAACTTACAAATTTCAAATTTGCACAATGGCCATCGTGAAAGCCCTTTTATATAACTTTTAAAGCATTACAAATTTGTATAGTTCTTGTTGTCTGGTTTCACTTCCAAATACACTTACAAACACAAACACATGTACACATATAAATACAGCAGTTGCCAGGAAACATTAACTTAACTCTTCAACCGTGACCAATACTCATTTGTAATTTTTCCCCATTTCAAAAAACCATTTTAGTTGCAACCAGTTGCTTTCATAAAAAATAATTGTTATTGTTGTCTTAATTCCCTTTTTACATTTCTGCAACAATTACATTTCCCTTCAGATTCGTTTTTGTTTCCTTTTTATTTCTCAAAAAGTGTTTATATGCTTGATGATGAAAACATACGAGTAGTATGGAATTTGTAATAAAAGTTGGTGAATGAAAACATGTTGCTTTGTTTAAAGTTGCTTTTCATAATATGGGTGCTCCATCTGGGTTACAAGAGCACAGTTCTACAGCTCCACTCGTATCCTAGTAAGAGTAAGATTTCCATGTGATGCTAAAACAATTTACAGCCGACTTAATTTTTAGAGTTCAATAAATATTTTACACATAACAAAGTTGGAAACCGAAGAGTGTCCTCATATAAAATACTACAGTGAATATTCGGTGCAAAAAACTTTATTTAAGAAAATTATTATTGCAAAATATAAACCCTGTTCAGGATTTATAATGCCACCTTATAACCCACTGTTTTAATAAAAACGGAAAACAGTAAAGTAATATATTACTCGTAGTAAATGTACGAAATAAAATAGATAAATAAAACAATAGAACTGTTTTTTTCCGGTAACGGCACGTAGTGGTAAAAAAAACCAAGTACGAGTATAGTATATTCGGCTAAGCCGAATCTAAAATACCCTTAACAGTAGTTGTATAAATATATAGTTTATATATTACAAATTTGAGGTAAATAAGCTGTTTTAATTTATAATAATGATAATTCATGAAATTTTTAGATATAAACTAACTTTTTAGATATAAATTAATAATTAACACACAAACAAATGACCACAAGTGCTGCTTCATCTGTACTCATGGAAGGTATAAATATTGAGAAAACGGATGCTCTTGATGTTCTTGGAATGAAAATACAGTGAAGATACAGTGTCATGTTCGCTGGACTGAACACACTTTTCATGTCCCTAAGAAGCATTCAAGTGCTTCGGGTTTTTGAAACGGTGTAAGATGTGCTCTCCTTACTATTTACACCACCTACACTAAACCGAAAATGGAATACAACTCTCATCTTTGGACCGGTGTCTCAAAGTCTGCTTTTGGGTTAGTCAACGTAGAGGGCGAAGAGGCTTATCGGTGACAGTAGGGTATCCAACTCTATTGACTGACTGGAGCATCGACGCAGTGTAGGGTGCGTTTTTCTATTCTATCGTTACTATAATGGATTTTGCTCTAACGAGATTAGGGATCTTGCTCCCGAAACTTTCACATTTATACATTTGGGCAAAATTGCCCAATAAATAAATGACTTTTTCGGAATCTTCAATATACCTCAGCTGTAATTACTTTTACTGAATTTCAATAGCAAATTCGTAAATCGTTTGAGAAATACAATGGTGAAAGAAAAAACTTTCTAAGTCTAATGGTTTTCACAGAAACGGCATTTCATCGCGCGACAAACAGACATCGCTGAATCGACTTTTCTATCAATACTGATTCCAAATATATATATATATATGTATATATATATATATATATATATATATATATATATATATATATATATATATATATATATATATATATATATATATATATATATATATATATATATATATATATATATATATATATATATATTGTTACCGATTTTGCCTCTAAAAACGATTTTGCGGATTCTTCAATTGCAAATCAAATAATGACTCGCACACTTGTTCCTTATAAAGTACTTAAATAATTCACAACTTTGTACAACGGGTTATAGTTCAAGTTTTTTCCTTTCTTAAGTAGGATTTTTTATAATACAAATTTGCTGTGATCAATAATTTTTGATTGAAGAAGACAAGAAAAATAATAATCAAATCTTTAGCTGGGGGACAACTAGCTGTTTCGTAGTCACTACACTACTCATCAGCACCCACTGGAAGGGATTGTAAATTTTTTTTTAATTTCGTTTTCAAAATCAATAAACTCTCTAAAAAATATAAGGATGGCCTTCTTGATTTTGTTAGTTAAGGGCAACCAAAAAGAAATTTTTGGATTAATTATTTTTCAGAACTTTTACCAAATAACAATGTTCTTTCAATACTTTCTAAATTATTAAAATTCATTACAGACTTTTGAAGATATGCTAAAATTGTATAAGAAGTGCCATTTTAGCGGATTTTTTACAAACCCACTGAGGTGAAAAAATGCGGGTTTTAGGGTACCGAAAAACGCTAAAACTGGTGTGAAATTTACTAGATTGGCAACTGTGCTTAGACGTGTTAAAAGTTCGTGACAATAACTGAAACAAAACCAAAACCTTACACTTAGCACTTTTTTCTTCTTTAAATGTGGTCGTTTTTTCTTGATTGCATTAATCAATTGATCCAATAATGCACGATAATATTTTCCTGTGATTTTAGATCATTTTTCAAGATAATCGATGAGCAATATTCCCTGCCACCTTGCCAGCTGATCTCACCGTCTTCGCCTTCTTCGGAGCACTTCCACCAGCTTTTAGCCATTTTTTCGATTGAGTTTTGGTTTCAGGTGTGTAGTGGTTGACCGACGTTTCATCAACGGTTATTAATCGAAGCCCAAAATCAACAGGATTACTCTTTATCATGTCCAAACACATCTGTAAAGTGGTCTGTTGAACTCATTTTTGTTAAAAACTGAGCAAACGCGGCACATATCTTGCCGATCACTTTTTCATACGCAAATTTGCATCCAAAATGTTGAACACACATTCATGTCATATGTTAACCATTTCAACAATCTCAAGTAACAAGACTCGGCTATCATTCATAACGATATCGAGAATTTTCTTGATATTTTCTTCAGTAACAAGCTCTGTTGACCTTCCTGTTGATGGTATTGTTGCAGTGCTTGTTCGGTCGCGTTTTAATTCAGCAATCAAATATTTTACCGTGTAATCTGACGGAGCAGACTCACGGTATGTTTATCCAACATTTCTTTTGTCTCTTTCACCGTTTTGTCTTTTAAATAATAGTGTTTAATCACTGCACGAATTTGATTTTTTCCCATTTTTCAAGAAACACAAAAATTGCTTACTTCAAGCGATTACAACAGATAAACTAGGCGATGAATTTGGGTAAAATTTTAACAGCTGATGTTTAACAGATCGCAATTTCCAAAAAAGATGCGTTTTTGCTGCGATCTAGTGCTAGATAGCTTCAATATCTATCAGCCCTCGTATAATTTGTTGGCGTTCCAGGAATTTTTAAGTAAAGTTATAAAAATGAGACAGTAATTTGTTTCTAAGTCTCATTGGTCCCAGATTTTGTGGAATTCACCTATTAATAGTTTAAGATCAGATCAAGTAGCTTGCAAGCTTTAATGTGAGTGGTTTTCATTGAAATCTCGCGAAAAAATCTTTATATAGTTTTTCTGAAAATTTTGCGCTACTAAAATAATAACAAAATAAGTAAATAATTTTTAAATTGCTAAAAATATTAACAAGAAAAAGTGCAAAAGCTTGGACTTTGTAAATATTATTTAACAATTATAATAAAAAATAAAAACAGCTTATTTCTTTATTTATTTCCTAGCAGTCTATATGTCGTAATTTGAAACGAGCTACCCTAATTATCACTAGACTTGGCAACCTTTGAAAACTATTTTCAAACATTTAACTGCATATTCCAATATTTTAAATAAGATATTGAGAATTTAAAAAGAAAAATGTTTTAATGATAGCAAAAAAAAACAAGAATTTTTTGCAAGTCTACTTGTGACTAGGGTATCTTCTATGAAATGTCGACATATAGATAGCTAGGAAACATAGCAAACCAGCTGTTTGTATTTTTTTTTTTTTATTGGTATCAACATTAGAAGCTAATGAATTAAATAAACTCAATTGTTTGAATGTTGGTTGTCTGATTTTCTGATACGAGTACTTTTTTTATGATACCAAACAATCGTTCTCCATTTGTGCTAAAAGTTTCTAGGAAAAGTAGTAACGTGTTTGTATACAAAAGAATATGTAATTTTAAGATTAAAATGTAAATATTATTAGGAGGAATAAATTAGTTGAATTGATGAAGAAAAGTTTGCTTGCCTGTATGTTGAAAATGACTTCTTAAAATCATAAGACAAACGTGATATATTTTGAAAACTGATGTAAGCTCATTAATCGGTTGATGTATTATTAAGATGTTGGTTTCAAAAATGCCCACTCTATCCGATTAATTTTTATACTCTGTCAAAATAGTTTTTCTTTAACAAAACTCCAGACTCAAATTTGCAATACAACCCTTATAAACATTAGTGTATGTGTGTATGTACTTAGTGAGATAAACTCGCCGCTGTCTGCCGCATTCATTGGCACAAAAAAAATTAAATGTCTATCAGAATTCTAAAGTCTAACGAATTAATATACAGCTGCCACACATCTGGCAGATGTCAGTTCATTTTGTTGGTGAGGTAATCCTAAAGCTATACAAACGCATCAGTAGTTAACATTGAATTCAAACATAATTGTTAAGAATGTTTTCAGTTCTAACAACATCGATGGTGGAAGAGGTCGGTGCTTCTGGTATCGTTTGGTGCGGTGCTTGTGTTCGTTTTATGTGCTGTTATCGCCGAGCGTTTAGAATTTTTTTTAATTTTTGTTTGTTTTTTGTACGCAATAAACTCTGTTGCTGGCTGTGACGTTTTTAATTTGTCAAGCAGATTTATTGGTCTCAGTAGAAAAATACTCATAGGATGCAAAGTGGATTAACAAATTGTTAAATTGTAGTAAAGTTAAGGCTAGAAATGTATTTTTGCAACTTTTCTTAGACGAGCTGATCTAAATAGAATAATCATGTGACGACGTTTTATCATTGATTGGTTTTTCTATTTAAAATAATGGCAATTGGTAAGTACAGTGCTACACCTACGAGTACAAGTATATTTTTATTGGATTTATACATTATTTTCTTAGCATGTTGGATATTTTACTACAGCTTATATTTCTGTTTTTTTTAACACGCTTATGTTAGCTTCACTTGCATGGTTATTTGTTTGTTTGATAATTTTTATGTATGTTTCCAACGCTTGAACTCCCGTGGCGTATTAGCTATTTTTACATATGTTCTTATATATAGTGTCACCGCTTTTGTACGATTGATGTTGCCATATGGCTTCCGAGAAAGTATGGGGAATTCGGCAATTCCCGAAACCGATTTTGGGAACTCCCCAAAAACATGGAATCGCCGCCGGTTTAGAACCGGTTTTATTATTCGGTGCCCGTTTGTGGATTTCTGAGCTATTAACGGTCATTCGCTATAGTGCGAAAATTGAAGTTGCAGTATTGTTTCCGAGGAAGTTGAGGGATTTTAGGTATTACCCAAGCCAATTTCAGGATACCTAAAAAACTCAAAGCCCGTTTTCTAAGCTGTTCGGTTTTTCATATTCGGTGTATTCCTGCTGGGGAAGTGGGGAGATTTTGGCGTTTCCTAGAACCAATTTTGGGAACTCCCAAAAAAAACTTGGAAAAACTTTACTAAAAGATACCGAACTAAGAAATAAAAAATATATATGGTTTAAAAAACAAACAAAAAACGGTTCGAACAAAGAAGTAAGAAATAATTTTAAGTTTTAAATTTTAGTTTTTTAGACTATATTTATAATATTTAAAGTCACCTGGAGCCAAATCACCGCGTACGATATCGAGCAAAATTATCGAAATTTTTCATTTTGGTATCATGGCATACGATATCGAATAAATTGTATTGCAATAATATAAAAAAGTTAAAGGATTTATTATTTGTATTCCTACTTTTAGGAAACATATGGTCTTCAATCTATTACATTTTGTTTAATTTACGATCCAATATGCATCGTTTGCCATGATTTAGATGTATCGTAATGTTATTCGATACGATAGCTAATTCGATATCGTATGCGGTGATTAGACACCTGCATTCCACTTATTATGTATTAAATAGCAGGCCGCATGGCAGCATTTGTGGTAGTGTAGTCATGTAGTCTGCTGTAGTGTAGTGTGTCTAATGCATTATGTGTTACAAAAGTTTAATACTGAAAACTACTTTCTAAGGCCGTTAAATTGCAATATTTCTTATACACGAAACAAAAGTAAACATTTTTAAATAGGTAAACAAAAGTTTTCTTTTCAAAACCACTTCAAATCGCTGCTTGTTTTTTTTTAAGTTTTGTTTTATTGTCTTCTCTTAATCTAAGATGTAAAAAATGAAAAGGGGAAAACAAGCTATTAGTAATCGTTGTTTCTATCATTGTTAAACAAAAGATGGAGTAATATAGATGTTTATGTGATTGTACACACTCGTATATCAAATGCGTAATATGTTTCACTCTTGTATTTGCTACCACATTTAACAAGTTAATTCCTAAGATGCTGGAGTGAAAGAAATATTGTTATCAAATCATTGGAGTATAATAAATAAGGTATTATAATAAATAGGTTTTTCTAAAGCAAATTTTACTTTTTATTTATTTCGCAAATAAAAATCCCGAGTTTGGTAGATAAAACTAAAAAACTGCTAGTTCCTGCGAGTTTGTTGGACGATTTGGTTTAATGCAAAACTCTTAGAATAATCTTCTGATTATTAAGTAACAATAACAAAAAAAATCAAATTTTGTATTTCTTTTTATACCCTTCACAAAAATGTAAAGGGTATATATAAGTTTGTGATTCCGTTTGTAATTTCTACAGTTTATTTTTGCGACCCTATAAAGTATATATATTCTGAATCAGAATTAATGGAAAAGTCGATTAAGCGATGTCCGTCTGTCCGTCTGTCCGTCTGTCCGCTGTTGAAATACCGTTTCTGAGAAAACCATTAGATTTAGAAACTTTTTTCTTTCACCATTCTTTTACCCCATCGATTCATGGGTTTGCTATTGAAATTCAGTAATATCGGTCCACGTATAGCTGCGATATATTCAAAATTCCGAAAAAAGCCATTTTTTTCAGTTTTGTATGAAAATTTTTGAAAACAAAAGTTGTTCGTTTTGCTTCAAACTTCACACACTTATTAAGCATGGTGACTAAAAGACAAAAAATTTTTTTTCAGATATCGGTCAATATATACCCGAGATATAGCCCAAATCGGATTTTTAATGAAAATGTGCATAGGCGAAGCTAAATAACTTTTTTTTTGCTCAAAAGTAGTTCTGGTAATAAAATTAGGTTACATAAATATGGAAAATGAAAATTTCCGATATCGGTCCATACATACCCGAGATATAGCCTAGACCGGGGTTTTCATGAAAATGCCGCGTAAGCGAACTTAAACAATTTTTTTGTGCTCAAAAGCAGTTCTGGTAATGAAATTAGATACATAAATATGGAAAATGAAAATTTCCGATATTGGTCCATATATACCCGAGATATAGCGCAAACCGGGTTTTTAATGAATATGTCGCGTAAGCGAACTTAAACAACTTTTTTGTGCTCAAAAGCAGTTCTGGTAATGAAATAGGGTCATATAAATATGAAAAATGAAAATTTTCTATGTCGGTCCATATATACCCGAGATATAGCCCAAACCGGGTTTTTCATGAAAATGTCGCGTAAGCGAACTTAAACAACTTTTTTCACCTTAAAGCAGATCTGGTAATAAAATAAGGTTATATAAATATGGAAAATTAAAATTTCCGATATCGGTTCATATATACCCGATATATAGCCTAACAGGTTTTTTGATGAAAATGCCGAGTAAACAACTTTTTTGTGCTCAAAAGCAGTTCTGATAATGAAATAAGGTTATATAAATATGGAAAAAGAAAATATCCGATATCGGTCCATATATACCCGAGATATAGCCCAAACCAGGTATTTCATGAAAATGCCGCGTAAGCGAACTTAAACATTTTTTTTGTGCTCAAAAGCAGTTCTGGTAATGAAATTAGGTTATATATATATGAAAAATGAAAATTTTCGATATCGGACCATATATACCCGAGATATAGCCTAGAACGGGTTTTTCATGAAAATGCCGCGTCAGCGAAATTAAACAACTTTTTTTGCTTAAAAGCGGTTCTGGTAACAAAATAAGGTTACATAAATATGAAAAATGAAAATTTCCGATATCGGTTCATATAAACCGCAGATATAGCCTGGAACGGGGTTTTCATGAAATTGCCGCGTAAGCGAACTTAAACAACTTTTTTTGCTTAAAAGTAGTTCTGGTAATAAAATAAGGTTGTATAAGTATAGAAAATGAAAATTTTCGATATCGGTCTATATATACCCGAGATATAGCCCAAACCGGGTTTTTCATGACAATGTCGCCTAAGCGAACTTTAACAACTTTTTTTTGATTAAAAACAGTTCTGGTAATAATATCAGTTTATATAAATATGGAAGATAAAAATTTCCGATATCGGTCCATATATACCCGAGATATAGCCTAAACCGGGGTTTTCATGAAAATGCCGCGTAAGCGAACTTAAACAATTTTTTCGCCTTAAAGCAGTTCTGGTAATTAAATAAGGTTATATAAATATGGGAAATGAAAATTTCCGATATTGGTCCATATATACCCGAGATATAGCCCAAACCGGGTTTTTCATGAAAATGTCGCGTAAGCGAACTTAAACAACTTTTTTCACCTTAAAGCAGTTCTGGTAATAAAATAAGGTTATATAAATATGGAAAATTAAAATTTCCGATATCGGTTCATATATACCCGATATATAGCTTAACAGGTTTTTTGATGAAAATGCCGAGTAAACAACTTTTTTGTGCTCAAAAGCAGTTCTGGTAATGAAATAAGGTTATATAAATATGGAAAAAGAAAAAATCCGATATCGGTCCATGTATACTCGAGATATAGCCTGAACCGATTTTTCCAATAACATTTTTTTTTTCTGAAAAGCAGTTCTTGTTATAAAAGAAGGTTACGAAAATAGAGAATATTAAAATTTCTGATATCGGTCCATATATACCCGAGATATAGCCTAAATCGGGTTTTTCATGAAAACAATTTGTTGTGCTCAAAAGCAGTTCTGGTAATGATATAAGGTTATATAAATATGGAAAATTAAAATTTTCGATATCGGTCCATATATACCCGAGATATAGCCTAAACCGATTTTTTCATTAAAAAATTTTTTTTTTTTTTTTGCTGAAAAGCAATTCTCGTTATAAAAGAAGGTTACTAAAATACAGAAAATAGAAAATTCCGATATCGGTTCATATATAACCGAGCATATTCAGGTCACATTTTTAATATACTATACATATTCGTGACTATCGTGAAGGGTATTTTAGATTCGGCCCAGCCGAATATACTACACTTTTACTTGTTTTTATTAATTTTTTGACAGGCTCGTATTTCACTCTCGGAGGGTTCATTTGACGATAAATAACAGTTTTATTGTTTATATTTCTATTCAATTTAAGCTTTGTTCTGATTTGAGAATATTTTCAGAAAAATTTGCAGAAAATTTTTAACAATCGTGTGAACTTACAATTTTTTCCGACAATGTTGTCAGAAAAAACATTGTCAGACAACATATTACCAGACACCTGAGAATCATGTAAATACTTTTCTTTGCCGTTGTCAAATCATTGTCAGACATTGTTAACTTATTTCAAATTGTCAAGTGCGTGAATTTTTGAATATCTGACAAGGGCATTATTGTTTTTAGCGCGAAACAAAAAATTTGTTTTTAAATAATTTTTTATTTATTGGATCTTCAAAATGAACTAACAATAAGTATTCAAATCTTAATACTAAATTTAATATTAAAAATAAAAATATGCCTTTTACTTAAGTCCGGTCAATTCTAGACAAAAAGTTTTATTATGCGGGAGCCATTTCGGTAAATCACACATATTGAACAATCTGATGGCGCCAACGGTATCCCTTCTTCTTAGCCGAGTGTGGCCGGCAAAATTAAGTATATTGGGCGCAAGAGGATTTGGGTGAAGTTCCAGTTTACTGATATCCCCCCCCCCCCGGGGAACAGGTTTTGCCTTGGCGTATTCCTAACTTAGGCGCTCTGTTTTTCGGGGAAAAGAGGGGAAGGGGTCCCTCGTTTGGTGCGGCAAACAAAACTCTAGGAAGCCACATGACTTATGTTGTGTTGGCTTCCGAAACCCTTACCAAGGGTATAAATTGGCAGAACGGGAATCAGCATGGCCCCCGGGAAGTTCTGCTTGCGGTTCGACCCGGGCTGATCATGGTTGAGGTGCCTACCTTGGCTGAAACGTTCTGGCTGTGGTTGAAACCTAAAACGCAGGAAGGGAGTGTTAGTATCCTTGATAATTGTTTGGTGATGGCTTTTTTCGAGGGCTAACAATCTCCCGAGGATCTGTTGCCTATACAACAGATACGTGTACTGTAAGGAACCAGTGGTGATGATTGACGGGTGAGTTGGTTTAAGGGCTGCTGCTCTTAATGGGCTTCGAAATTGCATACATGAGGGATTAGAACGCCCGAACTCCTCAACAAGAAGTTGTTCATATGACCGCAATCATATGACAAGAATTGCTACCTGTGTGAGCCTAGCAAGCCACACGGGGGCGGGGGTGAATCGTGAAAAATTCACTTCGTGGAATTGGTCCACCATCAGGTTAGGCCGTCAAGGCAGGTACTGATGTAAATCATTTTCACAGTTACTGATATTCCTTATCGCATACTTAGAGAATTCGGCTTTTACCAGCGGGATACTCAGATCTTTATGAATTCAAGAGTTTTTTACGTACCATGGAGCTGCAGTAATCGTTCGAAGAATTTGGTTTTGTCGCCTTTGAATTTTTTCAATATTTGGCTCCATAATTGAACTCCGTAGCACCATATGGGCTTTAGAATTGCATTGTATAACAGAAGTTTGCAATTCAACTTCAATGTGGAGTTTCTGCCCATAAGCCGATTTAGTTGCGACGCTTTTAGTTTCAACTGGGTGACTTTTGCTTCAATGTGAGACTTCCACGTTAGCCTACTGTCGAGGTGTATACCAAGGTACTTGACTTCATTGTGCTGCGAAATAGGTGAGTTGTTTATTTGGATAGGCGGACATGTTTGCTTACACAGTGTGAATGTAACGTGAGTACATTTTTGTTCATGAACTTTGATTTTCCAAAGGTTGAGCCATTTCTCTAATATTGAAATATATTCCTGTAAATTTCGTGAAGCCAATTGATGGTTTTCATGAACACTTAAAAACGTTGTGTCATCTGCAAAGGTAGAAGTGTGGATTCCGGATGTCGTTGGCATGTCAGAGGCGTAAATCAAATATAAAGTAGGCCTCAGTATGCTGCCTTGGGGAACTCCTGCCTCGCTTGGCTGAGTTGGGCTTATAAAGTCGCCTTCTCTGATAACAAACTGCCGCCCATATAAGTAGCTTTCCAGAAGCTTGTGTGTATTTGCAGGCAAGTTTAACTTTATTTTGTGCATCCTGCCGTCGTGCTACACTTTATCAAAAGCTTGAGAAGTGTCAATGAATAGAGCTGAGCAATACTTCTTCTCCTCAAAGGTTTGTCTTATAACATTAACTAGTCTGTGCGTTTGTTCTATGGTGCTATGTTTAGCCCGAAAACCAAATTGATGATCAGGGATGCATCCCACATTGTTCAACGTTGGACTCAACTTCGCCGTTAACAATAGTTAAAATAGTTTTGAAATTGTTGATAAAAGACTTATTGGTCTATATGATTCTACCTTAGTCAAATCCTTCCCTGGCTTGGGTATCATTGAAATCATTAAGACCTTCCACTCTGCAGGATAATACTCAAGGCGTAAAATAGCGTTAAAAATAAAAAGTAGAACTCTTCTTACTACACGAGGTAACTGTTCAAGCATTTTACCAGTAATTTGATCAATGCCTGGAGCTTTCCTGGGATTTGTATTACCGATAAAATTTTCGACATCTTAAAAATTAAGTCTCAAAGGCACAGGCGGTCTAGCAGCATATGACGGTAATTCCGCTGTATTATTCGCTGCATCATTTGTACTAAAAACGTTTCTCAAATGATCGACATACAACATCCCCTTTTCAGAATCGCTTCTTCCGCATAATACTCTAATTGCACATAAGATATTCTATAGCTTCAACGACTCTTTTGTAAGCCATCGTACATTCATCCCAAACCAATAACTTACCCGTGAAAAAAGAAATTAATGCCATGAGTATACATGGACAGCATAGTTTGAACGAAAAATATATTTGTCCGATTTCCAAAAAGTTTTAAAGAAAATAATCAACTGCCACACTCCTATCAATAGGAAAAATAATTTTTAAGTGATCTATCTTAGAAATTGACAGTTTATTGTGTAGATGTTTTTAAACGATAAGTTATAGCATAGATTGACACCAAGATAGTAGCATAATGCCACTTTAAATCATTTGAAATTCTTGGTCCGTTGCGAAACACAACAATTTTGGATTTCATCAAATTAAGTCTTAAGCTCCAGGACGAGCAATATATCTGTAAAGAGTCAATCATTTCCTGAAGACCTTTGAAAGATTCTGATAAAATTACAATGTCATCTGCGTATAGCAATATTTTAACGTTAACATTCGCAACATTTACTCCACCAGGAAGTGCGTCAGGCAAATCATTCATATATAATGAAAATAGTACTGGACTTAGAATACAGCCTTGTTTCACCCCACATTCCACTGGAAAGTACTCAGAAAATGTGGATCCATCCCAAACACGACTACTAGTATTTTCATATAAAAGTATAGTAGTATATGAATTTGGACGAAATTCACAAGCACGATAATTTGAAGAAGAAGCTATTCTCGGTATCATATCAAAAGCGCAAAAAAATCTACGATAAACGCATACTTGTGTTTGTGTGTTAATTGGTTTATGTTTATAATGTAGACAAGATTGAAAATATTATCCACTGTCGAAAATTCTTTTATAAAACCCGCTTGAAATTCAGTTAAAATGTTATTGAAAATCTTGCAAACAGAATCCATCAACGAAATGCCTCTATAATTTGTCACTACATTTTGGTCACCCTTTTTGAATAAGAGTATTAATAAAGAACGCTTAAAAGAACCCGGAGTTTTTTCTCGTAGAAATATACAATTGAAGACTAATAATAATTATTCTAAAAAGTTTACGGGAGCATTTTTATAAAAGTCATATGGGGTGCCATCTTCTCCCGGTGACATGTTTGTTTTCAGTTTGTTCAGTACACCATATAATTCACAGCATTCAATGGGCGAATCTAGAAATTCATCGACATAATACGGCATGCACCAACTTATGCAACATTTTTCAAAACACATAACATCATATAATAAGAACTCGTTTTTATATGAAAATTACCAACAACAACAATACAATATTCTTACGAATTTATGTCATTTATAATCCACTGCGCAGCCATTCGCTTCAAATCAAAAGTAAAAGAAATTCCTTCGGGACCAAGCAAAGTGAGGTAATGGTGCAATATGCAGTGCAAAAACAGAAAGAAATCTATTACATTTTATTCAATGCTAAAAAAAACGAGGAAGGTCCATCTGTCCTAAGGTTCTCATTTGACTGACAAATGAACCTAGTATTACCACGTGTTCCGGACTAATCGGCATATTACAGTAGACAACCCTACCTGTTTAATTTCATAACCTGTGAGGGAAAGTCTACTAGTACGCAAATTTCTGAATCAGTGTACTCATATACCGCGTGTCCGCCGGGAAGGTATACTATTTTGTTTTGCCGCCATTTTAGTAAACGTTAGTATTGACAGTTCATATTTGGCAGTCGTGAAGTAGACACGTGGCAAATTTATTATGGAAAAATATTCAGTAAACCAATGTGTCTTCAGGCCTATTTAGCCGACCGTAAATGTAGAAATGTAAAGGTAGTTGAAACAGCTGATCGTTTTTGTTATACGAGAAACGCTTATCTGACTGCAATGAAATGTAACCGTAACGTTTCATCCTGTAGAAAATATAATTTCATTACGTGTTTACGTGACAAATGTTGTTAGTGATGGTATATATTATTGTGAATGGCAGGATGGCACAAAAACCCGGTTGTAGTACTTCTTGTTTATTTGATAATTGAACTGTTTAAATACACACATAATATATTTTAATAAATTTAACAGCCAGTTCGCCGATGTCAAAAGGATAAGTTCATTCGCACTCTAGGCGAAAGAAAATTGATTTCGATTTTTTCTAACTTTATTCTATGCGAACGATGTGTCAAAATTCAATACTTCAATAGTGACATAGACAAACCCAAACAGATTCGAATGTGAGTGACTAGCTTTCTTTCACATAAATTTTCATTCGATATCGTCGAACAGGCTGTAAGACTTTTCTGTAAAATACACAAATTGAATATAAATATATTGGTAGCACAGTTTATACACTACACACAATTTTTGCAACTGTCACATTATATGTAACCACAACATTTATTCGCCCGGTTTCCAAAAATATATTCCTCAAGCGCAATCTTCCAACGATAAAATGAATTTTAAAAATTGGTTCATAATATAAAGTTATGCCGATATAAATGTAAGAAAGCAATACAGTATTAAATTTGGGTCTGTGATGAAATGAAAATGTAATAATATATAATTTTTTTTTTTTAATATAATAAACTAATAATAATAATACATTATAAACAATTCCGTATTTGTTTTTTTGGAAGTATCAAAAAGCAGAGAACAAAATTTCAAACATTTGAGTTTTATTCGCTATATTAGCTTCCAACATTGGTACCAATGAAAAAGTTATAAACAGCTTGTTTTATAAGTGTCCCGGCTGCAGCACGTACAAAATATCGACATATACGGAAAAAGAGTTATTAGACATTTTAGGTACCATTTAAACAATTTTCGTACTTTTTGTATATGTACTGAATACTATGAACTCTCATCACTGCTATGAACAGCTGTATTACTTTTATTTTATTTTTGTAAATTATTTGATATAAGGATATGGACGATGAAAAATTAATTATTTTCTTTAACACACAATAATATAAAAATTAAAAAACAGAACACATTTTCTTCACATGCACTTTTGTTGTTTGTTTATGTCAAAAACACTTGATACGGTTTTAAGTGTTTTATAAGTGCTACTACATTTACGTTATATTTACAATTTCTACGGTCGGCTAAATGGGCCTTCATACTGCGTTTACGCGTACAAGTGCTTGCATGGAAATCCTGTGTACGTATTAGCAAGGAAAATGTCGAAAAAATACTCGACTTTTTTGCGAGTTGCAGAATTTAAAGAATAACATGGAAGTTCAGTTTAAAATTGTCAGCGGAGAGACAACCGCTACAAAAACAGCATTACCATAGAAAACCATAATATTATTTTTCAGGGAAATGAATAGCATAAATAAAATAAATAAATGAAATAGAATTATGTTTAACGTTTTAACTCAAAACGGCAAAGACTACTTAATTTATATATTTTCAATTAAAAAATGTGAAGTATTTTAAAAACATGTTTTGAAAAATTTAAATATGAGAAAAGCATTATAACTATTAAAATCCAATTAGTCTCCGCAAAACTTGTTGTAAGGCAACACTGTTATTTCAGTGCCAAAAAATCACTGCCTTCTGAAATATCTTGTCAGTTCAGTTGAAAGTTGGTTGCAAATGCAGGGATTGTGCGTGTGTTAGTAAACAAGTTTGAATGTATTGAGTTTTTCAAACTTGCACCTGCACGTGTAAACACTACGTTAAAGGCTAAAATATTTTATTAAAATCATCGATTGCTGTGATTACGATGAGAAAACCACGTGAAAGTTTTGGGAGAAACAAAGGGCCCAACAAAACGCACTATTTACGCCCCGGTTCGCTTATTTAAAGGCACTAAAACTTCTATATTCAGAAGCCTGTTTCTTTTGCAATTCAGCCGATTGCAGAGTTTTAATATAGTAACTTTTACTAAAAGCAACTCAAGGACCTGTATAGCATCATGAACTTGAACCGATTTATTTCATAAAAAATTTCACACAATATCATTAATACACCACCCTTACCAATGAGAAAACGGTAACCAAAATTTAGACGGATGATAAATTACATTTCTAAATTCGAAAAGCGAATGAAAAAAGTGTCTATCAGTATAACGCTTTACCCCCCGTCTAGATTAGCAATAAATATGTTCGCAATAAAGCAACAACGCCGACAGAACAACGGTACAAAATTGCTTATTGCTTTGCTTATGTCAAAGGTATGGGAACACGTATGTATGACAACTCATAATTACAAAAAAACCGAATAGAAAAGTTCAGCTCAAAAAGCAAAATTTTATTGCAAAAAAATAACTTAAAATTTTATTTTATCTGGACTTTTAAAGTCCTAAAGACAAGAAAACTGTTTGTACAGCGTGATTACTTTGCAAACACCCTCAATGCACCAATCCATTAAAAGAAAACACTTTATTTTAAGTAATAAGAATTAAATTAATAATTTTTGCAAAAGAAAAATTTATTAAAATTATTCGCAAGCAGAATGTTTCAAAATGACAATAAATTTTGACGTTCTGTGTCTGCAATAATTATTGTTAACGAAAATTCATTGACAATTATTACAGCAATAATTGCAACCACTAGCAATAAGCTGTCTTCACTGGCAATAACAAAATTTTTACGTTTGCTGCAATAAATGTTAACATATTTATTGCTAATCTAGACGGCTGGTTGAACACAAAGACGACAGCAAGCAGCAATCTGTCAAAAATAAAATACATGTGTTTAGACGAAAACGATTATTTTAGCGACATCACAGCAGCACGACTTCACAACAGCATTGGCAGTGCTGCCACTATAAATATAAATTGCCAGCAATAAGAACTAACAATATTTTCCAATATTTATTAATTAAAATAAACAAATAAATTGATGTGTTTTTACAGTTTTACGTGATATTATTACGTTTTCAGTCAGTAATTTTAATTTTTTTCATGTAAAACATATATGCGGCACCTCGGAAATTTGTATTGTTAAAATATACATAGTGCTGCTGTTGTCTTTAACATAATTATTTTGCTTATTAGACGGCAGCATTTGAAGTTATCTTAATTTATAATCGTGAAGTTTTAAAGTCTGCTGTCGTCTAAGTGTTCAGAGCTTAAGGTAAAATTGAATTCAAAATTTGACAACATCTGACCACAGAAGATCACTGCAAAATTTGCGAGGAAAATCTGGGACATAGTAACGTATGAAATCTGGAAGAGTTTCCAAAGTCAAATCTGGATAAAATATAATTTGATGAACTATATTTAAAAACTTTTTTTAATATCATCAAAGGAACATCCTAGGAAACTAGCAACGATTTACTTTTGAAAAGAAAAATTTTTCAATATAATTCCTAGCTACAAGTTAATGGCAGTATTTTATTGTTGCAATTAATTAAAATTTAAAATAAAATTTATTGAAGACTGCGCATGGAGATATAATAAATTAATATTTTTAATTTATCTTCTTTTTTTTCTCTCTCTAAACTTTTTGCTTTTGTAGTGTGTTGTACATACTTAAGAACATACTTTTCAATATCATAGTATTTACCGCCTGCATTACTAAGAAGTAGTTAAGTAATGACCTGCAAATTCTTAGCAAATATAAGTACTTGTACAATATTTACAATTAGAATGGAATAAAGGAATTTGAGTAATACTTGGATTTGCTAAAACCTAAAGGGCGATAGACACGGTCAAAATGCTTGCTGTTAATTTTGTGTACATGTGCCTGACGCTTAAAAAATTTCATACTTGATATCCATGAAGCATTCATTTTTATTTTGATTTTGCAGTGTTCGTTTAGTATAAAAATAGTCAATAAAAAATTATAAATAGCCTGTTGTCTATGTTTCTCAGCTATCTATATGTCAACATTTCATAGGAACTACCCTAATCATCAGTAGACTTTGGAAATTTTTGAAAGATATTCTCAAACATTCAACTTTATATCCCAACAATCTAAATAAATTGTTGAGAATTTAAAAAGAAAAATGCTCTAATAACAATTATTGTTTGAATAGTCAATAAATACAAAAATTTCAATTGCAAAATTGTTTTTCTTTAGTAGTTCCTTTCTAAAATTTGTTGGCAGCACATTTATTTTCTTTTTTAGATCCTTTAACTTTCCTTCTGGACGTTGCTTTTAACAAGATTTTAAAAGAATTCGATATTTTTCGTCTTTTACGCAGCGATCGCCCTATTGTGTGCTTTTCACATACCAAAGTGAAAGTAAAGGCCGGCAAACTTCAATAAATTCCAAAGTTTCTTGATTACTATTCTTTGAATTTCAAAATATTCTATTTTGCAACAATTTTTTGCAATAAATTTTTTTCTTCTGTTTTATTTTTCGTAGTAACCATTCACAACGTAAACAAAACAATAATAAAAATTTGTTCGTGCGTGATAACAAGGCAACTTTAATATGTGGTATAAGCGCAGCTGTTTTTCGTTTCCTTTACGTAAATTTGTCAAAAACACATAGACTTCCTTGCTTTTTTAAACAAAACTTTGACAACTGTTGGTAAATTCCACCAACAAGCTACATGTCAAAAACAAACTGACAGTCCGAAATTGCTGATATTGGTGACATGTATAACAGATATGTGTACCAACATAACAGAAAAAATGCCAAAATCGAACATACGTAACTCACGAAAATAACGGCTATATTTTAAACGGATCTCGTATACGCTACCAGACACCTTTAAATGTATTAACTATAAATTCTTAAAATTACAAACCTGTTCCTTACTTAATTCCTTGACGTCAAAATTTAATTTTGTGGGACTTATATTCAATACTTAAAAAATACAAAAATGGGCATTGTTTGCAAGAATGCATTTATATACCATGATTTAAAGTGATGTCTTTCCATATATTCAATTCCATTTTATACATTTTAGCAAAACATCTTCCGCCATTTTGTAAATCAAGGACTCATCTTTTTTAATAATATTTTTGTAACCGAGAATGGTAAGTATTTGCCAGCAATGCTAAAATAATGACTTAAAATGTCAAAGTAGAAGTAATGAAGAATATGTTTATTAACATTTTAACACATTACTGTGCAATAGAAACGTTCGCTGGGTAACATACATACATACATATATTGGTATTTTAAAATTTTTCCGTACCCAGAGATGTAAATATTAACTTATTGATTTTTTGTTGAACTTTATAAATTTGAAATTAACAGCCTGTTCGACGATATCGAATGAAAATGTATGCGGAAGAAAGCTAGTCACTCACATTCGAATAAATTGGGGTCGTCTATGTCACTATTGTTCGTTCGCATGAACTTATGTATTTTAATTGAATTTTGACACATCGTTCGCATAGAATAAAGTTAGCAAAAACCCAAATCAATTTTCTTTCGCCCTGAATGCGATTGAACTTATCCTTTCGACATCGGCGAACAGGCTGTAAATGTTTGGTTATTGTACATTTGTACACGGATTTTAGTCCAAGTTTTTCCTTTCTTAATTTTCTTAAGAAGGATTTTTTACAATAAAAATTTGCTGTGATCAATAATTTTTGTATGAAAAAGACCAGAAACACAGCTAGTTGTCCCCCAGCTAAATATTGATTATTTTTTCTGGTCTTCTTCAACCAAAAATTATTGATCACAGCAAATTTGTACTGTAAAAATTACTTTTTATTATATTTTATTGCATTTAGATATATTTGAATTTTGAATTTCTTGATTTTGCTTTTACAAACTTTTTTTTTTCTTTCCACAGTTTTTAAATGTAAATGTTAAAATAACTATTTGTATACTTCTGCTAAGACTTAAGTTTTGCTGTAGAAGATTTCAAAATAAATAAAAACAAATACAAGTTATTTAAGTTGTGGAATATTATCCATATATACAGCCATGTCAGAGAGCTTAATTCCATTTGGAAACGGAATTGAATTCTTTTTTTACTTTTTCAAAACACGAAAAACTAAAAAACTTTTTGGAATGACATCATTTCTAATTGAAAGAATGAAACTAGTATTATGTTATAGAATTGATTTCATTCCGAAAACAGTTTTAGATTTTCGGAATGAATTAAAGAATTAAAACCCCAATTCAATTCCGCTTCCAAGCAGAAGTGAATTGTCTGATATGGCCGATATTAAGCTAATGAGGCTAAAGCTTTTTCTATTTAATTAAAACTCCACTTAATTTGCCAATTTTTTTTAACTGTGTGTAAATAATTCACCATACCCAGTGGTATTTATCAATATTAATTATGCATTTTGAACAAACTTGTTAAATTGATTTACGCAAGTATGTATGTACGTGTGTAAACATGGGTTCAATCTGGTTTTATTGTCCTTTTTTTACATTAAGAAGAATAAAATATGTTGAAAGTAATTACTTAAAGAGATAAATAAGTTTACGTATCCTTACTTGATTCTTGTTGCGATTATATTTATGTAGTATGTATATAGAATGCAGATGTATGCACTTTCGTTTTTTTTTTTTTTCAAACAAATTACTTAAAAATCACTTCAATAATTTACACCAATTTTGAAATATTTTCACTGCTTTTGCACTTATGATTCTTATAATTTCTTCTTCTAAAAAATTTTATTATAGGTATTTATTTTATTTTATATTCTTTTTAATTTTATTGCGTTGTTGTATTATTTCTTTTTTCCTTTTTTTATCAATTTCACTTTAATTTAGAATTAATTTTGTTACTGCTGCGGATTTGTAACAGTTGTTGTAGCTGCTGATTTACGAGTATGTATTCCCTTTCTGGTTTATTTGTATTTTTCTTTAATCAATTTATAAACCAGTAACATTCATTTAAAATTAAATTTTTTTCGTAATTACAGTTAAATTTGTTGACTCAAGCAATTATTTTGATTTCCTTTAATTAATTAATTAATTAAGTTGTTTTTATTATTAGCACTTCTTGAAATAATTACTTTTCTCCTTTTTTCAATACGAAAAATGTTTTATATGTTTCACAGAAGTAGTATTTGTAACACCAAATGCTTAAAAAACACTTATTATTATTATTGTTGTTGCTTTTAAGAAGAAAGTATGCACGTATGTGCGTATGCGTATATAAAGAATATGTTAATATAAATGTGAATATGTGTATGTTTATGTCATATATATAATAAATACATATATACACATGTAGGTGTACTTCAGTTAATACCGTTTCATGGTTTTAATAATTATTTATTTTTCCACTTTCTTCCGTATCGGATTCCTGGTTCGTTAAACATTTACTCTGATTGCCAACTGCTAACTGAGCCTTTTTTAGTACAACTCGAATGTTTTATAAACTTCGATAACAGACGGCTGTTGAATTCCCGTTTTAAATACTATCTGTACCTACATACATACGTAAGTATGTTTGTAAGTGAGAGTGCGTTTGTCCTTAGTAAAATTCCTTTTTTTTCTCCATTTGCTTTTCATTCGATGTTGTTTATAGTTGTTTGTATTTGTTTCATTTTATTTTCATTGTTGCTTTCCATTCATTACTTTTAGCACTCAAATAGAAACTCAGCCAGGAGAGTAGAGAAATTTTACTTTTAAGCTGGAGAGTTTTATATGCTCTGGAGTAAAGCTTTTCCGTAAGAACACTACTTAAATGAAGTTTTTATGTATGTTTTAATTTTGTTTAGAAGTGTAAAGTGAAAGTGCCCAGTTGTCCAGGTTGTTCTCAACAATGTAGTTACTGCTAAAAATGTATGACAATGTACTACCCTAATCTGTTATATTATTTTGAATGAGTTTTAATACACGAGACGAGTTTTAGTCGAACAATTTTTGTTCTAATTCATCACACCTGAGTCTACTGCATTAAACGCATTGTGGACAACAGGCTACTGGTTACACAGCTGCAAATGTCGCCGGCTACAACTATCGCCATGTACACTGCTACTTAATGCACTAAACACATTCGCCATAGCACGCTATATGAGCGCACGACTATAAATTTAGACCTATAGTCAGCTGCTTAATTATTTTGAAAACGGCAGATACATGTTAAACATCTGATATTCTTTCTGATATTATTTCTTTTCTTCACTGAAACTTTTCTAGTCCGGCTGACACAGATCATATAAAATTACTCGCTTCCTCTATCAGCTTTTTATCACTATCCATATCTTCTATATAAAATTTAGTAATAACACGGGGTGGCCGCCGGGAAGGTATACTACATTGCTTGTTTATAATTTTTGATCAAATGAAAGAGGATGTATCTTATATTAATAAACGTTTTATTTGATGTCGGCATCAGACATATGTTCGCCTCTGTTAGCCTCGCAAATGTGAGCCCTTTTCATCTCGTTTTTTTATTACATTTTCACACAGACTTTCGAAAACACAACGGTTGTTTAATTGTTCGAAAGGTGTAAAGAAAAGTGGAGAGGCGAGAAAGGTGAAAAATAAAAAGCTTGTTTTTTGTCTTTTGACCGGTATAGTTAAAGAATTTTTCGTTTTAAATTCTCAATAATTTATTTAAAATATTGGAATATAAAGTAGCTTCTTCGAAATGTCGACGTATAGGCAGCTAGGAAACAAAAAACAATTTATTTATAATTTTTTTATTCAAGTATATCGATTTTAGATGCTAGTATAGTGAATAATAAACTCAGTTGTTAAAATACTTACCATTAGACAAACTTTAATAAGATTGAATTATTTATAAAATTGTTTCTTTATTTATTTTTTTTAAATTTATTTAATTTAATTGATGAGCAACGCGAAGTTGCTCGAACCAATTCTGTGTCTTCAATTCTTTCTTAAACTAAAATTACAATTGCTTATATACTACTTATGAGAAGTTCTAGACGACTCATCTATACTAATTGTTGTACTATCTAAATTAATGTATGGGAACCAAATTTGGTTCCCACGTCTTAGGGGTAAGCTGATCAGACGTCACATACATGCATAGATGGTTCAAGGCCATAATTTGTTTCTTTGGTACGTGCATACATATGTACGAGTGCGGCGTGATTCAAGCGTTTTTAGTTTTAATTATTATAATGCCACACACATGCTTACATACCTTCACAACCCATATCATTCGCAGCTCAAGTAAATTTCAAATGATTGCACTCAATATGCGCACTGTCGCGACGACGGTCAGTGACAGCAAGAGGTGTCAAGTGACGTGGGTTATGAATTGTTTTAAAATGTAACCTAATATTCTTATTTCTTATGCATGCCTTTAATAGGATGCATTTATGTTATGGCTAAAAGAGTGAACTTATGTCGTGATCATGCTACAAAACCCATAAGAGCGCTTTCACATTCGCTAAACGGAAGCCTAAAATACAATAAAAATAAGTTTAATTTTTTCAGTAATAGTGAAAGGGTAATATAAGCGGCTTGCGGCAACGAGCGGCAACCACCTGTTCTATTTGCCGCTTGAGTTCATTTGTTGTAGGCAAATGAACGCGGCTAATTGAAGAAACATTTGTGCTTCGAAGATTAAACAAAAACACATTTTCATTTTTTTTTAAGCCAAAATAAATAACCAAATTCAATTGTTGAAATTTCAAAACCGAAAATTAATTTCTGTCTTCTATTTTTTCCCTTTACTTTTTGATTTGACAAATTGAAGCGGCAAAACAAAAAGTTAAACTGAATTCAACATTGCCGCTCGGCCGCCTTTAACGGCCGAGCGGCCGTTTATGTACGAATATTTATATATTTTTATAAAAAAATATAATTTTTTGTAAATGGATCACATTGTTGCCGCCCGCTGCCGCATGCCGCTTACATTGGCCTTTCACTATAAGAGTCTTTACTCTCGCTACAAAAATTAAAGCTTATTTCCTCATAAAGTAGTTGAGTTTTGTACGTTTTTAGTGGAATTTTACTATTTCGAGTTCAACAATTTTACTAAAAATGTAAACATGGTGAAAGCTGCTGTTCAAGGTTGCCACTTTCAAATATTTAATTTGGAGTAAGTAGGTGTGTTTCTTTACTCTACTTTGGCATCCCACGGGATCCCAATGTGCACGAAAAGTATTCCCATACTTTAAAATTGGTAAACGTGAGCACTTTTGAGCGAGTCGTATGCTTACGAAGAATCATACGACTTCGTATTCTGGGTACGGAGAATATTAAAATACAAAAATATGTATGTTAATAAATAAAAAATAAATACAACTAGTTCTGAGACAGCAAATGCTGTACAAACAATGTGGGCAATTAACAAATTGCATATGTGATTCAATATGAGATGAATATAGATAGAAAATAATTAAATGCTCGGTGGCTGAGTGGTTAAAGCAGCAGATCATGATACGTCATGACCCGAGCTCAAATCCCAGTGGGTGCTGATGAGTAGTGTAGCGACTACGAAACAGCTAGTTGTCCCCTAGCTAAGGATTTGATTATTATTTTTCTTGTTTTCTTCAATCAATAATTATTAATCACAGCAAATTTGTATTGTAAAAAATCTTTCTTAGGAAAAAACTTAAGAAAGGAAAAACTTGATCTAAATTTATTATTTATTTACTGTTATCTAGCACAACAAGAATCATCTTATGAGTGACAGTGCTAGTGATCAAGCAATTACATATATGAGTATTAGTTAACAAAACTTATAATAATAATAGTAATAATTATACTAATAATAATAATAATAATAATAATAATAATAATAATAATAATAATAATAATAATAATAATAATAATAATAATATAACAATAATTTAGTGTATATGTATGTATATATAATTTAGAATAATAATTTTATAAAAAAAGTTTGAGAGCAGGAGTTTTAAAGTCTCGGAAAAAAGTTACATTTTAAAAGATAGTTGTATTCTTATAGCAATGAACAGAAAACAAAATTAGAAGACAACAAAAACACGAGTTGCAATATACCAATGAACAAATTCGATCACATGAATCATTGAAGATAATAAGTATAACAAAAGTTTCATCCACACAGACAGTATATGTGTATATGTATGTATGTATGTATGTATGTATGTATGTATGTATAAAGTATTATAAGCTATAGTGGGAAGCAATGTTTAACGATAAAGATATTTGAACAATTCTTTTTTAAATAAATTTGCGTTGCCTATCTGTTGGGTAGTATTTGGCAGGGAATTCCAAACACTGGTAGAGTAAATTAAAAATTGTCGCTGGGAAAGAAGACTCTTATATTTTTGCTGATTTATGTTCTTACCACGCTGTACAAAAAAGTTCAACAAAAATTCAATAAATTAATAAAGTCAAAATTTATTTTACAGAAAAATATTGTCCAAAAGCTTTGATACATTCTCACAAAGAAAAAAAAGCATCCTCCTGTTGCATATGAAAAACTTTTCTTTTACTGGCATATTGACAAACCAACAAATGGCCTAAATTGAAACATCAAGCCAATAGTGCAACATATAAAAAATTACAGTTGTTTCAATACTCACACATATTCGATTAAGTTCAAGATGAAGGTTATCAATGTTTGTATGACGAAAGCTTTAACCTGTCAAAATGAGAGCCAATTTTCCCTAAATATAAAGCTTTCATAATAATGTTGAATTAAAACAGCTGTTGTGTTATTTTACTTAGCCAAATTGTACGAATGTGTGGGTGTGTGTGTTTTTACATTGACACGATTGTTCGTATCCAGAGTCCTTGCTTAGAGACTCTTCCATGTATTACTAAGCTTTCGACTTTCTTTCCATCATTAAAATGAATTGTGCTCCCATCTTTTAGTTCACTATTCTATAACAGTTCTAAATACCCAAAAGGAACCACAGCAGGAGTGGAAGCTCAATGGATTTCTCATTTGCTAATCTACATAAACACACACACACACACATTTATTGTGTGTTTGAAAAATAAGAAAGAAGATTAGGATACCGTTGCTACTATTCAGTTAGTACTTTTTTGACTAAAAACAAAAGGCCACAAATTCGTTGCCTGGTAAATTGTAACAAACAATTAATTTTGGAAGATTACTCGTACAAAGCTAAAAATAATTTAACTAAACTTTTGAATTATACACTGAAAAGAATTCCTTCATTAATATAATGAATTTTGACATTAATCTAATGAAAATTTTCATTATTTTTCGGCCAATGATGGCCTTCATTAGACTAATGAATCTTCTTTCATTAAAAATTATTTAATGAATACATTCGTTAGATTAATGAAAACTTCATTAAGTTGATGAAGAATAAATCATTACATTTATGAATACTTTTCATTAAAACAATGAAAAAATTCATTAGGCTAACGACTCAATTTCATTAGTTTTATGAATTTGGTACATTAACATTAAGTAAAACTTTCATTTCTTTAATGAATCTTCTTCATTATTCAAACGTTATTTGTTCATTAGGCCAATGAATTTATGAAATATTTTCACTATTTTAATGAACACATTCGTTGAACCAATGATAATCTTCACTAATTTGGTGAAAAATTTTCTTCATTCTAATGAAATAAAATCATTAGTTTAAAGAGGAGTTTCATTAATCTAATGACCTTTTTTCATTAGCATTGTGCTACTGAAAATAAACTAAACAATTTTTTATATTAGGCATAAAAGAATTTTTTATTGTTTTAATAATAATGGAAAGTAATATAAAATTAATAATATTAATACATTACATTTAGAATGATGGTTAAAAGAAAATCAAAACATGTTAATTCAACACAAAATAACTTAAAAAATAATATGTAATGTTACATGTGTAAACATTTTGGATAATTAATTAAATAAGTTTAAACAATGGTTATTTGACATTTAATTATTTGATATTGTTTAAGTCAATACTTCTTATTTTCAGCTAAAGATCGTTTTACTTTTTATAAAAAATTCAACAGTATTTATTTTCAATATTTCGATAACAATTAGTTATCATCGTCAGGAAAACATATAAAATATTAATTTTCCTTTAAACAATGAACTTCAGCAAACTCATTTCTTTTTTTAAACGTTTGCTTCTGCTTTTGGAAACTTGTGATGTTTAGCTTTTTGAAGACCAAAAAACAGTCCCGTTGCGTGCAAAAACAAAACGTTTGCTTTGGGTATAGATACATAATTGTTCACAACGAAAAAATTAAGTGTGACTTTGTTGTTGCATTTGTAACGGAATAAATATTCTTTTAACCAAAAAACGAGAAAAAGCCCATCTCTTTGCTTTTGATTTCAACTATGTAGGTATTTAAAATGAGGGTAGTTTATGAATTCTAATGAAAAGTTTAGTTAATATAATGAAAATTTTCATAAGAACTAAAAAACTATTGAAATTTTTATTAAAATAATTTTTTACACAGTAATTAGTGTATAAAATAATTTACTTTGTCATTTAGTTAGTAGTTATAATATATTTATTTTCTCACTTTTAATAAATCTCTAAAATTTTGCACAAATTTTATATAACAAATTTTCTAATGAAATTATGAAAACTAATGAATAAATTTTAATGAATATTTTCATTAATGCTATGAATTTTCATTCATGGAACGTAATTTTTCATTCCGTTAATGAAAATTATCTAATGAATGGGGTTCATTGGAAATATGAAGCAAATATTTTTCAGTGTACATGTACATATATATATATATATATATATATATATATATATATATATATATATATATATATATATATATATATATATATATATATATATATATATATATATATATATATATATATATATATATATATATATATATATATATATATATATATATATATATATATATATATATATATATATATATATATATATATATATATATATATATATATATCTATATATACATACATATATATATACATAGCCCCACAAAAAATAGTCTAGAGGCGTTAAATCGCACGATCTGGGCGGCCAATTGACTGGTCCCAAGCGTGAAATAAACTGTTCACCGAACTCGCCTCTCAATTGGTCCATTGTTTCGCGTGCTGTGTGGCATGTGGCACCGTCTTGTTGAAACCACATGTCATGCAAGTCAAGCTCTTCCATTTTGTGCAAAAAAAAGTTTGTTATCATCGCACGGTAGCGCTCACCATTCACAGTAACGTTGTGATTCGCATCATCTTTGAAGAAATCCGGCCCAATGATGCCGCCAGCCCATAATCCGCACCAAACGGTTGTTTTTTGTGATTCGCATCATCTTTGAAGAAATCCGGCCCAATGATGCCGCCAGCCCATAATCCGCACCAAACGGTTGTTTTTTGCAATGCTCTGGCTGCTCTTCACTTCAAATACGGCAGTTTTGCTTGTTCACGTATCCATTCAACCAGAAATGAGCCTCGTCGCTGAACACAATTCTTCGATAAAAAAGTGGATCTTCATCTAACTGTACAATTTTGTGGTTAGAATCAAATATCTGATCTAAATGGTCACCAAACTGGAATAACGCTACTCGTAGCGAAGGAAAATGGATTGGGAATAATCCAATTTATTTAAACTTACTTGCAGGAGGGGATTCCTGATAATAAAAACATAGTTTATCACTTACATTAAATTCAATATATTTATTAACGGGCTCTAAGCTTCAAATTAGCTGGAAAACCTCTGAGGAAGCTGCTGGTATCGATCAGTCCTGGTTGAGAGTTCGAAACACAATCACCGTCATAAATTCAAAAGTCATCATCGAACCAGCAGTTTCGTTCAGTTACGTTTTCGTTCAAAAAATAATAAATGCATTCACAATAAGTACTTATGTATAAAAGATTGGGGCACACTATTTCCGTTACTGACAACCAAATTCAAGATCTACAATGAACTGTATTATTTATGTTTAAACAGCCCATTCACCAAAAATTTGGCGTTGTGGTAGGTCGTTTGGCTTCAATTCTTGCACCAGCTGTATCTTATAAGGCTTCACACCCAAATCCTTCCGCAAAATTTTCCACGTGGTGGAGTAACAGAGGCGCAATTGCTGCGAACGGCGCCGAATCGATAATTCACGGTCATCACCAACACTGGCCGATACGGCTGCGATATTTTCATCAGTTCGCACTCTACGTAAGCGTGTTGGTGGTTTAATGTCCAACAATGTAAAGAAGCGCGCGATGAACTTTCTTAACAGAGCACGCATTTTGGTAATAAAATTCAATAATTTGCAAGCGTTGTTCGTTTGTAAGACGATTCATGATTAAATTATAGACCAAACTGAAGATGTTTGACAGTGACACAAGATACAAAACGTGCGTGAGCTGTCAAAACTAGTGTTGCCAAAAAGATAATAGCAAAAAAATCACTCGTTATATATATATATATATATATATATATATATATATATATATATATATATATATATATATATATATATATATATATATATATATATATATATATATATATATATATATATATATATATATATATATATATATATATATATATATATATATATATATATATATATATATATATATATATATATATATATATATATATGTATATATATATATGTATATATATGTATATATATATATATATGTGTGTGTGTGTGTGTGTGTGTATGTGTGAATCTTTATCTAAGCATAAAAACTTACATTGGCGGTGCAACGACAGTCAGAAAATCGGTAGTGAGTTTTACCGCTTCTTTCAGAGCACAAGAGAAAGTTTTCTCAAAATGCAAAATAATTTAACTGCTTTGCAAAATCAATTCAATTAGTATGCTCAGCTTTTTGAGGAATTCGGAGTTTTAAAAGATTTAAATAATCCAAAGTTGCCATCTCCTACTCGCCGTAAATCTCTAAGAATTGCAGATAAAGAGAACTCTTTACAAAATACTGCGCAAAGACTTAGTAGTTCTGTGCAAAATGTTCAAAATATTTCGTTGATTGTTCTAGATCTATCTTCCCCCATAGGGTCTGTGCCAAATGGTCCTAATTTACCGTCGGCGATTAATTTAGCACAGGATGCTCTTGTAAACCTATGTGTCCATAAGCCTCTTCATGCTGTGATGCCAAAGAAAACTATCTTTGTTTCTCGTTTGGAAAGTGAGACTTCTTCTGACGATGTAGATTATTACATACGTTGTAAATTGGGTCATGCTGTGGATATTTCGATTCACAAATTTAATTTTTCGCAACAGAGATCGATTTCATCTTTTAAAATTACTGTTTCGTCCGATCTGTATAAACAAATCTTGGAATCTAAATTGGAAGTAAAACGTAAGAAAAAGAGATGTTATTGTGTTTTAAAAGTATTACAACATTTCTCTTATTAATTCTCATTATTTTCTTGAGTAAAATATTTGAACTTGCAACGGGCTTCCAAGCCTGCTGATGATTGGGTTAGTTTCTATGAAATGTCGCCATATAGACAGCTAGAAGTCACAAAAAAGCTGTATACATTTTTCGTTTTCTTATTTCAAAACTAGCTATACACGTTTCAATCTTTCGCATACCGAATTATCGCTAAATCAAACTCAAATTGGTAGAGAGTATCACTGATTATGAATCAAAAAAAGGTTCTTTGTCGGCCATATAATATATAAACATTAATGTTCGAGATCGAAAAATAGGTTCTTAGACTTTTTGCTAAAAATTAAAAAAAAATAGTTTTAGTATATTTTTTTTATAATATTAAAGCAGGGCAGCGCCATTTCCGAAAATCCTTTTTTTTCAATGTTGACAACATTGGTTTTCACTAGCTTTTGCTTGTAATGAACAATTTATTACTTTCTTTTCGTTAACTGACATTTAATTACTAATTAAAACGTAAATTTTATTGCAATAGTAAAAAAGCAAAATAAACTACTTTAAGTAGTACATTTAAATAATTTATTCCCCTGAATCCACAATTAAAAATGTTAATCTTTCATTTAATTGACTTGAACATCAAACACCCGCAAATGCAATATACACTCTTATCCAAGAGCTCGTATTTTTAAATAAACTTGCATACGGTAAACAAATAACTATGATAGATTAATGCATTAAACATATTCAAGACGACAGGCTACCGACCACCAGCGTAAAAAATAAAATACATATTGCACTGGTTCCTCTAAAGAGCTCTAACTCTAATCCTTTAGCTCTTGAATTCTTGCTAGCTTATTGACGTACACCCTTTTTTCAAATAACCCCAAAGAAAGTAGTCCAATGGTATCAAATCACATTATCTTGGCGGCCAATTGTATTTTTTATATATTTAATATATTTTAATTCAAAAATTTCATACAAAATTTTACTAAAACTCATTTCAAATGCATTTGAATTTTTTATGAATATGCACATAAGTCTCTATATCACAACTTTCTTCATTCAACTTATATCTAAATTTTGCTATTTTTGTATCCTAAAATGTTACCGAACATTATATTCAGCAAAGATCAAATATTACTTTGTCTATTTTTTGTACCAGCTTTATCTAGAATACGATAATGATTAAGGATTAATCATTAAGATTTTTTTCCATTCAACAAATTGTCAGAAGTCACCAATGAATAACTAAAACCTAATTTCGTTCTCCATAGTGTGATAAGATGTTAGGATAACAAATGGCGCTGTAACATGGCGCCATTTGTAATGTAACTTCTTCGCCAGCGTCATTTACAATGTAACTTAACCAACCGCCACATGTAATATATGCGTTATTTTGTAACGTAGGCACCATTTCGTAGTGTAGCTCATGTAATACGCTAGGTTCTATATAAATTACGCCATGTGTCGATTTAAAACTTCTGTCTGCAGCCTTTCGATGCTAGCAAACAGTCGCTGTTGGGGTTCGTGAACTGAGGTTTTAAGCGTTCTACTGACAACAAATTTTATTATCAGGCTCCCTTTTAAATTTGGTTTAAGACTCAGAAAAATTAAAGTGAATGGAAAATTGAATGCGATTATTTAAATGGAAAGTAATGGAAACACATGAACTCCAACAAAGCCCCTATCATGTATTTCCTTTACTTTCCATTTAACTACAGCTTATAATATCAAAAACTGGATACAAATCTAAAAACGTGTATATTCCAGGAAGATAAGAACAAATTAAAAAAAAAAATTATATATAATTTATCTTTCAAACTGCATCATTAGGTATTTTAACACACATATGTATATGTTTGTAAGTTTGGCAACACAAGGCGTATGTGTGAGTATAAGAGGATTGTTACTAATACGCAAAGCGTAGCTAAATAAATTAGTGAGTGAAGCTATTGGCGTTAAACGTGACGTTTTTACTTAATTTTAGGGTAATGTTTTTTTTAAATATGTGCATACATTAAAATGACGATTAATGTTTTTCCGTGCTATATCCGTAGTATTATGACGTTTTTCTGGCAAAATTTCGTTTTTAATCTGTGGCGATGACTCAGGGATGTTTATATAATACCATGTGATTATATAATACCCTTAATACCATGTTTCCACTATAAAGGAAAACGCTTGTTTTGAGCAAAACATTTCGAAGTGTTTCCATTATAATATAAAGTGTTTTTAATTTCGAATTTTTGAAGTCAGCTTGACGTCAACTTATTTTCAAATTATTTGTAATTTTTCGAAATTATTATATATGTAGTCGTATGAGTTATTTAAAACAAATTTAAAAAGTATATACTTAATTTATCTTTCAAACTGCATCATTAGGTTTTTTAACACACATATATATATGTTTGTAAGTCTGGCAACACATGCCGTATGAGAGAGTATAAGAGGATTGCTACTAATACGCAAAGCGTAGTTAAATACTCGTAAATTAGTGATTGAAGCTATTGACGTTAAACGTGACGTTTTTACTTAATTTTAGGGTATTTTTTTTTAATATGTACATACATTAAAATGACGATTAATGTTTTTCCTTACTATATCGGTAGTATTATGCAGTTTTTCTGGCAACATTTCGTTTTTAATCTGTGGCGATGACTCAGGGATGATTATATAAAACAGAAACCCTTAAATGGAACTAGTTTTTGTGATCGTCAACATTTTTAGCAAGAGAAGAAAATTAAAAATAAAAGTTGGAAAAAAAATTTTAATTTCGCGCCTCGAAAATGATTTTTTTGATACATCATAGTGGAAGTTTTTTTTCACTGCAAAAAATTTCGATTGCTAATTCGGCCCACTCTATTGTACATACATCTATTGCTCGCCCATTTTCATAATAAGCTTCAATAACTTTAACGCGTTGCTCCATTGTGCATCTTTCCATTGTTAAAATTGAATTAGTTTGAAATTGAGAAATGTCAAATGGAAGGCAGAAAAAAACGTGACGTTTAAGTGCGGTTCACATTCAACATCGGCCTTTAAAATTTAACCAACCGATAGAAGATCGTTAATGAAAATAATAAATAGGGTAGGAGAAAGAACGGATCCTTGCGGTATCTTTGAATTAATTTAGAACTCGTTCGATAAGACCCCATCTACTACAACTCGTATAGTGTGATCTCTGAGAAAGCTCGATATAAACCGAGATCAAAATTAGTAAGTTTGGTTAGTAGTGCACCATTGACACGATAGTGTCAATTTATAATATGTCTACGTCTGTGTGTCTACACAATTTTTTCCCCCGTATAGAAATACAGGGTGGCTGATGAAAGCTGCTACCAAAGAAAAAATGTCATAACTTATTTTCTGTGTAACTAACCGGTTCCATTTTTGGTGTGTTTTGTAGATAGATCTTTAGATTTAACTAAAATGGTGAATTGGGACAATGAAACATGAAAACGCTTTCACGCTTTAGAGTCCATTGTTTCCGTCCCAAAAGAATATAGGCGCACGTTAACAGATGGACTACGAGTATAATGAGGCTTGTGAAGAATTTTTCCAAGCCTGGCACAATCGCAAGAAGGCCTTATCATCGAGATCAATCAATTCGGACACAGGAAACGCTGCCATACAATCCAATCCTAGAGTTTCGACAAAGAACTTCCCTGCTCAAATGGGTGTCAGCAGACAGTCACTACAGACAATTTTGCACCAAGATTTAAACTTATTTCCGTTATAAGATTCAATTAACAAACAAACTGAATCCTAGAGACTTCTCGATTCGCTTGGAATTTTGTGAGAAGATCATTCAAATGGTGTCACAGGATGAAAACGTTTAAACTGCATTTTTATGTGTGACAAGGCACATTTTGATTTAAACAGCAATATTAATAAAAAAAATTGTCGAATGTGGAGTAATTCTAACCCACAGATACTCAATCAGATGCAATTACATCCACTTCGCATCACAGTGTGGAGTGCAGTTTTTTCAAGGTTCAATGTCGGGCCTTACTTTTTCGAAAAAAAACGGGTTTACTGTTACGGTCAAAGGAAACCGATACTTAAAGATGTTAAAGGAGTTTTTCTTTCCAGAATTGCGCCGAAAGAGAAACCTTTTCAACACTGTTTGGGGTCAATAATATGGGGCAACTTGTCAGATAGCCACGCTTGTTATGACAGAATAGAAGCAAAAATTTCCCAATAAATTGATTTCAAAAAACTCCACATTCCGTTGGTCTCCCAGGTCTCCTGACCACACTGTACCTGATTTTTTTTTTTTTTTGTAGGGTTATTGCACACAATAAGTTCACAAAAAACCCCAACAAATTTGGATGATTTAAAGCAATCCATTCGAACGGTAATTGAGACAGTTCCCGCTCCAACACTCCAGGCAGTAATGACTAACTTTTTTATAAGATGTCGTACATGTGTCAACAAGGGTGGAGGCCATTTTAATTCAATTATTTTCAAAACTTAATGAATTACTTTGATAAACACGTACTATTTTTCAAATGAATGGAAATGGCATACAACTCTCATGTTTTGGCCGGTGCCTCAAAGTCCATTTTGGGATTACCCGACCGTGTGCGAAGAAGCTTATCGGTGACAGTAGGGTATACAACTCTATTGACTCACTGGAGCATCGACGCAGTGTGGGGTGCGTTACTCTGTTCTATCATTACTACTATGGAGTTTGCTCTGACGAGATTAGAGCTCTTGTTCCCGAAATTCGCACATTTTTACATAGCACGCGTTCACCGTCCAGAGGTCATCCATTTGTGGTTGTGGCATCGTACTACGCATTACAGAGAGAATTCGTTTTTCACCCGTACGCTTCGCCTGTGGAATAAGTTGCCTGCAGACAGGTTTCCTGTCTGTTATAACGTTGGAAAATTCAATTCAAATGTTCACAAACACTACTCCCTCTTTCCCCTCCTCACAACCTATTTTCCTAGTTCTGGTGCAGTACACTGCATATGTAGGGGTCATCCCCTGAGTACTGGTCCAAGATTTAAAAATAAATAAATAAAAAAATTTATTTCTAAAAAATAAATTACATAAACTTTCTTAATGTAACAAAATTGATCAGCCACCCTGTATATGTATATTTCCAAACGTGAATTTCCATAAGAACTCCGTACCAGCCTTTATCCTTCAATTACTCACAATCTTGCTTGGTCGTTAAGAACTTTTTCTAATGTGAAATAAGCCCACAGAATTTTCATAGCAGGCTATTATCGTTTGAGGAAAAACAACTGTAAGCAACCGGAGTTATGCTCCGAGTCCAACTATTTCATGTCTTTTTTTCTAATTTGTGATTTTACCATAAATTTTTATTATTTTTTTATTTATTTGCAATAGTCTACACATATGGATATATGTACTTATATATACATATATATTTATGTACATATGTATGTGTATTTTTGTAGCAACAAAGTTTCCAGAAAAACAAAACTAATGCAATTTGAATTTAATTGCCTTCAGCGCTGGAAATTTACCACGATTGCATTTCCCGCGGAAATCGTCTAAAGTTAAATCGAATATTGCAACGCCACCTAGAGAGCTTCGCTTTACAAACTCTGCCTTTTTCCCTAAACTTTGTTCATCTTCATATGTTATGAGTGTGCCTTCATGACCTTTGACATTAGGCGCACGATAAGCGTAATTGCCATATAGCTCACTTTTTGTTTTGCTCAATTTGTCAAGCCTTGTGCACACTTCGGTCCAGCTGAGCATACCAGGTGTATGTGTTAGCTCGCCACCCTGAGCAGGACCTTTGAGAGACGAACTAATAGGCATAACATTTGATTTTAATTCCTTGATCATTTTCCATGTTCGAGCAAAAGTTGGTATGCCAATATTCAGCTTGTTGGACTGAATATGTTGCGACAGCCATTGGTAAACATCACTATCAATACTTGGCCGCTTCAAATTTTTTTTGGATGTGGAAGGACTTATCACTGGTGCCAAAAAGTCAGCCTGGTTAGGTGAACGTTTGGCGTTGGAGTAATCATAAGTGCCCAAATTAATGAAGTCAAATTCCCTAGCAACGGTGGGAATATCTAGATACACTGAAAATAATAAAGATATTATTATAGTCATAGCTCAGATGTAATATATCATGTACATATGTACACACATTTTTATGTATACATAAACATATGTATATTCACACAGAAGGAAAAGCATTTAAAATTTAAAATCAAAGTATTTTAATTTCCAGTCATAGTTTTTGCTTAAAAGCACACTTGGAAAATTTAGATTTGATACCATCCAAAATTGAATCAATAGCTAAAAATGTTTTATTTTTTTTTTCGTTAATTAAAAGCAAAATTATTCACTTTGAATTTTAAATTTTTACGCTAAATAAAACTTTTTAGGAAAAAAAATGTTTTCTCCATCGATATTGTGGAATATAATTTTAAATATTTTTTTTTTCTGTGTACAGGTACTTACTGCTGGCGTTGACATTAGGCAAAACCGTTAGGGTCAACATTAGTCTGTCTCGTCTAAAATAATTTTTAAATTTGTTTACTAGCATATTGAACTGATGTTTTTGTACAATGGTTTTTATTTGCGGACTCAATTTCTTGGAATTTTTGCCACCAAGCGCCCTTTGAACAATCTGATTATTTTTGAGAAAATCTGTAGCTTTTTTAAAAGTCTTTTTAATTGTCGAGCCAGTACTAAATTTAGTTTGTGGAAATTGATAAGCCAAATCTAAGCCATCAAATTTATATTTGAGCAAAAATTTTCTCGCCGAACTGACCAAACTGTCTTGTCCACGTGCATTTTTATCAAGGAGTTTCATATATTTCTTAGTATTTTGCAAATCTCTACCGCCGCCCAAACTTAAAAGAAACTTTATATGACGATATTGATTTTTCAATTTCTTAACTTGAGAAAATTGTTGATGTTGTCTCGAATGTAAAGTTTGAATTTCGAATGTATTTGGTTTTATGCCAACGTATCCAAACACAATATGAGTACAATATTCCAGAGATGATCTTAAATCCAGTTCAGTAAAATTTGCATAACCTTAAAAAGACAAACAAAAAAAAATGAGCAGAAATAAATGTTTACTCTCACAATGATTGGAGAACTTAAAAAGCAACAACTTTGACAGTTTGGTAATAGATTAATTAGAGATCAGAAAATGTTCATATTACTTGTTAGTTGCAGCTATTTTTTATAGAGCATTATTACAATTATTTGCTTAAACTATCTTATTTTTATTATTCCGAACTTTTTGAATTTTCAAGTATTTATTAATTTAATTACTATTCATAATTTTTTCTTTTAAACTTGTACAAGATTTTTACATTTCGTGGGAGCAAAATTCATAAAAAAAATCCAACAAATACTTGTTGTAAGTATGTGTCATGTTTACATTTGTAGGATAAGTATAATCAAAGTATTATTATGAAAGTCTAATAAAATTACTGATCTACAACATTTGCAAAAACAACATGCAATATTCTTGAACTGCAATTGTTTGGGTTTGTAAATGTAGTACCATCTTTAATAAATACTTGAAGTGCTGTCAATGCAAATTTAAAAATACACCACTGATGTGGTGAAAATACAGACGTTTCTAACCTAGCGTTTAGACATGAAAGTAAATGACTGAAAGTTGCAATCCGCTCACACTTTTTCACTAATTCACTCACATTTTGTTTACTTTTCACAAAAATGGCATGACACAAAAATTTTTTGACATTCTCTGAAAGTCAAATGGCAAAGTGGTAAGCACTGTTGCCACCTACAAAGAATTATTCAAAATTACAGTATTGTAGTAAAATAATAAATATAAAATTAACTTCCATTGCATAAATATGAAAATAATTATAATTTTTTGCTTTTAATATACATAAAGAAAACAATGAAAGTTTTTTATTTAAATAATCTCATAAAAAAGTTTATACTGATAAGTTTTTTCAACTATTGCCCCATAAATTTATATATGTCATAAGTTTTCAACTCTAATTAGTAAGCAAACAAAATAATAATGAAGGGAAGTAGAGGCAAATTGTGCAACTCTCTGGTTCGGTGAGATTTTTAAAATGAACTTTCACTATATTGTGTAGACGAATAAGAAATTTTCAAGAAATTCGTTTATTTCATCGAAATTTTATTTTTATTTACGTATACAGAAGTTTCATGAAAGTACTTTTCTGAGTAAAGGCACGGTGAAATGCCGACCGAATGCATTTTGTTATTACACGGTAGGATCGCCTTTATTTTAAACAACTTTTTGACAAATCTATCCGGCATGTTCCAGAAAAGTAGTGGAATGAAAATAAAAAAATGATTTGAAAAGTTAACTTTTCATTTTTGTTGTTCTGAAAAAGTAGTAGTTTGTATGTTTCATTCTTCCGCTCGAATTGAACTTCGAAATTAAAACTTGGATAAATTGTGCAGTAACTAGTACTGAAACGAACCATGTTTTCAATTTTATTTGTTTTTTTATACAAACCAGTACTGAAATGAACCATATTTTCAGTTTCATTTTATTTTTTTGCCCAAAAAACGACATGGAAAATTTTTTATTTAATGCTTGTTATTTTATAAGAACAAAATTTAAGGCAATGTCAGATAACACTTTGCCGCTTTACGTGATGTTTAAAGCTTTAGCAGAAAAGCGCAAAGCAAAAAGTGTATGTCACAATGAAAAGTGTATGGCAACGCTCACGATTTGTTTGTTTCTCTAAAAAACTGGTTGTTAATTTTTATATTTACAGCCAGTTCGTCGGTGTCGAAAGGATAAGTTCATTCGCATTCAGGGCGAAAGAAAATTGATTTGGGTTTTTTCTAACTTTATTGTATGCGAACGATGTGTCAAAATTCTATTAAAATACATAAGTTCATGCGAACGAACAATAGTGACATAGACGAACCCAAATTTATTCAAATGTGAGTGACTAGTTTTCTTTCGCATACATTTTCATTCGATATCGTCGAACAGGCTGTTAATTACTTCTAAAGATAGTAGAAGTTAGAAATATTATTGGACGAACTTCTGAAATAGGTTCTAATTGTTTTCTTAGTGCATAAAGCTTTAGAGCTATTAGAAAAAACTTCAACGAGTAAAAACTGAGAGTTGCTGAACTTTTTGTTTCACGTTGTGTTAAAAGTACTTTATGTGACATGTTTCATATACATAAGTATGTAAGTTTTATCTTAGATGTCAAAGCGAATTTGCAACGCAAAGCGAAGTAAAAGCTTTATCTGATACGGCCTTTAGTTAGGTTTATCAAATTCTCCGTTTGCAACGATGATCGTAATATTTTAAGTGCCATTTTATGCAAAAGTTTGATATAGCGGGTGGCGGTAAACGAAAGACATATAAGTGGTGACGATGATTTGGACGAGTTAGTGACTCCGTAAACGCTGTAATAAGAGATAATATCGCCAATCGACTTTAGTTAATAAAATAACAAATATTAGTTTTTTATATAATATTCTCCTTATTTTCCCCATAAATATATACACAATTGTATCTCAAATAAATATTCCGTCATCTAAACCTCTTATTTCAATGGGATTGCAATTATACTAAGTTTTCTGTAAAATATTTCATTTTCACAATAAAATTAAAAAATGGTTTTAAACTACTACTTTTTGTGTAAAAGTAGTTTCAAGAACCAGACAATTCACTACAAATTAATGTTCGAAAACAAAACACAAATGAAAAGTATAGAGCAGAATGTAGAACACCAAAGCTTCAAATTGAAGTGATTTCAAACTATTTTCACTTCAAAGTAGAATCTAGAACATACCCGTATATATTTGTATCGGATGGTTAAATTTTAAGGCCCGATGTTGAATATGTGCTACACCGTTTTTTCTTTTCATTCATTTAGTTATTGCAAATTATTGCGTGCAAGAGGGTTTGTGTGAAGTTCCAGTTTACTGGCGTACTTTGAAAATTCACACAGGAACACACAGATCTTTATGAATTCGCGAGTTTTTTTACGTACCATGAAGCTCCAGTAATCGTTCAAAGAATTTGGTTTTGTCTTATTATAAAAATAGACGTTCAAATCAAAATACATATTGTGCACTTTGTGCTTCTTTTGGTCAATTTAATCGTCCAAATGTGGGTACAATCTTGCAATCGTGCAAGAATTTGGGCAAACTGGGTCTGTAGCAGATGTGAAAATACCCGTGCATGCTCGTATAGCTCATTCTACACATATTGCTGCTGTTCGCGAAAATATGGCTGAAGAGTCGTCCACCTCAACTCGTCGTCCTGCGCAACAATTGCAGCTCTCAGGCTAGTTGATGAGCATTATACATAAAGACATGCATTTACACGCTCAAGAGCTAAAGCCTCTTGTCGTTAATGGTCAGAATGGTGGCAAGAAATGGCAACAGTGGATGATAAATTTTCGAAGAAAATCATCTTCAGTGATGATACACATTTTCACCTCAATAGATTCGTCAAAGCGAACAAGAGTGATTGTCGGAAAACCAATGCACTCACAAAGAGTGGCGGGTGGCATCATCGGTCCGTATTTTTTCCAAAACGAGGTCGGTCAGGCAGTTACTACGAATGGTGTTAGCTATCGTGAGATGATACCGAACTTTTTATGACCCGAATTGCAAGATATGGATGTGGACCATATGTAATTTCAACAGAACGGTGCTAACAAAACAATTGCTTTTTTGCGCTACAAATTCAATGACTCTGTTATCTCACGTGCTGGCGATATCAATTGGCCGCCAAGATCATGCGATTTGACACCGTTGGACTTCTTTTTTGAGGTTAGTTGAAAGAAAAGGTGTACGTCGATAAGCCAGCAACAATTCAGGAGGATGAGTTATCCCCTCATTTATGTTAACACTTCATTTATGAGCTAACAATAATTATGCCTCAGCGTCATCGAAAATGTGGACCATCGGATATAGAGGTATGCCGCCATGGTCGCGTTGGCTATATGGGTGATATTTTATTCCATATATAATTAAACCATACCAATATTATCATAATAAAAGGAATTGACATTAATTCTTAAATGGTTTATGTTTTATTCAAAATCAACATCGGCCCTTCAAATTTTATCACCCTGTATTACCATGTAAAGATGCCTCAAAACAGATTCTTTTTCAATCCACTTACCACCCCTTTGGATGCTAAATGTGTCATAGTAACAAGTTATATTATAACGGGCTGCCCAGGCCGTCTGAAGGACGACAACTGCTGCCAATAACTTTAAATACAATTTCATTTATTCTTCCAGTTAAAGATCACAGATGAAACAAAACTAAAATCAATTTCTACATATCATCATTCTTTTATAAGAAAATGCAAAAAAAAGTTGCAGTGATTAAAATTTATAAATAAACTTAGCCACAGAAAATAAACTGATTCATAAAATTTAACGATTAAAAACTAATTGTATGTAAGTGTATTTATATCTGTAAGTTCTAGTTTATTATTTACTTAAAATACTCTTTGAATGAATAATCGGAGTATTAGGATGATCGATTAGTTGTTTTTTTTTATACCGGGTTTCGAGTTGAGATTGTTAACAGGGCGAAAATCTTGGTTTCATTTTTAACAACCATTTAACCTGGACAGATCATGTAAACTTAATGATCTCGTTTTATTTATTCTCAATTACATTTATTTATTCTCATTTACACAATATTTCACACCTCTCATTATAGGAACACTACTTGCCAGGACATTCCTAATTATTCCTCTTTCGTGCGGATGTGAATTATTTGCAAACTGCAACACTGTTAGTCAAAAAATAAAATAAAAAAAAAATAATTTATTATTTATTATTTTATTATTTATTATTAGATTTTTCTTAAATATTTACCAAATTCATATTTACAAAATTCAATTGCTATTAAAAATCTAATTGTGGCTTAACATGGTAGTTGTTAGCCAGAATGGCAAAAATATATAATTGAGTGATTTTATATATCAAAATAGTTAACATGTTAACAATATACAAATACTAATCGGAATCTGATTACATGTCTTATGTTACATCCATAACTAAACATACTCGTCTATAATAAGTCGGCGATACTTTAATGCTAATTCAGTATATTTGTAAAGGGAATGCAAATTAGTACCATTTAATATATTAATAACTTCATCTACAGTTAGATTACTTTTTCCAAGATATTGTTTCCTAATAGCTTTGTATATGGGACACACGCCAATAAAATGGTATGTATTTTCAATTTGGTTTTGGTTGCATATTGTGCATGAGAGTGTTGTGCTGTTACTAAAAGCCCTGCCATTCAATTTTAGCAAACCACCCCTCACTTTAATAAACAAAGAAGTAGTATGTGACGAAAAATTTGATGCAAGTGCTGGCATAACATCATAATTAAGCACAGATTCGTGATGTTCAGATTCTAAAGCCTTAAAAATATTTCCATCGTGTTCCTTTTTCTTCAATAAGTTAATTACTATTTTATACTGATTAAAAAGAACATCATTAGGTGGAGGTGAAAACTGCAATGAGCTAGCTCAGACCATTCCTTGGCCCAAAACATATTATTTGTTACGACAGCTTCAGCTAAAATTCTATGTAATCTAGTAGCTTTCATGCTAAGCACTTTATTTACATCACATAGGTGGAGTTTCAACGTTGAAATATACACAGAGTCTAGACCATTTTCCACCGTATCATGTTTCATATAACCTCAGATTTGTGCTGCATAAAACATTATTGACCGTGAAGCTGCGTAAAAGATGTTAAGCTTGTTTCTTTTTGAGATATGTGGGTTGTTTATGTATTTAAGCCACGTTGTATTAATTGCTAATTTCGAAGTAGCTAGCTTATTTTTTAGATACGTTTTCCAAGACAAATTAAAAGTAATATCAAAACCCAGATATTTGTAACTATTTACTATTTCAATATTTTCTTCTCCATAGTGCCAGTTTAAACGGCTAGATATTCTAGATCCAGTATGCATTATCATTATTTCTGATTTACTAAGATTAACCTTTAATCTCCAAGTACCACAATAACTGTATAAATCATCGATCATTTCTTGTAATTCACTTGCAGTATCAGATAATATGACTATATCATCAGCATAAAGTAAAACTTTAATGGTTGTGTTAGCAACTGCAACTTCTCCAGGTAGAGCATCAACTAAATCATTAATATACAAGGAAAATAAAAGAGTGCTTAATATACAGCCTTGTTTTACGCCAACGTCACAGTTAAATGAATTAGAAAAACAGCAACCTTCCCATATACGCCAAGTGTTATTTTTGTATAAGTTTTGCAAAACTTATTATTTTAGTTGATAGTTCAATGGACGAGAGTTTATAGAAAAAACTATTTCTAGAAATCGTGTCGAAAGCACTATAGAAGTCCACAAAAAATTCGTAAGTATTTTTACCATTTTCATTATTGAGTTGAACAATATTGACAAGATTAAATATTTTGTCAACTGTTGAGTAGTTTTTTTCTAAAACCGGCTTGGTATTCATTTAACACATTTTTCTTTTCTAACCAGTCTGTTATTCTGTTTAATAAAATTGAGCTAAAAATTTTGCAGATTGATTCTATTAAGGATAAGCCACGATAATTTGCTGCCACATTTGCATCGCCTTTTTTGTAATAGTGATTTCTGGAAACTTTTGGGAACTTCCTCAGACAATAATCGAACTGTGCAACATGACAATCAACATGTACATTAGATTGTAAGCTAATGTGTAGTGTGAGTTCAGTAATTTTTTCAACGTATTTTGTTTATATTTGTCATTCCAATATAATTTAGCCATTTTATTATTATTTTCTAAGCAATTATTCTTATTTGAATTTGTTTTTAATTTGAAACAGAAAGGCATGTGATCGGAGTACAGTTTAGCAGCAATAGAAAATAAAATAATAATAATAAAACTAAAGGTTTATAAGGTATGTTTTTTTACCTTGGACCAGTACACAGGAGATGACACCTACATATGCAGTGCATTGTACCAGAACTAAGAAAATAGGTTGTGAGGAAAGGGAAAGATGGCGTAGTGTTTGTGAACTTGAATTTTCCAACGTTATAAGTGACGGGAAATATGTCTGCAGACAACTTATACCACAGACGAAGCGTGCGGCCAAAAAACGAATTCTCTTTGTAACGCGTTGTACGCAGCGTTGCTAAAATGACGATTTTTCCTTAATTTGAAAGATTTTTCATGCAAAATTATATTTGAAGATATTTCTCTCAAAATTAAAATTTTCTAAGATACTAATATGTGAATATAATCAAATATTCAAAGAAATTTAAATTATTTCTTGTAACAATATTTAACTTTTTGGTTTCAAATCTCTTTCACTCTAAATTTCAAAAGAAATTTAAATGAATGGAATTTTTGTTTCGTCTTCTGCACTGATAGACAAATTTTCGCAGATGTAATGATTTTTTGCGTAAATTTTAGGACTTTTTCGTTGTTCTTGGGCCAACGTAAACCTTCATTAGGATCCCTAATCTCGTCAGAGCAAAATCTATTGAAATAACGATAGAACAAAGTAATGGACCACACATTGCGTCGATGCACCAGTGAGTCAATAAATTTGTCACCGATGAGCTTCTTCGCTCTTTCTCTCTCTCTATCTCCCTCTTACACGGTCGAGAAACATCAAACTAGGCTTTGAAGCGCCAGCACAAACATCAGAGTTGTATTCCATTCGCGGTCGGATAGGATATCGGATTCAGAAAATTGAGACACTTGAATGCTTCTTTACAGACATGAAAAATGTGTTCACTCCAGCGAACATCACATTTTCATATCAAGAACATAAAGAGCATCGGTCCCCATTCAGAGATTAATAGAAGATCACTATTCAGTAAGTCATTCATATTTTGTCTCTTGGCAACGGCTTACAGACTGAGAAGATTTGATCATGTTTCTCTGCCTCTTGTAGTCGTAGCACGCAGAAAAAATTTCAAAATGCAAGTACGTACTATTGTTTCCACATACTCACCACCACCACTTACCACTTTTAGTTTCTCCCACAGCAAACCCCTTCTGGCTGGTGTTCTGCCAGGATCGGCAGCCCTCTCATGCTGAAGTTCTGTGGAACTCCACCTTGATGCTTTGTAGCCGAATGAAAATAATTTTCAAACCATCCTTAAATCTATTCTTTACCTCTTCCTCATCACCGTCCCATATCTCTAGCACAAATTATTCCATTTTAAATTGAACACTGCTAATTTTAGAAAACGTTATAATCATTTTATTAACCATAAATTATTTATCTTACAATTCACCTTACATATTCAGAAACTATCAAACCTGCGCTATAAGGAAACACCTATCAAATAATGGCCAAGTTCCGACCAAAGCAAACAAAATTATCCCTACCAACTAGTGAGCGCTCCCTTTACTGATTGGAAACCGTTTTACTTATTAGTAAAATTTAATTTTGACGGTGTTAGCCCTACGCGCTTACAATCAAACAAAATCCTAAAGGTACGTACACACGGTTGTCAGATCTTACAATATTGCCAGTCTGAAAATTTATTACAATTGTGTGAACTGCCAATTTTTAACTTACAACGTTGTCAGAAAAACCATTGTCAATCAATAGTAAGACGACAATGTTGTCAGGCATCTGGCAATCGTGAGAACACTCTTCGTCAGTATTGCCAGATAATTGGCTGGTATTGTAAGCTCAGTTTTAATTGTCAGATGTATAAAATTAATGCACCTGACATGGCATCATTGTCAGAAAAAAGTTTGATGGGCAACACTGCCAAGCAGATAGTTGTTGATATACATTAGTGGCAATGCCTTACAACATGTCTGGCAATTTTTTTCATCTAACAATCTGACAACCGTGTGAACTGGCAAATTTTGTAAGATTTTCTGACGATCGTCTGAACATACAATTTACTTCTGTGGGACAATTTTTCATTGTCACTACATTGTCAGCATGTTGCCAGATCTTACAATATTGTAACATCTGACAACCGTGTGTACATAGCTTAACTTACACCAAAACGCAAAATAAAATTGAAAATTCAACTAATTAAAAACATATATACATATAGATACAAAATTAACACTATACCTTATAATTACAGTCCTGGTCAGTCCGTCGTTATGTCCTGGTCCAGTTGATGTGGATACCTGGGGACCTCCAACGTGAGGGTGACCCCGCAAATTCTCCGCTTTATCCCCACAAAATGCTGCTGGTTTCAACCTCTGTTGCTGGCTCTTCCTTCCCCACGGTTGCTAATTTGTTCTGGAGATGTGCATTGGAGACGGTAAGTTCTTTTTATTTTGTATAATTGATTTTCCTTTTATTCGGAATGTTTTTTCCTTTGCCTTGTTTTTTTTTTTTCTTTTATTAGTTTTAACTATGTATATGTGTTTTTTTTTATCCAGTTTATTTTAAAATTTCTTTTGGACTTCTCGTTGACTTTAACTTAAGTTTTCAAAGTTTTAATTTCTAGTTTATTTTATTTTATTTTATTTTATTTTATTTTATTTTATTTTATTTTATTTCATTTCATTTCATTTTATTTTATTTTATTTTATTTTATTTTATTTTATTTTATTTTATTTTATTTTATTTTATTTTATTTTATTTTATTTTATTTTATTTTATTTTATTTTATTTTATTTTATTTTATTTTATTTTATTTTATTTTATTTTATTTTATTTTATTTTATTTTATTTTATTTTATTTTATTTTATTTTATTTTATTTTATTTTATTTTATTTTATTTTATTTTATTTTATTTTATTTTATTTTATTTTATTTTATTTTATTTTATTTCATTTCATTTCATTTCTTTTCATTTTATTTTATTTTATTTTTTTTATTTTATTTTATTTTAGTATTTGGTTTTTATTCGACCTCTATTTCTTAATTAAGTAGTATTTCGTTGAGTTTAAGGTCCTTTTTAGCTTATTTATTTCAATATCTCTGCCAATATTTCGCTTTCCTTCGGATAGCTTCTTCAGGGCAATAATATTTGTTATTATTGCCCTGAAGAAGCTATCCGAAGGAAAGCGAAATATTGGCAGAGATATTGAAATAAATAAGCTAAAAAGGACCTTAAACTCAACGAAATACTACTTAATTTATTTTATTTTATTTTATTTTATTTTATTTTATTTTATTTTATTTTATTTTATTTTATTTTATTTTATTTCATTTTATTTTATTTTATTTTATTTTATTTTATTTTATTTTATTTTATTTTATTTTATTTTATTTTATTTTATTTTATTTTATTTTATTTTATTTTATTTTATTTTATTTTATTTTATTTTATTTTATTTTATTTTATTTTATTTTATTTTATTTTATTTTATTTTATTTTATTTTATTTTATTTTATTTTATTTTATTTTATTTTATTTTATTTTATTTTATTTTATTTTATTTTATTTTATTTTACTTTAAGTTTTAACATTTTTAGTTTCTAGTTCAATTTATTTTAAGTTTATAAGATCTTTGCATTTCCCTTTTTCTTTATTTCTTTTTGGTTATCACTATTTCATTTTTTTGCCTTTTAATATTAAAATAAAGAAAAACACTTTTATACCAATAAAAATTATAAATAGCTGGTTTTCTATGTTTCCCAGCTATCTATATGTCGACATTTCATAGGAACTACCCTAATCATCAGTAGACTTTGGAAATTTTTGAAAGATATTCTCAAACATTCAACTTTATATCCCAGCAATATAAATAAATTGTTGAGAATTTAAAAGAAAAATGCTTTAATAATATCTGTCAAAACACAAAAAACAAGCCTTTTCATTTATTCACCTCTCTAACATTTCTTTACACCTTTCAAACAAATGAACAACCGTTGGTTGCTACGATTTGCTTTTTGAAAGTATCGAAAAGCAGAGAACAAAAATTCAAACAATTAAGTTTTTTTATTCGCTATTTTTAGCTTCTACCATTTATACCAATAAAAATTATAAATAGCTTGTTTTCTATGTTTCCCAGCTATCTATATGTCGACATTTCATAGGAACTACCCTAATCATCAGTAGACTTTGGAAATTTTTGAAAGATATTCTCAAACATTCAACTTTATATCCCAGCAATATAAATAAATTGTTGAGAATTTAAAAGAAAAATGCTTTAATAATATCTGTCAAAACACAAAAAACAAGCCTTTTCATTTATTCACCTCTCTAACATTTCTTTACACCTTTCAAACAAATGAACAACCGTTGGTTGCTACGATTTGCTTTTTGAAAGTATCGAAAAGCAGAGAACAAAAATTCAAACAATTAAGTTTTTTTATTCGCTATTTTTAGCTTCTACCATTTATACCAATAAAAATTATAAATAGCTTGTTTTCTATGTTTCCCAGCTATCTATATGTCGACATTTCATAGGAACTACCCTAATCATCAGTAGACTTTGGAAATTTTTGAAAGATATTCTCAAACATTCAACTTTATATCCCAGCAATATAAATAAATTGTTGAGAATTTAAAAGAAAAATGCTTTAATAATATCTGTCAAAACACAAAAAAAGGTGTAAAGAAATGTTAGAGAGGTGAATAAATGAAAAGGCTTGTTTTTTGTGTTTTGACAGATATTATTAAAGCATTTTTCTTTTAAATTCTCAACAATTTATTTATATTGCTGGGATATAAAGTTGAATGTTTGAGAATATCTTTCAAAAATTTCCAAAGTCTACTGATGATTAGGGTAGTTCCTATGAAATGTCGACATATAGATAGCTGGGAAACATAGAAAACAAGCTATTTATAATTTTTATTGGTATAAATGGTAGAAGCTAAAAATAGCGAATAAAAAAACTTAATTGTTTGAATTTTTGTTCTCTGCTTTTCGATACTTTCAAAAAGCAAATCGTAGCAACCAACGGTTGTTCATTTGTTTGAAAGGTGTAAAGAAATGTTAGAGAGGTGAATAAATGAAAAGGCTTGTTTTTTGTGTTTTGACAGATATTATTAAAGCATTTTTCTTTTAAATTCTCAACAATTTATTTATATTGCTGGGATATAAAGTTGAATGTTTGAGAATATCTTTCAAAAATTTCCAAAGTCTACTGATGATTAGGGTAGTTCCTATGAAATGTCGACATATAGATAGCTGGGAAACATAGAAAACAAGCTATTTATAATTTTTATTGGTATAAATGGTAGAAGCTAAAAATAGCGAATAAAAAAACTTAATTGTTTGAATTTTTGTTCTCTGCTTTTGGATACTTTCAAAAAGCAAATCGTAGCAACCAACGGTTGTTCATTTGTTTGAAAGGTGTAAAGAAATGTTAGAGAGGTGAATAAATGAAAAGGCTTGTTTTTTGTGTTTTGACAGATATTATTAAAGCATTTTTCTTTTAAATTCTCAACAATTTATTTATATTGCTGGGATATAAAGTTGAATGTTTGAGAATATCTTTCAAAAATTTCCAAAGTCTACTGATGATTAGGGTAGTTCCTATGAAATGTCGACATATAGATAGCTGGGAAACATAGAAAACAAGCTATTTATAATTTTTATTGGTATAAATGGTAGAAGCTAAAAATAGCGAATAAAAAAACTTAATTGTTTGAAAAACACTTTTATTTTACTTTTAACGTTCAGTTTTTCTAAACCAAAAAGGTAAGTAAAAAAATTCTTCTTTTTGCCGATCAACAACCTTACCGTCCCAGCTACCATTTTAGTTTGTCGCTCTTCTTCTTCCTTTTTCCATCCACTGACCCAAGTTGTTTAAATATGACACAACGGCATTACCCACATCCCATTTGTTTAACACAGGGTTCACATGACACTCTAAAACCTTATATTTAATCAGTTTGTAAAGCATAATATCTGTGATGTTTTATCATAACAACTTAAGTCAAATTTTAAAAATTGAAAAAATAGTATCTAATTTAATTAATATATTATATATAAAATCTTTATTAAAAATAATTAATTATATATTGAAATTTCTCTTAAAAATGTTTTTTAACCTTATCTCGACTTAAGATATTATGATATAATGCCACAGATATAATGCACACTGGCACTGCTAAATATAAATGCACATATTGACGCTGGTTGTCACAGCGTGGTTACTTTGGCATAGAATAAGTCCTTGTGAGTTCGTGAGTTTTTTACGTACCATGGAGCGGCAGTAATCGTACGGAGAAATTGTTTTGACGTCATTGAATTTTTTGATTGTTACCTGTTGAGGTAATTCCCCATAATTGTGTGTCATAACTCCATATAAGATTGAGAATCGGGTTGTATGTCAAAAGCTAAAATTTTTCCCATAAGCCAATTAAGTTGCACTGCTTTCAGTTTCATCTGAGTAATTTTCTCATCAACCTGAGACTTCCATGTGAGTTGATTATTCATTTTAATGGATGATCATGTTTCTTAACGTAGTCAGTACATTTTTGCTTACTTATCTGCATTTTTCAGAGTTTTATCCATTTCTCTAACACGGAAATATGGCTTTAAAGATTTCGTTAAGGCGTTTTTGTGGACGCTGATAAAACTGTATCATCTGCAAAAATTGGTGTAAGAGTTTCGTAGCTTGTTAGCATGTCAGAGGCAAACATAAAATAGATCCCACAAAACTAACAATAAACTTGCTCCCAAATAACTTGGTTTCCATAAGGTTTCGCATGCAAAGCAAAGGCAGTTCAAAATATGGTTACAACAACATCAGTTTATATATATGTGTTATTGTCAAAAAAAAAAGTGTATTATCAGATAATTACAGATTATTGCTCTAAAACTATGTTATTGTGTGCATTTATTTATTTATTTATTCATAATATGTAATCCTAAGCCCATAGGTCCAATAATTCTTTTACATTAGAGAGATTAACACCTGATCAGTAGTGCAATTCACTATCCTGTTTTAACGCTAATAAAATTCGTTTAGAGAAATTAACACTAGCGTTGGTGTTTTCCCGATTCTATAACAGTTTTTAACACTATTTGTCTTCGTTTTAAATCAGCTGTTTTTATAGCCTGACTGATTAGCGTTAACTAAACACCAATTATTTTTGTGGTGTTTATCTTAACTACAATGTCGTTAAAATTTCTACTAGAATAACTTCACTGTATTTGGCATACGACTTGTCGGAAGAATCCAACAGTCGGTCGGCGTGTTCTGTGTGAGAACTTATCTTATTTTTAAAAAAATATTTTAAATAATAAACATATAAATCGTTTTACTTACCCTAAACATGGAATTATTTGCAAATTTGTTTGTTTTTTTTCTGTTCCTCTTTGTGGTTTTCTTTATTTTTAACAAAGCTGCCACATTATTTAAAATTTTTTTAACATACAACCAGAGGTGTTAAGAATAAGTTAGTGAATCACAAAAGCGTTAGTGCAAACCACAATAGCTCGCGTTAAGTTATGCTCTTTTAAAATCGTTAAAAGTTAGTGAATTGCACTACAGGTATATGTTGTAGAGAAAAATTGGAATATGTATATCATATAAAAACTGTAAAATAAAATTGCATTGCATAACTTAAAGATAAAATACCAATTCATTCAGAATCTAAAAAAATGAAAAAAATAGTAATAATAATCAATACAAGGAAAAAAATCAAAACTGGTATATATTAAATTAGCTCCCCAGCCAATGTTTATTCTATGTAGATAAGTAAAATAAAACAAAACAGTGCAACATAATGGGTGATTTTATAAGAACTATCGGAAATAAAAAAAAAAAAACACATAAAATTCAGAAAAATGTATGAAATATTTATTTGGATCGATAGTTGGGTCGATATAATTTAATGTTTGAAGATTATTTCATGCAAATGTTGGCCGCGGCTGCGCCTCAAATGGTCCATCCGCTTAGTCCAATTTTGGCATACTCTTTCCAACATTTCGGCCGGTATCTCACGAATAATGTTGGCAATGTTGGCTTCCGGTGCGTCAATCGAAGCGGGCTTGTCGCTATAGACATTAGCCTTAACATAGCCCCACAAAAAATAGTCTAGAGGCGTTAAATCGCACGATCTGGGCGGCCAATTGACTGGTCCCAAGCGTGAAATAAACTGTTCACCGAACTCGCCTCTCAATTGGTCCATTGTTTCGCGTGCTGTGTGGCATGTGGCACCGTCTTGTTGAAACCACATGTCATGTAAGTCAAGCTCTTCCATTTTGGGCAAAAAAAAGGTTGTTATCATCGCACGGTAGCGCTCACCATTCACAGTAACGTTGTGATTCGCATCATCTTTGAAGAAATACGGCCCAATGATGCCGCCAGCCCATAATCCGCACCAAACGGTTGTTTTTTGTGGATGCATTGGTAGCTCTTGCAATGCTTCTGGCTGCTCTTCACTCCAAATACGGCAGTTTTGCTTGTTCACGTATCCATTCAACCAGAAATGAGCCTCGTCGCTGAACACAATTCTTCGATAAAAAAGTGGATCTTCATCTTACTTTTCAAGAGCCCATTCACCAAAAATTTGGCGTTGTGGTAGGTCGTTTGGCTTCAATTCTTGCACCAGCTGTATCTTATAAGGCTTCACACCCAAATCCTTCCGCAAAATTTTCCACGTAGTGGAGTAACAGAGGCCCAATTGCTGCGAACGGCGCCGAATCGATAATTCACGGTCATCACCAACACTGGCCGATACGGCTGCGATATTTTCTTCAGTTCGCACTCTACGTAAGCGTGTTGGTGGTTTAATGTCCAACAATGTAAATTTGGTGCGAAATTTTTTTACAATAGCCCGAATAGAAGCCTCAGTAGGTCGATTAAACTGACCATAAAATGGAAGAAGCGCGCGATGAACTTTCTTAACAGAGCACGCACTTTGGTAATAAAATTCAATAATTTGCAAGCGTTGTTCGTTTGTAAGACGATTCATGATTAAATTATAGACCAAACTGAAGATGTTTGACAGTGACACAAGATACAAAACGTGCGTGAGCTGTCAAAACTAGTGTTGCCAAAAAGATAATAGCAAAAAAAATCACTCGTTAGTAACAAGACATCAGAACAGTAGCCAGTCAACGAACCCCTGAGCAAAGTATTTGAAGAGCTTCAAGCGAAACACATTATTGGAATGAGAGAAAATACGTAAAGCAAATGGTAATTGATTCCACCAGCGTGTAATTCTTGCTTTAAATGTTTTCTCAAAAAATGACGATGTTATTCTAGGTATAATAAGTTGCGGGTTTCGAGTTGAGTGCCCAAAAACAAATGATCTGTACAATGATATTGGTCTAGAAGTTTTCATTGTCTTATAAAAAAAAATACTAGGTTTCGGCACTCGACAAATTCGCGACAATAGCTTCCTAGAAATTTTCGGACATACGATCAGATGTGCTCTCTTCCACGAGCACTGTAGACAAAGCGAACCACAGTATTGACCAAACGATTAACTCTTCCCAGATGTGTCATACAGCAGCCTGACATAATGTTCGCAGGCTAATTTAATTTTATTTTATGCATTAAACCATCGTACCACACTTTTGTGCCAAGCAATATGTTTATACAAAACATATTGCTCAGCTTTAATACAATAAAGCTTTAGTGTATTCAATTATTTTTTCCTGTCTTCTTCGATCAAGAGTTATTGATCGCGGCAATTATTGTTATAATTAAAAATAAAAATATTTCTTGGCTAAAGCCAGGATTGAACTTGAGCCAGACGAATGAAAAGCATTGAAGGTGGGTAACGTTTAACGTACATAAATAGTGTGATGCCAGAATTTAATTTCCATTCGCGTTATTGTGGGGATTACAGATTTGAATATGTAATCAAAAAAAAAAAATTGTGGTAGATTTTCATTAATATTACAATTTTGAGTATTATTAGATTAAATAGCCTAGCGAACCACTTGGAGGAGCTGATTTGCCTTGAATTGGGCTACCTCGTGGAACTGATCCACTGTCAGATAGGGGCGTCAAGGCAGGTGCTGACGTTACACGTCCTGTTCTATTAGGGCTACAAGCAATTAGTATACTGCATTCACCCGGCACCTGCTTAGATTTTTGTGCTATACTACAAAATTTGTCAGTTTATTGGATCACGCTTAGTTGTTCCTGCATCAATATAAATTATATTTCAATATGGCTGCCATTTATGGAGCGCTATAGTTTCCCTTGTTTAGATATTAATCACATGCTTATGCCTTAATTATTATGATTGGACGTCATACATATTTGTGCAAATTTGTATAATTTCTAATCCATTGTGCAGCCGTTAATCTGCTTGTTATACATATATGTACACCCCCAGGGAACAGGTTTTGCCTTGGACATTCTGTTCTCTGGGGCATAGATGGGAAAGACTCCTTCTTTTATTTTAGCAAACAAAACTCTAGGAAGCCCCATGGCTTATGTCTTGCTGGACTTCCAAAACCCATACCAAGCCCCCGGAAGATTTTGCCTTGCAGATTTCTCAGTGCTGATCATGGTTGAGGTTCCTGTCTTGGCTGAAACGTTCTGGCTGTACTTTAAACCTAAAATCGCAGGAGGTAGAATTAGTTTCCCTGATAACCTTGATGCATGCTGGTTTTCGGGGGCTAAGAACCCCACGAAATGCTATTGTCTTGCAACAGATACCTGTACTGTAAGGAACCAAGAGTGATAGTCAGACGGGTGAGTTGGTTAAGGACTAATGTTGTTGATGGGCTTCAGCCTACCAACTCATTAAGCCTTGTCTTCCATTGACTGTTAGTAAATTGATTATAGGAGGGATTAGAAGGCCCGAACTCTTAAGCAAGGGGTTTGCCTATAGGGCTACAAACTTATAGCGAAAAGTTGCAATCTGTGTGTGCCTAGGAAGCCACACGGGGACGTTGATCAATCGTGAATAATTCACCCCGTGGAGTTGGTCCATCATCAGATTAATCCGTAATGGCAGATGCTGATGTAAATCAATTTCACAACTGCCCTTAGTACAGTTTAAAAATTCAGAAGGGCTGCTTATGCGATGGATTGAAGGTCTGCAGAACTATGATTTTAGCATCGTGTATAGAAGGTCCAATATGACGAATTCGACCATATATATGTATAAACCACTTGAACGAATTGTTATGGCAGAAACGTGTAGAATGTGTTTGTCAACAACTGAATAAGCCGGAAGATGCTTTTATTAATTTACGGGGCGGCTTTTAAAATGTTGGTGACACCAAGTTATTTTCAACACAACATTATTTTAAAGTAAGAAAAAAGTTTTTGTACAAATTTCATTTTGCAGAGCATAATAAGAATACGGACTAATGATGTTGTAGTATAAAACGCACTAAATCATATGCACAAAGTAAAACAGTTATGCTGTTTCGGATTATTTATAACCGTTCAAGAAAAAAAAACATTTAATTGTATAAAATTTGTTGCTCTTTTTAGTTTTTCACAGTATATACTTGTTAATATACTCGTAATTGTTCTTATTGTACCAGTCTATATCACGATCTCGAACGTTGACGTTCGTATAGAATTGAAACAGCAAAAAATATATATTTATAAGCCAAAAATACAATCCTTTACACTTAGCTGCATATGGTGGCGCACTTTTTAGCCATCAAAAGTTGCTGAATTTTATTTTGAAAATCATAGGTCAATTAACCAGTGCAAGCGAGACGCAAAACTTTCGAATTCCGAACAAGAAAAACAGTAAGCCTGACCGCACTTAAGTTTAAGGTCAGAACAGCGATTTTAATTGCCGAACTTTTTAGCAATTTTCTTTTGGAATTGCTTTCTTGTCCACACACAAAAACTTTTTTTCGACAATTCTGGAGCAAGTAAAGAACAGTGCTATTTCATCAATTCCAACTTTCTTAAAGAATGACCAAGCATTCACCGACCCGGTTGACAAAACTAACCTGATGGCTGAAATTTTTGCAACCAATTCCTGGTTGCCGGAAAGCTGTCAACCACTTCCCGAGCTCGGAAGAGTGTCTGTAACTATGCCAAATATATTTTTCCGGGCTCGAGCAGTTAAAAGGGTTTTGACCGACCACGACATAAATAAGACTCCTGGGGCTGTGTTCTGTAACTCTCGCCACGAGAAACTTTTCGACTGAAACGTGTAAAATGAAACAAAGTTTTCATAAGTTGAAACAAACAGCTGCTTTTCTCACTAAACTGTAGCTATAACTTTTTTGGCGACTAACAGCTGTCACGTAAGGAAATTACTCGCCATTTCATAGAAAAACTGTGTCTGTAAAACTTTTGCGAAAAAATTTCCCGCTTTCAACTGTCATTATTTCTCGCAAATAAAAAGGCTGTGAGATAGTATTTCAAATAACAATAATCATCATTAAATGAATAATAATGCTGAAAAATAAGTATTTTGCAGTTAAATTAAGTTTAATATATATATTTATGCAGTTCAGAATGGTGGTTTTTTTTTAAGGGAATACTTATATAAGTTTGTAATTTCTACAATTTTAATTTCCGACCCAACAAAGTATATTGTAATACTTTTATAATGTTTTCTTTTCAGAATGCACAAAATGCAATTGTTTTTTTTTTTTATTTTTGCAAAATTTCGTGCATACGTATGTAAGTATGTATTTGTAAATAAAATGTAAACGTTAGAGCCATACCATATATTTTCTAGAATAGCCGGCGGTTATAATATGACGCCGTCGAACAAAATTTCTTAACTTTAGTAGTTTTTGGTCGAAGGCGGTATTAATTGTGACTGGCGCTTTCAGTTTTAAAATTGCATATCAGCATCGTTTTTTATTTTCAGACATTTCTAACGTAACGACGTAATCGCTTTGGATAGTTTTCAACATGAGTTACAGACGCAGTTTTTTCTCACTTTTCGAGAAACGATGGAATAATTTGTTTCACAAGTTTTCGACGCGAGAACTTCTCGCCAAAGTTACAGAACACAGCCACTGGACCGGATGGCATTCCAGCACTGGTCTTGAAGCAGTGTTCTTCTGGCACGCCACTTTAGCATAATTTACCATGTTGGTGCATTTCCATTGTGCTGGAAGGTTGCTAATGTAACGCCAATCCCCAAAAAGGGTGAGGTAAATAACCCTGAAAATTACCGCCCGATTGCAATTTGCTCTGGGATTTCCAAAGTAATGGAAAGTATGGTTAACTGTCACCTTATGAGGTATCTAGAGTCGCAAAAATTACTTTGTGATCGTCAATATGGATTTCGTAAGGGTCGTTCAACTGGCGATCTTATGGCATATCTCTCAGAGAAATGGTGCCACTCAATCCATCATTTCGGTGAAAGTAAGGTGGTGGCTCTGGATGTTTCCAAAGCGTTTGACAGAGTGTGGCGTGGTGCACTACTGCAAAACTTACTACTTTTGGTGTCGGTAACGACTTCTCTCGGTTTATATCGAGCTTTCTCAGAGATCGCACTATACGAGTTGTTATAGATGTGGTCTCATCAAACGAGTTCAAGATTAATTCAGGGGTACCGCAAGGCTCCGTTCTTTCTCCTACCCTATTTCTTATTTTCCTCAACGACCTTCTCTATCAAACTTCCAGTGGCATTTGCCACTCGTACTCTTTTAGTTATAGGCCTAGCCTGTCAGAGATCGCTGCCAAGAGGCTAAATATGAATGATTCTTTGAACAGTAATCTTCTATTAATCTCCGAGTGGGGTCGTAAAAACAGAGTCGCCTTTAACGCTCGTAAGACCCAATGTTGTTTATTAACACACAAACACACGACCGCAATATATTGAGGAATCGGATGCTCTTAATGTTCTTGGAATGAAAATACAGTGTGATATTCGCTGGAATGATCACATTTTTCACGTCTCTAAAGAAGCATTCAAGTGCCTAGGGTTTTTGAAACGGTGTAAGCTGTACTTCACTCCAACCGACCTCCTTACTATTTATACCACCGAAAATGGAATACAACTCTCATATTTGGGCCGGTGCCTTAAAGTCTATTTTGGGGTTACTCGACCGTGTGCAGGAGAGGGCGAAGAAGCTCATCGGTGATAGTAGAGTATCCAACTCTATTGACTCACTGGAGCATCGACGCAGTGTGGGGTGCGTTACTCTGTTCTATCGTTACTACAATGGATTTTGCTCTGACGAGATTAGGGATCTTGTTCCCGAAACTCGTACATTTTTACGTAGCACGGGTTCATCGTCTAGAGCTCATCCATTTGTAGTCGATTGCCCAGGGAATCGTACTACACATTACAAAGAGAATTCGTTTTTCAGCCGTACGCTTCGTCTGTGGGACAAGTTGCCTGCAGACGTGTTTCCTGTGTGTTATAGCGGTGGAAAGTTCAAGTCAAATGTTCACAAACACTACTCCATCTATCCCCCTCCTCACAACCCATTTTCCTTGTTCTGGTACATCGCTTGCAAATTATTGAAAATTTATAATTTTTATTGGTATAAATGGTAGAAGCTAAAAATAGCGAATAAAATACTTAATTTTTTGAATTTTTGTTCTCTGCTTTTCGATACTTTCAAAAAGCAAATCGTAGCAACCAACGGTTGTTCATTTGTTTGAAAGGTGTAAAGAAATGTTAGAGACGTGTATAAATGAAAAAGCTTGTTTTTTGTGTTTTGACAGGTATTATAAGAGCATTTTTCTTTTAAATTCTCAACAATTTATTGTTGGAATATAAAGTAGAATGTTTGAGAATATCTTTCAAAAATTTCCAAAGTCTACTGATGATTAGGGTAGTTCCTATGAAATGTCGACATATAGATAGCTGGAAAACATAGAAAACAAGCTATTTATAATTTTTATTGGTAGAAAATTTTATCAAAATACCAGTCCGGATTTAGAAATAAATGTTTATGTGAAACGGCAGTCAATTACACTATAAATAGACGGAAATATATTGAGAGAAATAATAAAATACTGGCTATATTTTTGGATTTTAAAAGAGCCTTCGAGACAATAGACCGAAATATACTAATAGAAAAATTATACATGTATGGAATAAGAAATAATGATGTGTGTGAAGTTAGCTCCGTCGTCAGCTACGTTTATAACAACTCTGTTCTTTTTAACAGTCTGCTATACAGCATCTGTTATCTTAACAGACTGTAATATTTGATAACATTTTTATTTTATTAAAGTAACATAACAAAGATTTCAATGGGAAATGTTACTAACATGCCTATGTTAAAGACGTAGCTGAATTTAGCTTCGTCAGCTCCGTTTTTAAAAACCTGTAACTCTAAAAATATTAAAGTTATTTGAGAAAAATTTTGAATGTTGACAAATTTAGAGAAAATTAATTTAACGTAATATATAAATGCGACCTAAGTGATAATGTATGGCCAATTTCAGGAAAAAAACGAAATTTCGTTAATGCAAATTTTTTTAAAATGAGAAAAATGGCCAAAATCGAGAAGGTGCTGTCATATGGACCTATACGGCTGAAAGCCATGACAATGGAGATTTCAAAACTGTATAGCTTATATCCAAAATCAATATAGATTTTGAGAAATTCAATTTTGAAAAAAGTGAATTTTACCATATGGGCAAATTTTGTAAGTCAAAAAAATGTCCAAAATCGAGAAGGTGCTGTCATATGGACCTATATGGGTGAAAGCCATGACAATGGAGATTTCAAAACTGTATAGCTTATATCCAAAATCAGTATAGATTTTGAGAAATTCAATTTTGAAAAAAGTGAATTTTACCATATGGGCAAATTTTGCAAGTCAAAAAAAAATGGCCAAAATCGAGAAGGTGCTGTCATATGGACCTATATGGGTGAACGCCATGACAATGGAGATTTCAAAACCGTATAGCTTATATCCAAAATCAGTATAGATTTTGAGAAATTCAATTTTGAAAAAAAGTGAATTTTACCATATGGGCAAATTTTGTAAGTCAAAAAAATGGCCAAAATCGAGAAGGTGCTGTCATATGGACCTATATGGGTGAAAGCCAGGACAATGGAAATTTCAAAACTGTATAGCTTATAAAGGGTGTGAAGATAAATTCGTGAGTTAAATACGTCCCACACCTCTGTTAGCTAAGTTGCACACCAATGTTAAACAATGTGAAAAAACAAACTTTTTTAAATTTGCTTTTGTTTTTATATTAAATTAGCTCCCCAGCCAATGTTTATTCTATGTAGATAAGTAAAATAAAACAAAACAGTGCAACATAATGGGTGATTTTATAAGAACTATCGGAAATAAAAAAAAAAAACACATAAAATTCAGAAAAATGTATGAAATATTTATTTGGATCGATAGTTGGGTCGATATAATTTAATGTTTGAAGATTATTTCATGCAAATGTTGGCCGCGGCTGCGCCTCAAATGGTCCATCCGCTTAGTCCAATTTTGGCATACTCTTTCCAACATTTCGGCCGGTATCTCACGAATAATGTTGGCAATGTTGGCTTCCGGTGCGTCAATCGAAGCGGGCTTGTCGCTATAGACATTAGCCTTAACATAGCCCCACAAAAAATAGTCTAGAGGAGTTAAATCGCACGATCTGTAGTGCAATTCACTAACTTTTAACGAATTTAAAAGAGCATAACTTAACGCAAGCTTTTGTGGTTTGCACTAACGCTTATGTGATTCACTAACTTATTCTTAACACCTCTGGTTGTATGTTAAAAAAATTTGAAATAATGTGGCAGCTTTGTTAAAAATAAAGAAAACCACAAAGAGGAACAGAAAAAAAACAAACAAATTTGCAAATAATTCCATGTTTAGGGTAAGTAAAACTATTTATATGTTTATTATTTAAAATATTTTTTGATAAATAAGATAAGTTCTCACAGAGAACACGTCGACCGACTGTTGGAGTCTTCCGATAAGTTGTATGCCAAATACAATGAAGTTATTCTAGTAGAAATTTTAACGACATTGGTGTTAAGATAAACACCACAAAAATAATTGGTGTTTAGTTAACGCTAATCAGTCAGGCTATAAAAACAGCTGATTTAAAACGAAGACAAATAGTGTTAAAAACTGTTATAGAATCGGGAAAACACCAACGCTAGTGTTAATTTCTCTAAACGAATTTTATTAGCGTTAAAATAGGGTAGTGAATTGCACTACTGGGCGGCCAATTGACTGGTCCCAAGCGTGAAATAAACTGTTCACCGAACTCGCCTCTCAATTGGTCCATTGTTTCGCGTGCTGTGTGGCATGTGGCACCGTCTTATTGAAACCACATGTCATGTAAGTCAAGCTCTTCCATTTTGGGCAAAAAAAAGGTTGTTATCATCGCACGGTAGCGCTCACCATTCACAGTAACGTTGTGATTCGCATCATCTTTGAAGAAATACGGCCCAATGATGCCGCCAGCCCATAATCCGCACCAAACGGTTGTTTTTTGTGGATGCATTGGTAGCTCTTGCAATGCTTCTGGCTGCTCTTCACTCCAAATACGGCAGTTTTGCTTGTTCACGTATCCATTCAACCAGAAATGAGCCTCGTCGCTGAACACAATTCTTCGATAAAAAAGTGGATCTTCATCTTACTTTTCAAGAGCCCATTCACCAAAAATTTGGCGTTGTGGTAGGTCGTTTGGCTTCAATTCTTGCACCAGCTGTATCTTATAAGGCTTCACACCCAAATCCTTCCGCAAAATTTTCCACGTAGTGGAGTAACAGAGGCCCAATTGCTGCGAACGGCGCCGAATCGATAATTCACGGTCATCACCAACACTGGCCGATACGGCTGCGATATTTTCTTCAGTTCGCACTCTACGTAAGCGTGTTGGTGGTTTAATGTCCAACAATGTAAATTTGGTGCGAAATTTTTTTACAATAGCCCGAATAGAAGCCTCAGTAGGTCGATTAAACTGACCATAAAATGGAAGAAGCGCGCGATGAACTTTCTTAACAGAGCACGCACTTTGGTAATAAAATTCAATAATTTGCAAGCGTTGTTCGTTTGTAAGACGATTCATGATTAAATTATAGACCAAACTGAAGATGTTTGACAGTGACACAAGATACAAAACGTGCGTGAGCTGTCAAAACTAGTGTTGCCAAAAAGATAATAGCAAAAAAAATCACTCGTTAGTAACAAGACATCAGAACAGTAGCCAGTCAACGAACCCCTGAGCAAAGTATTTGAAGAGCTTCAAGCGAAACACATTATTGGAATGAGAGAAAATACGTAAAGCAAATGGTAATTGATTCCACCAGCGTGTAATTCTTGCTTTAAATGTTTTCTCAAAAAATGACGATGTTATTCTTGGTATAATAAGTTGCGGGTTTCGAGTTGAGTGCCCAAAAACAAATGATCTGTACAATGATATTGGTCTAAAAGTTTTCATTGTCTTATAAAAAAAAATACTAGGTTTCGGCACTCGACAAATTCGCGACAATAGCTTCCTAGAAATTTTCGGACATACGATCAGATGTGCTCTCTTCCACGAGCACTGTAGACAAAGCGAACCACAGTATTGACCAAACGATTAACTCTTCCCAGATGTGTCATACAGCAGCCTGACATAATGTTCGCAAGCTAATTTAATTTTATTTTATGCATTAAACCATCGTACCACACTTTTGTGCCAAGCAATATGTTTATACAAAACATATTGCTCAGCTTTAATACAATAAAGCTTTAGTGTATTCAATTATTTTTTCCTGTCTTCTTCGATCAAGAGTTATTGATCGCGGCAATTATTGTTATAATTAAAAATAAAAATATTTCTTGGCTAAAGCCAGGATTGAACTTGAGCCAGACGAATGAAAAGCATTGAAGGTGGGTAACTTTTAACGTACATAAATAGTGTGATGCCAGAATTTAATTTCCATTCGCGTTATTGTCGGGATTACAGATTTGAATATGTAATCAAAAAAAAAAAAAATTGTGGTAGATTTTCATTAATATTACAATTTTGAGTATTATTAGATTAAATAGCCTAGCGAACCACTTGGAGGAGCTGATTTGCCTTGAATTGGGCTACCTCGTGGAACTGATCCACTGTCAGATAGGGGCGTCAAGGCAGGTGCTGACGTTACACGTCCTGTTCTATTAGGGCTACAAGCAATTAGTATACTGCATTCACCCGGCACCTGCTTAGATTTTTGTGCTATACTACAAAATTTGTCAGTTTATTGGATCACGCTTAGTTGTTCCTGCATCAATATAAATTATATTTCAATATGGCTGCCATTTATGGAGCGCTATAGTTTCCCTTGTTTAGATATTAATCACATGCTTATGCCTTAATTATTATGATTGGACGTCATACATATTTGTGCAAATTTGTATAATTTCTAATCCATTGTGCAGCCGTTAATCTGCTTGTTATACATATATGTACACCCCCAGGGAACAGGTTTTGCCTTGGACATTCTGTTCTCTGGGGCATAGATGGGAAAGACTCCTTCTTTTATTTTAGCAAACAAAACTCTAGGAAGCCCCATGGCTTATGTCTTGCTGGAATTCCAAAACCCATACCAAGCCCCCGGAAGATTTTGCCTTGCAGATTTCTCAGTGCTGATCATGGTTGAGGTTCCTGTCTTGGCTGACACGTTCTGGCTGTGCTTTAAACCTAAAATCGCAGGAGGTAGAATTAGTTTCCCTGATAACCTTGATGCATGCTGGTTTTCGGGGGCTAAGAACCCCACGAAATGCTATTGTCTTGCAACAGATACCTGTACTGTAAGGAACCAAGAGTGATAGTCAGACGGGTGAGTTGGTTAAGGACTAATGTTGTTGATGGGCTTCAGCCTACCAACTCATTAAGCCTTGTCTTCCATTGACTGTTAGTAAATTGATTATAGGAGGGATTAGAAGGCCCGAACTCTTAAGCAAGGGGTTTGCCTATAGGGCTACAAACTTATAGCGAAAAGTTGCAATCTGTGTGTGCCTAGGAAGCCACACGGGGACGTTGATCAATCGTGAATAATTCACCCCGTGGAGTTGGTCCATCATCAGATTAATCCGTAATGGCAGATGCTGATGTAAATCAATTTCACAACTGCCCTTAGTACAGTTTAAAAATTCAGAAGGGCTGCTTATGCGATGGATTGAAGGTCTGCAGAACTATGATTTTAGCATCGTGTATAGAAGGTCCAATATGACGAATTCGACCATATATACAGGGTGGCCCAGAAAGACCGAAGTGGTGTGAATTCCTTATAACTTTTTTATTATAATTTTTTTTTTTCTTTTCTTTTCAGTATTTTGTAAAGAAGACTTGAATAATTTATAATGGAGCAATACACAATTGAACAACGTGCCCAAATTGTTGAAATTTACTTTTCAAATCAATGGTCCATTGTGTTGACTCAGCGTGCATACCGTCGTCAATTTAATGTGCGGGTTGCACCCTCTCAGTCAACAATAAACCGTCTGGTTGCAAATTTTCGAGAACAAGGAGCAGTAAGGAACCTTCCTGGTCCCGGCAGACACCGAACTGTCCACACGGCTGACAATATTCAAGTGGTACAGGAGAGTATTCGGGAGGATCCAGAAACATCAACCAGGAGACGTTCGTCACAACTGGGCCTCTCAAGGACGTCGCTGCAGCGAATTTTGCACACCATAGGATTGTTTCCATACAAAATTCAACTTGTCCAAGAATTGAAACCAACAGATTACCAGCAACGACTTGACTATGCAATTTATTTCCAGCAAAAAGCACAAGAGAATCCAAATTTTATTCATAACTTAATAATGAGTGACGAAGCCCATTTTCAATTAAATGGGTTCGTTAACAAGCAAAACTGTAGGATATGGGCTACGGAAAACCCGAGAGTACTTCATCAACGACAATTGCACCCAGTTAAGTGTACCATTTGGTGCGGTGTTTCTTCAGAAAGGATCATTGGCCCATTTTTTTTTGAAAATGAACAAGGTGTCGCCATTTCCGTCAATGGTGATCGATATCGGGCCATGTTGCAAAATTTTGTAAGGCCAGCCGTGGAAAACCATCCGCAAATATGGTTCCAACAGGATGGAGCCACAGCGCACACTGCGAGGGCCACAATGACTCTTTTACGCGACATCTTTGGTGAAAGAATAATTTCTCGTAACAGCAATTTTAATTGGCCTCCGCGTTCCCCGGATTTAACCGCTCCAGACTGTTTTCTTTGGGGCTATTTAAAAGGAAAAGTTTATGTTAATAAGCCTAGGACTATTGAGGAGTTAAAAACCAATATTCGAGAAGAAATTAACAACATACCACCGGAAGTTTTGCGAAAGGTCATGGAAAATGTGTTGGAAAGAGCACATTTGTGCGAAGCAGAATATGGCCACCACTTGCGGGATATCATTTTTAATAACTAATCCAAAAATATTCCCCATAAATTTAATGTATTTAAAAAAAAAAAAAATTAAAAAAATATCTCTTAAATAAAAAGTTATAAGCAATTCACACCACTTCGGTCTTTCTGGGCCACCCTGTATAAACCACTTGAACGAATTGTTATGGCAGAAACGTGTAGAATGTGTTTGTCAACAACTGAATAAGCCGGAAGATGCTTTTATTAATTTACGGGGCGGCTTTTAAAATGTTGGTGACACCAAGTTATTTTCAACACAACATTATTTTAAAGTAAGAAAAAAGTTTTTGTACAAATTTCATTTTGCAGAGCATAATAAGAATACGGACTAATGATGTTGTAGTATAAAACGCACTAAATCATATGCACAAAGTAAAACAGTTATGCTGTTTCGGATTATTTATAACCGTTCAAGAAAAAAAAACATTTAATTGTATAAAATTTGTTGCTCTTTTTAGTTTTTCACAGTATATACTTGTTAATATACTCGTAATTGTTCTTATTGTACCAGTCTATATCACGATCTCGAACGTTGACGTTCGTATAGAATTGAAACAGCAAAAAATATATATTTATAAGCCAAAAATACAATCCTTTACACTTAGCTGCATATGGTGGCGCACTTTTTAGCCATCAAAAGTTGCTGAATTTTATTTTGAAAATCATAGGTCAATTAACCAGTGCAAGCGAGACGCAAAACTTTCGAATTCCGAACAAGAAAAACAGTAAGCCTGACCGCACTTAAGTTTAAGGTCAGAACAGCGATTTTAATTGCCGAACTTTTTAGCAATTTTCTTTTGGAATTGCTTTCTTGTCCACACACAAAAACTTTTTTTCGACAATTCTGGAGCAATTCTCTACCTTTTGTTTCATGCAATCTACATTGTATATGCACATACACATGCATACATGGGAGAAAAGTAAGGAATTGCTGAGAATTGCCGAGTACCGGCAATTCTTTTCCCCTTCTTATTCCCCTCACCGAAAGCTTCTATAAAGTCAAGAATTGCCCAACTAAAGTTGCTGTGTGTTACCAGGCACTAAGTAATAATTACGATAACGCGAGAGCTGTTCTTCTGCCCAGAGCTCAGCGAACCCAATTTAGCCCTTTTCGCGCTAGTTTTAGCGCATAAATATATCTTAGCGCCTTTTTTAAAGAGCTAAATTGGCGCTTCCGTCCTTCCATATTTACAAAGGTGCATTAACGTCTATAAAGTGGCAGCGCTACGGCATGTGACAATTTTTTGCTACTGGCAATATAGTAAGCCCCAAGGTGCATTAACGTATACACGGTGGCAGCACTACGGCATGTGACAATTTTTTGCTACTGGCAATATAGTAAGCTATTTACGTCAAATGTATTGTTTACATTTTTGAAAGTGAACTTAGTGTTTTATTCTGAATTAAACATATACAAATTATTTTGTGAACATATAAATAATTCAAACAAATATAATTTATAATTATGAAAAGGTACATTCATAGTTTATAATTGTGAAAATAGTTACAAATATTTTTGATAAACATAGCTTACCACATGCCTGTTTTAGTTGTATTGTTGTAATTTTGCTCTAGTGCTGCCACCCTGTAGACGTAATTCACCGTGATATTTACTCAATGTTTACACACGCAAGAGCAAGTGCAAAAAAGCTTTTTTTACTAATACATTCACACACCTGCAAGTAGTAACCTCACTTGCAACTGATTTTGGTTGGCAGTGATTTTTCCACTTGCATGCAAGCAGAAATAAACAGTGTTGCCCATAGATATTTCATTTTAACTTTAATCGGCATTTTTCAAGAAAAATTTTTTAAAATATTAATATTTTTAAATATTTGTATTATTTGATCTTGTTTATATTTTATCTTCCAAATTTTCCAGCTAAAAATCTTAATTGATTTTTGTTTTTTATAAAAAAAGTTTAACGGTATTTTATTTTCGATATTTCGATAACAATTTGTTATCATACTCATGAAAATTAAAATGTTATAAAAAATTAATTGAAAAAATGTCGTCAAAAAATTTTACATACAAAAAACTCATACACATGAAAAAATTCTTAACAATATTAACAAGTTGAAAAATTAAAAAACCAAATAATTCAAATTAAACTTATTCTGCAAACAACACATGCTCTGTTAACGATTGCAACAAATTAACATAGCACATGTTGCTCACAACATAACATTAAAAATTTTTATATAATTTAATAATATCCTCATAAATAACATTATATATATGTGTAAGTATAATTTATTTCAATGTATTAATTTTTTGCTATGTCTAATTTAAAATTAATTCTCTGTTCTGTAGGTGTATTTATCATTTCTAACATATAACGTTTTTTTTATAATTATTTTCTGTTTTTGTTATTAAAACATTTTCAAAGTGAGGATAGTGATTTACTGCCACTTTCTCTATTTCGAATAAATATTTTCATTCGCATAAATACATACAAAACAAAAACAAATTTTCAAATTTTGTTTTTGTTTTAAATGTTTTTATGCGAATGAAAATTTTTATTCGAAACAGAGGAAGTAGCACTTAATTTTAAAATGAATTCGCCTTGATTATGTACATATGTATATTTCATATTGCTGAAATAAATATGTATGTATGTATTAATGTTAAATAGTCGAATTTTTAATTTTTAATATTTCTAATATTATATGATGATGGGTGGGTATCATTCGTCTAGCTCGAGTTCAATCCTGGCTAAAGCCAAGAAATATTTTTATTTATAATTATAACAATAATTGCCGCGATCAATAACTCTTGATCAAAGAAGACAGGAAAAAATAATTGAATACACTAAAGCTGGGGGACAACTAGCTGTTTCACAGTCGCTATACTGTTCATCAGCACCCATTAGGATTCGAACTTAGTACCATGTAAACATGATGTATTTTTAATACGGCTGCTTAACCAACTCAGCCCCTAAGCCCTTATTTATTAAAAATACATCATGTTTACATGGTACTAAGTTCGAATCCTAATGGGTGCTGATGAACAGTGTAGCGACTGTGAAACAGCTAGTTGTCCCCCAGCTTTAGTGTATTCAATTATTTTTTCCTGTCTTCTTTGATCAAGAGTTATTTATCGCGGCAATTATTGTTATAATTATAAATAAAAATATTTTTTGGCTTTAGCCAGGATTGAACTCGAGCTAGACGAATGATACCCACCCATCATGAAATAAATATGTTAACTTCGTAATAAAATACAAATGTATTTATGTGTGTTTTAAAAATCTGAGATATACCTATAAAAGAAATGAATTTAATGTGTTTAGTACATACATATATAAATATTTAAATAACTACTTTTTTGTTTGGTTCGTTAAAATATTGAAGTTGTATTTTATTCATATTTAGATCTAAGAATTTTTTTATATACTAATTAATAATTTAGCTCTTTTTGAATACTTATAACAGCGCTTTTTTCCGCTTTAAAATATACTTTTTGCTTTGAAAGTGTTGGCATGGCTGCCAGAGTTGCCTTACTATCAAGGCGAATTCAATACTACTGAACTTGGCAGCGCAGGTGATAATTTTTGCATCTTTCTTTTTTCCCTCTGAGACTGTCAAATTTGTTTTCTTATGTTGACAAACATTTTCGCACCTTTTTAATATGAAAACTTTTTTGTATGATTTACTGCAATTTCAAAACAATTTTGTAATTTTAAAAGAGAAAACCCAAAATAATCTGTGATTTTATATACAATTATAAAAATCTGTTACAACGATTTACACATCATCAAGAAGTTTTACAAGAACAAAATACATATTCATGAATTCACCGTCCTGCTTGCATTTACCTGTATAAATTCATCTTGTTTACGACTGATTTCATAATTAATAATTGCAAAAAAAAAAAAAGAATATTTTTGACAAGCACAGCTCACCACATGCCTGTTTTTGTTGTTTTTGCTCTAGCGCTGCCACCTTGTAGCTTTAAAGCACCTTTAGCTGAACAAAACATTAGAATTTTTGACAGCACTGAAAGTACAACCAAGGTACATTAATGTATACACGGTGGCAGCACTAGAGCAAAATTACAACAATACAACAAAAACAGGCATGTGGTAAGCTATGTTTATCAAAAATATTTGTAACTATTTTCACAATTATAAGCTATGAATGTACCTTTTCATAGTTATAAAATATATTTATTTGAATTATTTTTATGTTCACAAAATAATTTATATATGTTTAATTCAGAATACAACACTAAATTCACTTTCAAAAATATAAACAATACTTTTGACGTAAATAGCTTCCTATATTGCCAGTAGCAAAAAATTGCCACATGCCGTAGTGCTGCCACCGTGTATACATTAATGCACCTTGAGTACAACTCTGAAGCAAGAAACAAATCGCGTGGTTTTTTCCCTCAAACTAACGAATACTTCTTCCAACTTTCATTAGTTACTCGTTGCTTTAGTCGGAAAAAATTTTCATTTGCTACGGGCCGAATTACAGCAGCGAAATATATTAATCATTTTTTCGTACTTTTATACAGTTAAATAAATATGTAAACCTTATAAGATAAAATGTGGCTGTTTAATTTATAGTATAATAAATAAAGAGTAACGTTAAATCAGCGGAGAAAAATAAAACCAAAAATTTACGACGGCATAAAAAGTCAATGAATGCGAAAATTTTTAAGAATATGGAGTAAAAAGCGAATACATATTGAAAAAAACGTGTAAATGTATTGCAAAATAAATACAAACGACTATGTATGTAGATAAAGAAATAAAGCAAGAGAAAAGTGTATGTATGAATATTAATGGATAAAAGTTATTAAAAAAATTTTATAAAGGACATTCAGGAAGACTGAAGAAGTTTAAGAGCAAAAAGAAAACACTGCACATTCAGAAAAAAGTAACGAGTCACTAAGAAAGTTTTTTTTACCGTCGTGTAATAGCAATAAGAGGAATAATTGGAAAAGGGTGTCAGACAAAAATATTGTTCGTCATCAAAGAAAATAAAAAGCATATATTTTATAGCATTGGCCGCACCCGCCAATTAATACTAATATTAAAAACAAAGTTGGAAAAAAGACTCAAAATTCCTCCGCAAACTCCTACATTAACTAATTCTATGCCGGTGTCCGTGGTTTGTGAGACTGCGGCCAGTGTTAATGCCGCTTTAAGAGAATCTTTATGTTCAAGTGGAAGTTGTTCGGCTGCTGCTAAGGTCAAACAGCCTTCACACCAAGATGATAAAGTTAATTGTGGAACTGCCAATAATGATGATATTGAATTATTGCATGGCAAACTTGTGGCTTCAGCTAAAAGAGTTTTACTCTCGAAAATCGATTATGAAGAAGTCAACAATTATGGCCAATCTGTTTTGGAAACCTTAAAATCGAAATACATTGTAATGAACCCCTCCGGAAATAATTGCGTTGAAAATGGTAGAAATTCTCCAACCTGCAATAATAATGGCGCAAATGGAAACAGCGCAGCCGGTAAGTGTACGTCAATTTTTTCGTTTCGGTTTTTTTTTTTCTCTGCTTTGTATCATTTTCTTTTCTTGTAAATATTTATGCATTTTGTTCTCTCACCACATGGTGAACTGCATAAAACAAGAACAAAGCATTGTGTGCTCTGTGTGTAAGAGTAAACGAGAAGGATGGTTTTCAATTCATTTACACAGCACTGCCAGATAATAAAACAAAGGTATAGAAAAATGTTATTGGTTTTTTTATCACGTGCGAAAAAAAACCAAGACGTTTTGAAAAGCGTGTTAAAATAAAATTTGTTTTTGATTTCCATTTTAGAAAATTAGTATATTCGTTTCTCGCACGTGTTGGATTTTTAGTTGGCATATTCATGTGTGTAAAATGCAACATCGCCGTGTTTTCTGGACTATATCCATACAAATGTATGTACGTTTGTGTTTAGGTACCACCTATATAAGTATTTTCGTGCAGATGTATGTACATACGGATATACGTCTAAATGTTTCTTGCATTTTTCTTAATATTTTGAATAAAAAAAATCATAGGTAATGTGTTTATTTACACGCTTTTTTTAACGCATCAAAAAGAAAATACTCAAAAAAGAGATTCCGTTCAATTCAACAATCTGTTGCAAACCTGAAACATTCATGGTGTATGTGCGGTATGTGCATAATCGTTTGATTTTAGGAAGAAGCCTGTAAAAAGGTCCACCTGTTGTTTCAGGAAGACTTCAGATATTAAAAAATCTACATGTAGGTATACCTGTTAGAAATAATGCAAAGCGTCAAAGATTATTATTGCTTTGAATACAAATTTGCAAGTGAAATACCAACATGTACCTATAAATAATGAGTTAATTTAGTATAGAAAATGTATAATTGAGCCATGAAAGTGTTGTATTACTTCTGTATACTATCAATATTAAAAGCAAACAAAATACATTGGATACTACGTCGAAGTATACATAACACATATGTATATATATACCTATAAATAAGTATGTATATAAGTAAAATTTACAAAAGTAAAATTTCTTACAGATCAGTGATCGATCCCCACACAGAAAACACTCAGTACGTAAATATAGAAAGAAGCTCGATTACCCTTATTGCGTGGTGATTAATGTTATATAGTTTCAAAAATAATTGGTCTTCTGTTTACCAAAGATATCAATAAGAAATATAATAATTTAGTTCATTTATAAAACAACCCGAGCCTAGGGAGCCATATATGTATGATTGTATCTACTAAAATATCACTCAACAAATAACCAGTTGAAATGTCGATATTTTATATGAGCCGCCCTAATCATTAGTAGACTTGGAAACCTTGAGATTCTTATTTACTTTATTGGTATAAATAGTAATAGCTCAATTTTTTGTTTATTTTTTACTTCTTGATACCTTTTAAAAATACAAATTCATAGCAACCAACGATGGTTGTTAAAAAAATAAGTAAAAATGTATGAGGAAAATGTGCAAGACAGCTTTAATAGAGTAGTGGTATAAGCACAGTTGCCCTTCGTTTCCTTTGCGTAAAATTTGTCAAAATTTTGTATACAAAGGACGTGTGCGAAACGACAGCAAAGTACTATGGTGAAAAATAATTTGTCTGTGGTAAAAAAAATTTCATGTGTTTGCTGTGTGAAAAAATATTTTATTTGACAACATAAAATTTTGACAAAACAAAAATTTTAACAAAACTAATAAAAAAAAAAGTAAAATAAAAATGAATAAATTAATAGTTATAATAGTGCCATTTTTCAATTTAGTATTATATGATTTTTATACTTTTAATTATAAAATTTTGAATTATAATTTATTTCAATCAAATTCCTACATTTCAAATATTTCTATCCTATTGTCAAAATTTATATTAGCCCCTAGAGCTAGTAAAATTTTATTCACCTCAGAAATGTCAAAACGAGAGTACTTTTCTACCGTTTCACACACGCCCAAAATACATAATTCCGAGAAAAAAAAAAACATGGACTTCCCTGCTCTTTCAAACAAAAGAAAAACGAAACTTTGACAAATTTTCGTAATTTCTACCAACAAGATACATGTGATGTTTTTTGGTGTTGTATTTATTGTAATTCTGCCACTACCTGTTAATATTTTATTTCAAATATTGGGATATAGGTATACATACCTATATCATACATAAATGTTTGAAAATATTTTTAAGTGGCTTCCAAGGTTGTTCCTATAAAAATCCCACATATAGACAGCTAGGAAACAAATACAAGCTATAATATTTTTGGATTATTATAAATGTTAGTAGCTAATGAAGTAAATAAGAATAAACTCAACTGTTTATGTATTTAAGAAGCATCTTAAAAATAATTACCAGAGTAATTTAAGAATGCATCTCATTCTTAATTTATTCTGGCAACTCCATTTATTTTCTACTATATTATGCACAGTATTTACAATTGTAGGGTTCCTACATACATACACACACACACACGTTGAGAAATCTTATCGCGGGAATAAAATAAACATGAAGGTAAAAACATGTGCAAAAAGTAAATGGCAAAAATAAAAAGTACTCAAGAACGCGTCAAAAAAGTTATTTAAATAAATGCCCATGAAATCGTCTAATAAAACAAATGTCAAAAATAGCACAACGGTCTTAATTCTCGAAAGAAAAATATGACAAGTGTATGCGTGTAAAATGAAAATAGAAGTTCACGAAAAAAGAAAGGGAGGAAAATAGCTGAAATACTAATAAATTTAATCGATTTGCTTGAAGAAGAAATGCATTATTTTACATTTTTATAGATAACCTTAATGGAAAAATTAACAGCAAACATGAAAAGTTTACGTGCTGTTTTACTAGAAATATTAGGAACTGTCGTGTTAGATTTTTTAACATTGTGGCTGATATACCGTTTTGTTTTGAAACCTGTATATAATTTATGGAAGAGATTAACCAATTTTATTCGCTGTAAACATCATCGTGATAATAATTATGATTTATGTTATTCTTGTTTTTCCTCTATGTATGATTGTATTTGCTATGCCAACGATAAAACAAAAATAACAGATGCCAATGGAAATAACACATCAGTCTCAAATGGTATAAACCCACATAAAAAAAATAATCCAAATGAATTGCCTGCCCCTAAACGTATTCTCTATCCGCGAGAAAATGTTCGCATTGGTTGGAAAGCTACAGGAAGAAAATGGGAGGTTGGTGCGGGCATGATGAATGTTGGCAACACTTGTTATTTAAATTCTACCCTACAAGCTATATTTCATGTACCCTCCATGGCAAATTGGCTTATGTTGGACAGTCCACATATGGAACGTTGTGAATCCACTGACGCTGGTTGCATAATCTGTGCTATGGCTAAAACACTACAAGAGTCACAGAAGAGTCAATCGGCTATAAGGCCATACTATGTGTATTCTAAATTGAAATCAATATGTAAACATTTAGTTATGGGAAGACAGGAAGATGCTCATGAGTTTTTACGTTATTTAGTGGAGGCTATGGAAAAGTCCTATTTATCACGTTTTCGTAATTATAAAGAGCTGGACCAGCACAGCAAGGAGACGACACCACTAAATCAAATTTTAGGTGGATATTTGAGATCTGCTGTCCGTTGTTTGGCCTGCAATCATGTTTCAGTCACCTTTCAACACTTTCAAGATTTACTATTAGATATCCGTAAAGCTGATACCGTTGATGAAGCCTTGGAGGGCTACTTTGCTCGAGAACGCCTCGAAGATATGGGATATAAGTGTGAAGCTTGCAAGAAAAAGGTAAGCCTATTATAACCTATATGGTCTTAATGACCATAATATGAAATTCTTTTCTTAGAAAATAAGTTTAAAACATTTACACCTTTCCTAAACTTACAGGTTTCTGCGACAAAACAGTTTTCTTTAGAGCGGGCTCCAATTGCTTTGTGTATACAGTTGAAACGGTTTTCAATGCTTGGCACTAAACTTAACAAACAAATAACAATCAAACCCAGATTAGATCTAACAAAATTCGTCTCCCGTAAAAACAGTGGCGAACAGTTAACTTATCGGTTAGTATCGATGGTAACGCATTTGGGAGCTTCGCAGCATTGCGGACATTACACGGCCATAGGACTAACTGAATCTGGTACATACTACAATTACGATGACAGTTATGTTCGACCGATATCAATGCAAAATGTCTGTAACACAAATGCTTATATAATTTTTTACGAAATGGATACACAACCATTAAGAAATGTTAGTTGTACACAAGTGAGTGGAACTCAACCCACATCTGTGGTTTCTGCATTGAGCCAAAAAGAGTCACAGACTATTAAAATGAATGGTCATGCGTTAGGAGGATCACAACGCGTTATAGGGCCCCAGCTTCCTCCTGGATTTAGTACTAATGTTAGTTCAAATGCAGGCGTTTCTTCGTCTCTTCCAAATGGTGGCTGTAAATTAATATCCAACCGCAACCCTGGGGCATTTGCATCAGGTTCTTCGAACACTTCACCAAATGCAGCAAGCAGTAAAATAATGATACATTTCAAAAACAATAGCAATAACTGTAGTGGCGCTGCAACAAATATTGTCAAAACTAGTGCCGCTACTTCTTCAGTTACTAGTGCCTCGGCGACTTCAACATCAAGCAGTTCCATCTTTGATGCTTTGAAAAATAGTAATAGCAATACCACAATAAATAACTTAAACGGTCCTCAATTATCGGGAGCGGCAAAATTTCCGGAATCTGCGAATTCGAAGTACCCATTGTGTGTCACGACGACTAAAAGACAAGTTAATGAAAAAAAATGTAACGAAAGTTCCTCCGATGACGATGACGAAAATGAGATTGTAAGCTCTTCAACATCATCGCAAACACAAACCGCTACACAAGCCACACTGCCAAGTATGCCTAAATTAGGTGTCGAATCTACAAACTCTACATCAAACTTAACGAATGGTTTTGCTAAAAAATCACCTGCCCTTGTGAAAAGTCTTGTACCTTATGGTTCTGAGACAGATGATGAAGCTGAAGCTTGTGCTATGACAACAGCTACAAGTGCAACTGTAACTAGTGAACAACAAAAGCGGCTATTACCCAATCCTCTTAAGAGAAGACAAAGCTCATCATCATGGTCTAGCAATTGTGCATCTGAGAATGGTGACAACGAAAATTGTATAAAGCCATCGAATAACATAAAAATAAAGAAAGCCGTCTCATCCACTTCATCAAATAGTCTTTGTAACCAAAAATCGCCCCCAAAATCTTCCGATTCAGTGACAAAAATGTCATCAGATACTATTGATGAGATTTTCAAACGTTCAAATTCAACAAACAGTAACAGCAGCATTACACTCCAAAAGAAAAAACCACAAAATCAGCTATTTACCGTTACCTCCACCACAACCGCTGCAGATTCATTCTCTTCGGATTCTGAAGATGGAAGTAATGTAACAAGATCATCTAACACAAGACCGCCGTTTAAAAGGTCACATTCAACACCACCTTCGCCACCCGTTGTAAAAACCAATTCCGGAATTTGGCAAGTTACCTCTTTGCAACCAGTTACAGCCTGCATTAGTCCCACAACACCATCCACGACAACGGCAGCCCCAACAACTCCCAAAAATCCTAAGAACCCTTTTGCTACAAAACCACAAATAACGACTGACAATGCAAAACGTCTTAGAAAAGATGCATCAAATAAACTATTTAACGGCAACGGTTATCAACGTAATACCGGAAATAACGAAACAGCGGTTTCAGAACTTTTAAAACAATCACATCGTGGATATGGCTCACAAATTTTGTCCTGGAGCGGCCAGCAAAGTGAAATCAATAAGGAGGTGAGTTTTAAACTTAATTCTAAAAACAATGCGCTTGCGAAAATCCAAAAATTATTGCAGCAATCATTTTTTATTAGTAAAGGCAAAATTGTTTTGAAACTGAAGCGTTTTCTTGTGCGAACTGTCGAAATAAGATTTTTTTATTTGCTTATAATGATTTTATATAATGAGGTCGATATTATTTTGGCACAAATTACCAGCCGCAGAAAAAAAGATATGTCAATACTGAAATATATATAAATTTTTATTTTTATTTTATTTTTTTTTTTTTTTTGTCGTCTTAATTTTTTATTCTTCTTTTTTATTTCTATTTTTTCTCGACTTTGAGAACATCAGCTGACAAAACTCTCCTCCTCATAATCTATTTTCCTAGTTTTAGTACAATGCACTGTATATGTAGTGGTCATCCCCTGAGTAATTGTCCTAAATAAAAAAAAGACAGAACTTTCCGTTTATCATCCAGTCGATCCAAGTTTTAAAAAAGTGTATTTTGTTAGACATCTTTATGTATATATTACTTTGTTTAACTGTAAAAGTAAAAACCATTACACAAATTTTTTTTTTATCATTAACCAAAAAATAAATACAAATTTATATACTAATGTAGTTATAAGGAACTAAATATACTCGGATATATATAGACCGATACCGGGGAGAAAATTTTTTATTTCTGCCATGTCAAAAAGATAATTTTTCATGGTAATATCGGTTGGCTACGAGGTCTGATAACCGTTATTTCCATATTTCGTGAGTTTCGTGTGATCAATTTTCGCAACAGCATCGATGTGTGAGCTGGTGCGTTATCATGATGCAAAATCCATGATTGTTTTTTCGCACAATTCTGTGAAGTTATGCGGCACATAACTTCAAGGTAGTATTCCTTATTGACCGTACGACATTGTGTCAAGAATTCATGATACACCACGCCATTGCAGACGAAGAAAACAGTGAGCAAAGCCTTCACATCTGACACCGTCACCAGTTATGACCTTTTTGAGAAAATCTGGATCGCCGTTGACGATGTTCAACAGCTCCTGAGCGATGTCCATGCAACGTTGTTTTTGCTCAAAATTTAGTAAAGCACCAAAACACGACTAACCGTTTTATCTGTCAAAAACAAACTGACAATCCAAGATGGCTGATATTGGCAACAGAAAAAAATGCGAAAATCGAACATACGTAACTCACGAAATTTGAAAATAACGGTTATTTTTTTAATCAGATCATGTATACTGTTACCAGTTCAAAATTGCTTAAATGACATATCAGTTAATACAGGGTGGCCCAGAAAGACCGAAGTGGTGTGAATTGCTTATAACTTTTTATTTAAGAGATATTTTTTTAATTTTTTTTTTTTTTTAAATACATTAAATTTATGGGGAATATTTTTGGATTAGTTATTAAAAATGATATCCCGCAAGTGGTGGCCATATTCTGCTTCGCACAAATGTGCTCTTTCTAACACATTTTCCATGACCTTTCGCAAAACTTCCGGTGGTATGTTGTTAATTTCTTCTCGAATATTGGTTTTTAACTCCTCAATAGTCCTAGGCTTATTAACATAAACTTTTCCTTTTAAATAGCCCCAAAGAAAACAGTCTGGAGCGGTTAAATCCGGGGAACGCGGAGGCCAATTAAAATTGCTGTTACGAGAAATTATTCTTTCACCAAAGATGTCGCGTAAAAGAGTCATTGTGGCCCTCGCAGTGTGAATTTTGTATGGAAACAATCCTATGGTGTGCAAAATTCGCTGCAGCGACGTCCTTGAGAGGCCCAGTTGTGACGAACGTCTCCTGGTTGATGTTTCTGGATCCTCCCGAATACTCTCCTGTACCACTTGAATATTGTCAGCCGTGTGGACAGTTCGGTGTCTGCCGGGACCAGGAAGGTTCCTTACTGCTCCCTGTTCTCGAAAATTTGCAACCAAGACGGTTTATTGTTGACTGAGAGGGTGCAACCCGCACATTAAATTGACGACGGTATGCACGCTGAGTCAACACAATGGACCGTTGATTTGAAAAGTAAATTTCAACAATTTGGGCACGTTGTTCAATTGTGTATTGCTCCATTATAAATTATCCAAGTCTTCTTTACAAAATACTGAAAAGAAAAGAAAAAAAAAAGTTATAATAAAAAAGTTATAAGGAATTCACACCACTTCGGTCTTTCTGGGCCACCCAGTATATGTTTTCTGAATTAAAAATTTTAATAACAGCTTTAATCATTTGGTAACAAATTTGTACATGAAACCAAGGCAGAAAATATTTTTCATAAACATTTTTGTTTCGAAATTCATTTAAATAAACTAAAGCTGTATTTTTCTATGTCGAACTGACTTATAATTATGAGCAAAATAAACTGTAACGATTTCAAAACAATTTTGCTTCAAATTACATGGATTTTAAATATTTTTTATAGTTTTGTTGAGTGTTTGTTTTGCTGGGAATTATTTAGCGTCACTAGAAAATTTTTCTTTTTATCAATAACTTGGAAAGCTAAGACAGCTACAAATTTAAAATAAAACCTCTGATTAATATTTATATTACGTGCGAGCACTTTTCATATAAATTTTCCATACGATTCGCTCATTTGTGTTCCATAAATAGCACACTAAACACAATTCTGAAAATTACTATTTGCCAAAAGATTAACGCGTAAATGTTAGTTTATCGAATTTTAATTACGTACGTCACACGAAGAGTAACTTTTTACGTAAAATACCAATTAATAAAATTTTTATTTTAACCAAAAGCCTAAAAAAGAAATTGCAGCATTATCCCATTTTCCACCTCCTTTTAATTTAGAATTTTTATTTGTTTGATGAGAAATGGATAGCCAATGACAACACCGATGCCAGCCAACCAGACTACCGTAATCTAAGTCCTGATCTCACAAGTAATGATCACAAGCAAAATTCCGTTATAAATCTAAGTCATCAATCTTCACAATGTATTATACAAGATAATAGTAAACAAGACAGAGTCATTAATAGGACTGATACAAAAGCAACATTAAGGAGAAAAACCATCATCCATCAAGATAATGAATCTGTTAACATCCTAGCACCAACAATTAGATTGCAATCGAATGAAAAATTAGTTTCTAGTATAATGGATCGATTTTGTTCAAGCGAAAATATTTTGCAGCAATTAATGAACGATGAAATGAAAAATATTGATGACTGCAGCTCTGAATCAAGAGCAGTAACAACTGTCAATACTCTAACCCCGAAAAGTTTTGTGCAAACAACGTCTACTTCAACATCATCGTCTACTTTGACGTCGTCGTCTACGTGTACGAATATGTCAACACTGCCGACAACAGATCCGCACTCAGACGCTTTTATTTCTAATAACGATTCTTTACGCAATCTACAGTAAGAAAATTGTAAATATTTTCGTTACTTTTTATACTCAATCGCTGCTGGGAGGGTAGAAATTTATTCTCATGCCCGTAACTTTTTTTTATAATGTATTGGAAGAAAGGCAATCAATACTCTTCTTAAGACAAAATTGTTAAAAGGGACAAAATTGAGATGCCCGCTTTGAACACATTATTTTAGAGGTATCCAGCGTCAACAAACATACTACTACTTTTTAGTGAACACAAAAACGGATTTTAGTTTTTCTGGTATTATTTACGTTGACCGCATAAATGTGAAGTGATGATTCCGAGTGATTGAAGAAATCTCCATGTTTGTTTGAAGTTATAAAAATGGCTTATCTTTTATAGGTAATTTCATTTTTATTTGTTGTATATTTTTTCTTTTTCTTAAATTTTATATTGTAGATTAAAGTTATTTCATTAGATCTACAACGATTTGTATGACGAATTTTAAAGCCGGCAAATATTGAATTTCACTGCCATTAACTCATATATACAGGCATGTTCTGAGAAACGCAAAACGCTTTAATTTAGCGTTTTCGAATTGAAAACAGAGTTTTGACAATCGTATAACGCAAGAAGTATAGCTTGGCGATTTGAAATTGCCGTATAGATGTTCCGGTAAAATTGCTTAAAATTGGCGATTTAACTCGCCCTGTGATTATTGAAGTGATCTGTTTGAATTTTCCAAACCTGAAGCTGCGAAAGGAAGTAAAATTATTCACAATTAAAACAATTGAGTTTTATTCACTATATTAGCTTTTAACATTGATACCAATGAAAAAATTATAAACATCTTGTTTTCAATGTTTCCCAGCTTTCTGTCGATATTTCTTAGGAGCTACCCTAATCATCAGTAGACTTTAGAAATTTTTGAAAGATGTTCTCAAACATTCATCTTTATATACCAACAATCTAAATAAACTATTGAGAATTTAATAAGAACAATCCTTAATAATACCTGTCAAACATAAAAAACAAGCTTTTTCCATTTATACACGTCTCTATATTTCTTTACTTACACCTTTTAAACAAATGAACAACAATTGGTTGCTGCAATTTGTTTTTTGAAAGTATCGAAAAGCAGAGATCAAAAATTCAAACAATTGAGTTTTATTCGCTATATTAGCTTCTAACATTGATGCCAATCGAAAAGTTTATAAATAGCTTGTTTTCTCTGTTTCCCAGCTGTCCATATATCGACATTTCGTAGGAGCTACCCTAATCATCAGCAGACTTTGAAAATTTTTGAAAGATATTCTCAAACACTCAACTTTATATCCCAACAATATAAATAAATTATTTGAATTCTTGATCCTATTTGCTTTGACCTTTATTTAATTCAATATTTTCAAATAAATCGTTCAGCCCAAGGTCCTTTTTGTTTTTTTGTTTTTTTTTTTTTTTTTTTTTTTTTTTTTTTTTTTTTTTTTTTTTGATATTTAATGTATTTTTTAATATTTCGTCTTCCTTTGGAAGACTTCTTCAGGAAAATTTGTTTTTTTGTGTGTAAATTCAATACAAAATTTGTATTGAATTTACACACAAAAAACTAATTTTCCTGAAGAAGTCTTCCAAAGGAAGACGAAATATTGAAAAATACATTAAATATTTTTTAAAAAACAAAAAGGACCTTGAGCTGAACGAATTATTTCCAAATATTGAATAAATAAATTATTAAGAATTTGAAAAGAAAAATTCTCTAATAATACCTTTTCATTTATAAACGTCTCTAACACTTCTTTACACCTTTCAAACAAATAAACAACCGTTGGTTGCTACGATTTGTTTTTTTTTAAGTATCGAAAAGCATAGAACAAAAATTCAACCAATTTACCAAACCAAGGCAGCTTTACCAAGGTATAAGCACAGCTGTCTTTCGTATCCTTTCCGTAAATTTGTAAATTTTTTATACAAAATACATAATTCTGAGAAAACACGTAGACTTCCTTGCTTTATCAAACATAAGGAAAACAAAATTTTTAGCAAATTTTAGTAATTTCTACCAACAAAATACATGTGATGTTGGTTGGTGTTGTATTTATTGTAATTCTGCCACTACCTATTAAAGCTGCCTTGATTGATATTAATCAAAAAATTACAAACAGCTTATTTTCTATGTTTATAATTCTTTAATTGGTATCAATGTTAGAAGCTCAAAACTCAAATGTTTGAAGTTTTGTTCTCTACCAAGTCAGCTTTAAACATGTAGTGGCCGAATTGCAATAAATTCAACACCAAAAAAATATCACATGAATTTTGTTGGTAGGAATTACGAAAATTTCTACAAATTTTGTTTTCCTTTTGTGTGAAAAAGCAAGGAAGTCTATACATATTTTTTTTTTTAGAATTCTGTAGGTATTTTGTATACAAAATTGTGACAAATTTACGCAAACGGCAGGAAAGACACCATTACCCGGTAAAGCTGCCTTATTCTCTGCTTTTCGATACTTTAAAAAACAAATCAAAGCAACCAACGGTTGTTCATTTGTTTGAACGGTTGACATATAGTCAGCTGAGACACAGAAAAAAAACTGTTTATAATTTTTTTATTGTTATATTTTTTCGTAAAAAAAAACTGCGAAACGTCAAACGTTTTTCAGAACGCTTTGCGGTTTCAGTCGCTCCTTTCTCGGAACATGGTTGATAGTCGCTCTGTTCAAAGAGCGTTATCTAGTTGTGGTACAATAAAAAAAAAGCCGGCTATAGTAGGCATATTTAATTTTTTTTTTACAAATATGTAGTAACATTTTAATTTGTTTAAGTATCAGTTTTCCAGAAGTTACATTTTTAGACAAAATAAGCCCGATTTCGGCTGCTACAACAGCGGCTGCGCGTAATCGACTGAATTTAACCTCTGGGCACTACTCAAGGCTGCTTTTCTAGGTAGCATTAGTATTTCTGCGTTACCACTGTAGTAAATCCAACACCAAAAAACATTGCATGCAATCTGTTGGTAGAAAGTAAGAGCATAATGTGAAAATTTGTGCTCAATTTTGTTTGCATAAGAAATAACGTACATATGGCTCCTTTATTGCAACATAGTCATATCTCAAAAAATGAGCTTTTCGAGTTAACAATGCAGAATTGTTAACAGTACTACCTTTTATATTGTGCCAAAAATTTATTCAAATTACTTTTAAACTGTTTCATTTAGAAGATATTTTCTAAAAAAAATTTCTAAGACATGAATGGCAGCTAAAAATTTGTAATGCGTTTTTTCGAAACAAGCTATTTTGAATCATGACTATGTTGCAATAATGGAGCGATATGTGTTGTTGCCGAGAATTATTTAGTTTGTAAACAAACTTGTGCATTTTTCTTGCACTAAAACAAAACCACTATTATTTCGGTTAAAATTATTAACCACAAAGATAACCTTTTTCCTATTCACAAGAACTTTAAACACCATATGCTGGGGTTTAAAGTCAGCTGTTTGAGGCAGCTATTATATTTAACCACATAAATAGGTGTTAATTTTTATATAATAATAGGTAATTAATTTTTTGTGGGTTTAAAAAAAGTGTTGATTTATATTGTTTACATATTAATTTTATTTAATTTATGCAATAAACTATTTGTCTAGTAAAAAAAACAATAAATGTTAGTAAACAACAAAAATAAATCTTGAAAATAATATTTTTATATAAAACATAAATTAAAATTTTTTTATTTTATTTATCCTTTAGAAAACTTCTTAAGGAAAGTATTTGTTGATCGATCGTAAAATCAAAAATGTTTTGATAGGCAATAAAATAACATTCTTTTTATGTTAAATGTAATTATGTATGTATATATGTGTTCAAGCTCTTCATGTAATTTTATTTCCTATCACAAAAATGTTTTTGATTTTATGATCGATCAACAAATACTTTCCTTAGGAAGTTTTTTAAAGCAAAACGAAATTTTCAATAAAAAACTTTTAATTATTGTTTTATATATAGAGCTCATATATTATTTTTAAGATTTTTATACATATGTATGTATGTAAAAAGGTCAAAGTTACAAAAGATGAAGCAAACATACAAATAAAAAGAGATTCAGTACAATAGCTAATAAAAATGAAATGGAGAGTTGCCACGTTATAACAATCTGAACGTGAAGAAAAATAAAACCCTTTGCGATGGCTAAATATAGTTAGGGAATAACGTAGGGGTTAGTGCAAACAACAAAATGTGTGATTAAAGTTAACACTTCTAATTGGGGTGTAAATGCACTACTGGTAAAGCTGCCTCCTACTAACATAAGTACAAAAAGCATCACACGTATGTTTTTCTGGTAGAAAATATCATAGTAATGTCAAAAACTGCGCTCATTTTTTTTTTTTTTTTTTTTTTTTGCGTGCAGAAGCATCAAAGTCTCTGGCGTTATACATATGTAAATAATATGTATATAGCTTGTAAACAAAATGTTGAAATTTTTCTGGTAGTGAAACAGAATCCAGCTATGTGATAAAGCTTCCTCACATTTTCCCTAAAAAAGTTACCGGAGGAACCCGTGGGCTGCTAATTTTCCCAAAAAGTAATTTTTGTATTGAAAACTAAAATATCTATAAAAGTAATTGGCTTTCTCATTTTACCAGACTTTAAAAAACTTTCATATCATTTAATCAGCTGTTGTTTATTTATGAAAATAACATTTTTTTCTGCCCTTTTTCTCACCGTTTTCAGCGCTTTTATTGAAAATGCGCAAAAAAGTCAGTACTAGATGTATTTTTTTTTAAATTTTCACTTTTTTATGGAATCATCATTTTGTTCGAATTATGAGTATAACTTCTATGCGATTGTAGTTCTCTCGAAGTGTAAAATTGTTTCAATTTTACAAAATTAATTTTATTCAAAACGAAAAATATTAAACTGTAATTTTTTTAAAATGTGCATTCTTTATCAGATTTCATTGTGTTTTAACATTTATTGATGGACAAAACTTAAGTGCTTTAATTTAATTTAAATTTAATTTGCTTCAACGTGAAAATCGACCTCAAAATGCAGTGTTTTATGTTTTATATCTAACATGTGACAAACACGTTTTTTCTATACTATACTAATCCATAAAATCCATCACCTCATAAAAATTCACTTTTTGTGCGCGTTAGTTTTTGGCAGAACATTGTTGTTTTGAGCAACTATAACAATTATTGGATTGTTATAATACTAATTTGAAGTCAACACGTAACAAAATTTTCTCTGATTGAATTTAAGCATGTTAGTCCGGCTTTGCGTCGAATTTGAATTATCACGAATTGAAATCAACAAGCAATTAATTAGTTTTGGTATTACAGAAACACATACGGCCTTATGTATAATAAAAATCCTTACGCTAACTAACTAACTGCTAAGTTTTTTGTGTGTAAATCCCCATAAGGGAAAGATAGCAGCTAGTTAGTTAGTACAAGGTTTTTTTATTAAACATAAGGCTGATATTATTTATTTATTTTTCTAATTTGTGTTGGAATCGGAATTGGTTCCAGAATTAAGTGTAGTAGAATCTGTTAATTATAATTTTTCTTTATGAAAAGATTTACAAAAACGAACGAAATCCGCAGAATATATATAAAATAAATGAGAAATAAAAACCGTTTGGGCAATTTTTACCCATAAATTCATTGTTGTAAGGGTTATATGTTTGATTTTCGCATTTTTTTTTTTATATTGGTATACATACATGTCTGTTATATATGTTGGCAATATCAGTTACTTCGAATTGGCAGTGTGCTTTTGACAGTTGTGAAAAAGATTCACATCTGGTGATAGACCAGTTCCACGGAGTGAATTATTCACGATTCACCAGCGCCCTCGTGTGGCTTGCTAGGCTCATACAGGTAGCAATTTATGCCATATGTTTGTAGCCATATGAGCAACTTCTTGTTGAGGAGTTCGGGCCTTCTAATCCCTCCTGTATGCAATTTCCCAGCAATCAATGGAAGACAAGGCTTAATGAGTTGGTAGGCCGAAGCCCACTAGCAGTATCAGCCCTTAAACCAACTCACCCGTCAACCATCACCAGTGGTTCTTCACAGTACAGGTATCTGTTGTAAAGGCAACAGAGCCTCGGGAGTTCGTTAGTCCCCGAAAAAAGCCACGCCAAGCAATTATCAAGGATACTAACACCCCCTTCAGCCAAGGTAGGCACCTCAACCATGATCAGCCCGGGTTGAACTGCAAGCAGAACCACCCGGGGGCCATGCTGATCCCCGTTCTGCCAATTTATACCCTTGTTAAGATAAGGTAAGTCAACACAACATAAGTCATGTGGCTTCCTAGAGTTTTATTTGCTACAACAAACGAGGGACCCCTTCCCCTTTTTCCCCCGAAAAACAGAGCGCCCAAGTTAGGAATACGCCAAGGCAAAACCTGTTCCCCGGGGGAAGTGTGCTTTTGACAGATAAAAAAGTTAGTCGTGTTTTGCTGTGCTCTTCGATTTTTTACTACATTTTTTAGCAAAACCGTATTCATCGGACTTGGGCCCCGCTAACTTTTCCTCTTCCCAAAACTGAAGACACCGATGAAAGGAAAACGTTTTGCTACGATTGAGGAGTTAAAGAAAAATCGAAACAGATTTGCATCCCAGAAACAGATTTGCGTGTGTATCCCAAAATATTGTGGCCATAACCTTGCCATCCGATTTCACTGCCTTCGCCTTCTTCGAAGAACTTCCACCAGCGTCCACCCATTGTTTCGATTGATTTTTGGTTACAGGTGTGTAGTGCTGGGCTCACGTTTCATCAACAGTTATTTGGTTAGGTAGGTAGGCCGCTAGATTCTGCAAAAAGTACCTGAATTCTCCAGCTCACTTTGGTTATGAAGATCGTTCCCTTTGTGATTGCCTGAAAAGTGGGATAGAAGATTTTAAGAATAAAAGTTAGAAGGATATAGTGGGAGTGAGGGAGAGGGAAAGGTGGGAAACTGCTTAATGTGGCTTTACTTGCTGATGTACTAGCCATCCGCTACTCCTTATGAAAGAAACTAACGCAGTCGGTTTGACCGAGGCCAGACAGCTGTAGAAGCTCCGCTCGCCTAAGTATCTTGGACGATGAGGCTCCAAGGCAGGGCATGTACCGAGGAGATGAAGAATCGTCTCATCTTCGTCTTGGCAAGTTTTACAGAAGTCGTTATATATAGGGTAGGCCTAGTCTCCTGGCATGGTTCCCAAACGGGCAATGTCCAGTGATAACTACTATAGTCACTCTTAGGTGAGATCTAGGTAGTTTTAATAGCTCCCACATTCTCTTAGAGTTAATATGCGGCTACAGGTTCCTTGAGATAAGGCATGTGGGCTCTGTGAGTCACTTTTCTTGGGCACGTTCCAGCGTGTGTAGTTTTATTATTTTCCAACGCAAAAGAGATCTATATTCCTATCCTCTAGGGCTATCCCCTTTTTGGCTAACTCGTCAGCGATGTTGTTGCCATTGTTGGAACCATGTCCACGTGCCCATTTTTGGGTTAGGTTAGAATGTCTCGCCATCTTATTTAAAAATATCTGGCTTTCCTGGACTAGACTAGAATTAGTGTATAGGCTAATCAGGGAGTTGACGGCGGCCTTGCTGTCCGTTACTTTCATGATATCCTATCTTGTGAAACGTCAGCCATCTGGCCGCTTTATTTATAGGCGATATTTCAGTCTGAAGTACACTGATAGACTGAAGGATATTTTAGTGTTAAATTCTTCTATGTAAACACCATCCCCAACACTTTTTCCCCTCTGGACCCATCCGTGTAAACATAGAAGTATCCAGATTCTAGGTGAGACAACAGTTATTAATCGATTCCAAAAATCAACAGGATTACGTTTTATCATATCCAAACACCGCTGTGAACTGGTCTGTCGAACTTGTTAGACACTGAGCAAATGCGGCGCGCTCTTGCCGATAGCTTTTTCATATGCAAATGCTCATGCAAAATGTTGAACACACGTGCATATCATATGCTTACCATTTCAACAATCTCACGTAACTTGACACGGCGATCATTCATAACGATATGGAGGATTTTCTTGTTATTTTCTTCAGTAACCCCTTCTTTTGGCTTTCCTGTTGATGGTACGGTGCAGTGCTTGTTCGGCAGCGTTTAAATTCGGCAATCCAATATTTTACAATCGCTTTCCCTTTCAAATAATAGTGTTTAATCACTGCACGAAATTCACTTTTTCAAGAAACGCAAAAGTTGCTTACTTCAAACGACTACAACAAATAAACTAATCGATGAATTTGTTTTTTGTGCTGCCATCTAGCACTAGGTAGCTTCAATATCAATCGTAATTCAATGTGCTATTCTAGATTTGAGTCAGTTGAGATGTTTACGGTTTAGTTATGACAAATCAAAAAATCCATTTTAAAAAGTTTTTTTACTTTATGATTTTTTTTGTGCGAAGCACAACAAGATTTTTATACTGTCAGAAAATATTAGGACATCATGCGTGATATGACACCGTTTCAATCGCACAGTTATGAACTTCTGTTTTCATAATAAGTAATTAAATGTAAAAATTATCAGCTTTTTTAAAGCAAACAAAACAATGCGGTCGTTTTGTGAATGCGTTTTCTGTAGCATACAACTTTTGCTTTGCACTTTTCTGTTAACGTAAGAAACGTCATGCAAAGCGACGATCTTGCACGGCCTTAAACGATTTAAAATCTAATATTAACGCCAACCCATCATATTTACTGTACTATACGTCTGAGAAACTGATTTTATTCGTATAAACAAAGCACACCTTATCAAACATACGTATATATATGATTTTTTCAACGTTTTTAGGTGAGATGTTCAAAGTGTAAAAATAATATTTTCCGCTTGAATTTCAGATCATGTGCGAAGCACGAGAACAACGCCAACGTGATTGGGAAGATGAAGAAGAAAACGAAATGGACCGTGGAAGGCAAAAAAAATTAAAGGGACCGAAAGACCCGTATATTTCAACACGAACCCCCAGTTATAATCCATTCCAAGAAGAAGAAAATCGAAAACGTTGGAAACGTCATGGTGGCGCAAGTTATCGTCACAACTTTCAAGGCAATAAATTTAAGTTTCGACGTTTTCAATATAATTTTTCTAAGAAATATACGAATGGTGGAGGCGGTGGTGGTGGAAGTATTCTTAATGTGAACAGACGTAATGATTCTTAACCACACTGGAATATACAAATATATAAATTAATTTAAGTTTTATAAATACATATTAATTAATTAAGTTCTTAAGTTTTAATAATATTAAGTTGTATAGCCAAAAGATAAATAACATCAATGCACGTTTAAAAATGAAAAGTTAAATCATGAAAAAAATTTAATTTGTAAATAACTTTTCGTTTTAAAAACTTATACAATAAAGGACTTTTCGTTTTGTAAAATAATATTCACAAAATTAATATACATACAAAGAAATTCATGTATTTATTAAATATATCCATGAACAATTATTTTATAAAAATAATCTTATAGATCTGAATATGATACAAGTATATATACATCAATTTTTCTTTTTTTTTTATTAGTTTTATTTGACTTTGTTTTATACCATTTTAAATAATTACGTTTACCATTTATTTTAAATCAATACAAAATATTACAATTCAATTCAAGTTAACTTAATAAAGCCAGAAATAAAACAAAAAATTTCAGAAGAAGAATCTTTAAGCAGCGTGATTTCCTAACACTAATTTATTTGCAACATCCATTACACCCAAACCAATCAGCATTGTCACATTTAAAAGGCTTCCATTTCATTTCCTCAAAACGAGAAATTAGTTTTTGAGAGGAAAAAATATCAAGCTTTTTAGTGCAATTAAACTTTTTCTTTTTTTATTAATTTTTTTTTTTATAACAAAATATTTATAAATCTTTTTTATATAGTTTTTAAGTTTATTTATAAGCTTTTGTACATACTTACACATTAATTCATAACAACGTTAACACAATTTATTTTATTTAAAAAAACCCCTAGCTAAAACCCTAATCAAATTCTTAAGTTGAAACTTTGCGTCCTTTCTCCCCAACTACTGCATTATTGATTAAAGTATATTTTATGTATAAAAATTTAAATTAAGAGATTTAAATAAAAATATATGCACAATTTAAGCATAATAAAAAATGTTACCATAAATCGTTATAATAAGAAAAATCATACCAAGAATAAATATTACTTGGTTTTATTATTATTTAGTTTTGTTTATATTCTTACGATGCTTCTCGGCGTAAATACGAGGATGGTGTGACATGCCCTTGGTTAAATCCCACTTCAACGAATTTTTGCTTTGGCTAAAGCTGAAGGATTTTGCTTTCGTTAACAACCAATTAATTCATTATTTTTCACATCGGCAGAAAACATAAGTGCGACGCATTCGGACAAACAGATACAAGCTGGAAAACGCTGACAGAATGAAAATGTTGGCCGAAAATACCATTGGAGAGAACACTGCATTCAACCGAAAAGCTCGGCGCTTTGTAGAGCAAACAATGCACAAAAAGCGGCTTTATCAGTGACTTTATCTCTGAGAAATTCACTTCATATTTACGTTTTAATTTATCTAACAACAACCTTAATACTGAACAAAATTGACTAAGGCATGTGATGTGTCTACGATAGCAGCCCCAAGTCAGCAATAAATATAATTGAGTAGAGTTTTGTCTTCCATCCAGTGCACAAGTGCGTTTTTACTGTCGTATTAAAAGGAGGTTAGTATACCCGAGATATAGCCTACCCCGATTTTTCTATGAAAATTTCCATGAAAGATTACCTTTTTGACATGGCGATAACAAGGCAAAAACAAATTTTCACCAATATCGGTCCATATACATATATCCGAGCATATTTAGTTCAAATTTGTAATATATACTAAATGAGCCCAATTATAAATATTCTCACGGAATTTATCTCTCGCGTAAAGTATTGTTCTCAATTCAAATTAGAGAGGAAAGCGCAATTTTTGTTAACTTGAGTGTAGGAATTGAAGAGTTGGTCTCTAGTGTTTTCAGTAAATGGAGAGAAGGAAAAAAATAATAAAAAACATACTTAATTTTTGTTCATAATTGAAGGAAAGAGAAAGGTGAAAACATGACAATCGCGAAAGGTAATTTGGATACATACATAAATCTAAAATACATAAAAATGGCCTGAAAAACATCCCCAGTAACGTGGATTAAGACGTTAGCTTTTCGGTCATCTAATCAGTCTTAATCTATCGGAACCTTTTAAATTAAATTTGGACTCATCGGAGAATAGTACGGAATTCCTTTGTGTGGTGGTCAAATTAATGTGTTCCCTTGTAAATTCCAACCTGGCCATCCTATTTTTCCGTGATATAAAGATGTTTTGTACACTTTTGTATGGTATGCTTCTAATCCACCTCCTGCAGCCTGCCTTTGAGTCCTTCTGGGGGTAACATTTAATGGCAATTGTGTGGTGATGGTTCTTGACGACAGGAATTCGTCTTTTTTTTATCTAACATATTATTGCCTGGCCATCTCGTTTACTGGTTTTTCGGGAACGTCCACCTTTATGCTCTGTAACTAAAGTACCCGAACAACGAGAACGGCTTATAATTCTCGGTGAATGTCAATTTTTTTTTTGCAATTGTGATTATTGATTGGCCGTTATTGAAGTCGGCTATTATTTTTTCTTTTAAATACACTGAATAATTATATCGCGCCATTTGTTAGAGAATTTACAAGTCACGTCCAGGTCAAGTTTGAAGGCACGGAAACGACGGAAAACTATATGCAAATTTTCGCTAAACATGCTTACTTTGATATTTAAACAAATAATGACATCTTTTGGAAGTAGATTTTTCTTATTGTAAGTAATGAAGAATATTCAAGATTACGTGCATTGTCGCTGCCTCCTGGGTCATTCTAGTAGAGATAACTATATATATATATATATATATATATATATATATATATATATATAATATATATATATATATATATATATATATATATATATATATATATATATATATATATATATATATATATATATATATATATATATATATATATATATATATATATACATATATATATATATATATATATATATATATATATATATATATATATATATATATATATATATATATATATATATATTTTTTTTTTTTTTTTTTTTTTGGGACTAAATTGGATCCAAGTGGGCTGGCTGCCCGTTAAACCTAACCTAACCTGGGTTGCAAAACAACCACAGATACCTACTTACATCAGCTTATTATTTCTAGCTTTTTTTAATATGAACAATGCACTACACATTTCAGAAAAAATCCATTCTAGGAGTAAATTCCCTTATTCAACTACGTGGCAACGCTTTTTTATATTTCTCTCTAAAAATAAACTTCAAAAATCCTTATTACAAATAATTAAAAGAGAATGAACTACCTTGTATTTTTTATATCATGGTAGCTCCTATAAAATATCGACATATAGACAATTAGGAAACATAAAAAACAAGAATTTTTTTATAAGTGCCAGTTTACAACATCAAGTTTGACTCGTCAAGTCTTGAGTTTTTGGGAAAACGGGGAGAAGAGAGTGGAAAAAGGTGCAGACTTGACGGTACCGTCAAGTTTAAAATGGAATACCAGAAAATATGAAAACTTTAAGGCAAAAAAACTTAAACTTGACGATACAAAACTTTTGTGTGTGAACGTGAATGCAAGTTCAAAAGAAAATTGAAGCAGAATTGATCAAGAAAACCTGATATGTGTAAATTGGGACTAAAATATAAACATTTAGTATTTGGTTTTTATTCGACCTCTATTTCTTAATTAAGTAGTATTTCGTTGAGTTTAAGGTCCTTTTTAGCTTATTTATTTCAATATCTCTGCCTGATATTGAAATAAATAAGCTAAAAAGGACCTTAAACTCAACGAAATACTACTTAATTAAAATATAAACAGTAAACGGTTTTTAGCAAGGCAGCTTTACCAGGGTAGTGGTATAAGCACAGCTGTCTTTCGTTTCCTATGCGTAATTTTTTTTTTATCTGGGACCAGTACTCAAAATTTTGTATTTAAAGGACGTGTGCGAAACGGTAGCAAATTACTATGGAGAAAAATAAAAGAAATTGAATGTTTTTGCTGTGTGAAAATATATTATATTGGACAACATAAAATTTTGAGAAAACAAAAAGAAATTTTAACAAAATAACAGCCTGTTCGACGATATCAAATGAAAATGTATGCAAAAGAAAGCTAGTCACTCACATTCGAATAAATTTAGGTTTGTCTATGTCACTATTGTTCGTTCGCATGCACTTACATATGTATTTTAATTGAATTTTGACACATCGTTCGCATAGAAAAAAGTTAGAAAAAGCCCAAATCAATTTTCTTTCGCCTAGAGTGCGAATGAACTTATCCTTTCGACATCGGCGAACTGGCTGTAAATAAAAGTGAATAAATTAAGAAATAGTTATGCTTTTAATCATAAAATTTTCAATTATAATTTATTTCAATCAAATTCCTACATATCAAATATTTCTATCTTAGGACGTGTGTGAAACGCAAGTAAAATTCTGACATTTCTGAGGTGAATAAAATTTTACTAGCTCTAGGGGCTAATATAAATTTTGACAATAAAATAGAAATATTTGAAATTTACATAGTGTCTACAACTGATATTAACTCTGATATAATATGAGAGAGAACGTCAGCAAATTAACGAGAAAAAACAAATTATATATTCTCTCATATCTAGCATGGCGCCAATTATTTTTGCAAATATCATAATATTTCACAATTTTTAAGCAACCATGCAGTAAACATTGTTGAATGTTGTATTTTTCTTAAACAAATTTATATACTCCAACAACATAAAGAACAGAAAGCGTTTTTTTATAAATATTTTAATGATTTTATTGAACTTTTTTCGGGAATTCTTCAAAAATTGAATATTATTTTTTGGCAGTTCATATCATGATATGGTTTTCTAAATATATATTATCAAAACAATATTGTGATATCTGATATAATATTGCAATAATACTAATTTTGAAGGCTACATGTGATATAATTCTCTCTGCTATCAAATTTGACGTTTGCTGATAGAAAAATATTTGATATTATATCACGTATAGACTCTATGTTACTTAATGTTTACACACGCAAGTGCAAGTGCAAAAAACCCAATACATTACCATTTTTTTACTAATACATACACACACCTGCAAGTAGTAGCCTCACTTGCAACTGATTTTGGTTGGCAGTGATTTTTTCACTTGCATGCAAGCAGAAACAAACAGTGTTGCCCATAGATATTTCATTTTGACTTTAATAGGCATTTTTCAAGGAAAAATTTTTAAAATTTTAATATTTTTAGTTATATGCCGAAAACATAATATAAAAACACAAAAATAAATAAACATCTATAACTTATTTTTTCTTTGGATTACAAATTTCTTATTTATGTTGTGAAAAATTTATGTACTTAATATAATTCCCCTGTAATATTGCTAGGCTAAAACTTTGGCAGCACAGACATCAAAAGCGCATGTAGTACAAAGGCGTACAACGTTTGTCTTCGACGACATTTTGAAAATGAACTTGCACTTGCGTGTGTAAACAATCGTGCAAATTGCAAGTGTTTTTATTATTTTTTTCGATGTATTGGTTGTTAATATGTACACGCTACTTGTAACAAGTTACTTGCACGTGTAAACTTAGTGTTAGGAATTTGATTAAAATAAATTATAATTAAACATTTTATAATTAAAAGTGTAAAAATCAAATAATACTAAAATTAAAAATTGCTCTATTATAATTATTTCTTAATTTATTCATTTTTGTTTATTTATTTATTTTTTTTTTTTTTTTTTTTTTGATTGATCATTCGGAGTCTAGCTTCGATAGTGAACGGACGTGTTTGTTTTTGATCGGAGTGTATAAAATTAAACCGGAATAAGTAATAACGGGAATAATTGAAAAAGAGTGATTTTATATTAAAAAAAACTTTGTGACACTTACCGTTATATATATTAAAGTGAAAATAAAAAAAAAATTAACAAAAACTGCATGAGTGTACCTATTAGATGTAATTCTGAGAAAGAGCTCAGCTCCACTAGCAAATGAACTTGCACTTGAGTGTGTAAACAATCGTGCAAATTGCAAGTGTTTTTATTATTTTTTTCGATGTATTGGTTGTTAATATGTACACACAACTTGTAACAAGTTACTTGTATGTCTAAACGCAGTGTAACATACAGCCAGAGGTGTTAAGAATAAGTTAAGGCCGTGTCAGATAAAACTTTGTCGCTTTGCGTGAAGTTTAAAACTTTAACAGAAAAGCGTAAAGCAAAAAGTGTATGTCACAATAAGAACTTTGGCAACGCTCACGATTTGTTTATTTATCTAAAAAAATTGTTGTTAATTTTTATATTTAATAATTTCTTATGATAATAGAAGTTAGAAATATTATTGGACGAACTACTGAAATTGGTTCTAACTGTTTTCTTGGTACATAAAGCTTTGGAGCTATTAGAAAAAACTTCAACGCGTAAAAAGATGAGAGTTGCCGAACTTTTCGCTTCACGTTGCGTTAAAAGTGCTTTATGTGACATGTTTCATATAAGTATATATATTTTATCTTAGATGTCAAAGCGAATTTGCAACGCAAAGCGAAGCAAAAGTTTTATCTGACACGGCCTTTAGTGAATCACATAAGCGTTAGTGCAAACCACAATAGCTCGCGTTAAGTTATGCTCTTTTAAAATCGTTAAAAGTTAGTGAATTGCACTACTGGGGGCTAATATAAATTTTGACAATAAAATAGAAATATTTGAAACATGGTGCAATTAACCAGGTGGCATCACTAGCGTAGGTGATAATTTTTTGTTTCATAAAATTGTGGGTGTCAAAAATTGCGGGTGAAAAATAAAAATATTTTAAACAGTTTGAAAAGGGGCAAGAAACCCAATAAAAAAGTTTTCAAACCTATTTTAATTGCTTAAAATGTGTTCAAAACAATTTATAAAAAAAAAATTATATTAATTTTCTTTGTTCGTTTTTTTATATAAACGTTTCTTTCTTCATTTTCTTGTTTTGTAAACATGTTTTTGACAGCGTCCGGAATTTTTACACAAACAAAATAATATGTATGTAATACAACAACTCTTATGCTAACACCTAATAATTGCACCATGATTTGAAATTTAGGAATTTGATTAAAATAAATTATAATTAAAAATTTTATAATTAAAAGTGTAAAAATCAAATAATACTAAAATGAAAAATTGCTCTATTATAATTATTTCTTAATTTATTCATTTTTATTTTTTTTTTTATCATTCGGAGTCTAGCTTCGATAGTGAACGGACGTGTTTGTTTTGATCGGAGTGTATAAAATTAAACCGGAATAAGTAATAACGAGAATAATTGAAAAAGAGTGATTTTATATTAAAAAAAAACTTTGTGACATTTACCGTTATATATTTTAAAGTGAAAATAAAAAATTTAATAAAAACTGCATGAGTGTACCTATCAGATGTAATTCTGACAAATAGCTCAGCTCCACTAGAAAAAGTCCTTGGATTTCTGAGGAGGAATCTTTGAAAAAATCATTGGACAATCTGATGTCGCTAAGAAAAAGAAGTCGCACGTGCTCGTGTTCGCCACATAGTTGTTACAACAAACGATAAACCATATACCAGTTCAGTTATTGCAGATAAGCCGAAAACACAAGTAGGCATGGATAGGTATGTAACCGTGGTTAAACGGCAGCGAAGCCCCAAATCCGCTCAAGTGTCATCTCAGTCCAAAATACCCAAAGATGATAAGACTACCACGACAATGGATAGTAATGGGTTTGCTATCCTTCAGACTGATGAGCCAGCAATAGTTTGAAACTGAACCTACGCTTATACCACAAAATAAACAATAGCGAAGAATGATCAAATAAAATGTGCGAAAGGAAAATACGAAAACGCAGTACAGAGTACCGATTCTCCGATTTTTCTTTCGCATCGCAATAGAGAATAACCCCCCTGGTAAAACAACTTATTTCGGCAATCAGAAAAGACACTTTTAATGTAACATCGGTTAAGCACGGCATCAATGAAACAAAAAAAATTTGACCTTTTGTAGATACGAATGATTACCGGATTAAAAGACAATGGCTTTAAAACTAAAAATGTGGTTAATATTAGAAACCGTGAAAAAATTCCTCAACCTATGTTTAGGGTTGAATTGGAACCTAGAGATGTTGTCTTGATAAAGAATGAAGTGCATCCAACTTATAACCTTAAATATCTTTTGCATCGTAAAGTTACCGTTGAGGAGCCTCATAAGCGTTTAGGGCCCGTTCAATGCCTAAACTGCCAAGAATTTGGCCATACTAAGGCCTATTGTAAGTTACCCGCAGTTTGCGTTGTGTGTGGAGAACTTCATGGTACATCACAGTGCAAAAAACCTAAGACTGGCTCGAGGGTTAAAAAATGCAGTAACTGTGGAAGTAACCATACTGTAAACTACAGGGGTGCCCTGTCTATACTCACTTTAAGAGTTCAATGACAAATAGGCCATCAATTTTAGATATGCCACCCCAAACAAACACCATCTACAAGCAATTTTCCCCAGGTACGCCAGTCAACCAGCCATATAAACGTGCAAACACCCAAACAAATTTCTTATGCGAATGTGGTAAAATCCGATAAACCAAACTTGAATCAGGAGCCCAAGCCTCAAAACTCCGACCAAAATTTTACCAATCTTGAGGCAATTCTGCAGACTCTTGTTCAATCTATAAATACATTTACGGTTTCCATGACGAACATGATGCTGAAAATGCAACCCACTATTTTGCAGGCAATTTTAAAAAAATCAGTTGGTTAAAATGTGTTTCTGGAACGCAAACGGCATCCGCCAACACAAAAATGAAATTGAGCACTTCCTTATGGAAAAGTAAATCGACATAATGTGGAATGCTGAAGCCCATTTGACAGCTAATAGCGCATTTACACCAACTCAAAATCTAGTAGATTTGAGTTGAAAACTACAACGAAATCTATATCGTTTACACCACCGTTTTTTGACATCTAGCAAGATTTCATTTGCTCAAAAATAATTTATGCATGCGGGTTTGACAATACAATATTATCAGAGACTGAATACACCAGCATTAAAGTGTATATTTTTTGTACCTAGAGACTGCATACACCACATTATAGTGCAATTTTTGTTGCAGCGTAGTATTTTAAAGTACTTTTTGCAAGAAATCACAGTTGCATCGCTTAGTACTGAGTAGATTTCAGGAGATTTCGTCGAAATCTACTCATAAAGTAGATTTCATTTTGTATGGGAAATCTTCTCAAAATCTACTAGATTTGGCTTGAAATCTCGAATGAGCAGATTTCGCTTTGGTGTAAATAGGCTATAATAGCTATTTCAAAATTAATGGCTGCGCTCTATATGATACTAAAGATCCTCGTGGAAGATCTTGCGGGGGCTCGGCAATTTTGATAAAAACTACAATTAAGCACTATTTGCTAAAGCCCAGTTCAGACTATTATACTTTCTATTAATACTTGTCAAAAATTTAAATAATACGTGCAAGTCTGATAGTCTGAATGTAATCCGTCATACATACGAAAAATAATACGATAAAAATTTGACATCCCATACGACTTTTTAGTTTTTTGAAACTTTTCAAAGCGATAATACTTTTCATTGGATCAGGATTATGTTTTGTAGGAAACCAGCTAATTAAAAATTGAGTAGTTTTGTCGTTATAAAAAAGCTCGAAATTTGGAATTTAGCTGTCATTTATAAATGTATTTTGCTCATGCTATATTTCGAACATAAAATATGTTTGTGCTATTGAATTTGGATGTGCTATACATAATTATTATTTTAATTGTTGAAGAATTTCACGCGCCGGCACGTCTATCGCCTACGACGAACAGCGCACCTGCCGCCGTGAAAAGTTTTATGATGGCACATCTATGTTGGTTTATATCAAGTGTGATGGTGTGAATGCAAAATCTTATTTACGTTAGACTTTTTGACAGTCGCAGGAAATGTGTTTAGACTTTTATCTCACAAAATCTAATGAAAGTATTTATACTTGTATAATAGTCTGATTGGGCCTTAAATGAGACATGTGAGGAGTATCTCCAAGCAACAAACATATGTATTGAACATTTTCATGATAAAATTGTTATTTCCTCAATTTATTCCCCACCCCGATTTTCAGTAACGGAAAGCCAATATTCGCATTTTTTCAAATCACTTGGGCCTCGATTTTTAGCGGCTGGCGACTATAACGCTAAACATACTTTTTGGGAATCACGTCTAATTACCTCGAAAGGCCGAGTGCTTTTTGACACCGTTTCCAAAATAGGCTTAGATGTGGTTTCAAGCGGACACCCCACTTACTGGAGGCTTATTCTGAATTGCGATGCGAAAGTCATTGGGATGCGAAAGATATTTGGTATTCTGTAAGTTTTTCGCATTCGCAATTAATTTCAAAATGTGGCAATACTCTTCCAAAGAAAACAAATAAATGTCAAATTTATTTCTCATTCGATAAGTTTTACGAGTAAAAATTTTTGTTTATAAAAAATAAAAAAAGTTTAATTTAAAAAAAAAGTGTTATTTTCAAAAATGGAGCATTACATTAGCTTGGAGCGCGTGGCAGCGAAATCAAGTACGATTCCACCCATTATCAAATTAGCAGCTGCTTTAAAATTTCTGGGTCAAGGTGGCTACCAACACCATCCTGCAGCATCTCTTATTGCTTGCATTTAGTTCTTCGGCTAATGTATCCCACAAAACACTGTCGAGCATTTGGTGTTTTCAAGTGGCCTTTCGCCAAATGACGTATGTTTTTTTATGAATTCCACCATTACTACGAATTGTCGCGTCTTAGTAGTCTCCTTGTTAGTTTCCCTAAGTGAAATATTATTAAAAGCAATTAATCTATTAGCTACCGCAATGAATTTTTATTTCATTTAATTATCGTCATTTTAACAAATAAAATAGATGAATGAACAAACAGTAATATAATACTTACATTTTCGTGCTTTGCTAATGCTGTTTTGCTATCGAATGAATTTTGTGAGTTTGACATTTATTTTCGCAATTAAGAATGCCGAATTGCCACCTTTTCGCATTTTAAATGCAAATAAAAAAGTACTATGCGAATATCGCAATAGAGAATAGCAACTCTTCGCATATAAGTATGTATTTTCAAGTAGCATTACCATTCGCATCGCAATTCAGAATAAGCCTCCTGGCCGTCAGACCGACGAAAGATCCCAGATGTTATAGATTTTGGAATTTTCCTTTAGAGTGGATGCAAGTGGAGCCTTCGTTTCGTTCCCACAAGAGATTGGCTCACCTTTGACTGTCAATAGAGTTAATTTGTTAAAATACAAAAAATGTTTGAGTACACATTGTACTGAAAATGTCGCCTTGAGAACGCCTGAGGATATTGATATGTCAATTAACGATTTTTCTGAAAACCTCAAACTGACCGTACAGCATGCAACCACTAGTCATATAAGATCCAGAAATGAAAACAATAGAACTTATTCGTCTAAAATTGAGCAGCTTTTGTCAGGAAAAAGAAGAGTCAGAAGAGAGTGGCAACTTCGCAGATCTCCCCAGCTTAAAACTAGGCTACGGGAATGCATAACTCAGCTAAGAAATCTGCTTGAAGTCCATAGAATGGCTTTCCTTAAAACATATTTGGAAAGCCTTGATGGTACCCCTCAATCTGATTATTCCTTGTGGAAAGCGACAAAAGGTTTAAAAAGACCCGTAATAGGTAAGCCACCTTTGCGATCTTCAACTCGACAGGGCAAGAAGCGATTCTGAAAAGGGGATGTTGTGTGTCGTTCATTTGACGTTTTTATTACAAATGGTTCAGCGAATAATACAGCGAAATTGCCGTCATATGCTGCTAGACCGCCTGTGCCTTTTAGACTTAGGGCGCTAAATAAATAACACACGTCTTTTCTTTTCGGTAGTCTTTTTAATAATAATCCATTTTCCTTAAAAATAACGCTTAATAAGTATAGTTAATATTAAAAAAAATGAGATAAATATATCCACAATATAATAGGTGCATATATATGTATGTATAAGAAGAATATGTGTAAACCACACATATGCAACATGATGCCACAACACAAAGGCAAAACATGTCGAGTAAATAAGAGAACTATAAATACGTATATCAGTTAGGAAAGGATAAGGGTAGCCAGCCAGTTACCTACACATAAATCCGCAATTGAGTGCCGTTACCAAGCAATATGGGTACATATTAGTAGCTTTCCAGAAGCTTGTGTGTATTTGCAGGCAAGTTTAACTTTATTTTGTGCATCAAGCCCTCGTGCCACACTTAATCAAAAGCTTGAGAAATGTCAATGAATAGAGCTGAGCAATACTTGTTCTGCTCAAAGGTCTGTCTTATGACATTGACTAGTCTGTGCGTTTGTTCTATGGTGCTGTGTTTAACCCGAAAGCCAAATTGATGATCAGGGATGCATCCCACATTGTTCAACATTGGACTCAACTTTGCTATTAACAATTTTTCGAACAGTTTTGAAATTGTTGGCAGTAGACATATGAATCCTTCCCTGGTTTAGGTATCATAGTAATCATAGACCCCTTCCACTCTGCAGGATAATACTCGAGACGTAAAATAGCGTTAAAAATAAAAAGAGGTAGCTGCTCAAGCATTTTACCAGTAATTTTATCAATACCTGGAGCTTTCCTGGGGTTTGTTACGAATAACATTTTCAACATCTTGAAAACTAAGTCTCAAAGACATAGGCGGTCTAACAGCGTATGACGGTAGTTCAGCTGAATTATTCGCTGTATCATATTTCTCAAATGATCGACATACAACATTCCCTTTTCAGAATCGCTTCTTGCCCAATCTCCAGTTGAAGTTCGCAAAGGTGGCTTACTTATTACGGGTCTTTTCAGACCTTTTGTCGCTTTCCATAGAGAATAGTCGGATTGAGAGGTACCATCAAGACCTTCCAGGTAATTTTTAAGGGAATCCATTCTTTGGATTTCAAGCAGATTTCTTAACTGGGTTATGCACTCCCGTAGCCTGCTTTTAAGCTGGGGAGACCTGCGAAGTTGCCACTCTCTTCTAACTCTTCTTTTTTCTGTTAGAAGTTGTTCAATTTCAAACGAATATGTACTATTCCTCACATTCCTGGATCTTATATGGCTAGTGGTGGCATGTTGTACGGCTAGATTAAGGTGTTCAGAAAATTCGTTAATCGACACATCAATATCCTCAGGCATTCTCAAAGCAATATTTTCCGTGCAATGTGTACTCAAATATTTCTTATATTTTATCCAATTAACTCGAGTGACGGTCAACGCCAAGTCACAAAACGAGGAACCAACCCCCTGGGGGAACGAAATAGAAACTATAGTTGGTGAGTGATCTGATGACAAGTCTAATGAAGGCTCCACTTGCATCCATTCTGAGGGAAAATTTTTTGTAACTCCAAAATCTGTAACGTCTGGGATCTTTCGTTGGTCTGACGGCCAATAAGTGGGGTGTCCACTTGAAATAACACCTAAGCCCATTTTGGAATAGGTGTCAAAAAGCACACGGCCTTTCGCGGTAATTAAAAGTGATCCCCATTATAGTCGCCAGCCGCTAAAATCGAAGACCAAGTGATATGAAAAAATTTGAATATTGGTTTTCTGTTATTGAAAATCGTGGCGGTGAGTAGATCGAGAAAATAACGATTTTTTCATGCAAATATTCAATGCATATATTAGTTGCTTGGAGATACTCCTCACATGTCTCGTTCATTAAAAAGTGCTTAATTTTGGATTTTATTAGAATTGCCGATCCTCCGCAAGATCTTCCGCGGGGATCTTTTGTGTCGTACAATATGTGGCCATTAATTTTGAAAAAACTGTTGGTAGTCAAATGGGTTTCAGCAATCAACATTATATCGATTTGCTTTTCTATAAGGAAGTGCTCAAGTTCATTTTTGTGTTGGCGGATGCCGTTTGCGTTCCAGAAGCATATTTTAAACCAATTCATTTGTTTAAAATTGCCTGCCGCATAATAAAACTTTTTGTCTAGCATTAGCCGGACTTAGGGAAAAATTCACATTTTTTTTTAATTTTAAATCACATTTTTTAATTTTAAATTTAGTATTAAGATTTGAATACTTATTGTTAGTTCATTTTGAAGATTCAATAAATAAAAAAATGATTAAAAAAATTAATTTTTTTATTACTTTTGTAAATTTGTTTTTTTTTTCTTTTTTGTCAAAATTTTATGTTGTCAAATATAATAGTTGTTCACACAGCAAAAACATGAAATTTCCTTACCACAGAAAATTATTTTTCAGCATAGTACTTTGCTACCGTTTCGCACACGTCCTTATTTATAATTTTTTTAACAGTTGCTGAATAAAAATATTCCAGTCACAATAGAACTAGTGACACATTACTTTCTCACTAATCGAGTAACGATGGAATTTTTTGTTTCATAGTTTCCGATGTGAAAACTTCTTACAGAAACGATGTACTGGTATTCCTCTTAAAAGCCTTTCATTTTATACTGTATTACAAATTCACACGGTGTTTAAGAGATGTACATATTTTGTATGTTCTCATATACATATATATAAATGTCATTAATTCCCAGCAGTCCACAACTTATTACAATTTGCAAAGCATCCGATTGTAAGCGATTGTGTCAACAGAAAAAATCAAAATAAACATGTTAAGGACAACAAAAAACTAGCATTCGATTCAGATTATTCTCTTTCTACTCATTATGTTAAATTAAATGTACAGAAGAAACAAAGTAGAAAAGAAATGCTAATAATATAGTTTTGAACTCATCCAATCTTCGCTTACAATGTATACAGTGTTGGATGCATCTCACGGCCTAGGCCATCGCTGTGTAAATGTAAGTAGGAATTGTATACAGACTTCGGATGGGTCACGCTTACATTGTCAATGATCTTAGATCGAAGATGTATGTGACAAAAAGTTCACTGGGTTGTTAAGTGAAGTGCTATTATTATTAAACTTCCGGGCAAGTTTCGTACAAAAGAGAGCATGCATAAGTTACTCTCAAATACAGATAAAATGTACCTAAAGTACGGGAACGCAAAAAGCCAAATTTCTAGCCCAAAAAGAAACATCTGCTGTGCTTTGATGTGGCAAAAAAAAAAATTGTCACTTAGTTTTACGAAAAAATACTGTGACATTTTACACTTTTTAGCTTTCAAGGTCTTTTGTAAATTCCTTTTTATTTAATATTTATATAAAGACACTGTAATGATTTGCATATGAGTTAATTCAAATGAACTTTGTTTTTGATTGCTTAATTACTTGCCCAAACCACCCAAACTAGCCCGAAGAAAAAGTACGGGCTGTTTAGTGCAAGAAGATGAAGCATACTATTCTCTCAAAAGCGTTCTAATTTGCCCAATTTTAAAGTTACGGAAACGCTTTTCGTGCAAATTGGGATCCCGCGGGATCTCAAAGTAGAGTAAAGAAACACACCTATTATTGCAAGTAAAAATTTAAAAACTTGCAAGAATTTTGCTGTCTCTCAATTTTGTACGCTCTCTCGTTACAAATTTTTTGGGTTTAATGAACACTTTCTACAATTGTTACAAATTTGTAAAAATTTTTAGTAAATAAAACTAATATCTATATTAAATAATATCTATATTAATGATAAATAGTTGAACTTGTTGAAGATTTCTAATATTATATGATCAACAGTTTTTTTTTTTTTGAGGTATTTCGTTGTTAACCATGCAGCAACTTCATATGCGAAGGCATAAGTCGGTACAGTTAGTCACAGCGCCGTAAAAAATTACTGTTAATACCATCGTGGGCATAAGGTCTACGTTATTCTGTCCATGCTGTGCATCCTATACTTAGCAAATTTATTTACAACTATATAGTTACAAATACAATACAGTATTATATGATGGTTTTTGTCTGGCTCAAGTTCAAACCTGGCTTTCGCCAAGTATTATTTTTATTTTTAATTATTACAATAATTACTGCGGTCAATAACTCTTGATCAAAGAAGACAGTAAAAAATTTAATTTAAAATTGAAAGCACTATGCTGGGCGACAACTAGCTGTTTCGCAATCGCTACACTGCTTATCAGCACCGATGTATTTTAATACGGCCACTTAACCAGCACAGCCTACGAGCTCTTATTTACTTTTTCGTCTATATTTGTCTCATATTATTCCCATATTATAATCCCGGTTGTTTGTACTACATTCAAAACATAATGCATAAAAAACAAACATACATGATATAAAGGACGCAAAATTCCAAGTAAATCAACCACAAATGTGTTTATTGTTGTAACCGCGTTCTTAATTTTGTTTTGTTGCTGCGTTCGTATTGTTTAACAAGCGTGTATGTATATACGTAAGAATTATATTTGTACATTTGATTCTGGAATTATGAATAATTAGAAAGTTCATGATGACTATAGAAGGTAATAAAGTATAAATAGCAGGCAGATCTTCGGCAGAGCTTAATTTCAAACTTTGTGAAAGGCAGTCATAAGTCAAAATAGTAAGCAAGTCTACGGCCTTATGTATAATAAAAAACCTTGTGCTAACTAACTAGCTGCTATCTTTCCCTTATGGGAATTTACACACAAAAAACTTAGCAGCTAGTTAGTTAGCATATTTTGATTATATATAGGACCGCTAGTGTTTTAATACCCAGTGGTATTAAGTGTAAATAAAGTTCTGAAATATTTAAGTACTGTGTAACGAACTTACAGAATCCACAAAAGCGTTTTAAAGGCAAAAACGTAACAAACGTAAAATTATATTTGACGTGCTTAAGGTGGAGCCACTCAAGAAAGAGTTGCGTAAGTTACATTTGCCTAAAGTTGATAATAAAGCAGAATTGCAAAGAGGCTTATCGAGGGGTTTAAGCAAATTGCTGTCGACATCAACACATAGGAGTTTGAAGAAAAAGAACTGGAAATGAATACACAGCCAGCAACATGGGCTTAAGTTCAGCGTTTGCCGCTTTCGAGGAAGGGGGAAGGAAGCTTTAGAAGTATGCGGGAAAAGATGGAAGAACTCTCCAAAAGGATGCAGATGGAAGAAAATTCTGCAACAACAAATGAAAAGTTGATGGAGCTCCAAAGCTTGGAAGGTACAGCGAATAGTCTACAGCTGCAAGAGGCACCGGTACGAGCAATCCCAGATGCTGAAAACAGAATAAAAGCGTCATCTTTTGATGGTAGTGTTCCATTCAATGTCTAAGTTTCAGTTCGACCCAGTGGCAAACCAAAATAGCTGGCGCAATGACAAGAAAGTAATCGAGCTAATTCTGGCACTGTAGGGCTCTGCTGCAGAGGTCCTAGAATCTACGTCAGATTCGTGCAGTGGCAAATAGATGATGTTAGCCCTGGAACGCAATATGAGAAGTCAAAAAGCTAATGTGACATTGCAAGCATATGCAATGGAAATACAGCGCTTAGTGCAGCCTACCTATCCCGGCTAAAATCGAATTACCTATCCGGGCCCAAAATTCCATTTGGGAAACCGTATTTCAACAGAGGCACTGGTAATTTGTGAGTCGGTAGATGTAGGGAAACTGTAGTCAGCTGGCGTTCTTTATTTAATTAAATTTTTATTGCACTTTTAATTAAAATACTTGCATTTAACTTGTACAGCCTAATACCGTATAAATTTTAAACTTTCTTAAGCCCACAGATCGAAAACTGTGCGCTTCCGCAACGTGTTAACAGGCTACACATGGAACGCGTCAGAAGTAAAACGAAAATCTGCAACACGTTAATACATAAGAATTTGGGTCTGTGATCTTAAACAGCAATTAAAATCGAAGTAATCATGTTTCCAGTTATTTTTAAAACGAATCAATTTAGTTTTTTGTAAATTATTTTCTTTTGAGTAGTTACTTATGTATATTTCTTATCTACTTTTAAGTGACTAACATCAACTTGAACTAAGAAATATACTAGGCTAGTTTTGATATTTTTTTCTTATCTGCCTTCTGTTCATTTTCCTCCCTTTACTATAGGGATTTTTTTCAATTTTTTTTGTTTTTCTTAAATGCTTTGGTAAACTTCTTAGTGTGTTAAATTTATCTTTTTTAGCTTTTTTCTTGTTAACGTTTTTATCTATGCGTTCTTTCATTTTAAATGCTTTACTTTTTTTAAGCTTCTTCAGAGTTTTGATTTTCTTAAAGTGGTCCAGCTCTTTTTTGGACTTAACATCTTCCACATTTATGTGCGTGCTTGTTTTTTTCGCATTTTCCGAATCTTCAACATGATTATCGCCCGATTTTCGCTTTCTTATTGTGTTCACATCAAAGTCCATACCAGGAATACAATCAGCATTGTTTTCCACATCTGATTTATCCGAGATTTCTTCGCCTTCGCTATCTTCTGAATCTTGCGGAAAGTTTTCACCTAACAAGTTTCGCTGAGCTGCTAGTTCAGTTGTGGTCAACTCCACTATCTTAACTTTTACGTCGTCGTCTTCGTACTCATCTTCGTTTGTTTTGTCTGCATCAGTAAGTTCCTTAAGTGGTTCAAATGATTTTTTCATATATTTAACGCCATCCTTAACTTCCTGACGTATGCGCTTGCGTTCTTCTTTAAGTTTACGTTCAAGCTCTTCTTTGGCACGTTTTCGTCTTTCATTCTTCCTTTTCTGAAAACCTGTAAGAAATTCCCTAACAAATACATACGATTACAATTGCCAAAAAAATTCATTGCGCACAATATTACCAACCTTCTTTTCTTCGCATCGAACACGATTTCCAGCTTTTGTTTGGGTACTTTTCTCCTGGTCATATTGATAGTTATTGATTTACTTTGTGGTTATTGTTACTTGAATTACTGCCAAAAAGTGGAAATTGCTGCACATGTACCACAAAGTACAACAAATATTATTTTGGAAACAAAATATGCTTAGGGCTGCCAGAAGCAAATATAAAATTCCACCTACACTTTCATCAGCGTTGTAAACTATGAAATTTCAAAACGCACCAAATTGGGGAAAAAGGCGTTTTTTAACTAAAACGTACCAAGTTTAGGATTATACTTGTAAACGTATAAATAGGTTTTTATTTTAGATAATTAAAAAAATTTTTCATTTCTTTCTTTTTATAAAAAATATTAAAAATATATATACTATGAATAATGTTAATGTTACTACTGTTTTTTAAAAAAACAATTTTTCTCTAAGTATAATTTGTTTTTTGTTACATCAATTAGTTTTCAACTTTATAAAAATTTGTAAACAAAAAATTTAGGATTTTTCCTGAAGAAGACACACAAGGGAGTGTCGAAATATCGGAAAATTAATGAACGAATAATTTTGAAAAAAGTGACCTCAAGCTCAAATAAACAATAATTATATTATACTTTTAATTTTGAAAAACCCTTTTTGTATTATGAAAATATATTTTACCAATAAAAAATTATAAATAGCTTGTTTTCTATGTTTCACAGCTTATATTTTTATATTTTGGTTTTATTAAGACAATGGTATATTTACAATAATTATAACGACATTATTTAATTATACTCGCTGTCGACAGAAAAAAACAACAGGTATTTTGTTTGTGTAAAAATGCGAGTTCACACTTCAGCTGTCAAAAGTAGTTGATAAATAATGTGCGCAAAAATTTAAATAGCGCCGAATAAGGTAAACAAAACTTGACAGAGGAAGTGCCGCCATATTAAACGAATTCGCCTGAATTCGCCGATACATCCACCGCCTTGCTACCTTGGAATATACCAGGGCGACTTTATATGAATTCGCCTTGGAATATACCAAGGCGAATTCATTACCAGGTGAACTTAACAGCACAGGTGATTATTTTTTGCTGCTCGCGTTTTTTCCAATGAGACTATCAAATTTTGTTTCTTTTGTTTACAAACTTTTTCGCGCCATTTTAATCCGAAGGTTTTTTTTGCATGATTTAGTGCAATTTCAAGAAATTTGTGTGAATTTAAAAGTGAAAAACTAATATAATCTGTGATTTTAATTACAAACAATTATAAAAGCTTATATTTAACGTTTATATAAAATTTTTTCTCTGCTGAGCAATCTTAGGCGAATTTAGATTATGACATTCACGATATGTTTACAATAACAAAATACATAGTACTGAATTCGCCTTTCCGCTTGCACTCACCTGTATAAAGTCGCCTTGGAATATACGAACAGTTGTCAATATTTTGTTTGAAAAAGCAAGGAAGTCTGTTTCTTTGACAAATTTACGCAAACGAAACGAAAGACAGCTGTGCTTATACCACTACCGTATAAAGCTGGAAATTAAATTTAATCGTGTGTTGACATCATTTTTCCCTTTTTGTACAGATTTATTTGTTTATTTCCAAATGTAGGGAAAAAAGGACAGATTTTGTATGATTAGGCTAATTGTAGGGAATTTTTAAATTATCACGAACGGCTAACATTATTAATTATTATTATACTATTATAATTTTTCTGACTATGACTAACATTGTTATTTATTATTATACTATTATAATTTTTTTGACTATCACCCAATTTTCACGACGACTTTTAAATGCATGTTTGTTTTTTATTTTATTTTAAAGCTGCTACCAAAATCATGTTACATTTTCATCATGATTTTTTAAGGCATGTCTTTTTTTCAATTGTAGTTGCAAAATAATATCGTTTGTGTCTTTTCATCCTTTAGTTAGTATCGATGTAGTCATTTTGATGAACGAATGTAAATGAAAAATAATAACAAGATTACAAATGATAACAAAAAGGAATTAGGAAAAACACACGAAAAACAGATTTAGTGTCTTTTTATCTACCCCTCTTTCATTTCTATCAAATTTGCCAACAAACATGATAGACATGACTTAAAGACGTTTGAAAAAATCATCGTGAAAATTGGGTGTATGAGGAAAAATCGTATTTCGCTATTACACCAAAATTATTAAAATCGTATTAAGACTCATGAGAAGATTTTTTCTATAACTACTAACGAACGTACAAAAAGGAGTAAAAAACTAAACCTTGAAGTTTAAAAAAAACATATGCATTCTAAGATCTCATTTTCAAGCGATTTAATTAATTGCATACATTTTATATGTACAACTTTAATCATAAAGATCTATTAACTAAGTGTATTGGATATCAAACAATTGCTTTTTATTCGCCATATTAGCTTCTAACATACCATACCAATAAAAAATTATAAACAGCTTGTTTTCTATGTTTCCCAGCCATCTATATGTCGACATTTCATATGAGCTACCCTAATCATCAGTAGACTTTGGAATTTTTTTAAAGGTTCAATTGTTTGAAGGGTGTAAAGAAATGTTAGAGACGTGTATGAATAAAAAAGCTTATTTTACGTATTTTGACGGTTATTATTAGAGCATTTTTATTTTTAAATGATCAATAATTTACTTAGATTTTCAAAGTCTACTGATGATTAGGGGGGCTCCTATAAAATGTCGATATATAGATAGGTGGGAAACATAGAAAATAAGCTGTAGTGGAATAAACGGGATGTTACATGTAATTATGCGATAAGTGGCATATTGGTAAGACTAGTTTCTGCTGTGGTTTTTCCAACTTCTACGAAGTTCCAGTTATCTTAACATTGTGATATTCCTACTTATTCCATCACAAAATTTATATACCTGTTCAAGGCGAATTCATAACAGGTGCAATTGACAGCGCAGCTGATAACTTTTTTTTTAATTTTAATCTTTTTCAGATGACAATGGAGTAATTAAAACAAATTTAAAAAAAAAAAGTTTAAACAATTTGTTATATTATTATTGTATCTTGAGCGCTGGTCATTTTCACCTTTTCAAGCTCTATCATCTGAGACTTTAAATTTCACGAAATAATTAAAACTTTCACAAAATAATTAAGTTTTTCTTTTATTGTAAATTTTTTTTAAAAGAAATTTGAGAAAAAAAATTTTTGAAACATTTTTTAAGTTTTGTATTGCAACTATCATTCAGAATTCTCCGCAATCTGGCTGGCCTTTTTCTCCTTTCCGAGCTCTATGATCCGAGACTTTAATTTTCACGAAATAGTTAAACGTTTTACGAAATAATTAAAAGTTTATCTTTTCTTGTAAACTTTTTTTTGTTATATATTTTTTTGAATTCCTTTTTGTGTTTATATTTATCCCTTGACGTTTGAAAAAAAACTATTTTTTGTAGTGTTGTATTTATTGCTCCTGCATATACCTGATATGAATTCGCCTTGTACCTGCTTGAATTAGAATGTAGACCAAGTCACTCAAAAGTATGTATTTATATAACTAAGCACGTACATACACTTTTAATCATTTAAGTTATATATATGAACTAATTTACTTTTTAGTTTGAATTTACAATAAATAAAAAATCGTAGTAAAACAATTTATTTGCGCTAAATTTAAATGAAAAACTGCGCACAAGGCAAATTCATTATTAGGTGGATGCATCGGCGAATTCAGGCGAATTCGTTTAATATGGCGGCACTTTCTCTGTCAAGTTTTGTTTACCTCTTCGGCGCCATTTAAATTGTTGTACCATGATACAAAAAAACAAGGTAGCCGCTTCGCTACAACAATACAACAATAAAAAAAACAACAGGTATTTTGTTTGTGTAAAAAGGCGAATTCACACTTACGCTGTCAAAAGTAGTTGATAAAGACATGTACAAAAATTTAAATGGCGCCGAAAAAGGTAAACAAAACTTGACTGCGAAGGTGCCGCCATATTAACCGAATTCGCCTGAATTCGCCGATGCATCCACCTAATAATGAATTCGCCTTGTTGTTGTACATGTTCCTTATCAACTACTTTTGACAGCTTAAGTGTGAATTCGCCTTTTTACACAAACAAAATACCTGTTGTTTTTTTTATTGTTGTAGTGAAGCGCAAGGCGAATTAATTATTAGGTGGATGCATCGGCGAATTCGGTTAATATGGCGGCACTTTCGTTGTCAAGTTTTGTTTACCTTTTTCGGTGCCATTTAAATTTTTTACATGTTCTTTATCAAATACTTTTGACAGCTTAAGTGTGAATTCGCCTTTTACATAAACAAAATACCTGTTGTTTTTTTTATTGTTGTATTGTTGTAGCGAAGCGGTTACCTTGTTTTTTGTATCATGACTGCGCAGGGAAAAATGTAGGAAATTATTTTTTTGATTGTAGGGAAAAATAACGATTTTTATGCGCTACGGTAGGGATTTCACAAAAAATCTCCTGGCAACAGTTTCCAAATAATAATCAATAAACTCAAACAAGTACATTTATTTCCTTTTCATTTTGTTTATTATGCTGAATAGATATAATTTATTTTGATAAAAATGGAAAAGTTGAGGTTGCTCATATTTGATTATCGAATTCAATAATAAACTTCATAACAGATTTACATATATATATGCAGACAATTGATAAACTGTAAATTATAATTTAATTGCATTATTCAAACCCATCTCACCGAGTATTTATAAGCCATTTTTAGCAGCATCTGAGTATATTTCGATTGATCAGATGGAAACACACCAGGTGGAGGAATGACTTCAATGACTGTTTAAAACTTCACAAACTGCAATTCCAAGTTTCGTGGATATCTGAAAGGTTATAACAGTAAACTCGGTAAAGAGTTGGTTACTACTTTAATGTCATACTAACCTTCAAAATGCGTTCTGATTCGATATCGAATGATAATTAGCCACAGTCTTCACTTGTACACCATGGCAGGCATCAACCAACAAAATAACACATCGCAAGCAGCTAATGACCTCGACACTTCATTAGAAAAGTCGAAACAGTTTGTGCCTTCACATCTATACCACGTTCGTTTTTTACCTTGTAAACTGTGTAAAACCTGGCTTTCGGAATTCAGCCATATGGCGCCTGTAAGCTCCAACAAACGGTCAGCTAAAGTACTCTTTCCATGATCGACATGGGCAATAATACTAAAATTTCTTATATGCTCTACGGGTATCTTGCTTAATATCTCATCAGGCTCTTCCTTACTAGAATTTTCATTTATCCTGGAACTAAAGTGATAGAAGAATGTTACGAATATTTATTTGCATGTGTTGATGTTTCGAACTTACTTTAATTTATTATATTTATTGCATTAACACCGTGACAAATTTTGTGGTGGTGTCGTGGAAAGCATAACAATGTTAAGAAATTCGTTGTGATTTCCTTTAGGATAATCCAAAAACTCAACATCAAATCCTAAAAATTTGGCCAGACACAGCAGTTGATCTTTCATATGCAGATTTACACTTTTGGCAGATACAGATACATCAGTTGATCTTTCATATGCAGATTTACACTTTTGGCTGATTTTGTAGTTGTAGTAGATTCTTTAATGGTTGCTGGAGCCAGGATACACTTAATTATTATTAAATATACTTTGACTGGAGCTAAAGAATTACAGAATGAAATGTTTATAGCTGGTTCATTTTTCACATTTTCACCCACTATAGATGCACTAACAAATGTATCACTTTAATGTCTACAGGCATATTTCTTTTAATCTCAATTTCAAAAACTATTGATATAGGAGATTTATTATCATTTTCTAACAATTAAGTTCTTTTAATTTAACTTTTAATTCATAAAATACAACTAACTTTAAAGTACGTGATGTACTTTTGTTTTCCTTTTTTCTTCTTTTTTCTGTCGCTTACTTTTGACATTCCGGTTTAATTGCAAAAACAAAATACACGCAAAATTTTTCGACGTTGTTGTTATCGTAGCGAAGCGGCTACTTTGTTAAATATACTTTGGTTGTACATGTTCTTTATCAACTACTTTTGACAGCTTAAGTGTGAATTCGCCTTTTTACACAAACAAAATACCTGTTGTTTTTTTTTTATTGTTGTATTGTTGTAGTGAAGCGGCTACCTTGTTTTTTGTATCATGACTGCGCAGGGAAAAATGTAGGAAATTATTTTTTTGATTGTAGGGAAAAATAACGATTTTTATGCGCTACGGTAGGGATTTCACAAAAAATCTCCTGGCAACACTGGTTGACATTGTTTCTTGGCGCCATAATATTTTTTGTTATGTTCCATATAATTAACAAAACAGATAAGTGATTGCAAGCAATTTTTACTGAAACCATAAACAAATGGAGGACCAACATGAGATTACAAGAGAACCTATTTCAAAAATGGAGGAGTTGAAAGTTGTGGAAGATGAGGGTATAAAAGAAATTTCATTGGAAGATGATATTTTGGGAACAGAAAGTTTATTGATGTCTGAATCAGATGAAGATGTTGACAATATAAATCTAAAAAACAATAAAAGTCCTCAAAAGAAAATAAGTCCTAAAAGATGCAAGCGGTTATTGGACAGTGATGATGATTTGGAAGCCATACGTCCACAGATTCAGTCTTGCAATGAAGAAACCCTATCGACAAGTAAAAAAAAAATATCTGCTTTAATCGATTCAGATAGTGATGATGATGTAAAATCTTTGAACGAAAATATAAAAAAGGAGATTAACAACTCAAAATCGGATGGTAATTTGCAAAAGATAATGTTAAAGAATGTAAATAAAGTGAAGAAAAAGGGTTCAAAATCTGGGAAAAGATCTAGTTTAAAGGACATAAAAAATGAGAAGTTAACCAAAAGGCCATTTTCTATAGTAGACACAGATTCGTCAGACGGTGTATCTGATGCAGAAATTGGTGTATCTGATTCGGAAGTTCCAGTAGAAGAAACTATATTCGAAGAAAATAATAATGAAAATCCAATGAAAAAAAATACAACAAAAGTAGTGAGGGTAAACTTAAAACTAATTAACTACAAATTTTTCCAAAAATTGAACATTATATCTGTTTAAACAGGCATCTGCTAAGAAGGCTATGGATGAAATGCAAGCCATACAAAGCGAACAACAAAGACTGCACCGAGAGGCGCACGTAAGGTAAAAATTTAATCGTTGCGAATATCAAGAAGCACCTTTAACAATAAATTATTATTATAGACCAAGGCAGCTTTATACAGGTAGTGGCAGAATTACAATAAATACAACACCAACAAAATACATGTTGATGTTTGTTGGTGTTGTATTTATTGTAATTCTGCCACTACCTGTATAAAGCTGCCTTGGTTATAGACTAGAAAAGTCTGTTTATTTTGGGTTACTCTGATAACTTACATTGGTATTTCGGCATTGCCCGCCCGTTGTTCATTTTTGTTTAACTATAAGAACAAACACAAGGGGACCAAAGAAAGGCCCATCGACTTGAACATGACATGAACATTACGTCGGCAGAGCGAAGCTAAAAATTAGTTTATGTTCTTGTATTTGGTGAATACGTATGATTAACCATACAATTTGCGTTATCAAAGTGATCAGTTCGACGTCATTTTGTATAATTTTCTTCGTGATGGCCAACTTCATGGCGAACATCGATGCTCAGCCATATGCTCGAGCATCGATGTCAGAGCATGAAGGAAACATAGACATGAGCAGTCCACATTAGCCATTTGTGATGTTCGACATGATGCTTATGCCAAGTTCATGGCAAATGGAGACCCCCAGTTAGAAAACATGTTTTCCTGCCAAAGAAAAATTTTGTCCTGGGACTACTAATAGTCATTAAAAATTTCGTTTGTATTAGAATTATTGAAAATTATATTTTATGTACTGGGCCTAAATTTCTTAAGAGCATTGAATTTAGGTAAAATATAATGTAATGGAGAGCCGAAAGGACTAAGCGAACTAAAATTTTTTGCACATAATTGAGTGTATCCTCCGTACTGCAAAAAGTACCAATTGACTTATACAAGGAGGGACAAAAGAAGTTATCCGATGTTGTTTGGCTCTCATCTTGTTTTGTTTTTGTAAATAAAAAACTTCGATTCTGTTTTTCGACTATGTTTATTTCAACCTTTAGAATTTTATTGGTCAATTCGAGAAGATGATATCAGCCAAATGGGCGCCGCCACAATCTCGTGGACGACGTGGTCGATTTTTCGACTAAAATTATAATGAGCGATGAGGCTCATTTTCGCTTCAGCTGGTACGTGAACAAGCAAAACGATCGCTTTTGGGGCACCAAAATGCACGAGGAGCCATTACACCCGCACAAAGCGACTGTATAGTTGAGCTGTTCATGCTGGAGGAGTCATTGGGCAATTTTTTTTTTCGAGGATGCTGCTGGTCAGACGACAACAGTAGATGGCAAGCGCAATTGAACCAATTAAGACTGGAGGATATGAGGTTGCAATAGGGCGGACCAACGGCACACGCTGCACGAACCACAACCGATATTCTAAAGGCAGCGTTCCTGGGTCGCCTCATCTCTCGTTTTGACAATTTTCACTGTTCTGCAAGATCGCCCAATTTAACCGTACCAGACTTTTTTGAGGGGTTTTTTGAAGTACGGTGTTTACGTGAACAAGTCTGAAACTCTGGAAGCCGTCAAGGACAATATTCAACACGAGTTCAAAAATCTTTCGCCCGAAGTTCTTGCCGAAGTGATGAAAAATCCAATAAAACGAGCACGTACAGCAATCAATTGTGGCGGCTCCCATTTGGCCGATATGATATCGAACTGACCGGTAAAATTCCAAAGATTCAAATAGTTGTACAGGCATGAAGTCTACAAAGATTCAAATAAATATAATCAAAAACCAGAATCGAAGTTTTTTATTAAAAAAAAAATAATAAAAATAGCCAAACAACATCGGATGACTTTTTTTGGTCCACCTGTTATATCTTGATTTAGCGAAGAATTTTTTTCAAAACTAAATTATTAGTGTTGAATATTTCGAATTTGGGCGACAGTATTTCTCCTGAAATAGTGTTGAAGAAGATAAGACAAATAATAATCAAACATTTAGCTGGGGGACAACAAGCTGTTTCGTAGTCGCTACATTACTCATCAGCACCCATCTTTGGATTTTCACTGAGGTCAGGATGTATCATGAACTGCTGCCGTAACCACTCAGCCACCGCGCCATTGAATTATTCTTTTCCCATATTCATCTCATATTGAATCACACATGCATTTTATTATTTGCTCGTATTGTTTGTACAGCGTTTGCTGTCTCTGAACAAGCGATATTTATATTTTAGTTATTAAGGCACCCACAGACGATGTATTTTTTCATATCTGTCAAAATTTTTCATTTTTACAGACGATTTTTAAAATTTGCTCACAAACAGGTAACAGACATGTAGGCATTTTACATTGTGAAAAATGACATGTACTTTGTTAAAAACATATCGTGTATTATCTACTTTAACATACATATTTTTGCATTTTAATAATTCTCCGTAACCAGATATGTAATTGTAAATATTAATTTATTGAACTTAATTTATTTTGAAAATTTGTTGGTTGAATTTATTAGATTTCCTCAAAAATAGTAAGAAAAACTAAGTACTTTAATGGACTTTTGTATAGCCTATGTACGTCAGGAGGCTTCACTCTACACTTTGCTGAAACAAGTGTTTAAAATCGCACTAGCGTTTCCAGAAATTACTTTTTGCAAACATACAAACTTTTTCTCTTTATATATGTGGTATAGATATCCAGTAAGTAGAATCCCAGCTAGCATGCGAAGTTTGTTAAACGATTGTGTTTGATATACAACTAGGAGCAATAACAATCACATATATGTATAAATTTATTACTTTTTTACACATCTTATACGATCCTCATTCAATATTGGACTGTTTACTAGGCGATGATTAAAAACGTTATTGTTTTTTTATACAACTTGGTTTATTCTTCCTTACTTTATCACCTACTAATATTTATATGAATCAAAAAATATATACAGTTAGGTCCCGTTCCCTAGTCCAGTCTGGTCCCGTTGCCTACAGTTAAGAATGTAAAAACGTTTGAAAATTCTCATTGTTTTATTTATAATTCTCATTATTTATTTTATTTATTTTTCAAACGTTTCAAAGTCTAATGATGATTAGTGCAGCTCCTATCCAATGTGTACATTAGGGTGGGTCAAAAAAATTTTTTTCTTCAAATCAACTTCTAATAGCAAAAAAAAAAAAAAAAAAAACTGTCTTTCTTCGTCAATAACAAACCTGTAAAATATTGCATAATTATTATTAGTGTAACAGCCAGCGCATTGACCTCAAAGTTTAACACATTAGTCCACTCATTACTTGCACTGTAAAGACTATTTTCTGTGTGTTTTCATTGCAGATGTTCTATAGGCAACACAATAATAACTGTGTCCTAAGGGCTTTTAAGTTCTCTAGGACTTAAACACAAATTCACTCTACATTGGTTACGCAGTACCTCTAAAAGTATTGAAAAATTTATTTTTGACCTGCTTTTCTCCTAGGAGATTAAACTTAATAATTTGGTGGCTATTGGTTGCGATGGTACTGTCGTCAACACTGGAAAATTTAGTAGCGTAATTAAACTTGCAAAGATGGGTCTAAAAACTTTTGGAAATTGGTTAAATGTTCTCGATATCTGTTAGCAGAGTATAAACAAATAATAGAACCCGTAATTCAACACAACGCCTATTTTGCCCATTCAGAAAATTTGCTCCTGTCAATGTTGTCGGACGAAAATAAAAAGTGAGAGAGCTCGCAACAAAGAGAATTCTAGAAGCTCGTAACTCTTCATGCACTGGAAAGCAATCATGTGTATTTCAAGTACCGAAAATAGATTTTAATTCGAATAACTATACTGATCTAATAAATTGGCAGCAAACATTGTTTGAACCTCCAGTTCTTCGGAAGGTCACTAATGAAGAGTTAAACATATTTATTAAAACTCTAGATGGAAAAAGCATGCATTTTCTAAAACTACCACGTCATACGCAAACTTTAGAACGCACTGTAAAAATAGTGACAGAAGCATCCATGTCCTTATGTGATAGCAAATCGGGAGAGGGCTTAATACAAACAAAACTTGAATCAAGAAAAATTATGCCCAGATTTTTTTTTTATCTTGGATCAGGGGATAGCCCCTACATATGCAGTGTATTGTACTAAACTAGGAAAATAGACTAGGAGAAGGAGGAAAGGGGGAGTAATGTTTGAACTTAACACACGGAACGACCAAAACAAACATCACAGCATTTAAAATGTTGAAATTAAATTAGTTAAAACTGAACAGTGCCCAGTGTATATACCTTCGACACGGCTCAGACTAACACATTAGAACAACAATGCGCACACCGTAGGGTAATAAAATACATAGGAGGAACATAAAAAGGAAATTAACAATAACAAATAGAGAAAAAACAAAGGGCAGTAAAAAAATAAAAATAAAATAGTTTCGTTTTTTAAGCATTAATAATAAACATAAGTACAGGTATAGAACGGACGACAATGAAAAACACGTGTGTACAGAACGAAACACAAAACACTACACTATTCGAGGGCAAAAGAGATTTATGGTCAAAAAATAATTAAATTACATTTAAAATGTAAAGCGTTATGAAAAGGTATTAATTTTTAATAACAAAATAATAGAATATTTAAAACATTAAAGAAACTTTAAGCCGGATGCGCGGGCTAAAGATATCACTTAATTGGAAAAAAAAAATTTTTTTTAAGTATTACCTTTTTATGCCTCAGGCAGCAAAATATTACTATTAGAACTTTATTTTTTTTTTTTATTTATTTTCATTCAATAATATATAATACAAAGCCTATTTGGCCAATTTCATGGTATTTTACAGTAAAATATAAAAAATAGCAATATAAAATACTGACAGCAAAAATTACTTCAGAATTTACAAAATGAAAGTAGACAATTAAAATATATATAGTTCCCCTCACAACAACCAATCACTAAAAAAAATACAGAATTTATTAATTTCTAAAAAAAAAGAAATGAATATGTGTCCCCGCTAGAATTAAGGGAAAATAAAAAGAGTATAATTTAACGATTCAAATGAGCTAAAAGTTTTTTCCTGTATACAGAGATCGAATCAGAAAAATACCTCAGCCCAAAAGGTAAAGAATTCCATGACCTGGCTACCCTAATTACAAATGAACATGAAAAAATTCGTAATTAATTTACTTTTATTTTTTCCCGTACATAAGTGACCCACCTTAATATACATATTACATTTTGTTGCATTATTCATTCAAAAAGTATTTGTAAAGAAAATCAGATAGGGTTCAAAACACAAATTCCTGTAACTGTTCATTAAAAATTGCTCTTTATTTTTAGTATTCCGTACCATAAACCCAGAAAGCATACATTGGACGAGTTTTTGAAGAGGCGGACAGTCATACAACCACAAAATGCAAGTCCTGTTGTAGCAGTTATACAAACAAGAAGCCTTAAAATGACAACCGAGGAGTTAGAAGAATATGCGTAAGTTTTGTTTTTATAATGCTACTAATTTGTATCTCTTCTAATCTACTGTGCGAGTCGTTGATCTGCTTGTTATAAATGTGCGCACACATTCGCAAATAGTACTTAAAGCTAAAAACATAATGACACAAGCAAATAACATAAAAGACATGGTCATAAAATGCCAAGGAAATCAAGCACAAATGATTTTATTATTGTTGTTGTTGCGTTCTTATTGACAGCGTCGTCAGCTATTTATAGCCAAAAAGCGCTGTGAGCTTACCCAAAAGGGCTAAACTATAAATATTCACAAGAAAAGTTTGGCAAAAGTTCATTTCGACTTAGATGGTTCTCATCTTGCTGGTTATTATGTTACCTGCGTGAAAGCTTATATCGACGATATTACAGTTTTTAATTTAATTTTAATAATATAGCTATTAATGGAATTTTGTATTCAAGTAAGTAATCCTCCAACTAACAAACAGCAAAAAATTCAATAACAATCTTATAACTGAAAACAATGTAACATGTACGTATAAACGTATTAAATAATATCCATTTTACATTCCAATTGTTAGGCATTAACGAATACTTAGATTGGTTAACGGCCATATAAATTGCGCAAACCTTATGTCCCGCTTGCAACTAAGCCATACAAATACAAACACATGCAAACGCAATAAATCACGTATACAAACACATATTAATCAATTTTTTTTGCTTTCAATAAGAATAGATGGCCATTCTGTTGCGGCAATTTGCTCGCCATATGAAGTTCGCAAGATACAAATTGTTATACTCTCTATTCCTTGATATTCTGTTTCCGTAATCTTTATGTTTTTAATTTCTAAAACGAAGTTAAACTTTTATACAATTCAAAACATTGTTATAAGAAAACATTTTCTTGATTCACTTAGTGTGCTTTTTCTTCCACCACCTCACTCTGCAAAAATTTCATTGAAATGACAAAATTTTAACTTACAATTCACAATGTTTGCTCGAAAATCAAAAAATGTTTATTTTTGTGCAGACATGCTTCAAATATTTGTAATAACCAGCAAACAGCCCCATTAACAAAAATGTTTGTACAAACCCAAAATGATAACATGTTTGGCAACAGTTTGTGTAGTTTATACAAAAAAATTGTACAATTCGTAAAATAAACTTCAAATATTTTGAGGATACTATTGTCGAAAACTTGTCCTCGAGGACAAATGTAGAAACAAAGTTTTTTTATTTAATAAATTGTTGCATATTTAGCTTGTGGTTTTAACAAATTTCATATAACATACATTTTTTTTATTGATATCAAATAAAATTTGTAAAATTTTGGTGCAAAAAATCGAGATCAGTGCCAGCAACAATGTATTGAATAAGCCAAAACGAAATGCAGAAAATATATATAAGCAAAGTTTTTTAAATATGTAACTATCAGTGCAAATTGTTTGAATACTATTAAAAGAAAATGCACTAAAAGTTAAATAAAAGCAACGTGCATTGATTTACAAATTCTTTGTGCGATTTTTAAAAACCACTAAAATCGATGTGAAAAGCGCTGAGTTGGCAGCACTGTTGGCCTTCAAACGAAACATCTTTGCCAATTTATTTAAATATTTTGGGCTAGATAAAAATGGAAAATAATCTTATTTTAATATAACTTATTTAAATATAACGTATTGTTACACTTTCAATAATTTTTTTAGGTGTGTTTCTTTACTTTCCGGGCAAGTTTCGTGCAAAAGAGAGCATGCATAAGTTTCTCTCAAATACAGCTAAAATTTACCTAAAGTACGGGAACGTAAAAAGCCAAATTTCTAGCCCAAAAAACATATGCTGTGTTTTGATGTGGCAAAAAAATGTCATTTAGTTTCACGAAAAAAGACTGTGATATTTTACAATTTTTAGCTTTTAAGGTCTTTTGCATATTCCTTTTTATTTAATATTTATATAAAAACACTGAAATGATTTGTATACAAGTTGATCAAATGAACTTTGTTTCTTTGTTATTGTTTATTTTTTAAACAGCTGACTTCTTCACTACTTGCCCAAACTAGCCCGAAGAAAAAGTACGGTCTGTTTCGTGCAAGAAGAGGAAGCATACTATTCTCTCAAAAGCGCTCTCATTTGCCCAATATTAAAGTACGGGAACGCTTTTCGTACAAATTGGGATCCCGCAGGATCCCAAAGTAGAGTAAAGAAACACACCTTTTATGTTTTGCACTTTGCTATTTCATTTTCATAAATAACAAACAGCTGATTAAATGGTTTAACAATTTTACCATTTTGCACGGAAAAAAAGTACAGGTAAAGTCTGGTAAAATGAGAAACACAAATTACTCTCTCAGTAGCTTTTTCATTTACCCAATTTGCACAATTTTCAACACAAGAAACACTTTTCGTGCAAATTGGGACCCCGCGGGTTCCCGCGGTAACGACTTCGAACCCAACTTTTATTAGAAAGATAATCTTCCGGTATTATAATTTAAATATTTATTTATTTTGACCACGGGCGGATTGAACCTAAACTATGCGATTATCAAATTTGTCTTGTTGAAACCACAGCTCCTGTACATCACAGTTGTTTAATTGATGAACGAAAAAGTCAAGGTCTGTATATTTACTAAAAGTATGAATACAAAAAAAAATGTTTAACACTTTTGTATTATTACGATATCGTGTGCCATGATACCGAAATGATAAATCTCGATTTATTTTGCTCTGTTGTATGATTGGACCGCATTAATCATGGCCTATACCGTCCACCATTGACTTTAACGTTCGGACCAACGACTCCACCAGACCATAAAGCACACTAAACAATCAGTATTTCTGGTGTCTCAACATACACTTGAGAATTATCGTCACTCTAAATACGGCACTTTTGTTCATTTTTTTTAAAATTAACTTTCATCCCTAAATAAAATTCACTTACAAAAATCAGGATCAACGGCATTCTTATGTTGGGCTCATTTGCCCATACAAACTAAATCACTTAACAGCTGACTAAATGGCCGCCAGTTAAAAAAGCTTTGCAGCTTAAAAGTTTTATACGTCCATAAAAACTGCTTTTATATGCAAAGCTACACATTCTATGAACACATTTTTAAGTTTAGCTACTCCGAATTTCCAGATAAAGGCCAGTAGTTGATAGTTGCATAAAAGTTAAGAAAAGTAAAACGGGAAAATATTGTTTTGAATAATATTTGAACATTTATATTTCCAAATCTAGTGATGATTTCTTATTGCCGTTAGCACCTATAACCTAACGACAGTAAGGAAACTCAGAAACCACTAAATATCTCTGATTTGCAAAATGTTTTTAGTTTTTTAAATAAATAAATAGTAGCAAACATTTTTTTATATGCTTACATTCGTACATGCATACGTGTCATCAGTCTCTGGTAAAAAGGCTTTAACTCGCACTTTCCCCAAATTTAGCATTTTAGTGATTCAAATACATTTCACACAAATACTCGTACATCTAGACAAAAAGATTTAATAGAATAGTTTCATAAGTAACGGGCTTACAAACAGTTGTGCAAAAAAGTTACCTGTTGATAAATACAGTTTTTTTCTCTTCTTTAAAATTGCAATTATGTTACTTAGAGCCTTTTTACATGAGACCAATGATATACGTATGTATACACATGTTCATATCTTTAAAAATAGGAAATTAATGGAAGAACGTGCTAAAGAGGCTACTGAGTTCTTTAAATCTGAATCAGAACATGAAGAGGAAGAAGTTTTCAAAGATAACGAGGGCGTTTTTGACAATCCAGGCACTGTAGCCGAAGAAAACATTGGCAATACTTATAAGCAAACTCATGATTTGAAAAATGAAATTCCGCGAATTGAGAAAACTATATGCCAAAATAACATAAAAACAGATGAGACAAATGAAAACAAAGAAGTACAATTAACTGAAGATGACTTAAAAGAAATTTTAACTGAAGAAGAAATACCGCAGATAGATAAGGAACAAGAACGTCCAACTACTTCTAAAGTTTTAATAACGGAAGTCATTGAACTTCCTAAGCTAGACATGAATACTGTTAGAATAACGCCAGGCAAAAAACATACACCCCGATCGTCTTTAAACGTCAAACAATTGTTAGCTGAAAAAGCTTTAACCGAAAGTCCCTGTCTTAGTGGTGATCCAAATAAATTAATAGATTTAGAAACGGGTAATTTAATAGAAAAGAAGTCTACTGGCATGGAAAATCTGATGAAGCGTTTAATGGTAACAATTAAAACAAAAAATGTGAAGAAAACGGAAACTTGTAACATTCTTTCTATTGAAAATGGTAAACTAGAAATTTCAAAAGTGAATATAAACCGGTCAGAAGTAAAAGAAACTCAAAAGGAAACTAAGCCAGGTGCTGCATACTTTGAGCTTAAAAAAAATCTCAAAGAAATTATAACAAAGAAACGCTTGGAGGAAATAAATAAAAAACAGGATGATGAATTGGAGTATAGTAAATGTTTAGCTGAGGAAGATAGTGAAGAAGAGGATGAAACTCTAGAGATCTTTGAGAAAGAATATGAAACTGATAAAAAGCCAGAAAGCAAAGTTGATTGGGTAAGCAAGGAAATTTAATTTCTTGAAGAATTAAACTAATAAGTATTTTATTTAGGTCGATGAAGAAGAAAATGCTTTGTCGGTGCAAGGTATTAATGAAACCAATGACAATGATGAAGATACCGAAATTAAACTGGAAGATGAAGAAGAGAACGAAAGTATTGAAGATGAAAAAGAGAACGAAAGTGTTGACGATGAAGAGGATGCAGATGACGACAAACACAATAATCATTGCGCGGAAAATCTAGATAAATCACAACGTAAAAGCCGAATTATAACGGCATTTGCTGATTCAGATGAAGAGGGCAGAAATGACGATATTGATTTTCTTAAAACACAACCGCCAACTTCTCAGCCGTCTCTATTAGAAACCCAATCATCCGTTAAAATTACTTTAGAAGATGAAGAAAATGAATTAATGGCTTTATGCTCTGGGACTTTCGATGATCCTCAAAAACATTCTTTAAAAGCTTTAATGTCTCAAATTCCAATAACGCAAAATTGTAGCAAACCCATTAATGATGATGAATTAATGGCGCTCTGCTCAGGAACATTTGATAAACCACCTGTTACACAACATCAAAGCGAACAGGAAAAATTTTCAAAAAGTCCAAAAATAAACTGCAATAAAATTTTATCAAGTGACGAGGAAAACGAGGAAGAGTTGAATAATAATGACAAAAGAAAAACACAGAAAATAAAAAAGTTAACTAAAAGACAAAAGAAAAGAAAAGCAAAGCTTGGATTTTCGGATGACGAAGATGATGAAGAAATCGTATACGAGGAAGATGATGAAGAAGATGAAGATTTAACTAACTTTGGTAGTACTGCAGAAGAACCGGAAACTTTCATCGACTACGATTCCGAAGAAAACGAGATTTTGGTAAAAATGACAAAGGATGAAAAAGTCAAACAGGCCCTGAACTTTTTCGAAAAAGAAGCTGAGCTCTCTGAATCCGAATGGGGTAGTGCTGATGAAGATGAAAATAATATAGATAAATATGATATTGAATTGGGAGATGAAGACGAGTTTGATAGGGAAAAATTACGATCTGAACTTGGGCAAATTCACGCGTAAGTTGCAAATAATTATAACCAAACAATTGTAATTTTAAATCTAACTATTTTCATAGGATCGATCTATTTCGTTTTTTTATTTCTTAATTAAAAACTAACATTTAAGTTATATTAGAGTTCGACTTGAAATTTTAATATTCTTTTTCGTTTTTCAGGCGTAAAATGTTGGATGAAGACATACGTGAAGTACGTAAAATTCAAGAACTTTTATTTGAAGATGAAGAGAAAGATGGTGTTGGTCGTCAAAGGACATTTAAGTGGAAAAACGTAGAAAACGGCTTTAGTTTAGAAGATGGAAGACCATTTGATGAAGGTGAAAATCAAAACGGTGATAGCGGTGATGAAATAAATGAACATCAGTGGCGTAAAATACGTTACGAACGTGAACAATTTCTTAAAGAACAAGGTTTAAAGCCGAATTCTCAAGAAATCTCTACTGTATTAACCAACACTTCAAACCCGTTTAATAATAAAGTATCAGTTGCAGCGAAAAAACTGCAAATAATAACGACAAAAAAGACTGCAATTTCTTCGTTAGAAACTAAAAAGGGGTCACCATTTCTTATATCAAAGGGCATTTCAACCATGCACAAGAAAAGTGTACGGGGTTCGTTTTTGGTCCGCGACAAAGAAACTCTCAATAAATTAGCTGGTCTTACCAAAGGTACATCATCTTCAATCGTCGTCTCTGATATGGATGATACAACCGGCACTGTTTCCATTAAGAGTATAAGACCAACGAATTTTGTCTTTGCAACACTGACAAATGAAGAACATGAACATATGAAGCGAAAAGCCGATGATCTGTTAAATAGTAGTAATGAGAACGGTAAAGACTTTATGAAAAAGCCCAAAATTGAGCCACGCCGAGATAAATGCTTCATAGATCAATTACTATAAGAAGTAAGTGTAGCATTTAGAAATATCTACATATATTATATTTTTCAACAGGTGCTTAATAAAACCTTTTATTACTTTTTTTAGTCATTAGTAACAAAATAAGAATGTATTTTATAAAAAAACTAAGCGTATGTATTAATAAATAACACTTTACTTTTAAATCATTTGAAAAGCTTTTTTCCTTGAAAACAAGTAATAAAAAGCCTTATGAGTGAATCCATGTCAGCTGGACAACTGTGTACACCTCCTCACTAACCTATCTGCCAAAATCGGGCTTTTCGAATTTTTGGAGTGATAAGTTATCTGCGAACCAACTTTACATAATTTATTTCAAACCAAAAGATATCGCCAAATCCAGTTTCCAGTAGGAATTACAATGTTAGATTTGATTGACTTTTCGGGGAAAAATTAATTCTTATGAGATTTATTTCGTTTTTACTGATTGATAGCTTAATTTTCAACCATTGTTTCTGTTAAATAATATATTCAGTATAAATTTCCTCCATTACGCATATCACAGCTACAGATCAATCGCTACTTGACTTGTTTTTCGTTAACCATTTAGATAAAGTTCTGCTTTATGGTCAAATTTGTGCACCTTGTTTTTCAAAACATGACGTCATATTTTTATGTTTCAACCAACGAAAGGATTACATATTACGACTAAAAGAATAAATTATAGTATAATGATGAATGAACTGGAAGTAGTTGGCTGGGATCGAATTTATTTTATGCTTGATGTTGATGATCATGTTAATTTTCTGGAGAAAAATCTTGTTGAAATTTTCGAAAAGTCTGTACCAGTGAAAATAGTTACAAAGAATAGCACTACTAAGGCACGGTTTAATGATAGAATTAAAGATAAAATTAGTCAACGTGATTATGCATATAAACGATAGAAACGTTTTAAAACTGATGATCCACATGAACAATACATTAATGTTAGAAATGAAATAAATAACCTTACAAAACGGGCGAAAATCTCCTATATTTTTAACTTGTTTTCAAATGCCATAGATACACAGAAAAACTGGAAAATCAATCGGGGTATTGGCAACAAAAAATTAAGCAATGCAAACTCTCCTGAAATAGATGATGACTTGCTGAATAAGTTTTTTTACTGAAATCCCAAATGCAACAATTGCTCCAAACTTTTACGCTCGTAGTGCCAGCAGATTAGATAATAGTACCAGGGGGTTACTCTATTGCGATGCGAAAGGTAAATGCGATAAGAGTATAAATTGGTATTCTGTGCTGGTTGCGCAAACTTTTTCGCGAAAAAGTTTAAAAATTAAGTAACATTGGTATCACAAAATAAACTATAGTGAAGAATGATAAAATAGAATGTGCTAAAGGAAAATTAAATGCGAAAAGAAAATACGAAAACGCAATACAGAGTACCAATTCTTCAATTTTTCTTTCGCATCGCAATAGAGAGTAACCCCCAGACTACAATTTTCTTTTCGGTATGTTGCCCAGGATGATACCGTTATTGCTTGTCAATACGTCAAATCGAATGCTATTGGCCCAGACAAAATATACCCTAAATTGGTAAAACTCGTCCTACATAACTTACTGTCACAAATTAGCCAAGTTTTCAACAAAGTAATTACAAATAGCATTTTTCCACAAAACTGGAAGTACGCAAAAATTGTTCCTATACCCAAAAATAATAGTGAGTATCGTCAAATTGCTATCCTTTCGTATTTATTCAAAGTTTTTGAAAGCATCCTATACAGACAAATCGTTGACTACATTCAAGAAAATAATTTATTCACGGACACACAATCAGGTTTTCGACCCAAGCACAGTTGTACTACTGCACTAATTGAAGTCGCCGAAAAAATTCGCGGCTACATTGCTTTGCTAGTACTTTTGGATCATTCCAACGCATTCGATATGGTCAATCACAATATGCTGCATACTAAATTATTACAGCTGTTTAATTTCACCTCCTCTGCAACTGATCTCGTCTCATCATATCTAAATAATCGCTATCAGTATGTCAGCTCAAATAACAAATTTATCCATGTCGCTGCCTGTTGTGAAATGAATAACCATTTAGTTTACCATCACTAGAATTATATACTAACACAACGTGAACATGAGTGTAATGAGAGAAACGAATAAACTTTTTCTTTTAGTTCTTTTGTAACTTTCAACATTAGCGCACGCATTTTTACTTAACAACAGGTTAAGGGGCTTTGTTCACAGTTTTAATATTATAGTTTTTTTTTTTTTTTTTAATTAAAAAGGAAATATTAAAAAAAAGAAAAGAGAGGAATGACGACAAGTTTATCTTTTTCTTTCGAGAAATTGCGTGGCCGGGAAAGTTTTGATACATGGAAACGACATACAAGTCCTATTTGGTATTAAAAAATTGTTGGAGAGTTGTTGAAGCTGGGTTAAAAGAAACGCCTAGTGAAACGGAAAAGGACTCAAATGAACGTGCATTATCAGAAATAACGTTGATGATAGAATCAAACAATTTTGCGCATATTGCAACTTGCGAAACCGCAAAAGAAGTCTGGCAAGCATTAATGAAGACACTGGTCTCACAAGAAAAGTGGAGTTGTTAAAGCAATTGGTACAGCTGAAATTAGCCGATTTTGAGTCATTGGAACAATACATCAACAAAATGGTAATGACTTCAATAAAAGTAAAAAATGCAGGACTTAATATAGATGACGAAGGGGTGGCTTCATTAATGTTGGCTGGTTTGCCAGAAGGTTTTCGTTCCTTAGTTTTGGTTGTTGAAAACTCAAATCAAAATTTACCGTTGATATGGTAAAGAATTTACTTTTACAGGACGTAAAATTCGACAACACAGTGAAGAAAGAAGAAAACGCATTTATACTACATAAAAAAGTTCAGAAAACCAAAAAATTTAAGTGTCACTGGCTGTAAGAAAGAAGGGAATTTTATGAAAAATTGTCTAAATACGCAAAACAGGTTTTCTAATTCTAACGGTTCAAAACAACAATTAAAAAAGCCAAGCGAAAAAATTCTGTTGGCGTCGCTGTTTACCTCTGCTGATGTCGATGCAGCTGAATGGTACAATTCTTCATAACGTAAAAGAGAGCACAGCTATGTGAGAATCAACTAATGGCAACTGCTGACTTAAAAAACAATTTGTATAAATTGAACTGTACACCAATTACGACGCAAAAAGTTTTTACAGCAAAAAATGACGCATATCTATGGCATAGGCGTCTTGGTCATATTTGCAACAGAAATTTATTGAAAATAAAGAATGATCATCAACTTGATTTTCAGCTCGATTTAAATCAATGTGAGGTGTGCGTTAAGGGTAAACAAGTCAGCAACTCGTTTAAAGAAGAAGGTCATCGTGCTAGTGTGGTGCTGCAAATTGTTCATTTGGATGTAATGGGGCCGTTTAAAATAAAATCATTTTCTGGTTCCCGATTTATCGTTACTTTTATTGATGACTATTCCCGAAAAGCTGTCTTATCGCCAATGGTAGTTAAATCAGAAGTGTTTACAGAATTCAGAAAATTTAAAACCATGGCAGAGAATCAATGTTCTAAGAAAATTTAAATTCTTCGAACAGATAATGGAACTGAGTACACGAGTAATATGTTCCAAAAATGTTTGAGGGAAAACGGCATAGTTCATCAAAAAACCGCTCCATACACACCTGAGCAAAATGGAGTTGCTGAACGTCTGAATCGTACAATAATTGATCGTGTGAGATGTATGATACTGGATGTTAATAAGAAATTTTGGACAGAAGCAGTAGTGACAGCAGCCTATTTATTAAACAGAATACCTTGCAGAAATAATGACATATATCCAGAGGAAATGTGGTCAAATAGAAAGCCGAATCTTAATTATATCAGAGTTTTTGGTTGTAAGACCTTCGTACACACGCCAAAAATGAAACGTTCAAAATTCCAAGCAAAGACCGTTGCATGTAAAGGGTGTTTTTTTAAGCCCGATAGAACTTGAAATTGTAAAAAATAACACAAAAAATTAAATTGTAATCAAAATTTTTTTTTATTCGAAAGATCAATACGTGACATTAACATTTGAAAATGATTTCGGGCATATGGGCACCGCGGCTGTTCTTGACGAAGCGCATTATGGACGTCCAATTTTGGGCCACTTTTTCGAGCACTGCTGGCCGTATGTCACGAACAACACGAACAATGCTGGCCTCCAAGGCGTCAATTGTTGCTGGTTTATCAGCATAAACCAGTGACTTCACGTAGCCCCACAGGAAATAATCGAGAGGTGTCAAATCGCACGACCTTGGAGGCCAATTGACAGGTCCATTTCTCGAAATCAACTTATCGCCAAATTTTGATTTCAGTAAGTCGATGGTTGCGTTCGCCGTATGGCACGTAGCGCCATCCTGTTGAAACCACATCTCCTCCGGATCAATGTCATCCATATTTTCAAACAAAAAATCATTGATCATGGTGCGGTAACGATCTCCATTGACCGTAACGCGAGCTCCGGCCTCATTTTTGAAGAAATAAGGTCCGATGATGCCACCAGCATGAAAACCGCACCAAACAGTGCTGGATCTTATACGGTGCTGGATCTTATACGGGTGTAGGCCGAGATCTTTGCGCAAAATTTTCCACGTAGTGGACGGACAGAGCCCCAATTCATGCGACCGACGACGAATCGATAAATTTGGATCTTCTTCCACACTTTCGTTTACAGCGGCGATATTCTCTTCAGTACGCACATTCCTTCGACGTGCTGGTGTTATTGCATCCTCTAGAGAGTATGTGGTACGAAATCTATCCACAGTTCGACGAATGGCTTGTTCAGATGGACGATTATGTACGCCATACAAATGACGAAGTCGTCTATAAGTTGCGCGAATCGACGACTGATTTTCAAAGTAAATTTGGATAATTTCGTAGCGTTGTTCAAGCGTGAGTCTATTCATGATGATTTGTCAGAGTATACTGAAACAAATAAAAAAAATGTTTCATCAAAATTTAATTTTTTGTGTTACTTTTTACAATTTAAAGTTCTATCTAGCTTAAAAAAACACCCTATATTTTCGTTGGGTATAGCTCTGAGAATAAAGCGTACAGATTGTATGATCCAGCTACTGGAAAAATAATAATAAGCCGAGATGTCGTTTTCATGGAAGATCAGGTATGTAGTAGTGAACTGAATTTTACTAATAGTGCTCCGAATCTTGTAGTTTCAATCGATAATGACAATTCAGAGGAGGAGCTGTCAGAACAATTGCCATTAAGTGAAGAAATCGAAATGCCCGAAATAAAAGTTGGAACAATTAAATGAAGATGATAGCAACATGTTAAATGACAGCCTTAAGGTTGAGTACGATGTCAACTCAGAAGAAAGTTTATACTTTGAAGGCGCAATTGAAGATCAAGAAAATGTTTCTAATATTATATGATGATGGGTGGGTATCATTCGTCTAGCTCGAGTTCAATCCTGGCTAAAGCCAAGAAATATTTTTATTTATAATTATAACAATAATTGCCGCGATCCATAACTCTTGATCAAAGAAGACAGGAAAAAATAATTGAATACACTAAAGCTGGGGGACAACTAGCTGTTTCACAGTCGCTACACTGTTCATCAGCACCCATTAGGATTCGAACTTAGTAAACTTAGTGTAAACATGATGTATTTTTAATACGGCTGTTTAACCAACTCAGCCACTAAGCCCTTATTTTATTTTTTCGTCTATATTTGTCTCATATTGATCACATATGCAATTTGTTATAATCCCAGTTGTTTGTACTGCAGTTTGCTGTCACTGAACAACCAGTTATTTTGTATTATTTATCAACGTACGTATGTATGTTGACAGTCTCTGTGCTGGGAGATATATATGTATGTATTAATGTTAAATAGTTTTAATATTAGATATATTAAAAATAAAAGTTCGACTATTTAACATTAATACATACAGATCAAGAAAATGAAAATATCATTTATGAAGAAAATAAAGTGCGGAGATCTGAACGGCTAATGAAAAAGCATGAACAAGAGTACAGCTTCTGTGCAACAAGTTTTGTGTCAAGGGATCCTGCTACCTTCGATGAAGCCATAAATTGTGAGGAATCTGTTCATTGGCGAGCTGCAATGGATGACGAAATAAATTCCTTGGCTGTCAATAATACATGGACGTTATACGAGCTTGCAGTTGGTAAAAGTCCAATAAAATGCAAATGGGTGTTTAGAACAAAATATGACGCCAATGGCAACAAGACACGTTATAAGGCAAGACTTGTTGTAAGAGGGTATAGTAAAAGAGAAGGAATTGACTATGAAGAAACATTCGCACCAGTAGTTCGTTACTCTTCAATAGGATTTTTACTGGCACTGTCTGTAAAGTTTGATTTGCATATTCACCAACTTGATGTAGTCACCGCATTTCTCAACGGCGACCTGCAGGAGGAAATTTTCATGGTACAACCTGACGGTTACGGCGTTGGAAGTAACAAAGTTTGCGTTTTAAACAAATCGCATTACGGCCTCAAGCAATCCAGCCGTGTTTGGAATCAAACACTTAACAAAGTACTTTTAAAGTTTGGGCTGAAAAGAAGCGAAACAGATCAGTGTGTGTATTATAATGTTGGAAGCGGCATTATTTTATATGTCGCCATCTATATTGATGATTTGCTGGTTTTCTCAAATAATATGGATAAAACAAATATGCTAAAACGAATGTTGTCAACACATTTTTGCATGAAAGATCTAGGTGAAGCATCTTCAGTTCTAGGTATGCGAATTCAACAAACTGATGGGTTTTTGAAAATAGACCAAACACATTACATTGAAAATGTGCTTAAGAGGTTTTCAATGTATGATTGCAAACCTGTACACTCTCCAGTTGACACAAATCAGAAACTTTCTGTCGACATGTGTCCAAAGACAAAAGAGGAAGAGGAGGAAATGAGAAGCGTACCTTATATGGAAGCTGTTGGATGCCTTCTGTACGCAGCTCAAAAATCAAGACCAGATATCTGCTACATTATAAATATGCTAAGCCGTTTCAATTCGAATCCAGGGAAGGCGCATTGGTTGGCTATTAAACGTGTCATGAGATATCTTAAAGGTACAATCAACAAGGGTCTTGTATACAGCAAAGTCTCAGCGGGTCTAATTGGATATTGTGATACTGATTGGGCAAGCAACATTGATGACAGGCGTTCAACTACTGGCTACATTTTTACAATGCAAGGTGCAGCAGTCTCATGGAACTCAAGACGACAGCGTACTGTAGCTCTTTCATTCACTGAAGCTGAATTTATGTCAATAGTATCAGCTGTCCAAGAATCAATATGGCTTCGTCCACTAGAACACGAGTTAACATCAAGTCCACCCAAGACGATGATTTTATATTGCGATAATAAAAGCGCAATTCAAATTGCACAGAACAATTCTTATTCATCCCGAACGAAACATGTGGATATAAGAATCAAGTTTATACGCGAAAAACTATATAGTGGGGAAATCAAACTCAACTTTCTGGACACTAATAACATGCTGGCTGATATTTTCACCAAAAGCCTTCCAGCCGATAAATGTAGGATTTTGCTTGAGAAATTTGGTTTAATATAAGTTTGGTATTTTATGTTTAATGAATTAATTTATTATTTTGACAAATGATTAAGTTTTTTATTCGCTATTTAAGCTTCTAACATTTATACCAGTAAAAAATTATAAATAGCTTGTAAACAAGCTTTTCTATTTATAAACGTCTCTAACATTTCTTTACACCTTTCAAACAAATGAACAACCGTTGGTTGCTACGATTTGCTTTTTGAAAGTATCGAAAAGCAGAGAACAAAAATTCAAACAATTAAGTTTTTTATTCGCTATTTTATTTTTTATAATTTTTTACTGGTATAAATGTTAGAAGCTTAAATAGCGAATAAAAAACTTAATTGTTTGAATTTTTGTTCTCTGCTTTTCGATACTTTCAAAAAGCAAATCGTAGCAACCAACGGTTGTTAATGTGTTTGAAAGGTGTAAAGAAATTTTAGAGACGTTTATAAACAGAAAAGCTTCTTTTTTGTGTTTTGACGAATATTATTAGAGCATTTTTCTTTTTAAATTCTCAGCAATTTATTTGGATTGTTGGGATATAAAGTTGAATGTTTGAGAATATCTTTCAAAAATTTCCAAAGTCTACTGATGATTAGGGTAGTTCCTATGAAATGTCGACATATAGATAGCTGGGAAACATAGAAAACAAGCTATTTATAATTTTTTACTGGTATTTTGACAAATGTTTATTCAGGGAAGGTGTTGTGAAATGAATAACCATTTAGTTTACCATCACTAGAATTATATACTAACACAACGTGAACATGAGTGTAATGAGGGAAACGAATAAACTTTTTCTTTTAGTTCTTTTGTAACTTTCAACATTAGCGCACGCATTTTTACTTAACAACACTGCCAGTAACCAAAGGCGTTCCTCAAGGGTTCATTTTAGGTCCTCTTTTATTTACAATTTATATAAATGACTTACCAAGCCAATTAGTACACTGTAACATTCATATGTATGCCGATGATGTTCAAATTTATATTTGTAGTGAACCAGGGAAGATTGAAGAGAGCGTTTTAAAATTGAATATAGATTTATCGAATTAAGGATTGGGCAGCAGCTAATGGCTTATGTTTAAATTCGGTTAAATGGAAGTGCCTTGTAATTACCAGAAACACCACACATATAGCAGCTGAACCCAATATAATATTATATTCGGAAAAAAATTTAAACTGGCATTATAATAAGTTCTTCACTAACATAGTCTGATCATGTAAACACTGCTGCAGAGAAAGTATTTGCGATGCTTTGTTCATTATGGGCAACTCAGCATGCAACGCCGAAAAATATACGGATGACTTTGGCTAAGGCTTATCTTATACCGACATTAATATACGGTAGCAAAGCTTTTACGAGCAGCAATCAAAAAAGCGCAAGAAATCTAACTTCTGTATATAATGGTGTTCTTAGATATGTTTTAGACTTGGGACGTTTTATTCGTTGTATTCTGCTGTTACATAAAGTTATTTACACTCGTGTGCCGCCATATTTGTTTAAACGTCTCGTTTTTACGCAATCAAAAAGGAACAAAAGCCTGGTCCAGATTCGATTTAGAAAGTTAATATCTGAATGGTAATTTTATTTACTCACACTATGCGACTATGGAACTCAATACCAGCATCTTTACAAACCATTAGCAATGTAACGCAGTTTAGGAACTGACTGTTCAATTTCTATGATCGAGACTTAACATTTGGGGCCGTACCCAAAAAAAAGTTCTTGCGTTTTAACGCATACGTTAGTTACCAAACACATTAACACTACCATACATTTGTTAAAAAAGTTTATGCAAAAACAGTACGTTAACTTGGCAGCGATCTCTGATAGGCTAGGCCTATAACTAAAAGAGTACGAGTGACAAATGCTGCTGTCATTCGCGAAAGAGTGGATAGGGTTGGAAGTTGAGGTAAATAAGAAATAAGGTAGAAGAAAGAATGGAGCCTTGCGGTACCCCTGAATTAATCTTGATGTGACCTCATCTATAACAACTTGTATAGTGCGGTCTCTGAGAAAGCTCGATACAAACCGAGAGAAGTCATCACCGACTCCAAAAGAAGTAAGTTTTGCCAGTAATGCACCATGCCACACTCTTTCAAACGCTTTTGAAATATCCAGAGCCACCACCCTACGTTCACCGAAGTGATGGATTCAGTGGCACCATTTCTCTGAGAGATATGCCATAAGATCACCAGTAGAACGACCCTTACGAAATCCATATTGACGATCACGAAGTAGTTTATGCGACTGTAGATACTAAACGTCTGCATTATTACGTTGAAACGGCATTTGAACATATTCATTTGCTTTTTGAATGAATAAAGAAAGCTTCGTATTCTATTTTAATAAAAACAAAGAAATGAATACACAAACCGAACGAATAATGATATTAACTCGACTCGTCGAGAAACAAACACAACCACATTCAAATAAAACGAAAGCAAGAAGAAAAAGTTTCAATTATGCTAACATTCGAATGAATCGAAGTAGCATTCGGTTGTATTTATACATATGTATCTATTATGTATGTATGTAACTGTGTACAATAACATACCATCAAAGTTATTTTACCAACTCCAATTTAAAATTTTCAGACCTTGTTGCGCACATTTCTTAAAAGCAATTACGTCTTAACAAAATGTTTTTCTTTGTAGTAAAGGGTGTTTTTTTAAGCTAGATAGAACTTTAAATTGTAAAAAGTAACACAAAAAATTAAATTTTGATGAAACATTTTTTTTATTTGTTTCAGTATACTCTGACAAATCATCATGAATAGACTCACGCTTGAACAACGCTACGAAATTATCCAAATTTACTTTGAAAATCAGTCGTCGATTCGCGCGTCGATTTTATCGCAAAATTGTGTTCAGCGATGAGGCGCATTTTTGGCTTAACGGGTTTGTTAATAAGCAAAATTGCCGCATATGGAGTGAGACCAATCCACAAGAGACCCTACAGACTCCATTACATCCAGAAAAATGCACTGTTTGGTGCGGTTTTCATGCTGGTGGCATCATCGGACCTTATTTCTTCAAAAATGAGGCCGGAGCTCGCGTTACGGTCAATGGAGATCGTTACCGCACCATGATCAATGATTTTTTGTTTGAAAATATGGATGACATTGATCCGGAGGAGATGTGGTTTCAACAGGATGGCGCTACGTGCCATACGGCGAACGCAACCATCGACTTACTGAAATCAAAATTTGGCGATAAGTTGATTTCGAGAAATGGACCTGTCAATTGGCCTCCAAGGTCGTGCGATTTGACACCTCTCGATTATTTCCTGTGGGGCTACGTGAAGTCACTGGTTTATGCTGATAAACCAGCAACAATTGACGCCTTGGAGGCCAGCATTGTTCGTGTTGTTCGTGACATACGGCCAGCAGTGCTCGAAAAAGTGGCCCAAAATTGGACGTCCATAATGCGCTTCGTCAAGAACAGCCGCGGTGCCCATATGCCCGAAATCATTTTCAAATGTTAATGTCACGTATTGATCTTTCGAATAAAAAAAAATTTTGATTACAATTTAATTTTTTGTGTTATTTTTTACAATTTCAAGTTCTATCGGGCTTAAAAAAACACCCTATATAACGAATGTAATGTGCGTTCGAATTATAATCGTTTTATTCATTCATTCATTCGATATTTCTTGCACTGTATCAAACAGTTATATTGTATTTGCGTGCTTTTGCTTTTACAAATAAGAGAAAATATATATTTAAACTCGAAAGAGTATACGACAGAATCTATTTATTACGACCAACTATAAAACGCAATTCATTCTCTTTTCTGTTTTTTCTCGCTTTACTTTGTTAATCTCTCAAAGTATTCGATATTTGAATGAATATTGTATTATCAGTGTGCACACAAACAAATGAATGTATTCTTGCATCCTATTAGTAGATACCTCATAAGGTGATGGTTAACCATGCTTTGCATTACTTTGGAGAGTACAGAGCAAATTGCAATTGTGCGGTAATTTTCAGGGTTATTTGCCTCACCCTTTTTGGGTACTGGTGTTAACTTAGCAACCTTCCAGCACGATGGAAACTCACCAAAATGGTAAAGTATGCTGAATAGGCGTTTTTTTATTTTGCCCATTTTGAAACAATCATTTTAATAATAGTACATAGAACAATCATTTTAATAATAGTACTCCTATTCGGAGTACTATTATTATATATTAATATAGTACTCCGAATAGAATGAGCTCACGCTAGGCTGGGGGACAAATTTTAAGTAACGCGTATTTGTTTGGACGGTATTTTGTCTGTAAGCGAAACTTTTCCTTAAGAAACTAAAATTGTTGGTTGTTTTATTATAGTTTTTTTTTATTATAGTTTGATTTCCACACATGTTTGTTTAATAAAATTGAATTTTATAACGTTTGTTTTTGGAAAAGATCAATAAGTTTTTTTTAATGGAGTGAGAGATTAAAATTATGGGACGGTGAGTAGAGGAGAGAGCGGCTGAACGTGTTTGGGGTGGTTTCAGAAACAAAAGCGCCAGAAACCACATTGGCGAAGTCAGTTTTGATTTCAGGGGAGGGCAGGCGCGCCGACAGAGCATCAGTCTGCGGTGTGATGGGTTGATGAAAGCCAACAACCGTGGGAGAGTTTTTTATTTTTGTTTATATTTTTTTTTATATATACTCACTTTCGGGCCTCACCACTTTAAATAGAATTTTGTTTGGCAATTGAAAAAGAGGCTGGTATGTTTTTTTGTAGTTGTATTGAGCTGGATTGGCCGGCAAGAACCACTCCCGATCGACGAGCCAAAGCCGGAGCAACCGCCATCGTGCCAGCACAGCCGGTAGTGCAGCAACACACCACAAAATGTGCAATATTTTGGTTTTTTCATTTTTCCACCACGCAACACTACATATCTTTAATTATAACAATAATTGCCGCGATCAATAACTCTTGATCAAGGAAGACAGGAAAAAGTAATTGAATACACTAAGCTGGGGGACAACTAGCTGTTACGCAGTCGCTACACTGCTCATCACTACCCACTAGGATTCGAACTCAGTATCATGTAAATATGATGTATTTTTAATGCGGCTGCTTAACCAACTCAGCCACTGAGCTCTTATTTATTTTTTTGTCTGTACTTGTCTCATATTGATCACATAAGCAAATTGTTATTAGCCAGGATTGAACTTGAGCCAGGCGAATGATACCATCCCATCATATAATCACCCTTATTGTGTTTGGCGTTTTTATGGCGAAAGACGGGCGTTTTTGAAAAATGGTACCGTGATTGGCGAAAAACGCCAGTGAAATACGACAAATTTCAAATCTATTACAAAAACGCCATTAAAATGCTACCGTGCTTGGCGTATTTGTCTTTCAAAAGGGAGCAAATTTGTCGTCAACGCATTTGCTCACGACAGATAACTAAAATCTGATAAAATAACAAAAATTAAAATATGAATTTTACCTTCTGCATTTTTTACATATGATTGCTGTCATTTGAAATGTGTTATTTATTTACTTATATACATATGTATATTTAAAAAAATAAAAAGTAAATCAGCGGGACACACCGTTTGCGAAAATTTTAATTATATTGGTGCACCATCCCGTTCCGTGAAGGGTTGTACGAAGGCCTGGACTGATTTTAAACATATGTGAACAAAAATTTATAATACAATATTTTCTAACATATTTTTTGTTAGAAATCAAAAATATTTTCACTTGCTGCTATCTCAGCTGCTTTTTATAGAATTAATTTAATAATTGCTTTTCAACTTTATATTCAGAGGATGAGTAAAATGCAACACAACATTTTTACAAAATTTATTTGCACAAATTAAATAAACAATACCAAAAAAAAAAAAAAATTAGTATTTTTTTTTCTCTTTGTTTTTTATAAACATTTGTTTGGCACTTCCTTAACAGGATGCTTCATAATCATTTAGTTTAACATAATCTTTTACATTATGATTTATTTACAAAATTTTGCTTGTCGAAAATTTTAGACCGTAACATAAGCGTGTAAATGCGACAGCTACTACGAGAGCTGTCGTTTTACGACTACGCCAAACACAATAAGGGTGAATATTAGTTTAATAAGGTGCGTAGTTTGCTTTTAATTTAAAGTGCGTTAAAAAGCGCGAAGCACCCTACAATAATTACATTGGGTTGCTTTGGCTAGTGCAAGGCGAATTCATTTTACCAGGTGAAACTGGGATTACAATAAATACAACAACGCAAAAACAACATGGGGATTTGTTGTTATTTGAGCGATTCGTGTGTCAAAAAATGTGTATAGAAAGTATCCCAATTGGCAAAATCGTCCTAGACATTGCCTGTACAGATATATGCACGATTTGTCCTCTTTTGTTTAGGAATTTATATTTGTATTTAAATGAGCGATGCGTTGGGCGGCAATGTCTTCAATCTAGTCATCAAATCATTCAAGTAAAATATTTCATCAAAAAAATTAACGGAACTCTAAAAAAATACCACAAATTTATAAAATTTGAGTATACATTTTTACTCAGTTCCATATTAACATCAGTACGAGACGTCTGTACATTTTTTGTGTGAAATAAATATATGTATTATAGCAATAATTTGTCAATAAATTTAACATAAATTTTTTCAATTATACATGCATATAAATTAATTTTGAAAAAAATAATCGATATCAAAAATATTGTTTATTCTTTTTTCTAATTAATTTTTTTACATAAAAAAAATATTATATAAAAAAATGTAAGTTTTTATGTTATTTTATATATTTCGCCGACAATTTGTTAGCATTCTCTACAATTTGTGTTATGACACCATTAGTAATTTTATAAAAATTTTCTAATGATTAAAAATAAAGTAATTTTTTTAAACAACATCGCAAGCTGAAAAAATAATAATTTTAATTATATCACTATCACTGACGACACTAAGTGAAGATATAGTCGGAAAGAAATTGTGTAGGCGACATAATCGTTGACGAGGTAGTGTGGATATTGTCACATATGTATTCGTCGACGACGTGGTAGAGGAACATGCAGTGTATATAATCGTTGACGATGAGGCGAGGGAAAATGTCGCTTGTGTGGTCTTGTGTGATTTTGTAGCCATTTGTTCGAAAATCTCGTCAACGATTTGTTTGAAGTGTCGTCAACATGTCTTCCAAGATTTTCTATTGTCTTGTACCCATCGTTTAAGATGTCCTTAAGACTTGGCCAACTGGGATGTACATGCATACACACACTTACACACTTTACTTGCTGATATGTTTGTATGTAAGCAAACCACCTTGTCGGAAAACCAGTTAACTTTAAACTAACTTTAAGTTAAGTATTCCTCAACTAGTGCTGAGTGACACTCGGATTACTTTTCAATGGAACCAACTAACTATTTAAACATTGTGATGTCCTAGGAAGTAGTCAATTGTCCGACTTTACTCTACTTTCCAACTAACTTACAGTTAACTTGCTAAATGTTAACTTTCAGTTAACTTTTTGAAGCTAGCAATATTTCCACTACTTTACCGTTGGCTACAAGTAAGGCCTTTTTAAGTTAGTTAGTTTTAAATCAACGAAAATTAATTGTTAACACTATAGATGAAAAACAACTTTTTGTAACTAGCTGACACCTAACAAATTAGTTAATATTTTTAACATATTTATTTGTAATTTTTCAAAAATAATTTAGTAAAAACTTCATTTTTATATTACAGACACCAAACAAACAAAAATTACATTGCATGTTGCAAAAACCTTAAAAATTTCAGAAATAATTTAGATATATAACATTGCATCAAATGTTTGTTTATTGGCGTATACATTACATTCTTTTTTAAAAAGGCTTCTTAAAATTAAACCAATATTAATACCTTATTATTTGACATATGTACTTACATACATAAAAAAATTTATTTTAGAAAAATTCCACGGAATTGAAAAATTTATATGTACCTATATAAAAAGACTTCAGTATCACGCAGTAGTATTAATAATAAAAACTGAAATCTACGGCTATTTTTGTAGTCAGCTACTGATTATCCGACAGGGCAGAAACAGCTTTTGACACTTGATGTTTTACAAATAGAAAAAAAGTAGTACATCTGTTTTTTCAGTTTCACCTGGTAAAATGAATTCGCCTTGGGCTAATGATCAGTCTGTAAAATACAAATAAACTGTTTTAATTATTTTAACTTCAAACTAAATTTTATTCAATTTAAACATTTTTAGAAAAGTATACAATATCATTTTAATTTAAGTAATAATTCTCTTTTGAAGTTTCCCAACACTTAGTTAAATTTTTATTGACTTTAAGCTTTCTATTTGTGAAGTATATAAAAAGAAATAATGGATTTTTCAGCACTCGATAAATTTACTAGAACTTCTGCTGCTTTAGTACAGTTTGACGATTTTTTCAATGAAACGAAAGAGCAAGTTCATACTATTTATATATATATATATATATATATATATATATATATATATATATATATATATATATATATATATACGTTGGAACTTCACGGTGAAGAGTAAAAATGTCTGTGGGACAAAGTTGAATTGACTTATTAGCAGTGCTTAGACACTCCGCGTGTTTCTAAATCTCCGACGAGTGATGACGAAATATCGCGCAACATTTAATGGGTACATCTCGAGGGAAAATAAATGGATAAATTGAAGTCCGATAGAAAATGTACGGCTAATCAAGCGAATTCTGATATTTTAACTCATAATTTAACCCTTCCGCCTTGCGATGTTGATACGTTCGTAGGGGATTATCTTTCGTGGCCTTCTTTTAAAGATTTATTTACCGCGTTGTATAGTTCGCATTTTAGTAATATTGAGCGTCTAGGTGATTTACTAAGAAAAACTAGGGATAAGGCATAGGAGATCGTCTCAAAATGATATAGCGTGGGAATGCCTCAGGGCAAAGTCCATTTAATTCTTCCAATAGTCGAAAAAGAGTCTTCAATTAAATCAATGGAACGGAGAATAAATAGTTGTCTTTCGGCTTTATAAAGTGAAAACTGAGATCTGTATCTAGCGGCTTCCAAATGACTTCCATATGCAGTGCATTATACTGGAACTAGGAAAATGGATTATGAGAGGAAGAAAAGTAGACGTTTGACTTCACACGGAAAGTCTAATACCAATGCATTTAAAGTGTTGGAATTAAAATAGTCTTGTCGAATTGGAAAGATTTGAATGTCTTTCTGTTTGAAAGGATTGAAACTTTGGAATGTTTGCGTGAAATTAGAGAATTACCACACGAAAATAGAAAATCATCTCAAAAAGTTAAAGCTCTGTTCATACGAACTTTACAATATCATTTGTTCTCTGCAAAAGTCCTAACTACTTTTAGGAATTTCAATTTCGGAAAGATTTTCAGTGGTGAAAAATTTCATGGTTGTTTATCACGCACACACGAGATCAAAGAATGTAATAGCGTTCACACTTGTTCAAATTGTAATCACAAGCACAATCTGATGGTGCCGTTAGGACTTGTTCTTCCGGGAATACAGTTACAAATTCTTGGTTAATGGTCAGCAAACCTATACACGTAGAACCTGGCCTACCTTCAATTTCTAGTGGTGTTACTTCTCCAGCTTATCATATAGTGCAAGATCGAACAGTGTTATTGGGGAATGGTGAATATTGGTCACCAAAGCATAACGTACCAAGTTCGACCCAGCTTCAGAAACTTCGTTTATTTCTGAACGCTTGCGGAACCGTTTAAAAATCTATTTCATGTGCAATAATAAGAATTTCATGTGCAAATCAGATGGTCTCTGCTACTTCAAGGAAAATTTGTTCCACAGAAATTGGCTCTTGATCCTACTATTTGTTTAAGGACCTTGGCATTAGTTTTGCCCAAAATTTCGGGTAACTTGCCATCTGTTGTTAGGGGATGATATTTACCCACAAATATTTATGCCGAAACATCAGCGAAATATTTTAGGTTCCTTATTGGTGCAACGGACGGTATTTGGTTGATTGCTAACATGCCCTGTGTGAAATAAACGTGGAACTCCACGTTTATTTCACACGGGTGGATTTTTCTAAGGATACTCAGAATCGCTACTTATTAAGGTTCTGGGAGCTGGAGGAGACGCGTAAACTGAGAATTATGTGTTCAGAGGATTTAATCTATGAGAATATAGGACCTCAACCCGGCGAGTCTCTGATGGACGGTATGTAGTAACGCTACCCTTTAAGCTGGAATTCCAGGAGATACTCTCTTTAGGTGTATCCAGGCTAAATGTGATGTCGCTATTCCTACGCAGTGAAGCTTCGCTTTTACGTAAGCTGGAGATTAAAAGGATGTATGATGAAGTGGTTGTAGAGTATTTGCTTTTGGATCATATAAGGCCAATAGCTAAAGATTCTTCTAATATTTCTTGTTATTTAGCCCATTATCCCATAATTAGTAGTGTTTTTGCTTTCATCCTGTGCACACATCTCTTGTTACTGCTGTCCGTATTTTCTATATGTGTATGTTCATTAATGAGGTTCGTATGAAACCAAATTGCACCGGAATAGGTAGCAAGCTGTGTACACGTGTTTATTTATTTTTCTTTTTTCACCGTTGTCCGTGTTTTCTTTATATGTTCAATATTAATTTCTTTTCAATACATTTCATTACCTTATAGTGTGCAAGGTGGTGGACTAAATTTTTCTAACCTGAGCAGTGTCGAAGGTATATACACTGGACACTGATCTAATTTAATTCCAACATTTTAAATGCTGCAATAGAGTTTGTTTTAGCCTTTCGTATTGTTATTGTTAAACCTCCGCGAACACTACTCCCTCTTTCCTTCTCATCATAACCTATTTTCCTAGTTCCAGTATAATGCACTGCATATGTAGGGGTCACACCCTGAGTACTGGTCCAAGATAAAAAAAAAAAGAAATTTAAATGGATCATAAAACAACCAAACTAGGAGTGGTCTTTGACGCTTCGAATAAAACTTCCACTGGAAATAGCCTGCATGATTGTCTTTATGTGGGACCCACATTACAAGCGCATCTGGATCTGATTATTTTCCGTAGCAAATTTTTAGATTTGTTATAAATTGATTAAATTAGACTTGATGGAAAGCATACGCCTTTTCATAGCAATTTTTTTTTTAGAAATTCTCTTACGGAGGAAATAAAAACATTTGAGTTACAAACCGTTGCCTTCGATATCTGAAAAGAATGAAATGGTTCTTGTTTATCGTCTTATTAGCTTTCCAAATACAGATGATATTTACAAAAGTTATGAGGCGAACAAACTTTTTCATACCCAAGGTAGTCTTTGGCACCCTTTAGGTCACCATATGATATAACAAGGTGATTCAAATTTCATTATTCTTAAAGCCTATTCCCTCATCTATGATTCCTTCATACATTGTTTTATAATCAGATCGCAGGTTTCAAAGATACAGATTTATTAACCTTTTTTATTTGGTTTACCCACACTATGCGAAGTAGCAATTGAATTTTCAGATGAAATTTATAATGAGGCACCGATTCTGATAAAAGACAAGTGTTTGCAAAGAAACAACAAGACCCTCTCTAACAACGAGAAAGCCATTGCAACCCACAACAGTTAGAACAATTTATAGCTGCTAATCTACCTCACAACAGATGCAACTCTCGGCATACATTTTAATGAGAGCACTTACTAATGAATATGGTGGATTGGACACGGAAAATGTTTATGATTTCATTAAAGTTTGATAACAAAATAATATTGCACTAGCCCTTGCATCGTCCGACATAGCAGCAACACTTTTGCATGGTGGAAGAACAGCACATTCGGTACTTATATTACTTCTAAAGCCACAATTGAAAGATACGCACACATGAAATATCAAAAACACACGCCTCAATGAGTAAAGTGCTGCAAATTTTTAAGATCATAGTATGGGATGAATTCTGATGAATGGCCCAAAGAAATCTTTAGAGGCTTTTGATCGCATGTTACAAGATTTTAGAGGCAACAAACAGATATTGGAGGAGAACTAATTATGTTAGTCGGCAATTTCTGCCAAACATTGCCTGCAATTCCACTGATTATGAGCTTAATGCGTGCCTTAAATAATATCTTCTTTGGCAGCACGTTCACGTATTAAAATTAACAACAAATATGCGAGCTGCAACATGATGCTACCCGATTGCCAAGACAGTTGTTAGAATTTAGAAATTGAAAAATATCAACGGATCCAACAACAAGCTGCATAATTTTTCCATATAACTTTTGTAACATGATACAGTGCATTGAACCGTTACTTAATTGTCTAAAGTTACATACAAATCCATCGACACCGTGATGATCGATGAGGATGCTATCAATTATCCTTCTGAGTATTTAAACTCACTGGACGTTCCAGGGACTTTCAAAATATATGTTGCAAATCAAAATTGGAGTCATCAATTATTCTACTGCACAACGTGATATTTTACATAATAATGAAAGCAGATAGACTGATAATATAATACTGAAATATTATGAGTTGGTATTAAATATTAAATTCATTCAGTATTAGAGATCTGGGGTCTAATCACCGCATACGATATCGAATTAACTATCGTATCGAATAACATTACGATACATCTAAATTATGGCAACCGATGCATATTGGATCGTAATTTAAACAAAATGCAATAGATTGAAGACCATACGTTCCCTAAAAGTAGGAATACAAAAAATAAATCCTTTAACTTTTTTATATTATTGCAATACAGTTTATTCGATATCGTATGCCGTGATACCAAAATGAAAAATTTCGATAATTTTGCTCGATATCGTATGCGGTGATTTGGCCCCTGTATTTTAGGCATGTTTCAAGATATTTGTGTAGTGCGTGAAAATTTGAACCTTTTAATACATCGTTGTAGCATAGTGTAGACTGGCCAAAGTATATGACTCGAAATTCTCTATAAACAGGACAAATTCCGATGAGGTGGTAGGTGTTTTCGGGGGCATCTATATTACAAATTGTACATATACCATCTGTATTACTTTTAAAGCATCTAGAGTTTAAATCAAGAAGGCCACATCTGGCTTTAATAATTAGACTTGTAGCCCGAGATGGAAGATTAGCCGTGAGCTTGGAAGTTTTGTTGAAGTTAAGCTCCGCGTAAAGATCATGAAACTGCGAGTTGGTGACAAGTACAGCAAAATCATTAGTGTCTTTTGTTTTCAGGAGGTTGGTAATTCCCCATATTCCGTAAGGCGTCATCGTCGTCACACGAAGTCGACACAAACATTTTTGCATTTATTTGCTCGTTGCCAAAACCGATTGAATGTTGTCGACAGCTTTTATCTATCGCAAATACCGAAGGCCTATCAAAGAATACATAATTGCTGTCGAAGGCGAATGTGTAACCGAGTGTTGTTTGATGTCGTCTTGACATGACGATGAAGCCTCTTGGAATATGGGGGAATATCTTTCCATGATGAGCACATAGGAACGTAGGGATTAGCAGGAGTACACTGCAGAGAGTTACATAAAAGTTTCCATTGTTTTGCTCATGTTATATCTAGCTCTATTATTTTGTCTGCCAATACTCGCGACAGTCTGTTCGGAGCGTATGACAATATCTTATTGACGTAACAATGATTCATTTTGAAAGTTGAGATGTACAATGAGTTAGTGAGGACGTAGTAGTGGGCAAGTATAACAGTTTTTTAATAAAGAAGCGGAATAATTTTTCTACGTCATCAAACTTTTCGTAACCCAAAACTTGTGCGGCGTAAAACATGATAGATTTTGAGCACGCATTGAATATTTCAAGTTTGTTATTTTTCGATATTTTTGGGTGGTTAATATATTTCGACCATGTAGGAGCAATAGCTATCTTAGAAATTGACAGCTTATTGTGTATTGTTATATGTTTTTTAAACGATAAGTTATAGCATAGGTTGACACCAAGATACGTATAATTGTTGACAATTTCGATATTTTCATTTCCACTTTAAACCATTTGAAATTCTTGGTCCTTTGCGAAACACAACAATTTTGGATTTCATCAAATTAAGTCTTAAGCCCCAGGACGAGCAATATATCTGTAAAGAGTCAATCATTTCCTGAAAACCTTTGGAAGAGTCTGATAAAATTACAATGTCATCTGCGTATAGTAATATTTTAACGTTAACATTCGCTACATTTACTCCACCAGGAAGTGCGTCAGGCAAATCATTCATATATAATGAGAATAGTAATGGACTTAGAATACAACCTTGTTTCACTCCATATTCCACTGGAAAGTATTCAGAAAATGTGGATCCATTCCAAAAACGCTCCTAGTATTTTCATAAAAGCATAAGTATTCTTATGAATTTGGACGAAATTCCCAAGCACGATAATTTGAAGAAGAGACTATTTCTCGGTATCATATCAAAAGCGCAAGAAAAGTCTACGAAAAACGCATATGTGTGTATGTGTTAATTGGTTTATGTTTATAATGTTGACAAGATTGAAAATATTATCTACTGTCAAAAAATCTTTTCTTAAACCCGCTTGAAATTCAGTTAAAACGCTGTGTCTGCCTAGCCAATATCCGACAAACGGTTTAGTAACGAAATCCCTCTATAATTTGTCACTATATTTTGATCACCCTTTTTGAATAAGGGGATTAATAAAGAACACTTAAAAGAATCCGAAATTGTTTCTCGTAGAAATATGCAATTATACAATCGAAGGGGCAATAATAAAGGTATAAAAGTGCTGTTGCCACGAGTTCTAATGATGCTAACCTATTTGCCATTTGATTTCAAAAGATTGCAATTTCCTATTTGAATAGCGTTTGCAATGACAATTATTAAAGCCCTGCAAGTTTGTGGCTTGAATTTGGAAAAACTAAAGACTTACGGCCTAATTCATAAAAAATAATATATGTTTATTAAACTCTTATTTGACAAATTTCTTATAGAAATTTGTCAAAGAACAGTTTAATAAACATACAATATTTTTTATGAATAAGGACATTACAAACTAAAAATATTGTATATCATAGAGCGTTATATGTAATAATTAACACAATCATATAAAGCTAATAAAACATTTTCTTTTTTAAACTATATACACTTTTTATTACGTTTTATAATTATTGGGTAGCAAAGCACACCGGGTTAAACTAGTGAAATAAAAAACATAGGAGAATGCAAGGCAGCTTGCCTTGGGAGAATGTATAACAGTTTAAGATTAAACGGAATATTTGTATTTGTACCTATACAGTTGCAAATAAATTTGCAAAGTATAAGATGCACAGCATGGGCGGACTAACTTAGACCTTATGCCCATGATGGTATTAACAGTATTTTTTTTTTTTTTTTTTGCGGCGCTGCGACTACATGTACCGATGTATGCCTTTGCATAGGAAGTTGCTGCGTGGTTAACAACGAAATACCTTACAAAAACTGTAAACTAATACAGTGCGATGAGATAGACAGGTAACCAATTAGAGTGAGATGCAAAGCTCTCGAAGACCAAACAACAAAAACAAGCCTGACCGCACTTAAGAAATAATTACGATGACGCGAGAGCTGTTCCCCTTACAACTATTAAAGAGAATAAATTCAGGCGAAAACTTTAAAAACCGAAAGTAAAATTTTATATATTCATATATACTTATACAAAAATATCCAAAATTAGCAAACAGTAAAATAAATGGCATATGCCGATACCGAACGGCATTTGATATACTACATTCCTCGGAGCAGAATAATACAATGACTATCAGTCATGTTCTGAGAATCGCTGGATCTGAAACCGCAAAGCATTTTAAAAAGCGTTAAATTCATTTTTAGATATTCGAAGGAACGCGTATTTTACTAGCACATGTACAAAACGACAACAAATTGACAATAGAGCAATTTTTTAATTTGATATTTTTAAATTAGTTGAACTCGCCAATTTTAAGCGGCTATTTTACTTTTTTGTACGTTTGTCAGAATACCTATTTGGCGTTTTCAAATCGAAAACGATGATTTTAAGCCATTTACGTTTATCGGAACATGCCTGCATGTTTGACGTTGAGATAAATGAGATACACATATATGTATATATTTTTTGGGCGCATTTAACATTACATTCATATTCTTTAATCAATATTTATAACATCAGAAACTTCACAAGCCATTGTTTTAGAACGTTTTGATTGTGTCGGACCATTTTCCTCTTCGGAATCGAATACTTCTGTCACACCGTCATCATCAGTCGGTTTACGTTTAATAGCAGTAGTTTTGTTCGGGCTTTTTACTTGCAAGTTATTGGTGGCTACAGTCGCCTGTTCGGTTGTTAGCTCCGTTGTTTTTTTGATTACGGCCACATCAACGTCGTCGTCCTCTTCAATAACGCATAAATCGTCATCATCTTCAATAACTTCAGTTATTCGGGGCTTCTTTGATGTCGATGGACCTTCGCTCATATCGTTTTGGTCGCCATTAGCCTTTTCATTTTTGTCAGTTTTCGTTTCTGTGTCTTCTTTAGGTTTAAGTTGATTCTTGTCAGCAATAACTTCAAACATAGGTTCATCACGTTCGGCATCAAAATGTATAACAATTATGCTGAGTTCGTAATTTTGGAAAAAATCATCGCATTTAAGGAGAACGCCATCAACTATATCCATTTCAGATAATAACTTGCCTTCGTTGCATTCAGTCTCACCTTCCTCTGATGAGATTACTACGACACCCTTTGCATCGACAATAACGTCCGGATTAACCATATTTAAAGTTTTAACTAAAACTTCATCTCTGAATTCTTTAATATGCATTTTTTTGGTATCAATACGTAAATGTATGGCGGGCTCGGCAGCACACACGTAACAATTGGGATTTGGAGCGGTTAAAAATTTTTCTGGAACTAGCAGCTGCTGTCTTGGATTTGGTCTTAAACGCATATAAACAGATTTACACTTCTCCAATTGGTTTTGTAAAACTTTGAAGGTTTGTAAAACAACAACACCAGCTGTAATTGCGTTTGTTGTTGCAATAGCCGGAATAATATTTCCAGCCATAGATTTAATTTCAAACCTCGACTTTCGACCAATTTCAAATATGTAGCCTCTTATATTAGCACAGGCTGCAACAAAATCCATTGCTGGCTGATCGTCTTTATCCCATACTAATGAATCACCTTCTTCCAATTTTTCAAGATTTGCTTTCAATTTTTTCAAGCAGTCTGCAAAAACACTAGCACATTCAGCTAATGACCATGTTTTATGATATTGTCGCATAAAAGCATCACTTGTTTCTGACTCTTGCAGTTTCAACAATACACTATCCCATTTAATTGGCGTTGGAGGTTTACGTGTCTTCCACAAGTTTGTCATAGACAAAAGATAAAGGATATCATCGTAGAAGAATTTATTAAAAAGCACCTCAGCATCATATTCGCAATCTTTAGCCCACTGGCGCGTATTCACGCGAACTACGTTACCATCCTTCGGTAAATTTCCATCTTGAATTTGTTCATCAGTATAATCATCATTTTCTGTGAGCGCTTCGGCATTTCCCGACCGTGCTTCAGGATCAGCGACATCAGGCGAAATATCTTCATCATCAACTGTTTCTCCAAATAGCTGGCTAAAATTTAAAAAGTAATAAATTGTTAAAAACATTTTTTTTGGAAAAAGTAGAAATGTCTTTTAGGGCCATTATTACAACTGACAAATTGTTAACATTAGGATTTTATCTTACAGATATGTTTTTTTTTATTTTATTATTAACACTAATCTAAAAAGTAGCTAATAACTTAACAGCAGGTTTATCCTCATGGTAAATTTCAAAGTTAACTTTAAGCATTTGAAGCTGTTAAAAAGCTGAAGTACAACTTCAGCTGCAAAAATGGGAAAAATTTGTCGTTCACGTTAACTAACGTGAAGGTTAACAACTATTGGGAACCTAATCGTTATGTTGTAATAATGACCATTAAAGTGTGTTTATGTTAGTGTGATATCATGTTCGATAAGAAAGATTTTGTTAACATGTAGGAAATTAATTGGAAATGCAATATTCAGACGAGGCAACATTAAAAGAAACATGTTTACTTCAATGCTTCCTTTTTCAACACACGATTTAACCAAAAGTTAAAAATCAGTTGTGTTGATGATACAACAACTTTGCAGCTTAAAAAAAAGAGTGAAGAGCACGGCTGCTTTCAACAAACTAAAGAAACAAATACAAACGAGGACACATTGTTTTGGAAACATGTAGGTAGGCAGGCTGCTTGCTGGATTCTCCAGCTCACTTGAGTCCTGAAGTTCGTTCCCTTTGTGATTTTGGAAACTTGTAAAATATCCAACAATTTTGATATTTTGTAAACCAAAAAAGGAAACAAGATTTTCAACATAAAAGGAAACATACTTTAAGTGCCCTCGTCTATATGGTACATAATATCTCGGACTAGTTCGGACTAATGAGAGTACAAAGCAAATTACTCTCTAAATTGGCAAATTTTACCCAAAACTGCTGGAACGCAAAAAACACAATTGTACATCTTGTAATACTAGTGCACTATTAGACGTTAAAAACGCATAACATCATATAAACAAAAGATTTGCATTATTGACAACATCTGTAAAATTAAATGCAATATAAAATTTTCAGTAGATATTTTAACCTTATATTTTGCTTTTAACTAGTTTTTAAACAAAAACTGTTTTCCAATTTGCAAATTTTCAGTTTCATAAAACAGCTGATTATTCAATTCTAATCCGAACTTACCCAAATATAAAGTTCGGGATAATTTGTACAGGAAATGAAAATAATTACTCATTTTCTCTCTAAATTGCACAAAAATTTTTACGTGGAACGCTTTTGGACTAATTTGGACTAGTCCGGACTGTTTCGATATTCAAGTGGAACACACCTAATCTAAAAACTAAATTGAAAAGGCCAGCAGCATTATTATTATGCATTTTGGATTAAAAATGTAATCAAAAATTTAATGTACAAAAGTTTATTTCCAAAAATACAAAACGAGCTTGACTCGCGTTTAAAAACATTCTTTAAATTGCATCTATTTAGCAAAAATTATATGTAAAATCGTCTAGTTTTTATTCTAGTACAAAGAAAATAAATTCAATTTAATATATAGGTCATTTTATTATTTGTTTAAGGTTTAGTTTAGTGTTAATTCATCAATTCACTTTGGTATACTCAAGGTGCATTAACGTCTACACGGTGGCAGCACTAGAGCAAAATTACAACAATACAATAAAAACAGGCATGTGTAGTGCAATTCTACAACTTATATAACGATAATAGAATTGTTAAAATAATTATAGCAATATTTTATCGAATTTGCTATTCTGTAACATGTTTTTAACGATATTCGCCGTCGATCAAAATCAGCTGATAATTTTACTGCCGATTGTCGATATCTTAAAGACAAAATTTTCTTGCTGTTTATTCAATCGTTAGGGTATTTTTTTAATTGTGCTTCCATGAAATAAAGTGGTAATAATCTGATGTTTAATACATAAAAATATTTATTAAATACATAAGTAAATACATAAAATATTTATTAAATACATTTTCAAAACCAAAAATTTCAGTATAATTTTTTAACCGGTAAAGTGTGTTTTGTGTTGAAATAGCTATTAAGCGTTTGGGATTCGGACTTGGAAGGGATGAAACAAATTTGAACGCTTCAAGGGATAATCAGTGTGTTTTTCGGGAGTTCGACAATTCCTTTGAGTTGACAGTTAATGAATTTAAAAAGTTATATTGATTATCACCAGCCTTAGTTGTGGTCATTCTGAACATATAGAAATTAGTACATATGTACATGTATAAACGAATAAATAAAACGTATGAACTCATATTTTATTTTACTTACCTTATTACAAATTAAATAATATTTATTGTCACTTAAAAACTAAAATCGCAACAAGTAAAAATCAATATGTATACATATTGTTATGGGAACATTTATTGTTTTTTTTTCTTCTTTGTGGTTTTCGCTTTTTTCTGGCAGAGATGCCACCTGATGTTTATATGAATGAACAGAAAAATACAGCTGTTTACCATCGTTAGTGCCTATTTCCACTATACAAGAAAATAAGACTGCAATTTTTCATTTTCTTCTTTGAACTTTCTTTGCCGTTTCCACTGTACAAATCTTATTGCTTAAACTGAACTGATTTTAGCTTGAATAGTATACATACGAATATGAAAGTAAAACGAATTGCAAGTACATGCAAGTATATACTCGTTTACTGGATGAGGTAAAATATCTCACCCCGTTCTCTAAAAGTTAATCAGTTCAGCAATAAGACTTGTGGAAACTGGGAATTAGAATCAAGATACATAATCACTCAATCGTTAGTGCAAGCGATGAAATTTGGTGACAAAAGTTGCGATTATCGGATCGTTAAAAGTTAGAAAATCGCACTACTGGTAAGCTATGTTTATCAGAAACATTTGTAACTTTTTTCACAATTATAAACTATGAATGTACCTTTTCATAATATTAAATTTTTTTTATGTGTAATTCAGAATAAAACACTAATTCACTTTCAAAAATGTAAACAATACATTTGATGTAAATAGCTTACTCTATTGCCAGTAGCAAAAAATTATCACATGCCGTAGGGCTGCCACGTTGTAGATGTTAATGCACCTTGGGTATACTCTTGTGATTTGAACTCGCCAAGAGGCTGGCGATTGCAATTTACAGAACACCTTTCTTGCGAGTTCAAGTCACAATCGCAAATGTAATGCGAGATGCGAGTGTCAGAACATCCCCGATGAAATTGCTGAAACTTTTGTGTTCGTGTGTTGACTCTTTTAACAAATTCGCAAAAATATATACATACTAGCATTTACAGGTGCGAAACGGTAATTAAAACGATTTTATTATTAAATCATGACTTCGTATACATATATGTGTGTTGTGTGATTAAGGTTTATATTATTTCGCATTTAGAGTAGTATTATTTAAACTCAATAAATTTGTGTATACAACGTTGTTTTTTTTCAAAAACGTAAAGGTTTTGTAGAAACTTATTTGTACTCCCCTACAATTTTTCCCACAATACTCCGTCCCAAAAGTATAATTTGCAACCGTGTGGCGTTATAGTCTTAGAGCGATTAGGGTTCGCGCTGAAAGAACTGGAACGCCAACTTTCAGTCTCTACTTATAGGACGGTAACCCTGTTCGCTCTTAAGAATCTACAGTAGTGGTGGCCACAAGTTCTATATGGAAGAGTAAACACCAATACATTTAAGGAAAAACTATTTTTATTTAATATTTTTTGTTGTAAAAAGCAAAACATTTACAAAAACAAAATTCACACTGATAATCGCTGTCGTCAATGTTTACCAGCAAAACATGCGAAAGTGTTGTTGCTTTGCTTTTGTGTGTGTGCAGTGAAGAACGACAAAACATATATATATATATAAGACGAAGTTGTTTGTGTATTTTTCACTGCTAGTGCTGAGCGCAGTATTTGTGTATTAAAGAGCCAAGCGCATTTACAAAAACAATTGAGTAGGGCTGGGCACACTTGATCTACAGGTTACAATATCACTTTTTAGTGTCTATAAAATTGCCTACTAATAAGTATTCGACAATCCCTCCAACGATATCTAAAAATATTTGTCCCAAAATTTCGTCACCCAATGCTGAAATTATTCTTTGTTACATTCTTTGTTTATATTATCTTTGAGGTCGGGATAAATATGACATTTTAAACTGGATCTTGAATAATATTACAGAACTTGGACAATATTACAGAACAGCGAAGACGCTTTCAGACAAGCATGTATTTCTGCCGCTAAAGTATGATAACCGGTAGTCTGTCTAAAATCACCTCCCTTAATAATCGTTCTTAAAATCTTTTTTATAGGCCGATGTAAAGCTTCGACCAATATCCCCAACCAATATCTTACATTGCTGCAGCATTCGCCCACTTTCTATTTTTGGTAATATTACAAACCAGTGCTTGGCTACACATGATAGTGTATAGTTTGAACGAACAAAATGTTTATCCTATTTCCAAAAAGATCTAAACAAAGTAATCTGTAGCCACACTCACTGGAATAGAAAAGAGAATTTTTAAGTTATTTCGTCCGATGTCCATTTTTTGTGTTTTTAGCCAGTTTTTAAACCATTTCAAAATAAGGGCATAATGCATGGGGGGTTTTCAGTGACATTTTCTCCAAAAATATGAAATGGGATCAAGGTGCAGGCAGTACCTTTCAAACAATAAAAATTTTTTAAAATCCGTTCATAAACGTCAGTTATACAAAAATTTATTTTCTGGACAAGTACAACACCAGACCAAGGCCAAGGCAGCTTTTATACAGTGTTCAAAAAACTTATTTATTTATTTCAATTATATTTTATAAATAAATTTATAAAATATACATATTAAAAGCGCCGGGTAACTAGACCATTTGCGCTTGGAATAGATTATGTTCAAAAAACTTAATTTACAAAAGCAAAAGTTTGAAAAATTTACTTGCTTCGAAGCAAAAGTTTTTTTGTACACTACGAATGCTTTTGCTTTTTTTCTTTTTCTTCCAATAGTAGAATTCAAAAAAAAAAATTTCACTTTTATTGAGATCTATTTTATGTAGCTTCTTCGAACATGTTTTTAAATAGCTGATTCGATTATTTTTTAGTGAAAATGTGCAAATATTACACTCAGCTTTGCCTATGCCAGATTTATTTTTGAAGTAGCGCCAAACAGGTTTTTATAAAATTATGTGTCGGTATATGAATATAATATCCTGGTTGTTATATTAAGCACATTTTGTGTTTGCTGGTTAGCTCTTTCACCAACGCAAACACAATTTATGCTCACTCTACATTCAACTTAAGAGTTAAAACAAAGCTGAATAAGAAAGAAAGAACAAAGCAAAGCAAAGAACCTAAAAACTGTTTAAAGAAACTTTTCGTTTTAAAAGTTTAAGAAAAGGCTTTTTTTTTACAGAGAAAAGTTTTTATTCAAACCATCAGTTTATTGTTTCAAACTTTTGATTTCTTTCTCTTCGTAACTTGAACACTGTAAACTGTAGCTTTCAGTTTTTTTATTTATATACGAAGTCGAAGAAATACAAAACTGCGCAAAAGCAAAAGTTGAAAAGACTTTTAAGACCGGGGCACATAGAATCCATCGTACGTTATACTTTGCCTTTTTCAACTGACAAGTTGAAATACATGTAGGCGTATGAGCTTTGTCACATTCGGTACTTCTCCGTCAACGCAAAGTATTAAAGTTGAGCAACTTTCAACTTTTAACGTACGTTGAGAATTATCTGGTAATATTTTTTGTATTTTTTTTTTAATATAATTTTTCGTTCAAAAGATTGTTCGTGGAGGTTTAACTTTAACAATAACAACACGAAGGACTAAAACAAACTCTATTGCAGCATTTAAAATGTTGAAATTAAATTAGTTAAAACTGATCAGTGGCCAGTGTATATATCTTCGACACTGCTCAGGTTAGAAAAATTTAGTCCAAAACCTTCCACACTACAGGGTAATGAAATGCATTGAAAATAAATTAATATTGAACATATAAAGAAAATACGGACAACGTTGAAAAAAGAAAAAAAAATAATAATAATAATATAAACAAAAAAAAAAAATAATATAAACACGTGTATACATACTGCTACCCTTGGTCAGTTGGCAGACCAAACTAGATTTAATTCTTGTACTAGTTAAAATGACAAAAATGATAAAGGTAAAGCAAGATAATATTTGCAATAAATTTCTCTAAGTCAAGGCACACGTGTTAGGATTTGTTGTGCTTTGCTTTTATCAAAATTTAACTACGGCTTAAGAGTTTACTCAGGGACGTTAGCTGTTGGTATTCTTGAGAAATTATTCAGAAAAATTGTCCGTTATATATTCAATGTCCGAGTTTTCGAGCATGATCGTGTTACTCATCTTGTTTCGCAGTTCTTAGGCTGTAGTTTTCATGATTATCTTCAATTGCGCATTCTTATGCTTTTTTTATAAACTGTAGTAGTGTTTTGTCTCTCAGCAGGTGCACACGTCTTTTGTTACTGCTGTCCGTATTTCCAATATGTGTATGTTCATTAATTAAATTTGTATAAGGCCGGATTGCACCGTAATAGGTGGCAAGTTGTGTACACGTGTTTATTTTTGTTTTTTTTTTCTCTTTTTTTAACCGTTGTCCGTATTTTCTATATATGTATGTTTAATACCAATTTCGTATGAAATAAAAGTGCACCGGAATAGGTAGCAGTATGATACACATGTTTCTTCTTTTTTTTTGTCTTTTTTTCACCGTTGTCCGTGTTTTCTTTATATGTTCAATATTCATATTATTTTCGATGAATTTAATTACCTTGTAGTGTGGAAGGTGTTGGACTAAATTTTGCTAATCTGAGCAGTGTCGAAGGTATATACACTGGGCACTGATCAGTTTTAACTAATTTAATTCCATCATTTTAAATGCTGCAATAGAGTTTGTTTCAGTCTTTCGTGTTGTTATCGTTAACATTTCGCGAACACTACTCCCTCTTTCCTCCTCATCATACCCTGTTTTCCCAGTTCCAGTACAATGCGCTGCATATGTAGGGGTCATCCCCTGAGTACTGGTCCCAGATAAAAAAAAAAAAAAAAAAAAAAAAAAAACTACTAAACTGGGACAACGTGCTGTCTTAGCTTGTCAAAATTTTGACAACTATTCGTAAATTCTACCAACAAAATACATGTTGATTTTTGTTGGTGTTGTATTTATTGTAATTCTGCCACTACCTGTATAAAGCTGCCTTGGAATATATCTTCCCATTTTTGAAAACTCATTTAAAATTAGGGTGTGCCGTGTTTGGAATAGATTTCGTTCAGCATTTAATTATTCTCTTACTCTACTTATAGGAAAATGCTGTTAAATTGGTTTAGCTCTTAACTATTTAATATACGTAATATCTCTAGTGATAATAATAAAAAACAATTTCGGTTTATTTGTACATATGGTATACGTGGTTGGGGAGCCACTTGTAATTTATCTTTTGAACTCTTGCTTTGAATTATTATTTGATTAGTATTAAGATGTTAATTGTACTACAAATACATGTATAATTGGCTTCCTATATACGAGTATTGAAATAAATAAAATAGAAGGGACATATCTCAAAACCAGAAATTTAATACTGTCGTCTGTTAGAAGCGGACATAAACGAATTTGAACGATAATATAACTGAGAAAATTCTTTTCTGCTGTCGGAAGCTAAGAAAATAAAAAAGTTTTTAACTTTCATTTACTTAATTCCGAATCGCAGTGACGGATGCACTGGAGTTTTAATTTTTCTTCAACATAAACATTGTTTCTGCGATGGACCTTACCAATTCCGTACTGTAGAACTTAATATCATATACCATTGATTTGATCCACACAAATTTACAATGCAGTTAGTGGCGGCAAACAGTTAACCATTTCCTGACCACATAGTTAGCGCAAAGGCCTTCAAATTGAAAAAAAAATAAATATATATAGGGAGGCGAAAATATAAAAATACGAAATGTTAAGTGAAACAGTTGACGGAAACTCACAATTTCCGACCTCTGAAACTTCGATATACACGTAAATGTACCCCTGAAATTTTGATTTTCAAATTTCTAAAAAATAAAAATACAGGGGCTTGTGCAAATAAAAAACTTTTGAAATAAGTTTTTTTTTCTGACTTTTCTCGTGATGTTTCGGCTTGAAGTTGAGTTCTGAGCCACACTGTATAAAGAATAACTTACGCTCATAAACAATAAATAAATAGCTCTCGCGTTAAATTATTAAATAAGAATTATAGAATACATGGTTACGACACCTTTCACAAAAAACTGAAATTTTCTGCGCATGTTGGTCAAATGACGTTAAGAAACAATACAAACACAGCTCTAGATAATTTTGAAACATATTCTTGCATAGGTTGAACCATGTTATCTAACAGGAAATCATGCGCATGACGTAATCTCTAGGTATTCATTCTTGGGTTAGGCTTATTTTTGTTAAGCCTACGAGAGTTTTGCGCCTCGCTCTCACAGTATAGTTAAACAAATAGTTTTACATAACGGGACTTCGGAAAATATAGTCCATGTAAATGGTGTCTGGTAGTCTTTCACGTCACATCAGCCGCAGAGGGTTAAATGAGGTCAGGCTTATTGTTCGGCTAAACTATCTGTATTGGTTTAGTCTTTTGTAGTGTTTCGTTGCGAACCACGCAGTAGTTTTCTATGTGAAGGTATAGGTCATTATAGTTAGTCATAGTGACACTACAAATATACTGTTAATATCATCTTCGGCATATAGACTTCGTTGCCTCACCCATGCTGTGCAACATATACTTAGCAAATTCTAGTTGGATTTTGTGAAGTTTAATAAATAAATATGTACAAACGAATTGACGAAAACATAGTTTCCGAGTTATAAACCTTTGAAATGTTAATATTCATGATTTACGATTTCCGACATAATTTCTAAAGTTATTTGGATGTTCGTGCGTATTCTAGACTTAAGGCCCAATTTACTACTATAAAAGAGCACAACGGGACCAGACTGAACCCAAGTGTGCTGGCTTTACAATAGGTGACAGCCTGTCAAACCTACAACTATAAAAACTTACTTAAAAAGATGTTTAGCCCATACAATACAATGTATTGGCTCTGATGGTGTATTTCGTATAGTACAGCCTGGAAACGTTTTCTGAACAGCTTTAGGCGTACACTCATAGCATTGAGTCAATCCTTTTTTGATTAACTCCACCTGTCCGTTATACCCAGCAGTGCCACTCTCAATAAGAGGAACTTCGGCGTTAAGACACATGCGGTTAACATGGTTTCGGGCTGCGCGATTGTCTAAAGCATTTAATACAACGTCGAATTTTTTAAAGAAATTTACTCCATAATCAGTTCTATAAAGAAAACGCAAAAAAGTAACATTTTATAGTAACACGTCCATGAATTTACTTACGCCATAATACTGTCGTGGTATGCGACTATTTTTACGTCTGGATTAAATTGCAATGCACTTTCCCTTGCAACTTGCGCCTTAGACTTGCCCACATGTTCGCGATGGAATAAGAACTGTCGATTTAAATTACTTAAATCAATTGTATCCAGATCAATCTAAGAAAAACAACAGTTTTTTTTTATTGTGCCCAATTATATTCACATTTTCTCTTACTATCTCAATTTTTGGAAACCCTGACAGCACCAAATTCTTCAAGATTTCACAACCTATACCTCCAGCTCCCACAACCAGAAGATTAGACGTTTTGATTTTTTCTTGCAATGAAGTTGTGAAAACACCATTTATAGAAGCAGCCATATTAATTAATTATACTTTCAAAGTTAATATTAAATATTACAAGTGAAATTAACTTTAAGATAATATGGAACAGACGCCGCCGGTTAAGTAAATACATATATGTCGCAAACACGTAAGTGAAAAAGTCACACTACGAAATATAACACAACGCAACAACTGTTTTTGTTTAGCACATTTTTCTACGTGGTGAGTTTACCAAAGAAAACAACACCCGCATCAAGGCGACTTTATACAGGTCAAGGCGAATTCATTACCAGGTGAACTTAACAGCACAGGTGATTATTTTTTGCTTCTCGCGTTTTTTCCAATGAGACTGTCAAATTTTGTTTCTTTTGTTTACAAACTTTGTGGCGCCATTTTAATCTGAAGGTTTTTTTTGCATGATTTAGTGCAATTTCAAGAAATTTGTGTGAATTTAAAAGTGAAAAACTAATATAATCTGTGATTTTAATTACAAAAAATTATAAAAGCTTATATTTAACGTTTATATAAAATTTTTTGTCTGCTGAGCAATCTTAGGCGAATTTAGATTATGACATTCACGATATGTTTTACAATAACAAAATACATAGTACTGAATTCGCCCTTCCGCTTGCATTCACCTGTATAAAGTCGCCTTGATACAGGTGAATGCAAGCGGAAAGGCGAATTCAGTACTATGTATTTTGTTATTGTAAAACATATCGTGAATGTCATAATCTAAATTCGCCTAAGATTGCTCAGCAGAGAAAAAATTTTATATAAACGTTAAATATAAGCTTTTATAATTGTTTGTAATTAAAATCACAGATTATATTAGTTTTTCACTTTTAAATTCACACAAATTTCTTGAAATTGCACTAAATCATGCAAAAAAATCTTCAGATTAAAATGGCGCGAAAAAGTTTGTAAACAAAAGAAACAAAATTTGACAGTCTCATTGGAAAAAACGCGAGAAGCAAAAAATAATCACCTGTGCTGTTATGTTCACCTGGTAATGAATTCGCCTTGACCCGCATCAAGGCGAGTTAATTATTAGGTGGATGCATCGGCGAATTCGGTTAATACAAGGCGAATTTATACAGGTGAATGCATGATACAAAAAACAAGGTAGCCGCTTCGCTACAACAATACAACAAAATAAAAAACAACAGTTAATTTGTTTGTGTAAAAGGCGAATTCACACTTAAGCTGTCAAAAGTAGTTGATAACTAACATGAAAAAATTTTAAATGGCGCCGAAAAAGGTAAAAAAACTTGACAGCGAAAGTGCCGCCATATTAATCGAATTCGCCGGAATTCACCGATGCATCCACCTAATAATTAATTCGCCTTGGGTGAATGCCAGCGGAAAGACGAATTCAGTACTATGTATTTTGTTATTGTAAAACATATTGTGGATGTCAAAATCTAAATTCGCCTAAGATTGTTCAGTTGGGAAAAAAGTTTATATAAATGTTAAATATAAACTTTTATAATTGTTTGTAATTAAAATCACAGATTATATTAGTTTTTTACTTTTAAATTCACACAAATTTCTTGAAATTGCACTAAATCACACAAAAAAATCTTCAGATTAAAATGGCGCGAAAAAGTTTGTAAACAAAAGAAAAAAAATTTGACAGTCTCATTGGAAAAAACGCGAGAAGCAAAAAATAATCACCTGTGCTGTTAAGTTCACCTAGTAATAAATTCGCCGTAGGTTAATATGGCGGCACTTCCGCTTTCAAGTTTTGTTTACCTTTGTACTTTGTTTTTGTACATGTCAAGGCGAATTTATATGGATGAATGCATGATACAAAAAACAAGGTAGGGAAGCGGCTACCGAAAAATCATTACTAGGTGAACTTAACAGCACAGGTGATTATTTTTTGCTTCTCGCGTTTTTTCCAATGAGACTGTCAAATTTTTTTTCTTTTGTGTACAAACTTTTTTGCTCCATTTTAATCTGAAGATTTTTTTGTATGATTTAGTGCAATTTCAAGAAATTTGTGTGAATTTAAAAGTGAAAAACTAATACAATCTGTGATTTTAATTACAAACAATTATAAAAGTTTATATTTAACGTTTTTATAAAATTTTTTCCTTGCTGTACAATCTTAGGCGAATTTAGATTTTGACATTCATGATATGTTTTACAATAACAAAATACATAGTACTGAACTCGCCTTTTCGCTTGCATTCACCTGTATAAATTCGCCTTTTTCTTTATCAACTACTTTTGACAGCTTATATGTGAATTCTCCTCTTTACTCAAACAAACTACCTGTTGTTTTATTTATTGTTGTAGCCCAAAGCGAATTAATTATTAGGTGGATGCATCAGCGAATTCGGTTCATATGGCGGCACTCTCTCTTTCAAGTTTTGTTTACCTTTTTCGGCGCCATTTAAATTTTTGTACATGTTTTTTATCAACTACTTTTGACAGCTTAAGTGTGAATTCGCCATTTTACACAAACAAAATACCTGTTGTTTTTACTATTGTTGTGTTGTTGTAGCGAAGCGGCTACCTTGTTTTTTGTATCATGGTTGTAGCCAAGGCGAATTAATTATTAGGTGGATGCATCGGCGAATTCAGGCGAATTCGGTTAATATGACGGCACTTTCTCTGTCAAGTTTTGTTTACATTTTTTCGGCGCCATTTAAATTTTTGTACATGTTCTTTATCAACTATTTTTGACAGCTTTAGTGTGAATTCGCCTTTTCACACAAACAAAATACCTGTTGTTTTTTTTTATTGTTGTAGCGAAGCGGATACCATGTTTTTTTATATCATTGTTGTAGCGAAGCGGCTACCCAAAGCGAATTCATTATTAAGATGATGCATCGGCGAATTCATTTAATATGACGGCACTTTCTCTGTCAAGTTTTGTTTACCTTTTCGGCGCCATTTAAATTTTTTAGCATGTTAGTTATCAACTACTTTTGACAGCTTAAGTGTGAATTCGCCTTTTTACACAAACAAAATACCTGTTGTTTTTTTTATTGTTGTAGCGAAGCGGCTACCTTGTTTTTTGTATCATGGTTCATGTCATTTTCAAGTCGATGGCACGTGAAGACACGGCGAAAGAGCTGGAATATAACGAATGACAGAGAAAGTGCCGCCATATTAATCGAATTTGCCTGAATACGCCGATGCATCCACCTAATAATTAGTTCGCCTTGACATAAACATAACGTCGGCAGAGCGAATGTAAAAATAAGTTCATGTTCTTGATATGTTCGGATTTACCTTACCAAAGTCAAGGCGAATTCATTATTAGGTGGATGCATCGGCGAATTCAGGCGAATTCGTTTTATATGGCGGCACTTTCGTTGTCAAGTTTTGTTTACCTTTTTCGGCGCCATTTAAATTTTTTACATGTTCTTTATCAACTACTTTTGACAGCTTAAGTGTGAATTCGCCATTTTACACAAACAAAATACCTGTTGTTTTTATTATTGTTGTATTGTTGTAGCGAAGCGGCTACCTTGTTTTTTGTATCATGACCAAAGTGTTCAATTCGGCGCCATTTTGTATATTTTTGTACGTGATGGCCAACTTCATGGCGAACATTGATGCTCAGCCATATGCTCGTGCATCAATGCCAGAGCATGAACGAAACATGGCCATGAGCGGTCCACATTAGCCATTTGCGATGTTCGCCATGATGCTCATACCATATTCATGGCTAATGGAGACCCCCAGTTAACTGCCTTGGCAACACTCATTGTGTACCACGACAAATTCAGATATACAAATTCGCCTTATTATTTGCTTTTTTTTACATCACGAACAGTTTATTGGCTATACATAAATACTTTCATTATTCTTAAATAAAACTTTTGGCACAGAGCTATGGATTGTGCTCCATTAAACTTGGTAACAAATTTCATAAAAACGTTAACAAATTTGTTAAGCCTTATATTTTAGGCCCATTTTCACGAAAGAAGGGCTGATAAACTTATAAGACGACATCGCTATGAAGAAGCACTAAAAGCAATCGAAACATCATTGCTTTATGTGGAAGATGCCTCAAAATACGTCAAAATTCCAAAAGCATTAGAGGTTTTGCAAACTCAAAAATGGGACTACGAACGAAAATTGAATCAAATACATATGCGAAAGTTACAATATGATAAAATGAAATCGAAGGAAATTGTGCCATCTATTCAAACTGAAGTGACTTCCAGTAATATAAAAAAAGATACTATTAATGCCCAATCAATCGCAAGATCAATCGATAAAACTATTAAAGAATTTAATGATAAGTACGGCAAAACATTAGTGGATAATAAACAAAGGGAAATAACATCCAAGGAAACTTGTAAGCCGGATAAAACGTATGAGCACAAGGACACGAAATCAAGTGACATTACAAAAGAGGTCCGTATTGATCAATTGGAAGCAAACACAAGGCGCTTAAGTTTAATTGATGAACAAATGCAACCAACTGATGAGGACCTGCCTTCTTTGGCACCTTTAGAACTGCCTTCATTTGATTACTCTGCTTTTGGAGATTAGAACAATTCAAAAATGTTGTGACTTCATAGACGTGGGTGGATACAGATATATTCTCATTTAATGTAGACAAAAATGTATTTAAAATATAATAGTTTTTCGCCGATTTATTCACTTTTTTAATAAATTTTGAAGAAGTTCTTCCATATCTGTTTCAGTTTCTACGTCCTTCAAAAGAAGTAAAACTTGAGCCTCCATTTCACACAAAATTTCGGGCTTTTTATAAGTTATTATAAGGGTATTATATTGATGATGTACTGATATGTTCGCCTGCATTGGTACAGTTTTACAACGTTCTAATTCTGGTACATGAATCACTTTATAGTACTTCTTATTCTTGGTTTTCACAACAATTGCTTTCTTCGAGACATCCGCTTCCACCTGATAGATATCGATAGAATATGGTAGATTTCTGATACGCCATTCTATATTTTTCTTGGTTATTCGTTTTGATAAGATCGGCTCTGTATTACTTATTTTTACATTGAAGCTTCCGTCCTCATTAATTAAATCGTTAGTATCATTTGCACCAGCTAATTGTCTAGGATCGTCTCCTAATTCCACTTCCCATTCTGGCTTATTCATCAATTTTTTACATTTTTGCCAAGCTCTTTTCTGTACCACACCTGTATCTAAGCTGTACTCCTCAAACATTTGCTGACCATCTCGGAATTTGTAAAAAATTTTACGGGTTCTACCACTGATCATTGAATTTTTTTCCGCTTCTTTTAAATAGCTCAGCCAGTTTTCGTATGACATTTTTGAAAGTATCTTTGTATTATTCAGTGCAATTAAATTACAGAATTTGTTATAGTAATAGTGTTGCCACGAGATTTTTATAAAAACCCTAGCATGTGTATAAAAATCGCTTTTTTCCGAGCAATCAAAAAAGTACTCCTCTACATATTTCCTTATAGCGTAGATTTAAATTGAAATCTACAACGAAATCTATATCGTTTACACCACCGTTTTTTGGCATCTAGCAAGATTTGATTTGCTCAAAAATAATTTATGCATGCGGGTTTGACAATACAATATCATCAGAGACTGAATCAAGGCGAATTCATTACCAGGTGAACTTAACAGCACAGGTGATTATTTTTTGCTTCTCGCGTTTTTTCCAATGAGACTGTCAAATTTTGTTTCTTTTGTTTACAAACTTTTTCGCGCCATTTTAATCTGAAGTTTTTTTTGCATGATTTAGTGCAATTTCAAGAAATTAGTGTGAATTTAAAAGTGAAAAACTAATATAATCTGTGATTTTAATTACAAACAATTATAAAAGCTTATATTTAACGTTTATATAAAATATTTTCTCTGCTGAGCAATCTTAGGCGAATTTAGATTATGACATTCACGATGTGTTTTACAATAACAAAATACATTGTACTGAATTCGCTTTTCCGCTTGCACTCACCTGTATAAAGTCGCCTTGGACTGAATACACCAGCATTAAAGTGTGTATTTTTGTATGTATACACCACATTATAGTGCAATTTTTGTTGTAGCAGAATACATATATATATCTGTGATCAATACGTTCTGTTTTACTTTAATTCTATATTTAAGCAGGTGGAATTGTTTTATTAATGAGTATGAATAACGTGGCCTTAAATTAGCTTAAAAAAATAAATAAAAGAACGCGGCAAGATTAGCTTAAAAAAAATATAATTAAAAAAAATTCATGTGGTTAAAATTTTTGTATGTATGCATACATATGTTTCGTTACATAATTGATACTTTTTAAGTGAATAGGCTTTCAAGTACATTCTAATGTAATGTATGATTCTAATGTAAACTGAAGCAGTGGTCTGTACCAGAGAACATCTTTGAGTCATTGCAAAAAATCATACTTGCTCAACAACATGAAAACCACAGAATACATTGAAAACCATTTCATTTCGTTGAAATATGATTTTGTATTCAGCCGCACAAATACGCATTGATTTTTAATCAGTAAACACAATGAGCGACAACTTCTCTATCACCCAATTTTCACGACGAGTTTTAAAGACATGTTTGTTTTTAATTTTATTTTAAAGCTGCTACCAAAATCATGTTACATTTTCATCATGATTTTTTAAGACATGTCTTTTTTTCAATTGTAGTTGCAAAATAATATCGTTTGTCCTTTTGTTGGTATCGATGCAGTCATCTTGACGAACGGAAGAAAATGAAAAATAATAACAATATTACAAATGATAACAAAAAGGAATTAGGAAAAAAACACGAAAAACAGAGTTCGTGGCTTTTTGTTTACCCCTCTTTCATTTCTACCAAATTTGCCCACAAAAATGAAAGACATGACTTAAAGACGTTTGAAAAAATCATCGTGAAAATTGGGTGTATGTGAGTTAAGGTTCGTGCTTAAATATAAATGAATGCGCATATAGTTCGGCATTCATTTCTTGTGTTGGAATTCTTGTTTTGGAAGGAAAAAAATATTAACGAAAATCAATGCAGTGATATATTCAACAGTTTTTCTGTATGCTTCTGTTCCCCCCGGGGAACAGGTTTTGCCTTGGCGTATTCCTAACTTAGGTGCTCTGTTTTTCGGGGAAAAGAGAGGAAGGGGTCCCTCGTTTGGTGCGGCAAACAAAACTCTAGGAAGCCCCACGACATATGTTGTGTTGGCTTCCGAAAGCTTTATCAAGGGTATAAATTGGCAGAACGGGGATCAGCATGGCCCCCGGGAAGTTCTGCTTGCAGTTCGACCCGGGCTGATCATGGTTGAGGTGCCTAACTTGGCTGAAACGTTCTGGCTGTGGTTGAAGCCTAAATCGCAGGAAGGGAGTGTTAGTATCCTTGATAATTGTTTGGTGATGGCTTTTTTCGAGGGCTAACAATCTCCCGAGGATCTGTTGCCTATACAACAGATACGTGTACTGTAAGGAACCAGTGGTGATGATTGATGGGTGAGTTGGTTTAAGGGCTGATGCTCTTAATGGGCTTCGGCCTACCAACTCATTAAGCCTTGTCCTCCATTGATTGCTGGGAAATTGCATACATGAGGGATTAGAAAGCCCGAACTCCTCAACAAGAAGTTGTTCATATGACCGCAATCATATGACAAGAATTGCTACCTGTTTGAGCCTAGCAAGCCACACGGGGGCGGTGGTGAATCGTGAAAAATTCACTCCGTGGAATTGGTCCATCATCAGGTTAGGCCGTCAAGGCAGGTACTGATGTAAATCATTTTCACAGTTGTATGCTTCTGTTGAAAAAAATCAAAGTAAAATGCACATACATAGAAACAAAAGGTTTTCATAGGAAAAAACAAATGTATTTATTTTTGAACACTTGTTAAACAACACAAGGGTATACATATAAAAACAACTACATTTGTTTCACTGCGCTTTTAAATGAACTTTGCCCTTTAAACTAAAAACAAAATATGTATGTAAATATGTTTCAAATTTGTTTATACAACACACAATCGAAGCAACATCTAACGTTTAGACGATTTTATTCAGTACTAAAACGAACGCGCAATATTTACAAGGCGAGTTGATTTAATTCAACATTGAGCTTTGTTGCTAGATTTTTGTTGATTACAAATTTAGATTGTTTACAAGGCGAGTTGATTTCACTCAACGTTGTACTTTGTTGCTTGATTTTTGCTGATTACAAATTTTAAATGTTTACAAGACGAACTGATTTTACTGAGCGTTGAACTTTGTTGCCTGATTTTTGTTGATTACAAATTTTAGTGTATGAGTTAATCAAGCAAAAACATGATTTTTGATGATCACTGGTTTGGATGAATATTTTCAGTGAATTTATTCAAGCAGCCTATAAGCACACAATGAAAAATATCAGTTGTACTAGTGAGCACTTATTAAATGTGCCTTGTTAATTGGCATCACTATAAAGAGCTCTTCCGTATAAACATGATAAGAGACAGATAGTTTATTAATATACCGGTTCCTGTATAATTTTATAAGGTTGTTTCTTTTCTTTTATGTGACTAATTAAAGAACAAAGGTAAAATAAACTGAATTTTCTCCAAATAGCAGTACGTGGACTTGAAATATTTCATCAGTTTATTGAGAAAGATACGTATTTAACACGAAAGTTTGGTTGCAAAATTGAAAGTAAGAATAACTTGTAGGATACTTAATTTATATTTCAATTTACGATAATTTTCTTTAGCTTTTGGAGTCACTCAAGTGGAAAGAGTCTATTTAAAGATTTGACAGCAAAATTGCCAAAAAAGGAACAAAATGAGTCTTGTCTGGACTTTGATTGCTGGGTTTCTGTACGCCGAAATAGCTGTTGTGCTATTGTTGGTTTTGCCTGTCGCCAGCCCATACAAATGGAATCGATTCTTTAAATCAAAATTCTTGGCCATGTTGGCTCAGCAGGCTCATCTATACTTCTTCCTTATAATGGGCGTTTTGGTACTATTCCTTTTAGACGCCATTCGCGAAATGCGTAAATATTCTCATCATGATCATTCTTCAGAAGTCCACTTGAATGTTGAAATGCAGCACAGCATGCGTCTATTTCGTGCTCAGCGGAACTTTTATATATCTGGTTTTGCAATCTTCTTAGTTCTGGTTATTCGCCGATTGGTCACATTAATTTCGGCGCAAGCAAACCTTTTGGCACAAAGTGAAGCATCTTTAAAACAAGCTCAGTCCGCTTCTGCTGCCGTTAAGTCATTGATCGCTGAAAAAACGACAGAAAAAGCTAAAGAAGCTACTGAAGACAAAACATTGGGCGAGGTATGTTTTTACATGAGAAAATACAGTGGTTAATGTGCTGTTCATAGAACGCAGACGAGCACTCGTCTAAAAAATTGTGTATGGAAATCACTCAAAAAATTAAGCAACATTCTTAAAAATTTTCTAGACAAGTTGTTCGTCTGTGTTCTATGAACAGCACGTAAGTTTTTTTTATTTGTTGCTAATGAATATACCAATGTGAATAAGTTTAATAAGAAGAGCAAACATATGCATCATATCACTCATAGAAATTAAAGATTTTTCAATATTCTTTGAAAAACCTATATACATATGTAAAAACGCAATTAAGTTTCGTGGTATACCCATTTGCATGGAATGATAATAGTGAATTGCTATTGCAGTACCATGTGAATGAAGTATGTATTGCATTAAATTGCGACATACAAGTGTTGCTTGCTGTTCATAATTTATTTCAATAATTCTTCCAGAAGCTTAGCTTTATATTTTTATTGTGCACGCTTTCATACACTTCAATAACTTCTTAAAAATGCTAGCTCTAACAAAGCCCTTCTTACCCTTTGATTGAAAACAGAAATGAAATGAACCAAAGCCGTAGCGTGAATTTGCTGGCTTAAGTGCAGTTTATTTATTTATTTATTCAATATCAATACAAAGAAATGCTATAAGGCAAATTATACATGTATTGTTAGTATAATATCCATGTTTAGCTACAATATAACAAGTAATAATAATAAAGAATATTTAGAAAATTTAAGTAGAAAATTGAAAAATAAGAAGAAAATGTAAAGTGAGAAAGTTGGCGTAAACGTATAGTTTACGAGTTATGGACATCTTTAGTTTCGATATTCTTATACATAAAATTGCGATTTTCCATCATATTTTTAAGTTATGTATGCGAAATTGGTATCATTTGAAAGCTCTTAAATAAGGTTTTTTTGATATGCAAACAGTTTTTTTACATATACGAGTTAAAACTCGTTGGGAAGCGGGACAAATTTTTAAAAATATACAGGCTTTTGTAAAGTATAAACTATTTTTATTATTCCATAGAAACTTTAGTCATTTAGTCAGCGAAGTTATTTTTCAATTTTATATCACCCTATATAATCCTTTTTTTCAGTTTGGAGTTTTTTTTTTTTTTTTTTTTTTTTTTTTTTTTTTTTTTTTTTTAAGCAGCTGTGGTAATAAAAAGAGGTTACTAAAATACAGAAATTGCAAATTTCCGGTATCGATCCATATATGTATATCCGAGCATATTTAGTGGAAATTTGTAATATATACTATATATTTACGTGACTATCGTGAAGGGTGTTTTAGATTCGACCCAGCAGAATATACTACACTCTTACTTGTTTTAAATTTATAACGCCGGACAGAATATGTATAAAGTATAGGGTTGGAAATGAAAATTATAGAAATTACAAACGGAGTCACAAACTTATATAACCCTTAAAATTTTTGTGAAGGGTATAAAAACTACAAAAAATATTTTACAATTCAATTGTATTTGCCAAAATTTAAACTAAAGGTAAAAAATTGTACACGAAACCTTTGTTTCACTTCAATAATTAAACAGAGGCTTTTGCACCTTAGCGGCCCATATTTCAATTCAATTCTTTCAACTGAATTGATTGATTTCATAAACTGAGTTGAAAGATTTTCATTCAACTATTAAATTAAATTATAGACAATTTTAAAAATATATAACGTTCTCTTTGCAAAAACACTACAAATATAAATTTTGAGACCTGATCAAGAGACTCGAACACACACATCACAATCGAATTAAAAGACTTTCTTGTCAACTTGAAAGAATCAAAACATTTTAATTTTTCTTCAACCAACTCGACAACTGCCAAACTAATCAACTGACAAAGCCATACACGCTTTGATTTGGACAACAACCGACTCAGTTGTCAACTGAGTTGATACGTGTATGGGGTGCTTTACACTTTTGGCTTTTTAAAAAAAATTCATTTATTTGAACCAAATACACGAAAAAACACATTTTTGAACAAACAAAACTGTTTGTTGTTTTTCATAATTTTCTTTAGAACTTGATTTTATGTTCACACTCAAATCTTCTATAAGATCAAGAATTGCCCAACGATTTCTAAGTTCTTCTGGTTGAAGTGTCCTTAACGAGTTCTTGTACATATTTCCAAGTCATTGGTTTTGAAACAAAATTCTGCTTAAAATAACGCTTACAATTAAAAAAGTTATTTCGTTTGCTTCATTTGCTGCATGAAGGATTTACTTTAATTAATATTTAAATTAAAATTTTTTCATCTATAATATCAAAATTTTTTGAAACTCATTTATACAGCTCACCAATTTAAGGAGACGTGTACAGGGACTCACTGCTAGTTTGTCACAACTATCTGAAAACACAAACACACATAGTAACATTATAATTGTGAAAAAGTTTACGTAGTGCTTCACCTTTACCTATACACACATACGAACTTAATTTACTATGTGACTTAAGAATTTTATGTTATGTAAATTTTGTTAATGTATTTTAAATTAAAATTAATTCTTATTTATTTTAATTCTCTACTCTTCTCTACTACACAAACAGATTTCGCAGTTAAAAGAACGCATTCATGAACTAACCTCTGAACTGAACCGCGAAAAGAAGGATAAAGAAGCACTAAAGTCACAAGCTGAAAGCTTAAATAAAGAATATGATCGTCTTACTGAAGAGTATAGTAAATTGCAAAAAAAGATAACCATAAGTGGTGCATCTGGAAGTAGCAGTGGTGGCAAAGGCGGTTCTAAAGACGACTAGATTTTTGCGAAATTGCAAGATTTAATTTAGTATAAGGGCACCTTAAAGGGAGTTGTGTTTTTGTAATAACCTTTTGAAATAATATAATTATAATAAAATGAAAAAAAATTTAAGTCTTTCGTTTAAGCAGTTCATTTATACACAATCATAAATACTTATAAATTATTTCGCCTCTAATACTTATATTTGTTATTAATCGATCCCTTAATAAATATTTATAACTGAATTGAAAATGTACTTCCTTTATTCTATTAAATAATTAACGGATGGAAAGTCATGTAGATGCTACGTACGTACATACAGCCATGTGCTGAGAAACGCAAAATTTTTAAATCACTTGTCAGGTAAAAATCGTAAATCAATTATTTTTTGTGTGCTGAAGATAGCGCGTTTTGTTTGAGTAAAAATATGTGTAAAATTTGGTAGTACTTGCTTTTTGTATGGGAAAAAACTAGTTGTGCCATCTAAAATCGCAATTTTTAAACAAATGCAACACAACAATTAAATAAAAAAAGTATTTTATAATTCCAATTTTTTTATTAAAATATATTAAAATTGTGTATTTTTTTGACTGAAATACACAAAAACAAGTCAAATTTTATTTGGACGCTTCCAGTTCCACGGTTTGATAATTAGAATTCATATTATAAGCCAGTTCACTTAGAGTTCATCTCATCATTGGCTTGCGAGTTGAAATAGCAAAATTTCTTGTGATTGCGACTCTCAGCACACCTACCAACTTTGTGACTTCCAATCGTAATCACATTTTTTTTGCGAAATGTAAGTTTCAGCACATGGCTGATAAATTAAGTTTGTTTAACGTCTTTATTCAAAGAAATGTTACGGCTGGGGTAAAAGGCATAAGCGCTAGGTACAACTTTTTTTATTAGCTAAAACAACAGGTCCAAGTAGATTTTTTGTCCAATAACTGCATTGCACAATAACTACTTTTTGCATTAGAAATAGAAGCTTTCACTTTGATAATCACTGGAGGCACTTAGTTGCTGCCTTTTCGATACATTCCTAGTGTAATTGAAGCTTTGAAATAGGCAGCAGAAACTATTATTATATTTCAGAAACTTATAAACAGCTTGTTTTCTATGTTTCCCAGCTATCTATATGTCGACATTTATATATTATATGCCGGAATTATCGACTGTGCATATAAAATGGTTCAAAACGCAGTAAACTATTTAAGGCAGAAACTAGAGGAATAAAACAATAATCACACCCTTTATGGAAAGAAAAATTGTTTGCCATGTGAATAAAGACCCATTTGCAACCTCTTCTGCCGTTAAAAAGGAATATAACCTTTATATTTCCACTGCAACAATTAGAAGTGTTTTACTTCGAAATAATTTCAATGTAGCAGGAAAGTTCCATTTTTACCTAAACAACACATAAAAAAAGATTAGAATTTGCAAAACAGCATATAAATTGGAATATGGGTAAGTGGAGAAATATTTTATGGTCAGACGAGACTAATACACAATTTTTTTAAAACATAAATCTCGCACGAAGTTTTCGTTTCGTTGCGATAACTCAACATTTGGTTGTTAAAAAACGTTTGAAAGTTTTCGTTTATTAATTGGTGTGTTTATTTACTTTACTAGTAAAAATTAGCAACGAGAGAGTAGCAAGAACATTTTCAAAATTACTCTCAAAAATGTGAAAAAGTAAATGAACACTTTACTAGCTAAAATTTGCAAGTTAGAGTAGAGTAATGTATATGTAGGTATACATGAGTACTTAATAACTTCCCTTATATTTTTTGGACAAATTATACATATATGTATAATTGAAATATTTTTTTTTTTTTTAAGCTTTTTTTATTTATTGAATCTTCACAATGTGAACTAACAGTAAGTATTCAAATCTTATTACTAAATACAATATATTAACTAAGTCCAGCCAATGCTAGACAAAAAGTTTTATTATGCACATATTATATCGGTAAAATCACCTACTTAACGCTCTGATGGTGGCAACGGTATCCCTTCTTCTCAACCGAGTGTGACCACTAAAATTAAGTATGTTTCGTGCAAGAGGGTTTGGGTGAAGTTCCAATTTGCTGATATATGTACCTTATCGCATGCTTTGAAAACTCATCGTTTACCAGTGGAACACACAGATCCTTGTGAATTCGGGAGTTTTTTACGTACCATGGAGCTGCAGTAATTGTTCGAAGAATTTTGTTTTGTCGCCTTTGAATTTTTTCAATGTTTGACGCTGAGGCGGTGCCCCATAATTGAATTCCGTAGCGCCATATAGGCTTTAGTGTTGCGTTGTATAACAAAAGTTTGCAATCTAATTTCAATGTCGAATTTCTGCCCATAAGCCAATTTAATTGCGCTGCTTTTAATTTTAGCTGAGTGACTTTCGCGCCAATGTGAGGCTTCCACGTTAACCTACAGTCGAGATGAATACCAAGGTACTTGACTTCATTTTGCTGCGTAATAGGTGAATTGTTAATTTGGATAGCTGAACATGTTTGTCTACGCAGTGTGAATGTAACGTGAGTACACTTTTGTTCATTAACTTTAATTTTCCAAAGTTTTAACCACATCTCTAGTATTGAAATATACTCCTGCAAATTTCGCGAAGCTACTTGATGGTTTTCATGTACGCTGCAGAATGCTGTGTCATCTGCAAAAGTTGAAGAGTGAATACCACATCTGGTTGGCATGTCAGAAGTATAAATTAAATATAAAGTGGGTCCCAGAATGCTACCTTGGGGAACTCCTGCCTCGATTGGCTGAGTTGGGCTTATAAAGTCGCCTTCTCTGATTACAAACTTCCGGCCGCATAAATAGCTTTCCAGAAGCTTGTGAGTGTTTGCAGGCAAGTTCATCTTTATTTTGTGCATTAATCCCTCGTGCCACACTTTATCAAAAGCTTGGGAAACATCAATGAATAGAGCTGAGCAATACGTTTTGTCCTCAAAAGTCTTTCTTATAACATTAACTAGTCTATGCGTTTGTTCTATGGTGCTGTGTTTAGCCCGAAAACCAAATTGATGATCCGGGATGCATCCTACATCATTCAATATTGGAGTCAACTTCGCCATTAACAATTTTTCGAAAAGTTTTGAAATTGTTGGCAGTAGACTTATTGGTCTATATGACTCTACTTTAGTGGGATCCTTCCCTGGCTTGGGTATCATAGTAACCATAGACACCTTCCACTCTGCAGGATAGTATTCTAGGCGCAAAATAGCGTTAAAAATGAAAAGAAGAATTCTTCTAGCAACACGAGGTAACTGTACAAGCATTTTGCCAATAATTTTGTCAAAACCTGGAGCTTTTTTGAGTTTACTTTATTTATAACGTTTTCGACATCTTGAAAACGAAGTCTCAAAGGCACAGGCGGTCTCATAGCATATGGCGGAAATTCAGCAACATCATCCACTGTATCATTTGCAGTAAAAACGTTTTTCAAATGATTAACATACACCATTCCCTTTTCTGAGTCACTTCTTGCCCAGTCGCCAGAAGAAGTTCGCAAAGGTGGCTTACCTATTACGGGTCTTTTCAGACCTTTTGTCGCTTTCCATAGAGAATAGTCGTTTTGCGGGCTACCATCAAGACCTTCTAGATAATTTTTAAGGGAAGCCATTCTTTGGATTTCAAGCACATTTCTTAACTGAGTTATGCACTCCCGTAGCCTGCTTTTAAGCTGGGGAGACCTGCGAAGTTGCCATTCTCTTCTAACTCTTCTTTTTTCTGACAAAAGTTGTTCAATTTCAGACGAATAAGTTCTATTGTTCTCATTTCTGAACCTCGTATGGGTAGTGGTAGCATGTTGCACGGCCAGTTTAAGGTCTTCAGAAAAATCTTTAATTGATATATCAACATCCTCAGGGGTTCTCAAGGCAATATTTTCTGTACAATGAGTACTCAAATATTTCTTATATTTTAGCCAATTAACTCTAGTGATGGCGAATGCCAAGTCACTATACGGGGAGCCACACTCCTGGGAGAACGAAACGGATATTATAGTGGGTGAGTGGTCCGATGACAAATCTAATGAAGACTCTACTTGCATCCCTTCTAAAGGAAAATTTTTTGCAACTCCAAAATCTATAACATCTGGAATCTTTCGCCGGTCCGAGGGCCAATAAGTGGGATGTCCGCTTGAAATCACGTCTAAGCCCAATTTGGAGACTGTGTCAAAAAGCACACGGCCTTTTGGGGAAATTAAACGTGATCCCCAAAAAGTGTGCTTAGCGTTATAGTCACCAGCCGCTAAAAATCGAGAACCAAGTGATTTGAAAAAAAGTGAATACTGATTTTCTGTTATTGAAAATCGTGGCGGTGAGTAGATCGAAGAAATAACGATTTTTTCATGCAAATATTCAATGCATATATTAGTTGCTTGGAGATACTCCTCACGTGTCTCATGCAGACAATAGTGCTTAATTCTATTTTTTATTAGAATTGCTGAGCCTCCACAAGACCTTCCACGAGGATCTTTAGTGTCATACAGTGTGTAGCCATTAATTTTGAACTATTGCTTGTCAAATGAGTTTCAGTAATCATCATTATATCGATTTGCTTTTCCATAAGGAAGTGCTCAAGTTCATTTTTGTGTTGGCGGATGCCGTTTGCGTTCCAGAAACATATTTTTAACCAATTCATTTTGTTAAAATTGCCTGCAAGATAGTGGATTGCATTTTCAGCATTTCCTGCATCATGTTCGTCATAGAAACCGTAAATGTGTTTATGGACTGAACAAGAGTCTGCAGAGTTGCCTCAAGCTTGGTAAAATTTTGATCGGAATTTTGGGGCTTGGGCTCCTGATTCAAGTTTTGTGTATCGGTTTTGACCACACTAGCATATGAAACTTGTTTGGGGTTTTGCATAATTATTTGGCTGGTTGACTGGCCTATCTGCGGAAAATTGTTTGTATGAATTATGTTTGGCTGCTGGGGTTGTTTATAGGTGATTGATGACTTATTTGTTATTGACTGCTTAAAGTGAGTATAGACAGGGCAGCCCCTGTAATTTGCAGTGTGGTTGCCTCCACAGTTACTGCATTTTTTAACACTTGAGTCAGTTTTTGACTTTTTGCACTGTGATGTGCCGTGCAGTTCTCCACACACCACACAAACTGTGGGCAGTTTACAATAGGCCTTAGTATGGCCAAATTCCTGGCAGTTTAGGCATTGAACGGGCCCTAAACGCTTGTGCGGCTCCTCAACGGTAACTCTGCGATGAAGAAGAAATTTAAGGTTATAAATTGGGTGAGTTTCATTCTTTTTGAGAATAACATCCCCTGGTACCAGTTCAACCCTAAACATGGGTTTAGGAATCTTTTCACGGTTCCGCATATTTACCACATTTTTTATTTTAAAGCCTTTATCTAGCAGTGCAGTCTTAACCTCATCCGTGTCTACATAAGGGTCAATACCTTTTATAACAACCTGAAGGCCTTTAGCACTTTTAAGTTGATAAGTATAAAAAGATTTTTTCTCTTTTTCCAGAGCGGCAGAAAGTTTTCGGTAATCATTTTCGCAGTTGACTTGGATTTTTGTTTCACTTATTTGTCCGTGCTTCACTGATGTTACGTTGAAGGTGTCTTTACCAATTGCCGTAATAAGTGCTTTTACCAGCTCATTTGATGTAGGTTCCCTCAAGTATATTGGTGGCGGTTTAAATGTTTTTTTGATGTAGTTGGCTCGTCAGTCTGAAGGATAGCAAACCTATTACTATCCGTTGTCGCAGAGGTAATATCGCCCTTAGATATTTTTGGTTGTGATGATATTTGCGCGGATTTAGGGCTTCGCTGACGTTTAACCACGGTTATATACCTATCCATACCCACTTGAGTTTTCGGTTTATCAACAATAGCTACACTTGAAGATGGTTTGTCGTCTGTTGCAACAACAATGTTTGGCGAGCACGAACGCGAGTTACGTCAGAGACAGCTCCGACTCCACCAAAAATAAATGTTAATTGGCAAAAATAATAAAAGGTCGATTACCCAACTAAAGTTGTGCAATCGACACTTCCGGCTTTATTATTAATTAAGAAAAAGACACCGACCTGTTAGCCAGTGTAATTTGACACTCTTTAGTTTTAAGCAAATACAACTTCCTATCTTTTTGCTAATTCAACAAAACAATTTATAAATTAATTTTAAGTTATTAATTAGGTCAAGTTATATGTAAGCATTTTTTGATTGTGGTAAAATAAAAACCAATTGTAAATTAGTTTTAAGACCCCCAATTGATTTTAATCAATAAAGAAAGAAGGTCTAAAGACCGAACAAAAACTTATTTTTTTATCACTTTGCTTCATGTAAAGTTTTAAGTGGCGCAGTCGGTAGGATCTAGTCCCGAAGGATTAGATAGGTGAACATAACATAAAATTTTGAACAATTTTATATCCTGAAGGATTAAAAGAAAAAAAAAAGAATTCCTTAAGGAATTTTAAAAAGAACAAACCAACTTTTTTTTTTAAAGAAAAAAAATATTAACAAAAAAAAAAAAAAAAAAATTCAACAAAGACAAATTTTACAAGTAAAACGAGTGAAGAAATCATAAATCACAAAATCATCAAAATGGAAGCATCCAATGCAGCAGATTCAACCCCAACAAATAACCCAACCAACACCGATGAACCACCAATAGCTTTATCAGAAGTCCTGAAGCTTCAAGAATCCGAGAATACAACGGAAGCAGAGATTACGCCCTATCCCCATTTATAAGGGAAGACGAGCTATTTATTCCGATTTTTAAAGGTACTACTTTAGAAGATTACGTATTTCAAAGATGTATAGTCAACAAAATCCAAGGATCAGCACTAAACATAATACGGACTTTGGGGCCCAATCCAAACTGGAGTCAGATAAAAAAGGAGCTCATCGCGAATTTTGGCATCAGAGAAACATACCACCAGCTATATCACAAAGCCCTATCAGCAAGTAACGTTAACGTAAGTGAATATTATTTTAATTTAAGTAGAATCTTAAATAAGCTTAATGAAAAGTACGAACAAGACGAGGATAAACCTATTGAATTTAATCCAAAAATAAATGAGTCTATGATTTTGAAAACTTTCTTAAATAATGTTCCGCCTTACATGGCCAGCATCATATACAGTAGGGACGTCTCAAACATTAGATTAGCTTATCATACCTTGGAGGAGACAGGGATAATAAGACAGAATAGGCGTACTGAAAATAGGGAATTTAACTACATAGGTCATAGTTCACGAAATAGACAAACAAACAATGGTGCTCAGTTCAAACAACAAAATAATTCGAATCCTTTTAGACAGCCAAATAATTCTGGACAATTTAGGCAGACAAATCAATCAGGAATGTACCGACATACTCAACCATTTATTTCAAACCCATTCAGATCAGAACAACATAGGCAAGCATCAGGACAAACTAGAAACTCGTTTAGACAAAACTTTAGCAATAGACCAGAACCAATGAAAATTGACCACATCGAGGAAGGAAATTTTCAGTCACCAGCCTTAAAGCAAGTTTACCGTTAGTTGAACTAACAATAGGTAAAACCGAAATAAAATGCTTAATAGATACAGGTTCTTCAACTACTTTTCTAAATAAAGACATTCTCCCTCAATATGAACGTATAAAATTAAAGAAACCCTTAGTCTTTAGAACACTAAACGGACAGATGGAAGTCAACTATGAAATTATAACAGAAATCCCAAAAGAATTTAAAGACAGTAACCTTATGTGTTGGAAGCTGACGGACTTTAAGAACAAACAATTTGACGGATTAATAAGACAGAATATTTTAAAAATTTTAAAAGCCAATATAAATATAGGCGATGAATATATCGAAGTTAATAATAATAGAATTAAATTCTGCAATGCATGCCCATTTGATTATGAAAACATTCATATACTGGAGGGTGCAGAAAACGGCGAAGTCATACAAAAGCTCATAAGAGACGACATGACAAAGGAAGAGACTAGAAAACTACAGGCTATATTAAACAAAAATAGGGATTTATTTTTTCAAGAGGGCATGGTATTAAGCCATACCCATGAAATTCAACATGAAATCGTTACAAAGACAAATAACCCCGTATATTCTAAAATATACAGATACCCTCAAATTCATGAGGATGAAATAAACCGTCAAATGAGAGAAATGCTCGAACAAAATATTATCAAAGAAAGCACTTCTCCATACAACTCGCCAATCTGGATAGTCCCTAAAAAGACGGACTACTCTGGAAAGAAAAAATGGCGGATAGTCATAGATTATCGAAAGCTTAATGAAATAACAGTGGACGATAAATTCCCCATGCCAAATATTGAGGGCATATTAGACAAACTTGGGAAGTCCCAATATTTCACAACCCTTGACTTAGCCAAGGGTTTTCATCAGATAAAAATTCGAAACGAAGATAGAAAAAAAAACAGCATTTTCAACTCCATTAGGTCATTACGAATTTATTCGTATGCCTTTTGGTCTGAAAAATGCACCTTCTACATTTCAACGTCTGATGAATTCCGTTTCAAGAAACCTTATTAACAAGATCTGTGTCGTATACCTCGACGACATATTGATCTTCAGCACTAGTATAGAGGAACATACGGAAAATATACAAAGAGTATTTGATAGGCTACGTGAACATAATTTAAAAATCCAAGTGGATAAGTGCAAATTTTTTGCAAAAGAAACAGAATATTTGGGACACATTCTGACTACAGAAGGTGTCAAACCAAATCCTTTGAAAATAGAAACAATACAGAAGCTGAAGCTTCCAGAAACTCAAAAACAAATAAAGTCTTTTCTTGGAGCTACCGGTTACTACCGAAAGTTCATCCGAGACTATGCAAAAATTGCACAAGGTATGAAAAAATACCTCAAGAAAAACACAAAAATTAATAAAAATGACCCTCAGTACATTGATGCATTCCAAAAACTGAAAAGGCAACTTATTAACCCACCCATACTTAAATACCCAGACTACACCAAAAAATTTAAGCTGATAACTGATGCCAGTGATTATGCCATTGGGGCCGTACTCATGCAAGGCGACCATCCGGTCAGTTATGCAAGCAGAACCCTCAACGATCATGAAAGAAAATATGCAACCGTAGAAAAGGAACTACTAGCAATAGTTTGGGCTGTCAAGTACTATAGGCCATATATTTATGGAAGACCCTTTGATTTCGCAACGGACCATCAGCCTTTAGTCTGGATTTATACAAAACACAAAGGAAAGGACATCAACCCGAGACTTCAAAGATGGCTTATGGAGTTAGGCGAATATAACATAAATATGAATCATATTAAGGGTAAAGAGAATAGAATTGCAGACTTTTTAAGTAGAATTAACTCTGATACAGGAGAAATCCATGCAATTGACAATGATGATAACATTAGTACAGCAGCAACAATCCACTCACAGCAGGAAGAACAAAACGATCACTTCCCAATTCTAGACACAGTTGTAAATAGATTTACAACTCAAATAATATTAACTGAATACAAAACAAAGGAAATCGAAATTGTACACGGAAAAAGGAAAATTTTCGTAAGTAAAGATGATATTGAGTCCAACTTCATGACCGATATTTTTAGGAGATTCTTAAAAAAAGGTAAAGTAGGGATTTTTTCTGAGTTAGGTGATGAAATTTATAATCAAGTACAGCTAAAGCTGATTGAACTTTTTGGCAATAGCATAAAGTTTTACAGGTGTAGTCACCATGCAAAAGACATGAGCAGTGAAGACGAAACTTTTAAGCAAATTGCAAAGTACCACAAGTTAGAAACGGGACATGGTGGTATTACAGAAAATTATGAGGGATTAAAAAAGAAAATTTATTTTAAAAACCTAAAAACTTTAGTTCATAAATATATTAATAATTGTGATACTTGTAATAAGTCGAAATACGATCGCAATCCTCTAAAACCAAAATTTCATTTAACAGAGACCCCCTCGGATGTAAATCAGATTATACACTTAGACGTATATACCATTAAGAAGCACAGCTTCATGACATTCATAGATAAATTTTCTAAACATGCAGTAGCAATCTATTTAGAAGATAGAAACAGTACAACAATTGTTGAAAAGTTAAGACAATTTCTATCAGTTAGAAGTAAGCCTACTAAAATAATCACAGAAAACGAATTTAATTCTACAAATGTTAAACAGTTTTTAAGACAGGAAGGAATTGAGGTTCATTTTACGAAACCCAATAGCCATACTGGAAATGCGGATATAGAAAGACTACACAGTACGATTTCAGAAAAATACAGGGCATTGGAATCGGAAAGTTCTGTGCTATCGACACAAGAACGAGTTTTTAAATGTATAGAATGGTATAACAAATCATTTCATTCAATTATTAAAGTAAGACTAATAGATGTTGTAGAAGGCAGGGTTGACAAAGGTAAACTAAAACAAAGAATAGAACAGGCAAAACTTCATATAGTTAATAAGAGAAATGAGAAGAGGGAAAATTATGAAAAAGTAGATGAAGAAGGTTATGTTAAAAACTATAAAACATTGAGACATAAATATGAACCTAGATACCGTAAACTAAAACTAGAAGACGTACATCCTACAAATATTAAACGAAAAAATAAATTTTCAGATCAAATGGATATTAATCGTTATAATGACTATAATTCCAACGACAACAGGATCTCTGACAACCCAACCAATCAATAATTCCGACGGATTCGCCGAAATCAAATTAGATGAAACAAAAATAATTTTAAACTATAACAAAATCATTCATATAATAGATATTCAAAAAATAACAGAGCTAATCAACAGCTTAGAAAAAGAAATAACGCAATTTCAATCCATTACAAATAAAATTCTTCTTGAACATGAACTAGAAAAACTTAAGGTAAAGGTACAAACCTTACACAGTAACAGACGTAAAAGAGGTTTATTTAACGCTATAGGCTCAGGATTAAAGTGGATAGCAGGAACAATGACTGACGAGGACCGAAGAGACATTGAAGAGCACTTAAAAATGATAGACGAAAACAATCACAAAACAATAGACAATATTAATAAAAACATATACATAAATGACTACTTCAATCGGACACTAAACAAACTTAAGACAACAATAGATACAGACAGGAAAATTATCTCAAACCAGTTCAACATAATAAGGAAGAATGACGATAAAATACTTGATGAGATAAACTATTTAGATACTCTACTCAAACTAAAAATTCTATCAGACAATTTAGAACACATTCAAAATAATATAGTTTCCGCAAGACTCAATGTAATGACCAGTAATATTCTAACGGACAAAGAAGTAAACGATTTTAAAATTGATTTTTACGAACTTCAGTATATGCAGTTAGGAGCCGCAAAATACAAAGACGAGCACATTATATTTGTAGTAAAATTCCCTAAAGACACAGTGACCGTTAAAAGATCTCTTATTATACCCATTACAGATGCAAATTCCACACAATTAAATTTTAAACCACAAGAAATTATACACTATAATGGAGAAATTTTCGAATATAGACAAAACCCTAATTTTAAAGATATAAAAAAATCTAACTTGTGTATTTACCAAGACAATTGCAAAAAAATAAGGGAATACAAAAAATAAATTTTAGAAATAGAACCAGGTTTAATAATTTTAAAGAATTCAAACGGAACTATTGTTACTAGTACTTGTGACGAGAGAAATCTCTCAATAACTAAAAATTATTTATTTTCATTCCATAACTGTAAAATAATTATTGATAATGAAACATTTGTAAATTTTGAAAAAACCTACCGAGACAATTTTGTAATTCCGTCAAAAAATACAATTACTAAATTTGAAGCTATACAGCCGACATTTGATGAACTAGTTTTAAGTGAAATTGAGAACGTAAAAGAAATAAAAGAATTAAGTTACCATAAAAAACATAGCAGCATATCAATCATAGCAATATTTATAATAATAACTATATTAATTTTTTTACTAACAGTAGTCAGCGTCTACACAATAAAAATACAAAGAAAACTAAAGCCAAAAATTCAGGAGAATTTTTATACAAGGGGGGTAGGAGTTACGTCAGAGACAGCTCCGACTCCACCAAAAATAAATGTTAATTGGCAAAAATAATAAAAGGTCGATTACCCAACTAAAGTTGTGCAATCGACACTTCCGGCTTTATTATTAATTAAGAAAAAGACACCGACCTGTTAGCCAGTGTAATTTGACACTCTTTAGTTTTAAGCAAATACAACTTCCTATCTTTTTGCTAATTCAACAAAACAATTTATAAATTAATTTTAAGTTATTAATTAGGTCAAGTTATATGTAAGCATTTTTTGATTGTGGTAAAATAAAATAAAAACCAATTGTAAATTAGTTTTAAGACCCCCAATTGATTTTAATCAATAAAGAAAGAAGGTCTAAAGACCGAACAAAAACTTATTTTTTTATCACTTTGCTTCATGTAAAGTTTTAAGTCGCGTGCGTTTTTTATCTCTTAGAGACAGGAGATTGTCCAATGATTTTTTCAATGATTCCTCTTCAGAAATCCAGAGGTTTTTTCTAGTGGAGCTAAGCTCCCTCTCAGAATTGCATCTACTAGGTGCACTCATGCAATTTTTTTTTTTTTTTTTGATTTATATTTTTTTTTAATTTAAAAGTATATAAAAATAATTGTCATAAAGTTTTTCTTTTGTATAAATTCGCTCTTCCACTTATTGCGGTTTTGTAAGAAAACAAAAAATTTTAATGTATAGTTTTTTTTCCCACTGGGTAGGTAATCTTCACGCACAATAACAACAATAACAATGCACTGCCACCGCACTTGTTTTATTGAAATTGATTTTATTGTTTAGTTATTGAAATGTAAGGAATTTATTTTCCCGTTGTTTTTTTTTTTTAATAATTTGTTATTGTTTTTACAATTAAATTTTAAAGGCGTTTAAGCAATGATTTTATTTTATTTTTTTTTGTTCACTTTTTTACGACCGTTCGATTGGAGAGTCACAATGAAAACAAAATAATTGAAATATGAAAAAGCTTGTTTTTTGTGTTTTGACAGGTATTATTAAAGCATTTTTCTTTTTAAATTCTCAACAATTTATTTAGATTGTTGGGATATAAAGTTGAATGTTTGAGAATATCTTTCAAAAATTTCCAAAGTCTACTGATGATTAGGGTAGTTCCTATAAAATGCCGACATATAGCTAGCTGGAAAACATAGAGAACAAGCTATTTATAATTTTTTATTGGTATAAATGGTAGAAGCTAGAAATAGCGAATAAAAAACTTAATTGTTTGAATAATGAACAGGTTTGCAATTTTATTTAATCTAGTACTAGGCGTAGTCGAAATGTGCTAAATACTATAAATGTGATTAGCTACTTTCGAATAAAATATCTACGAGTATTTTTAATTAGTTTATACGGTAGGACAGACTGCCTACACGTTGCATTTTTATTTCAAATTAATATCAAAAAGTAAAGTAGCGACTAGCTAGGTACTCACCGTGCACTAGAAATAACAGCTGGTCTGCAAAATTTAAAATTTATATATAGAAAAATATTAATATAATTAAAAATTAAAGGATTTAATTGCTCCCCTAAAAGTTTTAAACACATTCAAGCCAGTAAATTTGCATTAGACGTCATATTTACTTTTGTGGTTCCTAAGTTACACAAAAATAAATTTGTAATCTTTTTAATACTTTTCATCGTTTTAAAAGTTTACATACACTTACAATTTCTTAAATTTTTCAAGATATTTTTATTTTTAACTTAGTTTAGAAATATTAGTTGTGTTCGACGTCGTTACCGCGGGAACCCGCGAGCTCCCAATTTGCACGAAAAGTGTTTCTTGTGTTGAAAGTTGGGCAAATTGGGTAAATGAGAAAGCTACTGAGAGAGCAATTTGTGTTTCTCATTTTACCAGACTTTACCCGTACTTTTTTCCGTGCAAAATGGTAAAATTGTTAAACCATTTTATCAGCTGTTTGTTATTTATGAAAATGAAATAGCATAGTGCAAACTATTAAAAAAAATATTTGCAAATGTAACAATACGTTATATTTAAATAAGTTATATTAAAATAAGATTATCTTCCGTTTTTATCTAGCTCAAAATGTTTAAATAAATTGGCAAAAATATTTCGTTTGAATTGCAACAGCGCTGTCAACTCAGCGCTTTTCACACCGATTTTAGTGGTTTTTAACAGTCGCACAAAGAATTTGTAAATCAATGTACGATGCTTTTATTTAATTTTTAGTGCATTTTCTTTTAATAATACTCAAACAATCTGTACTGATAGCTACATATTTAAAAAACTTTGCTTATATATCGCTCCTTTATTGCAACATAGTCATATCTCAAAAAATGATCTTTTCGAGTTAACAATGCAGAATTGTTACCAGTAATACCATTTATATTGTGCCAAAAATTTATTCAAATTGCACTTATACTGTTTCCTTTAGGAGATATTTCCTCAAAAAATTTACTAAGACTTGTATGGATACTAAAAATTTTAAATGCGTTTTTCTCGAAACGAGCTTTTTTGCGATATGACTCTATGTTGCAATAAAGGAGCGTTATATTTTCTGCATTTCGTTTTAGCTTATTCAATAAATTGTTGCTGGCACTGATCTCGATTTCTTGCAAATAAATTTTACAAATTTTATTTGATATCAATATACGAGTATTGCTAATTTGTTACCATCTAGAAAAAAATTTATGTTATATGAAATTTGTTAAAACCACAAACTAAATATGCAACAATTTATTGAATAAAATAAACAATTTTTGATTTTCATGCAAACAGTTTAAATTTTGTCATTTCAATGAAATTTTTGCAGAGTGAGGTGGTGGAAGAAAAAACACACTAAGTGAATCAAGATAATGTTTTCTTGTAACAATCTTTTGAATTGTATAAAAGTTTACCTTCGCTTTAGAAATTAAAAAGATAAAAATTACGGAAACAGAATATCAAGGAATAGAGAGTATAACAATTTGTATCTTGCGAACTTCATATGGCGAGCAAATTGCAAATTGACGCATAAACAGTCAGTTAATAATTTGCAAATAGTTTTTATTTGCGAGTAGGCTGTGCATAAACGTAATAATTGAAAGTTTATTTACTTTTTAAATCGAACAAAATTCGAAAAATAACTAGGTGATACACAATTATTTTTCTCATAAATGTAAAACGCGTTTTTTTATTGGAATTCAATGCATTATAAAATTTAAAAGTTGAGAGCACTGAATTTTAAAATTGTATAAATAAACAACAGCTGTTTTTAATTTCGGGCTTGAAAAGTGGCTTTTTGTGTTCCAGCAATTTTTGGTAAATTGTGTGTTTTTTGAGAGTATTTTTTGTTTACTCTCATTTTACCGGACTTTACCCGGAATTTCCTCGAACAAAGCTATTGTAAACACAAACGCAAAACAGCTGTTTGAATAATTATTGCAAGTAAAAATTTTACTTGTAAAACTTGACGCTCTCTCGTTGCAAATTTTTTGGGTTAATGAACGCTTACTAGCAACAATTGTTACAAATGTGTAAACATTTCTTTTAACATTCTTGTTGGTGGCGCGGTACTTCGTAAATTATCTGGGGACGATTTTTCAGAGTAATCTACATTTTAATAAACACATTCAAACATTAAAAAATAAGATATCTCCAGCCATAGGCATACTTTTTAAATTCAAGAACATATTTAATGTAAAGACCAAACTACTTTTGTACAATGCTCTAATTCAAAGTCACATGAATTACTTGCCGATGATATATATATATATTTTTTTTTTGTCATTCATTTATTTATTGAATCTTCAAAATATGAACTAACAATAAGTATTCAAATCTTAATACTAAATACAAAAGTTATTTAAGTCCAGCCACTGCTAGACAAAAGAGTTTCATTTCGCGCGAATAATATCGGTAGAGTCACCTATTTAACGTTCTGATGGTGGCCAGGGTATCCCTTCTTCTCAACCGAGAGTGGCCGCCAAAATTAAGTATGTTGCGTGCAAGAGGATTTGGGTGAAGTTCCAGTTTACTGATATACCTTGTGGCATACTTAGAGAACTCGTCAGTTACCAGCGGAACACACAGATCGTTGTGAATTCGTGAGTTTCTTACGTACCATGGAGCTGCAGTAATCGTACGAAGAATTTGGTTTTGTCGTCTTTGAATTTTTTCAATGTTAGATGTTGAGGCGTTCCCCATAATTGAACTCCATAGCACCATATAGGCTTTAAAATTGCGTTATATAACAAAAGTTTGCAGTCCAACTTCAATGTCGAATTTCTGCCCATAAGCCAATTTAGTTGCGCTGCTTTTAATTTCAACTGAGTGACTTTTGCATCAATGTGAGGCTTCCACGTTAGCCTACGGTCGAGGTAAATACCAAGGTATTTAACTTCATTATGCTGCGGAATAGGTGTATTGTTAATTTGGAGAGCCGAACATGTTTGCTTACGCAGTGTGAATGTAACGTGGGTACATTTTTGTTCATTAACTTTTATTTTCCAAAGTTTCAACCATTTCTCTAATATTGAAATATACTGCTGCAAATTTCGTGAAGCTTCTTGATGGTTTACTTGAACGCTAAAAAAAGCTGTGTCATCTGCAAAAGTTGAAGTATGGATTTCGGATCTCGTTGGCATGTCAGATGCGTAAATCAAATATAGAGTGGGTCCTAGGATGCTACCTTGGGGAACTCCTGCTCCGATTGACTGTGAGAGACTTGTAAAGTCACCTTCTTTGATAACAAATTTCCGCTCGTATAAGTAGCTTTCCAGAAGCTTGTGAGTGTTTGCCGGCAAGTTCAACTTTATTTTGTGCATCAGTCCGTCGTGCCACACTTTATCAAACGCTTGGGAAATGTCGATGAATAGAGCTGAACAGTACTTTTTGTCTTCAAAAGTCTGTCTTATGACATTGACTAGCCTATGTGTTTGTTCTATGGTGTTATGTTTAGCCCGAAAGCCAAATTGATGATCAGGGATACATCCCACATCATTAAGTATTGGAGACAACTTCGCCATTAACAATTTTTCGAACAGTTTTGAAATTGTTGGTAGTAGACTTATTGGTCTATATGACTCTACTTTAGTCGGATCCTTCCCTGGATTGGGTATCATAGTAATCATAGAGACCTTCCACTCTGCAGGATAATACTCAAGGCGTAAAATAGCGTTAAAAATAAAAAGTAGAACTCTTCTAGCTACACGAGGTAACTGTTCAAGCATTTTACCAGTAATTTGATCTATACCTGGAACTTTCCTGGGGTTTATGTTATTGATAACGTTTTCGACATCTTGAAAGTTAAGTCTCAAAGACACAGGCTGTCTAACAGCATACGGCGGAAATTCTACTGCAGCATCCGCTGAATCATTTGTCGTAAAAACATTTCTCAAATGATCAACGTACACCATCCCCTTTTCGGAATCGCTTCGTGCCCAGTCGCCAGTTGAAGTTCGCAAAGGTGGCTTACCTATTACGGGTCTTTTCAGACCTTTTGTCGCTTTCCACAGAGAATAGTCAGATTGCGGGACACCATCCAAGCTTTCCAAATATGTTTTAAGGGAAGATATTCTCTGGATTTCAAGCAGATTTCTTAGTCGAGTTACGCACTCCCGTAGCCTAGTTTTAAGCTGGGGAGACCTGCGAGTTTGCCACTCTCTTCTAACTCTTCTTTTTTCTGACAGAAGTTGTTCAATTTCAGCCGAATAAGTTCTATTGTTCTCATTTCTATGTCTTATATGACTAGTGGTAGCATGCTGTACGGCCAGTTTGAGGTTTTCAGAAAAATCGTTAATTGACGCATCAATATCCTCAGGTGTTTTCAAGGCGATATTTTCACTACAACGTGTACTCAAAAATTTTTTGTATTTTAGCCAATTAACTCTATTGACGGTCAACGGGATGCCAATCTCTTGGGGGAACGAAACAGAGATGATAGTGGGTGAGTGATCTGATGACAAATCTAATGAAGGCTCCACTTGCATCCACTCTAAAGGAAAATTTTTCGCAACTCCAAAATCTATAACATCAGGGATCTTTCGGCGGTCTGACGGCCAATAAGTGGGATGTCCGCTTGAAACCACATCTAACCCCATTTTGGAAACGGTGTCAAAAAGCACACGGCCTTTCGAGGTAATTAAACGTGATCCCCAAAAAGTGTGTTTAGCGTTATAGTCGCCGGCCGCTAAAAATCGAGGACCAAGTGATTTGAAAAAATTTGAATATTGGTTTTCTGTTATTAAAAATCGTGGTGGTGAGTAAATCGAGGATATAACGATTTTTTCATGAAAATAATTAAGGCATATATTTGTAGCTTGGAGATATTCCTCACGTGTCCCGTTCATTAGATAATGCTTAATTCTGGTCTTTATCAAAATTGCCGAACCGCCGCAAGATCTTCCACGGGGATCTTTTGTGTCATATAATGTGTAGCCATTAATTTTAAAATAACTGTTGGTTGTCAAATGGGTTTCAGCAATCATCATTATATCGATCTGCTTTTCCATAAGGAAGTGCTCAAGTTCATTTTTATGTTGGCGAATGCCGTTTGCGTTCCAGAAACATATTTTTAACCAATTCATTTTGTTAAAATTGCCTGCAAAATGGTGGATTGCATTTTCAGCATTTCCTGCATCATGTTCGTCATGGAAACCGTAAATGTATTTATAGATTGAACAAGAGTCTGCAGAGTTGCCTCAAGATTGCTAAAATGTTGGTCGGAGTTTTGAGGCTTGGGCTCCCGATTTAACTTTGGTTTATCGGATTTTACCACATTCGCATAAGAAATTTGTTGGGGGTTTTGCACGTGTATATGGCTGGTTGGCTGGCGTACCTGGGGAAAATTGGTTGTAGAAATGGTGTTTGACTGCTGGGGTGGCATATTTAAAATCAATGGCTTATTTGTCATTGACCGCTTAAAATGAGTATAGACAGGGCAACCTCTATAATTTGCAGTGTGGTTACCTCCACAGTTACTGCATTTTTTAACACTTGCGTCGGCCTTTGGCTTATTGCACTGAGTTGTGCCGTGAAGTTCGCCACATACAACACAAACAGCGGGCAACTTACAGTAAGCCTTTGTGTGGCCAAATTCTTGGCAGTTTAGGCATTGAACGGGTCCTGAACGCTTATGTGGCTCCTCAACGGTAACCTTACGATGCAGAAGAAATTTAAGGTTATAAATAGGGTGAATTTCACCTTTTTTCAGGACAACATCCCTGGGTTCTAGTTCAACCCTAAACATGGGTTGAGAGATCTTTTCACGGTTCCTGATATTTACTACGGTTTTTATTTTAAAATCTTTATCTTCCAATCCGGTTTTAACGTCATCAATATCCACGCAAGGGTCAATACCTTTAATAACAACCTGAAGGCCTTTAGCACTTTTAAGTTGATAAGTATAAAAAGATCTTTTTTCTTTTTCCAGAGCGGCAGTTTCGGTAATCATTTTCGCAGTTGACTTGGATTTTTGTTTCACTTATTTGTCCGTGCTTCACTGATGTTACGTTGAAGGTGTCTTTACCAATTGCCGAAATAAGTGCTTTTACCAACTCATTAGATGTAGGTTCTCTCAAGTATATTGGTGGCGGTTTAAATGTTTTTTTTGACGCAGTTGGCTCGTCAGTCTGAAGGATAGCAAACCTATTACTATCCGTTGTCGCAGAGGTAATATCGCCCTTAGACATTTTTGGTTGCGATGATATTTGCGCGGATTTAGGGCTTCGCTGACGTTTAACCACGGTTATATACCTATCCATACCCCCTTGAGTTTTCGGTTTATCAACAATAGCTAAACTGGAAGATGGTATGTCATCTGTTGTAACAGCAATGTTTGGCGAACACGAACGCGTGCGTTTTTTATCTCTTAGAGACAGAAGATTATCCAATGATTTTTTAAGTGATTCTTCCTCAGAGATCCAGAGGTTTTTTCTAGTGGAGCTAAGCTCCCTCACAGAATTGCATCTAATAGGTACACTCATGCAATTTTTGTTTTTTTATTTATATTTTTTTTAATTTAAAAGTATGTAAAAATAATTGTTACAAAGTTTTTCTTTTGTATAAATTTGCTCTTCTACTTATTGCGGTTTTGCAAGCAAACAAAACTTTAGTGTATAGTTTTTTCCCACTGGGTAGGTTATCTTCACGCACAATAACAACAACAACAATGCACTGCCACCGCACTTGTTTTAATGATTTTATTGTTTTATTGTTGTGAAATTGATTTTATTGTTTAGTTAATGAAATGTAAGGAATTTATTTTCCCGTTGTTTTTTTAAAATAATTTGTTATTGTTTTTACAATTTAATACAATATATTATTGTTTTTATATGTAAGTTTAAAAATATGTTAGCACAATGATTTTTTGGTTTGTTTTTTTTTTTTTGTACACTTTTTAAAAACACGACCGCGCGGTTGAAGAATCACAGAGTGAATGCCCCGATGATATATGCTTCAAGAAAAACAACAGACTTAAAATATTTTCAAAGACTGCAACACAAAGCTCTCAAACTTCTTTACGAAATTCCTAGGATGCATTCGTCTGTATCCCTATACCGAGATGTAGCTAAAACTATTTTACCAATTTTTGGTTTATGTAAAATGCAACTTTTGCTGTATATGTATAAAGCTATTCGGAACATTGGGTATTACTCCATAGAATTTACAATCAACCAGACCTACTATAATACAAGAAATAATACGAATCTAATGATAAAAAGATGTCGGTTAGAAACTACAAAACAACGCACAGATATTGCCGGCTGCCAGGAATTCAATCGCCTTCCAAATGATATAAAAAACTTGTCCAGAATTTCAACGTTTAAGCTTCATCTCAAACAACATTTTTTTAAGACATAGACATGCTTCTACTGTAAGTAACTGTAACTGTAACTTATTACTCGATTATTAATCTCGGCTTTAGCCCGAAGAACAAACAATACATAATGTATAAATTTTTTATTTTTCTTGTAAATATTTTATTTTTATTTTTTCTTTTATAATTTTATTGTTACTAAAGTTAGTAATTGAATTAATTGTATTTATTATTTTTATACATACAACATAATGCCAACTACCCCCTTTAATGTCCTATGAGACGCTGGGGCATCAAACTAGTCGTAAATTTTAATTTTTGTGGAATAAATAAATAAAAAAAAACATGTTTAGTAAATATTTGACATAAATAAAGCTTTTTTTTTATCGTGAATCAACATTATTGCCAATCCGTTTATTTATTTTCAAATGTTTTGCATAAAGCTCTAAACACTTACAGCCTGCTTTCGAGGCACGATTTGTTTAGAATTCGTGAAAAAACGTTAACGTTTTATAAATTTGCGGTTTTTAAAAGCGAATGTCAAGTTGAAGAATGCATTTTTTTTTGGGTTTTTGGGTCGCGCTTTACAACGTTACAAAAGTCAAACACAGGCGAGTGAAAAATATCAATTGGCTGCAAAAATAATTTAAACCGCAAACAATTAAAATTTAAATATATTAGATAATTAATTAACTGCCTCTAACTGGATTTGGACAATTTCTTTAATAGGTCTAAGCATAACCTTTTAAAATTAAATTTTAGCAAGTGCAAGCATATGCACTTTTCAAGAAAATCTAACCCTCATGGGCATTTTAGGCTTGGTGGCCACGTATTAGGCACAGTTGATGAATTTCTGGATCTGGGTGTTTTATTTGATAGAAAACTTACATTCAACTAACACATTAGCTTTTGCTCAAGTAAAGCAAAGAATTTGCTGACTCCACTGTTGTAAAGCAATTGTATACATCTTTAGTCATGCCAATACTGGAATATGGCTCGATTATATGGGACCCTCTTTATAATGTACATAGAGATCGAATTGAGTCTATCCAAAAACAATTCTTTCTTTTCATGCTACGTTATATCTACCCGAACACTGTAGCCAACTTACCATCCTATGAGTTCAGACTGCAATAAATAAAGCTGCCATCTTTTATAAGTCGCCATTTTTGTCTTCAAATTAATTAACGGCAATATCTTCTCTGAGTATCTGGTGTCCAAACTAAATTTGAAAGTTCCCCAGCGTAGTCTTCATCAATATCAACTTCTGTCAGTGCTTTATTACAGTCAGAATTATGAGAATGCAGATCCCTTCCGTAGATTATACTGTTGTTTTAATGAACTTTACCACGTTATTGCCAGTAATTAAAAATTTTTTCTATTGCTTATAAATTTTTTGTAATTCCAGTAATTAGCTATTTTTTCTATTTTTTATTAATTTTTTTTTTTGTTAAGCGTTTTTATTTATTGAACCTTCAAAATGAACTAACAATGAGTATTCAAATCTTAATACTAAATATAAAAATAAAAGAATTAATAAAAAAAAATAAAATGTGCTTTTTACTTACGTCCAGCCAATGCTAGACAAAAAGTTCTATTATGCGGGAGCAATATCGGTAGAATCACCTATTGAACGTTCTGATGGTGGCAACGGTATCCCTTCTTCTCAACCGACTGTGGGCGCCAAAATTAAGTATATTACGCGCAAGAGGGTTTGGATGAAGTTCCAGTTTAATGACATACCTCGTCGCGTACTTAGAAAATTCCTCTTTTACCAGCGGAACACTCAGATCTTTATGAATTCGTGAATTTTTTACATACCATGGAGCTGCAGTAATCGTTCGAAGAATTTTGTTTTGTCGCCTTTGGATTTTTTCAATACTGAATTCCGTAGCACCATATAGGCTTTAGTATTGCGTTGTATAACAAAAGTTTGCAATCTAATTTCAATGCAGAATTTCTGCCCATAAGCCAATTTAGCTGCGCTGCTTTTAGTTTGAACTGAGTGACCTTTGCTTCAATGTGAGACTTCCACGTTAGCCTACGGTCCAGGTGAATACCAAGGTACTTTACTTCATTGTGCTGCGGAATAGGTGAGTTGTTAATTTCGATATGCGCACATGTTTGCTTATGCAGTGTGAATGTAACGTGAGTACATTTTTGTTCATTAACCCTGATTTTCCAAAGCTTCAGCCATTTTTCCAATATTGAAATAAATTCCTGTAAATTTCGTGAAGCTAATTGGTGGTTTTCATGAACGCTCAAAAATGCTGTGTCGTCTGCAAAAGTTGAAGTGTGGATTCCAGATGTCGTTGGCATCTCAGAGGCGTAAATCAAATACAAAGTAGGCCCAAGAATGCTACCTTGAGGAACTCCTGCCTCGATAGGTTGAGTTGGGCTTATAAAATCACCTTCTCTTATTTTTTCTTTCAAATGCACTGAATAATTATATAGCACCATTTGTTAGATAAATTACAAGTCACGTCCAGAACAAGTTTGAAGGCAAGGAAACTATGTACAAATTTTCGCTATACATGCTTATTTTGATATACATACTTATTTGATATTTCTATATTTTCTTTTAAATGTAATAATATTTTCTTCAAAATAGGCATTCGTTTGAATGCTATCGTAAAGTTTACTGATAAGCAGAAGTCCGTGCTTTTAGTTTTTGGGACCAAATTGGACTCAAGTGGGCTGACTTTACAATAGATGGCACCCTTTTAAACCTAACCTAACATGGGTTTCAAAACGACCACAGATACCTACTTACATTAGCTTATTATTTCTAGCTTTTTCTAATATGAACCATACACTACACATTTCAGAAAAAATCCATTCTAGGTGTAAATTCCCTTATTCAACTGTGTGGCAACGCCTTTTTATATTTCTCTCCAAAAATAAACTTCAAAAATCCTTATTACAAATAATAAGAGAATGTAACTACCTTGTATTTTTTATATCATGCAACAGACAGCTTTTTCTTGATTTTTATTTATATATTTAATTTATTGCACGAGTTTTAAATGCATAAACTTATTAAAAAAAATTATTTGTAAAATAAAAACTCCAAGAAAAATATACGTTACAAAGCAACAATAAAAAGCCATGTTGTTTTTTTTATTGTTGGCCTGTTGTAGTTCCGCTTTTACCTGTTATATTATTGTACCATGGTTTTAGACTAGTCAATGTTAAAGAAATACATACATACATATGTATGTATGTTTGTATGCGAGCATTATAATTCTTTTAATTATTGTTTCTGCAAGTTCACTGTATATACATACATATAATATATACATTCAAATGTTTTTAAATAATAGCTTTTTAGATAAGAAAGTAATCAAAAATATTAATATGCATACATATAAATCATACTTTTGGCATAATAGTTTAGTCAATAGGGCGGTTCTGAGGCAATATATGAAATCAGCTTTTTCCTGCTCGCCCCCAAATAGGTACAAATCTATTTAAATTAAAAAAAAATCAGAATGTTATACTTAATCCAAAACATATTAGTTGCCAAAAAAGCTTTATAGGAAATAGCTACTATTTGTGATGGTTTCAAAATTTTCCGTTATTGTCATATTTGATGAAAAGTATTGAATTGATTTCGAAAAATAAGCAAAATCTCAATTTAATACAGAATGTTGAATTTGGTAACAAAAACTGTAAAATCGCAAGAATCGGGTGATTGTCGTGAGGTTTGAATTTCAATACGTTTTTTTTTTTGATAGTTTCAATGCTCGATATTTTTTTTTTCTTGGTTTAATACTAATCACTTGCAATAGGTTATGCAAATGAATTTCGTCGTTTGACTTGAACATACATATGTATGAATTAGACACATAATCTATACAAACAGCAGCCCTTTTTTTGCCCGACATACTCCAGAAGTGACGGCCTCTTGCACGTGACCAAAGCATTTTGTCCTTCTCAATACAAAAAAACTAAATTTATTATTGTGCGACATTAACTAACTAGCTGTGAGTTCGAGTCTAACTTCAGTTAAGAAGAAGGATTATTTTTTAATTATAACAATAATTGCTGTGAAATAATAAGACCAAAGAAGAACAGAAAAAATAATTGAATACCATTAGCTGGGAGACAACTAGCTGTTTCGTAGTCGCTACACTACTCATCAGCACCCACTGGGATTCGAACTTGGGATCATGTGAACATGATGTATTCTTAATGCGGCTGCTTAACCAACTCAGCCACCGAGCCCTTTAATTATTCTTACGTAAATTTATTATTGTTTTGTTTTCTTTTTATTCGTATTTTGATATTAGCTTTGTTCGACGAAACTCCGGGTAAAGGCCGGGGCTGACATTAACGTACTTATATAAGGTATGAAGCAAGGCAGCTTGATACAGGTAGTGGCAGAATTACTATAAATACAACATGTATTTTGTTGGTAGAATTTACGAATAGTTGTCAAAATTTTGTTTGAAAAAGCAAGGAAGTCTATGTGTTTTTCACAAATTTACGCAAAGGAAACGAAAAACAGCTGCGCTTATACCACTACCATATTAAAGCTGCCTTGGTATGAAGTTGACATAATCGGTACTTTTGATTTATTTTTGAGACATTTTTAAAATTTTAAAACGAAAAACTAAATCAAAATATACAAAAAATATATACTGATATTTAGTTGCCAGTTGAAAAAGGCAACGTATAACGCCCGACGGATACTATGTGCCCGGCCTTAAAGTCCGGTAAAAAAAAGAGTAAACATAAAATACTCTCAGAAGAAAAGAAATTTGCCCAAAACTGCTGGAACACAAAAAAATACATTTCAAGGCCGAAAGTAACTATGGCTGTTCGTTTACACAAAAATTTGTACAAATTTTTACCGTGCTTTACTGCATTTTAAAAATTTTCATTTACCCAAGTTGCAGTAAATGAGAACACAAAAAGATAGTAAAGTGACAATTATTTTACTGAGTACTTACAAACCCATTCCATCAGATTGCTGGTAAAGCGGTGTTGTCATGGTTTTTCTTATGCCTCAGAGCTCACACATTTCTGTGGAGATAGCAGATTCAAAATTCCTAGCTTGATCGGAATGTAGCTCTATTAATGCGCCGTATCGGCATATCCAGTTGTTGACAAACACATTCAACACCCTTTGAGCCTCTTTGTTTGGTATGGCGACACTGACTGGGAACGGGCCTGCCATATCCATAGCTATTCGCTCAAATGGTTCACCTGAGTTGTATTGCTGCATCCGTTCTCTAGTTCTTCGGGCTGGACCTTTTGCTGTGATACACTGTGGACAATTTGCTATCTATTCGGCTACTGATTGTCGAAATTTCATTGCGGACAGGTCTCACACCTATTTCTTTAGCAGCTATAATTTTCCCAAGCACAGGGTATTTTTTTGCGCTGGTGGCCAGTCTTCACTGTTATCGATCTGTGTAAGTCGGACATCAATGACACACCCCTTCTGCTTAGCCTGCAATGTCTGCATTCTAGGTTGCATAGTTGTCTTGAGAAAGCATATGCGTATTGTTTTTGACTCCCTTCCTATGCTCGATGCTGAAATCATAGCTCTACAGACGTTCGATCAGCTCTGAGAAACACAAATCGCTATCAGAATACCTATTTAGCGTTTTCGATTTGAAAACGCTAAATAGGTATTCTGATAAACGTATAACGCAAGAAGCATGGTTTTGCGATGTGAAATCGCCAAATAGGTGTTCTGGTAAACGCATATCGCTTAAAATTGGTGACTTCAATTCGCAACTGTATATACCAAAGGAAATAAAATTATTCATATATATATTTCAATAAAAATTTAGACAAATTTCACACATTTTCATTAAAAAATATTAAATTAATAAAATATCTCTATTTTGCTAATTTGTTTTCGTTTTACATATGTAACTACTACATACATATGTACATACGTATATAAAATAAATACATGTTGTATTTTTTCGTAAGGAACTCTGAAACGCTAATAAAACGCGCGTTCCTTAGAACACATACTCGTAAAAGTAATGTAAGCGTTTTTCAGAACGCTCTGCGGTTTCAGATCATTGCTGTTTATTTTGAAAGTTTAGTTTAAATTTTGATATTTCAAAGTGCAAAAACATACATACATCCTTCGTTATACGTTTGTCAGCACACATATTTGGCGTTTTCAAGTTGAAAACGCTAATTTTAAGCGATTTGCGTTTGTCAGAACATGTTTGAATGTCTCTTGCAAGATTGTTGAGTTCTAAGTATTTATTTAAAGTCGGTGATCTTATATGAATTTTTCTATTTGGTCACAATCGTTAAATGTTTTGAGTGTACTTTCTAAACGTATCACTTATTCATGTCTTGTAAACTGCAGAAGGAAAACTTTAAAGAGTAGTTAATGTAAAAATAAAACTGTTCATGTTCTCGCGAGTTCAGTGCTAATTTTTTCTGTAAATCATCTTTAACAGCTGTTTTCCTTTAATATATAATTAGCATATATCGTTGGTCGCCTGTAGAAAAGCCTTAACTAACGCAATTGCAGCTTTACAGGAGAAGGATTATAGAAACTATATCGATCAACTTTTACCTTTTTTGCACAATTGCTTGGAAATCAATTACTTATGAATTTTTTTAATTAAATCTTTGTAATGAACAGCGTTGTCAACTTTGAAATTTCAAAACGCACCAAAATGGAGGAAAAAGCGCGTTATTTAAACAAAAACGCACCGAATTTAGAATTTTTCATTTTTTAAGCGACTATTCTACAATCAAACTGCGTCTGATAGCACCGCCTGATGGCATCCCAACAAATTCGTTCAATAGCTAGAATTCGTATTTCTCAAGCTTGGCCTCTAGTTCGATTCTGTTAGTTTTTTTTTAAGATAATGATATCTTTACAATAATTATAACGATCTTTTATCAAATTTATTATTAAGCAATATCATTTAGTTATATATGCTGTCGACCGAAATCGACTGTTACTTTCTCTGCCTATTATCATGGACACGAAAATACAGCCGCTTGCCGTCTTCGAAATATATTGCAGGAGCATGCAACCATTGCTGTCGAAAGAATTTACGATTATCGAATCATTATAAGTTATAGAATCGTACTACAAGCCTTCAAATTCGATTAATAGAATTTATTGAAATATACGAATATAATAAATAAAGGATGAAGTTTATCATAATCAATATTTAATGCAAACGTTTTGAAAGCATTTTATAATTTAGTAATTTCTCAATTACCCAGATAGTAACGAATTCACGCGCCAGCATAAATACGAATTTCACTGTTCAGAGACGGCATTTACTGTAATATTTGACAAACTTGGCTTGAGCGTTTAATAGGAAAACACTCTCTAAAAGCAGCACATTTTATAAAACGAAATGTTTGTTTTGCTTTCAAGAGTGTGGATAATGTACAATAGCAAGATTGCCTTACTTTGTGCATATATATGGCAAAATGAAACGTAAAAATTTTGTACACTTGATTAAACATTTTTCTTAGATTAAATCCTAAAGTTGAGTTGAATTTGATTTTGTGCCACCGAAATTTAAAAAAACCCACCGAAAATGTAGAAAAAGCGCACCCCGCACCGACTTAGGAATTTTTAGCACAAATTATTTTAAAAAGCACCAAAAACGGTGCGTAACGCACCGAGATGACAACGCTAGTAATGAAGTATATTTGCGTGAAATGTAGTAGAATTACTAAACAAAAACTCACATTCGCGGAAAAATGTGAGATACGACTGTTCTACGTTAGACCGTTCTATATTAAGGCCGGGGCACATAGAATCCGTCGTACGTTATACTTTGCCTTTTTCAACTGACAACTAAGTTGAAATACATGTAATCTTATGAGCTTTGTCACATTCCGTACTTCTCCGTCAACGCAAAGTATTAAAGTTGAGCAACTTTTAACGTACGTTGAGAACTTTGACAACTATCGGTTAATATTTTTTGTATATTTTGTTTTAACTTTTCGTTGAAAAATAAAATAAATTTTAAAAAAATTGTGTTAAATTTTTTGTGCTGTCTGAAAAATTAATCAAAAGATTTTTTTTTTCAAATTGAAATAAAAAAAGAGCTGATGTTATATCCGTTAATAAAGACTTATTGTGCCAACTTCATACGTCGTTTGCGTTAGTGTCAGTTGAAAAAGGAGACGGATAACGTACGACGAATTCTATGTGCCCCAGCCTTTAGTTTCATAAATATTGAAAATGTATTTGAAATGAATTTTAATAAAATTTTGTATAAACTTTTCAATTACAAATTTTAATTTTTATGAATATGCTTAAAAAATCAAACAAACTTTAGGTGTGTTCCACGAGATCTCGGACTATTTTGGATTAATGAGAGTAAAAAGCAATTTTTTCTCTAAATTTGTAAATTTTACCCAAAACTGCTGGAAGGCAAAAACTCACAATTGTACATCTTGCATTACTAGTACTGCTTACTTTTTAAATTATAGTATATTTTAGTGATTTTAGACGCTTATAACATATAACATCATGTAAACAATAGATTTGCATTGTTGGCAACAGGAGCAAAATTTAGATAGACTTAAATCATATTTATAAAATTAATAGCCAAATAACAATTGTATGTTCTGTTTACAACTTCACAATGTAATTTTTAGTTTGGGCAACATGTCATTTTGCTCTTAACTAATTTGTAAACAAAAACTTTTCTCCAATTTGCAAATTTTCTCACTACATTTTCAGTTTCATATGTATGTAAACATAAAACAGCTGATTATTCAATTCTAGTCCGAACTTACCCAAAGAAGAAGTTCGCGCTAATTTGTACAGGAAATGAAAAAAATTACTCTCTCATTTTCTCTCAAAATTGCACAAAAATTGTTACGTAGAACGCTTTTGGACTAGTTCGGACTGTTTCGTTATTCACGTGGAACACCTTTTAATTTACTTTGATTTCAGCTGAAAATAGTTCCCGCAAATGACGTTTATTTGGCAAATATTGGCATGTTGAAAAAAAATATATCTGATATGAATACGCAGTTAATAATATGATAGAGTTACATTGTTCTTGAATAAACAGTCTAATTTTCATCTGCGTAAGATGCGTTCAAACGTAAGCTTCGTGTCATGCCATCATTCTCAGAACGCGGAAACATAGTTATACTACTAATATTATTATTTCTGATTTCATTAAATCCACCTTTTACTTTTGAGGGCCACCTTAATGCTGTGTTTCCTATTTTATTATTTCTAACTGAAAGTTAAAGAACGAACCATGGTACAATAATAAAGGGTGATTTTATAAGAACTATCGGAAGTTTAAAAAAAAACACATAAAATTCAGAAAAATGCATGAAATATTTATTTGGATCGATAGTTGGGTCTATATAATTTAATGTTTGGAGATTATTTAATGCAAATGTTGGCCGCGGCTGCGCCTCAAATGGCCCATCCGCTTAGTCCAATTTTGGCATACTCTTTCCAACATTTCGGCCGGTATCTCACGAATAATGTTGGCAATGTTGGCTTCCAGTGCGTCAATCGAAGCGGGCTTGTCGCTATAGACATTAGCCTTAACATAGCCCCACAAAAAATAGTCTAGAGGCGTTAAATCGCACGATCTGGGCGGCCAATTGACTGGTCCCAAGCGTGAAATAAACTGTTCACCGAACTCACCTCTCAATTGGTCCATTGTTTCGCGTGCTGTGTGGCATGTGGCACCGTCTTGTTGAAACCACATGTCATGCAAGTCAAGCTCTTCCATTTTGGGCCAAAAAAAGTTTGTTATCATCGCACGGTAGCGCTCACCATTCACAGTAACGTTGTGATTCGCATCATCTTTGAAGAAATACGGCCCAATGATGCCGCCAGCCCATAATCCGCACCAAACGGTTGTTTTTTGTGGATGCATTGGTAGCTCTTGCAATGCTTCTGGCTGCTCTTCACTCCAAATACGGCAGTTGTGCTTGTTCACGTATCCATTCAACCAGAAATGAGCCTCGTCGCTGAACACAATTCTTCGATAAAAAAGTGGATCTTCATCTAACTTTTCAAGAGCCCATTCACCAAAAATTTGGCGTTGTGGTAGGTCGTTTGGCTTCAATTCTTGCACCAGCTGTATCTTATAAGGCTTCACACCCAAATCCTTCCGCAAAATTTTCCACGTAGTGGAGTAACAGAGGCCCAATTGCTGCGAACGGCGCCGAATCGATAATTCACGGTCATCACCAACACTGGCCGATACGGCTGCGATATTTTCTTCAGTTCGCACTCTACGTAAGCGTGTTGGTGGTTTATGTCAAACAATGTAAATTTGGTGAGAAATTTTTTTACAATAGCCCGAATAGAAGCCTCAGTAGGTCGATTAAACTGACCATAAAATGGAAGAAGCGCGCGATGAACTTTCTTAACAGAGCATGCATTTTGGTAATAAAATTCAATAATTTGCAAGCGTTGTTCGTTTTTAAGACGATTCATGATTAAATTATAGACCAAACTGAAGATGTTTGACAGTGACACAAGATACAAAACGTGCGTGAGCTGTCAAAACTAGTGTTGCCAAAAAGATAGTAGCAAAAAAATCACTCTATATAATATTATTGTACCATGAAACGAACGCAGCACTAGAAATAATAGAAACGACATTTGAAATTTTCAAGCATGAACTGCAGGAAGAATAAAAGTCATGAGAATATTTTTAAAATAACTCTATGGCCAATGCGGCTGTTAATGTATCTCCTTGGTGCGCTTCCATATGAATTTCAGCATGAACAGCCATGTTCGAGACTTACATTTTGTTGGAGACTAGCGCACCTAACTTTAATTGCAACATTTGTGATTTGGCTTTCAATTTTGCGCTTTCTAAGGTATCAAGATGTACTTTATAATAAAAATGATACTTTTTCCAATGGTATGGACATAGTGAGCTACATATCGCTAACAATCTTGCACGCCATTGTCTATTTGGAAAATACATGGAAAGCTTTTCAATATAAAGCAATATTTTTCAATTTTGAATTATTACGCAACAAATTTGAATGTAAAATGAAAAGTCCCATAGATATGGGACGAATAAGTTTGATTATGGTTCTTTTGTACACTCTACTGGGCATTTATATGCTTATAATGATTTTTATTGTTATTATGCGATACATAAAATCGTTAAACGGATTTAGACTACTTCTTCTGCAGTATGGAGATACAGTACTAAAATTAAAACTGATTGAATTCATATTATTCGCATCAATTGTTATGGCTTTACAGATGGAGTTAAATACCTGTTTGTTACATTATAAAGACGAAATAGAAAATATTGATGCGATGCAGTGGCATTCAAGGCAAAAAGTTTTAAAAAAAATTTGCAGCCTACAAGACATACACAACATTTTAATAAACACTGTGAGCGGCATTGAAAGCTATTTCAATTGGAGTTTACCCGGATTGATGTTGAAGATGTTTTTTGATTTTACCGGTACAGCTTATTGGATATATTTCAGCTTTGATTATAACATTTCTGCAGTCTTTCAGTCGTGTGAGTTTTCCAATTGTCTATAATAGGTAATTTTCTATTCTAGCTACGATTTTCTTATTTCAGATTTGTTTTGTGTGACAATTTTAAATTCTGTTATTTTATTTGTTAGCTGCAGCATTTGCTCCAAGTGTGAAAAGCTTGTAAGTATGCGCCAATTGATAAAAAGTTTTCTTTTCGATATTTGATCACTTTTTCTTATTTTATATTGCAATACGGAATGTTGTTGTATAAAAATTTAATAAATTTGCACCAGTAAAAAATTATAAATAGCTTGTTTCCTATGTTTCCCAGCTATCTATATGTCGACATTTCATAGGAACTACCCTAATCATCAGTATACTTTGGAAATTTTTGAAAGATATTCTCAAACATTCAACTTTATATCCCAACAATTCAAATAAATTGCTGAGAATTTAAAAAGAAAAATGCTCTAATAATATCCGTCAAAACACAAAAAACAAGCTTTTTCTATTTATAAACGTCTCTAACATTTCTTTACACCTTTCAAACAAAAAACTTAATTGTTTTAATAAATTTGTTTTGATAAAATACCTATTATGCGGATAGCTAAATGGCCAAATAAACCACACAAACTGTTTGCCAAACATGGTAAAATTTTAGGTTCTTAAGCGGCCCATACACGTTTCAATTCAATTGTGAATTGAGTCTTTCAACTGAATTGATTATTGCCCACATACTTCATAAACTCAATTGAAAGATTTTCATTCAACAATTAAATTCAATGAAACTATAGACAATTTTAAAAATATATAATGTTCTCTTTGCAAAAACACTCCAAATATAAATTTTAAGACCTGATCAAGAGACTTGAATACACACAACACAATCGAATTGAAAGACTTGCTAGTCAACTTGAAAAAATTAAACATTTTAATTTTTGTTCAACCGACTCGACAACTGCCAAACTAATCAACTGGCAAAGCCATACACGCTTTGATTTGGACAACAACCGACTCAGTTGCCAACTGAGTTGAAACGTGTATGGGCCGGTTTACAAACATTTTTATTCGTTTGTGGGGGTGTTGGCTAGTTTGCACAAAAATAAACATTTTTGATTTTCGTATTGTGAATATGTGCGTAAATTGCTGTATATAATAATTATTTTAATTTATTTACTTTCATTCAAAACTGACTATATCATCTACATACATAGGACAGCCAAAAAATATTAATTTTTCTTTGACAACCTGAGTTGTCCCATTGCATTAAGTATTAAAAAAGTTTATGTCAAATGACGATAGAAATTTAATGAGTTCCCGTGACACTACTTTCAACGTGATTTGTATCTTGTGCAAGCAGAGATCTGGCATAAATATCACAGTTAAAAAAAAAAAAAAAATTTGATGAATACCCCTATATTTTCGAAAACTCGTCAGTTGATGTAATTTGTGCGTCGAAGACGTGGTTTAATAAAAATATTCCTGATGGCATATGTGAGCTACCTGGTTTCAAACCATATCGTTGGCTTATTTTCTCCCAATATCCGGACGGCAATGCATTTACAGCCACAAATCAATCGCTTCTTGCCTTGTTTTTTGTCAACCATGTAGACAAAATTCTGCTTTATGATAAACTTTTTGCACCTTGTTTTTCAAAACATAACCTCATTTATGTTTTGACTTCAACACAAAATATACCAACGAAAGGATTTCATATTATGACTTTGAAAGAATAAATTATAGTATAATGATAAATAAACTGCAAGTAGTTGATTGGCATCGAATTTATTTTGTGTCCGATGTTGATGATCAAGTAAATTTTTTGGAGAAAAATCTGGTTGAAATTTTCGAAAAGTCCGTGCCAATAAAAACAATTGCAAACACTACCACTACTAAGGTATGGTTTAATAAACGATGGAAACGTTTTATAACTGATGATTTACATCAACAATATATTAATGCTAGAAAGGAAGTATATAAACTTATAAAGCGCGCGAAATTCCCCTATTTCTCTAACTTGTACTCAAATGCCATAAATACAAAGAAAAACTGAAAAATTGTTCGGGATATTTGAATGGGAATGCCAAGGGAAGCAAACTCTTCTGAAATAGATGTTGACTTGCTGAATAAGCTTTTTACTGAAATCCCAAATGCAACAATTGCTCCAAACTTTTACGTTGGTAGTGCCAGCACACTAGATAATAGTACCACACCACAATTTTCTTCCCTGGCTGATACCGTTATTGCTTGTCACAACGACAAATCGAATGCTATTGGCCCAGACAAAATACACCCTAAATTTTTAAAACTCGTTATACCAAACTTGCTGTCACAAATTGCCCACATTTTCAACACAGTAATTAAAAAAAGCATTTTTCCTCAAAATTGGAAGTACGCAAAAATTGTTCCTATACCCAAAAATAATAGAGAGTATCGTCCAATTGCCATTCTTCCGTATTTATCCAAAGTTTTTGAAATAATCCTATACAGACAAATTGTTGACTTCATTCAAGAAAATAATTTATTCACTGACATGCAATCAAAGTTTCGACCCAAGCACGGATATACTACTGCATTAATTGAAGTCACCGAAGAAATTCGCGGCAACATTGATAGTGGAAATATTGCTTTGCTAGTGCCTTTGGATCATTCCAAAGCATTCGATATGGTCAATCACAGTATACTACGTATTAAATTATTACAACTGTTTAATTTCACGTCATATCTAAATAATCGGTATCAGTATGTCTGCTCAAATAACAAATAATCAATATCACTGCCAGTAACCCAAGGCGTTCCTCAAGGGTCCATTTTAGGTCCTCTATTGTTTACAGTACACTGTAACATTCATATGTATTCATATGTATGTATGCAAGGTTCCATTTTAGGTCCTCTTTTATTTACAATTTATATAAATGACTTACCAAGCCAATTAGTACACTGTAACATTCATATGTATGCTGATGATGTTCAAATTTATATTTGTAGTGAACCAGGGAAAATTGACGAGAGCGTTTTAAAATTGAATATAGATTTATCGAATTAAGGATTGGGCAGCAGCTAATGGCTTATGTTTAAATTCGGTTAAATCGAAGTGCCTTGTAATTACCAGAAACACCAAACATATAACAGCTGAACCCAATATGATATTAAATTCGGAAAAAATTGAAACTGGCATTATAATAAGTTCTTCACTAACATAGTCTGATCATGTAAACACTGCTGCAAAGAAAGTATTTGCGATGCTTCGTTCATTATGGGCAACTCAGCATGCAACGCCGAAAAATATACGTTGTGTTGGCTTCCGAAACCCTTACCAAGGGTATAAATTGGCAGAACGGGGATCAGCATGGCCCCCGGGTAGTTCTGCTTCCGGTTCGACCCGCGCTGATCATGGTTGAGGTGCCTACCTTGGCTGAAACGTTCTGGCTGCGGTTGAAACCTAAAATGCAGGAAGGGAGTGTTAGTATCCTTGATAATTGTTTGGTGTGTGGCTTTTTTCGAGGGCTAACAATCTCCCGAAGATCTGTTGCCTATACAACAGATACCTGTATTGTAGGGAACCGGTGGTGATGGTTGACGGGTGAGTTGGTTTAAGAGCTGATGCTCTTAGTGGGCTTCGGCCTACCAACTCATTAAGCCTTGTCCTCCATTGATTGCTGGGAAATTGCATACAGGAGGGATTAGAAGGCCCGAACTCCTCAACAAGAAGTTGCTCATATGACCGCAATCATATGGCAAGAATTGCTACCTGTGTGAGCCTGGTAAGCCACACGGGGGCGCTGGTGAATCGTGAATAATTCACTCCGTGGAATTGGTCCACCATCAGATTAGGCCGCAAGGCAGGTGCTAATGTAAATCATGTTCACAACTGTATATAATGGTGCTCTTAGATATGTTTTAAACTTGGGGCGTTTTTCTCACACCACATCTTATGAGACTGGACTTTATGGTGTGCGTTTTTGTGACCTATTAAGTATTCGTTGTATTCTGCTGTTACATAAAGTTATTTACACTCGTGTGCCGCCATATTTGTTTAAACGTCTCGTTTTTACGCAATCAAGATGGAACAAAAACCTGGCCCAGATACGATTTGGGAAGTTAATATCTGAATGGCAATTTTTTACTCACACTATACGAGTATGGAACTCAATACCAGCATCTTTACAAACCATTAGCAATGCAACGCAGTTTAGGAAATGTCTGTTCTATTTCTATAATAGAAGTTAAAAACTTATTGTTAAGTTGTAAAATTATTTTGAATTTTGTACCTTTCTTTCGTTTTAACTGTCTTTTTGTTTAGGTTTTACATATTAAATTGTTTTATTTAAATTAACTGTATCTATGACTAAATTTAAATTGTAATGATTTGTAAAACCCGTATTGTAATTATAAGACTCTAAGTCTTGTTTTATGGGTGTACCAATAATTAAATAAATAAATTTTGTCATTAATTTGTTAAATTGTTAACAATTTAAATTAAAATTTTTTGGTTTGTACATATGTACATCGGGTTTCTAGTTCAAGTTTTTCCTTTCTTAAGTTTTTTCTTAAGAAGGATTTTTTACAATACAAATTTGCTGCGATCAATAATTATTGATTGAAGAATACAAGAAAAAGAATAAAATTCGAAACAGCTAGTTGTCCCCCAGCTAAAGATTTTTTTGATCACAGCAAATTTGTATTGTAAAAAATCCTTCTTAAGAAAAAACTTAAGAAAGGAAAAACTTGAACTAGAACCCGATGTGTAATAAAGAACCCGAGTGGTAATAAATAATAAGAAAACTAGGAATGGAAATTGCAACAGAACGTTTTAAGAATCTTCTCAAATTTCGTTGCATATATGTATATATATATATATATATATATATATATATATATATATATATATATATATATATATATATATATATATATATATATATATATATATATATATATATATATATATATATATATATATATATATATATATATATATATATATATATATATATATATATATATATATATATATATATATATATATATATATATATATATATATATATATATATATATATATATATATATATATATATATATATATATATATATATATATATATATATATATATATATATATATATATATATATATATACATACATAATAAAACATACACATAAACAATATAAAACTTGCAGTTAATATATACAATTTTTGTTTGTTTATTTGTTTTTTTGAATTATACCGCCATAAAAAGAAAGCCTTTCTACAAAATATTTTTTTTTATTTATTTACTTATGCGTATGTACTTATGTATGTCAACTGTGCTTAGAATAGAATTGCCGTTTTTTATGTTGAAAAAAAAAATTTTTGGTATGAAAAATGTAAACAGATACTATTTTTTCGCATGCTGGCAACAAAAAAATATCATAAATGTTTGACATATACGCGAATTTACGTAAGTTGCACGACACAATCAAGTCGCGTTTTATAAACCCAATTTCTTACGTACTCGTCTATGAATTGGCTCGTCGCGAGTGAGCTAACTCGTGTCCTATAAACAGGCTGTTACTCCTGACCCCCGTTGGTCAAGTTTTTGCTACAATTTAAAGCTGTTGTATTTTAAGTTTTCAATTTGATAATATTGTTAAGAATTTTTCTTTGTTTATGAATTAATAATTTTTCTTTGTGTATGAATTTTTAGCATATAGGAATTTTTTTTGACAATAATTCTTTAAATTGAACATATGATAACAAATTAGTTGTGTTCGATGTCGTTACCGCGGGAGCCCGCGGGCTCCCAATTTGCACGAAAAGTGTTTCTTGTGTTAAAAATTGTGCATATTGGGTAAATGAGAAAGCTTCTGAGAGAGTAATTTGTCTTTCTCATTTTACCAGACTTTACCCGTACTTTTTTTTCCGTGCAAAATGGTAAAATTCTTAAATCATGTAATCAGCTGTTTGTTATTTATGAAAATAAAAAAATCCTTGAGTGCTACGAATCTTCTTAAGAAACTCACGAACATCAAAGGTGGTCTTCGACCTCAAACTGCCTTAAATTTCTACCGCTCTTTTATTAGAGGGAAAATTGAGTATGCTAGATCGGTATCAGCTCATGCGCCTATGTATATTGACAAAAGAATTCAGACTTTTCAGAATTCCAATCTTAGAAGATGCCTTGGCCTATGCCCTTCGACTCCTGTACAGATCATCTATGTTCTAGCTGGTGAATTTCCGCCTCCTTTAAGATCGGTTTACCTAGCTTCTAAGGAACTTCTCAAAATTGCCTGTTATAATCCATCTCTAATGGATCTTATTAGGTCGGCACCCGACTACTTGTCTAATAGCTATTCTGGTGTTTATAGGAAGTTCAAAGATATTTTTAATTCAGTGTCTGTGATGGACCCTTCGGTAGCACCTCCGAAAATCAAGGTATTTATTGAATCCTCAAGGTATTTATTGAATCAATAAAAGAATGGGCATTACAAGGGAAGCTGTTAAAATGCACTATCTTTCCTTAGTTGAGTCCTACACTCTGGAGCATTTCTGTTTAGTCGCTACGGATGCTTCTATCACTGAGACTGCTACCGGTTGTGTTGTTTTAAATATTGAGTCCGGTCGATTTTTTTTGAACAAAGTATCTTTTAGACTTTCTTCCCTATCTGGGGAATTAATTGCCATCAAAAGGGCTGTTGACACCGCTATCGAGGATAAGGTATCTCGACTAGTTATTTTTACTGATAGCAAAAATGCATGTTTACTACTGAAATGTGTCTATTCGAAGAATTCTCTGACTTCTCAGATTTTCAACTCCATTAGGAACGCTGAAATTTAGGAAGCTTATATTGTTTGGGTTCCTGCCCATGTTGGTGTAGATTTTAATGAAAAGGTTGATTGGTTGGCTAAACAGGCTGTGTCACTTGGTGCTCTCTTGGACCAGGCTTTACCTGTTGATGACGCCATTTCTCGGATTCACAATCTGCTGAAATGTGAATGGTTGGAATCGTTTCAATCTAGATCACAAGTTTCAAGCCGTTTCTTTTTCTCCCTCTTTCCTAATATTCCTATAAGGCCATGGTATAATAATATTGGATGGAATCCGGTTGATATTAAAATTATCAACAGACCACTTTGTGGACATTGCTATAGCGGTGTTTATTTGCATATGATTCGACGGAAATCTTCTGATTTATGTGACTTTTGCAACATGATTGACAACGCTGAACATTTAATTTTCCATTGTACAGAATTTGTTGAAATAAGAAGAAATCACACTTTTTTTTGAAAATTCAACAATTTATTTGATCTATTGAATACACATGATACGGATATTTATTTTCAATTCATTTGTTTTATTAAAGAGGCTGACATGATGGATCGTCTCTGAGTTATTCCATTATGCAACCGTATGTTACTTCAAGCGCCTCTACTGGAGGAAGTAGGCATTTTTCAATACCCTACCTATCTCAGTTGATTTTTAATCTTGTGTGGGATACCCTGGCACTTTGCGATTTGCTATGCCATTATTTTATTACAAAAACCAAAAAAAAAAATGAAAATAAAATATCAAAGTGCAAATCATAAAAAAACATATTTGAAAATATTATTTAAAATATAAATATTTAAATAAGTTATATTTAAATAAATTATTTTACGTTTTTATCTAGCTCAAAATATTTAAATAAATTGGCAAAAATATTTGCTTGAATTACAACACAGCTGTCAACTCAGCGCTTTTCACATTGATATTACAGCCAGTTTACCAATCTCGACAGCGTACTTGCGTTCGGAATCTAAGCGAAAGAAAATTGATTTGGGTTCGTCTAACTTTTTTTTTATGCGAACGATCTGTCAAAATTCAATGCAAATACATAAGAATATGCGAACGAATAATAGTGAGATAGACAAACCCAAATTGATTCGAATGTGAGTGAATGGATTTCTTTCGCATTCATTTTCTTTCGAAATTGGTAAACTGGCTGTTAGTGTTTTTAAAAATCGCACAAAGAATTTTAAATCAAAGCACGATGCTTTTATTTAATTTTTAGCGCATTTTCTTTTAATAGGATTCAAACAATCTGTATTGTTAGCTACATATTTAAAAAACTTTGTTTATATATATTTTTGCATTTCGTTTTGGCTTTTTAATAAATTGTTGCTGGCACTAATCTCGATTTATTGTACCAAAATTTTACAAATTTTATTTGACATCAATATTTTGCTAATAAAAAAATTGATGTTATAACCACATTATTTTAGTGATCAAAATACTACATTTTGAACATAAGCCATACTGAAAAAAATAAAATTTTCCAAAATTGACGCATAAACAGTCAGTTAATAACTTACAAACAGTTTTTATTTGCTAGTAGGCTGTACATAAATGTAATAATTGAAAACTAATTTACTTTTTAAATCGAACAAAATTCGAAAAATAACTAAGTGATAATTAGTTATTTTTCTCATAAATGTAAAAAGTTAAATTTTTTTTATTAAAGTGATATCATAAAATAAATCTGTTTGTTAATTTTATATAATAATAAACATTTTCAACTACGTGTATTTTTGTAAAAGTACGCGTTTTTATTAGATTTCAGTCCATTATAAAATTTAGAAGTTGAGAATACTGAATTTTAAAATTATATAAATAAACAACAGCTGTTTTTGTTCTCATATTTAATTTCGGGCTCGAAATATGGTTTTTTGTGTTCCAGCAATTTTTGGCTAATTTGTTGTTTTCTGAGAGTATTTTTTGATTACTCTCATTTTACCGGACCTTACCCGGAATTTCCTCGAACAAAGCTATCGTTATCGAAATATCGAAAACAGACAATTTTCCATTTGCCATCTAGTCGATCCTAGTATTAAAACAAGTTGATTCTTTTAGACATACTTATGTGTATCCAGTTTTTTGCTTTTAATTTCATCAAAGTAGGTTGGATAGCTCAGTAGAAGAAGAAAATTTCTCGCCAAATGCGCTTTGTTTTAGCTTTGAAAATGTATAGAGCCTGTGTATTTTTTAAACACAGTTATATCTATGTTTTGAAAGCAGATATAATATAATTCTGTGGTTTTGAATTCGATAAAAGTGAGTTTAGATCAGTGGTGCTCAAAAGTTCTATATGGAAGAGTAAACACCAATACATTTAAGGAAAAACTACTATTATTTAATATTTTTTGTTGTAAAAAGCAAAACAATTTACAAAAACAAAATTTACACTGATAACCGCTGTCGTCAATGTTTACCAGCAAAACATGGGAAAGTGTTATTGCTTAGCTCTTGTGTGCTAAGCAATAACACTTTTGTGTATTTTTCATTGCTAGTACTGAGCGCAGTATGTGTGTATTATAGAGCACAGCCCTATAGCTAAGCGCTTTTACAAAAACAATTGAGCATCAAGCGCATAGGCCCTGAACACTTCCTTATGGAAAAACAGATCGATATAATGATGATTGCTGAAACCCATTTGACAACCAACAGTTATTTCAAAATTAATGGCTACACACTATATGACAAAAAAGATCTCCGTGGAAGATCTTGCGGCGGTTCGGCAATTTTGATAAAGACCAGAATTAAGCACAATCTAATGAACGAGACACGTGAGGAATATCTCCAAGCGACAAATATATGCATTGATTATTTTCATGAACAAATTGTTATATCCTCGATTTACTCACCACCACGATTTTCAGTAACAGAAAACCAATATTCACATTTTTTCAAATCAAACTTGGTCTTCGATTTTTAGCGGCCGGCGACTATAACGCTAAACACACTTTTTGGGGATCACGTTTAATTACCCCGAAAGGCCGTGTGCTTTTTGACACCGTTTCCAAAATGGGCTTAGATGTGGTTTCAAGCGGACACCCCACTTACTAGCCGTCAGACCGACGAAAGATCCCAGATGTTATAGATTTTGGAGTTGCGAAAAATTTTCCTTTAGAGTGTATGCAAGTGGAGCCTTCGTTTCGTTCCCACAAGAGATTGGCTCACCGTTGACTGTCAATAGAGTTAATGGGTTAAAATACAAAAAAAATTTGAGTACACATTGCACTGAAAATGTCGCCTTGAGAACGCCTGAGGATATTGATGTGTCAATTAACGATTTTTCTGAAAACCTCAAACTGGCCATACAGCATGCTACTACTAGTCATATAAGATCCAGAAATGAGAACTTATTCGTCTGAAATTGAGCAACTTCTATCAGAAAAAAGAAGAGTCAGAAGAGAGTGGCAACTTCGCAGGTCTCCCCAGCTTAAGACTAGGCTACGGGAATGCATAACTCTGTTAATAAATCTGCTTGAAGTCCATAGAATGGCTTTCCTTAAAACATATTTGGAAAGCCTTGATGGTACCCCTCAACCTGATTATTCCTTGTGGAAAGCGACAAAAGGTCTGAAAAGACCCATAATAAGTAAGCCACCTTTGCGAACTTCAACTGGCGACTGGGCAAGAAGCGATTTTGAAAAGGGGTTGTTGTATGTCGATCATTTGAGAAACGTTTTTATTACAAATGATTCAGCGAATATTACAGCAGAATTACCACCATATGTTGTTAGACCTCCTGTGTGTTTGAGATTTAATTTTCAAGATGTTGAAAATGTTATCGGTAATACAAACCCAAGAAAAGCTCCACGCATTGATCAAATTACTGGTAAAATGCTTGAACAGTTAACTCGTGCAGCTAGAAGGCTTCTACTTTTTATTTTTAACGTTATTTTACGTCTTGAGTATTATCCTACAGAGTGGAAGGTCTCAATGATTACTATGATACCCAAGCCAGGGAAGGATCCCACTAAAGAAGAATCATATAGACCAATAAGTCTACTACCAACAATTTCAAACCTGTTCGAAAAATTGTTAATGGCGAAGTTGAATCCAATAAATTCGGGCTAAACATAACACCATAGAACGAACGCACAGACTAATCAATGTCATAAGACAGACCTTTGAGGAGAAGAAGTATTGCTCAGCTCTATTCATTGACATTTCTCAAGCTTTCGATAAAGTGTGGCTCAACGGGTTGGTGCACAAAATAAAGTTAAACCTGCCTTTAAATGCTCACAAGCTTCTGGAAAGCTACTTATATGGGCGGAAATTTGTTATCAGAGAAGGCGATTTTATAAGCCCAACTCAGCCAATCGAGGCAGGTGTTCCCCAAGGCAGCATACTTGGGCCTACTTTATACTTGATTTACGCTTCTAACATGCCAACGACATCCGGAATCCACACTTCAACCTTTGCAGATGACACAGCGTTTTTGAGCGTTCATGAAAACCACCAATTAGCTTCACGAAATTTACAGGAATACATTTCAATATTAGAGAAATGGCTAAAACTTTGGAAAATCAAAGTTAATGAGCAAAAATTTACTCATGTCACATTTACACTGTGTAAGCAAACATGTGCACCTATCCCAATAAACAACTCACCTATTCCGCAGCACAATGAAGTCAAGTTCCTTGGTATACACCCCGACCATAGGCTAATATGGAAGTCTCACATTGAAGCAAAAGTCACTCAGTTGAAACTAAAAGCAGCGCAACTAAATTGGCTTATGGGCAGAAACTCGACTTTGAAGTTGGATTGCAAACTTCTGCTATACAATGCAATTCTAAAACCTATATGGTGCTACGGAATTCAATTATGGGGCACCGCCTCAGCGTCAAATATTGAAAAAATTCAAAGGCGACAGAACCAAGTTCTTCGAACGATTACTGCGCCTCCATGGTACGTAACAAATTCACGAATTCATAAAGATCTGAGTGTTCCGCTGGTTAAAGAGGAATTTTCTAAGTACGCGACAAGGTATGTCAGTAAACTGGAACTTCATCCAAACCCTCTTGCGCGCAATATTCTTAATTTTGGCGGTCACACTCGGCTTAGAAGAAAGGATACCGTTGCCACCATCAGATTGCTCAATAGGTGATTTTACCGAAATAGCTCCCGCAAAATAAAAGTTTTTGTGTAGCATTGGCCGGACTTAAGTATAAAGCACATTTTTTTAATTTTAAAGCACATCTTTTTTAATTTTAAATTTAGTATTAAGATTTGAATACTTATTGTTAGTTCATTTTGAAGATTCAATAAATAAAAAATGCTACAAAAAAAAACGCATAGGCCTGGGCACACCTGGTTTATATAATTTTACAAGCCTTAACCCCACTTGGTCGTAATCAAGGTGCATTAAATATAAACTTGCTGGATTCAGCTACCCAGTGGTGTAGTGAAATATTGGAAATTTTAAAATAAAAATTAAAAATTGGACTTCAAACTCGAAAAATTCCTGACATTTTTATTTTACAATTGTAAAGGTCGAAAAATCTATCATTAATATTATTTTAAAAATAAAAATATAGAACGTGCTAAAAATAAAACCACATTTTTGTACCATTTTCAGGATAAACAATTTTCGAATCAGTTTCATATGATGAAGTATCGACGATTTGATCCGTTTTTAAACGCTTGCCTAAACGAAATATCTTTGCAGCTAATACATCAAAAACTGTATTTTACAGCGGGAGGGTTTCTTGATGTAAACTATAGATTTTTCGGAAAGGTAAGTACTAAATTTATTTCAAATTTCGGAGGTTTTGATAACACCATTAGAACTATATTCATGTAATCGATGTTATTTACGTTTACGTAAATACATCTTGAATGAAATGGTAAGCGTGTGGTACACATTTTGTGCGATATCGGTTGCTAACCTTAAAAACTAAAAATAATTTAACAAAATCTGTGATGAAAAGCTATTAGCACTGTCTAAGAAGGATAACACTTTTTTCTCATATCAATTTTCCAGTTTTTTATAAAACATTCCGCTACATTGAATAACACGAAGGGCTCGAATTCGACAAGTAAACATAGCTTAAAACTGATTTGCCATTTATTTTAAAGAGTTACCCAATTCGATTCGATTAACCTTTAGATTCACACAAGTAGGACAATTATGTGAAGCTCGAAAATTGGATTGGCAAGATATGTTCTTTTTGCACACTTAAATATGTATGCATGTATGTTGTTCACACAAGGAAGCAGTAAGTTTATCACGAATTCATACGGATGCAGTCATTAGTAAAAAGGGTCATACATATTTAAGAAACAGTAATTAGAAATAATTTAGTTAAGAACACACAAAATAACTGCAATCATACATACATAAGGTCAACATAATCGTACAATTACCATATACATATGTAGGTATAATAAGAATTTGAAATATAAAATGGATTATGTGGTGTTCATAGAACATAGACGAGCCACTTGTCTAGAAAACTTGTATGAAAGTTACTAATGTGGTGTTTATGGGACACGATTGAGTGATACGTTTAGAAAATTTATATGAAATAAACTCAATATTTTGAGTATATTTCAAATCACTCAATCATGTCCCATAAACGCCACATACATTTTTTGAGCGATTTCCATACAAACGTTTTAAACGAGTAGCTCGCTTATGTTCTATTGACAGCACGTTTATCTGATTGGAAGAAAAACACACACAAGGTGTGTTTCATGTAAATAACGGTAACAATTTGTGCGCAATTTTAGTTGTGTTTCGGACTAATTAGCCTAAAAAGCAAATTACTCTCTAAACTTGTCAATTTTACCCAAAACTGCTGGAACGCAATAAACACAATTGTTCATCTCGAAAAACTAGTGCTGCGTTCCACGTAACAATAGGTGTGTTCCAACAATACAACAATAAAAAAAACAACAGGTATTTTGTTTGTGTAAAAAGGCGAATTCACACTTAAGCTGTCAAAAGTAGTTGATAAAGCCCAGTTCAGATTATTATACTTTGTATTAATAGAACATAAAATATGTTTGTGCTATTGAATTTGGATGTGTTATACATAATTATTATTTTAATTTGTTGACGATGATGAAAATAATGAAGTTGCATAGGAACTCCCTTCTTCTCGATATTTCTTTTTCGTTGGTTTAGGCTTCGACTTTTGGGTACAATGTTTTGCTATATGCCCTTCTTTCTTACACGAATAGCATTTTATTTTGAAGTTGTTTTGTTTCTCACTAGAAACCAGTGGCTGTGTTCTGTAACTCTCGCCACGAGAAACTTTTCGACTGAAACGTGTGAAATGAAACAAAGTTGAAACAAACAGCTGCTTTTCTCACTAAACTGTATCTATAACTTTTCTTGGTGAGTAATAGCTGTCACGTAAGGAAATTACTCGCCATTTACAGAAAAACTGTGTCTGTAAAACTTTTGCGAAAAAATTTCCCGCTTTCAACTGTCATTATTTCTCGCAAATAAAAAGGCTGTGAGATAGTATTTCAAATAACAATAATCATCATTAAATGAATAATTTTTTTTTCTTTATAATTCAATTATTTATTGTATCTTCTAAAAGAACTAACAATAAGTATGCAAATCTTAAAGCTAAAAATTAATTAATTAATATAGAAAAAAAATTAATTAATATTGAAAAATACTTTGTAGACTTCATGGAATGCATTCAAACACACAATTAAATTAAATGAATAATAATGCTGAAAAATAAGTATTTTGCAGTTAACAGCCTGTTCATGGAACACAATATGCTCAAAAAACGGGAAGAAATCTTGACGTTTTTCTTATTTGCGTTCATGCAACGCGAAAAAAAACTTTTTGGACGAAAAACGTAACAATTGACATCTGCTTTCTGCCTGTGTATCGCGTTGTTACATGCCAAACAGGCGAATGCTGCGCGAATGGAAATTTTTATTCGTTGAGCAAGAAAAAAGAAGAAGCTTGAACAAAAATAAAGATTCAAATATATAAAAATGGAAATAACAGCAAAAACAAGTATGCATACATGTTTACACATATGTATATACATAAATAAACGTTCATATCATATAAATAAACGTTCATATCCATATTAACACGTACATACATACATATACATACATATATGTACATATATGCAAACAATTTCCTTTTTTGATAATTATTTAAAAAAAGGAAATAATTAAAAAAATAAAAGAATAAATTAGGATCAATCCATAAAGGCATTTGTCTGATCATCAACAGAATTTGTATGACCAGCAAATATTCTATAATTTTTTTCCCAGCATAAAGATGTTTTGTTAACATAAATATTTATCACCGGTTTCTTTTTTTTTTTCTATTGAAATAGGTTACCGTTATTCACGATGCAAAAATATATTTTACACGAAAAAAGTAAACAAGATACATATAACTTGTATAGTGGCAACTGGGGATTGAAAATATGTATACTAATACGTGTATAACGTAACAGAACGCGAACAATGAGAAGCGCGTTACACAGACCCAATTTCTTACGTAGTCATAAACGTGTCGCTGGTTTTCGCTTTATTTAAAACGCGATCCATGAACAGGCTGTAAATTAAGTTTCACAGTTCAGAATGATTGTTTTTTTTTTGTTTTAACTTTTTATTTAATTTTTATACCCTTCACACAACAAGTTTTAAGGGAATACTTATATAAGTATGAAATTTCTACAATTTTAATTTCCAATCCAACAAAGTATATTGTAATACTTTTATAATGTTTTTCACAAATTGCAATTGTTTTTTAATGTTACAAAATATTGTGCATAAGTATGTATGTATGTATTTGTAAATAAAATGTAAACGTTAGAGCCATACCATATATTTTCTAGAACAGCCGGCGGTTATAATATGACGCCGTCGAACAATATTTCTTAGCTTTAGTCATTTTTGGCCGGCGGCGGTACTAATTGTGACTGGCGCTTTCATTTTTAAAATTGCATGTCGGTATCGTTTTATATTTTCTGACATTTCTAACGTAACGACGTAATCGCTTTGGATAGTTTTCGACATGAGTTACAGACGCAGTTTTTTCTCGCTTTTCGAGAAACGATGGAATAATTTGTTTCACAAGTTTTCGACGCGAGAACTTCTCGCCAAAGTTACAGAACTCAGCCACAGAGCCTTTTCTCCAAAACCTGGGCTGTCAAATTTAGCGTCTTGAAGCAACAAATTTTTTACCATATCAACACTAAGTTTTGTTTTTGCATTCTCCACTGCCATTACAATCGGCTTGAATTCATCTGGCAGTCCAGCAAGCATTAAAGATGCCACCAATTCATCGTCTAGCTTAAGACCAGTCTGCTGTACTTTAAGTGATATCATTATCATTTCACTTACATATTCCTGCACGCTTCCAAAATCAGACAACTTAAATCGAACTAAACGTTTGAGAAGTTCAACTTTTCTCGTAAGACCAGTGTCTTCAAAAGCACGAAGCAAAGCATCCCATGCCACTTTTGCAGTGTTCGCTGTCGCTATGTGAGCAAAATTTGCTGGCTCTATCATCAAAGTTATCTCCGCCAAAGCACGTTCATTAGTTTCAGCATCTTTGCTTGAAGGTGATGTACCCAGTCCAGCTACCACAATTTGCCAACAGCCTTTAAGAACCAAATAAGATTTTGCACGGCGCTTCCAAACGTCGAAATTTTCTCGACCACGCAACTTGTCAAAAGGGAATGACAAATTATTTGAGGCCATTGTGAAACACAAATTATGTTATCAACAAAGATTTAACAGGCTTTAAAAAATTTTTATTTCTTACAAAATTTTATTTATAAAAAAAAATGTTATTGCGTGACATGCGGCCCATAAACTGTTATGTTGAAACGTAGAAAAAAACATAATTGTTGAAGAATTTCACGCGCCGGCACGTCTATCGCCTACGACGAACAGCGCACCTGCCGCCGTAAAAAGTTTTATGATGGCACATCTATGTTGGTTTATATCAAGTGTGATGGTGTGAATGCAAAATCTAATTTACGTTACACTTTTTGACAGTCGCAAGAAATGTGTTTAGACTTTTATCTCATAAAATCTAATGAAAGTATTTATACTTGTATAATAGTCTCTGATTGGGCCTCAACGAACATGTACAAAAATTTAAATGGCGCCGAAAAAGGTAAACAAAACTTGACAGAGAAAGTGCCGCCTGAATTCGCCGATGCATCCATCCACCTAATAATTAATTCGGCTTGGTCCAAAGTAGTCCAAAAGTGTTCCACGTAACAATTTTTGTGAAATTTTCAGAGAAAATCAGAGAGTAATTTTTTTCATTTCCTGTACAAATTAGCCCGAGCTTTTTCTTTGGGTAACTTCAGACTAGAATTGAGTAATCAGCTGTTTTATGTTTACATATGTATAAAACTGCAAATGTTATCAGAAAATTTGCAAATTGGAAAAGTTTTTCTTTAAAAATTAGTTAAAAGCAAAGTGGAAGTAAGCAGTACTATCTAGCATTGCAAGATTGTACAATTGTGTTTTTTTGCGTTCCAGGAGTTTTGGCTAAAATTTGCAAATTTAGAGAGTAATTTGCTTTTTGCTCTCATTAGTCCGAGATCTCGTGGAACACACCTAATTTGTACAATTTTGCGAAATGTGAGTTTGATTACTGATAAATACATACATATGTATGTACATTTTTCTTCTATTTTCTTAAAACCTACGTACCTAATAAAGTAATTTTATTCATTCATATACAGTCACTCACATTTAAAGTCGGGCAATATTTCTTAGCTTTAGTCTTAATATTTATGTTTTGATGAAAGATGATGCGTTTAACTTTTTTTTTGTTTTATCATAAAAACTCTTATTAATAGAAAAACCATAGAAATTTTATTTTAAGTCCAGTTATAAAATACATAATAATAACAAAATGAGAAAAAGTAAATTCTCTGTCTCACATTGAAAGTCGGGCACTTAATGTTTTGTACAATGAAAAAGTGAAATATACCGTTATTTCCACTTTTTTCTCCTTTTGTCTCCAAAACAATTATTTCTTCCTACACAATCATTCGATCAGTGAAGATTATAAAAGTTTTTTGAAAAATGCCGCACAAAATTAAACAATCCACCTTCGAAGAACGGAAAATAATAATTGAGTTGCACTTAGATGGAAAATCTGAAAGGGAAATATCTAATTTGATAAAAAAAAGCAAATCTACAGTGCATGATATCATTTCTAGATATAAAAAAAGTGGTTTGGTAGCAAATAAAAAACGCGGAGCCCGAGCAAGAAAGCTTTCACCCAGAGATGAGAGCATGATTTTAAAACAGGTGAAGAAAAATCCTTTTATTTCTGCTCCAAAACTGACAGCAATGGTCAAGGAAGCTTCTGGGACGGAGGTAAACCCAAAAACAATAAGAAGACTTCTTCGCAAGAATGACTTTCATTGTCGAGTGGCACGGAAAAAACCTCTTATAAGTAAGAAAAACCAAAGCGAACGGCTTGTTTTTGCTCGTCAATATATGACCAAAAATTTTGATTTCTGGAGTACCGTAAGTTGGAACAAACATAAAAATTTAATTAGGCTTATTATTAATATTTAGGTATTGTTTACTGACGAAAGTAAATTTAACTTATTTGGGTGCGATGGAAGAGGCAAACAAAACAAAGAGATGGAAGGCAAGAATTTAAGAAAAACAGTAAAGCACGGTGGTGGATCGGTTATGGTTTGGGGATGCATGGCAACCTCAGGAGTTGGAAATTTGCATTTCATTGACGGTGTTATGAATAAGAATGTTTATTTAAATATTTTGAGAAAAAATTTAAAAGAAAGCGTAAAAAAACTCGGCATTGAAACTAATTTCCAATTTTACCAGGACAATGATCCTAAACATTCAGCATATGATGTAAATAATTGGCTTGTCTATAACTGTCCGAAGGTTATTAAAACCCCTGCACAAAGTCCGGACCTCAATGTTATTAAACATTTGTGGGACGAATTAGGCCGCCGGATACAGGAAGAGTGGAATAATATAAGTCCTGAGGTTTGCAAAAAGTTAGTGGAATCTTTGCCTAGCCGCTTACAAGCTGTTGAAACCCAAAAAGGTGGATCTACAAGATATTAATTTTGCGTTATGTTCACATAATGCTAATTTTTTATTAATTGCCCGACTTTAAATGTGAGACTGAAAAGTGACCTTATTTAAGTTAAGCCTTCGTATACATTTAATAAAAGAACTGGAATAAATTGTTTTTGTTGTTTTTAAATAAAAGAACTTTTGTGATAAAATAAACAAAATTAAAACGACTTTTTCTTCCGTCAGCTTATAAATATTGGGACTAAAAGTTTTTTCATGCGTCTGCCCGACTTTAAATGTGAGTGACTGTATGTACATATAAGTTATTCTTTTTCCTTATCTTTGATTTTTTTTCTTATGTGTACATTTATGTCGGTATTTTAAGTCTAATATGCAGCGCAGTGATGCATTTCCGAACAAGCCCTATATTTTTTAGTCGTAAAGCAGCTCTGGGCTGAAGAACAGCTCTCGCGTCATCGCAATTATTTCTTAAGTGCGATTAGGCTTGTTGTTCGGTCTTCGAGAGTTTTGCGTCTCACTCGCGCTGGTTAACGGTTTGCCTCAACTAACTGTATTAATTCACTTTTTTTTAGAGGTTATTCATTGTTAACCACGTTGCAACTTCCTATGTGAAAGCATAGATCGCTATTGTTAGTCAAAGCGACGCTACAAACGTACAGTTAATACCATCTTGGGCATATGGTCCTCGTCACCCCGCCCATGCTGTGCATCCTATACTTTGCAACTGTATAGTTACATAGAAATAAAATTATGTTTGAACGAAATGTAATGTTTTCCATGTTGCTGAGCAAGTATGATTTTTTTGCAATCGCTCAAAGCTGTTCTCTGGTACATAGCAGTTTTTTTTTTTTTTTTGAAAATCTTCCCATGAGGGAGAAAAAACGGGCAAAATGTGTCTCATTTGTGAACAGATTTTAAAATTTATTTTGAAAGGATTCGTCTGTCGTCTAAAAAATGGGCATTTTTTTTTAAACTTTGTCAACTAAAAACAAAAATTTTTGTCTTACAAGCAAAATAATTATTGAAAAATTAATCTTTGAACATATCCGGCCTCTATGAACTGATTTTCGAAGTTAATTCATTGTTTAAAAAGTACTACTTGCACTTTGAAGGATAGTTTTGCCATAAGTTTAAAGGTAGGCTGATATATTAAAATTTCAACATCTGACACAGAGTTAGGTAGGCAGGCCGTTGGATTCCCAACTGAACCTTACTTTTCCAACTCACGTGGATCCTTATCAATTGCCTTTGTGTATGATGACAGACACTAGTATCACCCTTATTGTGTTTGGCGTAGTCGTAAAACGACAGCTCTCGTAGTAGCTGTCACATTTACTCTCTTATCTTACCGTCTAAAATTTTCGACTAGCAAAATTTTGTAAATGAATCAGAATGTAAATTATGCCAAACAAATGTTTATAAATAACAATGAGAATAAAAATAGTAATTTTTTTTTTTTTTTTTTTTGATATTGATCATTTAATTTGTGCAAATAAAAATGCTGTGTTACTCATCCTCTGAATACAGTGAAAAAGCAAACATTAAACTAATTCTATAAAAAGCAGCTGAGACAGCAGCAAGTTAAGATATTTTTGCACTCTAACGAAAAATATATTATAAATGTTTGTTCACATATGTTTAAAATCAGCCCAGGCCTACGTACAACCCTCCAAGAAACGGGATGGTGGACCAATATAATTTAAATTTGCGGACACGGTGTGTACCGCCGATTTACTATTTATTTTTTTAAATATACATATGTAAATAAATAAATAAATACTCATTTCAAATGAGAAAATGTAACAGCAATCATATATAAAAAATGGAGAAAGTAGAATTCATATTTTTATTTTTGATATCTTTTATTTGATCAGATTTTAGTTATCCGTCGTGAGCACATTCGTTGACGACAAATTTGCTCCCTTTTAAAAGACTAATACGCCAAGCACGGTAGCATTTCAATGGCGTTTTTGTAATAGATTTGAAATTTGTCGTATTAACTGGCGTTTTTCGCCAATCACGGTACCATTTTTCAAAAACGTCCGTCTTTCGCCATAAAAACGCCAAACACAATAATGGTGAATATAACTACAATGTATTAAGCAAATATTTTTGTTTTTAATAATACTTTATAGAATTTTGCTCAATAATGACAAGGTTCAGAAAATTTTGATTTTTTTGTTTATGTAATGTTTTTTAATTACAATTATAAGCCTAATTCGGTCCTATCCCTACAAATGAAAAATATAACAACATTTTTTATAAGTATTTATTTTCAGCTGTTTGCTACGTAGTAATTTTAATACAATTCCACATGTCTATTTAGGATGGAAGAAGATAACAGGCTGGTTTGCTTTTTCAAAGTAAGTATGTATTTGATTTTATTTTATTATGATTATTATAATAAAATATATATTTAAATTAAATTAAAAATAAATTATAATTTAGATCCAAAATTGGCAGTCAATTGGTTGTATGGTTGTTCTGAAGAAAGAAATTGAATGAATTTCTGGAAAGAGAAACAAACAAAAAATTGGATTAATAGAAGTTGCCATTTTTACTTCTAAAATAATAAATCTTCAATGATCAGCTACTTCATTTTTAATCATAAAAAATTCATAGTCTAACATATTTTGTAGACAAACATCATTTTATGTATGTAATCTATACTTCTCAAGTTACGAGTTTAAGAAAGTTTATATTAATGCAAATAAATAAATGAAATAATTCTAAACAATTTGGAAGCAGACAGCAGTCAAATATTGCCAAAGCAAATGCTAGGAAACATCACACATATTTTTAAACTCGGCTTAATAAAATAACATTGGGGTACACATGCATCAAATAAGTAAAAGCAACATTTCACAGCATTTTCTATTATTGCTATTTTCCATTCGCACCTAGATACGTGTAAAAAACTTTAACCGAATAGGGTTATATGTTTGCGGCACCGATTCCGGAAAGGGCTGGGTGTATGTTTAACATTTGAGAGACGTTTTTATCACAAATGATACAGCTGAATTACCATCATATGCCGTTAGGTCGTATGTGCCTTTAGAGACTTCAAAGTCTCTACAAAGATGTCGAAAACGTTATCAGTAACACGAACCTCAGGAAAGCTGCAGGTACAATTTATATGGCCGACTTATTGACGTTTTGAAAGCTTTAATTTGAGACGAGTCTAAAGACCAAAGAAATCGGGCCTGACAAGCAAAAAATTATAATAAAGCTAAAGCTATGTACACACGGTTGTCAGATGTTACAATAATATAAGATCTGGTAACATGCTGACAATGTACTGACAATGAAAAATTGTGCCACAGAAGTAAATTGTGTGTTCAGACGATCGTAAGAAAATCTTACAATTTCATTGTCAGACTGTGGTCTGACAAGTAATTCATCTGACAACAAAAATTGTCAGTTCACACGGTTGTCAGATTGTTAGATGAAAAAAATTGCCAGACATGTTGTAAGGCATTGCCACTTATGTATATCAACAACCATCTGTTTGGCAGTGTTGCCCATGAAACTTTCTTCTGACAATGATGCCATTGTCAGGTGCGTTAATTTTAAACATCTGACAATTAGAACTGTAGTGCAATTCACTAACCAGTTTTAACGCTAATAAAATTCGTTTAGAGAAATTAACACTAGCGTTGGTGTTTTCGCGATTCTATAACAATTTTTAACACTATTTGTCTTCGTTTTAAATCAGCTGTTTTTATAGCCTGACTGATTAGCGTTAACTAAACACCAATTATTTTTGTGGTGTTTATCTTAACAACAATGTTGTTAAAATTTCTACTAGAATAACTTCACTGTATTTGGGATACGACTTGTCGCAAGACTCCAACAGTCGGTCGACGTTTTCTCTGTGAGAACTTATCTTATTTATCAAAAAATATTTTAAATAATAAACATATAAATAGTTTTACTTGCCCTAAACATGGAATTATTTGCAAATTTGTTTGTTTTTTTCCTGTTCCTCTTTGTGATTTTCTTTATTTTTAACAAAGCTGCCACATTATTTCAAATTTTTTTAACATACAACCAGAGGTGTTAAGAATAAGTTAGTGAATCACATAAGCGTTAGTGCAAACCACAATAGCACGCGTTAAGTTATGCTCTTTTAAAATCGTTAAAAGTTAGTGAATTGCACTATTGAGCTTACAATACCAGCCAATTATCTGGCAATGCCGACAAAGAGTGTTCTCACGATTGTCAGATGCCTGACAGCATTATCATCTTACAATTGATTGACAATGATTTTTCGGACAACGTTGTAAGTTAAAAATTGGAACCTCACACGATTGTAATACATTTTCAGACAATTTTACTGGCAAGAGATGAAGGTAAATCTTATCGTGAAATAGATCGGACTATAGGCAGAAGCCAATCAGCCAATATTCAGTGCAGTTCATCGTTCAGAACTTCAAATCCTTCAATTATTGTGCCAAGGCCGCGTTCTGGACTACCTTCTAAACTCACTGAGCATGAGAAGCGAGCAACTTTACAGAATCCTAGAACTACCACTACCCAAGAATCCTCTGGAAAGAAATGTATGAAGATACCGTCCGAAAAATATGAGTATTAATAGTCGTTTAGCACTAGAAAGCCATTTATTTCTGATACCAACAGAAAAAACCGTTTGAGCTTCGCAAATTTTTATGTAAACAAGCCTCCGAAGTTTTCGAAACGTGCTTTGTTTTCAGATGAAAGAAAGTTTTGTATTTTTGGCATCTAAGGAAAAAATGTAGTTTGGCGAAAATCTGGTACAGCGTTCAACAAAGAAAATCTTGTGCCAACAGTTAAACACGGTGGAGGAAGCATAATAGTTTGGGGATGTATTGCGGGCAAATATGTTGCTTATTTCGTATTCATAGACTTTATAATGGATCAAATTGGATATTTAAACATTCTGAAAGAAAATTTAAAACAAACCGCTGCAAAATTGGAGGTTAGGAAAGGCTTTTGGTTCTAACGAGATAATGGTCCTAAACATTCGGCGCATCATGTCAAGCTCTGGCTGCTCTACAACACTAAAAATTAATTAAATTCATCCCCTTAGTTTCTCGATCATAATTCAATTGATCATTTATGGCATTTACTTGAGCGCTGGCGCTGAATCGGACAATATTAAATAACCTCAAAGAAAGTGTTGTAATGGATGAGTGGGTCAAAATAAGTACAGATGATACTTTAAAGTTGGTTAAATCAATGCTAAATCGACTTGCAGAAGTCCTTAAGCGTAAGGGATATCCTCGCTCTCGCGTCATCGTATCATAATGCGGTCATACTTACCGTTGTTGTTCGGCCTTCGAGAGTTTTGCGTCTCACTCTCATTGGTTAACTGTCTACCTCAACTAACTGTATTAGTTTGCAGTTTTTGTGAGGTATTTCGTTGTTTACCACGCGGCAACTTCCCATGCGAAGGCATAGGTCGGTACAGTAATTTTATGGTAGTGTATGTGATAGAGCAAAACGTCTAATATAGCCGTTATTAATGATGAAAAGTACGAAGATTACCAAAAATTAACTAGAATTGACTAGCCAACTAGTAAATATATATATACATATATGTATATAAATAAATTACCTTTTTGGAAATTTGTAATAACAAAAAATGGTTCCCGAAATTCAGCAGATATAAGTGATCTAAAAAGAAAGATAATAAAAAAAAAATATTTATAATTCTTTAACACCAATAATTTCCTCAAATATATTAAGATATTTTCAGTTTTATATTAATTTTACACAAATCATAGTATTTTCATAGGTGTCCCAAGGTAAAAACTTAGTTCATCATAAATTGTACTAATATGAAAGCCGGTTAAAATAAGATGTATGTAATCTCAAAGTTCTGTGGTGATCAGAAATATATTATTTACTTAACTTTCACCTACATTTGATAGTACACTGGAAAGCGTAAAACATAACATGCTTATAGACTTCCGAGAACGTAACTATTAATTCCAGTTTATTTTTTGTTGTTTTTTATAATTAAATATACATTTCTTGTATTCTTTATATCATTTTTTTATTTTTCGAATGGAAAAGTAAACTAAATCATTCCTATCGTGAATATCAAGTGAAAATTTGGTTCCCGTAAAGTTTTCATTCCCCCTCACGTGAAAATTAGTATCGTAAACTTCACGTCAAGTGTTTGTTCCTTTTGAAGAACAGAGAGAAACTATCATTGCTTACTGAATGACCAAATAAGAAATTTAAAGAAATAAACAGTAATAAAACGATATTTTACGTTTAAAAAAATTTTTAGAATTGGAAATTTTTTTCCAATTGAAGAGAAGAAAGTTAAAGAAAATAGACTAGTGCGCCGAGTATTGTAAGATGCAGCAAATCCATTAGAATAGCCTAATTCATTGTAAGTAATTTATATCTGTATGTATGTACATATGTATATGTTTGGAATATTGATGTTTAATTTTAAATAAATTTTTGTTTCAAATTTGTTCAGCATTACAGATTAAATAACGAAGCCTTTAAATATATTTTGCAAATATTGAAGGATGCTCTACCTGCTGCAAAAAAAAGGGTTTGCAGTTCAACTAATAGTAAAACTGAGTTCCTGCTTGCGGTTCTTCGCAGAAGGAGGTTATCAGAAAGGCGTTGTACAGGACTACGAAGTAGCAATATCACAGTCAACTTTCAGTGAGGTGCTCTCTACAATTTTAAATAAATTTGAGGTAAAGCAATGGATAATTTATCCATCAGATGAAGAGGCTATATCATATAACCCAAGAATTTTATATGAAATATGCAATTCCGGGTGTCGTGGGATGCATTTTTTGTAGGAGCACCAGCTCTATTTAACTCCATTTTCAAGGAGTTCCAACATCATTTTGCTCTGGACTTTATTTATTGCTCTTGCCCTGGAGAAAAATTTATCATTTTTATCAATAAATTAAAAAAAAAATTAAGAACTTACATGTTTTTGATTAGTTCACTGTAAAAAAATGTGTAAATTAAAAAAAAAAAAACGAACATAAAGCAGGGAATAAAACCACTTACTACAAGAGGAATTTGGTTTTAAACTTCAGAGCTATTACTCACGATTGAATGATCACATAATTCCCAAGAAAAACTTATTTACGATTGCAATTGAGTGAAAAATGAAAACTTTTGTAGGGAAAAATTATTCATGATAGGGATGAATATATTGAATTTTATTTTTTGTTATTAAAAATTAAATAGTTTTTAGCATTTTTACTTATTAAAATTTAATTTTTTATATTAAATGGCGCAATTGTTTTTTAAATGTGAACGGCCTTTTTAAAATATAATTCACATTAGCAATATTGAAAAAATCTAAGGCCGTCATAATTTTCCATCATGTTATCGATAAAAAGTAGGTAGCGTCAAAGTCTAAAAACTGTTTGCTTATAAAAAATGATAAACACGATCAAAAAAAAAAAAAAAAAAACCAGAAACGGCTTCAATATTTGTTTGTATATTTTTGCGACACAAATACAAAAAAGAGTTTTTCAGTTGGAGTTCCGTGAAAAAGATATAAAATATTAAAAAATGCGTAACTCCATCTTTTATTTGAACTTTTTCCGTTATCTTTTTGTTTTTTATTAATTTTATTAGCAGCAAAAAAAAAATGGCACCAATTCTGCCGACTATTTCATACTTGTAAATAATTTAATTTATAAAAATAAATTAGGAAATTAACATTTAAAATAGTTTCTTTTATGTACATAATTAGGTTTAAGTATTTTGATTTTAATTATGCATGTTCAACATGTTTACTGTTGTTTTTCATTTGCTGATTCATACTTTGTAATAAATTAGCAGATTTAGAAATCTATAATTGTGGTTTATAACATTATGTAAAAATCTTTTGATGTGTTTTGTAATAACCCGCCTAAATGAAACACCAATCTCGCTGTTCGCTGATAGAAAACCAACTTCCTTTATTTTATATTTTCTATACAATAACCAAAATATCAACGCCTACTATGATGATTTTTATATTTAATATTTTCAATATTCTAAAGTAGTTTTATATAAATCAGCGTTGCCACATCCCTCCTATTCTTTTCAGCTTTAACTTCATCACCGGATCGCCTAGTTGTACTTCGCCTTTTACCGATCCATTCGAAACTCTAAATGGGTTCGTAATATCTGTTGTATGTGTTACATTTGATAAATCCCCATCTTGCGAAGCTGACTTTTCGGATATTGTTGACGACGGTATTATTTTCACATGACTGACGCATCGTCTAAAAGTTTTGCCATTACTAGCTATTGTCACCTCGTTTCCTTTTCTGTCGATGACCTCATACTCTCTCACATTAAAATTTGTCGTTAGCTTATGAGGAAAAACAACATTCTTTAGCAGCACCTTATCTCCAACATTTATATCGGAATCCTTTGCCTTCCGCCTTTTATCTTGCTTCTCCTTTCCTCTTTGTTTATTTATGCAGTCCAAATCTCTTGCTGACGAATCAATCATTTCATCCGTTATATCTAGAATACTTGGTATTTTATCTCTGATTACTCGATTAAACATCAGTTCGGATGGAGGCGATCCTGTCGTGCCATGTGGTGTTACGTTATACATTAAAATAAATTTCTGTATCTCTTGTTTATAGTCAAGTTTGTTGACACTGGCGATTTTCAATCGTTTGACAAGAGACTTGTTCATATTCTCCACCTCTCCGTTAGCTTGCGGCCAGTATGGTGGCGTCTTAATGTGTACTATGCCATTAGTTTTACAATAATCTTCAAATTCCGAACTTACGTACTGGCGGCCATTATCTGTTCTTAATGATTTCGGATAACCAAGTCGACAAAATATCTCCTCCATGGCTTTTATGATCTTTTCAGAAGATAGTTTTTAAAAATACTACCTCCTGATAACGTGAATAATAATCTATTAGAACCAAGACGTATTCATTGTTTGGCAATGGCCCTAATAAATCTGTTGCAACGCACTGCCATGGCCCTTTAGGAAATGAATGTCTTTTCATAGGCACCGGCCTCGACACCTGGGAGACCAGCAAACAATCGCGACATATTTTTACAAAACCTTCTGCTTCTTTGTCTATTGATGGCCACCATACTTTAGCCCTTAGTCTCCGTTTCATAGCTGATTCACCTGGATGCCCTTCGTGAGCCAATTGAACCACTTTATCACGAAGAGACTTCGGAATCACAATCCTAGTGCCTCGCAGGAGTATGCTGCCAATCGCTGAAAGCTCAAATCGGAATGGATAATAGGCGCTTGATTTATCAGAATCCCATGACTCATTGTTGACATGTTTCACAATATTGGAAATTTCTTCATCCTCCGCACTCTTCCTTGCTACCAGAGTGATCGTCAGAGGTGACGGAATGGAATTTGTTACAATATGAAATATATTACTCTCACAATTCGCATCAAATGAATTCGTGTCTGAAATTTTACAAAGTCTTGATACAGAATCAGCTATATTCTCCTTACCAGAACGATAAACGACATTAAACTTAAACGACTGCAACCGTAATAACCACCGCTGAAGCCTTAGATGTAGGTTTAAAAATTGACTCCAGAGGCTTGTGATCTGTCACCAACTCAAACTCTAGACCTGCCAGATAATAATAAAATTTCTCAACGGACCATACTAATGCCAAGCTCTCTTTTTCCGTCTGGGAGTACCTCTTCTCAACATCCGACAAACTCTTGCTAGCGAAAGAAATTATTTCCGGGTTGCACTCAGGACCAAATTGAATTAAGACTGCCCCTAATGCTACTGGACTAGCATCTGCAACTACACGAGTTCTTCTCTTCGGATCAAAATACGATAAGTTGGGAATTTGGGACAGCAATGTTTTGAGATGCTGGAAAGCATCAGCTTGTTCAGGACCCCATACAAATTTTGAGTTTAACTTTAGCAATACTCTCAATGGTTCGGTTACAGTTGCCAAATCGGGTATAAATTTTCCAACATAAGTAACCAAACCCAAAAAACTCCTGGTTTCTTCCTTAGTCTTAGGAGCTCGGAATTCGGTAATTACCTTAATCTTTTCCGGATCAGCAGTGAAACCCTTATCAGACAAAACATGTCCTAAAAACTTCAATGTTCGCGTTTTCCAAACACATTTCTCTTCATTGAGTATGAGGTTATTCTCTTTAAATGTTCGTATCACATTCTCCTCTGCTCCTCTTCCGTCTTACCAAATATGATTACATCATCTATGTAATTAAAAGAATTGCCACAGGATGCCAAGAGTCCTTCCAGAATGCGTTGGAAAATTTCTGGTGCCGAATTTACCCCAAACATCAACCGCTTATATCGAAATAAACCTTTATGAGTAATAAAAGTGGTTATTTCTCTACTGCTTTCGTGTAATTCAATTTGATGGTAAGCACTTTTAAGGTCTAATTTTGAAAAAAACTTAGCTCCTCTTAATTTTGGCATAAACGATTCAAATGTTGGCAATGGATGATTCTCCCTTAAAATGGCTCTGTTTGCACGCCGCATATCGATACATAACCTTATTTCACCATTTCCTTTAAACACGACCACTACCGGTGAGATCCAAGGACTATGTCCATGTACCGGCTCGATTATGTCCAACCTAAGTGCTTCCTCTACCCTCAGCTGGGTAACTACCTTGACGTGGTGTGGGGGCTTAAGTGTATGCTGGACGTCTATTCTCTTTCGAGGGCTTAATCATGGGAGTTCTGTTTCAGGCTCTAATGGTTGAGCCCGAGGAGAGGATAGGGTTTTTTAAGCCAGCCTACATACTAAAGGTTACCCAAACCCTCAAACAGGGGTGTCATGCGACCCGTGCCCATCTGTTCTCTTTGCAGTCGGGGGTCAAGAGACTGTATTCGAACGGAGCTTTGCTGATACCTGGGCACCTCAGCAAATAGACCACGCCCCCTCCACGTTACAGGGGGCTATGACGTGGAGGAGATCCCCTTCCCCCACACTCGTGGGACCAAAATGAACCTTTCTAGAATTAACACCAATACTCAAACTGACATGACGACGACTATGGACAAGACAACGGACTACGGTAACGATGGTACAAGGACCGAAACGCTGACTGCAGGAGGTGTCTTGGGGCAACCTAAGAATACCAAATGCGTGAAAGCATCTTCGGATAGCTATCTCGGCAGTGAGGTGTCCATGGATTTTGAGCCGAACACCTCGAAGGCTGCACTGGCCCGGGCCTTCACGGCACACACCCTTCTTTTGGGAGCTGCTCGTGCTAGTGACAGCGCTGCAACAGCTGCCCAAGTGCCTATTGTGGGAAAGATGACTGCGAGCAAGTCCTCGGGTCTTCGAACTCCACCACCCTCCACCAACAAAGGCGCTGCGAACAAGATTTCGGGTTCCCGCGTTGGTGGTCATCAGGGAAATGTGAGTAAGGGAGCTGCGAACCAGTTTTCGGGCTCTCAAGCTACATCCCTGATACCTTGCGGAAAGGGTAGTAAGGAAACTGCGAACTTGTTTTCGGGTAACCAAGCTGCACCTCAAGCAATAGATAAAGTCTCAAAGGCACACAAGTTCCGCGAGACGGGCCTATTTAAGGCGGCGTGCCGCCAGTAAGATCTATGGGGAGCTGGGGAAAAAGCCAGCGGATGCCTTAACGGCAGAAGAGAAATCCCGTTTATCATGGGCAGGATCAGTTTTAGCTGAACTGCAGAATTCGCCTCCCCTCGCATCTAAGGATGCACCTAAGCGGCAACGCTCTGAGGAAGAGGCAGTGTTGCAGGCACAACAGCCTGCGAATAAGCGTTTAAGACCCCAAAGGTCAATGGACAAATCATTTAGCGATGTCATAAAGGACAAGCTTGTGATGGCTGTCATTGACAGGGGCAACGCGGATTTTGCCATAACCCCTTCGAACTGGGTTATGGTGAAGAAAAAAGTGATGGGGTTAAACATGATCCGGAGAGTTCTTAAAGACAATCCGGGTCCGTACCCCAGGTGTGAGGAGGCTGGCTGGTATCGGCGGCGTATAAAGCTTATGGCCTGTGCAGATGAGCGATCAGCAATGTTGCTTAAACAGGCAGTCGGTCATGTGGGCAAGCCATGGGAAGGTGCCAAGCTCGATGTGATTCCTCTCTCAGAGGTTCCACGTCGTCCTAGAGCTGTTGCCAAGATACCAGACATCTCTGGGTCTGCAGAGGAAATCTTGGAGGTCCTGAGAGGCGGAAATCCTGATATACCTACCCATGATTGGAAGGTAGTCAGGGTCTCCGAACCGAAGGGCAATTCGAGAAATATCACCATCCTGCTGACTCAGGAGTCACTGGCGCCACTCCGCGCTATAAAGGGGAAAATGTATTTCTGCTTCGATGCAGTTCTTCTCCGAGTATACCGGGGTGACGACAAGGGCGGCCTGATTCGGGAGGATGTGGATCCTGGTGTGGAAAGCATGTCCGTTGAGGAGACTGCTAGCTTAACATCGTGCGAGGACGCCCTTTCCAACTCTGAGTTGGTAGGGGAGTTCTTCGGGCATGTTGACGAAGCAGTTGACGAGGACGCCCTCTTGGTATCTGATCAGGATGACCAAGAGGACGTCGACGTCACAATCGTGGATGATGAGGGGAAAAATGGTGAAGGTAACTCAAATTAACCTTCACCATTCGAAGGCAGCTTCGGCTGCATTGCTTCTCCGGATGGCGGAGAAAGCGGATGATGTTGTCTTAGTTCAGGAACCCTGGCTGTGTAAGGGCAGGGTTTGTGGACTAAGAAGGGAAGGCTACAAGCTACTACATGTGGGCCAAGGTAGGATTAGGTCCTGTATAGTAGCGAGGAGCAATTTGAATATCTTTATCCTGTCTGATTTCAGTGATGAAGATACAGTGACGGCAGCCTGGGAGACAAGTGTAGGCACCTGCCTGCTTGTCTCAAGTTATATGGCATATGAGAGCGAACCACCACCAACTAAAGTTCGCGATGTTGTTCGGATGGCTGTTGAGAGAAACCTGCCAGTAATAATAGGAGCCGATGCAAACGCACATCACATGGTGTGGGGCAGCTCCGACACAAATGCAAGAGGTGAGTCGATTTTTGATTTCATACTATGCGCAAATTTAGACGTTGTGAACGTTGGGTCGGAACCTACTTTTGTTGTGGTAAATAGAAGAGAGGTTCTGGATATTACGCTAGTTAGTACTAGGCATGCTGATATGATCAAAGGATGGAAGGTGTCGAATGACTGTTCATTTTCTGATCACAGGTATATTGAGTTTGAAATAGGAATTCAGGAAATAGGGTTAGTCCCAAGAAGAAACAGGAAGAGGACGAATTGGGAGGAACAGGGTAGAGTTCTCTCGAACCTTCTTCCGGATCCTCCTACTATAAGTGGTTGTGAGGATATTGAGAGAGCTGTAGACTTACTAACTGAGTCTTTTGATACAGCTATCTCGGAATCGTGCAGACCTAGCGTGTGCCGAGGTAAGAGTAAACCACCATGGTGGAACTTAGAGATAGCGAGAGCTCGAAAAGAGTCTCGCAGACTTTTCAATGAGGCAAAAAGACTGGGAGACTGGTCGGAGTACAAAGCCTCCGTAAACAGGTTTAAAAATATGATAAGAAATGCAAAGCGGAGGTCTTGGAGATCCTTCTGCAGTGGCGTAGAAGGAGCCTCTGAGACAAGTAGGCTTCGCAAAATCATATCGACCACGCAGTCCATACCAGGTTTCATAAAGAAACAATGTGGTAATTGGACAACCAGCGGCCAGGAGACCCTTGAGGTACTCATGGATACGCATTTTCCAGGCTGCACACCCTACACGGGGGCAGGTATGGCCGTTGAACGAAACAGACAAGGAGAAGTATGTTTCTCTGTCGATAGGAACCGGGTCCTTTGGGCGTTGAAGAGCTTTGGCCCATATAAATCACCGGGTCCGGATGGTATTATACCAGCAGACTTGCAAAATAATGCGGAACTGATCATGCCATGGTTGATTCGGATTTTTACGGCCTGCCTTACGTAGGGACTGCACAGGACAGATGGTCTGGTGAGGTCACCTGCCGAGTAGCAAGGCTGACATGGCCTGCGTATGATCGTAGTAGAACTGCGGTCTTAAAGGGTTTTCCCCGTCAAAGGTTGCGTACCTTGGTGGCAGTTCTGACAGGACATTGTCTCATAGGGACGCATGCTAGGAGGTTAAATCTTCCATTTAATGATTTCTGCAGAAGTTGCGGGGATGAGGACGAGGAGGAAAGTGTGGAGCATTTCCTCTGTCGATGCCCGGCTCTCAGTTCTATGAGAGCGCTGTACTTAGGCGGACCGATGCTGCACGGGTTAGCAGATATATCGGAATGCCGAGTGAACGGACTGGATTCCTTTATCCGGCTTTCGGGTTGGTTTGAATCTGAACCGTCGGGGGAAGTGTAAGTCTCGCGGGCTGCACTTCTCCCTCAGGCAACACAACGGGACCAAAAGGACCCAAGTGGGCTGGTTTCATGAAACTGGCGGCCTGTACAACCTAACCTAACCTAAGTGCTTCCTCTAACTTCATTGACACTTTTTCTTCAAGTGCAATTGGTATACGCCGGAGTGGCTGCTGTACAGGTTTTATAGACTTATCGATTGACAACTCCACTTGTATATTTTTCACTTTGGGAAAAGATCGAACCCCTTCAATTCGGTTTACGTTCAAGCCTACTTTTAATACCTTGAGCTTTGTCGATGTGTCACGACCCAACAATGACTGACATCCATTCTTTATGACATAAAATGTAGCAACTATCTCAGAGTTATTGTTAACAGAAATCGGAGAATCAAATACACACACCATCTTGAGAATCTGATCTGATGCGTATGCTCTAAATTGGTTTGATGAATATGATCGAATATTCCACATAACTGCCATCTTGTTTCTAAGCACCGTAAAATCATTCTCACTGATAAGATTAAAACGTGAACCAGAATCAATGACCATCAGAATACTTTGACCTCCCACACAGCACCTTATCATCTCATCACCTTCGCCGTTATCACCTATTTTCAAACAGTCAAATCCACGCAGTTCACCGACTTTATCTATGTCTTCTCCCCTCGCACTTTGTATACGACGAACTTTCGACTGTTTAGAGTAGCTTCTATTTGCACTGCTGTTCTCATCAAGGTACTTTCTTTTAAGTCCTTTAGTTTTACATTTTAAAGCAAAATGACCCACACGAGAGCATTTATTACACTTAGCATTTCGTGCGGGACAATTCATAGCGCTACCAACGTGACCCTTTCGACCACATCTGTAACACTCAACATCCACGTCTTCTGTGTGAGATTTCCTTGAAGCAATCTTATTTACCACCTCTTCATTGACTTTATCTAAAATACTCCGCGATTGTTTATTAATTTGCTCGTAAACTTGGCAAGCTTCAATAACGTCATGTAGGCTTTGCTCTTTCTCTAATAACCTTTTCCTTAGGTCAATTGGAGCCCAGGTATCGATTATCTTATCTTTAATACATATATCTTCTATTTCAATTTTCGTCGATCCAAATGAGCATTTGGAAACCTGCTGTCTTAACCTCAAAAGAAATTTGTTAAAAGTTTCGCCATCACAAGGTGCTAAACACCTATATAGATGTCTTTCAAAAGTAGAATTCCTTTTTGGCGAAAAGTATTCATCCAGCTTCTCTATCAATATTCTGAATACATCATCATCAGTTTTTGCGTCATCTTCAACCAATGCCCCAGGAATGTTAAAAATAACCTCCTGAAGCTGCGGACCACCCAAGTGAAGTAACTTGTTCTTCCTTTTCACCGGATCTTTTATTTCCTCCGCTGCCAAATACAATTTGAAAGAACGGAGCCACCTTTCCCACTCCATCCGCAACAGCGACTTATCTATCACATCGCACATCGCGCATGGCTTTATCTCAGTCATCTTGTCACCTCTATAATCTCCAAATTACACGCAATCAAATATGCTGCCAAATCTACAACCAAATGTTATATCAATTTCACAATTGAATGCGATGTCAATTTCACAATTGAATGTGATGTCAATTTCACAATTGAATGTGATACCAATTTCACAATTAAATGTGACGACAACTCCACAATTGAATGTGATATCAATTTCACAATCTAAAATGATTTTAACTGCACAATTCAATATGCTACCAATTACACAATTTAATGTGATTTACCTTCACGACACAATTAGATTTATCAAAAATCTGCAATCTCCCTTCCCGCGAAATCAGTTCTAAGCCGATTCCGTTCAACAGCTCCTGAAAATTTCACGGCCGAAATGAATGCACTTTTTACAATAACGCTTTTTATCCTCGTCGCCAATGTAATAACCCGCCTAAATGAAACACCAATCTCGCTGTTCGCTGATAGAAAACCAACTTCCTTTATTTTATATTTTCTATACAATAACCAAAATATCAACGCCTACTATGATGATTTTTATATTTAATATTTTCAATATTCTAAAGTAGTTTTATATAAATCAGCGTTGCCACATGTTTTAAATTATTCGTGAAAATGTATGTGAATTTGTATTTATGTATGTATGTAAATAAATGAACTTAAGTGCCCTGGAGACGTTAAAAAAAAACACATCAACTAAATCTTGTTGAAAATCGCCCAAAAGTAACTACTCTGGCATCACATATTTTGTGCCTTTCTGACAATCACATCAAGACATCAAAAAACACTCGGTGACAAATTCGCCTTCGACAGCAATTATGTATTCTATGATAGGCCTTCGGCATTTCCTAGACCTAAGAGATAGATAGAAGCTTTCGACAACATTCAATTGTTTTTGGCAACGAGTAATTAAATGAAAAAATATTTGTGTCGACGATGACGCCGATGATGGAATATGGGGGAATACCTTTTTATATCTTTGCAATAACTTGACAGTTCTTTTTCAATTCTGCATATGTAAGTATACATCAAAATTCAAATAAATAAACGAATAAATTCTAACAAATCTACTACTGTTTTTGGTATTGTAAAGGTTGTTAATTAAATAAATTAAAGGCCTCATTAGTTTTTACTTTCAGTTGCCGTTCTGTGACGTTCTTTTCTGAATCAAATATTTTACAATTACTTTTTCTGTGAAAAAGTTCAGCTGATTTTTACGGTAAAGCAAAATTAAAAGAAAAATATTGGAATTAAGATTTTTCGTAAAAATTATTTTACTTGAAAAAACGAAAAAAGAAACAATTTAATTACTTAGAAATGGTGATACAGCAGCCAACTTTTCTCTGACGATCTGCAGAATTTACGACATTTCTTAAACAAAATATGTTTATTCGCTAAAATTATATTATTTTGACCATTCATAGTAGCTTAATTGATTAATATAGGGTGTTTTTTAAGCCCGATAGAACTTGAAATTGTAAAAAATAACACAAAAAATTAAATTGTAATCAAAATTTTTTTTTATTCGAAAGATCAATACGTGACATTAACATTTGAAAATGATTTCGGGCATATGGGCACCGCGGCTGTTCTTGACGAAGCGCATTCTGAACGTCCAATTTTGGGCCACTTTTTCGAGCACTGCTGGCCGTATGTCACGAACAACACGAACAATGCTGGCCTCCAAGGCGTCAATTGTTGCTGGTTTATCAGCATAAACCAGTGACTTCACGTAGCCCCACAGGAAATAATCGAGAGGTGTCAAATCGCACGACCTTGGAGGCCAATTGACAGGTCCATTTCTCGAAATCAACTTATCGCCAAATTTTGATTTCAGTAAGTCGATGGTTGCGTTCGCCGTATGGCACGTAGCGCCATCCTGTTGAAACCACATCTCCTCCGGATCAATGTCATCCATATTTTCAAACAAAAAATCATTGATCATGGTGCGGTAACGATCTCCATTGACCGTAACGCGAGCTCCGGCCTCATTTTTGAAGAAATAAGGTCCGATGATGCCACCAGCATGAAAACCGCACCAAACAGTGCATTTTTCTGGATGTAATGGAGTCTGTAGGGTCTCTTGTGGATTGGTCTCACTCCATATGCGGCAATTTTGCTTATTAACAAACCCGTTAAGCCAAAAATGCGCCTCATCGCTGAACACAATTTTGCGATAAAACAACAGTCAGAATCGACGACTGATTTTCAAAGTAAATTTGGATAATTTCGTAGCGTTGTTCAAGCGTGAGTCTATTCATGATGATTTGTCAGAGTATACTGAAACAAATAAAAAAAATGTTTCATCAAAATTTAATTTTTTGTGTTACTTTTTACAATTTAAAGTTCTATCTAGCTTAAAAAAACACCCTTTATATATTAAATTTGAAAAATTTTAAATTAAAAAAAATTATTTTAGCTTTCAATAAAAAAATTTGTATTCATATGACTAAAAAAATTAGTTTTTCCATACCAGAAAAAAGTAAAACATACACATATCTGGCTGTCACTTAACGTTGAATTCTATTTTCAACCGATTAGTCCGCAACAGAACAGAAAGTAAAAGTACAAAACAAACCATGTACATATAGTTTACATTGAACAGAAACAAAACAGCTGGTTTAGAACGGAAAAGAAAGTACAACTAATTCTGCCTTAAAAATGGATGAATTTTGTGGTTGTCAAGTTTTAAATTTACCAAGATTTACTAAATCTACAATATGTACAAGCTCTACAATACTCGTAGTACTTTAATACGTGAGAGCTGCTAACATTTTACATTTCACTTATGGCATAATTTACATAGTCAAGAATTCAAGATTCGATTCTTATTTTTCTGCTTACTAATAATTATATATTATTTTTAAGTGCATAAAAACATTAACTAATTTGGAGGCTAAAATTAAAAAATTTTTCTTTTAATAAAAACGACTTAATCTTCATAACTAACTAATTACAAGCCCATTAATATGAGTATACTCAGAAATTAAGCATCTGAGATTGACATTTCGTGTTAACCTTTCCATTTTGAATATGAAAATCATTCTTAAAAAGTAAAAATACGAGAAAAGAAGTAATGAAAATAAAGATATTTTGGAATTTACTGAATTTCGCCGGTCATTACCTACCAAACGAACACCGAAAAATTAAAATGCATGCTTGATAGCCTATCAAGCGTGAAATTGTAAAGTAGTCAGCATACGCACACGAAGTTCACAGCAAACATTTCGACCGTGTCTACCTTACCCTGCTCAATCTTAAAATGCTACAGGGCTGTTTATTCTTGTAACATTTTATATCACTGCTGGCCAATGATATTAAAATCGATAACAACAAATATATAGCTAATGTATACAAATATATAGTCAATCCTAATATTAAAACGTTACCAAGATCAGCAAAATAAAAAGGATGTAATAACTTGCTTTACATTCAAAATGTAAAGACATATCGAATAGTGCATATATGAGAAAAAAAATTAGTTCTAAGTTTTGTAGGAAACATCAAATGTTTTTAAGTTCCTAGAGAGAACGTTCCATAAGCGGGATACGGCCGTTCAAAAATAAAAGTTATTAATGCGTGGCATTAGATTATATAGTAAATGTCTAATGTTTCTAGAAAAATTGAAACTTTGACGTAGTTCGGGTGGTGACGAGTATGTTATAACATTGAAAAAAAAGTTAGTTTTGAAATTTTAAGCATTGTCTAAAACAGCAACTTAGGTTAGGTTAGATTTAACAGGCTCTGTCCAGTCTGGTCCCAACAAAAAATTTATCGAAAACAGCAGAGTGACCTAAAGAAACGTTAATTTGAGCATTACGTGTTGAATTAATGAAAGAAAAAGCATTTACTAGAGTCAAAGGACGACACGTTGTCATAATTTTATAAAAATAAAGCAAGTTCCGCCGCTGTAAATAATCATCAAAAGTGCACTTCAGGAGAATTGGAACCACCTCAGAAACACGGTTATGTTCATTAATTCTTATGCTAAAAACATAGCGAATAACCTTTCTAACAATTCCCTCAATAACATTGATTATTCGCGATAAGATTCTATCTATTCAAATATGTCAGCATATCGGACTTGAGTATACATACTCGTACATATGTTCAACCATCTTTGACATCACGGGAACTATTACTTATTGGTCTTAAAATTATAAACACAAAAGTCGTTGTATGCTTTTGGAATCGGAAAACCCCTAGGAAAAACACTTATAGTGAGTATAGTAATTACAATATGTATGAAGAGGCGACAAGTGTAGGGGAAAGACTAGTTTTAAAAGCTTTAAATGTACTCCCTCCAGCTACACCAATAGAGTTAGACATAATAGAATTTAGCTCTAATATGGAAACATTTTTTAATGAGATTTGCGTCTCATCATCAGTGTAATTAAAACAAAATGACCTTTCGGCAGCACTAGAAACTTTAACAAAATTGATTGTTAATAAAGTTTACATCACTACTTCAATAATTAAGATGCGTTTGCTTCCTTAATTATTGAAAAGTTTAATGTTTAATACCGTGGCCGAACCGTATTTTAAAAATTGTTTTGTAGAGGTCGGAAGCCGTTTACACAAAATTATTTTTTGTTTGTGAAAAACGTATCTATAGCTTGTTTATGTCCGTATGATATTAACAAAATCAAAATAAATTCTTTAAATTGAAATTGTTTATAAACATCAACAAATTCCAAAATAAATTTGGTTTCTTTCATTTTTTATTTTATCTTCGTCGCCAAAAACATTGATTTTGTTTTGAAGTGGAATTTGAAGTAATTACGCTCATACTCATCAATCTAGCTTCGAGCTACTACTGCGATGTAGTAAAGTTCTAAAATATTTTGGGTTTGTTCAAGCTTACATCAAGCTTTACATATGAATTTATTCTCACTAACACAATCAAAACAAGTCTAGCTTTAAGAAACAGTTTGCTGTGTGGGTATGCCGCTTTAAGAAAGGTAGAAAAAAAGGAGCTAATTTTGGCTTTACTCTAAGAACGTAAAGTTGTTTAGTTATGAAATAACGAAAAACGCATTGTTTTGCTTACCATTCAGAAGGAAAAATTTGTTATAAAACGTCCACAATTCCACGTGATTATCTAATCTAAAATTAAAAACATAGTAATTTTAATTAAAAAAAATTTTTAAAATGTTAATAATAAAATTTAAAAAAATATATCAGTAATTTTTTTTAATCAATGTAAAATTCTTTAGTCTAACATATTTTAATAACATCATAAAAATACTTAGAATACGTGTACATATTAAATACATATAAAAGATATAAATAAAGAAAAATCTCACCTTAGTTTTAAGCAGTTCCTTATAAAAATTATAATTAATTTAGTTTATGCGCACAAAAGAAGTTTTCTGCAAAAGACAATTATTAATTAGTGTATTGTTTTGAGTAAATTACACATTGTCTTGTATATAAATTATAATCATTCATTCAATTCAGTTTTAAAATATATTACGCTAATCACAAGACAATTCATAGGTGTCCCAAGGTAAAATTTTACTCATCATTAGAAATATATATATAAAATCTTCAACTAAGAAACCAGACCATACCTTTATATTGGTTTTAAACTAAATCCAATGATATTTCCAAAATGTTAGCTTTTTTATTCAGAAAGCATAGCGCGTTCTTATGTCTTCCAATTTCTTGCAAACTTGATTTGGTGTTCGAAACATATCGGTTGCAATAGATTTCTGTTTAGATTGATCTATTGATAAGTACTGCTCACACAAATCACCATCAATCACATTTTTGACTGGATAATAAGCACTGCGATAGCTTAGGTGATCTCGTCCACATAACGGAGGATTTTCATTACGCATGTGCATTTCAAGATGTTGAAAAAAATCAAAATCTTCTCGACTCGTGAAAGGCACAAATGCGCCTACTGTGCCACTAAGAGTTGTGTAAATCATGGCCTCTGAGCCCCCAGGTATAAGTGTCGATTTCTGAAGAGACATGATTATTTCACCAACGTGGAAAGTAGAAATATTTTCAGCTTTTTGGGAAGCTCCTGAAAGTAGACCACGATCCCATAATGATTTTGTACCCGTTGGATCTTCATCAACATCATCAGTAATAGAATGTGGTAGTCGTTGTATACTCATATTGCCAAACTTATCACCGATGGCTATCGTATCATAATCTAAAAGAGTTGTAGCCGTTACCCATCTTGGGTGAGTATCATCAGCAAATATAATCAACTGGTTTTCAGCTCTTTTATAACGTATAAAAAATATTGATTCCTGAACATCTGAAGCGTAAACTCTATGACCCATTGCTTGTATATTGACAATTTGATAGGGTATATGTTTGTTCTCACATTTGCGTAAAAGTTTTTTCTTTCCTAAATCATAAATACGCAAAATACGTCCACAACCTGCTAGAAGACGCCCTTGGAAACCACAAAGGGCACCAGGAACTTCTTCCAATTCTGTGCGATGCAAGAAATCCAATTGAGAACAAGTAGGATCGATTTTGTAAATATCAATGAAACCTCCATTCGTAATGCGAGGATTAAGTAAGAGTTCTTTCGCTATACCCACAGCCAAATAATAGCGACCATCCTGAGCCACCGAAAACTTCAAAATAGACATGGACATAATCGCCTCATTTTGCGCTAATGGAATTTTAAACAAAGTTTGGCCATGTATGGGATCCAAAGCCCTAATTTGCGACGCCCATAATCCCACACCAGCTTTTGGTGCTGAAAACACATCTTCAGGTAATACTTCGTTTATGAAAGCATTGGCCATTTCATTAGCTAGCTCCCGCTCTTCTTCTCCTGCCGCCATACGCATTTCATCAGCCATTTGTTGCTTGCGAGCATTTTTGGTTTCTTCAGTATATGCATTATGATCCGTTTCCGCAATTATCATACGCCCCGTATCCGGATGAATGACAAATGTCCGTGGCGTATATTCTAGACCAAATGAAACTTGGTTAAAGACGGCACCTAGCTTTTCTAGAGCCAAAATACGTAGAGTATTTGTTGAAATAGCGACAATTCCTTCGCTGCATTGCTCACTTGAAAACCCCGAAGCATACTCTAAAGTCTCATAAGACAGCGGTGTCAAATGGAATCGGTTTTGATAATAATACGAAAGCCAGGAACGACTCGACATGGCCAATACAGCTTCGGAGCCTTGCATGCGTATGCGAAATAACTTTACAGGCCTTGAACCTAAATAACGTGTTCGCGTATCCGCCAAATCACCCGACACGGGATCCAAAACTGTACGAAGTAACACCCCGTTGCTAAGCCCAATATTTAGGTACATAGTTCCTCCTTTAGACGGTGCATTTGTACGCTCGTTACCATCATCATTTGTACTGGTGGAACTTTCTGTATGCCCCATTTCAACTAAGCAAAGAGATTCAGCTGGTGACGGCAGTGCCTGCATGGAGCATGGAGTTAGACAATCATTTGGGTCTAATGAAATAATGCGAACAGTATTATCGGCTAAGCCAACAGCTAAAAACCATGAACGTTGTTCACCTTCAGGAACAGTGCCCAAAGCCATGCACATAATTTCTGCCGGCATTTCAGAACGCTCAGTATATTCATTTAGTTCACCTGTCTAAAGATAACAACAAATAGATGTAAGACTTGTGGCAATAAATAAACGAAACGAAATTATAAAATTAGTTTCAGCACTGCAGGACACATAGTGTCTCAACATAATTGTTCTTTAAGGTGTTTTTTTCATCAATGTAATTTTTTTACTTAATCCGACGCCCAGGCTGCGTAACCATGACAGTTATAATTAAATTACGAACTTTAATTACTTTTGAGAAATAGCTACAAAAATTAAATCGGTAAGGCGACACAGCCTGTATAACGCCATATTAATATTTTAAAGTGCAGCATTTTAAAATAAAACTTACAGCGTCCATCTCAAAATAAACTAGTTCACGACCGGATAATGTAATCACAACCTGCCTTTGGTTAACTGCACATTTAGTTATCGACTTTTTTCCGGGTGCCCGCCATTCATTAACACGCTTATCAGACCGTATATGACGTATACCATCTGGATAAACCTGTACTAGAGCGTCTTCTCCTAATGATGCACAACACAAAGTTGGTGTAGTGCCCAAAAACCCACTATCAGTAACCTCCTCAACGGTTTCGCCAATACTTAGGACAAGAGTAGCATTCACAAAAGATACAATAATATAAGCATCAAATTCATCTAAAGAGAATAAGAAAAAAATACAATATAAATTGTTGATGTAAATTTTATTTCAAGCTGCATTTTTGGTTTAAGAAAATGTTTTTGAAAACACGTCAGATATCAAAAGTGTATAATCAAAGAATTTCAGTTGAAACACGGTGATAAATCACATCATTATAATCAAAAACATTCTCAATTTCCCAAAAATATTATCCTTCCTCGTATGTTTAGAAAGGTTTAATCGCATATTATGTTCTGTAGTATCTGTTTTATATATGATTTCAGCTTTTTTTCTGATTAATGTTAATTTATTTAAATTAAATAATGTTGCCTTACCTATATTTGAGTAACTGGTTTTAATTTTGTTTTTTTGTATTATTTTAATAAAAAGTAGAAGGGATGGAAGTTTTGTGTGCATACAACTCTTAAAGCACTAGACGACACACTCTTGTGTGTTTAGTGGGTGTGGGTTGGCTTTTAATTTCGCATTAAATTGCTTTTTAATCTCAAAGCCACTCGGCTTAATTCAGCACACAAAAGCTCAAACGCCTGAAACAATAAAAAACACTGATGTTTGATTTTCTTTTTTTCCACGAGAAGTAGATCGTTTGGATGGGGTTTAAAACTGTATTCTTTGATTATTAAATTCAAAAGCACCAGTCTATTAAGCAATTATTCAAAATCAGAAATAATTTAATTAAAATTCATCGATATCAAACAAATATAGGCATAAAATACAAATAATTTGAAACAACACTAGAGACAACGTTTCAAATTATATGAATTTTCTAAATACACGTTCGCATGTTAAAGATTGCCAGTAATATTGATTTAAATAAATAAAAAAAATACAACTTACCGTCCACTCGCTTTTTAACCGTCCATACGGCATTAGGATTACCAGGCAACTCAGAAACTGCCATTTCAGAAACTTCCAAGCCGTGGCGTAAAACCCGCAAAGTTGATCTCGGTCCTCTACCACATAATACATATAATTGAGGAGTATCTTCATTTGCCAAATCGGCTACTTGCGAAGATATTATTGGCGAAAATGAAGGCATTTCATCTACCATCACTAAATTTTTCAAAGGTCTGGGAGCAAAGAAAAATGTTTCACCTTCTTCCAAAGGCATAGCTGAACTGAATTCTGGTTCATCGTCATCATCACCCAGATGTGCAATTTGATATAAATAACTAGAATAAGTTTTATAACTCAAAATTAACAGCAACGTTTTATATATTGAAAATATTAACTTACTGGTTGCCAAATTCGCATGCAACAAACAAAAACCCAGTTTTTAAAACACACATGGATACGGCTGGAGGGACAGTATCAAAATATTTTAACTTAATTTCGGACACTACGTCATCATCAGTCTCAAGAGTCACTTTAAATATGTCGCCTTGTTCAGTTTGTACCAAAAAGAAATACATGCTCTTTGTCCTATGTGTAGCAGAGCAAATAAAAATCATGCCACGCTCTGGATCATCTAAATCATTGCGTCTGCGGGGTATAGGACAACGTATATCGTGTTGGTCACCCAAATTTTTGTAGGTCAAATAATTTTCTGAACAAATTAATACGCCCGAAGGACCATCATTACCACCTGGTACAGATATAAGAAAATTTGCATGCTCTTCCAACGGCTCCGAATATTTACGAACAACATGATTAAGCCCCAAATCTAATTCATAAAAGGTCAATGTTTGTTGGGTACGTTCAGCAGCTTCACCTATATAAAAAGTATAGGCAGTTAAGATTTACACGTTTAGCTCAGTCAATCTTATATAAATACATATTTATCGTAAAATGAACGTAGGCGGTGTTTTATAAATAAGCGTGATACTTTTTTTTTAATTTACTTTAATTAAACTATATTTGAATTATGTTTAACATAAATATTCTGCTAACAGTAAATGCATAATTGGTAGGGTGGGGTGTTCGATTATTCGACTTTTTCTAAAACCATAATTCGAATAATAGTAATAAAAAAAAACTCCCGGTTTTCGGTTAATAATTTAAGGAAAAAAACAGTGAACAAGGATTTTTGCAATACAATAATTAAAAACAAATTTGTTGTGTAGTGTTTTAGTAATGTCAATAAAAATCCATTGATTTTTATTACATTTTCATCCCACCTAGTGGTTATGAGCAGCAAAATGTACGCATAAGTGAAAATGTTCGTCGTTCAGAACGCATTGCGAACAAAACAACGCAATCTCAATTTTTTGTGGAATTTGCTTACTGTGATCCAGTCAGCTTGAATGAAGCCATGTCAACGACCAACTCCGCGGAGTGGAAGACTGCAATGAAACAAGAGTACACCTCACAGGTAGATAATACACGTGGGTCTTAAAGGAACTACCACGGGGAGAAAAAGCGACAAAATCAAAATGGATTTTCAAAGCAAAAAAATCTGAAAACTGTGATCAACCACGTTTTAAAGCTTGGTGGTTTTCGCAACGCGAAGGAATATATTTTAATGAATCTTTCGCTCCAGTTGAGAGGTATGAGTCAAATGAATATTCAACGATTTGTCAATTTCTACCAACAAAATACATGTGATGTTTGTTGGTTTTGTATTTATTGCAATTCTGCCACTACCTATTAAAGCTGCCTTGACAAAAACCATAGAAAATCAGTAAAAAATTTTAGTTTAGTTTTACTGTAGTTTTAAAGATAGGCTAAAGGTTTATTAAAATGTTAACATTTGAAACTGAGTTAATATAAGTATATTAAGCAAATGTTTGAATAATACTTTAGGGAATTTTGCTTAATAACGGTAAGTAAACGTTCAGTAAGTTTTTTTTTTTTTTCATAAGGTTGTAAGTATTTAAACTTGTGAGCAGCATATCAGTGAAGTATTTGTAAATATTATTAATGCAAATACCAATGGTTCAGATGCTTAATGCTTACGCACTTTTATCTTGCACTTAGCCAAAGTCAATTCATAGGTAAAAGGAATCCTTTAAACTGACATGTCTATAAGTGCAATGAAACGAAATCATTTTTTTTTCCTTTTGTTCGATTAGTATTTTTACGCAGTTCCGTTTCCTTGCTTTGCCAAACATATTGAATCTTACCTGATGAATCATTATCAGCCTCTTCGTAATCAATTTCCAAACAAGCAAACATAGGGTTATCAAAACCTACATCAACTCCAACCATATGATATGTAAAAGTATTTGATTTGTGCGCTTCAAGTGGAGATGAAATAGTCAAACGTGCTTGGGCATCTCTATTCAGAATATAAGCTAATTTCTGTTTTTCTACAGCTCCAATCATAACAGCACGGCCCTTTGGATCTATAGCCAAATACTGTCCTGGCACAATCCGACGACTACCCGATTTTCCAAAAGTTTCTTGATGCACCTTGTCTAAAGAGTTTTTTGAGGAATTGTATTCCAAAATTACGATACGTCCTGAATCAGAACCCACAACAATATAATCTGAAAATAAAATTTGATTTAAAATTTGTCTTTTATTTTTTCATTTATTTTCATTTTTGATTTTAAATAAATAAACATGTTTGAACGTTCTTCACAGATTCATAACCATATTTAAAACAAAGCTTTAGATGTACATATGTATGTATATAAATGTATGGATAGAGGGCGGATCAATAAGTCCTAAGACTTTTGAATCTCCCGCTTGTTAAAAGGAAATGACAACACTGCTCCTGTCAGCAGCCAACTGTCAGTTGCAGCCTCTTGTCTGTCTAAATTTGAACAATTTGCGTCATTTAGTTAACGATTGGTTGCCGGAAAATATAATTTCATGTGTTGATAAGCTTTTCTTTTTGAGGAAAAAATCCACTTAAATCAAGGCGAAGCTTAATAAATATTATGGGAGCTCAGCGCCATTGATTTCCACGGTGAAGATGTGGTTTACTGAATTGCAATGTGGGCGTACAAGCACTGAAGATGCCGAACGTTCTGAACGTCGCTTGAGGTCTCTGAACATCTAAAACATTTGAAAAAATGCATATTGTTTTAGCTGATCGCAAATTGAAAGTGTGAGAGAATGTGGAAGCTATAGCGTATCACATGGCTCACTGGTCTGAATTTCAAATGAATACGTGAGTATGATGGCTATCCGCAACCATGGCATATTCAAGAATTGCGCAGTTTTTGGGACTCTACAGATACTATAGACCTTTTGTTTCAAATTTTGCAAACGTATCGGCCAACTTGCATGAGCTGTCCAAGAAGTCACGGGTATATCAATAGGGTGATGAACAAGAAAAGGTATTACACAACACAATCTAAAAGAATTGCTTTGTAATGCACCAGTTCTGGTATACTCGATCGCTTTTGTAAAATTTCTGCTAGACTCTGATGCAAGTGAATTCGGTATCGGAGAGGTATACTTTCTCAGGTGGTAAATGAAAAAATGATTTTGTGACACGACCTGAATTTCTGCATAAAGGCCGGGGCACATAGAATCCCTCGTACGTTATACGTGGCCTTTTTCAACTGACAACTAAGTTGAAATACATGTATTCTTATGAGCTTTCTCACATTCCATACTTCTCCGTCAACGCAAAGTATTAAAGTTGAGTAACTTATAATTTTTAACGTACGTTGAGAACTTTGACTTTGATTTAGTTTTTCGTTCAAAAATAAAATAAATTAAAAACAAATTGTGTTAGATTTTCTGTGCTGTATTAAAATGCAAAAATATGTACGAGGTAGTCTTGTGTCATTCATGAATGAATTAATTCAACTGAATGATTCTTTCAAGTGAAAAATGAAACATTTTTGTATTTTTTTTATTTCTTTCATCACGCTCTTTCTTTGCATATTTCGTCATCTTTCATTCAGTACCCGTATACATCCAAAATCAATTATTAATTTTATTTTGGACTTTTAAATTTAAATCAATTTTATTTATTTATTTATTTATTTATCCAATATCAATACAAAGAAAGAAAAATTAACATCAAGTAAACTTGTTATACATTGCGTTTAAACAAATTGTGATACAAACAAATAATGCGTTGCTTTATAATAATTCGTTATGCTGCCATCTGACACACATAATTGAAAAATTTTAATTCATTCTGAAATGTTTGGCAAACAGAAAGATGAATGAAAACAATGAATTAATTCACTTAACCTTTCTGAAAGAGAATGAAAGATTCACACAAATGAAAGATTTTGGCCAACACTAGTACGAGGTCTGGTCAAAAAATAACCGATAGTTTAAATTTTTTCAAGAAGTATTTATTTATTCAGCAATAACGGTATCTTGTCCCCTTCAAAGTAATCAATCCTCCTCAGATATAATAACACTTATACCAGTATTTTTTCCAATCCTCGAAAGAGTTCTGAAACGCGCTTTTTGGTATCGCCAACCGCTCCTGTTTTGATTTTTCTTTTATCTCCTCAGTCGAAGCAAAACGCTATCCTTTCATGGGTTGTTTCAGTTTTAGGAAAAGGGAAAAGTCAGCCAGGGCCAAGTCCAGCGAATACGCTGGTTGCGACATGATAACGGTTTTGTTTTTGGCCAAAAACTCACGCAAAAGCATCGTTTTGTGAGCTGGTGTGTTATCATGGTTGAAAATCCATGATTGTTTTTTCACAATTCTGTGCTTTTCTGACGAATTGCTCCCCGCAAAGGGGCATAACTTCAAGATAGTATTCCTTATTGACTTAACTCTAAGAGAACATGGGAGCTATTAAAGCTGCCCCGATCTCAACTAAGAATGACTAGCAGTCATCACTAGACACTGCTCGTTTGGGAACCATGCCAGGAGACTAGGCCTACCCCATAACGAATTCTGTAGAAGTTGCCAAGACGAGGAGGAGGAGGAGATGATCCTTCATCTCCTGGGCACATGCCCGGCATTGGAGCATCATTGTCTAAGATACTTAGGCGAGCGGAGCTTCAACAGCCTATCTTGTCTGGCCTTGGTCAAACCGACCTCGCTAGCCTCTTTCATAAGAAGCAGCTGATGGCTAGTATAGCAGCATGTCACGCTACACTAAGAGGTTCCCGCGTTTCCTTTCCATCCCCGCCCATCCTTCCCACTCACACTATATTAATATAACTCTTTTCTTCACACCACTATCTTACTTCTTCAGTCAATCACAAAGGGAACGACTAAAGGACCCAATATTTGACCGAACTTGACGTGCTTTTTTCGGTCTTGTCTCTTCTGGACGCTTCCATTGGAATGATTGGGCTTTGGTTTCATTGTCATAGCCATACACCCATGATTCGTCAACAGTTATGACCTTTTTGAGAAAATCTGAGTCGTTTTTGACGATGTTCAACAGCTCCTGAGCGATGTCCATTTGACGTTGTTTTTGCTCAAAATTTAGCAATTTTGGAACAATCTTCGCTGCCGCATGTTTCATGCCTAAATCATACGTAAAAATTGCTTGGCATGAGCCGAACGATATACCAATGACTCGGCGATAATCCATAATCATTTTCTTCACTGGTTCAATGTTTTCATCGGTTGTTGACGTGCTCGGGCAGCCAAACTGAGCACCGTCATTGACATCGTCTCGGCATTCCTTAAAACGGTTATACCACAATTGAACTTGTGTTCTGCCCATAATAGACTCGTCAAACGCCACAGTCAACATCTCAAATGTCCTTGTGCATTTAATTTCATTTTTTTACACTCGTCCCAAACTATCATTCTAGTGTGCTTTCCTTAACTTTACCAACGGCTATCCTTACATATGTATATAGCATACAAATAAATGTTATTTTATGATTACATAATTAAAAGTTGTTTAAGTTTTAATTTTAAATTCTAGCTTTATAATGAAAAAATACTTACGGCCTTATGTATAACAAAAAAAACTTGTGCTAACTATAATAACTTGCTGCAGGCCTTATGTATAATAAAAAAAAACTTGTGCTAACTATAATAACTTGCTGCAATCTTTCCCTTATGGGAATTTACACACAAAATCCTCTACTCGATTCTGGTTTAAAAAAAGTATATTCATTTAGACATATACATATATGTATATTTATTTTGGTTTTAATTTCATCAAATTAGGCTGAACAGCTCAGAAGAAGTAAATTTCTCATCAAACACTCTTTGTCCTAGCTTTAAAGATATTGAAGTCTGCGTTTCTTCTTAGCCGCAGTTACACTTCATAAAAATGGGCTTAGTTTTGTAGAAAAAAAAAAACTTACTCCTGACCCCCTTTTCATTCTGTAACTACATATTTATTTAAAGCTGTTGTATTCCTTCCTGTTTACCATCCAGTTGGTCCTAGTTTTAAAATAGTTTATTATTTTAGATATAACATAATATATTTCATTTTTGCTTTTAATTTTATTAAAGTGGGTTAGACAGCTCAGAAGAAGAAACTGTCTCGCCAAGCGCCCTTTGTTTTAGCTATGGAAATGTATAGAGCCTGTGTGATTTTAGATCTTTGTTTTGAATTTGATAAAAGTGAGCTTAGACGCCAGCCACTTGGAAAGTTTTGCAACAATATAAACTTGATATATTCGTTTGTACTCAAATCCATCAATGTTTCAAATTTCATCGATATTGATTCAGCCGCTTAACGTATATAGAAGAGTAACAAACGAACACATTAACTTTCGCATTTTTTCAGGGGACGGACACGCGGAAATACACGCAGATTGGAGGGTATATAGCGTCCCCACGGTGATTGAGTTTTATTTTCCTTTTTTGGTTCCTAAAAATATTGTTTTATAGATTTCCTCAAAAACAGTAAGACAATTTCCTGATTTTAGACGGTTTACGTACTGTCTCTGGACCTTACAGCACTAGCTACTTCAATAGATTTTTATATATCCGATGTCCGTCATCATAGATGCCAGATAAATCTGGTTTAAAATCGTCAAATTCGGCGGGAAAAATTCGTCAAAATCGTCAATATGATTATTGCAAATCGTCAAAACATCGTATGAAAATTTAAGCTAGAGTTTGTATCTCGGAGTTTCAGTTCAATATGATATTAATCACATCAAATGCGATGCCAAGATTCGATTTTTTATATAGCACGTAGTCCGGTTTTCAGACTTATTGAAATTCCAGAATCATCGTGGAAGTCTCAATAGGGATTTGTGCTTGGCAAATAGAGCTTGACTTATCTAGTTTACGCATATCGCTCCTTTATTGCAACACAGTCATAACTAAAAAAAAAAGCTTGTTTCGAAAAAAAAAACACATTTAACATTTTTAGTTTGTATACAAGTCTTGGAATTTTTTTTTTTTTTTTTTAGAAAACATCCATTAAACTTGCTATTTTCACTATGCAAGTCCTATTAGCTAAGCTGATGTAAGTTTTAGAGAACGGGGTGAGGTATTTTACTTGAGGTAAAATACCTCACCCCGTGCTCTAAAAGTTAATCAGCTCAGCTAATAAGACTTGCATAGTGGAAATTGCGAGAAAGGAAACAGTTTAAAAGTAATTTTAATAAATTTTTGGCACAATATAAAAGATAGTACTGTTAACAATTCTGCATTGTTAACTCGAAAAGCTAATTTTTTGAGATATGACTATGTTACAATAAAGAAGCAATATGTATAACTGCAAATAAAAGAGTACATACATAGGATGACGGAGAATCGAAAAATAAGAAGAGAATATTCAATGGTAGAAGTGGGGAATATGCAGTTTCCAATTTTTCAGTACATTTATGCGCATATACATATGTATATGCATATGAACAATACTTGTGTCGTTTGAAAGCTTTTAAATAGGTATCTCTCCGCGTATGCAAAATATATTTAAAAATATGGTATTAACACTGTACTTGTAACTACAATGACATATGACAGGCCCGACCGCACTAAGAAATAATCACGTTCTTGCGTTAGCCGTTCTTCGTCCCAGAACTTTTTTATCACCGACATTGTTCATACATCTCTCCTTTATTTCAAGATAGTCATAACGCAAAAAAGCTTGTTTCGAGAAAAACACATTTCAATTTTTAGCTTCCATACAAATCTTAGAAATTTCTTTTAGAAAATATATCCTAAAGGAAAGAGTTTAAAGATAATTTAAATAAAATTTTGCCACAACATAAAAGGTAGTACTGTTAACAATTCTGCATTAACTCAAAAAGCTAATTTTTTGAGATATGACCATGTTGCAATAAAGGAGCGATATGTACATATATGTATATATTGACAAGTGGAAAACTGCTAACAAAACTTCAGAGGCCCATAGCAGGAATATATTTATGCATTTCCCCCACTTACAACCTATTTAATTATTTTTTCAATTCGCTATTATCCATCAATTCTTTATTTGGAGTTTGAGTGCGCAAATTAAATTTTATTCATGAGCTAGACTTGCTTACCTTTTGTGCCACCAGTTAAACGAAACGACATCAAAGACCTCACGCAGCCGAATACTTCAGTTGATAGCACTGTATGCACTTTGCCGGTATTTGAGTCTGGCCTAACAAGTTCCAAAGACTTGCCACGTGATATTAAGACTTCTTGTTGTTTGCTCCCAGAGAAATTGCCATGCACGGCATGTGTTATGCCAGTGGCTTTTTGAAGAGTCAGATTATACAAATACATTTTCCAAATTTATGCCCCAATCTAAAGCAAAAAAAAAAAAAAAAAATTTAAGACTAGAATTACTTTCATTTATTAACTTTGTACATCCATGCATTTGTAATATATTCAGCCATGTCACAGAGCTAAATTCCGTTCGGAAACGGAATTGAATTCTTTTTTACTTCTTCAAAAAACGAAAAACTAAAAGACTTATCGGAATGAAATCATTTCTAATTGCAAGAATGAAACTAGTATTATCTTATAGAATTAATTTCATTCCGAAAGTTTTAAAATTTCGTTTTTTGGATAATTAAAAAACCGACTCAATTCCATTTCCGAACGGAAGTAAATTCTGTGACATTGCCGATTATGTACAAATTAACATGGTAAAAAATACAAAGATTTAATAAATTTGTTCTGTTCTCGTAATTCCATGGTGATAGTAGTGCAAATGAGCTTCAGTATCACCTAACGATGCAAATAGACAGAAATTTAATATCGCACGTAAAAAATTGCGACCAAAGCACAGACATATCTATGACCCTGGAGATACATCGTGCCTTTTATTCAGAAAAATATTACAAATATTTGTTTTATGGAAGTATATACAATACCTCTAACCTGTATTTAAAACTCTACTATCCTTTCCAGATCAGGATGTTTATAGATACTTTCGATTAAAAATTCCTTGTTTTGCCATATCACCTTGCTCAACAACTTTCCGACCAATTTTGTGAGCGTCTTCTCTGGCTTGTTGAAATAGAAATGGGAAACCAGAAAAGTTAAATCTCCAAAGAAAACCAACATTAAAAGAAGGTGAACTCAGAAGTTGTACCGGCATTAACAATTTTTATTTCAGCTGTCAATCGAGTATATAAAATACTTACTTTCACTACTTTCCATAGTACTTGACAGTTCGAATGTAATAACCTACACAGTTAAGATTGCCTTCTAGTTTTCTCTATATTATATATATATATATATCACCAACTACAGCCAACTTCACTTAAAACGAAATCAACCATAAAGCACGATACAATTTCTAGGTGGCAGCACTAGCAGTTTTGTTCTACATCGCTTTGCCCGCCGACTAGATTAGCAATAATAGCGCATTTACACCAACTCAAAAGCTAGTAGATTTGAATTGAAATCTACGACAAAATCTATATCGTTTACACCACCGTTTTTTGACATCTAGCAAGATTTCATTTGCTCAAAAATAATTTATGTATGCGGTTTTGGCAATACAATATTATTAGAGACTAAATACACCAGCACTAAAGTGTATATTTTTGGTGCCCAAAGACTGCATACACCACATTATAGTGCATTTGTTGTTTCAGCGTAGTATTTTTAAGTACTTTTTGCAAGAAATCACAGATGCATCGCTTAGTACTGAGTAGATTTCGTCGAAATCTACTCATAAAGTAGATTTCATTTTGTATGGGAAATCTCAAAATCTACTAGATTTGGCTTGAAATCTCGACTGAGAAGATTTCGCTTTGGTGTAAATAGGCTATAAATATCTTCGCAACAAAGCAATAACGCCGGCAGAACTACGGTACAAAATTGCTTGTTGCTTTGCTTATGTCAAAGGTATGGGAATACGTATTTATGACCATGAAGCAAATAACTAAGATGACGCCGAAAACTTGACAAAATAATTTTCTACTGCGCATGACGTCACGGGGGTCTATTGTTATTTGTTTACATCAGCCAATTGCTTGCGATTTGTGTTAAGGGATTGAAGTAACTAATATTATTTTCAAATAACTAGAAGGCAAGTTAATAAATTTACTTCCTTTTTTTAAATTAATTCTTAATACTTATTGTGTTGGCAGATAGTGACACATAAATATACAAGCTTGATTTCTATTAAGGGTAAAAGTGCTATGTATATTACATCAGCCAATTACCGTATAGGTTCATATGTGTATGATATTGTTTGTTAATAAAATAAATTTTTATGTTTTAATCAATTTATAATATTATACAATTTCTTGTTTTTATTATTTTATTATCTGGCAATATTTCGCTCTCCTTCGGATAGCTTCTTTAGGCCAAATAATATATATTAAGAAACCTTAACCTCAAGAAATTATATAATATAACAAAACACCGTGTCGAAATAAAGCAATAATAATCAATTTATCATTTTATTTAACTTGTTCTGACATATAGATATACGTACATTTAATTTCTTAAGTCATAGATTTCATTGTTATTACCATAATTTGCAATGTTTTCTTTGTCCTGTTCATAACTCGACTTTGCAACTTTTTTTAAAATGTACTAAAGTTTCACTTTCTTCTAAAACTAATTACAAAATTAATGTTGAATTATTTATATTTTACAATTTTTGCTGCATCAAGTTCCTAAATAATCGGTTGAAAAGTAAAATAACTTAATTTGCGTTTGTTTTTTTTTATTATTATTATTCTGGCAATTTTATAATCGCACCATATTTTAATTCGCAAATTTATTTAATTTTTAATAATTTTGTTGCTTCTTTCCTCCACAATAATATTTGTGTGCTTTCACGCTCTACGTCACACTCAACAGCTGACTGATGTAAATAACATAACGGACCTGCGCAAAGCGTAATCTATTATTTTTGATTCATGTTTATGAGAACTCATAATTACAAAAAAACCGAATAGGAAAGTTCAGCGCAGAAAGCAAAATTTTATTGCAAAAAAATTTGCAAATAACTTAAAATGTTATGTTATTTAGACTTTTACGGCCGTATTCATAAAAAAGTTAAACAGCCGTTCAAACCATTTTTAGCAAAAAAATTCGATAAAACTGTATTCATAAACGAATTTTACGTTAAAATGTTCTTTTTAGCAATTTTTTAAGTCAACCATTTTTAAAACTGATGGCACCCAATTTTAAAACAATTTTAAGGTGATATTTGTGTTTTTTAGTTATTGTTTATTTATATTTTGCGAAAATTTTTATTGCATATTTATCAGAAATGCCATGATATTGATAACAATAGATGTGTGTTTTTAATAGAAAATATGATCCAAGCTTTGAATAGCTGGCAACAGAAAACTTTCGGGGAAAGAAGTAATCTATTTTATTCTGGATTCCAGATAAGCAATTACGCTTTACATTTTTTCCAGTCTTCTTATTTTAGTTATTACTAACATTTTATTTATTTAAAATAATATACCTTAATAAAATGCCATGTGTAAAAAACGAAATAATAAAAAAGCTCGTTATTCATATTTTTCCTACGCGTAAGCAAAAGGAATCAAAGTAAAACTTTTCTGACTCATTATTTTTTGCTATTTAATTGAAAGACAAAATGAATTTCACATTTATTTATTTGTATTAAAGTCGATTTTCATAAAAAAAACAATACAAGACATTTCTTTGAATGACTACTATGTGAACAAAAAACCGTTTTTATCGCAGCACTGTGATTCAGATGAGAGTTGCATGTGATGGCGTTGCCAATCACAAATAGAAAATCTCAATAAAATGATTTTTAGCTAAATGCTGTTTTTATAAAATGAGTTTTTTTGCTGAAAATTCGGTTTTAACTAAAAAGTTGTTAAAATGCTGATTAGTGATTTTTTATGAATACGGCTGTTAAAGTCCTAAAGACAAGAAAACAGCGTGATTACTTTGCAAACACCCTCAATGCACCAATCCATTAAAAGAAAATACTTTATTTTCAGTAATAAGAATTAAATTAATAATTTTTGCAAAAGAAAAATTTACTAAAATTATTCGCAAGCAGAATGTCTCAAAAATTCTTTAATATTAATCTCAAATGACAATAAATTTTGACGTTTTGTGTCTGCAATAATTGTTACTTGGGGTCTCCATGCGTAATAAACTTGGAAATAATTATGTTCTTAGTTGTTAAATTCTATTGCCAACACCATATGACCACGTATGGACAGCAAAAACATTTATTTGCCAATATATTGCTAAATAGTTGTTAACACTTTTTTAGAAGAAATACGGCCGTATTCATAAAAAAGTTAAACAGCCGTTCAAACCATTTTTAGGGAAAATTGGATAAAAGTGTATTCATAAACGAATTTTACGTTAAAATGTACTTTTTAGCAGTTTTTTAAGTTAACCATTTTTAAAACTGATTGCACCCAATTTTAAGACAATTTTAAGATGATATTTGTGTTTTTTAGTTATTGTTTATTTATATGTTGCGAAAATTTTTATTGCATATTTATCAGAAATCCCATGATATTGATAACAATAGATGTGTGTTTTTAATAGAAAATATGACCCAAGCTTTGAATAGCTGGCAACAGAAAACTTTCAGGGAATGAAGTAATCTATTTTATTCTGGATTCCAGATAAGCGATTACGCTTTACATTTTTTCCAGTCTTCTAATTTTACTTATTACTAACATTTTATTTATTTAAAATAATATACGTTAATAAAATGCCATGTACATCAGTGATGTGTAAAAAAACTAAATAATAGAAAAAGCTCGTTATTCATATTTTTTCCTACGCGTAAGCAAAAGGAATCAAAGTAAAACTTTTCTGACTCAGTATTTTTTGCTATTTAATTGAAAGACAAAATGGAGTTGACGTTTATTTATTTGTTTTAAAGCCGATTTTCATAAAAAAACAATACAAGACATTTCTTTACATGACTACTGTGTGAACAAAAAACCGTTTTTATTGCAGCACTATGATTCAGATGAGAATTGCATATGATGGCGTTGCCAATCACAAATAGAAAATTTCAATAAAATGATTTTTAGCTAAAATGCTGTTTATGAATACGTTTTTATAAAATGTGTTTTTTTGCTGAAAATTCTGTTTTAACTAAAAAGTTGTTAAAATGCTGATTAGTGTTTTTTTATGAATACGGCTGATAATGTTCAACATAAACTGTCAAATTTAGTTGTATTTTCTTCAACATTTGTTGCTCGGGTATAAAAAAATGCTTGTAGTTATAGAATAATTATAAATTTGTTTAAATTAAAAATAAAAAAGGTAAACATGTCTATTTGATTATGTATTATGTGAAGAAAACAACCATTTAAGATCCATTATTTTTTTTCTTGCCTCATGTTGGGCATTATTAACTGTGATCAGTGACCGTTGCAAAATCAGAACTTCGTTCGGGCCCCACGACGTTGGGCCTAATAGTCTCGTGTTCCACCGACTGAGCTAGCCGGGCCCACGTTGATCGCCATTTATGTGATAAATAACCATTTGTAATGATATACAAACGGCAATCTAACTCTTCGCCGCTATTGTGTTTCGTGAAGACAGGGGTACGGAGTTTGAAATGACCGCAGGAGGGCAACCTATGGCTCATGAACGAAGTTAAGAATTTGCATGGTGTAATCTGATGGTGGCACTATGTTGAGATTTTAAATGGAACGGAAACGGCACGCTGGTGTAAGCTGCGGCTGTAGCTCGCCGGATGGGGTGGTTCTTTTCCGTATTGGTTCACATAAAAAAAAAAAAAGATTCGTGCCTTAAAAAAAATGTATATTTCTAATTATATTTAAATTACAAGACGAATGAAGAAGCTAGTGAAGATGAGTTTTTTAAAGAGAATTTTAGCACTGCTTATTTGACGTGACGTAGATATGACATTACCGGTTGCTGGACAAGATGTTGTTGTCCTTGACAGGCTGCCCGCCCCTTATGACTTGTTTCAGTCATCCGTGGCATTACTCTGGCCTGTATGATATTAGTTAGTTGTTAAGTAATGCCCCTAACATAAACTTACCTCATGAGCTACTTAACACAGCTACATTTCAACCGACATCTACACATATTAAGCCATTTGTATGAATTTTCTTTTCAAAAGGAAAGTTTTACAATTCATTTTATTGATATATAATTTTCACCATTACAAATCTTATAGAAAATCATACAATCTGGAATCTAAATATATTGTTAAACCTAACAGGAGCAAATGAAATTTAGATTACACGATCTAAAAAAAAACGTCTTTCAGGCGTAAATCTCACTTAAGTGCAAATAATTTGCTATACTAATATCGAAATAATAAATTTTGATAGGAGTTACAGCGGTTGCTCAACGATATTAATAATCAACAAAAAAATGCGTTCACTAAAATTTTCACGCCTTTATGAATATCGTTTGCATTCGCGGTGACTCGAACAAAAATCGATAAAATTTGTAAATTAAACAAATTATAGAACTGTCTTACTATACATACTATTTATACATATATGTTATATATATATACAAATATATATATATATATGAATTATACTTTAATTTTTTTTTTCAGCGCGAAAATTATTCGAATAATTTTTACGTATATGGAATAGTATGTGTTTTTTTTTTTTTTTTAATGTTATTTCAATTTTCTATTACTTGATTATTTATTCACAGTGTCCAATATCAGTTCTGTCATTTAGCATGATAATTAAAAAATGATTTCAACTATTGGTACGTTAAAAGTTCCTTTTTTTTTTTTTTTTTTTTTTTTTAACTTTTATAATAAACCCGTACACGTAATTGTAAGCATATATGTATGTACAACATACTGAGTCTTACTTTCAACGGCTCAGTTTGTTTAACACATATGTTTACACATAGGAGGGGTGTCTTAAAAGGAAAAGTCAACTAAATGGGAAAGATCGATAAACGAACTTGCACTACTTTATGTGTAAATAATTTAGCGTGTGCTCACGTAAGTATGCAAGGACGTTCATAACTACTCCTTCAGTCTTACTTTCGGATACTAATTTAAATTAGGTCAGGTTAGTTTTACTTTGGGCTTTCTTTCTTATTTATAAAGTTAGGCGGTTAAATATACCATATCTTATGATATACGGTAAGAACTTGAATTTACATAAAAGAATTATAATAAAATTAAATATGAAAATATAGCGAACTATAAAAAGGATATATCATTGTCATTCAAAGGATGGTACTTAGCCTTCAATTACTGCTTCGGCTTCTCTTTCGGCGGGTGATTGTCGGTTGTCTTTGATGGATTTGGCAGCTATTGTAGAGAGTGTGTGTGCAGGAATTTCTGTTGTTGTTGGCTATGGTGCTGCTGGGGATGATAGATGTGTCGAAACTAGTTTTACTGGTAAAGTTGGTGTATTTAATATTGTTGTTGTCGAGGATATTGCCGTTCTGGTGGTTGATATCGTTTAAGTTCCTGAAGATGCTCCCACGACTGCCTGGACTTGCCAATAGTGGTGGTGGAGACCGTTGTAAGAACGAGAGATCCGTACAATTCACGTTCTTTATATTCGCGGTGGATGTCGAGGACGATAGAGGTTAGGGAGATGCTCCAACTAATATTATTGCTTATTTTAACTTGATGGTGGAATTTGCGATTGATGAATGAGTTTTTTTCTTTTTTTTGCCGATTAAAGACACAGTCTTTGCGTTTTGTTTTTGTTGTGGACGGGAAATGCCGGACCAAAGATAACGAAACCCGGACTTTTGAACTTTTTTTTATTATTTTTTTGTTAAAAGAAAATTCTTTTAAGTAGTACGGTTATTAAAAAAACGTTTATAATTTTTTTTTTTTCACTATTTTTAATGTTTTTAGTGTGGTTCTTTGTCTTAAAATAGGCTTGAGGTTTCTTTTGGTTTTAGACTTTTTTTCCGGTTTTATTTTCTCACAATTATCTAGTTTTGTGTTTCGGTTTTGTTTTCTTCTTTTTTGTGTAGTCAATTATATGTTAAATTTTCCATTTAATGGCTCTCCGTTTTTGGCAACTGTTTTAATGAGAAACTTGATTTTTGAAGTTTCGCATATAGTTCCATATATATTTTATAAGATTTTTATTATAATTAATTATTAATTAAAACACTGTACGAAATCATTGTGACTCTCCAACCGAACGGTCGTAAAAAGTGAACAAAAAAATAAAATAAAATCATTGCTTAAACGCCTTTAAAATTAAATTGTAAAAACAATAACAAATTATTTAAAAAAACAACGGGAAAATAAATTCCTTACATTTCAATAACTAAACAATAAAATCAATTTCAATAAAACAAGTGCGGTGGCAGTGCATTGTTATTGTTGTTATTGTGCGTGAAGATTAACTACCCAGTGGGAAAAAAACTATACATTAAAATTTTTTGTTTTCTTACAAAACCGCAATAAGTGGTAGAGCGAATTTTTACAGAAGAAAAACTTTATGACAATTATTTTTTTTTATATACTTTTAAATTAAAAAAAAAATATAAATCAAAAAAAAAATATTGCATGAGTGCACCTAGTAGATGCAATTCTGAGAGGGAGCTTAGCTCCACTAGAAAAAACCTCTGGATTTCTGAAGAGGAATCATTGAAAAAATCATTGGACAATCTCCTGTCTCTAAGAGATAAAAAACGCACGCGTTCGTGCTCGCCAAACATTGTTGTTGCATCAGACGACAAACCATCTGCAAGTGTAGCTATTGTTGATAAACCGAAAACTCAAGTGGGTATGGATAGGTATATAACCGTGGTTAAACGTCAGCGAAGCCCTAAATCCGCGCAAATATCATCGCAACCAAAAATGTCTAAGGGCGATATTACCTCTGCGACAACGGATAGTAATAGGTTTGCTATCCTTCAGACTGACGAGCCAACTACATCAAAAAAAACATTTAAACCGCCACCAATATACTTGAGGGAACCTACATCAAATGAGCTGGTAAAAGCACTTATTACGGCAATTGGTAAAGACACCTTCAACGTAACATCAGTGAAGCACGGACAAATAAGTGAAACAAAAATCCAAGTCTACTGCGAAAATAATTACCGAAAACTTTCTGCCGCTCTGGAAAAAGAGAAAAAATCTTTTTATACTTATCAACTTAAAAGTGCTAAAGGCCTTCAGGTTGTTATAAAAGGTATTGACCCTTATGTAGACGCGGATGAGGTTAAAACTGCACTGCTAGATAAAGGCTTTAAAATAAAAAATGTGGTAAATATGCGGAACCGTGAAAAGATTCCTCAACCCATGTTTAGGGTTGAACTGGTACCGGGGGATGTTATTCTCAAAAAGAATGAAACTCACCCAATTTATAACCTTAAATTTCTTCTTCATCGCAGAGTTACCGTTGAGGAGCCGCACAAACGTTTAGGGCCCGTTCAATGCCTAAACTGCCAGGAATTTGGCCATACTAAGGCCTATTGTAAACTGCCCACAGTTTGTGTGGTGTGTGGAGAACTGCACGGCACATCACAGTGCCAAAAGTCAAAAACTGACTCAAGTGCTAAAAAATGCAGTAACTGTGGAGGCAACCACACTGCAAATTACAGGGGCTGCCCTGTCTATACTCACTTTAAGCAGTCAATGACAAATAAGTCATCAATCACCTATAAACAACCCCAGCAGCCAAACATAATACATACAAACAATTTTCCGCAGATAGGCCAGTCAACCAGCCAAATAATTATGCAAAACCCCAAACAAGTTTCATATGCTAGTGTGGTCAAAACCGATACACAAAACTTGAATCAGGAGCCCAAGCCCCAAAATTCCGATCAAAATTTTACCAATCTTGAGGCAACTCTTCAGACTCTTGTTCAGTCCATAAACACATTTACGGTTTCTATGACGAACATGATGCAGGAAATGCTGAAAATGCAATCCACTATTTTGCAGGCAATTTTAACAAAATGAATTGGTTAAAAATATGTTTCTGGAACGCAAACGGCATCCGCCAACACAAAAATGAACTTGAGCACTTCCTTATGGAAAAGCAAATCGATATAATGATGATTGCTGAAACTCATTTGACAAGCAATAGTCATTTCAAAATTAATGGCTACACACTGTATGACACTAAAGATCCTCGTGGAAGGTCTTGTGGAGGCTCAGCAATTCTAATAAAAAATAGAATTAAGCACTATTGTCTGCATGAGACACGTGAGGAGTATCTCCAAGCAACTAATATATGCATTGAATATTTGCATGAAAAAATCGTTATTTCTTCGATCTACTCACCGCCACGATTTTCAATAACAGAAAATCAGTATTCACTTTTTTTCAAATCACTTGGTTCTCGATTTTTAGCGGCTGGTGACTATAACGCTAAGCACACTTTTTGGGGATCACGATTAATTTCCCCAAAAGGCCGTGTGCTTTTTGACACAGTCTCCAAACTGGGCTTAGACGTGATTTCAAGCGGACATCCCACTTATTGGCCCTCGGACCGGCGAAAGATTCCAGATGTTATAGATTTTGGAGTTGCAAAAAATTTTCCTTTAGAATGGATGCAAGTAGAGTCTTCATTAGATTTGTCATCGGACCACTCACCCGCTATAATATCCGTTTCGTTCCCCCAGGAGGTTGGCTCCCCGTATAGTGACTTGGCGTTCGCCATCACTAGAGTTAATTGGCTAAAATATAAGAAATATTTGAGTACTCATTGTACAGAAAATATTGCCTTGAGAACCCCTGAGGATGTTGATATATCAATTAAAGATTTTTCTGAAGACCTTAAACTGGCCGTGCAACATGCTACCACTACCCATACGAGGTTCAGAAATGAGAACAATAGAACTTATTTGTCTGAAATTGAACAACTTTTGTCAGAAAAAAGAAGAGTTAGAAGAGAATGGCAACTTCGCAGGTCTCCCCAGCTTAAAAGCAGGCTACGGGAGTGCATAACTCAGTTAAAAAATGTGCTTGAAATCCAAAGAATGGCTTCCCTTAAAAATTATCTAGAAGGTCTTGATGGTAGCCCGCAAAGTGACTATTCTCTATGGAAAGCGACAAAAGGTCTGAAAAGACCCGTAATAGGTAAGCCACCTTTGCGAACTTCATCTGGCGGCTGGGCAAGAAGTGATTCTGAAAAAGGGATGGTGTATGTTAATCATTTGAAAAACGTTTTTACTGCAAATGATACAGTGGATGATGTAGCTGAATTTCCGCCATATGCTGTTAGACCGCCTGTGCGTTTGAGACTTAGTTTCCAAGATGTCGAAAACGTTATAAATAAAGTAAACTCAAAAAAAGCTCCAGGTTTTGACAAAATTACTGGCAAAATGCTTGTACAGTTACCTCGTGTTGCTAGAAGAATTCTTCTTTTCATTTTTAACGCTATTTTGCGCCTAGAATACTATCCTGCAGAGTGGAAGGTGTCTATGGTTACTATGATACCCAAGCCAGGGAAGGATCCCACTAAAGTAGAGTCATATAGACCAATAAGTCTACTGCCAACAATTTCAAAACTTTTCGAAAAATTGTTAATGGCGAAGTTGACTCCAATATTGAATGATGTAGGATGCATCCCGGATCATCAATTTGGTTTTCGGGCTAAACACAGCACCATAGAACAAACGCATAGACTAGTTAATGTTATAAGAAAGACTTTTGAGGACAAAAAGTATTGCTCAGCTCTATTCATTGATGTTTCCCAAGCTTTCGATAAAGTGTGGCACGAGGGATTAATGCACAAAATAAAGATGAACTTGCCTGCAAACACTCACAAGCTTATGGAAAGCTATTTATGCGGCCGGAAGTTTGTTATCAGAGAAGGCGACTTTATAAGCCCAACTCAGCCAATCGAGGCAGGAGTTCCCCAAGGTAGCATTCTGGGACCCACTTTATATTTAATTTACACTTCTGACATGCCAACCAGATGTGGTATTCACACTTCAACTTTTGCAGATGACACAGCATTCTGCAGCGTACATGAAAACCATCAAGTAGCTTCGCGAAATTTGCAGGAGTATATTTCAATATTAGAGATGTGGTTAAAACTTTGGAAAATTAAAGTTAATGAACAAAAGTGTACTCATGTTACATTCACACTGCGTAGACAAACATGTTCAGCTATCCAAATTAACAATTCACCTATTACGCAGCAAAGTGAAGTCAAGTACCTTGGTATTCATCTCGATCGTAGGTTAACGTGGAAGCCTCACATTGGCGCGAAAGTCACTCAGCTAAAATTAAAAGCAGCGCAATTAAATTGGCTTATGGGCAGAAATTCTACATTGAAATTAGATTGCAAACTTTTGTTATACAACGCAATACTAAAGCCTATATGGCGCTACGGAATTCAGTTATGGGGCACCGCCTCAGCGTCAAACATTGAAAAAATTCAAAGGCGACAAAACAAAATTCTTCGAACAATTACTGCAGCTCCATGGTACGTAAAAAACTCCCGAATTCACAAGGATCTGTGTGTTCCACTGGTAAAAGATGAGTTTTCAAAGCATGCGACAAGGTATATCAGCAAATTGGAACTGCACCCAAACCCTCTTGCACGAAACATACTTAATTTTAGTGGTCACACTCGGTTGAGAAGAAGGGATACCGTTGCCACCATCAGAGCGTTAAGTAGGTGATTTTACCGATATAATATGCGCATAATAAAACTTTTTCTCTAGCATTGGCCGGACTTAGTTAATATATTGTATTTAGTAATAAGATTTGAATACTTATTGTTAGTTCACATTGTGAAGATTCAATAAATAAAAAAAAAAGCTTAAAAAAAAAAAAAAAATAAAAAAAAAAAAAAACTGTACGAAACAGACGATGCTATAGCTTCAAAAAATGTTAACTTTTTTTCTTTCTTTTTATATATTCCCGCACACCGACATCAATCAAAGAAAACGAACTCCGATCTCGTTGTTAACACACCGGCATCACAAACCCAAAAATAGAGCTGTGTCGTTCATGAACGAACGGGTTAAATTGAACGGATCATCTCGTTGAACGTAGTGAGCCGGTCATTAAACTGACCACTTTTCGTTCAATAGTGAGCCGTTCAATTTGGGCAGCTTTCGTCCAAATATCTTTCGTTCTTTTTGTGTCATGTTCATGTTTGTTTTTGTTGTGTAGCTTAACTAAATTGGGGGTTGTTTTTTCTTTGTATTATTTTATATTCTAAATTATCTGAATTAAAACAAAAATCGATTATGAAACTAATCAAAATTTATTACACCAAAATGGTTTTTGTTTAAAATTATTTCTTCTTTTTAAAACAATAATTTTTTTTTATCACTTTATCATTTTTTGTTTTGCTATCTTGTTGTGTTCATTTTTCAGTGCTGTGTTGATAATTGACCGGAAAGTTTTAATATTGGCAGCGTGCCGTTGGTTCAAAGCGACCGAATGAACGAAATGAATGAACGGATCAATTTTTTGTAACTGAACCAAAGTGACCGGTCACTAAAATGAACGACCCGGCACAGCTCTACCCAAAAAGGACTTTGTATTTCGTGCAAAGCGCGTACATGCGTTTCGACGCCATCATTTTTACGTCGCTTGGCCACGTCATGTTATAGGCCATTGCACTTGCACTTGCTGAAGTGTATAGCTGAATCGCAAGATCATGCCATTCTTTTTACCGTTATAAATTCAGTAAAAAGAATTCAATTGTTTCAAGCATGATACAAAAAACAAGGTAGCCGCTTCGCTACAACAATACAACAATAAAAAGAACAACAGGTATTTTGTTTGTGTAAAAAGGCGAATTCACACTTAAGCTGTCAAAAGTAGTTGATAACGAACATGTAAAAAATTTAAATGGCGCCGAAAAAGGTAAACAAAACTTGACAGCGAAAGTGCCGCCATATTAATCGAATTCGCCTGAATTCGCCGATGCATCCACCTAATAATTAATTCGCCTTGGTTTCAAGGCGAATTCATTTTCTTTTGACATTTTAATTGTCAAACTTTGCACGGTTGCCAGACTATTACGGTCGTTGCTCGGGTTGCCTGATATTCGGTGTTCCCACGATAAATATGATGGCATGCTTTATTCGTATGACAAAATGTTTGCCTTATTAGCAGTCGTCACAATTAAGTGAATATTTATTTTATTATGAATATAATATAAATTAAAAAATGTTATATTTTTATTTGTTTATTGCAAACATGATAGTTTAAATTTATAATAAATAAATTTAATATTTTCAAACAATAATTTTTATTTGTTTCCAAATGTAATTTTGTCATATCTCTTGATCTTGCCCAGGATACACTTAATATTAAATATACTTTGATCTTGCCTAAAACTTTTACATATAACAAATTAACAGCCAGTTTACCAATTTCGAAAGAAAATGAATGCGAAAGTAAGCCAGTCACTCACATTCGACTCAACGCAGCAGTCCACATGTTATTACAATTTGCAAAGCATCCGATTGTAAGCTATTGTGTCAATAGAAAAAATCAAAATAACCATGTTAAGCACAATAAACAACTAGCACCCGATTCAGATTAGTATTTTTTTTCTACTCATATTGTTAGATTAAATGTACATAAGAAGCAAGGAAGAAAACAAATGCTAATAATATACAGCCAGTTTACCAATTTCGAATGAAAACTAATGCGAAAGAAAGCTAGTCACTCACTATTATTCGTTCGCATATTCTTATGTATTTTCATTGAGTTTTGACAGATCGTTCGCATAGAAAAAAGTTAGACAAACCCAAATCAATTTTCTTTCGCTTAGATTGCGAACGCAAGCACGCTGTCGAGATCGGTAAACTGGCTGTTAGTGTCCACACCTGCGATAATATCTGAGATGAGAACGTCAAATTCAATCGCAGAGAGAATTCTGTTACGTGTAGACTTAAAATCAGTGTTATCGCAGTCTTATAATAATTTTTATTAGAGCGTTCTTATGAGAAATCTCATGGCAACGATCTTATAATAAGAGCTGTCAAAAAAGCGATTGTGTGTGTGTTTGTTTACAGAAAGGCGCCATTGCAATTTTACCGATTAATAGTTTTGCAAAATATATTTAAAAAAACTATTTTAAATGGAAAATAGGTTGTTTTTATGCATTAAATAAAAACTATAACAGCCAGTTTATTAATCTCGACAGCCTGCTTGCGTTTGCAATCTAAGCGAAAGAAAACTGATTTGGGTTCGTCTAACTTTTTTCTATGCAAACGATGTGTCAAAACTCAATGAAAATACATAAAGTGCGGTCTCCACCTGACATGAAAATACTAACTTTGACGCTAACTTCAAGTTAAAGTGTGGACCACTCATGTTGAAGTTTGGTTAAAGTTATAACTTGGTTGTTAAAACATTTCATTTGGAAACTCTGTTATAACTTAGATTGACAACAGCCTGCTAATTGTAGTTGTTTTTCGCCATTTTTATTTTTTTACTATGAGAAGTTATAGCTCTAACATTACTACGTGTCCGCCACCTGAAACAGACAGATTTATAAACAGCAAGTTTTAACTTTATGCTTTAACTGCGTTTCAAGTTAGGTGTAGACTGCATGTAAGAATATGCGAACGAATAGTAGTGAGATAGACAAACCCAAACTGATTCGAATGTGAGTGACTGGCTTTCTTTCATATTCATTTTCTTTCGCAATTGGTAAACTGGCTGTAAATGATTACTTTCGTACAAATTGTGTGCATTTACAAAATTCATATAAAATTCTTTCATCGCAAAGATGTGTTTTCTTCTCGGCTTTCATTGATTTATAAATTCTTACAAGATTAACAAAAATACGTGTACTCCTTGTTAGATATTAAAATGGACATAAAGATATTCGTTCTCTCATTCTGCCGACGTTTTGTCAGATATTATCTCAGAGTTGATCGCAGTTGTAGACACTAGGTTAGCAAACTTTTTTACAGAGTTGCATATTTTGTACATAATATGTAAAAATAAACAAATAAAAACGCAGTGTTTTTTGGCAAGAGAATATAATTATTTTTATGAAGTGATTTATTATTTTTTTTTGTAACAAAATACACGGATTTACGCTTTCTCAAAAACTCTGTCGCACGGTTGAGTTTTGAGTACTTTTTCAGCACAAATGCTTTATTTAGTAGATCGCACGATCGTGTATGATAGTGTAGCAAGGCCTTAACCCAGTAAACTTTTTTTCTTACCAAAATTTTCAAAAAAGTGTTTCTTAAAAAAATCCTCCAAACTATTTGTGCTGGCCCACCAGTTGTACTCGTATACGCACCAAATGAAAAATAAATCAACTCTTGTCACAAAATTTGTCACTCGTTATTTTACTTTATTCATAATATTGATCATTATAACTGTATGGAAAAATTATATATTAATCATATGTGACCCCTTGGACTCAATTAAATACAAAATAAATAAATTGAAATAGTTTGAAGAATTTTTTTTTTAATTTGCTAAGAAAAAAGTTTGCTGGGTTAATATCTCCCAATACTGACTAAATCCAGAAGTAATAACTGGTGGGCCAGAATTGTCCACTGGCTCATTACTGACTTCATAAGTTTTCTGGCGATTTTTTTTAAGAGAAAAAATTTTTGGAAAATTTTGCTCAGAAAAAGGAGTTTACAGTGCTTACATAAAGGTATTATATTCAGGACTGTAACATTTTTTAATAAGTTTAGTTGTTGCATATTTTTAGTTTTTTTTTTTTTTTTGCATTTTATTTCAATTTATTTTTAGTTGGAATAGTTTTTAATTTGATTTTAATTTGCGTTCAATATGTGGAAAGCATTTTGGAATGGTGCACGTTTATATGAATCCTTTTTTTTAAATAAACGTTTTTAGTGCAGGAAATGTACTTGGTATCAATAACTCGTTTTTTGAAAGTAACCAAAAAAATTACTTTTTTTGTAACTCTGTAAAAAAGTTTGCCATTCACCAAAGTTTGATATCTCTTCCTGCCATTATTATTAACCAAGTTAGCACTACTAACTACTTAATTTGAGGCGTGTAAACACAAGTCAAAAAAATGAATGAACCACCGGCTAAAAAACAGAAATTTCATTCAAAGAAAAAATATTTTCATTCGAAAAGAAAGCAATATTTGGAGGTTGGTCAAAGAGGTTTTTTGGCAACGTGTCATTTCAATGTAAAGGATTGCATTCGAGAGTGTTATAATATTCTTAATCAATATGCTGATGAATTGTATGGAGCCGAAAACGTTAATAACTTGGCCAAAAGAGGCGAAAATGATGAACCGCAAGAAAAAGACACAGAAGAAGCAATAAATGATATATCCGATGAACTGCAAATGCAAATTAACGCAACACAATCTAGACCAAATATAAAACGCCGTTTTCAAGTTGTGGATACTAAAGCTGCAAATTTCATTTTCATTAAAACTACTCTGGATAATCCTCAAGCAGTTGTCGAAAGTATAGTGAATGACATAGCAAATACAAAACAACAAAAAACTCGTCACTTGTTGCGTTTACTGCCTATAGAAATTGTATGCAGAGCTAACGAGAAAGATATTGTAGATGCTGCTGGCCAACTTTGCGATAAATTCTTCCTTAAGGAACACACAACATTTTCTATAGCATTTAATAAGAGATTCGATGACGACATGAACCGCGAGCGTTTAATTACTAAGGTAGCAGATTTAATTCATGCTAAAAATCCTAAGAATAAGGTGGACTTGAAACATCCTCAAAGGTCTTTGATAATCGAAATTATTAAAGGACTATGTTGTCTCACAGTCGTAAACGGATATATGGCAAATAAAAAATACAATTTGGTTGAATTAGCTAAGTCCGAAAATGACAGTAAAAACTTGGAACAAAATTCTGGTGAGAATAAAGGAAAGGCGGAAGTGTGTGAATCGCACGAAAAAGAAATGAAGTAGATTTTGGTTTAAAGAGCAAACCAGTTATTCATCTGCTTGTCAGTTTTAGTACGACTTGTTTATTTCGGTGAATATTGTTTAGATTAATGGAAATAAAAATATACCAATAAAAAATTATAAACAACTTGTTTTCTATGTTTCCCAGTTGTCTATATGTCGACATTTCATGGGAACTGCCCTAATCATCAGTACACTTGGAAATTTTTGCCAAAGTCTACTGAGGATTAGGATATTTCCTATGAAATGTACTAGAAAACAAGCTAATTACAATTTTTTATTGGTATAAATGTTAGAAGCTAAAATAGCGAATAAAAAACTCAATTGTTTGGTAAATAAAAATATTTGAAACAAATCTGGTGCGCAAAATAGAACAATAGAGTGAATTTATTAAGGGAACCACAAAACTATGTACGTTGCATTTCATTAAATTATTCTGTGTTCACCATGCTTCGATTCGAACTCGAGTTACTTGTCATAAAAGCTTGCTTTTAGACTGTGAACGAGATGGAAATAATTTTATATTAACGCAGTAGTATTAAAGTTCAAACGGCATGTTTGTGTTGTTAATGAGATAGATTTGTTTATATCTTAAACAAAACCAAAGTCTAAATCTAAAATCAAGCCGAAGGGTGTAAGGTAAACTTTTTTGATCAGCTCCACTAGCATGAAGCATTGAAAAAATTCAAGCTTCCTTTTGTGCTTTATTGACCAAATCAAACTTCTTTTCTTTATATATTTTGCATGTGGTAGGTGGAGCGAAAAACAACAGAATCAAAATGACAGCCTGTAAAATGTAAGTGGGATGAAGTTTAGGCTTGCACTTTTCGAAATTATGTAACTGATACGATAATTTTTGATATACTCCTTTCTAATTTTTATTCCTTCAGACATTTTGCAGCTTGATAAAGTAAAAAGATTTTACAATGAGTACATTTTTTCTCTCTATTGTGAAGAAATCAACAAAATCTAAAGGTGTCCATATTACTATTTTACTTTTATATACATATATGTAAGTCAAGAGTATCGGCTGGGCCGAATCTAAAATACCCTTCACGATAGTCACGTAAATATGTAGTATACTTATATTACAAATTTGAACTAAATATGCTCGGATAATATGGACCGATATCGGGGAAAAATATTTTTACCTTATAATCACCATTCCAAAAAAAGAAATCTTTCAGGAACATTTTGCTTAAGCTATATCTCGATTTTATATGAACCGATATCGGAATTTTCTGTATTTTAGTAACCTTTTTTATAACGAGACTTCCTTTCAGCAAAAAAAAAAAGGTTAATGGAAAAAGTCGTTTCAGGCACCATATCGGAAATTTTCCATATTTATATAACCTTATTTTATTACCAAAACTGATTTAAGCAAAAAAAAGTTGTTTAATGCTAAAATAGACGAAAGGCTATCAGTAGCTATAACAAATTTGTTTGATTTACGCGTTGCAAATTGAGCTGCCGTATATATAGCTAGCGCTTCTGCAGTGAAGTTGGAACAGTATTCTTGAAGCAGACCATGTGCAATTGTCTTGCCGTCGTCGTGTACAACTGCAAAAGAAGCAATGTCGTTTGCTTCGGATCCGTCGGTGAATATAATTTTCCATCCAAGATTCGATAGATCGTCAAAGGTGTTGTGAAAAATTTGTCTGTATATTGCTGCAGTTGTCCTAGATTTGGGGGTAGCCCGGCAATGTACCCACAAAGGATGTTTTCCTGAGAAGCCTTGGTGGTTCAGATGGGCTTTTGTAATACTGGGGACAAAATTTCAAGTCGATCGTGTTGGAGTATTCGATACACCTTGCTATAGTATATATACATATATATATATATATATATATATATATATATATATATATATATATATATATATATATATATATATATATATATATATATATATATATATATATATATATATATATATATATATATATATATATATATATATATATATATATATATATATATATATATATATATATATATATATATATATATATATATATATATATATATATATATATATATATATATATATATGTAACGAAAATGAATTCACTTATATAAACATCTGTTCACTTATTTAAATATGTGTTTTGTAATTGTTTGAATTCTGGTGTATAAACTAAAGAAGAAACACATGTTTTATCATTTTCTTTTATCATATTATTTTATCATTTCTAACATAGAGAAGAAAGAGTTAAAGTTTCTAAATTATATTGGAAAACAATTTATACCGAAATAATAAACTTTAAATGTCGTTTCTTTGTTTACAGAGAAACTCAATTTCGTTTATTTATTTGGTGTTAGCTCTCAAATAAGGATAAATCATATTATAAAACGACATTTTGTTTTGGTTTATGATAAAAATGGATAAATTAAAATTCGAGTTTATACTAAAATCAGCAAGCGATGGAAAATCAAATTTTTTAGCCCTAACCTCAATAACTACGACAGAGGATAAAACGTTTTATATGCCGGAACAATTCCAAGATGTATCACAACACACAGAAATTATAAAAACCGCAACATTTAAAAAAGTAAAAAATTCTATTAAACAGAGACATCAAACACGAAGAGTCTGGATACAACTAGACGAGAAGTTATCAGCAGTTTACTTGGATGAAGGGGAAAATGTGCAATTTAACGATTATTTTTTGGAAGAAGTTGAGTCTTCGCAGCCTGAAAGAAAAGTAGCTAGTGATAGTGCCATAACAGAAGAAATAGTAACAAATATATTGCATAAAATCTCTACAAGAAAAGAGGACGTTGTTTGTGTCAAAGATATGAGAAATTTGTCAGGAAAATTTGTATTGGGAACATTCTCTAATAAGAGTTCAAATGTAAATCAATGGATAGAGGATTTTGAAAGTGAATGTGATCGTCTGGAAATAAGAAAAGATGAAGAAAAAATTGAAGTTATGCGATTTTTTATAGAAACTTCCTGTTTAGACTGGTATAGATCCATGCTTATAAAGCTTACTATAGACTCAAAGTGGAGCGACTGGAAAGACAATTTTTGTGAAACGTATGCAGATAAGGGATGGACTCCAGTAAAATATGCCATATCTTATAAATATATAAATGGATCTTTACTAGATTATGCTCTAAAGAAGGAGAGGATTTTACTAGAAATGAATAAATCAATAGATAAGAGAACTTTAATTGATATAATTGCAACGGGATTACCGGATCAAGTGATAGACAGACTAAATAGAGAAGACTTAAAACAAACACAAGACTTATTTAATGAATTGAGAAGTCTAGAGCATTTAATGAAAGGAACTATACCCGAAAAAAGGAAAATTATGCATCAGAGTTTTAAAGAAAGTTCACAAGAGAAAAGCCCATGCAAGATATGTGAAAAACGGGGAAAAAAACATCGTTACCATTCTGAACAATCATGCTGGTTCAAGGCAAGTGAAAAATCTTACGCCGAAAAGAATAATGAAATCAAATATGTTCACAATTCCGAGATAGAGGCCGAATTAAATAATACACATCCAAAAAACTAATAATCTCACCATTAATAAAAATAAAAATACTACTACACAACTCACTAGAGACAAGCGGTATATATGATTCTGTGTAGTGTGCCTGGTGCAAAAATAAAAAAAAAATGGTGAACATTTTGGTGTAGTGTTGCTAGACTGCCGGCTCTGCTGGCATGATCGCGGATGCTCCGGCTTTGGCTCGCCGATCGGGGGTGGTTCTTGCCGGCCAATCCAGCTCAATGCAACTACAAAAAAAAACATACCAGCCTTTTTTTATTGCCAAACAAAATTCGATTCTAAGTGGTGAGGCTCGAAAGTGAGTGGATGAATAATAAAAAAACCAATATAAACCAAAATAAAAAAAAAACTCTCCCACGGCTGTTGACTTTCATCAACCCGTCACACCGCCGACTGATGGTCTGTCGGCACGCCTGCCCTCCCCTGAAATCAAAATTGACTTCGCCTACGTGGTTTCTGGCGCTTTTCTTTCTGAAACCACCCCAAACACGTTCAGCCGATCTCTCCTCTACTCACCGTCCCATAATTATTAATTTCTTACTCCATTAAAAAAACGTTATTAATCATTTCAAAAAAACATTATAAAATTTAATTTATTTAATAACAAAAAAAACAACCAAAAAACTATTGTTTATTACCAAAATTCTATTACATTAACCAAAAACTTTAGCTTCTTGAAGGACCAGCTTAACTTTCGGACAAAATATCGTCCCCACCAAAAACGCGTTACAAAAAAAAATTTCCCCCAGCCTAGTGTGAGCTCACCCTATTCGGAGTACTACTAATAATACTTCTAACTTGAAGTCACGAAAAAGAAAACACGGTAAGCTGTATTACTTTCCCTCCTAAAAGCAACTAAAATAATTTGGTTTTACAAATCAAATATATAAAAAATCAAAACTATAAAAAAAACAAAAGCAAAGAAAAATATAGGTAATGTATGTGTGTATATACAGCCAAAAAAAAAACGATCAGGTAACTTGTTAGAAACTAACCGAACTCGCAAATGAAATTGACATTATTTAGTTTTCTAACGGGAAAATTATATAAATTTATACCCAAAAAAATGAAAGAAATGCAAATTTCTTTAAGGAACGGTAATATAAAAAATTAAAAGGAAAAAAAAATCGCAAACTGCTACTCACAATTATTATTTAAAATTTTACAATAAAATCAATAAAACTTTCATGTAAAATAGCTTACATCTGCCTGCAAATGTTGGTTGGCGTCTTTTTGGCCGGTTTACATACCACAAATCCTCCGTTTATTTGCCACAGCAGTTATATGGAAACGTCAGCTCTTACCAAATTCCGATTGCACCCGTACTTTAAAATTCCCTTTGCAGTAGTTATATTTATAGAAAAGCTTGCTGACCTCTTACAAACTCCCGAGTTTCGTCAGCTTCATTCCCTTTCCTTGCCTTCCGGAATTACAAAAGATTGCCGCTGGATACTTGTAGCGGAGCTGACCAGATTTTTCCTCAGCGTCCAAATTTCTCGCTGGTATCACTAGCTAGTTCCTTGCCTTCTCCTTTTTTTTTTTTTTTTTAATTACCTTTTCGATGGTTTTAATCCGCAATCTTTCACGTTTAAAAATAATTGCGCCAATTCTTTTTAACTTTTCCTTTTTTTTTTCAATTCAATTCTTCGCAGTCAAAAAAACCAACCATCTTCTCACCCAGTTCTTCTTCTTTCTTTCTCCTTTTTTCCCAACAACTATCTTTCCCTCAAAATTTTTGCCATACAACTTACAGCCAATGTTGCATACGTTTTTTTTTTCTTTTTTTACAATCTTAAACTGCTTTGCCGACACACAGTGTGCACACGACAAACCTAACCATTCTTCAGTCCATTTATGGACCTAGAATGGAAAGGCAAAATGTGCTACCAAAAATAGCTAGCAAGAAAAAAAAAAATATAAATATGTTTGTAAATGTTGGGTATTTTAACCTTCCCCGGTGGGCTTCTTTTGATTTGAATTCGCCGTAAGATCGTTTTGGTTGATCTGGCATCTCCGCTTTTTACTCAACATACAAACAAAAAAAATACGATCGTGAAACTACGTTCGGTGCAGGTAAGTGTATGAATTTATCTTGGTTTTAGCCATAATTATTAAGATAATTGTATTATTTCTATTTTAGGATGACGATTGGACAATTTAACCTGACGTGGATGGTGAAAAACATGTAAGTAGATTAAATTTCATTACTAATAAAAGAAAAGCATGCATATGTGCGTGTGTATGTGTGATGCCATTCATGATTGTTATGAATAGTTCATCGGCCAGGTGGCTGACGCCGTTTTCTTGCCGTCATTCATACTACGCGCTGTTGCTTGAGAAATATATTTATGAAAGTTTTCCTACACAAAATTGTTTAATTTATTTTAGATTGGCTTTGAAGGCGAACCACAACTTGAAGTGTTGGTAAGTATGGTTTTAATACCCTTTGTTGGTGTGGGTTTTTTTCTCTTCAACAGGAAATGTTGTCGGCCCTGAGAAGTTACCAACTTATGAATATAAAGGTAAGACCAGTAATTTAGAAAAACATTTTACACAATATTAATATTGATTTTATTATATTATATTTTCAGATATCTAACAGCGGAACTCGGACGGACAAAAAGACAAAATATGCAGACAACCAAAAAATAAATAAATAAATAAATAAAGGTAAGTAAGTAGTGAACGTACTTTTAAATTGTAAAATTCATATAGTTTTTGTTACTTATTGGTCATACTTAAAGAATTTGAAATGTGTGTAATGATATGCTGGGCTATCTCAGGCAGAGAAAAATAAAAATAAAACTGAATACAAAATTAGGCCGGATTTCAGTTTCTTCAAATCTGAGCATATTGTAGAAGAAAAGCAAATGTCATTATTTCCGGTTTGTAGTCTACTATTCCATATGAACGAAATTTAAATTTTGGCGACAGCTGAGAAAATTCTATCCCTTCACTAATTCAAATATGTTTTGCCAAGATTTAGCTAATAAACAAAACAAAAAAATAATAATTATTCTCTTTCAAATTCCACTATATATAAAACACATATATGTCTAAATAACTAACTTGGGCTCAAGTCAGTGTCGTTTTGGCCAAATTTTCAAAACACAAAAATTTTATACTTGCATTTCAAGCCAAATTGAATCCATTGTGTTGTTGTTTTGAAAATTATTCAACTCGATCACTGGCACTGCCAATATAAAACCAAGTCCAGAGACTACAATCACCAAGGTGTTTTCAAATTTTGGCGAATTGTACCCCTGAAATTTTATTATGCTAATTTTTGATATAGAAAGTCTCTAAAAGAAAAAACCCGAAAAATTTGTAATACTTCAACGTAGACTTTTAGAGGCTTTGTTTTTCCTTTATAATTTAATAATAAATAACTAAGTAACTATCTAAAATGAATGTATGTGCTAACATATATTGGCATCTCCTCACAACTCATTCAATCCTTTACGCTATGGAGATGACAAAAATTTAGTTGTAGATATGAATAAATTTTAAACGAATTATAAATATATACTAAAGTCTTTCTGTTCCTATTTCAGGTAATTTAACTCTTCACTGCTAGGCTGCAACTGCTCCTGCTCAGCAAATCAACACTCAACACTCGGTAAGTCTTAGATTCTAAGTTATTTTAAAGTCCAGTTATTTAGGTTATGAAGTGACGCTTAGACCGACGACCTACGTGACATTGAAGCACAACTCAACCTGACCTGTCTTGCCAGTGGTTACTTGTGTTCCAAACAACAAAAAACACAACTCTTACACATGCTTTGAGTCGCCATAAGTCGGACGAAAAAAAAATGTTATGCCCTAGGTGACTAAAGGCCTCTTCTCTTAATGGCATAGTTCCCCAGAGGTTCGGGGGCCACACCGGCGATGGTAACATAACAAGCTACAAATGTAGTTAAATTCGCAACGCTGGCTTGACTTGGCAAGTAAAGAACTTGTATTAACTATTTTAAAACTCAAGTTTCCACTGGATAGCAGCTCACGCTGAGTCTGGCCCAAATTGTCACGACTTGGGTATCCGGAACATTATACGGCGCTTCATATTAAATTAAACAACTTTTTCACCACTAACTGTTCAAGTAATTATTTCATACTAACGCATCATTATTTCATATACACCGGATAGGTGTCCAATTCGCGCGGCGCGTTTCATATTGTTATATTTTATTATTGTTTTAGATCTTTCGCATGAAAGATACCTAACGATCGGCCTTTCAAGTCTTCAATTTCATACAGACAATTTCCTACCGGCTTTACGATTCGGCACTTTAAAAATTTCTTCGCGAGTTTGGCGTTAAAGCCGCTTCGAAAGTCACTTTGTTGAAAATTTCGGCGAAAGACTTCTTGTCCCGGCACGAATTTTACTTGTCGACAACGCGTATTGTAACTTTTTTCATTTCGTAAATAGGCTTTATGTAACGAGTCGCGTATTTGGTCTCGTATCAAGGCTAATTTTTCAGATTTCGCAATTATTTCTAACTCGGGATCGCCTAGACTTTGTAGTTTTCGCGCTAGATTATATATACTGCCATGACCGACCATATTCATACCGAACAAGGCAAAATAAGGTGTAACGCCTATTGAGCTTTGAACGGATGAACGTAAGGCCAATTCAACTTCTGACAAGTTCTTATCCCACTTTGCGTGATCATTATGTAAATAAGACCTGATTGCTGCCAAAATAGACTGATTTACACGCTCCGAGGCATTTGCCTGTGGAGAGTGTATAGCAGTTCGGACGTGTTTGACACCGAAAGCCTCCAACAAATCTTGGAACTCCTTGCTTATGAATTGCTTGCCATTATCTGACACAAGTGTTTCAGGTGTTCCAAATTTGTGGAAGACTTCGGTAATCAAAAATTTTACAATATTTTTCGTATTGGCTTTGGGCAGAGCTTTAAGCAAAACGTACTTAGTCAAATGATCCAAAACAATAAATATAAAGCAATTTCCATTATCCGAGCGCGGGTATGGGCCTAGAAAATCCACGAATATACGTTGAAACGGGCGCTCACTAATACATTCTTTGCCCATCGGCGGCCGGAGAGTCGTATTCGCCGGTTTTGACTCTTTGCAAACGCGACAATTCCTAACAAAATCACGAACTTGCACAGCAACGTTTGGCCAATAGAAATACTCCCGAATGCGTCGGATAGTTTTCCCCACACCCCCGTGCGATGCTTGCGGTGAATTGTGTGCCTTTTCAATGATGCTTTTAGTTAGCTCATGAGGAACCCACAGTTTCCATGAGAAATCCTCATTCACTGACTCACCATCGTATGGTCGCACTCTTTTGTATACGAAGCCCTCAACCACTTTTAGATCGGGCAACCGCTCAGAATTTTCTTCTATAGTTGAAGCTAATTCCAAGTAGTCACTCGATCCAAACGCAGCAGAGTTGAGGTCGACCAGTCCTGTCACATCTGCAGAGACTTCTTCCATGTCTTGCCGCGATAGGGTATCGGGTACTACGTTTTGTCTCCCCTGTCTATGCTCAATAGAGAAATCATAAGATTGCAAATGTAAACTCCACCTAGCTAACCGGCCACTGAGGTCCTTGTGTGACATAAGCCACTTAAGACTACTGTGGTCGGTTATCACGGAAAACGGCATAAGCTCTACATAGGGCCTAAACTTCTTTATCGCCAGAACGACAGCCAGACATTCACGCTCAGTAACTGAATAGTTCTTCTGCGCCGGTGTTAGTTTGTGCGAAAAATAGGCAATTGGGTGTTCATCTCCAGAGTCGTCTTTCTGAAAAAGAACAGCCCCAATGCCGACATCCGACGCATCACATTGAATGTAGAAATGTCTGGTGAAGTCCGGGTGACTCAGAAGTGGGCTCGAAATCAGAGCTTTTTTGAGGCGATCAAACGCAGCTTTGGCTTCATCCGAAAACTTGAATTGCTTACCCTTCTTCAGCGTGTCAAAGATTGGAGCTGCAATGGTGGCATAGTCAGGTATAAACTTTCTATACCATCCTGCTGCCCCCATGAAGCTCCGCACCTGCTTTGCTGTTTTAGGATAAGCAAAACGAGCAATCGTATCCACCTTAGCTGGATCAGGCTTTATTTCCCCATTTCCTATTATGTAACCTAGATATCGTAGTTCCTTAAAGCAGAATTTAGACTTTGCCACATTTATGGTCAGCCCTGCTCTCGCCAAACAAATTGATACACGTTTCAGCAGCTCCAGGTGTGTCTCGAAATCTGGAGAAACTATCAAAAGATCGTCTAAGTAGACAAAAACTCTATCACGTATTGCCGCGGGGATCACTTTATCCATTAAACGGCATAACCTTTGAGCTGCATTACACAACCCAAAAGGCATTACCGTATAATGGTAAAGTGGCCGCCCAGGCACCGTGAATGCAGTTTTTTCTCTACTCGACGGGTCTAGTGGAATCTGCCAGAAAGCGTCTTTAAGGTCGACACTGGATATGTATATCGTGTCTCCCAAACGACTGAGCAAACCCTCAATATGCGGCAATGGATAGGCATCCTTGACCGTCAACGCATTGAGCTTACGAGCGTCCAGGCATAATCGGTTCTTTTCGCCCTTGCGGACTAACGTCACCGGGTGACTCCATGGACTCTCGCTCAGCTCAATGACGCCGAGATCAAGCATCCTATCCAGCTCCGCATACATAAGTTTTTGCACAGCCGGAGAGACAGGATAATGCTTATCCTTCACTGGGGCCGCATCGCGCGTATCAATTGAATGCGTCTCCAAGTGTGTTTTCCCTAATCCTTTTTTACTGTAGCAGGGGAACATAGATATGGCCAGGTCTAGTTTCTGTCGCTGTTCAGGCGTTAAGGTATGAACTACGACAGCTAGGCTACTCTCTGGCTCCTCGCAAAGACTAACGCCATTCGTCGTTAGACTTTCGATGTGGGCAAACATTTTAAAAGCCTTCATAAAATCGATCCCCAAAAATAGCTCTCGACTTAAAGTAGGCACTAAGTAGAACGTTATGGCCTGTGTGGTCTGACCAAGCGTTACTGGTGCACGTACGCGACCTATAATGTTGTGTCCGGTTCCGTCAGCAGTCTTGATAATTGTGGCAAAGCTATGGACTGTAAGACCAGCTTTTTCCACAATTTCAAGACAGTTGCGGCCTAGACATGTTACTGTAGCACCGCTGTCTAACAGCCCTTCGATTTCGTGACCCCCTAAATTAATTCTGGTGTAAAGGCGAGTGTCTTTACCCTCATAAAGGGAAGCCAACGAAATCTCGTGCCTTAATTTTTTCCTAATTTTATAACGTTCGCGCGCTTTTCTAATTTTATTCGATACCGAGCCGAAAATTCGCGATCTAGCCTCGTTATATTCCCTAACCCTAATGTGCAACGGTCGAAGCTCTGTGAGCTTCGGCCGCTCACCTTCCCTAATAAACTCTTCATCATTCTTTAGAATATTTATCTTGTCCGTGTTGAATGCTATTTGCTGATTAATGACTGGGTCTAGACTGCCGTGGACCTCGTCCCCCCAGTTTGAGACGGGTTTCGTGACCGGTTTCCCTGGCAACGTGGGCATTTGGGCGTGACTACATTGTCACGACCACATCGGAAACAAAAAATTCTGCGTGTTGGCGCTGGGCAATCCATAAACCCATGGCCAGGCTGCTTACAATTCCAGCAAGTGTAATTGCTGGCTGCTGTCACGGCCTCAACTTCGAAATTTGCCTCGGGACCTATGTCGGCGTATTCAAGCTCGTGGACTCGTTGCGGAGCGTATGGACGCGGCTGATAAAGAGCGCGTTGCGAAGCCATTAAGTTCTCAGCTTTTCTGGCCTGCTGACAAAACTCGCTCAAGCTGCTTATTTGTACTGAAAACAGTAAATGGGACAATGATGGTTTTAAATTCCCGCGCATTATTTCAACGAGGTCCCGCTCGCTATAGGGTGAACGTTGCTGATTTCGTAGCTTCAGCACTGCGTTAAAGAACTCTTCAAACGACTCTTGAGGCCCTTGTCGTCGGTGCATTATCTTTTTCTGGAGTAGGAACTCACTCTCATATCGGCGGTACTGGGTCAAAAAGGCGTTCACCAGCTCGTCCCAAGTTAACACCGGGTTTAATTTACGGAGGTTCCAAAACCAGTCCAGCGCTTGCCCCTCAAGCAATGTATGAAAATTGCGCCGGATATCATTAAACGACAAGTTGAAATCCTGCCTCAAGACATCTACCCTAAAAATAAAGTCCTCGGCGCTCATAGCCTTAGCCGAGCCATCGAACTTTATCCCCCATTTGCTCAAATCTACCCTACCCGATGCATGGGGCGCGTCTGGATGTGGTGACGGCCAATGAGCTGGTGATGGCTGAGTATTAGCAAAGCCTGGTTGTGATTGCACCGGGTATGTTGGCGGAGACACCCTAGGCGCATACGAAATTGACGGCGGCTCAAAATGTGGTAAGTGGTTGCTCATTTGTGGTTGAACAGATCCAATTAAATTTCTCGCTTCTGTTTCAGGTGGTTGATACTGCGAAGCATAAGAAAAGGGTGGGTAGCCCTGATGAGCTCCCGAACGAATATTTTGATTAACCGCGCTGTGTACCCGAATGTTTGAGTCAAATTGACGGCTCAAAGCCCGCTCCACAGCCTGCGAAATTTGCTGTTGCAAGGAGTTTTGAATGCCTTGCATTTGTCTTGTCATTTCGCCCTGAACCAAACTCGCAATCTCCCCACTTACGCCTGAGATTCCGGCTGGTTGTGCACTCGACCTGCCAGTTTGAGCAGGTGGGGCAGCCGAACGTAATTCCTGTCGGACATTTCTAGCAGTAATGCTACTGTATTCTGGCGAAGGGATTGTGTCTATAGAGTGGTGACTGTCGTTACGGGGTTGGTTGGCATTTTCCTGAACATAGGACAGAAATTGCTGCACTGAGGGCGTGATGTTAGCGCTAGGCGTTGTTATGCCTGCTGGCATATTTGCGGCTGTAGCCACTGGAGCCGACACTGATCGCGTCGTAGCACCTGACGCAGGTGGTACACCCTCCATATCGTAAACGGTGTGCAGATCTACACCTGTCGCCAGCCTTTGACTCCGCACTGAGCGAGTCAATACCATGCCAAAAAAACCAAAAATCAAAACGACTTTAATAACAACGAAATGAGCAGTTCAAAATTCGCTGCGAAGTCTAGCTGCACTGCGATTCAAATAAAAATGAAACAAGGAAAATCAACAATAGATTAATGAATATAAAAAAATTTTAAAAAATTAGTAACGAGAATTCAAAAAAAAAAGGAATTGGTTCTGTAATTCCAAACTATATTTGAAATTACTAATATAAAAACAATGAAATAAAAAAATGTAGCTATAACTTCAAGCTAAATAATAAAAAAATAAAAAAAAATAAAACAAGATTTTCAATCTCAAATTAAAAAAAAAAAAAAAATAAATGACTAAATAAAACAAAATACCTGTTTATCTATATAAAAGTAAGATACAATAAGTAGATTAAATGTATTTAAAAGAAAAATTGAATAACAGAAAATTCAAGCAAACAAGTGATTCTGCGATTCAATGTTCTTTCATAAAAAAAAAGTTAAAAAAAAATTGGAATTACCTGGTTTTAGCCAGAACTGAACCCCAAAAAATTTTAGCTCTGTTAGCTGAACCAAAAAAAACTAATTTCAGATAACAAAAAAATAAATAGATAATATATATAATAATCCAACAAGAAAAATATATATATATATAAAAAAATGTATATAAAAACAAAGTTATGTAAAAGCAAAAATTGCACTAAGAAAATTAAAATGTAATAAACAATAATTTTTCATTACGGGGTTTTCAGGTGAGCAAAGGTGAGACCAACTGAAAACATGCCTACGTGTACATGGATACACAAGTTATACTGTGTACTTTTTGGTGTGACGAGTTGATAATTTAAATTTCTTTTTATATTTTTCTCTTTTCAGAAAATACTAGTAACAACCAGTGGTTGAGGTTGAGATATGCGTCAGATCGGATACAGACGGCCCTCGTATCAACTGCGGTGCTACTGATCCTGGAACACAGCCCTTTGAATCAGGACTAACCGGCTAGTTAAAGCGACGATGCCGACATATGTATTTCTATATATTCATTTATGTATTTATTTATTATATATAGAAATTTATGTTTAATGATATGTCTTATTTATCCGTTCTGATTTATACTAAAAAAAAAAAATTTACTTGTTGGCTGGATTCCAAAACTTTGTAGCTGTTGAAGCAAGAACTGCTGATACATATAGCGATCAGTTCGACTCAATGTACTGCAAAATTTTGGAATTTTAAACTTTACCACTCTACTCACGCGCCTCCAATGTCGGTAAATTGTCGCAACGCGGACTAAGTTTAAGTTCAACTATATTTTTCCGGGACTTACAAAACACCGCACATTGGATTACCCGTTTGTAGGGGCTAAGCCAGTGTATTTATTAATAAAAAAAAAAAAACGGAAACTAATCGTAAGCGATCATGGTAGATATTGTTGAAAGGTTGTGTCGCAACGAGTTAGGGACTCTTGAATTGACCTAACTGGACTTACACTTGCTTTCAACAAATCTTCATGACACTATTTATCTAAATCTTCCTCACTTTCGGGCCCCACGTTGGGCGCCATTATTGTAGTGTGCCTGGTGCAAAAATAAAAAAAAAATGGTGAACATTTTGGTGTAGTGTTGCTGGACTGCCGGCTCTGCTGGCATGATCGCGGATGCTCCGGCTTTGGCTCGCCGATCGGGGGTGGTTCTTGCCGGCCAATCCAGCTCAATGCAACTACAAAAAAAAACATACCAGCCTTTTTTTATTGCCAAACAAAATTCGATTCTAAGTGGTGAGGCTCGAAAGTGAGTGGATGAATAATAAAAAAACCAATATAAACCAAAATAAAAAAAAAACTCTCCCACGGCTGTTGACTTTCATCAACCCGTCACACCGCCGACTGATGGTCTGTCGGCACGCCTGCCCTCCCCTGAAATCAAAATTGACTTCGCCTACGTGGTTTCTGGCGCTTTTCTTTCTGAAACCACCCCAAACACGTTCAGCCGATCTCTCCTCTACTCACCGTCCCATAATTATTAATTTCTTACTCCATTAAAAAAACGTTATTAATCATTTCAAAAAAACATTATAAAATTTAATTTATTTAATAACAAAAAAAACAACCAAAAAACTATTGTTTATTACCAAAATTCTATTACATTAACCAAAAACTTTAGCTTCTTGAAGGACCAGCTTAACTTTCGGACAAAATATCGTCCCCACCAAAAACGCGTTACAAAAAAAAATTTCCCCCAGCCTAGTGTGAGCTCACCCTATTCGGAGTACTACTAATAATACTTCTAACTTGAAGTCACGAAAAAGAAAACACGGTAAGCTGTATTACTTTCCCTCCTAAAAGCAACTAAAATAATTTGGTTTTACAAATCAAATATATAAAAAATCAAAACTATAAAAAAAACAAAAGCAAAGAAAAATATAGGTAATGTATGTGTGTATATACAGCCAAAAAAAAAAACGATCAGGTAACTTGTTAGAAACTAACCGAACTCGCAAATGAAATTGACATTATTTAGTTTTCTAACGGGAAAATTATATAAATTTATACCCAAAAAAATGAAAGAAATGCAAATTTCTTTAAGGAACGGTAATATAAAAAATTAAAAGGAAAAAAAAATCGCAAACTGCTACTCACAATTATTATTTAAAATTTTACAATAAAATCAATAAAACTTTCATGTAAAATAGCTTACATCTGCCTGCAAATGTTGGTTGGCGTCTTTTTGGCCGGTTTACATACCACAAATCCTCCGTTTATTTGCCACAGCAGTTATATGGAAACGTCAGCTCTTACCAAATTCCGATTGCACCCGTACTTTAAAATTCCCTTTGCAGTAGTTATATTTATAGAAAAGCTTGCTGACCTCTTACAAACTCCCGAGTTTCGTCAGCTTCATTCCCTTTCCTTGCCTTCCGGAATTACAAAAGATTGCCGCTGGATACTTGTAGCGGAGCTGACCAGATTTTTCCTCAGCGTCCAAATTTCTCGCTGGTATCACTAGCTAGTTCCTTGCCTTCTCCTTTTTTTTTTTTTTTTTAATTACCTTTTCGATGGTTTTAATCCGCAATCTTTCACGTTTAAAAATAATTGCGCCAATTCTTTTTAACTTTTCCTTTTTTTTTTCAATTCAATTCTTCGCAGTCAAAAAAACCAACCATCTTCTCACCCAGTTCTTCTTCTTTCTTTCTCCTTTTTTCCCAACAACTATCTTTCCCTCAAAATTTTTGCCATACAACTTACAGCCAATGTTGCATACGTTTTTTTTTTCTTTTTTTACAATCTTAAACTGCTTTGCCGACACACAGTGTGCACACGACATCTGGTTCTAATGTTTCTTTGATAAATTCTAAACTAATAAAAGATACACACAAAAAGAAAAATAAACAAATCTATGCAAATCTTCGAACTATTAATGGTGAGAAAAAAACGAATGGCATGATTCGAGTAAAAGTAAAAATTTTAAATATTGAAAAAGAAGTGGATTTATTTGTAATAGATCAGAAAAACTTTCAATATGATGTCTTAATTGGCTTAGACATGATAAAAATGTTTAAATTAAATCAAGATGAAAATTTAAATATAGCGCAAACATTGTTTGATTCTAATATGAATAAAAGGATAACGGCACTTCCTAAAAATGATTGCAGTACAAATGAAAGCGATAGTATAATACCTGAAAAATATACAATAAATTTTAATGAACACTTAGATATAGAGAATTTTAAAATCTCTATAAATCATGCGTCTGTTAAACAACAGTCAGATATACATGCACTCATTGATAAATATAAATCAATTTTCGCAAAAGATAAATATGATACGGGGACAGTAGGAGACTATGAAGCCCACATTGATCTAAAAGTAGATAAATACTGCAGTAAAAGGCCATACAGATGTTCTATAGAAGACAGAATTGAAATTGAAAAACAAATTGCAGAATTGCTAAAAAATAATTTGATCGAAGAGTCCTATGGTCCCTTTGCGGCTCCGGTCACATTAGCTTTCAAGAAGGAAGATAATAAAAAATCTAGACTATGCATAGACTTCAGGGAGTTAAATAAGATTGTTATTCCACAGTCGCAGCCATTCCCACTTATTGAAGATCTAATGGATAAAACAAGAGATTGTAAGTTTTTTTTCAACACTGGATATAAATTCAGCTTTTTGGGCCATTCCGTTAAGAATTCAGGATAGAGAAAAAACCGGGTTTGTAACTCAAGAAGGCCATTTTCAATGGACCTGCCTCCCATTTGGGTTAAAAACATCACCTGCAATTTTTCAAAGAATATTGAGCAATATTATAAGAAAACATAATCTTTCAAACTTTACAGTGAATTATATAGACGACATCCTAATATTCTCAAAAAATTTTAAAGAACATATTGATCACTTAGACAAACTATTAAAAGCAATAATGGAAGAAGGCTTCAGACTGAAACTCTCCAAATGTAACTTTGCAGCAGACTCAGTAACATACTTAGGGCACATTATAAAAAATAACTCGATAAGCCCTTTGAAAGATAACTTAATTGCAATAAAAATGTTTCCAATTCCTAAAACTCAGAAAAACGTCAGGCAGTTTTTAGGAAAAATAAATTTTTATAACAAATATATACCAAAAAGTTCTATTATACTAGATCCATTGCACAATCTGTTAAGAAAAGATAGCAAATTTATTTGGTCAAAAGAATGCAATGAATCGTTCGAGTGCATAAAAAAGTTACTCTGTTCACAGCCCATCTTAGCAATTTTTGATAAGGACTTGCCAATAACTATTTACACAGATGCCAGTTTAAAAGGTGTAGCAGCAGTTTTCAAACAAAGACAAGAAAATGGTGAAGAAAAACCAGTAGCATATTTTTCGAAAAAATTAAACCAATGTCAGTTGAAAAAAAAGGCTGTCTATTTAGAATGTCTGGCAATAAAGGAGGCTGTTAAATATTGGCACTATCGACTCATGGGTACTAAATTTACAGTAGTTTGTGATCACAAACCACTAGAGAATATGAATATAAAGGCTAGGACAGATGAAGAATTAGGGGATTTGACATATTACCTATCGCAGTATGACTTTACCATAAAATATGCCCCCGGAAAAGAGAACTTAGAAGCTGATTGCTTGAGCAGAAACCCGGTGCTAGAAGCTAACGAAAACAACGATGATTTTTTAAAAGTAATAAATTTTATTAAACTTGAAGAGATCCTAGCTGATCAGAGAGAAAATTTAAATGCTGATAAAGATAAATATAAGTATATTAAAACGAAAAGTTTATTATAAAATATCCCGGAAAAAAGAGAAAATCGTCCTATCTGAGAAATTTTCTCTAGAATTTTAAAAAAAAATTCATGACCATTTTTGTCATATAGGAGTGAATCAAATGCAAAAAAAGATTTCTCCTTTTTATACAGCTGAAAATTTAACTCATAATATTAAAAAAGTTTGCAAACAGTGTGAAATATGTATAAAGAATAAGTCAAGAGGTGGAGATAAAATTGGTCTACTGTCGCATTTAGGTCCTGCTCAAAAACCGTTTGATATAGTCTCAATAGATACAATTGGAGGATTTGGAGGCTCACGATCGACAAAAAAATATCTACATCTTCTTGTCGACCACTTTACCAGATATGCATATATATTAACGTCGAAGACACAGAATGCACAAGATTTTATAAAGTTAATTCAAAAAGTAGATGATAACTACAAAATTGGCATAGTTCTATCAGATCAATATCCCGGATTAAACTCGAAAGATTTTAAGAATTTTTTATCAGCTAAAGGTACTCTAATCGTTTTTACTGCAGTAGATACACCCTTTTCAAATGGTCTAAATGAAAGACTCAATCAAACAATCGTAAATAAAATTAGATGCAGGTTAAATGAAAAGGAAAAAAAGAGAGCTTGGACGAAAATAGCGCAAGAGTGTGTCCAGATGTACAACGAAACCGAACACACAATTACAGGATTTACACCGAAATATTTATTAGAAGGCACGTATAGTTCAATATTACCCCATGAATTAAGACAAAAAAGCAGTTATGAAGACTGGCTGCACAACAGGGAAAAAGCTTTGCAGAATACAATTAAATCCCATAACTATAACAAACAAATATTTGATAAAAATAGAAAACATTTTGAATTTCAAGTAGGAGACATGGTATATGTTGCAAACGGTAATAAATTAAATCGAAAAAAGTTGGACGAATTAAAAGTTGGCCCATACAGAATTACGCAAAAATTGTCAAATTCAATTTACAAGATAAACATAGGACACGGAGATTCTCAGTCAAGTCTCTTTCATATCACAAAATTAATTCCAGTTTCCCACTTTGAATAGAAAAAATATCTCAAGAAAAAAAAAATGATATAATTTTTTTTTCTTCCTCGTGGAGGGAGATGTAACGAAAATGAATTCACTTATATAAACATCTGTTCACTTATTTAAATATCTGTTTTGTAATTGTTTGAATTCTGGTGTATAAACTAAAGAAGAAACACATGTTTTATCATTTTCTTTTATCATATTATTTTATCATTTCTAACATAGAGAAGAAAGAGTTAAAGTTTCTAAATTATATTGGAAAACAATTTATACCGAAATAATAAACTTTAAATGTCGTTTCTTTGTTTACAGAGAAACTCAATTTCGTTTATTTATTTGGTGTTAGCTCTCAAATAAGGATAAATCATATTATATATATATATATATATATATATATATATATATATATATATATATATATATATATATATATATATATATATATATATATATATATATATATATATATATATATATATATATATATATATATATATATATATATATATATATATATATATATATATATATATATATATATATATATATATATATATATATATATATATATATATATATATATATATATATATCCATATTGTCCATATCAGGCGTTGCTTATAAGCACAAGTGTTCATAAGCAATAAACAGTAATGAGTAGACAGTTTGAAATGGTCGAAAATTATGAGCATTACTCGTTTTGCTCCAAGGCGAATTCATTACCAGGTGAACTTAACAGCACAGGTGATTATTTTTTGCTGCTCGCGTTTTTTCCAATGAGACTGTCAAATTTTGTTTCTTTTGTTTACAAACTTTTTCGCGCCATTTTAATCTGAAGGTTTTTTTTCATGACTTTGTGCAATTTCAAGAAACTTGATTGAATTTAAAAGTGAAAAACTAATATAATCTGTGATTTTAATTACAAACAATTATAAAAGCTTATATTTAACGTTTATATAAAATTTGTTCTCTGCTGAGCAATCTTAGGCGAATTCATGATACAAAAAACATGAATTCGCCTTGGGCGAATTTAGATTATGACATTCACGATATGTTTTACAATAACAAAATACATAGTACTGAATTCGCATTTCCGCTTGCATTCACCTGTATAAAGTCGCCTTGGGCATCTGGTCTTCACCAAGGCGAATTCATTATTAGGTGGATGCATCGGCGAATTCGATTAATATGGCGGCACTTTCTCTGTCAAGTTTTGTTTGCCTTTTTCGGCGCCATTTAAATTTTTTTACATGTTCGTTATCAACTACTTTTGACAGCTTAAGTGTGAATTCGCCTTTTTACACAAACAAAATACCTGTTGTTTTTTTTATTGTTGTATTGTTGTAGCGAAGCGGCTACCTTGTTTTTTGTATCATGGTCTTCACAAACAAAAACAGATTTAAAATACAAATATTACACTGAAAGAAAATATATTATATCATTATATTATATTATATCATCTTTGTTTTAAATTCAACAAAAAATGAAATATTTTTTTAGCGTTTAACTGAGAGAAAATGTTATAATAGCGCATTTACACCAACTCAAAATCTAGTAGATTTGAATTGAAATCTACAACGAAATCTTTATCGTTTACACCACCGTTTTTTGACATCTAGCAAGATTTCATTTGCTCTAAAATAATTTATGCATGCGGGTTTGACAACTCAATATTATCAGAGACTGAATACACCAGCGTTAAAGTGTATATTTTTTGTGCCCAGAGACTGCATACACCACATTATAGTGCAATTTTTGTTGCAGCGTAGTATTTTTAAGTACTTTTTGCAAGAAATCATAGTTGCATTGCTTAGTACTGCGTAGATTTCGTCGAAATCTACTCGTAGAGTAGATTTCGTTTTGTATGGGAAATCTTCTCAAAATCTACTAGATTTGGCTTGAAATCTTGAATGAGCAGATTTCGCTTTGGTGTAAATCACAGATATAACCAGATATGGCAACATTGACGTATGTCAAAATGGGCAAAACATTTGTTATTCCATGAGGCGTGCAAGCAGTACAGAAAATCAAAATCAATGTGTTAATGAAAACAGCTAGTCTATACAAATAAAAATGTAAACAAAGAAAAAAAGGTGGTTGAAAAAAAATTTGTTTTATTCAATGTTTTAATAAAAAAGTGGAAACATGAATAAAAAGTGAAATAAATAATGTTAAAAATATTATATAAAGTACTAGATACTACAAAACAATGCAAACAAGAAGTAAAAGCAACATATTAAGTTTTGTTTCTTCGTTAAAATGCGTTGTTTGTATTGTTGGTGGCGGAGTGTCCAGTTGCCTGTTGGAAATGTTTAGTATTTTAATAAAATACATAAAACATGACTGAAAGGTAAAAAAGAGTGTTAAAAATATAAGAAATAGTACTAGCTAATAAAAAACAATGCAAACAGAAAATATAAACAACATATTAAGTTTTGTATCTTTGTTAAAATTACTTGTTTGCACGGTTACTGACAGAGTGCCATTTGCTTGTTGGATTTCCAATTGTACATCTGCCAAGATTTCCAAATACCGCTTAGTACGTTCTATAAACTAAAAATATAAGAAAGAAAACAAAATTTTTTAGAATTTGGTATTTTTCGTTCTATTTTAATTGCAGAATAGAAATTTTAAGGGTGGGTTTGCCCTAAAGTGAAAATTGAAACAGTGTACCAACCTGTTGGTTTTCCACCTAATGAACACAATTCGGCCCCATCTAGCGCTCCGGACATATGGTAAGCTGAAAATAAAAAAACTACTATAAAATTTTTATTAATTTTGACTTTTTTAATTTATTTTAATAGGCAATACATGAAATCTCATTTGAACGAAAATTGGAAAAGTCTACCAACCTGTTGTTTTTCGAGCTAATGACCAGAATTTGGTTTCATCTGGCGTTCCGGACCCTTGGTAAGCTGAAAATAAAAAAATACTATAAATTTTTTATTAATTTTAATTTTTTTAATTTATTTTAAAGGGCAGTGTATGAAATCGTTTTGTATCAAGCATCAATTAGCACTGCAACTTCCTTGCAGCACCAACAGATAATATCCCAACAGTCCATTTCTATGCAGCAGTATCTGCCGCCAGTGCCGCAGGTGGACATAAATCAAATACAGCAAAGTGTACAATATATTCATCATCCAATCGCCGGAAGAAATAAATATGTAAGTTTAGTTTATTATAATAAAAATAAAAGAATGTGTAATAATGATATTTTGCTTCTTTCCAAGAACCGAAAATGTATAATGTGGTGTCGTGATAAGTTGAAGCTGCATTCGTTCCCAACAAATGAAGTTGTTGATTTAAAATTTTACATGTCGGACACAGTACATCATTTTGGTTGGCATTGTGTCCAGTTATATTTAGCTCATATAGGCATACGACCAGTTGGAGCTGTGTGTGTTCTGTATTTGGGTGCTCAGTGATATTAGTGCTTTTAAGTGTGTGCATAATTGTTTTTAAAGTGTTAAAAATTACCATAAATTTAAGCGTAGGTTTTGTAACAACAACCAATACAACCTGCTAAGGCTGGTGTTAAAGTCATCTTTAAGACTTGGTTGTTGTTACTTACCACCATTTGTGTGTTTGTTCTCAATAATAACAAATGTAGCTTTATCACTGCATAAAGTCAAAAATAGTTGTTTGTTGTGTGTTTTGTTAAGGGACGTTGTATAATGAAGCTATCCTTTTAGCACTATACTGAACAACAACTGGAATATTCATTGACAAATAGTGAGCTACCTAGAGTTATTGAAGCTGGATTATCTACACACAAACTGAATGAATTTTTTTTAGTGTTTAGTAGGTATTTTGTCTAGATTTATTAGTTTTTAGATGTATTTTCCAACTACTTGTTGCAACAATTCTTCAGAGCTAGTTTCATTCTAACTATAAATAAGTATTTAAAAAAAAGGTTTTTTTACTTTCCTTTAAAGAATACTATCTTTATTTCCATGAAAACTTATCTATACATAAATGGGAAAGATACAAATTTTTATTAAAAACTTCTTTATTCTCCACCTAAAATAATTAACTATTGTTGGACTTGGGGGCCGATTGGATGATGAATATATTGTACACTTTGCTGTATTTGATTTATGTCCACCTGCGGCACTGGCGGCAGATACTGCTGCATAGAAATGGACTGTTGGGATATTATCTGTTGGTGCTGCAAGGAAGTTGCAGTGCTAATTGATGCTTGATACAAAACGATTTCATACACTGCCCTTTAAAATAAATTAAAAAAATTAAAATTAATAAAAAATTTATAGTATTTTTTTATTTTCAGCTTACCAAGGGTCCGGAACGCCAGATGAAACCAAATTCTGGTCATTAGCTCGAAAAACAACAGGTTGGTAGACTTTTCCAATTTTCGTTCAAATGAGATTTCATGTATTGCCTATTAAAATAAATTAAAAAAGTCAAAATTAATAAAAATTTTATAGTAGTTTTTTTATTTTCAGCTTACCATATGTCCGGAGCGCTAGATGGGGCCGAATTGTGTTCATTAGGTGGAAAACCAACAGGTTGGTACACTGTTTCAATTTTCACTTTAGGGCAAACCCACCCTTAAAATTTCTATTCTGCAATTAAAATAGAACGAAAAATACCAAATTCTAAAAAATTTTGTTTTCTTTCTTATATTTTTAGTTTATAGAACGTACTAAGCGGTATTTGGAAATCTTGGCAGATGTACAATTGGAAATCCAACAAGCAAATGGCACTCTGTCAGTAACAGTGCAAACAAGTAATTTTAACAAAGATACAAAACTTAATATGTTGTTTATATTTTCTGTTTGCATTGTTTTTTATTAGCTAGTACTATTTCTTATATTTTTAACACTCTTTTTTACCTTTCAGTCATGTTTTATGTATTTTATTAAAATACTAAACATTTCCAACAGGCAACTGGACACTCCGCCACCAACAATACAAACAACGCATTTTAACGAAGAAACAAAACTTAATATGTTGCTTTTACTTCTTGTTTGCATTGTTTTGTAGTATCTAGTACTTTATATAATATTTTTAACATTATTTATTTCACTTTTTATTCATGTTTCCACTTTTTTATTAAAACATTGAATAAAACAAATTTTTTTTCAACCACCTTTTTTTCTTTGTTTACATTTTTATTTGTATAGACTAGCTGTTTTCATTAACACATTGATTTTGATTTTCTGTACTGCTTGCACGCCTCATGGGATAACAAATGTTTTGCCCATTTTGACATACGTCAATGTTGCCATATCTGGTTATATCTGTGGTAATGTAATGAAGATTAACTATACAATTGGTTTTGGTACATATTAAGAAGCTTTTTGGTAGTAAGTTTTTTAATCTGGAGCAATCCTGGTTGGATTATTCACGAAGAGATAAGAAAGGTGCATTAATGTATACACGGTGGCAGCACTAGAGCAAAATTACAAAAACCGGCATGTGGTAATCTATGTTTATCAAAAATATTTGTAACCATTTTCACAATTATAAACTATGAATGTACCTTTTCATAATTATAAATTATATTTATTTGAATTATTTTTATGTTCACAAAATAATTTGTATATGTTTAATTTAGAATAAAGCACTAAATTCACTTTCAAAAATGTTAACAATACATTTGACGTAAATAGCTTACTATATTGCCAGAAGCAAAAAATTGTCACATGCCGTAGTGCTGCTACCGTGTATACGTTAATGCACCTTGAGAATAAGTCTGTGATCAGATAGAACGATTTTAATTGCCGAACTTTTTAGCAATTTTCTTTTGGAATTGCTTTCTTGTCCACACACAAAAACTTTTTTCGGCAATTCTTAAGCAATTCTCTACCTTTTTCTTTATGCAATTTACATTGTATATGCCCATACACACATGAGAGAAAAGTAAGGAATTGCTGAGAATTGCCGAGTACCGGCAATTCTTTTTCCCTTCTTATTCTCCTCACCGAAAGCTTCTATTAAGTCAAGAATTGCCCAACTAAAGTTGCTGTGTGTGACCATAAACTAAGTAATTACCCGAACAACTAAGTCAGCTGCGTAATATGTTGTAAGCTGTGCTGCCATGACCAAAAAATTATTACAACAAAAATTAAAAAAAAAATTACCAAATATGCAAAAATAATTACCAAAATTAATATAAATTTGTTTACTTGGCAAATAAAAAAAATGTAATCTAATTTGCATTATTATACAAAATATATTTCCACTTTATAGTTAAATAGTCTTGTAATTACTCAAGAAGAAAACAAAAATTATGCATATTTGTTTCAAATTGGCTGTAACCAATTCGAATGCCCCCTTTTTAGGACTCAAATTTTTTATATAATGTACTCCTTTTGTTAAGGAAATATGTTAGAAAGAGATAAAAGTTATACTTTTAAACTTAAATCGTCCCAGATTTAATATCGTTAACCGCTTGAAGATCATTTCATCTTATCTTACATAGTGTCTACAACTGATATTAACTCTGATATAATATGAGAGAGAGCGTCAGCACATTAAGGAGAAAAAACAAATTATATATTCTCTCATATCTAGCATGGCGCCAAGTATTTTTGCAAATATCATAATATTTCACAATTTTTAAGCAACCATGCAGTAAACATCGTTGAATGTAGTATTTTTCGAAAAAACAAATTTATATATTCCAACAACATAAAGAACAGTAAGCGTTTTTTTTTATAAATATTTTAATGATTTTATTAAACTTTTTTCGGGAATTCTTCAAAAGTTGAATATTATGTCGTTTTGTTTACGTTTTTTGACAGTTCATATCATGATATGGCTTTCTAAATATATATTATCAAAACAATATTGTGATATCTGATATAATATTGCAATAATACTAATTTTGAAGGCTACACGTGATATAATTCTCTCTGCTATCAAATTTGACGTTTGCTGATAGAAAAATATTTGATATTATATCACGTATAGACTCTATGTTAAGTTAACCGTAAAAAATATCAGTACTTAATCAGACGATTTTCTGGTGCTAGCAACCGGGTTAAAGAAATGTCAAATATACTGTATGGTCTTACATTGGAATAATCTTAAAGTTGTAATCTAGTCTAGTAGTATAAAGTTTTGTTGACAGGGTTCATATAATCACTTGTCAATTACAGTTTCATACAACTAGTTGCAACAAAATATGCAATGTGTAAAATTGTTTTATTTCATGCAAAAGTGTGATGTAACTAGTGTCAACGTGTATTCATTTGATGAAAATTAGTTTATATCATATTTTTTTAACACTTTAAACCCAAAAGAATAAAAAATATAACTTATTTTAAGCCGAATTAACCGACAAATTTTTGGCGGCACCGGCTACTAGAATTCATCGGCGGCTCAGGCTTAACCGGTTTTAGTCGGCTCGGCGCAAGTCTCTGCTTGTGGCAAGGTGTATTAACATCTACATGGTGGCAGCGCTGCGGCATGTGACAATTTTTGCTACTGGAAGCTATTTATGTCAAATGTATTGTTTACATTTTTGAAAGTGAATTTTGTGTTTTGTTCTGAATTAAGCATATAAAAACTATTTTGTGAACATAAAAATAATTAAAATAAAAATAATTTATAATTATGAAATGGTACATTCATAGTTTTTAATTGCGAAAAAAGTTACAATTATTTTTGACAAACATAGCTTACCAGATGCCTGTTTTTGTTGTATTGTTGTAATTTTGCTCCCGTGCAAATATACATTAATGCACCTTGGCTTGTAGGAACCAAGGCGAATTCAGTACTATGTATTTTGTTATTGTAAAACCAAGGCAAATTCATTACCAGGTGAACTTAACAGCACAGGTCATGATACAAAAAACAAGGTAGCCGCTTCGCTACACCAATACAACAATAAAAAAACAACAGGTATTTTGTTTGTGTAAAAAGGCGAATTCACACTTAAGCTGTCAAAAGTAGTTGATAAAGAATATGTACAAAAATTTAAATGGCGCCGAAAAAGGTAAACAAAACTTGACTGCGAAAGTGCCGCCATACTAAACGAATTCGCCTGAATTCGCCGATGCATCCACCTAATAATGAATTCGCCTTGGCACAGGTGATTATTTTTTGCTTCTCGCGTTTTTTCCAATGAGACTGTCAAATTTTGTTTCTTTTGTTTACAAACTTTTTCACGCCATTTTAATCTGAAGGTTTTTTTGTATGATTTAGTGCAATTTCAAGAAATTTAAAAGTGAAAAACTAATATAATCTGTGATTTTAATTACAAACAATTATAAAAGCTAATATTTAACGTTTATATAAAATTTTTTCTCTGCTGAGCAATCTTAGGCGAATTTAGATTATGACATTCACGATATGTTTTACAATAACAAAATACATTGCAATGAATTCGCCTTTCCGCTTGCACTCACCTGTATAAAGTCGCCTTGTGTAAAACATACCATGAATGTCAAAATCTAAATTCGCCTAATATTGTTCAGCTGGGAAAAAATTTTATATAAACGTTAAATATTAACTTTTGTTAATATTTAACGTTTGTAATTAAAATCACAGATTATATTGGTTTTTCACTTTTAAATTCACACAAATTGCTTGAAATTGCACTAAATCATACAAAAAAATCTTCAGATTAAAATGGAGCGAAAAAGTTTGTAAGCAAAAGAAAAAAATTAGACAGTCTCATTGGAAAAAACGTAAGGAGCAAAAAATAAATAACTGTGCTGTTAAGTCAAGGCGAATTCATTACCAGGTGAACTTAACAGCACAGATGATTATTTTTTGCTTCTCGCGTTTTTTCCAATGAGACTGTCAAATTTTGTTTACAAACTCTTTCGCGCCATTTTAATCTGTAGATTTTTTTGCATGATTTAGTACAATTTCAAGAAATTTGTGTGAATTTAAAAGTGAAAAACTAATATAATCTGTGATTTTAATTACAAACAATTATAAAAGCTTATATTTAACGTTTATATAAAATTTTTTCTCTGCTGAGCAATCTTAGGCGAATTTAGATTATGACATTCACGATATGTTTTACAATAACAAAATACATAGTACTGAATTCGCCTTTCCGCTTGCATTCACCTGTATAAAGTCGCCTTGTGTTAAGTTCAAGGCGAATTAATTATTAGGTGGATGCATCGGCGAATTCAGGCGAATTCGATTAATATGGCGGCACTTTTGCTGTCAAGTTTTGTTTACCTTTTTCGGCGCCATGTAAATTTTTTTACATGTTCGTTATCAACTACTTTTGACAGCTTAAGTGTGAATTCGCCTTTTAACACAAACAAAATACCTGTTGTTTTTTTTATTGTTGTATTGTTGCAGCGAAGCGGCTACCTTGTTTTTTGTATCATGGTTAAGTTCACCTAGTAATGAATTCGCCGTGGTAGGAACATATCGCTCCTTTATTGACACATAGTCATATCTCAAAAAATTAACTTTTCGAGTTAACCAAGGCGAATTCATTACCAGGTGAACTTAACAGCACAGGTGATTATTTTTTGCTTCTCGCGTTTCTTCCAATGAGACTGTCTAATTTTTTTCTTTTGCTTCTTTTGTTTACAAACTTTTTTTTCTTTTGTTTACAAACTTTTTCGCGCCATTTTAATCTGAAGGTTTTTTTTGCATGATTTAGTGCAATTTCAAGAAATTTGTGTGAATTTAAAAGGGAAAAATTAATATAATCTGTGATTTTAATTACAAACAATTATAAAAGCTTATATTTAACGTTTATATCATGATACAAAAAAACAAGGTAGCCGCTTCGCTACAACAATACAACAATAAAAAAAACAACAGGTATTTTGTTTGTGTAAAAAGGCGAATTCACACTTAAGCTGTCAAAAGTAGTTGATAACGAACATGTAAAAAAATTTAAATGGCGCCGAAAAAGGTAAACAAAACTTGACTGCGAAGGTGCCGCCATATTAACCGAATTCGCCTGAATTCGCCGATGCATCCACCTAATAATGAATTCGCCTTGGTTTATATAAAATGTTTTCTCTGCTGAGCAATCTTAGGCGAATTTAGATTATGACATTCACGATATGTTTTACAATAACAAAATACATAGTACTGAATTCGCCTTTCCGCTTGCACTCACCTGTATAAAGTCGCCTTGGAGTTAACAATGCAGAATTGTTAACAGTACTACCATTTATATTATGCCAAAAATATATTCAAATTTTAAAAATATATTTTAAACTGTTTCCTTTAGGAGATATTTCCTCAAAAAATTTGCTAAGACTTGTATGGATACTAAAAATTTTAAATGCATTTTTCTCGAAACGAGCTTTTTTGCGATATGACTATGTTGCAATAAAGGAGTGATATGTACATACAAATATATTGTAAGGGTGACCAAGAGCGAATACAAAACTTCTTAAAGGGGTGGAAATGCATAATTATAACTTGGACTTTGAAAAAGTTGTTCTTTTACTCCAATACGCATGTATGTATGTTGATACTTACTAAATGAAAATAAAAGCAAAATAGTACAGTAGTTTTAAGCAGCTTTTCAGTAAAAACGGTTGAATATACAGAACTTTGTATTGCTTCCTTTTTTTCAATTACTAACAAAACGTAAATACTGTATATGTATCCATAAATAAACATATATATACCTACATATGTATGTACTTATGTCTATGTCTATTTGTTATATTCAATATGTATATGCATACATGCAAATTCGTTTTCAGAAAGAGCTCAAAAGTGAATGTAAGCTTGGAATTTTTAATTGCATTCTAGCTTAATATTTTACTATGGTGATTTCTTCAAAATTAAGCCAAGTATTTACTTACGAATCATGGATGCATGCAGTGTCAGGAGCAGCCGTAAGTACGAATATAGGAATAAGAAGAATTAATATTCTTATCAGCTATATGCATATATCACATTTTTCAGGGTGGGTGCATAGCCATGTCAACATTTTACCCACTAGATACTGTTCGATCTAGACTGCAATGTAAGTACGAGCTATTAAAAGTAAATTAAATCTTTATGTTTCTTACTTATTTATAGTGGAGGACCCTGAGAGAAATGGGGAAGCACGCAGTACCTTAAAAGTGATGAAGGAGATTATATTAAGTGAAGGTTATCAATCGTTGTATCGTGGACTAGGTCCTGTCTTACAAAGCTTGTGCATTTCAAATTTCGTTTATTTTTATACATTCCATACTTTGAAGGCACTTAGCAGCACAAATGATAAAAGTCAACAAAGTGCATCAAAAGACTTATTTTTAGGTGCCATAGCTGGGATTATCAACGTATTTACGACCACACCATTTTGGGTAGTAAATACTAGATGTCGCATGCGTGATGTGTCTGGTACATGCGATGAAGAAAACAAATATTACAAAAGCCTTTTCACAGGCTTGCAATATGTAGCAAAAACAGAAGGCATTAAGGGTTTATGGTGTGGAACTATACCGTCACTCATCTTGGTTACAAATCCTTCCTTACAGTTTATGATGTATGAACTTTTAAAACGTCACATTGCGAGGTTTTCTGGTCATGAAGAAATTTCCAGTTTCGGTTATTTTGTAATAGGAGCAGCAGCTAAAGCCTTTGCTACAGTCTTAACTTACCCTATACAGTTAGTTCAAACTAAATTAAGACATCACTCAAAGAAAATCTACGATTCATCAACTTCCAAACAGAATAGTGGTGAAAAGGAAATGGGCGTAATACAAATGATTCTAAATATAATCAAATATCAAGGTTTTAAAGGGCTATTTCGTGGAATGGAAGCCAAAATTCTGCAAACGGTTTTGACAGCAGCCTTGATGTTTATGACTTATGAAAAAATTAACAAAACTGTTATTCTCCTTCTAAGGAAAACTCCCAAAACAGCTATTTAATAACAATATTTCGTGACTAATTTAATGAATTTTAGAACAAAATATTTGGTGCTTGCATCGCTTCTGCATTCCAGCAAAGTATATATGTAGGTTTAATATTTATTTTATATGTATATGTGAGGAAATATTTGTATATATACATATGTATAAGTTTAATAAAGGTTCAATTTGTGTTGGCATTTCAAAGAAGACATTTAAACTGTTGTGGGGTTATTGCAGTTCACTTCCGATTTCAACAACCACTAACAAATAAATGTAAATGTGCCAAATTGCACGATCTTAGTGGCCAATTTATTCTTGTATGAGAAATAATACTATTTTCGAAATTTTGTTTTAAAAGATCCATTCTTTCTCTTGCTGTGTGACAAGTGGCACCATCCTGTTGAAACCACATTTTCTCCCAATTTTGTACACCATATAGATTTACCTAAACCCAAAATTTACAAAAGCCCATCTGAACCACCATGGCTTCTCAGGAAAACATCCTTTGTGGGTACATTGCCGGGCTACCCCAAATCTACGACAACTGCATCAATATACAGACAAATTTTTCACAACACCTTTGACGATCTATCGAATCTTGGATGGAAAATTATATTCACCGACGGATCCGAAGCAAACGACATTGCTTCTTTTGCAGTTGTACACGACGACGGCAAGACAATTGCACATGGTCTGCTTCAAGAATACTGTTCCAACTTCACTGCAGAAGCGCTAGCTATATATACGGCAGCTCAATTTGCAACGCGTAAATCAAATTTGTTATAGCTACCGATAGCCTTTCGTCAATTTTAGCATTAAACAACTTTTTTTTGCTTAAATCAGTTTTGGTAATAAAATAAGGTTATATAAATATGGAAAATTTCCGATATGGTGCCTGAAACGACTTTTCCATTAACCTTTTTTTTTTTTGGTGAAAGGAATTTTCGTTAAAAAAAAGGTTACTAAAATTTGTTGATTTCTTCACTATAGAGAGAAAAAATGTACTCATTGTAAAATCTTTTTACTTTATCAAGCTGCAAAATGTCTGAAGGAATAAAAATTAGAAAGGAGTATCTCAAAAATTATTATCGTATCAGTTACATAATTTCGAAAAGTGCAAGCCTAAACTTCATCCCACTTACATTTTACAGGCTGTCATTTTGATTCTGTTGTTTTTCGCTCCACCTACCACATGCAAAATATATAAAGGAAAGAAGTTTGATTTGGTCAATAAAGCACAAAAGGAAGCTTGAATTTTTTCAATGCTTCATGCTAGTGGAGCTGATCAAAAAAGTTTACCTTACACCCTTCAGCTTGATTTTAGATTTAGACTTTGGTTTTGTTTAAGATATAAACAAATCTATCCCATTAACAACACAAACATGCCGTTTGAACTTTAATACTACTAACTGCGTTAATACAAAATTATTTCCATCTCGTTCACAGTCTAAAAGCAAGCTTTTATGACAAGTAACTCGAGTTCGAATCGAAGCATGGTGAACACAGAATAATTTAATGAAATGCAACGTACATAGTTTTGTGGTTCCTTTAATAAATTCACTTTATTGATCTATTTTGCGCACCAGATTTGTTTCAAATATTTTTATTTACCAAACAATTGAGTTTTTTATTCGCTATTTTAGCTTCTAACATTTATACCTTGTTTTCTATTACATTTCATAGGAAATACCCTAATCATCAGTAGACTTTGGCAAAAATTTCCAAGTGTACTGATGATTAGGGCAGTTCCCATGAAATGTCGACATATAGACAACTGGGAAACATAGAAAACAAGTTGTTTATAATTTTTTATTGGTATATTTTTGTTTCCATTAATCTAAACAATATTCACCGAAATATACAAGTCGTACTAAAACTGACAAGCAGATGAATAACTGGTTTGCTCTTTAAACCAAAATCTACTTCATTTCTTTTTCGTGCGATTCACACACTTCCGCCTTTCCTTTATTCTCACCAGAATTTTGTTCCAAGTTTTTACTGTCATTTTCGGACTTAGCTAATTCAACCAAATTGTATTTTTTATTTGCCATATATCCGTTTACGACTGTGAGACAACATAGTCCTTTAATAATTTCGATTATCAAGGACCTTTGAGGATGTTTCAAGTCCACCTTATTCTTAGGATTTTTAGCATGAATTAAATCTGCTACCTCAGTAATTAAACGCTCACGGTTCATGTCGTCATTGAATCTCTTATTAAATACTATAGAAAATGTTGTGTGTTCCTTAAGGAAGAATTTATCACAAAGTTTGCCAGCAGCATCTACAATATCTTTCTCGTTAGCTTTGCATACAATTTCTATAGGCAGTAAACGCAACAAGTGACGAGTTTTTTGTTGTTTTGTATTTGCTATGTCATTCACTATACTTTCGACAACTGCTTGAGGATTATCCAGAGTAGTTTTAATGAAAATGAAATTTGTAGCTTTAGTATCCACAACTTGAAAACGGCGTTTTATATTTGGTCTAGATTGTGTTGCATTAATTTGCATTTGCAGTTCATCGGATATATCATTTATTGCTTCTTCTGTGTCTTTTTCTTGCGGTTCATCATTTTCGCCTCTTTTGGCCAAGTTATTAACGTTTTCGGCTCCATACAATTCATCAGCATATTGATTAAGAATATTATAACACTCTCGAATGCAATCCTTTACATTGAAATGACACGTTGCCAAAAAACCTCTTTGACCAACCTCCAAATATTGCTTTCTTTTCGAATGAAAATATTTTTTCTTTGAATGAAATTTCTGTTTTTTAGCCGGTGGTTCATTCATTTTTTTGACTTGTGTTTACACGCCTCAAATTAGGTAGTTAGTAGTGCTAACTTGGTTAATAATAATGGCAGGAAGAGATATCAAACTTTGGTGAATGGCAAACTTTTTTACAGAGTTACAAAAAAAGTAACTTTTTTGGTTACTTTCAAAAAACGAGTTATTGATACCAAGTACATTTCCTGCACTAAAAACGTTTATTTAAAAAAAGGTTTCATATAAACGTGCACCATTCCAAAATGCTTTCCACATATTGAACGCAAATTAAAATCAAATTAAAAACTATTCCAACTAAAAATAAATTGAAATACCAATAAAAAATTATAAATAGCTTGTTTTCTATGTTTCCCAGGAAATTTTTGAAAGATATTCTCAAACATTCAACTTTATATCCCAACAATCCAAATAAATTGCTGAGAATTTAAAAAGAAAAATGCTCTAATAATATCCGTCAAAACACAAAAAACAAGCTTTTCTATTAATAAACGTCTCTAACATTTCTTTACACCTTTCAAACAAATGAACAACCGTTGGTTGCTACGATTTGCTTTTTGAAAGTATCGAAAAGCAGAGAGCAAAAATTCAAATAATTAAGTTTTTTATTCGCTATTTAAGCTTCTAACATTTATACCAATAAAAAATTATAAATAGCTTGTTTTCTATGTTTCCCAGCTATCTATATGTCTACATTTCATAGGAACTACCCTAATCATCAGTAGACTTTGGAAATTTTTGAAAGATATTCTCAAACATTCAACTTTATATCCCAACAATCCAAATAAATTGCTGAGAATTTAAAAAGAAAAATGCTCTAATAATATCCGTCAAAACACAAAAAAAAGCTTTTCTATTTATAAACGTCTCTAACATTTCTTTACACCTTTCAAACAAATGAACAACCGTTGGTTGCTACGAATTGCTTTTTGAAAGTATCGAAAAGCAGAGAACAAAAATTCAAACAATTAAGTTTTTTATTCGCTATTTAAGCTTCTAACATTTATACCAATAAAAAATTATAAATAGCTTGTTTTCTATGTTTCCCAGCTATCTATATGTCGACATTTCATAGGAACTACTTTAATCATCAGTAGACTTTGGAAATTTTTGAAAGATATTCTCAAACATTCAACTTTATATCCCAACAATCCAAATAAATTGCTGAGAACTTAAAAAGAAAAATGCTCTAATAATATCCGTCAAAACACAAGAAATATATTTTTGAAAATTTTATTATGAAATAAAGATCTTCCAATATCGACCAAAGCCAGAAGTGAAAACTGGTGGGCCAGAATTTTCCATTGGTGCATTATTGCACTGCATAAGTCTTTTGGTAACACAAGAAGCTTGAAAAAATTTTTTTTGGAAACAAATTTTTTTAAATTTTATGGGAAGTACTTTTTTTAGTTAATTTAATTCAGTTTATTAAAGTTAAAATACAAGAAAAAAAAGTATAAAAAATATTTAATAAAATACAAAACACTAGTCTAAATCCGCTTCGCACGTCTGCACTCGTTCACGTCTTAACACACTTTCCTCTCTCTGCTCACTCGCTCTTCTGTTCAATCCTACATTTCGGCCATTCTGATCTGGATTCGCCTCGAATTCGTCTTCATCTAGACTGGCATACCATGGCTTCATGTACTCCGCACAAGTTGTTGTATTTTTCGGACCCTGAGATAATCCCACCTTGGTAGCATCATATGTGTCATGCTTCTTGACCTTTGAAACTTCATATGGACCCAAGTACTTAGCTTTCAGTTTGAGTCCTGGCCCAAATTGAGTACGTTTAATAGCAATAAGATCTCCTTTCACGTATTTGTTGGGTAGCTTACGTCGTGCGTTATAATTTTTGCAATTTTCAGCTTGAACTTTTGCTATTTGTTGCTTTGCTTCTTGGCGCAGCTCGTCACGGTCGTTGTTGAATATCTGGATAAATTCTTCGCTAATGAGTTTTGATACTTCCTCCTGTTGCCCGGTACGCATCTTTACACCAATAATCAACTCGAATGGGGTGGTATTCATACTTCTCGAATGTGTTGAATTTATGACTTTTGAACATTGCTGACATATCGATACCATTTCGTCGGATCATCAGATGAAAGTTTTGACAAAACTGATACTATGACGGCATTTAGGCGTTCGATTTGTCCGTTCGCTCTGGGCAGACCAGTCGTTATTAGAGAGTGTCGGATACCTTCGTCTTCACAATATTTTCGGAAATCATCAGAAGTAAAAGCAGAACCTCTGTCTGAGACAATATAAGCTGGGTTACCGAATATTAAACTCTGATTCGTGAGGCGTGCTATGACTTCGTTTACTGCTGTAGTGCGGGTTGGATAAAGCCAACAGAACTTCGTGAATCCATCGATAACGGCAAAAATGTGTTTATACCTTTTACTTGTTGACTCTAGTGGACCAAGATGATCAATATGATACGTCTTGCTTTCCGCGTTTCCTGTTGCTGAGTAGACATTGTACACAGTTCGCAATATGAAATTCAATTTTTTCTTAGGAGAGTTTAGGAATGAAATATTCACGTTGAATGATATCTTTTACTTTTCTTATTGCGAAGTGACCTTTCTCATGGGCGTTTTTTATTATTTCGCGTTGCATGCCCTTAGGGACTACCAATACTTCGGTATCGTTCACCATTCTGTATAACAATTCGCCCCTTAGAAAATAGTTACCATAGGGTTCTTTGTTTTGGAGTTTTTCTTTGATAGCAGTTATACTTTCATCCTTCTCTTGAGCTCTTTTAAGTCTTTTTAAAATATTGTCTTCACTAATTGTCATAATTGGGCATCGACTGAGAGAGTCGAAATGTCGCATTTTTGTTCCTGCTCGGTGCTCAACTTCATAATCGAACTCTTGTAACAGTAAAACCCAACGTGCTACTCTTGTACATAAATCTTTTTTGTCCATTGTTTTAGTAAAAGCGCTACAATCTGAAACTATTTTGAAGTGCAGACCCAATAAATATACACGGAACTTTTTTAAAGCTTCGACGACAGCTAGAATTTCTAGCTCATAGCTTGAATACTTCTTTTCTGCATCATTCGTCTTTTTACTCATGTAGTAAACTGGGTGAAATTTGTCGTCTTCGGGTGACTTCTGGAGTAATATAGCCCCATAGCCATCACAGGATGCATCCGTATGCACTTCGGTCTCGTATCGTTGATTAAAAATGTTAAGTACAGGCTTGTCACTTAGAATCTTTTTTAGCGCATTGAAAGCAATCATTTGAGGTTCGTTCATTTTGAATTTGGCATTAGATTTGGTTAAATCACTAAGTGGCTTCGCAAGCATCGAAAATTGTAGGATGAACTTGCAGAAATATCCCGCAAGTCCCAAAAAACTTTGTAATTGTCGTAAGTTTTCAGGTACAGGGAATTTTATAACGGCTTCAACTTTTAATGAGGATGGAAACACCTTCTCATTCTCGATGATATGTCCAAGGAAATCTATTCGTTTCTTTAAGAAAGCACATTTTTTGATATTAAGCTCCAGGCCGTATTCCTTACAAACATTTATAACTTCCTTTAAATTATTGATGGCATCTTCTTCATCTTTGCTGGGTATTATAATATCATCCACGTACGGAAGCGCAATACCACGTCTAGTTAAGTCGCGAAAAATAGTATTAATATATCTTTGAAAAACGGCTGGCGAGTTCAACAGTCCAAACGGAACTCTACAAAATTGGTATTGACCACTATGCGTCACAAATGAAGTATATTTACGGCTTGATGGTGATACGTTGACATGAAAGAACCCGTTTCTCAAGTCTATTGTGCTGAAAATCTTCGCACCCTGGAGTCTATCTAGCTGGTCTTCTATAAGTGGTAGTGGATAACGGTCTTTTAATATAATTTTATTTAACCGCCTGTAGTCGACACATAATCTTAATGACCCATCTCGTTTTTTCACCATAACTACCGGACTACTAAACTCAGAGTCTGAATGCTCGACAATTCCGTCGTTTAACCATTTTTCTATTTGTTCTTCAACAACTTTACGTTCAGTCAAGGGTAGTCGGCGTGGTCTTGAATAAATTGGCGTTTCGTCTTGCAAAAGGATGCTCATTTCAACTTTTGTTGACTTTTTGTTTCAAATATTTTTATTTACCAAACAATTGAGTTTTTTATTCGCTATTTTAGCTTCTAACATTTATACCAATAAAAAATTGTAATTAGCTTGTTTTCTATTACATTTCATAGGAAATACCCTAATCATCAGTAGACTTTGGCAAAAATTTCCAAGTGTACTGATGATTAGGGCAGTTCCCATGAAATGTCGACATATAGACAACTGGGAAACATAGAAAACAAGTTGTTTATAATTTTTTATTGGTATATTTTTATTTCCATTAATCTAAACAATATTCACCGAAATATACAAGTCGTACTAAAACTGACAAGCAGATGAGTAACTGGTTTGCTCTTTAAACCAAAATCTACTTCATTTCTTTTTCGTGCGATTCACACACTTCCGCCTTTCCTTTATTCTCACCAGAATTTTGTTCCAAGTTTTTACTGTCATTTTCGGACATAGCTAATTCAACCAAATTGTATTTTTTATTTGCCATATATCCGTTTACGACTGTGAGACAACATAGTCCTTTAATAATTTCGATTATCAAAGACCTTTGAGGATGTTTCAAGTCCACCTTATTCTTAGGATTTTTAGCATGAATTAAATCTGCTACCTCAGTAATTAAACGCTCACGGTTCATGTCGTCATTGAATCTCTTATTAAATACTATAGAAAATGTTGTGTGTTCCTTAAGGAAGAATTTATCACAAAGTTCGCCAGCAGCATCTACAATATCTTTCTCGTTAGCTTTGCATACAATTTCTATAGGCAGTAAACGCAACAAGTGACGAGTTTTTTGTTGTTTTGTATTTTGTATTCACTATACTTTCGACAACTGCTTGAGGATTATCCAGAGTAGTTTTAATGAAAATGAAATTTGTAGCTTTAGTATCCACAACTTGAAAACGGCGTTTTATATTTGGTCTAGATTGTGTTGCATTAATTTGCATTTGCAGTTCATCGGATATATCATTTATTGCTTCTTCTGTGTCTTTTTCTTGCGGTTCATCATTTTCGCCTCTTTTGGCCAAGTTATTAACGTTTTCGGCTCCATACAATTCATCAGCATATTGATTAAGAATATTATAACACTCTCGAATGCAATCCTTTACATTGAAATGACACGTTGCCAAAAAACCTCTTTGACCAACCTCCAAATATTGCTTTCTTTTCGAATGAAAATATTTTTTCTTTGAATGAAATTTCTGTTTTTTAGCCGGTGGTTCATTCATTTTTTTGACTTGTGTTTACACGCCTCAAATTAGGTAGTTAGTAGTGCTAACTTGGTTAATAATAATGGCAGGAAGAGATATCAAACTTTGGTGAATGGCAAACTTTTTTACAGAGTTACAAAAAAAGTAACTTTTTTGGTTACTTTCAAAAAACGAGTTATTGATACCAAGTACATTTCCTGCACTAAAAACGTTTATTTAAAAAAAGGTTTCATATAAACGTGCACCATTCCAAAATGCTTTCCACATATTGAACGCAAATTAAAATCAAATTAAAAACTATTCCAACTAAAAATAAATTGAAATACCAATAAAAAATTATAAATAGCTTGTTTTCTATGTTTCCCAGGAAATTTTTGAAAGATATTCTCAAACATTCAACTTTATATCCCAACAATCCAAATAAATTGCTGAGAATTTAAAAAGAAAAATGCTCTAATAATATCCGTCAAAACACAAAAAACAAGCTTTTCTATTAATAAACGTCTCTAACATTTCTTTACACCTTTCAAACAAATGAACAACCGTTGGTTGCTACGATTTGCTTTTTGAAAGTATCGAAAAGCAGAGAGCAAAAATTCAAATAATTAAGTTTTTTATTCGCTATTTAAGCTTCTAACATTTATACCAATAAAAAATTATAAATAGCTTGTTTTCTATGTTTCCCAGCTATCTATATGTCTACATTTCATAGGAACTACCCTAATCATCAGTAGACTTTGGAAATTTTTGAAAGATATTCTCAAACATTCAACTTTATATCCCAACAATCCAAATAAATTGCTGAGAATTTAAAAAGAAAAATGCTCTAATAATATCCGTCAAAACACAAAAAAAAGCTTTTCTATTTATAAACGTCTCTAACATTTCTTTACACCTTTCAAACAAATGAACAACCGTTGGTTGCTACGAATTGCTTTTTGAAAGTATCGAAAAGCAGAGAACAAAAATTCAAACAATTAAGTTTTTTATTCGCTATTTAAGCTTCTAACATTTATACCAATAAAAAATTATAAATAGCTTGTTTTCTATGTTTCCCAGCTATCTATATGTCGACATTTCATAGGAACTACTTTAATCATCAGTAGACTTTGGAAATTTTTGAAAGATATTCTCAAACATTCAACTTTATATCCCAACAATCCAAATAAATTGCTGAGAACTTAAAAAGAAAAATGCTCTAATAATATCCGTCAAAACACAAGAAATATATTTTTGAAAATTTTATTATGAAATAAAGATCTTCCAATATCGACCAAAGCCAGAAGTGAAAACTGGTGGGCCAGAATTTTCCATTGGTGCATTATTGCACTGCATAAGTCTTTTGGTAACACAAGAAGCTTGAAAAAATTTTTTTTGGAAACAAATTTTTTTAAATTTTATGGGAAGTACTTTTTTTAGTTAATTTAATTCAGTTTATTAAAGTTAAAATACAAGAAAAAAAAGTATAAAAAATATTTAATAAAATACAAAACACTAGTCTAAATCCGCTTCGCACGTCTGCACTCGTTCACGTCTTAACACACTTTCCTCTCTCTGCTCACTCGCTCTTCTGTTCAATCCTACATTTCGGCCATTCTGATCTGGATTCGCCTCGAATTCGTCTTCATCTAGACTGGCATACCATGGCTTCATGTACTCCGCACAAGTTGTTGTATTTTTCGGACCCTGAGATAATCCCACCTTGGTAGCATCATATGTGTCATGCTTCTTGACCTTTGAAACTTCATATGGACCCAAGTACTTAGCTTTCAGTTTGAGTCCTGGCCCAAATTGAGTACGTTTAATAGCAATAAGATCTCCTTTCACGTATTTGTTGGGTAGCTTACGTCGTGCGTTATAATTTTTGCAATTTTCAGCTTGAACTTTTGCTATTTGTTGCTTTGCTTCTTGGCGCAGCTCGTCACGGTCGTTGTTGAATATCTGGATAAATTCTTCGCTAATGAGTTTTGATACTTCCTCCTGTTGCCCGGTACGCATCTTTACACCAATAATCAACTCGAATGGGGTGGTATTCATACTTCTCGAATGTGTTGAATTTATGACTTTTGAACATTGCTGACATATCGATACCATTTCGTCGGATCATCAGATGAAAGTTTTGACAAAACTGATACTATGACGGCATTTAGGCGTTCGATTTGTCCGTTCGCTCTGGGCAGACCAGTCGTTATTAGAGAGTGTCGGATACCTTCGTCTTCACAATATTTTCGGAAATCATCAGAAGTAAAAGCAGAACCTCTGTCTGAGACAATATAAGCTGGGTTACCGAATATTAAACTCTGATTCGTGAGGCGTGCTATGACTTCGTTTACTGCTGTAGTGCGGGTTGGATAAAGCCAACAGAACTTCGTGAATCCATCGATAACGGCAAAAATGTGTTTATACCTTTTACTTGTTGACTCTAGTGGACCAAGATGATCAATATGATACGTCTTGCTTTCCGCGTTTCCTGTTGCTGAGTAGACATTGTACACAGTTCGCAATATGAAATTCAATTTTTTCTTAGGAGAGTTTAGGAATGAAATATTCACGTTGAATGATATCTTTTACTTTTCTTATTGCGAAGTGACCTTTCTCATGGGCGTTTTTTATTATTTCGCGTTGCATGCCCTTAGGGACTACCAATACTTCGGTATCGTTCACCATTCTGTATAACAATTCGCCCCTTAGAAAATAGTTACCATAGGGTTCTTTGTTTTGGAGTTTTTCTTTGATAGCAGTTATACTTTCATCCTTCTCTTGAGCTCTTTTAAGTCTTTTTAAAATATTGTCTTCACTAATTGTCATAATTGGGCATCGACTGAGAGAGTCGAAATGTCGCATTTTTGTTCCTGCTCGGTGCTCAACTTCATAATCGAACTCTTGTAACAGTAAAACCCAACGTGCTACTCTTGTACATAAATCTTTTTTGTCCATTGTTTTAGTAAAAGCGCTACAATCTGAAACTATTTTGAAGTGCAGACCCAATAAATATACACGGAACTTTTTTAAAGCTTCGACGACAGCTAGAATTTCTAGCTCATAGCTTGAATACTTCTTTTCTGCATCATTCGTCTTTTTACTCATGTAGTAAACTGGGTGAAATTTGTCGTCTTCGGGTGACTTCTGGAGTAATATAGCCCCATAGCCATCACAGGATGCATCCGTATGCACTTCGGTCTCGTATCGTTGATTAAAAATGTTAAGTACAGGCTTGTCACTTAGAATCTTTTTTAGCGCATTGAAAGCAATCATTTGAGGTTCGTTCATTTTGAATTTGGCATTAGATTTGGTTAAATCACTAAGTGGCTTCGCAAGCATCGAAAATTGTAGGATGAACTTGCAGAAATATCCCGCAAGTCCCAAAAAACTTTGTAATTGTCGTAAGTTTTCAGGTACAGGGAATTTTATAACGGCTTCAACTTTTAATGAGGATGGAAACACCTTCTCATTCTCGATGATATGTCCAAGGAAATCTATTCGTTTCTTTAAGAAAGCACATTTTTTGATATTAAGCTCCAGGCCGTATTCCTTACAAACATTTATAACTTCCTTTAAATTATTGATGGCATCTTCTTCATCTTTGCTGGGTATTATAATATCATCCACGTACGGAAGCGCAATACCACGTCTAGTTAAGTCGCGAAAAATAGTATTAATATATCTTTGAAAAACGGCTGGCGAGTTCGACAGTCCAAACGGAACTCTACAAAATTGGTATTGACCACTATGCGTCACAAATGAAGTATATTTACGGCTTGATGGTGATACGTTGACATGAAAGAACCCGTTTCTCAAGTCTATTGTGCTGAAAATCTTCGCACCCTGGAGTCTATCTAGCTGGTCTTCTATAAGTGGTAGTGGATAACGGTCTTTTAATATAATTTTATTTAACCGCCTGTAGTCGACACATAATCTTAATGACCCATCTCGTTTTTTCACCATAACTACCGGACTACTAAACTCAGAGTCTGAATGCTCGACAATTCCGTCGTTTAACCATTTTTCTATTTGTTCTTCAACAACTTTACGTTCAGTCAAGGGTAGTCGGCGTGGTCTTGAATAAATTGGCGTTTCGTCTTGCAAAAGGATGCTCATTTCAACTTTTGTTGACTTTTTGTTTCAAATATTTTTATTTACCAAACAATTGAGTTTTTTATTCGCTATTTTAGCTTCTAACATTTATACCAATAAAAAATTGTAATTAGCTTGTTTTCTATTACATTTCATAGGAAATACCCTAATCATCAGTAGACTTTGGCAAAAATTTCCAAGTGTACTGATGATTAGGGCAGTTCCCATGAAATGTCGACATATAGACAACTGGGAAACATAGAAAACAAGTTGTTTATAATTTTTTATTGGTATATTTTTATTTCCATTAATCTAAACAATATTCACCGAAATATACAAGTCGTACTAAAACTGACAAGCAGATGAGTAACTGGTTTGCTCTTTAAACCAAAATCTACTTCATTTCTTTTTCGTGCGATTCACACACTTCCGCCTTTCCTTTATTCTCACCAGAATTTTGTTCCAAGTTTTTACTGTCATTTTCGGACATAGCTAATTCAACCAAATTGTATTTTTTATTTGCCATATATCCGTTTACGACTGTGAGACAACATAGTCCTTTAATAATTTCGATTATCAAAGACCTTTGAGGATGTTTCAAGTCCACCTTATTCTTAGGATTTTTAGCATGAATTAAATCTGCTACCTCAGTAATTAAACGCTCACGGTTCATGTCGTCATTGAATCTCTTATTAAATACTATAGAAAATGTTGTGTGTTCCTTAAGGAAGAATTTATCACAAAGTTCGCCAGCAGCATCTACAATATCTTTCTCGTTAGCTTTGCATACAATTTCTATAGGCAGTAAACGCAACAAGTGACGAGTTTTTTGTTGTTTTGTATTTTGTATTCACTATACTTTCGACAACTGCTTGAGGATTATCCAGAGTAGTTTTAATGAAAATGAAATTTGTAGCTTTAGTATCCACAACTTGAAAACGGCGTTTTATATTTGGTCTAGATTGTGTTGCATTAATTTGCATTTGCAGTTCATCGGATATATCATTTATTGCTTCTTCTGTGTCTTTTTCTTGCGGTTCATCATTTTCGCCTCTTTTGGCCAAGTTATTAACGTTTTCGGCTCCATACAATTCATCAGCATATTGATTAAGAATATTATAACACTCTCGAATGCAATCCTTTACATTGAAATGACACGTTGCCAAAAAACCTCTTTGACCAACCTCCAAATATTGCTTTCTTTTCGAATGAAAATATTTTTTCTTTGAATGAAATTTCTGTTTTTTAGCCGGTGGTTCATTCATTTTTTTGACTTGTGTTTACACGCCTCAAATTAGGTAGTTAGTAGTGCTAACTTGGTTAATAATAATGGCAGGAAGAGATATCAAACTTTGGTGAATGGCAAACTTTTTTACAGAGTTACAAAAAAAGTAACTTTTTTGGTTACTTTCAAAAAACGAGTTATTGATACCAAGTACATTTCCTGCACTAAAAACGTTTATTTAAAAAAAGGTTTCATATAAACGTGCACCATTCCAAAATGCTTTCCACATATTGAACGCAAATTAAAATCAAATTAAAAACTATTCCAACTAAAAATAAATTGAAATACCAATAAAAAATTATAAATAGCTTGTTTTCTATGTTTCCCAGGAAATTTTTGAAAGATATTCTCAAACATTCAACTTTATATCCCAACAATCCAAATAAATTGCTGAGAATTTAAAAAGAAAAATGCTCTAATAATATCCGTCAAAACACAAAAAACAAGCTTTTCTATTAATAAACGTCTCTAACATTTCTTTACACCTTTCAAACAAATGAACAACCGTTGGTTGCTACGATTTGCTTTTTGAAAGTATCGAAAAGCAGAGAGCAAAAATTCAAATAATTAAGTTTTTTATTCGCTATTTAAGCTTCTAACATTTATACCAATAAAAAATTATAAATAGCTTGTTTTCTATGTTTCCCAGCTATCTATATGTCTACATTTCATAGGAACTACCCTAATCATCAGTAGACTTTGGAAATTTTTGAAAGATATTCTCAAACATTCAACTTTATATCCCAACAATCCAAATAAATTGCTGAGAATTTAAAAAGAAAAATGCTCTAATAATATCCGTCAAAACACAAAAAAAAGCTTTTCTATTTATAAACGTCTCTAACATTTCTTTACACCTTTCAAACAAATGAACAACCGTTGGTTGCTACGAATTGCTTTTTGAAAGTATCGAAAAGCAGAGAACAAAAATTCAAACAATTAAGTTTTTTATTCGCTATTTAAGCTTCTAACATTTATACCAATAAAAAATTATAAATAGCTTGTTTTCTATGTTTCCCAGCTATCTATATGTCTACATTTCATAGGAACTACCCTAATCATCAGTAGACTTTGGAAATTTTTGAAAGATATTCTCAAACATTCAACTTTATATCCCAACAATCCAAATAAATTGCTGAGAATTTAAAAAGAAAAATGCTCTAATAATATCCGTCAAAACACAAAAAAAAAGCTTTTCTATTTATAAACGTCTCTAACATTTCTTTACACCTTTCAAACAAATGAACAACCGTTGGTTGCTACGAATTGCTTTTTGAAAGTATCGAAAAGCAGAGAACAAAAATTCAAACAATTAAGTTTTTTATTCGCTATTTAAGCTTCTAACATTTATACCAATAAAAAATTATAAATAGCTTGTTTTCTATGTTTCCCAGCTATCTATATGTCGACATTTCATAGGAACTACTTTAATCATCAGTAGACTTTGGAAATTTTTGAAAGATATTCTCAAACATTCAACTTTATATCCCAACAATCCAAATAAATTGCTGAGAACTTAAAAAGAAAAATGCGGATGGAAACACCTTCTCATTCTCGATGATATGTCCAAGGAAATCTATTCGTTTCTTTAAGAAAGCACATTTTTTGATATTAAGCTCCAGGCCGTATTCCTTACAAACATTTATAACTTCCTTTAAATTATTGATGGCATCTTCTTCATCTTTGCTGGGTATTATAATATCATCCACGTACGGAAGCGCAATACCACGTCTAGTTATGTAAGTCGCGAAAAATAGTATTAATATACATATCTTTGAAAAACGGCTGGCGAGTTCGACAGTCCAAACGGAACTCTACAAAATTGGTATTGACCACTATGCGTCACAAATGAAGTATATTTACGGCTTGATGGTGATACGTTGACATGAAAGAACCCGTTTCTCAAGTCTATTGTGCTGAAAATCTTCGCACCCTGGAGTCTATCTAGCTGGTCTTCTATAAGTGGTAGTGGATAACGGTCTTTTAATATAATTTTATTTAACCGCCTGTAGTCGACACATAATCTTAATGACCCATCTCGTTTTTTCACCATAACTACCGGACTACTAAACTCAGAGTCTGAATGCTCGACAATTCCGTCGTTTAACCATTTTTCTATTTGATCTTCAACAACTTTACGTTCAGTCAAGGGTAGTCGGCGTGGTCTTGAATAAATTGGCGTTTCGTCTTGCAAAAGGATGCTCATTTCAACTTTTGTTGACTTAGTCTTTTCTGGAACATAATTCTTTATTAAATTTATAACTTGCTGCTTAGCGTCAAGTGTTGCAGTCCCCTATATCAATAAAATCGGATTCATCTACGGTATTAATGGACATCATATTACGTATCTCTTCGTCTTTAATCTTAGAAATCTTGGAAAACTTCAGCTCGTTTGGTGTTATCGTAGCGCAAGCATGTGTGCAGAACTCTTTACCAAGAACAATATATACATCTAATGAACCGTTTTGCACAACATGAAAATTCAAAGTATATAATTCGTCGTCTATTTCAACATCATGCGTAAAATTACCGTAATGTCTAATTTTGTTGTCACTGGCGTTTTTTCCAAAGCCAATCAAATAAAAGTCGGACTTCTGAAGCTTAGGTTTATTCAGTGAATTGAAAACTTTTTCACTTACCACATTATATTTGCTACCTGTGTCAAATAACGCTAAAAATTGATGCTCGGCAAATTTAATAGTTTTCTTCATTATATCATGGATCGCTAGATGACATAAATTAGGTTTCTCTTGTTTCTGGGGACATTGTTTGGAAATGTGTCCAAATTTGTTGCAACTAAAACATTTGGTACGCTTCTCCTTGTTGTTGCAATTTCTTGAAGTATGCCCTTTTTCACCACAATTAAAACATAGTGCCTTCTTGTTTGGCATGTGCGTCTTTGTTGGCTGCATTGTTTTAAAATCATTTTTAGGCTTACTCCTTTCCTGCATAACCTGATAGCATTTAAATTTTTCTTTATAATCTCTTAAATTTGTAGCTCCATATAGAATAGATTTATTAACTGTTAGATCACGTATGCCATCAATGACATACTGCATTAATGCGTCATCTTCTACATATCCACGTGAGGCAAGCTCCTTCATCTTCAAAAAATATTATTTTCTTCTTCTTTTTCTTTATAATCTCTTAAATTTGTAGCTCCATATAGAATAGATTTATTAACTGTTAGATCACGTATGCCATCAATGACATACTGCATTAATGCGTCATCTTCTACATATCCACGTGAGGCAAGCTCCTTCATCTTCAAAAAATATTCTTGGTAACTTTCATCTGTATGCATTTTTCTTTCCACTAGCATTTTGTGCAACTGTGCACTATTTGCTGCTGCTCTAAACTCATCTATTAAAGCTGTCTTCAATTTAGACCATGAATTTATATCTCGTTCGCCAGCAATGAATAATTTGGCTAGACCCTTCAATGACCTTTCAGCAAAAATATATTTTTGAAAATCGTCCCAGCACATTATTACAGAAGTTTCCTCAAACTCCTCCACCCATACGTCTACTGGAAGACTACCTTCACCATCAAAAGTTTTAACTGACTCTTCGATATCATGGAAATTCAAAGAAAATCTGGGTGTTTGTCTATTAAATTGCTGCACTGAATATGAATAGTTTTGTTTAGTATTTATGTCTTCTTTTTTCTTCACGTCGTTTCTGTTGCTATTACCGTGCGTCATAAATACATTTTTGGATACTGTAGGTGCGTCGTCCACTGCACTAGCATAGCTATTTGCTCTTACCATAGTCGCGTTCGCCTGATCGTCATTATTTTCGAAATCATCATCATCGTCGTTATTATCATTTTCGTCGTCGTCTTCTAAATTTTTTAACATCATACCCTTGCGTAGGTTCATAAAAATATGGAAAAATACATCTTTTACTTCGTACGTTATGCCCAACACGTTGCAAATAGAAATTAAATCACCAGCACTTAAAGATTCAGCAACATACTCAACTTTGTTTCTAAACTGTTCACTCGTTTCATCATAATCAAAACCATCAAATGTACGCAATCGTTTTCTGTCGTTACGATCCCCTTCCTCTTCATAAATAAGTTTATGCATGGCAACCACAACCGATTTCCTAACAGAGCCCAAGCTGTTTCTTACAGCTGCAAAATCACCAAGCGAAGGCATACTTATTTTATTCTTATATGTCTATGTATATATGTGTTTGTTTTTTCTTATTTCTCCTATTTTCTTCTATATAAAAAGCAAAGCCACTCGAACGTATTGTTTTTTTTTCTTTCTTTCTTTCTTTATATAAAAATCAAATTTACCCGCGCATGCTCAATATCATCGTCTCTTTCGTTTTTGTTCCTATGTATTAATACTCGTACACATTTATGTTTGTGTTCATAAAAGCTCAACTCTTTGTTGTATATATGCATACACACACGTCGTTATTGTTTGTTTCACCGCGTCATCAAGTGTTACAAAGCTTTCGTCGTTTTTTTTTTCTTTTTCTATTAATACACAAGCTCACCGTCGTCGTTAATGTTTTTATGTATGCCTCTTTACTTCAACACATACATGCAGATTTTCGTCATTAGGCACGTACATATGCGCGTTTAATGGTGGATTTTTCCAATTTTTTGCTTTTAAATTCTGTGCGAGCCCCCAAATATGGGAAGTACTTTTTTTAGTTAATTTAATTCAGTTTATTAAAGCTAAAATACAAGAAAAAAAAAGTATAAAAAATATTTAATAAAATACAAAACACTAGTCTAAATCCGCTTCGCACGTCTGCACTCGTTCACGTCTTAACACACTCTCCTCTCTCTGCTCACTCGCTCTTCTGTTCAATCCTACAATTTTGATAAGAAAAAAGTTTGCTGGATTAATATCTCCCAATATAAGATATTTTTTATCTGAAATTAAGATTTTTTTAAAGAATTTTCCACAAAAATTTCTGGCACCACTGAGAAAGCGTAAATCCGTGTATTTTGTTACAAAAAATATAATAAAACACTTCATAAAAATAATTATATTCTCTTGCCAAAAAACACGGCGTTTTTATTTGTTTATTTTTACATATTATGTACGAAATATGCAACTCTGTAAAAAAGTTTGCTAACCTAGTGTCTACAACTGCGATTAACTCTGAGATAATATCTGACAAAACGTCGGCAGAATGAGAGAACGAATTTCTTTATGTCCATTTTAATATCTAACAAGTAAGAGTGGTATATTCGGCTGAGCCGAATCTAAAATACCCTTCACGATAGTCATGTATAGTATATATTACAAATTTGAACTGAATATGCTGTTTTAATTTATAATAATGATAGTTCATGAAAGTCTTTGATATGAACTAATAATTTCCATAGTATGGTAATAGGAAACATTAACGTTATGAAATGATTATTTCAATATTAAATAATATTAATTAAAAGTAACTCAATATTGATCATTAAAAAAAATGAAACTGATTTCTTATAAAACAATATTGATAGTTATTTTAATTTTCCATATTTATATACTCTCATCTTATTACCAAAACGACTTTTAAGCAAAAAAAGTTGTTTAAGTTCGCTTACGTGACATTTTCATGAATAGCCCGGTTTAGGTAAAAAAAATTTCATGAAAACCCCGGTTTAGGCTATATCTCGGGTATATATGGACAGATTTTGGAAATTATCATTTTCCATATTTATATAACCTCATCTTATTACCAGAACTGCTTTTATGCAAAAAAAGTTGTGTAAGTTCGGTTACGTGACATTTTCATGAAAAGCCCGGTTTAGGCTATATCTCGGGTATATATGGACCGATATCGGAAATTTTCATTTTCCTTATTTATATAACCTCATCTTATTACCAGAACTGTTTTTAAACAAAAAAAGTTGTTTAAGTTCGCTTACGCGACATTTTCATGAAAAGCCCGGTTTAGGCTATATCTCGGGTATATATGGACCGATATCGGAAATTTTCATTTTCCTTATTTATATAACCTCATCTTATTACCAGAACTGTTTTTAAACAAAAAAAGTTGTTTAAGTTCGCTTACGCGACATTTTCATGAAAAACCCGGTTTAGGCTATATCTCGGGTATATATGGACCGATATCGGAAATTTTCATTTTCCTTATTTATATAACCTCATCTTATTACCAGAACTGTTTTTAAACAAAAAAAGTTGTTTAAGTTCGCTTACGCGACATTTTTATGAAAAACCCGATTTGGGCTATATCTCGGGTATATATGGACCGATATCTGAAAAATTGTTTTTTTGCCTTTTAGTCACCATGTTTAATGAGTGTGTGAAGTTTGAAGCAAAACCAACAATTTTTTTTTTCAAAAATTTCCATAGAAAATTGCAAAAATTCAATTGCTTTTTTCGGAATTTTTAATATATCTCAGCTATACGTGAACCGATATTACATGTGCAAACACATGGCAATATGAAGGAATAGAATGGTGAAAGAAAAAAGTTTCTATGTCTAATGGTTTTCTCAGAAACGGTATTTCAACGACCGACAGACGGACATCGCTTAATCGACTTTTCCATTAATTCTGAATCAGAATATATATACTTTATAGGGTCGCAAAAAAAAAAAACTGTAGAAATTACAAACGGAATCACAAACTTATATATACCCTTAACATTTTTGTGAAGGGTATAACAAGGAGTACACGTATTTTTGTTAATCTTATAAGCATAAATCAATGAAAGCCGAGAAGAAAACACGTCTTTGCGATGAAAGAAATCTTATATGAATTTTGTAAATGCACACAATTTGTACGAAAGTATTTATATTATGTATTGTATCTTGAACGCCAGATATTGAGCCGCCGATGAATTCTAGTAGTCGGTGCCGCCAAAAATTTGTCGGTTAATTCGGCTTAAAAGAAGTTTTATTTTATTTTTTTGGGTTTAAAGTGTTAAAAAAAATGATATAAACTAATTTTCATCAAATGAATACACGTTGACACTAGTTACATCACACTTTTGCATGAAATAAAACAATTTTACACATTGCATATTTTGTTGCAACTAGTTGTATGAAACTGTAATTGACAAGTGATAGAAAAATGTTTAAACTAGACCGTATTTCTCTAATACAGTTCGTTTTGCAAATATTTACTACGCATTTTTTGGCGAATTAATTATTAGGTGGATGAATCGGCGAATTTAGGTGAATTCGATTAATATGGCGGCACTTCCCCTGTCAAGTTTTGTTTACCTTTTTCGGTGCCATTTAAATTTCTGTACATGTTCGTTATCAACTACTTTTGACAGCGTAAGTGTGAATTCGCCTTTTTACACAAACAAAATACCTGTTGTTTTTTTATTGTTGTAGCGAAGCGGCTACCTTATTTTTTGTATCATGGTCACAACTTTCTATCAAGTTATTAAGGGCAATATGAAGAAAATGACCGAAAGTTTCGTGTACATGTGATGTTTCTTCTACCACATTCTTAAAAATATTATATACGTATAACATTTTTGTGAATGTGTTGGAAAATAACATTTAAGTGTTTTAGTTTCCGTCAATGCGAATTCATTATTAGGTGGATGCATCGGCGAATTCAGGCACTTCCTCTGTCAAGTTTTGTACATGTTCGTTATCAACTACTTTTGACAGTTTAAGTGCGAATTCGCCTTTTTACCCAAACAAAATACCTGTTGTTTTTTATTGTTGTATTCCAGGCGAATTAATTAATAGGTGGATGCACCGGCGAATTCAGGCGAATTGGATTAATATGGCGGCACTTTCTCTGTCAAGTTTTGTTTACCTTTTTCGGCACCATTAAAATTTTTTTACATGTTCGTTATCAACTACTTTTGACAGCTTAAGTGTGAATTCGCCTTTTTACACAAACAAAATACCTGTTGTTTTTTTTATTGTTGTATTGTTGTAGCGAAGCGGCTACCTTGTTTTTTGTACCATGGTTGTAGCCATGATACAAAAAACAAGGTAGCCGCTTCGCTACAACAATACAACAATAATAAAAACAACAGGTATTTTGTTTGTGTAAAATGGCGAATTCACACTTAAGCTGTCAAAAGTAGTTGATAAAGAACATGTAAAAAATTTAAATGGCGCCGAAAAAGGTAAACAAAACTTGACAACGAAAGTGCCGCCATATTAACCGAATTCGCCTGAATTCGCCGATGCATCCACCTAATAATTAATTCGCCTTGGTTGTAGCCAAGGCGACTTTATACAGGTGAGTGCAAGCGGAAAGGCGAATTCAGTACTATGTATTTTGTTATTGTAAAACATATCGTGAATGTCATAATCTAAATTCGCCTAAGATTGCTCAGCAGAAAAAAAATTTTATATAAACGTTAAATATAAGCTTTTATAATTGTTTGTAATTAAAATCACAGATTATATTAGTTTTTCACTTTTAAATTCACACAAATTTCTTGAAATTGCACTAAATCATGCAAAAAAACCTTCAGAATAAAATGGCGCGAAAAAGTTTGTAAACAAAAGAAAAAAATTTGACAGTCTCATTGGAAAAAACGCGAGAAGCAAAAAATAATCACCTGTGCTGTTAAGTTCACCTGGTAATGAATTCGCCTTGGTTGTAGCGAAGCGGCTAACTTGTTTTTTGTATAGTTATCAGCTGCGCTGTCAATTTCATCTGTTATGAATTCGCCTTGTATAACTTCATTTACACAATTATTGTTATCTTCACTTACGGAAAAAAAGTTACTTAAGGTAAAAAAATATTACAATTAAAATAAATTCACTATTACATTTACATTTGCAGATGTCGTTCGCCATGAAGGCTTTAACCTCTTTGTTTCAAAATGTAAATAAAAAATTAACCTTAAGAGATGGTATACCATCTATTCGCCAGTTTCATGCTATGATAAGGCCGTTACCAAAGTCAGTGTCTTCTTTGACTCAAAATCCTATTGATAATAGCTTGGTATCACCAACATCAGTTACCACTGGATTTCACCGTTTATTAGTTCCAATTTCATCACTCATAAACCAAGTATCAGGATTTAAGGTTAAGGGTCGCCTAAAACGCCGTTGCAAAGATTGTTATTTTGTTATAAGACAGCGAAGGCATTATGTCATTTGTCCAACACACCCTCGTCACAAACAAATGTCTATGAAAAAAAAGGATTATAAATCGTGGATTCTCACACACGCCACTCAATCTAAGGTTCGGCCATATTAGCATTGATAATGTATTAAATTCTATGGCAAATAAATGTATTTCAATAAATTACGGCTAATTGTTTTCTAACCTATACAGTTGTAAAGTAAATTTGCAAAATGTAGGATGCATAGCATTTTTTTAGCTTTAGTTTATTGTATCTTCACAATGATGAACTAACAATAAGTATTCAAATCTTAATACTACATATAATAAATTAACTAAGTCCAGCCAATGCTAGACAAAAAGTTTTATTTTGTGCATATTATCATATCGGTAAAATCCTTCTCAACCGAGTGTGACCGCCAAAATTAAGAATATTGCGCGCAAGAGGGTTTGGATGAAGTTCCAGTTTACTGACATACCTTGTCGCGTACTTAGAAAATTCCTCTTTATACCAGTGGAACACTCAGATCTTTATGAATTCGTGAATTTTTTACGTACCATGGAGCTGCAGTAATTGTTCGAAGAATTTTGTTTTGTCGCCTTTGAATTTTTTCAATGTTTGACGCTGAGGCGGTGCCCCATAATTGAATTCCATAGCGCCATATAGGCTTTAGTATTGCGTCGTATAAGAAAAGTTTGCAATCTAATTTCAATGTAGAATTTCTGCCCATAAGCCAATTTAGTTGCACTGCTTTTAATTTCAACTGAGTGACTTTCGCATCAATGTGAGACTTCCACGTCAGCCTACGGTCGAGGTGAATACCAAGGTACTTGAATTCGTTATGCTGCGGAATAGGTGAGTTGTTGATTTGGATAGGCGGACATGTTTTTTTTTCGCAGCGTGAATGTAACATGAGTACATTTTCGTTCATTAACTTTGATTTTCTAAAATTTTAGCTATTTCTCTAATATTGAAATATATTCCTGTAAATTATGTGAAGCTAGTTGATGGTTTTCATGAACACTGCAGAATGCTGTGTCATCTGCAAAAGTTGAAGTGTGAATACTAGATCTGCTTGGCATGTCAGAAGTGTAAATTAAATATAAAGTGGGCCCCAGAATGCTACCTTGGGGAACTCCTGTCTCGACTGGCTGAGTTGGGCTTACAAAGTCGCCTTCTCTGATAACAAACTTCCGGCCGCATAAGTAGCTTTCCAGCAGCTTGTGAGAGTTTGCAGGCAAGCTCAACTTTATTTTGTAAATTAATCCCTCGTGCCACACTTTATCAAAAGCTTTGGAAACATCAATGAATAGAGCTGAGCAATACTTTTTGTCCTCAAAAGTCTTTCTTATAACAATAACTAGCCTATGCGATTGTTCTATGGTGCTGTGCTTAGCCAGTAAGCCGAATTGATGATTAGGGATACATCCTACATCATTCAATATTGGAGTCAACTTCGCCATTAACAATTTTTCGAATAGTTTTGTAATTGTTGGCATTAGACTTATTGGTCTATATGACTAGCGTGATCCGCAGCATGTGCGGGATGGCGAAGACCATATGTCCAAGATGGTATTAACAGTACATTTGTAGCGTCGCTATGGCTAACTATAACGACCTAAGCCTTCACATAGGAAGTTGCAGCGTGGTTTTGTTAACGAAATATGTACTTGTAGAAAAACTGTAAACCTATACAAAGGCAACCGTTAAATAAATTAATAACAGGTGTGTTCATTTACTTTACTAGTAACAATTAGCAACGAGAGAGTAACCAGAAAATTTTCAAAAAATATCTTTTGGACAAATTATACATATATGTATATCATTATAAAAATAATTGTCTTGACAATTTTATTTAATCTAGTACTAGGCATAGTCCAAATACGCTAAGCACTATAAGGGTGATTAGCTACTTTTGAATAAAATATCTATTTTTAAGTAGCATCCCATACACGTTTCAATTCAATTAGTTAATATATTAATTCGATCAGTCGTAAAGCAGCTCTGGGCTGAAGAACAGGGGCCAAATCACCGCATACGATATCGAGCAAAATTATCGAAATTTTTCATTTTGGTATCACGGCATACGATATCGAATAAACTGTATTGCAATAATATAAAAAAGTTAAAGGATTTATTTTTTGTATTCCTACTTTTAGGGAACGTATGGTTTTCAATCTATTGCATTTTGTTTAAATTACGATCCAATATGCATCGGTTGCCATAATTTAGATGTATCGTAATGTTATTCGATACGATAGTTAATTCGATATCGGATGCGGTGATTAGACCCCAGCTCTCGCGTCATCGTAATTATTTCTTAACTGCGGTCAGGCTTGTGTTTGTTGTTCGGTCTTCGAGAGTTTTGCGTCTCGCTCGCGCTGGTTAACGGTTTGCCTCAACTAACTGTATTGGTTTACAGTTTTGTTAGAGGTTATTCTTTGTTAACCACGTGGAAACTTCCTATGTGAAGGCATAGGTCGTTTCTTTTATTTTAAATCTTGTGTGGGATACCCTGGCACTTTGCGATTTGCTATGCCATTATTTTATTTCAAAAACCAAAAAAAAAAAAAAAAAAATATTAATTCGATTCGTTTCTTCTAGATTTTATTCGGTCTCATTTAGAAAGGTTCTAACATAATTATAACTTTACAGGTGTAGGAGAAAACATAAGGAACTATGATATGTAACTTTTTTCGTACAATAACTGGTAAACACGTCACTTATATAACAATTGCATTAAATCTTTGTTTAGTTTATTAGCATTAAAAATACTTTTTACAAACAAATAAATTTTTTAATTAATAAAAATTTAATTTTTGTTTAACAAAACCTTTGTGACGAAGTTTATTTCCGTGAAATGTTTTAGATTCAATAAAAAAACCTAAGCTCGGGAAAAATATAATTTTAGTCTTTCTACATTAGGTCAGCGATATGAATATATTTAAATTCAGGTATTACCCCATTCCTATAATGGGTGTTTAATATTGTCTGCGGGCAAATAAAAATAGGCACTATTTTTATTGGAATCAGATTTTGTACTGCTGTAAATGATGTGAAATACATACATAGATAATAAATAGGACGTTGCCTTTGAACGTAGTGTTTTTACAGGGTAAATTCAGGTAAACATTTAAAAAATCGGTGAATGATTTTAGAAACCATTTATTTACTAGCCCCAATTTTTTATTATATTTTATTCTGTTAATGCCTTATATAGGTATATCTTAAATAAAATAATCAGTTGATTTCTACTAACACATTTTTTCAGTATTTGGTATTTATTTCAAATGCTTTGTAATATTAATCTAGTATATAGACAAATCGCGATGAAATTTAAAAAAAAACTGCTTAATTAAGAAACTTATGATTAAGGCCATGATTGTTTCGCCTCATAACCTTCATATTTGCCACGATACTTAAGGCCTGTTACCAAGGTAGAACTCTTAGGAAAAGCAGTTTTACCATTAAACATTGTATCCTTTTCCGGATGAAATCTAACGTAATCGTATTGAATGTGAAGATTTTCTGGGAGCTGCATTTGTTTTAGGGATTCATATGGAACAGTTGTGTTAACGGAAGTTTGATAAAATTGAACAACGTCACCTAAAACAAACAAATTATACATAACGTGTAGCAAATAGAAAATATCTACGTACCAATTGTCTTCAATTCATGAAGTTGGGAGTTTGGTACACTGTGATGGGAGTCACTAAAACAAGCTTGCAACAATTTAAATTTGTCCTCCAAAGTTTCTATAATGTAGTCATTATTTTTCTGAATCCTTAAATTTTCGCATATGGCACGCACTTTTTCGGCTGCATTAGATGGTGCGTCATAAGATTTATATGGTCTTAAAAACCTACAAGAACATTTAATTTTAATATACGGTTTTGAGAATTACTTTATTATACCCTTTGTCGCTGATAGATTGAGCAAAAGATTCCAGTTTCCCAACTTTTTTAGCTTTTGTTGAATAACACCTTCGGCAAGAAAACTGAGGAACAGTTTATAGTTTAAGATATAAATCATGTAAATATATGCTTATTTACAAGAAATTATACTTACCGGTCCTTGTACAAAAAATCTTGTAGATTTGCTAATATTTGTAATCATATTTGATGTTAAAATATACAAGTACTTTAATTTGTTTTTAGTGATGAGGACTGTAACCACAGATCAGAGGTTCAATTCGTCGCATAGTTGTCGGCGGCGGCGGCTGGGCAAAAAAAGGTCGGCGGCGGCTGAAAGCCGGCTGTAGCCGACATATGTGCTTTTTTTTTGCATACATGTGGTAATATGTTAGTTAATTAAGATATAACATGTCAAAATATTGTTTAAAAAAATACACTTTTAGACAAATACCTTCTTCACTATTTTTCATCTAAATTCATAAAAATTTTAGGCTAATTATACAAAAATTTTTGTGGTACAAATTTACTAAATATCGCTGATTTATTCAAACGACGTCATAGTTCAATATATACACATAATTATTTCGAGCCAACAATGCAAATTTGTTAACAATACTATCCTTTGTAGTGTTCCATAAACTCATTCAAAGTATAGTGACTCAATTTATTTAGACAAAACTGATTTTAAATAAGAATATGTGGCTCAAATTAATTACGATTTTAGAAAAAGTAAGCTTATAGCAATCTGTCACCTGAAAAATATCGGATCTTTTCTAATAAAATACCATAAAATCAAATAATTTCCAAGGTGACACTAAATATATTTTGTTACAACAGCTTGTGGTATGATTATACTGTCAAACTCTTACGTGCAATATAAAAAACTGTATAAAATACTTAAACAAAGGTTTGAGGGCATAGATTTTGACAGTGACAAAAAGTCATTATACTGCTACGAATAAGCCACCTCGTAGAGCTAAGTAGCAGGTCAGACACAGCAACTTTAGTTGGGCAATTCTTGACTTTATAGAAGCTTTCGGTGAGGGGAATAAGAAGGAAAAAAGAATTGCCGGTTCTCGGCAATTCTCAGCCGATCCTTATTTTTCTCTCATGTGTGTATGTGCATATACAATGTAAAATAAAAGATAGAGAAAGCTCCAGAATGTCCGAAAAAAGTTTTTGTGTGTGGACAAGAAAGCAATTCCAAAAGAAAATTGCTAAAAAGTTCAGCAATTAAAATCGGCTCAAGCTGTCGATTATGTAAATACGGCGGCCGAAAATAAGCCGATATCAGCCGCTATAACGGCGGCGGCTGGACAAAGTAAAACAAGACCGGCGGCGGCTCGAAGCCGGCTGTCAGCCACACGAATTGAACCTCTGCCACAGATATAAATATGTATCAAGGCAGCTTTAAATAGGTAGCACAGAGAAGAATAGGTAGTGACAAGGTGCATTAACATCTACACGGTGGCAGCACTAGAGCAAGGCGAATTTATACAGGTGAATGCAAGCGGAAAGGCGAATTCGGTACTATGTATTTTGTCAAGGCGAATTAATTATTAGGTGGATGCATCGGCGAATTCAGGCGAATTCGGTTAATATGGCGGCACTTTCGCTGTCAAGTTTTGTTTACGTTTTTCGGCGCCATTTAAATTTTTTACATGTAATTTATCAAATACTTTTGACAGCTTAAGTGTGAATTCGCCTTTTTACACAAACAAAATACCTGTTGTTTTTTTTTATTGTTGTATTGTTGTAGCGAAGCGGCTACCTTGTTTTTTGTATCATGGTATTTTGTTATTTTTTTTATATTGGACCAGTACTCAGGGGATGACCCCTACATAAGCAGTGCATTGTACCAGAACTAGGAATATAGGTTGTTAGGAGGGGGAAAGAGGGAGTAGTGTTTGTGAACATTTGACTTGAACCTTCCAACGTTATAACAGACAGGAAACACGTCTGCAGGCAAATTATTCCACAGACGAAGCGTTCGGCTGAAAAACGAATTCTCTCTGTAATGCGTAGTGCGATTCCCCGGGCGATCGACCACAAATGAATGAGCTCTGGACGATGAGCGCGTGCTACGTAAAAATGTGCGAGTTTCGGGAACAAGATCCCTAATCTCGTCCGAGCAAAATCCATTGTAGTAACGATAGAACAGAGTAACGCACCCCACACTGCGTCGATGCTCCAGTGAGTCAATAGAGTTGGATACCCTACAGTCACCGATGAGCTTCTTCGCCCTCTCCTGCACACGGTCGAGTAATCCCAAAATAGACTTTGAGGCACCGGCCCAAACATGAGAGTTGTATTCCATTTTCGGTCGGATGTAGGTGGTATAAATAGTAAGGAGGTCGGATGGAGTGAAGTGCATCTTACACCGTTTCAAAAAACCAAGACACTTGAATGCTTCTTTGGAGACATGAAAAATGTGTTCAGTCCAGCGAACATCACACTGTATCTTCATTCCAAGAACATCAAGAGCATCCGATTCCTCAATATTTATACCATCCATGAGTACAGATGAAGTAGCATTTGCGGTCGTTTGCTTGTGTGTTAATAAGCAACATTGGGTCTTACGAGCGTTGAAGGCGACTCTGTTTTTACGACCCCATTCGGAGATTAATAGAAGGTCACTATTCAGTGAATCATTCATATTTAGCCTCTTGGCAGCGATCTCGGTACGAGTGGTAAATGCTGCTGTCATCTGCGAAAGAGTGGATAGGGTTAGAAGTTTGATAGAGATCATTTAGAAAAATAAGGAATAGGGTAGGAGAAAGAACGGAGCCTTGCGGAACCCCTGAATTAATCTTGAACTCGTTTGATGAGACCCCATTTAGAACAACTCGTATAGTGCGGTCTCTGAGAAAACTCGATATAAACCGAGAGAAGTCATCACCGACACCAAAAGTAGTAAGTTTTGCCAGTAGTGCACCATGCCACACTCTGTCAAACGCTTTTGAAATATCCAGAGCCACCACCCTACTTTCACCGAAATGATGGATTGAGTGGCACCATTTCTCTGAGAGATATGCCATAAGATCGCCAGTAGAACGACCCTTACGAAATCCATATTGACGATCGCAAAGTAGTTTATGCGACTCTAGATACTTCATAAGGTGATGGTTAACCATGCTTTCCATTACTTTGGAAAGTGTAGAGCAAATTGCAATTGGGCGGTAATTTTCAGGGTTATTTGCCTCACCCTTTTTGGGTATTGGTGTTACATTAGCAACCTTCCAGCTTGATGGAAATTCACCAAAATGGTAAAGTATGCTGAAGAGGCGTGCTAATGGACGCGCACGCGTAGAAGAACACTGCTTCAACACCAGTGCTGGAATGCCATCCGGTCCAGGAGTTTTGTTTATGTCGAGGTCTGCCAAAACCCTTTTAACTGCTCGTGCCCGGAAGAATATTTGTGGCATAGTTACAGATACTCTTTCGAGCTCGGGAAGTGGTTGACTGCTTTCCGGTAAGCAGGAGTTGCTTTAAGAGAGTTGGGATTGATGAACTAGTATTGTTCTTTACCCTCTTAACGAATGACCAAAAGGTCTTACTGGCCCGGGGAGCTGTAAGGACCTTGGCACGAAGACGCTGTTCGTGAAGAAACTTTTCACGCCTAAGTACCTTGGCACACGAAGATCTTGCCTTTTTGCGTAGCAAATCAGTCTCTGGGTTTTTGTTTAAACGCCAATTACTGAATGCTTCCTCTCTGGATCTGACTGCGTTTTTGCACGTCTGATTAAACCAGGATTTCACTCTTGGTTTAACCGAAATCTGCTTGGATGGGATGAATGATTTCATCCCTAGCAATATAATATTCTCGACCATTTTTGCTGAAGCATTTTTGTCGTTATCTAGAAAGCAAAGTTTCCAATTAAAATGCTCATAAAATTGATTGAGCTCAGCCCAACGCGCCTTTTCGTAAATAAATATTGAACGTGTCGTAGCTGATTTCGAAACGTTACGAAGTTCAGAGATCGAAAAGGAGGCAGAAATGGTGCAATGATCCGAATTGCCGAGAGGTGCACTAACTTTGACTTCATACTTTTCAGGTTGTGAAGTCAGGAATAGGTCAAGTGTGTTTGAATGGTGCCCTTCAACACATGGAATATGCGTTGGCTCATTCACTAATTGCGCTAGGTGGTTGTGCGCAGCGAATATCTCAACATATTGGCCTTCTGGAGTTGTATGACTCGAATGGCGAAGCCAAGATGAGTTGTGAACATTGAAATCGCCAGCAACAACGATTTCACTGCTCGGACAATCCTCTAGGATTTTCGATATGGAGTCAGAGAGGGTATCGAAACCAGAAATGGTAGTATCCCGCCTCGTATTTGGACTTCTATATAGAAACCCGAAATGCAAAAAGTGTGGCCTGATTTTGAATTTAACCCAAAGACAGGTAAATTCGGCATCAAGCATGCCTAATGGTTGCTGGCATTGGAACACAACTTCATTGCGAACGTATATTACAAGGCCCCAATGGAAATTAAATAGGGATAGGAGTTGATACCCAGGTATATGAAAATCCTGTGGATCAGCATTCTCAGATACCTGGGTCTCACACAGGGCGAAAACATCCGGCTGATGGAGACAAGTGTGAGCATAAACAGAGAAAAAATTCGTTCTCAGCCCACGTATATTACAATAATCAATTTTAAATTTACCTGACATTACGATGGAAGCTCAAGGGACAAACGTTAATTTTACTATGCTGATGAAGCATATCGTGAATGTCAAAATCTAAATTCGCTTAAGATTGTTCAGGTGGGAAAAAATTTTATATAAACGTTAAATATAAACATTTATAATTGTTTGTAATTAAAATCACAGATTATATTATATTTTCATTTTTAAATTCACACAAATTTCTTAAAATTACACTAAATTATACAAAAAAATCTTCAGATTAAAATGGCGCGAAAAAACTTGTAAACAAAAGAAAAAAAAAATTGACAGTCCCATTGGAAAAAACGCGAGAAGCAAAAAATAATCACCTGTGCTGTTAAGTTCACCTAGTAATGAATTCGCCTTGCACTAGAGCATAATTACAACAATACAACAAAAACAGGCATGTGGTAAGCTATGTTTGTCAAAAATATTTATAACTTTTCACAATTATAAACTATGAATGTACGTTTTCATAATTATAAATTATTTTTATTTGAATTGCTTTTATGTTCACAAAATAATTTTTATATGTTTAATTCAGAATAAGACACTAAATTCACTTTCAAAAATTTAAACAATACATTTGACGTAAATAGCTTATTATATTGCAAGTAGAAAAAAATGTCACATGCCGTAGCGCAGCCACCTTGTAGATGTTAATGCACCTCGGGTAGTGACAAAAGCACAGCTGTCTTTCGTTTCCTTTGCGTAAATTTGTCAAAAACACAGACTTCCTTGCTTTTTCAAACAAAATTTTGACAACTGTTTGTAAATTCTGAAAACCATTGCACAATAATATACAGGTAGTATCGAAACGGTGGCCGACATTTTTTTTCTGTGTTGATAACTATCAAAAGTTGTTTATATTGTGCGAACATACACACACATTTTTATTATTGTTTACAAATTGAAAAAGGTTTTAAAAAAAAATGTTCCAATTCATACACAACAGATCGCTTTCTCTTGATCTTTATTTATATATTTAATTTACTGCTATATTTAATTTAATTTATTTATATATTTAATTTGAATGCAAAAACTTATTGAAGAATTATTTGTAAAGTAAAAACACGAAGAAAAATATACGTTTGTTTTATTTTTAATTTCTTTGGCAGTTATCAACACAAAGCAAGTATAAAAAGCCATATTGTTTTTTTATTGTTGGCTTGTTGTAGTTCCGCTTTTACCTACCGTCTAGATTAGCAATAAATATGTTAATTAACATTTACTGTAGCAAACGCCAAAATTGTGTTATTGCCAGTGAAGACATCTTATTGCTAGTGGTTGCAATTATTGGTGCAATAATTGTCAATGAATTTTCGTTAACAATTATTGCAGACACAAAACGTCAAAATTTATTGTCATTTGAGTTTAATATTAAAGAATTTTCGAAACATTCTACTTGCGAATAATTTGAGTAAATTTTTTTTTGCAAAAATTATTAATTTAATTCTTATTACTTTAAGTAAAGTGTTTTCTTTTCATGAATTGGTGCATTGATCACAGATTATATTAGTTTTTTACTTTTAAACTCACAAAAATTTTTTGAAATTGCACTAAATTATACAAAAATCTTCAGATTAAAATGACGCGAAAATATGTGTAAACAAAAGAAAAAAAACTTTGACAGTCTCATTGGAAAAAATACGAGAAGCAAAAAATAATAGCTGTCAAGTTCACCGAGTAATGAATTCGCCTTGTACCAGGTAAATCTGAATTATTGTACATGTTCTTTATCAACTACTTTTGACAGCTGAAGTGTGAATTCGCCTTTTAACACAAACAAAATACCTGTTGTTTTTTTTTATTGTTGTATTGTTGTAGCGAAGCGGCTACCTTGTTTTAAGGCGAATTCATTACAAGATGAACTTAACAGCACAGGTGATTATTTTTTTGCCTCTCGCGTTTTTTCCAATGAGACTGTCAAAATTTTTTTCTCTTGTTTACAAACTGTTTCGCGCCATTTTAATGTAAAGATTTTTTTGTGTGATTTAGTGCAATTTCAAGAAATTTGTGTGAATTTAAAAGTGAAAAAATCTTTAGCAAACTAAATAATTAAAAGCTGGAAATTAGAAATATATTAAGAAATTGTCCGTGATTATTTGGACCAATCAAAAAAACAAAATATTGAAATTGGGAACTTTACTCTCGTTAATTTGATAAATTATTTATTTTATTTATTTATTTATTTATTTACTTCAATACATTGGAAGCCTATAAGGCCTATTATACATGTATTTATAGAGTATTATTGCTATTCTAAAAACATTAGTTTAAATTTGTATGTATATACATATAGGAAAAAAAAAGTAAATGGCTCCCCTGCCTCACAAACACTGCTAAATTTAAAACAAAATCTTTTATCATAAATGTAACCAGCGATATCACTCACCAAAATTAAACCACCTCAAAAGCAAATTTTTAACTCTATACGTAGAATATGAAAATAATCTGAGAGCAGTAGGTAAGCTATTCCAAATGCGACAAACTCTTATCTGAAAGGAACGTTCAAAAATGGAAAGGAATATTCGCGGAATTTCTATTTGAGTATTACGGGTAGAGTTTATGAAAGAAAATTTATTTACTAAAGCAATAGGTTGCCCTACCCTAAAGATTTTATAAAAATGTAAAAGAACACGCAGATGGAGATAGTTACGGAAACTACAACCCAAAAACAAGGGAGTAGTTTCAGAGACCCTCTCGTGATGAAAAATCCGGATATTATATGCATAACGAATAACTTTTCTAAAGAGTCTCTCTAGTATGGCAATATTACCCAGCAAAGTGCCTGAGTAGACTTCCAATCCATAGTTTAACTTGGACATAAGAAGGGCATTAGCCAATCGGACTCGGACATGCGTTGGTGTGTACATTTTATAGGCATACAACGATCTTAGGGTAGATACAATCTGGGATGCTAGCAAGTTAATATGAGTCTCGAAGTTGAGTTTTGAGTCAATTATAATTCCTAAGCACCTTAAAGAATCATCAAAATGTATCAACTGATTTCCAATAATAATTCTAGGACATATGAATTGCTGGTTAGGCAAGTGGAAAAATAATGCTCTTGTCTTACTAACGTTAATTTCGAGATCATTGAATTCCATCCAGTCAGAGATACTTTGTAAGTGATCGTTAAGAATAGGACCAGTACTCGATTTAGAGCTAAAATTTAAATTTAGGAAGATGTCATCTGCGAATACAAACGGTTTACAATAAGAATTTTCCATAAGAGGAATGCAGTCATTCAAGTACATAAGAAAAAATATAGGCCCTAAAACAGAGCCCTGAGGAACACCTGAGGTAATAGATCCGATACTAGAATCGAGACCACCAATGGAGACAAATTGCGATCGATCATTTAGATAAGAATAAATTAACTTGCATGCTGATTTTGAAAAATTAAAGTTAGAATAAAGTTTATTTATCATTAAATTATGGTTTACTCGATCGAAAGCTTTGGTGAGATCAAGAGATATCATAATTGAGCTTTCATGCTTATTGAGCTGTTCTCTTATTGAATCTGTAAGTGAAATCAGCAGTGAAGTAGTATTGTGGTTATGGCGAAATGCATATTGATTTTTACTGAGAAGTGAAAAACGCATACAATGTGATAAAATTTGTGCTTTCATAATATTTTCAATAATTTTAGACATAGCTGGCAATATACTTATGGGTCTGAGGTTATTAACATCAAAAGTCTTATTTTTTCCGATTGGTACTACGCGTGCTAACTTCCAAAAATAAGGAAATTGGGAGACAACAAATATGTTATTAATCAGGTAGAGCAGATAATTGGAAATTAGAGGGAAAATTAATTTTAAAAATTTTATAGGAATTTTATCATGTCCAAGAGCATTAGACTTAATAGAATTCAATGCAATAAGAATATCATATTCATCAACAAGGGTGAAATGAAAAGAATTAGGACGCTCAGAAAGTAAGTTAATGTTCAAATTATCTAAACTGCTGGGACGCAGATTATTTAAAAAACCATTCGCAATAGACTCAACGTCAACGTCTTCGGGGGGTGAAAGTTCACGTCCAACGCAACCTAACTGTTTTAAGCTTCTCCAAAGTTGTGTGTTATTAGTTCCGTTAAAAACCCTTCTACCATAATTTCTTCGAACTCTCCTTAAAACGGATTTAGCTTTATTTCTGTACCTGCAGTATATATTCCAATTAGACTCTGAAGCGATATTCAGGTAAGCTGCATAAGCCATATCACGTAGTGATCTTGCTTGAATAACTTCTCTCGATTTCATCCAGTTAGTGTTCCACGATTTAGGCTTGTATCTGACAGAAGGAACTAAATCATGCAGCCCTTGGATCATGGCATCCAACATTGAAAGCTGTGAATTCACATCATTGGTGCGGTAAATATTAGATATATCGAAATTATCGGCATATTGAATTAATTCATTATAATTTATCTTATTATAGTCTTTGACAATAGTAACCATATTATGTGTTGATGTCTGAAATTTGATTGCCGTAAAAATAAGACTATGGTGTGACGAGAAAAAAGGAAACAAAACTTGTCCACTGCTAATAACATTATTAGGCTGACTGACCAAAAAAAAAATCAATTAATGAGGCGGTATTAGTTCTGAGGCAGAGATGTGTGGGTAAGGAATTGTGAAGACATGATAAACCACTCCGTAAGTTTGAAGATCGAACTCTAGCTGAAACATTTATATCGAAAAGGTTGCAGTTGAAGTCCCCCATGACTACTATATTAGAAAACTGATCAAACAAATCAGAATGAATTTCCTCGAACACATTGAAATTACCCGTAGGGAGATATACAACACCAACAATGATTGACATATCATTACTGAAAATTTCTACAAACAATGATTCACACACTCCATATCGATTTCCACGGAAGAGTGTTTTGAAGCGGAGTTTGGACGATATGTAGAAACAAACACCACCTCCACGAACTTCATTGGGTCTATCATTTCTAACAATTTCATAGCCTGGTAAAGCAAGGGCTGAAGAAAGTTTATCAGATTTAAACCATGATTCAGAAATGCCTATTACATCAAGACAAGAATTAGAAAAAATGCTTTTGAACTCTTCAAGTTTAGAATTATTGGCAGAAGGACATAAGCTTTGAGCATTAACATGCCCAATGTTTACATGCTCTGATGAGGTTGGGAGACTTGCTTTAATAGGAGAAATATCACTGGTGACAAGACCAAGATTATGGTACATCAAAATTAAAGCAATGTTTGTAAATAAGGGGGAGCCAAATTAAATATTGACAAAGCATTATATAAATTCAATTTCTAAGTATTTTATTTTACAAATGTTTGCTAAAAGTAGCGGAAGACAAAATTGATACAAATGATATAATTTAAATGAATTCTTCAATAATATACATCACGGCACTGGCAAGAGAATAAAGTAGTAAAAATAAATTTAAGAAAAGAAATATGAAATAAGTGTAATATTGGATTAACATTGAAATATATAGATTAGTGAAATAGAAAATTATATTTTTTATATGTTTAAAACACACATCAAAAATAATATTGCTTACAAATAAGGATTTTCCAAATGGTGTGTAACCAATGTGTGTACAAAATGCGTTTGTTTTTATTTACTAAAGACCGAGAAATAAAACAGTGATTTAGAAATTGACTGAGATTAAAAATAAAGTAAACATGGAGTTTACGGAAAATGAATTGGAAGAAAAATAAAAACAAATGCAGAAAGTTTAAGAGAAGAACCTTCTATGATACTGGAAGTTTGCCAGAAAATATTGTACTATAGAAAAATACAATATTAGTACAGCAAGAGGTTAAAACCAATAACAACCATAATAACAAATTTCAATGAGTCACCGTCACGAAAATCCTTAATACTTAAACAGCATAATTTTGATGTTCAGTTAATTGAGTTCAAATTGCTAAAACTTCATTAAAATTATAATTTTTCTTTTTTTAATTTTTAATTGAATAAAGAAGTGCTAATTATTTTAATTAATTACATTATCATTAAAGCTAGAATCAAAGCTAAGAGAGTATTCTTTTATATTGAAAAAGGTATAAAATTCACTTATATCTAATAACTTTGTACTATCATCATTGAGAGTAAAAAATTAACGAAAGTAAGGCTAATAATTGATTTTTTTTCAATGTAAATATGGATGTGCACAGTGTTCAAAAGTCTTTTCAACTTTTGTTTTTGCGCAGTTTTGCATTTTTTTGACTTCGTATTTCTATGAAGAAAACTGAAAGCAACAGTTTACAGTGTTCAAATTATGAAGCGAGAGATATCAAAAGTTTGAAACAATAAACTGTTGATTTGAATAAAAACTTTTCGCTTTTCAAATAAAACTTTTGCTTATTCTTAGACTTTTAAAATAAAAAGTTTCTTTAAAAAGTTTTTAGGTTCCTTGCGCTCATTCAGTTTTGTTTCAACTTTTAAGTTATATGTAAAGTGAGCATAAATTGGGTGTGCGTTAGTGAAAGAGCTAACCAGCAAACACAACATTTTTTTAATGTAACTACTAGAATCTTATATGCATATACCGATACATGATTTAAAAAAAGTTTTCTTTGGAAATAAAATAAGGGGAAACTATTTTAACTGGAAAGCAATAGTAGAGTAAATAGTTTGTTTTTCTGGGACTTAGAATCAATATTAATATTATAAACAGCGTGGAATTTAGTTGGTAGTGATAATATATTTTAGTTGGTAGTGATAATATATTTAAAAAATTGCTTCTCGTAAAAACAATCGTATGTTTGTTAAAATTGTTTGCTTTTCTGTTGCATGAAAAAAATATAATTTACTTTACATGTTCTTTCAGCTTTAATTTTTAACAATAACCATAAAATACTTTTGAAATGCAACTCTTATGTTAACTGGGCAGTATATTGTCTCTTTTGAGCAGAAAACCTAAGAAAATAACATATTCAAATAAGTTCTTTAAAACAACTGCGCAGTTACTTCCAAGCAAGAAGTTTGATTTTGGTTTACAAACTGTTGCTTAATTATTAACTTTCAAAAGGAAAAAGCTAAAACAAAATAAAACTTCCCACTCTATTTAAAATATCGAAAGACTTTTCAAAGTTTCACTTTGTATGAAAAGTTTAAGAAAAAGCAAAACCATTCGAAGTGAACAAAAAACTTCTGCTTGGAAGTAACAGTCAAATTTTCAAACTTTTGCTTTTGTAAGTTAAGTTTTTTAAACACTGGATGTGCATATACGTGTAGAAAGTTATTCTTGGTTAGATTTTTTTCAAAGAACCGCAGATTCTTTTTAATTGAATAAAATTGAATCATGCACATGTTTTCACTATAAAAAATATTTAAAATATGTACAAATATGTATCTATGTCTAATAACAAAATTTTTAAAGTCTTCAAAACAATTTGTGAAATTTTTTATTTTGTTCTAATTTTTGATAATTATTAGTAAATGCTAAGCGGTAACGCCCAAATAAATTGTATTCAAATTGTGTATCTATTTTCAAAATCACGATTAACCCATTACTGTCGAAATAAAACTGGAAGCAATCATTAACAAAAAAGTGTATCGGCCAACACCTCAGCACATTATTTTTAAATGATAATTTTTTTACGAAAACAAAAAAACTTTTTTTTAATATTTTTTTTATTTATTTATATCTTTATTTAGCGCATTTACACCAACTCAAATACTAGTAGATTTGAATAGAAATCTACAACGAAATCTATATCGTTTACACCACAGTTCTTTGACATCTAGCAAGATTTCATTTGCTCAAAAATAATTTATGCATGCGGGTTTGACAATACAATATTATCAGAGACTGAAAACACCAGCCATGATAAAAAAAACAAGGTAGCCGCTTCGCTACAACAATACAACAATAAAAAAAACAACAGGTATTTTGTTTGTGTAAAAAGGCGAATTCACACTTACGCTGTCAAAAGTAGTTGATAAAGACATGTAGAAAAATTTAAATGGCGCCGAAAAAGGTAAACAAAACTTGACAGCGAAGGTGCCGCCATATTAACCAAATTCGCCTTGACAACAGCATTAAAGTGTATATTTTTTGTGCCCAGAGACAACATACACCACATTATAGTGCAATTTTTGTTGCAGCGTAGTATTTTTAAGTACTTTTTGCAAGAAATCACAGTTGCATCGCTTGGTACTGAGTGGATTTCAGGAGATTTCGTCGAAATCTACTCATAAAGTAGATTTCATTTTGTATGGAAATCTTCTCAAAATCTACTAGATTTGGCTTGAAATCTCGAATGAGCAGATTTCACTTTGGTGTAAATAGGCTATTAAAGAATTCAGAGTTGATTTAAAAAAAGTTAAAATTCAAAAAACATTTTAAGTCGCAAATATAAGCGGACTAAACTAAAGCACCCCTAATTTGAAGTGCAAACAAATCATTGAAATTAATGTTTCGTTGCGAGTCCTCTATTCCAGATGACACACGCACATCTTTTAGGCATAGAGGATATTAAATTATTAATTACATCAGGTGATATAGCTTCCCAGGCAATTTTTGCGGCTTCAAATAAGTTTTCTTTGGTTTTGCAATTTTCTCGGTTGATTTTGAAGTCAACGAGTGCTTAGGTTTTGTCCGATACTGTATATGTATATAAAATCACAATTTTAAAATTGTTGGCTAATGTTTAACTGTACTAAATTAAGTATAGCAGCACGAAATGGGCTAAGATTTGTATACAGGAAATATGAAATGGCGCGTATGGAAATGTATGAAAAAAAATGTAAACATAAACAAATTTTGATAGTTGGGTAAAAAACCAGCTGTCGATCAGCTACGCTAATGAGGCCACCTGGTACTAAATTCGCCTGGCCCACAAGAGAGATGCCACCTAGTTAATAGCACTATGGTGGTCGCGCTACTACTCTTAACATATGCAATATATAGTTATTTTCATACCTGAATATTTCCATATAATCCCTCTAAGCCATCGCAGTGCAGAAAATCAGGGTTCAGACGCATCAACTTCAAATTTTAGATGTGTTAATGTAAAAAAAATTCATTTTCAGTTAAGAGTGTTGAATAAGCATTATATACAAATTTTGCTGCTCTCTCTATCTTTCTCCACTCTACATGCGAAAAGGAATTCTTATTTACTTCTAAATTGAGGGTAATTTTTTTCCTCAAGCTTTTATTACTGGGAGAGTATTGAAACAGAAATATTCATTCTTTCCTGTACGATGTATAGTGTTTATTGTCCCTTTCTCGCAATAAAACGAAAACTTGAGCAAGAAAAGTTTAAGTGTGTGATTCTTGTCGAAAAGAAGCAAGCAATCAGTTTCGTTTATACATCTTTGCAGCAGACAAACTTCTCTGAACTTGAAAATAAATAAATGTTAGGTTTTGGAAATAAAATGTACCAATAAGTTGAAAAAAATAAAGCAAATGATTTTTACTCGGAAAAAATATTTCATTTGAGACTGAAACAAAAAGTAGTAATTATTGTGTTTTAATACAAGCAAGGTTGCACATAGATATTTGGCATTGTTGCCAATGTGTGTGTGTTCATTGAATATGTGTTGATAAAAAAGTTTGTCGGGTTAGTTTGCTGTTTGACCAAATTTTGCCGACAATGTGAAAGAAAGTGACGGATTCATTAGTTTTGCTTGCAAAGTTATTGAGCGAAAGAGACGTATTCTAAATTTATAGTTAAAACTGAAAAATTTCAATAAGAAAAAAATACGCAATTTTGTACGTTAATTGTGGCTATAGGACTAAAATATATTAAAAACAATTATAACAAAAAGCATAAAAATAAATTTGAAAAATTCTAGTAAAATTGTAAGGTGCCATATTAAATTGGGGAAAGTTTTTTATTGTTTTGTTATGCAGTGAGAGAAAATCAATTAATTTTACCACTGTATGTAAAGATGGCTTTACCAGATATGTGTATCAAAGACCTGTGCGTGAGTGAAATGGAAATAGTGACAACGCACAGTTGCAAAACGGAAGAAGTAGCTACAAAAATTGATTTTAATATTTAACTCAACTTTTTTTTTAGTGATAAATTATTGAAATAGTGTATTTTTAATTGTTAGTAGATATAGCCATTAGCGTATTCGTTTTATGTTTTTTCCGAATATATACTAAAAATACAACTATGTGTGACTGTATAATAGAAGGAAAAAATCTGTATAATTCTGCTCGCCAACGCCATTTTTAATTCTATAGTTGTCACAGTCGTAAACGTCATGTCGTCAATGTTGCTATACGCGTTTTAAAAGAAAATTGTGTCGCCTTCGTTTTATTTTATTTAACATTTAAAAAAATTATTTATTGCTGAAATTAATCAAATAAATGGTATATTCACCTAAGGTGTTTTTAGAAAATTAAAACTAATTTGTAAAAGTGTTGAAAAAGTTTACTTGGTGACATTTACAAAATATTGATTAAAAAAATTACAAGTGAATGGAAAGTGGAGCAAAAATTGTTAATGGGCAAACTAGATACACTTACAAAAAATAATAATTACAACATCATAAAAAATATGTATAAAGAAAAATAGTACATAATATTTATTCAAAAATGTAAAAAAATCAATCGATTTTGAATATCAAAAAGAAAAAAATTCCTATATGACGCGTATTTTGCAAGTATATTTTTTTTATTGTGTTCTCTTTTGCTATTTCCGTTAAAAGGGAAGAAAACACAAAAACAGCAAAAAGAAGGCAACTGTGTTTGTGAGCGACAACGACAAAGTAAAATAGCAACAGCAGAAAAATCAGACTAGCAGTAGCAGATGAAATCCAACATAAAGTATTCATTTCTGTTTTTACTGCCTTTCTGTGTTTTTGTGTAGCTGTTTCTTATTTTATTCGTGAGTTGGATGGATGGAGCAGATACATTATTAACTATATACAATAAGTTAGCAAAAATACAAACACAATAAAAAATGTACGTTCAAAACCACCAAACGAGCTTCTTTACACCACCAACAGAGCCAGTTATATGGGTTGTGTTATATACAAACATGTGTATTTAGTATAAATGTACATATGTATGTTTACTCTATTAGTTCTTTTCCTTTGTTAAAAAAAGAGGAAAATCATATAAGGAGAATATTTGAAAACGAGATGAGAGACAAAAAGTATTCAAACTATTTGCCGTCATAAAGCCATTTGTATTTTTATTTAAAATTAATTCAACTTACATGGTAATGTAAGAACTATTTACTTGGTATAAATAATCAGGTATATTTTTCTTGTTTTCTGTAGAAAGTTAATAATTTCCCTGCTTATTATCTAGAAAAAATTTATATAGATATACCAACATAACTATGTTTGTACATACATACATACATATACGCAGATAATCGAAGAAAATAGATATCTACCTATAATATCTAAAAGTTTTAACTAAGTGTTCCTACATACCTGCATATTGCAAGAATATTTAATGAAAACATTCTTGAGTCAAAACAATATTATTATGTATAAAAACTAAATTTTAATAGTTATAATTATTTTTTTTACATACTACAATAATTGCAATTTGTAGACCTTCAATATTGTTGGAAACAAGAAACTTTTAATTTACTCCATATACCGATTAGTTTTTTGCTCTTTTTAAAAGTTCTAAAAAATTCAAACTATAATATCAAAACTCACCAAAAGTTTTTTTATTATTACTCTTCACAAAATATTATTTGTAACAGGGACTCAAAATTAATAAAAGCTAAGAATTTTCCATTTTACTTATAAATATAAATTTTTCACATAAAAAATAAATGTGCTTGTACCACAAAAACTAATAGGGACGGCAATTTTAAAAAATTAAAGACTTATTTCGTTTTGCTTAGATAATATAGATAATCTACAGTAGCAAGACTTTTTCTTTACACATACACATTTAGTTCGTTTTATACATCATTATTCTTTAGTCTTATTGTGCTCAGTATAATTAAATTCAAAAACTTTGTACACTAGCATGAATTAGTATTGAATGTATTACATATATGTATATAGTAAACAAAACACCGGCTAAGGAATATTTCGCACAAAACATTTTCAATAGCTCCACAAATGGTGTGAAATGCACCGAGTTTATAACGCTGCATATTTGCACATGTGGTAGGGTATAATGTTTGCATTTCGACAATAGAGCCATCTCCACTTGCCATCATACTTATACCTACTAACTGCGTTGCACTAGCAACAGTTCATTTTCTTTTTTGCTATTTTCTAGCAAAATTTTAAGATTTGCCATCATACCTATACCAACTTCGTTGCACTAGCAACGGCTCATTCAATAATAAGATTTATAAGAAAAAACGAATTTATTTAAAATTTTTTACATTTCTGTTTTACAGATTAGATGCAAAACAACCAGCTGTGCTGGAGGGCTCACCATAGAGTCTGCTCTATTGGTGTTTGTTTGTCGTTTTCTTTGTTTACTATTTTTATTCCTTTTTTCGGTTTCTCTTTTTTATGTATTTAAAATAAACCTCTTGTGTGCGTGCATCGCCCTCGACTTGATTTTTAAGTTCTTATAAAAGACAATGGCAGAAGAAACCAAATAACTTGTAAAAACATAAAACAGCAAAATATGTATGTATTTTAAACCCAGCAGCGGTCATATCGGAAACAGAGTTGCCGCATCGGGTTTTTTATGAAAGAATGTTATAACCGAATTTTTGTGCGGAAAAGTAAATGCATTCAAAATACCAACAAGAAGTCATAAAACACTTTAAAAAATAAAAACAGCTTGTTTTTTAATTTGTAGTAGCTAATGAAGTAAATAAGAGTAAAGGCATATATCACAATGTAGAATGATCACGCTCGCAAGAATTCTGCGTGAGAAAACCTATTTGCCATCCGCTTATCACGGGGGAACATAGCAAAATATATACCAGCTCATTGTAAAAATTTTAGTTTTTTCTAACAAGAATGTTTATTTTCCGTTTGCGTAAATTGGATCCAAGTGCGCTGGTTTTTCTATGGCTGGCAACTTGTTAACCCTAACCTAAACTAAGCGTTTGCGTTTATCAAACTTTTCATTTGTCTTTTTGTCCGATTTCACTTTCAAATAATAGTGTTTACTCACTTGATCAATTGATATACATATGTATGTGTATTTGCTAATTTTTGAATTGCGATCTGTTGAACGTCAGCTGTTAAAATTTCACCCATATTCATCGATTAGCTTATTTGTTGTACTCGTTTGAAGTAAGCAACTTTTGTATTTCTTGAAAAATTGAAATTTTTTTTATTCGTTTTTGGACTGATTATAGTTAACCCGTGGAAAACCCACTGTTTTTTTAATGGAAACGAATTTCGAAAGGGAAATCGGCGAAAGAGTTTGATAAACCTTAAGGCGAGTCTACCCCGCTAGATTACATAGTAAAATATTGGATTGCTAAATTTAAACGTGGCCGAGCAAGCACTGCAACAATGTCATCAACCGGAAGGCCAAAAGAGGTTACAGAAACAAATATAAAAAAAAACAATATCCTCGATATCGTTCTGAATGATCGTCGAGGCAAGTTAGGTTAGATTGTTGAAATGGTAAACATATCATATGAATGTGTTCCACATTTTGCGTGAACATTTGCATATGAAAAATCTATCGACAAAATGGGAGCCGCGTTTAGGTTGTACAGGCCGCTAGTTTCATGAAACCAGCCCACTTGCGTCCTTTTGGTCCCGTTGTGTTGCCTGAGGGAGAAGTGCCGCCTATGAGACTTACACTTCCCCCGACGATTCAGATCCAAACCAACCCGAAAGACGGATAAAATAATCCAGTTCGGATAAAATAATCCAGTTCGTTCACTCGGCCTAGATACAGCCGCGTTTGGTCAGTGTCGATCAAAAACGAGTTCGATAGATAACTTTACATCGGTGTTTGGACATGATAAACCGTAATCCTGTTGATTTTTAATAACTGTTGATGAAACATGGGTCCGCCACTACACACCTGAAACCAAAAATCAATCGACTGTATTTTGGGATGCACCCGGAATATTGATCATCGATTATATTGAACAAGGGATCCACAATCACAGGAAAGTATTCTCGTGCATTATTGGATCAATTGATTGATGCAAGGAAGAAAAAGCAAACACATTTAAAGATGAAAATAGTGCACCGCCGTTCACACAGCATTGGATATGATTCTGAAATAAATACACTTCGAATTGGTTGGTTATCTACCTCACAGTCTAGATTTAGCTCCTAGTGACTTTCTGGTTTACAAAATTGAAAAAATGGCTCGCATGAAAATATTCATCTCAAACGAAAAAGTGATTACCGAAGCTAACACGTATTTTGAGGGGTTCCCGAAATCGTATAATTAAGATGGTATAAAAACGTTGGAATACCGTCTTACTAAGTGCATTCAGTTAAAAGGATATTATGTTGAGAAGTAAATGGTTTTTGAAAAAATAAATGTGTTTTTCATTTTAATAATTTAGCATCTAAATGAGACACAAAATAAATCGGATACCCACACAGTCACAATTGTATCGCAAATAAAGAAAACATGTACATATGTGTATGAAAAAACAAAAGTATGTCAAGATCCTAATTTGCTCTTTCTGGAAAGGCAATTTAATCTTGACATGTACATATAAGGAAGTTTAAATTTTTTTTCTGAAAGTTGGTATCGAACATGCAAACACCCTGTGCTCCCTAGGTAATTGATTCCAAATCCGGCTAACTCAACATAATATGAGCGCTCTAAAATAGAAAAGTAATTCCTAGGTATTTCAATATGTACATTACAAGCAGAACGAGTGAACATAAATATCTCTACAAGAATTACAGGCTTCCGTACCTTTATAATCTTATAAAAGAAAAATGTACAATTCATATGGAAGTAGTTCTTAGAGCTTTAATTTTGATAAGTCATAATTATTATATAATGTTCTTTATAATGCATTGTTAATACTACATCATCCAAATATCCTGAAGCATGGAAAATATCAAAGGTCATTCCGATATCCAAATGTGACCAGCATATGACTCTTAGTAATATGAGACCAATTAGTATTTTACTTGCTTTATCCAAGGTCATGGAAATTATTATGAAAGACCAGATTATGAAGTAGGTTGGTGACAGTAGGTTGATTAATGAATATGAGTTTTATCGTGTAGAAACACTATGTTCCTTCCAACGGAGCTTGCTGATACTATTAGAAAAGAACTTAAAGGAAGTGAGATAAGTTCGACGATGTCGGTTGATTTATTTATCATCACTTTTAATGATCACTTTTATGTGTATTTTTTAATTTATTAAAATTGAAATTTTAATAGAATATACATATCCAACAAACACGGTAGCAAACCTTTGATATAAAATGACTTTATCATTTGATATCAAGCATAATTTTAACTACCAAGTCGAATTCATACCAGGGGCCAAATTCCGCAACTATGAATTTTGAAATGTTCACCAATTTCGGTGTTCACATTTGATTTTTGTGTCCGCAATGGTGAGAATAAATAATTTTGACAATCAAAGTGTACACTTAATAATAATTTTCCCATTCAAAAATCTTCGGTGAATTTTGGTTTTTTGTTAAATATTTTGAAGTTGAAAAATATAAACAAAATTATTACGTATGTATATTAAAATAATCTACTAGACAACTTGTCTGACATAGTTAATTCGGCAAATCAGCATACCATTCAGCCTGAAGTAACACATTCAGTGCAATGAAATTTATTATTTCTTACGGAATCGCTTTTTAATGAAAAGTGAACACTGTGCCTGTCGGTAAATTTTATATTAAGTGCTCACAGGTAAAAAAGAGTCTGGTTGCGGAATCTAGCCCCAGGTAAATGCAAGAGCAATAAATACAACAATACAAAAAATAAATCTTTTTCAAATGTCGAGAGAAAACTATGAACACAAAAAGGAATTTAAAAAAAGTATAATAAAAAAATTACAAGAAAAGAAAAAATTTTAATTATTTCGAGAAAATTAAAGTCTTGGATCATAGAGCTTGAAAAGGTGAAAATGGCCAGCCAAATTGGGTAGGATTCTGGATTAAACTTGGTGCTCAAGATACAATACATAATTTAAAAAATTGTTTTGAAATTTTGTTTTCAAATTTCTTTAAAAAAATTTCAAGAAAAGAAAAACGTTTAATTATTTCGTGAATCTTTTAATTATTTCTTGAAAATTAAAGTCTCAGATCATAGAGCTTCGAAAGGTGAAAATGGCCAACTAAATTGGGGAGGATTCTGGAAATTGTTTTGAACTTTTTTTTCAAATTTCTTTTAATTATTCCATTAACATCTGAAAAAAATTTAAATTAAAAAATTTATCAGCTTCGCTGTCAATTTCAATTGTTTTGAATTCGCCTTGGTAACTACTAATCTTAACACAAATGTGTCAGCACTTACTGAAAAAATGCCAACATTTCCAATTCAATTAAAAATGTACATTTGTACGAAAATACATATTTTTTTTTAAGCCGTAGGCCTAAAGATAGGCTGGATTTTGATTAAAATTTCAGCATTTGAGACTGAGTTAATATAGTACATTAAGAAGTACATAATAAGTATATTAAGCTAATATTAGTTTTTGAATAACACTAGGGAATATTGCTTAATAACGATAAGTATCTAAACGTTTAGTATTTTTTTTAATAAGTCTGTAAATCGTTTGTTTTTATTCACTAAAACAAAAAAGTCGAATTTTCTTATGAACCAACCACTCTGTCTCAGATTTTATGCCTTATGGTAACACTGAAATATCATGTAGAAAACAGACGATAATAAGCAAAATTTCCATTGTGTAGACAATCGATGTCATCGTCGTTGTTCATTCGTTGTGCAGTAGTCGTGTGCGGTTGTTAACATTTAAAATTTTTGTACGCTCTATTTTTAAAGGATTTTTCTTATTTAGTTTAAAGCAAAAAAGTAAACACCTACATACGTGAAAAATGTAAACTTGCAAAATTGTTACAAGATTTACATATGCGTATATATACCGAAGTAGTTATAAAATGAAACATCTAAATATTAAAATGTGTGTGTGCTTAAAATACCTGCATGAAGTGATAAGAAGAAAAATCATACATACAAATTGATATGTATTTTATTATGCCATGTTTAAAAACAATTTATGGTTGGCTGCTAAAATGTGAAAAATAAGATAAAGTCGAAAACAAGAGTAACGCAACAATGTTTAGTACAAATCTTGCGTAGAAAAATATTAACAAGCTACATAAGCCGTATGTGTGTATAATAATATTCGCCAAATAAATCTACTTACACTGTATGTACCTATGTATGTAGATACACACAAAACATTCAATTAATATTTACTTCGTATGGAGCTAAGAACACTAGAGGATTTGAGTTAATTTTATAACATTGAGGAGCCAATTTTTTAATGCCTATCAATTATTTTTTCCTCTTATTAGAAATTAATTTTACTCCTGTAAAAATGTGCAAAATTTCAGTTAACTCTGTTTTGAGTTTATTTATGAAAGCACATACATAAATGTGTAAATACATACCTATTTGTAAAGTGTAAATACATACCTATTTGTATTTTTAATATCTGACCCCTACGTATTTTTTCGATGATCAGGTATGACAAAAGTGACAGTTGCCGATGATTGTACTTAAAAAAGTGAAAATTGTAGTATTTTTTTGGTTCCTATTTTGGGCTGTACCTATCATCTACTTAATAAAAATATGTTTATGTAAGGCTCAAATGTGATTATTCACTTGCTATGCAAGTCTATTTAGACAACTAGGTATATGCAAAATGTTTTCTTCTAAGCTTTTAAAAAATTAATTTTACTCCTGTAAAAATGTGCAAAATTTCAGTTAACTCTGTTTTGAGTTTATTTATGAAAGCACATACATAAATGCATATTTACAAATATCACCAAGTGTAAATACATACCTATTTGTATTTTTAATATCTGACCCCTACGTATTTTTTCGATGAGCTAACTAACAAATCTGTTGATCAGGTATGACAAAAGTGACAGTTGCCGATGATTGTACTTAAAAAAGTGAAAATTGTAGTATTTTTTTGGTTCCTATTTTGGGCTATACCTATCATCTACTTAATAAAAATATGTTTATGTAAGGCTCAAATGTGATTATTCACTTGCTATGCAAGTCTATTTAGACAACTAGGTATATGCAAAATGTTTTCTTCTAAGCTTTTAAAAAAGCTAGACCAATGTCGGCGGCAACGTCTTTATAGGCCTCTTTTAAAGAACAAATTTTTAATACAACAGCATATACCTACCTACTTACCTATTAAAAAATGGTTTGTTCCAGCATTCGTTTCTTTAAGGGCTAATAATTGTATTGGAAATTTGAGTAATTGTAATACTATACAATACATTCGAATTCCTACTGAAAGAAGAGGTTTGTACTGAATTTATCACGTCTGACGTGAATCTAATAAGTAGAAGTACTCTGTGGTTTCAATTTCTGCTCACCACTTTTTCTCCCATCCACACTCGCTCTTTCGAATAACAGAACAGCAAAATGTTGCTCTTTTCAAACCGCATACATATGCATATGTATGTGAATATGTATGTAGGACTTGTTTTCTTTTTCTTTGTTTTTTTTTATTGTAAATTTATGAACCACATAGTATGTATGTTTAAAGCAAACAAAACAAAAACATGAATAAGTAAATAAAAGACTACAAAAAAAGCAATTGTAAAATATAAATGCCTAACGGCAGCATCGTTATAAATAAATAGTGAAATAAAAAAATAAAAATAAGTGCCACTGTATACATAAATATGCGTCCGTCAGTCGAGATCGTCGTTTTTGCTGAAAACAAAGTGAAATTTTCATTAACGTGCGCGTGCGAGAAATCAAATTAAAAAAAAATTATATTTATGTATATATGTATGTAGCATATACATATTATAAAATACCATATATCTAGTATTAATGCATGTGCATAGGTATTTGTGGAAAAGTAAATTCATATTTATATAAATAAAAAAGCGCTGCCAATGACCAGCACATGTATGTATGAATGAAAAAAAATGACGGGATTTTTGTGCTGCAATTTTTTTTTTTTGAAAATTTCTCCAAAAAAAAGAAAGAAAACCTTTTATAGCAAGTTTAGCTTTGTGCTTAATAAAATAATTCTGTGATATAAACTGCAATATCTAGATACATAGGTATTTTGTATGAATAAACACACACCTATATACCTAGGTGCAAGTCTGTTGCAGCTCCCAAACCAGGATTTATAGTTAATAAAAAATAAAAATAAAATATTTATATTTTTTATTGAAACATCTACCTATGATTAGTCCTTATATTCGCATAATAATTCTTTTAAATGCGCTTGCAATGGGGCTGTGTTTACAGTTAAATAATAATCATCACCCGTTTAATATTGTGATTTATTTTTGAATCACCATAAAAGCAACACCACAAAATTTATACTAAGTACCTATGTACATGTGATGCATAATTGGTTTCTCAGATATTCTGTTCGAACTGCATAACACGAAGAATAATTCATTAAAGCCAACGAAATAAAAAAAACAAATAGTCCTAAGATAAACTCCTAAAATGTTAAAACGCAACAATTAAAATGGTAAAAAAATACAATACAGTTAGTTCATCGTTATTGCTAAACAAAGATCATTAGCATACGAATAAATTATAAAAACAAAATAAGTTTGCACCACCAAATGATACAAAGAGGAGTATATTAAACAGTGTTGTCAGCTCGTAAGATTTAATTTTCTTTTTTGCTGGCTTTTGTTAAAAATTTTTTTTCTATGAAAAAGTTTTTGGAAATTTGTGTAGCTTATATTGTTGTTTTTTTAATAAAACAGAACCAAAATTATATGTGTTTTTTCAACGATTTGTAAAAAAAGTTAATTTGGCCGAGAAAAGTATTTTCCAGAAAATAAATAATTTTTTAAAAAAAATATGACAACACTGATAGTAAATGAAATATATGAACTATGACGCATCAATCACATCAGACTAACGGCGCTAGTTTGGAGGATTGCCATACAAACTTTTTTGCATTGGTGAGTAGTATGTTCGCTTTATATTACTTTACATTTTTAGTTTTTATTTGAGTTACTAGATAAATATTTATGTATAGTATTTAAATTAAAATTTATTGTTATAATAGGTATGTACATCTAAATTTGAACTTCTCGTACTTAAACTGCCTAATGTCGATTTCTTTCAAACCAAAAACAAAAAAAAAAAAAAAAAAAATATATATATATATATATATATATATATATATATATATATATATATATATATATATATATATATATATATATATATATATATATATATATATATATATATATATATATATATATATATATATATATATATATATATATATATATATATATATATATATATATATATATATATATATATATATATATATATATATATATATATATATATATATATATATATATATATATATATATATATATATATATATATATATATATATATATATATATATATATATATATATATATATATATATATATATATATATATATATATATATATATATATATATATATATATATATATATATAATTTCAAGAGCCGTAAAGCAGCTCTGGGCTGGGGAACATGCTTTTCGTTGTTGTTTGGCCTTCGAGAGTTTTGCGTCTCATTCTCATTTGTTAACTGCCTACCTCACCTAACTGTATTAGTTTACAGTTTTTTTTTGATGTAGGTATTTCGTGTTAACTACGTGGCAACTTCCTATGCGAAGGCATAAGTCGGTACAATTAATTATAGCGCCGCAAAAAATTACTGTTAATACCATCCTGGGCATAAGTCTAAGGTCAGACACAGCGAATTTAATTGCCGATCTTTTTAGCAATTTTCTTTTGGAATTGCTTTCTTGTCCACACACAAAAACTTTTTTCGGCAATTCTTGAGCAATTCTCTACCTTCTGTTTCATGCAACCTACATTGTATATGCATATACACATACATACATGAGAGAAAAGTAAGGAATTGCTGAGAATTGCCGAGTACCGGCAATTCTTTTTCCCTTCTTATTCCCCTCACCGAAAGCTTCTATAAAGTCAAGAATTGCCCAACTAAAGTTGCTGTGTGTAACCAGGCACTAAGGGCTTCGTTACTCCGCCCATGCTGTGCATGCTATACCTAGCAAATTTACTTGCAACTGTATAGTTACAAATACAAATATAGGGTGTTTTTTTAAGCTAGATAGAACTTTAAATTGTAAAAAGTAACACAAAAAATTAAATTTTGATGAAACATTTTTTTTATTTGTTTCAGTATACTCTGACAAATCATCATGAATAGACTCACGCTTGAACAACGCTACGAAATTATCCAAATTTACTTTGAAAATCAGTCGTCGATTCGCGCAACTTATAGACGACTTCGACGAGGCGCATTTTTGGCTTAACGGGTTTGTTAATAAGCAAAATTGCCGCATATGGAGTGAGACCAATCCACAAGAGACCCTACAGACTCCATTACATCCAGAAAAATGCACTGTTTGGTGCGGTTTTCATGCTGGTGGCATCATCGGACCTTATTTCTTCAAAAATGAGGCCGGAGCTCGCGTTACGGTCAATGGAGATCGTTACCGCACCATGATCAATGATTTTTTGTTTGAAAATATGGATGACATTGATCCGGAGGAGATGTGGTTTTAACAGGATGGCGCTACGTGCCATACGGCGAACGCAACCATCGACTTACTGAAATCAAAATTTGGCGATAAGTTGATTTCGAGAAATGGACCTGTCAATTGGCCTCCAAAGTCGTGCGATTTGACACCTCTCGATTATTTCCTGTGGGGCTACGTGAAGTCACTGGTTTATGCTGATAAACCAGCAACAATTGACGCCTTGGAGGCCAGCATTGTTCGTGTTGTTCGTGACATACGGCCAGCAGTGCTCGAAAAAGTGGCCCAAAATTGGACGTCCAGAATGCGCTTCGTCAAGAACAGCCGCGGTGCCCATATGCCCGAAATCATTTTCAAATGTTAATGTCACGTATTGATCTTTCGAATAAAAAAAAATTTTGATTACAATTTAATTTTTTGTGTTATTTTTTACAATTTCAAGTTCTATCGGGCTTAAAAAAACACCCTATATTTGGAAGAGGGACGAAAATATAAATTTTGTTTATAAAGCAATCATTTTGTATCAAAATCATTGAAATATTTTAAATATAAATATGTAAATTTAGACCTAAATAGAAAGAACTCATTCTAAATACGTTTGTTGATTTAAACATAGTTTTTATAAAAAGTAGCTAACATTAAAATAAGGTGTTTATAGTTGTCAACTACAGTACAAAAACAAAGCAGTTTATTGAAAGACATAGAAAAAAGTATGTATTTTTTTAAAACGTATAAAAAATGTGCTAAAATTTAATATAAATTTTGTGTTATGAAACACATTTATAAATAAATAAATACATACGTAAATAAATAAATAAAGTCTCTTATTAACCTATCAGTTAATATAAAACGAAATTTTTAGGAGCTTATTCATAAAAATCAGATTATTTATTAATGATAAGACAGTAAAGAAATTTGTTAAAAAAAGTATTGAAAAAAGTTCTTACATAAATTATATATGTGTTGTACTAATCATAATTTTTTGAATTCTCAAAAGGACAACAAAAAATATACGTTTTTTAAACTCTTCTTTGACAAATTTCAAAATAAGTTTGTCAAAAAGGGCTTAATAAATATAAATTATTTTATATGAAAAAGGGCTAAAGAATAGAAAGAAGTATAAATGGTATACTTTTATGCTAGGATCACGCATATGCTCCCGAACTCGCAAAATTTAGTACAGTTTACTTCAAAATATATAAAAATAAAATATAAATTTTCTGGCGCTAGTGACCAAATACTTAACAAACATAATGTCTGCAATGCTCTTGAAATTCTAATCTTTCTGTAGTAAGTACAGGTGGTGGCAGTATTGCGCATCAAACGTATGAGCAGATAAGCAATATTGGTTAATATAAACAAGTAAGACTGTGGTAAATTCGGCTGGGACGAATCTAAAATACCCTTCACAATAGTTACGTAAATGTATAGTACATATTAAAAATTTGAACTAAATATGCTGTTTTAATTTATAATAATGATAGTTAAAATCATTAAAATCTTTGATATGAACTAATAATTTCCATAATATATGCTAGGGATGTGTACATTTATTTAAGGCGCCGTGAAAAATGATTGTTTTTTCACACGCGTCATTTTCATTTGAACGATGTGTAGACCGATATCAAAAATGGCCACTTTTTGGTATTTTAGTAACCCCCTTTAATAAACAGAACTGCTTTAATATAAAAATTATATACACCCTTTACATTTTTGTGAAGGGTAAAAAAAAATTCTTGAAAAAATCGGTTATCCCATATTTCTGGTGTATATAGACCGATATCGGAAATTTTCATTTCCTGTATTTTACAATGTAAATGTACAAACAATGTGGGCAATTAACAAAATGCATATGTGATTCAATATGAGATGAATGTAGATAGAAAATAATTAAATGATCGGTGGCTTAGTGGTTAAAGCAGTAGATCATGATACGTCATGTCCCGAGTTCAAATCACAGTGGGTGCTGATGAGTAGTGTAGCGACTACGAAACAGCTAGTTGTCCCGCAGCTAAAGATTGGATTATTATTTTTCTTGTCTTCTTCAATCAAAATTATTGATCACAGCAGATTTGTATTGTAAAAAATCCTTCTTAGGAAAAAAAAAACTTAAGAAAGAAAAAACCTGAACTGTAACCCGTTGTACAAATGTACAAAAAAAAAGTTGTTTAAGTTCGCTTACGCGGCATTTTCATGAAAAAGCCGGTTCAGGGTATATCTGGGGTACATAGGGACCGATATCGGAAATTTTCATTTTCCTTATTATATAACCTAATGTTATTCCCAGAACTACTTTTAAGCAAAACAAGTTGTTTAAGTTCGCTTACTCCACATGTCCATGAAAAACACGGTTTAGGTTATATCTCGGGTATATACGGACCGATATCAGAAATTTCCATTTTCCATATTTATATAACGTTATTTCCTTACCAGAACTGGTTTTAAGCAAAAAAAGATATTTAAGTTCACTTACGCGACATTTTCATGAAAACCGCGGTTTAGGCTATATCTCGGGTATATATGATCCGATATCGGAAATTTTCATTTTCCATATTTATATAGCCTTATTTCATTACCAGAACTGCTTCTAAATAAAAAAAAGTTGTTTAAGTTCGCTTACGCGGCATTTTCATGAAAAACCCGGTTTAGGGTACATCTGGGGTATATATGGACCGATATCGGAAATTTTCATTTTCCATATTTATATAACCTTACTTTATTACCGGAATTGCCTTTGAGCAAAAAAAAGTTTTTTAAGTTCGCTTATGTGGCATTTTTATGAAAAACTCGTTCTAGGCTATATCTCGGGTATATATGGACCAATATAGGAAATTTTTATTTTCCATATTTATATAACCTAATTTTATTACCAGAATTACTTTTAAGCAAAAAAAGTTGTTTAGCTTCGCATATGCGACATTTTCATTAAAAATCCGATTTGGGCTATATTTCGGGTATGTATGTATATATGGACCGATATCTGAAAAAAATTTTTTTTTGCAATAGCACACCCATGAATCGATGGGGTAAAAGAATGGTAAAAGAAAAAAGTTTCTAAGTCTAATGGTTTTCTCAGAAACGGTATTTCAACAGCGGACAGACGGACATCGCTTAATCGACTTTTCCATTAATTCTGAATCAGAATATATATACTTTATAAGGTCGCAAAAAAAAAACTGTAGAAATTACAAACTGAATCACAAACTTATATATACCCTTTACATTTTTGTATTCTATTTATTTAATGATCTATTTATTTAATGAAAAAGCAACACATTACTACTCTACATTAAGGAAAAATATTACCAATTTTGGTTGGAAAAAACCAAAAACGGCAACCCTGATTGCAACAGTGACTCTCTTTATCTCTCTCTTTCCCTCTCTCTTTCTATCTCTCTCACTCTCTCTCGCTCTTTGTATTTATATTTTGTTTTTATGTTAAATGTTATATTTTTAAGTGTATTGTATATTTTTTAAAATAAAATTTAATGTTTAATGTTGTCTCATACGTACAACCTGCTTTAAACCCGTTTGTCTAGTTTATAGTAAGATGAAAACAAAATCATAAATGAAAGGCATTGGTAAAATGTTAATGTATGTGTACTTAAAGTTTCCATTGTATATGTGAATGAGTTTGTCAAACAGCATACATACATATGCATATACAACATATAAACATATATACAAAATAACTGTTGCACAAAAAACAAAATAAATAAATAGGTATGTAAACAAATAAATATAATAACAGGTGTTGAATTTCTGTAGTGTTTGTTTGTACCTATTTATTGACGTACATACATATTTGGTTTCTTATATTTTTTAAATAAAGAATGTTTTTGCGATGTTGACCCTCTCATGAGACACTTGTTTTTTAGAGCCTGATCATCCCGAACCGTAACGTTTATTTTTTAAGAATTTATTTATTAGAATAAATAAATAGGTATAGGTACAATTTATAAGATAATTCATCAAAAAAAATTTCGATGCCTTTTCTTCATGTACCTCGTTTTATGCAAATACATAGGGTAAGTGTACCTAAGCTCGGCATGTACCAGCAGTCGGCATTTTCTTTTTATTTAAACTTCAATAACTAAGAATAACGGTAATTATATACATATTAATAAAAAATTATAAATAGCTTGTTTCCCAGCTATTTATATGTCGACATTTCATAGGAACTACCCTAATCATCAGTAGACTTTGGGAATTTTTGAAAGATATTCTCAAACATTAAACTTTATATCCCAACAATCTAAATAAATTGTTGAGAATTTAAAAAGAAAAATGCTCTAATAAATAATACCTGTCAAAACACAAAAAAAAGAAACAACACAAGAAATGTTAAAGACGTGTATAAATGAAAAAGCTTGTTTTTTGTGTTTTGACAGGTATTATTAGAGCATTTGTCTTTTTAAATTCTCAACAATTTATTTAGATTGTTGGGATATAAAGTTGAAATGTTTGAGAATATCTTTCAAAAATTCCCTGTGCATGCTATACTTATATATAATATTTTATATTAACTGATAGGTTAATAAGAGACTTTATTTATTTATTTACGTATGTATTTATTTATTTATAAATGTGTTTCATAACACAAAATTTATATTAAATTTTAGCACATTTTTTATACATTTTAAAAAAATACATACTTTTTTCTATGTCTTTCAATAAACTGTTTTGTTTTTGTACTGTAGTTGACAACTACAGGGTGGCCCAGAAAGACCGAAGTGGTGTGAATTGCTTATAACTTTTTATTTAAGAGATATTTTTTTAATTTTTTTTTTTTTAAATACATTAAATTTATGGGGAATATTTTTGGATTAGTTATTAAAAATGATATCCCGCAAGTGGTGGCCATATTCTGCTTCGCACAAATGTGCTCTTTCCAACACATTTTCCATGACCTTTCGCAAAACTTCCGGTGGTATGTTGTTAATTTCTTCTCGAATATTGGTTTTTAACTCCTCAATAGTCCTAGGCTTATTAACATAAACTTTTCCTTTTAAATAGCCCCAAAGAAAACAGTCTGGAGCGGTTAAATCTGGGGAACGCGGAGGCCAATTAAAATTGCTGTTACGAGAAATTATTCTTTCACCAAAGATGTCGCGTAAAAGAACTTGGACAAGTTGAATTTTGTATGGAAACAATCCTATGGTGTGCAAAATTCGCTGCAGCGACGTCCTTGAGAGGCCCAGTTGTGACGAACGTCTCCTGGTTGATGTTTCTGGATCCTCCCGAATACTCTCCTGTACCACTTGAATATTGTCAGCCGTGTGGACAGTTCGGTGTCTGCCGGGACCAGGAAGGTTCCTTACTGCTCCTTGTTCTCGAAAATTTGCAACCAGACGGTTTATTGTTGACTGAGAGGGTGCAACCCGCACATTAAATTGACGACGGTATGCACGCTGAGTCAACACAATGGACCGTTGATTTGAAAAGTAAATTTCAACAATTTGGGCACGTTGTTCAATTGTGTATTGCTCCATTATAAATTATCCAAGTCTTCTTTACAAAATACTGAAAAGAAAAGAAAAAAAAAAAATTATAATAAAAAAGTTATAAGGAATTCACACCACTTCGGTCTTTCTGGGCCACCCAGTATAAACACCTTATTTTAATGTTAGCTACTTTTTATAAAAACTATGTTTAAATCAACAAACGTATTTAGAATGAGTTCTTTCTATTTAGGTCTAAATTTACATATTTATATTTAAAATATTTCAATGATTTTGATACAAAATGATTGCTTTATAAACAAAATTTATATTTTCGTCCCTCTTCCAAATATTTGTATTTGTAACTATACAGTTGCAAGTAAATTTGCTAGGTATAGCATGTCTACTGATGATTAGGGTAGTTCCTATGAAATGTCGATATATAAATAGCTGGGAAACAAGCTATTTATAATTTTTTATTGGTATAAATGTTAGAAGCTAAAATAGCGAATAAAAACTCAATTGTTTTAATATAGTTACATAAAAATGTTAGATATATTCTCAACTCTCTGTATGCAAAAACAAATTCCAGCTTAGATGAGTATTTTAAGAGTTTTATACATTTGTTCGTGCATAGGTCTTAAATACATGCAGTAGTGCTTGTTTTCTTAGAAAAAAATTAGTGGCAAAGCCAATTTTGTAAGACAAGTAGCTATTTACATTTTTAAACATTTTGATCCAAGATGGTGTTTAATGATAGAAAACTTGTCAAATTATGTTATAAATGTGAAAAATTAAAAAGAAATATAAATTTTCTCCGATTTTAGGAACATAAAAATGTCAACATTTCCAGTAGTTGGCATGGGGGTGCCGGCAAGTGGAAAATATATATTTTTCTTCAATTTACTTTAAATTTGGGAGAATTGTTTAATATTCAATACACATGCAACTGAGAATATAAAAAATAAGTTTAAGGTCAGTTTACCTAGTAGTCGGCACTGTTTAAAATGATTGCTTTACACCTGTCGAGAACTAGGACAAGCGCTGTTCTAAAGTAGGCACTGGTTTCCATTACTAGTTTTTTTTTTCCTAATTTTAATGAATAAAAATGGCAAATTTTTAGATACAATACATTTTTTTAAAACTACAATATAATTGTGTACAGAATTGTTGAACATTTATATATTGTTTGTAGAGGGTCACCAGCCTCATATGACATTGGCCAATAATCGGATTATATTTTATGCACTGACTCCAAACCTTATTCGTTAATACAACTGGCCAATGTAAGCATCTTAAAATCGGAATGAAAAAAAGCGTCAGCAAATGACAAACTATGCCAGAACTCGACCCTTTGCCCAATACTTCATATCTCTGATAGTAACATGGAGACAACGTTAAGAATGGCTTCTGAAAGTGTGGCCTTTTTGGATTTCGTGTGTTGGTCAAAATCACATAGGATAAATGGTAAGAAGCGATACTGGGAATTGTTAATGGGTTATTTACAATGAGTTTTCACAAAATGGTTGAAATACTCATTCTGATAACGCCAAAATGAATACATCGTAAAATAATCTAGTTGCTGAAGATATAAAAGCATCAACTTTTTTATTTTATATTCTAATATAATAATCAATTATTTGTACCTAAATTGCATTATTAGAAATGTAACAAGTTTATTTAAAATAAATAAAAGTTTGAATTCCTTCATTGTCTGCTATTTTCTTCACTGAAAAATGATATGCCGACAATAGGTACACAACATGCCGAAAACTGGTAAATGTGCTCTTTTTTTAATAATCGTAAAATTTTGAAATGTTTATAAACAACTATTAAAATATAACTTAGTTAAACTGAAAGAAGCCAAATTAACGAAACGGAATAATAAAAATTAAATTCAATAGTTATATCACATATGCCACAACATTATTTAAAAAAAATCAAAAGTCTTAAACTGCCGACAACTGGTACACATACCCTATATGTATGTTATATTAAGTGGTAATCTTATGAGTTTTTCACATTTTGTACTTTTCCGTCGATACAAAGTATTAAATTTGAGCAAATTTTAACGTACGTTGAGAACTTTGACAGCTATCAGTTATTTATTTGTTTTTGCAGAGGTATTTTACGAGTAATTTAATGGTGTTTTCTTTTCTGATAAAAATGTTACACCTATGCTACATATAGTGGTTCAACACGTTCTTTTCTAAAAAATTTGATACACTATTTAAGGGTATCATGTTCTTTTTAAAACATCTTGCACTTAAAACTGGCAAAACATGTAGCATGTCCTACACTGTACTTCGAGTAACGTGGAGATACTGTCCGTTTTTACATCATTGTTTCATACGCGTTTATGCAAATATGAAATTCTTTTGTTATTGTAGATGAGTAAACGGTGCTGCTGATGATAGCTTTCATAAGATAAAAATAGTGATTAAAACGTTGGTATGTTAAAAGTAGTCATGATATATTTGAAACGCTAAGTGTACATTATTATTAAATGGCACTTTGTCAGCATTTTTTGTTCTTTTGTGCTAATAGCACATGTACAACTTTCAAAGGGTGATGGTAATTGGAAAAAAATGATAAACAATTAAAGGGCAGTATTTTTTATCAGAAAAGAAAACACCATAAAACAGTTTCTTTAAACTAGGCTTTTTTTTGATTGTATTAGTGAGACTAAATTCACGCATATGATTCCATATCGCTCCTTTATTGCAACATAGTCATATCTCAAAAAATGAGCTATTCGAGCTAACAATGCAGAATTGTTAACAATACTACCATTTATATTGTGGCAAAAATTTATTCAACTTGCTTTTAAGCTGTTTCCTTTTGGAGATATTTTCTCAAAAAATTTGCTAGGACTTGTATGGAAATTAAAAATTTTAAATGCTTTTTCTCGAAACGAGCTTTTTTGGGATAGGACTATGTTGCAATAAAGGAGCGATATGAGTTCGAAAAAAAATCGAAAAAATTTAGATTTTTACTACGATGCAGCAGAAGTTTGAAGCTAGTTTGATGTGTGTTCGCGTAATTTGAAGTAATAAATTTTATATTTATATCGCCTTGGCAGCGAAAACATCAATGTTTTGGTGACGAAGAGAAATAAATAATGGAAGATCCAATTTTATTTTGGGATTTTTTGATTTTTGATTAACAATTTCAATTTGAAAAATATTAATTATAAATCAATCTAAAAACGTATTTTACAAACAAAAAATAATTTGGCATATAGGTAATGATATTCAGGTATGTAATGAAAACTGATCGTTTTGAAAAATATCGTTTCCAGGTGGGATAGAAAACAACCTCTTTTGAAAATGTTATACCTAGGTGGAGTAGACCATTTTTTAATGATTGCTTTTTGAAAATCACTATTATACCTGTAAAGTTGAAAAAGTTGAGTTTTTTATTCGTTATTTTAGCTTCTAACATTTATACCAATAAAAAAATTATAAATAGCTATATGTCGACATTTTATAGGAACTACCCTAATCATCAGTAGACTTTGGAAATTTTTGAAATTTCAAAAATTTCGAAAACGATTAAAATATGTACCATGGTGGCAGCATTAGAGATGTTGTACTACATACAAATATTTTGTTTGTGTAAAAATTATGGAGGCCGTCAAAAAACATGTTTGCAAAACAAGAAAATGAAGACAGCAAATTTTATAGCTTAGGTACCTATAATAAATAAATATAAATTTGTGTAATTGTGAATAATTCTTTTCATAAATTGTTTTCAACGTATTTTAAACAATTAAAATATATTTGGACACTTTTATATTTGTTGAATTCACAAGCTCAGTCGTATCGTGTATCGATGTATGTGGAGAGAAAATTTCAAACAATAAGCTTGCCAGCTTATTTATTCGTATCTTTCCGAAAGATTGCAATTCGTTAGTTGGAGAAATTCCGTGTCCAATTCGCTTCCTCTTTATTCGGGTGTACCACAGGGTTATGTGCTTGGACCCCTTTTATTTATATTATACATCAACGATCTACCGCGATGTGTAAATTCCAATATTTGCAAATCTTTCATTTTTGTTGATGATGTAGCTTTGCTCTTCTCATGTGGTGGGGACTTTGGAGATGTTCTTGAAAGTAATATAAATTTCTCTCTTCAATCCATTTGTGAGTGGACTACTTCAAACTCTCTGACTGTTAACAGGCTCAAGATCAAAGGTATGTTCTTCGGTTCCTCTGACCGTTTTTCTATTGACTTAAATATAAATCTTGATGGCGTGAGAATTGATTTAGTTACTCAAATGAAATGTTTGGGCATTATTTTGGACAGTAAGTTGAAATATGATGCGCACATTGACATGATATCAAACCGCGTAGTTTGTTACCTCATGTAACTTACGGTCTTGAGATTTTCTCTGGCACCACATCGGGTAATCTGAATAGGTTATATCGAGTTATTAATATTATTATTCGCTTTGTTTTTAACTTAAAAAGACGAGTTCATATTACCAACTATGTCTCGAGGTTTTTTAACTGTACTTTACATAGATTTGTTCACATTCGTTGTATTACTTCTTTTTATAAAATCATTAAAACGGGCCGACCTCAACCGCTTTCTGAATTATTTACATTTACACGCTCTACTAGAAATCCACAAATCAATATACCTAGAATTAATTATTCAACGTTTGAGAAATCATTTTTGGTAAGGGTTGCTCGTTGTTGGAACTATTTGCCACATAATTTGCGAGTTTTTTCACATTCTAGTAATGTTTTTCGTCTTAAGCTTTACAGACATTTTGGTGTAAATAACGCCTAACTAAACTTTCAGTTATTTGTTTTGCATTTGCCACATAACGGTATCTTTTCATTTTTTCTTTTTTCCGAGTTAATGAGTCATGGCTGGGGAGCCAACAAAACAAAAACAAATGGATGGAATAATATATGGATTAGGTTATAAGTTTATAAATAAGATTGTTTTGTGAATTTCTTATTTTTGTATATACTAATGAATTTTTTGTTTTCTATAAGCATATTCTTATGTAAATATAATTGAAAGCTCAGATTACTTGTGCTCTGTAATATGTTACTTTGGCCCTATGGGCTTGTATTACAAATAAATTGAATAATAATAATAATAATAATAATAATAATGATGATAATAATAATAATAATAATAATAATAATAATAATAATAATAATAATAATAATAATAATAATAATAATAATAATAATAATAATAATAATAATAATAATAATAATAATAATAATAATAATAATAATAATAATAATAATAATAATAATAATAATAATAATAATAATAATAATAATAATAATAATAATAATAATAATAATAATAATAATAATAATAATAATAATAATAATAATAATAAAAACAGAAACTTTTGCAATAATAATAATCAGGTACGTTGTGTAAAAAGCTGACACGGCAAACGTTGTATTGCCTTCAAAAATGATTGACTTTGATATATATATATATATAGGGTGTTTTTTTCAGCTAGATAGAACTTTAAATTGTAAAAAGTAACACAAAAAATTAAATTTTGATGAAACATTTTTTTTATTTGTTTCAGTATACTCTGACAAATCATCATGAATAGACTCACGCTTGAACAACGCTACGAAATTATCCAAATTTACTTTGAAAATCAGTCGTCGATTCGCAAAGTCGTTTTATCGCAAAATTGTGTTCAGCGATGAGGCGCATTTTTGGCTTAACGGGTTTGTTAATAAGCAAAATTGCCGCATATGGAGTGAGACCAATCCACAAGAGACCCTACAGACTCCATTACATCAAGAAAAATGCACTGTTTGGTGCGGTTTTCATGCTGGTGGCATCATCGGACCTTATTTCTTCAAAAATGAGGCCGGAGCTCGCGTTACGGTCAATGGAGATCGTTACCGCACCACGATCAATGATTTTTTGTTTGAAAATATGGATGACATTGATCCGGAGGAGATGTGGTTTCAACAGGATGGCGCTACGTGCCATACGGCGAACGCAACCATCGACTTACTGAAATCAAAATTTGGCGATAAGTTGATTTCGAGAAATGGACCTGTCAATTGGCCTCCAAGGTCGTGCGATTTGACACCTCTCGATTATTTCCTGTGGGGCTACGTGAAGTCACTGGTTTATGCTGATAAACCAGCAACAATTGACGCCTTGGAGGCCAGCATTGTTCGTGACATACGGCCAGCAGTGCTCGAAAAAGTGGCCCAAAATTGGACGTCCAGAATGCGCTTCGTCAAGAACAGCCGCGGTGCCCATATGCCCGAAATCATTTTCAAATGTTAATGTCACGTATTGATCTTTCGAATAAAAAAAAATTTTGATTACAATTTAATTTTTTGTGTTATTTTTTACAATTTCAAGTTCTATCGGGCTTAAAAAAACACCCTATATATATGTATGTAGTTAAAATGTGAAAAAAACGTTGGGTTTTCAAGATTAACGCCTTGCTTTGATAACGTTGTTCATCAGTTGGTTTATACTTCGTAACATATAACCGATCCAACTTTAAGTTGCTGATTGGTAATCCACGTTTAAAAACTGGGTTGCATATTTGGCGACACCATCTTGGGAAGTAAAGAGAGTCACCCTATTAGGTAGAACGCTTTTATATTTATTGTAATAAATAAAAGTATTTTGTAAAAATGTATTTTTGAGCCATATGTGTTTGAAATACAAAATACTTTTAAGTTGCGTATTGAAATACATACAGAACACAAAAACGTTTGTTGGCATTCAACAGGACCTTATGGAAAAGTAAGCCAAGTTTGTCCCCTAAACGCCGATATAAGTGGCAATCTCAATTGTATTTGGAAGCTTTAAAAAAAAAATTAATTTAAACTTAGTGAAAAATTGTGATGTGAGGTGATATGTCAAAAATGTTGGCAATATACAGTATCGGACAAAACCTAAGCACCCCCTCAGCCCATTTTTTTTAAATGATAATTTTTTAAAGAAAAAACTGTCATTCAATTTTTTTTTTTTAATATTTTTATTTATTTATATCTTTATTATTGAAAAACACAAGCTTAACAAATTCAGAATTTAATAAAAAAAAGTTAAAATTCAACAATCATTTTAATTCACAAGTATAAGCGGACAGAACTAAAGCACCCCTAATATGGCGTTTGGAAATTTTACTATGCTACCGCGACATTACTGTATTAGGTAACGGTAACCTCCAAAAATGCAGCAGCTACTAAGTTACAATGTTAAGAAGAAGAATTTTTATTAGAATTTATACGAAAATTGTCATTGTTTTAAAGTTTTCGTTGAGATAAGAGTAATACCACGCAATAAGTACTCAAATGAATTTAAAATTAGAATTATTGATGATTGGAGAGCCGGCTTATCAGGACATCAATTAAGTGCAAAATATTCGATCAACAGATCAATCATTTCTAGGCTAATTAAAAAGTTTTTGCAGTCTGGGTGCACATCTCCTAGTCATTCTGGAAGAAGGCCACGTGAAACTTCGCGACATGAAGACTCCTTAATTACAATCCAAAATGATCCTACAGCATCTTCCAGTTACGAAACCGCTTAGATTTAAATATTAGCGAAAGAACGATTCGCAGAAGAACAGTAGAGGCCGGATTATTCAGTCGACGACCAGCAAAAACCCCTTTTATAACGTCAAAAAATAAAAAAGCCCGACTTGAATTCGCCAAGGCCCATCTCGACTGGAGTGTCCAAAAATGGAGGACTGTTCTGTTTTCTGACGAATCCAAGTTTAATTTAAAAAATTCAGATGGCATAAGGCGTATACGAAGACCAAATGGGAAACGGTTGAATCCTAAATATTGCTAAGGCATTGTAAAGCATGGAGGCAGCAACATAATAGTCTGGGGTTGTTTCTCTGGGCAAGGGATTGGGCTACTTCATAAGATTGATGGAACTATGGATCGTTTCAAGTATCGTGATATATTAAAGGACGTGATGTTGCCTTATGCTGAAGAAGAAATGCCACTTAAATATACATTCCAGCAAGATAACGATACAAAACACACGTCTAATGTGGTTAAGGAGTGGTTCCAAAACAATTTGATAGAAGTTCTCCGTTGGCATGCCCAATCTCCCGATCTTAACCCAATCGAGAATTTGTGGGAGATCGTTAACTTAAAAATCAACCGAGAAAATTGCAAAACCAAAGAAAACTTATTTGAAGCCGCAAAAATAGCCTGGGAAGCTATGTCACCTGATGTAAGTAATAATTTAATATCTTCTATGCCTAAAAGATGTGCGTATGTCATTCTGAATAAAGGATTCGCAACGAAATATTAGTTTCAATGATTTGTTTGCGCTTCAAATTAGGGGTGCTTTAGTTTAGTCCGCTTATACATATGTGCGACTTAAAATATTTTTTGAATTTCAACTTTTTTTTAAATCAACTCTGAATTCTTTAAGTTTGCGTTTTCAATAATAAAGATATAAATAAATAAAAAAAAATATAAAAAAAAAGTTTTATAACTTTGTTTTCTTAAAAAAATTATCATTTAACAATAATGTGCTGAGGGGGTGCTTAGGTTTTGGCCGATACTGTATATTGGGCGCATGTTTTTTATTTTTTTTATTTATTTACTTCATTTAACCGATCCCACAATGGACCATTATTGGTTATCACTCAACGGGATCTTATGGAATAAGACGCCAAGAGTGTCTTCAAAACGCCACTATAAGTGTCAGATTTCAATTGCATGTTTTTTTTCTAATTTAAACTTAATGGAAAATTGGAGATCTGCGAAAGAATTTGGAAATATATTGGCATATTTTTGGTTGTTACTCAACAGGACCTTATGAAAAAAAAACAAAGGTGTCCTCTAATTATTTTTTTTAATTCGGAGTCTAGCTTCCATAGTGAACGGACGTGTTTGTTTTTGATCGGAGTGTTATAGAATAAAACCGGAATAGGTGGAGAGCCGGAATAAATGGAATGAGTGAATTTATACAAAAGAAATACTTTTTGACAATTATTTTTACGAGTATGATATATACTTTAAAAAAAAATTGCATAGGTGTACCTAGTAGATGCAATTCTGAGAAAGAGCTTGGCACCACTAGAAAAACCTCTGGATTTCTGAATAGGAGTCTTTGAAAAAATCATTGGCTAATTTCCTGTTTCAAGGAAACAGAAATATTGTTGTTACAACAGAAGACAAACCATCTTCCAGTTTAGCTATTGTTGGTAAGCCGAAAACGTAAAATATCATCACAATAAAAAATGTCTAAAGACGATAATACCACTTCAACAACGGATAGTAATAGGTTTGCTATCATTCAGACAGATGAGCCAACAACATCCAAAAAAACATATAAGCCACAACCAATATATTTGAGAGAGCCGACTTCTAGTGAACTGGTAAGAAAACTTATTACGCCAATCGGCAAAGATACTTTCAACGTCTCTTCAGTTAAGCACGGCATCATTAGTGAAACTAAATTCCAGGTAAACCATGAAAATGACTACGGAAAATTGTCTGATGTTTTAGAAAATGGGAAAAGATCATTTTACACTTACCAGCTCAAAAGTGCTAAAGGTGTTCAGGTCGTTATTAAAGGTATCGACACTTGCGTACATACTGATGATGTCAAAACTGGATTGGAAGACAAGGGTTAAAAAAATAAAAAATAAACATCAGGGTTGAGATCCCTCAAACCATGTTTAGGATTGAACTAGAACCACGGCATGTCGTTCTCAAAAATAATGAAATTCCGATGCGAGTGTTAAAAAAATGCAGTAACTGTGGAGGTAACTATACTGCAAATTATAGAGGTTGCCCAGTCTATACTCACTGTAAGCGATTTATGATAAAAATGTCATCAGCTTCTCCAGCACACCAGCAGCCAAATGTCATTGGTAAAAACAATTTTCCCAAGTTAGGCGATTCAACCAACCACACAAACACGCAAAACTCCCAAGCAATTTTCTTATGCCAATGTGGTTAAATTCGACCAAATTTTGAACCCGGAGCCCAAACCTCAAAACTGCGATACAAATTTTAGTAATATAGAGGCAACTCTGCAGACCCTTGTTCAATCCATAAATACATTTACGGTTTCTATAACAACCATGATGCAGGAAATGCTGAAAATGCAATCCACTATTATGCAGGAAATTTTAAACAAATGAGTTGGTTTAAAATGTGTTTCTGGAACGCAAACGGCATCCGCCAACACAAAAATGAACTTGAGCACTTATGAAAAAGCAAATCGATATAATGATGATTGCTGATACTTATTTGACCACCAACAGTCATTTTAAAATTAATGGCTACACACTATATGATACGGAGACTCAGCAATTTTGATGAAAACTAGAATTAAGCACTATTTGCTAAACGAGACACGTGAGGAGTATTATAAAATTGTTATTTCCTCGATTTATTCACCACCCCGATTTTAAGTAACAGAAAATCAATATTTTTAGCGGCTGGCGACTATAAAGCCAAACACACTTTTTTTAATTTCCCCGAAAGGCCGTGAGCTTTTTGACATCGTTTCCAATATGGGTTTAGATGTGGTTTCAAGAGGACACCCCACTTATTGGCTGTCAGATCGACGAAAGATTCCAGATGTTATAAATTTACATTGATTGATTGATTGATTTATTTAGCATTTCTTTGTGCTATTCTACTTGTACAATTTTTTAAAATTAAATAAATAAAATAATTTTACATAAGAATCATATCTAAGTTTCAAAAATTTGATTTAATATAGTAAATAATTTTACGCTTAAACAAATAAAAATTATTTTCGCTTTTTATTTCTGTAGGCATTTCATTGAAAATTTTTAGACCTTTGTAAAATAATACATTTTGGCTAAAACTTGTTGTTGCATAAGACAGTCTGTAGTCATTGGCACTTCTTAGGTTGTACGGTTGGATTTCAGCTACATTGACCATGTATCGACTCATATAAGATGGAAGGGTGCCTGTTTTTACTTTAAATATAAATAATAGGGCATTCATCACCAGTCGCTGATTTACAGAAAGCCACTGCAGCTTGTACAGCATATCCCTGATGCTTACCAGCCTGTTGCATCTAAGAATACATCGCATGCCTTTATTTTGCATTTTTTGTAATCTAGCCTTCATTTGTTGATTTCCCAGGAACAGTACAGTGGAACAATATTCGAAATGAGGCTTAATGATTGTATTATATATATTAATATTATTATATTATTCTTCTCAAAAAAGCAATTTTCTTTGATATCTTTTTACACACGTATTCAAAATGAGGTATGAAATTCAATTTATCGTCAATTATTATACCCAAATATTTTATTTCTTTAATCTTCTCAATGATTTCATTTTCTATGCAAATATTATAGCTCGAAATTCCATTTATTAACATTGCTTTTGTTTTATTAACATTTAGTTTTATTTTATTCCTTTTGAGGTAATCTTCGATTTCACCTAAATCTTCATTTAATTTTCGGACACAATCATCCGCATTTTGACCACATGTATATACCAGCGTATCATCAGCAAACATGCACACTTTACATTGTTTAACTATGCTGTCCATATCATTTATGTAAATTAAAAATAACAACGTTCCTAGCACTGCACCCTGGGGTACTCCAATATTTATAGTTTTTGAGGATGAAACATATTTGCCACATTTTGTTTTTTGTGTTCGGTTACTCAAGTAACTTCTAAACCAAGCCATTTCTATTCCTTTGACCCCATATTTCTCCAATTTTTGTAACAAAATTTCTCTGTTGACTATTTCAAAGGCTTTTCTTAAATCGAGAAAAGCTGCTGCCACACTTCTTTTTTTTCCAACTTCGATTTTCCATTCTGACACTACTAGATTCAGTAGCGATTCACAATTATGATTTTTTCTAAACCCAGATTGAATTTTGTAAAGTAAATTGTTTTCCTCAAAATATTTGCTTAACTGACTATAAACTATTTTTTCGATAATCTTGCTTATTGTAGGCAACATGCTAACAGGACGTATTTCGGCAGGATTTTTTGTGTTTCTAACTTTTTTTATTGGTATAACTGTAGCTTCCTTAAGGCTATCGGGAAATACACCGCTTAGAAGGGATTCATTCACTATGTGTAGCAAATATGGTCCAGCTATATCGAAATTTTCTAGAAGCATTTTAATTGAGAGAAAATTTTGATCCTTTTTGTTGTTCATGGTTTTCATAGCTACTTTTAGTTGCATTATGTTGATAATTTCGAAGTTAAAATCTTCGTGTTGGTATTGGTTTATGTTGTCTACATATATTGTATTAGGTATACTTGCTGTTATTTCATTCACACTTTTTATAAAAAACATATTAAGCTCTTCAGCTATTTCCATCTCGTCTGCGATAACTTTTCCATTTACTTCAATCTCTTTAACTTGGGGTTTCTCCTGCTTCATTACTAATTCTTTTAGATTTCTCCACATATCTTTCTGGTTAGAGCACACATTTATTTTGTTTCTTACATAATTAGCCTCACATTTTCTTAATTCGGTTTGGTACTTATTTCTTATTGATCTATATTTTCTCCAATAGTATTCATTATTTTGCCACATTGCTAACCTATGGGATTGTATTTTAGTTTGCTTTAATGTTCTTAAATAACCATTGAACCAGCTATTCGCACCATAATTCTTTCTCATCCTCTTTTCTCTTATCATTGTTTTTAATGCGTTATTTATACCCGTCGTGAATATATTAGAAAAATCGCTTATTGGCATATTAAATTGACATCTACTTACTTCACCATGTATTAAAGAGTTTCGAAAAACTAAATTATTAAAACGGAAATATTGGATAAATTTTGTTTTTTTGTAGCTGCTGCAATTATGTAACGGTATTTTTATCACCAATGTTTCGTGATCACTAATCTTCATTACATCAGCTGTCTTTGCTTCAATATTTTGTATGTTTGTTACTACATAATCAATTAGGGATGCTGTGTTTAGCGTTACTCGAGTAGGTTCTGTAACGATTTGATTAAAATAATTGTCTCTTATAATTTCCTCCAATTTTCTCTTATATGAACTCGTTCCAAAATAATCAATGTTGAAGTCACCTATGATAATGTAATTTTCTTTGCCGCCGATATTTTCCATTTCCGATTCGAAAAAGTCAATAAAGTGTTGTTCAGGAGAATTCTGTCTATGGGGTGATCTATAAATTCCTACCAAGTTGTATGATAAATTCTCGAATGTAATTTCTACTTTTAGCCACCATATTTTCTTTTCGATTTGTTTGCTATCTATTTTTTTTATACTCCATCGCTCATTTAAATAGAAACATACCCCTCCCGTATGCCTGCTTATGCTGTCACAAAGTATGATATTGTATGCTTCCAATAATATTTCGCTATTGTTTATGTCTTCTGTTAGATGCGTTTCTGAGATACATATGAAATCGAAAATTTCGTCCAAACATATTATTTCTAATTCTTTGATGTTTTTCGTTAAACCACACATGTTAAGATATATTCCCCTTATGAATTTTAGTTGCTAGTATGCAACTTTTTCTGATTCCATCTTATTTTTCCTTATTAATATTGGGCAATTGGCATCCCTACTATCATGATTAGTGTTTATGTCACTTAACCCTAAACTTTCTTTAGCCTTTTCGCAATTTATGCATTTATTTATATTATTTCGACAGTCTTTGTAAGAGTGACCCTTTTCGCTACATTTCGCGCATATTTGTTCTCCGCTTTTACAATACTTAGATACATGGTTGAATCCCCAACAGTTGAAACATCTTACTACACTGCAACTTTCATAAATTCGGCACCTATCCCACTCGATGTTTATCTTTTTCTTTCTCATAATTTGGCTAAACCCTTCTCCGTTTGTTTCAATCAATGCATTGTACATATTAGAATTCTTGTAGGATTTATAAACTTTTACGCATTTTAAGTGCTCACATTGAATGTCATTTTGTTTTATTAAAGCTCTTATAATATTGTTTTCGTCAAGCTTTTCAGTCATTCCCGTAATTAATATTTTAGGATTTCTCATCCTTGGAGCTTGCACCTCGTATTCATTCCCCATTTTATCTTTTATTTCATTAGCTAAAACTGATCGATCATTCTCATTTTGGCAACTGATAGCAATAACTCCTTCATTTCTCTTAGATATTTTCTGCACCTGCATGTTAAGAGATGACGGTTTTATTTTTTCTTTTATTTCTTTTTCGGTTGCTTCGCTACTTTGTTTATTTTTTGGTTTCAATATAACGGGCATATTATTTGTGGATTTTAGTTTACTAGCAAAAGATTCTTGTATCGCGGGTGTTTGTTTACTTGTTTTTTTCAATTCGTTGACAATCTCTATTTTTGCATCATTTACTCGTTGCTCCACAATTTTATTCGTTCTATTAATTTCTTCTGCCATTTTGATTTCACTTGATTTTATTAAATTTAGTAAGCTTTTATAATTATCGTTTGTTAACTTTATAAAGTTATTGCAACCATCACATATATATTTTATATTTGGATATTTAAAAAGTGCATCATATTCATATTTTGAAAGACCAACACATTTCATATGAAAGTTCTTTTCGCAATAGCCGCCACAGTAGATTTCAATGTCTCTACAAGCTTTATTACATTTTCCGCAGATCTTATCCATGATCCCATGGAATCTTGTGGTTCAACAATTTCTTTTATTATTTTCTGTTTTATAGCGCTATACACAGCAATTTTTTTACTACTATTTCCTTATGTAAAATTAATTTTTTTAGAGAGCTCTAGATTCACGTCCAACTTATAACGAATACGACTTATAATTTAAGAGTTGCGAAAAATTTTCCTTTAGAATGGATGCAAGTGGAGCCTTCATTAGTATAATCTCTCTTTCGTTCCCCCAAGAGATCGACTCCCCGTTGATCGTCACTAGAGTTAATTGGCTAAAATACAAAAAATATTTGAGAACACATTGTACGGAAAATATCGCCTTGAGAACGCCTGAGGATATTGATGTGTCAACGACTTTTCCGAAAACCTCAAACTGGTCGTACACCATGCTACCAGATAATATCCAGAAATAACAATGGAAGTTATTCCTCTGAAATTAAGCAACTTCTGTTAGAAAAAAGAAGAGTTAGAAGAGAGTGCCAACTTCGCAGGTCTCCCAAGCTTTAAACTAGGCTACGGGAATGCGTAACTCGATTAAGAAATCTGCTTGAAATACAGAGAATTGCTACCATTAAAACATATATGGGAAGCCTGGATGGTACTCCGCAATCTGACTATTCTTTGTGGAAAGCGCCAAAAGGTCTGAAAAGACCCGTAATAGGGGGTAAGTCACCTTTGCGAACTTCAACTGGGGACTGGGCAAGAAGTGATTCTGAAAGGGGGATGGTGTATGTTAACCATTTGAGAAATGTTTTTATTACAAATGATATAGCAAATGATGCAGCTGCATTATCTGTATGCAGTTAGACCGCCTGTGTCTTTGCGACTCATATTACAAGGCGTAGAACAAGGTATCAGTAACATAAACCCCAGGAAAACTGCTGTGCTGTGCTCTTTAATACACAAATACTGCGCTCAGCACTAGCAATGAAAAATACACAAACAACTTTGTCTTTCATATTTTTTTCGTTCTTCATCGCACACACACACAAAAGCAAAGCAACAACACTTTCGTATGCTTTGTTGGTACACATTGACGACAGCGATTATCCGTGTGAATTTTGTTATTGTAAATTGTTTTGCTTTTTACAATAAAAATATTAAATAAAAGTAGTTTTTCCTTAAATGTATTGGTGTTTACTCTTCCATATTTTTTTTTTTTTTTTTTAACTTGGACCAGTACTCAGGGGATGACCCCTACAAATGCAGTGCATTGTACCAGAACTAGGAAAATAGGTTGTGAGGAGGGGGAAAGAGGGAGTAGTGTTTGTGAACATTTGACTTGAACCTTCCAACGTTATAATAGAGAGGAAACACGTCTGCAGGCAACATGTTCCACAGACGAAGCGTACGGCTGAAAAACGAATTCTCGCTGTAATGCGTAGTACGATTCCCCGGGCAATCGACCACAAATGGATGAGCTCTGGACGATCAACGTGTGCTACGTAAAAATGTGCGAGTTTCAGGAACAAGATCCCTAATCTCGTCAGAGCAAAATCCATTGTAGTAACGATAGAACAGAGTAACGCACCCCACACTGCGTCGATGCTCCAGTGAGTCAATAGAGTTGGATAAGCTTCTTCGCCCTCTCCTGCACACGGTCGAGTAACCCCAAAATAGACTTTGAGGCACCAGCCCAAACATGAGAGTTGTATTCCATTTTCGGTCGGATGTAGGTGGTATAAATAGTAAGGAGGTCGGATGGAGTGAAGTACATCTTACTCCGTTTCAAAAAACCGAGGCACTTGAATGCTTCTTTAGAGACATGAAAAATGTGTTCGGTGCAGCGAACGCCACACTGTATCTTCATTCCAATGACATCAAGAGCATCCGATTCCTCAATGTTTATACCATCCATGAGTGCAGATAAAGCAGCATTTGTGGTCGTATGACTGTGTGTTAATAAACAACACTGGGTCTTACGAGCGTTGAAGGCGGCCCCGTTAATACGACCCCATTCGGAGATCAATAGAAGATCACTATTCAGTGAATCGTTCATATTTAGCCTCTTGGCAGCGATCTCCGATAGACTGGGCGTATAACTAAAAGAGTACGAATGGCAAATGCCGCTGTCATCTGCGAAAGAGTGGATAGGATTGGAAGTTTGATAGAGAAGGTCGTTTAGGAAGATAAGAAATAGGGTAGGAGAAAGAACGGATCCTTGCGGTACCCCTGAATTTATCTTGAACTCGTTTGATGAGATCCCATCTATAACAACTCTTATAGTGCGATCCCTGAGAAAGCTCGATATAAACCGAGAGAAGTCGTCACCGACACCAAAAGCAGTGAGTTTTGCCAGTAGTGCAGCATGCCACACTCTGTCAAACGCTTTGGAAATATCTAGAGCCACCACCTTACTTTTACCGAAATGATGGATTGAGTAGCGCCATTTCTCCGAAAGATATGCCATAAGATCGCCAGTAGAGCGACCCTTACGAAATCCATATTGGCGATCACAAAGTAATTTGTGCGATTCCAGATACTTTCCATACATACCATACTTTCCATTACTTTGGAAAGCGCAGAGCAAATTGCAACTGAGCGGTAATTTTCAGGGTTATTTGCCTCACCCTTTTTTGGGATTGGCGTTACATTAGCGACCTTCCAGCACGCTGGAAACTCACCACCATGGTAAATTATGCTAAAAAGGTGTGCTAACGGACGCGCAAGTGTAGAAGAACTCTGCTTCAAGACCACTGCTGGGATGCCATCCAGTCCAGGAGTCTTATTTATGTCGAGATCGTGCAAAACCCTTTTAACAGCTCGAGCTCGGAAAAATATCTTTGGCATAGTTACAGATACTCTTTCGAGCTCGGGAAGTGGTTGACTGCTTTCCGGCAAGTAAGAATTACTTGCAAAAATTTCAGCCAGCAGGTTAGCTTTGTCAACCGGGTCGGTGAATGCTTAGTCATTCTTTAAGAGAGTTGGAATTGATGCACTAGCATTGTTCTTTACTCTCTTAACGTATAACCAAAAGGTCTTACTGCCCCGGGGAGCCGTAAGGACCTTGGCACGAAGATGCTGTTCGTGAAGAAATTTTTCATGCCTAAGTACCTTGGCAGACGAAGATCTTGCCTTTTTGCGTAGCCAATCAGTGTCTGGGTTTTTGTTTAAACGCCAATTACTGAATGCTTCCTCTCTGGATCTGACTGCATTCCTGCACGTCTGATTAAACCAAGATTTCGCTCTTGGTTTAATCGAAATCTGCTTGGAGGGTATGAATGTTTTCATCCCTAGCAAGATCATGTTTTCGACCATTTTTGCCGAAGCATTTATATCATTATCAAGAAAGCACAGTTTCCAATTAAAATGCTCGTAAAATTGGTCTTGACGAAACTGCATACCACACTGTGATGTGAAGTGGATGTAATTGCATCTGTTAGCTAGAATTGCTCAATATCCGACAATTTTGTTTGTTAACATTGCCGTTTAAATTAAAATGTGACTCATCAGACATAAAAATGCAGTTCAAGACGTTTCCTGCGTCCGAACTGAGGGATCTTAATGATAAAGTCATCTGGTAGAAGGAGTGCCTCCAAACGTGCGCCTATATTCTCTTTGGACGAAAACAAAGGATTCTAAAGTTAAACTTAGAGATGAATCTATCAAATACAATTAAAAATGGAACAGGCTAGTTACAAAGAAAATAAGTTGTTACATAAATAAATAAATAAAGTCTTAAACCCCATGGTAACTTCTAGTCCACCTTGTACTTCTATTATATGCTAAAGATTCAATTCGTTTAATACTAATGTTGCGAGATAAGGTTTGGCTTGAATTGGATAAAATTTCAATACATAACTATATATTATTATAAAAGCTTAAAAAATCCTAAGATTCACTTGTGATTTTAAATCATGGCTTCGTTTCATTTACATAATGTAATAGTCCAAAAACACAAAATAAATTATAAAATAACCTTATAAAGGATTTGAAAAAGCGTTTATTATTATTTATTAAAATTTCGAAGGGATGTGGCCCTCATCGGCCACTTGCACTGGGGCCATTGTTGGTCTATTTTGCGTCCTCTTTCCCCATTACGGGCTAAGTACCTCAAGAAACTGGACTAGCTCTTTTATTGAGATAGATAGTAAGTCCCATTCACTCAAAGTATGCGGTTGTAACAGCCTATATCTCCTGTCCTAATGCCCCACAGTGGGTGATCAAGTGCTCCATTAACTCTTCTTCGTCACCGCGGAATCTGCAAATATGTGCTGGAAACGCACATCCTGTACAGGTGCTTAGGCAGGTATAATAACTTGTAAGTGCATCTGTCAGTATTTGAGGTTTTTTGTATCCTGTTTTAGAGCACTAGAGCACATTTGGCCCTCTTTGAATCAAAGTTTAGAAATTTCTTGGAATGTTCAAGACCAGCGCTCTTTCCACTGTTCCACGATATGCTCCGTTCATTTCTTCACCTCCTCATTCAGGAGACCAAACGTTGGAGAAAAAAGCGGTTACAACAAAATCATTCAGATCTGTTGAATTTTTTCCTCCAATTTTTACTAGAATCGTTATAAAGGAAAGTTGCTGGAAATTTTAAAATTTTTATATATATTTTTATTACATAGATTTGTTCTTATTTGTTTACAGTATAAACTATTTTATCGAATTATTTAATTATTCATTTTAGACTGATCTATGCGGTATTAAATGGCGCAAATTTGTTAACAATGAGCGCCCCAATGCATCCAGTGATCCGTTGGATGATCCTATACTACGCTCATACTCAAGATGTATGCAAGCCGATATTTTATGTGTTTGGAGACGTGTACAGTCTACCAGACAAGACAACTCCTCTGATCCAAGTGCAATGTTTGATGTCGTTAATACATCAAAAGTGCATCCACCACTGTCATTAGCTGCTGCCAAGGAATTGTGGATATTTTGGTATGGTGAAGAGCCCGATCTCACCGATTTGGTTGATGCTGAATTGTTAAAAGTTGCTGGTAAGTTTAAATTCAAAAATATTTTCTGGTTGTGAAATACACACATACACACAGTATCGGACAAAACTAAAGCACGAACCCCTTCTTACTGATAAATTGTTAAATACCCAAATACAAATTACATATTGCTTCCAGTATGAAAACCATAGTGGCAATTACTTAGCAAACTATCAGAACACTGGAGTCATACAACTGATATTTTATAAGTGTTTAAAAAATTAAAAACATGGTATGGCACGGTAATTGTATTTTCAGTGGGAGCTATTCTCGTCGTTAAAAAAAAATTTGGGTTAGTTTGATGTTATAATTATAGTATTAAAAATATGTAAGTAATTTGTTAACATATAGAAAAAAAATTTTGAAAAACTAGCTTAATATTATCAGCTCCTAAAGGGATTTTACTTAGAGCAGTACAAAATTCGTCATCATTAATATGTTTTCATTCGGAGTCTAGCTTCGATAGTGAACGGACGTGTTTGTTTTTGATCGGAGTGTTATAAAATTAAACCGGAATAAGTAAAAACGGAAAATAAAAAATAAAAAAATTAAATAAAAACTGCATTAGTATTCCTATCAGATGTACTTCTGAGAAAGAGCTCTTCTAAAAAAAAGTCCTTGGATTTCTGAAGACGAATCTTTGAAAAAATCATTGGACAATCTACTGTCGCTAAGAGATAGTTATTACAACAGACGACAAACCATCTACCAGTTCAGTTATTACAGGTAAGCCGAAAACACAACTAGGCATGGATGGGTATGTAACCGTGGTTAAACGGCAGCGAAGCCCCAAATCCGCTCAAATGTCATCTTAGTCCAAAAAACCTAAAGATGATCAGACCAACACGACAATGGATAGTAATAGATTTGCTATCCTTCAGACTGATGAGCCAAAAATATCTTAACTAACCTTTAAGCCGCCACCAATATATTTGCGAGAGCCTACCTCTATTGAGCTGGTAAAACAACTTATTACTGCAATCGGCAAAGACACTTTCAACGTAACATCGGTTAAGCACGGCAGCATCAACGAAACGAAAATCGAGGTCAGCCACGAGAATGAATACCGAAAATTGTCTGACGGAGCAACGATCGTTTTACACATATCAGCTTAAAAGTGCCAAAGATATTCAGGTCGTTATAAAAGGGAGTGACCCTTTTGTAGATACGAATAATGTCAAAACCGGATTAGAAAAGACAATGGCTTTAAAATTAAAAATGTAGTAAACATTAGAAACCGTGAAACAATTCCTCAACCCATGTTTAGGGTTGAATTGGAACTTAAATATCTTTTGCATCGTAAGGTTACCGTTGAGGAGCCTCATAAGCGTTTAGGGCGCAAAAACCTAAGACTGACTCGAGCGTTAAAAATGCAGTAACTGTGGAGGTAACCATACTGCAAACTACAGGGGTTGCCCTGTCTATACTCACTTCAAGAGGCCAATGGCAAATAGGCTATCAATTACAAATATGCCACCTCAGCAGTCAAACACCATTTCTGCAAGCAAGTTTCCCCACGTACGGCAGTCAACCAGCCATACGAGTATAAACGTGCAAAACCCCAAACAAATTTCTTATGCGAATGCGGTAAAATTGGTCGGAGTTTGGAGCCCAAGCCTCAAAACTCGGACCAAAATTTTAGCAATCTTGAGGCAACTGCAGACTCTTGTTCAATCTATAAGTACATTTACGGTTTCCATGACAAACATGGTGCATGAAATGCTGAAAATGCAATCCACTATTTTGCAGGCAATTTTAAACAAATGAGTTGGTTAAAAATGTGTTTCTGGATCGAAAACGGCATCCGCCAACAAAAATGAACTTGAGCACTTCCTTATGGAAAAGCAAATCATTTGACAACCAACAGTTATTTAAAAATTAATAGCTACACACTACATGATACTAAAGATCCCCGTGGAAGATCTTGTGGAGGATCGGCAATTTTGTTAAAAAGCAAACCACTTATTGGCCGTCAGACCGACAAAAGATCCCCGACGTTATAGATTTTGGAGTTGCGAAAAATTTTCCTTTAGAGTGGATGCAAGTGGAGCGTTCATTAGATTTGTCACCACTATAACCTCTGTTTCGTTCCCCCAAGAGATTGGCTCCCCGTTGACTGTCAATAGAATTAATTGGCTAAAATACAAAAAATTTTTCAGTACACATTGCACTGAAAATATTGCCTTGAGAACGCCGGAGGATATTGATGTGTCAACGATTTTTCTGAAAACCTCAAACTGGCCGTACACCATGCTACCACTAGACATATAAGATCCAGAAATAAGAACAATAGAACTTATTCGTCTGAAATTGAGCAACTTCTGTCAGAAAAAAGAAGAGTCAGAAGAGAGTGGCAGCTTAAAACTAGGCTACGGGGATGCATAACACAATTAAGAAATCTGTTTGAAATCCACAGAATGGCTTCCCTTAAAACATATTTGGAAAGCCTTGATGGTACTCCTCAATCTCATTATTCCTTGTGGAAGGCGACAAAAGGTCTGAAAAGACCCGTAATAGGGGGTAAGCCGCCTTTGCGAACTTCAACTGGTGACTGGGCAAGAAGCGATTCTGAAAAGGGGATGTTGTATGTCGATCATTTGAGAAACGTTTTTATTACAAATTATTCAGCGAATAATACAGCGGCATTACCACCATATGTTGTTAGACATCCTGTGTTTTTGAGACTTAATTTTCAAGATGTCGAAAACTTTATCGGTAATACAAACCCCAGTAGTGCAATTCACTAACCAGTTTTAACGCTAATAAAATTCGTTTAGAGAAATTAACACTAGCGTTGGTGTTTTCGCGACTCTATAACAGTTTTTAACACTATTTGTCTTCGTTTTAAATCAGCTGTTTTTATAGCCTGACCGATTAGCGTTAACTAAACACCAATTATTTTTGTGGTGTTTATCTTAACAACAATGTTGTTAAAATTTCTACTAGAATAACTTCACTGTATTTGGGATACGACTTGTCGGAAGAGTCCAACAATCGGTCGACGTTTTCTCTGTGAGAACTTATCTTATTTATTAAAAAATATTTTAAATAATAAACATATAAATAGTTTTACTTAGCCTAAACATGGAAGTATTTGCAAATTTGTTTGTTTTTTTTTTCCTGTTCCTCTTTGTGGTTTTCTTTATTTTTAACAAAGCTGCCACATTATTTCAAATTTTTTTAACATGCAACCAGAGGTGTTAAGAATAAGTTAGTGAATCACATAAGCGTTAGTGCAAACCACAGTAGCTCGCGTTAAGTTATGCTCTTTTAAAATCGTTAAAAGTTAGTGAATTGCACTACAGGAAAGCCCCAGGCATTGATCAAATTACTGGTAAAATGCTTGAACAGTTACCTCGTGTAGCTAGAAGAGTTCTACTTTTTATTTTTAACGCTAAATACGCCTTGAGTAATAACCTGCAGAGTGGCAGGTCTCAATGATTACTACGATACACAAGCCAGGAAAGAATCTGACTAAGGTAGAATCATATAGGCCGATAAGTCTTTTACCAACAATTTTAAAACTATTCGAAAAATTGTTAATGGCGAAGTTAAGTTCAATATTGAACAATGTGGGATGCATCCGTGGTCATCAATTTGGTTTTCGGGCTAAACATACCATAGAACAAACCATAAAACAAACGCACAGACTAGTCAATGTCATAACAGACAGACCTTTGAGGAGAAGAAGTATTGCTCAGCTCTATTCATTGACATTTCTCAAACTTTTGATAAAGTGTGGCACGACGGTTTGATGCACAAAATAAAGTTAAACTTGCCTGCTAATACTCACAAGCTTCTCGAAAGCTACTTATATGGATGGAAGTTTATTATCAGAGAAGGCGATTTTATAAGCCCAACTCAGCCAATCGAGACAGGAGTTCCCCAAGGCAGCATACTGGGGCCTACTTTATATTTGATTTATGCCTCTGACATGCCAACGACATCCGGAATGCACACTTCAACCTTTGCAGATGACACAGCGTTTTTGAGCATTCATGAAAACCACCAATTAGCTTCACGAAATTTACAGGAATATATTTCAATATTAGAAAAATGACTAAAACTTTTGAAAAAGTTAATGAACAAAAATGTTCCCATGTCACATTCACACTGCGTAAGCGAACATGTGCGCCTATCCAAATTAACCACTCACCTATTCCGCAGCACAATGAAGTCAAGTACCTTGGTATACATCTCGACCACGGCTAACGTGGAAGTCTCGCATTGAAGCAAAAGTCACTCAGTTGAAACTAATAGCAGCGCATCTAAATTGGCAGAAACTCGATATTGAAGTTGGATTGCAAACTTCTGTTATACAACGCAATTCTAAAGCCTATATGGTGTTACGGAATTCAATTAAGGGGCACCGCCTCTGTGTCAAATATTAAAAAAATTCAAAGGCGACAAAACCAAATTCTTCGAACGATTACTGCAGCTCCATGGTACGTAAAATATTCACGAATTCATGAAGATCTGAGTGTTCCGCTGGTAAAAGAGGAATTTTCCAAGTACGCGACAAGGTATGTCAGTAAACTGGAGCTTCATTCAAACCCTCTTGCATAATAAAACTTTTTGTCTGGCATTGGCCGGACTTAAATAAAAAGCACATTTTTTAATTTTAAATTTAGTATTACGATTTGAATACTTATTGTTAGTTCATTTTGAAGATTCAATTGAAAGCCGACTTGCGAACTGCTATTAAAATTTCGGCAATCTTCTGCTGTCGTTGCTTGAGAAGAAGTAAAATAATTGTTGCTAGACCTATTGAATTTATTTTCTCTTTCTGCTTCCTTAAAATCGATTTTTCTTTATTTCTATACTTGCAATAGGTTATTTAGTTTATTTTACAAGTAAATACAAAATGCTTCTCGTATTTTTATTTTTAGTTAAAAAAGTAATTCAATATAATATTCGGTTATGTTCTGGATTCTACTTTGAAGTGAAAATAGTTTGAAATCACTTCAATTTCAAGCTTTGGTGTTCTATATATATTCTACTCTTTACTTTTCATTTGTGTTTTGTTTTCGAACATTAATTTGTAGTGAAATGTCTGGTTCTTGAAACTACTTTTACACAAAAAGTAGTAGTTTGAAAACACTTTTTAATTTTATTGTGAAAATAAAAACTTTTACAGAAAAACTAAGTATAACTGCAATCCCATTGAAATAAGAGGGTTAGATGACGGAATATTTATTTGAGATACAATTGTGCATATATTTATAGGGAAAATAAGGAGAATATTATATAAAAAACTAATATTTGTTATTTTATTAACTAAAGTCGATTGGCGATATCATCTCTTATTACAGCGTTTACGGAGCCACTAACTCGTCCAAATCATCGTCACCACTTATATGTCTTTCGTTTACCGCAACCCGCTATATCAAACGTTTGCATAAAATGGCACTTAAAAATTACGATTATCGTTGCAAACGGAGAATTTGATAAAGCTAACTAAAGGCCGTATCAGATAAAGCCTTTGCTTCGCTTTGCGTTGCAAATTCGCTTTGACATCAAAGATAAAACTTACATACTTATATGAAACATGTCACATAAAGTACTTTCAACGCAACGTGAAACGAAAAGTTCAGCAACGCTTATGGTTTTACTCGTTGAAGTTTTTTCTAATAGTTCCAAAGCTTTATTCTAGGAAAACAATTAGAACCAATTTCAGTAGTGCGTCCAATAATATTTCTAACTTCTATTATCATAAGAAAAATTAAATATAAAAATTAACAACCAGTTTTGTAGATAAACAAATCGTGAACGTTGCCAAAGTTTTCATTGTGACATTCACCTTTTGCTTCGCGCTTTTCTGTTAAAGTTTTAAACATCACGCAAAGCGGCAAAGTGTTATCTGTCATGGCCTTAAATTTTGTTCTTATAAAATAACAAGCATCAGATAAAAAATTTTCCACGTCGTTTTTTGGGCAAAAAAATAAAATGAAATTGAAAATATGGTTCATTTCAGTACTGGTTTGTATAAAAAAACAAATAAAATTGAAAACATGGTTCGTATCAGTACTAGTTACTGCACAATTTATCCAAGTTTTATTTTCGAAGTTCAGTTCGAACGAAAGAATGAAACACACAAACTACTACTTTTTCAGAACAACAAAAATGAAAAGTTAACTTTTCAAATCATTTTTTATTTTCATTCCATTACTTTTCTGGAAAATGCCGGATTAATTTCCTTTACAATATTGTTTAAGAAAAAAAAAGCATATTTGGTTTCTTTTTATGATATCAGTATAAAATATCACAAACAATTGAGTTTTACTCGCTATATTAGCAGCTAATATTGATACCAATAAAAAAATTGGCAACGGCTTGTTTTTTATGTTTCCCAGTAGACTTTGGAATTTTTTTTTTGTGCTTTGACAGGTATTATTTAAAAATTTTTCTTTTTAAATTCTCAATAATTTGTTTAGATTGTTGGGATATAAAGTTGAAATTCCAAAGTCTACTAATGATTAGAGTAGCTCTTATGAAATATCGACATATAGACAGCTGGGAGACAAAAAACAAGCTGTTTATAATTTTAAGGTTGGTAAAATTTTTTTACCACATTTTTACTATAATTTTTTCAACTCAACAACCTCTTAAAAATTTTCTGAAAGAAAGAAACACTAGGTTGTCTACCGATTAAGAATAATTTGATTAATCGATAAAATAGATCCAAACCACAGTTCGAATAATTTCAAATTGACAATTTTAATTAATGTCAATTAATCAAAACATTTTTTTATGCAAAAATAGATTAATGATAGATTATAGTTTCTCATATGTTGAAATTAGAATTTTTTTTTTTTTAGTAAACTAAATATCGGATAATCATCACGCACTTTATATTGAGAGTTATCAAAAAGAGGCTTTCCCTAAAATCCAATGTTACTCTTAAACTCCAATTTTAGAAGGAGTACAGTACGTATTCAGGCTCCTTTTTTAAAATAGTTGCAGTTATAAAGACTGAATGCAACAAATTTGACTGTTGCGATAATCGGAAGTTGCGGCTATCGAGCTCGAACTGTATTTGAATTATTCAATGGAAGTTGAAAGCAGAATAATTAATTCGTAAATCTAGTTTTTACTCTCCAGCGCCTAGATGTTGTATTTTGCTCAAACGGTAGTATAGCTCCCGCTGTATGTTGCTTCGAGTATGTGGCTTGCTCCATTAAAAAATTTCAAATCCAAATTAACGAAATTTAAAGTGCAAATTTCACTATAAATCGTTTACTTAAATATTCAAGTACAAACATAAATGTAAATACTGTGAGCGTCAAAATAAAGTGTACACAAATATTTCTTAATATATTGTTTTTATTTCAGTCTTTATATATGTATATGATAACATTTTACATTTAGGTACTTTTAAATCAGTATTCAGTTCTCTACCTTATTTTAAACAAAACAGCAAAAAATATTTACAACAACAAAAGTTTTACAACAAAAATAAAAAACAATTCATTACTTACGCGTCAAAAAGAAGTGAGCAAACTTTTTTAATATTAAAATCGATTTAGAATTTAGTTGATTTGCCCTTTGCCTTAATTACGGCACTTAGTCTTCTGAGCATCGATTCTACTAATTTTTTAGTTATATCAGCTGAAGTTTTCTCTCATTCCTCCATTATAGCGGATTTCAGCATATTCTTATTGCTAATTGTCCTTTTTCGAATTTTGCGCTTAAAATTTTCCCACAAATGTATTTAGGTCCGGTGATTGGAGAGGATGATACACTATTTTGGGAGTGTGATATAGGAGCCATCTTTTACTTATAGTATGCATCTTTGAGGTCGATGTCCTGTTGAAAAATCTAACATGACACCGACATTATACTTTCAATAAAACCCAAATTTCCAACTCCGCTTGCCGCTTGGTCAGCACATTCATTATTTTTTTTCTCTATATTTTAAGTGGTTTTTTTCAAATTTACTTTCAAAACTAAAAAGCACATTATTCCAGGAAGAAACATTTTTATTTTAATACTTTTTGATACTAGCTGGCGATATTAGTGGTTTCTTTCGCGGGAATCGACCATTTAACTCATTTCTCGTCGTACTCTACTGGCACTTAAGATAGTTCCTGATGTTGCCGAAACTTCCCCTGATATTTTAACGGCACTTTTAACAGAATTGTTTTTGCATCACGCACTACAGATTTTATTTCAGTCTCTTTAAAATATGTCCACCAGCCCAGCCCTGGACGACTTCCTATATTGCCGTATTTATAAAAAATAAAATTTTTTTGTATTGTGTCTTCTGTTTATAATAGAGCCAATTTTTCTGGAAGTTTTTCCTTCATTCGGAAGTTTTATTACTAATTCTCTAATATCACTAGAAGTTTGTTTACCCATTTCAAAACAAAAATTTACTTCACACGAGTTCTTACTCTGTCGATCACAATTAATTAACATAAAACAATAAACACGTTTCAGTAGATGCCAAAATAAAACAAATAACCAAATATAATGGTAGCATAAAACTGAAATGATGCACATACAACATGTACCATTTATTTTGACGCGTAAATTATGCATTCGAATTTATTTTTGCTCTATAATTTATATAATTGTAAAAAATTTCTCACTGTGTTTTTATAACTAATTAGAGAATACTATACTAATATTAAAAATCGTAAAATGATAAAATTTGTCATATCTTAAAAAGCTGTACTATGCTGTAGAAAAAGTTTTTGTACACATTTATTTTGAGACTCACAGTACATGTGTATATAGATACATATGTATATTATTACAGTAATAAACGCACAAAGTAAACAAATATGGATAATACATTCATTACCTTGAAATTTGTAAAATAATTAACTTATTTTTTAGTATATCTACTATAAACACTAAAACATGGTGTGTATGCATGTGTAAGAAATTATATATGTATATACATACATATAAAGCTTTTATTTCGTTGAAATGTATGCAAGTTTGTATCGTCTTTATAATGTACATACTTATATCTTTTTGAGGTTATTCAACCTGTTTTGCATTGTTTTTTTATACCTGAAGTATTAAATAAAAAAGATAAAATGGCAGACTTGCATGAGAAAAATAAAATACAATTACACAAAATATCTACTCATTATTTTTGTAACATCGTTTTAATATAAACGTTTTAACAAGGATTTCAAGTTTTTGTATTATTTATAGTAATTTTTGTTAGTCAACATTAAATATAATACTGACAATAAAAGAACTTGAAATCTGCCAGAAATGTTACCGGGTATTTTTTGTGGATCTTTCATCTCTTTACTAGGTTAGGTAGGCAGGCCGCTGGATACCCCGGAGTAGCCTAGGTTCTCTAGCTCATTTGGGTCCTGAAGTCGTTCCCTTTGTGTCTTAAATAAAATCAGATAAACCATTTGTAATATTCTTTTTTGTTCATTATAAATTATATAAACAATAATTCCGTAACGGAATACAATTAAACTTGCAAAAAAAAAAAAAAAAAAAAAAAAAAAAAAACACTTAAATCAAACGAACGCATGCATTTTTAACAAAAATCAAAGTTGACCCACATAACGCTAAAATAGGAATGTAACTTTGCGAGAGATATACTGGTAGAAGCATCACTTAAATAATCTAGCTTTAGGATCTTAAGGTTGGCTCAGCTCTATCCATAGCGCAGCGCTCATGAGCCTTTCCTATTAAAAATGTAAGAGGTGTCCTAAAAGCCCAGCAGTTATAGTAAATTTGCATATAACGATGCTCATGCCCAAATTACACTATAATTTATTATTTGTCGTTTGCCACATTTACACACTGTATTTAACTGTCAGACTGCAATTGCAGAGCTAAAATTTTAAATTAGAACGTGTTTTATTTTGAACTGTAAAACCACCTCACTGACATCAACTGTTTTGCAATTATTATTATTATTATTATTATTATTTTTTTGTTATTGGATTGTGCTGCAAATTGCAAATATTTTAATTCTTGAGTACATTTTGGGAACTTACACTATACAATAGATTGGGGATTGTCATTATATACCATCTCTTTGATGTAGCCCCATAAAAAAATTCATGGGAGTTAGCTTGGGCGACCTCAGCGATAAAATTTGGGATAAAATTTCCTAAAACAAATTCATCCAAGCTCTCCCTGTGTGTTCAGTCGTCCCATATGTATGTTAATAACTAAAAAAAGAATGGGTGCTAATGAGTAGTGTAGCGACTACGAAACAGCTAGTTGGCTCCAGCTAAAGAATTGATTACTATTTTTCTTGTCTTCTTCAATCAAAAATTATTGATGACAGCAAATTTGTATTGTAAAAATCTGTCTTAAGAAAAAACTTAAGAAAGGAAGAAACTTCGAACTAAAACCCGATGTACAAATGCACAAACCTAAAAGCAATATAGTTTGCAAACATGTACTCCGCAAATATTTGCTTTTGAAAATTTTATAATTCCGAAATAAATATTGTTACTTTTTTGCCTTTAAAAACGCTTTTGCGGATTCTTCAATTGAATATGAAATATTGACACTCACACTTGTTCGTTATACAGAACTTACACAATTCACAACTTTATTTACACTTAGTACTACTATGTATAAAAACACTAGATTTGCTTACTTTCTGACTAACGACTGTCTTGCACAAAGTTTAAAAATAAACTGACTGCATGCTGCCGACGTGCCCGCTATTTATGTCTTATCAGTTTCTACAAAAGAAATGAATTTTGTAATTGTTCATAATGTACAAATGTCGTTCTTTCGCATATACACATTCATAGATATGCATATGCACATTCATACACAATAAGCAAGTCACAACAACAAACAATCATAAAACGAATACCAATAATTCAAAAAATTAAATTCTCAACAATTTATTTAGATTGTTGGGATATAAAGTTGAATGTTAGAGAATATTTTTCAAAATCTACTGATGATTAGGGTAGCTCCTATGAAATGTCGACATATATGTATATAGCTGGTAAACATAGAAAACAAGCTATTTATAATTTTTTATTGGTATCAATTTTTAATTTCTTTTTTTTAATCCATTTTGTTTAAAAAGTATAAAAAATAATCTGCAAAAATTAAAAAAAAAACTTAATAAAAAAAAAGTTGAAATCTCTTAAGTATCTCAAAAAGGATAAATCTTACGATATGACAACAATATTCAATTGTAAGCAAAGTGAAAAGAAAATAAACACAACTTTTCTATAGCTTCCGAACTTATTCGAAGTTGAAGTCAGCCAAACTAAAACCTGTTCAAACATGTCGACTTCAGAAGTTTTCGTAGCGTATAACTTTTCATCTTTTGTGTATAGCTTAACTGCGACAGTTTGCACGTTTGAAATCAGAAGTCGAAGTAACAGTTTATGTTGGAATAGCAATAAAATTAGAAGTCGATGAAAAGGCACGATCTTATGACTTTCGCTACTTTGAGTGAAATTTTTTAAACATTGGTTGGATGTGACAAAATATTCTTAACACTACCGCCACAAACAAAGCCAACGTTCCCATACTTAGCTAGTCGTTCTAGCACAGGGTCAATATTTTGCGCTGCTGGTGAGTCTTCACGGGTATCGATCTGTGCTCAGCCTTTAAACAATGTCTGGACTGTAGGTTGCATGGTCGTCTTGAGAGAGCATCTGCGTTATTGCGCTTGACTCCCTTCCTATGCTCGATGCTGATGGACTGAACGTCTGCATAGCTCTGCAGACGTTCAGTCCATCGCGCAAACTGCCCCTCTGGATTCTTAAACTGCAACAGCCATCTAAGGTTCGCAGCGTAAACTGTTGGCCATACAGATACTTGTAGTGTTTTATGCATTCTAACACTGCCAGAAGTTCACGCCGTGGCACAAAGTATTTTTTCTCAGGCCAAACATGTCTTCCAGTTCAGCCCCTTTAGTAACCTAAATTGCCATAAACCATCACCTGCACTGAAAGCAGTCTTCTCTCAGTCCTTGTGAGCAATTTCTACCTGCCAATAAACTTTGTTCCGGGCAGCATATCTAAAGTGTCATCAATTCTAGGTAGCAGATAACTCTTTTTTAGTGACGTCTTTCAACTTTCGGTAATCGACACAAAACCTGGTGCTATCGCCCTTTTTTTTTACCAACACTACTGGTGAGCTCCAGATGGTTCAATTACATCACTCCGCTCGATTTCACTACTAGCTCCTCCATTTCATTACACTTGGCCAATGGTACACTTCTAAGCGCTTATTTAATAGGCCTTTCAATATCAAAACTGACAGTTTGGTTAACCATCTCTCCACATGCGGTCAAGTTGTTATGCTCTGGCTCCGACTCACAATTGATGACTGCCTCTGCTTGAATGCATTTTTGACTCACAACCTTTTCAGCACTGAACAAATTCAGCACTCTTACCGGAACTTTCTTATCTGCCCGTACTTTCACAAGGGGTTTTGCTGTTGCCCTTTACCTCTGCTGGTTCTACTATCCACAAACGGTTGTCCACACAATCCCCCTCCATTCGTGCCCAAATCAGCGCTTCGGACTAGGATGAATTCTCAGAGTTTCTTTAGCAACGAGTTTTCGTACTTGGAATAAGGCCCAAGGCTCATAGCCAAAATCAAGCTGTATATCAATGTTTTTCGGGTATAGTGAGGAAGGCATCCCTCGTTTGTTGTAGCAAATAAAACTCTAGGAAGCCTCATGACTTATGTTGTGTTGGCTTCCGAAACCCTTACCAAGGGTCTATATTAGAAGAACGGGGATCAGCATGGCCCCCGGGTGGTTCTGCTTGCAGTTCAACCCGGGCTGATCATGGTTAAGGTGCCTACCTTGGCTGAAACGTTCTGGCTGTGGTTGAAACCTAAAACGCAGGAAGGGGGTTTTAGTATCCTTGATAATTGCTTGGCGTGGCTTTTTTCAGGGAGTAACAAACTGCCGAGGGTCTGTTGCCTTTACAACAGATACCTGTAATGTGAGGAACCAGTGGTGATGGTTGACGGGTGAGTTGGTTTAAGGGATGATGCTGCTAGTGGGCTTCATTAAGCCTTGTCTTGATTGCTGGGAAATTGCATACAGGAGGGATTAGAAGGCCCGAAGTCCTTAACAAGAAGTTGCTCATATGGCTACAAACATATAGCATAAATTGCTACCTGTGTGAGTTCACTCCGTGGAACTGGTCCATCATCAGATAAGGTCGCATGGCAGATGCTGATGTAGATCTTTTTCACAACTGTATATCAATGTTGCGCCAGGTCATGACTTGTTGCCCCCAGTGCAGTTTTATATCGTGTTTTATCATAAAATCTGCACCGATGATCACGTCGTCCACAATATCGGTAACGATAAACACATGCTTGACTGTGATGTTACCTATACACACCTTTACCTCTGCTTTGCCATAGACGGATGCAGGTTCTCCAGTAGCCGTGCGCAGCCTTACGTTACATAGCGGCTCAACATTTACTGAAAAAAATGAGGCCTTATTATGGACTGCGACCATTCGGTGTCTATGGTTAACGTACGGTTTTCCCCATTGATGTAGCCACATCCTGTTAAGTTGCTGTTTCTCTGCTGCATCACAGATATGGAGATTGTGGGGACCACGCTTATGGGAGCCAGCTTTCGCCCCTCAAATCTGACTCGTTTTGGTTTAACGGCGACTCTTTTGATGCTTGATGGTTGGCCCTTCTTCTCTCTGCTGGTGGCGAAACGGATCTATTTCTTTTCTGGGCGCTCTACAATCCTTCTTAAAATGTCCCGTTCTACCACAGTTGTAACACTTAGAATCTGCTTTGCTCCTTTATTCTAGAAGGAGCTTCATCATTTCGTTCATTTTTGCAATCTGCTGTTTCATATCTGTTATTTCACCTGTAACACCACCCTCCTTATCGCCCATAGCCTCCAGATTTCGCACCTTAAGTGTTTGAGGCTTGGAAATTACTCGTGCTCTTCCTTGAGCTAGGGCAAACGAAACAGTTTTTGCAAAGAATACCTTTGGAAAAGCACATACCGGTAATTTGATCTCCGGATCCTGGATACCACTGACAAATGCCTCTGTTTTAAAATTATCCATAAATGGATGATTTTCGCCGGGAATTGTCTAGCTGCACCATTGCGTATGCCTGCAATGTCTCATTGGCTTACTGACCTCTGCCTCTTAGCACTACCCTGTAAATCGCTTTCTTGTGCTCTCCACCATTCTAGCGTTCCAAGGCTGCCATAGTGTCCTCGTAGTTGCCTCTGCAGGAAGTTGGCACAGTTTCCAGGACCTCCGCAGTGGAGCCTTTTAATGCCAGAATTAGTTCGATTGCTTTCTCGTCATTGCTCCGGCCATTCTTGTTTACCACTGTGTCGAATTGGAACTTGAAGACAGTAAACGGGACACTTCCATCAAAAGTGGGTGCTTTTATCCTGTTTTCAGTCTCCGGGATGATTCGCAACGGTATCTCTTGTAGTTGTAGACTGTTCATTTTATCTTCTAAGTTATGGAGTTTTTAATCAACATCATTTTCTAAGGCATCATACTTTTTGCAGACATCTCTCTCTAAGTCGGCCAATTTTTCTTCGATGACGTTTCCATCAACTTATTATTTGTTGTTCTAGATACTTCTACCTTTTCTTTTATCTCTAACTGCATGCCTTTGGAGCTTTCTTCCATCCTCTGCAACCTTCTAGAGTTTTCTTTCATCTCTTGCATCATGGCGGTAAACATAGATTTTAAGTCAATGCTGCTTGCAGCTGGCTGTGTACTCATCTCCAGTTCTTCCTTTTCCTCGAATTCATAAGAATCGATGTCCACACCAATATGCTTAAACCCTCGATAAGACTCTTCTGCAACTCCGTTTTATTACCAGCTGTAGGCAAATCTAGCTTCCACAACTCCTTTTTTTAGTTGCTCCACCTTAATATGTAAAAAGTTGTCTTTTCTGTGGTTTTGAGATCAATATTAATTTTTGACAACTTCACACCGTTTTTGGTTGGGAAATAATTTGACATTTACTCTTAACTTTCCAATAACTTACCTCAGAAAGTTTAATTAACGGTACATTTTCACAAAAATATCATATCATTTAACACATACTTATCCATACTTATCCACAAATTTTCACAGAAAAACGAAATTATATATTTAAATAACGTTATTTACTACATGGGTTGAAAAGTGCCGGGCCTAACATATAGATAGCGCTAGTTTTATTGCAGTCACCTTTTCTCAGTTAATACCAACCTTCAAAAGACAGATGTTAAAATTGTACTACTTTTGTTATTTTCAAAAACAATTTCGTGTTTTAATTTTACACTTCTTCTTGATGGGGACAATTATCGTTCAAGCGAAGCAGTGGCTTGGAAATGTGCTCTGGGGACTCCTCTCCATCAGCACAACCTATTTTCCTAGTTTTGGTACAATGCACTGCATACGTAGAGGTCATCCCCTGAGTACTAGTCCAAGATAAAAATAAAAAAAAACTTTGGTTTGCTGACTTCAAACATGGTCGTAGACACGCCGATGATGCAGGACGTAGTGAACGTCCAAAAGAGGCGGTAACACCAGAAAACGTAAAAAAATCCACAAAATCTTTTTGAACGATCGAAAACTAAAGTTGCGTGATTTAGCTGACATCGCAAAGATATCAAAAGAACGTGCTGGTTTTATACGAGTATTGCATGAGCATTTGACTTTGAAAAAGCTCTGTTCAAAGTGGGTGACGCGTTTGCTCACTGTTGACCAAAAACGAGAACGTGTTGATGATTCTGAGCAGTTTGGCCATGTTTACGAGTATACGTAACAAACCGGAATTTTTGCGTCGATATGCGACAATGGATTCACTCCGGAATCAAAACGGTCGTGATCTCAGTAGACTTCGTCCGAAGCACCCGAAAGCACAGCAGTTGGCTGGAGCGGTTATGGCCTCGGTATTTTGGGATGTGCGTGGTGTAATATTCATCAATTATCTTGAGAAAGGAAATACCATTAACAGTGAATATTATATAGCATTGTTGGAGCGTTTGAAGGCCGAAATTGCAAAGAAACGATCGCATATAGCAAAGAAAATTTTTTTTTCATCAAGGCAGCGCACCGTGTCACAAGTCAATCAAAACAATGGCAAAACTACATGAATTGAACTTCGAATTGCTCCCACACCCACTGCATTCCCCAGATTTGGGTCCCAGCGACTGCTGGCTATTCGCAGACTTGAAATGCTCGCCGTCAAGAAATTTCGCACGAACGAAGATACTGAGGCCGCTTTGAGGCAAAAGAAAAATAGTTCTACAAAAGTGGTATTGAAATGTTATATTGGCGCCGGAATCATTGCCCATGTGTTAAATAGAAGAACTGGAAATATTTTATTTATGTGTCGACCGTTTTACTAAATAATGCCATTCTTTAAGAAACCCGAACAGAAAATGAATGTATAGAAGTAACCAAGAAGGGATCAAACTTATCGTTGCAGTGAAAAAGTCTGGTTGAAATAACAATAGCTCATAAAAAACCGAAAAGATTGAGATCACATTTATATTAATTACATATCTACCTCTGTAAATTATGTACATAAATATGTGTTTACATATTAAAACACAAAATTTGTTGTTCCTCATTTTCTATTAAGAATACAAAACACAGTGTGCTAGTTCGATTTTTAAACTTGAAAAAATCTGGAGTGCTGCAATCAAATATTTTTTTTCTATGTTGTACTCAACGGTTTCCTCCTGACTCGTATTTTCTGAATAAATTTTGGGTAACTATTTTGTTATTTCTTACTTAAGCACATTGTAATCTAAAAAAATTATATTTATCAAACTTCTTTAAAATTTTCAATTTTTGTTTTATTCTGAGCCGCTGTCACACATTGCATATTTTTGCATCAATTTGTGTTCCAAACTAAAGACGTTGAAAAAAAATCTCTTGATATAAAAAGAACATAAGTAGGTATTTAGCTTCTGATTGTTTTATGAAATCAAAACAAAGTAAACAAAACAATGTGTTAACAAAAATAATACCTATTATTTTCTATGTAAAATTTTCAATTGGTGTTATTTACATATGTATACCTACGTATGTATACGTAAAAGCTTTGATGCTTCTTATCATTTATAAGCATATACTTAGGTACACATACGATATTTATTCCATTAACTTGAAAGAAATGTACTCAGAAATAAAAAAATTTTAAATAGGTAGGTAGTAAGGGAATTTTTTTTATTACAAGTTCGTTAACCGCATTGATATTTTGAAAAAAATCTCTAGTATTCAAACATTTAATACCGACAAAAAGGTACAAACCATATTTTTTTAATGTATAACTTTATGCATTTTTATCACACAAAACTGGATAAAAAGAAAACATAAAACAAAATACAAAAAATAAAAAACAAAACACTAATACTATCTTATGTACACACAAAAATGCAAAACTTGCATAAAGAAACAGAAAATGAGTAATGCTTCAACTTTTAAAACGAGATAAAAATAGCTATTTCTCTCTGAGAAATACATGCGCATTATAATTAATTCTCTAGCTACTGAAAAATTAAAAGAGTGTGACCAATTATAAGATTTTTGCTACTATAATAAATCTCAACTCGTACACGTTTATGCTTTTTTAAATTAAATCGTTTAAATGTTAACTATTCGAATAAAGAAGTAACGCTGTGGGCAACAAAAATTCATAGTGGTTTATTTCACCATTTATGGGTCGATTCCTAAGCACGTTTCGCCAAGCAAAATCGTCTTATTTTGCCTTGAATTTAGCAGAATAGGCACATATGTACATATAGTATATTTAAAATAAAAAATTTTATACATATATTACATGTAAAGTGTAAGCAGGTTCTCTTCAAAGTTCAGGTTTTTAAAACGGTCTGTAACGCGCGGAACAATTGTTTGGTGTGAATATATGTAACGTAGAAATTTTTTTGATTATTAAATCTATGTGTAATATTAATAGGCAAGATGGTTATTTTGAAATGCTCATTTCGATATACTACATACACATATATACTATACATCACAAAATTCATATTAATTCGACCTGATCGGGACCGCAGGTGTTTCATTAGCAACAATGGACGACAAATAAACACTGTTAAATTTAAACTCTTGAAATAAAAAAAAAAAAAATACTTTTCATTCACAACTTCTTTTAAAATTGTTTGACTGTAGATTAAAAAAGTAAATATGTAAATAAATAATCAAGTTATGAATTGCAATTGTGCTTTTAATGAGAAGTATTCGAATCTCATCCGTATTGTTAGTGGATTGGTCTGTTTGTTTAACTTATGGCATGAAATTACCGAATTACTTGGTACTTCACATAGTCTTTCAAGCCGTTCTGTGTCTGTAGCATAAAATAGGAATAGGGGATACACATGAAATAAAAGACTTAAAATGTGCTGTGTGCAATGAAGGTTAGGTTAGGTTTAACAGGCTGCCAGCAGCTACTGTAAAGCCAGCCCACTGCGTGCAATGAAAGAGTAATTTACATTTGTTGTTTTAAGTATATGTATTAATTTACTTATTTATTTAATAAAATTCGTTCAGTACATGAAAAACAAGGTTTTATACAATATCTTCTTTCCACATGAGCATCTTCATATAAGTTTAAAGAAAATTAAAATTTTTATACAATTTATGCGTTTGTGAGTATAATAATAAATACATACTTTATTGTATTGTATTACTGTTACCTTATTACAGTATTGTTTTATTACTACGAGTTTATTTCTAATAATACAGTGTGGTCTTGCATTATTACAAATAAAGGAATAAGACAAAAGGTTATTGTAAAAAATAAGAAAGTTAATAAAGAAATAAATAAAAAAAAAATTAGTTAGAAAATAAATGATAAGAAATATCTCAGCAATGTCTTTCTGAAATGTTTTGTATTTATTATGTGTACTAAATTTTTTCGGAATCAGCTGATTAGAGATAACACTTTAATTTTTAATTGATTGTATAAAAGTTTTTTCGTTATTTAATGTGGCATACATTAAACAACAAAAATACTTTCGCTCAGCTTAAAATAAACTTTAAGTTTTACTCCAAATAGTCAACTATAGTTGTTAAATATAATTTGTTTGTAAAACCCACAAGAGTTTTGCGATTTAGTGCCCGTTGAATATATGCAAGTTTAAAAGTTAATTTATATCTAAACATTAGTAAATCAAAATAAATTCTACTTAAGCTGTCTATAAAAATAGAATTTCAATTAATAATAAATAAGCAATACATATTGTACGCACATATGTATGTATGTACCTATTATATCAGTAATCTTATCAAAATTTATTAGGAATAAAAGTAATTTAATTTTTCCGCCATTGTCACCAAATAATGTGACATCAATATTACACACGCACATATGTTTGTACTTCAACGTGTGTACATACTTATAAACAGCCGTTTTTGATTTGTTGTCAAATTTAGTCAAAATAAAATTGATTGATTTTTCTTTGTCAGTTCCTCTACTATTATATGAGCATCCTAAGTTAAATTAAAAAATGAATAAATCAGTTAGTGTAATAGCTACTTACTTCATCATTAAGGCCACAAAACTGATACCTACAAACCCTACTTTATTAACTCGCTCTATTCTTACAGCCTGTTTATAGGACACGAGTTAGCTCACTCGCGACGAGCCAATTTATAGACGAGTACGTAAGAAATTGGGTTCGTAAAACGCGACTTGATTGTGTCGTGCAACTTACGTAAATTCGCGTATGTGTCAAGCATTTATGATATTTGTTTGTTGCCATCATGCGAAAAAATAGTATTTGTTTACATTTTTCATACCAAAAAATTTTTTTTCAAGCTAAAAAGCGGCATTCCTATTCTAGGCACAGTTGGCACACATACATACAGTGCTGTTCCTACGCTAAGCAACTCACACTGTATTTTAGAAAAATGTTACTTTTCTCTCAAATAAGAAGACCTTAAGAACTCATTATAATACTTATTTATGACTTGTATGATAGCAAAAAAAAAATGTATAAAAAAATAACAACAAAAACCTTTTTGGATATTTCAATAACAAACAAAAACAAAACTAACTCTATGAGAGGCTGTGCCTATGCTAAGCAACAAATTTTCTTATTCTCTTTCCCTTAAATATAACGGTTCTTTTGCGATGCATTTGAGTTCATTAATTGCAAATTACTTAAATCAATGCAGTTTAGTCCTACTAAGACTTTCTTCGTCTTTAAACTATAAATTTTCAACATGAAGCGCGTTCAATACGATAATAGCTTCAAATCTTCCGTTATATCATTGTGGAAGGCAGGGCAAAGTCAAATTGATATAGCTAATAATTTAAAAATTAACAAATCAATGGTTTCACGGTGGATTCAAAATTATAAAACGATAGGCACTGTCGTAAAACCCAATACAGGCGCACCTCCACGTAAAATTTCCGACCGTGACGACAGACAAATTAAAATATTAATAAAAAAAAAACCATTTATAACTTCAAAAGAGGTAATGAAATCACTTAATTTGAATGTGGATTCCAGCACAGTCAGAAAACATATCATCAAGCTGGGCTTAAAAAGTTATAGGGCTGTCAAAAAACCAATGCTGACAAAAAAACACATGAAAAAACGGTAAGTGAATTTTAATTTACTTTAACAACAAATTCTATAGGACTTTTGTAATTTTTAGTCTTGAATTTGCAAAGCAACACATTAATTGGACTATCACAAAGTGGAACAGTGTGCTCTTTAGCGATGAAGTCAAAGTAAACCTCTTCAATTCAGACGGCATATGCACTGTGCGGCATATGAAAGGAAATCGGCTCGATCCACGCTATTGTAAGCAAACAATGAAACATGGAGGGGGAAACATTATGGTGTGGGCATGTTTCTCTGGCAAACGCCTTGGTCCTGTGCACAAAATAAACGATAAAATGGATCGATTCGTGTATAAGGACATCTTAGAAACGAAAATGCTCCCATATGCAGAATGGAATATGCCACTTCGATGGGTGTTTCAACATGATAACGACCCGAAACACACATCGAAGTTGGTCAAGGAATGGTTTCAGACGAAAAGGATTCAAGTGCTTGATTGGCCGGCACAATCACCCGACTTGAATCCTATCGAAAATTTGTTCGCCATTGTGAAACTACGCCTCGGATCGAGTCGATTTACAAATAAAGAAAATTTGTTAAACGGTTTTCAAAATGAATGGAAAAACATCCCCAAAAGCACATTGCAAAATTTAATTGCCTCAATGCCCAAGAGATGTGCTGCAGTCATAAAAAACAAAGGGTCATATACGAAATATTAATAAGTTGCTTAACGTAGGCACAGCCTCTCATAGAGTTAGTTTTGTTTTTGTTCGTTATTGAAATATCAAAAAAGGTTTTTGTTGTTATTTTTTTATAAACTGTTTTGTTATCATATAAGTGATAAATATATATTAAAATGCGTTCGTAAGGTCTTCTTATTTGAGAGAAAAATAACATTTTTGTAAAATACAGTGTGAGTTGCTTAGCGTAGGAACAGCACTGTACATACGCATGTATGCGTAAGTAAATAAATAAAACAAAATATTTTTTGGAAAGGCTAATTGAAAAAAAAAACGAATAAACAAACAAAAATTGTATATTTTAACTGCAAGCTTTATATTGTATATGTGTATGTTTTATTATGTCTGTAAATATGTCTACAAAACATTTATATGCAACGAAAAAACTTACAAAGTTAGCGCTTTTTATCGACGAGTCGTGTCTTATAAACAGGCTGTTAGAAATCGACTGTTACTCGTAAAAAGCAGGCATGACCTTAAAGATTTTTTCCTTCCCGCATTTGTGATTGTTTTTTATAAATAATTTTCTCTTGTTTCTATGTATGATATTTACAGCAACATGTGCACGACCACACGTGCTACAGCAAATACAATTCGAAGTGCTGTATTTTTCGTTGTTTTTATATTTTTCTGTTTTGTTTTTTGTATATGTATGTAGGTATGTATATGCATTAAGGAAACAAATTTCAGAAGCAACAATAAAATCAAATACACTATTTGAGAAAAAAGTGAAACAGCTTTTGCTGAGAATTGTAAAGAGAGGACTTATAAAAGATAACATTTGATAGAGAAATCGTCAGCACTGTGAATAACATCATTAGTTCTTTAAATATCTCACTTATTCAAGTAATTTAATGGTTCTGTGCAGGGCTGCCAAAAGTGCAGAATGGCAAAAAACAAAGTGCCAGAATGTTCTACAGTTAAAAAATTAGTACTGGGTTTTATAACATTGGCGTCTTTGTTATTGTAATTAATAGTTCTACATTTTAAAAATTTGAGCAGATTTTAAAAATATGTACAATTTATTAAAATATGTATATTTTTAGTTGACAAAAACAAATCGTCTACCATACTATTTTGTTTTGGTAATTTGTAAAGAAATCGACATTTTGTTTTAAAATATCGCCCACATCTATGGTGCAGACGCTATCTAAGTTCATACCCTTTCCCTCTCTTATTCGTATATTTAACCATAAAACCTCTTAGTGGCCTTGATTCACTATCCTACACGATCGAGCAATTCATTCACAGGAAAATGTTCTAAAATTTAAAAATATCGTTTCGAAATGCCGTTGCAGTGCCACACTATTATACAAGAATGATTGTGTTCAAAGTGCTTTTAACAAAATTAACTTTTGCGGTTAATCATTCAGAAAGGCGCTACAGTTTTCACCCCTGAACTATGTTCGAATCTGTAGTTTGCCATATTTTTCTTTGTATTCGCTGTACTAAAATATGATCGGTTCGGTACTTCCTTTTTTGAACACTTTTTCATCCTGTGGCTCTTTAAGCATTTTGTATCCCTATATCCTACACAACTAAATTTTTAATTCATAATTTTACTTAAATAAATTATGTAAGTGAATTTTTATAATTAACGATTTATTTAATTTTCGAACTTCAACTGCAGACTTGGCAAGAAGCGATTCCGAGAAATGGATGGTGTATGTTAACCTTTTGAGAAATATTTTTACCACAAATGATACAGCGAATGATTCAGCTGATCTACCGCTATATGCTGTTAGATCGCCTATGTTTTTGAGACTTAGTTTTCAAGATGTCGGAAATATTATTTGTAACACAAACTCTAGGAAAGTTCCAGGTATTGATAAAGTTGCTGGTAAAATGCTTGAGCAGTTTCCTCGTGTAGCTAAAAGAATTCTTTTTATTTTTAACGCTATTTTACAAAGTGGAAGGTGTCTATGGTTACTATGATACCCAATAGGGTATAGCATCAAATGTATTTGAATTCAAATACATCTGCTTTTTTTTAAATTGTCAGCATAAAGTAACGATGCCCATACATGGTATTAAAGTGGTAAACAAAATCAAACAAATCGTCAACGATACAGCGACGAATGAACATGCGCACGGGTGTATGAATTTATTCCTTGTTTTTTCTCTATATTTTGAGTATTTCTTACTATTTGTCATATGAAATTAGTTAGGAATGCTAAAAACATAAATTAATATATTTATTCATTACCTCTACTTAAATTTTACGTAAATTGTAAGTAAAACGATTTTTTTGAATTGTGCACCTTTTCTTTCAGTGCAGATGTATTTACACTCAGAGCGTAACTATCGATTTCTCTTTGGGCATCACTAGCATAAAGCTAAGTACAAATGCCGATCAAAGCAAATAAATGCAAAGCAAATAAAAAACAAATACAAAACTTTTATTGTCTTTTTATTGCCTTTATACGTGCAAAGCATTTGTATTTACTCCTGCTTGTTGAATATGAATAAACTAAAGCTGTATTCACCCATTGTTTCCGAAGAAAATTTTTGTCCGGACACAATTTTTTTTATATGTAGTTTGACGTCTCCCTTCTTGAGAGAGAGAAAATATTTTTTACGAGCAACTCCCAACTTGAATTGGTTTAATTTTATATTTTGTCCGGACAAAATTGAAATGAGATGCCATAGGATACATTTTTTCATACAAAATTGTATTGAGTTGCCCCATCGAATAAAAAATTTACATAGTACTTTTATTCTGATGAAATTTCAATAGTGGCTGCCATTTGATATATGTATATATAGGGTGTTTTTTTAAGCCCGATAGAACTTGAAATTGTAAAAAATAACACAAAAAATTAAATTGTAATCAAAATTTTTTTTTATTCGAAAGATCAATACGTGACATTAACATTTGAAAATGATTTCGGGCATATGGGCACCGCGGCTGTTCTTGACGAAGCGCATTCTGGACGTCCAATTTTGGGCCACTTTTTCGAGCACTGCTGGCCGTATGTCACGAACAATGCTGGCCTCCAAGGCGTCAATTGTTGCTGGTTTATCAGCATAAACCAGTGACTTCACGTAGCCCCACAGGAAATAATCGAGAGGTGTCAAATCGCACGACCTTGGAGGCCAATTGACAGGTCCATTTCTCGAAATCAACTTATCGCCAAATTTTGATTTCAGTAAGTCGATGGTTGCGTTCGCCGTATGGCACGTAGCGCCATCCTGTTGAAACCACATCTCCTCCGGATCAATGTCATCCATATTTTCAAACAAAAAATCATTGATCATGGTGCGGTAACGATCTCCATTGACCGTAACGCGAGCTCCGGCCTCATTTTTGAAGAAATAAGGTCCGATGATGCCACCAGCATGAAAACCGCACCAAACAGTGCATTTTTCTTGATGTAATGGAGTCTGTAGGGTCTCTTGTGGATTGGTCTCACTCCATATGCGGCAATTTTGCTTATTAACAAATCCGTTAAGCCAAAAATGCGCCTCATCGCTGAACACAATTTTGCGATAAAACAACGCGCGAATCGACGACTGATTTTCAAAGTAAATTTGGATAATTTCGTAGCGTTGTTCAAGCGTGAGTCTATTCATGATGATTTGTCAGAGTATACTGAAACAAATAAAAAAAAATGTTTCATCAAAATTTAATTTTTTGTGTTACTTTTTACAATTTAAAGTTCTATCTAGCTTAAAAAAACACCCTATACATAGTTTTAAGTTATTAAAAAATAAGTAATAATTTTAATATGGAAATGAATGAATTGATTGCCCGAAAACGAAGAAATGAAAAAGCCAGGAAGAGAGTGTATGCATGATATAATGTGTAAAAATAACCCATTGCTCTTCTTTGCTTTAAAAGTCTTTTTACTGCAACTCTTTTTAATTTTTTTATATATATGTACTTGGTTAATAATAATGCTTTATGTACATATTTCAATGGCCATAAGCAAAAGCAGTTTTCCTTTTTCCATTATTATCACACAATATTTACTAATAATTCAGAATATGTAAAATTAGCCAGAAAATAAACCAAAATAATAACAAGCAGTACTGCCACCTTGTAAAAGTAATAGATATTGTTTATATATGGCAGCTCTGATTTTCCGGAACATTTTTTTGCAATGGGTGAATCGTGCTGCAGAAAACTCTCAGTAAAAAATATTTTGTCCGGACAAAAATTTTGTTCGGAAAAAATGGGTGAATCCAGCTAAAGCAACAAAAATTTTGCTGGTTTTACTCTAAATGTTTCCGAAAATATTTGAAAGTTTTGTGTTTTCTTTAGAATTTCTCTTATTCGCAATGCATATAAAACGAAATATTGAAGAAATAAAACAATAAATTTTATTGCCTTTAATTGATTATATATGTATATTTCTTGTATAAAAATTTATTTTAATGAAGAATCTGATATCTAAATTTAATTTACAAATCATTTAGAAATGTTTTATTATAACTTCTATTATAGACTTCTTCACGATATACATAGGTATGTAGAGGTATATTTAATTAAAAAAATTTTGTTAAAATAATTTTTTATATACATATATGTAGATACATTGTATGTAATTATAAGAGCATTTATGCACATATATTTGTTTGCAAAGTAATTTAATTTTAATAAATATGTAGTATGCATGTATGTACGTATACATATAAAAATACCTTTATAAAATACTCCAGTATCATACCAAATGTTTCAAATAATGTTAAATTTTTTTTATTGTGTTTGTTTTTTATCAGGGAATAATCCTTCGTATTTGCTAAGAGAAGGTAGCATAAAGCAAATTGAGGAAAAGAAGAGAGTGTCTTATTGTATTTGAAATTTGTTCTTATTATAAAGCCTAAAGTAGTGATGCCCAAAGAGAAATCCATAGTTACGCTCTGAGTGTAAATAAACTTGCACTGGGAGAAAAAATAAGCAAATCAAAAAAATCGTTTTACTTACAATTTAATTAAAATTGAAGTAAAAGTAAAGAATAAATATATGAATTTATGTTTTTAGTATTTTTAATAAATTTTATATCACAAAAAGTAAAAGATACGCAAAATACAGAGAAAAAAGGAATAAATTCATACAGCCGTACGCATGTTCATTCGTCGCTGTCTCATTGACGACTAAACTAATGAGCGTAAGATTGTGCTTGCTTTTGTTTACCACTTTAATACAATGGATGGGCATCGCTAGCCTAAAGGCAGAATTAGTTTGTGCGTTCTTTTCCGTTCTGAATCAGCTGTTTTGTTTCTGTTCAATATAAATTGTACGTGCAAGGTTTGTTTTTACTTTTTCGTTCTGTTCTGTTGCGGACTAATCTGTTGAAAATAGAATTCAACGTTAAGTGACGGCCAGATATGTGTATGTTTTACTTTTTTCAGGTATGGAAACTGTTGTGTTGAAGCGTAGAAAAAACAAAACAGTTTATTGAAAAACTATAGAAGTATAAAAAACAGTGAACTATGATGTACATAAACTTATAGTAGAAATAGATTATTCATACATTAACAATATTCTACCTGAATAAATTATTTATACAAATTATTTAATACAAAAATTATTCAATCCAGATTTTAGACCAAGGGCTCTAATTTTATCAGTGCGAACAGCTTTTGTGAGATAATCTGCAACCATGTTTCCAGTGTCCACATATTTCAAAATGACCTCTTTATTTTCTAATTTCTCTCTAACAAATTTCACTTTGAGATCGACATGCTTAGTTCTATTTGAAAACGAAATATTTTTCGCAATAAGAATTGCACTCTTGTTGTCGCAATACAGTGTTATTGGCTCTTGCCGGCCTAGAACAAGTTCTCGCTGTAAACGCTGCAACCAAATACACTCCTGTATAGCAGACACCATTGCCATGTATTCCGCTTCTGTTGATGAGAGAGCGATTATTCGTTGACACCTTGTACACCATGAAATTGCACCACCTTGTAACGTAAAAAGGTACCCTGTGGTTGATCGTTACCTGCCCAGTCCGCATCACAAAACCAACTAGGCCATTTGGTTTACATTCATACGTTAACCCAGTATCAATTGTACCCTTAAGAAACCTGATAACCCTTTTAACAGCAGCCCAATGACATTTACCAGGGTTAGCATTAAACCGGCTCAACATATTAACAGCATAGCTTATGTCAGGACGTGTTATTTGGGATACGAAAAGAAGACATCCAACAGCCTGCAGGTAAGGGACTTTTTCCATTTCTTTCTTTTCGCTGTCAGTAGTAGGACACATTTCTGATGTTAATTTTAGCCCAACATCTATTGAGGTCGATACTGATTTGCATTCAGACATTGAAAAACGATGCAAGATATCGTTAATATATTTGGACTGATCAATCGTTATTGCGCCACTTTCACAGTCACGTGAAATTCTGACGCCCAGAACTGAAAATGCTTCACCACAATCCTTCATTTTAAAGTTGGAACTCAAATCAGTTTTAAGTTGATTGATTAAATTCATATCGTTGCAGAAAATCAAAACATCGTCTACGTAAATGGCTACATATAACATTATTGCATTCTTAATACAATAGTAGACACATTGGTCAACTTCGCTACGCCGTAGACCAAATTTTAACAGCATTTCATTGAGTTTTTTATTCCAAATTCGACTAGATTGCTTTAACCCATAGGGTGATTTTCGTAAACTGCAGACACGACCACTGCCATCGTCAAACCCTTCGGGCTGTGCCATATATATCTGTTCTTCAAGGTCGCCATTAAGGAAAGCTGTAACAGCGTCCATTTGATGGATCATTAATTTGTGTCTTGCTGCTAAGGCAAACAAGTAACGCAATGACGAGTAGCTCACCACAGGTGCGAAGGTTTCTTCGTAATCGATACCTCTCCGCTGACTACAACCTTTTACAACCAACCTTGCCTTATGACATATTTCATCGCCGTTTGCATTAACTTTCGTTTTAAAAACCCATTTGCACTTTAACGATTTCAGTCAGGATCCAAGTACTGTTTGTTTCCAGCGATTCCATTTCAGCAATCATAGCTGCCTTCCACAAGTGTGATTTCGAAGAAGCAATGGCCTCTTCAAAAGTTTCAGGATCAACTTGGTTAACACTGGCACTATTTTGCGTTACACATAAGTTATATATTTGTAAAGGTCTACTGAACGACGGATATGAATATTTTCATTAACGCATTGCATATTATCATTATCACCGCTGATTGCGTCCTCAAATTCGTCACTCATCTTTGCTTGAAGGTGATGTACCCAGTCCAGCTACCACAATTTGCCAACAGCCTTTAAGAACCAATAAAGATTTTGCGTGGCGCTTCCAAACGTCGAAATTTTCTCGACCACGCAACTTGTCAAAAGGGAACGACAAATTATTTGAGGCCATTGTGAAACACTAATTATGTTATTAACAAAGATTTAACAGGTTTTAAAAATTTTTTATTTCTTACAAAATTTATTTATAATAAAAAAAATTTTATTGCGTGACATGCGGCCCATAACCTGTTGTGTTGAAACGTAGAAAAAACATAAAACAGTTTATTGAAAAACTATAGAAGTATAAAAAACAGTGAACTATGATGTACATAAACTTATAGTAGAAATAGATTATTCATACATTCATAATAGAAACATTAATTTTTTATTCAAATGTATATAATTTTTTTCTTTGTCAAAAGCTAAAAAAATGTATTTCAATTAAAGATTTTTAAAAATTAATACATTTTTATCAATTAACTAAAATAAAACTATGAATGATCAAAAGAATATTATTTTATTTTGTATTAGAAGTATCGTAAACTCTACATATTGTGAGAAAGAAGTGGGCTGTTCGATCAGCATTTCTAAATTATTAATTGGTTTCTTTTCTTCTTTTTTCGCACAAGATAATATTTATGTACATATTTTATTCTGCATTCCAATGTTTTTCTTTTATTTATGCTCTACTGTAAAAAACAGCTGAATATTATCACGGAAAAAGTAATTGTAAAATATTTGCTACAGAAATGAACGTCACAGAACGGCAACAGAAAGTAAAAACTAATGAGGCCTTAATACCTTAGCCAGGGAAGGATCCTACTAAAGTAGAATCATACAGGCCAATAAGTCTACTGCCAACAATTTCAAAACTGGTTGAAAAATTGTTAATGGCGAAGTTAACTCCAATATTGAATGGTGGGATGTATCCCTAATCATTAATTTGGCTTTCGAGCTAAACATAGCACCATAGAACAAACACACAGACTAGTCAACGTCATACGACAGACTTTTGAAGACAAAAAGTATTGTTCAGCTCTACGAGTATTCATTGACGTTACCCAAGCTTCTGATAAAGTGTCACATGACGGCTTGATGCACAAAATAAAATTGAACTTGCCTGCAAACACTCACAAGGTTCTGGAAAGCTACTTGTGTGGCCGGAAATTTGTTATCAGAGAAAGCGATTTTATAAGCCCCTCTGAGCCAATCGAAGCAGAGATCCCCAGGGTTGCATTCTAGGACCTACTTCATAATTGATTTACGCATCACACATGCCAACAACGTCCGGAATCCACACTTAAATTTTGCAGATTGATTGATTGACCATTTATTTAGCATTTTTATTGCATTCTGCAGCGTCCATGAAAACCATCAATTAGCTTCGCGAAATTTGCAGGAGTATATTTCAATAGAGAAATGGTTAAATCTTTGGAAAATCAAAGTTAGTGAACAAAAGTGTTAGGTTAGTTAGGCAGGCCACAGACCCCGAAATATAATAGGTTTTCCAGCCCACTTGCGTCCTGAAGTCGTTCCCTTTGTGTTTTCCTGAAAAGTGGTATAGTACAGATGAAAAATAAAAGTTGGCGGGATATAGTGTTAGTGGAGGAGATAGATGAGCGGGGTTGGAAAGGAAAGGCGGGAACCTCTTAGTGTATCGTTACATGCTGCTGTACTAACCATCCACTGCTTTTTATGAAATAGGCTAGCGCGGTCGGTTTGACCGAAGCCAGATATGATCGGCTGCTGAAGATCTGCTCACCTAGGTATCTTATACGTTAATATTGGGCATGTGCCGAGGAGATAAAGGATCGTCTCCTCCTCTTCCTCGTCTTGGTAACTTCTGCAGAAGTCGTAGGCCTAATCTCCTGGCGTGGTTACATATGCAATGTCCAGTGATGACTGCTACAGTCAGTCTTAGGTAAGATCTGAGCAGTTTTAATAGCTCCCAAGTTCTCTTAGAGTTAATATGCGGCCACAGTTTCCTTGATATAAGGCATGTGGGCTCTGTGAGCCATTTTTCTTGGTCACGTTCCCGCGTGTGGAATTTTATTATTTTCCAACACGCTAATAAGGGTTGTCCGCAAAAGAGATCTATATATCTATCCACTAGTGCTGAAGTCAAATACCTTGGAATGCACCTCGACCGCAGGCTAACGTAAAAGCCTCACATTGATGCGAAAGTCACACAATTGAAATTAAAAACAGCGCAACTACATTGGCTTATTATTGACTGAAATTCTACCGTTAAGCTGGATTGAGAACTTTTGTTATATAACGCAATTCTAAAGCCTATATGGTGCTACAAAATCCGATTATGGAGCACCGCCTCAACACCTAACATTGAAAAAATTCAAAGGCGACAAAATCAAATTCTTCGAACAATTACTGCAGCTCCTTGGTACGTAAAAAACTCACGAATTCACAAGGATCTGTGCGTTCCACCGGTAAAAGGCGAATTTTCAAACTGGAACTTCACCCAAATCCCCTTGCACGTAACATACTTAATTTTGGCGGCCACACTCGGTTGAGAAGAAGAGATACCCTTGCCACCATCAGAACGTTAAATATGTGATTTTTTCCGATGTTGTTCACGCAAAATAAAACTTTATGTCTGGCATTGGCTGCACTTAAATAATTTTTTTATGTTTAGTTTTAAGATTTGAATACTTATTGTTCGTTTTTAGAAAAAAATTTTTTTTACATATGTTTTTTTTAGATAAATAACTGCAAATATATTTATACATAAGTACAGTGCGTGCTTGATAACCCGAATGCCCCAACAGCCAAGTTTTTTACATTACCGTCTGTATAAATGCAACCAGAGTCTCAATAAGTGCAACATAACTTTTTTTTATTATTAAATTTTATGATTTTTTAACCTTGTTTTTCTTGTTCAGAAACGTAGTTTCATCAAAGTGATCACATGTGTATATGTATGTATAGCCGTTAGTGCAAAAATATTGTTTTGCCTCTAAAAATGCCTTTGCGGAATCTTCAATTGCAACTGAAATAATGACCCAAACACTTGTTCGTTATGCAGTACTTAAATAATACACAACTTTCTTTGCACATGATACCACTGTGTACCAAAAAGACTAGACTTGCGTACTTTGACTTATGACAAAGTTTAAAAATAAACTGACCGTTGCTGCCGACCTGCCTGCTATTTATACTTCATTATTATCTTCTGCAATCAACAAGATCATTATAGCCATTCATAATTTTAGACTCAAATGTACAAATATAATTTTTACGTATATACACATTCATATGAACACATTCATGCGAACAATAAAGGCCGTGTGAGATAAAACTTTGTCGCTTTGCGTGAAGTTTAAAACTTTAACAGAAAAGCGCAAAGCAAAATGTGTATGTCACAATAAAAACTTTGGCAACGCTCACGATTTGTTTATTTATCTAAAAAAATTGTTGTTAATTTTTACATTTAATCATTTCTTATGATAACAGAAGTTAGAGATATTATTAGACGAACTACTGAAACTGGTTCTAATTGTTTTCTTAGTGCATAAAGCTATTAGCAAGAATGCAAGCAAAACAACAACATCATTTGTATTTGTAAGACTTTTTCTCACACCTAACCCATATAACTCCATTTTTTCCAAACTCCTCTGGGGATCTTTGATTGTCGACAACTGTTGGGCTTCGTCCAATTTTTTTTAAGCTATTGCGCGGTTAGAATATCCTTCAGAACGGTAAACATCGATTTTTGTTTATTCCGATTGATTTAAAATGTTTTATTTTGACATTTTGAATCGTAAATTGATTAAGATGTAATAAATTGTAATAAACAACCGCTTCGTACAAAAAATCATCGCTTTAAAAATAATATAAATAATAATAATAAAATGCTTTTATTCAAGTGAACCAAAAAAGAAAGCACATTTTTGGTTTTTTTAATCTTTAATTTTATTTATTACCTTTTATAAATACATACTTCAATATTTACTCTTTTATTCTAGACCCCAGCGCCTTTAAGACATTATTGGGACAAGTTGGCATTGTAAATAATATACTAAAAATTCAAATATTAACTAATTTAGTTATTAAATATTATTCAAGGCGAATTCATTTTACCAGGTGAAACTGGGATTACAATAAATACAACAATGCAAAAACAACATGGGGATTTGTTGGAGCGATTCGTGTGTCATAAATTTTTTATAGAAAGTATCCCAGTTGGCAAGATCGTCCTAGACGACATTGTCAGAAGATTTATGCACGATTTGTCCTCTTGTTTAGGAATTTATAATTGTGTTAAAATGAGCGACTCGATGGGCGACAATGTACACAAATTAATTTTGAAAAATAAACGATATCAAAAAAAATTGTTTATTCTTTTCTAATTAATTTCTTTACTTTTTATATTATTAAAAAAATGTAAATGTATATATTTTGCTCACAATTTGTAAGCATTCTCCACAAATTGTGTTATGACACCATTAATAATTTTATAAAACTTTTTTAATGATTTAAAATAGAGTAATATTTTTAAACAGCATCGCAAGCTGAAAAAATTAATTAATAATTTTCATTATATCATTATCACTGACGACAGTTTAGTGAAGATATAGTCGAAAAAACGTCAACAATTGTGTAGGCGACATAGTAGTGAGGATATTGTCACTTATGTATTTGTCGATGACGTGGTAGAGGAACATGTAGTGTATATAATCGTTGACGATGAGGTGAGGGAAAATGTCGCTTGTTTGGTCTTGCGTGATTCGTGGCCATTTGCTTGCAATTTTCGCCAATGATTTGTTTTGAGGTGTCGTCAACATGTCTTTCACGATTTTCTATTGTCATATACCCATCGTTTAAGGTGTCTTTAAGACTTGGGCAACTGGGATGTACATGCATACTCACGCTTCCACACTTTACTTGCTGATGTTTGTATGTGAGCAAACCACCCTGTCGGAAAATCCGTTAACTTTTTAAACTAACTAAGTTAACTATTCCTTAACTAGTGCTGACTGACGCTTGGACTACTTTTCAATGGAAGCAACTAACAATTTTAACATTGTGATGTCCTATGAGGTAGTCAATTGTCCGACTTTACACTACTTTTCAATTAACTTACAGTTAACTTTTTGAAGCTAGCAATATTTTCACTACTCTACCGTTGGCTACAAGTAAGATATTTTTAAGTCAACCATAAGGCAGCTAGTTTTGAATCAACGAAAAGTTAATTGTTAACACTATAGGTGAAAAACAACTTTTTGTAACTAGTTGACACCTAACAATCATTCAATTATAATATTTTTTCGTAATAAATTAAATTAGTCCAAATTTTTAACGTATAAATACGTTAATATTATAATAATTTTTCGAAAATAATTTATTAAGAACTCAATTTTTATATTACATATTACACCAAACAAAAAATATTACATTGCATGTTGCAAAAAACTTTAAAATTTCATAAATAATTTTAGTAAATAATATTGCATCAAATGTTTGTTTGTTGGCGTATACATTACATTCTTTTTCAAAAAGGCTTCTTAAATGCCTTTTGCTAACGACTCTACTTCTTGTACTTTTAATTAAAATTAAAACAATATTATTATCTTTATTATATGACATACATATGTCCTTACATAAAAAATTTTATTTTAGAAAACTTCCACAGAATTGAAAAATTTATATGAATCTAAACAAAAAAAATTTCAATATCACGCAGCAATATGAATAATAAAATAAAAATGATAACTAAAAATTGGTTCATAAAATTAATTAAAAGTTGGCTATTTTTACTGATTATCCGACAGGGCAGAAACAGCTATTGACACTTGATGTTTTACAAATAGAAAAACAGTAGTACATCTGTTTTTCAGTTTCACCTGGTAAAATGAATTCGCCTTGATAGTACTCAAAAAGAAAAGAAAAAAAAAAACAATAAAATAAATAAAATGACAAAATATATACTTACTTACTTATACATACATATATACAATAAATTTTAAATGCAATATACTATAAAAGTGTTTCAAATCTATGAGATAATTCCTGTTTACATGCAATTTGAAACAAAGAAATTTTATCAATTTGCTTTATGTTCATAGGTAAGTTATTAAACTGTGTACTTCCAGTAAAATCTTATTTTTATAAATTGCTCAAAAAAAGTTCTTTAGTTAAAAAACTACTTTTATCATGATTGTTTTATATTTCAAGATGTCTAGCTTCAATTTAAATTTTAAAATTCTTCAGTTGATTAAAAACTGCAAAAGATACAGGCTTCTGAATATGGAATTTTTATTGCCTTTAAACAAGTGAACCGAAATGTCTAAAATTAGGAATAAATAGGATTTTAGAGAACCATTGTGTTATCAGAATATAAACAAATTTCTAGAGAAAAAATTAGAGGTGAAAATTTCCTATGCTATGTTTATTTTTAAGTTTTCATGTCTCATTTAATTTTTTATGTTTAGTATTAAGATTTAAATAGTTATTGTTAGTGCATATTTTGAAGATTCAATAAATAAAAGTATGCAAAAATAATGTTATTAGCAGATCTGCTACTATACAGAATTCGTTTCATTTTATTGGTTTTCTAAATTTTTTCAAGTGTTAAATGTGTTGTTCTCTCAATTATTTGCGAACTAATTTCTTGGTCATTGCATGTACGGGTATGTATGTATGTATGTAGTTTTTCGATTTTATTTGTTATTACGCTGCATCACTGTTACTGCTTTTGCTTTTTCGATATAATGTTTTTGTTTGCCAGTCTTTTCTGGTTTTGTGGTTGCATTCGGAGTTTTTATGTAAGTAGCTGCTGGTGTTCTTAGCTGGCCTGCTGGTGGTGTATATGTATTGTTTCTTACCTTATGTTAAATTTACAATTGTGAGTTTTTGCATATTTTTCTTATGTACTTATCATTTGTCTCTTGTGTTAACTGGTTCATTTCAATATCTCTTCCAGCCAGAGAGCTGAGCCAGCCCTACTTATTACCAATTTTTTTGTTGTTTGATGATTTTGCCTTTACTTATTTTCAACAAGAAAACAAAATTATTTTCATTTTGTTTGCGCCATTCTGTTTTCCTCCCCATCGCAATCATATATGTAAGATAATACGCTTTGTCAAATGTGCAATCCGTATAACCAAAAATACTCCAAAAAGAACAACGGCAGTAGCAGGCCAAAAAATGGTGGATGTGTGATGCCAACGATAAAACATAAGTCGATTTCATTATGGTTCTGAGTGTGAATTGACTTATTAAATAAATGCCTAAAACTGATCTGTCTGGAAGTACTATTTTTTTTGAATTCTAAAAAGCGTTTGATCTCGTTTGTCCTAACGTATGATCCAAGATAGATTTGCATGGTACTGTTACTATTACAACAAATACAACGCCAAAAACAACACATGTATTTCGGTGGTGGAAATTAGATAACATTGCCAAAGTCAGCGCTCACTTTTTCTGGCAAAACCAACAAAGTCTATGTGATTTTCTCAGAATTACGTAGCTTGTAAACAATATTTTGACCAAACATCTGGAACGAAAACAAAAGACAGCTGTGGTTATACCACTAAAGCTGAACTAGTATGGCCCATGGCTCAATTACTAGGTGACAATATTAGGAGTTTTTGTACTACAAAAACTACATAATTTTTTATTTGTGTAAAATTTTATTGGCTGTCATAAACATGAGATCAAGAGAAATATAACTTCCAAGAAATGCTAAAAAAGTCACAACATATAAAAGCGTTTGATGTTTGCATTGCATACAGAAACTTATTTTAAACACTTCATGTTTATTTTCAAATTAAATTAAATTGTTTCAAATTTTGTTGGACTTTTAAATTCTCTTTACACAACCATACAAAGTATACGATTTCAGGACCGAAGTGAGCTAGAGGATCTAAGCTATTTTTTGGAGACTCTAGCGGCCTGCCTACATTACGCAACCATAAATAACAAAGACCCGATCTCGATCTACATTACGCAAAACAAAAAAGTTGTCACTTGCGTTAGCGATACCACCTACTTAAATGCACCTTGGTTATGACCATAATGCTGTGCACATACCAATACCATCGTGCCATCAGCCTTTGGGCTTTCTCAGTGAGTTTGTAACAAGGTTGGCATTTTCCCGCGGTGTGACGTTGCCAATGGTTTTGGCTGTTAACTCTAAATCAAATTTTCTTTTCTAACTATCACAATAAAAATATTATTAATAAGTAAATATTAAAAAAAAATTAATTCAATGAATTGAATTTATTATTATTTATTTTGTTACTTTGCTTAACAATTTAAAGTAAAAACATACATATGTAAAAAATTGCTTGTTTTTTGTGTTTGAAAGGTATTATTGACATATTGCTTTCTGAATTCTGATTGGGTTATTTAAAATAATGGAATGTAGGTATATTTAAATGTTTGAAAATATTTTTCAAAGGTTTCCAAATCTATTAAGGTAAAATGATTAAGGTAACTCCTATGAATTGTCGACATGTAGACGTTAGGAAAAAAAAAAAAAGAAACTATCTGTGTATATTTTTTGCTTCCTATAACTATAATCTCAGTTCCGGTACAATGTACTCCATATGCAGGGGTCATCACCTCAATGTTTAAAATATTACCACAAAAAAAGAACAAATACGGTTCACAAATAAATTAGAAATAACAGTTCAAACTCAGATAAGTACATCCACCATACTTCACTTGAAATATACTCCTTTTAGTTTTTTCCAGACTTTTATTCATTTTGTGTACAGTAATAATAAATTTATTCAATAATTCGTTTTCCGTTGGAGAACTTCGTCAGGAAAATAATTGTTATAATTTGAAGTTATAACAATATATTTCGTGAATAAATTTATTTAAAAATGCTTTTTTTGTTAATTATCATTACTGGTTTTATTTTTGGTGGTTTAAGGGCTTAGAAAGAAACACGTAAATATCATTAATTCATATAAAAAGTGTTTAAATACATTACCTAACCAATAGTCAAAATAGTAAAAACAAAAAGAGTTTGAGAACAAATTAGTATTTTGTTGGTCCTCCACCTGCACCAATAAGAAAGAGCTTGCGGACGCATACATCTCTCTAATCTTTCAGTGTCACTATCTGTTAGTTGGGCCCAATCGGCTGATAAAGCATTTTTAAGGGATACTTTCGATGTTACTTTTTTTGCTTACCCTTTTCTCAAGCAAATCCCACATATGCTCAATGGGAATCAGGTCTCGAGACTGTGTATATACGTGTGCTTGTTGTTATCTTGTTGGAAAAGGAATAATCTTTCATCCAGCCCCCATTTCAACACAATTCTAGTGGTTTTCGCAAACCATAACGTTACCGCCACGTTTAAATGTTTGTATTAATTTATTTTAGCAGCATTGCTTCATTTGGGTTTTTCCATATTTTGTTGGCACCATCCGAAACAAAAATATTATATTTTGACTCTTCGTTAAATATAACGTGGTCCTAATCGAAATCTGACTTATCCAAATGCTCCAACCGCTTCCTTTTGTTGACAGCGGATAAAAGAGGCGTTTTTTTGTTCCTTCTAACAATTCATCTCGTATTTTCAGAGTAGATATTTTAGGCTCAGCTTTGGCTGAATTTATAATATTCCTCTCGTACCGCTCTGAAAGCTTTAGGCTCAGCTTTGGCTGAATTTATAATATTCCTCTCGTACCGCTCTGAAAGCTTTTTGGATGGCCACTACCAGGTTTTTTGTGGAAACTTTCATTGTTTCGGTACAAGTTAATAACGGTTTGTACACTAGAATGATTTTTTTTCCAATTATTGATGCAATTTTCGTACTTCTGACAATATTACTTTATCTTCGCCAATTTTGTGAGCTTACGAGTAACGTCTATACACAACTACTAACATTACACGCAAAAAAAAAAACCGATTTAGAACGCATTAGAAAATTCTGTACTTAAAACGCAAATTGAACTAAAAGCGGCAATTTTACAAAAATAAGTCTAGCAGTTATTGGTGTACCTAAACTTTTTTGGTGCAATATTTTGCTCTCATTGTGCAATAACACGAAAACAATTGTTCTAAATATCTTGTATTGCCTGGTAACACAAGATATTTAGACTTTGTGGGAGCAAAATATTACGAAATTCTCTCCGCACTTAAAAAAGGAACAAAAATGTGTTGTAAGTATTTTTTACGTTTACACTTGTGGGATGAGTATAATCAAAATATTATTATGAAAGTCCAATAAATTTACGGATTGTTACAATTCTACACCATTTACAAAATCAAAATACAATATTCTCGAACTGCAATTGTTTGAGGTTGCAAATGTTGTACCACCTTCAGTAAATACTTGAAGTGTTGCCAATACAAATTTAAAAATACACCTCTGATGTGATGAGAACACAGAGTTTTCTAAAATGGTTTAGCAAATGATGATTTACTGAGCTCTTGTAAATTTTTGTATTTGGATTTCTCTCCTACAGAATACATTTTGTTTTTACACGGTAAGATTTTTTTATTCTACGCATATTTGTGACAGATCTAAATACTTGTATTACCATTACCCCATGTAAAGGTAATAGCAATGCCCACCCATGGTATTTAAGTGGTAAACACAATCTTACGCTCTTTAGTTTAGTCGTCAATGATACAGCGACGAATGAACATGCGCACGGATGTATAAATGTATTCCTTGTGTTTTCTCTGTATTTTGTTTATTTTTTACTCTTTTTTTCATATAAAATTTACTAGGAATACAAAAAACATAAATTAATATATTTATTTTATACTTTTACTTCAATTTTAAGTAAATCGCACTTTTTCTCTCAGTGCAAATTTATTTACACTCAGAGCGTAACTATGGATTTCTCTTTGGATAATATTTTCAACTAGCTTTTATGCTCGCACAAGCAGCAACAAACCAATACAAACACAAGCCAATCAATCAAATGCATAGCTGTCAGATTTGACGATTTTCATGTCCAAATTTAGCAAAATGTTCCCAAAGTCTGGTTGACTTAACAGTATCGCTTCAAAATGGAGTTGTAGTGCCACACTTTTATACAAGAATGATTGTAATAATTTATACACATAGTAACATGATAAAAAGTATTATTACCGTAATAATTTTATATTATTTAAATTTATTTCTCGAGGCGCCAACAATATTCTCATATTACAATTTTCTCAGATCGCATAAATTGTGAAAAAAATCTTTCACAGTGCATTTTTAGTAATTTCTCAGCACGCATGTTATATCTCGTAGATATCACAATTGTATAGGATAGTGAATCACGGCCTTAAGAAGCAAATTTATATCTATAATTTTTGAAAAAAAAAGAAGAATAGGAATTGAAATGCGAACACTTCCAATATATTAAAAATTATTCCAAAACATAGTGAGATTGCACTCTTCTTTTGCAACGTGAAAATATGTAATATTCTGACAAGTTAGTTAAAATAATACAAAACTCTAGAAAATGAAACAATGGAAGGCATTCTTTATTATAAAATTCAAACTTCTTTGATATTGCAATTAAATTCAATTAATTGGAATTCATCAATTCGGATATTTATTTCTAAAAATCTCACAAATTTCAATATATCAAAGCGTATTTGTTTTTTAATACCATACTGTAAGTACGTATGAATGTAAATGTAATTAATTAAAAATAGGATTCTTTAACAAATGTATATACTTTTTGCTATTGTACAAATTTGAGACCAATGCAGGCTGCATTAAGAATGTGTTATATTTTAAAAGAAAATTTTAAAATACACTAAAAGTTTGGTACTTTTTTTATAAGTCCGATTATTTTGATGATGTTTAAACACTAAATTTCTTCTAAATTCCTCCACCTAAAGATCGTCGTTTTGTTGGTTTTATTAAAAAGGTATAGAGCAATTTTTTACTTTCGATATTTCGCTAATAGTTTGCTAGCATCTTTAGGCAAAATTAAATTATTATTAAATTAAATGTTATTTAACAAACTGTTAGCGAAATATAGAAAATATTAAATTATAAATAGCTTACTTTTATTGGTATAAATGGTAGAAGCTAAAAATAGCGAATAAAAAATATAATTGTTTGAAAATATTAAATTGTTAAACTTTTTTTTATAAAAAACAACAAGCTTTAGCTGGAAGAATTTAGAAGAACTACTTATTATATTTCAAATAATATCCAATACATGAGGCATAAAAACCCGTTCGATATAAATCTGCTGTTCTGCGGTGATATCTTACTACTAACATTTTCTCCATATGGTCCCACAAGAACTACCTAATCAGTATTGAAGCAATCTACCGGCAGATTTCGTAGGACAAGCCTGTGTTAAATGTCAATAATAGTTAGCACTAGTAAGAGTACAATTGTCAGTAGTATTAGTGAAACCGTCAATAGGTAATCACGATAGATTTACTATTGACAACAGCGAGAGCTGTTCAATAAGTAAATAAATGGAGGGAAACTGCGATGATGTTAAAATTTAAACAAAAAGATATACATATATAAATTTATTGAATTTTTATTGAACTTTATAATTTTTTTTAAATTAGATTTTTGGTTTTTCCTATCTTAAATTATTAAAAAGGATTTTTTACAATACAAATTGCTGTAATCAATAATTTTTGATTGAAGAAGACAAGAAAAATAATAATCAAACTTTCAGGTGGGGGATAACTAGCCATTTCGTAGTCGCTACACTACTCATCAACACTCATTTTCAATCTTGAACTCGGGTCATGACGTATCATGAACTGCTGCCTTAACCACCCACTAACCGAACCATTTTATTAATTGCCCGCATTGTTTGTACAGCGTTTGCTGCCTCTGAACAAGCGGTATTTTTAGTTATTAACCTACATATATTTGTATTTTAATAATTCTCCGTACCCAGAGTTCTTTAATTTGTTGGTTTTACTTTTGTTATTACTAGCACTTTAACTGTTTAACCTACAATAAAAGGAGAGAGAGGATACTATTATTTTACTCCATAGCTTTCACACACGGAAAGTTTAGTTTGCAAAGTATTGAGTTTGATCATTAGTGCTAAAACTAGAGATTACGCCATGCGCATGATTTAGTAGTTTAACTTATACTAGAGCTGTGTTTGTATTGTTTCGTGACGTCATTTGACTGACATGCCCAGAAGATTTCAGTTTTGTGTGAGAGTTGTCGTAATAATGTTTTCTATCATTCTTGCAGTTTGATGGTTGCAAGAGAAAACAAAGAGTGTAAGAGAGCCACTCTCTTTGCCCTTGGCTTGCTTGTCTCTTGAGAGACAATCTCAAGAAAAGTTATCGTCAAATAAACTTAACAATTTTGAACGTTCCTTAAGAAATTAATTTCAGCGGTTGTCTGCGGATTTTTTATATTATTTTAGCATTTTTACAAATTTGTTTTAATGAAACTAAGTAAAGTATATCATACGAGTATTAATATATAGAAAAAAGTAAACGATTTTTGTGTCGAAAAATAAATAAATTTAACTATTAAAAGATAACAATTGTTTTTAAAATAAGAATTACAATTTATAATATAAGCTGAACATGTTTGTAAGAAACTAAGCCATAAATGCAGATCGGACCGTTTTGGACGATGATTTACCGCCTAATAAATCAGATAAGAAAAATAAAAAACAAAAAGTCAAATTGAAATATCGAACCTTACAACAGAATTCATAAATCAAATATTCGCAAGGGTGAACATATCTTTTAAGGACCCTAAATCAACTTCTATTAATAATGAAATTTTGAAAGCAAATTTTGAAATGTTTCATATTATGCCTCATTTCGTTGTTTTCAAACAAAGAAGATAATTTCGAGAAGATAATTCGCAAGAAACTATAGAGAAATAAGTAGGTATTACACGCATATGTACATAATCTTTAATTTGGTTTTAAGAGTAACTATTGATGCGTTATTCAAGTTTCAGAATGGTATTGTTTGCAATCTTCGATCAATCCTTGTACGTTTAGAAAGCTTTTGACATCGCAGGTCATAGTAGCATTGTGTTTAAAATTATACAAATTGCATTATATTATTAAACTACTTAAAAGCTTTTTTTCTCAAAGTTCTGTACTTGCATTAAAGATGAATTGCCAAATTTTGGAGATGTTAAATTTTAGCTCCTCATTTATATAATATTTTTATGTATGGTTTTCATCATATAAGAAGCAATTATATTAGATTACTTTACGCCGATGACTCCCTGAATGAATGCGCTTTGAGAACTTAAAGACAAGTTTCAGATCATTTACTACAGGTCAACGAATTTTAAATGGGAAATTAAAATCAATGCTTCTAAATGTGAGACAATCTGCATTCGAAATGCTTCTGGAAAATGCAAAAATTTTGTTGTTCCGGAAATCAGAACTCTTAGATTATTTATTAATGATAACGAAATTGCGATTGGTGATGAAATTAATTATTTAGGTAACTATTTCAATCAACTTCCGAAATTTAATGACCATGGAAGAATTGTTTTAAATGAAGCTTATTGTTTTAAATGAAACAGTTCGTTTTATGTGCTATTATCCGAAAATTTTATATAACAAAAATTTTACCTTGTTAAACTTAATTATTATTATACAAGACTATCCTAAGGCCAGTATTGCTTTATGCTTTTCCTATTTGGATTAATGTTTAGCTATCTTTTATAAAAGAAATGAAAATTTTTGAGAATACAGTTTGTATACGGTATTCAAAATTGTCTATAATGAATCAAAAGTTACTCCTATTATTCTTTACGTCTGTGATATTTAAAATAATTTTATAGCAATACTTTCTCCTCACGAAAATGATGTAGAAAGGTATGCCTTTTATGGACAAATGAACTTTAGTTGGTCGAATATAAATTACTTATCACCAGTTGGTTTTATAAATTTGGATCCCACTAATTTTAACTTAAATTTAAATAGTACCTGGAGTATTCACAGGGGTTAGCGCCCATTAGTTGAGTAGTTTTCTTTTCTTTATTGTTATTATTCTTTTTTCTTTTGTTTAATTTAATTTAGCTTACATATAAGTTAGCTTAGTTATAACTTAAATTAAGTCTTACATATAAGTTAGTTTTTGAATTAGTCTTAAATTTATTATAGAGTTATACTCTCATTTGTATCATGTTACCTACGGGAGCAAGATCTTCATATACTTCAGTTTTAACATATCGTAATATATTATTATCTTTATTGAAATGTTTTGGTTGGTTGCTGTATAATTATATTATTAGGATAATACATTATAGTCCTAAGTTTTTTGTTTTTACATTGTATTGTGATTTGTATAACAATGTAGGTTCAATAATTCTTTAATATATAATTTATTTTAATAATATACACATGTAAAAATAATTTTTATTTGTATCTTATATTTTTAGGCAATCAAATGATGTGGAATGGCACCTGGGAAAGAGGTTTAACTTATGAATGCCGTTCGTTGCTTTTTAAAGCGCTGCATAATCTCATTGAAAGGTATTAACTACTTAAATTAAATATTTAAACTTCATGCATATAATATGATAACTTTGATACGTTTAATATTTAGATTTGTGCTGACAAAGGACATTGTACGTTTTGGTAAATGGTTTGTCCAGCCATGTACTTCAAATGAACGAATATTTGGGAGAAGGTGAGAGTTATATTTATTATACAATCGTGTAATATATCTGCATATGCAAATATTACGCTCCTAGTTCGAAATATTATTGTACTTAAAGTAAAATAATTATTTATAATATACCTATGGGTATAGTATCAATTATGTACACATATGCATGCTTAGTAAATACAATGCGATCTCGATTTTCGTATCTTCACAAAATTTTTGGGGAGTTGCAATTACCGAAAAATTGCAATGATCGACCAGTATTTTTAATTCCTTAAACACCCTCATTAAAAAAAAATATATATTTTTCACAAAACAATACTGAACGGTTTCCAGATCCGGACTCTGTTTGCTGAATAAATTTATCGCGGAACTAACTTGTTTTTCTCGATTGGGCATGTTGCTGACTTACGCATATTGTAGTCTAAGAAATGATCTTCTTAGCGGGCGGATTAATATTGAAGCTACCTAAATAGGGGGAAAAAACATTTTTTTAAACATACATTTCTATAGTCTCCTTTTATCTCAATACAGTTAGTAAGACGATACTCCAACTTTTTTATACCATCTGAATAATACGATTTTGGGAACCCCTCAAAATACGCGTTAGTTTCGGTAATCAACTCGTTGTTTGAGATTAATCTTTTTCCTGCAATCCATTTTTTCAAGTTTGGAAAGAAGAAAAAGTCACTAGCAGCTAAATCTGGATGATCAACCAATTCGAAGTGTATTTCACGTAATTGTACTTCGTATCAATGCTGTGTGAAGCGGTGCGTTGTGCTAAAGAGCACTTCTTTCTTCTTTAAATGTGGTCATTTTTTGTTAATTGCATCAATCAATTGATCCAATAATGCACGATAATACTTTCCTGTGATGGTGGATCATTTTTCTAGATAATTGATGAGCAATATTGCGTGTGCATCTTAAAATACAGTGGCCTCAACTTTGCCAGCCGATTTCACTGTGTTCGCCTTATTCGGAGCACCTCCACCAGCTTCCTCCCATGTTTCGATTGAATTTTGGTTTCGGGTGTGTAGTGGTGGACCCACGTTTATTAACAGTTATTAACTAACTCCAAAAATCAACAGAATTACGCTTTATCATGTCAGATCATCACTGTGAAGCGGTCTGTCGAACTCGTTTTTGTTCGGCACTGAGCAAACACGGCACCCATCTTGCCGATAGCTTTTTCATATGCAAGTGTTCATGCAAAATGTTGAACACACGTTCATTTGATATGTTTACTATTTCAACAATCTCACGTAACTTGACTCGGCGATAATTCATAACGATATCGAAGATTTTCTTGAGATTTTTTTTTCAATAACAACCTCTTTTGGCCTTCCTGTTGATTGTAATAGTGTTTAAATCACTGCACGAAATTCACTTTTTTCAGGTAACACAAAAGTTGCTTATTTCAAACGTATACCACAAATAAAGTCATTGATGAATTTAGGTGAAATTTTTACAACTGACGTTTCAAAGATAGCAATTTCAAAAAAATAAAAAAAATGTGTTAGTGCTGCTATCTAACGCTAGGTAGCTTCAATATCAATCCGCCCTCATATACTTATTTTTTAATCGATTTTTATTGTCAAGTGTATTCACACATTCCAAATTTTTGCTTAAATTAGCTGCTGAACACTATTAAAATGTTATAAATTAGGATAAAAGAAAAATCTGTATGTGTTAGAGCTATTAGAGTTGTAACATTGGTTTGGAAAGCAACTTTTTTGTGTAGAGCTTTAAAACAGAAAACGAGTGTATTCAAGAATTGTAAGCAGCAGGTACATGTTTTAACGCTTGCGCCAGCGTTGTCAACTCGTGTTGCGCACCGTTTTTGGTGCCTTTTAAAATTATTTGTGTGTGAAATTCTTTAGCCGCTGCGGAGTGCGCTTTTTTACATTTTCAGTGCGTTTTTAAAATTTCGGTGGCACAAAATCATATTCAACTCAACTTTTTAATGTAAAAAAATTTAATGAAGGAAAACTTACCATGTTATTATGCACAAAGTAAGACAATCTTGCTGATGTATATTATAGACACTTTGGAACGAAAAGCAAAACACTCTTTTAGAGAGTGTTTTGCTATTAAACGATCAAGCCAAGTTTGTAAAATATTGCAACAAATGAATTCGCTCGTGAATTCGTTACGGTTTTGGTAATTGAGAAATTACCAAATTATTAAATAAATTATAGCTTCTCCAAAATGTTTGCATTAAATATTAATTACGGCAAACTTCATCTTTTATATGTTATAAATCTGGCAAATTTTCGTGTATTTCAATAAATTCTTTTAAATACACCGCTTACAAAAACACAAATGAAATGTATACTGTGCTTGATAGAATTGCTATTAATTGAATTTTAAGGCGAGTCTGCAACTTTTAATGATCCGATAATCGTAAATTTTTTCGACAGTAATGGTTGTATGCTCCTGCAATATAATTTTAACGACGATAAGCAGCTGTATTTTTGTGTCCCTGATAATAGGCAGTAAAAGTAGCTTCTGATTTCGGTCAAGAGCAAATATAATGAAATAATATTACTTAATAATAAATTTGATAAAATAATTATAATTATTGTAAAGGTAACATTATATTAATAAAACTAACAGAGTCGTACTAAAGGACAAGTTGGACAAACACGAATTCTAGCTATTTGGCATGCCATCAGGCGGACCAAGTTTGATTGTATAATAGTCGGTTAAAAGGCTGTGTCATTATCATGTTTTTAATATAAAAATATTATACTTCTTAAAGTACAAAATAGGTTTCTAAAAATGACAGAAAAAATTCTAAATTCGGTGCGTTTTTTTTTTTTTTTTTTTTTTTTTTTTTTTTTTTTTTTTTTTGAAATAACGCAAAACTATGGTGCTGAACAAGGTATACAAAGAGTTTTAAGACATGTGTTGTTAACTGACATGTTGTTTGTTGAAAAATAAACACAAGGTTTTCAGCATACGGTAGATTTGTTAGCATATAAATTGAAATTTCATATATCATATATGAACAGTGTTGTCCGAATTGCGGTGTTGGCGAATAGATTTGTTAATTTACAGCTTATTACACCTAGTCTGCTGCATCTGGGATCTGGGAGAGCTTTTGCTTCTGCTGGTGTTAATATGCAACAACTTTCGTCTGATATTCATAAGCTTGATGGTAGAGGAAAATATATAATTGATGGCGGTTTTAATAACAGAGTCTAGTTAGAGTTTAAGTTCCTCCTGTTGAGGTACTAGTATAACGAAGAACTCAACGCATGGACTTAGTGTTTTCCAATGGTCAATACGTATGTACCTCCAAGTAATCACAGGCAAGGTTTAATACTTAATTTTTTCTAATAAATGACCCCTATTCAAAATATCCGACAGTTATAATTAATGATTTGAGTTTACTGAAAAAAATTTGCAAATGTAGCTAACAAGCAGCTTGCTTAATGCTTTGATCTATCTGCTTCTGCCTCTTAATGTTCGAAATATTCCCCCATATTCCAAGAGACGTCGTCGTCATCACATAAAGTCGGCAAAAAATTTTGGCATTTATTTAGATAATTGTTATCAACAACAATTAAATCTTGTTGACAGCCTCTATCTATTGCTTAGATCTTGGAAATATCGAAATGCTATCAAATAATACATAACTACTGTCGAGTGTTTTTTTATGTCGTCTTGATGAGACGACATAAAAAAATGATGGGGGATAATAAAAAGTGTAACTGTCGTGTCTGTATCTAGAGACTATAACGCTTCACCCAACAGAAAATTTTCCATGATATAAGAAAAGAACTGTTCCCGCATAGAATGTAGGTATGCAATGTGAGAAAATAGCAACTTCGTATAAAATTAATTTTATAATCTTTTATAAGTATATATTTGTATGTACGGACATATAATTAAGATAAAAATAAGAAACTTTCAATTCTTTTGCATCGCAATTATAACTGATGTATAAAAAATCTGAGAACAAAAAAATAAATTGAATTAAAAAAAAATATTTTAATTTATTTGACATTTTGAAACAAATGTTCAGTAAACATACAAACGATCATACGAAATTCAACGTATCATGTAGACATGAAAATTGTATGCTAGTTCATATGTTGAAAAATCATTTGCTGGCATATGTTGTATTTAAAAAAAAATAAATTTTCAGCATACCGTGTGGACGATTGTAATTTTTAACATGTTGATAGAGGCATTTGTTGGTAAATCGTAACATATGAGTGTAAACATATATGTATATGCTGATTCAACATATCGTCTAGACTTAGCTTTAAATGTATGTTTGATATGTACATATTTGTGAGCTTACGTACGTACCTAATAAATGAAAACTCATTTGACTTAGTAACTTACAAGAAATTAAATTTTTTTTTTTATTAAATTAAATTTTAGTCTAAACAAATACAATCTGACAAAAGAAAGAAAATATAAAAAGTGTAAAAATTAGAGAACGTAAAAGCATAAAGGCCGAAATTTGGGTTCTGCAAATTCGTTAACGATTAGAAAACTACAAAACCTTAAAGAATTCAAAAGCCAAAGAATCCCAATCTCTCTACAGGTTTTTACATCACGAAAAGTTCTCTTAAGCTTAAGGCTTGTGCTTGGAATACATAAAAAATCGTTATTTTCGTATAGTTCAAAACTCAATATTACAATACAAAATTAATTCATGACTTGTTAAGTCTTTTAACAAAGAGAAATACAATACTAATATAAAGAAAGATATGCTACACTTATTGTTATTCGTTTTTAAAAATATTTGCATCTATAAAGACTGTAATGCAAAAAATTAGGCTGTTGCGGTAATAAATGTTCCGATAATAAGGGATTGCAGGGATTTTCGCAATTTAAAAAATTTGGAGTGTTGCAATTACCAAAAAGTACCGTGAAAATACGTAATTTTGAATAAAAAAACGTTACCTTTATCAAGTATTTTTTCCATAAACAATGTTGAACGGGTTTCCGGTGGCATTTTTTTTTGTTTATTATTATTTTTTTTTGTTTCCTTAAACATTTTTTGTATGAATTTATCATTTATCTTTAAAATTTCCAATTTGTTTTATAAGTTTTTTGTACTCATTCAAGGTGTTTGCTTAAATTACCTATTTACTCTTACTTTAAAAATCTTATGTAAGATGTTATAAAATAAAAGAAACAAAAAATCAGACTGTAAAAATAATGAATTTGTCCAGTTATTTTAACCTGCGTTTATGTCTAAAGCTATATAACAGAAAACTTACGTGTGTATGTATGTAACAGAATAGTGATAACGTCAGCACTAGTGAGCAGGAAATATTGTTGAAGTTGGATTCGTTAGCTATATATGATCAGTTTGGTGGTTTATAATCACAAAGGGAATGACTACAGGACCCAAGTGAGCTGGGCAACCTAGACTATTCCGGGGTATCCAGCAGCCTGTCTACCTTGGTGGTTTATGAATAAGAATACAAAGATAAAATATTTATATTACATAATAAAAAAAAAAAATTTGTTTCACATATTGTGACTAGCTTTTGAAAGTAATTGAAATAGTTATAAAGACTTTATGTAAAAAAATTGTTGTTGCGATAATTGAGAGTGAGATTATCGAGATCGTACTGCAGTTGTCTTTGCCTTGGTTTACTTTAAAAATTTATCAATAAAAAAATGGATGTTTGGTGTTTTTTCGTGTCTATAATTTATATTTTAATAGACTGAGTTCCATCAATAAATCCTAGAAAAAGTGCAAATTCTCTGTGATCAAATTGTTAAGACATAAATTTGATCATCGTTCAATCTGCTACATATTAAAACGAGATTTTAGTTTTTAATTTCATTGGCGAAAAGTTCTCATTTTAGAATTGGGTTAACTGCGAATCGTTCATATAAATATAATTATTTTAAATATTTTAAAACAAGCAATACGAATTACAAAAAATTGATAAGAAATCCTATTAATTCCTATACAGTTCGCAGCATTTGTCGTTCTCCTTTACATTCTTTGTTCATGGGGATACTGTATGTGCATCAATTGACTTGAGAGAACATCCAGCAGTGCGTCCATTAACCAAAGAACATTTAACCGAAGCAGCAGCTGCGTTTTCAGCCGCAGCATCAAGTGTTAATTCACCTGAACAACAACAAACATCACCAAATTCACCAAATGCCGTTGTAGGCGAAAATATTAAAAATGAAAACTTTCCAGCATCAGCAAATGTATCTAACAATAACAATAACAACAGCAACAATAGCAATTCAAGCGGCAACAAAAGCACCAACAAAAGCGTTAATCCAAAACCTCGTAAAGTTATATTGGCTCCATTCGGAATGGCAGCCACACTTACGGGCAATAGTTATAAAATTAATGATCCAATGGCAGAGAAAATACTTGACGACTGGGCTTCGTTTTTTCCATTGTGCAATAAAGAGAACAGTGATGTACCACCGGTCGTAGAAGTTATATCAGGTAAAATTAAATTTGTAAGTTTTGCGATTTTATGTTTTTCTGATCCTTTTTCTCACTTAGGTGGTTATAAAATGTATCATCCCTCAATTTACGTACTAGTCACCGATTTGGATGATATGGAGGAAATGGAAGCAGCAGCATCACAAAAATGCATTTTTAGAACATCTTCATCAGCGGAAGCTGCAGCATTGGCTGCCCTTTCTTCTGCTAACCAGTCTTCTAATGCAAATAATAGTAATATGAATTTAAATAATAATAACAACACTGACACAAGGAAGCCTCTTACGGAAAATTTTTCCAACAATAAACTACAAACTGCAACAGCGCCAACTACAAATGTAACGAAATCATCCTTGGCCCATATGGTCGAACGTTTAAAAATTGATCGTACAAAAGTTCAACCATACTATGACACACAAACAAGGAACTTCACCTGCAATACAACAAATATTCATGCTCCACCGCAGGCTGCATGCGAAATGCCTGAAAGAGTTTGGCAAGACTGTGTCACAAATGTGTTGCACGTGCAACATAATATAAATGGCACAACTTTATCCTCGTCCTCCTCGAACACCACCAATACATCCACCTCTAATGGAAACTTCTCAAATACGTCGATAACGACTACAACATCTTCATCAACGGCACCCGGTAATGTCAATGCTACATCCAAAGAAGGAGTAGATGAAACGGATGATGTTTCCAATAATGTTGACGTTAAACCAAATACTGCAGCTTTATCTCAAAAGCAACAGCAGCAACAAATATGGAGCTTTGTAGATCCAACACAAAAGGCTCCATGTATATGCACAAAGTAAGTGTTTATATTATTTCTTTTCTCATGGTTTATTTCGTTATTGACACACTTTTAGAGTTAAATTATCTGTGGTCAAAGAGAAAAGATTAAAACAGATGATTACAGATATTATTTAACAACTTACATTTGTTCTCATAACGTTCTACATATTTACTACTGGCGCTATTTGTGTTTCGTACTGAATTTTTTCATACCTGTTACTTTTTCATATTTCGGTAAATTCATCTTTGATTGTGGTAACGTATCCCTCCTTTTCAACCGAGTTTTGGCCGTCAAAAATATGGTTGTTCCGTGTGAGAGGGTTTGGATGAAACTCAAGTTTATTATTAAATTTTTGTGTTCTCGCATTTGAATTTTATCAGTTTTAGATGCCGAGGCGTCATCCTATCAGATAATCGCTAGCTCCATATAGCTTTTAGAATTGTAATGTAAACCAAAAGTTTGCAATCCAGCTGCAAAGTAGAACTTCTGCCGATAAGCAAATTTATTTGTTTTGTCTTTAGTTTTTCATCTGCGTGGTTTTCACATTAAAGTGAGACTTCCACATGAGCTGACCTGACGATAGGGTGAAATTTACATATTTGACTACACTGTCTTGCGAAATAAGTTGATCATTAATTTTGATCGGCGAGCATGTTTCTTTACACAGAGCGAATGCCGATTTTCATTCATTAACTTTGATTTTCAAAAGCTTAAGCTATTTCTCACATATAGAAATATGTTTCTGCAAATATTGGGCAACTAATTTATGGTGTTCATGAACGCTAAGCAATGCTGTATCGTCTGTAAAAATATAAGTGTGAACTTTGCAGATCGTTTTCATGTCGGAAGTAGTATATATGAATTACAAGGTGGAAATCAATATGCTGTCTTGGGGGACTCCTCCCTCGGTTGGCTAAGTGTATCTTATGAAATCAACTTATCTGATGAAGAATTTATAGTCATATAAGTAGCTTTCCAAGGAGTTGTGGGTATTTCCAGGCAGGTTTAACTTTATTTCAGCTATTAAATTGTTATGCCTCTTTTATGAAAAGCTTGGGATAAGCCAATAAATAGTGCTGTAAAATATTTTTTACCTTCAAACGTCTTTCGTAACAAGTTTGTTTGTTTATGATGGAGGATACATGCTACTTTAGTTTGAAATTGTCAGCAGAAAGTAGCCTTAATGGCCTATACTTTTGTGAAGTCCTTCTTTGGCTTAGCTATCATAGTAATCACGGAGACCTTCCGCTCTGCACCATAATACTCAAGATGTAATATAGCGTTAAAAATAAAACGAATATTTCTTCTAGCTACTGACTGTTAACTGCAGTAGAATTTTGGTGGTCATTTTAAAGATACCTGAAGCTTTTACTTATCATAACGTTTGTAACATCTCGAAAACTATGTATAGAATATGACCGTAATTCAGGTGCGTTATTAGATCTGTTCATATTAAAAACGTTTCTCAAATGGTTAACATATAACGTTTCGGAATTGCTTCTTGCACAATCCCCAGTTAGATTTCGCAAGGTTGGCTTACCTTTAACGGGGTTTTCTTGTTGCTTGTCAATAGAATACTCAATTATTTATTATTAACTGGAGAGTAATGTAGTCTGAGGAACAACCTTAAGCCTCAAATACGTAAATTTGAAGAGAATTTATTTAATTCTGTTCGAAGCAACATGATATGGTGTTTAAATCTGGTCGCGGGAAAGGCTGTGAATGGTTGATATCTACTCAATATTTAAATAATCTCAACAAATTATTTTTACATAATGACGATGCCAGTTCGTTGCAAATAATGGTGATAGTAATGGTTTCTCTTTTAATATTATTATGCCTGACGAGTTATTGGAAGCTGTATTAAAATTAAGCTCAAGCTCAGTTGGATTCGATGGGCTTCCATTCAAATTTATAAAATTAGTTTTCCCCTACTTGCCTGAGCCAATGTTACATTTGAGTAGTACGATTATTGTCACTTCTTCTTATCCAGAATCCTAGAAAATAGCGAGACCGATAGGCATATTAACCACTATGTCAACGATAATGGAACAAATTCTTAAAAACATATTTTTAAACATTTATTTATAAATAACCTATTGAGTGATTGTATTAAGTGTTATAGGGAGGGTTACAAATAGTGGTGCCAAAAACTTTTTTGGGAATATCTTCACTTTCAAAAAAAAAAAAAAAATCTGATAAAAGTCCTAAAATCTGCTTTTGAACATCTTGACACCAAATATTTAATTATTACAGGTTACTCTAACAATACAGGAAGGCAATAAAAGAATTCAACTCGAATCAAATTACTTTCCAAAATTAGAAGTACACATACATATGTAATATATCCGTTTTTTAGCATCATTGTCATTATTACATTACAAGTCGAAAAGTGAGCAGAAACAAACAAAGAGAGTTATGCGTGATAACACCTTAGCAATGTCACTTTTCCCTCATAAAGACATTTTGTTTTGAGTATATTAGAAAGTGAGCACTGCAGTGCAGAACCTTGTCTACTATCTAGCTGACACTAGATAGTACTATCTGTTAGCACTCACAAAAACATGGACTCTTGCAAGACAAAATTAACTTATCTATTTATGACCGTTTTTACAAATACTCAAAAATTGTATGACACCAAAGCCAAAATCATGAGTGATTTAATATTGCCAGCGTTTGTCCGTTGATTCGCTGTGGCTTTCGCCTTAGGATATACGTATATATTTAGCTTAAAGATATAAAAGTTATTTCATGATCCATTGTTTTAAATAATAAGTCAATATTCATTAGATGTTCATAAATAACTCTCATTATTTATTAGAGTACAAAATATCAAAAACCTTAATTTTGAGATAAAAATCATCAAATCTTATTTTTTTTGAAAAATTTTCAAAATTAAGGTAAAATCTTCATTCTGGCGTCGCTGGTTACAACATATCTGCAATGATTTTAGGTCTTATCGAAACAGCAAGGGAGCATTTAAGTAATAATCGTTAATAATTTTATTTTACTATCTCTACATTTATCTAATGCATTTGATTGTCTTAATCACAAAATCCTCATCACCAAACTAAAAGAAAGATTTGTTTTTTCAATTATGGCTTGCAGTCTATTAAGTTCCTATTTCAAAGGAAGGTTTCAGTATATTTCTATAAACGGAAATATATCAGATATCATATTTGTTAACTCGGGCGTACCACAAAGCGCCATTATTTTCCCAATTTTGACTCCTTGGATGTTAGTTTAGCTACCCTTTATGTTTCCGGATGATATTCAACTGATGTTTTGTTATTCTACAGATATTATTAATGTGTTCGAAGCGGTTATGAATTTTACAGTTCAGAAATTATGTGATATGATATTAGCTAATAAAACGCGAGCTATTACGTTTCAAACTGGATATCTAAAATAAATATTCTTGATACGGATATTCAGTTTGTTGATTCTTTCAAATGTCTTGGTGTTCTTATTGACTACAATCTTGCTTTTAGTGACCACATTGATTTAGTTAGCTCAAAGGTTACTTCTGCAAATCGAGGCGACGAGTAATCCAATAAAATAAGCAATTTGTTGTAAATCTGTACAATACAAATACTTGTTGCTTGAAGAAAATTTTCATGTGTCTTGTTCAGCAAAAAATATTAAATCAGGACTGTCGATCTTGTATCTCCCACGGGGACCTTTAGTATAATTTAGCATTTCGCTATCATAGCACTCGATACCGAGTGAATGTATTGCCGGTTGAGATAATAGCATTCGTCATCGAGTAATAGAGGAAATAAATTTTAAAACAATAACTGCCTGTAAAGTGTCTTTCGTATGAGATGATAGCATTCGTTATCGAGTAATAGAAGAAATAAATTTTAAAACAATAACTGTCTGTAAGTGTCTCTCGTATGACGAAAAAAATATTTAAACGCAAAATTATTGTTGAAATATATTTTTGATGAAATACTATTTTTTAGTTCTCTTTTTCGTAATACCATTTGTGTTAAGCGTATATTAGGTCAGTTTTAACAGGCATCCAGCCATTGAAAATACAGCCCACTTGGGTCCAATTTGGCCCCGTTGTGTTTCCTGAGCGTGATATGTTTCACGTTATTTGAAATTTTTATTAGCATATGTATGTATATACGTACATGTATTGCACTGAAATTTATGCCAAGTAATTGCCTCTACAAAACCTTTAAGGTGCTGAGGCATTAAATATGAAATTGTATTAACATTTATTCATATGTACATAAATAAAATGTAAAAAAAAAAAAAAAATATCACTGGTCCAGTAAGCATATGTTGGAAATTTATTACATTTTGCTCAAAATTAAGGCACACGATTACATATCGAATGAGTTGCGTATCGTTACGATAATATGCTTGATAATCGTATGCTCTGAATGCCGCAGACACAAGCAAGTAAAAATCTTTCAAAACTCTGTTCAAATTCTAACAAAACCTACTTTTTCTTATATGTAATTAAAAATGATCCCATGAAAACAATTTCAATAAACAATAAAGAAAAAAGTTCTCATTTTGTTATATACGAGTACATCTGTCATCTGTGGCTCATTGATTAAAGTGTTTTCTCTGTAGCTTTCGAAAAAATTATGTTTAAATCGCAGATCTGAAAGCATTTTTTGCCTATAACGCTTTATAGGAAAGCAATAAAAAAACAAATTCTGCTTACGCAGCAACCAAATACGTATACTAAAAAATATTACTCTTGCTCCTTTTAGGTTTTGGCTTCTCTTTAACATAGATCAGGGATGGAAAACAAGTATTTTTCAATTTTTTCTATATTTGAAGGGATTGTTGCAACTACTCGTATGTTTTGCATACCGATATTTTATCCTAAACAATGCAATAAATATTGCTTTGTTTTGGTTAATATACCGATAGCATCTGACTGAGAGTTGTAACTGGTGAAAATTTTATTTATTCTGTAAACATGCAATGTGAGTGAGTTAATGTGTTTTTGTAAAAAAATGACTTGGTAAATGTAAAACACAATCAGAATTTTCTATAAAGAATTCGCTTTCGTAAGTTTCTTTAAACATTTTGCGCGTGTGGTGTTGTCTCAACAATTGATAAACAGAAAGTGATTAAAAAAGATTTCCACCTTTGTTAAACGTAAACAACGTTTTTTCTCTGATTCACACACACGCACAAGTGTGTTTATGGTGTACGTATAGTGCACATCACTGGTTTAAATCATTGATCACCACGCAGTGCTCTCAGGGTAATCGCGTTTATAACAGGTGGACCAAAATAAGTCATCCAATGTTGTTTGGCTCTCTTTTTTTTAATTCTGTTTTTTGATTATGTTTATCTGAACCTTTAGAATTTTATTGGTCAATTCGAGCAAATGAAATCCGCCAAATGAGCGCCGCCACAATTGATTGCTTTGTGGGCCCGATTCATAGCATTTTTCATCACTTCGGCGAGAACTTCGGACAACAGACTCTCGCACTCGTGTCGAATGTTGGTCCTTGAGGGGTGCCAGTGTCTCAGACTTGTTCACGTAAACATGGGACTTCAAAAACCCTTACAAAAACAATCTGAAATGGTTAAATCGGGCGATATTGTGGGCCAGTGCAAATCGCCAAAAAGAGAGATGAGGCGACCCGGGAATGCCGCCTTCAGAATATCGATTGTGGCTCACGCAGTGTGTGCCGTTGCACCGTCCTGTTGTATTTGAATTACTACTTGTATTTGAAAAACGTACTTCAAATACAAATACGTAATTTGTATTTCAAATACACGACCTGAAAGTATTAAGTATTTTGTATACACAACTTAAAAGTAGTTTGTATTTCAAAACTATGTGGCTGAAAAATACATTTTTTCAAAATACATTTATTTATTATAATTGAAAAGAAGTTGTTCCACAAAAAGCTAATTCTGCTAAATGTTTATCATTTAGCAACACTGCAATTCAGTTTTCAAGTGTTTTGTCCGGAGCGGATTCATTTTACACTAATCAGATGATATCAATAGGAACTTACACATATTCGCCACCAACTTTTCTGCCAAATTTTATATGTGTATGTTTATAATACAATTGTTATGTTTGTAAATTTTGTGCATGTAGTTGACTGTCATCGCTGACTTTTTACTTTTAGTACTTGTCACTTTCTTTTGTATTCCGTTATTTTTTCTTGTGCTATTTTCGCTCTGCATAAAAGTTTTGTTTGTCGGATAACTCGTTAAAATATCTCGTTTTTATTAAAGGAAATACTTGTATTGACAAATGAATCTTTTATTTACTATCTATCAAATCCTATATATTGATTTTGTTCTATTAATTGCCTAGCTTGTGAGCTTAGAACAAGCATATGAGTATATATACTAAGGTGATTGAGCGGTTATTATTCGAACGGTTTTTTTTGGTTTTGGGGGTTTTTTTAATTTCTGTTTTTTGAATATCAAATAAACCGGGGTTTTAATTCGGTTAACCGTGTATTTAAAATATAAATGTTATATATTTGTTTCGATTTAAATTAATTATAGAGAAAACATTTTGGAACATTAAAATTTGAAAAACTATTTTGAAAGATGCAAAGAATAATACATGATTTGTAAAGTAATTTGCTTTTAAGCACACGTGAAAAATATAGGACATATGCATAATATAATGCATAATGTATTATATTTTTCACCTCTATAATATTTATTGCGGCTACATATCCAAACATACGCATGAGCAATCAAAAACAGTGAAATCCTAATTTGAGTACATTCAACATAAGTTGTTTGCATCTTTTCATATGTTTAATACACTGGCCACTCAGTGTTATAGAAACTGATATTTAACTGATATTTAAAAAAACTTCTATGATATAATTTTATTTACGTTTTAGTCTCTGGTAGGGTGGCATATACATAAGAGTATTTCTGTTCGTCAATGCATTAAGTAATTATTTGAAAATTCGTTTTTTATCCAGAGCATCTGATGCTGGTAATTTTCCAGATATAAGCATTTTAACAAAGCGATATATAATAAGCAATAAAAAACTAGAAATTTCTGTTTTTTTAAATGAAACTGTTTAGAGAATCGTCTTCTGAAAGCTTATGTGGCAAATATGTAAAATTTTTATTTGTATTCGTCAGCAATTGAGCTTTTTGTGAACTACTTTATTTTTCAAATATTATTTTGCCAACAAATATTTCTTTTAATTATTGTATTGTAAAAAATCCCGGTTAACCGGTTATTTCTGTAATTATTAATAATTGCCATTTTTCGAATTATTCGAAAACCAGTTTTAGAAAAAAGTCGAATAATCCATCCCTACTTAAGTGCATACGTAAAATAAAATGTGTATCTAAAATCTGAGAGGTACATTTTTATGAGACCAAAATACAAAAGTGTATTTGTATTTTGTATTTGAAATACGCAGCTTGAAAATATTTTGTATTTGAAATACTCAACTTCAAAGTATCTTGTATTTTGTATTTGAAATACACAGCTACAAAGTATTTTGTATCTTGTATTTGAAATACATAAGGTGAGTACTTTGCACAGCCGTGCCTCCAGTCCTAATGCGCTCAATTGCGACAGAAAAAACTTGGTTAACATGGCCTTATAGCGCGCACCGGCGTCCTCGAAGAAAAAAGTGGTCCGATGACTCCAACAACGTGAACAGTGCATTATGCAGTCACTTTGCGCGGGTGTAATGGCTCAGAAGCGATAGCTTGGTTTGTTTTCGTACCCGCTGAAGTAGAAATTAGCCTCATCGCTCATTATGATTTTGGTCGAAATCGTCTACTTCGTTCTCGAGATTGTGGCGACCAATAAAATTCTAAAGGTTCAAATAAACATATTTAAAAAAAATCGAAGTTTTTTATTTAAAAACAAAATGAGAGGCAAACAACATCGGATGACCTTGTACATTTAAGCTATATTGTGTACATGTATCGATATGTAACCGCTTTCTTTGATTAAAAAAATATATTTTGAATATATATTTTTTTTATCTTATTCGGTATTGTTGTGATATTTCTGGTTTTTTGATACTTTTAAAAGAGGGGATTTACTACACTTTCTTGCATATGTGAAACAGACTTGTCAAGAAGCTTAACGTGAAAATAAATTTTAATATGATATAAAACAAATTAAGAGACTTATATTAAAGAGCAAATTTTCTACAAAAATTTCACATAAATAAAAATCTACCAATATTGTCCCAAACTGGCGATTCTACCTGTGACTCCAAAACAATTTTGTAGTTTTGAGAGCCAAATGTTTTATACATAACAAATATGCAAAATATAGGACACTATAATGCTGAAGAGTTGGTTACCGTAGTTCTAAACCAGTGGTGGACACACACATTTATAGTTATACGATTGTACTAGTATTTGCAAAAAACGTATTATAAGTATTTTTTTTATTTTTTCGAAAAACTACGCAATAATTCATTCAGTAAAGTCTAAAGAGCAACTAATTTGATTATTTTTGTTGGTATGTAAACAAAGCATCAAGCCCATTTATATGGTTATCACGAAGATTTTTAGCCTTTTCTAGTCTACATGTGAAGAGGCGTCGTCGTAGCACTCGAATTTTTAAAATGTAAATTGATAAAAACATCGTCAACTTAATAATAACTTAGTATATGTGACGATTTGTCGCAGCAGTCGAATTTTAAAAATGTAAATTGATTAAAACATATAAAAACGACGTAATATTTTCAAAGCCATTTTTTTGCACGTATCAGTACGAGATCCTGAAATAATGTTTGACTTGAAAATACTCTTAAAAATAAGTTTTCTTTCCTGCTTGAATACAATACACACAATTTTTTTTTTTTTCTGTGTTGTTGGTACACATGTCTGTTATATAAGTTAGCAATATCTGCCATTTCGGATTATCAGTTTATGCTCTTCGACTTTTTTTACTAAACTTACTAAATTTTGAGCAAAAACAACGTCGTATAGAGATCGCTCAGGAGCTGTTGAACATCGTCAACGACGATCCAGATTTCCGCAAAAAGGTCATAACTGCTGATGAATCATATGTGTATGGCTATGATATTGAAACCAAATACCAATCATCCGAATGGAAGCGTCCAGAAGAGCCAAGACCGAAAAAAGCACGTCAAGTTCGGTCAAATTTGAAGGTTTTGCTGACTCTTCTTCGACTGCATTGGCGTGGTGCATCATGAATTCTTGCCACAAGGTCGTACGGTCAATAAGGAATACTACCTTGAAGTTATGCGCCGTTTTTTGGCCGAAAACAAAACCGTTATCATGCTTCAACCACCGTATTCACCGGATTTGGCCCCGGCCAATTAGCAATATATTACTTGTTTAATTAGTGACATACAAAATGTGTGTTATGTGTTTACTGTTTAATTTGATCACAGTGTAGAAATATAATTATAATAACAGCGATTTTAATTAAGCCATCTTAGTTTTTTTTGGAAATTAAAAAGCTACTCTTTGGGTAATATATTATCATTTATTTTTTTTTTTTATTAAAAAATTTAACAATTATGGTAATGCAGTGAATAAATAAAATTTGTTCTGATGTCATCTCATCTCTCTTATTTCTTAAATTTCCTAATGAAAAAATAAATACGAGGGCGGTTCGGAAACTTCTTAGCCTATCAATGAAAGAGAATAGTTAGTTTTTCAAAAATACTTTTATTTTTCAATATAATCTCCTGAAACTTCATTACACTTAGTCCAACGCTTTTCTAGCAATTCGTACCCTTGATTAAAATAGTTTTTCTCAAGGTCTTCCAAATAGTGGTTTACAACTGTAATTGCATCTTCATTTGAGGTAAAACGTTTGCCAGCAAGGAATTTTTTTAGATTTGGGACCAGGGAAAAGTCACTGGGAGCTAAATCAGGAGAATAAGGTGGGTGGTCAAGCAACTCGTACTTTAATTCGATGATTTTAGCCATTTTTAAAACACTTGTGCGCTGGTGCGTTGTCTTGATGAAAAATTATTTTTTTGCGTTGTAAGCCAGGACGTTTTTCTAGATTTTGTACATTTAATTGATCCAAAAGGTTGCAATAGTACTCTGAATTTATTTTTTTACCCTTTTGCAGATAGTCAATCAATAAAATACCTTTGAAGTCCCAAAAAACCGTTGCCATAACCTTACCAGCCGATTTAATTGTTTTTGCCTTTTTGGGGCATTTCCTCCAGCTTCAGTCCATTGTTTGGATTGTTCTTTTGTCTCTGGAGTATAGTGGTGTATCCATGTCTCATCAACAGTTATGAAACGACACTTAAAATCCATTTTATTTCGCTTAAAAAGATCCAAACAAGCTTGAGAAATGTTCATTCTTATGTGATTTTGGTCGACTGTTAACAAATGCGGCACACATCTTGCAGAAAGCTTTTTCACCTGTAGTTCTTCATGCAAAATTAAATGGGCTCGATCATTTGAGATGCCCACGATATTAGTTTTTCACGCACTTTTATTCGTCGATCATTTAATACCATATCATGCACTTTGGCTACAATTTTTGTTGTTGTTGCTGTTTTTGGACGTCCACTACGTGGTTCATCTTCAATGCTTGTACGACCACGTTTAAATTCAGCAACCTAATTTTTTACTGTTGCATATGAAGGAGCACTTTCACCTAACACATTCACCATATCATTATGAATTTCTTGTACCGACAAACCTTTTTTATGTAAATATTTAATGACATCACGCATTTCTAATTTTTCCATTGTAAAAAAATCGCGAATGCGTCTTTTGGAAACACCTGTTTCTATATGAAGGAGTTACCAGATCGAAACAAAATTTAACATGTGTTCATAGCAGAGATGGAAGTTTCCAAAACACTTAACTGTTTTCTGTTTATACTGCGGTTTTTATGCTAGGTTAAGAAGTTTCCGAAAAGCATTCGTATGTAATTTTCTCTGAAATTAGACAAATGTTAGTTTTGCAGTTTCACTTTTGGTTGTAGGCAGATCTTTCTAAGTATGTTGTAACGTATGTAAAATACATCTTTAATTAAACTCTCATTTCCACAACTCGCTTTTTAAAGTTTTTAATTTAATAAGTTTCAAAGCACAATTTTTGAACTTAAGATGAAAAGATATTTTGACAAATATCCATATTAAAGATTTCTATCAAATATTCATAAGAAATATAAATGCATGGTCTCATATATTAGGTGTACAACTTTACTTCCGCCGTTATTTTTTTTTCGAAATTCGAGGCTTTATTGCAAAAACTTGGTTATACATATATTGTTCATTATACATTTGTGATTCAAGGTACCCCTGTTGCGAGTCTTGATTAAGTAATGCCTCCCATTCTGCATATTCGAAAAACTTTTCTCTTCCACCGGTATGCTGGTCTTCGAAAAAAATCACCGTTCTACAAACGTTGAAACCACCCTCGGCACGTTGTTTCACTAATAGCGGCCTCACCATATGTATTTGAAAGCATTTCCTGACCTACAGCCGCAGATTACTTCATATTAAAGCAACAAACTAAAACCTCCCGCAAATGACGAGAATTTGGCTCGTAAGTTGACCGAGAATAACATTATGATGCAGACACAAATCGGCTAGTATTTGGACGTCGTTATGTTTGTAAATACCTAAGCTTATTGTATGATATCTTCGATCTATTTATTTCGACTAGCACTTAGCGCCACAGCAAAACGGAGGAAACAAAGTTGTACACCTGATGTATCCTTATATAAATATTTTATAAAAAATTTGCATTCTAAAAATGAGCATTATAAATTTGTATACGTTTAAAAACTAAATTAAAATGCTTTAAAGCGGGCTAGACACAATCAAAATGCTTGTTGTCAATTTTGTGTACGTGTGCTTAATGTTTTACAATTTTTACAAACATCAATAAATTCCAAATGAATGTTTTTCACAGTTAAAAATAATAATGAAAGTTTGTTGTATGTCAAAATTCAATAGTTTTTTTTATTACTAATTACTTATTCTTCTTTCTTCTATTTATAATTCTCGACAACCATTCACAATGAAAACAAAACAATAACAATTTTGTGGTGGATGAAGACTTTACCTATACACAACCAAGCATGTGACAGCAATCATGCCAGAATATCAACAATTTTTGGTTTTCCATCAAGCTAACAAATTTTCACACATACTATTGCCATTCTTGTTAAGCATTTTGAATCGTGTCTATCCCCCTTAAGTGCTTTAGATATTTTTATACTATTTTCCTTTATTATAATTTCTACAAAACAAAGCTTAAAAAAATCATTATCAACAAAAAATATAAAATTGATTTTACATACATACATACATTTTAAAACTGAAACAAAAACAAAAATATTTAGTCCTCAATTTAGCTCAAAGTCAACAGTTACAACTACACAAACTACGTCATCATCTGTTAACATTTCGTCTAGCGGTTTTGGGGGTGTATCGTTAAATACTGCATCATCAGTTTTGAGTTCTACTTCAATGACTTCTATGGGCGCAGCTGTAACAATGCGCTTAGGAACTAATTGTATGACAATGGCTTCAACTAAAGCACATTCATTTGGTTTGCCTTATATGCATCACATTATGCCGCAACAATTTTACGGTAGCAATTTTGGAACCATTACCAGTCATCACCAAAGACAATCCAAATCTTCAACACAGCTTGGCGCTAATTGCAAAAGTACTTCTTTGCATTCACAAAGGATACCATTTCATAAACGTCATATAAATGCCTATATTGTTGATACAGATAATAATAATTGCATTGCTAATCAAATAATGGAAACTGCTGTCAAAACAAGTGCCGCTGTCATTGTCTCTAACACTACTACCATATACAATATTAAAAACAGTAAACATTTTAAGAATTCATGCTCCTCTTATACCACAAATTCTACTACCACTATCACAACAAATTCTTCATATGAAACCAATAATCCTGCCGCCTGTTATAAAATTGTTTGCTCTTCAGACACTATACCAAAAAAAAGGTTTGTGCTGTCTTTAACATTTCTTTTTTCTACTTGTGCTCTGCAAAAAAATCAGTCACACCAATCAGTCAATAAACTCAAATATCAACTTATATAAGCCAAATTGTTGTGTAAAATTTTCACCATTGTATATTTAAAAAATCCCCTCTCCTCTGAAACGATCAGTAAACAAAACTAATTTCACATTTAATTATGAAAAATACAAGTGTAAAAAAGTCGCATATCTATTATATGTACTAAAATAAGTGTATGGGTTCGGAAAACATCAATATGTATACGAGGGTGTTTCGATTTATTAATCGATATTGTGCCTTCGATTTTTCAACAGCTTTTGGCATGAGCAAAAAAAAAAAAAGGTCGGCTATAACATAAAAAAAAACCATTTCGAGGCGCTCAAATTTCGTGTTAATAAATATTTCAATCTCATCAAAAATAATTCAAAAATAAATTTCACTTGGAAAGAAAAATTAAATCAGCCGATTTTTTATTACCTACTAAAAAATCTTAACAATAAAAGTTAAGAAAAAGTCGAAAAACTTACATTTGGGCGCCTCGAGAGTGAATTTTTTGATATGTCGTAGTGGAACTTTTTTTGTCCTCATGTCAAAAGCTATTGAAAAATTGTTGCACAATAACGGCAAATTTTGGTCCTTCAAAAAAATCGACCCACCCTAATGTATAGAATTCCAAAAGTAAATCTATAAAAAAAATATATGTACATAAGCAGATAGGTACTGTAAAATAACTCGCAAATTAAGTAAGTGCCAATGAAATAATTCCCAATAAAAGCAAAATAAATCCCAACTGAAGAAATAAAAAAACTTCGAAATGGTTGCCACTAATTCTTCAAATACAAAAAGCAGATAAAAATCGTAAACATTCTTTTAATAAATCGAAACGAAAAAATATTTTGGGTTTATTGAAAAACAAAAAGAACAACTACGCTATAATCAAACGGCTACCGGCTGAGATTACGGGTTTAACCTTCCGAAGTGTATAGGTTATTTAGCGGCATCACTTTCATAACTATAAATTTTTGCCATGTAGACGTGCTCCTCTCGATACCCTAGATACTTGTCAAACGGTAAAGTTATGAGAAAGTCATATCTAGAAGAAATAAACATAAAAATATTAATAACACGAATTCGGGATCGCAGACGTTGTCTTAAAAGAAATTTAGCAATATATGTAAAACTTAATTCACACAAAATATTATTGAAATGTACACATGTTTGACTTAACAATTGGAATTTTTAATAAAAGCGTTTATTAATCACTCAATTATTCATAATAAGGGTTTTTATGATGGGTAATGCAAACTGTGCAAACGATGCAAATGCAAAATGTATGTATTTGTAGTTTGCTACATGTCTTTTCATTTGCACTAAAAAATCTTGAGCAAAAAGATGTTTACAAAAATACTCAATAGCAAACGAATGTAAACAATAACATTTGACAACAGCAATTTGCGTATATATAAGTACGTAAGTTGAAAATTTAAGTTCTGTAAAATAAACTAGAAATTTAATAAACTATTTAAAAATGAAGAAAAAAAAAACATTAAAATCAAGTGCAATGAGTGAAGAATTTTCAACAAGTAAAGGCAATAAGAAAAGGTCCAAATACAAATCAAATTATTTCAAAAAAGTTTGCAATCTTTTCTATTTCACTGATTTGTGTATAATTATAATCGAATCCAGAGTTGTGACGACTTCTACTAGGGTAACTAAAAGTTTTTTGTGTTTTCAGAACAATTTTCTAGAAATATGGCATATTTGCGGAAAATAAACGGGTATACTCAGGATTAATCATAATATGCACTGCAAGTTTACGAGTTGCAAATTTGAACAATAACCATTGTGAAACCCCTTAATATATTCAATATTACATCTTAATCTTAAAAAATGAAAGCAAGCAAACTTGTTCTGGATAATTAAAGAAGACATAGAAGTTGGACCAGCTAACACCCGATCGTAAAACAAAAAAATAATCTGTTCATTGATATGGTCCAGTCATTATGGTACATGATTGACGCCAAAAAATATTTCGAATACTCCTCAACCAACCCATTGGCAAATTGTTGGCGTCCCATCTTTAAGTGTTATTGCAGTATCATCTATCATGTCTAAATGTTGATCTAAACTAACTGATAAACATACAAAATTTAGAAGAAAGTCTTCATATGCATATTCATGTGTATATTCTGTATAAAACTACGTTATAAACTTATAATAATTTCAGCACAAACTCCATAAAATCATGTTATATGAAAAATTAATTCAGAATTATTGAACTTTCTCGCTGGGAGTCATTTTAAAGTATCAAATTTGCAAACACAAGTAAACATTTTCGAACTGTAACAATAGGTGTGTTCCACGTGAATAACGAAACAGTCCAAAGTAGTCCAAAAGCGTTCCACGTAACAATTTCTGTGCAATTTTGAGAGCAAATGAGAATTTTTTGTTTTTAATTTCCTGTACAAATTAGCCCGAAATTTTTCTTTGGGTAAGTACGGACTAGAATTGAATAATCAGCAGTTTTATGTTTAGATACATATGAAACTGAATATGTAATCAGAAAATTTACAAATTGGGAAAAAGTTTTGCATAAAAATTAGTTAAAAGCAAAGTGGAAGGTTGCCCGAACTAAAATTAACGTTATAAAGTTGTAAAGAGAACATGCAATGGTTATTTGGATTTTAATTTTATAAATATGTATTATAAAAATCTATTGAAAATTTTACATTGCTAGTAGCAACAATTGCGGTTTTTTGCGGTTCAGCTAAAGTTTTGGCTAAAATTTGCAAATTTAGAGAGTAATTGGTTTTTTACTCTTATTAGTCCGGAACTAGTCCGGGATCCCGTGGAACACACCTAATATTTTAATAGTGTTATTATCAGTGCGGCCATGTCCAAAATATTTTACAGCTAAAACGGCTTTAAAATAATGATAAAAAAATCCTAAACTGCAAAAAAAAAACTGAAATTTTAATGGCCTTATTTATTCATTAAAAATATTGTATGTTTACTAAACTGTTCCTATAGAAATTTGTCAAATAAGTGTTTAATAAACACAACATTTTTTATTACTGTTATTGAATTATATATTTTTTTTAGTTAACATATATTTATATTTAATAATAAATTTATCGAACGAATTTTCGTCTTAAGCGTCTGAAGATTCATTCTAGATATTTAAATATCGTTGTTATGCTCTAATAGTATTTTTTAATGCAATCGTTTGCATTTTAAAATCTTCACAACCTGTTTTTATCCTTTTCAAACCAGATTCAATATAAAGTAGCTAATTTTCTGAATCATATACATTTATTTAGAACTCAATTCTTTAGCCATTTATATGAACTTAATTTCAGCCACTGGTATTCAAAAGTTGTAATTTCTATAGTGAAATCAATAATTTCTTTAAAATATTTGTTTAATTTGCGTTTATTAGTTTTTAAACTGTTTTCTACACAAAGTTAATATTTCTTATGTTAAGATATATTTTGGTAATCGTTGTTTAAGTTGGCATATGAATTGGTCTAAATTTTAAATATTCTTAAAATAAACGATGCTGAAAATGCTAAACTTATAGTTGAAAAATGTTTCAAAAATGGTAACTGCTAAATGGAAAATTTGCAGCTAAATCAGAATAAAAAATGCTAAATTTAGCCGGAAAAATTACAAAATGTCCACGCTGGCCAATACAAAATACTTTAAGTTTGAAAACAGTTTTTGTGCATACATACATAGGTAGGTTTATATTATAGTTTCATTTTTGCCGGGATAATGATAATAGACTAGTTTCTGATGTATAGTATTCTCGCGGCATACAAATATACACCAACTTGGGGTTTTAACAAAAGTATGTATATTGGTTGCTTTAGCAATTGTGGTCAAAGAAATTTTATTTTTTGGGGAAAAAAAAAGTCGAATATAAAACAAACCTTCATTTTCTGTAATACTCGTATAACATCTATAGTTTTCTTTTCACTTTCCACGGGTTTGTTACCCGGTTAGTTTTAACATCATAAAAGTGTTCCGTCGGGTTTTAGGTTCCCACGTCTGTGAAGAATTTATTACGGATCAAAATACATACTACGAGAGTTCAGGTGACTTACATTGTTTACAATTTACTCATGTCGAAATTTTTACAAAATACATACAAATCTCCTACAAGAAATTTTTGGTAAATGCTTACTACAATTGAGTTATTTTCAAACACATTGACACAAATTATACGCATATACGAGGACGACGGGCCAATAAATCCGTGAGTTTTTGAATTTACCGCCTTTTAATTTAAATTGCAATACCCCTACTGTTAAAAGGTTACTGGGTGGAGGGGGGGGGGGTGGTGACCGCTATCTAAATGTGAACAAGCTGCGTCATTTAATTTGTGTGTGGCAACCGTTAATAACAGACTAGCGCGCATTTTGAGAGGATAGTAGAAAATAGTGAATTTCGTGTTTTGATTAAGCTTTATTTTTTGCGAAAAAAAAAAACATTCAAACCAAGGCTAAGTTTGATAAATATTATAAGGTTGCTGTTGTTGCACACGCGCGGAAGATATCGACTGTTGTGGATGCCCAGTCGGGGTCTCTATATCCGAAGCCATTGATCAAGAATTGTTCAAGATATGATTTAGACGATCGGAAATTGAAAGAGGCATCTTCCAACAATGGTTTCAACTTTGAATAACTTTTTTTAAAGCGGTTTTTATTTATTGAATTTTCAAAATGAACTAACAATAAGTATTCAAATCTTATACTAAATATAAAAATAAACAAATTGCGTTTTACTTAAGTCCGGTCAATTCTAGACAAAAAGTTTTATTATTCGGGAACACAAGACAAGACAAAAAGTTTTATTATTCAGTGTTTGACATTGAGGCGGTGCTCCATAGCACCATATAGGCTTTATCCGGCCCGCCCTCGTAACATTTTTACGAATATATTACATCACTATTTTCATATCGCCCTTAATAAAACGATAGAAACTCTGATGTATTCTTTTATCAGCAATGTCCATCAGATGATACATTATATGACTGACCATCATTATTCTTGCTGAGTATACATGCGTGTTGTTTTTATATCGTTTTTGAGTTACGCTCCTATGAAATGTCGACATATAGATAGCTGAGAAACATAGAAAACAAGCTATTTATAAAAATTTTTTATTGGTATCAATGTTAGAAGCTAGTATAGTAAATAAATAACTCAATTGTTATTTATTTTAATATTATATGATGGTATTTGTCTAGCTCAAGTTCGTTATTTATTTTATTATAATGCATATTTTTATTCTTCAAGATCTTTGTAACAAAATTTCTAAATATTTACGCACCTTTCATTTCAGTATCTTAAAATTCGAAATTGCCAAAAAAAAATTTTTTAAACTTACAACTAACTTTTATGAAGAATAAACTTTTTTTATTTACATAGAGGGAAGCAAATTGTCATCTAAAGAAATTTTCATAAATTATACCTCTTTCACAATCTTGTTCAAATGAACTTGCGCCATTTGCAAAATGCACGAGTATATTCCTATTATAAATTTAATACAGAGTGCGTACATACATATACTCAGATGCATTCACTTTCTAATTTTTTATACACATACAACACTAAAAGCAGTAGTTTCTGTTTCTACTATGTGCAGTCAACCCTTAATTAAGAACGCAAAGCTGGCAATCAGAGAACAAAACCAATCGGTTGATAATAGTGGCTATTACGTGCCTTTCTTTATTTTCTAAAAATGCTTTTATTAATTAATGGCTTTATCCACAATCTTGCGCAAATGGCCCTTAGCATTTGAAAAATGAACGAGTATATTTGTTACCTTACACCAACTAAATATAGAGAGATGCATGCACTTGCTACATCTTTGCTCATTCCTGGCAATCAGAAACCGAAGCCGATTAACCAAAAAATTTTGTCAGAATCGGTAGTAAATATTCCTAATCTGAAATGCCCAAAATTGTGGATAGGGATAATATGACTCAAACATGACTTTTTTCCAAACGTTTTTCTTCATTCTGTTTGATAAAAAACATCTGAGTCTAAGATTTTTTTTATAAAAATGTATAGGCTCACTCACATGAGCAAAAATTAAGGTCGTTTTCAATAAACAAATTTTTGTAAATTGTTCAGTGTAATTATTAAAAACAATTTACGAGGGCGGATTGATATTGAAGCTAATTAAGTAGGAAAACAATTTTTTTTCAAAAACCATTTATTTCTCAACATAGTCTCCGTTTAGCTCAATACACTTAGTAAGGCGATATTCCAATTTTTATACCATCTGAATAATACGATTTTGGGAACCCCTTAAAATACGCGTTAGTTTCGGTAATCACTTCTTCGTTTGAGATGAATCTTCTTCGTCTCCTGCGAGCTATTTTTTCAAGTTTGGAAACAGGAAAAAGTCACTAGAAGCTAAATCTGGACTATGAGGTTGGTACTTAACGAAGTCAAAGTGTATTTCAAATAATTTTAGCATCGTATCTAATGCTGTGTAAACCGGTGCATTGTCTTGAAGAATGAGGACTTTTTTCATCTTTAAATGTCGTTTTTCTATTTAAAAAATTTTTTTAATTGATCCATTCATGCGCACGATAATACTTTCCTGTGATTGTGGATCCTTTTTGAAGATAATCGATGAGCAATATTCCGTGTGCATCCCAAAATACAGTGGCCATAACCTTGCCAGCAGATTTCACTGTCTTCGGAGCAGTTCCACCAGCTTCCACTCATAGTTTCGATTGATTTTTAGTTTCAGGTGTGTAGTAGCAGTGGATCCAAGTTTCGTCAACAGTTATTAATCGAGGCCAAAAATCAACAGGATTACGCTTTTGATGTTCAAACGCCGTTGTGAAGTAGTCCGTCGTACTCGTTTTTGTTGGACACCGAGCAAACGCGGCTTCCTTCTTGCCGATAGCTTTTTCATATGCAAATGTTCATGAAAAATGTTCAACACACGTTCATATGATATGTTTAGCATTTCAACAACCCCACATAACTTGACTAGGCGATCATTCATAATGATATCGAGGATTTTGATATTTTTTTCAGTAACAACCTCTTTTAGCCTTCCTGTTGATGGTATTGTCGCAGTGCTTGTTCAGCCGCGTTTAAATTAAGTAATACAATATTTTACCATGTAATCTGACGGCGCAGACTCACCGTAATTTTTATCAAGCTTTTCTTTTGTCTCTTTCGCCGTTTTCTCTTTCAAATAATAGTGCTTAATCACCGCACGAAATTCACTTTAAAATTTTTCAAGAAACACAAAAGTTGCTTCTTTCAAACGTCTACAACAAATAAACTAATCGATGAATTTGGGTGATATTTTAAACGCTGACGTTTGGCAGATAAAAAAAATGTATTTGTGCGCTAGGTAGCTTCAATATCAATCCGACGTCGTAAAAATTGTTTTTCACAAGAAAATAAAACTTTTCTGTATTATGTACAGATGTGTTTCTTTTCTTTATCAACTAAGCGATTACATTTAGTATCCACACTTTATAAAATATGTAATAAAGGTTTTGGAAAACATTTTGCATGATTGAGTAGCACATACATTCATAAATATGTACTTTGTTTGCTTTACAGCTTTGAAAGGGGGTGTGGTAAAATTGTAAAAATCTATATGGTAGTTAGAGCATTTTATTATTATTTTCAAAGTAACATGCATACCTATTAATTATATTCAAATTCACCAACGATTAAGCACTCAATATACATATGTATAGCTTTGTACGCATTAAAATGTGTATGTATTAAATAATTTAAAATATTTTCCATAAAAATAAAAAATCATCTTAGTGAAAACATTTACATATGTATTTAATAAAGAAGAATTATCGTTATCAATTAAATTTGCAGGCCATTGACATATTCACAAACACCGTCTTCTGGGCAAACACCTGGACATGGCACCCCTTTACAGGGTGGCATATCCAGCTATTCCCGTAGTTCGTTAATTGATTGTATGCCAATACCATCAGTCGGTTCACCAGGTACTCCCGCAGCGTCTCCGCATCCAAATTCAGCATTATCTCAACCAACATCGGTACCGCCAGCAGATCAAGTAAGTCTTTTGTTGATAATAATTATTTGCTACTATTCGAAATTTTTGTTGTTGTTAATTATTCTCATTATAAATCTAAATAAAACAAGATGTGGTTTTTTCACGACTAGGATTTACAAAGTAATTAATATATTTATTATACAAAACAAAAGTTTACGAGAAGTCTTTTCCTAATTGCATTCACTTACAAATATGGCATAATTTATAAACTAAGTATGTAAGAACGGTTTGGCTAGAGTTGCCGATTATTCGGCTTTCAAGTTTGTTCGAATAATTCAAGCAGTTTATTTTTACTTATTCGATCAAACGATTAAATCTAAAAAATTCTTCAATTAATCGATGAAAATAATGAATAAAAAATTACCTTAAGAACAAAATTTTTCAGGGGGAAAAATGTTAAAATCTGAATAACTGATTTTGATACTTGTAGATTAATAATTTATAGACATAGATTTCAGCAATTCAGCCAAAATATATCAAAGGATTTTCTTTTTGTACAGGGTGGATCATAGGTATCTTTAACATTTGAAATGATCAATAAAAAACAAATAGCCACATGTATATAAAACCGTTTATTTATTATGAAATGAAATAGGGGCTTTGGTGTTTTTGTACTATGTACATTGGGTTTTAGTTCAAGTTTTTATCTTTCTTAAGTTTCTTAAAAAGGATTTTTTTATTACAATACAAAAAATCCTTGTTAAGAAACTTTAGGAAAAACCTTGAACTTAAACCCGATGTACATAAAAAATCAAAAATATAATTTAGAATTATAAAGTTCCACAAAAATCAATAAATTAATATTGAAATAGGGGTTTATTATTTGAAAATTACATCACTATCCTAGACCGAAAATTTTCCATGACCGCCCTACAAGCATCGGTTGAAATGTTTTGCATTTTCTCGCATATACCTATGTTCCTTTAGTTCGGTAATGGTTGTCGGGTTGTTACTGAAAACTTTGCTTATTAGATACCCCTAAAGGAAAAAGTCGATTGGAGACAAATCGGAGGTACAGGATGGCCAGTTGTCTTGTGGCCATTTCATTTGTAAAATGAAGTCTTCGAGCATGGTTGGTATCTCGCAATCCCTGTACAATTTGAACTTTGTATGAGTGCAAGTGCAGTTGCTTATGTAAAATGCAATTTAGAGATGATCGAGGCACATTTAAAACTGCAGACCGCTTACGAGTGGAGAGGTTGGGTTGCTCTGGAACAGATGATCGTACTCCCTCCACGTTTTCCAGTTCCCCTGGGTGTTTTAGGACGCCCACATCGTTGCTCTGATAATGTTGATCCAGTTATCTAGAAGCGTTGGAGAATGATTCCTATCGTCAATATTAAAATGATAAAATTTCCGTTTAGCTTCGGTCGCAGAATTGTTGTTGCGGTAGTGTTCGTATGTAAAATCTGCTAAAGGATGGCATGGCACGAAATCTCTAAAGACCCGTATCCAGTTTCGTTACCCGCTCACTCTGATTCCCCGCTATGTTGAGAGATTTATTGCCCCTCCTGTATAATTAGGCAATTTAGGTTGTTTAATCTTTTTCAAAATGAAAGCTGTTTTTATAAAACTAGATTTTCAAAAACTTTCTAAATGCTGAGATAGGTGATACAGTCAGAAGAGCATAAAATAGTTTCTCTAAGGTTTTAGTATAGTTATGACTATGTTGCAATAAAGGAGCGATATTTATATATATATATATATATATATATATATATATATATATATATATATATATATATATATATATATATATATATATATATATATATATATATATATATATATATATATATATATATATATATATATATATATATATATATATATATATATATATATATATATATATATATATATATATATATATATATATATATATATATATATATATATATATATATATATATATATATATATATATATATATATATATATATATATATATATATATATATATATATATATATATATATATATATATATATATATATATATATATATATATATATATATATATATATATATATATATATATATATATATATATATATATATATATATATATATATATATATATATATATATATATATATATATATATATATATATATATATATATATATATATATATATATATATATATATATATATATATATATATATATATATATATATATATATATATATATATATATATATATATATTTTATATCATGTATGAACAGTGTTGTCCGAATTTCAGTGTTTGCGAAAAGATTTGTTAATTTACAGCTTATTACACCTAGTCTGCTGTAGGACCTGAGAGAGCTGGTGTTAATATACAACAACTTTCGTCTGATGTTCATAAGCTTGTAGGAAGAGTAAAATATATAAAGATGACGGTTTTAATAACAAAGACCATTTAGAGCTTAAGTTCCTCCTGTTGAGGTACTAGTATAACGAAAAACTGAAAGCTTATAATATGGACTTAGTTTTTTCCAACTATGTGTAATGGTCAATATACCTGCAAATAATCACAGGCAAGGCTAAATACTAATTTTTTCTAATAAATGACCCCTATTCAAAATATCCGACAGTTTTAATTAATGATTTGAGTTTACTGAAATACATTTTCAAATGTAGCTAACAAGACGCTTGCCCAACAAAGCATCCATCTTTTTCCCCTCCTAACTATATACCTATACCACGATATCCCTTTTTACTTGTATACAGGCAAGCATAAAGGGACCAAATTTAGAGCCCAAGTGAGCTGGAGAACCACAGGACATATTGGGAATCTAGTGGCCTGCCTACCTAAGCTAACCTATGTTTATGTAAAAAAATAAACTCAGAGAAACAAAAATTTTTTGTCGGTCGGTGTAATTTTTCAAAATATTTATATATCTGTAATTTTCGTATGAAAATTAATAATTTTCATAATTTTGCTGAAGATATTTTCCAAAAAAAAAAAAATACTAAATATACATTGTTAATTTTTTTCATACCACTTTTTAATGTCACGTACTTGTGTGTACATGACTTTTATTCAACCATCATTAAAACCAGTCGTACAATTCGCTATGTATCCATTGCCCAAAGTATTCTGCTTCGAGCAAAAGATAAACAAATATCCCCTTCGCCTTTGTGAATATTGGTCCGATATGGGGCGTGCATCCAGGAAAATGCGTGTCCGTGAGCATCTCTAGGGTCTCTTGTCCGCTAATAGTCCAGCTACCACAGTCTTTCTTAATAAAACTTGGTATAGGGTGGTGCTAGATAGGATTTTGCAAAGCGTACTACTTTTAGAAGCTCCTTAAGGACCTCCATGAGTTCCGCTTCGCATTCCTTATCAAGTTCTTAAATTTGTTCACTGAAGCTTTATAGTGTGACCAATTACACACCCAGTCTTATAAAAAAGTGTACGAAACTCCTTTCTAGCCTTCGCTATATCCAGACTCCACCAAAGCGGCTTACTATTATCCCGACACAGACTAGGATTGCATGGACCTGAGATGGCTGGTTAAGAAGGGTAGTCAATATCTTCACAGGCCTCTCAATGTTCCCACAACCCTGTATGATCGAATGATCGAATGAATGATATTTAATAACGAGACGTGAGAGAGATCAGACGTGTTTTTTTTACTTACACCAAAAGTTTATTAAATAACAATTTCAATTCTGCATCAAATCGTTGAAGGTTTTAAACGTACAAATGTGGATAACTTTTCTGTGCCAATTTGATATGTAATATAAATATAAAAACTTTTTTCTAAAAACTGGATTGAAAAAGTAACTTTTTATTAAATAAAATTAACCAAAAGCAAGGCATATAAGAAAGAAAAAAAAAAAAAAAAAAAAAAAATACAAATAAAATAAAGGAACATAAGAGAGCAATGACTTCTTGCCAAAAGTGTGATAAACCTTTAAAGCGAGAAAGGGATAGTATAACATGTAAAGGGTACTGTAACGGAATATTCCATTTGAGTTGTGTTAAATTGAGTGAATATGAGTACAGAATTATAAACGAAAAAGAGTATATAATATTTATGTGTCCGAAATGTCAGCAAATGATGAAAAAAATATACATATGAAAATATGGAAGAAATTAAAAGCTTATTAAAGCAGAATAATGATGAAATGCGCATGGTGAAAAATAAATGCAATGACATAGTAAATGTAAACAAACATCAGCAATTACAGCAAATGCAAAAACCAACATATGCAATGGCTGTTACAAATGAGCCGCCAGTAATAATAATGCCAAAAGTGAAACAAAACAGTAACCAAACAAAACAAGCAGTTGCAAATTGTATTGACCCATCATCATTATCGATAAAAGTGCAAAGTGTAACTAATCGTAAAGATGGTGCAATAGCTATAAACTGTGAAGATGTGGATTCAAGAGAAAAAATTGAAAATGAAGTGAAAAATAAGTTAGCAAAGGATTATGTGGTAAAAGTTCCGAAAATAAAAGATCCTTGCTTCATGGTGCATGGTATTAGTTCAGAATGGGAGAAGGATAAATTAGTAGAAGCAATAAAAAATCAAAATGATATAACATACCCTATTGAATGTGTTCATTTCTTTAAAATAAAAAGTCAACGTTTCAATCCATACAGAGCTGTGATAAAAACAAGTGCTGATAATTATCAACACATAATGAATAGACAAAAGCTTAACATTGGTTGGGATTCTTGTAAAGTTTTCCCATATGTGTTTGTTAAAAGATGTTATAACTGTTGGGGCTACAATCACGTAGCTAGAGAGTGTAGAAATAAAAGAGTTTGTCCAAGATGTGGTGAAGACCACGTTGATAAAGAGTGTGGTAACAATGCAAAATGTAACAATTGCGTGCAAGCAAACACTAAGTTAAATCTTGACTTAAACGTACACCATGATTGCCGTAGCAAAGATTGTCCTTTGTATATAAAAAAAATCCAAACTGAAAAAAATAGAATTAAAATATAGCAACAAACTGAATTGTTAGTTATGTGTCAAAACATTCAAAGCTTGATAGCTAATATTGAAGAGTTAAAATATATGTGTGTTGAAAAAAATTTGGATATTATCGTTTTAACGGAAACTCGTGTAACAGAAGATATACTAAACAGTGAGATTTATATAACTGACTATAACATAGTAAGATGTGATAGTGAATCCAGATATACAGGCGGTGTAGTTATTTATATAAATAAATGTTTTCAGTTTGAAGTGTTAGCAGAAAATAAAGTTAACAGAGAAATCTGGTGGAAAGCTGTAAAAGTTTGCCACAGAAATAAGAATATTATAATAGTAGGACTGTATAGATCGCCGACGTCATCAAAAAGAGGATTTTGTGAACATTTTTCGGAACTACTAGAATACATAAATGAGTTTGAATATGATACATGTGTAATGGGTGACTTTAATATTGACTGGAGTAAGAGGGATGATACTTATAAAAGAGATCTAACGCGTATATCGAATGAAAACGGTTACAAACAAGTAATAGAAAAGCCAACAAGAATAACTCCAACATCTCAAACAATTATAGATTTAATATTCTCAAATTTTACTAATATAAGATATAAAATTGATTCAACAACAGCAATAAGTGATCATGAGTCTATTCTAATAAGCTTAGATTGGTTTCAAGAAAAAGTTAAAACAAAACGAACCGTAAAGGTTCTCAAATATAATCGAAATCAGCTATGTGCTTCAATGATTTTGGAAGGTCTATGCTGGGAAAACTTTGCATTTAATTTCGATGATCATGTGGAGCAATTCACAAATAAACTAATAGCAACAGTTAATATGTACGTTAAAGAAAAACAAATACATAATAGTGGAAGTTGGTATAATTACGATACTTATAGTAAAAAAATTGTGAAAGAAAATCTAAGAAAGAAAGCGCAAATTACAAAAAGTATTATAGATTGGCATTTATATAAAGTAGCGAGAAATAAATACAGAAATGCGTTAAATTCAGCGAAGAAAACTTATGTACAAAATAGAATCTTACGGTGCAATGATCAAAAAGAATTGTGGCGCGAAATAAAAAATTTTATATTAAAAAAAGACAGAGAAGAGATAAAAGAAGTTATTTTTCAAAAAGAAACTGAATTAGACCGTAAGTCAATTGCAGAAAAGTTTAATAAGTTTTTTATAGACAGTGTATGGGTGATAAATAATACAATTCCTTTAATGCCATATACGAACTTAATCACATACACAACAAATAAATTCGAATTTCAGACTGTAACATTAAATGACTTAAAAATTGCATTATGCACAATAAAAAATAAAAAATACTTCAACTTCATTAGCCCGGGCTTAATAATAGAGTGTTTTGGTGTTATTGGTAGCAGTTTATTGGCTATAATCAACAACTCATTACAAGCAGGCGTAGCTCCAGAAAGTTGGAAATGTTCTATTGTTACACCAATTTTAAAAGTAAAAAATTCCAAAAAATGTGAAGATTTTCGACCGATTAACTCCTTGCCGGTGTATGAAAAATTATTGGAAAAAATAGCGTATGATCAGTTGGAAGAATTTTTTGAAGTGAATAATATTTTATTTGAAAACCAATCAGGGTTTAGAAAAGCACATTCATGTGAGTCAGCGCTTAATATGGTGATTACATCGTGGAAAGAATCAGTGGCGGGGGAAAAAGTTGTATTGTGTGTCTTCTTAGATCTAAAACGAGCATTCGAAACAATTGATAGAGATATTTTATTGATGAAGCTAGAAACATATGGAATTGGGCCAAATGCCTTAAAGTGGTTTAGGAGCTATTTATCTGGAAGAACTCAAAAAACAAGAATACAAGATGTTTATTCCTCACTGCAGTTAGTAAAACTTGGTGTTCCGCAAGGATCTATTTTGGGACCGTTACTCTTTGCAATATATGTTAATGATATGTGCAAAGTTGTCAATAATGTAAAGCTGGCTCTGTTTGCGGATGATGCGTTGGTGTTCGTTGAAGCAGACTCGGCAGAAGAATGTAGACAAATAATGCAGTTAGAACTAGAAAGTATTAATATCTGGTTAAAAACTAATAAATTAAAATTAAATGTAAAAAAAACAAAATGTATGCTAATAAATAGCAATACAAATTTTGATTTAAAAATTGATAATGAAGAAATTGAAAATGTATGTGAAATAAAATATTTGGGGGTGATAATAGATAATAGATTACGTTTTGACACGCATATTCAATATATTGTAAAAAAAGTTTCAAAAAAAGTAGGATTTTTTAAAAGAATAAAAAGGTTTATAAGCTATAACACTGCTGTTAAAATATATAACGTAATGATAAAGCCACATTTTGAATATTGTTCCACAATTTTATTTTTATCTAGTCAGACCGCCTTAGAGACCCTACAAAAATTACAAAATAAATCTATGAGAATTATTTTAAAATGTAATATATTAACACCTATCCGAGTTATGCTGAACTTGTTAATGTGGTTGAGTGTGAAGCAAAGAATATACTTTAATGTGCTAATATACGTATTTAAAACAAAACACAACATGTTGCCACCATACCTAACTAGATAGGTAAAAATAATAAGGGATGTTCAACCCTACAATTTAAGAAATAATGAAGATTTTAGACTTGTGTCATTTAGAAATGCATCAGCACAAAATAGTTTAATTTATAAAGGGTTTGATGTATTTAATGAATTACCCACATTGATAAAAACCGAGCGGAATTTTAATTACTTTAAAAAATTAACTTTTGAGTATGTTAAAGAAAATGTATAATAATATATTGTATTTAAATAGTTATAATAACTAAATAAAATAAATAATAATAATAATAATCCAGAAGAAGGTCTGAGACGATTCTAGCCTGAATCTCTCAGTCGGTCGTCTTCTTGCTCTCCTGAACTCGCTATCTCGAATTCAATATACCTATAATCAGAGAATGAGCAATCTTCCAATACCCTCCAACCTCTAATCAAATCCTTAGTGCTTACTAACCTAATGTCCAGAACCTCCTTCTATGTACCACAACAAAAGTGGTTCTGAACCAACATTAATAACAGCTAAATTAATGCAAACATAAATTCAAAAATTGGTATTTGCCTCTGCCCCTACAATTATTGGCAGGTTTCTCTTCCCTGTCACGACCTCGCGAACCCTGATTGGTGGGGATTCGTTATCGTGCGCCATATAAATGGCGAAACCCAGGAAAGTGCCTGCATCTGTCTCCCAGGTGACCGTCACTGTATCTTCACCACTATAATTAGAGAGAATGAAGTTTTTAAATCGCTTCTTGCCATTATACAGGATCTGATTCTACTTTTATCCGTGTAAATTAGCTTGTAGCCCTGCAGAGTTCGGGAGGGTGTCTTCGCCCGATGCTGTACTCACCTCCTCGACAGACATACGTTCCGCTTCAGTACCCACCCGCATACTACGGAATCAGGGCACCCTTGTCAGCCCTGTATACTCGGAGGAAGATAATATCAAAACATACCAGAGATGTCTGGTATCCTGGCGATGGTTCTAGGTCTCTGAGAATCTCTGAAAGAGGAACCACGTCAAGCCTAGCTCCATCCCATGCCCCGTTCACAAGAGCGACCACTTGTTTTAGTAACAAGGCCGATCGCTCATCTGCAGTCATGAGTTTGATACAATACTAGCCAGCCTCCTCACATCTGGGTTACGCACCCGGATTGTCCTTCAGAACTCTCCAGATCGTACATACATAGAAAATCTCTGATATACATAGAAGCACATATAAAAGATCTAAAATGATATTAGCGTAAAAGTTTTACTGTCAGCCTAATTATGAATATTCTCACGGAATTTATTTCTCACATAAAGTACTCTTTTCAATTCAAAAGTTGATCTCCCTTTAGTGTTTTTAACGAATGGAGAGAAGAAAAATAAAAAACACGTAATTTTTGTTCATAATGGGAGGAAAGGGAAAAGTGATAAAATTCCTACGGATTTTTTTTTTTTATAATTGGGCTATGTATTTTTACATATATAGCATTTTCAGTTTAATTTAAACCTTTTTCAAAATAAATGAGACCTTTTTCAAAATGAACGAAACCTTTTTTAGATTAAACGAAACTCTTTTTAAATTAAACAAACCCTTTTTCAAAATAAATGAAACTTTTCAGAGTAAATTAAACTTTATTCAAATTAAATTAAACCAGTTTTAGAATTTAATAGAAAATAATAGAAAACAAAAGAAAAAAAATATATATATAACATTAAACATATTCATTTTTATAAAATACTTGTTAAAATTAATGAAGAATGTGTCCACTGACCGCTTAAGGAATTATCATGATCATATCCATAACATATTTCGCACAATCATTTTGATTAATTTGTGCGAAACTTTCCTCAATTACACTTACTGTGTTATGCGCTGTGGTAATGTCACTTAATAATGATCGGGCGTGGAATTTTAACTTAGAAAATGCTTTCTCTATCGGGTTCAACATAGAAGAATAAGGTGGTAAAAATTTAAGTGTACAATCACTATTATATATTACATATTTCGAATTTCCTGGGTTTTATGGATTCTGGCATTATCCATAATTAAAAATGAATTTTGTAACTCTGGACTGCTTTCAATTTTATCCAAGAGCTCGCTAAGAAATAGTTGGAACGGGATAAACCTACAAATTCTAAAACTGGTTTAATTTAATTTGAAAAATGTTTAATTGAATTTGAATAAAGTTTAATTTAGTCTGAAAAGGGTTTCATTTATTTTGAAAAAGGGTTCGTTTAAATTAAAAACAGTTTCGTTTAATCTGAAAAAGGTTTCGTTCATTTTGAAAAAGGTTTTATTTATTTTGAAAAAGGTTTAATTTAAACTGAAAATGCTATAACAAATAACTAACAGGGGATGTATTATTTTTAAATGTCGAAAAATATTAAAAATTAACAGTGTATTACTAAAATTAAATAGTTGAAGTTTTGATAGAAAAAGAATGGGAATAATCCGAACACCGAGTCTATTGTGGTAATAAATGAAAGATCGGATTTTGTAAAAATAAAAAAATTTTGTACCGCAATGAAAACAGAAATATTTAATTTTATTTTATTTACTACTTTTTTTTAATTTAAAGCTTTTATCTATGAGTCCGCATGCTCCAACATCAGTATCGAATTTGCAGCAACCTCTTACACCAATAGATCATTTATTGGACAAAAATACTCCCGCTCCTACACCAACTGACCAGCACGATAATAAAAGTATAACTGCATCACCATATGTACATCCAGCACCAAGTGTTGAAGCACCCGCCTCCGTGGAAGGAATACATAATACTCTAAGTATTAGTGGTGGTATGGGGCCAGGTAGCGTGCCTCCTCCATCTTCAAATGTAGGCTGTTGTACGCCAACTCCGCCACAACAGCAGCCACCACAACAGCAACAACAACAACAATGTGGTTCCATTTCTGTTAAGAAATTTGATTTGCAGCCCGCTGCTTTAACCCTCCTCAACAATACTACATTGCATATGAATTCAAATACGACTAGCAATTTTAATTCTATGAACAATCCAATTGATATTAAGTTAGAATCGAGTAACAATAACTTGATTCCAAACTGTATAATAAATAGTTCGGTTTTACCAAATAACAACATGAATAGAAATGAGTCCACAATGTCATCAGCCACAAATGCAATGCAAGATTTTTTGAATCTATATAAGCCACCAAAACTCAATGTAAAAGATATTGATACGTTTGCGAATGAAGATTGCCTCAAATTAGACGTCCTCTATGATTTTACTGTACAAGATGCTTGGTAAGTTTCTTTTTTTTAATTCCTTCAACTAAGAGAATTTTTAAAGGGGTATTTTCTATGAAGCAATTAGTTAATATCATCTTGGATTCTTATAGTAAATTGGTTTAATATACTGCTTGGAATTTAACATTTTACGCAAAAGCCTTTAAGTGTACAGGAAAGTAACATGTAGAGTGTTAAATAGAGCAGTAAAACCAAACAAAATATGTATGTGTTTGTTATTATCGGCTACTTTTTCAGATGAATTAACACTTTGACTAAATATATCTTTTAGGGTAAATCATCCTGTAAAGCGGTTTAAACCTAATGAAACTTCCAAACAATGTCGAGTAATGTGCACAAAGAAACTGTACGAAGGTCATACGCACACAAAACCTAGAATGCCGTCTCCACGTTCGGTTTACGGACCACAACTCTTATGCATAGATCCGACGGCTTCAATGGGTGGCATTTCAAATAGTCTTGGCCCAAGTGCCAATATGACCTCTGGGTTGGTGGGTATTGTAGCTAATAATGCTGTGAGTAGCAATCAAGTCGATTGTAAAAATAATGAAAGCTCAATGAGTGGCGTAAGTATAATGAGCGGTGGGGGCAACACCACAGTATCGGGAAGTTTCTTTGAAGAGCTGGACATAAAAACGGAAATCATTTCCGGAATTGGAGCTTCAACAACGTCACCATGCAAAGATTCAAAAAGTGGCATTGGTGGAAACCTCTTCACTGTGGAGGGCTTAAATCCTTCTCCTAATGACTTAGAACAATTATTTGAGACGTCATCTAATGATGAATGTGGTAGTGTACAAATACATACGCCACCAGATTCCAATAACCCGTCAAATGGTTGTGCCATTACTACTAACACCATTGATGAACTAAAACGTACAACAAATGCCGCTTTAATGAGTGCAACTGGTGTGCAGGGAAATAATAGCGCAGCAGCCAATGCAGCTGTTATGGTTGCATTACAAAATTGTAATACAAATACTACTTCGTCGGGCGTGACATCTTTGAACAATAGTAGTGGTGGTAGCTTGTCGGGGCTGGGTAGTGGAGGTGTTGGCGGCCCAAATACTATACAAGCTGAAGACTTGACAAAAATGTTTCCTACACCGCCTTCCCATGAACAGCATCACCCAAATTCCAGTCCTTGCCAAATGGATATACAAATGACTGATTTAAGTGTTATTACATCGTCGGCAATGATGGGACAAACATTAGATACTGGTTTAGGTATAAGCGGAATGTTGAAAATTAAACAGGAATACTCAATTGAACTTGGAAGTCCTGTAGATGAGCCCATTGAAGACTGGTCGTATGTTTTCCGACCCCCCCAGCAAGCAAAATTTGTAGGATCTTCAAAATATGCGCCGCTAACTAATTTACCAAGTTTAACTATGCCACCTTTAGTTATGCCGCCTAATTGCCGCTATAAACCATCGTGGCAACAGCCAAGAAGTACCCACCAACATCAGCAGCAGCAGCAACAACAACAACAGCAGCAGCAGCAATTGCAGCAACAACAGTTACAACACCAACAACAGCAGCAGCATCAACAACAACAGCATCATCAGCATTTGCACGAACTGTTATCAGCAGCACCTAGAACGCCTTTACAACAGCCCCGTACTCCATTGGGCCCTATGTCTTCGTCACCCATGCATAATACTGTACCCACACCTTTAAGCAGTGGGGGTGGAGGTACGGGAGGAAGTTTGTTGTTAAATCAACTGAATTGTCCGCAAGCAGCTTTAACTAACACCCCACCAACAATGCAACAACTGATGCAGCGTACTGGTATGTCACCTATTTCACCTGCTGCTCACGTGCCGTTCCCCTTAACTAGTCCCATGATGCAGCAGCAACAAAGACAAACTCCTATTCATCCGCCACCACCATACGAAGTTGCCGTTTCAAGTCCTGCCTTATCTACTGCTTCTTCCACTCCAGCATATCTCAACAGACCGTATCATTCGCAAGAACCGCCGCAAACACCACAAAGTGTTACTAATCACATGCAGACAATTGGCGGCCCACCCAGTGTACCAGGTGGAAATCGTGGAACCTCCAGCCTTGGTTATTATACTGGGGGTGGCGGTATTAACAACAGCAGTAACAATTGCAATTCAATAACTCGAGAGCTGCCCGAAGTGAGTTCAGCGATTGTTAATATTCTACTGTACGACACGGCATTAAATGTTTTTCGAGATCATAACTTTGACAGTAGTACCGTTTGCGTTTGTAATGCAGATAATCAACACTTTGGCAATATTCGTGGATCAGATTCAGGAGTCTACGTTCCGCTGCCAGGAACAACTTTTAATCCTACGCAAACATCATCTTTGGCTACGTCAAATGCATTACGTGCCTTAAGTGCCTTTGGTTCAGTTGGATTTGGAGGTGGAGGCGTGTTAGGCGGAGGTATTGCAAATTCTTTAGATTCGCCTGCTTCATTGCCTGGAGCCGGCTCCAGTTCCTCCACAACACCCTCTACAACTACGCCAGCCAATAATGCACAGCAATATATTACCGGCTATGTGGACGATGATGCTGTAGAGTGCACTTGTGGCTTTAGCGCCGTTATTAATCGACGTTTGGCTTGTAAGGCAGGTCTCTTTTATGAAGATGAGATGGAAATCACTGGAATTGCTGAAGATCCGGGGCGCCATAAAAAACATTCCTTGTTGACATTGATAACCACTTTAACGTCAAAGGCTATTAATAACACTAGCAGCAGTACCAATAGCAGCGGTGCTGTAGACAAATCAGTTGAACAAGTGGCTTTTTCGATATTTGATTTACTATTGGAGCAATGTTCCATTATGCAAACATCCAGCAGTGCTATACATCGCTCTTTACAAAGGCATCGGCGAAAATTGGCGAAAAAATCACAGAAACCCCAATCGGTTGCGGCTATAGCCAATGTTCTGGAGTACATCGATGCCAACGATATTATTGCATTAGCTTTAGAGCAAGCGCGTCTTGCATTCGATAGTTCTCGTATGGATATTATCGAACATCAAATCGTTCCATTTTCGTTGCACCGAAAACCATCCGGAAATACACAGCTGGCGTTAGCGTTAACAGGGCGTATTAACGTTCATAAATGGCCTTATATATCGGTAGGGTTTTCACGCAGCAATAAGGATATAGTATCGACCATGAAGTCTGTACAACCCATGCTACAAAACGCATTCCATTCAAAATCTCGTAATGCTGCTGGAGCCAAAGACGCTACATATATTGTAAGTGGTCCATTAACTTGGCGGCAATTTCATCGACTCGCTGGACGAGCATCAGGCCAATGCGAACCTCAGCCCATACCTTCGGTAATAGTGGGTCATGATAAAGACTGGATATCAGTTGCTCCTTTAGCAATACACTATTGGGACAAATTTTTGTTAGAACCTTATTCGTATGCCAGAGATGTTGTTTACTTAATAATTGCACCAGATAACGATTATGTATTAAGCAAAACTAAATCATATTTCAAAGAGTTAAGTACCACTTATGAAATGTGCAAACTGGGCAAACATACACCGATTTGCGGTTGGAATGGTTTATTGACGGTTCAACAAAAACCTCCAACGGAAAAACCGTTTACAACGACTGTTGACAATTGGTTGCGCTCTTTGGAAAACACAGCCCTGGCGGAAAAATTACGCCTGTATGCTTATGCATTTCAACATCAGCTTGCTCCATACCTTAATCGAGTACCAAGTGATAAGACTCTGCTCAATCCAACAGATAACTACAACCGAAATTCAACTAGTAATAATTCATCATCGCCAACCTCGTCGTCATCTGTATTGGGTAATGGAGGTTGCTCTAATACCGGCCAAGACGGTAACGAACAGCGGGGAAACCTTGGAACATCAGATCACCCTACAAGTATGGACCAAAGCCAAGGCGATCATTCCCAGCACTCTACACAATCCGGTGCCGATGTTCAAGGAAATATTAATGAGAACAAACCGACTACTGAAAAGCCGGATGTTAAACCACCTTTAGTTTTAGGAGATCCTCTTGGTGTCGCCGAATGCTTAGAAGAAGTCAATCCGACGGCTATTGTACTTTATGTAGTTGAGCCATTTACTTATGGATCTGACTCTCCCGAATTGGAAAGACTTGCATGTATTGCTCTTTTACGTTTGTACTCAGAACTTTTGAAGACTATACCAGAATCAGTGAGATCTCATATTAATATACAGATAATTTCTCTGGAATCAATACTTGAACTTGGAAGTTCGAGAAATCGCAAACGGTTTTCAGATGAAATAAAATGCTTAGCTTTGAACATTTTTTCACAATGCAAGCGACATATGGTACATGCACAGGCTGTCAAAAGTCTTACGGGCTTTGGCACTGCAGCCAACGTTGAGGCTTTTCTTAAGACCAAGGATGAGAAGAATCGAAGGCCTTATAAAATGTATACACCTCCTTATATTCTCGCGCCTATGCATGAGAAAAATGATAAAACTGACTTTTCTCGAGCTGCATGGGGCGGTATGCGTGGCAATCCAAACGATCAAAAATATTCTGTTATGTATTGTAACTATTGTCTAAGTGAAGATCAGTCTTGGCTTTTGGCGACTGTCACCGATGATCGTGGGGAAATGTTGGAGAAAGTGTGCATTAACATTGATGTTCCAAATCGTACAAGGCGGCGTCGGGCACCGGCTAGACGAATTGGCCTTAATAAGCTGATGGATTATATTTTGGGTTTAATATCACAGACCACGCAGACATGGCGGTTGGTTGTGGGTCGTATTGGTCGCATTGGTCATAATGAACTTAAGTCGTGGTCATATTTATTGGGGAAATCAAACTTGCAAAAGGCTACCAAACAACTAAAAGATATGTGCAAACAGTGTCATCTAATGTATCCACCCACAATATTAAGTGCTTGCTTAGTAACTTTAGAGCCAGATGCTAAATTACGTGTAATGCCAGATCAATTTACACCAGACGAACGGTTTTCACAAATTTCTATACAAAATCCATTATCAACTCCACAAGATGTTACTTGCACGCATATTCTGGTGTTTCCCACAAGTGCTGTATGTTTGGTAAGTTATTTTGCTCTATAGCTTATTTGAAAAATCGCTATTAAACGTTTATCTTTTTTAATTTTAAGTCTTTTACACGACAATTTCAAAATGAAACCCAAGTTGACCTTGATGAAGATTTTATTAATTTCGGCAATGATGAAGACGAAAATGATGTTTTCAAAGATGCCGATCTAATGGATGATTTATTGGGTCAATGGGATAATGGTGGTGCTACAGGTAACAAAATGTTAATGATAAAAGAGCATTGTTTAGTAAGTTGTTTCTTTTACAAACATTGCCTTAGGCCGTGGCATGTCCAATCACAACAGCCCCGATCGTATAGAGGATAATCGAAGCTGGCACAGTGTGGGTGGAAACAATTTCAATTCAACACAACACCAAGATATTGAAGAGGTGAGTCCCAAGTTTAAGGACGTACTTAAGTGTTTTATAAATATACGGGCTGATGCGTACCGTTCAAAATGAACTCGACAGCAATAGCTTTCATTATTAACTTTTTATTATTTATTAATTTATTTTGTTTATTTCAATGCACAGGAAGCCTAAAGACTAATTAAATAATTAATTGAAAGCAATATTTTAAAAGATAAATTACAAGTGGCTCACCAACCACAAATACCATAATTAATAAAAAAAAAAAAAACAACAAAAAAAAACGAAATGGTGTTTATTATTGTTCTCACTAGAGATATTAAGAGCTAAACAGCCTTTTCATAAGTAGGAATAGAGTATGAAAACAACTTAAGTGAAGAAAGAACTCTATTTCAAACACAGCACACCATAATTTTAAATGCTTTTTCAAAAATGTAAATATATATTCTAGGTGTTTCAATCTGATCCTTTTGTGTAGAGTTAATAAAAGAGAAACTACTTACTAAGACAGCAGTAGGTTGTCACAGCTTGGTAGTTTTATAAAAAAGCATAAGAATTAATTTAAATTAATGAAATTTAGCAAAAACTCCTCTGTTTACTATTACATTATTTGAGTATATAGTTTCATAATTTAAATTCTTAATATTGTTTCGTCACCTATGCAATTATTAACTTTATCTTACAGGTTGGTCAAATAAATCAACAACCCTTAGCTGTAGGCTATATGGTGTCAACTGCCCCTACTGGTCGGATGCCTGCATGGTTTTGGTCAGCTTGCCCACATTTGGAAGATGTGTGTCCGGTATTTTTAAAAACGGCACTGCACATACATGTACCAAATATACAAACCACCGACGACATACTTAACTCAACTAATGCTCATTCATCGGCCACAGATCATCCTTTGGACTCAATTCTAACTGCTGATGTTTTACGTTATGTACTTGAAGGTTATAATGCTTTATCATGGTTAGCGTTGGACTCGAATACCCATGATCGTTTATCATGTCTACCCATCAATGTACAGACGCTAATGGATCTCTATTACTTGACAGCTGCAATTACTTAAGCAAATGAAAACAAAGTAGGCAAAATAACAATTTTTATGGAATTTTTTCGTATTTATAGTATTTATTATGTATGTCTTATTCGGTCATTGATATTTCTTTTCATATTTTTTTTTACACAATAACTTACATCATGTGCATTAAACTTAGAGCATGTTCATGTTTTAATTTAATATTTTTATTTTCTATAAATTTATCTTTATTTTTTAACATACAATTTTTTTAATTTCTGTGATATTCAGAAAAGTTTTAATTTTTGAAAGAAGTTTCTCCTTTATTTTAACTGGTTTATTTTCGTGTCGTAAATATGTTTTGCATACAGGACATAAATACATACATAGGTTGAGCAGTCACATCTTCAATGAAATATACATATGTACATTTAAAAGAAAAAAAAAAAAAGAAAATTAATGCTTCCGTTACCATATTTTTTTTATTCGGACTTCCAAACGAGGCTTTTTCAGTCAAAAGAAAACTCCTTTTAATTTTATATATTAAACAGTAATAGATTTGATCTTATAGCCAAAAAGAAATGAAATAACAATTTAAATAATTTCTTTCAATTAAGTTGTTATTTTTTAGTTTTTTTGTTTTTTTTTTTTTTTTTTTTGTTTTGTAATTTCTGTTGTTTAACACTTTGTAAAAAAATATTTGTATAAAAGTTCTTAAAGTAATTGTAAACTGGAATAATTTAAATATACATATAAGTTAAGAAAATTAAAAGGGTAAGAATATTAACAGATTTTAAATGCAGATATAATATCTTATGAATTAAAACTTGCGAATTTTGTAAGAGAAGTTTTTTTTATTTAAGAATAAAAAAATATCGCGTGACTAGTACGTTTACATTATACAATATTTCAAAATAACAGCGTACTTAAAATTTGTATAATTTTGTAACTTAACGGCAAAGTTTGATGCTAATAAAATAAGCCTCGATTACGTTAAATACTCTATTTAGATAAAGCAAAAAATACTAATTAGTATGCCTTTTTAAGTGGTTGAATTTAAAACTGTTTCACTTTGTATTTTGTGAGAGAATACATTATTATACTATTATTATGAATCACGTAGTCGAAAAACAGACTAAAAAATTTTGAAGATTAAAGAGAATATTTGTTTCTCTACCTGAGAAAAATTTTTGCTGTCGAATTTTCGACTACGCGATAAACAATACCTAATCCTTAATATAGATCGTACACTTAATTGTCAATTTTAAACTGTTTAGTAGTTCAGGTAAAATCTATTTGTTTATTTGATTGGAAGTAGGTATATATTTTTGAACAATTTTTCGGTTATTCAAAATTTTTGTGTACACTTCAAGATTCTCACATGTATCCATGATAAAAAAAAAATCCTTATCTATGTTTTCAATTATGGCAAACAAGTAGAGAAACTACCTCAGTGTCAGTTGTACACTTTAATAATATATAATATGATTTTTAACCGCATTAAACGTTTCAATATTATTCCGCCCGCGTTATTGTAAATAAGGACCGGTCCGAAATATTGTCTCCACGGCTGATTAGCCAGATAACTCGACCAACAGTCTCGAGGTCGCAGGTTCGATTCCTGCCAAAGTCCCTGGGTGTTACTGTAGACAAGCAAAAATGCCTTGCAGTTTTTGTGTTTGTTTTATATAAAAAAAAAAAAACGGTTGATAGAAAATAATCGCTTTTGTAAATGGGAGAACTAATGAGAACAAAAATAATATATTTTGAATACTTGTGTTGAAAAAAAAACTTTAAAATGTGTAAAACAAAAAAGAAATAAAAAAAAAAAACATTTTACTTTAGTTTGCACTACCAATAAATTAAGTGCACAAAAATATCCTTGCAGTTATTCAGGTCTATTCGAGATTTCACCTTTCACTTCGTCGCCGTCGAACGTTACTTTTGACGGCTCGGTATCGATAGATTCTAAAATACGCGCGACCAAATATGGTTTTCAGTAATCGAATTTTATGTTATCTCTACTAAAAATATAAACAACATTCATTCGCAGCTGACTAGCACAAAACTAAATTGAAAATAAAAAAATAGTGAAAATAGAAAATCATAAACTTTTAATTTCTTTGTCGGACTCGAAGACAAAAAAATTAAAAAATCCTGTACCAACATAAATTCTAGCATAGCTCTAAATTGTTGCGGCGATGTTTGCTTTTAAGTCCTCGATACATATCGCTCCTTTATTGCAACGTAGTCATATCTCAAAAAATGAGCTTTTCGAGTTAACAATTCAGAATTATTTACAGTACTACCTTTTATGTTGGGTCAAAAATTTATTCAAACCCCTTTTAAACTTTTAAAATATATTTTCTAAAAAAAAAATTCTAAGAATTGTATGGAAACTAAAAATTTGAAATGCATTTTTCTTGAAAGAAGTTTTTTTTAGTTATGACTATGTTGCAATAAAGGAGCGATATGTATACATAAATTAATGCCAAATATGGTAAATATGCATACTTACTTTTTTTACAAATAGTTTATTTTGTTGTTGTTAATTTGTGCCTTAAGTGGTAAAATCGGAGTCGAACAATATTGGGACTAAAATGCAGTTACAAGGTATTTTAGAATGCAGACGATGTGAAAGAATGTATATGTATTTTAGAATAGTAAAAAATTAAACGAGCACGTGTTTGTGGTGAAAGTGACTCCTCGAATAGAGGCGATTGTTTCAGTGGAAAAGTTTTAAATTTAGTTTGAAAAAATTTGATATTTGGTATGAAAACCTTTAGCGTCAACCACACATCGTTTTAGCTTTGGTTCTATTAACTTCTCATAATAAATTCTATATAGGGTAGAGATTGGGACTTTGTACCGAGACTTTATTACAACTACGCTTATTATTACAAAGCGCTTTTCTATATTTGCTGCTAACGGAAGTGTTTTTTTTTTCTTGCTGATCTTGATGAGTATTTATTTTTTTTTATTATAGTCTGATACACTGTCTCGAGGCAAACAATAATACCAAGCTCTTCCTCCAGCCCTGTGAATAGTCTTTAAAATACACCGAATAACATTACGATACATCTAGATTATGGCAAACGATCTAATAGATTGAAAACCATATGTTTCCTAAAAATACGAATACAAAAAAAAAATTGTTTAACTTTTTTATATTATTGCAATTTTATTAAGTTTAAACTGTACTCTGTGAACTGAAAACATTTCATACAACTCGTCCGCACTCGCTCCTAGTTGGCGATTATAATAAATCAATTGAATGATGTTATACGACAATTGTTTACACTGACATTTTCAAAATTTCAAATGTAATAACTCTGTCTTGTGCAATGTATAATTTTACCACAAATTAATTTAAAAATTCAATGTCATAACGTAAATCACCGTTCAGCTTCAAAGAGAGTTAAAACTACAAGCTGAGTAAAGAGTTTATTAACATAAGAGAACAAAACATTTTTATGCAAATAATTTATTGACAGTGTAAACTGAAGTAAAACTTTTTTTTTAACATTTTAAATTTTTTCGACACAAATATTTAAAATATGTTATATTTTGTATTATATTGAAATTCAAAGCTGTTATAGAAATGTACGAAAATATACCAATTCAACTATTAAATATAGGAAAATATTACGAAATTGACGGCCTTATGTATAATAAAAAACCGTATGCTGCTATATCTTTCCCTTATGGGAATTTACACACAAAAAACTTAGCAGCTAGTTAGCATAAGTATTTTGATTATACATAAGGACGTGAGTATTTAACAAAATACGTTAGAATGACTTGAAACTTGAAATTTTTAATACTTAGTAGGATAACCATTTCTGTTGAATATTATCCCATTCTAGATCTTCAATGTTACGAATATTATAAAACCTTAATATTTTTCTTAGAAATTTGCCAGAGCCTTCTGTGTTTGTGTTGATTTATTTATTTAAGGAATAAGCTATCTTAAAAACTAGTTAAAATAACTTACGTCTATAAAGCAATTGCTACTTTGGCCTTCAGCTTGTATATTTAGTAAATATGTGACTATGTATGCATATTTTTTTTTTCTCTTTGTAGTTACGAGTAGTTTAATTTGGAAAATAGTAGATTTGCAAATATTAACTTTACAACTTAATCTTGTTTTTACCAACTCTAAATATCTATATATGTTGCAAGCCTTTAAAAAGGAAGGATTTTTTATGTAATGGAGAGGAAATACTTTGAAGTACTGATTTCGCTTATCGCTGAAAGCAGGGCAGTGAATTAGTATGTGTTTAAGAGAGACTCTGCTAACCCTACATTTGGGGCAGATTTCGGACGTATTGCGATCTACTAGGAATTTTTGTGTGATGTGGCCTAGTCTGATCCGTAAGTATTTTCTGTAATCTATCATAGATACGGGTGATGTGCCGTTCCGGTTAGGATGGTTTTGGACGTTGATTTTGTTTTCATTAATTTATTTGTACCAACTCGATGTTGCTGCCCATATTTCGTTTCTTTCCCACATTAATTTGTTAACATAACGACTTATGTCGGCTACGTTAATGTTTTGTTGTACATATACGGGGGATTTGATGGAAAGCTTAGCGGTCTGATCAGCCATTTCATCCCCTGGTATGCAGCAGTGGCTTGGCACCCACATAACGCGTTTGAATACGATGTATGATTGTTCGGGTACCTCTGTTTATAGATTATTTCACCATTTTTCAAAGAAGTTTTTTTCCAGGACTTTGATAGCCTGAATTTCTTTATTTTTCAAAAGATTGGACATTTCTTATCTTTATCTGAGTGTTTAGTATCATCTAATTTGTTTTCTTTACATTTTATGCAGCAGACATTAAAGGTGCATTCTTCATTGCTTTCATCAACAATATGTTGTCTCTTGCGGAGACAACTATCATATTGTTCTCACAAATTTTTTTAGGTGACCATAGCGCAAACAATTATTACAGCGAAGTGGTAGCGGGATGTAAGGGCGAACTTGGATTTTTTGATATCCCATGTAAACAAATTCTGGTAAATCAATTGAGGAGAATATCATCACTACAAGACCTGTTTCTTTTAAGCTGTCGTTTTCTTTTTTTAAGATTTTTTTTGGGCTTCTGTTAATTTCTGGTTAACCATGTTGGCAACAATTTCCTCTTCGGGAACACCAAACAAGTCCGCGGAATAGGTGACTTCTTTGGAGAAGTTCAAAAAGTTATGTTCATTTACTTCAACTTTTATTGTTGGGTTGAATGCCTTTAATTTAATCAGCTTGCTGGCTTGACTGATATTTTTTGTTTTCACAAGAGTAGTTCCATTTCTCAATTTTTTACATTCTGCGACCTCATCGCCACAATTCATATCGATCACTCTTTTGATAAGGAATGGAGATACATTGGTAAAATTGCAGCCATTTTCCGTGCGTTTTACTGTTAAGTATACCGGGCCATTAGTGATAATTGAATTTTTTTTTTTGAGAAATCGGAGCTATAATATTCCTTTTTCTTGGCAACATCAGGTGGGTCATTCATTTTATTGGTTTTTTGTTTTGTCGAAATTTGTATAGAGTTAGTATATATATAAATTTTTTAAAGCGTAATTCAAAAAAGAAGAACTTACAATAACTGTAAATGCTTTAATTTAATTTGTTATTGTGTTTGCTGTGTTTTTTTTTTTTTTTTTTTTGCTTAGAGCGTATTTTATTTGGCTAGCACTTCTTATCTCCGTGAGAGTTAAGCAAAACATGACTAAAATTAATATTAACCCATTCTATTCGTAAAGCTTTCTTTAGATCTTCAATGTTAACATTAATATTTTTGCCAGAGCCTTCTGTGTTTGCATTGATTTGGAGATAACATGACTGAAATTATATTATACCATCGTTTATATTGGGTATAAGGCGTGACATCTTCTTAGTTAGGTTGCTAAGCGCAAGGCCATTGAGATACCTTTGTTTACCATATTCAAAAAGCCGGTTACAATACCATGTTGCCTCTATTCTCAACTTTAGGCCTGTGCTGTTACATCCCTTCTCAAGTGCTTCCATAAACATCTCACTGAACTGGTATTTTTTCTACACTTGATCTGATATAAGCTTTAATAGTACTACTAGATTATCTTAACTCTCAGCCCAAGTATATCAACCACAAGTCGAATTACACCAATATTTATGTCCAGAGTTTCTGACACACCCCTCTCCCTGGTGATTGTCTATAAAAACTGCCCAGGAATAGGCATACGTGTTGCTGAATCATATTTTGAATTACAAAATATATTGGCTTGTAAAAACCACACGGAGATGTTTCATGCAGAATAGCTGATCAAGGAATATTCCCACAGGGCGGACGCTCTTAGTCCTGAAGTGTAGATTACATCATTCTGTTGATTAGAGCTTGATAGGTTTTCTTGACGTTTTTGTTATTGTTTAATATTCAAAATATGGAAATACTGGTTTGGCTATGTTGTGTTCCATGAGAATTTGAAGGTTGTAACACTGTTTTACAAAAACTCACATCTTCCTTTATTTCTTTTTTCAAAAGTCTTGAGGAATGATAGATTTCTACAATCATTGAGTCTTATATTATCAGAGCGCTAGGTATTCGATTTTCCTTAATCATGATACTGCTTTCCTTAATCATGATACATTATCTACTATAATGGAGTATCTCTGATTTACAGAAGATAGACATAGACTTAAAGTTTATGTGAGTGTGTTTAGCGCCATATTCCCTTTTGTCTTCCATTCTATGTAAACGTTTTTTTTACTGTCTTCCGTATATATTATATATGTACATATGTATGTTCATTATTATTAATTTTTTATTTTATTTTTTTTGCCCGGAATAAGTAGCGAGCAGGAATAAGTAATATTTTGTCTTTAATCCTATGTACACGTTTTATTTTTCGTCCGTGGTTTCTTGATGTCTCCATTATTAATTTTTTATGTAATTTATTACCTTGCAGTGTGGGAAGTGTTAACTGAGCAGTGTCGAAGGTATATTCACTGGACTCCGGTCAGTTTTAACTAATTTAATTCCTACCTTTTAAATGCTGTGGTAATGTTTGTTATTACCAGCTGTAAGCAAATCTAGCTTTTTGAGTTGTTCTACCTACCTTTAGCTCGTCAAATCTCATTTTAAAATTTTACTCCTGACACCAATTGTTACGTTTTTGCCTCTAAAAACGCTTTGCAGGTTCTTCAATTGCAAATGAAATAATGACACACACACTTGTTCGTTACACAGTGTTTAAATAATTGACAACTTTATTTGCACTTAATATACCACTGTGTATAAACTCACTATCCAATGGTTTAGCTTTATTTCTATTCTCGTAAACAGCATTAAAAACAATTTTCAATCTCTTCACTTTTGTTTTCAAAATCAATAAGCTCTCTTACTCGTATTAGCGCATGTATGCGTTTCGTGATCTTGTTTGTTATATAAGGGCCTTTGTAAATAATAAATATTCTTTAATTTAAAAATAAATATTTTAAAAATAAATATTCTTTAATTAACTATGTTTGAAAACTTTTGATATTGATTTATAGATATAAAAATACTACAACGCAAGTCAATATCAACATATCGCTCCTTTATTGCAACATAGTCATAACGCAAAAAAGCTTGTTTCGAGAAAAACACATTTTAAATTTTTAGTTTCCATACAAGTCTTAGAAGAAATTTGTAGAAAATATCTTCTAAAGGAAACAGTTTAAAGGTAATTTGAACAAAATTTTGGCACAATATAAAAGGTAGTACTGTTAACAATTCTGCATTGTTAACTCGAAAAGCTCATTTTTTGAGATATGACTATGTTTCAATAAAGGAGCGATATCATTTAGCACAAAGTTCTTAAGAATGTATAAAAAGGAGCTATTTTACCCACTTTTTTTTTTAAAAAAGCGCCATAGCGAAAATATGCGGGTTTTTAGGTAATGAAAAGCCTTAAATGTAGAGCGAAAGGCGCTAAATTCGCAATCCTGCATATGCTTGCTGTTTACTTTCAAGTGCTGGGGCCAAATCACCGCTTACGATATCGAGCAAAATTATCGAAATTTTTCATTTTGGTATCACAGCATACGATATCGAATAAACTGTATTGCAATAATATAAAAAAGTTAAAGGATTTATTTTTTGTATTCCTACTTTTAGGGAACGTATGGTCTTCAATCTATTGCATTTTGTTTAAATTACGATCCAATATGCATCGGTTGCCATAATTTAGATGTATGGTAATGTTATTCGATACGATAGTTAATTCGATATCGTATGCGGTGATTAGACCCCTGCTCTTTGCGCAATACGCATCTAATTTTATTTTTGGTGCTTTTGCACTGCGTGTTAAGCAGAATCAGGGAGGTTACTCTCTATTGCGATGTGAAAGTAAGTTCGATGCGAAAGGTAAATGCGATAAGAGTATAATTTGTGCAGTTTGTGCAAACTTTTTCACGTAATAGTTTGGAAATGAAACCACACTGGTACCACAAAATAAACAATAGCGAATAATGATAAAATAATATGTCCAAAAGGGAAAAATTAAATGCGAAAGGAAAATACGAATACGCAATACAGGGTACCAATTCTTCGACTACGAACCATTTTCCTTTCGCATCGCAATAGAAATCATCGCCCCAGTACTCAGGAGATAAACCCTACATATGCAGTGCATTGTACCAGAATTAGGAAAATAGGTTGTGAGGAGGAGGAAAGAAGGAGTAGCGTTTGTGAACATTTGACTTGAACTTTCCAACGTTTTAACAGACGCAAAACACGTCTATAGGCAACGTACGGCTGAAAAACGAATTTTCTCTGTAATGCGTTGTACGACTCCCCGGGAAATTGATTCCAAATGTATGAGCTCTGGACGATGAACGCGTGTTACGCATAAATGTGCGAGTTTCGGAAACAAGATCCCCAATCTCATCGGAGCAACATCCATTATAGTAACGATAGAGCAGGGTTTACGCACATGCGTTACACCGTTCTATCGTCGATGCTCCAGTAAGTCAATAGCGTTAAGTCACCGTTAACCTTCTTTGCCGTGTCGTGCAAACGGTCGAGCAACCCCAAAATAGACTTTGAGGTTATGAAATTACGTGAGTTTTAGAACCAGCCTGCATATTTTGTTTTATTTTTTTCAGTTTGTTTATATCTTAGAGTTTATTTATATCTTACAAATATTCCAAGTTTTAATTCTCATAGCATAGCAACAATATTTTGACAGAAACTCCATCATTCCCAATTATCTAGTAATTAGCTTTTCATTTCACATTTTCCTTTCCATAATATTCTACTTTAATTGGAAAAGATTTGTTTCGTATTTTTAAGTTATGTATCTATTGATGAATACTCTTTAAAGTTTTGAGTTTTTAAGTTGTGGCTGTTGTGTAAGATGATAGTTAAGAAAAACCTTTTTCATAAATAAGTTTTTTTTCTTCTTTTTTTCCCTGCACACATAGAAAAAAAAATTCGGAGGATATTTTGTTCGTCTGGCACACATACATATATTAAAGAAATGTGTTACATCCAAACCATTAGGAACAGGTCTTGAAATAAAAATAGGCAGTATTACAATGAAAGTGTTCAGAATGGAAGTACAAACTCCAAATTTAAAATAGGAATTTTTAATCAATAACTTGTTTCTAATTTTTTGGTGCCAAATTTGCCTTTTTTGTTGCAAATCTCTTTCAAAATATATGTGTCCTAAAAAGAAAGGTTAAGAAATAAAAAGCCAATTACTACGACCACGTTTTATATTATTTAAATGTACGTGTAAGTAGAGGGTTTTCTGTCAGAACGAAAAAGTTGTGAAGTCTAAAGTAAAATGTAGCGATGTAAAGAATTGTAAATACATATGATCAACCTAAAATTAAATTTTAATTAAATATAGAACAAAATATCTCTAGCTTACATTCAAAACCCTCTTTATACCTGCATATTGTATTTAGATAGGATGTAGAAGATTTTGAAAATAAGCCTTAAAAACCTTAAGAAAAACTTGCGAGAGAAAAAAACATTTTTTTTTAACAATTTACGTTTTTTTTTTTTATTTTGTAAGCAGAAATTAAAAATTTATTAAAGAATTGAAAATATTTGATATAAAAAAAATTAGTGGCAAAAAAAAAACAAATGTTCTGTACAGATTAATGTAAAAAATTAACAACTTTTTCAAACTAGTAATATACAAAACAAAAATGCAATTATCTACTCAACAAAAAAGGACATTTACAAAATTAAGAAAATATTAATATTAATTTTAGCACAATTAAGTAAAACAACCTATTTTATAGAGAAAAAAGAAAAAAAATACAAAAAATAAAATTAAAAAGGGGAAAATAATTGTAAACTAAAAATAAGAAAAAAAAAATATTACTTTTGTCTTACAAAAAATATACATATGTATATTGTACATTTATTGAACAAACTTTAATATGCTAGCATTAATTGTTAACATTTTTACTAAAAAAAGAAAAAGAAAAAAAATCAAATTTAGTGTAATTTAGGCTTAAAAATGATTTTGAAAACATTTTTAAATACAATTGATTGAGTAATACATACAAGTTCACTAACAAAAGCAAACTAACAACACAAGTTATAAGTTATAAAAATATAACATTAATTAAGTTGAGACAAACACTTGTTTATTTTTTTTTTATATATAAATAAATTACTAATAAAAAAAGAAAAACAAAATAGTTATTATAAGTTTTTTACGTAAATATTTTAAACAAATAATTAAGAAATAAAAGCAACAAACAAATAAGATTAAAAGTAGTAATAAATAGAATTTTTACAATCTAAAACAACATTCATTTTTAATTAAAGATATTAAAATTATTCTTCTCATACTTTAAATTAAATCTTTTAAAATACACATATTATTTTAATAATGTTAACATAAATTATAGCATCTTATTTTTACGAACGTAATTTTATTATAATTATGATTTTTATTTCAATTAATTTTTAGCAAATTTTTATTTTAATAACAATAATTTCAATAACTTATTTCATTTTTTTTTTTCTACATAAGCCAAGCCTAGTATATTTAATATACAATTTATACATTTTTAAAAGAAATAAGTTGAAAAAAAAAAAATTAAAATCTTTGTCGTTTAACTATTATTATAAGCCAGCTAGCAAAAAATAAAGATACAAAATATTAAGTAATAAATATTAATGTATTAATACATAAAAAAAATAAAACGAATGATTTGTTTTCCTTTTTATTTATGTTTAAGTATTTAATTATATAAAATTAAGAGAAAAACAAAAACTATCACAAACCGAAAATCTTAATTAAAAAAAAAAGAGTTTAAAGTTATTTGATGAAAAGCATTATTTACTGAATTGAAATTTTGTATATAATATACATAAAATACAACATTTGATCATATTGGTAGAATATACACTCTCTCTCTATCTCTTCTCATATTCATTCAATTACAAATATAGTCTTCATTTATAAACTACAGCACATTTAATGAAATATTATTGTATAAATTACAAAATAAAAAACAAAAATATATCATGTACAGTACCTGGTCTTTTTCTTTTTTGAAATGATATACGAGATGTGATCAAAAAATAATCGTTATTTCCAAATTTCGTGAGCTACGTATGTTAGATTTTCGCATTTTTTTTCTGTTGTGTTGGTATACACGTATGTTATATTATATTATGTTGGCAATATCAGCCATTTCGGATTGTCAGTTTGCTTTTGAGAGATAAAAAAGTTAGTCGTGTTTTGGTATGCTCTTCGTTTTTTTACTATTCAAAAAAATGGATCCAGGAAACTGTATTAACGTAGTAATTATATTTTTGGTTAACGTATTTTGTTATTTACTTTTTGTATATAATTAGCTGGTGAGGCCTAACATTCTTTATATCAATAAAAATACAGAATTTTTATTACATCTTCCCAACGTGTCGTGAATTTTATGTTCACTTCTTCAGGGGATTCGTCTATTTTATAAAGAAAATTTTTATCAAATTACATGAATATATTGAGTGGAAAACAATATTTGTGAAACTTACATTTTTGTGATTATAGCATTAGACACAAATATATTAAATTATATTAATAACTTATAAATAAAACACTCAAGAACATTAATTTCCTTTTGCGCCTTTTTTTTTTATAATAACATTATAAATGGCGCTTAAGTTGTCAGTAGCTTCTTTTTTGTTCATTGTTTTATTTATTTTCTGCTGAATTCTTAAGCTTTCTGTTGTGTAACGTTTTTTAGCGTCGTTTTATTTGTCCAGTATTTTTATATTGTCAGGTGTACGAGTATGTTTGGTTTGTACAGTATGTTGTGATAAAGCAGTCGTTTCTTTATTTTCTTATTTGTATTTGTATTGGTAACTACACAGTTGCAAATAAATTTGCAAAGTATAGGACGCACAGCATGGGCGGAGTAACGTAGAACTTATGCCCACGATGGTATTAACAGTATGTTTGTAGCGTCGCTGAGATTAACTATTACGACTTCACATAGGAAGTTGCCGCGTGGTTAACAACGAAATACCTCACAAAAACTGTAAACTAATACAGTTAGTTGAAGTAGACAGTTAACCAATGAAAGTGAGACGCAAAACTCTCGAAGGCCAAATAACGACAACAAGCCTGACCGCACTTAAGAAATAATTACGATGACGCGAGAGCTGTTCCCCAGCCCAGAGCTGCTTTACGACTGTTTTTTCTTATTAATATCTGTCTTATGTTCATTTATTCTAACTGCCAAACTTCTTTTTGTTGTGCCAATGTAAACGAGATCACAGCTGTTATTATCATCACCTTTACATGGAATTTGATAGACAACGTTGTTTTGTTGTAGTTTGTCGATAGGGGTTTTTGTTTTTGTGAATATTGTGCAAGGCGAATTAATTATTAGGTGGATGCATCGGTGCCATTTACATTTTTGTACATGTTCTTTATCAACTACTTTTGACAGCTTAAGTGTGAACTCGCCTTTTTACACAAACAAAATACCTGTTGTTTTTTTTATTGTTGTAATGTAGCGAAGCGGCTACCGTGTTTTTTGTATCATGATATTGTGCTTAAAGTTTTATTTGGTTTAAAAGCCAATGTTGTGTTGTTGTTGTTTATTGCACATTTTATATTGCGGTTGTCTGTTAGTGCAGGTATATATTTGATGCTGAAATATTGTTTATAGGCTTTTTCCACTGAACAACATCTACTAAAAGTCAACATTTTTCGACATCTTTATAAAATGTTCCTTCCTATATCATTTTATTCCATTCAACATCTTTCGATTATTTCAGTATCACAACTAGAAAAGTGTCAATAATGTCGATTATTCTTGTGGCATCACTGAAAAAACGTCATTTGTTATGAAACAAATTTAAAAAAAAACCATAATTTATTTATCATGTGTCAATTGTTGGGATGTGTGTTTTTTGCTTAATTTTTTTTTGTAAATACTTTTTTCTCCGTTTTTGCCAAATTTGTTTTATGTGTCCTACATTTTGTTTATCGACATGCATATATTTTACAATTAATCCTCTTTTGTCTTTCAAATAAATTTTTTTCGAAACAATTTTGCGTGCTTTTGTTAAATTGTTCGAAAATTTAAATAATAAAATTTTTGATTGATAGTAGATGTTAGATGTGAGCAATGTAAACGGCGTTTCACATTTTCATCATCTTCCACGCGTTCCATGAAGATGTTGATCAGTGTAAAAAGCCTATTATAGCCTATTTACACTTACTCACATCTTCCATCTTTCATCATTTTGGCAAGATGTTAACATCTTCCTATACAAAGTCTATATGAAAAAAAACTCAACATCGCTCAACATATTTACAAGATGTTGGTTTCTCATTTTGCTAGACTCAACATCTTTCGATTATTTTAGTGTCATCACTAAAAAAGTTTAAAGAAATTGTCAAAAATTCATACCATCACTAGAAAATTTTTACAATGATCGGGAGTGAAAAATGTAAGTAAATTTTAATTTAATTCAAAATAATATATAATTAAAAATAATACATACAATACATATATTTATAGTAAAAAAGAAAAAAACCGTGTTGCATGGTCTGCTGCTGACGGGAGTATGCTAATAGACCTTTGCAAGAAAAATCCCAGAATTGCGGAGTGAGAGGAAAAATTCGCATATTTTCCAGAAAATGACAGTGAAGTTGCAAGATCCATTCGTAAGCTGTCTTTGAAAAACTCTGGTCTGGTAGTTTTGGAATATCCTTTTTAAAAAAATTACCATTTCGATTCTAAGTTGTTATTATTTATATATATGAGTTAAAAACTTAATAAATTATTTAAAATTCTAACAAATGCACGTTGCGCATAAAGCAAGATTTTCTAATAATTCTGAAAATTGAAGCAGTAATCGTTTTTGCTCTCTAAGAGCTATAATTAATCCAATAAATGTATAATCTTTTAATTTCATTTTATTTAATGTTTTTTGTTTACTCAAACACGTAAAGTAATACTTGTCAGATGAAAGATGTTGAAAATGTAATGTAAACAGCTTTTTTCAATTTTCAACATCTTCCACACACATCTCCAAGATGTGAGTAGGTGTAAATACGCTATAACTTTCATTGTTAGGGTTGCCGTTTCTATTGCTTTTTGGATGATTTAGTGTATTTGTGATATTTTTGATTAAACCCAAATTGATTCGAATGTGAGTGACTAGCTTTCTTTCACATACATTTTCATTCGATATCGTCGAACAGGCTGTAAATTATAAAATTTTTTCTAAAACGTTTGCATTAAATAATGATTTGGATAAACTTTATCATTTATTTGGTATAATTCTGGCCAATTTTCGTATATTTCAATAATTTCTTTTAAAGACATCCGCACGAAAACAAAACGAAACGTACACGTTTGATAGAATTGCTATGAATCGAATTTGAAGGCTTGTAGTGCGACTCTGTAACTTCTAATGATTCAATGACCGTAAATTCTTTCGACAGTAATAGTTGTAAGCAGCTGAATTTTTGTGTCCCTGATAATAGGCAGTAAAAATAACAGCTGATTTGGGTCGATAGCAAAATATAATTAACAGCCAGTTCGCCGATGGCGAAAGGATAAGTTCATTCGCATTCAGGCCGGAAGAAAATTGATTTGGGTTTTTTCTAACTTTATTCTATGCGAACGATGTGTCAAAATTCAATTAAAATACATAAGTTCATGCGAACGAACAATAGTTACATACCCAAATTTATTCGAATGTGGGTGACTAGCTTTCTTTCGCATACATTTTCATTCGATATCGTCGAACAGGCAGTAAATGATATTGCTTAATAATAAATTTTATAAAATATCATTGTAGTTATTATCTTAATAAAACTAACGGAGTCGTATTATAAGCCAAGTATGACAAACATTCCTTCTCAAGCCTTAAGAACCAAAAATTCTCAATTTAATTTAACTACTATTGCTATTCAAAATAAATTTTTAATTTACATTCCTTTTGTGTTTTTCCGTTTGGCTGGTTTTCGATAGTACTTTTGCTTACGAGTGAAAAGTTGCACGGTTGCACTCGCTATCGAATGCCATCATTAGAAATTTCGAAATCTTTTACTCGATATCGAATGAGATAATCCCAAAAGTGTAAAAACTCGCACATTCGAGTAAAACTCGCTCGTAAGCGAATGACAGAATTAGCCCCCTGAGCTGCAAATGGAGCTATGTGCTCTGCAATGCGACTCTGAACTTCAAATTTCTAATTGAAGTGGCATTGATTTTTGGAAATCTTTAAAGCCAGATAAATACATTTTACTTCAAAAGGAAATTTTAAGATTGTATTCCATGTTGGGCAGTACATAAGTATATATGTGAAAGTACATTTTCAAAATTAAAATGAATAAAAACAAGCATAGAAGTAGAATAAGCGACATAAATTTGTAGGCCTTATTAAAATTATCTTGATATATGTAGATATAAATTTGGATAATTTATTGGAAGTATCATGGAAGCCTTAAAGAACATTACTATTGGTAAGCACAGATTTGAAATAAAATTTACACGCAGTTTCAGGTATGCATATTTAACAAAAAATGGGTGTGAAATATATATGTACATATATGAAATATTTTCTATTTTTTGTGTGTTTGCTTTTTACAACAAAAAATATTAAATAAAAGTATTCTTTTCTTAAATGTATTGGTGTTTGCTCTTCCATATAGAACTTGTGAGTACCACTGGGTTAAACATGATCAAATAACTCACCCACACACACACATATTTATACTCACTCTCTTCAGGAATAGCAAAATCAACATGCTCTAGTGTAGCACACCAATCGATAAACTTAAAGTGCCGGGGGTAGCGTAGACATAAGCAGCATTTTGTATGGAATTCTTTAACATTGAAATCCCATATTTATACTACTATCAACGTACAGCTTTTCTTTCAAATAGCCCCAAAGAAAGAAGTCCAACGGTGTCAATTCACATCTTGGCGGCCACTTGACATCGCCATGTGATATAACACGACTACTGAATTTGTCGCGCAAAAGACCCATTATTTCGTTACCAGTGTGGCAATTGGCACCGCCCTGCTGAAACGGCATATCTATCGTTCACATCCATATCTTCCAATTCGGGTTATAAAAAGTTCGTTATCATCTCACGCTAGCGAACACCATTCACAGTAACTGCCTGACCGGCCTATTGAAAAAAATGTTTTTTCATTCATTGACATATTGAATCTTCAAAATATGAACTAACAATAAGTATTCAAATCTTAATACTAAATATAAAAGTTATTTAAGTCCAGCCACTGCTAGGCAAAAAAGTTTTATTTTGCGCGAATAATATCGGTAGAATCACCTATTTAGCGTTCTGATGGTGGCAAGGGTATCCCTTTTTCTCAACGTTCTTTTCACGGTTCCTGATGTTTACTACAGTTTTTATTTTAAAACTTTTATCTTCCAATCCGGTTTTGACATCAGCAATATCTACGCAAGGGCCAATACCTTTAATAACGACCTGAAGACCTTTAGCACGTTTGAGCTGGTAAGTATAAAATGATCTTTTCTCTTTTTCTAAAACATCAGACAATTTTCGATAATCGTTTTCATGATTTACCTGTATTTTAGTTTCACTGATGCTGCTGTGCTTAACTGAAGAGACGTTGAAAGTATCTTTGCCGATTGCCATAATAAGTTTTCTTACCAGTCCACTAGAAGTCGGCTCTCTCAAATACATTGGTGGAGGCTTATATGTTTTTTTGGATGTTGTTGGCTCATCTGTCTGAAGGATAGCAAACCTATTACTATCCGTTATCGCAGTGGGTTTATCGTCTTTAGACATTTTTGATTTTGAAGATATTTACGCGGATTTAGAGCTTCGCTGACGTTTAACCACGGTTATATACCTATCCATTTCTACTTGCGTTTTCGGTTTATCAACAATAGCTAAACTGTAAAATGGTGTGTCTTCTGTTGTAACAACAATGTTTGGTGAACACGAACGCGTGCGTTTTTTATCTCTTAAAGACAGAAGATTATCCAATGATTTTTTCAATGATTCTTCCTCAGAGATCCAGAGGTTTTTCTAGTGGAGCTAAGCTCCCTCTCAGAAATGCATCTACTAGGTACACTCATGCAATTTTTGTTTTTTTTTATCTATATTTTATTACTTTAAATTGTTAGTTGTTGTTGAGCTAGTGGTCTTCTTTTTTTTGATAAAAAGTATGGTTTTTTTATTTTTCAATATTTCGACACTCCGTTGTGTGTCTTCTTCAGGAAAATTTTTGTTTTTTGAAAAATTGTGTATACAAAATAATAAATTTGAAAACTCATATTAAAATAACAAAAATAAAATATTCAACTACATTAACATTTACAATGATGAAACATATTTTACATTATTATAACATTAAACATATTATATAATACTTTTTGAAAAAGAAATGAAAAAGTTTTTAAACAATTTTAGGCAAAATACCTATCTACTACTGTTTTTGTTTTTATGTATTAAATGCCTATAATTTTGGGCTAATCCGTCTACATCCTTTTTAAAATGTATCCTCTTATCTACAGGCACGTTAGTTATCTGTAGCATTTCTAGCATATATCTACGTTTATAATAATTTTCTTTGTTTAAAATAGATGTTCCTCCAAAATCTGGATAGTGATTAAAATCACGGCAGTGGATAGATAATGCAGTTTTCTGCGAAGAGTTATAGTTCCTATACTTCTGGTCAGATTTATGACCCGCTAACCTAGTTTTAAGTTTATTTCCTGTTGTCCCTATATATACTTTGTCACAATTTTCATTGTTGTTACCACTACATGGTATTTTATACACTAAACTAGACATATCCGACTTTTCCAACCTATCTTTTGTTTTACTAAAAATTCTACCTACAGTATTATGAACTCTATGTGCAATTCTATATTTCGTACTATCGTAGAACTCTCTAATCTTTCTGACATTCCAGGTACATAACTTAACGATTTATATATTATTGGATCAGAAACATTATTATCCAATCTTCCCCTTATGTTGTATTGTCTTATCAACCTGCAGATGAGTTCATCAGGAAAACTATTATCAATTAATATCTTCCTAATTATGCTCTTATTCTTCTTATGAAATCTATGATCACTGATTGTTAATATTCTACCTGTTAAGTTTTTGGCTGTATTAATAATACCTCTTTTTGGATGTTTAGAAAAATACTGTATAATTCTACCTGAAGAATTTGGCTTTTGGTACCAATCTATTAATAATCTATTATTATTTTTTATAATTTTTGTGTCCAGATATGGAAGTGAAGAGTTAGATTCTCTCTCAATAGTAAATTTAATATTCTGATCAAATGAATTAAATGTTGATAACAATAAATCTATCTCCTTCTCATCGATTATACAAAATAAATCGTCAACATATTTTGTGAGAATCTTTGGCTTTATAACCAATTTTTCCAAACATGTATCCAATAGCTTCTCCATAACAATATCCGCAACAATTGGAGAGGCTGGAGAACCCATAGGAAGTCCTTTCTTCTGTGAGTATATTTTCTTGTCATATTGAAAATATCTACTATCAATAATACAGAACTTCATAATACGAAAAAATAAGTCTTTATTGATATCTGCAAATTCTGTGATTCTCTCCCATTTATCTTCAATAACCTTAGTCGCCAATTCAACCGGAATACTAGGAAATAATGAAACAACATCTAGAGAAAATAGTTTTTCATTATCCCGTATTATTAAATCCTTAACTTTTTCTTTAAAATGTACTGAATTATTAATATTGTATTTTGAATTTATAGTTATATTTTTAAGAACATTGGTAATATATCTACTAAGACCATATGAAGGCGAATCTATTGATGAACAAATTGGTCTTAATGGAAAATTCTCCTTATGAATTTTAGGCAATCCATATAATCTAGGAGCTACAGATATATTTGTCTTTAAATTATTTTTATCAATGGGTGTTATTATCTCCAATCTGGATAGTTCATCAACAAAACTATTATTCATTTTTTGGAATCTACTTGTTGGATCTTTATTCAACAATTGATAAGTTGCAGTATCACTAATAATATTCTCAATTCTAGATAAATAATCTATCTTATTAATTGCTACAGTTGTGTTTCCTTTGTCTGCTTTCAATATCATAATTTCCCTATTATTTCTCAAAAATTCTTTACTTTATTTAAAGTAAACCTATCTCTACTATCCAATTTTATTTTGTTTAAATGACTATCTACAACCGTTACAAAATGAGATCTAGCAATCTCCTGCTCTTCGCTGCTCTGTAATGCTCCTATAAAGTCTTCATCTTCTGCTATTACTTCCATCATTGGAAACTGCTTCTTATCAATTGGTAGTGCATGTTTTTGTTCTAAAGACAAAATCCATTGCACTTCTTCAGGAATATCTATGCTAGTTTTATTCACAAACCATTTTTTGTTAAATCTAATTCCTAATTCCCTCCTCTGCAACTCAACAAGACAATCAATGTTATTACTTTAAAAGTATATAAAAATAATTGTCACAAAGTTTTTCTTTTGTGTAAATTCACTCTTCCACTTATTGCGGTTTTCTACTTATACCGTTTTTTTTTTTTATTATTATTTTTTTTATAGCACTCCGATTAAAAACAAATACGTCCGTTCACTATCAAAGCTAGACTCTGACTCAAAAAAAAAAAAAAAAAAAAAAAAAAAAAACGGCACGATGATGCCGCCAGCCCAAAAACCGCACTAGGCAGTCAATTTTTTGTGGGTGCATTGGTGTTTCTACAAGCACTCTTGGATTATCATTCGCCCAAATGCGGCAATTCTGCTTATTGACGAATCCACTGAGGCTCATTATCCACTGTTGCCATTGCTTGCCATTCATCATTGACTTTTCTTTAGTTCTTGAGTCAATTGCATCTTGTAAGCGTGTAAATGCAAGTCTTTATGCATAACGTTCATCAACGACGAGCGTAAGAGGTGCAATTGTTGAGCACGACGACAAGTTGAGGTGGACGGCTCTTCAGCCATACTTTCGCGAACAGCTGCAATACTTTCTGCAGAGCGAGCTGTACAAGCTCGGTTTCCTCAAATTTTTGCACGATTTTTTCGACACACAATATTATTATTATTATATATAATAGCGTTCACCATCAGCAATTTTACAACCAATCTAGTATGATCGCATGGTGTCGGCTGAGTCATGTTACGTAACTCTATGCTCTAAGTCATAAGGTGGCATTTGCGATAAGTAAAATGAGTTAAGTGACTTTATCGGCTAGTTAACATCACCAGGGTCTGTAATCGAATCGATTGAACGAACGCAATTCGCTACTAAAAAAAGCTCTTTCGCTCAACCAAACGTAATTACTGCAATTTTGAACAATAATTGGGAACAATTTTGTTTAATTAATTTGTCCATATTAAAAATCTCTGCAGTTCTGAGTAGAGCAATTTTCTTGCAAAGACACGACGTACATATTCTAAAATAATTGTTAAGAGTTGCAGATGGTGGTCGGTTGTTCCCTTTCGACAAACGAACTCGTTGTCCATTCGCTAAGTGTATAGGCAAAGACATTACAGTAGGGCTAAATATATTAACAGTTTCATTGCTGCTAAGACCAAAACAGCCATGCCGTTTCTGCTCGTAGCATACTTGCAAACATTTTGAAGAGACTTAAAGAAGTTGTTGTACTCTACATTAAGTAGATTTTATCACTCGCAATCTGCGAAAAGTAAAATCTTCATTAGTTTGACGAACCGTTCTGAAGATATACATGGTCTGATAAAAAAAAAATAACCATTATTTTCAAATTTGGTGAGTTACGTATGTCAGACTTTCGCATTTCTTTCTGTTATGTTAATCTGTCTGTTATATTAATCTGTCTGTTATATATGTTGCTAATATCAGCCATTTCAGATTGTCAGTTTGTTTTTGATAGATTCAAACGTTTGTCGTGTTTTCATGTGCTCTTCGATTTATTACTAAAGTTTTAACGTTTAACGTTGCATGGACATCGCTCAGGAGCTGTTGAACGTCGTCAATGGCGGTCCAGATTTCTTCAAAAGGTCTTAACTGGTGAATAATGGGTGTATGGCTATGACATTGAAGCCCAATCATCCCAATGGAAGCATCCAGAAGAGCCAAGACCGAAAAAACCACGTCAAGTTCGATCATATATGAAGGTTTTGCTTACTGTTTTCTTCGGCGTAGTGTATCATAAATTAAAGCCACAAGGTCGTACGATCAATAAGGAATACTACCTTGAAGTTATGTGTAGCATGATCACGAAACTCTTTTAGTCATAACATGAATGCATCCTATTAAAGGCATGTATAAGAAATAACTAAAAGAATATCAGGTTACATTTTATAAATTCATAACCCTCGTCACTTGACACCTTTTGCTGTCACTGACCGTTGTCGCGACAGTGCGCTTAATAAGTGCAGCAATTTGAAAATACACTTGAGGTGCGAATGATATGGCTTTATGAAAGTACGTATGCATGTGTGTGGCACAGTTACAATTAAATATAAACACTTGAATCGCGCCACATATACACATATGTATGTACATACCAAAGACACAATTTATGGCCTTGAACCATATACGTACGTACATATGTAAAGTCTGATCAGCTTACCTCTAAGCCGTGGGAACCACATTGGTTTCCCAAACATCAATAATAATATTAGTATGAGTCGTCTAGAACTTCTCATAAGTAGTATATAATTAGACGTAATTTTAGTTTTAAGAATTAATTATAATTTTCACAGACTTGAGCAACAATCGAGTTGCTCGTCTTTAATAATAAATAAAACCTTACACTTTAAACAAAAAAAAAAACCATTTCGGTTGTTTTTATGGCGATCCTGCCAGTTTGGAGTGCTTAATAATTAAAGCACCCAACTAGGCAGATGACATATGTACTTGGTTGTGGTGCAATCGAGAGGCATCCAAGGAAAATAAAGTCCAATTTTTAAGGAAGCGATAAAGTAAAGCACCCTTAAAATAACGTAATATAAATATTTTTGGTTCCTGGCGGACAGCTGAGTCTCCGCCAGAAGAGTGTCTGACCAATAGACACTGGGATAACTCTAATGAAGGCTCAAGGCCCGAAGCCCATAACCATGGCAGAATTTAAACGCAAGCAGGAGCTGCGTAGGGCACAACAACTCACAACTATCCCCATAAGAGCTAGGAAAACAACACCACAACTAGTGGAGCTAATTCAACAACACTTCCATAGGTGCTTCTCGCCTTTTGCGAGAAGCAATTCGTCAGAAACGCACAGAATTGTGGAAAAAACAATTATGGATTTTGCATCATGATAACACACCAGTTCACACATCGATCCTTGTGCGTGAGTTGTTAGCCAAAAATAAAACCGTTATCATTCCTCAACCACTGTATTCGCCGGACTTGTCCCCCGCTAACTTTTTCCTCTTCGCGTTCTTGAAAAATGGAAAAAAGTGAATTTCATTCAGTGATTAAACACTACAAAGTGAACTAACAATAAGTATTCAAATCTTAATACTAAATACATAAAATTAATTAAGTCCAGCCAATGCTAGACAAAAATGTTTTATTTTGCACGGTCAATATCGGTAAAATCACCTATTTAACGTTTTGATGGTAGCAAGGGTGTCCCTCCTTCTCAACCGAGAGTAGCCTTCAAAATTAAGTATGTTGCGTGCAAGAGGATTTGGGTGAAGTTCCAGTTTACTGATATACCTTGTCGCATACTTAGAAAATTCGTCTTTTACAAGAGGGACACAGAGATCCTTGTGAATTCGTGAGTTTCTTACGTACCATGGAGCTGCAGTAATCGTACGAAGAATTTGATTTTGTCGCCTTTGAATTTTTTCGATGTTAGAAGTGGAGGCGGTCCCCATAATTGAATTCCATAGCACCATATAGGCTTTAGAATTGTGTTATATAACAAAAGTTTGCAATCCAGCTTCAATGTTGAAATTCTGCCCATAAGCCAATTTAGTTGCGCTGCTTTTAATTTCAACTGAGTAACTTTCGCATCGATGTGAGATTTCCACGTTAACCTACGGTCGAGGCAAATACCAAGGTACTTGACTTCATTGTGCTGCAGAATAGGTGAATTGTTAATTTGGACAGTCGAACATGTTTGCTTACGCATTGTGAATGTAACGTGAGTACACTTTTGTTTATTAACTTAAATTTTCCAAAGTTTTAACCACCAATATTGAAATATACTACTGCTAATTTCGCGAAGCTACTTCATGGTTTTCATTTACGCTGCAGAATGCTGTGTCATCTGCAAAAGTTGAAGTGTGAATACCAGATCTGGCTGGCATGCCAGAGGCGTAAATTAAATATAAAGTGGGTCCCAGAATGCTACCTTGGGGAACTCCTGCCTCGATTGGATGAGTTGGGCTTACAAAGTCGCCTTCTCTAATAACAAACTTCCGGCCACATAAGTAGCTTTCCAGAAGCTTGTGAGTGTTTGCAGGGAAGTTCAACTTTATTTTGTAAATTAATTCCTCGTGCCACACTTTATCAAAAGCTTGGGAAACATCAATGAATAGAGCTGAGCAATACTTTTTGTCCTCAAAAGTCTTTCTTATAACATTAACTAGTCTATGCGTTTGTTCTATGGTGTTATGTTTAGCCCGAAAACCAAATTGATGATCTGGGATGCATCCTACATCATTCAATATTGGAGTCAACTTCGCCATTGTGGCAACACTTAAACACTTTTGTCAGCAATTCTGGGGCTTGTAGGAAGATCGTCCCTAAATACAAAGGGCCTTATAGAATCATTAAAATTCTTCCTAATGACAGATATGTGTTGAGGGATGTGGACGGTTTTCAAGTCAGCCAAATTTCATACGAAGGAATTTGGGAAACCGCTAATATTAAACCATGGTTACCCAATTCATTTCAAGTTGAAGGTAAAATCGGGGCGATTTAGATTCAGGATGACCGAATTGTGGCAACACTTAAAAGAAAGAAGAAGAAAAAGAAATAAAAAGAAAATATGTAAACTGCTGGTACAGGGACCTAAGAATAGGAGATGAAGTTTCAGTTGTTTCTGTTGTTAAGTAGAAGTCAAAGCGACAACATTAAATAAGAAATAAAGAGATACGCAAAAAAAAAATGTTGCGTCTTTTATTGTTCAGGCGAAATGAACTTTTACACCATTAACAATTTTTCGAAAAATTTTGAAATTGTTGGCAGTAGACTTATTGGTCTATATGACTCTACTTTAGTGGGATCCTTCCCTGACTTGGGTATCACAGTAACCATAGACACCTTCCACTCAGCAGGATAGTATTTTAGGCGCAAAATAGCGTTAAAAATAAAAACGAAGAATTCTTCTAGCAACACGAGGTAACTGTACAAGTATTTTGCCAGTAATTTTATCAAAACCTGTAGCTTTTCCGGAGTTTACTTTATTTATAACGTTTTCGACATCTTGAAAACTAAGTCTCAAAGGCGGTCTAACAGCATATGGTCAGCTACATCATCCACTGTATCATTTGTAATAAAAACGTTTTTCAAATGATTAACATACACCATCACTTTTTCAGAATCGCTTCTTGCCCAGTCGCCAGTTGAAGTTCGCAAAGGTGGCTTACCTATTACGGGTCTTTGCAGACCTTTTGTCGCTTTCCATAGAGAATAGTCGATTTGCGGGCTACCATCAAGATTTTCTAGATAATTTTCAAGGGAAGCCATTCTTTGGATTTCAAGCAGATTTCTTAATTGAGTTATGCACTCCCGTAGCCTGCTTTTAAGCTGGGGAGACCTGCGAAGTTGCCACTCTCTTCTAACTCTTCTTTTTTCTGTTAGAAGTTGTTCAACGAATATGTTTTATTGCTCACATTTCTGGATCTTGTATGGCTAGTGGTAGCATGTTGTACGGTCAGTTAAAGCTTTTCAGAAAATTCGTTAATCGACACATCAATATTCTGAGACGTTCTCAAGGCGATATTTTCCGTACAATGAGTACTCAAATACTTTTTATATTTTAACCAGTTAACTCTAGTGACGGTCAACGCCAAGTCACAAAACGGGCAACCAATCTCCTGGGGGAACGAAACAGATATTATAGTGGGTGAATGATCTGATGACAAATGCATCCACTCTAAAGGAAAATTTTTTGCTACTCCAAAATCTATAATATCTGGGATCTTTCGTCGGTCTGACGGACAATAAGTGGGGTGTCCGCTTGAAACCACATCTAAACCCATTTTGGAAACTGTGTCAAAAAGCATACGGCCTTTCGAGATAATTAAACGTGATCCCCAAAAAGTGTGTTTAGCGTTATAGTCGCCAGCCGCTAAAATTCGAGGCCCAAGTGATTTGAAAAAGTGTGAATACTGATTTTCTGTTACTGAAAATCGTGGTGGTGAGTAAATCGAGGATATAACAATTTGTTCATGAAAATAATCAAAGCATATATTTGTAGCTTGGAGATATTCCTCACGTGTCTCGTTCATTAGATAGTGCTTAATTCTGGTCTTTATCAAAATTGCCGAACCACCGCAAGATCTTCCACGGGGATCTTTTGTGTCATATAGTGTGTAGCCATTAATTTTGAAATAACTGTTGCTTGTCAAATGAGTTTCAGCAATCATCATTATATCGATTTGCTTTTCCATAAGGAAGTGCTCAAATTCATTTTTGTGTTGGCGAATGCCGTTTTCGTTCCAGAAACATATTTTTAACTAATTCATTTTTTTAAAATTGCCTGTAAAATAGTGGATTGCATTTTTAGCATTTCCTGCATCATGGTTGTCATAGAAACGGTAAAAGTGTTTATGGACTGAGCAAGAGTCTGCGGAGTTGCCTCTAAATTACTAAAATTTGCATCGCACTTTTGAGGTTTGGGCTCCTGGTTCAAGATTTAGTCGGCTTTAACGACACTAGCATATGAAATTGTTTGGAGTTTTGCGTATTTGTATGGGTGGTTGAATCGCCTGCCTGGGGAAAATTGTTTTTGCCAATGACATTTGGCTGCTGGTGTGCTGGAGAAACCGATGACTTATTTGTCATTGACCACCTTAGGAGAGTATAGACAGGGCAACCTCTATAATTTGCAGTGTGGTTACCTCCACAGTTACTGCATTTCTTAACACTTGCATCGGCCTTTGGCTTATTGCACTGAGTTGTGCCGTCAAGTTCGCCACATATAACACAAACGGCGGGCAACTTACAGTAAGCCTTAGTGTGGCCAAATTCTTGGCAGTATAAGCACTGAACGGGTCCTGAACGGTAACCTTACGATGCAAAAGAAATTATATTGGTTATATATTATAACCAATAAACAGTTAAAATCCTTTTTAAAAATAAAACAACAAAATACACAGGTGAAAAAAAAAAATAACACAAAACTCTTAAAAACATGCATCTCAACAACAACAATATAAATATAAATACGACTGCCAACAACAAATGCAATAAACCATACAATTAACAAATACAAACAATTATACATACATACATGCTGATACCCAATAAACCAGACAGATCAACATACAGAAAAAAATAAAATTAAATTAAATAAAAAAAATAAAAAACACCCACAACAACAATAATAATAAAATAATAATAATAAAAATAATATTAATCAATTTTTTTAATCTAAATAATATAAATAAATGGCCAGATCAGGGCTTTTATGGCCCTTATACAGGCATTGTTCCCTATTCGTGCAACATACCTTTAAAAAAAAAAAAATAAAAAAAAAAACAAATAGTTATTTTGCAATGTTGGTGATATGGGGTTAACTGTTGTTGACTGTATAGTATCGAAGGTATATACACTGGATACTATACAGTCGAATGAACAATTAAGTTAACTTCGGCCTCACCAGCACAGCAGAATTAGCATTTGTACATGATCTTTCTATCGCAATGGCGGGAAACTTTACAATAGACTTTTGCAACATACGTGGGCTGAGAACGAACTTCTTCTCCGTCTATGCTCACACGTGTCTCCATCGGCCGGATATTTTCGCCCTATGTGAAACCCAGGTATCTGAGAATGCTGATCCACAGGATTTTCATATACCTGGGTATCAATTCCTATCCCTCTTTAACTTCCATCGGGGCCTTGTAATTTACATTCGCAATGAAGTTGTGTTCCAATGCCAGCAACCATTAAGCATGCATGATGCAGAGTTTTCCTGTCTTTGGGTAAAATTCAAAATCAGGTACTACTTCTTGCACTTCGGGTTTCTTTACAGAAGTCCAAACGCGGGAAGAGATACCACCTTTTCTGGTTTCGATGCCCTTTCCGACTCTATATCGAAGATCCTGGAAGATTGTCCGAGCAGTGAAATCGTTGTTGCTGGTGACTTCAATGTTCACAACTTATCCTGGCTCCGTCATTCGAGTCATACAACTCCAGAAGGCCAATATGTTGAGTTATTCGCTGCGCACAACCACCTAGCGCAATTAGTGGATGAGCCAACTCATATTCCATGTGTTGAAGGACACCATTCAAACACACTTGACCTATTCATGACTTCACACCCTGAAAAGTATGAAGTCAGAGTTTGTGCACCTCTCGACAATTCGGATCATTGCACCATTTCTGCCTCCTTTTCTGTCTCTAAACTTCGCAACGTTTCAAAATCAGCTACGAAACGTTCAATATTTATTTACGAAAAGGCGCGTTGGGCTGAGCTCAACCAATTTTATGAGCATTTTAATTGGAAACTTTGTTTTCTAGATAACGACATAAATGCTTCAGCAAAAATGGTAGAGAATATGATATTGCTAGGGATGAAAACATTCATCCCCTCCAAGCAGATTTTAATTAAACCAAAAGCAAAATCTTGGTTTAATCAGACGTGCAAAAACGCAGTCAGATCCAGAGAGGAAGCATTCAGTAACTGGCGTTTAAACAAAACACCAGACACTGATTTGCTACGCAATAAGGCAAGATCTTCGTGTGCCAAGGTACTTAGGCGTGAAAAGTCTCTTCACGAACAGCGCCTTCGTGCCAAGGTCCTTGCAGCTCCTCGGGGCAGTAAGACCTTTTGGTCTTTCGTTAAGAGAGTAAAGAACAGTGCTAGTTCATCAATTCCAACTCTTTTAAAGAATGACCAAGCATTCACAGACCCGGTTGACAAAGCTAACCTGTTGGCTGAAATCTTTGCAAGCAATTCCTGCTTGCCGGAAAGCAGTCAGCCACTTCCCGAGCACGAAAGAGTATCTGTAACTATGCCGAAGATATTCTTCCGGGCGCGAGCAGTTAAAAGGGTTTTGGAAGACCTCGATATAAACAAAACTCCTGGACCGGATGGCATTCCAGCACTGGTCTTGAAGCAGTGTTCTTCTACGCTTGCGCGTTCATTAGCACGCCTTTTCAGCATACTTAACCATACTAGTGAGTTTCCATCGTGCTGGAAGGTTGCTAATGTAACACCAATACCCAAAAAGGGTATGGCAAATAACCCCGAAAATTACCGCCCAATTGCAATTTGCTCTACACTCTCCAAAGTAATGGAAAACATGGTTAACCATCACCTTATGAGGTATCTGGAGTCGCATAAACTACTTTGTGATCGTCAATATGGATTTCGTAAGGGTCGTTCAACTGGCGATCTTATGGCATATCTCTCAGAGAAATGGTGCCACTCAATCCATCATTTCGGTGAAAGTAGGGTGGTGGCTCTTGATATTTCAAAAGCGTTTGACAGAGTGTGGCATGGTGCACTATTGGCAAAACTTACTGCTTTTGGTGTCGGTGATGACTTCTCTCGGTTTATATCGAGCTTTCTCAGAGACCGCTCTATACGAGTTGTTCTAAATGGGGTCTCATCAAACGAGTTCAAGATTAATTCAGGGGTACCGCAAGGCTCCGTTCTTTCTCCTACCCTATTTCTTATTTTCCTCAACGACCTTCTCTACCAAACTTCCAACCCATCCACTCTTTCGCGGATGACAGCAGCATTTGTCACTCGTACTCTTTTAGTTATAGGCCCAGCCTATCAGAGATCGCTGCCAAGAGACTAAATATGAATGATTCACTGAATAGTGATCTTCTATTGGTCTCTGAATGGGGTCGTAAAAACAGGGTCGCCTTTAATGCTCGTAAGACCCAGTGTTGCTTATTGACGCACAAACAAACGACCGCAAATGCTGCTTCATCTGTACTCATGGATGGTATAAATATTGAAGAATCGGATGCTCTTGATGTTCTTGGAATGAAGATACAGTGTGACGTTCGCTGGAATGAACACATTTTTCATATCTCTAAAGAAGCATTCAAGTGCCTCGGTTTTTTGAAACGGTGTAAGATGTACTTCACTCCATCCGACCTCCTTACTATTTATACCACCTACATCCGACCGAAAACGGAATACAACTCTCATGTTTGGGCCGGTGCCTCAAAGTCTGTTTTGGGGTTACTCGACCGTGTGCAGGAGAGGGCAAAGAAGCTCATCGGTGACAGTAGGGTATCCAACTCTATTGACTCACTGGAGCATCGACGCAGTGTGGGATGCGTTACTCTGTTCTATCGATACTACAATGGATTTTGCTCTGACGAGATTAGGGATCTTGTTCCCGAAACGCGCACATTTTTACGTAGCACGCGTTCATCGTCTAGATCTCACCCATTTGTGGTCGATTGCCCGGGGAATCGTACTACGCATTACAGAGAGAATTCGTTTTTCAGCCGCACGCTTCGTCTGTGGAACAAGTTGCCAGCAGAAGTGTTTCCTGTCTGTTATAACGTTGGAAGATTCAAGTCAAATGTTCACAAACACTACTCCCGCTTTCCCCCTCCTCACAACCTATTTTCCTAGTTCTGATACAATGCACTGTATATGTAGGGGTCATCCCCTGAGTACTGGTCCAATATAAAAAAAAAAAATATTGGATGAATTTCATTCTTTTTTAGCACAACATCCCTTGGTTCTAGTTCAACCCTAAATATAGGTTGGGTGATCTGATGTTTACTACGGATTTTATTTTAAAACCTTTGTCTTCCAATCCGGTTTTCACATCATCAATATTTTCGCAAGGGTCAAAACCTTTAATAACGACTTGAAGACCTTTAGCACTTTTGAGCTGGTAAGTGTAAAATGATCTTTTCTCTTTTTCTAAAACATCAATTTTCGGTAATCGTTTTCATGGTTTACCTGTATTTTAGTTTCACTGATGCTGCTGTGCTTAACTGAAGAGACGTTGAAAGTATCTTTGCCGATTGCCGTAATAAGTTTTCTTACCAGTTCACTAGAAGTCGGCTCTCTCAAATACATTGGTGGAGGCTTATATGTTTTTTTGGATGTTGTTGGCTCATCTGTCTGAAGGACAGCAAACCTGTTACTACCCGTAGTCGCATTGGGATTATCGGCTTTAGACATTTTTGATTTTAATATTTGCGCGGATTTAAGGCTTTGCTGACGTTTAACCACTGTTATATACCTATCCATTTCTACTTGCGTTTTCGGTTTATCAACAATAGCTAAACTGGAAGATGGTTTGTCTTCTGTTGTAACAACAATGTTTGGCGAACATGAACGCGTTCGTTTTTTATCTCTTAGAGACAGAAGGTTATCCAATGATTTTTTTAGTGTTTCTTCCTGAGAAATCTAGAGGTTTTTTCTAGTGGAGCTAAGCTTTCTCTCAGAATTGCATCTACTAGGTACACTCATGCAATTTTTGTTTTTTTTATTTATATATTTTTTTTTTACTTTAAAAGTATATAAAAATAATTGTCACAAAGTTTTTCTTTTGTATAAATTCACTCTTCCACTTATTGCGGTTTTCTACTTATACCGTTTCTTTTTTTTCTAACACTCCGATTAAAAACAAATACGTCCGTTCATTATCAAAGCTAGACTCTAACTCTAAAAAAAATGAGTGAATGCTTTACCATTATTTAAAAGAGTGGGAATTAATGAAGTAGCACTGCTCTTTACTCTTTTAAAGATCTTACTGCGGCAGGGAACTTGAAGAAACTTTTCATGCCTAAGTACCCTGACACACGAAGATCTTGCCTTTCTGCGTAGCAAATCAGTGTCTGGGTTTTTGTTTAAACGCCAATTACTGAATGCTTCTTCTCTGGTTCTGACTGCGTTTTTGCACGTCTCCAAACCCAATTGAATCGCTTCGGAGGGCTATAGCATTTAAATCTATATGTCTATATCTTGCTCTTATTACAGATAAGCAGAGATTGTTTGCAGCAATGAATAGTACAGCTGGAAGTACAAATCATGAAACTAAACTACACACAAACATATTAGGACTATTATTTTTTAAATCCTTGTCATATATCGGACAGCAGAAAAAACACAGAAACACAATGAAAGATGTGCTAGAATATCTGCCAAAATCGCTGAATTGATGTTGGATAAATATATAAAGAAAAAGCCTTTTTTGAAACATTTCGAAACTGGTTTACATTTTATTAAATAAAACATCAGGTTTTGCATTTTTTTTATTACTAATTATAATTAATTCATTTTGTTTGTATTATCATCTTTATGTTATAACGTATTTCTAACTGAAAATTTAATGTTTTATATGCTTTAATGCGTATTTTTTATTATTTATTATATGCAAACTAATATTATAAAGTGTCCATTGAAACTTAAATTATTTATTTTGTGTGTTATTTCTTTTCAGTCCTTAACATTAACTTGTTTGGCTGCATACTAAGTTTAAGATTTTTAAATTAATTTAATAGGGGCGAACAAGCAGAGAAGGTAAATTCATTTTTTGATGACTATTTATTATTTGCTGATGTTAAACACAGTAACATTTTTTCCTTTTTTTTTAATATAAAATAAAAATTTTGGAGTTACATCGCTGTAATTGAATAAAAATAAAAAGGAAGGTTATAGTTAATTTTAAATTAACTTTTGTCTTTGTATTTATAGTTTTATAAATTAGAGTTTGTTAAACAAGAATAATAAAAATGTCATAAAAGGAAATCGGTGGTTCGTATCATGTTTTCCCATTTGTTTTATTTTATGATTTCCTACATACATTCAAACATAAACGCACACACACGGTTTTACAGTATTAAAGACAACGTAACTCCGGTGAAATGATTACAAGTAAGATTATTAGCTTGCAGCTTTACAAACAAAACAGATAATGGAAGAAAAAGATATAAATGAAAATGTAGAATTCTTAATATAGAAAAAATATTACAAATTGTTATAAATTTACTACAACTCTACTGCCATTATATAAGTATGTATAATAATTGGACCATCTTCATTTTATATCAGTCGAAGAAATGGACAAACGTTGATGAAGATGGCTTAAAAGTCACTATCGTAGTTGACGTCTTGGGCTTGAGTCGATTCATCTGAGCGTTCTGATATTGGTTCTAAGTCTGCATCTAGTCCGGTATCATTAATTGAGGTTGGACAGCAGGGATGTGACATGGAATCGAAGGCATCTTTTATTTGATTATTGGCACCTTTGGGATCTAAATCGGTTGCCCAACTGAAGTGCATTAGCGCTGAGTCAACATTACCTAGAGTTTTATGAATTTTTCCTATTAAATAGAATACAACAGACTCTTTAGGAACGATTTCTTTGAGTTCTTCAAGCTCTTTCAAAGCCTCCTGATGTTTTCCTAAAGAAAAGTATATTGAACCACGATGAAAACGTGCCAATGGATTTTTAGGGTCTAGTGTTGCGGCGGTGTTAAGTGTCTGTAGGGCCTGTTCCTTCTTTTGCATAAAGTATTGCATTGCACCAATATGAACCAGAATGACCGAATTCTGAGGGTTGATTTTTAAGGCTTTAATGTAGTGCAGTTCCGCCAATTCGTATTTTTCCTGTTTTGAATAGATGGTGCCGATTCCAAACCAAGCGTTGTAGTGTCGTGGATCCCGGACAACAGCCGAACGGAAATAGTCCATAGCACGATCCAGCTCTTCAGTGAGAACAAGTTCATGGCCTAATAACGTGTAACTATATACAAATTCTGGATCTACCTGTACAGCCCGTTTAAAGAACTTAATAGCAGTTTCCTGTTCTTTATGTAGTGAAAAACAATTACCCGCTACACACCATGTAATGGGCGAAGTTTTATCTTGATTTATAAGGTCTTGAGCTAAGGCTGACAGAGTCACCTCCTTTTGCAAATGCCACAGAGACGAAGAATAAATTTCCATATAATCTAGACGATGCGGTTCTTGTTCATGTATGCGTTTAAATATTGCAACGGCGTTTTCGTATTCCCGCAGTTCATAGTGGCACATGCCGATTAATGATTGTACCCAACTGGAAGAAAAATGATGTTTTGGTATATTAGCCTCTAAATGTTTTATGGCGCCTTTACATTGAAAATGTGCTAGCTGCTTGAATCCCTCGCCTAAGTCTCGCAGCAGTACCATTAACCCATCAGCGGATTGTTTTTTTAGAGAAAGTAAATGATGGGTCATAGTTTGAGCACTATTCAAACTATTATTTAAGTGTACTTTAGCGTCTTCATTTGGGCGATTAATGCAAGTCTGTGCCGAAGTGATTGTTTCAATTTTTTCCTTTTCTTTTCGTATGTTTTTTTCAATTGTTTTCTCTGTATTTGCTTGATTGGCATTTGATTTGTCTTCAATAAGTTCATTATTTAGACAGATTTTACCTATACGAGTTTTAGTTTTCCGAGGAGGCGACCGAGGCTGAACGAACTTATTTGAAATATTAGGCGACTTGTTGTTTTCTTTCACGGAATAAGCGCTATGGCTGAAGAGACGGGAACTTCGTCTCACAGCATTAGGAATATTAGGAACTATAAAATTAAAAAGGTTTTTTTTTATTATAAAAACAATTTTTACGCTTTAAGAAATCTTTTTTAGTCACTTACCGTTTGAAACATTTCCACCATTGTTTGGTGTACGTGGAGTTATATTACCAGTTTGAGTAAAGACAGCAGGTTTATTGCCACCAGCAGAGTTTGTTGTAGTTTCTTTCCGATTAAGTAATGAGCTTACATGCCCTTTCATCTTTTTTCCTATTATTTTTTGTTCTTGATTGACTTCGGCCAAAGTTTGGGGTAAAGGCGAATTTGTTATATTAAGATTTTCTTGTATATGCCCAGCACATAGGCTGCTCAAATATGAAGAATCGCTTCCATACGGACTGTTTATAGGCATAACACCAAAACTAGGTGTTGATGGCGAAATTGCGGAGAGATACTTGAATTGTTTGCGAAATGGTGTACCTGCACCACAATCAAACTGTTGCGGTCCTTGTGCCGTAATGCTGTTTTGTTCGGAGTTGGTAGAATAACCTATTGGAGTGTCATCTAACATCATCATGCTGGAGTTTTGCCCTTGACCAACACCTCCGGTACCGATATTTGTACCTCTTAGCATCGATATGGAACTATTTAAATTATTGTTGTTATTTGGTGTGGTTAATGCATGCAGGGCGCCCAAGCCATTGTTATTGGAAGGCGGTAGTATTTGCTGTTCTATTGGAGTTGAGAGTATATAATTTGAACTATTGTTCAGCTGATTAATAAAACCACCATCTGATGAAACGTTGGCATTTGTCGTACCAAAATTTGTATAATTTATACTACAGTTTTCGTTAAAACTTCCATTGGCTGAGGGAAGATTTCCTCCAATTACTCCGCTACTATTACCGAAAAGTATCATTGAATTTGTATTCACATTACCTTGACACGTATTGAAAATATCAGTATTTGGAATTTGAAAAATACTATTTGAGTCAGGGTATTCGCCCAATTGACAGAGATCAGCAAATGCTTGCCACATAAAGGGATTCAGTTTTAATGCTTTGCGCAGGGCCATTGTAGCAATTTTATTGCGCTCTGTCTTAACGCATATTTGTGCTATTAGCTGTAAAACAAAACATGCAATTTCACCAAAGTCTTTCACAATTTCATCGAAACAATTTTTTAAATCTCCGAATCCATTTATGGTAAGGGCGCATTCAGCTTCAGAATATTTCTTTAATTGGTAGGCACATTTTGCCTGGAGAAAACGACACTGTGGTGAACGGCGCGATTTTTCTCGCAACAACCAATATGTTTGATGTAAAAGATTTGAACGGTAATAGCTGGTGGCTAATATAAAGATGGTTTCATCGGTCTCAACTAAAATAAGATGAAAAAAAATGTGCCATAAATAAATAATTCGTACCAAAATTATATCCTTTACAGGTAAAAAAAAACTTTAATGACAGTAATTAAATTCTGTTTCATAAGAAAAACCAAAACAAAACAACAGACTGAAACAAATACACGATGACTTATAGTAAAACATAGCAAGTGCACTAAAACATTGGCACTAACATATTGGTGTACATGAGAATACATACTTTTTGCCAATTAGCTAAGACAAAAACCACGAAAAACGTTACTTCAGTGCTTGAAGTTCTACTTCAGTTTGTTCCACTTGTGTTTGGTTCTGTTTGTTCGAAACGAGTACAAGACAGTATTCGGTGGAATAATCGAAAGCCATGTGTCTCGTCACTGCAAAATTATTCTCTTTCTTGACGACATTGATATATTGTTTAGTGGCGAAACCCTATTTCTCGATAACACCTTATGAAGGGTGGAATAATGAAAAGGTATGTGTCTCGTATTTAAAAATTTTTGGATTCAAAGCGGATATGTTAGATAAAAAATCGGGTCAATCTAAATTGGAGCCAAAAGGCATAATTTGTACATTTGTTGGATATCAAACTAATACGAATGATTTGTAAGCTTCATTAGTCCATCTCACTGCAAAACTGTTCTCTTTGCTGACGACTTTAATAGATTGGTTAACAGCGAAACCCAACTTCTCGACTGTCATGAGGCTACAATTAATTATACTCTATCCTTAGTATCGACCTGGGCTAAAATCAACAAACTGCACTTTAACCCTTCTAAAACAAGAGCTATTGATTTTGGGCCAGGAAACCATGTTGATATAAATATTATTTTTGGTCAAGTACAAGTACCTTTCGTTGATACTCTGAACTGCTTAGGTTTAATATTCGATAATAGATTATCGTTTGAATGTCATACTACACATTACATTGTTGCACAGATCAATAGTAAAGTAAGGTCTCTATATTGTTTTAATTGCTATTTACCCAAGAAAATAAAATTACATATTGCACACTCCCTTCTTATGACTCAAGTTATATATTGCATTGAAACCTAAAGCGAATATTTATCAGCTTCGTAGCCAAGTGAGTCTTATAATTAATCGAAACGTAAGGTACATTTTTAACTTAAGGATTGTTGGTCGCGTCTCGGACTATGTTAAGGAATTCCTTGGATGTTCAGTTTAGAACTTTCTAAATGTTAGAATTTTATGTTATGTATATCTATTATTAAAATTCAACTCAAACGCAAACCTGGAACCTGCGTTCCGTTTCTCGAAATCAACTCGCAGTCCACAACTGATTTTGACTAAAATTAACATTTCTATTTGTAAAAAGTCGTTCATTTTAAGATCTTGTAGACTTTATAATAATCTCCCAATTATCCTAAGGAACTTTGAATATCCTACGGTGCGATTTAGGCGTTTGCTATTTTTAATGTTGGATTTGTTACTTTTTGAGGGCAACGAGAAAGCTTATCAAATATTGTATTTAATTGTGTGTTTGAATGCATTCCATGAAGTCTACAAAGAGTGTTTGCTTGGATTTGTTACTTTTTGAAGGCAATGAGAAAGCTTACATTACACTTTCACTGCACCATTATCACAGTTTCACATGTATCCTTATTTATTATTATTTTCTTTGTATTTGTATTTCTTAAATTCACTTAATTGGAAATTTTGGAATTTGATCATGTAATTTATAAACCCACAACATATTTCTAAGGACCCATTTTTTTTGTATGTAAGCAGGATATTTTTAGATATAAACAATCACTTATTATTTCTTATTATCGACCCTCTTTTTCTTTTTAATATTATATATTTTTTATTGCCAGATAAAAAAATTTAAAAAACCAAGACAGACCTTAAGCTCAAAAAATATATAATAAACAATCACTCTTTTTAGAGCCAAAACACAAGTAGGCTTTATTTCTTTAAAAAACACAGGCATTAAATCTGCCTTAAATAGCTTTCTGCCAGTGCCATCAAGCAATATATAAACTAATATAGGCAGGTCCTTTTACACATACTACATAAAAACATAGCATACTATGTATTTCTTATTGCTTTCCTATACTCATGTTGATAACATTTTACATCCTTGTTCCTCAAAAACGTGTAATTTATCTTTGGAAATTGAAAGAGAACGTGGAAATCGTAGATCGTGATCAAGCAAACTAAAAACTGGTAATGGAAATAATAAAAATGAACCCAGAAGAAATATTGAAGTACATCGTACGTCTTACGCTATTTACAACATAAGGATTTCTCTATTAATTATGTGAAAGATACATATTCTGATGCAGATTTGGGATCATATGTAAACGATCGGGCATGTTCTATTTTTTTCTGGTGAGCCGATTTCGTTGGATTAAAAAGCCGAGTACAACATACCTATTAGTCAGTCAGTTAAAGAAATTTATTTTTGCCGAAGTCTTCCAAATGAAATGGAGTTCAGAAAAATGATGAAGAAACCAACGAAAAACCATATGACTATGAGGAAAAGTAAACATATTGACATACCCTATCATTATATTAAAGAGGAGTACAATGCAAATGATATTGATTTGGGATATATTCCTACCGAAGACAATGTAACGAATATTCTAACCAAATGTATAACAAATCAGAATCTTGTTAAATTTTGTAATTTGTTAAATCTGAAATATTAAATAGTTCGGCGTATTTTTTTTTTATTTAGTGTAGAATTTATATTGAGGGAGTGATTGCTAGAAGTGCTTTACCACTTCTTTATATTTAACTTGTCGTTAAATATAAATTCTACACCGAATTAGGTGTTAGCTTTATTATACTTTTATGTTTTACTGTCAGTTTAATCCTCGGTTTTACGTATAGTGAAACATGGTGAAGGGTCAATAATGGTGTAGGGATGTTCTTCCTGAAACGGAGCAATATTTGATTTTTTTTTTTTTTTATATAATGTTTACTAATAAGAGTTTTGTAAATGTTTTTGTTTCGTTTTAAGTTTTTAGATATTTCTATAACAAATAATTTGAATTGAATAACTAATATAAAAAATTATAATATTGAAGCCCGAAGATATCCCCCCTTTTTAAACAATAAAGATTTGTAGTAAATTGTCATAAAAAGCACACTTAATATAACAAACATTTATACATTTTGTTAAATTTTAATGCTCTTCTAATTAGTTGTCAAGAGCAGGCCAATGCAAAGCTAGATATTGATAACATCAATAAGGAAATTCCGTCGATCCGGAAGTTAACAACGAAGGCGTGAATGCTCCTATTAATTGACTTCTACCTAGTGTCAAATTTCTAGTAAATAAAAAATGCTATGTAAATAATTTGTTAAACTAAGATGTATTGTGTTCGAGCCAATCAAAATAAATATAGATGAAAGCGACTTGAAATCTGAAACTTTAAAAATGGTAACTAAATTTTGCTATATTAAAATTATTGTATTTTAAACAATCACGATTGAATATGAAACTTACTCGTTGGCTAAGAAAGACAGACTCTAAGGAATATTTAAAGAAAAATAAAAATTCATTCCGTATAGAATCATAAAAAAATTAATTTGTATTTTCATTTGGCTATAGAAACAAAAAAATAATAACTAACACTTTAATAGAAAGTTAATACTAATATTATAAATGAGTAACTCTTTCTACCTGTTAGCTATTCACGCCTCAAGCGCTGAATCCATATCCTGAAGTTGGAGACTCATTATAGGATAGTTTTAGTTCGATATTTGAGCCACGAATGGGTAAAAAGGAGCAAAATTACCGTCGAAACAATTTTTTTTTTCAAATATTTCCGCAATTTAAGAACAGATCTTTTCTTTTGAAAGGGTTTACCGGTAATAAAAAGTTTTTGGACATCGGACAGACAAACTGTCTGCCTGAAAAATAAATTTTTGTGATACTCCGACACTTAAGAATCGCTTTCCAATATTCTATCTTTGGTTAATTCAAAGATTAATTTTTGAGTACAGTACCAATTTAAATGAAATTCAGTTATCAGATATTTTGAGGTCTGAGCATCAACACAGGATAGTTTTTATTCGAAAATTTCTCAAATGAGAGTAAAGTGGTGCAAAATTACAGTTTAAAGAACTGTTACTAAAAATACTCGCCATTTACTAACTGATGTTCTCTTTTGAAAGAGTTTGCCAATAGGCTGAAAATTTATACAAATTTGGACACCGGACAGATGAAATGTCCGACCATTCAGGCATTTATGAACCAATTTTAATATTCTTTCTTTCTTTAAAGGAGTTTGGGAAAGAGTATTTTGATATCAGACAGACAAAATATCCATTTGAATAAAATGTATGTATGTAACTTCGCAATATATGAATCGATTTTCAAAACTTCTCGGTTTTTTTTAAAGGACATGTTAGAGACCTCAAAATAAAAAAATTAAATCTGATTAACTTAAGCATTTATAAACAAATTTTCAATATTCTTCCTTCCTCTACTAGAGTTTGTCAACGGCCTGAAAAAGTTTTTGGACATCGGACAGACGAAACCGAAAATTAATTGTTTGAAATACTTTTCTTTCTTATTTTAAGTTTGTCAACGACCTGAAAGTAAAAAATTACCATAAAAAACCCTCCGCTATAATGAAGAGATTTTCAATAATTTGTATTCTTTAGAAAGAGTTTATCAAAGAAATAAAGCAAAACTGGACATCGCACAAATAAAAATGTCTGTCCAAAAAATTAATTTATGAATAGGTAACTGATTTTCAAAACTTTTATTGTTTGAAAAGTACTGTTTGCACTTTGATCCCATTACATATGTTTTAAGAAATTCCCGTGCGAAAAAACACCTTACGATTTTCTTTTGAATTGGTGTATGAACCAGCTGAAAATACAAAATGAATTAGACTTAGGATGAAATAACTTGAAAATTATTTTGCGCTATTGGAAATCGGACAAACATTTTGTTCGTTCAAACTATGCAGTCATTTCTGTATGCGATTATTTAATTTCTTTGCTCAGGTATAATCTAACAATTCTCCGTAATATTATTAAGTATAGCAAGTGGGCGAATGCTGCAACAATGTAAATTATTGGTTTGGGAAGAATGTACGATGGCCTACAAAAGAACCGTTGAAGCTTTAGATCGGACTATAAAAGATATTAAGAGCAATTAGACTATTATGGGAGCACCTCTATTAAGCTGTAACACCACACGGCTGCAGATTATACTTTTGGGAAGCATTATTGAGGGAAAAATTATAGGAGAGCAGCGGAATAATTCAATCCGATTTACAATTCCAGTCAAAAAGGATAGTTTCTACAAAACCCTTACGTTTTTGAAATAAATTGCAATACGAGTACCAAACAAAAAACGATGTGTGCACAGATTTATTGAATTTATATAGTACTGATTTAACAATAAAATGTTTTTCTTTAATTTTGGTTTCGTTTTGAAACAGTCTACTGAAAACAGACGTTTTCAGCAAAGTCGAGGGTAAATGCTAGTTTATATACAAAATTACATTCTAATCAAAAATTTTTGTTTTACTGAAGATAAAACTGCTAAGTAGAACTAACCTAAAATTTTATGAACTAAAGGGTATTTTTATTGCTTGGAAGGACTAATTGTATTTTTAAACCTTAAATGAAAGCAACATGGGTTTTCAAAAGTCTTACCTTCAGAACATAAACGCTCTGCAAGAAATACTGCGTCCTTGTGATCGTAGTGGTTGAGACAATGCCATATGGCAGCCTACAAAATAAATTATTAGTCGTCTTGTCATTAATCAATTTAAATATGTTGTTGTCACCTGAACAGGTTCTTGTAGTATCATGGTTTAATGTTTCCTCTTCCAAGCCTGCAGAGTTTTTATTTTATGCCAGCCTTAGTCACGCTCTCTTAAAAGTTTTTATATTTTTAAGCGTATTTTTTGTTTTTTTAATATAAATTCTTGTTTTATAGACTTTACACAAATTCACTATCACCAGACTCTAATCGTAATCTTTTATTAAATTGCTTGTTCTGATGACCACCACCACCGCCACCAACAATAAGCAAAATTTACAAACAAACTTTATTGCTGCTTGCTACACAATTTTTCGTGATACCTTAGTGAGCACTAAGGCCACTCTATGAAAAAATTTCACTTTCAATCAATCGAATTTTTCGACCAAACTCCTTAAATTTTTGCACAAAATTCTATTTTTCAATAGCTACTAACGATTGTTTTATACATTTTTATTGTTTTCTTGCATGAATGTTGACATTAAATAATAGAACTGTTTTAAAATTTGGATTAAATAGAAAAAATCTCCAATAGCTGAGAAAAAGTAAAATATTTTTTCGTTTAGGGCACACAGTTGTAAATCATTGTATAATTTACAGTTGGAAAAAATTTAGCGTTGAGAGTTTTTTTACCTTTGGACGCAAGGCGAATTCATAATAGGTGAACTTGAGAGCGCAGCTGATAATTTCTTTTGTGTTTCTATCTTTGTAGGATGTCAATGGAGCAATTTAAAGAAACCTGAAAAAAACAAAAAACATTTTTTTAATAATGTTTTGTAGCTTTTTTGTAGGTATGATCTAAAATCTTTGAACAAGTCTAGTTTACGTTCTGAGCTCCAAATTGAAAAACATTATATAAGGGCTAGAAAATTTAAAAATAAGAAGAAAATGTCAACTGAAGAAATTGGCGGAAATGCTTAGTTTCCGAGTTATGGACGTCTGAAATTTTGATACACGTGTATATAAAAATTGCAATATTTCTTTACATTTCTTAACTTATTTATGCAAAATTGGTATCATATGAAAGCTTTTGAATAGATACATTATATTATGCACGAATCTTCTAATTTATTAAGTGTAAATACAGTTCTTACAAAATTTTTAATTAAAGTGCTAGAGGTTAATATATAAATATTATACTTTGTTAGAAAAACGAAAGTGTGATCGAAATTTCAGTAAATAACACTGGATTAATTAAATAAATTGTTTTAGCGTAGCCGGCCTTCGGCCGACGGAAGGATTTTCTCCTCTATGGTATAACAAACACCGGCTTCGCTCACCAAAGTTTCCCTGCATAGCTGGCCTTCGGCCAGGCGGTAGGATTTTCTCTTATTTAAGAGCTTTCAAATGAACTAAAATTAGTCTAAATATCTTGAGAAATGCATTGAAAAATCGCAGTTCAATGTTAGTATATATATACAAAATTTTCAGAGGTTTATAACTCGGAAACTATGCGTTTCCGCCAATTTTTTACTTAATATTTTCTTATATATATATATGTTAGTATATATATACAAAATTTTCAGAGGTTTATAACTCGGAAACTATGCGTTTCCGCCAATTTTTTACTTAATATTTTCTTATTTTTCAATTTCCTACCGCTATATAATTTTTTACAATTTGGAGCTCTGTGCGTAGACTGGATATAAGGCAAAATCTTTTTTAATCCAGCTGGTCATTTCCATCTTTTCAAGCTCAGATCATACAACCTTTAATATTCACGAAATACAAGTAAATAAAACAAGATCAATTTTTTTAAATTTGTTTTTATTTATTTATATGTTTTACCTGACATTTGAAAAAGATTTTTTTGAAAAGTTGTATTTATTTCTCTTGCATTTACCCGTTATGAATTCGCCTCGCTTGGAAAAAATATTATCAAATATTAGGAAAATCTGGCTACTTCTTCTTAATTTTCCTTTTCATAAATTACTTTATCGACTTTGTTGTGATCTTGTTTTTATTTGAGAATGATAATAAAAAGAGGATTGTTCATTAATTTTTTTATGTTGTGCTAAAGAAAGTTTCTCTTGCTTTTTGCTAAAAAAATGATTGGTTCATAAAAATTGGCGAAAATTCAAAATAAAATGTTGATAAAATTGTTTGTTTTCGGATTAATACTATTTGTGCTTATTTATTGGTGAGTATATGATAAAAACTTTAGATGAATAATGGGTGCAGTTCTTTTATTCAATTCTTTTACTGCGGTTTGTCAATAATGAATAAGAAGGAACCGTCTCCTAACGAATGCTAGTGTAATAAAATTTAATACTTTCTTCTAGGGTGCTGCCCAAAGCAATAGGTTGGTTTTTGGTTAAGAAGTTCAAAGTCAAAGTACGCATTGGACGTATAAGTTTACCTTACTTGGCGTTGAAAAATGTTAACGTCAGCAAGAGTGGTATTTCAGTGGTAAGATAACAAGTATATAATTAGATTATGATTTTGATAAATAAATAAAAAAAGTAGGCTATTTTAGTTATTGAGTTAATCAATCCTCGAATACCATTGTCAATTGGTTGTTCGACTTTGAAAATGTCACTTTTGCAATGCAGCCTAAAATGCACTAGATGGTGAATCGAGCTAATATGATAATTAATTAAAAAAATAACATCGCATGAAATAAAATTATTATTAAGTTTTCCTGCGCCGTTAATAAATTTAATATTTTTCTATAAGAATTTTTCTATTCTTTCACTAACTAATTTTTAAACAAAATTTTATTTTTGCAAATGTTCAGTTTATTATGTATGTAAATATAAAACAGCTGATTATTCAATTCTCGTCCGAACTTACAAAAATAAAGGTGTGTTCCACATGAATAACAAAACACTCCGAACTAGTCCAAAAGCGTTCCACGTAACAATTTTTCTGCAATTTTGAGAGCAAATGAGGGAGTAAATTTTTTCATTTCCTGTACAAATTAGCCCGAAATTTTTCTTTGGGTAATTTCGGACTACAATTGAATAATCAGCTGTTTTATGTTTACATATATATGAAACTGAAAATGTAATCAAAAAATTTGCAAATCGGAAAAAAATTTTTGCTTTAAAATTAGTTAAAAGCAAAATAGAAGTTTGCCCAAACTAGAAATAACTTTGAGAAATTGTAAACAGAAAATGCAATTGTTATTTGGCTTTTGATTTTATAAATACTCGTATGTACAATAAAAACCTTTTGAAATTTTTACATTGCTGTTAATTTTACAGCTGTTGCCAATAATGCAAATCTTTCGTTTATATGATGATACGCGTTTTAGGCGTCTAAAATCGCTAAAATATACTTTAATCTAAAAAGTAAAAAGCAGTTGCATTGCGAGATGTACAATTGTGATTTTTTCCGTTTTGGGTAAAATTTGCAAGTTTAGAGAGTAATTTGTATTTTACTCTCATTAGTCCGAACTAGTCCGAGATCTCGTGGAACACATCTTAAAAAGTTCGAGCTAATTTGTATTTAAATACGCAGTCAAAAGCTGAGCCTAAAATGTCAGACTATTTCGTGACGTCATTTGACCAACCTGCGCAGAACTTTTAATTTTTGTTTTCGGGTTGGCGTAATCTCTTATTCTAACATTCTTGATAAAACCTTAATAGACTATATAGTATTCGTATGTATATTTAAGATTCTACTATACTCGAATTATTGAACTTTCTGATTTCTGGGTAGAAAAAACTTTCGATTAAAGCATTTGTATTTAACTGTATAAATCCTGTAAGTATGTACAGAATTTTTTACTTTAATAAAATTTACTATTTTAGCAAATCGAAGAAATTTGCTTGCGCAGCAGCTTCTTCAATACTGACGTAACAAAGCTCCTATCGATTTACATTCGCGACATACAAATTAACAAGGATATTAAGTCAAAAGGCAGTGGTACACCAAACGGACAGGAACAATTTACAAGTTTGTCGAACGAAGGCACTGTAAAATATGTACCCGATTTTCGACAAACTAAAGTACCACCGAGTATCTTGACATTTGCTCAGTTTATGGCAGTACACATAAACAATATATCAGTATTAGTAATGCATAACGATCTTGAGCCCGGCTGGTATATACACGCTCTAGCCAAGGAACTACATTTGGATGGCAGTATTGTACATAATGCAAAAACTTTATTAGTTAATGCTACTTTAAATGAGGCACAGGTTGGTGAAAATTATATTTATTATAAAACATAATTTGTTCATTTCAAAACAGCTTTTAATTTGAATTTACTTTGCTTTCTGTTAGGCCAAAATGTTAAGGCACTGTTCCACAAGACGTCAATCTTTGGAAAGCCTAAATAAAATTCGACCTTGTTTGGGAGAAATTAGCTTCGATATTGCTCTCGAAACAACTTTATTTGCACAAGGACCCTTATCGGTAGATGTACGAACTTTGTTCTTTAATTATTTATTTAATTTATCAAATTGATATACTTATTACATATGTACATTTCATTAGAAATTATCGTTGGCCATGAATAATGCTAAGTCTACTATACACGGTGGCTTGTATGACTTCCTTAGAGAAGCAAAAAAGCGTACGCTTCCGCAAGATTTTGTTAAAGAAGATAACAAATTTTCTCGATTAACAACAACGACATCTTCTAAAACTTCATCTACGTCACACCAGCGTTCGAAATGTCCAAATTACAATAACGAATCATATCAAAAAATTGCTCCTATAATACCAAAGAATTTTAGTTTTATAATTAAAGCTGCTACATTCTCGGCTGTTAAAGAAAATTCTCAAAATGATTTTAGTGCAAAAATGCATCTGTTTAGCGTAAGTATATTTATCTACATACATATGAACATAAATACAAAATATTGTGTAAACATTGTTGTTAAATTCTAACAATCTTTTTAGATAACTGGTGAATTTAATTCAAGATCTTTTAATGAAAATGCTCAATTGCCTAGAGTATTTACAAAACTAGTTTTACAGCATTTAGATATTGATACCAAATATGAGAAACTATTATTTATTGAACAGTTTACTATAGACTCAATGGTAAGTTACTGAAAACTTAACATCCTTTTTAAATCAGCGTTACAATTTAAATATTCTGAAAAAATTTTTGCAGCTTGAGATATTGTTTTTTTTTATAAAAAATTTAACTGAAGAAATTTGCTGAAGATGCTTACTAATTGTTGGCGAAAAAAAAATTATAACACAACCAGAAACAAATGATCCTTCTAGATCCTAAGCTGTACATTAACATATTGTTATGAATTCGTATTACCTCTAATCCATTGTGCAGTTGTTGATCTGTTTGTTATAAATGCACATACGCATCTACACGACCTACTTAAAGCAAAGAAATAGACTACACAAACAAACAAAAATACATGATTTAAAAAACGCAAAATTCTAAGTTAATCAACCACCAATGGTTTTTTATTGTTGTTGCGTTCTTATTAGTTTGCAAGCATGTGTGTGTGTGTAAGAATTATATTTGTACATTTATGCCTAGAAATATCCATAACTGGAAAGTTCATAATGCTTGTAGAATGTAATAATGAAGTACAAATAGCAGGCATATGTTCGTTAAAGACAGAGAATTTAATTTTAATCATTGAAAAATTCAAAGACGACAAAACGAAAAACTTCGAACGATTACTGCAGCTCCATAGTATGTAAAAAACTCACAAACTCCCAAGGATCTGTGTGTTCCGTTAGTAAAAGACGAGTTTTCAAAGTATACGACAAGGTATATCCGTAAACTGGAACTTCACCCAATTCCTCTTGCACGAATCATACTTAATTTTGCGGCCACACTTGGTTAAGAAGAAGAGATACCTTTGACACCATCATGATGCGACTTCTGCAACTTTTAACAATAACAAAATTTTTTTCTCAACTAATATTGTCGCTTGCAGTTACGATTGTGCGATTGTGTAACTAATAATAACAACATTGACATAAACTTCGATCAAGTGGCATTACGGTTAAAAATAATATCAAAACTGCGAATAAAGAAAATTCAAAAAATATTCACCCATATTCCAAGAGGCGTCATCGTCGACACATCAAGACGACATAAAAAAACACTCGGTTACACATTCGCCTTCGACAGAAATTATATATTGTTTGATAGGTCTTCGGTATTTCTTAGACCTAGGCGATACATAGAAGCTGTCGACAACATTCAATTGTTTTGGCCAACGAGTATATAAATCATAAAATGTTTGTGCCGACTTCATGTGATGACGATGACGCCTTATGGAATATGGGGGATTATCTCCCAGCTATAAGCAGTAGGAATTTTCAAGTTTGTCAAATGACAACACAATAAATAACAAGTGTTGTAGAATAGCAGAATTGTCAAATTTATTGTTAAATTTTTTAACAATAACAAGTATTGTTAAAATTAGATACAGAATCGCACTACAGAGCGTGTAATTTTACCGATATAAATCGCGCAAAATTAAACTTTTTGTCTAGCATTGGCTGGACTTATTTAATATTTTGTGTTTGGTATTAAGATTTGCATTCTTATTTTTAGATCACATTTTGAAGATTCACGGCTTTATGTATAATAAGAAACCTTGTGCTAACTAACTAGCTGCTATCTTTCCGTTATGGGAATTTACACACACAAAACTTAGCAGCTAGTTAGTTAGCATAAGGATTTTGATTATACATAAGGCCGTCAATAAATAGATAAAAGCTAAAAAAATAAAAGGTTTGATAAAAAATAACCGTTATTTTAAATTTTTCCAAAAAGTATTTATTTATTTATCAATAACTATCTTGTCGCCTTGAAAGTAATCCCCTTCATATATAATACACTTATATCAGCGTTTTTTCCAATCCTCGAAACACTTCTGAAACGTGTGAGCTGGTGCGTCACCATAGTGCAAAATCCATGATTGTTTTTTCCACAATTCTGTACGTTTCTGACAAATTGTTTCGCGCAAACAGCGTATAACTTCAAGGCAGTAATCCTTATTGGCCGTACGACCTTGTGGCAAGAATTCATTATGCCCAACGCCATTGCAGTCGAAGACAACAGTGAGCAAAACTTTCACATTTGACCGAACTTGACATGATTTTTTCGGTCTTGGCTCTTCTGCATTGCGATGATTGGGCTTTAGTTTCAATGTCATAGCCAATACACCCATGATTAGTCACCAGTTATGACCTTTTTGAGGAAATCTGGATCGTCGTTGACGATGTTCAACAGCTTTAGAGCGATGTCCATGCGACGTTGTTTTTGGTAAAATTTGCCAAATTCTGCGCTGCTGTGCGTTTCATGCCTAAAACATCCGTAAAAATTACTTGGCTTGGGCAGAACGATAAGCCAACATCATCAGCAACCTCTCTGATAGTCATTCGACGATTATCCAAAATCATTTTCTTCACTGCTTCAATGTTTTCGTCGGTTGTTGACGTGCTGGGACGATCATGACGAGCATCGTCATTGACATTTTCTCGGCCTTCCTTAAACCGGTTATACTACAATTGAACTTGTGTTCTTCTCATAGTAAACTCGCCAAACGCCACAGTCAAAATTTCAAATGTTCTTGAGCATTTACTGCCTGGCCCACGATGTCATTCGACATCCCTCGCTTGCATAAATACGTTTGAAAAAAAAAAAACAAATTTTAAAATGTTTTTGGTTTGCAAATGCGAAAATTGAACATACGTCACTCACGAATTTTGAAAATAACGATTATTTTTTTCTCAGACCTCGTATATACATATAAGCTGATTCAAAATGTCATCGAAGTTAAGATTAGCTTTACACAGATACAATTTACACTTAAGTAAGGTGAGGACATTTAAGTGAACAATTTTAAACCTCAATCTTTTTATACCCTTCACAAAAATGTAAAGGGTATATGTATATAAGTTTGTGATTCCGTTTGTAATTTTTACAATTTTTATTTGCGACTCTATATAGTATATATATTCGGAATCAGAATTAATAGAAAAGTCGATTAAGCGATGCCCGTCGTTGAAATACTGTTTCCGAGAACTATTAGAACTAGAAACTTTTTTCTTTTACCATTCTATTACCACATCGAGTCGTGGGTTTGCTATTGAGATTCAGCAAAATCGGTTCACATATAGCTGAGATATGTCCAAAACTCCGAAAAAATCCATTATTTTTTGCATTTTGTATGAAAATGTTTGAAAAAAAAAATTGTTTGCTTTGCATCAAACTTCACACACTTATTAAGCATGGCAATTAAAGGCCAAACAATTTTTTCCCCGATATCGGTCCATATATATCCGAGATATAGCCTAAACCGATTTTTTAATGAAAATGTCGCGTAAGCGAACTTAAAAAATGTTTTTTGCTTAAAATCAGTTCTAGTAATAAAAAGAAGTTACTTATATACAGAAAATGAAAATTTTCTATATCGGTTCATATATACCCGAGATATAGCCTAAACCAATTTTCTCTAAATATGCTGCGTAAGCGAACTTAAGATTTTTTTTTTGCTTAAAAGCGTGTCTGGTAATAAGAGGAGGTTACTAAAATACAAAAAATACAAATTTCCGATATCGGTCCATATATACCCGAGACATAAGCAAAACCGATTTTTCAAGAATATGTCGGGTAAGCGAACTTAAACAACTTTATTTGCTTAAAAGCTGGTTTGGTTATAAAAGGAGGTTACTAAAATACAGAACATGAAAAGTTCCGATATCGGTCCATATACTCGTATACCCGAGATATAGCCTGAACCGATTTTCCATGAAAATGTCGCGAAAGCGAACTTAAAGATTTTTTTTTTGCTTAAAATCAATTCTGGTAATGGAGAAAGGTTACTAAAATACAGAAAATACAAATTTCCGATATCGGTCCATATATACCTGAGATATAACCAAAACCGTTTTTTCATGAATATATCGCGTAAGCGAACTTAAACAATTTTTTTTTGTGCTTGAAATCTGTTCTAGTAATAAAAGGAGGTTACGAAAATGCAGAAAATGAGAAATTCCGATATCGATCCATATACTCGTATAAATCGATTTTTCTATAGGTTTTTTTTTCAGAACTCGGACTTGCGGTAAGAAATTTCGGCAGATTAATCTCGTTTTTTTTCGAATAATATATTTTATGTTATATATTTAATATTGTAATATATTTTTTGTTTTCTTGCAGTTACAAAACGATATATTAAATTTGTATGTTAAATTAAAAACCTTCCAAATAATCTACAATCATTGTGAGATTTACGATTGGGTACACAATAATTTTCTATCAACTAAACGACAAAGTCAGCATCCAATGTTGTTGCAATACAAGCAAAAATCATTGCCTGATGATTTGGGATGTCTGCGAGCACGCTCTACTCCACAGTATTCCGAGGAAGATTCCACAGAAGGTTTATGTTTAGAAAATAAAAAAAGTATTCTTGATGCGATAATGAAACATGTTGTCATCAAGGGCTGTGCTGAGTTATGGAATGTTTCTATGCTTATGAAATTGGATGACGATGAACATGCTGGCATGAGTGTTAGTCATACACGTTTGGTACTCGAACAATTTGATGATAAACGAAGCTCTTTATACAAAACAAAAATATTTAATTTGTTACTAAATCAACGCCACTGGAGTGTTGAGCTTATGATTGAGTCATTATGGTGGTCATTGGGAAATTCTATAAATGATACCAACAACCTGAAAAAGTCACATTCTCCAGGCTCTCCATTCTTTTTGGGTGTAAGCCTTGTCAAATTAAGTTCCTATTCCAACGCCACTAAGCTTGAAGTATCCATACATACCCTGCGCACCGAATACAGCACGACTTTGGCTAATTTTGTTGTAAAAACCGTTAATTGCATTAAACAATATGGTGGCCTTAAAAATGACAGCAATTCAAGTAAACTGAAGCCAATGCAACTTTCCGAGACCCCCATTAGTCTGTTGGTATCTGCTAAAGTAAAAGATATAACAGCCTATTTTGTGAATCATCATAGAGCCTGTTTGCTGTTAAGCTTTTCGGAAATTACGCTGACTAGAACTCATCAAATTTCTCATCTAAAAATAGAAGAATTCCAAATGGCTATTATGCGTTCCATGACTGCCTCGTCTTTGTGTCTGACTGATTTCACGGATATATTTGCAAATTGTAAATTAATTCGTTTAGAATATGAAGTGTTCGATAACAAAAGGCCCAAGTTATCAGTATACATACCGGGCAACACAGAGGCTATTTGGAATTCTAATTTACATATGCACATCCTTACTTTGGCTCGTGATATGCAAGAACTTAAGTGTGCCTTAGCTTTGCTCAATAAAGAGTGTCATCCGTCGCCCATATCTCAAAACTATGATCCAAATAAAAGAAAGCTAATTATAGAACTATCGGCTGAACGCAGCACAGTATTTGAGATAAAATTATCTGACCGTCATTCCATGCAATGGTTTGTGGAAAATCTTTTCTTCAGCCACAAAGAAGGGAATTTTATTTCGACCGAAAATATTTATATAAAGATAGATGATGAACATATATTTACTTTCAAAGATGTGGACGTTCATTCATTGGCTAAATTGGATATGTTAACACATGAAAGGGCTAATTGTGAGGGCTTCCTATTGCCTACAAATAAAGTTTGGGTTACAACAATTGGAACCTTTAAGGCAAGTAGTAATTGAATTTAATACAAAGTTGAAACTATTTGATATAATTTTTTGTTTGTTTTGAAGGCGATATTTCCATACGACCATGATTTCTATGACGCAGTGCAAAACCAGTTTGTTTCACATTTCAAATGGTTAAAATCGGTGCACAATTACAAAAAGAAACCTTTTACTACCAGTTCCCCTCTGCCTAGTGATATAGTTATACAGGTAAGTACGAGTATTGCTCCAAATGTTCATTTTGGTTTTTAAAATGATTTTTTTTCTTGTCATTTAAGATCAAAGAATTTCTTTTGGAAATTAGCGACGATCCCTTTGAAGTTAAGCTGCGTGATAATTATGTTTTGCTTGTAGATGAATATCTAGAAAGTCTTAAGCGTAAAACTCTCTTCGATAAGAAGATTGCAGAAATCTGTTCTAAGACTCTTCTTGTACCAGCTGGTACTATAGAAACTTTACATGCTACACTTGTGAAAAAGAATTCGGAAATTTACATACAACGTTCCAAAAAAATTCGAGAGAGTGGACCTGTACGCACTCGTTTGCTGGCTTGGATTATGACCGATGTAGAAATCATGGCTATGGCTGACCCTTCAATACATGGCACCTCCAATGTTACACGTATCATGAGAGAAATTGATTCGGAAAGTCCTTGGCCAGAAGAAGGATTGGAGTTTACTACTCTATGGTGTCGTAATGTTCACGTTAGTTGTTCGGAATGGAAATTTATGTTAAGAGATTTTCCTCAACCCATGTTTTATGTTAAGTCTATGCGTTTGTTTGGTATACTTTGTGGTGCTGAACAAGCAGCCTCCAAACGTGCAAAACGTGATGTTTTAATTGAGGTGGGAGAACCCTTTGGCTCGGATGTAGTGCAAAGAAGCATGACTACTTTAAAATTTTATCATGATTTTAATTGTGATCTAGAATTCTGTAGTTATGCCTTTGGTCCCTGTTGGGAGCCTGTTATGGCCCAGTGCAATTTGAGTTTCGAAAAAATATCAGCTCCATCCAAAGATCCAAGTCCTCCTTTACCATTCTGGGACAAAATGCGTCTTTTATTTCATGGACGTTTAACAATGATTGTAAAACAGTTCACAGTGTTGTTACATGCCTCACTCGATCCCTACAATACTACCGAAGAAATGGAACTTACTTGGAATAATGCCGGCATTGTTTGGACAAATGCAAAAATTATGTTTAAAGGAGAATTAAATGTTACCGTAAGAACTGCGTCCCGTTACGATGATTGTCGTTTGCTACATTTTCCGCATCTAAAATTGACGTTTAAGTTGAATTGGGTTTGCTTAGCAAATCCCAACGATCATCATGCTGTAATGCCTTGTGCCCCTGACAAGTTACCTGAATACTCTTCCAATCAAGTACATGATTCTTTTAGAGCTTTTCGTTCAATTAATCTCAATATATGGATATCGTTTGAGACGAAATCAAAGCCCGGCTTAGAAATTGAAAGTGATATACCAAGTTTGGTTTTATACGGTAGCACATTGAGATGGTTTGAAAGTTTGAAACTTATACTGTCTGGAGTAACAAGACCCACTCGACGAGGGCCTGTTTTCAACAATGTTCGCCCGCGTAAAAAACAATTGAGCCGTCATTATAAAAAGGCCAACTTGCAAATGAGTTTACACCGTTTTCAAGTATTATACTGGATGTCCCACGCCAGGCACAAAGGATTTCAGCTGAACGGCGGAAGAGTTTCATTTTGCTCTGAATATCTATTGTCTTTGTCGCCTATTGATGATGGCCTCATACACAGACCACGAGCCGATTGGTCTACGATTTATATGAATTGTGAACTTAATGACGCTGAGATTTGGCTTAAAAGTGTTGAAACGGAAAAATTCGATAGTTCATCCGAGAATATTACAAGTGCTGATAACTGCAACAAAGTTCGTTTTTATTTCCTAAGTGTTGGCCGTGTATCATATGGTCGTGAAGCACTCATTCAAACAGGTAATGAGGAAGAGACAAACAAAACAAAGTCTACAACGCCAACTCATAAATTGGTTGTATACGACTTAAAGGGTGCTTGGACTAAAAATAACCGTGATGTGGCTTTTGCCTTATTTGATTCGTTTATGAAATCGCAAAAATTAAAAAATAATCTCTCTACAGAGGCTGTAAAAAGTTACCGCAAAGAGGGAAACTCTAGTCTAATGAAAAACAAACGAAGTGATAGTACAATTGCGCTTACTAGCAGTACAGGAGAAGTTTTACCAAGTAAGTGGGTTGCGCACTCAATTCTTGTAAACATTGTTAAAAATTACCGCCCAATTGCATTTTGCTCTCCGCTTTCGAAAGTATGGTTAATTACTGTCTTTTTGGGGTATCTAGTTATGTTATAAAAATGTTAGTATGTATTTCATGGGGGTTGCTATACTAGCATTAGCCTTGGAAAAACGATGCCACTCGATGATGGGTGATGATGCCGTTGATGATTTTTTCGGTTTATAATGAGCTTTCTCAGAGATCGCACTATACGAGTAGTTATACATAGATGGGGTCTCCTCAAATGAGTTCAGGATTAATTCAGGGGTACCACAAGGTTTGGTTCTTTCTCCTACTCTATTTTTAAGTTTTTTTAATGGCTTTCTATATCAAACTTCTAACTCTATCCACTCATTTGATGGTGACAACAATATTTGCCATTCGTAATCATTCAGTTATAAGCCCGGCCTATCCGATATCGATGCCAAGAGGCAAAATTTGAATGATTCGGTAAATAATAATTGTTTGATCTCCGAATGGGACCTTAAGAACAGGATCGATTTCAACACTCCAAAGTGTCGTTTATTAATACACAAACTTATAACCGTGAATGCTGTTTCACCTCACGGATGGTATAGATATTGAATAGGACGCTCTTGATGTGTTTGGAATGAAAATTCGGTGTGACGTTCCACATTTTTCATGCCTCTAACGAAGCATTAAAATGTCTCGGGTTTTTGAAGCAGTGTAAGATATATAGGGTGTTTTTTTAAGCTAGATAGAACTTTAAATTGTAAAAAGTAACACAAAAAATTAAATTTTGATGAAACATTTTTTTTATTTGTTTCAGTATACTCTGACAAATCATCATGAATAGACTCACGCTTGAACAACGCTACGAAATTATCCAAATTTACTTTGAAAATCAGTCGTCGATTCGCGACGTTGTTTTATCGCAAAATTGTGTTCAGCGATGAGGCGCATTTTTGGCTTAACGGGTTTGTTAATAAGCAAAATTGCCGCATATGGAGTGAGACCAATCCACAAGAGACCCTACAGACTCCATTACATCCAGAAAAATGCACTGTTTGGTGCGGTTTTCATGCTGGTGGCATCATCGGACCTTATTTCTTCAAAAATGAGGCCGGAGCTCGCGTTACGGTCAATGGAGATCGTTACCGCACCATGATCAATGATTTTTTGTTTGAAAATATGGATGACATTGATCCGGAGGAGATGTGGTTTCAACAGGATGGCGCTACGTGCCATACGGCGAACGCAACCATCGACTTACTGAAATCAAAATTTGGCGATAAGTTGATTTCGAGAAATGGACCTGTCAATTGGCCTCCAAGGTCGTGCGATTTGACACCTCTCGATTATTTCCTGTGGGGCTACGTGAAGTCACTGGTTTATGCTGATAAACCAGCAACAATTGACGCCTTGGAGGCCAGCATTGTTCGTGTTGTTCGTGACATACGGCCAGCAGTGCTCGAAAAAGTGGCCCAAAATTGGACGTCCAGAATGCGCTTCGTCAAGAACAGCCGCGGTGCCCATATGCCCGAAATCATTTTCAAATGTTAATGTCACGTATTGATCTTTCGAATAAAAAAAAATTTTGATTACAATTTAATTTTTTGTGTTATTTTTTACAATTTCAAGTTCTATCGGGCTTAAAAAAACACCCTATACTAGTAATACCATCTAAATCCGAACAAAAATTTAGTACAACTCCCGTGTTTGGGGGAGACAGAAAGAGAGAGAGAGAGAGAGAAGCTTATAAGTAATAGTAGGGTATCCAATTCTATTGACTCACTGGAGCATCGCCACAGTGTACGATCCATTTCTTTGTTCTTTCGCTTCTAATGGGTGTCCGTCAGGACGGTATACTACTCGCAGTAATTCCATTGTAATCCTGCGATGTGGCACCGTGTTGTTGATATTAATCAAGCCCATAGCATGTACTTGTGGCGTTAAAAAAATTTCAATCATCACGATATCACTCCCCATGCACAGTTATCATTGCGCCGTTTTAATTTTCACAGAAGTAAGGTCCAATGATTCCTCCTGACCAAATTGCACATCAGACTGTCTAGTTGATTGATATATAATTTGAGGAATTTCCAATGACCAGAGCCGGTATTCTGTTTATTCACATATCCATTCAAGTGAAAATGCGCCTCGTCACTCATTAGGTGTGTTCCACGAGATCTCGGACTAATGAGAGTAAAAAGCAAATTACTCTTTAAATTTGCAAATTTGATCCAAAACTGCTGGAACGCAAAAATGCACAATTGTACATCTAGCAAAACTAGTGCTGCTTACTTTTTGGATTAAGGTATATTTTTGTGATGTTAGACGCTTAAAACGCATAGCATTATATAAATAAAACATTTGCATTATTGGCAACAGCTATAAAATTAAAATCAATGTAAAATTTTCAATAGATTTTTATAATACATATTTATTTTATAACAAAGCCAAATAACAATTGCATGCTCTGTTTACAACTTCGCAACGTTATTTCTAGATTGGGCAACCTTCCATTTTGCTTTTAACTAATTTTTAAAGAAAGACTTTTTTCCAAGTTGCAAATTTTCTGATAACATTTGAAGTTTCATACATATGCAAACATAAAACGGCTGATTATTCAATTCTAGTCCGAACTTGCCCAAACAAAAATTTCGGACTAATTTGTACAGGAAATGAAAAATTTAACCCTCTTACATTTTCTCTTAAAATTGCACAAAAATTGTTACGTGGAACGCTTTTGGGCTAGTTCGGACTGTTTCGTTATTCACGTGGAACGCACCTATTATGATGTTTTCATGAAAATCGATTATTGGTTTTGATAAAATGATTAAACGATTAAAACACGTTGGATTATCGAATATTTTTCCATTATAAAATTGCCACGTGTCCACATCACGACTGCCAAATATGATCTGTCAAGATTAATGTTTACCAAAATGGCGTCAAAACAAAGTAGCATTCCTCCCCGGTGAACACTCTGCTTATACGAGATCAAGGGTATTTTTATCAAATCATTCATATTTTGACGCAACAGGCTTTCATCGTCCAGAGAAAGTTCGCTCTTCAGCCGTTCGATTCGTCTGTAGAACAAGATGCCCACAGATGGGTTTCGTGTCAGTTATAACGTTGGAAATCTCAAGTTAAACACCCGCAAACACTATGCTCCTCATTCCAATTAATTTTTCTAGTTCCTAAGTACTGGTCCAAGATAATATTACTTTATATAGATATTACTTTAATAGGGTTTCAATATTGTTATTCATAGTTAACTTACAAACGCATATTCCATAGTTAAAGTTTGGACAATTTTCATTTAAATTTTTCAGTTGCAAATACAAATACAACCATAAAAAAGCCGCAACCGGCCAGCCATGCCACCGCAATGTTGCAGCAATTAATAGCTGAAGCCGATCACAAATTCAATGTCTATAGCGATGATCAGAGCTCTCAGTCCCGAGAACTGCAATTACAAGGCCTTCAAGCGTGCTCTGCGCATGATGTCATACATGAAAACTGGTCGATTTCTCTAGTTAATTCTCAGGTATTACTTAAGGGTTCTGAAACATCAGGTTATGTTATCATAAGCGCTGCCAAAGCAGAAATACTTCAGCGAGTACATCGACCCGTATGGCGCGATCGTTCGCTTGTCTCGAAAACCACTTGGAAGGGCTTGCTGGAGTGTATGCAGTATTATGCGACTGTCAGTGCTGGAGAACATGATTCTCTTTTAGAACGGGAAATAATGTGGCTTACTGTAGACAACATACAAGATAAAGATGATGCTGTAATAAATGATCTGCCTGATATACCTCACTTGGTGGGCAGCGGACGTAGTGTGGGTGGTGTTGTTTCTGAAACCGTGGGGGCCTCATCAAGCGAAAACTCTGGGGAAAATCAGCCTATACAATTGCAGCGCATAGTTTCTCGTTGTAAGTGTGAATTCTTTTATGTCAGTTATGGTGATACCATAGATCCGAATACAATCACCGATATGCCACCTCCGCCATCAGAAGAAACATTATCTCCGTGGGAGAGACAAGATGATCCAGTGGATGCTTTTACTCTTATGCATCATGATCTAGATGTTTGTACGAATTCCTTGCAATATGCCATGATATTGGATATTGTCAATAATTTGCTGCTATATGTGGAACCACAAAGGAAACAAGCTTTAGAAAAATTGGCCAGAATGCGCTTCCAGTTACAGTTACATTCAACTGAAGACCAAAAACGACCAATTCAACAGAAACAAACATTGATTAGAAGTTTGCTGATGAAAATTCGTTCGCTTGAGAAAGACATACATTTCATCAGCCAAAGAGCTGATGAAAGCGAGACCATGGAATGGAAATTAGAATACGATAGAGTGCAGAAGCACATCCGAGACAGTAAAGAGGAATTGAATACACTCAGTGAAGAGCTCGATATGATGCTGTTGTGCTACAAGGAAACCCAACTCTCACAACTGAGTAAAATCTCGAATGTTCGCTCGGACAAAACCGTTAGCATTGTGCGTGCTAATGAGATTTGTTTTAAGCGTGCCCAATGGCGTCTTACTGAAACGGATGGCCAAATTGGTATAGCAGATTTAGTATTAAGTGGTTTTTTGTACACCAAAAAATCCAAAAGCGATGATTCCGTAGAGCATTTATTGGAGCTGGGAAATATACGGATGAATAATTTAATACCACGAGAAATATATCGAGAAGTTTTAGTGCCTACTGAAATACAGAAAGATATGCCAGTCGATACGCACAAGCGTGTACTGAGAGTATTTTGTCGAGAAAAGCCACCAGTTGGTGGCATTTCCGTTAAGGAACACTTTGAAATCAATGTCGCTCCCATTACAATAGCGATTACTAAAAAATTCTATTCCACCATGCTGAAATTCTGTTTTCCTGATAGAGATGCTTCCGAAACTGAAGCTGTTGATGACATTGAAGAAAATTCTTCAAGCTCATCGTCTTCCTCAAATCTACAGCCGAAAAGTTCGAAAAGGTCTTCGAAGTCGAAAAAATCCTCTAAAGACTCTGAATTTTATGTTAAAATCGAAAAGGATGATGTTGAGAAAATGAAAGAGCGAGCCGAGAAGAACAAATTATTTATCTACATCAAAATACCTGAGGTGCCAGTGCGTGTTAGCTACAAAGGGAATAAAGAAAAGAATCTAGAAGATATTACAGATTTTTCCTTAGTTATACCCACATTGGAATATCATAATGTAACATGGACCTGGTTGGATTTGCTGCTGGCCATGAAATCCGTTAGCCGCAAAGTAATTGTATCTCAAGCTATAAAACAAAAATTGCAAATACATCGCCGGCCGCCCACAACTAATCAGAGTGAGTTTTCCTCCCCTCCCGAAGAGGACAAGGCCATTATGTTGTTCGGAAACCGTTTTGCGGTAAGAAAACTTTAGCTTTAATTTTTTTTTTCCTTGTTTTTATTAATGCTCAAATATTTTTCTCTTTTAGGGTGAAAATCGCAGTCAACGTAAAGGCGTTTTTAAGTTCTCTTCAAGCAACAAATAAATTTTTTATTGTATATTTTCCCCTTAAAAATAACTAGTCTTTTAATGGGCAAATTTTTATTTTAAAAATTGTTGTGCTTTTTAAGTTAATATGACTCACTAAAAATAATTTTATTTCTCACCAATATTTGAGTGTTTTCATTTGTGTATCTTAAGATAACGTGACATGGAACAAATATTAGATCATATAGACGTAAAAATTAAATGGCGTTAAAGTAAAGTAAAGAAAAAAAAAAGCATTTCTGACTAACCAACAAACAAGTATCAAACCTTAAAAATTAAGCAGGAGTACTACTTTATTTTTGTTTAGATAAAACCACAGATATAGTGGTTACGCTTATTTGATCAAATAATTGCCCAATGTGAATGTAATTTTAGATTTACGTATATAAATGAAAGTTATTAGCTAGCAAGACAAGAAAAAAAAGAACAAGATCAATCAATAAAAAGCACATCTTTCTAAACAAACAGTCGTGCATAGAATTTAGATTTAGTTGATTTGTAAAATAGCTTTAAAAAATACATAGATAAATAAACAGCTTCCAAATAATGTCCCTGAAACAATCGGAAATTATTTATACATACTGATTTCTTCCACTTTTTAAACCAAATTAATTTTTATTTCAGTATGGTTTAAAGTTATATTTTGCTATATTTATCTTGTGTTCGATCATTGTCATTCTTGGGAGGCCGCCAAGTGTCAACACTAATGCATGTCCGATGTGAAAATATCGCAGCCGCAAACACCAGTGTTGAAAATGAAATTATCTAACTCGGCAAATGTTTCTAAGTCCTTGGAAATTGGTGTTATCGACGACAGTTCTAAGACGAACTATGCCTAAGGAGGATTTGGACTTTGAAGTTTAACAAAGAGTAAGTGGTGCACGATTCTGGTTATGCTTTGAATTCAAAAAATTATCAACATCCAATTACGTTTTGAAAGAACCTAATGTATGGATTTACTGCGATTTAGCTTCTCAAACTCACGAATTAATGAGGTTCTCGACTTAACGATATACGAATATTCTATATTAATAATTCTATATACTTATACAAGGGCAACTTATATATACTTATGTGTCCTTTTAGACATAAACTAAGTTAATATTTGTTTCACCTAGATTTGTTCGATAGTTGCGGAGATTAATTCTACCATCCACTCGATTCTAGTTTCAAAACTGTACGAGGGCGGATTGATATTGGAGCTACCTAAGTAGGAAAAAAAACTATTTTTTCAAAAACCATTGATTTCTCAACGTAGTCTCCCTTTAGCTCAAAGCACTTAGCAAGACAATATTCCAACTTTCTTATACCAGCTGAATAATACGATTTTGGGACCCCTCAAAATACACGTTAGTTGCGTTAATCACTTCTTCGTTTAAGATAAATATTTTTCCTGCTAGCCATTTTTTCAAGTTTAGAAACAGGAAAAAGTCACTAGGAGCTAAATCTGAACAATAAGGTGGATGATCAATCACTTAGAAGTGTATTTCACGTAATTTTAGATTCGTATCTAATGTCATGTGAACCGATGCGTTGTCTTGAAGAAAGAGCACTTTTTGTTCTTTAAATGTGTTCGGTTTTTCTTGATTGCATCAATCAATTGATCCAATATTGCACGATAATACTTTCTTGTGATTGTGGATCCATTTTCAAGATAATCGATGAACAATATGCCGTGTGCATCTCAAAATACAGTGGTCATAGCCTTGACAGCCGATTTCACTGTCTTCGCCTTCCTCCAGCTTCCACCCATTCCTTCGATTTTCAGGTGTATAGTGGTGGACTCACATTTCATTAACAGTTATTAATCAACGCCAAAAAGCAGTTTTACGCTTTATCATCATGTCCAAACACCGCTGTGAAGTGATCTATCGAGCTCGTTTTTGTTCGACACTGAACAAACGCGGCACACATCTCGCCGATAGCTTTTCTATATGCAAATGTTCACGCAGAATGTTGAACACGCGTTTATATGATATGTTTAGCATTTCAACAATCTCACGTAACTTGACTCGGCGATCATTCATAGCGATATCGAGGATTTTCTTGATAGTTTTTCAGTAATCACCTCTTTTGGCCTTCCTGTTGATTATATTGTTGCGGTGCTTGTTCGGCCGCGTTTAAATTCGGCAATCCAATACTTTAATCTGATGGAGTAGACTCACCGTAATGTTTATCAAGCTTTTCTTTTGTCTCTTTGGCCATTTTTCCTTTCAAATAATACTGTGTAATCACTGCACGAAATTCACTTTTTGCTTACTTCAAACGACTATAACAAATAAACTAGTCGAAGAATTTGTGTGAAATTATAACAGCTGACGTTTGACAGATCGCAAATAAAAAAAATAAAAAAAAGTTAGTGCTAGGTAGCTTCAACATCAATCCGTCCTCGTACCTGTTAAAGTTGCCTTGGTTTGATGTGTGGCCACGGCGCTTAATGTACGATATCTAAAGCCATGATCTTAAAAGTAAAAACTAAACATTTTTGTTCTAATTCACTTGATATCGAAAGCGTTAATTAGACCCTGGAACAAATTGAATCAAATCTGTTATAACAATATTATCATTTATTTAATAAATATGTTACATTTGTTTATTAACTAAATGTTTTTTTTATAATTTATGAGTTTTTTGTTTTTGTATTAAAATTACAATTTCATGTGTTTTTTATGCTGCGTACGTACTATTTATTTCATAAGAGTTTAAATAAAAATTTATTTAATTACACTAAACTTTTATTTTTTCATAGATATTTATTTATTTATTTATTTATCAATTTATACTCTATAAAGTAAATTTATAGAATATATTTTATAGGCGCCGGGTGACGAGACCATTTGCGCACGAATCTTAACTTGAAATTAATATAACAATAATGAAATTAAAGCTAGTGAATAGAATCTAAAATAATGAAATAAATATACTAAAAATGTTGACTTCTTATACGAAATGTTTGCAATAAATAAAAGATTAAGAAAGGAAAAAATGATTAAATTATACTTCATGTTATAATATAAATAATAGTAATTTTTATAAATGATGTTGTAGGGATAGTAGCTATTAGACGTTCCTGATACCGTGACACTCCAGGGACTTCCATATATTGGAAAGATATTTCTCAGTTGAACAATCAAGAGTCTCTTTAAGCGCTGGAATTAACTTGGAGTTGGGGCATTCCGCGAGGATGTGCTGAACAGTGAGTATTTCATTGCAGAAGCTACACAAAGTCGGATCACATCTGTCATAGTAATGATGTGTTGTAAATAAGGTTTTTCCAACCCTTAAACGACCAAGCGTGATGCATTGCATACGTGTGAAATTTTTGTTATATTTGGGTCTTCTAGTCACCGGATTAATTTGAATTCCAAAGTTCTTGAAGGGCTTTGATAAAGCCCCCGGAAAGCATGGAACATCTTGAATTTCAATGAATTTTAATGCATTTTTTGCCGCACTGTCCGCCACTTCGTTGCCTTGGATACCAATATGTGATGGAATCCATAGTAGCAACAACGGGTTGCCAGCATCTGGGAGGTGTATAATGTCATCATATAACCCATTGCAATTTTTCCTAATTGCCCTTATTGCACTTAGGCTGTCAGTGAAAATAATTGATTTTGTTCTTTTTTGAACAGCAAGGTTGATGGCAAGTTTTATTGCGTGTATTTCGGCAACGAATACCCCAACAAAGTCAGGTAGACGCTTTTCTAAAACGACATTAAAGTTTTTATTATCAAAACTTTGAACTATTGACGAAGCTGATGTTCCATTATGGAAAGAACCATCTGTGAATAGCAGAATGTTAGGAGAGAAGCGGACTATTTTTTCGGCCATCAGTTTTTTAAAGACAACAGGATCTGTGTTGCTTTTATTAAAAAAAGAAAGGCTGTCATCGACTTTCAAAAAATGATTCGTGATGAAAGCCGGCTGTGGCTTAGGAGGTATTAAAACCTTAGCCCGTTTAAGAAGGGCAATTATTTTCTCTATGGAGGTTCCAGCTGTCAATGGGTTTTCCAAGTTATTCCAAAAAGTGTTATGGAGCCCGTCGCTAGTGATTGTAATTGACCTTGAAGCCATAGCCACAGATCTTTTTTCAAGTAGAGTTTCAAAATCAGAAAATTCGGCTTCACTTCTTAATAGACTTAATGGTGTAGATCGAAGTAGACCTGATGCGGTTCTGAAACAGTTATTAATTGCAGTGTTCAGTTTGTTGATATTCTTTTTTGATGTCCAACCATACAGAGTGATTCCATGTTGAATAGCACCCAAAGAAAGAGATTTACATATGGATAGAGCCGTCTCCATATGAGGCCCTCTTCCTCTGGAACAGATTAGTCTAAGAAGGTTGTTTATTTTTGTCATCTTATTGGTCAGGTGTTTGACATGTTTATTCCAGAGAAGGTTTCTACTAAAAGCTAGACCAAGGATTTTCATCTCTTCCTCGATATTTATGCTAGAATCTCTAACATTAATGTTGGTTTCTTTGCAGCTTCGGTGTTTGCAAATGTGAAGAATCTCAATTTTTTCAACAGGTATTGAGGCCCCTCTGTTTTTTGCCCAGTTATCTATAGTTTTGTCCAGATTGTTAAGATTTTCCATCACCTTCATTGCTTCGCCAGAAGCAACAGCAAATATGTTGTCTGCGTAGATCCCGACGAAATCAATACCGGGTAAGTTTTCAAGTGCTTTAGATAAGGAGTTTGCATATATGGCATACAGAACCACCGACAAAGGTGATCCTTGCGGAATACCGTTATCTAGTTGGTAAGAAGATGACATAAAACCGTCAATCTTTACTTTCATAGCCCGATTAGTAAGAAATGATTTTATGAGTCTTATTATCTCTACTGGCATATTCCATTCATTAAGCTCAAGCAAAATTCCTGTTAGTACAACACGGTCGAAAGCCTTCTCAATGTCCTCCGAAAGAACTAAGGAGTGTTTTTTCATTTTCAAGTTCAGGCGTAAAGTTTCCTCTAATTGGTGACAAAGACTGTGAACACCGCGCCTTGGCAAGAACGCGTGCTGATTTGTACTGAGTTTGTTTTTGCAGAATTTCCAAAATCTTCTTGAAATAATTTTCTCGAATATCTTAGATATAACGGGTAGCAGGGATATCGGCCGATATCCCTCAAGTCCGTTAGAATTTTTGTTAGGTTTAGGAATAGGAGACAATGTAGCCATTTTCCAATGATGAGGGAAAGAGCCGTTCGTTAATATATTGTTGTACAGTTTGCTGAGTCTTATCCTTAATTCAAATGGAGATTTTTTGATCATGGTATAAGTAATTTTATCGCTTGCAGGAGTTGAATCTTTGAGGCTTTTTAGAACCTCATCAAGCTCCCATATCTCAATTTCGTCGATCATTCTAGTGTGTTGGTTGCTAGACGTAGTTAATTGATAGACATCAAGGTTTGCTTTATTGGTTATAATGTCACGATCAAATGCGTTGTCTGAACTTAGCGAAGACCAGAAATTGCCGAAGCAGTCAGCTATCTGCTGGGGATGTGAAAAGATGTCACCATCAATAAATATTGTTGGAAAACTGTCAATTCTGTCGCATCTTAAATTCTTCACTTTACTCCATAAATATCGAACGTCCATAGATGGATTTAAAGAGTTGAGAAAATTCTGCCAAGTAGTCCTCTTGGCAATTTTGCTCTCCCTTTTAACCTTTGCACAGGTTTTCCTGTACTCTAGAGCGTTTTGTTGGTTACGATGTCTCTTAAACATTCTCCATGCGATCTGTCTTAAACGCATAAGTTTCGAAATTGTCGAGTTAAACCAAACAGGACTGGTTTTGCATGATTGACGTTTAAGTGGTATTGATTCGTTCGCTGCACTTCTTAATATTCGACTTATTTGTGCTGCCTCTTTATTTATATTTGCTGATATTGAAAATTTTCCGTTAAAAATAGTAACTTTTTTAGCAAACAGTTCCCAATCAGCCTTCTTCTCTTGAAAACGAGGTAAAAATTTTTTCGTTGGTTGGGAATAAGTGGTGTTTTTTATTATCACAGGAAAGTGATCACCAACCTCTGGCAATGGCAAGCAATGCCAAACTAAATTGGGCGCGAGGTCTGAACTGCACATTGTTACATCAACCGATGTTAAGGTGTTGTGTGTGTTAAGAAGCGTAGGCGACCCATCATTGAGTACGACCAGCCCCTGATCATCAGCAAATTTCTCCCAGATGCAGCCGCTAAGAGAATTACTTGTAGAACCCCACAGAGAATGTTGAGAGTTAAAGTCTCCGAGCACAAGGTGTAAGGAGTTGCCTGAGGTGGGTAAACTATTGACCATTTCATGCGTAAGTCTGATGTCGCATTCTTTATAGATGTTTGTAATTTTTAAGTTTATTCCACAACTTATTGTTAAAGATTGAAAAAGAAGGTCGCCAATTGAAACATGATTATGAGTAATATTAAAATTGTTTTTAACAAATATAGCTATACCCGATTTCGCATATGTATAATTTTTGTTGTGGTGATAGACTTTGTAGCCTGGTAAATGTAAGAGATGCAAGTTATTTTCCGTAATATGTGTTTCCTGCAGAGCTATTATGTTCGGTCCATGTCTAGCAACAATCAGTTCCAAGGCATATTTGTGGATCACAAATCCTTGGATGTTCCACTGTAGAATATTGATATTCATACCACTACTATCCATTATGTTATAATTAAGTTATTTTTTCTTGTTCTTCGGTAATGTTTTTTTGTAAGTTTTGGGTGGTATTAAAGTATTTAATTCTGGGAATTTTTTATAGACTTGAGAGCAAGGAGATGTTTGGTTGGCACTCGACCAATCACCCTTTGTGGGGGTGTTGATACCCAAACCATCTTTAATGTCGCAGATGATTCCTTCCTCTGTGAGGTTTTCGTCAATTACCATCGACTTTTCGACATCAATGTTTTGACTGTTTTCGCAAAAGAAATCGTTGTCATCACTTAAAAAGCTTTTGTCTAAGTCTCTCTGAGCAACTATTTGATTGAAAATAAGAGATTCTGTTGAAGAGTTGAGAGAAATGTTTGAATTTCTGCGTTTATGTTCTATTATTTTAGTTTTTTGCTGAGATTTTGTATTAGATTTGTTGTTCTTTTTTTGAATTGGGTTAGATAATGTGTTTACAGCGTTTGCAGCCTGTACGACTGAATTTGATATTGTGTTTTCTGCTGTAGTTGTTGGTTCATCAATAATTTCAGAGTCTTCAACTGCTGCTTTTTGTTTTTTTTCTTGATTTATTACTGATTTGTTCTTCAAAATATGAGCAATTGTGCTAGGTATTGTGGTTAAATTTACTGATGTAGTTGGTGTTTCATTTTCTCTTGGGTTTGTAACGGTTGTTTTGTTCTTTTCTGTATGCTGATTATCGGTATTTTTTAAAATATGGGCGTACGATAAGTTACTTTTTCTTTGTGGAGGTTTGAGCGTATTTATTGCTGGATTATCATTATAAATGGCCCATGCTTCTCTTGTTGTACATTTGCGCGTAATTCGTAAGAAATTCACTGACTTGTGCTTCCAGAAAGTTGGACAAGTAGGATCGTTTGAGGAATGGCTCTCAGATTGGCAATTAACACAAAATTTGCGAAGACATTGCTCATGTGGTGGTTGGTTGCCGCATTCTTTACATTGCTCGATGTTTCGGCATCTTTTTTTCGTATGTCCTAGTTTTTGGCAGTTAAGGCATCGCATGGGGTTTGGTATGAACTCATCGACATTAACCAACTCCCATCCTAGTTTTATTTTTTCTGGACGCTTAAATAGATCAAACGTAACTATAGCAGCACCAGTTGCTACCATTTTGTCACCATCCTTTTTCATAATCTTGTGTATTTCAACAACCTTCTGATTCTCTAGAGCCAATCGTAATTCATCCTCGGGTATGTCTATAATTTTTCTTGAAAAGATTCTACCTTGTATTGTGTTGAGCGTTCTATGCAAGGAAATCTTAACAGGGATGTTGTCAATGTAGTTAACCTTCAGGAATTCCTCAGCAATTTCATGATTTGCAACTTTTATCAATAAATCTCCACTCTTCATCTCATTGACTTCGAGGCGATCTGTAGAAATGTGATTTAAACCTTTTTCGACCTGAAAGACATTGTATGATGCTAGAGAACGTGGTATTTCATTTTCTTTAAAACTTATTGCCGAGGCAACAAGGTAGCGAGGCTTATTGCGTTCACATGGGTAGATTGTGGGTAATGGTACAAAATCGTCAGGGCGTGGTCGTTTGTTCTTATTCGGTTTGCTCTTCCCGTTGGAGATAATCTCCTGGAAGCGGTTCCCGATCGGGGGATGCACCCCGTTCATCGCGTAAAAAAAAAAAAAAAAAAAAAAAAACCCAATAATCAGAAGAAAACCCGAAAAACACTTAACAAAAAGAAAAAAAAATAAACAGGCGTATGTAAGAAAAGTCTGTATACGAAGTATTTAACTTAGATTAAAAAAAAAAGTCAATAAACGCAAAAGCACAAAAGTTCCAACAACGAACGATAAACGTATTTTAACCGAAGCGAGAAAAAACGTGCGCACTCGGCTATTGCCAGACTAAAACTCTTTTCATAGATATGAAAAACAATAATATTTTAATTAATTCAATTATAATAAATCAACAAGAAAAATAATTAAAAATTATTTTAAAATCACATTTGAGTAATTGGGTGCAAAAGATTTACTTTTGTTTGCAAATTTTTTAAAAAACCTGGAGGGTTACTCTCTATTGCGATGCGAAAGAAAAATCGAAGAATTAGAACACTGTATTGCGTTTTCGTATTTTTTTTCGCATTTAATTTTCTCTTTCGCACGTTTTATTTCATCATTCTTCGCTATTGTTTATTATGTGATACCAGTGTTGCTTCATTTTCAAATTATTTCGCGAAAAAGTTTGCGCTAACTCTTATATTCTTATCGCATCTACCTTTCGCATCGAACTTACTTTCGCATTGCAATAGAGAGTAACCCCCACTGTTACAGTTTTTCAACTTTGCCACACACTTTGCACGAATTACTAACTGAACATGACTTTTTATATATAATAATCCAAAATTGTGAGAAAATATATTTTAAACCAAAAAGCTCTATAATTATAAATTCTTATTCACCCTATGTATTAAAACGGCCTTATTTATAATAAAAATAAAATAAAACTAGCGCTAACTAACTTGCTGCTATCTTTCCCTTATGGAAATTTATACACAAAAAATAAGTTTTGATTATACATAAGGCCGAAAGATTCTAAAATTGATTTTAAAATAAAATTATGAGAATTTATTGTTTGTTTTCAAAATCAAAAATAGCCTTTTTTTGTGTGTCACCCAATATGCTATACATATGCATGAGTAACTCACTAATGGTGTTTTCTTTTCTGATAAAAATGTTACACCTATGCTGCATATAGTGGTTCAACACGTTCTTATCTAAAAAATTTGATACACTATTAAAGGGTATCATGTTCTTTTCAAAACATGTCCTACACTGCACTTCGGGTAAGTAAGGTGGAGATACTGCCCTTTTTTACATCTTTGTTTCATACGTATCTATGCAAATATGAAATTCTTTTGTTACTGTAGATGAGTAAACGGTGCTGCTGATGATAGCTTTTATAAGATAAAAATAGTGATTAAAACGTTGGTATGTTAAAAGTAGTCATGATACATTTGAAACGCTAAGTGCACATTATTATTAAATGGCACTTTGTCAGAATTTTTTGTTCTTTTGTGCTAATAACACATGTACGACTTTTTAAGGGTGATGGTAATCGGAAAAAAATGAAAAACATTTAAAGGGCAGTATTTTTTATCAGAAAAGAAAACACCATAAAAAAGTGTGCTCGATGTACCCTCCTAAAAATGAACGTTGGACTTTTTTAAGATGACATCTAAATTATTTCGGCTCCAGCTTTGACCTCTCGTGAGCTGACCATTTTGAAAAAGGGTATTTTTTTTGCAAGTTATGTCAATTTGAGAATCTGTTTCCTTACCAACATATAAGATATGGGTATCATAAGAAAGCTTATAGGAATAGGACTAAAGAAAGAAAAAAAATCATTTCTTTCTTTAGTTCTATTTTCATCCATGCATGATCTAGAAACTAAATCCGCTATCATATTAGAGTTACCACAAAATTGCATTTATATATATTCCAGATTATCGTGTAAAATACATCTAATTTGCAAAAATCTAAATTATTTACAAAGATAATGTACTTGGCAAAAGAAAAAATTTAATACCCATATTGCCCTATTTAAATAGAAGGGTTACCACCCCATAGCATTTTTGTCAAAACGCGGACCAGCACGAATTTCAAAAAAAGCTGAGACTCGTATTTAATCAAATCGACTAAAGATTAAAATATGTTAATTTGGCATTTTCATTACAAACAACGCCGGACAAAAAAAAAATTCAAAAACTGTTATTCTTACAGAATATCCTTAAAAAAGGACATGGATGATCGTCCTTGGACAAATTGCATATGCAATTAAACGCGCCTTAAGGAAAGCTTTCCATATCATATATGTTGGTAAGGAAACAGATTCTCAAATTAACAAAGCATATAAAAATAGACCCTCTTTTAAAATGGTCCAGCTCACGAGAGGTCAAAGCTAGAGCCGAAATATTTTAGCTGTCATCATAAAAAAACTAATGTTTTTTTTGAGGGGGGCACATCTTGCACGAATTTCGCTTCCATACAACTTGAGTCGTTCTAATGTGTATAGACAGCTGGAAAATACGCAAAAACAGCTAGTTTGTAATTGAATCTGACAACTGCAATGAAAATAATAAAAACACATAAGTATGTATATGTAAAAGATATTCTCTAAACTTAATTTACGATTAATTATTGACGTCTTTTGATTTGCATACGTATGTATGTATGTACGAGTAATTTGTTAAAAAAAATATATATTAAAACGAACTTTAAAACAGATTTAAATATTGCTGGTTGAACAGTTCTAAAGCTTCCAATATGAAGTTTCAAGTGCTGGAAGTTATTTTATTTAATTTGTTGCTTTAGTGGTGGCTAGAAAAAGAAATATAAAATTGAAATTTGATTAAAGTTTTATTTTGTAAAAGAGAAAAATTAATTCGTTATATAAAGAGCTCACCAAAACAAATACTTTTTTCGGTATTGATCGTTGTACAAGTTCACTTAACAAATTATTTTGCGTTTCATCTTTCGAGGGATCGGCCTGGGCATTGTATGCTAAAGATAGTTCAGGTAAATTTTGCCAGCCCACGTATAGTGGGTATAAGTTGTAGACAAGTTCCTTCTCACCAAAAGCAAATATCGAAATGTCCAGCTAAAATAAAAGAGTTATGTAAATAAAACAGTTTTGTAGCTTGTTGTATGAAATGAAAACTTCTATTGGAAACGAAAGCACAAAACATTTATAATAAAAACATAAAAAAAAAACTAAAAGAAAACACGTACATTTTATTCTTAACAGCACGGAGACAGGTATGGCCGGTGTACGAAATAGGCAAGGGCAAAAATCTGTACCTTTGGGCAATAAGGAATTTTGAACCATATAAATCACCGAGTCCGGATGGTATTATGCCAGCTAATTTGCAAGATAATGCGGAACTTATAATACCATAGTTGATTCGGATTTTTACCGCCTACACAGGTGGTTCTATATACCGAAACCATGGCGGAGATGTGTGGTGGTCTGCATTGCCAAGGATGGGAAGACCTCACACACAATACCGAAGGATTACAGGCCCACAAGCTTGACATCCATTTTTTTTTTTAATCTTGGACCAGTACTCAGGGGATGACCCCTACGTATGCAGTGCATTGTACCGGAACTAGGAATATAGGTTGTGAGGAGGGGAAAGAGGGAGTAGTGTTTGTGAACATTTGACTTGAACTTTCCAACGTTATAACAGACAGGAAACACGCAGGCGCAGTGTTCGAAAACGAATTATATCTGTAATGCGTAATACGATTCCCCGGGCAATCGACCACAAATGGATGAGCTCTGGACGATGAACGCGTGCTACATAAAAATGTGCGAGTTTCGGGAACAAGATCCCTAATTTCGTCAGAACAAAATCCATTGTAGTAACGATAGAACAGAGTAACGCACCCCGCACTGCGTCGATGCTCCAGTGAGTCTTCTTTTTCGCCCTCTCCTGCACACGGTCGATTAACCTCAAAACAGACTTTCAGGCATAGGGTTGGAAGTTTGATATAGAAGGTCTTTGATGAAAATAAGAAATAGGGTAGGAGAAAGAACGGAACCTTGCGGTACCCCTGAATTAATCTTGAACTCGTTTGATGAGACCCTATCTATAAAAATTCGTATAGTGCGGTCTTTGAGAAAGCTGGATATAAACCGAGAAAAGTCATCACCGGCACGAAAACCTGTAAGTTTTGCCAGTAGTGAACCATGCGACACTCTGTCAAACGCTTTAGAAATATCCAAAGCCACAACTTTACTTTCACCGAAATGATGGATTGAGTGGCACCATTTCTCTGAGCGATATGCCATAAGATCACCAGTAGAACGAACCTTACGAAATCCATATTGACGATCACAAAGTAGTTTGTGCGACTCCAGATACCTCATAAGGTGATGCTTAACCATGCTTTCCATTACTTTGGAGAGTGCAGAGCAAATTGCAATTGGGCGGTAATTGTCAGGGCTATTTGCCTCACCCTTTTTGGGGATTGGCGTCACATTAGCAACATTCCAGCACGATGGAAACTCACCAACATGGTAAAGTATGCTGAAGAGGTGTTCTTGTACGCGCAAGAGTTATAGATGATGTTGACTAGTGGTTCTTTTACTACGCCAACTAAGACTAATTACGATGAAGCATTGGCTGCTAGCTAATCTCATGGTGAAGGAAGTGACCCGTTTTCAAAATTATTTATTTTGTTTGTATTTGTTTACATCTCTTAAGAGGGACTCTCATGTTTGTTCGCAAGTTCAGTCTCTGACTGACTGTTATTATTTCACCGTTAAAGGAATTTTTTAAATTAAAAGATTTTTAAGTTTTATTTTTATTTGCTGGCTTTATTATGGAAAAATATCAATTATATAGTTTACTAAATTCGCGATTCAGATTCGCGCACGTTGGGTAGTTTACAATAGTCTAAATTTTAAATTTCGATGGTCAACTTCAAAAAGGTCATCAAATTGACGAAAATTCTATAAAAACTAAATGTCCTGCATGATCTTAAAATATATGTGTCATTTTAGACATAAACTAGGCTAATGTTTGTTTCAATAACATTTGTTTGATAGTTGCGGATATTATTTCTACTATCCACTCGATCTTAGATATTTAAACTACCTAATAGGAGAAAAACATTTTTTTCAAACACCATATATTTCTCAACATAGTCTCCTTTTAGCTCAATACGCTTAGTAAGACGATATTCCAACTTTTTTATACCATCTGAATAATACGATTTGGGAACCCCTCAAAATACGCGTTAGTTTTGGTAATCACTTCTTTGTTTGAGATTAATCTTTTTCCTGCTTTTCCGGCTTTCTGGAAACAGAAAAAAGTCACTAGGAGCTAAATCTGATGGATGATCAACCAATTCGAAGTGAATAATGCTGTGTGAACCGGTGCGTTGTCTTGAGGAAAAAGCACTTTTTCCATCTTTAAATACGGTCGTTTTTTTTTTTGTTGATTGTATCAACCGCTGAGTAGTCAACACTTAAAGTGTACAACCCTGTACTTACCGAAACACGGCGTCCTTTTGGTAAGAAGCTTAACGAACGAGTGAGTTATAGTTTGTCTCTCGATTTTTCTGTACGAACACGTCCTGACATAAATACGTATAAATTAATTAATAATAAAATATTTCTTATGGTTTAATAAAACTAACGAATAACTTGTTTTTGTTTCATTTTAAAAAGGAATTATATTTTCAACGTTTTTCATCTGTGACAATTGCATCAGTCAATTGATCCAATAACGCACGATACTTTCAGGTGTGTAGTGGAGGACCCACGTTTCATCAACAGTTATTAATCGACGCCAAAAATCAACAGGATTACGCTTTGTCATGTCCAAACACCGCTTTGAAGTCGAACTCGGTTTTCTTAGACGCTGAGCAAACGCGGCACCCCTCTTGCTGATAGCTTTTTCATATACAAATGTTCATGCAAAATGTTGAGCACACGTTCATATGATATGTTTACCATTTCAACTATCTCATGTAACTTGGTTAGGCGATCAATCATTCAGAACCATGAAGCAAATAACTAAGATGACGCCGAAAACTTGACAAAATAATTTTCTACTGCGCATGACGTCACGGGGGTCTATTATTATTTGTTTACATCAGCCAATTTCTTGCGATTTGTGTTAAGGGACTGAAGTAACTAATATTATTTCCAAATAACTAGAAGGCAAATTAATAAATTTACTTCCTTTTGTTAAATTAATTCTTAATACTTATTGTGTTGGCAGATAGTGACACATAAATATACAAGTTTGATTTCTATTAAGGGTAAAAGTGCAATGTATATGAGAATTACATATGTGTATGATATTGTTTGCTAATAAAATAAATTTTTATGTTTTGTTTTTTGTAAATTTTTAATCAATTTATAATATTATACAATTACTTGTTTTCATTATTTTATTATATGGCAATATTTCGCTCTCCTTCGGATAGCTTCCTTAGACCAATTAATATTTATTAAGAGACCTTAAGCTCAAGAAATTATATAATATTAAGAAACAAAGGGTTTCGACCAATATTAATCAATTTATAATTTTATTTAACTTGTTCTGACATATACATTTAATTTCTTAAGTCATAGATTTCATTGTTATTACCACAGTCTGCAATGTTTTCTTTGTCCTGATCATAACTAAACTGTGCAACGAGGTCTTCACTTTCTTTAGAATGCACTAAAGTTTCACTTTCTTCTAAAACTAATTACAAAATTAATGTTGAATTCTGTATATTTTACAATTTTTAACATATTACCATTAAGCAAAGCAGATGCTGCATCAAGTACCTAAATAATCTGTTGAAAAGTAAATAACTTAATTTGAGTTTGTTTGTCGCACCTCATTTTAATTCGCAAATTTATTTAATTCTTAATAATTTTGTTGCTTCTTCACTCCACAATAATATGTGTGTTTTCACGCTCTACGTCACACCCAACAGCTGACTGATGTAAATAACATAACGGACCTGCGCAAAGCGTAATCTATTATTTTTGATTCAGGATTCAGAACGATATTTAGAATTTTTTTCTTCAGTAACCACTTCTTTTGGTCTTCCTGTTGATGTTATTGTCGCAATGCTTGTCGGCCGCGTTTAAATTCAGCAATCCAATATTTTACCATGTAATCTAAACGAACAGACTCACCGTAATGTTTATCGAGCTTTTCTTCATCTTTCGCTTTCAAATAATATTATTTAATCACTGCACGTAGTTCGCTTTTTTCCACTTTTCAAGAAAGACAAAAGTTGCTTACTTTAAACGACTACAACAGATAAACTAATCGAAGAATTTGTGTGAAATTTTAACAGCTGACGTTTGACAGATCGAAATTTCAAAAAAAATTGTGTTTTTGCTGCCACCTAGCGCTAGGTAGTTTCAGTATTACCCGCATAATAGATTTGCTCGCACACAATATTAAGAATTTCCTGAGTTTAGGCAGTTTACCGTCGCTTGACCCTACACTAAGCACTTTAGTGGACTTTTATATAGCCTATGTCCGTCAAGAGGCTTCATTCTACACGTTGTTGCAAAATTTTTAAAATCGGACCGGTAGTTCCAGAGATTACCTTTTGCAAACATATAACTTGCAAACTTTTCTTCTTTATATATCGGGTGGTTAAATTTCAAGGGCCGATGTTGAATGTGAACCACACCTAAACGCCAAGTTTTTTTTCCGAATTTTATTTGATATTTCTCTATTTCAGACTTACTCAATTTGAACCATGGAGAGATACACAATCCAACAACGTGTTAAAGTTATCCAGACTTATTATGGAAATGGGCGTTCAAATTTATTAGTATAGATTAGAAAGAAAAAGTATCTAAAACTTCAGGCTTAGTTGCTTTTTCGGTACTATTTGTGTTATTTCTGGTGATAAAGAATTACCGACACATTTTTTTATTTCCAAAAATGCTTTCTTTATGGTTGAATTGAATATTGAATTACATACGAGGTCTGATCAAAAACTTTCGTGAGTTACGTATGTTCGATCTTCGCATTTTTTCTGCTATTTCGGTACATATGTCTGTTAAATTTTTTGGCAATATCAGCCATTTTGGATTGTAAGTTTGTTTTTGACAGATAAAAAGGTTAGTCGTGTTTTGGTGTGCTCTTCGATTTTTTACTATTCGAAAAAAATGAGTCAAAGAAAAGGTATTAAGTTTTGTGTAAAAATCAAAATTAAATGCGCAAAAACATTTGAAATGTTGACTGTGGCGTTTGCCGAGTCTACTATGAGCAGAACACAAGTTCAGTTGTGGTATAAACGGTTTAAAGAAGGCCGAGAAGATGTCAATGACGCGCTCGTCCTGGTCGCCCTAGCACATCAACAACCGATGAAAACATTGAATCAGTGAAGAAAATGATTTCGGATAATCGTCGAATCACTATCAGAGAGGTAGCTGATGATGTTGGCATATCGATCGGCTCCTGCCAATCTATTTTGTACGGATGTTTTAGGCAAGAAACGTGCGGCAGCGAAGATGGTTCCAAAATTGCTAAATTTTGAGCAAAAACAACGTATCAAGGACATCGTTCAGGAGCTGTTGAACATCGTCAACGACGATCCAGATTTCCTTAAAAACGTCATAAATGGTGACTAATCATGTATGGCTATGACATTGAAACCCAATCTTTCCAATCGAAGTGCCCAGAAGAGCCAAAACCGAAAAAGCACCTCAAGTTCGGTCAAATACGAATTTTTGCCACAAGGTCGTACGTTCAATAAGGAATGTTACCTTGAAGACATGCGCCGTTTGCACGAAGCAGTTCGTCAGAAACGCACAGAATTGTGGAAAAAACAATCATGGATTTTGCACCATGATAACGCACCAGCTCACACATTGCTGATTGTGCGTGAATTTTTGGACAAAATCAACACTGTTATCATGCCTCAACCACCGTGTTCACCGGATTTGGCCCCGCTGACTTTTCCTTTTCACAAAACTGAAGATACCGATGAAAGGAAATAGTCTTGCTACGATTGAGGAGATAAAAGAAAAATCGAAACATGAACTGTTGGCGATATCAAGTTCAGAATTGTTGCGAGCATTGGAAAAAACGCTGGCGTAATTATATTATATCTGAGGGGGATTACTTTGAAGGATACAAAATTTAACGATTTTTTTTTTTGATCAGGCTGACACTACGAATGTGCCGAATGTTCATAATACATAGTTTTAGTTTTCTAAAACAATTTTCACATTTTTGGAGCACATCAATTAAATGGTTTCAGTGCCTACATATTTAGCTGTGTAGGCGGAAACATTATTTGTTTTTTATACAAATACATATGCATGTACATACATACATATATAGATTTTTAAGTGAAATTTTGTTCATTATAGTGCCGACACCCGACGACAGACAGTAAAACGAATTTAAAAAGAATAAATTTTGGTTACAAATTTTTTAACGTACTCGTACTTATGAATAATTAAAATCGAAAAAAGACTTACCTGCTTATGACCAGAACATATAAAATTATCGGAATTGCTTATACTCAGAGTTGCTGTGAGATGTAAAACTTTGGCCGTTGGATTTTTCAATACCACCTTAAATGTCATTGGCATTTTAACAAACATTTTCTCCTCAATTGAGCAGTATATGTTTAATGGTGGTTCAACAATTGGCAATCCAATGACGACAAACTTTGACTCATTTTCTTCTTTAGCTCCGGTCCGCCGCCATTTTATGCAATAGAAACCAAAAACAATTTGATTGCGAGGCTGGCTTTGACTTGCTGTTGTTGTATCCATGAGCAGGGAGGCCTTCAGGAAACCTCGTAAGTGTCCCGTGGCTTGTATAGCATCCAAAGTTTTGTTGTATATTAAATGAGTGTGCAAATTTTGTTTGGGCGCCTGCGCCACATTATCATCCGCATTACTATTATTATTGTTGGCTAGTGCTGAAGTATTCATATTTTTCCCATCATCAGAAATGGTCGACGTACTCATATTGGAATTTTGGCTAGATACCATTAGAGCATTTGCAGAGGCAGTATTATTTATTATTGTCATATTTGTTGGTAATTTACCCATTAGACTTTTGTTCATGTGATTTGAATTTAAAACATTCAGGGCTGTGCCATCATTATTTGGTTTCATCAAATGTCTTCTGGATGCTCGCAGCCGATTGAAAATGTTTGGCTGCTGTTCGTTTTTAGTACGTTCATAATCCTTAAACGTTAGCCATTCTTCGCTGGTGTTGTTTGTGCGTAAAACTATGACATCTTCAAGTTTTTCACCACGCTCATAGGTATTTGTGAATTTTTTACGTTTAAAACTATAAGTTGATTGCACTAAATTATGATCCTTGAAGAAATAATTAGAAAGTTACGAATGTTAGTTTACAAATTAATGATCACAAATATTTTTTTTATCTTTCATTTACAATTAATTACTTGACATGTATAATCAATTGAAATTAATTACTACGTAAATAACTAATTACAAATAATCACTAATATTTATTAGCTACCAGTGTTTAATTAACACGAAAGAACTTATTTCATGAGCTCATTTTCACAGAAATGAGGATGCGGTTACTTTGTGTGGCAACGCTGATATATATGAATATTGAAAATATCAAATATAGAAATCATCTGAGTAGCTGTTGATATTTTGTCATATTGTATATGTAATATCAAGACAGCTTTATAAAAGTAGTGGCAGAATTACAATAAATACAACACCAACAAACATCAACATGTATTTTGTTGGTAGAATTTACGAATAGTTGTCAAAATTTTGCCAACTATTCGCAGCCTGACAACTATTAAAGCTGCCTTGTGTAATATGAAATAGAACAAGGCAGCTTTAGTAGGGTAGTTGTGTAAGCACAGCCATGATATAAAAAATACAAGGTAGTTTTATTCTCTCAATTTTCCTTAACAATCACCATCTGACAAGTATAAGGATTGTGATATTTTCCATAAAATTGTGCTACCGTATTAGTTTATACATTCCCTTGTTTTCAGTTTTGTGTGAAGTTGTGTCTAAAAATAATAATAAAATTGTGGCTTCTAACAAAAATAAATAAAAGTTTTAAAATAAAATACATACATAAAACTAAACTATATAAAAATGGTCTGAAAAACCTCCCCAGCCTAAAATGCTACCGACACTGTTTCAATGTCCCTTTAGTATAACGTGGATTAAGACGTTGGCTTTTCGGTAATCTAATCATTCTTAATCTGTCGGAACCTTTTAAATTAAATTTGGACTCATCGGAGAATAGTATGGAATTCCTTTGTGTGGTGGTCAAATTAATGTGTTCCCTTGCAAATTCCAAGCCTGGCCTTGCAAATTCCAACCTGGCAAATTCCAACCTGTTTTTCCGTGACATAAAGATCTCTTTTACACTTTTGTATGGTATGCTTTTAGTCCGCCTTCTGCAGCCTGCCTTTGAATCCTTCTGGGGCGATGGTTCTTGACAAAACGTATCGATCTTTTTTTATCAAACGTATTATTGCCTGGCCATCTCCTTTACTGATTTTTCGGGAACGTCCACCTTTATGTTCTGTAACGAAAGTACCCGAACAACGAAAACGGCTTATAATTCTTGATATAACACTGTGGAGAATGTGAAAATTTTTTTTGCAATTGTGGTCACTCATTGGCTGTTATTAAAATCAGTTATTTTTTCTTTTAAATTCACTGAATAATTATATCGCGCCAATTGTTAGAGAAGTTACAAGTCACGTCCAGAAAAAGTTTGAAGGCACGGAAAAGACGGCAAACTATATGCAAATTTTCGCTATACATGCTCACCTATTTATATATTTTTAAACCCCAAGCATCAAATTTTTACCTTTGTTTTAAATGTCTAAAGAGTATTTTCTTTTAAATATAATAATACTTTCTTTAAAATAGGCATTCGTTTGAATGCTATCATGAAGTTTACTGATAAGCAGAAGTCCGTGCTTTTAGTTTTTGGGACCAAATTGGGCCCAAGTGGGCTGGCTTTACTGGTAGCCTGTTAAACCTAACCTAACACGGGTTTCAAAACGACCACAGATACCTAATTACATTAGCTTATTATTTCTACTACACATTTCAGAAAAAATCCATTCTAGGAGTAAATTCCCTTATTCAACTGTGTGGCAACGCCTTTTAATATTTCTCTCTAAAAATAAACTTTAAAAATTCTTATTACAAATAATTAAAAGAGAATGAAACTACCATGTATTTTTTATATTATCAGCTGTCTTTCGTTTCCTTTACGTAAATTTGCCAAAAACTCACAGACTTTCTTACTTTTTCATACAAAAGAAAAACAAAATTCTGACAACTTTTCGTAGATTCTACGAACAAAATACATGTTGATGTTTTTTGGTGTTGTATTTATTGTAATTAATTGTTTTTCTATCAGCTGAACAGCAAAATCTGTGTGAGTTATTTAGACGGGTTATAACATTGGCGACGAGTGTAAAAAGCGTTAATGTAAGTAGTGCATTCATTTCGGCAGTGAAATTTTCAGAAGCTGAACGAAATCGGCCTAGAACTGATTTTGCGGAAAGGGAGAAGCCGGAGATAGCAAATTTTTTTTTGTGAAGGTAGTTTCACATTAAATTGTGAAATTGATATCACATGCAATTGTGAAGTTGTCATCACATTTAATTGTGAAATTGGTCTCACATTCAATTGCGAAATTGACATCACATTTGGTAGTAGATTTCGCATCATATTTGATTGCGTGTAATTTGGAGATTATGAAGGTGACAAGATGACTGTGATGCTATAGATACGAATGCGGATTGATATTGCAGCTACCTAAGTAGAAAGAAACAATTTTTTTATTTCTCAACCTAGTCTCTTTTTAGCTCACTTACACTTAGTAATACGATATCCCAAATTTTTTATATGATCTGAATAATACGATTTTGTGAACCTATTTAAAATGCCCGTTAGTTTCGGTAATCACTTCTTCACTTGAGATGAATATTTTTCCTGCTAGCCATTTTTTCAAATTTGGAAGCAGGAAAAAGTCACTAGGAGCTAAATCTGGAATATAAGGTGGATGCTCAACCAATCCGAAGTGAATTTCACGTAAGTTTAGCATTGTATCTAATGCTGTTCGTTGTCTTGAAGAAAGAGCACTTTTTTCTTCTTTGAATGTGGTATTTTTTTTATTGATTGCATCATTTGATCCAATAATGCACGATAATACTTTCCTGAGATTGTGGATCCCTTTTCGAGATAATCGATGAGCAATATTCCGTGTGAATCCCACAATACAGTGGCCATAACTTTGCCAGCCAATTTCACTGCCGTCGCCTTCTTTGGAGTACTTTCACCAGCTTCCACGTTTCGATTGATTTTTGGTTTCAGGTGTGTAGTGGTGAACCCACGTTTCATCAACAGTTATTAATCCATGAAAAAAATCAACAGGATTACGTTTTATCATGTCCAAACACCGCTGTGAAGTGGTCTACCGAACTCGTTTTTGTTCGACACTGAGCAAACGCGGCACCCATCTTGCCGATAGTTTTTTCATATACAAATGTTCATGCAAAATGTTGAACGCACGTTCATATGATATGTTTACCAAATCAACCATCTCACGTAACTTGACTTCACGATCATACATAACAATATTGAGGATTTTCTTCATATTTTCTTCAGTACCCACCTTTTTGGACCTTCCAATATTTTACCAAGTAATATGAAGAAGCAGATTCACCGTAAAGTTTAGCGAGCTTTTCTTTTGCCTCTTTCGCCGTTTTCTCTTTCAAATAATACTGTTTAATCTCTGCACGAAATTCACTTTTTCCATTTTTCAAGAAACACAAAAGTTTCTTATTTCAAACGATTACAAAAAATTAACTAATTGATGAATTTGAATGAAATTTTAACAGCTGGCGTTTTGGTTTGTTTCAAAAACAAACAAAAATTTTGTGTTTGTGCTACCATAAGTAGCTTTAATACCAATCCGTTCTGATAAGTCGCTGTTGCGGATGGAGTGGAAAAGGTGATTCCGATCTTTCAAATTGTATTTGGCAGCGGAAGAAATAAAGGAGCCGGTGAAAAGGAAGAAAAAGTTACTTCACTTGGTTGGTCCGCAGCTTCAAGAGGCTATTTTTAACATTCCTGGGGCGTTGAAGATGACTCAAAAACTGATGATGATGTATTTAGAATATTGGTAGAGAAGCTGGATGAATACTTTTCCCCAAAAAGGAATTCTACTTTTGAAAGGCATCTATATAAGTAGATATTTAGCACCTGGTGATGGCGAAACTTTCTTTTGAGGTTAAGACAGCAGGTTTCCAAATACGTATTTGGACCGATGAAAATTTAAGTAGAGAATATATGTATTAAAGATAAGATCATCGATACCTGAGATACAATTGACCTAAGGAAAAGGTTATTAGAGAAAGAGCAAAGTCTACATGATGTTATTGAAGCTTGTCAAGTTTATGAGCAAATTAATAAACAATCACGAAGTATTTTAGATAAAGTTAATGAAGAGGTGGTAAATAAGATTGCTTCACACAGAAGATGTGGATGTTGAGAGTTACAGATGTGGGCGAAATGGCAATTTTGTGAAACAGTCAACAATGCGTCATGGGATTCTGATATATCAAACGCCTATTATTAGCTCCGATTTGAACTTTCAGCGATAGGCAGCATACTCCTAAAAGGCACTCGGATTGTGATGTTAAGAAAAGTCGAAAAAAGTAAGTGTCATTAGGGTTTAATAAAAATAAGATTTAACTCCTGACAGCTGTTAACTCCTGACAGCTGTTAATGAGAAACGTAATCTATGAAAAGAGCACAACAGATCAACAGCCTGGTTTCTTCAATCTGACCTATCTAATCCGTCAAAATACATAAGTGCATATGATAATAACTTACACATATAAAATAAGTTTCCAATATATCCAGTTTTACATCGGTTTCTACCACAATACCGGCACGAAATAGGAAGTTCTCACCGCGGTAAATTTTCATAAGGGGCATTCTGTTAAGCGTATAAAACTGTCCCTGGAATTTGAATTCGCTGTCGCATCGTACGCTTAACACAGTATCTTGAGTTTTACGTAAACTGTTTTCATCCAAAAATTCCAGATGTATGGGCGTTATTATGGGCAGCGGTGTTTGAATTGTTTGATTGGATGTAAAATTTTTGGCCGCCAATGCAGCTTCAGGTGATTCGTCAGTACTGTTGGGTGTTGTTGCATCATTTATCACTATTGCTGTGGTTACTTTCGGTTTAAGGACATCAGTTGTATAACAAATTTTTTGTTGCAACGTTATTGTTGTCTCAATCAAACTGAGGACGTAAAATAAGGCAATATTTGAACTCTGCATTGACAATTCACCAATGTCGATTTGTATACTAGAATGTATTTTTTGCTTATTCGGCGATAGATCGGTTGTAAGGAATACTGTAATGTAGAGAAAGAATATAGAATTTTAATACTTTTTAGTAAACATTTTCTAATGAATTTGTAAAATAATCTATTTTGTGTAATGAATACATAAATTTGGAAACTTGGAAGCTGCGTGAGCGACTAACTGACCTGAAGCATTTCTTCCATTACTACCCGTTAAAAAAACATATATTTTTGCCCAAAATAGCAAATTTTCAGGCAGGATCGACTGAATACTTTATCATTTGCCACTTGCAAAACGATATAATTGACAATTTCATAGTAATTCATAAAAAATGAAAAGTTAAAAAAATCTGGCAGCCACAAATACAATAAAGCAAGTTAAAATTTAACGCCTGTCAACAGCCTTTGATATTATCTATAACACAACCAATAGCTCCGTTACAGCGCAACCTAAATTAGGGCATAAAGCGCAAGGTACTTTAAGGATTGATTTTACGCTGTAGTAAGTAACTTAAATAAGAGTGATACGCTGTACCATGAACAATATTTGTTCGCTAAGCTTGTTTAGTAAAAATCACTAAATAGAAATAATAAATAGTGATAAAGTCGGTAAATTAGTATGGAAGCACCAAAAGTGTGATTACTAAAGCCGTAATGATACTTACTGCTCGTCTACATTAGACATGAAACGCCGTTAAGACATACTGTTAAAACATACCTTTGACGGCCCGACTGTTACATGGTGGAGTACCCGTATGTCTTGATTTTTCATTATTTCAACTCCGTCAACAAAAGCACATCATCATTTTTTATGTCTTTTTTTATAGTTTGTGGAAAAAAATGTATTTTTATTGCAAAATTTGCGAACTAAAAAAAGAATTTGAACTTTTTTTTTGGCAATTTCGTTTAATTTGAAACTATTTTTACTTTTTTCATATTAAATTACATTTTCTGTTAAGACAGAGCTTGTAAAATAGACATATTAACAGCAGTGTCAAGACGGCAAGAAAACAGTAACATTTGCAGTCTACATCAGACAGTAACAGTATTTTGCTGTTCCTGTTAGTGTTCTCATGTCAGGTGTGGACAGCACTTTACTTTTTCCTGTCTTTTTAAGATTTTGGAGAAGAGTATAGATGTATTACAGTTGAAATTATTATTAAGAGCAAGAAGTTCAGCTACATTTGAAAAAATCTAAAAGCGGCAACATTTTTCAACAAAGGAAAACACTTGTTTTGAGGAAAACATGTCGAAGTGTTTCCATTATGTAATGAAGTGTTTTTAATTTCGAATTTTCGAAGTCAGTTTGACAGTTTGAGTGCTTGTAAATTTATATTATTCGCAAATACATTAATGAAGTGTTTACAACTGGTTTTTAGTGGTTTAAGCGTAACTAGTTTAAAAAAATATATAAAAAGGTGCGATCTGGATTAGCAGAAATTATAGAAATCCTAGGAGAGCAAGTTGCCTTTAAAGATTGAAAAGCATTGTTAAAGATGAGTGGACCAAAACAGGCAGAAAAAGTGCTTCGAAATTTGTTTTTATTTATCAATTGTAAACAATTTATTGTGTATAAATTTAAAGTTTTTTATTTAATATCCTATTTTCCTAGCTCCAGTACAATGCATTGCATATGTGCGGGGCCGAAATAAAAAAAAAATAAATGTTTGACTGAATAAAGAAACAACAAAAACATGTGAAAAGGCTTATTAAATAACATAGCACTAACTGGTGTTTTATTGCTCTTTAGAAATTACTTGTTTAACAATATTACGTAAATTAAATACAAGATGCAGCAGTTGACTAATTAATATACCGGCTCTCGAGTGACAATAGGTAATTTTCTTTCGAAATATAATTCGTCTTTAGATAAGCTGAAAGGTTTCGCAAAACTTAGAATTTACATATTCATGAAGCTGAACGAACGGCACTTCCGGGAATATTAATAGGAACAATATTGGTTCCACTACTACGATACATAGCCCTCGCTGAAAAAGAAGAATCATAGGTATAATAAGGTTTATTACCTTAAGAACTATTAAGAAAAAGAACTTACAGTACATTTGTGAAAAAGATTTACATCAGCACCTGCCTTGCGGCCTTATCTGATGATGTACCAATTCCACGGAGTGAATTATTCACGATTCACCAGCGCCCCCGTGTGATTTACCAGACTCACACAAGTAGCAATTCTTGCCATATGATTGCGGTCATATGAGCAACTTCTTGTTGAGGAGTTCGGACCTTCTAATCCCTCCTGTGTGCAATTTCCCAGCAATCAATGGAGGACAAGGCTTAATGAGTTGGTAGGCCGTAGTCCACTAAGAGCATCAGCCCTTAAACCAACTCACCCGTCAACCATCACCACTGGTTCCTTACAGTGCAGGTATCTGTTGTATAGGCAACATATCCTTGGGAGATTGTTAGTCCCCGAAAAAAGCCACACACCAAACAATTATCAAGGATACTAACACTCCCTTCCTGCGTTTTAGGTTTCAACCACAGCCAGAACGTTTCAGCCAAGGTAGGCACCTCAACCATGATCAGCCCGGATCGAACCGCAAGCAGAACTACCCGGGGTCCATGATGATCCCCGTTCTGCCAATTTATACCCTTAGTAAGGGTTTCGGAAGCCAACACAACATAAGTCATGCGGCTTCCTAGAGTTTTGTTTGCCGCACCAAACGAGAGACCCCTTCCCCTCTTTTCCCCGAAAAACAGAGCGCCCAAGTTACGAATAGGCCAAAGCAAAACCTGTTCCCCGGGGGAACTTACATTACAATAAACCATAAACCGGATAGAATACCACCCATATTCAAAAGATGACTTTTCGAATCTTCCCAAAGAATTCCCAATAAGAATTGGAATCACAAAATATATATGTTTGTTTGACATAGCCAAGTTATGGCAAATATTCTTCAGTATAGAAAACATTTTATTTGGTCAAAACTACCATTGTAAATCATTTTTATATGTTTAAAATACTTTTCTGATTTTTTTGTTTTTTGTGTATGACAATTGAAAACCTAATTTTTTAAATTTGTCACTCACATTTAATGAATAACACAGTGATTTATTTTTAGTTATATTTAGTTGTATGGAAAACACGTTTATTTCTACATGTTTTGCGCAAAACACGTGTTTTCGAGTAAAACTGGAAACGCACTATTATCCACTATTATCGATAAAAAGTGTCATATAAAAAGTCCAAAAAATGTTTGCTTCAAAATGACGTTTGTAGTTTAAACCGCCAACGTGCTGCTAACTTTTTAGTTTTATACCTGAAGGCATACACTTTTTCTCAACTAAACGAGTTTTTCATGAATATGATGATGAGGCATCATTGAATGTTTTAAAAAGAAAAACGAACACAAAAACAACAAAAAAATTTACAATTTATATGTGTTTGAAAACTATAAATCATGTTAAAAATTATAGAAAAAACCCATTGATTCACTTTAATAATTAAAAAGTAGCTTTGACTCTACACTTTTGGCTTATTTATATTGAGGTGAAGAAATGTTGAAAATGTTGGAAAGTCAAAGATTATTTTTTCACCCGATTATTTTATAGCATGAGTCCTGAATATCAAACAAGTTCATTTCTTAATTTGAAATGCATCGGACGGCAATAAGTCGCCCCAATAAATGTTACCGTTGTATGAAATTAAAGGGCTTTTAATATGCAAATAGCACGTTTTGTTAAAATAAAACAAAAAAGGAACGTTTTATTTAAAATAAAATGAAAAAAAAAAAAACATTTTGATGTGGGTATTTTTGATATATAAATATTATTTTTTGTATAAATTTGTAAATATTATTTTTTGTATATGCTACATGTATATATCTGAAACTAGTTTTGTTACTTGAGCTGGAATGTAACAGAAATTTATCTTATTCAAATTGGACCATATATATTTTTGAGCTGAATTAAACTTTTCAATAAGAATATCAATTGGACTCAATTAATTAATATTTTATTACTATTTAGTATAAAGTAGTTTAATTAAATCAATTTCAATTTGCTTAGTCTTAAAAAAAAACAAAATTTTCGATATCTCTCTCTTATTATGATATGTGTTAACATCAGTCCCATAGTATTGCTTTAATTTAGTTGGTAATTCATATTGTGTTTGTATATTAGTTATATATGTATACTTTGAATAAAAGGGACTCAGATATAATTGAGACATTGAACTAAACGTAACACCTCTCTACTGTATTTCCGTTACATATAGAAAGGTGCGCGTTTGCGTGTGTGTGTATGAAGTTTTTTGCATCGTGATCATGCAGATTCGCTCAAGCTACAATCATGCATGATTCGAGAAAATCACAACATTTTCCCATTTCTACAAGCAAACAAAATTAATTTATTATAAAAAACTACATTTTGTTAAAATGGAAGAAAAAAAGCACGTTTCGTTCTGCACCAATTTTTTAAAGACAAAATTTTTCTATGAGAAGGGAAGAAATATTATGCTAATAAGATGTTTTTCAGTAGAACTTGGCCAAATTAATGCAAATACTTCAAAAAAGCATTTTCTAAAAAAATGCAAAAAGCATATTTTGTACTGCGACTCCTCAATTATTCATTAATTTATATATTTTTTCTAAATATTACTTTAATAAGCTTTTTCCACTGAACAACATCTAAAATCTACCATCAGTTTTTGAAGATGATAACATCTTCCCATGAGAAATACATTGTACTAAAAGTCAACATTTTTCAACATCTTTATAAAATGTTCCTTTTATTCATTTTATTATTTTTTTATTCTATTCAACATCTTTCGATTATTTCAGTGTCATCAGTAGAAAAGTGGCAATATTGTCGATTATTATTGTGGCATCACTGAAAAAATATCATTTATTTTGAAAATTAAAAACAAAAACAAAAATTATAATGTATTTATCATGTGTCAATTGTTTTTTTTTTCTGTAATAATTTTTGTTATGTTTTTGTTATATTTTGTTTATATGCCCTACATTTTGTTTATAGACAGTTGTACATAAATTTTATATTCCTCCTTTTGTTTTTCAAATTCATTTTTTTCCAAAAAAATTTTGCGTTTTGTTTTAAAATTGAAAAAATAATATTTTTGATTGATAGTAGATGTTAGATGTGAGCAATGTAAACAGTTTTTCACATTTTCAACATCTTTCATGCGTTTCATGAAGATGTTGATCAGTGTAAAAAGCCTATAACCCTCAAAACCAAATGTTATTTTATTAACAAATTTATTTCTATTTCCTTAAAAACCCGGTTAACCGGTTTTTTCTTCAGTTTTTTAATGACAACCGGGATTTTTTAAATTGTCATTATTCGAGGTATTCGAAAACCGGGGTTAAAGTTAGATAATCTGTCAGCCTAGTACATATGTAATTTTAAATGCTAAGATACATAATTATCTTTGCTTTTTTTTAACTATCCTTATAGAACGCCCCTACTACATAAAATTCATCTGACAACAAACAAAAATGACAAAAAGCATTTTTGTAATTTATTTTTATAAAATATTTACATTTGTTGTTTTTCTAAACGAAGGTAATTTGCAATCCAATTATAAAGCTGCAACTTTGGCAAAAACATTGCGTATTGTCGGTGGTCATAGCACAACGATTGTCGAACACCCCTACATGGTCAGTATACGACACGGTCATCGTTTCATTTGCGGCGGAACAATGATATCACAAAACTGTATGCTAACAGCTGCTCATTGTTCGGTTTTGGATTCGCCTGGCAGTTGGGAGATTCATGCTGGCACCTCGTACATTAAAGTGAAAGGTCTAGTGAGCAAAGTCCGCAAATGGATGGTGCCAACAGAGTTTAATTTGCTTACCATCGATATGGATGTGGCTATAGTGGTACTAGATAAACCTTTTGATGCTAGAAGTGTTCGCCCTATAGAAATTGATTACAGACCTTTGCAAGAAAAAGATGAAGTAGTTGTAGCGGGTTGGGGTCTTAAGGAAGAATATCCTTTAGCCAAGCTATCCAACGAACTGCAAGCCGTAAACGTTTCGCTAACATCAATTGAAGAATGTACAAAAGCTTATCAGCCGGAAATTAATATAACGGAAAATATGTTCTGTGCTATTGGCAGTGCAGGCAGTGATGCATGTCAGGGTGATAGTGGAGGACCGGCAATATGTATGGGTAAACAAGTCGGTATTGTTTCATGGGGTTATCGCTGTGGTTTGCCGGAGTATCCAGGTGTTTACACTAGATTAAGTAGTACTAGTGTAAAGCGGTTTTTAAACTTTACGATTTCAAATTACTGTTAATATGTAATGCCCACAACAGTAAATAATTTTACCGCCTGTTGGTGGTTACATTTTTAATGTTGTTTTTAATGATCAAATCTAATGGCAAGTAGAGTGAATTCATAATAATTGCAGTGCAATTATTATGAATTCACTGAAAACTGCATGCACATTTGCCACCAGAAAAAACAAACTTCTCTTAGTGGCAATGTTTAGCTTGCAATTTGAAGATGTCATTATACGAGTATATAAATTGCAAACAACTGGCCGTAAAAGTCTTTGCAATTATTGTTTTACTACCGGCGCGGAGCGTAAGTCATGATAGTGGTTTTCGCATAATTGGTGGTGTCGAAACAACTATTAACCAGGTGCCATATTTAATAAACCTGCGACGCAATGGACAATTTTCTTGCGGTGGGACTATAATTTCGCACAAATGCATTCTAACTGCTGCCCACTGTGTTTACGGTGTCCCAGCTTCTAGCTTGACCATAAATGCAGGAGCCTCAAAACTTACTGATGAGGGCGAAGTGCGACAAGTAAAGCAAACATTTGTCTCAAATTTTTACTCGCCGAATACTCTTGACATGGATGTAGCCATACTCAAATTGACTGAACCGCTTAGGGGTTCCAATATTGTTACCATTCCGCTCTGTTCTAAAAGTCCTGGCAATAAAGAATTTGTTCAAATATCCGGTTGGGGTATAACTGCTGAAACGAGCCAAACGCCCTCGAATCAAGTGCGTACCACCAGTGTTCAAGTAGTTTCGAGAGAGGAGTGTTTAAATATTTACGCTGGAAAAGCATATTTATCCAGTACAATGTTTTGTGCTACTGTGCCTGGAGAACGGGATTCTTGTTCGGGTGATTCTGGTGGTCCAGTTGTTTATAAGGGACAAGTTTGTGGCATAGTATCGTGGGGATTTGGTTGCGGCAGAAAAGAGTTTCCTGGTGTCTATACAAATGTTGCAAGTTTAAGAATAAATTCATTTGTCAAAACAATTTTTATGCAAAATTGTATGTAGAAATATTTATCGCCAAATTTCAGTTTAGTATTAAAACAGTAAAACAACAATTATCAGGCATATTCTAAAACTCACGTGATTTCAAAGCACATGCCGTTTCAAAAGCACAAATGTGATTTGTATCTGTTCTGCAAATCACAATTTTTTGTGATTTATAAATCACAATTTTTTGTGATTTTTTTCTGCTTCAATCGCGGTATAATTTGCAAAATAATGTAAATTTCTTTTATTAAATATAAAAGGTAAAATAAAATAACCCAACAAACCAAATCACAAAATAATACAAATCTTGCATTAAAATACGCGTATCTAGTTTTTTTTCTTAATTTACTCGTAGTACATTATCTATATATACAGGGTGGCGCAAAAATAACCTTCCAATGTTTTTTGGCTGCAATTAAAAAACAAACAAAAAATTAAAAACTTTGATTCTTCTTGTGGATTATTTTTATTTGGTCTTTTAATTTTTTTACATCAAGTCGAGAATGTGATGTCATGTAAATGGCCGCCGCCACAGTTGATTGTCATTTGAGCCCTTTTTATAGCATTTTCCATCACATTGGCAAAAACTTCCGGGGATAGGTCCTCACATTTTTGACGGATATTGTCTTTAAGAGCTGCAAGAGTCTGAGGCGTGTTGACATAAACCCGCGACTTCAAAAAGCCCCATAAAAAGAAGTCTGCAGCGGTCAAATCAGGCGTTCTTAGTGGCTAGTGCAAATCGCCAAAACGGGAGATTAGGCGCCCGGGAAATGCATTCTTCAGCATATCGGTTGTGGCACGTGCAGTGTGTGCCGTAGTTCCGTCCTGTTGGAACCACATGTTTTCCAATCCCAATTCATCAAGATGCGGCAAAAAGAACTCGTTGATCATTGCTCTGTAGCGCTCACCAGTCACAGTAACCGTTTGGCCCGCGACGGGCTCGAAGAAAAAAAGGTCCGATGACTCCTAAAGCGGAAACAGCACACCATACAGTGACTTTGAGCGGGTGTACTTATAATGGCTCTTCGTGGGTTACACGCGGATTTTCAGTGCACCAAAAGCGTAAAATTTGCTTATTCACTAAGATGGAAATGGGCCTCATCACTCATGATTTATTATTGATGAAAAATCATCTTCCTCTTGGGGTCAAATAAATAGTCACCAATATTCCGCGTTCTGGAGCAGTGTAGCGTAACATTGTTTATTAACGTATATTTCGCATGTGTTTACTACACAAATGTTAAAATAGAACTGACATTAGGGGCCAATCGCAAAACTTATAGCATTTTCTTGATAGGAGGATTAATATTGCGCCACCTTGTATAAAAAGAAGTATACACTTTGAGTCACCACTAACTGGCCAAACGGGTCGACCGAATTTGACCAAAATTTAAAGGTTAGCGATGAACTGTAGATGGTTTATGTGAAGTTTCCACAAAATTGGCTTAGTGTTTCCGGAGATATGGAATTTAGATACAAATATCAACAAAATAACTTTCATTTTCCATATTACTCGTATGATATTGTCACTGAAAAAATACCAAACCATGTATCGTAATGTCTTATGTATATAACGACATTCGGACTCCTGAGCTGAATCTTTTCAGGCGTTGTTTGGATCATTTTATTTCTACGTGGACCATTCGATTTTTCACTTGCTATATACGATTATTGTATCAAAGGTAACGCCATGAGCTGCCGATCAAGATTTAAAGGTCGCAAGCAGAACGATTACCTCAAAACAAATTGCAATGCGATGCACGATGTCAAACTACATCTGCGGATAAAAGTATACATGGATGTGTCGGTGGAATGACGTCCACTGGCCTTTGTTGTGCTAACGTAAAGTGAAATTGATACAGTTTTAATCTCCATCCTATCCACTCCATTCATTGGTTTTTGGAACGTCACCAAGTTCCAAACATTTTTGGTTCATATTCAACAATACAATTTGACGTTTCAAATGACTTCCTTCGGTGTGATAACAATGATGAGAAATAAATATAAGCCGACTAATATTTTTACGTAAATATAATATATAAAATATATTTTACGTAAATTACCATAAATTGTCTTCATGTGTTTTACGTTTGTCTGGTGGATACTTGCGAATTTTTCTTACGAAAGAAAAATTAAAGTATCACGTAAAATTTATTTTCTGTGAAACGCGAGTCCATAATGTACAATACGAACAATGGATATGCATTCTTTTCATATATGCGGCGTTCTATATACTGAAGCTAACAAAAATGTAAGTTCAGGTTCACACCTTAAAATATCGCCGTCTATTGCACCAATACGCTGGCAATATTTGATTATTAGTCCCTTTTTGTTATTTTACCGAATCAAAATCTGAGCTCATTAGCAATGTACTCTCAATCAAACATTTTACAAAAACCATATTTAGTTGACCGAACGTGATGTCGTCGATTTAAATTTTCGGATTCAAAGTTAAACTGCTTGCGAATAGATGATGTTGGTGGCTCTCTTTACTTCCCAAGTTAAGGTCGTCAACTCTACAAGCCAGTTTTTCAACTCGCTAGAATTAGTTAAAGTCAGATCGGTAGCCATAATATTATGAAGTATAAACCCACTAAGTCTTTGTACTCGTAATGTCATTTAGCTTCCGTTGAAAAATTTGTTGATCAACGTTTTAAAAAAAGAGTACTTAAAGGAAAGTTTAAAGGTGAGGATGTTTTGATATCAAGTGTACTAATAGTTACGAAAGACATAACATTCCTCTTTAAGCATTTGGCAATGACAATTTGAAAATCTAGTCATGTAAATAAAATTTGAAGGCAAAACAACGTTTGCCTGGTCAGCTAGTTTCTTATAAAATAAATAGTTTTACTTAAATAATCAATAGAAAACACATTAAATTATTTATTAATGTAATAAATTATGAAATTCATAATAAAGTACGTGCAAAAATTAGAATGTGATTTGAAATTGATTGCTAATTAGCTTACCGGTTTAAAATCACAAATATCAAAATTATTTGGTAGGCTGATCACCTATTTTGTGATTTCAAATCACTTGCACAAAAATTGGTTTGCAGTACAGCCTTGTATCTCGGCTTTTGGCAGTATAAATTTGTTACCTGTATTCGTAGTTGCCATATTTGACGATTTTGAGTGCTCAAAGTAGTACTTTGACGATTTGACGATTTAAGGCCTGTTTTGAGGATTTTTGTAGATCACATTTACAACTACATGCATACTTAATTTTTTTTAGTTAATTTATGTCGAAAATAAAAATAATGTTGTGGGATAGAACAAAAATATAGTAAAGTAAACCCGCACGTACATATGTATGTAAAACTGAATTGATACGCGATATTTATTTTGGAGTATACATTTATTGTAAAGGTAAGAGATGAATATTTCTTATTTTTGCAGCAAAAGATCGTTTTATATTATGTAAAAAATTTAACAGTATTTATTTTCAATATTTCGATAACAATTTGTTATCATCGTCAGGAAAATTAATATGTGATTAAAAAATTTTTCAATTTGAAAAATTATTGTCAAAAAATTCCTATATACAAAAAATCTATGTACCAAGAAAAATTATTAATTCATACACAAAGAAAAAATTCTTAACAATATTATCAAATTGAAAAATTTTAAACTGAAAACTTAAAAAATATCTATTTAATATACTGACAGAAACATTTTTGGGTTATTAAAAAATCAAAAAAGAAAAAATATAATATTAATAACAATAATGACAAACATAAAAAATAACATTATTAATTCACCATTATACGAACTTTGTAAATATGTCGTAAATATTTTAAGAAAAATTACTGATAGTTCTGTATATAATATTAAAAATTCTTCGGAATTTAAGGATAGAATAAAAGGTCAGAATATAGATAGTGATGAAAGATTAATTTCTTTTGATGTAGTTTCTTTGTTTCCTAGTATACCAGTTGATTTAGCAATGAACACAATAGAGAATAAGTGGGATGTAATAACTCAACATACAAGAATAGAGAAAAGTCTATTTTTGCGCATTTTAAAATTTTGTATAGAAGATAACAGGTATTTTCAGTATGATGGTAAGATATATTCACAGATAAATGGACTTCCTATGGGATCTCCAGCTTCTTCAATTATTGCTGATATAGTAATGGAAAGACTATTGGATAGTACAATAGAGAGATTAGATATAAAACCAAGATTAATGACAAAATATGTAGATGACTTATTTTGTATTATTCCAGACTTAGCAATTGATAATATGTTTTCAACTTTGAATAGTTTTAACTCAAGCATTAAGTTTACTATTGAAAAGGAATATAGTTCAAGATTACCATATTTGGATACTTTGATAATTAGGAGAGATAATAAACTTGTAATTGATTGGTACCAAAAACCAACTGCATCAGGGAGATTAATTAACTATTTTTCAAAGCATAGCAGAAATATAATAATAAACACAGCTAAAAATTTTGTAGAAAGGGTTCTTACAATAAGTGATGAGGAGTTCCATAGAAAGAACATTATAAAGATTAAAAACATATTGGAAGACAACAGTTTTCCAGCTGAAGTTGCTTCTAGATTTGTAAGTCAGTTTAAAAATAGAAATGTACAGAATTTAGGTACCTCATTAGAACCCAAAATGTATAAATCTTTAACATATATTCCAGGTTTATCAGAAAGATTAGCAAGGTCTAATATATATAATAAAGAAGGATATAGAATGGCTCATAGAAGCTATAATACGTTAGGTAAATTATTTAGTAAGACTAAAGATAGACTTAATAAATGGGACATTTCAAATTCGGTTTATAGAATTCCTTGTCAGGGTAATGACCAAGAAAATTGTAGTAAAGTTTACGTCGGAACTACAAAAAACAAATTGAGAACGAGAATTGCAGGACATAAGTCAGATCAAAGATATAGGGATATTAATTCACAAAAAACTGCTTTATCTTCTCATTGTTCAAAATTTAATCACTCTCCAAACTTTGAAAATGTTTCAATTTTAAGAACAGAAAATAATTATAAGAAGCGTTACATGTTAGAAATGTTAGAGATTATAAACACACCAACAACACAGAGAATTAACTTCAAGGTAGACACAGAAAAATTAGCACAGAATTATAGATATTTAGTTAATAAGAAATTCTAGATTTGAATTGTTGTTAGAAGAATGAATGTTAGGATAAAATTTTTTAAATTATTTTTAAATTATGTTAATAATATTTCCATATTATTCTGTAAACAACATTTGTTTTGCTAGTTGAGAAACAACATGTTGCAAAACATGTGTTGGTTGCAGAATTAGGTTATTTTGGTTTTTATGTTATTTTTTATGTTTGTCATTATTGTTATTAATATTATATTTTTTCTTTTTTGATTTTTTAATAACCCAAAAATGTTTCTGTCAGTATATTAAATAGATATTTTTTAAGTTTTCAGTTTAAAATTTTTCAATTTGATAATATTGTTAAGAATTTTTTCTTTGTGTATGAATTAATAATTTTTCTTGGTATATAGATTTTTTGTATATAGGAATTTTTTGACAATAATTTTTCAAATTGAAAAATTTTTTAATCACATATTAATTTTCCTGACGATGATAACAAATTGTTATCGAAATATTGAAAATAAATACTGTTAAATTTTTTACATAACATAAAACGATCTTTTGCTGCAAAAATAAGAAATATTTACCAAAACAAGATCAAATAATTAAATATTAAAGGTAAGAGATGAATTTAAAAGACCATATGTGAATAGTTCTTAAAAAAATTATAAGCTAAAAAGTGTACAAACTTTCATGTTTTACAGCGTGTGCTTATATATTAAAGAGACTTAAATATTATATATTAAAGAGACTTAAATATGAAGATAAATGCAAAGCTTTAATTTTTATAAATCCTTACAGTATTATAAAAGAAGGAAGTGTTTTTTTCTGATATAATCAAAGAAGGTTCATATTTCATTGAAGTTTCGAAAGACGAGAACTTTAATACGAATTAGAGCAACGAATCCTACACTCATAGAAAAAAGCATCTTCATAGTGATGACGGCGGGTCATCAGAATTGTGACATCAATAGTATGTAAATAGTCATCAGTAATATGAAAGTTGACATCAATCTCACAACAAAAGTCATCAGACAATTTTGTCATATATTGAGTATCATCAATGCTACAACTGTGGTGACATCAATTCAATGATACATTTTATTAATAGGTATAATACAACTAATTTGTCAAAATTGAGTATAAAAAAAAAACCTACATAGTGTTATAATATTTTATATTTATTGTTGAAAGGGAATTTGGTTGTTAAAATTATTATTTTTAAATTTAAATTAATTTTTAAGAAGTAGAAAAAAATGTATCATATTAATGACATTTAGTCATCATATGCGACGTTAGTTACATAAATATAATGACAGCGTAGAGAGTAAAATAGAAGCATTGCCAAGCAAAGAAAGCGAATATTACCTCATACACAGCATACACACAATTAAAATATGATAATACGCCACACAGACATTGTATTGATGGCAGGAAGCCATCAAAAGTATTATCAGAAGATTTTTAATTCTCATTGATTTCTTTAAGATGGTAGAATATAAAGTTATGTGTTTGAACATATTTTTGAAATCAGAAAATATAACCGGGGGTTAATGTTGATGATGCCGACATGAAATTTACTTCCAAATCAATAAATTGGTCTGATGTAAGTGCGCCATTCTACTGATGATGTTTTGTCATTACATTGACATCATTTAGTAATTTCCTGGGTATTGGAGTTTCCTTGCATTAATTACATGCTCTCATCAAACGTATTCCGATAAAGCATCCCCATGATGTCAGTGTGACATTTCATTGATGAAATAATTGTCATAATTGCCGCTGTTGATAATTAGAGCAACTGATGTAATGGTTGACATCACAGCGATGACAAGTGTCATGGGGTCAAAAATGATGAAATTTGTTATTGCATTGAGGTTAAAATACATCATAGTTATAACAGGTTTTCTATGAGTGTATTAATCTTGGAAATTTTGGAAAATGAAATGAGTTATCAAAAAAATTTTTTCGGTAATTTTTTTTTTCTAGGGGTTTATAGGAAAAATATTAGTTGTGCGAGTTTGCATCCAGGTACATGAAGCTTAAAAAAACCAAAGTGAGAGAAATTGGTTGAAGAAATCGTTTTCAGAAGAAATGCTGTATTCCTACTAAAGACCAGTTAAGACTTAGCAACATTGGTTGTTTTGACTTAGCTATTTTCTATTTAATAGAAGTGTTTATTAAATATAGTATATGAGAGGAAATTTCAAAATTCGTTTCATTAAAATTTAGTGACTATATTCTTATGATATTAACTTCATGTGTGCACAAGTATATACGTTTTGTCAAAGCTGTAGTTTTATTAAAGCTAACCATGAATTGTTTTGCTATATCTTAAACTATTTAAATATATATTTTATGCAAAAACCAATTATTTTACTAACTGACGATTTTTTGACGATTTGCGATAATCATAATGACGATTTTTTCCGCCAAATTTGACGAATTTAAACCTGATTTATCTGGCATCTATGCCTGTATTACGATTTTAACAGACTGCATTATCATTTTCAGTACCTTGCATTACAACTGTTAGTCGATTGCCATCTATAATCATGTCATTAATTAACTTTTAAATAAAACAATGTACTAGACTATTTGGATTTTTTCCAACAGGACAATCTCAATTTGTTTTTCAAAAATTCTATGATTACTTATGAACCATTCTTATTGTGATATTCAACACTAGCACGATTGATCGTGACATTTATTTGAATATACAATTTTTCAATAATATTGGTGAGAGTGATATGATGCGGTTGGACAGCTTAAGTTGAATTTTTACAATAACGGTGTTAGTTCATGATATAATTATTTTAACTTTTACCAAATATGTGATTATATGGTATTATTTTAGTTCTTGGATTAACTTAGCTTCGTAAATAAATTCCAGACTGAAGCCATATTATGTGGATCCTATCAGCAATGGATTACCACAGAAAACTAGTTTGGAAACAATTTTTAAATTACTCTGATGTGAATACTCCATGGAACAGCACAAGAGACTACTTTGAAAACTATCATTTTGTACAATTTTTTGGAGCACCTTTGGGATGTTTTTGCAAAAAAAAAAAAAAAATATATATATATATATATATATATATATATATATATATATATATATATATATATATATATATATATATATATATATATATATATATATATATATATATATATATATATATATATATATATATATATATATATATGTATATACATATATATATATATATATATATATATATATATATATATATATATATATATATATATATATATATATATATATATATATATATATATATATATATATATATATATATATATATATATATATATATATATATATATATATATATATATATATATAAATCGCTCCTTTATTGCAACATAGTCATAACGCAAAAAAGTGTGTTTCGAGAAAAACACATTTAAAATTTTTAGTTTCCATACAAGTCTTAGAAAAACTTTTTAGAAAATATCTCCTAAAGGAAACAGTTTAAAAGTAATTTAAATAAAATTTTGGCACAATATAAAAGGTAGTACTGTTAACAATTCTGCATTGTTAACTCGAAAAGCTCATTTTTGGAGATATGACTATGTTGCAATAAAGGAGCGAAATGAAATATAATTACAAAATTTTTCGTATAAAATTAAAATAAAAACTATTATAAACAAAAACAAATTAATTACATAAGAATGTTTTATTTTAGATAAGAAAATAAATAGATAATTGCAAACATAACAACAGTAAACAAATCATTGTGTAACAGTGTTACCATAGTTGTACTTTTTTAATAATGTGTTGCGAGTATTGTAAAATATCTTTTATTTAGTCATCATGGTCCATGTTTGTATTACATCGGACTATGTTGTAACTACTCATTTTTATTTAAAACGAATCATGTACTCCAATAATTTCTGCAGGGATATGCATATGTACGAGTATATTAGGGTGCCCCAAAAAAATTTATTTAAAGTGTTGGAATAAAATTACTTAAAACTCACCAGTGCCCAGTGTGTATACCTTCGACACTGCTCAGACTAACACACCATTAGTGGTAACGAATTACGTAGCAAGACCACTCAAAAAGAAAGTAAAACACTCGTACACATGATGACAAAATATTACTTATTCCGGTGAATAAGTGTTATAGAAAACACGGACGACCGGAAAAAAACTCGTGTACATAGAATGGAAGATAAAACGCTACTAGCATAGAGCATTCTATCATAATAAAAATATTAAGATAATTCTATATTAGGTTTTATTCCTGATTTTTACATCTTGAACATCAATTTAATATTATTATTTGGCTTCAAACCAAACCGGACTTTCAAGGTCCTAATTCTATATTTATTTATTTTAAATTAAATGATTTCCAAAGTTTTGTTGGGGTATTACCAACTTATTCAGGGGTTGCTTCTTTATGGAATCTGGCAACATGATATAAGAATTAAATACAATATTAGACAAAATAACAACAGTAATTAATAACGTTAAAACCATAATTTTTAACAATAATTAATTGCACTTTCTCTTAAAACTATAATAATTTTACAAAATTGTAGTTTACAAACTATGCACATTAAAATTGTTATAGTTTTTTTTATTTTTATAAAAATCCAATAAAAATATCAGTCGTAGGAGAGCTCTTCTCATTTTTCGCCGTCAATGATTGACAACACCTGAAGAAGTTGGTAATATCCCAACGAATCGTCGGGAATCATTTAATTTAAAACAAATGCTTGTCTTTTTATAAATAAAGATAAAATTAGGACCTCTAAAACCCGCTTTGGTTTGAAGCCAAAAATAAGATAACAACATTAAGATAATTCTCTGGAAACTTTTTGTTTTATTTACAATTAACATCGTGCAGTTTGTTTAGACCATTTTTTAGTTTGATTTTTTTTTAGAATAAATTTGGAAAATAGTCGTTATTAGCGGTATCTGCTTTTCTGCCGCCTAAAATATTTGGCCCTTATTTTTGTCTTTTGAACTTAATATATTCGTTAGTCCCTTCCGTCTTTGAAGAAAATTTTTTATTACACATTCAAAGGTTTAAAAATCTGTGTCTTATAGTTAACATGAATAGTGTTGTCAACTTGTAAATTTCAAAACGCAACAATATGGGAGAAAAACGTGTTATTGCAACAAAAACGCGGGAACCTCTTAGTACTAGAACTAGGAACACTATTATTTGAAAGGGAAAACGGCAAAAGAGGGAAAAGAAAATCTCGATAAGCATTACGGAGAGTTTGCTTCGTCAAATTACATGGTAAAATATTGGATTGCTGAATTCAAACGCGGCGGAACAAGCACTGCAACAATACCATCATCAGGAAGAACAAAAGAGGTGGTTACTGCAGAAAATATAAAAAAATCGTTATGAATGATCGCCTAGTCAAGATACGTGAGATAGTTGAAATGGTAAACATAACATATGAACGTGTTTCCAAACTTGTATGAACATTTGCATATGAAAAATCAATTGGCAAGAGAGGTGCCGCGTTTGCTCAGCGTCGAACAAAAACCAGTTCGACAGACCACTTCACAGAGGTCTTTGGACGTGATAAAGTGTAATCCTGTTGATTTTTGGCGTCGATTAGCAACTGTTGATGAAACACTACACACCTGAAACCAAAAAACAATCGAAGAAATGGTTGGAAGCTGGTGGAACAGCTCCGAAAAAGGCAGACAGTGAAAGCGGCTGCCAAGGTTATGTCAACTGTATTTTGGGATGCACACGGAATATTGCTCATCGATTATCTTGAAAAAAGATCCACAATTACAAGAAAGTATTATCGTGCATTATTGGATCAATTGATGCAATTAAGAAAAAACGACCAAATTCAAAGAAGAAAAAAGTGCTCTTTCTTCAAGATAACGAACAGCATTAGATACAATGCTAAACTTACGTAAAACTCACTTCGAATTGGTTGATCATCAACCCTATAATCCAGATTTAGCTCCTAGTGACTTTTTCCCGCTTACAAACTTGAAAAAATGGCTAGCAGGAAAAATATTCATTTCAAACGAAGAAGTGAATACCGAAACTAACGCGTATTTTGAGGGATTGGCAAAAGCGTATTATTCAGATGGCATAAAAAAGTTGGAATATCGTCTTACTAAGTGTATCGAGCTAAAAGGAGACAATGCTGAGAAATAAATGGTTTTTGAAAAAAAAATGTTTTTTTTCTACTTAGGTAGCTTAAATATCAATTCGCCCTCGTATTTAACAACGGTGACCTCCAAAAACAATACAGAGCTGTGTTTTATCTACATATGTAGGTATGTGTGTGTATCTGTGCCAGTAATGAAACATTTTTCATATTTTAATGCAACAAAAAGATGATAAAAACACTTAAAATGGTAATAAATTTGTATGAAAACAGTAATTCCCCAAACATGAAATATTTCATGAAGGTCTACACAACATAACCTTGATTCAAGGATTTGTTTAAAAAATTTATAATTTTTAAATAAAAAAATATATATACATATCTCGCGAATAATGAGCAACTATTTATATAATACAATACTGAAATATAAAATTCAGTATTACGTTAAACTATGAGTAGCTCAAGCTTTTCAATATTAATGTTTTTCCTGCTGTGGCTTAATCATATACGAGTAAATGCTGAGGATAGTTCTCGAATTGTGGGAGGTGCATTTACCAGCATCGTAAAGGCCAAATTTGTTGTCCATCTGCGTGAGAAAGGAAAATTCTTTTGTGGCGGCACTTTAGTTAATCCAAAATTTGTCATCACAGCGGCCCATTGTTTGGAAGGACTTAAAGCGTCTGATATAATAGTCGTAGCGGGTGCAACCTATCTCTCTGAAAGAGGCATTAGAAGCAAAGTGTCTAAAATACGCGTACCTAAAGAATACAATTCTAAAACATTTCATATGGATATAGCTGTGCTAGAGCTGACAAAAGATTTAAAAGGCATCAATATATCAACTATTGGCTTGTGTCATTCAATGTGCAAAACGAATGATGTCATAACAGTGTACGGTTGGGGTCAGGTTTCTGAAAATAATCACAAAAGTTCGAATCAATTAAGAATAGTCAGTGTACCCGTTATAGGGCAGGCAAAATGTAGAAATATGTATAAAAAGCAAGGCAAACTGACGGAGACAATGTTCTGTGCTGGTGATTTAATGGGCAAAGACGCCTGTACTGGTGATTCAGGAGGACCAGCTATTTATAAAAATCATTTGTGCGGCGTTGTTTCATGGGGTGTTGGTTGTGCCCGTCATGAATATCCTGGAGTGTATACAAATATAGTAAAAGTAATAAATTTTATTGACAAATCCATGTACAAATAAAACAAAATATTTTTTAAAATAAATTCCAAGTGCATGCAGGCAATTTCATTCAATCCTAAGCAACTTTATCAGGTAGTGGTATAAGCACAGCTGTTGTTTGTTTGCGTTCCATTAGACTGTCAAAACTTTGTTTAGAAGCTACATAATTCTCAGAAAACACATAGACTTTGCAAAAGAGAGAAGATTTGATAGCTTTACGTAATTTCCACCAACAAAATTCTAGTGATATTATTTGGTGTTGTATTTATTGTAACTAGTGGGAATCACAGGTTGATGCAATCGACCCCATTCCTTTTTTTTATCACTTTTAAATAATGCGCTCTCCTATAAAATTCAGTTTAGAAACCAATACAAATGTGAAAACCCGCATATGTATATACATACATATAAATGTGCGAATTTCAGGAACAAGGTCCCTAATTTCGTCAGAGCACCATCTAGTAAAGCTGCTTTGCAATGTTACCAGAGTATTTTTTGCAAAATCCCTACCGATTTTGGCCTTTTCTCCCTATAATCAAAAATTATGCTCCCACATTTTATCCTGCGCATTTTTTTTTTAATAATTCACAAACAAATTAGTTTCTTACATTTGTAATTTTATTTTTATATTTTTATAAATGAGAATCACAAAACTTAAATTGGTGTTTGTTATATAACTAATTATGGTGGGTCCACTTGGAAGGATCAAAATTTGTCGATATTGTGGCATCGATTTTTCGATAGCAATTGGCATGAGAAAAAAGTTCCACTACGACATTTCGAAAAAATCATTACAAATCGTACAGAGCTCAACCGACATACTCGTATGCCATATCAAAAAAAATTAAATATTTTTCATGGACTAACTAACGCCTAAAGGCCCTGATACACTATCCTACACGATAGTACGATTCATTCACATGAAAATGTTTTAAAAGTCAGGTCGACCTTACAAAATGGCGTAGTAAGCCACACTACGAGGGCGGATTGAAATTGAAGCTACCTAAGTAGGAAAAAACATTTTTCTTATTTCAAAAACAATTTATTTCTCAAAACGCCTCCTTTTAGCTCAATATACTTAGTAAGATGATATTAAAACGTTTTTATATCATCTGAATAATACGATTTTGGGAACCCTTTCCTTCAATTAATAATAAAAATTAAGTATGAGGATATGAACAAAAATTAAGTATGAGGTTTTTTTTTATATTTTCGTCGGTCCATTTGTTGAAAACACTAAAAGGAAATCAAATCAAAAATTGTGCTTTTTTCTTTAATTTGAATTGAAAAACGTACTTTATGTGAGAAATAAATTCCGCCGATTACTTCAATATATATTTGAGGCGCCAGCAATATTCTCGTATTTTTCACAATATACGAGGTGTGATAAAAAAATAACCGTTATTTTTAATTTTTCCAAAAAGTATTTATTTATTCATCAATAAATAACTTATCCCTTCAAAGTAGTCACCCTGATATAATACACTTATGCCAGCGTTTTTTTTTCCAATCCTCAACACGGGTTTATTCATCCAACTGATTTTTCTTTGGTCTCCTCAATCTTTCTTTTCATCGGTGTCTTCAGTTTTCGGAAGAGAAAAAGTCTGCGGGGGGCCAAGTCCGGTAAATACGGTGGTTGAGAAATGATAACGGTGTTGATTTTGTCCAAAAATTCACGCACAAGCATCGATGTGTGAGCTGGTGCGTTATCATGGTGCAAAATCTATGATTGTTTTTTTCCATAATTCTGTGCGTTTCTGACGAACTGCTTCGCGCAAACGGCGCATGACTTCAATGTAACATTCCTTATTGAACGTACGACCTTGTGGCAAAAATTCACATTTGACCGAACTTGACGAGCTTTTTTCGGTCTTGGCTCTTCCGGACGCTTCAATGGGAAAGATCAGGAAATATGGATCGTCGTCGTTGACGATATTCAACAGCTCCTGAGCAATTTTGGAACAATCTTCGCTGCCGTATGTTTCATGCCTAAAACATCCGTAAAAATTGCTTGGCATGCGCCGAACGATATGCTTCAATGTCTTTATCGGATGTTGACTTGCTCGGGCGACCAGGATGAGCATCGTCATTGACATCTTCTCGGCCTTCCTTAAACCGGTTATACCATAATTGAACATGTTTTTGCTCATAGCAGATTCGCCAAATGCCACGGTCAGCATTTCAAATGCCTTTGCGCATTTAATTTCATTTTTTTACACAAAACTTAAAACTTTGATCCATTTTTTCGAATAGTAAAAAATCAAAGAGCACACCAAAACACGACTAACCTTTTTATCAGTCCAAAACGAACTGACAACCCAAAATGGCTGATATTGGCAACATACATTACTCTGTTCTATCGTTACTACAATGGATTTTGCTCTGACGATATTAGGGATCTTGTTCCCGAAACTCGCACATTTTTATGTAGCACGCGTTCATCGTCCAGAGCTCATCCATTTGTGGTCGATTGTCCGGGGAATCGTACTACACATTGCAGGGAGAGTTCGTTTTTCAGCCGTACGCTTCGTCTGTGGAATAAGTTGCCTGCAGACGTGTTTCTTGTCTGTTATAACGTTGGAAAGTTCAAGTCAAACGTTCATAAACACTACTCCCTCTTTCTCCTTCCACACAACCTATTTTCCTAGTTCTGGTACAATGCACTGCATATGTAGGGGTCATCCCCTTAGTACTGGTCAAAGATAAAAAAACAGAAATGTGTACAAACATAACAGAAAAAAATGCGAAAATCGTAGCTCACGAAATTTGAAAATAACGGCCATTTTGTGATCAGACCTCGTATATACCACACTGGTCGCACAGGAACGATCATGTTGTGAAATTTTTCATAAAATTTTTCAAATCGCACGATTTGTCAAAAACTCTGTCACACAGTTGCATTTTCAGTACTTATAGTTATATTTGGTAGATCGCACGATCGTGTAGGATGGTGTATCAGGACCTTAAACAAGTTATTAGTTATTTGCAAATCGTTTCTGTGTGTAAATAGGTTGCGTATAAACGTAATATTTCACAGTAAAAAACAACATTCTTCATTACACGCTAGTATAGATCAAATGTCGACATTTTTGTTTTTAAACTATAAAACTAAAAGCTTGCCTTCTAATTATAAAATTATGTAATAAAGACAAACTTTAAAATGTATACTATAACAATGAGCCATAAACTAAAAAAATTACGTTTATTTGATAACACATGCTTCAATATTTTGTTGTTGACAATATAGATAAATATCTTGAAATGAATATTTGCAATTTATTACAGCAAGTTTGCAAATAAATTTTACATTTGCCGGAAAACTTTCAACTGCTCTGATAAAGTCAAAAATAACGGCTCGTTTTTCAGTTTATTACAGTAAATGATATGAAAATACATGGAAATGTGAAATTTTTCCTCTACATTGAAAAACTAAAAAATAAAATTCAGTTTCTAATGTTACGAAAAAAACTAAAGCTGGTAAAGAAACGTATTATACATATATACTCGTAAATGACGCAAGACTGCCGAATCAAAACTGCTCTTAAAATATTTTATATGATTTTAATACTTTGTCAAATAAGCGTCAAAGGAAGTGAAACTAGCGGTCGCATAGTTAACGGTTCTACGACAAGCATCAAAAGTGCTAAATTTCTTGTTTATTTACGTCTCAATGGCAAATTTATTTGTGGCGGTTCACTGGTTACATCAGAAATTGTTATCACCGCTGCTCACTGTGTCAAGAATATACGACCATCTCAATTGACAGTGGTGGGTGGCGCCAGTGCTCTTTCAGAGCCAGGAGTACGTCGTAGTGTCAGCATAATAATAACACCCAAGGAATATAATCCAAGAACATATCACACCGACATAGCGATACTTAAATTATCGGGTAACATGAGTGGCGAAAATATTGCCACCATTGAACTGTGCAAATCCAATTGGAAGCTGGGAGATTCAGTGGATGTTTATGGCTGGGGTGCGCTGAGTGAAAATAATAATCGCGAATCGAACCAACTGCGCACAGTACGAGTACCTTTGGTGACGCGCAAAAGATGTTCGGATATGTATAGAGTTGATGGCAGTGTCATAACGAAGACAATGTTTTGTGCAGGAGATTTGAAAGGAAAAGATGCCTGTTTTGGTGATTCGGGTGGTCCGGCTGTTTTTCAACAGCAATTATGTGGAGTTGTATCGTGGGGTGTTGGCTGCGCCAGAAGGAATTTTCCTGGTGTCTATACAAACATTAGATCGGTTAGAAACTTTATTGACCGTGCAATGAAGATTTAAGCAAACCAAATATTTAGTAACTTTAATTCCATTTAAACATTATTAAAATGTAAAAAAATAGTTTAAGGTTCTGTTTGAAAATGTCGAACGTTTAGGTTCGCGTAAAATTGCAGCTTAACACATACCCCCACCCATTGGTATATCTGTTGTCTTGCCTACCTTCCTGTAATTTGTTGCTAGAAGTGGTTGTAAACGTTAACGTTGGAGATCGGGAAACAAGCCGGGATATATAAAGCAAAAAAATAAATTTTTTCTCAAAATTTAATTTATTTCTACGTTGAAGGTATGTGATGTGTTAATTATTGGAAGTTCTCAATTTTATGATCAATTTGGATATTTTATAGAACAAGCAAAACACATCAAAGTTAATATTAAACATAAATGTGTTTTATATTCAGAGTTAAATTTCTATTAAATTATTATGTATAAACCAAAACTGCAAGTTCAGAGCAAGGTAAAGCATATGTAATTAAAATGATTGATCTTGAAATGAATAAATTTTCCTCAATAATCGATAAAATTTTGAGACAAGCAGCTAGCTCATATTTGTTTAAATATATAAACATTTTCTTATACATAGTTAAAGTTTTTATATTATCAACTACAGAATACAACAAACAGTTGATGTAATATGTAAACAATAGTATTAAAATTTAAGTTTGAATTAAAAAAATGAAAATAAAATATGATAATATACCTACACTGCCTGCCACTTGAATAAGGAACCACAATTTTTTAATACGATTATATTAGTTTCACTCAGTGTTTAAAAAACATCAGTTGAAGTAGCAAAAGTTGTAAGATTTGTGTCAAACATAAACTGTTGCTTCGACTTCTGATTTCAAACGTGCCAACAGTCGTAGTTAAGCTACAGACAAAAAATGAAAATTTATACGCTACAAAGACTTCTGAAGCCGAACAGTTTTTGGTTTGACTGACTGCGAATATGTTCGGAAGCAGCGTTGCCTTCGAGAATTTTCTACAAGTGGCACAAAAAGGGTATTTTGAAAAAAAAGGTGTCACAAAAAGGGTATTTTCAAGAAAAAAAGGGTCAAGTTATTAAAAAAACAATAAAAACTAAACAAAAATTCTTTACAACTTAATGAATGAAAATAATATATAATGATTACATTTAGAAAAATTATTCAAATATAATTAATAACATCAGTTTAAATGATATTAATTTTGCTCAGGTCCAGTTTTTGACTTCAAAATTAGTTAATTTTCATTTAAAGTTAAGTTATATTTAAAGGCAAGTTACATTTTTCAGTCTTAAGCAATTCTTCATACATAAATACGATGAAAGTGTGACAGCTTCACTTAAATACCCATGGAAAGTATTCCATAGAGCAGCTGTTTGTTATTGAAAGAATAGCAAAATACTTAAAGAAAAATATTAAATTTATCAACAGCACAGAAAAACTTAATGACTGTGTGATGTTATTTTTAATTAAATATGTCATATGTTTGTTTTGTTTACCTTTCTTGCACTAACACAAAACTATGTGATAAATGAAATAAACTTAAATACAAATTAAATGAAGAAGATTGGGCATTTAAGTTTGATTCAAATTTGTAGTGAAAAATAAATTTTCATGTATAAATAGAACTTAAATATCATTTAGACATTTATATACGAACTCAAAAACTGGACTTCTTCAGATTTATTAATAAACAAATTACAGTTATATTTGCAATCTTGTTATAAATTATTCGACTATTTTGATAGATATAGATTAGATATAAAAATATATACATACTTTTTGGAAATAAAGATTTCATTATCAAATATATGCTAATATAGATGTACCTGCATAAGAGCAGTTTAATATAAAACCTTGCTCAAATATGAATGAGAACTGAATATTTATGCAAACAGCTGTTCGATCGTTCTCAACAAAAAGTTCATGTTTGCAAAAAGGGTATTTTAAAGAAAGTGTCATAGACACAAAAAAGGGTCAAATTGACACTTCAGTATCATAAAAGGCAACGCTGTTCGGAAGTTAAAGAAAAGTTGAGTGTATTTTCTTTTGACTTTGTTTGCAATTGAATATTGTTGTCAGATCGTGAGTTGTTAAAGAGATTTTAATTTTTTTTTTCTATGAAAAAAGTTTTTTTTTGGAAAATTTTTGTAGCTTACTTTTTTATACTTTTTAAACAAAATGAAACAGAAACAAAAAATTTTTTTGGTAGAAAATTTTTTTTTCAGCTAATAAAAGATTAAAAAAAACGATATCCTGTTCAAAATAATAAAACAATTATTATTGCTGATTTTATGAATTTAAATCATTACAGGTAACTTTTGAACAAGCATTTTCTGCGTTAAAGATCGCACTAATTGAGTACCCTACAAGAAATAGATGACCGAAACTAATACACTCAAATGTTATTTTCCAACACATTCACAAAAATGTTATACGTACATATATGATATTTTTGAGAATGTGGTAGAAGAAACATCACACGTACACGAAACTTTCGGTCATTTTCTTCATATTGCCCTTAATAACTTGATAGAAAGTTGTGACCTATGTTTCGGTCAACAATGTCGGTCAAATGACCGGTGTTTAAGTGAAGAACCACTTTAAAAAGTATTGCTAGTGAAGCTGAATACCAATTTGGTCGATTCTGATATAGATAACATTAATAATTTTTTTAATAAAAATTTTTGAAACAAAGAATTTATTTACCTTGTTTGTAGTTCAGAATGTGTTTGGAGATGTTACAATTATTTTAAATAGGTGCATACTCATATGTACATACGATTTTCAAAATGCTTTAAAATCTATTTATTTACCTTATAAAAATACTTCTTAAATAAATTTAAAAAATGGTGAACATTGAAATTATATTATTATTTTATTTCAATTTTACTCAAATGGAATCATTTTATTCGATTTTAAAGTAACAAAATTAATGTTAATTCAATCTCCAAGCTTTAAAAAAAACTGCCTTGATAGTTTCCAACAAATTTAATTTGTAAACGAATTAGAAAGACAAAGTGAAATTTTGCAACAAGACCTCTTTTGTAGAGTCGGCTCAATTTATATTCTATTTGTTTTGTTTCATTGTATGCGTGTCACAGAAATTAATTTCGATCGAAATCAATTTCAATTCCGAAAAAGCTTCTTTAGAAAATTAAAATCGTTAAATTTTCTCGAAATGAAATCACTTTTATTTTTGCGATCAAATTAGTTTATATATGCAATAGCATTAAAACAAATACAAAACATGGCTATTCCCATAAAGAAATCTCTTTTTTTAATTATGAAACACAATTTATTGATATTTTTTATTTATTATTTCCAAAAACTTTTTGGGCAATAACTATAGTCAAACACTAAAGTTTTTTAAAAACAACTTAAATTTTAGCATCCGCGTAACTTTTTTTCAACTATAGTCAAAATTAAAGTTGGTTCTAAGTTAAACTGGCTCTAAATGAGTAACGAGTCAAATTCATTAAACATTTGCATACAATCCAGTATAAAATATAAACGAGTGGCATCTCTGACCAGCTGACAGGAAAAGTGAAAACAAGGAAAACAAACGGTCAAAAATTTGAATAAAAATTAAAGAAGAAAGAAGTACTCGTATGTAAAAACTATTATAAATTAGGTACAATGGAAAATTTATACTGTGAGCTATAAACTATTTCGACTCTATAAATTTGCGCTTTTACTGACAGGGTCAACATAAAAAGGACGGAATGCTAACTCGAGCACCTCTCCCAGGCTGTATCGTGAAAAAACGAAAAGGATCAAACCTTTGCTAATCTATTTTGGGTCTTTTTATGGCAAAGTCGACGCCAATGTCTTCAAATGTACTCATTTTATATAAATACTTTTTTAATTTTTATTTTATACTAATTTTTACTTAATTTTCACAAAACTAATTCGCTTTTTTTACTTTTTATCATTTGGCGGCGAACAGCTGATTTATTTAGGGTTATGTTAATTTACTTAAATACAGCTTTTTCTCTGTTTAAGTTTAGAACCGGCTTTTGAAAGTAAAGTAAGCTTTTTTTCTGTTTATAGTAGACGAAAAGTATACTTTTTGTTAAACATTACTTTATATTACTGACTATAGTTATAGCCCTTTATGTTTGAAGTAAAAAAACATAAGCAACAAAACCTTTAATAAAGTGCTGCTTGAAAGTGGATCTGATACATCCCTTGAACTCCTTCGCCACAATACTTCGGTGTATTGCTCCCGTCTTTGTGCGTTTAACACTGGAACAACTGAAATTCCAGGCATTTTGCTTAAATGTTTCAAATGTTGTTGAAACTAGTTTGAACAAATTTTTTGCGCTTTTGCACTTGTTTTAAACATATCGCCACTTTATTGCAACATAGTCATATCTCAAAAAATTAGCTTTTCGAGTTAACAATGCAGAATTGTTAACAGTACTACCTTTTATATTGTGCCAAAAAATTATTCAAATTACTTTTAAAGTGTTTCATTTAGAAGATATTTTCTAAAAAAAATTCTAAGACTTGTATGGAAACTTAAAATTTGAAATGCGTTTTTTTAGTTATGACTATGTTGCCATGAAGGAGCGATATATTTTTGTTTTGATTTGCACATTATTACCACGTTTAATGAAAAATATTGCCATACTTACCATAAAAATACCAAAGATAAACTTTGTCGGAATGAAATAAATCGATCAAAGTCTGAAGAAAGCAAAACAAAATCGATCGAAATGAAAATTCGTAATCAAAACCATTCCGAATAATTTCTGTGACTGTGATTGCTTCGTTTGTTGTTTTTTCCTAAAGCACCCCATACACGTTTCAACTCAGTTGGCAACTGAGTCGGTTGTTGTCCAAATCAAAGCGTGTATGGCTTTGTCAGTTGATTAGTTTGGCAGTAGCCGAGTTGGTTGAAGAAAAATTAAAATGTTTTGATTTTTTCAAGTTGACTAGCAAGTCTTTCAATTCGATTGTGCTGTGTATGTTCGAGTCTCTTGATCAGGTCTTAAAATTTATATTTAAAGTATTTTTGCAAAGAGAACTTTATATATTTTTAAAATTGTCTATAATTTCATTGAATTTAATGAATTGAATGAAAATCTTTCAATTCAGTTTATGAAGTGTGTGGAAAATAATAAATTCAATTGAAAGACTCAATTCGCAATTGAATTGAAACGTGTATGGGCCGCTTAACAAATAAAAATAACTCTTTCGAATTTGTCACTCACTTTTAATGGATAGTACAATATTTAAGTTTTTTCTTTTTCAGTACAAACAGTGTTGTACGGAACGTTTACAAAGTGGTTTGCTCCAAAACATGTAGCCTTGAGGTGTTTTGCTCTTTTAAAACATGTATGGAAAAACATGTTTATTTCTAAATGTTTTGCGCAAAAAACGTGTTTTCGAGCAAAACCCCTATATGGAAACACACTATTACTTACGTCACTGACCATAACTAGAACCGTCCCTTAATATGTATTTTGGTTCATCAGCAAACGAAAAATGAAAACATTTCGCGAAATGAAATAGTTTTCAATTTCAATTCAAGACATTCTATTAAAAACGATTCATTCTCGCAAAAATGTTTTCATTATCTGATGAATCCAAAAACAGTTTGAATTTATTTGAACTCCGTGTAATGGCTGATTACTAAACACAACAACAATACATTGTATTTATAGGAAAATCTATATTATTACGGCACATTAGTAAAATTTTAAGGTTTTACGTAATCAAGGATAAGTCATTTTAGATTTTATCTTGTAACTTTTTTCTCACCACTTTAAAAAATAATGTATTCACTTACCATTATTTCTCAAGTTATTAGGTACACTTATGTTCAAGGCAATACCAGTCAGAAAAACATTATAGGGGTTGTTAACAGTCGTTGTAACTGGATAAAATTCATTCACTAGCATTGTTTCACTACCTAAACTGCATTGCGTGACTAAATGGAATCTGTAACGAAATTAATTTCAAATACACAATTAAATTAATAATATTTGATAATGAAAAATTTATACAAAACGTGTATTAATTTAAAAATTTAAATCATAAAAAACGCAAAAAAGCTGTTGTATTTCCTCACAACCAATATAAAAATAAAAATTAAATAATTAGGCAGATAAAAAATAATATTCGACTGCTACAAACAAATTATACTTCCTCATAAACAAACACAAAAATATAAAATCTATTCTGCAAATAAAAAACTTTTATACTAAATAATAAAGATGACCTACGTGGGAGTAATATAACAAATTGGATTGATTATGATATTGTCATCTAAATCACGAACACGACTGTGATAGCGAAATGCCTTGTTCAGGAATGGTGAACTCTTAGACAGCAGAATTGAAAATTTCTCTGTACCAATCAATGATTCTATGCGCACTACACGTAATTGTGTGTTTTCCAAAAACTGTTGGGCTTCAGTAGTAAAAACAAACCGATAATAGCAATCAGGTTCGAATTTGAAATTTTGTTCAAATTGATGGAATGGAGTTTTCCAAGATTGCGAATTATTAGTAAAGTGTTCCCTCAAAGCTAACAGATCAGTTAGTTTGCTGTACTGCGAGGCTTGAAGTTTGTAATTGTTGGAGCCGTCAGTAATAATAATTTGTAAATTTCGTATTTTCAGTGGTACATCAGTTTGTAACCTAAAGACATGGAAATACATTAAGTTGAAAATTTTAAATTTAAGAAAATATTATTTATGAATATTACCTCATGACAAGATTAAGTTTAATAACGTCATCATTTTTCAACTCCAACTTTTCAAAGGTTAAACAAAATTCTATTAATTCAGTTAGTTTATCGAGATCTATTTGCAGTGGTGTTTTAATACAAGACAAAGCTTCTTCCCAGCGAGTATGAACTTCAGGAGCATTTTGATTTTGTGGTACTGGTGTTTGGCACTGTAACACGATTAAAATATATTATTTATTTATTAAATTATTTATAAACTGCAGTGAGTAGGTATTATGCATATTAAATGTAAACAATTCCCCATATTCCATTAGGCGTCATCGACGTCACATGATGTTGACACAAAAATTTGTCATTTATTTACTCGTTGCTAAAAACAATTGAATGTTGCCGACAGCTTCTATCTATCGCTTAGATCTAGGAAATACCAACAAAGGCTTATCAAAGAATTCATAATTGCTGTCGAATGCGTATGTGTAACCGAGTGTTTTTTGATGTTGTCTTGATGTGACGACGATGACGTCTTTTGGAATATGGGGGAATAATTGTTTTTTATTTTCTTGAAAAATTATTAAGGGCTCCTGTGCTCCTACTCACAGGAGCCCTTAATAATTTTGCTGTCTGTGAGTAGGAGCTAATATAAACTGAAGTACTCCTACGCTCAGGTTACAATAAATCATTCCGTTAGTAATCAAAGAACGTGTTTTTAAGTGATAATAACTTTCACTGGGAAAACGTAACGTCAATGTCAAAATTGGTTTGCCAAATTTTTCTGGTGATTTTTCTCTCTAAGACGAAAAACGCTCAAAGCTATAATCGATTCGGATCGTTACAGTACAACACGTGAGAGTGCAGAGAAGCTTCATGTATCACGTGGTAGGCAGGCCGCTGGATTCTCCAGAAAGTACCCGGATACTCCAGCCCACTTGGGTCCTATAGGTCCCTTTGTGATCACATACATGCATTAAAAATCACTTAAAAGCCACATGGGTTCCTCACGAACTGAAAGAAACGCATTTAACTGAACGTATTAACAGCTGCGATTTGGTAAAAAACAGTGAAAATTATCCTTTTTTAAAAAGACTGATAAGTGGAGATAAAAAATGGGTTGTTTACAATAATATCAAGTGGAAAAGATTCTGGAGCAGGCCAGGTGAACCAACTCAATCTATTTATAAAAAGAAGGTTATGTTATCAGTTGGGTGGGATTACAAAGGAATTTTTTACTCATTGAACTCTTACCACCCAACCGAGCGATCAATTCTGATGTCTACATTGAACAACTAACAATGCAGTTGAAGAAACGCAGCTCGAACTGACAAATCGAAAATGTGTTGTATTCCATCATGACAATGCAAGGCCACACACATCTTTGCTCACTCGCAAAAATTATTGGAGTTTGTTTGGGATTGGAAAGGAAGTGGTCTCTAATCTAATTCACTACTGCATCCCAAAACCATTCCTCTCACGGAGCTTCGGCTATCAAATCGAGGATTCTTCCTTAGAATCTTGATCCTTCTATGTTTACACAGATGGGTCCAGAAGGGGGAAAGGGTTGGGAATCTGGACCCTTCTATGTTTACACGGATGGGTTCAGAAGGAGAAGAGGAATTCAACACTAAAATACCCTTCAGACTGCCAAATGGATGTAGTGTCCTTCAAGCCGAGATATCAGCTGTAAATAAAGCGGCCAGATGGCTGACATTTCACAAGATATTCGGTACGGATATCATGATAGTAACGGACAGCAAGACCGCCGTCAACTCCCTGATTGGAATATACACTAATTCCAGTCTAGTCCAGGAATGCCGGATATCTTTAAACAAGATGGCGAGACATTCTAACCAAATCCTAAAATGGATACGTGGACACGGGTCCAATAACGGCAACATTCCTAAGAAAACAAAGGAGCTCTTAAAGCTACCCAGATCTGAATTAAGTTACAGTGGCAGTCATCACTGGACATTGCCCGTTTGCGAACCATGCGAGGAGATTGGGCTTACTCTACGACGACTTCCGTTGAATTTGACAAGACGAGGACGAGGAGGAGACGATCCTTCACCTCCTCGGAACATGCCCGGCATTGGAGCGTCTGCGTCTAAGCTATCTAAGCGAGCGGAGCTTCAATAGCCTATCATGACTGGCCTCGGTAAACCTGATCGCGCTATACTTATTTATAAAAAGTACGTAACTTGTACGTAAATAGCACGTAAAGCCACATAGATACTAATCCCTTTTGACATCTATTTAGGACCCAAGTGAGTTGGAGAACCGCATTGTATATTCCCCAGGAACCCAGCGGCATGCCTACCTAACCTAATCTTTGTTGGGATGTTTTGCCACATCCACCATATAGTCCTCACCTTGCACCATCTGCTTACTTTTTGTTTCGATCTATACAAAACCCCATGAAAAGTAAAAATTTCTATAATTTTAAAAATTTCAGTTTTTTGCTCATAAAAACCGAAAGATAGCAAAAGGTCATTGATCAAAATGGGAAATGCATTACAGAATAAAGTTATTTAGCTCCATGAAAAATAGATATATTAACTATTAAAATTCTAAGCATGTTCTATGTTGCTGATTTTCGGAAAGATTCAGAAATTTATTCCTCCGGGATGTATCCGTTACTTATTTAACCTTTAAAAAATGTTTTATATCGCTTTATCGCCAGATTTAAAGATTTTCTTCCACTAAGGTCTGTCTCTCTTTGTTACAGTTTACGTTGCATTCATGGCAAACACGGGTACCGAGACATTTTGAACCACCTGAACAACTCGTAGCAGACGAACTAACAAAGGTTTCTATGGTCTACAGAAGTTGTTGTGAGAGGAGGAAGATAGTGTTGAATACTTCCTCTGTCGCTGTACGGCTTTTTGTTATGTAAGGACGTTGTTTCAAAACCGCGTTATAGGTTTTTTCGTCCGATTCTCATGTTGGTTCAGATCTGGACCGGCGGATGCTTTTTTTTTTTTTTTTATTAAACAAACACAAAAACTGCGAAGCTTTTTTGCTTGTCTGCAGTAACACCCAGGGTCTGTGGCAGGAATCGAACCTACGACCTCGAGACTGTTGGTCGAGTACTCTACCAAATCAGCCATCAACGTTAGAAGCTAAAATAGCGAATAAAAACTTTATTGTTTGAATTTTTGTTCTCTGCTTTTCGATACTTTCAAAAAACAAATCGTAGTAACCAACGGTTGTTCATTTGTTTGAAAGGGGTAAAGAAATGTTAGAGACGTGTATAAATGAAAAAGCTTGTTTTTTGTGTTTTGACAGATATTATTAGAGCATTTTTCTTTTTAAATTCTCAGCAATTTATTTGGATTGTTGGGATATAAAGTTGAATGTTTGAGAATATCTTTTAAAAAATTTCCAAAGTCTACTGATGATTAGGGTAGCTCCTATGAAATGTCGACATATAGATAGCTGGGAAACATAGCAAACAAGCTATTTATAATTTTTTATTGGTATCAATGTTAGAAGCTAAAATAGCGAATAAAAAACTTTATTGTTTGAACATATTTACAATTAAAAAATAAACCTCTTTAATGTTATTACTGTGTTGCATTTTTTACTTTAAAAATGGTGACTTCAGATGGCACAACTAGTTTTTTTTCCATACAAAAAACAAGTACTATCAAATTTTACACATATTTTTTCTCAAACAAATCGCGCATTCTTTAGCACATAGAAAAAATGCGATTTGCGATGTTGACAAGTGATTTAAAAATTTTGCATTTCTCAGCACATAGATGTATGCTTTAAAACGCACATATGTAGAAGGCTCATACAGATTTTGCGGTGAAAAAGAGTAGTCAACGGAACTGTGTTGAGCTGGGACACAGGAGATATAGGTTAATACATACCTATATGCAAGGTGAACGGGACTTGCTGACAGTTCTATTGAAGGGGCTGGTCCGGCTTCTTGACAGGGAAAATGAGAAACACAATGGTGGCAGCCGGGAACCACTCTTATTACGTTACTTTACTATTGCCAAACGTTTTTTAATCAATTACCTCTAAAACACAGGAGATATAGGTTACTACATGCCTATATGCTGGGCGGACGGGACTTGCGTACAGTTCCATTGAAGGAACCGGCGCGATTCCTTGATGTGTTACGCCTGAACAGTGAAAATGGGAAACACACTAGATCAACGATGGTGGCAGCCGGGAACCACTCTCCTTTCGTTACTTTACTATTGCCAAACGTTTTTTAATAAAATTTTCCCAGTGTTAATGTTGTTAAATTTTTTAATCAATTACCTGTAAAACTTTCCACAAATTTTCCAAGACTATAATTCTTTCACTCGGTGTGTAATTAATTTTTAAAGATAATGCTTCTAAACTGCAAGAAATAAAGTCGCTAACTGAAGCGGATAATAACGCACAGCGCATTGTTTTCAATAAAACATCCGAAAACAAAGAGGGCCATTTATCATTTCGGTAATCAGGTAACATCAAAGAATACAAACTGAAAATAAGAAATACTTTGTTTTAAAATTCGATACCGAAATAAATGTGGACAAAAATTACGTTAAAGCTTTTCCATGTTCACCGCTTTTAAAATATTCATCAGCCATATCAATCGCGAGCTTTTTGCGAAATCTTAAGCATTTGTAAATTTTAAATTGAGCCATTGCCAAACTTAGTAAACTTATAATAGCATTCTGAAACGAAAGTAAAAACATTGTTCAGCATATTTTTTACAGACAATAAAACATTTATGTATATTGCTTCACCGAATGATTGAACAGTTTCTCATTTTCCCGAATCATTACACTTAATTGTTGTTCGTTTATGGGTTCACCTGATGTTGAAGTTATAATACCAAAATATTCGCTATACAATGATGAGATGTTACTTATTTGAGGATTAATGCTGCTTTGATTATCTGTTGGACTTGACGGAACTGCGTGGAATAAAATGGAAATTTAGTTATATATTAAGTTTGTTAATGATGTTTTAGTATTACCATTAAACTGCAAATAAGCTTCTTTGCGCTTTTGTATGTATTCAGCCGCTTTGTGAAAATATATGCCAGGATGTTGCGTTTGAAGAGCAGGCAAACCATTTTTAATAGCTTCACAGAACAGTTCAGCAAACACGCTGTGTCTACAAAACAAAAAGAAAAAGATAGTCAAGGAAAAAATATAACAACATGATTGCATATAATATTAGACGTTGCCTTATTTTGTGGTAATAAAATATGAATACTGTTTGTTTGGATTGGTAAACACGGAATTCTCAAATAGATTCCTGCCACAGTAGCTGCAAGCCTAATAGCAATTGTTGTGCCTACAATTAAATTATGTTTTAGGTCCTGTTAGCTCCTTATCCTTTTGCAGTAGGGTCAAATTTCGTAAAAGCATGATAGACGCACCGACTTTAAGTATAAACTCATGTCATGGCAAGCCAAAACCATCTTTGATATTGCAAACAGTATCAATAGGCCATACATTTTTTTCATAATTAAGTATCTATACTAATATACCAAGAGAAGTTTGAAGGATTGTATGTATGTCATAGGTAATCCCTGGAACTACTACTCCGATTAACAAAATTTTTTCAACAAAGTGTAGAGTGAAGCCTCATGACGGGCATAGGCTATATAAAAATTCAATAAAGTAATTAAGGTAGGGTCAAGAGACCGCCTAAACTTCGAATTTTGCATTTTTATACCCTTCACAAAAATGTAAAGGGTATATATAAGTTTGTGATTCCGTTTGTAATTTCTACAGTTTTTTTTTGCGACCCTATAAAGTATATATATTCTGAATCAGAATTAATGGAAAAGTCGATTAAGCGATGTCCGTCTGTCCGTCTGTCCGCTGTTGAAATACCGTTTCTGAGAAAACCATTAGACTTAGAAACTTTTTTCTTTCACCATTCTTTTACCCCATCGATTCATGGGTTTGCTATTGAAATTCAGTAATATCGGTCCACGTATAGCTGAGATATATTCAAAATTCCGAAAAAAGCCATTTTTTTTTGCAGTTTTGTATGAAAATTTTTGAAAACAAAAGTTGTTCGTTTTGCTTCAAACTTCACACACTTATTAAGCATGGTGACTAAAAGACAAAAAATTTTTTTTTCAGATATCGGTCCATATATACCCGAGATATAGCCCAAATCGGATTTTAATGAAAATGTCGCACAGGCGAAGCTAAATAACTTTTTTTTGCTCAAAAGCAGTTCTGGTAATACAATTAAGTTACATAAATATGGAAAATGAAAATTTCCGATATCGGTCCATATATACCCGAGATATAGCCCAAACCGGGTTTTTCATGAAAATGTCGCGTAAGCGAACTTAAACAACTTTTTTGTGCTCAAAAGCAGTTCTGGTAATGAAGTAGGGTCATATAAATATGAAAAATAAAAATTTTCGATATCGGTCCATATATACCCGAGATATAGCCTAGACCGGGGTTTTCATGAAAATGCCGCGTAAGCGAACTTAAACAACTTTTTTGTGCTCAAAAGCAGTTCTGGTAATGAAATTAGGTTACATAAATATGGAAAATGAAAATTTCCGATATCGGTCCATATATACCCGAGATATAGCCTAGACCGGGGTTTTTATGAAAATGCCACGTAAGCGAACTTAAACAACTTTTTTGTGCTCAAAGCAGTTCTGGTAATGAAATTAGGTTACATAAATATGGAAAATGAAAATTTCCGATATCGGTCCATATACACCCGAGATATAGCCAGGACCGGGGTTTTCATGAAAATGCCACGTAAGCGAACTTAAACAACTTTTTTGTGCTCAAAAGCAGTTCTGGTAATGAAATTAGGTTACATAAATATGGAAAATGAAAATTTCCGATATCGGTCCATATATACCCGAGATATAGCCTAGACCGGGGTTTTTATGAAAATGCCACGTAAGCGAACTTAAACAACTTTTTTGTGCTCAAAAGCAGTTCTGGTAATGAAATTAGGTTACATAAATATGAAAAATGAAAATTTCCGATATCGGTCCATATATACCCGAGATACAGCCCAAATCGGGTTTTTCATGAAAATGTCGCGTAAGCGAACTTAAACAACTTTTTTGTGCTCAAAAGCAGTTCTGGTAATGAAGTAGGGTCATATAAATATGAAAAATGAAAATCTTCGATATCGGTCCATATATACCCGAGATATAGCCTAGACCGCGGTTTTCATGAAAATGCCGCGTAAGCGAACTTAAACAACTTTTTTGTGCTCAAAAGCAGTTCTGGTAATGAAATTAGGTTACATAAATATGGAAAATGAAAATTTCCGATATCGGTCCATATATACCCGAGATATAGCCTAGACCGGGGTTTTCATGAAAATGCCACGTAAGCGAACTTAAACAACTTTTTTGTGCTCAAAAGCAGTTCTGGTAATGAAATTAGGTTACATAAATATGGAAAATGAAAATTTCCGATATCGGTCCATATACACCCGAGATATAGCCTAGACCGGGGTTTTCATGAAAATGCCACGTAAGCGAACTTAAACAACTTTTTTGTGCTCAAAACCAGTTCTGGTAATGAAGTAGGGTCATATAAATATGAAAAATAAAAATTTTCGATATCGGTCCATATATACCCGAGATATAGCCCAAATCGGGTTTTTCATGAAAATGTCGCGTAAGCGAACTGAAACAACTTTTTTGTGCTCAAAAGCAGTTCTGGTAATGAAGTAGGGTCATATAAATATGAAAAATGAAAATTTTCGATATCGGTCCATATATACCCGAGATATAGCCTAGACCGCGGTTTTCATGAAAATGCCGCGTAAGCGAACTTAAACAACTTTTTTGTGCTCAAAAGCAGTTCTGGTAATGAAATTAGGTTACATAAATATGGAAAATGAAAATTTCCGATATCGGTCCATATATACCCGAGATATAGCCTAGACCGGGGTTTTCATGAAAATGCCACGTAAGCGAACTTAAACAACTTTTTTGTGCTCAAAAGCAGTTCTGGTAATGAAGTAGGGTCATATAAATATGAAAAATAAAAATTTTCGATATCGGTCCATATATACCCGAGATATAGCCTAGACCGGGGTTTTCATGAAAATGCCGCGTAAGCGAACTTAAACAACTTTTTTGTGCTCAGAAACAGTTCTGGTAATGAAATTAGGTTACATAAATATGGAAAATGAAAATTTCCGATATCGGTCCATATATACCCGAGATATAGCCTAGACCGGGGTTTTCATGAAAATGCCACGTAAGCGAACTTAAACAACTTTTTTGTGCTCAAAAGCAGTTCTGGTAATGAAATTAGGTTACATAAATATGAAAAATGAAAATTTCCGATATCGGTCCATATATACCCGAGATATAGCCCAAATCGGGTTTTTCATGAAAATGTCGCGTAAGCGAACTTAAACAACTTTTTTGTGCTCAAAAGCAGTTCTGGTAATGAAATAGGGTCATATAAATATGAAAAATGAAAATTTTCGATATCGGTCCATATATACCCGAGATATAGCCTAGACCGGGGTTTTCATGAAAATGCCGCGTAAGCGAACTTAAACAACTTTTTTGTGCTCAAAAACAGTTCTGGTAATGAAATTAGGTTACATAAATATGGAAAATGGAAATTTCCGATATCGGTCCATATATACCCGAGATATAGCCTAGACCAGGGTTTTCATGAAAATCCCGCGTAAGCGAACTTAACAGCTTTTTTGTGCTCAAAAGCAGTTCTGGTAATGAAATTAGGTTACCTAAATATGGAAAATGAAAATTTCCAATATCGGTCCATATATACCCGAGATATAGCCTAGAACGGGTTTTTCATGAAAATGCTGCGTCAGCGAAATTAAACAACTTTTGTTTGCTTAAAAGCAGTTCTGGTAATAAAATAAGGTTATATAAATATGAAAAATGAAAATTTCCGATATCGGTCCATATATACCGCAGATATAGCCTGGAACGTGGTTTCCATGAAAATGCCGCGTAAGCGAACTTAAACAACTTTTTTTGCTTAAAAGCAGTTCTGGTAATCAAATAAGGTTATATAAGTAGGGAAATTAAAATTTTCGATATCGGTCCATATATACCCGAGATATAGCGCAAACCGGGTTTTTCATGAAAATGTCGCGTAAGTGAACTTTAACAACTTTTTTTGATAAAAATCAGTTCTTGTAATAAGATGAGGTTATATAAATATGGAAGATAAAAATTTCCGATATCGGTCCATATATACCCGAGATATAGCCCAAACCGGGTTTTCCATGAAAATGTCGCGTAAGCGGACTTAAACAACAATTTTTTTTTGCTTAAAAACAGTTCTGGTAATAAAATAAGGTTATATGAATATGGAAGATAAAAATTTCCGATATCGGTCCATATGTACCCGAGATATAGCCCAAATCGGGTTTTTCATGAAAATGTCGCGTAAGCGAACTTAAACAATTTGTTGTGCTCAAAAGCAGTTCTGGTAATGAAATAAGGTTATATAAATTTGGAAAATTAAAGTTTTCGATATCGGTCCATATATACCCGAGATATAGCCTGAACCGATTTTTTCATTAAAAAAATTTTTTTTTTTTTTTTTTGCTGAAAAGCAATTTTTGTTATAAAAGAAGGTTACTAAAATACAGAAAATAGAAAATTCCGATATCGGTTCATATATAACCGAGCATATTCAGGCCACATTTTTAATATACTATACATATTCGTGACTATCGTGAAGGGTATTTAGCCGAATATACTACACTCTTACTTGTTTTCTGTTATGTTGGTTATGTTTGTTATTTTGGATTGCCAGTTTGGTTTTAACAGATAAAAAGGTTAGTCGTGTTTTGCCGTTCGATTTTTTACTATTCGAAAAAAAAGGATCAAAGAAGCTCTTGAAAGTTTTGTGTAAAAAATGAAATTAACACGTCAACAACCGATGAAAACATTGAAACAGTAAAAAAAAATTATTTTGGATAATCGTCGAATTACTATCAGAGAGGTTACTTATGATGTTGACATATCGGTCGGCTCATGCCAAGCAATTTTTACGGATTTTTTTTGGCGTAAAACGTGCAGCAGTGAAGATTTTCCCAAAATTGCTAAATTTTGAGAAAAGCCAACGTCGCATGGACATGGCTCAGGAGCTGTTGAACATCGTCAACGACAATCCAGATTTCCTCAAAAAGGTCATAACTGGTGACGAATGTATGTATGGCTATGGCATTGAAATCAAAGCTCAATCATCCCAATGGAAGCGGCCTGAAGAGCCAAGACTGAAAAAGCCCGTCAAGTTCAGTCAAATGGGATACTTCAATCTGCTTTTATGGAGATGATAGCGTGGATGATGCAGAACACACAGTCTTCAGGTGTGACAGATGAAGACAGGAAATACATAACCTGGAGGAGAATGTAGGTGGAATATCACTTGAAAACATTGTGAAATATATGATGGAGGATGAGAACAAATGGTATAAAATTGCGATTTACATCAAGATTCTACGATGCAAAATGCGGGCTCTAGACGCGGCTATGACACGAGCAATCCAGTAGAAATAAAGGAGAAGCAATGCGAAAGCGCTACTGGGGTGGGCATATGACTCAACAAAAAGTAAGGAGTTTTTAGTGGGTGCAAGCCCCACTTATCGGAACTGTGTTAACAGTATCTGATGAATCATTAGACATTTCCCACTCTCCAACCGAAAAAATTATGATTATTAATTGGATGTGATGCAACCTTCTACGGCAACTTGCACTGTTGATCTATTGCGCTTTCCCTTGCCCCATTACAACTTGAGTGCGTCAAGAAATCGGACTAGCTCCTTCATTGGGAGTGATGACTTGTCCCGTTCAATTAACGTACGCGGTTATAGCAGCCCGTATCTCCTGTGTCCCAATGCCTCACAGTGCATGATCAAGTGCTCCATCGAATCCTCTTCCTCACTGCAGAATCTGCAAATGTCTGTATCGGAAATGTCCATCCTATACAGGTGCTTAAGGCAGGTACAATGAACTGTAAGTGCACCTGTCAGTGTTCCTATTTAGTTTTAGAGCACAATCGGCCCTCTTTTCACCAAAGCTTAGAAATTTCTTGGAATGTTGTCTCATTCCAACCTTCTTCCACGATGGACTTCGTCGATTTCTTCATCCCCTCATTAAGGAGACTCCTTATTTATTTTCTTTATTTATTTTTTCGTTGGAGTGGAGCCAATAAAATTCCCCTCTGCTCCCTTTTTGGTGAAGATGTTTGCCATCTCATTGCCTCATGTCCTGGCGCCCAGATTAGAGTAACCTCTTGGAAGATTTTGGTTTTTTTACTGAGTACCTGCGTGCTCTAGGCCCCACTATTCCTGCACCAACATCTTAAAAAAGAGTTTTGGATATACCTGCGTACCACGTTTGTGAAACACTTCGCAGCCACTTTGGGTTCGCGCCCCATTCTTCCCTAGTTGGGAAGATGATCCTAGACTTCCTAGTAAAGGAGTTAGTTGGATCCAAGAGGTCACTTGTTTGACACATATCAATTATACAATCCTAATTGAAACATATCAATTAGAATGGCAAGATATCCAATAAGGTTACCTGTCTTTAGTTTTTTCCTTTTGTAGATTAAGGCCGTCTGAACGATTGCCTCTTTTTGAACAGCCACGTTAAGCGGTGTTAGGTTCAAAAGAGCTTCTAGACCTGTCGTTGGGGTGGTTCTTATTGACCCTGTGATACATAGGCTTACAAGTCTCTGAACCTTTCGAATTTTTAATATGACTGTTACCTGTTTAGTTTTTCCCCCCATACTACAGCCCCATTTAGTATAGTATATAACCAATATGTCTTCTTAGGGCTAATGCTCCAGGACCTACCCAGTAGTTTTTTTTTTTTTTTTTTGGCAGTCCAGAGTCTTATTGTTGCCTTTTTTGTGAGTTACTATCCACGATTACAGGGATGTCACTACAATGCCCTGATATTTCACCTCTATCTTGGGAGTAACCTCAATACCTTTTATCCTTAGAATAGAGATCTATTTTTCCCTTTCTCTGGCAAATGACATAATGCTTTGATCGTGTAGTCAGAGACCAATAGCAGAAAAAAATGATATTCACTGTCATATAATAAATAATTTAACAATACAAAACGCAAAAAACTTAAAGAGTACTATCATCACCACCATTCTGAAAGTGATTTACATTAAACTTCTACAATATACCCAACTAACTAACATATGCAAAAATCGGAGAAGAATGTCCTCAAGACTACGGAACAGTGACTTAAGTCTCAATAATGACAAATACTAATCTAACAAACATTATTTGGAAGTATGGGTTTGTGTAACGCGTCTTGATCGTGTCGTGTAATTACGGTAATATGTTCATATATCAAGCAATTATGATATCTTATTGTTGCCAACATACAAAAATAGTATTTACTAATATATTTTTACATGAACACACCACAAAAACCTCACGAGGTAATATATTGCTAACTCTTCTAATATATCTAAAACAATGTCATAAGGTCTTATTAAATAAGCACTTTCGTTGATCATTTCGAAAAGTGCTCGAGTGATGTCTAAGTCGGAAAAAGTAGCATGCACAACTTTACTGTTCAACAGTCATTCTTCAGAAACCAGCTAAATTCCTTTTAGAAAATGTAACAGCGAGCTATAAAAATGTTTATAATTTTTGCTGTCATCTTCAAGAAATGTAATCAATTTATATCAATTGCTTGTTTTTTGTTTCAACGCCAAATAAAAATATGAGACGAGATCTCCCTTATATTGGAATTTGGAGTTTCTTCCAAAATGATATCTGAACCATGAGGAGAACCATTATTTAATCTCAGATAAATGTACACTTTTTCCTTTGGTTATGTAAAATAATATGTAATTCTACTTACTGTTTACTTAACCAGGCATAATGTTCAAATACCAAATCCTTATATCCAATGCGATTCCTATATTTCTCAATATGGCTAATAAAATGATTAATTGAATCTCGAGGTACTTTTAACTTAAACATTAGACGACATATTTTATAATTCAGGAAACCTCCGACAGTTTTTATTTCCAAACAGTTTGCATCATTAATACGGATTTCATCTAAAGTTGTGTACGATTGAGTATAGTGTCTGTCAATTAAAGTCATTATAAATTATATATTTGTTTTGTTTAGAGTTAAGAGGAGACACTCACTTCAAAGCTGTACTAAAATCTTGGCGCATTTCGGCTACAAATCCCAATTTAAATTGATGTCTTATCTTTAAAGTCGTATGGGCAGCTGTAAGTTGATCCCGGTGAGTACGTATACGTTTTGACATAAGCGTGTAATACGATTGCGCCATATCCAAGAAGGCCGACTCCAGACGTAGAGCATAACCTAAAAACCAGACAAATACATTAAGATTTTTGTTGTATATTACAAAACAAGTACCCATTAAATGTTCCGTGTGCGGTAAAATAAATAACATTTTACTATTGAGACCACAGGCAGTGGTAAGACTGGCCGATCTTTCAGACGCTAGCATATCTTCTCCAGGAGGCAATGGTGCGGAGTTTTGCAATAGAACCAGACAAATGCGTGTATTCCGTTCTTGCAAAGAATTTTTCAATGACTGTATGGCAGCAGCGCATTGCATTTGTTTTTCAGTCCAATTGGCATCATTCCATTCCATGTCTTGAAATAAAACTACCACCGCTGGTAATACATGTAAATGTTTCAACATCCAGTTACGTTTTAAAATGCCTTTTGGATGATACCATTCGTAGGAATTACGTTTTGGTTTGGCCACAGGAAAATCATAGTTATTTGGAAGAAGTTTAAAATGCACTGCGGCTCTGTAACAGAAAAAAACAAAAACAAAATATTAAAAACTTTTTTAATTCCAGAAGCGTTCAGTTGAAAATAGTACCTATCTGCTTTACGATTATTACTAAATGCATCCCAAATTGATTTGTGTACGGCGTTACGATTTACGTCCAGGCCACATAAGCCAATTAATGGCTGAGGTGCTACCAGCAGCTCAGAAGGTAGTGCTGCAGATTCTATGTTCATTTTACCATACAACAGTATTATTAAAAAATCTGTGCAGATTCCTTAGGAACAACCACTAAAATAGACACCTCTAAAATTGCAAAATAACAAACACAACAACAATTTAGAAACAGCGATAACACAAAGGTGACAAGTGTATAATGACAGCGGCACAGCCTTCAGTTATTGCAGAAAAAAACCAATATAATTCTTTGGTTTTTTGTTGACACAATTTTACATTTACTATTGTAGTTTTGTTTATTGCTCAATCTATTCTATAAATTATTAAACAGTTTAACGAAAATTAAACAAATAATCTGTATTTTTGCTTAATTAGAAAAACACAACTTCTTCGTTTTGCGAGTACTAATGACGGGTGCAACTTATTTTATTATTTTTTTTTTTTTGACATAAAAAGACTATCAGCTGTTTAATTAAAGCGAATGTCAACAAAATAAAATTAAGAAGAACTTAGGCTGCCATATCTTATGAAATTTGTAATTATCCAAAAATAGGAATTTAGTAACAGCAAGGAATTTAGTTGCGCAAGTCTATTTTTAATTTGTATTTACTTTCTTTTAAACTTGCCTTTATGTTCACATACAGCAATTTAGGTGCGCAAATTTAATTTTATTTTTTTATTTAGATTTTCTTAATATTTTGAACTGCCGTAAAATAAATAAATGAATATATTAAAAACATAAAAATGTGTTAACGAATTGCAGAGCACGAGCAAGTCTATACTTAAGTACTCTTCCCCCTTAAGCTCTAAACACTTAGACGACAGCAGACTTCACAACATCACGGCTACAAATACAGTTAGCTTCAAATGCTGCCGTCTCATCAGCAACCAAGGCGAATTTATACAGGTGAATGCAAGCAGAAAGGCGAATTCAGTACTATGTATTTTGTTATTGTAAAACATATCGTGAATGTCAAAATGTAAATTCGCCTAAGATTGTTCAGCTATGAAAAAATTTTATATAAACGTTAAATATAAACTTTTATAATTGTTTGTAATTAAAATCACAGATTATATTAGTTCTTCACTTTTAAATTTACACAAATTTCTTGAAATTACTCTAAATCATGCAAAAAATCTTCAGATTAAAATGGCGCGAAAAAATTTGTAAACAAAAGAAAAAAAAATTTTGATAATCTCATTGGAAAAAACGCGAGAATCAAAAAATAATCACTATAATAATATATATGACAGATTGCTGCTTGCTGTCGTCTATGTGTTTAAAGCTTTAAAGTTCCTCTTGCCTCTCACTTACACAAGGCTTGGGCAAGAGGCGTACGTAATTATACGGCTCAGTCTGTAACACAAAATTTTATGCAAAAGTTATAGTCCGTAATCTTTAGGGAAAGCGTGGTTTACCTTATTGATAGTTAAAATTTTCAAATAAAAGTTAAAATCAATGTATATTACGGTATTTACTCGCCTATTTTTAAATTTTCAAAATAAATTGCTTTTACTTTTAGAGTTGCGAAATTAATAGACATATAGAAATTTTTCGTTTCTCTCTTCTTTCTTTTTTGTTGTTGTTGTTTTTTAAGCACAGCTAGTGTGTATCATACAAAAAAATCTTCAGATTAAAATGGCGCGAAAAAGTTTGTAAGCAAGAGAAAAAAAATTTGACAGTCTCGTTGGAAAAAACGCGAGAAGCAAAAAATAATCACCTGTGCTGTTAAGTTCACCTTGTAATGAATTCGCATTGCCACTAAGCTCAAAGTCAGTGTTGCCTTAGTTATTTTCAAAAAGTGGCACAAAAAGGGTATTTTGAAAAGAAAGGTGTCTCAAAAAGGGTATTTTCAAGAAATAAAACCTAAAAAAAAATCTTCAAAAGTAAATGCATTTAAATGAAAATATAATGTAATGATTACGTTTAAAAAAGGTATTCAAATATAATTAATAACATCAGTTTAAATTATATTAATTTTACTCAGGTCCAGTTTTTGACTTCGTATTCAAATACAAAATTAGTTAATTTTCATTTAAAGTTAAGTTATATTTAAAAGCAAGTTAATTTTTTCATTCTTAATTAATTCCTCATATACAAATACGATTAAAGTGTGACATCTTCACTTAAATTCCAAATATTATGGAAAGTATTCCATAGAGCGGCCGTTATTGAAAGAATAGAAAAGGACTTAAAGAAAAATATTAAATTTATCAACAGCACAGAAGAACTAACTGCCACTCCCACCATCTCGAATAAATATTTGTTTTTGTTTTAAATGTATTTATGCGAATGAAAATATTTATTCGAAATAGAGGAAGTGGCAGTTAATAATTGCATTTCATGTGATTGCGTTTGGTTAAAATTTGTAGTGAAAAATAAATTTTCGTATTTAAATGGAACTTAAAGCTAAATGACATTTATATAGGAACTCAAAAACTGCGCTACAAAAACTTTTTTGAGATACAGTTGTACTTCTTCAGACTTATTAATAAAACAAATCAAATTTATATTTGCAATCTTTGTATAAATTATTCGACTATTTTGTTTTCAGATAGTATAGATACATGTGTTTAAAAAACTTTTTAGATATAGTTATTTCATTATCAAATATATGTATGTTAATATACATATACCTACATAAGAGCAGTTTAATATAAAACCTTGTTCAAATATGAATTGAGTATTTATGCATACAGTTCCGTCGTTCTCAACAAAAAGTTCCATGTTTGCAAAAAGGGGATTTAAAAAAAAGTGTCATAAAAAGTCTCATAGTCTAAAAAAATGATCAAATTGACACTTTAGTATCGTAAAAGGCAACGCTAAGTGTGCTTATATGAAGCTGATGCTGATATGAGAATAATGATATAAAGCAACAGTATATGAAAAGCGAAAAGTTAAAAAGAGAAACAAAAAATGTCCACAAACACACTGTTATAAGAAGTGGATGTAATTGCTTCTGATGAAGTATCTGTGGTGAAGAATTACTCCATATTCGACAATTATGTTTGTTAACATTGCTGTTTAATTCAAAATGTGCCTCGTCAGACATAAAAATGCAGTTCAACACGTTTTCAGCCTCTGGCTCTGATATTCTCACAAAACTCCCAGCGAATCGGGAAGTCTCTAGGGTTCAGTTTGTTTGTTAATTAAATCTTATATGGAAATAAGTTTAAATCTTGGTGCAAAATTGTCTACAGTGACTGTCTGCTGACACCCATTTGAGCAGATATGCTCCTTGTCGAAACTCTAGGATCGGATTGTATCGCAGCAGCTACAGCAGCGATAGTTTCCTTTGTCCGAACTGAGGGATCTCGATAAAAAAACCTATTTACGATTGTGCCACGCTCGGCAAAATTCTTCACGAGCCTCATTATAGTCCATCTACATATCTGCTAAGAGGAGTGCCACCAAACGTGTGCTTATATTATCTTTGAACGGACAGAACGGACTCTAAAGAGTTGCTCTATCCAAATTCTTGTTTTATTTTCTCTATTTTAGTTAAACTTAAACACCGATCTATTACATAAAATAAAAATGGAACATGTTGGTTACACAGAAAATAAGTTATTACGTTTTTGTGGTAGCAGCTTTCATCGGCCATCCTTTTTGGTAGTTGTTTAATTGGTTTTACAAATTTTGTTTTGTTTCGCTCCCTCAATTTATAGTTTATTTTCGGTTAATTTTATAAAAATTTGTAAAATTTCTCAATAAACTTACAGCCTTTTTTTTACTTTTTGATATTTAAGACGCTTTATTATTCTACTTTTGTTTTTAATTTGTGAACGGAAATTTGGAAAAAAAGGGGTTTTGTCTACGGTAATGCCAAAATAGTCTGGCAAGGACAATTTTGTTTCTTTATGAACCAGAGTAAAGTGTGGCATCATCTTAAACTAAGCGGATACTGTTATCTTCTTAGCAGAGCTCTCTACCTAAAGTTTTCTGGCCGAATTGTGCATTCGTTAAGTTCTAAATATATATTACACGCGGAAGTCCACATATAGATGGAGCAAATCTATAATTTCACGTATTTAAAATGATACGAGCACCACAGTTTTTTGTCTTTGCAGTTGGCTTGAGGTGTTGAAATAAATAATAGGCGAATTCATTTTTCCAAGTGAAAACTGGCTGTTGTCATGATACAAAAAACAAGGTAGCCACTTCGCTACAACAATACAACGATAAAAAAACAACGGGTATTTTGTTTGTGTAAAAAGCGAATTCACACTTCAGCTGTCAAAAGTAATTGATAAAGAACACGTAAAAAATTTAAATGGCGCCGAAAAAGGTAAATAAAACTTGACAGAGAAAGTGCCGGCGGATTGACGGAATTCGCCCGAATTCGCCGATCCATCCATCTAATAATGAATTCGCCTTGGGCTGTTGTATTGTAAATTTGTATAGAAAGTGTCATGATACAAGAAACAATGCAGCCTCTTTCTTACAACAATACAACACTGAAAAACCTGGTGTTTTGTTTGCGTAAATGTCGAATTTTTCACCTCAACTGCCAAAACTGCTGAAAAGAAACACGTGCGTTGTTCAGCGTTATCAACGTTTGGTGCTTAAAATTTTTTTTTTTTTAATTTTCGATACGCTTTTTAATATTTGGTGGCACTAAATTATATTCGATATAACTTATTGTTTTAATACACGAAAAAAGGTTTGTACACCTGTTTGAATACCATTGTATTCAAGTTACAAAATTTTTCCATTTCATTTTACAGAGCACAATAAGAAAACGGAGTAATAATATAGAAAACACACCAATTTATATGCACAAAGTAAGACAATCTTGCTGTTGTGTATTATATACATTCTCGAAAGAAAAAGACACATTTTGCTGCCTTTAGAGAGTGTTTTGCTATTAAACGATCAAGCCAAGTTTGTCAAATATTCCAATAAAAACAAAAAAAAAATTTGTACAACGGTAAGCAGCCGTGTTTTTATGTACCTGCCAATAGTCAGTAAAAATTTACAACTGATTCGCTCGACAGAGAATATAATTAAATAATATAGCTGAATAACAGGTTGGACCAAATATCGTCATAATTATTGTAAATATACTAAAAATTAAATAATAAACTACTAGAAAAAACTACAGATCCCACTGTAGGCCAAGTTTGACAAACTCTCATTCTACTTATTGATCGAATTGATGGCATGTCATCGGCTGGTGCTATCAGATCTAGTTTGATCGTCCAATAGTCGCTTAAAATACTGTTTCATTATTGTATTTTTAATACAAAAATGGCATATTTGTATATAATACGAAATGGGGTTAAACGCCAACAAAAAAAAATTTTAACTTGGTGCGATTTTGCTGAAATAACGCGCTTTTATCACCATTTTGGTACGTTCTGAAGTTTCAAACAACGCCAACGTTGTCAGTAATTTATTTTTATTGCCTGTGTGTAAAGAGAGCGGCATGATAAAATTTGACAGCGTGAGTAAAGGCCAAGGCGAATTCATTAACAGCACAGGTGATTATTTTTGCTTCTCGCGTTTTTTCCAATGAGACTGTCAAATTTTTTTTCTTTTGCTTACAAAGTTTTTCGCGCCATTTTAATCTGAAGATTTCTTTGTATGATTTAGTGCAATTTCAAGAAATTTGTGTGAATTTAAAAGTGAAAAACTAATATAATCTGTGATTTTTATTACAAACAATTATAAAAGTTTATATTTAACGTTTATATAAAATTTTTTCCCAACTGAACAATCTTAGGCGAATTTAGATTTTGACATTCACGATATGTTTTACAATAACAAAATACATAGTACTGAATTCGCCTTTCCGCTTGCATTCACATGTATAAATTCGTCTTTATACAACTCTTGACAGTTGATGTTTTTCAAATAGAAAAAAGTAGAATATCCGTTTTTACAGTTTCGCCTAATAAAATGAACTCGACTTGATATTTAAAATAACTACAAACAGAGGTTGGTTCATATGCATTGTTGAAACCACAGCTGCTGCACATCTTGGTTATTCAATTAATCGGTAAACTCAGTAATCATGGCGGTCACCATTGATTGTAACGTTCTAAGCAGCATCGTTTTTAAAGAAGTACGGACCAATGATCACCAAAAATCATGTTTTTGCTTGATTAACTCATACACAAAAATTAATAAACAACCCTGTTTTTACGACCCCGTTCGCAGATTAATAGAAGATCACTATTCAGTGAGTCATTCATATTTTGATCTCGGATAGGCTGGGCCTATAACTGAAAGAGTACGAATGGCAACTGCTGCTGTCATCCGCGAAAGAGAGGATAGGGTTGGAAGTTTGTTAGAGAAGGTAGAAGAAAGGGCCGCAAAATGCAGGTGCTGATATAAATCAATTTCACAACTGTATGTAAACGATTCATGAGGTAAGACTTTTCCACAGAACGCATTGTTTTTGTTTTTTTTTTTAATAATTTTATTTCTAAATTATATATTATTGCAATTTCATCGCTTAGTTTATCAGGCCAAAAAGGTAAATTTAGTAAATTTGGTGTTGAATTGAAATGAACATTTTTAAAAGAATCAATTTCACAAAGAAAACCATTTGAGTTTTAAATACACATTAAGTTCTCTTAAAATTAAATCAAATATTAAAAGCTGCATTTCTTTTTTTAACTTTCAAAACATTTGAGTGCATTCTCTTATCAAAACATTTTAAGCAAACTGAAATCCAAAATTGAAAAGAAAGAAAACGGGGTTTGTTTTGCACAAAATTTAACATTAATGTTACTAATTTACCATAAAACCACCATTTTTTCCAAACGCGAAATGGATTAAAAAAAACAAAGAAACAATTTTTTTTTAATAAAAATAGATTAAAATTTAAACAGAACTAAATGTTATTCGATGTGTACAAAAAAAACACTTTTCAAACGTAGTTACACATTTGTAAGGGTATAAAACCACTATATAAAAAAATATAAGAGCAATTTGAAAAAAATGTTATGGATTCGAATTCACCCCCTCCCTCCACCCTCTAACATAATCACACACATACACACTTCTTCATCCTCAGCACACCATCACTACCACTACAACACCAAATGACGCCCTCTCAAGCAAGAAAAAAAAAATTGTGAAATTGAAAAAAATCGTAGTAAAAAAATGGCGGTTTCCGGCGGTTTGAAGAGTAACGAATGCGAAAAAAAGAAAGAAAAAAATAATAATGTCTATTAAAGGGCAGGGGTTAGCAATGACAGCCAAAGTATAGAAAAGAAAAAAATGTATTTGGCTATACAAATGTATTAAAAACATGGGTAAGCAGATGATTGTGTGTATGTACGCAAAACACCCTCATCATACTGGTATGGGTTTACCCTCATTCAGGACATTGTATTAAAGTTGATGTTTAAAATAGGAATACAAAAAAAAAAATGAAAAAAATACAAAAAAAATCCACCCCTCATCATTATAAAAATAATAATAAACAAATAAAAGGCAAAGAATAAAGGAAAAAAATTAAACTCCTCTGACTAACGAGCATTATGAACAGTACGTAATTACCAACACTAAAGCAAAGCGAAATTGGCAAAACAAAAAAAGAAAAATGAGAATATGGCTGAGGAGAGGAGCAAAACTCCTCTTTACTTGTAGCCTCCTCTATAGAATAATAATGGTATTATTCATTTGTTGAAGAGTTGGAGGACTTTTAACAACTTAAAAAAATTAATTATGAAAACTCTTCTCTCATAAATTTTAGCTATGGACGTCTGCCTTGCAATAGCCTATACTTCAGGAAGTCATACAGAGAGATTTGCAGGCCCTGCATGTGTACAAAAATATACCGCTCCTTTATTGCAATATAGTCATAACGCAAAAAAGCTTGTTTCGAGAAAAACACATTTCAAATTTTTAGTTTCCATACAAGTGTTAGAAAAATTTTTTTAGAAAATATTTCCTAAAGGAAACAGTTTAAAGGTAATTTTAATAAAATTTTGGCACAATATAAAAGGTAGTACTGTTAACAATTCTGCATTGTTAACTCGAAAAGCTCTTTTTTTGAGATATGACTATGTTGCAATAAAGGATCGATATGGTTGATATGACAATATTCCAAGGCAACATACTATTGTTAAATTGTATGGTTGGTGCCGATAATACTATATAGTTATATTTGAAACGCCACTGATATGCCTCACCATAGTTTTGTAAAAAAAAACTATAATTAACTACACAAAATTGCAGATCAATATAGTTATAACTGTGAGCAACCACAGGATTAGTAAAAGAAATTATATTAATGTCATATCTAAACATGTTATTATACCAAACAACCATACTTATGTAATATAACCATATTAGTTTCAGTAAACAACCATACTAATGTAATAGACTGCTTCATTGAAGAGAATAGGGTGATTGAATATAAAAGTTATATTTTTGTATATAAGGTTGCATGTTTTTTGTTACTGGCAATATTACGTCAAATGTATTGTTCACATTTTTTAATGTGATTTAATGTTTATTCTGAATTAAACAATCAAAATTTATTTTGTGCACATAAAAATAATTCTAATAAAAATAATTTATAATTGTGAAAAAGTACTTTCATAGTTTATAATTGTGAAAAAAGTTACATATATTTTTGACATAGCTTAACACATGCCTGCTTCTGTTGTATTGTTGTAATCTTGCTCTAGTTCTGCCACCTTCAAGGCGACTTTATACAGGTGAATGCAAGCGGAAAGGCGAATTCAGTACAATGTATTTTGTTATTGTAAAACATATCGTGAATGTCATAATCTAAATTCGCCTAAGATTGCTCAGCAGAGAAAAAATTTTATATAAACGTTAAATATAAGCTTTTATAATTCTTTGTAATTAAAATCACAGATTATATTAGTTTTTCACTTTTAAATTCACACAAATTTCTTGAAATTGTACTAAATCATGCAAAAAAATCTACAGATTAAAATGGCGCGAAAGAGTTTGTAAACAAAATTTGACAGTCTCATTGGAAAAATCGCGAGAAGCAAAAAATAATCACCTGTGCTGTTAAGTTCACCTGGTAATGAATTCGCCTTGGCCACCTTGTAGAAGTTAATGCACCTTGTTTTTACCTGTTACAGCGGTAGCAAGGCGACTTTATACAGGTGAGTGCAAGCGGAAAGGCGAATTCAGTACTATGTATTTTGTTATTGTAAAACATATCGTGAATGTCATAATCTAAATTCGCCTAAGATTGCTCAGCAAAGAAAAAATTTTATATAAACGTTAAATATAAGCTTTTATAATTGTTTGTAATTAAAATCACAAATTATATTAGTTTTTCACTTTTAAATTCACACAAATTTCTTGAAATTGCACTAAATCATGCAAAAAAACCTTCAGATTAAAATGGCGCGAAAAAGTTTGTAAACAAAAGAAAAAACATTTGACAGTCTCATTGGAAAAAACGCTAGTAACCAAAAATCATCACCTGTGCTGTTAAGTTCACCTAGTAATGAGTTCGCCTTGCTTGAAACCATTCAAGTAAAATATTTCTGCAAAAATATTAACGGAACTCTAAAAAACAACAAAAATGTGAAAAATTTGAGTATACAGTTTTACTTAGTCAGTTTTTTTCTGTACATTTTCGCACTTACATATGTATGTATATGTAAAAAAATACTGAAAAAACATGAATTTCTCAATAAATTTACTATACATGTTTCACAATTAATTATAAATGGATAAAAATTCTTTTTTTTTTAATAATCGATATCAAATATATTGATCATTCTTTTCAAATATTTGTTATTTATTTTATTATTTTATATAATTTTTACACTTTTTTATATTACTTAAAAAGTTTAAAAGATTTTTATGTTATTTTAAATATTTCGTTGACAGTTTGTTAGCATTCTCTACAAATTGTACTATGACACTATTAATAATTTGAAAAAAAAACTTTGTGATGATTTAAAACAAAGTAAATTTTTTAAAAGACGTCGGAAGCTGAAAAAAATTAATAATTTTCATTAAATCACTATTTAGTGAAGTATCGTCGGAATAATTGTCAACGATTATGTCGATTATGATTGAGTTTTATGTTTCTTTTCTGATTCCTAAAACTATTGTTTTAATAGATTTTTTCAAAAACGGTAAGAAAAATTCCCAGAGTTTAGGCAGTTTACCATCTCTTGACCCGATCCTAATTACTTTAATAAATTTTTATATAGCCTACGTCCGTCATTACGCTTCACTCTACACTTTTTAAAATCGGTTCCAGAAATATCCTTTTGCAAACATACAAACTTTTCCTCTTTATATTTATTAGTATAGATAGACACAGAAGTAGATATATTCCTTTTCAGGCTGTTCCCATATCCGAAAGCAAAAACCCAATTCAGCAAAAGAAATCAGGTTTCTTTTTCCTTTGTAGAGAGCGGAGTTCTATAATAAACGAAATATGGTCATTTCCAAAAAGCATTTAAAGTTTGAAAAAATTTAACGATTTCCCATAATGAAGTATTACTCTTAAAGTCGACTCTGACTGTAGAAAAATGTCATTGTTTCTTTTCTGTTTGAAATGTCCAGGACAAGTCAAAGCAAGGTATCAAATCATTTGCACATTTAAGGCAGGGGCGAGTATCTTTCAAAAGCCACCTTGAAGTCGTTTTGTTGCGAATTTCATACGCCTTGCTCGTCAGCCTTCCCAGCTCCTGCTTCTTTTTATACAAATCAAACTCACATTTACAAAAAAGAAAAGGAAAGCTTTGATGGATTTTTTTTAAAACAATTTTACATTTTTTTTTCTTTAATTTGTACGTACATACCTACATACATATATACTTACTCGTACATTAGTTTGTATTTTATTTTTAACGTATTTTCTTGTTTCCGATTTTTCCTGGGATCTATTTTTCATCTTACTTCTGCTTGTTGTTGACGTTTTTTCTTTCTTTCCTGGCATTTTTCATTTTTTTGCTTTAAAGAAAACTTTTGTTCAATTTTAAAATGTTAATATTGTAGATGATGGATTTTTTTTGTGTGTTCTTTATTTGCAGCTGCGTACTGTAAGAATTTAATTAGTACTTTTTTAATTCTCTACACCCATCATTTGGTACTCGTTTTTTACTTTGCGCCAGCTACTCTTTCCACAGGTCAAGTAGTAGTTGCAAGAATATTTGAATATTTTCTTTGACTTGTACTTGGACAATGTAAAAGTTTTTAATTTTCTTGCAAGCCGTAAATATATTTCGAAATTCGTGACATTTGATTGGCTCAGGCTCTATAAAGAATTTAAGTTTAAGTATTAGACTTTGCCTATCTAAAAGTTTGTACATTTACATATTCACGCATTTGTTTTGCGAAATTGTTTGTTGTTTTTATTTAAAATGTATTTTTTAATGTGAAAAATAATAAAATCATAGGTTAGGTTAAACCAACCCTTGCAAAGCCAGCCAACTTGGGTCGAAATTGATCTGTTTTGCCCTATTGTAGTATATATCTCAGTGGATCTACCCATCACTGGTCTTGTTCAGATCCAATCCCAGGATAATATAATATTTATGTCAATCTGAATATGATATCTTTTTTTATTGGTATAAAAACTTTAATTAGCAATTAGAACATTATGAATAAAGTTATTAGTATGTATATTGATGAATTGAACATGATTGAAGAAATTTATTTAGAAGGGATTGTTGGCGTTATTTAAGGGGAAGTGAGACGGGTTGAGGGGCCATATTACAATATCAAGCGGATGCTAATGGCCAGGTAAGGGTATGGGCTTCCGGAGAATTACAGCTACTCCCCGATAATTAAATGTTCCATGTGTTGTAAATGGTAGGTTCTTGTTTTTTTTCTTGTTCGTACGAGTGGTCAAAATGGGTTGAGAACGCCGCCCTGAACAAACCGCTGAGTCAGTCTGGAGCACTACCACGACCAGTTTTCGTACCTGTAACAAATATATAATAACCTAACCTAAACCTAAAATACACTTACGTCACATTCCAATTTTTCTATCGAATCATGCAGCATTGGTCTGCCTAGAGATAAAGCGCTTTTATGAGAACGGGCCGGACGCCGACAGAGATAGTACTCAACACTCTCAACTTTCTCTTCCTCCCTACAACTTCTACAAAAATCATTAAGTGGAAGATTTAATCTCCCTGCATGCGTCTTATGTGTCTAGAGCAATGAGAAGATAACAGCTTCAGACCTCCTTTACAAACAAAGGACAAAAGTGGCTGTATTCCAGTAGCAGGAAGTTGTTATGTATGCTCGCAGTTACGTATGAAGCAGAGAAAGACCCGTAAAGCTCGTACTGGCTGTTCGAAGCCAATATGCAATCAACACTCGACTAGTCTTTCGCGGAACAGTGATCTTCTATTAATCTCTGAGTGGGGACGTAAAAACAGAGTCGCCTTTAACGCTCGTAAGACCCAATGCTGTTTATTAACACACAAACATACGACCGCAAGTGCGCTCCATCTGTACTAATGGACGGTATGAGGAATCGACTGCTCTTGGAATGAAAATACAGTATGATATCCGCTGGAATGATCACATTTTTCACGTCTCTAAAGAAGCTCGGGGTTTTGAAACGGTGTAAGATGTACTTCACTCCATCCGGCCTCCTTACTATTTATGCCACCTACATTCGACCGAAAATGGAATATAACTCTCATGTTTGGGCCGGTGCCTCAAAATCTATTTTGGGGTTACTCGACCGTGTGCAGGAGAGGACTATAAAGCTCATCGGTGACAGTAGGGTATCCAATTCGATTGACTCACTGGAGCATCGACGCAGTGTGGGGTGCGTTACTCTGTTCTATTGTTACTACAATGGGTTTTGCTCTGACGAGATTAGGGATCTTATTCCCGAAACTCGCACATTTTTACGTAGCACGCTTTTATCGTCCAGAGCTCATCCATTCGTGGTTGATTGCCCAGGGAATCGTACTACGCATTACAGAGAGAATTCGTTTTTCAGCCGTATGCTTCGCCTGTTTAATAAGCTGCCTGCAAATGTGTTTCCTGTCGGTTTTAATGTTGGAAAGTTCAAGTCAAATGTTCACAAACACTACTCCCTCTTGCCCCTTCCTCATAATCTATTTTCCTAGTTCCGGTACAATGCACTGCACCCTAAGTACTGGTCCAAGATAAAAAAAAATATGTTCAAACTTTACTCTAAAAAGTTACTTCTCTTGTTTTTATTACTTATTACTTATTGATTTTTTTCTGTTTTTAAATAAGATGAAATAATTTGTTTTTGTTTATAACTTATACAGACGTTTATTTATTTATTCCTTGTCCTTAATTTGTTCTTTGTTGTGGCTATGTACATCTATACTTTATTACAACTCTCCTGATCGTTTTCCTTATATGGAATTTTATAAACTGTATTATCAATATCTATTTTACTAAGTCTAAACTTAGTCTTACTACTCGTAAATAATGTATCTAGCGTATTATAACTCCTATGAGAGATTCCATATTCTCCCTGTTAAATATATTAAATCCTGCTAATCTTTCTGTCAAACCTGGTATATACGTCAAAGATTTATAAATTTACGGTTCTGTTGAGTTAACAACCTTATGCATGCTTCTATTTTTAAACTGACTCACAAATTTTTAATTTATTTCATTTGGAAAATCGTCATCTTCTAGTAAGTTCCAGATTTGAATAATGTTCCTTCCGTGGAAATCTTTATCATTTATTGCCAGTACCCTTTCAACAACATTTCTAGCTGCGTATATTATGTAGAAGTATAATCGTATACTTCGACATACTATACTTGCTAAAACGTAATTTGCTTTTAACAAGTGTGCGCAATAAGGTCTGAAAATTTTAAATTGTTTTTGGTAAATACATTTGAATACAGTCGAATTCATTCGGATGATAATATACTCGTATTTGAAAATGTTTCTTCTTGTTTTCATTTGGTTCGAATGTGGTAGTATTTGTTTCTTCACGAGTCGAGTTATTATCATTGTTCATTCGGTTTGCGTATTCATTCTTTTATTTTTATTAAAACAGAATATGAGTCACTTCGTATTCAGTTATGTACAGTACGAAGCTTTATTTATTCAAAAAGCAAATGAATATATTCAAATGCCGTTTCAGCGCTATAATGCAGACGTTCATTAAATAAGTGGGTATCCGCAGTAACTATACGTCGAACAATGGCCGTGCTGCTCGTAAGAAGCCGTTCGTAAATTTAAAGAATAGGAAATATCGGCTTAATTTTGCTAAGGAGCATATAAAAAAAATGTAAATTGGGGGGAGAACGTTATTTTCCTTGATGAAAGCAAATTCATCATATTTGGTGGCGATGAAAGAACAATGGTCTGGCGGAAAAACAATGAAGAATTGAGAGGTAAAAACATTACTACCATACTCAAGCACGGAGGCGGATATGTGATGATTTGGGTCTGTATATCAACAAAGGGTGTCGAGAAACTGGTTTTTATTGACGACACAATGAACAAAGAACTAAACATTTTGCGCGGAAATTTGAAGCAGTCTGCCAAAAAAATGGGGATTTCTTCAACTTTAAAAGAAAAGATGGATTTAACATTTATATGTAAATCATTAATCAGTGAACTTTTAGTTATATACATATGCACAATATTAACTAAGTAGTTGTGAGTTCGAGTCCAACTTCAGTCAAGAAGAAGGATTATTTTTAATTATAACAATAATTGATGTGAAACAATAAGACTAAAGAAGAACAGAAAAAATAATTGAATACCATATATAGCTGGGGGACAACTAGCTGTTTCGTAGTCGCTACACTACTTATCAGCACCCACTGGGATTCGAACTCGGGATCATGTGAACCAACTCAGCCACTGAGCTCTTTAATTATTCTTACGTTAATGTGTGCCACATATTGATCACATATATGCAATTGTTATAACCCCAGTTGTTTGTACAGGATTTTCTGTCACTGAACAACCAGTTTTTAATTTATTATTTACTAATAATTCTCCTAACTGTGAGACGTATTTGTATGTAAATCATTAATCAGTGAACTTTTAGTTATATACATATGTACGATATTGGAATTAACATTTATTTATTTATTTTAGCATTCAAAACAATATAAAATGTTTGTTTGCATGCAACACTGTGATTCAGATGAGAATTGTGAATAAAAAATATGTGTTGAAAATGGACAGTCAATTTGGTAAAAGTCTGGTTTTAATCACCCCTATTCTGCGTTTCGATTAAGTCACCGCATGCAGTTCCGTTGCGATCGAAAATTGGTATTCTGATAAAAAACGGAATCGAAAGAAAAAGAAGAAGACAACAATGTTTATAAAATTAATAGCATCACTGTGGAATGTGGAAATGAAATTGCAAAATAAGCAAGTTTGATGAGGCAGGCATTTTTTGTTGGAGGGCCTAGTGCATTGATGATTCCAGCAATTTCCTCCCAGAACACTACTACTTCTTGTGATATCCACATGCAATGTCTGCATTAGATGACGTTAAATTTGCCAATTTTTCATACTGGTCTGGTGCTGTTGTTTTTGACCCAAAATACATAAAAAACACATCAGATTCGGGTACAAAAATTAATAATTTAAAACAAAAAAAAAAAAAATTAAAATAAATTTAATTAAATAAAATAATTTTAAATGTATTTTTAATCGTTACTGAACATTTTATATCATATTCTACTTACATTTTTTTTAATTTTTTAACTAAAAAACAGATAACGAAAACTTCTCCGTCAACAAAAAAAAAAAAAAACAACTGAAAAAAACGGAGTTCCGATCGTAATGCAGAATACACACAATCGAAAGAAACCCAACATGCCAGACGGAGAAAATTTCGATGCGAATCGAAACGCAGAATAGCCCCCAATATTTTTATAATCTGCTTATTTTTATTATTTGCCATTTCCAAATTTTTTGGCAATGGAAAACGTTTAACAATAATTCTTGGAAAAACAAATTATAGACGATGAAGTTATTTTTAAATTACTTTAGTCTTTAAATAGTTCGTGTTTTAACTTATCCTAATAGGCTTTTTACATCAACATCAATTGAAATGATCAACATCTTCATGAAACGCATGGAAGATGTGGAAAATGTGAAACACTGTTTACAGTGCTCACATCTTTTCAAACAATTTAATAAAAGTACAAACAAATTTTTTTGGAAAAAAAATTAATTTGAAAAACAAAATGGGATTAATTATAAAATATACTCGTATGTCTATAAAGTCTAAGGTCAGACACAGCGATTTTAATTGCCGAACTTTTTAGCAATTTTCTTTTGGAATTGCTTTCTTGTCCACACACAAAAACTTTTTTCGGCGATTCTTGAGCTTTCTGTACTTATTATTTTTATTGCTGAAAATTGCCGAGTACCGGCAATTCTTTTTCCCTTCTTATTCCCCTCACCGAAAGCTTCTATAAAGTCAAGAATTGCCAAACTAAAGTTGCTGTGTGTGACCTGGCACAAACCAATTGTAAGGTACATAAACAAAATTTTAGCAAAAACAGAAAAAAATATATCAGAAAAAAATTTAAAGAAGCAAACACACATACAAACAATTGATACATGATAAATAAATCGTGATTTTTTTTTAATTTTTTTCAAAACAAATGACGTTTTTTCAGTGATGCCACAAGAATAATCGACATTATTGCCACTTTTTTAGTGATGACACTGAAATAATCGAAAGAGGTTGAATTGAATAAAATGAGATAGGAACATTTTGAAAGATGTTGAAAAAATTTTGATTTTTAGAACAATGTATATCTTATAGGAAGATGTTAACATCTTCGAAAAGTGATGGCAGATGTTCCATGTCGATCAGTATAAAAATACTATAAAGGTAGATTTACACAGCTGAAGGCATTTTAAAGTCTTATCCAAATTTTAAAAATTTATATTGATGTTCTATTTACATGTTTCAAAAATTTGATCAAGATTTGTTGAAGCTAATTTACACTATTGCTAAACTTTTTATATTGAAAATATTGACTTTGATCAGCTGTTTTGCTTCTTTTGTGAAATAGTTTATTATGATAAAAATAATTTATTATTAGAAAAAAAAAAAAACAATTAATAAGTACGGACGACGACACATTCATCATAGCATCAACTTTTTTAATATTGGAGGAAGAAGTAGCTGATAATAATGCAAAAAGAAAGAAGAAAACAAAAGGAATATTGGGTTCGACATTTTCTTTTGGAAGGTAACGGTATGTATGTCTTTTTTAGGCAGCGATTGTAAAGGAATGTTCCTAACCTATACAAAAGCTTTGTGCGAATGTCGTCAGACGATTTTGATTAATTGCTTAATCTCGTCACTCCACCAATAGAAAAGGCCAATACTCATGTGCGGGAATCTACATATTTTTTATTTCTTTTATTTTACGCAAGTCTAATGATCTTGTTTAAAAAATCATGATCATCGATATGCAACATTGTGTCTGAAGTCTACGCTGCATTATATAAAGTATTAAAAGATGAATTTTTTAAGGTAATTCATTACATAATTATGTAATTTATTACATAAAAAGAACATATCAAAAATAATATCTGTTGGTATAGATGCCAGCAACAGAGGAAGAGTGGGAAAGTATTTCCGAAAGTATAAATAAAATGTGTAACTTGCTCAATTCAATCGGGGCATTAAGGTAAGTAGTCTGTTCAAATCTGCGAAAAATGTTGAGCAACATTAATAATTTCACTCGAAAAATATGACATTTAATATGTGGTGCCTATTTCACGTTTTAGGCAAATTTCACGGTTTTCTTGGTTTTAGGTATACCAATTGTTTTACAAATGTAAATAAAAACCATATGATCACATACAATATCAATCGCAATTTCACTCCAAGATGATCTCATTGCGTTCCGGTTGGTATGCATTTTTTTTTACTTATCCCAGATATGATTTCCAGGACGCTTTTCCGTTTCACTAAATTTTATCTTTTCTTTTTCATTTATTATTAAATTGAGTGCTTTTCCATTTTAGATATTTACAATTGAAAAAGAAGAATTTTTAGCAAACAAAAAATTTATTAGCTCTTGTTTGAAATAAGTGCCACTCATATTATTTCACAATTACAACATAATGTTGCCAGAAAAATTTAATAAGTTCTTCGCAAATTGAACAGAGTACCACTTCAGCAACATTATTTCATAGATATTTCACACAAGTTTTTTTATATAGAGTTTTGACATCATTTCGCACGAAATGACGATCACAGTACTTAGCTTTAAATGGAAAACACATCTAATTTAAAGCACCAGCACAATACGGAATCGCATATTTCAATTATTAAAAGAAAACTGCTTTGTTTTGATGGCGCTTGTGGACGCGAACTACAATTATGTTTACATCGACGTTGGTTCAAAGGGTAAAGAGTCCGATGGCGGAATATTCAGTAGATGTTCGCTATAGAATTGATTACACAATAATACATTGTATTTGCCACAACCGAAACTACTGCCTGTAAAACCTATTCCATATGTGATTGCTGGAGCTGAAGCTCTTCCCTTCCAATATTATGAAACCATATAGTTTTCGGAATCAAAAAACGAGGGAAAGAACTTTCAATTACAGGTTGTCCAGATTTAAGTATGTTTCGGAAAACGTATTTTGAATAATATCAGCCCGATTTCGCGTTGCCAGAAAAAGAATGGAACTTTCCCCACAAAATGTTGTGAAAGTTATTATCGCAGTACGCATTACCAATTTTTTTTAACAAACGCAAGTGTGGTACCTATGCACAAACAATTGGTACTTTGTAAAATCAGATGTTTTTTATTTTAATTTGATTAAAATTTTTTGATTCATTTCTTAGACACAGCACAGAAAATCGAAAACAATTTGTTTTTAGTTTATCTTATTTTTGAACGAATAAATAATTCAAAGTGTACCAAGTTAGCTTTAATATGGTGGTGGTATAAGCACAGCTGGCTTTCGTTTACTTTGCGTAAATTTGTCAAAAACACATAGACTTCCTTGCTTTTTCAAATAAAATTTTGACAACTGTCCGTAAATTCTACCAACAAAATACATGTTGATGTTTGTTGGTGTTGTATTTATTGTAATTATGCCACTACCTATTAAAGCTGCCTTGAATTGTACAAAAAATATAAAATGATAGCTGTCAAATTCTCAACGTACGTACAAGACAGCTTTGCCAAGGTAGTGGTATAAGAATAGCTGTCTTTCGTGCCCTTTGCGTAGATTTGTCAAAATTTTGTATAAAAAATACGTAATTCTGAAAAAATACATAGACTTCCTTGCTTTTTCAAACAAGAGGAAAACAAAATTTTGAAAAATTTTTGTAATTTCTACCAACAAAATACTTCTGATGTTTTTTGGTGTTGCATTTATTGTAATTCTGCCACTACCTATTAAAGCTGCCTTGGTACGTTAAAAGTTGCCCAACGTTAATACTTTGCGTTGACGGAGAAGTACGGAATCAGACAAAGCTCATAAGACTACATGTATTTCAACTTAGTTGTCAGTTGAGAAGGGCAACCCATGACGTACGACGAATTCTATATATTCCGGCCTTAAAAGAATATTGAAAACCAGTTCATAAATAGCAGGCTAGGTTTCCTTGATATATCTTAGGTTCTCCAGCTTCACTTGGGTTCTAAATAGTTCCCTTTGTGTTTGCCTGAAAAGTGGAAAGGTAAAGGTGAAAAATGGGAGTTAGTGGGATATAGTGGAGGTTCGGAGAGGGGGGGGCAAAGGTGGGAAATCACTTAGCATAGCGTTACATGCTATTGTGCTAGCCATCCGCTACTCCTTATAAAAGAGGCTAGCGCGATCAGATTGACTGAGCCCAAACATGATAGGCTATCAAAGCTCTGGTCGCCTATTTATTTTAGACGGTGATGCTCCAATGCCGCCAGGTCCATTGGCACATTGATCTCAAGAGAGATCTGGGCAGCTTTAGCAGCTCCCTTGTTCATTTAATATTAATATATGGCCACAAGTACCTTGATATTACGCATGTGGGCTCATAAATGGCAGGATTACCCAAATTTTTTTTTTCGGGTGGAAACTTTGTCTCCGATTTTTAGCCAGTTGATAAATCTTTTCAAAGAAATAAGATAAAATTTTTAAGGAGATCAGATGGCAATTGAAGAAAAAACATTTTGCAATAGTCCAAGGATAAATGCGTTGATGGAAATTGTCCCTGTAAAAGTTTCAGAAGTTTTAACCGAGAAACCAAATTTAAAAATAATTCGGTTAAATGCGTTGCCGACGCATTTAAAATAAATTTAGTTAAATGCATTACCTAAGCATTTAGCATAATTAATTTTATTTGAAAGCTACTTCCAGAATCACACATGAATGAAACTTTTCTACATTGACAACTATTGCTTAAAGCTGCGATCGTGAATTTAAGGTGACATTGTGTTTCGTATTTTATTTACTTTTTTACGAAAAATGAGTCTCATTTATGAGTGTAATGCAGGCAAGCGAGATGCACTTAAGGATAATGTTTTATTTTAGAATTATTTAATCGTGAGATTTTCTTAAGCGCGAAGCAATTATGCGTGAAGTTTTTAATTTCGAGAGCTTTGTGTAGGGATCAAAACTGTTTGCCATTAATAAAACCAACTTGCCATTAATAAAACAAGCTGGCTACGCCATCAATCTTATAAAAGTTAAACAGGTGTTAGCTTAAATAAAAAAAGAACGTTCGTACAAACAAATAAATAATATAACGGTATGACTGAATAACTGGGTGACTGACATTGTCAGCACAAAAAAAAAACCAAAAATATAATGGAACAAAATTCAAAACAAAAATTCATTTTCATTTCAAAATTAAACGTGTATGGAATGTTGCCAGAAAACGAAGAAACAAATGTACGAACGAACAAACAGTGTTTGAGAATTAAAATGCCCCTTAACCATTTTTTGTGCTCTTAAATTTATGACCGTCTACCCATCTAATATTTAAAGAAGGCCATAAATCTAGTTTATTTTCGATTTAAATACAATACGACATCAAGCGCCAAAACACACGCAAACGAACGCTTAGACATTGGAACAAGCTTGAACTGGTGAATTGTGGGCATTTATTAAACATTCAATAATACAACACACACACACAAACATAAATACGAGAAACATTTGAATAGAACGTACCACAAATTCGTTAGCATTTTTATTGCTTTTGGCCTTGCCTTTTCTTATAAAGAAAAGAAAAAAAAATAAGAAAAATAAAAGAAAAAAATGCCCGAAAATGATCATGAGAGGCAATTGAAAAAACATCTGCTGCATAAATGTTGCAGACACCGAGAACTACAACGATGACGATGACCACTTAATGATAAAGGTGACATTTTTCGATTAGCGATTAGAAAACATTTAGAGCTTTTAAACATTTGTTAGCCAGTCTGCCTGTCCGTCTGTATGTGTGTTTTTTGTGAATTTTCTTTGTTTCAAAGTAGGCACGCGCTCGTAGGATTTGATCAGGCTTTAGTTGGTTGTTCTTCTCAAAAAAAAAAAAAAAAAAAAAAGAGCCCAAAGGATTTATGACGAACGCGAAAAGAACATCATTTTGGTAGCACGAAAGAACATGTGTTTTCAAGCTACTTTATTTATGATAAAATCCCAAACAGAGATCTGCCAAATTATGCACCGCGGACTCTAGAGTAGTACATGGGATGTTAAACGTGTAAGCTTTCAGTTTTTTAAATAAACAACAAAAATAATTGTGTAATTTATTGAATTTTTGTTGAACTTTATAATTTTTAAATTAGATTTTTGGTTTATGTACATTTGTACATCGGGTTTTAGTTCAAGTTTTTTCTTTCTTAAGAAGAATTTTTTTACAATACCGATTTAGATGTGATCAATAATTTTTGCTTAAAGAAAACAAAAAAAAAAAAAAAAATAATTAAACCATTAGCGGGGGGACAACTAGCTGTTTCGTAGTCGCTACACTACTCATCAGCATCCATTTTCGGATTAGAACTCGGGACATGACGTATCATAAACTGCTACCTTAACCACTCAGCCACCCACACATTAATTGAATTATACTATTTCTGTATTCATCTCATATTGAATCACATATGGGTAAATCCCTGATGTTGAACGTGACATTAGTATGTGTTGAAAGTCAAAAAGCAAAAAAGCTAAAAGCAGTTTCAGGCTCGTCTTAATCTTAAATTGTATCAAATGACGAACTTGACAAAAGTGAACGCAAAGAAAATACATTTCTTCATATTGTTATGGCAATATTAGTATGTATTCTGTAATATTTTGTATTGTGGCGTATTATTGTTTTTAACATAGTATAAGTCCTTATAAATAATATAGTATAAAAATGTTATGATTGCATATGTATGTCAGTAAACTGGATCTTCATCCAAACCCTCTTGCGCGCAATATTATTAATTTTGGCGGTCACACTCGGCTTAGAAGAAGGGATACCGAAATAGCTCCTGCAAAATAAAACTTTTTGTCTAACATTGGCCGGACTTAAGTATAAAGCACATTTTTTTTTTAATTTTAAAGCACATCCTTTTTAATTTTAAATTTAGTATTAAGATTTGAATACTTATTGTTAGTTCATTTCGAAGATTCAATAAATAAAAAATGCTAAAAAAAAAAAAATATGGTTGGATGGAATCATTGTATTTAAAAAATATAGTTCGAATACGGCAATAGCTGTTGTTATATATATTTAAAAACTTTTTATTTTAAATATATGTATGTTAGACTTATTCACTGGCAACACTTGTATGTTTGCAGAATAAACGTACTATTGTTGGCTTTTTCAAGACATTGACATATAATTTTATTTCAGTTTTATTTTATTTTGCAATTCCAAGCAGTCAATTTTTTCGTGTGTTTGTTTAATTAATAACAAATATAGAAAATGAAAGAAAAAGTTTCAACGATATACATATATTTTTAGTAAAATAAATAAGCCGGTCAAGGAGAATGTTGTAAAAATATGGTCATAAATTAATAATAATGTATGAAAACAAAGAGGCTAGTATTGGCATTTTTATATTTACAAACGTTTGTTGATAACAAATTAATTATATGCTTATTTTACAGATTTGTGGCCCAATAATTTACCAAAGATAGCAGGAAGACGCCCAAATCTTGTTGATTTTTTTAGTATAAATTAGAATTAATAATCCTTATACAATATTTTTTAAATAAATTATATTTTACTGCAAAAGCTGTATGTATAGATTTATTTAACGATGTGGCCATCAACAGTGGTATAACTGCACGTGACAATATTAGTTTAGGCTTTCAGAATAATATATATGAGAGCGATAATATAATGTCATGCTAATATTATTGAAACTTCTACCAAACATATGGTGACATCACATAATATGGTTCTTGAATCTACTTAGTTTAGCAAAGAACATTCTCAACAATAGTATGTTGACTATCTCAACTATATAATTTTTTCTAAGTGTGAAAGCAGTTTTAGCGTCCGCACTTAGAAAGGAGTATTTCAGCGAATCCGCAAACAATTTCGTCTGGAAATTAATTTCAGAGGTTTACCTAACAATAATGTTACTTTAAAATGTTATGGTTTGACTAAAAAGGCTCGTGTTTGCATACTTTGCTTACCTGTATCTTCGGTCGATACGTGACATTTTTTCCACAATAATTCGAACATTAAGATATTACTATATTTTCACCAAATTTATTTAAAAAAAAAATAGATATTATACATATACTTAAAGTATAATATTTTCTTTTGTGAATATGCAGTTCTCGCTGCATTAATTTTATTCCGTCATTGGCAAAATTAGTGCAGTTTTTGGATACTCAGAATTTTTATAATATAAAAAAAAACTTGCAAAAAATTATTGTCAGAAATGAGAAATTGTATTTGTGCAGCACAGCCGTCTGATTATTCATCTCATATTGATACCAATAAAGAATTATAAATTCTGCAGCGTAAAACTATAATTAGCATCACGAAATTTTCAAGAATATATTTCAATATTAGAGAAATGGCTAAAGTTTTGGAAAGTCAAAGTTAATGTACATTCACACTGCATAAACAAACATGTTCGCCTATCCAAATTAACAACTCACCTATTCCCCAGCACATTGAACACTAGTACCTAGGTATTCACTTCGACCGTAGTCTAACGTGGAAGTGCCACATCGACGCGCAAGTCACTCAGTTGGTATAAAAAAACAATATAACTAAATTAGCTTATGGACAAAAATTGTACGTTGAAGTTGGATTGCTTTACAACGCAATTTTTAAGCCTATATTTTGCTGTGGAATTCAATTATCAACATCAAACATTGAAAAAATTCAAAGGCGATAAAATCAAATTCTTCTAGCGATTACTGCAGCTTCATGGTACGTAAAACATTCACACATTCACTAGCATCTGTGTTATTCGCTAGTAAAAGACGAATTTTCTAAGTACGTGACAAGGCATATCAGTAAGCTGGAACTTTACCCAAACAATATACTTAATTTTGGCGTCCATACACGCTTGAGAATTAGGAACCATCAGAGCGTTGAATAAGCGATTTTAGTGATATTGTTCACGCAAAATAAAATTTTTTCTATAGCATTGGCTGGACTTAGTTAATTTTCTGTGTTTAGTATTAAGATTTGAATACTTATTGTTAGTTCACGTTTTGAAGATTCCATAAATACATGAGCGGATTGATATTGAAGCTACCTAAGTGGAAAATAAACATTTTTATTTTTGAAAATAATTTATTTCTCAAAATATTCGGAGTCTCCTTTTAACTCAATACACTTAGTAAAACGATATTACAACTTTTTTATACTATCCGAATAATACGATTTTGGGAACCCCTCAACAACGCGTTAATTTCGGTAATCACTTCATCGTTTGAGATGAATCTTTTGTCAAGTTTGGAAATAGGAAAAAGTCACTAGGAGCTAAATATGGACTATAAGGTTGATGATCAACCAAGTCGAAGTGTATTTCACGTAATTTTAGCACCGTATCTAATGCTGTGTGAAAGAACACTTTTTTCATCTTTAAATGTGATTGTATTATCTTGATTGTATGAATCAATTGATCCAATAATACACGATAATACTTTCCTGTGATTGTGGATCCCTTTTCAAGATAATCGATGAAAAATATTCCGTGTGCATCCCAAAATACAGTGGCCATAACCTTGACAGCCTACTTTGGAGCACTTCCACCCATTGTTTCGATTGATTTGGGGTTTCAGCTGTATAGTGATGGACCCACGTTTCATCAACAGTTATTAATCGACGACAAAAATCAACAGGATTACGTTTTATCATGTCCAAACACCGCTGTGAAGTGGTCTGTCGAACTCGTTTTTGTTCGACACTGAACAAACCCGGCACTCATTTTGCCATAGCTTTTTCATATGCAAATGTTCATGCAATATGTTGAACACACATTCATATGACAGGTTTACCATTTCAACAATCTCACGTAACTTGACTCGGCGATCATTTTAATAGACGAGAATAATTTTTAGTCTGAACAATTTTTTGTTCTTTTAAGAACAGACGGCATAACATGTATACGTATATACAGCATTGTGTATGTATTCGTGTCTTTGTATCCCTGTGGTACATGCAGAAATCATTGCCAAATGTGGCTAGCGAAGTGGTAGGTGTGTTCTGTCTATGCACTCAAATTGCTAACGAAAGCATACGCCACTCGTCTAGTATATCTGTTCCTATTCACCAGTAGTCTTAACAATTGCTACCCACTATTCGATAGCTAATACGCTATCACTAGGTAATGCATAACGCATGTATTTTTCTACGGCGCATTTAATGTTTCTCTCTGAGAGCAATTATGTTAATGCAAAGCTCCCGTTATTAAGACAACAATTTTAGGATCATAAAATTATCTTTGCTATGCCAAACTTGAGTAGCATTTGAAATTTAAAGAACACGTGTTTTTTTTAGAAAGTGTAATATTAAAAAACAGGGCACACAAAAACAAATTTTTTTCGTGTTCAATAACGAAATTCGTCGAATCAATTAATAAATTATTTGAATGCTGGACCTCTAAAGGAATTCGTGGATTCAAACAAAAGTTTAGTAAAAATAATTATTAATCGAAAACAACTATTTTTTTAACAACAATAAAATACGATATCAAAGGTATTTTTTTTGTATACTTATTTATATGTGTACAAATTATTTTTTGAGACAAAAATTTTGTTGATTTTATTTTTACTATAACTTTTTCTGTGTAAATAAAAAAATTAGCAAAAGGACCTTTAAACGAAAATAATAACGACTAAGCAATTGGGTGCAGCAAGAACTAAAAATTTAATTATTTTTAATGATGATTATTTTACGTTTTTTAAGCTAATTTCTACTATTTGTTCGAGCAAGGTGTCGGCTCAGATTTGTAAGCAATTTCGGCTAATGTATTTATTAAAAATTTCGATTCTTCCTTGTGTATTTTCTTCAGAAAAAATCTGCTGAAAAAGAAATAAAATGGAGTATTAAAATACTGAAGTGACCTCATGCTCGAATAACCAATACCGGAAACTAAATTCAGTTTATTTTATATGTACTATATATATTTATGAAATATTTTTTGTTCATTTGTGTTTTAACTAAAATGCTTTGTTTTGTTCTAAAAAATTTGTATGTAATTTGTTTTTTTTTTTTTTTACAAAATTTAATTATTTTAATAGAATTCACGATGGAATTCACGAGCGAAGAGGGGTGACGAATGTGATAGTTTTCTGGGGCTAGTTCTTTTGATGGGTACTAGTGACTAGCATAAGGATTGCACCTCAGGTCTGGTACTTTATGCACAAACTTGTAGCTAACCCTTTAGCTGGCTAAAGGTAAAGCAGAGACGGGTCAATCGCCACCTCCAATGCCAAGCCCGTGGTAAATTCGTCACTCAAATACATGTGTGGTAGATTGTAGCTGGGCTAGCTGTAGTGCAAAATTTGCTAGCGAATCTATACGTTCGGAGCTAGTCCCTTATACCACTGGGATACATTTGATTGCTTGGCTTGTTTTTGTATTGGTTTGTTCTGCTTGTGACGGCATAAAGCTGGTTGAAAAAAGTATGTCGAAAAAATATCACTTTCATCCCTCCGTTCGCCTACAACCTACATAACAATTGTTCTCATCTGTTAAACCCCATTCATAACTATATCGAGAATTTTCTTGATATTTTCATCAGTAACCACCTCTTTTGGCATTCCTGTTGATGGTATTGTTCCAGTGCTTATTCAGCCGCGTTTAAATTCAGCAATCGAATATTTTACCACGTAATCTGATGCAGCAGACTCATCGTAATGTTTGTCTCTTTCGCCGTTTTCCCTTTCAAGTAATAGTGTTTAATCACTGCACGAAATTCACTTTTCTCCATTTTTCAAGAAACATAAAAGTGGCTTACTGCAAATGACTATAACAAATAAAATAATCTATGAATTTGGGTGAAATTTTAATACCTGGCACCTCACAGATAGCAATTAAAAAAAAAAAAAAAAAAAAAAAAAAAAAAAAAATTTTTGTAGCTTCAATATCAATCAGCCCTCGTAAGCTAAAATAATTGTTCTTTTGTTCAAAATAATTTTATTTGAAGTACAAATTCGGAATTAAATCAAATTTAGAATTCGTGAACCAATCGCATTTTAATATTGGTTCGATTTCAGTTTTTCTCAAATCAATCGCATTTTCGGTTTATTTAAAGTACGGAATCGGGATTAATTACGTCAAAAGTTAAGTGCTTGAATCAAGCACACCGTAATTTAAAGGAAATCCGTATATTTTTTATGTCTCAGGGGATGACCCTACATATTCAGTGCATTGTACTGGAACTAGGAAAATAGGTTATGAGGAGGAAAGAGGGAGTAATATTTGTGGAACACTTACAACACGAATGACCCAAACAACCTCTATTACAGCATTTAAAATGTTAGAATTGCTCTTCACACCGTTTAGCATTGATTTAAGCACGAATGGATTGGATTTTCTTTTCTCCCTATTCCAACACTCCCTTTTCCAACAGAAGCGTATTGTCGACATGAAATGATTGTAGTAGAAAAGTGGATTGTAATTAAGTCAATTTTGGGCCGGCAAAACGAAACTTTTGCAAATTCTGCGTGATCCGTCTGAGAACACATTTTGATTTGAAAACATCTTAACTAAACTAAGATCAAGATATCAAGTTTAGGCAATACTCGTATACATACATACATATTTACACATTGTACATACATAACTATTTATATAAATGTAAATGAACGAAAAGGTCTTGTTTTTAATTTTATTTTTATATCCCAATAAAGTTTTTCCGGTGTTTGGCAGATGTAAAATGTTTTTGTAAAAGATTTTGTGCAGTTTTGTGAGTTAATATTTCCAAAGGATATCTTCTGTTTCAATTAAATCCCTTATAAAGATTAATAAATAAATTGTTGTATGCAACATGTGTCTATTTTGTTTTTTTTTCTTGTTGCGACAATGAGAAAATAAAAAACGTTAACCTATAACAGTTAAAAATTTCACATGCTACGACAAAATATTCGAGTCGAACAGCATAAAATAAGAGAGAAAAAAAAACTGTATGAGAACAAACCATTCTGCAGTTGGTTGCACGTTCGTATGAATGTTTTTATTGTTGGTTATCAAAAGTGCATTAAACTGTGTCAATGTGAAGGACAATAACATCATGATCATCATCGTAGACGATTCCTGACCATTCTTGTACACACACTGGTCAAAGGATTAAAAGGGGCACTAACGAAAATTGAAACCATTTACACAAAAGCATTTATTCACATATTCAGTTTTGAACTTTTTTTTACTTACACATACATACCTATATACGCGTACATACATACGCACAAACATATGTATGTGTGAGTCTGTGCAATTTATGTACAAGTTTATCAATTGTAGTGTAAAAATACCGACGGGAAACTCAAGCGTCCAAAACAGCTGCTCAGTTAAAGCAGTTTCAATTTAAATCTCATACCTTTTTTAGTGTGGGAACTTCTTTGTCCAGCATTTTGGCCAATTTAATGCGAATCAGCTTGAGAAGGGTCAGGGTTTTGTTTTCTGTCTTTTCGTTATTCTACCAGTGCAAGTTTTACTTTAACTCGTTCAATTAATTGTGTAACTGCAACCTTAAAAATATCGATTTTTTTTTTACTTTTAACTCCTCTAAATTATGTTAGCGAAAACATTCAGTAGTACATACATACTCGTATGTATGTGTGTGTGTGTGCATTATTTTATTTTTATTAAACAAAAGGGGTCAGTCAGTCAGTTTTAATTAAAAACAACAAATCTCCACAAAGGTCAGGGTCATTAAAAAACAAAACAAATCAAATTCGCTCATGCCTTAGAAAAAAAAAATCATTTGCTGCCTCTACCAGTTACGAGTATTTATTTCTATGACCGCGACCTTAGAAAAACAAAGTCCATTACCCTTATCAGCGAAAAGACACAAATACCCATAAACACAGAGACACGCACACCCACCAACCCACTGACAGAAACCCTTTTAAAACAATTTCTGCAAGAGTACCACAATTTGTGTCCTTTTATTTATTCAAAAGTTCACACTTTTCCAACACTTGCCAACCCACTTGCTCACTCACTTCCTCAGTTACACTCACACTCCCACGCGCATACAAATTTATTCATATTATATGTATGTGTGTTTGTGTGCGTACGTTTGTAGATTTTTGTTGGAAAAATTGGGTCATACTCCCCTCGAATCTCATGTCAGGAAAACCAAGTTGAGCTTGAACAAACAGAAACTAAAAAAAAGGGTTAACAATTTTAATGAGTTTTTCATTGTGACAACAGCCGTCGGTTTTCTTTTTCTTCGTCTGGAATTTCTGTGTTCTTTTTTCACAAGGTCCTTCCTTTTAATTACATAAAATTCATTGACCTTTTAATTAAGAGCGAAAAACTACGCAGTTTTTAACGCTGTTGATGGAAAATTTGCATGCAAGAAGAAAATTGTTAAATAAAGTTATCCGAGTACGGTAACATTTTGTAGAATTCCTTAAAAAAGGATGATGAAATTGAAGAAGATTTTGTAGTACGAGGGAAGGTAGCTTACTGCGTAAGTTTTAATGCAATTTGTGCGCTACGTAGATTACGAGGGTGGTTCAGAAACTTCTTAGCCTAGCACAAAAAGCGCGGTATAAACAGATAAAAGTTAAGTATTTTGGAAACTTCCATCTCTGCTATGAACACATGTTAAATTTTGCTTCGATCTGGTAACTCCTTCATATAGAAACAGGTGTTCACAAAAGACGCATCCGCGATTTTTTTGCAATGGGAAAATTAGAAATTCGTGATGATTTTAAATATTTACAGAAAGAAGGTTTATCCGGACAAGAAATTCATAATGATATGGTGAGTGTGTTAGGTGAAAGCGCTTCTTCATATGCAACAGTAAAAAATTGGGCTGCCGAATTTAAACATGGTCGTACAAGCTTTAAAGAGGAACCACGTAGTGGACGTCCAAAAACAGCAACAACAACAGAAATTGTAGCCAAAGTGGTATTAAATAATCGACGAATAAAAGTGCGTGAAATAGCTAATATCATGGGCATCTCAAATTATCGAGTCCATTTAATTTTGCATGAAGAACTATAGATGAAAAAGCTTTCTGCAAGCTGGGTGCCGCATTTGTTAACAGTCGACCAAAAACGCATAAGAATGAACATTTCTCAAGCTTGTTTGCATCGTTTTATGCGAAATAGAATAAGTTTTTAGTGTCGTTTCATAACTGTTGATGAGACATGGATCCACCACTATACTCCAGAGACAAAAGAATGCACTGAAGCTGGAGGAAGTGCCCCAAAGAAGGTAAAATCAATTCAGTCGGCTGGTAAGGTTATGGCAACGGTTTTTTTGGACTTCAAAGGTATTTTATTGATTGACTCTCTGCAAAAGGGTAAAACAATAAATTCAGAGTACTATTGCAACCTTTTGGATCAATTAAATGTACAAAATCGAGGAAAACGTCCTGGCTTAGAACACAAAAAAATAATTTTTCATCAAGACAACGCACCAGCGCACAAGAGTGTTTTAACAATGGCTAAAATCAAAAATAAATCAAAAAATTCCTTGCTGGCAAACGTTTTATCTCAAATGAAGATGCAATTACAGTTGTAAACCACTATTTTGAAGACCTTGAGGAAACATTTTTTAATCAAGGGAGAATTGCTAGAAAGTTTGTGCGATAGGTAGATTAGATGTTTCGGCGAACCTAAGCAAGGTCAAGCCATAGTTTTTTTTTCTATATACGCTATGCATTTCACATCGATTGGCAATAATGGCAGTTTGTAAAGTACTATGTGACCGCAATAGGCTTGGGGACAGTAAAATAAATGTCAATTTTTAATGACATACAAGGTATGATAAAAAAATAACCGTTATTTAAAATTTTTTCAAAAAGTATTTATTTATTCAGGAATAACTATCTTGTCCCCTTCAAAGTAATCCCCAACAGATATAATACACCTATGCCAGCGTTTTTTCCGAAACACTTCTGCAATTTCTGCTTCTTGGTATCGCCAACAGCTCCTGTTTCGATTTATCTCCTTAATCGTAGCAAAACGCTTTCCTTTCAATGGTGTCTTTAGTTTTGGAAAGAGGAAAAATTCAGCAGAGGCCAAGTCCGGTGAATGCGGTGGTTGAGGCATGATAACGGTTTTGTTTATGGCTAAAAACTCACGCACAAGCATCGATGTGTAAGCTGGTGCGTTATCATGGTGCAAAATCCATGATTGTTTCTGTGCGTTTTTGACGAATTGTTTCACGCAACCGGCGCATAGTTTCAAGGTAGTATTCCGTATTGACCGTACGACCTTGTGGCAAGTATTCATAATGCACCACGCCATTGCAGTCAAAGAAAACAATGAGCAAAATCTTCACATTTGACCGAACTTGACATGCTTTTTTCGGTATTGGCTCTGGAAGCTTCCATTGGGATGATTTGGTTTTGGTTTCAATGTCATAGCCATACACCCATGATTCATCACCAGTTATGATGCTTTTGAGGAAATCTGGGTTGTCGTTGGCGATGTTCAACAGCTCCTGAGGGATGTCTATGCGACGTTGTTTTTGCTCAAAACTTTGCAATTTTGGAACAGTTTTCCCTACCGCATATTTCATGCCTAAAGCATCCGTAAAAATTGTTTGGCATGGGCAGAATGAGAAGCCAACATCATAAGCAACCTCTCTGATAGTGCTCAGGCGACCAGAAGAAGCATCGTCATTGACATCTTCTCGGCCTACCTTAAACCGGTTATGCCACAATTGAACTTGTGTTCTGCTCATAGTAGAATAGCGAAACGTCACAGTCAACATTTCAAATTTAATTTTTTACACAAAACTTAATACAGTTTCTTTGATCCATTTTTTCAACAAACTGACAATCCAAAATGTCTGATATTGCCAACATACTCGTACAAAACAGACGCGGAAATCGATCATACATAACTCAGGAAATTTTAAAATTACTGTTATACCACCTATATCCGACCCAAAATGGAATACAACTCTTATGTTTGGGCCGGCGCCTCAAAGTCTATTTTGAGGCTACTCGACCGTGTGCAGGAGAGGGCAAAGAAGCTTATCGCTGACAGTAGGGTATCCATCTCTATTGACTCACTGAAGCATCGACGCAGGGTAGGGTGCGATACTCTGTTCTATCGTTACTACAATGGATTTTGATCTGACGAGATTAGGGATGGTGTTCCCGAAACTCGCACATTTTTACGCAGCATGCGTTCATCGTCCAGAGCTCATCCATTTGTGGTCGATTGCCTGTGGAATCGTACATCGCGTTACAGAGAGAATTCGTTTTTCAGCCGTATGCTTTCTCTATGGAATAAGTTGCCTGTAGATGTGTTTCCTATCTGTTATAACGTTGCAAAGTTTAAGTGAAATGTTCACAAACATTACTCCCTCTTTCTTCCTCCTCACCACCTATTTTCTTAGTTCGGGTATATTGCACTCACTGCAGGGGTTATCGCCTGAGTAGTGGTCCAAGATAAAAAGCACCAAAAATATTTTGTATGTAAGATAAAATCCTAAAGTTGGGTATTTATAAGTTGTAATAATAGCTCTTAAGAATTTTAGCGCCAGAGTTGGTGTTCAATCATCAGCGTTGTCAACTCGTTGCGTTTCGCCCCGTTTTTGATGTTCTTTAAATTTTTGGTGCCAAAAATTCCTTAATCGGTGCATTGTAGGCTTTTTTTATAATTTTCGGTGCGCTTTTTAAATTTCGGTGGCACCAAATGATATTCAATTCAATGCAATTATTATATAAATTTTTGTACAACGGGCTATAGTTCAAGTTTTTTCTTTTCTTAAGTTTTTTCTTAAGAAGGATATTTTACAATACAAATTTGCTGTGATCAATAATTTTTGATTGAAGAAGACAAGAAAAATAATAACCAAATCTTTAGCTGATCATCAGCTAAATCATCTTCTACTTGTTACAATTCTGACAAATTTTCATATATACCAATTAATTATTTTATTGAAACCCACTCTAGCCAACGGGTTTTCACTGTTTGGTAGAATTGCTATTACGCGAGTTTGAAGGCTTGGTGTGCATTCTGTAACTTTTAATGATCCGATAATCGTATTTTTTTTTTACATATTTTATCCCTTACAGTAACGATTGTATGCTCCTGCAATATAATTTTAACGACAGTAAGCAGCTGTATTGCCTGATAACAGACAGTAAAACCAACAGCTGATATCGGTCGACATCGAATATAATTAAATATTGTTGCTGAGTACCAAATTTGATTATCGTTATTGCAATATCCAATATCGTTAAAATTATCATAAACATGCCATTGTTTTAATAGAAGTACCAGAAGCGCACTAGAGGTCAAATTTGACAAACACGAATTCTAGCTATTGAACGAATTTGATGGTATGCCTTCAGCGGGTACTATCAGACCCAGTTTGATCCTCTAACAGCTGCTTAAAAGGCTGTTTCATAATCGTTTTTAATGTAAAAAACTTTTAATAGTTTAAAGTTTTAAACGTTTTTAAAAAAGAAAAAAAAAAAAAATCTAAATAACGCGCTTTTTTCTTCATTTTGGTGCGTTTTGAAATTTCAAAGTTGACAACGCTGTCAACCATCAAGAGTGTAAACAGTTTTTTGGTTCTTAAATAATTAAACCACAGTGATTACATAAGTAAACTATTAAAAAACGATATACGTGATGTTTATTTATTATTTATTTTTTTATTTAGTAACTATACAGTAGCAAAGCAAATTTGCAAAGTATAGGATGCACAGCATGAGCTGGGTGACAAAAACCATAATGCCCAAGATGGTTTTGTAGCGTCGCTGTGACTAACTATAATGACCTGTGCCTTCACATAGGAAGTTTCCACGTGGTTAACAATGAATAAACTCTAAAAAAAAACTGTAAACCAATACAGTTAGTTGAGGAAACCGTTAACCAGTGCGAGTAAGTGAATCGCAAAACTCTAGAAGACCGAACAACAAACACAAGTCTGACCGCACTTAAGAAATAGTTATGATGACGCGAGAGCTGTTCTTCAGCCCAGAGCTGCTTTACGACTGACAGACTTTTGTATGTATGCTACTCTATAGTCTAAATCGCGGTATTAAATATATATTTTTTTCAATAATACTTTGTTTTGCATAATATTAGCCTTATTCACAATCTTGTGCAAATGGTCTTGCATCATGGCATTTGTATAATGGACGAGTATATTGTTTTCTTTATTCGAAAATCAAAATCGTATGCAAATATTTGCAATTGCACAAATTTGCAATCTCAAGTGCACAAGATTTTGAATAGGGCTATTGTTCTAATAAAGTTGCTACACTCAATACTTTACCCTTTAAATACAAATGCTCTATTGATTGTACAAGAGATGCTTTTCGTTTTAAATTAGACCACTTGACCATTCAGTCAACTTTAAGCAATCGTGTTGTTAAACCAGATTTTTTTCAAATTTAATAGAACTCAATAAAATCAACTGCTGAATATGAAAAACGAATGCTTCATAGATCCGTATTAATTAAAGGTGTATTCATAACCACAATAGAAGAAAAAAAAGTATTAAAAAACAAAGGAAAAAGGATTAAAAATTTAAAACCAGCAGCAATTTATTTTAATATTTTATTCAGCTCATTTTTTTTAGAATTTTTTCTACATGCGGAATATGACGATGCTATATGTCCGTCGTTGGGTCAATAAAACATCCATCAAATTTAAGTGAACATCTGCTTGTTTGGAAGGATGCTCTGAATATGTATGCAAGCAATATTGCATGATTTTTTCTTCTTTTAAATGCAAATACAGAGACATAGAGATTTTAAAGTACGTGCGAGTATACATATCTATATGAATGCTTGTAGCACAAAAAAACAAAACAAAAAAGCAGCAAATATACTTGAAATTTGCAAAAAAAAAAAAAAAAACTCACACACACAAAGCATAACAATATACTGCCGTAGTGGCAAAAAGTCCTTTGTTTTCATTGTTTGCTATCCTTGTGTTATTGTTGTTGTTACTTGCACTATACAAATGTACATATTTATGTGTTATGAGTACCAGCGTGACCATATTCGATTGTTTATACCGGAGTTGTGGCCATTTAGTGATACATATTAGAGGGCTGCTCAAGCACAATAAAAATGTCTTACAAAACATCGTAGTATTTTCAAGTACTATCCATCGTCTTCTTTCATATTTCAAAAGAAACACTTCAGTGCCGGAATGTTCTATATACATAAGCGAATACATCAGCCATGTCACAGGGCTTAATTCCGTTCGGAAACGGAATTGAGTTATTTTTTTACTTCTTCGAAAAACGAAAAACTAAAAAACTTTTCGAAATGAAATAATTTCTAATTGCAAGAATGAAACTAGTATTATCTTATAGAATTGATTTCATTTCGAAAAAGTTTTAAATTTTCGTTTTTTGAAGAATTAAAAAAACGATTCAATTCCATTTCCGAACAGAAGTGAATTCTGTGACATGGTCGCATGTCTTAAGGCCATGTTACACTATCATACACGATCGTGCATTCTACTAAATAAAGCATGTGTGCTGAAAAAGTAATAAAAATGCAACCGTGCAACAGAGTTTTTGACAAATCGTGCGATTTGAAAGATTTTATGAAACTTTTCAAAACATGATGGTTTCTGTGCGATTAGTGTGGTATGTATTGTGAAAAATATAAGAATATTGTTAGTGCCTCGAGAAAAAATTTAAGTAATGTAAAATTAATATGTTAATAAAAGTTTTTAATTATTTTATTGTGTATATAAATTATTGCAATTATGCTTGTAACGAGTGATTTTTTTGCTATTATCTTTTTGGCAACACTAGTTTGGACAGCTCACGCACGTTTTGTATCTTGTGTCACTCTCAAACATCTTCAGTTTGGTCTATAATTTAATCATGAATCGTCTTACAAACGAACAACGCTTGCAAATTATTGAATTTTATTACCAAAATGCGTGCTCTGTTAAGAAAGTTCATCGCGCGCTTCTTCCATTTTATGGTCAGTTTAATCGACCTACTGAGGCTTCTATTCGGGCTATTGTAAAAAAATTTCGCACCAAATTTACATTGTTGGACATTAAACCACCAACACGCTTACGTAGAGTGCGAACTGAAGAAAATATCGCAGCCGTATCGGCCAGTGTTGGTGATGACCGTGAATTATCGATTCGGCGCCGTTCGCAGCAATTGGGCCTCTGTTACTCCACTACGTGGAAAATTTTGCGGAAGGATTTGGGTGTGAAGCCTTATAAGATACAGCTGGTGCAAGAGCTGAAGCCAAACGACCTACCACAACGCCAAATTTTTGGTGAATGGGCTCTTGAAAAGTTAGATGAAGATCCACTTTTTTATCGAAGAATTGTGTTCAGCGACGAGGCTCATTTCTGGTTGAATGGATACGTGAACAAGCAAAACTGCCGTATTTGGAGTGAAGAGCAGCCAGAAGCATTGCAAGAGCTACCAATGCATCCACAAAAAACAACCGTTTGGTGCGGATTATGGGCTGGCGGCATCATTGAACCGTATTTCTTCAAAGATGATGCGAATCACAACGTTACTGTGAATGGTGAGTGCTACCGTGCGATGATAACAAACTTTTTTTTGCCCAAAATGGAAGAGCTTGACTTGCATGACATGTGGTTTCAACAAGACGGTGCCACATGCCACACAGCACGCGAAACAATGGACCAATTGAGAGGCGAGTTCGGTGAACAGTTTATTTCACGCTTGGGACCAGTCAATTGGCCGCCCAGATCGTGCGATTTAACGCCTCTAGACTATTTTTTGTGGGGCTATGTTAAGGCTAATGTCTATAGCGACAAGGCCGCTTCGATTCACGCACTGGAAGCCAACATTGCCAACATTATTCGTGAGATACCGGCCGAAATGTTGGAAAGAGTATGCCAAAATTGGACTAAGAGGATAGACCATTTGAGGCGCAGCCGCGGCCAACATTTGCATGAAATAATCTTCAAACATTAAATTATATCGACCCAACTATCGATCCAAATAAATATTTCATGCATTTTTCTGAATTTTATGTGTTTCTTTTTTTTTTTATTTCCGATAGTTCTTATAAAATCACCCATTATAATAGTGTGACCTACAACCCATTTTGAAGCGATATATTCCAGTCGGCCAGACTTTTGAAACAGTTTCCTGTGAATGAATCGTACGATCGTGTAGAATAGTGAATCAGTGCCTTTATAAACATTTGGAACAAACAGAACGAAATGAAATAGAACAAAATTGAAGTAGAACTTCAAGCATTGAAGTAATGTTCTACTTCAATTTTGTTTATAAAATTTGTTGTTGTTGTTCATGGTTTTTGTCCTTGTATTAGTGCACAAGTGCTGTATGCACAGTATGCTCATGTGTGTGTATTGTTCTTGTTCATGGTTTTTGCTTTGTATTAAGCACAAATATTTAAGACGCAGTATGCTCAAATGCCAATGTGCTTGCTGTGATTCATCGTTTATTTGCTTTATTGTGATATTTTGTTTTGGATTTATCTGTGAAATAAAGGGTGTTTTTTTAAGCTAGATGTTCTATCTTTTTTTTGCTTATTAACAAACCCGTTAAGCCAAAAATGCGCCTCATCGCTGAACACAATTTTGCGATAAAACAACGGGTCAGTTGCCAACTGATTTTCAAAGTAAATTTGGATAATTTCGTAGCGTTGTTCAAGCGTGAGTCTATTCATGATGATTTGTCAGAGTATACTGAAACAAATAAAAAAAATGTTTCATCAAAATTTAATTTTTTGTGTTATTTTTTACAATTTCAAGTTCTATCGGGCTTAAAAAAACACCCTATAGAATTCAAGTACAGTCAAGCACTGTTGTGAAGGCGTTTCAAAACTACGAAGTGTTTGTTCTTTCTAAATGTTCTATAGCTTTTTTGTTTTGTTTTAAAAATTGTTTTGAAATACAGTGCTTGGAACTACTACACAGTACGAGTAGTGAGCAGTGTTCTTTACAACATTCTATGCAGCCCTTTAATACATATTGAGATCGATCAGAGAGCTAAGAAGAATATATTAATTTGCAGGTTGTTTTTGAAAAAACCTTTTTAATGTGAGAATCAGGCAATTGTGATTGATTTGGTCGAAAGCTTTAGTATGGTCAAGAGACAGTAGGATGGATGCATTGCTTACGTTTATCCAACTTACGTCTTATAAGATTCTGTAAGCGATAAGAGGTGTTAACAATACATTGAAAAGCATATTGATTTGCGCATAAACACATTAATAACCCAATATGCTAATGGAAGTCTTGGTATGAGTTTGAACCAAAAGGTTGAAAATCTTTATGCATCAACAGGAGCTGTGTTTGATTAAATTTGCATGTAGTTGTTTTTTGACATAACTTTTGAAGTCTTTTTTGCTAAACTGGTGACACATTTTTTTAACAAAAAGATTATTTATTTGTGTAAACACTGTTACTGTTACTCCAAAAAATTCAATTGTATTGTTTTATTTCTTTATTTTATTCTGTGTATTTAATGCAAATAAAATATCACTTTACTGTCTAACATTGAAAAAATTCAAAGGCGACAAAATCAAATTCTTCGTACAGCTACGTAAAAAACTCACGAATTCATAAAGATCTCTGTGTGGCTCTTATAAAAGACGAATTCTCTAAATATGCGACAATCTATGTCAGTAAACTGGAACTTCACCCAAATCCTCTTGCACGCAATATACTTAAATTTAAAGGCCACACTCGCTTGAGAAGGAGGGATACCCTTGCCACCATCAGAACGTTAAATAGGTGATTTTACCGATATTGACCGTGCAAAATAAAACATTTTTGTCTAGCATTGGTTGGACTTAATTAATTTTCTGTATTTAGTATTAAGATTTGAATACTTATTGTTAGTTCACTTTGTGAAGATTCAATAAATAAATGAATGAATGAAAAAAAGCTTTGCTGTGTTTCGATTTCAATAAAAGAACGGGGTTTAAAGTGGCGTTTTAAATGTTGAACAGCTTTTATTTCAAAGTAATAAAAAATTTTAGCGTTATTTTCTTATATAAAATTCGATTTATTTCAAACGCTATTTAGCTTAATGGTATTTTCAAATCTTGTGACGATTTCATAAGCTCAACTCAGCTAATCTAGGCTAGGCAGGGGTTCCCCAAAAATTTACATACCAACAAGATCCGGAATTCACACATCAACTTTTGCAGATAGCATTCTGCAACTTCCATCAAGAGCCACATGGTTTTCACAAAGGATTTTCTACTATGACTAATATTCTACACATAACAACGTTAGTTAATAAAGAGTTTGCTGACGTACAGCATACTGCTGTTATATAAACCGATTTCAGCAAGGTGTTTGACAAAGTTAGTCACGCGCTATTACTAAAAGAATTAGATGTAATGGGTTTCAACTGTAATTTCTTGGGTTGGATTAAGTCTTATCTGATTGGTAGAACTCAATCTGTACAATTTAACGCTGCTATTTCAAATAAAAAAAATCAATGTTACATCTGGTGACCCGCAGGGTAGCCACATTGGTGCGATTCTATTCCTTCTTTTTATTAATGATTTGCCTGAAACAATTAAACATTGTAATATATTGATGTATGCAGATGATGTAAACCTATTCGTAAATATTAAAAACCCTATCGATCAGCAACATTTACAAAATGATCTGAACAGTTTTTATAAATGGTGCCAGTTTAATTTGATGGAATTGAATTTAAGCAAATGTAAATATATGCAATTCTCAAGAGTAAATCAATGCGCTTTAATTTACAATCTTTAGACTCTGTAATGGATTTAGGAATATTGCTAGATGCGAAGCTCAATTTTGCTCAACATATAACGATTGCTGTAAACAAATCTCGCAGTGTGCTGGCTTTTATTAAAAGATGGGCAAAGGAATTTAATGATCCCTTTATCACAAAAATTCTTTTCATCTCGCTTGTTAGACCAATTTTAGAATACGGCAGCATTATTTGGGACCCGATATATAACATCCACAATAATCGTACCGAGTCTGTTCAAAAACAATTAAAAGTTATTAAAAATTATTTTCTGCCTTAGAAACGTTTATAGAGGTTACTTGCCACTACCATCATATTCAACAAGACTAGCTGAAATTCATTTACCGACTTTAAAATGCAGAAGAATGTGTCTTTTATTGTGAATCTTTTAAATGGCAACATCCAATCTGAGTTTTTATTGAGTAACGTAACTTTAAATGTACCCCAACGCCCGTTACGTTATTTTAATCCACTTTATGTTAGGACGTGCCGAACTAATCATTGGATCCAGTTAGGAAATTATGTTGCTGTTTCAATGCAATATATTACTAAATTGATTGTTCTCTTAACATTAATACCATTAAACGCAATGTTATATCATTTTTAAATCAGTAATGTCCATTTTATAAAATGTCATCTAATATTAAAGTAGTCTGTAAGGAATTTGTCCATAGACTTAAGTAAATAAATAAATAAAATTAGCTCCACGGAATTCGCAGGAATGCATTCCAATATTAGAGAATTGGTTAAAAGTATGGAAAATCAAAGTTAATGAACAAATATGAACGCATGTTACATTCATACTCATCTATTCTGCAGCACAATGAAATCAACTACCTTGGTATACACCTCGACCGTAGGCTAATATGCAAGTCTCACATTGATGCGAAAGTCACTCAGTTGAAATTAAAAGTAGTGCAACTAAATTGGCTTATGGGCAGATATTCCAAATTGAAGTTGGATTGCAAACTTTTGTTATACGAGTACTGAATATATTTGTAGCATATATTTTCCAAATGCCCTCCGATTCGGCTTTATTGCCTAATTCTTCGATGAATGAAAGAGTGCAGAAAAGCTGAATATGTTGAAGTTCTTTAATAAATTCACAACTTTATTAAAATTTCACTTAGACTACTCTAATGACAATCTCTATTATACGAGTACTTCAATAGTTCGCCGATGTCGAAAGGGTAAGTTCATTCGCATTCAGGGCGAAAGAATATTGATTTGGGTTTTTTCTAACTTCATTCTACGCGAACGATATGTCAAAATTCATTTAAAATACATAAGTTCATGCGATCGAACAATAGTAACATAGACAAACCCAAATTTATTCGAATGTTAGTGACTAGATTTCTTTCGCATACATTTTCATTCGATATCCTCGAACAGGCTGTTAAAACACCATTTAGAAGACACACCATATTATTGTAAAAACATATTATAAGTAACCATGCTATATTTTGATTTAACATTATTATAATAACAAGTAACCACAGTAGTGATTAAAGTTATCAAACAATTGTCATACTCAACCATGTTGTTATACTAACCACTCATACTTTTTTCATATGTAACCGTGTTACTTTCATGAAATAACCATATTAATATTACAAGTACTGTATTATAATAGAACCATATATTTGTTATAACTAGCACACATAGATATATATGATAATAAATTACAAGAAAAAGACAGCTTATAGTATATTTTAATACTATGTTTAATAATAATTTTAAAAAATAGTCCCGTTGCATCTCCGCTTTGATGTTGAATTATCCATCTACTTTAACGAAACAAAAATAGTTATTAAGAATTTCGTCTGCGATTGCAATTTTAAAAGTAATATTTAACCATATTAATATGGTTGCATGTAGTCGTATTGTTGCGTATGTTTATATCTTAATATTACGGACTTACCTTTATATTTTCGCGGATAATCAATACGTATACTTCGCCAATTTCGTGTCTTTTTCTTCTTTTGATATAAAGTTGAACAAATATATATATTTTTCTAATTAAGTGCCAGTTCGCCGATGTCGAAAGGATAAGTTCATTCGCATTCAGGGCGAAAGAAAATTGATTTGGAGTTTTTCTAACTTTATTCTATGCGAACGGTGTGTCAAAATTCAATTAAAATACATAAGTTTATGCGAACGAACAATAGTGACATAGACAAACCCAAATTTTTTCGAACAGGCTGTTAAGTTAAGGATTTAAAATACATAATTTAATTTTACAAAAGAGTTTAATTAAAACGTTTCATTTGTGTTTGCTGCTCAGCTGCTGGTAATAATAAAATGGCACCAACTCTCGCTTTAAAAGTCGCCAAGACTTTGCGACAGCGATTAAAAGTTTTCATATGTTCTTCTTTTTCTCCTTTTTTATTTTTATTGTTTGAACTTAGTTTGAACAAGTACAATGCAATTCAACAAACCAAAATTCTTCGATCGATTACTGCAGCTCCATGACACATAAAAAACTCACGAATTCGTAAGGATTTGTGTGTTCCGTTAGTAGAAAACAAATTTGTTCCCCAAATCCTCTTGCACGCAACATACTTAATTTTAGCGGTTACACTCGGTTATGAAGAAGGGATAGTCTTGCCACCATCAGAGCTTTAAATAGGTGATTTTACCGATATATTTGGCGCAAAACAAAACTTTTTGTCTAGCATTGGCTGGACTTAGTTAATTTTTGTATTTAGTATTAAGATTTGTATACTTATTGTTAGTTTGCATCGTAAAGATTCAATAAATAGATAAAAGCTAAAAACAAAATCTGGTCACATTGATAAGTACCCAATTTAACCCTTTTTTCTGCTTTCATTTGCATGCAAACGATTTTTTCATAATTACAAACAATGAACGAGCGAACACTTTTTTTTTAATTTCTTTATTGTATTGTCCGTTTCAGGACTCTTTTTCTTTTTTTTTTTGTTTACAATTTGTCGTCGTTGTTGTTGTGTTTTCTTAAATTTGTATTTTTTTGTGATTGTTTTCTCTCTGCCGCTGTTGTTGCCGATTTCGTTTAATATTATCCCAAAAAAGGACGTATGCGCTTAAATAAGCAATTATCGACCACATTGAAATAGAATATTTAGTATGAACGAGGATCGTCAAAATTTATATGCTGTTAACAGAACACGTACGAGTGACACGTCTGGAAAGTTTTTATGAAAAACTTTTACATTTTTGAGTGCATTTATTGCAAATGTTCTAGATGTGTAACTAATAAAATAAAATAATATAAAATAACATAAAATAAAATAAAATAAAATAAAATAAAATAAAACAAAATAAAATAAAATAAAATAAAATAAAATAAAATAAAATAAAATAAAATAAAATAAAATAAAATAAAATAAAATAAAATAAAATAAAATAAAATAAAATAAAATAAAATAAAATAAAATAAAATAAAATAAAATAAAATAAAATAAAATAAAATAAAATAAAATAAAATAAAATAAAATAAAATAAAATAAAATAAAATAAAATAAAATAAAATAAAATAAAATAAAATAAAATAAAATAAAATAAAATAAAATAAAATAAAATAAAATAAAATAAAATAAAATAAAATAAAATAAAATAAAATAAAATAAAATAAAATAAAATAAAATAAAATAAAATAAAATAAAATAAAATGAAATAAAATAAAATAAAATAAAATAAAATAAAATAAAATAAAATAAAATAAAATAAAATAAAATAAAATAAAATAAAATAAAATAAAATGAAATAAAATAAAATAAAATAAAATAAAATAAAAATAAAATAATTTAATAAAAACAGAGCTAAAATTTTAAATCTAATTTAAGAGATGAAAAGTTTAGTTTCACATTAGAACAAGTATTGAGAATTTTTTTTTATTATTAGAAAAGAAGTTAAAATAAATTTTTTTTAAATTTATGTATTTTTGTTTATACAGGGTGTACTAGAACTCAATGCCAAAAATTCAAAAAAAGTACTAGGGCTTGTGCGAATAATAAAAACATTTAAACGAGTAAAATGTTGTTTTCCGTTCTTTACTCTTATTTGTCTCATGCTGGTGACAATCGATCCTGTCACCCTATTTCGACGTAACGATAAGTCCTGTGACAGCCTGTAGCTATATTATCTATTTATATTACGAATTTTTTTATCATCTTCAATATGATAGCTTGTAAACGACCTCCATGTTCATCCACGAATACGCAACAGCTGATCAGAAAATGACTGATGTCGGGATTGCTTCAATTTAGTCAAATTCTTTGGTTTCATTTTCTTGGCATAATCCTACTGTGCCAAGGTTCGGATCTAATGGAAATTAAAGTTTCTGGATATTAATTTGTTTGGGAACTTTCGTAAGAGCTACACGCATATATCATAAAAATTTTCATATTCATATTTATAAAAATTAAAAAAAAATTGAAATGTGTTTTATATCAAAAATTCCATACAAAATTTTACTAAAATTCATTTCACTTAATACACATAAGTGTGCAACAACTACTCTATCTTACTCCGTCAACATCTTTACATAACACCATAAAGTTGTTACATTTTTTTATCATAATTCATGCGTCACCCAGTACAATAAGTTTTTTTTTATCTTGGACCAGTATTCAGGCGATAACCCCTACATATGCAGTGCATTGTACCAAAATTAGGAAAATAGTTTGTGAGGAGGGGAATAGAGGGAGAAGTGTGTGTAAACATTTGACTTAAATTATCCAACGTTATAACAGACAGGAAACACATCTGCAGGCAGCTTATTCCACAGACGAAGCGTACGACTGAAAAACGAGTTCTCTCTGTAATGCGTAGTACGATTCCTCGGGCAATCGATCACAAATGGATGAGCTCTGGACGATGAAGCGTACTACGTAAAAATGTACGAGTTTCGGGAACAAGATCCCTAATCTCGTCAGAACAAAATCCATTGTAGTAACGATAGAACAGAGTAACGCACCCCACACTGCGTCGATGCTCCAGTGAGTCAATAGAGTTGGATGCCCTTCTGTGACCGATAAGCTTCTTCGCCCTCTCCTTCACACGGTCGAGTAGCCCCAAAATAGACTTTAAAGCACCGGTGTGTCAAAGTCTTTTTGGGGTTTACTCGACCGTGTGCAGGAGAGGGCGAAAAAGTTTATCGGTGACAGTAGGGTATCCAACTCCACTGACTCACTGGAGCATATTCACAGTGTAGGTCGTCTTTCCCCCTCCTCACAACCTATTTCCCTAGTTCTGGTACATTGCACTCACTGCATATATAGGGGTTATCCCCAGAGTACTAATCCAAGAATAAAAAATATATATATATATTAAAGCAGAAAATTAAAACATCCTGCAAATGACGAGAGTTTGGCACGTGACATGATTAATCGAGAATAACTTTATAATGCAGACATGAATCGACTAATATTTTGATGGCGTAAGGTTTACAAATACCTAAGCTTATTGTGTGATATCTACTGTCTATTTATTTCGACTACCACTTACCGTTATATCCATCTGTTGCAAAACAGCGGAAGCAAAGCTAAGCTTATTGTGTGATATCTACTACTAATATTTATATTTAGTGTCGTACGTTGTGGTTGGATCACCCTTTTGTCGGTTAAAGTGCATGCGAACTTTAGTGTTTTATCTTAAATGTCCATTTTCTGTATTTTATTGAAAATATTTATTGTTTGTTAAGCTGTTATTAGATAAATTTTGTATGGAAAATTGCTGGATAAACATAAAATAATTTTTTATAAATAAGGCAGGAAATATTTTATATTTTTGTGTTAGCGCAAAAGGTAATTTTTTTTTAATTTATTAATATATTTGTTTTAACACGTGTTAACAATCTCTCGAAGATCTGTTGCCTATACAAAAGATACCTGTACTGTAAGGAACCAGTGGTTATGGTTGACGGGTGAGTTGGTTTAAGGGCTAATGCTTTTAGTGGGCTTCGGCCTACCAACTCATTAAGCCTTGTCCTCCATTCATTGCTCAACAAGAAGTTGCTCATATGACCGCAATCATATGGCAAGAATTGCTACCTGTGTGAGCCTGGTAAGCCACACGGGGGCGCTGGTGAATCGTGAATAATTCACTCCGTGGAACTGGTCCATCATCAGATACGGCCGCAAGGCAGGTGCTGATGTAAATCTTTTTCACAACTATAGAAAAATCCTTCATAATATTGTTATAATAACTGCCCTCGTATTTTTAATAATTTAGTATAAAAATTAAACCCCTATTGTTTGCTTTTGTTGCTGCTGTGTGTACTTCAGTATCAAATTAAAAAAATCTTTCAATTCTTTTTTTTAAGGAAGAAAAGAGTTAGACGGACAAGGGACAGCAGTTCATCAATTCCGTTCTTTTTTTTATTTTAAAGACAAATTAGTCCGTCGACTACCCTATTTGAAAATACATCTAATATACGAGTACCTACCAACAAGAACTCTAAGCACACGTTCATCCGACATTGCATTGCATTGTTTGATTGTCATGTGTACATATATGTGAATGTGTGTAAGTATAATATATTTGCTTTATTTATATTGATTTTATTAAAGGGTTAAATTCCAGGAAGATTTTTTTTCTTAGCTAATTGTCTGCATTTTAGTTTGGTTTTTGTTAAACAGCCACTTTAGGTAAAGATTTTGTAACCAGCATCAATATTTTTGATATTTGGTTACTTAATTTATTTTAAATATTTTGAAAGTATGTACGAATATGTTAATGCTAAATAGTTGGACTTGAATTTTTCTAATATTATATGATGATATTTGCCTGGCTCAAGATCAAACCGAGCTATAGCCAAGAAATATTTTTATTTTTAATTATAACAATAATTGCCGTCATCAATAACTCTTGATTAAAGAAGACAGGAAAAAACAAGTAAGAGTGTAGTATATTCGGCTGGGTCGAATCTATAATACCCTCCACGATAGTCACGTAAATATATACTGTCTTATTATACCCTTCACAAAAATGTAAAGGGTATATATAAGTTTGTGATTCCGTTTGTAATTTCTACAGTTTTTTTTTGCGACCCTATAAGGTATATATATTCTGAATCAGAATTAATGGAAAAGTCGATTAAGCGATGTCCGTCTGTCCGTCTGTCCGTCTGTCCGCTGTTGAAATACCGTTTCTGAGAAAACCATTAGACTTAGAAACTTTTTTCTTTCACCATTCTTTTACCCCATCGATTCATGGGTTTGCTATTGAAATTCAGTAATATCGGTCCACGTATAGCTGAGATATATTCAAAATTCCGAAAAAAGCCATTTTTTTTGCAGTTTTGTATGAAAATTTTTGAAAACAAAAGTCGTTCGTTTTGCTTCAAACTTCACACACTTATTAAGCATGGTGACTAAAAGACAAAAATTTTTTTTTTCAGATATCGGTCCATATATACCCGAGATATAGCCCAAATCGGATTTTAATGAAAATGTCGCATAGGCGAAGCTAAATAACTTTTTTTTTTGCTCAAAAGCAGTTCTGGTAATAAAATGAGGTTACATAAATATGGAAAATGAAAATTTCCGATATCGGTCCATATATACCCGAGATATAGCCCAAACCGGGTTTTTCATGAAAATGTCGCGTAAGCGAACTTAAACAACTTTTTTGTGCTCAAAAGCAGTTCTGGTAATGACATAGGGTCATATAAATATGAAAAATGAAAATTTTCGATATCGGTCCATATATACCCGAGATATAGCCTAGACCGGGGTTTTCATGAAAATGTCGCGTAAGCGAACTTAAACAACTTTTTTGTGCTCAAAAGCAGTTCTGGTAATGAAATTAGGTTACATAAATATGAAAAATGAAAATTTCCGATATCGGTCCATATATACCCGAGATATAGCCCAAATCGGGTTTTTCATGAAAATGCCGCGTAAGCGAACTTAAACAACTTTTTTGTGCTCAAAAGCAGTTCTGGTAATGAAATAGGGTCATATAAATATGAAAAATGAAAATCTTCGATATCGGTCCATATATACCCGAGATATAGCCCAAACCGGGTTTTTCATGAAAATGTCGCATAAGCGAACTTAAACAACTTTTTTGTGCTCAAAAGCAGTTCTGGTAATGAAATTGGGTTACATAAATATGGAAAATGAAAATTTCCGATATCGGTTCATATATACCCGAGATATAGCCTAGACCGGGGTTTTCATGAAAATGCCACGTAAGCGAACTTAAACAACTTTTTTGTGCTCAAAAGCAGTTCTGGTAATGAAATAGTGTCATATAAATATGAAAAATGAAAATTTTCGATATCGGTCCATATATACCTGAGATATAGCCTAGACCGGGGTTTTCATGAAAATACCGCGTAAGCGAACTTAAACAACTTTTTTGTGCTCAAAAACAGTTCTGGTAATGAAATTAGATTACATAAATATGGAAAATGGAAATTTCCGATATCGGTCCATATATACCCGAGATATTGCCTAGAACGGGTTTTTCATGAAAATGCCGCGTCAGCGAAATTAAACAACTTTTTTTTGCTTAAAAGCAGTTCTGGTAATCAAATAAGGTTATATAAGTATGGAAAATGAAAATTTCCGATATCGGTCCATATATACCCGAGATATAGCCCAAATCGGGTTTTTCATGAATATGTCGCGTAAGCGAACTTAAACAACTTTTTTTTGCTCAAAAGCAGTTCTGGTAACGAAATTAGGTTACATAAATATGAAAAATGAAAATTTCCGATATCGGTCCATATATACCCGAGATATAGCCCAAACCGTGTTTTTCATGAAAATGCCGCGTAAGCGAACTTAAACAATTTTTTCGCCTTAAAGCAGTTCTGGTAATAAAATAAGGTGATATAAATATGGAAAATGAAAGTTTTCGATATCGGTCCATACATATCCGAGATATAGCCTAAACCGGGTTTTTCATGAATACGCGGCGTAAGCGAACTAAAACAACTTTTTTTTGCTTAAAAGCAGTTCTGGTAATAAGATGAGGTTATATAAATGTGGAAGATAAAAATTTCCGATATCGGTCCATATATACCCGAGATATAGCCTAGACCAGGGTTTTCATGAAAATGCCGCGTAAGCGAACTTAAACAACTTTTTTGTGCTCAAAAACAGTTCTGGTAATGAAATTAGGTTACATAAATATGGAAAATGGAAATTTCCGATATCGGTCCATATATACCCGAGATATTGCCTAGAACGGGTTTTTCATGAAAATGCCGCGTCAGCGAAATTAAACAACTTTTTTTTGCTTAAAAGCAGTTCTGGTAATAAAATAAGGTTATATAAATATGAAAAATGAAAATTTCCGATATCGGTCCATATATACCGCAGATATAGCCTGGAACGTGGTTTTCATGAAAATGCCGCGTAAGCGAACTTAAACAACTTTTTTTGCTTAAAAGCAGTTCTGGTAATCAAATAAGGTTATATAAGTATGGAAAATGAAAATTTCCGATATCGGTCCATATATACCCGAGATATAGCGCAAACCGGGTTTTTCATGAAAATGTCGCGTAAGCGAACTTTAACAACTTTTTTTTTTATTAAAAACAGTTCTTGTAATAAGATGAGGTTATATAAATATGGAAGATAAAAATTTCCGATATCGGTCCATATATATACCCAAGATACAACCCAAACCGGGTTTTTCATGAAAATGTCGCGTAAGCGAACTTAAACAACAATTTTTTTTTGCTTAAAAACAGTTCTGGTAATAAAATAAGGTTATATAAATATGGAAGATAAAAATTTCCGATATCGGTCCATATGTACCCGAGATATAGCCCAAATCGGGTTTTTCATGAATATGTCGCGTAAGCGAACTTAAACAACTTTTTTTTGCTCAAAAGCAGTTCTGGTAACGAAATTAGGTTACATAAATATGAAAAATGAAAATTTCCGATATCGGTCCATATATACCCGAGATATAGCCCAAACCGTGTTTTTCATGAAAATGCCGCGTAAGCGAACTTAAACAATTTTTTCGCCTTAAAGCAGTTCTGGTAATAAAATAAGGTGATATGAATATGGAAAATGAAAGTTTTCGATATCGGTCCATACATATCCGAGATATAGCCTAAACCGGGTTTTTCATGAATACGCGGCGTAAGCGAACTAAAACAACTTTTTTTTGCTTAAAAGCAGTTCTGGTAATAAAATGAGGTTATATAAATGTGGAAGATAAAAATTTCCGATATCGGTCCATATATACCCGAGATATAGCCTAGACCAGGGTTTTCATGAAAATGCCGCGTAAGCGAACTTAAACAACTTTTTTGTGCTCAAAAGCAGTTCTGGTAATGAAATTAGGTTACCTAGATATGGAAAATGAAAATTTCCGATATCGGTCCATATGTACCCGAGATATAGCCCAAATCGGGTTTTTCATGAAAATGTCGCGTAAGCGAACTTAAACAATTTGTTGTGCTCAAAAGCAGTTCTGGTAATGAAATAAGGTTATATAAATTTGGAAAATTAAAATTTTCGATATCGGTCCATATATACCCGAGATATAGCCTGAACCGATTTTTTCATTAAAAAAATTTTTTTTTTTGCTGAAAAGCAATTCTTGTTATAAAAGAAGGTTACTAAAATACAGAAAATAGAAAATTTCGATATCGGTTCATATATAACCGAGCATATTCAGGTCACATTTTTAATATACTATACATATTCGTGACTATCGTGAAGGGTATTTTAGATTCGGCCCAGCCGAATATACTACACTCTTACTTGTTTATAAAAAAATTTCCATGTTTATTAAGCTCTTATTGCGCTGATTTCTATAGAAAAATTGAGTAATAAGAGCTTAATAAACATGAAAAAATTTTTATATATAAGGCCGATAGTATATATTACAAATTTGAACTAAACATATTCGAATATATATGGAACGATAACGGGGAAAATTTTTTGTAATCGCCATGTCAAAAAGGTAATCTTTCATGGAAATTTTCATGGAGAACACGGTTCAGGCTATATCTCGGGTATGTATGCACCTATATCGGAATATTTAATTTTCTGTATTTTAGTAACCTCCTTTTATTACCACAACTGCTTTTAAGTAAAAATGTATAGTTTCATGAAAAAATCGGTTTAGACTATATCTCGGGTATATATGGACCGATATCGAAATTTTTTAATTTCTGTATTTTAATAACCTCTTTTCATAATCAGAGCTGATTTTAAACAAAAAAAAAATTTTTTTTATGCAAAAACGGTTTAGACTATAACTGGGGTGCATGGACCGATATCGGAACTTTTAATTTTCTATATATTAATACCCTCCTTTTAGACCCAGAGCTGCTTTTAGGCACAACCAACTTTTTTCATGAAAAAATCGGTTTAGGCTATATCTCAGGTATATATGGACCGATATCGGAAATTTTCATTTTCTGTAATAACCTCTTTATATTACCAGAACTGCTTTTAAGCAAAAAAATTGTTTAAGTTTTCATGGAAAACTCGGTTTAGGCTATATCTCAGATATATATCAACCGATATGGGAAATTTTAATTTTAATTTTCTTTAAGCGAAAAAAGTTGTCTAAGTTCGTTTACACGACATATTCATGAAAAAACTGTTTTAGGCTATATCTCGGATATGTATATAGACCGATAACGGGGAATTTTTTTAGCCTTGTAAACGCCATGCTTAATAATTGTGTCAAGTTTGAAGCAAAACAAGCAATTTTTTTTGAAAATTGTTTATACAAAATTGCAAAAAACTTGCCTTTTTTTCGGAATTTTGGATATATCTCAGCTATATGTGAACCGATTTTGTTGAATTTCAATAGTAATAAAATGTCGAACGACAAAAGTTATGTACACACGGTTGTCAATATTGCCAGTAAAATTGTCTAAAAATGTATTGCAATCGTGTAAACTGCCAATTTTTAATTTATAACGTTGTCAGAAAAACGATTGTCAATCAATTGTAAAACGACAATGTTGTCAGGCATCTGACAATCGTGAAAACACTCTTCGTCGGCATTGCCAAATAATTGGCTGGTATTGTAAGCTCAGTTTTAATTGTCAGATGTATAAAATTAATGCACCTGACAATGGCATCATTGTCAGAAAAAAGTTTGATGGGCAACACTGCCAAACAGATGGTTGTTGATATACATAAATGGCAATACCTTACAACATGCCTGGCGACTAAGAAACTTACAACCGTGTGAACTGACAATTTTTGTTGTCAGATGAATTATTTGTCAGACCATAGTCTGACAATGAAATTGTAAGATTTTCTTACGATCGTCTGAAAACACAATTTACTTCTGCGAGACAATTTTTCATTGTCACTACATTGTCCGCATGTTGCCAGATCTTGCAATATTGTAACATCTGACAACCGTGTGTACATAAGTAGCTTAAGTCTAATGGTTTTCTCAGAAACGTTATTTCAACGACCGACAGACGGACTAACGGACATCGCTCAATCGAATATTGTATTAATGCCAATTCAGAATATGCATACTTTATAGGATTGCAAATGAAAACTGTAGAATATACGAACGGAATTACAAACTTTACAAACGCCCTAAAAAACATAATTGCAATTTTACAGGACAAAAAAAATCTTAATGGAAACTGCAAGGTGCATTAACGTATACACGGTGGCAGCACTACGGCATGTGACAATTTTTTGCTAGTGTAAACTAAATGTATTGTTTACATTTTTGAAAGTGAATTTAGTGTTTTATTCTGAATTAAACATATACAAATTATTTTGTGAACATAAAAATAATTCAAAAAAAATATAATTTATAATTATGAAAAGGTACATTTATAGTTTATAATTGTGAAAATATGTAGTTACAAATATTTTTGATAAACATAGCTTACCAGATGCCTGTTTTTGTTGTATTGTTGTAATTTTGCTCTAGTGCTGCCACCGTGTATACGTTAATGTACCTTGGGAAACTGTATACCTTACTTCATCTAAAAGTAACTATTTTTGTTCAATTGCTTATAATTTTTAATTAAATCATCGTGACACTGTGTACTTGTGTGAAACGTAGTAGAATCCCTAAAAAAGCTCAATTCAGGGAAAATACGAGTTAGGGCCTTTCTGCACGAGACCAACGATATACCCTTTGCATTTTTATAAAGGGTATAAAAAGTGTTTCGTAGGTTCGCTCTACTAGAGTAAATTTTTATATAGGGATTTCAGCTTGTGATATGTATCATAAAGGTTTACATATTTTGATTGTTTAAAATTTCCTGTAAAATATTGGTTTCTTCTGGCCATCGAAAGAAAATCATAACAACTACACCCTACCACGCAAATCGACAAACCCTAAGCAATAAGATTCTGCTGTAAGATTGTCTTTCTCACACTTGAATGTTAGAAAAAGGTAATTAACTGTGACATTCTAAACCACACAATTCAAATATTCTTAAAATTCTTTGCACCCATCGAAGCAAAATAATTTTTGAAAATAAATTAAACACGTGTATAAAATCTACAGGCAGGCATTTGCACAAGTGTTTAGACAAATTGCATTTATTGTACTCGTAACTGCAACAGTAATAAGGCGGACATTTAACAATACTGGAATTCTCTTTGATGACATTAAAAATATAGCAAATCTGAAATGAACAATAAGAACCACAATTGTACTCGTAGAGAAATCCCACATATTTGGCCACAACCATAAAAATCTAAATGTTTCTTTTTTCAAATTCATAACTCAAATCAAATAAAGTTGTTTATTGTTTACAAAAACAAAAAAGCAAAAAGCCATGAAATGAACACATAAAATGTTAAAAGCTTTAAAATTATGCAAAAGAATCAACCTGCCAGTTTTATAAATTTATAACAATAATTTTTAATGAATTTTTATGGTAAAAATCATTTATTGAATTGTTTATTCGCATGTATCATTTTATTAACAAATAATTGGCCATAAAAATTCATGATGGTTCTTGATAGTTTTCGATTTTTTTTTTTTTTGCTTTTTTGTTTTTGTCTTAACATAATTGGCTTACGTCGTCTCATTGTCGTTTGTCGAGTTGTTAATAATTGTTTTTGTTTCTTGTAACAATTGCAAAAGCGAACAAGACATGAGATTGTGGCAGTCAGACAGCTGTTTAAATGCTAAAGTGTTTTGTTTTATTTGATATGACTGCCCACTTGAGTCAAAAATAAAAAAAAACATTTTTGTGGTTAATACTTGTTGTACATTTGAATGCATTTGTTGCATTTCCAAGCGCCCATTATATGCCGCATGACAATAAATATGTTTATATAAAAATAATTTATTTAGAACTAAATTTTTTTTGTAAGAACGCTACATAAACTTTTACTACATTAAGTTGTATTGAGATCTTGTCGTTGGCTAAGATAATTTAGTCGCGCCATAAACCCTAAGTAACAGCAATCTGTTATTGAATTTTAAAAAATAAATATAGTATTAGTATTTGTAACTATACAGTTGCAAATAAATTTGCAAAGTATAGATTGCACAGCATGGGCGGAGAAACGTAGACCTTATGCCCACGATGGTATTAACAGTATTTCTTTTGCGGCGCTGTGACTAACTGTACCGACCTATGCCTTCGCATAGGAAGTTGCCGCGTGGTTAACAACGAAATACCTCACAAAAACTGTAAACTAATACAGTTAGTTAAGGTAGACAGTTAACCAATGAGAGTGAGACGCAAAACAACAACAAGCCTGACCGCACTTAAGAAATAATTACGATGACGCGAGAGCTGTTCTCCAGCCCAGAGCTGCTTTACGACTGATAAATATAGTAATTATCTTATTTTCTTTATTATTTCTAATATTATAATATGACGGTATCATTCGTCTGGCTCAAGCTCAATCCTAGCACAATCCTTGGCTCTATAGCCAAGAAATATTGTTATAACTAAAAAAACAACCAAATGGGATTATAACAAATTGCATATGTGATCAATATGAGACAAATATAGACCAAGGCGAATTCATTACTAGGTGAACTTAACAGCACAGGTGATTATTTTTTGCTTCTCGCGTTTTTTCCAATGAGACTGTCAAATTTTTTTTCTTTTGTTTACTAACTTTTTCGCGCCATTTTAATCTGAAGATTTTTTTTGTGTGATTTAGTGCAATTTCAAGAAATTTGTGTGAATTTAAAAGTGAAAAACTAATATAATCTGTGATTTTCATTATGTTTTGCAATAACAAAATACATAGTACTGAATTCGCCTTTCCGCTTTCATTCATCTGTATAAATTCGCCTTGATATAGACGAAAAAATAAATAAGAGCTCACATGATACAAAAAACAAGGTAGCCGCTTCGCTACAACAATACAACAATAAAAAAAAACAACAGGTATTTTGTTTGTGTAAAAAGGCGAATTCACACTTACGCTGTCAAAAGTAGTTGATAAAGACATGTACAAAAATTTAAATGGCGCCGAAAAAGGTAAACAAAGCTTGACAGCGAAGGTGCCGCCATATTAACCGAATTCGCCTAAATTCGCCGATGCATCCACCTAATAATGAATTCGCCTTGAGAGCTCAGTGGCTGAGTTGGTTAAGCAGCCGTATTAAAAGTACATCATGTTTACATGGTACTGAGTTCGAATCCTAGTGGATGCTGATGAGCAGTGTAGCGACTGCAAAACAGCTAGTTATATCCCAGCTTTAGTGTATTCAATTATTTTTTCCTGTCTTCTTTGGTCAAGAGTTATTGATCGCGGCAATTATTGTTTTAGTTAAAAATATTTCTTGGCTATAGCTAGGATTGAACTTGAGCCAGACGAATGATACCATCATATTATAATATTAGAAGTAATTAACTTTCCTTAAAGGTTAATTCCTAAATCCTTTTAAAGTCCAAGGCGCACCGTGCCACAGCTAGCAGAATACGTCGAGCATGGTCAATGCAGGCGTGATAGATTACCTGCCTGGCTCACGATGTCGTTTCGTTAACGTTCACTAGTGTTTTATTTTAAAAATAAGTGACATATAGTCAGCTATTATTCAACTAACGTGAGAATAAAGATATAGATAGATCCCTTTTGCGAACAACCCTTATCAGGGTGTTGGAAAATAATAAAACTCCACATGCTAGAACGTGGAAAGTGGCTCACAGAGCCCGCATACCTCACATATCAAGGAACCTGTGACCGCATATTAACTCTAAGAGAACATGGGAGCTATTAAAACTACCCAGATCTCACCTAAGAGTGACTGCAGCAGTCTTCACTGGACATTGCCCGTTTGGGAACCATGCCAGGAGACTAGGACGAGGAGGAAAAGGAGGCGATCCTTCATCTCCTCGGTACATGCCTGGCATTGGAGCATTATCGTCTAAGATACTTAGGCGAGCGGAGCTGCAACAGCCTATTATGTCTGACCCCGGTCAAAGCGTTAGCTTCTTTCATAAGGAGTAGCGGATGGCTAGTACATCAGCAAGTAGTGCTAAATTAAGCAGTTTCTCACCTTTCATTTTCTTTCCTTTCCTTTCTTTTCCTTTTCTGTCCTTTCTTTTCCTTTCCTTTCCATTCCTACCATAGCCTGCCTACCTAACCTAACCATATATCGAAGGTTGGCAAGGCAAATGATACAAGATCAGGGAAAAATAAAGCTTATAAACGGCATCGGAATAACTTTTTTGACCTTAAAAACTATGACGAACGTTGACGAAACGACATCATGATCCAGGCTGTAAGAGTTTGGGAATCTTTAGATATAAAACAAGAAATAATTGTTTTAAATTTTTTACATTGCTGAACGAACTACGTGACCTACCAGCCAGTTTCGTTCCTATTAGTTAACAAATAAATCAACTTTGACTTTACCGATCCTGTAAAAGAGCAATTAAGCTTTTTGAGCTACATTTCAAACATATAACGAGGTATGTAATCCTGCCTTTGCACAAGAAAGTACTTTCATGTCATTTTTATATAAGTAAATAAGTAAAAATTTCAAGAGAAATGAGCAATTTCTTGAAAGTTTCTTGTTCGTTTACATAAGAAGAAAGTAAAATTTTAAAACAAAGCAAAGCACCCACGGATGACATGATTTTACATCTGTTTTTTGAATATGTAGTATCCCATGAATTTTTTCGTGTCTGTCAAATTTGTAAAAATTGTACGAGTAAAATTTGCTCACAAACGTACATGTACATAAGAGCGACTCAAGTTGTATTGAATCGAAACTCGTGCAAGGTGTTCCCCCCTAAAAATGAACATTAGTATTTTTTATGATGACATCTAAAATATTTCGGCTCTAGCCTTGACCTCTGGTGAGCTGGACCGTTTTGAAAGAGGGTCTATTTTCGCATGCTTTGTTAATTTGAGAATCTGTTTTCTTACCACCACAAACGTTATGGAAAGAAAGCTTTTTTAAGGCGCGTCCAACTCTATATGCAATTTGCCCCAGGACGATCATCCATGTCCTTTTCTTAAGGATATTCTGTAAAAAAAGCGTTTTTTTAATTTTTTTTGTTCGGCGTTGTTTGTAATAAAAATGCCAAATTAACTTATTTTATCCTTTAGTCGATTTAGTTAAATACGGGTCTCAGTTTTTTTTTTTTTTTAATTCGTGGTAGTTCCCGTTTTGGCAAAAATGCACTGGGGTGGTAACCCTTCTTTTTAAATAGGGCAATATGGGCATTAAATTTTTTCTTTTGCCAAGTACATCATCTTTGTATGTAAATAATTTAGATTTTTGCAAATTAGATGTATTTTACACGATAATCTGGAATATATATAAATACAATTTCGTGGTAACTCTAATATGATAGTGGATTTAGTTTCTAGATCATGTATGTATGAAAATAGGACTACAAAAAGAAAAAAAAAAGAAACGACCCACAAATTTTTGCCGGCATATTTTTTTTCGCAAATTAGTACGTACTCGTATACACTGTTCAAACGGTTGTTCATTTGGGGGAATTAGTTCCGTAATAACTTTGGTGCATGCTGGTTTTCGGGGCCTATAACACCCCAGGTGCTGTTGTCTTGCAACAGATACTTATACTATAAGGAACCAGGGGTGATGGTTTGACGGGTGAGTTGGTTAAGGGCTAGTGTTCGCAATAGGCTTCGCCCTGACAACTCGTTAAGCCTTGTCCTCCATTTACTGTTAGAAATTGCACGCAGAAGGGATTAGAAGGCCCAAACTTTTAAACTTATCAATAGGAATACAAACTTATGGCAAAAAGTTGTGACCTGTGTGAGCCTAGAAAGACACACGAGCTAGCTGGTGAATCGTGAATTATTCATCCCATGGAGTTGGTCCATCATCAGTTTAGGCCGACATTGCAGATGCTGATGTAAATCAATTTCAAAATCTTACCGGGTTTATTCAATGAGGAATTGAAGATAAAAATTTTTTTTCCACCAGAAACACATGCGCAATTTCCATCCATGGCAAAAATCCTTAAATTGTGCTACGAATTGTTTTCTCAACCGTCTTATTCTCCAGATTTAGCCCGGAGGAGCTATTTCTGTTTCCAAACTTTGAAGACTTGGCGAAAAGATAAAATCATCTCACAAACGAAATAATAAATTTGATAGAAAATTCCAACTGATATAACTAAAAAATTGGTAGAATCGATGCTCAGAAGACTAAATGCCGTAGTTGAAGCAAAAGGAAAACCAATTAAATCGGTTTTATTTGCATTTTAAAATAGTTTGTACACTTCTTTTTGACGAGTAAATAATGAATTATTTTATATTTTTGTTATAAAACTTTTATTTTTGTAGATATTTTTTGCTGTTTTGTTTAGAATAAGGCAGAGAACTGAATACTGATTTAAAAATACCTAAATGTAAAACTTTATCATATATATGTATAAAGACTGAAATAAAAGCAATTTTTGTTTTGACGCTCACATTATATATTTGTAGAAAATATCCCCAACCGGGGTGAGAGCCAGACTCATTAAATGTTCTCTGGTGATAGAATCGGTTGAATTCTGATGCTCATAATGAAAACAACATGTCTCCTTTACTAGCGTTACAACGGCGAGTCAATAAGTCCTTCACCTTTTTGAATGAAAGCAGGTTTTTATATAAAAAGTTATATTATTTTTCAATATAGTCTCCTTTGAGTTCTATACATTTAGTCCAACGTTTCTCTAATTCTTTTATTCCTTCCAAAATATATGAACATTATAACGGATTTCAGCATATCTTTATTGGTAATTGTCCTTTTACGGTCCAAATATCTCCGGTGATTGGAAATGATGCTCCACTATTTTGGGAGTGCGATACTGGAGCCATTCTGTTGCTATATGGTATGTATCTTTGTGGTCGATGTCCTGTTAAAAAATCCAACATCCTTCCAAACCCAATTTCCCTTCACTGGCTGGCACTTTGTTTTGCAAAATGTTCAGGTAGTCCATCTTATTCATTATACTTTCAATAAAAACCAAATTTTCAACTCCGCTTGCCGCTATACATCCCCACACCACCACCCAACCCTCTCCATGCTTAACCGTGGTTATTAAATTATGGCCAGTGCATGCATTATTTTTTGTTGTCCATACTTTAACTGGTTTTTTCTCGGCAAACACCTCAAATTTACTTTCTAAGCTAAAAAGCGTTTAGGCGTCATTTTTCTTTAGCTGATGATATAAGTGGTTTCTTTCGCGGGAATCACCGTTTTGCACTGGCACTTAAGATAGTTCCTGATGTTGCCGAAACTTCGTCTTATATTTTAACGGCACTTTTAAAAATATTATATTTAGCATCAGCACTATAGATCTTATTTCAGCCTCTTTAAAAAGTTTTAGTCAGCTCGGCTTCTGTTTATAATAGAGCCAATTTCTCTGAAAGGGTTTTCTTCACTCCGAAGTGTTATTATCAATTCTCCAATATCACTAGAAGTTTGTTTGCCCATTCCAAAAGAATTAAAAAATTACTTCACAAGTGAAGTTCTCACTCTGCCGATCACAATTAATTAACATGAAACAATAAAATCGTTTCAGTAGAATGCTAAAATAAGCAAATAACTAAATATTACGGTATTCTTTTGCAGTAGCACACCGCTGAAATGATGCACATGCAACATGTACACTTTATTTTGACGCGTAAAATATGCACTCAAAATTGGTTTTGCTCTATAACGTATATGATTGTCTGAAATTGCTCATTATCTTTTTACAACTAATTAGAAAATAGTATACTAATACTATCTTAAAGATTAAAAAAAGTACTACGTTGCAGAAAAAGTTTTTGTACACTTTATTTTGACGTTCACAGTACTCGTATATATTCGACATGTAAATGGTTTCAATATTCGTTTCTAGCTAAAAAATATATTCTTTCTTGTTCACCTTTCAATTATTTAGCTGTTTGCTTTATTTTTCTGCTATAATTCATATTTAACTTAATATATTAATTAAAACTAACCTGTGTGAATATTACAATTTTTTACATGGTCAGTTTTGTAGAGAAAAATAAAAAATAAAATGCTTGCAAGCGAACTTGTACAATCAATCTAATAAAACACAAGTGCATTAAACATTTTTTCACATGAAATACAAATGTTGAAAAATTCTATAATTTATCATAATTAACCTTGGAATTGAAGAAATAATTTTATAATTAAATCAACAAAGAAACTACGAAGTAATAAAAGCAATTACACGAAAGTATCAATCAAAAATTTGTGTGGACTTCAAATGTAATTTAACTTTTTAAACATGTACATTATTAAAGTTAATTTCACGTTTCATTTTTAGATAAATGACTTTATGGAATTAACATTAAGTTTTATTTGATTTGAAAAATTATTATGATTTAAGTGGTACACATATGAGAGAGAATGTATAGTTCTACATGCGAATGCGAGTATATATTTTTAAACAGCGGATACAAATATGTAAATCATATAAATCTTTAGATTTTATTATAATTAAAAGCGAAGACACAAGAGTTGTTTAAGAAATAACAATAGCCATTCAAGCACTTAATAATTAATTATACTTACATGACAACATACAAAATATGTACAAAGAATTTCCTGACTCCACTGTGAAGCAATTGTATACATCTTTAGTCAGGCCAATAATGGAATATGGCTCGATTATATGGGACCCTTTTTAACGAGTGATTTTTTTGCTATTATCTTTTTGGCAACACTGGTTTGGACAGCTCACGCACGTTTTGTATCTTGTGTCACGGTCAAACATCTTCAGTTTGGTCTATAATTTAATCATGAATCGTCTTACAAACGAACAACGCTTGCAAATTATTGAATTTTATTACCAAAATGCGTGCTCTGTTAAGAAAGTTCATCGCGCGCTTCTTCCATTTTATGGTCAGTTTAATCGACCTACTGAGGCTTCTATTCGGGCTAACAAACTTTTTTTTGCCCAAAACGGAAGAGCTTGACTTGCATGACATGTGGTTTCAACAAGACAGTGCCACATCCCCCACAGCACGCGAAACAATGGACCAATTGAGAGGCGAGTTCGGTGAACAGTTTATTTCACGCTTGGGACCAGTCTATTGGCCGCCCAGATCGTGCGATTTAACGCCTCTAGACTTTTTTTTGTGGGGCTGTATTAAGGCTAATGTCTATAGCGACAAGTCCGCTTCGATTGACGCACTGGAAGCCAACATTGCCAACATTATTCGTGAGATACCGGCCGAAATGTTGGAAAGAGTATGCCAAAATTGGACTAAGCGGATGGACCATTTGAGGCGCAGCCGCGGCCAACATTTGCATGAAATAATCTTCAAACATTAAATTATATCGACCCAACTATCGATCCAAATAAATATTTCATGCATTTTTCTGAATTTTATGTTTTTTTTTTAATTTCCGATAGTTCTAATAAAATCACCCATTGTAATGTACATAGAGATCGAATTTATTCTATCCAAAAACAATTCCTTCCTTTCATTCTGCGCAATATCTACCCGAATACTGTAGCCAACTTACCATCCTATGAGTTCAGACTGCAACAAATAAAGCTGCCTTCTTTGACATGTCGCAGAAGAATGTTAAATGTTATTTTTGTCTCCAAATTGATTAACGGCAATATCTGCTCGGAGTATCTGGTGCCCAAACTAAATTTTGATGTTCCCCAGCGTAGTCTTCGTCAATATCAACCTTTATCAGTGCTTTATTACCGTCAGAATTATGCGAATGCATATCCCTTCCGTAGATTATGTTGTTGTTTTAAATGAACTGTACCACGGTATTGACTTTTCGATGCACTTAAATTTTGTTAAGCGTAGTATAATTTTAGTATTAAATTCCAGTAATTAACAAATTTTTTTTATTGCTTATAAATTTTTTTTTCCAGTAATTAGCTATTTTTTGTACTTTTTTTTTTATTAATTTTTGTAATTATCTGCCTGTAAGGAGTTAATCTCCATAGGCATAAATTAATAAATAAATAAAATAAATCTCTTAAAAACCGTGTAGATTTTTAATACAGTATAAAATTAAAAGCTTTTAAGGCCGTGTCAGATAAAACTTTTGCTTCGCTTTGCGTTGCAAATTCGCTTTGACATCTAAGATAAAATATATATACTTATATGAAACATGTCACATAAAGCACTTTAACGCAACGTGAAGCGAAAAGTTTGGCAAGTCTTATCTTTTTAAGCGTTGATGTTTTTTCTAATAGCTCCAAAGCTTTATGTACTAAGAAAACAATTAGAACCAGTTTCAGTAGTTCGTCCAATAATATTTCTAAATTCTATTATCATAAGAAATGATTAAATATAAAAATTAATAACAATTTTTTTAGATAAATAAACAAATCGTGAGCGTTGCCAAAGTTTTTATTGTGACATACACCTTTGGTTTTGCGCTTTTCTGTTAAAGTTTTAAACTTCACGCAAAGCGACAAAGTTTTATCTGACACGGCCTTAAAGAGGAATACCAGGGGCCAGATTCCGCAACTATGAGATTTTTTTTACAAGCGAACACTCAAAATAAAATTCATTGACGGACACAGTGTTCGCTTTTCATTAAAAAGCGATTCCGTAAGAAACAATAAAATTTATTGCGCTGAATCTGGTTCTTCATGCTGAATGATATGCTGATTTGTCAAATTAACTGTGTCACATAAGTTGTTTAGTAAATAATTTTAATATTTATACATAAGCCTTTTGTTTATTGTTTTCAAGTTCAAAATATTTTACAAAAAAACTAAAATTCACCGAAGATCTTTGGGTGAAAAAATTATTATTAAGTGTACACTTTAAGTGTCACAATTATTCATTCTCACCACTGCGGGCTCAAAAATTAAAAGTGAACACTGAAATTGGTGAACATTTCAAAATTCATCGTTGCGGAATTTGGCTTCAGCACCTCGTTTCTGTAACTTTAGTGAGAAGTTTTCACATCGAAAACTATGAAACGAAAAATTCCATCGTTTCTCGATTAGTGAGAAAGTAATGTTTCTATATATCAAAGTGAAAACAAGCAACACCAAGGCGAATTCGTACCACGTAAATGCAGGAGCAATAAATACCACACTACTAAAAATAAATCTTTTTTAAATGTCAAGGGAAAAATATAAACACGAAAAGGAATTAAAAAAAAAAAACATATTTAAAAAATTTTTCAATAAAAGACAAACATTTGATTATTTGGTGAAACTTTTTGTTATTTCGTGAAAATTGAAGTCACAGATCATAGAGCTTGAAAAAGTGAAAATGGCCAGCAAGATTGGGGAGGATTCTGGGTGATATCTGGAGCTCAAGATAGAATACATAATTTAAAAAACTGTTTAAAATTTTTTTCCCAATTTTGTTTTAATTATGCCATTGACATTTGAAACAGATTAAAATTAAAAAAAAATTATCAGCTGTCAATTTCACCTGTTATGAATTCGCCTTGGGCAACACAAGTTCTATTTTGACTGGAATGTTTTCATTAAGCAGCTGTCAAAAAATTATAAATAAATAATAAAAAAGAAAATTAGAAAAGAACAAAAATAAAATAACGTAAATCCGCAAAATTTTGTGCTGCCTGTGTTGATTATTTTTAAAAAGGCGACTATAAGAACGTCAACGACTTATCACGTGACAGTGATGATGAATATTTGCATGCCGTGTATTGAATAAGGCTAAGATGCGTAAGTAATTTCAATCCTGTAAGTTTTTTTACAGACAAATAAAATATATGTATTTATATATCAGAAATCGGCTTGAGACCAAAAAACAGTGAAATTCACATAGAAAGTAAGCCAGTGAGTGCAAATTAAGGGATATTTTAAATCGACATGCTATGATGGTAATGGAAATCGATTGGGCAAAAAATTTAAATCGTATAGTCAGTTGAGCAGCTGACCACAGCGCTTATGTAAGGCAGGAAAGAGGTGATGGCAAATGGAATAGAACTGCAATATGCGTAAAATGGTCTCCTGCTGTAAATAAATTTTGCTGTGGAGCAAGACTTATACAAGTGTGCTATTTTGAATGCGAAAATAATTGATGAGTTTCAAAGTCCATTAAGAAGTTTTAACAGTCAGTTCTTTGGCCTGGCTAACAAACAATTTATATCGCTCCTTTATTGCAACATAGTCATAATTCAAAAAAGCTTGTTTCGAGAGAAACACATTTCAAATTTTTAGCTTCCATACAAGTCTTAGAAAAAAATGTTAGCAAATATCTTCTAAAGGAAACAGTTTAAAAGTAGTTTGAATAAATTTCGGGCACAATATAAAAGGTAGTACTGTTAACAATTATGCATTGTTAGCTCGAACAGCTCATTTTTTGAGATATGATATGTTGTAATAAAGGAGCGATATGTTACTAAATTTTTTGGGTGATTGTCATACAAATTTTTTAGACAAGTCGCTCGTCTCTGATCTACGAGCAGCACATCAGTTTTACTTAGAAATAAACAACATCTACATATTGGTTTTCATTATTACAATTGTTTTATTTCTGTTAAATAGTTTGCTGGTTTAGTTTTAAGAGCAATAATCATACAATTCCACATTTAAATATTTTCACGTTTCCAAAAATTTGTACATATATATACTTTCTTTTGCTTGGTAACCATACATATGTTTTTAATCTTACTAGAATTTAGTATGGCAGATATCTATTGCAACTGTTGTAAACGAATGAAAATCATTTAATTGCAATAAACCACAGTAAAAATTTTTACTTTTTTTGGTTTGGATATAATTTTTTGTATCGGCTTAAAACAAACTTGACCATATTGTGAACACATGTCGGTTTCCTCTAAAACCATATCTTCAGAATTTTTGTTCTTCATTAGCAGCGGTAGATTTAGCTGCAGTTTGTCTCTTGTATTATTTTTCCGCCAAGCGCTCAGCTTTTACCATTTTTACTTTAATTTTTTAACATATTACAAGTAAAAAAATATGTAATACTTTACCTATTTTCTGCACTTTTGCGATCCATTTAAATATATTGTTTTACTCTCAAAGGCACCACGCCTTTGCAGTCGAAGAAAACAGTGAGAGAACTTTTTCGGTCTTGGCTCTACTGGACGCTGCCATTGGGATGATTGGGCTTTGGTTTCAATGTCATAGCCCATACACCCATGATTCGTCACCAGTTATGACTTTTTTTTGAGGTAATCTGGATCAATGTTGACGATGTCCATGCGACGTTGTTTTTGCTCCAAATTTAGTAAATTTAGTAAAAAATCGAAGAGCATACCAAAACACGACTAATCTTTTCATAAATATTTCTTATTTTTGCAGCAAAAGATCGTTTTATGTTATATAAAAAATTTATTTTCAATATTTCGATAACAGTTTGTTATCATCGTCCTGACGAAATATTGAAAATAAATACTGTAAAATTTTTTATATAACATAAAACGATCTTTTGCTGCAAAAATAAGAAATATTTGCCGAAACAAGATCAAATAATTAAACATCAAATCTAATCTTTTTATCTGTAAAAAAAAAAGTGCCAATCCAAAATGGCTGATATTGCCAACATATATAACAGAGATGTATACCAACATAAGAGAATCTGCCGTGTAATCCTTGTATGATTCATAGTCAACTTGAAAAAATCAAAACGTTTTAATTTTTCTTCAACCAACTCGACAACTGCCAAACTAATCAATTGACAAAGCCATACATGCTATGATTTGGACAACGACCGACTCATTTGCCAACTGAGTTGAAACGTGTATGGGTTGCTTAAGAATGCATTAATGACGGTGGTGTTTATACCTTGATTTAAAGTCATGCCTTTTTTATATTATATAAAGTTATCTATTACATTTTAAGCAGTTATACAAAACAGCTTCAGCCATTTTAATAGCTTTTATCGACATTAACTCGTAAATCAAGGATTTAAAAGGCTTTTTTATCGCTTTTTCGTAATGACCTTTTGAAATAGTTATTCGTAAGCGAGAATGTTAACTACTTGCCTCCAATGACATCGCCATGTTAAAATAATGACTTAAAATGCCAAAGTAGAAGTAGTGAAGAGTATGTTTATTAACATTATAACACATTACTTTGCAATAGAAGTTTTTGCTGGAATTTATACAAGATTAAACTATGTATATTAAACACGACACTTTACTATTAGTTGCAAGAATAGAAAATACGACAAAGTATAAATACTAATGTTGCCACAACAATATTCCAATTGCTTTTTCTTTGCATAAGCATAACAAAACAACAAGAAAAAATGTTGAATTCTTAAAAAATTGGTTGTTAGTCACTTACGCTTATTTCATTTTAAGATATCGACATATAATAACTTAAATATTCGTATTATTTGATCATGTTTATTTTTTTTCTAAAATTTTCAGCTAAAGATCTTGATTTATTTTTGCTTTTTATAAAAAAAGGTTTAACGGTATTTTATTTTCGATAACAATTTGTTATCATCCTCAGAATGATAACAATTTTCCAGAAAATATTTTTCATTTTGTTATCCTTGATAAAAATCTTTTGAATAATAACTTTAGTTTCGTGCGCTTAAAAACACACAGGTGTAGGCAGACTTATTTCCCTGTCATCTTAGCATTGATGAGCCCTCCACCCCCTTAAGCACCTCATTGTCAAGCTATTTGTAATCCTTTGCCATCCACAACTATTTTTAGTTAAAAAATTATATACAATTGTAAGTACCATCCATCGCTCATGCTCTTACAATCATAATAATATTCCTCTCTACCTCATTAAGTAGAAGAACGAAATAAAAAAAAAATATTGCATGCGGCTGTAATTAAAAATTTGAACTTGTAACTCCAAAAGTATTATTCAATTTGGCGGAAAATACTTGAAAAAAAAGTATTTCAAACCAGGCAGAAATATGAATACGAAACAAGTTGCATATTGTTGTTAATTAAATGAAAATGTAATGAAATAATCATAATCAAAATCATGATAATGATGATGCTGATGCAGAGAATATGAAATGGTGCTGGTAATGATGTCGCCCCTGATACTTGCAATAAGGACAAACGTCGAAAATGAATAAAAAGGTTGTTAATCATTATAATGATGATGATGATGATGATGCGGATGCTGATGCTGATGAGATCGTAAATGCAATGCAATTGTAAAGCAAATTATTTTAACTTGAACTTTTACAAATGCTCATGCTAAATGCATGAATAGATTCTATGGCCAGAATAAAAATTACAAAATGCAAATACTTACATTTGTATTTACATTTAAAGGTACATTTATACCGATAAAACAATTCTATTGAATTCATCATGAAATGCGAAGACGGTCAGGATAGTTTTAGCATCTGTATCGCCTAAGAATATAAGATTTATATTCATTTTATTATTCTTATTTGGCATAATTTTCACAAACGACAAATAATTAAGAAATAACTTAGTCAAGTACGATATGAACTCTTTCCAGCAGGGTATGTTTTGGTCTAATGTCTAAGCTTAAATACAATAAGTTAGGTTTTATTTTCAGTGAAACCGATTGATTCATTATCCTAAGCTTAACAGTTAAGCTTTGGATAATTAAACAAAATGTGTTTATTAGTCTCCCACACTATACGGTTCTTATAAAAATCACATTTTCAGTAGCTATAATAATTTATTGACCTCTTTTTTTTCTTTTTTGCTTCTACAGAAGTCCTGTCTAATGGTCACTGGTAGATTATTTGCGGCAGTTGCTGAGGCCCTATGACCCAATATTATTTAACAGTTCATACTTCTATCATAGTACTACGGTCGCTCTAATATTCACTCATTACTTTCGTTCACACAATATACCCCTTAGCTATCGACAGCGTTGTCAACTTTGAAATTTCAAAACGCACCAAAATGGGAGAAAAAACGGGTTATTTAAAAAAAAAGGCACCAAAAACTTTTTTTTAATTAATTTTATTTTTTCGCAAAGTTGCTAAAAAATTACCAGTACTCGTAGTATTTACTATTAATAAAAGCTTAGAATTCGCCATTTTACTTAATGAACGACACGTATAAAATTTTTTATGAAAATCATTAAAAAACTGAGTGTTTTTCATACAAATTTTCTAGGCACTACGGACCCCACATAAATATTTGTGAATAGCTCAGAACTCTTTGGGTTGGAAAAGAATCTGCAAGTTAGGTAATCGAAGGATTTTTATTTCACTGAGCCTAAACAACTTCCAATTGATGTTGAAACTCAGTCGGTAATCCGAATATCGTGAGTTGTATATATAAGAAAGAAAGAAAAACCAACAATATAATTTATATATAAAAATTGGAGATTTATTTGTTCTGGTGAGAAAAATGATCTTACCCGAAGAATGCATAAACTAGCAGTAGTTGCCAAAAACTTATAATTTTAGCGGAAACAAGTATCTGAGCCATTTTTTCTTATTTGACAGCGAGGTAAAATTTAGGAAGCGACACAGCTACGATTTTTTTCGACCACTAAAGTGTGGTGCCAACTACTATTTATTATAAATACATTATTAGGGATATTCTACGTTAACAATTTGTATAAAAATTATATTTTTAAATTAAAAGTACGATAAAAACAACTATGTTTTTGTTTTATTACCAACTTTTTATTGTTCAGATAACTTGAAGTTGACAAGACAAGTACTGTCATATTAGTTTTAGGTTAAACTGCGATATTTTCTTTTGACTACTTTTTAATGTATAAAATAAATGCTTGATGATGTCCATTATCATTTATTATATAATTGTTGAGTAAAGAAAACTAAAATATTGACAACAACAATTCTCCTGAGGAAGTCGGAAAAAAGCCGACGAAACGTTGAGATAAGCGGCCATGTCACAGAATTCATTTCCGTTCGGAAATGGAATTGAATCGGTTTTTTAATTCTGAAAAAACGAAAATCAGAAACTTATTTTGGAATGAAATCTATGCTATCAGACAATACTAGTCTTATTCTTGCAATTAGAAATGATTTCATTCCGAAAATTTTTCAATTCATCGTTTTTTGAAGAAGTAAAATATAATTCAATTCCGTTTCCGAATGGAATAAATTTGTAAAAAAAATTGAAGGCCACTATTATCCAATTTTAAAGCTATTTATAAAAAATTTTAAAAATTAAATATTTGTTTTTCGTTAGATAATATACATAGCCTAAACAGCCAGACTGTTTTACTTTGTGCATTTTGTACATCATTGCTCCATGTACTCTTACGAGTATTTTGTATTTATAATACAAAAATTATTTTCTTATACTGGAACAAAAAGTTGTGTCGAATTCGGTTCAGTGCCACCGAAAATTAAAAAACGCACCGAAATTTTGAAACAAGCGCACCACGCGTTGTCAAAACGGTGCGAAACGCACCGAGTTAACAACGCTGGCTATCGACACTTAGTACCCTAAAGTGCGGTCTCCACCTGACATGAAAACACTAACTTTATCGCTAACTTCAAGTTTAAGTTAAATGTGGACCGCTAATCTTGAAATTTGGTTAAAGTTATAACTTGGTTATTAAAACATTTCATTTGATATCACCCGATATAAGAGCGTTGTACCTAGACAGATCAGTACTGCATGATTTGGCGGATATATTAAATTGCGTTTTCTGCGTATTGGACTCTTACACGCGATGTTGGTTTAGATCTCTACCGCTTTTAGATAACATTTTCAGGCAACACAATGGTACCAAATTGCACCCAAGTGGGTGGGCTTTTCCAATAGCTGGCAGCCGGTTCAAATTGACCTAAGCTGACATAACCTTCGTCGATATATGATAGCGTTTCACTAAATACATTTGCTTTAAAGTTACAAGTTTGAAGTCGTATTGGTAAAAGCTTTACAACAGCCTTCGTAACGCAACTTTTCATACACACATGAGAACATGGAACAATAATAAAAGTAGAAGTAGTACGTACTTGTAAAATCTGAATTACAACTACTACAGCAACAAAGTTATGGTGGTAAAACCAAATGAGCTATAGTTTAACCAACGAACCGGAAGTTGAGAAAAATTTTATTAACAGCACGAGAATATAAAAACTAAAATGAAAAAATCAGGATAAAAGCATAGAATAAAAACGTTAAAACAAGCAATTGCAAAAAAAAAAACGAAGCCTGCAACAACTAAAATGCAAAACTTCAATGGCGGACAGACAGAAATACTCATATAATGGGCTGCCATTTTGTATTTTAACCAAAAGCATTTCGTTGGGTTTTCTGTTTTTTTTTTTTTTTGCAATTTTTTCTTCCTTCGCGCCCACTACAACCACAATAACTACTAATGCCGAAAGCAACAAACTTTTTTTCGCTTCACTTTGCCGCCGACGTTGTTGGTTTGTTGCAAAAAAAGAAAAAAAAAAAATAAGAACGAATAGAGAACAAAGAGGTGAGAGCGGCAGGAAATACAAGTGAAAAAATGGCAGCAAAATGAAGGGGCAGGCAGGAGCAGCAAATGCGGCAATATGAATGAATTCATTTTGTAAAATGGTAAATTACATTTCCTCAATTTTAAGCATATTTTCCATAATATTTCTTAATTATAACGGTTCTTGCTGCAAGAAGAATTTATTAACGGTGAAAAAAGGTAACAGGAAACATATTTTCTGCTTGACAACAATATTTTGATGCACGCTTTTGTTCTTAAGTTTACGAGCATAACCAGCCTGAACAGCAGAGCTGGTGAAATGTCATTGTAGTCGCAGAGAAGGGTCGAAAGTCTAGTTTGAACAATTTTAGTTTTTATAATAAATTCAACAATTTCATTATCGAAAATTCGCCTTTATGAACCACTTAACATTAATTAACAGTTTTTGGGATAAACTAAAACTAACCCGCACCCTTCTTGAAAAGAGTAGAACGCAATCACTTCGAGACAGTATTACTTAGTACATGTAAAGCAGCGGCGGTCGAAATTGCATGTACAGGAGAAAAATCTTAATAACACGAACGCAGGTCTACATGTGATTAATAATTTGTTTAGATCAGTAAAGTTCGAAAAAAAATAATAATGAAGTCGTATTAGTGAGAGAGCTACCCAGAAAACATAATGTTAAACTATTAAAATAAAAAAAAGTGGCATGTCATAACGTCCAGTGACATTAAGTCCTTGGACGTTATGACACGCTTAAAAGTGTCAAAAGGACCATGAACGTTGAAACACACTTGAAAGTGACATAATGCCCAGTAGGGAGGTATTGCAAAGTCCGTGGACATTATGACACTTTGCAGAGTGTAATAACATCCATAACTTAAGTAATAATCAAAAATATTTAGAAGTGGAAAATTTTAATAGTAATACATTTATCATAACTGAATACGGGTATATGAACGTATAGGTACACAAAGAAAAATCGAACGTTCTTTAATTTTTGCCAGCGAACGATAATGCATATCTTGTTAAAATATGGACAAACAGTTGTTAAACTGTGAACATATCTCCGTCAAATTGCAAAAGTCACAAAAATACCGGTATGAAATTGAGAATGTCTTGTTGGCAAGACGGAATCCGTTTTGATCAATTAAGAATGAATGTTGTCAAAATGACAGCACCTATTGTCATCTGATATGATTTGTTTATAATTTTGCCAATACGGTTTTTGTGTTTTCTAAGTGCTGTTAATTGAAAAGAAATATATACGTATATAATAATTATCTGATAAGCAATCAAATGAAAGAAAATTGTTTTATGTATTGATAATAATATTAAAAACCTTAGAAACTGATATATGTATGTCCAATGTCCAATTACTGATGAAGTTGTTGGATTTGATAATCTTTATTATTTTACATTGCTTGATCACTCATAAAGGAAGTATGAAGTAAAAATCGGCGCCGATTAAAAAGAGTGGAAGTGTCAATTTGTTGTGGGCAATATAAGTAAGATTTATGTGTCAAAGTTTTGCCACCAAAAGTGTGAACCAATTTGATAATGGGAACGGCTTTTAGTGGTTCACATTATCACTCAAATATATGGATATTTAACTTCTTTTTTATTTATGGACCTTATGACATTTTTAAAAATTACGTAATGTCCATTTGCAAAGTGTCACTATGCCCATGGACACTATGACATTTTCAACAGATGTGGATTTTCAACAGATAGTGCCCATGGACACTATGACATTTCAGACAGATGGGGTAGTGTTTTGTCTCTCATGACGTGCACACGTCTTTTGTTACTGCTGTCCGTATTTCCAATATGTGTATGTTCATTAATTAAATTCGTATGAAACCAAATTGCACCGTAATAGGTGGCAAGTTTGTACCCTTCACAAAAATGTTAAGGGTATATATAAGTTTGTGATTCCGTTTGTAATTTCTACAGTTTTTTTTTGCAACCCTATAAGGTATATATATTCTGATTCAGAGTTAATGGAAAAGTCGATTAAGCGATGTCCGTCTGTCCGTCTGTCGGTCGTTGAAATACCGTTTCTGAGAAAACCATTAGACATAGAAACTTTTTTCTTTCACCATTCTATTACTCCATATTGCCATCTGTTTGCTATTGAAATTCAGTAATATCGGTTCACGTATAGCTGAGATATATTCAAAATTCCGAAAAAAGCCATGAATTTTTGCAATTTTGTATGGAAAATTTTGAAAAAAAAGTTGTTTATTTTGCTTCAAACTTCACACACTCATTAAACATGGTGACTAAAAAGCAAACAAAAACATTTTTAGATATCGGTCCATATATAGCCCAAATTGGGTTTTTCTTGAAAATGTCGCGTAAGCGATTTGAAACATCTTTTTTTTGCTCAAAAGCAGTTTTGGTAATGAAATGAGGTTATATAAATATGGGAAAAGACAATTTTTGATATCGGACCATATATACCCGAGATATAGCCTAGACCAGGTTTTACATGAAAATGCCGCGTAAGCGAACTTAAACAACTTTTTTGTGCTCAAAAGCAGTTATGGTAATTAAATCAGGTTATATAAATATGGCAAATGAAAATTTCCGATATCGGTCCGAGATATAGCCTAGACCGGGTTTTTCATGAAAATGTCGCGTAAGCGAACTTAAACAACTTCTTCTGCTCAAAAGCAGTTTTGGTAATGGTTGTATAAATATGGAAAATGAAAATTTCCGATATCGGTCTATATATACCCGAGATATAGCCTAGACCGGGTTTTTGATGAAAATGTCGCGTAAGCGAATTTAAACAACTTTTTTGCTCAAAAACAGTTCTGGTAATGAAACAAAGTTGTATAAATATGGGAAATGAAAATTTCCGATATCGGTCCATATATACCCGAGATATAGCCTAGACCGGGGTTTTCATGAAAATGTCGCGTAAGCGAACATAAACAATTTCTTTGTGCTCAAAAGGAGTTCTGGTAATGACACAAGGTTATATAAATACGGAAAATGAAAATTTCCGATATCGGTCCATATATACCCGAGATATAGCCTAGACCGTGTTTTTCATGAAAATGTCGCGTAAGCGAACTTAAACAACTTTTTTGCTCAAAAACAGTTCTGGTAATGAAACAAAGTTATATAAATATGGAAAATGAAAATTCCCGATATCGGTCCATTTATACCCGAGATATAGCCTAGACCTGGTTTTCATGAAAATGTCGCGTAAGCGAACTTAAACAATTTCTTTGTGCTTAAAAAGGAGTTCTGGTAATGACACAAGGTTATATAAATATGGAAAATGAAAATTTCCGATATGGGTGCATATATACCATATATACCCTAAACCTGGTTTTTCATGAAAATGTCGCATAAGCAAATTTAAACAACTTTTTTGTCCTCCAAAGCAGTCTTAGTAATAAAATCAGGTTATATAAATATGGCAAATGAAAATTTCCGATGTCGGTCCATATATACCCGAGATATAGCCTGAACCGATTTTTCCATTAATATTCTTTTTTTGCTGAAAAGCTGTTCTCGTTATAAAAGAAGGTTACTAAAATACAGAAAATAGAAAATTCCGATATCGGTTCATATTTTTAGCATATTTAGGTCACATTTTTAAATATACTATACTTATACGTGACTATCGTGTATTTATTTTATTTATTTTAGATTTAGATGTATTTATTTTAGATTCGGCCCAGCCGAATATACCACGCTCTTACTTGTTTTCTCTTTTTTTGCCGTTGTCCGTGTTTTCTATATTTTCTATATATACGTACGTATGTATGTTTATTACTGATTTCGTATGAAATCAAAAAGCACCGTTGTCCGTGTTTTCTTTATATGTTCAATATTAATATTATTTTCAATGCATTTCATTACCTTGTAATGTGGAAGGTGTTGGACTAAATTTTGGTAATCTGAGCAGTGTCGAAGGTATATTTAGCAAATACAGGTAGCGTATTATTAGATATATGTGTGTTATTATATCACAGGTAAAGGCATTTTTTAAATTAAAAGTCGTTTAAACTCGCGAGTCAGACTCGCTCACATTGGGTTCTTAAAATTCAGTAGTGCTTATGGCAAAAATTTTTAATATGAAAAAATTTATCAAAATGAAACAAATTCAATAAAACTAAATATTTTGCATGGCGTGTATCTTAAAATATATGTGTGTCCTTTTAGATATAAACTAAGCTAATGTTTGTTTCATCAAAACTTGTTCGATAGTTGCGGAGATTAATTCTACCATCCACTTGATCCTAGTTTCAAAAACGTATATCCTTTTAGACGAACTTATACATATATCTATTTTTGCGTTTGACCTCATCAAAGTAGTTTGATGTAGGATTTGTGGAAAAGAAAACAAACAGGGTAAGTCATTCTTTTAACTTAGGGATTTTATATTAGTTGGATTACAAATAAATATAATTTTTGACAAATACGAAATGTATAGTAACAAATTTGGCTTGATAAGACGGTCTATGATGTGGCTCTCGCTGATGTTCTAGCAGAAATAGCAGAAAAACAATAAAAAAATTCATTTTGCCAACAGTCAATGTAAAAAGTTCGGCCTTTGGCAAACCGAGCTTAAAACAATGAATTTTCCATTTGTCAATGTGAGCAACAGTTAGTACCGTGATGAATAAGTTATATGTTATACATCAACATTTCAGGTAAGTAAAAGAGTGAAAAGGTAAGTATAGTATAATAAATAAACAAATGTAAGAATAGTTATAAATAGGTTAAAAATTCATTAAAAATAATAAATTAATTTAAAATGCAAATTTCAGCATTATAAAAGGAAAAAAATCTAAAATATATTGTCCAAATTAGTTTGGACAATGAGTAAGACAGTTTTTCAGACAAAAGGGGTCACCGTTGACCTCACTTGGTCACAGTTTCTCATAAATTAACTCTGTTGCAACGGCAAGAAATTTCTGTTTATCTCTAGTTGCTCTTAGTTTTAAAACAATATACTCTTCTAAACAAACTTAAGTATATAAATTTTTGCTTTTAGTCTCTTCAAAGTAGGTTGAACAGCTTGTCTTAGCTTTCAAACTGTATAGAGCCCGTGTGTACTTTTTACACAATTACTTTAGATAGATTTGTAGACACAAAATTACCGTTGACAACACTTGGTCACAGTTTTGCAACAATATAAACTTGCTGGACTGCTTTGTACTCGAATCTATCTAGGTTTCAAATTGCATTGATATTCGATGCATGGATTGACTTTCGTATTTGGTCAGGGGACAGACAAGCGGACAGAAACACGGATTGAAGGGTAAAAAGTGTTCTTACGTTGTTTGGGCTTTATTTTTCCTTTTTTTGGTTCCTAAAACCACTGTTTTAATAGATTTCTTTCTAAACAATATTAAAAATTTCCTGGGTTTAGGTGGTCTACCGTCGCTTGCCCTTGCACTCTAATGGATTTTCATGGACGAGTAGTTCCCGAGACTACCTTTTGCAAATGTCAAAACTAACAAACATTTCTTCTTATTATACTAGAATAGATTATTATAGATTAATATCATGGCTTCTGGCTATACCACCCTTTACAAACATGTATATACGACAGCTGATCAAAAAATAACCGCTAAATTCAATTCTTTCAAAAAATCTTTAATCATCAATAACTAACTATCTTGTCTCCTTTAAAGTAATCCCCCTCAGATATAAAACACTTACGCCAGCGTTTTTTCCAATCCTCGCAACACTTCTGAAACGTGCTTTTTGGTGTCGCCAACAGCTCCTGTTTCGATTTTTCTTTTATTGCTTCAATCGTAGCAAAACGCTTGCCTTTCAGTCTTCAGTTTTGTGAAGAGGAAAAAGTCAGCGGGGGCCAAGTCCGGTGAATACGGTGGTTGAGGCATGATAATGGTTTTGTTTTTGCATCGATGTGTAAGCTGGTTCATCATCATAGTGCAAAATTCATGATTGTTTTTTTCCGCAATTCTTAGCGCTTCTAACGAATTGCTTCGTGCAAACGGCGCATAACTCCAAAGTAGTATTAATTATTGACCGTACAAACTTATGGCAAGAATGAACATGATGCACTACGCCATTGCAGTCGCAGAAAACAGTGCGCAAAATCTTCACATTTCACCGAACTTGCCGTGCTTTTTTCGGTCTTGACTCTTCTGGACGCTTCCATTGTAATGATTTGGCTTTGGTTTTAGTGTTATAGTCATACACCCATAACTCGTCACCAGTTGTAACCTTTTTGAGGAAATCTGGATCATCGTTGACGATGTTCAAAATCGAAGAGCACATTAAAACACTACTAACGTTTTTATCTGTCACAAAAAAAAAAAAAAAAAAAAAACTGACAGTCCGAAATTGTTGATATTGGCAACATATATAACAGACATGTGTACCAACATATGGAAAATCGAACATATTTAGCAACTTTGGAACAATCTTCGCTCCCGAACGTTTTATGCCTAAAATATCCGTAACAATTGCTTGGCATGAGCCGAACGATATGCCACCATCATCAGCAACCTCTGTGATAGTGATTCGATGATTATCCAAAATCATTTTCTTCACTGTTTTAATGTTTTCATCGGTTGTTGACGTGTTCGGGCGACCAGGACAAGCATCGTCATTAACATCTTCTCGGCCTTCCTTAAACCGGTACCCCACATGTATGCAATTTCCCAGCAATCAATGGAAGACAAGGCTTAATGAGTTGGTAGGCCGAAGCCCACTAAGAGCATCAGCCCTTAAACCAACTCACCCGTCAACCATCACCACTGGTTCCTTACAGTACACGTATCTGTTGTATAGGCAACAGATCCTCGGGAGACTGTTAGCCCTCGAAAAAAGCCATCACCAAACAATTATCAAGGATACTAACACTCCCTTCCCGCGTTTTAGGTTTCAACCACAGCCAGAACGTTTCAGCCAAGGTAGGCACCTCAACCAAGATCAGCCCGGGTCGAACCGCAAGCAGAACTTCCCGGGGGCCATGCTGATCCGCGACAAACAACAATTCAAATGTCCTTGCGCATTTAATTTCATTTTTTACACAAAACTGATCCATTTTTTCGAATAGTAAAAATTCAAAGAGCACACCAAAACACGACTAATCTTTTTATCTGTCAACAACAAACTGACAATTAAAACCGGCTGATAATGTCCACACACTCGTATATAACAGACATATGTACCAACATAACAGAAAAAATGCGAAAATCGAACATACATAACTCACGAAATTTGAAAATAACGATTATTTTTTGATCAGCCCAGGTATGTAGTCAAATATTTTATGATCACAAGTTGCTTGTAAAGTTCTTAATACATCATTAAGTGAAAAAAAAAACTTTTCATTATTTTCTCTTATTACAATAATATCTCCAGGGTTTCCTTATTAAATTATTATTACTATTAGTTTAAAAATACATTTTTCCTCTTCTGCCCTAAAAGCTTTCTACACATATTTTTTTGCTTGTTTTCTTCCTTCCTTTTTTTTTTTTCTTTCACTCGTATTCTTTCTAAGTCTCTACAAAGCTCGTGCTGCGGCGTCTCCGTGTCTTTGTGTGGCTTAAATGCCAGTGGTCCTTTGTGCTGATTTCAAATCGAGTTCGTGTCAGTGTGCTGCTGCATTTCTTATACTCGCAGCAAATAAACCATATTTTCTTTTGTAAAAATAAGAGTGAGTTTTTTTCTATATTTCTTATTTGTTTTCACATAGTGCGAGCAAGTAATTCACAATTCTAATATTTCATTTGCTGTTAAGTTTATACCTCTAAGGAAAAATCTTTTCAATTACATCTTTCGTGCAAATTGCTCTCAACACAGTCTTAATGTATTACAGAACAGAATGCCAAACATAAATAAGATTTTTTCATTTTTTTATGGTTCAATTAAGTTTTCTGTTTCTTTTTGATTTCATTTATTTTTTATTTTTTATTATATTCATATTTAGTTTTTAAGCATAAAAAATCTTTGTGCTGATTTGCAGTCTTTTTTTTCCTTGCTTTTGATTATGTTTTATTCCCATAATTCCTTTGCCGTTGACAAACTATGCATTTTTGCTGCTATGAAAAATTCCAAAGAAGATTTTATTAATGCAAAAAATTGAATTCGGTTATGTACAGTTCGTAGCAAAAGTATTCTAAAGTTAAGTATATGTTTTTCAAAACATACTTTTTTAACTTAAAACATTTGCATTTTAAACTAATACGAGCATGTTCAGTCCACTCAAATACGCGGAACGAAGCAAATGAAGCAAGATCATAGCGCAGGAATAATATGATTGTTTTTGTTATAGATTTAAAAGAAGGACTTTAACTAATATCTGCTAATAATATCTGGTCCAACCAACACAAAAACTACACTTTATTGGCCTTCTTGGATATTGAAGGTACATTCAGTAATGTCGAGACTCAGACTGTCATGTGTGACAGTCTGGAGGTTGATCGACCCACAATCATGCACATTACGAACATACTAAAACGAAGAACTGCAACATCAATGTTGAGCACGAGAAAAGGTACGAGCAAAGGTACGCCTCAGAGAGGGGTATTAATTTGTCTTTTTTGGGATGCTATTCACTAGTCTTTGTAAACACCTAGATTATAAGATGATTAAAACTATAGCCTATGCCTATGTCATAACCGAGCAGTTAGAATACGCTCTAAAAATGGTAAGTCAATGGAGTGTACACTGCGGACTGAGAACAAACCCAGCGATAACGAAAATTGTACTTTTCAGTACAAAAATGAAATTCGATATTTCACACTGTAAAAAATCATATATTCTATCGGATATGGCAAAAGACTTAGACGTCATATTAGACAGCCTTGGCTAGCAAATGGAGGAATCTCCCTTAGAATCTGGATTCTTCTATGTTTACAGGGGTGGATCCAGACGGGCAGAAAGAGTTGGGTGAGGCGTTTACAAATGAGGTGAGGCGTCACAAATGCACAAGATTGTGAATAGAGCTATTAGTTCTGTTTACAATCTTGTGCATTTGTGATAGCAAATTTATTCAATTGCAAATATATGCTATCAATTATGAACCACCTCTGTTGGTTTAGTTTGCACTATTTTTTTCAAAGCACGAAGCTCTCAGCTGACTGATAATTAGAGTAGAAAATAATTTGCTGAAATTTTATTCAAAAATAAATATGCCGAAAAAAAAACTTTATGGAGCAGTTAATGGGCTTTTTAATAGAAAAAGCGATTTTAAGTTAGATAAAGACATCGATTGGTGTTATTTGAATGCGGGATGAGCGACGGCAACTAAGCGGCGTTTACGAACTAATTGGCATGGATCGCTGATTGTCAGCTGTCGATTTGCAATTAACTTGTGCATAAACAGAGCAAATACAAACTGTAGGTTTTAAGTATTGCATATACAATTAAGACTAGCAAGTGCATTGCTGTGTATTTTGTTAGTGTAGAGTACAAATATGCTAAACCTTTTTGCAAATGCAATGATGCAATACCATTTGCACGAGACTGTGAATAGAGCTAATGTGTTCAATAAGCCTTTGATTGCATTAATACGTGCTTACTTATATCTGCAAGTATTAGGTCGATTCATAATCTTGTGCATTTGAGATTGCAAATTTCCGCAAGTGCAAAAGTGAAATTTTTAGGTATATGTTGCTAGTGTAAAGTTAAACTATACTATATACATCCTATTGGATGGCAAAGAAAAAACAGTTGTTTGTAATATTCATTTGTACCAGATAAGAGGACATGCTACAGATTACACCTTTTGGATGCAGGCCCACTACAATTTTACAAAAAGATATATAGTCAAATTAAAAAACAATATTATATTTGTGCATTTAAAATATTAATTTAGTACTTCCCTTACTGTCTTTATAATAATGCTCGGTTTGTACTTTGTGCTACCACTGTAATTTTGTTTTTAATATTTCCTTAACCATAAAACTATAGAATTATTAAGAGAGAAAAATTTCCTTTTTTATGTCAAGTTTCTTAAAAATATTTTACACTTTTTTTTTGTTTTTCATGTTGACTGTTTGTGGGGTCCCAGCAGTCACAGTTAATTACGTAAAATCATCTGGCTTTAGGTGTTTTTTGTCTTATTTTCTGTTTTTTTCAATTCGTGGTCTGTTGGACATTTTGTGAAGTAGAATAAAAGCGGTCTAGGAGAAAAAATTAATAAGAAAGTGGATTCAAAAAGAATTATTTCACTGCATAAAATAATCTTAAAGCAGCAAGCAGGCCGGGATTTTGGAACAATAAAGTGCAGAAAATTTTTTAAATTTTAGCATCAAGACCATTATTTTTTAGTAACGTATATAGCGTGTTAAATTGTGACCGAGGAAATAAAGTATACCAAATAGCATGCACATTTTCCATGGTGCACTACGATTATACAATATACTGCCTAACCCAGGCCATAAAATGTGAGTAGCGTATATAATATCATAGTTACTGAGCACTTCCGAACTTCAAAATTAGTGAAAACTTCCGACGGAGTTAGGGCTACTTTCTGTAAAATATTTAGTATTGCCGTATTTATGCTCTTGACGTTATGTTTTGGGTCCTAATGAGCAATCGAAGGCCGTTTGTTTCTTACATTTATGTTGATGTCAAAAATAAATTGTATTACATTTTTGTTGTTTTCCATGGAAATGCTTTTACATATTGTTACGAATTTGTATCACTTCTAACCCAGTGTGCAGCAGTTAATCTGCTTGTTATAAATGTACAGCACATTCACACAAACAAGATAAACAGGCATGTTCTGAGAAACGCAAATCGCTTAAGTTTAGAGTTTTCGATTTGAAAACGCCAAACAGGTGTTCTGAGAAACGTATAACGCATGAAATATGGTTTTGCGATTTGAAATCGCCAAATAGGTGTTCTGGAAAACGCATATCGCTTAAAATTGGCGACTTCAACTGGCATGTATATATTGAAGTGAACTGATTGAATTAGCTAAAACTGAACTTGCAAAAGGCAATAAAATTATTCACTATTAAAATTTAATATGTTTTCCTTTTATTTCAATAAAAAGTTTAAAGAATTTTACACATTTTCATTAAGAAAACTAAATTGAAAACATTTTCTATTTGTTGTCAATTTTTTTCCGTTTTATATTACTACCACATACATATATACGTATGTAAAACACATGTTGTATTTTTTCGGAAAAAACTCCGAAACGCCAGTAAAACGCGCGTTCCTCAGAATACCTAAAACTCAATTAAGCGTTTTTCAAAACGCATTGCGGTTTCAGAACGCCCGTTCTCGGAACAAGGCTGAAAATCAAAAACATAATACACAAACAAACAGGTAAACATATATGATTTAAAGTACGAAAAAGTCCAAGTAATTCAGCTACCAATGATGTTGTTGTTGCTGTTGCATTCTTGGTGTTTCGTTTCTTATTGTTTGTTGTGTCCACTTGCTTAATGTTCGCAAGCATACTCGTATGTGTGAATGTGTATATGCCTAAGAACTATATTTGTAGATTTGAGTCTAGAATTATGAATCACTAAAATGATCATGATGATTGTAGAAGATGATAAAGAAGTATAAATAACGGGTAGGTTTGCGGCAATGAGTCCATTTATTTTTAAACTTTGTGCAAAACAGTTGTAAGTCATAAAAGTAAGCAAGTGTAGTGTTTTAATCCATATTCGTGCTAAGTGTAAATAAAGTTGTGAATTATGTAAGAATTGTGTAACGAACAAGTGTGTGAGTCATTCTTTTATTTGAAATTGAAGAATTCGCAAAAGCGTTTTTAGAGGCAAACCCCTCTAACAATATTGTTACGAATTCGCGTTACTTCTAGCCCGTTGTGCACCCATTGTTCTACTTGTTATAAATGTACACGTATATTCACACATGTAACATAAAAAACATACTACACAAAAAAATCTACAGATTGAAAGAAGCAATGATGTTGTTGTTGCATTCTTATTATTGCGTGTTTTCTGCTTGTTATTGTTGCGTTCTTTTTGTTTCGCAACCATGTGTGTGACGGTGTATGTGCGTAGTAGTAATTATATTTATACATTTGAGTCTACAATTATCAATAACTAAAAAGTTCACGAACAATGTAGAAGGCAATAAATAGCAGTCAGATGTTCAGCAGAGACATAGATTTTAATTTTAAATGTTGTGCAAGATCGTCATAAGTCAGAAAAGTAAGCATGTCTACTGTGTTAATACATAGTGGGTTCCATTAAGTGTAAACAAAGTTGTGAAATATTTAAGTACTGTGTAATGAACCAGGGTTACTGTGATTATTACATTTGCAACTGAAGAGTCCCCAAAGGGTAAAACCTTAATAATATATTGTTTGGCCATAATAATAAATAATAATGTTTGGCTATGATAATTAAAAATACAAAATAATATTTTGATATGCGCGATTCTTAATTAAAATGAATTTTAAAACATTTTCTTATGTACTTACATATTTTTATATAAATACTTTTTATATAAATAAAGCACTTGCAAAGTAATATTGAAACAAAGAAGCTGTGTTTTTAATCAAATCGACATCCCTTTTTCACAGTGCTCGAATTTTTTTTGATATTGTAAATTTTTTAATTTACATACATTAAATTTAATTAAAATCCTTGCATTATCCCTGTGAATGGCGGCTATCAGAAGCTGGTCTGCCGTCACGTCACTGTATGATTTTAAATGCTTTCTGGCGGGTTATTGACTTAGTAGTCCAACCTCCATCTCAGAACTTTGCCGCTTAGCAGCATTCTTGAATGTGAAGGGAGACGAGCTTTGAAGCACAGCCTCTTTTACCCATGATAATCGCGACTTTTCCAAAGCCTTGCAGTGTTTGTTCTTTTGAGACTTTTTGCTCCCGTTGGAGCTGCAGCTTGGGCACCCGAAAACAAGTTCCAGGTTCCATTACTGTCCGTTCCATGAGAGTTCTGGGTTGAAGTCATGATAACCTAAAAAGGTGATTGTGCCCTTGAAAGAGAATAGGCATCCCAACTGAACCCCCACTACGTCACGTATAGGCTCTAAAAGCAGTGTTGTCAACTCGGTGCGTTGCGCACCGTTTTTGGTGCTTTTCAAAATAATTTGTGCGAAAAATTCATTAGTGGGTGCGTGGTGCGCTTTTTTTTTACATTTTCGGTGCGCTTTTTAAATTTCGGTGGCACCCAACCAACTTTTTGTTTTTATATAAGAAAGCATTTTATTCAAGTGCCCAACATTTTTACGCGTCATTTTGCAGAGCACAATCTGAATACGGAGTTATAATGTGAAAAACGTATCTTATTATATGCACACAGTAAGGCAATCTTGCTGTGCTATACGTATTCTCGAAAGAAAAAGAACCATTTCGTTTTATAAAATTTGCTACTTTTAGAGCTTGTTTTGATATTAAACGATCAAGCGACGTTTGTCAAATATTACTATAAATGGAAGTTCGTATTTATGGAAGTTCGTATTTATGATGTCATGTGAATTCGTTACTGTTTTAGTAATTGCTAAATTATTAACAAAATTAACATTTTTTCAAAACGTTTGCATATTGATTATGGCAACCTTCATCTTTTATTTACTCTAGTTCTGGAAAATGTTTGTATATTTCAATAAATTCTATTAAAGACACTCACTTTAGGCAACTGATTTTTACTGTTCGCTAACAAAAACACGAATGAAATTTCCATTGTGTTTGATAGAATTGCTGTTAATAAAGTTTAATGGCTTGCAGTGCCATTTTGTAACTTTTAGTGATCGGATAATCTTAAATTTCTTCGACATATTTCATCCCCTGCGGTACCGATTGTATGCTCCTGCAATATAATTTTAAGGACGGTAGGCCAGCAGCTCTATTTTTGTGTGCCGGATAATAGGCAGTAAAACTAATATCTGATTGCTAAATAATAAACTTGGAAACTATCGTTATAATTATTGTAAAGATAATATTGTCTTAATAGTAGTAACAGAATCGCACTGGAGGCCAAGTTTTACAAACACGAATTTTAGCTATTGAACGAAAAGGTTGTTTCATTGTCGTGTTTTTTTTATTTAAAATTTTGTACTTTTTATAATACAAATTGGGGTTTAATAAAAAGAAAATTTCAAAATTCGGTTCGTTTTTATTGAAATAACGCACTTTTTCCCCGATTTCGGTACGTTTTGAAATTTCAAAGTTGACAACACTGTCTAAAAGTGTAAAATCAAATGCTCGGTGGCCGAGTAGCTTATGCAGTCGTACAAAAGATATCATGTGACCAATATCCCAAGCTATACACCGAATAAGTTCTCACGACTAGTGTAGGGTCTAGTTATCTCCCAACTAAAGTCTGCGATTATATAGAAAGTGGGTAAAAAAAAGAAGAAATCTGTGTCGTTGATACTCCACACATAGTCGTAAAGTAGACGCGTGGCAAATTTATTATAGAAAAATATTGGAGAACCTAACGTATTTTAATCGTTAAAACATTTTATCAAAATCAATCAACGACTTTCATTAAAAAATCATAATGTGTGGCCAGGCACATTTTCATTTGAATGGATAAGTGAATAAACAAAATAGTTGGTTCTGGGCAATAGAAAACCGTCAAATTATCGGTCACATCATAGAATTCACTTCCGTTCGGAAATGAAATTGAATCGGTTTATTAATTCTTCAAAAAACGAAAATTTAAAACTTTTTCGGAATGAAATCAATTCTATAAGATAATACTAGTTTCATTCTTGCAATTAGAAATGATTTCATTCCGAAAAGTTTTTTTGAAGAAGTAAAAAAAGAATTCAATTCCGTTTCCGTTCTGTGACATGGCTGTTTATATCAGGCATTAATGCATCCATTAAAAGCGAAATTCTGGCGTGCAATTTGGTAAGCAGGAACTTCTTTGAAAATGGCAACGGCGTAACGATAACAGTGAATGGGGAGCGAGATCGTCATATGATTGAAACCTTTATAGCGCCACTACTGCTTGTTTTGGGCTTGATAGGTATGTGCTATCAACAAGACGATGCCACATTGCATACAGCCAGGATTCAAATGGAATTACTGTGAGTAGTCAGGTTTAGGCAGTATTTGAAATACATGTATTTGAAATACGTATTTGAAATACAAATACGTATTTTGTATCTGTATTTAAAATACCCAACCTGAAAGTATTTAGTATTTTGTATTTCAAATACATAACTTAAAAGTATTTTGTATCTTGTATTTCAAACACATATATATGGCTTAAAAATACATTTTTACAAAATACATTTATTTATTATAAGTTCAAAATAAGTTGTTTGATACAAAAGCTAAAATTGCTAGAAACTGCGACCACTAAAATGTTTATCATTTTGCAATACTGCAATTCAGCTTTCAATTGTTTTGTCTAGAGCAAATACAGTTTACACTAATCAGGTGATATCAATAGGAATTTTCACATATTCGCCACCAGCCTCTTCCCAACGTTCTGTATTATATACAGGGAAATAATTTTTATTATGAAAACTTTTGCCTACTTTAATGTCTGTGAGAACCAGATTATATCGATTGCAAATATAATAATTTGAGATATTTCAGTTGTATTTTAACAAAACTAATGGAGAGCTTAGAAAGGACATATGTATAACGATACCTGAACCAAATAGAGCCATATTGGCGTCCACCCTAGTTTCAAAATACACTGGTCATCAGAAATCATCTGATTAAAAGAGAGGCAACGAATTCAAAACCTTGCAATAGATACCTTAGAGAAAGATTACAAAAAACGTGAAACCGAACATGGATGCAATAGAAGAAGTAGTAGTTGCAGTAAAGATTATGAAAATTTTATTGTTTTTTTGCATTTATAGAATTTGGCAGCAGGTTCCGCAGGACCTGTAGAAATATTTTTTTCCTCGGCAGATTTTATTTACTCCCCAACAAGAGGTTGTTTGTCGGATGACTTATTAAATTATCTTGTTTTATTAAAGGAAATACTTGTTTTGCCGAATGAATCTTTTATTTGCTATCTATTAAATCCTAAATATTACTAATTTCCCAGTTGGCGAATTTAGAACAATCATATGAATATACACACGTATGTCACACGTGTATATATGTAAAATGCATAGAATGTTAAATATATATATATATATATATATATATATATATATATATATATATATATATATATATATATATATATATATATATATATATATATATATATATATATATATATATATATATATAATAAAACAAAAACAATATATAATAAAAAAAATATAACACATTTTATATAATATTACACAGCTTTATGTCTAGATTTGTATACATAATAAGTATATATGCAGTTGTAAGTATGAACATATTGTCGCCTAAAAAGAAAAAGAGCATAACTGACAAAAAAATTCTAGTCTAGACTAGTTATTATCAATAATACAACTATCTACAATTTTTAATAGGCTTTCAATACTTTGCCAGTTACGCCCTTTTAAGTTGTATGTGACAATATACAACTTAGTTTAAGTGCATATATGTATAAAATGAAATATTTATCTAAAACCTGAGTGGTATATTCTTATGAGATCGAAAGACAAAAAAGTATTTGTAGTTTTTAGTTGTATTTTGTATTTAAAATATACAGCTGGAAAGTATTTTGTATTTAAAATACGCAACTTGAAAGTATTTTGTATCTTGTATTTGAAATACACAACTGGGAAGTATTTTGTATCTTGTATTTGAAATACTTAAAGTGAGTATTTTGCCCAGCTCTGTGAGTAGTATACCTTCCCGACGGACAGACGGTACTCTATACCTTTTCTGCATCTACCTATAGAAAATCAGTTAACCACTGTCTCAAATAAGAAGCAGTGTTATATTTTGGTCTATTTTCTTATCACTTTTACACTTAGCTGTAAAGTGATCAATTAAAATAGAACAACTTCAACCTCAATAAATTTAAAACACATCCACATTCTGCAAATAATATGACAATAACTTTATTGACGCATTGTTACGATTTTAACACTTTACCACCGCTCTTTAAAAACACTTTAGAAAATCACACGATTCTATTGATTCCTGATTGGCACAATCACAACAAAGCGTTTTATTGATTTTGTTGTTTTAATAACAACATGCTTATAAGAAAATAATCCCCCTAAATATAACAATTTTCCATTTTTATTGATCTCGTGTTTGCTCTTTGTTTGTCTATGAATAACAACAAAAGGAATTAAACAATATTCTACACGAAAATCCGCACCACAAAATGATCAACAAATTGTGAAACTAATAATTGATCCATTCATTTACAAATTGAAGGGAATCAATTGTGGTTTTCATCTGACAGTTGGGTTGAGGGTTTGGGTTTTTTCTCTACTACCTTCTAGACCTTTCACTCGCCCCGTGTATTAAATCAATTCGTAAAGAGAATTTGAGGGGTGAGAGAATGAATTTTTTTGTAAACGACTTTTTGACAAATGATTTTTTAAAATTTTGTTGTGTAAAATTTGCTTTAAATAATTGAAAGGTTAATAGGCTTAATTAAGTCAGCCGTCAATTTTTTTCAATGTTGCATTACTGAATAACAAATTTTGTTTTGTTGTCTTTTCTATGTGTTAGACATTTTTTCGGGAGAAATATCGTTATTAATCTTAATTTTACTACATTTTTTGTTTGTAATTTGTGATGTTTATATTTTACAAAACTAACTCAATTTATCAAAACTTATTTTGTTGCTTTGAAAAGGGAGCGGCGGATAAATGTGGGCGGTTTTTTCCTTTTGATAATAAATGTCTCATTTTTTCCATTATATGAAATTGTATTTAACAAACAAATGAATTTTCCTAATGCATTTTTTATCGACTAGCGAATAGCCAACGGCAAAGATAAACAAACCGAATTTGTCAAGAGACAAACGTCACGTTAAAAAATAAAAGTTGAGAAAAAGTAACAAATGGCGATTTGGGCGCCTCGAGAATGACTTTTGGATTTAATTATCTGTTTTAATATGAAGAACTCTGCGGCTGAGGACTGAATGCTCTCAAGTACTTATGGCGAGGCCACTATTAGAGATAAGGTATTGGAAGATGCAGAATTCCAGGCATTACTTTATCAAGACTGGTGTGAAACCTAACAAGAATTTGGTGGGATCATCGGGAGTGACGCCATTTCAAAATGTCTGAAAGACATGGTAATGATTCAGAAACAAGGAAAGTGCGTGCCGTAGGAGTTGAAACCGAGAAATGTTGAACGTTGTTTGTTGACTTGCGAACAGCTACTTGCAAGGCAAAGCCAGAAGAGATTTCTGCACTGCACTATGACGCATTATGATTGCGGACGCAAACTGATTTGATTACTATAATCGCTTCGAAAATCATGTGGATATCCCATGCTCCAACGTCGGTGGCCACAACGAATACGCACGGTTTCTAGGTCATGTTCAGTATTTTGTGAGGCCAGCTCGGAATAGTGTATTATGAGTTGTTAGAAACGACTAAAACAATCACAGGCGATCGTTATCGAGTGCAATTATTGAAAGACAAATGGCCTCAATACAACGAGTGACATGGTAATAGATTTTAAAGCATATCAGTGCTGTATGCCGTGTCGCGAAATTGCTCCACATCCCCCGCCGTATTCTCCAGACATTGCTCCCACGGCCTACTACTTGTTTCGATGGCTGCCATACTGCCCGAAATATGGGAGAAAGTAGTGGCCAGCGATGGACAATAATTTGAATCATAAATATATAACCACTTTTTTTACAACAAAGCCTCGAGTTTTATACATTACATACAAACATACAGTACATCTCAAAACTAGAAATGTTCTTGGCAACACATTTTTATTTAATGTTTTTTCAATTACTTTCATTATTTATCATACTAAACTTTCTATTAAATTTATATCCTTCAGACTACGGGATGGATGTAGTGTTCTTCGAGCTATAAATGAAGCGGTTAGATGGTTGACGTTTAACAAGGTATTCGGTAGATAATAACGGACAGCAAGGACGCCGTCAATTCACTGATTGGAATATTCACCAATTTCAGTCTAGTTCAAGAATGCCGGGTATCTTTAACAAGATGGCGAGCCATTCTAACCGAATCCTGAAATGGGTACGTGAAAACGGTTCCAATAACGGCTACAACATCGCTGACAATTTAGCCAAGAAAGGTACAATCCTAAAGAATAGGGATATCGAACTCTTTTACGGAAAAGAATAAAGCTCCAAACGCTGGAATGTATTCAGGAAAATCGGTTCATAGAGCCCACATGCTTTATAAGGAACTTGTCGCCGCTTATTAACTTTAAGAGAACAAAAGGTGCTCCTAAAACTGCGCAGATCGCACTTGAGAGTCACTGTAGCATTAATTACTGCACATTGACCGTTTCGGGACTAATTTAATTCCAAGATTTTAAATGCTGCAATAGTTTATTTTAGTCTTTTGTGTTGTCATTGTTAAAGTTATACCTCCACAAAGACTACGCCTTCTTTCGTCCATATCATAACCTATTTTCCTTGCAGTGTAGAATTGGAATTGGATTAAATTTTGCTAATCTGAGCAGTATCGAAGGTATATACACTGGGCACTGATCAGTTTTAATTAATTTAATTCCAATATTTTAAATGTTGTAATAGAGTTTGTTTTTGTCTTTCGCGTTGTTATTGTTTAAGATAAACCTCCACAAACACTACTCCCTCTTTCCTCCTCATCATAATCTAGTTCCCTAGTTCCAATACAATGCACTGCATATGACTAAAATAAAAAGATGGCAGGAACTTAGGCTTACCCTGCGACTTGTGCAGAAGTTGCCAAGGCAAAGACAGAATATGCCCGGCGTTGGAGCTCCACTGCCTAAGATATCTAGGTAAGCGGAGCTTCAGTAGCCTATCATGTCTACCGGGAGTAGTGTTTTGTCTTTAGTTCTGTACACACGTGTTTTTCACTGTCGTCAGTTTTTTCTATACCTACACTTATGTTTATTATTAACTTGTAAAAAGCGAAATTTTACCGGAATAGGTAGAGTTTTTCATCATGTGTGCACGTGCTTTTTTTTATTTTTTATTATATTATTTTTTTACTGCCATGTTTTTTCTCTATTTGTTATTATTAATTTTTTTTATGTTCCTCCTATGTATTTTATTATCCTACGGTGTGCGCGGTGTTGAACTAATTTTTGTTAGTCTGGGCAGTGTCGAACGCACTGATCAGTTTTAACTAATTTAATTTCAACATTTTAAATGCTGTGATAATGTTTGTTCGGTCGTTCCATGTGTTAAGTTAACAAACATTACTCCCACTTTCTTCCTTCTCATAATCTAATTTCCTAGTTCCAGTACAATGCACTGCATAAGTAGTACTTAGGGGATAGCCCCTATCCCCTAAGTACTGGACCAAGATAAAAAATAAAAAAATATCTGGCCTCGGTTAATTTGAACACGCTAGCCTCGTTCATAAAGAGCAGTAGATGGCTAGTATAATAGCATGTGACGACACACTAAGCGGTTTCCCACCTTTCCCCACCCAACGACCACTATATCCCCCTAATTTCCATTTCACCTTTTCTTTCTCCTTTCGATTTTTTCAGGCAATTGCACAGAGAACGAATTTAGGATCCAAGTGAGCTAGAGAACATAGGATATATTAGAGAATCCAGCAGCATGTCTACTTAACCTAATCTTCTATTAAATTTAGTTTGCAGTTTATAGTCAGTGCACCGCGTTTTTAGTTAAAACTATTTTTGTTTAAAATAAACAAAAAACCCCTTTCGAACTTTAAAGCATTTTAATGGGACAGTATTGAACAAAGAATGTGAGATGATGTTGTAAAAAAAGCAGATAATTTCCTTTCCAATGAATATTCAACCAGGAAAAAGTCAAAATTTATGTCATGTTTAGTAACTGACATGTTGTCAGACTCGTTTCTGTTTCTATTTTATCGTGTGTAATGCTGTGTGCTTCTGCTTTCTGCCTTTTTCAAACACAAAAACCAATTTTCATTAAAATTTATAGAGCTTCCGGTTTTTTCTTGTTTTCTTTACAGACACACATATTTTTTTTTTGTTAAAAAATATTTAATTTGTACTTTAACAAGCAAAACAAAAAACTGTTACAATTTAAATGGATTATTACTTTTTTTTTGTACAAAAAAAAGATGATAAAAAATTCAAATTTTTTTCAAGTCAACAGGATTTTATTTTATTAAATCCTTGTTGAAAAAAATTCAATAAAATTAACTTGAAAATTATGAGCGTGTCAAATAAAAAACACAAATTTTAAAAACCCGTCAGCACTTGCAGACGGGACACACACACTCACACATACATACAACCTCATGCCATTCATACACACATTTTTTTTGTTAAAAGTTTTTGATGAAAAAAAAAATCTTTACTTTTTTCTAACAATTGAAATGTTTTTATGCGTAGAAAATTTTAGATTTTTTGTCTATTTTTTTTACTTTTACACATAATTTGGGGTCGTTTTGTGAATTTTAAGGGCTGTTTTATGCGCTACAGTCTTTTTGTGTTCCCATTATTTGAGCCCACCCCTCGCGCTGATTATCACCATGAGCGTTTTTTTTTTGCTTTCTTGTTAGAAAAGAGCCTAAGCTGTAAAAATATTTTTGTTTTTTTTTTCATATTAAAATTTTAATTTTTTTTTGTAAAAATAACTAAAATAACAACTGCTTGATTTTAATTGTTAGATAAAGTCAAAAGGATTTATGTTACAATTATGTTTTCATTTTTAATGAAATAAGTCTTTTTTTTTTCGTACCAAAATGTATTTTTAGGCAAAAAAGTTTTTACACAAAACAAAAGATTTTGACATGTGCTTTTTTTCTATTTGAATTCGGTATGACAATTAATTTAAATAAAACTTTTATATTAATAAAAAAACTATGTATGGCTCTTTAATATACTTAAATTTTTATATATATTTTTTTTCGAAATGTCTAAAATCGGGAAAAGAAAACAGAATAAGATTGAAAAAAAATCGCTGTCAAATAAATAAAGCCCTACGGTCCTAACATCATATTGTTCAAAAAAGGGGGTCGATTTCGACGCTGAAAAGATCGAGTGTTGTCAGGGCTGGGCAGTATTTGAAATACTTGTATTTGAAATACGTATTTGAAATACAAATACGTATTTTGTATCTGTATTTCAAATACACGACCGGAATGTATTTAGTATTTTGTATTTCAAATACATAACTTAATAGTATTTTGTATTTCAAACACATGTGGCTCAAAAATACATTTTTACAAAATACATTTATTTATTATAATAAATTGAAAACAAGTTATTTCACAAAAGCTAAAACCGCTAGAAACTACAACTATTAAAATGTTTATCATTTTGCAATACTGCAATTTGGCCTTCATTTATACAGAGCTAATACATTTTACACTAATCGGGTGATATCAGTAAGAATTTCTATATATTTGCCACCAGCTTTTGATATACAGGGAAATAATTTTTATTATGGAAAACTTTAGCTGCGAGAACCAGATTAGATCCACTACAATATAATACCTTGAGGCATTTAAGTTGTATTTTAACAAAATTAATGGAGAGCTTGGAAATATGATTTAATGAGTTTCTCATGCTGACACCTGGAGCAAATAGAGCCATATCGGTGTCATGTTTCCATCCTAGTTTCAAAATTAGATGATTGCCAGAAAGCATCTCAGTACAAGAGAGGCAAAAAATTCAAAATCTTGCAATAGATACCATGGAGAAAAATTGCAAGAAACGTGAAACCATGTCGGATGCAGAAGAAGTAGTAGTTGAGGTAAAGATAATGAAGATTTTATTGTTGTTTTGGACAATACAGTGGTCAACCTCGTAAATCAAATTTGGAACTTGAGCTTATCAGTTTTCAAAATGATAAAAGCAAGGAGCTTGTCATTCTGGAAAACTATCCAAGAATCAAAAATAAATGCATTTATAGAATTTGACAGCAGCTTGTGTTCCTCAGGACCTGTAGAAAGATTATTGTTTGCCAGATAACTGATTGAAATATCTAGTTTTATTAAAGGAAATACTTGTTTTGCCGAATGAATTTTTTATTTACTATCTATCAAATGCTAATATTAGGTTTGTTCCTTTAATTTCTTAGCAAGTTTAGAACAATAATATATACAACTTAGCTTAAGTGCATATGTAAAATAAAATATGTATCTAAAGGGAGACGGGTACATTTTTCAGAGACCAAATTACAAAAATGTATTTGTATTTTGTAGTTGTATTTTGTATTTAAAATACACAACTTGAAAGTATTTTGTATCTTGTATTTAAAATACACTACTGTAAAGTATTTTGTATCTTGTATTGGAAATACTCTCCTGGAAAGTATTTTGTATCTTGTATTTGAAATACATAATCTGTGTATTTTGCCCAGCGTTGTTTACTAACACACAGATACACAACCGCGAATACTGTTTCATCTGTACTCATGGATGTTATAGATGTTAAAAAATTGGATGCTCTTAATGTTCTTGGAATGAAAGTTCAGTATGATGTTCGTTTGACTGAATACATTTTTCATGTCACTAAAAAAACTTCCAAGTGCTTCGGTTTTCTAGAACAGTATAAGATGTACTTTACTCCATCCGATCTCCTTTGACTGTTGGGAAATTGTATACAGTAGGGATTAAAAGACCCGATCTCTTAAACAAGTAGTTCATATTTTCAATGACTAGGAGTATGAGACATAATTATACCCTTCACAAAAATGTTAAGTTTGTGATTCCGTTTGTAATTTCTATATTTTTTGCGAACGTATAAAGTATATATATTCTGATTCAGAATTAATGGAGAAGTCGATTAAGCGATGTCCGTCTGTCCGTCTGTCGGTCGTTGAAATACCGTTTCTGAGAAAACCATTAGACATAGAAACTTTCTCCATTATATTACTCCATATTGCCATCTGTTTGCTATTCAGTAATATCGGTTCACGCATAGCTGAGATATATTCAAAATTCCGAAAAAAGCCATGAATTTTGAAATTTTAAAAAAAAAGTTGTTTGTTTTGCTTCTAACTTCACACACTCATCAATCATGGTGACTCAAAGGCAAAAAAAATTTTTTCAGATATCGGTCCATATATACCCGAGATATAACCTGAACCGATTTTTCCATTAACATTTTTTTTTGCTGAAAAGCAATTCTCGTTATAGAAGTAGGTTACTAAAATACAGAAAATAGAAAATTCCGATATCGGTTGAGTTATATTATTATACTTAGTTAAAATTTTTAAATATACTATACTTATACGTGACTATCGTGAAGGGTATTTTAGATTCGGCCCAGCCGAATATAGCACACTCTTACTTGTTGATATTCAATTTGTTAAAGTACCGAATTACGAGTATCTTATCTTTTAGCTCTTGAATTGTTCCTGGCATGTTGACGCACACTGTTCCTTCTAAATATTCTCAAAGAAAGAAAACCAACTATGGCAAATCTTGTTTTGAGTCTTTTTGCCCAATTTGGAAGCGCTGTTCATTTTTTCTTTTATTCGTTCATCGATTAATTGAATAATTTGTTAGATTTCATCGTTTGACCGCACGAACAAGTAAATTATTTGAATAAGTCGAACAAAGGTGAAATGCGAATGGTTGACAACTCTAAAAACATCTTCAGAACGGGGCAGTTTAACAGCTCATTGAATGAATTTTCGGAGCAATATTAAGGATAATACTGTTGTTTTAATAAAGGGATCATAAGTACAGGGTGTCTGGTGACAAATTTATATTAAATTATATGATGTTGCAGTAGTCGGGTGAGGTTCGCGCTTTTGCTGTGCAGACACTTTTTAAGAGTAATGATTCTTACGTAACTGCTCAGTGACAATTTTGTTTAAAGTTCAGTTTTTGGCGAATACGTGATGGACTGAAGCCTACATAACACACGGTTGTTAGATGTTACAATATTGGCAACATCTGGCAACATGCTGACAATATAGTGACAATGAAAAGTTGTCCCGCAGAAGTAAATTGTGTGTTCAGACGATCGTAAGAAAATCTTATAATTTCATTGTCAGACTATGTCTGACAAATAATTCATCTGACAACAAAAATTGTCAGTTCCATGATTGTCAGATTGTTTGATGAAACAAATTGACAGACATGTTGTAAGGCCACTTATGTATATCAACAGCCATCTGTTTGGCAGTGTTGCCCATCAAACTTTTTTCTGACAATGATGCCATTGTCAGGTGCATTAATTTTATACATCTGACAATTAAAACTGAGCTTACAATACTAGCCAATTATTTGGCAATGCCGACGAAGAGTGTTCTCACGATTGTCAGATGCCTGACAACATTGTCGTCTTACAATTGATTGACAATGGTTTTTCTGACAACGCTGTAAGTTAAAAATTGCCTGTTCACATGATTGTAATACATTCTCAGACAATTTTACTGGCAATATTCTAAGATCTGACAACCGTGTGTATGTAATTCTTTCGTGGGTGGACGGATTTCACACAACTGCTTCGCCTAAGAATGTCGCACCGTTAGGGCCCAGTGGATTTTCAAAAACTAACGAAAACATTAAATTGATTTTAGTGAAAATCCGCGAGTTTCAATATGGAAAAAAGCAGCCTCACTGGAATTTCTAAGCGCGATTATTAATGACAGTTTAAAAAAGGATCGGAAATTCACATCGCTCAGGAACTGAAAGAAAGTGACTTTTATTTTGGCAATCATTTTGTTAAACGTAGTTGGAGCGCTTTTGCATTGCAACTCCCATTTTTTGGAGTGACAAGGCTCATTTTCGCTTAAACGACCACTTCAACAAACAAAACTGCAATTACTGGTCTCCAAGAACGCGCAACCCTCGATTGAAACTTGAAAAATCATTGCATTGCTCCAGAGTAAGTGTTTGTTGTGCCTTATTCACGCATGAAATAATTAGAAATAGTAACAGTGAAAACTATCGTTGCCTCATTACGATTTTTTTTTTTGCCAACCTCAAGCCATCCATTGTCTTCTGCACACATGTGGTTTAAACATGATGGGGCGACTGCACATACAGCCAAAGCTTCGATGAATTTGCTTCGTGAAAATTTCCCCCCAAAAACCGATGAGTCGCTTTGGGAACATGCCATGGGCACCGAGGTTGTCCGATCTAACTCCCATGGCTTTTTATGGGTCTACCGCAAGGATGTATTTTATTATGATAATCTCCAAACTCTTGTGGCTATAAAGGAAAATATTCGTCAAGAAATTAGCTCAATTGAACCAAGTTGACTGTAGCGTGTGGCGTAGAATATAAGGCTCCATTTTGAATAGTGTGTTCAACTCGATGGAATACATTTGAACTACATACTCTTTCAAAAATAAAATCCCCATTTTTATTCTATCGTTCAATGCTCTTAATAAAGCTTTGTATCAATTAAGTTTTTTTTTAATTTAAGTTTGGATATATAAATCTGCTACCAGCCTCCCTGTATATATTTAGGCACTATAATGAAGCAATTTTGGATCGCTCACAAATTCATTAAATTCAAATGTGGTGCTTATATTTATTTATTTTAGTCACTGTTTAAAATCAATGCAGTTTTTCAGCTGCTTTGTTTTAAATACCACTGTTCAGCTGGGAAAAGAGAATTAATGAGATTTTCTCGTAAAATCAAATTGAAAATAAAATCTTCCTTTTAAATAATAGTCAGTCGAGTTGAGTCGAGTCGAGTGGAAAGAGTTGAAAAATTATTTGAAATTATAAGCCCATTGAGACATCTCTCATTTTCAATTTCTCAAGTGCAACATTATAATTTGTCAGAGTTTTGAACATTTAAAACAGAAGATGAAGAAAAAAAAAACGCAACAACAGAAAAGTGAAAAATAAACAAAATATTAGCTCGTCCAACTTTAACTTAAATGAAACTTTACATTACTTGGAGTGCTGTTTAAACATGATATTAAAAATTAAAAAAAAAAAAAAGAAAATATATATTGGCTTAAACTAGAATGGAAATATGAATGCGGATAATGACAAGCGACTCAAAATTCAACATAATGATAAAGACAACGTTGATGTTTATGAGCTTTTTATGGATCCTTGTAGCATTTTTTCGTGTATGAAGTTTTGATTGTTGTGTTGTAGTAAATTTCAACGAAATGAGAAAAAATGATTTCAAGACCACCATCATCACAACAACATCAGCCAGCCACAACTAGGCAACAACATCTTTGTCATCATCGCCATCGTCATCGCCATCCTCATCATTATCATTTTTATTATTATCATTTCAATCTTCAATGACAGCGGCAACATTATTTAACATCAACTTTGGTATCATGTAATTAAAAGTGCACTTTTTGCAAAAAAAAATTAAAAAAAAAAAACTCACCATCATACACCGTAACACACACACACAGGAAAAAATCACAAAACTTTACATACATCCATACAACACATACATATACAAACATTTGTGCCTCACAGTGCAGTGCAAAGAGTTTACTATACATTTTAAATAATTCAAGACTTTTGAATAGACATCGTCATCATCAACTCTGAATACGAAAACATGCATCTTGGCAGACAACGAGGCAGCAACAAGAGGCAACAAATAAAGAAAGAAAAAATTTATTTATTATACCAAATATGACAACAGTTGTATTCAAGAACTCGAAGAATTGCTTTTAAATTTCCTCCAGGGGATTAAAACGACAAATGAGGATATAAAATATTTATTAACAGAATTTATTTGTACTAAAACTCCGAAGATGCTCAAAATGTGCTGTCAGCATTTAACGCAACAAGGGCCATAACCCTTTACGGGCGCTCTTCATTTAAACTAATATCACAAAAGTTGAACTAGTGTTGTCACACAGTGCGAAATAGCTGGGCATCTACCTGGACTCCCAACTATCCTGGCAGCGGAATATCCAGTAAAGGGCAGAGAAAGCGACTATCACCTTATTCTTGTGCAAAAGGGTCATTGGAAAGACCTGGGGAATAAATCCTAGCAGCTCCTGCTGGCTATTCAGCACGGTTGTTAAGCCCATTCTAACGTATGGGGCGCTCGTGTGGATAATAATGCATAATGCTGCTTTGATGGTGGCTGGTGCTTCCGGCACTACGCCATCGAAGGCACTTTTTACTAGCTGAACTGGCTGTCGGCTGTCGGCTGATCTCATGGTGAAGGAAATACCCATGAGTTCGGCTATCAGGCTGTAGTCAAACGGGACGTGGAAGGAGGCGACATATGGTCATGCCATATGACCATAGTGTGAAGAATAGTGAGCTTTCCGCAGAATATTGATTATTGCTCGCCGGCTCCGACAGGATATTTCATGTAATTTTATCAGGCACGGTCTCAGAGAGGGCTGGCACACATAGTCAAGAGGGCGTGCTTGTCATTTTTACAGATGGGTCCAAGTCGGCCTCAGGAGTTGGTAGAGGTATCTTTATCCCCCTGTATGAGAGGAAGATGAGTTTCAGGCTGCAAAATGAGTGTAGCGTAGCGCAGGCCGAAATCGCGGCGAGAGTAGCTAGCTGGTTAAGGTTTTAAGGTTAGTAAGGTTTTAAGGTTAGTAAGGCTGCAACACAACGGGAGCAAAATGACCCAAGCGAGCTGGTTTCATGAAACTGGCGGCCTGTAGAACTTAACCTAAGGCTACATTGTATCCACTAGTTGGAGTCTATACGATATCTAGGTTGGTTCATGAATGCCGGGTATTTCTAAACGAGATAGGAACACATTCGAAACTGGAGCTATTCTGTGCACGAGGGCGCAGTGAAGTGCCCGGAAATCTAGTAGCGGATGAACTGGCAAGGCTGATGTTCAGCTACAACAAAGAGATATAGATGGGATCGTTGGAGTCCCGCTTGCGATCTGTAAGATGAAAGTACAGCTACAAATTTTTCAGACCGACGTGGCCCAGTTCTCCTTGATAACAGGAGGACTATCATCCTTAGGCTCTCGCCCGGACGGAGGTTGCATTCTGCTGTGGTGGTCCTGACGGGACATTGTCATATAGGGTCGCAGGCTAGGAGGTTAAATCTTACATTTAATGACTTCTGTAGAAGTTGCAGAGACGAAGAGGAAGTAGAGAGCGTTAAGCACTTTCTCTGCGACTGTCCAGCTCTTTCTTATACAACCGCATTGTATCTAGGCAAACCGATGCTGCATGATTTGGCGGAGGTATCAGAATACGATGTAAGTGGACTGGACTCATTTATTCGATTCTCGGGTTGGTTCTAGTTTGTGTGTTTGGAACAGGTAATATCCGAAACGAATGGTCTGATTCTCCAAAAAATTAACAAAATGTGGAATGGGGCCTTTGGACAGACATAGGCTATGTAAGGATCTATAAAAGTGTTTGAGGTAGAGTCGAGGAACGTTAAACCTCCCAATTATTATTATTGGTTTAAAATAAATCTATTAAAACAATAATTTCAGGAATCAACATAAAACCAAATTAACGTGAGTATACTAGTTGCCCTCCAATTCCCGTGTCTGCCGCACAATCGTCCCATGACTAAAGGTGAAAGGAACTTTGTGCGTTTGTTATGCTGTATCGGCTAAAGCAATTTTGATGAAATTTGAAACATATTACTATCAAACTATATGTAGCAAAGCTATGGCCACACGTAGAAAAAAATATATGGTTGGGATGACAATATTATGAGTGCAACATACTATTGTGGTATAATGACGCAAAATAGGTCAAATTTTTAGCGGTATCGCGATTCTGTGAAAGAGCCAGATCAGGAGGCCGCAGAACAATATCATAAACAGCATCGCAGAGGAAGGATAGTGTAGAAGTGTTTTACCTCAGGTAGAAGAGGGGGTTGTTTAGTCGGTAAGTTCACTGTTGTGATCAGCCCGAGACAAAACGGAGGATAAGGACTTTCTGGTCAGTGCATAATGCATTTTTCCCCCTCGCCGAAAAAAGAATGTAATGACTAGAATAAAAATGTTGTAAACAATGGCAATAGTACAATCATTATGCAAATATACTTGTGTTGCAGGGAAATAATCCAATCATTCACAAGTTTACTATAATTTTTTCTTACCTTATGTTTTAAATACTATGGTTATAGCCCTAAACTTTTTTATAAATAGAGTTTTTCTCTCCAATCATATTTTAACATTTGTATACGGTAACAATAATATTACAAAAGGGTAAATAAGAATATATTCATGGTAAAATATATTCTGGTTAAAACAACAATACACTGTCATCACCAATAATTTGTATAGTTTAAGATAATAAAATAGTATTGCGACAACAATATTTCAAAATTCCTTTTCTCTGCGTGCAAGAGGGCGATCAGGGGTACGTTTCGTATACAAAACTATGTAACTGATTTTTATGAAATTCGAAATATAGAACCAACTGCCTCTAAAAGGACACACAGGCTTTAAATTTTTTCAAAGCTAGGACGAAGAGGGTGTGGGGAGACAATTTGTTCTCCTCCTAAGCTATCCAACCGATTTGGATGAAATTTAAAACGTGCGTACATGAAATATCCAACATACAAACATATACCTAAGTACAGGGTGTCCGCCATGGAGCTATACTACTCGGTTTTGCGGCCATTTTGGTAAACATTAGACTTGACAGTTCATATTTGGCAGTCGTAAAGTAGACACATGGCAATTTTATTATGGAAAAACATTCGATAAACCAACGTGCGTTAATCGTTAAAACATTTTATCAAAATCTATCATAAATTTTCATGAACAAATCATAATGACTATGAATAAACAGAATAGCCGATTCTGGGTAATGGAAAAACCTAAAATTATCAGGAGGAATCATTGGACCTTACTGCTTTGAAAATGAGAACGGCGTAATGGTAACTGTGAATGGGGAGAGATATCGTGATATGCTTGAATTTTTTTAGCATCACAACTGCATGCTTTGGGTTTAATTGCCATGTGGTATCAACAAGACGTTGCCACATCACATACAGCCAGAATTACAATGCAATTACTACGAGTAGTATACCTTCTTCGCGAACAGCCGCTATAAGTCAGTTGATAATGTTTGTAGTCTCATTTATGAAAAATTTTAATTCACTTAATCCTTTTAGCTTGTCATCATATGATCTTGTATTTAAAGTCGGTGCTTTTAAGAAATCTAAGACCTCTTAACTTGAATAATGATACAAGGCACCTAAAATATAAGTTAATGTGACCACAATCATCGTCAAGCCTGCACCTGTTCAGCTTGCAAATATATTCAGCATTCCAATGATTCCAATATAAACGTTGTTTTCCTTGGCAAGAATTGATTTAATAAAACCATGTTTTTCTAGTAAGCAAATATATATGTATATATCTTGGTTTATCACGGATTGGTAATCCAATATGAAATGATGTTGGTGTAGACGATTTTCCGGGTGGTTAATCTTTAAGAGCCAATATTGGTTATGAAGCACACAAGAAAGTCAAGTTTTTTCTGTAGTTCATTCAAAATTTCTCAATTTCAGACTAACTCAATTTGAACCATGAATAGATACACAATCGAGCAACGCTCGGGCTTATTACGAAAATGGCCGTTCAAATTAAAACGCATATCGTGCACTTCCTTATTTATTCGGGCAATTTGAACGTCCAATTTAAGCGTATCAGAAAAATAATGCAAAAATATGATCAAACAGGGTCTGTAGGAGATGGGAAAACACCAGTGCATTCTCATACAGCTATTTCTGCAGAAAATATTGCCACTGTTCGCGATAGTGTGGCTGAACACTATCCAGGTGCAATTTACCCAAGAAATAAAGCCTCTTGACCATTCCAGGCGTCGTCAATGGTCAGAATGGTGGCAAGAATAGCCGATCAATTTCCGAAGAAAATCTTCACATTTTCACCTCATTGCATTGGTCAACAAGCAGGATTGCCGCATTTGAGCGAATGATAATCCAAGAGTGATTGTCAAAAAAGCAATGCACCCACAAAGAGTGGCTGTTTGATGTGGTTTATGGGCTCATCGGGCCGTATTTTTCCAAAATTAGGCCGGTCGGGCAGTTACTGTGAATGGTTTTCGCTATAGTGAGATGATAACGAACTTTCTTTCTGGCCCGAATTGGAAGATATGGACGTGGACGATATGTGGTTTTAACAGGATGGTTCCGTTTGCCACACAGCTAATCAAACAATGGCTCTTTTGCGCGACAAAATCAATGGCCGTGTCATCTTAAGGGGTGGCGATGTCACTTGGGCGCAAAGATAATGTGATTCAACACATTATCTTTACACATCAAAGGCATAGAACCTCAATTATGCCTGCCTCAGCGTCATCCAAAATATGGACCAACAGATAGAGGTGCGCCGCTGAGGACGCGGCGATCATTTGGCTAATATTTTGTTCATTCATAATTGAACCACACCAACATTATCATAACAAAAAGAAATTAAAATATTTCCTAAATAATACACGTTAGTTTCGGTAATCACTTCTTCGTTTGAGATGAGCCTTTTTTCTTTGGGCCATTTTTTCAAGTTTCGAAACAGGAAAAAGTCACTAGGAGCTATATCTGGACTACAAGGTGAATGAACCACTAATTCGAAGTTTTTAGCATCGATTTAGAATTGGTGTGTTGTCTTGAAGAAATATCACTTTTTACTTCTTTAAATGTGGTCGTTTTTTCTGGATTGCATCAATCAATTGATCCAATAGTGCACGATAACACTTTCCTGTGATTGCGGATCTTTTTTAAGATAATCGATGGGAAATATTCTGTGTGCATCCCAAAATACAGTGGCCATAACTTTGCCAGCAGATTTCACTGTCTTCACCTTTTTCGGAACACTTCCACTAGCTTCTACCCATTGTTTCGAGAAATTTTTGATTTCAGGTGTGTAGTGCTGGACCCACGTTTCATCGATAGTTATTAATCGACGCCAAAAATTAACAGGATTTCGCTTTATCATGTCCAAACACCGCTGTGAAGTGGTCTGTCGAACTCGTTTTTGTTCGACACTGAGCAAACGCGGCCCCCATTTTGCCGATAGCTTTTTCATATGCAAATGTTAATGAATAATGTTGAATACACGTTCATATGATATGTTTAACATTTCAACAATCTCACGTAACTTGACTCGGTGATCATTCATAACGATATCGAGGATTTTTGTGATATTTTCTTCAGTAACCACCTCTTTTGGCCTTCCTGATGATGGTATTGTTGCAGTATTTGCTCGGCTGCGTTTAAATTCAGTAATCCAATTGTTTATTATGTAATCTGACGGAGCAGACTGACCGTAATGTTTACCGAACTTTTCTTTTGTCTCTTTTGCCGTTTTCCTTTTCAAATAATAGTGTTTAATCATTATTTATTTACGCAATTTACTTTTTTCCATTTTTCAAGAAACACAAAAGTTGCTTACTTCAAACAATTACAAAAATAAACTAATCGGTGAATTTTGGTTTGACAGATCGTAATTAAAAAAAATGTATTATTGCTGGCACCGAGCGCTGGGTAGCTTCAATATCAATCTGCCCTCGTATAAGTTGTTACAGCAGAAGCCTTGATATATATACAATCTGTAAAAGAAACAGTTCGTTCAAGTGCATAATTTATTCTTAAACCAGAATGTATGGAAATATTTTTCAACGTTTTCCAAGTGTTGACATATATGGAGCTTGGAAAAAAAGAAGCTATTAAGATATTAATATTATTAGCTAATAGACTAACTAATCATAGATTCAATTATTCTTTAAAAATAATAATAGTGACACTAAATCCCTTATTCGCTTTATTTAAGGTACAGATGCGGGATTAAATCGACTTTAAAGTTCTTGAATCACATTTTACGGTAGGTTCAGTCTCAGTTTTTCTCAAATCAATCTCATTTTCGGCTTATTTCAATTCCGGTTTCGGGATTAAGTATGTCAAAAATTAAGTACTTAGTACTTGAATAATCTGTACTTGAATCAAAATCCGCACTTATCGTACTTTGGACACCGCTTGGACTTGATTTAATAACGGATGAAATGAATTTTCTTTTCAGATAATTCTGAATACCCAGATAAATCTGGGACCCAGATAAATCTGGGTTAAAATCGTCAAATTCGACGAAAATTATCGCCAAAATCGTCTGCAAGTCGTTAAAAAAAATCGTCAGCTAGTAAAATTAATTATTTTTGAATACACGATTTATTTCAACGGCGTAAAGTATAGAAAAACAACTCATGATTTCCTTAAATAAAAACTACCGCGTTTAAAGCCACTCGTATAACAGAAAATATATAGTCGTATAAACATGAAGTTAATTTCATAAGTATAGCATTCATTAATTCTTGTGACATATATTCTTAAATAAGATTTCATTTAATAAAAGGTATTATTGTACATATGTTCTTAAATAAGATTTCATTTAAATAAAGGTAGTATTGTCCCCTAGCTTTAGTGTATTCAAATTTTTTTTTCCTGTCTTCTTTGATCAAGAGTTATTGATCGCGGCAATTATTGTTATAATTATAAATAAAAATATTTCTTGGCTTTAACCAGGATTGAACTCGAGCCAAACGAATGATACCAACCTATCACCATATAATATTAAAAGGTATTATTATTATACTAAACACTTCTGTTAAATCGGACATATCACATAACAACCACAGTTGCAAGTTTTTAGATAGTCTTTAGTATACAACATTTTTTCCGAAAATGGTTTCCTTAACTACTTTCTCACTTTGGGTTTGTAAAATTCCATGTACCTGGATGCAAACCCACACATTTGCAGGAGACGAAATACCAATATTTTTGCTATAAACTTAGTCATAGAATACTTTATTCCAAAAGTCTAGCATATTAATATTTATAGCGTAAAATAACTTTTCCAAGTTTAATAATCTTGGTTACTTTAATTCACATTAAATTTCACGTCTTTCGAACTCTGCGATGAAATAAGAAAACTCTTTCATTATATCGGAAAAAAGACACCTTCTTCTCTTAAAATATTGTACGAGTATAAAAGTTAAGGTTTTGAAATTTAGTCTCCTTATCAGCACACGCTTTTACATACAAATTTGTAAAATTTTTTGCTCATAATATTTTTAAACGCTAACATAAATTAACTAAAAAAATGAAGTATACATGTAGTTGCTTGAAAGATATTTCAGTAAAAGTATGATATTTTACAGACCTTAAATCGTCAAAGTGATATTTTCCGCAGCCAAAATCGTCAAAATGACGATAAATCGTCAAATATGGCAACCATGAGTGTATGAATGATTCTAGGCTATGGTTTTCACTGACAACGGCGCCATGAAGGGGCCACCAACAACGTACTGTTTGATTCCACTGGACTTTTTATTGAGGAGTTTTTGAAATTCAGCCAAATCTGTACAGCATTATCATGATAATTGGACCACTCAAATTCGTGCCACCGTAAGAAGCCGACATTTGAACAATGTTATATTCCATAAAGGCATACCTGAAGATGAGCCCCAAATAGCTTCGCAAGATAATACTAAAATTAAATTGTAGTTTTAGTTAAACAAATGAATAAATAAAAGAAATTTAAAACAAAATAAAAATAAAATATTAATTCACACAAAGTCTGTTTTATTCCATTTTAATATCTACCCATTTATATTGATAGCAACTTCCATTTGCCACACGAAAAAGAATATAAATCTAAAATTCTTACCCCGTAAAGAGTTAAATGAAAAAACCTGTTAAATCTAAAACTAAAAAAAAAATTAATAGTTTTTTGTATTTGTTCTCCAAGAATCATTTACAATAAACTTGTGATACATGAATTCCTCATTTCATAATGATCACATTATCTGCGAGCCTTAATGAAGATGAAATGATTGAATAATTGTTTCCAATGAAATACTCGTACTCTTTCAGCTGGACAAATCAAATCCTGGAGTCACGCACAACGAACATTTCATTCGTTTTGTTGTACGAGTAAAGACTGTTTCTGAAATTTGCTTACATGGTAATGTGATCTTGGGCGCTGAAAACTTGTTAAATGTTTTTATTACAACAACAGTAATTGAAATTATTTTTATCTCCATAATAATAACACTTTCTTAGAAAATGGTTTTCAAAACAATCTTGTTTGTTTTCGCTATTGTTTTTGTAGGTAAATTTTCAAATAGTGTGCTAAGGAAATGAAGTAACAAGTATAAAAACGGCAACTTTATTTTGAATTTTTAATAAAATACCTTGTCACTGCATTTTAGTCCCAATATTGTTCGACGCCGATTTTACCGCGTAAAGCACAAATTAATAACAAAAAAATATATTTGTGAAAAATGTCAGTACATATGCATATTTACTATGTGTGAAGGACTAAAAAGCAAACATAGTCGCAACAATTTAGAGCGATAGTAGAATTTATGTTGGCACATCGTTTTTTACTTTTCTTGTCTTCTTTAACAAATATTAATCACAAGCAATAATTTGGAAACGAGGTTGACCCCGAAAAGGAAATTAAAAGTTTATGATTTTCTATTTTCACTATTTTTATTTTCATTTTAGTTTTATACTAGTCAGCTGTGATTGAATGTTGTTTTTAATGGGTGATGTTATAAGAACTATCGGAAATTAAAAAAAAAACACATAAAATTCAGAAAAATGCATGAAATATTTATTTGGATCGATAGTTGGGTCGATATAATTTAATGTTTGAAGATTATTTCATGCAAATGTTGGCCGCGGCTGCGCCTCAAATGGTCCATCCGCTTAGTCCAATATTGGCATACTCTTTCCAACATTTCGGCCGGTATCTCACGAATAATGTTGGCAATGTTGGCTTCCAGTGCGTCAATCGAAACGGGCTTGTCGCTATAGACATTAGCCTTAACATAGCCCCACAAAAAATAGTCTAGAGGCGTTAAATCGCACGATCTGGGCGGCCAATTGACTGGTCCCAAGCGTGAAATAAACTGTTCACCGAACTCGCCTCTCAATTGGTCCATTGTTTCGCGTGCTGTGTGGCATGTGGCACCGTCTTGTTGAAACTACATGTCATGCAAGTCAAGCTCTTCCATTTTGGGCAAAAAAAGTTTGTTATCATCGCACGGTAGCGCTCACCATTCACAGTAACGTTGTGATTCGCATCATCTTTAAAGAAATACGGCCCAATGATGCCGCCAGCCCATAATCCGCACCAAACGGTTGTTTTTTGTGGATGCATTGGTAGCTCTTGCAAAGCTTCTGGCTGCTCTTCACTCCAAATATGGCAGTTTGGTTGTTCACGTATCCATTCAACCAGAAATGACACTCGTCGCTGAACACAATTCTTCGATAAAAAAGTGGATCTTCATCTAACTTTTCAAGAGCCCATTCACCAAAAATTTGGCGTTGTGGTAGGTCGTTTGGCTTCAATTCTTGCACCAGCTGTATCTTATAAGGCTTCACTCCCCAAATCCTTCCGCAAAATTTTCCACGTAGTGGAGTAACAGAGGCCCAATTGCTGCAAACGGCGCCGAATCGATAATTCACGGTCATCACCAACACTGGCCGATACGGCTGCGATATTTTCTTCAGTTCGCACTCTACGTAAACGTGTTGGTGGTTTAATGTCCAACAATGTAAATTTGGTGCGAAATTTTTTTACAATAGCCCGAATAGAAGCCTCAGTAGGTCGATTAAACTGATCATAAAATGGAAGAAGCGCGCGATGAACTTTCTGAACAGAGCACGCATTTTGGTAATAAAATTCAATAATTTGCAAGCGTTGTTCGTTTGGAAGACGATTCATGATTAAATTATAGACCAAACTGAAGATGTTTGACAGTGACACAAGATACAAAACGTGCGTGAGCTGTCAAAACTAGTGTTGCCAAAAAGATAATAGCAAAAAAAATCACTCGTTATTTTTACTAGAGATAACGCTAAATTCGATTACAGAAAACGATATTTGTTCGCACGTATTTTAGAATCTATCGATACCGAGCCTTCGAAAATGAACGTTCGACGTCGACGAAGTCAAGGCTGAATTCTCGAATAGACCTGAATATCTTACGAGTATTTTTCTAGATAAAATATGAGAAGCACAAGTAGTCTTTGTAAAGAAGGATAACAATTGCAATGACACAGCTCCGATTGGCAAACAAAAAAAAATTTTTTTATGTACATTATAAGGCTTTTACTATTTCTATTGCATTGAAATAGCTTATTTGTACTTTTTATTCACAATTAAAAATAATTTATTTTTAAAACTTGTTTCTAAAAATTTCATGAACAGGACATGCTGTTTAGGAATTTTTTTCTCTCTCTGAGCAAGCACTTAAAACGAAAACTTAATCTAATTAAAAAAGAAAATGTTCCGTTCAAATAACAGTGACATTTTATTGCGAAAGAAGAACCTGTTTTTAGTTTCAAACATGGCAAAGGACGGACGGACGGACACATACACACGCAGTGATATACAATTTGGAAATTGTTCTTAAGTTTATTTTATCCCAAAGAAAGAAAGCAAAAAAAAAAAAAACTTATACAATTAAATAATTAGCATAAGAAAAGCAAATGGAATAAGAAACTGAGAAATGAATCGCATTGAATAAAATTAAAGTGTGACATTTAATGAATGAACAGCATTCGGCCTGTGCAACCTTTTCATAAATACTCGTACGCACACATTCTCATTCTTCAAGTTGTTAACGTGGGAATTTTTGAAGGAAACAGAGAATTATTTGAATAATTAAAAAAATATGAAGCTCTAAACATATTTCTAAAAACTAGATCGTGCTCTAATTTTGTTAAGTGCACCACTTTATTGTCAAAAACTTCACAGTCTTTAATATCTACAAATGTTCATTCAGTAACAAACAATATTTGTCATGTCCTTACATATCCTTTTTGTAAAAAAAAACACTACTTAAAAAAGGTGTTTGTTGTAACCCTTTTCTCACAGTCAGTGATAATTCAATTGTTTTTGTTTTTCTGTGTGTGTGTGTGTGTAGTTTGTTTTTGTTTTTTGTCAGCATCCCATTGAAAATCAGGACCTTGGCAGCATCCTTTAGATTTATGAAACGAATCATACAAATTTGCATATGCGCCTATTTAAAAAATATTTTTTAAGCTATTATTGTTCCTAAAAACAAAAATATTTCACACAGGACATCTTTGCAGCAGTTGTATGTGAAATCTATTTGTGAACGTCTTTTCCTGCTTAAAAATTGTTCGGTTTTTTCCGTTTTTTTTTAAATTTAAAATTCCACAAACGAGTTACCCCTTTTTCTGTTTAAGGGAAAGTATTGAGAAAAAATTCTACAAATATTTCCATTTTGTAGATATTTAAATTTGGTTTATTGTTTCCTATTTAAATGTATACAATTAATTTTTTCCTAAAAAATGAGGACAATTGTTCAGCTGATTATGTTTCAATTATAAAAGAAAATATATCATTCGTTTTCAAATGAAATACTTTCACAGATGTGAGAAATGAACAAAGATTTGTTGTAAAAAAATTTTTACGTAACCAAAAAAATTTTTTTTCAGGATTACGGCATGTCAATTTAATCAGAGAATATGTGATAAAGAAAATGTTCGATTTGAAGAAAGTTTTCATTGCATCATTTCAATGCAATTGTTTGGCTTTCGTTCACGAAGTTACTACAGTGAAACTTCGATATAATGAACTTTGTCATAACAAAAATTTTTTCCTCCGTCGCTTAGAAGAGCTCTTTTACTATTAACTTTTTAATACAAAAATACAATTTCAGTTGTGGTGACGAAGGAAATCTGAGCAATAAATCTTTTATTTTTTTAAGTATTCATTTAAAATTAAAAGTGTTAAAGTTCCAGTTTCAAAACAACGAACATAGAAAAAACTATCAGCCATGTTCCGAGAACGCGCGTTCTGAAACCGCAATGCGTTTTGAAAAACGCTTAATTGATTTTTAGGTGTTCTGAGGAACGCTTACTGGCGCTTAGGAGTTTTTTCCGAAAAAATTCAACATGTGTTTTACATACGTATATATGTATGTGGTAGTAATATAAAAGGAAAAAAAATTTTACAACAAATAGAAAAATTTTTCAATTTAGTTTTCGTAATGAAAATGTGTAAAATTCTTTAAAATTTTTATTTAAATAAAAAGAAAACATATTAAATTTTAATTGTGAATAATTTTATTGCCTTTTGCAAGTTCAGTTTTAGTAAATTCAATCAGTTCACTTCAATATATAGTTACATGCGAGTTGAAGTCGCCAATTTTAAGCGATATGCGTTTTCCAGAACACCTATTTGGCGATTTCAAATCGCAAACCATATTTCTTGCTTTATACGTTTCTCAGAACACCTATTTGGCGTTGTCAAATCGAAAACGCTAAATTTAAGCGATTTGCGTTTGCGACATGCAGAACATGCATGTATAGTAAAAAAAATAATAAATTAATAAAATTTCTGTCTTTCAACTGGGGACTAGGCAAGGACTGATTCTGAAAAGGGGATGTTGTGGTATGTTAATTATTTGAGAAAAGTTTCTACTACAAATGATTCAGCGCCTAATAGAGCGGAATTACCGTCATACGCCGCCTGCGTCTTTGAGACTTAATTTTGAAGATATCGAAAAGGTTATCGAAATTCAAGAAATTAATAATAACAAAAAGGGTATTCTTCTGTAGTACCACATGGATTCCCGTAAGTATGCGCCAAAACTGAAGATGTTATGTACAAGAGGATTTGGGTGAAAGTAAAGATTATTCAAAACCCTGATAGCGTACTTGGAAGCTACTTTTTTACGAAGGGTACAAAAACGTCCTTGTGAATTCATGTGTTTTATATGTCATATGAAACTGCAATAATTGCACGGAAAATTTGAATTTGAGACCTTTTTATTTTTTTCAATCAATAATTAATGATCACGGCAAATTTGTTTTGTAAACTTGAACTAAAACCCGTCGTACTTTTACGTCAGCCGACGATCGAGATTAATACCAAGGGCGGCCATGTGTCTCTACGCAGTATAAATGTAACATGAGTACATTTTCGTTCATTTACTTTGATTTTCCAAATTCCTGTAAATTTCGTGAAGCTACTTCATGAATGCTAAGTAATATTGTGTCATCCGCAAAAGTTGAAGTGCATATTTTTCGGCATGTCGGAGGCAAATATCAAGTGTAGAGAAGGACCTTACGTGTTTTGACTGGTTGGGCGGAGCTAATGGAATCACCTTCACTAATAATGAATTTGCGATAAGAACCTTTCCAAAAGCTTAAACTTAACTTTCTTTTATGCGTTAAGACGTTCTGTCACGCTTTATAAAAAGCTTACGAGCCGACAATAAATAGAGCTGATCGATACTTTTAATTTTAAACGACTTTCTTACAACGTTAAAAAAAACTTTGTTTTTCATTTGTCAAAAGCCACACTGTACAGCAGTGGTGCCCATAAGTTCTATATGGAAGAGTAAACACCAATACATATTATTTTATTTATTTAATATTTTTTGTTGTAAAAAGCAAAACATGTACAAACACAAAATTCAGACTGCTAATCAGCGTTGTCAACTTTGAAATTTCAAAACGCACCATAATGGAGAAAAAAGCGCGTTATTTCAACAAAAACTCACCGAATTTCGAATTTGTTCCTTTCAGTTTTAAAAACTTATTTTGTATTTTAAGAAGTATTTTTATACTAAAGGGTGATTTTATAAGAACTATCGGAAATTTAAAAAAAAAAACACATAAAATTCAGAAAAATGCATGAAATATTTATTTGGATCGATAGTTGGGTCGATATAATTTAATGTTTGAAGATTATTTCATGCAAATGTTGGCCGCGGCTGCGCCTCAAATGGTCCATCCGCTTAGTCCAATTTTGGCATACTCTTTCCACGAATCTCACGAATAATGTTGGCAATGTTGGCTTCCAGTGCGTCAATCGAAGCGGGCTTGTCGCTATAGACATTAGCCTTAACATAGCCCCACAAAATATAGTCTAGAGGCGTTAAATCGCACGATCTGGGTGGCCAATTGACTGGTCCCAAGCGTGAAATAAACTGTTCACCGAACTCGCCTCTCAATTGGTCCATTGTTTCGCGTGCTGTATGGCATGTGGCACCGTCTTGTTGAAACCATATGTCATGCAAGTCAAGTTCTTCCATTTTGGGCAAAAAAAGTTTGTTATCATCGCACGGTAGCGCTCACCATTCACAGTAACGTTGTGATTCGCATCATCTTTGAAGAAATACGGCCCAATTTTGCCGCCAGCCCATAATCCGCACCAAGCGGTTGTTTTTTGTGGATGCATTGGTAGCTCTTGCAATGCTTCTGGCTGCTCTTTACTCCAAATACGGCAGTTTTGCTTGTTCACGTATCCATTCAACCAGAAATGAGCCTCGTCGCTGAACACAATTCTTCGATAAAAAAGTGGATCTTCATCTAACTTTTCAAGAGCCCATTCACCAAAAATTTGGCGTTGTGGTAGGTCGTTTGGCTTCAATTCTTGCACCAGCTGTATCTTATAAGGCTTCACTCCCCAAATCCTTCCGCAAAATTTTCCACGTAGTGGAGTAACAGAGGCCCAATTGCTGCGAACGGCGCCGAATCGATAATTCACGGTCATCACCAACACTGGCCGATACGGCTGCGATATTTTCTTCAGTTCGCACTCTACGTAAGTACGTGTTGGTGGTTTAATGTCCAACAATGTAAATTTGGTGCGAAATTTTTTTACAATAGCCCGACTAGAAGCCTCAGTAGGTCGATTAAACTGACCATAAAATGGAAGAAGCGCGCGATGAACTTTCTTAACAGAGCACGCATTTTGGTAATAAAATTCAATAATTTGCAAGTGTTGTTCGTTTGTAAGACGATTCATGATTAAATTATAGACCAAACTGAAGATGTTTGACAGTGACACAAGATACAAAACGTGCGTGAGCTGTCAAAACTAGTGTTGCCAAAAAGATAATAGCAAAAAAATCCCTCGTTAGAAGTCGTAAGCGATTTGTATAGCGTTTTTAAAGCGATATTTTTTATTCTTTTTTCTATTATTATTACTTAAACGTTTTACAATCTTTTAACTATATCTATCACAGGCTTCAATATTACAGTAAACTCCGCTTATAGTCCGCTGCTTCAAATGAACCTTTTTATAAATGAATTAGCATATAATAATTGATTTTGACTATATAAAATCTGAAAGCAGATATTTCAATGCTCTCATTGACAAAAAAAAAAAAAAAACTTTTAACATTGCAAACATGTGTCAAAAATGAAATACATATGCATATATAAAAAAGTGTTGCATTTTTGTGCTCCGTTTTTGTCTAGAAAATTTTTTATTAAATTTGCATTTTGGATTCAATCTTTAATAACTTGCATGAAATTAAGTTTTTTCACGCCGCATCTAGGTGGAATATAATGGATTATGTAAGAAATATTTTGCATATTGTATTTTATTTATTGATGCCAAAAAAAAATGAAGATTTTGGACTAAATCGCTAATTCTACTATAAGCGGTGTGGCTTATAAACGAATTTTATTGTAGTTGCAAATGCCTGTTGTTGTCCTCAGTGGAGTTCAACAATCTAAATTATTATTTTTTCTTTCCTAATATATATATAAATTTACTTATTATCCTTAAATGGATAGATTGTAAATAAAAAAGCATTAATAAAAAAAAAACTATATCACAAGCAGATTGCTTCTTTTCTGTTAAACATTTTTCAAAAATGAGAAACTCTAGTTTTAAACTAAATTTGAATAACGTAAGCAAGAGTGATGAGTCATATTTGCTGGTTGCTTGTCTTAATTTATACTCCCTCAAGCTTGCGCTGATATGGAGTAGGGAAATAAAAGAGAAAGAAGAAACAAAAACAACAAAAAGAAATCATTGACTACAATAATAAATGTTGCAATATGAAAATGCATTAAAAATGCAATTACGTTCTCTAAGTACATACTTAAGCAAACAGCATACAGTCGCTTACAAGCACACAGTCGCATACAAGCACATGCGTTCATACAAATCGACTATTGTTCAAGTGCATTTAGTATACAAACACAAAGTAATACTTGTATGTACTCGTGCCAGCGAACAGAAATACAAAACTTATTACTTTTTGCATTCCAAATACGATCATCACTTATAAGTATTCATGTGCAAATACATTGCGTTACGTAAATATTGAATCAAACAAAAAAATGAAAAGGAAAATTGATGGCTGGTTGCATTTTAAGTGAATCATATGCAAATCATAATCATATGCAGCCATAATACTCGTATTCATGCACTTCAAATCTGCATTTCAAAAAAAAAAAAAAAGAAATAAAAAAAAAGTCAAACAATCAAAATGCGAACGTAGAGCAATCATCAGGAATTTAAATTTTGTTTTTCTTGTTCTCTATTACAAACTTGCGTGAATTTGCAATAGTTGAATAGAAGAAAAAACTATACGAGTATTGCAAGAAAAAAAAAAAATAATTCGAAGGTGTTGTATACACTTTTAAGTGCACATTTGAATGGAAGTGAGCGTGAACGTAGAGCGGCGGAGCTCGGAAAGTGGTATTTGGCAGGATGGATAGCTGTGTTTCTCATTAATTTGCTTAGTTGCAACAAATTTTTTTCTAGCCAAACCCTAAATTATTAAATATTTTTCTACATGCGCATGTAATGCAGTCGTTATGGGAACTACATACATTTTCTGCAATTTGAGATAATTATGTTTATCTTCATTCAGTAAAAGCAAACCTTCTGGACAATTTTAATACAGCAGGGAGCTAAATACGGTACTCTTGATCAGAGACCTCCGCCAAGATGGTTATAGCCGACTAAGCCGAGCCGCCGATGATATTTGGTAGCTGCCGACGGACAGTGGGAGAAAAGGCTCATCTAGCTGCGTTTACTTAATAGCGTTTAGGGAATATTTTTTTGTTTCTCTTATATTTTTTAATAGATTAAGCTACAATGTTCAACAAACAAATATTTTTTTTAATATATTTATCAATTTTTTTTTTTTTATTTATTTTTTTTTGTGAAAGTTGCATGTTTTTTGCTTTATTCAAGAAAACAGAATAAAGTTAATACATTCAATGTTTCACATTCCTTTGGTCTAAAAATATATTAAACTTCAATATTAAAAACATTTATGAACAAGTTTTTATTCATTTTTTAATATTTTTTTCTGTTGAAATAATTGTTTTGACCCTATTACGTCTTCATATGCTTCAGTTGCTTTCGTAACAAAAATTTAATTATAATGCAAAAAATAACAATATTATTAACAGTTTTTTTTATTCCGAATCAGAACTACTAGATAAATCTAAGGTGGAAGGTGGTACACTGTGACAAAAGCTGTAAAATAATAAAAATTTTTTGCTTTGTATAAACCGCACGTTGTACTACGATCTCACTGTGAGGTATTTCCTTAACAATTTGGGAGACTTTACTTAATTTCGTTTTATTGGAACATTCGTCGAACATCCTATCGGGTCTTCCACGACTAGTCAGTAGATCAACTAATAAAAGTTGACCATCTAACTACTCCTTGTTGTTTTCTTCAATTCATGGCTACTTCTATGGTTCAACTTCCATTTCTCAATCAATTTCGCTACAAAATTTCTAATTTTTTGCTTATTAAATTAATTTTATTACTTTTATACGTGTTAATATTAATTGTATTATTAAATATATGACTTTCAATGGCAGAAATTTTTTTAGTAGGCACGGGCTCGTTGCGTCATAGTAAATAAACTTCTAAAAAATGCAATATCATATAAAGTTGCAGGTGGCTGCAGATAAATTTGCACATTTTGCAATCATAGGGCAACATAGTAGTTTTAAAAAAATATTCTAGAATTCTTGTTTTGGCTTTGTTTTCAAACAGATAGTCGTATAGTCAACATGTACCATATATTTTCTACAACACTTCAACACAGGTCACAAACAAATTTTTTTTAGGTAAAACATACCAATATTCTTCCACTTAATTGAGACAAACGCAACTTTAGAGAATATTTGGCAATGCAAAGAAAACACGTGTTAAAACTTAGTGATGTACTGGCTGAAACATATGTTATGTTTCACAGCTCACAGCTCACAGCTGTTCAACTAGATCATTTCAATCAAAATGTAATCGATATATAAGTTCAGTGGCATATTAGTAATCGATAAATACACAGTTTTGGAGCAGTTAAACACTTTGAAAATTGAATTAAACAACGCTAGATCGACCATTTGGCCCACAGTGCGACGCCTAGATTTTTACAGCTAAATTCGGCTAAAAATGAGATGCTGATGGTAGGGCATGAGATTATTAAATGTAAGCTAAAATGTTCGTTTTATAGATTTAAACACCAATTTTGGTAAAAAAATTAATTAGTGTTTTCATGAAGTAATCAATATAACCATGGTATTAATACCGTGGTTACTAAAATCACCAAGTAATTGTCATTCTCAACCATATAATTATACCAACCAATCATACTTTTCTCCTGTACCTTCATTAAGTCACCATACTAATGTATAAATAACTTTATTTTAAACATATTTTTCTTATAATTTGCACAAATTCATATACATATATAGTTTTATAATAATTATTTTATTAAGTAAATCCAAATATATAATTGATTTTATTCACTTCATTTGATACCAATCATAGCATTAAAAACAGCTCACCAAATAGCTTTAAATGTAATCGGGCTGCATCTCAACCGAATTAATGAACTCTCTAATAAAATAAAAATAATTAAATAAATTAAATTTTTGCAGCTTCAGATCTTTGATTTTTGTTTTTTTATAAAAAAATTTACAATTCAAAATCTTTTATTTCTCAATATTTCGACAACAATTTGTTATCATCGTCAGGAGAAATTAAGTGTTATAAATTTAAATTGAAAAATTATTGCCAAAAAATTCCTATACATAAAAAATTCATACACTAAGAAAAATTTTTAGTTCATACACAAAGAAAAATTCTTAACAATATTATTCAGTTCTGTTATTTATTTAAATAACAGAACTGAAAATGTTTTAATTATTTGTCCACCTGAATATATATATATATATATATATATATATATATATATATATATATATATATATATATATATATATATATATATATATATATATATATATATATATATATATATATATATATATATATATATATATATATATATATATATATATATATATATATATATATATATATATATATATATATATATAATAAATTATGTGTTATTTGCAGAACACTCACGAACGAATCGTCTAGAAAAATTGTCTGAAAGGGAGTCATTTTTTCGTGGTTTCCTTACAATTTTTTAGACAATTTGCTCGTCTGTGTTTTGTAAACAGCCCATTAAATAATACCATATATATAAGCATCTGTACTCATAAATGGTGTAGATATTGAGGAATCGGATGCTCTTGATGTTCTTGGAATGAAATTTTAGTGTGATGTTCCAAAAGATGAATTCAAGTGTCCTGGGTTTTTGAAGCGGTTGATTTGATCTACTCACTATTTATATCAGCTATATCTGGTACACCGGTATCTCAAAATATTACTCAAACATGGGCAAGAAAGAGAGTGAGAGAGCGAAGAAGCTTTTTCAGTAACTCCATTGGCCGATTGGATCATCAGCCCAGTGTGGGGTTACGTTTCTCTGTTTTATCCTTACTACAATGGATTTTGCTATAGCGAGACTAGATATGTGAGTTTTAAAAACAATTTTCCCCAGTTAGGCCAGTTAACCAGCCACATAAACATGAAAAACTCCAAACAAATGTCTTATGCTAATGTTGTTAAATCCGATATGCAAAACTTGAATCAGGAAACCCCAAGTCTCAAACTTCCGATCAAAATTTCAGTAATCTTGAGATAATTCTGCAGACTTTTACGGTTTCTGTTATAACCACGATGCAGGAAATGCTGAAATACAATCCTCTATTTTGGAAGATTTTTTGAACAAAAGGTATGCTTCTGGAACGCAAACGGCATCCACCAACACAAAAATGAACTTCAATACTTCCCTATGAAAAACCAAATCGACATAATAATAATTGCTGCAATTCACTTGACATCCAAACGTTATTTCAAAATTAATCGTTACATACTATATGACACTAGAGATACCCATGAAAGATTTTGTGGATGCTCGGAAATTCTATCGGGTGGTTCAATTCTAAGGGCCGATGTTGAATGTGGACTATACCAAAACGACAAGTTTTTTCGGCATTTCATTTGACATTTCTCAATTTCAGACTAACTCATGAACCATGGAAAGATACGCAATCGAACAACGCGTTATAGTTATTCAGGCTTATTATGAATATACCCGTAGGCGTTCAAATCAAAATGCCTTTTGTGCACTTCGTGATTTTTTCGGTCAATTTAATTGTTCAGCAGATGTGAAAAAACCAGTGCATGCTCGTACAGCGATAGTGTGGCTGAAGAGCCGTCCACCTCAATTCGCCACCATGTTACACTATTGCATCTCTCACGCTCGTCGTTGATGAAGGCTTGCATTTACATACTTACAAGGTAAAATTGACTCAAAAACTAAAACCTCTTGACCATTCCAAGCGTCGTCAATGATGACAACAAATGGCAATAGTGGATGATCAATTTTCGAAGAAAATCGTCTTCAATAATGAGCTCCATTTTCACCTCAGTGGATTCATCAATGAGCAGAATTGTCGCATTTGGACGAATGATCCAAGAGTGATTGTCGAAAAATTAAAGCATCCACAAAGAGTGGCTGTCTGGTGCGGTTTACTGGCAGACAGCTACAGTGAAGGTGTTCGCTATCGTGAGATAGCGGGGCCATAAAGAATTCAAAATCATTATCGGCGCTTAAAATTTAACCACCCTATTAAAAACAGAATTAAGCACCATCTACTGAACGAGACATGTGAAGAGTATATCCAAGCAACAAATATATGTATTGAATATTAAAAAAAAAAAAACAATTCATTTCCTCGATATATTCACCGCCCAGATTTTCAGTAGTAGAAAATCATTATTCACATTTTTTCAAATAACTGAGGCCTCGATTTTTAGCAGCTGGCGACTACAACGGTAAATACACTTTTTCGAGACTACATTCAATTTCTCCGAAAGGCCGAGAGCTTTTCGCCACTATTTCCAAAATGGGATTAGATTTGATTTCAAGCGGAACCCCACTTCATACCCACGAAAGATCCCAGATATGATAGATTTTGGAGCTGCAAAAAATGTTCCTTTAGATTGAATACAAGTGGAGCCGTCTTTAGATTTGTCACCAGATCACTCACCTGCTATAATTTCTCTTTCGTTCCCCTAGGAGGTTGGCTCCCCGTTTAGTGGCTTGGTGTTTGAGTACAGCACACTACCACTAACGATATTAGTTTCAGAAATGTGAAAAATAAAACTTATTTTTCTGAATTTGCACAACTTACGAGTTTGCCAGAAGAAAGACGAATTACAAAAGAGTGGCAAGTCCGCTGGTCTCCTCAGCTTAAAATGATGCTACGGGAATGCATTACTGAACTATGATTTTAAAGCCTGTAAATTCTTTATAACTTTCGAACTATTTGTTCATGATTCTTTGCTTGTGTGCTTGTTAAACTTTATCAAGCGAACATCTTTCGGTCAGTACAGGCCACAAAAAACGTACCCGTTCAAAAAATTCTGTTTAAATCAAATTAAAGTCTGTTAATTAAAAGTTTTTAAATTAAAATGTTAATAAAATAAAAGAAAAATTGTTTGTGGAAAAATCGATGAATTTTAATGATAAAGTTTTGCTTCAACAATATTGAACGTATTGTTGAGTTGCATGGACATACATAAATGTTGGTATGTATGTATTGACGATTATTTCCATTCATCCATTTAACAGAAAAAAACTCGTTTACAGTTTTTGAGCTGTTTTTGGAAGTCTTTTTTTATTCGTTGTTTTGTTTTTGTTCTTTTTTGATTGGTTAAGAGCACAGTGAAATGGCAAAAATTAACAAAATATATTTGAAAAAATGGGATTTATGTACTCGCATATTCAAAGTTTTTTCAGCTATTTAGACTACTTTGAAACTATTATGCATGTTTTTTGGGTACTACTTTGAAGTCAGTATCTATTGTAAAAATTCGGGCAAGGGAGTTTATCACAGAAAAAGTTATTACAAGGTTTGTCCACGCCAGCTGATCATTTTACACTGTTAAAAATTTTTAGTACAAATATTGTTGGTCCAAACGAACAATATATTTTTATAAACATTCCTGCAAGGACGATGTCAGCATACACAGTATATATGTATATACAATATGATAGTATACAACATATATATATATATATATATATATATATATATATATATATATATATATATATATATATATATATATATATATATATATATATATATATATATATATATATATATATATATATATATATATATATGTGAAGCTAGGGCTTCAAAGTCTATTTTGGCGCTTCTCTATCGTGTACAGGAGCGAGCGAAGAAACTTATCGGGTGTTAGTAGGGTATCCAACACTATTGAGCCACTGGAGCATTGACGCAGTGTAGCGTACGCTACTCTGTTCTATCGTTACTACAATGGATTTTGCTCCTACGAGATTAGGGATCTAGTTCCCGAAACCCGCACATTTCTACGTAACACGTGTACATCGTCCAGGGCTCATCCATTTGTGATCGATTGACCGGGGAATCGTACTACGCATTACAGAGGGAATTCGTTTTTCAGTCACACGCTTCCTCTGTGTAATAAGTTGTCTGCAGATGTATTTCCCGTCGGTTATAACGTTGGAAAGGTCAAGTCAAATGTTCACAAACACTACTTTCTCTTTCCCCCTCCTTACAACCTATTTTCCTAGTTTTGGTAGAATTAACTGCATATGTAGGGGTTGTCCCCTGAGTAGTGGTCCAAGATTTAAACAAAAAGTGTACAGGCTAGTGTCTCCACTGGCGCAAAATGTGTACTAAGCAAATTTTTTGGGATATATTGCCACATAGGCATACTCGTGATGGTTGTTGTCGTCCCACGACAATTTTGTTTTCTTCATCGTCAAATACGCCTGCAGCAACGTGCCCACTGTTTGCATTTAACTATTTCCTATAATGATATTAGAATTTTATCATTTGGAAGTGGTGCTTAGTCGTGGAACTTGTCCTGGCGCTTTGGCATCAGTAAATGACTAATCAACATGACGCCATGACGGCTTTATCATCATGTCGCTGACACAAAACTCACATAGATCGCATCTCCCAAAGACACATAAACAAAGTGATTACTGAGGAGCTTGGGCCTTCTAATCCCTGCAGCTCTCCCGGCAGTTGATGGAAGGCAAAGCTACATCAGTTAGTGGCTCGAAGTCCATGAAGTTCTCTTTTACCCATCTATTCATCACTACTAGTTCCTTAAATTATAATATTAGACCCCGAAAAACGTCATATACCATTAATACTAATAAGCTTCCTGTTCAAAGCTGCAGTCAAAACCATTCATTCATGCCAAGATTTAAGCATCTCAATCATGATAAGTGCTAAGTTAGTCTGCAAACCAGAACCTCCCGGAGGCATTGCCCATCTCTTTTCTGCCAATTAACGCTTGATAAGAATTTCGGAAGTCCAACACAGCAAAAGTTATGCGGCTTCTCAAAGTTCTACTAGATGCAACTAGCGAGGAATTCCTACTCCTCTATGATAGAAAGCGGCTGGTTAGACGTACAATGAGGAAAAACCTGCTTCCCGGAGGAAGAAGACAATTGAACAGCTAGAAATTGACATTCGAAGTTATTTACAAAATATGAAAGCAAATGCTGTAAAATGTTTGTGAAAATTGGTGTCACAAGTAGAACCTTCCATGCGCCAGCCGTGGCGGTACGACAAAAATAAAGCCCATTTATTTTTGATAATATAATTATTCCATATAATTATTCAAAAAACTCGTTTGTTTGAAAAAAATGAAGCATTTTAGGCAGAGGGCATCCATTGTATGGTTCGGTACATCTAACCATACTATGATTGCACGCAACCATACTATAGTTGTGCAAGTTGAGCACAAATATTAAAAAATCTTATGGTCACCAATTACGGGTGGACTAATTGAAAGTCCTTTTACATAACGAACTTGAAAAGTAAACAAAGAAATCGCTATAAAAATGATCAATTTGAAATATATATTTGGAGATCAACAAAACTAGTGACCTTACGAGTAAACAAATATGTAGATTGTAGATTGAATAAACTTAACTTAATAAAAAACAACAACGTCAAAGTGAGAAATCGAAAAATAAAGCGCTGCAAATATTACTGCTCAAGCTTTCATGACGCATGAAACGAAAGCTTGATAAAATTCAAAACACTTATAAATTTTAAATGATTTATCCATGCGGCAGTTAATTGGCAAATAAAATTATTTAATTTTTGGCCCGATATATAAAGGGGCTTTCAATTGGTGCCTGTAGACTTTGGCGGCCTGTGACCGCTTATTATTCAGTTATTGATGCTAAAGAGGGGGAGGATTCCCAAAAGTTACCGAAACTGGTTTAGGAACCTTACATGCCGGCAACTGAAAGCTTTTACAAAATTGAAGAGCCATTAGGTCCCAGAATTTGACAAAATGTTTCTCTGAAGACATGACTGTTTCACGTAGATTTTCATTTAATATCTTAATGAAAACAACTTTATTTTTATTTTTTTATATTCCAAATAAAAAAAAAACTTGTTGGAAAATCATCCATCCACGCATCAGTGTTCTGTCGTCCTCTTATTAAGAAAATGTCTGAAGCGGGGGGTGAACAGGTACAGGACGAAATATTCGAGGAAGCACAAGTAACATCATCATCGTTCGTTAATGTAATTTCCATAAAAACATTTTGTTACTTATTTATCTTAATTAAAATAAATTTACATTTTTCTAATTTAACACAAACGCAAGACATCAAACACACACATACCAACACACAAGAGACACAACTCAAGCACAAGCGTTCGCACAAAAACACACACACACACAAACACATACTCGTATTGTATAGACTCACAACTAAATATAAAATCATAAGGACACTCATTTTCTTACTGTATTCTTTTTCTCTTGACGTTTTTTCTTCTTCTTTTTATACTTTTACTCCAGTTGAGTTGTTTGTTTGTAGTTGTCAGGCATTAGTTGCGCTTCAGCGAGAAAGGACATGTCAGCCACTTGGAGTTTAACGCCACATTATGGTGTGAGTAGACCGGAGGGCAAGAGGGGTTTGTTTTAATGGTTTTGCTATTTTTGTTGCGGCCAAGGAGGTCGTTTGTTCGTACATTCGTTTCGGAGCTCTTAAAGTACATAATTTTATCGTCGAATTGGAAAATAAATAGAAATTAAAAAAAAAAGGAAAGCAAAACGAAATGACAACTACAAACAAAAATAAAAAGAAAAAAAAAATTTACAGGAAAAAAAGCTTCTTTTGCTATGGCTTGTTTAGTTTGAGTAGATCTCATTAGCAATTCGTAAAAGGCAGGGATACTTTTAATATTTTTTCTTCGTTTTTAATAAAAGTTTATTCCCTGCTAGTCTTAAAAAAACAAAATGAAAAGAAATAATGCATAAAAGTCACGAAAATGCGCAAAAAATCGAGCTGAAAGGAAATTGAATGAAATATAAAAATCTAAAGCATAAAATTAAAAGCCGATGAGTGCAAATGAAGAAAAACAAATTGTTTTATGGCACCACGACAAGAAGAAACAAAACTGTTCTAGAAATCTATACAAATTGGGGAAAAATTGTATACAAAAATCAAAAGAAAAATTGGTTAAATATTAACAAACAGCACTGAGAGAAAATGCTGGGAAATCCATGAAATAAGTTTGTGCTAAAATGGAAGCAATTAGAAATTATTTGAGCAGCTTCATACATAAGTATATTCAAAAATAAAGGAAATTATATTATGCAAATAAAAAATATATACAGCTGTTTTTTTGTGTTTCCCAATTATCTGCACGTCGACATTTCATAGGTGTTAGCCTAATCGCCAGTAGACTTCGAAACCTTTGAAAAATATATTCAAATATTTAACTAGGTATAAATTCCACGATTTTCAAGAAAATAATTAGGACAAAAAATATATATTTTTTTAAATACAACATAGTGTTACGTTTTTGCCTCTAAAAACGTTTTTGCAGATTTTTCGATTGTAAATGAAATAATGACACTCATACTTGTTCGTTATACAGTACTTAAATAATTTACAACTTTATTTACCCTTGATACTACTGTGTACCAAAACACTAGACCTGCTTTTCTTGCTCAAAGATAAAAAAATACCCGTTTCTGCGGGCCTGCCTGCAATTTATACGTCTTTATCAATTTCTAGAATCCACATGAATTTCCTAGTCGTTCATAATATACAAATGTATTCCTTTCACATATACACATTCATACACATGAAAAAAAAATATTTGAAAATGTAACAATACGTTATATTTAAATAAGTTATATTAAAATAAAATTATCTTCCGTTTTTATCTAGCTCAAAATGTTTAAATAAATTGGCAAAAATGTTTCGTGTGAATTGCAACAGCGCTGTCAACTCAGCGCTTATCACACCGATTTTAGTGGTTTTTAAAAATCGCACAAAGAATTTGTAAATCAATGTACGATGCTTTTATTTAATTTTAAGTGCATTTTCTTTAAATAGTATTCAAACAATCTGTACTCATAGCTACAAATTTAAAAAACCTTGCTTATATATATTTTCTGCATTTCGTTTTGGCTTATTCAATAAATTGTTGCTGGTGCTGATCTCGATTTCTTGCACCTAAGTTTTACAAATTTTATTTGATATCAATATACGAGTATTGCTAATTTGTTGCCATCTAGAAAAAAAATTGTTGTTATATGAAATTTGTTAAAACCACAAACTAAATATGCAACAATTTATTGAATAAAAAAACTTTGTTTATACATTTATCCTCGAGAACAAGTTTTCGACAATAGTACCTTCAAAATATTTGAGGTGTATTTTACGAACTGTACGATTTTTTTGTATAAACTACTCAAACTGTTGCTAAACATGTTAACATTTTGGGTTTGTACAAACATTTTTGTTTATGGGGCTGTTTGCTGGTTTTTACAAATATTTGAAGCATCTTTGCACAAAAATAAAAAATTTTTGATTTTCGTGCAAACATTATGAATGTAAGTTTAAATTTTGTCATTTCAATGAACTTTTTGCAGAGTGAAGTGGTGGAAGAAAAAGCACACTAAGTCAATCAAGAAAATGTTTTCTTGTAACAATCTTTTGAATTGTATAAAAGTTTACCTTCTTTTTAGAAATTAACAACATAAAGATTACGGAAACAGAATATTAAGGAATAGAGAGTATAACAATTTGTATTTGTAAATAGTTTTTATTTGCGAGTAGGCTGTGCATAAACGTAATAATTGAAAGCTAATTTACTTTTTAAATCGAACAAAATTCGAAAAATAACTAAGTGATACACAGTTATATTTCTCATAAATGTAAAACGCGTTTTTTATTGGATTTCAATGCATTATAAAATTTAGAAGTTGAGAGCACTGAATTTTAAAATTGTATAAATAAACAACAGCTGTTTTTAATTTCGGGTTTGTAATGTGGTTTTTTGTGTTCCAGCAATTTTTGGTAAACTGTGTGTTTTCTGAAAGTATTTTTTGTTTACTCTCATTTTACCGGACTTTACCCGGAATTTCCTCGAACAAAGCTAATAATAAAACGAATATCAAGAATACAAGAAAAACAACAACATCATTTGCAGTTGATTTACTTGCAATTTTACGTACTTTAAATCATATATGTTTGTTTGTTAGCAGTTTTATTTTGTTTGTATGAATGTACATTTATAATAAGCAGATCAACAGCTGCACACTGGGTTAGATGTGACAAAAAATTCTTGCAATAGCATAACATAAATAATTTAAATTTTTGCCGCTTAATATCTTGTATTTTTTTTTATAAAAACGTAACAGGTATTTAGTTTTATGACAATATTTCGTAAACAGTTATATTTCACAGGAAAATTAAAATAACATTATAAAAGAAGGTCAATGAATATTAGGATAAAAAATAATATAACATAACATAACATAACATAACATAACATAACATAACATAACATAACATAACATAACATAACACAACACAACACAACATAACATAACATAACATAACATAACATAACATAACATAACATAACATAACATAACATTACATAACATAACATAACATAACATAACATAACATAACATAACATAACATAACATAACATAACATAACATAACATAACATAACATAACATAACATAACATAACATAACATAACATAACATAACATAACATAACATAACATAACATAACATAACATAACATAACATAACATAACATAACATAACATAACATAACATAACATAACATAACATAACATAACATAACATAACATAACATAACATAACATAACATAACATAACATAACATAACATAACATAACATAACATAACATAACATAACATAACATAACATAACATAACATAACATAACATAACATAACATAACATAACATAACATAACATAACATAACATAACATAACATAACATAACATAACATAACATAGCATAACATAACATAACATAACATAACATAACATAACATAACATAACATAACATAACATAACATAGCATAACATAACATAACATAACATAACATAACATAACATAACATAACATAACATAACATAACATAACATAACATAACATAACATAACATAACATAACATAACATAACATAACATAACATAACATAACATAACATAACATAACATAACATAACATAACATAACATAACATAACATGACATAAGATCATATCGTGAATGTTTGAATGCGTGCGTATTATGTTTTTAGCTTCAACGGCTCGCACAATGCGTTAAAAATTACACAAATTCGCAACAATCTGTTTGCAAAAATCTGAAAGACTGTTACTAGGAATAAAATGCGACTGCTGGGGTTGTTTAAGGCACTGTTGACATATTTGCCATTGACATCTTGAAATGGATATAGACAAGCCAAACCCTATAATTATCACATATATTATAACCGTCACAGTTACTCTCTTTTTTTCTTTAAATTAGTTTTCCATTTTTTGCAGCGTTTGTACCATAAAGTTCTCCACACACATACAAACTGTACGATAGTCCTTAGTGTGGCTTAACTTCTCGTAGTTCACAGACTGAACGAGTTCCAAATGCTTATTTATATATTCTATAGTTATTTACAGGTTTTGTAGATGGTATGAACTTCATGCTTTTTAGCACACATGTATTAGATACACACTTATGTTTGTTTGTAGCTTTGCGACTCTCGATACACATGTCGTATGAGTGATTAGTACATATCGTTAATCTCATGTAGAAAGGTCGTAACTCGCATTTTCCTTAAATCGAACTTTTTTTTAGGGATTCTCTTACGTTTTACATAAATATACAGCCTCAGAAAAACTTAATTACATAATATCAAAAATATTGCTTTTAGATGCAATTGAACAAAAAAGTTACATATAAATGAACCTAGGCATACAGTTTCCATTATGGCTTTTCCTTCTCCTATAAAATTGCGATTATGTTTGTTAGGGCCTTTCTGCATGAGACCAACGATATGTAAGTATATAAAATTGTATATACGTATTGCTTCCGGGGAAGTGGGAGGTTTTGGGGATTTACGAAGACAGTTTTGTGAATTCCCAAAAACCTCGGAACCGGTTCGGAAACGGTGAAACGTGTACCTGAACTATTAACGGTCATTCGTTTAAATGCGATAATTGAAGTTGAATACTTTCGGGGAAGTGGTGGCATTTTGACGGTTCTTGAAGGCGTTCCAAAAAACTCTGAATACGTTTGCCAGGCGGCTCGGAAAAGGTTTTTAGTATTCGGTGCTCGTTCTTGCCGTGGAGCTTGTGTTTGAACTATTAACGGTCATTCGCTTTTGTGCGAAAATTGAAGTTGTCGTTTTGGTTCCGCTTTTGGCGGCTTCTTAGGCTGATTTTATGAGTTCTCAAAAAACTTGGAACCGCTTCGGGTAAGAATATCGAGCTAAAAAGTAGAAAATAAATATAGTTTAAAAAATTTTAAAGTAAGAAATAGTTTTAAGAATAAGCTTGAACTATTATATATGAAAAATACTACTATTATTATGAATTAAGCTCGATATACGAAAAATATGGCACAAAGCGCCCGCACTTAATTTGCAATAACACTAGTATTTTTTATTTACTATTGTTTGAGCTTATTATTAAAATTAATACTTACTTTTTGGTTCGATATCGAAGCATAGTTTTTGGTTTTTCAAACTATATATTTATTTAGGATAACATCCACTGGTGCTAGCTCAACCCTACACATGAGTTGGGGGATCTTTTGACGATTCCTGATGTTTATTATGTTTTTAATTTTGCACCCTTTCTCTACCAATCCGGTTTTACATCATCAGCATCTACACACGAGTCAATACATTTCATTACAACTTGAAAATCTATGGCACTGTTAAGCTGATAAGTATAAGAGTCTCTTTTTTCTTACGTGTCCGACAATTTTCGATAAGCATTTTCATGCTTAACCTAAATTTTTGTTTCACTGGAACTGTCGTGATTGGCAAATGTTGCATTAAAAGTATTTTCAGCAATTGCCATTATATGTAGGCCGTCTCAAAACAAGTGTCGGGAGCTTAAAGATTTTTTTTGGGAATTGTTTTCTCTTCCGTTTTCAGGGTAATAAATCTGTTACTTTCAGTTGGTTTTACGGTATCGGCATCTCTATATATTTTTTTTGTATCTTGGACCAGTACTCAGGGGATGACCCCTACATATGCAGTGCATTGTACTGGATTTAGGAAAATATGTTATGATGAGGAGGATATTTTGAGCTTTGATGAGATTTCAACAGATTTAGGGCTGCCATTTTACAACTGTTTGGCACCTTTTCATGCCTGCTGGGGTTTCCGGCTCATCGGCACAAATCATACTAAAAGGTGATTTATCTTCTGATTTCATTCTCTTGTTGTCAAAAGATTTTGCAACGTTTTTTTTATAAATTTCCTTCAGAAGTCCGTAAGCATTTACTGGTGAAGCTGAGTTCTTTCTCAGAATTGGGTGCACTCACCCGCTTTATAGAGAAAAAAGTAACAAAACTTATTAGGAAGTTTATTTACTATAGTACTAACTGATCAAAACCAAACACGTCCGTTTGTGCCCGATGCATTGATATCGAAAACAAAAATATTGCTAACTGGGCTTTAAGTCTCTAGTTTATCACAGGGGCGATGAAAACCACCCCAACGATAGGCATGGAAGCTCTTTTGAACCTAACACCACTTAACGTAGCTGTACAAAAAGAGGCGGCCGTTCAGGCCATCTCAATTTACAAAAGGGAAAAACTTAAGGCAGGAAACCTTATTGGACATCTTGCAGTCCTAAAGGATTTCAGAGACGTAATCGATATGTCTCAAACAAGTGACCTTATAGATCCTTCTAACTCCTTTGCCAGGAAGTTTAAGACCATCTTCCCAACAAGGGAGGAATGGAGCATGAACCCAAGATGGTTGCGGGATGGTTCACAAAAGTGGTACACGGATGGATCCAAAACGCTCTAAGGTGTTGGAGCGGGAATAGTGGGGCCTACAGCACGCAAATGCATAACTCTTAGCAAAGACACCACAATCTTCCAAGCGGAACTATACGCAATAAGGGAAGCGGTTGAAATACTTTCCCACAGGGGACACAAGGGAGTGCTGATAAAAATACTCTCCGATAGCCCATCAGTGCTGAAGGCCCTGAGCAGTTGTGTCTTCACATCCAAGTTATTACTGGAATGTCACAACAGGCTAAATGAACTGGCAAGCCAGAACCAGGTCACCCTGATCTGGGTGCCAGGACATGAAGGGCATCATGGCAATGAAATGGCTGACATTTATGCCAAGAAAGGAGCAGAGGGGACTTTTGTTGGACCCACTCCAACTTTTGGCTTCAATAAGGGTCTCCTGAATGAACAGATAAATAAATGGACGGTGTCCATCGTTGAACAACATTAGAACGAGACAGCTGGTCTTGAACACTCCAAGAAATTTCTAAACTTTGATAAAAAGAGAGCTGAACGTGCTCTAAAACTGGACAGGAAAAGTCTCAGAACATTGACAGGTGCACTTACAGGTCATTATAACTGCTACAAGCACCTGCATAGGATGGGAATTTCCAACACAGACATTTGCAGATTCTGCGGTGATGAAGAGGAGTCAATGGAGCACTTAATCACCCAATGTGGAGCACTGGGACACAGAAGATATAGGCTACTACAAGCTTATATGTTAAGCGAATGTGACTTAATATCACTCCCTATGATGGAGCTTGTCCGTTTTCTTGACATACTCAACCCATAATGGGGCAAGGGACGCACAATAATAATAATAAGTCTCTAGTTCCCTTCAAAAATCGTTCAGCTTGATGCCAATTTTTTTCTTCTGTGTACTTCACTAAGCAGAATAAAACCTTTACAATACCATAAATAAATACAATCGCACAATACACCAATACAAGTAAAAGTTAGAGATTTATTCTTCTTTTGAAAAAAAAAAATACAGAAAAAAATCCATTACTTTTACTTAAATCTGGTTTGAATTAAAATAGAAAAAATTTCATCAAATGAAAATATAACAAGAACAACATGGTTGCGACCAACAAGATATGGAGGCAACGAAAGCAAAGCATAAAAATCATGTTTAAATAACAAATACATAAAAATTTGTTTACAATGCATGCGTAACCCAATTGGTCACTATTTCTAAACACCTCACTGGCAACATTTCATCATCGAGGACATCTTGTTCAAAGGAATATCCACCTGACCAAAACCACCACAACCAGGTGCGGACTTTAGGGATGGGGAAATATGATAAAAAAATATATGTTACTAGTTTGCTAAAAATCTATTATGCTAAAATTCGATTAAAAAAAATTTAGAATTTAGGTTGTTGCCACCCCTTCCTCGCTCACAAACGCTCCAAATAAATCTGCGTCTGAATATAGTATATTAAGCTTATTAATACATGAAATATTTATCGCTAACCCCTTATTTATGTCATACAAAACTAAAGACTTATTTGTGCTGCAATGTCGCGAAGATATCAATGAATTTCTACTACGAATCCATTTGGTCAAGTAGGATTTATGATTTACAAATACAAATTTATATTCCGATACGGGATATACGAGTAAATGTAATATATACACACAATACACGTGCTACGTGCACATTTATATTTACAATTATTTTACTAAACGCATACATATTTATGCGCTGAGGCAGAGTTTCTCAATTGTTTTGGATGCTCAAATTTGTACTCGGAAATAAATGAAGTAAAAAAAAATCTATTGACCAAGTCACAGCTTGCAGGTGGGTGGTTTTCTAATCAGTCAGTGCACAATTTTTTTTCGTCATCCTAACAAAAATTTTGTCGGGGTACTAATTCTACCCTGCAGAAATTATTGGAGGACATGATCCGTTTTAAATGAAAAGGAGTAGTTACAACATAGTCTGATGTAATGCGAACATGGATCATGATGACTAAAAAAAGACATTTGCCAATACTCGCAACATATTATTATTATTGTTTTCTGACAAATCAATTGATTTTTTAAATTAATTTTTCTTTATTTTCTAAAGGGAAGATCGAGTACGTGATGCCTTTTCAGTCTTTTTATTTCATCATCATTCAAAAGATTAATGGCGAGAAGGTTTGAGTGATTGCTCAGTCTTTGTAAATATCTTTCACATGATTTGTTAATTTCATCTTTAACCATGGATATGTTATGGTCGCGATGAATATTTTAATTATTCACAAACCATGAAGCTCAAGTTATTATTCTTAATATTTTTTACTGACATCTTTGAAGAATTTCAAGGTTTGAGTTATTAGCAATTCCCCAAAGTTTAATTACGTAAGTCCAGACTGGTTTGTTTATAGTTTTGCATAATAATATTTTATTTTCCTGAGTTAAAGCTGATTTAGATCCTAAAAGCCAATACATTTTTATTTTATTTATTTTGAGCTGTTGCCTGTTTTCTCCTTATACGAGTATGCTCCTTCCAGGTTAATCTTCTTCTGTAGGAAAGTTACTTGGATTGGCTTTTCAGTATTTACCTTAATATCCCATTTCATTAGCCATTCTTTTATTAGGTTTAAACCGATTTGTAGTATGTTAGAAGCATCCGAGAAAGAATCGTGCAAAACAATAATAGCAGTGTCATCAGCAAATGTTGCATTGTTACATCATTTGTTGTTTGCATATCGGAGGTAAAAGCGTGCTGGCCCTAAAACGTTTCCTTGTGGAAAAAGAATGTAATTCCGATTCCGAATTAAGTTCTGTTACATGGCTGTATATTTCTTTTGTTTTTTTTTTTTGCGAAAACACCCCAAAGGTGCTCCAAAAAATTTTACAAAAGGTAATTTAAAAATGGTTTCCAAACTAGTTTTCTGTAGTAATTCATGGAGTAGTCACATGAAGTAATTTCAAAACTAACCCTGTGTTAATAATGTGCGGAGTAGTTACTTGGTCTAGTTTTTGGATTGCTCTGACGTAATGTTTTTTTGGATTACATGGTCCTCTCCTAGGACATTGTAATGCAAAATGGAACATGTTTTTCCCATATATTTGGATTACTTTAAGACTAGTCCTGGCCCTTGGTGGAGTACTCTTTACACGCATGTAAGGAGTAGTCTCGATTTCTGCAGGGTATTCCCAAAAACTTATTTTTACCAAAATGTAGAAATTTGAAAATAATTAGACAAAATTTAATTTTTCTATTAGTTTTTCGTGCCATAATTTTTTCCTCTGATTATATGATTTATTTAAAAATAAGCACAAATAAAAGTTTTACAAAACCTATTGTTGAATCGCAACGTTATTAAAATTTTTTCGTACAAAACAATATTAATACGAGTATTTAAAACAAATGGGAGACCATAAAATAAACTTTGAATTTCTATAAAAATCATGTGTCTCCTGGCTATCTGCGCGATCATCTTCAAGGTCAACAAGAGGCTACCACTTCGTCAACATGATTGGCCTTCAGGTTGCCAATTCTGTACTTTTAAAAATAACAAAATTTGTTAACTTGTCAACTAATTAATATTGCGGCTCGCAGTTACGATTGCGCGATTCTGTAACTAATAAATAACTAAATTGATGAAAACTGCAATCAAGTGGCATTACGGTTAAAAAATATGTCAAAACTGCGAAAAGAACAAGGAAATATACAAAAAATATTATTGCCCAGCTATAAGCAGTTGGAATTTTTGGAATTTTTAAGTTTGCCAAATGACAGCACAATAACAAGTGTTGTTAAATATGCTAGAGAAAAGCAGAATTGTCAAACTCATTGTTAAATTTTTTAACAATAACAAGTATTGTTAAAATCAGATACAGAATTGCACTACTGCTCTGGATCTTGTGGTGATCAAGGCGCTACTTTGGGAACGTCTTATGTCTGCCTGGAGGGTGCGAGTAACGCACGAATTTAGTTGCGAGTCAGGTTTTCTTATGGGAAGGCCGGAATTTGGCTTCAGTCACAGTACGAGATTCCTGCTTACGGGGCATGGTTCTCCCAATGAATTTTCGCATAAGAGGGGTCTGAGGCTGCGCTGTGCAGTGTCTCTATGACTAGAGTGTCATCTTTATGATGGTATTAGGTACTGAGAGGGTTTGGGCATAGTAGGGCCGGGCGACCATTGGAAATTTAGCAGGGTTCTGGTGGCACGTATGGCCACAAAGTATTTAGGAGGAGGCCAAGGTAGAGATGGTAGTCTTTCTGTTGCTGCTATTCCCGGAATCCCCCTCCTCGCCCCTTTAGAAACAGGTTTTACCTTGCTGTAGCCGAAAACAGGACACTCTGGGGGAGTCCACCGTTTGTTATAGCAAACAAAACTTTAGGAAGCCGCATGACTTATGTTCTGGGTACTAAGGGTTAAAATTGCCATAACGGGGATCAGCAAAGCCCCGGTAGGTTCTGTTTTGCAGATCTCTGCAAAACAATGCGGTGCCTGTGGTTTGAACCTAAAACCTCACAAAGAGAAATTAGTTTCCCTGCTAACTTTGATGCAGACCAGTTTTCGTGGGCTAACAACCCCCCGAGGGGCTTTTGTCTTGCAACAGATATCTATGTGTTAAGGAACCAGGAGTGATTGTAAGACGGGAGAGTTGGTTAAAAGATAATGCTTTTAATGGGCCTTGGTCTACAAACTCATTGAACCTTGTCGTCCATTAACTGTTGGGAAATTACATACTGAAGGGACTAGAAGGCCCAAACTCTTAAGCAAGGGATTGATCTATAAGGCTACAAACTTTTATATTGAACCATATTGAGCCACAAGGGGGCGCTGGTGGACCGTGAATAATTCACTCCATGGATTTGCTCCATCATCAGATTAGGCTGTAAAAGCAGGTGCTGATGTTGGTCAATTTCACAATATTATCGGAACTGCAGATTCACGCGGGACTGTGTGACGTCTCCGGCAACTAGTAGGCAACCATGAGGAGCATAGTGTGTAGTTACTGCACCCTGAGCTGTTCCTGGTGTTGTTGTTTTTATTTGCTGTTGTTGCTATTTACTGTTTGCTGTGTTGCTGTATGCAGATTCCATCTTGTTCCGGTATTGCTGACGACGTTTTAATTTGTTGCAAAACCCTCCGTGAGAGGGGTTATCTTTAAGTGATTTTAAAAATATAAATAAATTTGTCGTTAGTGGAGCAATTTCATAATTTTATTTTCATTTGTGGGAAGGTCAAACAATAAAGTTCCTATTAAAAACAAAATATTATAAGTCTACATGTTGTAAAAAACAACGATATAAGAGTGATTTTTTTGCTATTATCTTTTTGGCAACACTAGTTTTGACAGCTCACGCACGTTTTGTATCTTGTGTCACTGTCAAAAATCTTCAGTTTGGTCTATAATTTAATCATGAATCATCTTACAAACGAACAAAGCTTGCAAATTATTGAATTTTATTACCAAAATGCGTGCTCTGTTAAGAAAGTTCATCGCGCGCTTCTTCCATTTTATGGTCAGTTTAATCGACCTACTGAGGCTTCTATTCGGGCTATTGTAAAAAAATTTCGCACCAAATTTACATTGTTGGACATTAAACCACCAACACGCATACGTAGAGTGCGAACTGAAGAAAATATCGCAGCCGTATCGGCCAGTGTTGGCGATGACCGTGAATTATCGATTCGGCGCCGTTCGCAGCAATTGGGCCTCTGTTACTCCACTACGTGGAAAATTCTGCGGAAGAATTTGGATGTGAAGCCTTGTAAGATACAGCTGGTGCAAGAATTGAAGCCAAACGACCCACCATAACGCCAAAGTTTTGGTGAATGGGCTCTTGAAAAGTTAGATGAAGATCCACTTTTTTATCGAAGAATTGTGTTCAGTGACGAGGCTCATTTCTGGTTGAATGGATACGTGAACAAGCAAAACTGCCGTATTTGGAGTGAAGAGCAGCCAGAAGCATTGCAAGAGCTACCAATGCATCCACAAAAAACAACCGTTTGGTGCGGATTATGGGCTGGCGGCATCATTGGGCCGTATTTCTTCAAAGATGATGCGAATCACAACGTTACTGTGAATGGTGAGCGCTACCGTGCGATGATAACAAATTTTTTTTTTGCCCAAAATGGAAGAGCTTGACTTGCATGACATGTGGTTTCATCAAGACGGTGCCACATGCCACACAGCACGCTAAACAATGGACCAATTGCGAGGCGAGTTCGGTGAACAGTTTATTTTACGCTTGGGACCAGTCAATTGGCCGCCCAGATCGTGCGATTTAACGCCTCTAGACTATTTTTTGTGGGGCTATGTTAAGGCTAATATCTATAGCGACAAGCCCGCTTCGATTGACGCACTGGAAGCCAACATTGCCAACATTATTCGTGAGATACCGGCCGAAATGTTGGAAAGAGTATGCCAAAATTGGACTAAGCGGATGGACCATTTGAGGCGCAGCCGCGGCCAACATTTGCATGAAATAATCTTCAAACATTAAATTATATCGACCCAACTATCGATCCAAATAAATATTTCATGCATTTTTCTGAATTTTATGTGTTTTTGTTTTAAATTTCCGATAGTTCTTATAAATTCACTCATTATAACACTTTTATTCTTTTCAATACCCTTCATTTCATTAGTAATTTTCCGTCTTTTTTTCAACTTTTGGCATTGCCAGACTTAAATTAAGTACACTATCACATATCTAGGATTACGCTTATAATATCCATGTACATATATAAGGGTCAAATATCGTTTGACATCATTCTGCATCACTTGAGAGTGGCTGCACCGTTTTAGAAAATTTTTTTCTTTAAATATTCTTCATATTTATACTTAACTATTTATGGGGAAAAAATTTACCATGGCTACATTTTTTAATTTATTTGAAATTGAAAATGCCTAGATCGATATCTCTACTCTTTTTTAATGTTTGCAGTAGCCCATTTACACCCACTTGTTATGCTTGTCTGCTTCTAAGCCTACATTTTTAAGTACTTGGATAATTTCAGATACAACTTTAACTGTCCATGCAAAATAGAGAAAGAGTGTCAAACGGCCGCAATACAACGAGAGACATAATAAAGTGGTTTACAGCATGACATTACTCGTTCCCATGTTGTGAAAGTGGTCAAGACTTGATTGGAAACATTGAAATGAGATGTCTTACCCCACCCGCCGTATTCTTCATACGCTGCTCCATAGCACTATCACTCTTTTCTACAAGTGGCATGCAACCTGACTGACCAGGAATCCAGGTCTTATGAAGATGTGAGAAATTAGATCGATTCATGGATCGCTTCAAAAGATGCTCAGTTTTTTCTATACGGGGTTCGTACACTGCCCGAAAGTTCAACAAAAATTCTATAAAAGAATATATATGTATGTCGTTAAAAAAACTATCGCTTTAAACGTGTGAACCTGCATTGAACACGTTGAGAAACGCTGCCATAAATATACTCGAGTATATCAGAGTGAGAGTGTTTACATTTTGCATAAAATGATTTTTATTTATACGATTGTCTACGTATGTGTTTGTGAATATTATTTATTCAAATAAGAGTCATAAGCACAATAGCAAAAAAAAGAAGAAAAAATGGAAAAAAGGATTTTTTTTTAAATGCAAAGAGGGAATATGCTGAATAAGCATAAATGCAAAGTCGAAGTTGATTTTTTCCTAAAGCTTTTACTTGCAGGAGGTATGCCTGCTTTTTATTTCTATTTTGCTGCTGCTATTATTGTTCGCCAGAAGCCCTCAGCGTCAATGGACCAAAATAATATGGGGTGGTGGTGGTTGATTGTAAAATTGAGAATGGAATGAAAAATGTATGAAGAGTGGAAAAAATACACACTCATGTTTTGTGGGCTGCAGCCGTATGAAATGCGAAATACGTTGCTGCTTGTTGGTTTTCTTCTTTTTTTTCAAACATTTTTTTTAAATTTTTTTATTTAAGTGGTCTTTCATTTCATATTTCGTACAAAAAGAGTCAAAATCGCAGGGATGAGTGGGAAGGTGGGTGGCATCATAATCATCAACATCAGCAGCCAAGACTCCATACCAATGTAGGACTTGATGACTGCTAATGGGACACAATGCTGGTGTTACGAATAGTCGAATGGGGTGTGGGTAAGTGACTCTGACTGTGTGCTCGGCGGTGCAAAGAGGTTTGGGCAGACGAGATAGTGGCAGTGGTGGAGTAGTTGGTGGTGGTTGTTTTGTTTCATTGCTGTTGCCGTATTTACAACTCTGGTTACTAGCTGCCATTATGATTTTTAAAAAGCCATTCCAACTTTTTTTTTCTTGCTTGCATTTTTCCTCTATTTATACTGCTACTGATTTTTATTCCAACATTTCTTTTTTATACTCTTGCATTTAAAAAATTTTCAACAAATTGTGAGTTTCTATAATAAGCACTTTTTTATTGTTCTTGTTTGTTAAATATTCTAGATACGTATAATTGTTAATGCCAAGCCTCACACACACACATACAAACACGGCTTAAAGTTCCACTAAACTCTTGCCACAAACTGTGCCACTTTTTTTAATACGAGTCCTTCTGCAACAATTCTATCTACTTGTAGCTTTGCCGCTGGTATTGAAATTTATCACTCAGCGCTGGATATTTTGTTTTACGATTTTATTTTTCAATTTTGTTTCCCTGTAAGTTTTACTATATCATTAAGCATTTTGTGCTGCGACAAGAGAACGCAAACTTGTGTCCTTAAAACTCGTTTGATTAAAAGTGTCCTCTAATACACAAACTCTTTTCACTCATTTAAATTTGATAACATTTGTCATCAGAAAAGAGATTTACTTTTATAATATTGGATTTTTAAATAGAATAATTTTTTTTGTTTTGTTTCGGGAATTAGTTTTTAATTATTGCAATTTGTATAATTTTTATATTATGTGAGGTTGGGGAAACAATGTTCCCACATCAAGGTATTAGTATCAAATTATACTGGAATTGCCACCTGTATTATTTCAAAAAATGGTATAAAAATCCCTGCTATTAGGAAATGTATCTGTCATGCTTTCTAATAGCTCGTTTACGAGTACATGGTAAATGCACTGATTGCCTATCCTACATGATCGTAGGATTCATTCACAGGAAAATGTTTTAGACTATTATATGTACAAGTATGATTGCAATAATTTATATACACAATAATAATTTTACCAATCAAAAAATTATAAACAGCTTGTTTTCTATGTTTTTCCAGCTATCTGTATGTCGACATTTCATAGGAGCTACCCTAATCATCAGTTGACTTTGGAAATTTTTAAAAGATATTCTCAAGCATTCAACTTTATATCCCAGCAATCTAAATAAATTATTGAGAATTTAAAAAGAAAACTACTTTAATAATACCCGAATGAATGTAAAAGCTTGTTTTTTGTCTTTTGACATGTTGTATTAAAACATTTTTCTTTTTAAATTCTCAATAATTCATTTAGATTTTTGGGGTGTAAAGTGGAACGTTTGAGAATTTTTTGATTGGTATCAATGTAAGAAGCTAATATAGAAATCAAAACTCAATTGTTTGAATAATAATTCTATTTTATTTGCATTTTTTTCTCGAGGCGTCAACAATATTGTCATATTTTTCACAATATAAACCACACTGATGCACAGAAACCATAATGTTTTCAAAATTTTCATAAAATTTTTCTAATCGCACGATTTGTCAAAAACTCTGCCACTCAGTTGCATTTTTAGTACTTTTTAGTACATATGTTTTATTTCGTAAATTGCACGATCCAGCAGGATAGTGTAACAGGGCCTTAGTACAAGATATATAGATTTTATGGGAGTGAAATATTACCAAGTTCTCTCGGTACTTAAAGGAAGTAAATAATAAGTACAATCAAATTATTATTATGAAAGTCTAATAAAATTACTGATTATAATTCTACAACACGTACAAAAACAACATGCAATATTCTTGAACTGTAATTGTTTGGGCTTTTAAATGTTTTACCACCTTCAATAAATGCTCGTAGTGCTGCCATTGCAAATTTAAAAATACAACTCTGAAGTAATAAAAATACAGAGTTTTCTGAAATGATTTAGAAAATGAAGATGTACCGACCGCTTGTCAAATTTTACATTTGGATTTCTCTCCTACAGAATACTTTTTGTTTTTACACAATAACATTTCCTTTATTCTACATACATTTTTGACTGATCTAAATATTTGTATTATTTTTTTATTTATTTATTTACAAGTTTCTTAAGCCGTGAGGGCCAATAAACTATGACAATATTCAATATGGCACTTAGCGTATATATACATAATTCATTGCTTAGTTTTAATTAACTAAATTAATACATCATTCAGAAAAGAAAAAAAAAAAACGTTTTCCTATTACTCATCCCCCCATTGCACAAACTCTGAAAATACGGAAGACCTATTGTATAACATCTATAGATATTTGGAAAAATGATTAATAGCAGTCGAAACATATTTTTACTACATTACATGTTGTCAAAAACAATTTTCTTAAACTTCTTATTAGAGTGGGAGAATTTTCTATTCGCATAAGGAATTACTCAACTCCATAGCCCAATAGATCTTACAATAAATGATCTTTTCATTATTAACGTAGAAAATCGAGGAGGAACTAACATGCATGTCCTAGATGAACAGCCAAATTGGAACCTATGTCTTAAATATAGCGGACAGTTAGTTCTGACAGTCTTGTAAAGCAACAACAACAACCTCATGCTCACAAAGTCCTTAAAACTACTCCCAAGCACCATCTTTGTGTAAGGAGTTATAGGCTCCCTATAACCCAGTCCGTGAATATATCGCAGCAATGCTCTAACCTCTCCATATTCTGCTGGGAAGTATCACTATATATCTCCAAACCATAAAGAATAATAGGCATACATGTGGAGTAAATCAATCTCTTCTTTATATATGTTGGCAAGAAGCAACCCAGTGCATAAAAACGTTTTAACACAAATGATATGGATGAAATAACACGATTCACATGCACAGAAAAATTCAAGTCACCATCCAAATACATGCCCAAAGACTTTATGTAATGAACAAACCCAATCGAATCACTACCAAAGACTAACGAAATATTTGAACAATCATTATTACAAAAAGAAACAGCTCGAGTTTTGGATGGGTTCAGAATTAAATAGTTCAATTGAGACCAATCCAATATACAATTCAAATCGCTATTAATATTGGACTCCAATAGACTAATACCGTTTCCATTATCGTTCGCTACTAATTGTATACCATCCGCATAAGTAAAGCACTTACAAAAACACAACCTCGCAAATATGTCATTTATATACATCATAAACAGAATAGGTCCAAGTACCGATCCCTGCGGTACACCCCTATAAGTCATCACCATTGAGGAGACCCTATCCTGCATTACGGTAAACTGACTACGATAGGTAAGGAAAGACTTTATAAGTTTGCAAGATGTACCTGCGAATCCAAACTGACTGTTTAACTTGTGGAGAAGCACATTATGACTAATGGAATCAAAGGCCTTAGAAAAGTCAAGGAATACTGCTACGGAGTTAAATTTCCTATCCATGTTTTCTCTCAATATCTCCACTACTTCCAAAGTTAAACTCGTCGTATTTACATTCTTCCTGTAACCCGATTGAAGATCATTAAGTAGCCTGTTTTCTCTCAAATATTCCTGAATTTGTTTCCTCAATAAATGTTCTATTTTTGAACAACACGAGAGTATGTTAATTGGACGAAAATCTTTTGACAATTGAGATTTAATCTTCGGTACAAGAACAATTCTCCCTACCTTCCACAGCTCCGGAAATGAAGATGTAGTTATTACCCTATTCAAGATAAAAACCAATGGAGCAGCAATAGCAGGGAACACTAACTTTAAATACTTGATTGGAATTCCATCGTAGCCAATCGCATTACTCTTTATTGCCATCATTGCATAATACACCTCCATTTCATTCACCGTTCTAAAAGAAAACCCTAACTCCGAATGTATATCCTCACTGAAATCTATCTCATTAGCAATAGGGGGCATTGCCGAACCTTTATTAAATTCCTCAACATCTATTGAAGCAAAACATTGTTGATCACCACCTACAGCTCCCTCATGCCTCAATCTCCTCCACAATTGAGTCTGGGTACAATTGGAAAAAAATTAATGTAAGCCCTCCTTCTATGTTTCCCAATAACACTCTTTAACTTATTTCTGTACCTACGGTAAACATGACGGTTGTAATCTGAATTTGCCTTTCTACAGGCACGATAGGCCAAATTCCTTTCCATTCTAGCTATTCTTATTTCACTGTTTTCCATCCAATTGTCCCCTTTTAATTCCCTAGCTCTTTTCAACGGCACATTCCGGCAAAAGCTTTCTATTACAACAGAATTGAAAAAACTCACCTGGTCATCGACAGATAAAGTGTTATATATTGTAGAAAAATCAACTGATTGTAACTGAAGCAAGCATTGTTCTATATTAGGTTAGGTTAGGTTGTACAGGCCGCCAGTTTCATGAAACCAGCCCACTTGGGTCCTTTTGGTCCCGTTGTGTTGCCTGAGGGAGAAGTGCAGCCCGCGAGACTTACACTTCCCCCGACGGTTCAGATTCAAACCAACCCGAAAGCCGGATAAAGGAATCCAGTCCGTTCACTCGGCATTCCGATATATCTGCTAACCCGTGCAGCATTGGTCCGCCTAAGTACAGCGCTCTCATAGAACTGAGAGCCGGGCATCGACAGAGGAAATGCTCAACACTTTCCTCCTCGTCCTCATCCCCGCAACTTCTGCAGAAATCATTAAATGGAAGATTTAACCTCCTAGCATGCGTCCCTATGAGACAATGTCCTGTCAGAACTGCCACCAAGGTACGCAACCTTTGACGGGGAAAACCCTTTAAAACCGCAGTTCTACTACGATCATACGCAGGCCATGTCAGCCTTGCTACTCGGCAGGTGACCTCACCAGACCATCTGTCCTGTGCAGTCCCTACAAGTTGACGCTGCACTTGGTTTTTACAGCTGTTAAGCGGGACTCCAACCATCGTATCAATGTCCCCTCTCTGTAGACGAGCTCCGGCTTTCGCCAGCTCATCCGCCACAATATTTCCGGGCACTCCACTGTGCCCCGGCACCCAGAAAAGCTCCAGGCTCGAATGTCTCGCCATCTCATTAAGAGATATCCGGCATTCCTGAACCAACCTGGACGTCGTATAGACACCCACAAGCGCATTTAACGCAGCCTTACTATCAGTACAGATTCGGATATTCACCCCGTATACCCTATAGTACCTCAACCAGTTAGCTGCTCTCAAAATAGCTGTAATTTCAGCCTGCATTACGCTACACTCATCGTATAGCTTAAAACTGATCCTCTTCTGATACTGGGGCATAAAGATACCACCACCAACTCCCATGTCCGACTTGGATCCATCTGTGAAAATTTCAAGCACGTCCTCTTGGCGACCCATTTGGTTCGCTGCCGAGGCCGTCCTTGATAAGATCACGTCAAATCTCTTGTCGGGCATTAGAGCTGGTGCACAGTAATCAATATACTCCGGGAGGTCCGTTATACTTTCTATTATCGAAGCGTGACCTTCTGTCGCTTCTTTCCACATCTCACTGGCTTTTAGCCTAATTGCCGAGCACATGGCCACTTCCTTCACCATGAGATCAGCTGGCAGCCAATGCATCATCGTAATTAGTGCTTTAGTTGGCGTAGTACAAGAAGCACCAGTTACCATCAAAGCAGATGACCGCAGTATCCTTTCTATGAATCTGCAATAGGTGGTTTTCTCTAAAGCCGTCCACCAAACAAGCGCCCCATACATTAATATGGGCTTTATTACCATGTTAAATAGCCAGCAAGAATTCCAAGGATTTATACCCCAGGTCTTCCCAATGGCCTTACGACACAGGTACAAGGCAACAGCCGCCTTGTCCGCTCTAAATTGGACATTCTTCTTCCAAGACAGTTTTGAATCAAGATAGATTCCCAGGTACTTGGCACTATCTGCCAAACTAAGCTCAACGCCCTTTAGGGTTGGCAGATCGAAAGGAGGAGTCTTGTATTTTCGGGTGAAAAGTACAAGCTCCGTTTTTTGTGGATTCACACTGAGACCACTATGGGTGCTCCACCCATCTATGATCCTCAGTGCGGAATTCAAACACTGTGAGAGGGTGTCCGGATATTTACCCGACACCGCCACAGCAATATCATCGGCATATGCCACAGTCTTGAAACGCATGGAGTCTAACTCCACCAGTAATGAGTTTAGGGCAAGATTCCATAGGAAGGGAGATAAAACTCCCCCCTGCGGAGTACCCCTGTTTGCCACTCTGCATATAGTGGCGCGTCCCATACTAGATGCTATGACCCTCTCAGTCAGTAGACTCCATATGAGACTTATAATCGGCTGACGAATGTTCAGCCTTTCCAAAGCCATAGTAATGATTTTTGGCGCAACATTATTAAAGGCTCCCTCTATGTCAAGGAAGGCCACCAATGTATACTCCCCTTGCTCTAGAGAATTTTCTATGTACCCCACGAGCGAATGCAACGCAGTCTCAACGGATTTTCCCTTAGTATAGGCATGTTGAGATGCAGATAAACGGCACGGATTTATTGACATTCTAAGATGTAGATCAACCATCCGCTCCAACGTCTTTAGGAAAAAGGATGTCAGGCTTATCGGCCTGTAATCCTTCGGAGTTGTGTGTGAAGTCTTTCCACCGTTAGGAATAAAGACCACTACACATCTACGCCATGTTTTCGGTATGTAGCACCATTTAAGGCAGGCCGTAAAAATCCGAATCAACCATGGCATGATCAGTTCCGCATTATTTTGCAAGTCTGCTGGTATAATACCATCCGGACCCGGTGATTTATATGGGCCAAAGCTCTTCAACGCCCAAAGGACCCGTTTCCTATCGACAGAGAAACATACTTCTCCTTGTCTGTTTCGTTCAACGGCCATACCTGCCCCCGTGTAGGGTGTACAGCCTGGAAAATGCGTATCCATGAGTACCTCAAGGGTCTCCTGGCCGCTGGTTGTCCAATTACCACATTGTTTCTTTATGAAACCTGGTATGGACTGCGTGGTCGATATGATTTTGCGAAGCCTACTTGTCTCAGAGGCTCCTTCTACGCCACTGCAGAAGGATCTCCAAGACCTCCGCTTTGCATTTCTTATCATATTTTTAAACCTGTTAACGGAGGCTTTGTACTCCGACCAGTCTCCCAGTCTTTTTGCCTCATTGAAAAGTCTGCGAGACTCTTTTCGAGCTCTCGCTATCTCTAAGTTCCACCATGGTGGTTTACTCTTACCTCGGCACACGCTAGGTCTGCACGATTCCGAGATAGCTGTATCAAAAGACTCAGTTAGTAAGTCTACAGCTCTCTCAATATCCTCACAACCACTTATAGTAGGAGGATCCGGAAGAAGGTTCGAGAGAACTCTACCCTGTTCCTCCCAATTCGTCCTCTTCCTGTTTCTTCTTGGGACTAACCCTATTTCCTGAATTCCTATTTCAAACTCAATATACCTGTGATCAGAAAATGAACAGTCATTCGACACCTTCCATCCTTTGATCATATCAGCATGCCTAGTACTAACTAGCGTAATATCCAGAACCTCTCTTCTATTTACCACAACAAAAGTAGGTTCCGACCCAACGTTCACAACGTCTAAATTTGCGCATAGTATGAAATCAAAAATCGACTCACCTCTTGCATTTGTGTCGGAGCTGCCCCACACCATGTGATGTGCGTTTGCATCGGCTCCTATTATTACTGGCAGGTTTCTCTCAACAGCCATCCGAACAACATCGCGAACTTTAGTTGGTGGTGGTTCGCTCTCATATGCCATATAACTTGAGACAAGCAGGCAGGTGCCTACACTTGTCTCCCAGGCTGCCGTCACTGTATCTTCATCACTGAAATCAGACAGGATAAAGATATTCAAATTGCTCCTCGCTACTATACAGGACCTAATCCTACCTTGGCCCACATATAGTAGCTTGTAGCCTTCCCTTCTTAGTCCACAAACCCTGCCCTTACACAGCCAGGGTTCCTGAACTAAGACAACATCATCCGCTTTCTCCGCCATCCGGAGAAGCAATGCAGCCGAAGCTGCCTTCGAATGGTGAAGGTTAATTTGAGTTACCTTCACCATTTTTCCCCTCATCATCCACGATTGTGACGTCGACGTCCTCTTGGTCATCCTCATCAGATACCAAGAGGGCGTCCTCGTCAACTGCTTCGTCAACATGCCCGAAGAACTCCCCTACCAACTCAGAGTTGGAAAGGGCGTCCTCGCACGATGTTAAGCTAGCAGTCTCCTCAACGGACATGCTTTCCACACCAGGATCCACATCCTCCCGAATCAGGCCGCCCTTGTCGTCACCCCGGTATACTCGGAGAAGGACTGCATCGAAGCAGAAATACATTTTCCCCTTTCTAGCGCGGAGTGGCGCCAGTGACTCCTGAGTCAGCAGGATGGTGATATTTCTCGAATTGCCCTTCGGTTCGGAGACCCTGACTACCTTCCAATCATGGGTAGGTATATCAGGATTTCCGCCTCTCAGGACCTCCAAGATTTCCTCTGCAGACCCAGAGATGTCTGGTATCTTGGCAACAGCTCTAGGACGACGTGGAACCTCTGAGAGAGGAATCACATCGAGCTTGGCACCTTCCCATGGCTTGCCCACATGACCGACTGCCTGTTTAAGCAACATTGCTGATCGCTCATCTGCACAGGCCATAAGCTTTATACGCCGCCGATACCAGCCAGCCTCCTCACACCTGGGGTACGGACCCGGATTGTCTTTAAGAACTCTCCGGATCATGTTTAACCCCATCACTTGTTTCTTCACCATAACCCAGTTCGAAGGGGTTATGGCAAAATCCGCGTTGCCCCTGTCAATGACAGCCATCACAAGCTTGTCCTTTATGACATCGCTAAATGATTTGTCCATTGACCTTTGGGGTCTTAAACGCTTATTCGCAGGCTGTTGTGCCTGCAACACTGCCTCCTCCTCAGAGCGTTGCCGCTTAGGTGCATCCTTAGATGCAAGGGGAGGCGAATTCTGCAGTTCAGCTAAAACTGATCCTGCCCATGATAACCGGGATTTCTCTTCTGCCGTTAAGGCATCCGCTGGCTTCTTCCCCAGCTCCCCATAGATCTTACTGGCGGCACGCCGCCTTAAATAGGCCCGTCTCGCGGAACTTGTGTGCCTTTGAGACTTTTTATCTATTGCTTGAGGTGCAGCTTGGTTACCCGAAAACAAGTTCGCAGTTTCCTTACTACCCTTTCCGCAAGGTATCAGGGATGTAGCTTGAGAGCCCGAAAACTGGTTCGCAGCTCCCTTACTCACATTTCCCTGATGACCACCAACGCGGGAACCCGAAATCTTGTTCGCAGCGCCTTTGTTGGTGGAGGGTGGTGGAGTTCGAAGACCCGAGGACTTGCTCGCAGTCATCTTTCCCACAATAGGCACTTGGGCAGCTGTTGCAGCGCTGTCACTAGCACGAGCAGCTCCCAAAAGAAGGGTGTGTGCCGTGAAGGCCCGGGCCTGTGCAGCCTTCGAGGTGTTCGGCTCAAAGTCCATGGACACCTCACTGCCGAGATAGCTATCCGAAGATGCTTTCACGCATTTGGTATTCTTAGGTTGCCCCAAGACACCTCCTGCAATCAGCGTTTCGGTCCTTGTACCATCGTTACCGTAGTCCGTTGTCTTGTCCATAGTCGTCGTCATGTCAGTTTGAGTATTGGTGTTAATTTTTGAAAAGTTCATTTTGGTCCCACGAGTGTGGGGGAAGGGGATCTCCTCCACGTCATAGCCCCCTGTAACGTGGAGGGGGCGTGGTCTATTTGCTGAGGTGCCCAGGTATCAGCAAAGCTCCGTTCGAATACAGTCTCTTGACCCCCGACTGCAAAGAGAACAGATGGGCACGGGTCGCATGACACCCCTGTTTGAGGGTTTGGGTAACCTTTAGTATGCAGGCTGGCTTAAAAAACCCTATCCTCTCCTCGGGCTCAACCATTAGAGCCTGAAACAGAACTCCCATGATTAAGCCCTCGAAAGAGAATAGACGTCCAGCATACACTTAAGCCCCCACACCACGTCAAGGTAGTTACCCAGGTGAGGGTTGTTCTATATTAACTGAGCCATAATCCGTATAGTAAAATTCAGTGGAACCTCTATTAGCCCTTATATTATAGGACATAGAAATTAGCGTGTGGCCAGAGTTAAGAACTGGAAACTGATACTGCGTTTTATTTAGATTAGATTCAGAAACCATAAAAAAGTATTACCATGTAAAGGTGCCTTAAATAATTCACAATATTGTTCAAGGTAACCATGCGGCTGTCACAACCAATTATCAGCGTTGTCAACTTTAAAATTTCAAAACGCACCAAAATGAGAGAAACTTTTTTTTTTTTGTTAATTTTATTTGTTCACAAAGCTGCTAAAAAATTACCAAATACGAGTACTATTAATAAAAGCTTAGAATTCGCCATTTTACTTAATGAACGACACGTATAAAAATTTTTATGAAAATCATTAAAAAAAACTGAGTGTTTTTCATACAAATTTTCTAGGCAAGTTGCTCGGCCGTGTACTACGGACCCCACCGCCGTTGTCCGTGTTTTCTTTATATGCACAATAATAATTTTTTCTGAATGTACTTCATTACCTTGTGGTGTGGATGGTGTTGGACTAAATTTTGCTAATCTGAGCGGTATCGACTGATCAGTTTTAAATAATTTAATTCCAACATTTTTAATGCTGCAATAGAGTTAGTTTTAGTCTTTCGTGTTATTATTGTTAAATTTAAACTTCCACGAACACTACTCCCTCTTTCCTCTTCATCTCAACTTATTTTCCTAGTTCCAGTACAATGCACTGCATATGCAGGGGTCATCCCCTGAAAAAACATAAATATTTGTATAAAAATTATATTTTTAAATTAAAAGCACGATAAAAACAATTATGTTTTTGTTTTATGACCAACTTTTTATTGTTCAGATAACTTGAAGTTGACACGACAAGTACTGCCATATTAGTTTTAGGTTAAACTGCAATATTTTCTTTTGACTATTTTTTAAATTATAAAATAAATGCTTCATGATGTCCATTATCATTTATTATATAATTGTTGAGTGATGTAAAGAAAACTAAAACATTGACAACAACAATTCTCCTGAGGAAGTCGGAAAAAAGCCGACGAAACGTTGAGATAATCGGCCGTGTCACAGAATTCACTTCCGTTCGGGAATGGAATTGAATGGGTTTTTTAATTCTGAAAAAATGAAAATCAAAAACTTATTTCGGAATGAAATCTATGCTATCAGACAATACTAGTCTTATTCTTGCATTTAGAAATGATTTCATTCCGAAAATTTTTCAATTCATCGTTTTTTGTAGAAGTAAAACATAATTCAATTCCGTTTCCGAACAGAATTAAACTTTCTGACATGACTGAATAAATTTGTAAAAAAAATTTGAAGGCCACTATCATCCAATTTAAAAGCAAGCATATCTGAAAAACAGCTATGTTTGTACTGTAAAAAATTTTAAAAATTATATATTTGCTTTTCGTTAGATAATATACATAACCTAAACAGCCAGACTGTTTTACTTTGTGTATATGGTTTGGTGCATTCTATACATCATTGCTCCATGTACTCTTACGAGTATTTTGCTCTGAGAGATGAAATATACAAATAAATTTTGCGCACTTGATGAAATGGTATTGATTATATTACTGATATATAGTACAAAAAATATTTTCTTATACTGGAACAAAAATTTGTGTCGAATTCGGTTCAGTGCCACCGAAAATTAAAAAACGCCCCGAAATTTTGAAAAAAGCGCACCACGCACCGGCAAAGGAATTTTTCGCACAAAAAATTTTAAAAAGCACCAAAAACGGTGCGAAACGCACCGAGTTGACAACGCTGCCAATTGTATTTTTGTCATGAGTAATCATGTTATTCTTATTCTCATCCATATTTCTTATCATATCAGCAACTTTTCTTTCGTAAGCAACCATATTCTTCAATTGTCTAACCATATCGTTGCTAAACTTAAGCCGTAATTTGTTTGCTTTTTTCAACTTTTCTTAATCTGAGATTGAGAGAGTGAAATAGTCAATAATAGAAAAAAATGATTATATAAGTTACAACAAAATAACTTATGTACACATAAATATGACATATGTCAACAAAACTTTAATAACATGCACTTTTGTTCAAAAATTCGTGTATTTTGTTTAAATAAGTTGATGAAAAAATATTATAAAAAAGCTACGAGTGAAAGAGTAAGAACAAAGGCCTCTTGTTAATTATTGGAGTGAAACAATGGTTTGTCTATAATTTTTAACTTATAGTTTATAGTTGGCAAACACATTTAAATTGTAAAATGTTTTTATTTTTTTGTTTTTGCATTTGCTTAGATTTTTTTAACATTCATTGATGCATCATCGTCACATTCAAGCATAAAACTAAAAATTTAACAGCACGGTAGCATTTAAGCTTCAGACATCAATTTGAAACAAACTTTTTTTGGATGTTTTTTTACACTTTCCACTTTTTATTGATATCTGTTGAAAAATGTTGATGTTTTTAGACTTTTTTCAACATAGCTGAACCAGTGTTGCCAAGCGTAGCGATTTTTCCCCTATTTGTACAGATTTATTTGTTTATTTCCACATGTAGGGCAAAAAGGACAGATTTTGCATGATTAGCTTATTGTAAGAAATTTTTAAATTATCACAAATGGTTAACATTATTCTTTATTATTATAATATGGCTAATATTATTATTTATTATTATACTGCATTTTCAACCAATTTATATAATTTAAATGTTACTTCATCTTAATATTCTTCGATCTTCGTTTGTTAAATACATTTAATTTTTGCAGCTTCAGATCTTGGCTTTTTTGTTTTTTGTAACAAATTAACAATTTAAAATCTTTTATATTCCGGTATATCGATAACATTTGGTTATCATCTTCAGGAAAATTAAAATGTTAATTTGTTATAATAAATAAAAAAGCCAAGATCTGAAGCTGCAAAAATTAAGTTTATTTCAATGTAATATTTTAACAATAAGCATTTCCCGATTACGCCAAAATTATTAAAACCGTATTAAGACTGATAGGAGGGTTTTTTCTATAACTACCAACGGACGTACAAAAAGAGAAAAAAGTAAACCGCGAAGTTTCAAATTCTTTATTTATTCTAAGATCTCATTTGCAAGTGTTGTGATTAATTTCATAAGTTTAAATGTGCACCCCCTAACCTCCATAAAAAACTTTAATCACAAAGATCTCCTAACTAAACATATTAAATGATTAGATATCTATATATCGTTAGTCTCAGTAGAACTTGAGTTTGTTAGTGAATTTCATTTAAACACGAGTACATCTCGTCGCAAAAATTTAATGGAATAAACAACGTGCTCCTACACGAAATTATACAATAATATTGGTGAAGCTAGTTGCTAATTATTATACAATAATATTGGTGAACCTAGTTGGTGAAACTAGTTGCTACTGTGATTTTTCCAACTGCATTTTTTTGTTTATCTTGGACCAGTACTCAGGGGATGACCCCTACATATGCAGTGCATTGTACCAGAACTAGGAAAATAGGTTGTGAAGAGGGAGAAAGAGGGAGTAGTGTTTGTGAACATTTGATTTGAACTTTCCGACGTCATAACAGACAGGAAACACGTCTGTGGGCAACTTATTCCATAGGCGAAGCGTACGGCTGAAAAACGAACCCTCTCTGTAATGCGTTGTACGATTCCCCAGGCAATCGAACACAAATGGATGAGCTCTGGACGATGAACGCGTGTTACGTAGAAATGTGTGAGTTTTTTGATTGAATAATTTCAATAAATCGAATTCAATTGCAATAACAAAGAATTTTTAAGAATTTAATTTTAATTAGTCCTTTGTTTTCTAAAGAGTAAGGAGTTTTAACAATTGGCTGCATATTACATACATATGTCCACGTTGCAGAAGAATAGGGCAATGACACAATATTTTGAATATATTGGAAACACTCACATTTCGATTCATTTTTTATTCCTTCAAAAACTGTATAAATCTTTAAACTTTAAAAACTGTATAAATCTTGTTTTTCATATTTGTTTATAAAATGGGGAGAGCTGTAGTGCGATTCTTTAACCTATATAACGATAATCGAATCATTAAAATAATTATAACGATATTTTATCGAATTTGCTATTCTGTAACATTTTCTTAACGATATTCGTAGTCGATCAAAATCAGCTGTTAATTTTACTGCCGATTGTCGATTTCTTAAAGACAAAAATTTTCTTGCTGTTTATTCAATCGTTAAAGTTTATTTTTTTTAATTGTGCATCCATGAAATAAATTGCTTACAATCTGATTTTTAAGACATAAAAATATTTATTATATATTAAATACATAAATAAATACATAAAATATTTATTAAATACATTTTCAAAAACAAAAATTTCAGTATAATTTTTTCAAGGGATGAAAAAAGTTTGAACGCTTCAAGGGATAATCAGTATGTTTATTGGGAGTTGGACAATTCCTTTCAGTTGACAGTTAATGAATTTAAAAAGTTATATTGATTATCACCAGTCTTAGTTGTGGTCATTCTGAACATATAGAAATTAGTACATATAAAAAAATAAATGAAACATATGGACACTTATTTTATTTTACTTACCTTATTACAAATTAAATAATATTTATTGTCACTTAAAACTAAAAATCAATATGTATACATATTGTTATGGAAAAATTTATTGTTTTTTCTTTTCTTCTTGATGTTCATATAAATGAGCAGAAAAATACAGCTGTTTACCATCGTTAGAATTAAGTTACAGAATCACTCAATCGTTAGTGCAAGCGATTAAATTTGATTACAAAAGTTGCGATTATCGAATCGTTAAAAGATAGAGAATCGCACTACTGCTGTTATTAACAATATTATCATGAGTTTTTGTTTAACCAAATACCTTCTAAATTTGATTAACAATTCAATGTAGAAATTTACACAAGTTACGTTATTAAGTTTCTTACATTTTTACACAGCTTTTGATATCATGCATACTTTTTTTTTGTTGCCAATTACTGTCATAAGCAAATTTTTTACGCAAACAAAATAGCCGCGTATATTTTTGTCGAGTTGCATTTTTTTATATTGAAAGTATATGTATATTTGTGTCTCATCTACAAAAAGATTCAAAAAATTCTTCGTATGGCGAAAATCTTCAGTTTTAGGACAAAAATAGTCAAATCGTAATTTTGCTATAATTGAGCATGGAAATCGTCAAAACTAGCAGCTATGTTCTTCTTTTAAAGAGAATAAAAAAATATGTTGTATGAACATAAATAAAAAAATTCAGTTAATTATTTTTAAATCCTTTTGTTATCTTTGCGTGTAAAAAAGAACTTTAATTAGAAATGTTTTGCAATGGCTTAAGGCTGTATTTTGATGGAATTGAAAACTAAATTAAATGAAATGCAAATTGTATTTATTATTATATTGTTAATACTTGACTGAATTTTTCAATTGAGCGGAGTGGCGTAGAATTGTTCGACGATTTTAAGGACAATCTTTTTAACTATTCAATTAAATTTAATGCGATGAGTAGCGTTTCGAGTAAGAGTAAGAAAAATCTTAGAGTTCAACTAAAGAAGAAAATGAAAAGTGATGAGGGGCAAGTTTTTATTCTGCTTGAGCTGTATAGTTTTTAAAATAGTTTTATATATAACTTTCTCTGATATTCTAAAAAACATTGTATTGGATGCAGAGGGAATAACCAAATTCTATAAATTGGTTAAACAGTGAAATGATTTAAAATTTTACATTAAAAGCAGTGCCTTTTTTTGAGAATCATATAAATGTTTTGGCAAGCTGTATTGCGAAAAAACTGTTGCCAATTTGAATATTCTTTTGATAAATACTTGTATTACACTCACAGAAACCCCGTCTGCGATTTTAAAGTATAACATCAAAACAATCAAAAGTGTCTTTATTTTGATACTCGTAGCTGTGTTGTTAATTGCAAGGGCGGATTGATATTGAAACTACCTAGCGCTCAGGGCTGGGAAAAATACTCACCTTATGTATTTCAAATACAAGATACAAAGTACTTCCCAGCTGTGTATTTCAGATACAGAATACAAAATATTTGAAAGTTTTGTGTTTCAAATACAAATACTTTCAAGCTGCGTCGTACAAAATACATCTAAAATACAAAATACAAATACTAAATTCTTTTATCCGGCTTTTGGGTTTGTTTGGATCTGAACCGTCGGCGGAAGTGTAAGTCTCATACTCTGCACTGCTCCCTCAGGCAACACAACGGAACCAAGAAAGGACCTAAGTGGGCTATCGGCCAGGTGGGTGCCACGTTTGCTCAGTTCGATAGACCATATTACAGCGGTGCTCCGAAGAAGGCGAAGACAGTGAAATGGCTGGCGAGGTTATGACCAAATTGGTTAAACAGCGAAATGATTTAAAATTACACATAAAAATTACTTTCTTTTTTTTAACAATTTTAATAGCTATCCTGGCCTGTGGAACTGACAACTCAAATCGAAAATCAGCTGAAAGAGGATAGATATCTAAAGCGAGGAGAACATGATTATAGGATCAATGACGAGAATGTGGATTTTCTAAAATGAAAGGATAAACCTTTAAGAACCAGCGTTGTTTTCTTATCCCATTTCTACAAAAACCGACGTATTTGTATAAAATCATTATATTACCGCCAAGTTGAATTTTAATTTTTTTTTAAGAATTTTTTTTAAGAAAAAGGACCTTGCACTATCGTGTATATTGTTTGAAATCTCCTGAAACAAGAACGATTTCTTGTATTTTATATTGAAGCTTTATTTAAAACATCACAACATTAAAATTAACAGTAAAATAATAAAAAAAAATTGAGATCAAATCCTATGACTGTATACTTTACAAAAAAGCAAAGATTATTTTGTATCTTACTCTTTGAAGCACATTTTGTCTTTTGCCAAACATAAATGAACCTTGCATTTTTGACATCTTCAACGGCTTTCGCAACGAGCACTGCGAAATCTTTACTTACCACTAGGGGTCATTGTGTATGCACTAACACTGCATTTAGACATACATGTAACTTATAGTCTATTTATACCAAAGCGAAATCTGCTCATTCGAGATTTCATGCCAAATCTAGTAGATTTTGAGCAGATTTCCCATACACAATGAAATCTACTTTATGAGTAGATTTCGACAAAATCTACTCAGTACCAAGTGATGCAACCGTGATTTTGTTCAAAAAGTACCCAAAAATACTACGCTGCAACAAAAATTACACTTTAATGTGGTGTATGCAGTCTCTGGTCAGCAAAAATATTCACATTAATGTTGATGTATTCAGTCTCTGATAAAATTGTTTTGTCAAACCTGCATGCATAAATTATTTTTGTGAAAATGAAATCTTGCTAGATGTCAAAAAAATGGTGGTGTAAACGATATAGATTTCGTTGTAGATTTTATTTCAAATCTACTAGATTTTGAGTTGGTGTAAATGTAGTATTACAGTAAATTAAGAATATATATTTATATCGAAAATGTCCAAAAAATTCTCGAATGTCTCGCAACTTACTTTTGTGTTTACACAGACAAGTGCAAGTTCATTTTCAAAATGGCGACACAGCGTAAAAATCTATTACAAATTGATTTACGTTTGTACTTAAAAAGTTTAAATATACAAAAATTAAAATGGAATTTATTTTTTAATTCCTTGTTCATATAATTTTTTTGTATTTGATGAAAAATAATTGATTTAAAATAATATTTGGATCAAGTATTGCCGTTTTGTCATTATTGAAAAAGTTCAGGAAACCATTTTTACATGAAATAAATTTGTCCAAAAAACATGTAATTTATGTTTAGTACTACCATTGAAATATGTTACTATACACCTGTGTTCTTTATTTACTTTATTTTTATATAAATATGCTAAAAATCAGCTATGAATAACATTATTTTTATTTAACTTATCTTCTTTTTATTGCCTCCTTTTTGATTTAATCTTTAATAAAACTTCCTTTATTTTTTATCTATATATCGCGTGGTTAAATTTCAAGGGCCGATGTTGAATGTAAACCACGCCTAAACGCCAAGTTTTTTTCCGAATTTTATTTGACATTTCTCTATTTCAGATTTATTCAATATGAACCATGGTGAGATACACAATCCAACAACGTGTTAAAGTTATCCAGACTTATTATGAAAATGATGATAAATTTTCGCAGAAAATCATCTTCAGTGATGAGGCACATTTTCACCTCAGTGGATTCGTCAATAAACAGAATTGCCGCATTTGGGCGAATGAGAATCCAAGAGTGACTGTCGAAAAACCAATGCACCCACAAAGAGTGACTGTTTGGTGCCGTTTATGTGCTGGCGGCATCATCAGGCCGTATTTTTTCCAAAATGAGGCCGGTCAGGCAGTTACTGTGAATGGTGTTCGCTATCGTGAGATGATAACGAACTTTTTATGGCCCGAATTGGAAGATATGGATGTAGACGATATGTGGTTTCAGCAGGACGGTGCCACTTGCCACACAGCTAACGAAACAATCGCTCTTTTGCGCAACAAATTCAAGGGCCGTGTTATCTCACGTAATGGCGATGTCAATTGGCCGCCAAGATCATGTGATTTGACACCGTTGGACTTTTTTCTTTGGGGTTATTTGAAAGAAAAGGTGTACGTCGATAAGCCAGCAACAATTCAACAGCTAAAGGATGAGATAATTCGGCACATTAACGGCATAGAACCTCCATTATGCCTCAGGGTCATCGAAAATTTGGACCATCGGATGGAGGTGTGCCGCCGTGGTCGCGGCGCCCATTTGGCAGATATTTTGTTCCATACATAATTGAGTAATACCAATATATCACAATAAAATAAAATTACAATAATTTCCTAAATAGTTTGTGTTGATTATTCAAAATCAACATCGGCCCTTGAAATTAAACCACCCTTTATTTCGAACCTTCTTCAGGATCTGGTTTTATATTATTTGTATTTTATGAAATGTAAATGTGAACAATTGATTCCGAAAAACAAAGAAGATAAACCAATAGATTAGTTTTATTTATTTTTTAATAATTAATATTAATTTGATTTAAAACCCATTTTCGGCAGCATTTACAAGTATTCGTTAATTTGCTTGCAGTAAGTATTGAAAATTCACTTACAACTGAGTTTGATTGTAAGTTGATTTGTAAGTAAGAAAAATGTTTAGGTTAGGTTAGGTTGTACAGGCCGCCAGTTTCATGAAACCAGCCCACTTGGGTCCTTTTGGTCCCGTTGTGTTGCCTGAGGGAGAAGTGCAGCCCGCGAGACTTACACTTCCCCCGACGGTTCAGATTCAAACCAACCCGAAAGCCGGATAAAGGAATCCAGTCCGTTCACTCGGCATTCCGATATATCTGCTAACCCGTGCAGCATCGGTCCGCCTAAGTACAGCGCTCTCATAGAACTGAGAGCCGGGCATCGACAGTGGAAATGCTCAACACTTTCCTCCTCGTCCTCATCCCCGCAACTTCTGCAGAAATCATTAAATGGAAGATTTAACCTCGTAGCATGCGTCCCTATGAGACAATGTCCTGTCAGAACTGCCACCAAGGTACGCAACCTTTGACGGGGAAACCCCTTTAAGACCGCAGTTCTACTACGATCATACGCAGGCCATGTCAGCCTTGCTACTCGGCAGGTGACCTCACCAGACCATCTGTCCTGCGCAGTCCCTACAAGTTGACGCTGCACTTGGTTTTTACAGCTGTTAAGCGGGACTCCAAGAAAAATGTTTATGTATTGGTAAAAAAGTTTGAATGTATTGACTTTTTCGAACTTACATGTGTAAATGCCGAGTAAGCTTCGCATTATAATTTTTTAAATATGTAACACTTTTCAGTGAAGCTAACACAAACACTAGTGTTGAAGTTTTATTACAAAAATAATTTATATAGCTCTAGAATTTGTTTTTTCTAAACACATCTCACATTCGGTTAAGATGGTTCTCAAAGGGATGAAAGATCAGTTATTGTGCGAAACCAATAACATAGATCCAGCCCAGTGGGTGCTGATGAGTAGTGTAGCGACTACGAAACAGCTAGTTGTCCCTCAGCTAAAGATTTGATTATTTTTCTTTCTTGTCTTCTTCAATCAATAATTACTGATCACAGCATATTTGTAATGTAAAAAATCCTTCTTAAGAAAAACCTTAAGAAAGGAAAAACTTGAACTAAAACCCGATGTACATATGTACAAACCAAAAAAATTTTCATTTAAAAATTATAAAGTTCAACAAAAATTTAACAAACTATTATTTTTGTTTATTAAAAAAATTGAAATTGGTTTGTAAAAGTACTCATTTCTTAAAATATTCTTCATTTATCATTTGAAAAAAAAAACTGTTATATAAAAAAATTTCTAAATTTAAAATACTTGGCTACACAGAAAAAAATAGATGTCATATCGATAAAAAAAATTGCACTATTTTTATCAAATTTCCTGTGAAAAAGATTTTTTGCCGGATTGATAATTCAAATTATAAAGTAGAAATAGCTTTTGCACTTAAAAGCAAAAATTATTGAGTTGAAAAAAATTTTTGTTAATATGTAAAATGTAAGGAAAAATGCAACCTTGTCTACTTTACAATCTAAATGTTTACAACTGATCAATTTTATGACAGTTTTATCTATTTCCATTTTTTTTTCGCTTCCTTTTCTGATTTTTTTGAAGTTACACGTTTTTGAATAAATGAATTGTAAATTAATTTCAAAACACAAAAATTAATTACTTAGTTAATTGTTTTGCAATCTCTGGGCAACACGTAAGCTTCCACGTAAGTTAAAATTGGAATTGAAGGGAAGTCACCAACAAAGGTTATGGGCCCAGAACCCATATTGCAGAAGTAAAAACAAATTTTGAGGTTAGAACGTGTACTAGGAACGTCTTAGAGGTTTTAAACTGTTTTGTCTTATGATAAAAAAAACAAGCCTGAGTAATGGCAACAAGTGTAGCATGTGTTGAAAAGTTGAGCGGTGATAACTATGCAACATGGTGCATCCAGGTGAAAAGTTTGCTAATCACCTTGGACCTTTGGAACACCATAGTTGAAAAAATTCCGGATAAAGAAACTGAAAAAAGTATATGGACTACAAATGATTCCAAAGCGCTGGCAACTATAACATTAAGTGTCAAGCCAAACGAATTAATCCATATTAAAAATTGTACATCTGCAAAAAGTGCCTGGAATATTTTAAGTGCCCTCTATAAAGCAAATACGGCATCAAGAAAAGTGAACTTGCTTAAAAAACGCGTTCGTTTCAAGTTTAGCACCGGCCAAGGATTTTCTACGCAAATCAATGAGTTTAGTTCTGTTGTTGACGAGTTGAAGGAAATTGATATTATCTTAAATGATGATTTAGTGACGGTTTTGCTATTATGCAGCCTGCCGGACGAACTAGAAAGTTTCGTAATTGCTATTGAAAGCAGAGACAGTTTGCCTAGTTACGATAAATTAATTTCCAAAATTCTTGAAGAAGAAAATCGTCAATCAAATAAAATTTTTAACCATAGTGAAACTGTGTTTGCAGCGAACTCAAGGAACGATTGTAAATGGAACAAAAAATTTAATAAAAACAGATCACGTTGTACTAAAATTAATCATAATGATAAGAAGCTTTTTGATACAAATGTTAATAACATAAAATGTTTTCGTTGCGGAAAAAGAGGTCATTACCGTTCTCAATGTAAAGGCAATGCTCATTACATGAAAGCTCAACTAATTTAACAGATAAATTTATTCTCGATAGCGGAGCAACATCACATATGTGTAGAACCAGAGATAATTTTATTAAGTTAACAGAATGTAAACGAAATGTGGTACTAGCATCTGGTGAGAACATACAAGCTGAAGGACTTGGCGATGTAAAATTGGAGACAGAATTCTGTAATCTTACCTTAAGTGATGTTTTGTATGTGCCAAATCTACATTCAAATTTTATTTCTGTAAATAAAATACTAAACGCAGGTTACTCTGTTAATTTTCAGAATAATAAAGCTTTCATGAAGAATAAACAAGAAGATGTTTTATCAGCTGTTTCAAACGATGGTTTGTTTATTGCAAAAGTGAAAATGATCCGAAATATTGAAAAAGTGAATTATCTAAATGAGGAAAATATGGCAAAAAAGTGGCATGATAGATATGGGCACATCAACATTAATGATTTGAATAAATTGTCAGCCAAGAGAATGGTGAAAGGTTTAAATTTAAAGGTTCCAAATAAAATAGATTGTGTTACATGTGCTGTTAATAAAATTTCTGCCAAACTGTATAAATCTTATTCGAATGTTCAAACACAGGATTTGTTGGAGGTGGTACGTATAGATTTATGTGGTCCGATGGGTACAAAGTCTATTGGTGGATCGTCATATTTTATGATATTGATGGATGACTATTCTCGTTTTACAACAACCTGTTTTCTTAAAAATAAATCTGATGCTTTCCAAGCATTTGCTAATTTTGCTGCGATTGCGGAGAAGCAGACAGGCCGCCAAATCAAAGTCATTAGAAGTGACAATGGAAGAGAGTTCGTTAACTCTAAATTTAAAGATTTTTGCGCTAAAAAAGGAATAGTGCATCAAACAACGGTAGCTTATTCGCCGCAACAGAATGGTATTGCAGAAAAGGCCAATAGAACCCTGGTCGAAATGGCACGGTGTTTGTTGGAGCAATCTAAATTGCCACAAAGTTTGTGGGGCGAAGCCATAAACACGGCTACATACCTCAGAAACAGATCACCCACAAAGGTTCTGGAAAATGCCACGCCTTATGAAAGATGGACAGGTAAGCTTCCATCAGTATTTCATTTTAGAATATTTGGTTGTGATGCAGTGATGTTGAACAAAGGCCCTAAGCCAAAAGGAAATAAATTTTTACCAAAAGGGTCAAAAATGAAATTTGTTGGATACCAACTGCATACAAAAGGGTATCGTTTATACAATTGTGCAACAAAACAAATTGTTATCGCTCGAGACGTAGTATTTTTCGAAAATTCTTTTGAAAACATTCCATCAGAAGTAGAAGAACAAGAAAAGTTTTATTGTTATATAAATAAAGAAAAGACAGAGGTTAAAGCTATTAATATCGATTGTAATGAAGATGACGAGAATTCTGGGCGGAACAATGAAGACGAAAATGATTATCAGACGGGTTTATCTGGTAGTGAAACTGATAGGGAAGGTGAAAGAGGCGAAATTGTTGATGATAAGAAAAGAAAGAGAGGAAGACCTAAGTTAGTAAAATCTGGTGGTAGAGGCAGACCTCGTAAAGAGTATATTACTGAAGAGGGAGCTGAAATGTTGAATTTGTTAGTAGAAAACCCAAGCACCGTTAACGAAGCATTAAATTCGGAAAATTGTGAAAAGTGGAAGGAAGCAATGGCTAAAGAGTATAACTCATTGATAAAAAATGAAACATGGGAGTTAGTGGATAGGCCAAATGATAGAAATGTGATAGGATGCAAGTGGGTTTTTGCTGTGAAGCGGTCTCCAGATGCTGTCATAGAAAAATATAAAGCCAGATTGGTTGCGCATGGTTGTTCGCAAAAATATAACAAAGATTACCATGAAACATTTGCTCCCGTAGCTAGGCACTCAACAATAAGATTGTTTTTAGCTTTAGCAGCGCGACACGAACTGCTTTTAAACCATATCGACATAGAGACAGCGTTCTTGAATGGAAATTTAAGAGATGATGTTTATATGGTACAACCTAAACTGTTTGAAGATAAGAGGCATCCAAACAAAGTGTGTAAGCTCAAAAAGGCATTGTACGGTTTAAAGCAGGCTGGCCGAGAATGGAACATCAAAGTGAATGAAATTTTACACCAAATAGGTTTCAGTCGCTGCAAAGCCGATTCATGTGTTTATTTTAAACGTAATGGTAGTCAACTGTGTTTAATCGCTATTTACGTTGACGACATGCTATTGGCATGCTCTGATGAACAAGAAATGCATGAAATAGTTAGAGCGCTGAATAAACAAATAAAAGCAGTAGATCGAGGTGCAGTATCTTTCTATTTAGGCATGGAGGTAAATAGAGATGGTCCTCGAGGAGATATAACCATCCATCAAAAGCGATACACAGAAGAATTGCTGGAACGATGGGGCATGTCAAATTGCAAACCTGCTGCCACTCCATGGCCAAGCGGTATTGTACTGGAAAAATGCAAAAACCAGTGCGAAAACTTAGATTCGAAAGCTTATCAAAGCCTGATTGGAGCATTGATGTACTTGGCAGTAATATCTAGGCCAGACTTAATGCATGTGGTATCTAAATTATCACAATTTAATACGCATCCCCATAAAGAGCATTTTACGACAGCAAAACATATTCTCAGATACCTGAAGAAAAACCGGATAGGTAAAATAACCTTTTCTAAAAATGTAGATAGTTTTGATTGTTTCACAGATGCTGATTGGGCCTGCGACGCCAACGACAGGAAGTCCTATTCTGGTTTTGTTGCATTCATGGCAGGTGGTGCCATTTCATGGGAGTCGCGAAAACAATCGGTGGTGGCGTTAAGTACGATGGAGGCAGAGTACATCGCATTATGCCAAGCTACAAAAGAAACAGTTTTTCTTCGTTGTTTGCTTCGTGAGATGGGCTTTGATGATTATGTTGAGTCTCCCACATCAATTTTTTGCGATAATCAGAGTGCAGCTTTTATGGTCAAAAATCACATAGTCCAGAAGAGAAGTAAGCACATAGACATTCGTTATCATTATATACGCGAAAAATACGAAAATAAGGAGATCGATATAAAATATGTTACAAGTAACGAAAACGCAGCAGATATATTAACAAAAGCTGTAAGTAAACAGAAGCATATTTATTGTTGTAATTTATTAAAACTTAAAATGTAAAATTATTTATTTGCGTTGAAATTCAAACATATGTATGTAATTATATAATTTTTTTTAAACATTTGGATTGAGAGGGAGATTGTAAGGAAAAATGCAACCTTGTCTACTTTACAATCTAAATGTTTACAACTGATCAATTTTATGACAGTTTTATCTATTTCCACTTTTTTTTCACTTCCTTTTCTGATTTTTTTGAAGTTACACGTTTTTGAATAAATGAATTGTAAATTAATTTCAAAACACAAAAATTAATTACTTAGTTAATTGTTTTGCAATCTCTGGGCAACACGTAAGCTTCCACGTAAGTTAAAATTGGAATTGAAGGGAAGTCACCAACATAAAATATACTTAACAAAAAAAATTGTTAAAGAAACAACAACTCTTCACTGGTATATGACAACCTTTTAAATTTATTTATTGAATAACAGTCAATAATTCGGAAAACTTTTTATTAATAGCATTTGATTAAGAGATATTTCCAAAAATTCATTATTAATAATAATAATAATAAAGTCAATGCAAATTTTATTAAATTGATTGTTTTTTATTAATAACATAACTTGATTGAAAAAAAATCTCATCTATTTTTTTCTGTGTAGTAATACAATGCCATGTAAAAATCTTACTAATAACATGTTCACACGAAGGCTTATATTCGAGGTTCGCTCTCTCATCCGTGGTTCGCGGCCCAATCTTAATTGAACCAACATGATTCGCCATACAAAATTGTATGAGCGAACCAACTTGGTTCATTTTGAATCTTGTTGCGAACCATGCAAAAACTACTTTCATCTCGAAATTTGATAATAAATTATCGCAAGTTTATCTGAACTAGTTCTCAAAAAAATGTAAACAAAGAAATAAACAGATAATCAATGTGTGTAAAATCAAAAGAAACCCATTGAACATATAAAAATTGGATATTTACATTAAGATTTGAAAAAAAAAAATTAAAAAAGAAGTAGTGAAACGCGTGCAAAAAATATGTAAATAGAGTAAATGTACCTAAGCTCGGCATGTACCAGTAGTTGGCATTTTTTAATTTAAGCTCAAATAACTAAGAATAACGGTAATTATATATTAATATAATTACTCTCTATATGCAAAAAAAAAAAAAAAAAAATCCAGCTTAGGTGAGTATTTAAGAGCTTTATACCTTTGTTCGTGAAGACGTCTTCAATACAAGCCGTAGTGCTTATTTTCTTGGGAAAAATTAGTAGCAAAGCCAATTTTGTAAGACAAGAAGCTATATACATTTTAAAAAAATTTAATCGAAAATGTTTTTAAATGATAGAAAACTGTTCAATTGATGTTATAAATGTGAAAAATCAAAAAGAAATATAAATTTTCTCCGATTTTTAATGATGCCGACATTAGGAACATAAAAATTTCAACATTTCCAGTAGTCGTCGGCATAGGGGTGCCAACAACTGCAAAATATATATTTTTCTTCAATTTACTTCAAATTTGAGAGCATTGTTTAATATGTACATGCTACTGAGAATATAAAAAAGAAGTTTTAAGCCTGTTTACCCAGTAGTCGGCACTGTTTAAAATGAGTGCTTTACACCTGTCGAGAAGTAGGACAAACACTGTTCTAAAGTCGGCAGTGGTTTCCATTACTAGTTTTTTTTTCTTAATTTTAATGAATAAAAATGGCAAATTTTTAGAAACAATGCCTTTTTTGAACTCAAAACTACAATATAATTGTATACAGAATTGTTGAACAATGAGGGGCTATTATATTGTTTGTAGAGGGTCACATATGACATTGGCCAATAATCAGATTATATTTTATGCACTGACTCCAAACCTTATTCGTTAATACAACTGGCTAATGTAAGCATTTTAAAAGCAGACTGAAAAAAGCGTCAGAAAATGGCAGAACTCGACCTTTTGCCCACTACTTCATATGGTTCTCTCTGATAATAACATGGAGACAACGATTAAGAATGGCTTCCGAAAGTGTGGCCTTTTTGGATTTCGTGGATTGGTCGAAATCACATAGGATGAATGGTAAGAAGCGATACTGGGAATTGTTAACGGGTTATTTACAATAAGTTTTCACAAAGTGGTTGAAATTCTCATTGCGATAACGCCAAAATGAATACATCGTAAAATAAGCTAGTTGCTGAAGATATAAACGCATTAATTTTTATTTTTTTATATACTAGTATAATAATCAATCGTTTGTACCTAAATTGCATTATTAGAAATGTAAAAAGTTTATTTAATATAAATAAAAGTTTGAATTCCTTCATTGTCTGCTATTTTCTTCACTGAAAAATGATATGCCGACAATAGGTGCACAACATGCCGAAAACTGGAAAATTGGTGCCGACTACTGGTATATGAGTTCTTTTTTTTTAAATTCGTAACATTTTGAAATGTTTACAAGCTATTAAAATATAACTTATTTATTCATACATATATAACTTATTTATTATTCAATATGAGATGAATATAGATAGAAAATAATTAAATGCTCGGTGGCTTAGTGGTTAAAGCAGTAGATCATGATACGTCATGACCCGAGTTCAAATCCCAGTGGGTGCTGATGAGTAGTGTAGCGACTACGAAAAACAGCTAGTTGTCCCCCAGCTAAAGATTTGATTATTATTTTTCTTGTCTTCTTCAATCAATAATTATTGATCACAGCATATTTGTATTGTGAAAAATCCTTCTTAAGAAAAAAACTTAAGAAAGGAAAAACTTGAACATATGTACAAACCTAACAATTTTTAATTTAAAAAAGTTCAACAAAAATTTAACAAATTAATAACTTATTTATTTTTCAATAGTTATATCACATATGCCACAACGTTATTTAAAAAAAAAATTAAACGTCTTAAACTGCCGACTACAGGTACACTTACCCTATCAGTGTAGGACCAAAACGTTCATCTGAACACCTAGTTTCGCAATAGTGGTTGAGAGAGCGAACCAAGTGTTTCATACTACCGTCTGAACATGGTATAAGCGAAGCAGATCCTCCCTCAATACTTAACACGCCAGTGCTACTTAAAGCAAAAACTTATTCAATTTTTCACAGTCTAAATTGATATAAAAATAAATGTTTTATATGAAATAATTAAATCCTTATAAAGAAGAAAATCCACCTCCCACATTTTAGAGATGACATTATTGCCATCTTTTTATTTAGTGGCCATTCACAGTAAATCCCTGCTAAATACCACGTACATTTTGTCGAAGCCATTATCGTCATTCATTCATTATTTTGGTATTTTTCTGCTCAATTTGCGCCAGTGACAAAAATATCTATTGGACAGAGAAAAAATAAATTATAAAAGGAATAAGAAGAGAAAATCCAAAGAGCGCATAAAAAACGACATAAAGATATTAAGAAGAAAATAATTATTATTATTTTTCATTTTTCATCCAGTTGATTTAAACAATGGAGCAAATGTAAAGAAAATTTAATAAAGTAGTGATTTGTTTTCTTAGAAAATACTTTTTCGCAATTACTTTAATAAAAAGGAAAATTATAAATACAGATGCCGGTAAAAAGTTTCTTAAAGAAAAAAAAGAACGAATTTTTTTTCTACTTATGAAATAACTTTAGTTTTCTTTTCAACGTTATTAGTTAATTAAGTTTTCTTATCATTATTCCCATTATAGAGGGTGATGCATTTTGTGTTGCTTTCCCGCCAGATTATGCGCGATTAGTTAATATCAACTAATTAATAACAATTCAGCGGTGCAACAGTTGTGAAATTGATTTACATCAGCACTTGCCATGATGGCCTAATGATATACAAACTCCACGCGGTGAATTATTCACGCGCCTCCACCTCCGCGAGGCGCGTTTGTACACCCTGCTTAAGAGTTCAGGTCTTCTAATCCCTCCTGTATGCAATTTCCCAACAGGCAATGGAAAATAAGGTTCAGTGAGTTGGTAGACCGAAGCCCTATAAGATCATCAGCCCTTAAACCAACTCACCCGTTTAACAATCACCACTGGATTCTTACAGTACAGGTAAGTGTTAGCAAGACAATAGCACCAAAATTATCATTGAAACTAATTCCCCTTCCTGCGATTTTACGTTTAAATCACAGCCAGAACGTCAATGATAATAAAGCAGATACAAAACGACCAATATTTTAATGGCACTATGTTTACAAAAACCCAAGCTTATTATACGACATCTACGATCTATTTATTTCGGCTAGCGCTTACTATTATAGCCATATATTCCAAAATCGGTGGAAACAGAGTTTCACACCTAATAAAAGTAATTGTACCATTGATGTTTGTTGGCATACGATCTTCCCTAATTTATACAATAGTAGCCTCATAATAGCCCAATTTCGCATCACAGTGCAGTTGCACTTTCATGTTTCCAGTGAGAGAACCGTTTTTTACATGCATCCACGGCGATCCAGAGGATATAAATGCACGGCTTTCGAGCGTGCATTTATATCCTCTGTTTGTGTGCTTCTAGCGATAACTGGTACAGTTTGTCTAAACTCACCAGCTAGAAGCAACACCATCCCTCAAAAAATTTAAAATTTTCCCCACACGCAGAGAAAAGGCAGTTTGAAATATGGTTACAGCAACATTAGAATATTCCCCATAACATTAAGCATTATTGTTAAAAACAGCCTATTATCGATTTAATTATAGTTTGCTTCCCCATAAATATGTTTTCGTTTGCTTATATTCATACATAGTTTTCATTTAGTTTGTTGTTTAATTTTTGTGTTTTTTCAATTTTAATAATAGTAAAAATATAAAAAAACAAATTTATAAATATTTACTTTTTGGTGGAAATAGCAGCATGATCCAAATAAAACTTTAAAGCAAAAAGTTTTGTATAAGATTTTATATGGGCAAATGCATATAGTTTAATGTATTTAAATTCCATATTTTTTTATAGATATGTACATAAATGGCCCAAAGTAAAGATACATCAATGTTGCCAAAACGACAGGATCTCGCAAAATTTTACTGATTTTAATCTAGTTTGTATGAAAACATTGATTGAAAAGTAAATTTTTTAAACGAGTTAGAAAACTGTGGTTTGTATTTATGTGTAATTTTTATATAAATAATCATATAACATTGTGTCCTTTAACACTAGTACCGTTGAGAGTGACATTAGAATTTTCAACTTTCCAATAATATGGGTAGGAGTGATAATATTATATGGTTGGACATGACAGTTGAATTTTAATTTTTACAATAACGTTGTTAGTCATTAATAAAACGTATACCATGTATATGGTTAAATAATAAAATGTCGGTTCTTGGCTGTACTTAGTTGTGGAAAAAAATTTCAGATTAAAACCATATTATGTGGTTGTGCTCAACCATATTATTTAACAATAGTATTTTGCCCTTAAAATATTGTTATGTCAACCATATTTTTTTCTTTACGTGTAGTAGATGCTAAAACCAGCTGAAGTCGAAACTATATACAATTGTGAAACCTGATTATATATGGCGATTTATTCTTAATTATTTAAAAACTAAAAAATATATTATAATCCTTTATAGTTTTATATTATATTATATTATTATACCTATGTATATTTTGTGACATAATTAATTGTAAATAAACAAAATAGTATGGTTTATCCAGGAATGTCGTTTATTTAATAATTATGGTGAAGAATAACAAAAATATGATTCTATGTTAATAAAGCCATTAGTATGGTTGTTTAATGAAATTAATATGGCTATATGATTTAATGATTGGCATAATAATATGGCTGGGTACGACATTATTATGGTAACTTTCACTAAGACTGCGGTTGTTCACAATTATAACAATGTTAAACCAGAATATATTATAGTAAAGCGTGTCAATGGCGTTTCAAATATAACAATATAAAATTATCAGTACCAACCATATAATTTAACAATAGATTGTTGCCCTTAGAATATTGTCAAGTCAACCATGTATTTTTTCCTACGTGTACTGCCAAAAATTTCAAAACATTGCGAAATATGGTTAATAGCGAAGTTGGCTCCAATATTGAATCAACAATTAGGCTTTCGGGCTAAACATAGAACCATAGAACAAACACGCAGACAAAGTGTGGCAAGATGGTTTGATGCACAAAAGAAAGTTAAATTTGCCTGGAAATAATTACAATCAGAGTAGGCGATTTTATAAGCCGCTCACAGCCAATTGGAGCAGGAGTTCCCTAAGGTAGCATTCTAGAACCTACTTTATATTATTATTTCAGACATGCCAACGAGATCCGGAATCCACACTTTAACTTTGCAGATGACACAGCATGCGTACATGAAAACCATCAATTAGCTTCTCGGAATTTGTAGGAGTGTATTTCAACATTAGAGAAATGGTTAAATCTTTGGAAAACCCTAGTTAAACAAATCGAAAGTGTACTCACGTTACATTTACACTGCATAAACAAACATGTTCGGCTATCCAAATTAACAATATACCTATTCCGCAGCATATTGAAATCAAATACCTTGGTATTTACCATGACCATAGGCAAACGTGGAAGCCTCATATTGATGTAAAAGCTACTCAGTTTCAGAATTGCCACCCAAAAATTTTCAATCCGACCACATTTGGATTTAAAGCTAATGCCCTTCCGAACAGGCCAATTTTTAAATATTGAAAAACATATATGTATTTCTTATATAAAGTATAATTTTTATCGACAAAGTTTTTATATTATAGAACGAATAACAAAAATAGCAATAATGTTACGAAAACAAAGGATGTCACAGCATAGAAAAACTCATTTAATACCGCTTAATACTCGTACATACGTGCGTAAAATAGCATTACTATTGACCATTTCCAATATGTAACATTAGTTTCATACTCCCAACATGAATGTATATGTCAGGAAAACAAATAGTAAAAATTAATCGCCAATCGTTGCTTCAAATGTTTGCAATACATTTTTTTTTTTAATTTGTTATTTTATTTTTCAGTCTGCCTGGCTCACGATGTCGTTTCGTAAACACTCGTCATAATTCTTAAGGTCAAAAAATATAATCAGATGTCGTTTATAAGCTTTATTTTTCCCGATATTGTATCATTTGAACTGTCTACCTCTAATATATCCACTAGTTGAATAATAGTTGACTATACTCGTAAGTCACTTAACATAAAATATTAGGAACGTTAACGAAGCAACATCAGAGTATTTCGTTTTCCTTCGGAAGACGTCTTCAGGAAATTTTATTTGTGTATTATAAGTTCAATAAAATATTTGAATACACAAACAAATTTTCCTGAAGAAGTCTTCCGAAGAAGTACGACTTCAGGAAAAATAAATTAAATTGAAAATAAAATTGAAAAATAAATTTAAAATTTTTTAAATAAAACCAAAAGGGATCTTGAGCTGAAAAAAAATTATTTTAAATATTAAATAAAATAAAGGTCAAATCAACTAGGATCAAGGTTGCCTCAAATGGATTTTTTTCTTTTATATACATACATATGTACATACAGGGTGGCGCAAAAATAACCTTCCGATGTTTTTTGGCTGTAATTTAAAAAAAAATTAAAAACTTTGATTCTTCTTGTGGATTATTTTTATTTGGTCTTTTAATTTTTTTACATCAAGTCGAGAATATGAAGTCATGTAAATGGCCGCCGCCACAGTTGATTGTCATTTAAGCCCTTTTTATAGCATTTTCCATCACATTGGCCAAAACTTCCTGCGATAGGTCCTCACATTCTTGACGGATATTGTCTTTAAGAGCTGCAAGAGTCTGAGGCTTGTTGACATAAACCCGCGACTTCAAAAAGCCCCACAAAAAGAAGTCTGCAGCGGTCAAATCAGGCGATCTTGCTGGCCAGTGCAAATCGCCAAAACGGGAGATTAGGCACCTGGGAAATGCATCCTTCAGCATATCGGTTGTGGCACGTGCAGTGTGTGCCGTAGCACTGTTTTGTTGGAACCGCATGTTTTCCAATCGCAATTCATCAAGATGTTGCAAAAAGAACTCGTTGATCATTGCTCTATAGCACTCACCATTCACAGTAACCGTTTGGCCCGCGACGTCATTGAAGAAAAAAGGACCAATGACTCCTCCAGCGAAAACAACACACCATACAGTAACTTTGAGCGGGTGTAATGGCTCTTTGTGGGTTATACGCGGATTTTCGCTGCCCCAGAAGCGTAAATTTGGTTATTTACGTACCCGCTAAGATGGAAATGTTCCTCATCACTCATGATTATTTTTGATGAAAAATCATCTTCTTCAAATAAATAGTCACCAATATTCCGCGTTCTGGAGCAGTGTATCGTAACACTGTTTATTAACATGTATTTCGCATGTGTTTACTACACAAATGTCAACACAGAACTGACATTAGGGGCCAATCGCAAAATTTATAGCATTTTCTGATAGGAGGATAACTTTTGTGCCACCTTATATATACATAAGTAATTATTTGGTTAATTACTCACAACTCTCTCTTTTTACTGACCTCTTAGTGCGTGCACCATTATTTCTCCAAAGTTCTTTGCAAAGCATTATACGGTTAATTGTATTTATTTCAAGTTTATTCCTCATCTTTGTTTTAATTAAAAAAGTGTTGAAAACTTACGCTCAGCTGCTCCAGAACTATGTGGGAGCGAAAATAAATGAAATACAAAGTTAGCCAAATTTCCAAAGCTTTTCTGGTTTAGTCCATTTTCAATAGAATTAATTTGGTCCCAAAAAAAAAAAAATACTTTAGTCTGCGGAAGGAGTCATTTCTGTTAAGCGCAACATATTCCACAGAGTAATAATGATATCAGGGTCACAATCAGCAAGGTTGGAAAATATTAAAATTAGTGTAGTTAAATTTTCTGAAAAAGGCCATAACAAGGTTTAGCCGACCAGGCGACCACACGAATAATGTCCGACCAAATTTAGTCGGAAAAGACCAATAATGGCAACATTGCTCAGTTTCTACCTTGAAGCTGGATTGCAAACTTTTATTATACAACGTAATCCTAAAGCCTATATGCTGCTACGCAATCCAATTATGGGGCACAGCCCCAAATTCAAAGACGAGAAAACAAAATTCTTCGAACGATTACTACAGCTCCATGGTACGTGAATTCAATCACGAATTCATGAGTATCTGTGTGTCCCACTGGTAAGAGACGAGTTTTCAAAGTACGGGGCAAGGTATATCAGTAAGCTAAAGCTTCACCCAAATCCTTTTGCACGCAACATACTTAATTTTGGCGGCCACACTCGGCTGAGAAACATAGATACCCTTGCCATCATCAGAATATTAAATAGGTGATTTTACCGATATTGTTAAATAATTTTTTATGTTTAGTATTAAGATTAGAATTTGAAAAAATATTCTTAGTTCATTTTGATGATCCAATAAATAAATGAAAGCAAAAAAAAAAAAAAAAAAAAATAAAATAAAAGAAAAAAATGATTTGGACGACAAGCAGCCCATTGTGAGAGATTTGTTGGAATTATAGATAGTGATAGATTTTCTTTTCGCTTGTGTATTCTATTTAAATTGTTTTCATTTCGAACACATTTCGTGCATATAGCATAGATAGCTCAAATTGAAAGGCTGGAATGACTTCACTGACAAGCACGTAAGATATAAGGTTCACTTCATGCTTGCCCTACATCAAGCAACGGGTTAGCCTCTCCTTGGTTTTGGAGAAATTTTTGCCAATAGTTTACAATTCAATAATTACACAATGTTATTTGCCAGTTAACGACTTAAATTCAACTTTAAGGAAAGAAAAATTTTTTATTTAACAATAATTCTTTGATTAGGAGTCATGACCAAGATAATTATTGTTATAATAAAAAACTTTTCTTTGCTTAAAGTAGGATCGAATTCATTACTTGACCAACCACATCATACAAGAAACAAAGTTCTATTACTTATCACTAATATTTACACTCATACAATTACTTGCGGATCTATTCATTGGAACTTTGTCTTACAGCCTGTTCATGGATCGCGTTTTAAATAAAGCGAAAACCAGCGACACGTTTGTGACTACGTAAGAAATTGCGTCTGTGTAACGCGCTTCTCATTGTTCGCGTTCTGTTACGTTATACACGTATTAGTATACGTATCTTCAATCCCCAGTATTGCCACTATACAAGTTATATGTATCTTGTTTACTTTTTTCGTGTAAAATATATTTTTGCATCGTGAATAACGGTAACCCTATTTCAATTGAAAAAAAGAAACCGGTTATAAATATTTATGTAAACAAAATATCTTTATGCTGGAAAAAAAAAAAATTATAGAATATTTGCTGGTCATACAAATTCTGTTGAGGATCAGACAAATGCCTTTATGGATTGATCCTAATTTATTCTCTTATTTTTTAAATTATTTCCTTTCTTTAAATAATTAGCGAAAAAGGAAATTGTTTGCATATACATATATGTATATGTATGTACGTGTTAACATGGATATGAACGTTTATTTATGTATATATGTGTGAACATATAATTTTAAAATCGACGCCAAAATTCTTAAATTTATAACAGTACCTATCGCATTATTATTACAATTATTTTGATTGATAATTTATTATTTTGCTTAATTGCCGTAGGATATCACCCTTAAGAGAATTTATGTCATACAAAATAGAATATAATAACTTTGTAAAATATTTGAACAGCCTGAATCTTTATTCTATAGTAGTTTTAGAGGACCTGAAAGTCCTGTAAAACACGACAATTGGTCCAACTGAATCCACTAACTGAAGAATTTATGTCCTGTAATATTCTAACCAAGTGATTAATTTTGTTGCGCTATATACTAGCACGTCATAAATAATTAAACTGTAGCCCATAACCAAACTTTCTCTTTGCAATAAATCCAACTTTAATGGAGGAAAATTCATGTTATAAAATGGCATAAACATTCTGTTTTTCTAATCAATTACACACTCACTCACTTTATTTACAGAAAAATAAACCGCTCAATTTATTGGTACTCAGAGTACTCTTTCATTTTCTATTCTAAGAGATAAATTTCTGCAAAACTCCATTGTTCCCTTTTGCAATGTTTTTTCCCCTATCAAACAATGAGTCAATTGTATTCGCTCACACTTCTCATGTTATACTCAAAGCGATGTTTTCAGCTCAAAGGGAATGAGTGTGCCATTGATATGGATGTCTGCACATGCTGTCGTTCGTGTTCTCCTTTTGCCAATGCCGAATATTTTACTACTGTCCGTTAGATGACTTTAAGTTTTGACAAAATGTTGGTTAAAGTCCTGACTGTTACGTGCGATAATACTTGGGAACAGTTGAGTTGAAGGATATTCTATGTTTGCATGCTTATATAACAGCAAACGTTACAGGGGATGAAAATGGTGTACATATAAATTGGCGTGCTTATAATATTTTTGTATAACAGTTTTAGAGAAAATCTTCACTTTTGTTATAAAAAATGAATTGAATTGAAACCTATTTGAAATTTTTAGCTAAATTACAAACCAATAAATTGAAATTTCAACATCTTCCACTAGAGTTGAAAAAACATAAAATGACATTTTTTCGAGAAATATGTAGACATGTATATGGTAACAGTCAATTACAACGAGAAATTATTTCAAATTAATTATCTTTCCTATGTACTTTTGATTTAATCGTATAAAATTTAGTGCAAGTTTAGATCTTATTAAATTTTGGTTGGTCAGTTAGTTAATTTATTTATTATTTATTTTATTTATAACTATACAGTTGCAAATAAATTTGCAAAGTATAGGATGCACAGCATGGGCGGAGTAACGTAGACCTTATGCCCACGATGGTATTAACAGTATTTCTTTTGCGGCGCTGTGACTAGCTGTACCGACCTATGCCTTCGCATAGGAAGTTGCCGCGTGGTTAACAACGAAATACCTCACAAAAACTGTAAACTAATACAGTTAGTTGAGGTAGACAGTTAACCAATGAGAGTGAGACGCAAAACTCTCGAAGGCCAAACAACAACAACAAGCCTGACCGCACTTAAGGAATAATTACGATGACGCGAGAGCTGTTCCCCAGCCCAGAGCTGCTTTACGACTGATGTCAGTTAGTTAAGGACATCATTTTTCTTGTTAACATTCGCTTAAAGATTTGAAATTACTGATAAGTAAGAATTCTTTTATGATAAAACAAAAGTTTAATGAAATTACTCAGCGATAAAAATTCTGGGAATGTCTGGCCAGAAGCCACTTACTCCAGATTTTCGTAAACAAATTGTTTGGAAGTATTTTCATAAAAATAAATCTATCCGTGCTCTTGCTGGCTTGTACGAAAATGATGGTTCATAATGCAATTCAACATTATAGACAAAACGGAATCATAGAAAGTAAAAAAAGAAAGCCTAAATCAAAGAAGACTACTTTACGTGAAGATCGCTTCATTTGTAAAGTAAGCAAAGCTAAGTCGCTTATGAGTTCCAATCAAATAAATGATGAGGTAACTGGACAACCAACTCAAAAAATAACAAATAGGACTGTTAGACGTCTTCTTCGTGAAAATGGACTACAAGGGTGTATTGCCAGAAAAAACGAAATGTATTATAGAAAAACTTGAAACGTCAATTAACTGCCACTTTCTCTATTTCGAATAAATATTTTCATTCGCATAAATAAATTTAAAACAATAACAAATTTTAAAAATTTGTTTTTGTTTCAAATGTTTTTATGCGAACGAAAATATTTATTCGAAATAGTGGAAGTAGCAGTTAAATTCGTGAAAGCGCATCTGAAGAAACCGATAGAATTTTGGAGAAAAAAAATAATTTGGACTGATGAATCGAAGTTTAATGTGTTTGGTTCTAATGGCCAAAAGTATGTCCGACGTCCACCACACCAGAAACATAGCCCACGCTATGCTTTGAAGGCTCTAAAGCATGGTGAAGAGAATATTATGGTTTGGGCGGCATTTTCTTGGTACGGTGTAGGTCCTATTTGTCGCCTGACTGAACGTATGTACCAAAACCTGTACACAAAATATTTTGTCTAATACAATGAAGCCTTTTGCAGACGAAAATATGCCAAAAAGCTTTCTTTTTATGCAGTATAACGATGCGAAATGTGCGGCTAGGAGTGTAAGTTAGTGGTTTCCTTTTGAAAATATCAAAGTATTGGATTGGTTCGCCCAAAGTCTCGATCAAACACATAAGGCTTGCGCCCTTCTGACATAAAGTGATAAAACCGCTAAATAAGTGTGACAGCACCTAATGTGAAATTACTAATAGTCGCCAAAACTGAAAACCATCCCGTAACAAAGGTTGAATTTGGCAGAATGTAGATCAGCAATCAGTAGAGCCCTCGGGGGATCTCTCAGTGCTGATCACGGTTGAGGTGCCTATCTTGGCTGACACGTTCTGGTCGTGGGTTAAATCTAAAACCACAGGAAGGGGAATTAGTTTCTCTGATAACTAAGGTGCGTGCTGGTTTTCAGGAGCTAACAACATTTGCAACAGATACCTGTGTAAGGAACCAGGAGTGGTGGTTAGACGTGTGAGTTGGTTACAGGGCTGATGTTCTTTATGGACTTCGGCCTACCAACTCATTGAGCTTTGTCTTCCATTGACTGTTGGTAAATTGCATGCAGGGGGGATTACAAGGTTCGTATATCGCTACAAACTTATATCACAAGGTTGCGTCCTGTGGGAGCCTAGTAAGCCACACGGAGGCGCTGGGGAATGGTGAATAATTCACCCCGTGGAGTTGGTACATCATTGGATTAGGCTATAAAAGCACTCACAACCTATTTTACTAGTTCCAGCACAATGCACTCCCCATGTAGGTGTCATCCCCTGAGTACTGACTGGTCCAAGATAAAAAATATTTTCATCTGCTTTAAATAAATAATAGGAGCTTAGAAAAGGAATATTTTTGAGAAAAAGACAAAAAAAAGCAAGGAATGAATAAATTATAAATCGTTAGTCTCACGTAGAAAGGCCCTAACTCGAATTTTCCCTGAATTAAGCTCTTTTAGGAATTCTACATACTATGTTTCACACAAGTACACAGTGTCACAAAGAATTAATTATATAATATCATACATATCGCTCTTACAAGCAATTGAGGAAAAAAAGTTACTTTTAGATGTACCCATTTATATTTCCATTACGATTTTTCCTTCTTCTGTAAAATTGTAATTATATTTGTTAGGGCCTTTCTACATGAGACCAACGAAATGCTCTGCTACGATCGCTCTAAATAGCCATAATTTTCTTTAAATATGAATTTGATTGGAACGAAATTGATAGATGCTTGTAATAACTGAAAAATTTTCGTAGTTTCGTTCATAAGTTTAATTTGCTTTTAAGTTTTTGAAAGAAAATTAGTTTCCTGAACTATATCGAATTCTGATAAAGTACCAGAAATAAAATACCAGCAGACAAACTATTTAATAATTACTAATAGTTTAACTATTTACTATGTAACTATGTGTAAATGAAATAGTTGCAATGCTATAAATTGATAGTTCGATGTATGAAAAAAGGATTGATAACCAAGCAACCAGTCTACAGCACAAAGCTACTAGTATATTTTAAACCATATGATATCTATTTTGCTGGCAGAATACATATTTACAGTAGACGCTGGTTCATTAGAACCACTTTGAACCTTAAAAAGAAATATTTCTTCTTTCATTTATTTCATCCCAAAAATTCTTATATTGGAACGCAATAGTTTTGGACTGCAAAAATAAAACATCAAATACTGGCTAGTGTTAAAAAAAAAACTTCAAACTGCAAGTATGTAGTGTCAAGTTCTGCCTCAAAAGTTTAAAAGACAGACACCATGTGCCAATTCAATGCAACATGGTTTGTAAAACAGATTGCTAATGTCACTGTTAAACAACATACAAATACAGGCATGCAAAAAAGCTTTAAAACCGCGACACATACGAGTAATGAGAGATCAACCATCCGAAACTGCGGTGCGGAGAATTGCAATATAAATGAGCACTTAATATGGGCATGGGAAATATATCATTTTACCCACATTATGATATGATTTTAGGGGCTTTTAAACGTGTGATATGTATCGCTAAAATTTGGTTTGCAAGGTGGCCAGCGCTAATTATTGAAAACGTATACTATATAAAAATGACTCGTAAGAAAAAAAAAAAATATTATTGTATGTACATATATCCGAGTTTCTTAATGGAAAGCTTTAATTGAAATACCACAAAGGAAGAAGGGTTGATAAAACTGTAAATGTGCCATCGGCCAAATGTTTGCTATGACTCCAAAGGCATGCCTCTATCCGATGGGAAATATTTTCAAAACTGGTTGAAATATAAAAAATATTTGAGTACTAATTGTGCTGAAAATATTGCCTTGAGAACGCCTGGGGATATTGATGTATCAATTAACGAATTTTCTGAAAGCCTTAAACTAGACGTACAACACACTACCAGTACAAGATTTAGAAATGTGAGCAATTGAACGAAGTCGTCTGAAATTAAACAACTTCTGACGAAAAAGAGAAGAGTTAGAAGAGAGTGGCAACTTCACAGGTTTCCCCGGCTTAAAAACAGGCTACGGGAGTGCATAACTCAATTAAGAAATCTGTTCGAAATCCAAAGAATGGCTTCCCTTAAAAATTGGTCATATAGACCAATAAGTTTACTACCAAAAATTTCAAAAGAGTTCGAAAAATTGTTAATGGCGTAGTTGACTCCAATATTGAATGAAGTAAGATCACCAATTCGGCTTTCGGGCTAAACACAGCACAATAGAACAAACACATAGACTAGTTAATGTCATAAGAAAGCCTTTGGGGATCAAAAGTGTTGTTCAGCTCTATTCACTGATGTTTCCCAAGCTTTTGATAAACTGTGGCACGCCGTTTTAATGTATAAAAAATAAAGTTGAACTTGCCTACAAACACTTACAAGCTTCTGGAAAGTTACTTAAGTGGCCGTAAATTTGTTATTAGAGAAGGCGATTTTTTAAGCCCAATTCAGCCAATCGAGTTCCCCAAGGTAGCATTCTGGGACCTACTTTATATTTGATTTACGCCTCTGACGTGCCAACGATACCCGGAATCCACACTTCAACTTTTGCAGACGATACAGCATTCTGCAGCGTACATGAAAACCATCAAGTAGCTTCGCGGAATTTGCAGGAGTATATTTCAATATTAGAGAAATGGTTAAAACTTTGGAAAATGAAAGTTAATGAACAAATATGTACCCACGTTAAATTCACGCTGCGTAAACAAACATGTTCAGCTATCCAAATTAACAATTCACCTATTCCGCAGCAAAATGAAGTCAAGTACCTTGGTATTCATCTCGACCGTAGGTTAACGTGGAAGTCTCACATTAAAGCAAAGGTCACTCAGTTAAAACTAAAAGCAGCGCAGCTAAATTGGCTTATGGGCAGAAATTCGACGTTGAAGCTGGATTGCAAACTTTTATTATAACGAGTGATCTTTTTGCTATTATCTTTTTGGCAACACTAGTTTTGACAGCTCACGCACGTTTTGTATCTTGTGTCACTGTCAAACATCTTCAGTTTGGTCTATAATTTAATCATGAATCGTCTTACAAACGAACAATGCTTGCAAATTATTGAATTTTATTACCAAAATGCGTGCTCTTTTAAGAAAGTTCATCGCGCGCTTCTTCCATTTTATGGTCAGTTTAATCGACCTACTGAGGCTTCTTTTAACGGGCTATTGTAAAAAAATTTCGCACCAAATTTACATTGTTGGACATTAAACAACCAACACGCTTACGTAGAGTGCGAACAGAAGAAAAAATCGCAGCCGTATCGGCCAGTGTTGGTGATGACCGTGAATTATCGATTCGGCGCCGTTCGCAGCAATTGGGCCTCTGTTACTCCACTACGTGGAAAATTTTGCGGAAGGATTTGGGTGTGAGGCCTTATAAGATACAACTGGTGCAAGAATTGAAGCCAAACGACCTACCACAACGCCAAATTTTTGGTGAATGGGCTCTTGAAAAGTTAGATGAAGATCCACTTTTTTATCGAAGAATTGTGTTCAGCGACGAGGCTCATTTCTGGTTGAATGGATACGTGAACAAGCAAAACTGCCGTATTTGATGTGAAGAGCAGCCAGAAGCATTGCAAGAGCTACCAATGCATCCAAAAAAAAAAAAACAACCGTTTGGTGCGGATTATGGGCTGGCGGCATCATTGGGCCGTATTTCTTCAAAGATGATGCGAATCACAACGTTACTGTGAATGGTGAGCGCTACCGTGCGATGATAACAAACTTTTTTTTGCCCAAAATGGAAGAGCTTGACTTGCATGATATGTGGTTTCAACAAGACGGTGCCACATGCCACACAGCACGCGAAACAATGGACCAATTGAGAGGCGAGTTCGGTGAACAGTTTATTTCACGCTTGGGACCAGTCAATTGGCCGCCCAGATCGTGCGATTTAACGCCTCTAGACTTTTTTTGTGGGGCTATGTTAAGGCTAATGTCTATAGCGACAAGCCCGCTTCGATTGACGCACTGGAAGCCAACATTGCCAACATTATTCGTGAGATACCGGCCGAAATGTTGGAAAGAGTATGCCAAAATTGGACTAAGCGGATGGACCATTTGAGGCGCAGCAGCGGCCAACATTTGCATGAAATAATCTTCAAACATTAAATTATATCGACCCAACTATCGATCCAAATAAATATTTCATGCATTTTTCGGAATTTTATGTGTTTTTTTTTAGTTTCCGATAGTTCTTATAAAATCACCCATTACAAAGTAATTCTAAAGCCTATATGGTGCTATGGAATTCAACTATGGGGCACCGCCTCCGCTTCAAACGTTGAAAAAATTCAAAGACGACAAAACAAAATTCTTCGAACAATTACCGCAGCTCCATGGTACATAAAAAACTCACGAATTCCTCTTGTAAAAGACGAATTTTCAAAATACGCGACAAGGTATATCAGCAAATTGGAACTTCAACCAAATCGTCTTGCACGCAATATACTTAATTTTGAAGGCCACTCTCGGTTGAGAAGGAGGGATACCCTTGCCACCATCAGAACGTTAAATAGGTGATTCTACCGATATTGACCGTGCAAAATAAAACATTTTTGTCTAGCATTGGCTGGACTTAATTAATTTTATGTGTTTAGTATAAAGAATACTTATTGTTAGTTCACTTTGTGAAGATTCAATAAATAAATGAATGAAAAAAAAATTTTTTCTGGTCACCTTAAAATAAAAAATTCATTTACTCGCTTTAATTTGCTTTCTTTTTCCTCTTTGCAAACTATTTTTATTGTTAAAAATTTTATGCAGGTTCTCGTTGACTTGTTTTTTTTAGCGGACAAAAGATTTTTTTTTGGGAGTATATTGCAGGCCGTAAAACAAAAACGTTGTGGTTTCTTTAGTAAAAAAAAATGAAGAAAACGAAAACTTAAACGAAAATTGTGAAAAATATCAAGTTGACGAACAATGCATTTGTTTAAAAGTATATTTTATAAGGTTCAATTTTGGCTGTTGGTCAACGCTGGTGGCCGAGGTGTTGAATTTATTGCTTGATGATTTGCAGGTTGTGTTCAGCTTTCAAATAACGTTTTACTTTATCTTACAATTAAACCACATTTAACCTGACGCCTTTTGCTTGACAATTTTAAACAGGGAATGTATCTATAATAATCATGACCATGTTGTGTGTTTTTTTTTTTTTTAATTATAAAAAATTCTGTTATTGTTAAATGAACGGAAGTTTATTTTGATAAACTTCACAACCCTTGAAGATTCACTTTCATTTTATTCGTTCGTTTGGCGTTATGCCAATTAAATTAGAAAAAAAGAAGAAATTTTTTAAGAGCTATTTATTCTATTATAACTCCTACTTAGAAATTGAAACCTTGAAACGCAATAAAACAATGACCCTTAAGCTTTATGTTGTGATCCCATAGTTGCAGTAGAGACAAGCTCCTTTTGTTAAGACTTGTTCCTTGTTGTCTCCGTCAAGGGTTGTGAATGGCAGAAAATGCAAAAAGCAGTAATAAAAAATTGTGAATACAATGAATTGAGCACAAATGCCAGATGCAAAAAAGCATAGAAAAGAATTGAATGATTCCGAATGTCTTGATGTGTGCTTTGAGCAGCACTAAACAAATGGATGTGGCAAAAAGGAGTAAAACAGGAAAAATAGACAAAGCAGGATGTCTGATTAAGTAGTTAGAGGTAAATAAGAAATGGATGTGTATAGAATTTAAAACAATTTCAAATGCAATTTAAAGCACCTGCTTCAAAACAGCAAAATTGAAAAAAAAGAACGAAATTCAAATTGTTTTTGTTTCAAATTAATATGCAAAATTAGAAGCAAAAAGAAATGAAATATGCGTACTGGTATAATATGTAAAGAAACAACTTTTCTAAATCAGTCTAGACTGTTGGGGTGCCGTACTTCAGTTTCCTATTTCTAATGAAGAGAAATGGAGAAATGTCGGTGATGACTTTTCTCGGTTTATAGCGAGATATCTCAGAGACCGCACTATACAAGATGTTATAGTTGGGTTCACGTCGAACGAGTTAAGGATTAATTAAGGGGTTCCACCAGGCTATGCTCTTTCTCCTACCTTATTTCTTATTTTCCTCAACGACCTTCTGTATCCAACTTCCAACCCTATCCCTATCAATACCTACCAAAAAGGCTAAATATGAATGATTCGTTACATAGTGATCGTCTATTAATCTTTGAATGGGATCGTAAAAACAGGGACGTTTTCAATGCTTGTAAGACCCAAACGACCGCGGATGCTGCGTCATCTGTAGTCATGGATGGTATAAATATTGAGGAATCGGATGCTTTTGGAATGGAAATAAAGTGTGATGCCCGCTGAAGAAAACGTATTTTTCCTGTCTCTAAAGCGGCGTTCAAGTGCCTCCAGTTTTTGAAACGGTGTAAGATGTACTTCACTTCATCCGACCTCCTTACTATTTATACCACCTACATCCGACCGAAAATGAAATACAACTCTCATGTTTGGGCCGGTGCCTCACAGGCTATTTTGGGGTTACTCGACCGTTTGCTGGAGAGGGCGAAGAAGCTTATCGGTGACAGTAGGGTATCTAACTCTATTGACTCACTAGAGCATCGACGCAGTGTATGGTGCATTACTCTGTTCTATCGTTACTACAATGGATTTTGAGCTGACGAGATTAGGGATCTTGTCCCCAAAACTCGCACATTTTTAAGAAGCACGCGTTCTTCGTCCAGAGCTCATCCATTTGTGTTCGATTGCCCATCGAATCGTACAACGCATTACAGAGTGAATTCGTTTTTCAGCCGCAAGCGTCCCCTGTGGAATGAGTTGCCTGCAGAGATATTTCCTGTCCCTATAACGTTGGAAAGTTCAAGTCAAATGTTCATAAACACTACTCCCTCCTTCCAACAATGCACTGCATATGTAGGGATTATCCCCTGAGTACTGTTCTAAATAAAAAATATAAAAAATTATAGTAAAATATTTAATTATTATGCTAGTTTATTGTGTAATATCATATGAAATTTAACTTGTAAATAAAGGGTGGTCCAACCAAAATGCACGATGTTACTTGTAAATAAGAAAAATTTTCAGAGAATTATCTTAATATTTTTTAGTAAGATAGAATTATCTATAACAATTATGTGTGAAACAAAATATCGGCCTATCGCTAATAGTCACTCTTTGTGGATGCATCGGCTTTTCAGCAATCACTCGTAGACTCTCAATTGGTGTGCGGCAATTCTGCTTGTTAACCAGTCTTAGACTAACAAAAATTGAATCAACACATTGCAAGGTAACTGCAAACTACCAACTGTGCCCTTAACTATGTACGTATGTATGCGGTGTACATATATTTAGCAACAAGAGGTGAAAAAAAAATATTTCAAGTCTTATTTTATGAAGGAAATCAAACTTTGTTGGATATTTGAAAATAGTTCACACTAAGCCTCAAAAATCTTAATTTTGAGTAAAAGATCTCCAAATTTTATTTTACTTGAAAAATCTTTAAAAATAAGGTAAAATCTTCATTCTGGCAACGTTGGTCACTACACTGCTAACCAGCGCTGTAATGATATTAGGATATTCTAATCATAAACAAATACAAAGTTTTACTTGGCTTCAGCTTATCCAGCTTTTTAGTCTGTATATTATTATTACTGTTGTTATGTTTTGACGTTTAAAGTCTTTAAACTTGTTTGTACAGGGTGGCGTTTGAGTGTTCAGTAACTTTTTTAGTTTATCTACATTTTTTATTTTTATTTCAGAACTTTGTGAGAAAGACTTAGGGAATTCAACGTGCTAATCGTCGTTTTTATGCCCCTTCAGAAAAATGTTAAGGGTATATATAAGGGTTTTCATTTGCGACCCTATACAGTATATATATTCCGAATCAGAATGAATGGAAAAGCCGATTAAGCGATGTCTGTCTGTCCGTCTGCCGGTCGTTAAATAACCGTTTCTGAGAAAACTATTAGACATAGAAACTTTTTTCTTTCACCATTCTATTACCCCATCGTGCAATGGGTTTGCTGTGGAAATTCAGTAATATCGGTTCACATATAGCTGAAATATATTCAAAATTACAAAAAAACACATTTTTTTTTTGCAATTTCATATGAAAATGTTTGAAAAAAAGTTGTTTCGCTTCAAACTTCACACAATTATTAAGCATTCTGACTAAAAGACAAGATAGCCATATATACCTGAGATATAACCCAAACCGGATTTTTCAAGAAAGTGTCGCGTAAGCGAACTTAATTTTTTTTGCTTAAAAGCAGTTCAGGTAATAATATGAGGTAATATAAATATGGAAAATGAAAATTTCCGATATCGGTCCATATATACCCGAGATATAGCCTGAACCGATTTTTCCATTAACATTTTTTTTGCTGAAAAGCAATTCTCGTTATAAAAGAAGGTTACTAAAATACAGGAAATAGAAAATTCCGATATCGGTTCATATATAACCGAGCTTAAACAAACTTTTCCTGAAAATGTCCTTGAAAGATTTCATGAAGGGTATTTTAGATTCGGCCCACTCAACCTTCAGCACCTATAAACCACCTGGTTGCAAATTATCACCAACATGGTACGGTAAGACACCTTTAATGCGACGGAAGACCACGTACGGTCCACACGAAAGAAAACTTCCAACATATTGCGTGTAGTGCACAAGATAGTGCAAAAACATCAACAATAAGACGTTCGGCAAAACTAGGGATATCACGGAGGTCCGATCAGAGGATTTTGGCCACATAGCACATGTTCCTGTATAAGGTTCAGGTTGTACAAAAATTGAAGCCCATAGACTTTGAACAGCATTTAACTATGCCATTTTTTTCCGACTGTTACGCCACTGTCTAACAGCTGATAGAAATAACCGATTATTATTTTACCATGTTTGTTATCGCCTAATTGTCAGCCTTAACTATTTGCTTGTGAATTATATTTTAATTTCCCACGCGGCTTAAAATGCAAGGCCATTTTGTAGTTTAAAATTGTTAATACCATTATATATTAACTTAAGGAAGTTTGCTCTAAGTCTCCAGACAAAAAGTTTGTAAATCTATATTTTTTTATATTACCTTAATTTTTAAGTAATTTTGTTATTATTATTTCTAGGAGCTTTAACTCTAAGTTCAAGAAATAAAGATTGAATTTTAAATATTCTTGATACTTGTGCTCAAAACTAAATTCGGAGGCAAGGGCCTGGCTTCACCCAACACCGAGCATAAAGTGGATCTGGGCAAACCTCTAATTGTCTGGATAATCTTTGCTACTACAAGATAATTTTTCAATTGTGCGGTTGCATGTTGTTTCTTCTTTTGCATGATGTTAGTTTTGTAGATAGTATTAAGAAGTTACATGAACCATTTATTATTAAATTTTTAGCTGCCCATATTATAGATTTTTTTTTTTTTTTGGTGTGGGCTTATCTAATTACATGAAAAGCATTAATGGGTATGAATTTCAAAATATGGTTATAAATGTTGGGTATATTTGAATGAAATGCAATTCATCTGCAGCTCCTCCAAAACTCTACATCTCAAACTGTTCAGCAACAATATCTTTTTGTGCAAACATCATCCAAGCAAATAATAATGTCATAATTATTTCATTTTCCTTTTTTATTTGTCTGTATGTGAAAAACAAAAAATTAACACCACCGTTCTTTTGATTAAAACTTTTCCACAATTTGTTGCAATAATTTTGTTCATCAATTTATGTGTTGAGGAAACACTAGTCTCATAATATGAGTGTATAGTATTTTTATTGTTTTATATTGAATCTGGATTTATTTAATACAATAGCTCGATTCACAATCTTGTGCATTTGAGATATTGCATATTTCTGCAATTGAAAAAATTAAATTTTTTGGTGTATTTTGTTAGTGTAAGGTAAAAATTTACTGCACTATTTTGCAAATGCAATGATGCACGGCCATTTGCACAAAATTGTGAATAGAGCTAATGTATTGTATATCTATTTGCAGTTTCGCCTTAACGTTATGACCCTTTACATCAACACGATTAAGCAATGTTGGTTATTAATTAAATACGTGGTTGCTCGAATATATACTCGGACACTAGTACTTGGCTTACTAGTCTGACTTTAAATATTAAACTTATTAGAATACAGTAGCTCGATTCACAATCTTGTGCGATTACGTCATTACGCTAGAAATGTCAGAAAATATAAAACGATGCCGACATGCAATTTTAAAAAATGAGAGCGCCAGCCACAATTAGTACCGCCGACGACCAAATATTACTAAAGTTAAGAAATTTTGTTCGACGGCGTCAGGAAACATTTTTTCGGTTTATTCTTGAAGAAGATGAAATATCGAAGAATAAATTAATTAAAACATTTTTTATATAAAAAACAAAACTGACCTCAAGCTTAAATAAACATTTCAATTTAATAAAAAAAAAATTATGATCAAGATAATTAAAAAACAACGTGAATTGTAAATTCTGAATAGACAAAAAAACGTTACAAAAGTATTTCATTATATTTCGTTGGGTCGGAAATTAAAATTGTAGAAATTCCAAGCGGAATCACAATTTTACGAGTATATATACCCTTAAAACTTGTTGTGTGAAGCGTATAAAAATTATTAAAAAAGTTAAAATAAAAATACAAAAAACCAATTGTTGTAGTAGAATAACCATTATTTAGTCATTTATATTTGTTAAACTTTAAGTTTTTTTTCTCAGTCGACCAAAAACGCATAAGAATGAACATTTCTCAAGCCTGTTTGGATCGTTTTAAGCGAAATAAAATGGATTTTAAGCGTCGTTTCATAGCTTTTGATGAGACATGGATCCACCACTATACTCCAGAGACAAAAGAACAATCCAAACAATGGACTGAAGCTGGAGGAGGTGCCCCAAAGAAGGCAAAAACAATTCAAATGGCAACGGTTTTTTGGGACTTCAAAGGTATTTTATTGATTGACTATTTGCAAAAGATTAAAACAATAAATTCAGAGTACTATTACAACCTTTTGAATCAATTTAATGTACAAATTCGAGAAAAACGTCCTGGCTTACAACACCAAATATTATTTTTCATCAAGATAACGCACCAGCGCACAAGAGTGTTTTAAGAATGGCTAAAATCAACGAATTAAAGTACGAGTTGCTTTACCACCCACCTTATTCTCCTGATTTAGCTCCCAGTGACTTTTACCTGTGCCCAAATCGAAAAAAAATTCCTTGCTGGCAAACGTTTTACCTCAAATGAAGATGAAATTACAGTTGTAAACCACTATTTTGAAGTCCTTGAGGAAAACTATTTTAATCAAGGGATAGAATTGCTAGAAAAGCGTTGGACGAAGTGTATTGAAGTTTCAGGAGATTATATTGAAAAATAAAAACATTTTTGAAAAACTAACTATTCTCTTTCATTGATAGGCTAAGAAGTTTCCGAACCGCCTGAGTATTGTTGCTGTAACCATATTTCGAACTGCTTTTTCTTTGTGTGTAGCCATCAATGTGTAATCGAATTATTTACCTGGAATGCAATGGTGCCGTTAATAAAAATGGTAATAAAGTTAAAATAAAAAATAAAAATTCTATGACACCACATTTCATAACAAAATTAAACATCACACGATTATCTAAGCACCTATTAAAATTTTGAATGTTTTTGAAATTTCCCTTCACGATCAAACGAAAACTGCCTTATTCTAATTAGCAGCACAACTAGAAGATAAATGCATTTATGATTGGAACCCAACAACGAATAAAAAAAGAATTATTAAACACAATCACAAAAGCCAACAAACAGGGCATGCACCAACAATAAGAAACGGCTGCAGTAAGTGAAATAAAGGAAAAAAAAAAAATTATGGAACATAAAAAATTAAAAAAAAAAAAAAAAAAACACGTAAACAATGAACGTCTGCAACCACTTAAACACAACTCCTCCTTCTCCATGTATGGATGGCAACAACAGAAGGATATATAACAACAAACACTCACGCACATATGTATGTATGTATGTACACATATGTGTGTCTGTGTGTGTATAACCGAGCACACATGATGAAGACTGCAGTTGAAACCACCACAATTTCATCATCGTCATCGTCATCATCACCCATTGACACTTAAAGAAATTACACATATTACAAGTGTGTACAGGGATATGTGCACATGTGTAATATACACCCTCTTTAAATTCTTCCAACATACATACACGTGCTGCCATACGAAGCAACAAACACACATACACACACACACACACACATACATACTTACATAACAAGTATTTCTTCCATCCACACATCTTTAATGCACTTGTTCTTTAACAATGACACATCCTTTTTGTTAAAGGCTCGTACAAGTCCTTGTGTTTCTTTTATTGTTGATTTTGTTTCTTTATTTTTGTTGTTGAGTTTTTCTTACTTTTGCATTTTCATGTTGTCTTCAATATCATTCATTATTACGAGTATAGCATATTTTGTTAATGCAAATATTGCAATTGTTGTTGGATGCTTTTCTTTTGCGTTTACAATTTAGCAACGATTACACTGTGCGGCGGTATTAGTTTCCTTTGCATACAAAAAAAAAATTGTGTCAGTCACCTCCTAGGATTAAAGATAATGTAAAAACAATTCGAACATTTTTAATTGTATTTTTTTTTGCCACGCCTACAAATTCTGCCCTTTTATTATTTTGTTCATTGCGTCGATATTTTTAGTCCGATCGTAATATTTTTTATATCGATGTTGATCTTTAATAGTTTTTCACTATCACGGCAAATGATAGCCATGACTTTTATAAAATCGGTTCAAAAACATGGGGTTAGTACGATATAAATAAATAAATATATCTATATATAGTGTGTCATGGTGCATTACTGTCTAAACTTGCTTTTGGGGTACAAACAGGGTCGACTTCAACGCCCATAAAACCCAGTATTGTTTGTTAACACACAAACTCATGGCAGTAAATGCTACTTCATCTATACTCATGGATGTTATATATATTGAGGATCGGATGCTCTTGATATTCTTGAAATAAGATACACTGTGAGGTTCCCTGTATTGCACATAATTTTTTCATGTCTCAAAACAAGCTTTCAAGTGTCTCGGTTTATTGAAACAATGTAAGATATACTACATCTGTAGTGCAATTCACTAACCTATTTTAACGCTAATAAAATTCGTTTAGAGAAATTAACACCAGCGTTGGTGTTTTCCTGATTCTATTACAGTTTTTAACATTATTTGTCTTCGTTTTAAATCAGCTGTTTTTATAGCCTGATTGATTAGCGTTAACTAAACACCAATTATTTTTGTGGTGTTTATCTTAACAACAATGTCGTTAAAATTTCTACTAGAATAACTTCACTGCATTTGTCTTACGACTTGTCGGAAGACTCCAACAGTCGGTCAGCGTGTTCTCTGTGAGAACTTATCTTATTTATCAAAAAATATTTTATATAATAAACACATAAATAGTTTTACTTACCCTAAACATGGAATTATTTGCAAATTTGTTTGTTTTTTTTTCTATTCCTCTTTGTGGTTTTCTTTATTTTTAACAAAGCTGCCACATTATTTCAAATTTTTTTAACATACAATCAGAGGTGTTAAGAATAAGTTAGTGAATCACATAAGCGTTAGTGCAAACCACAACAGCTCGCGTTAAGTTATGCTCTTTTAAAATCGTTAAAAGTTAGTGAATTGCACTACTGATCTGCTTACTATTTATAACATCCATAACGGAATACAACTCTCATGTTTGGACCGGTGTCTCAAGATCTATTGGAAACTGGTCCAAGATCGGTTTTAAAAAATTCATTTTTTTACGGTTTTTACCAATCTATGCATAAAATCACAAATTAAATTAAAAATTTAATATCTAGGAGTTTTCGTTCTATCTTTCTTGCTTAATCTCGTTTTCGGAAAATTCTCTTTTACTCGCTTTTCACTTAAGTGAAGAAATTTTAAATAAAAATAATTTGTAATTTCATTTCTCCAAGTAATTTTTTGCAGATGTTATTGATGGAAGAAAAAAATTAAGAACATAAATTTTGTACCATTTTCAGGTATTTAAAATATTTCGGTTTCGGTTTTAAGCAGCTGCATGGGCGCTAAATAATAAGTATAACTAAGAGAGGAAGTCTAAACTTTCATGAAATCGCCCAAAACTTATTTGCCTTGTTTTCAACCTTATCATTAATTGCAGTTTAACATTATGTTTTTATAACATAATATCGGCCAAGGGCAAATCGAAAGCACATAAATTATCTTCAAAGGACATAAACTATCATTAACCAAACGAAAAACAAGTAAGAGTGTAGTATATTCGGTTGGGCTGAATCTAAAATACGATCACGATAGCCACGTATAGGTATAGTATATATAACAAATTTTAACTAAATATGCTCGAATATAGATGGACCGATATCGGGGAGAATTTGTTTTTTTGCCTAGTAATCGCCAAGCCAAAAAGGTAATCTTTCATGGAAAAACGCCTTAGGCTACATCTCGGGTGTATATAAACCGATATCGGAAATTTTCATTTTCTGTATTTTAATAACATCTCGTTATTACCATAACTGCTTTTTAAGAAACAAAGATTGTTTCATAAAAAACTCGGTTTAGATATATAACCTGATATCGAAATTTTTCATTTTCTGTATTTTAGTAACCTCCTTTTATAATCAGAACTGCTTTTAAGCAAAAAAAAATTTTTTTTTTTGGAAAAATCGATTTAGACTAGATCTCGGATATATATGGACCATATCGGAAATTTTAATTTTCTGTACTTCCTCCTTATATTTTCAGAACTACTTTTAAGCAAAAAAAAGAAAGTTGTTTAAGTTCGATCACATGGCATTTGCATGGAAATGTCGGTTTAGGCTTTATATTGGGTATACATAAATATATGGACCTATATCCTTATATTACCAGAACTGCTTTTAAGCAAAAAAAGTTGTTGAAGTTCGCTTACGTGATATTTGTATGAAAAAATCGGTTTGCATATATGGACCTATATCGGAAATTTTAATTTTCTGTACTTGGTTACCTCCTTGGTTATATTATCAGAATTACTTTTAAGCAAAAAGAAAAAGTTATTTAAGTTCGGTCACGTGACATTTGCATAGAAAAGTCGGTTTAAGCTATATCTCGGGTATGCATATATGTACCTATATCGGAAATTTTCATTTTCTGAATTTAAGTAACCTCCTATTATGACCAGAACTACTTAAAAAAATATTTTTTAAGTTTGCTTACGTGATATTTACATGGAAAACCTGGTTTGTGCTATATCTCGGGTACATATGGACCGATATCGGAGACAAATTTTAATCGCCATGATAAATAGTTGTGTCAAGTTCGAAGCAGAAAAACAATTTTTTTTTTAAATTTTCATAAAAAATTGCAAAAAATATTGGCTTTTTTCGGTATTTTCGATATACCTCAACTATATGCGAACCGATTTTACTCACTTTCAATAGCAAATCCATGAATCGATGGAATAATAGAATGGTGGAAGAAAAAAGTTTCTAAGTCTAATGGTTTTCTCAGAAACGGTATTTCAACGACAGACGGACAGATTGACATCGCTTAATCGAATTTTCTATCAATGCTGATTCAGAATATGTATTTTTTATAGGTTCGGAAATTAAAATTGTAGAGTCACAAATTTATGTATGCCCTTAACATTTTTGTATAAAAATATTAAAAATTAACCCCATAAACCCTCTTTGTTGTATTCTAAACTGGGACCTCTATAAAGGAATGGACAACTTTGATTTGCTGTGAAGTTCTAAAACATCAACTGGTGTCAGAAATCGGGCCCGGTAAGCTGACTTGTACTTAAAATTGTGGTAAGTGGGATTGGTGCTTTCTGATAGTATTGGTAGAAGGGACCCAATGGATTCTCGAGCTGACGTTGTCTTGCCGCAGATACCTAGATACATAGTAAGGAACTAGATGGTGTAGAACATCAGGAAAGTTGGTGAAGGACTGTTATTCTTTATGAACTACCAACCCAAGGACTTAGACTTTCTAAATATCTTTATTAATACAGCAATTAAACATGTTCACAATTAATTGCCACCTGTGTAAGCTGTTGACACGTATACTCGTGTAGTTAGTCCATCATCAAATTTATTCGTGTTGCCAGGAGCTATCAGAAATCAAATCCACGCTCGTCCAAGGAAAATTGACTTTTCTCATATACTTTCTACCTTTTACTAATTAAAATGAAAATAAGAATGTAACAACAACCACCTCCAGAAAATAACATACAAAAACAAATTAAAAAGATGCAATTCTCTCTGGTTTTTATTGTTATTGCTCATGTTTTGTTGCTGTTTGCATGTATCTGAGGCAAATCATCGTTTTTATAGCGAGTTTCTACCAAACACAACAATGTTTGAAAGGATATTTTACACACAGGCACACACACACGCTCACACACGAATACTCATTTATGTCTCCCCAACAGATTGTTACAAGCAGCCAAAAGGAATTGTATTAAAAACCGTCTTTTTTTCCCTATTTTCTTTATTCATACGATTCTATATATGCGAGCAAATGAAATGTTTGGCGTCCTTTTGTTCATAGAATATTGTCGTCTTTATTATCATTATCCGCATGTATGTACGAGTACTTAGATATATTTACATTCATTTCGGGGTTTTTTGCATTGACATCATTATAAAATAAAATCTAGAAATAAACTTTTAATTGTTTTTTCTTTCGTTTGCTTCTTCATTGTCAAAAGTAAGCAAACGTCTATTTGGCGGCATGAATATGATTTGAGTAAATTTTATTATTTGAATTTGTCGTACGAAATTAATGGTCGGTCGGTCTGTGGTACACTTCTTACTCTAAATGTCATAAAACATGGAAAAATGCACCACTGTGGGCATTTTGTGTTCCAACGTGGTAATAATACAATTTGAAATTTTTTATTTGACACTCACGACATTAAAGTACTAACTTCTGTGGAAGTATCCTGTAATGTAACAGGGTGTCGTAGGCATGGCACAGGGTGGCTGATCAAGTTTGCTATGTTAAGAAATTCTAATAACTTTTTGTAAAGTTTATGTAATTTATTTGTTAGTAATTCTTTTGAAAAATAATACATTTTTATGAAATTACGTTTTGAAAATAATTCAAATAGCCTCCACCCTCGGTGACAAAAATACGACATCTTTTTTTATAAGCTTTTATTTATTTATTGAATCTTCACAACGTGAACTAACAATAAGTATTCAAATCTTAATACTAAATACAAATATAACTTAGTCCTGCCAATGCTAGACAAAAAGTTTTATTTTGCGCCAATTATATCGGTGAAATCACCTATTTAACGCTCTGATGGTGGCAAAGGTATCCCTTCTTCTCAACCAAGTGTGACCGCTAAAATTAAGTGTGTTTCGTGCAAGAGGATTTGGGTCAAAAAGTTATTCCTTACTGCCTAGAATGTTGCAGCGGAAACTGTCTCAATTACTGTTCGAATGGATTGCTTTAAATCATCCAAATTTGTTGGGGGGTTTTTTTAAACTTCTTGTTTGCAATAAACCCACCAAAACAAAATAAATGCAGTGAGGTCAGGAGGCCTAGAAGGCCAACGGAATATGGAGTTTCTTGAAATCAGTTTATTGGGAAATTTTTGCCTCGATTCTGTCGTAACAGGCGTGGCTATCTGACTAGTTGCCCCATCTTGTTCAAACCAAACAGTGTTGAAAGAAATTATCTTTCGGCACAATTTAGGAAAGAAAAACCCTTTCAACATTTTTATGTAACGGTCTCCATTGACCGTAACAGTAAAACTGTTTTCTTCGAAAAAGTAAGGCCCAACAATTAACCTTGAAGAAACTGCACTCCATACTGCGATGCGAAGTGGATGTAATTGCATCTGACTGAGTATCTCTGCGTTAGCATTATTCCATATTCAACAATTTTGTTTGTTAACATTGCCGTTTACAAATGCAGCTCAAGACGTTTTCATCCTGTGACACCATTTGAATGATCTTCTCACAAAATTCCAAGCGAATCGAGAAGTCTCTAGGATTCAGTTTATTTGTTAATTGAATCTTGTAAGGAAATAAGTTTAAATCTTGGTGCAAAATTGTCTGCAGTGACAGTCTGCTGACACCCATTTGAGCAGATAAGTCGAAACACTAGAATTGGATTGTATGACAGCAGCTAAAGCAGCGATAGTTTCCTGCGTCTGCATTAAGGGATTTAGATTGCGATCGTGTTATGCTCAGCAAACTTCTTCACGAGCCTCATTATAGTCCATCTGCTAGGAGGAGTGCCGCCAAACGTGCGCCTATATTCTCATGGAACGGAAACAACGGACTCTAAAGCGTGAAAGCGTTGCACTATCCAAATTCTTGCTATATTGTCCCAATTCTCCATTTTAGATAAATTTAAAGATCAATCTATAAAATACAATAAAAATGAAACAGGTTAGTTACACAGCAAATAAGTTATTACGTTTTCTTTTTTTTTTGGTAGCAGCTTTTATCAGTCACCCTGTATTTACATACCAAACACACCATAATCGAATATTATTGTATGTTTTGGATCGTAGTGGAGAATATATTGAATATTTTTATTACCACTTTCGATTATAAAAAGTTCACTTTGATTATAAAAAGTCCCCTGTGCCTGCACTCATTTAATATATTACACAAAAAAAATTATAGTAAAAATAAAATCAACAAAATTTTTTTCTGAAAAAATAATTTGTATGCAAAAAATAACCTTGGATAACGTATTTTGTTGTTGTTTAAAAATATAGTTGTTTTCGATCAATAATTATTTTTACAAAACTTTTGTTTGAATCCACGAATTCCTTTACAGGTCCGCAATCAAACAATTTACTGATTGACTCAACGAATTTCGTTATTGAACACGAAAAAAATTTTTTCCTGTGTTATATCTCTCATTTTAAACGTTTCATATCCGGAAAACAACTACAAAAAAAACTGGACAATGATATTTGAAAAAAATGTTTTGTAAACATTATTAATTATTGATCACAGCAAATTTGTATTGTAATAAATCCTTCTTAAGAAAAAACTTAAGCAAGGAAAAAACTTGAACTAGAAGCCGATGTACGTATGTACAAACCAAAAAATTTTTAATTTAAAAAAATTATAAAAGTTCAACAAAAATTTAACAAATTAATGTTTTTTTTTGTTTTTATATATGAAATACGCATGAAATTATATTCCTTTTAAACACAGAAAAATTTTTCTCCTACGTTGATAATAAAATGTTTTATAAAATTGTCAAAATAATATCTATCTGTATCTGAATCAATTAATAACTTGTTTGAATTCGTGGACTTAGACTAACGTTTAGTGAATATTTAACTGTAATAATTTCCAGGCTTGAGGTTCCTCTGTATAAAAAATTCTTAATGCTTTATTAAATTAAACTTTTCGTCTTAATCGAATGCAGCTATTTTTATAGCCTTCACAAATATGTAAAGGTATATATATGTACATATATATAAGTTTGGAATTCCGTTTGTAATTTCTACAATTTTAATTTTTTTCTTCTTTTTATTTCGGTAAAATCTAGATTATGTTATGTAAATTTTAATGTTTTCTTTTTAGAGATGGTTAAAATAGAACCTTAAATCTATAGTAGTAATATTACATCACTGATTTTTTTTTATAAAGATTTCTGTAAAAATTTTGATTTAATAAGGAGAAGGAAAATGTATATGAAAGCCCCTCATTAAAGTGCAGACTATACCCTTCACAAATATGTAAAGGGTATATATAAGTTTGTGATTCCGTTTGTAATTTCTACAATTTTAATTTGTGACCCCATAATATATATATATATATATATATATATATATATATATATATATATATATATATATATATATATATATATATATATATATATATATATATATATATATATATATATATATATATATATATATATATATATATATATATATATATATATATATATATATATATATATATATATATATATATATATATTCTGAATAAGCATTAATAGAAAAATCGATTAAGCGATATCCGTCTGTCAGTCGTTGAAGTACCGTTTCTGAAAAAATCACAGGACTTACAAACTTTTTTTATTTCACCACTCTATTACCTAATCGATTCATGGGTTTGCTATTCAAATTTAGTAAAATCGGTTCACATATAGCTGAGATGTATTCAAAATTCCAAAAAAAAAATCAATTTTGTATACAAATTTTTGACTCCATCAAAGTAAGTTACCCAGCTCAACAGAGGAAATACATGTCTCTCCGAACACTATTTAAGCTAGGTTTAAACAAATTAAAGACTGCGTTTCTTTTTAGACGCATATATTTATAATTTGAATTTCATAAAAATAAGTTACATAGCTTTGCGGACAAAAAAACTTACTTCTGACCCCCGTTGGTTAACGTTTTGCTATAAAGCTGTTGTATTTCTTCGAACGCAAACTAGACACTTTTCTATTGGTTCTAGTTTTAAAAAATTTTATTATTTTAGACATACGCGTACTTATATGTATCAGTTTTTGCTTTTAATTTCATCAAAGTAGGTTGGGCAGCTATACAGAAAAAATTATAGTAAAAATAAAATCAGCAAAATTTTTGTGTGAAAAAATAATTTGTATGCATATAAGTACATAAATATCAAAAAAATAACCTTGGATATCGTATTTTGTTGTTGTTTAAAAAAATACTTGTTTTCGATCAATAATTACTTTTACTAAACTTTTGTTTGAATCCATGAATTCCTTACAGGTCCGCATTCAAACAATTTATTAATTGATTCAACGAATCAACACGAACACGAACATTTCTTTTTGTCTTTGTAGAAGAAAAAACTGTTCAGTCAAGCACCTATTGTTTTAGCTTTGAAAATGTATAGAGTCTTTGTGTTTTTTGAAGGCAGTTATATCTATGTTGTGAAATCAATAAAAGTGAGTTTAGATAATTTGGCAAACAAAAAATTACCCTTGACTCCTCATGCTCCTTGTGCAATAATATAAACTTTGTGCTCTGATTCATCTATGTTTCATACTTCACCGACATGGATTCAGCCGTTTAGCTTATAAAGCATAACAAACGAACGGATTAACTTTCGCATTTGGTCAGGGGATGGACATGCGGAGAAATACGTGGATTGGAGGGCATATAGCGTCCTCACGTTGTTTGAGTTTTATTTTCATTTTTTCGTTTCTAAAACTATTGTTTAAATAGATTTTTCAAAAACAGTAACAAAAAATTCCTGAGTTTAGGCGGTTTAATGTCTCTTGACTCGACGTTAATTACTTTTATGGATGTTTATATAGCCTATGACCATTAGAAAGCTTCACTCTACACTTTGCTGAATTTTTTTTTTTTTAAATCCGACCAGTAGTTTGAGAGGTTATCTTTTGCAAACATGCAAACTAACAAAGTTTTCCTCTTTATGTATTAGTATAGATATAGATATGTTTGTATATTAATGATAAACTTATTGAATATTTCTAATATTATATAATAGTGTGTTTTTGGCTCATGTTCAAATCCGGATTAAATATATCATGTGTCCAAACTAATTTGGACAATATATTTTATTTTTATTTCTTTTTTTCTATTTATAATTTACTAATATGAATTGTATATGAACTTTTAAATTAACTTTAAATGAATTTCAACCTTCTTAAACCTATTTATAGCTCTTTTAACATTTGGTTTGTGAACGAGAAAAGAGCATAAAGGAGAGTAACCTTTATGCTCTTTTACTTACCTGTAACTATATTTGAAATTACTCACCACTGTACCAAATGTTGCTTGCGTTGACAAATGGAAAATTATTTGTCTTAAACTCGGTTTTCCAAAAGCCGAACTTTTCACACTGATGGTCAGAAACATGAATTTTTTACTTTTGATTATTACTTCTGATATAACATCAACGGAATCAACATCTGGATATCTACTTTACCGAAAGGTTATATTGTAAATTCATTACAGTCACCTGAGACCAAATTTCTGCAATCTGTTGTTAAAAAGGTGAATATAATTATGAAATAAACATTCCACAAGCTAAAAGAAAATATTCTTACCCTGTGTGTTTTCTTTTCCCTATTTCTACCATATAAATTACTCAATCTGAGTAACTTATATGAATAACTTTATTTAGAAACTCATTTCAAATAGAGTTATTTTAGCACAAAATTAGTAGATCACTAATTTGTTCATGGTCCTTCGAACCGGATGATACCGAGTTCGAATTCTAGTGGGTGTTGATGAGTAGTAGTGTAGCGACTACGAAACGACTAGCTGTCCCCCAGCTTAGTGTATTTATTTATTCTTTCCCGTCTGCAATGTCAAGAGTTATTGATGGCGGCAAATATTGTTATAATTAAAAAGTAATGCTTGGCGAAGGTCAGATTTGAACTTAAGCCAAAAACATAATCATATAATATACTATCATATAATATGTGTATATAATTGCATATATAAAAATTTTGTTGAACGCGCAAACTACATGAGCGTCGACAAGGCACATATTCGTATGCGCAAACTTCTATCACCGAATGTACGGTATTAAGCACCGTCTAAAACGATGGTAAATGTGTCGCAAATATATCAGTTGCAATTTATATAAATAAATTGTAATTTCCAAGTTAAAAATAAAATGCGATGGTGTTTGCTTTCAATTAAAAACGAATCTGTTTTAAATGTTTATTAATGTGGCGCTATTAGAAACGCGGACGCCTAATTTCAATGTAGGGCTCAAAAGTACGAGTAGTCAATTTCTGTACAGCCAGCAAGTGAAAAGTTCTTCAAGCATGAACAAACTCCCTCCCTCTTGCACCTTTTGCACAAATTTGTACCTACTAGCAAAAATACTATAACATGGAGTTTGGCTTTTGTTTTTAATTGAAATGATTCTTTTTTTCCATTTCTTGTTTTCTTTTCTTTTTTTTTCTTTTTGGAATACCAGGATGACTGAATGAATATAATGGTTAAATAAATGGATGCATGGTTGGCTGTTGGTTTGTATGAATGGATTGACTGGTTGGTTGATTGTATAAGATGCACTTCAATGAAACAAAAACAACCACAAAACCTTGGTTTATTGTATTTTTCTACTTTTCATTTCTTTCTTTACTGTCGTGGAGTTGTTTTTATTTTTTGTTTAAGTCTGTTGCAATTTCAATGGCATATCAAAAACTGAAAAACAGGAAGAAAAAGTTTGTAGAATTTATAGTATAATTTTTAAAGGAGCATTGAGTCAAAACTCAAACATCATCAGCATTTCTAGCTCAGATTAAACAGCGGTGCTTATTTGATGATTTTTAAAGGCAAAATAAAATTTTTTTGATTTTTTACAGAGCAACCTCTAAATTAGCAGGTAAAGCAGCAAATCAATAGGGATGGAACACAACAAAAAGGTTCATCAAACTTTCACAACGGCACAAAGACACGAGAGAAAATTATATGTAAGTAAGAGAGAGCAATGACACACTATCTGATATTTCTATTCTGATGCAAGGTTACCAGTCCCTGGAGTATTCGGAGCTCCAAGTTGGTAGTAGTTCTGAGGCTGCGAAGTATATCGGAGACTCAAATCTGGCACCACGGAGACCGGTAGCCCCAGTAACTTATTCCTGCCCGGTTATGGTGCAGCCCTTCGGGGAGTAAGGTGGTTTAGATCCAAAGTACGGAGTGAGTTCATTTGAAGTTGGTGTGGAGTTGCATAGCAACTCCACACCAACCTTGACCTAAAGATCGGTGAGAGTATTAGAAATGCCCCGCTCCTGACGAAGCGAAAGATCGTATTTTCACCTGTCAGACATAACGTTGGAAAGTTATGTGTGACACATATCATATCATATATGTAATACACATATCCTTTTTTCTCAGTTCCGGTACACTGCATATGAAGGGGTCATCCCCTGACTACTGATGTTAAGACCACTCTGGGCTTTCACATCTCTATTCTGACATCTCCACGAAAACAAAACACCTGATTTTTTTCTTTCAAACATCATGTTTTTCATGTCTGTGTACTTTATGACGTAAAGCGCGATGTAATTTAGTGCTTCGAACACTAACGTTCAGCCACGACAGTAACATCTACTAACGTCGTTTGACAAAAACCACTAAGTAAAAATAATAAATAGAGGCTGTTTCAGCCTTATTTTAAAGAAAAAAAATTTTACTTTTGGTTTCATGTACATATTTGTTACCACATGAGTAAAGCTTAACAAACTGTTATTAAAAATTTGCATTTAGAAAACACATATTAACTGATTTCAGCAATTTTGAATTTTTGAACTGGTAACAGTATACATAAAGGTGCCTCTTAAGTTCCAAAAAATTGTGGCTTATGTTCTAATGATGCAAAAAATATGTATTATATTAATCGGTAGCAGAATTTTCGAATACTTTTTAGTTGTAAAATAATAAAAAAAACATTTGCATTTTATCTTTTACAGAAAAATGTTAATGAATAAAATTAAAAAATGTATTAATAAAACCAAATTGAGCAAATTTTCGAAGGCTAATGAGATGTACTTTTTTCATTACGAATAAAAGGAACTCGAATAACTTTACTATAACTTCTTTGTACATCACTTTTGTGTGTGTAATTTTTTGTAATTCAAGAATACAAATTTATTAAAATTGAAATATGAATGGAAGACCTACATACATACAAACAAATTCAATAACAAGGGGTTTTCTTTTCTACAGAGAAACTTTATATCTATCGAATAATTTTTTAATGATGAGACACTGGGTTTGAAGATTATAATAAAGAAATATTTTTTATTATATCTAACAGCATATTATGTCACTGTTGAACCAATCGATTAACCCATTAATGCCCACGTCAATCTAAACTAGTTAGAAGTACAAAATTTAATACAATAAATCACCTTAGCAGTCGTAAAGCAGCTCTGGGCTGAAGAACAGCTCTCGCGTCATCGTAATTATTTCTTAAGTGCGGTCAGTCTTGTGTTTGTTGTTCGGTCTTCGAGAGTTTTGCGTCTCACTCGCACTGAATAACGGTTTGCCTCAACTAACTGTATTGGTTTACAGTTTTTTTTGCGATTATTCATTGGTAACCACGTTGCAACTTTCTATGTGAAGGCATAGGTTGTTATAGTTAGTCACCGCGACGCTACAAATGTACTGTTAATACCATCTTGGGCATTATTGTCTTTGTCACCCCGATCATGCTGTGCATCCTATACGTTGTAAATTTCCTTTGCAACTGTATAGTTACTAAATAAATAAATAAGTCACCTTAGCCATATAATCATAATGGTATAGGATAGTCCTGGAATGGGCTGTTGAAACTGTTACATATACCTAACTACAGGCTGTTTCATTTTGTCCCGTAGACTATGCGAGTAACACTAATAAGTTTTATAATAAAAAAAGCTTAAAGTGGTTAAAATTTATTAAAAGAATATCATAAAAACTTATCTGAATTACATTAAATGCATTTCAAATAAAAACAAATTGTTAGTGAAACTAATAGATACAAAAATTATATATATAACACATATATTTCTTTTTATGCTCATATTGAATTAAAAATAGTGAAATTTATCGAAGCACTTGATGCAACACCCAAAGTTTCACTTAGTGCACATTGAAGTTGGTTGTGACTTACACATATTCACAACGACGCCTCTTTTTTCCAACAAAGTGACTTCCATCATATCTAATATATACTCTTGGTTATCTTTGGCTAATCAGCGATAGCTTTGCGATGGCCTTTCATATCTATAATGCTAAAAGCATTACCAGTTGCTAATAGCAATATAGACTCTTAAGTATTTTGTAAAGGTGAACGAACCACATATATATCGAACCATTATACGTTGACACCCTTTCTCCCAACATAAAAAAAAAACTTGCGGACCTTTCCCACATGCAAAAAATTAGTTTTCAAATGGCAAAGTTATGCTCGTTTATATTATAAAATATGATGAAAACTATGTACATGGAAGGGGTAACATGGTTTAAAAAAAAAATGCCATAAAGGTAGGCGTGATTGAAAAAATTGGCCGATAGCTTATATCAGAGTCCAGGTTAAATGTTGTCTTCGTCGTGGTCAGTCATGATATTGTCACGGCCAACCATAATATGACCATCCAAAACCATGTTGTTGTCATGACCATTGATTTTATTAATAAAAAAAGAAAACTTCTGGAAAGACAAAATGGTTTTGTTTAATCATGTTATGGTTCCTAAAAAGCAAATATAATTATTGTAGAATAAAGCATTTAAACTACTGATCACCATGCAGTGCCCTCAAGTTTAATCGCGCTTATTCATTTACATACTGAGTTTTTGAAGGCACCACTCATCAGCAATATTAAACAGACTTTTTTCTATCAATTATAATATATTATATAAATATACATTTTAATGTAACGCGATATGCTTATGAATAAAAATTGCACTCAAAAGAAAATACAATCCTTCCGTACTTAAATCCAGCCCAAGCCGTATTGAAAGTAAGGTAAATACGGATTTTCTTATGTCAAGTATGATGTGCTTGATTTAAGTACGGACTACTTAAGCACTACAAAGCTAAGAAAACGTCATGCACATGAAAAGGCTAAAGCGGCAACACTGATTGTTGATTCGATTCATTTGCATATCATTGGTCTTATGCAGAAAGGCCCTAACAAACATAATCGCAATTTTACAGGAGAAGGAAAACACATAATGTAAACTGGGTATCTAGGTTCATTAACAAGTAATTTTTTTTTGTTAAATTGCTTATAAAAGTGATATCTATGAAATTATACAATTAAATTTTTGCGACGCTGTATATTTATGAGAAATGTAGTAGAATCCCTAAAAAAGTTCGATTCAGCTAAAATGCGAGTTAGGGCCTTTCTACATGAGACTAACGATATATAGAAAATAACGTATACAATGATTGTAAGTATAACCTTTACAAATCGTTTCATCGTTTTTTCCAACAGTTTGCTACTTTAATTAAATTTTTTTTATTTAAAATAATTTGTTTTTTTCGCTCTTCAACAATCACTTATTTTTCCGAACCAAAATATTATTTATTTCATTTTTTTCGTTGCAGTTTTAAGTTGCCTAGCATTATTTTAACTACACAAAAAAAATAGTTTGTTTTTTTTTTTGAGTAAAAGGAAAGAAAAAACAAAAAACAACGTTAAAATTGCATGATGGTGTTTTGGATGAATTTTCAGTTTAATTACGAAATATTATACTTCTGTTTCCAGTTGCTTGCAACACCACCAGCAGCGGTACAAGAGTTCATTATCAATCTCATCGTCCTCTTCATCACCGACATCATCATCGTCAGTCATCACGAACGTAAAACATTATGATTTTGTAAAACAGTATTTCCTATTTTGCTGTGGCATTCGAGTACGTTTCCTTTTAGCAATTTTTTTTTTCTTCTTTTCAGTTTAAACATTTCGCGAAGAGTGGCAAAACAGCTTTGCTGTAATTAAAAAAGCAACTCAACCCCTCTGCAGCGGCAAACAACGGAAGGCGTAATAATTTCAGTTGAGTTTACCGAAACAATGAATACTTTTGCTTTATTATTACTATTTTTTTATTGTTTGCCGGCATAAGTATACAAAATAATAAAACAAATTATATTGTTTCTTTTTCCTTTTTTTTTTTTGCATTTTTCTTAAAGAATTAAAATGCTTTAAATTTGCTTTGAAATTCATATACAATTCATATATAGTGGAATACTCAAGAGCAAAAATATACATAACGAGATCTCTGATACACACAAGTTTATAGAATTTTATAATATTAAATACAACTATTCGGATACTCCTCAAATTCCTCGCCGATTTGCTAGGAAACCGAACATTTTTAAATTGGAAATCAAAAACCTCATTTTTTCATGGGCTGACAGTTCAGCGTTTTTAAAGAGGACACGAACAGAGCAGTCAAATACAAATTTTCTGCGACGGCTGAATAGCAAAGATTAACAGCGGCGGCTGTTTAGCGACTCTACTCCGACTTTTTGTTCGCCAAAAAGTTGATAAATAATAATTGAGATAAAAATATAAAACTAAAATGTATCCTGATATCCACAATAATATTTTTGTGTAAATTGATAAGTAAAAAATAAATAGTCCCCCTTATTCCAAGAGGCGTCGTCTTAGTCACGTAAACGCGAAGTACTTGGTTTACTCGATAATTGCTATCGAAGACAAATGTACAATCAAGATTTTTTCAGCAATTTTCTTCTGTCGTCTTGATGCGAAGACCATGATGCCTCTTGGAATATCAGAAATGATCATCAATTTTTCTTGATAAACCATTTATTTTTCAACATAGTCTCTTTTTAGCTTAATACACTCAAGGCACCTTTACATGGTAATACATGTATTAAGATTTGTCAAAAAATTTTGTAGAAAGGAGAAACTCTTATCGTGTAAAAGTAAAATGTATTCAGTAGGAGAGAAATACGGATACAAAATTTGACAATTGGTCGGTAATCATTTATTTTCTAAACCATTTTAGAAAAATGTATATTCTCATCACACCAGAGCTGCACTTTAACGTAAATAGTGGCAGCACGAATAGTATTTATTTATGGTGGTTACAATAATTACAAATCAACTCAGGAGACTTTCATGTTGTTTTTATATATGCGGCAGAATTGTAACCATCAGCTATTTTATTCGTGCTGGCAAAACAAATAAAAGTTAAGATTTTTTGGTGCAAAGTGCAAAAAAAGGAAACAAATTATAGAAAATCCAGTTTTTGCATATAAATTGACGATAGATTATTTCGAAGTTGATGCATTAACAACTCGTAAGGTAAGTTTTATAACAAAATATACATTGCATATATCCGTACAGACGAACATAAAATTATTATTATGTTTTGATTCGACTTAATCTAACCGTGTAAACATAAAAAAACGTACAACAGACTTTTGTTCTCTTTTTCTTAAATACGGAGAAAATTTCATAATATTTTTCTCCCACAAAATCTAAATATCTTGTATTACCATGTAAACGTGCCTTTAAGAAGACGATATTCCAACTTTTTTATACCATCTGAATAATACGATTTTAGAAATCCCTTCAAAATACGCGTTAGTTTCGGTAATCACTTTTTCGTTTGAGATAAGTCTTTTTCCTGTGAGCCATTTTTTTTTTTTTTTTGAAGTTTGAAAACAAGAAAAAGTCACTAGGAGCTAAATTTGGACTATAAGGTGGATGATTAACCAATTCGAAGTGTATTTCACGTAATTTTAGCATCGTATCTAGCGCTGTGTGAACGAGATCGTTTTTTCTTGATTGCATCAATCAACTGATCCAATAATACACGATAATTCTTTCCTGTGATTGCGGATCTTTTCCAAGATAATCCATGGGCAATATTCCGCGTGCTTCCCAAAATACAGTGCATATAACCTTGCCAGTCGATTTCACTGTCTTCACCTTCTTCGGAGCACTTCGACCAGCTTCCACACATTGTTTAGATTGATTTTTAGTTTCAGGTGTGTAGTGATCATCACTACACACCTGTAGTGATGATCATCAACAGTTATTACTCGACGCCAAAAATGAACAGGGATACGCTTTATCATGTCCAAACACCGCTGTGATGTGGTCTATCGAACTTGTTTTTGTTCGACAATGAGCAAACGCGGCACCCATCTTGCCTATAGCTTTTTCATATGGAAATGTTCCTGCAAAATGTTGAGCACACGTTCTATGATATGTTTACCATTTCAACAATCTCACGTAACTTAACTCGGTGATCATTATCGAGGATTTCTTTTTGATATTTTCTTCAGTAACCACCTCTTTTGTTCTTCCTGATGATGGTATTGTTGCAGTGCTTGTTGGGCCACGTTTAAATTCAGCAATCCAATATTTTACCATGTAATATGGCGAAGCGGACTCACCGTAATGTGTATCAAGTTTTTCCTTTTCTCTTTTGCCGTTTCCCTTTTCAAATAATAGTGTTTAATCACGGCACAAAATTCACTTTTTTCCATTTTTCAAGAAACACAAAAGTTTGAATCAATCAAACGACTACGAGTACAACAAATAAACTAATCGATGAATTTAGGTAAAACTTTAACAGCTGACGTTTGACAGATCGCAATTTCAAAAAAAAAAAAAAAAAAATGTGAATAAAAAATGTGTTTATGCTGCCATCTAGCGCTAGGTAGCTTCAATATCAATTTTATTTATTTATTTAACTCTATTACAGACCATGATATAAAAATACAATATTTGTTGCTTGTAGACTAAAGAAACAATGTAAGAGAGTACAATTAAGTATATACATATGTATATATAAAACTATTTTTGCTTTTATAACATTATTTTATTCAGAGGCATCTATAATATAATAAAATTTGTATATGTGAAATATGCGACGAAAGGAATTGCATAGACGGTTCGGTGATATTGTCAGCTTATAAGTTGATAGCTTGTTGGCACAGAAAACTTTAGTTTGCTTAACAGAAACTTGAAGTTAACATCATCGTGAATCAACACAAGAAGAAAATATATACTAAGCATGGTTAGACGACGTTTCTAAGTTGATGGATTAATGAGTCCAGTTCTACTTTAAGATGATGACAGCAGAAAATAAGAAATTGCTTTTGAACACATTCAATACTATGTATATTAATGGAGAAGAAAGGATCCCATATAATATATCCATATTCAGGGGTAGAGCGAAACAAAGAAAAGACGCATCCGCGATTTTTTTTACAATGGAAAAATTAGAAATGCGTGGTGTCATTAAATATTTACATAAAAAAGGTTTATCGGGACAAGAAATTCATAATGATATGGTGACTATGTTAGGTGAAGGGTTCCTTCAGACGAGCAGTAAAAAATTGGGTTGCTGAATTTAAACATAGTCGTACAAGCAATGAAGATGAACCACGTAGTGGACGTCCAAAAACAGCAACAACAACAGAAATTGTAGCCAATAAAATTCATGAAATAGCTAATATCGTGGGCATCTCAAATTATCGAGTCCATTTAATTTTGCATGAAGAACTACAGATGAAAAATCTTTCTGCAAGCTGGGTGCCGCCTTTGTTAACAGTCGACCAAAAACGCATAAGAATGAACATTTCTCAAGCTTCTTTGGCTAGTTTTAAGCGAAATAAAATGGATTTTAAGCGTCGTTTCATAACTGAGACATGGATCCACCACTATACTCCAGAGACAAAAGAACAATCCAAACAGTGGACTGAAGCTAGAGGAAGTGCCCCAAAGAAGGCAAAAACAATTCAATCGGCTGGCAAGGTTATGGCAACGGTTTTTTGGGACTTCAAAGGTATTTTATTGATTGACTATCTGCAAAAGGGTAAAACAATAAATACAGAGTACTATTGCAACCTTTTGGATCAATTAAATGTACAAATTCGAGAAAAACGTCCTGGCTTAGAAAAATAATTTTTTACCAAGACAACGCACTAGCGCAAAGAGTGTTTTAACAATGGCTAAAATCAACGAATTAAAGTACGAGTTGCTTGACCACCCACCTTATTCTCCTGATTTAGCTGCCAGTGACTTTTACCTGTTCCCAAATCTAAAGAAAATTCCTTGCTGGCAAACGTTTTACTTCAAATGAAGATGCAATTACAGTTGTAAACCACTATTTTGAAGGCCTTGAGGAAAACTATTTTAATCAAGGGATAGAATTGCTAGAAAAGCGTTGGACTAAGTGTATTGAAGTTCCGGGAGATTATATTGAAAAATAAAAATATTTTTGAAAAACTAACTATTCTCTTTCATTGATAGGCTAAGAAGTTTACGTACCGCCCTCGTAATTTTTCTGTGAGACGTATTTGTATGTATAAATTATAAATAAGCGAACTTTTAAGTTATCAGATACATACGTACGATATTAATTAACTATTGTGAATTGATGTGAACCGATTTTACCGAATCTCAATAGCAAAGCCTTTAACTGATTGGATAATAGAATGATGAAAGAAAAGAGTTTATACAACGGGCATCGTTTAATCGAACTTTCTATCAACGCTGATTCTGAATATCGTTGGTCTCATGTAGAAAGGTCCTAACAAACATAATAGCTATTTTACAGGAAAAGGAAAAATCGTAATTGGAAACTGTATAGATCTGTACATCTACAAGTATTTTTTTTTTGTTCAATTGCTTGTAAGAGCGATATGTATGAAATTATTAAATTAAAGTTTTGTATATTTGTGTGAAACGTAGTACGAGTAGAATCCCTAAAAAAGCACTATTCAGGGAAAAATGTGAGTTAGGGCCTTTCGACATAAGACCGTATATAGGATCGGAAATGAAAATTATAGAAATTACAAACGGAATCAGAAACTTATATATACCCTTAACATTTTTGTGAAGAGTATAAAAAATTATAAATATATTCGCACTTACGCGCACATTAAAGACTTCTTAAATTCTTCTAACTTCGCTGTCTAAAGGCGTCTAAATGAATATTTTGGAGGATCATTTCGTTCGAATTACACAGAAGTCCAATTTTCGAATACTTTTTAATGCGATATTCTTTTTTGAACAACACAACGGGACCAAAAGGACCCAAGTGGGCTGGTTTCATGAAACTGGCGGCCTGTACAACCTTCTTTTTTGAAGCAAAGTTTCGTTAACAAATATTGTACTCACGTTTGCTCTGTAGTCAGCACGCTGTCGGAATTTGATATGATCTTGTAGAACGTATTGTAGTATTTTTGCACGACTTTGCGTATTATGCTGGTTTTTTTATAAGATTGATTTTTTTAAATAGTTTTAATAAAGTGCTTAAACAAATATGCACATACTCGTATGTCAAATATCATATTGCCCTGTTTATGACAGTGGTTTATATTCCAGATATAAAATACAACAAGTTTATCATTTAACTTTCAAAGAAACACAAAACTTCTTGGTTTAAATATTGGACAACGCCTTTGAAGAAATGTGCCACAATTTATTGTGGTTGGGTGTGTGTGTGTGTGTGAAATTCATATAATATACTTAAATTGAAACATAAAAAAGTTTCACGTGACAATGACAAATCATAAAGTTAAAAAAAGATGGAGAACAAACCCAAAATTATGCGCAGAAATATCATCATTATTGCTGCCATCGTCATCATTTCAAATTGTTATTCCTGCAGCTCTTTTTTTGTTTTCTTTTGCCTCAAAATGACCATGATTTATCACCTAATAATTATGTTTATGGTCTTTATGTATATTTAAAATTGTTGCGAGTTATTTTGCTTGTGGCAATTTTTTTTTGCACTCGTTTCCCCTTTCTTTTTATTAAGAAAAAGGTTTGTTCTTGAATATTTCTTGTTTGGGGATAACAGTTCTTGTTTGATTTTTTTCTGTTCGATTTTCTTTTGTTTAATCTTTGGCTACAATATGTTGAACGTCTGTTTTCTTAATCTTTTTTTTTATTTGTTTCTGGATTCTTTCAGAGGGAATAAAATTGATGTTCATCTTATTTTAATTTTTTCGCGTTTGTTGTATGACCAGGCGCCAACTTGAATTTATTGACATTTTACGCATTTATCCGCATTTTTGGGCGCTTTCAATTTTATTTTTGTTTATAAAGGTGAGTATTCTTGGGTTTCCTTTTGTAACTACCGTTAGTGAAGCTGGCAATGCTTCATAATGTATAATTCAGAAAACTTGGTTCTAAAATTGTAATAGGTCATCCGATTTTCAGGTTAGGATAGAAAAGCTTAGAAAGCTTACCACCTGCATCCAGATCTCTAGTAGTGCTCTTTTTAACCAATTAAAAAGGGAACTGTGATGCATATACTACAAATAGTTTTTGGATGTTTTGAACATAATTGGCACTAATATAGGAAGGGCGGGTCAGTAAGCCCATGACCTCTTGTTTGGAACACAGGCTACTATATACAAAAAGTTATTTTATTTTCAACATAGTGTCCTATGAGTTATGTATTCTTTGTCCAACGTCTCTCCAACTCGTTATCCCTGCCGAGAAACATGACTTTTGCTATTAAGATAATTTCACAGTTCGAATGAAAGCTCTTTTCGCCGAACCATTTCCTCAAGTTTCGATACAAGAAATAGTGACTCGGGTCTAAATTTGGACTACAGAGGGAGCAATTCTAGCGTAATTCACGGATTTTTGCCATGGAAATTGCATTGTCTGGTGAGAATTACAATTTTTCGTTGCCAAATGGGGTCGTTTTTTTCAAATTCCTCATTGAACCGCACCAATAAGTTGGAATAATATGCGCTGTGGATTGTTTTTCTGCTTTGAAGGTAGTAGGTTAGGTAATGTAGGCGGGCCGGTGGACACCCCGGAATAACCTAGGTTCTCCAGCTCACTTATCTCCTGAAGTCGTTCCCTTTGTGAATAGAGGAATATAGTGTGAGTGGAGAAGATGGATGCAAAGGAAAGGCGAAAACCGCGGGTGTAGCGTTTCATGCTGCTGTACAAGCCATCCGCTGGTTCTTATGAAAGGAGTTAGCGCGGTCGGTTTGACCAAGGACAGACGAAATATTATGCTGAAGCTCCGCTCGCCTAAACATCATAGACGATGATGCTCCAATGCCGGACATGTACCGAGGAAATGAGGGATCGTCTCCTCTTCTTTCTCGTCTTGGAAACTTCTGCAGAGGTCGTATAGGGTAGCTCTAGTCTCAGGTTTCCAAACGGGCAATGTCCGGTGATGACTGCTGCAGTCACTCTTAGGTGAGATCTGGGCAGTTTTAATAGCTCCCACGTTCTCTTATAGTTAATATGGTTCACAGTTAATATGGAACAGGTTCCTTGATATAATGCACGCTATCTTATTTAATTAATGTGTCGCCATCTTATTTAAAGATATTCGGCATTCCTAGACTAGACTAGAATTAGTGTATATCTCAATCAGAGAGTTGATGGCGCCCTTGTTGTCCGTTACTATCATGATATCCCTACCCAATATCTTGTGAAACGTCAGCCATCTGGCCGCTTTTTCATAGCTTATATTTCAGCCCGAAGAACACTGCATCCGTCTGATAATCTGAAGTATATTTTTGTGTTAAATTATTCTATGCAAACGCCACCCCCAACCCTCTTCTGAACACGCCCGCGTAAACATAGAAGTATCCAGATTCTAGGAGGGATTCCTCAATTTGATAGCTGAAACTCCTTGAGAGAAATGGTTTTGGGATGCAGTAATCGCTTAGATCGTGAACTAGGTCCCTTCCAAACTCCAGTATATTAGCATGTCCCCACGGTCTGTGGGGACATGCTAATATACTGTCGCGTTTAACGTAGTCGCGGCTTTTAGTGTTATCTGCCTGGGTTCTAAGTCACATGGCATCCAGGTCATAAGTGCAAAGTTGAAGGTAGTAAATGTCGATTATAACGAAAACCGTTGTCGTGATTTTACTGGCTGACAAATCAAACAAAAAACAACAAACCGTATTTATTGCCGCTTCACCCCGAGGCACCTACTGTTTTGACTTCTGTTTGGTGTTTTGGTTGATCGACGTTTCAACTACGGTTACGAAATGGCGCAAAGGAAAGCTTTAGTGTCGTATTGCATATGGGGAAGTAGGGGAGGGCGAAGGATTTTCGCGAATGCCGAAGCCGATTTTGGATATTCTTTTGCTAAAGTATTTAACTTGCTAAAGTTATTCAAGCTTATTATGAAAATGGACGATCAAATTGAAATGTAAATCGTACACTTCGTAATTTTTTTTGGGAAATTTAATCGTCCAAATGTGCTTACAATCGCAAAAATCGCGCAAAAATTTGAGCAAAACCAGTCTGCCGGAGATTTGAAAACACCAGAACATGCTCGTACAGCTCGTGCTGCAGAAAATTTTTTGCTGCTGTTCGCAATAGTGAGCCCGACAACTCTCGTGCTCGTCCTTGGTGAACATTATGCATAAAGACCCCTGCATTTACACGCTTACAAGGTGCAATCGACTCAAGAACTAAAGCTTCTTGACCATTCCCAGCGTCGTCAATGGTCAGAATGGTGCCAAGTAGTAGAAACAGTGGATTGTCATCTTTGGAAGAAAATCATCTTCAGTGATGAGGCACATTTTCACCTCAGTGGCTTCGTAACTAAGCAGAATTGCCGCATTTGAGCGAATGATAATCCAAGAGTGATTGTCGAAAACCGATGCACCCCCAAAGAGTGACTGTTTGATGCGGTTTATCGGCTGGCGGAATCATCGGGCCATATATTTTCCAAAATGAGACCGGTTAGGTAGTTACTGTGAGTTTCGCAATCGTGAGATAATAACAAACTTTTTATGGCCCAAATTGAAGATATGGATGTGGACGACATGTGGTTTCAACCGGACGGTGCCACTTGCCAGATAGCTAACGAAACAATGGCTCTTTTGCGCAACAAATTTAATGGTCGTGTGGTATCGCAGAACTTAAAAAAAAAAAATCTTTCTAATATTACTTTTCAAACACAAAAAAGCGTAGTGTTTACTTCTTAACAAAATTTTTCAACAGTTTTTTTCTTTTTTGTATATAAAGGGTGGTTACATTTGAAGGGGCGATGTTGATTTCGAATAAAACACAAATAATTTGAAAATTATGTCCATTGGCCGCCAAGATCATGTGATTTCGCAGCGTTGGACTTCTTTCTTTGGGATTATTTGAAAAAAGAGGTCCATAAGCCAGCAACAATTCCAGAGGTAAAGAATGAGATAATTCGGCACATTAACAGCATAGAACCTCAATTATGTCTCAGCCTCATCGAAAATTGGGACCATCGAATGGAGGTGTGCGTCGAATTGGACATTTGGCCAATATTTTCTGACGAGCATAGTTGAACTGTACCAATATTATCATAATAAATAATTTCTAAATAATTTCTCTTTTATTCAAAATCAACATCGGCCCTAAAAATGTAACCACCCTTTATATACAAAAAAAAAAAAAAAAAAAAAATGCATGGAAAATTTTGTTAAGAAGATCCCGCTATGCTGTTTTGTGTTTGAAATGTATTATTAGAATGTTTCTTTTGAAGTCCTGATTATTTGATTTAAAAGAATAGAATATAAAGTTAAATGTATGAAAATATTTCTCGAAGGTTTCCAAGTCTATTGATGATTAGGGGATCTGCCCCTAAAGCTGAAATTTTGACATATAGACAGCTAGAAAACACAACAAACGAGCTTTATATAATTTTTGATTGGTAGATATAAACATTTTTCTGCATTTTATACTTTAAGACATTTAAGCAATAAATAAAACTAGTGGCCAGAACATTGAATCTTTAGCTAAAAACACATAAATATTTATTTTTAAGCCTTGCGATTAACTTGGCAGAGAATGGCAAACAAGCAGACAGACGGCGAATAAAAAAAAAATTAAGGGTAGTAAGACTTGCAGCGAATTTTTGCCGCAATTAATCAACAGCTTTTCAAACTTGGCTGTAAATATTTGGCATTATTATGATACAAATATTTTTGCCAATAATTTCAGCTAAAATTTTTTTGTTGTTTTTTTTTTTTTTTTTTTGTTAACCAACCATATTTGACCATTTAAGGCAGTAACACACTCAGTATGTAGAATAAATATATATTCGTATTAAATTCAGAAACAATGGCCTGTTCACAAGGACTCTTTTTTCCCATTAAATATTTCGTTCATATTTCTTGAGCCAACCAGCAAAAATTTAACTGCAGACATCAGAGCGTAACTAATTGCATGCGGCCAACCATCAGACAAGGAATTTTTAACAAATATTTATACTGGATCGCTGCAAGTACTCGTACATATTCATATAAACTTTTCATTTGTATGTTGGATTTGTGCTTTCAAAAAAAAAAAAAAAAAAAAAAGAAGGAGAAAAAAACGAAAAAAAAACTATGCCAAGCAGTTGCACAAAGCAAAGAACAATGGCCACCATGAAATTTAATGTTTTAAGAAAACAATAAGAAACATTGCGACTGAGTTGTATGAAGTTTCAGTATAATTTGTTTGATATGCGGTGTCAGTTAAAATGATGGATCAAGGTTGGTTTGCTTTAATGATATTAAAGCAGGTAGATGCAGAAATATTTCTATTGCTTCCGAGTAATTAATTCACTGGAATTGCCAAGACTTTAGATAAATGTGTGCAAGGAAATAAATATTATTCTCACTTAACTAAATAAGGTGGATTTGATAGCACGCAACACAGTGGTTGGGAAGGAATATACAGACATAAGTGCAACATACTCGTAAATCAATTTCTTCAAAATGAATAAAACAGACAGAGCAATAAGTATACGAGTATTACAGATCGGTAATTAATCATATAAGTAATTGGGTCAAACTTTTAAGCGAATCTTCATTCTCTTTGTGAAAACTTACAGCCTGTTCGGCGATATCGAATGAGAAAATGAATGCGAAAGAAAGTTAGTCACTCACATTCGAATCAATTTGGATTTGTCTATGTCACTATTGTTCGTTTGCATGAACTTATATATCGAGTGGTTAAACTTCAAGTGCCGATGTTGAATGTGAACCACAGCTAAACGCCAAGTTTTTTTCCGAATTTTATTTGACATTTCTCTATTTCAGACTTACTCAATTTGAACACAATACAACAACGTGTTAAAGTTATCCAGACTTATTATGAAAATGGTGATCAATTTTCGAAGAAAATCATCTTCAGTGATGAGGCACATTTTCACCTCAGTGGGTTCGTCAATAAACAGAATTGCCGCATTTGGGCGAATGAGAATCCAAGAGTGACTGTCGAAAAACCAATGCACCCACAAAGAGTGACTGTTTAGTGCGGTTTATGTGCTGGCGGCATCATCGGGCCGTATTTTTTCCAAAATGAGGCCGGTCAGGCAGTTACTGTGAATGGTGTTCGCTATCGTGAGATGATAACGAACTTTTTATGGCCCGAATTGGAAGATATGGATGTGGACGATATGTGGTTTCAGCAGGACGGTGCCACTTGCCACAGAGCTAACGAAACAATTGCTCTTTTGCGCAACAAATTCAATGGCCGTGTTATCTCACGTAATGGCGATGTCAATTGGCCGCCAAGATCATGTGATTTGACACCGTTGGACTTTTTTCTTTGGGGTTATTTGAAAGAAAAGGTGTACGTCGATAAGCCAGCAACAATTCAACAGCTAAAGGATGAGATAATTCGGCACATTAATGGCATAGAACCTCCATTATGCCTCAGGGTCATCGAAAGGAGGTGTGCCGCCGTGGTCGCGGCGTCCATTTGGCCGATATTTGGTTCCATACATAATTGATTAATACCAATATATCATAATAAAATAAAATTACAATAATTTGCTAAATAGTTTGTGTTTTATTCAAAATCAACATCGGCCCTTGAAATTTAACCACCCTTTATTTTAATTTAATTTTGACACATCGTTCGCATAGAATAAAATTATTAAAAATCCAAATCAATTTTCTTAACTTATCCTTTCGACATCGGTGAACTGGCTGTTATTGTATATATTTTATATATATATTTTATATAATGAGGTGGCGCGCAACTTTTTTTTATCGAAATTAATGCTGCCAACTTCGCGTATGTTTCATGTAAAAGTTTCATGCTTGATGGCTCATCAAGTTTTCATTTTATATTTCGATTTTCCGGGACTCGTTTGATTAAAAAAGACATGTCAAAGAAAAAACTATGAATTTACTCATTTTTAGGTTTATTTGTTTTCTTAAGAATTACTTTACAATAACATATAATAATTATTTATTTATTTAGTAATTATACAGTTGCAAAGTAAATTTGTAAAATATACGATGCACAGCATGGGCAGGGTGACAAATACTATAATGCCCAAGATGGTTGATTAAGATGAGTACTCTTGTTGAATTCCAATTGTGAAAAAGATTTCAATCCTTATTATGCAATAAAACAAGAGTTTTGTACAATTTATTGATAAATAATATTATATTAATGCAGCGCGGCAGTTATAACTTATTTCACGATCAGTACAATAATGAAATGATATAAAATGTTTTTATGCTTCAAAAAAGTATTGAAGTCATAAAACTTGTGTTAAAGCAAAAAAAAAAAAGAGAATTTACAGAAAGCAATAAAATGTAACGTTATAAATTCGGAGTTTGTAATATTTAAAGTTAATGCGTAATTAGCTTATTATGTGTACTTTTATCTGGTGGTTGTTGTAATTTTATTACAATATTTTAATGAGAGTCAAATGCACTGTGACTTAATACGAAAATAATTAAGATGAAGAGTATTAAGGAGTTGCAGAATTATAGAAATAAAATAAAAACGAAATACAATTGAAATAATTAATGTAGCAAGTTTTTCACCAACAATAGTATTAACAGTACTTTTGTAGCGCCGCTGTGACTAACTATATCGACTTATGCCTTCACATCGGAAGTTTCCACGTGGTTAACAATGAATATCCTCTAAAAAAAAACTGTAAACCAATACAGTTAGTTGAGGCAAACCGTTAACCAGTGCGAGTGAGTGAGACGCAAAACTCTCGAAGACCGAACAACAAACACAAGCCTGACCGTACTTAAGAAATAATAACGATGACGCGAGAGCTGTTCTTCAGCCCTAAGCTGCTTTACGACTGTTCCAAATACTAATTAAAATTTGTTTTCGCATGGTAATCAATCGCCCATATTCTGCTTGTCGGCGGCAATACAACACGATGCCGATTTTTAAATTTTGAGGTGAATAAGCACTCCTGTTGTCAATATTGGTGCATGTATCGATAACAGCCGACACATATTTGGTATTCTACAAGAGAAAATGGTGGCAATATTGTCTTTAATTGCCGTTTATTTTGTCGTCAAAGTTTTCAGCATCGAGTTCAAACAAAAACATCAAAAAAATAATATAGAAAACTATAAGAAATTAATAAAGAAAATTATAAGAAAATGGAAAAAATTAAAATTGCAAAGCCCGCAAAATTTCAAAAACTAGGAGGAGCTGAAAAAGGGCCCATCCACTATTAATTTTTTTTCTTTGTCACTGGAATCTAAATATGGCTGAAAAAACCTTTTGTATAGGGTGTTTTTTTAAGCTAGATAGAACTTTAAATTGTAAAAAGTAACACAAAAAATTAAATTTTGATGAAACATTTTTTTATTTGTTTCAGTATACTCTGACAAATCATCATGAATAGACTCACGCTTGAACAACGCTACGAAATTATCCAAATTTACTTTGAAAATCAGACCCGTTGTTTTATCGCAAAATTGTGTTCAGCGATGAGGCGCATTTTTGGCTTAACGGGTTTGTTAATAAGCAAAATTGCCGCATATGGAGTGAGACCAATCCACAAGAGACCCTACAGACTCCATTACATCCAGAAAAATGCACTGTTTGGTGCGGTTTTCATGCTGGTGGCATCATCGGACCTTATTTCTTCAAAAATGAGGCCGGAGCTCGCGTTACGGTCAATGGAGATCGTTACCGCACCATGATCAATGATTTTTTGTTTGAAAATATGGATGACATTGATCCGGAGGAGATGTGGTTTCAACAGGATGGCGCTACGTGCCATACGGCGAACGCAACCATCGACTTACTGAAATCAAAATTTGGCGATAAGTTGATTTCGAGAAATGGACCTGTCAATTGGCCTCCAAGGTCGTGCGATTTGACACCTCTCGATTATTTCCTGTGGGGCTACGTGAAGTCACTGGTTTATGCTGATAAACCAGCAACAATTGACGCCTTGGAGGCCAGCATTGTTCGTGTTGTTCGTGACATACGACCAGCAGTGCTCGAAAAAGTGGCCCACAATTGGACGTCCAGAATGCGCTTCGTCAAGAACAGCCGCGGTGCCCATATGCCCGAAATCATTTTCAAATGTTAATGTCACGTATTGATCTTTCGAATAAAAAAAAATTTTGATTACAATTTAATTTTTTGTGTTATTTTTTACAATTTCAAGTTCTATCGGGCTTAAAAAAGCACCCATATTTAAAAACTTTCTCATTTTTCGTCTTCCACACACTTTCTTATTTTATGAAAAATTTTGTTCTAAATGTTTTTTAAAATTATTTTTTCCTGTCTTCTTTGATCAAGAGTTATTGATCGCGGCAATTATTGTTTTAGTTAAAAATATTTTCTGGCTAAAGCCAGGATTGAAATTAGCCAGACGAATGATACCATCATATATACAGCCAGTTCGGCGATGTCGAAAGGATAAGTTCATTCGCATTCAGGGCGAAAGAAAATTGATTTGTGTTTTTTCTAAATTTATTCTCTACGAACGATGTGTCAAAATTCAATTAAAATACATAAGTTCATGCGAGCGAACAATAGTGACATAGACAAACCCAAATTTATTCGAATGTGAGTGACTAGCTTTCTTTCGCATACATTTTCATTCGATATCGTCGAACAAGCGGATAATATTAGAAATATGAAAAATAAGCTCGACTATTTATCATTAATACAGACCTTATATTTATAACTTATCAATAAAATACTCAGACATTATTTTCTTTTTGGGTTGATTTTTATAAGGATATTTTTCCGGAAACCCATATATTTTTACGAAACATGCGATTATCATCCATGGTCCATCCCGCTGCGCAGCAAATCGGCCATTACAGAGAGACTTCGTTTCTTGGTCGTACATTTCGTCTGTGGAGCAAGTTATCTGCAGATGTTTTCCCTGTAAAAAATGAAAAAAAAAGCAAATAATTAATGTGTGTAAAATCAAAAGAAAAACAATGAACATTAAAAATTGGATACTTACATAAGTTTAAATGAAGATTGAGAAGAGCAGTAGTGAAACGTTTGCGCAAAAACCCGTCTGAACACCTACGGCATTATGTATAATAAAAAACCTTGTGCTAACTAACTGGCTGCTTTCTTTCCTTTATGGGAATTTAAACACAAAAAACTTAGCAGCTAGTTAGTTAGCATAAGGATTTTGATTATACATAAGGCCGCTAGTTTCGCAATCGAGATTCAGAGAGCAACCCGTATGTTTCATATTGCCGTCCGAACATGACATCACATAGTGTAATTCATACCGGAGGATAATTCATTATAGTAAAGTTCGACTGTATATACATATATATTATTTGCTTGCGATAAAACACTACAAACCTCTAAACTTTTCTTGATCTTCAAATTGAATCCTTATAGAAATTTGCTACATTTTAAAGTTTGTTTGACCATGTATGTATAGTTGTCCATATGTTTGTTCATACATACATACACACATATGCACACATGTTGTATGTATATGTAATTGTATGAATTTCTGTACCAAATGTCGCCGGGAATATGCACAATATTTATCTTTATGATATTTTATATTTCTGCATTCAAATGTACAGAATTTTATTGTAAATTGTTTTAAGCAGACATTTCCAAAGAAGGCGACAGACATTGCTTTGAACATGTTTATCTTCTGTTGCTTTGTTGCCATTTTGTTCGCAATAAACTGCAGCAGCAACTGCAGAGACAAAGTCTAAGTTGTTTATAAGTTTTTCTTTTTCATTATTTTATTTGTTATTTTAGAAAATATCTTTATAACTTTTATTTGCCATTTATTGTTCTTTTTCTGGTTTGTTAGAACTTGTGAAAAGTTATTTTTTCAAAGAACGAAAAATTACTTTATGACACTTAATACTTGAATGACTGAAACTATTGGAGCGCAGTCATACAAAAAAATGGAAAAAGAAACAACAACGGCATTGTAACTTAATGAAGCTTTATTTATACATACCTACATACATATGTATAACTATTATAATAGCAAGCTACGTTTCATTACAATAATAAAAATGTTTTATAGTAAATATTAACGAACGGTCACACTCAAAAATATTTGCCAATATAATTGTGACCACTACTTTGATGGGTTACGAAGAAAGGCATATTTGATGAAAGAGTTCATTTAGGAAACATACTTTGGGCATTTAACTTCAGTTTGTGTGGGGTCTAATCACCGAATATGACATCGAATCAACTATCGTAACGAATAACATTACGACACCATTAGATTATGGTAAACAATGCGTATTCGACCGTAATTTAAACAAAATCTTATAGATTTAAGAACATATGTTTCCTAAAAGTACGAATGCACAACAAAATTGTTTAGAGCTTTTATATTACTACGATACGATTCATTCGATGTCGTTTGCTATGATTCCAAAATAAAAAATTACTATTAATCTTGCTCGATATCGTACGCGGAGATTTGCCCACCCCTGGTATTGTAAGCGATGCGAAAAATTCGCACAGTTGTACCCATAGATACCAGATAAATCTGGTTTAAAATCGTCAAGTTCGTCAATATCATCAATTCAATATGAATTTTAAATGTATCAGGTGTATCTAATTTATAATACGGCGGCTCGGAAATTTTGCTTCGATCTGGTAACTCCTTCATATAGAAACATGTGTTCACAAAAGACGCATCCGCGATTTTTTACAATGGAAAAATAAGAAATGCGTGGTGTCACTAAATATTTACATAAAAAAGGTTTATCGGGACAAGAAATTCATAATGATATGGTGTATGTGTTAGATGAAAGTGCTCCTTCATATGCAACAGTAAAAAATTGGGTCTCTGAACGTGGTCGTACGAGTACAAGCATTGAAGATGAACCACGTAGTGGAAGTGCAACAACAGAAATTGTAGCCAAAGTGCATGATATGGTATTAAATGATCGACGAATAAAAGTGCGTGAAATAGCTAATATCATGGGCATGAAGAACTACAGATGGAAAAGCTTTCTGCAAGATGGGTGCCGCATTTGTTAACAGTCGACCAAAAACGCATAAGAATGAACATTTCTCAAGCCTGTTTGGATCGTTTTAAGCGAAATAAAATGGATTTTAAGCGTCGTTTCATAACTGCTGATGAGACATGGATCCACCACTATACTCCAGAGACAAAAGAACAATCCAAACAATGGACTGAAGCTGGAGGAAGTGCCCCAAAGAAGGCAAAAACAATTCAATCAGCTGGTAAGGTTATGGCAACGATTTTTTGGGACTTCAAAGGTATTTTATTGATTGACTATCTGCAAAAGGGTAAAACAATATATTCAGTGTACTATTGCAACCTTTTGGATCAATTAAATGTACAAATTCGAGAAAAACGTTCTGACTTACAACACAAAACAATAATTTTTCATCAATCACATTAGAGAGCTCGATTAAGATTGTATAGACGTAAATAGTAATATTATTAACTAGTGTTTATACTCGTATAGTGTCAATATCTTATTTTCTAATCAGTAAACTAATAAAAAAATAAATTATGGAAATCGTCAAACAATCGTCAGCTAGTAAAATTAATTATTATACATATGTACGATATTAACTAACTAGTTGTGAGTTCGAGTCCAACTTCAGTCAAGAAGAAGGATTATTTAAATACGTCTCACAGTTACGAGAATTATTAATAAATAATAAAAAATTAAAAACTGGCTGTTCAGTGACAGAATATCCTATACAAACAACTGGGGTTATAACAATTGCATATACGTGATCAATATGTGGCAAACATTAAAAAAAGAATAATTAAAGAGCTTGGTGGCTGAGTTGGTTAAGAGGCCGTATTAAAAATACATCATGTTCACATGATCCCGAGTTCGAATCCCAGTGGGTGCTGATAAGTAGTGTAGCGACTACGAAACAGCTAGTTGTCCCCCAGCTAATGGTATTCAATAATTTTTTCTGTTCTCCTTTGGTCTTATTGTTTCACATTAATTATTGTTATAATTAAATATAATCCTTCTTCTTGACTGAAGTTGGACTCGAACTCACAACTAGTTACATAATATCGTACATATGTATATAACTAAAATAGTTCACTTATTATTGATTTACAAAACTAATTATTTTTGAATAAAGGATTTATTTATGGTTGACTTTAATAAAAAACTGCAGCATTTAAAGCCATAACAACAAATATACACTCCTACAAACATGAAGTTAATTTCATAAGTATATTATTCATTAATATTAGTGTCATATATTTTTTTAAAATAAGATTTCAATTGATAAAAGATGCTATTGTTATACTAAACACTGCTCCTAAATCGGGCATATCTAAGTCATAAGAGCCAATGTTGCTGTAACAATATTTCAAACTGTATTTTCTTTTCGTGTGCCAAGTAGGTTTCGGTCAAAAATAATCGTATCGGTCACTGCGTTGGTCACCACTTTTACTACAATTTTATTTGTATTCAAAGTTTTCATAAAATTAATCCATTAAACCCGTGCATGCAAATGGCACTACCAAAATCGGATGTATGGTTGCATTTCATAAAAAAGACGGTAAGATTACGGTCACGATCTTGAGATACCACATAAAATAGTTAATAAAACCATTCGAATTTGTCACTAAAAAATCTTCAGGTCAGAATTATGTGAGTATCGAAGATTTACATCCCAGCTGCAATGTTTTTTTTCCTTCATTGAATGTGTCTAGACAGTTACAAGACAAACTATGTAGAATTGTAGTGATAAAATTCCTGCGTTTTAAAAATCTTCACTTCCACGGTCCTAATTAAGACACCTGAATTTCAACCAGGGGATCAAAAGATAAAGTCCATAACGAAGATTTTTGTCTCCATATGTTCTTCTCTGTCGCTAATCGTAAGAAGAAATCGACTGATATAAGTATGTATCGATACTTTTTCATCAATATCGACTAGATATCGATACCTTATCGAGTATATCTTAATGGTATCGTTTTATCCCTAAGTATATTGCGTACAAGAGGACCTGGTCGCGTACTTAGAAAATTCGTCTTTTATCAGCGGGATACACAGATCCTTATGAACTGGTGAGTTTTTTACGTACCATGTCGCTGCAGTAATCGTTCGTATAATTTTGTTTTGGCGTCTTTGAATTTGTTCAATGTTTAAGTGCTTGTTGGAATTAAATTAGTTAAAACTGAGGTATAATACACTGGGCACAGACAGTGTTTATACCTCCGACACTGTTTAGACTAGCAAAAATTAATCTAACACCACACTACAAGGTAATGAATTATATTGGAAAGAAATTAATAAGGAACATGTGAAGAAAAAACGGTCGAGAGTGAAAAAAGTGTGGAAGACAAAACAATATTATTCCTGCTTGCTGTTTATTACGGTGAAATTTGGTTTGAAAAGAAATGAATAATAAACAAATAAAGAAAAAAAAACAGACGACGGTAAAAAAAACTGTGCAGAGGAGGGAAGACTAATACGAACGGCATAATCTGACAGTAGGCGAATTCCATGAAATGAACTATCTCACCGTTCAACAGCACCCACAATCAGAGGAAGGCCAGGCTTCATGAGTTGGTGGCCCATAGTCCATAAAGAATATCAGCCCCTAACCATCTCACCCGTTCCTTCTTCTCTTCTGGTTCTTGAAATTACAGGTATCTCTTGCAAGACAACAGCATCTACGCGACTATAATTAGTACCCCGAAAATCGGCGTGCACCATAATTATCAGGGAATACTACTAAGTTCTCCCTCCGTTATTATATTTTAGCAACAACCAGAACCACGACCAGTGGCAGAATTATCTGCAAAACAGAACCACCAGAGCTGTGCCGATTTATGTTCTACTAAATAATCTTTGGTAAACCTATCAATGATCCAATACAATTTAATTTATGCTGGAAGTTCCTAGAGTTTTATATGATACAATAAATAAGTTATGATGCTAGGAACACAACTGCGACGAACGACGAATTTTTGGTCGCGAGTATTCGTCGCTAAAAATAAAACACATTGGTGTATATGAAAATGCACACAATCGTGGCGTTGGTTGAAATTCGTCATACTCAGCGAAAGTTGAAATGGATTTATGTCTAATTGTTAAGTCAGCGAACGACGAACAAAGCAGTATCAGGGTGACCAAGTTTCTTACATTTTTTTTTGTAGCGTTTTTTTATTTATTGAATCTTCAAAATGAACTAACAATAAGTATTCAAATCTTAATACTAAATTTAAAATTAAAAAATGTGATTCTTAAGCCCGGCCAATGCTAGACAAAAAGTTTTATTATGCGGGAGCTATTTCGGTAAAATCACCTATTGAGCAATCTGATGGTGGCAGCGGTATCCCTTCTTTTAAGCCGAGTGTGGCCGCCAAAATTAAGTATATTGCGCGCAAGAGAGTTTAGATGAAGTTCCAGTTTACTGACATACCTTGTAGCGTACTTAGAAAACTCTTCTTTTACCAGCGGAACACTCAGATCTTTATGAATTCGAGAATTTTTTACGTACCATGGAGCTGCAGTAATCGTTCGAAGAATTTGGTTTTGTCGCCTTTGAATTTTTTAAATATTTGACGCTGAGGTGGTGCCCCATAATTGAATTCCGTAGCACCATATAGGTTTTAGAATTGCATTGTATAGCAGACGTTTGCAATCCAACTTCAATGTGGAGTTTCTGCCCATAAGCCAATTTAGTTGCGCTGCTTTTAGTTTCAACTGAGTGACTTTTGCTTCAATGTGAGACTTCCACGTTAGCCTACGGTCGAGGTGTATACCAAGGTACTTGACTTCATTGTGCTGCGGAATAGGTGAGTTGTGTATTTGGATAGGTGCACATGTTTGCTTACACAGTGTGAATGTGACATTTTTGTTCATTAACTTTGATTTTCCAAAGTTTTAGCCATTTCTCTAATATTGAAATGTATTCCTGTAAATTTCGTGAAGCTAATTGGTGGTTTTCATGAACACTCAAAAACGCTGTGTGTGTTTCTTGCATAAAAAGAAGTATTTTTCACGACATAACACTTTTTATAATTTATTTTAATCCATGTAGTAAAAAATTTATGATGATATTCTCAAAATATAAAGTTCCTCAGATAATTTGTTCAAAAATCCCTCTTTCGGATGGGATTTATATAAGTTAACTTTTAATATGGTCACCTTAGTATATATCATCAATTTTTTTTTCTTTGCACGGAATGGAAGCAAATACAGACTTACATATGTATATGTTGCGAAAATATTGTGAAAATTGATGTTCCATCTTGCCGAAATCATATTTAAACAATGTTATAATATTGTCTATCCAACAAAGCCCGATTCCTGATATTAAGAACATATTTTTTTATATTATTATGATTTAAGCTTGTGTAACTCTAAAAAACACCCTGTGTTAACTACAAGCTGTGAAAAGACAAAGGTCACTGCACATTAGTTTGTGATTTAAAAATATCGGCTTTAATTTTAACTTTTCCTCGGAAGTATTGATTTTGCGGTAGATTCTAGAAAGTTTATATTTGCAGGTGTTGTTTGGTTTATTGGGTAATACTAACATAATTATAGTTTCCTATATTTTTCCCTTATTTGTCAAAAGTGTTTATTGTTTATTTAATTGTCTTGAGTCAAATTCCCTTACAAAACCGTGTTACAATCATATAATATATAATTTTTTTTATTTATAATGAAAAAGGTTATTAAATAAATAAGGGGTTATTATAATTAAATATTGTTTTTGTTTTCATGTGATACTAATTATAGACACAATTTTCTTCTTTTTATTTCTGTAGTAATTGAATGTCACAAAAATAATAATAAAAAATAAAAACACCTCCTCTCCTGTTCTATTTACAAAATGCCAAATTCAATTGTTTTCTATTGTCTTGCGACCCATTGATTAGTGTCATTTTAAACAATAAATTTATCGTATTTCTACCATCCCTTTTGATTGGTGTCAAACAAACGAAAGCAGCAATTTTGCATTATTAAAACTGACAATAATTTTGACAAGCTCATGCGAAAAATATCGACAGCAATGACAACAAAACAAACATACAAAACGAACATTTGCTTAATAAACATAAGCTATCAAATGAAGAATAGCACACACACACGCAAACAAACAAACAAACAAAAAAAAAAACGCAATCGAATTGAAGAACAATGAGTGAAATGATGACTGCCAAAGTATAAATGAAATGGATGTGAGAAATCCTATTGATTACCAATAAACTACAATTATCCCCTACCACTACAATAAACATGAAATGCAAGCGAAACTTGACTTTAAAACCGGCACTCTTTCCAGGATCATTATCGCCATCATCATCATCAACATCATCGTTGTCGAAATAATCGCTGTACACAAAGCAACAGTCAGTACTGTTGAGCAAAGAGATAAAAGCCGGCAATTAATGAACAGAAAAATGTTTTAACGTAGGGGATGTTATATGATACACACACATACATACGTACGCAGATCCGGAGTAATATATTCATAAGAACAGTATTGTGTATTCTATAAATGAACAGAAGAGAGTTACATAAATAAAGTGAATTAAACTTGAGCAGCACATGAATAATAACGAAGTAATTTTTAAGTATTCGGTTAGAAGTAATAGTTTATGACGCAAAAAATAAGCCTATATTTTAATTTCCATAACGGACTTCGTTGAATCAATCAAAAATTTGTTTGCATACGGGCCTTGTAACGGGAAGGTGTACGAGTTCCGTGGCATTTCATATTTGGCAGTCTGGAAGTAGACACGTGGAAAATTTATTATGGAAAAATATTCGGCTACAACCCATTAAGGTGGAGTTCCACAGAGCTTCAACAGGGGAGGGTTGCCGATCCTGGCAGAACACCAGCCAGAAGGGGTTTGCTGTGGGGGAGACTACTCCCTCCCGGGGAACAGGTTTTGCCTTGGCGTATTCCTAACTTGGGCGCTCTGTTTTTCGTAGAAAAGAGGGGAAGGGGTCCCTCGTTTGGTGCGGCAAACAAAACTCTAGGAAGCCCCATGACTTTTGTTGTGTTGGCTTCCGGAACCCTTACCAAGGGTATAAATTGGCAGAACGGGGATTAGCATGGCCCCCGGGAAGTTCTGCTTGCGGTTCAACCCGGGCTGATCATGGTTGAGGTGCCTACCTTGGCTGAAACGTTCTGGCTGTGGTTGAAACCTAAAACGCAGGAAGGGAGTGTTAGTATCTTTGATAATTGTTTGGTGTGTGGCTTTTTTCGAGGGCTAACAATCTCCCGAGGACCTGTTGCCTATACAACAGATGCCTGTATTGTAAGGAACCAGTGGTGATGGTTGACGGGTGAGTTGGTTTAAGGGCTGATGCTCTTAGTAGACTTCGGCCTACCAACTCATTAAGCCTCGTCTTCCATTGATTGCTGAGAAATGGCATACAGGAAGGATTAGAAGGCCCAACTTCTCAACAATAAGTTGTTCATATGGCCGCAAACATATGGCAAGAATTGCTACTTGTGTGAGCCTAATCGGCCACACGGGGCCGCTGGTAAACCGTGAATAATTCACTCCGTGGAATTGGTCCACCATCAGATTAGGCCGCAAGGCAGGTGCTGATGTAAATCATTTTCACAGTTGTGGGGGAGACAAAAGGTGGTAAGTGGAGGTGTTGGTGGATATGTAAAAACTGACAATAATTTTGACTTGCATTTTGCATTTTTTTCTGAGTTTTATTAAATTTTTCTTATATCCGCTTTCACGCTTCATTTCTTTTACATGAATCAGAAATAGGTTTTACATCTATTTCAGCTGGCATGGTTTGTTTTTCTTGTGTATGGTAGCAAACAACAGATGCACGGTAAAGAATCATCCCAAGACATCGAGCCCTAGCCGACATAAACGCCTGCAGGCCAGCAACGTCATGCATCTGTCAACACATACAGCATGACAGTAAGAGTCTAAACGCCATAAATTTATTTAAGGACTATTTAAAAGGAAGAAAGCAATTCGTTCAAATAAATGATTCAAAAAGCCACGTATTGGGAAGTGTGCTTAGTCCAATACTATTCAAAATTTATGTTGATGACTTAAAAAACGTACAAAACAATGGACACTTATTTATGTATGCAGATGACATATCGCTCCTTTATTGCAACATAGTCGTATCTCAAAAAATTTGCTTTTCGAGTTAACACGGCAGAATTGTTAACAGTATCTTCTTTTATATTGTGCCAAAAATCTACTAAAATTACTTTTAAACTTTTTCCTTTAGGAGATATTTTCTAAAAAAAATTTCTAAGACTTGTATGGAAACTAAAAATTTGAAATGTGTTTTTCTCGAAACAACCTTTTTTGCGTTATGACTATGTTGCAATAAAGGAGCGATATGTCTTTTTTTATTAATATAAATATGATAATGTTTTGAAAACACATATCGAGCAAGACGCTGCAATTTAGCCGAGTTTTTAAGGCTCAATAGACTTATGCTTAATGCAAATAAATCATAATTTATAAGATCTAGACCAGGGAGTCGCAGACGTGAAGAGCCTATGAAGGTCAATGTTGGTGGCAGTTTAATATGTGAATTGGAAAATGTTAATTACCTCGGGATATATCTTAATAGTAACCTTTTATGGGATGACCATATTAGTAAACTAAAAGCCAAAATTTCATCGAGAATTGATATACTTTACAAATTTAGAATGAAACTAAACGTACGGACAAAACTCTTGATTTACTAATCTATTGTTCATTCACACCTTACTTATATTGCGGTAGTTTATGGACATAAAATGAGTACCAGCTTAAAAAGTTTACAGGCAGCGCAGAATAAGGCGTTAAAACTTGTGTTTAATCTACCCATAAGGTTTTCTACGATAGATTTATATCGCAGCTATGCGAAAACGATACTTCCTATTAGAGGACTTCACAAACAACAAGTGCTATTGTACGTTTTCAAGTGCGTAAAAGGATTTGGATCACACACTATTTTGGATCACTAATTATGTTTCACCAGCACTCCTCAATTACACAGAGGACTACCAGACAGACTGGGGCTTTGCATTTCGCTAGATGTCGCATTGAGATCACAAAACAACGGGAAACTTTCATTGGACCAGTGGAATATAATAGATTACCAGAACATTTAAAAAATTCTTCGGTGTAATCAACCTTTAAAACTAGGCTAAAAACACATCTTTTTTCTTGCATTACCGCCCTAGATATTAAGTATTATTTATATTATTATTTAATTAATTGTTAAAAAATATAAAACCTTAGATTTATTTATTTTTGTTTTTTTTTTTTTTTTTTTGAGTTCAAATTTGTTACACAAAATTGTTGTCATTTATCCCCTATAAGCATGATATAAAAAATACAAGGTAGTTTTATTCTCTCAATTTTCCTTAACAATCACCATCTGACAAGTATAAGGATTGTGATATTTTCCATAAAATTGTGCTACCGTATTAGTTTATACATTCCCTTGTTTTCAGCTTTGTTTGAAGTTTGTGTCTAAAAATAATAATAAAATTGTGGCTTCTAACAAAAATAAATAAAAATTTTAAAATAAAATACATACATAAATCTAAAATACATAAAAATGGCCTGAAAAACATCCCCAGTAACGTGGATTAAGACGTTAGCGTTTCGGTCATCTAATCAGTCTTAATCTATTGGACTCATCAGAGAATAGTACGGAATTCCTTTGTGTGGTGGTCAAATTAATGTGTTCCTTGCAAATTCCAACCTGGCCAGCCTATTTTTCCGTGATATAAAGATGTTTTGAACACTTTTGTATGGTATGCTTTTAGTCCGCCTTCTGCAGCCTGCCTTCGAATCCTTCTGGGGGTAACATTTAATGGCAACTGTGTGGTGATAGTTCTTGACGACAAGAATTGGTCTTTTTTTATCTAACATATTATTGCCTGGCCATCTCGTTTACTGGTTTTTCGCTCTGTAACCAAAGTACCCGAACAACGAGAACGGCTTATAATTCTTGGTGAATGTCAATTTTTTTTTGCAATTGTGGTTACTGATTGGCTGTTATTAAAATCAGTTATTTTTATACCCTTCACAAAAATGTAAAGGGTATATATAAGTTTGTGATTCCGTTTGTAATTTCTACAGTTTTTTTTTGCGACCCTATAAAGTATATATATTCTGAATCAGAATTAATGGAAAAGTCGATTAAGCGATGTCCGTCTGTCCGTCTGTCCGTCTGTCCGTCTGTCCGCTGTTGAAATACCGTTTCTGAGAAAACCATTAGACTTAGAAACTTTTTTCTTTCACTATTCTTTTACCCCATCGATTCATGGGTTTGCTATTGAAATTCAGTAATATCGGTCAACGTATAGCTGAGATATATTCAAAATTCCGAAAAAAGCCATTTTTTTTTACAGTTTTGTATGAAAATTTTTAAAAACAAAAGTTGTTCGTTTTGCTTCAAACTTCACACACTTATTAAGCATGGTGACTAAAAGACAAAAAATTTTTTTTTCAGATATCGGTCCATATATACCCGAGATATAGCCCAAATCGGATTTTAATGAAAATGTCGCATAGGCGAAGCTAAATAACTTTTTTTTTGCTCAAAAGTAGTTCTGGTAATAAAATAAGGTTATATAAATATGAAAAATGAAAATTTCCGATATCAGTCCATATATACCCGAGATATAGCCCAAATCGGGTTTTTCATGAAAATGTCGCGTAAGCGAACTTAAACAACTTTTTTGTGCTCAAGAGCAGTTCTGGTAATAAAATAGGGTCATATAAATATGAAAAATGAAAATTTTCGATATCGGTCCATATATACCCGAGATATAGCCTAGACCGTGGTTTACATGAAAATGCCGCGTAAGCGAACTTAAACAACTTTTTTGTGCTCAAAAGCAGTTCTGGTAATGATATTAGGTTACATAAATATGGAAAATGGAAATTTCCGATATCGGTCCATATATACCCGAGATATAGCCTAGACCAGGGTTTTCATGAAAATGCCGCGTAAGCGAACTTAACAGCTTTTTTGTGCCCAAAAGCAGTTCTGGTAATGAATTTAGGTTACCTAAATATGGAAAATGAAAATTTCCGATATCGGTCCATATGTACTCGAGATATAGCCCAAATCGGGTTTTTCATGAAAATGTCGCGTAAGCAATCTTAAACAACTTTTTTTTGCTCAAAAGCAGTTCTGATAATGAAATAAGATTACATAAATATGAGAAACGAAAATTTCCGATATCGGTCCATATATACCCGAGATATAGCATAAACTGCGGTAATAAAATAGGGTCATATAAATATGAAAAATGAAAATTTTCGATGTCGGTCCATATATACCCGAGATATAGCCTAGACCGGGTTTTACATAAAACTGTCGCGTAAGCAAACTAAAACAACATTTTTGTGCTCAAAAGCAGTTCTAGTAATGAAATGAAGTTATATTAATATGAAAAATGAAAACTTCCAATATCGGTCCATATATACCCGAGATATAGCCTAGAACGGGTTTTTCATGAAAATGCCGTGTCAGAGAAACTAAACAACTTTTTTTGCTTAAAAGCAGTTCTGGTAATAAAATAAGGTTATATAAATATGAAAAATGAAAATTTCCGATATCGGTCCATATATACCGCAGATATAGCCTGGAACGTGGTTTTCATGAAAATGCCGCGTAAGCGAACGTAAACAACTTTTTTTGCTTAAAAGCAGTTCTGGTAATCAAATAAGGTTATATAAGTATGGAAAATGAAAATTTCCGATATCGGTCCATATATACCCGAGATATAGCGCAAACCGGGTTTTTCATGAAAATGTCGCGTAAGCGAACTTTAACAACTATTTTTGATTAAAAACAGTTCTTGTAATAAGATGAGGTTATATAAATATGGAAGATAAAAATTTCCGATATCGGTCCATATATACCCGAGATATAGCCCAAACCGGGTTTTTCATGAAAATGTCGCGTAAGCGAACTTAACAATTTTTTTTTGCTTAAAAACAATTCTGGTAATAAGATAAGGTTATATAAATATGGAAGATAAAAATTTCCGATATCGGTCCATATGTACCCGAGATATAGCCCAAATCGGGTTTTTCATGAATATGTCGCGTAAGCGAACTTAAACAACTTTTTTTTGCTCAAAAGCAGTTCTGGTAATGAAATTAGGTTACATAAATATGAAAAATGAAAATTTCCGATATCGGTCCATATATACCCGAGATATAGCCCAAATCGGGTTTTTCATGAAAATGTCGCGTAAGCAAACTTAAACAACTTTTTTGTGCTCAAAAGGAGTTCTGGTAATGGAATAGGGTCATATAAATATGAAAAATGAAAATTTTCGATATCGGTCCATATATACCAGAGATATAGCCTAGACCGGGGTTTTCAAGAAAATGCCGCGTAAGCGAACATAAACAACTTTTTTGTGCTCAAAAGCAGTTCTGGTAATGAACTTAGGTTACATAAATATGGCAAATGAAAATTTCCGATATCGGTCCATATATACCCGAGATATAGCCCAAACCGTGTTTTTCATGAGAATGCCGCGTAAGCGAACTTAAACAATTTTTTCGCCTTAAAGCAGTTCTGGTAATAAAATAAGGTGATATAAATATGGAAAATGAAAGTTTTCGATATCGGTCCATATATACCCGAGATATAGCCTAAACCGGGTTTTTCATGAATACGCGGCGTAAGCGAACTAAAACAACTTTTTTTGCTTAAAAGCAGTTCTAATAGCAAAATAAGGTTATATAGGTATGGAAAATGAAAATTTCCGGTATCGGTCCATATATACCCGAGATATAGCCTAAACTGCGGTTTTAATGAAAATGTTGCGTAAGTGAACTTAAACATCGTTTTTTGCTTAAAAACAGTTCTGGTAATATAAATATGGAAAAAGAAAATATCCGATATCGGTCCATATATACTCGAGATATAGCCTGAACCGATTTTTCCAATAATATTTTTTTTTGCTGAAAAGCAGTTCTCTTTATGAAAGAAGGTTACGAAAATAGAGAAAATTAAAATTTCTGATATCGGTCCATATATACCCGAGATATAGCCTAAATCGGGTTTTTCATGAAAATATCGCGTAAGCGAACTTAAACAATTTGTTGTGCTCAAAAGCAGTTCTGGTAATGATATAAGGTTATATAAATATGGAAAATTAAAATTTTCGATATCGGTCCATATATAGCCGAGATATAGCCTAAACCGATTTTTCCATTAAAAAATTTTTTTTTTTTTGCTGAAAAGCAATTCTCGTTATAAAAGAAGGTTACTAAAATACAGAAAATAGAAAACTCCGATATCGGTTCATATATAACCGAGCATATTTAGGTCACATTTTTAATATACTATACATATTCGTGACTATCGTGAAGGGTATTTTAGATTCGGCCCAGCCGAATATACTACACTCTTACTTGTTTCTTTTCAATTCACTGAATAATTATATCGCGCCAATTGTTAGAGAAGTTACAAGTCACGCCCAGAAAAATTTTAAAGGCACGGAAAAGACGTCAAACTATATGCAAATTTTCGCTAAACATACTTACTTTGATATTTAAACAAATAATGACATCTTTTGGAAGTAGATTTTTCTTATTGTAAGTAATGAAGAATATTCAAGATTACGTGCATTGTCGCTGCATCCTGGGCCATTCTAGTAGAAATAATTATTTATATATATATATATTTTTTGGGACTGAATTGGATCCAAGTAGGCTGGCTTTACAATAGCTGGCTGCATGTTAAACCTAACCTAACCTGGGTTTCAAAACAACCACAGATACCTACTTACATCAGCTTATTATTTCTAGCTTTTTCTAATACGAACAATGCACTACACATTTCAGAAAAAATCCATTCTAGGAGTAAATTCCCTTATTCAACTATGTGGCAACGCCTTTTTATATTTCTCTCTAAAAATAAACTTCAAAAATCCTTATTACAAATAATAAAAAGAGAATGAAACTACCTTGTATTTTTATATCATGCCTATAAGAGTCTAAACACAATGTTTGCGGTGCGGTACGATTTTCCGTTGTGGGAGAGAACAGTAAACATAATATAACGAAAGACAGTGACGGCAATACTTGTCATTGTTAGTTTACATTTTTATTTATTTATTTGTACATACATTTTATTAAAATTTTCTAAGAAATTTACTGTTTGTATTAAGTATTTTGAAATGGCAGTAATTAAAAAATTATAGCTGTTAAAAATGTTGAATATTCGTATTATTTGATCTTTTTTATATTATTATTATTTTTTTTAATTCTTCCAGCTTAAGAATGATAATAAACGATGTTATCGAAATATTAAAAATAGCAATTGTTAAACCCTTTTTTAAAAAAACAACAAAAACAAATTAGAAACCACGACACATACTAACAGCAGATGATGGGTAAGACCCTTTATGTTTAGAAAACCACTTAGCCCCGGGTGTCGATTATCACTTACCTTACTGTAAGTACAAGTGATAACGTATAATCATAAGTCTGCAATATGTTTAGAAATATGATTAAATACTTTTTGCTTCACCATCTCCAAACCTAATTTGTCATAACTTTTCCGTGAGCTACCCAGCTCACGGATACAGTTTGTAAGTTTTTGCTAACATAACCGATTGGTCCCAAATATCATCTCCTTTTTTGAAAAAAGTAGTCTTCCTCATTGTTTGGCGGCCATTACGAGTAGATGGTAAACACATCAATATTACAAATCTTCTTTATACTGGAAGTTTTTGTAACTTCACGACAGCAAATTATTAAAACAGTCATACTTCCTAACTTCTTCGATAATTCTTTCGTTATTATCCACTTTTGCTTCTTCCGTTAATATAGTTTTAAAACCTATATATCACGACAAATATTTATAAATTTCAAAATCATGTTTTTTGTGTATAATAATGTTGTGAAAATCCCCAATTATTCAAAAACTATGGCATTCAAAAGAGAAAGAAAGTCAAAAATTTATAGAATAAAAAAGTCCGCAACGATTATAAAATAAATTTTAATTTTATGCCGCTCCGCACTACGATTTTTTACTTCAAGATTGTTTGAAAAACCCCACCGCAATAAATTATTGTTACATTGTGTTTATACTCTAAAGCCTACTCGGCGCTGACGCAGAACTATAAATATTGGAAATATTGTTTTTGAAAATAAATACAAAAAAAAAGTTGTGTTTATTTAATTTCAACATCAGGAATGGTAGGACGCTTGGTCAGGAGCACTAGTTCGGTTTTGTGGGCGTCAAGTTGCACTTCGTGCGCCTCCAACAATGTTCTCGTCCTTATCATCACCTGTGTGAGTTTGCGCTAACATCCGCCTCGAATTACTGCAGCCCCTTAAATGTACTGTATATCCCAATAAATATGTGTCCTGTGGCATTTCAAATCTCAATACTCAGTTGTCAGAGATTTTCCACAGGTCAGCTTCTCACTGCGCAGTAGTCTAAGCCGATAAGCCCGAAACGATTAACTATACGTTCGAACTAGACGTGGCAGTCATATGCCAGAAGTTATATTTAAATTAAAATACCCGAAGATTATCTTTCGAATAAAGTAAATCTTATATCAATTCAAAAAATTCATTTTTCTTTTATTCCATTTTAAAGCTTATTAAAAAAAATCGTTTTAGTAATCTGTAGGTAAACTGAACTAGTCCGCAAGATCATACAGTTTCTTCCTGTTCTACTTTTTCTTGTATGGGTTCCTTAATTCGTAGGTCAGTGCAACGAGTTCACTAATTTATTGGCCATTGAGTCTGACATTATCTATGTCATCAGGCAGATCAGGCTGATTTACATTTGCGTCAGAGTCCAAGAAAGTTAGACATTTCAAGTGTTGCTCTGAGGACAGTTGTGGCTGATATTTGCAGATGATCATATGACATACATAATGACATCGTTAGGCATTTCAACGACAAATTCAGAAAAAGGTTCACCAGGACCAAAAAATTAAAAGTTATAAAAATAATTTTTTTTTTTGCGATAGTGTAAAAGAAAAATACTGAACTTTTATTAATTAAATCAATTTAGCCATAATTTTTTCAAACCAGATGAATAACCAGACGGCTGTGCTGCACAAATGCAGTTTCTCATTTCTGACAATAATTTTATGCAAGTTTTTTTTTATATTATAAAAATTCTGGATAGCCAAAAACAGCACTTATTTTCACATGACGGATATCAAATAAAATCAGCGAGAACTGCATGTTCACTAAAGAAAATATTATAATTTAAGTTTATGAATAATATCTATTTTTTAAGAATAAATTTGGTGAAAATATAATAATATTTTAATGTTCGAATTATTGAGGAAAAAATGTCACGTTCAACATGTCACGTATTGACCGAAAATATAGGTAAGCAAAGTATACAAACACGAGCCTTTTTAGTCAAACCATAACATAAAGTAGCATTGTTATAACGCATTTACCAACTCAAAATCTACTAGATAGACAACGAAATCTGTATCGTTTACACTATCGTTTTTTGACACGTAGCAAGATTTAATTTTCACAAAAATAATTTGTGCATTCGGGTTTGACAAAACAACTTTGTCAGAGACTGAATACACCACATTAAAGTGTATAGTTTTGTTGCAGCGTAGTATTTTGAAGTACTTTTTGAACAAAGTCATAGTTGCATTGCTTGGTACGAGTAGATTTCAGGCGATTTCGTCTAAATCTACTCATAAAGTACACATTTCATTTTGTATGGGAAATCTTCTAAAAATCTACTAGATTTGGTTTGAAATCTCGAAAAAGCAGATTTTGCTTTGGCGTAAATAGACTATTATAGCGCATTTACACCAACTCAAAATCAAGTAGATTTGAATTGAAATCTACACCGAAATCTATATCGTTTATACCACCGTTTTTTGACATCTAGCAAGATTTCATTTGCTCAAAAATAATTTATGCATGCGGATTTGACAATACAATATTATCAGAGACGAATACACCAGCATTAAAGTGTATATTTTTTGTGCCCAGAGACTGCATACACCACATTATAGTGCAATTTTTGTTGCAGCGTAGTATTTTTAAGTACTTTTTGCAAGAAATCACAGTTTCATCGCTTAGTACTGAGTAGATTTCAGGAGATTTCGTCTAAATCTACTCATAAAGTAGATTTCATTTTGTATGGGAAATCTTCTAAAAGTCTACTAGATTTGGTTTGAAATCTCGAATAAGCAGATTTTGCTTTGGTGTAAATAGACTATTAGGTAAAATTCTGAAATTAATTCCAAAACGAAATTGTGTAAGTTTTCGCTGACATTTGCGGAGGCATAAACTGCTTCCACTTTTGTCACGTTCGACCCACTACTTATTTTTAAATTTACGGTTTTATTCGGGATTCCATTTACTATTAACTTTAATATAAATTACAGTGTTCGCTAGTGGCTACAATTTAATGTCGAACCTGAAAGTACTTTCAGTTTCTTTGCTTTTTGGTTTTCAACACACACGAATGTCACGTTCAACACCAGGGATTTACTCATACTATGACACTTAGCACATACTATGACACTTAGCGCTTCAATTATCTTCTTACTATTGGTTGAGCACTTTGAAAGTATTTGAAAGCATATGCAATTTTAAATAGTTGAAGATCATCACTTATTGCACTATTCTTACATTAAGCAGTGTCACATTAAAGATCCGTGAATCAATATAATAAGATGGCTTTTCCACCTCTAGTTACCGGCATAAATACGTATTCCGTTTTCTTTTACATCTGCCGAATATCACTTTCGTTGGTTTAACAACATTTTAATTAAACAAATAAAACCCTCACACACACGGTTTTGTCACTCACATGCATGCACTCCTTTTGCATAACTTAGATGTTAAAATATTTTATTTTCAAATTTAAATCAACCCTTTAACCAAATTTCCCAAGCACTGTAAAAACCTAATGTGTGATTTCTTGTGCTGCTCAAATTCCTTTAAATGCATTTTAATGTTCTGTCATCTAAAATTTAGCAATAAATAGGAGTTTCTAAATGCCAACGATTTAGAAATTTACATAAACTTTAAATAAAATGATCATAAATTACGATCAGAAAATTTCCCACCATTGGAAGAGTTCAAAGAACACATTGGATTTGAATAATTAAAATTACAAAAAATTGTTTGCTTGAACATCTACACAACTATGTTCATAAAAAGGGAGTCCTTTTGCAGTTATCAAGATTTAATTAAGTTCTTTCGAAACAAATTAAGATCAATCCGGTTTTTAGTCACTGTGCCTTCAGAATGATAGGTCGTAGACATTATCTTGAATTTATTGCCTCAAAAGGAGAACGCTAAAAGTTGCCTTCACTAATTTTCCAAAACGTTGCTTTTTTAGATTTTCAAGATCTTTTTCAAAGGATTTTTTATAAATTTCTGTAGATTGCAAATTTTTTTAGGCTTCGAAGCCTTGCTTGTATACAAAAATGTTGTTTTTCGACATATTTCGATGTACGAGTATGTTCTAATTTTTGGTTTTTATAGTATTTTAATGGAAATCGCTACAGAGAGATGATCTCAAGTGGTTTCAATAGGATGGTGCACTTATCACACAGTAAAAGAAACAACGGATCGTGTGAAACAAAAGTTCGAAACAAATTTCTCGTAGAGGAAGAGTAAATTGGTCAACACGATCGTGCGATTTGAACCTTTAGACTTTTCTCTTTTGGGGTTTTGACATCGAAAGTGCACAGCAGGGCCTAAAATCTAAAATCATTGCCAATAGTTTATTAAAGAATTTGTTGAAAATAAAGTAAAATGTTGGGAGCCTACACAGCCAATAATGAAAATATCGAAATAAACTGAAATAAAAGTAGTTTTAATGTTAAATATTCGTATATTTGATCTTGATTAGATTGTTTTCTTCTAAATTTCCCAGCTAAAGATCTTGATTGATTTTGTTCTTTATAAAAAAGGGTTAACGGTATTTTATTTTCAATATTTCGATAACAATTTGTTATCATCATCAGGAAAATTAAAATGTTATAAAATATTATTTGAAAAAATCTTGTCAAAAAATTTTACATACAAAAAATTCATACACATGAAAAAATTCGTAACAATATTAACAAATTGAAAAATTAAAAAATAAAATAAGTTAAACTAAACTTATTCTGCAAACAACACATGCCCTGTTAACAATTACAACATGCTGTACCTCTACCTTTAACAGATTAACATAGCATATGTTGCTCTCAAGTAATTATTTTTAATACCTAAAAAAATCTAATTAGTTGATATTGTTTAAGTACTTAGTTTTTATTTTTGCAGTTAAAATTTTAATTTTCCTGACGATGATAACAAATTGTTATCGAAATATCGAAAATAAATACTGTTGATTTTTTATATAAAATCAAATTTTTTTTTTAATTGAAATTCAAATGACGCCTCATTTTTGCACACCTAAACAAAACATTTGATTTTTTTTGTATGTATGTTTAACAGAACTATGTAATTATTATAGGAGCTGTGACCACCATTTTGTTTTGTTGGCATCTGTGGAATCCGTATCTTGTTATATTAAAGCAAAGCACAACGATAATCTATGTAACTGAATACCACGTCTGAAGGACAAAACTTTATCATCAGTTTTCAAATTTGGCTGAAATACTAGCTTTATGTTGGAAAGACGGGAGCTCACACGAGGTAGCAATGCATTCACAATAACATGAGTGTTAATGTAAAAGTACTGGTTTTAGCCAGCTTAAATAACTGAAAAGTTTACGCTGTAAATATATGTAATCGAAAGTGTTTAACTATAATCACTCGATTTTTTCTTATATGAGCTATTCTTTTAATTTTCGTTTATCTACTGAAAATTAAATTAACACACAACAATATATATTGGTGGATATTTTAATGTATTTGCGAAAAAATTACGTAGCAGAGACAATTGAGTTTATTCCTATTTGCTACTAATATCTATACTAACTAAAAATTACAAACAAATTCTTTTCTATGTTTTTTAGGTGTCTACATGTTGACCCGGTGAACAGATTTTGACTTGGCGTATTCCTAACCAGGGCATTTTGTTTTTCGGGTAAAGAGGGGAAGGGGTCCCTCGTTTGTTGTAGCGAATAAAACTCCAGAAAGCCGCCTGACTTTATGTTATGTTGGCTTCCGAAACTCTTACCAAGGTTTTAAATTGGCAGAACGGGGATCAGCATGGCCCCCGAGTGGTTCTGCTTGCAGTTCAAACGTTGAAACGTTCTGGCTGTGGTTGAAACCTAAAACGCAGGAAGGGGGTGTTAGTATCTGTGATAATTGCTTGGTGTATTTCTTTTTTCGGGGACTAATAACGAGGGTCTGTTGCCTTTACAACAGATACCTGTACTGTTAGGAACCAGTGACGACGGTTGACGGGTGAGTTGGTTTAAGGGCTAGTGCTGGTAGTGGGCTCCGGCTTACCAACTCATTAAGCCTTGTCCTCCATTGATTGCTGGAAAATTGCATACAGGAGTCAACAAGAAATTGCTCAAACATATGGCAAAAATTGCCACCTGTGTGTGCTTAGACAGCCACACGGGGGGCGCTGATGAATCGTGAATAATTCACTACGTGGAATTGGGCCATCATCAGATAAGGCCGTAAAGGCAGGTGCTGATGTAAATCTTTTTGAAAACTGTCTATATGATGATGGCTCCGGTTTACCTATGTTGTGTTTATAGTGTTAGTAAGTGTAATAAGAGCTGTAGTGTTGTTGTTTACGGGGGTTAGCAGTTCATCGAACCGTTTGGGGTTTAAAACTGTAGCAGCCCTTTTTTGGGCTGCGATAGTCTGATCAGAGGCTATTATTTTTTGGTGCCATGGGAGCCGGGAACCCCAGAAACATTGTTCTCGCCCAGCTATGATGAGGTCTTTCGGGGGCAACGTGGTAGTTGTGGTTTAATACCCAAATGCGGGGAGTATTTCGAACTCGGTGTGAAATTGCACTGCAACCGGGTGCCGTGACCCGGAGATTGGAAGGAATTTTAGGAAGGCTCCGCCCTACACCATGGGGGAGAGCATGCGCCACTCAGCATGTGATCTAAAATGGTACCCCTGCATGACGATATCTCATGCACGATCATGCGTGAAAATTTGTCATGATGTCATGGACGTGCGGTTGAACGTTTTCTCACCTTGTGAGAGTATAAACAGCTTGCGAGAATATAGACAGTTATGAAGGATAAAAACAAGCTTTTTGTATATATTGAGAATATAAAATAATAATACCCATATGTGTAGTAGTGTCCTAACTTTGCATAATAAGTTCAATACAAATAGCTACACAAAAGATTTGAATAAAAATTTTCAGCACTTTACAGCCTTTTCGTTCGGTTTTGACAATAACTTAAGCCAGTTCGTGCATATTATAGTTGTACTTTTAAAGCCTAATCATATTGAGATTGCTTAAGCAACTAAGCGAATATAGTTAAATGTGTACATGTTTCACATACTTAACAAGATTTGTTAACATCTACAGGATTGGATTGCCAGAGTAAACTTACAACAGAACAACAAAAAAAGGCGTGTTAGTGAAATTATGCCAACAAAAGTAAACATAACCACAAACGATGCTCAAATTCAGCCGGATCTGTACGTCAGAGATAATAAAAATTAGACCAATCGGAACAGTGACACCGTAAGAAGTTGCGGCAGATATTTGAACAATTTTATATTCCACTTGTAATAGCATACATGGGTCTTTCAAATCAAAAAAAGAAACCTTTACTACCTCGCACATACTTGGTTTTATTCCATTTCTACATCTACCCGCTTTTATTGAAAATCCCTGTATTAACTGAGTTCTGCTAAGAAAATAGATGCGAGTTTAAGGTTAAAAAAAAATCTAAAATTAACCTTCAGACACTGCAATTGACTAAATGTGTATTTAACATTCTCCTGTGAACTTGCACTTTTTGTTCATTAACTTTTTGCATTGTTCAACCAAAGGTCAAACAGAAGTTGAAAACCCTCCACAATAAATTTGTACCATTTTTGAAAATTCCAACAAACAACATTCAGGCTGCAATGCCCTTTTTCCCCCCCACCAACAACAAACTATCTTCTAATGAATGTGTACAGAAATTTACACTAAAGACTGTTGTTGTGCATTTAGCAGCAACAGCAACAGCTACTATTCCATATTTTAAATATAGAACATTATGTCATATCAGACAAGGACACTTTTCCAGAGCTTTAAAATTAAGGATGAATTAAATGAACAACGACAACTGGTCCGGGTGATGGTGGTGGTGGTTAACAACAGCTGCTGCAATCCAAGAAGTCTGAAAACTGAAAAACAGCAAAAAACTTTCAACTTGACATTGAAAATTACAAATTTTCCATAGTTTATATATATATGTGTGTGTGTGCGTGTAATCAAAAGAAGAATTAACGTAGTGCAAATGGGTGGTGCTGGCAATACGGCAACAATGAGGAAGCTCTTACTAACAAATTTGGAAAAACACCAACATCCTGGCAGTGTGAGTCAAACTGTTGCAGAGTTTGTGGGATGATTTAAAGCTGAACGTGAATGTGCAAAAGAACAAAAAGTTAATTAGAAATTTTGTTCTCCCACAAAAAGTGAAATTGCTGTCTGTTGTTTTGCTTTCTACTTTTATGCTGGCCTGGCATTTTAAGCTTAATTATATTCTCTTATTCTCTCAACAAAATTGTTGTTTTTGTTCTAAAAAGTCTTATTTGTTTGTATGTTTGTTTTACGAAGAGTCAGTCTTTGGAACCTGCATTTAATTGAGTGATTTTTTTGATGCAAATAACATGAGTAGTAAGTAAATTAGTTGTTCAAATAAAATATATGATAAGTAGAGAAATTTTAATAATATATATGTAAGGGTGGTTAAATTTTAAGGGCCGATGTTAATTTTAAGTAAACCACAAATTGTTTAGGAATTAATTTTATTATGACAATATTGGTATATTCAATTATTTATAGAACTAAAAATTTCTGCCAAATGGCCGCCGCGACCTCAGCTGTACACTTCCATCCGTTGGTCCAAATTTTCGATGACGCTGAAGCATAATTGAGGATCTATGCCACTAATGTGCCGTAGTATCTCATCCTTTAGTTGTTGAATTATTGCTGGCTTATCGACGTACACCGTTTCTATCAAATAACCCCAAAGAAAGAAGTCCAAATCACATGATCTTGGCGGCCAATTACCATCGCCACCACGTGAGATAACACGTCCATTTTTTTTTATCTTGGACCAGTACTCAGGGGATGGCCCCTACATATGCAGCGAATTGTACTGGAACTAGGAAAATAGGTTATGATGAGGAGGAAAGAGGAAGTAGTGTTCGTAGTGGTTTAACAATAACAACACGAAAGAAAAAACAAACTCTATTGCAGCATTTAAAATGTTGGAATTAAATTAGTTAAAATTGATCAGTGCCCAGTGTATATACCTTCGACACATTGAATTTTTCACGCAAAACAGCCATTGTTTTGTTAGCTATGTGACAAGTGACGCTTTTAACACGATAGCGAAAACCATTCACAGTAACTGCCTGACCGAAAAAATGGAAAAAATGCAGCCCAATGATGCCACCAGTCTATAAACCGCACCAAACAGTTACTCTTTTTGGCTGCATTGGTTATTTGACAATCACTCTTGCATTATCATTCGCCTAAATGCGGCAATTCTACTTATTGACGAATCCATTTGAAAATGTGCCCATCACTGAAGGTGATTTTCTGCGAAAATTGATCATTCACTGTTTACATTTCTTGCCACCAATCTGAGCACTGATGACGCTTGGAATGGTCAAGAGGCTTCAGTTCTTGAGTCAATTGCACCTCTTAAGAGTGCAAATGCAAGTGTTTATGCATAATGTTCACCAACGACGATCGTGCGATGTAGAATTGTTGGGCACGACGACGAGTTGGGTTGGAAGGCCACACTATCGTGAACAGTATTAATTAATATTCTCTGCAGAACGAGCTGTGGTGTTTTCATTTCTTCTACAGGCCCGGTCTGCTCAAAGTTTTGCATGATTTTTCCGATTGTACGCTTGAAGCGCACGATATGCGTTTTGACTCTACTCGAATATGGGCTTATATTTTAACTCATGGATTCAAACTTCTTTAATAGTAAGTTGTTTTCGCAGTATTTTGTTATCGCGTTCCATTTCGTTTTCTTCGAAATAATGGTATCTACGGTATGTGCTACGGTCAATATACCCATTTTTCACTCTAGCTCCTATCAATCCACATCCCAGCGGAAGCACTCAAAGAAGGTATTTTCACGTTGCCTATCGTAATATTCATATAAACAAAAAGGAGGACTATCATTTTCTATTCTATGCAGGAATTTATGAAAATATCCATGACGGGATAGGATTTATGTGAGATGTAGTGCCTCTCTTCCCATCTCTTGCTTATCCATTTTTCAAGATTGATAAGAAATAAATAAATAAAATAAAATGATTGATGGTTAAACAACGGCTGATTATATTTTCGAAATATTTCTGTATGTAAAGGGTGTTTTTTCAAGCTAGATAGAACTTTAAATTGTAAAAAGTAACACAAAAAATTAAATTTTGATGAAACATTTTTTTTATTTGTTTCAGTATACTCTGACAAATCATCATGAATAGACTCACGCTTGAACAACGCTACGAAATTATCCAAATTTACTTTGAAAATCAGTCGTCGATTCGCCCCGTTGTTTTATCGCAAAATTGTGTTCAGCGATGAGGCGCATTTTTGGCTTAACGGGTTTGTTAATAAGCAAAATTCCCGCATATGGAGTGAGACCAATCCACAAGAGACCCTACAGACTCCATTACATCCAGAAAAATGCACTGTTTGGTGCGGTTTTCATTCTGGTGGCATCATCGGACCTTATTTCTTCAAAAATGAGGCCGGAGCTCGCGTTACGGTCAATGGAGATCGTTACCGCACCATGATCAATGATTTTTTGTTTGAAAATATGGATGACATTGATCCGGAGGAGATGTGGTTTCAACAGGATGGCGCTACGTGCCATACGGCGAACGCAACCATCGACTTACTGAAATTAAAATTTGGCGATAAGTTGGTTTCGAGAAATGGACCTGTCAATTGGCCTCCAAGGTCGTGCGATTTGACACCTCTCGATTATTTCCTGTGGGGCTACGTGATTATGCTGATAAACCAGCAACAATTGACGCCTTGGAGGCCAGCATTGTTCATGTTGTTCGTGACATACGACCAGCAGTGCTCGAAAAAGTGGCCCAAAATTGGACGTCCAGAATGCGCTTCGTCAAGAACAGCCGCGGTGCCCATATGCCCGAAATCATTTTCAAATGTTAATGTCACGTATTGATCTTTCGAATAAAAAAAAATTTTGATTACAATTTAATTTTTTGTGTTATTTTTTAAAATTTCAAGTTCTATCGGGCTTAAAAAAACACCCTATATAAATACATACAATGGTTTTCTTACAGACTAGTTGTCCTACTCTTATACATTGGATTTGAGACTTGTAAGCCAAATGATTTATTCTTCTTAGAAAGTTTGCAAAATCAACAAGTAAAGCAATAAAAGAGAGCTTAATAATTAAAGTAAGTAGAGTGTGCAGTCTACAATTTCTTGGATAAGAGGCTTTTTCCACTGAACAACATCTAAAATCTACCATCAGTTTTTGAAGATGATAACATCTTCCCATAAAAATACATTCAATATCTTTATAAAATGTTCCTATCTCATATTATTCCATTCAACATCTTCAGTGTCACCACTAGAAAAGTGGCAATAATATCGATTATTCTTGTGGCATCACTGAAAATACGTCATTTGATTTGAAGGAAATTAAAAAAAATCACAATTTTTTTATCATGTGGCAATTGTTTCAATGTGTGTTTTCTTCCTTAAATTATTTTCTGTAATACTTTTTTCTGGGTTATTGCTAAATTTTCTTTTATGTGTCCTACATTTCATCTTTATCAGCCTTAAACGCTTTAAGACATATCGACAATAATAACCCGTACGCAAACTATATAAGAAACACATTAATCAACAAAAAATTTAACTTAATTCTAATTTTGACCTCCAGTCATTGTAACATTAGTGGGAATGAATATGCAGACTTAGCTGCAAAAAACAAAAATTACATTTTTAAAAACATCTTAAAAAGGACTTTATCCACAAAAAAGGACTTTATACACAAATCCAATTGGTATGAAACTGTAAACAATCAAAACTACAACACCAATCTCTATATCAAACATCATATAAGCCAGCTAAATAGACTGGAGATAGTAAAATTTTTAAGAATCCGTCTCGGACATACTAAATATACTCATGGTATCCTATTAAACATACATAACATATCGAAATGCACTTGCAATATAGCTCGGCCCACAACCCCCGAACATTTTTTATCACACTTCTTTATACAAAAGATTTTCTGTAACAAAAATCCCCTTTCTCTTATTTCAATTCCAACGGTAGAAAATATCCAGCTTATTATCCAATTTCTTAGGGAATCTAATATTTATAACTTTATTTAAACAGCCTTAGCAAAATAACAATACCTAAATCGAGCTTAAGGCCTGAGTTGCTATACGAGTAGCTCTACTTCCTAACAATTAGCTTATTAAATTTTAAGTTCATTTATAATAAATAAATAAATATAATCCCCTATTGTTTTTCAGCTTAACTTTTTCGAAAACATGTTGTATGTTTGTTAAATTATTTGAAAATTGAGCTAATAATATTTTTGATTAATGGTAGATGTGAGCAATGTAAACAGTGTTTCATATTTTCAAAATCTTTCATGCATTTTATGAAGATGTTGATCAGTGTGAAAAGCCTATAAGCTTTGCCGTCCGTTTTCCAATTGTGCCAATGTTTCATCTTTTTTGCCACATTTGTAGGGTCTCGCGCCTAAAAACCCGTAAAGGAGAATTGAGTCAATTGCTTCCATAATCTAGTGTCTACAACTGAGATTAACTCTGACATAATATCTGAGAAAACGTCGGCAGATTGAGAGAGCGAATTTCTCTATGTCCATCTTCATATCTAACAAGGAGTATACGTATTGTTGTTAATCTTATAAGAATTCATAAAACGTTGAACGCCGAGAAGAAAACACTTCTTTGCGTTTAATAGAAACTTATATGGATTTTGTCTAAGTGTACATTTTGTACAAAATAAATCACTTATTGTACATATTTAATGTACAAAAACAAGTTATTTCTTATTTAAAATGGTTTTTTAACTATATAGCAAAACTAACCATTGGCAAAATTACAATGGCGTCTTTTTCTAAACAAACACACACACACACAATCGCTTTTTTGACAGCTGTTATTATAGGATCGTTGCCATTAAATTTCTCATATGAACGCTCTCATACAAATTATTATAAGACCGCGATAACACTGATTTTAAGTCTACAAGTAACAGAATGAATTTGACGTTCTCATCTCAGATATTATCGCAGGATTTTTTAAACGTATAAGAAATAAAATTTCATTTGCAACGTCAATTAATATTTATAATACAATTTTTAAACCTCACTTTGAATACGGTTCTACAGTGGTATATACATGTTGCTCAGACACACAATTATCCAGATTGTAAAAACAACAGAATAAGGCAATGCGTTCAATATTAAAACTAAATCGTTTTACCCCAATACAATTTATGTTAGATGCATTAACATGGCTAAATATATATCAAAGGTTAGAATGCAATACAATAAATTTTATACAGAAGCTTAAAGTGGGAGATGGACCTGGGTATCTGGTGGAACAGTTAAGATATGTTGGAGATGTACAACCTTAAAACCTGAGAAATGCTTGCGATTTTAGGCAACAACGAGCACATACAAGTTCAACTCAAAGATCTCTTTTCTGGAAAGAACTAAGGGCCATATTAAAAAAAAAAAGCCGCTTTGGAGATATCCAGAGCTACCACTTTGGATAACTATGAATTATTATCGAATATATCCCTGATTTTTATATATTAAAATAAAAATGTTCTTGAATTTAACTGTATTACTTGCGTTTTTTGTTACATTTCTACTTTAAACTCAAAAATTCAAAAAAAATTCAAAATTTATCACATAATAACATAATATATGAAGTATGCTCCTGGTGGCACCAGGTCACGTTTTCGGAGCTAAAGGCTGCCGTAACTCGGTTTGACTCAGAGTTACAACAATTTTGTTCATAACATAAATTTTGAAGAACAAAATAAGCTATCTTTTGTGATATCATGCGTGTTTTTATTATTTACTGTTCCCGAGTTATGGCTCAATACGTCAACTTTTTGGCCAAAAAATTAGTTTTTTTCAAATTTTGAGCGACGAGCGGCACGTGTTACCGTCGTTTAATCGAATCGGGCTCAAATTTTGGCTATCCCAATATCTGGAAAGGGGATTCGTTTTGTGGGGTTAAGACTAACAAGATTCCGACATTGATTTTTTGCGGTCACCCTAATGTATACAATAGTTACCAAACACATTAGCACTACCATACATTTGTTAAAAATTTTTATGCAAAAACATTACGTTAACTTTTAAATGTAGAAAGGAATTTAATTGTTCTGTTATGGCAACGCCGTTATGTTCAGTTGTAATTTTTTGAATAGTGATGAATAAAAACTCATATTCGAAAACCAAAAAACAAATTTAAAAAATAAATAATAATTATTATTACATAAAATAACATATTGTCGACACACAGTTCTTGGATTTACCTTTTTAATAAATAATGTATATATAATATCTAGTATATTAATTAAATTAAGAAAAAGTAGTAGAGGTACTTATACTAGAAACATTTTTATTATTCGAATAACGATTTTCATTGTATTCGTTTGATTGAAAGTGTATCACTAACATAATTGTTATTTATATTTTTCTTTCAAAATTAAAATTTTGAGTTCATATAAAATGTAATATTTCAATAAACTTATATAATAAAAATAATAATATCGTTTGTTTTTACATTTTCCAAAAATTGTCTTTTTCAAGAAAAATAATAAACGGCAAGTCAAATGTCATTTTAACGTACAGTTAAAGTGTATTCAGTTCAACTTTAAACGAATGGTAAGCTAACGATTGTTTTTGCATACAACGTTAAGAAATTTTTCTTAACAAATGCTTACCAAGCTTTGTTAAGTTTTTTTGCATATGGCTGTAAATGTTTACAATTCCCTGCCAATTCATGTTAAAAATGAAGAAAATTATTACTGTTTTAGAAGAAAACTAGTCAATTTTATTAGGAATACTAATCAGAGCTAACATTTTTTTTATAATTTAATATTTTTATTGTAAATTTAAAAGTATTCAATAAATACTACCTACTAAACACAAAAAAGGTGGGGAGTCTAAGTAAGAAGGTTCCGACCGCCTGGTAACGGGCTGCCGATATTTGCCATCAAACGAGTCAGCCTCGACCCTATCCTAGCTGCCTTCCGCATTCTATTTGGGTTGAGTATGTTAGTTTTGAATCCAGTCTTAGCGCTATAGCTCACCACTTTCCTAGTAACTAGTGTAGGGCCGTCAACAGGATAATGGACCTCTAATGGTACTTGACGCTTGGTCAAGGACTCAAGTTTGGTTTTGTGGAAGGCAAGTTGCAGTACATGCGCCTCCAACAATGCTATTACTCTTATCGCAGAAGTAAATTCTGTGTTCAGACGATCGTAAGAAAATCTTACAATTTCATTGTCAGACTATGGGCTGACAAATAATTTATCTGACAACAAAAATTGTCAGTTCACACGGTTGTCAGATGAAAAAAATTGCCAGACATGTAGTAAAGCATTGCTTTAGGTATATCAACAGCTATCTGCTTGGCAGTGTTGCCCATCAAACTTTTTCCTGACAATGATGCCATTGTCAGGTGCATTAATTTTATACATCTGACAATTAAAACTGAGCTTACAATACCAGTCAATCATCCGGCAATGCCGACGAAGAGTGTTCTCACGATTGTCAGATGTCTTACAATTGATTGACAATGGTTTTTCTGACAACGTTGTAAGTTAAAAATTGGCAGTTCACACGGTTGTAATACATTTTCAGACAATTTTACTGGCAATATTGTAAGATCTGGGGCCAAATCACCGCATACGATATCGAGCAAAATTATCGAAATTTTTCATTTTGGTATCATGGCATACGATATCGAATAAATTGTATTGCAATAATATAAAAAAGTTAAAGGATTTATTATTTGTATTCCTACTTTTAGCAAATGTATGGTCTTCAATCTATTACATTTTGTTTAAATTACGATCCAATATGCATCGTTTGCCATAATTTAGATGTATCGTAATGTTATTCGATACGATAGTTAATTCGATATCGTATGCGGTGATTAGACCCCTGACAACCGTGTGTACGAAGCTTAAGTGATGTTCCACAGGTCAGGTCAGGTCCTCATTGTGTAGTAGTCTAAGCCGATAAGAAACAACAACAATTGACTACATTGCCCGAAGATTATCTTTCGAATTAAACAAAACATTTATAATTTTAAAAAATTCATCTTTGTATATCATTTTAAAAAATTCATCTTTGTCTCATTTCAGAGTTCTTATATTAAAGTTCTATACCTCAATAAAAACGCCCTTTAGTACTTCCATGTCATAGAACTGTAAACTTGTTTTTGCAGTCTTATTTATTGTCGTTTATGTCATTACGAGTAAGACTCATTCACACCAATATTGTTGCTCACAATAAAGGACTTGTTCTTTAAAATTTTTGTTTTCTTAAAGGATTTTCTCGTTTTTAAATTTAATCACAAAGTTAATTTAAGTTTGCTGGTGGAAAAATCACTGGTGCCTTTAAAATTATTTAAGCATCCGTTTGTTTTATTTCGTCTATTTTATTTTCTTTCTCTGTTCGGCCATTAACACCCTCTGTTGCTCTGTTGGCCGGAGCAATGGCGTGATAATTATATTGAGTCTAATTAGATTGTTGTCTTAAACGGCAGCGGTTAGTTGTTACGCTTTATCTTCTTCTTCTTCTTATTTTATGGGCATTTAGGTTGGTAAACTTGTTTTATTTTCATTTTATTTCTTTTTCTTTTCATCGAAGGAGGGTTTCCAAATGAAGTTTGAATTTTGTTTAAGGCATTCTGTTTTGTGTGCGTTAAGAGGAGAAAAATCACAGTCATAAGTTCTTAAAAGTAAAAAATTTCATTAGCATTTTTATGGTCTTAATGAGGTTGGGCGCAAAAGAGGTTTAGAGGTTTTATTTTTGTCGTCAGTTTGACGGCCGTAATGGGTTTGTTTGTAAAGGTCAAGGCCATAGGAAAACAGCAATAAAACTAATTAGTGCGTGCCAAGGACACTGGAGAATTTAAACATTGTAAACAGAATAAAATCAAGTAAATAAAATCATGCAAATAAAACTTAGGAAATTTAAGAATGAGAATGAGCATTAAACGCGGTTAGCAGAGAGCTATTTTTACTTTGAATATAAAAAATGAATGTACTGAGTAGATGATCATAATATGTCTTAGAGTTTTATTTGGTTTATATGCACAAACTCTTTCTGACATGATAATAAGATCAAAGCTTTGTTAAAAAATCGACTTTATTGACATGAACTCTAAAAAAAGGATTTCCTGTAGTTGCAGTTGTGGCAATTGCAGACAGCGTTACCTTCGAAAGTTTTCAAAAAGTGGCAAAAAAGGGTATTTTGGAAAAAAGGTGTCCCAAAAAGGGTATTTTCAAAAAAAAAAAAAAGGATCACATTTTTAATAAACAGTAGAAGCTAAAAGAAAATCTTCAAAAGTAAATATATTTGAATGAAAATATAATGTTCAACTCATCTTCGCGATAGAATAAACATCAATATACCTAACAGAAAGGAAAGATCATACGTTCCACTGTATCTTCAAATTCATCGATCAAACTTCTTAAATTTTGATCCTTTCCGTAGAGTTTGTGGCAAAGTAAACAGATTTTATGATCTCATCGTCTTATCTGACAATATTCATGTTACTAAGAGAATACTTCTTTTGTATTTAAACTCTAGTGATTATATTTATAACTGTTTGTAGTTTTCTAATGAAATTTTTGTTATATTAATTCTATCTATTTCCTTGTTATACTGATTTCTCAGCTGTTATTAACCATTTAGCTGAAATAAATTAATAATGATTACATTTAGAAAAACTATTAACATATAACTAAAAATATTAGTTTAAATGATATTAATTTTACTCAGGTCCAGTTTTTAGTTTTTGACTTCGTATTGAAATACAAAATTGGTTAATTTTCATTTTCATTTAAAGAATATTGTTTAAGTACAAGGTCAACTTTTCAGTCTTTAGCAATACCTTATATAAATGCGATGAAAGTGTGACAGCTTCATTTAATTTCCAAATGTTATGGCAAGTATTCCAGTTTGTTATTGAAGAATAGAAAAATATTTGAAGAAAAATATTAAATTTATCAACAGCACAGAAAAACTTAATAATTGTATTTCATGTGACATTATTTTTAATTAAATATCATTTTGTGATCTCCTACTGGCAATAGCTCATATGTGTATTTTGTTTACCTTTTTTGCACTAACACAAAAGCAAGCGCGCAAAAATATATGATAAATAAAATAAACTTAGATAAAACTTAAATGAAGAAGATTATGCATTTAAGTTTGATTCAAATTTGTAGTGGAAACAATTTTCGTAATTAAAAGGTACTTAAAGCCAAGGCGAATTCATTACTCATCAGCACACACTGGGATTTGAACTCGGGTCATGACGTATCATGATCTACTGCTTTAACCACTCAGCCACCAAGCATTTAATTTTTTTCTGTCTATAGTCTCATAGACATCAAAAAGGGTCAAATTAACACATTAGTATCATAAAAGGCAACGGTGATTGCAGATGTTATTTGCGAAAAATGGAAAAGAGGTAAATTTTATAAAAAAAAAGAAAGCGATAGCGCGCCTGATATTGTAACAGTTACATATACAATTTGTTCTCTATCAACTCACAGACATTGATTATGGAAATGATCAACTGAGAACCTTGCTTTCGGCTCTGTCCCCATGAAACTCAAGTACATCGGTACTTGCAGCTGGTTATCCAGACTATCAGACATTCACTAGAAAAATGGCTTGTGCGGCTTTGAACTCAATCGGTTTTAGAGATCGGTGAGCCATCCAGTCAGTTGTCAAAATAAAGGAGCTTTATAACCCTATGCATGTGTTTTAGGCATCTGCCTCACATCTTGCAGCCTAATTACGCGTTTAGACTCAAGGAGGTCAGATTTCCTAAAGTCGTTAATCGGACTATCAAAAAAGCGCTAGAAAAAGGAATTTATGCAGCTAAAAAAAAAATCGATATCTTTCGAAGGTTGATGAACTTTTGGTCAAGCCCGGATTTAAGATAAATGAATTTGTTTAATTTATTAACCTTGTACTTCCCAGGCAACACAACGGGACCAAATTGGACCCAAGTGGGCTGGCTTTTCAATGGTTAGCAGCACGTTGTTTTTCGTAACCAATCCTTGTACTTTGTAGGCTAATTACTTGCCAGGACAGCCGTATGTCTTACAGTTTCCCATAGCGAATGTAGCTGTACTTTTTTGCTAATATCATGAAATTTGCTTTAGGATGTAAAATAAAACACAGAAATGTAAAAGTGAACTTATAGTTTTCAATAACGGTTAAAAGAACAATTTGTGGAATATATTGTTTGAAAATAATATCATGTAAATGCTGATCAAGACTCTGTCTCTGGTAGTCCATTCGGAGTTCAGATGTTAGACAACTCGAGTAATGGTAGCTTGCATAGCATCAATCGCAGCTGGCCTATTCCTGAAGATATCCGAAGTAACTCCGGAGAACATAGTCTAAAGGTGTAATAGCACACTATCCCACAAAAATAATTTCTCAAGAAGTCCTTGATTTCACGCGTTGTGTAGCTTGTAGTATCGTTTTTTTGGAACTAGAGTTCATCGAGTCCATGTGCTCCTCCACAGGCTAGATGTGGTTCAATCGGTCGAGTAGGATTCACTAATGGAAACTGAGACTCAAACTTGCGAATGATATTGGCAATAGTGGTTTCAGTAGATCAGTTATGCGCAACATAATTTCTCCGAATCGCAAGAAAAACATTTCACACGCTGTTTTTCGTAATGCAGCTGAACAATTTGGATACAATGTTCTGGTGTGTGTCTTTCCATTATGAATTTTTTTATCTTGGGTCAGTACTCAGGGAATGACTCCTATATATGCAGCGTATTGATAAAATCACCCAATATGTGCCTAACCAACTTAGTTTTGAAGTAGTTGAACAATCGTTTTAAATGCGTCCTGTCACAGATAACACCAGGTGAGAGAGTGTGCTATGCATAAGATTTATCGCCTAGCATTAATTTCTGGTAATTCCGAATCCTAGATACATTCATTAGGAAGAAGTTCTCCTCAGTTCATTATTCATCGTCCACGAATAATTCGCAGCAGCAATGAAAGTTTTCTATAAAAAACGTTTTGAACGTCTGTTTTTATTCAAATTGACAGATAGCCAACAATACGAATAAAGCTAGAGAAGTAGAGAGTAGAACTAAACATACCCGAAATTAATCCCATCAGATTCGAGTTGCATTATCAATCTTCAAATGCTTTGGGAATCCCCTAATTGGTTTTCAAGCTTCAAAGAGCGCTACTTCGACTCTACTCCTAAAAAGCTATTTGAGTTTTTGGTAAGCTTGCATTGAAAACTTTTTTTTTGTTATCTTCGCCCCAGTCTGGACTTTTTTTCTTGACCATTTTATTTGTCGTTGTCCGATTTTTTTTTTATAAAAGCGTTGTATCTGAGCAGACATATACCCTTAATTCACGGTTTGGCAGAGTGAATGGACTGGATTATTTGTTTTGTTCTTAGGTAAGATTGAATCTGAAACGGGCTACATATCTCCCTCAGAAAACAAAAAAGAACCAAAAAAGCACGCAAGTGGACTGGTTCTCATAAAGCTGGCGGCCAGTGCAACGTAATCCATTCTTAACTGAAGAGTTTTTTTACTCACCGAAAATAACAGCAGCAACGCTGTGAAAACCGATAGGTCAGAAGTTTATAAGCAACTCACAGTAATCCTTAATATTATATTCCACTAAAGTGTTAGCAGCATATACTTTCAGAACCTGAAGATTTAAACAGCTCTGATTGTTTTGTACTTAGGTAATAACCTCTACATATGTAGTGGAACTAGGCAAATAAGTTTGTGGGCATTTGACTTGAATCTTTCAATAATAACACGGAAACCCCAAAACAATCATAATCATAGCATTTGAAATGTTGGAATTTAATTTGTTAGAACTGATTAGTGTCGAGTTTATATACCGGGTATCCGACGGGAAGGTATACTACTTTATTTTACCAACATTTCGATAGTCATTAGTCTGGTCAATATTTAACAGTTGTGAAGTGAACAAGTGACAAATTCATTATGAAAAAATATTCGATAAAGCAATGTGTTTTTATCGTTAAAGATGAGAAAGTTACGTGAAATTTTTGGGAGAAAGAACGTGAAAACAAAACGTACTATTTATCATTCAGTACACGATTTCCTAGAAAGAGGGTCTGTGAGAGATAGGCCCGAGTATGTAACACAAAGTACTGCAAGATCGGCTGAAAACATTACTGCTGCCCTTGAAAGTGCTCAAAATAATCCATTGATTTCAATTCGACTCCGTATACCTTAATATTCGTGATGAAATTAATGAAACACTACATGAAATGTGTGAGAATGTGATGAAAAATATGCTCAAAAAGGCTCTGATATTGTATTCTATGCATAATTGCCGACCTTAAATAAAGATAAAGACAAAGTCGTAAAGCAGCTCTGGGCTGGAGAACAGCTCTTGCGTTATCGTTTGGCCTTGGAGAGTTTTGCGTCTCGCTCACACTGGTTAATGTTTGCCTGTATTAGTGTACAGTTTTTTTGAACATTTCTTTGTTAACCACGTGGCAAATTGTTTTGTGAATGCATAAGTAGTAGGTGTGCTCCACGTGAATAACGTCCGAGCTAGTCCAAAGTAGTCCAAAAGCATTCCACGTAACAATTTTTTTTTGCAAGTTTGAGAGAAATGAGAGAATAATTTTTTTTCATTTCTTGTGCAAATTAGCCTGAACTTTTCCTTTGGGTAAGTTCGGATTCGAATCAGCTGTTTTGTGATTACATACTACATATGAAACTGAAAATGTAATCATAAAATTTACAACCTGGAAAAAAATTTTTGTTAAAAAATTAGTTAAAAGCAAAATGAAAGGTTGCCCAAACTAAAAATAGCGTTGTGAAGTTTTAAATAGAACATTGTTATTTGGCTTTTAATTTCATAAATATGATTACAAAAATCTACTGAAAATTTTACATTGCTTTTAATTTTACAGCTGTTGCCAATAATGCGAATCTTTTGTTTATATGGTGTTATGCGTTTTTAGAGTCCAAAATCACTAAAATATACTCTAATCCAAAAACTAAGCAGCACTAGTTTTGCTTGATGTACAACTGTGGATTTTTGCGTTCCAGCAGTTTTGGATAAAATTTGCAAATTCAGAGAGTAATTTGCTTTTTACTCTCATTAGTCCGAGATTTCGTGGAACACACCTAGTTATTGTTAGTCACAGCGCCGCTGCAAATTACTGTTAATACCATCGTGGGCATAAGGTCTTCTTCGTTACTCCGGCCATGCTGTGCATCCTATACATTGCAAATTTATTTGCAAGTGTATAGTTAAATAAATAAATAATTAAGACATTTATCAATATAAAATCCATCCTTTATTTAATCAACAAGTATACCTTCCCGGCAGACACCTTCGACCCAGCTCAGTCTAAAATTAGTCCAACACGACCCACTATGCAAGGTAATGAATTAAATTGATAAGATATATCCAGATTTTATTTTTAAAAATCAATCTGTCTTCAATTTTATCAGAGCGTTTGAGCTCTTGCTGCAGGGCAGGTATTGGCCTTTTTTTAAACTCATGAGCAGCAGTATTATTATTTTATTATTTGTCTTATATGAATCAAAAATTAAAGCAAAATAAAAATTTATTTTTTACGCAAAAATTGTTGCAATTTCATCTTCCAATTGCAAAATAAAATATATACATTTTCATTAAGCACATATACACACAAATCGTATTAGCGAAGTCAATTGCAGACTTGAAATCTTTTATTTAACTTTATTTGATTATTTCCTACCCTAATTCACAAGAAAATAAGTTAACATTTTCCAATATTCGCACATTATCGAATCGAAACGAATCTCAAACACACTTCATCCGTCACGTTACAAATATGATTATAAACAATATGATTGTATTCTGCCGTCGCAAAACTTTTGTGCTAAAATGTGGTATTGATATTTTACGGCCAACATACTTGTATATTAACTTAAGCAGCGCAGCTCTGTTGGCGTGGCTAAAAGTTGGCCACAGAACGGTTAAGTTTCTTCCTTCTGATCAGTATCACAATTGCCGTAATACGAGTACGTCAAAAAACTTACTTACTTTTTACAGTTACAAAACTTATTTTGAAAGTTTTGAAATTTGTTTCGACTGTTAAGCAATAGAACCCCTGATAAAAACTTAGTAAAATTCGAAATCAACAAGGTCTGGCAACCTTCAGCTTATCTCAAGCGCTGAAAATCGATGCAAGTTTGCACAGTGGCGCACAGCTTATTTTGTGCAGAGAAGAGAAGATAATATTCAAAAGATTTAAGTGTGCAATATTTATAAAAATATTTATTATACGGGCATGTTCCAGAAAAAGAAAATAAAAAATGTTTTGAAAAGTTATCTCTTCATTTTTGTTGTTCTGAAAAAGTAGTAGTTTGGGTGTGTAATTCTTTCATTCGAAATGAACTTCGAAAATAAAACTTTGCTAAATTTTCAAATAATGAGTACGAACCACATTTTCAATTTTATTTCTTTTATATAGACCAGGGGCTAGATTCCGCAACCATGTGAACACTTAAAATAAATTTTACTGACAGGCACAGTGTTCGCTTTTCATTAAAAAGCTGAATGTGTTACTTCAGGTTGAATGATATGCTGATTTGCCAAATTAACTATGTCAGACAAGTTGTCTAGTAGATTATTTTAATATACATACATAATAATATTGTTTATTTTTTTCAACTTCAAAATATTTAACAAAAAACCAAAATTCAAAATTAGTGAAAAAATTTTTATTAAGTGTACACTTTGATTGTAAAAATTATTCATTCTCAAAATCAAAAGTGAATACTGAAATTGGTGAATATTTCAAAAATTCATCGTTGCGGAATTTGGCCCCAGAATGAACCATATTTTCAATTTTATTTTATTTGTTGCGGAAAACCAGTGACATAACTTTTGCCCAAAAACAGACGTGTAAAACTTTTAATCTATCGTTTATTACTTTTATCTTAATATTTTTTGATCTTTGTTTATTAATTATTTATAAAATTTTTGCAGCTTAAGATCTTGTTTTTTTATATAAAAAATTTAACAATTTTCTAACATTTATTTTTCAATATTTCGCCAACAATTTGTTGGCATCTTCAGGAAAAATTAAAATTAAAAAAAGAAGTTGTTTTTTGGAATTCCCCAAATCGGCTTCAGGAATCGTCAAAATCCCCCACTTCGCCGGAAACGAAATGGCAATTACAATTTTCGTACTAAATCGAAGGACTGTTAACAGTTTAGATACACTTTCCAGGGCCAAAACGCGCAACGAATATGAAAAACCGATTTCGATTCAGTTTTGAGCTTTTTGGGAATTCCCAAAGTAGGCTTCAGGAAACTTCAAATTTTTTTAATGTTTGACGCTGAAGCAGCGCTCCAGAACTGAATTTCGTAGCACCACATAGGCTTTAAGGCATACTTTTCAGAAAAAAAGGTCAAATTGACATTTTAGTACCCAAAGGTACTAAAACGCTGTCAGCGCTGATTGTACAATTCTCCGATTGTGTTTGAAATCGTTGATCTGGTATTACAGAAGATGATCAAGTAAGCCGAAAGAGCAGGCAAAAAATGTATCTATATACCTTTCAATATATATATCTATATATATATATATATATATATATATATATATATACAGTAGGGAGCACAAATGAGTACATGTTTGTACCTTCTGTACTATTTATTATGTAAAAACTATATATATATATATACATATATATATATATATATATATATATATATATATATATATATATATATATATATATATATATATATATATATATATATATATATATATATATATATATATAGGGTGTTTTTTTAAGCTAGATAGAACTTTAAATTGTAAAAAGTAACACAAAAAATTAAATTTTGATGAAACATTTTTTTTATTTGTTTCAGTATACTCTGACAAATCATCATGAATAGACTCACGCTTGAACAACGCTACGAAATTATCCAAATTTACTTTGAAAATCAGTCGTCGATTCGCGCAACTTATAGACGAAAAATTGTGTTCAGCGATGAGGCGCATTTTTGGCTTAACGGGTTTGTTAATAAGCAAAATTGCCGCATATGGAGTGAGACCAATCCACAAGAGACCCTACAGACTCCATTACATCCAGAAAAATGCACTGTTTGGTGCGGTTTTCATGCTGGTGGCATCATCGGACCTTATTTCTTCAAAAATGAGGCCGGAGCTCGCGTTACGGTCAATGGAGATCGTTACCGCACCATGATCAATGATTTTTTGTTTGAAAATATGGATGACATTGATCCGGAGGAGATGTGGTTTCAACAGGATGGCGCTACGTGCCATACGGCGAACGCAACCATCGACTTACTGAAATCAAAATTTGACGATAAGTTGATTTCGAGAAATGGACCTGTCAATTGGCCTCCAAGGTCGTGCGATTTGACACCTCTCGATTATTTCCTGTGGGGCTACGTGAAGTCACTGGTTTATGCTGATAAACCAGCAACAATTGACGCCTTGGAGGCCAGCATTGTTCGTGTTGTTCGTGACATACGGCCAGCAGTGCTCGAAAAAGTGGCCCAAAATTGGACGTCCAGAATGCGCTTCGTCAAGAACAGCCGCGCTGCCCATATGCCCGAAATCATTTTCAAATGTTAATGGCACGTATTGATCTTTCGAATAAAAAAAAATTTTGATTACAATTTAATATTTTGTGTTATTTTTTACAATTTCAAGTTCTATCGGGCTTAAAAAAGCACCCTATATATATATATGTATATATATATATATATATATATATATATATATATATATATATATATATATATATATATATATATATATATATATATATATATATATATATATATATATATATATATATATATATATATGTATATATATATATATATATATATATATATATATATATATATATATATATATATATATATATATATATATATAAGTACTAAATTTTGTCTTTTGCGCCTTCAATGAAAACAATTTTACCAACTTTAGAGACAGCCATCTTCCTTCCACGTTCGCTTTAAGTGTTTGTTCTGGAATTCTGCATTGACCATGTGTCCTTATTGCCTTCCATCCCATCCAAAAATATTTGGTTTTGACTGGTCTACAAGCTATATATGGGAACGTTAATTTTAAGCTTATAAAGTAAAAAAGTTTTGCTCTACATGTCGTTCCTTTATTGCAAGATTGTCGTATCTCAAAAAAAAGCTTTTCGAGTTAACAATGCAGAATTGTTAACAGTACTGCCTTTTATATTGTGCCAAAAATTTATTCAAATTACTTTTATACTGTTTCCTTTGGGAGATATTTTCGAAATATTTGTATGGAACCAACAAATTTGAAACGTGTTTTTCTCGAAAGAAGCTTTTTTTTTTAGTTATGAATATGTTGCAATAAAGGAGCGATATGTACGAAATAAGCTTCGGTATTTCGGTAAAATCTATTGTTTTATTTCTAAGACTTTAAGCTTATGCAATACTTATGATGTAGCAAACTGTATTTTAAGCTCCAATTGACTTTCGTTTGCAACATAGTTCTGGAATACCGAGAGTAGTAGAATTAAGTTCTTTTTATTTTGCTTCAATTTGTGCAAATATGGAAGAAAGAAAGTCTCTGCGAGGAGATTTGTAAGTTGAAAATAATGCAAACAAATGCAGACTTAAAAAGACACCAAGTGGGGATGAAAAATATTTCTTTTTGCGATGTGTAATGATTTCAATAAGGTGGCACAAACAATTTTTTGTTTTAAAATAATTTCTGTCATACTTAAGCGGGATTCAGTCATTGTTTTCGAACAAAATTTTTGTTTTTTAATTGAGAGTTTTTTGAAATAAATTTGGTAATTTTCGATTAATTTGCAATCTACAAATGAAATGAGTATGTAACGGAGAAGTACTCGTATTACTTTTGCAGGGTGGCACCCCAACGGCAATTCATTATACTTGGCTATATTCTTGATGTCAAAAATTTTATCATGCTCTACTCTTCACAACAACACGATAAAAATAATACACTAACAATTGATAGCTCAGGGTGTCAACTTGCCATTTGCACAAACTGCGCAACTTAAATTAGGGCGTAAAACGAAATGTAATATAATGTTTTGATTTTACGCTACACAAAGTACCTTAACAGTACCGTTCTCTAACCTGGTTAAAAATCACTAAATAGAAACAACAATTAAGGCCGTGTCAGATAAAACTTTGTCGCTTTGCGTGAAGTTTAAAGCTTTAACAGAAAAACGCAAAGCAAAAGGTGTATGTCACAATAAAAACTTTGGCAACGCTCACGATTTGTTTATTTATCTAAAAAAATGGTTATTAATTTTTATATTTAATAATTTCTTATGATAATAGAAGTTAGAAATATTATAGGACGAACTACTGAAAATGGTTCTAATTGTTTTCTTAGCTTTGGAGCTATTAGAAAAAACTTCAACGCGTAAAAAAATGAGAGTTGCCGAACTTTTCGCTTTACGTTGCGTTGAAAGTGCTTTATGTGACATGTTTCATATAAGTATATATATTTTATCTTAGATGTCAAAGCGAATTTGCAACGCAAAGCGAAGCAAAAGTCTTATCTGACACGATCTTTAGTGCTAAAATCGTTAAATTGGTATGAAAGCAGCTAAGGTGTGATTGATAATTGTCGCAAAAAAAAAGAGTAATGTTTGCTCTGAACAGCGTTGCCCTCCAAATTTTCAAAAAGTGTCACAAAAAGGGTATTTTGATAAAATAAAAGCTGTGACAAAACCGTATTTCAAAGAAAAAAAAGGGTAAAGTTTTTAAAAATATAAATATATATAACAGTTATAAAAGTAAACATAAAGAACTAATAACAATTAATCATAAAACGTATTTATTCCTACGTAAGAAAATATAAGAATAGATAGAAAAAACAGTTCTTCAGATGTTTACGTATTTTTTTGAAGCTTTTATATATTTATTGAATCTTCACAATGTGAATTAACTTAAATAAATACAAAATAAAAAAATTCCAGACAATGCTAGGCAAAAAGTTTCATTTTGCTCGAACTACATAGATAAAAACACCTATTTAGCGCTCTGCTGCTGGCAAGGGTATGACTTCTTTTCAACCGAGTGTGGCCGTCAAAATTAAGTATATGGCGCGCAAGAGGGTTTGGATGAAGTTCCAGCTTACTGTTATATGTAGTCACATACTTTGAAAATTCGTCTTTTACTAACAGAACACAGAACCTTGTGAGATTTAGACGTACCATGCAGCTACATTAACCAAAAAATTTTGTCTTGTCGCCTTTGAATTTTTCAATGTTTGGTGCTGAGGCGGTGTCCCAAAGTTGAATTCCATAGCCCTATATAGCTTTCAGGCTAATTTAGTGACTTTATCAATTTTGATTATTTCTATTTCTATTTCTGTTTCTATTTTTTTTTTTTTTTTGTGAGACAAGGCTATTGAGCAATAGTGTTCATGGCACAACGTTAACGTTATTATTTAAGTTACTTACTGCAGCGTAATATCAAAGTGTTAAATTGCATTGCGCTTAACGACCTAATTTAGAAACAAACACTTCCATATATGAAAAAAGGGTCAAAAAGGGCATTTAAAAAAAAGTGTCATAAAAAGTCTCATAGACATTAAAAAAGGGTCAAATTTACACTTATTTTTTAATTTCATCTTAGACCAGTACTCAAGGGATGACCCCTACATATGCAGTGCATTGTACTGGAGCTAGGAAATTAGGTTGTGATGAGGAGGAAAGAGGGAGTAGTGTTCGTGGAAGTTTATCTTTAACAATAATAGCACGAAAGACTAAATCAAACCCTATTCTAGCGTTTAAAATGTTCGAATTAAATTAGTTAAAACTGATCAGTATCCGGTGTATATACCCTTGACACTAGCAAAATTTTGTCCAACACCTTCCACACTACAAGGTAATGAAATACATTAAAAGGAAATTAATAATGAGCATATGTACATATATAGAGAAAAAATGGACAACGGTGAAAAAAAAGAAATACGTGTACACATACTACTCATACGAAATGAATAATGAACGTACATGGATAAAAAATGCAGCATCGGTAAAAAAAGAGAAAAAACAATAAATTCGTGTGCACAGCTAGCTACCTATTCCGTTGCAATTTGGTTTCATACGAATTTAATTAATGAACATACACATATAGAACATACGGGCAGCAGCAACAAAAGACGTGTACACTGGATGAGAGACAACACACTAATCTGCCACTTTAGTATCCAAAGGGCAACGCTGGTTCTGAAAATAACTTTACTGAGAGAGAAAGATAGAGAGAGAGAGAGAGAGAGAGAGGAAGAGAGAGGGAGAGAGAGAGAATAAAGTCTACTTTATTACGCTCTGTCAAGTTTAGATTTTCCAATTGTAAAGCGATATTTGCGTTGGTCTCGTACATAGTCTGCTTTTAGGGTTTGGAAATAGAAGACAGACATTTTTCTCATTCTGCTTTGAACTTGTCGAAACCTTTTAGAGTTGCGAAATTAATAGACAGACAGAAATTTTTCGTTTCTCTTTTCTTTCTTTTTTGTTGTTGTTGTTTTTTAAGCACTGCTAGTGTATTTATATGAAGTTGATGTTGATATGAGATTAATAATATGAAGCAACAACATGAAAAAATGCAAAGAGAGGCAACTTCAAACGAAAAATGTCTTAAAATGTCCAGCACAGTAGAGGTTTACCGCACACTCTTCTTCTCAAATACATCGCCTACAAACTTCGTTTGTGTGCCCATCAATTTCTCAACTGTGAAAGGGGACATATTGCATTAGCATAAGGATTTTTGACAGAGACGCTTTAGCACTTGAGGCGCTAATTTAGTTTGTGCTGAAACAAAATAGCTATTATTGTCCCATTTTTAATGTTGTAGCGAAGCGGTTATCTTGCTTGTTGTATTATGGCCAATAGAATTTTACACAAAAACTTATGTGGTTTTTGCATTGTACAGGGTGTCCGCCGGGAAAGTATACTACTCACAGTAATTCCATAGTAATCCTGGTTGTATGCGATGAGGCGCCGTCTTGTTGATACCACATGTTAATCAAGCGCAAAACTTGCAGTTGTGGTGTTAAAAAGTTTTCAATAATATCACGATATCGCTCCCCATTGATAGTTACCGTTAAGCCGTTTTCATATTCGAAGAAGTAAGGTCCAATGATTCCTCCTGAACAAACTGCACACCAGACGGTCACGTTTAGTGAATGCAAAGGTGAAGGACTGATGAGTAATTTGAAGGTTTTCCATTGCCCAGAATCGAGTATTCTGTTTATTCACATATCCATTCTAATAAAAATGAGCCTCGTCGTTCATTATGATTTTTTTAATGAAAACCGATGATTGATTTTCATAAAATGTTTTAACGATTAACAGCCAGTTTACCAATCTCGACAGCGTGCTGGCGTTCGCAATCTAACCGAAGGAAAATTGATTTGGGTTCGTCTAACTTTTTTCTATGGGAACGATGTTGTCAAAACTCAGTCAAAATACATAAGAATATGCGAACGAATAGTAGTGAGATAGACAAACCCAAACTGATTAGAATGTGAGTGACTAGCTTTCTTTCGCATACATTTTCATTCGATATCGCCGAACAGACTGTAAAACAAACACAAAAACAAAACATATTTTTATTATGTTTATCCAAACGGCAAAGCAAAGTAGTATACTTTTCCGGCGGACACCCATTAGTACAACAATTGCTTTATTTTATTTTTAGGTTTGTATAAAAATAGAAGTAAAAGAGTAAACATTTTTAATACTTAGACCTCCCTAATATCTATAAAATCATTTTATAACCAAAATTTTCACATGCTAAAGTCATGGCGCAGACAGTCTTTTTTGGCGAAACTTGTAGTTTTATTTTCTTTATCGTGGATAGACGTTCGAAAGAGGCAGGAGCACTTCATTTCAGTATTCAATTTTTTCATACCCATAGTTTAAAGTTCAGATTTTTTTCGACTCTACCATTTTGTGTCTTCAGATGTACATTTATAACTACATACGTACATACGTCTATATCATCGCTTTATTGTCATTTAGCAATGAAAATTTTTCTCTTAAAAATGTTATGTATTAAATGATTTATAAAAAAAAAAAAAAAAATTGGTTAAATTGATTTGTTCCCTGTAGTTTCTCATGTTAAGCGAATATTTATTTTTCGTTTAGGCGAAACATGCCGAGCAGTTTAATATTTTTTGTTAAATCAATTTCTTTACAGCAACAACAAAAATAGATAACTTTTTAAACCTTCAACTCGTTACAGCCATTATAAATGTGTATTTTATTTTTATGTTGCAACCATTTTATAACATTAAAATATAATAACATTTACGTACACAAACACGAGGACAAACAAACGCCCACATTAAATAGACAATGTTGAGGCACTTCGAGCAGTGAAAGTAGGATTTATGGGGCCTGAAGAGGATGGTTGGTTGACGCATTTATTTGGCGGCTACGTCATAAACGTTAGCCTTCAATTAGATTTTTGTGGCTCCAGGTTGAAAATTACTCCCTGTTACTTGAGTATATGAATGAGACGGTGAAATTCGAGTATCACGAGGACTTTGGCTATTCCGTTAAAACCTGATTACCCGGAAAGACTGCCTAGTAGGCAATAGACCCGGAATCAATCAATGCCTTATAATGAAAAGAGCACAAAATAAATGAAAATAAATTTTTTATTTTATATATTATTATTTTTCAAACAATTAAGTTTTTTATTCGCTATTTTTAGCTTCTACCATTTATACCAATAAAAATTATAAATAGCCTGTTTTCTATGAAATTTCGACATGCAGATAGCTGGGAAACATCGACAACAAGCTATTTATAATTTTTATTGGTATAAATGGTAGAAGCTAAAAATAGCGAATAAAAAACTTAATTGTTTGAATTTTTGTTCTCTGCTTTTCGATACTTTCAAAAAGCAAATCGTAGCAACCAACGGTTGTTGATTTGTTTGAAAGGTGTAAGGAAATGTTAGAGACGTGTATAAATGAAAAAGCTTGTTTTGACAGGTATTATTAGAGCATTTTTCTTTTAAATTCTCAACAATTTATTTAGATTGTTGGGATATAAAGCTGAATGTTTGGGAATATATTTCAAAAACTTCCAAAGTCTACTGATGATTAGGGTAGTTCCTATGAAATGTCGACATATAGATCGCTGAGAAACATAGAAAACAAGCTATTTATAATTTTTATTTTTATGTATTAAATTAGTTTTAAACATAAATAACGATAATGGTTTTACTGCCTTATTCTTGAAAAGCTTCTCATGTTTATTAAGCTCTTAGTGCACAGATTTCTATGCAAAATTTGTCTAATAAAAGCTTAATAGACATGATATATTTTTTTTTATAAATAAGACCGGTAATGTTAATTTATTAAAAAACAAATAAAGGGTGTTGATTTTGAATAACACATAAATTACTTAGGAGTTATTGGCATTTCTTTTCATTATGATAATATTGACATGGTTCAATTATGTGTGGAACAAAATCCAGACCTCGGCGGCACACCTCCATCCGATAGTCCAAATTTTCTATGACGCTGAGACATAATTGAGATTATATGTCGTTAATATGCCGAATTATCTCATCCTGTAGCTGTAAAACTGTTACTGGGGTATCGACATATGCCTTGTTTTTCAAATAAACCCAAAGAAAGAACTCCAACGGTGTCAAATCACATGATCTTTGCGGCCAATTGACATAGCCACTACGTGAGATAAGACGGCCATTAAATTTGTCACGCAAAAGAGCGTGACAAATTTAATGGCCTATTATCGTCCACATTACTCGTAATATCTTCCAATTCGGTTCATAAAAAATTCGTTATCGTCTCACGATAGCGAATACCATTCACAGTAACTGTCTGACTGGCCTCATTTTGAAAAAAAAAACCGCCTGATGATGCCGTCAGCCCATAAACAGCACCAAACAACACTCTTTGTAGTTGCATTGGTATTTTGATAACCGCTCCTGGATTATCATTCACCCAAATGCGGCAATTCTGCTTATTGACGAATCCACTAAGCTGAAAATGTGCCTCATCACAAAAGCGGGTTTCTTCAAAAATTTATCATCCGCTGCTGCCATTTCTTGCTAGCACGATGACCATTGACGACGCTTGAAATGGTCAAGAGACTTTAGCTCTTGAATCAATTACAGCTTTTAAGTATGTAAACGCAAGTCTTTATGTAAAATGTTCATCAACGACGAGCGTAGGAAGTGCAATTGTTGAGCACGATGACGAGTTGAGGAGGATGTGTCGTCAGCCACACTATCGCGAACAGCAGCAATATTTTCTGCACAGCGTGCCGTACGAGACCCAGTTGGATCTAAATTTGCACGATTTTTCCGATTGTAGGCATATTTGGACGGTTAAGTTGAGCGAAAAAATCACGAAGTGCACGATATGCATTTTGATTTGAATGCCCATTTTCATAATAAGCCTAAATAACTTTAACGTGTTGCTCGATTGCGTATCTTTCCATGGATCTAATTGAATTAGTCTAAAATTGAAAATTGTTAAATGAAATGCAGAAAAAAAACTTGACGTTTAAATTTACCCACCCTATATTTGATGGCCATCATTAACATTGACAATATTGCGCATTATAAACCGCTCTAGAGTAAATCACCGTTTACAAAAGTTATGGGCTTCGGTTTCATTTTAGAGCTCGCTGTAATCATTAAAATAGGAACTCAGTTAAAAACTATAAGACAAAGTAAAATGAAACCTGGAATGTCCAACGTCTCATATTAATTCACTCAGAGTAACACAAAACTTCCTATTAAAGTTTATTCAATTTAAAAATACTTAATAATAAAACTTATACAAAACAAAAGTACATTTAATAGACAGCTTCTTATGATAAACGCACCTTTACAAAATCCAAACTTTTAAAATTTACTCTTTACCTATTAGAAAAAAGTACATTTACAAAAAACTACTTTTTTAAAAAGTGTTTTTAACTTTGCGTCTCCACGTAGCAATATTTATTGCCGCAATTGTCAAATTTGATTGCGTCCATGAAAATTTATTCGCAATCTTGTGCAAACGGCCTTGCATCATTGCATTTGCAAAATAATGGAGTATATTCTTGCTTTACACTCACAGTATACACCCAAAAATGTCACTTTTGCAATTGCAGAAATATGCAATCTAAAATGCACAAGATTGTGAATCGTTCTAATGTATTGTAGCGTCTCCACGTAGCAATTTTTATTGCTAAGCCAAGCAAAAACGTCGGGAGAACAACAGTATAGCGATTGCAAATTGCTCTACGAGCAGGTGGCGTATAGGTCCCAGTGGTATAAGGGACTAGCTCCGAACGTGTAGATTCGCTAGCTAATTTTGCACTACCGCTAGCCCAGCTACTATCTACCACACATGTATTTGAGTGGTGAATTTAACACGGGCTTGTCATTGGAGGTGGCGATTGACCCGTCTCTGATTTATCTTTAGCCAGCTAAAGGGTTAGCTACAAGTTTCTGCATTAAGTACCAGACCTGAGGTGCAATCCTTATGCTGGTCACTAGTAGCCATCGAAAGAACTAGCCCCAGAAAACTACCACATTCGCCACCCCTCTTCGCTCGTGAATTCTATCAAAATAATTAAATTTTGTAAACAAAGAAATTACATAAAAATTTTTTATTCGAAATTTTTAAAACAAAGCAAAGCATTTTAGTTAAAACGCAAATAAACAAAAAAATATTTCATAACTATATATATAGTACATATAAAATAAACTGAATTTAGTTTCCGGTATTGGTTATTCGAGCATGAGGTTACTTCAGTATTTCGATACTCCATTTTATTTCTTTTTTAGCAGATTTTTTCTGAAGAAATTACACAACGAAGAATCGAAACTTTTAATAAATACATTAGCCGAAATTGCTTACAAATCTGAACTGACACCTTGCTCGTACCAATAGTAGAAATTAGCTTAAAAAACGTAAAATAATCATCATTAAAAACAATTAAATTTTTAGTTCTGGCTGCACCCAATTGCTTAGTCGTTATTATTTTCGTTTAAAAGTTCTTTTGCTAATTTTTTTATTTACACAGAAAAAGTTATAGTAAAAATAAAATCAACAAAATTTTTGTCTCAAAAAATAATTTGTACACATATACATAAATATACAAAAAAATACCTTTGATATCGTATTTTGTTGTTGTTAAAAAAATAGTTGTTTTCGATCAATAATTATATTTACTAAACTTTTGTTTGAATCCACGAATTCCTTTAGAGGTCCAGCATTCAAATAATTTATTAATTGATTCGACGAATTTCGTTATTGAATACGAAAAAAATTTGTTTTTGTGTGCCCCGTTTTTAAATATAACACTTTCTAAAAAAACACGTGTTCTTTAAATTCCAAATGCTATTGAAGTTTGTATCTTGTCTTGTTTGTATTGTTGTCTTAATAACGGGAGCTTTGCATTAATATAATTGCTCTCATAGAGAAACATTAAATGCGCCGTAGAGAAATACATGCGTTATACATTACCTAGTGGTAGCGTACTAGCTATCGTATAGTGCGTAGCAATTGTTACCGGTGAATAGGCACAGATATACTAGGCGAGTGGCATATCCTTTCGTTAGCGATTTGAGTGCATGGACAGAACACACCTACCACTTCGCTAGCCACATTTGGCAATGGTTTCTGCATGTACCACAAGGGTATTACTGCTTCATCACATATACTAACAAAATTCAACGTGAGGAGTTGTATGAACAACGTTGTGTTGGTTGTATGCACAGCTCTGTGTTTGTTATACTTTTATACCAAATTACAACAACTGACAGCTCATTGCTTGGCAATAATTGCTCAAGCAATCATTGCGCAATAGATTGCTACCTATAGCAATTTGCGATCTACACATAGCAAATTTTATGGATCCAATCAAGTTTGACAATTGCCGCATTGAATATTACTATGTGGAGACGCTAGCTAATAATCCTAATATATGAAAAGTACCTTTAATAGAAAGCACTGTTTTAAAAGCACTGTTTTAAGAAAAGTGACTTTTAAAATAAATTTTCTTAAAATGTATGTCAAAAAAATTGCTAATTAAAAAGAATACTTCTTAAAAGGATACATTTTTAAAAAGTAATTTTTTTCTAAAAATAGCAACTTAATAAAAAATACCTTTTTAAAACGTAATTTTAAAAATTAGTTTTTATTTATATATTGTTTATAAAAAGTACTTCTTTGAGAAGTATGTTTTTTGAAAAGTGCTGATTTGAAAACAGAATTCTTTTATATATGATTTTAAAATATACTTTTTAAAAATTATCTTTTGAGGAATAATTTTTGAAATAAATAACTTTGAAAATTTGTTAAGTTCCTGTGAAAAAGATTGTTTAAAAAAGTATGGTTTTAAAAAGCAACACAAATTTTGCAAGAATCACTGTGTCTTTATAAACATCTTGCGAGTGAGATTATTTCGTTTTAATCACACTTTCCTTTTACTTGAAAGATAATGGTATACCAATTACAACGTATAGTTTTGTCAGAGTACGTAATATAAGCAAAAGACTAGTTTCAAGTAAGTTAGTTGTTTCAATCTAATGCTTTTAGCAAAGTGCTAAAGTTTTGCAGAACTTTGTAAAAACTGTTCGTTATCTCTTTTGTAAGCCTTCGAATTTAGGTAAATAAATTTATTATTGGATTTTCGTATAACAGCTGAGAGGCCACAAGGAAGGCCTTTTTTTTTGCTTTACTACACCATCATTTGAAAATAATAACTTTGGGCTCTTTCGATGTGGTCGCAAATACAAGAGAGCTCGGTTGGGTTGAATTCAATCAGAAGGCAAAAGAATTGTTTATTTTTATTTATAATATATTTTCAATCAAATAATGCGTCGTAGCAAAGAAGTGTTTAATTAAAAAAGTATTTAATTAAATATTATTTTTATGGATATTTAAATCTTTGATGTATGTATATTTTTTATATATTGAATCTTCAAAATGAGCTAACAACAAGTACTCAAATCTTAAGACTAAATTTAAAATTAATAATTAAAAATGCGCATTTTAGTTAAGTCCGGCCAATGCTAGACACAAAGTTTTATGTGGGAGCTGTTTCGGTGAAATCAGCTATTGAGCAATCTGATGGTGGCAACGGAGGCCACACTCTTAGCCAAAATTAAGTATATTGCGCGCAGGAGGGTTTAGATAATGTTCCAGTTTACTGGCATACCTTGTCGCATACTTAGAAAATTCCTCTTTTACGGGGGAACACTCAGATCTTTCGTGAAATTTTTACATACCATAGACCTGCAGTAGTCGTTCGAAGAATTTGGTTTTGTCGCCTTTGAATTTTTTCAATATTTGACGCTGAGGCGGGGCCCCATAATTGAACTCCGTAGCATCATCTTGCACATTTTATAAGAATTCAGACTCTTACTAAATGTAAGTAATTACTCTGTTTAAAACCGAGCATAATGTTGAGATACGTTCATTGATTGGAACGGATCATTTGGCGTACAGCTATTGTTGCCAAATTCGCGTTTTTTTAGAACTAAAAGTATGTAACTTTGTTTACACTTCTGAACAAAACCCATAGGCTTTGTTAACTTTCATTTTGTTTTCTTTCACATTACTTTATCAAAAAAATGCAACAATTTATCAATCAAATAATTATATACAGCTTGTTGTCTCTGCAGCTGGGAAACATAGAAAACAAGCTGTTTATAATTATTTGATTGGCATCAATGTTAGAAGCTAATATAGTCAATAAAACTCAATTGTAACAGTTTATCTTCCAATATATTTAAGCACACATTTTTATCTATTGTGCCCTTAATCAAAACAGTTTCACCAACTCCAGAGACAGCCATATATGGCCAAACCATTTCTCTTTCACGTTTGCTTTAAAGGTGGATTTGAATAATGACTCGCACATTTGTTCGTTATGCAGTACTTGAATAATTAACAACTTTATTTACACTTAGTACCACTTTCTGACTTATGACTGTCTTGTACAAAGTTTGACTCGTTGCCGCCGATCTGCTATATCGTCATGATCTTCAAAGTGATTCATAATTCTAAATTTAAATGTACAAATGTAATTCTTACGCATATACACATTCACACATATGCTTTCGAACATTAGGCAAGCGACAGCAACAAACAATGAGAAAGGAAATACCAAGAATGCAAGTATAACAACAACATCATTTGTAGTTGATTTACTTGGAATTTTACGCACTTTAAATCATGTAACAAGCAGATCAACAGCTGCACACTGGGTTAGGTTTGATAAAAATTCTTAACAATATGAAATAGCTATGTATACGATACGTCTTACTGTTACGAGGTGGCAGCTTTTTCATTTCTGAAATAAGCTTTAGTGTAATAGATGCGTTGAATTTAATGGCAAATGTTTTAAATATGTTTACTCTTATTTTTTATAATTTGAATACAAGTAGAGTTTTCTTTTTTGGTATTTCGTGTTCTTATTGTTTAAGGTAAACCTTCACAAACAGTACTCCCTCTTTGCTCCTTCTCCCAATTTCCTAGTCCCAGTACAATGCACTATATATGTAGGGGTCATCCCCTGAGTACTGGTCCAAGATATTGACCTTGAACCCACGATTTGAAACCAAAAGAGAAACAATAATTAATTGAATTTAAAAGTAATAACATATTTAACATAAAATGTTCATAATTTTAAATAAAAACTGAAAAAAATTGAATGGATCCAGATATATTAATGCTTTCGTATGATGTTTGGGGTATCGTCCGAAATAACCTAGGGATAAGTGCGATGTTTTATCCTTGTCAAGTAAATTATTGCATATTTGCCTTCTTTTACATTCAGCGTGAAATATAAATTTCTAAATTCGATTAGCACTATTGGTAATTAGTCGCAGTGATTTTGCTCTAACGAAATATGCGATCTTGTTCCCGAAACCCACATATTTTTGCGCAACAGGCGTTTATTGTTAAAGGCTCACCCATTTGTGGTCAATTACCCAGTGAATGGCACAACACATTATAAAGAGAATTCGATTTTCAGCCGTACGTTTCGGCTGTGGAACAAGTTGCGAGCAAGCGTGTTTTCTGCCACATTTAAGATTCAAGTCAAACATCTACAAACACTAATTTCTCTTACTTCCTCCTCCTTACAACCTATTTTCTTAGTTCCAGTACAATGTACTGCATATGTGGTGTGCAGTTATCCCTTAAGTACTGGCCCAACACAAAAATAGTATTAAAACAAGAACTCTTTGACAATTCCGAACTGAAAATAAACAGAGCCGTATCTATATATATTTTTTACATTCAAACAACGGTTCTGATTGCTTTCAATCATCTCCTATCGCAGCTAAGCATTTCCGGACACATATCAACAGCAGTGTCAGTTATAATGTAGTTGTGTCACTTATACTGTAGTTAGTTGCAGCTCTTCCATTTTTTTCGACTGCATTTGGAAACGATTACCTTAATGGCCGTTGCCAAAGCATGATTAGTAAAGTAGTGAGAATGGTGACCAAAGAAATAGAGATAAGATATGAATTTATACTAGAATTTTTACACTAGAATTTTTACAATAATTACAATTAATTTCAATAAAAAAATAATAAAACTTAATACATTCGAACTTCCATAATTTGAACTTCTCTAATTCGAATTTTCTCTAACTCGAATTAATTTAGTTGGCAGTAGCGTTGAAAGAATAAGTCACATAAAATTTGCCTTCTGTAACTCGAACTTTCATAAGTCGAAGCTCTCCATAAAGACCTCATTAGTGTTTACTTTCTGTTACCGTTCTGTGACGTTCAGCTCTGTAGCAAATATTTTACAATTACTTTTTCCGCGGAAATATTCTGCTTTTTTACAGTAGACATAAATAAAAGAAAAGCATTGGATTGAAGAATAAAACATGTACATAAATATTATCTTGTGTGAAAAAGCAAAAAAGGAAACAAATCAATAATTTAGAAATGGTGATCGAACAGTCCACTTCTTTCTCACAATCTTCAGAGTTTATGACACTTGTTATACAAAATATAATTTTTTCCTCGCTAAAATAATATTCTTTTGATCCTCCATAGTTTCTCTATTGATAAAAATGTATTAACTTTTAAAAATCTTTAATTGAAACATTTTTTTTAGCTTTTGAAAAAAAAAAATTATATACATTTGAATAAAAACTAAATGTTTCCATACCTGAAGAAAGTACAACATACACATATCTGGACGTCACTTAACGTTGAATTCTATTTTCAACAGATTAGTTCGGAACAGAACAGAACGAAAAAGTGAAAAAAACCAAGCACATATAGTTTATATTGAACGGAAACAAAACAGCTGATCCAGAACGGAAAGGAACGTACAAACTAATTCTGCCTTAACTCGGACAAAAAACATACACATGAACTCTATAACTCGAAGAATTTTGCTTCTTTATATGGTTTCTTGTTTTAGCTATGATTTGTACTCCTATGTTTTGATCTGTTTTGTTGCTTGAGCTGGTTTGTATATTTTACATAATTGCTAATTTTGTTTATTTTTTTCGGGGAAATACAAATTTGTTTCTTTTTGTTTGCTTAAGTATCAATTCTATGCATAATTCGGCCTAGATGATAAATATTGAAATATGGTTCCGGCAAGCACGGTCTCAAAAATTTTTAAAAATAAGGAATCAATTATCAAATCGATTAAATCTGTATTTCGTTTATGTAGTAAAAGAGTTAGAACCCCAAAATACAAAAATGTCGACAAAGCAGTCCTCGATTGGTTTTTAGCAGCTAGAAGTCAAAACATGCCTATATCTGTTGAAATATTAAAGGAAAAGCCAATTGACTTTGCAAAGCGTTTTGTAGATGATAACTTTACAGCAGGCACAGATTGGCTTGATAAAGCAGAGGTATTAAGAAAAAGATTAATTGATGAAAAGTTCATTTATCTTAGTGGATTTAAAAAAAGTAAAATGTCAGTCACTTATTTAGGAAAATGTTTTTTACTTAACTATAATTTTTTAACTATATGAGTACCTTTATATTCTTAAGTATACAGTTTTCCATTAGAGGATGTTTAAAATAAAACTACATAATACAAAAACCTTATAATCTATTTCACCAAAAAATTCTGTAACTCGAAGTCTCCGTAAGCCGAAATTTTTTTTGGAATAATGGTGGAATGATAAATGGTGATTCGAGTATATTTAAATATGTTGTATGCCGTTGCAATGAACAAATAATCTGTTTTCCTTACGATTGACATTTTGGTATCAAACAAATAAAATACGCGATAAATTTATTACTTGCTATAGAAAGCCATCATCAAATTTTTGTACGATTTCGAATGTCGTAAACCCAAAATAAACACTTGCGATCTAACTTACTCGACCTCGAAAATAGTAACTAGACCATTGCTTTATTTAAATTTAGTTAATGAAAACAAAAAATATATATTTTTTTAAGTTACGCAGAATATAAACGAATGTTTCTTAAAATCTTCATGTTTTGTCTTGACGAAAGTTTTACCACTTGTTCACTGTAGCTTCAGCAGAGCTTTTGCCTTCTGTATGTATTGACACTTCGATAAAATGTAAAGTTGCGTTAAAACACTTTTTGCCCCCTCCTCATATTCTTGTGCTTCTTCTTGTGCAACATAGTTTTACGTGTTGTATCATGAAAGTCAGTCGTCTATAAATTATATCCGTTCCAAATTGAAATTCGCGTTAAAATGTAGTTAAATTTTATGTAGAAATTTTCTACAACTTTTTTTTCTCATTTCCCATATTTTCTTGTGTATTTTCACCAACATTTTCTCATTCGTAAGATTGTTGTCTGGCTGCAAGTTGAAATAAAAATAATAAAACTTTGGTTACAATACGAATATTAAAGCCAATAATAGTGGTTGGTTATAAAATGAAGGCTATAAGAATTTATAAACGCCTACGAGGGTCAATGAAGATTGTCGTTAATATAAAATCTAGCAATTTAAAATCTTAAAGAAATAAAATAAATAATGAAGAGCATAATGTTCTCAAGTATGAAACATTTTCACTTTAAAAGCATTTTAAGAGGTTTTGGTTGAAGTTCGAAAATTTCGCTATTAAACGGCAGAGCTCTTCGTTTGTGTGTCTTTAATTTAAGATTAAATCTTCTAGCTTTGAACAGAATTTTCTTCAGGTTCTCATTTTCCTTGAAAGTTATTTATGTAGGTGTGAGTTTGTGTTTTTTATATCAATAATGTAGGTATAATATTGTGATAAAAAAGATTTATACAGGCTTTATAGTGTAAAATTAATTTCAATGAATCTCTTGTATAATGAAATGCTGTTTGAAAATTCATTATATTCGTAATATGCTTATACATATGTGATTGAATACGATTAGACAGCAATGTTTACTCATAGTTGAAAATGTTCAAAATTAATTGGTTCTGATTTCGTAAAAAGTGCTGGTGGCATGCACACAAAAAACATGTTAAATCCCTTTTAATTCAACATACTGTTGCGAATTTATAGCACTTCTAACCTGCTGCACAAGCTGTTTATCTGTTTGTGATATATGTACACACACACACATCCACATAAACATACATAGATGCAAAATTTCAAGTAAATCAATAACTAACGATTTTATTGTTCTTGTTGCGATCTTATTGTTTCGCTAGCATGTGTATGCATGCCTGCAGCAATTAGATTTCTACATTTGACTCTGGAACTATCATTAACGAAAAGCTTCTTGAAGAAATTAGAAGGTAATAGAGACGTATAAATAGCAGGCAGATATTCCACAGAGGCAGAGTTCAACTTTAAACGTTGTGCAAAAGAGTTATAAATTAGAAAAGTAAACAAGTGATAGACTTTTTTGCTAACGCACAGTGGTTTAAGTGTAAATAAAGTTGTAAAATAATTCAAATTTCAAGTAAATATTGCATAAATAACAAATGTTAGAGTCACTTTTTCATTTGCAATTGAAGCATAAAGGTAAACACGTAACAATATTTTATTAATAATTCTGTTCCACGTTATATAAACCTGTTTTTATTACAATTTTGAAATAACTTCGTTATATTTTACAATAATTTCTAATACTTTATGATGGTATTTTTCTGGCTCAAGTTCAAATCTGGCTTTCGCCAGGGCAACTAGCTGTTTCGTTGTCACTACACTACTCATCAGCACCCACTAGGCTTCGAACTCGGTATCAGGTATCTTAATACGTCCGCTCAACCAACTCAGCCACCGAACTCTTATCTATATTTTCATATATATTTGTCTCATATTGATCACATATGCAATTTGTTATAATCCCAGTTTTTTGTACTGCATTCTGTTGTCACGGAGCAAGAAGCTATTTTTAACTTATTTAGAGAAATTACTAAAACCTTGGATCAAAAATGTACTCATTTTACATTCACACTATGAACACAACTGAACAACCTAACTACACCACAGCACAATGAACGTGGATGTCTCAAATTGATGCGAAAGTAACTCAGTTGAAATTAAAAGCAGTGCAACTAAATTGGCTTATGGACAGAAACTCGACATTGAAGTTGGATTGCAAACTTCTGTTATACAATGCAATTATAAAGCTTATATGGTGCTATGGAATTCAATTATGGGGCACCGCTTCAACTGCAGCTTTATGGTAGGTAAAAGACTCATGAATCCATAAGGATATCTGTGTTCCTCTTGTAAAAGACGAATTTTCAAAGTACGCAACAAGGTATATCAGTAAATTGGAACTTTACCCAAATCACACTCGGTTGAGAAGAAGGGGTACTCTTGCCACCATCAGACCGTTAAATAGCTGATTTTAACGATATACAGGGTGGCTGATGAAAACTGATATCAAAAACAAAACGTAGTAACTTATTTTCTGTGTAACTCACCTGTTCTATTTTTATTGTTTTTTATAGATTGTTCTTTAAGTTTAACTAAAATGGAAAATTAGGCCAATGAAACAAGAGTTTGGATAGTTCAACGCTTTCACGCTTTAGAGTCCGTTGTTTCTATCCAAAAAGAATATATACGCATATTTGGCGGCATTCCTCCTAGCAAATGGAGTATAATGAGGCTCGTAAAGAATTTTGCCGAGCGTGACACAATCGCAAGAAGGCCTTATCATCGAGATCCCTCAGTTCGTACGCAGGAAACTATCGCTGCTGTAGCTGCTGCCGTACAATGTAATCCTAGAGTTTACACAAGGAGCTTATCTGCTCAAACGGATGTCACTGACAGTCACTGCAAACAATTTTGCACCAATACTTAAACTTATTTCCATATAAGTTTCAATTAAGAAACAACCCAAGCCCTAGAGACTTTCCGATTCGCTTGAAATTTTGTGAGAAGATCATTCAAATGGCGTCAGAGGATGGAGACGTCTTGAACTGCATTTTTATGTCTGAGGAGCCACATTTTGATTTAAACGGCAATGCTAACAAATAAAATTGTCGAATATGGAGTAGTCCTAACGCACAGATACTCAATCAGATGCAATTACATCCACTTCGCATCACAGTGTGGAGTGCAGTTTCTTCAAGGTTCATTGTCGGGCCTTACTTTTTCGAAGAAAACGGTTTTACTGTTACGGTCACTGGAGACCGTTACTTAATGACGTTGAAAGAGTTTTTCTTACCAGAATTGCGCCGAGAGGAAATCCCTTTCAACTCTCTTTGGTTCCAACAAGATGGGGCAACATGTCACATAGCCACGGCTGTTATGACAGAATTAAGACAAACACTTTCCAGTAAACTGATTTCAAGAAACTCCACATTACGTTGGCCTCCCAGGTCTCCTGACCTCACTGTACCTGATTTTTTTGGGTTTTTGCAAACAAGAAGTTTACAAAAAAACCCAACAAATTTGGATGATTTAAGGCAATTCATTCGAAGGGTAATTGAGACAGTTCTCGCTGCAACACTCCAGGCAGTATGAATAGATTTTTGATAAGATGTCGCACATGTGTCACCAAAAGCTTTATTGTATGTAAAGTTTCCAGAACGCGAAATTCCGCTTTTTAAAGATGTCAATTGAATAACCAGATCGTGTGATTTGATGCAGTTCCACTTTTTTGTGGAGCTACGTGGCTACGCCTGATAATCCTCTATCGTTTGAGTTTAGAAGTTAATATTTGGAAGGTTGTCGCCGAGGAGATTAGCTGCAATAAACGGCTTCAGTAACAGCTTCACGGCAATTTATATCGGTCTCTGTGATGATCCATATTATCGATGACTCTGAAACATAATTGAGGTTCAGTATCATTAATGTGCCATATTATCTCATTCTTTAGTTCTTGAAGTATACTTTTTCTTTTAAATATCTCCAAAGAAGAAGACCAACGGCGTCAAAACACATGATTCTGGCGGCCAATAATCATCGGCACTATGTGAGATAATACGGCCACAAACTTTCTCGCGGCAAAGATCCAAAGGCTATGTGGCAAGAACTCGTAGTACTATCCTGTTGGAACCACACATCTTCAAGGTCCATATTGTGAATATTTGTCCCACAATCAGTTCGTTATCAATTCACGATAGCAAATGCCATTCACGGTAGCTGGTTTGGCTGACCTTATTTTCGAAGAAGTTCGGTCTAATGACGCCGCTAGCGCTTAAAACGCATTCCTTGTGGATGCATCGGCTTTTCAACAATCACTCGTGGAGACTCATGAGTCCAAATGCGGCAATTCTTAAAATAGAAGTGCACGAAATACATTTTGATTTGCGCATTTTCGTAAATTTGTCAAACACTGAAGCACCGAAATGTCAAATTAAGTCGAATTGATGTTAACGTGCGGCTCACAATTAACATCATGCCTTATAGTACAACCACGCTTTATTCCAGATCACTTCCGTATACAATTTTTAGCGATCTCAAAACGTTAAACTTTTAGCGTTTTCGTTTGTCAAAACACCTTTAAGGCATTTTAATATCTAAAACGCTAATTTAAGCCATCTGTGCGTTTCAGAACATGGATGTATAAATCTCCTCATACGTAAACTAATTTTGCGAACTAGTTTTCTACAGAATATAACTCTTGCACAAAGTCAGTAAAGTTTTATTTATTTAAAGTTTTTTTTCAGAATAAATTTTATGCCAGATTTTAATGTCAAAAACGTGTCTTCTAAGTGTTCTTGGAACCTAATTATGGGCCTGTCGAACGTTAATGTTTGTTAACATTTTGAAAAAAATTACTAACAGAAAACTAAGTGATCTAATCGCAACACGTCGGAATACATTGATGCGAACGATAAATGAAGTTTTCGATCATAAAAAGCCTTTTTCTGATCCACAAAATACTGGCAAACTTTAATTAAAATAATTTAATAGCTACGATTCAAGTAAACCATCTCTATGGCATATTATTTCCTAAATGTTCTTGTGTGGCGTAATTAAACCAAATATTTGCTCCAATGAAAAGTTCATTACCGTGATGAATATTGCCTTCAATCTACAGCCATCTTTTCTCCAATGGAAACTTAAAAGATTAGTATTTTATCTTTCCATTAACAAATAAAACAACTCAGATTCTATTATTATGAGTTGTATTATATATTTGCAAATATAATTTTTACCCCAAGCGGAATGCAGAAGACACACGTTCAAATACACACATATGTATAATAGATGCCAAGCACAAAAAAAAAAAAAAAAAAATATTTCCCCTAGAAATTTAAAAATATAGAAAGTTTTTTTTTTGACATTTAAATTTGAGTTAAAAAATCTGGGAGAGCCAAGCTGTTATTATTACAGACAACTACACAGGAGCCGGAGCAAAAACAAATGAAAAAAATATATATGCTGACGTTATTGATATAACGAAACACAATGTAAAGCAGCAGGCAAGACAACAAAATAACTACAAGTCATTGTCTGAAGTTGTATTCTCCCAAAATCGATAAAAGCACATGTTTGTTCAAATGCTCTACCTTTGCGTGAATGAATTCTTGAAAATGAGCGTGTGTCTGTTTGTGTGTGTGTGTGTGTGTGTATGTGTGTGTGTGTGTGTGTGCATGTAAGTGTATTCGTGCTTATAAGAGTTGGCGAACATGTGTTGTTGTATGGGTATGATTATTATGGCAAAATATTGCTCATACAACATCAGGGCTCCACACAAACGAGTTGCCCCCCCCCCATGCCAGTAAATGAGTGGCAGCACTTTTATTTACACAAGCTATGAAAAAAGACTCTGGAAGTGAATAGCCAAACATGAAGCCAATAGCTAAATTTTTATTTGAAGGTAAAATTATAATACTTGTGCGTACTTCTATAAACGGAGAGTGTGTATTATACACATGCATGTTTGTGGGCATATGAGCGCATTTGCGTTGGTTGGAATATGTTTTTTTTTTTTTTGTATGAAGAAACCGTAAAGAAACGCCAAACAAGCTTAAAAACATACATACATATATTTTTGCTTATTCTAATGGGGGTTATATTTAAAATAATATGATTTTTCATATGGCCAGTATTCTCACATTTCAGGACTTTAAAGGAATGATTTTAATTTGATTTTAATATGATTACAACTATCGCATGCTTTGTCACTAATAATTGGCTAAGGAGTGATCTCCAATAACTTTTTTTCGCCCAACTCCTACCATTTTCGCAAAAGTCTGCTATTTACAGAAAACCTCACTGTTATGATTTTCGCCTATTGAACATTGTCACAGATGGGCTAAGTGATCTCCAATAAATTTTTTCATCCATCTCCTACCATTTTCGTAAAAGGGAACAAAGTCCGTTTTAAAATTTCAAAAAGCACGTTTTTTTTTTGCCCATCTTCTACCATTTTCGCAAAAGTCTGGCGCCCGATGGTGATTCATGATGTTTTTGTTCGCAGACTGATCCTAATGACTGTCGTAGCTATACGTAGTTGTTTGAAAAGAAAACGGTATGTCCGTCACACTCGATATACCGGCTCAAATCGTTGGTTGCCAAAAATGGAGGCTCTGTTCAATTTTACTTACTTGGAACTAAGTACTCATTTGAGGAAAACACTTTTTCTGGGGAGGTTTATATATCTGTCATGTATTCTCTATATACATATATACATAAATTCAATTCTTATTAATAGAAATATATTTTGAATTATGAAAATCGTGAAATAGGAAACAAACCCACACTAACAACGTGGTATTAAAGATTTCCTTTTTCTTTGAACAGTATTTGGAACTTTAATTGTAATTTGTGGTTTTCTTTTCAACCACATCTTGCACCTTTTCACTTAATGATTTTTTTTTTTACATCAAGAAAAATTAATACCTTAGTGCCAGGTCACACACAGCAACTTTAGTTGGGCAATTCTTGACTTTATAGAAGCTTTCGGTGAGGGAAATAAGAAGGGAAAAAGAATTGCCGGTACTCGGCAATTCTCAGCAATTCCTTACTTTTCTCTCATATGTGTGTATGTGTGTGTATATACAATGTAAATTGTATGAAATAATAAGTAGAGAAAGCTCAAGAATTGCCGAAAGAAGTTTTTGTGTGTGAACAAGAAAGCAATTCCAAAAGAAAATTGCCAAAATATTCGGCAATTAAAATCGCTCTGTCTGACCTTTGACCTTTTTTTAAACTATTAGACGTTTTTATACCCTTCACAAAAATGTAAAGGGTATATATAAGTTTGTGATTCCGTTTGTAATTTCTACAGTTTTTTTTTGCGACCCTATAAAGTATATATATTCTGAATCAGAATTAATGGAAAAGTCGATTAAGCGATGTCCGTCTGTCCGTCTGTCCGTCTGTCCGTCTGTCCGCTGTTGAAATACCGTTTCTGAGAAAACCATTAGACTTAGAAACTTTTTTCTTTCACCATTCTTTTACCCCATCGATTCATGGGTTTGCTATTGAAATTCAGTAATATCGGTCCACGTATAGCTGAGATATATTCAAAATTCCGAAAAAAGCCATTTTTTTTTGCAGTTTTGTATGAAAATTTTTGAAAACAAAAGTTGTTCGTTTTGCTTCAAACTTCACACACTTATTAGGCATGGTGACCTAAAGACAAAAAATTTTTTTTTCAGATATCGGTCCATATATACCCGAGATATAGCCCAAATCGGATTTTAACGAAAATGTCGCATAGGCGAAGCTAAATAACTTTTTTTTTGCTCAAAAGCAGTTCTGGTAACAAAATAAGGTTACATAAATATGGAAAATGAAAATTTCCGATATCGGTCCATAGATACCCGAGATATAGCCTAGACCGGGGTTTTCATGAAAATGCCACGTAAGCGAACTTAAACAACTTTTTTTGTGCTCAAAAGCAGTTCTGGTAACGAAATTAGGTTACATAAATATGAAAAATGAAAATTTCCGATATCGGTCCATATATACCCGAGATATAGCCCAAATCGGGTTTTTCATGAAAATGTCGCGTAAGCGAACTTAAACAACTTTTTTGTGCTCAAAAGCAGTTCTGGTAATGAAGTAGGGTCATATAAATATGAAAAATGAAAATTTCCGATATCGGTCCATATATACCCGAGACATAGCCCAAATCGGGTTTTTCATGAAAATGTCGCGTAAGCGAACTTAAACAACTTTTTTGTGCTCAAAAGCAGTTCTGGTAATGAAATTAGGTTACCTAAATATGGAAAATGAAAACTTCCAATATCGGTCCATATATACCCGAGATATAGCCTAGAACGGGTTTTTCATGAAAATGCCGCGTCAGCGAAATTAAACAACTTTTTTTTGCTTAAAAGCAGTTCTGGTAATAAAATAAGGTTATATAAATATGAAAAATGAAAATTTCCGATATCGGTCCATATATACCGCAGATATAGCCTGGAACGTGGTTTTCATGAAAATGCCGCGTAAGCGAACTTAAACAACTTTTTTTGCTTAAAAGCAGTTCTGGTAATCAAATAAGGTTATATAAGTATGGAAAATGAAAATTTCCGATATCGGTCCATATATACCCGAGATATAGCGCAAACCGGGTTTTTCATGAAAATGTCGCGTAAGCGAACTTTAACAACTTTTTTTGATTAAAAACAGTTCTTGTAATAAGATGAGGTTATATAAATATGGAAGATAAAAATTTCCGATATCGGTCCATATATACCCAAGATATAGCCCAAACCGGGTTTTTCATGAAAATGTCGCGTAAGCGAACTTAAACAACAATTTTTTTTTGCTTAAAAACAGTTCTGGTAATAAAATAAGGTTATATAAATATGGAAGATAAAAATTTCCGATATCGGTCCATATGTACCCGAGATATAGCCCAAATCGGGTTTTTCATGAAAATGTCGCTTAAGCGAACTTAAACAATTTGTTGTGCTTAAAAGCAGTTCTGGTAATGAAATTAGGTTACATAAATATGAAAAATGAAAAAATCCGATACCGGTCCATATATACCCGAGATATAGCCCAAACCGTGTTTTTCATGAAAATGCCGCGTAAGCGAACTTAAACAATTTTTTCGCCTTAAAGCAGTTCTGGTAATAAAGTAAGGTGATATAAATATGGAAAATGAAAGTTTTCGATATCGGTCCATACATATACGAGATATAGCCTAAACCGAGTTTTTCATGAATACGCGGCGTAAGCGAACTAAAACAACTTTTTTTGCATAAAAGCAGTTCTAATAGCAAAATAAGGTTATATAGGTATGGAAAATGAAAATTTCCGATATCGGTCCATATATAGCCGAGATATAGCCCAAACCGGGTTTTTCATGAAAATGTCGCGTAAGCGAACTTAAACAACAAATTTTTTTTTGCTTAAAAACAGTTCTGGTAATAAAATAAGGTTATATAAATATGGAAGATAAAAATTTCCGATATCGGTCCATATGTACCCGAGATATAGCCCAAATCGGGTTTTTCATGAAAATGTCGCGTAAGCGAACTTAAACAGCTTTTTTGTGCTCAAAAGCAGTTCTGGTAATGAAATTAGGTTACCTTAATATGGAAAATGAAAATTTCCGATATCGGTCCATATGTACCCGAGATATAGCCCAAATCGGGGTTTTCATGAAAATGTCGCGTAAGCGAACTTAAACAATTTGTTGTGCTCAAAAGTAGTTCTGGTAATGAAATAAGGTTATATAAATTTGGAAAATTGAAATTTTCGATATCGGTCCATATATACCCGAGATATAGCCTGAACCGTTTTTTTCATTAAAAAAAAATTTTTTTTTTTGCTGAAAAGCAATTCTTGTTATAAAAGAAGGTTACTAAAATACAGAAAATAGAAAATTCCGATATCGGTTCATATATAACCGAGCATATTCAGGCCACATTTTTAATATACTATACATATTCGTGACTATCGTGAAGGGTATTTTAGATTCGGCCCAGCCGAATATACTACACTCTTACTTGTTGTTTTTAAGTTTGTTTATTTGTTTTCAACTTAAGATAAGCTTATACTATAATAAACGCTAGTAGACATATTTACATACAATGTCCCGAATGGGCACTCGAGATCTTTTTTTATAAACCAACTAGTTTTTTTTTAATAAAATATATTAATTTAAAATTTATTTAATTTGTAATGGAAATTATAAAAAAAAACATTACATAATTATGAAGTTAGGTTAAAAGTTACGGTCTAGGTTAACTATTAGACGCTAACACACTGCATAACTGTTTCTTGTCTCAACACAGAAAGAGTAGAAGCGAAAGAAGTGAAAAAGCACAAAACCTTTTTCTCACTTGTTTGACGACAAGTGCTGCCAGGTTAGTTTTGACAACAAGTGTTGGCGGGATTGAACAACACTGTTACGGTTTTTGACCGTTGAATATTATTCTGGATCGCCGAAAGAGTAAGCTTCAATAACTTTATTCGTACCCATCTTTTTTAATTTCTGAAAAATTCTATAGTTTTTATAAATTTGATTTCTTACAAATTTCTTTTATTAATTTTTTATTAACTTTATAAATTTTGATTTAAAAATACTATTTCATATCGTTTCATATAATTTTTTTTTAAATTACGAATTTCAGGCTTAACAGAAACATGTTACTACCTTAACAGACGTACTTATGTTAAAAAACAGGTTTGTGATTGAGGTTAAAAAATTTTTAATTTATCTTCACACATACATATATTTTTTCACTAATAATTGACTACAACTTATAACATTTATAACGTTTGCAGCTTTAATACGAGAGAGGATTGATATTAAACCTACCTAGTACTAGATGGCAACACAAACGCAAATTTTTTCTGTCAAATGTCAGCTGTTCAAATTTCACCTAAATTTATCGATTAGTTTATTTTTTTGTAGTCGTTTGAAAGTAAGCAACTTTTGTGTTTCTTGAGAAGTAGCAAAACGGCAAAAGAGACGAAAGAAAAGCTTGATAAACATTACGGTGGGTCTACTCCTTCAGATTACATAGTAAAATATTGCATTGCTGAATTTAAACGTGGCTAAATAAGCACTGCAACAAATTAACTATCAACGTGAAGGCCGAAAGAGGTGGTTACTGAAGAAAAGATAAAGAAAATCATCGCTAACAAGTTACGTCAGATTGCTGAAATGGTAAACATATCATATGGACGTGTGTTCGTTCAACATTTTGCATGAAAATTTGCACATGGAAAAGCTATCGGCAAGCTGGGTGCTGGGTTTACTATGTATCGAACAAAAACGAGTTCTGCAGACCACTTCACAGCTTCACTGTATTTGGGGATGCACACGGAATAATGTTCATCGATTATCTTGAAAAAGGATCCACTATCATAGCAAAGTATTTTCGTGTATTTTCAATTCCGTCAGGAAATGGAATTGATTCGGTTTTTTAATTCTTCAAAAACCAAAAGTTTAAAATTTTTTCGGAATGAAATCCATTTTATAAGATAATACTAGTTTCATTCTTGCAATTAGAAATGATTTCATTCCGAAAAGTTTTTTAGTTTTTCGTTTTTTTGAAGTAGTAAAAAAAGAATTCAGTTCCGTTTCCGAACGGAATTAAGCTCTGTGACATGGCTGATAATACATGTAACCAATTGTGGAAAAAATTTTGTTTCAATTGAATTTTCGTTTCAAATTTTTCAGCAAAAACAATCTTAAAATTATCATTCAGTATGCTACTTTCAAAATCGTCAACATCGTTTTAAATTTTAAATCCGGCAGCCGCGTTTTCAGTTAATGTGACGCATATACACAGCACAAGAATTTGTCGAGAGTGTTGTTTTTACAAGTTGATTTTGTGATGACGTCATTTATGTATTATTAAGAAAACGAATAGAAACGAAAATAGAAAACACTCTTTTGTGGTCGTTTCTTTTACTCTTAATGATTGGGTAAATAACCGGTGTACTCATCGTTGTGGGGTACCGGTGCAGATCTCTGCTCTGTACATAGATTTCTTGTAAAAAGTGAAAATTGTAAAATTTTGAGTTGACTCTCTTTAGATGAACCAGTGCGATATGTTAAAAACTATAACTTCTCATAAATAATCACGCTTTTGTAATTAATAATTTGGCAAAATACACGTAACCATAAAATTGTTCACGAAATGTAAAATTTATAAAGTTAGAAAGGTATAAAATTTTAAATTGGCAACAATTTTTTAAGTGGCAGTAATTAAAGCAGCTGTTAGTTAATTTGTGTTTAGTTTAAACATAAAAAACCCGACGCCGGAATAACGCTTCCAAATTGATTAGATTGTCGTTGATCCCGAATTTCATAAGCGATTTATTATTAGCTATGAAGGTCACTTTTCTTTATATGGATAACTGTGAAGCAATGGTTACTGAATTTTATGCTCATCACTTCAACAATACGGCGAAACATATCACACAGATCGTGCCAAAAATGCTTTATAGAAGGAAACGTTTGGTAGCCTTATAGTTTTTTTTTTTTTTTTTATCTTGGACCAGTACTCAGGGAATGACTTCTATATAGGTTGAATGGTTATGAAAAGGATCAAAGAGGGAGTATTGTTTGTGATGGTTTGACTTGAACCTAGCAATAACAACACGGTTGGGAGGGCATTCACTAGAGAATAACATCCATCTCTAGATAGATACGTTTCTTTTGAAATTGGTAGGTGTGTGGGGCCATTGTAGAAGTTAAATGTTAAATAGTATTCAATTTAGTGTTGCTGTCAACGGCTGACGAGAGGGTTGGAACCGACCTGAGTCAAATTGAGTTAGCCGGTAACCTCGTCAGGCGGTTAGCTTCGGACCGTAAAATTAAATATTTAATGTTACGGTCCAAAGCTAACCGCCTGACGAGGTTACCGGCTAACTCAATTTGTCTCAGGTAAATATTTAATGTTACGGTCCGAAGCTAACCGCCTGACGAGGTTACCGGCTAACTCAATTTGTCTCAGGTCGGTTCCAACCCTCTCGTCAGCCGTTGACAGCAACACTAAATTGAATACTATTTAACATTTAACTTCTACAATGCCCCCACACACCTACCCCAACCGTTAAATTAGTTAAAACTATGATATAAAAATACAAGGTAGTTTCATTCGCTCAATTTTCCATAACAATCACCATCTGACAGGTATAAGAAATGTCACATTTTCTAAAAAATTGTGCTACCGTATTAATTTATATATTTTCCTGTTTTCAGTTTGGGTTGAAATTCTGTTTGAAAATAATATAAAAATTATGACTTGTAACAAAAAAGTAAAAAATAAAATAAATAAATTTAAAATATTGAACACATAATTTAGCATTTAAAAGGGCAAGAAGTGAATTATTACATTATAGTCTTAATCACGTTTCTTTGTTGCTTTTCAGATTAAAGTAATTTCAAAAGATTAAAGTAAATTGCAAAAGCGCAAAATACTTCTACTTGTACAAAAATACAAATATCACCTTTTTGAAGACGCTTATCTTACATGACATTCGGCAGCACCGGTTAAAAGCTTACAAACAGACTTTTTACAGAATTTAATTCCGTTCGGAAACGGATTTCAATCCGTTTTAAAGTTTTTTGAAATCAAATAATTTTTAACAGAAAATTTTATTTTCATTCTTGAAACCAAAAATAAACTTTTATTCCGAAATACTTTTTGATTTTGAATAGATTAAAATTCTGTAACGTGGTTGATAATATCGAAAATTGAGTTACCAAAAGGCTTGGAAATATATATTCAAGCATTCAAGTGCCTTGGTTTTTTGAAACAGTGTAAGATGTACTTTACTCCATCCGACCTCCTTACTATTTATAGCACCTACATCCGACCGAAAATGGATTACAACTCTCATGTTTAGGCCGATGCCTCAAAGTCTATTTTGGGGTTACTCGACCGTGTGCAGAAGAAGGCGAAGAAGTTTATCGGTGACAGTAGGGTATCCAACTCTATTGACCCACTGGAGCATCGACGCAGTGTTGGGTGTGTTACTCTGTTTTATTGTTTATTTGTTTGGATTTTGCTCTAACGAGATTAGGGATCTTGTTCCCGAATCGCGCACATTTTTAAGTAGCACGCGTTCATCATCCAGAGCTCATTTGTGGTATATTGCCCGGGGAATCGTACAACGCATTAAAGAGAGAATTCGTTTTTCAGCCATACACTTCGTCTGTGGAACAAGTTGCCTGCAGACGTGTTTCCTGTCTGTTATAACGTTGGAAGGTTCAAATCAAATGTTCACAAACACTACTCCCTCTTTTCCCCTCCTCATAACCTATTTTCCTAGTTCTGGTACAATGCACTGTATATATAGGGGTCATCCCCTGAGTACTGGTCCAAGATTAAAACAAACAAAAAATTATAACAAACGAACAAGGCTGCTCGGAAATGTAATACAAGTAAGCACAAAGTATAGTATGAATACAGTAGTAGTCATACAAATGTTAGTGCAAAACAATTTGTTTTATTACACAATCTAAACATAAACATGATGATATCCATTGTTATTATGTAATCTCAGTAGAATAACTGAAAATTTTACAAATGAAAGCTTCACTGATGAATATGTTGAAGAACTTAAAACATACTTTAAAGGGTGGTTATAAGCTTTGGCAAATAAAATGTAAAAATTAACATTTGTACAACGGGTTATAGTTCAGGTTTTTTTTTTTTTCAAAATTATTGATCACAGCAGATTTGTATTGTAAAAAATCTTTCTTAAGAAAAAAAAAAAACAAAAAAAAAAAAACTTAAGAAAGAAAAAACCTGAACTATAACCAGTTGTACAAATGTACAAACCAAAAATTTAATTTAAAAAATTATAAAAAAAGTTCATCAAAAAATTCAATAAATTTATATTTACATCTCTGGGTACGGAGAATATTAAAAGACAAAAATATGTATGTTAATAAATAAAATAAATACCGCTAGTTCTGAGACAGCAAGCGCTGTACAAACAATGTGGGCAATTAACAAAATGCATATGTGATTCAATATGAGATGAATATAGTTAGAAAATAATTAAATGCTCGGTGGCTTAGTGGTTAAAGCAGTAGATCATGATACGTCATGTCCCGAGTTCAAATCCCAGTGGGTGCTGATGAGTAGTGTAGCGACTACGAAACAGCTAGTTGTCCCCCAGCTAAAGATTTGATTATTATTTTTCTTGTCTTCTTCAATCAAAATTATTGATCACAGCAAATTTGTATTGTAAAAAATCCTTCTTAAGAAAAAAAAAAAACAAAAAAAAAAAAAACTTAAGAAAGAAAAAACCTGAACTATAACCCGTTGTACAAATGTACAAACCAAAAATTTAATTTAAAAAATTATAAAAAAAGTTTATCTAAAATTCAATAAATTTATGTAAAAATTAACGTTTAAATTTAGTTGTCTATTTCATTATATTACCAAAAAGTTTTTCAATATTCTGATAATATATACGCTTAATATTTCAATACAGCTAACAAAACGGCTATAGATACCTACTTACATCAGTTTATAGTTTCTTCCAGTATGCGCAACGCAATTACAACTTTCGGAAAAAGTCAATTCTAGGAGTCGAAAAGTATTCTTTTCACAGTGTGGCAACGTCTTTTTTTATTTCTTTCTAATAATAAATTTAAAAAATCCTTGTAAAAATAATAAAAATAGAATGCAATTACCTGGTTTGTGTTTTCTATATCATGGTTAAAACTGATCAGTACCCAGTGATCAGTATATAACAAAAGTTAGTAAAACACCTCCCACAAGGTAATGAATTAAATTCAAAAGAAATTAGTAAAAAAATTATAAAAAAAACTCGCGCGAGAATGAAAACACAGGATGAAAGGCAATAAACTACTCCATTCTATCGTGCGATTTACCTCCCTACGACTAATTTCTGTTGTGATATGTGTAGTCGCTGATCCATGCAGATCATCCCGAACCACCGAGGGACGGAGAATATTAAAATACAAAAATATGTATGTTAATAAATAAAATAAATACCGCTAGTTCTGAGACAGCAAACCCTGTACAAACAATGTTGGCAATTAACAAAATGCATATGTGATTCAATATGAGATGAATATAGATAGAAAATAATTAAATGCTCGGTGGCTTAGTGGTTAAAGCAGTAGATCATGATACGTCATGTTCCGAGTTCAAATCCCAGTGGGTGCTGGTGAGTAGTGTAGCGACTACGAAACAGCTAGTTGTCCCCCAGCTAAAGATTTGATTATTATTTTTCTTGTCTTCTTCAATCAAAATTATTGATCACAGCAGATTTGTATTGTAAAAAATCTTTCTTAAGAAAAAAAAAACTTAAGAAAGAAAAAACCTGAACTATAACCCGTTGTACAAATGTACAAACCAAAAATTTAATTTAAAAAATTATAAAAGTTCATCAAAAATTCAATAAATTTATATTTACATCTCTGGGTACGGAGAATATTAAAATACGAAGATGTTTTTATTGACACCAACTCGTAAATCAAGGACTTAAAACCATTTAGCTTTTTTAGTGACTTTTTTGTAAAGACATTTTCAAATAGTTATTCGTATGCGAGAGTGGTAAGTACTTGCCTCCAATGGCATCGCCGTGTTAAAATAATGACTTGAAATGTCAAAGTGGAAGTAGTGAAGAGTATGTTTAGTAACATTTTCACACATTACTTTGCAATAGAAATTACTTATGTATGAGAAGAAAAAATAAAAAATTTTTTAAATTAGAATTTATTAGAATACTCAGCCAAAAAATCTTATCTTGGAGAAAAATATCTTTTTTTTAAAGTAAAATCTTCATTCTGGCAACGCTGACGCATTGCTTAGTGATCTGTGGCTTAAAACCAGGGTAGGAAAAATTTGTGCTCGTGAATTAAATTTTATTTAGTTCGTAAATTTGTATTCCCGAATTTACAAATAAAATTCGCAAAAAGAATTTAATTGTAAATTCGCGAATTGTTTCATTGTTTTCGTGAACGAAAAAACATAAATAAAAACTGACTAAATTTGTTTGCGAGCAGAATGAAAAAATTCCCCAATTTAAAATAAAATTGTGCTCGCGAATTGAAAAATAAAGTTCGCGAATTTAAAAACAAAATTCGTCAGCACAACTTTACAAGCAAAAAGAACAAAGAAAGAAAAATTCTTTAAAACATTTAACTGAGCATGATGGGAGTTGTTTTTGTTTTAAAGGTTGCCAAAATGATCATTTTAACACATTTTTGACGACTTTTGAACCAAAATGTGATTTGATAATTTTTTGCCACCGAAATTTAGTATAAATAAATTAAATAGAATTTTTCGCACAAGAAGTTTCAAAAAATACCAAAAACAGTGCGAAACGCACCGAATTGACAACACTGCTTTTTATTTCTTCGGGATTAATTTGTGAATTATCTCTCACGAATTAAACAGTTCTCTCCCGAATTTTATTTTTAAATTCGCTTCTTTGCTTTTTAAATTCGCTTACAAATTTTATCGATAAAATTCGCGAGCTAAAGAGAATAATTCTTTGAAATTAAATTCGTTCGCGAACGAATTTAATTCGAGCATTATTCCTACCCTACTTCAAGCAAGCTCGTTCTGCAACTTTCCAACTAAGTGAATTTACGCTGGAGTGAAACAACAATTGCTTCTTTAACGACTCTGTTTTCATTCTCAACTCAGTTCACAGTACGAGTATTACGGTTTGTATTCTTGTATGCAGTGTAGCGCAAACTCCCATTTGAATTAAACGTATGAGTTTAGAAAATTGTTTTTGTAATTTTTTTCCTTCCCCAGATTTTCTCTGTTTGTGCGAACTTTGGTTGGGGTTTCTTTTGAAAAGAATTTTTCATTATATATATTTTTTCTTTGTTCAGCATTTTATTCAAAATACTTTCTTGTTTATTTCACATTCTTTTCAATTTACTGGTACTAAAAGTAGAGTTGCCGAGTAAAAAAGGTAATAGCAGGGATATGTTTGGAAAAACTGTTTTTTAACGTGTATTTCCTCTTGATTAACTTTTAATAGAAAATAGTTTCAATAGTTGATATCATCTTTCCTTAAGATTCTGTTATAAGTTAATATTCAGCCCGATTACATATTAAAATTCCATGGGAGTTTTTCACTTTTCTCTTTCCTCCGATTATAAACAAAAATGAAAAATAATGTTTTTGATTTTTCCTTCCTCCCTTTCACTGAAAACAATAAAAGGAGATCAAATCTCCAATTCCAATGGGCAAGTTAACAAAAAAAAAGTGCTTTTCTCTTTAATTTGAATTGAAATACGTACTTTATATGAAAAATAAATTCCGAGAGGAATAAATTCCAAGAGAAATAAACTCCGTGAGAATATTCACAATTCGGCTGATTATGTTTCTTGTCAATTGACACCATTTTACAAAGTTTCAAACAACAGTTATTTTACCATAAAGTTTTTAAAATTTTGGCGGCGTTAATTCAGTTCTTTTGAAGGATTATGATTTATAAAATTTCATATTTTATTACCTGGAACAGCCTGTTGCTGAGTTACTACAAACAAAAATCTTTATTTTGGCGACTAATTTTATTCTGCATATACGAGGGCTGATCAAAAAATAACCGTTATTTAAAATTTTTCCAAAAAATTATTTATTTATTCATCAATATTTATCCATCAATTCAAGTCCGGTGATTGAGGCATGATAACGGTTTTGTTTTTGGCCAAAAACTCACGCGCAAGCATCGATGTGTAAGCTGGTGCGTTATCATAGTGTAAAATTCTGTGCGTTTCTGACGAATTCAAATGCATGACCTGTTACAATAACATTATAAATTTGCTCATTGCCAAATAAGGAACCGCGGTGACCTAGTTCAATTCAAATTAATATTCTTGAAGAAGTTCCAATTATTCTTGATCATGCTCCAAAAATAAAATCTAAAGTTCCAATATCTTTATGATTAGTAGAAAACAGCCATTGTTGCGATTAAATGGCTGAAAATAGGCAATAAATTGTAAATTTATTTATGAGAAAAAAAAAGTCTTTAATCAATATTTTTAGCTTTATAGTCAATGATAATATTAGACTGCAATTCTAAAGGAGTAAATTTAAATTTGCTAAGGCTTCAAAGGTTATTCTTATAGTTATAGCTTTGAAGGTTATTAGTTTTTTTTAACTTAAAGCCTTAAATAAAGAAATAAATAGAAAAAATAATAAATAATAAAAATGTTCACGCAAACGGCACAGAACTTCAAGGTAGTATTCCTTATTAACCGTACGATCTAGTGGCAAGAATTCATGATACACCACGCCATTGCAGTCGAAGAAAACAGTGAGAAAAACCTTCACATTTGACCGAACTTGACGTGCTTTGGTTTCAATGTCATACATTCACGATTCGTCACCAGTTAAATCGAAGAGCACACCAAAACATGCCTTATTATCTGTTAAAAACAAACTGACAATTCGAAATGGCTGATATTGCCAACATACTCGCATATAACAGACATGTGTACCAACATAATAGTTGTGAAAAATATTTACATCAGCACTTGCCTTGCGGCCTTATCTGATGATGGATCAGTTCCATTGAGTGAATTATTCACGATGCACCAGCGCTCCCGAGTGGCTGACTAGGATCACACAGGTAGCAATTTTTACCATATGAGCAACTTCTTGTTAAGGAGTTCGGGCCTTCTAATCCCTCCTGTATTCAATTTCCCAGCAATCAATGGAAGACAAGGCTCAATGAGTTGGTAGGCCAAAGCCCAATAAGAGCATCAGCCTTTAAACTAACTCACCCGTCAACCATCAGCACCAGTTGCTTACAGTACAGGTATCTGCTATAAAGGCAACAGACTCTCGGGAGGTTGTTAGTCCCCGAAAAAAGCTACACATCAAACAATTATCAAGGATACTAACTCCCCCTTCCGGCGTTTAAGGTTTCAACTACAGCCAGAACGTTTCAGCCAAGGTAGGCATCTAAACCATGATCAGCCCGGATTTAACTGCAAGCAGAACCACCCGAGGGCCATGCTGATCCCCGTTCTGCCAATTTAAGCCCTTGTAAGGGTTTACCAACACAACATAAATCATGCAGCTTCCTAGAGTTTTATTTGCCACAACAAACGAGGGACCTCTTCCCCTCTTTACCCAAAAAACAGAGTGCTCTGGTTAGGAACACGCCAAGGCAAAACCTGTTCCCCGGAGGGTGTACCAACATAACAGAAAAAATGCGAAAATTTAACATACGTAACTAGCGAAATTTGAGAATAACGGTCATTTTTTGATCAGGAAATGTATTTGGAAAACGCCGTGATATATATAAAAGTAATATTACAAAAATTCCGACATTTCTCACATCTTTTATTTTTTCCATTAATTTATTTAGTATTAAGTATATGAACAAATTCCTTACAAACTACTTAAAGTGCTTCAATAACAAATCTATTTAGTTAAGGCATCCACAGACGATATGCTGTTACGTCTGTTTTTTTAATATGTAATTCATCATGTATTTTTCCATGTCCGTCAAAAGTTTTCATTTTTTCAGACGGGTTTTAAAATTTGCTCACAAACGTACATATACATTTACGCCTGACATTGTCTATGCTTCTTATTATTATAAAAAATAATTATTTATTCAGCGGCCAACATCGGCCGCTGAATTGTTCGCAAGGCGTAGAGTTCTAATGTCAGATGTTTAAACCTAACAAAATAGAACATACTCTATTTGAAATTTTGTCATTTGATTTTGTTCATGTTTTTTACAGACGCAATGTTTTTGAGGCATTTCACATTGTGGAAAATGACACACACATTGTTAAAAATATACCGTGCGTTATCTACTTTACAGTGAACATCACTGATTTAAAAATATTATAATATTCCGTTTGATGGTATAAATACTCACAGAAAAACAGCAGCATAATTTCCTTAGAGGATCTAACATAATATATAGGAATACATTCCCCCATACACGATTAAGTGAACATAGTTTTATACAAAATGTTAGCAAAGGTATCATATGGCGAGCTCTTCGGAGCCGACAGTAATTCAAGTCAGTTAGTGGTAAATGGATGGTCGTTAAGCCCCGTATAATTAGCTCGTTTAAACCAGGAAACTTTTTCATTTTATTTAGAAGTGTTCTTTGCTTGGTCAATTAGCTTTTTGAGTTAATTTTTTAAAGATGAACTAGCAATTATAACCAGGCATAACATGGCGAAAGAAATCAAATTTTAAACGTTTTGAATTAAAATTTATGTCCCTTGGCAACTCTTCAATCTCACTTTCAAACATTTACATAGATTGTTAAGTAGTTGAGTTTTGTATTTGATAATAAAGTTGGCCAAAAGGCATGTAAGTTAAACTTTCTTTAAAGCAAACTATATAAAAAATAAAAAATCCCCAAGCTGCTTAAACAACATGGTTTGTTATAAAAATAATTTACGCAAACAACTAAAGTTAAGTAAAAAACGACTCGTCCAAGATTCTACTGGAACATACATTATTGTTTCTAGGTCTATCGCTGGAATCTCGCTTAGAAACTGCAATTAACAAGTAAAACGTCAACTTTTAGCGATAAAGGTACCATTAAATTCTTACATTATATAAGGAACTAAAGCGGGCGAATCTGGTTTTGACAGATGTTATTTAAGAATTTCGTGCTGCCTGCTCATGGAACCCTGTCTTTTGATAACAGTGTAAGAAATTCGTACACATCAAATTTTAAAGCACGAGGGTGTTATTATTAATGACAACATATTGCTAAGAAATTGTCTCCTGTATATACCTGGCAAGCCACATGGGGCCACTGGTAAGCCTTTAACAAGTTCATCCAATGGAGTTGTTACAGCGTCAGGTGAGTCCGAAAGGGAGGTTATGACGTAAATCAATACGATATCTGTGTCTTATTTCTCGTTTATAGCTTAGTCTTATTTCTCCTTTATAGCTTTCCTTAATGTGCCAAATTACTTAATAAATATAAAATACTACAGGACGACTTGTAAGGCCCTTCTCCAATAGGACTTTCTGCATTTTCAACGTTTTTGTTTCTTTACGCTCATTTGGTTTTCTAAAACACACAAAATGTAAAAATATCCTTTCTAGTTTTACATACACATGCTTATATTAATACTCATATGTAAAGGATTTGTGGTACGTGAGTCTGGAAAGGATTTTCAATTGTGTACAAAATAACTTTAAACCAGTCTTTTTAATTACTTATTTAACAAAAGAATAATTTCGTAAGCAAAAAATAAAACTAAATAAAAAAATAACAAATTTGTTGTTCTTTGTGCATATAAAAGCAAACACAAAAATTCAGTGCTCTTAAAATAAAATTACGGCACTTAATAAAATACTTTATTTCAATTAAAACTTAGTAGTTGAAATCTGCTTTAAAAGATTTGATGAAAACACACAGAAAAGCACAAAGAAATATAATTCAGTTAGTCCAGCGAAAGTATTTTGATATTCAAATTCATTTAAAAAACAATATTTGTATCTTTGATATAGAGCAAACGCTTTTAAGAAATATTTATAACTATTCGTATCCTGCTCAAGGACAGACAGTTCCTGTCTAAAGCTTTAGCGACCGACACTCTTTTCTTTTATCTCTACAAAACAACCCACAATTACTTTTTATTGACATCTTGTCATTTTAATCTTATTATTAACTTCAATTACATCACCTGCTTGTATCAGAAGGAGAACCCTCTCACTTGCCGCTTCAAGTCATTTGCATACAATGCAGCACACCGACTTTCAACTTATTGGCGTGTAAACATGAACAATATTTAAATTACAACGCATTTAATGCAGTTCTGTTGACTTTTTTTCCCCTGTAATTTGTATTACACAGAAATAACGAAATACTGAAAAAAAAAAAAAAAATACGAATTCGAAATGGAAAAAAAACACACCGTATGTTTTGCATACCAGCCTGATCATTTAATAATTTTTGGGAATATCTGCGAAAACGCCTTTAGATATTTAATTTCGTTTTAACTGTCACTGGACACACAACTTATGAGCTGGCTGGCTGGCTTGACCGTCTGTGGCCGCTGAACTCAACACTTTTATTTGCTATTTTGTGTCTCGTTTGATAATAACGGTGATGACCTGATCGTAAAGATGTTGTAACAATATAAAATTATCGTTCAACACTAATATGTTCGCGTACTTGTTGTAGTCATAAAATTTTAATTTTTTAATTATCTATTAAATGCACTTTAGAGGCAAATTGAGTTCATAAACAAAAACTCTAAAATAAAAATGCCTAAAAAACGAATAAACTAATAATTATGAATTCATTCCATTTATGTGAAATAGTTGCCATTACCCCGCAAGGAACAAGGTTTGCTTTGGCGTATTCCAAACCAGGGTTGGATAAAAAGGTGAAGGAGTCTCTCTTTTGTTGTAGCGAATAAAACTCTAGGAACCCGTATGATATGTGGGTTTCCAAAACCCTTATCAAGGATAGAAGTTGGCATGGGATAAGCGTGGCCCACGGGTGGTTCTGCTTACAGTTCAATCCTGCCTGATCATGGTTGAGATGTCTACTTTGGCTGAAACAATCTGGCTGTGGTTGAAATTTAAAGACGCAGGTAGGAGGAGTTAGTGATAATTGTTTGGTGCGTGGCTTTTTTGCGGAGACTAACAACCTCCCTAGGGTCTGTTGCCTTTACAACAGATACCTGTACTGTAAGGAACCGGTGGTAATGGTTGGACGGGTGAGTTAGTTGAAGGGCTGATGCTCTTAGTGGGCCTCGGCCTACCAACTCATTAAGCCTTTTCGATTGCCAGGAAATTGCATACAGGAAAGATTAGAAGGCCCGAACTGCTCAACAGCAAGTTGCTCATATGGTCACAAACATATGGCAAAAATTTTTACCTGTGTGAGCCTAGACAACCACACAGGGCGACTGGCGAATAATTCACTCTATGGAATTGATCTAGAATCAGATAAAGCCGTATAGGCAGGTGCTGATGTAAATCTTTTTCACTACTGCCTCCTTGCCATATTGTGAAGCATTATTACTCGCATGTTGCTTTTTTGCGTGTCCGGTATTGCTGCTTCTTTCTATTTTTATTACTTTTTGTGCTGTTGTTTTGTTTGCTATATATGTATTCCTGTAGTGCAATTCACTAACTTTTAACGATTTTAAAAGAGCATAACTTAACGCGAACTATTGTGGTTTGCACTAACGCTTATGTGATTCACTACTTTATTCTTAACACCTCTGGTTGTATGTTAAAAAAAATTTTAAATAATGTGGCAGCTTTGTTAAAAATAAAGAAAACCACAAAGAGGAACTGAAGAAAAACAAACAAATTTGCAAATAATTCCATGTTTACGGTAAGTAAAACTATTTTATCTAAAATATTTTTTGATAAATAAGATAAGTTCTTCTCACGGAGAACACGCCGACCGACTGTTGGAGTCTTCCGACAAGTCGTATGCCAAATACTGTGAAGATATTCTAGTAGAAATCTTAACGACATTGTTGTTAAGATAAACACCACAAAAATAATTGGTGTTTAGTTAACGCTAATCAGTCAAGTTATAAAAACAGCTGATTTAAAAGGAAGCCAATAGTCTTCCTTTTAAATCAGTTGCTGGGCAAAATACTCACCTAATGTATTTCAAATACAAGATACAAATTACTTCCCAGCTGCGTATTTCAAATACAAGATACAAAATACTTTTAAGTTGTGTATTTCAAATACAAAATACATCTACAAAATACAAATACTTTGCTTATATTTCGATCTCATAAGAATATATTTTTCTGGTTTTAGATACATATTTTATTTTACATATGCATGTAAACTAAGTTGTGTATAGTCACCTAAAACTTAAAAGAACGCAGCTGATGTATTGATGTATTGTATTATTGATAATAACACCTGATTTAATAAAAATTACGGATTAGAAAAATTTTGTCAGCTACGCTCTTTTGCGTTTTGGACGATTATATATATGTTCATACTTACAACTGCATATATGCTTATCTATATATTCAAATACTAGAAATAAAGTTGTGTAACATTATATAAAAAATGTTTTATTTTTTAATGTATATATTTAATACTATATACATTTTACAAAAGGGTGGTTAAATTTCAAGGGCCGATGTTGATTTTGAATAAAACACAAACTATTTAGGAAATTATTGTAATTATATTTTATTATGATATATTGGTATTACTCAATTATGTATGGAGCAAAATATCGCCCAAATAGGCGCCGCGACCACGGCGGCACACCTTGATCCGATGGTCCAAATTTTCGATGATCTTGAGGCATAATGGAGGTTCTATGCCGTTAATGTGCCGAATTATCTCATCCTTTAGCTGTTGAATTGTTGCTGGCTTATCGACGTACACCTTTTCTTTCAAATAAACCCAAAGAAAAAAGTCCAACGGTGTCAAATCACATGATCTTGGCGGCCAATTGACATCGCCATTACGTGAGATAACACGGCTCTTGAATTTGTTGCGCAAAAGAGCGATTGTTTCGCTAGCTGTGTGGCAAGTGGCACCGTCCTGCTGAAACCACATATCGTCTACATCCATATCTTCCAATTCGGGCCATAAAAATTTCGTTATCATCTCACGATAGCGAACACCATTCACAGTAGCTGCCTGACCGACCTCATTTTGGAAAAAATACGGCCCGATGATGCCGCCAGCACATAAACCGCACCAAACAGTCACTCTTTGTGGCTGCATTGGTTTTTCGACAGTCACTCTTGGATTCTTATTCGCCCAAATGCGGCAATTCTGTTTATTAACGAATCCACTGAGGTGAAAGTGTGCCTCATCACTGAAGATGATTTTCTTCGAAAATTGATCACCATTTTCATAATAAGTCTGGATAACTTTAACACGTTGTTGGATTGTGTATCTCTCCATGGTTCAAATTGAGTAAGTCTGAAATAGAGAAATGTCAAGAAAAAAATGGGAAAAAAACTTGGCGTTTAGGTGTGGTTCACATTCAACATCGGCCCTTGAAATTTAACCACCCGATATGTATGGCATACGATTGCAAGGTTTTAAATTCGTTGCCTCTCTTCTAATGCGATGCTTTTTGGTAACCAGCGCATTTTGAAACTAGGGTGGAAACATGATGCCAATATGGCTCTATTTGCTTCACGTGTCAGCATGAGAAACTCATTAACTCTCTTTTCCAAGCTCTCAATTAATTTTGTTAAAATACAACTGAAATGCCTCAAACTATTATAATTGCAGTCGATCTAATCTGGTTCTCACAGACATTAAGGTGGAGAAAAGTATTCCGTAATAACAATTATTTCTCTGTATATAACCTTTGGGTTTGCTATCTCCCAACGCTTTGGCGTTTGGTTTGGCGTAGAAATTCTTATTGATATCACCTGATTAGTGTAAAATCAATTTGCTCTGGACAAAACAATTGAAAGTTAAATTGCAGTTTTGCAAAATGATAAACATTTTAATGATCGTAGCTTCTAGTAATTTTAGCTTTTGTATGAAATAACTTACATATTTTGAATTTACTATAATAAATAAATGTATTTTGTAAAAATTTATTTTTGAGCCATAAGTATTTGAAATACAAAATACTTTTAAATTATGTATTTGAAATACTAAATACTTCCAGGTCGTGTATTTAAAATACAGATACAAAACACTTATTTGTATTTCAAATACTGCCCAGCCGTGAATGGTACCCGTGCATATCAATATTTTTACGTGTTCTTAGGAACTTAAAGTTCATCTCAAAAGTTTCAGAAGGATCAATTAAATTAAATAACAGTAGGAGTAGAAGAAGATCAAAATATATTTTTCAATTAAAATTAAGCAAATGTGTTTGTCTTACGCCTTAAATTAAGAGTATGTATATTTTCAACTACCTATTTAGTTTTTTTTTCAGGTATTTAGCAATTATTTGTTATTAATATTAAAATCGCATTATTTTTTATTATCAAAAGCTGCTATTACATCTTGTAACTTTATAATTAAACTTTCAAAAAATGAAATAAATAATGTCAACAAGGCGATTTCATCTCTTATAAATTGCAACTCTGACATGACTGAAAAAAAAATAAAAACCATTACTTTCGTACTCTGCTGCTGCTCATGTGTGGAAACTTTTCAACTCAGACACTTTCAGTGACAAGAAAATGCCGTAAGCCTGCGCATAAATGCATCTGTTTTCCCGCACTCAGGTGCATTAAAATACAAACAATAAAAATTTAACTTGACGAAATGTGCCTTTTGAAATAATCCTTTAAGCAGTGATGGACAACCAACCATATCAAAACAAAATACTTTTTCAGCGTATTTGCCTTGGGATGACAGTGACGCAATGCCGACAACGTTTCAAAAGGCTGAATAAAATATTAATAAATTTTTGCCTATAATTGCTTTGGCACATCAGGTGATGAAACGAAATTTTATTTTAAACACTTTGGAATGTCTAAATAGAAGAATAAAAATGATGGATTGGAGTGAAAAAAAACTTATTTGTATATACTCGTATATCTGCTTTCTAACTAAAACCAACTAGTATACACATTCAAACAAGGAAAGAAAAATAATTTTGTAATATTGTTATGGCAATATTACTATGCAGAGAAAGAAAATGCTGGTACTAAATTTAGGTATTTTTTATTTGCTTTGAATACGAGCCGTGCCCAGAAATTTGAGTACGAATAACACACAAGTGTACTTTACACTGCGTTTACACGTACTAGTACTTACATGGAAGTCCTGTGTACGTATTATCAACGAAAATGTCGAAAAAATACTCGACTTTCTTGCAAGTTGCATTAGTATTTAAAGAATAACATGGAAGTTCAGTTTAAAAATGTCAGTGGAGAGACAACAGCTCCTAAAACAGCATTACCATACAAAACCATAATTTTATTTTTCGGGGAAATGAATTGTAGGAATAAAATAAATAAATGAAATAGAATAATTTTAACTTTTTTTCACTCAAAAAGGCAAAGACTGCTTAATTTATATATTTTCAACAAAAAAAAAAAAAATGTGAATTATTTTAAAAATGTGTTTTGAAAATTTAAAGCTGACAAAAACATTATATTAAAATCAGTTAATCTCCGCAAAGCTTGTTGTAAGGCAACACTGTTATTTCAGTTGTTATTTGACTTTCAGTCAAATAACAAATCACTGCCTACTGAAATTGCTTGTCAGTTCAGTTGAAAGTTGGTTGCAAGTGCAGAGATTGTGCGTGTGTTAGTGAAAAAGTTTGAATGTATTGGGTTTTTCGAACTTGCACCTGCACGTGTAAACACTACCTTAAATAAGCCGAAAACGGGATTGTTCAAGAAAACCAATCCCACAGTGTTTTATATTATGTATAAAATTCTTGAACCGAGTAAAAAACCAAAACAAAGTGCTGTCCACACACCTGACATGAGAATACTAACAAGAACAGCAAAATACTGTTAATGTTAGGTGTAGACTATAAATGCTACATGTTGAAATTTGAAAAATTTTGAAAGTCTACTGATGATTAGGGTGGCCCATATTAATGTATGGGGCGCTTGTTTGGTGCACGGCTTTAAAGAAAACTACCTATTGCAGATTCATAGAAAGGATACTGCATTGTTTACGATGATGCATTGGCTGTCAGCTGATCTCATGGCGAAGGAAGTGGCCATGTGCTCGGCAATTAGGCTAAAAGCCAGTGGGATGTGGAAAGAAGCAACAGAAAGTCACGCTTCGATAATAGAAAGTATAACGGACCTCCCGGAGTATATTGATTACTGTGCACCAGCTCTAGTGCCCGACAAGAGATTTGACGTGACCTCATCAAGGACGACCTCGGCAGCGAACCAAATGGGTCGCCAAGAGGACGTGCTTAAAATTTTCACAGATGGATCCAAGTCGGACATGGGAGTTGGTGGTGGCATCTTTATGCCCCAGTATCAGAGGAGGATCAGTTTTAAGCTATATATGATGAGTGTAGCGTAATGCAGACTGAAAGTACAGCTATTTTGAGAGCAGCTAACTGGTTGAAGTACTATAGGGTATACGGAGTGAATATCCGAATCTGTACTGATAGTAAGGCTGCGTTAAATGCGCTTGTGGGTGTCTATACGACGTCCAGGTTGGTTCAGGAATGCCGGATATCTCTTAATGAGATAGCGAGACATTCAAGCCTGGAGCTTTTCTGGGTACCGGGGCACAGTGGAGTGCACGGAAATATTGTGGCGGATGAGCTGGCGAAAACCGGAGCTCGTCTACAGAGAGGGGACATTGATACGATGGTAGGAGTCCCGCTTAACAGCTGTAAAAACCAAGTGCAGCGTCAACTTGTAGGGACTGCGCAGGACAGATGGTCTGGTGAGGTCACCTACCGAGTAGCAAGGCTGACATGGTCTGCGTATGATCGTAGTAGAACTGCGGTCCTAAAGGGTTTTCCCCGTCAAAGGTTGCGTACCTTGGTGGCAGTTCTGACAGAACATTGTCTCATAGAAACGCATGCTAGGAGGTTAAATCGTCTATTTAATGATTTCTGCAGAAGTTGCGGGGATGAGGACGAGGAGGAAAGTGTTGAGCATTTCTTTCTCTGTCGATGCCCGGCTCTCAGTTCTATGAGAGCGCTGTATCTAGGCGGACCGATGCTGCACGGGTTAGCAGATATATCGGAATGCCAAGTGAACGGACTGGATTCCTTTATCCGGCTTTCGGGTTGGTTTGAATCTGAACCGTCGGGGGAAGTGTAAGTCTCGTGGGCTGCGCTTCTTCCTGAGGCAACACAACGGGACCAAAGGGACCCAAGTGGGCTGGTTTTATGAAACTGGCGCCCTGTACAACCTAACCTAACCTAGGGTGGCTCATATGAAGTGTCGGCAATATAGACAGCTGGGAAACTTAGAAAACAATCTGTTTATAATTTTTTGATTATCAATGTAGAAGCTAATATCGTGAATAAAACTCAATTGTTCAGATAATTCAAATTTTGAATACCTATTCAATAAGTAAATGAATGAAAAACAAATTAGCTAATCTTCAGTCTTGGCTGAAGTAAGATCTCACTGCATAGACTTTCAAAAATACAGAAATGTGTTGCTGCTACTGATACACACGTATCAGCTATGAATGTGTGTGTCTGGCCACCGCAGATGTAAGAGCTTTCATAATTTTTAATTTATATATTTTAATGCATTCAATGGCCATTACAGAACCCTTGTAAACGAGAATCGCACATGTTTATATTTCAATTAAAAGTATTTCAATATTTTATGTTATCTTTTGGTTTACCCAAAATATCTTCAACTTAAAAGCTAATCATGTTTATTAAACGACAGCTTCTTTAAAATAATTAATAAACATTGTTCTTAAATAAAACATTGTTCAAATAAATTAAGCTACTGAAGTGCCATAACAATATCAACTTAATTCTTAAGCAAACCTTATAATCAACTTGCTGTTAATCATTATTATTAAAAATTGTTTTATTTTTCCCCCATCCCACTTTTCTTTTTAGCTTTTTTCTCTAAACTTAACATCCATAATCATTGAACATAAACTTAATGATCAGACTACGTGCTTCAACTACCAAAGCACGATACTTTGGCTTAAAGAAGTACTTGTTGTACAACTTGAATTGTATTGAGGCAGTCCTCCTCCGGCTGGCAAGATGGTCAGCCGATGCTTGTTGCTTGGCTCTCTGTTTGACTGACTAATTATTGCGCCATATATTTTTATTTAAGGGTCATGTTATTGCATGTTTTGAATAATTATGGGTTTCAGTAGATGACACCATTGGCCAATTACCTTTCGTTTCTTCCTCTCCAAAAGGTTCTTTGGAGCTAAAATTTTTATTTTGACACGAAACCATTTCTTATAAGGTTGAGTAAGTCTTTTAATCACACGTTGTTAACACAAGTAAGAGTAAATTGTATCTGGATTAAATGTAAGTATATGTATATATGTGTTTTGAAGCTCCTACACGGAAACGTTTAAAGTTAAGGATTGCTCTGAGAAAGTTTGTTTCTGAATGTGAGTCGAAATGTATTTCAAAGTTTTCAGTTTCCAAGCGATCTATTAAATCACGTAATTTAAGACCCATATTTCTTGATTTAAGAATTTGAAAACTTTAATTAATTAAACACTTAAAAAAAAGTCTTGTCTCAACTGTATAAACTTTACTCCGTTGAGTTTTAGCTTTTTTTAAGTCAGTTTATGAACACTTTTTTTTGTTTTTTTTGCCAAACAACCAAGAAAGGAAAGTTATAATTTATTAAAATATACTACACACACGTGCTTTCAACTTTTAATTAACAGCCACCAAATTTATATTGATTAAAAAGTCAAAGAAAGGGAAAAAATAACGTAAAACATGTTGTAATTTTCGTTGTTGTTAATTTTTTTCCTTTTAACAGGACACCGCTGAAAAAACGTTAATAAAAACAGCCTCCCAAGTTGAGTGTCATGTTAATTGTTTAAAAGCTGAAGCAACAGCAACAGCAACAACAGCAGTAACATAAAACTTGCGTTGAACATTTGGGTTCAATATAATTGCTACTTGGATACTTTTCCTCTTATTTTTCAACTTCTTTTTTTTTTTTTTTTGTTCCTGCACTTGAGTTGTGCCAACATTGTTAAGGACATATAAAATCCATGTTGTGACCAAAACACATTCACTCCCCTTTTTGGTTGCGAATAAATATTTATTTAAAGCTCATTTCTTTTCCAAACCTCCTCTATACGACTAACATCCATTCACATTTATACCTTTTCTCTATCATTTCTTACTTTTGTTTTCCTTCTTTTTTTTTCTATAAGAAAATAAATTTAACAACTGTTTTTATTTCTACAAGTACTTGTACTCATTATACTTATATTTTGGAGTGGCAGATTTCTCATTACAGACAACGCGTTTCTTCTGCTAAAGTGTGTTTATTTTTTTCACAGCTTTTTTTCCTCCCCGGGTCCATTGGGAAGCATTTTCAAAAATATTAAATTTCACCAAATAACTGTGACACTTTTCCAAAAGCAAATATAGGAAATTCTTTTACATACAATTTTCTTTATCCTAATTTTTCGACCTTTTTCTTAACTTAAGATGTGATGATCTCCATGCTTGAGATCTTTTTTATAATTTTTTTTTTTTAATTTGTTTATTAAATTCAAAATTCAGGAAATGTAGCGAGTAAAATTTCTTGATAAAGTCTTCCAAAGGCAGACGAAATATTGAGTTTAATAAACAATTAAAAAAAAATTTATAAAAAAGACCTCAAGCTTGGAGATCATTACATCTTAATCTCACATCCAATATAAAATGTAGATCTTACCTAACCTAGTGTCTACAACTGCGATTAACTCTGAGATAATATCTGACAAAACGTCGGCAGAATGAGAGAACGAATTTCTTTATGTACATTTTAATGTCTAACAAGGAGTACACGTATTTTTGTTAATCTTATAAGAATTCATAAATCAATGAAAGCGGAAAAAAAACACATTTTTGCGATGAATAAAATCTAATATGAATTTTGAATATGCACACATTTTGTACAAAATTAATCACTTATGGTATATTTTTAATGCATAAAAACAAACTATTTTCCATTTAAAAGGGGTATTTTAAAAGAAAATTTGCAAAACTATTAATCGCAATTGTTTTTTTGACAGCTCTTCTTATAAGATCGTTGCCATGAGATTTCTCATAAGAACGCTCTCATAAAAATTATTATAAGACTGCGATAACACTGATTTTAAGTCTACATGTAACAGAACTCTCTCTGCGATTGAATTTGACGTTCTCATCTCAGATATTATCGCAGGTGTGGACCAGAGGTTCAATTCGTCGCATAGTTGTCGGCGGCGGCGGCTGGGCAAAAAAAGGTCGGCGGCGGCTAAAAGTCGGCTGTAGCCGACATATGTGCTTTTTTTGCATACATGTGGTAAAATTTTAATATATCAGGATATAACATGTCAAAATATTGTTTAAAAAGTACGCTTTTAGACAAATACATTCTTCACTATTTTTCATCTAAATTCATAAAAATTTTTGTCTAATTGTATAAAAACTTTTGTGGTACAAATTTACTAAATATCGCTGATTTACTCAAACGACGTCATAGTTCAATATATACACATAATTATTTCGAGCCAACAATACAAATTTGTTAACAATACTATCCTTTGCAGTGTTCCATAAACTCATTCAAAGTTTCAGGAGCTATTTTGTAAACATACATATTTTCTAAGACGAGTATGGAAATTACAAATATACAGTCCTGTTCTAAAAATCACGTGATTTCAAAGCACATGCCGTTTCAAAAGCACAAATGTGATTTGTGCCTGTTTTGTAAATCACAATTTTTTATTACTTTCGATGTGATTTACACTCTTCTAAAGCACAAAAAACTGCTGTTTTTTGGTTCAATTTACTGATATTTTTATTTTCAGGTTGAATTTTTTTATTCGCGGTATTATTTGCAAAATAAGGTTGATTCTTTCTAATAAATATAAAAGGTAAAATAAAATAAACCAATAAAGCAAATCACAAAATAGTACAACAAACTTTGCAACAAAATGAGCGTATTTAGTTATTTCTTAATTTAGTGAATTATTTCGTATAAAATAAATGATTTTACGTAAATAATCAATAGAAAACACATTAAGTTATTTATTAATGTAATAAATTATGAAATTCATAATAAAGTGCGTGCAAAAATTAGGATGTGATTTCAAATTGATTGCAAGTTAGCTAACCGATTTAAAATCACAAAAATCAAAAATATTTTGTGTGCAGAACACCTTTTTTGTGATTTCAAATCACTTCCACAAAAAGTGATTTGTAGAACAGCCCTGATAATATGTTTTTTTTTTTAACTATAGTTTTTGAGCTATGAGGTTATTTCACTTATTAAGAAACAAATATTTTGGAAAAGAAATAAATAACATTACGTGGCTCAATTTATTTAAACAAAACTGATTTTAAATAACAATATGTGGCTCAAATTAATAAAGATTTTAGAAAAAGTAAACTTATAGCAATCTGTCAGCTGAAAAATATCGGATCTTTTCTAATAAAATACCATAAAATCAAATAATTTCCAAGGTGACACTAAATATATTGTAACAAGGAACAGGTTGTGGTATGATTATACTGTCAAACTCTTACATGCAATATATAAAATTGTATAAAATACTTAAACATAAGTTGGAGGTCATAGATTTTGCCAGTGACAAAAAGTCATTATGCTGCTACAAATAAGCCACTCTGTAGAGCTAAGTGCCAGGTCAGAACAGCAAACTTTTGTTGGGCAATTCTTGACTTCATAGAAGCTTTCGGTGAGGGGAATAAGAAGGGAAAAAGAATTGCCGGTATTCGGCAATTCTCAGCAGTTCCTTATTTTTCTCTCATGTGTGTATGTACAATGTAAATTGTATGAAATAAGATAGAGAAAGCTCAAGAATTGCCGAAAAAAGTTTTTGTGTGTGGACAAGAAAGCAATTCCAAAAGAAAATTGCTAAAAAGTTCAGCAATTAAAATCGGCTCAAGCTGTCGAATATGTAAATACGGCGGCTGAAAATAAGCCGATTTCAGCTGCCATAACGGCGGCGGCTGGACAAAGTAAAACAAGACCGGCGGCGGCTCAAAGCCGGCTGTCAGCCACACGAATTGAACCTCTGGTGTGGACACTAAGTAAAGCCCTTATATAGGATCGTCCAACCACAACGCTCGATGCTAATTGTAAACTAAAATAAAATGTTAATGTCATAAGAAAGACTTTCGAAGACAAAAAGTATTGTTCCGCTTTATTCATTAATGTTTTCCAAGCTTGTGATAAAGTGTGGCACGCCGGTTTAATGCACAAAATAAAGTTGAACTTGCCCGCAAACACTCACAAGCTTTTGGAAAGCTATTTATGTGACCGTAAATTTGCTATTAGAGAAGGTGATTTTTTAAGCCCAATTCAGCCAAGCGAAGCGAACTTCAACTGTAGACTGGGCACAAAGCGATTCTGATAAGGGGATGGTGTATGTTAATCATTTGAAAAACGTTTTTACTACTAATGATACATCAAATGATGCATCTGAATTACTTTAGGCTGTTAGACCGCTTGTGCCTTTGAGACTTAGTTTTCAAGATGTCGAAAACGTTATAAATAAAGTAAACCCCGGAAAAGCTTCAGGTTCTGATGAAATTACTTGTAAAATGCTTGTGCAGTTGTAGCTAAAAGAATTCTTCTTTTTATTTTTAACGCTATTTTGCGCCTAGAATATTATCCTACAGAGTGGAAAGTGTCTATGATTACTATGATAACTAAACCGGGAAGAATCCCAATAAAGTAGTGTCATATAGTCCAATAAGTTTACTACCAAAAATTTCAAAAGAGTTGGAAAAATTGTTAATGGCGTATTATTAACAATGAATGAAATAAGATGTATTCCTCATCATCAATTCGGCTTTCGGGCTAAGCACGGCACAATAAAACAAACGCATAGACTAGTTAATGCATAATGAAGACTTTGGAGGATCAAAAGTAATGTTCTGCTCTATTCATTGATGTTTCCCAAGCTTTTGATAAAATGTGGCACGCCGGTTTAATGCACAAAATAAAATTGAACTTGCCCGCAAGCACTCACAAGGTCCTGACAAGCTATTAATGTGGCCGTAAATTTGTTATCAGAGAAGGCGACTTTGTAAACCCAACTCAGCCAATCGAGGAAGGAGTTCCCCAAGGTAGCCTTCTGGGACCCACTTTATATTTAATTTACGCCTCTACATGCAGACCAGATCTGGTATTCACACTTCAACTTCTGCAGATGACACAGCAATCTGCAGTGTTCATGAAAACCATCAACTAGCTTCACGTAATTTACAGCAATATATTTGAATATTAGAGAAATGGCTAACATTTTGGAAAATCAAAATTCAAACAATCGAGTTTTTTATTCGCTATTCTAGCATCTAACATTTATACCAATAACAAATTATAAATAGCTTGTTTTCTATGTTTTTATTGGTATAAATGTTAGAAGCTAAAATAGCGAATAAAAGACTCGATTGTTTGAATCTTTGTTCTCTGCTTTTCGATACTTTCAAAAAGCAAATCGTAGCAACCAACGGTTGTTCATTTGTTTGAAAGGTGTAAAGAAATGTTAGAGACGTGTATAAATGAAAAAGCTTGTTTTTGTGTTTTGACAGATATTATTAGAGCATTTTTCTTTTTAAATTCTCAACAATTTATTTAGATTGTTGGGATATAAAGTTGAATGTTTGAGAATATCTTTCAAAAATTTCCAAAGTCTACTGATGATTAGGGTAGCTCCGATAAAATGTCGACATATAGATAGCTGGGAAACATAGAAAACAAGCTATGTATAATTTTTGATTGGTGAAAATCAAAATTAATGAACAAAAATGTTCTCATGTTACATTCACGCTGCGAAAAAAAACATGTTTGCCTATCCAAATCAACAACTCAGCTATTCCGCAGCACAATGAAGTCAAGTACTTTCGTATATACCTCGACCATAGGCTGGCGTGGAAGTCTTACATTGATGCGAAAGTCACTCAGTTGAAATTAAAAGCAGCGCAAGTATATTGGCTTATGGGAAGAAATTCTACATTGCAGTTAAATTGCAAACTTATGCTATGCAACGTAATCCTAAAGCCTATATGGTGGTACGGAATTCAGTTATGGGGCACCGCCTCAGCGTCAAACATTGAAAAAATTCAAAGGCGACAAAACAAAATTCTTCGAACAATTACTGCAGCTCCATGATACGAAAAATACTCCCGAATTTACGAGGATCTGTGTGTTCTACTGGTAAAACATGAATTTTAGCGACAAGGTATATCAGCAAACTGGAACTTCACCCAAACCCTCTTGAACGAAATATATTTAATTTTAGCGGTCACTCTCGGTTGAGAATAAGGGTTACACTTGCCACCATCAGAGCGTTAAATAGGTGATTTCACCGATGTAATCGGCGCAAAATAAAACTTTTTGTCGAGCATTGGCTGGACTTAATTAATTTTTTGAATTTAGTATTAAGATTGTTAGTTCACTTTGTGAAGCTTCAATAAATAAATAAAAGCTACGAGTAAAAAAAAAATATTTTTAATTATAACAGAGGAATTTATGAGAATTATGGTCATCTGGTGGTTAAATTTTAAGGGCCGATGTTGAATGTGGACCACACGTAACCCTCAAGTTTTTTTCCGCATCTCGTTTGACATTTCTCAATTGCAGACCAATTCCATTTAAACAACGAAAAGATCGAGCAACGCTTTAAAGTTATTCAGGCTTGTTATGAAAACTGGGATTCAAATCAAAATGCATATCGTCCACTTCGTGATTTATTTAATCGTCCAAATGTGCGTATAATTGGCAAAATCGTGCAAAAATTTGAGCAACACTGGTCTGTAGAAGATGTAAAAACACAAGTGCACGGTCGTTCTGCAGATAAGATTACTGCTGTTGGCGACAGTGTGGCTGAAGAGACGTCCACCTCAATTCGTCGTCGTGCCCAACAAATGCACTTCTCACTCTCGCTGTTGATGAACATAATACATAAAGACTTGCATGTACACGATTACAAGGTGCAAGCGCCGTCAATGGTCAGAATGATGACAAGAAATGGCAGCAGTGGATAATCAATTTTCGAAGAAAATCATCTTCAGTGGATTCGTCAATAAGCAGAATTGCCGCATTTGGGCGCATGATAATCCAAAAGTAATAGTAGAAAAATCAATGCACCGACAAAGAGTCACTGTTGTTGTGGTTCATGGGCTGGCGGCGTCATCGAGCCGTATTTTTTCCAAAATAAAACCATTCAGACAGTTACTGTGAATGGTGTTTGCTATCGTGAGATGATAGCGGACTTTTTATGGCCTGAATTCTAAGATATGAATGTGGACGATATGTGATTTCAACAGGACGGTACCACTTGTCACGCAGCTATATCATCAATCAGTTGGAGGTGTGCCGCCGAAGTAGCGGCGGCCTTTTTTCCGATATTTTATTACGTACATATTTCATGCCAATATGATCATAATGAAAAGAAATGATAGTAATTCCTAAATAATTTGTGTTTTATTCAAAACTAACATCGGCCCTTAAAATTTAACCATCCTTTATATCTGTGGACCATATTTTCAATGATTCTATGATTCAATCCTTTCTCGGCTTATTGGCATACACTTTTTCTTTAAAACAGTACCAACGTTAACCGTACCGCTCATATATGCTTTTGCGTGAGTTTTTAGCCAAAAACAAACCCGTTATCATGCCTCAACCAACGCATTCACCGAACTTGGCCCCCGCTGACTTTTTCCTCTTCCCAAAACTGAAGACATCGATGAAAGGAAAGTGTTTTGCTATGATTGAGGAGATACAGAAAATTGGAAAAAACACTTGTATAAGTGTATTATATCTGAGGGGTTTACTTTCAAAGGCACAAGATAGTTATTGATGAATAAATAAATACTTTGATATTTCATATTTTGATCACACCTCGTACATATAATAAGTGATTACTTTGGTACAAAATGTGCTAATAGACAAAATTCATATAAGATTCTATTGATCGCAAAGAAGAGTTTTCTTCTCGGCTTTCAATGATTTATGAATTCTGATAAGATTGACGAAAATATGTACTCGTTTGTATACTCCTTGTTAAATATTAAGATGGACATAAAGAAGTTCGTTGTCTCATTCTGCCGACGTTTTCTAAGATATTATATCACAGTTATTCGCAGTTGTAGACACTACATTAATTCGGCATAATAATTTGGGAGAGTATGCATTTGCGTTGCCATATTTGGTGGGCTTGAGGTCTCGATCTCCAGCATATTTTTTCTTTGGAAACACTATCCTTTTGGATAGGGAATAATTGTTAGCAATAGGAGTGTTTCTTGACTCATTCTCTGTTTCTGTGAAAACAATTATCTTCTACTTTTTATTCTAGGAACACAACTGCGATGAACGACGAACTTCGCTAATCGCGACGAATTCGCCGGCAAATATTCGTTGTATTCGTTCGTCTGAAGCACAAAATCAACGAATATTGTTTACATTCCGTGCAAAGAAAAAAAATTAATATAAATACTAAGGTGGCCATATTAAAAGTAAACCTATATAAACCCCATCCGAAAGAGGGATTTTTGAACAAATTATCTCAGTTACTTTATATTTTGAGAACATCTTCATAAATTTTTACTACATGGATTAATATAAATGTAAAAAGTATGATTTCGTGAAAAAAAAAAAATTTATATAAGAAAAATGGCCACCTGATACTGTTTTGTTCGTCGTTCGCTGACGAAACAATTAGAACTAAATCTATTTCAATTTTCGCTGAGTATGACGAATTTCGACCAACGCCACGATTGTGTGCATTTTCATATACACCAATCTGTTTTATTTTTGGCGACGAATATTCGCGACCAAATATTCGTCGTTCGTCACAGTGTGTCTAGCACTAACTGTTTTTTTTTTTTTTTTGTAATTATCGACACTATTATATATCAGTTACAATTAATTTTAAATATAACCTCGATAGAACTCTGAACCATTCAGTTTCTTTTTTTCGTTTCTCACAATTGTCATCTACATTCATTGTTTTGGCACTCTGTCATCAACAAGATTTTTTAAAGAAGCAAACAAGACACAAGAAAAAAAAAATTTTGTAAAATAAATAAACAGGACACTACACGTACTTCACGGTGACAGAGTACACCTTGTGCAGCTCCATGGGGATGCACTTCGCAAGTCTATGGTTGGCAGTAAATTAAAAATGTTTCTTTATTTATTTTATTTCATTTTTCAACAGCGAGCTGTTGTTGTTTCATAATTTGAAGATAATTTTCCAAGTAGCAGAAAAAAAGATTATACTTTTAATAACAATAAATAATAAATGAAACAAAAATAAACATTAAGCATTAAACAAAAATGAAGAAAAAAAAACAAACAGAAACATTCCTTGTCATTGTCAGGGGATGAATAAATGGATAAAGTCTCTTTTTAACATGCGGGACTTCGTTCAACCATAAAATATTATTGTTATTTGTGTTCTTTTAAAATGAGTTTTTGTTTAAAAGTACGGCTATTGTAAGAATGGTTTTTAGTAGATATTAATATGTATTAATATTTTATTAATTGGGATTTTTTTAAGTTAGTGATTGTATGAAGTGTGAACTATTGGGAGATGATTTTAAATTGGGGCTAAAAAAGGGATTAATAATAATTATGAAAAGATTTCAACGACAGCAGAATATGTATTTTCCCTCCTATTTGACATGCCGCAGCTTTGATAGTTAACGCATCTATAGCACTACTAAGTCAGTGGTCCAGCAAATGAGCTTCAGCAAGGTCACCAAGTTCCAAAAAAGGTGAGGCAAACAACTTTGAAAACTACCGCCCAATTGCACTTTGTGATGAGCGTTCGGAGGAAATGGAAAGCATGGTTAACCACTATCTTGTGCAGCATCTTGAGTCGAACAATTTACTTTCTGACCATCAGCATGGATCTCGTAAGCCCTGCTCGATCGGCGATCTTTTGCCATATTTCTCGGAGAAATTATGCCACTCAATCCAACATTTCGTTGAAAGTAAAGTGGTGGTATTTCAAAGGATTTGATGGAAGATGCCGACGATGATTTTTCTCGTTTTATATCGAGCTTTCTCAGAAACTACACTATGCGAGTTGTTATCGATCTGGTCTCATCAAACGAGTTCAAAATTGTTTCAAGAGTACCGCAAGGCTTTCTTAAACCATATTTTTCATTTTCCTTTATTACCATCTATATATGAAATTCCCATTTCTACCTACTCTTTCATGGATGAAAGCAGTATTTGCCATTCTTACTCATTCACTTATAGACCCAGCATATCCGAGATCGGCGCCAAGTGGCAAAATATGAATGTCTCACTGAGTAGTGAGTGATCTGTTATTAATCTCCGAATGAGGCTGTAACAACAGGGCCAACTTCAGTGCTCGTAAAACCCAGTGTTATTTATTAACATTCAAACAATTAAGTTTTTTTATTCGCTATTTTTAGCTTCTACCATTTATACCAATAAAAATTATAAATAGCTTGTTTTCTATGTTTCCCAGCTATCTATATGTCGACATTTCATAGGAACTACCCTAATCATCAGTAGACTTTGGAAATTTTTGAAAGATATTCTCAAACATTCAACTTTATATCCCAGCAATATAAATAAATTGCTGAGAATTTAAAAGAAAAATGCTCTAATAATATCTGTCAAAACACAAAAAACAAGCCTTTTCATTTATTCACCTCTCTAACATTTCTTTACACCTTTCAAACAAATGAACAACCGTTGGTTGCTACGATTTGCTTTTTGAAAGTATCGAAGAGCAGAGAACAAAAATTCAAACAATTAAGTTTTTTTATTCGCTATTTTTAGCTTCTACCATTTATACCAATAAAAATTATAAATAGCTTGTTTTCTATGTTTCCCAGCTATCTATATGTCGACATTTCATAGGAACTACCCTAATCATCAGTAGACTTTGGAAATTTTTGAAAGATATTCTCAAACATTCAACTTTATATCCCAGCAATATAAATAAATTGCTGAGAATTTAAAAGAAAAATGCTCTAATAATATCTGTCAAAACACAAAAAACAAGCCTTTTCATTTATTCACCTCTCTAACATTTCTTTACACCTTTCAAACAAATGAACAACCGTTGGTTGCTACGATTTGCTTTTTGAAAGTATCGAAAAGCAGAGAACAAAAATTCAAACAATTAAGTTTTTTTATTCGCTATTTTTAGCTTCTACCATTTATACCAATAAAAATTATAAATAGCTTGTTTTCTATGTTTCCCAGCTATCTATATGTCGACATTTCATAGGAACTACCCTAATCATCAGTAGACTTTGGAAATTTTTGAAAGATATTCTCAAACATTCAACTTTATATCCCAGCAATATAAATAAATTGCTGAGAATTTAAAAGAAAAATGCTCTAATAATATCTGTCAAAACACAAAAAACAAGCCTTTTCATTTATTCACCTCTCTAACATTTCTTTACACCTTTCAAACAAATGAACAACCGTTGGTTGCTACGATTTGCTTTTTGAAAGTATCGAAAAGCAGAGAACAAAAATTCAAACAATTAAGTTTTTTTATTCGCTATTTTTAGCTTCTACCATTTATACCAAAGTCTACTGATGATTAGGGTAGTTCCTATGAAATGTCGACATATAGATAGCTGGGAAACATAGAAAACAAGCTATTTATAATTTTTATTGTTATTTATTAACTTTATCGATAATTAAAACAAAACTTAAAAAGTGGTTAATACGAAGAAAAATAGCAAAGACTTGACAATTGCTTTCACAGAAACAGGGACTGATTCAAGAAACACTCCTATTGCCAACAATTATTCCCAATTTTTTGGATGTTCTAGTGTTTCCCAAAAAAAAACAATTGCTGGAGAATGAGACCTCAAGCCCACCAAACATGGCAACGCAAATGCATACTCTCCCAAGTTATTATACTGAATTAACGCCCGTAAATTCTGCTTCACCTGTTCTCATGGATGGTATATTCAAATGCTCTTGATGTTCTTCAAATGTAAATACAGTGTATTGTTTGCTGAACTGAACACATTCTAGTATCTAAAGAAGCATTGAAGTGTCTAATTTTTTTGAAACGGTGTTAGATGTACTTCACTCCATCTGATCTCCTTACTATATATTTATAGGACAATATTGGACCAAACATGGAGTACAACTCTCTTATTTGGGCTGGTGTCTTAAAGTTTGGTTTGGGGTTACTCAGCCGTGTGCAAGATAAGAACGAAGAAGCCTGTCGGTGACAGTAGGGCATCCAACTCTATTGACTCACTGGAGCATCGACGTAGTGTAGGGTGCGTTACTCTGTTCTACCGTTACTACAATGGACTTTGTTCTGATGCGATTAGCGATCTTGTTCCCGAAACGTGTAACGCGTGATTCGTCCAGAGCTCATCCATTTGTGGTCGATTGCCCAGGGAATCATACTACGCATTACGGATAGAATTCGTTTTTCGGCCGTACGCTTCGACTGTGGAATAAGTTGCCTGCAAATGTATTTCCTGTCTGTTATAACGCTGGAAAGTTTAAGTCAAATGTTCACAAACACTACTCCCTCTTTCCCCCTCCTCATAACCTATTCTGGTAGTTCCGGTACAACGCACTGCATATGTAGGGGTCATCCCATGAGTACTGGTCCAAGATAAAATAAAAAGATGTAGACTCGAAGTAACCAAGCAGCGCGTGGAATATATGGGTACAAGCGAATACAATAACTTTGCCTTAATCAAATAATGCAAAAATTATACATCATTTCAAATCTTGATGAGCTTCTCAGTTAATTAATAATTATTATGATCTCTTGAATTGATAAACTTATATGTACATAAATATAGGGTGTTTTTTTAAGCTAGATAGAACTTTAAATTGTAAAAAGTAACACAAAAAATTAAATTTTGATGAAACATTTTTTTTATTTGTTTCAGTATACTCTGACAAATCATCATGAATAGACTCACGCTTGAACAACGCTACGAAATTATCCAAATTTACTTTGAAAATCAGTCGTCGATTCGCGCAACTTATAGACGAAAAATTGTGTTCAGCGATGAGGCGCATTTTTGGCTTAACGGGTTTGTTAATAAGCAAAATTGCCGCATATGGAGTGAGACCAATCCACAAGAGACCCTACAGACTCCATTACATCCAGAAAAATGCACTGTTTGGTGCGGTTTTCATGCTGGTGGCATCATCGGACCTTATTTCTTCAAAAATGAGGCCGGAGCTCGCGTTACGGTCAATGGAGATCGTTACCGCACCATGATCAATGATTTTTTGTTTGAAAATATGGATGACATTGATCCGGAGGAGATGTGGTTTCAACAGGATGGCGCTACGTGCCATACGGCGAACGCAACCATCGACTTACTGAAATCAAAATTTGGCGATAAGTTGATTTCGAGAAATGGACCTGTCAATTGGCCTCCAAGGTCGTGCGATTTGACACCTCTCGATTATTTCCTGTGGGGCTACGTGAAGTCACTGGTTTATGCTGATAAACCAGCAACAATTGACGCCTTGGAGGCCAGCATTGTTCGTGTTGTTCGTGACATACGGCCAGCAGTGCTCGAAAAAGTGGCCCAAAATTGGACGTCCAGAATGCGCTTCGTCAAGAACAGCCGCGGTGCCCATATGCCCGAAATCATTTTCAAATGTTAATGGCACGTATTGATCTTTCGAATAAAAAAAAATTTTGATTACAATTTAATTTTTTGTGTTATTTTTTACAATTTCAAGTTCTATCGGGCTTAAAAAAACACCCTATATAACCTTAGCTTATAACTAAAAAAGTAAACGTTTGCTGGCATTAATTGTGATCATGGACGGCTTGAAATTCGCAATCTGTCTACATTCATTTTACTTTAAGTCCTTTTGTAAGTCCCTATATAATTTATATCCATTTTGTAATTGTTGGGTAAAGAAAACAATTACATTTTGTAATCAGAAACAGAAAACCCAAACTCTAAAAAATCAAAAAGCAGACCCGACAAGACATAAAATGTTAATGTGCTATTAAATATTTATCACGCCACTGTTTTATGCCACCAACAACTGTAACTCGCCACATTTTTAATGCGAGGGTTTAGTGATGCTTGTCACAGCAATATACGAAAATTATCTAAGAGAATAAAATTTTTGAAATAGAAAAAAAAAATGCCACCAACGACTTAAAGAGATAAAAAATGCTCTCAAAGGACACTAAACAGCAAAAAAAAGGACAAAAGAAAACCAAAAAACGGTCACATAAGCGAACAATCTAATATTTTTCTATCAACCAAGCGCATAAAAATTATAATTTATAATAATAAAATATGAAATTATTTTGGAGAAAAAAAAAAAAAAACATTCACTGGAACTGGAAGCGAACGACTGCCAGCAAACGTAGCGTAAACATAAGAAAAAAATACTTAAAAAAATTAAGTACACAGGCAATATGACATTTGAATTTAGAGTGTCGAAAAATTTTAAGAAAACTAAAAAGACAGCAGAACTTTTCATTTATTCACGTTTTTAAAAGCTCTGCGGCACATGTAAGAGTATTGAAACCAGAACGACAACAATTTTGACAATTTATCCTCCTGCTGGAACAAACTGTGCTTCTGGTTTTAAGTGAAGACGTCCAAACAGGAAAACAAACGTCCGTCAAAGTAACATGAAAACAGAATATTTATACAATTGTTATTTTCTGTTTCCTAGCTGTCAACATTTCATAGGGGCTAACCACGATACAACGAAGAAGGTATATGCTTTGCTACAACAATATCAAAAACACAATAGGTATTTTCTTTGTGAAAATGACGAATTCAAATCACAAGTTGTCAAAAGTACCTGAATAACAACATGTGATTTTTTAGTGTTTTCTCTTATCGTTCGAGTGTGAAAAGTAGAATAGTATAAAATTTGAAAATTTAAAATGTGATGAACTGATAAGAAGTTCTCCCAAATTCGGCGATATATCCGCATGATAATGAATTCACCTTGGGCAGATTTGAATAAATATTAGTAGCTGTTTAATATGCTGTTCGTACGTACACTTTTTAATTAATTCACTTATCAGTTAATTAAAAATTTTTTTAAGTGTTCATACATACTTAATATTGCTAACGCAATTAACGTTTGAGAACAGCTGACAGAAAATTCTTTACATTTGGATTGTGAATATTTATTCTTGTCTGCATTTGTTTACATTTGAGTTGTTAAATTTGAACAAGGTGTGTTCATTGGGTATTATTGTAGTAACTAAACACGGTTGCCACAGGGTTGCATATTTAATTTTACTATATATTAGAACAATTAACTGCTAATTGGCAATTAAGTTAATTAAAATTTTGTATGGGTAATTAAAAGCGTATGCATGAACGGCATATAACACGGCTAAATATGTAATAAAAATATATATATTTCCTCACTCAGGAAAGCTCCGTATAAATACAATCGCTTAATCTCCGTCTGCAGTGGGATCATATCTATCCACAACAACAACAGAGTGGCTCACAAAGTAAGACCAAGCTCCTTGTTTTACCAAAATATTAGTCATATTGAAAACGGAGACAGATATCCCCAATATAAAAGCACTTGAGAAATATGTTTTCCTCTTTGAAACTTTTTTTTTTTATCAAAAACGATTAAACTACGTTCAAAAGCCCAGCACATTTCCGTGTTGAAAAGCAGTGTCACGTGTTTAATATGTGTTTAGATTTTCGAAAGAGCTTCGTCAGGCAAAATAGAACGTGAAGTACAAGAGAAATATAGTTTAAAAACACGCTTCGATATCGAATTTCAAACTTTCCATTCACTATTGTTTAACCTTCTTAAATTATTCATATAACCAGATAATTATCCGTATAACGCGTTTTTTTTTTTGAGTTCCCAGAATCGGTTTCAAGAATTGCCAAGATCCTGGTCCCAAAATCCCCCACTTCCCCGAAAACAATATGGTAACTTCATTTTTCGCACTAAATCGAATGACCGTTAACAGTTAAGATACACGTGCCACGGCCAAAACACGCACTGTACATGAAAACCCGGTTCCGATTCGGTTAGGAAAGCGGTTCCGAGTTTTTTTTTTAGAGATTCCTAAAGCCTTCTGCTGGAAGCGTCTTAGTCCCCCCGCTTCCTCAGAAGCAATACGGCAACTTATATTTTCTCAGATGCATGTTCCACGGCAAAAATGCGCACAGAATATGAAAAGTTAGCGAAAGGTTACGAATTTTTTTAGAATTCTAAAAATCAGCCTTGTGAACGCCCAAAATCCCCCTACTTCCTCGTAAGCAATATGGCAACTCCAATTTTCGCACTAAATCAAGAACACTGTATATACAGTTTTACATTTGAAATAATTACTCATATGGCATGGGTTTCGAGTGTTGCAAACATACAAACAAACATATACAAGTGAAACTCATATAAGCGTGTTGAAAAGATCGGTCACAAAAACGAAATGAAAGGAAAACACGATAAGTTTCGTTGAAAATCGAAGAAAGTGTACAATTCACACCTTCTCTGTAGAATTTTTTTAATTGTAGTTACGTGACTCAGAGTGTATAGTTAGGGGGGATAGAGTTTTTATAATATTGTGTAACTTAAACTTCTTTTGCTGCAAACTCAACTACTAGCTTTCAACGTGATAAACTACTATAAAAGGACGATTATTTTTTAGCGCCAATAAAGCATATATTTTATTAATGTAGTTTCAGTAGCGCCCCTTAGATATCGGAACAGCAGGCATGGTTCAAAATCTCCACTGTTAAAATTAACCAGAGTGTTTGCGGAAAATACATGGATGTCGTACTAACCGTTCTATAGTTGCACTCATATTTTAAAGAGCAACTAGTTAGAGGTATTTTTTCTATTCAAATTCGAATACCAATATTTTCAATATTTTGATTCCCAACTTAATCTGTTTCGACATTATGTATTTCCATTTTATAAAAGGTTCCAAACTTGCTTTAAAATCTCTAGCTTCCTTCTATTAAATAACTCAGTTTGCAAGCAAAAAAATGTAATCACATATACGAGTATATAAAATTCTTAACGAAACATTTACATACTGCGTCAACAAATTTTGTTTTTAGGCTTTTATTTATTTACTGAATCTTCACAATATCAACTAAGTAACTTTTGTATCAACTTCCACGTTAGCCTACGGTCCTGGTGAATACCAAGGTACTTGACTTCACTGTGCTACGAAATAGGTGAGTTGTTAATTTGGATAGGCTCACATGTTTGCTTACGCATTTTTGTTCATTAACTTTGCTTTTCTAAAGTTTTAGCCATTTCTCTAATATTAAAATATTTTGCTTCAAATTTCGGGATGGTTTTTATGAACGCTGCAGAATGCTGCTTCATGTGCAAAAGTTGAAGTATGGATTCTGTATATCTTTGGCATGTGAGAGGTGTAAATAAAGTACTCCCCTAATTGGTCACACTTTTTTTTATAGGTTAAATAAATGATGTTTGAAAGAAAAAAATTTTTTCCTACTTAGCAGCTTCAATATCAATCTGCCCTCGTACTTATTATAGGAAAGCACTTTGATGAAATTTCTGTATACGTATTATAAATAAAAATTCAATGAAATAAACGACTTTCATGAAAATTTCTTGTTCGTCTACAGAGGAAAGTGAAAGTTCATTTTCAAAATGTTACCGAAGCAAAGAGTCACAAAATTTGCCTCTACTTCTCTTCATTCTTATCAGCCATCCCTAAACAAGAGCGACAAGTGTTTTCTAGCTGTCAAAAGTTTGTATGGAGCATACCGAAACAACGGCGCGGCAACGGAACGGCAACGCTTTGCAATTGGAAAATCCAATTTTGACAATGCGTTTCACAGTGAAGTAAGTTGCAAAAGAAAATAATTGTATTGTATTGTATTGGTAACTACACAGTTGCAAATAAATTTGCAAAGTATAGGATGCACAGCATGGGCGGAGTAACGTAGACCTTATGCCCACGATGGTACTAACAGTATTTTTTTGCGGCGCTGTGACTAACTGTACCGACCTATGCCTTCGCATAGGAAGTTGCCGCGTGGTTAACAACGAAATACCTCACAAAAACTGTAAACTAATACAGTTAGTTGAAGTAGACAGTTAACCAATGAGAGTGAGACGCAAAACTCTCGAAGTCCAAACAACAACAAGCCTGACCGCACTTAAGAAATAATAACGATGACGCGAGAGCTGTTCCCCAGCCCAGAGCTGCTTTACGACTGAGAAAATAATTGTAAACAAAAGAGTGAAGAAAAAATATAAGAAAGGAAAATAAATAAGCAAATAAAAAACATTTGTATTTCTTATTGGAAAATAGATTAGAAAATATTTTCGATATGCTATAGTAACCTTCCAACTTATCTAAATAACTCATTTTTAAAACTTTAATTATTTTATTTTAATAAAAATTATAAATAGCTTGTTTTCTATGTTTCCCAGCTATCTATGTGTCGACATTTCATAGGAACTACCCTAATCATCAGTAGACTTTGGGCATTTTTGAAAGATATTCTCAAACATTCAACTTTATATCCCAACAATATAAATAAATTGTTGAGAATTTAAAAAGAAAAATGCTCTAATAATATCTGTCAAACACAAAAAACAAGCTTTTTCATTTATACACGTCTCTATCATTTCTTTACACCTTTCAAACAAATGAACAACCGTTGGTTGCTACGAATTGCTTTTTGAAAGTATCGAAAAGCAGAGAACGAAAATTCAAACAAATAAAAACTATAAATAGCTTGTTTTCTATGTTTCCCAGCTATCTATATGTCGACATTATTTATATTGTTGGGATATAAAGTTAATTGTGTGAGAATATCTTTCAAAAATTTCCAAAGTCTACTGATGATTAGGGTAGTTCCTATGAAATGTCGACATATAGATAGTTGGGAAACATAGAAAACAAGCTATTTATAATTTTTATTGGTATAAATGGTAGAAGCTAAAAATAGCGAATAAAAAACTTAATCGTTTGTATTTTATTTTAATATAATAAAAAAGTCACAAACGATAATGCTGTCCGTCCAGCTGTTAAGATAATCAGGATTGTTTTATTTATTTGCTTGATAGCCCTGTTTTTATCGTTTTGACAAAACGTTGCCGCTTTTGTTTAGGGACGGCTTTTCAGCGTTAAAGCTCAGCGGAAAAAAACGTTCCGCTTGCCGCTCTTGTTTAGGGATGGCAGTATGTTATGGGCTTACTAATTAGAGTTGCCAAACTTATTACTTATACAGATTTATGGGGCAATAGTTGAAAAAACTTATCATTATAAAGTTTTTTATGAGATTATTTTATAAAAAGACCTTAATTGTTTTTTTATATGCATTAAAAGGAAAAAATATTATAATTTTTCATAACATGCAAAAGAAGTTAATTTCATAATTATTATTTTACTACACTACTGCAACTTTGTATAATTTTTTGTATGTGGCAACAATAGCAATTTGTCATTTTACTTTCAGAAAACTTCAAAAAATTTGTTTCATGAAATTTTTGATGAAAGCTGAGTGGAAAGTAAACAAAATGTGAATGTGTTAGTGAAAAAGTGTGACTGTATTGCAACTTTCATGACATTACCCTGTGGTACATGCAGAAACCATTGCCAAATGCGGCTAGCGAAGTGATAGGTGTATTCTGTCTATGCACTAAAATCGCTGACGAAAGGATATTCCAGTCCGCTAGTATATTCGTGCCTATTCACCAGTAGTTGTAACAATTGTTACCCACTATTCGATAGCTAATACGCTATCACTATGTAATGCATAATGCATGTATTTCTCTACGGCGCATTTAATGTTTCTCTCTGAGAGCAATTATGTTAATGCAAAGCTCCCGTTATTAAGACAACAAATACAAACAAACTTCAATACCATTTGGAATTTAAAGAACACGTGTTTTTTTTAGAAAGTGTTATATTTAAAAACAGGGCACACAAAAACAAATTTTTTTCGTATTCAATAACGAAATTCGTCGAATCAATTAATAAATTATTTGAAAGGAATTCGTGAATTCAAACAAAAGTTTAGTAAAAATTAATTATTGATCGAAAACAACTATTTTTTTAACAACAAAAAAATACGATATCAAAGGTATTTTTTTGTATATTTATGTATATGTGTACAAATTATTTTTTGAGACAAAAATTTTGTTGATTTTATTTTTACTATAACTTTTTCTGTGTAAATAAAAAATTTAGCAAAAGAACTTTTAAAAGAAAATAATAGCAACTAAGCAATTAGATGCAGCAAGAACTAAAAATTTAACTGTTTTTAATGATGATTATTTTACGTTTTTTTTAAGCTAATTTCTACTATTTGTTCGAGCAAGGTGTCAGTTCAGATTTGTAAGCAATTTACGCTAATGTATTTATTAAAAATTTCGATTCTTCCTTGTGTATTTTCTTCAGAAAAAATCTGCTAAAAAAGAAATAAAATGGAGTATCGAAATACTGACGTCACCTCAAGCTCGAATAACCAATACCGGAAACTAAATTCAGTTATTTTATATTTATGAAATATTTTTTTGTTTATTTGCGTTTTAACTAAAATGCTTTGTTTTGTTTTAAAAATTTCGAATAAAAAATTTTTATGTAATTTCTTTGTTTACAAAATTTAATTATTTTAATAGAATTCACGATGGAATTCACGAGGAAGAGGGGTGGCGAATGTGGTAGTTTTCTGGGTCTAGTTCTTTCGATGGCTACTAGTGACTAGCATAAGGATTGCACCTCAGGTCTGGTACTTTATGCAGAAACTTGTAGCTAACCCTTTAGCTGGCTAAAGGTAAAGCAGAGACGGGTCAATCGCCACCTCCAATGACAAGCCCGTGTTAAATTCGCCACTCAAATACATGTGTGGCAGATTGCAGCTGGGCTAGCGGTAGTGCAAAATTAGCTAGCGAATCTACACGTTCATAGCTAGTCCGTTATACCTCTCTGGTTACCTTCTTGTCTAAACGATAGGTAAGCTCACAAAATTTTAGGTTTTATCTGCAGCCATTTGAAAGACACACAAAAATTATAACTTCGGTTTAAGGCTGTCAAGCTTTCGTGAGTAAGCAATGACTATGCCGGGAAAACCTGTGCTTGATAAACAAGTGCACAAGTCTGGAAATTGAGAAAATACAAACTGGTGTAATTAGGAGTGGTTTGGTTCTTAAAGAGAATTTCAACCTACTTTATTACAATTAAAAATAAGAAAAAACAAATTTAAAAACCTCCAATGAAGTTTAAAACTAAATTTTATTGCCACAGCTCTCTGTTACTTTCTTCTCAAAAACTTACCGTAAACATTTAGTCATCAGCCTGTCTTTCGTTCAAAACTTGAACCATTTGCATCATCATCAACGGGTCTTGTTCAAAATTTAAAACTTTTGATTTATTACTTTAAAGTTGTTATTATGTGTAGCCGCTTTTGAAATGACTAAGAATTATTGTGTTTATTCAGCAAACGCGAAACAACCACTTTTTGCAGCCGACAGGCAGCAGCAACATTATGCAAGACGCTTCACAAAATACTCGCATAAAGTAATATTTATAACAACTATTTAAAATAATAAAATGCGTATAAATTTACTGATACGAGTGTAGGAAAAGCAACTTAAAATGTAAAATTTTGCGTTAGAAAACTGTACGCTCTGAAACGTCCACTCGTCAGACGTTTATGTAGAGACATAAATTTACTGTCTCAGGATATCAAAGTGTGTAAATAAATATTGCTGTAATTGTGGTTGTTGCATGTTTTTTTTTTACTTTCATTTTGCTTTTTTTTTTTTTTTTTGTAAAATCGAAGAAAAGATTGTTAAGTAAACTCAGTTGGAAATGACGTGTGCCTCATCAGCATTTTTATGTTTTCCACATAATTTTATTCTGTTTTCTTACCGGGGTAATGATGCTGCTGTGCCTGTCTAGTTGTCGCAACGGTTTGCCGGGCCGGAGGATGTAGGACACTGGTCGTTATTCAGCATTTTAAAGTAACTGAAGTGAAGTATTTATATTATGCGTATTTATGCGTCTTTTCCTTTTGATTTTCATGTACTCGTACATTTTTCCAATCTTCACGGTGTGCTGGAAATCTGCATGAAATGGTTGCTGTTATATGTATGAAATTAAAGTAATGTACAAACATTTGTTCTTCAACACGAGTTTAAATAAAAAGTAAAATGACATTAAAAGCTGTTGTGCTGAAATAGATCTTAAAGAATGAATAATGTGGATTTTACATTTTTATAAATACAAAGATACGAATGTTAAGGTCGAGATTTTCTCATTGGAATACACTAAGCCATACACAGACTCTATCATTTAGGATGAATTCAAACCATAAACGCCTATAAAGCATAATCATTAATAATACGGTTATGTTTACGTTGTATTGTGACCAGTGTTGCCCAGCGCAGGTCTTTTTCTGAAAAAGCTTGTTTTTTGTGTTTTGACAGATATTATTAGATCATATTTCGTTTTAAATTCTCAACAATTTATTTGGATTGTTGGGATATAAAGTTGAATGTTTGAGAATATCTTACAAAAATTTCCAAAGTCTACTGATGATTAGGGTAGCTCCTATGTAATGTCGACATATAGATAGCTGGGAAACATAGAAAACAAGCTCCTTACAATTTTTTATTTGTATCAATGTTAGAAGCTAATATAGCGACGAGAAAACTCAATTGTTTTAAAAATTATTATTAATTTTTTTTTTAATATTCCGAAAGCTACAAATTGCCCATTTCCACTATACAAGAAAATAAGATTGCAATTTTTCATTTTCTTCTTTGAACTTTCTTTGCCGTTTACACTGTTCAAGTCTTATTGCTTAAACTGAACTGATTTTAGCTTGAATAGTATACATACGAATATGAAAGCAAAACGAATTGCAAGTACCTGAAAGTATGTACTCGTTTACTGGATGAGGTAAAATACCTCATCTCTAAAAGTTAATCAGCTCAGCAATAAGACTTGCATAGTGGAAACTGGGAAAAAACAATTTAGCGATGAGCCAATAAGCAGAATTGCCGCAATTGGGCAAATGATAATCCAAGAGTGATTGTCTAAAAATCAATGCACCCACAAAGAGTGAGTGTTTAATGCGGTTGATAGGCTGGCGGCATCATCGGGCGGTACTTTTTCCAAAATGAGGCTGGTCAGGTAGTTACTGTAAATGGTGTTGGTTATCGTGAGATAATAACGAACCTTTTATGGCCCTAATTAAAAGATATGGATGTAGACGGTATGTGATTTCAACAGGACGGTGCCACTTACCTCTCAGCTAACGAAACAATGGCTCTTTTGCGCGACAAATTTAGTGACCATCTCATGTGTTGCGATATCAATTAGCCGCCAAGATCATGTAATTTGACATCATTGGATCAAATAGTAAAAAAAAAAAGATGTAGGCCGATAAGCCAGCAACAATAGCTAAAGGATAATAATAATTCGGCACATTAACGGTATACAACCTAAATTATGCCTCAGCATCATCGGAAATTTGGATCATCGGATGGCGGTGTGCCGTCGAGATTGGGTCGGCCATTTTAACCAATATTTTGTTACATACATAATTAAACCATAACAATATTAGCATAATAAAAATAAAGGACAAAAATTGCTGAATAATTTGTGTTTAATGCTTAAAATTCAACCACCTTGACTATATATTTACGTGAATATTGTGAATGGTATTATAGACTCGACCCAGCCGAGTATATTACAGTCTTAAGGCCTAACCATAATGTGCATAAACTGGCTTAAGCATATGTCAAAATTAAACGAAATCCTGTTAAATGCGGTTATGTAATCAAAAACGAGCTTTAGTTGTATGAACTCAATGATTGTAAACGCATTGTTGCACAACTGCGTAATACTCGTATCTTTTCTGAGTATATTATATCGCTCCTTTATTGCAACATAGTCATAACTAAAAGAAAAAGCTTGTTTCGAGAAAAACGCTTTTTAAATGTTCAGTTTCCATACAAGTCTTAGAAAATTGTTTTTAGAAAATATCTCCTAAAGAAAACAGTTTAAAAGTAATTTGAATAAATTTTGGGCACAATATAAAAGGTAGTACTGTTAACAATTCTGCATTTTTAACTCAGAAAGCTAATTTTTTGAGATATGACTACGCTGCAATAGAGGAGCGATATGAAAATAACAGCAAAGTGTTTGTATGCAATAATTTTTAAACAAAAAGTAAAAAGAATTTTGTGGTAATTTGTGCTTTGGATGTTTAGTTTTGAATAAAACTAATAGAGTCCAATAAAATTTAAGAGTCACTTTATTTAAAAAGATATTGACATTGTTCGTGTCCTCGTGTCGATGATCTTGCAGAAGAGATCTCTAACCTCAAAAACTACGCATCCAACATAAGAATAAGAAGTGTATACCAATTTCTAAAAATCACTATTCAAAATAATGATGCATTTGTATATAGAGTGGGTGGTTTACCACAGTTTAATTAAAAATGGGCAGGAAGCTAAAACACATTTTCTTTTAAATTCAATTTTGCTTTTTTGATTATTTGAATAATTTTTGTAAACATATATACACGCAGACTTCTGAAAACAAATGATTCCGTACAGAAAGTGCATTCAATTTCATACTTTGCTTCAGCAACGGGCTTTAGATGAAACTTAACGAAAAGTTTCATCAATAACATTCTAATTGTACCCATTTGATTACTTACACTGCTTTACAAATTTTAAATTTGGAAAAATACCAAGAACGGCACATGCCTAGATATGTTAATTTGGACAAAAATAGCTGTAATAATTTTTTTTTAAGCACCGTTTCTTTAGATAACGCTACTTTTGTGTTTTTCGGTGTATGGTCCCACTCAAACCCTTGTGGAGCCCAACCAAAAACTTCGATCGAGATAAATAGCATATCGTTGGAAAGGTAATTGAATGCCTTTGCCGTCGATTTAATGGGAATTTCCTTCTGACAGGAAATGGCTCAGTTATGGCACATGGTATTTGCCTATTTTTTACGTTTGTTTCAACATTTTTCATTTTTATTTCGTTTTTTTTCTACGTTTACAGGGTGGCGCAAAAATAACCTTCCGATGTTTTTTAGCTGTAATTTAAAAAAAATGAAAACTTTGATTATCATTGTGGATTATTTTTATTTGGTCCTTTAATTTTTTTACATCAGTTGATTGTCATTTGAGCCCTTTTTATAGCACTTTCCATCACATTGGCCAGAACTTCCGGCGATAAGTACTCACATTCTTAAGAGATATTGTCTTTAAGAGCTGCAAGAGTCTGAGGCTTGTTGACATAAAACCGCGACTTCAAAAAGCCCCACAAAAAGAAGACTGCAGCGGTCAAATCAGGCGATCTCGCTGCCCAGTAGAAATCGCCAAAACGGGAGATTAGGCGCACGAGAAATGCATCCTTCAGCATATCGGTTGTGGCACGTGCAGTGTGTGTCGTAGCACCGTTCTGTTGGAACCACATGTTTTCCAATCCCAATTCATCAAGTTGCTCTGTAGCGCTCACCATTCACAGTAACCGTTTGGCCCGCGACGTCTTCGAAGAAAAAAAGCCCGATGACTCCTCCAGCGAAAACAACACGCCATACAGTGACTTTGAGCGAGTGTAATGGCTCTTCGTGGGTTACACGCGGATATTCAGTACCGCAGAAGCGTAAATTTTAATGAAAATCATCTTCCACTTGGGGTCAAAGTGACACGTTCTGTAGCAGTGTTGCGTAGCATTCTTTATTAACGTGTATTTCGCATGTGTTTACTACACAAATGTCAAAACAGAACGGACATTAGGGGCCAATCGCAAAATTTATAGCATTTTCTGAAAGGAGGATTACTTTTGCGCCACCTTGTAGTAAAGATCTGGAATGTTTTATTCTTTTACCAAGCAGTTTATTTAATTACCAACATTTTAAGCGTACGTTGGAAAAAAACGGATGAAAAATAAAGTTTTTATTAAGGATTTTGTGGAACGCCAATATTTTCATTTTCATTGCTCACACACTATATTCGGTGTAAATTTAAAACATTTAAATTAAAAACCCCAGAGGAGTCGCGACTTTTTAGTTTGTTTAAGAATCCAAAATTTACATATCATTTTATAGAGCACAATTAGAACACGGAGTAAGAATGTGAAAAACGTACCATATCATATGTACAAAGTAAAACAATCTTTCTGTCTTACTTTGTTTTTATAAGAAATAGAAACATTTCGGTTTATAAAATTTGCTGGTTTTAGAGAGTGTTTTACCATTAAACGATCATGCCAAGTTTGTCAAATATTACAATAAAACCAGACACTGAATAGCGTTGTCCGTATTTATAAAGGCGCGTGAGTTCGTTATTGCGTTTGTAAGTGATGAATTACCAAATTATTGATTATGGTAAACTTCATCTTTTATTTGATACAATTCTAGGAAATATAATATTTACACTGTGTTTGATAGAATTCGCTATTACCCGAATTTTGTCCATTTCAGTAACGATTGTATGCCACTGCAATCTAATTTTAACGACGAGACTAAAAGCTGATTTCGGTCGACACGAAATATATTTAAATAATGTTGCTGAACAGCAAATTTTGCAAAATATCGTTATAATTATTGTAAAAATACCATTGTGTTGATAAAAGTATCAGAATCGCGCTAGAGACCAAGTTTAAGAAACACGAGTACTAGCTATTAAAGGAATTTGATGGCATCCCATCAGCCGGTGCTATCAGATTTAGTTTGATCGTCTAATAGCCGCTTAAAAGGTTGTTTCATTATCGTGTTTTCAATATAAAAACATAAAACTCTTTATAAAACATAATGGGATTTTAAAAATAAAAAAAAATAAAAATCTAAGCTTGGTGCGTTTCTGTTGAAATAGCGATTTTTTCCACTTTGATGTGTTTAGAAATTTCAAAGTTGGTAACGCTGATTTTAACATATAATCTGACGGAGCAAACTCACTATAATGTTTATCGAGCTTTTCTTTTGTTTCTTTCGGCGTTTTCCCTTTGAAATAATAGTGTTTAATCACTGCAAGAAATTCGTTTTTTATTTCATTTTCCAAGCAGCAAAAAAGTTGTTTACTTCAAACGACTACAACAAATAAATTAGTTGATGATTTTGGGTGAAATTTTAACAGCTGACGTTTGACAGATCGCAATTTCAAATTGAAAAAAATGTGTTTGTGTTGTCATCTAGCGATAGGTAGGTGCAATATCAATCCGTACATCAATATGTGCATAGATACATACATACATACATGTGTACGTCTCATATACTTATGTTCGCCATTATTTTCCTTACAAGTCTGCAAAAGAATTATGAATTGCACATGTGATGTTTTATTTTTTTATTATTATTTTTTTTTGTTTTTTTTTTATGTTTTTAGCTCAATTTAATAATTTTAATATATTTTTCTCGTAGTCATATAACATGGCTGGCTGACAGTCTTAACAACCATGATGATTGTTGTTTCTTTTAACTTTTGTTGTTGGAGTTATTGTACTTTTGACTTCCATATGAATAAATTTCGCGCATGTGGTGAATTCAAACGCCCTAAACTTGCATGCATCCATAAATGTTTTGTCTTGTCTTCATGTGTTTTTAAGCAATTTTTTCCTGGCTCTTTATTGCTGGTGGTAGGTAACACAACCACATTTTTTTTTTTTTGTTTAATATAAAATTGTTTGCAAAACGAAAAACAGAAAAAAAAAATTATAATGCAAAATATTCCGAAATGGGAATGCTTTTAACACCCACCCTTAAATACTACCATTTTGACTTGAAAGCGTTCTTTTTTTTTGCAATTTTTCGCAATATTATTCATATCACACGTACACGCTGTACTCGTATGGGTGTACACTGTACACATTTTTGATCAGTATAGTGTGCACAAATAGACCGCCAGACTTCGCTGGCTTGCTGACTGGTAGGATGTTCAAATTAAATAAGAAAAACAACCAAACAGTTTAAATTAACATTTTTTTTTATTATTTTTAATTTGAAATTCAAAGTGTTTTAATTACTTTAATGATGGGAGAATTATTTATAGTTTTTAGCATTGAAAGAGGTTTTACTTGTGCAATAATTTTGTATTTAATTATTATATTAGTTGTTTGTTTAATTAGTTAAGCTTTAGAGTGTATAAATATATGATTTTATAAATAAATTAGTTAAGGCTTTCGGAAACGAACACTGTGCACGTATAGAAATGTTCAACTCGAACTGCTATAAAGCTTATAGTATTTTAATTAAGCCTAGTTAAAGTTTGCTTTTAATCATAGTTGACTAAATCGAATGTCATTTGCATTACAATGATTTCAAAGTCACAGTGGTAAAGTAGCTCTGAACAGGGCTGCCAGAAAAAAAAATGGAAGAAAACGTCAAAATCCCGATAATTTTTGAAAGTATCGTCTAAAAATCGGTCTTATAACTTTAGTGTATTTTAAATTTTTATTTAAAAATGCAACAGATTTTTACTGGTCTCAAATTTCTACATTAGCAAAAAATATATAAATTTTTTAAAGAATTCAGTTTTTAATTAATTACATTAACAGAAAAATATGTAAAAATGTGCAAAGATTGCATATTGGTATCAAAACCGGCGCCTCTAGCTCCAATGAATAGATATACATTTCCAGAAGGTCCCTGGATTACATTAGCAAGTGACTTATTGGGGCCATTGCAAAATGGACAATATGTTTTGGTTTTCATTGATTCTTTTTCCCGATATATGGAATGCAAACTTCTTCGTACAATATGATCACAGACTATTAGAAAGAAATCTTTCGCAAACTCGGTTATCCTAAATCTATAAGGACCGACAATGGGAGACAGTATATAAGTTCGTAGTTTAATCAATATAGTAAAGAAAGTGGTATTTAGCAAATATTAACCCCTCCATATTGGCCACAAGCTAACGGCGAAGTGGAAAATATGACAAAGTCACTGGTTAAACGGCTTCAGATAGCTCATGCAAATCGCAGTAATTTATTGGAAGAGCTACAAAAAATTGTTCATATGTATAACGTCACTCCACATAGCACAACAGGTATTGCTCCAACGCAGCTTATGTTTAACCGGATAATCAGAGATAAAACTCCTGGAATTGAAGACATGAAATTGTGCTGAAAAAGATGAAGATTGTTTGCTTAAACAGAAAGGGAAAATGAGATCTGATAAAAAGAGAGGGGCAAAGGAGTCAGAGGTGGCGGTTGGTGACAAGGTATTGGTAAAGAACGTTATCTTCCCACACAAGTTAATGCACTGATCTACTGCTTTAACCACTAAGCCACCGAGCATTTAATTATTTTCTATCTATATTCTTCTCATGTTGAATCACATATGCATTTTTTGTTAATTGCCCGCATTGTTTGTAAAGCGTATGCTGTCTCAGAACTAGTGGTATTTATTTTTTATTTATTAACATACATATTTTTGTATTTTGATATTCTCCGTACCCAGAGATGAATATAGATAGAGAATAATTAAATGATCGGTGGCTGAGTGGTTAAAGCAGTAGATCATGATACATCATGACCAGAGTTCAAATCCCAGTGGGTGCTGATGAGTAGTGTAGCGACTACGAAACGGCGAGTTGTCCCCCAGCTAAAGATTTGATTATTATTTTTCTTGTCTTCTTCAATCAATAATAATTGATCACAGCAAATTTGTATTGTAAAAAATCCTTCTCAAGAAAAATGTTAAGATAGGAAAAACTTGAACTAAAACCCGATGTATATTACATATGTATGTAACATACATATGTACAAACCAAAAAATTTTTAATTCAATAATTATAAAAAGTTCAAAAAAAATTTAACAAATTAAAAAAATTTTTAATTTTCCTGAAGATGACACTGAAAGGAGTGTCGAAATATCGAAATATTAATAAACTAATACTTTTACAACAAGTGACCTGAAGCTCATATAAACAACAACTATAAAAATTTTTATTTTTTGTTTAAACTATTTCGACTCAGTGCAATTTAAAGATCCTCTTGGACCAAATGCCTATATAGCGTAGTGAGTGTTACATTTCCTACATTTCCGTTATGACTACTTGACTTTCACTTCTTTTAAGACATTTTTTTTTAGCAGGCATAGCTACAAAGCAAAACTAAAAATATAAAATTTTGAGAACATTTTCCAATTTACGTAGGAAAAAAAATTCACCAGAAAATTCACCGTAGAAAAAAAAATTCACCAAAATCACTGTTGAGCAACTAACAGACTCCTGTAAACCATAAAATGGCATATGTGGCTTAAATCAGTACTGGGTAAATTTAAATTTATCTCCTTCACGCACATTATTTGTTATACGGCAGATCACAATTGCATATTTTATGATAAAAACAAGTTTATGTTTTATTTAAGTACAAACAGTTTACAATTTTTATTTTCAAAGCTTATTTCGAATGGGAAAAAGAAACACTCTACTGCTTATGTAAAACAACTAAAACGAAAATTTTATTTTCATTTCGCATGTTACTTTCATTCTAATATTTTTGTTAACCAGGCCGATAAATAGCGGTATTATTAGATTTTCCAAGTGTTTGGCGTTAAGAATTAGCAAAACTGCATCTTAAGTTACAACTCAAAGTTTTCCGATTTCTAGTGTGATATGACCTTTTTAATTATTGATTAAAGATAATTAAATTTGCTTCTTGAAGTAGCATCAAAACCATTTGACATTTTTCAAAGTTAAAGTACTGCAACATTTTTTTGTTGAGTTGGCGACGAAACAACTTTGACGAAACTTGAAAAATATACAATTTTCCTTTCGCCACAGACATGTCACAGCCTGGCAAAAGCTTAAGCAAAACTGATCATGACATTTGGAGATGAATCGCATCACATCACAAAAATCGCTTGCCACAGCCACACAACAATCTTGTATTAAAAATTATTTTCCCATAAATCCTTTTAAGATTTTGTTTTCAATCCTATTTTCGAAACGGAAGAGCAGTGATTATTTGTACGTCTAATTAAAATAACAATAGAAAAGGGAACAACGGCGAAATGGGAAAGAGAAAAAAATCCATTTGCATTATCATTAATAAACGTTTAAGCATGAAGATGTTTAGTGAATTGTTTTCTTCCTTTTTCTTTGGTTCTCATTGTATCAAGAAAGGAAATAAAATGATGTTGGTTTTCTAACAACAAGAACATTTAAATGCACATAGAAAAGTAAAAGGGTTTTTTGTTTGGGCCATCAAATGTTGAAAGTGGTATTTTTTATTTTGTGATATTTTTGTTCACGGCACAAAACAATAGTCAAACAATTATAAACATTTTTTTAATATTTTTTTTTTTTTTGTTAAAAAGGATGTGACAGATAAGAAAACAAATGTCCCGTTTAAGACAGATTTTTTTGTTTTCATACGGGTGGAAAGAACAAAAAACGAAAAAGAGCAGCTTTCGAATAACATGTGAGAAAATAAATCTTTAGAAAAGAAATTTTATTTAAGATATGCAAATTTTTGTATTTAAAACATGCAAATGGAAAAGAAAGGGTTTATGGGGGAAAGTAGCAGCCAAACAACAAATGAAAATATTAAGAAGGCCGGAGTCAAATTTGTTGTTGTGTCATTTGCGATTTTCTAACCCGCGTTTGGATTAAATATCTGTTTAAATATTATGTACTACAGAGGCACATTTGTAACCCCGCCAACCAGCACCAAAGTTCGGTACTTGTCAGTTATCAAACAAATTTATGCAGGGAAAAGTAATGGTGCTGACATTACAGATCTATTTTCTGAGGTTTCTCCAATGCTGTTTAATAACACACAAACAAATGACCGCAGATGCTGCTTCATACTAAAGAGTATCTAAAAATTAGACACTAAAAAAAACACTTTCACTTTTTTGGTTTTGAGTATAACTACTGCTACTGACTTCTTTATTGAATTATATTTTCCTTAAATACTATTTTACAATTAAGTTTTTTACTTAATAAAAAATGTTTCTTTGTATATTTTTGCTTATCGATCATAAGCGTGGTTTGTTTCCGTCTTTTGGGTTTGGGAACAAAACAAGCTTATGTATTAATTCTTTGGAAAGTTAATAATTTGTAAAAAAGAATCAATTTACAATGGGAACGGAAGTTCACATTATTTCGTAAACAATTCTTAAGAAAAATGTCTAGAATTAAATTTGGTTAAAAGCTTTAATATAAAATAATAGTTTATTGAACTTGTTTGTGTTCTTCAGAAACAAGTGCAATTGGCAAAAATTGCAATGGGAACGGAAGTTCACATTATTTCGTAAACAATTCTTAAGAAAAATGTCCAGAATTAAATTTAGTTAAAACCTTTAATATAAAATAATAGTTTATTGAACTTGTTTGTGTTCTTCAGAAACAAGTGCAATTGGCAAAAAAATGCAATGTTGAATTTTCGTTATGAGAGCGTATGTGCAAAAATATACTGTTACAAGTTAAAATATGAATGTACATATATGTATATGCATTTATGCATGTATGTAAGTATGTTTATTAGATTATATTGGTACGTGTTGTAGGAATACTTGGATATATTATAACACTTCATCTGTACTCATGGATGGTATAAATATTGAGGAATCGGATGCTCTTGATGTTCTTGGAATGAAGATACAGTGTGATGTTCGCTGGACAGAACACATCTTTCATGTCTCTAAAGAAGCATTCAAGTGCCTCGGTTTTTTGAAACGGTGTAAGATGTACTTCACTCCATCCGAGCTCCTCACTATTTATACCACCCACATCCGACCGAAAATGGAATACAACTCTCATGTTTGGGCCGGTGCCTCAGAGTCTATTTTGGGGTTAATCGACCGTGTGCAGGAGAGGACGAAGAAGCTTATCGGTGACAGTAGGGTATCCAGCTCTATTGATTCACTAGAGCATCGACGCAATGTGGGGTGCGTTACTCTCTTCTATCGTTACTACAATGACTTTTGCTCTGACGAGATTAGGGATCTTGTTCCCGAAACTCGTACATTTTTACGTCGCACGCGTTTATCGTCCAGAGCTCATCCATTTGTGGTATATTGCCCGGGAAATCGTACTACGCATTACAGAGAGAATACGTTTTTCAGCCGTACGCTTGGTCTGTGGAATAAGTTGCCTGCAGATGTGTTTCCTGTCTGTTATAGGGTTGGAAGGTTCATGTCAAATTTTCACAAACACTACTCTGTCTTTCTCCCTCCTCATAACCTATTTTCCTAGTTCTGGTGCAATACACTGCATATGTCCTGAGTACTGGTCCAATATAAAAAAAAGGTGGTGTAAATAGTACATCTTACACCGTTTCAAAAACCCTAGGCACTTGAATGCTTCTTTAGAGACGTGAAAAATGTGATCATTCCAGCGAATATCACACTGTATTTTCATTCCAAGAACATCAAGAGCATTCGATTCCTCAATATTTATACCGTCCATGAGTACAGATGGAGCAGCACTTGCGGTCGTATGTTTGTGTGTTATTAAACAGCATTTGGGTCTTACGAGCGTTAAAGGCGACTCTGTTTTTACGTCCCCACTCAGAGATTAATAGAAGATCACTGTTCAGTGAACCATTCATATTTAGCCTCTTGGCATCGATCTCAGACAGGCTAGGCCTATAACTAAAAGAGTACGAGTGGCAAATGCTGCTATCATCCGCGAAAGAGTGGATAAGGTTGGAAGTTTGACGGAGAAGGTCGTTGAGGAAAATAAGAAATAAGGTAGGAGAAAGAACGGAGCCTTGCGGTACACCTGTATTAATCTTGACTCGTTTGATGAGACCCCATCTATAATAACTCGTATAGTGCGGTCTCTGAGAAAGCTCGATATAACCGAGAGAAGTCATCACCGACACCAAAAGCTTTAAGTTTTGCTAGTAGTGCACCATGCCACACTCTGTATCTTAAAAAAGATACACAAATTACGAAATTGGTTGGATAAATTTTTGATGTATCAAGATTTTGCAAACAAACTACAGGTATAAATACCACCGCATCAATTTTTAAGTGTGTTTAAAATACTCGGATATGAAAATGGTTGAGTAAACCACCGTTATACTTATGGTTGCGGAGCACCGGTGCAGATCTCTACACTTTACATCTCTTCAACGATGTGTGCAATCCTTTGTGTTCATTAAAAACTCACAAAATTTATGAAAGCAGGATAAGGAATTCGCAAAAATGAATGTATTTTATTTTTTATGTACGTATTTTATTTTTTAGTTCACCGGGTTTTGTCAAATTACGTTGAAAAATTTTAATTTACAAAATTAGTGCCAAAGTTAGGTTAGGTTGTACAGGCTGCCAGTTTCATGAAACTAGCCCACTTGGGTTTTTTGTTGGTCCTGTTGTGTTGCCTGAAGGAGGAGTGCAGCCTGTGAGACGTACATTTCTCCCGATGGTTCAGAACCAAACCAACCCGAAAGCCGGATAAAGGAATGCAGTCCGTTCGTTCCGCATTCCGATATGTCTGCTAACCTGTGCAGCATCGGTCTGCCTAGATATAGCGCTCTCAGGGAAGAGATCCGGGCACCAACGGAGAAAGCGCTCCAAACTCTCTTCCTCGCTCTCATCCCTACAACTTCTACAGAAATCATTAAATCGACAATTTAACCTCCTAGCATGCGTCTCTGTGTGACAATGTGCTGCAACCTTTGCCGGGGAAGACCCTTCAGGACCTCCTATGATCCCATGCAGGACATGTTAGCCTCGCTACACCTCAGGTAAACTCACCAGACCATCTATCCTATGCAGTCACTCAAGCGGGATTCTTATTATTTATGGCACTGTTTATGGTATTTTATGGCACTCCACTGTGTCTCGGTACCCAAAAAAAGTCCAGGTTTGAATGTCTCGCTAACTCATTAAGAGAGTTTCGGCATTCTTGAACAAACATCGACGTCATATTGACACCCAAAAGGGCATTTAACGCAGCCTTACTATCAGTACAGTTTCGGATATTCACGCCATATACCCCATGGTACCAGTTAACTGCTCTCATTATAGCAGGAACTTCATCCAGCATTACGCTCACTCATTATGTAGCTTAAAACTGATCCTTCTCTCATACTGGGGGATAAAGATGCTGCCACCAAATTGGATCCGTCTGTAAAGATCTCAAGCCCGTCCTCGCAAAAAAATTGGGTTTGATTAGTTTGTTTACACATAAAAATCTACGTATTTTAAAATTATAGGAAATTTGTCTGAAAATAAGAATAAAGAAACCCCCATCCAAACAAGCCGTTTTCTAAAAACTTTATCCAGATTTAATGGTCTCTCACTGTATCTATAAATCTAATAAAAAAAAACTCATTTTGTTCACTTAAGCTTATGGCAATAAAAAAAACATGAAATAGTAAAAATGGTCACAAACCAACAATGATAAATGAAACTATTTTCAGCACCTTTTGTGCTTCCAACCTTCTTTTATTGCATTTCGATCATAAATAATTGTTCACCAAAGGATATATAATAAAATAAAAAAAAAGAGAGAAAGTAATTTGCATAAATCAAGCATTAAAATAATACGTCCTGAAAAAGCAACAACTCAAACAATCCAAAATATTCGCTAAATTATTCATTGTCTTTGAAAGTGTTTTTGCCAAATCCTTTTTTTTTCAATTATAACTCAAGCAACAACAATACAGTTGGCAATACATCAATTCATTCATTCATTCCCAAATCAAATTAGCAACAGTTGGAAAAAAAATTATTTGCACACGCTTTTTAACAGTTTCGTAAACCAGTATTTAAATCTTTTTGTTTTGTAAATGCAAATAAACACTTTCAAATCCTGCAAGTTTGTTAGTGTTTTTATGTGTGTGTGAATGTATGTATGTATATGCCGGCGAGAGTGTGTACATATGTGTGTGTATGTGTGAATTTGTTGTGCGAAATTATTTTAATAAGTTTTAAAATTTGCATAAAATGTTTTCCATTGAAATCGTTTTCTATTTATGTACATTTAAATCCTTTGTTGCACTCTCCTTCCATCCTTCTGTTGCATATTTTGTGGCAACCAACCGCACACCGTGCGGCTGAGTTTAGTTGCAAAAATTTTGACTGTAAGCGTGAAAGTAAAAGTGTTACATTGTTTGTTTGGTCTGCATTGTGTTGCATAGTATTCAGTTTTTGTTTCCTTTCAAATCAGAAAGATTCGTTTTATTGTGTTGCAAGTAAAGTTTAAAATAAAGGTGTTAATGTTTTGTAATACGTTGTAATTTTTCTATTTTATATGTATGTAAACAAAGTAAATACTAATTCCCCATTGTTTGCTTACAATTGGAAACAGTAGTTGTTATTTTTGAAAGTAATTTGCATATGTAATTGATCAAATCTAAACTTAATAAAATGTTTGTGCAGAACTGTGGTGGATTTAATTTACTTAGAAGAAGATACATACGAGTAGTTGGCATGTATTTTAAAGTATGCAATACATAACAACTTATTAAGGATATTAAAGATCCCAATCAAAAAACAGGATGTTCGAAAATAGGCCTCCAAATTATGCCTGTTAAAAGCAGTCATATATGTTTCTAGTAAACTAGTGGCCAGGAAGGATATAACACCTAGATATGGGTAATTCTCCGCATTCGAATGAGAATGTACGAGTAACATACGTTTCAAATCCTGGAACATTAAAATGTTTATTATTACATTATTATTAACGGTGAGAAAATTGAAATCGTGTGTAAAGCCAAAAATGTAGGAATAATTTTCAACAATAAATTAACATGGAAAAGTCATATAAACTCAGTTGTAGGAAAAATTTATATAAAGTTACGTAAATTGCGGTCCACACAATATTTTACTCCTTTGAACATTAGAATATTATTGGCCAAGACGTACTTGATATCCTCTATGTTGTACGGGTGTGCGTTATTTCGAAGTTCTGACTCTGGCAGTGGAAGAAAGTTATATGTAATGTTTAATAATATAATAATATACGTTTTTGGACTTAGAAGATTTGGCCATGTTTAGCATATTAAGAGTAATCTTTATGAAGTTTCCTTTCACAATTTAATACAAATTCGTACCATTATTTCTTCACAAAGTAGTTAATTCAAAAAAAAAATAAAAAAATTAACATACACTCTGGTTTACTTATTTAAAGGCACTAAAAATTCTAAGTTCAAAAACCTGTATCTTTTGCAAATTTTAGACGATTGCAGAATTTTGAAATAGAAGTGGAAGCTGGACATATTGGGATATAAAAAATCATGCCAATAGTGGTCGCTTAACTAAACAATTTTTATGAACAATTTATAAAAAAAAGTCCAAAAATATGATTTTATTTTTGGTTCATTTGAATAAAGGTACCTTAACTAATTTTAATGAAAAAGAGTTATTGTTGTTTTTTAAATTCATTTTTCTCTATTGTTGCTTTATTTACTTTACTTAAGAACGATTAGTAGTGGGTAAACCCCCTTTGCTTTTTTAATAACTTTTCAATAGCTAAACAGACGCATTTTTTTTTTTTGCCAAAACGTTTTTTTTTTAATTTTATACACTTACTTTTGACATTTCTTAACTCACCGTAATGTTTATCGAGCTTTTCCTTTGTCTCTTTAGCATTTTACCCTTTCAAATAATAGTGTTTAGCCACTGAACGAAATTCACTTTCTTCCATTTTTCAAGAAACACAAAAGTTGCACACAAATAAAATAATCGATGAATTTGGGTGAAATTTTAACTGCTGACGTTTGACAGACCGCAATTAAAAAAAAAATCGTAGTGTTTGTGCTGCCTTATAGCGCTAGATAGATTCAATACGAGTATCAATACGGTCTCGTACAATGATAAAATATATTCTAATTATGAAGACATTGCTAATGCTTTTGCTGAAATTTTCGCTTCAACGTTCTCTACAAAAACTTAGGTCAATTGATGGTGTACCGAGCTGTATCATAAAATACTGTGTTGGTTCATAGATCAATCCCTTAACGTATTTAATTAACATCGCTCTGAAGCTAGGTTTATTTTCCAACTGCTGGAAAGAATATTTTCTCATTTCTCTCTATAAATCAGGCAGCCGTTGCAACATTAAAAACTATAGAGCAGTGTTAGATTTACAGTTACTAATTTATTGGAACTCACCTCATACATTAACGACAGCTTTTATAATAGCCAGCAAACTGATGTCATTTATACAGATTTTAGCAAAGCTTGCGATTAAGTAAACCATGAGCTGCTGATCGAAAAACTTTATGCAATTAGATTCACTGGAATTTCTCTTAATTGGTTATAATCGTACTTAAAAGATCGTAAACAATGTGTTTTATTTAATAACTCTGAATCGTCAACTTTTCTAATAACCTCCGGTGTTCCCCAGAGTTGCCATCTGGGCCCTCTTTTATATCTAATTTTTATAAATGATTTACCTTCTGCCATTGAATTCAGTAATATTCTAATATATGCAGAAGACGTCAAACTTTTTTCAAGCATTTCAAACGCAGATGATTTTATTAGTTTACAGGAGGATTTGAATAACTTCTATAACTAGTGCACCATTAACCAAATGGAGCTTAATCTGAATAAATGTAAATCAATGAAATACACAAGATATTCACCAACCTCATTGAAATATTTTATTAACGGGACCGAAATTCAAGTCATAGACTCAGTCTTAGGCCTTGGAATTTACTTTGATAAGAAACTAAATTTCAACTCACACATTACGTTTGCTGTAAATAAGGCGAATTATTATTCATTAAATGCTGGGCAAAAGAATTTAAAGACGCTTATGTTACGAAGCAGTTGTTTACATCTTTAGTAAGACCAATTCTCGAATACGGTTCTGTAATTTGGGATCCCCAGTACAAAGTATATATATTGATAAGGTTGAATTAGTTCAAAAACAGTTTTTGCTATTTTGTCTACGCCATCTTCACTGGAATCCAGTTGCAAATCCTCCGCCTTATCGGAGTCGAATGGCACTTATCAACCTCCCATTTATCTTAAAAGTCGTAGAATTGTATCCAACATTATTTTTTTCTTAAACTTAATGCAAGAAAAAACTGATTCTATTCTTCTACACGATAGAATCAATAACAATGTTCCTACACTGAAAGAATTATGTGTCATATATGTATTTAATGAAACTGTTTCATTAAATATTTTTCATTAATCCAATGAAAACTTTTCACACTATGCATGAAACTTCATATATATTATGAAATAGTTCCATCGGAATGGTTTCATTAAGTTTCATAGTTTCATTAAAGAAAATCATTGGATTTATGACTACAACAAAATTTAATTTTTTTCTTAATTCTTTGAATTTTGGTAAGATATATTAATGGGCATTTATTATTCTTAAGCTACAGTTTAAAAAATGTCAAGTTTTATTTTTATTAAAATGTAAGTTTTATGAGTTTCATAATTCCAATGAAATAGAATTCATTAGATCAATGACAAATAAATTTCTGGCTACCGAACTTGGGTATGTATGTAAATATGTGTGTGTACTCAAATCACCATAATAATAGTTTAAAAAAATTTAAATACCAGTGTATTGAGGTCATTTGAATTAATAAAATATGTTTTATTTGGTGAATACTTATTCAACATTTTCTTTTATCATAATTAGGTACAATTTTACAAAAGCAGGGAATAGTATTGTTTGTGTAATGAAATAAAGTACCAATGAATAAATAAAATAATTCCATTGATCTTATTACGTACATTTGTGAACATATTTTATTAATGTGTGTTATGATATTATTTCATTAAACAAATGTAACTATTTCATTGATTTAGTGTAAATTTTCCAGGTGCTCAATGAATAATAAAATTAGATAAATGAAATAACTTCATTGACCTTACGAAGTAGTTTCATATTTTTAATGAATATATTTCATTGGTACAAAGTAGTTATTTCAGTAAATAAATTTTACTTTTTCATTAATTTATTGTACAGTTTTCATGTGCTTTATGAAATTGATTCTTTGATCTAGAGAAATTACTTCACTAATCGTATGATTTGTCTTTCATACTTTTAATGAAAATAAGTCATTTTTCTTATTAAAATGTTTCATCACTTTTATGAAGGTTTTCATTAAAATAATCTAATGAAATTTGTTTCATTATTTCTATGCAAAGTTACAATGGTTGAAAAATAATGAAAAAATTCATTAAAGTAATGTCAAAATTCGGAGAATATCTGCACCAAATTTTTTCAGTGTAGCAGGCTTCTCGAAATAAATAAATTTATTTATTTAATTTTTTCAGAAAGCATTTATTTATTCATGAATAACTAACTATCTTGTCTCCTTTAAAGTAATCCACCTCAGATATAATACATTTATGCCAGCGTTTCTCCAAACTTCGAAACAGTCCTGAAACACGCTTTTTGGTATCGCCAACAGCTCCTGCTTCGATTATTCCTTTATCTCCTCAATCGTAGCAAATCGCTTTCCTTTCATCGGTGTCTTTAGTTTTGGGAAGAGGAAAAAGTCAGCAAGCAAGTTGAGGCAAGATGCTTCCATTGGGATGATTGGGCTTTGGTTTCTATTTCATGGTCACACGTTCATATCTGGCTCGTTGAAGATGTTCAATAGCTTCTGAGCGATGTCCATGCGATGTTGTTTTTGCTCAAAATTTAGTAAAAAAAATCGAAGAGCACACCAAAACACGACCAACCGTCTTATCTGTCAAACACAAACTGACAATCCGAAATGGCTGATATTGCCAACATATATAACAGACCTATGACACCTATGAAGTGTTGACTAATCAGTTTTTTTACGTAAAAAGGGCAGAAATATATTTTTATTTAAAATTTAAACATTTCAAATAAGTTGACTGCCACTGACTCTGCATTTTTGTTTGGAATTTTTTATCAATATTTAATATTCGCACTCGTTCATGTGGTAAAAATTTTTATTTAATTTTCCTCATGCTCCGTTTTTATGGGTTTCTTTAAACGCCATTTAATGTGTTGCTTGGTGCTAAAAGCATTTTTATTTTATTTCTTTTGCTGGTGATGCTGACGCTGCTGCTGTTTGTGTTGCTTCGAAAATTGTGAAAAATTAAGAAAATGCTGTTGTTTCTGTTTTTGATTGTCTTCAATTGCAGATGGCTTCGAGGGCGTTTTTACGTTTTTCTTCATTTTTTTTTCTTCTTTTGCGTTTAAATAACGACTTGTCTTACGACAGTTTAACTTTTTTCTTCATCTTAATTTTTGTACATCTTCTTTTGTAAACATATCCACATACATACATACTTATGTATATGTGTATGTGCTCGTATTATTTTTTATTACTTATCTTCTAAGAAAATTTTTAAAAATATACGCTAGAGGTTTGGAGGAAAAACAGACCATTTGAAACACCATTCATATTTTATTTAATGTGTGGAAAAATATACATACATATATATGTGTGTGTTGCCAGACTTAGCAATTCATTGAATAAATTTTGGACACCTTATAATGGCTAAGACCACTTTTATAACGATAATCGAATCATTAAAATAACTACAACGATATTTTATCGAATTTGCTGCGTTACGTTTTTAATGATATTCGCCGTCAATCAAGATCAGCTGTTAATTTTACTGCCGATTGTCGATATCTTAATGACAAATTTTGTTTTTATCTGTTTATTCACTCATTAAAATGTATTTTTTTATTAAATTGTGCTTCCATGAAATAAAGTGCTTATAATTTCATTTTTAGTACATAGAAATATTTATTGATTTATTAGTTATCTAGCACAACAAGACTAAGATATCTTATAAATGACAGTACTAGTGATCTATTATTAACATGTCATGAATTAAATTATCTCAGAATAAATTAGTGGCGACATGTCATAGTGTTCATGGACATAAGGTCCATGGACATTATGTCGCACTTAATAGTGACATAGTGTCTATGGACACTATGCTGCTTTTAAAAATGTCATAGTGGCCATGGATATTATGCCATTTTCGGTATGGACATTATGTCACTTGCAAAATTGTAATAGAGTCCACACTAAAAATTAGGAAAAAAAATGTCCGATCATAAATATAATTTTTCAAATATATGTAAATAATTTATATTTTTGAATTGAGCAACATTTTATATGAGACGTAACAAATTTCTTGTATAATAGCTAGGAAAAATTAAAAAAATATATATTTCAGACCAAAAAAATTAAAATAAATTTTTATGTATAATTACTGAAATATAGTTGAAATATCTTCTACAATTTGGCTGCAATATGGACAAAGGAAGGGTGGTTTGTTTGTTTTCAACTTTATGTACAAGTTTTAGAAGCAGCTGGAGCCAACTTCAAAGTGTTTAAATGGCAACAAAAGCGTGGTTCTCCGCTCTGTACATTTCAATACAACAATTTTGGTTTCTTGATCGTCTTCTTGTTGCCCTTCTTCTGGAATGTCGTCAAATGCAATTGTTCTAATTTCTTTGTTAATAATAATATTGAAAAAATCGTGCAGCATTATTTGTCCTCTATTTCATTGTTGGGTCAGATTGTGAATTTTGTCATCCTTACTGGTTTGTAACTTAAATTTTTTTTTTGGTAAAACTGGTAATGCACGAGCAGCTAATTTACCAAGGGAAACCAATTGGCTAAATGTCCACGAACATTATGTTGTTAAGTTGGACACTATGTCGCGTTATTAGGTGACATAATGTCCATGGACATTATGTCACTTTTTAGTGCGACATAATGACATGGACTTTATGTCCACGGACACATGACATTCCACCCAATTAATAGTGACATAATATTTAGATTGCAAAACTTTTGAAAAATATGTTTTATATCTACTAAAAATCAAAATAGAAATTAAATTAAATAATTTAATTCTTCTTAAACGAGTTTGTGCTGCCAAGTTTTTTAATTGAGTTTGGCAAAGAGTTCCAAAGACTGGTTGCATAAATGAAAAATTGTCGTTTAGACATCAAACACTTGTATTTTCGCTGGATTATATTTATACCACGTAGAGATCTTACAAAAACTATTCCCTCAAATATGGTGATTGTTGAGAGATGATGATCTTGTGAAGAAAAATTAGGCACCTATATTTCAGGAGATCTTCGAATGTCATTCCAAAAATCGAGCATAGGATGAAATATGATCGCGGCGGTTCCTCTGAAATGCATAGCAAGCAATCTTGTTGTATACAACCTTCAATTTGCGTTGGCCCGTACTGGTTCAACTAGGATAAATTTCACTACCATAAAGAAGTGAAGATATCAGATGGGCCTTTGCCAGAAGCATGTGTATAGCAAACGAAGTTGTATCCTTTACGGCCCATAAGCTGCGAAGCTTACTATGAGCTCTGTCTACAAGAGTTTTTGTGTGATCTTTCCAGGTTAACCTATCATTAAAACTTATGTCTAAATTGGACGCTGTGTTCACAAAGTCGATCACGTTGCTATTACTTCGCACTTGAATATTATCAAAATGTGTCCTAGATTTTGAGAGGAGAATACGCTTCGACTTTGAAGAATTAATGTACAAGCCATTAGATATTGCCCAACAGTTTATCATATTCAAATCCTCGTTTAAAACATCATTGGTGTTACTATAATTGTAAACCTGTATGTCATCAGCATACATGTGCATTTTGCTGTGGTTGGCAACATCTGGTAAAGACAGAAAAGGAGTGGACCCGGAATAGAGCCCTCTGGTACCCCTCTGTTAACTTTTTGTGGCTCAGATTTCCTATCATCTACACTCACTATCTGAGATCGGTCAGCAATGTATGAGGTTGTATTGTATTTGTATTTATAACTATACAGTTGCAAATAAATTTGCAAAGTATAGGATGCACAGCATGGGCGGAGTAGCGTAGACCTTATGCCCACGATGGTATTAACAGTATTTCTTTTGCGGCGCTGTGACTAACTGTACCGACCTATACCTTCGTATAGGAAGTTGCCGCGTGGTTAACAACGAAATACCTCACAAAAACTGTAAACTAATACAGTTAGTTGAGGTAGACAGTTAACCAATGAGAGTGATACGCAAAACTCTCGAAGGCCAAACAACAACAACAAGCCTGACCGCACTTAAGAAATAATTACGATGACGCATGAGCCGTTCCCCAGCCCAGAGCTGCTTTACTACACAGTCGTGAGGTTATAAGTGTTTTTAATATAAAAATAGAAATGAAAAGAAACTTGATGCGTTTTTATAGAAATACCGCATTTTTCCCTCACGTACATTTTGAAATTTCAACACTAGTTACGAGCATATTTGGAATTAAAACAGATAAAAAAATATAACATTTATATATTTTAAATTCGCAGTTAACCGTATTAAAAAAAACCCGGTTTATGCGATATTCGGAAAACCGACATTTAAAAAAAACCGGTCGAATAATAACCGTTCAAACGCCCTAATACGTGCATATCTTATTTCCAAAAACTTTTCAACAAATATCTGGCATCACTTTTCAATTTGTTTGTTGTTTTTTATCACTTTTTTCAAATGATATCGTTAATGATGTTGGTATATGTGCATACGTACATATGTATATGTATGTCTGTATTTGTATGACCAAGAGCCATCAAAAAACAACAGAACTACAGTTATCCAACATGCCATCTCATACTTACGTACTTCTTTCTCCAAATGGAATATAATTCATGAATGTGTGTGTGTGTGTGAGTTCTGGTTTTTGTGTATATTCGTTTTGTTTTTTCTTGCCTGTTTATGATGTGGGTTGATTTTCTTTTTGGTTTTATGGTCATAAATTTGCTCGTTAGCATGTTTAATACCAAATATTTTGTTCCCTTAGATCTTAAGATTTCATCTGCTTTCTTTTTTTTCTTCTGTTCTATTAATATAATTTTCCTTATTGTACAATTAAATAATGGCGGGCAAAGCAGATAGATGACGATGGTGACCATGTTCGAGCTAGTTGTTGCTGCATTTGGATGTTTCCTTGTGTTGGCATATACATATCTAAGTATTTTTGTTGCTGTTGTTGTTCTTGTTGTTGGGCGTTTTGCTGTAATTAGATGTAACGGATATTGTAATTGGTGTTAAATTGTTTGGTGACTACATGCTAATACCTATGGGCCACTACTAATAGGCATTGTTGGTGTTGTGTTCTTCTTTATTATTATTCTTATTATTATTGTTTTATTTTATTTGATTTTAATAATTGTTTTTCTTATTTTTTCTTTTTTTCTTGTAGACGTTCTTGTTTTGCTTCTTTAATTATGTACGTGTTGGTGAGTTCAGGCTTCTTTTTGATGTCTTTGTTATTTTCAAATGTTTCAAGGCTTCTGTTTGTTTTTCACCAACTGCCAGTAATAATTATGTCGGTATGTACATATGTATATTAATTTTGTGTGATAATTGTAAACAAAAAAAACCTAAAGTATAAAAATTGGAAAATTTAATTTTTGAAAAAGCGAAAACAGATTTGTTCATTTATTTGAAGAGAAATGCTTAAAGTTTTTAAATTAAAGTATTCAAAGAAATTTAAAAAAGGGGGAAGCAATATTTTTGAAAATCAGAACCAGCGCAAATATATATCGGGTGGTTAAATATCTAGGGTCGATGTTGAATGTGAACCACACCTAAACGCCAAGTTTTTTCCGAATTTTATTTGACATTTCTCTATTTCAGACTTACTCAATTTGAACCATGGAGAGATACACAATCCAACAACGTGTTAAAGTTATCCAGACTTATTATGAAAATGATGATCACTTTTCGAAGAAAATCATCTTCAGTAATGAGGCACATTTTCACCTCAGTGGATTCGTCAATAAACAGAATTGCCGCATTTGGGCGAATGAGAATCCAAGAGTGACTGTCGAAAAACCAATGCACCCACAAAGAGTGACTGTTTGGTGCGGTTTATGTGCTGGCGGCATCATCGGGCCGTATTTTTTCCAAAATGAGGCCGGTCAGGCAGTTACTGTGAATGGTGTTCGCTATCGTGAGATGATAACGAACTTTTTATGGCCCGAATTGGAAGATATGGATGTAGACGATATGTGGTTTCAGCAGGACGGTGCCACTTGCCACACAGCTAACGAAACAATTGCTCTTTTCCGCAACAAATTCAATGGTCGTGTTATCTCACGTAATGGCGATGTCAATTGGCCGCCAAGATCATGTGATTTGACACCGTTGGACTTTTTTCTTTGGGGTTATTTGAAAGAAAAGATGTACGTCGATAAGCCAGCAATAATGCAACAGCTAAAGGATGAGATAATTCGGCACATTAACGGCATAGAACCTCCATTATGCCTCAGGGTCATCGCAAATTTGGACCATCGGATGGAGGTGTGCCGCCGTGGTCGCGGCGCCCATTTGGCCGGTATTTTGTTCCATACATAATTGAGTAATACCAATATATCATAATAAAATAAAATTACAATAATTTCCTAAATAGTTTGTGTTTTATTCAAAATCAACATCGGCCCTTGAAATTTAACCACCCTTTATAAAAATGAAAAAAAAAAACAGAACACGTTTTCTTCACATGTACTTTTGTTTTTGTTTATGTCAAAAATACATGATACAGTGTTAAGCGTTCTATAAGTGCTACTACATTTACAGTTACAATTTCTACGGTCGGCTAAATGGGCCTTTAAGAAAGAGGAAATTTGAACTGAAGCCCGATTACAACTGTTTAAAAACCAAAGATCTAATTTAAAAATTACTCAGTTCATACCAATCAAAAAATTATTAACAGCTTGATTTTTATGTTTCCCAGCTGTCTATATGTCGACATTTCATAGGAGCTACCCTCATCATCAGTAGACTTTGAAAACTTTTTGAAAGATATTCTCAAACATTCTACATTATATTCCAACAATCTAAATAAATTATTGAGAATTAAAAAAGAAAAATGTTTTAATGCCTGTCAAAACAGAAGAAATAATCTTTTTTTCTTTTGCACACGTCTCTACTTTTGTTTTGCACCATTTAAACAAATGAACAGCCATTGTTTGCTACAATTTGTTTTTAGAAAGTTTTAAAAAGCAGAGCACAAAAATTCAAATAATTGAAATTAGCTTCTTCTAATATTGATACCATTAAAAAAATCATAAACAACTTGCTTTCAAAAATTTCCAAAGTCTACTGATGATTGGGGTAGCTCCTATGAAATGTCGACATATAGGCAGCTGGAAAACATAAAAAACAAGCTGTTTATAATTTTTTAATGTTATCAATATTAGAAGCTAATATAGTGAATAAAACTAAATTGTTATTATAAAGTTCAACAAAAAATCAATAAATTAATATTTATAAAAAACAATCGCTGAACAAAATTTCAAAATTCGCCTTTTCAATTGAACAGACCTCGTAGAGATTAACAACATTTCATCAAAAGTTATTTCAAAATTCATAAAGATATTAATGAAAAGTTTTTCTAAATACGACATTAAGCTTTATTAACTTAAAATTACCGATAGAATAAAGTTTTTATTTAAAGTATTAAAGAAGTTTTCTTCATTAACGTTTCACTTTTAATTTCAGTGGGTATAAATAAATGTTTTCTGATCAAAATACTGTTGAATTGTATTTAAGTTTCAAGTTTAACTTATTCTTTGAAACTATGTATCTATAAAAAATCAAACAGCTTTAAAACTAAGCAAAAATTCAAATCAACATTGTTCAGTGCTAACTGCCTTCTTCCGACTGTAACATTCAAAAAACGGATAACAGTGTACAATCGTAAATATATCAGAAAATATATAAGAAAAATAAATCTCGTAACTTTTGGTATTGTAACTCTTTTACACCTAACGAAAAAATATACAACAAATTTTTTCTACAACTTCAAAGAAAACCTCCTACTCACAGGAAAACAAAACGTCTTTCGACGTGACTATTTATTATTCATAACGTGTTTATTCGCTCAATTTCCTTTGATTTACAAAGTAATTACCAGATGAAAAACATGGTCAAATTAAAAAACAAAAAGAAGGAGAAAGCAAAATAACATTCAAGGAAGGAACAGACTTATTGAAAATATACCCTTATGCTTGCTTATGATCCTTTTTTGGTTTTATTCGAGTATAATTTGCAGGTTTTGAATTTGGGCTTTAAAAAATTTAATAGAATACCGGGAAAGAGATAAATGAAAAATCATAAACAGGAGAAAACAATTAAATTTAAAATAAAATGGCTAAAAACTAACAGATGTGAAAAAACATAAATACGAAGTGGATCCAAAAATACTTTTTTTTTGTTATTATTATTTGGATGGGATGTGGCCCTCTGCGGCCACTTGCACTGTGACCATTGCTGATCTGTTTCGCTTCTCCCTGGCACATTACGGGTTGAGTAAGTCAAGAAATCGGACTAGCTCCTTCATTGGCAGTTATGGCAGGTCCGGTTCACTCAACGTAAGTGCTTGTAGAGGCCTGTATTCCCTGTGTCCCAACGCCCTACAGTATATGATTAAGTGCTTCATTGACTCTTCCTCCTCCTCATTACAGAAATGCCCATCCTGTACAGGTGCTTAAGGCACATATAGTGAAATGTAATGTTCTTGGGCTTTTTCTGTTCAGTTTTAGAGCACATGCATCAAAGCTTAGAAATGTCTTGTTATTTCGTTCCAATATTGTTCCACATTTCTTTATTCATAAAGGAGGCTCTTGTTGAAGCCAAGAGTGGCGCCAATATAAGTCCCCCTGCTCCCTTTTTGGCGTAGATGTGTGCCATCTCATTACCATAGTACCGCTCATGATCCAAAAATAGGTTATAACTGCAATTTCATGTGGAACAAATGAAATTATAATATTTGCACTGTAACCACGCTCATTTGCGAAAAAACAAACTGTCTTATCACTTTGGGTTAATATCATTTTTCTCTTTACCTTAAGATCACGCCTGGAATTGCAAAAACATAAGCTCCGATGTTTTGAAAATGGAGCTTTTTTTTTTTTTTTATTCAATTATTTATTGAATCTTCACAAAGTGAACTAACAATAAGTATTCAAATCTTAATGCTAAATACATAACATTAATTAATTCCAGCCAATGCTAGACAAAAATGTTTTATTTTGCACGGTCAATATCGGTAAAATCACCTATTTAACGTTCTGATGGTGGCAAAGGTGTCCTCCTTCTCAATCGAGAGTGGCCTTCAAAATTAAGTATATTGTGTGCAAGACGATTTGGGTAAGTTCCAGTTTACTGACATACCTTGTCGCGTACTTAGAAAACTCCTCTTTTACCAGCGGAACACTCAGATCTTAATGAATTCGTGAGTTTCTTACGTACCATGGAGCTACAGTAATCGTTCGAAGAATTCGATTTTGTCGCGTTTGAATTTTTTCAATGTTAGAAGTTGAGGCGGTGTCCCATAATTGAATTCCATAGCATCATATAGGCTTTAGAATTGCGTTGTATAATAAAAGTTTGCAAAAAAAAATGGAACTTTACCATTTTTTGCTTCTTTCTTCTGCATTCTGATTTCATTGTAAACAATATTTTGAATGAATACTTTGCTGTATATAGCAAAGAAAAATTAGTTTGAAATATGGTTACAGCAACAATAGAATACAGAGTGGTCTTAGAACTCCACGTCTAGCCGAAACATGGTGACAAGAGTGATTGTAATCTTCATGAGAAAAATCAGAAAAAAACTTTTCACTCAGTTTAAATGTTTTTTATTCGTACAAGCCCTTCTATTTTTTCAGATTTTTTTTCTAAACATCGCACTAGAATCTGGTGGTCTTTCAGTACAAAGTAATCTAGGTATAAGACAATTTTATTCTATTTTCCATTGCAGTGGTGTATATTCGTATATATATCATGGCTGGGACTCTGCTAGAAACAAATCGAACCATAACATATCGGCAGTCCCCGTATCGCATTATTATTAACTCTGGCACTACTGGGCCTATTTTCATGACTGGAACAAAGAGAGGCCTCCCTACCCTAATTTCGCCGACGTCACGTCCACGCGTGGGCTGGCGCCGCCACTGGTCCGTAGACGTTATTACATGCCGCCCAAAAAATACAATAAGAAATCAATAAAAATGTACATAATTATATCGTAATCGACAATACTACGACAAAGTTAGCCATATTTTCAGCTAGCTATATTATAATTATCCCTAACTATACTATTGTCAAAACCATGAGAATTATAACGGCCAGCTATATTATTATTTTGAACAGCCATACTATGTTACCGCCAAACATATTAATATAGTGTGTTTCTCCATGGTTGAATTTGTCAAACACTGAAACAAAAAAGTGCCAATTGAATTTGGAGAAAAAACTTGACGTTAAGACTCACATCGTGCGTTATGGTTGGACCACCTTTTAGTAAAAGAAATTTCACAATTCCTTCCTTCCTCTCATAAATATTAAAGATTTAATAATTGGAAAAATAATACCACTGAAATATGATGACGTGTTGAACAGTTGCCGCATAACTCAAATGCCCTCTATTGCCGAGTAGCAGTCTAACACATACACTATTCCAATATTAGTACGTTACGATTCTATTGGAATTGTATACCATAAGACATGCCACACTTTATTTAAATATTATACAGAACTAATCTTAAGCGAGTGAAGGAAATAGAAAGAGTACAAAGCAGAGATCTTTTTCGTTATTCTCCCTGGAAAGTATTCTTGTAAAATACTAAATAACATTACTATTCAAATTTTTTATTAGATGTAAAATACTCTCACTTTTAAAACAGGCGGCCAAAGTAAAACTTCCATTCTTGTGCATATGTATGTATGTACTTATGTTAAGGGGTGTGTGAGCGTGTGTGTGTGTGTGTGTGTGTCAGGTTCAACTTTCCATTTTATATGTTTTATTTTTTTTGTTATTCTGTTGCGTCCTGTTTGACTTTTAAATAGATTTCCAATGTCTTCCCATATTTTTTTTTTTTCAGTTCTGATTACTTGAGGGTAAACTTATGCTGTTTGCTCTTACTGGCTTTGTTATCCTGTGTGTGTGTGTGTTTGTTATTGTTGTTTTGCTTTAAATTCAAATTACATTTTTTGGGCAAAAGTATTGAAATTTTTTGTAGGTATTTGTTGTTTAATCCTCTGTACGTTTGTAAACGCGAATGTGTGTTGCTCTGGGTAGTCAAATCATTAAAAAAAAAAAAAAAATCAAAGCAAAAAAAATATCGTTTTTTTATGGCCACACCTTTCAGGGGTGAGTTTTTTAACATCTTTTTTTTTAATGTAAACTTTGGCCTCTGTGCCAGTTTTTTGTTTTTTTGTTTTAGTTTTTCTTTCTTTTTTTTTTTTATTTATATATCAAAAACAGAAAATTATTTTGTTGTTACTTTATAGAACTTTTATGTTTGATATCAATATAGACTCGTACAAACATATTATTTAGGAGAAAAGAAGAAGAAGTAAAATATTCCTAAAAACTGGAGGTCTATAACTAAAATATTGTCTATAGGCAATTCATATAAATACATAAATGTGATACGAACGAAAGCCTTGTAAAGATGTTTATTTTCATAACAATGTATTACTTAAGGCCCAACCAGACTATTATACAAGTATAAGTACTTTCATTAGATTTTGTGAGATAAAAGTCTAAACACATTTCTTGCGACTGTCAACAAGTCTAACGTAAATTAGATTTTGCATTCACACCATCACACTTGATATAAACCAACATAGATGTGCCATCATAAAACTTTTCACGGCGGCAGGTGCGCTATTCGTCGTAGGCGATAGACATGCCGGCGCCTGAAATTCTTCAACAGTTAAAAGAATAATTATGTATAACACATTCAAATTCAATAGCACAAACATATTTTATCCTATGTCCTAAATTTTATGTCCTAAATATAGCATGAGCAAAATACATTTATAAATGACAGCTAAATTCCAAATTTCGAGCTTTTTTATAACGACAAAAAATACTATCAGTGTCGGCACCCCATCGGCTACGAAATAGCCGACTACTCAATTTTTAATTAGCTGGTTTGCTAAAAAACACAACCCTGATCCAATGTAAAGTATTATCATTTTGAAAAGTTTCAAAAAATAACAAAGTCGTATAGGATGTCAAATTTTTATCGTATTATTTTTCGTATGTATGACGGATTACATTCAGAATATCAGACTTGCACGTATTATTTGAATTTTTGACAAGTATTAATACAAAGTATAATAGTCTGAACTGGCCTTTACCGGCAGATGTTAGCGTCTTCGCAAAATGATGTTTGTTGTTAGATGTTAATCAGCGTAAAAAGCCTGTGAGAATGAAGTGTTGCAAAACTGTTTATTTCAATACTTTTTTAAATGAAAGTTAAGAATATCATAAAACTAAATAGTTTAGTCCAAAAAATTAACCAGCATCATCATGTAACTGTAGATGGCTTTTGTCAACTGCAACGCTGTACTCATGGACAGCGGCATAATTTGTCCTATAGTCAGAGTAGTTGGTACCTGTGACTTGCACAACATCAGGAGCACTAACTTTTGTTCTGGTATAGTCAGTTCATACCACAAACAGTCACTATATATAACTTCGGTAACTTCATCGTTCTAGAGATAGAAGAGGAATAAACAAAACTGCAGAAGCCTTGTAAGCAAACACAGCCTACCGATATTTCTACTAAATGGCCCAGTCCACAATAGGCATACATCATGCTCACGCTGTAAATCAGATAGGCAAAAGCAGCTGGCCAGCTCTTAATGACAATCGAGAAAAGCGTGCAGGAAATACTTACAACTGAAGTGAATATCTGTATAAAGATTACACCGTAGTAGGCCTCTTCAACTTCCTGGGCATAACTGAAAGGAGATGGCGAATATGAGATTTACTAGATATTTAGCTACGCAAGCAAGTCTCATACATACATATTATAGTTTTGGTGCCAAAGCACAATATCCTTTAGCATAGGCGTTGTGGCCTCTGGCTCAATTGCTGCGCCAACAGCTCTATTAAGTTTTTCACATTTAACTTTTACAATATCCTTTAAAAGTGGTACATGAGTTATCAGAATAAATATATACATATCGCCAGCAAAGTTGCCAAAAGCTCCCAAGGATATTAAAAATGCATGAACCCCATTATGAATCAAATAACCCATATCGGTGGCAGGATCAATACCGGGCAAGTAAAATGACATGATCAATAGCTTCTCCCCATACAGCAAACCATACACTATGGGATACAAAAGTATAATTAATCCAGCGATAATGTAAATACACATAACACTTTTCAAAATCTTTGTTGTCAAATCGGTCCTATAGCGCAGTATCGTCATGAAGTCTTCATCACTTTGGTAGTCCTTGTAAATACTTTTTATCTTTTCATACATAGATATTAAGACGAAACGCTGATAGATGCCCAGCACCAATTTACTATAGCCCTGTAAATTAAACCTTAAGAAATAAGTTTTACTTAAAAAGAAACAGAACACCTGCACAGCACTTCCTGTCAAGCTTAGAGTTTGCAAAACAATCTTCCAATCGCCATTGACAATGAAACCAATGTAAATGGTGTAAATTGTGCACAAAAAATAAACATTAACTGCAATTATCACAAACCACGTAAGAAAATTCATCTTGTAATCTTTTCGTACACAATCGCAACCGCAAATCGCAGCTATTGTTCTTGTGATATGAATGATTTTCTCAAAACGATCCAAACAAGTTTTAGATAAGTTTTTCATTTTTCCTGCTGTTAGCGCCAACGTTTTACTACTAGTAATGAAATTCTCATGTAGTGGAAACTAATTTATATTCCCTTAAGGGCAGACGAAACTACACTGTTAGAAAATACACACTTTTAGTTAGAAACATTTGTATTTGAAACATTTATGTTAAAAAATTAAGAAACCAAAATAGGTAGGAAACAAATCATTGCAAGCTTATGCTTGCAGCAGAGTCGCCTCGCAACTCAGATTGTCGCAACTTCGGATGCTGAACAAAACAAACCAAATACAAAGTAGAGCAAACTAAAACTAAAGAAACAGAAAATATATAAAAATGTAAAATTTTTAAATCCAGTTCGATAGAAATGTTCCTAACGGAAGTAGTTGCTGTGCCTATCTCAGCTGAGGGTACTCAGAACTGCGGGTAAATTAGTATATGGCACATCACAGCCTCTCCCCATTACGGGTTAAGTACGTCAAGAAACTCGACTGGCTCTTTCATTGGGAGTGATACTAAGTCCCATTCACTCAACGTATGTGCTTGTAGCAGCCCGCATTTCCTGTGTCCCAATGCCCTAGAGTGCGATATCAAGTGCTCCATTCACTCCTCTTTTTCAATGCAGAATCTTCTGTGTTGAAAATGCCCATCCTATACAAGAGCTTAAGGCAGGTATAATGACCTGCGAATGCACCTCTGAATGTTCTGAGACTTTTCCTATCCAATTTTAGATCACATACCTACATCAAAGTTTAGAAATTTCTTGGAATGTTCAAGACCAGCTGTCGCCTTCCAATGTTGCTCCACGATGGACTCCATCCATTTCTTCATCTCCTCAATAAGGAGACTGTTGCTGAAGCTAATTTTTTTGGCGTAGATGTCTGCGATCTCATTGCCAAAGTGCCCGTCATGTCTTGGAACCGACATGGAAGTAACATGTTTCTGGCTTGTCAGTTCATTTAGCCTGTTGTGACATTGCAGCACTAACCTGGACGTAAAGACACACCTGCTCAGGGCCTTTATCACTGATTGGCTATCAGAGAGTATTTTGATCAGCACTTCCTTGAAGTATTTCCACCACTTCCCTTATTGCGTATAGTTCCGCTTAGAAGATTGTGGCGTCTTTACTTTGTTTTTGTGTGCTATATAATGGAGAATATTGTTGACGCCTCGGGAAATAGATTGAAATAATGTAAATTAATTATGGTAATAATAACATTTAATTGCTTTACTAAGTATCTAAATTATTGCAATCATACAGTGTAGCATACAACGCCATTTTGAAGCGACACTCTCACATACATATGTATGTATGTACGTTTTTGTTTTATCTTACTTCTTATTGTTAATTTTGTGTTCTTTAATAATAAGTGCCATGTCAGATACAGCACAAAATGGACAAAATTATTTTGGATTTAATTATATATAAATATATTAGTATATTATGGTTTTGAAGTTTTTTTTTTGATATATATGTACCTATATTGTGATAATGATTAATTATGAATTATTTTAATGAATTATTAATTATGAATTGTTTAATGAATTTAATAATCTAATACTTACCATTATACTAACTTTCTTAATACTTACCAATTATTTATTTGAATTGCCTTATGTGTATACTCACCACTATGTAAAGTTGTTCGCAGTAGCAAGCCGAATCAATTGGAAACTTTCCAAGTGTCAATTTGGATCATTTCCGGTATATTCAATTACAATACTTACCATCGTGATAGACTGAAGGGTGAAGCTCTAGTTTTTCCCCACTTGGCACTACCCTTTATACCAGGTGAATAATAAGTAAATCCTCGTATATTTATTGAAAGAGATAATAAATCCTCTTTTATTTTATTTGGGGGAAAAATCATTATCATTATTATGATCGTCAATCTTGAGGTCTGTTTTATAAATTTTTTTTTTTAAAATTGTTTATTTAATTCAATATTTCATCTTCCTTCGGAAGACTTCTTCAGGAAAATTTTTATTTTTTTTATTTTTGTTTATAAATTATTTGAAAGGAAATGAAAATAATATTAACATACATACATAAATACACTTGTGGGATAAGTATAATCAAAGTATTATTATGAAAGTCCAATAAATATACTGATGGTTACAATTCGACAACATTTACAAAAACAACATGCAATATTCTTGAACTGCGATTGTTTGCTTTTGTGAATGTTGTACCACCTGCAGTAAATACTTGAAGTGCTGCCAATGCAAATTTAAAAAATACACCTCTGATGTGATGAGAATACTGAATTTTCTAAAATGGTTTAGAAAATCACGATTTACCGACAGCTTGTCAATTTTTGCATTTGGATTTCTCTCATACTGAATACAGTTTGTTTTTACACGGTAAGATTTCCTTTATTCTACACATATTTCTGGCAGATCTAAATACTTGTATTACCATGTAAAGGTGCCTTTATAAGCACAAAGTAAAACAATCTTGCTGTTGTATATTATACAAATTCTCAAAAGAAAATGAAACATTTCGTTTTATAAACGTTGCTTTTAGCACATGTTTTATTATTAAACGATCAAGCCAAGCTTGTCAAAATTACTATTTATGATGTCACGTGAATTCGTTACTGTTTCGGTAATTGATGAATTACTAAATTATTAATTAAATTTTTCCAAAACTTCATCTTTTATTTGTTACAATTCTGGCACATTTTCGTATATTTCAATAAATTCTTTTAAATATATTCTCTGTAGCCAACTGATTTTCGCTGTTCGTTTACAAAATCATAAATGAAATTTTCACAGTATTTGATAGAGTGCTATTAATCGAGTTTGATGGATTGCAGTACGATTCTGTATCTTTTAATTATCCAATAATCGTAACTTATTCCGACATATTTCATCCCTAGCTGTAACGATTGTATGCTTCTGCAATATAATTTTAACGACTGCAGCTGTCGTTTTGTGTAACTGATAATAGGCAATAAAAGTAACAGCTGATTTCGGTCGACAAGCGAATACAATTAAATAATATTGCTGAATAATAAACATGATAAAATATCGTTATAATTATCTTAATAAAAGTAACAGAATCGTACTAGAGGCCAAGTTTGACAAGCACGAGCTCTAGCTATTGAATGAATTTGATGGCACGCCATCGAGCGGTCCTATTAGACCCCATTTGAGTCTATAATAGCCACGTGAAAGACTGTTTCATTATCGTGTTTTTCATATAAAAATATACCTTTTATAATCTAAAATGACTTTTTAAAAATGAAAAGAAAAATTTAAAATTCGGTGCGTTTTTCCTAAAATCACGCGCTTTGTTTTCCTGATTTTGGTGAGTTGACAACGCTGTCCAGCACTCCAATTATGTGACTTCAAAATGAAAGCAAAATTTTTTTTTTGTAAAATGTCGCATGACTGAGATTCTCACTGCAAATAGTTAACATTCTGTTGGCTAGAAAAATAAATTACTTAAACCACATTTAAATAATAACATACAGATATAGAATTGACTTTCATCAGAACTTAGCATTTGGCGCTTTTTCACGGTAGACTAACTGCAAAGAATAAACTTGTCAGCTGTTCAACTGCACTTCCATTTGGCATACCAGACACCCTCGAGTGGTAACTTCTTACAAATATTTGATCGGGTATATTGGCAAACATTCAGTGTTTAGCATCGAACATGAATAGACATGTTTGCTGAGCACTAAAATGAAATCGGAATAAGGGGGAAAAATGGAATAACAATTAAATAAACTTTGTAGCAATTTTTGTTAATTTCCTGTTTTTCTACACAAGTAAAAATTGTATAACTATATATTACCACCATGTGCAATTCTGAGTATGAGCCAAGCACCAGCAACTAAAGTCTATGGACTTCTGAAGAAGAATTTTTGAAGATCTTTGGAGACACTTTTTTCTACTAGAAACATATACCATTCTAACACCAGAGCTGCTGTTTTTGGTAATTTTAATAAAAATTGGCAATAGTTTTCATCAATGTGGAGATGCGAACATATTTTTCATTTTGCTTAATTTTTCTTCCGTAAATACAGTGAAACCGCTCATAATCGGACATAACATCTGCATTGGTGAGTGCCCGGTTATGAGAGATTTCACTGTATTTATGGAGGAAAAATTAAGCAAAAAGTTGGTTACTATTTCAAATATTTTACGATGTAATGCTAAATTTTATTGCAGATAAGCTATAATTTAGAGTTGAGCTGTTGAATGCTCGCATTCGATGGATTGCGACAAAGTCCTCTTTAGCAAAATGCTTTAGGAAAATGTTTTAGTACTAAAATGTAAGAATTTATGAAATGAAGTATTTCTACATTTACTTACAACAAACATATCCACAACAGCTTCTAAATTTTATGTTTTAATATGCTCATTCTTCACTTCAATGTAGACCAGTGGTGGACAAATTTGTTGTGCACTTTTGTGTTAGTGAGATAACTTGAGACTCATTTAAAGTACTGTGACAAGCAAAACTAACACAAAGATTTTCGTATGAAGAATTAAGTCGTCTCTGTTAATGTTTTTATGCCAGTTCTGTAAGAACAATATATGTTTTGAAGCCGTAAAACCAACTTTATTAGTATATTTTATGTCATCAAACATTTAAAATGTTTAGAGAAAATGTTATAAAGAGGCATTATGATTACTTCCATTCTAATATGAGTCTAACATAATGACATAATTATGTGGAAAACTTTTTTCAGACTTAATATTCATTTGTACTAAACAATCAAACGCATTATTTAGGATAAAATAATTTTGCATTGTCATTTATGTTATCTACTGTAATTGGACAAAAAGTTCTGAGCTTCTAACTGACATCTACATGCGTCATCGTCTGTTGAACGACTAAACTAAAGGGCGTAAGAAAAAGAAGGCGTTGCTTATAAACAATTGTTTAACTAAATGTCCATCGACGATGTAGACCCTGTCAACGGCATTAAAAAGTTCGTCAAAGCCATTTAACTGTCTCACCATTGACCCCCCCGGGAACAGGGTTTGCCTTGGCGTATTCTTAACTTGGGCGCTCTGTTTTTTCAGTGAAAAAAGGGGAAGGGGTCCCTCGTTTGGTGCGCCAAACAAAACTCTAGGAAGCCGCATGAGTTATGCTGTGTTGGCTTCCGAAACCCTTACCAAGGGTATAAATTGGCAGAACGGGGATCAGCATGGCCCTCGGATGGTTCTGCTTGCAGTTTAACCCGGGCTGATCATGGTTGAGGTGCCTACCTTGGCTGAAACGTTCTGGCTGTGGTTGAAACCTAAAACGCAGGAAGGGAGTGTTAATATCCTTGATAATTGTTTGCTGTGTGGCTTTTAACGGTGTCCATCGTCGAACAACATTGGAACGAGACAGCTGGTCTTGAACACTCCAAGAAATTTCTAAACTTTGATAAAAAGAGGGCCGAACGTGCTCTAAAACTGGACAGGAAAAGTCTCAGAATATTGATAGGTGTACTTACAGGTCATTATAACTGCTACAAGCACCTGCACAGGATGGGAATTTCCAACACAGATATTTGCAGATTCTGCGGTGATGAAGAGGAGTCAATGGAGCACTTAATCACCTACTGTGGAGCACTGGGACACAGAAGATATAGGCTACTACAAGCTTATATGTTAAGTGAATGTGACTTAATATCACTCCCTATGAAGGAGCTTGTCCGTTTTCTTGACATACTCAAACCATAATGGGGCAAGGGGATGCACAATAGATCAATATTGGTCGCAGTGGAAATGGCCGATGAGGCCATATCCCATCCACTAATAATAATAATAATAATAATAATAATAATAATAATAATAATAATAATAATAATAATAATAATAATAATAATAATAATAATAATAATAATAATAATAATAATAATAATAATAATAATAATAATAATAATAATAATAATAATAATAATAATAATAATAATAATAATAATAAGGAACCAGTGGTGATGGTTGACGGGTGAGCTGGTTTAAGGGCTGATGCTCTTAGTGGACTTCGGCCTACCAACTCATTAAGCCTTGTCCTCCATTGATTGCTGGGAAATTGCATACAGGAGGGATTAGAAGGCCCGAACTTCTCAACAAGATTTTGCTCATATGACCGCAATCATATGGCAAGAATTGCTACCCGTGTGAGCCTGGTAAGCCACACGGGGGCGCTGGTGAACCGTGAATAATTCACTCCGTGGTCCATCATCATATAAGGCCGCAAGGCAGGTGCTGATATAAATTTTTTTCACAACTGTCTCACCATTGATAGCAACGTTCTCAGCTGTATCGTTATTAAAGAATTACAAACCTGCCCATAAAGCTCACAAAACAGTCAGTTTTCCTATATGTAACAGTTTCTCAACATACACTTGAGGATTATCAGCACTCCCAATACGTTACTTTGGCTTAATACCCAATTAAACAAAATTCGCTTAAGAAAATCGAGATCAACGGCAATCTTGTTTTATACAATTTAGAAGTGTTGTTTAGGCGTCGGTCTATCATGGCAGTCAGTTTATAAAGTGTTGCCAACTTGAAGTTTTATACCTGTATAAAAAACATACATTACTTACCAGCCTAAGCGCGCTAAAGCTCTCCAAGTCTTTATAAAAGGTAATGAGCCTTGCGTAAGTCCCGATGATATTAAGACCAGACATGTGTATAAAGACTTCATAGTTAAGAGTATTTCTCACATACGAAATAGCGAATAGATTCGCCCGCCCATTGTAAAATTGTAAGCGTCTATCAATCTTAAACGGCAAAACTTAAGCTGTAATATTGTAGCCTACTGGGAATTTCCTACAATTTGTGTTGAGTGTAGTGAACACAGTACGTCGGAGTGTAAAAAGTCGAAAACTGACTCGAATGTTAAAAAAAATGCAGTATTTCCCGCAGTAACCATATTGCTAAATATAGAGGTTGCCCCGTGTGTTCACACTCCAAGCGTTAAAATACAAATAAGTCACAGTTTCTCTGAAGTAGCCCCAGCAGTCTGTTCCTAGTAACTAGCTTCCTCAGGCAATGGGAAAAGTTTACAAAATCAAAAACTTTTTCAAGAGACGTGGTATGCTTTGCAGAGGAGTGAAAAATTAGTATTTTTTGACCGGTTGGTAAGCATTACAGGCACAAATCCCATTCAGAGTTCCAGAACAACTACTTAAAGCTAACGCAAAAGTGTGATGACTTGGGCTTGTCTGGTTGTCTTTGGAGTTGGTAACATTGTTTTCATTGAAGGCAAAATGGACAAGTGTATGTACTTAAATATTGAAAGATAATATGTTACACTGACACTTTGTGCGTATTACATTAATGTTTTCGATAATATCAGGACGAACTATGATCCGCCCAACAGATAGAGAATTTTGCAATCATTACTGATATTGAATTGTCCGCATCTCATTATTCAGCTATCAGTAAAAAGAAAATGGCTCCGATCGACAAGGTGAACAAGATCTATATCAATGGAAAATCGACTTAAAGACACAACTAAGCAAATGGGATGCCAATCAAAATACTAAACTGTCCTACATTTAAGTCTTTTGAATATCATCTTTAGTTTTTTTGGTATAAACCTTAAAAGTAAAATTTGAAAGCTGCACGAAATAAGCTGTGAGCACTGTATATATCAAGTAATACTCAAGTCATTACTTGACTACTTCTATGTAATACAGACGGTAAATAGTGTGATAATGAAAAGTATGTTGTTTGCAAACTGCAATACAAAAGGTAGTTAAAGTTTTAAGGACCAGTGTTGATTTTGAATAAAATACAAATTATTTAGAAATTATTGTCATTACTTTTTATTATGATTCCATTATATATGGAATACAATATCAGCCAAATGGCCGCCACGGCTTTGGCGGCTTACCGCCATCCGATTGTCCAAGTCTTCGATGATGCTGAGGCTTAATTGAGTTTCTATGCCATTAATGTGCCGAATTATCTCGTCCTGTAGGTCTTGAACAGTTGTTGGGTTCTCTTTTAAATAACCCCGAAGAAAGCAGTCAAACCGTGTCAAATCACATGATTTGAATTTGCTGTGCGTTAGCTGTGTGACAAGTGGCACCGTCCTGTTGAAACCACATACCGTTTACAGCCATATCTTCCGATTCGGGGCATAAAAAGTTCGTTATCAACTCAAAATAGCCGATGATGCCACCAGTTCATAAAACCCACCAAACAGCCATTCACTGTGGGGGCATTGGTTTCTCGACAAGCAGTCTTGGATTATCATTCGGCTCAATGCCGCAATTCTGCTTATTGAAGAATCCAATGAGGTGAACACGTGCCTCATCACTGAGTATGATTTTCTTCGAAAATTGATCATCCACTGTTGCTATTTCTTAGCACCATTCTGACCATTGGCAATGCTTGTAATGGTCAAGAGGCTTTAGCTCTTGAGTCAATTGCACCTTGTAAGCGTGTAAATGCAAGTCTTTATGCATAATGTTCAACAACGACGAGCGTGAGATGTGCAGTTATTGGGCACGACGACGAGTTGAGGTGGATGGCTATTCAGCCACACTATCGCGAATAGCAGCAATATTTTCTGCAGAGCTAGCCGTACGAGCCTGCAGTGGTGTTTTCACATCTCCTACAAACCCAGTTGGCTCAAAATTTGCAAGATTTTTCCGATTGCACGCACATTTGGACGATTAAATTGATTGAAAAAATCACGAAGTGCATGACAAGCATTTTGATTTGAACGCCCATTTTCATAATAAGCCTGAATAACTTTAACGCTTTGCTCGATTGTATATGGTCCCAATTGAGTTAGTCTGAAATAACGAAATGTCCAATGAAATGCAGAAAGGAACTTGATGTTTGGGTGTAGTTCAAATGCAACATGGGGTCTTAAAATTTAATCACCCGATATTACCAAATATTTGCTGGTATATTACATGGTCGAATAGAATTAATTGTGAAGAACCTTCCTAAAAGCTTTATTTGGTTTCGTTTGCGATTTATTTTCTTCAGACAGCCTTACTGGGTTTTTCACATAAGTTAGGGAATACTCGTATAAAACAAGCGCCAGGATGGGTGGGGACGTCAGCATAAAATTGTTGAACAACATCAATTGTTTTAAAATGTATTGCTTCCTGAAAAATTTACTGCTGATGTGAAATTGGGGTTAGAATTGATCAACGGCAATTCCATAATTCTCAAATTGTTGTTTTCCAGCAGGAGTTGAATATTTTTTCAAGTGTATTTTAATAAATCTTTAAGTCCACTAGAAAACATATTGTTGGCTGAATGGTAAATACCATTTCAAAACCAATAAGTGAAATTTTGAGTGGAAATAGTAATTTTTATAACAAAATAATATATTTCAGTAATAATTATTGTTTTAGTACTTTGAGCTAACGATATACATATGTATGAATATACTTGCAACTTGCAATTAACATCTCTATCAAGTGAATGACAAGAAAATCGTTTTGCACTTTTGCCGTCAATCAGTAATGACAGAGCTACCAACTACCGAACAGTTCTTCATTAATTAAAAATTTATTATATATTATTACACCTTTTCGTACTCATTACGGTTTGTACATACATAAATAAATTCATAACAGGAAATTATTCCTTAATGAGCCTTGCGACAACTAATAAGTGTGTTAGTTGACGACTTTTGAAAGTTTATATGTATGTATATATGAATATATAGGCTGTCCCAAAATTATGGAAAGAGTTTGATTTGATTTCGGATAGATTTGATTTTGCTGTAAAATATTAGGAGCCTTACAAATCAGTTTATGGGGAACAAAGATATTTCTTAATTATTTTCTATTTTTAGATATTGATGGCTTTGTTAATCTCCAAAATTGCCGCTTTAGTGTTTTGAAAGCCCACATGTGCTTACCCGATAAGATATGTATCCACAACGTGTCATTGTATGGTGTGGTTTATGGGATGGAACGAAAGTTCGATCATAGTTTTTAGAATACAAAGCTGGTGTTTGGCCATAACAAACAGATGGGTAAATAGAATAATTTATCTTATTTACTTAATGATTAGTACTATGTAAATAAATCACTTGCAAACTAATTGTGTTTTTTAATAAATTCTATATATACTCCTTCCACCCTGGTCTTAACTTTGTTTATATTCTGAATTGATTAATTTAAATTTATAATTTATTTCAAACTTTCCAAAAAGTATTAGAAGTAAATGTAGCTTACAAATATAAAAACACGCTTCGACGTCAAAGTAAAATAATTATCCATATAACCAGGTAATTAATTACCTGTATAACGCCTTTGGAGTTTTCTTGGAATTCTCAAAATCGGCTTCAGGAATCACCAAAATCTCTCACATCTCTAGAAACAATGTGATAACTTCAATTCTCACACTAAATCTAATGGCTGTTAATAGTTCAGATACACGTTCCACGGCCAAAACGTGTGTTACTCTGTTCTATCGTTACTACAAAGGATTTGCTCTAACGAGATTAGGGATTTTGTTCCCGGAACGCACACATTTTTACGAAGCACACGTGTATCGTCCAGAGCTCATCCATTTGTGGTCGTATTACGCATTACAGAGAGAATTCGTTTTTCAGCCGTACACTTCGCCTGTGGAATATGTTGCCTGCAAGCGTGTTTCCTGTCTTTTATAATGTTGGAAAGTTCAAGTCAAATGTTCACAAACACTACTCCCTCTTTCCCCCTCCTCATAACATATTTTCCTAGTTCCAGTACAATGCACTGCATATGTAGGTGTCATCCCCTGAGTACTGGTCCAAGACAAAAAAAAAAAAAAAAACGCACTCCGAATATGAAAAACTGGTTCCGATTCGATTGGCGAAGGGGTTCCGAACTTTTCGGGAATTTACTTCAGGAAACTTGAGAATCAAAATCCTTGGCAGCAATACTGCAACTTTAATTTTCGCACTAAAGCGAATGATCATTTATAGTTTAGATACATGATCCACGGCAAAAACGCGCAGCAAATATGAAAAACCAGTTTCAAACTGGTCAGCAAAGTGGTTTCTAATTTTTTTGGGAATTCCCAAAATCGACTTCATGAATTCCCAAATTTTCCCCTTCGAAAGCAAATTTTCCCCTGTAAGCAATAAGAAATTATGGTTGGATGCGTGAGTTCGTTAAGGGCTGCTACTCTTAATAGGCTTCGGCCTACCAACTCATTAACCCTGGTCTTCCATTGATTTTTGATAAATCGCATACAGGAGGGATTAGAAAGTCCGAGTTATTCAGCAAGGCTACAAATTTATGGCACAAAGTTGAGACCTGTGAGAGCCCTGCAAGCCACACGGAGAGTATATTGCACCCACCCATCTGATTGGAGGGGTGTTCCTCGTTTGTTGTAGTAAATAAAACTCTAGCAAGGCGCATGGCTCTCTCCGTGTGCAGGAGAGAGCGATAACGCTCATCGGTGACAGTAGGGTATCCAATTCTATTGACTCACTGGAGCATCGACGCAGTGTGGGGTGCGTTATTCTATTCTATCGTTACTACAATGGATTTTGTGCTGACGAAATTAGGGATCTTGTTCCCGAAACTCGCACATTTTTACGTAGCACACGCTCATCGGCTAGAGCTCATCTATTTGTGGTCGATTGCCCGGGGAATCGTACTACGCATTACAGAGAGAATTCGTTTTTCAGCCGTACGCTTCGTCTGTGGAATAAGTTGCCTGCAGACGTGTTTCCTGTCTGTTATAACGTTCAAGTAAAATGTTCCCAAACACTACTCCCTCTTTCCTCCTCCTCACAACCTATTTTCCTATTTCTGGTACAATGCACTGCATATGTAGGGGTCATACCGTGAGTACTGGTCCAAGATAAAAAAAGAAAAAAATGACTTATGTTGTGTTGGACTTCCGCAATCCTCACCAAGGCTTAATTGCCAGAATGGCTACCCGCAAAGTGCCAGGGCGGAGTTACTTGCAGATTATTTGGCTCAGATTGTGGTTCAAACCTAAATCGCAGTTGCCCTAATAACTGAGATGCATGCCTGTTTTCGGGGGGCTAATAACCCCCGAGGAGCTGTTGTCTTGCAACAGATACATATGATGTAAGGAAGCAGTACTCACCGTTGGACTGATAAAGTGGTTAAGAGCTATTGCTCTTTATGGACTTCAAACCACCTTCTTCCACTGACTGTCTTGCGAATTGCATCCATTTGCGGTCGATTGCCCAGAGAATCGTATTACGCATTGCAGAGAGAATTTGTTTTTCGGGCGCACGCTTCGCCTGTGGAATATATTGCCTGCAGACGTGTTTCCTGTCTGTTATAACGTTGGAAGGTTCAAATCAAATGTTCACAAACACTACTCCCTCTTTCCCCCTCCACCCAACCTATTTTCCTAGTTCTGGTACAATGCGCTGCATATGTAGGGGTTATCCCCTGAGTACTGGTCCAAGTTAAAAAAAAAATAAAACAAAATAATTATAAAGGGTTGTCTAACCATAATGTAAGATGTTAATTATGAGTCACATCTTAAGGTTAAGTTTTTGTCCAACTTAATTTAATATTTCTTTTTTGGTTTGTATATTTGTACAACAGGTTTTAGTTGAACTTTTTTCCTTTCTTAAGTTTTTTTCTTTTGTACAAATGTACAAACCAAAAATTTTATTTAAAGAATTATAAAGTTCAACAAAAATTCAATAAATTAATTTAATATTTCTTTGTTTCATGTTTGACAAACTCAAGGTTGTTGCAGGCTTTTACGAAAATTTACATTCAAATCAAAGTGTATCTTCAGCGAATTCGTTAACAAGCATAGACTCCATATGTGACTGTTGAAAAGTCGATCCATCCACAAGGAGTGTTTGGTGCGGTTTATGGGCTGCTTCGAAAATGAGGTCGGCCATGCAGTTATCGTGAATGCTGTTCACTTTCGCAAGACGGTAACGAACTTCCTGTAGCCAGAAATGGAGGGTATGGACTTGGAAAGCCGTTTTTCACTAGGATTATTCCATTTGGCACGCAGGCAGATTTCCACGAGAAATCTAATAGCTGTGTTATCTCAAGTCGTGGCAATGTTAATAGGCCACGGCCGCCACGATCAAGTGATGTGACACCGTTGACATTGCTCTATGGGTATATTTGGTAGAAAACAGGTATGTCAATCAGCCAAAAATAATTCAAGAGCTAAAGGATAAGATTATTCGGCTCTGAGCCGCAATCATGTTGGGGAGTCATTGAAAATATGGACCATTGGACGGAGGTAAGTCAACGATGCCGTGACAAACACTTAGCCTATATTTTGTTTCACATATAATTGTCATAGATGATTCTATCATAATAAAAAAATGTTAAGATAATTCTCTGAAAACGGTTTGTTTTATTTAAGCTTTAAACACATAGAACACAGCAGACTTCACAACTTTACGACAGCAAATGCTGCAACCGGCAATTGAAGTTGTGTGGTCGACTACTGAAATATTTTGAACACAGCAGCAATATAAAATGATTTATATAAAAGTTTACTTCAGTGTGGCCATCTTAGAATTTTTGGCTTACGGAATTCCGTTGCTTTACTGAACGAACGCTGTTTATATCAAATTTTCATGAAAAAAGTACTTTTCTAAAAAAAATTTTAACAATTTAATTTTTGTTTCCTATGCTTAATTCAGGTTAGACGGGATTTCAAAGTTGAAAATATAGTCGGCATGTCTTCTGATCTAGAGTGAGAACAGTATTAAATAATTAAACTTTTAGGATAATAATCGAATTTTTTAAACTGAAGACCAACAATAATTTGACTCCAGAAACAAAAATTTATACCCATATCCTTTAAATTCTTTCGTCAAGGATATACAATTCAAACTACTCGTATGTAGAGTAAATCAACTCGTATATATCCAACCGCATACTAATTATTCTATAAGATTTCTTCTTCTGAGCATACGTATGTATGGACATATTTAACAATAGAACAAATAAGTTTATTAATTTATTCAAAACAGCATTTAAAGTTTGTTGTTTTTATACCCTTCACAAAAATGTAAAGGTTATATAAGTTTGTGATTCCATTTGTAATTTCTACAATTTTCATTTGTGACCCTATAAAGTGTATATATTCTGAATTAAAATTAATGGAAAAGTCGATCAAGCGATGTCCGTCTGTCCGCCGTTGAAATACCGTTTCTGAGAAAACCATTAGACTTAGAAACTTTTTTCTTTCACCATTCCTTTCATGGTGACCTAAAGACAAAAAAAAAATTCAGATGTCGGTCCATATATACTCGAGATATAGCCCAAATCGGGTTTTTCATGAAAATGTCGCGTAAGTGAACTGAAACTACATTTTTTGCTCAAAAGCAGTTGTGGTAATGAAACAAGGTTATATAAATATGAAAAATGAAAAATTCCGATATCGGTCCATATACACCCGAGATATAGCCTAAACCGGTTTTTTCATGAAATTGTCGCGTGAGCGAACTGAAACAACTTTTTTGGGCTCAAAAGCAGTTCTGGTAATGAAATAAGGTTATATAAACATGAAAAATGAAAATTTCCAATATCGGTCCATATATACCCGAGATTTTTCCATTAACATTTGTTTTTATTTTTTTTATGAAGAGCAATTCTCGTTATAAAAGAAGGTTACTAAAATACAGAAAATAGCAAATTCCGATATCGGTTCATATGTAACCGAGCATATTTAGGTCACATTTTTAAATATACTATACATATACGAGACTATCGTAAAAGGTATTTTAGATTCAGCCCAGCCGAATATACTACACTCCTACTTGTTTATGTTATATTAGAAAATAAAATATTTCCAAGAGTTAAATTGTTTTTATATATTTTTTTACACCCTGGTCATACTATTTTTATTGTGTAGTTAAGAAAAATAGTAGTTAGTTTAATTCGACTGCAGCAAAAAATCAGTATGGACAACAACCTGCAGTCGTGTCGTCTGGCTGTTGTCAAAATAAATGTTCGCATTTAAATGCATGTATTTTATATTTGACATATTGAAGTCGGTTGTTTGCTGGCTTCAATGTGTTTAATGCTTTACAGTTAATACCGTACATTGTGGTTGAACCTCAATTTAGTTAGTTTTTGCTACGAACTGTTATGCCTATCAAGACTGTACTATATTGCAAAATGTGTGAAGTCAAGTAGACTTTTTTTAGGAAGAAATGGTGCACAATTTGGGTTTGCTGGCTTCAATGTGTTTAATGCTTTACAGTTAATACCGTACATTGTGGTTGGACCTCAATTTAGTTAGTTTTTGCTACGAACTGTTATGCCTATCAAGACTGTACTATATTGCAAAATGTGTGAAGTCAAGTAGACTTTTTTTAGGAAGAAATGGTGCACAATAGGAAACAAAGTTCTTATTGACATTATATTATTGGATTCACCTGTGTGCCTCTGGCAACTGTATTCGTACTCCGGAGCCTTATCTTCTAATTCACCGCCAAATAAAAGCATGCGTTGAAGGCATGTATTACCATCCAGGTATACTAATTTAGTTGATAATTCGAGTTCAAGATATCGCCTCCACGAATGGCTGCCATAGTTGAAGTAATCTTCATTATTTTCCTAAATCAGTGAAAACAAATTTCGGACATGATTTAAAAATTATCCAGGCTATTGAAGCGACTTGCTTTTAATAATAACGATTTTGTTTCATTTCTCACTTTTATATCTTACATAAAAAAAAAAACAAATTAATTCTCACGCTGTCAGAAACAATATTTTTTCAATTAAAATTAATTTCTTGCTTCAAAGTAACAATGATCTAGTATGAAAAGAAGCAACGTTTCGAATCAACTTTAAACGCCGCTCATTAAAATTTCATGGTAAATATGATTTGCAAGCCTATTAAGCAATCATATATTTAATTTGAAGCTTTGAATAATAAATTGAAACGATAGAAATTAGATTTTTTAGAAAAATGTTATAAATGCTCATGTCTAAAACACACAAGTGTTGTCTGTATTAAGGCGGCTCAAATAAATGTTTAAAAATATATATAATGAAAGGAATTTAACTGCTACTTCCACTATTTCGAATAAAAATTTTCATTTGCATAAAAACATTTGAAACAAAAACAAAATTTGCAAATTTGTTTTTGTTTTAAATGTATTTATGCGAATGAAAATATTTATTCGGCAACCACCTGTTCTATTTGCCGCTTGAGTTTATTTGTCGTAGGCAAATGAACGCGGCTAATTGAAGAAAAATTTGTGCTTCGAAGATTAAACAAAAAAACATTTTGATTTTTTTAAAGCCAAAATAAATAAACAAATTCAATTGGTGAAATTTCAAAACCGAAAATTAATTTCTGTCTTCTATTTTTTCCCCTTTCTTTTTGGTTTGACAAATTGAAGCGGCAAAACAAAAAGTTAAACTGAATTCAACTTTGCCGCTCGGCCGCTTTTAACGGCATTGCCAAATTAAATTAAATTCAACATGTTGAAATTTATGTAGGAATATTTTTATAAAAAATATAATTTTTTGTAAATGGGTCACATTGTTGCCGCTCGCTGCCGCATGCCGCTTCCATTGGCCTTTCACTATAATATTGAAAGGCCAAAGTAGGCGGCAGGCGGCAGCGGGCGGCAACAATGTGACTCATTTACAAAAAATTAGTTTTTATAAAAATATTCATATAAAACTTTCAACATGTTGAATTTAATTTAATTTAGCAATGCCGTTAAAGGCGGCCGAGCAGCAACGTTGAATTCAATTTATCTTTTTGCTTTTTGCCGCTTCAATTTGTCAAAGCAGAAACTAAAGGAACAAAACGTAGAAAAAATAGAAGAAATAAATAAATTTTCTTTATTTTCGGGTGTAAAATTTTTAACAATTAAATTTATTTATTTATTTTTGCGTTAAAAAAGTCATAATGTTCTTTTGTTTAAATTCCGGCACATAAATTTTTACTTCAATTAGCCGCGTTCATTTGCCTATATCAAATAAATTCAAGTGGCAAATAGAATAGTTGGTTGCCGCCCGTTGCCGCATGCCGCTTACATTGACCTTTCACTATAATGGTTTTCTCAAAAACTATATTTCAACGGCGGACAGATGGACATCGCTTAGTCGAATTTTCTATCAATACTGATTCTGAATATGTATACTATATAGGGTCGGAAATGAAAATTGTAGATATTACAAACGGAATCACAAACTTATTATACCCTTTATATTTTTGTGAAGGGTATAATAAAAACTATATATGAATACAAAACTATCAAAAATCATTTGAGGAGACTTTTAAGGATTTCTTTTTTTTTAAAGTTCATACAAAAAATATTTTTGCGATTTTTGGCAATTTTGATTGTCCGTTTGGCGCTGGAGGTGAAAAAAAATCTGCAACAAAGAACCGAAGTATACTTCTTGTCAAGGCTCAAAAAATAAAAAATAAAGTGCGAACAAAATGTCACGTGGATTGACAAACTACGTGTGCGTGTGTATATGTATGTGTCCACGAGTGCATCAGACAACTTGTACGATGAATTTTTGCAAAGTATTTTGTCTGCAACAAAATATAACAAGAAACCCTAAATATTTTTTTGTCTGAACCAGTTTGGCTGCGGTAGTAATAATAAAGCAAAACAGTAGCATACAATATAAAGGAGGATAGACACGGTCAAAATGCTTAACGAGCTTTTTGACCGTGAAAATTTGAAAATTTTTTAGGCTTTGTGACACCGATGATGCTTGATGGAATATCAAAAAATTTTGATTTTCTGGCATGCTTGCTGTCACAAGCTTGGTTGTGTCTAGTGCAAGCTATCAAGCACGAACAAATTTTTCGTTGTGATTCTCAAGAAAAAACAAAAACAGAAGAAGAAAACTGAATGAAAAAGTGTTGAAAACGAAATTTTGAATTTCAAGTGGAAATAAAATTTAATTATTGCTTTAAATTGCGGAGAATATTTTATGAAAAGAAAAAATTAACGATAATAAAGATACTTTGGAAGTTTACTCGTCTTTACCTATACTTTAGGATGTGATATATCGGGTGGTTAAATTTCAAGGGCCGATGTTGAATGTGAACCACACCTAAACGCCAAGTTTTTTCCGTATTTTATTTGACATTTCTCTGTTTCAGACTTACTCAATTTGAACCATGGAGAGATACACAATCCAATACCGTGTTAAACTTATCCAGACTTATTATGAAAATGATGATCAATTTTCGAAGAAAATCATCTTCAGTGATGAGGCACATTTTCACCTCAGTGGATTCGTCAATAAGCAGAATTGCCGCATTTGGGCGAATGAGAATCCAAGAGTGACTGTCGAAAAACCAATGCACCCACAAAGAGTGACTGTTTGGTGCGGTTTATGTGCTGGCGGCATCATCGGGCCGTATTTTTTCCAAAATGAGGACGGTGCCACTTGCCACACAGCTAACGAAACAATTGCTCCTTTGCGCAACAAATTCAATGGTCGTGTTATCTCACGTAATGGCGATGTCAATTGGCCGCCAAGATCATGTGATTTGACACCGTTGGACTTTTTTCTTTGGGGTTATTTGAAAGAAAAGGTGTACGTCGATAAGCCAGCAACAATTCAACAGCTAAAGGATGAGATAATTCGGCACATTAACGGCATAGAACCTCCATTATGCCTCAGGGTCATCGAAAATTTGGACCATCGGATGGAGGTGTGCCGCCGTGGTCGCGGTGCCCATTTGGCCGATATTTTGTTCCATGCATAATTGAGTAATACCAATATATCATAATAAAATAAAATTACAATAATTTCCTAAATAGTTTGTGTTTTATTCAAAATCAACATCGGCCCTTGAAATTTAACCACCCTTTATATACAATAAGCGATCGCTGCTTAAAAGGTGTACAATATCAAATTCTTTTAAAAACGTTTTTAAAGCAACATCTAGAAGGAAAGCTATAGGATCGAAATACAAAAATACATATGCTTCGAACAAAACGAATTAAGAAGAAAAAACAATTTTGCTATAAGAAATTGTTTATTTACTGACATTTTGTTCTACCAAACGAACACCGCAAAATCAAAATGAATGCCTGATGGATATCAAGCACAAAATTTTTAAAGCGTCAAGCACATATACACGAATTTGACAGCAAGCATTTTGACCGTGTTTATCCCCCTTAATATTCTTATTTGAATAAAAAGTACATGTTTCTGTTACTACGTATTACTTCGTTCTTCGAACGATTACTGCAGCTCCATGGTACCTAAGAAACTCACAATTACCAGCGAAATCCACAAGGATCTTTGTGTTTAGCTGGTAAAAGATACATTTTCAAAGTATGCGATAAGGTATAGCAGTACGCTGGAACTTCACGCAAAACCTCTTGCACGTAACATACTTAATTTTGACGGACACTCTCAGTTGAGAAGAAAGGACACCCTTGTCGCGATCAGAACGTTAAATAGGTGATTTTACCGAAATTGTTCGCACAAAATAAAAATTTTTTGTCTAGCATTGGCTGGAATTATATAATTTTTTTTATGTTTAGTATGTGGCGGTTAGTTTAGAATAAAACACGATTTGGTGCTTAAAGTAGAACTAGTTTTTATTACTAATGCAATTATATATCGAAAAACGTATTTCAACCACAAGGTTTGGAATCAGAAAAGAATGGTTATTTTCTCTTTATCCCTAAACTCAGTTATTGCGAGTTGCCACAGTTTAATATTGTTTTTTATCTGTAGGTGTTGAAGTGGGGGAATGTACGCCACATTACTCCCCCTTTCGGTTGAGACGAAATCGTTTCTTACGTCCATGATGGGACGTGATGAGTTTAGGCTCGCCGGCAGGGTCCAGGAGAATACCGGTTTGCTTTTTCGAAGACACTGCTGTATCTTTGGCTGTCAATTTCCCGGCCGTTGTCTCTTGTGGTGTGGCTTAATTTGCTTTAGCATTCTCGACTGCCGCAGAGCCTTGCTGGTTCAGAATGAATCGGTCAATTGTAATATTCGTTTTTTTTTCCTTTGACATCAATAGTGAAATATTTATTGTGCCTTTTAACACACTGAAGGGTCCTTCGTAAGGACCCTTGTAGCGTTTTACAAATCATGGAATTAAGTATGAACACTTGTGGGGACGTAAACAAATATTTTTCGATAAAATGTTTGTCCCTGGCATGTGATGATATTTCCGTCGGACGTAAGTCGCTTATAAACTTTTTTAACTTGTTTATGAACTAGCTGTGGCTCATTTCGTTTTCGTTGCTCTTTACTAAAAGTTCGCCAGGGAGACGTAAACTAATTGAGATGGTGTTGCATTGATGGCTTCATTGAATGTTACATAAAAGCGTTGTGGCGAGGACTCTAGTTAATTACTTAAAAAAATTGCACTCGAATTGGCGTCCTTAGTATGTGGTTATTCTCAGCGGTACGCCGAATCTTGTAATCCACGTCGAGTAAAAAGCAAAAGCGACGTTTTCAGCCGTAATGTCCTTTAAGGGGCACACTTCAGTCCATCGCGTAACACGATCAATCATTGTCAGGCAATACCGAAATCCTCTAGACGGTGGCATAGACCCGATTATGTCCATGTTGATGTGATCGAAACGGTCGCCTGTGGTGAAGTATTTGGACAGCGGTGCTTTGTTGTGGCGCTGTATTTTACCTCTTTGACAGGCTAAGCAGGTTTCTGTACACAATTGGCAATCGGGGTTTTTACCTGGCCAGACGAATTTTTCTGTTATTAATTTCGTAGTTTTCTTGATGATTACGTGGCAGAGGTTGTATATGGAATCGAATGCAGCTTTGTGCAGTTCTTTTGTTAAAAAAGGTCTCACAACGCCAGTGGAAATATCGCAATAAATCGACAAATTAGTGTTGGTCAATACGAAAGTTTTTAACTGTAAGCCCGATTTAGTGTTGAGAAAAGATTTGATTTCTTCGTCGTTTTGCTGGAGGCGGCAAAGCTCTTCAAAATGAATTGTTTCCTTTACATGGATGGCTTCTACACGTGACAAGGTGTCGGCCACTATATTTTGTTTGCTGCATATATACCTTATATCTGCTGTAAATTGACTCAAAAAATCTAAGCGTCGTATCTGTCTTGGGCTTGCTTTATCAAGCTTTTGTTTAAATGCGAACTGCAATGGTTTGTGGTATACAAAATTTCCGAACCTCTAGCATATATCGGAAATGTTGACTGCTTTATATGCGCATATATACGACAGCTCCTCATCGTAGGTGCAGTATTTACGTTGGGCTTCGGATAGTCGTTCCGAATAAAAAGCTAGAGATTGGAGGCTATTGTTTACTACCTGCTGCAAGACAGCGCCTATTGCTACATATGAGGCGTCGACTATTAAAACGAGTTGCGCATTGAATTTGGGAAAAGCCAGCAATGTTGCGTCACGTAGACTTGCTTTGCAATGCTCGAAAGCGAGTTTTATTTCTTCCGTCCCTTTGACTAGTGATGTGTCATTTTACTTGTTTCCGGGGATAAGCTTGAATAGGTTCGCTTGCTGAGTGGCTGCGTTTGGTAAAAATGTTCTCAAAAAGTTTATCATCCCAATGAATCGTTTTAGTTCGCAGACGTGCTCGGCTAACTTGTACTGAGTTATTGCTTTTACTCGTTCCAATGGTGGGCGTGTGTCATTTTTGTTAACCGTAAAACCTAGAAACTTCACCTCTGACTTACCGAAATTGCATTTGGATGGATTGATGACGATTCGGTACTGTTGAAGCTTAATGAAAACTGTTTTAAGGTGCTGTCTGTGTTGATCCAAATCCTTTGAGGAGACGAGTATGTCGTCCAAATAAGCATAGGCGAATTCTACGTCACGGAGGATACGATCCGTTAATCACCCGGAAGTTTGTCCGGGGTTCCTCAGACCGAATGTCATATGTGTAAATACAAACATGCCGAACGGTGTTGTTATGACAGTTTTGGGAACGTCAGCGGGTGCTACAGGGACTTGGTGGTACGCTCTTTTTAAATCAGTTGTGGAAAAAATTGTGCTGCCTTCCAACCTGTGAGTAAAGTCGTGGATGTGCGGAATTGGGTATCGGTTTGGTTCAGTGATGATATTTAGTTTTCTGTAGTCGCCGCAGGGTTTCCATTCACCATTTTTCTTATTCACCACATGCAGTGGCCTTGCCCATGGGCTTAATGACGGATGGCAAATCCCGGCATCGAGTAAAGATTGAATTTCAGCTTTGGCGGCTTGAAGCATATATGGCGCGAGGCGGCTGGGTTTAGCGAAAACCGGTTGCCCTTTTGTAATGATATGGTGAACAAAGTCGTGTGCGGTTGTTGCGACTTGTCGTTGCGTTTGTGTGATGTCAGGAAATAATTTTAGCAGCATTTGAAATTCGTCTTTTTTGTTGATGGTAGATAGTCCTATGACCGGTGACTCGATATTTGTAATATCGCAACTGCTTACTATCTTGGTGTTCCCGTCGAAAAGTTTGCGTGCTGGCGTATTAATTATTAAACTGTGATGTCCTAAGAAATTCGCGCCTAGAATGGGTTAAGAAACCCGTGCAATTATAAAATTCCATGTGAAATTACGCCGTAGCCTATATTTAATGTAAGACTTTTCTTCCCAAAGGTTTTTATTGGTTATCAATTCGCGGCAAATAAAAAATGTTGTTGTCTAAATGCGCTAATTGTTTCTGGGTTGGGGGAATAGCGCTTACCTCAGCTCCGGTATCTACGAGAAAATGAAAATTAGAATTTTTATCAAAAATTGTGAGACGGTGATAAAGAACTGGTTGTCTGTCATGTACCGTCGCTTGTGACACACTTCTTAGTTTAAATTCTCACTACATGGTTCTCGACATTTAACCGGTTTAAGACCGAACGTTCTATGATACCAACACTTATCGCCCGTCTGAGTGCGGGCGCGGAAGTTCTGTCTTCGATTAACGGATTCAGTTCTATTACGGCTACGTGAGCGTTTGAATTGCTGCTTTCAAGCTGCTTACCTCGCTTGTTAATTGCTGTAACTGTTGCTCTAACGTGTTATTCATTGTTTCGGTATTATGCGTTGATAACTCGTTTATTGACACGTTATCATTCACTTCTGAGATTTTGTCGGCCATTACAGCAATTTTATCCCGTTTATTGAAATGATACTTTTCATGCCGCGTCATCCACATGGATTTCAAAAAGTTATCGACGACAAATTTTTCATTTCGCACACAAGTTGGAATGGCCGTAAGTCTTCAAGTTCGATGTCTTGCAATAGTTTCTTAAGTCTTCTTTGTTCGGAAACAGAGAATTCTTCCAGCATACTTTTCTTTCGGGTTGAGTATTGGTTTTCTGATGGCAGGCTCAATATCACATCGCTTACTTGTGAAGTGGCATTCGTTTACTGCAAATGGATAGCAGAGACTTTGATTAAGACTGCTACAACTTTTACGAATTCAGTAGAAAAGAATTTTAAATTCATTGCACGTAGCTTCAAGAACTCAACTGATAACATTCAAAACTCTATTATACATAAATAAACTAATTTACAGAACATGCTATGTATTTATTTAATTTTTGTGTAGTGTGGTGAAGTTAAATTAGCAGTGTTTTATTAAACAAGCTAGCTTTGCTTAGACTCTGCCTTAACAGAGTCGTGCTTGATTGATAATCTAAGATTTAATTGTTGTCAATAAGTTGCTCGCATTTACGGATCATCGTTTTGCAAAAAATTCACCAGCATCATCATGTAACTGTAAATAGCTTTTGTTAATTGTAATGCCGTTTCCATAGACAAGGGCATCACATGCCCCACCGAGAGTTTAGTGGGCATCTGCGATTTTCGCAACATTAACAGAACTAATTTCTGCTCTACTACAGAAAGTTCATACCACAAGATCGTTCCATAAACAATTTCCATAATTTCGTTATTCTATGAGAAAAAAAAAGGTTTCTCTCATGTAATAAAAAAACACAGTTTAATCTCATCTGAAGCTTACTGATTTTTCGACTATATTTCCTAGGCCACAGTAGGCTAGTAATATGATGTAACTGTATAGTAAATATACAAAAGCGGCCGGCCAGCTGTTAATGACAATGCAAAACAGGGTGCAACAAATACCCATCACTGACGTAGAGACCTGCACGAAGACCACAAAATAGTAGACAGCCTCAGTTTGATCCACGTACCTAGAAAAACAATATGGGAAATTACTATCTATATATGAGTGTTAGTATTGATGATATTGATTAGAAAATATGTTGGTTTGTATGTACGTATTATAATGCTGGTGCCACTGTAAAACATTTATTAACATTGGCATTGTCTTCTTTTGACCCTTCTTTTTCTCGATCAGCCGGTTCAGTTTCATACATTTAACTCTGAAAATATCTTTTACAAGCGATATATGAGTTATGTTGAGAAAAATGAACATATCGCCCGCAAAATTGCCAAAGCCACCCAAAGTTACACACATTGAGTGAAAAGCTATGTAAAGTAAGTAACCGTTTTTAGTTTCCGGATCCACACCGGGCAACAAAAATTGCACAATTAGAAATTTTTCACCCTTAATTCTGCCATAAATTAGTGGATATATGATAATGGTGCTAATGGTCGCTATGTAAATAGCCATCACACCTTTCAACATTTTCGTGGTCATATCGAGGTGATGTGTGAGAACAGGTAAATACTCCGGATCCTTTTGACACTCTCTATAGATATCGTTTAATTTTTTCAGCAAAGATAAAATAACCAAACGCCCAAAAAGGGCACACAATAATTTACTGTATCCCTGTTAATTAAAAAGGTAAAATTTTAAAAATATCTTCAGCAAAGTCTATACACAAATTTCACCTGCAGGCAACTTCCCACCATACTTAGGGACTGGAGCATTATTTTCCAATCCCCTTCTATCATAAATCCATAATAAATGGTATAAAATGAAAAAGCCAAAAAGGCATTGATGGCAATAATAGTAAACCAGGTATGAAAATTGGCTTTGAAGCCCTCTCTTACAAAATCCGCACCACAAACGGCCGCCATTTTTCTCGTTAGAGAAATAATTCTAGTGAACCGCTCAAAACAGGTTATTTCCATGCTACTGGTTGCAATAGAAATAAATCTGATTCTGTCTCAATGCAATTTGATATCCAACATTGTGTTAACTTGGTATGAATCGTTTTGACAACTTAATTGGATTTAACAATTATAAAAACGGAGCCTTAATGACAATATGACCGTATTTATGACAATTAAAATAAGTTAATTAAAAATAAAAATTATTCAATTAAATTGATTTATATTCTTTCAGCAGTGCCTATTAAGAAAGTCTCCACGACTGTATGGGAATAATTTCTTGATATACACGCCGCATTAGATTTCTTGTCTTAATGGAAACCAGATTGTTTTAGTTACATATAACAAGTTGCGTGCGATACATGAAATTTCCATATGTATATGCACCAGTGATCACCAAAAATCATGTTTTACTTGATTAACTCATACACTAAAATTTGTAATCAACAAAAATCAGGCAACAAAGTTCAACGCTGAGTAAAATCAACTCGTCTTGTAAACACCGTAAATTGTAATCAGCAAAAATCATGCAACAAAGTTCAACGTTGAGTGAAATCAACTTGCCTTGTAAACAATCTGAATTTCTAATCAGCAAAAATTTAGCAACAAAGCCTAATGCTGAATAACATCAACTCGTCTTGTAAATATTGCATTCATTTATATTCAAGCACGAACCTTAATGATGATTTCACTCACATAGCGAAGTTCTCACTCAGTGTGTTTACTGATTAAAAATCAACTGGGCATTTATGCTGCTGAATACAAAATGATATTTGAACGAAATGAAATTGTTTTCATGTTGTTGAGCAAGTATGATTTTTTGGCAATCACTCAAAGTTGTTCTCTGATATGCACTCATATTTAGCATTCGGGTTTTAATTTGTTTGTAAAATTCTTAACCTTGTTGCAAGATCCTGGAAAAATAGCATTAGTATCGAAAGCAAAACACGTTTATGATGAATGTGTCTGAATATTCAACAAAAAATTCGCTGTGTTTGACCGAATTATTATTAAGAGTGCATGTAGTGTGACTTTGTAACTTTCAACGATCATCATCGCTTGCAGTAACGATTGTGTGCTAGAGCTGCAAAACTATCGATAGTCGGCCAATTCGGTAGTTTCGATAGTATATTTTAAAACTATCGATGGTATCGAACTCTAACATATAAAATGTAAATGCAATAATTAACATTGCATTATTTTCAAAATTATTTTGGAGTTTGGTCCGTGAAAACCTAGCGAGTATCAAGACATTTCACAAACTCACGAAAATCTCTGTAATGCACTATGCTGAATGGTTATGCATTGCCATTAGAGCGTTGTTAATTTTTTTTGCGATCTGTGACTGACGCGATTTATGACTTAGGCGTGATTTAGGATAAACCCGTTTTAGATGGTGTAATATCTTGACATGTTGTCGCTTGTTTAACAAATTTTACCACATGAATTGCACTTAGTATAGCTCTTTTCTTTTGTTTGCGCAAAAAAAAAAAACTCCAAACTTCCGAGAGCGTTTTTTTTCCTTCAACTTCACCCTCACCGCTAATTTCAATATCTTTGCCTCAAGCATCTACAAGCATACATATATAAGAAAACTTTTTTCAGAAGCATGAAACTTTCATAGTTCATTTACCATTGTTCGCCAGAACAACAAAACAAGCTTATCAGCCTCGTCAACTTTTAATAGTAGTCAGCGAAATTTTTACAATTTTTAATAAAAATTTATGAAAACCAAATGTAGTGTCAATAGCAATTTGTTCAAAGAAAATAGTATATTTTCACGTTTTAGTCGGCGATAAAGCATTTGAAATTTAAGGTAATTATTTTGTTATGCATAGTCTTAGTAGTAAAAAAACCATGTTTGATGTTTACAAAATTAACAATTTTTAACTTATTTTTCACTTTAATTTGCAAAAATATGCAAGCCGTCGAGTATTTTAAATCAACTTTGCTTTTGCTTTTTTCTCGCCGATATACTATCGGATAAAAAATATCGATAGTCGACCAAAAAAAAAACTATTGATATTACTATCGATAGCTTTGCAGCTCTTTTGTGTGCTCTTGCAATATAATTTTAATGACGGTAAACAGCTGTATTTTTAATGCAGTAACAGCTGATTTCGATCGGCAGCGAGTATTTTTTTATTTCAGCTTAATGCTTAATAACAGCTGAGAAATCAGTATAACAAAAGAAGTCTTCTCTTAGTAACATGAATATTGTCAGATAAGTCGATGAGATCATAAAATCTCATCAATTGAAGGAAAGCTAAAACACATTTTAATTTAACAATTAAATACAAATTTGTTTGTTTCAATTTTTCTTTATTTTAATAATTTTGTAAACACAGACACAAACTTCTGAAAACAAATGATTCCGTACAGAAGATGCGTTCAGTTTCGTACTTTGCTTAAGCAACTGATATTAGACGAAACTTAGCGAAAAGTTTCATTAAGTACAATATAGTTATACAGATTTGATTACATGCATTCGCACAGTTGGTTAAAGTGGCTTGAGCCAGTCTGTGCGCATTATGGCTAGGACTTAAGTCAACTACCAACAATATCAAAACTGTTCAAAAAATTGTTGGTGGCGTAGTTAGCTCCAATATTGAATTGTTGTGGGACGTATCCCTAATCATCAATTCGGCTTTTGGGCTAAACATAACACCATAGAATAAACGCACAGGCTAGTAAATACCATAAGAAGGACTTTCGAAGGCAAAAAGTATTGCTCAGCTCTATTGTTATCAGAGAAGACAGTTTTATAAGCCCCTTACAGCCAAACGAAGCAGAAGTTCTCCAAGGTAGGATACTGGGACTTTGTAATATATTTACGCCTCTGACATGCCAACAAGATACGGAGTCCACACTTAAACGTTTGCAGATGACACAGTATTTTGCAGTGTACACGAAAACCATCAATTAGCTTCACGAAATTTGCAGACATATATTTCGATATTGGAGAAATGGCTAAAGCTTTGTAAAATTAATGTTAATGTACAAAACTATACTCATGTTACATTCACACATGTTCGCCTATTCGAATTAAAAACCTACATTCTCCGAAGCACAATGAAGTCAAGTATCACATCGATCATAGGCTAACGTGGATGTCTGACAAGTCACTCAGATGAAAATTAAAAGCAGTACAACTAAATTGGTTTATGGGCAGAAATTCTACATTGAACTTGGATTGTAAACTTTTGTTATACAACGCAATCCTACAGCGTAGCATTAAATATTGAAAAAATTCAAAGGCGAATCAAATTGTTCGAATGATTACGGCAGCTCCATGGTATGTAAAAAACTCTCGAATTCACAAGGATCTGTGTGTTCCGCTGGTAAAAGAAGAATTTTCGAAGTACGTAACAAGGTACGTCAGTAAGCTGGAACTTCACCCAAATATTCTCGCACACAATATACCTAATTTTGGAGGTCGTACTCGACTGAGAAGAAGGGATACCCTTGCCTCCGCACAGAAAAAATATAGTAAAAATAAAATCAACAAAATTTTTGTCTAAAAAATTAATTTGTATGCATATACATAAATATCAAAAAAAAAAAATTTTTTAATACAAAAATATTTGTTTTCGATCAATAATTATTTTTATGTTAATGTATTTAAATCATTAATAAGTGAACTTTAGTTATATGCATATGTACGATAATAACTAACTACAAGGTGGTGCAAAAGTCATCTTCCTATCAGAAAATGCTATAAATTTTGCGATTGGCCCCTAATGTCAGTTCTGTTTTGACATTTGTGTAGTAAACAGATGCGAAATACACGTTAATAAACAATGTTACGCTACACTGCTCCAGAACGCGGAATATTGATGAAGATGATTTTTCATCAAAAATAATCATGAGTGATGAGGCCCATTTCCATCTTAGCGGGTACGTAAATAAGCAAAATTTATGCTTCTGGGGTACTGAAAATCCGCGTGTAACCCACGAAGAGTCTTTACACCCGCTCAAAGTCACTGTATGATGTGCTGTTTTTGCTGGAGGAGTCATCGGACCTTTTTTCTTCGAAGACGGTTACTGTGAATGATGAGCGCTACAGAGCAATGATCAACGAGTTCTTTTTGGCGCAACTTGATGAATTGGGATTGGAAAACATGTGGTTCCAACAGGACGGTGCTACGGCACACACTGCACGTGCCACAACCGATATCCTGAACATCGAAAGGTTATTTTTGCGCCACCCTGTAGTTGTCAGTTCGAGTCCAACTTCAGTCAAGAAGAAGGATTATTTTTAATTACAACAATAATTGCTGTGAAGCAATAAGACCAAACTAGGGGGACAACTAGCTGTTTTCGTAGTCGCTACACTACTCATCAGCACTCACTGGGATTCGAACTCGGATTCATGTAAACATGATGTATTTTTAATACGGCCACTTAACCAATTCAGCCACCGAGCTCTTTAATTATTCTTTCGTTAATGTTTGTCACATATTGATCACGTATATGCAATTGTTAGAAGCCCAGATGTTTGTACAGGATTTTCTGTCACTGAACAACCAGTTTTTAATTTTTTATTTACTAATAACTCCCCTAACCTTAAGACGTATTTGTATGTAAATTATTAATAAGTGAACTTTTAGTTATATACATATGTACGATATTAACTAAGTAGTTTTGAGTTCGTGTCCAACTTCAGTCAAGAAGAATTATGTTTACTAAACTTTTGTTTGAATCCATGAATTCCTTTACAGGTCCGCATTCAAACAATTTATTGATTGATTCAACGAATTTCACTATTGAACAGGGGAAAAAATTTTTTCTGTGCATCACAGCGTCAAATTGGCGATTCTACCGATAAAATTGCAGCAAAATTAAGCTTTTCGTTTAGCATTGGCCAGACTTAAGTAAAAAGCACATTGTTTTTATTGTTTATGCTTAGGATTATGATTTTAATAGTTGTAGTTAAGCTACGTACACACGGTTGTCAGATCTTACAGTATTGCCAGTAAAATTAATCTGACAATCGTGAGAACACTCTTCGTCGACATTGCCAGATAATTGGCTGGTATTGTAAGCTCACTTCTAATTGTCAGATGTATAAAATTAATGCGCCTGACAATGGCATCATTGTCAGAAAAAAGTTTGATGGGCAACACTGCCAAGCAGATAGTTGTTGATATACATAAGTGGCAATGCCTTACAACATGTCTGCCAATTTTTTCCATCTAACAATCTGACAACCGTGTGAACTGACAATTTTTGTTGTCAGATGAATTATTTGTCAGACCATAGTCTGACAATGAAATTGTAAGATTTTCTTACGATCGTCTGCGGAACAATTTTTCATTGTCACTACATTGTCAGCATGTTGCCAGATCTTACAATATTGTAACATCTGACAACTGCGTGTACATGGCTTTAGTTTATTTTGAAGAATCAATAAATAAATAGATGCTTAAAAAAAGAAAATTTTTTGCTTTCATGTCTACCTAAATTTTAGTTAATACTTTTATTTAATTCTTTATTTTAATATTATTTTAAAGTTTAGTTTGGCTTAAATTCATCGGTTCACTTCAGTATTCTATTGCGATTTGAACTCGCTAATAGTCTGGCGATTGAGATATACAGAACATTTGTCTTGAGAGTTCAAGCCACAATCGCAAATATCATGCGGGATGCGAGTGTCAGAACATGCCCGTTGTATTCGTTCTACAGAACTACCAATCAGCGTTGTCAATTCGGTGCATTTCGCACCGTATTTGATGCTTTTTTTAACATATTTTGTGCGAAAAATTCTTTAGCCGCAGTGCGCAGTGCGATTTTTTTTTCAATTTTCTGTGCGTTTTTAAAATTTCGGTGGCACCGAAATGTAAGAAAAAAGTTTTTGTACAGCAGTTTGAATACCATTTTATTCAAGTTACAAAATTTTTCCATTTCATTTTGCAAAGTTCAATAAGAGCACGGAGTAATTACGTAGAAAATGCACCAAATCATATCGCTCATTTATTGCAACATAGTCATAACTAAAAAAAGCTTGTTTCGAGAAAAACACATTGCAAATTTTTAATTTCCATACAAGTCTTAGAAAATTTTTGACACAGTATAAAAGGTAGTACTACTCACAATTCTACATTGTCAATTCGAATAGGTAATTTTTTGAGATATGACTATGTTGTTTTAAAGCGATAGATACAAAGTAAGACAATCTTTGCTGTTGTATGTTGTTGTATGTACATATTCTTTAATGAAATAGGAACATTTTATTTTATAGAATTTTCTGTTTAAAAGGTCAGACTAAGTTTGTCAAACATCATAATAAAAACAGACACGGAATAAGGAAGTTCATATTTACAACGACGCGGGAATTAGTTACTGCTTTGTTAATTGATAAATTACCAGATTTTTATTAAAATCATTACATTTTTTCATAATCTTTCGCTTTAAGTGTTAACTATGGTAATCTTCATCTTTTATTTGTCATAATTCTAGCAAATTCTCATACATTTCAATAAATTGAATCTGACCAATATACACTATTCGCTTACAAAAACACAATTGACATTTACACTATATTCGACGAAATGGCTCTCCAACGAGTTTGATCACCTGTAGTGCGATTCTGTAACTTTTAACAATCCAATAATTGAAACTGTTTTCTACTATACATAATTTATATATTTTATATAATTTTGGAGACGGTAAAGAGCCGTGTTTTTCTGTATATGATAAAAGACTATAAAAACAAAAGCTGGTTTTGATCAACAGCGAATATCGTTAAAAAAATTACTGAATGACAAATTCGATTAAATATCGCTAATATTATGTTAACGATGGATTACTACGGCAAGTATGCCAACAGCTGGTGACTAGATTGGTCGTTTACTAGCCGCTTAAACGTATATTTCATTGTTATGATTTTAATACAAAAATATTATCCTTTATATACAAAATGAGGTTTAGAAATAAAACTTCTATATATATTGTGTTTTTGTTGAAATAACGCATTTTTTCTTCCACTTTGAAAGTGCGAAAGTGCGTGCTAATGGACGTCCACTGTACGAGTATATGTTTTGAAAATTTTTTATCAAATTTTAAAGTCCTTAAAAATGTTAAATTAAACTCAAGTTTTGCTGTACTTTTCTTAAGATATGACGTCCTTAATTCTGTTGGCGTTTCTTTAATGGGGAAGAAGAAATTGTTGATTTGCGAGTAAAGTGAAATGTTTGATGTGATGATGATTCATTGAAATATAATCCTGATTAATTTTTTCGACAATTATTATACATACTTTTTGTTCAAATAAAGAATTCCTTTTAACAATGAAAGTTATTTTACAAATTTAATTTTCCTCACAAATATGGTCTTTCTCAATTCCACATCGTCACAATATTCAGTTCATAAAACATGGCCACAATCTCTAGTAATTTCTCATCATTTCTCTTTTTTCCGGCGACTTAAGCTTCTACTATTCAGCTTAAAATTGATATTCTTCATTAGGGTAGTTACATTTTCTAATCCCCCTGGGAGGGAGGGTAAAAAATATATGAAAAAAAACTCTCATTTTTTTTACCTTTCATAAAAAACATATACACATAAAATTATATTAAAATTTATTTCCTTTATATTTGTGAGTGCTTTTTTTCTAAAGCAAAAAACAAAAAAAAAAACGATTTCTTTCCCACCACAACAACAAAACTTGGTTGGTTGGTTTTGTTTTGTTTGTTTTTTGTTTAAAAAAATCCTTAATATATCCTTGTGATGAATTTGTTGTTTTTGCAGTTCCTTTTTTACATATTTCTATGCTCTACAACTTTTGATTAATGATGCATTTAAAACAGACGTAGTTTAAAGTTTATTTTTTTTTTTCTCTCATTTGAATGTTTTCTATTAAAAATGTCTATATATTTTTTACATTTTTTTTGTGATACATGCTTTTATTTCAATTCTTTTTAGTTTTTTTTTTGCGTTTAATGTGCAATACGTGTTAATCTTTTTTTTTGATATATTTAAGTGAATTAAAAACAAAATGATGATTTTTCATTGTCAGCATGGATTAAAATCATGATTATGATTATAGTCTGTTTTCTGTTGAGTTTTTGTTGTTGCTTAATAAATTTTGTTTCCTTGTGTCTTTGCCTGATAGAAAAGTAAGAGAGCACAAGATGAAGAAAACTGTATACGAGTATATGCACCATATTTCAAAAATCTTTATATTGATGAGCTTTAATAACAACTTTCACAATGTTGGACAAATAGATGATCCTTGAAATACTGCACTGAAAAGAAAATACAATCCATACGTACTTACATCAATCTCAAGCGATGTCAAAAGTACGGTAAGTGCAGATTCTCTCAAAACAAGTATGGTGCGCTTGATTCAAGTACAGATTATTCAAGCACTAAGTATTTACTTTTAGACATATTTAATCCCGAATACGTACTTGAAATAAGACGAAAATGGGATTGATTCGAGAAAAACTGAAAAGCGCTTGATTTCAGAATTTTAGAGTTGATAAAATCCTGGATTCGTACTTGAAATAAGCTAAATTAAATTTAATAAAACTCTATTATAATATTCAAAGGATATCAACTCTATTAGATAAAGGTTAAAGGATATTTACTCTATTAGATATTGTAATTTATGCAGGGTTGCCACTCAAAAATTTTCAATCCGACTAAACTTGTATCTAAAACTTACCAAAATCCTTTCAAAAAGATCAATTTTTTAATATTGAAAAACATATATGTATTTTTCATATAAAGTATAATTTTTATTCGATAAAGGTCAGTCGAAAAGCAGCTCTGGGTTGAAGAACAGCTCTCGCGTCATCGTAATTATTTCTTAAGTGCGATCAGGCTTATTGGTTTTGTTGTTCGGTCTTCGAGAGTTTTGCATCTCATTCGCACTGGTTAACGGTATTGGTGGCTGTTAGCCACGCTGCAACTTCCTATGTGAAGGCATAGGTTGTTATGTTTAGTCACAGCGACGCTACAAGTGTACTGTTAATATGCCATCTTGGGCATATGACCTTTGTCACCCCGCCCATGCTGTGCATCCTAGACTATGCAACTTTATAAAATTCGATAAAGTTTTTAAATAACAAACATAACAATAATGTAACGAAAGCAAAGTATTCATGTTAAGCGCAACAAATTCTACTGCGTTATAATACAAAGTTGGCAGATTGTAAAATTAGATGCAATCTAGGTAAGTCTTCATTAGACACCACTTTAGATGGAGTAATCTTTGTAACATATTAATGTCTTCACGATTAAATCTAGATTTCATTTGATTTATGAGCTCCATATTAAAGTTCAATATTTGTTTTTTGACTTCTGAAATTTCGTTCAAATTCATATATTTTCAATATACATTTCAGCTTTTGTGCGAATAAATATATTTGAAAAATATGTAAACGTATGTACACACGGTTGTCAGATGTTACAATATTGCAAGATCTGGCAACATGCTGACAATGTAGTGACAATGAAAAATTGTTCCGCAGAAGTAAATTGTGTGTTCAGACGATCGTAAGAAAATCTTACAATTTCATTGTCAGACTATGGTCTGACAAATAATTCATCTGACAACAAAAATTGTCAGTTCACACGGTTGCCAGATTGTTAAATGAAAAAATTGCCAGGCATGTTGTAAGGCATTGCCACTTATGTATAGCAACAACGATTTGTTTGGCAGTGTTGCACATCAAACTTTTTTCTGACAATGATGCCATTGTCAGGTGCATTAATTTTATACATCTGACAATTAAAATTAAGCTTTCAATACCAGCCAATTATCTGGCTATGTCGACGAAGAGTGTTTTCACGATTGTCAGATGCCTGACAACATTGTCGTCTTACAAATCATTGACAATGGTTTTTCTAACAACATTGTAAGTTAAAAATTGGCAGTTCACACGATTGTAATACATTTTCAGATAATTTTACTGGCTATATTGTAAGATCTGACAACCGTGTGCTTTACTTTTATTAATGAAATCGAATTCAGCATGTTTACAAAGAAATATTTCATATCATTTCTTGCATTTACAGAAATATGCAATACAAAGCCTTAAGCGCCAATATAATTATATTGCATAACAGCAGCATAGCCTGAGTATACGAAAATGTTTAAAACAAAAATAAAAAAAAATAATTACCAAAATATTATATAATTAATCAAAATAAAAAAGCTAAATCAAGAATACCAGCTGAAAAACTAAGAAAGAAAGCATTTAGCGCGGAATGAATACGTCCAAATCAGTGGGATAACCAAAGAGAGAATATGAAGGCGAAAAGCAAAGTATTTCAAAGCATAGATGAAAACATTCAAAGTTTCAAACGAAACACGTTATTAGAATGAGGGAATATGCGCAGAGAAAAAGGTAATATATTCTACCATCGAGCAATCCTAAGCACAAAAGATTTATCAAAAAAAGAGCAAGAAATCCTCGGTATAAGCAGGTGAGGATTCCTAGAAGGGCGCAGAAAGGTAAATGACCTATACAATGCTAAGGGTGAGGAGATCTTCAAAATCTTGTGAAACAGGACCAAATTACGAATCATTAGAAATTTAGTAAAACTACAACCAAGAAATCATTCAAAGAAAGCCGAGATATGTTCGTGCCGGCGAACATTATAGACAAAAATCAATATTTGACATTTACTTTTCATGCTTGAAAGTATATGGAATTGCCGAGAGCTTAAAAGTTTTGTGGTGACCAATGTTCGGAGTTTCATGGAATGTAGAATTCAATTTTTTCAAAAAGACAAAAATAAGTTCTAGCCAACCAGTCGACCAAACGAATAATATCCGACCAAATTTGGTCGGAAAAGATCAATAGTGGCAACACTGAATTTATGCGTAGAGTTGTTGTTGTTTGTTGTGCTTTTTTAAATTATTTCTGCGAAAAATTCTTTAGTCGGTGCGTGGTACGCTATTTTTAAATTTCCAACTCATCTTCTTGTTTTAATGTAAGAGAACAGTATTTAAGTGTCCAAAATTTTTACGTTTCACGCACCACAATCTTGCTGAATTATACATATTCTCGAAAGAGAAGAAACATATCGTTTTATTAAACTTGCTGCGTTTAGAGCGTGTTTTGCTACACTCACTAAAAACCCATCATAAATAACTGTGATGTATTTTAACATCAATGCAACGCCAAATGTCATCATTTTTGACCCCATTACACTTTTCATCGCTGTGATTTCAACCATTACTTCAATTGCTCTAATTATTATTAACGGCAATTATGACAATAATTTCGTCAATGATGCTTTATCGGAATACTTTTGATGTACGCATGTGATCAATACAATGATACTTTAATATCGAAGGAAATGACTAAATGCAGCCAATATCATCAATAGAATGGCATAAAAACATAAGACAAACTATAAGTTGGATTCAATTTGATGAAATCTCATTAATGTGATGGCTTATTAACATCAGAGAAATGATTAAGTTTAGTAAATTTTATGACGCTCTTATTATATTAGTTGTTTAACTAACGACGCATATGATGACTAAGTGTCATCAATATGATATTATAGTTTGTTTATATATTCTCTTTATAGTTATACTTATTTGCCTTTCCTTAAACAATACTTGCTGTGATTACAAGTTTACATCAGTATAATGCATTTTGTTCTACTACTTAAAACTTTATTTAAAAATGTATGTATTAATGATAAATAGTCGAACTTATTTTAATATTTCTAATATTATAGATGTTATCATTCGTCTGCCTCAAGTTCAACTCTGACTTTAGCCAAGAAATATTTGTATTTTAAATTATAAAAATAATTGCCGCGATCAATACTCTTGATCAAAGAAGACAGGAAAAAAATAATTGATTACACTAAAGCTGGGGGAGTTCAGGGACTTTATCGTATTGCTAACAACATCACCAGGGTCCGTAATCGTGTCGATTGACCTATATGAATGCAATTCTTCATTAATTAAGTTTTGGTTACTAAAATAGCTCTTTCGCTCAGTAATGACTGTAATTTTGAACAATATTTGTAATTAATACTGCTTTAAATATTGTAAATTGACAGAAATCCAGTGGAAATTAAATGTGACTTACGCATGGCGTCAGTCGGCATTTTACCAATGCCAATATCTAATAATTTCTCTGAAAACACATGTCGTAATTGGTAATTTTTAAAAGTGACTCGCATATTTTCTGTTAATTTGCAAGTTTTCATATGTTTTCATAAAGGCGATGACTTTAAGCAACAGGCTTCTCATATTCTCGGACAAACATTGAATAATAGCAAGCGCAAGTAAAAAGATTCATTATTGCTCGTATGGGCTGAGTAGATACGACCTAATACATCCGATGAGTAAATATCTACATATCCAGGATTGGCTGCCAATGTTTTCTACGCTCAAAGATTTTCGATAAGTCGTTTCTTATAAAATATCTCGGCATTCCTGAGTAGAGTAGTGTTCTTGCAAAGGAATCACTTGTACGTATTCTAAAAAAGACTTGTTTAAGTAGTAGATCGTGACCATTCTGTCCTCTTCATTGCATTTGCTTCCGTGAAATGAACTAATATTTTATTCTTTAAGTGTATAAGAAAATTGGATTACAATAGGCCAATATCATCGGCTTTATTGCTGCTAATATATCTTTTTTTATGTTCCGTTGGTAACATAATTTTAAATGTATTTAATAGATTTGACGGAGTTGCGCTTTTCAAAATTGCATTAATAGATACTTGAAATTTTTTATACATATGTAGTTAAATATAGTGAATCACTATCAATTTGTGAAAACCAAAATTTTTATTACTTTGATGAAGCGTTTGATACCTTTGGCTTTTCGACGACAATAGGTAGACAGTTTACTAACACGTGAGCATGCAACCATTTATCCATGCCCACTTTTTGTTTGATGATACGTATCAACCATTCTGTAATACAAAAAATCAATATTTACTTCGTATTGGAGGTACCATGCCTACTTTCCCAAACTCTTTTTGTATAATAATTTATATCCACCAGCATATCATTCGCACCAAACATGATGATCCGTTTCGACCATCGTTCGTACCAAATTTAAAATCTTACCGCTTAAGATTTATATAGAAAGTTCTATACCTCTATAAAAACTACAAAAAGAGTGTTCCTATGCAAGGAATGTAATGAACGCTCTGTAATCGTGTAGATTACTTATGCAGCCATGGCCACGGTTGCCATATTTGGCGATTTATCGTCATTTTGACGATTTTGGGTGCTGAAAATAGCACTTTGACGTTTTGACGATTTAAGGTCTGTACTTGACGATTTTTTTAGATTACATTTTTATTTGCATACTTCTCAAACAATATTGGTTTTACAACTACATGCATAGTCCCTATTTTTAAATTAATCTTTGTAGGAAATGCAAGTAATATTTATGGTACAGAAAAAAATGAGCGTAAAATATATGTGTACGTAAATATGTATATAGTACTGAAATGTTATACGATATTTATCTGGGCGTATACATATATTTCATTTATTAGAAATGCATTTGAAAGATCATAAGTAAATAACACGTAAAAAATTACAAGCAACAAATTGTAAAAATTTTTATGTAAAAGAGTGAAGATAAATTGAAAATTTAAATTTTATAAAAGCCGAAATTGAATTTTTTCTTATTTCATCGTATAATTCGAAAGACGAGAAATTTTATCCGAATTAAATCATCCTGCACTATTAAACTTGGAAATTTTATTTTACGATACAGATATGAAAAACCTGGATTTGTAGAATTCAGTAACGAAAATTATTTTTCACTAATTTATCCTTCTATAGTTAAGTTTATAGCAAAAATATTAGTCTTGTCGTCTTCTTCTGCGAATGAGACAGTTTGATCCAAGTGAATGAACTTTAGCAAAACCAAAGAGGGAAATTAGCTGAAGAAAGCATTTTCAGAAGAAATTTTATATATTAAAGACTACCGAGAACTTTCCAACTATGGTGGTTTTGACTTAGATATGACCGATTTAGTAAAAGTGTTAAGTATAATAAGAGCCCTTTTTACTAATGCACACGTGCATCGTCCAGAGCTCATCCATTTGTGGTCGATTGCCCAGGGAATCGTACTACGCATTACAGAGAGAATTCGTTTTTCAGCCGTACACTTCGCCTGTGGAATATGTTGCCTGCAAGCGTGTTTCCTGTCTTTTATAATGTTGGAAAGTTCAAGTCAAATGTTCACAAACGCTACTCCCTCTTTCCCCCTCCTCACAACCTATTTTCCTAGTTCTGGTACAATGCACTGCATACATAGGGGTCATCCCCTGAGTACTGGTCTAAGACAAAAAAAAAAAATATATATATGATTTTAAAAAATATATATCACAAAAATTAATGAATGGTGTACTTTTGAAATTAAATTAATGTTTGTACGAATATGTACTTGTTGTTATAGCTTTACCCCATTCTGCTATACTTTACTTTATTGAAATATAGTTTTTATTTAGAAGTAATTAATTTTACTAGCTGAAGATTTTTTGACGATTTGCTATAATCATATTGACGATTTTGATGATTATTTCCGCTGAATTTGACGATTTTAAACCAAATTTATCTGGCACCTATGCCTTAAACAACTAATTATCTTCAAAAGCTATGAGGCTGTTTGTGCTCTCCTATTATTCTTAGGCAGGTGTAATATTAGGCAATTTGATATTTCATTGACATTTATTACAAAGAGGTGTTTGTCACAGAACATGGACCCTCAACTTCTCTTCTTCATACTCTATATAACAGCCGTTCTATTTTTTTTTTACATATAACAAAAGAAATATTTTTTAACACTTTGTTCTTAATTTCTTTGCTATTAATGCAAATCCAGTGAAAGAGTAATTTAAATTCTAATACATCAAAAAGTAACTAACAATAAAATTATAAGGAAAACATATTCACACACATCAAAGGATTTTATTATATATCTGCTTTTCTCACGTTTGGGTAACATCCTTTTATAAACATCTGATGTGACAAGTAAATGCAAGACATGCCCTTAAAAGCACGTTTGCATTCATGAATGTGTGTTCCCATCTCTGAGTCGGTAGCATGAAATATCTTTGCATTTTTATATCAACTCAAACGCAAGTGCTTTCCTTTGACAAAATTTTCATATTACTCTGACAAAAACTACAAAGACATATGCTTTTAGTTGTGACAAAAAACAACAAAAACCAGAAAATAAGAGAGGAGAACAATACAAAAACTTCCTTCCGTCCTGCATTCCAAATTTGAAATAATAAGAAAAAAACTTAATTTATTTTCCAACGGAACGGATTTCTCCTTTAAACACAAGAATAAAAACTAAATATGCTGCATGACAATAACGCTGAGTATCTTAAGACAGCAAGAAGCAAAAAAGAGGTTCTTAAGGACAACAAAACAAGAGGAAACATGACATTATAAAGGATAAAGGATCAAGAGAAATATTAAATAAAAGAAAATATGGTGTTAAAATTATGATTGTATAATTTTGTTATGGGCGACAGGAAGCTGGCTGAGCCAAAGGTATTCATTCACTCATTCACTCACCCGTACGATTCATAAACTTTAAATAAAAATGTTATCCCACGGCGGCAGTCATATGCAAATTAGTTCGATATTTTAAGTTGCAACTAGAACCTTAAATATGTGTGCAACTGAAAAGATGTTAATTATAATTAGAATTATAATTGAAATAGACGGCATTTCTTTAAAATATTCCATAAACATTTTGCTCAAGTAACATTTTTTTCCTATTCTTTTCTTTTTTTTTTTTTTTGTAATCCTTTCAAGAAAACTTGAAAGGGTTGTTGTTGCTGGCGCTGATGATAAACGTTGCCATAAACTTTGAAAAAGAATTTAACTTTTGACATGGTTTATAGAAAACGTTCAATGACACAACAACAACAGCTTATTAGTTCCTTACAACTCAAGACACTTTCTCATAAAAAAGAAATTATCTTCAAATTAAAAATCAGCTTTGAATACTTGAACACGTTACAAAGTGTCTGCCTGAGCGACTAACTGATTGACTGACTGACTGTGCTGTGCTGTGCTGTGCTGATCGATCTAATGATGTTTACGTGCTTTACATGACAAGTGACATGCTTTTGTAGAATGTATACATTCACACACACACATATGTAGATATACATATACTTATGTACGTCATTGTTGTTTCTGTTCAAATTGATAAAATACGTTCTGGAAATTCTCAACAAGGGTTAATTTATGCTTCTTATTTATTTTTTGCTTTTTCCTTAAAAGCCGAAGTAATTTGCATTTAATTTTTATTTAATTTACATTTTTTGTTTTTTTTTTCTCTAATTTCGTTAAGGTGGAGATTTTAAATCATCAACGCTTGAGTTATTAGCTGCCGTCATGACAGTGATACTTTTTTCTGTTTTTTTTTTTTTTGGGAAAATAAATTAAATTGTTTTCTTATTTTTTATTTTTCTTTTTTGCAGCATCTGTAAAAAGCACCCTGATGTTTGTAATAGATATTTTTGAATTTGATGATGTTTATTGAATATATTACATATTTTTATATATATATATATATATATATATATATATATATATATATATATATATATATATATATATATATATATATATATATATATATATATATATATATATATATATATATATATATATATATATATATATATATATATATATATATATATATATATAACAATATATCTATGTATACATACATATAAACATTTTTTCTCTTTTAACGTACAGTTTGATGAACACAGTTTGATAGTCAGAAAAAATGTTAGGTAAACTGGCAGCCTAGAAACCAGTTGAAATGGAAAGACACTTATTAGGTACTTTCAATTCAAAAATATTTTTAAATACTCAGAAAAATAAGAAATATACTTAAAAAGTTAAGCTAGTTCGCAATCAAAAGCAGCGACACTTCATGCAGACTTTAGGGAATGCGTGCCGAATACAACCTAAGGCATGAAGTTGTCTGTACATTAGAGGGGGCCACTGATGTATAGCAAAAAATAAAAGTACTCGGCTCATATTCTAATGGCAATAATTTGTCTTAAGTTGGAATAAATAAAACTTTTATAGACTGAACAGTGGACATGTTCGCTGCAAAATAGCCAATCAAATTTTTATCACAAATGGAATACTATTATCAAATGACGAATTAAATGCCCTAAACGTTCGCTACGGGAATGAGTTGGGTTTCAATTGCTCAAAATTTTTAGAAGATGCTGATCCAGGTGAATACGCAATACCGACGTTAGCAACTCCAACCGAAAACTGTGTTTGTCCTATACTCCAAGAAGGTCCGAAAGCCAACATAAACAGCGAAGAAGCTATTATTAAACTGTTAACCAAAGTCAAGCGACAAGCGATTACAAAAAGCATACAAGTTATGGATTTCCTGGAAGAATATGATCGACATAAAGAAGGTGAGATCGCCGAAGCAGATTTTAAATATAAAATTGTCGAAAGAAGAAACAGCGACATTGTGCAAAATGTAAGTTTTATACATATGCATACAAACTGAAAATACTGGTTCCGAAAAAAATTAATTGTAATAAGCCCCAGTAAATTTGAAGTTTTTAATTACTCGTACATAAAAACTATTAAAAACGAATGTTTCTTTCCGAGCCTGGTATTAAACACTACAAACATACATGCTTATGTTTTTCTATTAAGTTAACTTTATACACAATATGGCTTATTACGGTTCTCGGTATCTTCAAGAGTTTGTAATAGATTAAAAGAAATTCTTTTTTATCTTTAGTGTATTACAAACTCTCGAAAGTTTTGAGAATAATAACAAGCAAGAATATCTCATAGAAAAAGTTGTTATTCATACTTATTACCATTCTCGAAAACTTCGACTTCGTAATAGACTAGAGAGAAAGTACTCGACTTTATTTTAATCTATTACAAACTGTCGTGATTCGAAATAAGCCCCATTGTTAAAATGAATACCAGTAATAATTCTATGCCAGATATTGATATCTGTCTTTCCCTTTAACTATTTAGTTAGCTTCCGTTCACCGAAACGTGCCTGCTGTGTTTTGTACCGGGAGTTTTGTCAGTCTTTGAATGAAATCTTTATACAAATCGAAACACAAACTGGAGACAATGAAGTCACTGCTGTGCCCCTTATACATTTGGCAAATCTGGACTGTGTAGAATGTTTTCTTAATTTTGAGGAACGTACAATTTGCACACAAGCCTTAATGAAATTAGCTCGCCAACCCGATGAAATTTCTAATCTAAGTTCTGTTTTTAAAGACTTTGATCGCGAAAATTGTGGAAAAATTAATCAAAATCAACTGATGCGAGCCTTGACAATAAGAGATATGCATCACATGATAAGTAGTCGAGAATTTGATGTAAAAAAAATCACATATTGTTATATAAAAAACATTTTTTTAAATTATAAACAGATTATTTTCTATATTTCCCAGCTATCTATATATCGACATTTTATATAAGCTATCCTAATTTTTGAAAGATATTCTTAAACATTCAACTTTATATCCCAACAATCTAAATAAATTATTGAGAATTTAAAAAATTTTTTATAATACCTGTCAAAACACAAAAAAATGCTTTTTCTTTTGCACCTTGAAAAAACTGCACTGCGCACTGTGATGTTATTGCATCTGCTGGAGTATCTGTGGGTTAGAATTATTCCATATTCGAAAATTTTTATTTGTTAACATTGCCGTTCGAAACAAAATGTGCCTAGTCTGACATAAAAATGCAGTTCAAGACGTGCTAATCCTCTGACACCATTTGAATGATCTTCTCACAAAATTCCAAGCGAATCGAGGAGCCTCTAGGGTTCAGTTTATTCGTAAGTGACTAATAATAATTCTTTGAAATATGAAAAATCAAATTCATTCCTATTAAATTCATTTGCGAATAAATTTAATTTTAGCTTAATTCCTGCTCTGGTATTCATAATTTAAGATGTATTATAATAATTCAATCTTAAAAATCAATCTTAACAGTTATAAGATTTTTTTTTTTGTAAACTAAAATCTTATATGTGATCTTGAAAAAATAAGAAATTATTCTTAAATTAAAAACTTTCTCCTTAGTGTATATAACGACAGAGAACGTTTTTTCTTCCCCCTTTTCTTTATCTCCACAAATTACTATACGAAAGATTTAATTTTTTGCAGACTTCCCTGTGTGCTAACAGCTCTCTATCTGACATGTAGCTTGGCTTCCAATATGGAGCCTCATCTTACTGTGACTTTAGGTTTAAACCACATTCAGAACCTTTCAACTAAGGTAAGCACCTCAACCATGATTAGCGCCGAGAAGGTCTGCTTGCAAAACCTCCCAAGGAATTTGCTTATTCGCGTTCTGCCAATTTTAATACTTGGTAAGGGTTCCGGAAGTTCAAGATAACATAAGTCATGCAGTTTCCTAGAGCTTTATTTGCTGTAACAAACGAGAGACTCTTTCCCCTCTGTACCTTGGTTTGGTGTACGCCAAGGCAAAACCTGCTCCCCGGGGGAGTAGTCTATTTCGACTGTAGTATATAACCACCTGCGACTGTTTTTTTTTTCAACCCTGAAGAAAATACAGAGCGATAAGAGATTTGAGTGCTTACCGAAGCAAACGCTTTTGTTATATCGATGTTAAATTACTACTAATACTAATATAAAATTGTCAAAAATGTCGGCTATTATCTCATATCATTGCCAATTTGGACTTCGCGGAATGCTGCAGCGGAATCAATGTGTTGAGCACATTTCCAACTTCAACAGGTATTTGGGCAATTGTGTCCATAACTACCCTCTAACACATAACAGCAATAACACGACCCCAAAATTTTGCAAATGTCAAAAATGTTTAAAAATAATTAATCCCTATTTAATGTGTCTAATCTGCGCAGTCAACAATTCATTCACAATAAAATACACGTCCAATTGCGAACTCATTATTACTCGCATTGACGAGGGGTGCCAAAATACAACAAATACCTACTTCTGCTAAACTTTTTTATTGTCTCACGATTAGTACTTATTGGATTTCATCAATACTCGTAAATAAATCAATAATTATTTCTATAGCTGCTGTGAAATTGTTGTCACAACTGCAAATGCTGACACGATTGCTGAGGTGAGACATTTAATTGTGTGTGTATGTATGTCAATGCACACGGGAGTATCAGCAAGGACAAAAGTTTCTATTTTGTGTGACCTTAGTAATTGAGGTGTTTAATTTTGCTATTGTTTGTTCATTTGGTAATTTGTGAAAAATCAATTTAGGGATGGTTTTGTTTTGTTGCCATCTCTTTGTTCCATTGTATTGATTCTTCTCCTGTCATGACATGACAATGATTTTACACGTTAATGTAATCATAAACAATAAAATTGTGTAAATAGAACATTTTTGCACAAACAATCATTAAGTGATTTTCGATAATTGACTGCTCGTTATTGCACACATTCCATTTTGCGCAGAGCTGTCTTAATAACAATGCAAAATGTTGAGTTTTTGGAAATTTAAAAATAATATAGATATACTTTTGTTGTTTTCCACATTTATAGTGAACTTGATTTTAATTGTCGCAATTAATTGAATTTTTAATGAGACAATGCAAAAGCAAGTGTTCACATTTTGTTTCAGCTTCCATAAATGATATAAAATATGATATTATAAACAAGGGTGGTCCAACCACAATGCACGATATTAATTTTAGGTTTAATTTTTTGTCCGACTTAATTTGACATTTCTTTGTTTCACTGTTTGACAAATTCAAGCATAGAGAGATACACAGTTGGGCAGAGGAGAAAGATTACAAAATTGAGCGTACGAACAAAAATACATTTCGCACTTTTTCGCTAACAATCAGAATTCCTGCTTATACACAAAAGAGAATCTTCGAGTGATTTTTGAAAAGCCGATGCATCCACAAATAGTTACTGATGAGCCGACAGCATCTGCATGTCATACTTCTTTGGTGTTTGCTATAACGAGATGATTACCGACTTCGTGTGGCTAGAAATTGAGGGCATGGAGCTGGATGTGGATATGTGGCTTAAACTTGACACACAGCCAACGAGAAAAAGGCGAGAAATACAACAGCTGTGTTATCTCACGTCGTGCCGATGTTAATTAGCCAACATTAATATATGACTTGACACAGTTGACGCGAATATGCAATTCCAAAAAATTTGGGAAAACAGTTCGTTCCGTTTGTTAGAATTGTGGATTATGTCTAATTGTCGAATGGTATAAGGGTGTAAACATTTCATATCGCTAACGTTGTTGTCGGTGATGACCGCAATGGCGTCCAGTCAAACGAGTTCAAGATTAATTCAGGGGTACCGCAAGGCTCCGTTTCTTTACCCTATTTCTTATTTTCCTCAACGACTTTCTCCATCAAACTTCCAACCCTATCCACTCTTTTGCAGATGACAGCAGCATTTGCCATTCATACTCTCGCTTTCAACGCTCGTAAGACCGAGTGCTGTTTATTAACACACAAACAAACGACCGCTAATGCTACTTCATCTGTGCTCATGGATGGTGTAAGTATTGAGGAATTGGGAGCTCTTGACGTTATTGGAATGAAAGTACAGTGTGATGTTCGCTGGACTGAACACATTTTTTATGTCTGTAAAGAAGCTTTCAAGTGTCTCGGTTTTCTGAAACGGTGCAAGATGTACTTCACTCCATCCGAGCTCATTACTATTTATACCACCTACATTCGACCGAAAATGGAATACAACTCTCATGTTTGGGCCGGTGCCTCAAAGTCTATTTTGGGGTTACTCGACTGTGTGCAGGAGACGGCGAAGAAGCTTATCGGTGACAGTAGGGTATCCAACTCTATTGACTAACTGGAGCTTTGACGCAGTGTGGGATGCATTACTCTATTCTGTCGTTAATACAATGGATTGTGCTCTGACGGGATTATGGATCTTGTCCCCGAAACTCGCACATTTTTGCGTAGCAAGCGTTCATCGTCCAGAGCTCATCCATTTGTGGTTGATTGTCTGGGGAATCGTACTACGCATTACAGAGAGGGTACGTTTTTCATCCGTACGCTTCGTCTGTGGAATAAGTTGCCTACAGACGTGTTTGCTGTATAGCGTTGGAAAGTTCAAGTCAAATTTTCACAAACACTACTCCCTCTTTCACCCTCCTGACAACCTATTTTCCTAGTTCTGGTACAATGCGCTGCATATGTAGGGTCATCCCCTGAGTACTGAGTCCAAGATAAAAAAAAAACGTTGTGCCTTAGCGTACCAGGGTGAACCCTGTTGTATTGAAGTCCTAATCCCTCTACAATGGAACTCTATGGGGATGAACCGTTTTTCTCCTATACTCGTGGGAGTAACATGACCGATAAAATTAAAGAAAAAGTAAAATACGAACAGATTTTTTCATTTTAATATTTTCTCTGTACCCAGAGATGTAAATATTAATTTATAGAATTTTTGTTGAACTTTACAATTTTTAAATAAAATCTTTGGTTTGTACATTTGTACAACGGGTTATAGTTCAAGTTTTTTCCTTTCTTTAGTTTATTCTTAAGAAGGATTTTTTACAATACAAATTTGCTGTTATCAATAATTTTTGATTGAAGAAGACTAGAAAAATAATAATCAAATCTTTAGCTGGGGGACGAAAAAACCTCCTAGCAACACTGCTAGGAGCTATTAGCTATTACTAATATATTATGAATTATATAGATAATGCTTAAGAGATTAATTAGCTTTTCGGTAACTTTTGACCTAGATATACGAGTTTCAACGTCTAGAATTTTTTCAAAATTACAAACTTTTTAATATATAGATTCATCTGAAAGCAAAATTTTTTTTCTAGTTCTCTTTTATGATATATGTTTTTTCTCTTAATTAAAAGTAAGAAACCAAAATGTTTTGATTCCATATACATATTTAGATTTTTTTACTCCTCTACTATAATTTCCGGGTCTTGGTATCTTAAATATTTCGTTCAAAATTTGAAGCAAATAATTAAATATTGTGTTTCGTTATTTCTGTTTAAAAATAACGTGATTTAAATATTAAATTTGAGTTTCAAATTTAATATTTAAGTCACACTATTTTTAAACAGAAATAACGAAACACAAATATTGTGTTTATGTCAGACAAAATTCCAATATATAAGCCCATATATTCCAACATTATGTACATTAATAAATTCGGAAAATTATGAAAAATAATGTTGGTCTTATAAATATTGCGTGAAGTGTGTAATTTATTGACTATAAGGAAGTTCACCCGTATTAATTAAATGTAAGATATATATATATATATATATATATATATATATATATATATATATATATATATATATATATATATATATATATATATATATATATATATATATATATATATATATATATATATATATATATATATATATATATATATATATATATATATATATATATATATATATATATATATATATATATATATATATATATATATATTAATTATTATTTGTTGTTTATTTAAAAATGTTATGTCAAATTACGTTTGGAATAAAAAGTCGTCAAAATGACGTCAAGTCTGGCAACACTATCTGTACCTATGCTGTTGTTTAAAAAAACGCTCAGTAACAGATGAAAAATCTGCAAATGCCTACATCATACTTAAATATTTTCTCTTATTGAGAACCCCAGGTGTATACAGTACTTGTGCACTAACACAAAGAAACCCCTATGAACAACAACCTCAAATTTTATAAACAAAATTGAAGTAGAACATCAGTGCTTGAAATTCTATTTCAATTTTATTCAGTTCAGATGGTTCTACTTATGTTTGGTTCTGTTTGTTCTAAACGATTGTAAGACAGTATTAGTTATGTGTTTAGAACATTTCAGCACTGAAGTATTTGTTTTGAAATGTGCAAGAAGACGATGGATAGTATTGAAAATAATACGATGTCTTGTAAGACATTTTTGTAGTGCTTGAGCAGCCGTCTAATACTTATCGACTGTTATACGATAATGATTGTCAAAATGCCAGCACTTGGAATGTAAACTGATTTTTTTGTTGAACCTTATAATTTTTAAACGAGTAGTGTTTTGTCTTGCGTTCTGTACACACGTGTTTTCACTGTCGTCCGTGTTTTCTATACCTATACTTATGTTTATTATTATTTTGTAAAAAAACGAAATTATGCCTGAATAGGTAGAGTTTTGTTTCGTATCATGTGTGCACGTGTTTTTTTTATTATTTTATTTTTTTACTGCCGTTTGTTTTTTCTCTAATTGTTATTATTAATTTCTTTTTTATGTTCCTCCTATGTATTTATTACCTTACGGTGTTGAACTAAGTTTTGTTAGTCTGAGCAGTGTCGAAGGTATATACACTGGGCACTGATCAGGAGGCTAATTCTGTCATTCGCTTACGAGCGAGTTTTTACTCGAATGTGCGAGTTTTTACACTTTTGGGATTACCTCATTCGATATCGAGTAAAGGGTTTCGACATTTCTAATGATGGCATTCGATAGCGAGTAACCATTCGAATGCAACCGTGCAACTTTTTACTCGTAAGCAAAAGTACTATCGAAAACCAGCCAAACAGAAAAACACAAAAGAAATGTAAATTAAAAATTAGTTTTGAATAGCAATAGTAGTTAAATTAAATTGAGAATTTTTGGTTCTTAAGGCATTTTTCAATTCATATGATGTATATGACGTATATATACAGGTATATGTATATAAAGACGAGTATTGCTAAGAACACAAAAACTTATATGTTATTATATTCAAGAATTTATTTTTGTTTTTTATTTTAGAAATGCATATATACATATGCTTATACATAGTTAAATGGTTGTTTTTACATACATATTTATTGTTATTTCTATTTACTTACTTTTTAATGTACAAACACGCATACATGACTGATTTAAATGAATTGTTATTGTGAACGTATGTGTGTTTATTTATTTTTTAATGTACAACAAGTATACAAAGTATGCAAATACATACAATTTTCGGCAGTGTTATAAAACACATTTTGTCAGTATTTTGCAACACTCAAGTGATAACTCGACTCGTTACGTAACGAGCTACATCATTAGAAATTTACACGATATCGAAATTATTTTCTACTCGATAGTAATTTCGATCACGAATGAAAGAATTATAACTACCATGTTCAGACGGTAATATGAAACACTTGGTTCGCTCCCTGAACCACTATTGCGAAACTAAGTGTTCAGACGGTTGTTTTTTGCTTCACAATGGTGTTTACATATTTTGTGCAAACGTTTCATTAATTCTTTTTTCAATTTTTATTTAAATCTTTATGTAAGTATCAAATTTTTGCATTTCCAATTTGTTTATTTTGATTTTACACGCATTAATTATCTGTTTTTACTTTGTTTGGAGTTTTTTTGCAGCTAGTTCAGATAAACTAGCGATAATTTATTATCAAATTTGGAGATGACAGTAGGTTTTGCTTGGTTCGCAACAAGATTCAAAATGAACCAAGTAGGTTCGCTCTCAAAATTTTGTATGGCGAATCATGTTGGTTCAATCAAGATTGGGCCGCGAACCTCGAAAATAAGCCTTCGTGTGAACATTCTATTGGCCCCCAGGTTTAACTAATTTAATTTCAACATTCTAAATGCTGTGATAACACTTGTTTTGGTCGTTCCCTGTGTTAAGTTAACAAACGTTACTCCCCCTTTCCTCCTCCAAGATAAAAAAAAAAAATTAAAAAAATAATAAAAAAAATTTGATTTTTATTTTTGTACATTTGCAGATTGGGTTTTCGTTTAAGTTTTTCCTTTCCTAAGTTTTCTTAAGAAGGATTTTTTACAACACAAATTTGCTGTGACCAATAATTTTGATTGAAGAAGAGTGGTTAAGGCAGCCGTCATGCGTCACGACCCGAGTTCAAATCCGAAAATGGGTGGTGATGAATAGTGTAGCGACTACGAAACAGCTAGTTATCCCCCAGCTAAAGGTTTGTTTTTTTTCTTGTCTTCTGCAATCAAATATTGTTGAGCACAGCAAATGTGTATTGTAAAAAATCCTTCTCATTTAAGAAAGTAACAACTTGAACTAAAACCTGATGTACTAATGTACAAAAACCAAAAATCGAATATAACAAACAATTTTGATTTAGATACCATTTGCGAATCTTCTTTACCAAGCTCACCTAACACTTGTCTTAATTCATTTTGATATATAGCAATTAGGTCAGTTTGTTGGCTATTAATCAGTTATTTGTTACAGCCCGTTCATGGAACACAATGTGCTCAAAAAACGCGAAGAAATCTTGACGTTTTTCTTATTTGCGTTCATGCAATGCGAAAAAAACTTTTTGGACGAAAAACGTAACAATTGACATCTGCTTTCTGTCTGTGTATCGCGTTTTTACATGCCAAATAGGCGAGTGCTGCGCGAATGGAAATTTTTATTCGTTGAGCAAGAAAAAAGAAGAAGCTTGAACAAAAATTAAGATTCAAATATATAAAAATGGAAATAACAGCAAAAACAAGTATGCATACATGTTCACACATAAGTATATACATAAATAAACGTTCATATCCATGTTAACACGTACATACATACACATATATGTATATGCAAACAATTTTCTTTTTTGCTAATTATTTAAAGAAAGGAAATAATTTAAAAAATAAAAGAATAAATTAGGATCAATCCATAAAGGAATTTGTCTGATCATCAATCAACAGAATTTGTATGACCAGCAAATATTCTATAATTTTTTTTCCAGCATAAAGATGTTTTGTTTACATAAATATTTATCACCGGTTTCTTTTTTTCAATTGAAATAGGGTTACCGTTATTCACGATGCAAAAATATATTTTACACGAAAAAAGTAAACAAGATACATATAACTTGTATAGTGGCAATACTGTGGATTGAGAATATGCATACTAAAGGCCTCATTAGTTTTTACTTTCAGTCGCCGTTCTGTGACGTTCTTTTCTGTAGCAAATATTTTACAATTACTTTTTCTGTGAAAAAGTTCAGCTGATTTTTACAGTAAAGCAAAATTAAAAGAAAAATATTGGAATTAAGATTTTTCGTAAAAATTGTTTTATTTGAAAAAACAAACAAAGAAACAATTTAATTGCTTAGGAATGGTGACAAAACAGCCAACTTTTCTCTCACGATCTACAGAATTTACGACATTTCTTATACAAAATATACTGTTTAATCGCTAAAATTATATTTTTTTGATCATTCATAGTGGCTTAATTTATTAATACATATTAAATTTGAAAACAAAATCAATTAAAACAAATTATTTTAGCTTTCGATAAAAAAATTTGTAGTCATATGACGAAAAAAATTTGTTTTTCCATACCAGAAAAAAGTAAAACATACACATATCTGGCTGTCACTTAACGTTGAATTCTATTTTCAACAGATTAGTCCGCAACAGAACAGAACGAAAAAGTAAAAACAAACTATGCACATATAATTTATATTGAACAGAAACAATACAGCTGATTCAGAACGGAAAAGAACGTACAAACTAGTTCTGCCTTAATACGTGTATAACGTAACAGAACGCGAACAATGAGAAGCACGTTACACAGAACCAATTTCTTACGTAGTCACAAACGTGTCGCTGGTTTTCGCTTTATTTAAAACGCGATCCATGAACAAATCAAAATGTTTGTGAACGTTTGCGTTTGATTTCGTCAGACCCTTAATATTTTTACAGACTAAAGCTTTGTTCAGATGGATGACAATATTGTCGGAAAAATTTGCAGAAACTTTCTAACAATCGTGTAAACTTACAAAAGAAAAAATATTGTCAGACGAAATTATTGCCAGATAGCTGGCAATCGTGCAAACACTTTCCCTTGCCATTGTCAGATCATTGCCAACCGCACACGAATATATTTCATATATTCATGTGCGTGAATTTTTTAACATATGGCAATGGCATAATTTTCAGACAAAAACCAAAAAATTTTAAAAAAAATTTTAGCGCGAAACAAAGAAGTAAGTTTAATTTTCTGAAAATGTTATTTTAAAAATACAAGTATGATTGCAATTGATCTACAGATGTTGAAAATGAAAAAGTGTTTGATAGTTTTTTCCAGCCTATAAAAGTTCCATCGCCAAGAAACTCTCCAGCTGCTAAAACCTTAAAATAATCGTATCGAAAAAAGTAGAAATTTCATGGCCTCATGAAAATATTTTGAAACTAATGCAAGAGATTAAGTGTCGGTGAAGCTTGTGGTATGCGTAGAATATAAATTACACAAAGATAGTGCATTGCAAAAAGTCGCAGATGATATTTTCATGAGTTTCAACGACTGCAAGGTGAAGTGGGCCAATCCCCGCACAACTTTTAAAATAAATTTTAACTTCTGGTTTATTTGCATGAAACCAGTTGAGTAATTTTTCGTAAAATCCCTCTTGATGGCGACAAAGAACTCAGTTCTTTACCCAAACACTGGGACGTATCTTTATGTTTTCTTCCTCGTCATCAGTATTTCTTTAAATATATGCTGTTAAAATTGTCGCAATATATTGATCCATATCCTAAATAATTTTTTTTTTCAATTATTCAATGTTTCAAACTCTCAATAACAGTTAAATTTTTATGTAAATATTTTGTTTTGATTCTGAAAATTGAGCTGACAATTTTTGCTACATAAAAAATCTGACAACCGTGTGAACTGACAATATTTTTCATGCCACCATTGTCATATAATAGTCTTAAAATGGAATTGGCATTTTGCTGATAATTGTCTAGCAACCGTGTAAGCTAACAATTTGTATTGTAAGATCTATTGTGCATTGTCAGGCAGCACGTTGTTAGATCAGACAATATTGTCAGATCTGACAACCATCTGAACCAAGCTTTACAGCTTGCTTATAAGATACGACTCGTCGATAAAAAGCGCTAACTTTGCAACGATTTTGTTTTTTATTTTTTTTTTTTTTTTGGCTTATATATCGCGACCATTAACGATTTTTGTTAAAAGCTGCAGCTGTAAATTTATTTTTATTTTTTTTTTTTAACTTGGACCAGTACTCAGGGGATGACCCCTGTATATGCAGTGTATTTTACCAGAACTAAGAAAATATGTTGTGAGGAGGGGGAAAGAGGGAGTAGTGTTTCCAACGTTATAACAGACAGGAAACACGTCTGGAGGCAACTTATTCCAAAGAAGAAGCGTACAGCTGAAAAACGAATTCTCTCTGTAATGCGTAGTACGATTCCCCGGGCAATCGACGATGAACGCGTGCTACGTAAAAATGTACGAGTTTCGGGAACAAGATCCCTAATCTCGTCAGAGCAAAATCCATTGTAGTAACGATAGAACAGAGTAACGCACCCCACACTGCGTCGATGCTCCAGTGAGTCAATAGAGTTGGATACCCTACTGTCACCGATGAGCTTTTTCGCCCTCTCCTGCACACGGTCGAGTAACCCCAAAATAGACTTTGAGGCACGGGCCCAAACATGAGAGTTGTATTCATTTTCGGATCGGATGAAGTGAAATACATCTTGCACCGTTTCAAAAAACCGAGGCACTTGAATGCTTCTTTAGAGACATGAAAAATGTGTTCAGTCCAGCGAGAACGTCACACTGTATATTCATTCCAAGAACACCAAGAGCATCCGATTCCTCAATATTTATACCATCCATGAGTACAGATAAAGCAGCATTTGCGGTCGTTTTGGATTGTCTCACCATAAAATTTGGCGAATAAAAGACATACTCATGAGAAGAAACAGTGTTTTGGTACCAGATAATAATAAAATTAAGAATGGAAATTTAGACGGGACATATTAAGAATCTCTCGAACTGATGTAACTGATTTTAGCATCTTTAAGTTAATACTGCGAAGAAAAACAGATACTTTGTTTTCTTTAGTATGTAACCGAATTAAAATATGAAAAACTAAGTACATTTTGAAACAAGTATTTTTCCAAACACAACAAGAAGAAAAAAAGGACTATCTAAAATAAAGGACTTAAGAAATTAAATGAGCCAATTTGTATGCAATGCGCTGTTACAACATTGTAAATCTTTCAATTTATAAAATTCTCTTTTTTTCTTAAATACTTTTTCGTTCTTAATTTCCATGTACAACTGTCTGATTGTCTACAATTAATCCAGAGATTTCTTTTTTACATATTTTACTACTCGGCAAGCAAAAGCAAAATAATAAAAACTTATCAATATTTATGGACAGAAATTACAGTTTAATTGCTTTTTGCAGCAGAAGAACAAAGAAAACAAAAAAAGGAAAAGCAAAAAAAAGTTGTAAAACCGTAACAAAGTAAAGAAGATTAGAGTTCGGTTGATGGGAGTGATTTCAAAAAAAGAAGTAAACATTTAAACGCCCACTATTATACTCCTCAACCACCACCCACCGCAATAAGTAATTACAAACATTTTAAAGGTGAAAGACTTGAAGTTGTTGTAAAGCAGCACTTCAGAAACATAAAAGATGGAAACAGCGTCCAGAGCTACTTCAGGCTGTTGCTGTCCCCTCCCCTGTCTTTCATGCGGCCAGTATTAACATTTCAAATTAGCTTGTAAAATTAATCTACAATAAGACAATATTGACAGGTAGTTGATAGAAATTAAACAATCTGCACAGGCAAGAATAAAAAATAAAAAATCGACACTTTTTTTATCTTCTTCATTAAAAAAATTCCGCTTTAAAAGAGAATAAAGTTTAAAACGAAATTTTGGTATTAAGAAGCAATTAGTTTTATTATGCGATTTGATATCTTTAAGGCAAAAAAGAAAGCTTACACGTCCTGACTACAGATTCATTTTAACTTAATAAAATATTACAATGCACACTAACACACACATACACACAGGTACACTCTTAAGACTCCTGAATGAAGATTTCTACTTTTGTTCAGGTTTTTAAATCATTATTATGAAGAAGTGGGCGACCTCTAGTCTACAATGTGCTCATGAAAATATTTTTGAGAAAACTAACTATACATATGTATATAAAATTTGAGTATTCATTCCAAGCTAGCATTTTCAATCGTGCAAGAGTCTACTGGGAATCGCAAAAAGAGCGATTTTGGTCGACGAAGAATGTAGTTTTCAATAGGGGAATATCTTCGCGAGTATATATCACACGAGTTATTTCTTCTATGAGATTCTTAAACAACACAGCAAAAGCCGTTTATGTTAATCGAAAATAGAATCGTTTGGGGCTCGTGTAGATGAAAAAAGTTCAGCCATGTAATCCTTATATGATTCACACTGGAAGCCACAAAATTATAATACGATGAAACTTTCTCAAATCGTTCGACTTTTTATATGTTGTTGCGAATTTTTGTCACATTTAACTCAATGTGCAGCTGTTGATATGCTTGTTATAAATTTACGCGCACATCCACACAAACCACATTAAACTAAAAACATAATGCACAAACAAACATACATGATTTAAAGTACGCAAAATTCCAAGTAAATCAACTACAAATGATGTTGTTGTTGTTCTTGCATTTTTGGTGTTTCGTTTCTTATTGTTTGTTATTGGCTCTTGCTTAATGTTCGAAAGCATATGTATGTGTGCATGTATATATGCATAACAATTATATTTGTAGATCATGACAATTGTAGAAAATGATAAAGAATTTTAAATATCAGGCAGGTTTGCAGCAACGAGTCACTTTATTTTTTAACTTTGTGCACGATAAGTCAGAATGGTAAGCAGTCTAGTATTTTCATACACAATAGTAAGTATGAAGTGTAAATAGTTAGGAATTATTTAGTACTGTGTATCGAAAAAGTGCGTGAGTCATTATCTCATATGCAATAGAAGAATCGGCAAAATCGTTTTTAAAGACAAAACCGTAACAATATTATCAGATCATTAATAGAAGTTGTTCTGGATGTGTTTTTGTTCATAAATATGAGCTGTTCGACTGTGTAATAATCGTAGTGAGAAACAACATGTAATAGTTTACTTGTGTAAATACAATTTGCTGATGCAAACTTGTCAATTTTGTTGTGGAGTTGCAAAGAAAGCGGAATGACTTTTGCAGAGTATATTGAGATTCGCTCAGTAAACACGTATAAAAAGTGGCTTTCAACAGTCAATATTCTGGCCTTCCGTAGATGCCACTCTGCCTGTCGACAAGCTCGAGAACTATTAAACCTAATGTATCAAATAACAAAAACAGACTATGGCCTTATGCAAGAAATACAGGGTGGCTGATGAAAGCTGCTACCATAAAGAAGGTAATAACTTATTTCCTGTGTAACTAACCTATTACATTTTTATAGTATTTTATAGATTGATCTTTAAGTTTAACTAAAATGGTGAATTGGGACAATGAAACAAGAATTTGGATAGTGCAACGCTTTCACGCTTTAGAGTCCGTTGCTGCCATGCGATCTAACCGTAGAGTTTCGACAAGGAGCTTATGTAATCAAGCAAACAGTCACTACCTACAATTTTGCACAAAAATTTAAACTTCTTTGCATATAAGATTCAATTGACAAACAAATTAAACCCTAGAGACTTGGAATTTTGTGGGAAGATCATTAAAATGGAGTCAGAGAATGAAAACGTCTTGAACTGCATTTTTATGTCTGACGAGACACATTTTGATCTAAACGGCAATGTTAACAAACAAAATTGTCGAATATGGAGTAATTCTAACCCACGATACTCAATTAGATGCAACTACATCTATTTCGTATGACAGTGTGGTGTGCTGTTTCTTCAAGGCTCATTTTCGGGGAAAACAGTCTTACTGTTAGGGTCAACGGAGACCGTTACTTAAAGATGTTGATGTTGACCGTTATTTAAAGATGTTGAAAGAGTTTTTCTTTCCAGAATCGCGCGGAAAGAGAATTTCCTTCAATACTGTTTGGTTTCAACAAGATGGGGCAACCTGTACCATAGCCACGCCTGTTACGACAGAATCGAGGCAAAAATTTCCCAATAAACTGATTTCAAGAAGCTCCACATTCCGTTGGCCTCCTCACTGTACCTGATTTTTTTTTGTGGGGTTATTGCAAACAAGAAGTTTATAAAAAAACCCCAACAAATTTGGATGATTTAGTATTGTAGCGACTGATGATTAGCGTAGCGACTACGAAACAGATATTTGTCCCCCAGCTAAAGATTTGATTAATATTTTTCTTGTCTTGTTCAATCAAAAATTATTGATCAAAGCAAATTTATATCGTAAAAAAATCCTTCTTAAGCAACGACTTAAATAAGCAAAAAATTAAACTAAAACCTAATGTACAAACCAAAAATCTAATTTAAAAATTGTAAAGTTCAACAAAAATTCAATAAATTAAAAGAATAGTTGCTTTTTTTAAGAGACTCCGCTTAACCTTTTTCGTAATTTTCATTTAATACTAAGTTATATTTTTTATATTATATGTTTGTCGCTAACAAAATTAGCAATAAGTTTAAATTCATTGACTAATAAGTTCTCAATTTCTCGTAAGCAAGCCCAGCAGTCAAATAACATTTCTACAAACAATTTTCCCAAGATAGGTCAGTCAGCCAGCCACATAAACATGCAAAACGGCAAACAAGCTTATATTGCTAATGTGATTAAAACCGATATACAAAACTTGAATCAGAAGCCCAAGTCTCCCAACTCCAATCAATAGTTTAGCAATCTTGAGGCAACTGTGCAGGCTCTTGTTCAATACATAAACACTTTTAAGGTTTCTATGACAACCATGATGCAGGAAATACTATCCACTATTTAACAGGCCATTTTAAACCAATGATTTGTTTAAAAATCTATTTATGTAATGCCAACAGCATCCGCCAACACAAACATGAACTTGAACACTTCCTTATGAAAAAACAAATCGATATAATAATGGTTGTTGAAACTCATTTGACATCCAAAAGTTGTTTCATCTTTAACGCTTGTAAAACCCAATGTTGCTTATTAACGCACAAACAAACGACCGCAAATGCTGCTTCATCTCTACTCATCGATGGTATAAATATTGAGGAATCAGAAGCTCTTGATGCTCTTGGAATGAAGATACAGTGTGATATCCGCTGGACTGAACATATTTTTCATGTCTTTAAAGAAGCATTTGGGGTTACTCGACCATGTGCAGGAGAGGGCGAAGAAGCTCATCAGTGACAGTAAATTCTTTTAAATTCTCAACAATTAATTTAGATTGTTGGGATATAAAGTTGAATGTTTGAGAATATCTTTCAACAATTTTCAAAAGTCGACATGACAATAACAGTATTAGGTTATATGGTTATATTTTGTAAATAAATTTCGTATTGAAACCACATTATGTGGTTGTGTTCAACCATTTAATATAACAATAGTATTTTGCCCTTAAAATATTGTCATATCAACTATATATTTTTTCTACGTGTGTGTATGATTGTACGAGGTCTACGGTCCTGAAGGGTCTTCCCTAGCAAAGGTTGCGTACTTTGGTGGCAGTTATGACAGAACATTGTCACATAGGACGCATGATAGAAGGCTACATCTTTCATTTAATGATTTCTGTAGAATTTGTAGGGATGAGGAGTAAGAAGAGAGTGTTGTGCACTTCCACTGCTGGTGCCCGGCTCTCTGCTCTATAAGAGCGCTGTATCTAGGCGGCCCAATGCTGCAAGGTTTAGCAGATACATCGAAATTCGGAGTGAACGGACTGGGTTCCTTTATTCGACTTTCAGGTTGGTTTGGATCTGAATCGTTGGGGGAAATGCAAGTTTCGTATGTTATACTCCTCCCTTAGGTAACACAACCAGACCAAGAGAGGACCCAAATGGGTTGGTTTTATGAAACTGGCGGCCTGTACAACCTAACCTAACCTATCACGTATAGTTTCTATGCTAGCTGTAAGTAATATGAACAGTGTTTCACATTTTCAATATCTTCCATACTTTTCTGCGGTTGTGGTTGAAGTCTTAGTGTAGGCAACCATGAGGAGCATAGAGCGCAGTTCTTGTGCCTTGTGCTGCTCCTGGCATGTTGTTGTTGCTTGCTGTTTGCCGTGTGCTGTGTTGCTGGTTCCTGTCTGCCAATTCCTGTTTTCTGTTCGTGCAGAGTTTGCTGGCAACGTTGTCTTTGTTGTAAGTCCCTCCATGAGGGGGGTCGTGTCACATTGTTGTTTTTGTTCGTTTTGTCAAGGGCTGGACCACAGGGGGTGGCCAATATACTCATCCGTGGGGATGAATGTTTTTTGTTGTTTATTGTGCTGTGTATCCGTGTGTGTTTTGTGTTACGGGTGATGCAGTTGGTTCGCAGTGCGGCTGCTGTTTTGCTGTTCGCCGAAGTTCCTGTTTTTATGTTGCTGTTTGCTGTTGCTGTTATTGTTGTGTTTCCTGTTGTGCTGTATGCTGTGTAAGTATGGTTGCAGGGGTCACCAGTCCCCGAGCTCTACTGGTAGGAGTCTTTGGGCTACGAAGTCTGACCGGAGACTTAAGTCTGGTATCACGGGAACCGGGAGCCACAGGAACTTGTTCCTGCCCGGCTATGGTGCGACCCTTCGGGGAGTATTGTGGTGGTTGTGGTTTAAACCCAAATCGCGGGGAGAGTTCAATTGAGCTCGGTGTGGAGTTGCATTGCAACCGGATGCCGTGACCCATAGATCGGAAGGAGTATTAGAAAGGTTACGCTCCTAGCCAAGGGGGGATCATGTCCAAACAACATGTGATCGAATTGGTACTCATGCATGACAATTTGTTATGTATGGGGGCGCTGGTAGACGCATTGTATTCACCATCCACATTTTTTGCGAATGTGGATGCAATAACATCATCATGCAACCAATGTTGTTACATCAAAATTATGTGTCTACTCGTAGATTCCAGAAACAAATTGGGGTATAGATAATTACGAATATACTGATAAGGATGATTAGTGATGGTTGCTATCATCAATGTCAGCGTCGTTTTATTGATGAAGATAACGACCACCTATCCGCCCACCAAACAAACAGTCACCCACAATCTTCACAAAATTGTGTGCTACTCATTTTGTTTCTACTGTATGGGTGAATAAGCATATACGAGGGTGTTTTCTTTGTATGTATGTGTAGTTTTCTTCTTAAAATGCCATTAGATTAGAAAAGAGAAACGATATTAAATTTGAAAATAAATAACAATCAATGAACAAATATCGATTCCAACCCTGAATGGTTTTTATTTTATTATCTTGTATCAAAAATGCGATGGCGGTGGCGATGGGGATGGGGAAATTGATTACTGCAAGAGACATTTTAAACGATTTGTTTTGTCTTCATATTGATAACTTCGAAATCAAAAGAAAGTTGTAAATCAAACTTAAAATTATTTAAATAAAGTTTTCGCTGTTACAAATTGCTCTGCTTGAGAAAATCGCAAAGTTGAACGAGTTTAATATAATCTTAAGCAAATTTCTGTAAAATAAGTAGAACTTATCTGCTCTTTTAAAACTTAAGAAGCGCCTACTCAAAGTTTTAAGCTGGAATGACATTTCTTTTTATAAAGTTTTCACTCAGAAGGGGAACAGAAATTAAAATCTGTCGCTCTGGATATTATTCATTGATTTTCGTAAAGTTTTATATACTTCAGAGGGAAAACGCAACCGATGACTTTTTAAAAATTTATGAAATCTTTGCGGCCCGTTTTCGTGTTTTTTTTTCATACAACGTGGCTATTATTAATTTTACTATTTTGATGGCATGTGGCCCTCTTCGGTCACATGCACAGCGACATTATGTGTCCTCTTGCCTTGAAATCGAGCTACCTGCTTCATTGGGAGTGATAGTAAGTCCCATTGTAGCAACCTATATCCCATGTGTCCCAAATGCGAGGTGATCAAGTGCTCTATTGACTGTCTGTGTTGGAAATGTCCATCCTGAACAGGTGTTTAAGGCAGGTATAATGACCTGTAAGTGCACCTGTCAGTCCTCTGAGGGTTTTCCTATCTAGGTTTAGAGCATTCTCGGCCCTTTTTGCATCAAAGTGTAGATTTTTCTTATAATTTCCAAGCCCAGCTGTCTCCTTCTAGTGTTGCTTCACTATTGACTCCTTCCATTTCTTCATCTCCTCATTAAGGAGACTCTTATTGAAGCCAAATGTTGGAGTAGAGGCAATGTTAGTCATCTCATCGCTATAGTGCCTCTCATGTCCTAGCACCCAGATTAGAGTAACGGGGTTCTGGCTTGCCAGTACATTTAGCCTGTTGTGACACTCCAGTACTAACCTGGACGTAAAGACACAACTGCTCAGGGCCTTTAATAGTAACTGGATATCAGAGACTATTTTGATCAGACCTCCCTTGTGTCCCCTATCGGAGACTATTTCCACCACTTCTCTTATTGCGTATGGTTCCGCTTTGAAGATTGTGCTGTATTTGCTAATGATTATATACTTGCTTTCTCTAGGCTCCATTATTCCCACCGCAACTCCTTGCAGCGTTTTGGATCCATCCGTGCACCCCTTATGTGAACCATTCCTCAGCCTTCTTGGGTTCGTGCCTTATTATTCCCTTGTTAGATAGATGATCATAAATTTCTTGGTTAAGGAGGTAGTCGGATCTATAAGGTCACTTTTTTGAGGGACATGGTTAACTACGTTAAGCGATGTTAGGTTCAAAAGAGCTTACATACATAGGACTGCAAGTTTCTGAACCTTTCGAAGTCAGTCTGGATGTGACTGTTACCTGTTTGGGTTTTTTTTTTAAAGCCACGTATAGTATAATGGGTCTTACCTTTTGAGTATATAGCCAGTATGTCATCTTAAGTGTTAGGTCCCAGGATCTACCCAATAGTTTTTTGCCTGTCGTGAGGCTTATTGTTGACTTTCTTATAACCGATTCAAGGTGCGGTTCCAATGTGAGTTGTTGACTTTCTTATAACCGATTAAAGGTGCGGTTCCGATGTAAGTTTCCTGTCCAGGATTATGCCCTGATATTTTACCTGTGTTTTGGGAGCAACCTCAATACCGTTTATCCTTAGAGTAGGGATCTCAATTTCTCTTTTCCTGGTAAATTCAATATTGGAGTCAACTTCGCCATTAACAATTTTTGGATCAGTTTTGAAATTGATGGTTCAGTGCGATTATAGTAATTTTGTTAAGACGACAATCGTATCGTTACAATCAGTATAACGATATATTTTCATTTTTGTTGTTCAGTAGCATTATTTAGTGATATTCGCTGCCGATCGACATCAGCTGTTAGTTTTATTGCCACAAAAATACAGCCGTTTATCGTCGTTAAAATTGTATGGCAGGAGCACACTTACAATCGTTGCTGCAATTGACACTACATGTCATCATACACTTTTAATAATAATTCTGTCACACACAGTGTAAATTTCATTTGTGTTTTCGTAAGCGAACGGTGGAAATCAATTGGCTAGATCTAAAATCCAAAACAATTTATAAAATATACGAAAATTTGGAAAATTATAACGAATAAAAGATGAAGTTAAATATAATTAAAATTTTAGGTAAAAGCTTTTGGAAAGTTTAAAATTACCAAATTATTAATTAAACCAATAATTTGGTAATTTAATAACAGAGACTGCTAATCGTTTAATAACAAAACACTCTAAAACAGTAAATTTTATTAAATGAAATTTTTTTTCCTTTGGAGAATATGTACAATTTGCAACAGAAAGATTGAGTTACGTTGTGTACGTGTCTTTATTGTGTTCTGTAAAACGAAATGTAAAAAGTTTGGGCTCTTGCCATTAAAACAAGAAGTTGCATTGAATAGGATTTGGTGCCACGAAAATTAAAAAAGCGCACCGAAATTTTTATAAATATAGTTTAAATAACTATAAACAGGCTTTCATATCAAACTAAAATAATTATCCATATAACTAAAAACTCCTAACATCGACGTCAGGAAACGCCAAAATCCCCCACTTCTCCGAAAACAAAATGACATCTCCAATTTTAGCACTAAAATGAATGATCGTTAATAGTTCAGATATACGTTCCACGGCCAAAACGTACACCGAATATGAACACACGATTCGTTTAGCGTAGTCGTTCGTAGTTTTTTTTTTGGAATTGCCAAAGTCGGCTTAAGGCAATGTCAAAATCCCGATACTTCTTTAGAAGCATTACGGCAACTTCAATTTTGGCTTATAATTCAGATGCATGTTGCACGCCAAAAACTCGCACCGAAAGTGAAAACGCGGTTCCAAACCGGTTAACAAAGTGATTCCGAATTGTCTTAGGGAATTACCAACATCGGCTTTGCAAATCTCCAAAATCCCCTTACTTTCCCGAAAGCAATATGGCAACTCCAATTTTTGCACTAAGGCAGCAACATTTTTTATATACCTACATATGTAATAACCACTTATATTGCATGGATTTTGAGTGTTTCAAACATACAAGTGAAACAAATATAAGCGTATGTATAAGTTTCGCCCACCGAAGAACTTTTCACATAAAAATTTTTAAAATGCTGGTTTCGGATCGTACTTTAAATAAAAACTAATAGATTTAAGACCATATGTTCCCTAGAAGTATGAATACAAATAAATTGTTTAACGCTTTCATATTATTACAACGCAATTCATTTTATATCCTGTGCCCTGTTAGCATAATAAAAAAATTAAATTAGTCCTGCACGGTAGCGCCTCTTATACAAATATTTATTTAAGATTTCGGCCGACTTCTTAAATGCAAGTTGCAATGCATATTTGCAATGTATACACTTCGTAAACGCATCTGTAAACTTTCTGGCAAAGTCCAATGTTCCTAATCGTTTGGCAATTCATTTTAATGAGAATTAGCTGTCAGAATCGTGCATAGTTTTTATTTTGTATGCAAACATATAGCTGCAATGGCTGAGCAAGTATTTTCTTGTTTATTTTTAATAAATTATTTATAATTCATATATCTTATTTAAATAATTAAACACTTTATATTGCAGAGACAAAAAGTGGACCCATGAGCGTAAAAAATTATTAATTGCAACAACACTTCGACACGAACCAGTGCCTCGTTTCTGTAAGATTAGTGAAAAGTTTCTCGCATCGAAAACTACGAAACATAAAATTCCATCGTTTCTCGACTATCGAGAAAAACAGCGTTTCTGTATATTAAATCGAAAATAGGCACCAGTAGTTACATCTTTATTGGAATATTTCCATTAAGCAGCTGTCAAAATGCAAAAAGTAAACAAATAAGAAAATTTAAGTTTAGCAGTGAATAAAACAATTGAATTTAGTGTTATAAATAAAATGAAATTGTGTCAATCAATAACACGTGTACATAAATAAAAACACATTCAAATCATAAATAAATTTCATAAAACTTTCAATAAGGTATTTTTTTTTTTTTTTTTTTTTTTTTTTTAAGCATTTTTTATTTATTGAATCTTCAAAATGAACTAACAATAAGTATTCAAATCTTAATACTAAATTTAAAATTAAAAAAAAAATATGATTCTTATGTCCGGCCAATGCTAGACAAAAAGTTTTATTATGCGGGAGCTATTTCGGTAAAATCACCTATTGAGCAATCTGATGGTGGCAGCGGTATCCCTTCTTTTAAGCCGAGTGTGGCCGCCAAAATTAAGTATATTGCGAGCAAGAGGGTTTGGATGAAGTTCCAGTTTACTGATATACCTTGTCGCGTACTTAGAAAATTCCTCTTTTACCAGCGGAACACTCAGATCGTTATGAATTCGTGAATTTTTGACGTACCATGGAGCTGCAGTAATCGTTCGTAGAATTTTGTTTTGTCGCCTTTGGATTTTTTCAATGTTTGACGCTGAGGCGGTGCCCCATAACTGAATTCCGTAGCACCATATAGGCTTTAGTATTGCGTTGTATAACAAAAGTTTGCAATCTAATTTCAGTGTCGAATTTCTGCCCATAAGCCAATTTAGCTGCGCTGCTTTTAGTTTTAACTGAGTGACCTTTGCTTCAATGTGAGACTTCCATGTTAGCCTACGGTCCAGGTGAATACCAAGGTTCTTGACTTCGTTGTGCTGCGGAATAGGTGAGTTGTTAATTTGGATAGGCGGACATGTTTGCCTACACAGTGTGAATGTAACGTGAATACACTTTTGTTCATTAACTTTGATTTTCCAAAGTTTTAGCCATTTCTCTAATATTGAAGTATATTCCTGTAAATTTTGTGATGCTAAATGGTGGTTTTCATGAACACTCAAAAACGCTGTGTCATCTGCAAAAGTAGAAGTGTGGATTCCGGATGTCGTTGGCATGTCAGACGCGTAAATCAAATATAAAGTAGGCCCCAGTATGCTGCCTTGGGGAACTCCTGCCTTGATTGGCTGAGTTGGGCTAATAAAGTCGCCTTCTCTGATAACAAACTTCCGGCCGTATAAGTAGCTTTCCAGAAGCTTGTGTGTATTTGCAGGCAAATTTAACTTTATTTTGTGCATCAAGCCGTCGTGCCACACTTTATCAAACGCTTGAGAAATATCAATGAAAAGAGCTGAGCAGTACTTCTTTGCCTCAAAGGTTTGTCTTATGACATTGACTAGTCTGTGCGTTTGTTCTATGGTGCTATGTTTAGCCCGAAAGCCAAATTGATGATCAGGGATGCATCCCACATTGTTCAATATTGGACTCAACTTCGCCATTAACAATTTTTCGAATAGTTTTGAAATTGTTGGTAAAAGACTTATTGGTCTATATGATTCTACCTTAGTCAGATCCTTCCCTGGCTTGGGTATCATAGTAATCATTGAGACCTTCCACTCTGCAGGATAATACTCAAGGCGTAAAATGGCGTTAAAAATAAAAAGTAGAACCCTTCTAGCTACCCGAGGTAACTGTTCAAGCATTTTACCAGTAATTTGATCAATGCCTGGAGCTTTCCTAGGGTTTGTATTACCGATAACCTTTTCGACATCTTGAAAATTAAATCTCAAAGACACAGGAGGTCTAACAACATATGGTGGTAATTCCGCTGTATTATTCTCTGAATCATTTGTGATAAAAACGTTTCGCAAATGATCGACATACAACATTCCCTTTTCAGAATCGCTTCTTGCCCAGTCGCCAGTTGAATTTCGCAAAGGTGGCTTACCTATTACGGGTCTTTTTAAGCCTTTTGTCGCTTTCCACAAGGAATAATCAGATTGAGGGGTACCATCAAGGCTTTCCAAATATGTTTTAAGGGAAGCCATTCTATGGACTTCAAGCAGATTTCTTAGCTGAGTTATGCATTCCCGTAGCCTAGTTTTAAGCTGGGGCGACCTGCGAAGTTGCCACTCTCTTCTGACTCTTCTTTTTTCTGACAGAAGTTGCTCAATTTCAGATGAATAAGTTCTATTGCTCTCATTTCTAGGTCTTAAATGACTAGTGGTAGCATGCTGTACGGCCAGTTTGAGGTTTTCAGAAAAATTGTTAATTGACACATCAATATCCTCAGGCGTTCTCAAGGCGATATTTTCAGTACAATGTGTGCTCAAAAATTTTTTGTATTTTAGCCAATTAACTCTATTGACAGTCAACGGTGAGCCAATCTCTTGGGGGAACGAAACAGAGATTACAGTGGGAGAGTGATCTGATGACAAATCTAATGAAGGCTCCACTTGCATCCACTCTAAGGGAAAATTTTTCGCAACTCCAAAATCTATAACGTCTGGGATCTTTCGTCGGTCTGTCGGCCAATAAGTGGGGTGTCCGCTTGAAACCACATCTAAGCCCATTTTGGAAACGGTGTCAAAAAGCATACGGCCTTTCGAGGTAATTAAGCGTGATCCCCAAAAAGTGTGTTTAGCGTTATAGTCACCAGCCGCTAAAAATCGAGGCCCAAGTGATTTGAAAAAATTTGAATATTGGCTTTCTGTTATTGAAAATCGGGGCGGTGAGTAAATCGAGGAAATAACGATTTTTTCATGAAAATATTCAATGCATATATTAGTTGCTTGGATATACTCCTCACGTGTCTGGTTCATTAAATAGTGCTTAATTCTGGATTTTATTAGAATTGCCGATCCTCCGCAAGATCTTCCACGGGGATCTTTTGTGTCGTACATTATGTAGCCATTAATTTTGAAAAAACTGTTGGTTGTCAAATGAGTTTCAGCAATCAACATTATATCGATTTGCTTTTCCATAAGGAAGTGCTCAAGTTCATTTTTGTGATGGCGGATGCCGTTTGCGTTCCAGAAACATATTTTTAACCAATTCATTTGTTTAAAATTGCCTGCAAAATAGTGGATTGCATTTTTAGCATTTCCTGCATCATGTTTGTCATAGAAACGGTAAAAGTGTTTATGGACTGAACAAGAGTCTGCAGAGTTGCCTCAAGATTGCTAAAATTTGGATCGGATTTTGGAGGCTTGGGCTCCTGATCCAAGATTGGTTTATCGGATTTTACCACATTTGCATAAGAAATTTGTTTGGGGTTTTGCAAGTTTACATGGCTGGTTGACTGGCGTACCTGGGGAAAATTGTTTGTAGAAGTGGTGTTTGACTGCTGGGGTGGCATATTTGAAATTGGTGACCTATTTGTCATTGACCTCTTGAAGTGAGTGTAGACAGGGCAACCCCTGTAGTTTGCAGTATGGTTACCTCCACAGTTACTGCATTTCTTAACGCTCGCGTCAGTCTTAGGTTTTTTGCACAGTGATGTACCGTGAAGTTCACCACACACAACGCAAACTGCGGGCAGCTTACAATAGGCCTTAGTATGGCCAAATTCTTGGCAGTTTAGGCATTGAACGGGCCCTAAACGCTTATGAGGCTCCTCAACGGTAACCTTGCGATGCAAAAGATACTTGAGGTTATAAATGGGATGCACTTCATTCTTTTTTAAGGCAACATCTCTAGGTTCCAATTCAACCCTAAACATGGGTTGAGGAATTTTTTCACGGTTTCTAATATTAACCACATTTTTAATTTTGAAGCCATTGTCTTCTAGTCCGGTTTTGACCTCATTCGTGTCAACAAAAGGGTCAATCCCTTTTATAACGACCTTTGGCACTTTTAAGCTGATATGTGTAAAATGATCGCTTCTCCTTCTCTAGAACGTCAGACAGCTTTCGGTATTCATTTTCACTGTTTACCTGGATTTTCGTTTCATTGATGCCGCCGTGCTTAACCGATGTTACGTTAAAAGTATCTTTGCCGATTGCCGCAATAAGTTGTTTTACCAGCTCACTAGAGGTAGGTTCTCGCAAATATATTGGTGGCGGCTTAAAGGTTTTTTTAGAAATTGTTGGCTCATCTGTTTGCAGTATAGCAAACCTATTGCTATCGGTTGCCGAAGTCCTATTATCATCTTTAGAAAATTTCGGTTGAGATGATATTTGAGCTGATTTGGGGCTTCGCTGCCTTTTAACCACGGTTATGTACCTGTCCATGCCTACTTGGATTTTTACCTTATCATCAACAATTAAACTGGAAGATGTTTTGTCTTCAGTTGTAACAACAATATTTGGCGAACACGATCGCGGGCGTTTCCTATCTCTTAGAGACAGGAAATTTTCCAATGATTTTTTCACCGACTCTTCTTCAGAAATCCAAAGGTTTTTTCTACCGGAGCTAAGCTCTTTTTCAGAATTACATCTGATAGGTACACTCATGCAATTAATTGTTTCTATTTTTTATTTACAATTTAAAATGGTATTTAAAAAAAAATGTCACAAAGTTTTTATTTTAAACAAAAACACTCTGTTCACCTATTACGGTTTTTACTTAATCCCGTTTTATTTTTTTACTTTGCGATCAAAAAAAAAAAAAAAAAGCAAACACGTCCGTTCACTATCGAAGCTAAACAACGATTCAATAAGGTATAGTTTTGTAATGATGGTTGCTGACCAATATGACCGGCGAAACATGTTGCGCATTTACAGCCAGAGATTAAGGGCTGCAACCGACCCTTTTTTAGTTCCTGAACCGATGAGGGAAGCTTCTCGCATTCGAGACAGGCTAAAATTAAGATTTTGCCATTAAATTTTTAATTTATCATACTGTATGTATGTACATAAATATTAAGAAATAAAGAAAAAACCAAAAAAAATTAATTCATAATTTTTATATATTTACGGCCGTATTCATAAAAAATATTTTATGTTTATTAAACACTTATTTGACAAATATCCCATAGAAATTTGTCAAATAACAGTTTAATAAACATACAATATTTTTTATGAATAAGGCCTATATTATATTATATCTCCGTGGAAATTCTTTCAATTTTCTAAAATAAAAAGAAGAAATGAATAATGAACTACATTCAATATCTGCCGTATTCATAATAAATAATTTACACATAACATAGGTTTAATTGACAAATTTTGTGTAAAAATATGTATGTCAAGTAAACTTTTACTAATTGCAAATTATTTTTTATGAATACGACAATATGTGTATAAATATTTAAAAACTTTACCTCTTCTACACTTTTTGCACTCATTATGTCAATTATATATTTTTTAAATTTATAACTTCCGCAACTCTTTTATTTGTGAAAAGTTTTGACAGCTTTAGCGAGAAACTTCTCACAAAATGCTAATACAGAAACAGGTTTACTCACAAGCTTCCAATGAAATACGTCAAAAAAGCTATTTTGACAGATATTTCTCGCTTCTCAAAGATACAGAAACATTTGTGAGAGAAACTCCATTTTTTGTTTCTATTCGCATAGTTTCTCTGTTAATTCCGTTGTTTCTTGTGAGAAATTTCTCGATGCGAGTAATACAGAAAAGAGGCACAGATTTTATGGGCAAAAAGAAGAAGCAAAACACCATTTGGGAAACAATCTTAAGGGAAATAAAAGATGTGGATAGATCCTTCCCGTTTTCGAGAGAAGACGTCAATAGATACTTCCAAAATATTATGGGGACGTATAAACGGATCAAAAGAAGAAATAATACATCCGGTGAAGCAGCCACGAATTGGGAGTTTTTTTATGATTAATTCAATGCATTCCTCAAAATTTTTATTTTTGATAACTTTTCTTCTCGAAGTTTTTATTGTCCTTAATAAAAGTAGTCTCTTTTTATACCCTTCACAAAAATGTTAAGGGTATATATAAGTTTGTGATTCCGTTTGTAATTTCTACAGTTTTTTTTTTGCGACCCTATAAAGTATATATATTCTGAATCAGAATTAATGGAAAAGTCGATTAAGCGATGTCCGTCTGTCCGTCTGTCCGCTGTTGAAATACCGTTTCTGAGAAAACCATTAGACTTAGAAACTTTTTTCTTTCACCATTCTTTTACCCCATCGATTCATGGGTTTGCTATTGAAATTCAGTAATATCGGTCTACGTATAGCTGAGATATATTCAAAATTCCGAAAAAAGCCATTTTTTTTTTGCAGTTTTGTATGAAAATTTTTGAAAACAAAAGTTGTTCGTTTTGCTTCAAACTTCACACACTTATTAAGCATAATGACTAAAAGACAAAAATTTTTTTTTTCAGATATCGGTCCATATATACCCGAGATATAGCCCAAATCGGATTTTTAATGAAAATGTCGCATAGGCGAAGCTAAATAACTTTTTTTTGCTCAAAAGCAGTTCTGGTAATAAAATTAGGTTAAATAAATATGGAAAATGAAAATTTCCGATATCGGTCCATATATACCCGAGATATAGCCCAATCCGGGTTTTTCATGAAAATGTCGCGTAAGCGAACTTAAACAGCTTTTTTGTGCTTATTATATAATTTTCCATATAAAATATGGAAAATTAAAGTTTTCGATATCGGTCCATATATACCCGAGATATAGCCTAAACCGTGTTTTTCATGAATACGCGGGGTAAGCGAACTAAAACAACTTTTTTTGCTTAAAAGCAGTTCTAATAGCAAAATAAGGTTATATAGGTATGGAAAATGAAAATTTCCAATATTGGTCCATATATACCCGAGATATAGCCTAAACTGCGGTTTTAATGAAAATGTTGCGTAAGTGAACTTAAACATCGTTTTTTGCTTAAAAACAGTTCTGGTAATGAAATAGGGTCATATAAATATGGAAAAAGAAAATATCCGATATCGGTCCATATATACCCGAGATATAGCCCAAACCAGGTTTGTCATGAAAATGCCGCGTAAGCGAACTTAAACAACTTTTTTGTGCTCAAAAGCAGTTCTGGTAATGAAATAAGGTTATATAAATATGGAAAAAGAAAAAATCCGATATCGGTCCATATATACTCGAGATATAGCCTGCACCGATTTTTCCAATAACATTTTTTTTTTGCTGAAAAGCAGTTCTTGTTATGAAAGAAGGTTACGAAAATAGAGAAAATTAAAATTTCTGATATCGGTCCATATATACCCGAGATATAGCCTAAATCGGGTTTTTCATGAAAATATCGCATAAGCGAACTTAAACAATTTGTTGTGCTCAAAAGCAGTTCTGGTAATGATATAAGGTTATATAAATATGGAAAATTAAAATTTTCGATATCGGTCCATATATAGCCGAGATATAGCCTAAACCGATTTTTCCATTAAAAAAAATTTTTTTTTTTGCTGAAAAGCAATTCTCGTTATAAAAGAAGGTTACTAAAATACAGAAAATAGAAAACTCCGATATCGGTTCATATATAACCGAGCATATTTAGGTCACATTTTTAATATACTATATATATTCGTGACTATCGTGAAGGGTATTTTAGATTCGGCCCAGCCGAATATACTACACTCTTACTTGTTTTGTTTCCTTTTAATAAGTTTCTTTATCAAATCAATATTCTTTGAACGTTTAGCTTGATATAATTCCCCAGCACCTGCCAACAAAGTGGATAAACCATTTTGTGTTACCTCTATTTTTCAAAAAAAATTTACTCAATTTTATAACATATGTTTGACATTTGTTTTATGTATGACTTTCATAGCGACATTCCTAAATGCCGATAAAATGCAAAAAACTTCTCTGCAACGCAGAGTTGTACTTAAGACATGTTTAGCATTGCATACGCATTTTTTTAAATTATGCATTGCAACTTGCATTTAGGAAGTCGGCCTTCTTATTCTAAGTGAATTGGGTTTATAATTTAGCAAAACAAAAAAAAACATGTTGGTTTAATATGAGTAAAAAATAATTCGATTAGTTGATTCGTTTTTGCATTCTTTGTTGAATATTTAAAAGCATTTGCCATAAACATTTTGTACTTCCAATACTTAGACAACTTTTCCAGGATCTTGCAACAAGATTAAGAATTTTGCAAACAAATTAAACAACAAATGCTAAATATGAGTGCATATATTTACATATATTTCATTTATCACACGTGCCTTGTTATATGCAATTAAAACAATCTTGTTTCCATTAAGACAAGAAATTATTCCCATAAAGTCGTAGAGACTTTTTCTTAATAGGTGTTAAAGTATAAGGATTTGAATATCCAGCACTGCTGAAAAAAAATAAATCAATTTAATTGAATAATTTTTATTTTTAATTAACTTATTTTAATTGTCATAAATACGGTCATATTGTTTTTATAATATTTAAATCCAATTAAGTGTTGAATACGAATATTATTAATACCAAGTTAACACTATGTTGGATATCAAAGTGCATTGAGACAGAATCAGATTTATTTCTATTAGAAACAGAAACATGAAAATAACCTGTTTTGAGCGTTTCAATAGAATTATTCTTGGAATGAGAACAGTGGCGTTCATTTGTGGAGCCGATTTCGCAAGAAAAGGCTTCAAACCTAATTTTCATACTTGGTTTACTATTGCTGCCATCAATGCCTTTTTGGCCTTTTCATTTTATAATATTAGTGGTACAAGGAGATTGGAAAATAATGCTCCAATCGTTTAGTATGGTGGGAAGTTGCCTGCAGGTGAAAGTTGTGTATAGACGACTTTTTTGCAGATCTTTATAAAATTTTACCTTTTTTATTAACAGGGATACAGTAAATTATTATGTGCAATTTTTGGACGTGAGGTTGTTTTATCTTTGCTGAAAAAATTAAACGATATCTATAGAGAGTGTCAAAAGGATCCGGAGTATTTACCTGTTCTCACACATCACCTCGATATGACTACGAAAATGTTGAAAGGTGTCATGGCTATTTACATTGCGACCGTTGTCATAGTTATCTCATATCCACTAGTTTATGGCAGCATTAAGGGTGAAAAACTTTTAATTTTACAATTTGTGGTGCCCGGTGTGGACCCGGAAACTAAAAACGGCTACTTACTTAACATAGCTTTTCACTCAATGTTGTCAGTTTTGGGTGGCTTTGGCAATTTTGCGGGCGATGTGTTCCTTTTTCTCACCATAACTCATATATCGCTTGTAAAAGATATATTCAGAGTTAAGTGTGTGAAACTGAACCGGCTGATCGAAAAAAAGAAGGGTCAGAAGAAGACAATGCCAATGTTACTAAATGTTTTACAGTGGCACCAGCATTATAATACGTACATACGCACATACATATTCACTAACAATCATCAATACAAACACTCAGCTTCCTATATTGTTTTTCTAGGTACGTAAATCAAACTGAGGCTATCTACTCTTTGGTGGTCTTTGTGCAGATATCTACTTCAGTGATGAGTATTTGTTGCACCCTGTTTTGCATTGTCACTAAAAGCTGGCCGGCCGCTTTTGCATATTTAATATACAGTTACATCATATTACTAGCCTACTGTGGTCTAGGAAATATAGTCGAAAAATCGGTAAGCCCGAGCCGAGATTAATCTATGTTTTTTCTTATTATATGATAGAAACCTTTTTTTATTTTATAGAATGACGAAATTATAGAAATTGTTTATGGGACGATCTTGTGGTATGAACTTTCTGTAGTAGAGCAGAAATTAGTTCTGTTAATGTTGCGAAAATCACAGATGCCCACTAAACTCACGGTTGCGCTTATTGTGCCCTTGTCTATGGAAACGGCATTACAATTAACAAAAGCTATTTACAGTTACATGATGATGCTTGTGAATTTCTTGCAAAACGATGAGTCATAAATGCGAGCAAATTATTGACAACAACTAAATTTTAGATTATCAATCAAGCACGTCTCTTTTCAAGCACAGTTTAAGCAAAGCTTGCGTGTTTAATAAAACACCACTAATTTCACTCTACTATACTGCACAAACATTAAATAAATACATAACAATGTTCTGTATAGCAGAGTTCTGTAAACCAGTTTATTTATGTAAAATAGAGTTGTGGGGTCTAATCACCGCATACGATATCGAATTAACTATCGTATTAAATAACATTACGATACATCTAGATTATAGCAAACGATGCATATCGGATCGTAATGTAAACAAAATGTAATAGATTGAAGGCCATATGTTTCCTAAAAGTACGAATACAAAAGAAACATTCTTTAACTTTTTTATATTATTGCAATACAAATTATCCAATATCGTATGATACCAAAATGAAAAATTTCGATAATTTTGCTCGATATCGTATGCGGTGATTTAGCGCCTGGATGTTGTCAGTTGAGTTCTTCCTGTAAACTTTGAATAATGATTTTAGGTTATATGTGTAGTGTCTTGCGTTTCTACATGACACACGAATTCTGAGGCTTTTTGGTATGATTTCGACATCCAAATTAGTGTTTATTTTGATTTTTGTATTACTAAATCTTTTATAAATAAAAAAGAACTATATATGGAAATAAAATGAGTAGTGTTTCGTCTGTCATCCTGTGCACACGTCTTTTGTTACTGCTGTCCGTATTTTCTATATGTGTATGTTCATTAATTAAATTCGTATCAAACCAAATTGCACCGGAATAGGGAGCAAGTTGTGTACACGTGTTTATTTATTTTTTTCTCTCTTTATTACCGTTGTCCGTATTTTTTATATACATATGTATGTATATATGTTCATTATTAATTTCGTATGAAATCAAAGTGCATCGGGATAAGTAGCAGTGTGTGTACACGTTTTTCTTTATATGTTCAATATTAATTTCTTTTCTTTTTTGCTTTTTGTATATACTTAGGTATGGCCAAATTCTTGGCACTTAGGTATTGAACGGGCCCTAAACGCATATGAGGCTCCTCTACGGTAACCTGACGATGCAAAAGAAATTTAAGGTTATAAATTATAAATAATCAAAGTCACTCAGCCACCATGGTTTTGTGATGAGATAAAACTTCTTATAGAGAAACGTGATAGCGCGTACAATCGGTATAAGAGGTTTCGGACAGACGAACTTAGAGCATTATGCAAATCCTGCCGAAGAAAAGCTTCAATACAGATTGTGATTAGAAAAAGACAATTCTTTCAACGAAAGTTTTTTTCTGCAATTGATAATGAATCCAATTGGAATGAAATTAGGCAAATTAGTATAGGTGGGAAAAATATATGAACAGGTAATTGAATAAAAACAGGTATTTGAATAAAAAAATCAAATAGGGTATTTGACGTACCTGAAGTAAAAATTAACGGAAACAGTATAAAATTCGTCAAATCGGACATCTAATTTGGGGGTTGTTTTAATACTAGGCTATCGTGGTCGGTAACAGTGGGAAGAATCTACCATATGCTATGTAAGTTATGGGCAGTTGTAGATTCAACACCATTTGTTATACGTATACAACTTGCGAAGGCATACCTAATTATCGTTCTTCTTTATGGCTGTGATATTTATGCTAATTGTGATAGTGAGGATCAAGGCAAACTTAAAGTTGCTTATAATAATATAGCACGATATGTTTTTCTTAAAAGGCGTCATGACCATATCTCAGTATTCGCTTATCAGATATTTCAAATTGTGTTTTGGGAATCTATTGTAAGTTAAATGTTTATTATTGTTGCATAAGGTTATCACCTGTAGGCTGCCTAACTATTTGTACGTTAGAATTCAATTTGCCAGATCAGGACGTGGAAAGAAGATTATTCAACTGAGATATAAGTCACTTCTGCAACAAAGGCAGTTTCTTATTCATGCCATTAGTCTCTGGAATTCTTTACCGAACAATATTCAAAACCTCGACAATATAGACATGTTTAAAAAAGAGTTATAAAAATTTTTTGCATAGTAGTACAGTTCACTTTGTCTAGCTTTAATTTTAAATTAATTTTTAATAAACCTGTATTAGAGTAAATTTCTGATTTATTTACTAACACTTTCATTTATAAAATATTCATCTTGTTGTGTTAGACTTTAATCATAATCATAAATAAATAATTATAGAAAAATTGGATGAACTTCATTATTTTTTCAAGGCAACATCTGTTGGTTCCAATTCAACCCTAAACATGGGTTGAGGAATTTGTTCACGGCTTCTACATTTTTAATTTTAAAGCCTTTGTCTTCTAATCCTGTTTTAACATCATCCGTATCTACAAAAGGTTCAATCCATTTTATACCGACCTGAATTTTTTGATAAGTGTAAAACGATCTTTTCTCCTTCTGCAGAACGTCAGACAATTTTCAGTAATCATTCTCATGATTGGCCTTGATTTTTGTTTCATTGATACTGCCGTGCTAAGCCGATGTTAAGTTAAAAGTGTCTTTGCCGTTTGCCGTATTAAGTAGTTTTCAGCGTTGTCAACTTTGAAATTTCAAAGCGCACCAAAATGGGGGGAAAAATCGGGTTATTTCAACAAAAACGCACCGAATTTTTTATTTGTTCCTTTTTTTTTAAAAAAAGCTATTTTCTATTTTAAGATGTACAATATTTGTATCTTAAAGCCACAACAATGAAACAGCCTTTTAAGCTACTATTATATAATCAGACTAGGTCTGATGGCATGGCAAATTCGTTCAATAGCTAGAATTCGTGTTTGTCAAACTTGGACTCCGTTAGTTTTATTAAATTAATGTTACCTTTACAATAATTATAACGATATTTTATCAAATTTATTTTTAAGCAATGTCATTTAATTATTTTTTTTTTATATATTGCACCAGTACTCAGGGCATGACCCCTACATATGCAGTGCATTGTACCAGAACTAGGAAAATAGTTTGTGAGGAGGGGGAAAGCGGAAGTAGTGTTTGTGAACATTTGACTTGAATTTTCCAACGTTATAACAGACAGGAAACACTTCTGAAGGCAACTTGTTCCACATACGAAGCGTGCAGCTGAAAAACTAATTCTCTCTGTAATGCGTAGTACGATTCAGTTGACGGAAATCAGCTGTTACTTTTACTGGTTATTATCAGGGACCTAAAATACGTGCTTACCGTCGTCAAAATTATATTTCAGGAGCATACAACCATTACTGTCGAAAGAAACAAAATGTAGTGTTTTGTTCCGTTGTGTTGCGAACACGTATTAAGTGTTATCCGCGTTTAGTGTTTTTTGTTTTTTCCTAATTTTTATTTAAAAAAAAAAAAAAACACATAAATAACATAAAACTTTTAAAACTCTTAAAAATATAAATCTAAACAACAACAATATAAATACGACTACCAACAACAAATGCAATAAACCATACAATTAACCAGACGGATCAACACACAGAAAAAAACACCCACAACGACAATAATAACAAAATAATAATAAAAAAAACTAAATAATATGGATAAATGGCCAGATCAGGGCTTTTATGACCCTTATACAGGTATTGTTCCACATTCCCACATACCTTTTTAAAAAAACAAATAGTTATTTTGCAATGTTGGTGATATTGGGTAAACTGTTGTTGACGGTATAATATCGAAGGTATATACACTGGATACTATATAGTCGAATGAACAATAAGATAACTTCGGCCTCGCCAGCACAGAAAAATTAGCATTTGTTCGTGATCTTTCCATCGCAATGGCGGGCAACTTTAGAATAGACTTTTGCAACATACGTGGGCTGACAACTAACTTCTTCTCCGTCTATTCCCACACATGTCTCCATCGGCCGGATATTTTCGCCTTATGTGAAACCCAGGTATCGGAGAATGCTGATCCACAGGATTTTCATATACCTGGGTATCAATTGCTATCCCTCTTTAACTTCCATCGGGGCCTTGTAATTTACATTCGCAATGAAGTTGTGTTCCAATGCCAGCAACCATTAAGCATGCATGATGCCGAATTTTCCTGTCTTTGGGTAAAAATCAAAATCAGGTCACACTTCTTGCACTTCGGGTTTCTCTACAGAAGTCCAAACGCAGGAAGGGATACCACCTTTTCTGGTTTCGATGCCCTTTCCGACTCTATATCGAAGATCCTGGAAGATTGTCCGAGCAGTGAAATCGTTGTTGCTGGTGATTTCAATTTTCACAACTTATCCTGGCTCCGTCATTCGAGTCATACAACTCCAGAAGGCCAATATGTTGAGTTATTCGCTGCGCACAACCACCTAGCGCAATTAGTGGATGAGCCAACTCATATTCCATGTGTTGAAGGGCACCATTCAAACACACTTGACCTATTCATGACTTCACACCCTGAAAAGTATGAAGTCAGAGTTAGTGCACCTCTCGACAATTCGGATCATTGCACCATTTCTGCTTCCTTTTCTGTCTCTGAACTTCGCAACGTTTCGAAATCAGCTACGAAACGATCAAAATTTATTTACGAAAAGGCTCGTTGGGCTGAGCTCAACCAATTCTATGGGCATTTTAATTGGAAACTCTGCTTTCTAGACAATGACGTAAATGCTTCAGCAAAAATGGTTGCGAACATGATATTGCTAGGGATGAAAGCATCATCCCCTCCAAGCAGATTTCGATTGCACCAAAGGCAAAATCTTGGTTAAATCAGACGTGCAAAAACGTAGTCAGATCCAGAGAGGAAGCATTCAGTAACTGGCGTTTAAACAAAACCCCAGACACTGATTTGCTACGCAAAAAGGCAAGATCTTCGTGTGCCAAGGTACGTAGGTGTAAAAAGTTTCTCATCTAACAGAGCCTTCATGCCAAGGTACTTGCAGTTCCCCGGGGCAGTAAGATCTTTTGGTCTTTCGTTAAGAGAGTAAAGAACAGTGCTAGTTCATCAATTCCAACTCTCTTAAAGAATGACCAAGGATTCACAGACCCGGTTGACAAAGCTAACCTGTTGGCTGAAATTTTTGCAAGCAATTCCTGCTTGCCGGAAAGCAGTCAGCCACTTGCCGAGCATGAAAGAGTATCTGTAACTATGCCGAAGATACTCTTCCGGGCTCGAGCAGTTAAAAGGGCTTTGGCAGGCCTCGACATAAACAAGACTCCTGGACCGGATGGCATTCCAGCACTGGTCTTGAAGCGGTGTTCTTCTACGCTTGCGCGTCCGTTAGCACACCTCTTCAGCAAACTTTACCATCTTGGTGAGCTTTCATAGTGCTGGAAGGGTGCTAATGTAATACCAATACCCAAAAAGGGTATGACAAATAACCCTGAAAACTACCGCCCAATTGCAATTTGCTCTACACTCTCCAATGTAATGAAAAACATGGTTAACCATCACCTTATGAGGTATCTAGAGTCGCATAAACTACTTTGTGATCGTCAATATGGATTTCTTGAGGGTCGTTCTAGTGGCGATCTTATAGCATATCTCTCTGAGAAATGGTGCCACTAAACCCATAATTTTGGTGAAAGTAGAGTGGTGACTCTGGATATTTCAAAAGCGTTCGACAGAGTGTGGCATGATGCACTATTGGCACAACTTACTGCTTTTGGTGTCGGTGATGACTTTTCCCGGTTTATATCGAGCTTTCTCAGAGACCGCACTATACGAGTTATTATAGATGGGGTCTCATCAAACGAGTTCAAGATTAATTCAAGGGTACCGCAAGGCTCCGTTCTTACTTCTACACTTATTTTAATTTTCCTTAACGACCTTCTGTATTAAACTTCCAACCCTATGCACTCTTTCGCAGATGACAGCAGCATTTGTTACTCGTACTCTTTTAGTTATAGGCCCAGCCTATCAGAGATCGCTGCCAAGAGGCTAAATATGAATGATTTACTGAATAGTGATCGTCTATTAATCTCCGAATGAGGTCGTAAAAATAGGGTCGCCTTTAATGCTCGTAAGACCCAGTGTTGCTTATTGACGAACAAACAAACGACCGCAAATGCTGCTGCATCCGTATTCATGGATGGTATAAATATTGAAGAATAGGATGCTCTTGATGTTCTTGGAATGTAGATACAGTGGGATGTTCGCTGGACTGATCACATTTTTCATGTGTCTAAAGAAGCATTCAAGTGTCTCGGTTTTTTGAAACGGTGTAAGATGTACTTTACTTCATGCGATCTCCTTACTATTTATACTACCTACATTTGACCGAAAACGGAATACAACTCTCATGTTTGGGCCGGTGCCTCAAAGTTTATTTTGGGGTTACTCGACCGTGTGCAGGAGAGGGCAAAGAAGCTCATCGGTGACAGTAGGGTATTAAACTCTATTGACTCACTGGAGCATCGACGCAGTGTGGGATGCGTTACTCTGTTCTATCGATACTAGAATGGATTTTGCTCTGACGAGATTAGGGATCTTGTTACCGAAAAGCGCACATTTTTACGTAGCACGCGTTCATCGCCCAGAGCTCACCCAATTGTGGTCGATTGCCCGGGGAATCGTACTACGCATTACAGAGAGAATTCGTTTTTCAGCCGTACGCTTCGTCTGTGGAATAAGTTGCCTGCAGACGTGTTTCCTGTCTGTTATAACGGTGGAAGGTTCAAGTCAAATGTGCACAAACACTACTCCCTCTTTCCCCCTCCTCCCAACCCAGTCTCCTAGTTCTGGTACAATGCACTGCATACGTAGGGTCCTCCCCTGAGTACTGGTCCAATATAAAAAAAAAAATTGTTTCGTTTTCTTTCGAGAGTGTGTATATAATATGCTTTGTGCATATAACATGATACGTTTTCCACGCAGAATGAAACGTAAAAATTTCGGAATCTTGGTTAAACATTCTTCTTACATTAACACAAAGAGTTGGGTTGAATTTGCTTTTGTGACACCGAAATTTAAATAACGCACCGCAAATTAAAAAAGCGCACCCGCACCGACTAAACAATTTTTCCCACAAATAATTTAAAAAGCACCAAAAGCGGTGCGAAGCGCACCGAGTTGACAACGCTGGTAGTTTTACCATCTCACTAGAAGTAGGCTTTCGCAAATATATTGGTGGTGGTTTAAATGTATTTTTGGATGTTGGTTGCTCATCAGTTTGAAGGATAGCATATCTCTTACTAATCGCCACCGTATCGTTATTATCATCTTTAGATATTTTGGACTGAAATGATATTTGAGCGGATGTGGAGCTTTTTCTTGAAAATTTTCAGCACACTTCTGTTTGGGAGCCATGGTCCATGAAAACCAGCCGACAGCAGAATAGAGATCGGCTCTTTTTTTATGTTTTTAAAGATGCAAAATTGTTGAAGGGAAAAAATTACTTTACGAGTATATAATTTTTTGATGTTTCTTTTTCTCTCAAATTAATGAATTTTATACTGGATCTTATAAACTGCTTGAATATCTCGCTGGCTAAATAGTTTTTTTCTTCCCAGGACATTTCAACCCTTTAAAAAAACTTTCTAAGGAAACGTGGCTTTTATACTCAAAAAATTTTTTTTTTGGGATGTTAAACGCTAATTCAGGATTAATTTAAACTATGTCTTTTTGTTTTATGTAAAAACTAGGGTTTACGCCAATATGGCTCTATTTGCTTCAGGTGCCGTTATATGTCCTTTCTAAGCTCTCAATTAGTTTTGTTAAAGCACAACTGCAATATCACAAATTATTATATTTGCAATCGATATAATCTGGTTCTCACAGACATTAAAGTAGGCAAAAGTTTTCATAATAAAAATTGTTTCCCTGTATATAATACAAAGCGTTGTGAAGAGGCTGGTGGCGAATTTGTGAAAATTCCTATTGAAATCACCTGATTAGTGTAAAATGTATTTGCTCTGGACAAAACAATTGAAAGCTGAATTGCAGTATGGCAAAATTTTAGTGGTCGCCGTTTCTAGCAATTTTAGCTTTTGTATGAAACAACTTATTTTGAACTTATAATAAATAAATGTATTTTAATATGTATTTGAAAATACTTTTGAGTTATGTATTTAAAGTCCAAACTACTAAATACTTCCAGGTTGGGCATTTGAAATACAGATGCAAAATACGTATGTATTTGTATTTTAAATACTGCCCAGCCCTGCCTAGAAGTACGAATACAAATAAATGTTTTAACGCTTTTATAAATTCATTTTATATCCTATGCCCTGTTACCATAATCAAAAATTAAATTAGTCCTGCACGGTAGCGCCTCTGAATTTTTATGCATATATTTATTTAATAAAAAATTATAAATAGCTTGCTTTCTATGTTTCCCAGCTATCTATATGTCAACATTTCATAGGAACTACCCTAATCCTCACTAGACTTTGGAAATTTTTGAAAGATATTCTCAAACGTTCAACTTTATATCCCAACAATCTAAATAAATTGTTGAGAATTTAAAAAGAAAAATGCTCTAATAATATCTGTCAAAACACAAAATACAAGCTTTTTCATTTATACACGTCTATAACATTTCTTTATACCTTTCAAACAAATGAACAACCGTTGGTTGCTACGATTTGCTTTTGGTCAGCTGCAAGTTTATGTGGGGGGATCAACGCAGTACACAGTGTGCACTGTGCCGTAACTGCTAGACTGTGCAGAAGTGCGACTATAACCTCCTCGTGGTGGCCGCTGGGAACAGGCCAACCAGTAAGGTCATGTCTCTGCTGGTGGTCTGGCTAATATAGTCGGGCTGAGAGAAAAAACTCTACACAAACCCCAATCCAAGAGAGAACAGCATACCACGAGGGATGAATGGCTAGTGGGTTAATCTAGTTCCTAGTATGCGGACTTGGGATGCTCAAGCAAGGTCCCATTTCAATACGTGCTTTACTGCGCTACTGGGGCTCTGGTGCAGTGGACGGTCTTTTCCCCAACACTCGTGGGACCAAAAATGAACTCAGAACAAAATAAAAATAATGCCGGAAGCAGCCAAGAGAGCTTCAACGGAGAGGCAAATCCACCTAAAAAAATAGAAAAAGAGGCAAAAAACCCTCGGCTGGGGTGGAAGTAACTCCCAGCAAAACGGACTCCGAAATGAGGCCGAAGATACTCAGTGGAGCGGGCAAGATCTTAGTAAGGCGTACCTCAAGGCCAGACAGCCTATGACCCTGCAAAAGGAGGAGGGCAAAGGCAAAGAACAAGGTCCAAAAAGGCAAAGGTCTGAGGAAGAAACGCCTCCGGAAGCCAGTCAAAGGAAGAAGAGGCTAACGGACGAACAACCGTCCACCTCACGGGCAGCAAAAGCGGCAGCAAAAAGAGTAGTGACAACCAAGCAGAGGCGGCCTACTGCCTCATACAAGGACGTCACTACAGGAGTCAAGTTGGCAGTTCTCGCAAGAGACTACCCTAACACTGTTCTGTCAACAGAGCAGATGGACTCCATCCAGAAACTTATACTGGAAAAGATAATAGATGGCAAAACCAAGACCACAAAACCTGCCCTTCTAGGCTGTACCTACAAGGCAGGATACATTGTCCTGCACTGTAAGGACAACAAATCGGCGGACTGGTTGAAGGAGAACATCACCGACTCGACACCCTGGGAAGGGGCCTCAACATGGGCCATAGAGGAGTTCACAATTCCTCAATCCAGTATCGCGGTGGGATACTTCCCCAGTTCCACCAAATTGGAAACAAATAAGATCCTTGATCTTATACAGGGGCAGAACGAAGGCCTCGTCATCGAGTCATGGTGACTACTAAGAAGAGCAGAGAGGGGTTCACTAGCAACACTGGTTCTATCCGTGGACCAAAAATCAGCGGCGAGCCTAAAGGAATTAGGCGGGAAGGTTTATTACTACTTTGGTCAAACCGACATGAACCTGAAAACTGAAAATATTACCACGGATACGCTAGTGCAACAAATGCAGGAAGTGGGGCTAGAGGAAGAGGGCGAAAGTCCTCCTTCTAGTCAAAGCACTGAAGAGCCAAAATGAAGTGCATCCAAGCAAATCTTCACCACGCTAGGGCTGCAACGGCCGAAATAAGTAGAAGATTTGCTTGGGGCACCCCACCAACATAGGGCTCCTACAAGAGCCCTGGATGACAAGAGGCTGTATTCAAGGTCTCAACATTAAAAATACACAGATAATTTATGACACGGGCGCAGCCAACCCAAGGGCTTGACTTATCGTGAACAATAATATTAACTATCTGCCTCTTACAGAGTACACAGATGGCGACACAGCAATGGTGCTAGTTGAAGCGGAGTCAAACGGTAGTAGGATAGAGGTTGTTATTGCCTCGGCCTACTTCCCGGGAGACACAAACGAAGCACCACCATCCATAATCAAGGGTCTAGTGGAGCACTGCAGGCAACACGGCAAGACCCTAATAATTGGTTGTGATGCAAATGCCCACAATACAGTATGGGGAAGCATGGACACCAACACTAGAGGTTTTTTTTTTTTTTTTTAAGCATTTTTTTATTTATTGAATCTTCAAAATGAACTAACAATAAGTATTCAAATCTTAATACTAAATTTAAAATTAAAAAATGTGATTCTAAAGTCCGGCCAATGCTAGACAAAAAGTTTTATTATGCGGGAGATATTTCGGTAAAATCACCTATTGAGCAATCTGATGGTGGCAGCGGTATCCCTTCTTTTAAGCCGAGTGTGGCCGCCAAAATTAAGTATATTGCGAGCAAGAGGGTTTGGATGAAGTTCCAGTTTACTGGTATACCTTGTCGCGTACTTAGAAAATTCCTCTTTTACCAGCGGAACACTCAGATCGTTATGAATTCGTGAATTTTTGACGTACCATGGAGCTACAGTAATCGTTCGTAGAATTTTGTTTTGTCGCCTTTGGATTTTATCAATGTTTGACGCTGAGGCGGTGCCCCATAACTGAATTCCGTAGCACCATATAGGCTTTAGTATTGCGTTGTATAACAAAAGTTTGCAATCTAATTTCAGTGTCGAATTTCTGCCCATAAGCCAATTTAGCTGCACTGCTTTTAGTTTTAACTGAGTGACCTTTGCTTCAATGTGAGACTTCCATGTTAGCCTACGGTCCAGGTGAATACCAAGGTACTTGACTTCGTTGTGCTGCGGAATAGGTGAGTTGTTAATTTGGATAGGCGGACATGTTTGCCTACACAGTGTGAATGTAACATGAGTACATTTCTGTTCATTAACTTTGATTTTCCAAAGTTTTAGCCATTTCTCTAATATTGAAGTATATTCCTGTAAATTTCGTGATGCTAAATGGTGGTTTTCATGAACACTCAAAAACGCTGTGTCATCTGCAAAGGTAGAAGTGTGGATTTCAGATGTCGTTGGCATGTCAGAGGCGTAAATCAAATATAAAGTAGGCCCCAGTATGCTGCCTTGGGGAACTCCTGCCTTGATTGGCTGAGTTGGGCTAATAAAGTCGCCTTCTCTGATAACAAACTTCCGCCCGTATAAGTAGCTTTCCAGAAGCTTGTGTGTATTTGCAGGCAAATTTAGCTTTATTTTGTGCATCAAGCCGTCGTGCCACACTTTATCAAACGCTTGAGAAATATCAATGAAAAGAGCTGAGCAGTACTTCTTCGCCTCAAAAGTTTGTCTTATGACATTGACTAGTCTGTGCGTTTGTTCTATGGTGCTATGTTTAGCCCGAAAGCCAAATTGATGATCAGGGATGCATCCCACATTGTTCAATATTGGACTCAACTTCGCCATTAACAATTTTTCGAATAGTTTTGAAATTGTTGGTAAAAGACTTATTGGTCTATATGATTCTACCTTAGTCAGATCCTTCCCTGGCTTGGGTATCATAGTAATCATTGAGACCTTCCACTCTGCAGGATAATACTCAAGGCGTAAAATGGCGTTAAAAATAAAAAGTAGAACCCTTCTAGCTACCCGAGGTAACTGTTCAAGCATTTTACCAGTAATTTGATCAATGCCTGGAGCTTTCCTAGGGTTTGTATTACCGATAACCTTTTCGACATCTTGAAAATTAAATCTCAAAGACACAGGAGGTCTAACAACATATGGTGGTAATTCCGCTGTATTATTCTCTGAATCATTTGTGATAAAAACGTTTCGCAAATGATCGACATACAACATTCCCTTTTCAGAATCGCTTCTTGCCCAGTCGCCAGTTGAATTTCGCAAAGGTGGCTTACCTATTACGGGTCTTTTTAAACCTTTTGTCGCTTTCCACAAGGAATAATCAGATTGAGGGGTACCATCAAGACTTTCCAAATATGTTTTAAGGGAAGCCATTCTATGGACTTCAAGCAGATTTCTTAGCTGAGTTATGCATTCCCGTAGCCTAGTTTTAAGCTGGGGCGACCTGCGAAGTTGCCACTCTCTTCTGACTCTTCTTTTTTCTGACAGAAGTTGCTCAATTTCAGATGAATAAGTTCTATTGCTCTCATTTCTAGGTCTTAAATGACTAGTGGTAGCATGCTGTACGGCCTGTTTGAGGTTTTCAGAAAAATTGTTAATTGACACATCAATATCCTCAGGCGTTCTCAAGGCGATATTTTCAGTACAATGTGTGCTCAAAAATTTTTTGTACTTTAACCAATTAACTCTATTGACAGTCAACGGTGAGCCAATCTCTTGGGGGAACGAAACAGAGATTATAGTGGGAGAGTGATCTGATGACAAATCTAATGAAGGCTCCACTTGCATCCACTCTAAAGGAAAATTTTTCGCAACTCCAAAATCTATAACGTCTGGGATCTTTCGTCGGTCTGTCGGCCAATAAGTGGGGTGTCCGCTTGAAACCACATCTAAGCCCATTTTGGAAACGGTGTCAAAAAGCACACGGCCTTTCGAGGTAATTAAGCGAGATCCCCAAAAAGTGTGTTTAGCGTTATAGTCGCCAGCCGCTAAAAATCGAGGCCCAAGTGATTTGAAAAAATTTGAATATTGGCTTTCTGTTATTGAAAATCGGGGCGGTGAGTAAATCGAGGAAATAACGATTTTTTCATGAAAATATTCAATGCATATATTAGTTGCTTGGATATACTCCTCACGTGTCTCGTTCATTAAATAGTGCTTAATTCTGGATTTTATTAGAATTGCCGATCCTCCGCAAGATCTTCCACGGGGATCTTTTGTGTCATATAATGCGTACCCATTAATTTTGAAATAACTGTTGGTTGTCAAATGGGTTTCAGCAATCAACATTATATCGATTTGCTTTTCCATAAGGAAGTGCTCAAGTTCATTTTTGTGATGGCGGATGCCATTTGCGTTCCAGAAACATATTTTAAACCAATTCATTTTGTTAAAATTGCCTGCAAAATAGTGGATTGCATTTTTAGCATTTCCTGCATCATGTTTGTCATAGAAACGGTAAAAGTGTTTATGGACTGAACAAGAGCCTGCAGAGTTGCCTCAAGATTGCTAAAATTTGGATCGGATTTTGGAGGCTTGGGCTCCTGATCTAAGTTTGGTTTATCGGATTTTACCACATTTGCATAAGAAATTTGTTTGGGGTTTTGCAAGTTTACATGGCTGGTTGACTGGCGTAACTGGGGAAAATTGTTTGTAGAAGTGGTGTTTGACTGCTGGGGTGGCATATTTGAAATTGGTGACCTATTTGTCATTGACCTCTTGAAGTGAGTGTAGACAGGGCAACCCCTGTAGTTTGCAGTATGGTTACCTCCACAGTTACTGCATTTCTTAACGCTCGCGTCAGTCTTAGGTTTTTTGCACTGTGATGTACCGTGTAGTTCACCACACACAACGCAAACTGCGGGCAGCTTACAATAGGCCTTAGTATGGCCAAATTCTTGGCAGTTTAGGCATTGAACGGGCCCTAAACGCTTATGAGGCTCCTCAACGGTAACCTTGCGATGCAAAAGATACTTGAGGTTATAAATGGGATGCACTTCATTCTTTTTTAAGGCAACATCTCTAGGTTCCAATTCAACCCTAAACATGGGTTGAGGAATTTTTTCACGGTTTCTAATATTAACCACATTTTTAATTTTGAAGCCATTGTCTTCTAGTCCGGTTTTGACCTCATTCGTGTCAACAAAAGGGTCAATTCCTTTTATAACGACCTGAATACCTTTGGCACTTTTAAGCTGATATGTGTAAAATGATCGCTTCTCCTTCTCTAGAACGTCAGACAGCTTTCGGTATTCATTTTCACTGTTTACCTGGATTTTCGTTTCATTGATGCCGCCGTGCTTAACCGATGTTACGTTAAAAGTATCTTTGCCGATTGCCGCAATAAGTTGTTTTACCAGCTCACTAGAGGTATAGAGGCAAATATATTGGTGGTGGCTTAAAGGTCTTTTTAGAAATTGTTGGCTCATCTGCTTGCAGTATAGCAAACCTATTGCTATCGGTTGCCGAAGTCCTGTTATCGTCTTTAGAAAATTTCGGTTGAGATGATATTTGAGCTGATTTGGGGCTTCGCTGCCTTTTAACCACGGTAATGTACCTGTCCATGCCTACTTGGATTTTTACCTTATCATCAACAATTAAACTGGAAGATGTTTTGTCTTCAGTTGTAACAACAATATTTGGCGAACACGATCGCGGGCGTTTCCTATCTCTTAGAGACAGGAAATTTTCCAATGATTTTTTCACCGACTCTTCTTCAGAAATCCAAAGGTTTTTTCTACCGGAGCTAAGCTCTTTTTCAGAATTACATCTGATAGGTACACTCATGCAATTAATTGTTTCTATTTTTTATTTACAATTTAAAATGGTATTTAAAAAAAATGTCACAAAGTTTTTCTTTTAAACAAAAACACTCTGTTCACCTATTACGGTTTTTACTTAATCCCGTTTTATTTTTTTTTTTTTTTTTTACTTTGCGATCAAAAAACAAACACGTCCGTTCACTATCGAAGCTAAACAACGATACGACACTAGAGGTGAGTCACTCTTTGAATTCTTATTATCTACTGATATGGAAATAGCTAATAGAGGAAATAGTCCAACATTTAGCAACGCCATTAGGGAAGAGGTTCTAGATCTGACCCTCATAACCAACATGATCAGTGACTGGAAATTCTCGGAAGAGAACTCCATGTCGGATCATAAACACATCTTATTTGAAATAAAGGGACTGATGAAGAAATCCCAGGGCAACAAACTGGTTGAAATTTGCGGAGAACCTACAGTCTAGAATTACAGGTAGAACAATTCCCACTTCATCAACAGGACAGCTAGACGACTCAGTGGAAGAATTGACAAATCTTATCATATCTTTCTTTCACGATAACTGTCCCACCAAAATAAAATTCTCCACGAAGAGGGCTCCTTGGTGGAACAAAAATCTTGAAAAACTGCGTAAAGTGGCCAGAACAGAGTTCAATAAGGACAAGAAATCCAAAGAATGGGAAGAGTATAGGAAGGTCCTGACAACATGTAACAAAGAGCTTAGGAGATCTAAGAGAAACTCATGGAGGGCTCTCTGTGAGGATCTCAAAGATGTCCCAGCAACAGCTAGGCTGCAAAAAGCGCTTTCAAAGGGGCCGATTAACCCGATAGGCACACTCAGGAAACCAGATGGGACTTGTACAAATACATTCCATGGGACATTAGAGCTTCTTCTGAGGACTCACTTCCCAGACTGTATACTAAATACAAATGCGGACACTCAAAACGTGGCGGCAAACTCAAATCATGGGATAATGACTTCAGTCATTAAGAGGATAATAACATTTGAAAGGGTAGAATGGGCAGTAAATTCCTTCAAACTCTACAAATCACCAGGACCGGATGGTATCTTTCCGGCACTATTATCAAAAAGCAACACCACGGTCATACAAATTATGGTGAAAATCTTTAGATCAAGTTTACTATTGGGATATATTAAAAAAATATGGAGGGGGGGGAAGGCTATATTCATAGCAAAAGGGGGAAATAAGCCTCCAGACTTTCCCAAGTCATACAGACCAATTAGTCTATCCTCCTTCATGCTAAAAACCATGGAGAAGTTATTAGATATATACCTCAGAGAAGAGATAATCACCTTACGTCCGATTCATGGACTACAATTTGCTTACCAAAAGGGCACTACAGTCACGGCCCTACACAAACTGGTAACGGAGATTGCTCTATGTGCATTCATGGACATAGAGGGTGCCTTCGATAACGTAAACTTCCTTGCTATGGAAACAGCACTCTCTAATAGAGGAGCTGACCCGGCAATGGTAAATTGGATTAGCAACATGCTGAACCAAAGGACAGTAAGAGCTTCACTTGGCTCCGCCGAACGCTGTGTCACTGCGGTCAAAGGATGCCTTCAGGGTGGAGTACTATCTCCCCTACTATGGTCAGTACTTGTAGACGACCTCATCAGGCTCCTTAACGATGGGAGCGCTGATGCAAAATGCATTAGACACAACATGGGAATGGTGTAGAAGGGAAGGGCTGTCAATAAACCCTGAAAAGACGACAATTGTGCCATTCACCAAAAAAAGGGAAGTAGTGATCCCTACTCTAAGGATAAACAGTATTGAGGTTGCTCCCAAGACAGAGGGGAAATATCTAGGCATAGTCCTGGATAAGAAACTCACATGAGAACCGCACCTCGAGTCGGTGATAAAAAAGGCAAAAACAAGCCTCAGGATTGCTAAAAAACTACTGAGTAGATCCTGGGCCTTAAGCCCTAAGATGACGTACTGGTTATATACCCAAATGGTAAGACCTACTATACTATATGGGGCTGTAGTATGGTGGAGAAAACCCGAACAGTTACAGTCATATCAAGGTTCAGAGACTCGCATGCCTATGTATCACAGGGCCGATTAAATCCACCCCAACGATAGGCATGGAAGCTCTTTTGAACCTAACACCGCTTAACGTAGCCTTATTGGACATCTTGCAATCCTAAAGGATTTCAGAGACGTAATCGATATGTCTCAAACAAGTGACATTATAGATCCGTCTAACTCCTGTGCCAGGAAGTTTTAGATCATCTTCCCTACAGGGGAGGAATGGATCATTAATCCAAGATGGTTGCGGAACGGTTCAAAAAAGTGGTACACGGATGGATCCAAAACGCTCCAAGGATCGGGAATAGTGGGGCCTAGAGCATGCAAATGTATAACTCTTAGCAAAGACACCACAATCTTCCAAGCGGAACTATACGCAATAGGGGAAGCGGTTGAAATACTCTCCGATAGGGGGCACAAGGGAGTGCTGATAAGAATACTCTCCGATAGCCAATTAGTGCTGAAGGCCCTGAGCAGTTGTGCCTTCACGTCCAAGTTAGTACTGGAATGTCAGAACAGGCTAAACGAACTGGGAATCCAGAGCCAGGTCACCCTAATCTGGGTGCCAGGACACGAAGGGCATCACGGCAATGAAATGCCTGACATGTGTGCCAAGAAAGGAGCAGAGGGGACTTTTATTGGACCCACTCCAACTTTTGGCTTCAACAAGGGTCTCCTGAATGAGGAGATAAAAAAATGGACGATTTCCATCGTTGAACAACAGTGGAACGAGACAGCTGGTCTTGAACACTCCAAGAAATTTCTAAACTTTGATAAAAAGAGGGCCGAACGTGCTCTAAAACTGGACAGAAAAAGTCTCAGAACATTGACAGGTGCACTTACGGGTCATTATAACTGCTACAAGCACGTGCACTGGATAGGAATATCCAACACAGACGTTTGCAGATTCTGCGGTGAGGAAGAGGAGTCAATGGAGCACTTAATCACGCACTGTGGTGCACTGGGACACAGAAGATATAGGCTACTACAAGCTTATATGTTAAGTGAATGTGACTTAATATCACTCCCTATGAAGGAGCTTGTCCGTTTTCTTGACATACTCAACCCATAATGGGGCAAGAGGATGCACAATAGATCAATATTGGTCCAAGTGCAATTGGTCGATGAGGCCATATCCCACCCACTAATAATAATAATACATATATTTCATTTATCACACGCGCCTTATTATATGTAATTAAAACAATCTTGTTTCCATTAAGACAAGAAATTATTCCCATAAAGTCGTAGAGACTTTTTCTTAATAGGTGTTAAAGTATAAGGATTTGAATATCCAGCACTGCTAAAAAAAATAAATCAATTTAATTGAATAATTTTCATTTTTAATTAACGTATTTTAATTGTCATAAATACGGTCATATTATTTTTATAATAGTTAAATCCAATTAAGTGTTGAATACGAATATTATTAATACCAAGTCAACACTATGTTGGATATCAAAGTGCATTGAAACAGAATCAGATTTATTTCTATTAGAAACAGAAACATGAAAAGAACCTGTTTTGAGCGTTTCAGTAGAATTATTTTTCTAACGAGAAGAAGAGAAGGCTACAAGCCTAATTTTCATACTTGGTTTACTATTGCTGCCATCAATATCTTTTTGGCCTTTTCGTTTTATAACATTTATTACGCGCTAATGGTACAAGGAGATTGGAAAATAGTGCTGGAGCCCCTTAGTACGTTGGGAAGTTGCTTACAGGTGAAAGTTGTGTATAGACTTTGGTGCAGATATTTTTAAATTTTTACGTTTTTTATTAACAGGGATACAGTAAATTATTGTGTGCCATATTTGGCCGTAGGGTTATTTTATCTTTGCTGAAAAAATTATACGATATCTATAGAGAGTGTCAAAATGACCCGGACTATTTACCTGTTCTCACACATCACCTCGATATGACCACTAAAATGTTGAAAGGTGTCATAGCTATTTACATTGCGACCCTTATCTCAGTTATCTCATATCCACTAGTTTATGGCAGCATTAAGGGTGAAAAACTCTTAATTTTACAATTTGTGGTGCCCGGTGTGGATCCGGAAACTAAAAATGGTTACTTAATTCACGTAGCTTTTCACTCGGTTTGTTCAATTTTGGGTGCCTTTGGCAATTTTGCGGGCGATATGTTCATTTTTCTTAGCATAACTCATATATCGCTTGTAAAAGATATTTTCAGAGTTAAGTGTGAAACTGAACCGGCTGATCGAGAAAAAGAAGGGTCAGAAGAAGACAATGCCAATATTACTAAATGTTTTACAGTGGCACCAGCATTATAATACGTACATACAAACATACATATTCACTAACAATCATGCATACAAACACTCATATATAAATAATAACTTCCCATATTGTTTTTCTAGGTACGTGAATGAAACTGAGTCCGTCTACTCTTTAGTGGTCTTCGTGCAGATCTCTTCGTCAGTGTTGGGTATTTGTTGCACCCTGTTTTGCATTGTCACTAAAAGCTGGCCGGCCGCTGTTGTATTTTTAATATACAGTTACATCATATTACTAGCCTACTGTGGCCTAGGAAATATAGTCGAAAAATCGGTAAGCCCGAGCCGAGATTAAACTGTTTTTTTTTTTTATTATAGGAAGGAAACCTTTTTTTATCTTATAGAATGACGAAATTATAGAAATTGTTTATGGGACGATCTTGTGGTATGAACTTTCTGTAGTAGAGCAGAAATTAGTTCTATTAATGTTGCGAAAATCACAGATGCCCACTAAACTCACGGTGGCGCTTATTATGCCCTTGTCTATGGAAACGGCATTACAATTAACAAAAGCTATTTACAGTTACATAATGATGCTTGTGAATTTTTTGAAAAACGATGAGTCATAAATGCGAACAAATTATTGACAACAATTAAATTTTAGATTATCAATCAAGCACGACTCTTTTCAAGCACAGTTTAAGCAAAGCTTGTGTGTTTAATAAAACACCACTAATTTCACTCTACTATACTGCACAAACATTAAATAAATACATAACAATGTTCTGTATAGCAGAGTTCTGTAAATTAATTTATTTATATATAATGGAGTTGTGGGGTCTAATCATCGCATACGATATCGAATTAACTATCGTATTAAATAACATTACGATACATCTAGATTATGGCAAACGATGCATATCGGATCGTAATGTAAACAAAATGTAATAGATTGAAGGCCATATGTTTCCTAAAAGTACGAATACAAAAGAAACATTCTTTAACTTTTTTATATTATTGCAATACAAATTATCCAATATCGTATGATACCAAAATGAAAAATTTCGATAATTTTGCTCGATATCGTATGCGGTGATTTGGCGCCTGGATGTTGTCAGTTGAGTTCTTCCTGTAAACTTTGAATAATGATTTTAGGTTATATGTGTAGTGTCTTGCGTTTCTACATGACACACGAATTCTGAGGCTTTTTGGTATGATTTCGACATCCAAATTAGTGTTTATTTTGATTTTTGTATTACTAAATCTTTTATAAATAAAAAAGAACTATATATGGAAATAAAATGAGTAGTGTTTCGTCTGTCATCCTGTGCACACGTCTTTTGTTACTGCTGTCCGTATTTTCTATATGTGTATGTTCATTAATTAAATTCGTATCAAACCAAATTGCACCGGAATAGGGAGCAAGTTGTGTACACGTGTTTATTTATTTTTTTCTCTCTTTATTACCGTTGGCCGTATTTTTTATATACATATGTATGTATATATGTTCATTATTAATTTCGTATGAAATCAAAGTGCATCGGGATAAGTAGCAGTGTGTGTACACGTTTTTCTTTTGTCTTTTCACCGCTGTCCGTGTTTTCTTTATATGTTCAATATTAATTTCTTTTCAATGCACTTCATTACCTTGTAGTGTGTAAGGTGTTGGACTAAATTTTTCTAATGTTAGCCGTGTCGAAGGTATATATACTGGGCACTGATCAGTTTTAAATAATTTGATTCCAACACTTTAAATGCCGCAGTAGTGTTTGTTTTAGGGTTTCGTGTTGTTATTGTTAAAGTTCGATCCACTACTCCCTCTTTCCTCCTCATCATAACCTATTTTCCTAGTTCCAGTACAATGCACTGCATATGTAGGGGTCATTCCCTGAGTACTGGTCCAAGATAAAAATAAAATAAAATAAAATAAAATAAAATAAAATAAAATAAAATAAAATAAAATAAAATAAAATAAAATAAAATAAAATAAAATAAAATAAAATAAAATAAAATAAAATAAAATAAAGGGCGTCCAAAATTAAGGTATCGTCGATCAATAGAAATCGATACAGAGAGATATTCCGAAGCTGTTTGTGGTGATTTAGACATACAGAATGTGTGGTTCTAACATGATGCTGCCACTTGTCACAAAACAAGAGAAACAATGGATAAACGACGCTTTTTACGATGATATATTGCGGTGCTTAAAAGTTTAAAACTATTTGATGTTAAATTTCCATTTAAATAAATTTTGGACGTATTCTGCGGTTGTGTGGCAAAGCCAATATATTGCAAGCACAGATGACTGCTAGTTGCTTTTTAAACTGTGCGTATGATTTTAAAATAAAATTCTTGTCATAAGGTGAATGAAGCTTAACAAGAATAACTACATTCGGAGAATTAACTTCTTTGTTGTTTTTATTCTGTAGGCGAAAAATTGATTTGTACGCAGGTGTAGATATATTTAAGACGGAGCAAATGCTACCAAAAATCTCATTAAGGTTTTCGTCATTCATGTATGGTATACCATTACTACGCAAGTCACATGCCACAGATATGTTTTCTTGTCGGCTTACTTGTGCTTTTAAAGTTTTAATTTCTGACTGGAGGGATTTTATTTCGGTGCACTGTCTTTCTAAGTAAGAGACCCTCTCCTTAACATTGTTTAACTCACTCACTATATCACAAACATGTTTATCTAGCACAGTTAAAAGTCTAGTTTCGACATCATTAACTTTTTCATTTAAACTAACGAGAATTTTTTTCTCACTCTCTTTGATTTTTAAGCTTAATGAGTCAAATTGTTTATCGAATTTAATTGCCGAACTTTTTAGCAATTTTCTTTTGGAATTGCTTTCTTGTCCACACACAAAAGCTTTTTTCGGCAATTCTTCAGCAATACTCTACCTTTTGTTTCATGCAATTTACATTGAATATGCACATACACACACATACATGAGATAAAAGTAAGGAATTGCTGAGTACCAGCAATTCTTTTTTCCTTCTTATTCCCCTCACCGAAAGCTTCTATAAAGTCAAGAATTGCCCAACTAAAACTGCTGTGTGTGACCAGGCACTAAACATTGACTCCAAAAGAGATGGGAAAAATGAAGCACAAGCAATTTTTGCTTCGTTTCTGAGAGGAGTTGTATTATCTCTTTTATTATAATAAAAGAGAGTATACTGTTCGATCTTAAATTTTTTGCAAGTGTAGGGAATGCGTTCAATAATGTTTATTTATGATTTTAATTTGTTGTTTGTTACTAATTTATGTTTACAAATTCAGAACTTAAGAACCTGTTAATATTATATTTAGTATTATTGTTTCGTAGTTTTTAGTTTAGATTGCGCATAAAAAATTTTAATATTTTGACCGGCAAAATTTTGCAAATATTGTTGTTGTTTTATTAGATCTATGTTAATGTTATATTTGCTCTTTGTAAATTTCAGGGGGCTAATTCTGTCATTCGTGATCGAGTAGAAAATAATTTCGATATCGTGTAAATTTCTAATGATGTGGCTCGTTACGTAACGAGTCGAGTCATCACTTCAGTGTTGCAAAATACTGACAAAATGTGTTTTATAACACTGCCGAAAATTGTATGTATTTGCATACTTTGTATACTTGTTGTACATTAAAAAATAAATAAACACACATACGTTCACAATAACAATCCATTTAAATCAATCATGTATGTATGAGTGTTTGTACATTAAAAAGTAAGTAAATAGAAATAACAATTCAATAAATATGTATGTAAAAAACAACTATTTAACTATGTATATATGAATTTCTAAAAAAAAGAACAAAAATAAATTCTTGAATATAATAACATGTGATTCAAATATAAGTTTTTGTGTTCTTAGCAATACTCATCTTTATATACATATATACCTTTATATACATATATACCTGTATACGTCATATACATCATCATATGAATTGAAAAAATCCTTAAGAACCAAAAATTCTCAATTTAGTTTAAATACTATTGCTATTCAAAACAAATTTTTAATTTACATTTCTTTTGTATTTTTCTGTTTGGCTGGTTTTCGATAGTACGTTTGCTTACGAGTAAAAAGTTGCACGGTTGCATTCGAATGGTTACTCGCTATCGAATGCCATCATTAGAAATTTCGAAACCTTTTACTCGATATCGAATGAGATAATCCCAAAAGTGTAAAAACTCGCACATTCGAGTAAAAACTCGCTCGTAAGCGAATGACAGAATTAGCCCCCAGATATTTGTTTAGTGGTTTTTAGTTCTAGATCGTGTTAAATAATTTAAACAGTAAAGTTTTGTTAATATTGTTTTGTGTACTTCTTTAAATTGTTTTTGTTTTATTTTATTGCAATTGATGTTATATTTGATTTTTGGAATTTCGGACTACTGTTTTGCCGTTGTTGGTGTTGATTATGTTAAACACTTAAGAGGCAAATTTTGTTATTATTGTTTTGTGTATTTCTATCAATTGTATGTTTCACATATGTACAAACATGCAATTTTAATATTTATTATTCTGGGAAAAATAAATCCTTTTAATTTTACTAACTAATTTGTTCACACTATTTTATTCAGAATACAAGATCTTAAAAAATTCATTTAAAATATATTGTTAATTATGTGAAAAATATTGAAAAACTTTAGAGCTTTTTAAGAACACGTCCGATCACAGCGAGAGAAAGAGAGAATATATACAGTAGCCAGTAATAAAAAGGCTTATTTATAAATACTTGGTAAAATTTTTTTTCTCATTCAATTAATTATTGAATCTTCACAAAGTGAACTAACAATAAGTATTCAAATCTTAATACTAAATATATAAAATTAATTAAGTCCAGCCAATGCTAGACAAAAATGTTTTATTTTGCAAGGTCAATATCGGTAGAATCACCCATTGGACATATTGATAGTGGCAAGGGTATCCCTCCTTCTCAACCGAGAGTGGCCTTCGAAATTAAGTATATTGCGTGCAAGACGATTTGGGTGAAGTTCCAATTTACTGATATACCTTGTTGCGTATTTTGAAAATTCGTCTTTTACAAGAGGAACACAGAGATCCTTATGAATTCGTGAGTTTTTTACGTACCATGGAGCTGCGGTAATTGTTCGAAGAATTTTGTTTTGTCGCCTTTGAATTTTTTCAATGTTTGAAGTGGAGGCGGTGCCCCATAATTGAATTCCATAGCACCATATAGGCTTTAAAATTGCGTTGTATGATAAAAGTTTTCAATCCAACTTCAATGTCGAATTTCTGCCCATAAGCCAATTCAGTTGCGCTGCTTTTAACTTTAACTGAATAACTTTCGCATCTATGTGAGACTTCCAAGTTAACCTACGGTCGAGATGAATACCAAGGTACTTGACTTCATTGCGCTGCAGAATAGGTAAATTGTTAATTTGGATAGCCGAACATATTTGTTAACGCAGTGTGAATGTAACGTACATTTTTGTTATGTACACTTTTGTTCATTAACTTTAATCTTCCAAAGTTTTAACCATTTCTCTAATGTTGAAATATACTCCTGCAACTTTCGCGAAGCTACTTGATGGTTTTCATGTACGCTGCAGAATGCTGTGTCATCCGCAAAAGTTGAAGTGTGGATTCCGGATCTCGTTGGCATGTCTGAGGCGTAAATCAAATATAAAGTAGGTCCTAGAATGCTACCTTGGGGAACTCCTGCCTCGATTGGCTGTAAGGGGCTTATAAAATCGCCTTCACTGATAACAAACTTCCGGCCGCATAAGTAGCTTTCCAGAAGCTTGTGAGTGTTTGCAGGCAAGTTTAACTTTAATTTGTGCATCAAGCCGTCGTGCCACACTTTATCAAAAGCTTGGGAAATGTTAATGAATAAAACTGAACAATACCTTTTGGGCCGTATCCAAAAAAAATTCTTACATGAGTTTTAATGCATACGTTAGTTACCAAACACATTAACACTACCATACATTTGTTAAAAAAGTTTATGCAAAAACAGTACGTTAACTTTTATATGTAGTAAGGAATTTAGTTGTTTTATTCTGGCAATGCGTTTATGTTCAGTTGTAATTTATTGAATAGTAATGTATGAAAACTAATATTCGAAAATCGAAAAATAAATTTAAAAAATAAAAAAATTGTATTATTACATAAAATAACACTTTTTGGACAACTATTTCCTAGATTTACCTTTTTAATAAATAATGAATATATAATATGTAGTGTATTAAAGAAATTGAGAAAAATTAATAGGACTTCTTATACTACACATATTTGTACTATTCGAATAACGTTTTTAGTTGTATTCATTCGAATGAAAGTGCATCACTAACATATTTTTTATTTATGTTTCCCTTTCAAAATTAATATTTTCAATTCATATAAAATGTAAAGCGCTAATTTATTTATCTAACAATTATAATATATTGTTGTTCTTTATATTTTTCATAAAATTGTGAATTTCAAGGCAAATCAACATCAAGAAATCAAATGTCATTTTAACGTACAGTTAAAGTGCCTCATTTCAACTTTAAACGTATGGTAAGCTAATAATTGTTTTTGGATACAACGTTAGGAAATTATTCTTAACAATTGCTTACCAAGCTTTGTTAAGTTTTTTTGCATACGGCCGTTTGTCTTCAAAAGTCTGTCTTATGACGTTGACTAGTCTGTGAGTTAGTTCTATGGTGCTATGTTTAGCCCGAAAGCCAAATTGATGATCAGGGATGCATCCCACATTGACTCCATATTGGAGTCAACTTCGCCATTAACAATTTTTCGAACAGTTTTGAAATTGTTGGCAGTAGACTTATTGGTCTGTATGATTCTACCTTAGTGGGATCCTTCCCTGGTTTGGGTATCATAGTAATCATGGACACCTTCCACTATGCAGGATAATACTCGAGATCTAAAATAGCGTTAAAATAAAAAGAAGAATTCTTCTAGCTACACGAGGTAGCTGCTCAAGCATTTTACCAGTAATTTTATCAATACCTGGAGCTTTCCTGGGGTTTGTGTTACAAATAACACTTTCAACATCTTGAAAACTAAGTCTCAAAGACATAGGCGGTCTAAAAGCGTAAAACTTGGTAATATCAAATTAACTATTAAATACTTTTGTGGTTACATGTTGGCAATACCTTGTTGTATAATTCGAATTTTATAGTTTTTTGAGCCAATTTATTTTGGAAAAATTTTTGTCTTCGGAAATAGTATGTACATTGTATAATTTTGCATAAATATATTAAATAGGTGGGTAATGAAGACACAATAAGATTAATATAGGAGGGATTCTTATGATTTACGCACCGTAGGAAATTGAGATCTATTTATAATAAATAAAGCGTTAATTATATAAATTCACTTATATAATTTATTTGAGTAAAATTATGAATTAAAAATTTATTTGGGTTGGATGCAAAATACTTGAACAGCTGCAGGATGAAAAAAGTGTCCAGAGAACATCAGAGAGCACGCCAAAAAACTAAGTGACAAGAAAAAAAGGAACACAGAACCGACCATATTTTAGTACGGCGAATATAAAGAAAAACATGCCAAACATCAGATTCGAACACAAGACAGGGGTAAAAACTGTAGCACCTTTCTGAATGATTAACCGAAAACGTTAATTTTGTTAAAAGAACTTTGAACATATATAATTACCGAAAATAATGTTTTTCTTTTTTGAACAGGCTAAACACATAAAAAATTCAGGGCATGCAGTAAATGTGAATAAAAAATATTTGAAATTCTTGATTTCAAATTCGTAAAAGTTTAAAATTTCTGCAGTCGTTACCAAGCCTGCAAGATAATTTAAAAATTTGCTTAAAAATAAAACACAACTTGGAAGAAACTGGGAATAGCATGAGACCTATTGCAAATGAAAGTTGGCTTTATCTATTACAAAATCTTCAAGGGGTTTTTTTTGAACAGAGCGATTTTTTTGTACATATTTGAAGTTGGCGATTTTAGAACGCTGCCTAACAAGGAATAATCATTATATTAAATTTTTTGGTTTTTGTACAACGGGTTATAGTTCAAGTTTTTTCCTTTCTTAAGTTTTTTTTTCTTAAGAAGGATTTTTTACAATACAAATCTGCTGTGATCAATAATTTTGAATGAAGAAGACAAGAAAATAATATTCAAATCTTTAGCTGGGGGACAACTAGCTGTTTCGTAGTCGATTCCGGAGGTGTACATCAATACGTCCAGTGAGTGGCTTAAAAAATCGTCTTCTCCGATAACAAATTTTCGGCCGCATAAGTAACTTTCAGAAGCTCGTATTTGCAGGCAAGTTTAACTTTATTTTGTGCATCAAACCGTCGTGTCACACTTTGTCAAAAGCTTGGGAAATGTCAATGAATAGACCGGAACAATACTTTTAGTCTTCAAAAGTCTGTCTTATGACATTACACAGCCTGGAAGTTAAATTGATGTTATTGATTTCAATATTGGAGGCATGCATGATGCCGAATTTACCTGTCTTTGGGTTAAATTCAAGATCAGGTTATACTTTTTGCATTTCGGGTTTCTATACAGAAGTCCAAACGCGGGGAGGGATATTACCTTTGCTGGCTTCGATGTCCTCTCCGACTCCATGTCGAAAATCCTGGAGAGTTGTCCGAGCAGTGAAATCGTTGTTGCTGGTGATTTCAATGTTCACAACTCTTCCTGGCTTCACCATTCGAGTCATACAACTCCAGAAGGCCAATATGTTGAGTTATTCGCTGTGCACAACCACCTAGCGCAATTAGTGAATGAGCCAACGTATATTCCATGTGTTGAAGGGCACCATTCAAACACACTTGACCTATTCCTAACTTCACACCCTGAAAAGTATGAAGTCAGAGTTAGCGCATCTCTCGGCAATTTGGATCATTGCACCATTTCTGCCACCTTTTCGATCTCTGAATTTCGTAACGTTTCGAAATCAGCTACGAAACGTTCAATATTTATTTACGAAAAGGCGTGTTGGGCTGAGCTCAACCAATTCTATGGGCATTTTAATTGGAAACTCTGCTTTCTAGACAATGACGTAAATGCTTCAGCAAAAATGGTTGCGAACATGATATTGCTAGGGATGAAAGCATCATCCCCTCCAAGCAGATTTCGATTGCACCAAAGGCAAAACCTTGGTTAAATCAGACGTGCAAAAACGTAGTCAGATCCAGAGAGGAAGCATTCAGTAACTGGCGTTTAAACAAAACCCCAGACACTGATTTGCTACGCAAAAAGGCAAGATCTTCGTGTGCCAAGCCGTGAAAAATTTCTTCTCGAACAACGCCTTGGTGCCAAGGTCCTTGCAGCTCCCCGGGGCAGTAAGACTTTTTGGTCTTTCGTTAAGAGAGTAAAGAACGGTGCTAGTTCATCAATCCCAACTCTCTTAAAGAATGACCAAGCATTCACCGACCCGGTTGACAAAGCTAACCTGTTGGCTGGAATTTTTGCAAGCAATTCCTGCTTGCCGGAAAGCAGTCAATCACTTCCCGAGCTTGAAAGAGTATCAGTAACTATGCCAAATATTATCTTCCGGGCGCGAGCAGTTAAAAGAGTTTTGGCAGACCTCGACATAAACAAGACTCCTGGACCGGATGGCATTCCAGCACTGGTCTTGAAGCAGTGTTCTTCTACGCTTGCGCGTCCATTAGCACGACTCTTCAGCACACTTTACCATCTTGGTGAGTTTCCATAGTGCTGGAAGCTTGCTAATGTAGCACCAATACCCAAAAAGGGTGAGGCAAATAACCCTGCAAATTACCGCCCAATTACAATTTGCTCTGCGCTTTCCAAAGTAATGGAAAGTATGGTTAATTACCATCTTATGGGATATCTAGGGTCGCACAAATTACTTTGTGATCGCCAATATGGTTTTCGTAAGGGTCGCTCTACTGGCGATTTTATGGCATATCTTTCGGAGAAGTGGTGCCACTCAATCCATCATTTCGGTGAAAGTAGAGTGGTGGCTCTAGATATTTCCAAAGCATTTGACAGAGTGTGGCATGCTGTACTACTGGCAAAACTTACTGCTTTTGGTGTCGGTAACGATTTCTCTCGGTTCATATCGAGCTTTCTCAGAGACTGCTTTATACGAGTTGTTATAGATGGGGTCTCATCAAACGAGTTCAAGATTAATTCAGGGGTACCACACGGCTGCGTTCTTTCTCCTACTCTATTTCTTATTTTCCTCAACGACCTTCTCTATAAAACTTCCAACCCTACTCTTTCGCAGATGACAGCTGTATTTGTCACTCGTACTCTTTTGGTCATAGGCCCAGCCTATAAGAGATCACTGCCAAGAGGCTAAATATTAACGATTCACTGAATAGTGATCTTCTATTAATCTCCGAATGGGGTCGTAAAAACAGGGTTGCTTTCAACGCTCGTAAGACCCAGTGTTGTTTATTAACACAAAAACAAACGACCGAGAGTGCTTCTGTACTCATGGATGGTATAAGAATTGAGGATGCTCTTGATGTTCTTGGAATGAAGATACAGTGTGACGTTTGCTGGGCAGAACACATTTTTCATGTCTCTAAAGAAGCATTCAAGTGCCTTGGTTTTTTGAAACGGTGGAAGATGTACTTCCCTCCATCCGATCTCCTTACAATTTATACCACCTACATCCGACCGAAAATGGAATTGTTTGGGATTTTTCCCAAACAACATGAAGAAAAATACCTGCATGGCGAACTCTACAAATCTTTAAAGAAATACAGTATTTTAATTCTTTTTAATTTTGCCTTCTTCTTGTCATTTGTTTACAAGTTAATATTAAAATACCTAACGGTCCACGTTATTGATTTTAATGCATTTATTGTTGTAGTTAAATTTAGTTTATTAAATTATGCATAAGCACTTAACTAATAATAAGCAGGTAGAAAATCATACCATAATATGAGTTTCGCTGCTTTTAAACGGTTTTTAAAATAATTGTCAGTCAGTGTTCTTCAGAAACCGACAGGAGTCGATCATCGCCTGAAAAATTTTAATAAATTAAGTTTCTTTCTAAATACATTTATTTATGATAAAACTGAATTAATAAGGAATAAAATATAAATTCTCGTTTTATGTCGCTAATCTTCTTTGAAGACACAGGTAAAACTTCTACAGGAATACAATTCTCATGTTTGGGCCGGTGCCTCAAAGTCTATTTTGGGGTTACTCGACCGTGTACAGGAGAGGGCGAAGAAGATCGTCGGTGACAGCAATGACATAAATATCAAAAAAAAAAACCTTGGATATCCTTTTTTGTTGTTGTTTAAAAAAATAGTTGTTTTCGATCAATAATTATTTTTACTAAACTTTTGTTTGAATCCACGAATTCCTTTACAGGTCCGTAAAAACACGTAAAACGTATACGTATAATGTTTTTTTCTGTGTTGCTTAAAAGTTCAGCTTAAGTGTTCTAATCCCTTCTGTATGCAATTTCTCAGCAGTCAATCGAAGACAAGGCTTAATGAGTTGGTAGGCCGAAATCTATTAAGAACACCATCCCTTTACCAACTCATCCGTCTGACCATCACTTCTGGTTTCTTACAGTACACGTATCTGTTCCAAGACACCAGGCCTCCGAAAATCAGCATTGCACCATAGTCATCAGGAACTCTAGTTCCTAGTTACTAGTTGTTCATTTGTTTGAAAGGTGTAAAGAAAGAGACCTGTATAAATGAAAAAGTTTGTTTTGACAGGAGTTATTATTGACAGGAATTCTTTTTAAATTCTCAATAATTTATTTAGATAGTTGGTATATAAAGTAGAATGTTTGAGAATATCTTTCAAAAATATTCAAAGTCTACTAATGATTAGGGTAGCTCCTATGAAATGCCGACGTGTAGACAGCTGGGGAACATAGAAAACAAGCTGTTTATAATTTTTTAAACACAATAATATTTTTCAACTACTAAAAAAAGGACTTCTTATTTTATTCTTGCCTCTTACCACTGAAACTGTTTAATTTTATTTTCCATCACTCTGTTTAGCATATGAGTAACATTTCATAAGAATGTGTAGATATTTTTTAGACATTATTGCGTTTTTTTCCTGATTTTGTTTCACATTAAGCACAATATTTTTACCCTCGTTGAATTATTTGTGGTGGAATGGCTGGCTGATCGATATTCCTAGTGCAAAAATTTAGAGAAAAAACTCTGAGGCCCAATTGTCAGATTAACCCACAACCACCCACATTTTTTGCTGCGTTTTTTGCCATAAAACATCCCTTAATTTAAACCTCCCCCCATATACACACATACTTACACACAATACACACTTTACCTTTGCTAATATATTTCTATACTCGCTCGTATGTGCGTTTGTATGTTAACTTCTATGAGAACAAAACAAAGAAACAAAATCATGCTCAAAAACTTGCTCATCCGCAAGGAACCATTAAACTTTTTTCTTTACTGTGAATTTTTTCCAATTTTTTTTTTGTCTTCTTTTTTTTTGAAAATCCATCATTGAAAAGCAAACTTCCGCACAACCATGTTTGTTTCCATTTCGATTTAGTTGTTGCTGCTATTTTTTATTCGTTTCGTTTTGCCTTCTCTCCTGTTTATAAAATTTTCCATATTTTTTTACCGATTTGAATTTTTCACTTGTCTTTTGCGAGGCAGCTCGAGCATGTGTGTGGGTAAGTTTGTGTATATGGACTGGTCTTGTCACCCCTCAGTTGCCCTGAGGGTGGTTGATTTGGCTGCGGCAGAGTACTGCCTGTTGGTGAAAGAATGTGTGTAAAAAATATTGTTCTGCTTCTCCGTTTTTTTTTTTACCATAACATTTTACAGTGGGACAAAATATTTACATAAATTGGCAAATTTTTTTTTATTTTTCTTGGAAATTATTTTTAAAATTTTTAACAGTTTTTCTTTACAAAATTGAAATAAAAATTTTATATAATAAATAATTTATACTTTTGCAGCTTTCGAAACGTTTTTTATATTATTTTCGATATTTCGATAACCGTTTGTTATCATCCTCGGGAAAATTAATTAATTTTCAGGCAGACATTTTTGTACAACTTTTTGAAAGGCCGATTAATTGACGAGAGTTGTCACAGTTTAGATTAGATTACTGAATACGAGAATTATTCTCTGTACAAAACAGTCGTTGGCGCTTTTAGTATTAAGTAAGTATTGGAGTAGTGTTTTGTCTTTCGTTCTGTATACACGTGTTTTTCATTGTCGTCCGTGTTTTCTATACTTATATATATATGTTTATTAATAATTTGTAAACAACGAAATTATACCGTAATAAGTAGAGTTCTTTTTTTTCATCATGTGTGCACGTGTTTTTTTTATTTTTTTTTCTTTTTTTGTTTGTTTTTCTCTATTTATTATTTTATTTTTCCCTTATGTATTTTATTGCCTTACGGCGTGCGCGGTGTTGAACTAATTTTATTATTCTGAGCAGTGTCGAAGGTATATACACTGGGCACTGGTCAGTTTTAACTAATTTAATTTCAACACTTTAAATGCTGTGATAACGTTTGTTTTGGTCGTTCCGTGTGTTCACAACATTACTCCCTCCTTCATCCTCATAATCTATTTTCTTAGTTCCAGTACAATGCACTGCATATGTAGGGGCTATCCCCTGAGTACTGGTCCAAGATAAAAAAAAAACACATGAAAAAAATTTTTATGACACTTTCAACTTAAATTAAAGTTTGAAGAATTAATTTACAAATAACAGAATTGGAAAAAAATTCTCATTGTTACACGAAGTTATTTTTCTGCTTCAAGCTCAAATCCGGCTGTTGTCAAAAAGGATTTTTTATTATTATATATATAAATAATATTCGTCATCGATAACTACTGGTACAAGACAAAAAAAAAGGACTGGACAACTAGCTAGCAGCGTTGACAACACGGTGCATTTCGCACCGATTTTGGTGCTTTTCACAAATATTTCTGCAAAAAATTCTTTAGTCGGTGCGGGGTGCACTTTTTTTACATTTTCGGTGCGTTTTTTTTTTTAATTTCGGTGGCACAAAATCAAATTCAACTCAACTTTTTGTTTTAATGTAAACAAAAAGTTTAATCAAGTGCCCAAAATTTATAGGTTTCATTTTGCTTGGAAAACATACCATGACCCTGCAGAAATTATTGGAGTACATGATCCGTTTTAAATAAAAAGGAGTAGTTACAACATAGTCCGATGTAATGCAAACATGGACCATAATAACGAAAAAAAATATATATTTTACAATACTCAACATATTATTAAAAAAAACAACTATAATAATACTGTTACGCCATGTTTTGTTTAGTATGTTTTCTGGCAAGCCGAATGATTTTTTTATTATTATTAATAAATAAATATCTATCACAGGATTTTTTAATTTCATCTTTAACCATGGGTATGTTAAGGTCACGATGAATATTTTAATTATTCACAAACCATGGAAGCCTAGTTATTGTTCTTAATATTTTTGACTGGAATCTTTGAAGAATTTCAAGGTTTGAGTTACTAGTAGGTCCCCAAAGTTGAATTTCGTAAGTTCAGGTATATTCTATTAATACAATTGTTATGTTTGCAACTATTTATTTATACCTTTATGTTATGTTTTTGTTTATAATAGTCTTTTAGCAAATGAAGAAAAAAAAGTTATACAAAAAATTTTGTGATTATGTGTCAGTTGATTTCGTTTTTTTTTTGCAACAACACCCCAAAATTGCTCTAAAAAATTTTACAAAATTATAGTTTTTAAAGTAGTCTATTGTGGTATTCCATTGAGTTTTCACATCAGAGTAATTTAAAAATAGTTTCGAAACTAGTTTTCTGTGGTAATCCATGGAGTAGTGGCATGAAGTAATTTCAAGACTAACCCTGTGTTAATAATTTATGGAGTAGTTACTTGCACTAGTTTTTGGATTAGTTTGATGTAATGTTTTTTTGGGTTACATGGTCCTCTCCTAGAACATTGTAATGTAAAATTGAGTATGTTTTTCGCTTTTGGACTAGTCCTGGTCTCTTGTAGAGTACTTTTTACACGCATGTAAGGAGTAGTCTCGATTTCTGCAGGGGATATCTGCTGCACACAGTAAGACAATCTTGCTGTTATATTATACACACTCTCGAAAGAAAAATAAACATTTCGTTGTATAAAATTTGCTGCTTTTAGAGAGTATTTTGCTATTAAACGATCAAGGCAAGTTTGCCAAATATTACAAAAAATGCAGTCTCTGAACAGTGAAATTCGTATTTATGATTGATCGTGAATTCATTACGGGTTGGTAATTAAGAAATTATTAAATAAGTTAGCTTTTTCAAAGCGTTTGCATTAGATATTGATTATGGTAAACTTCATCTTTTATTTGTTATAATTCTGGCAAATTTTCGCATATATTAATAAATATATCAATAAGGAGATAATCCGATAATCGTAAATTCTTTCCACAGTAATCGATATATGCTCCTGCAATATAGTTGAATATAGACGACGTTAAACAGCTGTATTTTTGTGTCCCTGATAATATGCAGTAAAAGCAACAGCTGATTTCGATCGACAGGGAATATAATTAAATAATATTGTTCAATAATAAATTTGATAAAATATCGTTATAATTATTGTAAAGGTAACATTATCTTAATAAAACTAACGGAATCGTATTTGAGGCCTAGTTTGACAAACACGAATTCTAGCTATTGAACGAATTTGATGGCATGCCGTCAGGAGGTGCTATGTTATCAGACGCAGCTTGATTGTATAATAGTCACTTGAAAGGCCGTTTCACTATCGTGTTTTTAATATTTCTAATATTATATGATGCTATCATTCGTCTGGTTCAGGTTGAATCCTGGCTAAAGCCAAGAAATAATTTCATTTTTTAATTATAACAATAATTGTCGCGGTCAATAACTCTTGATCAAAGAAGACAGGAAAAAATAATTGAATACACTAAAGCTGGGGGACAACTAGCTGTTTCACAGTCACTACACTGCTCATCAGCGCCCACTAGGATCCGAACTCAGTACCATGTAAACATGATAACATTAACACATACATAAAATATTTATCAATATAAGATCAATTCTCTCTCATTTTATCAAATATTATAAACAAACAAAGTAGTATAGCTTCCCAGCGGATACCCTGTATTTTAAACCCATATTTAATAAATACCAACAGAAAGTTTGTCAAAAAAAAAAAATAAACTAAAGACCTGTTTAGATGGTAATACCAAATATTTAAGTTTCGTAAAAGCAAAATATTACGAAATTCTCTCCGTACGTAAAAAAAAATTGAACAAAAAGAGTTGGATAATTAAAATCAAAGTGTAATTATTAAAGTCCAATAAAATATTTCATTGCAATTGATTGGACTTGTAAATGTTGTACCACCTTCAAACAGCTAGACAAAAAAGTTTTATTTTGGGCGAATAATATGGGTAAAATCACCTATTTAACATTCTAATGGTGGCAAGGGTATCCCTTCATCTCAACCGAGAGTGGCCGACCAAATTAAGTATGTTGCGTGCACGAGGATTTGGGTGAAGTTCCAGTTTACTGATATACCTGAATTCGTGAGTTTCTTACGTACCATGGAGCTGCAGTAATCGTTTGAAGAATTGGGTTTTGTCGTCTCTGAATTTTTGCAATGTTTGATATTGAGGCGGTGCCCCATAGCTGAATTCCGTAGCACCATATAGGCTTCAGAATTGCGTTGTATAACAAAAGTTTGCAATACAACTTCAATGTCGAATTTCTGCCCATAAGCCAATTTAGTTACGCTGCTTTTAACTTTAACTGAGTAACTTTCGCATCAATGTGAGGCTTCCACGTTAGCCTGCGGTTGAGGTGAATACCAAGGTACTTGACTTCATTGCGCTGCGGAATAGGTAAATTGTTAATTTGGATAGCCGAACATATTTGTTAACGCAGTGTGAATGTAACGTACATTTTTGTTATGTACACTTTTGTTCATTAACTTTAATTTTCCAAAGTTTTAACCATTTCTCTAATATTGAAATATACACCTACAAATTTCGCGAAGCTACTTGATGGTTTTCATGTACGCTGCTGAATGCTGTGTCAGCTGCAAAAGTTGAAGTGTAGATTCCGGATCTCGTTGGCATGTCAGAGGCGTAAATCAGATATAAAGTGGGTCCTAGAATGCTACCTTGGGAAACTCCTGCTCCGTTTGGCTTGGAAGTCGCATTCTCTAACAACAAATTTCCAGTCGCATAAGTAGCTTTCCAGAAGTTTGTGAGTATTTTCAGGCAAGTTAAACTTTTTTTTGTGCATTAATCCCTCGTGCCACACTTTATCAAAAGCTTGGGAAATGTCAATGAATCTCTATTCAACAATACTTTTTGTCTTCATGAGCCTGTCTTATGGCATTAACTAGTCTATTGCGTTGTTCTATGGTGCTATGTTTAGCCCGAAAGCCAAATTGTTGATTAGGTATACATTCCACTTCATTCAATATTTGAGTCAACTTCGCCATTAACAAATTTTCGAAGAGTTTTGAAATTGTTGGCAGTAGACTTATTGGTCTATATGATTCTACCTTAGTCGGATCATTCCCCGGCTTTGGTATCATGGTAAACATAGACACCTTCCACCGTGCAGGATAACACTGAAGCCGTAAAATAGCGTTAAAAATAAAAGGTAGAACTAGCTACGCGAGGTAACTGTTCAAGCATTTTGCCAGTAATTTGATCAATGCCTGGAGTTTTCCTGGCGTTTGTGTTACCGATAACGTTTTCGATATGTTGAAAGTTAAGTCTCAAAGACACAGGTGGTCTAACAACATATCACGGAAATTCTGCTGCAGCATCCGCTGAATGGCTTGTAAAATGAAATGGGAAAATTTTGTAACATGAATAAAATAGTGTTTAAACAGCTATACAAAAACTGTTTTCTAACATTACTTCATTTCGGTGCCGCCAAAATTTACAAAACCACCAAAGTTTTAAAGAAAGTGCACTGCGCACCGGCTTAAAAATATCTCGCACAAAAAATTTAAAAAAACACCACAAACGGTATGAAACGCACCGAGTTGACAACACTGACCAAAATGTTCGGCCTAAAAAAATTACAATCATATATAACAGCGCGCAAATGGACAGTTGCAGATCTGACTAGCCAAAAGTTAAAAAAGTTTGTCAAATATAATTTAATCAGCTCTCTATTATCAGCTACGCTTAGTAATCGTTTAAAACTTGGCCGAGTAGGACGATTATCATTATTGTGACCGTTAAGTTTGTGATCAGATAAAAGTTTTCAAAAAACTTTATTGCCTAAAAGTACGGAAAAGTACTAAAAATTCGTAAACACAAATTATTATTTTTTTTTTTTGAATAGGTACATTTATGTTATATTTCCACAACACAAACAAGCGACTTATCTTTAATACTTGTATAGAAATCACTAAAAAAAACTGAGTGGTAATTCATATACATATGTAAATTTTCTGGCAAGTCGTTTGATTGTGACGCAGAAACACTACATTAAATGTTACTTATAAGTAAATAATATAGTTGATAGTTTCGTTTTTAGTTATTGCGAGTAACAAATTGCTTATCTTCGTGAAAAAAAAAAATAAAACACAAATTTAAATAAGACAAAACTTAAATAAGTGCACCCCAAACATGACTAAACTTTTTATCTATCAAAAACAAACTGATAATCCGAACATGTGTACCAACATAACAGAAAAAAAGCGAAAATCGAACATACGTAATTCACGAAATTTAAAAATAACGTTTATTTTCTGATCAGACCATGTATATATGTCTGTTTTAAAAAGCTTTCTATGCAAGTAGCTAAAAGCATATATCTAGAACGCTATAAATCACAGTCTCGTTTGTTTGATCTGTACAGTTTTGTACATCATAAATAATATTAGTATTAGAATTGAATTTTTTGCAATAGACGTATTTTGTCTTGTACTATTAACGTTAGGCCAAAAATCTAATAAATTCGTAGTTAGTTTTTTATTCAAATAATCTCTCCAATTAATACAGCACAATTTTGCCCGTTGAATCTCATACTCACCTGAAACGTTTGTGCTCGTAAAGGGGTTTAACGAATCATGAATCACGGAAAACTTTGCTTGTATTAGCGGATTACCGCATTTTGTTATTGAAAATTCTTTAAAAACTTTAAGTGGCATCATGTTTTCCGGTAAGCGGCAAAACATTTCCTCCAAAATTTTTAATACTAAATTCAAAAATAAACTAAGTGCAGCCAATGCTAGACAAAAAGTTTTATTTTGCGCATATTATATCGTTAAAATTACCTACTTAACGCTTTGATGGTGGCAAGGGTATCCTATTGGACAACCCTGCTTGTGTAAACGAACAGTATTCAGTAAATTGCAGTAATTCAATGGATTCACCCAATTTTAGTTGTGAGAGAGTTTGTTCTGAAATGATTCATCCACTTCGAACATATGTTCTGGACAAACAAAGCTACCATATGAAGTAACTGAGCATACGAGACGTCTTACTGTTACGAGGTGGCAGCTGTTTCATTTCTGAAATAAACTTCAGTGTAATCGATGCGTTGCAACTGAGGAAAAAATGTTTTAAGGTTGTTTACTCTTATTTGTTATAATACATTAACATACAGGTACATTCACAGACTGGAGACTCACCCGAATCCTCTCGCACGTAGCATCCTTAATTTTTGTGGCCACACTCGAGTGAGAAGGATGGACACCCTTGCAACCATCAGAGCGTTGAAAAGTTGATTTACTAACAAAATACACGGAAGAAACAACTTTTCGTCTAGCATTGGCTGAACCCACACTGAAAAAATTTTGTTCAGAAATTCTCTGAAATTTTTACATTACTTTTATGAATTTTTTCATTATTTTTCAACCATTGTAACTTTTCATAGAAATAATGAAACAAATTTCATTAGATTATTTTAATGAAAACCTTCATAAAAGTAATGAAACATTTTAATAAGAAACATGGCTTATTTTCATTAAAAGTAAGAAAGATTAGTGATTTCTCTAGATCAAAGAATCAATTTCATAAAGCACATGAAAACTGTACATTAAGTTAATGAAAAAGTAACATTTATTTACTGAAATAACTTCTTTGTACTAATGTAATATATTCATTAAAAATATGAAACTCCTTCATAAGGTCAATGAAGTTATTTCATTTATCTAATTTTATTATTCATTGAGCACCTGAAAAATTTACATTAAATCAATGAAATAGGTACATTTGTCTAATGAAATAATATCATAACACACATTAATCAAATATTTTCACAATTGTACGTAATAAGATCAATGGAATTATTTCATTTATTCATTACACAAACAATACTATTCCTTGCTTTTGTGAATTATGATAAAAGAAAATGTTGAACAAATATTCACCAAATAAAACAGATTTTATTAATTCAATACACTGGTATTTAAATTTTTTAAACTATTATTATGCTGATTTGAGTACATGCACATATGTACATACATACCCAAGTTCGGTAGCCAGAAATTTATTTGTCATTGATCTAATGAATTCTATTCCATTGAAATTATGAAACTCATAAAACTTACATTTTAATAAAAAAAAAAAAAACTCGACATTTTTTAAACTGTAGCTTAAGATTAATAAATGCCCATTAATATATCTTACTAAAATTCAAAGAATTAAAAAACAAATAAAATTTTGTTGTGGTCATAAATCCAATGATTTTTTTTAATGAAATTATGAAACTTAATGAAACCATTGTGATGGAACTATTTCATAATATATATGAAGTTTCATGCATATTGTGAAAAGTTTTCATTGGATTAATGAAAAATATTTAATGAAACAGTTTCATTAAATATATGACGCATAATTCTTTCAGCGTAAGTAAATAAAATTGTTTAATATTAATTAATCTTTTTTTCTATATTAATTAATGAATTTTTAGTTTTAAGATTTGCATACTTATTGTTAGTTCTTTTAGAAGATACAATAAATAATGGAATTATTAACAAAAAAAAAAATTATAATAAACAACATAAATTATTTACATATACACTGTATTTTTTAATAAATATATATGTACAAGTAATATGATATGGCTGCTCAGTTCAATTTTGCTTGAAAAATTAAATTAGCTGGCAGCACAGTTCAATTGATTTGGAACAAAACATAAACCAATTCAAGCTAAAACTGTTTCGAATAAAGCTAACTCTATTTCGCACTCTCTCTCAAAAAGAGAAACGTCAAACTACATATAAAAAAACATGTTTCAGAACAAAAATTTTGTTCCGCAACTATGGTTGAGTCCAGCTTAAAACACAATAAAAATGTTAACTAATATTTGTAAGCAAACAGAAGTGACATTCATATGTGTAGAAAACCAAAAAGCAAGAAAACTAAAAGCACTTTCAGGTTCGACTTAATCTTAAATTGTAGCTAATAGCGAACATTGTAATTTATATTAAAGTTAATAACAAATGTAGTCTCGAACATAATAAACAATTTTAAAATAAATAGTGAGTAGAACGTGAAAAAAGTGGAAGCAGTTTTCGCATCTGCATTTAGAAAGGAGTATTTCAGCGAAACCTTACACAATTTCAGAATTTTACCTAACAATGCAGTTCTAATTTAATTGACGACTTAGAGAGAATTGTCGCCTGTGATATTTTTTCGTACCTACCAGCCATGTTCCGAGAAACGCGCTTTCTGAACCCGCAAAGCGTTCTGAAAAACGCTTAATTGAATTTTAGGTGTTCTATCGAACGCGTGTTTTACTGGCGTTTCGGAGTTTTTTCCGAAAAAGCACATGTAGTGTTTTACATACGTATGTACATATGTATGTGGTAGTTATATAAATATAAAAAAAATTGACAACAAATAGAAAAAATTTTTAATTTTGTTTATTTTAAATTGAAAATGTGTAAAATTCTTTAAACTTTTTATTGAAATAAAAAGAAGACATATTAAATTTTAATTGTGAATAATTTTATTGCCTTTTGCAAGTACAGTTTTAGCAAATTCAATCAGTTTACTTCAATATACACATGCGAGTTGAAGTTGCCAGAACACCTATTTGGCGATTTGAAATCGCAAAACCATACTTCTTGCGTTATACGTTTCTCAGAACACCTATTTGGCGTTTTCAAATCGAAAACGCTAAATTTATGCATTTTGCCTTTCTCAGAACATACCTGTACAGTTATTTAAAAAAAATATATTTTTTTTCCCGTTTGTTATTGTCCAGTTTACAGCTTAAAACTGTGATATACTTACATATTAAATAATGTAAAACCAGTAATTTTAAAATTATACAAAATAAAAATCAACCCCTGAAGAAGTTGGAAATAGTCCAAAGAAACGTCGGGAATAAATTAAGATAAATAAATGTAGTTTTTCTTTTATATAGAAAGATCAACAAATTGACCTTGAAAGACAGATTTTGGTTTGAAACCAAAATATAAAACAAATTAATTGAATTAAAAAGGTCGGAAATAATATCATAATTAACATAATTTTACTTTAAAATATTATGGTGTGACTAAAAAGGATCATGTCTGTATACTTTGCTTATCTATATTTTCGTTCGATGTGTGACATGTCGAACGTGACATTTTTTCCACAATAATTCGAACATTAAAATATTATTATATTTCCACCAAATTTATTCTTAAAAAAATAATTATTATTCAAATACTTAAATTATAATATTTTCATTTGTGGATATGCACTTCTCGCTGCTTTTATTTTATCACCGGAATGTGAAAATTAGTGCAGTTTTTGGAAACCAAGAACTTTTATAACAAAAAAAAAAAAAAAATGCATTTGTGCAGCACAGCCGTCTGATTATTCATCTCATTTGAAACAAGTAAGAGTGCAGTATATTCGGCTGGACCGAATCTAAAATACCCTTCACGATAGTCACGAATATGTATAGTATATTAAAAATGTGACCTAAATATGCTCGGTTATATATATACCGATATCGGAATTTTCTATTTTCTGTATTTTAGTAACCTTCTTTTATAACGAGAATTGCTTTTCAGTAAAAAAAAAAAATTTTTTAATGGAAAAATCGGTTCAGGCTATATCTCGGGTATATATGGACCGATATCGAAAATTTTAATTTTCCATATTTATATAACCTTATATCATTACCAGAAGTGCTTTTGAGTACAACAAATTGTTTAAGTTCGCTTACGCGATATTTTCATGAAAAACCCGATTTAGGCTATATCTCGGGTATATCTGGACCGATATCAGAAATTTTAATTTTCTCTATTTTCGTAACCTTCTTTTATGACAAGAACTGCTTTTCAGCAAAAAAAAATGTTATTGGAAAAGTCGGTTCAGGCTATATCTCGAGTATATATGGACCGATATCGGATATTTTCTTTTTTATATTTATATAACCTTATTTCATTACCAGAACTGCTTTTGAGCACAAAAAAGTTGTTTAGTCGGCATTTTCATCAAAAAACCTGTTAGGCTATACACCGGGTATATATGAACCGATATCGGAAATTTTCATTTTCCATATTTATGTAATCTAATTTCATTAGCAGAACTGCTTTTGAGCACAAAAAGTTGTTTAAGTTCGCTTACGCTGCATTTTCATGAAAACCCCGGTCTATGCTATATCTCGGGTATATATGGCCCGATATCGAAAATTTTTATTTTTCATATTTATATGACCCTATTTCATTACCAGAACTGCTTTTGAGCACAAAAAAACTGTTTAAGTTCGCTTACGCGATATTTTCATGAAAAACCCGATTTAGGCTATATCTCGGGTATATATGGACCGATATCAGAAATTTTAATTTTCTCTATTTTCGTAACCTTCTTTTATAACAAGAACTGCTTTTCAGCAAAAAAAAAAAATGTTATTGGAAAAATCGGTTCAGGCTATATCTCGAGTATATATGGACCGATATCGGATATTTTCTTTTTCCATATTTATATAACCTAATTTCATTACCAGAACTGCTTTTGAGCACAAAAAAGTTGTTTACTCGGCATTTTCATCAAAAAACCTGTTAGGCTATATATCGGGTATATATGAACCGATATCGGAAATTTTAATTTTCCATATTTATATAACCTTATTTTATTACCAGAACTGCTTAAAGGTGAAACAAGTTGTTTAAGTTCGCTTACGCGACATTTTCATGAAAACCCCGGTTTGGGCTATATCTCGGGTATATATGGACCGATATCGGAAATTTTCATTTTTCATACCTATATAACCTTATTTTATTATCAGAACTGCTTTTAAGCAAAAAATATTGTTTGAGTTCGCTTACGCCGCGTGTTCATGAAAAACCCGGTTTAGGCTATATCTCGGGTATATATGGACCGATATCGAAAACTTTCATTTTCAATATTTATATCACCTTATTTTATTACCAGAACTGCTGTAAGGCGAAAAAATTGTTTAAGTTCGCTTACGCGGCATTTTCATGAAAACCCCGGTTTAGGCTATATCTCGGGTATATATGGACCGATATCAGAAATTTTTATCTTCCATATTTATATAAACTCATCTTATTACCAGAACTGTTTTTAATCAAAAAAAAAGTTGTTAAAGTTCGCTTACGCGACATTTTCATGAAAAACCTGGTTTGGGCTATATCTCGGGTGTATGTAGACCAATATCGAAAATTTTCATTTTCCATACTTATATAACCTTATTTTATTACCAGAACTGCTTTTAAGCAAAAAAAGTTGTTTAAGTTCGCTTACGCGGCATTTTCATGAAAACCCCGTTCCAGGCTATATCTGCGGTATATATGAACCGATATCGGAAATTTTCATTTTTCATATTTATATAACCTTATTTTATTACCAGAACCGCTTTTAAGCAAAAAAAAGTTGTTTAAGATCGCTGACGCGGCATTTTCATGAAAACCCCGTTCTAGGTTATATCTCGGGTATATATGGACCGATATTGGAAATTTTCATTTTTCATATTTATATAACTTTATTTCATTACTAGAACTGCTTTTGAGCACAAAAATGTTGTTTTACTTTGCTTATGCGACACTTTTATGTAAAACCCGGTCTAGGCTATATCTCGGGTATATATGGACCGACATCGAAAATTTTCATTTTTCACATTTATATGACCCTATTTCATTACCGGAACTGTTTTTAAGCAAAAAAAGATGTTTAAGTTCACTTACGCGACATTTTCATGAAAGACCCGATTTGGGCTATATCTCGGGTATATATGGACCGATATCGGAAATTTTCATTTTTCATATTTATGTAACCTAATTTCATTACCAGAACTGCTTCTGAGCACAAAAAAGTTGTTTAAGTTCGCTTACGCGGCATTTTCATGAAATCCCCGGTCTAGGCTATATCTCGGATGTATATGGACCGATATCGGAAAGTTTCATTTTTCATATTTATATGACCCTGTTTTATTACCAGAACTGCTTTTGAGCACAAAAAATTTGTTTAAGTTCGCTTACGCGACATTTTCATTAAAAATCCGATTTGGGCTATATCTCGGGTATATATGTACCGATATCTGGAAAAAATTTTTTTTGTCTTTTAGCCACCATGCTTAATAAGTGTGTGAAGTTTGAAGCAAAACAAACAACTTTTGTTTTCAAAAATTTTCATACAAAACTGCAAAAAAAAAATTGCTTTTTTCGGAATTTTGAATATATCTCAGCTATACGTGGACCGATATTACTGAATTTCAATAGCAAACCCATGAATCGATGGGGTAAAAGAATGGTGAAAGAAAAAAGTTTCTAAGTCTAATGGTTTTCTCAGAAACGGTATTTCAACAGCGGACAGACGGACATCGCTTAATCGACTTTTCCATTAATTGTGATTTAGAATATATATACTTTATAGGGCCGCAAAAAAAAAACTGTAGAAATTACAAACGGAATCACAAACTTATATATACCCTTTACATTTTTGTGAAGGGTATAAAAATGATGGCTAAATTGATTTAATTAATAAAATTTAAGTATTTCCCTATTACACTGTCGTAAAAAAATTATTTTTGGTAACTTTTAATTTTTTGGTCCCGGTTGACTTTTGTCTGTATCTGGAGAAATGTGCGTTCACTTGAGAGAAGCACGAAAAAAATTAATGCCATTTTTAAGTCGAAAATGTTGTTGGTGAGAAATTATTTTTATTTTCAACTACATGATGCTGCCATCATGCCTAAACTTGCTTCGCTCATGTGAAACAAGGCCTTGAATTTCAGAAATTCAACACTACTGTGCCGTGCAGCAAGCACCGCATGTTGAGCTCCACTACTAGAACTTTTTTCCATCCATTGTAAATTCCCAGTTATTGTTGCTGTTTGCGTGTATACAAATCCTTATAAAAGTGCGAGAATGTATCTACGTATGTATGTATGTATATATGTACAGTGTATATGTGTTTGTATAAATAAATGTTGTTATTGAGTTTTGTATGGGCTTTTAAGTATTTTTGATTACATTTTTTCCAATTTTTATGAGTAAGAAAAAAAAAGACAGAAAATATTGTTTATAAAATCCATTTGGTATGTTGTTAGTGGTAACAGTTGACTGGAGATTATTTCTGTTTCCATCTTTTTTCTAAATGAAAATATATAAATTTATTATTTTTGAGGTTATAGGTAAGATTCTATTAAAACATTATGATGGCCTGACTGTGGCGGAAAACAAAAAAAAAAAAATAGGTACGGTCAAAAATAAATTCTTATACGTATTATAAGAGAGAAAAAAAGCATTAAATAAATTAAATTTTAGTAATAAATTATAGTACATATAGTCCTACTAAGAACTGCCTTGTATTTGCAAACATTAACCCTCCAGAAATTATTGGAGTACATGATCCGTTTTAAATAAAAAGGAGTAGTTACAACATAGTCCGATGTAATGCAAACATGGACCATAATAACGCAAAAAAAATATATTTTACAATACTCAACATATTATTAAAAAAAACAACTATAGTAATACTGTTACGCCATGTTTTCTTTAGTGTGTTTTCTGGCAAGCCGAATGATTTTTTTTATTATTATTAATAAATAAATATCTATCAGAGGATTTGTTAATTTCATCTTTAACCATGGGTATGTTAAGGTCACGATGAATATTTTTATTATTCACAAACCATGGAACCCTAGTTATTGTTCTTAATATTTTTGACTGGATTCTTGAAAGAATTTCAAGGTTTGAGTTACTAGTAGGTCCCCAAAGTTGAATTTCGTAAGTTCAGGTATATTCTATTAATACAATTGTTATGTTTGCAACTATTTATTTATATCTTTATGCTATGTTTTTGTTTATATAGTCTTTTAGCAAATGAAGAAAAAAAAGTTATACAAAAAATTTTGTGATTATGTTTTTTTGCAACAACATCCCAAAATTGCTCTAAAAAATTTTACAAAATTATAGTTTTCAAAGTAGTCTCTTGTGGTATTCCATGGAGTATTCACATCAGAGTAATTTAAAAATAGTTTCGAAACTAGTTTTCTGTGGTAATCCATGGAGTAATGGCATGAAGTAATTTCAAGACTAACCCTGTTAATAATTTGTGGACTAGTTACTTGCACTAGTTTTTGGATTAGTTTGATGTAATGTTTTTTTGGGTTACATGGTCCTCTCCTAGAACATTGTAATGTAAAATGGAGTATGTTTTTCGCATATATTTGGACTACTTTTGGACTAGTCCTGGTCTCTTGTAGAATACTTTTTACACGCATGTAAGGAGTAGTCTCGATTTCTGCAGGGAAATAATGCGTTTATTCTACAAAAGATTGCAACTTTACAATACTCTATGGCTACTATGATACCCAAGCCAGGGAAGGATCCCACTAAAAAAGAGTCATATAGACCAATAAGTCTACTGCCAACAATTTCAAAACTTTTCGAAAAATTGTTAATGGCGAAGTTGACTCCAATATTGAATGAGGTAGGATGCATCCCGGATCATCAATTTGGTTCTCGGGCTAAACACAGCACCATAGAACAAACGCATAGACTAGTTAATGTTATAAGAAAGACTTTTGAGGGCAATAAGTATTGCTCAACTCTATTCATTGATGTTTCCCAAGCTTTTGATAAAGTGTGGCACGAGGGATTAATTTACAAAATAAAGTTGAACTTGCCTGCAAACACTCACAAGCTTCTGAAAAGCTACTTAAGCGGCCGGAAGTTTGTTATCAGAGAAGGGGATTTTATAAGTCCCTTACAGCCAATCGAGGCAGTAGTTGCCCAAGGTAGCATTCTAGAACCTACTTTATATTTGATTTACGCCTCAGACATGCCAACGAGAGCCGGAATCCACACTTTAACTTTTGCAGATGACACAGCATTCTGCAGCGTACACGAAAATCATCAAGTAGTTTCGCGAAATTTGCAGTATATTTCAATATTAGAGAAATGGTTAAAACTTTGGAAAATTAAAGTTAGTGAACAAAGGTGTACTCACGTTACATTCACGCTGCGTAAACAAACATGTTCAACTATCCAAATTAACAATTTACCAATTCCGCAGCAAAATGAAGTCAAGTACCTTGGTATTCATCTCGACCGCAGGTTAACGTGGAAGTCTCACATTGACGCAAAAGTCACTCTGTTGATATTAAAAGCAGCGCAATTAAATTGGCTTATGGACAGAAATTCCACATTGAAATTAGATTGCAAACTTTTGTTATACAACGCAATACTAAAGCCTACATGGTGCTACGGAATTCAATTATGGGGCACCGTCTCCGCTTCAAACGTTGAAAAAATTCAAAGGCGACAAAACAAAATTCTTCGAACAATTACCGCAGCTCCATGGTACGTAAAAAACTCACGAATTCATAAGGATCTCTGTGTTCCTCTTGTAAAAGACGAATTTTCAAAGTACGCAACAAGGCATATCAATAAATTGGAACTTCATCCAAATCGTCTTGCACGCAATATACTTAATTTTGAAGGCCACTCTCGGTTGAGAAGGAGGGATACCCTTGACACCATCAGAACGTTAAATAGGTGATTTTACCGATATTGACCGTGCAAAATAAAACATTTTTGTCTAGCATTGGCTGGACTTAACTAATTTTTTGTATTTAGTTTTAAGATTTGAATACTTATTGTTAGTTCACTTTGTGAAGATTCAATAAACAAATGAATGAAAAAGAAAATGAAAGAGAAAGAGGATTGTCCGCATCTCAATTTACAGTTGGAGTCATTAGTACTCGTAAATTATAAAGTCACATATCATATGCAACAAATTTACAAGTTATCTTCAATATTTTTTCCTCACGTATTTATGTAGCTGTATTTCTACACAAATTAAATTATTAGTTCGTTTATTGTTAATACTAAATAAATTTTTTGCAAATATTTAATCACTGCACATCAAAACTCTTGGATTTTCCTTACATTTTACTAGAAACACTGTTTTTATGTACGTCGAATTGGTGCCGTAACTTTGACAAAAACTTTTTTCAGACTTCCTGTAACACCAACACTCGACAATCATCTTTTCCTCTCTGAACATAAATTTTTTTATATATTTAAAGGTTAAACTTTTCATTATACTTATCTCAAATTATTGTAATTAATCTAAACCAACAAATACTAATTGTTTCTGTGGCATTAATAAACTGGATTGAGAAAAATTAGAAACCTCTGTCTGATTAACTCGTCTATGGTCACTTGGGTACCCTAAGTTGTAAAAATTTGCCAGATTGCCTCTAAAATGCCTTACTGGCGCTGAGGCCACAATATGTAATTAATGAAGATGCTTATAAATAAATGTGAATAAACTAAAAAAAAGGCATTCACTACCCTTTTTGTGCCACTTTTTGAAAATTTTCGAGGGCAAGGCTGGTGATGATGCACATTTCGTATGTGCATAAGGATTTTTGACAGGTAGATTACGCATAGCGCGCTCATCTAGTTTGCGCTTTTGCAGATGCGAATCTTTTAATTAAATTCCCTAAATATTTGTCTCATTCTCATTGTTCGTTGGGTTTTCATTTTCTTTAAAAAGGCTTAAGAGTTGTTGTTAGAAAACAGTACAAGTATTTATTTATAAATTTTATTTAAGCTTGTGATCTGCCCTCTTTACTGTTTGCTAATTCAGGGCATAAAATTGTTTTCCTTGTGAACAATTTTCTTATCCAGCCTACATTTAATTGCATTTATTTAATTTACTCGTACTAACAGACACACTGTCTATCATTTTAAAAGTTTAATAATGATGTTTCTCTATCCATTTATAGTTTCGCAATTTATAAAACATTCATCAGCATTTATGTACGAGTGCTGGTAAGCACACATGTATGTATGTAAGTAGGAATGTTGTCCTTTGTGCGAGCACTTTTGTGCATTATCTACTTTTCTCTTGCATATTTAAACATAAATGAACTTGTAATTATGTACATAATAAATTAATATTTTAATTATTTTTAAAAACATTTTAATTGATTTCATTAACGCATTTTTAGCTGCCACACAAAAATATGTTCACACAAACCAGAATATGCGTATAAAATTACCAGGAAATAAAAAAATAATAATAAAAATAATAAAAAATAAACGCAACGAAACGCAAGACAGAAAATTTGCAACAAAATATATATTTAAATTTCATGTTTGAGTAATTAAAAAATAACTTAAATACCAGCTGCCACGCAGTAAATATCGTGCTCATAGTCCAGTTTAGCACTGGACTATTCCTGTCACAGCAACTCGGATCGCCGCACTACACACAGACTGATTCTTTGAGGCAGCAAAGCAGAACACTGGTGCTGCTGGCCCTGTGGAAATTAAGCGGCAGCAGCACCAGCAAACCTGCAGATGTGCATAAATTAAGAACCCTGTTCTTTTTGTTTTTTAATAAAATTTTATAGAAAACTTAACATGTATTTAACGATGTCTTATTCTAGTTTTGCGTTTTTTTTTTTCTCTCTCTCTCTCTCTTCACTTTAATTATTTTTTAACTTCTGAACATTTTCTGAGATAAACTTTTTTTTTTTTTTTAAATATTATGTCTTATAATTTAAAATCGCTCGCATGCCATGTTTTAGGTGTTAAATATTATATTGACTGCCTAAAGGGCATAATAAAATAAATTTTTAAAGCCTAAAAAACAAGTCGAGTTTTGTCTGCAAAATGTTTAATTTAAAAACCACTTTGAATACATTGTATAAGGAAGTGTCTCATTGGAAAAAACTTAATTGAATTTTATGCATTTATTTTAAAGCCTTAATAATTGCGTTCTAGGAAGTTATAAATCGTTTTATTAGTTTAAAGGTGGTGTGTTAATAGAGTGCGTTTTATGCTTTTTTTCGCAAGAGTTATTATATTGCATGATTTATTGGGAAAACGAAAGGTGCATTTTATTGCACTTGTCGCAACAATTGTCTGGTGTACTAGTATAATGAAAACTTTTATTGAATAAAACATTTTCATTTTGGAAACAAACTAAACAACAGGCTGCTGGCTCTACTTACAAAATATTTATATAAAACAGCTTTTTGTGGCTTTTAAAACATTTCCCTTCGGTTTGAACAGAGTACCTGTCATACACAACACTATGCATTATAATCAAACTTGTTCCAGATTTGAAGCCTACTGGGAACATTTACAAAGACCACTTTTAATATTAGACGAATTTTACTCGTATTATCAGGGATCTTAACAGCGCATTCAATATCGATTAAAGTGACGCACAGAGCAAATCTCTGATGTTAAGGCATTCAATAGCTCTAAACCAAGTGTGCCCAGCCCTATGCGCTTGATACTCAATTGTTATTGTAAATGCGCTTAGCTATAGGGCAGTGCTCTTTACTATACACGTACTGCGCTCAGCTTTAGCAATGAAAAACACACAAACAATTTCGTCTTTTATATTTTTTTATCCTTCTTCACTGCACACTCACAAGAGCAAAGCAACAACACTTTCGCATTGACGGCAGCGATTATCAGTGTGAATTTTGCTTTTGTAAATGTTTTGCTTTTTACAACAAAAAATATTAAATAAAAATAGTTTTTCCTTAAATGGATTGGTGTTTACTCTTCCATATAGAACTTGTGGGCACCACTGCTCTAACCACTTAGACGACAGCAGACTTCACAAATTCACGATTATAAACTAAGTTAACTACAAGTGCTGTCGTCTAATCAGCAACATAATTATTTTAAAGACAGCAGCAGCTTTACGCGTATTTTAACAATATAAATTTCAGAGGTGCCACATACATATATAAATTACATGAATAAAATTAAAATTACTGACTGAAAACGTAATAATATCACGTAAAACTGTAAAAACTCATCAATTTATTTGTTTATTTAATTTATGTGATATTTATTTCTATTAAATATTAAAAAAAAAAAACTTTGTTCTTATTGCTGTAAATTTATATTGGCAACACTGCATTTACTTTTTGCTGCTTACGAAAATAGAAATTAGTCTTAGTTGGCAACAGCATCAAAAGTTGTCGTGAAGTCGTGCTGCTGTGATGCCGTTAAAATAAACACATCATCTATTTTCGACAGATTGTTGCTTGCTGTCGTTTATGTGTTCAAAACTAATAGTTGCAATAATCACTATTATACCCTTCACAAAAATGTAAAGGGTATACGAGTACATAAGTTTGTGATTCCGTTTACAACAATTTTAATTTCCTACCCTATAAAGCATATATTCTGAATCAGTATTGATAGAAAAGTTGATTAAGCGATGTCCGTCTGTCCGCTGTTGAAATACCGTTTCTGAGAAAACCATTAGAGTTAGGAACTTATTTTCACCTATTGAAATTTAATGAAATCTGTTCACATATAGTTGAGGTATGTCCAAAATTCCGAAATAACAAATTTTTTCCAATTTTCTATGGATATTTTTGAAAACAACCTGTTTTTTCTGCTTCAAACTTGACACAATTATTTGGCGATTAAAACGCAAAAAATATTTTTTCCCCGATAAAGGTCCATATATACACGACATATAGCCCAAACCGATTTTTTAATGAAAAGGTCGCATAAGCGAAGTTAGACAACTTTTTTTGCTTAAAATCGGTTCTGGTAATAAAATGAGGTTGTTTAAATATAGTAAATGAAAATTTCCGATATCAATCTATACATACCCGAGATATAGTCTGAATCGTTTTTTATATGAAAAAATTTTTTTATACCCTTCACAAAAATGTAAAGGGTATTTATAAGTTTGTGATTCCGTTTGTAATTTCTACAGTTTTTTTTTGCGACCCTATAAAGTATATATATTCTGAATCAGAATTAATGGAAAAGTCGATTAAGCGATGTCCGTCTGTCCGTCTGTCCGTCTGTCCGCTGTTGAAATACCGTTTCTGAGAAAACCATTAGACTTAGAAACTTTTTTCTTTCACCATTCTTTTACCCAATCGATTCTTGGGTTTGCTATTGAAATTCAGTAATATCGGTCCACGTATAGCTGAGGTATATTCAAAATTCCGAAAAAAGCCATTTTTTTTTGCAGTTTTGTATGAAAATTTTTGAAAACAAAAGTTGTTCGTTTTGCTTCAAACTTCACACAGTTATTAAGCATGGTGACTAAAAGACAAAAATTTTTTTTTTCAGATATCGGTCCATATATACCCGAGATATAGCCCAAATCGGATTTTTAATAAAAATGTCGCATAGGCGAAGCTAAACAACTTTTTTTTGCTCAAAAGCAGTTCTGGTAATAAAATTAGGTTACATAAATATGGCAAATGAAAATTTTCGATATCGGTCCATATATACCCGAGATATAGCCTAGACCGGGGTTTTCATGGAAATGCCGCGTAAGCGAACTAAAACAATTTTTTGGGGCTCAAAAGCAGTTCTGGTAATGAAATTAGGTTACATAAATATGGAAAATGAAAATTTCCGATATCGGTCCATATATACCCGAGATATAGCCCAAATCGGGTTTTTCATGAAAATGTCGCGTAAGCGAACTTAAACAACTTTTTTGTGCTCAAAAGCAGTTCTGGTAATGAAATAGGGTCATATAAATATGAAAAATGAAAATTTTCGATGTCGGTCCATATATACCCGAGATATAGCCCAAATCGGGTTTTTCATGAAAATGTCGCGTGAGCGAACTTAAACAACTTTTTTTTGCTCAAAAGCAGTTCTGGTAATGAAATAAGGTTACATAAATATAGAAAATGAAAATTTCCGATATCGGTCCATATATACCCGAGATATAGCCCAAATCGGGTTTTTCATGAAAATGTCGCGTAAGCGAACTTAAACAACTTTTCTTTGCTCAAAAGCAGTTCTGGTAATGAAATAAGGTTACATAAATATGGAAAATGAAAATTTCCGATATCGGTCCACATATACCCGAGATATAGCCTAAACCTCGGTTTTAATGAAAATGTCGCGTAAGTGAACTTAAACAACTTTTTTTGCTTAAAAACAGTTCTGGTAATGAAATAAAGATATGTAAATACGGAAAATGAAAATTTCCGATATCGGTCCATATATACCCGAGATATAGCCTAGAACGGGTTTTTCATGAAAATGCCGCGTCCGCGAAACTAAACAACTTTTTTTGCCTAAAAGCGGTTCTGGTAATAAAATAAGGTTATATAAGTATGGAAAATGAAAATTTTCGATATCGGTCCATATATACCCGAGATATAGCCCAAACCGGGTTTTTCATGAAAATGTCGCGTAAGCGAACTTAAACAACTTTTTTTTGCTCAAAAGCAGTTCTTGTAATGAAATTAGGTTACATAAATATGAAAAATGAAAATTTCCGATATCGGTCCATATATACCCGAGATATAGCCCAAATCGGGTTTTTCATGAAAATGTCGCGTAAGCGAACTTAAACAACTTTTTTTTGCTCAAAAACAGTTCTGGTAATGAAATAAAGTTATATAAATATGAAAAATGAATATTTCCGATATCGGTCCATATATACCCGATATATAGCCTAACCGGTTTTTTGATGAAAATGCGGAGTAAGCGAATTTAAACAACTTTTTTGTGCTCAAAAGCAGTTCTGGTAATGAAATAAGGTTGTAAAATATGGAAAAAGAAAATATCCGATATCGGTCCATATATACTCGAGATATAGCCTGAACCGATTTTTCCAATTACATTTCTTTTTTGCTGAAAAGCAAATCTTGTTATAAAAGAAGGTAACGAAAATAGAGAAAATTAAAATTTCTGATATCGGTCCATATATACCCGAGATATAGCCTAAATCGGGTTTTTCATGAAAATATCGCGTAAGCGAACTTAAACAATTTGTTGTGCTCAAAAGCAGTTCTGGTAATGATATAAGGTTATATAAATATGGAAAATTAAAATTTTCGATATCGGTCCATATATAGCCGAGATATAGCCTGAACCGATTTTTCCATTAAAAAAAAATTTTTTTTTTTTTGCTGGAAAGCAATTCTCGTTATAAAAGAAGGTTGCTAAAATACAGAAAATAGAAAATTCCGATATCGGTTCATATATAACCGAGCATATTTAGGTAACATTTTTAATATACTATACATATTCGTGACTATTGTGAAGGGTATTTTAGATTCGGCCTAGCCGAATATACTACACTCTTACTTGTTTTTATAGTCACATATGAAAAAGTTATTGGGTGCCGCGTTAGTTCAGTATCGACCATAAACAAGTTCGACCGACCGCTTTGCAGCGGTGTTTGGACATGATAAAGCGTAATCCTGTTGATTTTTCACGTCGATTAAAAACTGTTGATGAAACGTAGGTCCACCACTACACACCTGAAGCCAAAAATCAATCGTAAAAATGGGTGGAAGCTGGTGGGAGTGCTCCAAGAAGGCGAGGACAGTGAAGTCGGCTGGCAAGGGTATGGCCACTGTATTTCATGATGCATGAGAATATTGCTCATCTATGATCTTGAAAAATGATCAACAATTACAGGAAAGTATTATCGTGTATTATTGGATCAATTGATTGATGCTGTCAAGAAAAAATTACCACTTTTAAAGAAGAAAAAAGTGCTCTTTCTTTAAGACAACGCACCGGTTCAAACAGAATTAGATACGATGCTACATGAAATACACTTCGAATTGGTTGATCATCCACCTTATAGTCTATATTTAACTCCTATTAACTTTTTCCTGTTTCCAAACTTAAAAAAATGGGTCGCAGAAAAAAGATTCATCTCAGACGAAGAAATGATTACCGAAACTTACGCGTATTTTGAGTGGTTCCCAAAATCGTATTATTCAGATGGTATAAAAAAGCCTTACTAAGAGTATTGAGCTCGTAGTAGTAATAAATATAGTTTAAACAATTAAGGGTATAGTATATTCGTCTGGACCGAATCTAAAATACCCTTCACGATAGTCATGTATTTATATGTACAGTATATATGACAAATTTGACCTAAATAAGCTCGGATATATATGGACCGATATCGGGGGAAAAATATTTTGGCCTTGAATCTCCAATCCAAAAACGAAATCTTTCATGGAAATGTTCATGGAAAAATTTGTTTAGGCTATATATCGATTATATATGAACCGATATCGGAATTTTCTATTTTCTGTATTTTAGTAACCTTCTTTTATAACGAGAGCTGCTTCTCAGCAAAAAATGTTCATGGAAAAATCAGTTTCCCCTATACCTAGGGTATATATGGATCGATATCGAAAATTTGCATTATATATATTTTAGTAACCTCATTTTATTATCAAAAAAAGCAAAAAAAACAAAAAAAAATGCTTTTCATAGAAAACCCGCTTTAGGATATTTCTCGGGTATACGAGTATATGGCCCGATATCGGAAGTATTCATTCTGTGTATATTAGTAACCTTTTTTATAACCAGAACTGCCTTTAAACACAATTTTTATTTTATGGAAAAATCGGTTTATACTATATCTCTGGTATATATAGACTGAAATCGGAAATTTTAATTTTCTCTATTTGGTAATCTCCATATATTACCATAACTGCTTTTTAAAATTTTTTTTTGTTAAATTCGCTTACGCGACATTTTCATGAAAAAATTGGTTTAACCTATATCTCGGGTATATATGGACCGATATCTGGAATTTTTTTTTTCCGTTCAATCGCCATGGTTAAAGTCAAACAAACAACTTTTTTCAAAAATTATCACACAAAATTACCAAAAAATTGTTTTTTTCGAAATTTTGGATATATCTCAGCTATCTGTGAACCGATTTTACTGAATTACAATAGTAAACCCATGAATCGATTGGGTAAAAAAATGGTGAAAGGAAAAAGTTTCTGGGTCTAATGGTTTTCTCAGAAACGGTATTTAAACGGCTGACAGACGATATCGCTTAATCTAATTTTCTTTCAATGCAAAAGGTCGGAAATTAAAATTGTAGAAATTACAAACAGAGTCACAAACTTATAATATATACTTATAATATATACTTATATATATACCCTTTACATTTTTGTGAATGGTATAAAAACTAAAAAAAACCTGCTTCGATATCAAACTAAAATCATTATCAAAATAGCCAGACAATTATCCGTGTAACGCAATACGAGTTTTTTTTGGAACTCCCAAATCGGTGTTAGGAATCGCCAAAATCCCCCACACACCTGTGGAAACAATATGGCAACTTCAATTTTCGCACTAAATCGAATGACCATTAATAGTTCGAATGACCGTTAATAGGCCAGAACGCGCACCAAGTATCCGACCTCCTTACTATTTATAACACCTACATCCGACCGAAAATGGAATACAACTCTCATGTTTGGGCCGGTGACTCAAACTCTTTTTTGGGGTTACTCGACCGTGAGCAGGAGACGGCGAAGAAGCTTATCGGTGACAGTACGGTATTCAACTCTATTGACTCAGTGGAGCATCGACGCAGTGTGGGGTGCGTTACTCTGTTCTATCGTTACTACATTGGATTTTGCTCTGACGAGATTAGGGATCTTGTTCCCGAAACTCGCACATTTTTGCGTAGCACACGTTCATAGTCCAGAGCTCATCCATTTGTGGTCGATTACCCGCTTCGTCTGTGGAATAAGTTGCCTGCAGACGTGTTTCCTGTCTGGTATAACGTTGGAAAGTTCAAGTCAAATGTTTACAAACACTACTCCCTCTTCCCCCTCTTCTCAGCCTATTTTACTAGTTCTGGTACAATGCACTGCATATGTAGGGGTCATCCCCTAAGTACTGGTCCAAGAAAAAAAAAACCGCTTCCGATTTGGTTAGCGAAGCTGTTCAGTGGAAACGTCAAAATCACTACCCGCCCCCCCCCCCCCCCCACGCATCATCAACAGCACTACAGCAACTAAATTTGCGCACTAATGGAAATGACCATGGTAAACACGCGCACTGAATATGAATAACCAGTTCCAAACTGGTCAGTGAAGTTGCTCCAAATTTGTTGGAGTTCTCAAAATCGACTTTGTGAATCCTCAAAATTTCCACGCTTCCCCGGCAGCAATGCGGTAACTCCAATTTTCGCACTAAAGCAGCAACACTGTCCATTTTTATATATACCTGCTTGTGGCATATATTTCGAGTGTTGCAAACATACAGACAAACAACCTATATACAAAGAAACAAACATGCTTAGCAAACATGTTTAGCAATGGGCGGACTTGTCTAATAAAAAAAAGCAGAATTTCTATACTTACTGTAAGCTCGTGTTGAAGTTTCAATAATAGTAACTTAAAGAAAACGTAGTTCTTGCATAATAACAAAAACTTGTAGCATATGTGAATGCCTTAATATGACTTATTGGAATTATTACCTTAACGGAATAAAAAAACAAATTCAACCAATTACACAGGCAAAACATTGCGGCTTTGTTTTCGGCTTCCAACAAACTTCCTCTTCATTGGTGTTTCTGCAGCGAAGATCGAGTTATAATTTCAAGCACTTAAACAAACAGAGAAAGAAAATCGTTTTGTACGAGTTTTTGTAAAGTCAATTTAAATTAAAAACAATTGGCTAAACCCTTTTCTTATGATTTTATTTTATAAACTAAATGTAATTTCAACGACATCAAATTCTAACCTCTAAAATCACTTTCGCTCATACAACCCCACAGAGGAGAAATAAATTATTAAAAAACAATCACACTCGGTACAACTTCCCTAATTCCTTTCAAATGCATAAAGTGGGCTCTTAAATACTACAATAAAACACAGCAATGTGTTTGTTCTCTTCGCACTATTAGAATTTTTATTTGAATTTTCTCACATTACGAATGTCAGGAGTCCAGAGTATCAGTTTCTGAACTGAAAACGACTGGAATGCTTAAACCCCAACCCTTAAAACAAACACACAACAAAAACTCTAACCAGCAGACACACGGCTAAATCCTTTTTGTTTTTAATTGTTTATTTTTTCAAATTTTATAAATTTGACATGAAATTTTTTAAAACATTTTTTTCAGTTGTTTTTTTTCTACTCCTTTTTTTTTGTGGTACAGTAAAAGTGGAAGTGGCAAGAAAAGTATAAAAAACTAATTTGCATATGTTTTAAAAATGCCAGTTTTTTATACCTCCTCATTTTTTTAATCTTGAAATAAAAAATTGTATAAAAAATTACTCCTTTTTTTGGATTGAAATCACTTAAAAAAATGTTTTGATTCATAGAGAAAGATTTTTGTTTTTTGTTTGCCGGTTTTTGGACGGGTGTATCTATTTACAAAGATTAATGTGCCGTGCATCTGCATGGAAATTAGCTGGGATATATTCAAATATGTTCATCATATTGAATTTCACATTTTTTTTCTCAAATTCAGTTTTATTTTTTTGTTTACTCGTTCGTACAGATTTACATGGGAACGAACTATTTGTTTAGATTTTGTTTGCCATTGACTAAATCCTTTTTTTTCGTGCTATTTTTGGGTTTAATTGCGCCTCAGGTCTGATAGTCTATTTATGTATTTGACATATGTTTGGATTTTTTTCTAGTTTCATTATTTGGTTTATTTAAAGTGAAATAATGTGTAAATTTTTGGCCATAAAAGAAATGCTAAATGATGTATTCAAAATAGGATGTTAAAGAGAAAAAAATTGATGCCTTAAAAACTGTTGTAAACCACTACGAGTAATGTGCTTGCATTGGGAATGTGTTTCATGCTCTTGAATGCGTGAAGCACGCACAATTATATCTGTTATAAAACAACTAAATATGATTTTTATTCACAAAAATATAGCAGGTTTTTTTTGTGAGTTTTCTATCTGTCTGCATGTCGACCCCCCGGGGAATAGGTTTTGCCTCGGGGTATTCCGAACGAGGACATTTTGTTTTTCGGGTAAAGAGGGGAAAGGGGTCCCTTGTTTGTTCTACAAATAATAGCTGTAGTGAATAATCTGCTCAAAGACCTAGACCATAGGAAGATAAAGACTGTAACCTATGCCGGTGACGTAGCGAATGCAGTCTCTGAGACCCATTTAGACACCACAACTGGGCAGTTAGAATACACTCTAAAGATGGTAAGTCAATGGAATATAAAATGCGGACTAAGAACAAATCCAGCGAAAACGGAAATCGTACTCTGCGTTACTCTGTTCTATCGTTACTACAATGGATTTTGCTCTGACAAGATTAGGGATCTTGTTCCCGAAACTCGCACATTTTTACGAAGCACGCGTTCATCGGCTAGAGCTCATCCATTTGTGTTCGATTGCCCGGGGAATCGCAGAAAGAATTCCATTTTTAGCCGTACGCTTCGTCTGTGGAATAAGTTGCCTGCAGACGTGTTTCCTGTCTGGTATAACGTTGGAAAGTTCAAGTCAAATGTTTACAAACACTACTCCCTCTTCCCCCTCCTCACAACTTATTTTCCTAGTTCTGGTACAATGCACTGCATATGTAGGGGTCATCCCCTGAGTACTGGTCTAAGCTAAAAAAAAAAGTATTAAATCCCATACTTCACACATCCAAAAATGGATGGCACCACGCTATCGAATAATGTGAAATACTTAGGCGTCATTCTAGACAGCAAACTATCATGGAAGGAAAACATACAGGCTAGAGTAACCAAGGCTACAACAGCCATCTATCTATGTAAAAAAGGAATAGGCACAACATGGGACATACAACCAAAGGAGTTGTATGGCTTCATGAAATGGTTATAAAATAAAATAATTTTCTGCGAAGTATCAGTATGGTGGAAATCACTGGAGTTCGCAACCAACAGACTGCAAATTGAAAAAGTCAGTCGAACCATGGCAGTACTGACCACAAGGGCCATGAGGACAACACCAACCAAAGCACTTTTTGCACTTATGAGCTGGATGCCATGCGACTTAGAGACCAGGCAGATAGCACTAAAATCCGCGATCAGGTTGAACGCGACAGGAGCACGGACCCACAGACCAAATACATTGCAGATTGGAAGGAACTTAGTCCCCGATCTAATTGACTACTGCATCCCAAAACCATTCCTCACAAGAAGCTTCGGCTATCAAATTGAGTAATCTCCCCTAGAATCTGGATACTTCAATGTTTACACGGATAGGTCCAGAAGAGGAGAAAGTGTTGGAGGTGGCGTTTACATAGAAGATTTAACATTAAAATATCCCTCAGACTATCAGACGAATGCAGTGTGCTTCAGGCTGAAATATCGGCTATAAATAAAGCGGCCAGATGGCTAACGTTTCACAAGATATTCGGAACGGTTATCATCACAGTAGCGGACTCCCTGATTGGAATATACACTAATTCTAGTCTAGTCCATGAATGCCGGATATATTTAAATAAGATGTATACCAATAAAAAATTATACATAGCTTGTTTTCTATGTTTTCCAGCTATCTATATGACGACATTTCATAGGAGCTACCCTAATCACCAGTAGACTTTGGAAATTTTTGAAAGATATTCTCAAACATTCTTTGATTCATAGATAGCTGGGAAACATAGAAAACAAGCTATTTATAATTTTTTATTGGTATAAATGTTAGAAGCTCTTATAGCGAATAAAGAACGCAATTGTTTAAATAAGATGGCGAGACATTCTAACCTAACGCTAAAATGGGTACGCTGACGACTCAGCCAAAAAGGGGACAGCCCTAGAGGATAGGGATATAGATCCCTTTTGCGGGCAACCCTTATCAGCGTGTTGAAAAAGAATAAAACTCTACACGCTGGAACATGCTCAAGAACAGTGGCTCACAGGACCCACATACCTTATATCAAGGAACCCGTGGCCGCACATAGCTCTAAGAGAAAGGGGGAGCTATTAAAACTTCCCAGATTTCTCCTACGAATGACGGTAGCAGTCATCACTGGACATTGCCCGTTTGAGAACCATGCCAGGAGACTTGGCCTACCATATAACGACTTCTGTAGAAGTTGCCAAGACGACGAGGAGGATGAGACCATCCTTCATCTCCTCGGTACATGCCCGGCTTTGGAGCACCATCGTCTAAGATGCTTAGGCGAGAGGAGCTTCAATAGTCTGTCATGTCTGGCCTTGGTCAAACCGACTGCTATAGCTTCTTTCATAAGAAGTACATTAGCGGATGGCTAGTACATTAGCAAGTAATGCCACATTAAATATGTTTCCCACCTAGCCTTTCCCACTCCCTCACTCCTTCCACATCCCTATAACTTTTATCTTTCTACTATTCTATCCTATTTTTTCAGACAATCACAAAAAGAAAGATCTTGAGGACCCAAGTGAGCTGGAGTATCCAGGTACTTTTTGGAGAATCCAGCGGCCTGCCTACCTAACCTTTGTTGTAGCAAATAAAACTTTAGAAAGCCACATGACTTATGTTGTGTTGGCTTCCGAAACCCTTACCTAGGGTTTAAATTGCCAGAACGGGGATTAGCATGGCCCCCGGGTGGTTCTGCTTGCAGTTCAACCCGTGCTGCTCATGGTTGAGGTGCCTACTTTGACTGAAACGGTCTGGCTGTGGTTGAAACCTAAAACGCAGGAAGGGGGTGTTAGTATCCTTGATAATTACTTGGCGTGGCTTTTTTTCCGCCACTAACAACCTCCCGAGCGTCTGTTGCCTTTACAACAGATACCTGTACTGTAAGCAACTGGTGGCGATGGATGACGGGTGAGTTAGTTTAAAGGCTGATGCTCTTAATGGGTTTTGGCCTACCAACTCATTGAGCCTTGTCTTCAATTGATTGCTGGGAAATTGCATACAGGAGGGATTAGAAGGCCCGAACTCCTCGACAAAAAGTTGCTCATATGGCTACAAACATACAGCAAAAATTGCTACCTATGTGAGCCTAGACAGCCACACGCGGACGCTGGTGAATCGTGAATAATTCACATCCGTGGAACTGGTCTGTCATCAGATAAGGCCGTAAAGGCAGGTGCTGATGTAAATATTTTTCACAACTGTTGCCAATTACGCAGATGTTTTGTTTTTATGATGTTATGCGTTTTAAGCGTCTAAAATCACTAAAATACACTTTAATCTAAAAAGTAATCTGAAACCACTAGTACTGCAAGATGTACAATTGTGGCTTTTTGCGTTCCAGCAGTTTTAGATAAAAATTTCAATTTTAGAGAGTAATTTGCTTTTTACTCTCATTAGTCCGATTTAGTCCGAGATCCCGTGAAATACACCTAAAATATGTTTTTATAATACTTCTCAACCAAAAAAATAATGAAAAAACAACTCTTTTCTTTTTACGTTTTTCTTTTCTAAACAACTACGGTTATTATACGATCGGCTGTTATCGTGTTTATTGGTTCTACTGAAGCCGGTTTTTAAGGTTTATTTTTCGAATATCGAAAAACCCGGGAATTTAATGATAATGATTTTAATACGAGTATGCTCGTTATATTATTATTGATTAATCGGGCATTCAGCCCAACTGAAACACTAGAATATCAACTCCATATAAATTTTCTTCTTAATTATGAACAATTATGCAACACAGACAGGGAAAGTTAAAATTAAACGGAATTCAAAACACCTCGAAGCTGTTTTTAATAAACTTTTTCTAAGCTCAAAAGCTTCTTTGAACATTTTTGATAATCTTTTTTCTTGTTATAAAATCTTTATTCAAAATATTTCTATACACGAGTAATTTACACTTTTTTCAGAAGAGGAGGTTCGGTGTTTATTTTGCCCTCATGGGGTACATATGCATATGCATAAGTTTTAAGTTAAATCTAAAGAATAAAAATGTCATGCTTTGTCTAAAATCCATTAATTTTTTAGCATGTATTTTTCAAATGAATTGTGCTGAAAAGAAAACTCATTACAAAAATGATATCAACAGTGATACTTTAGGCATGAATAGTAAATGCATTCGACAAAGCTCTCATTGTAGTCTTAAAAATGGCAGGAACAATTAAAAAAAGTACAAAACACATATGAAATAATAAAGAGTAAATAAATGCTGAAACCAACTAAATAAAAAAAAAAAAAAAATACAGGATACTTTGCTTGCACTTTATAAGTAGACAGAAGTGTTTAAAATACAAGGGAGCACCATTATGAACTGCAGGTTACAGCAGTATTTTAGTACTGAACTTTATTATCGTATCATATTCAGGTTTTCATTATACCTTGCACTAAAATTTTCATCAATGATGAATGCATTCAAATTTGTAATTTATTTTATTATCAATTTTCTTAATTCTAATTAAACTCGTCGTAAGAATGAGCGAAACATCTAAATAAACAAGGCAGCATTGCCTTTTGTAACACTAAAGTGTCAATTTGACCCTTTTTGATGTCTGTGAGACTTTTTATGGCATTTTTTTTGTAAATATCCTTTTTGACCCTTGATCGAAGTGTATACAGCATACTCAGTTCTCATTCATATTTGAGCAAGGTTTTACATTATGCAGGGATATGTATATTAACATTGTCCCAATATATTTGGACATATATTTTTTATAAAAAATAACGCCAAGTTATGCAAACTGGTAACACTCTTTTTTGTAACTAGTAAGTCTCTGTTGAATTTATAACACTTATATTTAGTACACATTAAACTTATGTTGAATTTCAAATATTTAGAGTTATTTTAATTTTGTTAGTTAGTTTTAATAATAATAAACATTGAGGGCTTGCCTTAGCATCTTGCAATTTTTGAGGTCAACTTGTAATAATATAATAGAATATAATTGTAAATAAACCCTATTGAAGTACAACTCAGAAGCCTTTTATATTGGTACTAAAATCTGGTACGCAGAACACGAAAATAATACTACCCAACAGTAGAATTATTTCAAACATACATATGATAATAATATCCTTATTTCTAAAAAGTATACTCAGTCGTAAAGCAGCTCTGGGCTGGGGAACAGCACTCGTGCCATCGTAATTATTTCTTAAGTGCGGTCAGCCTTGTCGTTGTTGCTTGGCCTTCGAGACTTTTGCGCGTCACTCTCATTGGTTAACTGCCTACCTTATCTAACTGTATTAGTTTACGGTTTTTTTGAGGTATTTCGTTGTTAACCAGGCGGCAAAAAATAAAATATTTTACAAACCTTTCTGCTTTATAGTTTTATTTGTATGATGCTGAATATTTCAAATTTTTTTTATATTTTTACTATTATTACAATTGTAAAAACACAAATAAATCAACAAACAAAATGAAAACTATGTATGAATATAAATAAGCAAATGTCAACGTGTGTAAAACCAACAATAGCTAGTTTATACTGTAAACAAACATGTGTTGTAGATAAATGCTTTAACCAGACGTATGTTTTTAATTAATAGTCTATTATTATTGTTGTATTCAAACTTTATTTTTAAACATTAATATTGCACTCAACCATTTTTTTAAATGATAGAAACTTAACAATAGAAATATGAATATTTGAACTCTTATATAATTATAGGGAATTAAACTAAATTAAAAACTATAAAATACTACGAGCGGTAACAATACAAATTGTGACAGATTATATACTAATGTTGTCACAACAATATTCCAAATTGCTTTTTCTTTGCGTGCAGCTAACGAAACAATAGCTCTCTTGCGCGACAAATTCAATAGCCGTGTTATCTCACGTGATGGCGATATCAATTGGCTGCCAACATCATATGATTTGACACCGTTGGACTTCTTTCTTTGGGGTTATTTGAAATAAAACGTGTACATCGATAAGTAATATCGTAATAAACAAAATTATAATAATAATTCCTGAATAATTTGTGTCTTATAATCAACTTTTTTTGTTAGTACATTTGTTTCATTTATTGATTCTCCAAAATTAACTAACAATAAGTATTCAACTCTTAATACTAAATAACGAGTGATTTTTTTGCTATTATCTTTTTGGCAACACTAGTTTTGACAGCTCACGCACGTTTTGTATCTTGTGTCACTGTCAAACATTTTCAGTTTAATCTATAATTTAATCATGAATTGTCTTACAAACGAACAACGCTTGCAAATTATTGAATTTTATTACCAAAATGCGTGCTCTGTTAAGAAAGTTCACTGAGGCTTCTATTCGGGCTATTGTAAAAAAATTTCGCACCAAATTTACATTGTTGGACATTAAACCACCAACACGCTTACGTAGAGTGCGAACTGAAGAAAATATCGCAGCCGTATCGGCCAGTGTTGGTGATGACCGTGAATTATCGATTCGGCGCCGTTCGCAGCAATTGGGCCTCTGTTACTCCACTACGTGGAAAATTTTGCGGAAGGATTTGGGTGTGAAGCCTTATAAGATACAGCTGGTGCAAGAATTGAAGCCAAACGACCTACCACAACGCCAAATTTTTGGTGAATGGGCTCTTGAAAAGTTAGATGAAGATCCACTTTTTTATCGAAGAATTGTGTCAGCGACGAAGCTCATTTCTGGTTGAATGGATACGTGAACAAGCAAAACTGCCGTATTTGGAGTGAAAAGCAGCCAGAAGCATTGCAAGAGCTACCAATGCATCCACAAAAAACCGCCGTTTGGTGCGGATTATGTGCGGGTGGCGGCATCATTGGGCCGTATTTCTTCAAAGATGATGCGAATCACAACGTTACTGTGAATGGTGAGCGCTACCGTGCGATGATAACAAACTTTTTTTTGCCCAAAATGGAAGAACTTGACTTGCATGACATGTGGTTTCAATAAGACGGTGCCACATGCCACATGCCACACAGCACGCGAAACAATGGACCAATTGAGAGGCGAGTTCGGTGAACAGTTTATTTCACGCTTGGGACCAGTCAATTGGCCGCCCAGATCGTGCGATTTAACGTCTCTAGACTATTTTTTGTGGGGCTATGTTAAGGCTAATGTCTATAGCGACAAGCCCGCTTCGATTGACGCACTGGAAGACAACATTGCCAACATTATTCGTGAGATACCGGCCGAAATGTTGGAAAGAGTATGCCAAAACTGGACTAAGCGGATGGACCATTTGAGGCGCAGCCGCGGCCAACATTTGCATGAAATAATCTTCAAACATTAAATTATATCGACCCAACTATCGATCCAAATAAATATTTCATGCATTTTTCTGAATTTTATGTGTTTTTTTTTTTTTTAATTTCCGATAGTTCTTATAAAATCACCCATTACAAAAAAAAAAAATGGGTACATAAAAATAAAAATGTGCTTGTTACTTAAGTCCAGCCAATGCTAGACAAACGGTTTTGTTTTGCGGGAACTATATCAGTAAAATCATCTATTTGACGCTCTAACAGTGGCAGGAGTATCCCTTCTTCTCAACCGAGCATCTGACAATCGTGAGAACACTCTTCATCGGCACTGCCAGATAATTGCCTGGTATTGCAAGCTCAGTTTTAATTGTCAGATGTATAAAATTAATACACCTGACAATGGCATCATTGTCAGAAATAAGTTTGATGGACAACACTGCCAAACAGATGGTTGTTGATATACTTAAGTGACAATACCTTACAACATGTCTGGCAATTTTTTTCATCTATCAACTGTTTGAACTGACAATTTTTAAACAAAAATTGTCAGTTCAAACAGCTATAATGGTTAGCAGCAAATTGATGTCATTAAATGAACACAATCGTGTTGAGCAGTGTGTTGCCAGATGCGTGGCGGCGCTGGCATGCTGGCGTTTACCCCGGCTAGGGCTCGCCGTCTTGGGGTGGTACTTGCCACGCACCTGCTACTGTTTCGCTACCATTAAGGAAAAATTCATGCCAGCTCAAAACGTTATGAAAAAAATAAATGAGGCCCGAAAGTGAAAGATGGAGACTGGTTGAAAAATTAATTCAGATGAATTATTTGTCACAACATAGTCTGATTGTAAGATTTTCTTACGATCGTCTGAACACACAATTTACTTTTGCGGGACAATTTTTCATTGTCACTACATTGTCAGCATGTTGCCAGATTTTACAATATTGTAACATCTGACAACCGTGTGTACGTAGCTTTAGTTTGTGTGCAATTGATATTATATTGTTTTTACCTTAAACTTACTTTAAGTTTATTTATTTTAATTTGTAGCCTACGAAATATTCTTTTGTTACAGAACTTATCAGGATATTGGTCAGTTTAAACTAAATTTGAAAACAGTTATTTGTCATTATGTATTCCATAAGCAATTTTTTAAAACACATTTCATATATCAATGATTTATCTTGTTTCTAGCAAAATTTTTCTAATATTTAGTAGCGTATATCACAAAAAATCTTGACAAAAAACGTAAGTAAAAGTTAGCAATTTCGACAATTGCAATATTTCATTTTTCTCGTGTAGTGTCGGGATATGCCTTTCTAACACGCTTATACTCGTAGATGTTAGCAACACTGGTATATTTGTTTGTATTTTTGCAATTCATTTTTTTTTAGCATTTTTTTATTTATTGAATCTTCAAAAAGAACTAACAATAAGTATTCAAATCTTAGTACTAAATTTAAAGTTAAAAAAAAAAGTGTAATTTAAAATTAAAAAAAAAAATTATTTTTACTTAAGTCCGGCCAATGCTAGACGAAAAGTTTTATTATGCGGGAGCTATTTCTGTAAAATCACCTAGTGAGCAATCTGATGGTGGCAAGAGTATCCCATCTTCTCAACCGACTGTGGCCGCCAAAATTAAGTATATTATGCGCAATAGGGTTTGGATGAAGTTCCAGTTTACTGACATACCTTGACGCGTACTTAGAAAATTCCTCTCAGATCTTTATGAATTCGTGAATTTTTTACGTACCATGGAGCTGCAGTAATTGTTCGAAGAACTTGATTTTGTCGCCTTTGGATTTTTTCAATGTTTGACGCTGAGGAGGTGCCCCAAAACTGAATTCCGTAGCGCCATATAGGCTTTAGTATTGCGTTGTATAACAAAAGTTTGCAATCTAATTTTAATGTAGAGTTTCTGCCCATAAGCCAATTTAGTTGCGTTGCTTTTAATTTCAACTGAGTGACTTTTGCATCAATGTAAGACTTCCACATTAGCCTACGTTCGAGGATTTAAAATTTAACCTGTATCTTTCCATGGTTCAAATCAAATTAGTTTGCGGTTATGAAATCTCAAATGAACTGTAATGAAAACTTAGCGTTTGGGTGTGGTTCACATTCAACATCGGGCCCAAAAATCGGCTCGAAACGTCCTGCGGCCACTGCGACCATTGTTGATCTATTGTGCTTCCCCTTACTGCCTCACACGCTAATTATATCAAGATAAGTTCTTTTCACTCAACTCCAATGCCCCACGTAGGGTGATTAAGTGCTCCATTGACTCCTCCGTCTTAGCGCAAAATATGCAAATACCTGTATTGGAAATGCCCATCCTGTACATATGTTTAAGGCTTGTATAATGGCCTGTAAGTGCACATATCAGTGTTCTTAGAGTACGTTCGGCCCTCTTTGCATCAAGCTCTAAACACTTAGACGACAGCAGGCTTCACAACTTCACGAGTACAAATGAAGTTGACTTCAAATGCTGCCGTCTGGTCAGCAACATAATTATTTTCAAGACAGCAGCAGCACATTGTGTTTTTAAACAATACAAAATTCTGAGGTGCCATATTTATATTTTACACGAATAAAATTAAAATTACTGACTGAAAACGTAATAATATCACGTAAAACTGTAAGCACCCAGCAATTTAATTGTTTATTTCATTTATGTGATGTTTATTTCTATTAAATATTTCAAACTAATTTTAGTTCTTATTGCTGACAATTTATATTTATAGTGGCAGTGCTGCATTTACTTTATGCTGCCTACGAAAATAGAAATTAGTCTAAGTTGGCAGCAGCAGCAAATGCTGTTGTGAAGTCGTGCTGCTGTGATGTCGTTAAAATAATCGTGTGCATTTAAACACATGTATATTATTTTTGACAGATTGCTGCTTGCTGCCTGCTGTCGACTATGTGTTTAAAGCTTCAAACCTTGGAAATTTAATATAATCTCCTAATTATACAGTATTGTATTTTGGTTCTTCGTAATTTTCATAATAAAGTGTGTTCCAGTTATACGAATGGATATACTATTTTGAAAAGTATTATTTTTAGAACAGGCCAGGGAACGTTTTTTACAAAAATTGTATGCTCTTTAACGATAAACCATACGACTGAGCTTCTGAATTGGGCAAGTGTATTTTCTGTTAGAAATGTTTTGTTAAACTCGATGAGAATAATGTAATATTTTTGAAGACGCTTCTGTTTTCACTTTTTGACACTCAGTTGCTATAATCTATACGAATTTACTGTATCCTTTGGCGGCGAGTTGAATTGGCAAAATTTCTTGTGATTGTGTTTTCCAGCACATCATTTTTTGGTGATTTCAAAGCCTTTTCATATTTTTATTTGCAAAATGTGAATATCCAAACATGGCTTCAGATGCTCTTTGCCAAAATACCGATATGAGTCTGTTTTACGATTTGTTGATTCATTTTGCGCACAACTGTTAGCATTTGTATGTGTTTGTAACCGTCGATCAACAATAAAATTACGACAAAGTTCCATTAAAAGCAACAACACTCTTGAGAATTTTGTACAAGCGTGTAATGCACATACTTTTGTTCATATAAATGGAAGTACATATGCATGCATATACATTATTTGAATCATGTACAGTATGCCAAGAATTAGTTTACATAGTTATAGTTAAAACTATTCAAAAATACATCACCTTTTTGAGCAGTTTCTCCTTGATGTTTTTGTTAATCGCCAAAATTGTCGCTTTTAGGGTTCTGAAATTTGTCTATTTGTCAAAAAATAATAATAGTATAAAACTAAAAAACACGATTCGATAGCAAATTAAAAACTTTTCACTTAATCTGGTTTAAATTTCTTCTTAAATTATCCATATAGCCAGATATAACGCGTTTCGAGTTTTATTTTTTGTAAATCCCAAAATCGGCTTCAGGAATCGCCAAAATCCCGCACTTCCTCGGGAAAATATGGCAACTTAATTTTCAGTACTAAAGCAAATGACTGTAATTCAGATGCATGTTCCGCGGCAAAAACGCGCACCAAATGTGATAAACTATTTAGCAAAATAGCAAAAAAAATTTTTTTCGAGTTTCCAAAATTGGCTTTGTGAATCCCCATAGTCCCTTTTCTTCCCAGGAAGCAATACGGCAACTACAACTCACAAACATGAAAACAAACATACAAGTGAATTTAATATAAACGTGTTATGCTATGTTTCTGTGTAGTGCGTGTGAAAAATTATTTTTAAGGACCTGTCTGTCGGTGCTCGACGCCACTGGCAGAAAATGCCTTTTAAAGCAAATTTAATGCCTGTGTTTTTAAAAATGAAATAAAGCCGATTTGTATATTGGCTCTAAACGAGTTATTGCTTATTACTAAAAATATCCTGTTTATATACAAAAATAACGAGTCCTTAGAAATATGTTGTTGTTTTAAATTACATGATCAAATTCCAAAATTTCCAATTCAGTGAAATTAAAAATATAAATACAAACTTAATGATAATGGTGCGGTGAAAGCCTAACTTATAAGTAATATAAATAATAACCAAGTGTGAAATACACTACAGTGCTGATAAATTTATCCACAACGTGTCGCTCTTTGATGTGGATTTTATCTGATACTAGTGCTTCATATTGCGACATAATAACACAGTTCTTTCTGCCGAAACTGAATGAAATTTTATGGGCGACATATGGTTTCAACGGACGGTGTCATAAGTAATACAACCCGTGAAACATTTGAATTACTGTGTGATACCATTGCAGGTCGTGTATCGGAATTCGATTATCAGGATTAGTGAGTTAATCGTGTGATTTAACACCATTAGATTTCAAATAAATTTAATTTTTTCAGCTTCAGATCTTTGTTTTTTTGTTTTATAAAAAATTAACTATTAAAAACCTTTTATTTCTCGATTTCGATAACAATTTGTTATCAGCGTCAGGAGAAATTAAAATGTTCCTATAAATTTAGATTAAAAAATTATTGTCAAATACTTCCTATATACAGGATATTCATACACAAAGAAAACTTAAAAAAATATAACAAAATTTAAATTAAATTTATTCTGCAACCAGCACATGCCCTGTTAACGATTAGAAAATGTTCTACGTTATCCGTAAGCAAATCAACATGGCACATGTTGCTCACAGAATGCCATTAACATTATTTTTTTATTATTATTATTATAATAAAACTTATATATACATTCAACGTGCTAATTTTTTACTAACTAAATGCCTATAACTATGCGCTAAATTATCTGTGTCCATTTTAAAATTAATTCTTTTTTCTACAGGTGTGTTAATAATCTCTAACTTTTCTAACATATAACGTTTCTTATAATTACTCTCAGTTTTTATTATTGAAACATTTTCAAAATTAGGATAATGATTTAATCTAGAGCAATGAGAAGATAACTATTATTTTGAATTATTATGAATTAATATGCCTAAATTTTTATCTGATTTGTGTCCTGCAATCCGTGTCCTTAATTTGTTTTTTGTTGTTCCTATATATACTTTATTACTATTCTCCTGATATCCATTTGACTAAGTCTATCCTTAGTTTTACTAAATAATGTATCTAACGTTTTACAGCTCTTATGAGCCATTCTATATTTTCCCCTATTGCTCCCTATATTAGATCGTGCTAACCTTTCTGTCAAACCCGGTATATACGTTAGTGGTCTATAAATTTTTGGGTTTGTTAAATTAGCTACATTATGAGTATTTCTCCTTCCACATTGATTTATAAATTAGCTCAGATGGAAAATCATTGTCTTCCAGCAAGTTCCTAATTTTAACAATGTTTCCTCTATGAAATTCTTCACTTATTCTAAGTACCTTTTCAACAAAATTTTTAGCCGTGTTGATGATTATACTCTTCCTATGTTTTGAAAAACATTTCTTTTTTTGGGATTATTTAAATCACAGATTTATGTCGATGAGCCCACAACCATCCTTGCATTAAAGGAGGAGATTCAACGCTGCATCGACTAAAGTTTAGCCTTATTTATCGAATATAGTCGCAGAAAATTTCAACAAACAGATGCATACATATGTGCATGCAAAGCCGTAGAGATTATTTGCCCGACATGTTTTACCATAAATAGCCCTATCCCATGTCCCTGTACTTTATGATTCATAAAACAAGTAAGAGTGTGGTATATTCGGCTGGGCCGAATCTAAAATACCCTTCACGATAGTCACGTACATGTATAGTATATATTACAAATTTGAACCAAATATGCTCGGATATATACATACAGATATCCGGGAAAAAATATTTTTGCCTTGTAACCACTATTCCAAAAAAGAAATCTTTCATGGACATTTTCATGTAAAAGTTTGTTTAAGCTATATCTCGGTTGTATATGAACCGATATCGGAATTTTCTATTTTCTGTATTTTAGTAACCTTCTTTTATAACAAGAATTGCTTTTCGGCAAAAAAAAAAAAAAAAATGTTAATAGAGAAATGGGTTCAGGCTATATCTAGGGTATATATGGACAGATATCGGACATTTTCGTTTTCCATATTTACCTTATATTATTACGAAAACTGCTTTTAAGCAAAAGAAATTTGTTTACGTTCGCTTACGTGACATTTTCATGAAAACCCCGATTTGGGCTACATCTCGGGTATATTTGGACCTATATTTGCCCTTTGCCTTTTAGTTACAATGCTTAATGAGTTTGTGAAGTTGGAAGCAAAACAAGCAATTGAAAAAAATTGCTTTTTTTGGAATTTTGAATATAACTCAGCTGTACGTGAACCGATATTACTGAGTTTCAATAGCAAACCCATGAATCGATTGGGTAAAGGAATGGTGAAAGAAAAAAGTATTTCAACAGCGGACAGACGGCCATCGCTTAATCGACTTTTCCATTAATTCTGATGATAATTAACGTAATCACAAACTTATATACGTAATCACAAACTTATATACATATTTTACATTTTTGTGAAGGGTATAAAAACAAATAAAGGACTATAATCGGTTTTCTATATAATTGAAATCTTGTGTTAAATTTGGTGTGCATTATTGTCTTACATCTGTGCATGGAATCATCATTTCTGTAATCGAAATATAAGTCACTGGAATAACATGATATCTAGAAAAAAAATAGTAAAATGTTTAGAAAATGCACTCAAATTCAAAATCTTTGCAGTATCACTAAAAGATTTTTTCAATACGTAAACTCAAACTTGACATACTGTATTTACATATGAAATTCTATAGGAATATGTATTACATTCATATACTTATTTAGTTCTATTTAGTAAGCTCGTTTGCATTTAAAAACAAATACTCGCACATACATATGAGTACATAATATCAAACACACTCTCCTACATGCATAAATAAATAAAATACATTCTCTCATCCTTACACAGGTACTTGCGAATGCATGCTTGTGTATGTGTTTGCATGTAACTACATGTGCATGCATAAGTTAAATCATTGGGATGCAATTAACACAAGTGCTTAATGAATGCCTGCCTGCCTGCCTGCCTGCCTGCCCGGCTGGCTGGCTGGTTGACTGCATGTTTGCTTAAGTGCTAGAATGCCTGACTATTTAACATTGCATTGGCATTGTCCTTAGCCTTGTAGTTTTAAATAGAAGAAAAATAAGCAAAAAAAAACAAAAAAATAGAAGACGTGGTGGTGTAAGGACGGAAGGTTGTTGGTTGAATGACTAAGTAAATGAGTGTGCGAGAGTTTGTTTTAAGTTGAATGTCAGCCAACGTCATCTTAACAATTACACACACTCTCCCTCTCACAGGCACTAAAGAACTTTATGCATTTAGTTGTTGGTATTGTTCAGTGGCATGATGCGGTTCGTCCGCTTTATGTCAATGATGGCGTTACTTTGTGTTTCATCTTCATCTTGAATATTTTTTCTCCTTTTTTTGTAATTTGTATATTTTTCTATAAATACACACCATGCTTAAAATGTAAGTATACAAGTGTGTACGTATGTATGTGTGTAGAAATGTTTGTAGGTATAATTATGCGTTCATGATATCATATGTAGTATATTGTGAATATTCATATTATTTCTTTTATGTTTAACTTGCACTTAAGTATAACAACACACATAGAAAACATATCCCGCAACCACTTATCATTTTCATGGTTGTCCTCATACTAAAGCAATAAAACAGGCACGATACATTTAGTCAACAATCCGAGTAGAATTATTCCCATTCTCTGAAAATGTAAAAATAAAAAAAAATTGAGAAAAAAAGAAATAAGAAAACATTTTAAAATTCTGCACCAAACTTAAGATGTCATTAAAATGTTATAAAACATGCATACAAATTATATGTCAATTAATAAAGACTTAAGTGTTATGCTACAAATTATTTGCGGCGCCATACTCCTGCTACTCGTACATTCAATCGCTAATGCAAATATGTATGTAGTGGAGGGCTGCTCAAGCACAATAAAAATGTCTTACAAGACATCCTACTATTTTCAAGTACTATCCAACCTCTTCTTTCACATTTCAAAACAAACACTTCAGTGCCGAAATGTTCTAAGCACATCAACGAATTTCGTACTGTCTTATAAGTATTTAGAACAAACAGAACCAAACACAAGTAGAACCAAATGAAGTAGAACTTCAAGCACTGAAGCAATGTTCTACTTCAGTTTCGTTTATAAAATGTGTTGTTGTTGGTCATGGTTGTTGTCTTTGTATTAGTGCACAGGTACTGTATGCACAGTACACTCATGTGTGTGTGTTGTTGTTGTTCATGGTTTTTGTCTTTATATTAACCACAAATATTTAAGACACAATATGCTCAAATACCAATGTGTTTGCTGTGATTCATTGTTTATTTGCTTTATTGTGATGTTTTGTTTTGGATTTTGCTGTGAAACAGAATTCAAGTACAATCAAGCACTGTCGTGAAGGCGTTTCAAAACTGTGAAGTGTTAGTTCTGTTTCTAAATGTTCTATAGCTTGTTCGTTTTGTTTTAAGAATTTTTTTGAAATGAAGTGCTTCGAACTACTACACAGTAGTGGGCAGTGTTCTTTAGAACATTCTGTGCAGCCCTTTAGTTTGTACATATGTATTATCTACGAGAGGCATTAAAGGCCTGTATCAAAGCAACCGATTACTTTCGGAAGTTTATATCTTTGATATTTAATCCAAAAGCGGAAAATATCTAAAATAATTTTTAAACAAATTCAGCTCAAAATTGTAGTAATGTTTGTATATTTTTTATTTATTTATTTATCTATACAGTTGCAAATAAATTTGTAAAGTATAGGATGCCAGTCAAACCTAACCTAACCTAGGATGCACAGCATGGGCGGAGTAAGGAAGACCTTATGCCCACGATGGTATTAACAGTAATTTCCATCGGCGCTGTGACTTACTATAACGACTTTCGTCTTCATATAAGAAGTTGCCGCTTGGTTAACAAAATAAAAAATAAAAAAGCTGTAAACCAATACAGTAAGTTGAGAGCGAGACGTAAAACTTTCGATGGTCACACAACAACAACAAGCCTGACAGCACTTTAGAAGTAATTACGATAACGCGAGAGCTGTTCCCCAGCCCAGAGCTAATTTACAACTGAAGTAATTTTTAGAATTAGGAGCTCAGCACATTTTGGATGAGCTAACTAACTGACAGCAATGTAATAATTGCAAATCCATACAGAAACAAAATAAACTGCAACTCCCTAAACTATTAAAAGCCATTATGGTAACTTGGCGATAAAGTAGGCATTAGTTAAAGTTTTACGAGTATGGCTGATAATATAGGGTGGCTAATGAAAGCTGCTCCCAAAAAAAAAAACATGATAACTTTATTTTCTGTGTAACTAATCTGCTCCATTTTGGTTTTGTTTTATAGATTGATCTTTAAGTTTAACTAAAATGGAGAATTGGGATAATGAAACAAGAATTTGGATAGTGCAACGCTTTCACGCTTTAGAGTCCGTTGTTTCCATTCAAAGAGAATATTGGCGCACGTTTGGCGGCTCTCCTCTAAGCAGATGGAGTATAATGAGGCTCGTAAAGAATTTTGTCGAGCGTGGCACAATCGCAAGAAGGCATTATCATCCAGATCCCTCAATTCGGACGCAGGAAATTATCGCTGCTGTCATACAATCCAATCTTAGAGCCTTGATTAGGAGCTCTGCTCAAATGGGTGTCAGCAGACAGTCACTGCAGAGAATTTTGCACCAAGATTTAAACTTGTTTCCATATAAGATTCAATTAAAAAATAAACTGAATCGTAGAGACTTCCCGATTCGCTTGGAATTTTGTAAGAAGGTCATTCAAATGGTGTCAAGGAATGCAAACGTCTTGAACTGCATTTTTATTTCCGACCAGGCACATGTTGTTTTAAACGGCAATGTTAGCAAATAAAATTGTCGAATATGGAGTAATTATAACACACAGATACTCAATCAGATGCAATTATATACACTTCGCATCACAGTGTGGTGTGCAGTTTCTTCAAGGTCCATTGTCGGGCCTTACTTTTTCGAATAAAACAGTCTTACTGTTACGGTCAATGGAGACCGTTACTTAAAGATGTTGAAAGAGTTTTTCTTTCCAGAATCGTGCCGAAAGAGAATCCCTTTTGGTTTCAACTAGATGGGGCAACTTGTCACATAGCCACGCCTGTTATAACAGAATTGAGGCAAAAATTTCCCAATAAACTGATTTCAAGAAACTCCACATTCCGTTGCCCTCCCAGGTCTCCTGACCTCACTGTACCTGATTTTTAAGGGGTTATTGCAAACAAGAAGTTTACAAAAAAAAACTGAACAAATTTGGATAATTTATAACAATCCATTCAAACAATAATTGAGAAAGTCCCGCTGCATGTCGCACATGTGTCACCGAGGGTGGAGACCATTTAAATTCAATTATTTTCAAAATTTCATGAATTACTTTAATAAAAATGAATTTTTTTATTCAAATGAATTACTAAAAAATAAATTACATAAACTTTACAAAAATTTATTTGAGTTTCTTAATGTAGCAAAATTGATCAGCCACCCTGTACTAGTATTTTTCCGCAAGTTTTATGTTTATTTGCGCGATTATGATTAATTTTTTTGCATGTTTTTAGAAAGTTTCCTTGTTGCGACCCTTTCGGAAATTGTGACAGTGATAGACAATCGTTTTTGAATATACTTATAACAACGCCTCCACTCATTAAATGTACCAAACCTTTCTTTTTTGACAGAACGGTGTGAATTTTTATTCGAAATGTGACAAATTTTCTCATCTACTTTAAATTAAGTTTATCGCCCAAAACAATTTACTGTGATAAGTGAGGCGCATACGATCATCGTTTGGCTTTAAGCCTAGCACAAATCGAGTTTTAAAAGCTCGTGACCTCTTTAATTAAGTAGATGGGTACAGCTCCACTTGCTGATAAAGGACTTTGTTCAACACAGTCTTTTACTGTGGCTATAGCTCGTTTGGTTTGCAAGTTTTTCTGGATGTAACGGTGTCCCAACATTCAGTTAATACTAGCATCACTCTAAATATGACATTTTTGTTTATGGACGTACTCGTATCCATTTAAACAAAAATGAACTTCATCGCTAAACAAAACTCGTTAAGAAAATTGGGCTCAACAGTAATCTTGTTTCGAAATAAATTTGTGTAATTTCGAACCGATGTTCAGGTGAAACCAAACTAAATATAAATCGCTTAGCAACAAACAAAACGTCCACCAGTTAAAAGTGTTGCCAACTGAAAGTTTTATATTTGTGTACAAAATACCGCTAAAAAGCTCATTAGATAACATGTGTTTCAACTTGGAAAATATCACAGATAAAGTCGGTAAGCTTCGATATAACTTTGGCAGGAGACGAAGCTGCATCCTTGGCTGATGGTCGAGCACTATGCTAATTCGACCACCGGCCGAATTAGCCGGTAATTAAAATTTTGGAATATTAAAATTAATTATTGTACTGCTAAGGTTTACCATATAATTTTGTTGTCCTCATGTCCGAAACTGAATTACTCGTATGTAGTAACGAATACACATATTTTAGGTGTCTTTGGCTGGTATAGTAAGAAGCCACCGCAGCATGTTATTTAAAAACAAACACACACGATTGGTTCTTTAAGCAGTATTTAACAGATAAAACTTTTCAGTAGGGGAGTTTGTTAGCTAAGTGACACACCAATCACTCTGGCCAAACAGATCATAAAGCCAACTATAGAGTATTTTTTAAGTTTCTGAACATATTCATTGCACACGTAAGGTGTTTATTAACAGATCGTTTGACATTGTTATTCATGATGAAACTAAACAAAAAATTCAATTCTAAAAATACATTTTCAACGAAGCCCCGTTAAACAACATACTCAACATATTCGAATTAAAATTTAAAATATCTTTTCATTAGGCAGGTTTCCTTTTTTTTATAGAAATTAAACTCTGGTAGTCATATACTCCACGGCTACTAGTGGTGGCGATTGCCACTAGAAGCGAGACTGTTTCTACAGGATATTAAAAGAAGTCAAAACATTGCCCTTTAAATAAATGTTTGAACATAAGAAACTAGTTGCATGATTGTAATACTAAATCATCATCCATAATATGACATGTACCAGGTAGCACTATATGTCGTATAAGATTCTGCTGGGAATCTCCTGAAGAGCGCTGTTGATTGCGGACGGGATCAGTTTTAATCGTAGAAAATCTCTCGCACGGGAGTAACAGTTACTCGAACTTATTCTTCTATAACACTCTTACACAACACAGCTAAACACGTTTATTTTACGTTTATTTTCATTGTATATGAAATCATCTGAGAGTCGCGTAGATGTTTTCAAACAGCTCGTGAACGAAACAGCTGCATAATGCTTGTAAAGGGTGGTTGAATTTCAAGGGCCGATGTTGATTTTGAATAAAACACAAACTATTTAAAAAATTATTGTAATTTTATGTTATTATGATATATTGGTATTATTCAATTATGTATAGAACAAAATATCGGCCAAATGGGCGCCGTGACCACGGCGGCACACCTCTATCCGATGGTCCAAATTTTCGATGACCCTGAGGCATAATGGAGGTTCTATGCCGTTGATGTGCCGAATTATCTCATCCTTTACCTGTTGAATTGTTGCTGGCTTATCGACGTAAACTTTTTCTTTCAAATAACCCCAAAGAAAAAAGTCCAACGGTGTCAAATCACATGATCCTGGCGGCCAATTGACATCGCCATTACGTGATATAACACGGCCATTGAATTTGTTGCGCAAAAGAGCAATTGTTTCGGTAGCTGTGTGGCAAGTGGCACCGTCCTGCTGAAACTACATATCGTCTACATCCATATCTTCCAATTCGGGCCATAAAAAGTTCGTTATCATCTCACGATAGCAAACACCATTCACAGTAACTGCCTGACCGGCCTCATTTTGGAAAAAATACGGCCCGATGATGCCGCCAGCACATAAACCGTACCAAACAGTCACTCTTTGTGGGTGCACTGGTTTTTCGACAGTCACTCTTGGATTCTCATTCGCCCAAATGCCTCATCACTGAAGATGATTTTCTTCGAAAATGAATAATCATTTTCATAATAAGTCTGGATAACTTTAACACGTTGTTGGATTGTGTATCTCTCCATGGTTCAAATTGAGTAAGTCTGAAATAGAGAAATGTCAAATAAAATTCGGAAAAAAACTTGGCGTTTAGGTGTGGTTCACATTCAACATCGGCCCTTAAAATTTAACCACCCGATATGATTAATAAAGGAAATAGCAAAATGCTCATTCGATTTTTCATAATATTCATACAATATAATTCGCAAAGACTCATCAAAAAACACAATTAAATAAAACCAATAAAATTTTTAATCGTCGAACAAACATTCCAAGATTGAACGACGAGTGTTTCAGAAAAAGTGTAGAATCAGATGATGAACGGGGGTGCCTTGTGTTTGGACAGGAATTATGAAAGCATTTTTCTTCTTAAATTCTGAATAATTTATTTAGATTGTTGGGATATAAAGTTGCATGTTTGAGAATATCCTTCAAAAATTTCCAAAGACTACTGATGATTAGGATATCTACTATGAAATGTCGGTATATTGATAGCTGAGAAACATAGAAAACAAGCGGTTTATAATTTTTTCTTGAAAAACTTAAAATTTAATAACTGGAATCACTTTTAACTAATGAATGTATGTCGATTTGTAGCGAAGCAATTCAAATACATTTGTTGTATTGAACCAAAATATATCAAACGATGTTGCTTTAAGTAATCTTGTAAAAATAAAAGCTGAATAATTTTTCTATACGCTGTTCAGAAATACACAGTTATTGATACTGCCACAATTAACGCCTTAATTGAGCTCAATATTCTACACAACAAGTCAATTAAGTTACTGAGCCTGCAACAACACTGTTCAAGGTATATTCAGTGAGCAAAATCATTCACAATAGTAACTCAGATGCCAAAAAAAAGTAAACAAGAACAAAAATGGCGAGTAAAGTTGATGATAAGTTTATTAAAATTAAATTTATAAAAAACAGCAACTCAACTTATTTTTAAAAAATAACAGAAGAAAAAAGTAAGAAAAAGCGAATGGGTTGAAGTGAAGCCGGTGGAGCAGCTATTGTAAACATGTGGCCGAGCAAAATAAATGGCCTGTGTGGTGACCGCAAATATGGTAATATATGTATATGCGAAGATGGCCGATGAACTTGGCCAGCATTGCTATTCGTATAGGTGAAACGCAAAATTTCACCCAGCACTATAAGTATTTATCGTTCAGGTGCTGTTGTTTTATCAGTGTTATTTTACTTTTGGAACAAAATACCAACCATCAGAAAATTTTTAAAAACTTTCTTAAAAATAACATCTTTGAAAAAAAGATGGGAGCAGCTGGTGAATCTCCTGCAGCATCGAACCATTTTTTAAGAGCCCATCAAACTATAGGTGGATATAATTTTAATTCGTTCAATGAGCTGATCTATGAAAGCATTAGTGGTATGTGTTTATTCACTCACATTGACGGCAACAACTCAATGTTTTTGTTATATAATCAACTTTTTTCAAAGATGATTTTCATAATTTAGAAAATAAAAATTTTTACAACCAATATATGTACATAAATGTGTCTGTTTTTTACAGTTGTTAAACTGTTAACTGAGTAAGGTAAATTTTGTATTTATGAACAGGCCAATTAACGAAAATTTACTCAATTAAAATTGCATGTCTCAACACGCTATTCAAGAGTTTGTCTAATCTTCTCTTCTTTATCTAGCTTGTTGGAAAAATTTCCTTGCTAACAAATTTTATTTAAAGTTTAATTGAAGAAGAAAACAGTTGTTTGCAAAAGTGTGCTTAATAAAAACATACGAGTAAATTATATTTTTGAAATACTATGAGTTCTGAATACGGTTTCTGGCTTCAAAACATTTGAATTAATTACAATCAGGACAATGACAACAATATATATTAACTTTCCTACATTTTCTATGAAATATTTAAAAAATATGAGACTTTATATATTAATAAAAAAAATGTTTCTATTGATTGACGTTAATTAATCGAGTTATTCGTTATTCTAAAATCATAATTTTAAAATTATTTGCTGCCTTATTTATAAAAATATTCCAATTTTATGAAGCTTTTATTGCATTGATTTTTATACAAAATTTGTGTAATAAGAGCTTAACAAAAATGAGAAATTCTTTATAAATAAGACCATTGAAAATCAGAATAACTTAAAATTAAACTAGAGTGGTATAACCAAATTTGTTTCATTATATTTTTCCCCCTTCATTCAATGTTGATCCTCCCTAATACTCGTATACGTGCAAACTTGCCTACATGATTGTAAACACTCGTATGAACTGCAATCTTTTACAGGAAGAATTGGTCGCCTGTAAAGTTCGTAGGCAGTTAGTCTGAGTTGAAATAAATGGAGCAAAAACAATTTTGCGTTTTTTTTAAATTCAGTTTTTATTTTCTTTTTTCAGAGAATGAGTCCTGTTACAAGTATTGCAGAGTTACAAGTACGTGAACACAATTATAAATTGCACGTTGATTTTGTTGTTTAAAGTTGTATTTTTTTTATTTTTATTTCAATGCGACACTTGTAAAAAAGGAGAAAAGCAACATAAACAAAAATTGCATTCATCCTTTGGCAACCAACAACAACACACAATATGCAATATGTATTTATGCTAAAATTATTATTGTCGTTATGCTTGTTTTTGCTCATCAACTTCATCTACTAATTATGTATATTCAAAATGCTTAAAACAACAACAAAGCATTCATGAAAAAATAATAAAAATAATGAGAAATGAAGCATGTTTATTCATACGATAGGTTTTCAACAGTAAAATGGAAAAGGCAACGGGCCTTCCCAGAGACAACTTGCTCTAGACACGACTGTTTTCTGATAAATTTTACTGGGCGAGCCAGCAGAGATTTCTCCCAGTTCCTGCTGCAAAAAATATTGAATAGAGAAGAATTTTTGCTTTTTACAACTTCATCTACTTCAATATATAATATTCTTTTTATGAACACAACAATGTTTGAGTTGAAAGCGACAATCGAATAATATAAAAGCGTGCATGTGTTATATACGAGTATAGTGGTGCATCGTGCATTAGGAGGTGGTTCCCCTATTACACGACATTAATTGTGAATCACATCCGAAGAGTTTTTTCAACAGACAGAAGTGTATTTTACAAAAAACAAAAAATCATCTTCAGCGACTAGGCTCACTTTCACCTCAGTGGATTCGTTAATAAGCATAATTGCCTCATTTGATCAAATAAGAATCCACGAGTGATTGTCCACAAACAGTGACTGTTTGATGCGGATTATGAGCTGGCAGCATCATCGTGCCGTGCTTCTTCGAAAATAAGGGCGGCCAAGATTAGTTTTAACAATCTGCCAGTCACTGAAAAGCCAGCCCACATGTGTCCAATTTGGTCCCATTATGTCTCCTGAGTAGAATATGCATCTGAACAGATCTACATATAACTAGTCCAGTTCCGAGCCAACCGAAGGTTCGGATGAAAGAGTCCAACCAAGCTACATCACATTTTCGCCAAATTGTGTAGCATCGGTGTGTCTAGATACAAAGCTCTTACATAAGGAAGAGCTGTCATAAAATAAGCTCAACACTCTCTACATCCTCCTCGTCGCAACAACTTCTACACAAAACATTAAATGGAAAATTTAATCTTTCCGCATGCGTCTCTAAGTGGCAGCTTCCGGGCAGAACTATCACAGTTGAACATAGCCACCGTCGGGACAGGTAAATAGTTTGCGCTATCACGAGACGATAACGGACTTGTTTTAGCCAGAAATTCCAATTATGGGCCTGATCGATATATGCTTCCAACACGATGGGGCCGCTTGCCAAACAGGCAATGAGACAATGGCAGTTTTGTGCGAGAAATTAAATCGCCATGTTGTCTCACGTGATGGAATTGTTAATTGGCTGCCAGGATCATTTGATTTGAAACCGTTGTACTTCTTTCTTTGGGGATAGTTTGAAAAACAGGTGTACATGAATAAGCTAAAAACAATTCAAACACGGACGTGATGATTGTGCAATTAGAAAGTTATTGAAAATATGTATCGTCAGATAGAGGTATGCTACCGAGGCAATTGGCCGGTATGTTTTTCACAAATAATTGTCATAATTATATGAAATATTTTTGGTTTATTTACAATTTTCGATTCTATTTACAAATTTAGATTGTATCTTTTTTGATTACACACACAATAGGCGCATCCCATTCACTATTTCGAACGGGTCTAATGATTTCTTTATAACACATACTCGTAAGTCGTATTATACAGCCTTTTTTTTAACTTATTGTCACCGTATACGCTTTATGAAATTTTGGCTGAGCATTCGGTTTATTAGCAATATACGGCGTAAAAATGTCAAATGGGTTACTCTTAATCACGAAAAAAAACTCCTTAATTTGTATTTCTTTCCACAATTGAGAAATTCTTATAAAGTGTGGTTAAATTTTAAGGGCCGATGTTGATTTTGAATAAAACACAAACTATATAGTAAATTATTGTAATTTAATTTTATTATGATATATTGGTATGATTCAATTATGTATGGAGGTGTGCAGCCGTGGTGGAGGTGTGCCACCACGGCGGCACACCTCCTACGGCCCGATGATGCCGCCAGCACATAAACCGTACCAAACAGTCACTCTTTGTGGTTGCATTGGTTTTTCGATAGTCACTCTTGGATTCTCATTCGCCCAAATGCGGCAATTCTGTTTATTGACGAATCCACTGAGGGGAAAATGTGCCTCATCACTGAAGATGATTTTCTTCGAAAATTGATCATCATTTTCATAATAAGTCTGGATAACTTTAACACGTTGTTGGATTGTGTATCTCTCCATGGTTCAAATTGAGTAAGTCTGAAATAGAGAAATGTCAAATAAAATTCGGAAAAAAACTTGGCGTTTAGGTGTGGCCCTAGCATTCAACATCGGCCCTTAAAATTTAACCACTCGATATAAGAACTCTTGACAACATTTTGTAAAATGATAATTTTTGTATAAAATTTTAATATTCCTTTTAGCAAATATTATTTATTAGCATTTACCTGCGACTTTGTTTGCGGAAAACAGGTGTTTCCAGTAGACTGTTTTGAAACGTAACGTTATAACTAAGTCATGACTTGGAATGATTGCTTTTTATATTATGAAGGTTTATGTTATTTAAAATACAAAAGTACTATTTATATTTAATAAATGTGGGTAGGCAACGTTTTTTGTTTTATATTGGAATTCTTTTCAAAAACGTGAAGGATTTATAGAATCTGGGCTTTTTCGACTGGAATTGTAAATCGGATTGAATTATTCCTATATTCTAATGTAACTTTTCGTGCAATATTCTGTGCCAAAAGTATAATTTGCAACCGTGTGACGTTACAGTCCTAGAGCGATAAGCATGCGCGCTGGTAGAACTGGAACACTAACTTTCAGTCTCAATTTATAGGAAGGTAGCTCTGTTAGCTCTTGAGAATTGAAAAGTTCTACAGGATATGATGTCTCTTTAGTGTCTATGAAATTGAGTACAGACATTTATACGACAGCACCGAATGCCCCAAAATTTCGTCAATCAGTGCTAAAATAATTCTTTCTTGTACCCATTCTTTATTATTTATATTATTTTTGAGGTCGGGATATATATGACATTTTAAATTATCTGAGTCTTGCACAATATTAAAAAATTTTAATCCGATATCCAACATAACATTTCTTCTTTTTAAGCCTTTGGCATATCCTTTCAAAAGAAGTAAAAAAGTGTTAAAAAATCAATTCATAATAAATGCTCGGTGGCTGAGTGGTTAAAGCAGTAGATCATGATACGTCATGTTCCCGAGTTCAAATCCCAGTGGGTGCTGATGAGTGGTGTAGCGACTACGAAACAGCTAGTTGTCCCCCAGCTAAAGTTTTGATTATTATTTTTCTTGTCTTCTTCAATCAAAATTATTGATCACAGCAGATTTGTATTGTTAAAAATGCTTCTAAGTAAAAACTTAAGAAAGGAAAAAACTTGAACTATAACCCGTTGTTTAAATGTACAAACCAAAAATTTAATTTATGAAGTGTTTGTTTTGTTTCTAAGTGTTCTATAGCTTATTTGTTTTATTTTAAGAATTGTTTTGAAATACATTGCTTGGAACTACTGCACAGTAGTGAGCAGTGTTCTTTAGAACATTCTGTGCAGCCTCTTAATATCTATGTACACATGTCTTTTTTTCGATTATTGCATGAAGGATCTTTCTAATTATTATTATTACAATACATTATTAATTATTATTATTACATACATATTATTTCTAATTATTATTATAACAAATTGCATATGTGATCAATATGAGACAAATATAGACGAAAAAATAAATAAGGGCTTAGTGGCTGAGTTGGTTAAGCAGCCGTATTAAAAATACATCATGTTTACATGGTACTAAGTTCGAATCCTAATGGGTGCTGATGAACAGTGTAGCGACTGTGAAACAGCTAGTTGTTGTCCCCCAGCTTTAGTGTACTCAATTATTTTTTCCTGTCTTCTTTGATCAAGAGTTATTGATCGCGGCAATTATTGTTATAATTATAAATAAAAATATTTCTTGGCTTTAGCCAGGATTGAACTCGAGCTAGACGAATGATACCCACCCATCATCATATAATATTAGAAAAATTATTATTATTTTTTATTACGAACACTAAGAGAAATCACAATATAAAACACAATGAAGAATAACGCATCCATGAGGGAGTTCCCTTCCAAATATGTAGATTTTGTATTCCCATAAAACACTACTAGAATAACGGACGGACAAGCTTATGTTTTTGGACTTCTTTCAAAAAACTTTCCTTGGAGAAAGTTTACAAAAAGTGTAGTGGATCTTAAAGGATTTTTAAGGCCCTGCAGAAATGGTCATAAGTTTCACCGCTGTGTTTATTAAAGTGTACACTTACATACATCCACACATGCATGTGCATGGATGTTTATCTTTGCATCACATTTTTTATTTTATTTTTTTTCGTCTTAATTTTAAAGAAGGCGGGAATATCTCATTTATTCAAGTACCACCAAATCACATGTTTGACATCTGCATAAGTGCTGGGACACTTCAATTGGTTAAATGCATATGCAGAATTAATTATATACATTTCAAACTCTAAACGTATGTATGTAAGTATGAATGTTTGTTTGTGCCTTGTAGGTACACAAGTTAGTATGAATATATTTTTGCTTTCATATTCATAAGCAAAAAGTAATTTCAATGAGCACACAACAGTAATAAAAGGGTTTTTATTTTCTTGAATAAGGATTGTAATTCAGAATACGCTGATGTGTTTTTTTTTCCTCTCTTTTATTTTGTATTTTGCCTTTCATTATTAAGAAAAATATAGAAGGTGAATGAATAAACATATGAACCGAAAGAATAAAATATTTTTACTGCAGTACGTATGCATACTTAACGTACGGCATCATACTTAACGTACGGCATCATACTTAACGTACGAATGCGGCAAGATGTTGGACGATTGGACTCGTATACATATGTAATCAAAACTTTCGCCGCTGGGGTTGCTGGGCAGCAAATTGATCAGAGAATTTTGTTATATATTGAGAAGCGTCAATGCTACAACTGTGGTGCCATCAATTCAATGAAACATTTTTCTATCTACTCTTTCGCGGATGACAGCTGCATTTGTCACTCGTACTCTTTTAGTTATAGGCCCAGACTATCAGATATCGTTGCCAAGAGGCTAAATATGAACGATTCACTGAATAGTGATCTTCTATTAATCTCCGAATGGGGTCGTAAAAACAGGGTCGCCTTCAACGCTCGTAAAACCCAATGTTGTTGATTAACACACAAACAAACGACCGCAAGTGCTACTGCATCTGTACTCATGGATGGCATAAAAATTGAGGAATCGGATGCTCTTGATGTTCTTGGTATGAAGATACAGTGTGATGTTCGCTGGACAGAACACATTTTTCATGTCTCTAAAGTACCTCGGGTTTTTGAAACGGTGTAAGATGTACTTCACTCCATCCGACCTCACCTACATCCGACCGAAAATGGAATACAACTCTCATGTTTGGTCCGGTGCCTCAAAGTCTACTTTGGGGTTACTCGACCGTGTGCAGGAGAGGGCGAAGAAGCTCATCGATGACAGTAGGTTATCCAACTCTATTGACTCACTGGAGCATCGTCGCAGTGTGGGGTGCATTACTCTGTTCTATCGTTACTACAATGGATTTTGCTCTGACGAAATTAGAAATTAGTCTTGTTCCCGAAATTCGCACATCCATCCAAATAAAATAAAAATATGTTGCCTGCAGACGTGTTTTCTGTCTGTTATAACGTTGGAAAGTTCAAGACAAATGTTCACAAACACTACTCCCTCTTTCCTACTCCTAACAACCTATTTTCCTAGTTCTGGTACAATGCACTGCATATGTAGGGGTAATCCCCTGAGTACTGGTTGAAGATTAAAAAAATGATACATTTTATTAAGGGCCATTATTACAATTGACGAATAGTTAACATTAGGATTTTATCTGACAGATTATTTTATTTTGGTTATTACAACATTAACATTAACATGAAAAGTTACTGATAACTAACAGCAGGTTAAGTAGATTTCAAAGTTAACTTTAAGCATTTGTAGCTGCCATATTTTTTGCTGAAAATATTGTAACTTCAGTTGTAAAAATGGAAAAAATTTAATGGGATTTTATCGCTCACGTTAACTAATGTTAAGGTTAACTATCAAGAACTTTATCGTTAGGTTGTAATAATGACCCTGATAGTTGTAATACACCTAATTTGACAAAAATGATTTAAAAAAAGGATAAATGGTATTATAATATTTTGTATTTATATGCATATTATTTCTTTATTTCGACCGTTTTTTCTTTCTTAATATGTGTAATTGTTTGAGCTTAAGGTATCTTTCGGAATTTTTAGTTTTTTTGGTTTTTAGTTATCTGGCAATATTTCGCTTTCCTTTGGATAGCTTCTTCTACAAATTGAAATTAAATAAATATTATTTGGCCTGAAGAAGCTATCCAAAGGAAAGCGAAATATTGCCAGATAACTAAAAACCAAAAAAACTAATATATTCCGAAAGAGACCTTAAGCTCAAACAATTACACATTTTGTATTTATTTTGAAAACAAATGTTGTTGTTAAAATTATTATTCAAACAATTAAGTTTTTTATTCGTTATTTTAGCTTCTAACATTTATACCAATAAAAAATTATAAATAGCTTCTCTTCTATGTTTCCCATATGTCGACATTTCATAGGAACTAGCCTAATCATCAGTAGACGTTGGAAATGTTTGAAAGATATTCTCAAACATTCAACTTTATATCCCAACAATCTAAATAAATGGCTGAGAATTTAAAAAGAAAAATGCTTTAATAATATCTGTCAAAACACAAAAACAAGGTTTTTCATTTATACACGTCTCTAACATTTGTTTACACCTTTCAAACAAATGATCTGCTTTTCGATAGTCTCAAAAAGCAAATCGTAGCAACCAACGGTTGTTCATTTGTTTGAAAGGTGTAAAGAAATCGTCGAATATAATGTGAGAGCCATGAAAATGAATATATTGTCGTTCCACAAAATCCTTAATAAAAATTTTATTTTTTATCCGTTTTTTTTTTCAAATTACGTTTAAAATGTTGGTAATTAAATAAACTTTTTGGTAAAAGACTAAAACATTCCAGATCTTTACTATATCGTAGAAAAAAAAAAAAGAAATAAAAATGAAAAACTTTGAAACAAACGTTAAAAAATGAGGCAGATTTTGTACTTTAAGGTGTCATAACTCAGCCATTTCTTGCCAGATAGAAATTCGCATTATACCTGATTATTTTATGGTGCCTGTTTTTTCGGGGGCTAACAACCCCCCGAGGTGCTGTTGCCTTATAACAGATACCTATACTGTAAGCAAACAGTGGTGATGGATAGACGAGAGAATTGGTTTGAGGGCTGATGCTTTTAGTGGGCTTCGGCCTACCAACTCACTAACATCATTGTCTTCCATTAATTGCTGGGAAATTGCATACAGGAGAGATCAGAAGGTCAGAGCTCCTGAGCAAGGGGTTGCCTATATGGCTACAAAGAATTGCGATCTGTGTGTACCTAGTAAGCCACATGGGGGCGCTGGTATATCGAGAATAATTCATTCCCTGGATTTGGTCCATCATCAGAAAAAGCCGTAAAGGCAGGTGCTGAAGTAAATCTTTTTCATTGTTTTCGCTTCTTCTCAAATTATGCTTGTGTTGTTCGCAATATCTTTTTTTCACTTTGTTTGAAGTTTTGATAAGGTCACCTCAAACCCTCAAAACAGATGTCTTTAGCCATCTAAAATTTCCTTAAAACACACTTTCAGCAGGTTATCTCAGTTTATGTTAATATTCACATGTTGTTTGTTAATTATTATTATTTGTTCAAACAATACATCGTGTTAAACATCAAGAGAAAGTAAAAGAAACAACATTTTTAAAACACCTTAACGGATGTACATAAAAATTAAGCCTTAAAACCGTTAATTATAAAAATATGTTTGAATGCATTTCCTTGGATTAACTGTAAATTTACTTCCAATTACTGTTCTTTCCTTTCCAAAACAAAAAAAAAAAAAAATAATAAAAACGGAAAAACAAATGCTTTAAAGCAGTCAGCAGCAAATAATTTTTAGAGCATGACAACACATCTTTTTTTTTAATAAAAAGCCAATAAAAACAGTTTATTAACGTAAAACATACACGCATAGGTACACACATACACACACACACACATGCACACATAATTTTGAACTCCATCAGCAATAATCGAATATCGATTAATTTAATCACCCTGACATAAGCTTTGAGTTGGAAAGGTTTAATGAACAATTCAACAAGATCAATTTTCAAACTTAATTATTACGATGTTGCTAACAATCGAATTGAACAATTTTATACTCGTGGTGTTCGTTTGTCGATCTTAATTTTTCTTAATACTTTCAGGAACGGCATAAGTGCATGCCCGCATGCATCTTGTTTTTCAAACTTTTGGCATTTTAAGAAGGGAATGGAGTTTGAAATTGCACAAACACATGTACTTTGCGTTCTTCTGTGTTGTTTGTTTATGTTTAACAAGCACTTAAATCGTCAAATTAACTCCAGCTTATTTGTTTGTTTTTGCATTTTTTTTTTTTTTTTTTTTTTCTTCCAGTTTTCTTCGTGCTGTCTTTAGGTTAATAGGAATAAAATGCTTTGTTAACACAACGCTTTTTTTTTGTTTAGGCCTGGTTATTTATTATTTGTTTTTTGTGTTTATGGCCTTATTAAAAAAATTTTTTTGGTTAAAGAATGACTGGTTGCATTAAGAGTGACCAGTGGCTGTGGTTTGAAAACTTTTGATTGCACTGACCAAAACAAACAAGTTTAGCTTCTTGTTTACAAAGCATATTTCCATATTTCTGCTTAAAAAGCTCAATTTTAAACAGGAGTTTTGAATAGAATATAATAGGTAATACTCGTACTTAAGATCTGGGGGCTAATTCCGTCATTCGTGATCGAAATTACTATCGAGTAGAAAATAATTTCGATATCGTGTAAATTTCTAATAATGTGGCTCGTTACGTAACGAGTCGAGTTATCACTTCAGTGTTGCAAAATACTGACAAAGTGTGTTTTATAACACTGCCGAAAATTGTATGTATTTGCATACTTTGTATACTTGTTGTACATTAAAAAATAAATAAACACACATACGTTCACAATAACAATTCATTTAAATCAGTCATGTATGCGTGTTTGTTCATTAAAAAGTAAGTAAATAGAAATAAAAATTCAATAAATATGTATGTAAAAAACAACTATTTAACTATGTATAAGCATATGTATATATGCATTTCTAAAATAAGAAACAAAAATAAATTCTTGAATATAACAACATGTGATTTCAAATATAAGTTTTTGTGTTCTTAGCAATACTCATCTTTATATACATATACCTGTATATACATATACGTTATATACATCATATGAATTAAAAAAAGCCTTAAGAACCAAAAATTCTTAATTTAATTTAACTACTATTGCTGTTCAAAACAAATTTTTAATTTACATTTCTTTTGTGTTTTTCTGTTTGGCTGGTTTTTGCTTACGAGTAAAAAGTTGCACGGTTGCATTCGAATGGTTACTCGCTATCGAATGCCATCATTAGAAATTTCGAAACCTTTTACTCGATATCGAATGAGATAATCCCAAAAGTGTAAAAACTCGCACATTCGAGTAAAAACTCGCTCGTAAGCGAATGACAGAATTAGCCCCCTGACTCTCTGAGCTTGAAGTGTTATTTTTTTTCGCATGTTATTTTTCGGGTTTTCCAAAAGTATTCATAAAAAAATAGCACTAAATAAGCTATATACAATTTTTTATATTTATTTTATTGTTTATTTCATAATATAGTTTGCAATAAATATAAAAAATTAGAGAGCAGTAGCTGCAATGGCTTTGAACTCGAGTTTGAATTAGTTTAAACCAGTGGTTAAATTCGTCACATAGTTGTCGGCGGCGGTGGCGGCTGGGCAAGAAGTAGGTCGGCGGCGGCTAAAAGCTGGCTGTAGGCGACATATGTGCTTTTGTCACATATATGTAGTAACATTTTAATATATTACGATATCACATTTTAAAATATAATTTAAAGAAGTGCATTTTCAGACAAATAACTTTTTCACTATTTCTGATTTATTGTAAATATTTACTACATATCGGTCACATACGCAAACGAAGTGATAGTTCGTTACGCAGGCGGTTCGGAAACTTCTTAGCCTATCAATGAAAGAGAATAGTTAGCTTTTCAAAAATATTTTTATTTTTCAATATGATCTCCTGAAACTTCAATTCAATAGCAATTCTATCCCTTGATTAAGATAGTTTTCCTCAAGGTCTTGAAAATAGTGGTTTACAACCGTAATTGCATCTTCATTTGAGGTAAAGCGCTTGCCAGCAAGGAATTTTTTTTAGATTTGGGAACAGGTAAAAGTCACTGGGAGCTAAATCAGGAGAATAAGGTGGGTGGTCAAGCAACTCGTACTTTAATTGGTTGATTTTAGCCATTGTTAAAACACTCTTGTGCGCTGGTGCGTCGTCTTAATGAAAAATTATTTTTTTGTGTTGTATGTAAGCCAGGACGTTTTTCTCGAATTTGTACATTTAATTGATCCAAAAGGTTGCAATAGTACACTGAATTTACTGTTTTACCCTTTTGCAGATAGTCAATCAATAAAATACCTTCGAAGGCCCAAAAAAACCGTTGCCATAACATCACCTTCTTTGGGGGCACTTCCTGCAGCTTCAGTGCAGCCGATTGAATTGTTTTTGCCTTCTTTGGGGCAATTCCTCCAGCTTCAGTTCATTGTTTGGATTGTTCTTTTGTCTCTGGAGTATAGCGGTGGATCCATGTCAACAGTTATGAAACGACGCTTAAAATCCATTTTATTTCCCTTAAAACGATCCAAACAAGCTTGAGAAATGTTCATTCTTTTTGGTCGACTGTTAACAAATGCGGCACCCATCTTGCTGAAATCTTTTTCATCTGTAGTTCTTCATGCAAAATTAAATGGACTCGATCATTTGAGATGCCCATGATATTAGCCATTTCACGCAGTTTTATTCATCGATCATTTAATGCCATATCATGCACTTTGGCTACAATTTCTGTTGTTGTTGCTGTTTTTGGACGTCCACTACGTGGTTCATCTTCAATGCTTGTACGAATACAACCACGTTCAAATTCAGCAACCCAATTTTTTACTGCTGCATATGAAGGAGCACTTCCCCCTAACACATTCACCATATCCATATCAGTTTCTTGTCCCGATAAACCTTTTTTATGTAAATATTTAATGACACTATTTCGCGGATGCGTTTTTGTGAACACCTGTTTCTATATGAAGAAGTTCATAGCAGAAAAGTTTCCAAAACAGTTACTTTTTTTCTATTTATACCGCGCTTTTTGTGCTAGGCTAAGAAGTTTCCTAACCGTCCTCGTATGTAAACCTTACTTTTCCAAGCTAACGTGCAGACATTTTAACAATACTAGCCTTTCTACTTTTTCAAAAATTCATTCAAATAGCGCTTAACGTTAGTATTTACTTATGAACTTTTATATTATTTATTCTAAATTTTTTAATTACAACATAAACTTTAATGTTTGAATACCTGTACGTCCCTTCTTTTATAGTTATATTTCTGTTTGATTTATTACAATACTCAGATTAATTAAAATTTTATGAAAATTAAAGCTTCTAGCAAAACGTCTATTCTAATTCTAATAAGAAGCAATAAAACAAAATAATTTCCTAGTTTCACTAAATATAATGTAACGATAACACACACAGCTTGTGGTGCGATCATGCTGTCTAACTCTTGCGTGAAACATTAGAAACCGTATAAACAGCAAAAGCAGAAATTTGTTTTTATAGATTTTGACAGTGACGAAATGCTATTATGCTGCCAAGGCACTGCCACCTTGTAGAGTTAAGTCGACTCAAGTTGTCGATTATATAAATGCGACGGCTGAAAATAAGCCGATTTCAGCCATCATAGCGGCGGCGGCTGAATAAAATAAAACAAAACCGGCAGCGGCTGAAAGCCGGCTGTCACTCACTCGAACTGAATTTCTGGTTTAAACTAGATCATATGGCCCAGATATGATAACAGGAGGACTATCATCTTTAGGAATATGCGTCGGCGGAGGTTGCGTTCCGCTGTGGTGATCCTGGCGAGACATTGCCATATAGGACGCAGGCGAGGAAGATAAATCTTCCATTTAATGACTTCTGTAGAAGTTGCAGAGACGAGGAGAAAGTAGAGAGCGTTGAGAACTTTCTCTGTCTGTGTTGAGCACTTCCAGTGGCAGATCGATGCTGCGGAGATATGTAAGTGAATTGGACTCCTTCACCCGATCCTAGGATTGGTTTTAAACCAGTGATATGTATATCTATTGAGATACATATCACATTCAGGCAACACAACGGGACCAAACTAGACCCAAGCGGGCTGGCTTTACAATAGCTGGCAGCCTGTTAAACCTAACCTAACCTAAACTAGATTTTTATATATTATTTTCGAAATTGTACTGATATATAAGTTAGGTATTTTTGACACATGCATATTCAAGTAGATCGGATGCTGTAGTGGAACCAAGGATATAAAACTATGCGTAATTAAAGCAAAAGCATTCGTTCTATATATGAAAAATACTTAATTAGCTATCACAACTTGTGCACAAAGGTGTATCCCTTTCTTTAAATATATGTTTATGGGAAAACTTTCAGTGTCCCATTCGCAGGCACGCAAATACATTTGTTTCTCTTCTTGTCGAAGTTTTAGGATAGAACGGTTTGTGCCTTGTGGATTAAAAATTTTTTGGGCAATGAACAAAAATTCATATATGATTCAATGTGAGATGAATATAGATAGAATAAATAAATGCTCGGTGACTGAGGGGCTAAAGCACCCGAGTTCAAATCTCAGTGGGTGCTGATGAGTAGTGTAGCGACTACGAAACAGCTAGTTGACCCCCAGCTAAAGATTTGATTATTATTTTTCTTGTGTTCTTTAATCAAAAATTATTGATCACAGCAAATTTGTATTGTCAAAAATCCTTCTTAAGAAAAAGCCTAAGAAAGGAAAAACTCGATGTACATATGTACAAACCAAAAAATTTTTAATTTAAAAAATTATAAAGTTCAACAAAAATTTAACAAATTAAAATTTTGTAATTATGTTGGTCATTGCGTACTGATTTATATTTTTACGTGTTGAACGACAGCAAGAAATATATCTGGTTTTCTCCAAGTTGGATGTTTAAAAAGTGGTCTACTGTTATTTGCCTCATTAGCAGCAAGATCAGCTTTTTCATAACTGGGTATGTCAACATGGAATGGAATCTACATTATATTAATTCATGGGGAGAATAATTCACAATTTACCAGCGTACATGTATGGCTTGCAAGGCTCACACAGGTCATAACTTTTGCCATAAGTTTGTAGCCACATACACAAACCTCTTGCAAAAGAGTGCGGGACTTCTTTCTAATCCTTCTTGTTTGCAACTAACAGCTGGTACACGCAGAAAAAAAATGTGGTTGATATAACAATATTCTAAGGGCAACATAATATTGTTGCTTTATATGGTTATAAACAACCATATAAAATGGTTTCAGTTGAAATGTTATTTGATGAACTAAGCAAATCCAAGAACCAATATTATATAATTTAACCATGTATTTGGCAACCATATAAGTATCTGTTATAGCCAACCATATAATATTGTCATTCCCAACCATTTATTCTAAAAGTCGAAAACACTACTATCACGTTCAATCGAAATAATGTTGAACTATTATATTATATGTTAACATATTTATTATTTATCTATCCATATTTTATTTATCTTACATATTTATTATTTATTTTAAACATATATTATTTCTTTTAAACATATAACACGTAAAAGCCGAACCAAAGCGACCAATATCCAGGCGTTTTAAATAAATTTCTGTAATGATAACATATAACTCATACATATTAAATGTTGTCTAAGATTATGTGCACATATGTATGTGTGTATGTATATTTTTATACATAAAATTACCAATACAAACCTTCTTCTTTTCCTATGTACAATTATTCATGCACATATTTTTGCAATATTTTCACGTAACGCCATATTCCTGCTATCTTGTTGATATCTTACATAACCAAAATTTTTAAAATCCAAATAAATTTCAAAGAAACAAATAGATTATTTCCAAAGAAAAAATAAATTACTAGGAAAATTATATGTGAATGGCATAAATGAAAACAACAACAGTAGATTTATTCTATGATTCTAATATACTTTTGTTTAAAACAAACAGTTTAATATTGTATGTTACAAAAGACATCGTTGTATTCAAATATATATTTAAAATATCATTATTGCATCCAACAATGTTTTAAAATTATAGAAATATAAAAATTAAAATATTGTCACTTTAACACTAATATATTTGTATTTGATTAAACTATTCCAAGTTGGAAAATTCGCTATTTGTGTCAAAAATAAAACTTATTGCAGCCTACATTTGGAATATTAATGTTTACATGTATGCTGAAACCCATTAAGACCATCAGCCCTTAACTCATCCGTCAAACCTAGCTTCTGGTTTCGTACATTATAGGTATGTGTTGCAAGACAGCACCTCGGGGTATTTTTAGTATCCGAAAACCGGCATTGCACCCTAGTTACCAGGGAAACTAATTACCCTTCCTGCAATTTTGTTTTTTAATTATTATTTTTTCTTCAATAACCAAAAAGCCTCTCATAGGCGGAATCGATTTCATAGATAATGGATTTTAGGTTCAAGCCATAGCCAGAAGGTTTCAGCCAAGACATGATCAGAGCCGAGATGGTCTACAAGCAGAACCTCTCAGGGGCTTTCCTAATCCCGGTTCTTACAATTAACGCTTGGTGAGGGTTTCGGAAGTCCAACGCAACATAAGTCATGTGGCTTCCTAAAGTATTATTTACTACCTTCGCTCGATGCCCCAGAAAGCAGAGTGTCCCGGTTTGGTGTACGCTAAGGCAAAAATTGCTGTGTGAAGGGGGTGAGGGGATAAGTAGACTAACGACTCGTATATCGAACTTAAAACTCCATGGACTTAATGAGCCGCCCTCGTATATACGTTACTAGTCTTTCGACGTATTTTACTGTAAGTAATACGTTATACATCTCCTTTTTCAACTGACATTAACGTATACAAAGTATGCAGATGGCACAATCAGTACATTGTTAACGGATATAAAATCAACTGCATTTTGTTCTAATTTGATCAAAATCTTTTGATTTATTTTTCAGACACAGCACAAACATTTTACACAATTTGTTTTTAATTTATATTATTTTTGAACAAAAGAATAAATCAAAATACACAAAAAATATAAACTAATAGTTGTCAAAGCTCTCAACGTGCGTTAAAAGCTAAAAGTGGCTCATTTTTAATACTTTGCGTCAACGCAGAAGTACGGAATGTGACAAAGCTCATAAGACTACATGTATTTTAACTTATGCCGTTTTCTTTTCTGAAAAAGTTTTGCACATATGCTGCACTTTTTTTCTTAAAATTTAAGTTTTAACATTTAAGTTTTATTGAGATGAAAAGAAGACGTCGCAATACCTACAAATATCTGAAAAAAAATGAAAAAAATGTGTACTTCTGTATTTTTTTGGCAAAACAATATTGAAAATGTTACACTTTTTCTAGAAAAGAAAACGCCATTAGTTGTCAGTTGAAAAAGGCAACGTATAAAGTACGATGGATTCTATTTGCCCCGGCCTTAACAAATAAGTTATTTATTGTACACAGAAAAAATTATAGTAAAAATAAAATCAACAAAATTTTTGACTGCAAAAATAATTTGTGTGTATATATATAAATATCAAAATACGATAACGTATTTTGCTGTTATTAAAAAAAATAGTTGTTTTCCATCAATAATTATTTTTACTAAACTTTTGTTTGAATCCACGAATTCCTTTACAGGTTCGCATTTAAACAATTTATTAATTGATTCAACGAATTTCGTTATTGAGTACGAAAAAAAATTTTTTTCTGTGTATTTTCTTTTGTTATACATATATGTATAAGCTTCGGCAAAATATTTAACAGCTGGCCACTTCAACACAATTTATAAACTTGTGTTAGGATTCTCACTGTATAAGCCAATAAACATTTTCGATAATTTCAACAATTTGAAGTTTAGCAAAAAACAAACAATTTAAATTACCCTTGATATGCTTAAACTCTAAAAACAACAATAAAATGTACACAAACCTTTTCTTTTTTGCTTCCAAAGGGAGGAAAAAGGGGTAAAAAGAGAATTAACGTCTTCAGTCATGTACTTGTGATCAGTCATTTAAAATTGATCGAAAATCGATTGAAGTTGGACATGACATGCCAACAAGTTATCAACAACAAACAGTACTTACTACTCGTACAAGATGCATAGTGTTTCAAAATAAAGTAAAACAACATTCAAAAGTAATACAAATGTAGGTCTGGAAATAAAAAACAAAAAGAAAACAGTTCCCAACAAAATAAACATACATAATTATAAACGATCACAGACAGAGCAAAGAATTTTGAATATTTATTTAAAAGGTTTCTTAGGAAAATACTACAAATTTTTATATCTTCTTAAAATGTGGATAACATGATGACCAACACCACACCAAGGACCTGTAAAAACGTTATCTTGTTGAAAGAATGGATGTATTTTTTTGTTTTTACGTCAAAGATGCCTTTTGCTTGTTTGCAAATTACGAGATTGATATCTCTTTCAGTTTGTACATTTTTGGCAACCCTTTCTTTGTCAACTTGCAAACTGTTGGGGTACTAAAAATGACACCTTTTAAGCTGTGAGAACACATTTTCGGGGCTTTTAGTGATAAACAGCAACAATTTTAATCAAATTTATATCAATTTAATAATTGCAGGAGATAACCGCTGATAATGGTGAAAGCCAAATGTGAACAAGTGTAATTTTACGTTTTTTTTATTTTTATTTTTTTTTGGATACTTAAAATATGGAAGGAAAGGGGAAGGCATTCTGTTAAGCTATGTACACACGGTTGTCAGATCTTACAATATTGCCAGTAAAGTTGTCTGAAAATGTATTATAATCCTGTGAACTGCCAATTTTTAACTTACAATGTTGTCAGAAAAACCATTGTCAATCAATTGTAAGACGACAATGTTGTCAGGCATCTGACAATCGTGAAAACACTCTTCGTCGGCATAGTCAGATAGTTGGCTGGTATTGCAAGTTCAGTTTTAATTGTCAGATGCACCTGACAATGGCATCATTGTCAGAAAAAAGTTTGATGGGCAGCACTGCCAAACAGATGGTTGTTGATATACTTAAGTGGCAATACCTTACAACATGTCTGGCAATTTTTTTCATCTATCAATCTGGCAACTGTTTGAACTGACAATTTTTGTTGTGAGATGAATTATTTGGCACACCATAGTCTGACAATAAAATTGTAAGATTTTCTTACGATCGTCTGAACACACAATTTACTTCTGCGGGACAATTTTTCATTGTCACTACATTGTCAGCATGTTGCCAGATTTTACAATATTGTAACATCTGACAACCGTGTGTACGTAGCTTTAGTTTGTGTGCAATTGATATTATATTGTTTTTACCTTAAACTTACTTTAAGTTTATTTATTTTAATTTGTAGCCTACGAAATATACTTTTGTTACAGAACTTATCAGGATATTGGTAAATTTAAACTAAATTTGAAAACAGTTGTTTGTCATTATGCATTCCATAAGCAATTTTTTAAAACACATTTCATATATCAATGGCCTATCTTGTTTCTAGCAAAATTTTTCTAATATTTAGTAGCGTATATCACAAAAAATCTTGACAAAAAACGTAAGTAAAAGTTAGCAATTTCGACAATTGCAATATTTCTTTTTTCTCGTGTTGTGTCGGGATATGCCTTTCTAATACGCTTATACTCGTAGATGTTAGCATCACTGGTATATTTGTTTGTATGTTTGCAATTCATGAAACATATCAGCATAATTTTCGAGCACTTTGAATAGGGAGAGTCCAATTAAAAGCAACTCACAGCCGGCAAGTGCTTTAATTTTTCCAATATTTCTAAAGGACGCACCCATATAGCCACAGCCTGGTATTCAAGTTTCTTATACTCGTATTAGTTGTAAATTATTGTAACAGATACAATTGCTGGATCTTCCTTAGGTTCAAATTTCTTTTTATCTGTATTGTCAACATACCAATCAAAAATGCGGCCCACAAATGGGAAAAGGAGTGTAACATTAGCTTCAGCATAAGCCCTTCACAAAAATGTAAAGGGTACACATAAGTTTGTGGTTCCATTTGTAAGTTCTACAATTTTCATTTCCGACCGTATAAAGCAAGTGTGCCCAGCCCTATGCGCTTGATACTCAATTGTTTTTGTAAATGCGCTTAGCTATAGGGCAGTGCTCTTTAATACACACATACTGCGCCCAGCACTAGCAATGAAAAATACACAAACGGTTTCGTCATACATATTTTTTTATCGTTCTTACTGCACACACGCAAAAGCAAAGCAACAACTCTTTCGCATGTTTTGCTGGTAAACATTCACGACAGCCATTAAAAGTGTGAATATTGTTTTTGTAAATTTTTTACTTTTTACAAGAAAAAATATTATATAAAAGTAGTTTTTCCTTAAATGTATTGGCGTTTACTCTTCTACATAGAACTTGTGGGTACCACTGCTCTAAATCCTCCAATACATAGAGTTTTGGTTAGAGACTGAACTTGCGGACAAACATGAGATCCTATCTGAACAGAGATATGAACAATGTGTTCCACTAAAAGCTACTCAAATTCGGCGACGACATTTTTTCTTCCACTCTGAGATTATTTTAGGTGAAACAGTGAATTAAGTAATTTAGAATGTACAACATATTTTACGAGGGTGGATTGATATTGAATCTATCTAACGCTAGATGGTAGCAGAAACGCATATTTTTTTCTTGAAATTGCGATCTGTCAAAGGTCAGTTGTTAAAATTTCGCCCAAATTCATCGATTAGTTTATATGTTGTAGACGTTTGAAGTTGCAATTTTCGTAATTCATGAAAAATGGAAAAAAGTGAATTGCGTGCATTATTATGAAAGGGAAAACGCTGAAAGACACAAAAGAAAAGCTCGATAAACATTACGATGAGTCTGCTCTGTCAGAATACACGGTAAAATATTGTATTGGTGAATTTAACACTGCAATCATCAACAAAAAATCAACAGGAAGGCCAAAAGAGGTGGTTAATAAAGAAAATATCAAGAAAATCCTCGATGTCGTTATGAATAATCGCTGAGTTAAGTTACGTGAGATTGTTGATATGATAAACATATCATATGAACGTGTGCTGAACAGTTTGCGCGAACATTTGCATATGGAAAAGCTATTAGCAAAATCAGTGTTTGCTCAATGTCGAACAAAAACGAGTTCGGCAGACCATTTCACAGCGGTGTTTGGACATGACAATAATGCCAGTTAAAAGTATATTATACCAATCTTTAATCAGACCATTATTGACTTATAGCTGTCAAATTTGGTTCAATATTTCACCATCATATATGAAAAAAATGAGAGTATTCGAACGGAAATGTCGTAGAGCATGCACTTCCCTTTATAGATAATTTTATAATCGAATCGATAATTTTATAATTAACATATATGCATGTTCTGAGAAACCCAAATCGCCTAAATTTAGCGCTTTCGATTTGAAAACGCCAAATAGGTGTTCTGAGAAACGCAAGAAATATGGTTTTGCGATTTGAAATTGCCAAATAGGTGTTCTGGAAAACGCATATCGCTTAAAATTGGCGACTTCAACTCGCATATATATATATATATATATATATATATATATATATATATATATATATATATATATATATATATATATATATATATATATATATATATATATATATATATATATATATATATATATATATATATATATATATATATATATATATATATATATATATATATATTGAAGTGAACTGATTGAATTTGCTAAAACTGAACTTGCAAAAGGTAATAAAATTATTCACAATTAAAATTTAATATGTTTTCTTTTTATTTCAATAAAAAGTTTAAAGAATTTTACACATTTTTATTAAGAAAACTAAATTGAAAACATTTTCTATATGTTGTCAATTTTTTTTGCGTTTTATATTACTACCACATACATATATACGTATGTAAAACACATGTTGTATTTTTCGGAAAAACTCCTAAACGCCAGTAAAACGCGCCTTCCTCAGAACACCTAAAAATCAATTAAGCGCTTTTCAAAACGCATTGCGGTTTCAGAACGCGCGTTCTCGGAACATCGCTAATAAAAGCCATGTTCCGAGAAGAGCATCTTGCCGAATTTGAATACCAAGAAATATTGGTGGCTGAGCCGATTTGGTAGCTAATTTTTTCTCCCTTTTTACCTCTTAACTACAAGTCTTTTAATTATTTTATTATCAAAGTGGTTTTTTTCAATTGTTTTTTCCTACACAAACTTCAAAACATTTAAGGTCAAACATAGGTATCACAGAATGTATATGTAAATTATATTATAACAAAAGTTTCTCAAAAATAAGTTAAATTTCTAAAAAAAAATTTAATGTACTAGAGTGCTCGAATACGGTACAGCGTACACTATATTATGTTTATGTTTATTTATAGTCTTAATTATTATAAAGTACTCGCTAAATATTCGTTTCAAAAAAAAAAAAAATGATTGTTGGCATCGATTAATAACACCTGAAACCAAAAATCAATCGAAACAATGGTTGGAAGTGCCCTGAAGAAGGCGAAGCAGTGAAATCGGCTGGCAAGGTTATGTCCACTGTTTTTTGGGATATTGATCATCTAATATCTTGAAAAAGTATCCACAATCACAGGAAAGTGTTATCGTGCATTATTGGATCAATTAATCTATGCAGTCAAAAAAAAAAAAACGACCACATTCAAAAAAGGAAGCAAATCTCTTTCTTCAAGATAACGCACCGGTTCATACAGCATTAGATACGTGAAATACACTTCGAATTTCATCCACCTTTTAAGTCCAGATTTACCTCCTAGTGACTTTTTCCTGTTTCCAAACTTGAAAAAAATGGGTAGCAGAAAAAAGATGCATCTCAGACGAAGAAGTGATTACCGAAACTAACGCGTATTTTGAGGGGTTCCGAAGATTGTATTATTCAGATAGTGTAAAAAAGAATATGGAAATATCATCTTACTAAGTGTATTGAGCTAAGAGGAGACTATGTTGAGAAATAAATGTTTTTTGAAAAAAACAACAAAATGTTTTTTTTTCCTTTTAAGAAGTTTCAATATCAATATCAATCAGCCCACATATATACGGTATATTCTTGCCCACAAAATTTACCAGATAAAAGTTTTCATTAGAGTTCCTTCTTTGATTAATGATTAAAACAGATTAATTTCTAATCCTTCCAAGAAATAGGTGTAACCGTTTTTACTTTTATTTTTATTACTTCTAATATTATATGATGCATTGTTATCATTCGTCTGGCTCTAGTTCAATCCTGGCTAAAGCCCAGAAATATTTTTATTTATAATTATAACAATAATTGCCGCGATCAATAACTCTTGATCAAAGAAGACAGGAAAAAATAATTGAATACACTAAAGCTGGGGGACAACTAGCTGTTTCACAGTCGCTACACTGCTCATCAGCACCCACTAAGATTCGAACTCAGGTACCATGTAAACATGATGGTACCATGTAAACTGAGCTCTTATTTATTTTTTCCTCTATATTTGTCTCATATTGATCAAATATGCAATTTGTTATCACATATGTTTTTATAGTTAACCAAAAGCTAATACCGGCTGGGCAACGCCGCGGGGACGTGTAGCATTTTATAAAATTCAGATTTTTTTCTGATAAGTGAAAATTTTTCGACAATAATTTCTGGCCGATTATAAAAAAAAAAGAATAACAACATTAAAATAAGAAAACAATGCTGGTTTTTGTGTTTGAAAAATTTTATTAGAACACTTTGGTTCATAAATTCGCATTACAAATATTTTCCATAGGCTTCCAAGTTGCCACCTATGAAATAGCGACATGTGGATAAGTAGGAAACACATAAAAGCTGCATATATAAAAAGATCAAAATCTTTTCAATTTCTCACTTTTTTTTAATTTTTCTGTAACACAGAATATTTGAAGTACTTAACTGCACAAATTAATCCTTTTAATAATGTCAAAAGTAATAAAGACGGAATACGCTTTTGCAAAGCATACGAGTATAACTGCAGCTGTTGGGCAGCAGCAGTTTCTGCAAACAAACTCCAAGTGTAATATTATTTACAACCGGTATGAGAAGCTTTTGCGGTATTCGTGTTCATTAAAATTACATTTGTTACAACCTGCCTCAATAATGTCTCCTTCGTAGTTATACGGATACAAATGACCAAATACAGCCAGCGACGACCAAATACAACCCCTCCTTCTCCCTCATCTACTCAAAAGCATTTATTCCTGTTTGTACATTAATTCGTAGGGACTTGTAAGTGAGTCCTGCAAGTTAATTTTTAAAATAATTAACTTGGTACTTAAATGTATCATTGAACACAATGGATGGATGGATAGATAGGCGGACAGACAGACAGAGCTTGAAACGAAATAAAAAAAAAATTAAATTTCTGTCCGTATCTATAATTTCGCACAAAAACTAAATAAGAATGTCATCGTTTTTAAATGATGACTGATGGAGTTGAACCAATTATAGCGCTGATGATGATGATGATGAGGACAATGCTGACATTGCATTGTTAAAAAGTAATTATGATAAAAGTTTGTCTGCGTTATTTCGGTTAAAATAAAACTTTATTATTTTTTTTAATAATTTCAAGGCCAATAAAAGAGACAAATTATGCCATTTTGTCTGTCTGCTTCGCCATAAAAGTAATTTGTAGTTGCTGCGCAAAAAGACACGCATCATGTCGCAGCGTCGAAAATACTTGAACTCATGTGAGAGAATCGAATTTACAAATACAAGTTATAAAGATCAGTCGTATTGACTTGTTTAGTTCATTAATGAAACTGTCCAATAATTTGTTTTAATGTACGCAGTCATTATTTTTAATTTATTTTTAAATGAATTTAACCTTTTTGGCGGGAATTCTTTTTTGGGAAACGAGTTAAAATTTTATTTTCCGCACGACAAATTGTTATGGCACTTTTAGAAAATTTTTTATTGTATCTTTAATTAAAATTATTAATAACAATTAAATATAGAGCTGAATGAAAGAAAATAAATTTGGCGGGTGAGAAGAAAAGCCGCGATAACATAACACTGGAGATCAGAATCAAATTTTGGCTGATATAAGAAGGTTCGGCTTAATGGGTTGGAGGGGGCAAGCATGGGCTGATATAAGAAGGTTCGGCTTAATGGGTTGGAGGGGGCAAGAATGCTTGCAGTTGGACCGTTTTTCAAAGTTTTGTGAGAGATTGGTACCAGTGTGGCCATATCCAAAAATATTTTACAGCTAAAAAGCATCCTAAACTGCAAAAAAAAATAATAATAATAATAATAATAATGCTAAAATTTTTATTGTCTATAAATCATTTATTTTTCATAATTCTCCTCGATAAAAACTGCACATCATTTCAATAAAACAAACTGATTAAAAAATTGCAATAAAATATTTATTGAACGTAAAATCTTAAAACTAAAAAACAAATATATTTCAGTCAGTATGAGTATTTTTCAGCGACTAACTATTATCATTAAATTATAAAAAACTGATCGTTCATTTCATTCAATTTCATTCCAAAAGCACCGCACCTGTATTTTTTTATTTTTATCTTGGATCAGTACTCAGGGGATGACCCGTACATATGTAGTGCATTGTATCAGAACTAGGAAAATAGATTGTGAGGAGGGAGTAGTGTTTGTGCACATTTGACTCGAAACTTCCAACGATATTTATACCATCCATGAATACAGATGAAGCAGTATCCGCGGTCGTTTGTTTGTGTGTTAATAAACAACACTGGGTCTTACGAGCGTTGAAAGCGACCCTGTTTTTACGTCCCCATTCGGAGATTAATAGAAGTTCGCTATCCAGCGAGTCATTCCAACAGTTATTTCAGTCTGTCAAAAACAAACGGGCAATCCAAAATCACTGATGATTGCCAGCATATATAATAGACATGTGTACCAACACAACAGAAGAAACATTACGAAAATCGAATATAACTAACTCATGAAATTTGAAAAGAAAACTGTTATTTTTTATCAGACCTCATGGAGTAAATTTTTTAAAAGACATCAGAAGCTGACACAAAATTAATAATGATTTGCATTAAATCACTTACTATCATTGACGACAGTTTAGTGAATATATCATCGGAACAATCGTCAACGATTATGTTGCCTACACGATCGTTGACGAGGTAGTGTGGATATTGTTGCTTATATATTCGTCGACGACATGTTAGAAGAAAATGTAGTGTATATAATCGTCGACAATGTGGCGAGCGAAACTGTCGCTTATGTGGTCTTACGTGAATATCGTGGCCAATTCTTCGAAAATTTCGTCAACGATTTGTTTGTGGTGTCGTCATCATGTCTTCCACGATCTTCTATTGTCTTGTACCCATCGTTTAAGATATCTGTAAGACATGGACAGCTGGGTTGCGTTAGCATGTTGTTGGATTTGTATGGTTTAGTTGCAAGCGGAAAGCATGTGTTTGCCAATCGATTTGCATAACTTATTTGGCCTTTTAATTCGGCTAAGTACTTTCCGTACAGTAATTTTGCTCAAAAAACGGTAACTTTTTTAAGGTCATACAGTACTTTGAAAATAAAAGTTAACATCACTGACTGCACGTTTTCTTACGATGTACAATAATTCAGTCTTGAACACAATGGAGAGAAATATACACATATCGCTCCTTCATTGCAATATAGCTTGTTACGAGAAAAAACACATTTCAAATTTTTAGTTTTCATACAAATCTTCGAAAAAATTTTTAGAGAATATTTTCTAAAGGAAACAGTTTAAAGGTAATTCAAATAAAATTTAGGAACAATATAAAAGGTTGTACTGTTAACAATTCTGCATTGTTAACTCGAAAAGCAAATTTTCTGAGATATGACTATGTTGCAATAAAGGAGCGATATGTATATGTATATGAGTACTTCTATAAATATGTAGATTCCTACTTGGCTTACAAAATTAAGGAATCAAAGTACAAAATAGAATAGCTCTTTTACAAATAAGAACCTTTTTGAATAAGATTAAAATATACTCTTATGTAATTTATATTAAGGAATATAATTTTTGTCAAAATTATATAAAATCTATGAAGTGAGTAACTGTGTCAGCTTTTTTCTTTAGCCTGGGTGTTTTTAGCACTTCTTGCTACACGCAATTTGTGGAAATGTATTAATAAATGTAAAAAACTCACCACTCTTTTCCCACTTATGTTTGCCAACCGGTCGCTTTTAACTATTGTTGGCAAATTCAACACATCCTTAAAATCTGATTGGAATGGTTATAAATTCGCACACAAGTTTTGCGTTTAATAAGTTTCTATCATAGATTATTATCCTGTCCACAGTGCAAAAGTACTGCTTTATCGACTTGTCTGATGGCTGTGCATGTGCGTAAGTGTGTGCAAAACTACGTGTTGCTGTATGTGTTAGGGATGCTGTATCAAACACATACTTTTTAATATTGTAGTTCACTACTTATATCACAGATGGCACTAACATTCGCCTCCCAGACATTTCCTTATTATAATTTTTTAAGGGTGAATTTTATTTCCTCTAGAGTTCCCACATACACACACACACACATACCTAATGTATAAAATACCAAAGAGCGGTTGAAAGGAATAAACATTTATTAAAATGTTAAGACAAAACGATTTTAGGAACAGTTAGAAAATGTTATAGTTTTGTTTTATCATTATTTGGGACTATTTTCCTACTTGTTACTTTAAATGCCACAAGAATCTCAATTAACAAAATATCTAAATTAACAGTTTTTTTCAAAACTTTAAAAACAGTCTATTATCGATTTAATTTTAGTTTATTTCCCCTTAAATATACATTCCTTTACATTTCTATAAATCTGTTATGACCGTCCGTCAAATTCAAAATATGGTTGCATGAAAGCTTAGTATTGTACGAAATTATTTTAAAACATAGCTTTACATATTTTCGTTAGTCGTTGGTATAAAATTTACTTTAAATTTTAAACTTTTTCTATAAAAATAAGTTGCGTTTTATGTCTTTAATTAAAAATAATGTACTCTTGTTTGTAAATTAGTAATTAAAATTAAAGATGTTGATATTTTTATTTGTTGTTATCAACAATGCTATGAAATATTTTCAAATCTCAGTGGGTGCTGATGAGTAGTGTAGCGACTACGAAACAGCTAGTTGTCCCCCAGCTATTGATTTGATTGTTATTTTTCTTGTCTTCTTCAATCAAAAATTATTGATCACAGCAAATTTGTATTATAAAAAATCCTTCTTAAGAAAGGAGAAAACTTGAGCTATAGCCCGTTGTACACTGAAAGAATTATGCGTCATATATTTAATGAAACTGTTTCATTAAATATTTTTCATTAATCCAATGAAAACTTTTCACAATATGCATGAAACTTCATATATATTATGAAATAGTTCCATCAAATGGTTTCATTAAGTTTCATAGTTTCATACAAAAAAAACCTTGGATTTATGACCACAAAAAACTTAATTTTTTTTGTAAATTCTTTGAATTTTGGTAAGATATATTAATGGGCATTTATTAATCTTAAGCTACAGTTTAAAAAATGTCAAGTTTTTTTTATTAAAATGTAAGTTTTATGAGTTTCATAATTCCAATGAAATAGAATTCATTAGATCAATGACAAATAAATTTCTGGCTACCGAACTTGGGTATATATGTACATATGTGTATGTACTCAAATCAGCATAATAATAGTTTAAAAAATTTAAATACCAGTGTATTGAAGTCATTTGAATTAATAAAATCTGTTTTATTTGGTGAATACTTGTTCAATATTTTCTTTTATCATAATGAGGTGCAATTTCACAAAAGCAAGGAATAGTATTGTTTGTTTTTTTTTTTTTTTTTTTTTTTTAACTTTATTATTTTATTTATTGAATCTACATAAAAAAAAATGTAATGACAATAAGTATTCAAATCTTAATACTAAAAAAAATTTTAATTAAAGTCCTGCCAGTGCTGGACAAAAATTTATTTTTATGCGAATATTATTTCAGAATTCAGTCATCTGTTTAGAGCTCTAATGGTAGCCAAAGTATCCCTCCTTCTCAGACGGGTATGACCACCAAAGTTAAGGATATTAACTGCAAGTGGATTTGGATGGATTTCAAGTTTGTTAATACACCTTGTCGCGTACTTCACAAATTCAGATTTCACAAAAGGTACGTTCAGATCTGCGTGGATTCGTGAGTTTTTAACGTACCATGGAGCATTTGTAATTCTACGGAGAATTCTATTTTGACTTCTTTGAATTTTTTCAATGTTAGATGCAGAGGCTGTGCCCCATAATTGAATCCCATAGCACCATATTGGCTTTAGAATCGCGTTGTACAGCAAAAGTTTACAATCAAGCTTCAAAGTCGAATTTCTGTCTATTAGCCAGTTAATTTGCACTGCTTTCAATTTCATTTGCGTTACTTTTGCCTCGATGTGCGTCTTCCATGTTAGTCTACGGTCAAGATGAATACCGAGGTATTTGACTTCACTGTGTTGAGGTATTACTTTATTGTTAATAGTAATGGGTGAGCATGTTCCTAGACGCAGTGCGAATGTAACATGGGCACACTTTTGTTCATTAACCTTGATTTTCCAAAGCTTGAGCCATTTCTCTAGTTTGTCGATATGTTCCTGTAAGTTTATTGATGCTTGCTGGTGGTTACTATGTATGCTAAGGAATGCTGTATCATCTGCAAATGTTGAAGTGTGAATGTTGGTGCTTGTCGGCATGTCAGATGCGTAGATCAAATATAAGATAGGCCCTAATATGCTGCCTTGGGGAACTCCAGCTTCAATAGGCTGGGCGGGGCTTATGAATTCGCCTTCTTTTATTATAAATTGGCGACAATATAAATAGCTTTTCAAAAGGTTATGTATGTTTGCAGGTAAGTTAAACTTTATTTTATGCATTAGTCCATCGTGCCACACTTTATCAAAAGCCTGTGAGACGTCGATGAATAAGGCAGAGCAATATTTTTTATCTTCAAATGCCTTTCTTATGATGTTAACTAACCTGTGTGTTTGCTCAATGGTGCCATGTTTCGCTCTAAAACCAAATTGGTGATCAGGAATACATTCAACCTTATGAAGCATTGGATCCAACTTCGCCTTTAGCAATTTTTCGAAAAGTTTTGATATTGTTGACAATAGACTTATTGGACGGTATGATTCTACTTTCGTGTGATCCTTCTCTGGCTTAGGAACCATTGTTATCATGGACACCTTCCACTCTGCAGGGTAATACTCAAGTCGTAAAATAGCATTAAAAATAAAAAGAACAATTCTTTTAGCTACACGAGGCAGCTCTACGAGCATTTTGTTGCTGATTTTATCCATACCTGGAGCTTTTTTAAGGTTTAGATTGCCAATAGCATTTTCAATTTCTTGGAAATTGAATCTTAAAGGCACAGGAGGTCTACTAACGATAGGTGGCAACTCATTTGCATTGTCAGACCTATTTGTGGTAAAAACGTTTTTCAAATGGTTAACAAATAAATTACCCTTTTCCGAGTCATCTCTAGCCCAGTCACCAGACGGTTCTCGCAAGGGCGGCTTACCTCTAACTGGCCTTTTTAAACCTTTAGTCGCCCGCCATAAAGAATAGTCGCACTGAGGAGTACCATCCAGACTTTCTAGATACGTTTGTAGAGAAGCCGTTTTTTGGGTTGCAAGCAAATTTCTTAACTGACTTGTGCACTCACGTAGCCTTGTTTTTAGTTGAGGAGATCTGCGAAGTTGCCACTCTCGTCGAACTCTTATTTTTTCTAACACAAGTTGCTCGATTTCTGAAGAATATGTTCTATTTTGAAGGTTTCTGCGTGTTAAATAAACGCTAGAACCAAGTGCAGCGGCTTGTTTAAGGTTTTCGCTAAAGTTGCTTAGTGACGCATTAATATCTTCAGGTGTTCTTAAAACAATATTCTCAGTGCAATGGGTACTCAAAAATTTTTTATATTTCAGCCAATTCACTCGGGTGACAGTCCTATGCAAATTGTTAATCGGGGACCAAGTCTCCTGGGGAAAACGAACTGAAATAATAGTTGGTGAATGATCCGATGACAAGTCTAACGAAGGCTCAGCTTGCATCCATTCTACTGGGATCCCCTTTACCACTCCAAAATCAATCACATCAGGAACCTTTCGCCGGTCAGTCGGCCAGTAAGTGGGATGTCCGCTTGATATTACGTCTAAGCCCATTTTAGAAATTGTATCAAAAAGCACTCGACCCTTCGGTGTGATTAAACGTGAGCCCCAAAAAGTGTGTTTTGCGTTGTAATCTCCAGCTGCTATAAAACGAGGTCCTAATGAGTTGAAAAAACTTGAATATTGTGACTCCGTCACTGAAAATCGAGGCGGCGAATAAATCGATGAAATAACCAATTTGTAATGAAAATTTTCCACACAGATATTAGTTGCTTGAAGATAGTCCTCGCATGCGTCGTTCAACAAAAAATGCTTTATCCTAGATTTTATCAAGATTGCAGAGCCCCCACAAGCTCTTCCACGGGGGTCTTTAGTATTGTATAGTACGTAGCCGTTGATTTTGAAGAAGCTTGTTGACGTCAAGTGAGTTTCTGCAATCATCATTATATCGATCTGCTTATCCATCAGGAAGTATTCGAGTTCATTTTTGTGTTGGCGGATGCCGTTCGCGTTCCAGAAACATATTTTTAACCAAATCATTTTTTCGAAATAACCTGCAAAATGGTGGATTGCATTTTCACCATTTCCTGCATCATCGTCATCATAGACGACGTAAAGGTGTTTATAGTTTGAATTAGGGTCTGTATTGTTGCCTCAAGGTTACTAAAATTTTGATCGGGCGGTTGAGATCTAGATTCCTGATTCGGGTTTGCGAATGTAGACTTAACTACATTAGCATAAGAAATTTGTTTTTGATTTTGAACGGTTATGTCTGCGGTTGACTGTCGTGTCGGAGGAAAAGAGTTATTAGAAAAAGTTTGAGTCTGCTGTGGTGGCTTAGAAGCAATTATTGGTTTGTTGTTCATTGAGCGCTTAAGGTGGGTGTAGACGGAGCAACCTCTATAATTAGCTGTATGGTTTTCACCGCAATTATTGCATTTTTTAATTTTTGGGTCGAATTTCGGCTTATTGCATTGTGCTGTACCATGGAATTCTCCACACACAACTTGCAATAGGTCCTAGTATGGCCAAATTCTTGGCAGTTATGGCACTGTACGGGTCCTAAGCGCTTATGCGGTTTCTCTACGGTTATTTTACGATGTAAAAGGTTTTTTATATTATATATAGGATGAACTTCATTCTTCCTTAAAGTCACATCTCCTGGCTCTAATTCAACCCTAAACATGGGTTGAGGGATCTTTTCACGATTTCTGATGTTTAAAACATTTTTTACTTTGAATCCCTTGTCTGTCAAACCGGTCTTAACTTCATCAATGTCTACGCAAGGGTCAATCCCTTTTATTACGACTTGAAGACCTTTAGCGCTTTTAAGCTGATAAGTATAAAAAGCTTTTTTTTCCTCTTCAAATTCGTCAGACAGTTTTCGGTAGTCATTTTCATGGTTAAACTGAATTTTAGTTTTGTTAATATTGCCGTGCTTGATGGAGGTAACGTTAAATGTATTTTCTCCGATTGCTGAAACAATTTTTCTTACCAGTTCATTGGAGGCAGATTCTCTTAAATAAATTGGTGGTGGTTTAAACGATTTTTTTGACGATGCTGTTGGCTCATCCGTTTGAAGAATGGAAAATCTGTTTTGATCTGTTGGTCTAGCGGTGTCGGCATCTTTAGAGATTTTAGATTTGGATGCAATTTGAGCAGGGCTTCGCTGACGTTTGGTGATAGTGATATACCTATCCATGCCTACTTGCGTTTTTTGTTTATTGGCATTAGTTAGAGTAGAAGATCTTTTATCTTCTGTTGTAACATCTATGTTAGGCGAGCCAGAACAGGAGCGGATTTTATCTCTTGTAGAAAGAAAATTGTCCAATGATTGCCTTATAGATTCTTCTTCAGAAGTCCATATATTTTTGCTGGTGGCGCTAGGCTCTTTTTCAAAATTATTTCTGATGGGATTACTCATACAGAAAACAAAAACTTTAATGTATATTTTTTTCCTACTGGGTAGGTAATCTTCACGCACAATTACAACAATAACAATGCACTGCCACCGCACTTGTTTTATTGAAATTGATTTTATTGTTTAGTTACTGAAATGTGATGAATTTATTTTCCCGTTGTTTTTTAAAATAATTTGTTCTTGTTTTTACAATTTAATACAACATATTATTGTTTTTGTATGTAAGTTTTAAAAAAATGTGTAAGCACAATGATTATTTGGTTTGTTTTTTTTTTTTTGTTCACTTTTTTAAAAAACACGACCGTGCGGTTGAAGAATCACAGAGTGTAGTATTGTTTGTGTAATGAAATAAAGTATCAATGAATAAATGAAATAATTCCATTGATCTTGTTACGTACATTTGTGAACATATTTTATTAATGTGTGCTATGGTATTATTTCATTAAACAAATGTAAATATTTCATTGATTTAATGTACATTTTTCAGGTGCTCAATAAACAATAAAATTAGATAAATGAAATAACTTCATTGACCTTATAAAGGAGTTTCATATTTTTAATGAATATACTACATTAGTACAAAGAAGTTATTTCATTAAATAAATGTTACTTTTTCATTAATTTAATGTACAGTTTTCATGTGCTTTATGAAATTGATGCTTTGACCTATAGAAATTATTTCACTAATCATATGATTTGTCTTTCATACTTTTAATGAAAATAAGTAATTTTTCTTATTAAAATGTTTCATTACTTTTATGAAGGTTTTCATTAAAATAATCTAATGAAATTTGTTTCATTATTTCTATGAAAAGTTACAATGGCTGAAAAATAGTGAAAAAATTCATAAAAGTAATGTCAAAATTCAGAGAATTTCTGAACAAAATTTTTTCAGTGTACAAATGTAGAAACCAAAAATTTAATTTTAAAAATTATAAAGTTCAACAAAAAATTCAATAAATTAATACTATGAAATAGTCAATCATGTTTTCAGCCAACCAAATCAAAGTTGTGCTCAACTATACTATGTTCACAACCATAAACATTTAATGCTCGTGTCCAAGCAAGTTTGAACTGCTTAAATATTTAATGGAGTTGATCGTCGCAAGATTTTTTTTTTGCATTTTTATTTATTGATTCTTCAAAATGGACTAACAATAAGTATTAAAATCTTAATACTAAATTTAAAATTAAAAAATCTGCTTAAAAATTAAAAAATCAGCTTTTTTGCTGAAGTCCGGCCAATGCCAGACAAAAAGTTTTATTATGCGGGAGCTATTTCGGTAAAATCACCTATTGAGTAAACTAATGGTGGCAGCGGTATTCCTTCTTCTAAGCCGAATGTGCCCGCCAAAATTAAGTATATTGCGCGCAAGAGGGTTTGGATGAAGTTCCAGTTTATTGATATACCTTGTCGCGTACTTAGAAAATTCCTCTTTCACCAGCGGAACACTCAAATCTTTATGAATTCGTGATTTTTTTTACGTACCATGGAGCTGCAGTCATCGTTCGAAGAATTTGGTTTTGTTGCCTTTGAATTTCTTCAATATTTGACGCTGAAGCGGTGCCCCATAATTGAATTCCGTAGCACTATATAGGTTAGAGAATTGCATTGTGTAGCAGAAGTTTGCAATCCAACTTCAATGTCGAGTTTCTGCCCATAATTAAATTTAGTTGCACTGCTTTCAATTTCAACTGAGTGACTTTTGCGCCAATGTGAGACTTCCACGTTAGCCTACGGTCCAGGTGAATACCAAGGTACTTGACTTTATTGTGCTGCGGAATAGGCCAGTTGTTAATTTGGATAGGCGAACATGATTGCTTACACAGTGTGAATCGTACAGTGATCGTTGTAAGATGAATTTGAATTTTATTTTATACTTACCTTTATCATTATTATTTCCTAAACTAAATTGAATTAATATAAACGTAGCTGAAATTATATCCTATATACTTAACAAAACTTAACTTAAGCTAAACTATTATTATTTTAAATTTATTTTGAAATTAAACGCTTGAAGTTATGTATGAATACTATTTAATTATGCAAGATTGTTCACACGGACCGCTGGAAAGTTTTCAAAACGTCATTCTAGTAGTGAAGTAGAGTCTGATATAATTCCCGGTATTTTTTCCCCAAATACACAACCAACAGTCAGCGCGAAAGGTTTCCTATCTCTACACATAAGTATATATCGAGTTAGATCTAATATAATAAGTATATATCGAGTTAGATCTAATAATACGTTTTGAAGAAATTCGCAGCGTATTTCTTTTCCAAAATTCACCCGGCTACAATTTGTTTTTTCGGAGAAAATTATAGCAACAGTCATTTTTACAGATTCTCCCTTTAGTTTCATGCAGTATCCCGCTCTGAAGAATGGTTGCCTAACCCAAAGTTGTTGTGAACCCATACAGCAACTTTGTGCAACTCATATATCACATTCAACCGTATTAATATGGTTCTATTTATAAATGTGCACTTATTGAAGAAATAATTAATCTTGATTTTTTATTGCATCTAACAGATACTGGAACCAATTGAGATCGAAAAAAATTGCAGTTGGACAAACCGACTATTTTTTGGGAATTAATTTTAAATATTGCCACACTAAACGTTTTTAATATTACTCGTATATGATGGTATTTGTCCGGCTCAAGTTCAAACCTGGCTTTCGCCAAAAATTATTTTTACTTTTAATTATATTAAATATTCGTATTATTTGGTCTTGTTTATATGTATGTATGAATGTTAAATAGTCGAACTTTATTTTAATATTTCTAATATTACATGATGATGGGTTGTTATAATTATAAATAAAAATATTTCTTGGCCTTAGCCAGGATTGAACTCGAGCTAAGCGAATGATACCAACCCATCATCATATAATATTAGAGATCTTGTTTATATTTTTCCCCATCATCACCCTCAGGATGATAACAAATTGTTAACGAAACATCGAAAATAAAATGGTTAGGTTAGGTAAGCAGGCCGATGGATTTCCAGCAAGTACCCGGAAACTCCAGCTCACTTGGGTCGTGTAGGTCGTTCCCTTTGTGATTGCCTGAAAAAGTTAGTAAAGGAAACGGAAAATAAAAGGTTATAGGGATATAGAAGGAGTGAGGAAGAGGGAAAGGAGGTGGGAAACTATTAGTATGGCATTACTTGCTGATTTACTAGCCATCCGCTGCTTCTAATGAAAGAAGCTAACGCAGTCGGTTTGACCGAGGCCAGACATGAAAGGCTATTGAAGCTCCGCTCGCCTAAGTACCTTAGACGATGATGCTCCAATGCCGGGCATGTACCGAGGAGGTGAAGGATTGTCTCCTCCTCCTCGTCTTGGCAACTTCTACAGAAGTCATTATATGGTAGACCCAGTCTCCTGGCATGGTTTCCGAACGGGCAATGTCCAGTGATGACTGCTACCGTCATTTTTAGGAGAGATCTAGGAAGTTTTAGTAGCTCTCCTGTTCTCTTAGAGTTAATGTGCGGCCACAGGCTTCTTGATATAAGACATGTGGGCTCTGTGTGCCACCTTTCTTGGGCATATTCTAGCGTGTGGAGTTTTATTCGTTTCCAACACGCTGATAAGGGTTGTTCGCAAAAGGGGTCTATATCCCTGTCCTCTAGGGCTGTCCCTTTTTTGGCTAATTCATCAGCAATGTTGTTGCCATTATTGGACCCTTGTCCACGTACCCATTTTAGGGTTAGGTTAGAATGTCTCGTTATCTTATTTAAAGATATCCGGCATTCTTGGACAAGACTAGAATTAGTATATATTCCAGTCAGGGAGTTGATGGCGGCCTTGCTGTCTGTAACTATCATGATATTCCTTCCGAATATCTTGTGGTACATCAGCCATCTGGCTGCTTTATCGAAAATAAAATACCGTTAAATCTTTTTAATAAAAAACAAAGATTAATCAAGATCTTTAGCTAAAAGTTTTAGAAGAAAAAAATATTTTTATATATAACAATAATTACCGCGATCAGTAATTTTTGATCAAAGAAGATAGGAAAAAATAATTGAATACGCATGATCACGACATAAATTCATTCTTTTAGCCATAACATGAATGCATCCTATTAAAGGCATGTACAAGAAATAACTAAAAGAATACTAACTTACTTTTAAATTCATAACCCTCGTCACTTGACACCTTTTCTGTCACTGACCGTCGTCGCGACAATGCGCCTACTAACTGCAATCATTTGAAGATACACTTGAGGTGCGAATGATATGGGGTTATGAAAGTACGTGTGCATGTGTGCTGCACTGTTATAATTAAATCTAAACACTTGAATCGCGTCACACATGCACATAGCAAAGAGACAATTTATGGCCTTGAACCATATACAAATGTGCACATGTAAAGTCTGATCAGCTTACCTCTAAGCCGTGGGAACCAAATTGGTTTCGCTAACATTAATTATAATAATATGAGTCGTCTAGAACTTCTCATAAGTAGTATATAAGTAGACGTAATTTTAGTTTTAAGAACAATTATAGTTTTTAATGACTTAGGCAACAATCGGGTTGCTCGTCGCTGATATTATAATAATAAATTTAAATAAACTAAAAGATTTTTCTCTCTTTTAGTTATAAATATATTTCATCGGTTTTTAAATCTGTGCACGGATTGCATGAAAATGGGACCACTAAAATCGTGTCCCATTTGTATGCAATCAGAGGAGGAAGTAGACAGTGTTGAACAATTCCTTTGTCAGTGTCCAGCTCTTTCATACGTAAGGGCTTTGTATCCAGGCAAATCGATGCTGCACGATTTGACAGAGGTATCGGAATGTGATGTAAATGGATTGGACTGCTTTACTCGATCCTCGGGTTGGTTCTAAACCAATGATATGTAGATATCCCATCCAGGCAACGCAACGGGACCAAGTTGGACCCTAGTGGGCTGGCTTTTCAATAGCTGGCAGCCTGTTAAACTTAACCTAACCTATTATAATAATACGCAGAAAAGTAATGGCCTCAGCGTCTAAACATATTTTATAAAATCCCCTCAAACCATTGAGCGATTTTCACATGTTTTCTAAACGCACCACTCGTTCGTGATCTGTATACTGCCACAAATCATAGCGTTAATTATGCGCTAATGCGCCGATGTATGTGTTCTTATAAAAAAATCTGACTCAAACGACACATGGAAATGCTTCTGAAATAGGCCTTGCTTTAATTCAAACGACCTGTAGCAAATTTAAAGAAACTGTAAAAAAGAAATTTATTGGTTATGTGCACAAAATAACTCTGAAAAAATAAAAGTGGTTCTGAAGTATCTATTATGTTTTTGCATAAAACTTTTGCATACAATAAAAAGATAAAAACTAAAACTGTTTTAGACTCCCCATTGAGACCGCCCAGAAGAGGAGGATTAAGCATAATTTAAAGGTGTTTCGAACATGTTGTGTTTTGCTGTTGTGATTTTGTTGTGTGAATCGGAAGCCACAACGTTTTAATTTTTCCAAAAAATGCATTTTCTTACTGGCAAACTTATTTATGATGAAATGAAAATTGATACATTTCAATGAAATGAAAACAAACTATTTCAGCCAGCCAGCTACCAACCACCCTTGCCAACACTTCAAAGCGGAGAGGATGAAGAGGTCCTTTAACAAATGCCATATAATTTAGTATTTACTCGTATATATGTAATTTAATTAATTTTTTTGTCACCACTGATTGACTGCCTTGATTTTTAGCCTCTGGCAACGAACAGAAAACGGACTTAAATTTGCATACCAACGTAACTTTGAATTTGCATATATTTTGCCATCAATTGCGCATGTGCGAACTTGGTTTCGCTCATGCGCAATGAAAATATTAATTTTCACAGTTTGTCCCAATCGCGTTCGTTCATGGCTGTTAATTGTGTTACCCTTTGACATATAAAATTTATGAGCACATTACCAGCAATTGTATTCAAATGCAAATTTTGATTTTTACTTTTTCGTTTTGAAAAACTCAACTTGTTGTGAAACAAAAAAAAAATAAATCCTTTCCAATGATATTTGATCGCTCCGTGGAGGGACCAAAAGTGATCTATTGTTAGACAAACAAAACCTTTCGATGTAAGGAATTGAAGTTTTGTTACCATTAATCATATTTTATTGAAGTTGTTTCAAATCTTTTGTAACAAACTTATTCAATATTTTTGTACGCAATTAATAAAAAAAATCTTTGAAAGACATTCTTCAATGATTTGCATGTTGTCAAAAAAAAAGTTACATCTAATTTACATATTTTAGTCTCTGAGAATCATCCCTTATGGCTTAAAAATAACAATTCTTTTTCTTTTCTCAAGATCAGTGGAGGTACGCACGATCACAAGAATTCTTTTGTGTAACAAGAAATATGTACTTTCTTTATAATTAAATTATTTTTTTGTTGCTGCAGAGAAAGGGTTGCTTTTTAGGCACTTCTTTGGAAAATGTAACGTCTATCTCACGGTATTTGTACATCTGTCTTCTGTGAATCAATTCAAATTATATTACGAGTATTTGCCATTTATCTTTACAAAACATTTCTTAATATGTAAGAGTTTGTGTTTTTTCTGTCTGTTTCAAAATTTGTTTCGAAATTAAACTGTTTTATATACAGAGTGCCCCAGAACTCAACGTCAAGCCGAAACGGGCTGACAGAATTGATTGTAAAAAACCTCATGATGTGAACCTTTCCATATTTGCAAGGATGCCAACACAAAAAGTACAATGCACAAAAATCGAAGTTCAAAAAGAGAAGCCAAAGTGGTCCGTACTAAATCAACGCAAGCGCATACGGAAAGGTGCGCAGTAGGCGAATGAGTGCAACGTACTAACTGGTGTCAGACTGGTGGCGTAGCCATTGGCTGGGTATGGCGACTGTACCTGTTTCTTTTTTTACTGTGTATACATTTTATTTCACAGTATAATTCATTTACAATAGGTTTCCTTAGCGCCTAAAAGGTATTGTAGAGGCGAGTTGGCAATATTTTAGTTTCCTTTAAATTTATACAGTGTAATATTAATTAGAAAAAATAAATAAAGGGACATTAAAACATTGTATGATATCATAGTAAGGCTATACACTGTTCGGTTAATTCACACGCGCTGCAATGCCGCACCTGCGTCTCATTGCGTATCCAGAAATCACTATCCAAAAATTTTAATCATTGCTACAGCTTTCGTCCTCGAAGATGATCTTAGGCTGCATTCTTTGGTGTTGTACAGTTTTTGAGCGTTTGTTCCATATTGTTGATTTACATAGTTTTGGGATCTGCGATTGAATATCTCTAAGACTTTTACGTTTATTGCTTGCTAAGCTGACGATAGGCCTTTGTTGGCGAACAGCTACCAGTCCTTTTCAAAGTTTTTTTTCCATTGAGGGAGTTTTTAAAAGATGTTTAACATAATTTCATCAACGATGCACTTGACTCATTGATTAATATCTTGCGCAATCTACTGTTGGAACTTTAAATATTGAACAAGGATAATTTTAAAGAAGAAAAGTTTTGAAAGGAAAGATTAGAAAGGTCCAAAAAGGGGAGTTCAATACATATAATACGAATCTTAACATACCATGGCAATGCAAATGACTACTGTCACTGGGGAAAATATTTGCGTTACCAATACACAAAAATAATTATTCTTCTCTGCATGTCATAGCCCATGTAGAACAATGTATACTGTCAATAGAGGACAATTACCATAAGGACATCACTAGAACAAAGCTTGCCCATACTTTAAGTTCTTTTAGGAAAAATATTAAAAATACAGAGCGGGATGAAAACAAACTTTTTCTAAAACAGCATGACAACATAATAAACACTAGGGTGACTGCAAAAAATCAATGTCGGAATCTTGTTAGTCTTAACCCCACAAAACGAATCCCCTTTCTAGATATTGGGATAGCCAAAATTTGAGCCCGATTAAACGACGGTAACACGTGCCGCCCGTCGCTCAAAATTTGAAAAAAACGAATTTTTTGGCCAAAAAGTTGACGTATTGAGCCATAACTCGGGAACGGTAAATAATAAAAGCACGCACGATATCACAAAAGATAGCTTATTTTGTTCTTCAAAATTTATGTTATGAACAAAATTATTGTAACTCTGAGTCAAACCGAGTTACGGCAGCCTTTAGCTCCGAAAACGTGACCTGGTGCCACCAGGAGCATACTTCATATATTATGTTATTATGTGATAAATTTTTCATTTTTTTGGTAGATTTTTGAGTTTAAAGTAGAAATGTAATAAAAAACACAAGTAATACAGTTAAATTCAAGAACATTTTTATTTTAATATATAAAAATCAGGGCTATATTCGATAATTCATAGTTATCCAATTTATTATAGAGCTTTTGTTAAAGTACTTTTTGAAACGTCGGGATACAATGCTTGGCATTTGCTTACAACTTGCAGGACATATTGCTTTTGTTCTTCATCTTTTGTCAGAAGGTCGTTGAAGTCAGTTATTAATTTAATACCACGCTCAGCCATATCATTTACTACTTTTAATGTTTTGACAATTTTCAATCCTTCTTGGAAGTTATTATTTTGAGGCCAGGTGTTTGGATTTTGTCTAAGAAAATCTATTTTTATATTAAATCGGTCAAAAAAATTAAACGTTTCTTTTGAAAGTAAATTAATTAATCCTCCATCAACCAACTCTTCTAACTTTTCTTTCCTAACTTTTGGATTTACAACCCTAGCTTGCTCTGATGGTTCTTCATCTGTGCTACTGATCAATTTATTACCCATTAATAACTTTTCATCGTCTGTAATGGTGGGTAATTGTACTCATCATCCGTCCCTAAGAAGCATCAAGAAAATAATAATAATAAATTGGAATAATAATATAAAAAATTCACCAATATCAAAATATTCTTCTTGGATTTGTCGGTTAATTCTTTCAAATTCCTTTTGCGCCTTGATTTCTTCAGCTCTAGTTAACTTGCGATCTACTCCAGACATGAAACCTGGACGGCCCTTCTGCCTCTGTTTCAAAAGAAACGTTTAATTTTTTTGACCGATTTAATATAAAAATAGATTTTCTTAGACAACTTTTTGGCCAAAAAAATCGTTTTTTTCAAATTTTGAGCGACGGGCGGCACGTGTTACCGTCGTTTAATCGGGCTCAAATTTTGGCTATCCCAATATCTGGAAAGGGGATTCGTTTTGTGGGGTTAAGACGAACAAGATTCCGACATTTTATTGCCCCATATAAGTTGCGGTCACTCTAATAAACACACAAACAGATAAGGGCAACAAAACAGTTATGATGATAAACAGGATATTGATGACGTAAAAATTGTGGACATAGAAAATAATGCCAAGAAGAGTTTTACTATTGAAAGCTTGCGGATACATCAAAACATAAGCAAAACTATGAATTTGAAAGAAGACACCAATAACATTAACATTAATTACGGAGTTGTGTTAAATTAACGTTGTGGTTTTAATATCATATTTTTTTATTATAAAATACAAATGTAACAACATCAATTTTCACTTTATTAATAAGGTAATTTTCACACATATTTTTTTATTTTTTATTTTTTTTTTTTATAATTCAATTATTTATTGTATCTTCTTAAAGAACTAACAATAAGTACGCAAATCTTAAAAATAAAAATTCATTAATTAATATAGAAAAAAAAATTAATTAATATTGAAAAAGTTGTTTCTTGCGTGTATTTTGTTGGTAAATCACCTTTCCAACGCTCTGATGGTTGCAAGGGTGTCCATCCTTCTCAGTCGAGTGTGGCCACCAAAGTTAAGGATGCTACGTGCGAGAGGATTCGGGTGAGACTCCAGTCTGTTAATGTACCTTATCGCGTGTTTTGAAAATTCATCTTTCACTAAGGGTACACCTAGATCTTTGTGAATTCGAGAGTTTTTAACATACCATGGTGCTGCAGTAATTATACGGAGAATTTTATTCTGGCGCTTTTGAATTTTCTCAATGTTAGATGCAGAGGCGGTACCCCACAATTGTATTCTATAGCTCCATATTGGCTTTAGGATTGCGTTATACAACAAAAGTTTGCAATCTAACTTCAAGATAGAATTTCTGCCGACGAGCCAATTTAGTTGCACCGCCTTTAATTTCATCTGGGTGACTTTAGCGTCAATGTGAGACTTCCACGTGAGCTTACGATCGAGATGAATACCAAGGTATTTGACTTCACTGTGCTGCGGAACAATGTAGTTGTTGATTTTAATAGCATATGTATATTCACACATATGTATATGTATTTATGTTGTAAAAATTGTTTTTATATTACGAAACGCTGGGAAAAGTAAAATAACATGTCTTATTACTAAAGGTCAAACAGTAAAAACGTTTTAAGCAACAAATACCTATACGAGTAAATACAAAAAAAAGAACATTTTTTATTTTGCATACAAATTCTATTCCACTGACTTATTACTTAGCGTTTTTAATTTTGTCATGTGCACCCTGTGATGGTGAGGTGTAAATCAGTGTTGGCAACACTATTGGTTATGTCAATTTTTGTGTCAAAAGGTGAATGAAAGAAGGCGAGCGATAAGGAGAAAGGGGGTTATATATTGGAAAGGAAAAAAAAGATGGTGGGGTTTTTGCAATTTTGGCGGGAGTTTTTTGACAGGTCGGGGTGACTAAAATGGTGTTTTGTTGGTGTTTTTTTTTTTTTGGGTTGGAGATACTGGATCGGGATGGTTGTACGGCTGATGAAGAGAAAAATTTGAGTTTTTGATTTAGAAAAAATGTAATACTTACCTTTTTGAAAATTAACTTTTGAAATAAAATTAACACAGTGGAGTGGTAAAACCAGATTATTGTATTTATTAAAAATTTTGAAAGAAAAAGAAAAACAAAGGAAAAATACAAATAAAATATTGGGAAAGATATGTGTACTTAAAACTAAAGCTAAAACTAAACCAAGATGAAAAGAAATAAGTAAAAAAAGAAACACACAAGAAAAAGTAATAGCTAAAAGAAAAAATTTAACTGAAAATAAGCCGCTTACTTTGGCCTTTCACTATAAGAAAAATCTATACTTAAAGTAAGAAAACTACAAATAAACTGAAATAATTACTTAATACAACATAAAGCTAACCACACAGAAAACCGAGCCACAACCATCTGAATAAAAAAATCTGAAATAAAAAAAAAGGATACTTACCGTCCCAGCGCACGACGTTCTAGCGCAGATAGGAAAGACATCCTTTGAGAAAAACAAAAAAAAAATTCGAATTGTAGCAGCAGTAGAATCCAGCAAGCGGCAACATCACGTTGAAGGATCCAGGTATTCCTGCCGAATTGGACCAGGACTAGTAGACGAACTGACCGGACTGTAATTTTTAAGGTATTTATCTGTCTGTATTTATTAGTTTTACAGTAGTAATTAATTAAAGTTTTAACTATTAGTTTAATTGTTTTTATTTGTGTTTCTTTGAATAAGAATAAGTTAAGGCATTTTTGTAAGCACTAGGGCAAACACCGCAGTAATTAGTTTTGTTAGAACTACGTTTACATCAGTAGGGGGAGCGCTCGCTTACTGGTAGTGACAGATTTTGGTTCGATTGTAGGCTTAAAGAAAGAAAAAAAACTAAGTGTTTTCTTAGACGCAGCAGTGTTACTAAGGTGTGATTTCTTTTTTATATAGATAATAAGTTATTTTAACGGTGCAAATTTTAATTAAAGAATTTTAATGTTTTTTTAAAACACTGCGTTGAATTCTTTAAAATGGAATAGTTAATGTTAATGATGGGAGTGTGAAAGAGAGAGAGAGGTCAAGTAAAGGTAAGGCATCTGGCAACACACTACACAACAAGGTTGTGATAAATTTTACACCATTTGCTGCTTTCCATTATAATTTCACTATATGGATGGCTTTTAATGTGGCGTTAGAAATATTGAACAGGGTTTAGTACTCGCAAAAAGTAGATTTTGGTCTAGCATTGGCTGGACTTAAGTAAAAAAACTTCCATATTAGTTGTTTTTCAATCTTAAGATTTGTATACTATATTCTTACATCTTTATTTGAAAGATACAATAAATAAATGAAAAAGATACAAAAAATTCGATTTGCAAAGGTTAAAAGAAATGGCCACGACGGGACAAAATACACAAAAAGCTACTGTCTCTGAGTAGCTTGAAACATATAAGCTATCCCTACCAATATTTCCCTCTACGTTTCTTCTAACTGCTGCCATACAAAAAATTAGTTATTACCATTTTTAGGTCTACCCGAGCTCTTGCAGGAGCCGAATGTCTGACGGAACTTCAATATTTTTGTGAGCCTAATATTTTTGTAGATGGTACTTAGCCTTTATCTATAGTCATTAAGGTAGGCCCCATTAAAAACTGTAATTTAAAAAAAAATGTTTTAAAATTTAACAAGTAAGAGTGTAGTATATTCGGCTGGGCCGAATCTAAAATATCCTTCACGATAGTCTCGTATATGTATAGTATATTTAAAAATGTGACCTAAATATGCTCGGTTATATATGAACCGATATCGGAATTTTCTATTTTCTTTATTTTAGTAACCTTCTTTTATAACGAGAATTGCTTTTCAGCCAAAAAAAAAAAAAAAAAATGTTAATGGAAAAATCGGTTCAGGCTATATCTCGGGTATATACGGACCGATATCGGAAATTTTCATTTTCCATATTTATATAAAATTATTTCATTACCAAAACTGCTTTTGACCACAAAATAGTTGTTTAAGAATTTTCATGAAAAACCCGGTCTAGGCTTTATCTCGGGTATATATGAACCGATATCGGAAATTCCCATTTTCCATATTTTTATAACCATACATTATTACCAGAACTGCTTTTAAGCAAAAAGAAGTTTTTTAAGTTCGCTTACGCTACATTTTCATTAAAACCCCGTTCTGGGGTATATATGGACCGATATCAGAAATTTTTATTTTCCGTATTTATATAACCTTATTTCAATACCAAAACTGATTTTAAGCAAAAAAAAAAGTTCATTAAGTTCGCTTACGCGACATTTTAATGAAAAATTTTCACAGTATAGCCTACATCTAGGGTATATATGGCCCGATATCGGAAATTTTCGTTTTCCATATTTATATAACCTTATTTCATGACCAAAACTGCTTTTGAGCATAAAAAGTAGTTTCAGTTCCCTTACGCGACATTTTTATGAAAAACTCGATTTGGGCTATATCTCAGGGCCTTTAAGTCACCATGCTTAATAAGTGTGTGAAGTTTGAAGCAAACCAAACAATTTTTTTTTCAAAAATTTTCATACAAAATTGAAAAAAATTGGATTTTTCGGAATTTTGGATATATCTCAGCTATATGTGAACCAATATTACTGAATTTCAATAGTAAATCCATGAATCGATGGGGTAAAAGAATGGTGCAACGGTATTTCAACGGCGGACAGACGGACATCGCTTAATCGACTTTTCTATTACTTCTGATTCAGAATATATACACTTTATAGGGTCGCAAATTAAAATTGTAGAAATTACAAACGGAATCACAAACTTATATATACCCTTTACATTTTTGTGAAGGGTATAAAAAGAAAAGTTCTCAAATACAATTGAGATCTGCCACTTATTTCAGCGTTCCTTTTATATGGGGTCGAATAGTGTGACCACGTAAAATGTTCCCATATATTTCCTAATTTTTCACAGGGGTCACCAATTATTCCCAAAGTTCAGATTTAAGAGCAATTTTTTTTTATTTCCCAAACAAAATGGTATAACACACTCGTCTTCACCGATATATTTCTTACAGAACAAGCTCTACGAGCATGTGCTGGTGTTTTAAGATCTCCTTCAGACCTGTAGTGCAATTCACTAACCTGTTTTAACGATACTAAAATTCGTTTAGAGAAATTACCACTAACATTGGCGTTTTCACGATTCTGTAACAGTTTTCAACACTATTTGCCTTCGTTTTAAATCCGCTGTTTGTATAGCCTGACTAATTGGCATGAACTAAATACGAACTATTTGTGTGGTGTTCATTTTAACAACAGTGTCGTTCACAGTATTTGGCATACGGGTTGTCGTAAGATCAGCTTACTTTTTGCTCTCCAACAATCAATCCGCGTGTTCTCTGTGCGGAGAACTTATCTTACCTATCAACAAATATTTTAAATAATAAACTTATAATTAGTTTGACTTACTTTAAAGATGGAATTATTGGAAAATTTGTTTTTTTTTTTTTCTGTTCCTCTTTGTGGTTTTCTTTATTTATAGCAAAGCTGCCACATTATTTCAAAGTTTTTAAACATAATACCAGAGGTTTTAAAAATAAGTCGGTGAATCACATAAGTGTTAGTGCAAACCACAATAGTTCGCGTTAAGTTATGATCGTTAAAAGTTAGAGAATGGCACTACTGACATGCCTGTTTGTTACATTCTGGTTATTTGATTTGCCATTTAAATTGTTCGCTGGGACATTTATATACGCATGTATAAAATATCGGTTTTCTAATACATTCAAATGATAACAAAATTGCTTTATTTTTATGTCTTGTATACACATATACATACGTACAAATATAAAGCACACAGAGCTGATAAGAAAAGGATAACATGACAACAATAACAAGCAGGCAATCATGAAGAGATACTTACACACACACATTCTTGCACTTGAATATACCAAAAACAAATATAAGAATACTAAGAGTAGTAAACTCACACTAATTTACTTACGCTCAGGCACTCCTAAACACACAAATATAGTGAATGTACGGAAACATGTATGTATGTATGTACATAGTATGTATGTACGAGTATGCACGCTACTAATACACAATTTGCATATATTTATCCATCAAATTGATGGATGCTGCTGCTTCTGTTCCTTGAGAATTTGTTTTTTCTGAAATAAACTCTTTGTGCTGTGAGCAGATAGTTGAAAGAATTTATTCTTTATTTGCCAAAATGCAAAATTTTTGTCGTGATGGTTTATCACATAAGCGTAATTTTCCAGCGAAAACTCGTTGATGGGTTGTACCTACCTAAGAACCTTTTTTAAGAATATTATAGCATTTACCGCTTGCATTACTTATAATTAGTTGAGTAATGACTTGTTTAATATTCGTTATATATGTTGTATAAAAATAGTAGTTTTTGGCAAATATACATGTACAATATTTGAAAATTGAATAATACTAAATTTACCCCAACTCAAAATCTAGTAGATTTGAATTAAAATCTACAACAAAATCTATATGGTTTACACCACCGTCATTTTCACAATTTTATCAGAGACTGAATACACAACATTAAAGTGAATTTTTTCGCTGACCAGAGACTGAATACACCACACTAAAATGTATATTTTTGTTGCAGCGTAGTATTTTTAGGTACTTTTTGAACAAAGTCACAGTTGCTTGGCAGGAGATGTCGTCGAAATCTACTCACAAAATAAATTTCATTTTGTATGGGAAATCTTTCAAAACCTACTAGATTTGGCTTGAAATCTGGAATGAGTGTAAATACGCTTTAGTGTAAATAGACTATAAAAGAAGTATCGAAAAGCAGAGAACAAAAATTCAAACAATTAAGTTTTTTATTCGATATTTTAGCTTCTAACATTGATACCAATGAAATGTTAGAGACGTTTATAAATAGAAAAGCTTGTTTTTTGTGTTTTGACGGATATTATTAGAGCATTTTTCTTTTTAAATTCTCAGTAATTTATTTGGATTGTTGGGATATAAAGTTGAATGTTTGAGAATATCTTTCAAAAATTTCTAAAGTCTACTGATGATTAGGGTAGTTCCTATGAAATGTCGACATATAGATAGCTGGGAAACATAGAAAACAAGCTATTTATAATTTTTTACTGGTATAAATGTTAGAAGCTTAAATAGCGAATAAAAAACTTAATTGTTTGTATTTTGTAAAAATTTATTTATTTTAAGTTGTGTATTTGAAATACAAAATACTTTCAAGTCATGTATTTGATATACAAATACAAAATACGTATTTACGTTTAAAATACGTATTTCAAATACAAGTATTTTAAATACTGCCCAGCCCTGCCCAATAAAAATGTGATATTAACATTACATATGCGCTGTCAGGCTCGTTTAAATGTATTAACTATAAATGTTAAAAATTTATTTATTTATCAGTACATAATTCCATGATGTTAAAAGCTAATTTCTATGGAAAAGGTTTTTAAGAATAATATTGGCTATAAATGGTACTTTTATACAAAAAGGCTTTTTGAAAAGGCACACAGACTTCTTTTTGTAAATCCTTTTTCAAAAGATATTGTTTGTAAGAATGCATATATGAAGGTGGCATTTACACCATGATTTAAAGGCATGTCTTTTTTTATCAATTATAGTTTATGCATTTATACAAAACATCTTCAGCCAATTTTATAGTTTTTATCGAACACTAACTCGTAAATCAAAGCAATTAGCTTATGGCTTTTCTGTAATAACATAATTTAAATAGTTATTCGTAAGCGAGAATGGTAAGTACTTGCCTCCAATGACATCGCCATGTCAAAATAATGACTTAAAATGCCAAAGTAGAAGTAGTGAAGAGCTAATAAACATAGCATTTTAATGCATTTGCAATAGAAGTTTTCGCTGGGTTATCTATTACATAAAAAATAGGTTTCCTGCTGTTGTGTAAAATCCACATGTCTACTATATATTTACAACTGTAAAACCGCTGAAATAAAAAACAACTTTTGATCAAAGAAGACAAGAAACAATAATTATATCTTTAGCTGGGGGACAACTAGCTGTTTCGTAGCTCTTGTTCTACTTATTAGCACCCACTAGGTCCCGAACTCGTTTTAAACCCGATGTCTTTGTACGGCCGCTGAAAACTCCTTAGCCACCGATGTATATAATTTATTTTTTCGTCTACACAGAAAAAAAATATAGTAAAAATAAAATCAACAACATTTTTGTCTGAAAAAATAATTTGTATGTATATACATAAATATCAAAAAATAACGTTGAATATCGTATTTTGTTGTTGTTTAAAAAAATAGTTGTTTTCGATCAATAATTATTTCTACTAAACTTTTGTTTGAATACACGAATTCCTTTACAGGTCCACATTCAAACAATTTATTACTTGATTCGACGAATTTCGTTATTGAACACAAAAAAAAACTTTTTTCTGTGTATACGAGTATTTGTCGCATGTTGATCAAACATACGAGTACGTAATTTCGTATTATTCTTGTTATTTACACAGCCATTATTTTTTTTTATTCCTAAACATATCTATGTTAATAACGTCTGGATCTTGCCATTTTTGATGAAGGATTATTGATCATAGCAATTATTATTCTGAAAAAATCAGTCTTTCTTAAATTAACGGTACTCTCTGTAGGTAAATAGCCTCATCTACAAATGAGGTGCGGCAGTAACCATGTAATTTTTCACTCAAAATTATATTTAAAATTTTTATTTTAAACAATTGAGTTTTTTATTCGCTATTTTGGCTTCTAACATTTATACCAATAAAAAAATTATAAATAGCTTGTCTTCTATGTTTCCCAGCTATCTGTATGTCGACATTTCATAGGAACTACCCTAATCATCAATAGACTTTGGAGACGTGAATAAATGAAAAAGCTTGTTTTTTGTGTTTTGCCAGGTATTGTTAGCGCATTTTTCTTTTTAAATTCTCAACAATTTATTTAGATTGTTGGGATATAAAGTTGCATGTTTAAAAATATCTTTCAAAAATTTCCAAAGTCGACTGATGATTAGAGTAGTTCCTATGAAATGTCGACATATAGATAGCTGGGAAGCATAGAAAACAAGCTATTTGTAATTTTTTATTGGTATAAATTTTTATTTTATTTTATTTTTTTGCTTCATGTCTGATTTAACTGTATAATAATGTAATGGTGGTACCTGCATTACCATCAACAAACATTTCATTTTCTGATTATCATTGTAATTTTTTCACTTGATACGCGTCTAAGAAATCATTAGCCCATAATTATGATAAAAATGATAACCATTATCGCACCTTCTTAACGGACTGTCCGATTTCCAAAATTCAAGGGAATGATTTCGATTAGCATGAAACACGGTAAGTTTGCCCCCTAGGCTATGCGATATAACATCCACACCTTAAAGTATTTTCTTTGGGAACATATAAAGCCTGAGGTTCTCAGGAATCAGCCAGCTACAGCTGACGCTTTGAAAGCAAACATTACTCGAATTATGAGCGAGCTACCAGTTGTTACAAGCGAACGATTCGCCCAAAATTCGATATTCCGAATGGAATATCCAATTTTTGAGAATATCATACAAATGTTTCCAAGTCTACTGATGAAATGCTAGTAAACATAGAAAACAAGATGTTTATAATTTTTTTATTTGTATCAATATTAGAAGCAAATAAAGTGAATAACCTCAATTGATTAAGTTCTTTTAAACAACTGGTTTAATCTTATTGTATTACAATGTGTGCTTTATGTAACGCACATTACGGAGTTGCAAAAATTGAGGTTTTCATAAATTTTGCTTAGAATTCGCACACAAGTCTTGACTTTCTAAGGACTTGGAAGGGTGTTTACCCAAAAGAAAAAGCTTCACATACAATCCATCTATGTATACAGAAATTCAACCCATTTTTAAAACAACCACCATTCCCATTAATGGCAAAGGCTGTCAAGAAAATGTTTGAATTTGAGAAATAAATTTTGCAAATTTGTTTTTTATTTTAACGCTTCTTTTTATAAGTACGTTTCTGCTGCTTTTGGAAAGAAACTTTGCGAAAGTCTCATGGGTATTCCAAAGCTGCCAATGATTAAAGTTAATCGCAAAATTTTTAAACTCTCTTCAAATACAGAAAGAAGAACAAAACTTCAATAACATTCTGATTAAAGCTTTAAAAAGTTGTTGCAAGAAAAAATTACTAGCAACTTGCAAAATTTTCTAATACAACCGTTAACATCTTAAACTTTGAATTAAAAGTCAAATATCTTTAAGATGTATTTTAACAGCCTGATCGACGACAGCGAATTAAAATGTATGCGAAAGAAAGCTAGTCACTCACATTCGAATGAATTTGGGTTCGTCTATGTCACTATTGTTCGTTCGCATGAACTTATGTATTTTAATTCAATTTTGACACATCGTTCGCATAACATAAAGTTAGAAAAAACCCAATTCGATTTTCTTTCGCCCTGAATGGGAATGAACTTATCCTTTCGACATCGGCGAACTGGCTGTAAATCAGTTTTCTGTACTTGCTCTATTGTATATTGTGCAAATACTATATCCTTTCCTCGCCTTAGGCAACCTTTTTACTTTGACATTTTATCTGAGGAAAATAAAACGAAATACCAACAATCCTGCAACTACATAAGATTGGAGTTTTGCCACTTTTATAGCCTGTATTTAATACCGTACTTTGGCTGACTAACAAAATCAACGTTTTTTCACACATGAAATTTTGATTTTTTATATATTTTACAACATAAGAAACTCATATTTGTGCTCTTATTGCTGCTGTTGTTGCTTTGTATCCTTTTGCTGCCTGATAACAAACAAATTTTCCGTTCCTCTTTTTATTTACCTGCAAAAATTTGTTTAAACTTGGAATACATATACGAGTACATACATGCATACACACATACACACATATACTATAAAATAAGATACAACATTTATTTAAATATACAAAATTATATTAAACGAAAAATCAATATACGAGTACGAGCAATGAAAAATATATTATAACTCTAAGCACAATTTGTTTAAAACCACTTTCACGCCAACTTTTATCAACGTACGGGTACGGGTACATGGGCAAATCTCGGAGGAACTTTTCACCTTTTTTGCAAATAGCACATTTCCTGGTATCACCAACTCAAATATTGCTTAAAAACCATTTTATTAATTTAGCAGTATATTTGTTGGGTTTCAAAATAATCACTCCTATCGTGAATAAAATGTGAAATTTTTATTTCCATAAAATTTCTCAAATAGGGAAATTCACTAACATGAATATCATGGGAACGTTTGTTGTGCTATCAATATGTAGTGAGTAGACAATAAGAAAGAATAAAATATAAATACAAAGTAAAAATTATTGAAAATTTGTGGTTAAGTGAAGTACGGAGTAATTAAATATACAGGCATGTTCTGAGAAACCCAAATCGCCTAAATTTAGCGCTTTCGATTTGAAAACGCCTAATAGGTGTTCTGAGCAACGCAAGAAATATGGTTTTACGATTTGAAATCGCCAAATAGGTGTTCTGGAAAACGCATATCGCTTACAATTGGCGACTTCAACTCGCATGTGTATATTGAAGTGAACTGAGTGAATTTGCTAAAACTGAACTTGCAAAAGGCAATAAAATTATTCACTATTAAAATTTAATATGTTTTCTTTTTATTTCAATAAAAGTTTAAAGAATTTTACACATTTTCATTAAGAAAACTAAATTGAAAAATTTTTCTATTTGTTGTCAAATTTTTTTTTCGTTTTATATTACTACCACATACATACATACGAGTATATACGTATGTAAAACACACGTTGTATTTTTTCGGAAAAAACTCCTAAACGCCAGTAAACGCGCGTTCCTCAGCACATTAAAAATCAATTAAGCGTTTTTCAAAACGCATTACGGTTTTCGAACGCGCGTTCTCGGAACATGGCTGATAAGTTTTATAATTAATATCGACAAATTTGTATTTTATCTGCAACTTCTTTTTCGGAAAGTTTTTCAATAGCTGAGTTGTGAGGCTCCAACTCTTTTATATTTTTCAATTTTAAATCGTTGCTCTTTTCTAAGGAGCGATATTCCCTTTTCATCATAATTTCCACTTCTTTGTTGTGGTTCTAAAGTGACTCCAACATTTCAACGATTGTGGGGAGCATAAGTTTTCTTCGGTATTCAACTCTTTCTCAATATGTTCGTTAAACAGAGTTGTCAACTCGGTGCGTTTCGCACCGTTTTGGTGCTTTTTAAAATTTTTTGTGCGAAAAATTCTTTAGGCGGTACGGTGTGCGCTTTCTTTCAATTTCCGGTGCGCTTTTTAATTTTGGTGGCACCAAATTTGAATACTTTTGCTTTTAATGTAAGAAAAGAGTTTATTCAAGTGGCTAAAATTTTCACATCTGACTTTGCACGTGAACACGGAGTAATAATGTGGAAAACATATCACTTCATATACACAAAGTGAGACAGTCTTGCTGTTGTATATTATATAATTTTTCGAAAGCAAAATACACATTTCGGTTTATACAATTTGCTGTTTTTGCTGAGTGTTTGCTGTTAAACGATCAATCCAAGTTTGTCAATATTACGCAAAAAGAAAACACTGAATATTGTAGTTTGTATTCATAAAGACGCGTGAATTCGCTACTGTTTTAGTAATTAAGAAATTACCAAATTATTAACTAAATTCTAAACCGAGTTGATGGCTTGTAGTGTTTTCCAAAGGAAAAAAAATAATAATAAGACCTTGAACTGAACAAATTTATTGCAAACATTGATTGATATAAAGGCCGAACCAATTAGGATCAAAATAGATCGTTATAATTATTCTAAAGATACCATTGCCTTAATAAAAGTAATAAAATCGCACTAGAGACCAATTTTGACAAACACAATTTTTAGCCAGTGGACCAATTTGATGGCATGGCATCAGCAGGTTGTTTCGCTATCATGTTTTTAACGTAAAAATATTATCCTTTTTATAATACAAAATGAATTTTTAAACATCAAAAGAAAAATTCTAAATTTGGTGCGTTTTTGTTGAAATAACCCGCTTTTTCCCCTAATTTCGGCGCGTTTTGAAATTCCAAAGTTGACAACGCTGTTGTTAATTTTTCCTGTGGCTCAATTCTTCTTCTTTTAGTGGAGGAAGCGATTTTATTACTGGACTTTCTTCTCATTGTAGTGGCTAATGGCGACGGTGTTAAAAGTTTCGAACAGATGGGTGTTTCAGATCTTATTTCATCATCAAGAGCACGTAAAGATGTTGTTTAATTTTTTTCGCATTCATAAACGTATTTTGGTAAACCAAAGCTGAAGTAGTTTTCTAAGCTCTCTACCAACTCTTTCATTCCTATCAATTCATAATACACTTCTCACTGGTTGACAAGCTTTTGGTTCGGTGTGGTCCACTTCCCGTTTCTCGCTGATTTTTTAAATTAGCGGCTGCTTTCACCGCACATACCTTTTTTGGTCTATCCACACGTACTCGTATTGCAAGTACATACTCGTTCACTCGTTCATTGATAATAAACTTTTTTTTAGCTTTTGTTTATTTATTGAATCTTCACAAAGTGAATTAACAATAACACCGCGTTACACACATTCTATCCTATGAACCAAATATACTTTTTCGGAAATTTCGGCGATTTTCATGTACCTACACGTCAGAGTTTGTTTTTTTTTTTTTTTTATTGTATAAGATATAAAGCTTGTAGTGTCCATCTGTCTGCCTGTGTGGAAGGCTTTGGATAATATTTTAACCCTTTTCCGTGGAAATGTTTGTATAACGTTAAATTAAAAAAAAAATAGATTTTTATAAATTCTCAGAAACACGTGTATTTTTATTTTATCCCGAGGGTCTGTTGCCTTTACAACAAATACCTGTACTGTAAGGAACCAGTGACTCCCCCGTCAACCATCACCACTGATGCTCTTAGTGGGTTTCGGTCTACCAACTGATTAAGACTTGTCTTCCATTAATTGCTGGGAAATTGCATACAGAAGGGATTAGAAGGCCTGAAATCCTCAACAAGAAGTTGCTCATATGGCTACAAACATGTCAAAAATTGCTGCCTGTGTGAGCCTGGTAAGCCACACGGGGGCGCTGATGAATCGTGAATAATTCACTCCGTGGAACTGGTCCATCACCAGATAAGGCCGCAAGGCAGGTGCTAATGTAAATCTTTTTCACAACTGTCAAAAAAATCGTCTGCTTCTGATTTTTATAAGTTCGATAGCTATCAAAATGAATCAATTGAACCGTCTGATCATATGGATGTATGAAGCATTAACTACATATTACATATTACATATACAAGTTTTTTCTTCAAAATAATTTTGAAAATGCAGAAAATTTCTTGCTTATGGTAAATGCAGCCGTTGATAAATCGGACTCTCTCCTACCATTAAATACAATAGATTATGGCTCTGAATTTCAAACTCAGCTAAAGAATACAACAATAATTTAACACCAGAAGAAATAAATTGGACCGTGGAATCGGTCCATCATCAGATAAAGCCGTAAAGACAAGTGCTGATGTAAATCTTTTTCACAACTGATACGGAAAAGAAGATGAAACAATATTATTTTAACACAAATGAAATAATTTTCATAACATTAAAGTATGGTGCTACGGAATTCAATTATGGGGCACCGTCTCAGCGCCAATATTGAAAAAATTTAAAGGCGACAAAACCAAATTCTTCGAACGATTACTGCATCTCCATGGTATGTAAAAAAATTCACGAATGCATAATTCCTCGTTTCTAGCTCCGCTACGCTAGAAAAAGAGGAATTTTCTAAGTACGCGTCAAGGTATGTCAGTAAACTGGAACTTCATCCAAACCCTCTTGCGAGTAATACACTTAATTTTGGCGGCCACACTCGTCTAAGAAGAAGGTATACCGTTGCCAGCATAAGATTGCTCAATAGGAGATTTTACCGGGATAACTCCCGCATAATAAAACTTTTTGCTTGGCATTGGCCGGACTTAAGTAAAAAGCACATTTTTTTAATTTTAAATTTAGTATTAAGATTTGAATACTTATTGTTAGTTCATTTTGAAGATTCAATAAATAAAAAATGCGAAAAAAAAATTCAAGAAATCGCAAAAAATAATAAAGTCGTTCTCCACAAAATTTTCATCCCATTAATTAAATTTTCATAACCGAAAGGAAACTTTTCCTGGTATTTACGAGAGAATGGTGAACGAAACGATTTTATTCCCTTAACGAAGTGTTTTTCTTTCAGTGTACATAGATTAAGTTGACTCAATTTTGTATTTGTCGTGTACTCACCTTATTTCTTCTAAAAATAAAAAAATTAATCATTTTAGTGCAGGCTCAAGAATCGATATATTTTATTATTATTATTTTTAATTTTAAAGTAATTTCCAAAATATTCTTGGAGAATGAAATAATTTTTTATTCCAAAGCAATTAAAAGAAATATCAAAAAGTTAAGAAAATTTATAATATAATCGATCCGAGCTCAAATGGACTGTAAAGTGTTTTTTGGGGAGAAGGGGAAGCATTTTGTGACATATGTGTGTATGTTAAATTAATAATAATGATAACAATTTAGTGATCACTGGCAATCGAACTTAAGATTTTAATATACGAGTATGTTTTACGTCTCTGCGAATTGAAGTCTGTTATAGCTATTTGAATAAACAAAATTGTCATTGACAACTTTTGATTGACAAAAAAAAATTATTATTGTGTCTTTAAATTTTTGATTAAATTAAAATAATTTGTTTCATATTAATTGAGAAAATATTAAAGACTTGTGTCTAAAATGATAACTATTTTAAATTAAGAGTTTTTAGAAAACGAAATAAAGTATTCTCTTCAAAACAGGCTGATTGTAAAATTTAGAAATGATTTTATAAGTTTAAGCGAACGATAGCAACAAAATACGCTCTTCTCCCCATTTTCTTTGCTGCCTTTTTGCACGACATCTACTCAGTCCAACGATGGGTGCAATTCTGATTAGTACAGACATAGTACAATCGCATTTCTTCTTCAGCGCGGCGAGTTTGAGCCTGGAAAAATACCGACTCGCGATGGCCACACTTGGGGCACTCGTGATCCTCAGTGCGCGGCAGAGTCGGATCGGAGATGACATCTGGGCAAATATGAGTTAATTCATCGATTTCGTGCATAATTTTGTTTACATAGATGCAATTGGAATCGGCTTCCTGGCGATAATCACAATTACGGCAGGCGTACATAAGCACCTTATTCTCCTTATCCTCCTTCGGATACAACATGTTGTTGCATTCTTGACAGAAACGTATGCCCACGTAGCCGGGCCCCTCATTAGAAGCAGCCTCAAAAGATAAAGACATTTTCCTTTCCTTTAAATGATTTCGTTTTTTTTGCCAAGTGTTAATTAAATTTATGCTGCTGTTGTTTCAATCTCCTCTGCCTGAGTGATGATGATGATGTTGTTGTGGTTGTTTTCGTTGTTGTTTTGTCAGGACAATGACTTTGTGTGCTTTTGTTTGTTTTAACTTCAATGAGTCTGCTGCGTTACTGTCAGCCTTGAACTTGAAACCTACTTAATTTAACTGTTGCTTAATTGAGTTTCTTTTTGGACTCTGCTGCTACTACCACTACCACTGCAAACAACTAAATACCTCGCACAGATACTGAATAGCAGGTTGTTACGTCATTAAAAAATCTCTGGCTGCCTGGCTGGTGGAGTGAGGTGAGGGGTTCTTCTGTTGACTGCCTGGAATGTTGAATGTTGAGGATGGTCTGTAATGAAAATGAGGAAGAAAAAAAAATTATGTTTTAGTAGTGTTTTTAATTTGTACTCCTTCTGTTCTTTGTCTGTGTGTTAATTTTTGCGTTTCACTATCTCAACTTGTTCCCTCACATTAACACACACACACACATAAACACACGCACAACTTCGTATTGAGATGGATAAAATAATTAGAGAAATTGAAAAAAAGTATATGTATCCTGTTTCTGACAACAACAAATATGTATACATAAATTATAATACAACTAAGGGAGGGGTGGAAAACACTCACTCATTTGGAACCATCACAAGAGAAAATTTAATACCTAAAGCTAAAAAGAGAAGACCTACTAATTGAAAACTTGAAAGCGTGAAAGAGTAGGAATGATTATTTTCCTTTTACTTGCTGTTGGCATTTTTCTTGTAAATTTTGCTTTAAGGCATATTCTCCAATACACAACAAAATACTTTTTACTACACGCCCATGCGCATTGGCTAAAAAAAAGCGGCAATTTGTTGAAGCTTCCCCTGCAAGAGAACGAAAGACAGAGTCACACAAAGGAATGAATGATAAAATAGCAAATACAGTAAATTGGCAAAGTTGCACAAGTGAGTGTTTATGCATGTACGAGTATGTATGTATGCATGTGGGTAAGTATACGTATGTATGTGTGTGCTGTTATAAGTGTGTAAATGAAAATCAAATTCAGTGTATAGACTGTTGAAATAAAAAGAAAAAATGAAAATAAATTTTTCATAGTAATGGCTGAAGTAGCAGATATAGATTATTTTAAATTGCACATTTTCGACATCACGTTACTACAGAATCAAACAAGCAGCCGTGCAAAGAGAATGTACAAAAAAGGGCTGGTACTTTTCAAGCTATTCAAAAGTACTTCGAAATTATCGTTACCATTTTCGTAATAGATAATTTGGTTATTCTCAAACTATCGGGTGGTTAAATTTTAAGGGCCGATGTTGAATGTGAATCACACCAGGGGCCAAATTCCGCAACGATGAATTTTGAAATGTTCACCAATTTCAATGTTCACTTTTGATTTTTGAGCCCGCGATGGTGAGAATGAATAATTTTGTTAAAGTGTACACTTAATAATAATTTTTTCACTCAAAAATCTTCGGCGAATTTTAGTTTTTTGTAAAATATTTTGAACCTGAAACAAATAAACAAAAGGATTATGTATGTATATTAAAATTATTTATTAAAAAACTTGTGTGACACAGTTATTTCATTAAAAATCAACATATCATTCAATATAAAATTCATTGTTTTTACGGAATCACTTTTTAATGAAAAGTGAACACTGTATCTGTCAGTGAATATTATTTTTAGTATTCAGTGGTAAAAAAAATTCATAGTTGCGGAATCTGGCCCCAGTACCTCAAGTTTTTTGCTGCATTTTAATCACAATTTCAGACACAATCGTGCAACGCGTTAAAGTTATTCAGGCTTATTATGCAAATGGGCGTTCAAATCAAAATGTATATTGTGAACTTCGTGAATTTTTTTCCACTTTTAAAGCAGCCGTTTTTTTTTATAAAATTTGCAATATTTTTTTTTCAATGTGGAGATGCGAGTATTTTTTTTCATTTTGGCTCACTTTTTCTTCCATAAATAGAATGACACCTTTTTGTCCGATTATGACAGGTATCCGCTTAAAAAAAAATACAAATTTATTATTTCAAATATTTTATTATACTCGTGCATATAATACTACATTTTATTAAACCAAAGCTAGGCATTAGAAAAATTAAATAAGTCCAGCCAATGCAAAACAAAAAATTTTATTATGTAAAGTATTAATCAGTGAACTTTTTTAGTTATATATATATGTACGATATTAACTAACTAGTTGTGTGGTCAAGTCCAACTTCAGTCAAGAAGGATTATTTTTAATTATAACAATAATTGCTGTGAAACAATAAGGCCGAAGAAGAACAGAAAAAATAATTGAATAGCATTATTTTATTATTATTATTATTTTTTTATCTTGGACCAGTACTCAGGCGATTGTACTGGAACTAGGAAAATAGATTATGAGAAAAGGGGATGTTTGTGAACTTAACACACGGAACGATCAAAATAAACATTATCACAGCATTTAAAATGTTGAAATTAAATTAGTTAAAACTGATCAAAGCGCAGTGTACATACCTTCGACACTGCTCAGACTAACAACAATTAGTTCAACACCGCGCACACCGTAAGATAATAAAATACATAGGAGGAACATAAAAAATAAGTTAATAATAACAAATAGAGAAAAAACAAACCACAGTAAAAAAATTATATAATAAAAAAAAAAAAAAATACGTGCCCACATGATGAAAAACTTTAACTATTACGGTAAAATCTCGTTTTTCTCAACTATATCGGCAAAATCACCTATTTAACACTCCAATTGCGGCAAAGAGTATTAAATATCCTTCACAATCACGTGTGACCGCTAAAATTAAGCATGTTGCGTGCAAAATAATTTAGATGAAGTACCACCTCAATGACATACCTAGTCCATACTTAGAGAATTCGTCTTTTACTAGCCGAACACACAGATCCTTGTGAATTCGTAAGTTTTTTTTATATATCATGGAGCTGCAATAATCGCTCGTTTTGTCGCTTTTAAATGTTTTCAATAGTTGAATAGGATAAAACAAAAAGCATTTTACCTTAAAATTAAGCTTTTCTCTGTTATGTTGGTACACATGTTTGTTATATATGTTGGCAATATCAGTCATTTCGGATTGTCAGGTCGTTTTTGACAGATAAAAAGGTTAGTCGTGGTTTGGTGTGCTCTTCGATTTTTTTTTACTAAATTTACTCAATTTTGAGCAAAAACAACGTTGCATGGACATCGCTCAGGATCTGTTGAACATCGTCAACGATGATCCAGATTTCCTTAAAAAGGTCATAACTGGTGACGAGTCACGGGTGTATGGCTATTACCTTAAAACCAAAGCCTAATCATCCAAATGGAACTGTCCAGAAGAGCCAAGACCGAAAAAAGGAGATAAAATTCGGGCAAATGTTAAGGTTTTGCTCACTATTTTCTTTGACTATAATGGCCTGGTGCATCATGAATTCTTGCCACAAGGTCGCACGGTCAATAAGGAATACTACCTTGAAGTTATGCGTCGTTTGCGCAATTCGTCAGAAACGCACAGAATTGTGAGAAAAAAAACAATCATGGATTTTGCACCATGATAACGCACCAGCTCACACATCGATGCTTATGCGTGAGTTTTTGGTCAAAAACAAAAATGTCGTCATGTCTCAACCACCGTATTCAGCGAACTTGGCCTCCGCTGACTTTTACTTCTTCACAAAACTGAAGACACCGATGAAAGGAAAACGTTTTGCTACGATTGAGAAGATAGAAGAAAACTCGAAACAGAAGCTGTCGGCGATACCGAAAAGCGCGATTCAGAAGTATTTCTAAGATTGAAAAAAAACCGCTGGCATAAGTGTATTATATCTAAGGGGGATTGCTCTAAAGGGGACAATATAGTTATTGAAGACTAAATAAATACTTTTTGAACAATTTGAAAATAACGGTTATTTTTTATCAGCCCTCGTATTTATTAATTTATTTAATTCATTTATTGCATAAAATCCCTTAATTGCGCCAAAGAAACAAATTAGAAAAATTAGCCCATATTCCCTTAAAACTTTACTAGTTTTTCAATGGTGTTTTAAACGTTCGGTTATTTCGGCTTTAGTTTCCTGTCCTTGGTATAGCTAGGACTATTCTTTGTTACGATAGAAAAATCTGTAAAATATGTTTATACAGTTTTTAGTACCCGCTAGTTAATCGTACGCCAATATGCCAATAAAAGTACCATTTCTGCTTTTAAAAGGTTTTTTTGCGCCAAAGAGAGAAATATTTAAAGAGAGAACCATTTTCAAAGTTTGATGTCAATTTGATTCATATTTTTTTTCCTTCAAATTTAACGTTTATTCTTACATATTACACACACATATGTACATAATATGATACATTAAGGAAGAATGTCGCTTCGAGCGCTGCATACACAACGTCCACAAATACACATTCGTCCAATTTCTTTTGGCAAAATATTCAAAGGAAACAAGGCGTAACGGGTTAATGTCGTATAGCTTCGTTTTCATCCTTATAAAAAAAAAAACAAATATAAGCAAATATACTCTATTGGATGTGAGTTGTTAACAAGGGTGGGGGGCATTTTAAAGAAAACTTTAAAACGAGGGAAATACAACACTGAAGATAAATAATATTTTCTGCAGAAATTTCCAATTTGCATATTTAGATTTAACTATGCAAGCATGTATGTGTGTGTTCACGTACTGAAGTTTAAATGTATTTGTCTGTTTAAACATGTGTTTATGTCTTTTGTTCAGTTGCCAGCAACCAGATGAGTTGTACTATATCTATTTTAAATGCGAATATTTTCGTTTGACAATTTGTTCAAAATTTTTTATTTTATCTACATTCATTCCAAATATAAAATATACACATGTTAACTTGTATGTGAAAGCTTCTATATCCTTGAATTACTATTATAAATATTTCGCAAAACTTAAATTTATTGTTATATACTTTTTATTGTCCAAACTAATATTAGTCATACTATTCATTAATAATTAAATACATATTTTGTTTATGGACAAAATAATATATCAAAATGAATAATATGTGGAACTAATAACAACTTAATCAGCTTTTAGCAATTACTTAACCATTTCAACATCCACATTCAGTATCTAATATTAAGTTACCTTTACAAATTACTAAATAATTGCCGCTTTGATAAACATCTATCTCTCACTTACTCAATGGCACAGAAAAGTAAAAAGTATGGCAATGCTATCTGATTACAGAGCTGCCGTTTTTGGTTGTTGCTGACATTTTTTTTCGATATGGAGAATATTTTGTTCAACTTGGCTCCTGTTTTCTTCAAATATAACTTTTTTATGTAAGTAAAGTTATTAGAATTTCCGTCTATTTTGAATATTACAAGAGAATTTGGCAACTCTGGCACCAAATAACTCATCTGGGTTATCAACCAATTAAAAAAAAAACTTACAAATTATTATTACACGTTTTTGAAAATGACGCTTGATAACTGTTGCTGTGACGTAAATTTGCAACTTATACCCTTATATATACACAAAAAACAATATAGCGCTAATTTTTGTTGTCAAATAATATTGTTTACATTCCTTTGCAAATGAGTATTTTTGCAAACATTTTTAGCTCAAGATTTTTTAGTGCAAATGAAGAGAAGTGACGCAAACTGCAAATATGTACATTTTTATGTTGCGTGAAAAAAATCCAAGTATTTTTGCTCACATTTGCATCGTTTATACAGCTAGCATTACCCATCGTTATTACTTAATAATTACAAAGCAAAACAAAAATAATTTCTTGCAAATTCTTCCGGCTAAGATCTATAGCTGGAAGAATTTAGAAGAAATTAGTAGTTAGTAAGATCAAATAATACTAATATTGAATGCAAAACAAAAATATGTAATTCATTTATACACGAGTATTAAAAAGTTCTTACTAATATAACAAATTAAAAGAAATTCATATTAAAATAAGTTTTTATTTACATACAAGATTACTATTTTTTCTTGCAAGGAAGAAAACTTTGTTTGTAATTCTTACTGGAAAAAGGTGCTGCCACTGGCCCGCCTTACCATTGCATCGAGGTGCACTCTCAATAGTTAAAAAATCCTACCATTTACTCAAACGTGTGACTCCTGCATATGGTCTTGCTGTGGGACTTCCAAATCTGATCTTTTTGGCCGCAGTACTTTTTGGGAAAATCTCGGTATTGTCAAAAAGTAGGCTTCATTCGCTGTCAATATTCTCCACCCTCAATGATTTAATCACAATCTCCACTTCTTCACGGTTTGCAGCCCACCGAATACACTTAAAGAAAATACGTTTAGCATCTTCGTCGTGGTGTACTACACTTGTTCATTCTGTAATAGTTAACAATTCTGTAATAGTTAACAATACAGAATGCGATCTGCCTTTAATATCATTACTCCATTCAACTTGCATGCCCTGTCATATCTGTTGCTCTCTTGCAGGACCTACAAGATAAATTTATATTGTCAGCCATGTCTTTCAAGGTACTAAAAGTCATAAACCTATTGGTATCAACATTGAATTTTATACGAGAGTCGATGGCCACACTACGCACATCAGCACCTGCCTTGTCGTCCTTATCTGATGATGAAACAATTACTCGGGGTAAATTATTCACCCCATGGCTATAAACTTATAAGAACTTTTTGCTATAAGTTTATAGCCATATAGACAAACTCCTGGCTGTAGAGTTCAGACTTTTTAATCCCTCCTGTATGCAACTTCCCAGAAGTCAGGGCAAGGTTTAAGGAGTTGGTAGGCCAACTCCTTACAATATAGGTATGTGTTGCAAGATAACAGCATCCCGCGGACTATTAGCCCCGAAACTTGGCGTACACCATTGTTATCAAGAAAGGCTAATTTGCCTCCCAGCGATTTTAGGTTTAAATTACAGCCAGCACGTCTCAGCCATGATGAAAGTAGCTCAACCATGATCAGCGTAAAGATGGACTCCAAGCAAGACCTCCCGATCCCCGTTCTGTCAATTAACCCTTGGTGAGGACTTTGGAAGCCAAACACAACATAAGTCATGCGGCTTTCTAGAGTTTTATTTGCTGCAACAAACCAGGAACTTCTATCCTCTACACTGCTGTAGTTCTAAAAAAACAATTGTGTCAGTCATCTCTTGGAATTAAAGATAACGTAAAAACAATTCGAAAATCAGTATTTTTTTGCCACGCATACAAGTACCACCCTATTAGTATTTTGTTCACTGTGTCGCCATTTTTAGTCCGATCATAATATTTTATATATCGATGTTCACGATAAAGGCTACATTTCTGTCGTTAATAGTTTTTCACTACCACGTAAAATTTTAGTCATCATTTTCAAAAAACTCGGTTCAAAAATATTTAGCATTAGGTTAGGAACGGACCCAGTTTTTAAAAGTCATGACTAGAATTTGACGTGGTAGTGAATAACTATTAAAGAGAGAAATGTAGGTCTTACAGAGCCATGAGCACCGATATATAAAATGGTTTGATCGGACTAAAAATGGTGATTCAGTAAACAAAATAATAAAAGGGCGGTCTTTATAGGCGTAGCAAATATCAAACACAAAATAGTTTTAGTATTGTTTTCACATTATTTTTTTCGCATGGTATGCAAACTACTCTACACCCCAGAAAGCAGAGTACTCTGGTTAGGCGTAGAGCTCTTCGGCCACAATATAACATTATTAGAGCACGACTAACATAATTCAACAATATTATGTTTTACCACAACTACAATATTTTTTGCATGCAAAGCGCGAGGTACTGCAAGGGTAAGGTTGTTTTCGTGGCAGTTCGCTTTCACTGCTCTTAAAAGTAACGGATTCAATACTTTATGCAGACTGTACGTTACACAAATATATAAATTCGGCTTGCTAGTAAGTAATGCATATGATTAAAAATGATATAGAGATGAAATTGCTTAAATGGTTGCTGCATGTATCAACGTTGCTATGCAACATATTATGTGTATTTAGCATTGTAATATGCTAAGTTGTGCATAACAAGGTTGTAGCGACCGTGATACAGGTTGTTGCCCCCCAGCAAAGACAACAGCGTACTTTTTTGCTTTTTAAAAATTAGTCACAGTAATAAATAACAAATATTATTTCCTGATTACGAAAATAAAGTCACCTAAACTCCAATTTAATACCAGGTGTCCGCGGGAAGGTATACTACTTTGGTTTGCCGCATTTTGATAAACTTTAGTCTTGACAGTTAAAATTTGGCAGTCGTGAAGTAGAGTTGTGGCAAATTTATTATGAAAAAAATTCAACAAACCAACGTATGTTAATCGTTAAAACATTTTATCAATATCAATCATCGCTTACTGTGATAATAAGGCACTTATGTGAAACTTTTGGAAGAAACAACGTGCCAACAAAACGCACTATTCTTCGTGTAGTGCATGATTTCGAGAAAAGAAGGTCTGTCAGTGATAGGTCCAAGCATGGACCACAATGTACTGCAAGATTGGCTGAAAACATTGATGCTGTTCAAGAAAGTTCTAAAAACAATCCATTAATCCCAATTCGACGCCGTGCTCAGGACCAAACTTTTCAAAGAATAACTTTGCACAAGGATTTGCATTTGTTTCCATCCAAGATTCAGTTGCCACAAGAGCTTCTACTACATTACCATTAACGCCGCCGAGCACATGCCAATAGGATGTTACAGCTCGCCCATGACAGCCCCAATTTTCATGAAAAACTCATAATGAGTGACGAGACACATTTTCATTCGAATGGATATGTGAATAAACAAAATAGTAGATTTTTTTATTTTTATATTGGACATGTACTCAGGAGATGACCCCTACATATGCAGTCCATTGTACTGGAACAAGTACTAAAGGCTATGATGAGGAGGAAAGAGGGAGTAGTGTTTGTGGAGGTTTAACTTTAATAATAACAACACGAAAGACTAAGAAACTCTATTAGAGCATTTAAAGTGTTGGAATAAAATTAGTTAAAACTGATCAGTGTCCAGTATATGTACCTTCGACACTGCTCAAATTAGCAAAAAATTAGCATAGTTCAACACCTTCCACACTAAAAGGTAATGAAATGCATTGAAAAGAAATTAATTGTAATTTTACCTATATTCATACATATATAAATAAAACACGGACAATGGTGAGAAAAATGTACACATCTTGCTACCTATTCTGATGCACTATGGTTTCATATGAAATTAATAATGAACATATATAGAAAATATTGACAACGGTGAAAAAAGAGAAGAAGAAGAAAAAGAAGAAAAAGAAGAAGAAGAAGAAGAGACAAGCCGTGTACACAGCTTGCTACCTGTTCCGGTGCAATTTGGTTTCATACGAATTTAATTAATGAGCACATATATAGAAAATACGGACAGCAGTAACAAAAGACGTGTACACATGATAAGAGACAAACCACTACGCAATGAAACCCCCTCAAGTTATTCATCAGCCATCTTTGCATCCATTAACAGCGACGGTCTGGTGTACAATTTGGTTAGGAGGAATCATTGGAGTTTACTTCTTTGATAGGGAGTGATATGATAGAAAACTTTTTAACACCACAACTGCATTTTTGGACTTGATTAACATGTAGTATCAACAAGACGGTGCCGTGTCCTCCATGGTAGCCCAATTTGACTGCTCCGGACATCTTTTTGTGGGGATATCTCACAAAGTTTATGCAAACAAACCAGAAACACTTGAGCAGCTCAAACAAAATATTCGTGAAAAAAGTAATGAAAAATGTGCTCGACAGGGCTCGCATTTGTGTTGCTAACAGAGCCGAACATTGTATTCCACACATAATTGACGATATTAAATAAAAAATTTATCAATATAAGATCTATTCTCTTTTATTTAATCAAAGATTATACACAAACAAAGAATACATACCTTCCCGGTGGACACTTTTAGTTAAATTATAATAATGAAGCAACAAACTATATGTTTTCGAGAACAAAACTCTCGCATTTATTTAAATTAATAAAATGTAAAGAGGAGATCTTTATAAGAAACGATGAGATCTTCATAACAAAATTTAAAAAATTTTTCTACCTAGTCTACCAAGTTAACTGAAGGAGAGCTAGGCTGGCAGCTTCTTGATTTATTTTTTTCTTGATTTAGGTAAAACGTATCGCTCATTACAGCTCTCATATCTGAACGTGAAAGCTCTCTTTATACCAAATTTCTCTCATTCTTAAACATTTATTTGTATTGTGGTTTAAATTTCAACAATATCTAAGAAAATAAATAAATAACTAATTATTTTCGAAAGATTTATATATGACTCTCCTCATAGTACGCCTACTAAATAAAACTAGTAATTCAAAAGAGAAATCTTTTAGCTTAAAAAAACAAAAAGTTTAAAAATCGTAAAAGTGTATTTCAACAAATTTTTAAGAATCAAGCTGAAAACTTTATTAAAAGTTTAAAATTACTGGGATTTTTATTATTTATTATAGGAAGTTAAAGAACCATCTACATATATCATAAATTGTATTTGTAAAAAAATTATTTACTAGAATAAAAAATATGCGACGAAAAATAAAAACATTCTCTTTGTTTTGCGAAGTGATTGAAAACAAAAAATAATTGTAAAACACAATTCAATTCAAGTTCAATTAATATTATCATAAGAAGTTTCTAACCAAAACAATTTTGACGCTTCCGCAAGCACTCAAATAAGACTGAAACCATAAAAAACAAAAAAGTGTTTACCACAGCAGCAGTAGAATAAAAATAATTCACAAATGCTTAATGATAATGAGCGAAATAGTTATGAGGCCACGCAGTAATAATGGCAACAGCGACGAACGTTACCTTGACCTTGAAACCTACATTTTAAATAGTAAGTTCGTTAACGAATGCAACAAACACAACGAAAAATCAAAGATAAATAACCTCATCATCATCATTATCAACTGTGGTAGCGGCACGGCAGTAATGGCAGCAGCCACAGTTTAAGCATCCCCGTCATTATTATTTTCATTAACAGGAGTCATGAGCAACGGCAAGCAGTAAGTAAAGACAGAGAAAGTCATTATTTCATCAACAAATGAGCCCAACCATTCATTCACTCATTTATTCATTTACTCGTGCTAACAACCAAAAGCCAGCCATTCAACCAAACAATCAACCAAGCAGCCTTTTAGTCAGTCCGCCGCCAAACGAACATAACCAACACTAACAATAAAATTTTCAAATTTTGTAGTGCGGCAAATAAATTGTACTTTTGGGGGAGATTTCTGTTTTTGGAGAAACAGGACTAATTGTACCAAAATGTAGGAAAAATACCTGAGAGACATCCGGTACCAAATAAATAAAATGAATTAGCTTCAGATATCTTTAAAATCCTTTAAAGGATAGTTCCGTAGTGTAAGACTCCACAGTGTATAATAGGACTACTTGTAAAAAGATGTTTCTCATAAAGTTCTTATATACAATTAGAATATCAATGAGGTCTGCGTTCTTATATCTGAATATAGAAAAACTGCTGGCGTGGTCACACAACAACACCAATTACACCAGGGTTATGAATGAAAAATGACATAACTGCTTCCACAGTGATTCAATAATAAGCGCAATGCTGCACAAAGAAAATATTTTGCGTTGGAGCGTAGTTAGTTGACCAAATAGTTTGTTGATACGCATGCTGCGGATGCTGCCCCCCCTTAGATATGACAAATTATTTTTTCTTGGTTTTTTTCTTTTTAATGAACTACTGCAATTATTAATTTTCCTGCTTAGTTAAGAAATAGTTCGAGGTACAGCGTCAACTTTTAGAGGCAGATGATCTAATGAGGTTGCCTGTCGAATATCTGGACTAAAAGGGCCCAGATATGAGAACAGTAGAACAATTATCCGTAGAGACCTTCCCCGATGGAGGTTGTGTTCAGCTGTGGCGAAATTGCTGCACAGAGACGCATGCGAGAAGGTTAAATTTATTGACTACTGTATAAGTTGCAGAGACGAGAAGGAAGTAGAGAGTATTGATCACTTTCTCCATGGGTGTCCAACTCTTTCTTATATAACGGCTTTGTATCTAGGCAGACCCATGCTGCATGATTTACCACGCAGTATTGGAATGTGTTGTAACTGGATTGGACTCTTATCCGATACTCAGGTTGGTAGATCTGTTGAGATACATATCACATCCCGGCAAGAAAATGAGACAAATTGGCCTAAGCTGGCTAGCTTTTCCATGCCTTGCAGTCTGTTAAACCTAACCTAACCTAACCTAAGAAAGAGTAAAACCACCTGGAACTCAATTTCTTTTTTCTTACTCACATAGTGCTTACTATTTGAAGGACCAAAATACTGCTTCTTTTGTCTAGGAAAAGAATAGATCTTGTGCCAGAAACCATCCGATTAGATGTTATTAAAATGATCTTATTATAATCGTGTTAAAGATAATATGTATTGCATTGTACTGGAACTAGGAAAAGAGATTATGAGTCAGCCTTATGAGATCACATCAAGTTTATTCTGTTAACGCTTGTGAAGATATCCGGCCCATTTATTTATCCGGATATCTTTATGATAATAAACTTAAAGAAAGGGCTTACCTTATTTTTATAAAATTTTTAACAAATGGAATAGCAAAAGTTTTAACAAATATTATCTAACACATAATCTAAGTCTAATGTATAATCTACTTATAAATGAAACCGTTATATACGAGTACATTGTGATGCTAAAAAAAATCGTGTGTCTTCAACTACCTACAATGTTTGATATACGAGTATATATATTTTAGTCCAAGAACTAAGTCTACTCTAACAAACTGAACGACTGCAGTCGACAAATCGTGTAATAAAAATAAGTATGTGTAATTAATTACAGAATATAATATGAAATGCGGCTAAGTATGCCATTTTCTCTTAGCTCCTTACAAAAGATTTTCTAATTGCAAACAACTGGGTTTATCATTCACTATACTAGCATCTAAAATAGATACAAATCAAAAATTAAAAAGGTGTAAAGAAGAGTAGACAAGGTTGAAAAAAGTCTGTTTTTTTACATTTTGACAGGTATGGTTAATGCATTATTCTTTTTAAATTCACAATAATTGATTTAGATTATTGGGATATAAAGTTGAATGTTTGACAATAACTTTCAAAAGTTTCCAAGTCTACTGATGGTTAGGGTAGCTCCTATGAAATGTCGACATATAGCTAGGAAACAAAAAACAAGCTATTTATAATGTTTGGTTTACTTTCTAATTGCTGTAAAATTTGCTAGATTTGATTGCGTACGATTACGTAGCACAAAAAGCCATTCTTTTATAAAAATGGTGGCATTTGTTTTTCTTTAATCATTTCCTAGAAGTTGAATAAACTATTTTGCAGCCTTAAAGCATTATTTGGGGGCTTTGTATAGCGTCTTAATATGATCTAGTATCTAGACATGACTGATACAAGTTAAATGTCAAACCTGTCATGTTATTTCAATATTGTCTTATAGCTTAAAAATCAATTTCTTTTAGGAAACCTCTCTGGAGCTTTATTACAAAACACCTAATGCATTTAGTTCCTTTTTTTTTGTTTTGCCTTTGGAAAGAACATCAGGCGTTTAATTTAGTATGGAAATAAATGATAATTTTTTAACATTTTTTTATAACAAAAAGGAATTTTTAAGATCTGAACGTCGTAATTAGAGATATAATGGGCTATCAGTACTTTGGAACCGCACTTATTTTTATCAAAGGCATCAAAACATTGCAGTAAACAGCAATCATACCCTTTTAACAAAATATACGACCAAGGCAGCTTTATACAGGTAGTGGCAGAATTACAATAAATACAACACCAACAAACATCAACATGTATTTTGTTGGTAGAATTTACGAATAGTTGTCAGACGTGTTTTGGCTGACAGTGACATAAATAAGGCTCCAGGACTGGATAGCATTCCAGCACTGGTCTTGAAGCAGTGTTGTTCTATGCTTGCGCGTCCATTAGTACGACTTTTTGGCATACTATACTAAGCTGATGAGTTGCCATAGTACTAGCAGGTTGTTAATGTAACGCTAACCCCCAAAAAGTGTGAAGTAAATAGCTCTAAAAACTACCCTCCAATTGCAATTTGCTTTAAAATTTCAAAAGTATTGGAAAGTATACTCAACTATCATTTTGTGTAGTGCCTCGAATCACACAGTTTGATTTGTGTATGCCAATTACGATTTCATAGGGGTCGCTTCACTGGCGATTTGTTGACATATCTCTCTGAGTAATGATGCCATTCGATTAAGATCAGTGGTCCCCATAAACGAAACACTCAGAATGCAAATGTACACTTGATGGCAATACCTATTGATCAATGCTCGAGATATTCCCATGATATTTCATAGAGTGTTACATAGTCTTGGTGTTACTGTCAAAACTTTCTGTTTTGGGCGCGGTGATGATTTCTCTCGGTTTACGAGTTGTTAGAGCGAGTTCAGGATTGAAAGTAAGAACTTTGTTTCTTATTTTTCTAACTTCCTTCTATATCAAATTTCCAATCCTCTCCACTCTCTTGCAACTGACAGCAGCATTTGCCATTCGTACTCATTAAGTTATAGATCCAGCCCATTCAAGATCGGTGCCAAGAAGCAAAATATGAACGACTTATTGAGTAGTGACCTTCTTTTAATCTTCAAATCGGGTTGTAAAAACAGGGTTGACTACTACGCTCGTAAAATCCAGTGCTGTTTATTAACACGCTACCTGTATAAAGCTGCCTTGTATACGACTATATATGCAAATATGTACATGGTCTGATAAAAGATAACCGTTTTAAAATTTTGTGAGTTACATATGTTCGATTTTCGCAATTTTTTCTGTTGGTACACATGTTTGTTATATATGTTGGCTATTCCAGCCATTTCGGATTGTCAGTTTGTTTTTGACAGATAAAGGATTACTCGTGTTTTAGAGTACTCTTCGATTTTTTTACTAAATTTTGGGCAAAACAACGTTGCATGGACAGTTGAAAATCGTCAAGAACGATCCAGAAAAACGTCATAACTGGTGACGAATCAAGGGTGTATGTCAATGATATTAAAACCAAAGCCTAATCATCCTAATGGAAGCGTACAGAAGAGCCAAGATCGAAAAAATCACTGCTCACTGTTTCCTTCGACTTCAACGGCGTAGTGCATCATGAATTCTTGCCACAAGTTCGTACGGTCCATAAGGAACACTACCTTGAAGTTATACGCCGTTTGCGCTAAGCAATTCGTCAGAAACGCAAAGAATTGTGGAAACAACAATCATGGACTTTGCATGCTTGTGGGTGAGTTTTGCTAAATTTATTCAATTTTGAGCAAAAATAACGTCGATGAACATCGCTCAGAAGCTGTTAAACATCGTCAACGACGATCCTCCAAAGAGGTCATAACTGGTGACGAGTCATAGGTATATAGGGTATAGGTGGCTATTACATTAAAACCAAAGCCAAATTATCCCAATGGAAGCGTCCAGAAGAGCCATGATCGAAAAAAGCACGCCAAGTTCGGTCAAATGTGAAGGGTTTGCTCACTGTTTTCTTCGATTGCAATGGCGTGGTACATGAATTCTTGCCACAAGGTCGTACGTTCAGTAAGGAATGTTACCTTTAAGTCATGCGCCGTTTGCGCGAAGCAGTTCGTCAGAAACGCACAGAATTGTGGAAAAAACAACCATGGGTTTTACATCATGATAACGCACCAGCTGACACATCGATGTTTGTGCGTGAGTTTTTGGTCTAAAACAAAACTGTCGTCATGCCTCAACCACCATATTCAGCGAACTTGGCCTCCGCTGGCTTTTTCCTCTTCCCAAAACTGAAGACATATAACTCTCTACATAACCTTCTAGACGAGTTTACTTTTTCAAACGCTTAATTTTCCACTGGGATATCTAAATTGCAGTTATAGTTCTATTGGACTCATCATAAAAATATAGAAACAATTCCTCGCTTAGATATTTGAGTAACCTTTGCCATAGTAAACTTCTATCTAGATCTTTAGTGTTAAAAAGAGCGATGTATATCCAAAATGTACCAGACAACATTTTTCGTACTTGACTTCAGTTGTTTCATTCAAAACGCAGAAGAAAAAAAAAATGGAACAATTTTCATTTCTGTAATGCAATTCAGTCGCTGCCTGCTTTATTTTATATTTTATTACTTCATTTACATGAAATTGTATAAATACTCTCTTCCTTAACATCCTGCTACCACTAATATTCCACACGCATACATACATGCAGACACAGCGAAGAGCTTGCGGTATGCTATTTGCAGCAGCAGCAGCAGAAGCAGCACTAGTTGTGGTCGCTGTTTCGGTATTTTTTCTAATTTACATCAGCTGCAAATGCTCTCATTATCTTTTATTCATTTCATTTCGTTCATTCCCGCTCATTATAAACAAAATAAAATGAAGGGAATGAAGAGGAAAAAAAAGAAAAATTATAAAATCTCACACATACCGACTTTCTACTATTTAGCATAAGTTTGAAAGGATGCTGCCTGCCTGGCACTAAAAATGTGATGTAGTGTTGCGGCGTTCACGTTTCTTTTTTTCTCTTTAGTTGGTTTGTTTTTATTATTTTAAACTTTATTCATTGCAATTTGTTGTACTCATCAAGCTTTTCCCTGAAAAGAGATTTATTCACTAACGAGGGGAGTAGAGGAAATACGAATTTGCTGCGTCTTAAATGTTGTTTGCCATGTGCCAGCCAGCCATCCTGCCACATACTGCCATCTATCTAGCCAGTGAGTCATTTACCCAGAGAGATGGAAACAAAAGTTACAAAAATAATAACATTGTTTTTTGCTGTTGTTGTGTTTTAATAAAAACTGAAATTAAAACAACGCAGCATAGAATGAAATGCCAACTGCATGGAAAATACAAAAATGGCGAAAAATTAAAAAGAAAAGTAGACCGCGCAAATTGTGCTTAAAATGAAATTGCAGAGAAATAAATAATAGGAGAAGGAAAAAAAAAATAAATTCCTTCACATTTTCTATTATGGCAGCGAAAGGACAAAATAAAAAAGAAATTAACCAGAAAATATATTCTCATTGCAGACAATATAATTGTTGGGGCAGAAAAATAAACTAACAATTCTAAGGTTTTGTTAAAAGTATGTCATTTGAAGTTCTTCTTGCTTCCAAGATTTTTGTACATTTTGCATGTTTATTCAAGTTGTGTACATATGTATGTATGTTAAGGACATACATACATGTGTACACACACATATACTTATGTATGCATGTATAATACATAAGCATGTATAAATACTGAACTTGTAAAGTACAATGTACGTACACAAATGTATAAATTTGGTAAAGTATATAATCTGTAGAATATGACAACACTTATTCAGCTGACGTATGAATACTGAGCCTCTAGGGCCAATCGCACGGAATGCTCTTAAGTTCGATGAGATATTTACGCACAAGATATGAAGTACAATATGTTTATTCCTCTGCCAATGCAAGTCTTCTTTAATTTTTGATGTTTCCACAGTTTTTATAAGAATGAACGGCAGTTCTTCATCTTTTAGCTGTACAGAGTTGGTATGAAATTGTAAACATATCATCCCAGGTCTCGAAACCAATATACCTCTTTGTGGATTATAAAAATGTCAGTTTAATAGCCCAACTTATAATTTGGTTTATCTCTAAATCTAAAAGCTTATAGCTTACTTTCGGCTAGATGTAAAGTCACTCGCTGCCGATCCTACTAAATATGATCAGAATATTTATTTAGAAACCATTTGCAGAAACGAATATAATAAATGGTTCTTAGCAATATTTTAACTAAAATAATTATTGTAAAAAACGATTTTAAAAAAGTCATTAGCTATACTAAACTTTATGCAAATTCCTGACGAGCCAACACACACTGAAACTATTTTTAAAAGGCAGATAGTTAGGTGTCCGAGAATCGCTACACATTATTGATTAATACGTATTAGAGCATGTCATTCAAATCAAAAATAATTTTAAAATAGATTCACAAATGTCAGCGTGATAGCACATACCGAAATTGGCGCTTCAAACATTATCTGGCTGTCACACATTGTCATGAACATTTAAATAGCGTTGCGGAAATGCAATGCAGTTAAATGTTCCAATTTTGGCGGCGCGCTATGAAGTGAAGTTATCTGCGAAAGCTTGTAGCATGGTTCTATAATTAGCTGGCAGCATTAGGAGTTGTACTATTATACAAAATCCAGGGAATATTTTGTTTCTACAAAACCCTAGTGGTTGCCGTCAGTGATGTTAACTTTTATTTTCAAAGTACTGTACGACCTTAAAAAAAATTTCCGTTTCTGAGCAAAATTACCGCACTGACTAATAACGAAGTAGATATTTTAAACATGTATTAAAATAAAAGAACCAATTTTACAAAAATAATAATTAAATTATAATTAATCTAGTTTGGTTTCTGAATAAAAAATCCAATCTGCAATAATTTATCAAGTAAACAAAAACTAAAGACATTTTTTGTACTATGTACAAATATTACCATGTAAATGTAAAATGTATTCAGTGGGAGGGAAATCCAAATTAAAAATTTGACAACTGGTCGGATAATCTTAATTTTAAAAAAAGCATTTCAGAAAACTCTTCAGTTTCAGTACACCATCGCCTAATTTGCCTTTTGTTTATGTTAAGTAAAACAAATACAAAAATTCTTTTAACATAAAAGTGCTCTACACGTGAACCATATTTACGAGTAGTAATTAATTTGTTGAATTTTTGTTGAACTTTATAATTTTTAAATTAAATGTTTGGTTTGTATATATTTAGTAATTATTTACGTTATTTGTTTACAGAGATGAATTCGATTAAAATCGTTATCGTTCTTGCTCTTAGAAGATGTAATTTTAATTCATTTATGCCTGGAGTGCCACAGTTCAGTAAATTTGGCGATTCTTACAACCAAGGCGAATTTATTATTAGGTGGATGCATCGGCGAATTCGGTTAATATGGCGGCACTTCCTTTGTCAAGTTTTGTTTACCTTTTTCGGCGCCATTTAAATTTTTGTACATGTTCTTTATCATCTACTTTTGACAGCTGAAGTGTCAAATCGCCTTTTTACACAAACAAAATACCTGTTGTTTTTTTATTGTTGATTGTTGTAGCGAAGCGGCTACCTTGTTTTTTGTATCATGCTTACAACCTTGTAGCAAAATTATTGTATTTTTAATAAAGCAACTATTATTTTTGAAGTATTAAGAATGAAACCCAATAAAAAAACTGTTTTGATAATTACCGTACAGGCAATAAACGTTTGACGGATAAAATTATCGTATAATACGGTAATTACCGTACAGTTGACATCACTGGTTGCCGTAAACGTGAGAGTAAAAGAACGAAATCTCTAGAAATGCTACAAAAATACCCCTTGCAAGAAAGTTTTTATTTTACTTAACACATAGCAAAGGCCTAACTACAATGTGTATTAACTAACTGAAGACAGCTTAAGCAACTGTGCAAATATATTTAAGCAAAGCTGTACAACTTCGGGGGCAGATTGATATTGAAGCTACCTAAATAGGAAAAACAAATTTTTTTCAAAAGCATTTATTTATTTCCAACTTTTTTATACCATCTGAATAATACGATTTTTGAAACCCCTCAAAATACGCGTTAATTTCGGCAAGATTCATCTTTTTCGTTTGAGATGAATATTTTTCTTACTAGCCATTTTTTTAAGTTTGGAAACAGGATAAAGTCACTAGCAGCTAAATTTTGGCTATAAGTTGGATCATCAACCAATTCAAAGTGTATTTCACGCAATTTTAGCCTCGTATCTAATGCCGTCTGAGCCGGTGCGTTCTCTTATATGAAAATCACTTTTTTCCTCTTAGTTTTTTCTCGATAGCATCTATCAATTTATCCAATAATGCACGCTAATACTTTCCTGTGATTTTGGGCAATTTTTCAATATAATCGATGAGTAATATTCCGTGTGCATCCCAAAGTACCGATTTTACTGCCTTCGCCTTCTTCGGAGCACTTCCACCAGCCATTGTTTCGATTGATTTTTGGTTTCAGGTGTTTAGTGGTGGACCCACATTTCATCAGCAGTTATTAATCAACGCCTAAAATCAACAATATTACGCTTTATCATGTCCAAACACCGTTGTGCTGTGGTCTGTCGAACTTGGTTTTGTTCGACACTGAGCAAACGCGGCACCCATGTTGCTTTAGCTTTTTCATATGGAAATGTTCATACATAATGTTGAACGCGTGTTCATGTGATACGTTTACCATTTCAACAATCTTACGTAACTTGGCTTGGCGATATCGAGGATTTTCTTGATATTTTCTTCAGTAACCACCTTTTTTGGCCTTCCTGTTGTTGGTATTGTTGCAGTGTTTGTTCGGTCGCGTTTAAATTCAGCAATCCAATATTTTGCCATGTAATCTGACGGAGCAGAATCACCGTAATGTTTATCGAACTTTTCTTTTGTCTCTTTCCCAGTTTTTCCTTTCAAATAATATTATTTAATCACTGCACGAAATTCACTTTTTGCCATTTTTCTATCTACAACAAATAAACTAATCGATGAATTTGGGTGAAATTTTAGCAGCTGACGTTTGACAGGTCGCAATTAAAAAAAAAAGAAATAAATAAATTGTGTTCGTGCTGCCATCTAGCGGTAGGTAGCTTCAATGTGAACCCACCCTTGTATATTGTAATTAATGAAACTTTTCGTTAAGCTTCGTTGGATGTCAGTTGCTTAAGCAAACAACGAAACTAAACGCACTTTCTGTATGGAGTTATCCAAGGCGAATTCATACCAGGTATATACAAGAGCAATAAATACAACACTACAAGAAATAAATCTCTTTCAAATATCAAGGAAAAAGGAATTCAAGAAAGTATAATAAAAAAAAATGACAAGAAAAGACAAACTTTTAATTATTTCGTGAAACTTTTAATAATTTCGTGAACATTAAAGTCTCAGAACATAGAACTTGGAAAGGTGAAAGTGGCTAGTCAGATTGGGGAGGACTCTTGATGATAGCAGGCACTCAAGATACAATATGTAATTTAAAAAACTGTTTAAAAATGTTTTTCCCAATTTTGTTTTAATTATGCCACTAACATCTGAAACAGATTATAATTAAAAAAAAAAGTTATCAGCTGCGCTGTCAATGTCACCTGTTATGAATTCGCTTTGGAATTATCTGTTTACAGAAGTTTTGTGTGTACGTTTCCAAAAAAACATTAAAATAAATATAAAAAAAAAAAAAATATGGAAAGCGCACATTGAATTTTATTTAATAGCTTTACTTCCATTATCAATTCAACAAATTAGATTGCCACTACTAGCACCAATATGTAATTCCTCTCAAACTTTTGGTATCATATGTTAGTACCACTGTAAAGTTGGTTTTTGTTTTGTCATTTGTACTTTCCCATACACGGTACAAGCAGCCATCTATCAATTGCAAACTACTCCACTGCGTCCAAAACCTTTGTAAGTGAACTTTTAGCCAATATTTCATTGCGGACAGCTCTCCAACCTTTTTCTTTAACAACTATAATTATTCCAAGCACAGGGTCACTCATTTGCGGTGCTGGACAGTCTTCACGGGTAACGATCTGCACACGTCGGACATCCATGACACACCCCTTCTGCTCAGCCTTAACAAAATATCTGTACTCTAGGTTGTATTGTCGTCTTAAAAGAGCATCTGCATTATTATGCTTGACATCTCTTCTATGCTCGCTGTTAAAATCTCCATAGAAGTTCAATCCATCGCGCAAGCTGCCAATCTGGATTCTTAAACTACAACAGCCATCTAAGGGCAGAATAGTCAGTTCGCAGCGGTTTGCAGCGCAAACTGTTAGCTATACAGATATTTGTGATAGTGTTTTATGCATTCTAACGCTGCCAGAACATTTGTATTAGAGATGCTGTTTAGGTATAATAGTTAAGAGTAAGTGCAAGACGCCAGTGAATGCCATAGTCTACGCACCGATTTAGTCATGGCTGCATTGTTTTTGTTCACATTCCATATAGGCTTTATCGATCCGGTACCTAATATACAATGTAACAAAATTAAAAAAACAAGGTCTTACACAAATTTTCGGGTTCTAAGTAACGGACTACTTAGCAAAGCGGATTTTCATTGATTGCGATTATAGCCCTGTGTAGACATTTTTTTTTTTTTTTTTGTATAAATAACTAAATATCCAGCTGAATCTGTTGATACGGGAGTTATATTTTTGTATCCCTTCCCCCGAATTCACATAAAAAATCTATTATGACGAAAAACATTATGAAAGATTAAGGAGAACCATCAATATTTCGAACATTTCGATATTATTGCGAATAATTTTAGGGCATAAATTTAATACTTACTTTGCGCAAACTTAAAGATATCTCCACAGGCCAAAGTCATCAACAAAATTACGCAGGTAAATTATAATTTTTTTTTAAGAACGTGTTTATTAAGACGAAAGAGCGTACTGTGATCCTTTCCGGGAATCCCCGCAGAAAGAGAATGTTACACAAACAGAGCAAAAAGATTTGTCCCAAGAAAGCAGGATTGCAGGAGCCATTAAATAGAACCAAGACATAATTATTTATTTGTTTTTATTGTAACTTTTTTAGAATGAACATTTTGTCATTGAAAAATTAAGTTTCATGTAATTTGACGCGCTGTAAAATCTTGTGTGGGGTTTATGGGACACGAATAAGTGACCGTCTAGAAAATATGTATGAATTATATTTAATATTTTGAGTTTATATCATACAAATTTTCTAAACGTATCACTCATTCGTGTTTTGTAAACACCACATTAGTGTGCTTTGTTAGCAACTCAGAAAATATCGTCAGTCCAAAAATCAAAGGCATTTCATAACGTTTTTAAAGTTGAATCTATTTTCAGTATTAGAAATACATATCGATGACAACGTTTTACCTGAACCAAAATTACAGTTTGTGTTTCATGCAAAGACATTTTTACTTTGATATATACATACATATGTACACATAAGTATGTATGCATGCGTTTTCAATATGATTTAGATTTGTGAGATTTAGAAAATTTTTATTTTTGTGTAACCCCAAAAGAGTTTCACGAATGAAATGGAATTGATAACTTTAAGTTTATTTTGTGACTTTGAAATGATTAACATAAACAGGATTTTTTTTACTGCTAAAATGCGGGGGATTTACAGCAATACATATGTATACATACATACGTATGTATACGATATTTGGTATTTGGGTACAGTAAGAACATGGGTATACACGTGCCGATTACGCTTCTCACTATCAGTACCAGCACCCGTTATTTTTCATTTTTACTCTTTTGTACATTTATTGTTGCTGGTATGCTGTAGTTGTTATATGTAATATTAAGCTTCCTTCAATGTGGCGTTTGCAAATTTTTCATGCTTCCGGCAAATGTTTTTACAGTCTGCCATTTTTGTAATGGTGGAAATTTAAAGTGCTAAAGAGGAGCGCATTTGAAGTGGAAGAAAATTTTTGTACATAAATATGTATTTGAGGGTGTCATTTGGCAAAATATCACATATGTAAACTAGTTCTTCTATACAGTTGCATACACATGTAAACGTCTCAGTATTTGTTTTTGTATAGATCTTTTATTATATTTAAAGCAAAAATTCAATAAATTCGTAGTGTCATCACACTCGAACTTTTTATAAGACTTATTACCAGTGTAGCCATACCCAAATATATTTCAGAGCTAAATCGGCTTAAAAATAATGCTAAAAAAAGCTAAAAAGAGTTTTAAGCTGCAAAAAAAATAATAATAATGCAAAAATTTTAATTGAATTATATTTTTGTTATTTTAGTTAACAGATCTTTAAAAACGATTTACTTTTCATAATTCTTTCTTATGATCACTTATTGGCCATCATTTCAATAATACCTATGTTTAATTTTGCATAAATATATTAAATAGTTGAGTGATGAAGCTTCAATAATATTAATATAGGAGGGATTCCTATGATCTACTCACCGTAGCAAATTGAGTTCTTTTTATAATCAATAAATCGTTCATTATATAAATTCACTTACATAATTTATTTAAGTAAAATTATGAATTAAAAATTTAGTTGTGTAGGATATAGTGATACAAAATGCTTAAAGAGCCGCAGGATGAAAAAAAGTGTCCAGAGACCAACCGAGAGCACGCCAAAAAGCCAAGTGTCTCGTAAAAAAAGGAAATACCGAACCGATCATATTTTAGTACAGCGAATATAAAGAAAAATATGGCAAACTACAGATTCGAACATAATTCAGGGGTGAAAACTGTAGCGCCTTTCTAAATGATTAACCGCAAACGTTAATTTTGTTAAAAGAACTTTGAACAACCTACTGATTAACTAGTAATAAAAGTGTTTATTGAAACTATGAAAACTATGAAATAAATATATTTCAATCGGAATGTGTGCAATTAAAAATTATTTTTTTTTATGTCGGTTGCAGCATTTGCTGTCATGAAGTCGTAAAGTCTGCTGTGGTCTACGTGTTTAATGTTTAAAGGCCCATTTAGCCAACCGTAAATGTAGAAATGTAATTGTAGCTGAAACAGCTGATCGTTTTTGGTATACGAACAACCATCAAAATGCTTACCTGACTGTAATGAAATGTAACCGTAACGTCTCAACCTGTAGAAAATAGATTTTCATTACGTTCTTACATGACAAATGTTGCCAGTGATGGAATATATTATTGTGAATGGCTGAGTGGCACAAAACCCCTGTTTTGGGTACATCTTGTTTATTTGATAATTGCAGTGTTTAAATAGTTAAATTTGTGCACGCAAAATGAATGTACATAAATAACTTATATGCGGCGCACAATTTTTGCATGTGTCACATTATATGTAACCCCAAGATTTATTCCCCTGATTTCCAAAAATATATTTCACAAGCATAATACGATAAAATGACTTTTGAAAATCGGTTCATAATGCAGAGTTAGCTGCTATTAACGTACGAAAGCAAGACAAGAAATTTAGGTCTGTGAAGTAATAAGAATGTATTAACAAAAATATGTTAATAATTTTTAAATACAATACATTAATAATACATTGTAATATAACTTTTTATTAAAGTTATTACATATTGTAATAATATAAGATAAATTTTAGGTACAATTTAGCCAGTTTCGTAATTTTTGTACATGTACTTTTTCTGTAAATCATTAATAAGTGAACACTTTTTCTTCACATGCACTTTTGTTTGTCTCAAACACACATGTACGGTTTTACGTGTTCTATAAGTGTTACTACATTTACATTTACGTTACAGTTACAATTTCTAGGGTCAGCTAAATGGGTCTAAAGAGTTACAGCAAGAGCGTTTAACTTGTCTACAAATACTCACAAACTTCTGGAGAGCTTAATCTATAACGCTGAAAATTTACCATCAGGAAAGATGATTTCATAAGCCCTGCTCAGGACCTCAGTGCATTTTCAAAATATGTTTTAAGATATATGAATAAACTCGATTTCAGCCAAATTCGCACGTAACATCTTAACTTTGACGGCCATACTGGTTGGTTATTATAAGATATTTTAAATGCTGATTTTACAGCAAAATAACTTGATCGCAAAAATAACTTTATATTTAGCATTGGCGGGACTTAGGTTTAACAGGCTGCCAGCTAGCCCACTTTTAATATTAATTACTTCCTTGATTATAATAAAATGAACTGTTTATAAACATAAGGTCATTGAAATATTAGTTCATTTGTGTCTACGTCATAAAGTTGTTCTTGATTACACATGTCAGCGTACGAGCCAAATTATCGTCATTTGCATGAGTTTTTGATATTCTGTTTTAAGATGAAGAAAGCTGCGGCTGAGGCTCATCGAATGCTATCAAATACCTATAGTGAGCCCGCTATTAGTGAAAGAACGTACAGAGAGTGGTTTCAATACTGCAAGAACAGTGATTTTGATGCCGAAAACCAGCATGGCGGGGAAAGAGAGAAGGTTTTCGAAGATGTAGTCTTGGAGCCATTTCTTGATCAAGACTCGTGTCAAACGAAACAAGAATTGACAGGATAATTGGGAGTGGTACAGTAAGCCATTTCAAAATGCCTGAAAGTCAGGGGAATGATTCAGAAAGAAGGAACTTGTGTGCCGCACGAGTTGAAGCTGAGAAATGTTGAACGGCGCTTGTTTACTTGTAAACAGCAACGCAAGGCAAAAATGAAAGAGATTTTTGCATTGCATTATCACTGGGGACGAAAATCGGTTCATTACGATAATCACAGGCTTAGAAAAACATAGAAATACCCCGGCCATTCTTCCAAGGTCATGCTAACTATTTGGTGGAACCAGCTCAGCGCAGTGTGTTATGGATTGTTAGAACCGACTGAAACAATCACAAGTGAGCATTATCGAATAAGCACATTCGTGTTTGAGCCGAGCATTGAAAAATAAATGGACGCAATATAATAAGGAACATGATAAAGTGATTTTACAGCATGACAATGCTCGACTCCATTTTGCGAAAGGTCAAGATATGCTTAGAAACAATGAAATGGGAAGTCCTACCCCACCCATCATATTCCCCAGACGTTGCTCTCACAAAATATCACTTAATAATATCAATGGCACACGGTCTGGCTAACTAGCACTTCCAGTCTTATGAAGAATTAAAACATAATGGATCGATTCGTGAATCGGTTGAACAGTTTACCACTTTTTTTTGAACACGGGTTTGAACACGTACGCTGAATGAAAGATAGAAGAAAGCAATGGCCAGCGGTGTAGGATACTTTGAATCATAAATGCATAACCAGTTTTTCACAATAAAACCTCGAGTTTCGGAAAAAGAAACAGCAGAAGCAGAAGAAGAATATTCGTTGTTTTAGAAGATAGAATTAATAATTGAAATGGAGCATAAAGCATTGCTCTCCACTAAGATAACACTCAGTATGTATATGCTATGGTATAAAGTATAACAACTATGATATGATGATTTCATATCAATTTAAATAGTAATGTTAGTTATTTATTTTTTAATTATAGCAAGACTTCACTCTTAGCAACTTACTTTGCACACGCATTAAATACATACATACGAGCATGTATACACGTATGAGTGTATTATAAGTGTTTTATTTCCATATAAAAGACATATGTATTTCTATGAACTGTGCTGGTTTGGTCTTATGTGCTTTCCACCAAGTTAATGGCGTGATGACAAAAAGTCACAGAAACAAAAATTCTATAGAAAATTACTTGTAATAAAAATAACCCACAAATTAAAATGGCTGTTTTGGAAATTTAAGTATGTGTATCCTCTGAAATGATTGTGTTTGCGTGCGTGTGCGTTTGTCAGAGTGTGCAACTTATATTTCACAGATATACGATATGTTTTTAGTGACTTATGTCACTTTGAGAAAATCCATCAAATGTTAAAAATTGACGACATTTTGTGAAATGTGATCTGTTTTGTTATTGATGCCAAATTTTCATCTTTTTTTCTTTCTTCTTAATACACACTTTAAATTGAAAAAAGAAGCACATACAGTAAAATAAAAGGTATGTAGGTATTATATAAATAAATAAAGATGGAAGTACTTTCCTATTGGCAAAAAAGAAACGACTTAAATAAATTTTGCATATTCTGGTAATGGCATCACACTTCAATTGAGTTAGTAATGCTCTGACAACAAAATTTAGCAAAAAAAAAAAAAAAAAAACAAAAAGAAAAAGAAAACCCCCTTCTTTCTTATGTTTTTTATCCTGAACAACACACGCCATCTTTATATCGGGTCTTCTTTTACTTTTACAGTTAAAATCAATGACTTTAGACACGTATGTTCTGCGTTTATTCGAACGTATCAATCACAAATTAATGAGATGTGAGCACAAGTACATTTGTCAACAGTGGGGTACAAATTGGGGCTTAATTTTCAAATTTAAATATTTTGTCACAGAAAATTTTTAAATAAAAGCACCATAAAATAGCAAAATTTAATGTTAAAAGTTTTAAGAACACTTTTAAAGTATTAATCATAACCATAACAATACGAGGGCTGATTGATAATGAAGGAACCCAAAACTAGATGGCAACACATACACATTTTTTTTTTTTTTTTTTTTTTTTGAAATTGCGATGTGTCAAAAGTCAGCTGTTAAAATTTCACCCAAATTCATGGATTAGTTTATTTGTTGTAGTCGTTCGAAATAAGCAACTTTTGTGTTTCTGGCAAAATGGAAAAAAGGAATTTTGTGCAGTGATTAAACACTATTAATTGAAAGAGAAAACGCCGAAAGAGACAAAAGAAAAGCTCGATAAACATTACGGTGAGTCTGCTCCGTCAAATTAGATGGCAAAATATTGGATTTCTGAATTTAAACGCGGCTGAACAAGCACTGCAACAATACCATCAACAGCAAGGCCAAAAGAGGTGGTTACTGAAGAAAATATCAAGAAAATCCTCGATATCGTTATGATTGATCGCCGAGTGAGATTGTTGAAATGGTAAACATATCATATAAACATGTTCGACAGACTACTTCTCAGCGGTGTTTGGACATGATAAAGCGTAATCCTGTTGATTTTAGGCGTTGATTAATAACTGCTGATGAAATGTGGGTCCACCACTACACACCTGAAACCAAAAATCAATTGAAGCAATGGGCAAGATGGTGGAAGTGCTCCAAGGAATGCAAAGACAGTGAAATCGTCTGGCAAGCTCACGAGATATTACTCATCGATTATCTTGAAAATTTATCGCCAATCACAGGAAAGTATTATCTTGTATTATTGGAGTAACTGAATGATGCAGTCAAGAAAAAACGACCACATTTACAGAAGAAAAGTGCTCTTTCTTCAAAACAATGCACCAGTTCACACAGCATTATACACTATGCTAAAATTACGTGAAATACACTTAAAATTGGTTGATCATACAACTTATAATTCTGATTTAGCTCCTAGTGACTTTATCCTGTTTCCAAACTTGAAAAAATGGCTCGCAGGAAAAAGATTCATCTCAAACGAAGAAGTGCTTATCGAAACTATCGCGTATTTTAAGGGGTTCCCAAAATCGTATTATTCTGATGGTAGAAAAAGTTCGAATATCGTCTTACTAAGTGTATTGAACTAAAAGGAGACTATGTTGAGAAATAAATGGTTTCTGAAAAAAATGTGTTTTTCCTACTTAGGTAGCTTCAAGATCAACCCGCCCTCGTACTTAAGGACGTATATCGTTTTAGGTCCTAACTGAATCGAAAAATAAAAACTTTCTTCATAAAAAGCAAATTCTTTGACCGGAAATTAATCTACATCTTTGAGAATGATCATCATAGACAAGTCGTTAAATTAAGTCGACAAAGAAGTCGTAGGGACAATTAATTCCTCGCCACTTATAATGCCATATCGAAATAGAAGATAGGAACCAAAACATGAATTTGCGGTGAAATATCTACAACATTTTTTTGTTTTTGAAAAAAAGTTTCTATTAGTTTTAATCATTATTGTATATTGAAAATGTATTTATTTCAAGGTAAAATTAACTGATTGATGTGATTCTGTTTTTTGCTTCTTATATATTCTGAGAAATTTAATATATTGTCCTTGTAGGTATTAGGACATTTACTTTTATCTTGCTGACGGGTTGTTTCCTTTTACCAGATGACGTTAAGCTAACATTTTTAAAGAAATGATAAATTTTTTTTTTTCTTAATACTAAGCAATATACATGTGTATCCGATACCGAAAACATATAAGACCCTGCAGCTCTGAAAGGTGTTACAACAATAATTTCATAAAATTTTCTTAGCTCTAAAAACTAGGTTTTTTTTTTGCTAAATTTTTGGGCTAAAAAAATTTTTTTTGTTTAAGCCTTCACTTTATTTTAAATAATATTTCAAGGACAAACCAAATAATGAGACTAGTAAGCCGAACGATGTGGACAAAAATTCTGAAGCAACTCGCCACATCACCTTCTCATCGAATTCCTCACAGTGTCAGACATCTGTTGCCTAGAAAATCTAGAAAATCATTTGGAATATCGAAGAGTAAATCACTAGCAACTACTAAAGGGTGGTTAATTTGTTAGGGCCGATGTTGATTTTTAATAAAACACAAATGAATTAGGAATTATTGTCATTTCTTTTTATTACGATAATATTAGTATTGTTCAATTATGTATGGAACGAAATATCAGCTAAATGGCCACCGTGACGACGAGTTGAGCCACACTATCGCGAACAGCAGCAATATTTTCTGCAGAACGAGCTGTATGAGTATGCACTGCTGTTTTCACGTTGGTTCGTAAATGCCGGATAAACGCGTTAGCGAGACATTCGAACCTGGAGCTTTTCTGGGTACGTGAGCACACAATAAATTTTATTCAAAAATTAAAAACATGTAGTCTCAGAAATGCTAGTGATTTTAGGCTTCAACAAGCGCTCACCAATGCGTTGCAGAGAACATTGTTTTACAAAGGATTGAAAATGTATAGCACCATGCCAAATGAAATTAAAAATGAACAAAATGCAAAATTATTCAGAATGTTGTTAATTTTATTAAAGATAATTTGGTTCAGAACATATAATAATTTTATATTATATAAAAAATTTTTCGTATTGTAATTATTAAATTATTTCATAATTCTACTTAACATCTAAATAAAAATAAAAATTTCCCGGAAATCTAATATCGGATGAACTGGCAAAGGCCGGTGTCCAGCTACAACAAAGAGTTATAGATGGGATAGTTGGAATCCCGCTTGCGAGCTGTAAGAAATAAGTATAGCGTCAACTTTTTCAAACCACTCAGGACAGATGGTCTAGTGAGGATACCTGTCGACTATCAAGGCAGACATTGCCCAGATATGATAACAGACGGACTATCATTCTTAGGGGCTTGCCCCGACGGAGGTTGCGTTATGCTGTGGCGGTCCTAACGGGACATTGCCACATAGGGACGCAGGCGAGGAAGTTAAATCCTCCATTTAATGTCTTCCGTAAAAGTTGCAGAGACGAGGAGGAAGTACGAGTAGAGAGCGTTGAACACTTCCACTTCATGTAAAGAAATGTTACTGTGATAGTTGCAGGGACCAAAATCGCAACAAAGCCTTGTTGGCCATATTTAATTTTTTATTGGTTCGTGTTCCCACGTTATGACCTGGGCATACTATGATGCCAGTGTTAACAGTACTGTAGAATCATTCGTATGGTCTCCTAATGAGTGGCCAACAGTTATTCGCAGTGCAAGAACAAACCGTTGCGCATACGAATGTATTTCATTGCAACATTGATATTTTTTAAATTGAAAAACTATTTCCGTAATGTATTTCTCCCAGAAATTAAAACTAAAATATAATTCCCTGGGCTGTTTTTTTTTGTTTTGAAAAACTAAAAATTCTCTTAAATATGGCTACTTGGATAATAGCGAAGGTCAACTAATTAATATCGGGCTGAATGCTTGTACTCCCTTGCATAGTCTCAAGAATTAAAAATTTTGTCACTTCAATTTAAAGATATAAAAGCTGTGTGTGTTCCATCAACTTTTCACCATGTATACTTTTGGGCCAAAGTCTCAATAAAAGATGATCTGAATGTAGCAAATATTTATTATTTAAAAGTATATATCATCACCTAACATACAAAAGGCCATAAATACCAAAAAATTCAAACCCCTAATTTGATTAAAAGATGATATTATTAAAAGTATAGCTGTCAAAAACGCTGATTTTAAATTTTTTTGCCAGTTATGGCCTTTGGATTTCAGCTGACGATATGTGTATCTAAATATGTAGAATATAAATACATATTCTACGTAATTTTCAGGTTAAAAATAAAATTTTGAAGTTAAGAATAATAAAAAGTAAGTAGCACATTTTACAATAACAACCGCCAAATTAACGTAAGTTACAAAAAAATTTTTGTAGGTGGAAAATTAAAGAGAATAATACGAATCTAAAATAAGCATAAAAATATAAAAATTTCGCAAAAAAAAAAATTCAATTGAATCGGAAATCGGAAAAAAACTTCTCCTGTAAAATTTGTTTTTTTTATTGGTTACGTTATTTTGACTGTAAAGAAGTATTTGGGGACCTTTTTCAGAATCTTTATATCGATATTTAAATTTTTTTAAATATTTGTATTATTTGATATTGTTTATATTTTTTCTTCTAAATTTTTCAGCTAAAGATCTTGATTTATTTATTTTTTTTATAAAAAGGTTTAACGGTATTTTACTTTCGATATTTCGATAGCAATTTGTTATCATCCTAAAATAAGCATGATAACAAATTGTTATCGAAATATCGAAAATAAAATACTAACTTTTTTATAAAAAAAATAAATCAAGATCTTTGGCTGAAAAATTTAGAAGAAAAAATATTTTTTTTTTTTTTCAAAAACGATAAATCACATAAAAAATTATGACGGCTTTTTTTACAACTCATTAATAAATGAAGATATAGAAACCACTAAATTCGATGAACAGTATCCATTCAATCATATTGAAATCCTCAGATCTACTGGGCCGTAATGGAGCAAGAATTTAGAATCGATTGTAAGTCAGTGTTCATGTGTTAGAAAGGTAAAATTGTCTGTATGTATGTATATACATATGTATGTATTCAAATTGGTTTTTTTTTTTATTCTCAAACCATGTTAGGGAGTTCTTTTGTCATCTACAAACAAACATATGAATTATTCTCTGTGGGTGATATTTGCAAGTGAGGTGTGTTTGTGTGTGTGCATTAAGAGTACGTTTCCCATTTTATTTTAAAACACATACATTTATTTTTCGAATACAAAATTATACAATCCATCATTTTGTATTTTTGCAAATTGAATTCTAATTTGAAAATTTTGCAAACAAGTAATACTTTATTCGTTGTTTTCTTTCTAACTTGTCGAGTTCTTTGATAAATTAAATTTTTTTTAATGACTTGTACAGATAGTGTGTAGTTACATTTTTACAAGTAAATTTAAACCGAAAACGCGAGTTGTTTTTTAATTTCCTAATGACTATCTGCATATTTTCAGGTGTTTAGTTCAATGCTGTTATTAGCCACTTAAAAATTTTTTTAAAGCGTATTTGTTATTGTGCAGACTTGAAGTGATGTCAAGACAATACAATACTCGTATTTTATACAATAAATTTATTCGGTACTTGTAATATCGAAATAGTCCAAAAATGTTGACTCATATGTTACTTTATTGTTATTCTATTCTTATTCTATTCAACTAGTGTTTTTAAAGCCAAATTAGCGTCTTTACTTTTTTCTGCTTAAAATTAAATTTTTTAGCTGATCTAATAATTGATTCTACCAATTTTTAGTCTTTGGTACTAGAAGAAATATTGCTTAACGTATTTCATTTAAAAGGTTTTTTCGCTTAAAGATAGAGAAAAGATCTATAATTGTCATTAAATTTTGCAGTTTTCTGATACAAATTGCAAGTCGTATTGAACTTACCGTTTTAGTAGAAAAAAATAGACGTCATAACCTATCCAGCCGATTGCTATGATTTCGGTCGCTTTGGACGAGGTTCACCAGTTGCTGCCCACTCAGATGACGATCGTTTTGATTCCAGAGTGAAGTAATGGATCAATGTTTCATCCATTGTCACATATCGACGCAAAACTTCCGGTTGTTTACGTTGAAACATGGACAAACAATGCTCAAAATCATCAACATGTTCTCGCTTTTGGTCAACAGTGAACAAACGCGGCACCCACTTTGAACAGAGCTTTCTCATAGACAAATGCTTATGCATTATAAAGACAAAACGTTCTTTTGATATCTTTACGAGGTCAGCGAACTCATGCAACTTCACTTTTCGATCATTCGAAATGATTTTGTGGAGGTTTTTTGTTTTCTGGTGTTACTGTCTCATTTGGACGTCCACTGCATTCTGCATCATCGAAGTTTCTACTTCGATGATGTTTGAAGTCAGTAAACCAACGTTTTATTGTTGTTTCTGATGGAGCTCACTCCCGATAACACTTTTCAAGCCATTGCTTCTCTTGTACGGTATTTTTTCCCATCAAGAAACAGTGTAAAATTAAAACACGAAATTGTTTTTGATCCATTGTTTTGAAAATAACAAAAGTAGCAGAATAACTCACAAACTAATGAATAGAATATCATGAAATTTTAACAGTTATTTGAACAGAAAAAAGCTGACTGCAATAAAACTAGCGACATTTATGTGTTAGGCCCAGGACTTTTCAGCCTAGTTTTTTCTAATTATGTTGAACAATAATTAGGTATTGCATTTCTGCTTGACTTGCACAACAACAATCAGGTATTGTTTTTTCTGTTTACGATTTTTCCCAATTTTTTGCGTCTCATTGTTCAGAGTATATTCTGGTCCCCAAGGCTATCTATCAACAGTTTAAAATCTAAAATTTTTTGCAATCATTTAAAATGGCGATAAGAACAAACTATTTACAACGTTATTATTTCTCATCTGTGGTTTTGAATAGAACCAAAAGTAGTGGAAAGGAGCAGTTGGTCATAGAAAACAATTATGGAAACAACAAACACAAAGAGCAAAGGAAATGTGATTGTAAGAAAATATGTAGACATAAAGTAATATACAGCTATGTCAATGAGTTCAATTCCGTTCGGAAATGGAATTCAATCAGTTATTTGGTTCTTCTCAAATTTGGTTATTTTCCGTTATTTGGTTCTTTTGAAAACTAAAATTTTATTTCGATTTCTTTCAGCTTTTATTTATTTATTGAATCTTCACAATGTGAACTAACAATTAGTATTCAAATCTTAATACTATATACAAAAAATTAACTAAGTCCAGCCAATGCTAGACAAAAAGTTTTATTTTGCGCTAATGATATCGGTGAAATCACCTATTTAATGATCTGATAGTGGCAACGGTATCCGTTTTTCTCAACCGAGTGTGGCCGCTAAAATTAAGTATATTTCGTGCAAGTGGGTTAGGGAGAAGTTGCAATTGGCTGATATACCTGCGTTTTTTTTTATTGGACCAGTACTCAGGGCATGACCCCTACATATGCAGTGCATTGTACCAGAACTGGGAAAATAGGTTGTGAGGAGGGGGAAAGAGGGAGTAGTGTTTGTGAACATTTGACTTGAACTTTCCAACGTTATAACAGACAGGAAACACGTCTGTAAGCAACTTATTCCATAGACGTAGCATGCGGCCGAAAAACGCATTCTCTCTGTAAAGCGTAGTAGGATTCCCAGAGCAATCAACCACAAATGGATGAGCTCTGAACGATGAACGCGTGCTATGTAAAAATGTGCGAGTTTTGGGAACAAGATTCCTAGTCTCGTCAGAGCAAAATCCATTGTAGTAACGATAGAACAGAGTAACGCACCCCACACTGCGTCGATGCTCCAGTGAATCAATAGAGTTGTAATGAATGAAATCACTTTTAACAAAAAATATTAATCCCATTTTTGAAGCGAAACTTGATGAACCATACCATTCAAGTGGCCGTTTACCACTCCAGTGACCGATTGCCATTTCAATGACCGACTACCATTCCAGTAGCCGGGTACTATTCCAGCAACCGGTTACCATTTCAATGGTTAGTTCCCAACAAATTGTTCGTTTAGCATTCCAAAAAAGGTTGCTGTAATTTGTAGTATATATTTTGAAATTTATAATATTTTTACTATCTTCTTTAAGCCATTAATCACACTATTAACTTACAAAAAATCTTCTTTAATAAAAAAGCAAACTAAAAACAAAATTTTTTGGTTTGTACATATGTACATCGGGTTCTAGTTAAAGTTTTTCCTTTCTTAAGTTTTTTTTTTACAATACAAATTTTTTGTGATCAATAATTATTGATTGAAGAAGACAAGAAAAATAATAATCAAATCTTTAGCTGGGGGACAACTAGCTGTTTCGTAGTCGCTACACTACTCATCAGCACCCACTGGGATTTGAACTCGGGTCATGACGTATCATGATCTACTGCTTTAACCACTAAGCCACCAAGCATATAATTATTTTCTATCTATATTCATCTCATATTGAATCACATATGCATTTTGTTAATTGCCCGCATTGTTTGTACAGCGTATGCTGTCTCAGAACTAGCGGAAATCCAATAATTATTTATTTAATTAAAACTTTAATGAAGAAGCAAATTAATAATTTTAATACACGTTGATTTAAATTTTTACTTCAAAAAGTCATACTCGTATATAATGGTTAATACAGTTGTCAGAATATCCCTATTAAAAAAAAGCGGTTTCCTTTCTTAGTCCAGAGCACTAAAGAACAATTAGTAAAATCTATGAAAAGGCAAGAAGCTTTTAAAATTTTTAGATATGTATTAAGCCACGCCAATTATTAGGATCCGTATTTGGAACTGGGACAAAAATAACTATTATTTACTGAGTTCTTTTTTGTACAAAAGCTTCTTTCCAGTGACTTAATGCAATAAACATAAATATCCTGCGTGAATATATTCGAACAAAATTTCCCTTTAAACAATTTTTAAACTTGCCAATTTAAAAATGTCTCTGAGTTTTAAATTTCAAATCAAAATAGGAATTTCGTTTGCATGTCTTTTTTTTCAACCATTTTATGTTCAATCAAACTAAATGGCAAAATGTCTTTTATTATTCAGATCACAAATTTTTATGACAATCACGCATCAAAATAGCATTCATCAGGAACAACCAACGAGAAAAGAAAAAATGAAATGAACAAACGAGAAACGAGTATAAAAAATGGCAACATAAAAAAGGAAATTTTAACAAAGGATAAAGGATACAAACCGAAAAAACCAATACACTTCACTCAGTAGATCGATAAAAAGGGTGGGAGAGAGTGTGGGGGTAATTTTTTTTCATGCTTCTTACTTATATGGTGAAAGTTTGTGTCATTTTTTTTTTTTTGTACAAAATTTTGCAACCTTTTTTCTCTTCTGAGTTTGCAAAAAAAAAAAAAACAATTTTTCAAAAAAAAGGGTCCAATGTCAATTGATTTGATTTCAAATAGATTTTGATAGAAATTGAACGAATATTTTACTCGCACACACACACACACACACGCATGCACACCCATTTCGAAACATGTATGTATGTTTTTATGGATTTCTTTAAAGAACATGCCAATGAAAGAACGATAAAGTATATTTTTGTGGAAAAGAAATATCCCTTTTTCAAAGCGGGCATATGTGTGTGTGTGTGTGTGGCTGTGCATGTATGTGAAGTGTGAATAATCAACACACATGTGTATAAATGTTTGTACATATCTACATATGTATATGTTTAATCTTTGTTTGGCTCCGTAATGTTAAATCGAAAATCATGTTTATTTGTTAGATTTTCTTGGGTCTTTCGTCGCCATTTAGAGTTTAGTGTATTTCATTTACAAATGGCTGCCTTTTTATTTAATCTTTAATGGATTAAATGTCTTGATAACAAATATATAATTTATCTCAAGAGTTTACATTTTAGCAACGTCATATTCTAGAGATAGTTCTAATATTTGGATCAACATTTTTTCTTGCTATAATATCAAAAACTTGGCATAACTTTCTCAATACAAGGGGTGGTACCAACCAAAACGCACAATGTTAATTGTAAGTAAAACAATAACTTTTCCGAGAGTAATCTTAACATTTGTTATTATGATAGAAAGATCTATTACAGTTATGCGTGAAAAGAAATTTCGTCTAAATGCCTGCCAGAGCTTCAGGGGTCCATATTTCCAATACCTCTGAGATAGAATTAAGGTTCAATATCGTTAATGTGCCGAATTATTTATTCTTTGGCTCTTGAACTGTGCTTGACTTATTGACACCCGCTTTTATTTTAAATATCCACAAGGAAAGAATTCCAAAGGTGTTTTCACATGTTCGTGGAGGTCAACTAAAATCGCCACGATGTAAGATAACAGGGCTGTCGCTGTCATCACGGTTCGAGGTTGACGGTTATTCTGCCATTATAGCGTGAATATCAGCAAAGTTTACAAAAGTACGAACTAGACGAGCATGTGCGGCTGTTTTCACGTTTTCCGGCTAGCGAAATGTGCTCACTGCGAATGAAGCAAGATTATGATAAAAAAAACAACAAGAACTACAAAAAACATGAAGTACTCGAGATGCATATTTATTTGAATTTAATGCGCAGCTCAATTGATACTTCTCCCGAAACAAAGAAATGTCAAATTAAGTTGGGCAGAAAAACTTAAAATTAAAGTATGACATTGTGCATGACCACCCTTTACTACCACTGAAAAGAATATACATATACTGCTTAATACGCTGTTTAGACATACACAATTATTAAGATTACCGCAATTAACTCCTTAATTGAGTTAAATATTTCATACAAAAATTCAATTAAGTTATTGAGCAATTAGTAGAAAATTGTTATTAAACTGAGTAAAGTTTGAAAAGCACTGCTGGTGCAGGTGTGTTTAGTGTGCAAAATTATTCACAATAACAACTCAAATGTTAACAAAATTTTTATTAATTCACAATATAAAACAGTAAAAGCATTTCAGTTTTACAAACAAATTTAGAAGTCCTATATTTTTCTTTTTTGTTTAAAGCTATTTTGGAATTAAAAGGCGATCACACTAATAACGACAACTATATTTTTATATGCCATTATGTAGTATCAATCTCTAATTAAAACGGAAATGGTCCCCATTTTTGTAAATTTACGAACTCATATTTTCATGCTCAAAAATATATTTTGGTTCCAGCAGTCAAATGTTAATTTAGTAAGCTAAATTTTGTATGTTTGAACAGCAAAACAATATTGTTCAATATATGAATATAGTCTCACATGTCTGAACACGCTATAATACGTGATGTTAATTGTGAATAACTTTAACGCCCAGTTTTTTGCCCAACTTAATATAACATTTCTTTGTTTCGATGTTTGACAAATTTAACTATGAAAGTACACAATTGATCAGCGTGTTTAGATCATTGACGCCTTTTCCGAAAATGGACGTTGAACTCGAAACGCATTTCATGCACGTGATTTTACTTTCACCTCAGTGGATTCGTTAGCTTAAGTCAATATTTTTTATTTTTATATTTTGCTATTAACCGCTACCCGGTTAGTATATCACAGCTATCTATTTTGGATACAAAGCACAATTCAACAAACACCAGTAATGTTTTCCCACGAAGTGACCTGGCACACTTTTGTGGTATTATATTTTCATCTAAAATGCACTCAAGTTCAAAATTATGTTTCTGCCTAATCCAACAATCACACTACTGCTTCTGTGTTTAATAAATCCAAATTAAAACTATGTTTAATGATATTTCTTTTCATATCCTACTCATGACTATTTGCCAGAAGCCTAATTAATACTCAGCTCTGATTAAACAGACTTCACATAAGAAGCATTATGATGCTACTCGTATATAAACATTTATGGCCTTATGTATAATAAAAAACCTTGTGCTAACTAACTTGCTGCTATTTTACCGTTATGGGAATTTATACACAAAAAACTTAAGGCCTCATTAGTTTTACCTTCGGTTGCCGTTCTGTGACGTTCTTTTCTGTAGCAAATATTTTACAATTACTTTCTGTGAAAAAGTTCAGTTGATTTTTACAGTAAAGCACAATCAAAATAAAAATATTGGAATTAAAAATAAAGAATTATCGTAAAAATTATTTTATTTAAAAAAAAAAAACAAAAAAAATACAATTTAAACAGCCAAGTTTTCTCTCACGATCTCCAAAATTTGCGATATTTTTTATACAAAATATAATGTTTTTTTGCTAAAATTATATTCTTTTGGTTATATATAGTTGCTTAATTGATTAATATTTATTAAATTAAAAAAAATTTAATTAAGACAAATTACTTTAGCTTTCGACAAAAAAAATTTGTATTTATATGAATAACAAATTAAATTTTTCCATACCAGAAAAAGTAACACACACATACTCTTATCTGCCTGTCACTTAAGCCACATTTACATGGTAATAGAAGTATTTACATCTGTCAAAAGTGTGTTAGAATAGAGGAAATCTTGCCGTATAAAAACAAAATGTTTTAAGTAGGAGGGAAAGCCATATGCAAAAATTGACAAGCGGTCGGTAAATCTTCATTTTCTAAACCATTTTAGAAAACTCTGTGCTCTCATAACATCAGAGGTGTATTTTTGAATTTGCATTGGCATCACTTCAAGTTTTTACTGAAGGTGGTGCAACACTTACAAACTCAAACAATTGCAGTTCAAGAATATTGCATGTTGTTTTTGCAAATGTTGTAGAATTGTAACCATCACTAAATTTATTAGATTTTCAGAATAATATTTTGTTTATAGTTATCCCACAAGTGTTAACGTTAAAAATACTTATAACACATATTTTTCATTTTTTTTTAAATGCCATAAAATCGAAATATCTTGTATTATCATGTAAATGTACCTTTAACATTAAATTCTATTTTCAACAGATTAGTCCGCAACAAAACAGAACGAAAAAGTGAAAACAAACCATGCACATATATTTTATATTGCACAGAAACAAAACAGCTGATTCACCAGTTCTCAGGGAATGATCCCCACATATGTAGTGCATTGTACCAGAACTAGGAAAATAGGTTGTGAGGAGGGGGAAAGAGGGAGTAGTGTTTGTGAACATGTGACTTGAACCTTCCAACGTTATAACAGACAGGGAACACGTCTGCGGGCAACTTATTTCACAGGCGAAGCGTTCGTACGATTCCCCGGGCAATCGACCACAAATGAATGAGCTCTGGACGATGAACTGGTTAGTTAGTTAGCACAAGGATTTTGATTATAAATAAGGCCGTTACAGTTCACAATTTATTTCATCATCTTCAAAGAAATTTTTTTTTAGAGTACAAGATAACTAGCCAAAATAAATCTAAGAAAGGCTGCTGAAACCTGGAACTATTCCCACAAAAATTGAATGAAGGTACGTAGAAGACAAAATATTTGTCTAACAATTTACTCTGGTAATGACTTTGACAGACCAAATTATAATTTTGATGGAAGCAGACTGTCTAGAATATTATAAAACTTTCAACCACTGGAAACAAAATCCAGTGATTGAAGGAGCTGCTGTATATTTTAAATGGAAAGTTCAAGAGAAGCCTTTTTAAAATTATTTTTTGAACCTTGAGAATATACCAATGTAAACTTTATGTACATAGATCGGCCGCAATGAGGGTTGTCAGATAAGGCGGTTTTTCGCCAAACGTGGTGATTTTTTATCTACTATGACGACTTAATTGTTGTTTTGGCGACTGGCGATTTTTTTGACAATTTAAAAGTCATATGGCGAAATAGTTGGCTGTTTTTATATACTTTGAATATTAAATCTAGCATTTCTATTTTTTTCCAAAGGTTTGTTGTCATACTGAATGCTCAAGTTATTTATAATGAAATATGTGTCGAAAAAATTCGTCTATTTTTCATAGTCATAAGTTCGATAGCTATCAAAATTAATCAATTAAATATCAGTCTGATTACATGCCTGATCAATTATTTTCTGCTACACAAGTTTTTCCTCAAAAATTAAAAAAAAAAATAATTTTGAAAATGCAGATACTTACGGTAAATGCAGCCATTGATAGATTGGACTTTTTCTTACTAATAAATGCAATAGATTATGGCTCTGAATATGAAATTCAGCTAAAGAATGCAAGAATAATTTAATACCAGAATAAATTATTTAAAAGAAAATTGTCTCATATACCTCATACTTGTATATGAAAAAATTTTTAAGTAAATGTTGTGCTGCTTATCTGAATATATAAGTGTATAAAGAATTTTCAATAACAAAATGCTGTAATCCGCTAATCCACGCAAAGTTTTCCGTGAATCATTATTCGTTAAAACTCTTTATGAGCACAAAAGTTTTAGTAGGTGAGTATTAGATTCAATGGGCAAAGTTGTGCTATATTAATTGGAAGGATTTACAAGTATTTCAATAATAAAATAGCTACGAATTTCTTTGATTTTTGGACTAAAGTTTAATGGAAACTACAAATCCGCTGTGTCGGATAGGTTTCATCTTAAAGAATTATCTTCAGATGTATTCAATATGTTGGTTATTCCAATTAGCAACTATTGCGTGGAAAGAGTAAAATAAACCTATTGATAAATTAATAAGAATAATAAATTCTGTGAAATCAAATAAAGTTTGTTGCAATACGTTTGAGCCTTTCCGTTGGTATAATGAAAATATTATGTAGGATGTACAAAACAGTAACCAGTACAAAACAGTAATCAAATAAACCAAGGCGAATTCATTATTAGGTGGATGCATCGGCGAATTCGGTTAATATAGCGGCACTTCCTCTGTCAAGTTTTGTTTACTTTTTTCGGCGCCATTTAAATTTTTTTACATGTTCTTTATCAACTACATTTGACAGCTGAAGTGTGAATTCGCCTTTTTACACAAACAAAATATCTGTTGTTGTTTTTATTGTAGCGAAGCGGCTACCTGGTTTTTTGTATCAGGAAACAGACGAGGCTGAGACTATAACTTCTAGACTTGTCCTTTTAGCTACTTGTATAGAAAGCTTTTTAAAACAGACATACATATGTATCTAATTTTATTGTATTAATTTATGATATGTAATACTAAGCCCATAGGGCTTATAGTCCTATTAAATAAATATAATAAATATGAATTAAAAGAAAAAAAAATTATATGACTACAGAACTATGAAAAGTAATTTGAGGATACTTTTAGGGATTTATTATCTTTTAAGGATCATAAATATATATATATATATATATATATATATATATATATATATATATATATATATATATATATATATATATATATATATATATATATATATATATATATATATATATATATATATATATATATATATATATATATATATATATATATATATATATATATATATATATATATATATATATATATATATATATATATATTGTGGCACAAATTTTGACGAATTAAGATGGCTAGTTTGGCGCTGGAGGTGGAAAAAAATGTGGCAACCCTGGCCACACTTTCTAAGATATCTTTTAGATTTCAAGCAAGAAAAGTTGCTTAAAATCTGCAGTACTGCATATTGCGTACATTTTTTATTTCAAAATGTTTTCTAATACAATTTTTTTGTTCAAATATATATTTTATTTTAAATATTTTAAGTTAATGAGTTTCAATTCGACACTTGATCCTAAAACCTCAAATATAATAAATATTTCTTGCAAATAACTTGTAACCTTGTAACGCCTGCTCTAGCCAATACACCGAAAGATTGTGTCTCAGTCTGCGCCATTTTTTGATAGTCTCCTACCCCTGCCATCGTCACTAGTGTCTCCTAAATTAGCTTTTTCGATATTTTACTAAACATTAAAGTTTAAATACTCATTTCATGTTTATTTTTATTATATTTTATAGTAGTTTTTTTTTTTTTTTTTTTTTGAAACAAAATATTCTTCAAATCAATTTCGAATATTTGTTTGTAGTGCAAACGTGGATGAGAAAATTCGGCACCGTAACGACAGTGAACCTCAATTATGTCTCAGAGGCTGAATGACATGATTCGGCACAGTTGAACCTAAATTATGTCGACATTGAACCTAAATTATGTCTCAGTCATGGAATTTATGGACAATCGGATAGAGGTCTGCCATTGAAGCCGTGGCGAAAACTTTGTCGATATTTTGCTTCACAAATTATTAAGATACTTCTGTGAAAAGTTTTTATTGGCTGGACCACGCTTTAGAAACAAACAAAAATTAAGAGCTAAATATAACTCAATCTTTATTAAATAATTTTACATCATACAGAATAGACAATGTGCGTTTAAAAGCATTGAGCTGAAATCCTAAGAAGTACTTTTCTCTTACAAAATGTGAAAGCCATCGAGGCACTCAGAGATATTCGGGATTAAAAAGACTCGGCGATCAATATGAAGTCTGATTACTACTTATTAACCGCCCAGAGTCATGGAATTCTAATAACATTGGCCATCTAGCTACAAAAAAGACGAAAAAATTAAAAAAAAGCAGTAAAACTCATTGGGTACCCTCTCCCTTTTTATATTCAGTTTTCAACACTGTGATATTTACATGGCCAGTGAGAACTTGATTCATGTGATTTCTGAATATTTCTTATGTCTGCTCCACCCCATAAATATTTACCACGCATAGAAATCACTACTATTTACAGACACGAGTACAGTTGCTTCTTCGTAGAAAAAAGAGGAATAAATGTTTTACCGAAAACTTGAAACATAAAAATACATCAAGTACACAATCACTTTAAACTTCTTTCAAAGTAAGCCTTTATTTACTACAAAAGAAGGACGAGTGAAACAAACAAACAAAAAAAATGTGAATAAATAAATAAAGATTGCATATAAAAGCCATTGTTTGATGTGAAATTCTTATAAACAAACTTCAACAAAGAAAGAAGGCGAAAACCAAACAACCATATGCAATATTTTAAACTTGCAACAGCAGACTTCAAACATTCATATGAACATATAAGCATATGTATGTACGTCTGGTAAACAAAAATAAAGTTTTTTATGAACATACATACATATATTTCCTTTCTTTTCCTCAAAGTGCGCAAACTTTTCTTCATTTTTTCTTCAAGAAAAGTACAAAAGTAAAGTGATTTTAGTCTTATTAACTTCATCGAGTGCAGTGTTTTGAATTTTATTCTTTTACAAGATTGTTTAAGGAGAAGTTCTTTTCAATTTCTTAATTCCACGTAAGTACACATCAACATGCAGTTGAATTTTATTAAGTTCTCAACAACCATTTTGTTATCCAACAAAATAGCGTTTAAGAAAAATATGTAAATTTTGCATAAAATTTATTGTTACTTTTTAATTTACTTTTAATTATTGTTTACAAAAATTACAAAGAGATACATGCTTTAGAGTCCATCCCACTTGCATTCACTCAAATGGAATTCACTCTATAATTATTAACACTAGAAGATTTGCTTACGAACCAGTAGTAGTGAGTTTAGTGCGTGATTAACTAAATGGACCAGAGTTGACAAGGAGTGTAATCACAAATAAGGTGTCCGGTTTTGAGTGGCAGCGCAGTCTACCATATTTTTTGTTAGTTAAATTTTCGCAAGAAATAAGTAAATAAAAAGAGAAGTCACGTTTTCGAGACGATACGAATATTTGTTATCTAATTTTTTTTTATTTTATTTTTTTTTGTGTGAAAATTGGTTCAGACATGATAATAACATTTTCTGCATTCTAAAATTGTCTAATAAAACAGTATTAATATTAGGGTATTTCGATTTGGAAGGACCAAAATTTATCGATATCGTGCTATCGACTTTTCAGTAGCTTTTGATATGATTAAAAAAACAAGTAAAAGTGTTATATATCGGTTGGACCGAATCTAAAATATTCTTCACATATACATATATAGTATACTCGTATATAACGAAATTAAACTAAATATGCTGTTTTAATTTATAATAATGATAATTCGTGAAATTTTTTGATATAAACTAATAATTATCATAATATGTCAATAAGAAACATTATATATGTGCAGCCTTTACATTTTTGGGAAGGGTATAAAAACGAACCAATTTTATTGGAAATTTTAATGCATTCGTTGTGAAGTTTTAATCGATTATTTTTTCAATTCAACATTTCACTTTTTGTATTTTAATATCATTCCTATATTATCACACAGAAAAAAATAGATGAGATTTTTTTTCAATCAAGTTATGTTATTAATAAAAAACCATCAATTTAATAAAATTTGCATTGACTTAATTAAATTATTATTCATTATGAATTTTTGGAAATATCTCTTAATAAAATGCAATTAATAAAAAGTTTTCCGAATTATTGGCTGTTATTCAATAAATAAATTTAAAAGGTAGTCATATAACAGTGAAGAGTTGTTGTTTCTTTAACAATTTTTTTTGTTAAGTATATTTTACATATTAACAACAATTTTTTTCAACTCAATAATTTTTGCTTTTAAGTGAAAAAGCTATTTCTACTTTATAATTTGAATTATCAATCCGGCAAAAAATCTTTTTCACAGGAAACTTGATAAAAATAGTGCAATTTTTTTCTGTGCAGAACTGATTTTAAGCAAAAAAAAAAAAAACCAAATTTATACCAACAAAAAACTATAAACAGCTTGTTTTTTATATTTCCCAGCTGTCTATATGTCGACATTTCATATGAGCCACCCTAATCATCAGTACACTTTGAAAATTTTGGAAAGATATTCTCACACACTCAACTTTATATTCCAACAAAAATTTCCAAAGTCTACTGATGATCAGAGTAGCTCCTACGAAATGTCAACATATAATACACAGCTTGGAAACATAAAAAGCAAACTGTTTATAATGTTTTGATTGGTATCAATAAAGGAAGTTAATATAGTGAATAAAACTCAATTGTTTATAGGAAAACCCGGTTTAGGCTATATCTTGGGTATGTATGAACCGATATCGAATATTTTCAAAATCTGTATTTTAGTAACATCCTTTTATTAAGAGAACTACTTTTAAGCAAAAAAATTTAATTAAAAAATATGTTTAGGCTGGATCTATATCTGTGGCATTTTATCATAACAGCTTAAGTCGAGATAAGATCAAAAAAAGGGAAATTTGAATGAGGAACTAGATTTAAGAAGAAAAGAAGATAAACCATAATTATAACTAAATTTTGTGAATAATACGAAATATTATTTCTGCAAACAAGAATACCATATTTATTCATATAATCAAATTAGCAGCAATTTTTACAATTTTTAAAAATCGACTTAAGCTGTTATGATAAAACGCCACAGATATATATGGACCGATATCGGGGAAGAACCTTTTTGATTAATCGACTTTTCTATCAATCCTGATGCAGAATAGGTATACTTTATAGAGTTGGAAATGAAAATTATAGAAATTACAAAAGGAATCACAAGCTTATATATGCCCTTAACATTTTTGTTAAGGGTATAAAAAGTGTCACTAGGAGATATCAAAAAAATCAAATTACAAACGGAATTACAAGCGTATATATACTCTTAACATTTTTGTTAAGAGTATAAGAAGTCTCACTAGAAGATATCAAAAAATCATTGTCGAGACGACAAAATTTCGCTAAAAAATAATTTAATTTTATCAAAAACCATTCACTTATTATTCAAAATAATAATAATAATACAAAAATAAATTTTACCTTGGAAAGGTAATTTTTAAAAAAAATATGTCTTTAAAAATACATGTTGAGAAAAAGTAAAAAATTAAAATTTGGGCGCTTCGGAAACGATATTTTGATATATCGTAAAGGAACTATTTTTTTCTTATATCAAAATTTATAGAAAAATCTGTAGCGCAATATGGGTTGCTAAACCAGCTCACTCTAATAAAGATACTTCTTCAATCCACTTCGCTTAGAGATATAAAAATAATTTTAAATGAATTGAAAAATTATAAATAGCTAGTTTTCCCAGCTGTCTATATGTCGACATTTATTATTGAGAGTTTAAAAAGAATAAAAACTGTCAAAACACAATAAAACAAGATTTTTCAGATATACACGTCTCTACATTTCTCGACGTAGAAAACAAGCTTTTTAGACTTTTTTTATTGGTATCAATGCTAGAAGCTAATAATAGTGAATAAAACTCAATTGTGTGAATGGAAACATCTTAATTTTCACGTAAGAAATTGTGTAAATAGTAGAACTACGATGCGAACGGATAAACACCGTTATTATAAATAATTTTCAAGTAGTTATGACAATATCGTCGAGTTCGATAGGTCGATTTTGAAGTTCGAAGTATCGTACTTTAATATTCTAATATGAAGTTGGTTGCGTGAAGCCCTGTATGCAGTAAGATTTCCGCAGAGAGACACTTGAAGTGACTAACTACAGACTTTTTCCTAACGAGAAGGTAGTTTTTTTTTAATCTTTACAACCCGTATCTCTCGAAGTATATTGGCAAAGTACCTACTAAATGTTGAGTTTTCCGAAGCTTAATAAGATAAGGTTAATCTAAAGCCTCAAATAACCTTTAAAATAACCGTAAAAAAATAAGAATGATAGTAGCATAAGATAGTGTAACAGCCTTTTGAGTGGTTTTTTGGCAGTCAAATGCCATGATACCCAAGCCAGCGAAGAATCCCACTAAAATAGAATCATATAGACCAGGGGTGCCCAAAAGATCCATATGAAAGAGCAAACACATTACATTTTAGGAAGAACTACTTTTTTTTCAATATTTTTTATGGTAAATAGCAAAACATACTTACAAAAACAAAATAAACTCTGATAATCGCTGTCGTCAATGTTTATTTTTTCTCTCTTTCAAATTGAAGGTTTTTGTTAATAGTTTTCCTTCAAAAATTATAAATTATCCAATTGTAATATTTAACGTTTTCATTATAAGTTGTTAAAGTGTAAAAAATTGTAAAACTTACTATTAAATAAATAAATTAAGTCTGTTTATTAAGTCACGATTCACCAGCGCCCCCGTATGGCTGACTAGGCTCATACAGGTAGCAATTTTTGCCATATGCTTGTGACCATATAAGCAACTTCGTGTTGAGGAGTTCGGGCCTTCTAATCCCTCCTGTATGCAATTTCCCAGCAATCACTGGAAAACAAGGCTTAATGAGTTGGTGGGCCGAAGTAGCATCAGCCCTTAAACCAACTCACTCGTCAACCACCAAATTATAAATAGCTTTTACTGGTATAAATGTTAGAAGCTTAAATAGCGAATAAAAAACTTAATTGTTTGAATTTTTGTTCTCTGCTTTTCGATACTTTCAAAAAGCAATTCGTAGCAACCAACGGTTGTTCATTTGTTTGAAAGGTGTAAAGAAATGTTAGAGACGTTTATAAATAGAAAAGCTTGTTTTTTGTGTTTTTGACGGATATTATTAGAGCATTTTTCTTTTTAAATTCTCAGCAATTTATTTGGATTTTTGGGATATAAAGTTGAATGTTTGAGAATATCTTTTAAAAATTTCCAAAGTCTACTGATGATTAGGGTAGTTCCTATGAAATGTCGACATATAGATAGCTGGGAAACATAGAAAACAAGCTATTTATAATTTTTTACTGGTATAAATATTAGAAGCTTATAATAGCGAATAAAAAACTTAGTTGTTTAACAAAATTGTTAATACTCAAAATGTTACGCTAATCTAATTTCTATTTGTTATTTTATAATTGCTTTTGTGAGTACATTCATTCAAATAGCAGCCTTTAACTATTTTGTTTATCTACTAACATGGCTACTCCACAACCATTTAAATATTCTTATCATTAATGCACATAAATGCATACGAATAGCACTAGTTGAATAGTTAATAAAAATAATTATACAGATAGTGTTTTACATACATATTAGCTAGATGAATAGACAACTATTTTATAACACTCACCGGCTGCTTGGTGGTTATTAATTATGAAAAAATTGCTCACATGTTACATTGGTTTAATATTAATGCCACCATTTGCACTCCTTTCATGAAGAACACTTTTATTATTATTAAATATTCATTTAATATCACATACACAGAAAGCAACTACATATGGACATACATTAGGGTAACGCTTTGAAAGCGCCTAAAGTATTTTGACTCTCGGTTTAATCGCTAAAAATATTTGGCAAATTCGGCTATTGGTATTTGTGTGTGTGAAGGCGCCAATTGCAAAAGTTTTTGAGGTTTCAAAGTCTTTCAAACCAAAAACAAAAAGAAAGACAAAAAAAAATGAATAAAGAATAAAAAGAATAACAATTGAAAAGAACACTTAATAACAAAAATTCCTAAACTTGAAATATAATAGAGTACGGACCCATGATTCCAACAGTCCAAAACGCACACGAAGTAGTCAGGTTTTCTGGATGCAATGGTGTCTCAACATACATTGAACATTATCATCGATCCAAATATGGAAGTCCGGCGTCAATTTATTCATGTTGTAATGTCAAACCCAACTAAACACTAATCACACAACATGTGACAAAATGACCGCCAGTGTTGCACACTTAAAGTTTTATAACTCTCTAAAATGCATCCTTTATTTAGAGTACTATTTTTTGGTGTCGCTCTGACTAACCTATATTTTCACATTGGAAGTTTTAGCGCAGTTAACAACGAAATACATCAAAAAACACAATTAGTTGAGGCAAACAGTTAACCAGTGCAAGCTAGATGCAAAACTCTCGAAGGCTACGCACCAGCAACAAGCCTAACAGCATTAAAGAAATAACTATGATGACAAGCGAGCTGCTTTTTAGCTCAGATCTTCTGAAAGTCATGGGAATATCCTGGCCATGCTTTCACTTCAACGGCCAAACCACATATTTACGGTTCCAAGTTCACACTCAGTGTTTGATCGGTACTAGCTCGGTGTAGTGTATTATGAGTTGTTAAAACTGGCTGAGACAAGCACAAGCAATTTTTATCGAAGCACTTACTACATTTGGTAGAAACATACTTGGTTAAAATGGGAGGTCCTAGCCCACGCGCTGCATTTTCTAGAAGTTGCTCCTTCGGACTATCATTGTTTCGATCAATGGCCTGGCTCTTCCGGTCTTATGAAGAAATACAAAATTGGATCGATACGTGGATCGCTTTAAAAGATGGCCTGTTCTTTTCACGTAGGATTCGTACGTTGCCCGAAAGATGGGAGAAAGTAGTGACCAGCGATGGTCAATCATAAATGTGTAACTAGTTTTTTTTTCCAAAACAGCCTCGAATTTCGGTAAAAAGACGGAAGCAATATGATATATTTTTACCGTCCATGTCTTCAAAATACTAAAAACTGAAGTTTTTCGGCGTGGTATCCCTAAAGCAAATATTAATTTTTATTTTTTTTAAATTGATATTAGTTCTGTATCGGAAAACTCTTTGTTTTCTGAAGAATCAAACAGTGGATTGAGTTCCGCTTGCGATACATTTGGCTGAAGACGAAATCATATATATTTTTGTCCCAAAACCACCCTTTGATAGAAGATTGAACTGTGCATATTTATTTTTAAAAACAAATGAGTGTTACCGCTTTGTAATCGTAGCCCATAATAATATTTAAGAATACTTTTAGAGGAAGAACCTAATGTTTCCATATAGGTACATATGTATATTTATTATTTATTAATAGATTTAGAAAGTACATATTTAATAATTCATTTACAATGTGATTAGCAACTAAATCTATAAATGGCATAACTTTTTAGTTGTAAGCCAGATTGGCGCAATTCCAATACAAAACAAAATTATTTTAAATATTTGGATAGAAAAAGAAAAGAAAACAAGATATGTATGTAAGATTATTTTATCACAGAAAAGTTTAAGGTACAAATTCATTTAAAATAAGTTTTCTATACCTCAAGCAAACTTCAATGAATTTATAAAGAGAAACAAAAGCCATTTAGTATACATATAATTTCATTTTCATTTAGTATGGATATACTAAAATATTGCACTCTGAATTCTTTGTATGCTGGACAAACACCTATGAAGTGAGCCGTATTTTCAGAAGCATCTAAATCACATATACCAACAGTATTGTTGCTGAAGGATTTTGCATTAAGGTTTAATAAGCTACCTCTAGCTTTTATTATTAAACTGACTACACGAGGTGAAAAGTTTGAAGAGTAAAGTGATGAAATATTGTAATCTAATTTAGCATCACATCGTGAAATTGCGAACTTTTAGCATTTTGCACAAAAGTATTTCGTTCTTGAGTCTTTAGCAGATTTAATACAAGTTTCCACAGATTTAATACAAGTTTCTACATAGTGTTACTGGGAGGAAACTGTATATTTTGACAAATCTTTTTCCATTCTTTAGCCCAATGTATGTTTTGTTCTATAAATTTTAATGCTAAAATACGTGGTAATATATGTGGCTTCATACCTATTACTTTATTACTATAACAGAGATGAAGCTTTAAGGTCGATACATAAAGAGAGTCAAGATTTGTTTCAATATACCGCATATAATTAGGTGTTGCGCTAGGTAAACACAGCATCTTTTTTATAAAAAATCTGAAAAGTTTTTCAACCTCATCGAATTTTTCAAAGCCCCATACTTGAGCCGCATAAAACATAATCGACATGGAGGCAGCCGGGAATATTTTTAGTTTATTGTTTTGTGATATCTGCGGATTACTTATATAATTCAAACAAGTAGAGTTAATCGCTAATTTTGAGACTGCTAATTTATTAATCAAATGTTTTTTAAAGAGAGATTGTAAGTAATAGCGACTCCAAGATACTTATAACTATTAACTATTTTAATGTTAACGCCACCATAGTTCCAGTTTAAATGTGCAGAAATTCTTGTACCAGATCGAAATACTACTACTTTAGATTTATCGAGATTTGCTTTCCAGCTTTATCGAGATTTGCTTTATTAAACTTGTTATTTGTAATAAAACAGTATTTTTTATAATATTTAAATACAACTAATAGAGTACTAAATCAAAACTTAATTATCATAAAGTTGCATTTTATTCGTATGTGAAGTAAGTTGTTTCAATTAATAAAACTTTAATAAGATAAAGAATAGTAATTACATAAGAAATGTGGTATTTAAATGTTTATAATATGGGTTGATATATTTTGTAATGAAGGGCATATATTCTGCATTTTGTGTGTACAATATAGAGAGATTTGTATAAAATTTATATACAAAGGGTGGCGCAAAATTAATCACCCTATCCTGAGATGTAATAGTTTTTTGCAAATCGAATTTTACATCAATCATATTTAATAACGTTGTGTATTATTATTCAGAACAGTCTGTTGTGACTTTAACTGTAGTGTTTTCTGCCATAAACATGTTACTGTTTGTATTTCTGTAATTCTATTGTTACCGTCTAACTAAACATATGGTAGTATATAAAAGTAATATTTACGAATTTTTATTAAAAACGGCAATCGATTTTTTCACACCCAATATTAAAATATTTGTTTTTAACTTATGTATGATACATTAATTCACATTAAACATTTGTAAGTTCACAAAAAAAACTTACTATTGTAACCATGTATCATAGTATAGTTCTAAATGTTGACATAGTTCTACAGACATACATTAATTTTGTTTCAGTTTTTGTTTTTCTTTGGAAGTTAAAAAATACTACATGAGCTGAAAAGTCCCGGACCTAACGCATAGATGGCTCCCGTTTAATTACAGTTTAAGTTAATACTAACCTTCAAAAGACAGCTGTTAAAATTTCATGATATTCTATTCATTAGTTTGTGAGCTATTGTGCTCAGAGTGACACTACTTTTGTTATTTTCGAAACAATGGATCAAAAACAATTTCGTGTTTTAATTTTACACTGCTTCTTGAAAAATACCGTTCCAGTGAAGCAATGGCTTGAAAAGTGTTATGGGGACTCCGCTCTATCAGAGACAACAATAAAACGTAGGTTTGCTGACTTTAAACGTGGTCGTAGAGACAGACACCGATCTTGCATAACGCAGTGGACGTCCAAATGAGGTGGTAACCCCAGAAAACCTAAAAAAATCCACAAAATCGTTTTGAATGAACAAAAAGTGAAGTTGCGTGAAATAGCTGACATCGTAAAGATATCAAAAACACGCGTTGGCTTTATATTGCACGAGCTTTTGACTATGAAAAACTCTATTCAAAGTGGGTACCGCGTTTGCTCACTGTTGACCAAAAACGAGAACGTGTTGATGATTCTGTGCAGTGTTTGGCCATGCTTAAGCGTAAGAAACCGGCATTTTTGCATCGATATGTGACAATGAATCCATCACTTCACTCCAGAATCAAAACGGTCATCAGCTGAATGGATAGCAACTGGTGAACCTCGTCCAAAGCACCAGAAAGCACAACAATCGGCTAAAAAGGTTATGACCTCGTGTAATATTCATCGACTATCTTGAGAAAGAAAATACCAATAACAGTGAATATTATATAGCATTGTTGAAGCGTTTGAAGGCCGAAATTGCAAAGAAACGACCGCATATGGCAAAGAAAGAAATTTTGTTTCATCAAGACAACGCACCGTATCACAAGTCAATCAAAACAATGACAAAACTACATGAATCGAACTTCAAATTGCTCCCACATCCCCCGTATTTGCCAAATTATATTCCCAGCGACTACTGGCTGTTCGCAGACCGGAAAAAAATGCTCGCCGGTAAGAAATTTCGCACGAATTAAGAGATTATCGCTGAAACTGAGGCCTATTTTGAGACAAAAGATAAATCGTTCTACAAAAGTGGTATTATATCCATGGCATGGTATCATATCCTTCTATCGTAATAACATATATTAAGATAATTCTCCGAACGCATCTTGTTTTACTTACAATTAACATCCTGTGTTTTGGTTGGACCACACTTTAATATTTTACTTTCGCAAAAAGCTAATTTTTATATTCAACCACTTGACCATCTCCGTAAATACAATCCGACAGAAACCACTTAATAGCAATCGATAGATTAATTATAAAAGCAAAGCATTTGCTAATCTTTATTAAACCAGAAGCGAAGAATGAATTAATGCAACAACTTACCCGCAAACTCATGTGTTAAGAGGCCAACGTGTGTCGTTCAATTCCCCACAGAGGTGATCATGTTTTAAAGTGGTTTCAATAATTGTTACCTGTTGATTATAACTCATAATTTAAACAAAATTAAATGTTGTTTGCAACTACTTTTACATTTTTAATTTCTACGATTTCTTTACAAAAGGCCATAATTTTTCATAACTTATCACGCGAACCAATTTAAATGAAATTTTTAATAGATTATAAATAATTTGTTTAGTTATTCCATTTGAGATTTAAATTTTAATAAATTTAATTCGTAATATTTCACTATTTGTTAATTTTCATTATATTTTTACATTTCGCAACACGTATAAGTTTAACTCGTTTCGTAGATGAGCGGAAACTAAATTTTTGAATTTAGGTAAATTTCCTATAACCCTCTGAACACTTTTTGGCATAAAAACTTAATTGCAAAACGTATTCAGATTTAATGATCCTTTACGTATGCAAATTATAATAAATTTTAATTTATTCAAAAAAATCCTTTATATATAAAAAAAAAACAAAAACGCATAAAGGAATCCTTTCATATTACAAACAACATTGACAGCATGTTGTGTGTAGATCTCAGCCTAGAAGAGGGTTCATATGAAATTATCATTTGAAAGCGAAATGAGAAGAAAAAAAAAATCCTGATTGTGAAGCTTGTGCCTCACGGTTATGAAATCTTTTTCGTTTGTAACCCCCAGATGTAAACATCTAAAAAAAGTTGCTGGTGATCATTGTATGCTTGTTTCGTTTTAAGGATCTTGGTAGTCGTTATTATTTTTTGTCAATGAGGCGTTCACTCTCGCGCATAAATTATAAGACAACGATTATGATGACTATGAACCCTTTTTTTTCTAGCAGCTTTGACAGCTGAACTGTTCATCACGTAATTTTGACATCAACCGCTATTTCCAAGTAATTTACTTACGTATATTTGAGTTTTTGCATTCTACTGTATGAGTTTGTAAACGAGTGTAAATGTTTCCTTTATTTTGGAATTTGAATACACATTTTTTGTGTTTATCATCAGGCTGGATTAGTTTCTTCTAAGTATGACAAATTTTGGTTGCTTATAGTAAAACAGTATTCCAATGTAAATTTAATCCAGGTTTGATTGATAACAAAGGTAAACTTTACTTTCCGCAGGAGACATGTTTAAGGGGTGATCCAACTGAAGCTTTTTCAATTAGCTACTGAATTAGAAAACTCATTTCTCTATATATGAGGGCAGATCAAAAATAACCGTTATTTTAAATTTTTTTCAAAAAGTATTTATTTATTCATCAATAACTATCTCGTCCCCTTCAAAGTCATCCCATTCAGATATATAACACACTTATGACAGCATTTTTTCCCATCCTCGAAACACTTCTGAAACGCGCTTTTTGGCATCGCCAACAGCTATTGTTTCGGTTATTCTTTTATCTCCTCAATCGTACCAAAAAGTTTTCCTTTTATCGGTGTCTTCAGTTTTGGGAAGAGGGAAAAGTCAACGGGGACCAAGTCCGATGAATAAGGTGGTTGACGGATGATAACGGTGTTGCTTATGCTCAAAAACTCACGCACAAGCATCGCTGTGTCAGCTGGTGCGTTATCACATACTACAAAAACTAATGGTAAAACAGTAGAACTGGAAGCGTCTAATAAAATTTAATTTGTGTCTTATATATTTTCATTAAAAAAAATGTATTATTTTCATAAATTTTGATAACAAGATTCTAATTAAAAAATAATATTTTTTATATGACTATCTTGCATTTGTTTACTTTACAAATGGCGACTTCAGATGGTACAACTCCTTTTTTCCTATACAACAAGCAATAGCTACCAAATTTTAGGTACATTTTTGTTTAAACGAATCGCGGGATCTTCAGCACACAGAAATCTGGGAGTTGCGATTTTGACCTGACAAGTGATTTTAAAATTTTGCGTTTTTCAGCAAATGTCTGAAAGAGTAGTATTGAATATAATTGGTGCCACCGAAAATTTAAAAACTTTAAAAAGCACCAAAAACGGTGTAAAACGCACCGAGTTGACAACACTGTTCCTATCTTTAAACAATTCCTTCAGGGCAATAACAAATATTATTGCCCTGAAGAAGCTATCCGAAGGAAAGCGAAATATTGGCAGAGATATTGAAATAAATAAGCTAAAAAGGACCTTAAACTCAACGAAATACTACTTAATTAAGAAATAGAGGTCGAATAAAAACCAAATACTATTCCTTCATATGTATATTCTCGCTTTAAGAATTCTGCAGTTGATTTCAAAATGTTATACTAATTTGAAGACATCGCAGGATTGATTTTCTTGAACAATCCCACCGCCTTCGGGTTGTTTTATACTTAATTTTTTTAGTACGATTTGCATTAAAAGCAAAAAAGAAAATACTTAAGTTCGGTACGAGCTTTTTCTTTCTGTGTAGAAACTATCCCCCGGGGAACAGGTTTTATTTTTACCATGGAGTGTTTTCTGAGACATAGAGGAGAAGGAGTCTCCCGTTTGTTTTAGCAAACAAAACTATAAGAATCCGCATGACTTATGTTGTGTTTGACAAAAACCCGTACCAAATGTTAAAATTAGAAGCTTCCGCTTGCAAATCTCTTGGCGCTGATCATGGTTGAGTTGACTGCCTTGGCTGAAAAGTTCTTGCTGAAGTTTGAAACAAAATATCGGGAAACTGGCCGCCGCGACTTCGACGATTCAAATTTACGATGACGCTCTATGAGATTCTATGCAGTTAATGTGCCGAATTATTTCATCCTTTGGCTCTTGAATTATTGCTGACTTATCGACATACATTTTTTCTTTCATATAACCCTGAAGAAAGAAGTCCAACGGTGTCAAATCAAATGATCTTGGCAGCCAATTATCATCGCCGTCACAAGAGATAACACGGCCATTGAATTTGTCGCGCAATAGACCTATTCTATTAAAACCACATATTGTCCACATCCATATCTTCCAATTCGGTACATAAAAAGTTTATTATCATCGAACGATAGCGAATACCATTCACAGTAACTGTCTGACCCGCCTCATTTTGTAGGTGCATTAGTTTTTCGACAATCACCCTTGGATTATCATGCACCGGTGTTGCCTGATTGCTCACCGAATATGAAATACCGGTTTCGATTCGGTTAGCGAAGCGACTCCGAGTTTTTTGGGTGTTTCCAAAGACGGCTACAGGAAAGTCTACCCCAGTTCTTCAGAAACAATACGGCAATTTCAATTTTCCCACTAAATCGAATGACCGTTTATAGTTCAGATGCATGTTTCACGGCAGCAACACGCACCGAATACGAAAAACTGGTTCCAAGCCGGTTAGTGAAGTGGTTTTGAATTTTTTCGGCAATTCCCAAAACCAGCTTCGTGAATACCCAAAATCTCCCCACTTCAACGGAAGCAGTACCACAACTCCAAGTTTCGCACTAAAGCGGCAACACTGCATATACAGGTTTATATACCTAAATATGTAATAATCACTTATATGGCATGACTTTCGAGTGTTGCGAACATATAAATGATACTAGTATAGTGAGTAGCAGAATGATAAGGTCATTCACCTTTATTTCTTATAATGCAGAATTACAAAGAGTATTTCATAACACCTTTATAAAATTTTTACTTTTATAAAAATTATTTTTTCAGATGAAAAAAAATTTTAATCTTGATGGTCCAGACGGATTTTGAGACTATTGGCGAGATTTGTATTTTTCAAAGAGAAATTTTGGTGGCGGTTCACTTATTGATTTGGGGAACGTTTAGCTCGATTGCAATTCTGCCTTTAGCTTTCCCATCAACTCGAATGGAAAGCGCGGAGTATCAGCAAGTGCTCTCAAATAATTTGTTGCCATATCTGAACGAACACCAAGAAAAATAGTTTATTTTCGAGCAAGATAATGCAACAATCCATATCAGCAGATCAACTAAAGCTTGGTTTGAGGAGCATGGGGTATCAGCAATAAAATGGCTAGTATGTTCACCCGATCTGAATATAATGAAATATATGTGGGCACCGCTTGTTAGCCAAGAATGTGCTTAACAGTTCTATGCAAGAACTTAAGGTGCGAATTTTGAATGCTTGGCGAAATTTAAGGCTAGAAACACAAAGAAATGGAATAAATTTTAAAAACACAAATAAAATTTGCAATTGCATGAATTAAAAACGCATACTGCATTACACAGAAAAAATTATAGTAAAAATAAAAGCAACAAAATTTTTGTTTGAAAAATTAATTTGTATGCATATACAAAAATATCAAAAAAAAACCTTGGATATCGTATTTTGTTTAAAGAAATTGTTGTTTTCGATCAATAATTATTTTTACTAAACTTTTGTTTGAGTCCACGAATTGCTTTACAGGTCCGCATTCAAATAATTTACTAATTGATTCAACGAATTTCGTTATTGAACACGAAAAAAAAATTTTTTTCTGTGTAGGTATTATTTTTATGTAGGCATTATTTTTTTTTAATTTCAATAAAAAGTAAAAACGCAAATAAAAACTTATTTTTTACAGCCTGTTCGACAATAACGAATGAAAATGTATGCGAAAGAAAGCTAGTCACTCACATTGAAATAAATTTGGGTTCGTCTATGTCACTATTGTTCGTTCACATGAACTTATATATTTTAATTGAGTTCTGACGCATCCGTTCGCATAGAATAAAGTTAGAAAAAACACAAATCAATCTTTTTTCGCCTAGAGTGCGAATGAACTTATCCTTTCGACATTGGCGAACTGGCTGTTAATTTTAGGATAAAATAGAGATTTGATAAAGGTGTAATGCAATACTCTTTGTACTTGTGCGTTAACAGAAATAAAGCTAAATGACCTTATCATTCTGCTTAACACCTATAAGCGTGTTAAAAAGAAAAGAATGCAATAAACAGAAAACAGAACAAATCAATTTAATAGAATATTCCCGAAAAACTGTGTTTGAGGTGCGCAATACGCCTTCGACGTACTTACAAAGTAAGCGAGATTATACCCGTGTTTAAAAAGTATGCGAGAATGTAAACTGCTTAACGTTCACTTATAATGTATGCCAGAAAGTAATAAGCTTTTATTTTATGAACACCTCTCCCTAGCTCACTTACTTCGTATGCAGGTGGTAGACGTGGTGTTTGAAAATGCATACTGGGTTCGTATATGAGATTGCGTACTTTACTGACTTACAAGTGTGCATCGGATAATCGCTTCTGTAATCGAAACGTTCGCCGGTGGGATATAAGCAGTACCATATAGCGCTATTTTACAGCTTCTGATTGTTATTCTGGCATCAGCCAGATCAGCAAAGTAGTTATAAGTACATAATTCGACGTTTTTATTACGTAGTAACAGAAGAGAAACTAATAAAGTTATCAAAAAAAAAAAAAATAATAATAATAATAAATAAACTTCTTGAGATTATACGAGTACTTTTTTTTTTGTTAAATTAAAATTAAACAAACAATGATGTGGCAAAAAGTCAGGTATCACTACTTAGAACGATTGTTTTTCTTTTTTTCTTTTGTGAACAAAACAACAAAATTTAACCCTTGAACTTCTTTGAACCCAAAAACCAGCAACAGGGATTTGCAAAAACATCAAACCATGATCACTTTTTGCACAAGTAAACAAAAGGATGCTTTTCAGTTCTAATACTTGAAAAACACTAAACATCCTTTTTTCAACTCCCATAGACAACGGACAAAAAAAAAACAATATTAGACAATGAAAACATAGTATTTGTTTTTATGTAGGAATGGTTCAAAAATACATTATAGTTTACATTTAATGTGCGATTTATTGCCGTTGATTAAATCAGACTGTGAAATCATCAAAAGTGGTTTTCTAGGCATTTAATTTATTTGTTTCTTCGCTTTCAGGCACATCCTTTCATTATAAATTTGCTGTATGTTTTGCATGTACAAAAAATTGAAAGGATACTGTTCTTGGCTGGTCTGAAACTAATAAAATATAGATAACATTTTGCAGTTTATCTCTTAAATAGAAATCAAGGGCTGATGCTGATTTTCGATTTCTATTCAAACAGGGGTTGTTTAATAATCCAGTGCATCTAACCTGGGCCCATTAATATAAATTTGCCTTTTAATAGATCAATGAGATTTTTTTTTATATACAAAAGAAAATCTCATGGTTGTTTGAATTTTATGAATATTCATAATTTTAATTCGTTTCTTTTTGTTGTCGTTGTTGGTTTTTGCATCCCAAAGTAGTTTTGATTACCTTGACTGTTGTACGAGTACGTCTGTTTGTTTGAATTAAAGGGTTACAATGTTTTATGAATGTTTTCCTATTATTGTAATTCTTGATTTATGGCCAAACATTTAACACATTTACAAGAGTTTTAGGAAACAAAATAAAAAATGTGTAACGTTTGTTATGTTAAGCCTTTGATACTCAAACAAATAACCAACATGTGGTATAAAAAAATGTGAATGTTTGCATGCGAGTTGCGTTTTTGAGTGAAGTAGAAACGGAACAATCATTTATGGGAACAAGCATCAATAGAAAATTAAAATTCACTTACCAATTCAGAAACTGCTGTAAGTTGACTTTGAGCCTGTAAAGAAAGAAGCATAAAATATCAACGAGGTAAGATCATTTTCAATCATATTTTAACTAATATAGTTAGGTAGGTTGTTGGATTCTCCAGCTCACTTATGTCCTAAATATCGTTCCGTTTGTGATTTTTAACTGATTTATCGTCTAAAAAAATTCAGCAATGTGGAACAAAGTATTAGAACAAACATTTTTGATATGAGTTCTTTCTTCAGTTTTTAATGAATTATTAAGCCTTACAGATATATGCTTATTAAAGTTAATACAAGTTGTAGATATAACTACAATATAATCAAGCTTTGGTTGCTTCTTTACTGCAATATTGTCATAACCCAAAAAACTTGGTAAAAAAAAACGTATATAAAAATTTTTAGTTTCCATACATGTCTTAGCAAAAAAAAAAAAAAAAAATCCTAATAAAGAGGGCGGCTTAAAAGCCAATATAAAAGGTGTCCCATCAGAATTTGTCGCCACTAAAGTGCCAGCAAACCTAAAATAAATAATTCGCTAGCTAACAGTTTACGGTTAGTAAATATGGAACCTTACACAATGGAACAACGTGTCTTCGTTATTTAACAATATTTCAAAATTAATGAAAAATCTATGCTGATTTTTCCAGCAAAATCCTCCTAAGCAATGAGCGCCTTTTCGTCTTGATTGCTTTGTTAATCACCAAAATTGCTTTTTTGAGTATCTTAGAATAAACATATGACTGTCGAAAAACAAATTTATCTACAATCTGTCACTATTTGGTGTGGATTTTGGCCTGAAGGCATATTTGTGCCATACTTTTTCGAAAATCTAGCTGGACAAGTAATGACTGTTACTAGTGCTCGGCATCGCGACATAATACAGTTCTTTTGGCCGAAATTGGTTGACATACATGTGGCAAATATGAGGTTACAGCTTCATTGGCCTTATTGTTCACAGCAATTATTGTTATTACAAAAACTTAATCCTTCTTCTTGGCTGAAGTTAGATTCGAACTCATAACTTGTTAAACGCCGTGCATACCAGTGATCACCAAAAGTCATGTTTTTGTTTGATTAACTCGTACACTAAAATTTTTAATCAACAAAAATCAGGCAACAAATTTCAACGCTGAGTAAAATCAACTCGTCTTGTAAATTTTGCGCGTTCGTTTTAGTACTGGATAAAATCGGCTAAACGTTAGATGTTGCTTCGATTGTGTGTTATATAAACAAATTTTAAACATATTTACATATATATTTTGTGTGTTGAGCTACATAAAAACGAGCTGTTTATAATTTTTTGATTAATGATTAAATAAGTTATAATTGTATGAAAAGTAACATAATATAAAAAGCAAATACACTTAATTTAACACATTCACTGATTTTAATAAATTTTCATAATTATATTAAATAAATAGGAATGGAAATTTCGATTACTTTAGTATTAGTGTACATGTGAAAAATTCCATGATATAAAATATACATGGTACACAGAAAAAAATAGATGAGATTTTTTTCAATCAAGTTATGTTATTAATAAAAAACCATCAATTTAATAAAATTTGCACTGACTTAATTAAATTATTATTAATAATGAATTTTTGGAAATATCTCTTAATAAAATGCAATTAATAAAAAGTTTTCCGAATTATTGACTGTTATTCAATAAATAAATTTAAAAGGTTGTCATATAACAGTGAAGAGTTGTTGTTTCTTTAACAATTTTTTTGTTAAGTATATTTTACATATTAACAACAATTTTTTTCAACTCAATAATTTTTGCTTTTAAGTGAAAAAGCTATTTCTACTTTATAATTTGAATTATCAATCCGGCAAAAAATTCTTTTTGACAGGAAATTTGATAAAAAATAGTGCAATTTTTTTTATCAATATGGCATCTATTTTTTTCTGTGTAGTTTCATTCTCTTCTTATTATTTGTAATAAGAATTTTTGAAGTTTATTTTTAGAGAGAAATATAAAAAGGCGTTGCCACACAGTTGAATAAGGGAATTTACTCCTAGAATGGATTTTTGCTGAAATGTGTAAAGCATTGTTCACATTTTTTTTTATCTTGGACCAGTTCTCAGGGGATGGCCCCTACATATGCAGTGCATTGTACTGGAACTAGGAGAATAGGTCATGACGAGGAGGAAGGAGGGATTAGTGTTTGTCGAGGCTTAACTTTAACAATAATAACATGAAAGACCAAAGGAAACTCTATTATAGCATTTAAAATGTTGGAATTAAATTAGTTAAAACTGATCAGTGTTCAGTGTATTTACCTTCGACACTGCTCAGATTATCAAAATTTACTCCTTCTTCATGGAATGCATTCAAACACACAATTAAATACAATATGTGATAAGCTTTCTCGTTGCCCTAAAAAAGTAACAAATCCAACAAAACACTCTTTGTAGACTTCATGGAATGCACATTAGAAAACGCTAGAAATAATAAGCTGATGTAAGTAGGTATCTGTGGTCGTTTTGAAACCCATGTTAGGTTAGGTTTAATAGGCTGCCAGCTATTGTAAAGCCAGCCCATTTGGGTCCAATTTGGTCCCAAAAACTAAAAGCACGGACTTCTGCTTATGAGTAAACTTTACGATAGTATTCAAACGCATGCCTATTTTAAAGAAAATATTATTACATTTAAAAGAAAATACTATACAAAGGGAAAAGTTTGATCCTTATGGTTTAAAAATATATAAAAAATTATTTCCTATAGAATGACCCAGGATGCAGCGAGAAAATTAATGCACGCAAACTCGAATATTCTTCATTACTTTCAATAAGAAAAACTTACTTCCAAAAGATGTCATTATTTGTTTAAATATCAAAGTAAGCAGGTATAGCGAAAATTTGCATATATGTAGTTTTCCGTCGTTCCCGTGCCTTCAAACTTGTTCTGGACGTGACTTGTAACTTCTCTAACAAATGGCGCGATATAATTATTCAGTGCATTTAAAAGGAAAAAAAAATAGCCAATCAGTGACCACAAATGCAGAAAAATTTGAAATTCACCAAGAATTATAAGCCGTTTTCGTTGTTCGGGTACTTTGGTTACAGAACATAAAGGTGGACGTTCCCGAAAAACCAGCAAATGAGATGGCCAGGCCATAAAACTTTTCATAAAAAAAGACTGGTTCGTGTCGTCAAGAGCCATCGCTACACAATTGTTGCTAAATGTATCAAGAGAATAATTCAAAGGCAGGCTGCAGAAGGCGGACTAAAAGCATACTCGTGCCACACAAAATTGTAAAAAAGATCTTTGAATTGAATTTGCAAGGGAACACATTAATTTGATCACCACACAAAGGAATTCCATACTATTCTCCGATGAATCCAAATTTAATTTAAAAGGTTTCGATACGTTAAGACTGGTTAGATGACTGAAAGTCCAACGTCTTAATCCATGTTTTGCTAAAGGCACACTGAAACATGGTGCCGGTAGCATTTTAGTCTGGGGATGTTTTTCAGGTCATTTTTATATATTTTAGGTTTGTGTATGTACATATTTTATTTTAAAATTATTTATTCAATTGAGTTTTTATTCGCTATTTTAGCTTCTAACATTTATACTAATAAAAAATTATAAATAGTTTGTTTTCTATGTTTCCCAGCTATCTATATGTCGACATTTCATAGGATGATTAGGGTAGTTCCTATGAAATGTCGACATATAGATAGCTGAAAACATAGAAAACAAGCTATTTACAATTTTTTGTTGGTATAAAATTATTTATTTATTTTTGTTAGAAGTCACAATTTTATTATTATTTTCAGACACAACTTCTAACAAAACTGAAAACAAGGGAATGTATAAACTAATACGGTAGCACAATTTTATGGAAAATGTCACAATCCTTATACTTGTCAGATGGTGATTGTTAAGAAAAATTGAGAGAATAAAACTACCTTGTACTTTTTATATCATGCAAAATTCGATGGCCAGTTAAAAATAAAAGATAACACCTTCGAGTGATATAATTGAATTCTAGTGAGTGCTACCTCGCTACTCTCTAGATCCTATGCCCGTTTAAACGCTATCGTATCGTTTTTTGTCTGAATCTAAATCACTGTTACTGGTTTCATTTTACAGACCTGTATCGTCGAATGTCTAAAAAATCCCAATAATTCAAAGAAATACACTTCTGGTGTTTCACGTGGTTCTCAAATGATATCTTTTCATTCATATGCCTAAATAAACTACTTATCTTTTAAAACCTTCCTTTTTTTAAACAAATGTTGCCAGCGTAAACATTAAACCTGCTTTAAATAATTAAATATAATCATTGAAATGAAAAAAAATTTAACTAAACACTTTTGATAATAAAATAAAAGGTTGATGTTGCCACTGATTATTTATGAAATCATAAAACATATGATTAAATAATGTATTACCATACTACATACATACGAGTACGTAAAGTTACACACGATGCAGAAAATAAAAAGCAAACACATGCGTAGAAATAAATAACAAATTCTATACAACACGTAATAAAAATAAATGTTAAACAATAGAAAGCAACCATAAAATCTGTAATCAACAAAAATCATAATGCGTGAAGTGGATGCAGAGATAAATTACACGTATAAAATGCAAAAGCGTACATGAAGGTTAACGATGTGCGTGTATGGAGTTCAAAAGAATAGAAATCCTAAGGATATTTGCATTTGCTAAAGGTAGGGAAATGCAGACATATTTAAATGATACACTTCTTTATTTAATGTACAAAAATGCGTTTTTACCTTTCGGAACAGAAATACAAATGATACTTATAAAAATGAGTAAGTTTTATCTCATTCACCCTTTTTTTGTAAAATCTGTCTACTGTTTGACAAGAACGGTGCTATTGCAGTATTTCATTCTTCTCATCAATATTCATAAACCTTTGTTATCAGTTGAGCATTAAATTTATTCTGATTACTTTTCAAAGTTTACTTTGAAGTGTATCGAATTTGGTTTGAAGATTTTGAAAACTTTGCAGTTGCCAAACGTTAATATTAACTAAAATTATAAAAATTAGTTTATATTTGATATTTAATTATTTGATCTTACTTAAGTAAATATTTCGTAGTTTTGCAGCTAAAGATCGTTTTATTTTATAGAAAAAATACAACAGTATTTATTTTCAATATTTCGATAACAATTTGCTATCATCGTCAGGAAAATTAATGTTATTGACAAACTAATATTATTGACATATTACATAGAGTCTATACGTGATCTAATATGAAATATTTTTCTATCAGCAATTTTGATAGCAGAGAGAACTATATTACGTGTAGCCTTCAAAATTAGTATTATATTAGATATCACAATATTGTTTTGATAATATGTATTTAGAAAACTATATCATGATATGAACTGTCAAAAAACATAAACAAAACGACATAATATTAAATTTTTGAAGAATTCCGGAAAAAAATTTTAATAAAAAAGTCATAAAATCATTAAAATATTTATAAAAAATCGTTTATTGTTCTTTTTGTTGTTGAAATATATAAATTTGTTTAAGAAAAATACAACATTCGACGATGTTTACTGCATGGTTGCTTAAAAATTGTGAAATATTATGATATTTGCAAAAATACTTGGCGCCATGCTAGATATGAGAGAAAATATAATTTATTTTTTCTCGTTAATCTGCTGACGTTCTCTCTCATATTATATCAGAGCTAATATCAGTTGTAGACAATATGTTAATATTATTGACATATTAATTTTCCTGACGATGATAGCAAATTGTTATCGAACTATTGAAAATAAATACTGTTGAATTTTTTATATAAAATAAAACGATCTTTAGCTGCAAAAATAAGAAAAATTTAAAATCAGTTTATGTTTGGTGTCTTTTTTAGTTTATGTTTGTGCTTTTTTTTCCTAAATTCAATATGGATTAAAACAAACAGATTTTAGAATATTAAGAAGAAACGAAATTCTCAGTTATAACAGTTAGCCATGTCGCAGAGTTTCGCTCGAATATGGAATTCAACTCGGCTTTTCGTTCTTCAGAAAAGGACAAATTGACAAAAAAGAAGTGTTTGAAATGCAATAATTTTTAAAGTCAATAATGAAATTAGATTTTCATTAAAAATTATTTGATAAAGTGCGGAGTCTAGCTGAGATAGTGAACGGACGTACGTGCTTGTTTTTGATCGGAGTGTTAAAAAATAAAACTGGAATAAGTGGAACAAGGGAATTTATGTGTGTTTTTTAAAAAATATTTTTTAAGTGCAAATAAACTAAAAAAAAAGGAAAAAACTGCATAAGTGTACCTAGCAGATGTAATTCTGAGAAAGAGCTAAGCTCCATTAGCAAAAGCCTTTGGATTTCTAAGGAGGAATCATTAAGTAAATCATTGGCTATCTCTAAGGCACGAGAACCGCCAGCGTTCGTGTACGCCACATATAGTTGTTACAATGGAAGACAAAACATCTGACTAACGTCAGCGAAGCTGCAAGTCCGCTAAAATATTAGCTAAATAGAAAATATCTAAAGATGATAATACCACTACTGCAACGCAAAGTAATAAATTTGCTATCATTCAAATTGATGAGCCAACTACATAAAAAAAACATTTAAACCGCCATCAATATATTTGATAGAGCCTACTTCAAGTGAACTAGTGAAACAACTTATTACGGCAAATTTCAAAGACACCTTCAACGTGTTACATCAGTAAAACATGGTAGCATCAGCGAAACGAAAATCCAGGTAAACCATGAAATTATTACAGAAAACTTTTTGTCGTTCCGGAAAAAGAGAAAATATATTTTTACACTTATCAGCTAAAGAGCGCTAAAAGTCTTCAGGTGGTTACAAAAGGTATAGACCCTTGAGTAGAAACGGATGAGGTCAAGTCTTGATTGATAGATAAAGGCTTCAAAATAAAAAATATGGCAAATTTGCGGAACCGTGAACAAATGCAGTAACTGTGGAGGTAACCACACTCGTAGTGCAAATTACAGGGGCTGTCCTGCCTATACTCACTTTAAGCAATCAATGACAAATAAGCAACCCCAGCAGTCAAACATAATTCCTACAATCTGTTTTCACCAGACAGGCCAATCAACCAACCATATAATCACACAAAATCCGACACACAAAACTTGAACCAGGAGCCAACTCGGTGCGTTTCACAACGTTTTTGGTGCCTTTTAAAGTATTTGCGCGAAAAATACTTCGGTGCGTTTTTGTTGCAATAACGCGCTTTTCCCCCTATTTTGGTGCGTTTTGAAATTTCAAAGTTGACAGTGCGGTACATGTGAGTACTGCGATTTGTCGGTACACTATGCAATTGCTTGAATATTCCATTTTTTAATTTTGAATAAACATAAATATCAACCCCATGAAGTACCATTCAGCGAATCTACTGCTGGTACTTTTCAGATTTTAACAAAACAATATAAAGTATAAAAATGCTTGAAATTCCTGTTTTCAGAAATTAATAACAATTTGTATGAAATGCACTCAAAATATTGAGTATATTTCATACAAATTTTCTAGACGTCATCCTCACAAAACTCATGTCACAAATTTCTGATATATGTCCTTGTATTCGTGAGCATTTCAACTTTTTGTGAATTACATTTTTTCAAGTAATATTTTGCTAACAAATTTGCTTTTAATTATTATATTGTAAAAATCCCGGTTAACCGGTTTTATCTGTAATTATTAACCGGAAACTGGGATTTTTAAAATTGCCTCTATTCGAACTATTAGAAAACCGATTTTAGAAAAAAAGTCGAATAATCGATCTCGCTAGCTACGATTTAAGTGCTTTATGGAATGTCAATTATCAATACGTAAATTCAGACATTAATTAAATGAGCACTTCGGTTCGTAGCTTCCTTTTTTATATGTGTAAGCTGGCATTGAAAACAACACGTTTCGTAACAAGAAACTAGTGCTTCCAAACAGGAACTGCCCATATAACATTTATGCCTCTTCTCCACAGGTTTGTAAACAAATCTCAAACGTTTCTCCCCTACTAACCTGCTTCGCGTGTCGCAGTATTTTTGGCTGGCCAGCTTATAATAATATCGTCTCAAAAATTCTTTCATCAGATAATATTTTAAATTCCGCCTGAGCAGTGACGATAATAAAATAAACACATTATTTGAACTATCTAATGATCATAGCACCAAAACATTTCAAATACTTGAATACTAATAACCAAATACTCGTAGCTGGTAAGTAGAGCAGCAACACTGTTTATAAGTTTCATATGTCAACAACATTTTAAACTTTTTTTTTTTTGCTTTTCTCTAAATATCAGAAAAAAAAATATTTCGCTATTTAAATTGCAAAAAAAAAAGTGGTGCCAGAAAAAGCACGTGCTTTTATATGTACATACATATATATATGTATATGAATTATGAAGGTTAAAAGTTCATTAAACTTTTAAATACAAAAAATAAATGAAATAGAAAATAATAAAGACAACAACATGAAAGTAATTTTCTCCATTTATTTACGTTTTTTTCTTATTCACTTCAAAAAAAAAACAGCTTTTAAGTGAGACAAAAGAAAATTTGAAGGTTGAGAGCGAAAAACATTAAGCACGAACTCAGCAAAACACTTTTGAAAGACAAAAAAAAAAAAAAAGAAACAGCAAAATTAAGAAAAATAATATAAGACTCCCTCAACTACAAAAGCAACAAGAAAAGAAAAAAAAAAACTTAAAAAAAGTAAATGAGAAATAAAAATTATGGCGCGAACAAATTTTTAGTGAAAATAATGCAGCAGCCAGCAAGAAAATTTTCTTGAGTTTCATACTCATTGAAATTTGTTCATTCATTGCCGGGTTGGTTTTAATCACGAAAACAGTTAAAAATGTTCCTTACAGCAACAACTAACTTCAACGAGTGTACATATGTACATACACACTCTCATATTTACAGCAAGAAAACTCAAACCACAGCAACATTAAAAGCGAACAAAATAAGAAATTGAAACAGCGGAAACGGAAACAACTGCACACAAGTACTCGTAGGAAATAAGAAAAGGTCTTGTTTATGTATTTATTAAGACACTGGAAATGAAAGAGGTGTGGGTGAAATATTAATGAAAATGTTCGCATTAAAAAAGAACATGAAGAAAGAAAAACACCAGCCAGTTTTTATTTAACGAAATTTTTTATACAAATTCCGTTGGCAATGAATTTCTTCCGTCTACTACAGGCGCTCACAGATACTAAAGTTTATATATGTTTCTTCTATTTAACGGCTGCAATTAATGACGTTACAAAAACACGAGGGCAGTTGAGCAAGAAAAAATTTAAAACACACTCGTATATAATAAAAATTAGAAATAAAAGCCGGACTCGGTGCAAATTTTGGGGTTACTGTACTCGTAAGTACCGAATTTTTTCCCATCGATGAAAGTAATAGGTGTTTATATACAGTCAAGGAAAAAACTCTACATACACCGCCTTATTTTATGTTTTTAAAATATTCATAGGCCAAATTAATAAAACGTTTGCATTAATATTTAGAGCAGAAGTGCCCAGCACTATTCTCTTGATACTCAATTGTTTTTGTAAAAGCGCTTAGCTATGGGGCTGTGCTCTTTAATACACACTCAGCACTCAATGAAAAATGCATAAACAACTTTGTATTATATATTTTTTTTGTAGTTCTTCACTGTACACAAACAAGAGCAAAGCAACAACACTTTCGCATGCTTTGCTGGTAAACACTGAAGACAGCGATTATCAGTGTAAATTTTGTTTTTGTAAATATGTTTCGCTTTTTACAACAAAAAATATTAAATAAAAATAGTTTTTCCTTAAATGTATTGGTATTTGCTCTTTCATATAGAACTTTTGGGCACCCCTGATTTAGAATATCAAACACAAAGTTTATTGACAAAAGAAAAACCTGACTCAAAAGCATAACGATAACACAAATAAAAAGAAACATAAAAAAATTCATGAAAAAAAGTCTACTAACAGTTTCGAAAATCGAATACAATATTTGATTTCTTTTAAATATATAAAAGAATACAGCATATTTTTCATATTTTGTTGTACCTTGGTCTTCAATAACAGCATGAAGAGGACGTGACATGGACATCACCAAATTCCCCGCAACACTGGGCACAATTTCCGACCACGCCCGAATTAAGGTAGTATTCAAGGTTTTACGATTTCTGATATTGATTCTTCCAAAACGTCCTAAATATGCTCAACTGGATAGAGGTTTGGTGACATGGAAGGTGTATTTAGTTGTCTTGGTGCATGATAAAGCAGACAACTTCGGACAATATGCGCATCATTGTCTTTTAGGAAACTCCATTGGTTACGAGCTTGCCGCAGATGACTTCAGATTTGATGCCAATACGTGTATTGTCTTATACAGATATCTGTCTATAAAGCCTTTGATAAAAACCAATCGCCCAACTCCAGATGCTGCCCCACACTACAACGCCGCCCCCATCATGTCTTACAGTTGGTATAATATTTTTGAGATCAAGTGGAGTGTTTGGGTTTCGCCAAACCTTGTTTCGGTCGTCATTCCCGAATATATTATAACGAATATCCGCCATTTTGGTAAATATTAGTCGTGACAGTTCATATTCAGTCGTGAAGTAAACACATGGCAAATTTATTAAAGAAAAATATTCGATAAAACAGTGTGTTTTAATCGCTAACATATTTTATCAAACACGATCATCGATTTTCGTGAAAAGCCCGTAATGAGTGACGAGTCACATTTTCATTTGAATGGCTATGTGAATAAACAGAATAGTAGGTTTTGGGCAATGGAAAGCCCTCAAATTATTCATCAGTCCATTAAAAGAGACGGTTTGATGTGCAATTTGGTCAGGAGGAATCATCACCTTACTTCTTTGAAAATGAAAACAGCATAACGGTAAGTGTGAATGGGGAGCGATATCATCATATTATTGAAAAATTTTTAACACAACAACTGCATGCTTTAAGCTTGATTAACATGTGGTATCAATAAGACAGCGCCACGTTGTCTACAGCCAGGATTACAAGGGAATTACTGCAAGTAGTATACCTTCTCGGAGGACATCTTACTTTCATCGGTAAATACACTTTTCTTCAAAAAATCCATTCCTTTCTGTAAATGCTCCTTACTAAAGTCCAGTCGAAGTTCAAGATATTTAGATGAAAAAATATATTTTTTCGATAGTAGCGATAGAAGAGAGTAACGCACGTCACACTGTGTCGATGCTCCAGTGAGTCATTAGAGTTGGATACCCTACTGCAGCGTTGCCGTCGAAAATTCTCAAAAAGTGACACAAAAAGGGTATTTTAAAGGTAATATAATTGACCTACCGTTTAGACAGGAAAGTAATTTCATGAAAGTTGCAATGCACTCACACTTTTTTACTAACACACTCTCATTTTGCTTACTTTCCACTCAGCTTTCATTAAAAATTTTATGAAACAAATTTTGTGATTTTTTCTGAAAGTAAAATGACAAGTTCTAAGCACTGTTGCCACATACAAATAATTATACAAAGTTGCAGTATTGTAGTAAAATAATAATTATAAAATTAACTTCTTTTGCAAGTCTATGAAAATAATTATGATCATATCTCATTGTATTGTATATTTAACACACAAAGAAAACAATTAAAGCCTTTTTATAAAAATAATCTCACAAAAAACTTTATAATGATAAGTTTTTCCAACTATTGCCCGATAAATCTTTATATGTAATAAATTTGGCAACTCTGATTAGTAAGCAAACAAAATAAGAGTGGAGAGAAGTAGAATGAACTTTCACTTTCCTGTGCAGACGAACAAGAAATTTTAATGAAAGTTGTCTATTTCATTGAAATTTTTATTTATAATACGAATACAAAAATTTCATGAAAATACTTTCCTGTGTAATGGCAGCGTGAATAAAAATATAATGATTACATTTAGAAAAAATATTCAAATATAATTAATAACACAAGTTTAAGTGATATTAATTTTACTCGTATTTAAATACAAAATTTGTTAACTTTCAATTAAAGTTCAGTTATATTCTATATAATTGCGATGAAAGTATGACAGCTTCTCTTAAATTCCAAATATTATCGAAAGTATTCCATAGAGCAGCTGTTTGTTATTGAAAGAGTAGAAAAATACTTAAAGAAAAATATTAAATTTATCAACAGCACAGAAAAATTTAATAACTGTATTTCATGTGATTGCGTTTGGTTAAAATTTGTAGTGAAAACTAAATTTTCGTATTTAAATGGAACTTAAAGCAAAATGGCATTTATATACAAACTCAAAAACTGCGCTATAAGAACTTTTTGAAATACACATGTACTTCTTCAGACTTATACTGTTATACAACGCAATACTAAAGCCTACGGAATTCAGTTATGGGGCACCGCCTCAGCGTCTAACATTGAAAAAATCCAAAGGCGACAAAACAAAATTCTACGAACGATTACTGCAGCTCCATGGTACGTCAAAAATTCACGAATTCATAACGATCTGAGTGTTCCGCTGGTAAAAGAGGAATTTTCTAAGTACGCGACAAGGTATATCAGTAAACTGGAACTTCATCCAAACCCTCTTGCTCGCAATATACTTAATTTTGGCGGTCACACTCGGCTTAAAAGAAGGGATACCGCTGCCACCATCAGATTGCTCAATAGGTGATTTTACCGCATAATAAAACTTTTTGTCTAGCATTGGCCGGACTTTAGAATCACATTTTTTAATTTTAAATTTAGTATTAAGATTTGAATACTTATTGTTAGTTCATTTTGAAGATTCAATAAAAAAAAAAAAACTTCTTCAGACTTATTAATAAAACAAATCACATTTATATTTGCAATCTTTGTATAAATTATTCCAGTATTTTGTTTTCAGATAGTATATATACATATGTATAAAAATACAGACATACTTTTTAGAAATAAAGATTTCATTAATATACATATACCTACATAAAAGCAGTTTAATATAAAACCTTGCTGAGCTGTTCCATCGTTCTCAACAAAAAGTTCCATGTTTGCAGAAAGGGTCAAAAAGGGTATTTACAAAAAAAGTGCCATAAAAAGTCTCATCGGCTCAAAAAGGGTCAAATTGATACTTTAGAACTATAAAATGCAACACTGCCCTACTGCCACCGATAAGCTTGTTCACTCTCTCTTGCACATGGTTGATTCAAAATCGCAGCTGCATAAATTTGTTGTGGAAACTACACCAAAAAATACAGATATCAAGTCCGTTTAAGCCCGTTTAAGTTAAAAGTTAACAATTATAATTTAATACCCATATCAAAAACATTTGATTAAATGATGTCACGGTACAAATTTAAAAAAGAAAAAAAGCAAACCAAATTCTTTCTACCTGTTAAGTTGGGCGGCAAATTTGTGTAATTAGTTTGACAAATTAAAATGTTTTCCAAATTTACCCTCGTACTACTACAATCATAATGATGTAAATGAGGGAATTCGAATGCTGCTGCCGTTACGAGTATTTTTCATTTCATACTTCTTCCTGCTTCTTAGTCTCTGATATAATTTTTTTGTATATTCAGTGACGTTGGCGGGTTTTCTTTCATCTGCTGTATGTACGTGAAAATGAAAATGAAAAAAGAAAAATTTAACTTTTACTTTTTTTTTTGTTGTTTTTGGCTTAGTTGATGTTGTTTTTTTTTTTGTTTTTGTTGTACGCAATTAATTAAAACTTTGTTGGGGTTGGTTATGGCATCTAAATGAATCTGGCATGTCTGGGTGGGGTGGGAGCCAGCAGAGAACAAAGGCAAGTAAATAAACCCGAACGTAAGAAAAAAAAATCATTTGCCACATTAAAACATTTTTCTTAAACTTCTTACAGTGCTGATGAGCTAAAGTTGGATGAGTGGGGGGTAATATTAATATGTTTGTATGTATGTGTTTGAGTCTGTGCAAAATTATGTCAAACTGTCTGGCTGATATTGTTCGTGGGAATTCCCCAATTATTTAATTTCTCTCATCATGTTTCTCCTTCCACTGGCTTTTTATATGCAAAATGGGGTTTCTTTTGTTCTTGTTTACTGGTTGTGTGTCTCTCGGTCTGGGTAATTGAATTACATTTTGATAATTTCACTTTTTACTTCTAGAGTTTGTGGGAAAAATATTCTGAACAAAAATAAAACACTTATAGTTTTTGTTTTTGGCTGACAAGAATAAATGAATGAATGAATATTTAAATGTAAAAATATGTGAAGCAACAGGTTTATTCACAAAAACTTTATGTAGGACACAAAATAATGAGGATTTTAAAATGAGCAAGAAGACAAATTTAATTTTGTTTACATGGTTTTGGTTTGTGTTCGCAATGAAATAAATTTGACATAAAGTTTGCAATGCTCTATTTATTTACATGTCTGTATACATAAGTGTGATTACATATTTAAGAAAATTCTGATGAGTTTTAATGCAACTATGACCAGGGGATAAGATATATAATTAATACAAGTTATTAGAGTGGATCGATTTCGAAGGACCAAAATTTTTCGATATTGTGCCAATGATTTGATGTAGAAAAACTTTGCTTCTGTCATTTTGCAATAGATGGCTGTAGCGGTCGACTACCACGAAATAAAAAGAAAAAGCTCACATTAAATTTAAGTATTCCTTACTTGCTTTTAGTACGAATTCTACTAAAAACTTTAGGTACAAATAACACACTAGTGTACTTAAAATAAACAGAAAACGGATTGTTCAAGAAAACCAATCATGCGATGTCTTAAAATGAATTTAAATTCTTGAACCACAGAATTCTTCAATCGAGTAAAAAACCATTCTTCCTCCACCATCGTACAATTTAAAGCCGCTAGACTATTTTCAAAGGGAATATGTGAAGTAGCTAGTCTAAGCCAATAAGCCCGAAACGATTAACTACTTGGAGGACAACAGTCGGAATTTTAGTACAAGTCGTACTCAAAAATTTAAGTACGAATAACACACAAGTGTACTTTAACTAAGCCGAAAACGGGATTGTTCAGAGAAAGCCAATCCTATAATATCTAAACATAAGTATAAAATTTTTGACTTAAGTGCAGAATTCTGGAATTCTAGCGTCGAGTAAAAAACTAAAAACAAAGACATAAATACCTACATGTGAATGAATTGCTGAGAGATAGGAATGAAAGGTTTTCTAAGAAAAAAACTGTTTTGTAAACATTAATATTAATGTTTTTATTGAACTTTATAATTTTTAATATAGATTTTTGGTTTCTGTACATTTATACATCGGGTTTTAGTTCAAGTTTTTCCCTTTTTAAGAAGGTTTTTTTAAAATACAAATTTGTTGTGATCACTAACTTCTTGCATTCAAAAGATGAATTTCTTCGTGGTTGCAATGAATTTTTTTTTTCATAAACGAGCAAGTTTCATTTTATTTCTTTAATGGAACAATGGCAAAATCGTAACATTAATGCAAAAAGTCTTTATATCTACGAAAGTTTTTCTGACCGACGTCAAACTTGTAAACCGCAGAAAAACTTCTTTGTCACATTCCTTTACTATGTTAATAGTTAAAACTATTCGTAATTACTTAATTTTATCAGAAAAATTAAAATTTTATTGGAAAAAATTAAAAAAAATTTATAAAATGTATCTAACAGCCAAACCTAAATTGGCATATGGAGAGGAGCTGCGTTGACCGACTAGCGCCTCGCTTTATATCTGAACACAGACAACAACAACAACAATATTGCTAACTTATCTGTTTAATACGGCTTTCCAAATAAAGATTGAATGCAAATAGTAAAAATGGTATTACTATAAAAAAAACAAGTTTAAGCAGCAATCTTCTCTTTCTAACACATACTCAAAATCGGATATTCTAGTTACCATGTTCTTAGATGTGGCTTCAATAAGAAGTTTATTTATTATGTAAAATAAAGAGTTAACTTCTTTATGTTATCACGGGGGATCGGAGAAGATGGTTTTATCTTGGCGTATTCCTAACTTGGATAATCTGCTCTAGAGTGTTATCGGTCCGTATTGTTGTATCAATTAAAACTCAAAGAATTACTTAGGTTGTGTTGGAACTTCTGAAACCCTCACTAAGGGTTCATTGGCAGAACATTCATCAGCAAAGCCTAAAGAGGTTATGCTTTAAAGGCCACCGTGACACTGATCGTGTTTTGAGGTGCCTGTATCTGGCTGCCGTTTAAATTTATAATCGCAAGGAAGTTTTCTTAGTCTTCGCTGATAATAATGGGGCATGCAAGTTTTCAACGAACTAATTATAGTTCCCGATGTGCTGTTTTGCTGCAACAGATACCTGTAATGTAAGGAACCAGAAGTGGCGGAAAGACGGTTAGGTTGGGGCTGATGCCATTTATAGACTTCGGACCACCAACTCCTTTAGACTTGCCTTCCTCTAACTACCTTGCGACTTGCATATAAGAGGCATTGGAAGGGCGAAGCTCTTCAGTAACATATGACAATATCTGTTTTAATAGATTATCTGTAGGTAATAATAAATAGCTGCGTGAGATGTGAATACTTCCATAGACAAACTAAATAAATAAATAAAATATATTGTTAGATAATTTGTGAATGGTGATAAAGAAGTCTTTACGACACAGATAAATGAGGTCCTAATATAATAGCGTTTTGTTTTATCGAATGGTGGTAAAAGTTTAAAATATTTCGACCATATAAATCAAAAACTTTCTTTAATCGACGTTTTTTTTTTAACACATTTCTTATATTAAATTAACGCTAAACTCTTCCTAATAAGAAGAAGCAAAAACAAATCTTTATAGAGACTTAGTCAAGCTTTCTTTATTACCAAATACCTCTTCCCTTGCTAAAACTAAATTCTAACGACTTCGAACTGCGCTTGGAATATGCTAGAGCAATGTTAAATCTCATTGTTTCGATTTAAGTGCGCCACATTTGTTTTTTGTGTCAAAGACAAAGATTATATGAATAAATCACAGACTTTGCAGCAACTAAAGCACAACATTCAAGAAAAACTTGATCATATACCACAAGAAACAGCCAATAAAATTATGGAAAATGCTATAAAACGAGCACATTTTTTTGGTACTGCGTCCAAATTTGCACGCGAAATTCTGTCAAATGGCATACAAAACTGTTTCGTACGAAATATTTGCGAAATATGTTTGGAAACGTAGTACCGATTTCTTTAAAAGTGAAATGTGCAGGGGCTCGCAGTAATTTCATTGTAATCCTGGCTGTATACCGTCTTGTTGTTCCCACATGTCAATCAAGCCCAAAGTATGCAGTTGTGACATTACGTAGTTTTTAATCATATTACAATATCACTCCCTATTCACTGTCACCGTTAAACCGTTTTTGTTTTTTTATATTTTGACGGATATTTTTCTTTTTGAATTCTCAGTAATTTATTTAGATTATTGGGATATAAAGTTGAATGTTTGACAATCAAAGTTTCTGAGTGTACTGATGGTAAGGGTAGCTCCTATGAAATGTCGGCATATAGACAGCTAGGTTAGGTTAGGTAGGCAGGCCGCTGGATACACCGGAATAGTCTAGGTTGTCCACATCACTTGGGTCCTGAAGTCGTTCTCTTTGTGATTGCCTGAAAAGTGGGATAGTGGAGTGAAGAAAAGAAGTTATAGGAATATAGTGTGAGTGGAATGGATGGGCGGGGATGGAAAGGAAAGGCGGGTAGCGTAACATGCTGCTATACTAGCCTTCCGCTGCTTCTTATGAAAGATGCCAGCGCGGTCGGTTTGACCGAAGCTAGACATGATAGGCTGTTGAAGTTAAGCACGCTTAAGTTCTTAGACGATGATGCTCCAATGTCATAGACAGCTAGAAAATAAAAATTTATAATTTTTGATTTGTGTCAATTTTAGATGCTAGTATAGTGAATAATAAACTCAATTGTTTAAAGTTTTTTTTTATCGAATAAAAAACATTGGTTTATCGAATATTTTTCCATAAGAAATTTGCCACGTGTCTACTTCACAACTGTCAAATATGGAACTGTCAAGACTGTTTACCAAAATGGCGGAAAAACAAAGTAGTATACCTTCCCGTTGGAAACACTGTACCTGCACTGTGTTTTAAATTCAAATTGCTTCTGAATCCATCTGCTTTTTTTTTAAGCTGCGAAATAATATAAGCAAAAGTTTCGCAGGAAAAATGAATAAAAGTGAAAATTGGCAACATTGGGTACATCCAATTTTTTGGTATGAAACAAGTAATGTTGCTGAAAAACCTTAATTCTAGGCTTTGGAAAAAACGGTTCTTATTCAATTAACATTATTTTTGTTAAAATAGGTTTAAACACTTGAGTTTCATTTTCTATGTTCAGTTTAACATAAAAACAAGCTATTTATAATTTTTTTAATTGGTATCAATATTAGAAGCTAATACATTTAGTGAATAAAACTGAATTTTTGTGCTCTGTTTTTTGCTGCTTTCAAAAACATAAAAATAAAATAAAAAAAAATTTAAAACGTAGCAACCAACGGTTGGTTGTTCATTTGTTTGAAAGGAGTAAAGAAAAGTAGAGACGTACGCAAAAGAAAATGCTTGTTTTTTGTGTTTTGACAGGTATTATTAAAACATATTTCTTTTTAATAATTTATTTTTTCTTTTTCAATAATTTATTTAGATTGTTGGAATATAAAGTTGAATGCTTGAGAATATCTTTCAAAAATGGCAAAAGTCTACTGATGATTAGGGTAGCTCCTATGAAATGTCGACATATAGACAACTGGGAAAAATAAAAAACAAGCTGTTTATAGTTTTTTGATTGGTATAAATTTTGTTTTTTTTTCTTGCTTAAAATCAGTTCTGATAATCGAGGAATGATATTAAAATACAAAAAGTGAACATTTCCGATATCGGTCCATGAAAATGTTGTTTAATTGGTATAAATAAATTCTATTTTTATTACAACATTTTCCGTTTCTTTCATTGTACATATTTAATATTTACAAGTTTTTATTATCAATCAAGGTTCAGAACAAATTTATATAAGATTCTTTTCTGTGTTATTAAATGAAGGTATATGCTTCTTTTTCGATATTCCGAATTACCTTCGATGTATATAGTAGGTTTAATTTATTACATATACAATGTTTGTTTGTCAAAATATTTTTTCGCACGAGTATTATTGCCAAAATTTTTGTCGTAATTTTGGTTTATTTTCATTTGTTCTTAACGATAGTTTTTCATCGAAATTTCCCCTAAAAACTTTTTTTTGTCTCTTCTCGACTTAAGATGTTATGATATAATGTCATAGATTTACAGCCTTATTCAAAAAAAACCCACTAAAAATTCCCTAAAGTATTATTTAAAATTGAAAATTTGTTTGATATACTGATATTAACCCAGTGTCAAATGTAGATATTTTAATAAACCTTCTGCCCATCTTCAAACCTACTTTTTATCCTAACTCCTTTTATTGGTTTTTGTCTCCAATATAATTTTTCAGGACATAATATAAGTATGAACTAGAGTTGAGTTCATGAGCTCTTTTGAAAGAGTGCTCTTTTTAGTTCAGCTCTTTTTACTGAAATATGTCTTCCTTTTAGTTCAGTAGTTCAGTGCTCCGTAAATAATATTTTCAATGAACGGCTCTGTTCAGGTTTCATGATAAAGAAAAGCAAAACAAAAAAGCTGTAAACAAATGAAAAGTACAATTAATAAGGATTAATAAAAGGTGAAATTAGAAATTTTCAGGTGTGATTAAAAATAATTTTATTAAAAAGAAAAGAAAACGATATATTTGTGATGATGTCTCGATGTTTTCATATTCAATTATGGTCGCATATTATATCATTTATTTTTATAATACAAAAAACCAAAGTAAAATTGTGTTGTCTAATATTCTGAATAGTTGTATATAACATAGATATGTACTTTTTACGTCAAATTCTGGCAGCACGGTTTGACAATTTCCGTATACATATCTACCAGAAAGAAAGAAACATAAACGAAAAAGAAAACTTGAAGACAAAAGGAAGAAGCATGAACTACGGAACTAAAAGAGCTCGCAGAAATGATCGGCTCACTTAGCTCCCTGAAGTGAATAGTTCAGTGACACTAGTTCGTTCGCGAACTACCCAACTCTAATATGAACGTGCATGAGTGTGTAGAATGTTCATATGTATATACATATTTATGAAAAAAATTTTTGATATAAAAACTTTATTTAAAACTGAAAAAGAAATTGAAAAATGTTTTCTGAATACAAATTTTCAATAACAGTTTCTTAAGCTTTACTTATTTGATAACAAAATAATACAAAAGTATTTTTTTTTTAAATAAAGTTGTTAATATTTATTTAAAAATTAAATGACATAGTTACTTTAGCCGCACACAGTATAATGCGATGTAAATGAACGATAGTATTACAAATAGACATTATATTGATGACACTTTGTCATCATATGAGGATATTTTTTCATTACATTGACTTCATTAAGGCATTTATTCTAATATCGAGGAGGCCGATTGATAAAGTGCCCCTATGATGTTATTATGACATTTCTTTGATGAAATAATTCATTATAATTGCCGCTAATGAAAAGCAACTAATGTAATGTTTGCAATTACAGCAATGAAAAATAGCATAGGATCAATAATAAAGATACTTTTCATTGTATTGATGCTAATATACATCATAGCTTTGACGGGTTCCTAATAGTGCCTGAAACAGGTACATATGTAAGCAAAAACATGAAAAGAATAGTTCCATTATAATATTTGAGTGAACGTATATATATAGCACACGTAAATACATAAGTGAGCATTTACATATGTGTGTGGTATTCTCGTATATGTTAATAACATCGTAGTAAAGAAATAAATAAAATTTATCTTTAAATTTAACAATATCAACATAAAACTTTATTTTATTGTTGTCAAGCAAGTACAGTAAAAGGAATTTGTGTTGAATTGATTCTTGATAAGCACAAAAAAAAAATCAACATTTATATTTTTAAGGTTTTACGCTGTTGTTGGTTTAGGCAGAAGCACCTACAATAGGAGGGGAAAAGACAAAAATAATCACAGCAAAATGTGGGGGCAACACCAGCATATCCTCTAAAACATTTCGAATTCTAAAGAATCTTTGTTAAGAGAGCTGAAAGAGAGAAAGGAGTATGAATAGTTAAACTTGCAGAATAGGCAAGGAGTTGAAATATTTTGACCCTGACAAAAATATTATTTAATTCATATATTTTGTTTTTTTTAACAGGTCTTCTGCGTAATTTTAATATGTGGGTACCGGTACCTAAATATATTATTCCCCTTTTTTCTTTTATAAGAGAACAGTTTTTTTATGCGACAGGAATGAATACAGCAATTCAACACAACAATAGAGGCAATTTCAATTTGAAAACTTGCCATAACAAAAACAACAACATGAACTACTAATAACACAATACAATAAAAAAGAAAAGACAACTTTGAAGGATGTGTTGTAAAAATAAAGTAGACGTGCTCTTTGGTTGTTGTTGCATTTATTGCCGTTGCTGCTGTCTTTGTTGTCGCCAACGCAATTTTTAGTATGCGACTCCTGTATTTTAAGGTATACTTGTATTATATTCTGTTGGTATGAATGTTTTTACAATCTTTTCTTTTGCTTTTACAGCTTGAGTGGTTTTTAAGCAGCAGCGTGGTCGACTAATGCATATTTCTATATTATAAAAGTTCATGCTAAAACATAAACCTTAGATACATATTAGTATATCAGTGATCTGCAATGAGTAGTAAAAAAGTGAGTTGAGTCATGATTTATAATTTCTTGTACTCATTCGCACTCTTACTGATTGCAATGTTGTTCAACTTCACATCAACTCGAAAGTTTGAAGAGCTCATCCGTATTCATATTTAGCAACATTTACGACGTTGTTGATTTACACCATTGATTATTACGCAATGCCCTTAAGGGTAATCCCACGTGTACATTGACATAATGAGTGTTCACTTTGAGGGGACCACTGTTTTAGGATCTTCTTAATTCAATAGTTTCATTCACAATCGTGTGCAAATGACCTTGTAATATTGCATTTGAAAAATGGAGTAGTACATTTGTACTTTACACTAGTTAGCAGTACTCTGCACCAAAGGATGGTAAGAGTGTAATATATCTCTGCTTATCTCTGTGCCACTACGGTTAAACGAAACCCTTAAGGTGAAGTAATATCTACCGTATTATGGTCAGCACTTGTTGACGACCTTCTCCCAAGCTGGAAGTCATACAGAACCATTAGCTACGCAGTTGACATCTATGTGACAGTTAAGGGCGATCATTCTAACATTATGGGTGTATTGATGCAAGATGCATTGGACACAATATGGGAATGGTGCAGAAGGTAAGAGTTTCAGTAAACCCTGGGAATACAACAATTGATCCATTTGCCGGGAAAAGGGAGCTAGAGATGCCTACTTCAGTTCCCTATTCCCAGTTGAGGTTGCTCTCAAGGTAGAAGTGAAATATTTGGGCATAATCCTGAATAGGTATTTCATCTGGAAGCCTCATCTTCAATGGCTTATAAGAAATACTACAAAATACTCAGTACTGCCAAACAACTACTGGGTATGTTCTTGGGCTTAAGCCCTAGAATGACATACTTAAATGGCAGGACCTACCATACTACACGGAGATCTAGTGTGCTGCGGAAAACCCATATACGTACTCGTTATATCAAGACTTGGCAGGGTACAGAGAATTGCAGGCTTACATATATATCACAGGCGCGTTGGTATTCACCGCAACAAAAGTTATGGAAGCTCTTTTGAGCCTAGCGCTGCTTAAAGTGGCTGTTTAAAAGCGCCAAATAGGTGACCACAATTCACAAAGGGGGAAAACTAAAGGCAGGTAACCTTACTGATTGATCATCTTGCAATCCTAAAGGGTATCAGAGTCGTAACTAATATGTCTCAGACAAGTGACCTCATAGTTCCAACTCATTCCTTTACTAGAAAGTTCAGGATCATCTTTCCAACAAGGTGAGAATGGGGCACGATCTCAAGGTAGCTGTGGGAGTTTTACGCAATAAGGCAAGCAATGAATATACTTTCCGATAAAATACACACGGGCGTGATGATAAAAATACTCTCTGATAGTTAATCGGTACCCAAAGCTCTGAACAAGTATGTTTTTACGTCCAGGTTAGCACTGGAATGTCACAACAAGCTGAATGAACTAGATTACACTGGTTTGGGTGCAAGGAAATGAGTGGCATTATGGCCATGAGATGCCAGAAATCTATTTTATAGGTCCCACTCCAATATTTGGCTTTAAAAGAGTCTCCTTAAGAGGGAGGTGAAGATATGCACAGAGTCCATATTGGAAAAACATTGGTCCGAGACAAACGGTCTGGAATATTCCAAGAAATTTCTAAGCTTTGATGCAAAGAGCGCCGAACGTACACTAAGATTGTATAGGACAAGCCGCAGAACACATACTGGTACACTTATAGATCCATATATTTGCCTTAAGCATCTGTACAGCGGGGGCAATTCCAGTACAGACATTTGCAGATGTAGATGGTTTTATTTACGAAACTTTAGATTAATGATTGGCTTTGTCGTTAATGGTGTTACCGTATCTTTTCGAAATTTGTGTGCGGAGAATGTTTTAGCAACTGGCGGAGTTTTGCCATTGTTTCACACGTGTAAAGGAAGAAATGAAAAAAGTGGCATATGTTGACTTTCAAACATGAACATTCTTGGTTATATTTAAACTTTGTGTGCATTTAAAACAATAAAAACCCACTTATTTCTTAAGAATGATGAAGAACACGAAATTATGGTCGTAAGTATAATTTATTAGTTAATAGTGTAGTTGGTCATAGCAAGACGATTTTATGTATTTCACAAAAATATGGTTGTGAAAGATGAATTTGCCAAATATGCTGGAAGGTATATAACCAAACTTGAAATCCACCCAAATCCACTTGCTCCAGACATCCTTACCTTTGGTGGTCACACACGATTAAAAAGAAAGGACACCCTGGCTTCCATTCGGGAGCATAACAGATGATGTCCTGTGGCACGGTATTCTGATACATTCGCTGAATCATAATTTTTTGTCTAGCATTGGCAGGACTTAAAGAAAATTTTTTAGTTATTAAGATTTGAATAATTGAATAAAAAAAATGGTTGTGACTATACTAATGTAATATGAAGAAAAATATTGTTCTTCTTATGCTCTTAGCAAACATCAAATGGTTGGCCATTATATTAATAGTATTGTGTTTGACAATCTCGCCAGTAATTAAACAGTTATTTGTTAGCTCTTACTTTTCTTTAAGTTTATTTTTTTTTCGCACAGGAGCGAAATACCTAAAATACTGAACACTAAAAATGTTCCAAACACTATAACAAGCCAACAATAACTTAAACGGATATACGAGTACTCTTTGAATTTCATCTCAAGTGTAGGTTCAATCATTGTAAAGAAATCAACAAACTCAATTCAAAAATCTATGTACGTTGCTGCGAATATTTCTTATGCACATTACTTAATATATATACGTATTTTTTTTTTTTTTTTTTTTGCAAATCCAATAAAAAAATAATGGAAAAAAGTCTTACATCCTGTGTGACTAGTTTGACATTTTGTATTCTCTTCCTTCTTCAGATTCTTTTGAAAGTATTTTCCTGCATGTGTTTGTGCTGGTGGTTTCATTATTGAAAGTGTATATGAGAGTTGAAGTGTGTGTGTGTGTGTGTGTGTGTGTGTGTGTGTGTATGTATGCGAGCGGATCGCATGTTGTAGGGCTGTGACAATAATGCTTATTATAATATTTCGTGTTTATTTATTTTTTAATTCTTTTTTTATTCTTTAGACACTTTTAAATATTTATGTATGTGTAGAACACATGTGAAAACATCACGAGTGAATGAGTATGTAAAATATTTAAAATAATAATAATTTTTTTTTACTCCCTTCAAAAATTTCAGTTGATTGTTATTATTGTCGCTATTGTTATTATTGTTGTTGCTGCTGCTGTTGTTGGTTTTTGTAGCGGTAGCTAAAGTTGTCGTTAAACATTGTATTGTTATGACTCAACTATGCATGTGGGTTTTGAAGGATTCTTTAATTTCTTATGTTTCTATTCAAATTTTATACAAATAATCGTTTGCCGTTTGTTTGATTGTACTTCTATTTTTTATAACGTCTTGTGTTTAAATTATTTATGCTTCTCGCAATTGCTTAGAATTTATTATAGAAAATAATGTTTATCATTTGTTTTCTGTTAGAAAAAAGAAAAGGTTAAATATTTTAAAGACAATTGCTTTTCATGAAATTGGCGGAAACAGGTTTCACTTTCAGTTTTTTAATGATAAAAAAAGAGGAAAAGAAATTGCATAGCGAAGGATTTAAATTTTCAAATACATACAAACCGGGGGATTCATTGTGTAATGTAAAACAAAACACATAAATTTAAAAGTGAACTTATAATTATAAAATTATAAAACTTATAAAATTATCGGTTGAAATAATAAATGAATGATTTAAAAAATAATATCATGTAAATGTTGGCCGTGACTACGTCTGAGATGGTCTAATCGAAAGGCCCAATTTTTAGCCGACTCGTTCAAACATAGCGACTGATACTAATGTTGTCTTCTAAAACGTTAACCGCAGGTGGGTTCTTCCTGACGACTGCAGACTTTTTATATCCCGAAAGAGCATATAGTCCAAATATGCGATATCGTAAAACTTTGGTGGCCAATTTAGCAAAGAAAATCGTAAATTTAAGTACTCACGAAAATTAATTTTTGAAGAAATGTAGACCAATAATTTTAATAGCTCATAAGCCACACCATACCGTTGGTTATATTATATGATAATGCGTTTGTTAACTAACGTATGAGTTAAAACACAAGTAACTTTTTTTTTGATATGTCCCAAAATATTGGAGAAAAATCAGTTTTGTAATTTTGCGTACTCTTAGTTTTAATTGTTTCTGTATAAAATACATTTTGTATCACTTAAAATATTGTCACATTTTTGCATTAAAAATGATTTGCGGATTCTTCAACTGCAAATGAAATAACGACACATATACTTATTCATTACACAGTAATTAAATATTTTACAACTTAATTTACACTTAACACCACTGTGTATCAACACAGTAGACTTGCTTAATTTTTCAACTAGGGACTGTGTTGGGCAATGTTTAAAATAAAGCTGTCTCGCTGCCGAAGATCAGTCTGCTATTTATCCTTCTTTTTTACCTTTTACAATCATCATAGCCTTTCTAGTTACTGATAATTCCAGAAATAAACGTACAAATATAATTCTTACCCATATACACACTCATACACATACTTGCTGAACAATATGAACGCAAGAACAACAAACAATAAGCAACGCAATACAAAGATCGCAAGAACAACAATAACATCATGTGGGGTTGATTTATATGAAATTTCGCCTTCTTTATGTCATGCATGTTTGTTTGTGTACTATGTTTTTAGTTTGATGTTGTTTGTGTGAATGTGCATGTACATTTATATTAAGTAGATCAGAGGCCCGCACATTATGCAAAGTGTTATAAAATTCGGAACGATATATGTGTACACGTATATAAATTTTGAATATAAAAAATGAGCGTTAATGTAAGACTTTTCTCACAAATATATATAATCCCATATACTCGTGCGTCTAAACTTTCTTTTATACGTCAGAACTCTTAAATTAACACCATTACTTGTTAGATTATTTTACTTATTGTTGCCATTAATTTATTTTTATTCTTTAACGTAATCTTCATCAAGAGCAAGGCAATTATTCCAGAGCTGCTCTAACATTTCAATACCACTTTTGTAACGATCATTTGCTTCAAAATAGGTCTCTCTCATTCGTGAGAAATTTCATAACGGCGAGCATTTTTTTCCGGTCTGCAAACAGCTAGTAGTCGCTAGCGAATACGGTGGATGAGGAAACAGTTCGAAGTTCAATTGCCATTGTTTTGATTGACTTGTGACACGGTGCGTTGTCTGATGAAACAAGACTTTTTGCCATATGCGGTCGTTTCTTTGCAATTTCGGCCTTCATGAGCTCCAACAACGCTATATAATATTCACTGTTAATGGTATTTCCTTTCTCAATATAGTCGATGACTATTACACCACGCATATCCCAAAATACCGAGGCCATAACCTTTCCAGTCGATTGTTGTACTTTCGGGTGTTTTGGACGCTGCTCAGAATCATCAACACGTTCTCACTGGTCAACAGTGAGAAAACCCATTTTGAACAGAGCTTTCTCATAGTAAAATGCTCATGCAATATAAAGCCAACACTTTCTTTTGATATTTTTACGATGTCAACTAACTCACACAACTTCACTTTTTGATCATTCAAAACGATTTTGTGGATTTTTTGTGTTTGGATGTCCACTGCGTTCTGCATCATCGGTGTCTCTATGACCACGATTGAAGTCAGCAAACCAACGTTTTATTGTTGTTATATTGTGTGCTTGAGCGGAGTCTCCATAACTCTCTTCAAGCCATTGCTTTGCTTGAACGGTATTTTTTCCCATCAAGAAGCAGAGTAAAATTAAAACACGAAATTGTTTTTCATCCATTGTTTTGAAAATAACAAAAGTAGCGTCACTCTTAGCACAATAACTCACAAACTAATGAATAGAATATTATGATATTTTAACAGTTGTCTTTTGTAGGCTGGTATTGAAAAAAGGGTGACTGCAATAAAACTAGCACCCGGGACTTTTCAGCCCACGTAGTAGTGATTTAAAAAAGTTGAAGAATATCTTACCTGACGTTAGATTTCAAACTATCATGAAATCACATTAATTTAACATGCAATGCCATTAATTTAACATAATTTTATATTAAAATCAGGTAATTTTTGTCAACCACATTCCTCGAGAATAGTTTCCAATTACAAAAGAAATGACGGAAAAATAATAAGACCAAACCACTGAAAACTACATAGTAATACCATGCTTTTCAATATCATAGTATTTATCGCCTGCATTACTTACAATTAGTTAAGTTATGACTTCTGTTATATGTAGGCATGTAAGTAGTTGTTTTTGGTAAATATACATGTACAATATTTGGTATGAAATTTGAATTTGTGATGTATTCTGCTGCAATTTTCTAATAAAACACGTTTAATTTTGTTGGCTTCTAAACTTCAATTGCTATTTTTATAATTTTGGCAGATGATTAAACATGTAGAAAGCGTTGCCAGGCGTTAATAATTCATAAATACCCAACAGTTTGATTTTCTAAAACTAAAGATAATGTGATAGAACCGGATTTAGAGAAGTCTACAAAATGAAAGACGTACTAACATTGCTTTTATAAATTTTACTGTTCTGGCAGTTCTACTATTGGTGTCATTTGTGTTGTAGCCATTACGATTTACAGGTTATGAATACCTGAGCTAAAAGTAATGTTAGCATTACATATGCGTTGCCAGAGATGTTGAAATATAAATTTTTAAAATTATAAAACATAGTAGTAAAATTAGTTGCGTACTTAATTCCATGACGTTAAAAGTTTTTTAGGAAAAATATTGAATATACAAAAAGTTTTTTACAATATTAACAATAATTTTTTAAATTGAAAAATTTTTTAATAACATATTAATTTACCTGACAAATTGTTATCGAAATATTGAAAATAAATACCGGTGAATTTTTTATAAAAAATAGAAAACGATCTTTAGCTGCAAATATAAGAAATATTTACTTAAACAAGATCAAATAATTAAATATTAAATATTTTTAAATGATATTTTGAAGTAGTTATTTGAAAGCGAATTACACATTACTTTGCAATAGAAGTAATAATGCATTTATAAAAGTGACATTTATACGATGATATAAGTGCTTATAAAAGTTTGTGATTCCGCTTGCAATTTCTACAATTTTAATTTCCGAAACTATAAAGTTTATGACTTTGTAATTTTTACAATTCTCATTTTCGACCTCTACATATTTAGAATCAGAATTTCAATAATCAAAATTTGGTTTACTAATGAAATTCAGGAAATTCGGTTCACACATAGCTGAGATATATCCAAAATTCCGAAAAAAGCCATTATTTTTTGCAATTTTGTATGAAAATTTTTGAAAAAAATTGTTTGTTTTCCTTCAAACTTCACACAATTATTAAACATGGCGATTAAAAGGCAACACTCGATATCGGTCCATATATACCCGAAATATAGCCTTAGTCGGGTTTTTAGTGAAAACGTCGCATAAGCGAACTTCAACAATTTTTTTTTTGCTTAAAAGCAAGTCTAGTAATAAGGTGATCTAAATATGGAAAATTAAAATTTTCGATATCGGCCCATATATACCCGAGATATAGCCTAAACCGATTTCCCAAAAAAATTTTTTTTGGTTAAAAGTAGTTCTGGTAATAAAAGAAGGTTATAAATACAGAAAATGAAAATATTCGATATCGGTCCATATATGCCCGAGATATACCTAAACCAATTTTTTCATGAAAATGTCGCGTAAAAGAACTTAAACTACTTTTCTTTTTAAAAGCAAGTCTGGTAATAATATAAGGTGATATAAATATGGAAAACAAAAATTTCCGATATAGGTCCATATATACCCGAGATATAGTCTAAAACGGTTTTTTCATGAAACAAGTTTTTTTTTTATTACAAATTTTTTTTCTGGTTTGTACATATCTACATCGGGTTCTAGTTCAAGTTTTTCCTTTCTTTTTCTTAAGAAGGATTTTTTACAATACAAATTTGCTGTGATCAATAATTATTGATTGAAGAAGACAAGAAAAATAATAATCAAATCTTTAGCTGGGGGACAATTTTGTTTTTGCTTTAAAGAAGTTGTGGTAATAAGAGAAGGTTACCAAATACAGAAAATCAAAATTTCCGATATAGGTCCATATATACCCGAGATATCATCTAAACCGGGTTTTTCATGAAACATCTGCATTAGGTGGTAACCTAATGCAGAAAATGAAATTTTTTGATATCGGTCCATATGTACCCTAAAAAGACTAGCTTTTGGCATGGCGATTACAAGGCAAAAAAACTTTTCCCTGATATCGGTCCATACGAGTATATATCCGAGCATATTTAGTTCCAATTTATTATGTGTACTATATATTTATGTATTTTAGATTCGGCCCAGCCGAATATACTACACTCTTACTTGTTTATATTAATAGAGTTATTCATTACATTTTATGCATTTATACAACACATTTTCAGGCATTTTGGTAGTTTTTATCGACACGAACTCGTACATCTAGGACTTATAAGCAATTAGATTTTTTAATTACTTTTTTGTAATGATATTTTGAAGTAGTTATTGTAGAGAATGGTAAGGACTTGCCTCCAATGACATCTCCATGTTAAAAAAATGACTTGAAATGTCAAAATAGAAGTAGTGAAGAGTATGTTTATTAACATTTTAGCAAATTACTTTGTAGTAAAAGTTTTCGCTGGGAACTCTTTTATTTGGCAAAATTTATATAAAAAGAAAATATGAAATATATTAGTTTTTAAATATGTAATATATACTCCATTTTTTAAGGCTCCTAATTACGAATAATACGTCAAATTTTATTTTTAAGCGATAATTTTAATAAATTGCTGAAAGTTTAAGAAAAAATCAAAGTTTGTCAACGCATTCCTATTTGTTTGCAACAATGTTATATATTCCTGATATTGGAAGGTATGTATGTGTATTTACGTACTTTTTTGTTTTGTTCAAATTCAGTTTATGTTTATTTTTTATTTTTGTTCTCTTAATCAAGCAAAAATATTGTTCATATGAATATATTTTATTTTTAATTTTTTTTATTTTAAAATTGTAAAATGCAAAGAATTTCATTTAATATCAAAATATATTTTTATGAATTCGAGTGTGCGGGAGTGTGAGTAAATCTGTATGCGAACAAATACACATGTGAAGTGTATTTGGATATTGGTGTGGGTGTATAAGGAGTGTTCCTGAATATGCAAATTGTATTTTACAAATTTATATTTTATTTTTCTGCGACATTGTAGTGACTCTACTCCATATTTATTTGTAGGGTTTCTTACATTTTTTTATTAAGAATTTTTTTCTTTCTTTTTTAGTTGTTTTTTCTTGCTTTGTTGTTATTGTAGTTGTTATTTCAGTTGTTATATTTTTTACATATGTACTCGTATTATGTTTGTATATGTGTGTGTAGAAATATTTCGACATTTCTGACAATAATGTGTGTACAGTGGCGGATATTTTTATAAAAGACAAACAAAAACTTTCACTTTTTCCATTTTCCAATAAATTGATGAAAATTTTAAAACTTTTTCACTATAATAACATATGAGGAGTCGCAGAACAGAACGTGCTTTTTGCATTTTTTTAGAAAATACTTTTTTGATATTTTTGCATTCATTTGGCTATATTCTACTGGAAAAATTTTTATTTGCATGATATTTCTTCTCTTCTCATTGAAAAATTATGTCTTTAAAAAAATGGATGCAGAACAAAACGTGCTTTTTTTTTCTACTATTTTAACAAAACGTAGTTTCTTATAATATTATATATAATATAAAATGTTCCAATTTTCTCGAATTACGCATGATTGCAGCTTGAGCGAGCGTGCAGGATCACACAGGAACACCTCTCTAATTGCAACAGTAATTTTTTCGGAATTTCTAATTTTATTAACAAAGCTTGCTTTCACTATTTGTTGGATTTTTATATGAAATGGCTATCTCTAGTATACATTGATACTACTGTAATCATTATTTGCAATAATCTAGTTATTACCTGGTATTTGAAAGTTATTAAATATAACATAGAGTCTAACAAATAAAGTTTGAGAGATGGAAGAAATACAAAATATGGTTAGAAATTGAAATATTAGAACACGAAAGGATCATAAATATATCGACTTATTATTAATATATTTTTATTACGAATATGCCTATAAGAAGATTGTTTTTTGTTGTAGGTCCTATAAAGACGCTGACACTCTAATTCAACTTTCAAGCTCAAGTAACAAAAATAATTTAATTTACGTACATACATTTTATTTTATTTTAAACAAAACTTGCGTTTTTTGTTTAATTTTTACAAAGCGTGCTATTTGCAAATTAAATGCCCTTTAGTTTCGTACAACGTTAACATTTATTGGGGTGACCTAATGCCGCCTGATGCATTTTCAAATAAGGAACAAACTTGTTTGATATTCAAGGCTCATGCTATAAAATAATCATGTGAAAAAATAATCCTTGATTTTCCCACATTTTCAAATAATCAAAAAAGCACGGTTTGTTCTGCGACTCCTCTTATGTATGAGTAGCTAAGGTTGTTGTTGACCTTAGATGTGTATTTTTTACTTCATCAATGAGTTCTCTTAAACAAAATTTTAAATGTTGTTTTTGTCTTGAATGTAATTGTGCGAACGAACAAACGACCAGCTTCATTATCCGCAAACTGACACTAAGTATTTTCTGAATGAATTTTCTGAATTTTTGTGAGTACCTATTTTTCAGTGTAAATTTACGGTGGATCGATTATAAACAGTGAATGTGTTCTCCATGAGACTTGCGTGGCGTATATAAGTGGCAATTATTTAAAAATATGTCGGCCATATTCAAAAGTTGGTGCTGGAGATCTTAGACTTTTCAATTTCTTTTTTATGCTGAAAGGCACCTGAAAGAACATTAAGGCCGTAAACAGACCACCATTGACGTTTTCCACCATTCAGTTACTTTCATTACAGATATATATTTCAAAACAACAGCGCCTCTATGCATACACAACCCTTGGAAGAGAACACCACACTATGCCTGCGGCATTTTGAACCAAGCCAAGTTGCTACAAAGATGGAACCACCGCAACCAGAGTCAGTGCCAGAACAGCCTTCATGCTTGTGATCATACTAATTCCAGAACAGCCTTCATGCTTGTGATCATACTAATTCCTGTTCCCCTTTCTTATATACAAGCCAATAAGTTAGCTTTCAAATAACGACATAAGCGAACATTAAACATAAAATGAAAATTGTTTTTTTATAATACCCCCCTTTCTCGTAACTTTTTTATGTCGAAAAAGTACTCAGGGGTGACCGCTATATATGTAATTAATAGCCCTGAACCTTCAACCTTTATATGTGACAGATTGTGAAACTTTACATCAGCACCTGCCGTTACGACTTAATCTAAAGATGGACCAACTCCATGTAGTGAATTATTCACGATTCACAAGCGTCCAGGTGTGGCTATTAAGACGCACTCAGGCTGCAACTTTTTGCCATAAGTTTGTAGCCATATAGCCAAATCCCTTGCTTAAGAGTTCGGGCCTTCTATTGCCTGGTGTAAACAAGCAGCCAATGGAAGACATAGCTTAATGAGTTGGCAGGCCAAAGACCATTTAGAACATCAGCATTTAACCAACCTACCCACCTAATTATCATTACTGCTTTCTCATATTCCAGATATTTGTAGCAAGACAATAGCCTCGCAGGCTATTAACCCCCGAAACACGTCATGCACCAAAGTTATCAGGGAAAAGAACTCCCCTTCCTGCAATTTTTTAGCCAAAATAGGCACCTTAACCATGATCAGCGCCGAGATATACTGCAAGCAGAACATCCCGGGGGCTTTGTTGATCCCCGTTCTGTCAGTTTTAACACTTGTTAGGGTTTTGGAAATCCAAAACAACATAAGTCAAGCGGCTTCCTAGATTTTCACCTGCTACAGCAAATTAGAGACTCTCAATGCCTCAGAAAGCAGAGTAAAACCTCCTCCCCGGAGAGATGTTATCAATGACAGTAAACGCTTCTGCTGGCAACTTGTTCTACAGATAAAACATACAGCTGGAACACGTATGCTTACTGTAATCTGTGTTGTCTGATTCTCTGGGCAGTCGACCACAAATGATTGAGTGTTGAATGACGAGCGCGACACTCCATCCCCCAATGGAAAAGAAACCAGAGTTCCCTGGTTTGGTGTATTCCAAGGCAAAACCCCCTCTCCGGTGGGATGTTATGTATGACAGGACACACTTCTGCTGGCAGCTTGTTCTACAGATAAAACGTACGGCTGGAAAACGTATGCTTATTGCAATGTGTTGTGCGATTTCCTGGGCAGTCGACCACAAATGGTTGAGTACTGGACGACTAACGCATGTGAGTTTCGCGAACAAAACCCCTAATCTCGTCAGAGTAGAGATAAAAAAAAACGCACCCTACACTGCGATGATGCTCCAATGAGCCAATAGAAATGGATACCCCACTTTCATTGATAAGGTCGAGTAACCCCAAAATAGACTTTGAGACACGGAACTGAATTCGAAAGATGCATTTCTTTTTCCGTCGGATATAGGTGATATAAACATTAAGGAGAAGGGACAGAGTGATGTACATCTTGCATCGTTTCAAAAACCCGGGACACTGGATTGCTTCTATAGAGACTATGAAAAATGTGCTCAGTCCAAAGATAATCAACTGTATTTTCATTCCAAGATTTTCAAAAGCATCCAATTCCGCAATATTATACCATTCATTAGTACAGATGAAGCAGAATTTAGGGTCAAAGCTTTGTATGTTAAGAACACTGCGTTTTCACTTGTGTTTTTAATTTTCGTTAATTGCTTTCACATTTCACAACCCGTTATTAAAGAAGAATTCCTCAATCAAAAATAAATCTGCATTAGAATAAGGCCTTTAATCTTAGAGCGTGAATTTCGCTTCTCATATTTGAAACTCAACAAAAATATGAGAAAAAGAGCAAGGTGAAGTTTGCCGCCAATATTAAGAAGACCATAAAAAACTGGGGGAAATAAAATTTATATCTCAACTATAATTCTTTTTAATTAAAATTGTGTTTTTATGTAGTCCAATGTAGTTACTGGTATTCACCACTTTTTATTTTTTTATTGAAGATTTCGATCGTTATTACAAGGCATTTTTGAAACAAACCCGAATCTTTTAAGTCGACAATACAAAGAAAATTTGATATTAGAATTCTTATGTGGCAAGAACCGCATGTCTAAGCATTATCTTCTCGATGAAAACATTTTAAGAAAACGCCCTTTATTCAAACTTTCTCCACTTTATTCATATAGTGTATATATATATTCAACATCTGAACCAAGAACAACGACTACAGCAAAATAAGCAGAAAAAAAATACTTAAAACATACAACAAATCTAAAGCATGTTATTTTCATTCTTTTCTTTTTATTTTTGTGATTTTTTCTGGATTCTGTAAAAGACATTGTTGTCGTTATTGTCAGGATAAGGGTTGATACATATGCGAATTCGTTTTAATAAAATACAAACGCAACCATGATTTGCATATATGTGAGTGAATGTGCGTGTATGTGTGTGGGTTCATAATGGGACACAACAAACACATCAGCATATATAAACTCACATATACGAGTACAAACATGTTTATGATTTTTAACACACAAAAATATTGAATGTAAGGAATTCAATGTTGTTTTATATTTCATTCTGATTTTGATTTTCATTACGATCAAAAAATAAAATCCAACGAATCTTTTAAGTGGGGGTGTGGTTGGTGGTGGCATATCGGTTTTTGAGTTTTGATGTAAATATACAGCAACAAACATACAAACTTTTAGTACGTATGTGGAGGATAGATTTATTTATATGAGAAATTTTACTTTATGTGATTGATTGGTTAAATACCTAGCCACATATGTGTATAAGCAAATCCAAAAGGTGAAACTGAGAACCGAATTAAGTCAATCATGCCAAATATACGCAGAGTAGAAAATTTAACCGTTATTTTAATTTTTTTTTCAAATAGTATTTATTTATTCATCAATAACTATCTTGTCCCCTTCGAAGTAATCCCCCTCAGATATAATACACTTATGAAAGCATTTTTCAATCTTCGAAACAAGTCTGAAACGCGCTTTTTGGTATCACCGACAGCTCCTGTTTCAACTTTTCTTTTATTTCCTAAATCTTAGCAAAACGCTTTCCTTCCTTTCATCGGCGTCTTCAGTTTTGGAAAGAGAAAAAAGTCAGCGGGGGCCAAGTCCGGTGAACACGGTGATTAACGCACAAGCATCGATGTGTGAGCCGGTTCGTTATCATGGTGCAAAATCTATGATTGTTTTTTGCACAATGCTTTGCGTTTCTGACGAATTGCTTCGAGCAAACGGTGGCAAGCATTCATGATGAACCATGCCATTGCAGTCGAAGAAAACAGTGAGCAAAACCTTCACATTTGAGGAAATCTAGATCGTTGTTGGCGATGTTTAAGAGCTTCTGAGCGATGTCCTTGAGACGTTGTTTTTGCTCAAAATTTAGTATATTTAGTAAAAATCGAGGAGCACACCAAAACATCACTAATCTTTTTATCTGTCAAAAACAAACTGATATTCCGAAATGGCTGATATTGCCAACATATATAAAAGACATTTGTACCAACATCACAGAAAAAAATGCGAAAATATATATTATTTTTTATATCATTTCTTTATTTATTTAATCTTCAAAATGTGCTAACAATGAGTATGCAAATCTTAGTACTAAACATACAAAATTAACTAAAAATATGTGTTTTTCAATTAAGTCCCGCCAAAGCTAGTTTAATTTTGCGGGAACTTTATCGGTAAAATCACCTATTTAAGGATCTGATGGTGGCAATTCTCAACCAAGTATGGCCACCAGAATTAAGTATGTTGCAGGCAAGAGGGTTTGGGTGAAGTTCCAACTACCTGATATACTTTGTCACGTATTTTGAAAGCTTGTCTTTTACCAGCGGAACACACAGGTGTGTATGATTTCATGAACTTTTTACAAACCATGGAGCTGCAGTAATCGTTTGCAGAATTTGGTGTTGTCGCCTTTAGATTTTTCAATGTTTGATGCTGAGGCGGTGCTCACAACTGAAGTCCATAGCAACTTATTCAATTATTTTTTCCTGTCTTCTTCGACCATGAGTTGTGGATCGTGACAATTATTATTAAAATAAAAATAATTATTTTAATAATAAAATAAAAATATAATTAAAATAATTAAAATAAAAAAAAATAATTCTTGGCGAAAGTCAGCTTTGAACTTGAGCCAAATGAATAATACCATCATAGAATATTAGAAATTTCTCTAATATTGATATATATGGGTACATTTGCTTAATATGAAGAAAGATCGGAAGAAGCCACCGCTAAAAACAACAAACCATAAGGCCATCATTTGAAAAAGTCTTTTAGGTGCTTTCAAATCCTCAGACCTAATGATGAGGAATTTGGGTTAAACGTTAAAAAACTAAAAAAACACGCTTCGATATCAAAATGAAAAATTAAGATTGGGTAAGCAAAGCACTTCCGAGTTTTCTAGGAATTCTCAGAGTCGGCTTAAAGAAATGTCAAAATTCCCCTACGTCTTCAAAAGCAATACGGCAACGTCAGTTTACGCACTAAAGGGAATAACCGTTTATAGTTCAGATGCATGTTCCACCGCCAAAACGTGCTCCGAATATGAAAAACCAGTTTCAAACAGGCTAACGAAGTGGTTCTGAATTTTTTTTTGCGAGTTTCCAAAATCGGCTTCGTGAAACCCCATCTTCCCCGGAAGCAATACGGCAACTCCTTCGAAGTAAAGCAGCAACATTATATACCTACATATGTAATAATCACTGCTGTGGCATGGTTTTCGAGTGTTGCAAATATACAAACATACAAGTGAAACTAATATAAGCCTGTTAATAAAAACAGTGAATTACGGTGAAGATAACCTGAAAGTTTGAGTATAATTTGGGCCTATAAAAAGAGCGAATGTATAAGCTTTTTCACCTCAATATATTTACAAACAACATAAAGTTTTGCTGCTTTGCGTTCATGACCCCGAACTGGATCTTAATGAATGATAAAGAACCAAAAGTGAATAATTGGCTCTCTGCAGAGAAGGTTTCGATTTTAGATTCTTCAGCACTTTCCATCTTAAGCCCACAGAAGCTTTTTGTAACGATGTCAAGGTGAAAAACTTGAGAATTGTAATGAACTTTTAGGCAGTATGCCAATCAGAGTATGATAACTATTTATATTTCTTAAACTTATTTGGTTACTCTTATACTCTTAAATTGATTATTTAACCTAAATTTGAGTTGCAATCTAACGCTTATGGGAATTAAACACTTATGATTCTGTTAAACTGTTATTGATTTTACAAAACGGTGATTACTAATCCTATTAACTGTCACCTAATAAGACCAAATATCATTAAAGGTAAAATTTTACCAAAATGTTTGTTTTTTTAATTCAGTCATATCTACTTCATACTTCAGTTTTCTTAATTTTTTTTTTCTTTTACTCTGATACATTGTTAACTCTTAGACAACCTACTTAATTTCCTTCTCAAGGATGATGACGGCGATGCTGATGATAAAGTCTTTTGTAATTTCCTGTCATTTAAAATTCTTCATTTACATCTTAGTCATCGTCTTAAAATGTATCATTCGCAACACCAGTCGTAAGAAAGTTCTATCAAATAAACAAACTTCCATACTTCCTATTATTTCTGTCTTACATTCAGTCATATCATTACGAGTATAATCATTGTCAGGAATTTTTTATGTTGTTTTATCCTTTATCCTTCAAAAATTATGTCATATTCACAACATATTTTATAAACATTTAACTAATATGTATGTACATGCCTGGCAACTTAATTTATAGACAGGCTGGGATAATTTCATGTAATTTATTTTGAGCCATTTATACTGAAATATGTACAAATAAAGTTTTTGATGTCTAACAGTTTATTAAGTAATTTTAGATAATCTTTGTATGGCAAAGGATTAAAACGCACAATTTGTTAAACTGGCAGCACTAAAAAGAAATAAAGAAACATTCAACATATTTATCACATTAGTTTTAATGTATGCAATTTAAATTTAGAAGAAAAAAATTTAAATTCAAATAGAAAAAGTTTCAAAACAAATGCACTGTTTTGATTTAATGTTTTTCATTTTATATTGTTTTTTAATATTTAACGTTAATATCCTTCAAATAGTTGTCATAAAAAAAGTACAGAAATTTTCTTATCAGAAGCTGACACGCATATTGTCAGTTCCGTAAGAATGAATAGAGATGTATGTATGTGTGTGTATAAAAATAAATAAAATATGAAGAAAGCAAATATTTATAACAACGAATTTTACACGCGTTGATACACAGCGACAAATAAAAAAACAGCAACAAATACGCTAGACAAACACACAAAACAAGGAGCAGAGACAGGAGCAGTTTAACAGCATCTGTAGAAAGTTTAAAAAAAAAGCGTTAAAGAAAATGACAAACAGTGCAGTTAATATACAACATGTTACGCCAGAGATTCGACACAAGCTCATTTTCAAACACCAAACTACAAACAAACAGACGCGCATCAGCTCCAGCACACAAGCCAACATTTGCTTACACATAAAGATACTAAAAATAGTGCGAAAAACGCAATAAAAGCAAGCGTAGTCTCTGTATGTATGTGTATCTATGTGTGTATGAGTTGTTGGTTTGATGCACAAATAATTCTTTGGCTTCTATTTAAATGGGTACGAGTATACTTCTTTTTATCTGGTTCGATATTCCATTTTTCTCTATTCATCTGAGCATATAAAGTGAAGTGTTGCTGAGTGAATGATGGATAGATGATGGTTGGATGGATGGATGTTTTTAGTTGATTCTTTCTGGGTGGAAAGCTGTGTTATGGCTCGTTGTTGCTGGATGGATGGTTGGATATATTTGAATTGTGCTCGGTAAGGTTGGATGAATGGATTATGGTTTTCTTTTTGGCATAAATTAAATTTTCAATTTGTTTATTTTCTTAAAATTAATATTCAAGTAAATAAAATTATATTGATTTTCTTGTTGCTGTCGTTATTGTAATATTTCTAAGCAGTTTATCTTGAGATATATTTTAATTCTTATAGTAATTGCAAGACATAAAGAAAACATGTACATACATACATATGTACATAGGAATGTAAAGGGAATAACAACGAACACCAGCAACAAAATATGTTTTGGCAAAATTTGAAACTGAAAGTCAAGAATAATATTAAAATATCAGACACTTTAGCAATTAAGGGGCATATACATAAAAAATAACAAGTATTTGGAATGAAATTTAACAAAATTTTGTATCGAATTCTTCAATCAAACACCTTTTAAATTCATATTGTTTTTTATAAATACTTTAAAAATATTGAGGAGAAGGGTGATCTACACAGATGTACGCTCGAAGTTCTCTATTGTTGTACAACGCAATGCTAAAACCTATAAAGGGCTATAAGGTTCAACAATGAGTTAGCACAGCATCAAGTATTGAAAAAATTTAGCCGTAAAAACAGGATTTTACGTGCAATTACTGCAGCTAAATGGCAAGTAAAAACTTCCAAACCACAAGGACCTAAGTGTAGCCTTAATAAAAAATGTATTTTCGAAATACGCAGCAAGACATATGGATAAACCTGAATTTGACTCAAATACTCTCGCACGAATTATCATTAATTTTTTCGCCCATATCCAGATGGAGAGTAGGGATAGTATTGCCACCATTAGAGCCAGTGTACTTATTGATATAATACTTGCAAAAAACTTTCTATTTAGCATTGGCTGGACTTAGGTAAAAAAAGAAGAATTTTTATACTTGCTTAACGAGGGCGGATTGATATTAAAGCTACCTAAGTAGAAATTTTTTTTTTCAAAAACTTTCTATTTCTCAACATACACTTAACTCAATACACTTAGTAAGAGGATATTTCACCTTTTTTATACCATCTGAATAACACGATTTTGGGAACTCCTCAAAATACGCGTTAGTTTCGGTAATCGCTTCTTCGTTTGAGATGACGCTTTTTCCTGCGAGCCTTTTTTTCAAGATCGGAAACAGAAAAAAGTTACTAGGAGCTTCTTTAAATATGGTCGCTTTTTCTTGATTACATCAATCAATTGATCCAATAATGCACGATTTTACTTTACTGTGATCATAGATCCTTTTTCAAGATAATCGATGAGCAATATTCCGTGTGCATTCCATAACACAGTACTCATAACCGTGCTAGCCGATTTGATTGGGGAGCACTTCGACAAGCTTCCACGTATTGTTTCAATTGATCTTCAGGAGTGTAGTGGTGGACACACGTTTCATCAACAGCTATTGCTTGATGCCATGATGGGACCCATCTTGCCGATAGCTTTTTCGTAAGCAAATGTTTATGCAAAATGTTGAACACATGTTCATATTATATATTTGCCGTTTCAACAATCTCACGTAACTTGACTGAGCGATCATTCATAACGATATCGAGGAGTTTCTTGGTATTTTCTTCAGTAGCCACCTTTTGTAGCTTTCCTGTTGATAGTATTGATGCTTGTTCGGCCGCGTTTAAATTCAGCTATTCAATATTTTACCATATAATCTGACGGACCAGACTCACCGTAATATTTATGAAGCTTTTCTTTTGTCTTTTTCTCCGTTTCCCTTTCAAATAATAGTGTTTAATCACTTCACGAAATTAACTTTGTTTAATTTTTCAAGCAGCAAAAATGTTGCTTACTTCAAACGACTACAACAAATAAATTAGTCGATGAATTTGGGTGAAATTTTAATAGCTGACGTTTAACAGACCGCAATTAAAAAAAAAAAAAAAGTGATTGTGCTGTCATCTAGCGCTGTATAGCTTCAATATCAATCTCCCGTCGTAATCCTATTTCGAAAATTTAATAAACAGATGAAATGCTATTTTGCTTATTTAAAGTACGCAACAGTCTGCATTTACGCACGCATGCGCATGAGCCAAAATACGCTCGTACAAAAATTGGGAGTGCGTATGAGCAATTTTTTATATTTGCTCATTGCGTACACATGCGCATGATGGTGCGCATTTTGTGAATGACGCAAAGCATCAAAGAATAGAATTGATTTATTTTATTCACAGCGTTACCACATGTGTTTTTTAATATGGAAAAGTTTTTGATTTTTTTCTCAGAAAATCCAAATTTTGTTTTTCTTTCTTCTTTTAAAATTTATTTCATATATTTGCAACAACAATGAAAACGAATACAGGAAAGTGGCGCTTGAGCTATGGTAAGTAAAAGTAATCTAAAATTCAACTGCCTGGCCCACGATGCTATTCGACATCGCTCGGATAAATACGTTTGAAAAAAAAAATTTTAAATGTTGTTCTTGGTTTGCATGTATTTATGCGAGCGAGCGATGTCTAGTGACAACGTACGCCAGGCAGTGAGTCGACAATAAGTGTACGTGGAAGAGTATGGTAAGTATCTATAGTAGAAAACCATAAGAACGTTTAGTGGTTGGGTAAGACCATAGTGTCCATTGTTTAAATGGGTGCAACTATAGTATGGTAAGATAATTCCATGGCATGGTTAGATGCATATATAATATGTTTGGGTGCAATCACAGTATGGTTGCATGTAACCATACTAGGGTTGGTCGATAATATTGTTACCACCAGCAATATCAATATGAAAGATTTTGATGTGAAATATTCAGCTATTTGAATAGTTAGATTGTATCGGCCATACCTAAACAAACTTTTTAAAATAATACAATTTTTTAAGTTTTTTTTTCTTTATCTTGGACCTGTACTTAGGGGATAACCCCTATATGTAAAGTACATTATACCATTACTATGAAAATAGGATGTGAGGAGGGGGAAGGAGAGAGTAGTTTTTGTGAACATTTGACTTGAACGGTCCAACAGATAGGAAGCAAGCCTGCAAGCAACTTATTCCATAGGCGAAGCATACGGCAATCGACCACAAATGGATGAGTTTTGGACGATGCACGTATGTTTCATACAAATATGCGAGATTCGAGAACAAGATCCCTAATCTCGTCAGAGCAAAATCCATTGTAGTAATTTGGCGACTATCGAATACTGAATTCTAATGACAGATGTTTATTTTCCAGTCGTTGTTTAGCTTCGATAGTGAACGGACGTGTTTGTTTTTTGATCGCAAGTAAAAAAAAAAAAAAAAATAAAACGGGATTAAGTAAAAACCGTAATAGGTGAACAGAGTGTTTTTGTTTAAAAAAAAAAAACTTTGAGACATTTTTTTAAATACCATTTAAAATTGTAAATAAAAAATAGAAACAATTAATTGCATGAGTGTACCTATCAGATGTAATTCTGAAAAAGAGCTTAGCTCCGGTAGAAAAAACCTTTGGATTTCTGAAGAGGAATCGGTGAAAAAATCATTGGAAAATTTCCTGTCTCTAAGAGATAGGAAACGCCCGCGATCGTGTTCGCCAAATATTGTTGTTACAACTGAAGACAAAACATCTTCCAGTTTAATTGTTGATGATAAGGTAAAAATCCAAGTAGGCATGGACAGGTACATAACCGTGGTTAAAAGGCAGCGAAGCCCCAAATCAGCTCAAATATCATCTCAACCGAAATTTTCTAAAGATGATAATAGGACTTCGGCAACCGATAGCAATAGGTTTGCTATACTGCAAACAGATGAGCCAACAATTTCTAAAAAAACCTTTAAACCGCCACCAATATATTTGCGAGAACCTACCTCTAGTGAGCTGGTAAAACAACTTATTGCGGCAATCGGCAAAGATACTTTTAACGTAACATCGGTTAAGCACGGCGGCATCAATGAAACGAAAATCCAGGTAAACAGTGAAAATGAATACCGAAAGCTGTCTGACGTTCTAGAGAAGGAGAAGCGATCATTTTACACATATCAGCTTAAAAGTGCCAAAGGTATTCAGGTCGTTATAAAAGGGATTGACCCTTTTGTTGACACGAATGAGGTCAAAACCGGACTAGAAGACAATGGCTTCAAAATTAAAAATGTGGTTAATATTAGAAACCGGGAAAAAATTCCTCAACCCATGTTTAGGGTTGAATTGGAACCTAGAGATGTTGCCTTAAAAAAGAATGAAGTGCATCCCATTTATAACCTCAGGTATCTTTTGCATCGCAAGGTTACCGTTGAGGAGCCTCATAAGCGTTTAGGGCCCGTTCAATGCCTAAACTGCCAAGAATTTGGCCATACTAAGGCCTATTGTAAGCTGCCCGCAGTTTGCGTTGTGTGTGGTGAGCTACACGGTACATCACTGTGCAAAAAACCTAAGACTGACGCGAGCGTTAAGAAATGCAGTAACTGTGGAGGTAACCATACTGCAAACTACAGGGGTTGTCCTGTCTACACTCACTTCAAGAGGTCAATGACAAATAGGTCACCAATTTCAAATATGCCACCCCAGCAGTCAAACACCACTTCTACAAACAATTTTCCCCAGGTACGCCAGTCAACCAGCCATGTAAACTTGCAAAACCCCAAACAAATTTCTTATGCAAATGTGGTAAAATCCGATAAACCAAACTTGGATCAGGAGCCCAAGCCTCCAAAATCCGATCCAAATTTTAGCAATCTTGAGGCAACTCTGCAGACTCTTGTTCAGTCCATAAACACTTTTACCGTTTCTATGACAAACATGATGCAGGAAATGCTAAAAATGCAATCCACTATTTTGCAGGCAATTGTAAACAAATGAATTGGTTAAAAATATATTTCTGGAACGCAAACGGCATCCGCCATCACAAAAATGAACTTGAGCACTTCCTTATGGAAAAGCAAATCGATATAATGTTGATTGCTGAAACTCATTTGACAACCAACAGTTTTTTCAAAATTAATGGCTACATAATGTACGACACAAAAGATCCCCGTGGAAGATCTTGCGGAGGATCGGCAGTTCTAATAAAATCCAGAATTAAGCACTATTTAATGAACGAGACACGTGAGGAGTATATCCAAGCAACAAACATATGTATTGAACATTTTCATGAAAAAATCGTTATATCCTCGATTTACTCACCGCCCCGATTTTCAATAACAGAAAGCCAATATTCAAATTTTTTCAAATCACTTGGGCCTCGATTTTTAGCGGCTGGCGACTATAACGCTAAACACACTTTTTGGGGATCACGCTTAATTACCTCGAAAGGCCGTGTGCTTTTTGACACCGTTTCCAAATTGGGCTTAGATGTGGTTTCAAGCGGACACCCCACTTATTGGCCGACAGACCGACGAAAGATCCCAGACGTTATAGATTTTGGAGTTGCGAAAAATTTTCCTTTAGAGTGGATGCAAGTGGAGCCTTCATTAGATTTGTCATCAGATCACTCTCCCACTATAATCTCTGTTTCGTTCCCCCAAGAGATTGGCTCACCGTTGACTGTCAATAGAGTTAATTGGTTAAAGTACAAAAAATTTTTGAGCACACATTGTACTGAAAATATCGCCTTGAGAACGCCTGAGGATATTGATGTGTCAATTAACAATTTTTCTGAAAACCTCAAACTGGCCGTACAGCATGCTACCACTAGTCATTTAAGACCTAGAAATGAGAGCAATAGAACTTATTCATCTGAAATTGAGCAACTTCTGTCAGAAAAAAGAAGAGTCAGAAGAGAGTGGCAACTTCGCAGGTCGCCCCAGCTTAAAACTAGGCTACGGGAATGCATAACTCAGCTAAGAAAACTGCTTGAAGTCCATAGAATGGCTTCCCTTAAAACATATTTGGAAAGCCTTGATGGTACCCCTCAATCTGATTATTCCTTGTGGAAAGCGACAAAAGGTTTAAAAAGACCCGTAATAGGTAAGCCACCTTTGCGAAATTCAACTGGCGACTGGGCAAGAAGCGATTCTGAAAAGGGAATGTTGTATGTCGATCATTTGCGAAACGTTTTTATCACAAATGATTCAGAGAATAATACAGCGGAATTACCACCATATGTTGTTAGACCTCCTGTGTCTTTGAGATTTGATTTTCAAGATGTCGAAAACGTTATCGGTAATACAAACCCCAGGAAAGCTCCAGGCATTGATCAAATTACTGGTAAAATGCTTGAACAGTTACCCCGTGTAGCTAGAAGGGTTCTACTTTTTATTTTTAACGCCATTTTACGCCTTGAGTATTACCCTGCAGAGTGGAAGGTCTCAATGATTACTATGATACCCAAGCCAGGGAAGGATCTAACTAAGGTAGAGTCATATAGACCAATAAGTCTTTTACCAACAATTTCAAAACTATTCGAAAAATTGTTAATGGCGAAGTTGAGTCCAATATTGAACAATGTGGGATGCATCCCTGATCATCAATTTGGCTTTCGGGCTAAACATAGCACCATAGAACAAACGCACAGACTGGTCAATGTCATAAGACAAACCTTTGAGGCGAAGAAGTACTGCTCAGCTCTTTTCATTGATATTTCTCAAGCGTTTGATAAAGTGTGGCACGACGGCTTGATGCACAAAATAAAGCTAAATTTGCCTGCAAATACACACAAGCTTCTGGAAAGCTACTTATTCGGGCGGAAGTTTGTTATCAGAGAAGGCGACTTTATTAGCCCAACTCAGCCAATCAAGGCAGGAGTTCCCCAAGGCAGCATACTGGGGCCTACTTTATATTTGATTTACGCGTCTGACATGCCAACGACATCTGGAATCCACACTTCTACCTTTGCAGATGACACAGCGTTTTTGAGTGTTCATGAAAACCACCATTTAGCATCACGAAATTTACAGGAATATACTTCAATATTAGAGAAATGGCTAAAACTTTGGAAAATCAAAGTTAATGAACAGAAATGTACTCATGTTACATTCACACTGTGTAGGCAAACATGTCCGCCTATCCAAATTAACAACTCACCTATTCCGCAGCACAACGAAGTCAAGTACCTTGGTATTCACCTGGACCGTAGGCTAACATGGAAGTCTCACATTGAAGCAAAGGTCACTCAGTTAAAACTAAAAGCAGCGCAGCTAAATTGGCTTATGGGCAGAAATTCGACACTGAAATTAGATTGCAAACTTTTGTTATACAACTCAATACTAAAGCCTACATGGTGCTACGGAATTCAGTTATGGGGCACCGCCTCAGCGTCAAACATTGAAAAAATCCAAAGGCGACAAAACAAAATTCTACGAACGATTACTGCAGCTCCATGGTACGTCAAAAATTCACGAATTCATAACGATCTGAGTGTTCCGCTGGTAAAAGAGGAATTTTCTAAGTACGCGACAAGGTATATCAGTAAACTGGAACTTCATCCAAACCCTCTTGCTCGCAATATACTTAATTTTGGCGGCCACACTCGGCTTAAAAGAAGGGATACCGCTGCCACCATCAGATTGCTCAATAGGTGATTTTACCGAAATAGCTCCCGCATAATAAAACTTTTTGTCTAGCATTGGCCGGACTTTAGAATCACATTTTTTAATTTTAAATTTAGTATTAAGATACTTATTGTTAGTTCATTTTGAAGATTCAATAAAAAAAAAAAAAAAATGTTAAAAAAAAAAAGATGTTTATTTTCCAAAAAACATCATTTATTATTATTGACACAAAACATATGTGATAGTTATGATATGTTGTCCAAATCGACACTATTACCTTGTACAACGCCACATTCATAGCTAAATTTGTTCAAGCATTATACGAGTGCACATACCCTTAATTTTTGAAGCAACGAGTTAACCTGGCAACTGATGTTTTTCTTTTAAACACGCGTCAATATCAAACTAAAATGATTATTGGTATAACGTATTCTAAATTTTTTTTTTTTGAACTCCTAAAAATAGGTTTCGCAAAGCTCCTATACTTCCCCGGAAACAATATGGCAACTTCATTATTCAAACTAGGTCGAATAACCATTAGTTCCTCGACCAAAACGTGCACCGAATATAAAAAACCGATTCCATACCGGTCAGAGATGTGGTTCCGAATTTTGTTGAGAATTCTCACAATCGACACCGTGAATCTCCAAAACTCCCCACTTCCTCGGAAGCAATACGGGAACTACAATTTTCGAACTAATGCAGTAATACTATATATACAGTTTGATATACATACCTGCATATGTAATGATCACTGATGTGGCAAGGAGTTTGGGTGTTGCAAACATACAAGTGAAACTAATATAAGCGTGTTAAAAAAACACATTAATTAGCTAAAACATAAACACATAATATACATAAATATGAACCTCATTTGTCGATATCACCTTGGTGCCGAGATTTTTTAGTCTACGTATTATTCGAATGTATTCGATTAAAACCAATGTCATAAGTAATTTTAACAGTTGGAAAAAAAATTTTTTTTCACAAGAGCTTTATTGTAAGAATAATTTTACTTCCAACACCCCTATTTAGGAGACTAGTTTAAAAAATAAATTTCGCTTTTGTTAAACCACCATCAAATCCATAACAATTTCTTAACATGATTTTATTAAGGATTTTTGATTTCACAAAAACAAAATTATTAAATTATATGTTCATATATATTTCATATTTATTAAAAAGGAAACCATTTGTTTTGTTATTTTTTAACATTGCCTTCTGCTACTTTGTATTTATCAAATTTTTCACAAAGGATCTGAGAGAAAAAGCGAAAAATAACTATTTCTAATGAAACTATACTTCAAACAGCACTTCAGCTAGAATCTATTTATGCCAAAGTTATTATATTCATAATAAATATGTACAATGTATGTATGTACGTTGTACATACGTATAAGTATTATATTTACGAGTTGAAAAGACAGTTATGTACTGGAGTTTCTATGACTATAATCATACAAGCAAACACACGAAAGTGAAGGAGTACGTGTGTGAACATGACAAACTATGGAAGTCGGTCGGACCATGAGTACCACTCTTGAATGGATTTGAAATACTTGATGAAGACAATTAAATAATACATAGTCGTTATACATAATGATGCTTCTTTTATAAATTTAAAGAAAATATTAACCTCCACGGCTCAAATAATTTTTTTTCGGTTCTAGCCTAACATGTTAAAAACTAAACTAGCAGCATATTGTTACGTTTTTGCCTCTATGAACGCTTTTACGGATTCTACAATTACAAATGAAATAATGACTCGCACACTTGTTCGTTACACAGTACTAAATATTTCACAACTTTACTCACACCTAATACCCTTGTGTATTAAAACACTAGACTTGCTTACTATTCTGACTTATGATTGTCTTGAGCAAAGTTTAAAATTGATGTCTCTGTCTGCCGCAGACCTGTCTGCCGCAGACCTGTCTGCTGTTTATATTTCTTTATTAGCTTCTACAATGATTTTTCTAGTTATTGTTGATTCTTGAATAAAATGTACATATATAATTCTTACGCTTATACCCACTCACACACATATTTAGGAACCAATAAGAACGCAACAACAACAAGCATTAAGAAACGATATTATCAACAATACAAAATCATTTGTAGTTGATTTACTTGGAATTTCGCGTGCTTTAAATCATGTATGTTTGTTTGTGTGTGTATTATGTTTTTAGTTTTATGTTGCTTGTGTGAATGTGCTGTAGATTTATAACAAGCAGATTAGTGGCTGCACACTGGGTTAGATGTGGAAAAAATTCTTAACAATATGTTATGCTGTGTTACACTTTCCGTAAATACAGGGTGGCTGATCAATTTTGCTACATTAAGAAACTCAAATAGCTTTTTGTAAAGTTTATGTAATGTATTTTTTAGAAATTCATTTAAAAATAGTACGTTTTTATTAAAGTAATTCATTAAGTTTTGAAAATAAATGAATTCAAATGGGGATTCTCTAGGGTTTGGTTTGTTTGAATAATTTTTAGCAGACATCCATTTGAGCATATAAGCTCCTTGTCGATACTCTAGGACTGGATTATATGGCAGCAGCTAGAGCTGCTTCCGAATTGAAGGATCTCGACGATAAGACCTTCTTCCGATTGTGCCACGCTCGGCAAACTTCTTTACGAACCTCATTATACTCCATCTGTTAGCAGGGGTGCCGCCAAACGTGCGGCTATATACTTATTGCTAGTCGATTTTGAAGATTCACTAAATAATTAAATGCTAAAAAAAACAAAAGAGAAATTGTTTTGTTAACTGTATGATAAGTGGCACCATCCTGTTGTAACCACATATAGTCCAGTTCCATTTCCTTAATTTCTGGCCACCAAAAGTCTATAATCTCGCTATATGGAACACCATTCACGATAACGGTGTGGCCAATCTCATTTTTGAAGAAATACCGCCCGATGAAGTTGGCACCTTGTTAGCGAATCTACTGAGTCTGTCTCGTCGCTGAAGATGTTCGTGCATCGAATAAAGATTTCTGTTAAATGTGAAAAGTTGTACAGATTTCGAAAATTCAACGAATTTTTTTGTCTCATGTCATTGAGAAAAATTTTCGGGCACATGTTCAGCAAACATTATTTACAAGAGCAACGAAAGTATTTGCTGAAAAACCAAAATTTTTGAAGTAACCCATGCCACTCTTATTTTAAAAACAATTTTTGCTTTCATCCTGAACCAAAACTTTCACCAAATTTTTTCTCAGAGTGCGAACCAAAAGCAATTCGCCGAATTAATTCATAAGCTCCTTTTGAGAAAAAAAATTTAAGGTTTTGCTATTTCTGTTTTATTTTACTGGTCTGGAGAAAATTTTGTTATAACATTGATACTATTGCATATTCGGATGTCTGGATTTCGCAATATGCCACACAAAGAAGTTTACGAGTCGCCTTTTTAGCGGGTTATGAATCTCTACTAATCATCAATTAAGCAAAATTCAAAAGGAAGATCTGGTACGTGAAATGGTTACACCAACCTTCAAATAAATTGAAAACACCATTTTAAAATGAATAGCGATTGAAGGAATAATGCAAAAACGATGTTGTTTGTTGGCTGCACAAACCATGTTGTATTCAGTTGAGTAGTTAGGAATTTATCATAAGATCCTTTTTGCACATACACACATACATAAACACATTTTTTAATATTCCGCAATACAAACATTGGCAACCATATTACACACAAACACCAGCCAAACAAACAACCAGCCAACATATATTAACTTTATACTCTTTATTCATACAAATAATCAGCTTCTTTTTCTTTGCTTTAGTTTAGTTTTGTCGAGTACGAAGTATGAAGGGTTACTGAATAAAATAAACTTATAAAAAATAAATTTGTTCTTTTATGTAAAAACACAGCAACATACACGCAACTGTAATATATGTTCATACATATATTTGTGGTGAAAAGCAAAAACAGCCTAAGTTTGTTCTTCAACTTCTGGGGAAAAATATTTTGTGGTTTATCGCTATCGAGCTTTCAGTTTTGATTCGTTCCCATTTCTTGCTTATTATTGGACGATTTGTTTTTTTTAGCAAACAAATTGAGGGAGCTCAAGTTTAACTGCGCGGGACCCAACTTCACTATTAAAGAAATTCTGCTTGAACTCGACTTAAGTTATTATGATTTGTTAACACATGTACTATACACAAGTATATATACTCCCAACAAACAGATTTGATTTCAAACGTTCTTGTGACTAGAACTGAAATTTACTTCTGGAATTAAATTTTAGAAACTTGGCAAAAAATGTTTAACACGTATGATGAGTTTTATGTTTAATAAAGAAAATTTTTTCAAATGCCTTTCAAGGTTTGATTAATATAACAATTGAAAAATGTCAGTGACACAAAGTTGATACTTATATAATAAGTAATAAGCTAAAATATTAACTATGCCACTTATAAGGATCTTCGTTAAGACGCTTCAAAAACAAGACTTGTTCCAGAATGGCTGCTTTTAACTCCCTCTCTCTTTCTCTTTCAGCGGTCCAATGAAACTACTTCGTTTTGGGACTAATTTTGTTTACTAAGGTATATCTTTGCTCAAATGAGTGTGCAAATAAAACGGTTTGGACTTGTGAACTTACTGATCATAAGCCACTCGAAACACTACATTAACATAACAAATTTATTCTCCGTTGTCTAAGATTAAAACCTTGGTGATCTTAACATTTACGATTAGTTCTAAAACACACACAGCGTAACGACAGTTCCATTGAAACATCATTTTGAAGAGTAGCTAGTTTCTGCTTCAGGATTTCTCATTTCACCCTAAGATCGTGTTATCTACATGGCTATGTTTCTATCGTTTTTTTCTGAAATTCGAGGCTTTATTGTAAAAAACAGGTTATACATTTATGACTTAAAGTATTGTCCAATGCCCCACTTTCGGGCAGCGTACGAGTCCCGCACTGAAAAAACTGGTCATATTTTGAAGCAATCCGCGAGTCGATCCGATTTTAGACGGGCATTGCTGGTCCGCCAGGCCCTGTGTCATTGATCGAAACCGCTCATAGTCCGAGGAAGCAACATCTGGAGGATACAGCAGGTGGGGTAGGACGTTTCAAAGTATGTCTTGGCCACTTTTGGCACGTGAAGTCGAGCACTGCCATGCTGTAATATCGTTATCATGTCTCTCATTGTATTGCGGCTGTTTGTATATCCATGTTCGGCTCAAAAGCATTAATTGTGTTCGATAACGATCGCCTGTGGTTGTTTCAGTCGGTTTTAAGAACTTGTAATGCACTACGCTGAGCTGGTTCAACCAAATACTGATCATTAACTTCGAGTCCTGAATATTGGGTTTGGCCGTTGACGGAAGCATAACCATCCCGGCCATACTTTGAGGAATTTCTGCACTTGCAATTCTCATAATGAGCCCAGTTTTCATCCCCAGTCACAATGCAATGCAGAAATCCCTTTCGTCTTTACCTTGCATGAAGCTGTTTACAGACAAACAAACGCCATTCAACATCTCTTGGCTTCAGCTCGTACGGCACACAATATCCTTGTTTGTGAATTATTCCCCTGACTTTCCGGCGTTTTGAAATGGCTTGTTGCGTCACTCCCAATGATCCTACCAATTCTTATTGCGTTTGGCACAAGGCTTGATAAAGTAATGCCCTCGATTCTGCATCTTCGACAACTGTCTCTTTTATTTCTTGCGATATGCGTTTACCAGAACGCCGATTTGGCGATCTGAAATTGTAAAACTATCTTTTTGCGTTATACGTTTGTCAGAACATTTATTTGGCGTTTTCACATCGAAAAAGTTAATTTTAAGCGATTTGCGTTTATCAGATTATTTGCCTAGCTTGTAAAGGAGTTTCTTCATTTAAAAAAGCAGAGTTTTCTTTTTATATTTAATGCGAATGGACTAAATTTTCAAAGATATTTCCAACCATTATCAAACCTGTGACGTTTGAGAAAGTAAATGATTTAAGATCGATTTTATTGCGACAACAAATCATCGTGTTTGTTGGGCTCCAGCGGGAGTAGCAATGTGTTTGTTCCATTCATATTTTTTTCTTGTTGTTCGTTTCTTTTTGAAGGAATTTGAGTAGTTTTTTATAAAAAGGATTTTCTTAGTTGCAAAAGTATTTGTTTTTGTTGTTGTCGTTATTCGTTCAGCTTTTATTTTCTAACGTTTCTTAGTATTTTGTGAAAATTTTTAATAAAGCACAATATCCACAGCTATATGTGTTTGTGTGTGTATGTGTGTGTATGTATATGTGTTAGGGTGTTTCTATTTGAAATGTTTGTTGAATATTTGGCTTATTAATTTTTATTTTATTTTGATTTTATTATATGTACATACTTGAACATACAAACAAACACACATATAAAAAGTTGTTTCTTCCTTTTATGATTTTTAAATTTAGTTTATTGCATTTAGTTGATCTTGGTATAAAAATTACTGAAAATATATTATAAGAAAATATACGAATGAATGGATTTGAAGTCATATCTAAGAGTATAAGTACAATACCTACACATTTTGTAAGTGGATATATGACAAGAAGTGAAATAAAAACCAAAAAGGAAACCGAATTTTCTAGCTATTGACTTGATGCAATTATTAAATGCAAAAAAGTCAGTATTTGAGTTTATAATAGAATTTGTTTATATATTTTTTTTTAATTTAGTCTACTGTAATAATGCAATAAAACAGCGTTAAGACATTTAAAACAAATCAGTGTTTGTAAATTACTCTGTTCGACAGCAAAATTCTACATTAAATACAAGTATGTGGACTATGGAAAATGTGTAATCTGTTTTCTGTATTTCTCTATCACGTTGAAATTTTTTTTACGAGCCTATTTAATTTTATGCCATAATTAAGATAATTCCGTTTTCTATAGGACTTTTTTTTAAAGAGGTATAGTGCTATAAAAAAAGACGTATTTTCAGTGACTTGTTCCACCAGCCCATAAAGCACCAAACTACCAATTTTTCTGAATGTAACGGGTCTTAATATACACTTGAGGATTACCATTATTTCAAATAGAAGAGTTTTGTTTATTGACATATCCATTTACACAAAAGTAAGTCGTTGAACTTAAAATGGACGTATACTGGAAGAAGATGTTTCATTAAGGGAATGAAATCGTTCCATTCACCATTATTTCGTTAATGCTATGAAAAGTTTCATTTCGGTTATAAGCTTCATTAATGGGATGAAAATTTTGCTTAGCATGACTTTTTTATTTTTTACAACTACACTAATGGCACGAAAATTGTTTCATTCGTGTTACGAAAAACTTCATGAAAATGTAAGAATTTCGTTATAGCTACTAAACATTGCACTAAGTACAATGAAAATAGGTCTGGGTATTAACGTTAGACTTTTGTAAGAGATACAAAAAATCTAGCTAAAATAATGGTTAATCACAGCAAATTTGTATTGTAAAAAAATCCTTCTTAAGAAAAAACTTAAGAAAGGAAAAAACTTGAAATATAACCCGTTGTATAAATGTACAAACCAAAATTCAATGATTCAATATGAATATAGATAGAGTATAATTAAATGGCTCGGTAGCTGAGTGATTAAAGCAGCAGATTATGATACTTTATGACCCGAGTTCAAATCCCAGTGGGTGCTGCTGGGTAGTGTAGCGACTACGAAACAGCTAGTTGTTCCCCAGCTAAAGATTTGATTATTATTTTTCTTGTCTTCTTCAATTAAAAATTATTGATCACAGCAAATTTGTAGTGTAAAAAAATCCTTCTTAAGAAAAAACTTAAAGGAAAAAACTTGAACTATAACCCGATGTACAAATGTACAAACCAAAAATTTAATGAGCATATCCCGTTATATAGAAAGATTTTTATCTAATTGGGGACAAATCTAATCATTAGATATGACATCAGATCACTCACCCACTATAATTTGTTTCATTCTTTCATTCATGACTTGACGTCGACCGTCACTAGAGATAATTAGCTAAATTATAAAAAACTATTTGAGTGCCTGAGGATATTTATGTGTCAATTAACGATTTTTCAGATGATCTTAGACTAGACATATAACATGCTACCACTAACCATATAAGTTTCAGAAAGGCGAACGACACAACTTATACGTCAAAAAATGAACACATTCTGATAGAAAAAAGGAGACCTAGAAGAGAATGTCAACTTCTCAGGAGTCCCCAGTTTAAAAGCAGTCTACGGGAATGCATTGCGCAATAAAGAAATCTGCTTGAAATCCGTAGAATGGCTTCCCTTAAAAATTATCTGGAAAGTCTTAATGGTAGTCCTTAACCCGACTATTTTCTATGAAAGGTGACAAAAGGTTTGAAAAGTCCCATTGAAGGTAAAAAACCTTTGCGAACTTCAACTGGGGACTGGACAAGAATCGATTCTGGAAAGGGGATGGTGTATATTAAACATATGTGAAACGTTTTAACTACAAATGATACAGTAAATAATGCAGCTGAGTTACCGCCATAAGTATGCCTTCGAGCCTTAATTTTCAACATGTCGAAAACGCTATCGGTAACACAAACTCCCGGAAAGCTCCAGGTGTTGATAAAATTACTGGTAGAATGCTTGTACCTCGTGTGGTTAGAAAAATTCATCTTTTTATCTTTAACGCTAGTTTACGCCTCGAGTAATATCCTGCAGAGTGGATAGTGGTTATGATTACCCAAGACGAAGAAGGATCTCGCTAAAGTAGAGTCATATAGACCAATAAGTCTATTGACAACAATTTCAAAACTGTTGGAAAAATTGTTAATGGTGAAGTCGACTCCAATACTGAATAATGTAAGTTGTTAATTGGACTAATAAATATCATAAGAAAGACTTTGGATGACAAAAAGTATTCTTCATTTTTATATTTCCCTATTATAAAAATGACTAAAGCTTTGGAAAATTAAAGTTAATATAAAGAAATATACTCAGGTTACATTCAGGCTGTGTAAGACAACATGTTCGCCTATCCAAACTAAGAACTCACCTATTCCGCAGAGAAATGAAGTCAAGTACCTTGTATTCACATCGAGTCACTTGAAAGTCAGTTGAGATTAAAAGCATCGCACTAAATTGGTTTAAGGGCAGAAATTTTACATTGTAGCTGGATTGGAAACTTTTGTTATACAATGGAATATAGTGCTAGGGCTTCAATTATGGGGCCCTGTCTCAACGTCAAACATTGAAAAAATTCAAAGGTTACAAAGCCCAATTTTTCGAACGATTACTGCAGCTCCCTGGTACGTAAAAAGCTCGCGAATTCACAAGGATTTACGTGTTCCACTGTTAAAAGACGAATTTTCAAAGTACACGACAATGGTGTTCGCTATCGTGAGATAATAACGAATGGATGTGGACAAAATATGGTTTCAACAGGACTTGCAACACAGCTAACGAAATAATATCTCTTTTGCGTGACAAATTCAATAGCCGTGTTACCTCAAGTGATGGCGATGTCAGTTGGCCGCCAAGATCATATGATTTGCCACCGTTGGATTTCTTTCTTCGGAGTTATGTCAAAGAAGAGGTTACGTCGATAAGCTAGCAATAATTCATGAGCTAAAGGAAGTTGTGAAAACGATTATCGTGGGTACCTGCCAGTATGGCCTTACCCTACGGTGATCTAATCACCGGGTGAATACAATGCGTCTACCAGCGCCGCCATACATGTCATGCATGAGTACCAATTCGATCACATGTTGTTTGAACATGATCTCCCCCTTGGTTAGGAGCGGAGCCTTTCTAATACTCCTTCCGATCTATGAGTCACGGCACCCGGTGGCAATGCAACTCCACACCGAGCTCAATTGAACTCTCCCCGCGATTTTGGTTTAAACCAAAACCACCACGATACTCCCCGAAGGGCCGCACCATAACCGGGCAGGAACAAGTTCCTGGGGCTCCCGGTTCCCGTGGTACCAGATTTAAGTCTCCGGTCAGACTTCGTAGCCCATGGACTACTACCAGTAGAGCCCCAAACGGCTCAGGGACTGGTGACCCCCTGCAACAATACTTACACACCATACAGCTCAACAGGAACACAGCAATGACAGCAACAGCAACATAAAACAGGAACAACAGGATCGTCGGTGACAAAAGCAGAAACAGCAGCCACACCGCGAACCAACTGCATCACCCATAACAAAAAACACACACGGGTACACAGCACAATAAACAATAAACAACACAAACATTCAACATTCATCCTCACGGATGAGTACATTGGCCACCCCCCTGTGGCCCAGCCCTTGACAAAAACGAACAAAAACAACAATGAGATACGACCACCCTCACGGAGGGACTTACAACAAAGACAACGCTGCCAGCAAACTCTGCACTAATAGAAAACAGGAAATGGCAGGCAGGAACCAGCAACACAGTACACGGCAAACAGCAACAACCTGCCAGGAGCAGCACAGGGCACAGGAACTGCGCTCTATGCTCCTCATGGTTGCCTTCACTAAGACTTCAACCACCACCGCAACCAACTCCGCCAACAAAAGACGCACACGGTCCCGCACGAACCTGTGGTTCAACAACAACGGCCCCAGCATGGCAACAATAGGGAGGAAGTTGTGAAAACGATTTACGTGGGTACCTGCCATTGTGGCCTTACCCCACGGTGATCTTAACACCGGGTGAATACAATGCGTCTACCAGCGCCCCCATACGTGACAAACTGCCACGCATGAGTACCAATTCGATCTCATGTTGTTTGGACATGATCTCCCCCTTGGTTAGGAGCGGAGCCTTTCTAAAACTCCTTCCGATCTTTGGGTCACGGCACCCGGTCGCAATGCAACTCCACATCGAGCTCAAATGAACTCTCCCCGCGATTTGGGTTTAAACCACAACCACCACGATACTCCCCGAAGGGCCGCACCATAACCGGGCAGGAACAAGTTCCTGGGGCTCCCGGTTCCCGTGGTACCAGATTAAGTCTCCGGTCAGACTTCGTAGCCCAAGGACTACTACCAGTAGAGCCCCAAACGGCTCGGGGACTGGTGACCCCCTGCAACCATACTTACAGTAAACAGCACACAGGAACACAGCAATAATAGCAAACAGCAACATAAAACAGGAACAACAGGAACGTCAGCGACAACAGCAAAACAGCAGCCACTCAACGTACAAACTGCATCACCTGCAACACAAAACACACACGGGCACAAGGCACAATAAACAAAAACAACAAAAACATTCAACATTCATCCTCACGGATGAGTACATTGGCCACCCCCCTGTGGCCCAGCCCTTTACAACACGAACAAAACAAAAAACAACAATTAGACATGACCCCCCTCACGGAAGGACTTACAAACAAAAACAACGTTGCCAGCAACCCTGCGACACCAAAACAAAACAGCAGACAGCAACCAGCAACACAGCAAACAGCAAACAACACACAGCAAAGTACATGACACCAGGAACAGCACAGGGCACAGGAACTGTGCTCTATGCTCCTCATGGTTGCCTACACTAAGACTTCAACCACAACTGCAACCAACTCCGCCGACGAAAGACGCACACAGTCACGCGCGAACCTGCGGTTCAACAAACGACGGTTCCGGAAATGGCAACAACAGGGAGGCTACCCTCCCTACCTTGGTCTCCGCCTAAAGACCACACGGGCATACGCGCCCAACGCGTCAAAAGACGCGCCGACCGCCAAAACCCTACTGAAATCCCAATGGTCGCCCGCCCCTACTACGCCCATTCCCTCTAGATCCCTAATGTCATCATAAAGATGACATTCGACCAGAACGTGTCTCCAGTCCTCAGGGCTCTCACCATATCTGCACAGCGCAGTCTCGGACAGGCCCCTCTTATGCAAAAATGCATTGAGGGAACCATGCCCCGTAAGCAAGAAGCCCGTACTGAGACTGAAGCCAAATTCCGGCCGTCCCACAACAAAATCAGCCTCGCGAATGAATTCGTGCGTTGCTCGCCCCTTTGTACTATTCGCCCATCGCGCCCGCCAGGCAGACACAAGACGTTCCCAAAGGAGCGCCTTGATCTGACTGGGTTCCCTATTAACCACAAGATCAAGAGCAGAAAGCCAATCATGTGGACAAAGCGGTAGCCCCTTCCTAACCTTGAAGGCAATCGCACGGCGAATCACCTCCAGATCAAGGGGAGCCACCCCCAGCAAGACCTGCAGAGCATCTGTTGACACCGTCCTACAAACTGGCATGCAAGCAAGCATCGTAGTTCTCTGGGCGGACTCTATCTTATTGCGGCCAACAACAGTCATGACTTTCTCGTACCACACAGGTGCACCATAAGCTGCGCATGCAACAAACAGTCCACCATATATGGTACGAGTAGCCCGCCTGCTGAGGCCCCATTCACTTCTAAGGATGCGCCTAACTTTACCTACTACAGCAGTAAGCCTGTCCCTCACATATGAGAGGTGAACCATAAAGTTCAACCTCTCACTCACCATTATTCCCAGGTATTTGACTTTCGTCGCATACCGGAGACTAATGCCGCCAGAGCGAACGAGTGGTGGACGACCCCGAGACAACCTGCCCTTCAGCAGCATTGCCACGGTCTTGTCCATAGCCACCTCCACACCCACACTATCGCCCCACTCGCGCACAACACGCATGGCCCTCTCACCCCGGCTTTCCGGATCAGCACGAGACTGTCCTTCAACCAAGATGAGCAAGTCATCCGCATATGCACACAGTTTAAAGTCACGCTGCAACGACCTCAGCAGGGAATCCATCATGAGGTTCCATAAAAATGGACCACAGATGGATCCCTACGGGGTCCATCTGTGGTTCCCTACCCAATTCCCTGAATTCATCTATAGGCTGTACCATAGCAGCCGCCCTAACACTATTCGCGTAACCGCCCCAGTCTATGTCCCTTTTACGCCACCCGCGAGGTGACCCAGATATCCAACTCCGCCGGCGATAAGTGAACCGAATCTCAATGAGATTATGATCACTCACACCAGCGTTGTCACATACCCTCCAGCTGAAGTCGAAGTATGACAACGCCAAGTTATTGGCAATTGTCACATCGATATCGCTGCGGCCCTGTGGAGCGTCAAACGTGTACAGATCACTAGCCTCGTTTAACACCGAAGCACCAACTGTGACCAGCCATTCGCCGAGCATGATTCCTCTAGTGTGGTTCATATGACCAGGCGCATGCCTGGGCATTTTACTGAACCACATAAAGGAACATGCATTTGCATCCAGGCCTAGAATAACGGGTGCACTACTCGCTAGGAGTAGGACCGTATCCATGTACCGAATGTACGGCTCCAAAGGGACGGCAAACCTGCAATACAGGCTTGCAAAGAGCACCCGCCCAAACTCCCCCTGTACAGCAACGCAGACCCCCCACCGGGTACAGCTCACGACCGTACAATCGACCCCCGGGTCATCCACCACTACCGCAGAGTTCCCCTCCAAATCGGGGAAAGCCCGCATACCCCCAGGAAGCCCCCTGATGTCACCAAACCGGAGGTACGGCTCCTGCACTAAGGCAAGAGCCGCACCCCGTCGCCGCATCGCCTGCCCAAGTTCGCACGTGGCCACGTACGACTTCTGAAGGTTTTGCCGTATTACAACCGCGGTATCCATCTTAATGACGAGCGTTCACCCTAGCAACCATGGTCGCATAGACCGGGCACGCTGCAGACATCATCATATGATCCGCCTGCAGTCCCTTGAACGCACAGTTCCTGCACCTCAGCTCGTTAGGGCATCAGCTCGCCCAGTGGCCAGGGTCTCCACATCTTCTACACACGTCCGACTGGAACTTGCATTCTCGCACCCTGTGGTCAAAACCTAAGCACCTGTAGCACGCCGGAATAGGGTCCAGCGTCCTGCCCGCGAATCGGAACCACTTCACGTAAGCACCCGTAGATCTTAAATGTTCCGCCACCCTCGACGTGCATTCTAGGGTCACATTAACCGTGCCCTCCTCCACCTTCCAGGGTACGCTCACCAGTCGGACGGCTCTTTTATACTCGCCAGGAGCCATCATCTCCCCGAGGTTCATGGAGTATAATTCCTCCATGAACTCATCCGGAGATATTTCCTTATGCACACGCTGCACCACAATCTTTGGCCCCAGTTTATCCTTTACAGCTACCTCTAGTCCCATTTCGGCGAACTTCTTATTTTCTGCCACCTTTCGCCGTTCAGCCTCCGATGGCGTGCGAATAACAGCACCCTCCTTCGTTGCCCTCACTTCATGCACTCTTACCCCGGTCCAACCTCACCAACCACCTTCTCCACCACCTCTTTGGCGCTCTTACCCGCCTTGCTCTTCACAACCACCGACCAGGTCTCCACAGGCCTCACCAGCGGCAGTGCTGGGTACGAAACGGGTGCCACCACCTCTTGGGTCCTTGCCGCCGCTCTCCGACCAGCTGGGGGCACAGCACGCTGTATAGCTACCGGATCAACCGGAACCACCGTGGATCCTGCTTCCAACCTTCCCCTAAGGCGCTCGTTCTCCGCCACCAACCCCATCAAGAGCACTTCGTACTCGCCTACCTCTTTAGCGATCTTGCGCGCAACCAGCCTCCCCACCTCCTCAGCCATTACCAATTCCATTACCCTATCCGTAACTTTCTTCATCGCCACAATTACACCCTCCGCTTCCATCTTCTTCTTCTTCTTGCTTCGGGATGCCCTCTCTTGCTTGCCCGTCAATATCGCCCCTTCACTAAGCTCTTCAATAGCGGTTAGCACCACTTCATCACCTAAAGGCACTTCTGAAACAGCTACCGCACCAGAAGCACCCGATTCGCTCGCCATGAAACTCGCCCCACTAGGAGCAAGGTACTCCACCATAGCCGTGGTCCTGCCTCGCTTGGCCTTTGGGGACACTATCTTCACCTTCCTGGCCATCTCCCCATCCTCAGTCGACGAGCATTCCGACTCCGTGTGCCGTATTTTAGGAGGCACAAACGGCGGAGGCGCCCTCGGGTCATCTGTCGTGACGTCACTTGCGTCACCCTTCGCTTTTGGCTTTTCGCCCTTCCTCTTACTAGCCGGTGGCATGATGCAACCACCAACTACTCTTCCCTGTCGAAGTAATTCCAGCAACAGCCACTAAAATCCGGCAGGAAACGTCACCAAAAGAAAATAATAAAAAAGAACTCAGCAAATCAGCAAAAAATCGGCAAAAAATGCCAAGAAAAACTGCTCCTGTCGTGTAAATACCAGCTACACAGCCACTAAAAACCGGCAGGAACGTTGAAACCAAGATCGCGTAGCGAATACGCAATCAATATGGGCAAAAAAGTCCAATAAAACCGGCAAAAAGCGCCAAAAGCCGGTCAAAAACCGCAAAAATCGGCAAAAAATCGGCCAAAAACCACGAAAAAACGGGCAAAACCCGGTTAAAACCGTAAAACCGGTAAAACTGACGAAAAACCGGATAAGAACTCGTACGACCGAGTCCAAAACGACCGCAAACAGTCCAAATACACGTTCCACGGCAAAAACGTGCACCGAATATGAAAAAACCGGTTCCGAACCGGTTAGCGAACCGGTTCCGAGTTTTTTGGAAATTCCCAAAATCGGGTCCAGAAATCGCCAAAATCTCCTCACTTTCCCCGGTACAATCCCGGGAGCAACACGGCAACTTCAATTTTCGCACTAAGGCGGCAACACTTTTTTATAGCGGAATACCAAATTCCTCAAAAGTACACACTGTATATACAATAATATATACTTACATATGGAAAAAATCCAAAATACATACAAATTTGCTCTTATAAGCAATTTTAATTCAATCTAAAAAAAAATGTATGTAACCAAAAACCTGTGTGTCTGGTTTCTGCTTGTGCAAAACACCCACACCACCACGACACTCGCGACAAAATTTTCTATCGAAATGTCTAAATTTCAAATTTTTATACGCACTTTTAACCACTTTAATTTCAGTGTAAACCGCCAAAAACTTTCCGTATGAAAAATACACGTCCGTACGCTACCAATCACAACTAGAAAGTGAATAGGGAGGAAGATATAGTTCGGCACATTAACGGCATAGACCTTCAATTATGCCTCAACATCATCGAAAGGTTGGATCTTTGTATGGAAGTGTGGCGCCAAAGCTGCGACGGCTATTTTGCTGATATTTTGTTCCGTACATAATTGAACCATACTACTATTATGAACAAAAACTACAATAATTACTAAATAAATTGTGTTTTATTCAAAATCAACATCGGCACTTTAAATTTAACCACCCTTTATAATATTTTATTGTTAGATGACAAAGACAAATCAGAGATTTTTTACTTTTCATCTTTTTATTTACTTATTTATCTACAATTTTTGTCTATGGATAAAACATATTTGCGGACAGTTCAATAATAGAATTACATATGGTATAAAAAAATAAAATACAATGTTATAATTTTCGCAATACAATTTCATCATGAACTTCGTGAGTTTTTCCGTATTATTATAAAATTTTGTCGAGTTTCTTTATACTATATTTTATTTTTAATAAATCATGATAAAAACGAAAAATCCTTGTTGTTGTTTGTATATATGCACGTTTTTGGGTTTGAGCTCTTTTTATGGACTGCGAGTGTATTCAAGAGCTCGGTGGCTGAGTGGTTTGTATTCGGTCTTGAAAAAGATGCAAAGTTAAAAATATCTGCTTTCTCTTTGCTACCTTACAGCTACTTAAATTGAAAATGGGACACACAGAAAAATATTGCGTTCCCAGGATTAAAATTTTAGACTCTCAATTTACTGCCTTATTTATAAAAAATTTTATTAAGCTGTTATCGCACTGATTTCTATACCAAATTTGTGTAATAAAATCTTAATAAACACGAAAAATTTTTTTATAAATAAGACCCTTAATATACAATTACCTATACTTAAATTCTAAATTAATTAAAAATTGTGTCACTTCCATAAAAGATAGTACATTTTATATTGCAACTGTTTACAGTGAAGCTAAAGCTTAATGTGGGTTATTGCCTTCGAACAACAAAAAGACGTCTTTTATTTTTTCCCGTCCTATATTTTACGTATTCTTTCAAAATGTCAAGGTAATAGTTCGAATCAATAGTTTAATTTATAAAATATTTTTTGCCAACACCAGTCACCGACATACACTCCGTTTGGCTCTTTGAATACAGTGTTTGGGTTTAATAATCTTACTGTAATATTAAATTTTGTGTTTGCGACAAACGAATTCATTTATACAACCCTGAATATCCGATAATTACCGATAATAAATATAGTTTAAAAAACTAAAAAACACGCTTCGATATGAAATTTAAAATTATTCATTCACTATTGTTTAACCTTCTTCTTAAATTGTCCATATAAGCAGATAATGCGTTCCGAGTTTTTTTGAAATTCCCAAAATGAGCTACAGGAATCGTTAAAATCCCACACTTCACCGAAAATCATATAACAACTTCAATTTTCGCACTAAATCGAATGGCCGCTAATAGATCATTCCGAGGCCAAAAACCGCACCGAATGTGAAAAACTGGCTCCGGTTTTTGGGGATCAAAAAGTCAGCTTCAGGAAAAGTCCTCACTTCCTCAGAAGCAATAACCGTTTATAGTTCAGATGCATGTTTCACGTCTATAGAATAGAATAAGAAAAATCGGTTGCAAACCAGTTAGCGAAGTAGTTCCAATTTTTTTTTTTTTTTTGGGAGTTCCTAAAATCAGCTTCGTGAATCTCCAAAATCTCCCAACTTCACCGGAAGCAATACAGCAACTCCGATTTTCGCACTAAAGCAGCAAAGTTTTATATATATACATATGTATGAAAAAATCATTAATATAGGTTTTCAGTGGTGCCAACATTAAAAAATACAAGTGAAACTAATAAAAGCGTGTTAAAAATATTTCCAATATTATTCATATACACTTTCACGAAAAAAAGTTCGAAGGGATGTAGCAAAATAATTAAATGCATACGTATGTTTCCAAAGAAACTATTTTTCAACCAGTTCTTTGCTTTTTTTTCTCAAGGTTATGCTTGAATTTCCGAAAATTAGCCGCCTTCTATTAAAATCATTTATACCATAAATTATTTTGACAATTATTTAAGCCGTTATAAATAAGACGTTAACGTTCACACTATTTTCATAAAATTAATTGCTGATAAAAACCACAAAATACGCAACATGTTGCATTTATTTACACACAATAAAATTTTCGAATTGTTAATTAAGTACGCTAAATGAAACCAAAACACTGATATGCTGAATGAATGAATGAAAGAGAAAAAGTAACAGATGGAGAAAGAGAGAGAGAGAGAGAGAGAGAAATCCAGACTGTAAAGAGACGTCATCATTTTTGACCTAATCTTGTTAATTGTTTTCGGCAAAATGAATTAATTTATTGAACATTTTTCAAAAGAAATGATAAAAAACAACAACAGAAACACCAATAACATCAACAGTTAGAAATGTCTAGTGTTTCAAATATGAATGGAAAAATTTCTCAGTTTTTGTAACATACGTACATATTTATATACATACTTACATATAAATATATATAGACAGCGTATAGAACTTGAAAGAAAGTGTGACAAAAGAGATCAGGGAAAATTGAAGCCACCTTCTTGGCAACGACCCACAGCAATCGTCTCGTCAATAAAATGGTTTCACCCGAGCAACAGCGCTGCTTGAACTGCGTTAAATTTGCAGCAAAACAAAAACTGAGAGTTTTATTTTTCCTCTGCTTCCAGTGTTTGGAAACATAAAAGATTTGTAATTTGAGCACAAAACCAGGAGAAATAAGGGAATATTTTTACTTTTTTTCTGCTTTTTTTTTTTTTTTTTTTTGTAAATGAAAAAAAAAATACACATAACCATACTCCCAAACATAGCAGGGTGGGTTACAAGTGAGTGAACTCAGTTTTACAAGTATGGGTTTTTTGCTCAGTTTTATTTTTTGCATTGAGACTTGAATAAAATTGTGTGGCAGTGTAAGGAGGGTGCTTGTGTTCGTGTGCATGTGTGCAGTAGAAATGTTTTTTGTTTTGTGTGCAGTGCTTGGTGCGCGTGTCCTTAGAAACTTTTACTCTCATTCTCTTGTTGTAATAAAGAAAACACTTGTGCTTTAAGGGGGTGGCAAAAATATGGTGTCTTGTTAAGCACAAGTCTTCGGGTAAGTGGTTTTTGTTGTTTGTGGCAGCCTGTTTAAAATACAAAAATGTTTGCATAATTTTCAAACAACAATTTCTAGACATTTTAGTAGCAGTTGGACTTTAAGACCGACTGGTACGTTTACATTTAGCCAGAGCCTTCATAAGTTGGCCAAGATAACGGTTGAAGTAGAAACGTCGCGTAATTGCTTTTCTTTTAATACCGGGAGCTAACGACAACCTTAAGGCAACAGCCGCAGTAGCAGCAACAACTTCAGAGAAAAAGATATCAAATACAAATCCATCTTAACGCTTGATTTTATTTTGTATAGATACAAAATACAGCAGCAAGAATTAAAAAAAAAAACGCGAGAGTGCGTTAAGCTTTTTTTTTTATTTTTTTGGTGATTTTAAGTAAAAAGTTAAGAAAAAATTTTCGTGTACGCAGCCGTCAAATAAATCCTTCAAAATCTATTTGAAATCTTTTGAATTGTTAGACGTTACGCTTTTTTTATGTTACTTTTAAGATAGTCTTATAAAAGAAAAAAAAAGAAAGAAATCGCAAGATATACGGAAAACGCCATCTAACAAATTTAAATGTCATTCCTTAACTTGAAGTGAAATGAAAAGGTTGTTTTGACAACTTTTATCTAGTTGGGCATAAAGAAACAAGACTTCAAAAATATTGTGTTGAAATGAAAAGAAAAAAAAAATGATTCAGTGCAAACAAACGTATTGTGGAGTGTTTAAATGCTGCAAGTGCTTCGAAATTGTTTTAAACACTTTTGATGGCAATAAAAATCTGAGTGTTTTTTGTTTGCAGATATAAAGTATTATAATTGTAAATGTGTTCACCAATATAAAAATATAAATATGTACTATTACCAATAAATAAAACTTTGTACGTGACATATAATAAATAAATATTTTCTCCGTATTCCTTTCATAAAAACTCAAAAAGGTATGTAAAGTGATTTATAAAAAAAGCTATGATTTGTAATATTGAACTTGAAATATTTTAAATATGGATGAAACAAATTTAAATAATTTTGTACAACCAAATTTATTAAAAAAAAAACTATTTTTTTAACAGCAATAAGAAATCGTAATGATATCTATTTAATTGTCAATGATTGATATTGAAATTTTTGCTACAGGGAAATTTTAATTTCGTAACGGATGGTATGGCTGAAGTAACTTAATTTTTGTTTAATTTCATGGAAATAATAATATCTATTAGTGGAATATTAATCTAATGCAAATCACTATTTTTTAATTTAATTGAAATGTTGATTTAATTTACGGAACAAAAACAAACAAATATTTTTACTGATCCAATCAATTCATTTTATTAAATGAAAAAAGGGGGAACAACAATTGCGTATCGTTGGTCTCATGTAGACAGGAGGAGGAAAAATCGTAATGGAAACTGCATAAAGAGGTAATCTAAAAGTAAACTTTTTTGCTCAATTGCTTGTAAGAGTGATATACATATATATGAAATTATATGATTAAATCTTTGTGACACTGTATGAAACGTAGTAGAATTCCTGAAAAAAATTCAATTCAGAAAAGATGTACTGGGCAAGTATGCTCCAAAATTTTGGTCTTTAATATTCTTAAAAAAATATACATTAAAAAACCGAAAAATATAGTGGAAGTTCGTAAAAACCAATTTTCATATTATATTTTTGGTTTGTACATTTGTACACTGGGTTTTAGTTCAAGTTTTTCCTTTCTTAAGATTTTTCTTAAATAGGATTTTTTCAATAAAAATTTGCTGTGATCAATTATTTTTTGATTGAAGAAGACAAAAAAAAAATAATAATACATAATAATAATAATCAAATCTTTAGCTGGATGACAACGAGCTGTTTCGTAGTCGCTACACTACTCATCAGCATCCATTGGGATTTGAATTCGGGTCATGACGTATCATTATCTGCTGCTTTAACCACTCAGCCACCGAGCCATTTGATTATTATCTATCTATATTCATCTCATATTGAATCACATATGAACTAAAACCCGATGTACACGACAAAAATCTAATTTAAAAATCATAAAGTTCAACAAAAATTCAACAAATTAACAATTTTTATATTTTGAATAAATTAATGAGCCAGCCAAGAACAGACTGCAACAATTTCTTGGTAATCAAAAACCTAACACAGCAGAAAAGGCGATACTATTAAAAACCAAAGTTTGCAGAAATCTAAATTAAAATTTTTGAAATTGGTAAAGGTGTCTTTAAAAGAATCTAGAAGAAATCTGAAACATGCGATAATTTGTTAAAACTTCTAAGTAATTCCCTAAAAAAGTTAGAAGAAAAATTAATAGTCACAAGTAAAAATAAAGGAAGTACACGAACCTTAAATAATTACAATTATTGAAACAATAATTTGCAAAAAATAAAAAATAAATATTTGCAATAAATTTCTCTAGCTCAAGATCCTTTTTAATTTTTTTTTTTTAATTTGTACTAAAACATTATAAACAGGCTGTTTTTTATGTTTCCCAGCTATCTATATGTCGAAATTTCATAGGAGCTACCCTAATCATCAGTAGACTTTGGAAATTTTTGAAAGATATTCTCAAACACTCAATTTAATATCCCAACAATCTAAATAAATTGTTGAGAATTTAAAAAGAAAAATGCTCTAATAATACCTGTCAAAACACAAAAAACAAGCTTTTTCTAACATTTCTTTACATTTCTTTACATAGAAAACAGGCTATTTATAATTTTTTTTATTGGTATAAATGTTAGAAGCTAGAATAGTGAATAAAAAGCTCCATTGTTTAAATGTGTACTTAAAAAAAAAACAAAAAAAAAATCTTGAGATAGAGAAATTTATTGCAAATATTAAATTAAATAAATGTTAAAGCACCTAGGATCAATAACAAAAAAATTATGAATATATTTAAAAAAATTATTTCTGGTATGCTGCAAAGCAATTTAATGAGGCTAAAATAGAATTTATGTTGATCGTTGTATTTTTGGTCTTAGGTATAGGGATTGTAGACACACAACATCTCTTCTGATTAAGGTGTTGGGATGTGATTTTGATGACTAGATAAACTTGAGATTGCGTATGCAATTGTACAAAATTTTTAAATTGGGATCTCCAGCTTATTTTCTCCAAAGATTTAGTTCTGGTTATTCAAGACGTATTCATACTCTGAATATTGCACTCTTTTCATCTACGAGTATTATCATGAATAGATCCTTTGTTGTTAAGGTTACGCGTTTGTATAATCAGATAATTTCTTATGAAAAAGGCAGATTTCAACATCCATTAAACATCTTAAAAAAGTAATTTTTGATCCTATTCGCTTTGACCTTTATTTAATTTAATAATTGTTTTTTTTTTGTAATTTGTTTTTTTTTTTTGCGTGATAAATTCAATACAAAATTTGAATTGAATTTATCACACAAAAAACAAATTTTCCTGAAGAAGTATTCCAAAGGAAGATGAAATTTTGAAAAATACATTAAAAAATTTAAAAAAAAAAAAAAAAGGACCTTGAACGGAAGAAATTTATTGCAATTATTGAAAAAATAATTATTTAGACTTTGTATTTTGCTGTTTTCTGGTAGTCACACTTGCTATATTGTTGTCATTGATGGTGGAGAAGGGAGAAGTACTTTTGTATACTATATATCGTCGGTATCCTGCAAAAATATTTTAAATCCATTTCTTTGCGAAATGGAGTTAATGATTCAGAGGTGTCCGAAAAGTCATACTCTATGTGCTGTAAAAAAATTCCATGACTATTTAGAATATTTTTGTAGCTATTGTACTATGTTCAAAACACAAAAAAGTGCCAAGTGGACTTGTACATTTTCTTTTCTGTATTTTTCTTTTTTTTTTTAATTATTGCTCAAGTCTTAAATTTAAAGAAAAAATACACTCATCAGAAAAGAACCCATTATATTTTGTTAAAAGTAGGCTATGAAATATATATTAAGTATGTCATAGCCCAAGGCAGCTTTATATATAAAGCTGCCTTGGCATAGCCTACTTAGAAAAATATTAGTAACAAATTTCTGTGTGCGTTTTCTAAAATTAACTTTTATTGATTATTGAAAGTTTTTAGTTTGAAAAGTTTGTAAGTTTAACAAAAGAACTTCTTAAAACCAAGCGCATTGCAAAAAGATAATAATTTTCTTCCCAACAGCAAATTAAATTCTTTACTAATGTTAAAGTAAGATAAAATTTCGGACCTTCCAATAAAAATTGTGCAATCCTGGTACTTTTCGGTTTATTTTTTATGTTTATTTATTCAAGAATGAATGCAACAAAGAAAACAATGAAAAACAATGGGACAAATCAGGTTTGGCCAAGATTTTTCAGGATGCAATGAAGAAAACAATGGGACGAATCAAGTGTTGACCAAGATTTTTCAGGCGAGGGTGATGACTTAGAATATGATCTTGAAAACAGCAAAGAATCAAGCGATAGTGAAGATGAAGAAGAAACACTGGTTTTGGAAGATCCACACGAATTGAATGCAGAAACACTTACGCAACTGGCCAAAAAGAAAAGTGGAAAAAAGCTTATCGACAAATATTAAACATAAGGCCTGCCGAGAATAACAACGAAAAATTAAGGTATAATTATGGCGAAGAAGTCATGATTTTGCAAGCACCAAACGAACCTAACACAGATACAATCTACTCACTGAGAAAAAAAAAATAAAAGATGGAAAAAAGCGCATGCAGAACTACGGAAATGATATGTAAGGCATGCTGATATTATACGAAGTAAGAACCCAAAGCACTAAAATTGCGAACAGTGTTGCTTCAAATGCAAGGACAACTTTACTGAAGAACTGAGATTGGCTATATGCAAGAATTTTTGGAAATTGTCATACCATCGCCAGAAAGATTTAATTTTAAAATGGGTTATCGAAGAACTAATACAAAGAATGAGAGCAAGGTCTTCAATTAAGAAAGTCAACTGAAAAGGAGCAAGATTTTCTTTATTGTTTAACAACCCTTTAGTTCTTTATTGTTTAACAACCCTTTGAATATAGAAAGTGCGTGTAGTGATTATGGTAATGAGTCCGAATTGTATATAGAATGAAAATATTGAATGAGCTTTGTGCTGTTTCTTGTATGAGTCATACAAAGATTACATGGTTGATTCCTTGAAGTGTTGTAAGATAATACCCCATATTCCAAAAGGCGTCATTGTCGTCACATCAAGACGACATCAAAATACACTCGGCTATACGTTCGTTTTAGACAGCAATTATGTATTCTTTGATAGGTCTTCGATATTCCTAAGCGATAGATAGAGACTGTCGAATACTTTTAATTGTTATTGGGAACGCAAAAAATTTTATGTCGTCTGCATTTGACGACCGTGACGCCTCTTGGAATGTGGGGGAATTATCTACACGAGTCTCAGACGAATCCCTATACGATTAACATCAGAATCTTTTGCTGAGTTGTGTAAAAGTCTCATAGAATAATCAGCTTTTGTAACACTTACTTCCTTGCGAGGGATCGCCTGTGATTAAAAACTGAGCTCGTCGACGATCAAAAGCACCCTTCATGAGATTCCCATTAGAGAGTTTGATGATTTAAAATGCCAGCTGAGAACTGCTTTAAATATTCTAATTATATACCTTTAGTTAAGTGAATCTTTGAGTAGTATAGTTTTAAAGCATTGCAAGCAAACAACCTAAAACTATATTTTAGTGCCTGTATTTACAAAGGCTCAAAACATACAAAGCTCAAATTTAATAATGACTTCAAATTCTGAAGAGATTTTTAAAATCATCATTTATTTCAATCAAATAATTTTAGTAAATCTACGAGTATTTTCAATTGAAGTTTTTTTTTTTTCTACATGATAGACTGTGATAGAACAGCGCACTTTCTATGAAGTGAAACTGCAAGCATTAATTGAATGCCACAACATTTAAAGCAAAAAACAAACCAAAAAAATGTTTGCAAAATCCGTTACTTAATTAGCATATTGTTGTTAAACTGATCTGACATAGAAATGCTAAAAATACAAATTCTTGTTAGCACCGAATCCTTAATGAATAGAAATACTTTCTAACACATACACGTGATAACATCCCAGTTGGCCATGCCTTAAAGACATCTTAAACGATGGCTACAAGACTATAGAAAATTGTGAAAGACATATTGACGACACCCCAAACAAATCGATGACGAAACTGGCGACAAAATCACGTAAGAGCATACAAGCAACAGTTTCCCTCACCGCATCGTCGATGATTATATGCATTACATTTTCATTTACCATGTCGTCGACGAATACATAAGTGGCAATATCCACACTACCTCGTCAACGATTGTTTAGGGTACGATTTCCAACAGAGTATCGTCGACGATTGTATACACGACAATATAATCGTTAACAATTGTTCCGACAGGTTCTACTTACCTGTCTTCAATGATAGTAAGTGATTTATTGAAAATTTTTTATTAATTTTGTTTAGCTTCCGAAGTCTTAAAAACTTTACTGTCAGCAATGTTCCGAGAACGAGCGTTCTGAAACCGCAATGCATTTTGAAAAACACTTAATTGATATTTAGGTGATCTGAGGAACGCGCGTTTTACTGGCGTTTAGGAGTTTTTTCCGAAAAAATATAACATGTGTTTTACATACGTATATATGTATGTGATAGTAATATAAAACGAAGAAAAAAGTTGACAACAAATAGAATTTTTTTCATTTTAGTTTTCTTAATGAAAATGTGTAAAATTCTTTAAACTTTTTATTGAAATAAAAAGAAAACATATTAAATTTTATTTTGTTAAATTTTTGTTGAACTTTTATAATTTTTTTAAATTAAAAATTGTTTGGTTTGTACATATGTACAACAGGCTTTTAGTTCAAGTTTTTCCTTTCTTAATTTTTTTCTTAAGAAGGATTTTTTACAATACAAATTTGCTGTGATCATATGTACATATGTACAAACCAAACAATTTTTAATTTAAAAAAATTATAAAAGTTCAACAAAAATTTAACAAATTAATATTTACATCTCTGGGTCCGGAGAATATTAAAATACAAAAAAAAAATATGTATGCTAATAAATAAAATAAATACCGCCAGTTCTGAGACAGCAAACGCTGTACAAACAATGTGGGCAATTAACAAAATGCATATGTGATTCAATATGAGATGAATATAGATAGAAAATAATTAAATGCTCGGTGGCTTAGTGGTTAAAGCAGTAGATCTGATACGTCATGTCCCGAGTTCAAATCCCAGTGGGTGCTAATGAGTAGTGTAGCGACTACGAAACAGCTAGTTGTCCCCCAGCTAAAGATTTGAGTTCAAATCCCAGTGGGTGCTGATGAGTAGTGTAGCGACTACGAAACAGCTAGTTGTCCCCCAGCTAAAGATTTGATTATTATTTTTCTTGTCTTCTTCAATCAAAATTATTGATCACAGCAAATTTGTATTGTAAAAAATCCTTCTTAAGAAAAATATTAAATTTTAATTGTGCATAATTCTATTGCCTTTTGCATGTGCAGTTTTAGCAAATTCAACCAGTTCACTTCAATATATATATGCGAGTTGAAGTCGCCAATTTTAAGCGATAAGCGTTTTTCAGAACACCTATTTGGCGATTTCAAATCGCAAAACCATATATATTGCATTATACGTTTCTCATAACACCTATTTGGCGTTTTCAAATCGAAAACGCTAAATTTAAGCGATTTACGTTTCTCAGAACATGCATGTGTATTTTAATCATCAAAAAATGTTTATAAAATTATTATTAGTGTCATAATACAATTTGTAAAGAATGCTAACTAAAATTTATTTAAAATAACATAGAAACCTTTTACATATTTTAAATAATATAAACAAGTGGAAAAATTAAGTAGAACATAGTCAGGCCGCTGGATACCCCGGAATTGTCTAGGTTGTCCAGCTCACTTGGTTCCTATAGTCGTTCCCGTTGTGAAAATTAAGTAGAAAAGAATAATCAATATTTTTCATATGGATAATTTTTTTAAAATTAATTTGTATATAATTCATTGAAAAAAATCAATGTAAAGTTTATTGAAAAATTAATTTTTGTTTAAATTTTTTTTTAAATATACCTACATATAAGTAATAGCTATCACATATGTATGTTTTTTTTTATTTTACACGAAAAATGTACAAACGATATGTCTAGTACTTCTGTTAATATTCAACTGAGTAAACAGGTATACTCAAAGTTTATACATTTGTGTTGTTTTTTAGAGGTCCGTTAATTTTTTTGCAGAAATATTTTGCTTGAACGATTTGAATACTGGATAGAAGACGTTGTCGCCCATCGTGTCGCTCGTTTAAACACAAATATAAATTCTCGTTCGGCTTTTTTTAGAGTACCGTTGCTTTTTTGCCTACATGAACAATTTGTAGATATTGTCGCTCATCTGCCCTCTACACATGAGCGACCAGATTGAAGATCTAAACAAGAGTACAAATCGTGGACGATTTTGCCAACTGGGATACACTCACACACACATACACACACAAGTACACATTTATGTTTTACAAACACACAAAACTCTTGTTAGTACGGCAAAAATCCTTTAATTGGTATATCGTAATTTTGCCTTAAAGCAAATAACAAACAAAGCAGCAACAGCAAAAACAGAAATATTTGAGAGCTGATGTAGATGTTGTTTTAAGTTTAAAATTGGCAAACAATAACAACAACAAATACACAAACTACACTACACATGATACAAACGCCAAATAGAATAAAAAAACACAGCAACAATATAACGTTAACAAGAACTTGTATTAATAATTGACATTGACGGGAACATGATTTGTAAATAATGCATTTGAATTTGCATAAAATTTGCAAATTTTATGTAAATTAGTTGGTATTAAAAAACAGCGAAAACTAATGAATCCGAACCCGTGTGTGTACAGCTGCAGCATTAGAAAAAAAAATGTTAGAGTGTTATAGTGAAAAAAAAGGTTCAACAACACAAGCTGATTGACATACACTGGTATCAGTATAAAGGGATTTTTTCAAGTTTTAGAATTTTTTTTAAACTAATTTGCATAAACTCTTTTAATCACTTAAAAAAAATTGTGAGTGTGATTTTTTCTAAACCAGCGTCATAGTTTTTTAACCTTGAGTTTATTATTATTTTTATGTTTCTTTTTTTATTTTGGGGAAAGGGGTTGGTTTTCAGTACAGGAAATTACTTTAACACCAAATGGCTTTGGATTTACAACGGAAAGTTACATTAATAGAAAATGCAATATTTAAAATTGATAGAGTTTTTTGTATAAACATACATATCGGTTTTTTGTTTATTTGCCAGCTGTAGACGCTTTGTATTCACTACACATAGAAAATATTATAGTAAAAAAGCACCAATAAAATTTTTGTCTAAAAAGTAATATTTTTGCAATAAATATTTCAAAATATTCAATAAAATAATCCCACATACAGATGCAATCATGTAAGGGGGTTTCCAATAGGTATTTAACAACTTTGAACTTAATTTGTGAACGCATTATTTTACTGAACATCCAACCATGGTTGCCATATATGACGATTTATCGTCATTTTGGCAATTTGGGATGCTGAAAATAGCTCTTTGACGATTTGACAATATCTTTCAAGTAACTAATATGCATATATTCTCTTTTTTTTATTTAATTATGTAGGAAATGGAAGTAATATTTATGGTACATAAATATATATGTATATTTGTAATACTGAAATATTAAGCAAAAGTTATTTTAGAATATACTATATGTTAGAGCTGAATTTAAAATATCATATGTAAATGGCGCTTTAAAAAATTATAAGCCAAAAATTGCACAAATTTGTATGTGAAAGCGTGTGGTCATATTTTAAGGAAACTAAAATCTTACAATATTATGAAAGAAAAAAGTGTTTTTTTTCTAACATAATGATAGAATTTTCTTATTTCATCGTATAACTCGAAAGATAGGAAATTTAATACGAGCTAAAGTAACGAAGCCTATTAAACTTGGGAAATTTATTTTACGCTATAAATATGAAAATGCTAGATTTTTAGAATAAAGTATCCTTCTATGACGAAGTTTGTGACAAAAATATTAGTCTTATCGTGTGTGAGTTGTCATCCAGGTACATGAAACTTAACAAAACTAAAGTGAGAAATTATTTAAAGAGACTATTTTCATAAAAAATATTGTACGAGTATCCTCAAAACTACTCGTATCTAAAACTTTGCAACCGTAATTGTTATAACTTAGATAGATATGACCGATTTAACAGAAGTTTTTAGTGTAATAATAGTACTTTTTATTAAATGAAATTTTATTTTAAAAACAACATGTCACAAAAATTAATGAATGATTGACTTATGAAATTAACTTCATGTTTGTAGGAGTATATATTTGTTGTTATAGCTTTAAATGATGTAGTTTTCTATTAAAGGCAACCATGACTTGTATTTCTACACTTTACGCCGTTGAAATAAATAAATAATTTAAAAATAATTAATTTTACTAGCTGACAATTTTTTGACGATTTGCAATAGTCATATTGACGATTTTTTCTGTCGAATTTGACGATTTTACGCCAGATTTAGCTGGCATCCATGCATCCAACTGTTACGAGTAATTTCGTTTTTTTTTTTTTTTGTAAACTCCGCATCATCGTGGTAAAGTACACGAGCGAACAACGTACACAAATTTCAAAAATGTACTGGCGAAATTTGGAGTCAATGATAAGAGCATCTTTAAGAGCGATAACTCCAATTTTCGGTCATTATTCTCGGCTTAGTAGGCACGCAATAACAAGTTTAGTGGAAAAATTTGAGTCTACATATTTATTGTCTTATGCAGCCGTGCCAATGAAACAACGGGTTGGTCGAAGTGACGAAAATATCGCCAGCATTCACGCGTTCATAGCAAACGATTCAAATCAGTCGATGACGAGGTGTTCTAAAGAACTGGGCATCGTCAAGAACACTTTATGGCGAATTTTGCCTAAAGTGTAATGAACAACTTTTTACTCTTTGTTTTTCGGTTGGCTTTCATTGGTGATATCTAATGTTCGTAACCAGATAAGCCATCACGATGCTACTAGCGTATGGGGGATCGATGGTATAAAAAATATAAGAACATATGGGAGCCTTTGATAAAGCTAGCCGGTTTCTTTTACTAGTAGGAGAGATTACATTAAAATTATTATAGACTAAATAAAAAAATGGACTAAAATTGGATCTATATACGCATAAGATGTTAATTAAACCCTTTGTTAGATCCCAAAGGTAAACTTTAAATGGAAACACAAACTTTAACGAAAAAATAAATCCATTTGCAGTCTGCATATTTAGTATTCTAAATGAAATTGGAAAGAAAAGCACCTCTGTGTCCTCCCTACCTATGATTTTAGGGGTGAAAAAGTATATACCTAAAGTCCTAAGAATGTGACTCGCTACAAAAGATCTTAGTTACCATCCATACAAGATCAAACTGACTCAAGAATTGAAGCCGATGGGCCATTTCACGCGAGGTACGTTCTCCTATTAGGTTCTGGAGAAGATGCGCCAAAAGGATGGATTTCATAGCAACATCATCTTCAGTAACGAAGCTCATTTTTAGCATTCAATACGCAAAATATGAGATATTGGTCCAAATGTGCTTCATGAATCACCACTTCACAAAAAATAGCTGTTTGGTGCAGTTTGCTTGCCAGCGGCTTCATTGGACCATATTTTCTCGTCGACAATAAGGATCGTCACGTGTCTGTGAGTGGTAATCATTATCTCGACATTATTACCGGTTATTTTTGGAACGAATTGGAAAACATGGACTTGGACGACATGTGGTCTCAACAGGACGGTGCTACAAGCCACACAGTCAATTGGTCACCTCATCCGCGCAATTTAACGGTGCTGGATTTTTTTCTTTAGGACAACATCAAATCATTGGTCTATGCCAACAATTCGATGACATTGAAAAAACACACAGTCAACATAGAACGCGAAATAGTGATCGTTACGATCGAAATGTGTATCGACCGCTGCCGACGTGCCCGCGGTGGATATATGACCGAAGTAGAGTTCCATTCATAAAAGTTTTGATTGTATTTCAAGTCGATCATAAAGTTTTAAAAATATCTCAAATAGTTTGCGTTTTATATTAAGAAAAAAATTGTTAAATCCTTATTGGGAAACCCGATTTAAAGTTTTCTGGTATTTCGTACAATTTCTGTTATGTTGCTTTAGATGCAGTGTACACCTAACGTAAAACGCAGTTAAAACCTGAAGTTAAAACTGTCTAAATATCTTTCTGCTAAAGGCGGCGTACACATAGTGATGTTAGAGTTATAACTTATCATAAAAAATAAAAATGGCGAAAAACAACTACAAATAGCAGGTCGTTTACTCAAATGTTAATTTAAGTTATAACAGAGTTTCAAAATTAAATGTTTTAACAACCAAGTTATAACTTTAAGCAAACTTCAACATGAGCGGTCAACACTTAACTTTAACTTAAAGTTAGAGCTAAAGTTAGTGTTTTCATGTCAGACGAAGACCACACTTTTAGCAATCTTTCCGATTACGTTGCATATGTATATGCAACTCTGTATATCAAAACAATATTACTTGGTGCCATATCAGAATGGGTTTGAAAATAAGAGCTGATTTCGTTCAGCAACCAATTTTACCAAATTATTTATTCACTCCACGAATCCATTTATAGATTTGTATTCAAACAATTTATAAGCTGATTCAGCGAACTTTGTTACTGAATTGAAAAAAAGTTTGATCTAAGCACCACTCGCCAGTAGATTTGAAAATCTTTGAATAAAATTAATCAAACATATGGGGTTTATTCAAATGCGTGCTCTATTTTTGTGTTTTAGGAAAATGTTTTACTTTTTCTTATAATCCCAATTTGGAAATTTGTTTGAAAGGTTCTCATTTCTTTAAATATTTATTATTAATTTCTTTTAAATGTAATTCATTATCTTGCACTGCGGGAGATACTCAGCTAATTTTTGGTCAGTTTTAACTAATGTCTCTGATAATGACTGTTTTTTGTTTTTCTTTCTATGTTGTTATTGATAGGTTCAAACACTACTCGCTCTTACCTCCTCGTAGTTCCAGTACAATGCACTGTATATGCAGAGTTCATCCTCTGAGTGCCAGGTAAAAAGAAATTGATTAATAACGATATCCCAGCTTTAGTAGAGTACTGCTCCAGCTTCGAGTTTTAAAACTAGGGATAGAATTAATGCGCATGCAATAGTTTACTTACTCCGTTTTTAAAGAATTGCTAGCTGGTTCCAAGTTTCTAGAATCACCATTACTGTAAAAATATCTCAATTATTACAATAGGCGTAGCAACATTGCGGGATATGGTGGCGGGCATCGAAGTAATTCACTATCTTATTGTATTCATTGGGAATTTCCTACGCACAAAATTCAGCTGCTCACATGTACACAAGAAACAACTACGTGTACACTATAAAAATCTTCGTAATAATTACGAAAACGCATCGGCGGCTGCATTACTACGTTTGAACAAAGATCATTAAATTAGTTGCTCTTTAGACTTTAGTAAAGCAAGATCCTACTGCGTTGCTGCTTTTCTACATTTCAACAAAGATCATCAAATTAGTTTCTCTTTAGACCTTAATGAAGTACGAGTAAGGTCAAAAATACACCTTTTTTGGTTCTGCCAATACAAGCATATATTATTATTATTATTTGAATAGCATGTGGTCCACTTGCACTGCGACCACTGTTGATCCAAAGACTATAAATATATTTATAGTCTTTAGTTGATCTATTGTGCTCCCCTTATTGCCACACGGATTATGCACGTCTAGAACTCGGACTAACTCCTTCATGGGGAGTGATGGCAAATTCTGTTTACTCAACATGTGCGCTTGTAGCAGCCTGTATCTCCTGTGTCAGAATGTCCCACAGTGGGTGGTCAAGTGCTCCATTGACTTAACGTCACCGCAAATTTTCCAAATATTTGTATTAGAAATGCACTTCTTGTACAGATGCTTAAGGCAAGTATAGTGAACCTGTAAGTATTTTAAGGCTTTTCCTATCCATGCAAAGAGGGCATGCGGCCCTCTTTGCATCAAAGTTTAGAAATTTCTTGGAAGACCGCTTGTCACGTTCCAATGTTTCTCCATGATAGACTCCGTCCATTCATTCACCTTCCTATTAAGGAGACTCTTGTTGAAGCCAAATGGTAGAGTGGAGCCAATAAAAGTCCCGTTTGCTTTTTTTTTGGCATAGGTGACTGCCATCTTGTTGCCATATTGCCCTTCATGTCATGGCACCCAGACCAGAGCAGTCTAGTTTTTCTCGCCAGTGACATTCTAGTATAAACTTGGACGTAAATCATCAACTGCTTAGGGCCTTGAGGACTGATTGACCATCATCCATATACTTATGGATACAGGATACACCCTTGTGTCCTGTATCCATAAGTATATCCACCGCATTCCTTACTGCTATATATAGTTCCATTTGAAAGATTACAGTGCCCTTACTAAGTTATTTTCCTGCTTGCTCTAGGTTCCCCTATTACCGCTTGTACCGTTTAGGAACCATCCGTGTACCACTTTTGAAAATCAGCCAGCAGCCACATTGAGTTCCTGATCGTCCCGATATGTACAAGCCTATAGCTATGAATGTATACGTATGGCCATCACTGCTTCAGTGTTATTCTAACAACTACAACTACCACCTTCTGCTTCCGCACTCACAACTACACAGACATTTATAAAAGTTACGAAAAACAACAAAACAAATTAAAAAGTTCAATGTTCTTTTTCTATTTAATTTTTAATGCTTTTTGTTACTACATTACTTTTTTCTTTTGTTCATCAGTTGCTCCGTTATTACAATTGTCTGTCTGCTGTAATCAGGTCGTGTCTGGCCTCATAATGATGATGCTGCTGCAGCTTTTGCTCTACAACAGCAGCATCAAGGGTATTTATCTGCAAGACTGTAAGTGTTGGCTTTTTTGTGTTCTTCCTAACCTAAATTAAAATTATGTTAATGAATGAAATATTTTTCGTTCTTTTTTTTTTTTTGTGCGGAACACAAAGACGCAAGCATTGAAACGAAACCCAGCAGCATTTTAGAGCAGGATGAAACAGCAGCATTCCCATTTTCATAATCATTATCATCGTTATTCATTTTGAACATCATCATTATCTGTATTTTAATTTCATTTTATCTTTTACGGTGTTCTCTGCCGTTATTTTATACAATAATTTTTGGTGGTTTATTTTAAAATATTTCTTTTTGTTGTAGATATTTTTTGGTGGGCAAAATGTAAATCACGGCCAAGGCCATTTGAATGGCAGAGAATAAAGTAATTTTATGTTGTATACATGTATTTATATATATGTATGTGTGTACAAAATTAAAATGAATGAAAATCATCTGCTGTCGTTGTTGCTAAGGATAATTAGTGTGCTTTTTGGTATCGAGTTAAGTTGTTTTATTTATTGGAGCTGTTGTTTCATGAGTTCTGGTTCACTTATTAAACCATGACCAGGTTTAACAACAAATTAATTCACACAGGAGAGATTTTAATATTAAAAGGGACTGGCAAGTTCTTAATTTATATATTTGCGCAATTACAAAATAATATATTTCTTAATTTTTATGTTAAGATAACTTTTTCTATTATAAATACATTCGAGTGTATTATATTTTACTTAATATTAGCTACTAATATCGATAAAAAAAAAAGAAAAATGATTGCTTTTTGTGTTTCACAGCTGTCCATAAGTTGTAGTATATATTATCCCAGAACCACTTCAAGACTGCTACATACAATATACGTATTTTGTTTTGCAATTTTTTATTTCTCAAATTGTTTTCTTTTTTTTCATGAAAAGTGATAGGCATTTCAAATATTATAAAAAATAAATTGTTTTCAAATTATTAAAAGATTTTCGTTGAAAAAACATGTTGCCGCACTGACTGTTTAAACTGAAGGTCCATACCACGCATTATATGCGCTGCCTTTTTTACGCGTTTCAAACTTTCAACGCGTTCTACACTTTTCTAAACTCAAATTACATGCATCGCTTTTCATACAATAAGTTTTTTGTTGTGTTTGAAGTATTTTTGAAATAAAAACATTTACGGCACAAAATATGCTGGGCGATAACTTTGAACAAATAAAATGAATTGTAATCTGCGGCTATTCAAAACAACTGACAGTTTTTATAACGCTTATATGACGCGTGCAAAAGTAGAAAGTAAACCTATCTTTTGCGTCGTACGAGTCTATGCTTCCTATAAGTTGTGATGTGTAATTTGTCTCATACAATTGTACTGATTCCACTTTTTTGACAGACGCTTAGAACGCGTTAACACGTATAACGTGTGGTATGGACCTTCCTCTTTAAACTAAAATGTCAATATATAAATACGATTACCGTTGAGGCCATGAAGATGTGATGATCACTATTTTAATCTGATCGATTAAGCGCATTGAAGGAACGGTAGTAGTTTGGTGCTAGTTACTTCAAAAGTGGTTCTCTTAAAAGAAGGGTTTAGAGCAGTTTTATTGCTTTTTTATAGTTACAAATATTCAAAGCAAAAGAGTCAGCAGTCAAAAAACCTATTCTGGATATCACGAACGAAGCACGAAATTTTTTACGAGAGTAAAAATTAAATAAATATAATTTAAAAAACTAAAAAAACACGCTTCAATACCAAATTTCATATTTTTTATTCACTATTGCTTAAGCTTCTTCACAAATTATTCATATAACCAGAGAATTTTCTGTATAACGCGTTCTGAGGCTTTTTTGGAATTCCTAAAATAAGCTTCAGGAATCGCCAAAATGTCTCACTTTCCCGGAAACAATATGGCAACTTAAATTTTCGCACTAAATCGAATGACCGTTAGTAATTCAGATACACGTTTCCCGACCAAAACGCAAACCGAATATAAAAAACCCGGTGCCGAATCGGTTTTTTGGGAATTCTCAAAGTCAGCTTCAGGAAACGCCAAGTTAAGTTTTTTGTTTGTTTGCCAAAAAATAAATAAATAAATAAAATAAGAATAATAAATAAATCTAAGAAATAAAACTTGCGCGTTTTAGGACCATAAATGAGACAAAGCTTACTTTTACAGCAAGTGTCTGTTCTAGACTTAAAACAAGATGAAGTTGATATTAGCCTATTAATCAACAGCTGTCATCAAGTAACTTTCACTTATAAAAGTAATTCAACACTTTTTGAGTTATAGCATTCAGTAGTTGTTTTTTTAATGCTAAATATTAATAAGAATCTTCTTAAAAAGTTCACTTTTTGGAATTCAGCTTGATATGGCGTGACCACACATCAAACTGCTTCCTCAAACTAGTGTTTTTTTGTTGTGTATGTGTGAAAAAAACTCACATGTATGGTTAGATGTGAGTTTAACGAAAATCGAAATAAATTAGATGTTTACTCCATCCCAACAGAGGTTTGAATCTAGCCCAAATTCATTTTTGTGAGGTCTTGGTTTTGACAAAGAAAAAAAGATTTTTTTTTTAATTATTATGGAAATTGTTACTATTTCTAAAAAATTTTCAATTTTAATTACGAATTGCAACATAGTACAAAATGTTTGCAAAATAAACACAGTGACACAACGAATGATATCATAGAAAAGCAGAAGACTTGAGAAAGTATTAACCGATAAGCAGCGCTATCAGCAATTGCTTTTAAGACATTTAAGTAACCGAGCAATTCGCCCCGGGCGTTGAACTAACTTACGATGGAGCGTAACATGCTCTCTATATATTTAAATGCTTCCATATGCAAATTTAATCAAAAGAATTAAGAAAATAAAGCTTTTCGGTGTTATTTACTGTGTGTTCAAAAACGGCAAGAAATGAAATATATATAAATTCAAATTCTATCAAAAGCGAAGAGGAGTGAAGAGTCTGGCATTTGAACAAAAATAGGGCTGATATATTTTCACTAATTTAATTAAATAAATAAACATAAACCAATAATTAATAAGTATTATTAATACGAGTAAAACATGAACAAATATAAAGAGTGGTTCAAATTATCGCCGCGTCTTCGGTGGTACATCTTTGCCTGATGGTCCATATTTGCAACAATTCCGAGACACAATTGAGGTTCAATGCCGAATTATCTCATTCTCTAGTTCTTGACTGTAGGCTGTAGCCGTATAACTTATGATGCGGTGGACTTCCGAAACCCTCACCAAAGTTTATTTGGCAGAACGGGGATCAGCAAAGCCCCTGGGAGGTTCTGTTTTCTGCCTTTGCTAAAACGTTATAAAATCAGTTCCCCTGATAACTATGGCTCAATGCCGGTTTTCGAGGGCTAATAACAACCCTAGGTAATGTTGTGGAGCAAGAAATACCTGTAATGTAAGGTGATATTTAGATCTGCATGTCATACGGGGCGCTGGTGAATCGTGAGTAATTCTCCACGTGGATTTGGTCCATCATTAGATTAGGCCAACCAGGCAAACGCTCATGTAAACGAGTTTTACAATATTTTCCTTTTTAAACTGTTCTCGAGTTATTGAAATACACTTTTTCTTTTATATATTCGCAAAAGAAAGGAGTCCAACGATGTAAAACCACGTGAGCGGGTAATTAGCACTGCCTCGACGTAAGATAATACGGCCATTGAATTTCTCGCGTCGAAGAGCCATTGTTTTAGTGGCTTTGAGACAAATTGTACCAATCTGTTGAAACCACATAACGATTATTTTTTTGACCACAAGAGGGACGTTATTATCTCGCGTTAGCGAGCACCTCATTTTCGAAGAAGTACCGCCCAATGATACCATCAGCCTTAAAACATCAGCAAACAGTCACTCGTTGAGTATGCAAAGGTTTTTCAACAATCACTCGTGGCTTCTCATTTATCCGAATGCGGCATTTCTCGTTGTTAAGGTCATCTCAGTGGCTTATATTTAGTATTAAGATTTGAATACTTATTCTTAGTCCATTTTGAAGATTCAATTAATAAAAAATGCTTAAAAAAATCTCAGTAGCTACTGCTACGATTTCTTTTTTGAACGCATACAAAAGCAGAAAACAAGCATTCAAACACTAGAGTTTTATTGAACAATATTAGCTTCTAATATTAATACCAATCAACATTATTTTTTGATACCAACGGTTGTTCATATGATTGAAAGATGTAAAGAAAAGTAGAGGCGTGTGAAAAAGAAAAAGCTTGATTTTAGTGTTTTGACAAGTATTAATAAACCATTTTTTTTTAAATGTGGATTTTCCGAAAATCCAGCTATTATTTGTGCACTTCACTAACACTCATCTTTCCAAATAAGTAATTAGTGTTATAATTGACATAGTGTAGTATTTATAACATCCTCTGTAAATCATTTATTTGTTTTCTTTCTTTTAAATTAAAGGTTTTTGTTAATAGATCTCCTTCAAAAATTACAAACTATTTAATTGTAATATTTAACTTTTTCACCTAAGATATAAAGCAAAGCCATTTCTGTGCAATATTTCTTTTCATAAGTGTAGAAAATTGTAAAACTTACTTTTAAATAAATATTAAATTAATTATATTAATTTTCATTTAAAACTATTTATAATTTATTTATATTGTTGGGATATAAAGAGAATATCTTTCAAAAATTTTCAAGTCTACTGCTGATTAGGGTGGCTCCTATGAAATGTCGAAAATATAAAAAACAAACTGTTTATAATATTTTGATTGGTATTAATATGATACTTTAATTTTGTTCAGGGCCTATTTGTTTCAGATCTTAACTGTCTTAAACTGGAATTTTATGTTGCCTAACTAAATAGGCTCCATCGATGCTGCATTCATTCGTCTTCATTAACACTCAAAAACAAACAAAAAATCAGGTTTTCATTCCACCTACATACATCTTATGATGCCAGAAATTTTATAAAGATTTTTTTCATCTTCCAGATTTGAGCACAAATTAAATTGGTTGAGTTCACAAATATTTGATTTCTCACAATTCCTTGCAAAAAATATTTGAAAAGAACTTGATAAGCAAACACCTACAATCAAACCTTTGCTGTCGAGCTGCATGAAAGGCAAATAAATATACGTTTGTATGTTTGTACTTGAAACTGAATTAAGGGTGTGATTAGAAGTTGCTGAAAAAAGGGTGAGTTTTGTATTTGTAGCCATCAAATACGTGCAAAAATTTGGAATTTTTATGTAAGCAAAATATTTATATATTTATACATATGATTTTGTTTTATATTCCAAATGTACAAATGAGTGAGTAATCGATTTTTTTTGGAGGCATGTACGCTTAACTTTTGTTCTAACCATCCTGTTCATTTATACTCGTATATATATTTTTTTACTATAGTTTTCTTGCCAATAATATGTTCTGTTTTGTTTGCTTTGAATAACATAGCGCAACCATTTTCTTTTTTCGTTTGAAAATCAAACGTGATTTTTATATAAAAAGGTATTCGCTCATTATGATTTCTTCAAGATACAAGTCATTGCAGGATACAGAATCGTATATCGCTTAACGGCCCATTAACACTTAACCAGACTTGAAATTTACTTGGAAATTTATAAGGAATATTTTTATTTTGATTTTCAAACTAATCATATATATTTTATGCAAGCATAGTTTAAACTCAAAATCACAATAGCGCCAGATTATGGAATTTTTCACAACAAATTTTCTGATATTATTCTTTGACTAGTTTTTCTTAGGAAAAAGAAAAATGGATATAAAAAGAATTATATAAATATTCTATAACAAACAAGAGACTGCAAGCTTAAAAAATTAGTGGCAAAGAAATGTTTAATAACAAGGTCACATTAACTAGGAGCTAGATCACATTATGAGTAAAAATCTTAATAATGCTACTGTTACGAGTAGCATTTTAACTATTTGGAAGATAACCAATCCGCTATCTGCAACATTTTTTTTAGCTTTTATTTATTTATTGCATCTACACGATGTGAAGTAACAATAAGTATTCAAATCTTAATACTAGATACAAAAAATTAACAATTAACTAGCAGCAAATGCTAGACAAAAAGTTTTATTTTGCGCCAATTATATCGGCGAAATCACCTATTTAACGCTCTGATGGTGGCAAGAGTATACCTTTTTCTCAACCGAGTGTAACCGCTAAAATTAAATATGTTTCGTGCTCGAGGGTTTGGCCGAAGTTTCAGTTTACTAAAAAATTAAAGCATCGCCGCCGCCACGTAAATTATGATTGAATTTTTCCAGGTTTATATATTATACATTTTACTTTTATTCTCCTCTAATCTGAAATTCCCGCATTTTTTCCTACAAAGCTCCACGGCTAATTATCTCACGCTTATACATCTACTTCGGATAATTGCCTGAAATATCAAGATGTCCCTCAATTTTCTTTGCTCAATTGCCCAAACTACTATTTAGCTACAACACTGTAAAAACTACGTAGGCTTAAATATAGGGTGCCCAAAATTGAGGTATCATTTTAATTTAATTAAAGAAAAAACTTTTTTTCAGTTATCAAAAATTCTTTTGTTTTAACTCGGTTTCAGTTAAAAATAAAAAATTATGTCGAGGAAATGACTCCTCTCTTTGCCCTCTAATGGCTAAGCAAATTTTTAACCGTTTACCACAATTATCTATCAGGTTTTTCAATATACTGTTGTTTGAGGTTATTGAAATATGCCCTATATTTTTAGCATTGAGCTTTTAAACTGTTGTGGAATTATTGTTGTAAACTTTCGATTTCATAAAACCTCACAAAAAAGGTATCAAATTACAATTTAATACTTCTCTACGTGAAATAATTGCATTTTTTTTTTTTAATTCTAATTTTCTTAATTTTAATAATAAAACATGTTGTTCTTTCGTGTTACGTTCCGTATTAACTAACCGGAATGTATAGGTTTTTTATAGAGGTATAAAACTTGAATAACACAAAGATGATTTTACATTGACATGAAATTTAAACTATTCGAAAGATTTAAATATGACTTTCCACTAGCCCAAAAAGCATGACAGTCAGTTTTTCGGGATGTAACAGTGTAACAACACATATTTGAGAATTATCACCACTTTTTATTGCTGTACCCATTGAAACAAATTGATTAGGGTAGCTCCTATGAAATATCGACATATAGACAGCTAGGAAACATAGAAAACAAGCTGTTTATGATTTTTTGATTGGTGGGAAATATTTTTGCAAAAAATAGTTTTTCTTAGGAATACATAAAAAGCTTGTCTTCCAAGCGTGCCAAATATTTAACGAGATAGTTACAGTTGAAAAAGAAAAAAAAATATTTGCTTGTTCATTCCACACAAACTGGCAAGGCAAGGCAAGACAAAAAAAAAAAAAAAAAAAAAAAAGAACCGTAACGATTGAAGTGGTATGATTTTGACGTCATTTTCTTTTTCTTTTTGCAATTTAGTATGTGTCTAAAAAACAAACTGCATAAAAAAAATACAAAAATACCGAAAAAAAAATATTATGTCAGGTAAACTTCAAACCAAATTACAAATATTTTTCGATCATCAATAGATTTGGTTATCCTGTGTATATTTGCCAATATTACGGTATGTTTGTCCCAACAAAAAGACGTCTTTTTGAATGCTTGAGTGCAATACAACAACTTCAAATGCATTTTCCACTAAGATGTACCCTGATTTGAATACTGAAAAAATTAAACGACTTTTTGTTTAGAATAAAAATAAATATTTGAATACGTTGGTGGCGTTATTTGTATTGAGGATTATAAGCTAAAAAATTGTGAAAAAAAATCACAGCAAGAAAAACAAAAATACTTACTAGACTGCTTTAACATGCTTCAATAACTATTTGATAAAATTGTAAAAGGATTTTTAAGATTGAAAAATAAGAGAAAACAGAAGAAAATCAAAATCATCTTGTTAAGCAAAAACTTTGGGATGGTAAAAAAATACCAGACAGATTTCTTGTTACGAACTCTTAAAGTCTAACAAATTTAAAAGTTGTTTATTTAATTTTTCAAGTAATTCTGTTCAAGAAAATACTGAAAAAAAATTTTGAGTTTAAATATTTAGATAAAACTTTTTAGGATTTTATATTATTAGAAACCACCGCTTTGCATTCCCTAGCAAGATTTTTAACAAGTTTTTAAAATTTTAGAGCGAAATGCAAAAATTATGGAAATTTTTAATATCGATTATCTTTTATACCCGGTAGGGGCAAAACACAATTTGCTTCAGTTCTGAAATGGATATAAGCACATACGTACAGTGGTGGACATGTAATTAAAACATAAATGTGATCTATGATTCTTTCGGTATTTTATATGATCTATTTTTTTGTAATGGAACTTTTCCACTGCAAATATAAGTTTGACCTCCTTTGTGCTTGGTTCTTTCTTTACTTTCTTAAAAAGTAAGCCATTATTATAAAGGGTAGTTTTTCAATTGGACACATAATTAAAACATTTTCAGTTCTGCTACTTAAATAACGTTATTTTAATATCTGATTTTATTTTTATGTGAAAACTTGTAGATAAGTATGTTCTAAATGATATCGGCAAAACTGTATACCAATATTAGTCACCAGTTATGGCAAAAATACTCTCAGAGGCTCCGGGAAGATGGTGAATGCATTTTCTCAATACTTGTTTACTTTAGAGGAAAACTTTATGATGCAATGAACAATTTTGATAGCCTTGGAAGCGCAAATAATGTACCCATAGCCTTCAAACCTCGTAAAGCCACAGCCAGAGACGATAATATAGTCGTAAGGGCCTCCATATCTGAACGATTTAAAAGTTCTAAAGAGTTAAAAGTTGAATTAGAGTCATCATATGATATCCGTATATTATCTAGAACTATTAGGCGGCAACTGAATGAAGGTGCCTTACGTGAACGCATTGCACAGTAAAAACTTTCGTCTCCAAAAAACAATTTTAAATCCAGATTGATTTTGTCAGAAAAACATTAAGAAACCAATTAGATTTTGGAAAAATATTTTATGGAGTCACAAATCCGATGAGGATCAGCTGTAAAACGCTATGTACGGCGTTTAGTTAAACAACAATACAGTCTCAGATATACCATCAAAACAGTAAATTAATTTACTAACAAGAATGTTTTAATTATATGGCCACTACTGTATATATTTCTCTACTAAAGAGAATATAAACGTAAAAGAAAAATACATGATTAGCACCAGAGATCTGCAACCGGTGATAATGAACAAAGTACACCCGTCTTAAATCTAGAAAATTTGAAAATTTGCGGTACACAATCATTAGAAACAATAACATTTACGTTAAAAAAATAGATTTTTTTATGAAACACATCTTCATCTAACTATAGCGCAATTCCGGTTTTCATAGCCTAATAACAACCAGAAGTGATGTTGTCTTGAAACAGACACCTGTACGAGTAATGCACCTCATGAAGTCCGGTCCTTCTTCATTGACTGTTGGGAAAATGCACTCAGGGTGTTGTCAATATGGCTACAAACTTATGACAAAATTTGGGACCTGCGAGAGCCTTGAAAGCCACACGTTGCCCTCAAAAAGTAACGAATCGAACAAAATACTCTTTGTAGACTTCATGGAATGCATTCAAACACACAATTAAATACAATATTTCATAAGTTTTCTCGCTTCCCTCAAAAAGTAACGAATCCAACAAAACACACGGGAGCGCTAATAAGTCGTAAATAATTCACCCCGTGGAGTTCGTCCATCATCAGACTAGGGCGACAATGCAGGTGATATAGATCAATTTTACAATCAATTTCCCAAACTGACTCATTTCTCATTATTTTTTTCTTTTTACTCGACTTATGGCAAAAAGTTGGGAACTGAGAGAGCCTTGAAAGCCACACGAAAGCGCTGATAAGTCGTGAATAATTCACCCCGTGGTGTTGGTCATCAGATAAGGCCGACAAGGCAGGTGCTGATGTAGATCAATTTCACAATCAATTTCTCAATCTGACTCATTTGTTATTTTTCAAAATTGTTTTATTTCATTTCGACTGCCAAGGTGACTATATCGGTACTAGCAGAAGTATGAAAAGAGACAAACGTTTTTTTTTTTTTCAATAACAACAATTAAAAAATAGACATGACTTAAAAATCATCGTAAAAATGTAACATGATTTTGCTAGCATTATAAGAGAGAGACTTAGAATCACTGCACAAATAAAATATAACTTATTACTGTCGTACATAAATCAGCTTTAAAAGAGGTTGAAAAAAATACATCATATTGATGTAAATTTGTGATCATAAAAATTTTTCTTCACCCAGAGGCAAATAAGCGCAAGTAGAACGAGAATATGTACATGAATGCTAATATTACACATACTCGTAGACACCATATCTATGACATTTGATAATCATAAAAACGAAAAAGAAATTGCAAAGCAAAGAAAAAATATGATAATGCGACACACAGATATTATATTGATGGCAGTAACTCATCAAAAGTATTATTAGAACATTTTTTTTAATTTTCATTGTTTTCTTGAAAATGTTGATAACGGAAGTTGGGCTCGAATTCACAACTAGATAGTTAATATCTAACGTATGTATATAACTAAAAAAGTTCACTGATTAATGATTTACATATAAAGCTAAAGGTTTGAACATCCCTTTGAAATCATTAAATTAATTCGAAATTTTTAGGTGCCCAGGTATTGACTATATATTTTAGCGAGCCATGATCTCGATACTATTGTGTCATTACATTGGTTTCATTTAGTAATTTCTCCGATATTAGAGTGCCATCATTGCATGTGATCAATGCTAGCATCAGGCATATTCCGATAAAGCATGATGTCAGTATTGCCGCTAATGGCAATTAGAGCAACTGGTGTAATAAGAGACATCATCGCGATGAATACTGCCAAGGGGTAAAAAATAAGGACACTTGCCACTATGTATTAATGTTGCTGAAACTATGTATTAATGTTATGATAAGTTTTCCATGAGTGCCTTCCTCCAGTATTTATGTAGTTTTTTTCTAACGAATTCCTCCTCTTATTATACTATTAAATTTTTTTGAATTGTTTTAAATAAATAATAATATTATGAATCACAAAAAACAAAGCTAGTGATAGACAACTTACCCTTTTCTAAGCCAAAATAAGTCACTGAAACAAGAAACACATTTAAATTAGTTTCAAAAAATTCCACTTTTATTTTATAAAACAAAACATAGAATTGAATACAGAAAAACAAAGACAAGAAGAGAAAAAAGGAAGAAAAAAAACTTTCGCCAAGTTCTTGACCTACAAAATAAAGATTTTAAATTATTTTTAATGATGATGAAAACGATGACGACACAATTTTCAACCACGTTTCTTTTTTTAACTCCTACCAAGCTCGCAGAGTCACTGGCAAAATAGTAGAACATTGAGGAAAAAGAAAATTAAAATTAAAACAAGAATAAAAACAAAAACTGAAAAAATTAAAATAAAAAACAAACTCCAGCAAGTCATCAGCAGTTCATTCATTATATTTTACTACAGAGTCAGAAAAAGAAAACCCAACAACCCCCCGCCGCCCTCAATACTATTCAGCGCTGGCAGACTAAAATCATTTTCTTATTTGCCCATCTTCCATTCCGCAACATTTTCTCAGCATCACTTCAAGTTATAAAGTAAAAAAAAAAAAAACACAAGAAAAATTACAGAAACTGGGTTAATAACTGAACTTAAAAAAACAAGAAGAAAAAAAAATTATAATAAGACAGACGACAATAATTTAGGGCACAAGAAGGCGACAAAATGCATAATAAGCACAAATGAAAAGTAACAACAACAAACACCAATACAACCAGCCAAAACCTTGAGATCCTTCAGCAAGAGTAAAGCAAACAGAAGCTGCAGCAGCAGCACCAACAAGCAGCATTTTCAAGGCAGCCACAGGAAAATAGCAAATGAATTTCATTTTGCCATTTTCTTTAGCTGCAATGTTATCATCGTCTTACTACGAGTACTAAATGCAGGTTGTAGTTTTTCTTGTAGTTGTTTCTTATAATTTTAATTTTTTTCTTTTATTATTACTATTTTTTTTTTCTTTTTGCTCTAGCAGCCAAGGACAAACTTTTTCACTTTCGTCTTCCGGCTTTTAACGCTGTTTTGCAATTTTGTAAATGAGTCGAGCAGCAGCGAGCAGAGTTCATAGGAATATATCTTTGAATGTGTGTGTGTGTGTGTGATGCTGGAAGTGTTTGCTTTTAATTTCACTTATTATTATACTTGTTTTATTATTTCTATTTTTATTTTATTTTCATTTGAGACATGAACCGGCAATTGCATTTTCTATGGTAGCAAAGGCAATGAATTATTTTCTGCGATACTAACTGAAGAGTTTTAAGGCGGGAAAAGAAAAAAATTACCATGATTAAGGAACGACGAACTCAAGAAGTTTTATCATTTCAGTGCCTACATAAAAAATAGTTCTCTTCAATTATTGGATAGTTCTATAAATAAAATACTTCAAGTGCAATTTGATGCAACAGTTTTTATGCCATCCCACGAAAACCAACTTTTTATTAAAACATATAAATTCAATGAAATGCTATTCGAAACTCGGCTCAATTTTTCCCGCATTTGAAGTGGTGTATCTCTTTTTAGCATTGATCAAAAAATGTGTTCTCTGAAACTATGAGAAAATGTAACTTTCCGACTTATCTTTCCAGCATGTCTGGTAGTGCTTCGCAGTGATGTTAACTTTTATTTTCAAAGTACTATACGACCGTATTTTGAGTAAAGTTTAGCGGAACCGCTCGTTATACTACCAACTACATAAACTACAAGTGTGGGCATTTAAAAATTTATTAAAAGAGCTAAATGAAAGAATGTCACAAAAAAATCTCATCTGAAATAATTTAGTGGATTCGTCAAAAATTTTTATATTTAGTGTGAGAGAAATCTAAAAGCAAAATCTGAAAAGTAGTCTGTAAATCTAAGTTTTCTAAAGTATTTCAGAAAACCCTTCAGTCTCAGCGCAACAATTTAAATTTGCATTGGCAGCAGTTTAAGTATCCACTGAAGGTGGAATAGCATTTACAAACCCCACCAATTACAGGTCAAGAATATTGCATGTTGTTTTTGTATATGCTATACAACCATCAAACGTTTTATTATATTAACCCCTGATTTTACTTATCACACAACTATAGATGTGTTCTGCTTTTAGACGATGTAATTTTTAACAATTCATAGCTGGAGTGACCACTCCAATTAGCTCTTGCAAAGGTGTACTAAGATAAGTATAATAAAGCAACTATGATTTTATTAAAAATGAAACCAAATGGATAAAACACTTTTGAAAATTAAGGTACAAGTAATAAAATTACCGTGCTGCCGTTTGAAGGTAAAAATTACCGTACAATACGCTAATTACCGTACAGTTAACATCACTGGTGCTTCGCGACTTATGCGAGTAATGTTGGAAACTAAGTATGGTCTCCCTTAGTGAACGACTTACCCAACCTTAATATTTCTTCCTAAACTTATTTGATGAATTAATTTATTGAATTTTTCTGCAATTTTTATAATTTTTTAAATTATATTTTTGATTTTTGTATATTGGGTTTTTTGTTCAAAATTTTCCTTTCTTAAGTTTTTCTTAAGAAGAATTTTTTACAATACAAATATGCTGTGACCAATAATTTTTTAATGAAGAAGACAAGAAAAATAATAATCAAATCTTTAGCTGGGGGACAACTAGCTGTTTCGTAGTCGCTATACTACTCATCAGCGCCCGTTTTCGGATTTGAACTCGGGTCATGACGTATCATGAACTGCTGTTTTAACTACTCAGCCACCGAGCCACTTATTTATTCTCTACCCAACAAACACTAAGGTTTGATTTCAAATTGAGAATAATTTGAAATCAAACGTTTTCTCAAACGATAAACGATCGATACCGATTTGAATTCAAATTGAAAAACACAGTATTCTCAACAAAAAGGGGAAATTATTGTCAAATTCATAAATTCAAATGTTTTTCAAACGTGAAAACTAATTTTTGCTTAACAAATTTCTTTTGGTTTATTTGCGAGTTTTAATTTTAATTTTCTATTATTATTCTTTCTTTTATTATTGTTATTTTTGCTGGCATTGAAGTTCTCGAATGGACAAAGTAGTTGGTTCCTTTTGGCTCTAAATCGTGTTCAAAACAGGCAATATCATTACTTCTTATTGTTTCACTTTTTTATGTTTTGTTTCATACGTTTTTACCTATTAAAACAAATCTCACATTTAATTGCATATTGCTCCCACACATATCACATTTATTAATCTTTTCCCGAATTGTAGTTGCTGACAAATTTGTTTTACGATTGTACACTCAAAAGCAAATTGATAAAATATTTAGTATCAATGTTTATTTTCAAATGATTTTTAATTCAAATTCAAATGTTAAAATGAAACTATTGAAAAAGGTTTGAAAATTATATTTGATATCAAATGATAAAATCGTTTTATATCAAATGTTTGATTTCGTGTTTGTTGGGTATCTATGTATATTAATCTCATATTGAATCACATACACATTTTTGTTAATTGCCCGCATTGTTTGTGCAGCGTTTGCTGTCTATGAACCAAGGGTATTTTCTTTTTAGTTATTAAAATACATATTTTTATATTTTAGTAACTTTCCGTACTCAAAAATCTAATTATTAATTTATTGAACTTTTATAATTTTTTTAAAATTTTTTCATTCAGACTTAACAAAATTTACAACATCTTCACATAGATATAAATAGACATTTTCAATACTGCCATAATACATGCAGTACAACACGTCGTAAACTCGAACTCAACGTTCGCGGATCCTTTAGAAGACCCTGAGCGATGCTCAGTTTATGACAAAACCATGTTACAAATCGTCAACACTAAACAAAGAAACTTAAGTATCCATTGCTTCGCTTGAACAGTATTTTCCCCATCAAAAAGCCGTGTAAAATTAAAGCACGAACTTGATTTTGATGCATTATTTTCAAAATAACCAAAGTAGCGTCGCTCTTAGCACAATAACTCATGAACTAATGAATAGAATATCATGAAATTTTAACAGCTGTTTTTGAAGGTTAGTACGAGTATTAACTGGAAAAAAGGTGACTGCAATTAAGCTAGCGCCATCTATGTATTCTTGATTAGCATAACTTCTATCAAATGTTGACATATAGGAAACACTAAAACAAGCTCTATATATTTTCTGATTGGTATAAATATTAATAGCTAATAATAATAGACTCTATGGTTCTGACTTAAAGTACGGATTGAATTAACTTTAAAGTTCTTGAATCAATCGCATTTTAAGATTGATTCCATAACAGGTTTTCTCCAAATCAATCTCATCTGCTCATATGTCTAAAAGTAAGAATTTAGTGCTCGAATAACTTATACTTGACTCAAGTAATCAGTACCTGACTTAAGAAAATGCGGACTTACCGCACTTGGCATTGGTTTAAGTACGGGTGGATTAAATTTCTTTTTCAGTATATGTATGTACTCGCCTATGTACAAAAAAAAATCTCGTTAAATTTCTGTAAAATACGCATATACGAAGGTGGATTGATATTGAAGCTACCTAAGTAGGAAAAAAATATATTTTTTCAAAAACGATTTATTTCTCAATGTAGTCTCCTTTTAGCTCAATTCACTTAGTAAGACGATATTCCAACTTTTTTTATACTACTCGTATCTGAATAATATGATTTTGGGAACTCTTTAAAATACGCGTTAGCTTCGGTAATCACTTCTTCGTTTGAGATGAATCTTTTTCCTGCGAGCCTATTTTTTAAAGTTTGGAAGCAGGAAAAAGTCACTAAGAGCTAAAACTGGACTATAAGGTGGATGATAAGCCAATTCGAAGTGTATTTCACGTAATTTTAGCATCGCATCTAATACTCTGTGAACCGGTGCGTTTTTTTTTTTTTTTTTGGAGAAATAGCACTTTTATGTTCTTTAAATATGGCTGATCCAATAATACACGGTAATACTTTCCTGTGGTTGTGGATCCTCTTTCAAGATAATCGATAAACAATATTCCGTGTGCGGGCGATTTCACTGTCTTTGTTTTTTTTGCTTTCAGGTATGTACACGTAGAAAAATTATATAGGTGAGATAACAATATTCTAAGGGCAACATACTATTGTTGAATTATATGGATGATGGCAAGCAAATAAAATGATTTCAGTTTGAAATGTTCTTGGCTAAACTAAGTAGATTCAAGAATCATATTATGTGATGTAACCATATGTTTGGTAAAAGATTTAATGATATTAGCACGTCAACCACATTATATTATCGCTCTCAACTATATTATTGTGAAAGTCTACTTTTGTCTACTATTGTCAAGTCGACTTATACTACTGTTGATGGCCACATGGTTAAATAAATTTATACATACAGTTTCTGCAATAAAATATAATTTATTTCAAAAATATTGTATAAGGGTTATTAATTCTAATTTATGTAAAAAAAATCAAAAATTTCCTGGTGTCTTTGGTAAATTACTGAGCCGCAGATCTGTAAAATAAACATACAATTAATTTGTTATCAACAAACGTTTCTAAATATGAAAATGCTAATATAGGGTGTTTTTTTAAGCTAGATAGAACTTTAAATTGTAAAAAGTAACACAAAAAATTAAATTTTGATGAAACATTTTTTTTATTTGTTTCAGTATACTCTGACAAATCATCATGAATAGACTCACGCTTGAACAACGCTACGAAATTATCCAAATTTACTTTGAAAATCAGTCGTCGATTCGCGCAACTTATAGACGCAAAATTGTGTTCAGCGATGAGGCGCATTTTTGGCTTAACGGGTTTGTTAATAAGCAAAATTGCCGCATATGGAGTGAGACCAATCCACAAGAGACCCTACAGACTCCATTACATCCAGAAAAATGCACTGTTTGGTGCGGTTTTCATGCTGGTGGCATCATCGGACCTTATTTCTTCAAAAATGAGGCCGGAGCTCGCGTTACGGTCAATGGAGATCGTTACCGCACCATGATCAATGATTTTTTGTTTGAAAATATGGATGACATTGATCCGGAGGAGATGTGGTTTCAACAGGATGGCGCTACGTGCCATACGGCGAACGCAACCATCGAAAAAGTGGCCCAAAATTGGACGTCCAGAATGCGCTTCGTCAAGAACAGCCGCGGTGCCCATATGCCCGAAATCATTTTCAAATGTTAATGTCACGTATTGATCTTTCGAATAAAAAAAAATTTTGATTACAATTTCATTTTTTGTGTTATTTTTTACAATTTCAAGTTCTATCGGGCTTAAAAAAACACCCTATACAAACCTCTTTGTTTTCACACATTATTGTTCATTTATGGCAATATTTTTACAACATTCTCCTTGACCGGCTTATTTATTTATATATTTTACTAAACATTTATATTATTGAAACTTTTTCTATATTTGTTTAATTAAGCACACGAAAAAATTTACTGCTTGGCATGGCAAAATAAAATAAAACTGAAATAAAATTATATGTCAAACTCTTGAACAAAACCAACATTAGTACGTTTATTTTGTAAACATACAAGTGTTGCCAGTGAATAAGTCTAACATACATATCGCTCCGTTATTGCAACATAGTCATATCGCAAAAAAGTTCGTTTCGAGAAACACGCATTTAAAATTTTTAGTATCCATACAAGTCTTAGCAAATTTTTTGAGGAAACATCTCCTGAAGGAAACAGTTTAAAAGCAATTTGAATAATTTTTTGGCACAGTATAAATGGTGGTACTGTTAACAATTCTGCATTGTTAACTCGAAACGCTCATTTTTTGAGATATGTCTATGTTGCAATAAAGGAGCGATATGTTTAAAATAAAAAGCTCTTATATACACACAACAACAGCTATTGTCATATGCGAACTATATTTTTTAAATACTTACTTATTTACACTAATATATTTATTAAGACTTATACTATGGTAAAAACAATAATGCGTCACAATACAAAATATTACAGAGTACATACTAATTTGCTATAACAATATGAAGACATGCATTTTCTCTGCGTGTAGTGGTGGACCCACGTTTCATTAACAGTTATTAATGGATGCCAAAAATCAACAGGATTACTCTTTATCATGTCCAAATACCGATGTGAAGTGGTTTGTGAACTCGTTTTAGTTCAACACTGAGCAAACGTGGCACCCATCTTGCCGATAGCTTTTTCACATGCAAAAAATGTTAATGTGAAATGCTGAACACACATTCATATGATTTCAACAATCTCACGTAACTTGACTCGGCGATAATGCATTACGATACCGAGGATGTTCTAGATATTTTCTTCAGTAACCACCTCTGACGAAGCAGACTCACCATAATGTTTATCGAGCTTTTCTTTTGTCTCTTTCGTTTTCCCTTTCAAATAATAGTAATCACTGCACGAAATTCACTATTTTCGATTTTTCAAGAAACACAAAAGTTGCTTATTTCGAACGATTACAACAAATAAACTAATTTATGAATTTGAGTTAAATTTTAACTGCTGATGTTTGACAGATCGTAATTAAAAAAAATATAAAAAAAATTTTGTGTTTGTGCTATCATCTAGCGCTAGGTAGCCTTAATATCAATCCGCCCTCGTATTTTCAAGTAAATAACATTGTTGTAACAATCGCCTTTTAGAAACGAAGTGTGTTTTCTTTGTTTGTTGTCTCCACCTTTTTATAAACATATTAAAAATCTTAATCGATTAATTGCTGATTTCAATCTTTCTGTCCAAGATAATATCCTGCAGCTATTTGTTTACATAACAGTATAATTTTACGGTTCTGAGTACTTAAACTGCTGCAACTTCTCTTTCAAATGGACAAACTGCTGCTATATCGAATCTTTAGACAAATCTCCTGCAGTTTCTAATTATTATGATTATCACTTGCAAAAATATCAATTAAAAATAGAAATCACTTGATTTTTATCTTAATTGCTTTGGTGGCGTAAACCAAATTGTTAGCAACAAGTTTTTTGTTTTTTTTTTTTTGTGTTTGTTCATTCTTTCTTATCGTATGTAATAAAATGTTTAACTTCTCCTGTTGAACATAAACCAACCGCAACATCCCTGTTGCTGGCTCCAAGTACAAGAGCTCATACCACGGACTTGTCTTGATAACTGGTTGCATTAAACGAAGTTTAATTAAATGTAATTAATTAAACTGTTAAAGTCAAACATTGACAAGATATACAATACTTGTATACACACTCCCAGCATTTTGGTCTTTCAAAGAGATTTATACATGTGTATTTAAGTTTTTCTTTTCTTCGTTTTCTTCGCTCCATGCAACAATTTATGTGTGTTAATCTAACACTTTTTTTTAGTGTATTGCGGTCTTTAATCACTAAATGTATGTGGACACACTGCAAAATGCTGATAAACATGGTGAAGTAATAACGAAAGATACGCAGTTGTATTTGAAAAATTTGTGCCATTATCTAATGTTGGAAATTAGTAAATCTTATTGAAATCTTTGAAGAAGGAAAAGACAAATAAACAACACTGCAAAAAAAAAAATTAAGCTGATTTTGGATTAAAGATAATTGGCAAGGAATGTTGCCGCTTAAAGTTTATGCTCGTAACAAGTTGATGAAACGAGTGGCAATAAAACACGGAATTATATTTCAAACGAAAAAGGCGGCGGTGTGATTGGTGAAAGAGTTTTTTCTTTAACATAAGTACGAGTATTAAGTAAGAAATAAAAATTGTTTAGATTCATATAAAAAGCTAATGTAAAGTAAATGTAGGAAAACACAGCGCAGCATAACTTTGTTCTGTCAATTAGATGGCATTGAAAAAGAATTAACGGGTATCGGCAATTAGAGACTAATCATTAATCCTGCTTCCTTGCAGATTATATTAATGTAGTTGTTGGACGGTGGGCGGTGGCCTAATAAATCAAACAAAGATTTCAGCTTCACTTTTTTAAATGCGATTTAATCTATAAATTCATTTTAATTTAATTCATACTTATTTTTATAAATTCACGTAATTAACACTTACACTTGTGCCTTTCTTATGGTGTTTTCTTTTCTGATAAAAATGTTATACCTATGCTACATATAGTGGTTCAACTCGTTCTTTTCTAGAAAATTTGATACACTATTAAAGGGTGTCATGTTCTTTTCAAAACATGTTGCACTTAAAACTGGCAAAACATGTAGCATGTCCTACACTGTACTTCGAGTAAGGTGGAGATACTGCCCTTTTTTACATCTGGTTTAACTTAATTTGAAAAATGTTTAATTGAATTTGAATAAAGTTTAATTTACTCTGAAAAGAGTTTCATTTATTTTGAAAAAGGGTGTGTTTAAATTAAAAACAATTTCGTTTAATTCGAAAAAGGTTTCGTTCATTTTGAAAAAAGTTTCATTTATTTTGAAAAAGGTTTAATTTAAACTGAAAATGCTATATAATGTATGTGCGAATTGAGTAACTATATGCCGTCGTTACAGAATACACAGGCAATAATATGACTTGCTATGCGGTAGACTTAAATTTATTGCTTAGTTGGATGTGCGGTTTACTTAAATGTATACTTTTTTAGTTGTAATTTTAGTCTACTCGTATAAGAAACCTTGTTTTGTTTAATATATTTAATATATTGTTTGAAGAAAAACAGGCTTTGTTCTTCCGTTTAAGAGGAAGAAAAATAATTAAATATAAACAAGAATTACATGTATTCAGAGTTGCCAGACGGTGTTTACATAACTACAGTAGCGGGAAAAACAGTAGTCAACGAAATTTTTATTATGAAATGGTAAAGGATGGTTTTATTAAGGTATATAATTGTAAAATGGAATAAAACAGAGATGATTTTTTTATATTGACACGAAATTTACTTTGTTCGAAAGATAATCTTCTGGCATGTAAGTTTGACGTAAGGCTAACGATCGCTACGGCTGGCTCCGCAGATTTTTTCCAACATTTGCGGCCATATATCGGCAATAACGCAGCGAATGTTGTCCTCCAAGTGGTCAACTATATCGGGCTTACTGGCACCAACTAGCAACTTCACATATTCCCACGGTCAAGTGACGTGAAATCGAATGATATTGTAAGCCAATATGTGAAACAATGCGATTACAAAATGTTATATCAATTGCGACACGAGCTATACGACATATTGTGCGTGTGTTGAAACCACAAATCATGCACATCATAGTTCTACAGCGGTCACAATTGGCTATAAAGTTTTGACAAACATCCTTTGTGAAAAAGTACGGACCAATGATTTCACCAAACCATAAAGTACACCAACCAATCAGGTTTTCTGGATATACGGTCTCTCAACATACACCTGGGGATTATTATCACTCCAAATATGGCAATTTTATTTATTGACATATTCATTCAAAGAAAAGTGATACCCATCGCTTAACAAAATTCGCACATAAAAATTGCAAGCAATTGCAATCTTGTTTTTAAATAATTTGCACAATTTGAAAGCGGTTTTTGAGGCTTCCGTCTATTCAAAGACTAGCCAACGCTAGTTAAGTGTTGGCAAGTTTAAAAAAAAATTTTTTTTGTTCGGTCTCACTTAACCTTAATGCACCGTACTTTTGAGTGCCGACGAGCTAGTTGTCCTCCCAGCGTCAGAGCTTAAAACCTTTTCACAATGCCCAATGATACGGGTAATTTTACGTTAAAAGGTTATCTGGTATTAGGAATGGCGGCGTGGTAGAAATATTTAGAATAACAACTTTTTCCCATATCATCGTATTTAATCAGGTAGTATATTAAATTACCAGGGGAGATACTCTACACTGGGTAAATACATAAAGGCCAGGATAAGATACCTTACTTTAGCGTGATTTTTTATAGTTTTTGAATGTTATAACGCTAATATAGTGACGAACGAAAGAACTGGTTCTATTATTGTATAATAATACACATTAAAGCGTTAAAACATATATAACGTATATAGTGGATACGTATTGGTTTAACGTAAAATAATATACGTAAAATACTAAAAAAGAAGTAAAATCTCAGTTCCTTATCTACCTTGGACGCAAAATCTCTACTCTTGCATTTAACGAAGCAGGGAAAATACGGCAGTGGAGAGATGTTTTTATTAAGAAACTAGCACAAGCAGAAAAATATGTATAAACGAAAAAACAAACGAACAGTGTAAATTATACTGAAATTAAAATAAATACATATTACAAACAAATTTAAACCTTAAATAACAAGCGAGTAAAATTCACCAGTGGATATATATCAATCACTTACATGTGCGAATGACCCGAGTGGAGTGGTCGAACTATCGGCCCAATAAGAGTACGCTAGTGGTGCGATATTGTAAGATTCACTTGGAAACAAATGCTCTGCTTTTTTACGTCAACGTATTTTAGCGGCTTTTTGCGATTTTTTTTAGTAATTTAATTAGGCGAGAAGTGGCCTTCTTTATCTGCGACCATTGCTGGTCTATTGTGCGTCCCATTGCCCCATTTCGGGTTAAGTACGTCAAGAAACCGAACAATCTCTTTCGTTAAGAGTAATAGTAAGTGGCATTTACTCAATGTGTGCAATTGTAGCAGCCTATATCTCCTGTATCTCAATGCTCTACAGTGGGTCGAGGTCAAGTACTCCATTGAGTCTTCTAACCGCAGAATCCGCAAACGTCTGTGTTGGAAATGCCCATATTGTATAGGTGCTTAAGGCATGTATAATGACCTGTAAGTGCACTTGTCAGTGTTCTTAGACTTTTCCTATGCAGTTTTAGAGCGCATTCTTTGCATCAAAATTTAGAAATTTCATGGATTGCTCGAGACCCCCTGTCTCGTTCCAATGTTGCTCAAAGATGGACTCCGTCCATTTCTTCATATCCTCCTTAAGCAGATTCTTATTGAAGCCAAATATTGGAGTGGGTCCAATCCGCTCCTTTTTTGGCGTAGACATGAGCCTTCGGAGACTTTTCCTATCCAGTTTTAGAGCACATTCGGCCCTTTTTGCATGGAATCTTCGAGACCAGCTGTCTCGATGGATGTCGAGTAAATGTCCCCTAAGCATCTTTTTTGTAGTAGATGTCAGCCGTCTGGCACCCCGATCAGAGTAACCTGGTTTTTGGCTAGCCAGTTCATTTAGCCTGTTGTGACATTCCAGTACCTGGACGTACAGAGACAACTGCTCCGGGCGTTTAGTGCTAATTGGCTATCAGAGAGTATTTTGATCAGTACTCCCTTGTGTTCCCTATCGGAGAGTATTTGCACCACTTCCCTTATTGCGACTAGTTTTGCTTGTTTTTATACTAGTAATAATAAAATACTGTTAAAGACTTTCTCCAAAACTTGGCAAATTTATACCGGTCCTTTTTTTTTTTTTTTTTTGCCTTCCACAAGCCATAAGTAAATCCGCATATTTCTTTATTTGCCGCTTAGAGAAATTTTTGATTTTCGGCTCATTATGTCGATAAATATTTTTCAAATCCTTAATAAAAACCTCTGTTATTTTTATGGCTCAATAATATTTTTTCATATATTTAAAATAAATTTGTATTTATCTACATTTTTTTTTTTGTATTAACAAACAACATCCTTAGTCGCCTCTAATTAGCCAACTACTCTTTGCGGTTAATTTAATATTTATCCTGTTAATAGTCTTAATAATGTCTAGAAAATGATCGTTAATACCCTGGCAACTGTAACTGGTTTTGAGAGTAATAAATAGTAATTTTTTTTTTTTTTATTTGCAAAAATCATTTAATCTTAAGTAGTGCTTGTTGCATATGGATGCAGAAGATATTCATTCCATACGCAATTTTTCCTCTTTAATTTATCTTTCAAAGCTTCCTTTCTACACTTTAATCATGGTTGTGTTAGGAAAGATTATGGCCATTCAAAATTTAACAAGTGTTTTTCTTTTAATTAATGCGTGAGTTGAAAGAGAAGTTAAGAGAAATCGATGTCTTAACGTGACTATTTTATTTATTTTCTTTAATTTTCGAACCATATTTTACACAAAATATAAAAAAATTAGTACATTTTGAATACGTCTAGTTTTCCTTAAGTAACTAATAGGTTAGGTTAGGTAGGCAGGCTGCTAGATACCCCGAAATAGCTTAAGTTCTTCAGCTCTCTTGGGTTCTGGTGTCGTTCCACTTGTGATTGCTTGAAAAATATAGTAGAAGCAAAGAATAGAAGTTAGAGGGATATAGTGGGAGTGGAGGACTGCGATGGAAAGGTGGGAACCGCTTAGTGTGGCGTTACTTGCTGCTGTACTAGCCATCCGCTGCTCCTTATGAAAGAGGCTAGCTCGGTCGGATTACCCGAGGACAAACATGATGTGCTGCTGAAGTTCCGCTCGCCTAGATATCCTAGACTGTGATGCTCCAATGCCGGACAACTTCCGAGGAGATGAAGGATAGTCTCCTCATCTTCCTCGTCTTGGCAACTTCTGTAGAAGTCGTTATAGGGTAAGCCTAGTCTCCTGGCATGGTTCCCAAATCGGCAATGTCCAGTGATGGCTGCCACAGTGACCCTCAAATGAAATCTCACCAGTTTTAATAGCTACCACATTGTCTTAAAGTTAATATGCGGCCGCAGGTTCCTTGATATAAGGCATGTGGGCTCTGTGAGCCATTTTTCTTGGGCACTTGTTAGCGTGTGGTGTTTTATTCTTTTCCAACACGCCAATAAGGGTTGTCCACAAAAGGGATATATTTTCCTACCCTCTAAGGTTGTCCCTTTTGCGACTAAGTCGTCAGCAATGTCGTTGACGTTGCTGGAGCCATGTCCACATACCCATATTAGGGTTAGGTTAGCATGTCTCGCCATCTTATTTAAAAATGTACGGCATTCCTGGATTAGACTAGAATTAGTGAATATTCCAATCAGGGAGTTGATGGCGGCTTTGCTGTCCGCTACTATCATGATAGGGCTATCACCGAATATCTTGTGAAACGTTAGCCATCTGGCCGCTTTATATATAGCTGACATTTCAGCTTGAAAAACACTACATCCATCTGGTAGTCTAAAGGATATTTTAGCATTAAATTCTTCTGTGTAAACGCCTCCCCCAACTCTTTTCCCCCTTCTGAACTCATCCGTGTAAACATAGAATGATCCAGATTCTGAGAGAGATACCTCGATTTGGTAGCCGAAGCTCTTTGAGAGAAATATTTTTCGGATGCAGTAATCCATTAGATTGGGGACTAGGTCCTATCCAGTCGCAAGTGTACTGGCATGTCCCAGAGGTCTGTGGGTACGTGCTTCTCACCTGATCGCGGCTTTTAGTGCTATCTGCCTAGCCACATAACATACAGCTCATAAGTGGAAGAGGTGCTTTAGTCGCTGTTGTCCTCATGGCCTCTGTGGTCTGTATTGCCATTGTTCGACTGAATTTTTCAATTTGCAGTCTGTTGATTGCGGAGTGATTTCCAAAATGCGGAATGATTTCCAACATACTAATACTCCATAGGAAATGATCGGTTTTATAACCATTTCATAAACCCACACAACTCCTTTTGGTTGTATGCCCCATGTTGAGCCTATTGCTTTTTTACACAGATAGATGGCTATTGCAGCCTTGGTTAATCTAGCCTGTATATTCTCTTTCCATTATAATTTGCTGTTTAGAATGACGTCTAAATATATTGCCTTATCCGATAGAATAAGTGTGGTGCCATCCATTTTGGCTGGCACTACACTTGTACGATTTTCGTTTTCGCTGGGTTTGCTTTCAGCCCGCATTTTACACTGCATTGACTTGCGATCTATAGAGCATATTCTAACTGCTCTGTTATGGTGTTTAAATGGGTTCCAGAGAATGCAATCGCTACGTCATCGACCTAGGTTGTAGTTTTTATCCTTTTAGGGTTTTCGAGCAGATAATTCACTACGGCATTTCACAAAAGGGGAGATAATACTCCTCTGCATACTTTTCTCGTAATTCTGGTCGATGTTAGACAAAGTTAGTTCTGAGTTTTACTTATAATTTAAATAAAAGTAATGGATATGTATGTATAGGAATTTATATTTTCAGTAATTCTAATAAATTGTATATGAAGAAGAGTAGAATATATGCAAAATACAGAGAAAAAACAAGGAATAAATTCATAAACCCGTGCACATGTTCATTGGTCGCTGTATCATTGACGACTAAACTAATGAGCGTAGATTGTGTTGCTTTTTTTACCACTTAAATGCCACCACACTTTAAGTATATTGTTCTTCGTTAATTATATAAATGGTACACACATTATGATCGGACCATCATTTATAGAAATAATTAGTTCTAAGCTAATTTACGGAATTGCTTGCCACATTTGGCAGGAAGTTTGTTTTAAATTTTTGCAAATTATTTTTCTGTTGGTATTTTTTTAGTGGGTCTCAAATCCCCTTTCTTGTTCGTTAAGTTAAGAGGGATTTTTGCGAGAACATGGGAACAACTAACCGTTTCACTACGAGTAAGTTTTTGCAAATTTAAAACAAAATATTTTAGATATTGAAACTTTTTTGAAATTGAGCAACAAGGGTTAAATTGAAATACGATTAGCGATTTTGGGCATAAATTCATAATTTTAGTTGATTTCAATAAGTTTTTGTATAATAACATCCAACATCTACATAGTTTTATATATTAACATTCTGCCATATTGTTATGAAAATCAACGTGTTTAGAAAATATTATTTCCCGTTATATATTTCCTTCAAAATTTTACGGAATCATTATTATCTTTTCGCTCCTTAAATTCAGTAGCTTTGAAAAATATTTATTTTTCCAGTTTGAATTGCATACATTAGAAATAAAACTTGCGTATGATACGCGATGCTTTCGAAAAACTTTGCTGACAGCCCACTTTATTTGCGGCAATTGAATTTATCTTCCTAGAAAATATTTTCTAAATGTATTTGCTTAAAACTTTGTGTTTTTCAAATTCTTTCCGATAATGACAAACGCAACCGTGAAAATTGTTAACTTTGTGTCGGATTTCAAAGATTTTTCTTCGTTGATATTTGCTTAATTGCTAAACATAATTTAACGTCATCATTAACATTTTGTTTTTATCTTTCAAAACAAACATGAAAAGTCTTGTAAAATCCAAATAAATTTCCGTCAAGTTTAGCATCTAAGATCATTTATTTCAGTTGCAGTCAAAAGTATATATATTTAAAATTGCAATCAATTTTCTAACAGACAAATGATTAAAAACATTTTTTTAAAGAGATTCTTAAGTTAGATTTATCAGTTGTGGCAGTGCATCTGATGGAATGGCTATAAAGGGATAAATACTTTTACATATAAAATAACTCGTTTGTTTTCAAGTTTATTGATTGCTGTTAATAAGCGGCTTAATGATATTTTGTTCTTGCTGGTTGTTGCCAAGTTGATGTTAAAAGATCGTATACATTTACAGTGGGTTGCCACATAATTAAGAACAGCCAATTACTATAATTTACAAAGATTTTTCCAAGGTTGGAATTTGGGTCATTCGACGTGTTTCTATTAGTAAATGTATGAGGTAGAGAACAGGAGTACAATATTTCTGTGACGGAGTAACAAATACGTCAAGTAAAGAAAAGTAAGTGCCTAATTTTTCAATGAAATATCCCATCGTATTCTTAGAGGCGTCATTGTTGTATAATCAAGATAAGATCAAAAATCTCTTGATTGTGCACTCGTCTTCGATAGACTTTTGTTATCTCATAGACCTAAGCTACAGATAAAGAACGAATCGTTGTTGGTAACAAGTAAACAAGTGTCAATTTTATTACGCTGCCTCCATGTAACTACGACGACGCATCTTCGAATAAGGAGCATTATTAAAATGTAAGTTATGTGAAAGTGTTTTTATTAATGAGTAAAATTTAATAATTGATATTTGTCGAGAATGAGAATAGACTCCTTGAAAAAATCTAATATAAAACTCCATCTCCAGCAAACATGTCGTTTTCAAACGAAGATATCAATAATTGCAGGTGTTTCTAAACCGGTTGTTAACACAATAAATACTAGTTTGGACCCAAACAAATCTGGCTGAATCCTAAAAATGTGGCAACCCAGTGTAAAGCACTAGGAATGCAACTGTGACGACAAAAGAATTTTTGGTAGCGAATATTCCTCGGCACATGCATATAGCACAGTTTGCGTACATAAATATAGAATACTCCACTTCAAAATTATCTTTATTTCGCTCGATCAAACGATTGAATTTAAAAATGTTTTTATTAACAAAATAAAAAAATAAACAAAAATATACATATGAAAAACTTAAAAATTTTATAACTGAGATCATATCTACTACATGGGGAGATATAATTGAAATAATATAATATAAATAAAATATGGTTAAAAATTTGCATTACTTCTAACCCATTATGTAGCCGTTGATCTGCTTGTTAGTAATTTACACGCATATGATATGAAGATAAGGATAATACACTCATAAGCAAACACACATCATTTAAAGAAGGCAAAGTTTAATGATCTTATTGTTGTGTTTGCGTTCTTGTTGTTTTGCAAGCATGTGTTTGTTTGAGTCCCGAATTATCAATAACTGGAAAGTTCATGATGAATGTAAAAGGTAATAAAGAAGTATAAATAGGAGTCAGATGTTCGGCAGAGAGACGGTTTAATTTTAAAAGTTCTGCAAAACAGTCATAAGTCAGAAAAGTAAGAGTGTTTTAATAGTAAAAGTTAATAATAGTTATTTTGCGTGTAAAATAATAGTTATTTTGCGTGTAAATAAAATTGTGAAGCATTTTAGTACTTTATAATGAACAACGTGTGTTAATGTCATTATTTTATTTTCAATTGAAGCCTCTTACAATTTCGGTTGTTTTTTAGAAATAATTCTTTGAAACAAAAGTTGACCCAATTTCTTTTTTGCTTTCCAGAGATTTTTCCTAACAGGATATATACTTTTCAAGTGCAATGAGTACACATCGTAGTTCTTGCTTACTAAAAGTTGAGATTAGCTACAATCAGGACTAGGACTACATATTTTTAGCACTCATACATTTTGCATAATATCATCAAAAACGGATGAGAAAAATCAATTTCTAGACTTTCGATAAATTTATTTTTAAAGTAAGAAAATAATGTGTGCGATTAATTCACATTAATAAATCAATTTAATCATTATGGTTTTGTGCGATAGTTTTATTCAATTATTCTCAATCAGTTGACGACTCTAATTAGTATAATATAAAATAGGGGCGTCGGATGTAATTCGTTTTTTATTATTATTCGTGTCTTCCGCCGGAGAACGAATAATTGTTTGTAACCACAATTGATTTTACTTTTTTAGTATTGTATTTTGAATATGGCCACTATGTAAACCAGGTCCATATTAGTAAACAAGCTTATAATTTTTAACAGCTGTTATTTTTCGTTGACATTATGCTTCATGCGACCAATTGACGAAACGAATTTGAAACGACGAATTCGCTGTGTTAGGCAAAGTTTGTTGATCGTTCCCGATGTATTCCTAGTGTAAATACCCAAAAGCGGATATATTGCCTTTTAAACAGTGATCATTAGAAAATCAAACTCATGAAAGTTCTTTCACATGCTAAACATCCTGTTTATTTTCAATAATGATATTGCTTTTTGTTTAATATAAAATTTCGTATGCTTCTTACAAACATATGAAAAGGTTTGCACAGAAACGAAATTGCATAAACCTGTCACTATTAAAAGCCAACACAATTAAATATATTTTATGAAATGTTTCCCATTAAGCTTAAACTAAATTGAAGGCTTTAACTTCTTGGAATCCATTTAATTTGCTCTTTAGCATATCGAACCATTAAACAAATTCTTTAGTGGTAAGAAAAAATTTATTTTCGCTGTCATTTAGCCTTTAAGCTGTCAATAACTTTGATTACATGTCTATAAACGGCAACTTTATTACACTAACAGACAATCGTCAAATGGCTTTAAAATTTATAAAAAAAAAAACACACACACACACTCAAAAAATAAAGAAAAGAAACTATAAATGAGAGAGCAAAGTTTTTACCGTTGCCGCCAAATGATTACGACGACAATAGTTGTGTCCACAGCCAATATAAATTAAGTTTAATTGTAGTTAATTATATTTTTATACGGACGTTATAATTTCAATAAAGTGCACATAAATATAAAGTTAATGGCAACGACAACTGCTAATCTGCGACTTGGCTTTGGACAGGGAATAAAGCGTTTTTTTTTAAGATTGAAAGAGCTCTCAAAGATTTAATTGAACAGACATGATTTTAAATTCATATATTACTTTTGAATAAATTAAAATATTTTACACAATTATGAGATTTGAACGAAAGGTTTGCCAAAACTATAGTTACTAAAACTAAAGTTATTCCGTTTTAAAACACTTTTTCATAAAAACTACACGGGGAAAAATTATGTTAATAAAATTTACTACGTATGGCAACAAAAGCATTTTTTCACAGTATTCGGGTAATTTCATTTAATATAAGAAATAAATAATTATAATTTATGCAAAATAGATTAAAATACAAATCCAAACACGTAAAAAGGAATTTTTTATAAGCGAAACTTTTTAAACATGTTCTTTTCGAATAAGTACTTAACTCAATCTTAAGTTGTACGAACAATTATTCAAATAAACTTTTTGACAAATGTTTAAGACGATTCTTTTTAACACGCTTATATTAATTTCACTTGCATGTTTGCAACACTCGAAACCCAATCCATAAGAGTGATCACAGCGTATGTAAGTATGTATTGCTTCCGGGGAAGTGGAAGTAGATTTTGGGGATTCACAAAAAAATTCAGATCCACTTCGCAGACCGGTTTTTCATATTCGGTTCGGGTTTATGCTGTGTAACATGCATCTAAACAATAAATGGTCATTCGCTTTAGTGAGAAATTTGACGTTCCCGCTTTTAAGGAAGTGGGGGATTTTGACTTTTCCTGAATCCAATTTTGGGAATTAAAAAAAAAACTCATAACCGATCCGCTAACCGAATCGGAACCGGGTTTCACGGTTATCCGATTTAATGAGAAAATTGAAGTTGCGATATTGTCTCCGGGGAAGAGGGAGATTTTGGGAATTAAAAAAAACTCGGAACGCGTTATATTGATAGCTATCTAGTTTGTTTGTTTATTGATAACTATTTTCTTTGTATTTTTATATATATTGTATTTTTTAAAAACTAGTTTTATAAAAACTAGTTTATATCGTTTTCATGATGTACTTTGTTAAATTATATTTTTTTAAGCGTATTTCTTTCAAAACGCATTTTTTTTTAAAGTACTCTTTTAAAAGCCATTTATCTAAAAAGTTCAGTATACTTCTTTTAAAAAAGCAAATTTTTAGAGTGTGATTTTTAAATTAAAACTTTAACTAATATATGATCTTTTATGAGGTAATTGTTCCAATGATATAGGTTACATTAATGAACACGTCTTTTGTTTTATTCAAGTACAATTTACGTGTAATATTTTGAAAAGATGCATTTTTCCAAGCAAGAATTTACAAATCTGAAACTTTTATTAATATAGTGGTTCCGTTCGCCAATTGATACTGTTTATCAAGAAGTCAGGGACGATGCCGAACACACTTTCTTTAAATGTATTCCATGGATGGAAACTCGTAAAAAACTGGAGATGGTAGCTGGCACAATAACAGTGGAGAATGTCATGGACATCATGATAGGGAGCGAGACCAACTTTTTAGCGGTATCGCGACTCTGCGAAAAAGTTCTGCGGACGAAAAAGCCAGATCTGGAGGCCGCAGAACAAAATCATAATCAGGATACCAGACTAAGGTTAATGTAAAAAGAAGGGCTGATTAAGCCATTGGGAATCCAACCCGAAGCAATGCGGTCCCGAGGTGGAAGTTTTTACTACACATTACAAAGAGAATTCATTTATCAGCCGTGCGGTTCGCCTGTGGAATAAGCCTTAGCGCTATTTAGTTGTAAGAAAAAACAAAATAAAACACTCTGAATCCAGTACTTGAATGTTATGCTTTATCTTTTTTATATCTTTTCCCAGGTAAACAATGTACTTAACAAATACTAAAACTAAACTAAAACTGTTACATTCTTAGAGGAAAGCAAACTTAAACGAAACATCTCGCATTTACTCAAAATTGGCTCCGTTTAAAATCTTTGAAAAATGGTGGTACCTTTAGTATTTAGTCTAATATCATTTGTGGCGTAAAACGTTTTCTTTATGCTTTGGAATACTTTGTACCAATTTAGGAATAACTAACCAATCGCAGAGAATTCCATGTGATTGGTTTAGCGCCAACTTTTTCTTAACGATTGACAACAAATTATCAATCGGATTGAGGTCGCCACTTAAGAGTTGCCACTCTGCTGGAAAACTATTATTTTCACTGGATAGTCGCTTTTGTCTACAAAATCGGTAAGATTGGCCTGTAAAATATGCAGATAGGATTATTTCTTCATTACACTCGTATAATTATTTTGCAGTAGGTACATTGCAACGGAAAACAAAAAACAGTATTGTCGATAAAAACAGTTAGGGTAGAGATGAATTTTGCCAGTGGACACAAAACCTTGACGGTAGATGACTTGAAACATGTAGTCTCGTCAGACAAACTAAATTTAAGAAGTATTTTTCATCATGATGGCTACTGTTGGCATACTGCCAAAATCGTCAAAGAATGGCTCAACGGTAAAAATTTCTGGTTGAAGCAGAGGACAGCTCAAAGTGCCGATTTTAGTCGGAATGAGAATTTGTGATCAATCGTGAAGAGGTCGCCACCAGAGAACAACTTTGAGTGATTGCAAAAAAAATCATACTTGCTCAACAACATGAAAACCATTTCATTTCGTTCAAATATGATTTTGTATTCAGCCGCACAAACGTGCAGTTGATTTTTAGTCAGTGAACATAATTAGCGACAACTTCGCTATCTGAGTGAAATCATCGTTAAGGTTCGTGCTTGAATATAAATGCATGCGCATATAGTTCGGCATTCATTTATTGTGTTTGAATTGAAGAAGAAGAAAAATTAACAAAAGTTAATGCAGTGATGTATTCAACAGTTTTTCTGTACGCTTCTGTTGAAAAAAATCAAAGTAAAATACATACACATAGAAACAAAAGGTTTTTATAGAAAAAAAAAAAAAAACAAATGTGCATATGTATTTATTTCTAAACATTTGTTAAAAATTATAATGGTATACATATAACAAAAACTACACTTGTTTCACTGCTCTTTTAAATTAACTTTACCCTTTAAACTAACATACAAAATATGTATGTAAATATGTTTAAAATTTGTTTATACAACATACAATCGAAGCAACATCTAACGTTTAGCCGATTTTATTCAGTACTAAAACAAGGCGAGTTGATTTTACTCAGCATTGAGCTTTATTGCTTGATTTTTGTTGATTACAAATTCAGATAATTTACAAGGCGAGTTGATTTCACTCAAAGTTGAACTTTACTACCTGATTTTTGCTGATTACAAAGAGTTAATTAAGCAAAAATATGATTTTTGGTGATCACTGGCCCATACTAAATTGCACAAATTTTGGCAACGAATTCTCAGCGATTTGGTAGGTATTCCAAAAGAAGTTATTCATACATTAGCAGAAAGTATCCCAAAACGTATAAAAAATGTTTTACGCCTCAAAAGATATTGGATTAAATAATAAAAGTACTACTATTCCCTAAAGTATTCAAAAGGAGCAAAATTGAGTACATGCGAGATGTTTCGTTTAAGTTTGTTTTCCCGCATAAATTAAAACTTTTAGTTTTGGTGGCTAAACTATTTTGTGAAGTAACAAAACATCACATAAAGCAAGAAGGAAAAATTAAATTTGATTCACTATTTAAATTTTTATGAAATAAAAGGAGTACAATACTCAAACATGTACTCATGTTTGCATCCCACTGTATATAGACATGCAAATTATTTTTTCTGACAAAAAGTCTATTTCTTTTTTTTTTTTCTTTTTTTGGAGTGAGGATAGTCCACAAGTTTTGATGAAAGCCCTATTAAATGTGCAGAAAATTATTGTTTAGTGCGCTTTATGGACTGGCGGATTCATTGATTCACGTGTCTTCAAAGACGACGATGGTCAGGATGTTGCCCTTAATTGCAAGCGCTAGCCTTGGCGTTCACATAACCGAAATCATATATAAACATTAATGTTAGTAAAATTTCCATTCAATAAAACCCATTTCATTGCAGTATTTACAGGCAGTTCGCCGATGTCGAAAGAATAAGCTCATTCGCATTCTAGGCGAAAGAAAATTAATTTGAGTTTTTTAACTTTATTTTATGCGACCGATGAGTCAAAATTCAATTAAATTACATAAATGCATACGCACATTTAATAGTGACATAGGTAAACCCAAATTGATTCGAATATGAGTGACTAGCTTTCTTTCGCATACATTTTCATTCGATATCGCTAAACAGACTATTAAATTTTGTGCATCTCCAATAAAAACACACCCTGTATGAGTCAAGACCATATATAACGAATTACTTATTCTAAGACTTCATACAACGTAGTCAGTATAAAAGTTAAAGCAAAATGATTAAGTCCCGTGAGCAGAAGATCGAATTTTCAAGTTACCTTTTGTTAAGTTGCTTTCTTCAAAGATACGCATGTTAATCGTATTACAGGTTGTTTTTATAATCGCCGCTTATTTGAACGATTCTTTTACACTTTTTCAAGCCAAATTTGTATATATTTGATTTAATAGGCTCAAACTCTGTGATCAGATAAATGAAAAAGCGGCAGTTGCTTCCTATCTCTCTGTGAAAAGAAAAAGTTGAAATTAAAACCCAGGTGGGTCACCTGCACTTTATGATTACTGGCCAGAAAAGCGCCAAAGAAAGAAAATAATAAGTTATAACTTACGATTGCCTGATTAGATTAGCAGGATATGAAACACATTGAATTAGCTATGAACTTGAAAACATTAAAAGGAAAATAAGTTTTTTTTTTTTAACTGCCAGCGACAAAGGCACTTTTGTTATCATTTCATTCTTCAACACAATGAGTGCTGCTGTTGCCGTAGCTGTTATTTTAAATATCAATGGAGAAAAAAAAATGACGACCATTATTTTAAGACCATTAAATTCTATGCACTGAATATTGATTATAAATAATGTGTATGGTTTTTTTTCTCTTGTTTTATTGCAGGTTGCTTGAAAGGCTTGTCTTTTTAAAGACAGACAGACAGACAGTTAGAAACAAGAGACAGTTTTTGAGCTGGTAAGTTGTTTTTAACTAGTTTGTTTGGCTATTTGACTTGGCTTGTTGGCTGGTTGGCCGGTTGTTTGCCAACTACCTTCCTTAACTTTCTAGGATTATTAAAGTCATTATCGCCACATGCTGCCCCATGAAGGTGTTTCGCACATGTTGTGTCTATTAATAAAACAGCAGGTGAGTACGATAGTTATTTCTAGGCTGAGTTAATTCCTTTATTTTTTTTTTTCTTTTTTCAAGAAAAAGCTAAAGTTTTTTCTATTTCTTTTCTTTTTGTGTTGCAGCAGCAGCAGCAGTTTGTTATAACTTTTCGCTTAAAAAGCCGTTTTAATTTGTTAACATGCAGGCAACAATTATATTTACGAAATAAAAAAAAATGTCATTTATTTTGCTGAAATCTTGTATACAACCTGGCACTTTTTTCTTTTTTGTTGTTGGTGTTGTTGTTTGATTGTTGTACATATTTATTTACAACTTGCTGTTAAGCAGTTAATGAAACCTGTTAAATGCATTCCACATTTTTCTGTTTTGCCAGTTTTTTCTTTTTTTTTTGTTTGTTTAAGTTTCAAGGAAGAACGTCTAGAAGTGAAGTCATCGTTATTAAGAATCCTGTTTTTGCTACCCATCCTAAATGACGGATGACATGTTACAGAAGCTTGTATTGTTTAGTTTGGGTCTTGAGTACCATTAACTCGTCCCCTACCATTAAGTGAAAGGTATAATTTATGCCTTGTGAGACATTCCATTTATATGTTTAACACTTTTTAATTAATAAGGGGTTTATTGTAGCACAAAAAAGTGCATAAAATTATAATAATGAAGCTAAAAGAAGTTCTAGAATATTAAATTTTATTAAATGGTTGCGAGCATTTCAAAACATTTTTTGTAATACAACACTGTATAACATAATTAGGATTTTCCAAATGAAACTATTTACTACTCTTAACGTGTTAAGACCTGGCTGCTTATTAGAAGTGTCAAAATTTTGAGGGCCTTCTTTTATGCGCAAGTATTTGAAGGTTATATGAAGTTTAAGCGGAGCAGGAAATCTATTTGATTTCAATAATGGTATTCAATCACAAGAAGCTGTCACCAGAGGACTCCTATCATAAGTAGAACCTGTGGTTCTTTCAGTAAGAAGGCACCAACAGCACAAACACTTAAAAACTGGTCGTAAAACCCCATCTCTCAATGTATTCTGTATAAAAACTAAACTAGGGAATTTGTGATAGGAATTAATAATTTGTTTTAAAAATTAAATTTATTAAGTTTCCTTAGACTATCGTTTATTTTTAACACGCCTTTATTAGTTTCACCGGCATGCAAGTAAGTTTGTAACCGACTTGATTGGACTCGATAAGCACCCACTTTACACGGGTGGATTTAATTCAATTCCCCGTGATAATACCATAATTTGATAAGCCTTGCTTATTATCCTGATTAGGAAGGATCGCCACGATTAAATAATTTTCTAACCTTTGTTAGAGCAAGTTAACAAACTATATACATATGTAAAAATACGCCTTGACGGCAAGCTAAAAACCCAATATATTTGTTGATATGGAAATATATTAATAAACAAAAACTAATAATTTTTTTTTGCATGTTTTCTTCAATCAAAAGCAAATTACAAAAAGATCACAGCAAATTTGTATTGTAAAAAATCCTTTTTAAGAAAAAACTTAAGAAAGGAAAAACTTGAACTAAAACCCTAGTTTAAAATTTATAATATAGTTTAAAAATTATAAAGTTCAATAAAAAAATAATAAAAAAAATAACAATATTGCCCACGCTTTTTCGCAGTAATATGATTTTTTTAATCTCGGATGAGTGCAATGCAGTGCAATAAATTATGAGGAGAAGGATAGAGGAAGTAGTGTTTGTAGACGTTCAATTTGAACCTATCAATAGCAACCCGAAAGGACCAAAACAAACGGCAACACGGAATTTTAAATGTTGGAAATTAGTAAAAACTGAACAGCGCCCTGTGTATATACCAGAGATCTGCACCGGTGCACCTCAACCATAAATACAACGGTTGTTAAGCGTTCATTTTCACATCCGAGTATTTTAATGTGGTGTTTATGGGACACGATTGAGTGATACGTCTAGAAAACTTGTACGAAATGCACTCAAAATATTGAGTATAATTCATATTAATTTTCTAGACATATCACTTAATCGTGTCCCATAAACACCATATAAATCTTTTTAAAAATTGATGTGGCGATATTTATACTTGTCGTTTGTTTGCGAAATCTTGATCGTATCTTGTGTATTTTTTTTTAAAGTGAAAGAAACGACCACAAAAAAAGTGTTGTTACTCGCACTCAATAAGTGAGCACTTTCCATGTCTACTCAAATCATCGACCTTTTGTATTTGCCTGAAAGGCCTATCAATGCCATTCTATCGTTAGTCTGATGTAGAAACGCTCTAACGAGTAGTGTTTTGTCTTTCGTTCTCTACACATGCTTTTTTCATTGTCGTCCATTCTATCCTGTACTTATGTTTATTATTAATTTGTAAAAAACGAAATTATACCGTAATAGGTAGAGTTTTGTTTTGCATCATATGTGCACGTGATTTTTTTATTATTTTATTTTTTACTGCCGTTTATATTTTCTCTATTTGTTATTATTAATTTCTTTTTTCTGTACATAGGATTATTTATTACCCTACGGTGTGAGCGGTGTTGAATTAATTTTAGTTTCTGGGCACTGATCAGTTTTAACTAATTTAATTTCAACACTTTAAATGCTGTGATAATGTTTGTTTTGGTCCGTCCGTGTGGTAAGTTCACAAAAATTATTCCCCCTTTCCTCCTCCTTATAATCTAATTTCCTAGTTCCAGTACACTGCAATGCATATGTAGGGGCTATCCCCTAAGTACTTCTCCAAGATAAAAAAAGGTACAATTTTTTTAATTTTCAAATTGTAAAAATAACACTCTCGACAAATTTCTTTACCCTTAACTGAAAGCACGGCTGCCAAATTTAATTATTCACAACATTTTGTCGATTTTAAAAGTAGCGTACTGAATGATGATTTTAAGATTGTTTTTGCTGGAAAATTTGAAACGAAAATTCAATTCAGAAAAATTTCTAGTAATTCCCCGAGATGCAGTTGTCTTGCAACAGATATCATAATGTAAGGAACCTGTAATCTAAAGAACCAGAACTGATGGTTAGACGAGGGAGTTGTTTAAGGGCTGATGCTCTTAATGAGTTTCGGACTCATTAAGACTTGTCTTGACTTCTGGGGAATTGCTGCTGGTGAATCGTAAATAATTCACTGCCTGGAGTTAGTTCATCATCAGATAAGGCCGACAAAGCAGGTGCTGATGTAAATCAATTTCGACTATCTTTACTCGAACAATTTTCCAGGTAACAGGTTTTGTCTTGGCGTATCCTTAACTAGGGCGCTCTACTTTTTGGGATAAGACTCCATCATTTGTTGCAGCAAAAAAAGTCCTATCATGACTTAGTTTTGGAATTTCCGAAACCCTCACCAAGAGTTTTTTGGTAGAATGGGTATCAGCAAAGCCCCCAGGAGGTTCTGTTTTGCAATCGATACTGGCACTGATCGTAGTTGAGCTGCTTGCTTCTTGGCTGAAACCTTCAAACTTAAAATCGCAGGAAGGACTCATTAGTTTTCCGTGATGATTATGGCGCAAGCCGGTGTACGAAGAGTTAATTACAGTAGCCGAGGTGTCTTATAACAGATATTTGAAATGAAAAAAAACCAAAAGTAATGGCCACCAACAGGTGAAGCCTTGTTTATCATTGACTGTGTGGAGAAATGCATATAGGAGTAATTAGAGGACGCAAGGTTTTCAACAAGGAATTTGTTCATATGACTAAAACATAGTTCACTCCGTGGGATTGGTCCACAGTCAGGTTAGGCTGAAATAGCAGGTGGCGACGCTATTCAATTACACATTTGTTCTCGAAACCAGAGAACTTCCAATATGCAGCAAAACCTTTGTCGATATGGATCTTTAGTATGAAGCTTTACTTCTTTAGAATACTTTACAGCATTATCACTCAGTGGCAAATATAACTCCTATTTCAAGCCCAAATTATCAGCGCATTATGAGTAAATAAACAAAAGTAAACAATTTGTGTATCTCAAAATTGGATCCCTAAAGCGTTTAGTCTCTTAATTTTTGTTCAAATTCAATATTATAAATATACTCGTAGTGTATAAAACTCTTAAAACTTGAATATTCAATTAGCGTTAGATTTTCCATAAACAATTTGCACCATCACACCCTTAAAAATTTGTATACATAATATAAATCCTACAGTTTAGCTAAATGAAAAAGAGTAGTGTAGGGTGTTGCAAACCCACTTTAGAATTCTAGAGCCAGTATTTCCTCTGGCTGACTTTTGTTTGTTATTTGACTTGCATCATAAATTACCTTTAACTATTATGCATATTCAATATTCCACACACAATCAATATTCAATATTTATTCAAAGACACATACTCGACAGAGATCAATGCAAAAATAAGCAGGTGGTAATTGCTGTTTTCTGCTGCTGCTGCTGCCGCTGCAGACATTTCTATATGAAGACAACAAACTTAAAAAAATAAAAAATAAACTTAAAACCGAATAAACATAAAAACTTGACTTGTCTTTAATGTGGTATTAGCAATACATCATATTTAAAAATAAAGAAAAAAAATTTTTGCTATTTTTCGGTACCTCAAGTCTATGACGTTGGCTGGTTTAATGGTTGCTTTTGGTTGGTATCTTTGCAAGTTTTGAATTTTAAAATAAAAATTATACAAAATACAAAACTTATTGATCGAAATGTTGTAAATATATTGACATGTGCATATTTGCCTCTATCTTGTCAATTTGCACATGTGCAGTTTTCAGCGTTTTTCTTCAGTTTGTCTCAAGAAAAAAATGTAAAAACGACACTATTGAATTCCCATGAAGATGAAATGAAAAAGAGAAAAAAAGTTTGTATTTGAAATGCGTAGGTTTGGTTTTATCTGGCAAAGGCAATAAATATTATTAATATGCAATTTATATAACTTAAATATTCATAATATTTTGCAAATATTTATTAATTAAATCCAAAGATACAGAGCTCAAGCACAACAAGATACTGACAGTCGCTATCAGCCCGTCAAGCAGTCAAGAAAATATTAGAAGAATTTATCGTTTATTTAAAAGAAAAAAAAATATGAAGAAAAAATAAGATAAGATTTTATAGAAATATCAAAGCATTTAAATATTTTAAAGCTTAAGGTATTGAAAATGCTGTATGTGATTTCGAAGATGACAACCTAAGTGAACACATTCTGTTAAAAGGGTAAGAATATACAATTTAAACAACAATGTTTGCAAATTAAAAGCTGCAGCCACTCACTATGGGATATTTGTAAAAATCAGTAGAGAAGAATTTAAGACTCTATTAGTTGCAATATTTTTAACAAGCCAATGAGAAGTACAAGGTAAAATTATAATAAAATTTGCTTTGAATGCAAAAGAAGAGTAGTAGTTTTGAGGCCGTTTTCTTTACCCAACTATTATTTTCTCCTCAATGCTTTTTAAAGCTTCAACATTGAAATTCAGTTAGCTAGAAAGCTAAAGCATTGGCTTAGTTGGCTATACAACAATACTGAAACTAATATGCTGTTCCCATGCAAGAAAAATGTTTATTGTGTGGCTTACTCTTCAGTCTTTTGCTTTGTTTTTCTCATTATGTTTCTCTCTGCATTAGTTACAAAACTAGAGTACTTTTAGTGTGCTCAAAATAAAGCAACCGAAAGTGATTAAAACGCTCTTATTGGCAACATTGGTTTCCAAATTCTTAGCAACAGAAACATCACATAAGAATGAGGAAATTTGCGAAGGTGTATTTTACACACTATCGCACTTATTTTCGTTAAGGTAAGTTTACATGGTATTACAAGTATTTAGTCACAGACTTGTCTAGAATGAAGAAAATGTAGTCATGAACTCAGCAGGAGAGAAGTCTAAATGCAAAATTTGACAAGCAGCTGATAAACCTTAAGTTTCTAATATATTTTAGAAAACGTTCTATTCTCATCTTACCATTGTTGGTCTCTTGCTTATAAGTCAATTGCTTATTAACCTATTTCTTTCAATCTTTGTGACGTGCCGTATAGAATATGTGTGACATAAATTAGAGCAAAAGACTCAAGTTCGATAAAAATCAGAGTAAGAGGGCCTCTTCATGAGATCAACGCTATGCGTTGAGAGCATATGTGTTAAGTACAGAGTGGCACAGAACTACCTTTATGGTCAGAAAGAAATGGCGTAACTAAGAAGCTGTTCGTAGTCTATCGGTCTCAATTATTCAACCAGCTGAACCTTATACATACGCGGGCGGATTAATATTGAAGCTACCTAGCGCTAAATGGTCGTCGTGGTTTGCTCAGTGTCGAACAAAAACCATGAGACATGATAAAGCGTAATCCTATTGAATTTTGGCGTCCACTAATAACTGTTGATGAAACGTGGGTCCACTGCTACATACCTGAAAGCAAAAATCAATAGAAGCAATGGGTGGAAGCTAGTGAAAACGTAGCGAAGAAGGCGAAGGCAGTGAAAGCGGCTAGCGAGGTTATGGTCACTGTATTTTGGGATGCACACGGAATATTGTTCATCGATTATATTGAAAAAGGATCCACAAACTCACGAAAGTATTATCGTGTATTATTGGATCATTTGATTGATGCATTTAAAGAAGAAAGAAGTGCTCTTTCTTCAAGACAACGCACCGGTTCACACAATATTAGATACGATGCTAACATTACGTCACATATACTACGAATTGGTTGATCATCGACCTTATAGTTCAGATTTAGCACCTAGTGACTTTTTCCTGTTTCCAAACTTGAAAAAATGGCTCGCAGGAAAAAGATTTATCTCAAACGAAGAAGTAATTAACGAAACTAATGCGTATTTTGAGGGGTTTCCAAAATCGTGTTATTCAGATGGTAGAAAATAGTAGAAATATCGTCTTACTAAGTGTATTGAGCTAAAAAGAGACTATGTTGAGAAATAACTATTTTTTGAAAAAAAAAAAAATGTTTTTTCTCACTTTAATATCAATCTGTCCTCGGATAACTGAGAACCCGTCCATCGCGAGTATTAATACTGATTAGGAATAATATCGTCAAATAGCGAATACTGAAAGTCAGCTATCATCAACAATCTCGTGGTTTATAAGTTGGAATACGCAATAAGACTTAATGCGCGTTTTCAAGGCAATACAAGATAGGTACAGATGAAGCAGCACTTACGGTCATGAGTTTGTGTGTTAATAGACAAAACTGGTATAGCAATACGGCAGGATCGCTATATAGTAACTAAATTGACACAACCACTCGCTTCTAGTGTCAAGGAAGGACTCCCTCTTAATTTTTATTTAACCTTTCTGAATGTGTATTCATATGCAACTATGTAAGAACATAGTTGCACTTATTAGTACTATTTTACATAAATTAATGGTAGTTTATTTTAGAGTTGAAGCCGACCCCTGTTTTACGACCTCATTTGGAAATTAAAATAAGATCATTATTCAGTCAGTCATTCATATGTAGCTCTTGGCACTAATCTCGGATAGGCTGGACAAATGCTACTATCTTTTGTAAGAGTGTATAGGTTTAGAACTTGGGAAAAATCATCTCCGAGATAATGACAGCCACAAAGTAAATTGTGCGAAAAAGTAAATTTTATGCTTTGCACATTTTAATTGCGAAGTAATTTTCAGAGTTATTTGCCGTTCCCTTTTTAGAGACTGTTGTTACATTTACATGGTACAAAGTGGTAAGTGGATTAATAGACGGTAGACTTATTTGCGCCGATGTCAGCGAAAACCTTTTAAAATGCTTGAACTCGAAAAAATTTCTTTAGAATAGTCATGAATACTGCTTTCCGACGTGTAAGAAATGCTTGCTTAAATTTCAGCCACTTTCCCAACACGAAAGTTGTATTCCAAATTCGTCTTCATTGGATTACTTTCTTTGTAGTTATGTGAGTCACTTTTCTAGTCTACGTTGATAAACCAATCAATACTGTTTGTTATTCACAGAATTTGTTATTTTGACTATAACTTTTTTTCTTAGCAAAAATTAAGCTACAGTTCTGCTAAATCTGTTGTTGGCGTTATGTAAAGTAAATTTTAGTTTATTATTTCTCTGAAAAAGGTTTGAAAATTGTATAATACATCTTACAAAATATATACTACGTTTTTGTAGAAACAGAGCTTGGCGACAAAACTCCACTTAATGAACATTTCTCTTTCAGTTAGTTATTCTGCATTTTGTAAAAAAATATTGAAAACTTTCTTGGCGCCATACAAATAAAATATAAAACTTTAGTTTCATATGTATTCTAGACTAATGTTTTAAAAGTTCCCGTAAATATAAATTCATCTGCATGGTTAAATAGCCGGCTTAACGCATTGGAATTTTAAGCTTAAATCTCAAATCTAAATAGTATAAAAAACGGCTAGCGGAAGCTTTGATGTTCTAAATACAACACATAATTTTTGTAAACCACGCACTGCGCATGTTTTAACTATTTGCAGTTTAATTTGAATACTATATATTTTTAAGCCAAGTTACTTATATTATGAGAATAAATATTTATCATGTTGTTTAAATCAAAATTAAATTACACAACAAACAAAAGAACATAAAACAATTATTAAAGTTATTTAAAAAAAAATTGACACATGAAAAGAATAATTTCAGCAGACTAGTTCAACACAATTTTCGCAGACTTACAAACTTTTCCTCATTAGTGTTCATGGATACGCCACGTTTTTTCGGTCACTCTAACCGCAGCTGAATTCTTGAAAGCCCTCTCTGATCACAAGATGGACTCTCAAGAAAAAAAGATGTTTATCTAATATTACATTGTGTACTGACACTTGCATTTCTCAACCTAGTTTCGATCATAATTTGGTATTTTAAGATCAGAAACAGACATTTTCCTGTAAAATATCAAAATATTAATCGCATATATTGCGAAAACATAGTTATATAACATTTTTCTTATCTTTCACAGAAAAATGACCAAAACATACATACTCACAGCGCAATCTGGATTAAGGCGTTAAGCGCAACATAACTTAACGCTTTGATTTTACAGTGTAGTAACGTGAATAAGAACGTTAACGTTGTGCCATGAACAGTATTGTTCACTAACCTTGTTTAATAAAAGTCTGTAAATAATAAAATAAAATAGTTATAAATTCGGTCAAATCATACAAAAACACTTAATTAGCCCAAAAAAATTTTTTAACATTTGTTTTGAAGCTAACTTTACTGAGCGAGAGTAGAGTTTACTCACTTACGCTCTGTCAAAATTGGATCTTCCACTTACAAAGCGATGGCGCCGCGTTATTTGTATTGGTTTCGTACATTTTGTATGTGCATGAGGATTTTTGACAGATAAACTATGCTTGACGAGCTAATTTGGGTTGCGTCTGTTACAACACACTTTTGTTCTGTTTTTTTTATATTGCGGAGAGAAAATGTTAAACCACGAGATTGGTGATGGTAGGTGACTTCTCAGTTTTCGCTACTTGACGATAATGTTCCCTCTTAGCATTAATCCTCGTGATAGAGGATTAATACTGAAAAACAGTTATACGAGGGCGGATTGATTTTAAAGCTACCTAAGTAGTAAAAAACCATTTGTTTTCAAAAACCATTTATTTCACAACAATCCCCATTAAGCTCAATACACTTAGTAAGCCGATATTCCAACTTTTTTATGCCATCTGAATTATACGGTTTTGAAAACACTCAAATTACGCATTAGTTTCGCTAATCACATATTCGTTTGAGAAAAATCTTTTTCCTCCGAGCCATTTTTTTAAGTTTGGAAACAGGAAAAAGTCACTAGGAGCTAAGTCTAGACTATAAGGTGGATGATTAACAAACTCGAAGTGTATTTCACGTAATTTTAGCATCGTATCTAATGATGTGCAAACCGGTGTGTTGTCTTAAAGAAAGAACACTTTTGTTTTCTTTAAATGTAGTTGTTTTTTCTTGATTGCATCAATCAAATGATCCAATAATACACGATAATACTTTCCTGTGATTATGGCTGTTTTCTAAAAAAAAATCGATGAATAATATTCCCAGTATATCCCAAAATACAGCAGCCGATTTCACTGTCTTCGCCTTCTTCGGAGCACTTCCACCACCTTTCACCTTTCACCTGCTTTGATTGATTTTGGGTTCCAGGTGTCTAGTGGTGCACCCACGTTTCATCAGCAGTTCTTAATCGACGCCAAAAATCAATAGGGTTACGCTTTATCATGTCCAAACACCGCTGTGAAGTGGTCTATCGAACTCGTTTCAGTTCAACACTTAGCAAACGTGGCACCCATCTTGCCGATAGCTTTTTTATATGCAAATGTGCATGCAAAATATTGAACAAATGCTCATATGATATGCTTACCATTTCGACAATTTCACGTATCTTGACTCGGCGATCATTCATAACGATATTGAGGATTTTTTTAATATTTTCTTTAGTAATCAGCTCTTTTGGCCTTCCTGTTGATGGCATTGTTGCAGTGCTTGTTCGGCCGTATTTAAATTCAGCAGTCCAATATTTTGCCATGTAATCTGACGGAGCAGAATCACCGTAATGTTTATCGAACTTTTCTGTTGTCTCTTTCGCCGTTTTTCTTTTCAAATAATAGTGTTTAATCACTACACGAAATTTACTTTTTTCCATTTTTCAAGAAACACAAAAGTTGCTTACTTCAAACGACTATAACAAATAAACGGATCGATGACGTTTGATAGATCGCAATTAAAAAAAATAAAAATAAAAAATAAATAATTTGTGCAGCGTGTAAAATCAGCATACTTCCGAAGTCTACTTATGATTAGGGTAACACCTATAAAATGTCGACATATAGACAGCTGGGAAATTTTTTGGTTTATTAATTTACTTAAAACTGCGTTTAAATTTTGTTGTTTTTTATGTTATATCAGAAAATAATATATATCCAAGAGCTAAATTGTTGTCACGCTATTTTTATTTTGTAGTCGAAACAAATAGAAGTTAGTTTAATTTGACTGCGGCAAAAACAAAAAAAAAATCAACATGGACAATAAGCTCCATTCGTTGTCAAAATAAAGGTTCGCCTATAAACTTATTTTATATTTGACATTGCTGACTTCAATGTGCTTAACGTTTGAATATTAAAAAATTCTTTATTAATTTACATATATATGGTTTGCTGGGTTATTATTCTCAGCACACAGTGGGATATTTGCCAAAGACGAGCAAAAGAAAAAAAAGTGTATTAAAAATCTGAATATGTGACACCAGCACAGCGAGAACGTGTGACACACACTTTTTCAGCTCACTCCTTTTGTCAACTGCTTGACTGTTCATGTACGTACGAGAATGTGTTTGTTTTCGTTTTGTTCTTGTTGCTGCTGTTGCTGTTGCATTTTGCTCTTTACTCATTTCAAATGCTTGACAGAATGTTGATTTATTTGGTGCTGTCATGCACAGTAACTGTAAACATACAGTTACCAATTGATTTGCAAGTTTTGCAAATGTCGTCGCTATTCTTGTTGTTTCTATTTGAATTGTTTACTTTTTATGGGATGAGTAGGCATTATGGATTTCTTACATAAATTTGTAACCCACCACCATCCCACCAACAACCAGATATGACGCCAAGCCGTCATTTTGACAATTTCCGTGTTCAAATTTAGCGGAATGACGACTTGACGATTTTTGTTCTTAAAATCTTGAAATTTGCTATATGAAAAGCATGCCAACATTAAATGTTTTGAATTTTTTTCATTTGTGAGAAAATAGACAACTATCTTTCTTTATTAAATGCCTACAGAATCAAAGAAAAAGGTTAAATATCGTATCCAAATGATTCTGAAAATATTTTGAAAAGCAAAAATAATCATTACTGCTCCTGATACCATTATCAAAAAAAAAAAAAAAAAAGAGAACTCTAAGAAATTTCCACTAAAGTTTCCTAATTTCATAAATCATAATGAAAAACTAGATCTAGATCCCGGGTTTCGAGGATTATTTTTCTTTTAGATTTAAAGGCAAATTTCACAAACGAAGAATTAGATCTATGCAGTCGTAATAAGTAATAAGCCTAAAAAGTCAAACTGATGCCGATATATCTATGACGCCAAGAAAATGCTCTGTATTTATATATCTGTGGAATCAGAGGGGTGTTTTGAATGATGAGCAGCTGAAATCGGGAGAGATGATCACAGACGACTTGTACCGTAGACAATTGAGTCGTTTGAAAAACGATCAGAATATTCGACCAAACACGAAATCTTTCATTAAGTCAACTCTCGGTCACATGTTGCAAGACCGGTCAAAAACTATTTGGAAAACAATGGATGGGAAATTTTAGCTCAATACCTTAAAGCCAGATCTTGCACCATCTGACCAGAAAACGAAGCCGATCGCAGTGTGTCAGCCGCGGCGGCTAACCCTAAAATGAGCGGCGGCGGCTTATTACCTACCATAGCCGATTATTTAAGATAAATATAAAAAACATAAAATTTGTGCTTTTAAGATCAATACAATTTATTTTACATGAACAAAGATCAGTTACTCTATCCAAAAAAAACTTTAAACATACTCACAAACATATTCACATTTATTTTTTTACTTTTACGTCTTTTGTTTCTAAAAGACTTTCACAGCGTAATAAATCTTTAGATATTGAATTTAGTACCTAATCATTTTCCGACTCTGAAGACAAATCTGGTGATTTATTATTTTACTTCTTTTTTTTTTTAAATCATTTTTGAATATATTTTTAAAGCATTTTTTAACACCACTCGTAATTATTTCAATACCAATTTTATATAAAAATAGTAACGGGAGAACACCAACTTGTTACAGAGTTTCTTTTCAATGGTACCACACATACGACGTCTGATGAAAGAACAACCGCTATTTTTAATTTTTATTTATTCATCAATAACCATCTTGTCCTCTTCAAAGTAATCCCCTTCAGATATAACACACTTATGCCAGCGTTTTTTCCAATCCTTGAAACACTTCTCAAACGCTTTTTGGTATCGCCAACAGTTTCAGTTTCGATGCTTCTTTTATCCCCTCAATTGTAGCATCTTTCATCGATGTCTTCAGTTTTGGGAAGAGGAAAAAGTCAGCGAGATCCAAGTCCAGTGAATGCGGTGGTTGAGGCATGATAACGATTTTGTTTTTGGCCATAAAGGGACGCACAAGCATTGATATGTGAGCTGGTGCGCTATCATGGTGCAAAATCTATGATTGTTTTTTCCACAATTCTCCTCCGTTTCCGACGAATTGCTTTGCGCAAATGGCGCATAACTTCAAGGTAGTATTCCTTATTGACCGTACGACCTTGTAGGAAGAATTCATGAAGCACCACGCCATTGCATTCGAAACAGTGAGCAAAACCTTCACATTTGACGTGCTTTTTGCGGTCTTGTCTCTTCTGGACGCTTCCATTGGGATGATTGGGCCTTGGTTTCAGTGTCATATCCATGCACCCATCATTCGTAGCCAGTTATGACCTTTTTGAGGAAATCTGGACCGTCGTTGACGATATTCACCAGCTCCTGACCGATGTCAATGCGACGTTGTTTTAGCTCAAAATTGAGCAATTTTAGAACAATCTTCGCTGCTGCATGCTTCATGGCTAAAAAATCCGTAAAAATTGCTTGGCATGAGCCGAACGATGTGCCAACTTCATCAGCAACCGCACTGATAGTGATTCGACGATTATCCAAAATCATTTTCTTCACTACCTCAATGTTTTTATCGTTGTTGACGTGTTCGAGCGACCAGGACGAGCATTGTCATTGACATCATCTCGGCCTTCCTTAAACCAGTCATATGACAATTGAACTTGTATCCTGCTCGTAGTAGACTCGCCAAACGCGACATTTCAGCGTCAAGATTTCAAATGTCCTTGTGCATTTAATTTCATTTGTAACACAAAATTTAATTCAGTTTTTTTATTTTCAAATAGTAAAACATCGAAGTGCAGACCAAAACACGACTATATTTTTTATCTGTCAAAAACAAACTGACAACCCAAAATGGATGATATTGCCAACATATATAACAGGCATGTGTACCAACATAACAGAGAAAATGTGAAAGTCGAACATGGGTAACTCACGAAATTTGAAAATTAGGTTAATTTTTTTTATCAGAGCTCGTATTTTATATCATCAAACAAAACTAACGCGTCTGCCAGAACGAAAATAGTCGCGAGTAATAATTACTTATAATTTTTATTACGTAGGCCAACAAAGTTTTCGAATTAATTTTTAAATATTTTTTGTTTTACAAATTTCCTTTGTAATCAGATGGAACAGTGGCGAGAAATACTTGTTAAGCGAAATCTGGAATATGCTTCGCTTCTGAGCTTCTGAGGGTGTCAGAAATTTGCTTTATTCATCTAAAAATCGTAGTAATTCTTTTGGTGTGAAATCCAAATAACACCAGAAAGATGGATAAAGTGGATAACGATGGACTTTGTATCAACTCATTTTGTTATTGTAATAAACGTATTTTTTAAGCAAAATATCGACATTATTCACTTGAATTTAAATAAATGAAACAACCTATATTTCGCTCCATTATTGCAACATAGTTATATCTCCAAAAATTTGATTTTCGAGTTAACAATGCGAAATAGTTCCAATTTTTTTTTTAACTGTTTTCTTTAGGAGATAATTTCTAACAAATTTATCTAAGACTTGCATGGAAAATAAAAATTGGAAATGTGTTTTTCTCGAAACAGGGTTTTTTCTTGAGTTACGACTATTTTGCATTAAAGAAGCGAATTGATTTGTTTCTGTTTTGATCCTAAGAAAAATATTTTTGGTAATTTTACTACTGATATTGACTACTAAAAAGTATCATATTATGAAGTATCATATTGCAGAGAACTGTTCTATAAATATACAATATATACAAAAATAAAAGTAGCGCATATAGAATTCTGCTTTTATTGATTAGAAAAAAGAAAAATAAAGTATGAACATTAAGTGCACGATAGGGCACAACTTGCAAGAAGAAAAAAACAAAAGGGAATTTAAAATTTTTGAATAGTGGGGAAAAATCAATATCAGATTGTCAACGCATTGTTGAGTTAACAAACACGAAATTGTTGTTTTGTAGATATTCTGTTTCTGGCATTTAGCAAAACTTTAAATTGCTACTACTATTTTTATTGCTGTTGGTTGTTGTTGCTGAGTGCCATTGTCATTGTTACCAACACTCAACAACTACTGTTGCTGATCGATGACAACGATCAAAAAAGTGATCTGTAGGTAAATTGTGTGAGTTTGACAGATCACAAATCACACCTCTTTTGTTTCCACTTTTTTCTTTGTATTTCTTGCATATTTAAGTTGCATGTTGAAAGCATTAACAATAGCAACAACAAAATATATATGTATTATAATTTATAAGAAAAAAACCATTTAATAACAATAACAATATTTTGCATATAAAACCGTCATATAAAAGCCTAAATTGTCTAAAGAAAAGAAAAATCTCTGCCAGAGATAAGTCCCCGTAAACATACACATGTAGATATCGTTTGCAATCTTATGCGAGTTGAAAACTATAAATAAATTTATTAAAATTTATTGTCAGGCAGTCATTAAGTCAGTCACATACATTCATATGTACATATGTATGAAATGTATTGTTTTAAGTTTTGTTGGGTAGCGAACAAGGTAGTTTCTTGGCAGAACAAACAAAAAAAATTGAAAGTGGGCGTTAATCTCAAGATTTTTACGCTTTAACTGAGAAACAATATCAAATATTTTTTTTGCACAATTTGCTAACAAGCCCACAAAGCTTGATAATTTGCGTTTAAATGCTGTTTAAATTATTTAGAAAAAAGAATAAGCGGCAACGTCAGCTACGGCAACAACAGCAACAACAACAACAGAAATAATAATAAAAAATAGTTATTGTTGTCTTAATAAATTTTTGTAAAGGTTTTATTTCTATTGGTTTTTTGTTGTTTTTTTTTGCTCATTGGCAATTGTTTTTGGGCCATAATTGCTGGTTTGTTTCTTTATTTATTTATTATTTGGCAAGAATGGTGTGTGCGTGTTCGTGATCGTATGTAATTCAAATGTCACCCAGTATAAACCCGCATCAAAGGCAGTAAATAACAATAAAAGGCAGCCAACAACCAACACTCACTCTACTACCGTCACTAATACATTTGCTGTTAAATGTAATCGTTTAGATCTGTCGGATAAGTCAATCAATGTGATTTCTTTTAGACATAATTAACATTTAAAATTAAGAAAAAAAAAAGAAAAAAATACACACAAAACATATAGTGGAAACAATTTATAAAACTTTTTAAGGTGTGTAAGCCGCCGCCAATGAATGTGAGGGTGAAGAAGCAAAATAAACGTTTAATATCGAAACTTAAGGACAATTAAAAACAAACCAAAAACTTTGTCAAAAACCAAAATAAAATCTAAAATTCATATGTGATTTGCTTAGAGATTTATTAAGACCTTTTGTAGAAATGCTGCAAAATTTTGTTTAAAACTCTTCAGATATCAAGGTGATATCAAAGCGAATGTGAGTGGTGATAAAACATGAGGTGACTTACATCTTACGTATTAAATAAAGTAAAATTACACGACACATTTTTGTGACAAATTTTGTGAGATCTAGATGTTAAAGTTCAAAATGTCTTCTTGTCATCTAAATGTGATTTTTGTTTGAAAAAATGTTTCAATTTATCACAAAATTCCCAGCTTTATTTCAGCTTCTCTTGAAAATATCTTACAAGATTCAGAGATGTCAAGAAACTGCAATTAAAAAGTGTAAGTTTTTAAGGACAGTTATGTGTTATACGCAATTTTGTGCAAATTGCCTAGAAACCCACTTTACAAGTATGCTTATAATTTTCGATAACAAAATATACAGATGGGCAAATCCGGAAAAGGTCCACCGGGGTCAAAACATCAAAAGTTATTAAAATACAAACAATTGAGTTTTATTCACTTTATTAGCTTCTAACATTAATACCAATCAAAAAATTTTAAATAGCTTGTTTTTTATGTTTACCAGCTATCTATATGTCGACATTTCATAGGAGCTACCCTAATCATCAGTAGACATCGAGAATATCTTTCAAAAATTTCCAAAGTCTACTGATGATTAGGATTGCTCCTATGAAATGTTGGCATATAGATAGCTGGGAAATATAGAAAACAAGCTATTTATAATTTGTTGGTTATTAAAAATAATTTTTTTTAACATAGTGTAATAGAGATATACTGAAATGTTCTTAATTAAATCAATTTAGCCATAATTTGTTCAAATGAGATGAATAATCAGACGGCTGTGCTGCACAAATGCAGTTTTTCATTTCTGACAATAATTTTTTGCAAGTTTTTTTTATATTAAAAAAATTCTGGGTATCCAAAACTGCACTCATTGTCACATGCCGGTGATAAAATAAAAGCAGCAAAAACTGCATATTCACAAAATAAAATATTGTAATTTAAGTTACGAATATCAATTTTTTTTAAGAATAAATTTGGTGGAAATATAGTAATATTTCAATGTTCGAATTGTTGTGAAAAAATGTCACGTTCGACATGTTACGTATCGACCAAAAATATAGGTAAGCAACGTGTACACGCACGAGGCTTTTTAGTCAAACCATAACATTTTGAAGTAACATTGGTAGGTAAAACTGTGAGATTAATTGCAAAACTATATTGCGTAAGGTTTCGCTCAAAAACTCCTTTCTAAAGGCGGACGCGAAATCAGCTTCCACTTTTGTCACGTTCCACCCACTACTTTTTAAATTTTATATTTTATTCGAGATTCCATTTGCTATTAACTTAAATATAAATTAAAGTGTTCGCTATTAGCTACAATTTAAGATTAAGTCGAACCTGAAAGTCCTTTAAGTTATTTGGTTTTTGGTTTTTAACACATACGAATGTCACGTTCAACACCAGGGATTTACCCAGATATAAACTCGCTTAATTTTTGCTCATGTGCAAGACTAAGTAGGTGTTTAAATTTACACTATACGTATGCAAACCTTAGTTGCAAGGGAAGAAAATAGCCATTCACAATCTAGAGCAACTGTTTACAATTGAACATATATGAAATCTCAAATGCACAAGATTGCGAATATGGCTATTGTATGCTTGTGAACTTTAGTCATGACAGCCTTCGCTGAATCATAATAATGATTTGACATTTTTGGAAAATATACACTTATATTGCGATCGTATTGCGAAGTTTCACAATATTGACAGATAAGATAAGCAAAATTTAGTGAGTCACCTTGCCAGATGTCGAGTACACTTCGCTCCTTTATTGCAACATAGTCATATTTCAAGAAATTAGCTTTACGAGTTACCAATGCAGAATTGGTAGCAGTAACCTTTTATAAAAAAAAACGTATTTTAACTCTTAATGATTATTATTATGACAGGGCGAAGGCCTCTGCAGCCAGTTCCTTAGTTTTCTTTTTATAATATTAATTGTGTAAATTTATTTGCCACTAACATAAATAAATAAATAAATAAAGTGTTTCCTTTGAAGATATTCTAAAAAAATCTAAGACTTCTATGGAAACTAAAAATGTTAAATGTGTTTTTCTCGAAACAATATTATTTTAGTTATGACTATGTTGCAATAAAGGATAAAGATATTACTTGCTTTCAGTTTATGTTATATGCCAATTTATGTTTATTTGTTTACTGCAAGATTAAAAAAGCCTTCCACTTGAATAAGGAATCAGATTATTTAACTTTAATTAAGTATATCTCCTAAACTAAAGTTTGGAAAAAAATACATTTTTGCAGAACCAAATTTCCAGGTGTTGGCTTTAGTTTCCTGAAGACATAAAAAATATACATATTTTCTAACTAGTTGTGAGTTCTAGTTTAACTTCAGTCAAGATGAAGTATTATTATTGTTTAATTAAAGCAATAATTGCTGTAAAACAATCAGGCCAAAGAAGAACAGAAAAAATAATTGAATACCATAACTGGAGGACATCGAGCTGTTTCGTAGTCGGAACACTACTCATCAGCACCCACTGGGATTTGAACTCGGGTCATGACGTATCATGATCTACTGCTTTAACCACTAAGCCACCGAGCATTTAATTATTTTCTATCTATGAGTAGTGTAGCGACTACGAAACAGCTAGTTGTCCCCCAGCTAAAGATTTGATTATTATTTTTCTTGTCTTCTTCAATCAATAATTATTGATCACAGCAAATTTGTATTGTAAAAAATCCTTCTTAAAGAAAAAAATTAAGAAAGGAAAAACTTGAACTAAAAACCTGTTGTACATATGTACAAACCAAACAATTTTTAATTTAAAAAATTATAAAAGTTCAACAAAAATTTAACAAATTAAAAATCGTTTATATTTTTAAATAGAAATTTAAAATACACTAAAAATTTTACATCTTTATAAGTCCGATTTTCTTGACGATATTTCAAAACTAAATTGACGATATTTTAATAAATTATCGGGATATTGACGATTTCTTCCATATTTTTTCTGGCGGCCCTGCCCGTATTCAATGAAAAGTCTGATTCAATCCACAAAAAAAAGTCATAATTTTTTCTGCGTGGGGACAACTTTGGAACTCCACCGTCGCAGTTCCAATAGACTGGACAGCTTAATTTTTTTTCAAAACTATTTTTGCATAATCAGACAAAAAGTCTTATTAATAATTTGAAATACTTGAAATATCTAAGTGTTTGTTTTCTCTTCACCAAAAACAATTAAGTAGTTTTGATGTTTTTTAATCCAGACATTAAGGCACCAAAGCTTTTAAAATATATAAAATGTTTATGGCAAATCCATACACACACATTCATACAAACATACTCGTATGTATATATAAGAAGAGGCAAAACCACTTACACACATCATAAAAATATGAATTGTTTTTTGTTCACAAACATATTAAAGTAAATACTTCGATAAAGATATAATAATACATTATCAATATTAAGTAGACAGAAAAACAAGACATTTTTTCTACCCGAAAAAATACACCACAACAAAAGAAATTTAAATACGAGTACTTAGAAAAGTTCTGGCTTATGAAATTTTAAAACATTTAAGATGAAAAAAAAAAGAAAAAATGTTTTATTATTACTTTTGCGTTTAAACCATTATCAACTTTGTTTAATAACTTTTTTTTTCGTTTCAGGGTTTGCAATCTCTTATTTTTTAGCTTCTAACCAAATATTTGTTGATTGGCAAAGACTACAACGGCATTATAATCAATTTTAATTGTATTAACAGGGGAGCTGATTTTACCAAAATTTCTGTGTATGGAGGTGAGTAAATATTTATTGCTAAGATAATGATGGTTGTTAAGAGTATTTGTGCTTAAGATAAAAATGTGTAAAAAGAAATAAATGACAACCAGTTATTAGACGCCTTTATTGCCATAAGCGAGGTATAGAGTTCCTACGTTCAATTTAATCTTCGTAGGAACTTAATACCGTGCTCTTGGAGGGCTGTTAATCAACAATTCGAAATCAATTTGGAAAGAAACTCGTTTGAAAAGGTGATGTTTAATAAAAAAAAAAAAAAGTTAAAGAGAAAAGTGATAAAGAACAAGCTTAATTGAAATAATAAAGTTTTACGTTAACATTATGTCTGATTTCATAAGCAAACCAATAACTTTAAATGCGAACTGAGCTGAAAGTTTAGAAGTGGATGGTAAAATTTCATAGAACAGAAAAACTGTAAAACCAAAATTATGAAAGATTTTTGCAGGGATACTGGGTACGTTTGCTTTAATGATGCACTATGCCAACTAAAACTCTGATTACGATGATGTAGTGAATGAAGTGGCCATGTGCTCGGCCATCAGGCTAGAAACTAGTGGGGTGTGAAAAAAAGCGGCAGAAAGTCATGCTTCGATAATGAAAAGGATAATGGATCTCATGGGGAATATTGATTACTATTCACCAACTCCACTTGACGTAATCATGTCCAGAGTAGCTAATTGGTTGATGTACTATAAAGCGTTTGCGGGTGTCTATTCGAAGTCCAATTTGCTTAATGAATGCCGGATATGTCTTAATTAGATAGCGAGACATTCAAACCTGCATTTCTGGGTATCGGGGTAGTGAAATGCCCGGAATTATTGTAGTAGAAGAACTAGCAAAAGCTGGAGTCCGTTTACATCAAGAGGACATTGATAAAATGATTGGGATCTTGCTCAAATGCTGTAAGAACCAGGTACAGCATCAATCTGGGACTGCACAAGACAGATGGTCTAGTGAGGTTACCCGCCGAATGGCGATGTTAAAACTTTTTCTCAAAAACAAAGTTTTTTTTGAAAAGTCTTGAGTTAGGTGTTTTTTTTTCTTTTTTTTCATTCATTCATTTACTGAATCTTCAAAATTTGAACTAACAATAAATATTCAAATCTTAATACTAAATATAAAAGTTATTTAAGACCAGCCACTGCTAGACAAAAAAGTTTTATTTTGCGCGAATAATATCGGTAGAATCGCCTATTTAACGTTCTGATGGTGGCAAGGGTATCCCTTTTTCTCAACCGAGAGTGGCCGCCAAAAAAAGTTAGGTTAGGTGGTTGCAAGGGAAAAGAGAAAATGATTTACATCAGCACCTGCCTTACGGCCTAATCTGATGGTGGACCAATTCCTCGGAGTGAAATACTCACGATTCACCAGCGCCCCCGTGTGGCTTACCAGGCGCACACAGATATCAATTCTTGCCATATGATTGCGGTCATATGAGCAATTTCTTGTTGAGGAGTTCGGGCCTTCTAATCCCTCCTGTATGCAATTTCCGCAAGCAGAACTTCTCGGGGGCTGTGCTGATCCTCGTTCTGCTAATTTATACGCTTGGTAAGGGTTTCGGAAGCCAACACAACATAAGTTATGTGGTTTCCTAGAGTTTTGTTTGCTGCACCAAACGATGGACCCCTTCCCCTCTTTTCCCCGAAAAACAGAGCGCCTAAGTTAGGAATACGCCAAGGCAAAACCTGTTCCCGGGGGGGAAGAGAAAGTGCAAGAGAGCCATTCTTTTTTGCATAGCCACCACCAAACTCAAGACCTTGAAAAGTAAACTTTCCGTGTGTGAAAGCGCTGTTTATGGCCGTAGGAGGACTACGGTCCTGAGTGGGTTTCACCGGCAAGGGTTCCGTCTTTTGAAGGCGGCTTTGACAACATAGGAACTAATGCTTTGTGCGGCTTCTTGTTCTATGATAGTTCTACTGGGCGAACCGATACTGCTTGAGTTAGCAGATATATGGTTTTCGGGTTGGTTTGGATCTGAGCCATCAGGGAACGTGTAGGTCTCATAGGCTACATATCTCCCTCAGGCAATAAATGAGATCAAGAAAGGATACAATGGGATAATTTTCTGAAACCTAACATTCATGACGGCGTATGACTAGAATTGTGACAGCAATATTGAGTAAATAGTGATTAGTAATATTAAAACTGACATCAATCTCACTGAAAGAATTCGAAGAATTTTGTCATATAGACAATGTATCATCAATGATATACAGTACTGGACAATTCAATGGAAACTTTTCTAAAAATTTATTTATTTATTTTTAGAAGTCGAAAATCAAAAATTATTTCTAAAGAAACTTGACAAGTATTTTAGAATTTCATTTTATAGATTCTTTTTGATATATAAACAAAAAAATAATAATATAAAAATAACGTAGTTCTAAAATTATAAAGAAAAATTAAAAGTATAAAATTTTTGGGGTTCGACAAAACAATGGAAACTTTTACACTTCTGCACGAAAGATGACTAAAGCAAAATGTATTGATGAAAAAAAGAGGCAAAATGCATAATAATTTACCGTTATTTTTTAAATTACTCTCTTGCCAGCTTCTTTTTTCAAATCTTTTAAACACAAGAATCTTGAATACATAATTAGTAAAAATGGCTAGAGTCAAGATAAGTGAAGATTTAAAAATAAAAATAATAAATGATTTTAATGCTGGATTAAAACAAAAAACTATTTGTGATAAATATTCGATGAATAAATCAGCAATTTCGAAGATTATCAAGAAATTTCGTGAAACGGGTACTGTTAAAACTCTGCATTCAGGAGGAAGACCACGTAAAACTACTCCAAGACAGGATAATTTAATATCAAGAGAGTTCAAAAAAGACCCCCAAATGGCATCAAGAGAGGTTAAAAATGTTCTTGGATTGGATGTTAGCTCTCGAACAATTAGCCGTTGAGCCCGCGAGGCTGGTCTTGGTTGCTTTCGCCCTGCGAAAAAACCTCTGATATCGGAGAAAAACCGTGCTGCTCGTTTAAAATTTGCCAGAGAGCACATAAATTGGTCTAAAGAGAAATGGAACACTGTCCTTTTTTCAGACGAGTCCAAATATAATTTAAGGGGCAATGATGGAAGATCATTTGTAAGGCGGCCAAAGGGAAAGAGACTAGACCCAAAGTACACAAGCAAGACAGTCAAGTTTGGAGGTGGCAATATTATGGTGTGGGGCTGTTTTTCTGGGCAAGGAATGGGCCCAATTCACATTATAAAGGATACAATGACTGGTGTCGGCTACAGATCCATTTTAAACGACATAATGTATCCATATGCAGAGGAGAACATGCCACTAATTTGGAGATTTCAGCATGACAATGATCCAAAACACACCTCTAGGGTTGTAACTGACTGGTTACAATCAAATGAGGTCCGTGTTTTGAAGTGGCCTGCCCAATACCCGGATCTCAATCCCATAGAAAATCTATGGGAAATTGTAGAACGCAAGATAAGAACTCGAAATTACACATGGAAGGAAGATTTATCCAATGCAGTTTTGAGTGAATGGCAAAGGGTACCAAAGGATACAATTGACAAATTAATTGGGTCAATGCATCGTCGCTGTGATGCAGTAATTAAAAACAAAGGATACCCAACAAAATACTAATTTCTGATAATAGGCCGAAGGTTTTTATTGGAGTAAATTTTAAGTTTCCATTGTTTTGTCAATACCTCAAAATTTTATACTTTTAATTTTTCTTTAAAATTTTAGAACTACGTTATTTTTATGTTATTATTTTTTTGTTTATATATCAAAAAGAATCTATAAAATGAAATTCTAAAATACTTGTGAAGTTTCTTTAGAAATAATTTTTGATTTTCGACTTCTAAAAATAAATAAATAAATTTTTAGAAAAGTTTCCATTGAATTGTCCAGTACTGTATGTGTTATGGTGACATCAATTCAATGAAACATTTTATTAATAACTATACTAAATCTATCAAAATTTAATAGAAATAAGACCAAATACTCGTTGTATTCTAACATTTGCTATTTATTGCTGAAGAGAAATTTTTTTTTGTCAAACTTATTATTTTCGTATCTAATTTCATTTTTAAAAAGTTAAAAATATGAATCATAAGATGTAAATTTGTAATCGCAGAAAGTATTATTCAAGTAGAGACAAATAAGCGCAATTCTAATGAACGATGCTATCATATTAATGACAATCAGACATTAAAGAAAGGGAATATCTTCTCAGATACTGCATACATAAATATTGATGACGGAACATGGTTAGGCAGGGAGATCCATCTTAATGCCAAAAGCCCTCAGAAAATTTTTTCATATAGATATTATCATCAATTCTGTGGTAACAACAATTCAACGAATTACAGGGTGGCGCAAAAATAACCTTCCGATGTTTTTTGGCTGTAATATAAAAAAAAAATGAAAAACTTTGATTCTTCTTGTGGATTATTTTTATTTGGTCTTTTAATTTTTTTACATCAAGTCGAGAATATGATGTCATGTAAATGGCCGCCGCCACAGTTGATTGTCATATGAGCCCTTTTTATAGCATTTTCCATCACATTGTCCAAAACTTCCGGCGGTAGGTCCTCATATTCTTGACGGATATTGTCTTTAAGAGCTGCAAGAGTCTGAGGCTTGTTGACATAAACCCGCGACTTCAAAAAGCCCCACAAAAAGGATCTTGCTGGCCAGTGCAAATCGCATCCTTCAGCATATCGATTGTGGCACATGCAGTGTGTGCCGTAGCACCGTACTGTTGGAACAACATGTTTTCCAATCCCAATTCATCAAGTTGCGGCAAAAAGAACTCGTTGATCATTGCTCTGTAGCGCCTCACCATTCACAGTAACCGTTTGGCCCGCGACGTCTTCGAAGAAAAAAGGTCCGATGACTCCTCCAGCGAAAACAGCATACAGTGACTTTGAGCGGGTGTAATAGCTCTTCGTGGGTTACACGCAGATTTTCAGTACCCTAGAAGCGTAAATTTTGCTTATCATCATCACACATGATTATTTTTGATGAAAAATCATCTTCATCAATATTCCGCGTTCTGGAGCAGTGTGGCGTAACATTGTTTATTAACGTGTATTTCGCATGTGTTTACTACATAAATGACCAAAACTTGAACCAGCAACCCAAGCCCCAAATTTCCGATCCAAATTTTAGTAACCTAGAGGCAACTCTGCAGACTCTTGTTCAATCCATTAACACTTTTACCGTCTCTATGACCAAGATGATGCAGGAAATGCTAAAAATGCAATCCACTATTTTACAGGCAATTTTAAAAAAATGAATTGGTTAAAAATATGTTTCTGGAACGCAAACGGCATTCGCCAACACAAAAATGAACTTGAGCACTTCCTTATGGAAAAGCAGATCGATATAATGATGATTGCTGAAACCCATTTGACAACTAACAGTTTTTTCAAAATTAATGGCTACATACTGTACGACACAAAAGATCCCCGTGGAAGATCTTGCGGAGGATCGGCAATTCTAATAAAATCCAGAATTAAACACTTTTTAATGAACGAGACATGTGAGGAATATCTCCAAGCTACAAGTATATGCCTTAATTATTTTCATGAAAAAATTGTTATATCCTCGATTTACTCACCACCACGATTTTCAATAACAGAAAGACAATATTCAATTTTTTTCAAATCACTTGGTCCTCGATTTTTAGCGGCTGGCGACTATAACGCTAAACACACTTTTTGGGGATCACGTTTAATTACCCCGAAAGGCCGTGTGCTTTTTGACACCGTTACCAAAGCTTAGGTGTGATTTCAAGTGGACACCCCACTTATTGGCCGTCAGACCAACGCAAGATCCCAGACGTTATAGACTTTGGAGTTACAAAAAATTTTCCCTCAGAATGGATGCAAGTGGAGCCTTCATTGGACTTGTCCTCAGATCACTCACCAACTATAGTTTCTGTTTCGTTCCCCCAGGGGGTTGGTTCCCCGTTTTGTGACTTGGCGTTGACCGTCACTCGAGTTAATTGGATAAAATATAAGAAATGTTTGAGTACACATTGTACGGAAAACATTGCCTTGAGAACGCCTGAGGATATTGATGTGTCGATTAACAAATTTTCTGAACACCTTAATCTAGCCGTACAACATGCCACCACTAGCCATATAAGATCCAGAAATGTGAGCAACAGAACATATTCGTTTGAAATTGAACAACTTCTAACAGAAAAAAGAAGAGTTAGAAGAGAGTGGCAACTTCGCAGGTCTCCCCAGCTTAAAAGTAGGCTACGAGAGTGCATAGCTCAGTTAAGAAATCTGCTCGAAATCCAAAGAATGGCTTCCCTTAAAAATTATCTGGAAGGTCTTGATGGTACCCCTCCAACCGACTATTCTTTATGGAAAGCGACAGAAGGTCTGAAAAGACCCGTAGTAGGTAAGCCACCTCTGCGAACTTCAACTGGAGATTGGGCAAGAAGCGATTCTGAAAAAGGGATGGTGTATGTTAATCATTTGAAAAACGTTTTTACTGCAAATGATACAGTGGATGATGTTGCTGAATTTCCGCCATATGCTGTTAGACCGCCTGTGCCTTTGAGACTTAGTTTTCAAGATGTTGAAAATGTTATTCGTAACACAAACCCCAGGAAAGCTCCAGGTATTGATCAAATTACTGGTAAAATGCTTGAGCAGCTACCTCGTGTAGCTCGTAGAATTCTTCTTTTTATTTTTAACGCTATTTTACGTCTCGAGTATTATCCTGCAGAGTGGAAGGTGTCCATGATTACTATGATACCCAAACCAGGGAAGGATCCCACTACAGTAGAATCATACAGACCAATAAGTCTACTGCCAACAATCTCAAAACTGTTCGAAAAATTGTTAATGGCAAAGTTGAGTCCAATGTTGAATACTGTGGGATGCATCCCTGATCATCAATTTGGCTTTCGGGCTAAACACAGCACAATAGAACAAACGCACAGACTAGTCAATGTCATAACACAGACCTTTGAGGAGAAGAAGTATTGCTCAGCTCTATTCATTGACATTTCTCAAGCTTTTGATAAAGTGTGGCACGAGGGCTTGATACACAAAATAAAGTTGAACTTGCCTGCAAATACACACAAGCTTCTGGCAAGCTACTTATGTGGGCGGAAGTTTGTTATCAGAGAAGGCGACTTTATAAGCCCAACTCAGCCAATCGAGGCAGGAGTTCCCCAAGGCAGCATACTGGGGCCTACTTTATATTTGATTTACGCCTCTGACATGCCAACGACACCCGGAATCCACACTTCAACTTTTGCAGACGATACAGCATTCTGCAGCGTACATGAAAGCCATCAAGTTGCTTCGCGAAATTTGCAGGAGTATATTTCAATATTAGAGATGTGGTTAAAACTTTGGAAAATTAAAGTTAATGAACAAAAGTGTACTCACGTTACATTCACGCTGCGTAAACAAACATTTTCAGCCATCCAAATCAACAATTCACCTATTCCGCAGCAAAATGAAGTCAAGTACCTTGGTATTCACCTGGACCGTAGGTTAACGTGGAAGTCTCACATAGATGCGAAAGTTACTCAGTTAAAGTTAAAAGCAGCTCAACTGAATTGGCTTATGGGCAGAAATTCTACATTGAAGCTGGATTGCAAACTTTTATTATACAACGCAATTCTAAAGCCTATATGGTGCTATGGAATTCAACTATGGGGCACCGCCTCCGCTTCAAACGTTGAAAAAATTCAAAGGCGACAAAACAAAATTCTTCGAACAATTACCGCAGCTCCATGGTACGTAAAAAACTCACGAATTCATAAGGATCTCTGTGTTCCTTTTGTAAAAGACGAATTTTCAAAGTACGCAACAAGGCATATATATAAATTGGAACTTCATCCAAATCGTCTTGCACGCAATATACTTAATTTCGAAGGACACTCTCGGTTGAGAAGGAGGGGCACCCTTGCCACCATCAGAACGTTAAATAGGTGATTTCACCAATATTGATCGTGCAAAATAAAACATTTTTGTCTAGCATTGGCTGGACTTAATTAATTTTATGTATTTAGTTTTAAGATTTGAATACTTATTGTTAGTTCACTTTGTGAAGATTCAATAAACAAATGAATGAGAAAAAAAAAAAAAAAAAAACATAAATTTCAAAACAGAACTGACATTAGGGGCCAATCGCAAAATTTATAGCATTTATGATAGGAGGATTACTTTTGCGCCACCTTGTATATAATTAAAAATTATGGATTACATTTGTCAAAATTTAATAAAAAAAAAATAAGAGTTTTGTTGTTAAAGTTATTATTTTTATATTTAAATTAGTTTTAAGAAGTTGAAAATATCAATCATATGGATGTAAATTTGTAGTCACAAATTAATTTTCAATCAGAGAAAAATAAGCGAAATTATAATGAGATATATTGGAAAGATCGTATTACACAATGACACCATTTTGATGACACTTATGTGTTGTTTAATAGACAGTTAAAAAAAAAAAACATTGTTCTATTTACAAGATAATTGCACATATTTTTAAAACACAGTTAACTCCTAAAACTATTTATTGACGTTTTGTTGAAATAATGCGGGCAATTAAGAAAATACAGACGTGATTCTATATGAGATGAATATAGACAGAGAATAAGTCATTGGCTCGGTGGCTGAGTGGTTAAGGCAGCCGTTCATGAAAATTGGGTGCTGATGAATATTGTAGCGCCTACGAAAAAGCTAGTTATCCCCCAGCTGAAATGGTTTGAATATTTTTCTGGTCTTCTTCAAGCAAAAATTATTGATCACAACAAATTTGCATTGTAAAAAATCCTTCTTAAAAAAACTTTAGAAAGGAAAAACTTTAACAAAAACCCGATTTACAAATGTAGATGTATGAGCCGGGAGCCTTTTCCTGGCACAAAGCAAGATTACAGTTCAATATTCTTTTACCGATGTAGAAGACCCAAGAAAATACTTTAATTTAAAGTTTCAAAACAAAAATTATGCATAAAGATTTGCATTTACACTATTACTAGATGCAATTGGCTCAAGAACTCTTGACCATTCGAAGTGTCATCAATGGTGGTAAGAAATGGCAACAGTGTTTGATCAATTTTAGATGAAACTCATCTTCAAAGAAAAGCCATAATAAGCAGAACTGCCTCATTTGGGCGAATGATAATACAAGAGTTATTGTCGAAAAACCAATGCCCTCACAACGAGTGACTGCTTGTTGCGCGATTTATGGGCTGCCGGCATAATCGGGTCGGATTTTTTTCCAAAATGAGGCAGGCCAGTCGGTTACTGTAAATGGTGTTCGCTATCGTGAGACTTTTTTTTTGTCCCGAATTGGAAGATATAGATGTGGACGATATGTGGTTCCAAGAGGACGGTGCTACTTGCCACACAGCTAACAAAACAATGGCTCTTTTGCAACACAAATTCAATGGCCGTGTTATCTCAGATGCTGGTGATGTCAATTGGCCACTACGATTATGTGATTTGGCATAGCTGGGCTTCTTTCTTTGGGGTTATTTGAAAGTCAGCAACAATTCAAGAGCTAAAGAATGAGACAACTGTGAAAATGATTTACATCAGTACCTGCCTTGACGGCCTAACCTGATGGTGGGCCACTTCCACGGAGTGAATTTTTCACGATTCGCCACCGCCCCCGTGTGGCTGACTAGGCTCACACAGGTAGCAATTCTTGTCATATTGCGGTCATATGAACAACTTCTTGTTGAGGAGTTCGGGCTTTCTAATCCCACATGTATGCAATTTCCCAGCAATTAACGGAAGACAAGGCTTAATGAGTTGGTAGGCCGAAGCCCACTGAGAGCATCAGCCCTTAAACCAACTCACCCATCAAACCGTCACCACTGGTTCCTTATAGTACACGTATCTGTTGTATAGGCAACAGCTCCTCGGGAGATTATTAGTCCTCGAAAAAAGCCATCACCAAACAATTATCAAGGATACTAACACTCCCTTCCTGCGATTTAGGTTTAAACCACAGCCAGAACGTTACAGCCAAGGTAGGCACCTCAACCATGATCAGCCATGTTTGCCGCACCAAACGAGGGACCCCTTCCCCTCTTTTCCACGAAAAACAGAGCGCCTAAGTTAGGAATACGCCAAGGCAAAACCTATTCCTCGGGGGGAAAGAATGAGACAATTGGCACACTAAGGGAATAGAACCTTAATTATGCCCATTGCCAGCGAAAATTTGGACCATCGGCTGGAAGCTGCCGAGGTCGCTGCAACCATTTGGGCGGTATTTTGTTCCACACATAATTAAACCATACCAATATTATCATAGTAAAAACCAATGACAATAAATCTTAAATAATTTGGGTTTTATTTAGAAATATCATCGGCCATTATTATAATCTAGATTAAATTAAGTTTATATATTTGTCAAGTAAAAGAATTTATATTAATTTTGATAACTTTTTTGCACTTTTATTAACTTTTTAAAATATTTTTGTTGCAATAATTTTTTGGTCGTGGTAACGTTGATTGCGAATATCAAATTTGAGTTCAAATTCGCTAAAAATAAAATGATTTCATTCGATCATTTGTTTTTTAACACAAATTAATTCAGTTATTAAAAACGAATTACTTGATAGTAGAGACAACAAATTTGGTTTTTAAAACGAATCTGGGTTTTTTCTTCTTTGCACTGCTCAATTGAAATTAATACTTAAAAAACAGAAGCAAACCTATTTGCTTGATTACACATTTTCTGATAATTGATTACATATGTAGCTACATATTTTACATAATTTTATTGAGAGCAACTTCAGAGGGGGACAAATTATTCAATAAATTTTAAAATTACAGTATGTTGAATATTAAGAAATTGGCAGCAGATGAATGCAACCGTTAAGATAAAACAAACAAAAAATATAAAAATTTACATACAATCGAGAAAGAGTTGGGACCCAAAAGAGATGATATGTAAAAGAAACAATTTAAATTAATTTTGCAAAAAAACAGCCATAAAGCAAATTTTAAAATATCATATTTCATAACTGCTGCCTTATTCGTTCCTTGTTGAGAAACATTAAGTATATTACATATAATAAAAGAAGCCACAGAACAAGCAAATCCTCAGGAAAGAAAGTTTATGGCTCACAGAAGAACAGAAAAGATCATGTAATATCAATGACCTTAAAGTAAGTTTGTTTGTTGAACGATAAATTGATAAACAGCCCATAAGGTATAGAAGAAAAGGAAAAAAATGTTCGAACAAAAAAAATTCCTTGTGCAAAATTTCAGTTTCCTTTGCTGCAACTTGCCTTACTGGCACTTAAACCCTTTGGCTTTACTTTTTAAAGAAGACGAGAAAAAAAAACTCAAGACAACTTTTATTGCCAAGTACATAATTCAGGTAAAAAGTGCAATTTCTTTTTTTCTTCTTTTTATTTGGTTGCATAAAACAAATATTTGCATTACAAGAAGCTAGACTCTCTCTCTGCCTCTCTGCTGGCACTGTTCAATAATTACAGCACATGCGCACAAAATTTATGATCTTCAGAAGCGGGTTACGCAAAATTTTTCAAGAAAGTATAAATGAAAAAAGTAATCGAGAATATTTATAGCGCTTCAACAAACCTTATAGTTTTCCTTTTTTTGTTTTCTGTGTGAACAGGGGTTTCGTTAGAGTCCTGCTGGAGAATTGCACATGTACGTATGTGTGTGTGTGTTTGATTTTTAGGATGTTTTGTGTTGCACTTAAAAGAAAAGAAGGGGGTTAATGGTCTCTAATTTGACGTTATCTTACTCTTGTTAAAGATAAAAAGACTTTACCTTGATTATTAATAAACTTTTTAATGAAAGGTTTTCCAAGCGTAAATTTATGAACATAAAGTTATTACGGCATGTTTAACAAGCTGTTTATGATGCGTTTTCCTCTACATTGTAAAACATACAAAAACAAAACAAAAATTTAAAGGCACTGCATTTTGGATTTAAGTGAACTTAAGCAAACAGAAATCAGCTGTGTGTCTTAAAAACATTGAAAAATAATTAAAATTTATAGGTTTTAATATGAAACATTGTTTTTGAACGTCCCTTGTTAACGTGATCATTAATTAATGCCCAATTAGGAGTTCTCTTTGCTAAATAAATAAAAACATTTTCGTTATTATTTTTGCTCAAGTAAGTCATCATTAAAAATCTTGTAGTTCATTATTTTTCAAAAAGAAATTACAAGAAATTTACAACACACATCATAAATTTTATGCAAATTAAGTGGTTACTAAAATATAAAAAGCAATGCTATGTAATAAGGGTGGAGTAGAAGTGATCAAAATTAATTTTGAAATGTAAAACAGGGTAAATATTATCTATAATGAAATGTGTTGGCAAATACCTGTATATATTTATTTGCAAAACAGAGTTTAAACAAATATTTTAACATTTTATTATAAAAAAAGAGTATTAGCATATTTTTATTCTACACCAGTGGTGCCCACAAGTGCTATATGGAAGAGTAAACACCAATACATTTAAGGAAAAACTATTTTTAAATTAAATTTTTGGTTTGTACATTTGTACAACGGGTTATAGTCCAGGTTTTTTCTTTCTTAAGTTTTTTTCTTAAGAAAGATTTTTTACAATACAAATCTGCTGTGATCAATAATTTTGATTGAAGAAGACAAGAAAAATAATAATCAAATCTTTAGGTGGGGGACAACTAGCTGTTTCGCAGTCGCTACACCACTCATCAGCACCCACTGGGATTCGAACTCGGGACATGACGCATCATGATCTACCGCTTCAACCACTAAGCTACCGAGCATTTAATTATTTTCTATCTATATTCATCTCATATTGAATCACATATGCATTTTGGTACGGAGAATATTAAAATATAAAAATATGTATGTTAATAAATAAAATAAATACCGCTAGTTCTGAGATAGCAAACGCTGTACAAACAATGTGGGCAATTAACAAAATTAGAATTTTGTGCTTAGCAACAAGTGAATAGAGCAAGAATTGCTGATGTAGCGCAAAGCTATGACGAAGACGTCAAAATGTCGAGTGGTCGTTGTACGCAACTTGTGGTCCTTTGTCTATCGCCCGCCTACGTGGAAGTTTTTATATACAAATTTTGGCATGCATGTCTATTAAATACAGCTTCTGCAAGAATAAAAGCGTCGAATTTTTGTTAATTGTTCTCATTTAAAACTGACCGAAGATGACCAATTTTATCACTGAATTGTGTGTAGTATGAATTTAATTTCTGGTTAAATGTCCTCGTTAGTAAACAAAAATGACGCATTTAAAGCCAAGCAATCGTCAAGCTATTAACGAATCACTATTACATTCATTAAACTTCAATGTTTGATGCGGTTCACATGCTGGCGGCATCTTCACTGCATAGAGGTAAGCAGAGGTAATGTTATTCGATGGCTATGGAGCCTGGCAACACTTGGTTCCAGCAAGCCCGCACAACTTGTCATACTGCGTGCTTAGTTATCAATTCATTGCGAAATTATATAAAATAAGAACTTTCTTTCCAAAAGTGGTACTGTTCACAATTTGCTATATATTATTTGTTTGTAAGATTTTTTTCTTTTAATTTCAGAGTCTACGAGCGACAATTGGTTTAAAATATCAGTGCTAAACAGACGAGCCAAGTCGAATAATTTTTTCGAGGCGTGAAATACTTTTTCATATCAACAATTCCACAATAAATGGGATTCCGAGGAACTCAGTAAAATATTAATTGTATAAAGATGTATATTAAAACGCAGTTCATTATCTATATAATGAACATATTTTATTCCAGCATCTCGAACATACTCTTGACCCTATAACACCTAACAAAAATCTAACATAATTCCAACGATCTAACATTATTCTTACGTCGGACGATTTTAGGTTTGGCGATTATGTAGGCTAGTAGACATTTTTCACCAAGTCTTCGGTGGCATAGCTCTTTCTATTTAATTTTTTAATGGTTCTGAGGCATAATTGTAGCTCAATGATATTAAAATGCCGAATTATCTCATCCCTTAAGTCTTAAACTATTCTTGGAGTTTTCTTTGAAATATTCCCAAGGAAGCAAGTCCAATTGTTTCATTGTCTTTGTTGTTGTTGGAACCACATATCGTCCATATCCCCGATTTATAGCTAAAATTTTTTTTTTTCAAATTAAATTTATTGAAATATTAGAGCTATTCAAACGGAAGCGATGGAAAAACTTGAAGGTATGACATGAAAAGTCTAAACTCAACTCAATAATAACTATGAAGCGTAATAAATGCGACATTACTATGCTTCATTAGTTTTTTGAAGCCTTGCGGATAAATGTTACATAAAAATTTGCCTTTGTCAGAAAATTGTACAAATATAACAATTATACATTTGTCTGTAATTATCCTATTCAACAACCTTTAGCAATGAACAAATAATAAAACACCTCATCAAAAAAACAACCCAAAATGTTGCTCGCTTTTGTAAATAGAAATAAACTGCTTTATCTACTCAAATCTCGCATATCGTCTACGCGCAGCACAGATTAATGACTATACGTTATACACTTGTGTGTGAGTGAGTTTAGCAGATTTTACCTCTTTAAATACTGGCAACCCTGGTTATGCTAATAGTTTTCTAATAAGATTTTTTAAATATTAATTGAGAATGTAGCGCGAATCCAGTTGATTCAAACATTAGAATCAGTAATCTTTTTATGGGTTTAGATATGTTGAATGCAAACTTTTAAAAGAGTTTTGACGAGTTATACGAATTTCTGTTATTAAAATATTTAAAAATATTTCTGATGCAACAAAGGAAACATATTTGAGAAAAGTCATAAAAAAATATTATTCCATTACAACATATGTAAGTTTTTCATCTAATAAGCGAAATTATTCTCCGAATGTGAACTTTCGCAGTTGGCAGCACAGTTAGTAATTTATTTACTTAGTCATTTTCTTACAATCCTAATTTAGATAATATTCCTCTATATTAAATAAATAAATATTGTTTTTTTTTTTTAATTTTATTTATTTGTTGTATCTCCACACTATTAACTATTAAATACTTCGGCTGACTGTCCCCCCAGCGGTCTTCCGACTGGACTGTTCGCACAGCGGCTTCGGCTTACTGTATAGCGAACAGCTTCGGCAGACTGTTCCTCCAGCGGTCTTCGAACTCGACTGTTTGAATATCAGTTTCTCTGTTCTCCATTTCGCGGATACCCAAATGGCGGCGACAGTAGTACGGAGATATTCCCGACCCGTCCTATGAGCAGATGTCACCAGTAACCGTTGTTATACCGAAGCCGAGGGAGTTCCTACCATATCCATTACCAGTGTATGAGGAGTACGGCTTTACTGAACCATCCTAAAAGGACCAGAAACTGTTGTTGTACACATATATGCCAGATAAATCTGATTTAAAATCGTCAAATTCAGCGAAAAAAATCGTAAAAATCGTCTATATGATTATTTCAAATCGTCAGAAAATCGTCAGCTAGTAAAATTAATTATTTTTGAATAAACGATTTATTTCAACGGCTTAAAGTATAGGAGAACAATTCATGGTTGCCTTTAATAAAAAACTACAGCATTTAAAGCAATAACAACAAATATATACTCCTACAAACAAGAAGATAATTTCATAAGTACACCTACCATTCATTAATTCTTGTGACATACATACATATATTTTTAAGATAAGATTTCATTTAATAATCGATAATATTATTATACTAAACACTTCTGCTAAATCGCGCATATCTAAGTCACAGCTAACTAACTAACTCTTCAACTAATTTCTCATTTTGGTTTTGTTAAGTTCCACGTACCTGGATGCCAAACTCACATATTTGCAGAAGACGATAAGACTAATATTTTTGTTATAAACTTAGTCATAAAAGGATACTTTATTCCAAAAATCTAGCAGTTTCATACTTTATTCCAAAAATCTAGCAGTTTCATATTTATGGCGTACAAGAAATTTTCCAAGGTTAACTCGTATTAAATTTCTGGTCTTCCAAATTCTACGACGATGTAAGGAAATTCTTTCATTATGTTAGAAAAGACACTCCCTTCTTCTATACTATTTTATCTTCAAATTTAGTCTCCTTAAAATATGAGCACACACTTTTACTTACAAGTTTGCACAATTTTTAGCTTGCAATTTTTGTAAGCACTATTCACATATGACATTTTAAATTCATCTCTAGCATACACGATATATGTATACTCGAAAATAACTATCAAATAATATTTCAGTATTACAAACATACATTCATATATATTTACGTACCATAAATTTTACCTTCCATATGCATGCAGTTGCTTGAAAGATATGACAAAAAAAGGTGATCTACAAAAATCGTCAAAAACAGACCTTAAATCGTTATATCGTCAGAGTGTTATTTTCAGCACCCAAAATCGTCAAAATGACGATAAATCGTCAAATCTGGCAACTATGGTTGTACCGAACCCGAGGTGTGTCAATATATTCATATACATCCGACACGGCCGTAAGCAATCATCACTCTGCAGATTAAAACCGCACGAAGAGCAGACGAAACAGCAAGCATCGTGAGCCTAAACCTAACATTGCTATTATTTTAAATACTAAATAAATAGAATTGTGAGTTATTGTAAGCCTCAAAGAGGAAAATTTTGTCTTGTTATTTACTTAAGGTTCATGTATCCGTAGTAGACCCTGGACGTCGCACAGTGGTACCCGTAGAACAAGTGAGGTTGCAAAAGTCAAAAATTTTATGTATTCCTAAAAAATATAGATTAAACTTATTTTACACGAAATCGCCCAAAAAAATCAAGTATGCAACTCATATTACAATCAGATTTCTGGTTTAGAAGATATAGCCCCTCAAGGTTGACTAATTTTCAGATACAGTATCTCAAAAAGTAGGTAGCGGATCACATTTTTTTATTTTATTAATAGGTCTATTTATTAATGGCCGTATTCATAAAAAATATTTTATGTTTATCAAACACTTCTTTGACAAATTTCCTATAGAAAATTGTCAAATAACAGTTTAATAAACATACAATATCTTTTATGAGTAAACCTAAGTACTGTGTTCGTCATTTCGTACGAAATGCTGTCCGAACTCTATATAAAACAAAACTATTGTGAAATATCTATGAAATAATGTTGCTGAAATGGTACTCTGTTCAATGAAAAACTTATGAAATGTTTCTGGCAACATTGTGTTGTAATTGTGAAATAATATGAGTGGTACTTCTTTCGCGTAACATTTCGAACAACAGCTTATAAATAAAATAATTAAATGCTCGGTGGCTTAGTGGTTAAAGCAGTAGATCATGATGCGTCGTGTCCCGAGTTCAAATCCCAGTGGGTGCTGATGAGTAGTGTAGCGACTACGAAACAGCTAGTTGTCCCCCAGCTAAAGATTTGATTATTATTTTTCTTGTCTTCCTCAATCAAAATTATTGATCACAGCAGATTTGTATTGTAAAAAATCTTTCTTAAGAAAAAAACTTAAGAAAGAAAAAACCTGAACTATAACCCGTTGTACAAATGTACAAACCAAAAATTTAAAAAACTTTTTAATTATATAATTTGGTTCAAAAGTTATGATTTTTACAACGAAAGAACTCAAATGGCTCCACTGTGTGTCGCTGTGCTACCTGAATCGACGACGAAACCACGTTTTTAATGTTTTCCAACTCTCTACACATAAGTATATCGAAATATTATAGGAGCTACCCAAATCATTAGTAGGCTTGGAACGTTGAAAAATAAAATCAAACATTTAACTTTACATTAAATAAACCAATGAGAATTTAAATAAAAAATAAAATGTTACACTAATACTTTTCAAACATCAAAAACAAGCATTTTCTTTTTCATACGTTTTTCTTACAGTTTTCTCTTATTACAATTTTTTATAAAAAAACCAGAAGCTTTAAGCTTAGATATTTATTGCAAAGATGTGTTCTGGTTTCCAAAATATTCAAAAGTGTCAGAGGACATCGAAAACTTTAAATGCTTTGAAGACGATCAAATAAACCCGTTCGTCAATCTTATGCGTGATATCGTATTTCTTCGACTAGTACTCTGCAATATAAATAGACAATCCTTTTCAAGCGGAGGACAAATTACGGCATTATTAAACTTATGTTCACTGTGAAACAGGTAGCTCAGTAACTTATTATTTATTATTATTGGATGGGATGTGGCCCTCATCGGCCACTTGCACTACGACCAGTGTTGATCTATTGTGCGTCCCCTTGCCTCATTTCGGGTTAAGAATGTCAAGAAGATGGACAAGCTCCTTCCTTGGGAGTGATATTAGGTCACATTCACTTAACATATGAGCTTGTAGTAGCTTATATCTCTAGTGTCCCAATGCTCCACAGTGGATGATCAAATGCTCCATTGACTCCCTGCCTCACCGCAGAATCTGCAAATGTCTGTGTTGGAAATGCCCATCCTGTGCAGATGCTTAAGGCATATATAATGACCTGTAAGTATACCTGTCAGTGTTCTGAGGCTTTTCCTGTCCAGTTTTAGAACACGTTCGGCCCTCAAAGTTTAGAAATTTCTTGGAATGTCTTGTTCCAATGCTGCTCAACGTTGGACTCCGTCCATTTCTTTATCTCCTCATTAAGGAGACCCTTATTTAAGCCATATGTTGGTGTAGGTCCAATAAAAATCCCCTCTCTCTGCTCTTTTTTTGGCGTAGATGTCAGCCATCTCATTGCCGCAGTGCCCCTCATGTCCTGGCACCTAGATTAGAGTAACCTGGTTCTGGCTTGCCAGTTCATTTAGTCTGTTGTGAAGTTCCAGTAATAACCTGGACGTAAAGACACAACTGCTCAGGGCTTTCAGTACTGATGGGCTAGCAGAGAGTATTTTTTATCAGCACTCCCTTGTGTCCAATATCGGAGAGTATTTCAACTACTTCCCTCATTGCGTTTAATTCCACTTGGAAGATTGTGGTGTCTTTACTAAGAGTTATATACCTGAGTGCTCTAGGCCCCACTATTCCCGCTCCAACTCCTTGGAGCGGTTTGGATTCATCCGTGTACCATTTTTGTGAACCATCCCGTAACCATCTTGGGTTCGTGCCCTATTCCTCCCTTGTTGGGAAAATGATCCTAAACTTCCTGGCAAAGGAGTTAGTCGTATCTATATGATCACTTGTTTGAGACATATCGATTACGTCTCTGATAACCTTTCGGATAGTAAGATGTCCAATAAGGTTTCCCTTCTTAAGTTTTTCCTTTTTGTAAATTGAGATGGTCTGAACGGCCGCCTCTTTTTGTACAACCACGTTAAGGGGTGTTAGATTCAAAAGAGACATGCCTATCGTTGGGGTGGTTTTCATCGCCTCTGTGATACATAGGCACGCAAGTCTCTGAACCTTGCGAGGCCCTGATATGACTGTTACCTGTTTGGTTTTTCCCCACCATACTACAGCCCTATATAATATAGTGGGTTTAGGGTTTATTTTACTGTCAAGTCAACTCAATAATATCTAGAGTTTCTTTCACACTGCAGAAATTATAACATTTCGCTATTTTCTTGCCGATAAATGTGAGAAAACGTGTAGCTTTTTCTTTGTATTTGCCTCTTTTCTTATCTGGAGAAGTGTTTTCGGGTACATCTCAACAAAATATTTACAAACTCAAACTTTGCCATCAATTTCGTTCAATAGCTCGGATTCGTGTTTTTCTAACTTGGCTTCTACGAAAGTTGATTGATATCAAAGCTACCTAAGTGGGAACAAAAATTTTTTTTAACCATTTATTTCGCAACATAGACTCATTTTAGCTCAATACACTTATTAAGACGATATTCTAACTTTTTTATACCATCTGACTACGATTTTGGGAACCCCTTAAAACTCTAATTACTTCTTCGTTTCAGATGAATATTTCTCCTGCGAGCCATTTCTTCAAGTTTGGAAACAGAAAAGAGTCACTAGAAGCTAAATGTGGACTACAAGGTGGACAATCAACCAATTCGAAGTGTATTTCACATAATTTTAGCTTCAAATCTAATACTCTGTGAACCGGTGCGTTGTCTTGAAGAAAGAAAATTTTTTTCTTCTTTAAATCTTTTCGGTTTTTCTTGACTGCATCAACCAACTGATCCAATAATGCACAATAATACTTCCCTGTGGTTGTAGATCCTTTTTCAAGATAATCGATGAGTAATATTCTGTATGCATCCCAAAATATATTGGATATAATCTTGCCAGCCGAATTCACTGTCTTTGCGTTTTTCGGAGCACTTCCACCAGCATCCTCCCATTGTTTCGATTAATTTTTGGTTCAGGTGTGTAGTGGTGAATCCTCGTTTCATTAAAAGTTATTAATCGAATTCAAAAATTAACAGGACTACGCTTTTTCATGTCCAAACACCGCTGTGAGTTGGTCTGTCGTACTTGTTTTTGTTCGACTCTGAGCAATCGCGGCACCCAGCTTGCCGATAGCTTTTTCATGTGCAAATGATTTTTCTTCAGTAACTCCGTCTTTTGGCCTTCCTGTTGCAGTGCTTGTCTAGCCGCGCTTAAATTCAGCAATCCAATATTTTACGATGTAATCTAACGGAGCAGACTCACCGTAATGTTTATCAAGCTTTTCTTTCACATTTTCCTTTTCAAATAATAGTGTTTAGTCACTTCACGAAATTCACTTTGTTCCACTTTTCAAGAAACACAAAAGTTGCTTACTTCAAACGACTACAACATATAAACTAATCAATGAATTTCGACTTTTATATAAATATACCAGATAAAAATACCCTTTCAATACGGAGTCAATATCACCTTTTGAATTATTAAAATACACTACAGACTTGTTAAGATATGCAAAAAAGTAAGTGCGTAAAGAAGCGCTATTTTAGAGGCTTTTAAAAAAAGAACCGCTGAGGTGAAAACCGCGACTTTTTAGTCACTGAAAAACGCTAAATCTAGCGCGAAAGGCGGTAAATTTGCGACAGTGCTTATGCAGCTTCAATATCAATCCGCCCTCGTATAACAAGTGATTACTTTTATACAAAACGTTCACATAGAGTAAATTTACATAGGTTGCTACTGGTCGCAAAGAAGTGGTTTCTTCTCGGCTTTCAGTTCTTTATAAATTTTTATAAGATTGACAAAACTACGCGTACTCCTTGTCTAATATTAAGATGGACATAAAGAAATTCGTTCTCTCATTCCGCCGACATTTTCGTAGATGGTATGTTGATCGCAGTTGTAGACAATAGGTTATGCAAAAGTGTAAGGTGTACACTCTACAAATGACGCAGTGCACTTGAAAATGTATTCTAGATTGGTACTAGTATATGAGATGGGTATTATTGCCATACGTATGTGCGTCGGATCATTACTTCTGAAATCCAAGTTTTCTTTTTCCCTTCTTAATTGGTTCAATGACAGACATCTCACTAAGCGTATAAAAAATATAAATTTTTCTCTTTGATGCCAATCGAAACTGGTACCCATTCATATGATCAGCCTTCTACCAGTTCTTTCGCTCCGAAGCTATATATAGACACACCAAACGGGCCAACATTTTTATTTAAAGATAAGTCTTTTAACTTGAATGGATTTAAATATACTCGTAACAGACAGAAAAAAAACGTTTTTGTTTTCTTTCTGTCGTTAAATTAGTCTTCTTTGTTAATTTTAAATTGTTTCATGAAGTTCGTTTGAATAATGTTTGGTTTTTATGCAAATGTTTACCAGTGCCAGTATGAGAGCTAATGTTAAACCAATTAATTTCTCTTATAGAATACATATACATATGTATATGTATTTGTATGTATGTGTGTATGAGTGTTTATTTAATTTAGTTTTACAAAATGTCATTTGTTTATTGATTTTTAATCTATTGGCTTGTAAAGTGATACGCATTAGACAAACATTTGCTCGCCAATCTGTCTGTTTGTCTTTCTATTAGCCACTAAGTCAATCTGTCTGTGTATTTGTATTTGTTTAGACTTTGTTTTTTTTTTATGTAGAATCATGCCACTTTGCGGGATACCATTTGATTAGTCTGATGTTGTACAGGGAATTTTAAATGTTGTCAACAAACACTATTATAAATTTTCATTAAGTGATTATAAATGTTGTTTATACGAGGATTTTTTTTCTCTTTGGAATTAATTTTGTTCACTTCTTTGTATTTACAGTCTGTAAAAATGGTCATTAACAATCAAAGAAGAAATCGTTTAATGGGGATGTGTTATTGTCTTGAAATCAGTTGCAAAATAATTGGAAATTATGTACAACTGAGTTATATAAATAAAAATTTTAATTAAATTTATTTTTCAAAACTTATTGTTTTTATACAAATATATTTTGCTATAAAACGGAAACACTTCAAAATTAGATGTCAATACAAAATACATATTTTTAGAGCAACCCAATAAAAAATATTTCGAATTCTAAAGAATTTTCATGGCGTGCCGAACGCACGCAAATCGCAACGTTATTTTACGAAGAAGAACTTAAATTAGAATGGCAGTAGAAGAGAGAAAGTTTTCAAAGATGTAGAATTGGAGGCATTACTTGATCAAGACTCGTATCGTACGCAACAATAACTGGCAGTATCATTGGGAATGTCGCAACAAGCCATTTCCAAACGCCTTAAAATCATGGGAATGATACAAAAACGAGGAAATTGGCTGCAGTACGAGTTGAAGCGTTTGTTTGCCTGTGAATAACGGCTTGCCCTTCAAAGACGGAGAGGATTTCTACATCGCATTATGACTAGCGATGGAAAATGGGTTCATTAAGTTAATTCCAAGCGCAGAAAATTATAGGGATATCCCGGCCGTGCTTTCACGTCAACGGCCAGACCGAATATTCACGGTCACATTCAGTATTTCGGCGTAGTATATTATGAGTTGTTAAAACCGACTGGAACAATCACACGCGGTCGTTATCGAACACAATGAAAGCGTTTGAACCAAGCATTGAAATACAAACGGCCTCATTACAACGACATTCTCGACGTCATGTTACGAAACGTTGAAATGGAAAGTCCTACCCCAGCCGCCGTATTCTCCAGATGTTGCTCCCTCGGAATATCACTTGTCTCGATAAACGCTGGACGGCTAGCTAAATCACCGCATCCGATATCGAGAAAGGTTGAACGACATTTTCCATTTTGATTTCATGACCAGTGTTGTCACATTTTTTTTAACCTTGCAGTTTCTGAAAAAAACATTTTCCTGCCAAAAGAAATTTTTTGAACGGGAATTTTTTTTTATTAATTTTATTCAATATACATATATAAAAAAGTAAGAAATTTTCATAAAACTGTAATAATAATTAATAATAATATTGATGTATCCAAATATGAGTTAATGAATAAGGATGCTACTGGGAGGTTACAGAAGATAAATAAAAGTTTAGTAGAGGAATTATTTAAAAAGGAGATTTTGGCAAATATTGAGAAAAATAGAATAAAGACTAAATGTTGCTGTTGCACCCAGATTACATGGATTACCAAAAATTCATAGAATCGATTTTTCATTAAGATCAGTTTCTTACAAATTTTGTTAATACGTTGAAAATATTCTTAGGAAGATTCCTGATAATTCGAAATATTAAAAATTCATTGCAGTTTAAGGAGAGAATAAAGGGTCAAAATATCGATGATGTTGAAATCTTTCGATGTAGTCTCACTATTTCCTAGTATGCCAGTTGATTTAGCAATGAGTAGTGTTTTGTTCTTAGTCCAGTGAACACGTTTTCGTGCCGTCCGCGTCTTTTTTTACCTGTTTTATGTGTTGTGTCATATACATGCGTTTTTTTCCCCCTTCTTTTATTTTATATATATTTTTTTATTTTTTATTTTTTTGCAATAAAAATTAAATTTAAATTATATGCAATTTAACTGCAACTGTTGTCCGTGGTTTCTTTATGTGTTCAATATTAATTTATTTTTAATTCATTTCATTACCTTGGCGTGTGGAAGGTGTTGGACTAAATTTTGCTAATCTGAGCAGTGCCGAATGTATATACACTGGACACAGTTTTAACTAATTTAATTCCAATATGTAAATGCTGCAATGGAGTTTCTTTTAGTCTGTCGTGTTGTTATTGTTAAGGTTAAACCTCCACGAACACTACTACCTCTTTTCTCCTCATCATAACCTATTTTCCTAGTTCCAGTACAACGCGCTGCATATGTAGGGGCCATCCCCTGAGTACAGGTCCCATATACAAAAGAAATTAGCTCTACTCGTATAGAGGATAATTGAGAGTAACTGACACAACATACAAGGATAGAAAAAGTTAATTTTTAGGTGTTTTGAAATTTTTTATAGAATTATTTTCAGCATAATGGAAAGATATACACACAGATAAATGGACTACCGATAGGCTCTATAGGAAGGTTGATTATAAAAATAAGAGTAATGACTAAATACTTAGATGATTTGTTTTGTACCATTCCTGATTTAGCAATTGAGAATATGTTATGTTAAATTGAATACATTCTGTAAGAAAAAAGGAGAGTTAGAAGAGAATGGCTATGTCGCAGGTCTCCCCAAATTAAAAGTAGGCTACGGGAATACATTACGCAACTAAGAAATCTGCTTGAAATCCAGAGAACAGAAATGAAAATGATCTAAAACGGTCTTGATGCGAAAAATGCTCGAAAACCCTTCCCTTAAAAATTATCTAGAAAGTCTTGATGGGTTTTCTCAATCCGACTATTCTCTATGGAAAGCGACAAAAGGTTTGAAAAAACCCGTTAGTGGCAAACCACCTTTGCGTACTCCTACAGGCGACTGGACAAGAACCGATTCTGAAAAGGGGTATGTATGATTGCATGTTAATCATTTGAGAAACGCGTGTATTACAAATGATACAGCAAATGATGCAGCTGAATTACTAACACATACTATTATACCGCCTGTGTCTTTGAGACTAAAATTTCAAGACCTAGAAAACGGTATCAGTAACACAACCTCCTGGAAAGCTCCAGGTATTGATAAAATTACTGGCAAAATGCTTGAGTAGTTACCTCTTGTAGCTAAAAGAATTCTCCTATTTGTGTATAACACTGGTTTACACCTACAGTACTATCCTGCTGAATGAAAGGTGCCTATGATTACTATGATACCCAATTCAGGGAAGGATTCCACAAAAGTAGTATCAATAAGTCTACTGACAACAATTTCAAAACTGTTAAAAAAATTCCAATACTCAATTCGGCATTCGGACTAAACATAGCACCATAAAACAAATGCACAGACTACTCATAAGAAAGGCTTTTGGGGACAAAAAGTTTTGTTCAACTTTATTCTTTGATGTTTCCCAAGCTTTTGATAAAGTGTAGCACGCCACACAAAATAAAATTAAACTTGCCTTCAAACACTCATAAGCTTCTGGAAAGTTACTATTGCGGTCGGAAATTTGTTACCAGAGAAGGCGATTTTACAAGCCCCTCACAGCCAATCGAAGCAGGAGTTCCCCAAGGTAGCATTCTGGGACCTACTTTATGTTTGATTTACGCCTCTGGCATGGCAATGAAATCCGGAATCCACATTTCAACTTTTGCAGATGATACAGCATTTTGCAGCGCACATGAAAACTATCAATTAGTTTCATTCTCGATTTGAAATCAAACCTTAGTATTGTTTGTTGGGAATATATTTATTCTCATAGGAACGCGTGTATTTTAATGTGTTTAATGCATAATTTTTTTATTTGTGAAAAAGTAGCCAAAGATTGAGAATGCGCCTTGGCGAGCATATGCCGTAAATCATTTTCAAACGTTAATAAAAAACTTTTTCTTTAATAATATTTAATTCTTACAATTCAAGTTCAATTCGTCATAAAATAAACTACAGCATTTTTTATAACTATTATAATAAAGTGTGCTACGTGACAATCAAGGCAGAGTTCAAAGTAAATTTCCTATCGAACACGTAATGCGAAAAACATCGCATAGGAAATCGCAGCAAAAGTGTTATAAAGAACAAATGACTGTTATATTATCCTTGTGCATATAAAAAAAATAACACTGGGAACACTCACAAACAAACCAAACACTTTTCGAAAAAAAAAATATTACAATGTGGCATTAGCAGCCGTTTGCCTAATGCACAAACAAGTTTTGTTTACAGAAAATACCCAGAAAGTGCTCAATTTCTGGTTGGTTGAGTCATCAAAAAAGGGGAAATAAAAACATCGAAATAGTTGCTCAAAGCAAGCAATATAAGGCACACACGGTTCTGCTAGCTGCCTCTAGATGGCGTGTATACACAGCAATTATCAACTCATTTCATCCAACTGTTTATAATGCAAAATAAAAAAAGAAGGCGGAGCTTTTGAGTGCTGGGCGCATCATAATAACAACACGGAGAAAATTTGCTGCCTGCCGTTGCTTGTATAGTACAGGGAGAACAACAGCAAATGAGTGTGTTTTATTTCATATTTAAGTATTAAAACATAGCATGAGTTTAATTTGCAACTCAGGAGAAATAGAAAGAGATTTTTTTTCGTAAATTTGCAGTTTTAAACAGAATTTATTTTTAGAGATTTATTCTCTTTATTAGTAAGAGGGAGGAATGACGTTTCTTGTTGTTTCAACACTGTGCAAGAGCAGAAGAAATTTTGTTTCGTTTTAACTCAGTTATTGTTCCGTTATCGGTGATAATTAAATTTTCAAGGGGTGCTAAACAATTTTTGGCTGCAACCCCACTTGAACAGGATGGATGGATGACCAAGTTCTTTGTGTTAAAAAAGTTTATATACCAATACATACGTAGTTGTTTGTCTAATAGGATTCCAGTTTTGCCGCCGCATGCAGTTTATGTTCATATGTAAATATGTATGTATGTATGCAGTAACAGATGAACATGTGTTAACATTTCTACCGGTTTTCTAATGTTTTGAGGCACTCAACCCTTTCTTATTTATTATATTTTTTTTACTTTTTTAAAGGATATTCGTAAATACAGCTACATACATAGGTACCTACCCAGGTATATTTTGCGCTTTCTGTAAATTCAAAACTAAATCCTGTTTTCAGCTGTCAGGTTTCGTTTGTTTTTGTGCTGCTAATTTTATTTAGAATTGAACAAGTTTTTCCGGCTTTTATTTCATTTTTTGGGTTTCGCTGGTGCCTTCGTAGTCATTGTTTTGTAGTACGAGCATTTTTGATTCCCAGCAATGTGTGTTTGGTGGTCAATTGTTTGTGTCGCTCCTTTAACTCTTTTAGTTACGCAATGTTTGGCACACGTGACACACGCATTGGACGAGTGCGTATTTACAAGAGTATGAGTTATTTCTCGACATACTTCGTTCGTAAAGTTTTGATGACAAACGAGTGTATAGGATTCATTAGCGTTTCTTCGTTTCACACACTCGTCTCAAACACTTAATCCCCTCAGTTTAGAAAAGCAATTATTGTTTACATGCCGGTTTGCTTTTGTTGTGCCGTAAATTTGTATAATTTTCGTGATAAAAATGATGACCTGCCCAAAAAAGTTGAAACAAAGAGTTCTAAAAAAGTTGCTATTTGATTGTTATTGATTTTTACGAAATACACACAAACAGATTGTCATTTCAAATGTGTTTTTGGTGAATATTAAGAACGAATGCAATGAAGTTTTATGTGTTGAGAAGGGCACGAATAAAATCTACTATGAAGTATACCTAACTATGTGTGTCAGACATCAAGAATATTTTCATTTTTCTAATATTTTTGTTTGTGTTTGATAGGCTTAAAATTGCACTTTATAACAATAAACAACATTATTTTCTTTAATCAATGATTTGGACATGTTTCAACTAATTCGTAAGCCTTTACAAGGACCATTATTGTGCAATAATAAATAATTGCTTGTATCACAAAAATTGATTGTTCTTAATGAGTTGTGTGATTTGTATGTTGTTCAAGGTCATACACTAACCTCAAATAGTTTACAAATTTAAAACTTATGCATAAACAGGCACTCAATCGAGGAAAAATGCCACGGCCACGGTTGCTAATTTAGTGCCTAAAAGCCGCATTTTTTCGCCTCAGGTATTTTTTGTAGTATATCCGCTAAAATGGCACTTTTTATACACCTACGTTTAGCATATCTTCAATTCAATTCAATTCATTTCCAAAAAATCATTAATATAACAGAGGAGTTATATACACTTAAACTAAATTCTTTACGTACCAAATACTTTTCAAGGATTGCTTAATACCTATAATTCTAAACATGCATTAAATTTACATCAGTTGTCAAAGATCTTTTCAATTAAGATTATTGTAAAATCCCAAAAACAAAGGAATAAATAAGGGGTGCAATTAAAAATAAACTTAGAAACTAATTTAATATGAATAAAAAACAAGAAACTATAATTCACTAAGATAAGTTACTGTGCCGTATTGTACGCAACATTATAAGTTCCGAGAGTTCGAATACGCCTGTGATAGAATAGAAGCTCCGTACCGACATAAATCAGACCGCCGTCCACAGAAGAAAAATAATTTTTGCCAACGGTATCGAGAGCAGCCGCCTTTAAAAAGCACTGACAAACCAAAGCGTTGTCCGAAGTTTGCGCGCCTTCCAAGAATCTAATAGGATTCTCTATCATAATTCCATCTATCCGCACGTAGAAGAAAAAATATGGTTGATATGACAATTGAATCATGTGGTTGAACACAACCACATAATATCGCTCGTTTATTGCAACATAGTCATAATGCAAAAAAGCTTGTTTCGAGAAAAACACATTTCAAATTTTTAGCTTCCATACAAATCTTAGAAAATTTTTTTTAGAAAATATCTCCTAAAGGAAACAGTTTAAAGGTAATTTAAATAAAATTTTGGCACAATATAAACGGTAGTACTGTTAAAAATTCTGCATTGTTAGCTCGAAAAGCTCATTTTTTGAGATATGACTATGTTGCAATAAAGGAGCGATATAGTTTCATTCTGAAACTTTTTTACAACATTAAGTACAGCCAAGAAGCAAAGCTATACCACATAACCATATATTTGGTAAAAGTCGTAATATTTGTTTCATGATGAATACTGCTATGGTAAAAATTTATATTTAACTGTCATATACAACCATATAATATTATCATCCCCTCCCGTTTTAATAAAAAATTTTAAAAACTATTGTCACATCAATCGTACTAGTGTTGAACGTCACAATATTATATGATTAGATAATAAATACACATGCACACAACTTCTGTAAAAAAAAATTGTGTTTAATAAATTTAATATATTTCTTTCAATTAACATATTTAAAACTAGATTACAAATGAACAAATTTTTCAAAATCTTGGTGCATGAAATTCATATATATTAAAGCACATACATAAATGCATTTGTCGAGATAAGTTTTATACCAATATTTTGCTTAAAAATTTTTATTTTTAAAACAATTTTTACGAATTAATTAATATTTATACAGTTTTTTTTTATTTTTTATATTATTAATATTAAAAAAAACACATGCAAATAAACAGATCGCTTTAAAATAAAATAAAAATATGTATTCAACGATAGTGACTTGAAAGCACGTGTGTTACTGACACATAAATTAACCATATGTAGTTAAAAAAAAAAACACTATTATTGTACATTCCAAATGCTATTGTTGTGTTCGATTTATTTTTTAAACATTATTATTGCATTCAACCATATTTTGAAATGAAATATGGAAACGTCAGTACTGATATATTTATAGGGGATTAAACTATACTAAAAACGATAATATACTGCTAGTGATAACAATACAACTTATAACGGAGTAAATACTAATGTTGCGACAACAATATTACAAACTCCTTTTTCTTTCCGTGCGTCCAAAATGAGTTCCATTGTAAATGGATATGCAAGATGGTCGATGGTATTGACTATTTGGTCTAATGTATGGTCTAAGCACAAGGCAAGATACCAAGATCTTTCTCTCCCACACTCAGCCTCTCCATCTGACTTGAAGAAATCCCTAACCATACTGGAAAAGCATAGGCCGTATGATCTGGCGATACACCAAAAGGCGAACTTTCCTGTCCAGTCCGATCCTGCGTTTCAGCAAACCCTGACGAAAAGCTTTGTCCTCTCAAGTATATCGTCTATATGTCGGTAGTACTCAAAGTTCTCATGGAAGGTGACGCCCAGATACTTCATTCTGTCCGGTATCCTAATCATGTTTTGTCCAATTAGTAGGGAAGGTATATACGTCCGGCAGTTTATATATATATGCTTACGTCGTCCTTTATACATCATTGCCACTGTCTTTTGTATATTTGTATATTAAGATTGAGTCCCCATTTTACAAAATAGTCCTTCAGTACGGCCAGGTAGTTGTTCACTCTGACATTTACAGTCCTTGTCAAACCACCCGATAAAGCAATCAAGTTGTCATCAGTATACAGAAGTATATCTTCAAAAGTCTGTGGTAAATTTATATACCTCTTAGTGATATTAATTCTGTATTGAATGAATATTGTCATTTAATATATTTATGTAAAACTCTGCCGAGAAATAAATATTAAAAGTTCTTAAAAAGAATTAATAAAAAAAAATTTATGTTGCCGTACAGAGGTCTTTATCTAACAAGATCAAGAAGAGCATCCTAATATCTTTTAGAGAGTTTACTGATTTTGAAAACAGAATTGAAAACATTTATAATTGTTTTTGTGTTTACCGGTAATTATAATAAATGTAAAAAGCGTAGAACGGAATAAATATTATAATATTCCATCTGATGTACTCGACCAAATTCCAAATAGCAAAAATACTTATAAGAATTCGAAATATTATATCCAAACAGTTTTATGACTAGAAGAAAAACATGATTTGAAAACTAAATAGCAACATTAGCCCTACGTTGTACATTACTTTTTTATATGGGTCCATTACAGAAATGAAAAATTGTTTTTACATTTTTATTTGTGTTATTTTACTTAGATCTTCAAATTTTGACTGCTTGTTACTTTTTTTGTGAATATGTATATGTATGCTAAGCTTTTTTTTAGCGTTTTTTGGGTAAGTTCGCAACGCGTTTTGTTTATAGATAGTTAGACAACCTTGTAACTAATGCCGCATATGATGAATAAGTTACATCAAGTTGATTTGTAACATTATCCTTAATTTATAAATTCGCTTTATAGTCATACTTATTTGCCTTTGCTTAAAAAATACTTGCTGTGATTAAAAATTTACATCAATATGATGCATTTGTTTATACTTCTACAAATTAATTTAAGTTTAAAAATAATAATTTTAACAATATTCCTTTTCAACAATAAATACAAAATATTATAAGACTATTTATCCTTTTTTTAAAATCATTTTTGCCAAATTAGGTGTATTACAACTATCAGGGCCATTATTACAACCTAACGATAAAGATAAAGAATGATCATATTTTAATACTTCATATTCTAAAATATTGCTTAAGTGGCACTACCTTGTATTTTATAAACTTTTTTACGTAGGCCAACTTCAGAAACGAAAGAAACTTTTAATTTTAAGATTGTTTTTAAAAATTTAATTTAAATTTTTGCATCTGTTATTTTGCCTGAATCTTCAAACTTTGTTTATGTTGTTCTTTTTATGAATGTGTATAGTTTAGCGGGTCTTGGCGCTTTTTGGGTAGGTTCCCGGTGCGTTTTGATTATAAATAGTTGACAACCCTGGTCAAGACAGTTACTAGTAGCGTGGCCATTTTTTAAACTGATTTAGCTGTAAATTTTTTAAGCATTTTTCAGCTATAAATTTAGAATTTTTCAGCATTATTTAATGTAAGAATATTCAAACTATAACTCAATTAACATACGACTGCCAAAATCTTTTCTTATTATAAAAAATTTTAACTTTGTGTAGAAAACAGATTAGAAACTAATAAATGCAAATTGAATGAGCATTTTAAAGAAGAAAATGTAATTAATTTCACTGTAGAAGAAATTTTTGAACACCAGTTGCAGAATGATAGGTTATATAAGAATTCAATATTTGATTTCAACATAAATCTACATAAATATGTGATTATAAAATGTATTAAATGGAAATCTATACAGAGAAATCGCGAATTTTGTAGTGAAGTTCCTGGTATTGTCATTTAGTAACGCGGAAGTTGAATCATAAAAACGAAATTTCGAAATACATTAAAGATTATGAATTAGCTAATTTATATTGAATATGGTTTGAATAGGCATAATACATGTTACAAAAATTACGAACGATCTCATAAAAAATAAGGTTAGAATATGTATCAAAATAATATCTCAAAAGATTCTTCAGAATCTAAAACAGAATATTCCTTCGATGACGTATTTAGTTTATAATTCTAATTTATTTTAAAATATGTTATGTGTTTTGTATTTAAATAACAATCGAAAGTCATTTATATTTCAAGTTTCTTTTTGTTCATTTTATAATAATTTAGGTTTGCTTATAAAAATAAATAGTATGTGATATTGAATTTAATGCTGAATTACACAGCTTTACAAATGTTTAATTTGGAAAAATAGCAAGAACGCCCCATGCCTAGATAAGTTAATTGGCACCACTTGAACACCAAAAATGCGGTAACTTTTTTGTCTATATAGTGTGACCCATAAAAATGAAAATATTCTTAAATTCTTAATAAAAACTTAATTTTTACGCTTAAAATGTTGGTAATTAAATAAACTGTTTGGTAAAATAATAAAACATTGCAGATCTTTACTATAACGTAGAAAAAAAAAACTAAATAAAAATGAAAAATTTTGAAACAAACGTAAAAAAGAGGCAAATTTTGAACTTTGAGGTGCCATAACTCAACCATTTCTTCTCGGATAGAAATTTGCATAATATCGACCTTTACCACTCCATGTTAGACTTTGTCAAACACTGAAACAATTATACAAGAAATTTTATTGGGCAAAAAACTTGACATTAACGACTCACAATTAAATCGTGCAGTATGGTTGGACCGCCCTTCATGTTTATAGTTTTTATATATTTTTTTCAGAAAATTATTTGTTTAACACTTTAAAAGTACACTTGAAAAAAAGTTTTTTTTCTAAAAATATTTTTAGCTTTCAGTTCGAAAATTATAAATTTTCGAACAAAATGAGAAAACTAAGTATGTATGCATATATTTATGTATATATGTGCAAATACTCCTGCACTTCCAAAATGGCGTCAACAAAACTAGAAAAAAAGGAAAAGAAAAAAAAAACAAATCGCACCGTATCCAAAAATTCTCATCTGGATGCACGTGTATGAGTGAATGTTTGCATGAGTTTGAAGCTAAACAATAAATGCACACGGATGCATGTGCAGAGCCAATTAATATAAAAACAAAACAAAATGTATCAACAAACAACATATGAGTGCATATATGCAAGTACTCCAAGCATGTATGTATGATTGTATGCATGCATAATATATATACTATACATACAATAGCAACAACAATTAACTAAAAATGCATAAGAGAAATAGAAATGGCAAATAAAAACAATTAAAAAAAAAAAAATGAATGTTTTTAACGAATACAAAAGTACGTACAATACAGTGGAATAGATTTGTACAAACATACGTATACATGTATGTACATACGAGTACATATATACGTATATGCTAGCACACATATCGCCGCAGAAAGTACTAATAACTGTAATTGCGGCATTTATGTGAAATTGAAACTTCGTTTGAGATATTTACAACAAAGCAAAAGAGAATTTTTTTATAAATGGTAGTCCAGCAGCGTTGTCAACTTTGAAATTTCAAAATGCACCGAATTATGAATTTTTTCCTTTCATTTTTTAAAACCTACTTTGTGTTATAAAATCAGATTTTTATTTTTAAAACACGATAATGAAACAGATTTTCAAACGGCTACCAATTATACAATCACACTGGGTCTGATATCACTGCCTGATGGCATGCCATCAAATTCGTTCAACAGCTAGAATTCATGTTTGTCAAACTTGGCTTCTAGTACGACTGTGTTTTATTAAGATAATGTTACCTTTACAATAATTATAACAATATTTTATCAAATTTATTATTAAGCAATACCATTTAATTATATTTGCTGTCGACCGAAATAAGCTGTTACTTTTACTACCCAATATCAGGGACACGAAAATACAGCAATTTACCGTCATCAAAATTATATTGCAGGAGCATACTGTCGAAAGAATTTACGATTATCGGATCATTAAAAGTTACAGAATCGCACTACAAGCCTTCAAGTTCAATCAATAGAAATTCTACGAAACACATTTCATTTGCGTTTTCGTAAGCGGTGTCTTTAAAAGAATTTGTTGAAATGTACGAAAATTAGCCAGAATTATACTATATAGCAGATGAAGTTTACCGTAATCAATATTTAATGTAAACGTTTTAGAAAAACTTTATAATTTATTTAATAGTATGGCCATTTCTCAATGACCAAAACCATAACACAATCACGCCATGATAAATACGAACTTCATTGTTGGGAAACTACATTTGTTGCAATATTTGACAAACTTGGCTTGATCGATTAATAGTAAAACACTCTCTAAAAGCAGCAAATTTAATAAAACGAAATGTTTTTAATAGCAAGATCGTGTTACATTGTGCATATAACATGGTATGTTTTCCACGCAAAATCAAAAGTAAACATTTTGGGCACTTGATTACAAACTTTTTTCTTTCATTGAAACAAAAATTTGAGTTGAATTTGTGCCACCGAAATTTAAAAAACGCACCGAAAATGTAAACAAAGCGCACCCCGCACCGACTAAAGAATTTTTCGCACAAATAATTTAAAAAGTACCAAAAACGGTGCGAAACACACCGAGTTGATAACGCTGTAGACCAGGCATAATCAGGGTTGTCTGATATGGCGATTTCTCGCCAATTGTGGCGAATTTTTATCTAATATTGCCAGTAAATTTTTGATTTGATTACTGGCAATTTAAAAATCATATGGTTTTTACATACTTTGCATCTTAAATCTGACATTCCTATTTTATCCAATGTCTGAATGCTCAATTGATTTATAATGAATTATTTGTTGAAAAAAAAAATCGTCTGTTTTTGATATTCATACGTCCGAAAGATATCAAAATGAATCAATTAAACCTTAAATAGCAGTCTAATTACATCCATGATCAACTATTTTCTACCACACAAGTTTTTTCCTCAAACATTTTAAAACCAAATAATTTTGTAAATGCAGATATTAATAGATCGGACTCCTTCTTACTATTAAATGCAATAGATTATGGCTCTGCATTTGAAACTCAGCTAAAGAACACAGAAGAAATTATTTATTTAAAATAAAATTGTCTCATTAATTAAAAAATTTCTGTTTTTATGCAGTGGCCAATTCCTTATATTAAGCGTTTATCCCATTTCGGGTTTAGCTGGTAAGGCTGAAGTTCAACAAAGTTTCAATTAAACAACGTTAATTAAACCAACGTTTTAATTATTGTTGTAGCCGACGTTTCGTCGATTTTTTTGTCGGCTTCTTCAAGGGCTTTTCTATATTATGTCGAAGTAAATTATTTAAAATATTGAAAAACAATAAAACATTAATACTGCAAATACAATAAAACATTGCACCTTTAATCTAACATCACAGCTTTAACTGATTGCTAAAAAAAAATTGTCTCATCTGTATGAAAATGCTTTTAAAGGAAATGTCGTGCTGTTTACCTGAAACCATGAAGTTTTTCAGTCCATGTGGCCGATATCATCTGCTAAAGGCTCAAAAAAAAAAAAAAACATAATCAAAATACAGAATCGAAGTTTTTTATTTTCAAACAAAAAAAGAGTGAAACACCATCGGATGATGGTATTTTGGCCCACCTTGTACAATCCTGTGCAATTCATTTCTTTTTATCTGACATTGCAAGTAAATCATTACACATGTACCAATCCAACACCGCTTACACACAGGATTAGTTTACTTTGCAAAGCCTTGAGCGCGCTAGTCACAAGGGGAAAGAGAGCTCTATTTGCCATCGTCAAACTTAAGACTTTGCAAAGTAAACTTTCCGTGTGTGAAAGCTGTGTAAATTAATTAATACCTCAAATTTTGTAAACATTATTATATATTTTTAATTGCCATGATGGCAGGCAGCTTAATAAAATAAAAACATAAATAAACTTTTCTATGAGTTCGTATTAATTAAATATTTATTTAATTTTATGGATTTGTCTAAAAAGTTATATACAAGATTTCGCATTTTTGTTTACGATATATCTACGCTAGAATTTGGTTTTAAATTTGAGTGGAAAAAAATATTTTTTCCAAATGTTGTTGTATTAGTACTTATATTTCACTACCCAATTGGCCTAATATTTGCCAACAATTTTCTGTAACGGAAATAATTTCGATACTCTAAAACTTTAATTTAAAGTAACCTTCAAAAAAAAAAAAATCAACAATAATAAAAAATAATAAGAACTGAATTTTAATAAATATCTTGTAATATTATTACCATCAAACGAAAAATGTATCTTAAAAGAAAACAAAAGGTAGCATAGCAAACACTACCCACAACTTCTTTAGCTAAAAATAGGCAATTTGGGCAATCTTTACTTTTGTGATTTTGTATTATTAATGTAATTGGAAGCAAAACGAGCAACATTGTTTGCGGTGGATTTTTTTCTTAAATGTTATTCAGCCAAAAAGTATGAAACTCAATTTAAGAATGTTTCTTTCTACTTCCTGTTACGGCAAAAATTTTTTTAGAATTTTGTAGAAATTGTACTGAAAACACAGTAAATAACGTCTAACTGCCTTATTTATATTGCACTGATTTCTATAAAAAATTTGTGTAATAAGAGCTTAATAACCAAGACAAATTTTTTATACATAAGGCCGTAAATATTTAAGCCTTATTGATATGATTTATTATATTAAGATGGTTCATGAATAAAAGTGCTTTATTTACTTCTCATTTAAACATACAAAATTAATGCTCGTTTTCATGAATTTAACTATGATTTGTGGTGAATGTGTGCTTGTAAACGTATTTCACGTATTGAACGAAATTTTCTTCTTATACATATTAGCAGCGATGCCAGAATGAACATTTTACCTTAATTTTGAAGATTTTTCATACAAAATAAGATTTGAAGATTTCTCATTCAAAATAAAGATTTTTGAGATTTGCTATTATAATAAAAAGCGTGTGAGTTATTTTCAAACACAAAATAAATTTTGACTTGCATATGGAAATGCACATAGCTACATTCTCGTACATACTAGTATAAGGGTGTCTCAGAGTAAAAGCGCACTTTATAATTGTAACATAAAACACCGATTTTTCCAAAGATTTGCGGCAGATTATACAAAATCTTAAAAAAAAATTTGCGTGCATTAAATGCCATGATCTTGGTGCCCAGTTGGTATTCGATTTTCATAAAATTTCTTAAGGTAATTTGTTTTGGAAATTTTAGATGCGATAAATCGATTGTTTTATGTGCAGTGTGGCCAGCGGTGCCGTCTTGTTGAAACCACATATCCTCCATGCATGCCAGTTCATGCCACAAAAAGACCGTTACCATGGCCTTATAAGGCTGTATAACCAAAATCCAGGTTAGATAATTGCCTTGTAATTGCCATGCTGAATAATTGTATGAAGTTTGAAGCAAAATAACCAATTTTTTTTTTTCAAAAATTTACATACAAAATTACAAATGTAATGGCTTTTTTCGGAATTTTGGATATATCTCAGCTATATGAGAACCCATTTTACTGAATTTCAATAGCAAACCTATGAATCGATGGAGGAATAGAATGGCGAAAGAAAAAAGTTTCTAAGTCGAATGGTTTTCTCAGAAAACCATGTGACGTCCAACAGACGTACATCGCTTAATCGAATTTTCTATTAATTCTGATTGAAAATTGTATAAAATTACAAACGGAATCAAAAACTTTATATATACCCTTTACATTTTTGTGAAGAGTATAAAAAACAGAAGATTTAGCTCAGAATTATAGGCATTTAATTTATGAAAATAAAATAATAAGTATATATAGGCATTTAATTTATGAAAATAAAATAATAAGTTAGCATACTAAGAAATCTTTTATCTTCAAGATAAGATTTTGTGACAATTTATGTTGTTTGTATTTATATATATTAACAAATTTTCATTTCCTTTCAAATCATTTTAAATTTGTCTATAAACATAAAAACCAGTTTTCCTTAAGAAGTCTTCCGAAGTGAGACGAAATATTGAACAAATCGTTTAAACATTTTTTATATAAAAACAAGCTTGAACAATATATCAATTAAATTTATTTTTTTATTTTTATTTACTAATTTTTTTTGGGGAATGCTAATTGCCGTAATATTTTTTAAAATCTTTTATTACAATATCTGATAAAAAAAAACCTGGTTATTCATAAGTCATTTGTACATGGAACAAAAGTGCTTGGTCATTTGGGTTTATAAAGCTTTTAGAACCAGCAACAGCTCATACTGATTTGAACCAAAAAATAAAAACCAAAACAATTAAACACATTTTTTAAGCTCTGCATGAGAACAATTAATTTATTTCTGCAAAACTAGATGCCACTGTTTGTTAGTAAAATGTTTCTGGCAAAATTAGAGGGGGGGAAAAAGCGTGACCAGCAGAGAGCGAACGGATTATTTTTTAACTCTTTTCAAAAAAAAAAATATCCCACTTATTTTTTCAAAACTGTAGGGATTTTTGTTTCTTTCTGTCGAGATAGCATTTAACACCGCAATCATAATAACAGCAGTTAGAGCAACAACAACAACAGCAGCAAGAACAACAACAACCAAATGCTATAACAATAAAAGGGGTAGTTTGTTACTTGTAGGTGCTGTGCCGTCGTTTGCTTTAATTTTAGTTTTTTCTGTTTTATTTTATTTTTTTTTTCTATTTAAGAATGGTTGCCTTTGATAAAAGAAAAAAAAAAATAAAACAGAAAAAAATACTGTAGATTTTTTTAAGTTAGCAACAGCAAAAATTGTGGAAAAAAATAATAATAATGACAGCAGCAAAATACAACATACTCAAGGGAAAAAATCATCGAACCGTTAACTAGCATTTAATTATGTTGTAAATGTTTTTTAGATCGCAAAGACTACAGCACCAATTTACACATGAGATCCACCACTACCAAAGTGTTAAAGTCAGCAGCAGCAGGCATTTTAAGCTGCTGGTCAGATAAGAAATTGCTTGAAAAATATTTCGCTAAGAACGTACATATCGCTCCTTTATTACAACATAGTCATATATCAAAAAATTTGTTTTTCGAGTTAACAATGCAGAATTGTTAACAGTACCACCTTCTATATTGTGCCAAAACTTTATTCAAATTACTTTTAAACTTTTTCCTTTAGGAGACATTATCTAAAAAAAATTTGTTAGACTTATATGAAAGCTAAAAATTTTAAATGCATTTTTCTCGAAACAAGCTTTTTTGAGTTATGACAATGTTGCAATAAAGGAGGGATATGTACATACTTATTCTACGAGTATCATATGCATTATTTGAACAAATATACTATCAATATAGGAGTTTATTGTTTATGATGTGGTTGGCAATAAGTGTTGCCAAGATTCTCTATATACATATTCATAATATCGCTCTTTTATTGCAACATAGTCATATCTCAAAAAATTAGCTTTTCGAGTTAACAGTGCAGAATTGTTAACAGTAGTACTTTTATACTGTGCCAAAAAAATTTATTAAACTGTTTACTTTAAGAGATATTTTCTAAAATATTTTTCTAAGACTTGTATGGGAACTAAAAATTTGAAATGCGTTTTTCTGGAAACAAGGTTTTTATTAGTTATGACTATGTTGCAATAAAGAAGCGATATGTACTCGTATGCCATTAATACTTTTTAGAACATGTATGCTAACGATTTATATACTTTTGCTTCCATACTAACATCTAATCCATTATTATTATCATACTGTCTAATTATGTACTTTAACTTTTTGTTACAATGTATTCAACATACATCAAATGTTTTTATGTATGTTAAAATTGTTTTCAATATGTTTTCAAATATTTTGGATTTTGTAAACAAAACTAAAAAAATTTTTTCTTGAAGAAGTCTTCCGAATGAAGACGAAATTTCGAATTTAATTAAAACTCTTTTTATATAAAAAACAAAACTGACCTCAAGCTTAAGCAACATTTATTTATTATTATTAAGCGAGGTCCAGCCTAAGCACACGCCGTTAATTGTAAACAGAGTTGCCGTTTTTGGCAATTTCAACCAAAATTTTTAATATTTTTCTCCGATGGAAATGTGAATATTTTTTTTTTCATTTTGGTTAATTTTGTTCTTCCATAAATACAGTGAAACTTCTCATACTCGGACACTCACCACCGAAATATTTTTGTCCGATTATGAGAATTGTGCGCTTAGAAGAAAAAATATTTATATTTCATATATTTTTATTACATAATGCTACATTTTATTAAAACGGTGCTAGGCTAGTCCATGGTGGCTAAAGGAATATATGCAGATTAGACTGCTTTAGCTTAGACCGGTTAAAGTTATTCTGTTTAGTTTCAAATTGATTTTCAATATTTTTGATATGTTCGACTGCAGCAACATCGTTTCTAGTAAATGTTTTAGGAAAATATGGTTTAATAAGTATTAAGAATTAAGTATTAAGAATTTCTACATTTATCTAATCTTAAGAATCTTCAGAAAGATGTATTTTCACAACAGTTCTTGAAATTGACATTTTTATTTTTTATGCAGACGCTTTCAACGGCTTTTAAAAGTTTTAAGTGACCCGTGTTTTCAACGCTTCTGTCCGCTAAAGAGTAATGTTATAAACACAATTTTTATTAAATTGTCCGGCTATGGGAAAAAGTTTTGTATAAAAAACATAAGAAAATCTCAATTCAACAAAGTTTGTCTGCTCATTTTGGAAATGTCTCACTGTACATATGAACGCAGTCAACAAATCTCCATACTACTAGCTAGGCCACACAAAATATTGGACATTTCTTTAACCCGATTGCTAGCAGCAGACAATTGTCTGATTAAGTAATGATCTTTTTTGCAGTTAAATTTTAAAGCTACAGTACAGGCTCTTGTATGTGTACAAGTAGTATTCAGATGTAATGGAAATTAAGTAATTAAAATAAGAATAATTTAGAAACTAAACAATTTGATTGAAATAAAAATAATAAAAAAAACTTGCTTAAAAAAGATTATTAAATGAATTAATTATTCAAAAAACTTAAAAAGGAATTTCTTAAAAGATATCAACATATTTTGATATAAATGATATTAAATCATGTGAATTAAAAGTATATCTTTTGATTCTTTGTTACATATTTTTTTGTAGCAAAACAAATAATTTATATAAGAAATTACAATCCTAAAAATTGCCTCCCAATGGTTTAGAGCCAATCTCCAGTATTGAATTAATTTTTGTAATTATACCATTTAACCATAAAATGGAAATATATTTTGTATTATAATGCAAATTCGTTTAAATTAATGTGTACGCTAAGAGAACTAAAATTCATATTAATTTTATTGAATTTTTTTGTTGAACTTTATAATTTTTAAATGAAATTTTTGGTTTGTACATTTGTACAACGGGTTATAGTTCAAGTTTTTTCCTTTCTTAAGTTTTTTCCTTTCTTAAGTTTTTTCTTAAGAAGGATTTTTTACAATACAAATTTGCTGTGATTAATAATTTCTGATTGAAGAAGACAAGAAAAATGATAATCAAATCTTTATGCTGGGGGACAACTAGCTGTTTCGTAGTCGTTACACTAATCATCAGCACCCACTGGGAATTGAACTCGGGTCATGACGTATCATGATCTGCTGCTTTAACCACTCAGCCACTGAGCATTTAATTATTTTCTATCTATATTTATCTCATATTGAACAATAAAAAGAAAAATGCTCTAATAATACCTGTCTTTTTAAATTCTCAACAATTTATTTAGATAGTTGGGATATAAAATTTAATGTTAGAGAATATCTTTCAAAAATTTCCAAAGTCTACGGATGATTAGGTTAGGTCCTATGAAATGTCGACATATAGATAGCTGGGAAACATAGAAAACAATCTATTTATAATAAGATCTAGGCAATATCTTTGAGCCAATAGAAAACATGTTGAAAAAAATTCAAGGCTAATGTTACATATATATGATGTACAAAACAGTACAGACCAGACTGACATTTATAACTCTTTAGATATATGATTTTAACTACTTGTATAGAAAGCTTTTTAAAACGTTTATATGTAGTACTAAGCCCATAAGGCCAATAATCCTATTAAATAAATGTAATAAATATGAATTAAAAGAATAAAAATTAAATATGACTACATGAAAAATCATTTGAGGTGACTTTTTAGGGAACTCGAAAATCATGCAAAAAATATTTTGGCGAATTTTGGTGGCCAGTTTGGCGCTGGAGGTGGAAAAAAATCCGACAACCCTGCTTGTTTCTTCAGATAAAATCCCCTAATAGTTGATATAATTAAGCAGTTTGTTACTTTGATTAGCGTTATACATACAAGCTGTATACATAGTTTGTAAAAAAAAAATTTAAAAACGGCTATTAAACATGACGTGAATATTGATGCAAATGATGATGTTACTAACGACGACTGCTCACAGCAGCGGCAATAACAATTATAACAATGACGACGACGATGAAGGTGCAGAATATGCAATAAAATACAAGTTAGCAACAAGCCAATACAAATTAACAACAGCGTTTTGAAAAAGCTCTACAGTTTCTTTTTCTCAAAAGACAACATTGCAGCGCACTCATCGTACAACACGGTCGTTTGCTCGGTCTTAAGAGGTGTTTATTTAGGGAGGGCCGAGAGGGTTAGCAAGCAATTTTATTTTTTCAAATGTTTAAATATCTTTTGTATTGAAATAAAAATGCATTGCAGAAATGTGCAATTAAAGCGCAAGCGTTTTAAGTGGGCGGAGTTTTTTTATTGCTATTTTTATAAAGAATGTGTAATTTTATTTTTTCTAATTTTCCTTACATTTTTTGTTTTGCGACTCAAGAGCATTAAGAAACAAAAAAGTGGTTTAGAAAATTTTTATATTCGCACAGTTTAGACTCAATTTTTTCTTTCTCCAAATGCTCTCTAAGAAGCCATATTGATTTTTTTTAACGGTTACTTTATCACTAATGTGTACTTTGTTATTGTTACTGTTCCTGTAGTAGTTCTTGTTGTTGTTAAATGTGGCGCTGTTTTTGTAGCTTTAACTAAATCAACAGGGTTGTATTTTAGTTTGTATTTCTAACTCTTAAGAATTTATTTATTTTTTTCTCTAACACACAAACACACGCTTACAAACACGAAGCAAGTAATGACAGTAATGGGATTTTTTCCATGTCTGTGTTTGGGTTTTTATGTCCTGTTAGTTGTTCTCTTCGTTACCCTTAATCACAAACACGCTGAGAACCATAAATCACCCTCCAATATTTTATTCATGTTGACGTTGTTTTTTTTTATACGTATATGTATGTATATAAAATTTTACTCTATATTTTTCCCTTAAAAATGATTTTTTCCCTCAATTTTTATTTTCATAAAGTTCATTTTTTCCTACAAAAGTAGACTCAATTTACACAAATACAACGTCAGCGTAAAGACACAGATACACGTGTTTGTTTGTAGAGTAGACGACTGAATTTGGTGGTGGCTGTGTTGTTGCCAGTATGAGGAAAACAGGCATACATACACATGTACATATTTATTCATGCCTGACTAGTCTTTGCAAAATGATGACGATCTGACATTTACACTCATATTAGTGCCTTTTTTCTCACTTTGTCCCTAAATATTAAGTTGTTTATGCTTTTCAAGCCATAGACACACATATTTTACTCAGAAAGGGGGAAAGACAAATTGATTTAATAATGTTTTTTTTATTTGGATTTTTTGTTTTTTTATACTTATAATAATAAATTTATTAAAATATATTAAGAGCTATCGAATCTGGTTATTTTGTTTTGCAGTTAAGATTTGTATATTGGAAAACAAAGGGAAAATTGGGTCAATAAAAACGCAACTCTTATACACAATCTAGACCAGTGGTCCCCACAAAGAAAACACTCAGTATGTAAATGTATTGCTCTTGAAAACGCTGCGTGATGATCAATGGTCTAGATCATTTATCACCATGCAATACCCTCAAAATAATTCGCTTCATTTACACACTGATACCGATTTCTTTTCTGAAAAAATTTTGCATTTATGCTGCACTTTTTTTCTTAAAATATAAGTTTTAAAATTAAAGTTTTATTGAGATGAAAAGAAAATGTCACAATAACTATAAATATTTGAAAAAAAGTTGAGAAAACTGTATACTTCTGTATTTTTTTCGGAAAACAATATTGAAAATGCTACACTTTTTCTAGAAAAGAAAACGCCACGAGTGTTCTCTTTATATAACTGAGCACACAAATAAATAAAATTAAAATAAGAATTTAAAAGATTTATATTAAATAAAGAAAAGATTTAATTTTAATTATTCTGTTAATAGGCGTTGAATGCAGATTTGGGAGAGGGAGAAATATTATACAATACACTTCGAATTGGTTGATCGTCCACCTTATAATCCAAATTTAGCTCCTAGTAACTTTATCCTGTTTGCAAACTTGAAAAAATGGCAGGCAGGAAAAAGTTTCATCTCAAACGAAGAAGTGATAACCGAAGCTAACGCGTATTTGGAGAGGTTCTCAAGATCGTATTTATCAGATGATATAAAAAAGTTGATATATCGTCTTACTAAATGTATTGACTATGTTGAGAAATAAATGGTTTTTGAAAAAAATGTTTTTTCGTACTTAGGTAGCTTTAATATCAATCCTACCTCGTAGATACTCTTATTTCGGATAGAACCAAATGGCACAATATAGCAAACTCCTGCGAAAATGTCTACGATTAAAGAGGCGTATTTTGAACTCAGCTGAATCTATAAGTTAGAAATAAGTGGGCCTAGAAAAAGGCAGACGAGTAGTCATGCGGATAGAGTCCACCCTGAAGTAGTGCACAGGCAATTCCAGGGTGGATTTTCTCGCTTAGAGTAGAAAAGAGGAAGTGTTTAAACGGTATACCATATATGCACGCAAAAAAAGGCAGTTTGATATATAGTTACAGCAACATTAGTATATACGCCGTAAGATTGTGTATTATTGTTGAAAACAGCCTATCATCGATTTAATTATAGTTTGTTTCCCCATAAATATCTTTTCATGTGCATTTCTGCACATCTATTATTACCACCTACTAATTTCAGAATATGGTTGCATGCAATGGTAGTATTGTAATATGTAATTTTTTGAAAACCACACACCAAATACTAAAATATTTGGTTTTATCATATGTATGATACGGTACATATACAAAATCAACTTACTATTGTCAGCATTAGTCGTTGTCATATAATTTTATTTTAGTTTTGTTTATGAAAAAAGTTGTGTTATGTATTTTAAGTAAAAACAATATTTTGTTGATCTACATAGGAAGAAAAAAGACTTAAAACTAAAATTGCGAAAAAAACTACATATAGAATGTTTACAGAAATCAAAAGGTATGCCAGAATATTAAGAAGTTGATATTTGTATGTGTGTTGTAATCAACAATACTATGGCAAAGCTAACCATATTGTCGGCCAACCATATTATGGTTGCACCTAACCATACGAATGTCCCAACCAAAATAATTTTATTGACGAACCATACCATTGTTGTGAACAACCATACAATGTTACATTAGATAGTCTCCCGTCTCTAAGAGATAAAAAACGCACGCGTTCGTGTTCGCCAAACATTGTTGTTACAACAGAAGACCACCCCCTTCCAGTTTAATTGTTGCAGATAAGCCGAAAACGCAAGTAGGCATGGGCAGGTATGTAACCGTGGTTAAACGCCAGCGAAGCCCCAAATCCGCTCAAATATCATCAAATCCGAAAATTTCTAAAGATGATAATAGGACTACGGCAACGGATAGTAATAGGTTTGCTATCCTTCAGACTGACGAGCTAACCATATCAAAAAAAAACATTTAAACCGCCACCAATATACTTGAGAGAAACTACTTCTATTGAGCTGGTAAAAGCACTTATTACGGCAATTGGTAAAGACACCTTCAACGTAACATCAGTAAAGCACGGACAAATGAGTGAAACAAAAATCCAAGTCAACAGCGAAAATGATTACATAAAACTTTCTGCCGCTCTGGAAAAAAAAGAAAAGATCTTTTTATACTTATCAACTTAAAAGTGCTAAAGGCCTTCAGGTTGTTATAAAAGGTATTGACCCTTATGTAGACACGGATGAGGGTAAGACTGAACTACTAGATAAAGGCTTTAAAATAAAACATGTGGTAAATATGCAGAACCGTGAAAAGATTCCTCAACCCATGTTTAGGGTTGAACTGCAACCAGGGGATGTTATTCTCAAAAAGAATGAAACTCACCCAATTTATAACCTAAAATTTTTTCTTCATCGTAGGGTTACCGTTGAGGAGCCGTACAAGCGTTTAGGGCCCGTTCAATGCCTAAACTGCCAGGAATTCGGTCATACTAAGTCATATTGTAAACTGCCCGCAGTATGTGTTGTGTGTGGCGAACTGCACGGCACATCACAGTGCAAGAAGCCAAAAGCTGACTCAAGTGTTAAAAAATGCAGTAACTGTGGAGGCAACCATACTGCAAATTACAGGGGCTATACTCACTACAGCAGCCAAACATAATTCCTACAAACAATTTTCCACAGATAGGCCAGTCAACCAGCCACATAATCATGTAAAACCCCAAACAAATTTCTTATGCTAATGTGGTCAAGGCCTCAAAATTCCGATCAAAATTTTAACAATCTTGAGGTAACTCTGCATACTCTTGTTCAATCCTTAAACACATTTACGGTTTCTATGACAAACATGATGCAGGAAATACTGAAAATGCAATCCACTATTTTGCAGGCAATTTTAAAAAAATGAGTTGGATAAAAATATGTTTCTGGAACGCAAACGGCATCCGCCAACACAAAAATGAACTTGAGCACTTCCTTATAGAAAAGCAAATCGACATAATGCTGATTTGCTGAACAAGCAACAGTTATTTCAAAATTAATGGCTACGCACTATATGACACAAAAGATCCCCGTGGAAGATCTTGCGGCGGTTCGGCAATTTTGATAAAGACCAGAATTAAGCACAATCTAATGAATGAGACACGTGAGGAATATCTCCAAGCTACAAATATATGTATTGATTATTTTCATGAACAAATTGTCACTTCCTCGATTTATTCTCCACCCGATTTTCATAACAGATAATCAATATTCACTTTTTTCGAATCACTTGGGCCTCGATTTTTAGCGGCTGGCGACTATAACGCTAAACACACTTTTTGGGGATTACGTTTAATTACCTCGAAAGTCCGTGTGCTTTTTGACACCGTTTCCAAAATGGGTTTAGATGTGCTTTCAAGCGGACACCCCACTTATTGGACGAAAGATCCCAGATGTTATAGATTTTGGAGTTGCAAAAAATTTTCCTTTATAGTGGATGCAAGTGGAGCCTTCATTAGATTTGTCATCAGATCACTCACCCACTATAATATCTGTTTCGTTCCCCCAGGAGGTTGGTTGGAAAAAAATTCAGTTGAAATAATTTTTTTTTAACTTTTTACATTTGAATGTGGAACAAACAACACTAAAACGTTTTTAAACCAAACTTTTTACAAAATTTTGAAGCGGTTTCAAGTGAGCTGTTGTAAAACATTCTTGCAATCCTTAGTTGATATTACAAGTTGCAAAAAAAAATTATTATTATATAAATATTGCTTACTATCGGACTCAAAACGATTGACTTCCAGATTGCATGCTTCCAGTCATCACCCATTCAGTTTCTGTGCTCTGTGGCAAAATTCAGCTGTACCTAAATGATTTTTATCGACAAGGCAGGTTTTTGTGTTTCCGTTGCGATGTACGTACTGCGAATTCACTACGATTGGGTAGACATTCCAAAGAAAGTTATTCGTAAATTGCTAGAAAGTGCCCTAAAACGTATAGAAAAGGTTTTACACAACAAATGATATAGACTAAACTCTAAAAGTATTAGCATTCCGAAAGGTTGTGTTGTTTTGTTTATGTGTATTTTTCACTAAGAATTTAGTACCTTTAGTTTTAATTGTAAGCCATTTTGTTAAGTCCTAAAACATAAAATAAGCTAAAAAAGAAAAATTGAATTTGATTCACTATTTAAATTTTTATGGAATAAAAGAGGCACAATATATGTACCCATTTTTGCACCCCACTGTAGATTTTTGGCAACAAAAGAAAACTCGTTATGATTTCCAAAAAGTTTTTTGATTCTCAATTAACATATGTATAAATTATTTAATTTTAAATTTCTTTTTGTTTCTTATTACTTGCAGTTTTGTGTTGTCAATCTGCAGATTGTTTCAACTTCACATCTTTAATGTTACGTCACAGATCAACATAGTGTGAATTCAAAAACCAAGACAGAGCAGTAATTTTAAAAACAGTATACCAGCGTACATGCACACTGTTTTAATTCCAAAAGAAGTCCATTTTTAGATTTGAGCGCAAATGCTTTTGAATTGCAGCAAATCGTTGTAATAACTGAAAGGCAAACTGAAAATTCCAATACACAAATTTTACTAGCAGTAGCAGAAACAGTACCACAGCTAACCGCAAGTTTTGAAAACAGTTGCGACAGGACAGACAATAAAAAGATAACAAAGGGCATTGATAACGCAACCAAATGGAACATATCTTGCAGAAAATGAAACATTTGCAGCAGAAGTTGTTGCACTATTAACATGCCCAGTGGTTAACCTAAAGTGTTGTCATTCGTTTTCACAGATCATGTGGTCATACTAACATCTTATTCTGGATGCTTGACCTTGTTTTTTGTCGCATCATCATACAAAAATAATATCGCAAAAGCAACTTTTTCAAAATTTGCATATGTAAGCATAATTGAATATGTAAGCATAATTGACATGATCGCCTAGATCGTGTTGATCTCACACCCTTGGATTATTTTCTAAAATATTTTGTAAAGTTTGTAAGTCTTCATTGATAAAATGCTGCACAGAGAACGGCGAAAAACGGTGATGCAATGTTTTATATTCAGCTTGCGTCACATACAACTGTCTCGGACTACATTTTATTATATAATTGTTATAAGTTACAGTTTAAGCCGCCTGAAAAGGTAAGTTACATCTGAGCAATTTGATTTGTTTTCTCTTTTTGTTTCATTTGTTAGTCTCTTGAGTAAAATTTTTAAAGACTTACTCCATAACTAACATAACTAGAACCGGCAATGGACTAAATATGTATATATGCAAAAAAAGTCATGGACGGGAATCTGGTCCTATTAAATGTTTGTTAATTTGAAGAGATGTATTGGTAAGACCCGAAATTATTATTGTTTTGTGTTTTATTTCCAATTAGCTTTAATATAAATACGGTTTGAAATTGATTATTCTTTCTGGTACATTCTTAAATTATATAATTGTTTATATGTACCAAAATGTATAACCGACATGAAGTTTGGGAAGGTATTTAACAAAAAGAGTAAGACTTTTCATTTAATCAAAATTGAATCTTTCTTTAGCTTAAAAGCATTTTGCATTAAGGTGGTACTTAATTGCAAGAAGCAAAAATTTAGTTGCAAAGTAAAAATTCCTTAAGATTAACAACTATTAGCTACAGACAGGCGCCAAAACTGGGAGAAGGAAAGACGGATATAACACACACACCAAACACACAACCCACCAAACACGGCAGCTTTACTAGATAATTGTACTACTCGTAGTACAGCTATCTCTTGTTTCTTGGTACTACTCGTATCACAGTTGTCTGTACTAAAAAAATTTCCGCGAAACAATCAAAATGTGCCTTAATTTCTGCAGCACTGTTCCAAGTATTACTCGACGTAACAAAAATTTTTATTTGTTAATGATCAATATAAAGGGTGTCTCAGAATGCTTTTGGTTTTTAGATGTTAAATAAAAAACATCAATTAAAACTCTTTTTATTTGTTTTTAAATTAAAGATTAGTTCTTGAAGTTTATTTATGAAAAACAACCGTTTGCATACACGCACTATTCGCTTCTTCACACTCATTTAACTTGGAGCCAAAATTTTCAATCATTCGCTGGAGCATCGCTCTTGGAATAGAGTTGATTTCTTCAGTGATGCTTTGCTTCAAAACATACAGGGTGGATGGCAATGTATTGTGAACTTTACTTTTTAGGTAGCCCCATAGGAAAAAATCAGAAAGCGTTAAATCAGAGCTCCTCGGTGGCCAGCTTATGTCTCCTCAGCGGCTCATCGCTCTTTCCGGGGAATAAATCGTGAAGAGCAGCTAATGAGTCACTTGCAACGTGAAAGGTGGCCCCATCTTACTGGAAAAACGTGTTGCGGTATATATCCTGGTTTTGCATTTCTGTACCTAAAAAAGTCCGGATAATATGTTCTGTGACTGTTCTTTTCCACACCTATGACACATCGCAAAGCACATGTACAGTGGCACGTAAAAGTAACGGCTTTTTCTTTTCTATACCGGATCTTCTTCTAATTTCACTTGTGCCAGGAAAACTGAACTCAAACTGACGCTTGCTAAAGTTAATTGAAGCATTAGTAACAGATTTTATCGATGCCACCTTAATTTTTATAGATTGTACGGAGTAAATGACGGAATTTGTGTCTGTGTATGTATGCTACAACTTTAGTTGTTGTTGAGTTATTAGTGATTTATAACTTGAATATTGTTTGTGACATTGTGTCACTGTTATTCATGTTGTTGCCTGTTATTATTAGTTGCTGTTACTTGTTGTTACTTTCTGTAGCTGTTGCTGTTGATGTATACATACGATCTTTTGCTTGTTGCTGCGGCAGTACAAATATTATTGTTTTGGTCGTTTAACACACATACATATGAATGTACTCGTATGTGGCAAAAATGTCGGCTGACTTTTGCTTTGGCAAGGTTTTTGCTTCACTACAATGTTGGGTGGATATTGGTTAGTGCGGCGTCAACATCTAACACCAACTACTAAAGCAACGCCAAGAACATTTAAATAATTTATTTTTTCGAAGAAAAAAGTAGATAGAAAATCATATCATAGTTAATTGCATTGACAAACACACGCTCCATGTTTCACAGTCAGTCAAGCAACAAAATTATGTTAGTTGCTAAAAGTAGTTTGAGTTCGAATACACCCAGTTGGCCAAACGAACATCGAGAACATAGAATTGTCTGCCAACCTATAATCTGTCTTCAAGGTTAATAAAGGCCCATTTAGCCGACTGTAGAAAATGTAAATGTAACGTAAATGTAAATGTAACGTAAATGTAAATGTAACGTAAATGTAAATGTAGTAGCACTTATAGAACACGTAAAACCGTATCATGTGTTTTTGATACATACAAAAAAACAAAAGTGAATGTGAAGAAAAAGTGTTCACTTATTAATGATTTACTGAAAAAGTGTTCTGGTTTTCATTTTTATATTATTGTATGTTAAAGAAAATAAATAATTTTTCATCACCCATATCTTTATATCAAATAATTTACAAAAATAAAATAAAAGCAATACAGCTGTTCATAGCAGTGATGAGAGCTCATAGTATTCAGTACATATACAAAAGGTACGAAAATTGTTTAAATGGTACCTACAATTTCTAATATTTCTTTTTCTGTCTATTGTCGACATTTCATATGAGCTACAACTGGGAAATATAAAAAACAAGCTGTTTATAATTTTTGGATTAGTACCAATGTTGGAAGCTAATATAGCGAATATATCTCAAATGTTTGAGCTTTTGTTCTCTGCTCTTAGGTACTTCTAAAAAACAAATTTAATTGCTTATAATATATAATAATATTAATATATAACAGGAGCGTAGTACATTCGGCTGTGTCGAATCTGAAATACCTGAAATATATATATATATATATATATATATATATATATATATATATATATATATATATATATATATATATATATATATATATATATATATATATATATATATATATATATATATATATATATATATATATATATATATATATATATATATATATATATATATATATATATATATATATATATATATATATATATATATATATATATATATATAGTGTATATTAAAAATTTTAACTAAATATGCTCGGATATATATAAACCGACATCGGGAAAAAAATATTTTTGCTTTGTAATCACCATTCCAAAAAGGAAATCTTTCATGGAAATTATAATCCAAAAATTGGTCTAGGCTATATCTCGGTTATATATGAACCGATCACGGAATTTTTCATTTTCTGTATTTTACGAGTAATTACCTCATTTTATAATCAGAACTGGTTTAAAGCAAAAGAAATTTTTCACTAAAACATCGGTTTAGACTATATCTCGGGTATATATTGACCGATATCGGAAATTCTAATTTTCTCTATTTGGTAACCTCCTTATATTATCAGACCTTCTTTTAAGCAAAAAAAAAAAAAAACATTTATGGAAAAATCGGTTTAGGCTATATCTTGGGTATACGAGTATATGGACCGATATCGGAATTTCTTTTTTTCTGTATTTTAGTAACCTCCTTTTATTACTATAATAAGTGTGTGAAGTTTGAAGCAAAACAAACAATTTTTTTTTTTTAATTTTCATACAAAATTGCAAAAAATAATGACCTTTTTCGGAATTTTTAACATATCTCAGTTATATGTGTACTGATATTACTGAATTTCAATAGCAATCCCATGATGGGGTAATAGAATGGGGAAAGAAAAACGTTTCAAGTCCAATGGTTTCCTCAGAAACGGGCAAGACCGAAGGACGGACAGACGAACATCGCTTAATCGACTTTTCCATTAATTCTGATTCAGAATATATATACTTTATACGGTCGCAAATAAAAATTGTAGAAATTACAAACGGAATCACAAACTTATATATACCCTTTACATTTTTGTGTATAACAGTACTAAAATACTAGTTATATATGATTATTAGCTTATTATACTTAAAAAATATAAAAAAATTTGTATTATTACATTTTCATTTCATCACAGACCTAAATTCATATTGTATTGCTTTCTTACATTTATATCAGCATAACTCTATATTATAAACCAATTTTTAAAATTCATTTTATCGTTGGAAGATTGTACTTAATAAATATATTTTTGGAAATCGGGCGAATAAATGTTGTGGTTACATATAATGTGACAGTTGCAAAAATTGTGCGTTGTGTATAAATTATGCTGCCATGTATATCCATTTTGCGTATTTTACAGAAAAATCTTAACTTTATTAAAACATATTATGTGTGTATACAAATATAACTACTTAAACAGTTCAATTATCAAATAAACAAAAAGTACGAAAACAGGGTTTTTGTGCCATCCTGCCATTCACAATAATATATACCATCACTGACTACATTTGTCACGTAAAAACGTAATGAAATTCTATTTTCTACAGGTTGAGACGTTACGGTTACATTTTATTACAGTCAGATAAGCATTTACATTGTTTCTCGTATAACAAAAACGATCAGCTGTTCCGACTACATTTACATTTCTACATTTACGGTCGGCTAAATGGGCCTTAAATTTTAAATAAAGCTAAACTTCATGATATTGCAGAATAAAAAGTTTCGGCGTGGATGATAAGGTGCAAACACTACAAAATCTTATGCCGCTGCTATTTATTAGCTTGAAGCTTGCTATCTTGCTAAGACGCAAGCTGCTGGTTTAAACTAAAACAAACAAGTGAACTTGATAAGAGTACAACAACAAATAAAACACTAAAAACAATACAAAATGTACAGAGAAAGAAAAAGCTCGTGCTAAATTTAGGTATTTTTTATTTGCTTTTAGTACGAAGTCGTACTCAAAAATTTAAGTACGAATAGCACACAAGTGTTCTTAAAAGAAGCCGAAAACGGGAAGAAAACCAATCCTACAATGTCTTAAAATAAGCAAAAAATGCTTGAATCAAGTGCAGAGTTCTTGAATCGAGTAAAAAAACAAAAAAAAAAGACACAAAAGTTTCACTCAGAAATAAAACCGTTTTTTTTTATCTGCGAATATAATTTGAGCATTTTTCTTTTAGAATTGACAATATTTTTTATTTTTCATTTTTGGCATAAGTCTATATACTTGGGATAACTTCTATAAAATGTCGACATATATAGCTAGGAAACACAAAAACAAGCTATATGTATTAATATTAGTAGCTAGTAGAGTAAGTAATAATAGACTCAATTGTTTTTACTTCAAGTACGGATTCGGGATTGATTCAACTCTAAAATTCTTGAATCAATCGCATTTTAAGTTTGGTCCGATCTCAGAAAATCTCATTTTCGGCTTATTACAACTACGGATTCGGGATTAAATATGTCTAAAAGCAAGTATTTAGTGCTTGAATAATCCGTAATTGAATCAAGTAATCCTTACTTGAATGAAGTAGTCCTCAAGTGATTTAAGAAAATCCGTATTTACAGAAGTTTTGAGACCGCTCGGAATTGACTTATATACCGATGGATGACTTTTCTTTTCAGTGTATTAACATTTTTTTTCTTGTAGTTTATTTCAATTAGTTTTAACATTTAGTAAGGAAAATGATGTCATGCGCAAATGTTTAGCCAAGAAGAAGCTTAGTACTTTACCCAGGGCTACACAGGTTTAAATACTCGTACCACCAAACCGTTCTCGCATTGTTGTCCATGTATATGCAGTATTTAGCCTCATTGTTTACACGATAATATTGAACCTAATCTCATTTTAAATGAACAGGGAAAGAGAAAGTGCCAGTAGACACACAGCGGGTTTACTTGACTAGTTTTTGTTTAAATTTTCTATTGAACTTGCATTTCCGTTCTTGCACGAATGCTTTGTGTCATCAAGCAATTATTTAATTTGTATTTTTCATTTTAAATTTGACGGTACGGTGAAATCTGTCTCTCTTTGCCCTAAAAAATCAAAATCTAAATAGTGAAACTTAATATGTCTAAGCAGACAAAAATAGTATAATCGTGTTTCAAGTTCAAATATGTACACACATGGTGTGATCAAAAAATTACCTGTATTCTGAAATGTCTTGAGTTACGTATGTACGATTTCGCATTTTTTTTTTTTTTTGTTTTATGTTGGTACACTTGTCTGTTATTATTATTTTTTTTTATTATTAGTGGATGGGATATGGCCATTTGCACTGCGACCAATATTGATCTATTGTGCATCCCCTTGCCCCATTATGGGTTGGGTATGTCAAGAAAACGGACAAGCTCCTTCATAGGAAGTGATATTAAGTCACATTCACTTAACATATAAGCTTGTAGTAGCCTATATCTTCCTTGTCCCAGTGCTCCACAGTGGGTGATTAAGTGCTCCATTGACTCCTCTTCATCACCGCAGAATCTACAAATATCTGTGTTGGAAATTCCCATCCTGTGCAGGTGCTTGTAGCAGTTATAATGACCTGTAAGTGCACCTGTCAATGTTCTGAGACTTTTCCTGTCCAGTTTTAGAGCACATTCGGCCCTCTTTTTATCAAAGTTTAGAAATTTCTTGGAGTGTTCAAGACCAGCTGTCTCGTTCCAATGTTGTTCGACTATGGACACCGTCCATTTTTTTATCTCCTCATTCAGGAGACCCTTATTGAAGCCAACAGTTGGAGTGGGTCCAATAAAAGTCCCCTCTGCTCCTTTCTTGGCATAAATGTCAGCCATTTCATTTCCGTGATGCCCTTCATGTCCTGGCACCCAGATCAGGATAACCTGGTTCTTTTTGTCTGTTACATATGTTGGCAATATCACCTATTTCGAATTGTCAGATGTATCTGACAGATAAAAAAGTTAGCCGTGTTTTGTTGTGCTCTTCGATTTTTTTTTACTAAATTTACTAAATTTTGAGACATAACAAGCTAGCATAGGCATCGCTCAAGAACTGTTGACGACGATCCCGATTTCCTCAAAAGGTGACGAATTATGGGTGTATGGGTGTATCAATGAAACCAAAGTCCAATCATCCAAATGTAATCGTCCAGAAGAGCCAAGACCGATAAAAGTTCGGTCAAATGTGAAGATTCTGCTCACTGTTTTTTGACTGTAATGGCGTGGTGCATCATATATTATTGACACAAAGTCGTACGATCAATAAGGAATACTATCTTGAAGTTATGCGCCATTTGCTCAAAGCAATTCGTCAGAAACGCACAGAATTGTGGAAAAAACAATCATTGATTTTGCTTGAACGCATTTTCTCAAGTATTAATTTTTAGTCATAGTTTACGACTTCTGCTGCTGTCTTAAAGTTGGATTGTAAACTTTTATTATACAATGCATTTCTGAAGCCTATGTGGTGATATAGAATTCAATTATACCGCCTCAGCTTCAAACATTGAAAAATTCAAAGACGACAAAACCAAATTCTTCGATTATTGCAGCTCCATGGTACGTAAAAAACTCACGAATTTATAAGTACCTGAGTGCGCCGCTGGTAAAAGACGAATTCATAAGTACACCGCCATTAACTAGAAGTTAATGACGGTTGAGAAGAAGGGACAAACTTGACACCATCATAGTGGTAAATAGGTAATTCCAACGATGTAATTCGCGCAAAATAAAATTTTTGTCTAGCATTGGCAGGACTTAGTTAATTTTGTGTATTTAGTATTAAGATTTTAATACGTATTACTATTGAGATTTTAATACTTATTGTGAAGATTCAATAAATAAATAAAAGGTAAAAAAAAATCTTGCACATCGTTATTAATTTTTCTTGGAAACTGTCTTCAGGACATGGCCAACTGTGCAAGCAAATGGTTGGTTGGCGGTGGCATTACGAGCATAAACTTGTGAAAGTATTTTTGAATTTTTTTCTTCTTTTTACAAATGCTTTATATGTTATTTATTTATACATGTTATTGATTATTTAATTCTTAAATTAACAGTTTTGCTGGTAAAACGACCAGTGACATTGAAGTTATTTTGTTATTTCATTTTGAGTTGATTTAGTTTTTTTTTTAAATATATTTTTGTTGAAACCAAAAGTTGTTGCAGCCAGTGACCATTTAAGGAATGATGTGGTACTTTATTTATGTTTTTGTTTATAAAAAAATATTTAACGTTCATATTAATTTTTTTCAATGGTATGTTGTGATTGACAGAAACAGAGTTGCCGAAATACAGCTTTGAAAAAAACTATTCTTTCATATAAAAACCTGGAAAATAGAAAGTTATACACAGACATATTTACACTTAGTCATATGAAGAGAAACGTCTAAAGAATTTGTGAAAAGCAATTGAGAAAATGTGTTTTTAGCTTTACTTTAATAATTATCTTTTTTCGCTATTGCATGTAATTCGCTGACGAAGAATATTTTGGTTATAACGTTATTATTTGTCATAAACGGTATTGCGCGCGATATTTTCAAAAAATATGTTTATGTATGTATCGGGTGGTTATGAAGGGCCAATATTGAATGTGAACCAAATCTAAACGTGACGTCTTTTTCTGCATTTCATTTGGCACTTCTCATTTTCAGACTAACTCGATTTGAACCATGAAAAGAAACACAATTGAGCAACGCGTGAAAGTTATTCAGGCTTATTATGAAAATGAGCGTTAAAGTCAAAAAGCATATCATGCACTTCGTGATTTTTTCACCCAAACGTACAAATCGTACAAAAATTTAAGCAAACCGGGTCTGTAGGTTATGTGAAAACACCAGTGCATGCTCGTATAGCTCGTTCTGCAGAAAATATTGCTGCTGTTCGTGATAGTGCCGTCCCCTTCAACTCGTCATCGTGACTCCTCTCACGCTTATGCATAAAGACTTGCATTTACACGCTTATAAGGTGCAATTGACTCAAGAACTAATGCCTCATGCCCATTCCAAGCATCATCAATGGTCAGAATCAGTGGTGCCCAAAATTTTTGTCAAAAATCTCCATTTAAAATCTTAATTTTAGGCAAAAAATCTTAAAACGCTTTTTATGTCTGAACGCAAAAAATAGTTTGTTAATTCCTCCTTAAAATTAGTAGCATATGTAAAAAAAACGAAATAAACTATACAAACTGCTTGGTATATATGGCAAAACTTTATGATTGTGCAAACATTTTGCGTAGTTTATAGGAATGTTTACCTGTTTGAACAAATATTTAAAGCATGTTTGAACGAAAATTAAACATTTTAGATTTTCGTAAGAACTTGTTGGTGTTTGGCAAATCGCTTGTATTGTTTAACGCTGAATTTCCGGGATTTCAGTGATTAGTAGAAAAAGAAGCAAACAAAATATATCAAGAAAAACTTGTCTTGTTAGAATTTATAGAATTATTTTCAAGTCAGCCTTCTTTGTGTGTAGTGAAGAACGACAAAAAAATATATATAAGACGAATTTGTGTGTGTATTTTTCATTGCCAGTGCTTAGCGCAGTATGTGTGTATTAAGGAGCACAGCCCTATAGCAAAGGCGAATTCATTACTAGGTGAACTTAACAGCTCAGGTGATTATTTTTTTGCTTCTCGCGTTTTTTCCAATGAGCCTGTCAATTTTTTTTTTCTTTTGTTTACAAACTTTTTCGCGCCATTTTAATCTGAAGATTTTTTTGTATCATTTAGTGCAATTTCAAGAAATTTGTGTGAATTTAAAAGTGAAAAACTAATATAATCTTTGATTTTAATTACAAAGAATTAAAAAAGTTTATATTTAACGTTTATATAAAATTTTTTCCCAGCTGAACAATCTTAGGCGAATTTAGATTTGACATTCACGATATGTTTTACAATAACAAAATACATAGTACCGAATTCGCCTTTCCGCTTGCATTCACCTTATAAATTCGCCTTGTCTATAGCTAAGCGCTTTTACAAAAGCAACTGAGCATCAAGCGCATAGGCAGGGGCATGTCTGGTCTATAGCAACTCAGTCTGAAGAAATAGAGGCTACTCGTAAAACGCTTTTTTTTTTGTATGAATTATGTTTGCGTTCTATGAGTACAAACGAAAAGCATGTGTTGTGTACACAGAAAGAAAAAGCTCGTACTAAATTTAATTGTTTTTTACGAGTCGTACTCAAATATTTAAGTCGAATAACACACAAGTGTGTTTAAAATAAACCGAAAACGGTGTTATATGTTAAAATAGGTACAAAATTCTTAAATCAAGTACAGAATTCTTGAACCGAGTAAAAAACCAAAACAAAGACACAAATCCACACGTACATGTGAACGAATTAGTGAGAGGTATGAAAAACAGTTCTCTAAGAAAAAAACTGATTTCGTTTTACATGTGAAATATTATTTGAGCATTTTCTTCTAGAATTCTCATTAATTTATTTAAAATAATGGAATATATAGTTAAATGTTTGAAAATATTTTTTAAAGTTTTCCAGGTCTACTGTTGATTAGGATAACTTCTATTAAATCTCGGAGTATATACAGCTAGGAAATAAAAAAAAACTGTGTATATTTTTTGATTGCTATAAATATTAGTAGCTAATAGAGTATATAATAACAGATTGAAATATTTTTATTCAAGTACGGCTTCGGGGTTAAATCAACTCTAAAATTCTTGAATCAATCGTGTTTTAAGATAGATTCGATCTGAGGTTTTTTCAAATGTATCCCATCTTCGGCTTATTTCAAGTACGGATTCGGGATTAAATATGTCAAACAGTAAGTATTTACTGCCTAAATAATCTGTACTTGAATCAAGTAATCTGTACTTGATCTAAAAACATCCGTATTTACTTTAACCGTGATTTACGTACGGATAGAGTTTATTTTCAGTGTAGTTTATTTGGCCCTTAACTATGTGCATATCTTTGTTAGTATAGAGACCAAGAGTTAAAAATATTATTTCAGTTTTATTAGAATAATAAGCATAAAAAGTTTTAATTTTGTGAAAAAGATCTTAAAATATTATTTTACCTGAAAAATCTTCATAATTAATGTAAAATCTTCATTCTGGCAACGCTGGTCAGAACGATGGCAAAAAATGGCAACAGTGAGTAATCAATTTGCAAACTCATCTGCAGTAATTTTTCACCTCAGTGGATTTGTCAATAAGCAGAATTGCAGCATTTGGGCAAACGATAATCTAAGAGTGATTGTCGAATGGCGATTGTGAATGGCGTTCACTATCGTGAGATGATAACGAACTTTCTATGGCCCGAATTGGAAGATATGGATGTCGACAATATGTGAACGATGCCACTTATCACACAGCTAACGAAACAATGTCTCTTTTGCGCGACAAATTCAATGGTGGTGGGATGTCAATTGGCCGCCGTGATTTGACACCTTTGGACTTGTTTCTATGTGCTTATTTGAAAAAAAGTGTAAGTCGATAAACCAACAGCAACTCAAAAGCTAAAGGATAAGATAATTCGGCACATTAACGCCGTAAAACCTCAATTATGCCTCAGCCTCAGCGGAAATTTGGACCATCGGCTGGAGGTGTCCACTGATGTCACGGCGGTCATTTGGCCGATATTTTGTTCCATACGTAATTGACTAATATTATCATAATAAAAATAAATAAGAAAAGTTACCATATATAATTTGTGTTTTATTTAAAATTTAACCACCCTTTATAAATATTAAAAGTTAATAGTTGAAGTTTACGTATTAAATATTTGGCAATATTACATGTTGTTATTTTTCTCGTTTAAGTTCAAATCCGACTTAAACTACTGATTTTCTACTTTAAATTATAACAATAATTGCCGTGATGAATAACTTTTGATCAAAGTACGAGTAGACAGGAAAAATTAGTTGAATACACTAAGCAGTAATTATCACAACTATATAAGACAGATTAATTTCCTCAGCACTTCTTACGTATGCGGGTGGTGTCCGCTGTTGTATTAAGTCAAAATTTCCAATAATCATAATGGCGTAATAAATGTCTGCATCAAATTTCAACTCCTTTTATTTGTGTACATTCGCACTGTGCATTTGCGTCCAGAGAGAAAAGCACAAATCACTCTTCTTTTATTGTTTCTAGCAGTCAGTAAATAAATATCAGGTTGAAAGTTTTAGGTTCGAAAATTTCTGTAAGGCAAGCTTCAAATTACACCACAATTTGGTAAAAAAGGAACAAGTATTCAAAAAGTCTGATAAAGTTTAACAATCTTAAAAAATTGACTCTCCGCGATCCAGTTAAATGCTAAAATTACTATCTTAACATTTCTTAGTGCTTAAGAAACCTCTTTAAAAACTTCCAGTCTTGACAACTCTTGGAAAAGTTTATGTTAATTCGATTATGCTGCCAACAAATTATGCCATTTAAAAATTATAGTAGTCAACATTTTGGGAGGGTATAGTGGTAGCAAATACTAAAACTTTAAGCAGTTTTATTTATTATAAACTGCACTTTAATAAACCTCATGTTTTCATAAATAAATATTTTATATTTGTAATTTAAAATGTTTTCAATTTATTTTCTTGTATTTAATCCCTCTTTGATCCAAATAGTAAATAAGTTGTCGGCTCATAAATATTTAATTTTAATTTATAAAACTTTAATTTATTTCTTTGATTCTAAGGCTGAAATATGTAAGTGTCCATTAAACAATATTATTACACATAGTTTTTCTGGTGCTGTAAATATTTGATAATTTTTTTATTTACTAATGAATTAATGTTTTAAATTATAGTTAATTTATGGGTTTAAATTATAAAAAAACTTGTACAAAAAATAAACAAGCAAACAATTGCGGAGGAAAAAACTAAAGGAAAGCAAATCAATTAAATGACTTTTTTATACGCTTAAGGATTCTACAGAAAACTCAAACTAATGATTGTGTTGAATTTATTCTTTCAGTAAGACAAAAAAGTTAGTCTCAGAATGATTAATTCTTTTTTAATTTCTGATTTTTCTTTTCAAAGCAGAGTAGCAAGAATTAACTCTTTGTTTCAGACTAGGGAATATTTACCGAAAAATTCGTGAAAAGCGTCAGAAGTCGCCACGAATGTAATACAGGGGATTCGAAGGTATACTACTTTGTTTTGCTGCCATTTTGGTAAACATTAGTCTTGACAGTTCATATTTGGCAGTCGTGAAGTAAACAAGTTTATTAAGGAAACATTCAAAAACCATTCCTTCTTTTCATCCTGCGCAACATCTACCCGAACAGTGTAGCCAACTTACCATCCTATGAGTTCAGCTGCCTTCTTTGACAAGTCGCAGAAAAATGTTGAAAGTCATTTTTGTCTTCAAATTGATTAACGGCAATATCTGCTCTGAGTATCTGGTGTCCAAACAAAACTTTGATGTTCCCCAGCGTAGTCTTCGTCAATAGCAACCTTTGTCAGTGCTTTATTACCGTCAGAATTATGCGAATGCAGATCCCTTCCATAGATCATGCTGTTGTTTTAATGAGCTTTACCACGCATTTGACTTTTCGATGAATTTAAATTTTGTTAAGCGTAGTATAATCTTAGTATTAAATTTCAGTAATTAAAAATTTTTTCTATTTTTTTATTAATTTTTGTAAGTTCTTTTAACTCATGTGTATGTAAATATATAGTATCTGCCTGGAAGGAGTTATTTTCCATAGGCATAAATTAGTAAATAAATTAAAAAATAAAATAAATAAAAATATTCGATAAACCAACGTGTTTTAATCGTTAACATATTTTATGAAAATCAATCATCGATTTTCATTTTATAAAAATCACTATGAATTTCGGGGCACATTTTCAATTGAATGGATATGCGAATAAACAGAATAGTCGGTTCTGGGCAATAGAAAACCCTCAAATTATTCATCAGTCATCTATGCATCCATTAGGAGTGACAGTCCGATGTACAATTTGGTCAGGCGGAAACATTACCTTTCTTCTTTAAAAATAAAATTGGTACTTGTGAATGGCGAGCGATATGATTGAAAACTTTTTAATGCCACAACGTGCTTTGGATTTGATTAACATGTGGTGTCAACAATACGGTGCCACAACGCATACAGCCAGGATTACAATGGAATTACTAAGAGCGGTATATCGTCCCTTCGGACACCCATAGAGAACTTATATATGAGTGTCGATGATAACTTGATAACACAGTTTTTTCTGGCGTAATTTAATGAGATTGATGTGGCTCAAATGTGTTTTCAGCAAGACGAAGCCACATGCCATACAGCCTATGAAACAATTCAATTACTGCAATGATAAAATTCCAGGCCCTTCTCAAGCTAGTGTAAATTAACACGATTAGATTTCTTTTTATGGCGTTATTTAAAATCATAAGTCCACAACCAGCCATGCATTAAAAAAGGGACAACCAACGTTGCATCAACGAAACTGAGTGCTTATGTACAAGTATTGGATATAAGCAAAAAAAAAAAATCTTAGTGCTTATGTACAAGTAATGGACATAAGTTGAACGAGATGTTATTCCATAAATAACCCTAACCTATTTATCTAATGATTGTGATAATAACAATGCAAATACTAAAAATTGTGTTTTCTATGATTTTGTGACACCTTTTTTAGCACGCATTAATTCATTGGTAGAAAAACTTTCTTAGATATAGTAATTTTTTACATTAAGGTTACGATTCTGTTGTTGTTTTTGAGCCAATGTAAAGCCGGATTTTGGATATAAATGTTCTTTTATTAAAGAAATATCAATCGTAAAGAGAATGAAATTTGTTCGTTTATAAAAAAAGTTTTCATTGCAAAAACGAAATAATTCATCGTTTGAATGCAAGGGATATATATACAATTTCTTTTTAATAAACATAAAAATTGCAAAACTATTTTGCTTGTCTACTTGTTTGCCCAAAATCTGTAACAGGAATCGAATCTTCGAACCCAAAACTTTTGGTCGAGCATACGAGTATAATGAAATATGACCATTATTTTAAGTCTTACAACAATATAATGAAATATTTTCATTATATTTAATACACTGTTTCATAGCTACAACGAAATTCTTACATTTTAGTGCCACAGTTTTTCGTTACACGCATGAAACAATTTTCGTAACATTACTAAACTAATAAAGGTGGAAAAATAATTGTACTACCCACAATTTTCATTCCAGTAATAAAGCTCTCGTAACAGAAATAAAGCTTTTCATTTTATTAATGGTGTACGAAATGGTTTCATTCCCATAACGAAGCGTTTTTGTTTCAGTGTAATAATATCTGAAAATAATGGCAAAGACTGACACTTTCAAACGAATAAGCGACGCTATTATGTACGCATTTTGTTTAATGTTCGATACCGTGCTCAGCAAATCGTCGTATTTTTTTATAAGTTTAGGTTGAAATTTTAAGAACTTCTACTGAAGAACTCGCTTTTCCGCTTAACGACTACATCAATTTCCATACAAGTAACCATTTTGGCTTACGGCAAAATTTTTTAATTCCACTCACATAATGCAATTTAATCCTAATTGACAACTAGAGCAAAAATATTTACTAAAAAACAAATTTAAATAACAAACTCACCTCAATAGTTTAGCTGGTTAAATGAAAATTTTAAATCCAAAACTTGTAAAGTCTGCAATAAAAAGAGAGAAAAAAAATTAAATAAAACATAAAAAGTTATGAATAAATTTATGCCAATGGAACTAATTTCAAATTGTTAAACATAAATATTAACACAAAAAAATATATTTATATGTATAAATAAATAAAAAATAAACTTAAAAAGAAAAATAAATGTGTTAAAAATAATAAAAATAATTTAAACAACTTTCAAAAAGTATTATGTGATTGATTAATATTTATGATACAAAAATATGAAAAATATGTGAAAGAGAGAAAAAAAAATTGAGCTAAATTTAAACAAAATCGATTAACAGTTACGCCCACAAAATTTATCATATTTTTTTTTGGAATTTTACAAGAAAAAGAAAAAACCGAAAAATAAAATAAAAAAAAGCAGAGAAAAAATTAAATTAAATTTTTCATTTATATGCAGATAAAAATTGCTTGTCAGCAGCTTGATGTTGCACCCCGACAGCAACAAACAGAAAAAAGTGTTCACAAAAAAATTCTGCAGTTAAGGAATACATTCAGAGATTTTTAAATACATTCGCTAAATCACGCAGCAGAAGCGATAAAAGATTAACATGAGCGCTTGGTGATATTGGGTGAAATATATACTTGCTTATACCAACACACAGGCTCAGCTGAGGCAAGCATTTAGCCTAATCGCAGGATGTTACGTTTCTCAAATATTGCTATCTAACACTTATCAGTGTAAACAGTATTAGATGACGAAAATAAGACTGTCCATCTACCATTCTTTAAAACAAAAATGCACTAAAAATTGCAACGGACAAATCTCTTACAACTATCACTAAAAATCAAAACGATCGTTTTCATTCAGATACCAGTTTTAAAAACAAAAAACCTACTGTTAAAACAATAACGCCGAATCATATGACTCGTTTTCACTTATACACTAGTCCTAAAAATAATGAATCGAATGACGTTTCCTCTCAGACACTATTGCTGTAAACAACACTATTATTGAAAACATGAACGAAGAATCAAACAAACTTATTTTCTTTCAGATACAAACTAGTGCTAAAAATTAGACTACCTAGATTTTATTTAGATGTTTGTAATAAAAAATAACACTATTGCTGAAACAATAATACTGAATGAAATATTTGGCAAGGATCAAAAACACTCAGTTATTTAAGTACTGAATTTCAACATTGTGAGGGAGGTTCGGGAACTTCTTAGCCTAGCAATGAAAGAGAATAGTTATTTTTTCAAAAATATTTTTATTTTTCAATATAATCTCCTGAAACTTCAATGCACTTAGTCCAACGCTTTTCTAGCAATTCTATCCCTTGATTAAAATAGTTTTCCTCAAGGTCTTCAAAATAGTGGTTCACAACTGTAATTGCATCTTCATTTGAGGTAAAACGCTTGCCAGCAAGGAATTTTTCTAGATTTGAGAACAGGTAAGAGTCACTGGGAGCTAAATCAGCAGAGTTAGGTGGGTGGTCAAGCAACTCGTACTTTAATTGGTTGATTTTAGCCATTGTTAAAATACTCTTGTGCGCTGGTGTGTTGTCTTGATGAAAAATTATTTTTTTGTGTTGTAAGCCAGGACGTTTTTCTCGAGTTTGTACATTTAATTGATCCAAAAAGTTGCAATAGTACACTGAATTTGTTGTTTTACCCTTTTGCAGACAGTCAATCAATAAATCAGGAGAATAAGGTGGGTGGTCAAGCAACTCGTACTTTAATTCGCTGATTTTAGCCATTGTTAAAACACTTTGGTGCGTTGTCTTGATGAAATTTTATTTTTTTGTGTTGTAAGCCACGACGTTTTTCTCGAATTTCTACATTTAATTGATCCAAAAGGTTGCAATAGTACTTTGAATTTATTATTTTACCCTTTTGCAGATAGTGAATCAATAAAATACCTTTGAAGTCCCAAAAAACCGTTGCCATAACCTTACCAGCCGATTGAATTGTTTTTGCCTTCTTTGGGGCACTTCCTCCAGCTTCAGTCGATTGTTTGGATTGTTCTTTCGTCTCTGGAGCATAGTGGTAGATCCATGTCTCATCAACAGTTATGGAACGACATTTAAAATCGATTTTATTTCGCTTAACCCGATCCCAACAAGCTTGAGAAATTTTTATTCTTATGCGTTTTTGGTCGACTGTTAACAAATGCGGCACCCATCTTGCAGAAAGCTTTTTCATCTGTAGTTCTTTATGCAAAATGTACTCGATCATTTGAGATGCCCATGATATTAGCTATTTCACGCACTTTTATTCGTCGATCATTTAATACTATATCATGCACTTTGGCTACAATTTCTGTTGTTGTAGCTGTTTTTGGACGTCCACTACGTGGTTCATCTTCAATGACCACGTTTAAATTCAGCAACCCAATTTTTTACTGTTGCATATGAAGGAGCATATTTCACATTCACCATATCATTATGAATTTCTTGTCCCGATAAACCTTTTTAATGTAAATATTTAATGACACCAAGCATTTCTAATTTTTCCATTGTAAAAAAATCGCGGATGCGTCTTTTGTGAACACCTGTTTCTATATGAAGGAGTTACCAGATCGAAACAATGTTTAACATGTGTTCACAGCAGAGATGAAAGTTTCCAAAACACTTAACTTTTTTCTGTTTATACCGCGCTTTTTGTGCTAGACTAAGAAGTTTCCGAACCGCCCTTCTATCTTGCCCGTAGGTTTCCTTTGTATTTGCTTTTATTGCCAACTTTTTCTCAATAATTAAAAGAAAGAATTTTGGTCCAGCGTGTTGAGCATGATGTTAATTGTGAATGACATCCTAACATCAATTTTCTTGTCCAACTTAATTTCACATTTCTTTCTTTAAGTGTTTGACAAATTCAACGATATAGAGAATTATAAGGCGGGCCAAAAGAAGTCATTCGCTGTTGTTTGGCTCTCATTTTTTTAAATAAAAGCTTCGCTCAGCTCAATACAAGAAAATATCAAGTGTCGATATTGCATCATGCGATGTAATACTTCTCATATCAAAGCATCAGGTCATCGACGACTTCCTCACTGCTTCATTTTCATTTAAGGCTGCGTACCGCAACAATATGCTAAAAAGTATATTGTGTTTTCCTGGCAATATCACACTGGCTGCATTCTTTGCTTAACGATCGCGAGATGATATCGAATTTCCTTTGAAGAGAAATTGAGGATATGGATCTGGGCAATGTGTACTTCCAACAATATGACGCCACTTACCACACGTCCAACGAATGTTTATCTTGGGTTATGGCGATATTAATATACCAATAAGCCAAGAATAAATCAAGAGCTGACATAGTTCGGCACAGTAACGCCATTGAACATTATTATGTCTCACAGTCATTTAAAATCAGGAACATCTGATAGAGGTATGTCACCGAAGCCGTGGCGAGCATTTGGTCAATATTTTGTATCATAACATAACTGTCATAGATCCCCTTGGATAGAGGGGTGGGGGGAAGAAAATATCTGTAGCAATTTCGTACAAAAATAAGGGAAAAAAAACTCAGGGCTTTTGCATTTATGAGAGGGTTTTAGGGCGAAGGAGATTTAAAAAACATGTAAACAGCGAATAATTCTCTTATACCTCTTTACTTTATTTGTAATTAGCATTGTCATTCGTTACAAGTGCCGCATAAGTCCAGTTATCCTGTAAGCTTTGAAAATGTCTGCAAAGGTCGGTTCTGTGGAAAATTAACCTATAATACATAAAGGAAACCTATAATAAATAAATCACTATATTTCTCAAAAACAAGGGATGATAGCTTGTATTTTTTTCTACATATTTTGCGCGGAAAACGTCATCTATCTCTGTGGATATGTGAAGAAACCAAATTAATATGTATGATGCCGCGAAAATCCGCGTACCACAACATACGAGGAATCATTACACCTGCTGAAAAGAAATGTAAATCCCTCAACGACATTCATTTGTATGGATTCAAACTGAAGAGATCACCTACAGCAGAACATCTTTTTTTTTTAACACAAAAACTGCGAAGCCATTTTATTTGTCTGCAGTAACACCTAGGGTCTGAGGCAGGAATCGAACCTGCGACCTCGAGACTGTTGGTCGAGCACTCTACCAAATCAGTCATCGAAGCACCCGATTTAGTTGTACATTAGATTGCACAAAGTACACAGAAATGGATAAAGTGGCGCTTTAATAAAATAAAATCAGGTTTTTAATTTTTGGAAATATATCAAAATAAACAAAACGACAACAAAAGTGAATTATTGCCTTCCTTTACTTACGTATGCTTTTGAGGTTACAAAACTATTGGTTTACGAATAAAAGCATAAATCACGGAAAGGGAAAATAAAAGAGATATATGTGTTGGGAACCTCTATTCTACTATATTAAATATTAATCTAGCTATCTTTGAATTATTAATAATACAAACAGTATTTACTCTGAGTTTTACTGAATGTTTACACACGCAAGTGCAAGTGCAAAAAACCCAATACATTAACATTTTTTTACTAATACATTCACACACCTGCAAGTAGTAGCCTCACTTGCAACTGATTTTGGTTGGCAGTGATTTTTTCACTTGCATGCAAGCAGAAACAAACAGTGTTGCCAATAGATATTTCATTTTAACCTTAATGGGTATTTTTCAAGGAAATTTTTTTAAAATATTAAAATTTTTAATTGTATGCCGAAAACATAATATAAAAAAACGAAAATAAATAAACATCTATAACTTATTTTTTATTTGGAATACAAATTTATTATTTAAATTGTGAAAAAATTGTGTGCATAATATAATTCCCCTGTAATATTGCTATGCTAAAACTTTGGCAGCACAGACATTAAAAGCGCATGTAGTACAAAGGCGTACAACGTTTGTCTTCGACGACATTTTGAAAATGAACTTGCACTTGAGTGTGTAAACAATCGTGCAAATTGCAAGTGTTTTTATTATTTTTTTCGATGTATTGGTTGTTAATATGTACACACAACTTGTAACAAGTTACTTGTATGTCTAAACGCAGTGTTATATCACATAATTTTCATTCTAGTATGATACAAATTAGTTTTTAGTTTTTCAACGACCATTTAACAATAAAGACGTAAACTTTTATTTAATTTAAACTCCATCCTGAAATTTTAATATAAAAAGCTCTAGACGATTACTGGAGCTTTTATATGTATATACAATCTTTTGTTTTGTTTTATCACTACCTTGTGCTGCATTATATAGGGTGTCTGGTAACTTAAATAAAACAAAATAATAATTGACAAAATCTTTTATTAAAAGAATTGAACGATAGAACGGAAATGCGGATATTATTTTTTAAAGAGTACGTCATCAAGGTGTCCGCCGTCGAGTTGAATACACTGTTCAAAACTGAGCCTTGTGTTTTGCGCCACACACTGCAATAAATTTGGTCTGGTTTCTCGACGAATATTTTCCTTTAAAGCCACAAGAGATTGGGGATTGTCATTATAAACTCTCTGTTTGAAAAAGCCTCGTAAAAAATCCATGGAAGTTAGATCGCGCGACCTCGGTGGCCATAGGATGTCCCCGAAGCGACAGATCAGTTTTTGAAGGGAAATTTCCCCGAATCAAATTCATCGAAGCTCTGGCTGTGTGTGCAGTTGAAATTACGTATGTGAAGAACACGTTGGATGAGCTCGCAGGTTTGACAAGGAGAATTCTGTAACCATACGTCGACTAATTTCATCGCTGACATTCGTCGCTTGGCCTCGTGAATTTTCGAAAAAATAAAGGTCCAATCATCTCATGCGTGGATAAGGTACACCAAACAGATACAATGGGGCAATGCAATAGTTTTTGATATTCCAATCGAAGGTTACGGGTTTTTAGAGACCGTAATAGCAGTTTTGCTTTGGGTGAAAACGTGCCTCGTCGCTACAAAAAAATAGGAATCACAGTGTGAAAATACTTTAACATCGTTTCGTAAATCAAAATCACTTTCTTTCAACTGTTGAACGATTTAAGTTTTAAAACGATGGAGTTTCAGATCTTTTTTTAAAAATTTTCGTATTGAAAGTCGGGGATTTTCACGTAAACTGTTTTCAACCAGTTCAATGTTTCCGGAGTCCTTACAGATCGACTATGCTCTTGCCATGAGACATTTATAGCTGGTGTAGTTGCGCGGAATCTCTGCACCCACGAACGAATTAAATTTATAATCTGTTCATCACTTATTCGCTGAATACCGAACTTTAAACAAAATTGTCGACGAGTAATTACGTAAGAAACATTACTCTTAAAAATGCATCCACTGCGACCACGCGGTGTTCGCAAAACCACTGCGACACCCTGACAGGCAAATCAGCACAATCGATAACTCCAATGGCGCCTCCCTCCGCCCATACCGTTTATTACTTTTTGAAATAAACCTATTTAAAAATAAATATTTGCCACTAGACAATCTGTATAAAGACCTTTCCATCACGAGGTTTTAAAAACTTAAAATTAAAATTAAATTTTTTTAATAGCATCACGGATTTGGAGTTCAAAAGCGTAAATCACTTTGCTTGATTCTGTTTAGAATTCATTAGCAACACAACACTTTAAAAAATAAACCCATTAAGATCCATGATCGGGTCGACCATTTAATGACTGGTTCGAGCGAAATTATGCGATCTAGAAATTTGCTTTACGAAAATTCCATAGTATCGATAGCTACCAGTATGCAACATACGATACCAGTCTAGGGAATGTGCTGTGGACAGAACATGAATAAGCAGCGTGTGGCTAGAAAATTTCGTCCGTTCGTGTTCTATAAACCTAACAGAACTCACAGGAAAAATCTTAGTTGTTAACTTCTCGTAACGTATTTTCAAAAATTTTCAGAGCACATAGTGTTTTACATACAGTTTGAAAAGGATGTTTACCCCAATTGAAGGAATTTGGATGTGTGCAGATCAAACACAAAAGGCCTAGTTTTAGAAAACAGCCACAATATTGTGGAAATCAGCAAAACTAATGGAGGCCGGCTTTAAAAAAATGGGAAAAAGATGAATTTTGTACCATCATAGCACCGATGTCATTGTATCTTCCTGGCTAAGACATTTATGCCTGTACAAACAGTCTGAACGCGCGCTATTTAGCAGCCAATCAGTCAATAACTTGATACCTTTTTAAAAACGGTAGCATAGAGAAGATTACATTGATTTCGCAATGTATGGCGAATCCAACCTTTTGATTGTGTATTTGTGTGGAGATTTTCGAGAAATTTTGAACTATTTTAATCGTAATAGCTGCTAATGCTTTGCGCACATAGTTTTTGACACAAACGCCGTTGACGGTGTTCGTATTTTTATGCATTGATCGGAGTTATTTATTGAGCATGCGTCTAGCGTTCAAAAACTATTATTTTGAAAGATATGTTTTATAAAAACAAAAGAAACAGCTGCTAAAACGACAAACAAATCAACCAGAATTGCCAACTTAAATAAAACTCGGATGCAAAACATAAAATTTTCAACCAGAAACTCTGCGGATATACAGGGTGGACCATATGTCTTTTAAAATGCTTTTTTTTTTGTAAGAATTTTTATTCTTTTTGAATGAAGTTTCAGTTTGTTGGGATATAAAGTTGAATGTTTGAGAATATCTTTCAAAAATTTCCAAAGTCTACTGATGATTAGGGTAGTTCCTATGAAATGTCGACATATAGATAACTGGGAAACATAGAAAACAAGCTATTTATAATTTTTATTGGTATAAATAACATTTTTCTTTTACACTAAGTTTACACGTGCAAGTAACTTGTTACAAGTAGCGTGTACATATTAACAACCAATACATCGAAAAAAATAATAAAAACACTTGCAATTTGCACGATTGTTTACACACGCAAGTGCAAGTTCATTTTCAAAATGTCGTCGAAGACAAACGTTGTACGCCTTTGTACTGCATGCGCTTTTGATGTCTGTGCTGCCAAAGTTTTAGCCTAGCAATATTACAGGGGAATTATATTAAGTACATAAATTTTTCACAATATAAATAATAAATTTGTAATCCAAAGAAAAAATAAGTTATAGATGTTTATTTATTTTTGTGTTTTTATATTATGTTTTCGGCATATAACTAAAAATATTAAAATTTTAAAAATTTTTCATTGAAAAATACCTATTAAAGTGAAAATGAAATATCTATGGGCAACACTGTTTGTTTCTGCTTGCATGCAAGTGAAAAAATCACTGCCAACCAAAATCAGTTGCAAGTGAGGCTACTACTTGCAGGTGTGTGAATGTATTAGTAAAAATATGGGTATGTATTGGGTTTTTTGCACTTGCACTTGCGTGTGTAAACATTGAGTTAATAGTAAAAAAAAAAAACAACAATGCCTGAAAAATCGATTAATATTAATATATTACTCGGTTTTTTCATTATAATCCATTATAGATAGTACCAGATGACGAAGTCATTACAAAATTTTTAAGTCCAACTTGCCGAGGCTTAATGCGATCATATTGGCGAAGTTCAAACGGCAATCTTAAAAGAAATAGTATCATCTGCTCATCAATGGAAAAGGTACCGAAATTCCTGTGAATGGCAAGGTATCGAGCTGTGATAACATCAACTATGTAGACATTGCGCAAAAGATACAACCGATGTCTCGCCATCTTTTCACACACTATATTTTTGCCAAATTTCTGCTCCCAGTGCATTCGCAAGCAAGAAAGTTTAACGCAACAAAAATATAAGTGAGCACCGTATAATTGTTTAATTTCGGATGCCTCAGTCTTTAATTTAGTCCCAAATGTTTTAAGGTGGTACATATTTGTGTACTGTGCCGCTTGCTGAAAATGATCATCAGTAAAATGCCGTTCAAGGTAGTTAATTGGCAGAAGAGCGTCTGTTAGCTGGTGAAATATATCATGTAGTATATTATTTATGGGGTTAAACGTTCCCCTTTTCCATAATAATGGCCTCGTTTGCTCAACTGCACTATTGGTTTCAGCATTATTTGCCTTCGTTTGTTCAATGGCACTATTGGTCTCAGCATTATGTTCTTCACTTGAGCTATCCGAGTGTGGAGACTGGACATGTATTTCATCCTCAAACTCACTGTATAAACTCTCCTCTTCAAGATTTGACAAATCGCAAAGTAATTGAAAAAATTCTTCAGCATCAGAATTATTGTCCAAATTATACTTTTTTTGCTGTAATGGCGATAAACTGGTTTAGTAGAATCCCATACTACAAATATGTCTAGGCACATATTGTGCTAAAGAAAAATAGCATAACTGTATGTGCATTTTTAAATATTTTCATGTAATTAAAGTATGTTATGCCGTCTTTACCAATAAATTATGAAACCTTCATGTATTCACGTTTACTTAACAAAAAATAATGATACTTACATTTGTTGCCTCCCGCACTCCGAAACATAAATACAAAGAAAAACTGGGCAAAATCATATTTCAGATCAAAAACGAGGCATCAAATAAAATTATGAGAGTTAATATTGTACGAAAAAGCCACTCAATTTTAAATTACCGTCTTTTCAATATACGGTAAATTTACCTACACATTTGTGTAGGTGGGGCCAGAAAGGGATAAATAGACTCAATGATAAAAACACCCGATACCTACCGCTCAAACACAGATCGCAAAAAAAGGAAAAAATTTTAACAACGCTCTAATGGCAATGTTCATTCAGCCTAGTGCAGTACAGAGATTTTCGTGAAATATCTTGATACTCGCTAGGTTTTCACGGACCACACTCCAAAATAATATTGCTATGTTAGTTAAAGCATATACATTTTATATATTAGAGTTCGATACTATCGAAACCATCGATAGTTCTGAAACATACTATAGAAACTATCGAATGGGCCGTCTATCGATAGTTTTGTAGCTCTAATGTTGACCCATCTTGGTGAAAAATGCGATTTAGGGATGATCAAGGCATATTTAAAACCGAAGACCGCTTACGGGTAAAGAAAACACTCTACGTGTTTCGGTTCCCTTGACGTTTTAAAACGCCCCGATCGTTGTTTTGATCACGTTAATCCAGTTATCCCGAACTTCTGGACCCATTTCTTAATGGTTTGAGTCGTTGGAAAATGATTCCTATCGAAAATATTAAAATGATAACAAAGTTTGCGTTTAGCTTCCATCACAGAATCATTGTTGTGACAGTGTTCGCGTACGCAAAATACGGAATGTGCTTCGCCACGGCACTAAGTCCCTAACGGCCGGTCATCAGTCTCATAGCCCTCTGATTACCTCGCCCGCCCTGGTGTTACGGTTTGATCAAAAGTTACGAGACTTATGGTCCATCATGTATTTTTAAAAGAGATGGCTTAATTTTTTTCGAGTAATTTTATGTTATTTTATTTTATTAAATCCAACAAAAAAAATTACTCAGTATCATTTATATTTTACCACATACTCAAAGCACATGTTTCGTCTCGTCCAACGAACCGGGTTTAATATAAATGACAATATAAAAAATTCAACAATAAAACTCGCATAAAATTTATCACAAAAAAAAAAATAAAATAAAAAATAAATACAATTGCAGCTACTACCCAGCATCCAAAGAAAACAAAAGCAGCAACAAAAATCCAGTTGAAAAAAATCGTAAACAAAACGTCACGTTAAATGGGTCACATGATACACGAAACTCATCACTGGTTCAACATGGACTGAACATTACAACTGCAAAGATGTCAAGCAGACTGGTCGGTCCAGCCGCAAAAATTCAAGCAGCAAAAAAAATTCCAACGAAATTAAATGAAAATATTAATAAAAAAAAAAAGTACAGGATAAAAAATAATACACATACATACTAGTATAGGAATACAAATACTAACACATATGTACATATGTGAGTACAGATGTTCATATACATATGTATGTATGTATGTATGTACATGGGCTTCTATATACGAGTACGAGTATATGTAAATGAAAAACAAAAACAAAAAACATTCATCCATATTTAATGATATTTTCATTATCATATTGTTCAAGTAAATGTTGTTGTTGTTGTTGTTTTCTTATTAATGATAATAATATTTAAATTGTGAAAATTGCATTTAATTTATTTTATTCCTGATATTAAATATTGATACATTGATATTTTAATATTTAAACGCATGCATTTAAGCACATGTGTTTTAAAAAATATTTTAACACACACTCGGCCCATTTTGAAAACACGCTGCCAAATTCATATGAATTTTTAATAACAAAAGAAAAATATTTTATTGTATTTCATTCATAGAATTTATTTATTTATGGAATTAATTTTACAAAAAAAAATATATCAATTTCAATCTGGCAACAAATTCCTTTCAAATAAATGTTTACAAAGGCTGTTTTTTATAAAGGTATTAAACACTTTTCTACCTGATGTCCATTTTGTCAGTCGTTAAGTTATTAATGGTTAGTTTGGTTTGGCATTACAACGTGAAGAGACTTACGCCTGAACAACGCTTGAAATTGGAAAGGATCTATTTGTCTACTGCATTCCAAAACCATTCCTCTCAAGAAGCTGAAGCTACCCAGTCGGGGAATCTTTCTTAGAATCAGGATCCTTCTATGTTTTCACATGCTTATACATGGAATAATTCAAGACTAAACTATTCTTCAGATTACTAGACAGATGTAGTGTTCTTCAAGCTGAAATATTGGTTATAAATAAAGCGACTAGATGGCTGACGTTTCGCAAGATATTCAGTAGCGATATTAAGATGGAAAAGGACTGCAAGGCCGCCATCAACTCCCATATTGGAGGAATGAAGGACATCTTTAAATAAGATAGCGAGACATTCTAACTTAATCCTAAAATGGGTACGTGAAAACGGGTTCAACAACGGCAACAATATCTCTGTCTACTTAGCCAAAAAAGGGACGACGCTCCTAGAGGATAGGCATATAGATCCCTTTTGCGGACAACCCTAATAAGCGTTTTCGAAAAGAATAAAGCTCTACACGCTGGAACGTGCCCAAGCAAAATAGTTTACAGTGCACACATGCCTTATATTAAGTAACCTGTGGCGGCACATTAACTTCAAGAAAACGTGGGAGGTATTAAAACTGCCCAGATCTCTCCTGAGGGCCACTGTAGCAGTCATCACTGGTACATTGCCCGTTTGGGAGCCATGCCAGGAGGCTAGGCCTACCTTAAAACGACTTCTGCAGAAATTGCTAAGGATAGGAAGAGGAGGAGACGATCCTTCATCTGTTCGGTATATGCCCGCCATTGGAGCATCACCTTCTTAGATATCTAGGCGAGCGGAGCTTCAACAGCATATCATGTCTGGCTTCGGTTGACCGCGATAGCAGAGAATGGATAATACAACAGCATGTAACGCCACACTAAGCGGTTCCCACCTTTCCAGCCCATTCCACCACTTCCACTATATCCCTCTAACTTCTATGCTTCACTTACACTATCCCACTTTTCAGCCAATCACGAAGTGAACAACTTCAGGACCCAAGTGAGCTGTAGAATCTAAGCTATTTTGGCGTATCCAGCGGCCTGCCTACCTAACCTAACCCTAACGCTTCCAAATCGTGCAAATGGTTCCAAAATGGGATTGCTGTTGATTCTGATTTTTACAAATGAATTTTGTTTGTTTTTGGAATCATCAAGTGTATGTTGAGATCAGTGCTGCCACCACCGAAAAGTTATTGCAACCGAAATTTCTCAAAAAGTTTCCAAATGTGCAAAAAAAAAATGCAAAAATTAATAGGCATTTATTTTACTTGACAAACATATAAATTTAATCTAACTTGCACTATAATACAAAATATATATCCACCTGTAGTGCGATTCACTATGCTTTTTAAGCCCCAATTATTTCGGTTAAAATTATTAACCACAAAATTAACCTTTTTCCTATTCACAATTACTTTAAACACTATATGCTGGGGTTTAAAGTCAGCTGTTTGAGGCAGCTGTTGTATTTAACCACATAAATAGGTGTTAATTAACACCCAAATTTATTGTGGGTTTAAAAAAGTGTTGATTTATATTGTTTACATATTCATTTCATTTAATTTATGTAATAAACTATTTGTCTAATAAAAAAACAATAAAAGTTAGTAAACACACAAGTTAAATCTTGAAAATAGTATTTTTGTATAAAACAATAATTAAAAATTTTTTATTCAATATGTATTTCGTTTTCCTTTAGAAAACTTCTTAAGGAAAGTATTTGTAGATCGATTATAAAATCAAAAATGTTTTGATAGGCAATAAAATAACATTATTTTTATGTTAAATGTAATTATGTATGTATGTATGTATGTGTTAAATCTCTTCATGTTATTTTATTTCCTATCACAAAATGTTTTTGATTTTATAATTCATCAACAAATACATACCTTAAGAAGTTTTCTAAAGCAAAACGAAATATTCAATAAAAAAAACTTTTAATTATTGTTTTATATATAAAGGATCTCGTGCTCATATATTATTTTTAAGATTTTTATACATATGTACGTATATAAAAAGGTCAAAGTTACAAAAGATGAAGAAAACATATAAACAAAAGGAGACTCAGTACAATAGCTAATAAAAATGAAATGGAGAGTTGCCACGTTATAACAATCTGAACGTGAAGAAAAATAAAACCCTTTACGGTGGCTAAAAATAGTTAGTGAATAACGTAGGGGTTAGTGCAAACAACAAAATGTGTGGTTAAAATTAACACTTCTAATTGGGGTGTAAAGTTAGTGAATTGCACTACTGATTTATATAATATTATAATTACAAAGCAAGAAAACGAAAATGAATTCAACATTTGTTTCAAATTGGCTGTTAACAATCGAAAGACACACTTTTGAGTATTGAAATTTATTATTTAAATTATTTTTTATGTTAAGGATATATGAGGGCGGATTTATATTGAAGCTATCTAAGTAGGACAATACATTTTTTCAAAAACCATACACTTAATAAAAAGATACTCCAACTATTTTATATCATCTGAATAACACGATTTTGGGAATCCTTCAAAATACGCGTTAAATTCGGTAATCACTTCTTGGTTTGAGATGATTTTTTTTTCTAAAAGCCATGTTTTCAAGTTTGGAAACAGGAAAATCTAATCCGTTAGAAGCTAAATCTGGAAGTGTATTTCACGTAATTTTAGAATCGTATCTAATGCTGTATGAATCGGTGCGTTGTCTTGCAACTGTCTTCTTTATTTCTTCTTTAAATGTGATCGTTTTTTCAATGAATTGATCCAATAAAGCACGATAATACTTTCTGTGATTGTGGATCCTTTTTTAAGATAAACGATAAGCAATATTGCGTATGCATCCCAAAATACAGTGGTCATAACCTACCCCACCTGATTTCACTGTCTTCGCCTTCTTTGGAGCACTTTCACCAGCTTCCAACCATTGTTTCGAGTGATTTTAGGTTTGAGGCGTGTAGTGGTGAACCCACGTTTCATTAACAGTTAGTAATCGACGCCAAAAATCAACAGGATTACGCTTTATCATATTCAAACACCGCTGCGAAGTGGTCTGTCAAACTCGTTTTTGTTCGACACTGAACAAACACGGCATCCATCTTGCCGATAGCTTTTTCATATGCAAACGTTCCTGCAAAATGTTGAACACACGTTCATATGATATCTTTACCATTCAAAGAATCTCATGTAACAGTCATTAATAATGATATCGGGGATTTTCTTGATATTTTCTTTAGTAATCACCTCTTTTGGCCTTGCTGTTGATGGCATTGTTGCAGTGCTTGTTCCAGCAAACCAACAGTTAAGCCGATAATCTGACGGAGCAGACATTTTGTCTGACGTTTTCACTTGCAAATAACAACCGCTGTTATACCATGGCACGAAAATCACTTTTATCTATTTTTCAAGAAACACAAAAGTTGCTTACTTCAAACGACTACAACAAAGATACTAATCGATAAATTTTGGAGAAATTATCACAGCTGACGTTTGACAGATCGCAATTTAAAAAACAAATTTTTTTGTGCTGTCATCTAGCGTTAGATAGCTTCAATACCAATCCGCCTTCGAAACATAAAAAAAAATTTAAACTTCAATCGCCCAAAAGCTCCCTCAACTCACACGATTTAATATATTTTATTTCAGATTATCTTGATATAAAGTTTAACTGCAAAAAAGACTATTAAATAATTAAGCAACCGGGTTAAAGAAATGACAAATAAATTATAAGGTCTTTTACACTGCAGTAGTCTCGGAGTTATAATCTAGTTTAGCCAGTCACTTTGATAGCCGGATGCAAGCACTAAATTAAAAAAAAAAATGTGCTTAATCTTTAGAAATTAACTCATTTGGCTTGAAATTCACGAACTACAGTTATATTTAATGAAACACATCAGGAAGCAATAGTAGTTAAATGAAAGAAAAACTGTTCGGTCAATCATATTACTTTGGCGAAATTTTAAAAGCAGTTGGAAGCGTCTACATTGATTTTGACTATATTAAAAAATTAAATATCTACGCCGGTAAGCCCGAAACAATTGACCACTCGCAGGACAGCATTCAAAATGTTACTGCCAATGTACGGTTAAAAGTGTAGAAGAAAGTCATCGAAAACTGGACTTTTTTTATCTTAGATCAGTACTCAGGAAATGAATCCATCATTGTACTGGAACTAGGAAAACTAGTTATGGGGAGGAGCAAAAAGGGACAGGAAATACGTCTGCATGCAACAAACCTCCCGAACGAGTTTTCTCTTTAATTTTTTGTGCAATTCACTGGGCAATCGACCACAAATGTGTGATTAGACTACTTCCAAGCCAGCGGTGGAGAATTTAATACAATATTGAAATTATAATGCCAGAAGATTCTTTTTCGAATTTTTTATGTCACTTCAAAATACATTCATTTTTGTTTAATTCCACTACAAAGTTTTACACCTCTATAAAAACACCCTTAATATATATGTATGCATTATTATTTTAAAACATTTTTGTGTGGCTTAATGCAGAAAATGGGTATTTAAGTTTTATCAATAAACCAGGCAGCAAAAATTACTGACGAAAAACTAGACATAAAAATTTAATTTGCTGTTACTTTTGTTATACTATAACAAAAAAAATGCTATACGGAGTTTACTTACTTAAAATTTAATTTTTGTCTTAGGCGAAAAATAAAACACAAGCTATATTACACTATGAGGAATAAAAGTTAAGATATAACTTTTATTTTTTGAATGGAAGATAAAAATCGAGAAATAACTATAATTTCTGAGGAATAACAAAAAATCAAGATATAATTTTATTTATATGTAAATAAAACTTCCAATATACTCGTAAGCGGCAAAGTTGAGTTTTTAATAAGACTTACAACAAACAATCATTAATGCATCCTAAGGTGTAACAAGGATTATTGTAATGTATTTAATGTTTTGGTAGAACTTCTCTTTTATTTTGATTTTTTAAATTTAAATTTGGAAAATAATCGTCATATGCGTTCCTTGAAAGAATCGAAATACGAATATTTTGTATTCAGCCATTTAGTTAAAATACTCGAAAAGTCATTGGAAGAGAATGCAACGCAATTTATATAATTTTTTTAAATGAGTATTAACAAAATGTGTGTGAGTTCTGAAAACTGTATGACAAAACTAATATAGTAATTAAGCATATTCGATGTTGCAGCCTTTAACTGATTTAATTAATATTTTTGTACCAAAAAAGAGCTGAGTTCTTTGAAAACAATAAATGTTTTTTTTAAATAGTTTTTCCATAAGATTAATGTGGTTTTCGAAGGGCGTTGAACACAAAAAATACTATTGACATTATGTATACAGCACCGTTTTTCGTGCTAGTATTAGTTTTAAATTCCAAGCAAAAGCTCGGACATTCACATTTTTACCGTATGTGATTACCCAGTTAATCGGAGGAGGCCAATGCGCCGTATCTAGGCACGTCTTGATCATTCCCACTTATTAATTATTTGCATTATCTGCTGCAAAATAACCGGTCGGTTTTTCTGTCCTGGTATCCTGGTTCGCTCTTAAATCTTCCTGGTTTTTTTTTGACGAAGGTCAGTGCCAATATTTGTTAGGAACAGAGGTGAAGCTTTCTGTTATAATGCTGTTTATATGAATTAATTTTAGCACCAACTGTTACCTGGTAAAAAAGTATTTCAACTAATCGAATTTAATAAGGTTACACGTGTCCCAAATCTGATTTGACTTTGGTTTCACCTATGTAGTTGCTGCAAAAGTGAAACGTTTTAATAGCTTTTATAACTAATCGAAAACTGATTACGATTTATTTTCTCTAACATGTAAAACATCTGCGTATCTGTTTTATTTTTGAACATAGCAAATAACAAAGGATTATTTAACATTTACAAACACTTTTCAAGTTATCCTTTGTTTACCCTAAATGTTTTTACAGATAATTATTTCACATTCGCGAATCTACCGCGACATTTGTGCAGCTTTGTTTTTAGTGTTTCCTAGCTGTATATATAGGTAATTTGGAAACTTTTGAAAAATATTTTCAAATATTTAGCTGTGTATAAATATTCCAATATTTTAAATAAACTATTGAGAATTCGAAATGAAAAATGTTCTAATAATATTTCTTTGCCACACAAAACAGCATTTTTCTCAGAGAACATTTTATTCGTATCTCTCAGCCATTTATTTTTTATCTTGGACCAGTACACAGGGGATGAGCCCTACGTAAGCAGTGCATTGTACTGGAACTGGGAAAATAGGTTATGATGAGGAGGAAAGAGGGAGTAGTGTTTGTCGAGGTTTAACTTTAACAATAATAACATGAAAGACCAAAGGAAACTCTATTACAGCATTTAAAATATTGGAATTAAATTAGTTAAAACTGATCAGTGTCCAGTGTACTTACCTTCGACACTGCTCAGATTATCAAAATTTAGTCCAACACCTTCCACACTACAAGGTAATGAAATGCATTGAAAATAAATTAATAATGATAATAGAGAAAATACGGACAACGGTGAAAAAGGAGAAAAAAAAAATACCTGTACACATCTTGCTACTTATTCCGGTGCATTTTGGATTCATACGTGGACATATATATATATACAGACAATATGGACAACGGTGAAAAACAGAGCAATTCATTTATATAAGTGTAATTGTGTCATTGATTTGGGTTTATACTCGATTTATGATTTCTTCACTTGATTCAAGAATTTTCTACTTATTTGAAGACATCGCAGAATTGCTTTTCTTGAACAATTAATTTTTCGGCATATTTTAAGTACACTTGTGTATTATTCGTACTTGAAATTTTTGAGTACGACTCGTATTAAAAGCAAGTAGATGATACTTAAATAAAGTACGAACTTTTTTTCTGTGTAGTCACCACCAGAAGTCCACAGCATGCCTTGCAGAAACTCGCAGTAGACGGGTTTCCTTCCTACAAGCTTTAAGTATGGGCTTTACTACTGTAAAGAAACACCAGCTATTTCCGACAGACTTATTGCATATTTAGCTATTAGATAGATGCGGTCCTAACGGATGCTTGGATGTTCTGTTGCAATGAGTCATTGACAATTGTTTGGCAAAATCACTTACAGAAAAATATACTCGAATTGAAAAAATATCTTCTATATATAACCATATCCGACCATTTCTTGTATTCTTTATTATTAATATAAACTTTCAAATAAAGCTGTGCCATATTGTAGAATAGCAAAACTCTTACTTTTAGTAATATGAAAAAAAAAACATACAATCAACCACAATAATAAAAAAAATCAACTTAAATACATTGTAGGAAAAATGCACATGTTGATTTAAACTTACTATATGACAGGACAAGTGAACTGTCAGTTATTTAATAAATGTATTGTGTCAAATATAATCAGCAACATAAATCTACGCAAGCAAAACAACAGCAACAAAAAGAAACGAAACATCCATCCAACCAACAACCACTTGTACAAAAGAGAAGATATACCAGCAATAAAATAAATAAAACAAGAACTATAAAACCTTAAGAGACTTGTATAAAATTGAAAGTGATCATTATGATCAAGAAGATCATCATCTGCTAAACGATGTAGATGATAATGATCAATATTATTGAATATATGTATGTATATGAATGATTGCCTGTACATTCATATATAAGTCTGCACTTTTAATTCAAATTTGAGCAGATGATAAATACGTTCTTTAATGATGTTTCCTCTGTAACAAAAGTTATCATCATGATGATGATAATAATAATAATGAAGAACATCATCCTACAGACCTACTTTACGATCAACCAAAAAACAATTGTTGTTTCCCTTTTATTGAGGAAATCACTACAACAACAATAACAGCTAACTTGTGGAAGAAACACTTTTAAGAAAACATATGCGCCTCTGTTGGTTGAAAGAAATCAAAAGAATAAACCTTGAAATAAATACAACAATATAAATTTTACATAATAACAGCAACAATACCACCACACTGTAGCTACGGCATCAAACAAATGAAACTGCATGTGTTTTGCGACATAGTACGAGTATATGGGTGTTTCTACGTTAATGGGTACTATCGACGGCTGCATTAAAAAATCATATATATTTTGACAATGTTGTAGAAATTTCAAACGTGTTTAATAACAGATAAAAATTACTTTTTTAACAATAAATTACAACACTTAAATTACCCTAGTTTGGGAATAATTTCATTTTTACTTAGAAAAAAGTATTTACCCTGGCATGTCCCTTTAATTTTTTGAAATTTAACACATTAATAGTTCATTAACATACAACATTTTGCGGACAACCATTAACAGCGTGTCGAAAAAGAATAAAACTCCACACACTGGAACGTGTACAAGAAAAGTGGCTCACAGAGCCCACATGCCTTATATCAAGGAACCTGTGGCCGCATATTAACTCTAAGAGAACGGGGGAGCCATTAAAACTGCCCAGATCTCAACTAAGAGTGACTGTAGTAGTCATCACTGGACTAGGACTACCCCATAACGACTTCTGTAGAAGTTGCCAAGACGAGGAGGAGGAGGAAACGATCTTTCACCTCCTCGGCACATGCCCCGCGTTGTAGCATCATCGTCTAAGATACTTAGGCGAGCGGAGCTTCAATAGCCTAGCGCTGCCTCTTTCATGAGAAGCAGCGGATGGCTAGTATAGCAGCATGTAACGCTACACTAAAAGGTTCCCGCCTTTCCAACCTAGACTATTTCGGGGTATCCAGCGGCCTGCCTACTTAACCTAACCTAGTTCATTAAACATTTACGGCCTTATGTATAATTAAAATACTTCTGCTAACTAACTAGCTGCTAAGTTTTTTGTGTGTAAATGCCCATAAGAGAAAGATAGCAGCAAGTCAGTTAGCGTAAGGTTTTTTATTATACATACGAGGGCGGATCGGAAACTTCTTAGCCTAGCACAAAAAGTGCGGCGTAAACAGAGAAAGGTTAAGTGTTTTGGAAACTTCCATCTCTGCTATGAACACATGTTAAATTTTGTTTCGATCTGGCAACTTCTTCATATAGAAACAGGTGTTCACAAAAGACGCATCCGCGATTTTTTTTATAATGGAAAAATTAGAAACGCGTGGTGTCAATAAATATTTACATAAAAAAGGTTTCTAGGGACAAGAAATTCATAATGATATGCCACAGTAAGGCCGTTAATCCTTATTAACTACACAAAGTAGTAAAATAACAAAGATAGTCATTTAAATAAACGTTCGTATTACTCGTACTTTGATAGTTTATGAAAAAAATTACACAGTTTTTGTCCCCCGTATTTTAAGTCTCCTCCTCTGCATATTTTTCGACCGTTTAAAAATGCCGCTAAAATGCGTTGACGCTGCAAATGCGCGAGCCACCAACGTAATCTTAATGATAATTCGACCACAAGTGTCAGTGATTGGTGTATCTCTACTGGCGAGTTTTATCTGCTTGTTAATTGTGGCTTAAGTTTGTTTGTAATAGGTTTTTATTTTAATTTAAGTACAATTTACTATGTTAGTTTTTTTTCGTAGCAATACATATTTTTTGATTTTGCTATTTTTTTAATTAAACCATCTCTCCCCTGCCATATATCTCCAGCTTCATCAAATGCTAGTGTAGAGATTTTGCGTCCAACCAACACATACTAACTATACACGTTATACGTGTTTTAGCGCTTTAAAAATGTATGTATGCCTTATTTTTTAATATGAATTTTGTTTTCAGTTACTTTTATACTAAATACATACAGATGTAGCACTATACAATAACAGAAGGTTGTTCAGTCCTTTCTTCCGTAACGTTCTGACATTGAAGAAATATTACAAATCCTGCTAACCAACTTTTTACTAAAATCTAATTATTTGTTTTTATTTTATGAAATTTAAATAGTGTAAGAGCTACTTTATTACGTAAGGTAGACTAATTATCATAGATGAGAGCGTGCCTTTGGTATGCAGGATAATAGATTCTATATATTGTATTTTGTGTACTACACTATTTTATGTAACTGCTTTTGTCTCTTTTCATTAGATGCTGTAGTACACTTACTTGTGCGTACGGATGTACGAATATTATTATTTAAATTTTGCTTTAGCTATGTCATAATTTTATAAAGAATTCAATTTTCTTACAAAAATAAAGTTTGTTTTCAATTTATCTTTCTCCTGTAAAGTAAGTTATCCGATTTTGGCCTTCATGTCCTTACCCTGTATATAGTATCTCCCCTGGTCACTTAAAATACTGGCAAAAGTACATTGCTTCATTTGAAATTATTAAACATGCATTCAAACTTAGCTGATTATATACGATTATATTGAACAAAGTTATTATTTTAAACGCAGCCATTTCTAATATCAACGTAGAATGACCCATATATATTTTTTTCTTTTGTCATTATTTACCCCAGATTTTTGAGTTACAGGTAACATTTTTATTAAGAAGATATTGAGATAACTCTTTATTGATTTAATTAAAAGATTTTTGGCTGAAAGTGAATCTAACCGTTTGAATATAGGATGTCGCAAATTAACGCAAAATTTGAATATTGGTTGTTCTTTTTAATTTTTTATTGAATCATAAATAACAAATCGGGCGAATGACCTCCATGGCTTTTTTAAAAATTTAGAGCTGCCAATACTTAACTGCACAAGTAGCGACAAATTCAAAATAAGAGGTAATGAAAAAGCTGATTGTTGCATAAAATTTCTATTCATAGGTCAGGAGATGAAGATAATCCGCCACAGCGAATGATTAGTTTTTGTTAAACAAACCATGTTTGAATTAACGGCTACATCTAAATTTTGCAGTTAAATTTCACGAGTTGGCCAGAAATCAAATAAACTTTATTGAAAATTTGATTATGAGTGATGAAGCTCATTTTCGAATGGCGAATGGCTTTGTTAATAAGCAGAACTATAGGTTCTGGAGTTCTGAAAATCCAAGAGCCATTCATCAACGGCAATTGCACCCAACTGTACAATATGATATGGGATCACCTCTGCAAATATCATTGGGTCTTACTTCTACGGGAATGAAGATGGAAGTGCTGTAACCGTAAATGGAAAGCGGTATCTTTGGGGTTATTTGAAGAAGCTAGTGTATGTGAACAAGTTATGGAAAATGCCTTAAAACGAGCCAGCCCATCAAGCGAAGCTGAAAACGTTGGTCATTTAAGATAAGTCATTTTTCATACTTAGTGTAAAAAATTCCATTTTGTATATTATATAATCTGAGAAAAAAAAATTGAAAAAATTAAGAAACGAAAAAGTTATTAAACCTTTATACCCCATGCTATCTACTGCCCCACCCTGTATTTACTGAGTTGTTTTTCCTCCCATCCAAATTCTTTTATGGCATAAAACTTTATCTATAAAAAGTATGCACATATATCTATATTCTTTCCGTTTTCTTAACTTATTTAAAAATAAATAAAATTGCAGATTTTTATGAACACATACATCTGTTATCATTTATTTTTTAACATCTAATACTAATATCATATTAATTATCATATTCCATTGCTGTTAGTAGCAATAGAAGATGCACATTTCAATAAATAGTTATTATGCTCACTATACATACACTGAAAAATATTTGCTTCATATTTCTAATGAACCACATTCATTAGATAATTTTCATTAACGGAATGAAAAATTACGTTCCATGAATGAAGATTCATAGCATTAATGAAAATATTCATTGAAATTGATTCTTTAGTTTTCATAATTTCATTAGAAAATTTCATTGGATTTGCTAAAAAAAATTTTGAAGGCTGTGTGAAAAATTTTAGATATTTAGTAAAATTGAGATAATAAATATATTATAACTATTAACTAAATGACAAAATATATTATTTTATACAGTAATTACTATGTAAAAAATTATTTTAATAAAAATTTCAATAGTTTTTTAGTTCTTATGAAAATGTTCATTATATTAACTAAACTTTTCATTAGAATTCATACACTAACTGTGTTTTGACAGGTATTATTAGAGCATTTTTCTTTTTAAATTCTCAACAATTTATTAATATTGTTGAGATATAAAGTTGAATGTTTGAGAATATGTTTCAAAAATTTCCAAAGTCTACTGGTGATTAGGGTAACTCCTATGAAATGTCGACGAACAAGATGTTTATAACTTTTATTGGTATCAATGTTAGAAGCTAATATAGCGAATAAAAAACTCAATTGTATAACAAAAAATTGTTTAGTTTTTTTTTGGTAGCACAATTCTAATGAAAAAATATCATTAGAATAATAAAGCTCTTAAACTAATGATTTTATTTCATTAGAATGAAGAAAATTTTTCACTAAATTAGTGAAGATTTTCATTGGTTCAAGGAATGTATTCATTACAATAGTGAACACATTTCATAAAAATAATGTAACACATTCATTGGTCTAATGAACAAATTACGTTTGAATTATGAAGAAGATTCAAGTTTTACTTAATGTTAATGTACCAAATTCATAAAACTAATGAAATTGAGTCGGTAATCTAATGAATTTTTTCATTGTTTTAATGAAAGGTAATCATAAATATTATGATTTATGCTTCATTAAATTAATGAAATTTTCATTAATCCAACGAATGTATTCATTAAACAATTTTTAATGAAACAAGATTCATTAGTCCAATGAAGGCGATCATTGGCCGAAAAATAATGAAAATTTCATTAGATTAATGTCAAAATTCATTATATTAATGAAGGAATTCTTTTCAGTGCAGAAAGATCGTTGTTAAACTTTTCTACAGGAATAATTCTGAAGCAGCAGAAATTGCCACTTGAGTTTTTTTTTCTTTTTTGGTCCTCGTGAACCTGTAGAAACCCCATTTACACTTTGATTCAATTTACATTATGTAAAGAATTTCATTCAATTTACATATTAAAGAATTCTAAACTTTCGTCTGAAATCACTTCAGAAGTCTCTTTTGTTTCTTAAGCACTTCTTGCAGACACTCTGTATTAAGGGCCAAATATACTACTCAAACTGTTTGGCAAACATGCCAAAATTATACGCTTGTACAAATATTTAGTGGTTTTTGCGAGAGTGTTTACGAGTTTACATTTGAAGCATTTAAATATTTGGTATTTTGGTGTTGTCTAGCGCTAAATATTGCCATTTCGAAGTAAATTTTGCAGAGTGAAACGGTGTAATCAGAAGCACACAAAATAAATAAAAAACAAGTTTTCGTATTAGAGTTTTCGGAATTGTATAAAAATTTGTTTCTCTGTATAAAATACAAATAGAAAAACAATGATTATAGCAACAGAGTCTCCAGAAATAGAAAGTATAACAATTTATATCTTGTGAACTTCATATGGCGAGCAACTTACCGCAACACAATCGCTGTCTACTCTAAATGAAAACAAAAAAGTGATTCATTTGTGTTTGTTGAATTATATTTGCATCGTTTTGAGCAAACAGAAAGCGTTTGCCAAATGGTTTGCGTTGTTTATTTGAACATTTTTTTTTTTTTAACTTCATTATTTTATTTATTGAATCTACATAAAAAAATGTAATGACAATAAGTATTCAAATCTTAATACTAAAAAAAAAAAAAAATTATGATTAAAGTCCTGCCAGTGCTGGACGAAAATTTATTTTTATGCGAATATTATTTCAGAATTCAGTCATCTGTTTAGAGCTCTAATGGTAGCCAAAGTATCCCTCCTTCTCAGACGGGTATGACCACCAAAATTAAGAATATTAGCTGCAAGAGGATTTGGATGGATTTCAAGTTTGTTAATATACCTTGTCGCGTACTTCACAAATTCAGATTTCACAAAAGGTACGTTCAGATCTGCGTGGATTCGTGAGTTTTTAACGTACCATGGAGCATCTGTAATTCTACGGAGAATTCTATTTTGACTTCTTTGAATTTTCTCAATGTTGGATGCCGAGGCTGTGCCCCATAATTGAATCCCATAGCACCATATTGGCTTTAGAATCGAGTTGTACAGCAAAAGTTTACAATCAAGCTTCAAGGTCGAGTTTCTGCCTAGTAGCCAGTTAATTTGCACTGCTTTCAATTTCATCTGCGTTACTTTTGCCTCGATGTGCGACTTCCATGTTCGTCTACGGTCAAGATGAATTCCGAGGTATTTGACTTCACTGTGTTGAGGTATTACTTTATTGTTAATAGTAATGGGTGAGCATGTTCCTAGACGCAGTGCGAATGTAACATGGGCACACTTTTGTTCATTAACCTTGATTTTCCAAAGCTTGAGCCATTTCTCTAGTTTGTCGATATGTTCCTGTAAATTTATTGATGCTTGCTGGTGGTTACTATGTATGCTAAGGAATGCTGTATCATCTGCAAATGTTTCTGGAACGCGAACGGCATCCGCCAACACAAAAATGAACTCGAATACTTCCTGATGGATAAGCAGATTGATATAATGATGATTGCAGAAACTCACTTGACGTCAACAAGCTTCTTTAAAATTAACGGCTACGTATTATACGATACTAAAGACCCCCGTGGAAGAGCTTGTGGAGGTTCTGCAATCTTGATAAAATCTAGGATAAAGCATTTTTTGTTGAACGACACATGTGAGGACTATCTTCAAGCAACTAATATCTGTGTGGAAAATTTTCATTACAAATTATTACTTTATTGTTAATAGTAATGGGTGAGCATGTTCCTAGACGCAGTGCGAATGTAACATGGGCACACTTTTGTTCATTAACCTTGATTTTCCAAAGCTTCAGCCATTTCTCTAGTTTGTCGATATGTTCCTGTAAATTTATTGATGCTTGCTGGTGGTTACTATGTATGCTAAGGAATGCTGTATCATCTGCAAATGTTGAAGTGTGAACGTTGGTGCTTGTTGGCATGTCAGATGCGTAGATCAAATATAAGATAGGCCCTAATATGCTGCCTTGGGGAACTCCTGCTTCAATAGACTGAGCGGGGCTTATGAAATCGCCTTCTTTTACTATAAATTGGCGACAATATAAATAGCTTTCCAAAAGGTTATGTATGTTTGCAGGTAAGTTAAACTTTATTTTATGCATTAAGCCATCGTGCCACACTTTATCAAAAGCCTGTGAGACGTCGATGAATAAGGCAGAGCAATATTTTTTATCTTCAAATGCCTTTCTTATGACGTTAACTAACCTGTGTGTTTGCTCAATGGTGCCATGTTTCGCTCTAAAACCAAATTGGTGATCAGGAATACATTCAACCTTATGAGGCATTGCATCCAACTTCGCCTTTAGCAATTTTTCGAAAAGTTTTGATATTGTTGACAGTAGACTTATTGGACGGTATGATTCTACTTTCGTGTGATCCTTCCCTGGCTTAGGAACCATTGTTATCATGGACACCTTCCACTCTGCAGGGTAATACTCAAGTCGTAAAATAGCATTAAAAATAAAAAGAACAATTCTTTTAGCTACACGAGGCAGCTCTACGAGCATTTTGTTGCTGATTTTATCCATACCTGGAGCTTTTTTAAGGTTTAGATTGCCAATAGCATTTTCAATTTCTTGGAAATTGAATCTTAAAGGCACAGGAGGTCTACTAACAATAGGTGGCAACTCATTTGCATTGTCAGACCTATTTGTGGTAAAAACGTTTTTCAAATGGTTAACAAATAAATTACCCTTTTCCGAGTCATCTCTAGCCCAGTCACCAGACGGTTCTCGCAAGGGCGGCTTACCTCTGGTAAAAACGTTTTTCAAATGGTTAACAAATAAATTACCCTTTTCCAAGTCATCTCTAGCCCAGTCACCAGACGGTTCTCGCAAGGGCGGCTTACCTCTAACTGGCCTTTTTAAACCCTTAGTCGCCCGCCATAAAGAATAGTCGGACTGAGGAGTACCATCCAGACTTTCTAAATACGTTTGTAGAGAAGCCGTTTTTTGGTTTCCAAGCAAACTTCTTAGTTGATTTGTGCACTCACGTAACCTTGTTTTTAGCTGCGGAGACCTGCGAAGTTGCCACTCTCGTCGAACTCTTCTTTTTTCTAACACAAGTTGCTCGATTTCTGAAGAATATGTTCTATTTTGAAGGTTTCTGTGTGTTAAATAAACTCTAGAAGCAAGTTCAGCGGCTTGTTTAAGGTTTTCGCTAAAGTTGCTTAGTGACGCATTAATATCTTCAGGTGTTCTTAAACCAACATTCTCAGTGCAATGGGTGCTCAAAAATTTTTTATATTTTAGCCAATTCACTCGGGTGACAGTCCTATGCAAATTGTTAATCGGAGACCAAGTCTCCTGGGGAAAACGCACTGAAATAATAGTAGGTGAATGATCCGATGGCAAGTCTAACGAAGGCTCAGCTTGCATCCATTCCACAGGGAACCCCTTAACCACTCCAAAATCAATCACATCAGGAATCTTTCGCCGGTATGTCGGCCAGTAAGTGGGATGCCCGCTTGATATTACGTCTAAGCCCATTTTAGAAATTGTATCAAAAAGCACTCGACCCTTCGGGGTGATTAAACGTGAGCCCCAAAAAGTGTGTTTTGCGTTGTAATCTCCAGCTGCTATAAAACGAGGTCCTAATGAGGTGAAAAAACTTGAATATTGTGACTCCGTCACTGAAAATCGAGGCGGCGAATAAATCGATGAGATAACCAATTTGTAATGAAAATTTTCCACACAGATATTAGTTGCTTGAAGATAGTCCTCACATGTGTCGTTCAAAAGAAAATGCTTTATCCTAGATTTTATCAAGATTGCAGAACCTCCACAAGCTCTTCCACGGGGGTCTTTAGTATCGTATAATACGTAGCCGTTAATTTTAAAGAAGCTTGTTGACGTCAAGTGAGTTTCATCATCATTATATCAATCTGCTTATCCATCAGGAAGTATTCGAGTTCATTTTTTTGGCGGATGCCGTTCGCGTTCCAGAAACATATTTTTAACCAAATCATTTTTTCGAAATAACCTGCAAAATGGTGGATTGCATTTTCACCATTTCCTGCATCATCGTCATCATAGACGACGTAAAAGTGTTTATAGTTTGAATTAGGGTCTGTATTGTTGCCTCAAGGTTACTGAAATTTTGATCGGGCGGTTGAGATATAGATTGTTGATTCGGGTTTGCGAATGTAGACTTAACTACATTAGCATAAGAAATTTGTTTTTGATTTTGAACGGTTATGTCGGTGGTTGACTGTCCTGTCGGAGGAAAAGAATTATTAGAAAAAATTTGAGTCTGCTGTGGTGGCTTAAAAGCAATTATTGGTTTGTTGTTCATTGAGCGCTTGAGGTGGGTGTAGACGGAGCAAACTCTATAATTAGCTGTGTGGTTTTCACCGCAATTACTGCATTTTTTTATTTTTGGGTCGAGTTTCGGCTTATTGCATTGTGCTGTACCATGGAGTTCTCCACACACAACACAAACTGTAGGCAACTTGCAGTACGCTTTAGTGTGGCCAAATTCTTGGCAGTTGTGGCACTGTACGGGTCCTAAGCGCTTATGCGGTTCCTCTACGGTTACTTTTCGATGTAAAAGGAATTTTACACTGTATATTGGATGAACTTCATTTTTCTTTAAAGTCACATCTCTTGGCTCTAATTCAACCCTAAACCTAGGTTGAGGGATCTTTTCACGATTTCTGATGTTTAACACATTTTTTACTTTGAATCCCTTGTCTGTCAAACCGGTCTTAACCTCATCAGTGTCTACGCAAGGGTCAATTCCTTTTATTACGACTTGAAGACCTTTAGCGCTTTTAAGCTGATAAGTATAAAAAGCTTTTTTTTCTTTTTCAAAATCGTTAGACAGTTTTCGATAGTCATTTTCATCGTTAACCTGAATTTTAGTTTCGTTAATGTTACCGTGCTTGATGGAGGTAACGTTAAATGTATTTTCTCCGATTACTGAAACAATTTTTCTTACCAGTTCATTGGAGGCAGATTCCCTTAAATAAATTGGTGGTGGTTTAAACGATTTTTTTGACGATCCTGTTGGCTCATCCGTTTGTAGAATAGAAAATCTGTTTTGATTGGTTGGTCTAGCGGATTCCGCATCTTTAGAAATTTTTGATTTGGATGCAATTTGAGCAGATTTAGGGCTTCGCTGACGTTTGGTGATGGTGATATACCTATCCATGCCTACTTGCGTTTTTTGTTTATTGGCATTAGTTAGAGTAGAGGATCTTTTATCTTCTGTTGTAACATCTATGTTAGGCGAGCCGGAACAGGAGCGGATTTTATCTCTTGTAGAAAGAAAATTGTCCAATGATTGCTTTATAGATTCTTCTTCAGAAGTCCACATACTTTTGCTGGTGGAGCTAGGCTCTTTTTCAGAATTATTTCTGATGGGATTACTCATACAGAAAACAAAAACTTTAATGTATATTTTTTTCCTACTGGGTAGGTAATCTTCACGCACTTCACCGCACTTGTTTTATTGAAATTGATTTTATTGTTTCGTTACTGAAATGTGAGGAATTTATTTTCCCGTTGTTTTTTAAAATAATTTGTTATTGTTTTTACAATTTATTACAATATATTATTGTTTATATGTAAGTTTAAATATTAGTGAGCACAATGATTTTTTTGTTTGTTTGTTTGTTTTTTTTTTTTTTTTTTTTTTTTTTTCACTGTTTAATTATACGACTGTGCGGTTGGAGAGTCACAGAGTGAATGAACATTTAAGTTTATGAATTTTATCAGTAAATAATAAATAAATAGACACAATGTTATTCCAAAAAATAAAAAATTACAAACATTTTAATACCTATAGTACTGTTTTAATATTTTGATTGAACAAAGTATACTTCAAACTGATTTCGAAACTTCGAAGTTAAATACACTTCACATCATAATGCAAACATTTCGACGTTTTCCTCAAAACACGTGTTTTTCTTTGTAATGGAAACATATTATTAGTCCATATTTTGAAGATTTAAGAAACAAGTGAATTGCTTATAAAAATTACAATATGTAATATAATTTTCAAGACAAATGAAAAACTAAAATTAAAAGAAATATGTTATAACAATACCTTTCAAGTACAAAAAAGAATACAACAAAATGTTATTTTTCTGTTGGTAAGAGGGGTATGATGACAACATTTCACTTTTAATTCTCATTATTTTCTTGAAAATAACAGAATGTAAAGTTGAATGTTTTACTATATTTTGCTACGTTTTGAAGTCTACTGATGATTAGCTTAGCACCTATGAAACGTTAATATATAAGCACCTATGAAATCTAAAAAATGCCCTGTGGATCTCTAAGCTGACCGTTATAGCTGTGTACTGTCCTTATTACGTTATTATTTGCGGCAGATTTTGTAATTTTCAGTTTTAAGAACATAAAATACCTCAACAAATTTTTTCCTGCACAAAAATTCGACCAAGTAGCTGTTAGTTAGCATTATTTCTTTGTTTAAACAAATTTCTATTTTGCATATTGTTCCTTTATTTTTTTGTTTAGCGGATGCAAATGTCTTAAACAGAAGATTTTACTATTTTACAGATGTAAACTAGCCGCAGTGGCAGCAACACAAAAGCAAAACAACAACAAAAACATAATAAAAAGCAGAAAGAGATGATATAGAGTTTAAAGAACCCTCTCCAACCATAGCAAACAATGGTGTTGGTTGTTTTTATTGTCTTTAATCTAAATCTGAATATTTCTCAATGCCACCACGGTAACAGCAGTTGTTACACCAGACGTCATCATCATCATCAACTATAGCAACTTTATTGTAGACATTTTGGATAAAAGCGATTGGGAACGAATTTTGAATACCCTCCATTTGGTTAAATAAAATAGTTTTCAGTCGTAAAGCAGCTCTGGGCTGAAGAATAGTTTTCGCGTCATCGTAATTATTTCTCAAGTGCGATCAAGCTTGTCGCTTTTGTTGTTTTGTTGGAGAATTGGGACAATGAACAAAGATTTTGGATAGTGCAACGCTTTCACGCTTTAGAGTCCGTTGTTTCCATCCAAAGAGAATATGGGCGCACGATTGGCGGCACTCCTCTTAGCAGATCAGGTATAATGATGCTCGTAAAGAATTTTGCCGAGCGTGGTACAATTGCAAAAAGTCCTTAAGCTGAAAGTTCATAACACGCGTTCTAAGCATCTGTCAAAATATTAGAATCAATGTAATTTTATGTGAGAGGTTACACACCACAAAACGTAGGACACGTTAAACGCGTACGATGCCAAAAGTAGGTTAACTTTCTACTTTCGCACGCGTCATAAGCATTATAAAAACTGTCAGTTGTTTTTGATAGCCGCAGATCACAACTCATTTTATTTTTTCAAAGTTGTCGCCAAGAATATTTGTGCCGTGGATTGCTATTTTATGTTTTTGTGTTAAAAATGTTTTTATTGAAAAAATATTTCAAACATTACAAAAAACTGCAAAAGCAAGTTCATAGCGAAGCAAACGCATTGATGACTCCTCCTACCAGCACTTGTGAGTCCCCATTTACTTACACCTGCAAATGCGGCAATGCATTTGGATATATGCCAATAACTTAAAATTAGGCTTAATACTCGTAAGTTATATCATAGTGATGACATAAATATTTTTGGAACTTTGATACTTGACAGAAGTTATGGGAATTGTCTCCAGTTTGTCAGAATGATATTGTTGACATAATTGAAAAGTTAAAAATATTACTGGCTTTGACAATGTGACAACATAAATATTGTTTGCTAAAAAAAACTCTGATTTCGTATGCTCTTGCAATTTTTTTTAATAATATGATTAAAACTGGAAAATAACCAAACGTTTTAAAGGTGCACAAAATTATTGCAATACCAAAAAATATTGTTGCACAATATATGTTTGACTACAGACCTGTATCAGTACTCTAAAATGCTGAAAAAGTTTCAGAAAAAATTATTTTTAATCAACTCATACATGATTCACAGTATGGTACTACAAAAGGTGCAGGAGCTGAGAAAGCTTTGGCGAATGTAATGGAATACATTTATTCTGGAAATGATGATGGTTTTAAAGGTATTTCTGGGGTATTTTTCGATTTTTCAAAAGCTTTTGATTTAGTTCAGCATGACATTTTACTAAAAAACTGGAAAACATGGGCTTAACTAACAAAACACTACTGCAATTTAAGGACTATTGAAAAACAGATTTCAGTTAGTTCAAGCTGGAAGTTCAAAGTTCGATATGGTGTTCTATATATAGAAGGATCACGAATCTCGGAAACGAAAGTTGTTATATATCTGGGCGTAATAATCTCTTGTGAGATGAACATATTCTAAAACTTAAGTATAAAGTAACCTTAAATTTAAAAATAAACTCAATACTAATGTAATGTGCTCCTACGAGTACTTGTGAGGTCTTATCAAACGACCTCTCGTTTACTTGTGCCTGCAAATGCAGCAAAGCATTTGAAAATATATTATAGGTATGTACGTGTATGGCGGATTGATATTGAAGCTACCTAATAGGAAAAATTTTTTTTCCAAAACCATTTATTTATCAAGATAGTCTCCTTTTAAACAATGGGTGGAATCTGGTGAAAGTGCTCCGAAGAAGGCGAAGAGAGTGAAATCGGCTAGTAAAGTTATGGCCACAGCAGACGGAATATTGCTCATCGATTATCTTGAAAAAGATCCATAATCACAGGAAAGTATTATCATGCATTATTGGATCAATTGATTGATGTAATCAAGTAAAAGCGATCACATTTAAAGAGGAAAAAATTCTTTCTTTCTTTAAGTCAACGCACCGGTTCACACAGCATTAGATACGATGCTAAAATTACGTCAAATGCACTACGAATTGGTTGATCATCGACCTTATAATCCAAATTTAGCTCCTAATGACGTTTTTCTGTTTTCAAACTTGAAAAAATGACTCGCAGGAAAAATATTCATGTCAACCGAAAAAGTGATTACCGAAACTAACGCGTATTTTAAAGTGCTCTCAAAATTATATTATTCAGATAGTATGAAAAAGATAGAATATCGTCTTGATAAGTGTATTGAGCTAAAAGGAGACTATGTTGAGAAATAAATGGTTTTTGAAAAAAAAACTGTTTGCTTTCCTACTTAGGTAGCTTCAATATCAATCCGCCCTCGTAAAACATAAGTTTGTAATCCAACGCTATACAGTAGAATTTCTGCCGATAGGTCCATTTAGTTACACTGCTTTTGTTGAGTGACTTTAGAATGACTTTCGCATCAACGTCAGATTTCCATCTTAGCCGACCGTCGAGACGAACACTGTGGTATTTGACCATATTGTCCACAACGGTGCGATACTAAATTCGCTTCATGTGATTTACGGGTCGATCGCGTAAAGGGTAATAAAATCTTGTGTACTATTTAGTACATATTGGATTTGTATGCGTAATGAACAAAACTAATTCGCGGGTGAAATCAAAAAGCTCATTTACTAGGAACTTAATATTTGAAAATCGGTCAAAACAAGTACTGATACTTTCCTGTTTTCCACTATCAGCATATTATCACAACTCTAACGTAATGCACTACCATGAGTAGGGTCATATCCTGAGTGAAACAAGCAAAACTATAGAAATGACACCCGGATTTGTTTGCATACATTTATCACTGTCTGCATACAAAAAGCTACCTACAATGTGAATGCTTCAATCCTTCAATTAAGGATTCTTATAGGGTGCATAAATTCAAAACTTAACCGAAATCACAAAAAAAAGAAACTTGCCAGAAAAAGTGAAAAGCAGCAAAATAATAATAAAAAAGAACAATATAAAGCGGAAGGGCATGAGTAAATGTTGTTTACGTTTAAACAAAAAAAATGTTTGTGAATACAAAATGAATCTTCGAAAAAAAGGGAAAATAAGAGATCTTTTGTCCAAACCAAGAAGAAAAAATTATTGAGGACAAATAAACAAACAAAAAAATAAAAAATAAACTTGCTGAGAATGTGAAAACGTCAGCTGAGCGATATTAAAACTCAAAGAATCGTCATCAACAACATATTTCTTGCAACGCAAACAATGAAGGGTTAAAAAACTACTGACAAAAATATAAAAAAAAATTAAAAACACTCTTTTAATACACAGCGGTCGTTCGAAACTGTGAAATTCAAAACAAAAAAAAACCTTAAAATTAAATCTGTTGAAGCTGATTCGACTGAAGAAGATATGAAGATGGAAATAAATAAAAATAAAGATTGTGAGTGCTTGATAAACCCCCATATAATTTGTTAAACTCAACTTTAATACAGCAGAATAACAACTACATACAACCAGACAACAACAACAACTTGCAACAAAATGGTATGACAATGATTGTCATCATTATGTTGCTCGAGTTAAAGAAGAAAAAAATCATAATAAAAAACTGAGAAATAAATATTCAAACAAAAACTCATTTGAAGTTTTTGGATAAAAACGCGAAATAAAAGTAGTTTTGATATCAAACTGATTTCGTTGTGGTTTCATCAACGTCATCAGTTCGCTGCTGCCAGCAGCCAACAAACAATATCATCACTACTGCTTGCTGTGTGTCATTATCTTTAACATCAACTTCATCATTGTCAACAACATCATCATTGTCATCGTCATCTGTTCATTTATTCGATGTCATTAAACAGTGCAGAGGAGTTATGACATTTCAAAAAGAGTTGTGGCTTTCGAACTGTTGTGTATGAATTTTATGATTTCATGTTCCCTCTACGTTGAAAAAGAGACTGGTGAATTGTTGTTTTATTCAATGCCTGTTAGGTAATCTATTTCAGACACATGGAATTTAGTTCAGAAATTTTAATTATTGCTTGTGTGGTCTCAAAACATTGCATCTAAAATGAAAGCTTTAATAGTGATTTTCAATATAAATATTATATTTAAGCCGCGTCATTCATAATTTATCGTTCAAAATGGTTCAATACTAGACACGTGCACTACTACACTCTCAAATCATAAATTATTTTGCAAACACTGCTGCTTGTGCCTAGCTGTAAGTTTATTTATGTTTATCATACGAGTTGTTATTGCTAGTTTCTTATAAATATTGAATGTCAATAAATAAAATAAATGAGAGTAACATATTTGTTTTTTTTTTTTTTCTAAAAAAAAAAACACAGCACAATTGAGTACTACTAGTATAAAACTATACTTACGTGGAAGACGTGCAAACTTATCACATGTGATAACTGAGACCGCCAAAGCTTTATGACTTTGCTTGTGAGAAGAATTGGGTGAAGTTTGAGCTTACTGAACTTGTTGCGTACTTCAAAAATTCATTTACTAACCGAACACTTAGATTCTTGTGAATTCGTGAGTTTTTTATATATCACTGGGAAGATAATTTTGTTTTGACGCCTATGAATTTTTTGAATGTTTAATTCCGAGACGATGCTCCAAAATTGAATTCCAGTCCTCCATATAAGCTGTAGTATCACGTTGTATAACAAAAGTTTGAAACCAATTTTAAAGTAGAATTTCTAAGCATAAACCAATTTAGATACTCTACTTTTAATTTTACCTGAGTGACTTTCATGACTTTTATCTAAATCATCTTAATGTATTTGACTTCATTATGTTGGGGAATAAGTAAATTTTTAAGTTTAACAGGCGTGCATGTTTCCTTATACAATCTGAATGTAACATGAATACATTTTTATTCAAAAACTTTGATTTTCCAAAGTTTTAACCGTTTCTCTAATATTGAAGAAATAATTCTGCAGATTTTAAAAGGGCATTTGATCGTTTTCAAGGACCAATATAAAGTAAGACTCAATATGCTCTCGGGAAACTCCTTATTCGACTACCTAAATGGGACTTATCTGCGTTGATTACAAACATGTAAGTGTTTGCAGACAAGTTCAACTCTATCTTTTACATTAATTTTTCGGGTCACACTATCAAAAGCTTGAGAAGCGTTAATACAAAGAGTTGAACAATATTTTCTATATCCAGATGACTTTTTTATTACATTTACCAGACTGTGTGTTTTCTCCATGGTACTGTGTTCTAAAGTCGAATTGATGATTAGGGATACATCTTTCAATATTGGAGCCATCGTCTTCATTAGCAATTTCTAGAACAGCTTTGTCATATTTGTTAGCAGATTTATTGACCCTCTAATGATTCTGCTTTGGTGGGATTCTTGCCTGGTAATTATAGGACGCCTTCCTTCTACTCAGCAATAATGGGAATAGCTTTCTGGGTACTCGCGGTAATTGCAGAAGCATTTTGTTATTAATTTTAAAGCATAAATATACATTTTATTTTCTAACGGTAGATTCATCGTGAAGTTTGATTTGCAATAGGCTTTCTCGACAGATCACGCATGACTCATTTTTATTCCGTCATTTTTTCGCTTTGCAAAGAAAGGCTCACACTAGAACAGCGCCTCCAAATTCTTAAGCGGTATTACGAAATACAGCGTTTTGTAACAAATGTTTTTCATGCAATTCGCAGAACTTATGGTGCGTATAGTCGATCTACTGACCAACGGTCATCGCTACTACGTGAGATAACACAACCATTGAATTTGTTGCGCAAAAGAGCCATTATTTCGTTTGCAGTCTAGGAAGTTGCAGCGTCTATAACTTCCACTCGTCCCATAAAAAGTTAGTTATCATCTCACGATGGCGAACACCATTCACAGTAACTCTCTGACCGGCCTCATTTTGAAAAAAATACGGCCCGATGTTGCCGCCAGTCCATACACTGCACCAAACAGTCCAATGAGGAAAACTAAAGATTAGTTTCTTTGAAAATTGATCGTTCACTGTTGCCATATCTTGCCATCAGTCTGCCCATTGATGACGCTTGGAAACGTCAACATATTTTACCATGTTGGTGAGTTTCCATTGTGCTGGAAGGTTGCTAATGTAACGCCCATCCCCAAAAAAGATGAGGCTAATAAACCTAAAAATTACCGCCCAATTGCAATTTGTTCCGCACTCTCCAAAGTAATGGAAAGCATGGTAAACCATCACCTTATGAGGTATCTGGAGTCGCATAAACTACTTTGTGATCGTCAATATGGATTTCGAAAGGGTTGTTCTACTGGCGATCTTATGGCATATCTCTCAGAGAAATGGTGCCATTCAATCCATCATTTCGGTGAAAGTAGGGTGGTGGCTCTTGATATTTCAAAAGCGTTTGACAGAGTGTGGCATGGAGCACTACTGGCAAAACTTACTACTTTTGGTGTCGGTGATGACTTCTCTCGGTTTATATCGAGCTTTCTCAGGGACTGCACTATAAGAGTTGTTATAGATGGTTTCCAATTAAACGAATTCACGATTAATTCAGGGGTACCGCAAGGCTCCGTTCTTTCTTCTACCCTATTTCTTATTTTCCTCAACGACCTTCTCTATCAAACTTCCAACCCTATCCACTCTTTCGCGGATGACAGCTTCATTTGTCACTTGTACTCTTTTAGTTATAGGCCCAATCTATCAGAGATCGTTGCCAAAAGGCAAATTATGAATGATTTATTGAATTGTGATTTTCTATTAATCTCTGAAAGGGGTCGCAAAAACAGGGTGCATTTAACGCTCGTAATATCCAGAGCTGTTAATTATCACACAAAGCGCTAATGCTGTTTCTGTCCTCATAGATGTTACAAGTATTGAGGAATCGGATGCTCTTGATGTTCTTAGAATGAAGATACAGTGTGATGTTCGCTGGACTGAACACATTTTTCATGTCCCTAAAGAAGCATTCAAGTGCCTTGGTTTTTTGAAACGGTGTAAAAGGTACTTCACTCCATCCGATCTCCTTACTATTTATACCACTTACATCCGACCGAAAATGGAATACAACTGTCATGTTTAGGTCGGTGCCGCAAAATCTATTTAGGGGTTACTCGACCGTATGCTGGAGAGGGCGAAGAAGCTTATCGTTGACAGTAGGGTATCAAACTCTATTGACTCACTGGAGCATCGTCGCAGTGTGGGGTGCGGTACTCTATTCTACCGTTACTACAGTGGATTTTGCTCTGCCGAGATTAGGGATCTTATTCCCGAAACCTACACATTTTTACGTAACACGCGGTTACCGTCCAGGAATATATTCGCAGTGTAGGGTGCGCTACTCTGTTCTATCGTTACTATAATGGATTTTACTCTGACGAGATAAGTGATCTTGTTTCCGAAACTCGCGCATTTATACATAACACGCGTTCATCATCCAGAGCTCATCCATTTATGGTCGATTGCCCGGGAAATCGTACTACGCATTACAGAGAGAATTCGTTTTTCGGCCACACGTTTCGACTATGGAATAAGTTACCTATAGACGTGTTTCCTGTCTGTTCTAAGGTTCGAAAGTTCAAGTCAAATGTTCATAAACTCTTTCCACCTCCTCACATCCTATTTTCTTAGTTCTAGTACAATGAACTGCATATGTAGGGGTTATTCCCAGAGTTCTGGTCCAAGTTAAAAAAAACTAAAAAAAAAGAGTTTTTAGTTTATGTGTCAATTGCACCGTGTAAGCGTGTAAGACTTTATGCATAATTTTCATCAACGACGAGCGTGAGAGGTGCAATTGTTGGGCACGACGACAACTTGAAGTGGACGGCTCTTCAGCCACACTAACAACACCAATATTTTCTACAGAACGAGCTGTACTGGCATGCACTGGTGTTTTCGTATCTCTTACAGACCCGGTTTGCTCAAATTTTTCACGATGTTTCCGATTGTACGCACAGTTGGACGATGGAATTAAGCGAAAAATCCATGAAGTGCGCGATATGAATTTTGATCTGAACGCCCATTTGCATAATAAGCGTGAATAATTTTACCGCGTTGCTCGATTGAGTATTTTTCTATGGTTCAAATAGGTAGTCTGAAATTGAGAAATGCCAAATGAAATGCAGAAAAAAACTTGACGTTTAGGTATATTTCACATTCAACAATGGCCGAAATTGAACAAACTGCAATCATTTCAATTTGTTAAATTTTATTTATTCAATTTTTCTCAACGCTTGCATCATACTTACATTAGCAGTTCAAAAATGAGCAACAATTTAAAACGGAGTTTCATGAAGGAATCCTCTTAAAGTTGCCCAATTGTACGAATAGTAAACGACTCAATAAGAACCCTTCAAAGTAGTAAACGACTTTATGACTTTTGATGTCTAATTGTTTTAAATAACTGTTATTAAAGTTGTCTTTTCAAATCTAATTCTGAATTAGCGGCCCATTCAATTTTAAAGCATCTAAAAAAGGATGATTAATCCTTATTTTTCTCTGTTCAGCCAAATTGTATTTTGTTGTTAACGTTTTTGCATTTCGTTGACTTTTTTTGTGCGCTTTTACAATCAATGATTAATGAAACAAGTTTTCCTTTAATTTTACTTAAATGCTTTTTTATATTTTTCTTTCTTTTGCTCTCTTATTACTTAAACAAAAGAATTTACAAGTTTGTATTCTTAAAAAAAAACACACACACACTGTCTGTATGTAATAAAAAAAATATGTAAAATGAAAGTAAAAAGAAAGTTAAAAGAAATTATCGCATAGATTTTTTGTTTTTTTGCTTTTCTTTGGCGAAAAGTGCAAGAAAAAAGAAAGGATTTTAATCCTTTGATTTTTTTATTTTGCTGCTTTTAATTAAAATTCAAGCAAGAAAAGTATTTAAAAAGAAAATGAAACGTTTGTATAGTGAAGAAGGAAAAAGTGAAAGAAAAAATTAAAGATTTCTGTAGCCTCTTTCTTAACCCGCAAATTTTTGATGATGAATTTTGTGCCATTAATAAATGCAGGAAAGGCAAAATCTTATTGTAAAGAAAAATATTTAAAAGGGGTTTATTTATCTTGGAGCAGAAAAAAACGACGCATTCTTATATTAAAAAAAAAGAAAAACTCTTAAAAGTACTTTTTAAGCCTTTTGTCTATATAACAAGCTAAATTTATATTTTCTTAAAAGATTTCTATTTTTCTCAACGATTTTAGCAGTTAAATACATTTGGGGTTAAAAAATATGCAGAAAAGCTGATTTAAAGTATTTGAAATACATAACTTAGTAAAAGATTTTTTAAATTTCAGAAATTATGAAAGCAAGTAAAACACTGGAAAACGGTGAAGACAGCTTGAGTGAGGTTTTGAGTTCGTATTTAAATATCATTTAGCTTTACGTTCCATTTATGAACGAAAATCAACTTTTCACTACAAATTTTAGCCAAACTTACTCGTAAGTGCCTAATCTTCTTCATTTAAATTGTATTTAAGTTTAGTTCATATACCGTACGGCTTTGTGTGCCTTCTTTTCGATTAGTGCAAGAAAGGTAAAAAAACTGAGCTATTGCCCGTAGAAGATATTTTAATATTAGTTGCTAGTTTTGTAATAAACAACAGCATAATATGATATTTAATTAAAAATAACATCGCATGAAACACAATTATTAAATTTTTCTGTGCAGTTGAGAAATTTAATATTTTTCATTAGACCACAGCAGACTTCACGACAGAAAATGCTGCAAACGGCAATTGTAGTTGTGTAGGCGACTACTGCAATATTTTGAAAACGGCAGCAATATAAATTCATTTGAATAAAAGTATACTTTAGTGTGGCCACTCTAGAGTTTTTAGCTTTATGAAATTCCATTGTTTTACAGAACAAGTTCTGTTTATATCAATCCTTTAAAAGTTCTCTCTAAGAAGAGCAACTTAATTAAAAAGTTTTTGTTTGCTACGCTTAATTCAGGTTAGGCGGGTCTTAAAAGTTGAAAATATGATCGGACATATCTTCTGATTCTGAGAACAACATTAAAGAATTGAAACTTTATATCGAATTTTTGAAATCGTAGACAAAAATGATTCGATTCGAGAAAGAAAAATTTATATAAATTATAAAAGTTTTCTTCAAAGATATGCAAATAAAACTACTAATAAATGAAGTAAACTCAACTGGTAAAAATCTAAAGGGACAAATAAACTATACAAGCCTTACGGTAGACATGCGCTTTCTGTTGGCACATAAACGATACAAATGCAAACACAAGTTAATAAAATCTTTTTCTTTTCAATGAGAGGACATTTGCTCGCCAAATGAATTTTACAACACATAAATTATTTTATAATTTACTTTACCTTCTATTTATTGAGATTCTGTTTCTATAATCTTTGTTTTTTTTTTTACAAAGAAGTTAAACTTTTATATAAGGTAAACTTTTATAAAAATTCTAACAAAAAAACTTTTTCATGATTCATTTTGTGTGCCTCTCCTTCCACCACTTCATTCTGCAAAATGTTCTTTGAAACTACAAAACTTTGCGTTAGGAAACATAAACATTCAAGACGTTTGCGCAAAAACTGTACAAACATGTTTCAAATATTTGTACAAACAAGGAAACACCCCTTTGAGCAACGCTAAATGGTAGTACAAACGTTTTGGCATGCGTGGTAAGCTGTTTGTGTAGTTTATTTGGCCCTTATCTAGTTCTTTGATAAAATTAGGAATTCTTATTTTGAGGATAATTATGTATGCACATATTTAACAGTAGAACAAATAAATTTTTTAATTTATTTAAAACCCCATTTAAATTTTGTTCTTTTATTATGTTATATTAGAAAGTAAAATATTTCCAAAAGCAAAATTTTTTTACTACATATTTTTTTTATAAATTGGTCGCACTGTTTTTATTTTGTAGTAAAAAAAAAATTGAAATTAGTTTAATTCGAGTGTGGTAAAAAAAATCAGCATGGACAACAACCTGCAGTCGTATCATCTTGCTGTTGTCTAAATAAACGTTCGCATTTAAATGCATGTATTTTATATATGACATATTGAAGTCGGTTGTTTGCTGGCTTCAATGTGTTTAATGCTTTGAGAATTTTTCTATTTTTCCAATAACAAATAGCTGTTCTATGGAACATTTTCCATAACATTTGGAATTAAAGTGAAGCTGCCATACTTTCATTGTATTTACATAAGACTGAAAAACTTGTATTTAAATACAGCTTATATTTAAATGAAAATTTACTAATTTTGTATTTAAATACGACGTCAATAACTCGGTCTTAGTTGAAAAAAAAACGATATAAACTGATAAAGTACTTTGTCTTGCATCCTGTGCACATGTGTTTTTATTGTCGTCCGTGTTTTCTATAACTCTATCTTTATCATTTATTTCTTTTGGAGCCAAGTTACACGGGAATAGGAAGCAAGCAGAAAGAAGTAGTATCGCTGTATACACGAGTGAGATCAACTGAGTGTGGTGTGTTACGAATAACTTAACCCAAGCGCAATAATCGCTGGATGACTCTACCGAACGCGATTGATGAGATTGAGCTAAGCTCTTAAGGAAAAATGTGCTTAATAATACTCCCGACTAGAAAAACTTCTTTCGTCCGCATAATAATGCTTATTCACGTGTAGCAGTTCCGCCGAAAATCTATTTGAAAATTCATTATTGGAGGCAATAATTGGATAGAAAGAACTAGCAGCTCAGACATGGAATGCGACCGGTGCCTGAAAGAAGTATAAAACTAGTTGGTAGATTTAGATTAAATATAAACTACCGTTTTTGCACAAATTAAACAAAATATGAGGAAACTCTAGTAATAAACATAGCTCAACGTGGTATAATTACCGCTTACATCCACATACCCGTACGGGTATCAATACACGAGGTATGCTTTCAAAGAATTTATTAAATCTCAGTGGGTGCTGATGAGTAGTGTAGCGACTACGAAAAATCTAATTGTCCCCCAGCTAAAGATTTGATTATTATTTTTCTTGTCTTCTTCAATCAATAATTATTGATCACAACAAATTTGTATTGTAAAAAATCCTTCTTAGGAAAAAAACCTAAGAAAGGAAAAACTTGAACTAAAACCCGATGTACATATGTACAAACCAAAAAAATTTTAATTTATTAAACCATTCAGCGAATTTTGGTATTTAACATGAAGTGATTTTTTTTTTATATGAGAACATCTCAGAATAGAAAATAGTTTTCGGAATAAAAAAGCTACACTTCGAAGTTTTCTGTAAACCTTGAGCTTCATCGTTGTATAAGTGTCGGTACTCTTTACTGCAGCAGTGGACTAACAAAAATTCCAGCTCACTGTTTGGTGGATGCTATGCTTGGAATACATTGTCCAAACAGATAAAATAAATTTCTTGTTTTTAGCCTTAACACCTCATCATATACAGGGTGGCCCAGAAAGACCGAAGTGGTGTGAATTGCTTATAACTTTTTATTTAAGAGATATTTTTTTAATTTTTTTTTTTAAATACATTAAATTTATGGGGAATATTTTTGGATTAGTTATTAAAAATGATATCCCGCAAGTGGTGGCCATATTCTGCTTCGCACAAATGTGCTCTTTCCAACACATTTTCCATGACCTTTCGCAAAACTTCCGGTGGTATGTTGTTAATTTCTTCTCGAATATTGGTTTTTAACTCCTCAATAGTCCTAGGCTTATTAACATAAACTTTTCCTTTTAAATAGCCCCAAAGAAAACAGTCTGGAGCGGTTAAATCCGGGGAACGCGGAGGCCAATTAAAATTGCTGTTACGAGAAATTATTCTTTCACCGTCGTTGCTGGTAATCTGTTGGTTTCAATTCTTGGACAAGTTGAATTTTGTATGGAAACAATCCTATGGTGTGCAAAATTCGCTGCAGCGACGTCCTTGAGAGGCCCAGTTGTGACGAACGTCTCCTGGTTGATGTTTCTGGATCCTCCCGAATACTCTCCTGTACCACTTGAATATTGTCAGCCGTGTGGACAGTTCGGTGTCTGCCGGGACCAGGAAGGTTCCTTACTGCTCCTTGTTGTCGAAAATTTGCAACCAGACGGTTTATTGTTGACTGAGAGGGTGCAACCCGCACATTAAATTGACGACGGTATGCACGCTGAGTCAACACAATGGACCGTTGATTTGAAAAGTAAATTTCAACAATTTGGGCACGTTGTTCAATTGTGTATTGCTCCATTATAAATTATCCAAGTCTTCTTTACAAAATACTGAAAAGAAAAGAAAAAAAAAATTATAATAAAAAAGTTATAAGGAATTCACACCACTTCGGTCTTTCTGGGCCACCCTGTAGTTCCTCACTAAAACAGATGTTTTAGCCGCTCAAAACATTTGGATATCCGAAAATGTGGCCTCACGCCACCTGCATTAGAAACTACTCATGCTGCAGTTTTACGAATCACAAACAGAATGTTTCAGATAACGTAAACATCTCAACCACAATCAATTCAGGATGTTTTACCGATTTCCCATCTGATTTCGGAAGTTTCCGCATAATAGAGTTCAAGCATTTGCACATATTCACCAGCATGTCATGAATAGGAATATGTCAGGCTTGAATTTCAAGTGCGTATTTCTCTTTTTTAAAAGATAGCGAATATAACACAACAGAACCATGGAACTCCATTCCTTTTCGTGAACTATAAATTTTTAATAACCATGACATTTCTGCAAGCGAATGATAACGAAAAAGTTATAATAAATATTAATAGTATATTAGATGTACAATTTAAATTCCGCCGTTTTGCAATAGATGGTTGTAGCGGTAAATGACAGTCGAAATAAATAGATCATAGATGTCATACAATTAGCCTGGGTAGATATAGGGCCAAAAAATATTGGTCGATTTGTGTCTGCATCATAGAGTTATTCTCGATTTAACATGTCAGTTTATGATGCAAATTCTCGTCATTTGCGGGAGGTTTCAAAAATGGATTTATTATGATAATCCCAAGCGCAGAAAGATCAGGTGGGATCAACTCGGCGTGGTGAGTTATTAACACCGTCTAGAAGAATCCCCATTTGGCGAAAGTGGTCAAGACATACTTGGAAACGTTGAAATGGGAAGTCCTACCCCACCCGCCGTATTCTCACAACGTGGCTTCCTCGGACTTTTGATCTATGGCACACGGCTTGGCTGACCATCTATCATCACTATCGGTCTTATTAAGAAGTAAAAAATTGTATCGATTCGGGAATCGCTTTAAAATGTGACGTTTTTTCAACGCGGGATTCGTATGCTGCCCGGATGCCTGGGATGAACAATATTTTGAATCACTAATACCCACTTTTTACAATAAAATCGTTGAATTTGTACACCATGTATATAAATTGATTTTCCGCCAAGTCTTTGTCAAGGCTATGAGAGATATAGTCGAAATGGTTTTGATTACAAATTTTTATCTCGATATTTTTTTTACCTTCTTCGAACTTTGATCGATTTACTGCATTCCGATAAATCTTAATTTTGTTAATTTTAAATTAAATGTGATAATTTTGTCGGTAAATTTTGTGTTCTTTATTGAAATATATTTTAAACTTGTTTTTGCAGTGTCAAGTACAGAAATTGATTTTTGTGAGACCAGTATACTCCTACCACAATAACTTTTATAGCGTTGTTTAAAGGGTATATCATTAGAAAAACATAAATTTCTCAATTCGGGTTACTCTGCTCTCTATGGGCTTTAGAATTACAAATATATTCAACGGATTTTTGTACTAAAAAGAAAAGACTAACCGCAATCCAATTTTTTCAGTTTTTTGAAACCAACCAAGCGATGTGAAAGCACTTGTAGAGAGTGGGCCAGACATTGCCGCGGGGCTTAAAGCTTTAATAACTTTTTCCTTTATATATTATTTATTTATCTTTTTTCTTTCAGATTATATAAATAACACTTGGAGAATAAAGAATGGAGACATACACGACTGAACCAAGAACCATAATAATAAAAGTTTATTATTTAAATCATAGATCAATTATTTTTACGCAAAGAGCATATCGTCGACATTTGAACGTCAGAAGTTCGCCCTCAGAAGCAATGATTTGTTGCTTACTCGTAGTTGATCATCAGCACGAACATGGCACCGTAACAGATTTGTCTCGAACCGGTAGACCAGACGTAGAAAAAAATATATAGTTGGCATAACAATATTCTAAGGGCAACATACAATTGTTGAATTATACGAGTATGATTTCAGTCTGAAATGTTCTTTGCTAAACTAAGTAGATTCAAAAACCATATTATATGATGTAACCATATGTTTGGTAAAAAAGTTTTAGTAATAACTATTAGCATGACAACCACATTATATTATCGCTCTCATCTATATTATTGTTGAAGTCTAAGCTACTATTGTCACGTCCAGTTATACTACTGTTGATGGCCACATCGTTTAATACATCTATACATACAGTTTTTGCAATAAAATATAATTTATTAAAATATTGTAAAATGTTAAGAATTAAGCACACGAAAAAAATTGACTGCTTCGTATGGCAAAACAAAATAAAACAGAAATAAAATTATATGGCAATATCTTGAACAAAGCCAACAACTCTATGTGTATTCTGTAAACAACAAGTCTAAAGGCCCATTTAGCCGACCGTAAATGTAGAAATGTAAATGTAGTCGGAACAGCTGATCGTTTTTGTTATACGAGAAACAATGAAAATGCTTATCTGACTGTAATAAAATGTAACCGTAACGTCTCAACCTGTAGAAAATAGAATTTCATTACGTTTTTACGTGACAAATGCAGTCAGTGATGGTATATATTATTGTGAATGGCAGGACGGCACAAAAACCCTGTTTTAGTACTTTTTGTTTATTTGATAATTGAACTGTTTAAGTAGTTAAATTTGTATACACACATAATATATTTTAACAAATTTTGGAATTTTCTGTAAAATACGCAAGATGGATATACATACATTGTATCAAACACAATCTTCCAACGATAAAATGAATTTTAACAATTGGTTTATAATATATAGTTAATATATAGTATAAATTTAGGTCTGTGATGAAATGAAAATGTAAAAATAAAAAAGTTTTAATACTTTTTAAGTATAATAAGCTAATAATTATATATAACTAGAATTTTAGTACTCTTATACACAAAAATATAAAGGGTATATATAAGTTTGTGATTCCGTTTATAATTTCTGCAATTTTTATTTGCGACCGTATAAAGTACATATATTCTCAAGGATCAGAATTAATAGAAAAGTCGATTAAGCGATGTCCGTCTGTCCATCCGTCGGTCGTTGAAATACCATTTCTGAGAAAACCATTAGACTTGAAACGTTTTTCTTTTACCATTCTATTACCCCATCGAGTCACGGGATTGCTATTAAAATTCAGTAATATCGGTTCACATATAGCTGAGATATGTTCAAAATTCCGAAAAAGATATAGCCTAAACCGATTTTTCTATAAATGTTTGTTTTTTATTAAAAGAATTTCTGATAATATAAGGAGGTTACCAAATAGAGAAAATGAAAATTTCCGATGTTTTAGTGAAAATTTCTTTTGCTTGAAATCAGTTCTGATTATAAAACGAGGTAATTAATTACTCGTACAATACAGAAAATGGAAAATTCCGTTATCGGTTCACATTTAACCGAGATATAGCCTAAACCAATTTTTGCATGATGATTTCAGTGAGAGATTTCCTTTTTGGAATGGTGATTATAAGGAAAACATATTTTTTGCCCGATGTCGGTCCATATATATCCAAGCATATTTAGTGACTATAGTGAAGGGTATTTTAGATTCGGCCCAGCCGAATGTACTACGCTCCTGTTATATATTAATATTATTATATACTATAATGGTCTTATTCATAAAAAATATTGTATGTTTATTAAACAGTTATTTGACAAATTTCCCATAGAAATTTGTCAAATAACAGTTTAATAAACATAAAATATTTTTTATGAATAAGGCCGTAAGTAGTTAAATTTGTTTTTTTAGAAGTACGAAAGAGCAGAGAACAAATATTTAAACATTTGATATTTATTCGCTATAGTAGCTTCCAACGTTGGTACTAAAAAAATTATAAAAAGCTTGTTTTTTATATTTTCCAGCTGTAGCTCATATGAAATGTCGACAATAGACAGAAAAAGAAATATTACAAATTTTAGGTACCATTTAAACAATTTTCGTACCTTTTGTATATGTACTGAATACTATGAGCTCTCATCACTGCTATGAACAGCTGTATTGCTTTTATTTTATTTTTGCAAATTATTTGATATAAAGATATGGGTGATGAAAAATTATTTATTTTCTTTAACATACAATAATATAAAAATGAAAAACAGAACACTTTTTCTGTAAATCATTAATAAGTGAACACTTTTTCTTCACATGCACTTGTGTTTTTTTGTTTGTATCAAAAACAAATGATACGGTTTTACGTGTTCTATAAGTGCTACTACATTTACATTTACGTTACATTTACATTTACCTTACAGTTACAATTTCTACGGTCGGCTAAATGGGCCTTAACATACACATGTCTAAAATAAAAAGCTTTTAAATACATACAACAACAGCTATTGTCGTATTGGAACTATATCTTTTATATGCTATTATTCCATCCAACCATATTTGAAAATAAGAGAGTTATAATAATAGATGTGATAACATTTTTCCACTAATGTATTTAAAAAGACTTATACTATGTTAAAAGCAATACTACGTCACAATACAAAATATTACAGAGTAAATATTAATGTTGCCATAACAATTCGAAGAAACGCATTTTTTCTGCGTGCACGTTTAAGTCGCACTGCGGAAAATATTGAACGAGTGTAGTAAAGTGTTAATGAAACACCAAAATATCTGCCAGAAAGCGTTCTGCTCAGTTAGGAATGTCTAGTACGTCACTGTGGCGCATTTAAAAAAAGTACTTACGTTAATTTCATATCTGGCCAACTCTTAAAATTTAACCGCAAAATTTAGACGTTGCCGATGATCATCAGGTTCTAATTCTTGCACCAGCTGCAAGAACTAGAACCCGCTGATCATCGGCAATGTCAAAATATTGCAGTTAAATTTTAAACGTTGGCCAGATATGAAATCAACTTTGCAAATTTGGTAATCGGTGATGAAGCCCATTTTCATTTGAATGGTTGTGTTAATAAGCAGAACTGTAGGTTCTGGGGTTCTGAAAATCCAAGAGTCATTCATTAAAGCCAATTGCACCCCGGTTTATGATAGAACATTTTTTACGTCCTGATGTAGTAAACAGACCTGGAATGTAGTTTCAACAGGATGGAGGCACCGCCAACTCTGCCCGAGAAACAATGACACTTTTAAGTGAAATTTTTGGATAGCGAATAATTTCCAGAAATTCGTAAATTATTTGGCCAGCGCGATCGTCAGATTTAACAGTACCCGACTCTTTGGGGTTATTTGAAAGAGGGAGGGTATGTGAAGTTATGGAAAATGCTCTAAATCGAGCCAATTAGCGCGACGAAGCTGAAAACGGTGGTCATTTAAAAGACATTACTTTTCGTACTTAGTGTACAAAAATTTCTATTTGGTATATTATATAACCTGAGAAATTTTTTTTTTTAAATTTATAAACGAAAAAGTTATTAAACTTTTGTACCTGTACTATTTATGTTGCAGAAAAATTTCTCTAGACACCTTTTATTTTAATATCCGATAATGCGCTATGTGATTGATAAACATTGTAGAAAACGCAATAGTGTCGTAATAGTACATCCATCCCCTGAGTCGTATTCAATACTATCTCTGGGACAATAACAAACGCAACGCTAAAATGCGATTTGTTCCCTATTATTTTCAAGAATTTTTATGAACATTTTATTTATAAAACTTGGTAATTTAGAGCTAGCGATTTCGTAAAGCAATAAGAAATTTTTTTTATATTCAAAAAGAAATTTACAAATAATATATGAAACTGGAAAAGAAGTAAATGTGATCGGAAGTTGTCTTAGATTCTAATCCTTCCAAGATTGAATAGTTTCACGTTTGATTAATAATATTGAGTAGTACTTTTTAATGGAAATAAACTCTGTTCTTTTAAACTGCTGCGTTTAGTATTAAAAAAAATTAAAGGGTAGAGAAAAACGCACTAAACTTTATTATATTTGCCATTGGGTGTGCCATATATGAACAAACATTCTTTGAATAAAAAGAGAATGTAGTACATTTTTGCATTAGTAGGGCGTATTTGAAAATCAATCATAATTTTTTTATAAACAGATTAAAGACTAGACCCAAAGAAATTTTTATAAAAATCTAAGCATATGCTGAAACTGAAGCAGCATTCAAATAATAATTTATGAAATAATAAAATTGAACTTTTTTTAAGAATTAACCTAAAAACAGAATCTTAAACACATGGATTTTTGATTAGAACAATTATTTTATTTAACTCTCTAGCAGTAATAAAATTGTTCAATGTAGTTAATTATGTGCTTAAGTTTTCTTTTCAGAAAAAGCATAGAGCCGGAGGTTCAAATATAATACAAAAATGCTTTACCTGATATTCATAAATCTGTACTATAAATAATTTTTTTAAATATTTTTTTGCGTTCATCAAGTTAATTTTTTTTTACTCGTATCTGTAAAAGTTTTTATAGGCACAACTCAGTTTGTGATTACTTTCATTTTGACGTGCGCTGGAAGTTGTGATTACTATGAAATAATTATTTTTTGATATCAAAATTTGGTATAGTTAATACAGTTTCTTTTTATAGGTAATTATAACAATTCAAGGCTGATGTAAATATTCCCCTTTTTTTTTAATATAAAGAAAATACGAAGATGGTGGATACTATTTTATGGCGTCGTTTCGCTAGATTAGTTTCCTAGATCCAATTTTTTTAGTCAAAAACGGAGTCTGATAAAAAAAAATAAAACTTATTTTAAAATTTCGTCAGTTACGTATCTTCGATTCTCGCATTTTTTTCGGTTATGTTGGTACAAATGTCTGTTATATGTGTTGGTAATATCAGCTTGAGAATTGCGTTGTATAACACTTCAATGTTGAATTTTTGCCCTTAAGCTGATTTAATTGCGCCGCCTTTAATTTCAAATGAGTGACTTTCGCATCAATGTCACACTTTCACGTCAGGCTACGGTCGAGATGAATACCAAGGTACTTGACTTCATTATGCTGCGGAATAGGTGAGTTGTTGATTTGGATAAGCGAACAAGTTTTTTTTTTTTTTTTTTGCAGCGAGAATGTAACATGAGAACGATTTTGTTCATTAACTTTTTCAAAATTTTTCAAAATTTTAACCATTTTTCTAATATTGAATTATATTCCTGTAAATTAGGTGAAGCTAATTGGTGGTTTTCATGAACGCTGCTGAATGCTGTGTCCTCTACAAAAGTTGAAGTGTGAATACCAGATCTGGTTGGCATGTTAGAAGCATAAATCAATATAAAACCTGTCCCAAACTGCTACTCCTGTCTCTGTTGGCTGGGTTGGGCTTATGAAATCGCTCTTTCTGATAACAAATTTACGGCCACATAAATAAGAGTAGCTTTCCATAAGCTTGCAAGTGTTTGCAGGCAAGTTAAAATTTATTTTGTGCATTAATACCTCGTGCCACACTTTATCAAAAGCTTGGGAAACATCAATGAATAGAGCTGAATAATATTGTTTGTCCCCAAAAGTCTTTCTTATGACATTAACTAGTCCTTGCTGTTGTTCTATTGTGTTCTGTGTTTAGCCCGAAAGATCTCATGATGGTTACAACTAATCCTGTCATCCGGTTTTGGCTTCACGTTGAGTTCTGCGATACACTGTACTCGTATGTAGGAGTCATCCCCTGAGTACTAGTCCAAGATAAAATAAATAATTGTGAACTTAAAATTCAAAAGTTTCATATGTCTAAATAAATTATGCAAATAAAATACAAAATATATTGAGCGTTCATTGGGTGTCTCCTTTAAATCACTAAAGACAAATTAAAAATTGAATTTGTTCGTAAAAAAAAGAAACAAAAATGTTGCTAATCATTGGTTTCGTTCAGAGAAGAAGAATTTGTCTTAAAAATATTCTCAGAAGTAACACCACAAAAGTTGCATGACCTTAATAAATCAAAAAATATGTTTTTATACCCTTTAAATGAACCTGAAATCAAAAACCTACAACAGTCAACGGCAAAAGATCCAAAACTAAACCAGTTTATTTTTTAACGAAAAGGCAAATAAATTTAACCACAAACTAAAAACTTTTTTTGCGAAATGAAAACCAAAATATTTAAAACAAAAAATAAACAGGGCTTAAAACCAAAAATCACATTCTCTGGTTCTGGCATACAAACTCAGATATAAAATTTAAATTTAAAATGTACAAAAAAAAAATAAAAACAAAAAAAGGGAATTTAAAAAGTGAAAACGATGACGCTGATGATCAACATCACTTAACTGTGATTCACTTCTTTTATAGATCTTTCTTTGCGTCAGCATCATCAGCGAAGGGGAGCGAATACAGTTCATCGCATCCAGGAAAACCGATATCAATATATATTTTGTAGGTTTATTTTAATTCAAAAAAGAAAAAAAGCAGACAAATTTTATGAGAACAGGTTTTAACCTTGGCATTAAAAAATTTTTAATACAAAAATTTGTTTCAAAAACATTTTTTTTGTCTTTTGTTCAATAAAAAAAACACAACAGTAATACAGAGTCAAAACAACCATCCTTCTTCAAAAACATAAAAAAGGCGAGCAAGAAGAATAAAGGAATAATTTTAGGTAGGAAGGAATAAACGAAAAAATTAAAAGAAACATATCGTTACCATATCTGTGGCTGTTTGTCATAACAGCTTAAGTCAAGATAAGACCAAGAAAAGTTTTGAGAGGGAATGCAAACAGCATCCGCCAGCACAAAAATGAACTTGAGCACTTCCTTATGGAAAAGCAAATCGATATAATGTTGATTGCTGAAACTCATTTGACAAGCAACAGTTATTTCAAAATTAATGGCACAAAAGATACCCGTGGAAGATCTTTTGGAAGATCATCAATTCCAGTAAAAATCCAGAATTAAGCACTATTTTCTAAACACGCATATGAGCTATTGCCTGTAAAAGATCACACAATGATATTTAATTAAAAATAACATCACATGAAATACAATTATTAAGTTTTTCTGTGCTGTTGACCACTTTAATATAAGGCAACACGCAAAGAAAAGGCAGTTTGAAATATGGTTACAACAACATTAGTATATACGCCATAATAATGTGTACTATCGTAAAAAGCCTATTATCGATATAGTTATAGTTTATTTTTCCATAAATATGTGTTTGTTTGCGTTTCTGTAATTCTATTGTTACCGTCTATCAATTTCAGAATATGGTTGCATACAATGTTAATATTGTATGTCATTTTTTTTAAACAACAACAGTTTGTATTACACTCAATACTAAAATACCTATTTTTATAATATGTATGATATAGAATAAACTAATATTGTAATCATTATCAATTGTTTTATTTAAGCTGTTGACATAATTTTCATTTATTATTATAATTATTTTTTTTTTTTTTTGTGAAAAAATATATGTTTTGTTTTAAATTAAAAAAAACTTTTTTTGTTAATCAAAAAAAAAAAAAAAAAAAAAAAAAAAAAAACTTAAAACTAAAATTGCAGAAATTGGAAGGTATGTTAATATATTAAGATTTTGATATTTGTGCGGATGTTGCAATCAACAGTACTAAAAGAAAGTCAACCATATTGTCAGCCACCCATATTATGGCAGTGTACAACCATACAACTGTTGGCACCATAAGAACTTTAAAGACGAACCATACTATTGTTGAGAACAACCATACTATATAACATTAAATCATATTAATATGGTTACGAGTATATATAATTTTTAATTATGCCATTATTTTTATTTTAGCTAATAGATTCTAGAGTCCGTTGAAATCGACATAATTTGCATTTTTTCAACCCGAATATTTTTTTTTTGCAAACTATATTTAATTATTTAAAATTATCAAAAAATATATAATAAATGTTTTTATACTTGTTTGATATTATAAATATGTATATTATGTAAAATAGATATTGTAGTACAAATAAATAGTATTGTTTATCGAAAGATGTCCTCTTTTTAATAAATATGGTGAGCTGTGATAAAAAAATTATTCTCAGCTAAAATATAGTACGGTTATTTATAAAAATTTTTCATAAAACTATAATTGTAGGTATATTAATGACATTTTAAATATGACAATACAATATTATTAGCACCAACCATACAGTTCAACAATAGTATGTCGCTCTTAGAATATTGTTATGTCAACCATATATTTTTTTCTACGTGTGCATTGAACATTTTCATGAAAAAATAGTTATTTCCTCGGTTTATTCACCGCCCCGATTTTTAATAATAGAAAGCCAATATTCGAATTTTTTAAATCAAACGGGCTTTGTTTTTTAGCGGCTGACAACTATAACGCTAAATACACTTTTTACGGATCACGTTTAATTTCCCCGAAAGGCCGCGTGATTTTTGACACGGTTTCCAAATGGGCTTGAATTTAATTTCAAGTGGACACCCCACTTATTACCCTTCATACCGACGAAAGATCCACACTTTATAGATTTTGGAGTTGCAAAAAAGTTTCCCTCAGAATGGATCCGTACTACAACTGGCGACTGGGCAAGAACCGATTCTGTATAAGGGATGTTGTATGTTAATCATTTGAAAAACGTGTTTATTACACATGATACAGCGGGTGATGCAGCTGAATTTCCGCCATATGGGGTTAGGCCGCCTCCACCCTTGGAACATAGTTTTCAAGATGACGAAAATATCATATATAAAATAAACTCCAGGAAACCTCCAGGTATTGCTGAAATCACTGGTAAAATGCTTGTAGAGTTACCTCGCGTGGCTAGGAGAATTCTTGTTTTAGTATTATCCTGCAGAGTGGAGAGTGTCTATGATTACCATGATACCCAAGCCAGGGAAGGATCCCACTAAAGTGGAGTCATATAGACCAATATGTCCACTGCCAACAATTTCAAAACTATTGGAAAAATTTTTAATGACGAAATTGGCTCAAATATTGAATGATGTAGGATGTATCCCTAATCATCAATTCAGCTTTCGGTCTACAAACAGCACTATAGAACAAACACATAGATTAGTAAATGTCATAAGAAAGACTTTTTCGGACAAGAAATATTGCTCTGATCTGTTCATTGACGCTTCCCAAGCTTTTGAAAAAGTGTGGCACGCCGGTTTAATGCAAAAGAAAGTTCAACAAAAAAGTTGAACTTGCCTACAAGTACTCTACAGCTTTAGGAAGGCTACTTATGCGTCCGGAAATTTGTTATCAGAGAAGGCGATTTTATAAGCCCGACTCACTCAATTGACGCTTGAGTTCCCCAAGGCACTTATTTTATAAGTGATTTATGCCTCTGATATGCCAACCAGATCTAGTATTCACACTTCAAATTGTGCAGATGACACAGCATTCCGCAGCGTCCACGAATGGCAGCAATTAGCTTCGCGAATTTTGCAGGAGTATATTTCAGTATAAAGCAAATGGTTAAAACTTTGGAAAATCAAAGTTAATGATTTCCAAAGGATTTGGGTGATGTTCCAGTTTACTGACATACCTTGTCGCATACTTAGAGAACTCGTCTTTTACCAGTGAAACACTCAGGTATTTATTAATTCGTGATCCGAAAATGGGTGCTGATGAGCGATTACGAAACAGCTAGTTGACCCCCAGCTAAAGATTTCGTTATTATTTTTCCTTGTCTTTTTCAATCAAAAATTATTGATCACAGTAAATTTGTATTGTAAAAATTCTTCTTAAGAAAAACTTAAGAAAGGAAAAACTTGAACTGAAAGCCGCTGTACATCCAGGGTGGCTGATCAATTTTGCTACTTTCAGAAGCTCAAATAACTTTTTGTAAGGATTATGTAATTTATTTTTTTTAGAAATTCACGTTTTTATTACAGTAATTCATTCAAGTAAAGTTTTGAAAATAATTGAATTCAAATGACCTACACCCTCGTTGACACATGTACGACATCTTGCAAAAAGTTATTCAGTACTACCTGGAGGGTTGCAGCGAGGGTTGTCTGAATTACCGTTCGAATGAATTGCATTAAATTATCTAAATTTGTTGAGTTGTTTTTTGTAAACTTCTTGGTTGCAATAAACCCACAAAAAAAAAATCAGGTACAGTGAGGTCAGGAGACCTGGGGGGCCAACGGAATGTGGAGTTTCTTGAAATCAGTTTATTGGAAAATTTTTGCCTCAATTCTGTCATAACAGGCGTGGCTATGTGACAAGTTGCCCCATCTTGTTGAAACCAAACAGTGTTGAAAGGGATTCTCTTTCGGCGCAGTTCTAGAAAGAAAAACTCTTTCAACATCTTTAAGTAACGGTCTCCACTGACCGTAACAGTAAGACAGTTTTCTTCGAAAAATAAGGCCCGACAATGAACCTTGAAGACACTGTACACTACACTGCATCTGATTAAGTATCTGTGGGTTGGAGTTACTATGCAATGACGGCAATGTTTAAATCAAAATGTCAGACATAAAAATGCAGTTCAAGACGTTTTCATTTTGAATAATATTCTCACAAAATTCCAAGCGCATCGTGAAGTCTCTAGGGTTCAGTTCGTTTATTAATTGAATCTTATATGGAACTAAGTTTAAATCTTGGTGCAAAATTGTCTGCAGTGACTGTCTTGTGACACCCATTTGACCAGATAAGTTCCTTGTCGAAACTCTAGGATTGGATTGTATGGCAGCAGCTACAGCGATAGTTTCCTGCGTCCGAATTGAGGGATCTCGATGATAAAACCTTTTTGGGATTGTGCTCGGCAAAATTCTTTACGAGCCTCATTATAGTCCATTTGCTAAGGAGGAGTGCCACTAAACGTGGGCCTATATTAACTTTGGACAGAAATAACGGACTCTAAAGCGTGAAAGCGTTGCACTATCCAAATTCATGTGTCATTGTCCCAATTCTCCATTTTAGTTATATTTAAAGATCAATCTACACAGAAAATAAGTTATTAGGTTTTTTTTGTAGCAGCTTTCATCAGCCACCCTGTATAAAACCAAAAAATTTATTTTAAAAATTTTAAAGTTCAACAAAAATTCAATAAACTATAGTTTTAATTCAAAGAGATATTTTTAAATAGTATACTATTTAAAAATATCTCTTTGAATTATGAGCTTTTACAAAATAGCGAGATAGATAATTAATTGTGAAACTAATACGGGAGCAAACAACCTACTTTAAAAAAAGTTGAATAACGTTTTAGAAGCCGTTGTTTAAAATAGCAGTTTTGAAAAATAAGTAAATGGAAGGAAGCCTCTAAAACTGGAAGCAATATAACAATGTTTTGAAGAATCGGATACGATACTATAAATTTTTGCCAAAGTTGAGGAAATATTTAAACCAAAGCTACAAATATCTTCAGCGAACATAAAATATTTTTCAGAACTATGCAGAGCGTTCCTTATACTTCTTTTTTATATTTCTTTCAAATTAACTTCCTTTAACATAAAACTTTCTTAACAGTTAAAAATAAAAACAAAGAAAAAAAGCTTCACATGTCAATAATGTGGTTGCTTTAATGGCAATTTTTCTTTAATTTTTTATTTTTATTTTGAAGTTTATGTCTTCTTTACAATGTTGCTGAACCCACAGAAAATCCTTTTGCAAAAAAAAAAGCTTTAAATACTTTAAAGTTTATAAAATGTAGATAATTTGAGGTATTTTTGGTGCTTTAAAAATTTATATATCTTTCTTGCTGTTTTTGTGGTTACCAATACTTTTAAAACCACTATGACTCGTACACTCATAAACAGATATCGCTGTGAGTCAATACTTTGGGGCACAAAACTTTATGAAGGGTAAATGCACAACGATTGTAACATTGTTAAATTCTTTGGATACAGAAGAAATTGGTGGGATTAAGTTTCAGGAATAAACAAATTAAGCTGCAGAGAGCCAGGCTTAAGCAAAAAAAAGAAATTTTACAATTCAAGCAAAGATGTTGTCATTTGTTGTAAGGAAATAATACGTAACTTTTTGTGCCTCGAGGAATATTTTCGAATAAAACATATATCTACTTGTATTCTAAATGAATACACAAATTAACATAAAGTACCGTGTATATATTTAGGTGGGTCTATGAAGATTGGTGCAGAGACGGTTCTTAGCCGCAACAGCTCTGAGATTGAAGGCTTTTTGGAAAAGGTCTCATTAAAGTCATTTGATATACACTGCGCGTTATCAGATTAGCGAACCTTTTTACACTTTATTTTAGTGTTAAATGGTACCTAATCTATTTGTGTTATGGATTTAGAATTTTTATGCATTGGACTTCTATAAATTCTTTTTAAAATAAAACAATAGTGGCTAGTATAACGTTAAAGATAATTTTTTTTTTTTAATTTTTAGAAAAAGTATGTTAACGAATGTAACCAAGAACTAGTCATCAGGATAGCGCCATTTGCGATAATTTCAATATACTTAGTTTTTTATTGCTAGTTTGGGTTTTTTTTTTAATTTTGAAATAAAATTAGTAATGTGTGGTTCCGCCTTTGTTTGAAATCGCCTCGAAATTTCGATTGAATATGGATTTTTTTTTTAGATAGATATTTACATTTCATATAGAATACAATTCATTATTCTTTTCCCAGCGCCCAAAGGGCATCGTTGAGACACCAGTTGGCAACTAGATTAATTCTTAAAATAAATGTAGTTTCACACTAAAATTTAAAACTGAAGTTCAATACATACGATTACAATAAAATGTAGATTATCTATGCAAAAACACTTCAAATTTTTCAAATAAATATTCTTTTAAATCTTTCTTAAATGTTGAAATAGCGTTAATCGTTTTTAACCTTACAGGCAAGCTGTTATACTCAATTATATAGACTATCAATGTAATCCAACGAAATGGTGGACTAAGCGAGTTTGATGGCTACGGGTAGTTCTGTTTTTGTGTTGTGTTGCTTTCTGGACCCGTATGCTTCCCTAGCCAACCAGCCCCATACGTTTTCGATTATATTTATGTCGGACGAGTACCTTTTTGAATTTGAATCCAGAACTTTACGGTTCTGGCTGCATGAATTGGGGCATTGCCGTGTTAGAAATGCGACTCTATACTCCCGAACAAGTTTTGGAATTAAGGAAAAGCCATTTCTGAAACACATTTATAGTTTTCCACATACACAAGTGGCGTTAAAAACTGCAATTCGTAGGTGTAATAGTAAGATATTCGAGTAGCTCCTCACACCATCACGCCTCCCTCGCGTCTGTGAAACAGGTCCAAATGATGTTCCTTTGTACGTAGGTCATGAAAGTAATAATTGTACCCATCGGACCCTTCTAAATTGAGTTTCTGAATCATCTGAAAAGACCACATATTTCCACTGAGTAGACCATGGCACGTGTGTTCGGGTAAAATCTAAGCGCATTTCCTTTCTTAGCGTATTAAGTGGTGGTTTCTTTTTCAATTTCTGTCTCCTTATATATGTTGCTTTTCTTATTACCCTTTGCACCGTTGATAGACTCGTTTTAACACAAGTTGTTTCCTTAATTTTGGCAGACGAGTCGTGGGCATTAGATGCTTGCCTCAGTGTAGCCCTCCTATCTGCTTCAGAAATCACTCGATTGTTATCGCCTTTAAAGTTTTTTATTTATTTTTAGAAAATTAGCTATGGTTTTGCTGTGTCTTCCAGTTTTCTCGGCATTTTACGGAGGGATAGTCCTGCGTTACAATAGCATTCAATTTTCGACTTTTCTTGCAAAGATAAAGCTGTTCCTCTTCCCATATTTTGCAATTATTTGAAGGTATTGAATATTTCAAGCCACACAAAGGCATACTAGATAACTTAAATTCTATTTAGGGGGCGCTAATCTGATAAAGTAGAATAACTGCAAAGTATTTTGTGAAAAATAAAACAAAATATAAAATAATATATAACGGTTCTTTTACTGATCTTACTATAGTATACTAGAAGCCGCAAAATGGGTGGCAAATTTGTTATTTGGAAATTCATGATATAAAATAATTAGAATTCAAAATAAACACTAAATAAATATTTCCCCATATTGTGATTATTGAGTTTAGAAACAATTTTGTAAAAGCTTATATCGCGTGGTTCGTGGTAAGGTATAATTTTCAAAAGCAGTTTTTTCTGACTGATCACGCCTGACTCATAGCAAACTGTCTTGTCATTTTTGTTCAGTACCGTGTGGCAAGTCATCATGGGCTCACAACGGCGTCTACAAATTATTCAGATGTATTACGAAAAACAGCATTCTATTGCTGCTTATCAATATTGGAACCGACCCCAATATTATTTTTATATGTTATTCGGGCTGCAGTTGATGGTCGCTGGTTTTCAATATTATTAGCTGGGGAAGGAAGTGAATTCTGACTCACAACAACGTGGTCGTTAAGGTGGTAACACCAGAAAACAGAAAAAAAATCAAAAAATCGTTTTGAATGATCGAAAACTAAAGTTGCGTGAAATAGGTGGCAACGTAAAGATATCAAAAGAACGTGTTGGCTTTATATTGCATGAGCATTTGACTATGAGAAAGATCTGTTAAAAGTGGGTGCCGTGTTTGCGGTTATGGTCTCGGTATTTTGGGATGCGTGTGGTGTAATATTTATTGACTATCTTGAAAAAGGAAATAAAATTAACAGTGAATATTAGTGTTGTTGGAGTGTTTGAAGGCCGAAATTGCAAAGAAACGACCACATATGACAAAGAAACAAATTTTGTTTCAACAACACAATGCGCCGTGTCACAAGTCAATCAAAACAATGGCAAAACTACATGTATTGAAACTAGAATTGCTCCCACATCCACCGTATTCGCCAGATTTGACTCCCAGCGACTACTGGCTGTTCGCAGAGCTGAAGAAAATGCTCGCCAGTAAGAAATTTCGCAGGAATGAAGAGGTTATGTTTAATTGCGTTTAGTTGAAAAATATAAGCCTGAGTGATTTAAAAACAGGACAAATACCAATGAAGTGAAATGTGTATTCAGTTTTATCTACGTTGCATAACATACAAATCCCAATTGTTTTTCCTTTGAAAGACCGAGCGTTTATATCCTCCTCTTGCTTTGATGATTAAACTTAGTGCACGCGACGAGAATGTAGAAGTTTTTATTTGTAGCAGAGAAAAAAATAATTTAGAATATTAATTCTGAAACTGGAAGTTCCTGAGACTAACAGCCTGGCTCACGATGTCGTTTCGTTAACGTTCGCTAATGTTTTATATTAAACATAAGTGACTTATAGTCAACTATTATTCAACTAATGGATATATCGGAGGTAAACAAGGCAAATGATCAGGGAAAAATAAAGCTTTTAAACGGCTTCGGAAGAGGTTTTTTTAACCTTAAAGTTTCTGACGAATATTTACGAAACGACATCGTGATCTTTGTCATATATGCTTTCTCGTTGCCCTCAAAAAGTAACAAATCGAATTTTAAACTAACGCTTAGTTAGCTTATGCATTTCAACATAAAATATTGAATTATATACTATGAAGTTAAAATATTATTAAAGTACTGTATCTTATAACATAATTTTGTCATTTTTCTTGAACGAGGATTTGACTTTCTAAACGTCCTCCTAAATATTAAGAAGAGCGGTAGGCAATCTAATTTAGGGGCAAACCTACAGTCCACTCAACTCTATTTATCAAATCCCAAATTATTTCTCTAACCGGCTTGCCGCATTTCTTCATATATTTAAAATTAATAGAACCGTAATAATAGATACGTTAACATTTTTCCAATAATATATTTATAAAGATTTAAACTATGTTAAAAACGATAATACGCATTTTGTGGCAACAATATGAAGAAATGTATTTTCTCTGCGTGTAGGAAGCCGCATGACTTGTGTTGTGTTGGACTGCCAAAACCCTAACCAAGGATTATTTGGCAGAAAAAGGGTGTAGGCAAAGCTACCGGGAGGTTTTACTTGCAGACCATTTCGGGGCTGATCACGGTGGAGGTGCCTACCTCGGCTGAAATGTTCTAGCTGGGGTTTACACCTAAAATCGCAGGAAGGAGAACTACCTTTCCTGACAACTTTGGTGCATGCCGAATCGCGAATAATTCACCCTATGGAGTTGGTCCATCATCACATTAGACCGTCAAGGCAGGTATTGATATAAATCAATTTCACAATCTGTCTCCAGATAATACCTGCTTCCAGTAAATATCCAAAGTCGACAAATTTGGCCAGAAATCACTGTCTATTTATATGAGTTGGGAAACTTTCAACCACTTAATTTATACACAACTATTTTTGTTTTACGCATAATATTATTATGACCAATTCTTTACACAAAATCACACCTTTGGCTTTTACCTTTTAAACCTATCAACAAATCGTTTAAAGTTGTTTCGTTTTTTTATGCAAACAAACAAAACCATAAATCGGTCAACAACATTAAATTTATAAAATACAAAAGTTGCACAAGTGTTTGTTGTTAATGCTGTTGTGTTTCTAATACCGACCGCAAAACTTTGGTCACTATCAAGCAACAACACTAACAACATCAAAAACCAAAATAACTTCTAACATTAACGGCAACAAAATAACTAATTCTCCCCACAGTCCACACAATACTTCCAGTGGCAAAACTTGAAGTTCAGCAGCCTGTTGCAGCAAAAAAAATATAAAAAAAATCAAAGAGGTTTCATGTTCATGACCAACCATAAAAATTAAAATAAAGCAGTATTCTTTCTACGGATGATGATGCTGATGATGACGATGTTGTGACGATGGTAAAATTTCGAATGAATACAATTTGTCTGTCCTTCGCACAGTTTTATTCAAAAATGCAAATTTCTGCAAAAGAATTAAACACACAAATTTCCGGTAGTTTATTATTGCAAATAACAACTAAATAAAAGTCTCATTATCAAAACCGAAAAACATTTTATTATAAATAATAAAGTTGTTTTCTACATGATATCTGAATACAATAGATACAATAAAACTTTGTTTTATGTTTATAAATATTTAAACCACAAAATAGTTATTTGCCAAACGAGTACACCAAATAAATCCTGTGATAATAAAATTATTTTTCGAAGGGAAAAACTAACAGGACTTCATTCGCCAGGATTGCAACATGCAGTAGCTTTGTTGGTTAATTTGCTCCAAGGCAGAAGTAATTTTATGTAGCAGCAACTTTTGCACATGAGTTCATAAATATTTGAAGAGCTTTATTTAAATCATATGACAATGCGAAAATGAGAAAGTTTTAGTAGTCAACAGCAAATTGTGGGTTGTTTGTTGTTTAGTTTAATATGCATAAATATTTAGCTAAAAACATAAATAGCTATTATGATAAATTGTGCTGAGGTTTTAGCACACATGTGCTAAAATGAGACACGAGGGAGCTTATGTAGAAGCGCAAAAGTAAATTTATGTTACCGCAAACAAATTTTGCCGCCAAACTATGGCAACTATCGCACATGTGTTTATTCATTATGGTCCTTCGAACTTTAGTTGATAAAATAAAAACAGCATATGTATATTAGAATCTGCTTACCACGTCACACTTTGACCGAAGCATTTACAAGGCAAATTACATATTTGAAACATTTAATGACATGCGATATTACTAACTACACTGCGCTCCTCTAAAAATCACATTTAAAAAATGATGTTATAAGTGACTTTACACAGATCATTTCAATTTTCGAATATTTGTGAAATATGTAGTACTTGCATTGTATAGAGTGGTGTTTATGTGTATAATGACTGAATTAGTAAAGACATTTTTTATGTATGGGTTTTTCAGATTTAACTTTGAAAACTCTAGGAAAATTTGTGATGGAAAACTCAACGCAGATTAAAGAACCGAAGGTGAATTCATTATTAGGTGGATGCATCGTCGAATTCGGTCAATTTGCCGGCACTTCCTCTGTCAAATTTTGTTTAGCTTTCTGGGCGCCATTTAAATTTTTGCACATGTTCTTTAGCAACTACTTTTGACAGCTAAAGTGTGAATTCGCCATTTACACAAACAAAATACCTGTTGTTATTTTTATTGTTGTAGCGAAGCGGCTACCTTGTTTTTTTGTATCATGAACCGAACTTGTTCAATAAGCAATAATCTTATTTGCAATCAGCGCTAAGGACAATTTTCACTTCAATGGCCACGTGAATAAACAAAATTGTAGAATATGGCGCACACAAAATTCAAGAATAATTGTTGAAGTAACTAACATGCACAGTATGATGTAGAGTAACTTCAGAACACATCATTGCCCATTATATTTTCGAAAACGATGAACAAATTGTGATTGCTGGACAATGATAAAAATTTGTTAAGGCCTCAAGTAAAAACAACCCATCTAACTAATTATTCTGTTCTTCTGCGCAAAACCTTAATATTACTTATGGACCTCTCTATATAAAAAAAAATCGTCGTTTCTTGCATGTTAGTGCACAAGAAACGCGTTGGGAGAATAATTTTGTTTTCACAAGCCATATGCAATAAAAGAGCAATAAAACAATATATTCGAAATATTGTGAAAGTATTAGGTGTACAACTTTGCTTTCGCCGTTTTGCAATCTACGGCTGTAGCGGTACGTGGTAGTCGAAATAAATAGATTTTAGATGCCATATAATAATCTTAGGTATTTTAAAATATAACGCCATCGAAATATTGATCGATTTGTGTTTACATCATAAAATTATTCTCGAATAAACATATTAGCTGACAAGTCAAATTCTCGTCATTTGCGGGAAGTCTTAATTTTCTGCTTTAATATGAAGTAATGTGCGGCTTAGGCTCATCGAATACTCTCAGATACCTAAGGTCAGACCGCCATTAGTGAAATGAAGTACGAGAGTAGTTTCAGTACCTCCAGAACGGTAATTTTGACAACGAAAACCAGCATGACGTTGGAGGTGAGAAGATGCGGAATTGGAGGCATTATTTGACCAATAATCATGTCAAACCTAACAATAATTGGTAGAATCGGATACATGAAAATTGGGTGCAGTAGGAGCAGATGAATAGTTATATTGAACGGCGTTTATTTGCTTGTGAACAGCTGCTTGCAAGGAAAAGACGATCCCTTATGTTTTCTGCACCGCATTGTGATTGGGGAACGAAAAGTGGGTTCATTATGATAATCCCAAGCGCAGAAAACCACAGTGATATCCTGGCCATGCTTCCAGGACGGCGGCCAATTCATCATAATACACTACAGCTGGGCGTAGTGTATTATGGGTTGTTAAAACCGACTGACACAATCACAGGCGATCTTTTTCAAACGCAATTAATGCGTTTGAGCCGAGCATTGAAAGACATTATAAAGTGATTTTACAGCATGACAATGTTCGACCTTAAGTTGCGAAAAGAGCCAAAACATACTTGGGAACGTTGAAATGGTCTGTCCTATCCGCCGTATTCTCCGGACGTTGTTCTTCTTACTAGCACTCATTTCGATCAGTGACATACGCCTGGCTGACCAGCTCTTCCGATCTTATGAAGAAGTAAAAAATTGGATCGATTCGTGGATCGCTTCAAAAGATGGCCCGATTTTTTTAACCGCGAGTTTCGTACCGAAAAATGGGAGAAAGCAGTGGCCAGCGATCGACCACAATTTTAATCATAAATGTAAAACCAGTTTTTTATAATATAGCTTTGAGTTTCGGAAAAAACGGCGGAAGCAAAGTTGTATAGTTATGTATAATATGCTATTATATTCTTTTTATCTTGGACCAGTACTCAGGGGATGACCCCTACATACGCACCGCATTGTACTGCAACTAGGAAAATAGGTTATGATAAGGAGGAAAGAGGGAGTAGTGTTTGCATCGCTGCAAACTATAACCTATTGAAATCATTAAATGGAAGATTTAATCTCCTATCATACGTCCCTATGTGACAATGTGCTGTCAAAACCGCCACCATAGTACGCCACCTTCGCCGGGGAGAACCTCTTGGTTACGTAGTTCTAATACTATAAAGAACAGATTATGTCAGCCTCGCTACTCAGCAGGTAATTTCGCCATACCATCTGTTCTGTGCAGCTTCTACAAGTTGACGTTACACTTGGTTCTTACAGCTCTTAAGCTGTTGTAAACTGGCTTCGCCAGTTCCTTCTCTACAATATTTCCGGATAATGCGCCACGTTACCCAGAAAAACTCCAGGTTTGCGTGTCTCGCTATTTCTGTATACTCACCCGGTGCTATGGTGTATACCAAACCATTTGTTCTAGCAAATAAAACTCTAGGAAGCCGCATGATAAAGTTGTGTTGGACCTCCGTAACCCTCACCAAACCCCCGAACGGGGATTAGCAAAGCCCCTGGGAGGTATTGCTTGCAGTCTATTTCGTTGCTGATCACAGTTGAGATGCCTACATTGGCTGAAACGTGGCTTAAGCCCCACAGCAAGTGGTTAGTAGTTAATTTCTCTGATAGCTACGATGTAAAGCCGGCTTTAGGGTGCTAATAACCCTCCGAAATGCTATTGTCTTGCAACAGATACCTGTAATTTAATGAACCAGGGCTAGTGGTTAGACAGGCGGGTTTATTAAGGACTGATGGTAGGCTTCGGCATACCCTTGTTCTCCATTAAATTTTGGGAAATTGCATATAGGAGAGATTAGAAGGCGCGAACTCTCAAGCAAGGTGTTCGCTTATAGGACTACAAACTTAAAGTGAAAAGCTGCGGCCTGTGTGAGCCTAGTAAAGCACCGCGTTTGTAAATCGTGAATAATTCACCCTGTGGAGTTGGCCTTTCATTAGATAAGGTCATCAAGGTGCTGATGGAAATCGATATTCACAATCTATCTCAATAAGAGATATCCGACATTCAAGAGCCACACTGGGCTTCGTATAGACACCGCCCAGCGCGTTTAGCGCAGCCTTGCTATCAGTACAGATTCGGAGATTCACCCCGTATAACCCATAGTAGCTCAAACAGTTAGACTATAACTTTAAGTTCAGGCTGTGTTACGCTCTACTCATTACATTGCTAAAAACTGATTCTCCTCTCATATTGGGTGAAAAAGATGCCAGTATCAGAAGAAGCTGATTAGTTTTATGCTATGTAGGTTTATTTTAAATTCATCAAATTTGCTTTGGTGTAAAGTAGTAAGAGTTTGCTAGAGAAGGAATCACATTAGGTGTACCTCAAAAAAATTATTTTTAGTAGTAAGGAACTGGTTTTCTTTTAAGACACGTGCGCAACTCAATGCAATGGTTGAGTGGGTATCTTATCTGTTGTTTTCGCATTTTTTAGAGTGAAAATTGATATCAAATTTTCAAATCTACTAGTACTTAGGCGGCAGTACAGAAGAGGTCCACACAGATACAATGTCAAATTTAATATCTGTATGTATGTATATTATTAAATTTTATTTATATATTGCAATTAGTATACACACTGAAAATAGAACATCAAGCTGTTATAATAATTTTAAAAATAATTGTTAATGAATTTCTTATAAGTATACATAAGTGTTATTTGAGGTAGCTTTGAGAAAGAAACAGCGCTTGGTTTTATAATTGTAAAAAAGACTGAATCGAAAACTTTTATTTTCAGTGTAAAACATATTACAAATATTTCAAAACTACTAGGTATATATTTCAGATTAACAGGTATTAAAACAACAAGTAGATAATGTTTAATTATGAAACAAACTATTATTTCTAGCAAAACTTCTTTCAAGGACTAGTCTAGTATAAAAAAAAATATATTATATGTAGTATATAAAAAGTACCGCATTCTAATGTTTACCCACTTTTCCGGTACCTTTAAGAAAGTGACTGTAAATTAGTACCTTTAAATGTGGTACTTTTTTTAGAAAATTTTTTACAAAGAAAATTTATACAGCACTGTTTAAGCCCACTTGGGCGCAGGTAGATGCAAGTCTGAACAATCTATTGTACTCATACTTTATACCCAACACGTATATTGTACTAGCAAGTAATTACTAACAAGTGGCAGCGGGGGTGGGGACAAGAGGATTGTTTTTATGCTTGATATTATCACTTGTCTAACTCCTTGGAGATTCTCTCCAACTCAGTATGAGCTTTAGTCTAATTTCCATTAATATTTATGTAAAACTTCATACAGCTTGAAAGCAAAGACAAAATACCTTTTGCAAAAAGTACATTTCAAACACGTTTGTACAAAAAAGGGAACATGTTAAAAAGAGCCTCAAAATAACGTATAAATTGAATCTTCTCTAACGAAAACTTTTACATAAAAAAAAACTTTTATAAAATTAAACTAAACTTATTAATTTAGTTACTGTGTTAGTTTGTCCGCTTATGTGTAGGTACCAGGGAATAAATGTCATAAGATTGTGTGACTGATGACTGAATGTGCACACTGGTATGAAAACATTCATTAACGGGAGTGTGAGTAGGAATAAAAGGTTTTTTTTTTAATTTTTATAAAACATACAGACTAAGAGGCGTGCATTCATACATACGTACATACATATGACGATATAAGCATACTGTATCCGTCTGTCTGTTAGTATTTCTTTCTATCTGCCTGTCTATATGTACGTCTGTCTACATGTATGTACGTCCGTTTGTTTAAATTATTTTAATGGCCAACAATTAAATTAATTTGCATAAATATTTTACTGATATTTTGTGGGACTTTTTGTTTAACACAGATGATTGCCTTCGTATTTGTGTTAAGTGTGCATGTGCATGTGTATGTTTGTATCTGGTGTAATAAAATTGCGGTTGTTCGCTTGCATACATTTGTATATATGTGCTCATGTATATGACCGAGTCTCGTCTATAATTTACCGTATGTATGTCATTGTATTTGTATGGAAATGTTTCAATTATAACTGAGATTAAATTGTAAATTATACATTTTAATAATATAAGAAATTAATTATATTATTTAATAAATAACCCAATGTAATGGCAAAATTAACATACAAAATTTAATTAGTTGGCGAGAAAGTGTTTTTTTTTTTTTAAATATAAAGAGAGGTCCACCAAAAACAAACAATGTTAATGGTAAATAAAACAAAAGTTTTCAGAGAAATACAAGGGCGGGTTGATATTGAAGCTGCCTAAGTAGGAAAAACACATTTTTTTCAAGAACGATTTATTTCTCAACATAGTCTTCTTTTAGCTCAATACACTTAATAAGACGATATTCCAATTTTTTTACTATCGGAATACGATTTTGGAAACTCCTCAAAACACGCGTTAGTTTCGCTAATCACTTCTTCGTTTGAGATGAATCTTTTCCTTGCGAGCCATTTTTTCAAGTTCGGAAACAGGAAAAAGTCACTAAGAGTTAAATCTGGACTATAAGCTGGATGATCAAGCAATTCAAAGTGTATTTCACATAATTTTAGCATCGTATCTAATGCTATGTGAAGCAGTGCGTTCTCTTGAAGAAATAGCACTTTTTCTTTTTTAAATGTAGTCGTTTATCTTTGATTTCATCAATCAATTGATCCAATAATGCACGATAATTCTTTCCTGTGATTGTGGATCCTTTTTTTAGATAATCAATGAGCAATATTCCGTGTGCATCCCAAAATACAGTGGCCATAACCTTGCAAGCCGATTTCACACCCTTCGCCTTCTTCGGAGCACTTCCATCAGTTTCCACCCATTTATTCTATTGATTTTTGCCTTCAGGTGTGTAGTGGTGGACCAACATTTCATCAAAAGTTATTAATCAACGCTAAAAGTCAACAGGATTACGCTTTATCATGTCCAAACATATTTGTGGTCTGTCGAACTCGTTTTTATTCGACACTAAGCAAACGCGGCACCTATCTTGCTAGCTTTTTCATATGAAAATGTTCATGCAAAATATTGAACACATATTCATATGAATTTCTACCATTTTGACAATCTCACTTTACATGACCCGGCGATCATTCATAACGATATCGAGGATTTTTTGGATATTTTCTTCTTACCCACTTCTTTTGGGCTTCCAAAAGAATAAAATTTTCGACATGTTGAGAATTAAGTCTCGAAAACACAGGCGGTCTAACCGCATATTACGATAACTCAGGTGCATCATTCACGGCATCATTTATAATAGAAACATTCTCAAATGATTAACATACACGATTCTTTCTTCCCAGTCCCCAGTTAAGCTGGGGAGACCTGTCAAGTTGCCACTTCTTTCTAACTCTTCTTTTTTTGGCAGCAATCGTTCAATTTCAGACGAAGAAGTTCTGTTGTTCACATTTCTGAATATGGTTGGTGGTAGCATATTGTACGGTCAGTTTAAGGCCTTCAGAAAAATCTTTAATTGACATATCAATTTCCTCAAGGGTTCTCAAGGCAATATTTTCCGTACAAAAAGTACTCAAATGTTTTTTATATTTAGCGATGGTCAACGTCAAGTCACTAAACAGGCATCTAGCCTCCTGGCGGAACGAAATAGAGTTATAGTGGGTGAGTGATCTGATGGCATTTCTAATGAAGGCTCCACTTGCATCTATTCTAAGGGAAAATTTTTTCCAACTCCAAAATCCATCTGGGACATCTGTGATCTTTCATCGTTCTGACGGCCAATAAGTTGGCTGTCTACTTAAAATAACATCTAAGCCCATTTTAAAAATAGTTTCAAAGAGTACACGGCCTTTCCGGGAAATTAAACGTGATACCCAAACACTGTTTTTAGCGTTGTAGTGGCCAGTCACTAAAAATCGAGGCCCAAGTGATTTGAAAAAATGTGAATAATGGTTTTCTACTGCTGAAAATTGGGGCGGTGAATAAATCGATGAAATAACGTTTTTACATTAAAATCTTTTATGCTTGCAGCTACCCCTCACGTGTCTCGTTCAATAAATAGTGCTTAATCCTGGTTTTTATTAGAATTTCCCAGCATCCACTAGATCTTCCACGGTGATCTTTGGTGTCATGTAGCCATTAAATTTGAAACAACTTTTATATGTTTTAATTTCAGTAGTAATTTTGAACATTTTTGGATTGGCTTATAAGTAAAAATTGTTGAGTTTTTTCGTGGCGGCACTCCTCCTAGAAAATGGACTATATTTAGGCTCGTGAAGACTTTTGCCTCATCATCGAGATCCCTCAGTTCGGACGCAAGAAACTATCGGTGCTGTAGCTGCTGCCATACAATCTAATCCTAGAGTTTCGACAAGGAGATTATCTGGTCAAATGGGTGTCACAAGACAGTCTCTGTGGACAATTTTGCACCAATATTTAAACTTAGTTCCTTATGAGATTTAATTAATAAACAAACTGAAGTTTGTGTATTAATTTGTTAAGTTTGTGAGAATATTATTCGAAATGAAAACGTCTTGAACTGCATTTTTATGTCTGACTGCATTTTTATGTTAAACGGCAATGTTAACAAACTCTATTGTCGATTATGGAGCAACGCTAACCGACAGATACTCCAACAGATACAATTGCATCCACTTCGCATCACTGTGTGGTGTGCAGTTAATTCAAGGTTCATTGTCGGGCCTTACTTTTTCGAAGAAAACGGTGTTACTGTTACGGTCTATGGAGACCGTTACTTAAAGATGTTGAAAGGGCTTTTGTTTCCGGAATTAAGAATCCCTTTCAACACTATTTGGTTTCCACAAGATGGGGCTACGTGTCACATAGCCACGCCTGTTATGACAGAATTGAGGCAAAAATTTCCTAATTAATTGATTTCAAGAAATTCCACATTCCGTTGGCCTCCCATGTTTCCTAAACTCTCTGCACCCGATTTTTTTTTTTTTTTTTTTTTTTGTGGATTTATTGCAAACATGAAGGTTTACAAAAGAAACCCAAGAAATATGGATCATTTAAAGCCATCTACTCGAACGGTAACTGAGACAATTCCCGCTGCAACATTCCAGACAGTAATGAATGACTTTTTGATTAGATGTCGCACATGTGCCGATGAAAGTGGTGGCCATTTGAATTCAATTATTTTCAAAACTTCATGAAAATATTTAATTTTTCAAATAAATGACCAAAAAAAAAATTACATAAACTTAAAAAAAAAAAATGTTATTTGAATTCCTTAATGTAGCAAAATTGATCAGCCACTCTTTAATTTTTTCAAATCAGTAATGTTCACTGTAACTACTACACGGGCTGAAAAGTCCTGGGCATATTACATAGATGACGCTAGTTTTATTGCGGTCAGCTTTTTTTCAGTCAATACTAACCTGCTAAATTGTCGTAAGACTAACGCTCCATTTGGTATTTTCAAAACAATGGATCAAAAACAATTTCGTGTTTTAATTTTACACTGCTTCTTGATGGGGGAAAAATACCGTTCAAGCGAAGCAATGACTTGAAAAGTGTTATGGGGACTCCGCTTCATCAGAAACAACAATAAAACGTTGGTTTGTTGACTTGAAACGTGGTCGTAGAGGCACTGATGATGCAGAACGCAGTGGGCGTTAAATGAGGCGGGAACACCAAAAAACAAAAAAAAATCCACAAAATCGTTTTGAATGATCGAAAAGTGAAGTTGCATGAGTTAGCTGACATCGTAAAGATATCAAAAGAACGTGTTGGCTTTATTTGCATCAGCATTTGACTATGAGAAAGATCTGTTAAAAGTGGGTGCCGCGTTTGCTCACTGTTGACCCAAAAACGAGAACGTGTTCATGATTCTGAGCAGTGTTTGGCCATGTTTAAACGAACCAAACCGGAATTTTTGGTTCGATATGTGACAATGGATGAAACATGGATCCATCACTTCACTCCGGAATGAAAACGATCGCCATCTGAGTGGACAGCAACTTGTGAATCTGGTTCAAAGCGACCAAAAGCATAACAATCGGCTGGAAAGGTTATGGCCTCGGTATTTTGGGATGTGTATGGTATAATATTCAGCGACTATCTTGAGAAACAAAATACCATTAACAGTGAATATTATATAGCGTTTTTGGAGCGCTTTTTTTAAATGTGGAACGCTTTACGATTTTGCGTGTCATCTGAAGGCCGATATTGCACAGAAGCGACAGCATATGGCTTGTTTCATTAAGACAACGCAATGTGTCACAAATCAATCAAAACAGTGGCAAAACTACATGAATTGAACTTCGAATTGCTGCCACATCCACTGTCTTCGCCGTCTTTGGTTCCCAGCGACTACTGGCTGTATGCAGACCTGAAAAATGCTCGCCGGTACGACATTTCGCGCGATTGAAGAGGTTATCGCTGAAACTAAGACCTATTTTGAGGCAAAAGATAAATCTTTTTACAAAAATGGTATTGAAATGCTAGAGTGGCGCTGGAATGATTGCATTGCACTTGATACAGATTACGTTGATGAATAAAGCTAATTCTAAACCAAAAAAAAAAAAATGTTTTTTTCCTTACTACTCCCGGCACTTTTCAGTCCATGTGTTAGATTTGTTATTGAAGTACTTTAAATAGTCTGTAAGAAATTTGTCCATAGACTTAATACTAAATAAATAAAAAACTGCATACTTTGGCTTGATTAAAACGTAGTATCAACAAGACGGTGTCGCATCGCTTACAATGGAATTGCTGCGAGTAGTATACCTTCCCTGCACGCACCCTATATAGGTACATATTATGACTATACTTAAAGTCTGGCATTGCCCACGTTTGCGCATGTCACCTAAGAAGATAAAAACGAAAACTTTGGTATTGTAGTTTCCGGAAAAATTTCTAAGCAGTTTATTCCTTTATTGTAGTCTTCCATCTTCTTTTGTGGGACAATGAGCTGCCATACTAAGCAAGCACCTTTTTTTTGAAACCAGATCTAAATGTGATGTGAACTGGACTGACAAACAAAGCAAGCAAACGTGTTAGTAACTGACTGAGTTGGTTGGATCAGCCATTAAAAATAAATTTGAAGCAAAAATAATCAAAAGCAAAAACGAAAAAGGAAATTGTTTAAAGAAAAAAGACATGCAACAAAAGCGCTTTTTTGTATTTTAATACTTTGGCCGATGTGGGGTTTTTCTTTTAAACAAAGTTTGCGTGTTTATTTGATTCTAAGCTGATGTTGCTGCTGCTGCAAAGCTCCCTGCTCCCTATAGCGTCCTCTTTAAGTAGCTGGTTGGCCAACAAACACCTACTCATGTGTGACTTGTGCACGCTCTCTTGCTCAAACTCTTCTTTTAAAACTGAATGACGTACCGACGGCAGATAAATTTGTTTAACTGTTGGTGTGATTGTCAGCAGTTAAAAATTATTTAAGACAACATGCATGGCGTTACTTGTGATACCTTTCACGACAGATACCTGGAACTAAGAAGACGAAAAAAAAAAAGAAAAACTTCAATAAGAATTGTAAAAATGGGGGTTGTACCGTCCAGCCAGTCAGCCAACCATTCATCCATCCATTCATGTTGCTTCTTTTCTTTGTAATGACTTTCATTCACAGCAGTTAAAGTTGAAGTACAAAAAAAAGAGATCAATCGTAAAAGTAATAAATTGAAATGTTTTTGTGTGTTGCTTTAATGTGGAAGGCGTTGGTTTTTTATCTTTTTGTTGTTATTCGAACATTTCTACCGGTTGAGAAACTGGTCTCTCCTATTTTTGCTTTTTTTTTTTTTTGTTAATGTATTTTGTTGTTTCAGTGTTTCTTTGTTATAAAAATTTAATTTGAGTATTATGACTAAAACGTTTTAGTTTTAGCCGCGAGTGCAGAAAAAAAAAACATGTGAGTATGAGCATATAGAGATATACGAGTAGAAAAATTGCACGTGCATTTCCTACACACATACAGTTACTGTATGTGTGTCACAATGTGTATTGCAAGCAGCAAGTGTTGGGCAAGAACAATATAATTACAACACCAACACATGGTTATCGTTCGAAGGTAATATTTTTGCTATTAATTGTTATTGCCAGCATTTTTTATTTTTAAGCTGAGGGTGTTATTTGCCATAATTAAATACAGTTTTTCAGTCTTACACAATGCCGTTCGTTCTGTGCTTTGGATTTTGTTTTTTATTTTTGCTGGCACTAGTTGTTTTGTCGGCAAAAGCACTTGTTGAATGCTTCAATTACAGCAAAAACAAGTCAACATTACTATACTGCTCACACTACAGCACACGTGTAGGTGTTTGAATGTTTGAACACACTTTATTATAAGACCTTGATTGTATGAATTCTATTAATTATTCCCTTAACCTTAAGATCGAAAATGTTTGAGAGATGGTTTGGAAAGCAAAAATGTTTATTTGTACATTTATAGAATTTGAATCATTTTGTGTAATAAATGCTTGTTATCATTGGAGTAAGAAGTTTTGCACCAGGCTCCTATGGCATCGAATGTTACCCGGGGTGAACTTTGTCACCTCACACATTTCGAGGGCAAAAATTAATAGGGGTAAGTTTTTTTCTTTGCTCACAACGAAAAGAAGAAGTTATCGGAACTAATGGGTCGACTATCGATAGCAATCGAACTTAAGCTGCGTTTCTAGCTGCTAAAAAGGCATTACAGATGGCAACTGGCAATTACATCTTGCAACTCAAGTTGCAATTTTAAAGCACTTTTGATAACCACAGATTATTGGTTCATACGAATTCGAAAGCGAATTAGACTGAAAAATTAACGGATTACTAAAGTAAATTCAGTATTATATTACTATTAAAAAACTAAACAATTTTAACTTCTAAGCAAATCCAAAAATGTATAAAATTACTACTACATCTAAAACATATAAAAATTATTTCAAAATTAATGGCTGCATTCTTTATGACACCAAAGATCCCCGTGGAAGATCTAGTGGATGCTGGGAAATTCTAATAAAAACCAGGATTAAGCATTATTTATTGAACGAAAACCGTGAGGAGTATCTCTGCGGTGAGGAAGAGGAGTCAATGGAGGACTTAATCACCCACTGTGGAGCACAGGGAACAGAAGATATAGGCTACTATAAGCCTATATGTTAAGTGAATGTGACTTTATATCACTCCCTATGAAGGAGCTTGTCCGTTTTCTTGACATACTCAACCCATAATGGGGCAAGGGGACGCACAATAGATCAATATTGGTTGCAGTGCAAATGGCCGATGAGGGCCATATCCCATCCACTAATAATAATAATAATAATCTCCAAGCAATAATACTATATGGGCAAATCCAGAAAAGGGTCCACAGGGGCCAAGAATAAGAGTTATTAAAAATAATTTTTTTACGATAGTGTAATAAAAAAATACTGAAATTTTATTAATTAAATAGATTTAGCCATAATTTTTTCAAATGAGATGAATAATCAGACGGCTGTGCTGCACAAATGCAATTTTTAATTTCTGACAATAATTTTTGCAAGTTTTTTTTATTTTATAAAAATTCTGGGTATCCACTCATTTCCACATGACGGTATTATAAAAGCAGCGAATTCTGCATACTCAAAAAAAAATTATACTTTAAGTATATGAATAATATCTATATTTTAAGAATAAATTTGGTAAAAACATAGTAATATTTTATTAATCGAATTATTGTGGAAAAAATGTCACGTTCGACATGTCACGCATCGACTAAAAATATAGGTAAGCAAAGTATACAAACACGGACCTTTTTAGTCAAACCATAAAATTGTAAAGTAACATTGTTAGGTAAATTTCTGAATTAATTAAGTAAGGTTTCGCTGAAATACTCCTTTCTAAGTGCGGACGTCAAAAATGCTTGCAATTTTTTCACGTTCGACCCACTACTTATTTTTTGTTTTATTCGAGATTCTATTTGCTGTTAACTTTAATATAAATTACAGTGCTCGGTATTAGCTACAATTTAAGATCAAGTCGAACCTAAAAGAACTTTTAGTTTTTTTGCTTTTTGGCTTTCTACACATACGAATGTCACGTTCAACACCAGGAATTTACCCACATGCGTTAACGATTTATATCAAAAATTGTTATTTCATCGATTTATTCACCGCCCCAATTCAATTTCAGCAGCAGAAAACCATTATTCACATTTTTTCAAATCACTTGGGCCTCGATTTTTAGTTTTTTCAAGTGCCCAAAATTTGTACGTATCTGTTTGCAGAGCACCACCAGAACAAGGAGTTATAATCTGCAAAACGCACCTTATTATATGCACAAAATAAGACAATCTTGCTGTACTATGCTTTCCATATTCTCGAAAGAATAGGAAGCATTTGGTGTTATAAAATTAGCTGCTTTTAGAGCATGTTTGGATATTAAACGATCAAGCCAGGTTTGTCAAATATTACAAAAAAAAAAAAAAAAAAAAAAAAACATATATGGAAGATCCTATTTATGATGGCGCGTGAGTCCGTTACTGTCATGGTAATTGATAAATGACTTAATTGTTAATAAAATTATAAATTTTTACCCAAACGTTTGCATTAAATATTTATTATGGTAAACTTCATCTTGTATTTGTTATAATTCTGGCAAATTTTCGTATCTATCAATAAATTCATTTAAGTCTAGTCACTGTTCGCTTGCGAAAACACAAATAAAATTTACATTGTGTTTGATGAAATTACTATTAATAGTAAGATCCGATAATAGTAAATTTCTTCGACATATTTCATCCCCTGCAGCAAGCATTGTATACTCCTGCAATATAATTTTAACGGCGCTGAGCAGCTGTATTCTGTGTACCGGATAATAAGCAGTAAAACTAACATCTGATTTCGGTCGACAGCGACTATAATTAAATGATATTCCTGAATAATGAATTTGATAAAATATCGTTACAATTATTGTAAAAATAAGATTGTCTTAATAAAAGCAACAGAATCGCACTAGATGCCAAGTTTGACACGAATTCTAGCTAATGAACGAAAAGGCTGTTTTATTATCGTGCTTTTTTATTTTAAAAATATTATTTTTTTTATAATAAAAAATGGGTTTTTAAAAATGAAAAGAAAAATTCAAAATTCAGTGCGTTTTGAAATATCAAAGTTGACAACGCTGCCTTTTACTTAAGTCATGGGGAGTGGACTTGAAAAAATTATGTAAAAGTAGAGCCAATTACAGAACTGCATTCAAACATCAGTTTTTGAAGTTACCTTTTTTGTTTTGCTCAGATCTAAACTTTTATTTTCATAATTTGTAGTTGCATCTTCGATTTGGTTTTTATTTCTTTGCTTTTTTTTTGGGACCACCATTTTTTCATGCAAGCAAAAAAATAAAACTTACACCATGTTGTTCCAGCAACTTACAATTTATTTTTAAACTTAAACATGCAATAAAGCAAATAACATTAAAATAAAAACACTCCTCAAAGGAGAAAACAACCGAACGAACCCTGAGTCACTTTAAGAAATACATACGTTGATGTTGTTTGTACATTTCTGCATTATGGAGACATGTTTTTATAATATTCAAAGAAAAACAAAAAGCGAAAAGAAAAAGTTCTAAAACTAAGTCATCCTTTTTGGCAACCGCAAAAGTTAATACAGGGTTTTGGGCAAAACCAAAACACATGCATAGCAGCAGTACAAATGGTTGCAACAATTATAGTGTTGCACAGAAAGCGTAATAAGAGAGTGAACAAACAACAAATAGTCGTAAAATTGGAGTTGCTGCACTAGCTCACATTCGCATTTAGACAATGTGGCAGTCTTGGCTTACCAATAAAACAATAAAGTCATGGCATCTTCAACGCCAGCACACGTTCTGCTTTGTTTTCTTTTTTTTTCTGCATTTTAGTATCATGCATTGCATGCCACATTTTCACCAAAACTCATACCAGAACAAAGTCACTCTCGTTTTATGGCAGTAAAAGTCACTCAATGTTAGTTTTGGGGTTTTGAAGTTTCATTCTGTAAAACTATTTAGCTGCAGACATGTTGTGCCACATTTATACAGTATGTGTATTATACGTAGTTGTATGTGCGAGTATGCACATACATATGTGCTCTGTTGCATAAAATAATTGTATTTATTACTCTGGTTTTTTGGTGTTACATTGTAGTTATGTATGTGTGAGTGTGTGTGGATGTTATATTGAAAATAATATAAAAAAAGAGGTCTTGAACATATGAGAGAAGCTTAAGATATATACTACATACATATGTATATACATATATATGAGTTCAATGGTGTGGCAAACTCTGGAAAATGTGATTTTCTCATGATGGCAAGTTGGCTTACACATATGTCGTAAAAAGTTTAATGCCACGTTAAAGTCAAAAACTTATTAGAATTGCACACAAAAAAAAATATGATTACAAAACTTATGTTTCCAAACAAGTGGTTTAGTGCGGAATTTGATTTGATCTTTTCGAAGCTTTGCGTTTAGACAAACATTAGGTGTACATATTTGCTTCCGCCGTTTTTCAATAAATGGCCGCAGCGGTAAATGGGATTTCATGCACTCAGCTTCGATATTTGTAAACATAATGCCCCCGAAATATTAGTGTTTATATCACAAAATTATTCTCGAGCTTACGAGCCAAATGCTCGTCATTTTCAGGAAGATTTAATTTTCTGTTTTCATGCTCTCAAATACGTATGGTGAGACCGCTACTAGTGAAAAAACGCGCCGCGAATGGTTTCAACGTTTCAAGAACGGTGATTTTGACGTAGAAAACCAGCATGGCGGCTTGAGAAGAGAGAAGGTTTTTGAATATGCAGAATGGGAGGAATTACTCAAGACTCGTGTCAAACGCAGAAATAACGAAATCGGATGTCATACGTGTTGAAGCCGATAGATGTTGAACGGCGTTTGTTTGTTTGTGAACAGCAGCAGGCAAATACTGAAGGGATTTCTGCATTAGATCGTGAGTGAAGACAAAAAATGGATTCATTAAGATAATGTCAAGCGAAGAAAATCTTAGGTATTCCCCAGCCATGTTTCCACATGGACGGCCAAACTGGAACAATCACAGGCGATTGCTATCGAACGCAGTTAATGCGTTTGTACCGAGTATTCAAAGGCAAAAGGCCGTAATACAACGGGAGACATGATAAAGTGATTTTACAGCCTGACAAAGTTTGACCCCATTTTGCGAAAGTCGCACTGTCAATGGCTCTCGGCCTGGCTGACCAGCTCTTCTCGTCTTATGAAGAAGTAAAAAATTTCCAAACTGGGCTTAGATGTGATTTCAAGCAGACATCCCACTTATTGGCCCTCAGACCGACGAAAGATTCCAGATGTTATAGATTCGAAGTTGCAAAAATTTTCCTTTAGAATGGATGCAAGTAGAGCCTTCATTAGATTTGTCATCGGACCACTCACCCACTATAATATCCGTTTCTTTCCCCCAGGAGGTTGGCTCCCCGTTTATTGACTTGGCGTTCGCCTTCACTAGAGTTAATTGGCTAAAATATAAGAAATATTTGAGTACCCCTGAGGATGTTGATATATCAATTAAAGATTTTTCTGAAGACCTTAAACTAGCCGTACAACATGCTACCACTACCCATACAAGTTTCAGAAATGAGAACAATAGAACAATAGAAGAGAATGGCAACTTCGCAGGTCTGCCTAGCTTAAAACTAGGCTACGGGAATGCGTAACCCAATTAAGGAATCTAGCTGTACAACTAGACCCCAGCAATCCGCATAACTATTTGGGTGTACCTTACTTCATGGGCATGGATCCCATCTGGAAAGTATCTGGAGAAAATTCTATCATTACTTTCAATTCCATCAAAATGAAATTAGCCATTATTTTGGGAGTTTTTCAAATGATATTTGGTTTAGTGTTATCAGCCTTTAACTTTATTCACAAAAAAGAATATTTTAACCCGTTTTTGACCTTCCTGCCTCAATTCATCTTCTTGATAAGCATTTTTGCTTATTTGGTATCGATTCTTGGATCGCTTTAAAATATGACCGGTTTTTTTCCACGCGGTATTTGTTCGCACTGCGAAAGATGGAAGAAAATACACCTATTACTTTGCTGATTTAGTGAACTATTTTACCAAACTATGGTATTAATATGGATAAGTAAATATGTAATTACAACATGCCCCCGGAGAACAAGTTTTCCCTAACTAGGGCTTTCTGTTTTTCGGTGCAACATCGTTTGTTGTAGCAAATAAAACTCTAGGAAGCCGCATGATTTAAAAATGATAAGGTTCAACAAAACACCAATAAATTAATATGTATTTTTTAATATTTATTTAGTAAAAAAGTAATTCAAAAACGAAGATGGATTATTTCCGACACCTTATATATTGTTAAATACGTCACTGAAATAAAAGTGATAAGTAAAATTAATAGTCTTACCGGCCTATAATCGGCCAGGTGGCCAAAATATATTTTAGTTAAAAACTATTTTCTTACGACGATTAAAACAATTATTAAAGCAAAAAAATTTCAAATAAGAGTTTATATATTTTTTTGTCAATATGACAATGAGTGCTACGATAAACTTTTAAAGGCTTGAATACTGAAGACACTGGAATTTCTCATTTATAGCAATATAATTCCTTGACAACTCTTCCATCAATATTTACCGCTCTTGAATTATTCAACGCCAAAGTTGAAATCTCTATATTAGAGTGTAATATTATTTATTTGTGTGTCTTAAAATGTTGTTCACTTACCTTTAATTATTATTATTTTTTGGTTTATTAATAATCTAAAAGAAATAAAAAAATTTCATTAAAAAAATAATTGAAAATTTAAAGATGAGTGCTTAAGGTGAATACTATTAATACATTATAAAAAAAATAAGAGAAAGTAAGTAACAAAAAATTGATTTATTGTTTAGTTGTTTTAATGTTGGATAATTAATTTTAATTGTACAATATTTATTACTATAGTACTTTATTTTACTTTTATCAAGTTCCCACTAATATCTCAAAAAGCAGTCAACAATCAAATCCGCTGTCGGTCTGCCGACTGCTGCTCAACACAAAGCCAAAATATCAAAAATCACAGAAAAAACTAAAATAATTAAGCAGGTAAAAATAAGACTTTATATTAGTTGTATAATTTTAGCATATTAATATATTTTAACGGTTTAACATATTAACACTAATATATATTTTGATTTATTGATAACTTGTTGGTTTTGCCAAAATATAAAGCATGCGACTAGGAAGAAACAAACAAGTAAAAAAGTAGAATCCAAACAACGAACCCCCATACACGTTTTTGGCAGCCAAAATAAATGAAAACATAAAAAGAAAACAATTCTTAATGCGCATGACAATGGCCGCAAGGCCGCGTTTAAGACAGCAACAATGTTGCCACAAAATGGCAAAAAAGAAAAAAAAATGATGGAAGTACAAAAGGACAACTAAATGGCGGTACAAAGGAGCCAACGGATTTCAAAATACAGACAAACATCATCAGATGACTAATCGTGAGGTTTGATTTGTGTGTAAAATAAATTTGAAAGCGAACTTAAAATTGTTATTGTCGGTAAAAAGAAGAATTTAGGGCATTTGCTGTTTAAAAATGATCTCATATTGGCTACCACCACGCCTGACGAGATCCAATTTTAGGCCACTCATGCGAGCATAGCCACTGGTACCCTTAGCCTTTACATACATATTCCTGAAGAAAATAGTCCAAAAGTGTGATGTCGCACGATCTACGCTGAAACGTGCCCAAGAAGAATGGCTCACAGCGCCCACATTTCTTATAACAAGAAATCTGTGGCCGCATACTCTAACTCTAAGTGAACGTGGAAGATATTAAAACTGCCTAGATCTCACCTGAGAATCACTGTAGAAGTCATCACTGGACATTTTCCTCTTTGGGAACCATGCTAGTAGACTAGGCTTACCCTATAACGACTTCTGCTGAAGTTGCCAAGACGAGGAAGGGGAGGAGATAATTCTTCATCTCCTCGGAGCAAGTGCGGCATTGGAGCAAGATATCTAGGCGGGAGCAACTTCAGTAGCCTAGTACATCAGTAACGCACCCACTAAGAAGAGGTTTCCCACACATCCTGTTCTACGGGTAAAGAGGGGAAGGGATCCCTCGTTTGTTGTACACTAAGAGAAAAAACTTCATTCCATGTATGAATTTCGTTATTAAATGAATGATTTTTATCATTAATAACGAGCTAATGAAGCAATTCATGTTATTAATGAAAAAAGTTTCACTATATTATGAGTTATGAAATATAAAACAGAATGAAAATATTTCATTATATTTATGAAGTTAATTCTTAATGCAATGAAAATATATCATTAATAGCCTGACGTATATTCATTGTAATAATGAAAAATTTTCATTAGAGATATGAAAACAAATCGTTGGTTTATGTTTTTTGTTCACTAATTCTATGGAAAAGCTTCATTATTATTATGATCACTTTTCATATATCTATGAAACAAAATCACTAATGTAATGCCTCATTTCATATATTAAATGACAATCTATCGTTAAAGCAACGAAACAATTATCATTCAGTTGATGATGTAATAGCATAATGTTAACGATAATGTTTCATTCTGTTTAATGTAATGTAATTTAAATTAATGTTCATGGCAACGAGTAAGAAATTAATGAAGAATGTTCATGTTATTGATTAAACCATGTCATAAGATTTTTCATTATATACAAAAATTGTATAAATATTTGTTTTTTATGATTTAGCTAATATTACTTAAGGTGTTTATATATTTATATACAATATATAATAGCATCGGATATTGTGTATCAAAATATTTGTGAAAAATGAAATTTCATAAAATAAATGCAAAGTTCTTCATCCGTAGAATGAACACATCAAAATGAAATAAATTTTGAAGAGAGCGAATTCATTCAGGGAATGAAATTTTTCATTCCATTAATGAAAAAATCATTTATACAATGAAAAATTATCAATGAACCAGTTTCATAGCCAGAACGAATAACTTTTCTCTTAGTGTAGCAAATAAAACTCTAGTAAGCCCCATAACTTATGTTGTGTTGGCTTCCGAAACCCTTACCAAGGGTTTAAATTGGCGGAACGGGTTCATGGTTGAGGTGCTTAAATTGGCTGAAACGTCCTAAGACGCAGGAAGGAGTTGTTACTATCCATGATAATTGCTTAGCGTGGCTTTTTTCGGGGACTAACAACCCCCCGAGGGTCTGTTGCCTTTACAACAGATACCTGTATTGTAAGGAACCTGTGGTGATGGTTGACGGGTGAGTTGGCTTAAGGGCTGATGCTGCTAGTGGGCTTGGCCCTACCAACTCATTAAGCCTTGTCTTCCATTGATTGCTGGGAAATTGCATACAGGTGGGATTAGGAGGCCCGAACACCTCAACAAGAAGTTGCTCATACGGCTTCAAACATATGGCATAAATTGCTACCTGTGTGAGCCTAGTCAGCCACACGGAGGCGCTGGTGAATCGTGAATAATTCACTTCGTGGAACTGGTCCATCACCAAATAAGGCCGCAAGGCAGGTGCTGATGTAAATCTTTTTCACAACTTTCCTTTTGTATCTTCTCCTCTCAATAATTTCTATTTTTCACCCATACTCCTACATTTTTCAGGCTAGCATAAAGGGAACGATTCTTTGGAGAATCTAGCAGCCTGCCTATCTAAACTAACCGAGCAGTTAAAATTAAAAAATGGGCTAGTTGACGATCAAAAACAAACAGTACTCGTAGAGTCTTCTATGATTGAAAATGTCAGCTGGGTTCCATCATAACAAAAATACGATAAGTCTCTGTGGTGGGACCATCATTCCTATTTCCGAGCAACTAAAACAGCTGCCAACTAAAAAGCAAATGCAATATCACAAATACAAATAGAAAGCGTTTTCAACTCTTTCGTAGTTTTATACATTTTTATTTATATAAACAACGTTATTTTTTCAATTCATTTAAAAAATTGTATAAGCAAATATATGAAAGTTTTTTTAAATCGTCAGCCACTTATATCACTGGTTTCATATTACAAAAATTTTAAAAAATGTGTATATAACATTTTTTTAATGATGTGCAGAACATAACTAGCAAGTCTAGAACATCCTGGGATGAAAAAAAATGTTAAGATATATAATTCAAAAAATAACATTGAATAACTTGTATGAATTTTATGTATTCGAATTATCACTGCTTTTCTCCTTATCAGCCAACTTATAAATGACTTGTTACAAAATAACTAACCAGACTTAACTAAGTGCAACATAGTTATTTTATTTCTTGCATGCATACAAAACAAAAATATGACAAGCAACAAGACTAAGTTTAACTTTGAAACTTTATGCAAGAATAATATAAAATTACAGTAAATTGGCTTCAATTATGGTATTAATTTTAGGTTCCGCAGACTTTTCCTACTCAACCCTTTTCTGCTTTGCTTTGAATTTTTCTTTTAGATATTTTTGTTGCTTTTGCAAAAACTTGATAAATGGAGTCCACAAGAAGTACCACCACGTGGCCCATAAAAAAGTATAGGGTGTTGGTTCATAGTTGCACTGTTGAGGAAAGCAAATGTAGTTTCAATAAAATAAAGAAAATAATAAAATCGCTATTAGTCAATATAAACGAGAAGCTTGACGACATTAATGTTTAAATGGTATGTGGTCGTAGTGCCAAGCGTATGCATAACGCACTATGGGTCTACAATTCTTACATACTTTTCGGTTCGGCCGGTTTTTTTTCTATTTTTATTTCCTTCACAAAAATGTAAAGGGTATATATAAGTTTGTGATTCCGCTTGTAATTTCTACAATTTTCATTTTCGACTCTATAACGTGTATATATTCCGATTCAGAATTGATGGAAGTTGATTAAGCGATGTCCGTCAGTCCGCTGTTAAATACCGTTTCTGAGAAAACCATTAGCCTTAGAAACTTTTTTCTTTCACAATTCTTTTACCCCATCGATTTATAGGTTTGCTATTGAAATTCAGTAATATCGGTTCATATATAGCTCAGATATATTCTAAATTCCGAAAAAGCGCAATTTTTTTGCAATTTTGTATGAAAGTTTTTGAAAGAAAAAAATTGTTTGTTTTGCTTCAAACTTCACACACTTATTAAGCATGGTGACTACACGGCAACAAAAAAATTTCAGATATCGGTCCATATATACCCGAAATATAGCCCAAATCGGGGTTTTCACGAAAATGTCGCGAAAACGAACTTAAACAACTTTTTCTGATTAAAAGCAGTTCTGGTAATAAAATAAGGTTATAAAAATATAGAAAATGAAAATATCCGATATGGGTCCATATATACCCGAGATATCGTTTAAACCGGGTTTTTCGTGAAAATGTCGCGTAAGTGAACTTAAACAACTTTTTTTGCTTAAAAGTTGTTATGGTAATAAAATGAGGTTATATAAATATGGAAAATGATAATTCGATATCGGTCCATAAATACCCGAGATATAGCCTAAACCGGTATTTCCACAAATTTTTTTTTTTTTTTTGCTGAAAAGCAATTCTCGTGATAAGAAGGTTAACAAAATGCATAAGAAGGTTAACAAAATGCATAAATACATAGGTACCAATATAACATAAAATAAATAAAACTCTATCTCTGGTCTTTAAACAGTGTTCTTCAACGCTTGCGTGTCCATTGTCATGCCTTTTTGGCACATTGTACCAGGTTGGTGGGTTCCCATTGTGTGGGAAGTTGCTAATGTATTGCCAATCCACAAAAATGTTGAGGCGAATATTCCTGAAAATTACCGTCTAATTGCCATTTGTTCTGCGCTTTCGTAAGTAACTGGGAAATCCTTATTGTGACCGTCAATAAGTATTTCCCAGAAATCACTCTACTGGCGATCTTTTAGCGTATCTCAAGGAAAGATGGTGCCATTCGATCAATCATTTCTGTGAGAGTAGAGTGGTGGCCATGGATATTTTCAAGGCGTTTAACAGAATGTGGCATGGTGCATTACTGGCAAAATTTAGGGATTTCGATGAAGATTTTTCTCGAGCTTTCTTAAAACCTGTACTATTCGAGTTGTTAAAAATAAGATCAAATCAGATGAAGATTAATTTACCGCAAAGTTCGATTCTTTCTCCTACTCCTTTTTCTTAATGAATGACTCACTGAATAAAGATCCTCTTTTAATCTCTTAATATTCTTAAAACACGGTCGACTTCAACGTTCGTCACACCCAGTGTTGTTTACTGAGACAAACGCATGACTGTAAATGCTGCTTCAGCTGTACTCATGAAGATTATAAATACTGAGAAATCAGATGCTCTTGGCATGAAAATTCAGTATGATGCTTGCTGGACTGAACACCTGTTCCATGTCACGAAAAAAGCATTCAAGTGCTGCATATGTATACTTCCCTACATTCGATCTACTGTTTATACTATCTATATCCGGCCGATTATAGGAAATAGTCCAGCCATTGCTAGAAAAAAAGTTTTATTTTACGCGAACAATATCGGCAAAATCAGCGATTTAACGCCCTGATGGTGGCAAGGGTATCCCTTCTTTTCAACCCAAAATTAAGTATGTTGCATACAAGAGGGTTTGGGAAAAGTTCCAACTTCCTGATATACCCTGTCGTGTATTTTGAAAATCTGTCTTCTACTAGTGGAACACGCAGATCCTTTTGAATTCGCGTGTTTTTTTACGTACCATGGCGCTACGGTAATAGTGCGAAAAGCGAAAAGTTTGGTTTTGTCGTCGCCCCATTATTGAATTCCGTAGCACCATATAGGTTTCCACGTTACCCTACGGTTGACTTCATTGTGTTGCACAATAAATGAAGTTAACGTGAGTAACAAGATGGAAACGTGAGTACATTTGTGTTTATTAACTTTTATTTTCCAACGTTTTAACCATTTCTCTAATATTGAAATATACTTCTGCAAATTTCGTGAAACTAACAGATGGTTTTCATGAACGCTGCAGAACGCTGTGTCGTCGGCAAAAGTTGAAATGTGGGTTCCGGATCTCGTTGGCATGTCGGCGTAAATCAAATATAGATTGGGTCCTAGAATGTTACCTTGGGGAACTCCTGCTCCGATTGGCTGTGAGAGACTTATAAAATCGCCTTCACTGATAACAAATTTCCGGCCGCATAAGTAGCTTTCCAGAAGATTGAGAGTGTTTGCAGGCAAGTTTAACTTTATTTTGGGCAACAATCCGTCCTGCCACACTTTATCAAAAGCTTGGGAAATGTTAATGAATAGAGCTGAACAATACTTTTTGTTCCAAAAAGTCTGTCTTATGACGTTGACTAGTCTGTGTGTTTGTTCTATGATGCTACGTTAAGCTCGAAAGTCAAATTGATGATTAGATATACATCCCACATTATTCAATATTGGAGTCAAATTCGCCATTAAAAGTTTTGAAATTGCTAGAAGTAGACTTATTGGTCTATATGATTTTACTTTAATGGGATTTTTCCCTGGCTTGGGTATTTCCAGTTTGCAGGATAATACTGAAGGCGTAAAATAGCGTTAAAAATAAAAAAAAGAATTCTTCTAGCTAAACGCGACAACTGCTCATGACTTTGCCAATAATTTTATCAATACCTGAAGCTTTCCTGGGGTGTTTATTATTAATAATGTTTTCGAGATCTTTAAAACAAAGTTTCAAAGACATAAACGTTCTAACAGCATATGTTGGTAGTTCAGCGGCGTCATTCTCTGTATTATTTGTGGTAAAAACATTTCTCAAATGGTTAACATACACTATCCCCTTTTCATAAGCGGTTTTAGCCCAGTCACTAGTTGAAGTTCGCAAAGGTGGCTTACCTATTACCGGTCTTTTCAGACCACTTGTCGCTTTCCACAGGATCCCGTTGACGAGTATCATCAAGGCTATCCAAATATGTTTTAAGGGAAGCCATGTGCGATACTTTCTTTCAATACTACAATGGATTTTGCGCTGAAGAGATTATGCAGCCCACATATTTTTACGCAATACGCGTTCATTATCGAGGGTTCATGCATTTGTGGTCGATTGTCCAGCGAATCGCACAACACATTACAGTGAAAATTCAGTCGTATGGTTCTACTCTGGCATAAGTTGCACCGAGACGTGTTTCCTGTCACATATAACGTTGGAAGGCTCAAGTCAAGCGTCCACATACACCACTCCCTCTTTTGTCCTCGTCATAGCTTATTTTCCTAGTTCCAGTGCAATACTCTGCATATGTGGAGGTCATCTCCTGAGAACAGGAAATACTCGTACACCATTTTTGTTAACAAATATTTAGTTTTAGTTTAGAATTTCGAATTGAATTCCATTTGCGAACAGAACAGCAGCCTCTGACATGGGCTACTTGGTTTGATTTATGTGTTTTTCAAGTTGTTTGATGATAAAGTATAAATTAAATATAAACAGACGTATATTTTATATAATATTTTTAATTCAACATATTTCTGTTATAAGTAATCTAAACTAGCGCGTCAAGCGTAATTTATCTGTCAAAAATCCTCATGTACATACAAAATGTATGAGCCCAATACAAATAGCGCGGCGTCAACGCTTTGCAATTGCAAAATCCAATTTTGATAGAGTGTAAGAGAGAAAGCTCTATTGTCTCTCAGTAAAGTTTACTTCAAAACAAATGTTTCTCAATTTTTGCGGCCATTAGTAATCACATTTTAGGTGCTTTCAGACTAATTTAGCGGATTTATCACTATTTGTTATTTCTATTCACTGATTTTTATTAAACAAGCTTAGTGAACAATACTGTTCATGGTGCAACTTTAACGCTTTTATTTAAGTTACTCACGCTTTTATTTAAGTTGCGCTTTACGCCTTAATTTAGGTTGCACTGTTAGTTGAAAACGAAAAGTGAAAATTTAATTTTGTGGACAATTTGATTTGACATTCAAAATTACTTATATCATGCGTTTCTTTTTAGCAGAAGATGCAAAATTAATTTTACTAAACTGTCCGCTCAAAAATCCGCGAAATAAAATTTTTTCGTTCCTGCAATTTGTGCATTTTCGATAAAGCTAATAGTAAAGGACTTTACAAAATGTTGGCGTATATAAAATTTCGATCATCCAAGTTTTTTTCATGTCCAGTGTAAAAAAAAGAGCGCCAAACATTTTCTTCAACCAAATTTACGAGTAAATTGTGGTTTCTAATCACACATCAACAACTTCAAACAAACACATACACATTTAACGATTTCTAAACCACAAAAAACAATTATCGCACTTTTGAAACTTCTAATTTTAAAACAATTAAATAACCGTTTTGTTGTTGTTATCCATTATCAACTTAAACTGTTTTTTACAACAAATATACGAGTATTAAATTATTCACTTTTCTAAAGTGATGTTATAAGAAATTGATTTTTAACCGCAAAATAAATTGTTGTGAAAATATTTTCTACATAACGAAATAGTCAGGTGTCACTCGTCAGGCAGTAGTGTAAAAAATGTTAACTTTTCGTGGTATTATATATTTGAAAAGGGTCAAATGGTTTATTTTAATGTGTTGAAAACATAGACTTTCTTTTTTATTTAATACTGGTTTTTTGACTAATAATACACAGGAAGTCAACAGAGTTTAAAAAAAAAACTAGCAAATAATGGTGTAGTGTGAGTTTTCACACTTTAAATGTTAATATCGCCGGCAATCGGCATTACATAGTCGTCCGTAATATGTAACATTTACAAAGCATAGCCGGCTTTAAACCACTTTCCACGCCAAAAAGAACTTATTGATGCAAAACTTTATTGAAACTATTTTTTTTTTACTGTTTCTATACAGGAAAAATTATGGCCATATTTAATGCATTCATCTACGATTTTTGTAGAAAGCTTGTTTCTTGAAACAATTTTTTTTAGCTATTTCTATACAGGGAAAATAATGGCCATATTTCATGCATTCATCTACGATTTTTGTTGAAAGCTGGTTCCTTGAAACAATTTTTTTTTAACTGTTTCTATACAGGAAAAATTATGGCCATATTTCATGCATTCATCTACGATTTTTGTTGAAAGCTTGTGCCCTGTTGGCAAAAATTTTCACTGAATGCGGGCTTATAAAGAAATTTCGCTAAATCAACAAACACTTTTTCAAAAAAATATTTTTTTTGTACATTGTTTATCTGATGGGAGACCCAGGTAGGGAGGGTAGGTAGTAGTCTCCTTGTTGTTACCGTTTTCGGAAGCGTTGTGTGTTGAATCGCAGTTTCATGCGAGGCCATGTTCATCTCGGGACGGTGGAGTTATTTGTGGTTGAAGCTCTAGTGTAGACAACCACTAGAAGCATAGAGCGCAGTTCCTGTGTGCGGAAATTGTTTTTGTCATAAGTCCTTCGATGAGGGGGGTCGTGTCTCATTGTTGTTCTTTTGTTTTTGTTCGTTTTGCCTAGGGCTGACCCTAGGCCCTTTATTTATTTATTTACTCATATCTATGGATGTAATATCCTTACAGACAGATATTGCTATGAATTAATTATTACATTCAACAAAGTACAAACAATATATATAAGATAAGATATAATAAGATCATTTAGAAAGGCAATAATTTTACATTTTACAGTATTTTTATCTTAAGAAAAGTCCATAATTGTATAATATTTGTTAAATTGACTGCAAATCCTCCTAAAGAGATCAGCATTTGCATAATTAGATCTAAAGTATTTAATATTTAACAACTCGTAGTGTCTATATGGACGATTAGGAACCGCCAATGCAATATTATTGCGTAGGAACATTGAACAAATTTCACCGTTAGTCAAAGTTAAAATAAATGATATATTTAACAAAGTCCTACGACTTTGAGAGTTGGCAGCTTAATAAGTGCAAGGCGATTGGTGTACGATGGGAGATCAAGCGGATTCCAATGAAGAGTACGAAGACAGTAAAGTAAAAATTGCTTCTGCAGTGATTCGATGGAGTCAACATGTGTCTTATAAGATGGATCCCAAGCTACAGATGCATTTTCCAAGACGGGTCTGACCAGGGAAGTATACAACTGCTTCGTAACATAAGGGTCTCTAAATTCCTTAGCCCAACGTTTTAAAAACCAAGGATACTACGTGCCTCGCCAACAGTTAACGAAATATGGCTAACAAAGTTAAGCTTAGGATCTAGGAGAACTCCAAGATCCGAGATTGAAAACACTCTTTCCAATTGCTGATTTCCCAGAAAATAATTCACATTAACATAAAAGAACCTCTGTTGAATGTTTTTTATTGTATTGCAAAGCCGTGTGTGTTTTATGTTGCGGGTGAATGCAGTGTTCGTCGTTGCTGCTGTTGTCGCTGACGTTCCTGTTTTTCCTGTTATTGCTGATTTTCTTGCTGTTTATTTAATGTGTTATGTGCCCGTGTATGTTTTATGTTGCGGGTGAATGCAGTGTCCGTCGTTGCAGTGGCTGCGTTTTTTGTTGTTATAGCTGACATTCCTGTTGTTCCTGTTACTGCTGATTTTGTTGCTGTTGTTCCTGTGTTTGCGGTGTTGCAGGTTTGTTGCGGTGGGTCGCCAGTCCCCCAGCCTTTTGGCTCTCTACTGGTAGTAGTCCTAGGTCAACGAAGTCTGACAGGACACTTAAATCTAGTAACACGGGAACCGGGAGCCCCAGGAACTTGTTTATGTCCGGCTATGGTGCGGTTCTTCGGGAAGTATCATGGGGGTTATTGTTTATACCCAAATCGCAGGGAGAGTTCAATTGAGCTCGGTGTGGAGTTGCATTGCAACCGAGTGCGGTGACCCAAATAACGGAAGGAGTTTTAGAAAGGCTCCGCTCTTAACCAAGAGGGAGATCACGTCCAAGCTCATGCATGCCAGTTCGTCACGGATGGGGGCGCTGGTATACGCATTGCATTCACCCGGTAATAATATCACCGTGGGGTAAGGCCACACTGGCAGGAAATCGTTTTCACACCTGTTCATGAGATTGGTCAAACGAGCTGTATTAAAAGTTTAGTATAAAAAACAACGCCAGTATATATGTAAAATATGTAACCGAAAATGTTTGCTATAACTGAATAAAATAGTATTTACTTGTGGATTGTGGGAGTAACTATTTTATCATAGAAGCTCATTACACGGCCACTGTAGGGAATGTGGATGGATGTGTGTTGGTTGATGTGTGAATGAGATAACTGTTAGGGGTTTATTACATGTTCCAGGCGCAGATGTAACCGAATATGAGGGCTTTATACGTTCTCTTCAGCGAATTAGAAATTACACCAAGCGGATATGTTCGTTTTAGCCAGAAGAAAGGAAAAAAATTAATTGGAGTTCACAAATAGGTAAGTATCAGTATGTTTTATTTTTGCAGATATTTTTAAGCAATGAAAAATTTAATCGCAAATCGACATTCTAAGACAGAATACCAGTGTAAAATTATTTAATTTTGTGTAGTGATTGAGTAGGTAAATAAACAATAGTAAAGTGTTTTGTGAACATATTCCTGCAACTTTCTTTGCAACAGCAAAGGTCTAAGGTCACCACGAACAATAGAGAAAAACTTGAAACGTGATTTAATTGTACTCACTAGTTAAATAATTTTACTATTTATTCATAACATATGTTTGCCAGTTGTGACATTTTTGCATCATTTTAATTAATTTAAAGTTAATGCATCATTTTAATTAATTTTAAATTAAAACGTAATAACTTATATTCTGTGTAACTAACCTGTTTCGTTTTTGCTGTATTTTATAAATTGATCTTTACATTTAACTAAAATAGAGAATTGGGACAATGAAACAAGAATTTGGATAGTGCAACGCTTTCACGCTTTAGAGTCCGTTGCTTCCGTCCAAAAAAAATATAGGCGCAGTTTGGCGGCACTCCTCCTAGCATGAGGAGTGAGGCTCGTGATGGATTTTGCTGAGAGTGGCACAATCACAAGAAGCTCTTAATATCAGTGCTGTAGCTGCTGCCATATAATCCAAACCTAGAGTTTCGACAAGGAACTTAGCTGCTCAAATGGGTGTCAGGAGACAGTCACTGCAGACAATTTTGCAGCAATATTTAAACTTATTTCCATATAAGATTTAATTAACAAACAAACTGAGCCCGATTCGCTTGGAACTTTGTGAGAAGATCATTCAAATGGTGTCAGAGGATGAAAACGTCTTGAACAGCAGTTGTATGTCTGACAAAGCACATTTTGATTTAAACGCCAATGTTAACAAACAAAATTGTCGAATATGGAGTACTTGTAACCCACAGATACTCAATCAGATGCAGATCACAGTGTGGTTTGCAGTTTCTTCAAGGTCCATTGTCGGGCCTTACTTTTTCGAAAAAAAAAAGGTCTTACTGTTACGTTCAATGGAGACCGTTACTTAAAGATGTGGAGAGAGTTTTTCCTGCCAGAATTAAGCGGAAAACTAATCTCTTTCAACTCTGTTTGGTTTCAACAAGATGAAGTCTTTTATGACAGAATTGAGGCAAAAATTTCCCCGAATAAAACCCGATTTCAAAAAATTGCACATTTCGTTGGCCTCCCAAGTCGCCTGACCACTCTGCACCTTATTTTTTTTTTTTTTTTTGATTATTGCAAACATGAAGTTTACAAAAGAAACCCATCAAATTTTGATGATTTAAAGCAATCCGTTCGAACGGTAATTGAGACAATTCCCGCTGCAACACTCCAGGCAGTAATGAATAACTTTTTGATAAGATGTCGTACATGTGTCAACGAGGGTGGAGGACATTTGAATTATTTTCAAAACACGAATTACTTTAGTAAAAATGTTTTATTTTTCAAATGAATTTCTAAAGAATAAATTACGTAACCTTTTCAAAAAGTTATTTGAGTTTCTTAATGTAGCAAAATTGATCAGCCACCTTGTATAAACAACTCAATTCAAGAGCCTTAGTAACATATTGACTTATATTAAGTCCTCGCTGCTAAAACAAATGAATATTGAAAAATTAAAGAGCAAAATTTCATATTTTTACTGGCAAACACCATTCCCAATTTATATTTACAAGAATTTTAGCGCAAAAATAAAACTTTTATAGAAGAAAAAAAAAAATATTAAAAATAGAAAGAAAGAAAAAAATATTTTAGACATAAAATATTATTGAAATGTCACCAAATGCAAACGTTAGTAAAATGAGTTTTGTTAGCGCATGAACAACATGACATTTCGGTTGACAACTCGATACAAATTTATTAAGAGGAAAACAAAAAGTAAATAGAATACACATGTGTGAATGTCTGTACGTACACTTGTTTGTGTAGATAATACAATTATATATGTATGTACTAAAATAAAGAAACGGGCAGAAATTTAGAAGTTTTTATTGCTAAAACAAATATTAAAAGTTATTACTGACTGGCATATAACGAACTAAAAGAGAACAACACGAAAATATTATTCAGAGGAAAGAGTTTTGCAGACGACATTTCATAGCAAGCTACTTCTAAGATCTTTTCTATTTTAGGACCACTTATTTTTTTGTTTAAAAATAAAAACTTTTAAGGCAACAAATAGTTAAATACTGCTGGGAACCTCTGGTTCTACTGTATAAATATCTACCTGTTTATTTATTGTATAAATATTTTATAAATTCAACGTAGGTACTTTTGTAAAATAATTCAGTCTAATGAAAACTTTTATGGAATACACGAAAATTTAATTAAAAGAAAATTCTTAGATACTACTTTTAATGCGCTGAGCGAAATTACATTCAAGCAAACTATCAGCCCAGCGCTAAAAGTCAGATTTTGCGCAGAAAAAAAGGTGATTGTGATTTCAAAAGACAACATTAATTAATCGTAGTTACAACATATGTTGCTATTTTACAACTCACAAGCAACGAATGTATTAAGTACTTAGGTGATATTACACGCGTACATTTGCGATAGCTTTTCTAATGTTTGTAGCCACTTGCAGATGACCTTCAACTGTTGTTTTCTTCGAAAAACAATGATGTTTATGCATTAGCAGCTGGTGTTCACAATAACTTAAATGGAATTGAAAGATGGTGTGATGAAAATTTTATTGTAGTGAACCCTAAGAAATCAAGAGATATACCTTTCAATGCTGCGGGGTTCAATATGCCTCAAATATTTATGAGTGGTGAAGAAATCAAGTATATGGAATATATCAGACTCTTGGAATTATTATTGATGATAGGCTCACATTTAACCGCCAACTAAACTATGTATGTGTTTCCCGATTATCTCTTGGGCTGCGAAAGCTTTATAATATAAATTGTTCATTGCCATTAAACATTCGCAAACTTGTTGCACATGCAACGCTCATGTCAGTTTTACTCTATGGCTTAGAGATATATAGCGGAACCACTGAGACCAATATTGGAAGACTAAAAATATATTTCAATAGGATAACCAGATATGTTTACAAGCTTAAGGCCAGAGATCATGTGTCTGTTTATGTGAAAAATTTACTAGGATGTTCCTTTGATGATTTCTTAAAACTCAGATTGATGTTGATATTTAATAAAGTTTTCAAATATGGTTCACCAAATTATATTTTATCCAGATTTGACTTTGGAAACTCTTCCCAATGTCATAAGTTAATATGTTCTAGATTTTCCTCTCAAGTTATGCAGAGATCTTTTGTGGTCTGAGTATGTCGAATTTGGGAAGTCAATTTTACCTTACACTGACAGACACTTTTCTCATTCGCTTTCTGAATTTAGAAATGCAATTTTGTCATTTTTGGTTTCATTTTTCTCACTGATAATAGTGGTGTATTTATGATATTGTGTGAGTTTTTTTTTCTTGTAGAAGAATATGAATCTGTTTAAATACATGATGTTATACAGGAATTATGGTTTTTTTTCTATTTTTTCCATGAGCCGCTTTAGCAAAAGCGCTATTTTAGAGCATAGATGTAAATACAATAGGAAGCTTAAAGTTTGATATACATATATGATATACTATGTAATCAATTTGGCCTTTTTGTTGGCTTAAAGATTATGAATAAACTGAATTGAATTGAGGATCACAGAGTACTAAAATACTTTATAACTTTATCTACACTTAATACTATGTTGTATTAAAACACTAGACTTGGTTACTACTCTGACTTATGACTGTCTTGCACGGCGTCTTTCTGGCGAACATATGCCTGCTATTTACACGAGGTCAGGTTGGATTAAAGCTACCTTGCGCGAAATTGTAATCTGTTAAAATTTCACCCAAATTCATCGATCAGTTTATTTGTTGTAGTCGTTTTAAGTAAGCAACTTTTGTGTTTCTTGCAAAATGGAAAGAGTGAACTTCGTGCACTGATAAAACAATATAACAGCTTATTTTTAAGTACAACTTATTTTTAACTACGAGGGCGGATTGATATTGGAGCCACCTACCGCTAGATGGTTATACAAACACATTTTTGTTGTTAAAATTTCACCCAAATTCACCGACTAGTTTATATATTGTGGTCGTTTGAAATAAGCAACTTTTGTATTTCTTGAAAAAAGGAAAAGCGAGTTTCGTGCAGTAATTAAACACTATTATTTGAAAGGGGAAACGGCGAAACATACAAAAGAAAATCTCGATAAACATCGCAAGAAGTCCGCCCCGTCAGATTATATGGTAAAATATTGGATTGCGAATTTAAACGCGGCCGTACAAGCACTGCAACAACATCATCAACAGGAAGGCCAAAAAATGTGGTTACTGAAGAAAATTTCAAAAAAATCCTCGATATAGTTATGAATGATCGCAGAGTCAAGTTACGTGACATTGTTAATATGGTAAGCATATCACATAAACGTGTGTTCAACATTTTGCATGAATATTTGCTTATGAATAAGCTATCGGGAAAATGGGTTCTGCGTTTGCTCAGTGTCGAACAAAAACGAGTTCAACGGACCACTTCATAGCGGTGTTTGGACATGGCGTCGACTTGACGCCAAAAATCATCAACAGCAAAGACTTTAAAGAATGGCTAGCAAGAAAAAAATTCATCTCAAAGAAGTAATTACCGAAACTAAAGCGTATTTTGAGGGGTTCCAAAAATCGTATTATTCAGGTAGTATAAAAACGTTGGAATATCGTCTTACTAAGTGTATTGAGCTAAAAAGCGACTATGTTGAGAAATAAATGGTTTTTGAAAAAAAAAATTTTTCCTATTTAGGTAGCTTCCATATCAATCCGCCCTTGTAAGTGGTTTTATCTTGCACCTTATGCACACATGCTTTTTTTTACTGTCATCCGTGTTTTCTTTATATATTCATTATTAATTTAGTTTTACGGCAATTCGTTACCTTGTAGTGTGAGAGGTGTTGGACTCATTTTTGTTAGTCAGAGCAGTGTCAAAAGTGTATACACTGGAACTGATCGGTTTCAACTAATTTATTTTAATGCTTTTAAATATTGTAATTAATTAAAAACTCAAGCAAAAAGTTTGTGCTTACGCTGCCATCTAGCGCCAGGTAGCTTTAATGGCAATCCGCCCTCGTATTCCTGATTGATACTTTTTCCGGTGTAATTTTGTCACAAAAAATAAAAATAAATAAAATAATAATAAGTTATACAGGCCGCCAGTTTCATGAAACCAGCCCACTTGGGTCCTTTTGGTCCCGCTGTGTTGAAAATAATAATAAACATTTATAGAAAACAGAGCCGACAGTGGTAGAAAAAACACGTGTGTACAGAATGGAAGATAAAACAGAAAGTGTTTCATCACGCGAATTTTTCAGACTCGGGGACTTGCCTTGGTCGATGGTGTTTGCTTTGATCTGGAAAAGTGGTTCAAATTCAATGTGATAAAACCATTAATCAAACGGTCGAAGTGAGACATTTAGCTCAAATATATTATTTCAAAGATTTCTTTCGGAAAGATTTACGGAGAAAGAATTACATATTTTTTTATGTAGCTTCCACCAATTTCCAAGCCAACCAGGAATAAGTAGCGTATCTAATAGGTTTACCTTACTGCACACAAATTCTTTATATCTTCTTAATTTGAATATTTGCCCTCTCCAAACTTAATAGAAGGAAAATTATTTCAAATTATTTATTTTAACATGAAAAAAAACATTTTGAGAAGCAAAAAAAATTGGCATTCACTGAGGCATGTACTGAAATTTTTTTTTTTTTTTGAAATTTTAAGTTTAACTAGAAGACAGCAACAATACGTGAAACTACTCAGTAAAAAAATAAATAAATAATAATAATAGAAAGAAAATAAAACAAAATTAATATAAACAAGAAAATCAAAGTGCATATTGGCCTGTTGACGCAAATTAACACAGACTCTATTTCAGCGTAAATATCAAAGTAACTAAAAATTTCACTGCAATTCAAGCATCAAAAAAATACTGCGCGCACACACCACAGACGACGATGAGTGAAAAAATTTTGATTTTGTTGTTGTCGTCGTTGGAATGGCAAGTGTGTACGTACAGCAACATGCTTGCAACAATCTCAACCATATGTGTAAAATTTTAGGTTTTTTTACTTTTCTTTTTATAGAAATTATAATTTTAAAAATATTTTTACTTTTTTTTTTGGTTTTTTTTTTATTTTCTTTGCTCGCGCTCCTCTAGATTTCTTGTTTATCATTTTCTTGCGATTATTCGAAATTATGTTTGAAAACGAGGTTAGTTCATTAAGTTATTTTAAAATTTGTTATGTTTTTTTCTTATACCATGAAATCGTTGTTATTAAAATGTATTATGAAGTGAACACAGGGAAATGTGCAAGTATTGAAAATTTAATGAAATATTTATTAGTTCTCCATCTAGTTTAAACATTTGCCTTTAATTCTATAAGAATTGTGTAGTGTTTTTGTTAAGTCATTTCTTAGATACATTAAGCACATTGACACCAGCAGGCTACATGACTATATATCGCTCCTTTATTGCAACATAGTCATAACTAATAAAAGCTTGTTTCGAGAAAAATACATTTACAATTTTTGGTTTCCATACAGTGTAAAAGTAATTTTTGGGACAATTTATTAGGTAGTACTGTTAACAATTCTGCATTGTTAACTAGAATAGCTCATTTTTTGAGATAGGACTATGTTGCAATAAAGGAGCGACATGTCTAATAGCAACCTACTTTAGTTGTTGAAAGCGACCAGCTACATCACAAGTAGAACGAAGGCAATATAGGATAAAACAGATACAGAATACATAATTAGATAAAAACCAGACCTGTCGCAAAAACTGAATTTTGGCGGTAATAGGACCCAAAAGTTTATTGAAAAATTTCGTGTTATTATTAAAATTAAAAACTGTTCAACATTTAGAATGCCTCCTAAATCCCATTCTTTTATTGAAAACGAAAGACCGTAAAATGATATTTTATTCGTATTAAAGGTACAAAATGAAATAGAGAAATAAAGCAAAAAATATAAGACCAGTTAAACAAAATGTTTGACTTATTGCATTTTTGTTGAACTTTATAATTTTTAAATTAAATTTTTTATTTGTACCAATAAAAAATTATAAATAGCTAGTGGTCTATGTTTCCCAGCAATCTATATGTCGACATTTCATAGGAGCTAGCCTAATCATTAATAGGCTTTGGAAATTTTTGAAAGATATTCTCAAACATTGCTGGGATATAAAGTTGCATGTTTGAGAATATCTTTCAAAAATTTTCAAAGTCTACTGCTGATTAGGGTAGCTCCTATGAAATGTCGACATATAGATAGTTGGGAAACATAGAAGTTACAGCCGTAACACACAAATTTTCCACATCTATATCTTCCAATGTGAGCCAAAAAAATTTCTTTATCATCTCTCGATAGCGAACATCATTTACAGTAACTGCCTGACCGGCATCATTTTGGAAAAAATACGGCCTGATGATGCCGCCAGCCCAGTCACTGCATTGATAGGCCTCACAACTGAAGATGATTTTCTTCGAAAATTGATCAGCCGCTGTTGCCATTTCTTGCCACCATTCTGACCATTGACTACGCTTGGAATGGTCAAGATACTTTAGTTCTAAAGTCAATTGCACCTTTAAGCGTGTAAATGCAAGTCTTTATGCATTAAATTGAGAGGTGCAATTATCGGGCACACCGACGAGTGGAGGTGGACGGCTCTTCAGCCACACTATCGCGAACAGCAGCAATACGAGTATTTTCTGTAGAACGAGTTGTACGAGTATGCACTGGCGTTTTCACATCTCCGACAGACCCGGTTTGCTTAAATTTTTGCAAAAAATTTCCGATTGTTCGCACATTTGGACGATTAAAATGAACGAAAAAATAACAAAGCACACGATTTCTATTTTGATAAATTTTGTGTTCAAATTGAGTTAGTCTTAAATTGATATATATCAAATGAAATGTAGCAAAATATTTGACGTTTAGGTGTGGTTCAGATTCGACATCGGCCCTAAAAATTTAACTACAAATTTTACAAAGGTCGGTGCTAACACACAAACTTGCAACTCCAAGTTATACATAGCAGTTCAAAAATAGCAGTTTTATTACCTTAACCCAGTTTTCCCGGCTTATAGCAAGCCTGTCTATAAATCATAATTTTGCTATAGAAAAAAGAATTTTTTAACGAAATGAATTATAAAATCAAAAATTAATAAGAACACTCTACAAGCGATAATAAGGTCAAGTTAGACACAAGCAACACTATTTATAATGTTCAAGTCCGGCAACACTTGTCGTCAAACCCAACCTGGCAACGCTTGTCGGCAAACAAACGAGAAAAAGCTACTCGTTGGTTTTGACAACAAGCCTTGCGATTTTTCACTTCTTTCGCGTCTTGGCAATCTGTGATAGTGTGAAGTTTACTAAATTAATATTTTACCTAAAAAATATAAAGGCTTTTATAATGAAATAAAAACATGTTATTATAGCGAATTTTGAGTGTCATTTTATTAATTAAGTGGTTTCTAGTTGTGTTCCTTGCGGCAAAGTCAAGAAGTGCAATTATTATTGTGGAATTAATACCATAGACTGCACTTACTGGAACATAACGTATTCAGCAACTGGGACGGAACAAGCGATCGCTTATATTCACCACGTCAACAGGAACCATGATAGACTGCAGGAATTGACTAGCAAGGAATCAGGTTTAACGATCCCATCACGCCGCAAGCTAACCGTATGAGTAAATCCGACAGATCATTTGAGAGATCGTGTGTGTGGTGACAACCCGTGTGCCCCGCACATACACATTTCGGTGTCTTTCGTCTAAATGCAGGCCACATGGTAACCTAAACCAATCATGTGAAGTTTTTAGAGAAATTTTCCGATTTGGTTTCGTATATTAGTTGTGTCGTTGCTGCCACACACATGTGAAGTTCTTCTTTCATGTTCACTTTATACCATGTTGGCGTGTGATTGTGTTGTTATTATTACTCATGTTATTGTTGTTGCTGTCGTTGTTGTTGTCTTCAATTTTATTCATGTTCAGGGTATAAAAATAATTTGTAAATGTCAAAAAATTTTGACAGTTTGCGGTGATGTTTTGCAAATTACGTTTGTAATTGCTTGCTTTTATGTTTACCTTTTGATTTATAATTTTCCCTGGCTGTTGGTATCTCTCTCACTCTCTCCCTCTCTCTTTCGCTCTCTGTTTATCTTTCTCTGTCACCCTTTTGTTTGCTATGAGAATTTTTGATATTTTCACGTTTTTTTTTTTTGCCATTGATACGTTTTGATTTGCCGGTAATTTTAAATTTGTTGTTTAATAAACAAATATATTAAGACTTTTTTACAATAGAAAGCAGGACATCCAAAGACATGTGGCTGGTTTAGTTGGCAACTAAAAAAGCATTAAGAATTATTTAAAGTTGTTTGGTTTACGATTTACAAATTGTTGAGCCTAAAGGAAATTCGGGGGTTTTTTTTTTGCAAGAACCTGGTTGTCAGTAAAACCTTAAGAGATAAAATTCATTCATAATTTTATGCTTCCTTAAAGCCATCAATTTTTGATAGATGTTTCCGGTAGTAAGTAGTCTGTCTTCCTGCTCTTCTGGCCAGATTGTTTTCGTCTGCTTTTAATCTAAGAACAAGCGATAAACATCCATCGTAATAGGAGTACAACAGACGGTTAAAGACTGTAATAAAACCTTTTGCCACTATCTGTTTGTTAATCCTATTAGGCAACCTGTTCGAAACCTCAACACAAAAAAAAAAAAATAGACGTATAAAGGAGTATTAAAATTAATAGTATTTGCTGGTTCAAGCCACTCAAAGGAAATCAACCTTGCAACTAAGCAATCAAACAAAAAGACAGAAATAGTCGATTAAGAGGTGTCTTAAAAATTTATTGAACATCTTCTTGTTCTGCATACCTGCAACAGCCCAGAGAGAGCACGTGAAAGAGGCATCTATATTATTTTTCCTTTTTAGGGAGAAGAAATAATAAAAAAATAGATACAAAGTAATAAACAACAATAACAACAAGATAAATGTCGTTTGTCTAATGTAAAGATCATGCAACCATCAGTTGTTGTAACTTTACAACAATTTACGAGCAACAAGGCTGCAAATAAAGGTGTTGCTTATTTAGCAAGGTGCATTCTTAATTTCAGAATGAATTCTTTTTAGAATTAATTTATAAATACATTGTTAAAGTATGAGTGTCATTAAGTGTGTTTGTGTATAAGATTTCAAGGATTTCCTTCAATATATTTTTTGTTTGTTTTAGACACCAAGTCAGTTCAATGCTGCTGCTTTTTTTTTTTATTTTTGTACTTTAAAAGTCAATTGTATTTAACAGCTACCAATGATGAATGAATGCCTGTTTGCCAGTCTATCTGCCTACTTGTCTTTATGTTTGTTAGTTTGGGTTTTTAGGAGGGTTGTTCCCAGTGATTAAAGAAGGTAATGCAGTTTAACGTCTGCGATGGGGAATATTCTCAGTTGACTGAATGCTTAAATTTAAGGCGAAACTTGGGATTTAAAAGTTTTTGCTAAACAAGTATGTGCTTCCGTTTTTCTATTAAGTAAGTAATTTATTTATAAAACTCTTATAAATCTTGTAAAACTTGTGAAATAGGTAAATAGATAAGATGGTAAAATCTCTGGTAACATAATTCGAATTTAAAATAAAAGTTGACTTAAACAAGGAATTATTTAATTATTAATTTGTTCTAAATTTTTCCAGCTAAAAATATTTGTTGAAAGAATTTAGAAGAAATTAATATAAACAAGATCAAATAATACGAATATTGAATTATTGTTATTAATTTTTTGGGCACTTTGTGACACATCTTAAAATAAGTGTAAAGATACTAATTAAGAAACAGTTTTCTAGATTAGATAGATTACTTTTTGTGTCAAGTTGAGCATTTCAGTCAAAAGAATTTAAGTACAAAACCTTCAAAACCTTGAGTTAGTCTGCAATAAAAACGTTAAAACAAAATGAAACGGTCACGTACAAACGCTAATACCAATTTCAAAATTAATAAAGACAAATAATTACGCAGTGTGCATGTAACATGAGTACAATTTTGTTCATTAACTTTGATTTTATAAAGTTTTAACCATTTCTCTAATATTGAAATATATCAAAAAATTATAAACAGCATATTTCCCAGCTGTCTTTATATCCCAACAACGTAAATAAATTAGAACTAGCTGTTTCACCTGAAAAGCCATCTAAAAAGCAACTTCAAAAATAATCTTCCACGCACTCTCTCAGAACACACCTAATCTCTTTATCGATTGAATGATCGATTTACTTTCCAAAAAGTCAGAATATTGCTCTAGAATTTATAACTAATTTTAGAAATTGTTTAAAGTTCCTTTAAAAAAATTAACGGATTCGCAATTCGGAAATGCGTTACAGTTTTCATCCCTAAATTATGTTTGAATCTGTAGTTTTTTTTACTATTTGGCTTTTTTGCTTGCTTTTTGCTGGTCTCTGGTTACTACTAAACTATGTAAGTGAAATTATACCATACATTAGCGTAGAAATTAACAGAACTTAATTTCTTCGGTAAGTAAATAATGGGAACCCTTCGTATATTCATTTTATTGAATCTCCACCCTCTAGTTATTTTATATTTTTATATACAAATAAACAGAGATTGTAAAAGGCAATTAAATTTCCATCATAATGAGTAATAATGACGTATATATAACAACTTGGAATGTAAGAGGTATTAGAAACAAAAGGTTAGCATTATTTACATTTTCTACAATGTCAAAATACGTCTAGATGCAGAATAGGACAAAGAAATAGGGTTGTCTATAATATAAAATCAATTCGGAGTCTGTAGAAGCAGTAGGCTACATTGGAAGTAGGGGGCAAAATAAGAAATTATTCCTCCACTTACTACCCAATGTCAACACCGAACTTACTGAAAATATTTCTTTTAAAGTTTATACAGATTAAAGTTTATAGTGAATTAGGTTCTAAGCGCTGATGGTGTTAGAAAAAGAAATGTTTCTTTTGATGTTTACAGGCTTAGTAGTGATAACAGGTTATAGGCATAATACACCCAAGTGAAGTAACGCAAATATCATCATGACTAACAAGTAAATTTCATACTTTGATCTATTTACTACAAACACAATACTCTTATTGTCGCAGAAGTCATATATGACTTAAGCTCAGACCACCTTTCGATTTAAATAACATTATACAATAGGTACAACTTTGCTCCTGCCGTTTTTTTTTTTTTTTTTTTTTTTTGTTTTGCGAAATTCAAGCCTTATTACAAAAAACTGGTTACACATTTACAATTCAAATTGTTCTTGCTTCGTTTGACACGAGTCTGGATCAAGTAATGTCTACAATCCTGCATCTTCGAAAACTTTCTCTCTTTCACCGCCATTCTGGTCGTCCTCTCACTACTATCGGCCTCACCATAGGTATTTGAGAGAATTCTATGAGTCTCATCCGCAGGTTTCTTCATATTAAAGCAGAAAATTAAAATTTCCAGCAAATGACGAGAATTTGGCTCATAAGCATGTTTAATCGAAAATAACTTTATGATACAGACACATATAGGCTAATATCTCGATGGCGTGACACCTAAGATCTGTTTACTTCGACTGCTATTTGCCGCTACAACCATTTATTGCAAAACGGTGGCAGCGAAGTTATACGCTTAATATTAATGAAGGGAAACTGAAATTTTGTCTCAAACATTTACTATAAACCACTAAATTTCAGCTAGTCTTACTAAAATACAATTGAATCTCTAAGAACTTACGATCCACGTAGTACTCAAAAATCGCTCAAAAACATTATCAGCTATTGCAAAACTAATCTTTTTTGCCGCGCTCATTGTATAAAACATAGGTTTGTTGTGCATACAAAGAGCACGCAATGCGCAAAGGACTTAACGTGTGAGCAAAGCTGAACTCTAGTTGCCGCAAAGAAATTCGTTTCACGTTGTTGTGCGTTAATACACAGATGTACAACTTTGTTTCTGCCGTTTTTTGCCCCGAAATTCGAGGCTTAATTGTAACAAACTGGTTATGATTTACAGTATTGCCCATCGCTGCCCACTTTCGGATAGCATACCAATTCTGCGTTGAAATAACTTATCATCTTTTGCAGTGATCCACGAATCTATACAATTTTTTACTTCCTCACAAGCAAACAATCGCTGTTCCACATCTCTTGGCCTCCACTAGTACGGCACCCAGTTTCTATGTTTCTGAATTACGCTCAAGACTTTCAGGTGTTTCAAATTACTTGTTGCGCTACTGCCAATTCATGAGGCGCTCGACACGACTCTTAATCAAGTAATGCCTACAATTGTACATCTTCGAAAACCCTCGATCTTCCACCGCCATGCTGGTCTTCGACGTCAAAGTGTACTCGATGAGCCTTAGCCGCAGATTTCTTTATATTATAGCAGAAAATAAAATTTCCCGCAAATTACGAGAATTTGGCGGGTAAGCTGACATGTTTAATCGAGAACAACTTATGATGCAGACACAAGTCGACTAATGGTTTGATGGCGCTATGTTTGCAAATATGTAAGCTTATTGTGTGATAGGTACGATCTATTTATTTCGACTGCCACTTACCGCAACAGCAGTAATAAGTATACTGTGAAAATTGCACTGTCTAACAAGCACAGATTGATTAAGATTAATATTCTTCACGTTGGAGAATATGTTGATATTCTGATCTTAAAACGATGCCTTTAGATGTGCAGAAAAACTGAACTAACAGAATCATTGCTAGCCTCTTAAGACGGCAGCTACTAAAAGAAAACAAAAACTACGCCAAAATGTAATCTGAATCACCCATTTGCAATTTTTTTTGGGGATTTCCCACACAACCCTTGTTAATTGATCTTTAACATAAACATCTTATTATTCATTGACTCGTTTCATTTATTTTTAATTTTTTTCTTCAAAGGAGTGCCTGTTTGTTTGGCTGTGCCTGTTTTAATTCACCTTTTTTTCCTTCTTGCCGTCTTGAAAAGCGTTTAATAGTTTTCAAAATGAATTATGAGTTACAGCCAGCCGTGGTCGCAGTGTTAAATAAAAATTATAAGTTTTGTTTTGGTTTTTGTCTTTTAACTCTGCTACATTTGCCAGTCAACCATCTATTTAGGTTTCATTTTCAGTTATAGGTTTTTCATTGCATGTGTCTGTTTGGGATGTGTTGTGCTGTGTTGAGTCTTTTTCTTTTTAATTGTTTTCCCATTTCAAATTTGGCGCCATCCATGCTGACAGGTGGATTTTTGGTTTACAGATCTTTGAGGTAGCAACAGCAGCACAACATTTAATCATTTTCTCAACAGCTGAATGTCAGTTTTGAAGTTGGAAAAATAATTTATTATGCCTTGAGTATTTATAAGGAAATGTTAATTGACTGTGAGAGGCAACAACATGACGGTGGCGAGCAAAAGACAGTAACGAAACGAAAAATCATACACTAATTAAAAATATGGCAAGCCCAGTTAGAAGCGATTTGTGCAATGCAAGACTTTGACAGTCGATTGGATTTGTGTGGAAGAGGTTGGGACCATTTTTTTTTTCTAAATACATATGTATGTATAGATATATTAATGATAATTAAGAGGAAAATAATGAAAAATTAATAAAATAAAAGCTATAAACAATATTCTTACTGTGTTTTGTTTTTGTTTGAAATTAAAACAAAACTGGTATAAAGTTCCTTGTATAGGGTGTTTTTTTAAGCTAGATAGAACTTTAAATTGTAAAAAGTAACACAAAAAATTAAATTTTGATGAAACATTTTTTTTATTTGTTTCAGAATACTCTGACAAATCATCATGAATAGACTCACGCTTGAACAACGCTACGAAATTATCCAAATTTACTTTGAAAATCAGTCGTCGATTTCCCGTTGTTTTATCGCAAAATTGTGTTCAGCGATGAGGCGCATTTTTGGCTTAACGGGTTTGTTAATAAGCAAAATTGCCGCATATGGAGTGAGACCAATCCACAAGAGACCCTACAGACTCCATTACATCCAGAAAAATGCACTGTTTGGTGCGGTTTTCATGCTGGTGGCATCATCGGACCTTATTTCTTCAAAAATGAGGCCGGAGCTCGCGTTACGGTCAATGGAGATCGTTACCGCACCATGATCAATGATTTTTTGTTTGAAAATATGGATGACATTGATCCGGAGGAGATGTGGTTTCAACAGGATGGCGCTACGTGCCATACGGCGAACGCAACCATCGACTTACTGAAATCAAAATTTGGCGATAAGTTGATTTCGAGAAATGGACCTGTCAATTGGCCTCCAAGGTCGTGCGATTTGACACCTCTCGATTATTTCCTGTGGGGCTACGTGAAGTCACTGGTTTATGCTGATAAACCAGCAACAATTGACGCCTTGGAGGCTAGCATTGTTCGTGTTGTTCGTGACATACGGCCAGCAGTGCTCGAAAAAGTGGCCCAAAATTGGACGTCCAGAATGCACTTCGTCAAGAACAGCCACGGTGCCCATATGCCCGAAATCATTTTCAAATGTTAATGTCACGTATTGATCTTTCGAATAAAAAAAAATTTTGATTACAATTTAATTTTTTGTGTTATTTTTTACAATTTTAAGTTCTATCGGGCTTAAAAAAACACCCTATATTATAAACAAATCAATTAACCGCATTCCTTTGGGAAACCCGCTACTGGTTTGTAGACAGAAAGAGAGGCAAAGAAATATAGGTGTAGCGAGAGATTGAGAGAATTTTTACGATAGCGAAATTTTAAACGAATACTAAATCACACAAACTGAAGGTTCAATTTAGTAAATAATTTTATTAAGAACACGGATCAAAATATTTCTTAGAAAAAGGAAAAACATAGTATTCAAAATAAATAAACCAGCGTAGAAACTAAGAATATAAGTAGGCGTATACAAAGGATATCTAAAAACATTCGTTATCTAAGCGATACAACGAATCTGTAAATGTTTAGAACCGGACCATATTCCATGTCTGTGTCTAGAAAGTTTTACTCCTTTATTAGTTTCTTCTTTTTTCTCAAAAAATAACAACATCACTAACCACTTAATATTTATGAAAAAAATTACTTCTCACACTAAAAATAAAATAATAAATAAACTAATTTTTTAATATTGCTATGAAGCGTAAACAAACCGAAGCAGCTGATTCAAACATGTTTTTTGTTTATTTTCGAATCAACATACGGTAACACAATAACAGATTGTTGCATGTATTGTACATTTTTTTTATTTAGTATTAAGATTTGAATATTTATTGTTAGTTTATTTTGAAGATTCAATAAATAAAAAACGCTTAAAAAATGTATTGTATATACACACCAGAGATCTGCACCGGTGCACGGCAACCATAAGTAAACCGGTTGCTTACCCAGTCATTTTCACATCCAAATATTTTAAACACTCCTAATAATCGATACCGTGATATTTATACCTGTCGTTCGTTTAAGAAATCTTGAAACATCAAAAATATGTTCAATCACCTTCGTATCTTGTTTTTTTAAGTGTAAAAAAAACGCCCACAAAAAAAGAGTGTTGTTGTTACTAGCACTTAAGTCTAGTTCAGACTATTATACTTTGTATTAATACTTGTCAAAAATTCAAATAATACGTGCAAGTCTGATAGTCTGAATGTAATCCGTCATACATACGAAAAATAATACGATAAAAATTTGACATCCCATACGACTTTGTTGTATTTTGAAACTTTTCAAGGGTTGTGTTTTTTAGCAAACCAGCTAATTAAAAATTGAGTAGTCGGCTATTTCGTAGCCGATGGGGTGCCGTCACTGATAGTATTTTTTGTCGTTATAAAAAAGCTCGAAATTTGGAATTTAGCTATCATTTATAAAGGTATTTTGCTCATGCTATATTTAGAACATAAAATATGTTTGTGCTATTTGAAAATTATACACAATTATTATTTTAACTGTTGAAGAATTTCACGCGCCGGCACGTCTATCGCCTACGACGAATAGCGCAGCTGCCGCCGTGAAAAGTTTTATGATGGCACATCTATGTTGGTTTATATCAGGTGTGATGGTGTGAATGCAAAATCTAATTTACGTTAGACTTTTTGACAGTCACAAGAAATATGTTTAGACTTTTATCTCACAAAATCTAATGAAAGTATTTATACTTGTATAATAGTCTGATTGGGCCTTTAGTAAGACAAACATTTTGTGTATTTTCTATTTTCGTTTCAAATCGTTTTTTTAATAACACATACATGAAGTTGTCACAAAATCAATTTGTAAAAATCGCGGCTGCCAGATTTAATAATTTACAACCATGTTGGCGATTTTGAAAGTAACATACTGAATGATGATTTTAAGACTGTTTTTGCTGAAAAATTTGAAACGAAAATTCAATTCAAACTAAATTTTTTCCACAATTGGTTATATGTATGTGTAACTGTGCATTTATTGTGGTAATGGATTAAAACCAAGATATAAAAATTATTATATATGAAGGAACATTAAATAAAAGAAATCTGATGATAATGTGTTTCATAAACAAATCTATTTTTTAAGTAAAAGTTATTATTTATTACCGGTTTTATACTAAATATGCTCAAATAAAATATGTGTATATATTTTCTTCAAAACACGATCGCCAAAACATGATGTTTAAAAAACCTTCTGGCGTACGAATACGTGAGTGAGTAAATACATAAAACTGAACACACACATTCTCATGGTTAAGGTAAGTGTGTCACTGCAAATTTTTACATACAAATATTAATTGCGTTGTTAAAAAGATGTACGAGTACATATAGAATATAGAAAAAAAAAAAATAATTGAGAAACCCAATCAAGCACCCACCGCATACAAACTTGACTGGGTATGTTATATACTCTAGTTAACAGACGCAAGCTCTAAGGAATTGAGAACGTACTTTTGCTAACAATAAGCGGTGGTGGTGGTCACACCAAAACTCGATTTAAGACGGGTGTACTTAGATCAATAAAAAAGGCACTGGTTGCACATCTCTGATACACATCCATCCCAGCTAACATTTTCAATCGTCGAAGACTCTACTGAGAATCTCAGGAAGAATGTTTTTGATCGTCGTCGAGCTCATTTTTTAAGCAGTGTTCAAAAGTAAGTGAGATTGTAGTCGCTCTGTGTGTAGCTACTTTCGATATATGTTATCATATAATCAGCCCGTTAAACTGCAGTGTTTCGCTTATTTTGCGTGCAAGAGGAAGCTGTTCACTACAAATGCGGCAATGTGCTTGAAATTGTATATTATCAAATGGTATACATTACGGTCTTACATGTGAGTATCGGATCATCGCTTTCGTGAAATTTTTAACGCTGGGCTAATTTATTAAGAAGACCTTTAAATTCCTTAATTGTCAGAGTCATTATTCGGAAGAAGAAGAAAACTGCCATACAATATGTTACTTCATTCAAAAGAATAAGTCTAACAGTAACTTTGCAATAACCAGCTGGCTCGAATCTCCGGCATAATTTGGTATACAATTTGACTGTCGATAACCTATCAAAGTTCATTTTTTAATGCAACCATTATTTTCAATAATGACAGTAGAATGAATTGTTGAAATTGATCAAGTTTCTGGAAATGAATTCACTTAAAATGTTTGCAGCATTAAAAAAATATTTTTTTTAAAGATTTAAAATAAAAAAAAACGTACAATAACTATATATGTATACATATGTATATAAAAACACTGCTGATGATATTTTTCAAAACGATGATTAAAAAACAATTTGCCGCAAAAAGAAAAACCTGTACAGAATGGAAAACAATTTTAAATACAATCTTAAGATCTCGGTAATGGTTTAAATTGTAAGTTACTCGTACCATATTGTCTACCAAGATTTTATTAATTTACAAAAGTAATCTTTTTTGCGGTTAAACTAAAATCTTAAAAAATTCTGCTATAAAAAATGTCCACTAAATTGATAATCGTTGCGGTATGTCATTTAATTCATGACATTTTTCTTTTTTTTTTTTTTGCCTTGGATTTTATTAAACAATTTTTACCCCGATGCTGCTGGTAGTGCATTTTTTTATTATTTGTCGACTATTTGCAGCACATTTTCACTCAATTTGTACTTGTGATTTTTAAACTTTTTTTTTATTTTAGTTTTCAATTTCAAACAGCAAGAATTAAGAAAATGTTTTCTGTCCTATAATTGTACATAATAATACTCATCAGCATCGACATTTTTTGTATTAAAGTGCTGGTTTTTATTTTATTTTTTTGGTTCAAGTTTGTACTCTGTAACGTTTTCTTTGACTTCTTTTCAATAAAAGCCTTTTGACAACATGAACATGTCAGTTCAGCAAATTCTTTCGTACTCTTTATTATCTGTTTTTTTATAAATAGTTTTATTTTTCTACACAAAAGAGTAGATAAAACAAGCTTAAAGCTCTTTTATGCTTCTTTGCAAATTTCAGATCATTTGTCCTTGTGAGAAATTAACTAGACACCCAAAAAATTATGCCAGTTGCTTAGATAAATCTAATAATGGAAACGAAAAACGCTCTAACAAATAGGTTTCGTACACGTTTTTAAAATTAGTTTTTTATAGCAATCAAAAATATACACAGCTTTTATTTTGGGTTTCTAAGTTTTCTATGTACTCGTATATGACGACATTTCATAGGAGTTACCCTAATCATCAGTAGACTTGGAAACCTTTGAAATATATTTGCTTACATTTAATTACACTGGTATATTCCATTACTAAAAACAAAACAATGAAAATTTAAAGTGTGAAAACAAAGCCTATAAATTGTGAAGTTTGACAAATATGCATACGTACAGATGAATCGAAAACTGGAAAATTCACTGTGAAATGTATATAGCGTGTGAAAATGGCTTTGTAGCTTGTTTCAGCATAAATATGTTATTGTTTGCATTTTAGTAATTCTATTGTTACTAGTAATCAATTTCAGAAAATTTGCAATTTTTGAAAAGGCAGTTGGATATATGGTTGAGACAACATTAATATATATTCTATAACATTGTGTATTACTGTTCAACACAGCGTATTATCGGTTTAATTATAGTTTGTTCCTCTATAAATATGCTACTGTTTGCATTTCTGTAATTCTATTGTTACCATCTACAAATTTTAAGATATGGTTGCATACAATAATGACAATTGTGAAAATTTTTTTTAAAAGCAACAATAGCTTTTATCATGTCCAATATAAAAATGTTTGTTTTTATAATATGTACGATATGCTAATCCATATCCAACATAAGAGTTTAAAAAATAAATTTACTATTGTTCTCATTAATAATATTTTCCTTCCAGTCGCTGACACATAATTTTTTTCCATTCTACTTTTTCCTTGGAAATAAAAAAATGTTTTATGTACTTTTAATTTGAAAAATATATATATTTGTTCAGCTTTATGTAAAAATGAGACAAAAGAAGACGAAGTTGGTGAAAAATACATATTGAGTACTCGTGAATATATAAAGGTAAGTCTGTAATATGAAGATATTAACATATGTAACAATACTAGTACGTGCAACCATATTAATATGGGTTCATATTACTTTTAAAATTGCTGCAGATAGATAATTCAACATCAAAGAGGAGAAGCAACGCGATTATTTTTTTAAATTTATATTAAGCATAGTATTAAAATACATGTATTTTTCTTGTAATTAATTATAATATGTATGTATTTGTGCTAATTATAACAAATATATGGTTCAATTACAGTAAAGCTATTCATGATATTAGTATGGTTATTTCATGAAAGTAACATGGTTACATATGGGAAAAGTATGAGTGGTTAGTCTAACAATATAGTTGAGTATGACAATTATTTGATAACTTTAATCACTACTGTGGTTACTTATTATTATAATAATGTTAAACGAAAATATAGCATGGTTATTCATAATATTGTTTTTACAATACTATGGTGTGTCCTGTCAATGGTGTTTTAAATGTAACAATGTGGTATTATCAAGTACAACCATATAATCCAACAATAGTATGTTGCCCTTAGAATATTGTCCTATCAACCATATATTTTTTCTACGTGTACTAGCATTTATGTTAGTTGTTTAATATCAACAATAGTTGGTATCACACTAAACTCGCTCCTTTATTGCAACATAGTCATATCTCAAAAAATGAGCTTTTCGAGTTAACAATGCAGAATTGTTAACAGTACTACCTTTTATATTGTGTCAAAATTTTATTTAAATTACCTTTAAACTGTTTCCTTGAGGAGATATTTTTTAAAAAAGTTTTCTAAGACTTGTATGGAAACTAAAAATTTGAAATGTACTTTTCTCGAAACAAGCTTTTTTGCGTTATGACTATGTTGCAATAAAGGAGCGATATGTATGTTACGCTAATTGACATACAACCACTTTGAATTTATAGAATAAATTTACTATTATCATCATTCACAATAGATTCGTTCTAGTTCCCTTGAACTGATTTCAGCAGCTCATGGCACAAAATACCCTTCTAATCCCACCATATGCAGAGCATGGCCGGGATTTATATATAGCTTTTTACGCTTGGGATTATCGTAATGTATCCATTTTTTGTTATAAAGAACAATACCATGCAAAAATTATTTCTTTTTGTAGCGTTCAAATATGATTTCCAACGTTTTTTATCTTTTAGCGATTTATTGAATGTTCGCAATGTGCACTAACAATACAAATTCGAAGCTTAATATTAAACACACAAAATTAACTAAGTCCAGACAATGCTAGACAAAAAGTTTTATTTTGCACAAATTGTATCGCTAAAGTCACATATTTAACGATGGTGTCAAAGGTATCCCTTCTTCTTAAGCTAGTGTGGCGCCAAAACTAAGTGTGCTGCGCGCAAGAGGATTTGGATAAAGTTACAGTTTACTGTATACTTTAAAAATTGGTCTTGAACTAACGGCACACGCAGACCCTTCTGAATTCGTGAGTTTTTTTATATACCATGGAAATGCAGTAATTATTCAAAGAACTTGATTTTGGCGCCTTTGAATGTTTTCAAACCATATACGCTTTAGGATTGCGTTGTATATTAAAGTTTGCAAACTAGCTTATACGTAGAATTTCTGCCCATAAACCATTTTATTGTGCTACTTTTAATTTCAATTGAGTAATTTTCGCATCAATGTGAGGCTTCCACGTTGGCCTACGGTCGACATGAATACCAAGGTACTTCATTATGCTACGGAATAGTTGAATAGTTAATTTGGATATCGGAACATGTTTGCTTATGCAGTGTGGATGTAACATTTTTGTTCACTTTGATTTTCTTTGATTTTAATTGATGGATTTCATGAGCACTACAGAATTCTGTGTCATCTGCAAGAGTTCAAGTGTGTATTCCGGATATCGTTGGCATATTAGAGGCGACAATCAAATACAAAGAAGGTCCCACTATGCTAACTTCGGAAACTTCCGCCTCGATTGGCTGAGTTGGGCTTATAAAATCGCCTTCTCTGATAACAAATATCTGCCCACATAAGTAGCTTTGCAGCTTGTGAGTACTTTAAGGCAAGTTCAACTTTATTTATGCATTAAACCGGCGTTCCACACTTCATCAAAACCTTGGTAAACGTCAATAAATAAAGCAGAAAAATACAGTTTGCCCTCAAAAGGCTTTCAGTTACTAGTCTGTGTGTTTGTTCTATGGCGCAGTGTTTAGCCCGAAAGCCGAATTGATGATTAGGGATTCATCCTACGGCGTTTAATATTAGACTCGACTTCGCCATTAAAAGTTTTTCAAACAGTTTTAAAATTGTTGGTAGTAGACTTATTCGTCTATATGACTCTGCTTTAGTGGGATCCTTCCCTGGCTTGGGAGTCATAATAATTATAGACACTTTCCACTCTGCAGGATAATACTCGTCATGCAAAATTATCTTTGAACGTATGTCGACTTCAGTCATATGGAACATTTTCTTGCCTTTGAATGAATTTCAATGCTTTTAAACATCGGGAAATGGCCTGTTTTCCCAATCATAATACATGTTCCACGTTTTTCTTGTGTTAGGCAACAATTTTCTGCGAGTAGTGCCTTTCAGTTCCTCGCCAGGCCTCTTCTTGTCTTGTGTAGAAATTACTACCTTTGAATCGCGCAAACCATCGTTCGCAAGTTTTTGGCGCCCGTACATGTTGACCGCCAGCTTCTACCAAAAAACGTTAACCGTTTGCTTCAAAGGAAAGAACACCTCGCAAAACATTATTTTACGCATAAAATTTGACATTATTAAATGGGCTGAAAAAAATTGCTGTGGCTTTTATGGAATTCTTATATAATTCAGTATGACGGATGACGCAGTTTTAAGTAAACAAAATGTATTACATGTCCACAAATGTGGGATTTTTAGATAATATATTGAATTATGCCAAAAATTTTAGTCTGTAAAAATAAATGTTCTTATGACATTAATGTGGTTCCCCATGATAGTAATAATTATTTATTTTTTATCACGAAGCTAAGACTGCTTAGTATAACAACATGGTGTGAATTAGAATACAGTATTTACAGCATTTTTTATAAAACTATGGTAAGTTATGCCAATGGAATTTTATATATCAGCAATGAACATATAATAGTTTTTTGCTCCCAGAATATTATCAACACTATATTTATCTATTTATTTATTTCTCCATATTGCAAGACAAAGCCATCCAGGCCATCACAACGTATAGCAGATCAGAAACACATTGAGAAGATCACATATTTAAAAATGTTAACAATAATTCATTAAATACAAATTATAATAAGATATAAATTTTATTAGTAATTCTTTAAGTACTAATTACAATAAGATATAACAATGAAATTGAATATATATGAAGAAAAAAAATTAAAATATGTACGAATGTCTATAAAATTAGAGTTTCAGTGACAACTCGCACTAAAAATAAATAAATCGAAAAAGTTATGCTCAATTTCATTAGGTCGAAATATAAGTCATGATTTTTCAGTGAAAAACGTTATTAGTATGAGAGAAGACACGTAACTCGTAAGGAAGACTATTCCAAAACAGAGCCACTCTCACCATGAATGATCTTTCAAATATAGAGTAATTTATCCTAGGAATAATAACCTGTTTATTTCTGTGCGATCGTGAGAAATTAAGTATGCCCATATTTAATTACCTGGTAATCGAAAAACCATATTAACAGCCCTCTCAAGCAGTTTAAAGTTCGTTAAAGTAGCACCTGACACAACCTCAAAACTATACAAAATTTGAGGCATTAGAAGACCATGTGCTATACGGCGCTTAACTTTCAAAGCAAATAAATATTCAGTGAATAGACTCTTCTTAATGTAATAGCAGTTTTGCGGAGCACAGACTGAAAATGAAATAGTTACTACTTGACCAAGTAGAAAAAAGTTTAAAAGTATAGTTTATGTTAGATTCTAAAACATCAGTAAAGTCAGGCGGTGTAGAAAACAAGAGCATAATGTCGTCAGCAAACAAAAACGATTTACATATACTAGACTACAAAAAAGCAGGAAGATCGTTTACATATAGTACAAATAAAAGACGACCTAATACCGAACCTTGCGGGATGCCAGTTGTTACGGGTGGCATACCAGAATACTCACCGTTTAGGTCAACAAACTGGGTTCTTCCAGTTAAATAGAAAGCGACAAGCTTACATGCAGATCTTGAAAATTGAAACACGTTCCTGAGTTTATTGATCATCGTGGTGAAACATACAGAGTTAAAAGCTTTCGTCAAATCTAGTGAGACAAGAATACACAATATTTTCTCGTTGATGGTGCTTCTAATAGAGTCAGTGAGATTTAACAAGCGGGAAGTTGTACTGTGTCCTCTACGAAAAGCATGTTCACAGAAAAGAAAAAAATGTTATGTTCAATAACGGAATTAGTTCAATCAATTAATAAATTGTTTGAATGCGTACCTGTAAAGGAATTCGTGGATTCAAACAAAAATTTAGTAAAAATATTATTGATCGAAAACAACTTTTTTTTTTAACGACAACAAAGTACGATATCCAAGGTTATTTTTTATTATTATTATTATTTTTTTTTTTTTTTTTTTTTTTGATATATATGTAAGTATATGCATAAAAATTATTTTATTCAGACAAATATTTTCTTGATTTTATTTTTACTATAATTTTTTCTGTGTTGAGAGCTTTTAACTTTTTTTTTCCAATTTTCATTTAAATTTTTCTTCAGTGATATGCCACTTTAAGCTAACGCAAAAATAGTACAAAGCTGCGTAGCAAAATTTACTAACACTACGTCAAGTATTTACCAGAGTTTAAGTGTAACCTAACCTCACTTCTTAGCAAGCCCGATAAATTATATTATCTCTGTGTGAAAGCTGCCATTTTCGCTGCTGCAAATTAATACTTTTTTTATATCAGTAAGATAAATGATAAAATTTCACGTTTCTTACGGCAATAGTTTCTAAGATTTTAAAAACTTAATAAATATTTTTTTCATCATGTGAAAGATGAGAGGCAATATGCTATCAAATTGACTCGGTCAGCAGAATTGAAAATTATTAATTTATTTGTGGCAACAAATTTAACATTTTTTCCGCCATTTGTATTCCTGGAATTGTTACCGTTTACTTTGCTCGTATTTTCATTGAGTGTATTTTAAGTGTAGATATGAAAACTCATTCATAATATTCATACAAAATTCCGGCAAATGTGAAACTAATGACAGTTTAATTTACTTGCTTTATCGACATTAATTTCATTTTCATTTTATTCATTTAAGAGGCCAAGAGACTGTTAAGAGAGGACTCAATAAAAGCAAGACCCGAAAAGGAACACAACAAAAGAATGAAGATGAAACAAATTGAGCCGACAGCCAACAATCTTTTTTGTTGGAAATACAGTCCACTCTCGATAATTTACTATTAAAGCGACCAGAGTCAAATTAATATAGCCGAATATTCAAATAAAGAAAATTTGAAATTCAAATTAACAAGAGTTAATAAAAAATTTTAGTTTCAAAATAAGAAAAAGAGAAAAACAAGAAAACCAGCAGTAGTTTCAAGGAAAAAATTTCTCTTTTGCATGGTTTTGTATGTTCCAGAAACTCGACTTAGTCACAAACAGTGCACTAAAGGCTCATATGATAATAATTTCCTTTATAGTGGAGGACGAGTTTCAAAAACGCATGCGACAGTTTTGCAATAGATTAAAGAGAACATGTTTACTTATCATGATCAGGGATCATGAAAATACTTCCAATTATCGAATGATTCAAATTAATCACTTTCAGCATAACAACAGTCGACTGTACTAAGTTTTTTTTAGTTTTCGTTAAAATCCATAAAGCATAATTCTTTTGTTGCTGGACAAGTGTCGGCCTGTATGTGTGTAACCTTGGTGTGTGTTGTCTGAATTTCGTCTTTTAGGTTTTGGTAAGATAGAAACGCACAATTCTTCGTTTTCAAAAACTTCAATGTTGAAAAAAGAATGAAAAAGAAACGCTCAAATAGAATATAAAAGCCAACGGCCTACACACAAATTCTATTAAATTTTAAAATATTTTTTCACAATTTCATTGTTAAACAATGACAGCGCTTCGAAAACAATAAACCTCTTGACCCTGTTTAATGAAAATAAGAGATGAAGAGGAAGAACGACTAAGAGCGAAAAAAAGTGTTAGCAAACCATATTCATTTCGTGTAATAGTCTTAAGGGATCAACAACACCATGAAAATACTTATATGTATTTCAAAGAGACTAACAACCTTTTTATTGTTTTTTTTTTGTTCTCTTGTTTTTATTTATTGTAATTGAATGCCATTCTTTATTATAGTTGTATTCATTAGATACCAGAAACAGGTGTAAAGTGAATAAATGAACATATTTAAGCAGCAACTGCAAACGACTTTAAGTACAATGTTTAAAAATTTATTAATTTTTGTTAGATGGCAAATAGATATGCGTGCTTACTGATCGCCGATCGTAGACTGTTTTTGACTGCATGCTTTGGCATTGAGGGTTATTGCACGTAAATAAAGAAGCCAGATAACGTAGCGGAGGGCTTGACTTGCAAGAAATATTTGTTTTTTTTATTATCCCTAAATGCATGTAAAATGTATTTTAAATAATTAGTTTTAATTGAGAACAGAAAGAGTAATAATTGTCCGCAGTTTATATTTTAATCACCTCTTGGAAACTGTCTAGCGCGGGTTGACAGGAGAGGCTATTCAATACATGATAATATTTATTTCGTAATTTCGCTAATAAGCGTTTTTCCAATGAAAAAATATATATTTTGTTTGATCCTTGTTGTTGCCTTGAGAGCGCCTGAAGTGTCAATTAACGATTTTCTGAAAACGTCAAACTGGCCGTACAGCATGCTGCCATTAGTCATATGAGATCCAGAAATGAGAACAATAGAACTTATTCGTCTGAAATTGAGCATCTTCTGTCAGAAAAAGAGAAGAGTCAGAAGAGAGTGGCAACTTCGCATGTCTACCCAGCTTAAAACGAGGCTACGGGAATGTGTAACTCGATTAAGAAATCTGCTTGAAATCCAGAGAATGGCTTCCTTTTAAACATATTTGGAAAGCCTGGATGGTACTCCACACTCTGACTATTCTCTGTGGAAAGCGACAAAAGGTACCCGAGGCAGGTCACCTTTGCGAACTTCAACTAGGGACTGGGCAAGAAGCGACTCTGAAAAGGGGATGTTGTATGTCGATCATTTGAGAAGCGATTCATATTTCAAGACGTAGATCAAGGTATTAGCAACATAAACCCCAGGAAAGCTCCAGGTATTGATCAAATTACTGGCAAAATGCGTGAACAGAATCTCGTATAGCTACACTGAAAGAATTATGCTTCATATATTTAATGAAACAATTTCATTACATATCTTTCATTAATCCAATGAAAACTTTTCACAATATGCATGAAACTTCATATATATTATGAAATAGTTCCATCATAATAGTTTCATTAAGTTTCATAGTTTCATTAAAAAAATCATTGAATTTATAACTACAACAAAATTTAATTTTTTTTTAATTCTTTGAATTTTGGTAATATATATTTATGGGCATTTATTAATCTTAAGCTACAGTTTAAAAAATGTCAAGTTTTTTATTAAAATGTAAGTTTTATGAGTTTCATAATTCCAATGAAATAGAATTCATTAGATCAATGACAAATATATTTCTGGCTACCGAACTTGGGTATGTATGTACATATGTGTATCTACTCAAATCAGCATAATAATAGTTTAAAAAATTTAAAGTGTATTGAAGTCATTTGACTTCAATACACAGTCTGTTTTATTTGGTGAATACTTGTTCAACATTTTCTTTTATCATAATTAGGTACAATTTCACAAAAGCAAGGAATAGTATTGTTTGTGTAATGAAATAAGGTGTCAATGAATAAATGAGATAATTCCACTGATCTTGTTACGTACATTTGTGAACATATTTTATTAATGTGTGTTATGATATTATTTCATTAAACAAATGTAACTACTTCATTGATTTAATGTAAATTTTTCAGGTGCTCAATGAATAATTTAATGTACAGTTTTCATGTGCTTTCTTTGATCTAGAGAAATTATTTCACTAATCATATGATTTGTCTTTCATACTTTTAATGAAAATAAGTCATGTTTCTTATTAAAATGTTTCATTACTTTTATGAATGTTTTCATTAAAATAATCTAATGAAATTTGTTTCATTATTTCCATGAAAAGTTACAATGGTTGAAAAATAATGAAATAATGCATGAAATTCAGAGAATTTCTGAACAAAATTTTTTCAGTGTAGAAGAACTCTACGTTTTGTTTTTAACGCTATTTTAAGCCCTGAGTATTATCCTGCAAAATGATTAGGTCTTTATGATTACTATGATACCCAAGCCAAGAATCATATAGACCAATAGGTATTTTACCAACAATTTCAAAGCTATTCGAAAAATTGTTAATGGCGAAGTTGATTCCAATATTGAACAATGTGGGATGCATCCCTGATCATCAATTTGGTTTTCGGGCTAAACACGGCAACATAGAACAAACGCATAGACTAATCAATGTCATAAGACAGACATTTAAGGCTCAGCTTTATTCATTGACATTTCTCAAGCTTTTGATTGAGTGTGGCACGACGGCTTGATGCACAAAATAAAGTTGAATTTGCCTGCAAATACTCGCAAACTTCTGGAAAGCTACTTATACGGGCGGAAATTTGTTATCAGAGATGGCGATCTTATAAGCCCAACTCAGCCAATCGAGGCAGGAATTTCGCAAGGTAGCAAGGGGCCTACTTTATATTTGATTTACATGCCAACGCCATCTGGAATCCACACTTCAACCACCAATTAGCTTCACGAAATTTACAGGAATATATTTTAATATTAGAGAAATGGCTAAAACTTTGAAAAGTTAAAGTTAATGAACAAAACTGTACTCATGTCACATTCCAAGTACCTTGGTGTACCTCGACCGTAGGCTAGCGTGGAAGTCTCACATTGAAGCAAAAGTCAACAGTAGAAACTAAAAGCAACGGAACTAAATTCGTTAATGGGCAGAAAGTCGACATTGAAGGTGGATTGAAAACTTTTGTTATACAATGCTATTCGAAAGCCTATGTGGTGCTAGGGAATTCGATTATGGGGCACCATCAAGTATTGAAAAAATTCAAAGGCAACGAAACCAAATTAAAAAAAATGTTTTTTTGTTTGTCGCATGCTAAACAGCAGAGCATCAGTCGATTGCTGCTTATTGGCATGTATCTTTTTTGTCTTTGAAAAGTACTCATGGAATGACCTCTATATAAGCAGAGCAATTAACCGAAACTAAACAAATAGATTATGTGGGGTAGAAGGAAGTGTAGAGAGGGAGTAGTGTTTGTGGATGTTTGACATTATTCTTTCAACGTCACATGTGATAGGAAGCATGTCTACAACTAATTTGTTCCACAGACTTTTCAGCTAAATATACTTATATTTAGCATTTTTCAGCATTATTCAACTTAAGAATATTTAAAATATAGCTCAATTAAGATACGAGTACTAGTATAAATTTATACAACAATTGCCAAAATCGTTTCTTAATATAAGAAATATTACATTTAACTCTAAAATTAAACGGCCATTTTAGAGAAGAAACTAATTTCACTGTAGAAGAAATTACAACTTTGGAACATCAGCAGCAGAAAATAAATTCATATGAATAACCATTCTTAAAACTTCAACACTTGTTTTCTAGATACATGTATACGATTACAAAATGTATTAAATGAGAATCCGTTTTGAGAATTACCTACTTTTGCAGAAGAGTTCCTGATTTTTCCATTTAGTAGTGCGGTAGTTGAAAGGGGTTTTAATGGCTTAAATCTTATAACCCCAAAATATACTTCGTAGCTCCAAAACAGACTTCGTAACCGCAAAATAGACTTTGAGGCACCCACCCAAACAAGAAAATTGTATTCCATTTTCGGTTGGATATATGTGGTATAAATAGTAAGGAGATCAGATGGAGTGAAATACTTCTTACACCATTTCAGAAAACAAAGGCACTTGGGTGCTTTGTAGAGATATGACAAATGTGATCAGTCCAACAAACATCACACTGAATTTTCATTCCAAGAACATCATCAAAAGCATCCAATTCCTTAATATCAACACCATCCCTTCGTACAGATGAAGTTTTATTCATAGTCATGACTTTGTGTATTAATAGACAGCACTGGATCTTACGGGGGTGGAAATCAACGTTGCTCTTACTACCCTAATCGGAGATTAATGTGTCACTCATATTTTGGCTTTTGGCACGGATCTCTAATAGACTGGGTCTATAACTGAATGAGTACGAATCGCAAATTCTGCCGTCATTCATATTTTGCCTCTTGGTACCCACCTCGGATAGGCTGGACCTGTAGTTCAATGGGTGAATGGCAACTTCTGCTGTCATTTATAAGAGTGGTTAAATTTAGAAGAAAAATAAGCAATAGAGTAGGAGAATGAACTGAGACTCGTGGTATCCATGAATTATACGAAAACTAGTTTCATGAGACCCCATCTATAACAACTCGTAATATAATAAGGTTTCCACACCTTTGGATAGCGTAGAGCAAATTGAAATTGGGCGGAAACTTTCAGATCTACAGTTTCAAAAGAATAAGAAATTTAAATCCGGCTTTCGCCAAGAACTATTTTTATTTTATAGTTTTTTTTTAGCTTTTATTTATTTATTGAATCTTTACAATGTGAACTAACAATAAGTATTCAAATCTTAATACTAAATACATAAAATTAACTAAGTCCAGCCAATGCTAGACAAAAAGTTTTATTTTTCTTAACTTACTTAACGCTCTGATGGTGGCAAGGATATCCTATTTTCTCAACCGAGTGTGACCGCTAAAATTAAGTATGTTTCGTGCAAGAGGGGTTGGATGAAGTTCCAATTTGCTGATATACCTTGTTTTATAATTATAACAATAATTTCCGCGATCAATAACTCTTGATCAAAGAAGACAGAAAAAAATAATTGAATACACTAAGCTGTGGGACAACTACCTGTTTCGTAGTCGCTACACTACTCATCAGCACCCACTACGATTCGAACTCGGTATCAAGTAAACATGATGTATTTTAATACGGCCGCTTAACTAACTCAGAAGCTCAGTTGTATTAAATTGAATAATCGTGGTGGCCAATCACTATATCTTCTAATCGCCCATGTAGAATGTGCACCAGGCGGCCGCTTCTTTTAAATTGGGTCCAAAGAAATCGACCAATGACGCAGCCGGCATAAAATCTACAGTAAATAGGAACTTTTTATTGATAGATTGACACCTGGTGAGCTTCAAGTAGATTGGCTTCGTCATTTATATGACGATTTCACTTGCTAACAATAATTTATCGGTTGAAATTTTTACCATATAGTTTTATCATTTGGACGTGCTACTTAATCGTGTAATGTCATAACCAAATGGTGGGTACAGGCCAAGAATGATAAAACTAGAGATTATGCCAAGCGCATGATTTCTCATTAGATGACGTACTGGTAGTTGAACTTATGCAAGAGTATGTATTTAAAAATCATTTTTATCATTTGACCAACATGCGCAGAAGATTTCAGTTTTGTATGAGAGTTGTCGTAATCATGTATTCTATCATTCTTGGGTACAGGCTACTAACATCGATCCGCACTAATTAAAAATTCCTGCATTAAAAGCAGAATCTTTTGCTTGTAAAAAAAATTCTTTCTCAAGTGCTGAGTCCGTAGGAAAATTTTCTCTGTCTGTCTCTGAGGTATTTTTAAAAGCTTTATATACAGTTATACTCGTATGCAGTTCACATTTCAAAATTGCTTTTTTTTCATATCTGTCTTACGCGTGATAATATTGACACTCAACACTAACTTACCTAGCGAATCAAACGTACTGACCAAATTCTCAACAGCGATTTCAAAAACACGATTTTATGGGCCATTTTCTGAGTGTAGTTTTCATATTTAATAATATTTATTGTAACAATCGCCACAGCCATTAAGTAAAATATGAAAGCTTTCATATTTTAATTGGTACAATAATTTTTTTATGCCCAGATGTTTAATCCATAAATTTTTATGGTTTTCTTCAATCGAAGCTGTTATTTTTTTAGTTTCTATGTTTAGTATTAACAATAAATAAAATAATTTTTAATTTTTAAATTCTTGAGGAGAAAGTGTTTCAGAAATAATATCTTCAAGTTTTCTGTGTTCTTTAAATAGTGTTTCATAATATTTAAATAATGTCACAGAAAATATAATAAAAATCTGAGTTTCAGATTAAAAATTTTACTGCCACTAAAATTTCATCAAAAACTAAACTGTTGGCTGTAAAAAAAAGTAAAAATATCTGAAATCTTGATCAGTTTTATTAAATTTTTATGACAAGTATTTAACACATAATTTGGAGAATAAAATTGAACAAAAGTTCATTTCTCTGGAGCTTTTTAATAACGCAACTTTTTTTTTGTGGATCATAAAAAAAAAAAAACACAAATCAATTGTGTTTAACAAACGTGTCTAAGAAGATGTTCTGCTTGAGGAGCTTAAAATATTTATTTTGCATCATAAAATTTTAATTGGTAGTTTTTAAAAATTAATTTTTTCTTTTTTGATTTAATAAAAAACAGACATCAAAAACAATAATGTTTAATCGTTTTTATCGCAACTGCCAGATCATATGAAGATGTGATCTTTGGAAGTGTATAAGAAAAAATCCCTGGATTTTATGTTATTTTCAGCTTTTATGCTAATTTGTACGAGTATTATTATTGGGGCATAAACTGTTATTTCAAAATTTTACGACTACTCGTAAAAATCTTTTGTGCTGAATGTTGAGTCTAGTGAAAAAGAGACAAGTTGTTGAAGTATGAGTTTTGGTTTTAATTTAATTTCTACCTATTTGAAATTTTCACAAAAGATAATAGTTTTTTATTATTAATACAGGGTATAGAAAGAAAATCACATTTATTTTGAAATTTTCGGTGTAGATCTAAAATATCAAAATTCCAAGTTTTGATTTGACAAATAGGAAAATATTTATTTATTTATTTATTTATTTACAAATTTATTATAATTTAAATTACAATAAACTATAGAGAGTAAAGCACTAGCAACTGAGGCTATCGGCTTGCAGGAAAATATATTTTTGTGGGAAAAGCCATTGACGATCTTGTTTAAAGCCCAATCAGACTATTATACAAGTATAAATACTTTCATAAGATTTTGTGAGATAAAAGTCTAAACACACGTAACTCACGTAAATTAGATTTTGCATTCACACCATCACACTTGATATAAACCAACATAGATGTGCCATCATAAAACTTTTCACGGCGGCAGGTGCGCTATTCGTCGTAGGCGATAGACGTGCCGCTGCGTGAAATTCTTCAACAGTTAAAATAATAATTATGTATATCCATATCCACATCCAAATTCAATAGCACAAACATATTTTATGTTTTAAATATAGCATGAGCAAAATACATTTATAAATGACTAAATGGCTAAATTCCAAATTTCGAGATTTTTGTAACGACAAAAAATACTATCAGTGACGGCACCCTATCGGCTACGAAATAGCCGACTACTCAATTTTTAATTAGCTGGTTTGCTAAAAAAGACAACCCTGATCCAATGAAAAGTATTATCGTTTTGAAAAGTTTCAAAAAACAACAAAGTCGTATGGGATGTCAAATTTGTATCGTATTATTTTTCGTATGTATGACGGATTACACTCAGACTTGCACGTATTATTTGAATTTTTGACAAGTATTAATACAAAATATAATATAAACAAGTATTAATACAAAATATAATAGTTCCACCAGGAGGGTACCACTTTCCACATAGCCAACAAAACAATTGCTCTTTTGTATGAGAAATTCAATGACCATGTTATCTCATGCCATGGCTATGTTGGCCGCTATGATCATGTAGTTTGACGCCGGTGGACCGCTTTTATGGGAATATTTAAAAGAAAAAGTTTACGTCAATGAGCCAAACACAATTCACAGCCAACGAAACAATTGCTCTTTAGCGTAAGAAATGCAATGATCATATTATCTCATGTCGTGACTAAGTTTAATGGCCACCGTGAGCAAGTGGCTTGACTCCTTCTTTGGGGATATTTATATATTTATCTAAATAAAAAGTTTACGGCAATAAGTAAAACATAATTCAACAGCCCAATGATGAATCTCAATTATGTCTCAGGGACATTGAAAATATGGACAATTGGATGCTACTGAAGCGTTTATCCTATATTTTGTTTAACACATACGAGGGCGGATTGATATTGAAGCTACCTAAGTAGGAAAATATTTTTAAGCAGCTTGTTTTCTATGTTTCCAGAAAACAAGCTGTTTATAATTTTTTGATTGCTATCAATGTTAGAACCTAATGTAGTGAATAAAACTCAATTGTTTGAAAAAAAAAATTTTTTTAACCATTTATTTCTCAACACAATGTTTTGTTTTAGCTCAAAATACTTAGTAAGATGATATTCCCACTATTTTATACCATCTGAATAATACTCCTCAAAATACGCGTTAGATCTGGTAATCACTTCTTCGTTTGAGATGAATCTTTTTTCTGCGTGCCATTTTTTGAAGTTTGGAAACAGGAAAAAGTCACTAGAACCTAAATCTGGACTATAAGTTGGATGATCAACCAATTCAAAGTGTATTTCACGTAATTTTAGCATCGTATCTAATGCTGTGTGAACCGGTGCGATGTTTTGAAGAAAAAGCTCTTTTTTCTTCTTTAAAGGTGGTCGTTTTTTCTTGATTGCATCAATCAATTGATCCAATAATGCACAATTATAGTTTCCTGTGATTGTGGATCTTTCTTCAAGATAATCGATGAGCAATATTCCGTGTGCAGTTGCCATAACCTTGCCAGCCAATTTCACTGTCTTCGCTTTCTTCGGAGCTTTTCCACCAGCTTCCACTGTTTAGATTGATTTTCGGTTTTATGTGTGTAGTGGTGAACCCACGTTTTATGAACAGTTATTAAGCGACGCCAAAAATCAACAGGATTACCTTTATCATATCCAAACATTGCTGTGAAGTGGTCTGACGAACCCGTTTTTGTTCGACACTGAGCAACCGTGGCTCCCATCTTGCCGATAGCTTTGCCATATGCAAATTTTCAAAATGTTGAACACTCGTTCATATGATATGTTTGCCATTTCAACAACATCACGTAACTTGAAATGAAGTTTGTTGTGCTTGTGCTGCCATCTAGCGCTAGATAGCTTCGATTTCAATCCGCCATCGTAAAACGTTTTGACTGCGATTGAAACCTGAATATCAGCATGATAGGCGTTAGTAATTTCTGATGATTTTCATTGGTGCCAGTAACTTTAATTTTTAGAGATCACATGGTTTTTGGGGCAGTTGCCGCGCAATTCATGACTGATGTGTTGTGGTAGTTGAACATGGAGTAATGTCGTTAAACGGCTTACAACATATTATACTCATACATGCTGCAGTTTCTGAGCTAGTTATAGAATTACAAGGGACAACAAAATCATAACTGGTCAAGAATCTTTTCTTTTTGTTATATGTTCCGAGATCCTCATGATTTTCTTGGTTTGTTTTAATAAATGACATTAAATGACATGTGTTTCTAACTCAGCGTCAAATAAAAAATATGATTTGGATTTATATGTTTATTTGTTCATAGAATACTCAAAATTAATCATCACACCACCATAGGATTAATGGAAGGAAAATAAATCTCTTTAGGATTATACTAATTCACTGCAGTCAATGTTTTGGAAATAAAATAAAATAAATCGTTCTGAGTGGAAACCCAACAGACAGCCAACTAGACTAAACATCTCTCTTTGTTATTGGTCTTTTCTTTTTGAAAAACATTAATCAATTAAATTAACATATTATGCTAATAAGATTGCTTAAAAACAACTATTTAGTAGTGCCTCCAACAAATTTTGTTTTATATTCAAAAATATTTAAACAAATAATAATTTTTTTCGAATTCAAAATTTATTGAGTTGGCAACAGCACAACACGCGAGTATTTTTTTATGTTTATTTAAGCTTTTAATTTATTTATATTTTTAAAAAATGATTTATTAAAGTTTCCATTTAATTATTGTATTTGTTGTTGACGTTTTTTTGTTTCTGGTCTTCTGGCACTTAAAGACTTAACAAATAAATAAATTATTAAATTTTTGAAAAAACATGCTGATGTTGACCTTTTAACAATTTTTTTTTCTTTATTTATCATACGGATTTTTAATTATTTTATTTTATACTTTCTAGTTTAAACAAAAAAAACAGGTTGTTTTGTTTGTGGCCCAAATCCCACATAAAAATTTGCCATTTCATAATTTTTATTATCGTTTATTTCGAAAAAATTAAAAATTATTATACGCCAACCAATACTGTAGTAGAAATAAACTTTGCATTAATTTTTATGTTAATTTTCTTAAATTTAACTATAGCAAATTTTGTGGAACGAAAATGTTTATAGAGAACGCCAGGGATGAAAAATTGGAGTTTAGCATTGATCTGCATGTCCAGATTTTGTTTTTTTCACAACTTTGCTTACGCCGTTTTTTCCGAAATTTGAGGCTTTATTATAAAAACTTCAAAATTAAAAGTATTCAATATTTGCAAATAATTCGTTCAGCTCAAGGTCCTTTTTGCATTTAAAAAATTTTTTGATGTATTTTTCAATATTTCGTCTTCCTATGCAAGACTTCTTCAGGAAAATTTGTTTTTTTGTGTGTAAATTCAATACAAAATTTGAATTTGAGGTCAAAGCAAATAGGATCAAGAATTAAAAGCATTGTATATCGTTGGCTACTACTTTCTTCCATCTTTCGGGCAGCGTACGAATCACGAGTAAACAAAACTTGTCACCCTATCCTATAAACTGAATTAATTAAAAATTTCACAAAAAAATTGATCTATTCCTGTAAATATTTTTTTAATTATATATATTTTTGAAAATATTTCAAAAATATTTTTTTTGTAATGTTCTCTAAACCTTAAGACCGGTGCACATTTCTTACGGAAATTCACGGTTGGAAATACAGATTTATTTCTGCACGAAAAAATAATTGTGTAGATTGGTGTAGAAAAGGTTGATTGTAAACAAAAAATTACTATCCTGTGAATTAACAATAATAATAACTGGCAACTGTCAACAATTCCGTATGCAAATAAATATATGAACATTAGTTTATGTTTCAGCTAACGGAAAAAACTCTCCACTTTTACTTCTCACATACCTGTAATACTAAGCATATATCAAAAACTCAATTTACTTTTCTTTTAGAACTCCGTACCGGTATGCGAAATTTACTTAAGGAATTTATCAACCTGAAATTCCGTAACTTTTTTTACACACAGTTCTTATGGATAGAACCTGAATATCCGTAAAAACTCCGTACTGCCCTTTAAACATTAATATTATTTCACAAGCTTAATCAAGGCGAATTCGCCTTGATATTAATATTTGAAATTTTGTTGTACAATTTTTTTATTTTTTTATTTACATATTGGACTAGTACTCAGGGGATGACCCCTACATATGCAGTGCATTGTACCAGAACCAGGAAAATAGGTTGTGAGGAGGCGAAAAGAGGGAGTAGTGTTTGTGAACATTTGACTTGAACCTTCCAACGTTATAACAGCGAGGAAACACGTCTGCAGGCAAATTATTTCACAGACGAAGCGTTCGGCTTAAAAACGAATTCTCTCTGTAATGCGAAGTGCGATTCTCCGGGCGATCGACCACAAATGGATGAGCTCTGGACGATGAACGCGTGCTAAGTAAAAATGTGTGAGTTTCGGGAACAAGATCCGAAATCTCGTCAGAGCAAAATTGATTGTAGTAACGATAGAACAGAGTAACGCACCCCACACTGCGTCGATGCTCCAGTGAGTCAATAGAGTTGGATACCCTACTGTCATTGATGAGCTTCTTCGCCCTCTCCTGCCCACGGTCGAGTAACCCTAAAATAGACTTTAAGGCACCGGCCCAAACATGAGAGTTGTATTCCATTTTCGGTCGGATGTAGGTGGTATAAATAGTAAGGAGGTCGGATGGAGTGAAGTACATATTACACCGTTTCAAAAAACCAAGACACTTGAATGCTTCTTTGGAGACATGAAAAATGTGTTCAGTCCAGCGAACATCACACTGTATCTTCATTCCAAGAACATCAAGAGCATCCGATTCCTCAATATTTATACCATCCATGAGTACAGATGAAGTAGCATTTGCGGTCGTCTGCTTGTTTGTTAATAAGCAACATTGGGTCTTACGAGCGTTGAAGGCGACTCTGTTTTTACGACCCCATTCGGAGATTAATAGAAGGTCACTATTCAGTGAGTCATTCATACTTAGTCTCTTGGCAGCGATCTCGGATAGGCTGGGCCTATAGCTAAACGAGTACGAGTGGCAAATGCTGCTGTCATCTGCGAAAGAGTGAATAGGGTTGGAAGTTTGGTAGACAAGATCATTTAGAAAAATAAGGAATAGGGTAGGAGAAAGAACGGAGCCTTGCGGAACCCCTGAATTAATCATAAAGAACTGAGTGTTCCGCTGGTAAAAGAGTAATTTTCTAAGTACGCGACAAGGTATGTCAGTAAACTGGAACTTCATCCAAATCCTCTTGCGCGCAATATACTTAATTTTGGCGGCCACACTCGGCTTAAAAGAAAGGATACCGCTGCCACCATCAGATTGCTCACTAGGTGATTTTACCAAAATAGCTCCCGCATAATAAAGCTGTTTGTCTAGCATTGGCCGGACTTAAGAATCACATTTTTTGATTTTAAATTTAGTATTAAGATTTGAATACTTATTGTTAGTTCATTTTGAAGATTCAATAACTAAAAAATGAAAAAAAAAAATTTTTTTAAAATAAAAAAAAAACAAAAAAATCGCGTTTTAAATATAAAAATATTATAATTTTTATAAAACAAAATGGATTTTTTTAAATTAAAAAGAAATTTTAGAATTAGGTGCTTTTTTCTCCATTTTGGCGCGTTTTGCAATTTTAAAGTTGACAACGCTGATTGAATATTTTTTCTGCGCTGGTGCTTGGCAACATAAAAAAAGTTTTAGGACTTTGAACGGGATTTATTACTGTACATTAAAGAAAAAGAGTAGGCGAATCTGTTAGCAGTTTTATACAAGGTGGCGCAAAAGTAATCCTCCTATCAGAAAATGCTATAAATTTTGCGATTGGCCCCTAATGTCAGTTCTGTTTTGACATTTGTGTAGTAAACACATGCGAAATACACGTTAATAAAGAATGCTACTCTACACTGCTACAGAACGTGTCACTTTGACCCCAAGAGGAAGATGATTTTCATCAAAAATAGTCATGAGTGATGAAGCCCATTTCCATCTTAGCGGGTACGTAAATAAGCAAAATTTACGCTTCTGGGGCACTGAAAATCCGCGTGTAACCCCACGAAGAGCCATTACACCCGCTCAAAGGCACTGAATGGTGTGCTGTTTTCGCTGGAGGAGTTATCGGACCTTTTTTCTTCGAAGACGTCGCGGGCCAAACGGTTACTGTGAATGGAGAGCGCTACAGAGCAATGATCAACGAGTTCTTTTTGCCGCAACTTGATGAATTGGGATTGGGAAACATGTGGTTTCAACAGGACGGTGCTACGGCACACACTGCACTTGCCACAATCGATGCTGAAGGATGCATTTCCTGGGCGCCTAATCTCCCGTTTTGACGATTTGCACTGGCCAGCAAGATCGCCTGATTTGACCGCTGCAGACTTCTTTTTGTGGGGATTTTTGAAGTTGCGGGTTTATGTCAACAAGCCTCAGATTCTTTTAAGGACAATATACTTCAAGAATGTGAGGACCTATCGCCGGAAGTTTTGCCCAATGTGATGGAAAATGCTATAAAAAGTTGATTGTCATATGACAATCAACTGTGGCGGCGGCCATTTACATGACATCATATTCTCGACTTGATGTAAAAAAATTAAAAGACCAAATAAAAATAATCCACAAGATTATTTTTATTTTTTTTTTTATTAAAGCCAAAAAACATTGGAAGGTTATTTTTGTGCCACCCTGTATTTGTATTTGTACCTGCCTTTGCAAAGAGAATATTTAAAAAAGATAACGAATAACCCATATGAAAACGGCGATTTTCATTCTTCTGCGAATGATTTCAATAGTTCATTCTTCTGGATATTTATAAATTAAAAACTCTTGATTTGTAATTGCACTTGTACTCAATACTCGTTATTGTTTTCCATTATTTGTGTTTATGTTTACTACTGGTCAATATTGTCTAAGCCATGATATAAAAGTAAATATGGGCTTTTAACGGTAGTTTTTATATTGTATTTCTATTTTGTTAAGTCTAAATTCCAAACAAATAAACAAACAAATATGGCCAATGCAAATCATGAAATAAAATAATACTGCTACTGCTGTTTTTTACATTTCTTTTATTTCGCTTTCTACCAGCGAAAAACTATTTACGTATGTAGTATGTATGTGCGAGTGTGTATGTATTCGATATTATTTTAATGGTCAGATATGTATTGTTGGCTTGGTCAACAAACAATCATACGAGTACAGTAGTAAGTCTGTCCGAAACAACATCAGACCATTTTTTCGATTGTATGTGTGTATGTACATAGGTGCATATTCTATTGAATGCTTCGATGTGCTTGTCTGTCTGTCTGTCTGTCTGTCCGTTTGTCATGTTTGTGTGTTAAGTTGAGCGTCAATTTCTTGACAGTTTGTCAAATATTAAAACGTGCTAATATTTACTACTTTTTCTCTTTTTTAAACTATTGCCTTGTAACGTCACTTAAACTAACGGTGATTTTTTTCTCTGAAGGAACAACACAATCAAACGTTTTTTTTTGTATCTTTCTTGCACATATTATTTTTCTTTCTTCTTTTTTGCTAACTTTCCATAACTTTTAACGGCCGATAATATTGACAGTTTGAATTGCTGTTTTGTTTAATAAAAACGTCAATATTTAGAGGTTTTAATTGATAGATTTAAACAATTGCTATTGATAAATAAGGCCCGCGGGGGTTTTCTAATACGGTTTAATAAACACAATGACAAAAAAACAACAGAAATTAATAATAAAGCTCAGTTGACTTGAATTTAAATTTTATCTCTGATGGAAATTTAATAGAAAATTAATTGAGTATTGTTTTTAAATTTAGTAGCATACTGTAGTTTTGGATTTAGATATTGGTAGAGTCAGATAAGCTGTCAGCAGTACAGGCGGACAACTGGTAAGTTCAGTTACACACAACTGCGTTCGACTGTTAATGGTTGTGTTGCCTTTATTTGTCAATCCAACTCTTGAATAGAAAAAATCTCTAGTTTAAAATTGTGGATGTATTTTTCTCGTTCGTCGAATCAACCAACATGTATTTTATTGGAATTTATAAACTTGATAACTTATACAATACTTTAAACCACCGAAGGGCAATCGCATGTCCGAGATACGAAGTTGTTCAGATACAATTGCTCATCGTGGTTATCTTCACGATAAAAATATTCCATGAAACATGATTACTGACTTTATCGTTTATCAATGGAACAACCACGGTTGTTATATTTGACGATTTATCGTCATTTTGACGATTTTGAGTGCTGAAAATAATGCTTTGACGATTGGACGATTTATGGTCTGTTTTTGACGATTTTTGCAGATCACATTTACAACTACATATATAATTCCTTGTTTAAGTTAATTTATATAGGAAAATAATATTTATGGATAGAAAAAAAAACGGTTGTAAATAAGTGTGTACGTAAATATGTATGTAACGTTGAAATGCTACCTGATATTTATTTGGTAGTATACATATATTGTATATGTTAGCGATGTATTTAAAAGATCATATGTGAATTTATTATTCAAAAAATTATAAGGTAAAAATTCTAAAAAATTTTATTTAAAAGGGTGCGCACATATTTTAAGGAGGCTCAAATTTGAGACTCAAAACTAGCTTTATGAATACTTACAGTATTATAACAAAAAAATTTTTCTTTTCTTTCGAAAATGTAAAGTTCCAAAAGCAGGAGTTTTGTTAATAGTCCGAATTAATGCAAAAAAACTCTATCAGACTAAGACAATTTGTTTTACGATATAGATATGAAAATGACCAAATTTTGGAATAATATATCAAAAAAAAATTCTTCTATAGCTAAGTTAATAGCAAAATTATTTGTCTTATCGTGTTATTTTGCAAATATGAGAGTTTGCTGAGAGATACTTGAACCTGCAAATGTGTTTCTTGGTATTGTTATGCCAACATTAATATGTACTCTGTAATATTTTCTATTGTGACGTAGTATTGTTTTTAACATTGTCTAACAGCCTGTTCATGGATCGCGTTTTAAATAAAGCGAAAACCAGCGACACGTTTATGACTACGTAAGAAATTGGGTCTGTGTAACGCGCTTCTCATTGTTCGCGTTCTGTTACGTTATATACGTATTAGTATACATATTTTCAATCCCCAGTATTGTCACTATACAAGTTATATGTATCTTGTTTACTTTTTTCGTGTAAAATATATTTTTGCATCGTGAATAACGGTAACCCTATTTCAATTGAAAAAAGAAACCGGTGATAAATATTTATGTAAACAAAACTGTCTCTAAACTAGCGGTATTTATTTTTTTATTTATTAACATACATATTTTTGTATTTTAATATTCTCCGTACCCAGAGATGTAAATATTAATTTGTTAACTTTTTGTTGAATAACACAAATACCGCTAGTTCTGAGACAGCAAAGGCTATACAAACAACGCGGGCAATTAACAAAAATGCATATGTGATTCAATATGAGATGAATATAGATAGAAAATAATTAAATGCTCGGTGGCTTAGTGGTTAAAGCAGTAGATCATGATACGTCATGACCCGAGTTCAAATCCCAGTGGGTGCTGATGAGTAGTGTAGCGACTACGAAAAACAGCTAGTTGTCCCCCAGCTAAAGATTTGATTATTATTTTTCTTGTCTTCTTCAATCAATAATTATTGATCACAGTAGATTTGTAATGTAAAAAATCCTTCTTAAGAAAAGAATTAAGAAAGGAAAAACTTGAACTAAAAGCCTGTTGTACATATATACAAGCCAAACAATTTTTAATTTAAAAAAATTATAAAAGTTCAACAAAAATTTAACAAATTAAAACATCTTTATGCTGGAAAAAAAATTATAGAATATTTGCTGGTCATACAAATTCTGTTAATGATCAGACAAATGCCTTTATGGATTGATCCTAATTTATTCTTTTATTTTTTAAATTATTTCCTTTCTTTAAATAATTAGCAAAAAAGGAAATTGTTTGCATATACATATATGTATATGTATAGGGTGTTTTTTTAAGCTAGACAGAACTTTAAATTGTAAAAAGTAACACAAAAAATTAAATTTTGATGAAACATTTTTTTTATTTGTTTCAGTATACTCTGACAAATCATCATGAATAGACTCACGCTTGAACAACGCTACGAAATTATCCAAATTTACTTTGGAAATCAGTCGTCGATTCGCGCAACTTATAGACGCAAAATTGTGTTCAGCGATGAGGCGCATTTTTGGCTTAACGGGTTTGTTAATAAGCAAAATTGCCGCATATGGAGTGAGACCAATCCACAAGAGACCCTACAGACTCCATTACATCCAGAAAAATGCACTGTTTGGTGCGGTTTTCATGCTGGTGGCATCATCGGACCTTATTTCTTCAAAAATGAGGCCGGAGCTCGCGTTACGGTCAATGGAGATCGTTACCGCACCATGATCAATGATTTTTTGTTTGAAAATATGGATGACATTGATCCGGAGGAGATGTGGTTTCAACAGGATGGCGCTACGTGCCATACGGCGAACGCAACCATCGACTTACTGAAATCAAAATTTGGCGATAAGTTGATTTCGAGAAATGGACCTGTCAATTGGCCTCCAAGGTCGTGCGATTTGACACCTCTCGATTATTTCCTGTGAGGCTACGTGAAGTCACTGGTTTATGCTGATAAACCAGCAACAATTGACGCCTTGGAGGCCAGCATTGTTCGTGTTGTTCGTGACATACGGCCAGCAGTGCTCGAAAAAGTGGCCCAAAATTGGACGTCTAGAATGCGCTTCGTCAAGAACAGCCGCGGTGCCCATATGCCCGAAATCATTTTCAAATGTTAATGTCACGTATTGATCTTTCGAATAAAAACAAATTTTGATTACAATTTAATTTTTTGTGTTATTTTTTACAATTTCAAGTTCTATCGGGCTTAAAAAACACCCTATATATACGTGTTAAGATGGATACGAACGTTTATTTATGTACATATGTGTGAACATGTATGCATACTTGTTTTTGCTGTTATTTCCATTTTTTTATATTTGAATCATTATTTTTGTTCAAGCTTCTTCTTTTTTCGAGCTCAACGAATAAAAATTTCCATTCGCCTGTTTGGCATGTAAAAACGCGATACACAGACAGAAAGCAGGGGTCTAATCACCGCATACGATATCGAATTAACTATCGTATCGAATAACATTACGATACATATAGATTATGGCAAACGATGCATATCGGATCGCAATTTAAACGAAATATAATAGATTGAAGACCATATGTTTCCTAAAAGTACGAATACATAAAAGAAGTTGTTTGACTTTTTTATATTATAGCAATACAATTCATTCGATATCGTAAGCCATGATATCAAAATAAAAAAATTTCGATAATATTGCTCGATATCGTATGCGGTGATTTGGCCCCAGATGTCAATTGTTACGTTTTTCGTCCAAAAAGTTTTTTTTTTCGCGTTGCATGAACGCAAATAAGAAAAACATCAAGATTTCGTCGCGTTTTTTGAGCATATTGTGTTCCATGAACAGGCTGTTAGTCTGTATAAATATAATAGTGGAAAAATGTTACCACATCTATTATTATAACTCTCTTATTTTCAAATATGGTTGGATGGAATAATAGTATTTAAAAAATATAGTTCGAATACGACAATAGCTGTTGTTATATGTATTTAAAAGCTTTTTATTTTAAACATGTGTATGTTAGACTTTTGCATTTACAGAATACACATAATTACAATTGTTGGTTTTGTCATACCAAGCAGTCAATTTTTTCGTGTGCTTAATTTTTAATATTTTACAATATTTTAATAAATTATATTTTATTGCAAAACTGTATGTATAGATGTATTAAACGATGTGGCCATCAACAGTAGTAAAACTGGATGTGACAATAGTAGTTTAGACTTTCACAATAATATAGATGAGAGCGATAATATAATGTGGTTGTCATGCTACTATTATAAAAACTTTTACCAAACATATGGTTATATCATATAATATGGTTCTTGAATCTACTTAGTTTAGCAAAGAACATTTCAGACTGAAATCATTCTATTTGCTTGCCTTCAACCATATAATTCAACAATTGTATGTAGCCCTTAGAATATTGTTATGTCAACTATATATTTTTTTCTACGTGTGTGGGAAATTAGTGGAAGGATCCATTCTCAGAGGAAATGTTTTGTACCTACTAAAGACTACTTAAAATTTTGCAACTGTGGTGATTTTGACTTAGATATGCGCGACTAAATACTTAAAAGTATTTAGTGCTACAATGCGGACATAAATATTAATTATAGTAAATGAAAGGAAATTTCAAAATACTATTTCTTAAATGAAATCTTATAATATTTAAAAAAATATGTGTTATGTACAAAAATTAATCAATGTGTTGTTATAATATTAACTTCATGTTTGTACGAGAATACGAGTATATTTGTTGGTATAGCTTTAAATGCTGTAGTTTCTTATTGATGGCAACCATGAATTGGTTTGCTATATTTAACCCTGTTGAAATACATATATATTGTATTCAAAAACGATTAATTTTAGTAGCTGACGATAGTTTGACGATTTTTAATATTCATTTTGACGATTTTTTCCACCGAATTTGACTATTTTAGACCAGATTTATCTGGCATCTACGGAACCAGCCAATATTTGCAGTCGCTCTAGCTACAATCAGACGGCGCAATGTGTCTCAATTGAAAGAAACGTTTGGTAACCGCATGGTTTCACGTTCTGGACCCGTGAATTTGCCACTAAAATTGTGTGATTTACACTATTTTCTGTAGATATACTCGTATGTGAAATCGTCAATCTTAGAAATAAATACAAATTAGCTTATACGAGTATTATCAAATACAAATATATAATATACAAATTAGCTTATATTTTAAAAAAATTTTCTTTTCTCAATAATTCGGACAGTTCGATATTTCGTACGCCACATGGTTTTTAATTGTCCGGATTGTCGAGATTTTACTGTATTATAAAATAAACATCTCCAATTGAGAATATAGCATTATTTTTTTTTTGTAAGTTTGCATTTGACCTACAAATTTTGCGTTAAAAGTGAAATATGTTATAAAACAAAAGAAGAACCTTTTCATGTACATACATATTTATGTACGTATGCATTAATGCGTGTTTGGTTAAAGAATTAAATGTTAAAGAAACACAAAATGCTCATTTAATGAACATGTAAAGATGCAAAAAATAAAAAAATTAAAGTTTGCCCAGCAACAAAAAGAAAACACAAGCCAACACAACATAAACATTAACATCAACACAATAAAAAACATTTATGTTTTTTGTCATGATATCGGGCCAGTATCTTTTCTCTTATTGGCGATTTTTATGATGGTCGTGTTAATTTTCTGGCCATTTTCCTTTTTGCTCTGATACTGAACTCTGACGGAACAAAGTATTTGAAAAGTTTTTTATTCCATTCTTGCAAGAAATTTTTTTAAAAACTATATCGAAATGTGTGCACATACAATGGCTAAATGCCGCAGGTAAAAAATGTGTTAAAAAACAATTTAATGCGTGTTCAAGAAAAAATGACTTAAAATAAAGAAACAAACTTTCGCTAAAATTAAGTTTTCAAATAATTAACCCACTTGAAATTTGATGATTTTAAAGCCAAATACACAAGATTGTAGTTTTGTTTAGCAATGCATGCGATTACGGCGAGTTCGAAAAGTGTGTGGTCCCAGATTGGAAACACCATTTTTTTTTTGTTTTTTTTTTTTTTTTTGAAGATTTTGTGTGGTTCTGTAAAGACAAGTTTTGCAATCCAAAGCTTTCTACTAAAAATTTGAGAATTGTAGAAGATAACAACTTTCCTCCTCAGGCTGCCTTCACACTATCTACGATATTTTTTGTACCATTTTTTTTCTTCAAAATATTAATTTTAGCTAAACTATGCTGCTCCAGTCTTTTTTAAAGAGCTCTAAAATTAATTACAGCAAGAAACATATTACTATGCTGAAATAACTACATCCTTATAAGCATGAGAGGATGCACTATGAAATGTGTTTTTTGATGGGTCCTTGCAAAGATAGGAATTGTGGAGCGCTGTAAGGAGTATTAATGGAACTCAGAATACTTATTTTCTTTATCTACAATAATATGAGCACTCCACGGAAAGCGTGGTTTTGGAGGAGGAAAAGTATTACACCCTGCGCCACCCTTAAATATTATTTCTTTAGCCCAGAATTGCCCAGGTCTATGCGCTTGATGCTCAATTGTTTTTGTAAAAGCGCTTAGCTATAGGGCACACATACTGCGCTCAGCGCTAGCAGTGAAAAATACACAAACAACTTCTTCTTATATATTTTGTTTTCTTGTTCTTTACTGCAGACATACAAGAGCAAAGCAACAACACTTTCGCATGCTTTGCTGGTAAAAATTGACGACAGCGATTATAAGTGTAAATTTTGTTTTTGTAAATTGTTTTGCTTTTTACAACAAAAAATATTGAACAAAAGTAGTTTTTCCTTAAATGTATTGGCATTTGCTCTTCCATATAGCACTTCTGGGCACCCCTGCATTAGCCCATTGCTGATTTCCCAATATAATAATTTTAAATTTTGTTTCTTCCTGTATTCCCGGTAGTTGCTTGGTGCTCTTGTAGAGGACAACAAAGCTCTCTGATATTAAACAACAAATTCACAAATTGTAAACTATTACATATAAAGTTGTGATCTCTTATAGTCACTAAAACCTGCAAGAGCCCTGCTTCAAAGCAATTTATCTATTTCTGGCAAATTTAGAAAAAAATAAATGATAATCATCAATGCAGAATCGTAAGTCTACGACAATTTCAGATCATTTTAATATTCAATCTGTCTAACCAACACTTGATTTTTCAAGCTCCGAGTTGTTATTGTTTTTATGGGCATTTGAATCGTCTGCATGGAGCAGGGTTTAGAAAGTCAAGTCGATATTTGAAAAGTTTTGAAAATTTTTTTATTATATGTATTGAACTGTAATATCTTTTTCTTCCGTTTTAAAATTTTCGGAACTGACATGAAGTCAATGACTTTAATGTTCTTTTTGAGACTGAGAATGTCTCTTACCATATACTACAGGGTAAGGAAAATTCAATCCATCCTTAACTAAATCAGTCCTAAGTGGCGATAAAAACATGGTAAGTAAGGATTTTTCTTATTTCAAGTAGGGATTACTCAAGCATAAACACTTCATTTCAGACATACGTTATGTCGATTCCGTACTTAAAATAAGCCGAAAATGAGCCTAGGTTAAAAAAAAATCATATCCAACCAATTTTAAAATGCGATTGATTAAAAATTTTAGAGCTGGTTCAATACCGAATCTGTATCTGAAATAAGCTGAATAGGTGAAGTAATAAAACTTTATTATTATGGTTGAAAAAATATTTTCAAACATTTAACTATATAATTTATTATTTTAAATAAGTGAATGAGAATTCAAAAAGTTCTTAGTGAACCTTTTATTCCTATCTCTCAGCAATTCATCCATATGTATTCGTATCTATTTGTGTCTTTGTTTTAGTTTTTTACTCGGCTAAAGAATTCTCTGCACTTCAAGAATTTTATACTTATTTTAAGACATCGCAGGATAGGTTTTCTTAAACAATCACGTTTTCGGTTTATTTTAAGCACACTTGGATGTTCAGTATGACTCATACTAAAAGCAAGTAAAAAAAAACTGTTTAAATCTGGTGCCAGATTTTTATGATAGAAGGATCTATGACAACTATGGAAGAAGCAATATACTCGCACCGGCTTTGTTGGCAAACTTCCATACGATGACCCATATTTTCAATGACTCTGAAACTTAATTGAGGCTCATGTCATTAATGTGCTGAAAAACTCATCCTTTAGCTCCTGAATTGTTCTTGGCATATTGACGCACACTTTCTTTTTTAAGTTTCACCAAAGAAAGAAGTCCAACGGTGTCAACCGATTAACATCGCGACGACGTGAGATAACACAACCATTAATCGTGCAAAACAACAATTGTTTCGTTGGCTGTTTGGCACGTAGCATATTCTCAATTTCTGACCACTATAAGTCCATTGTCATGTGCAATTGTTGATCACTACGAGTCGTGGTCGATGGCTTTTCCTCCACCCAATCGCAAACAATAGTAATGTTTCCCGAAGAACGAGCAGGGAGAGAACGCAGAGGTCTTTTCACATTTCTTACAGACCCGGCTTCCTGAAATTCTGTTATCTGCACTCATCGATGGTATAAATATTAAAAAATCGAAAGCTCTTGATGTTCTTGGAAGGAAGATATAGTGTGATGTTCGCTGGACTGAACACATTTTTCATGTCTCTAAAGAAGCATTCAAGTGCCTAGGGTTTCTAAAACAGTGTAAGATGTACTTCACTCCATCCGATCTCCTTACTATTTATACCACCTATATCCGACCAAAAATGAGATACAACTCTCATGTTTGGGCCGGTACCCCAAAATCAATTTTGAGGTTACTCGACCGTGTGCAGGAGAGAGCGAATTATCGGTGACAGTAGGGAATCCAACTCTATTAACTCACTGGAGCATCGACGCAGTGTAGGGTGTGTTACTCTGTTTACGAGACTCGCACATTGTTTACAAACTCTGCACCCATTTTCCCCCTCCTCTTAACATATTTTCCTAGTTCTGGATATGCAGTGCATTTGTAGGGGTTATGCCCTGAGTACTGGCCCAAAATAAAACAAAATATGTATACATATGTTATATGTATATATATGAAACATGTTACTATATACATATGCACATGCACATATAATATAAGAAAGTAAGGAAGAATATGTGATTTCAACAGTATGGTGTCACTTATCTCACAGCAAGAGAGATAATGGATCTTTTGAAATAACAGTTCGAAAATCGCATTATTATTCGAAGAGGACGATTTGAAACCCTTTTTTGCGGGTTATTTTGAAATCAAAAGTGTGCAGCAATAATCCCACAACAGTTTACTGCCAAGCAAATATCAACCATCAATAACAATTTAATGAAAACCGTGATTGATAATTTTGATAAAGGATTGAAAGCCTAACGGCGAATCCATAATTTTTAATTTTAAACTGACCTAATTTTAGTATCTTACATTGAAATAAAATTATATTTAATAGCTGCAAAAAAAGTAATTTTTGGAATTAAAATGATGCCTCAATTTTCGGCACCCTATATGAATTCTGCTTAAGAGGTAAAAATTATTACAAGATTTATATAATTAAAGAAGTCGAAATTCATTAGATGTTTGAAAATAATTCGCACACTACCAATTAAAATATTAAACACATCTTATTTTGCATGAAAAATCTTAAAAATTAAGGTAAAATCTTCATTCTAACAACGCTGATACCGATTACTAAAATGACCCAAATTATTTTTTCAGACAAAAATTTTGTAGATTTTATTTTACTATAATTCTTTCTGTGCGTTATTGTTACATTTGTCAAAAAGTGAAACAAAGAAATGCCAAAGTAAGTAGAACAAATAGCTTGTGACGTTTAGGTATGGCTCACAAGCAACAGCTTGCATTATGGTTGGACCATCCTTTACATATTAAAACGAAAGATATATTGCCGAAGCATCCGCACTAGAGCAACTAGAGTAGAGATTACAATGCCACGAAAACTATGCTCTAATATATTTTTTTAAACAAATTTTGAATATAAAATAGTTAGAATAATCTTAAATTTGATTAGCCTCCTCTGTAAAAGTTTTATTTTAACCAGCTACAACTTGCATATTTTTGTTTGCAAAAGGGTTAAATTGCAGCATAAAAATTTCTACTTACTGACTGACCAAAAAGCTCCTGTTATATTCAAGTCATATCGATTTCAAACTTGTATTTTGATATTTATCACAAGGTCTTCTTTTGAAACATGTACTGTTTTTGCTCTAAAGGTTAAGTCCTCCTTTTTTTGTTTGGCCTTAAAGGCTTTAATTAAATGCAAATTTAAAAAAAAAATACATAAAACAAAATGCCTACAAGTTGTTTACACTTATGGTCTTTTATTTTGCTTTTATTACTTTTGCAAATAGGCAGCAGCAATCGTCAGTATGTGCGTAAATTTTTGAAATTTGTGTTTGTCTGGCAAACAAGACATAAATAAGCCCGAATGATAATTTTTGTGTAACATGAGATAACTAAAATTATAAAAAGAAAAAAAGTATTAAAGAAAACGAATCTATTATTTTGTATAACATTTACTAAGCACGTGGAAATTTAATACCAAAATTCATTCAATGAAGCGTTAAAAACACAGCCAATGGTCGGTCACCTGGGGTCAAGAACTTTGAAATTAATTTTTAACTTCTATTTTTAATTATGATTCTTACGTTTTGATATTATAAAATATTAAATTACAATAGTTTAAAATTTGTTTGATATAAATGTTAAAATTATAAACAGCTTGTTTTCTATGTTTCCTAGCTGTCTATATGTCGACATTTCATAGGAGCTAGCCTAATAGTCATTAGGCGTTGGAAATTTTTAAAAGATATTCTCAAACATTTAGCTTTATATACGAATAATCTAAGTAAATTATTGAATTTTTATTCCCTGCTTTTTGCTACTTTCAAGAATACAAATCGTAGCAACTGGCGGTTATTTATTTGTATGAAAGGTGTAAAGAAAAATAGAGACATGTGCTTGTTTTTCTGTTTTGTCAGGTAGTACTAAAACATTTTTCTTTTTAAATTCTCATTAATTTTTTTTACATTGTTGGGATATAAAGCTGAATGTTTGAGAACATTTTTCAAAAATTTCCAAGTCTACTAATGATTAGAGTAGCTCCTATGAAATGTCGACATATAGACAGCTGGGAAACATAAAAAACAAGCTGTTGATAATTTTTTGATTGGTATCAATATTAGAGGCTAATATAGTGAATAAAACTCAATATTTTTTAGGTTTGATATATTTCAATAAAAAGCTATTAAAATTCCTTTTGCTGACAGTCTTGGCCTTTAATCAAAGCCACGGTCCTTAAGTCTCAAGATGTGCAACGGCAAAAGCCATCGGCCTCTCCTTGTCTTGCTTTGTTAAGAGATATGTTTTTATAGACGTTCTTATATTCTATTCAACATCTTGTGCCTTAATTTGGCTCTACCAGTATTAAAAAAAATTGCAAAAAAAAACTGATATGGTAATAAGGTGTTAAAACATTCACTTCTAATGCCTTTAAACAAAAGGTGTAAAATGCAAGCACAAGGTGTAAAAAAGCAGAGAAAAAGACAAATTGATCACGAAGGAAATAAAAAATGCAAATTATGTTTCATAATTAAAGAGCAAGAGTAAAGTTATGGAAACCAACTTGTGGTAATTAAGCTTATAGAGATAAACAAGTAGAATCAGCAGGCTTATTATTTTGACATACGCACGGGGATTATCCTTGCAGTATTGAGCTCAACGTAGTGATAAATTTACTTCAATTAGAAAAATTTGTTTGCAGACAAGCAATTCGTCAGAAACGCACAGAATTGTGGGAAAACAATCATAGAATTTGCACCGTGATAACGCACCAGCTCACACATCGATAATTGTGAGTGAGTTGTTGGGTAAAAACAAAACCGTTATCATGCCTTAACCGCAGCATTAGTCGACCTTGGCCCCAGTTGAATTTTTTCTCTTCACAAAACTGAAGACACCGATGAAAGGAAAGCGTTTTGCTACGATGGAGGAGATAAAAGAAACGTCCAAACTGGAGCTGTTGGCGATACCAAAAAGCGCATTTCAGAAATGTTTCGAGGATTGGAAGAAACCCAGGCATAAGTGTCTCTATCTGTGGCGGATTACTTTGAAGGGGACAAGATAGTTATTGATGAATAAATAAATAGTTTTGTGAAATTTGAAAAATACTTATTTGAAACTTGATAATAACGGTTATTTTTTATCAGATCTAGTATAGTCTATATTACAAATTTTAACTAAATATGCTCGGATATATATGGACCGCTAGCGGAAATTTTCATTTTCTGTATTTATGTAACCGTGATTTATAACCAGAACTGCTTTCAAGCAAAAACAAAACATTTTTCATGAAAAAATCGATTTAGGCTATATTATATCTCGGGTAGTACCCTCTTTTTATAATCAGAACTGCCTTTAAGAAAAAAAAAAAAATTTTAAGAAAAACCCGGTTTAGACTATATCTAGAATATATATAGAAATTTTCTGTATTTGGTAACCTTCTTATATTATCAGAACTGTTGTTTAAGTTCGCTTATGTGGCATTTCCTTTAAAAACGCGGGTTAGGCTATATCTTGGGTATATATGTACCGATAATGGGGGAAATTTTTTTTTTGCCTTGTAATTGCCATGCTTAATAATTGTATGAAGTTTGAAGCAGAACAAACTATTTTCTTTTTCATACAAAATTGCAAAAACAGGGGATTTTTCTGAATTTTGGATATATCTCAGCTATACGTGAACCGATTTTACTGAATTTCAATAGCAAACCCATGACTTGATGGCGTAATAGAATGGAGAAAGAAAAAAGAGTCTATGTCTAATGGTTTTCTCAGAACGGAGACGGACATCGCTTAATCGAATTTTCTATCAATGCTGATTCGGAATCACAAGCTTAAGACCTAACTATAATGTGCATAAACTGAACTAAGCCAGCTTGAGCAACTATGCGAATACATAGAATCAAATGTGTACAGCCATAATGTACTTAAGGGCAGTTCAGACTATCACACTTTGTATTAAGACTTGTCAAAAATTTAAATAATACGAACAAGTGTGATAGTGTGAATGTAAAGCGTTATGAAAATGAGAAATAATGCGATAAGAGATTCGACATCCCATAACACTTCACCATTTTTAGAAATTTGTTTAAACAATAAGATTTTTCATTGTATCAGGGTTGCATTTTTTACAAAAGCAAATAATAAAAATATTAAAACCAGACGTTAAGCAAATTGGCTGTTTATTTTCAAATCATATTTCTTCTTTTACTTTAGGTGTGATGGTGTGAAAACAAAATGTAATAGTACGTAAGTTTTTTTGACTGTCGCAACAAATATCTTTAGATTTTTGTCCCACAAAATCCAATCAAAATCTTAAGACTTGTATGATAATCTGAAACGCCCTTTAGCAGTTAAAAATTGTCTTCAAAGTTATTCTGTTACATGTATGTATGTGATATTAATTCTTTATTTTTTGTTTTAATTGAAATGTTTAAAAAATATTTACAATATTGAAAAGAACTGAAATTCCTGTTTTTTATGTTCTCATTTAATCAAATATATACCTATATATTAATATTTTCTAATTGATATGTTATCGTATTTATATTGTAACGAACAATGAATTTTTAAAATAAATGTGTGTACATACTAATGCTTTTCATTTTTCAATTGCTATGCTATAGTGGAAGCTGATAATAAAAACGAATCAATTAGGTATATGATGGAAGCCGATTGTTCTGAAAAATATAGTTTTCAGAAAGCGTGATGAAAATGTTTTATGTGCCATTTTTAATATTACTTTCTGAAAACCATACTATTAAGTTACAACTAAACTTTTTCAAAATTGATTTCTATCCCATACCTGAAAATGAACTAAAATTGGTTAATTAATATTCAATTCTTTTATTGATTACTATTTTATGAAAATTATTGAATTAAATATAATTTTACAATAAATTGTTTCAAAACCATATACTTATGTTCATAGTTATTTGCTGTATAATTTTTGCTGACGATGTTATTGTGATGATATATGTATATGTCACCTGTACAAAATTAAAATTTATAAATTCATTATATATGTAAATAACTTATCTTTTATTAACTCTTGCCTTTATAAGTTACGTGCAATGCGATCTCTTATAGAATTTGCTAATAACATATTCTCAGAGGGATCTTCTTCGTCCGACTTATTGATATGCAGTCAAGCTCTCTCCAATTGTTTTTGTAAAAGATACCCATATTGTGAAGTGCACAACACATATTCACAATTTGCGTCACCTTTGCAGGAGAATAATGAAGCCCTCTAGAACCGATCAAGCACCTAAAACGATTTTTGAGAACTCCAAAACAACGTTCAACTACATTTCGAAGCATGCAGTGCTTATCGTTGAATCGTTTTTTATGTGGTACTATAGGGTCTCTATAGGGCTTCATTACATACGGTTGTAGCTTATAACCACCATCCTCTGCAAAGACATACAAACAATTTAATGTACTTATGTATGTATTTAATAATATTTTTGTTTTGTTTGGGCTACTTACCGAGAAGCCATGTATTTGTTTTGCCATTTAAATAGCTTGATTGAAATCATTCGCAGTTTGAGTGTTAAAGCGTTCGGACGTATATAGCGGATAGTAAAAGTGTTAAAATTGAATAGTGATAAGAAGAAGCATAAAAAACGAAAAAGAAAATAAACTAAGTGGAAGAACAAGAGTGAGACTCCGCTGGCAGATTGAGACTCCGCTGGCAAAAATCTCCGGCCAAAAGTTTGGTTAAGTTGAAGAGCTAAGTGACTCTAAGGTGTGTGTGTGTGTGTGTTTTGTTTTAAGACTCCTTTGGCAGGTGTCTCAAGGTTAAACAAATATCCCGGCCAAAAGTTTGGTTAAAGTGAACTGTTGACTACTACTCGTGCTTCTTCTTGGTATTTGATTGATTAACGTTTTTTGGAAATTTGAAATTGATTTAACGGAACGGTTGACGGTACGGCGCGTGTGAGGTTTGAAACTAGGATTTATATTTGGCTGACGGTTCGCGGACTTGATAAGGATACTATTAAATAAGTACTGCTACACAAAGGTAGGTGGCACTCAATTATTTATTAGATATAGCGGAGTTTGCCGACATGCCGCCGGCAAGCAAAAGGAAGGGCGACAAGCCAAGAGCGAAAGGGGACGCCAGTGACGCAACGACTGACGATCCCAGGGCGCCGCCGCCATTTGTGCCACCGAAGCTCAGGCACACGGAGTCAGAGATGTCGTCGACTGAAGATGTGGAATCGGTGAAGAAATTTAAAGCTGGGTCGCCTAAATCGCGGAAGAAGATGGCGTTGGAAGCGGTGAAAGGAGTGGGTGAGATCGCGGCTGTGTCAAAAGCCCCAATGGTGGTGGACGACGAGGTGATCGTAACGTGTGTGGGTGAGGTGGCCAGTGAGGGAGTAGTCACCAAGCTGCCTGAGAGGTTGTCGCGGACCAGAAAGAAGAAGCTGCAGGCTGAGGGAGTGATTGCGGACATGAAGCGCATCACGGAGAAGGTGATGGACGTAGTGATGGCTGATGATGTGGGCAGGGGGGTTGCACGCAGGCTGTTGAAGGAAGTGGGAGAGTACGAGGCACTTCTTATGGGATTGGTGGCCGAAAATGAGCGGTTGAGGGGGAGATTGGAGGCTGGTGCGGTGGGAGTTGCTGCTGCCCCGATGGCGAAGTCGATGACCGTACCCCCAGTAAGTAGCAGAGTTGTGACCAGGACACAGGAGGCGGTAGCGCCAGTGTCATACCCGGCCCTGCCGTTGGTAAAACCGGTGGAAACTTGGTCGGTAGTCGTAAAAAGTAAGGCTGGGAAGAGTGCGAAGGAGGTGGTGGAAAAGGTGGTTGGGGAGGTTGGGCCGACTTTGGGGGTACGCGTGCACGAGGTGCGCCAAACTAAGGAAGGAGCCGTGATTCGCACGCCATCGGAGGCTGAGAGGAGGAAGGTGGCTGGTAACACTAAGTTCGCTGAAGTGGGGTTGGAGGTGGCTGTTAAGGACAAGTTGGGGCCTAAAATAGTGGTTCAGCGCGTCCATAAGGAGATTTCGCCGGATGAGTTCATGGAGGAACTACACTCCATGAACCTCGGGGAGCTGATGTCACCGAGTGAGTACAAGAAATCCGTCCGCTTGGTAAGCGCACCCTGGAAGGTAGAGGAGGGCACAGCCAATGTGACCCTGGACAACGGGGGCGTACATTAAGTGGTTCAGGTTTGCGGTGAGGACGCTCGACCCCATACCGGCGTGCTACAGGTGCTTGGGATTCGACCATAGGGTGCGCGACTGCAAGTTCCAGGCGGATGTGTGCAGACGGTGCGGCGACGCTGGCCACTGGGCGAGCCGATGCCCCAACGAATTGCGGTGCAGGAACTGTGCGTTCAAGGGACTGCAGGCGGATCACATGATGATGTCTGCAGCGTGCCCGGTCTATGCGACCATGGTTGCTAGGGTGAACGCTCGTCATTAAGATGGATACCGCGATTGTAATACAGCAAAACCTTCAGAAGTCGTACGTGGCCACGTGCGAACTTGGGCAGGCGATGCGGCGACGGGGTGCGGCTGTTGCCTTAGTGCAGGAGCCGTACCTCCGATTTGGTGACATCAGGGGGCTTCCTGGGGGTATGCGGGTTTTCCCCGATTTGGAGGGGAACTCTGCGGTAGTGGTGGACGACCCGGGGGTCGATTGTACGGTCGTGAGCTGTACCCGGTGGGGGGTCTGTGTTGCTGTACAGGGGGAGTTTGGGCGGGTGCTCTTTGCAAGCCTGTATTGCAGGTTTGCCGTCCCTTTGGAGCCGTACATTCGGTACATGGATACGGTCCTACTCCTAGCGAGTAGTGCACCCGTTATTCTAGGCCTGGATGCAAATGCATGTTCCTCTATGTGGTTCAGTAAAATGCCCAGGCATGCGCCTGGTCATATGAACCACACTAGAGGAATCATGCTCGGCGAATGGCTGGTCACAGTTGGTGCTTCGGTGTTAAACGAGGCTAGTGATCTGTACACGTTTGACGCTCCACAGGGCCGCAGCGATATCGATGTGACAATTGCCAATAACTTGGCGTTGTCATACTTCGACTTCAGCTGGAGGGTATGTGACAACGCTGGTGTGAGTGATCATAATCTCATTGAGATTCGGTTCACTTATCGCCGGCGGAGTTGGATATCTGGGTCACCTCGCGGGTGGCGTAAAAGGGATATAGACTGGGGCGGTTACGCGAATAGTGTTAGGGCGGCTGCTATGGTACAGCCAATAGATGAATTCAGGGAATTGGGTATAGACGCTCAGGTTGGCCAGATTGACGACTGGATGTGCGCGGTGAATGATGCGCTGCTTGGCCGAGCCCGTCCGGGTAGGCCAAGAAAAGTCAAGTGGTGGACCGATGAACTGGATCTGATGCGGAGGAGTGTCAGGCGCCTCAGGAAGAGATTCCAGAGGGCCCGGCAGTCTAACGCAGATGATCTAGCTATTCGTAAGGTTGAATATCTGGCAAGCCTGAGGGAATATAAGGGTAGAATTTGTAGGGTAAAAGAAGACGAGTGGAGGGAATTCGTGCGTGAAAATAGGGACGATCCTTGGGGTCGTGTCTATCGCGTTTGTTCGGGTCGACACAGGCGTTTAGAAGTAGGAAGCCTCCAGGTTGACAATGTAACATTGTCTTCCTGGAGCGATATTATGGGCGCGTTGTTGGGGGTTTTCTTTCCGGTTGTACGGGCGGGCGGTAGCCCTCCTCTCATTAGGGAGGGAGCCGCCCCTCCTGCGCTGGAGAGATCCGAAATAGAAGTTTGTGTCCACAGGATCAAGAGTAGGAAATCTCCGGGTATAGACGGTATGACTGGAGAGATGTGTAAAAGCATCTGGAAGGCCATACCGGAATACCTGGAGTCAATATTTGCGAAGTGTCTCAGTGAGGGCTACTTCCCTGAGGCTTGGAAGAAGGCACGTGTTGTGGTGCTCTTAAAGTCCCCCGGAAAAGTGAGGACTGATCCTCGCTCTTATAGGGGCATTAGTCTTCTTCCAGTGCTTGGAAAAGTACTGGAGAGGATAATGGTCTTTCGACTGAAAGAGTGTCCGGGTGCAGCACTGTCTGAATTCCAGTTCGGTTTCAGGGAGGGGAGGTCTGTTGACGATGCCTGGCTGCATGTTAAGTCAAGTGTTGCTAGCTCTGCGGAAAGATATGTACTGGGACTCTTCGTAGACTTCAAGGGTGCGTTTGACAATCTCCTGTGGAGTGTAGTTCTCGATAGACTACGTAGTGTGGGCTGTCGGGAGCTCGCTCTATGGGAGAGTTACTTCTGCGGTAGGAAAGCCTGTGTGGTGGGCGCCAGCGACACGGTTTGGAGGGACGTTGTACGCGGCTGTCCGCAGGGGTCCATCTGTGGTCCATTTTTATGGAACCTCATGATGGATTCCCTGCTGAGGTCGTTGCAGCGTGACTTCAAACTGTGTGCATATGCGGATGACTTGCTCATCTTGGTTGAAGGACAGTCTCGTGCTGATCTGGAAAGCCGGGGTGAGAGGGCCATGCGTGTTGTGCGCGAGTGGGGCGATAGTGTGGGTGTGGAGGTGGCTATGGACAAGACCGTGGCAATGCTGCTGAAAGGCAGGTTGTCTCGGGGTCGTCCACCACTCGTTCGCTCTGGCGGCATTAGTCTCCGGTATGCGACAGAAGTCAAATACCTGGGAATAATGGTGAGTGAGAGGTTGAACTTTATGGTTCACCTCTCATATGTGAGGGACAGGCTTACTGCTGTAGTAGGTAAAGTTAGGCGCATTCTTAGAAGTGAATGGGGCCTCAGCAGGCGGGCTACTCGTACCATATATGGTGGACTGTTTGTTGCATGCGCAGCTTATGGTGCACCTGTGTGGTACGAGACAGTCATGACTGTTGTTGGCCGCAATAAGATAGAGTCCGCCCAGAGAACTGCGATGCTTGCTTGCATGCCAGTTTGTAGGACGGTGTCAACAGATGCTCTACAGGTCTTGCTGGGGGTGGCTCCCCTTGATCTGGAGGTGATTCGCCGTGCGATCGCCTTCAAGGTTAAGAAGGGGCTACCGCTTTGTCCACATGATTGGCTTTCTGCTCTTGATCTTGTGGTTAATAGGGAACCCAGTCAGATCAAGGCGCTCCTTTGGGAACGTCTTGTGTCTGCCTGGCGGGCGCGATGGGCGAATAGTACAAAGGGGCGAGCAACGCACGAATTCATTCGCGAGGCTGATTTTGTTGTGGGACGGCCGGAATTTGGCTTCAGTCTCAGTACGGGCTTCTTGCTTACGGGGCATGGTTCCCTCAATGCATTTTTGCATAAGAGGGGCCTGTCCGAGACTGCGCTGTGCAGATGTGGTGAGAGCCCTGAGGACTGGAGACACGTTCTGGTCGAATGTCATCTTTATGATGACATTAGGGATCTAGAGGGAATGGGCGTAGTAGGGGCGGGCGACCATTGGGATTTCAGTAGGGTTTTGGCGGTCGGCGCGTCTTTTGACGCGTTGGGCGCGTATGCCCGTGAGGTCTTTAGGCGGAGACCAAGGTAGGGAGGGTAGCCTCCCTGTTGTTGCCATTTCCGGAACCGTCGTTTGTTGAACCGCAGGTTCGCGCGTGACTGTGTGCGTCTCTCGTCGGCGGAGTTGGTTGCAGTTGTGGTTGAAGTCTTAGTGTAGGCAACCATGAGGAGCATAGAGCACAGTTCCTGTGCCCTGTGCTGTTCCTGGTGTCATGTACTTGGCTGTGTTTTGTTTGCTGGTTGCTGTTTGCTGTGTTGCTGGTTGCTGTCTGCTGTTTGTTTTGATGTCGCAGGGTTGCTGGCAACGTTGTTTTGTTTGTAAGTCCTTCCGTGAGGGGGGTCATGTCTAATTGTTGTTTTTTGTTTTGTTCGTGTTGTAAAGGGCTGGGCCACAGGGGGGTGGCCAATGTACTCATCCGTGAGGATGAATGTTGAATGTTTTTGTTGTTTTTGTTTATTGTGCCTTGTGCCCGTGTGTGTTTTGTGTTGCAGGTGATGCAGTTTGTACGTTGAGTGGCTGCTGTTTTGCTGTTGTCGCTGACGTTCCTGTTGTTCCTGTTTTATGTTGCTGTTTGCTGTTATTGCTGTGTTCCTGTGTGCTGTTTACTGTGAGTATGGTTGCAGGGGGTCACCAGTCCCCGAGCCGTTTGGGGCTCTACTGGTAGTAGTCCTTGGGCTACGAAGTCTGACCGGAGACTTAAATCTGGTACCACGGGAACCGGGAGCCCCAGGAACTTGTTCCTGCCCGGTTATGGTGCGGCCCTTCGGGGAGTATCGTGGTGGTTGTGGTTTAAACCCAAATCGCGGGGAGAGTTCATTTGAGCTCGATGTGGAGTTGCATTGCGACCGGGTGCCGTGACCCAAAGATCGGAAGGAGTTTTAGAAAGGCTCCGCTCCTAACCAAGGGGGAGATCATGTCCAAACAACATGAGATCGAATTGGTACTCATGCATGGCAGTTTGTCATGTATGGGGGCGCTGGTAGACGCATTGTATTCACCCGGTGTTAAGATCACCGTGGGGTAAGGCCACAATGGCAGGTACCCACGTTAATCGTTTTCACAACTGTCGCAACAAATATCATTAGATTTTTGTCCCACAAAATCCAATAAAAATCTTAAGACTTGTATGATAATCTGAAACTTTTCGTTAAGTTTCACCTAATGTCAGTTGCTTAAGTAAAGTACGAAACTGAACGCACTTTCTGTACGGAATGATTTGTTTTCAGAAATGTACGTACGAGTATGTTTACAAAAATTATTAAAATAAATATAAAAAAAATTAATTAAAAATATTAAAAAAATCCTTCTTAAGAAAAAAAAACTTAAGAAAGAAAAAACCTGAACTATAATCCGTTGTGCAAATGTACAAACCAAAAATTTAATTTAAAAAATTATAAAAGTTCATCAAAAATTCAATAAATTTATATTTACATCTCTGGGTACGGAGAATATTAAAATACAAAAATATGTAAGTTAATAACTAAAAAGAAATACCACTAGTTCTGAGACAGCAAACGCTGTACAAACAATGTGGGCAATTAACAAAAATGCATATGTGATTCAATATGAAATGAATATAGATAGAAAATAATTAAATGCTCGGTGGCTTAGTGGTTAAAGCAGTAGATCATGATACGTCATGACCCGAGTTCAAATCCCAGTGGGTACTGATGAGTAGTGTAGCGACTACGAAACAGCTAGTTGTCCCCCAGCTAAAGATTTGATTATTATTTTTCTTGTCTTCTTCAATCAAAATTATTGATCACAGCAGATTTGTATTGTAAAAAAATCCTTAAGAAAAAAAAAAACTTAAGAAAGAAAAAACCTGAACTATAACCCGTTGTACAAATGTACAAACCAAAAATTTAATTTAAAAAAAATTAAATTTCATTTCATTGAAAATTGATTTTAGCTTTGTTTCCATTTTTAATTAACCAAATTGCCACTAAAGACTTTTCACTTTTTGTTTGGTTGTGATTGCATAGAAACACTTTGTTGCTATTTTTCATACTTTTTTACATAATCTACTCAAAAAACACACAAGTATTACGCATTTGTGCAGCGATGGGTTTAAAGTCATTAATAGCGCATTTACACCAACTCAAAATCCAGTAGATTTTAATTAAAATCTACAACGAAATCTATATCGTTTACGCCACCATTTACTTTTTACGAAAATAATTTGTGCATTCGTGTTTGACAAAAGAATTTTATCAGAGACTGAATACACCATTGTATTTTTTTTTTTTTTTTTTTGTTGACCAGACACTGAATACACCACATTAAAGTGTATATTTTTGCTGCAGCGTAGCATTTTTAAGTACTTTTTGAACAAAATCTCAGTTGCATCGCTTGGTACGAGTAGATTTAAGGAGATTTCATCGAAATCTACTCATAAAGTAAATCTACTTCTTTTGTATGGAAAATCTTCTAAAAATCTACTAAATTTGGCTTGAAGTCTCGAATGAGCAGATTTCGCTTTGGTGTAAATAGACTATAAGTTAATATAAGTACAGTATGGCCAACTAAAAGTCGTTTTTTATTCACCTATGTATATGACATGTTTTCCGTTTAATTGCAACATAAGCTTAAGCCAGTTCATGCACATTATGGTTGGGCCTTTATACACGTTTATACCCTTAACATTTTTGTGAAGGGTATAAAAAGTGTACTCGTACTAAGTCTGCTTATATTTGCAAATTTTAGAAAGAAATTTGATTGAATTGCATTTTTGTTTTTATGTTTTTGTCGTAAAGGAAAAGGTATCTGATATTAAGACTTTTTTTTTGAAAAATGAAGATTTTTCTATAAAAATTTGTGTCATCAGTGATACCCAATATGATTTTAATTTTACTGCTATTTCTTTTTTCTATTTGTAAAAGTTAGAATACTTTATATTTTCAGATTATAAATACGTTCGGGTGCGTTAATACGGAACGTTACACGATCAAACAGTTTTTTTTTGTTAAAATTAAAAAAATTATGTTAGTTATTGTTATTTTCAGAGGGTTTCGTAACACTTAAAGTGATTTGCAACAAAAAGCAATAGAATTATTTATAGCATAGAGACTGAATATATTTAAGAGTTTTCAAACACTGATGTCGGTCTCCAAGTAAAAAAACGTTTATAGGTCATAAGAAGTTGAAGAGCTGTGTAGAATCATTGTGCTGAGACAATTGTATCAATACCTCTTTCGATTCCTGCATCCATTTCCTTCATCTATCATGATACGGTCACTGTCAAAGTAAAAGGACAAATTTTCTGCCCACAACAGTAAAGAAATGAAGCAAAATGAAACTAAAGACTAGAGGGTGATCCCACAAAATGCTGATATATATTAATAAAGAACTATAATTTTTTAATTATGAAGGGAGTCCACTGAGAAGGTATACTAACACAGTACTAACATTTTAATCCTGGCTGTACGCGTTGTGGCACTGTGTTGTTGATACCACATATTAATCAAGCCTAAAGCATAAAGTTATAGCGTTAACAATTTTTCAGTCATATCACGATATCGCTCCCCATTCACAGTTACCGTTAGGCCATTTTCATTTTCAAAGAATTAACGTATTGAATCCTCCTGACGAAATTGCACACCCCAGGCTGTCACTTTTAATGGATGCAAAGGTGATTGATGTATAATTTGAGGGTTTTTCATTGCCCAGACTCGACTATTCTGTTTATTCATACATCCATTCAAATGAATGTGAGCCTCGTCACTTTTTATGATTTTTTTCAAGAAAATCTATGATTGATTTTAATAAAATGTTTTAATGATTAAAACACGTTGGTTTATTGAATATTTTTCCACAATAAATTTTACTCGTGTCTACTTCATGACTGCCAAATATGATCTGTCAAGACTATTGTTTACCAAAATGACGGCAAAACAAAGTAGTATATCTTCCCGGCAGACACGCTGTGTGTTGAAATAATAGTAAATTAAGGCGGGCTTCGAGTATTTAAAAAATTAATACCCACTAATACTTCAAAACAAAATTTAAAACTGTGGGATGAGTCCATACAATGGACAAGGCTTTGAAAAGGTATGCCAATTTTTTAGTACTCGTATTAGGTTTTTTTAATCTCTTGAAATTTTTTAAATATATGAGTGTGGACTTATTTCAAAACGCAAAACTGTGCGTTATTTTGTATAAGATTCATCAATTTGTACGCTTTAAACATGCATATGTATGTACGAGTACCTACATCGCAAAGATGCTGATACTTTCAATTAGTCAAGTTGAAGCGAAAATGTTTCTCACTCTTTTTTTTATTAAACAGGAAATAAATGGCTTTTTAATTATAATCACCTAAATTTTTATTAATGAGACTTTAATTAAGCGTTAAAATTTTCTTAATGCTAAATGTGGCCGTTGATATTTTCAAAATAAACGACAAAACAACTAAAAGATCGGAGATGACTCAAAATGTTATAAAAGAAAAGAAGAAACGCAGCCAGGACACAACAATAAAAGCGCACACCAACTACTACTATCTAAGATAGAAATAAATTTCATTTCAAATCAGCAAGTTAATGATGTGTCAATAAAAAAATTAGCAAAAAACGGTAATTTATTTGTAAAACTTTTATTTTTAGGTAAAACCAGTTGATTTTAAACACGTTTCTTTTGCACCTACACATTATATTGCGACAAGAAACTTTAATTTTATTAACACAAAGAAATATTTAACAAAACATATAAATGTTAGCTTAACGATGGAAATAAATTGATGCTTAAATTTTAATTAATAAGAAGATGCAACAAATGTAGCCAAAATCAGACAAACTTCAATAAAACAAAACTAGAAATTCATAAAATCTTAATCGGCGATAAATCAATACTAATTAAAAGAATACTAATGAAAAAAAGAAATTGATAATAAATAAACTCATACAAAATAAACTCATGCAAATAAGGGTCCACACCGCCGTTGAAGTGCTCGACTGAACGGCGGCCGAAGTTTCAATCTCCTTTTATTTTTACACTAGGCCGAGTATTTTTAGGCTTCGAATTGTTGTTGATTTTATGGTGACAAGCTTTCTGTTTTGTAGCTATGAAATGTCATACTGATTCTCGAAAGAAAAATAAACAATTGGATTTATAAAATTTGCTGTTTTTTGCTATTAAACGATCAAGCCAAGTGTGTCAAATATTACAATAAAAGTATACATGGAATAGTGAAGTTCGTGTTTATAAAGGCGCGTGCTTTAGTAATTAATAAAGTACCAAATTATTAATATGCATCAGTAAATTTTTCCAAAACGCTTGCATTAAATTTTGATTATGGTAAACTTCATCTTTTATTTGTTAACAATTGTGGCAAATTTCAATAAATTCTTTAAAAGACACCCACTCTAGGCAATTGGTTTTCTTTGTTTGCTTACGAAAACAGAAATAAAGCTTACATTGTATTTGATAGAATCGCTATTAATCGAGTTTAATGACTTGTAGCGATTCTGTAAGTTTAATGATCCAATAATCGTTAATTTTGTTCACACATAAATTGTCCCCTGCAGTAACGATTGTGTGCTCTTTTAACGAGGATAAGCAGGGGGGTTACTCTCTATTGCGATGAGAAAGAAAAATCGAAGAATTGGTACCCTGTATTGCGTTTTCGCATTTTTTTTTTTTCACATTTAATTTTCCCTTCCACACATTTTATTTTACCATTCTTCACAATTGTTTATTTTGTGATACCAGTGTTACTTAATTTTTAAACTTTTTCGCGAAAAAGTTTGCGCAAACTGCACAGAATACCAAATTATACTCTTCTGGTATCTACCTTTCGCATCGCAATAGAGAGTAACCATCCAGCTGTAGTTTTGTGTAACTGATAATAGGCGGTTAAACTAAAATATTCTAATCAAAAAATTATAAACAGCTTGTTTTTTATGTGTCTTAGCTGTCTGCATGTCGACATTTCATATGATTTCACAGGCTACCCTTATCATCAGTAGACTTTGGAAATTTTTGAATGATATTCTCAAACATTCATTTTATATCCCAACAATCTAAAAAGGTTATTGAGAATTTAAAAAGAAAAATTTTCTTATGCTAATATGGTTAAGTCCGATATACAAAATTTGAATCAGGAGCCCAAGCCACAAAACTCCGATCCAAATTTTAGCAATCTTCAGGAACTCCGCAGACTCTTGTTCAATATATAAATACGTTTACCATTTCTATGACAACCATGCTGCAGAAAATGCTGAAAATGTGATCCACTATTTTGCAGGCAATTCTAAGCAAATGAGTTAGTTAAAAATATGTTTCTGGAACGCAAATGGCATCTGCCAACACAAAAATGAACTTGAGCACTTCTTTATGGAAAATTGTTATATCCTCGATTTGCTCACCACCACGATTTTCAATAACATAAAGCCAATATTTAATTTTTTTAAAATCACTTGGCCCCCGATTTTTAGAGGCTGGCGACTATAACGCTAAGCACACTTTTTGGAGATCACGCTAAATTTCTCCGAAAGGCCGCGTGCTTTTTGACACCGTTTCCAAAATGGGCTTAGATGTGATTTCAATTGTCCGTGATTTAATTGTCCTTTAAACAGACGAAAAATCCCAGATGTTATAGATTTTGGAGTTGTAAAAACATTGTCCTTTAGAACGGATGCTAGTGCAGCCTCCATTAAATTTGTCATCAGATCACTCACCCACTATAATCTCCGTTTTGTTCTTCCAGAATGTTGGTTCCCCGTTTAGTGAATTGGCGCTGACCGTCACTAGAGTCAGTTGGCTAAAATATAAAAGAATATTTGAGTACTCATTGTACAAAAAATACTACCTTGAGAACGCCTGAGGATATTGATGTGTGAATAAACGGATCTGCTGAAGACCTTAAACTAGCCGTACTACATGCTACCACTAGCCACATAAGATCCAGAAATGAGAACAATAGTACATATTCAACTGAAATTGAGCAACTTCTGTCGCAGGTCTCCCCAGCTTAAAACTAGGCTACAGGTATGTATGTTATGTATGGATTACGAAATCTACATGAAATCTAGTACATGGCTTGCCTTAAAACATATTTGGAAAGCCTGGATGGTACTCCTCAATCTGACTATTCCCTGTGTAAAGCGACAAAAGGTCTGAAACGACACGTAATAGGTAAGCCACCTTTGCGAACTTCAACTGGCGACTGGGCACGAAGCAATTCTGAAAACGGGATGGTGTATGTTAATCATTTGAGAAATGCTTTTACGACAAATGATGCAGCGGATGCTGCAGCAGAATTTCCGCCAAATGCTGTAAGACCGCCTGTGTCTTTGAGATTTAATTTTCAAGATGTCGAAAACGTTATCGGTAACACAAACCCCAGGAAAGCTCTAGGCACTGATCAAATTACTGGTAAAATGCTTGAACAGTTACTTAGTGTAGCTAGAAGAGTTCTACTTTTTATTTTTAACGCAATTTTACGGCTTAAGTATTATCCTGCACAGTGGAAAGAGTCTACGATTACTATGATACCCAAGCCAGGGAAGGATCCCACTAAAGTAGAATCATATAGACCAATAAGTCTACTGCCAAAAATTTCAAAACTTTTTAAAAAATTATTAATGGCGAAGTTGACTCCAATATTGAAAAATGTGGGATGCATCCCTGATCATCAATTTGGCTTTCGGTCTAAACACAGCACTATAGAACAAACACATAGATTAGTAAATGTCATAACAAAGACTTTTTCGGACAAAAAATATTGTTCAGCTCTATTCATTGATGTTTCCCAAGCTTTTGATGAAGTGCGGCACGAGGGATTATTGCACAAAATAAAGCTGAACTTGCATGCAAACACTCACAAGCTTCTGGAAAGCTTCTTCTGGTTTTCAGTCTGATACTTCATTTACTAAAGATATAACACTATAGCTTTAGTAATATGAAATCAGATGTTTAGCTTGGAATATAATGTTTGTTTGACACATTAACTCTTTCAATTCATTTTAATTATTTCGATATATGGGAAAACTTTCCTGACCATCCGGTTTTTTTTTTAGAAATTTATTTCTCAAAAATTGTTTTTTATAGTGAAACTATACTCGCACAAAACGTATAACCACTTTGTACGAATGTTTACAGACAATTTTTTATACATGAACATTGTTCGTTTATTTAAGCATTTCATACTACAAACTTATTTGATTTATAAGGACAAGTCAACGAACATTAAACAGAAACTAAAACACAATTTAGCACTTAATATTGTTTAAATAAAACAAACAAAAAAAAAAAACATTCATCAAATGACGTAAACTAGAATGTGTCACAACGTCAATCCAGCGCATTTATAATTAATTGCAAATTAACACAAAACACGATGTTGTATCTCTTATTGGAGCAAGATTTGTTTATTGCATACTTCTGCTTATAATAATGTATTTAGTATTTCTGATTATAAGTAATTAAAAATAATTAAAATAAAAACCCCACCTTATACTAAATGGCTCACCAGAAGTAAAAGGTTTAACAGGGAAGTAAATTTAAAATAAAAAATACAGGGTGTGTTACATGATGTTTAATTTCTGTTTAAAGTGCGATAAAAATTGGGCTATTCAAATTTGTTGCATTGCGTTCAATTATCGGGGAAAAACATATTCTGGAACAAATCAAAATAAAGAGACAAAATTGTCAGCGTTGTCAACTCGGTTGACACCATATGTTAATCAAGCTTACAGCATGCAGTTGTGGCGTTAAAAAGCTTTCAATCACATCACAATTCCGCTCTACCGTTGCGCCGTTTTCAAAAAAATAAGATAATGATTTCTACTGACTAAATTGCATTTAAGGACTGATGCTCTTAGTGGTCTTCGGCCTACCAACTCTTTAAGCCTTGTCTTTCATTGTTTGCTGAGAAATGGCATACAGGAGGGATTAGAAGGCCCAACTCCTCAACAATAAGTTGTTCATATGGCCGCAAACATATGGCAAGAATTGCTACTTGTATGAGCCTAATCAACCACACGGGGCCTCTGGTAAACCGTGAGTAATTCACTCGTGGAATTGGTCCACCATCAGATTGGACCGTAAAGGCAGGTGCTGATGTAAATCTTTTTCACAGTTGACTAAATTGCACACCAGACTGTCATCTTTAATGCATGCAAAAGTGCCTGATGGATAATTTAAGGGTTTTCCATTGCCCAGAACCGACTATTGTGTTTATTCACACATCCAATCAAATGAAATTATGCCTGCTTACTCATTATGATTTTTTTTTAATGAAAAGCGGGGTTGCCATGGGCGAGCTGAAACACCCTGTTGGTATATGTACGGCGGCGTAAATGGTCTTATGGAAGAAGCTCGTGTGTCAACCGTAATCTTTAATGGAAACCAATGGAAATTCTTGTGCAAATTGTAGCCAAAGTTGTTCTTTGACGACAAAGCTCCTGAGCACGGCGCCGTATTGAGGTTGACGGACACTTTCTTGAGCAGCAGTAATGTCCTCCAAATCATTCACTACACGACATATAGTACGTTTTATTGGCACGTTGTTTTTCCCAAAAACTTCACGCAACTTTCTCATCGTCACAGTAATCGATGATTGATTTTGTTAAAATATTTTAACCATTAAAATACGGATTATCGAATATTTTCCGATAATAAATTTGCCACGTGTCTACGTCACGATAGTTAAATATGAACAGTCAAGACTAACGTTTACTAAAATGGCGGCAAAAAAAATTGGAGTATACTTTCCTGGTGGATACCCTGTACATCCGTTTGAATACCATTTCTCTATGGAAGGCGACAAAAGGACTGAAGCGACACGTAATAGGAAAGCCACTTTTGCGAACTTTAACTGAAGACTGGGTAAGAAGCGATTCTAAAAAGGAGATGGTGTATGTTAATCATTTTAAAAGCGTTTTTATTACTTGTATTTATACATCAAATGATGCTTCTGTATTACCGTAATATGCTGTTAGACCACCTGTGCCTTTGAGGCTTAGTTTTCAAGATGGCGAAAACGTTATAAACAAAGTAAACTATAGGAAAGCTCCAGGTTTTGATAAGATTACTGGTAGAATGCTTGAGCAGTTGTCTTGTGTGACTAGAAGAATTCTCCTATTTACTTTTAACGCTATTTTGCGCCTAGATGCTATCCTGGAGAGTGGAAAGTGTCTGTGATTACTATGATACCCAAGTCGAGGAAGGATCTCACTAAAGTAGAGTCATATAGACCAATAAGTCTACTGTCAACAATTTCAAATGATGAAGGATGTATCCGTAAACATCAATTCGGCTTTCGGGCTAAACACAGCACAATAGAACAAACGCATAGACTAGTAAACGTCATTAGAAAGACTTTTGAGGGCAAAAAATATTGTTCAGCTCTATTCATTGATGTTTCCCAAGCTTTCGATGAAGTGTGGCACGAGGGATTAATTTACAAAATAAAGCTGAACTTGCTTGCAAGCACTTACAAGCTTCTGGAAAGCTACTTATGTGGCCGGAAATTTGTTATCAGAGAAGGCGATTTTATTAGCCCAACTGAAGTAGGAGTTCCCCAAGGCAGCATTCTAGGACCCACTTTATATTTGATTTACGCCTGTGACATGCCAAGCAGATCTGGTATTCACACTTCAACTTTTGCAGATGACACAGCATTCTGCAGCGGACATGAAAACTATCAATTAGTTTCACGTAATTTACTGGAATATATTTCAGTATTAGAGAAATGGATAAAACTTTGGAGACTCAAAGTTAATGAACAAAAATTCACTCATGTTACATTCACGCTGCGAAAAAAAAACATGTTAGCTTATCCAAATCAACAACTCACTTATTCCGCAACATAATGAAGTCAAGTCAAATTCTGTAGTTGTTTTAAGAATGCTATGCTCATTTTCGGCCATCGTAGGATTGGAGTCTCTAGATCAATCCCGATTTCGGTTTATTTTAAGTATACTTGTGTATTATTCGTACTTAAATTTTTGAGTGCGGTTGGTATTAAAAGCAAGTACAAAATACATAGAGATATGAGATTTTTCTTTCTGTTTTGAATCACTACCGAAGCTGGAACAAATTAAGGTGTAATGCTCATTCCTGATACCTAGTACATATAAGTTAATATTCGTTTTGCAACGCATTATCACTAATTAAGAATAGGACTAATACGGCATTCTTGATCGATTTATTCTCTTGTGAATACAAGAAAGAAGCAAGAGAAGATCTTAGCTTGTTTAAGTATTAAAGATTATTTTGAAGTTATTTACTTTTTGATACCAAGCCTACATAGTAGGTAAATTAAATTACATGTAATACTTTATAGAAGGTAACATAACTATATAGAATGAAATATTTATTTATTTAGTGATGAATGTGAACGAAAACATGGAATGAAAAACATTTAAAATAAATTTTCAATTGTAATACTTTCAAGTAAATAAAATCTTAAATAAATAATGCTTACCCAACGAGGCAGTTCTAATTTATTATGGAATCATATTACAGATCGTTATATATACAACGTCAAAAAAATTTAATTAAATAATTTCATAAATATCCCTTTTACAAGCAATTGAACAAAAAAATTACTTCTTTATAAACCTAGGTATACAGTTTCCATTATGGCTTTTACTTCTCCTGTAAAATTGCGATTATGTTCCTGCACGAGACCAACGATATGCAAATGTCTTAAAATTCTAATAAAATTATATAAACTTAATAGAACATGATCAATGACAAAGTTGTGCTTTAAGAAATATTTAATATTAATAAAGAGTAAATTGTAAGTTTGTAAATTATTATTGAATGAAGTTTTTTAATTATAGAAACATTAATATCATTAGCAAACATTGATGATCATTAATGAGATCAAACTCAATTTCGTAAAGAGGTTTACCGTTCTTGATACGCGAAATGAGAGTGAATTGCAGAATTTTTTATGTTTAATTATCATTATCAATAAGCTAATTTGAGAAACAAAACTGGACACGAGAATACTAAATCAGATAATAACACTCACAAAAACACGAATAAAGAAATATAATAATAATAATAAAAACATTGTCTTCAAATTACGCAAAACTCCCTTAAAGTAATTTATATACTAAAATAATTTTTTCTTATCTTTGATCATTTTCGAACGATTTCATCAATTTTAATATTCGGCCATGTCACAGAATTCACTTCCGTTCGGAAATGGAATTTAATTGGTTTTTTAATTTTTCAAAAAACGAAAATTTAAAGCTTTTCCGGAATGAAATCAATGCTATAAGATAATACTAGTTTCATTCTTGCTATTAGAAATGATTTCATTCCCCAAAGTTTTTTAGTTTTTCGTTTTTTGAAGAAGTAAAAAAAGAATTCAATTCCGTTTCCGAATGAAATTAAGCTCTGTGACTTGTCTGATAATCTCAGCTTGTAATACTTACTGCTATACTTAACTTATTTTAAAAAAGTGTACTTACGACTAAATCGTCTAAGATTATTAAAGGCTGTACGTACCTAAAAAAATAAAATGCAAAAAACTGTTAGAAATAATTACCAAATGGTTAAATTGAAATAAATCTTATTCAAAAAGGGGTTTCACTAATCTAAAAACCAAATACAAAAAAAAAAACTGACCAGGTGCAAATAAAAACAGACTATGGGAACAATAACCGAAAAATCCTGTAATGAAATGCCAATTTTCAATTAAAACACAAACTGGTCATTGAACCTTTTGAACATTGAACAGACAACGTTAGAAGAGATAGACAGAACCGTCTTATGCAATAACAAAAGCACCCAGCCCATATTTAATCCTTAAAGAGTCGTTGCTGTTGTTGGCTGTATGAATATAAAACAGATACTCGACTGCACGTACCGACAAACGAACGAAACATACATTTAAACACGTTCATTTGCCGCTAATTACAAACCTTCTGACCTAATGATAAACATTTTCCGAACAGAAAACATCATAGTGACCCGATTAACGATAAAGGTCAGCTGTTGCCTTTTAATAAAGCGAGTGCGTATTGGCAGAGAAACAAAGAGAAACATAAAAAGCACACAAACACACACTCAAAACAAAACAAAAAAAAAAAGGACGAGAAATCCTTTAAAATGTAAATTAAGTTAAATGCACAAAAACACATTCTCTCTCTCTCTCTCTCTCTCTCCAACTACCTCTCCGTTGCTGGCCATGAAGTGAATTCTAACGAACTGAAATTGTTTCTGTTTTACTTTTTTAAGGGCAAATTAATTGTCCTTCATGAATATTTTGGCTTTTTGGTTTAGCATAACAAAAGGACACTCACTCACTCTTGGGTTTGAAATGAAATTATAAAAGTATGAAAAAAAAATGAATGATTAGTTGATAAGATCTAATGTTTGATTATCAGTTGAATGTGCAGCAGGACATTGTATCTGGCTCCTTTTGAGGTGGAAGTAAAAGTTTAGTGTCCCTTTGATAATTATGCAACGGACATACCACTCGTTTAAAAAAGGTGTCACCGTTGTTGACAAAAATATGGGTGTTAAGGAGGGGTTGGCAGATTGTTACAAATGGAAAGAGATAATAAAGGGAAAAGGTAGGGAAAGTAGAGTTAATATTGTTGTTTATTTGTGTTTTTATATGCAGTTTATCTCTGCATCAGATATATTTTAACATTAAATTCTCTTTATTAATCGCATATGAAGTTTTTCGGAGCCGTGTGAGTTTAAATGGAAAGAAAAGAAAGAATGTGGTTATGACAGCATTACTGTTAGTAATAGAATTTCATCATAATACAGTGAAACTTCGATATAACGAATTACAAAGGTATACGAAATTACTTCTTTATAAACATTGCTACGCTTTAAATATTATCAGCCAAGCTTTGAAATAAAGAAATGTGAAGACATTCGAAAACAATTGTTTATAACTATAAGTTTCTTCATTCATTTTGATAAAAATCAAGTCAATGCTGATCCCATACATTTCTAATGTATTGAATTTGCACACACAATAACAGCTAATTTGCCGATATCGAAAGAATAAGTTCATTCGTATTCTAGGCGAAACACAAATTGATTTGGATTCGTTTACATTTATTCTATGCGAGAAATGTGTCAAAACTGAATTAAAATACATAAGTACAAACGAAAGAATTATAGTGAGATAGAGAAACCCAAATTGATTCGAATGTGAGTAACTAACTATCCTTCGTGCACATTTTCTTTCGATATCAGCAAACTGGATGTAAGAATTCGTTCATTTTATAATGGGACCATTTTGCTATAATTTTGTTCTTACTTCGTTGTATAGAGGTTGTTGTATGAGTACTTCGTTATATAGAGGCTTTAAAACAAGGATGTTTACTATCGCCAACCTCTCTTCTTCTGTAAAATTATCATTGTACTCGGAAAACATCGTTAGCTAAGCAGATCATATTACAACTATGCAATAAATGATTAAAAAACTTGAAGTTTACTGTACAACATGAAAATATTAGGTTAATTTAAGCAAGTCAGATATGATGATATTTCGTATAAGGGAAGAGCTATCAAAGCTTGAAAATTTTTATCTTAATGGCAAATCAATAAAAGTCACGCCAGAATATACTTACCTGGGTGTAACGTTAACACCAAAAATGTCATTTAACAAGCATCTAGAGAAAACAAAAACAACATTAATGCTACATGGAATAATTTTCTGGACAAAGAAAATATATCCTTAAAAGCCAAATGGAATTTTTTTCAATCTGTATGTAGAGCTATTCAGTCATATGATGCTCAAGTTTGGGGATTTACACTTTGAAGTTGACATGTTCCAACGTTTTTTTCTTAAAAAAGATTTTAAAGTTACCAGCATTTATACCAACGTAATATTGGAAACTGACATTGAGAATAGCCTTGAACTTTTTTTTTTATTTTTAATTTATCTGGAACCAGTACTCAGGGGATGACCGTGGGGGTCATTGTACTGAAACTAGGAAAATAGGTTATGATAAGAAGGAAAGAGGGAGTAGTGTTCGTGGAGTGTTAACAATATCAAGACGAAAGACTAAAACAAACTCTATTGCAGCATTTAAAATGTTGGAGTTAAATTAGTTAAAACTGATCAGTGCCCAGTGTATATACCTTCGACACTGCTCAGTGGCTGTGTTCTGTAACTTTGGCGAGAAGCTCTCGCGTCGAAAACTTGTGAAACAAATTATTCCATCGTTTCTCGAAAAGTGAGAAAAATCTGCGTCTGTAACTCATGTCGAAAACTATCCAAAGCGATTACACCGTTACGTTAGAAATATCTGAAAATATAATACGATGCCGACATGCAATTTTCAAAAATGAGAGCGCCAGCCACAATTAGCACCGCCGCCGACCAAAAATTACTAAAGATAAGAAATTTTGTTCGACGGCGTAATATTATAACCGCCGGCTATTCTAGAAAATGTATGGTATGGCTCTAACGTTTAAATTTTATTTACAAATATGTACAAATTTTTCCAAAATTAAATAACAAGTGCAATTTCTGAATTCTAAAAAAAACATTACAAAAGTATTACAATATATTTTGTTGGGTTGGAAATTAAAATTGTAGAAATTTCAAACTTATATAAGTATTCCACTTAAACTTGTTGTGTGAAGGGTATAAGAATTAATTAAAACGATAAAATAAAAAACATTGATTTTAAACTGTGTAAATATATGTATCCAACTTAATTTAACAGCAAAATACTTATTTTTTCAGTATTATTATTCATTTAATGATGATTATTGTTATTCGAAATACTATCTCACAGCCTTTTTATTTGCGAGAAATAATGACAGTTGAATGCGAGAAATTTTTTCGCAAAAGTTTTACAGACACAGTTTTTCAGTAAAATGGCGAGTAATTTCCTTACGTGACAGCTATTACTCACCAAAAAAATTATAGCTACAGTTTAGTGAGAAAAGCAGCTGTTTGTTTCAACTTTGTTTTATTTTACACGTTTCAGTTGGAAAGTTTCTCGTGGCGAGAGTTACAGAACATAGCCACAGATTAGCAAAATTTAGTCCAACACCTTTCACACTACAAGGTAATGAAATGCATTGAGTAAAACAGAAGCTTGTTTCGAGAAAAACACATTTTTAGTTTCCATACAAGTCTCAGAACAAATTTTTAGAAAGTATCGCCTAAAGAAAACAGTTTAAAAGTAATTTGAATAAATTTTTGGCACAATATAAATGCTAGTACTGTTAACAATTCTGCATTGTTAAATCGAAAAGCTCATTTTTTGAGATATGACTATGTTGCAATAAAGGAACGGTGATCTGTTTAAGCAAAAGTATACAAATATGCTTCTTCTAATATTCAATATTAAATGGATAGTGAATACTTTTCTTGGCATGATCCATGGATATCAAACGATTACCAGTGTTGTAAGTATCCAAAATCTTATGATCTTCGGGGGAGAGTTTAAAATCAACAAAAACGTTAAAATTTTCCAACATACGATTTTTGTTAATGGATACGCACGGTACCGATTTCAATCAAATATCTCAAAACTACTTGCGCAGACGATTTTTTATACTTATCGGCAATTGATTTGTAATCGAATAGATAGACGGGAAGTTTTCTAGCCGGTTCAGGTCTACCTAAGGGACAGTAAGCTTACAACTTAGATTTATAATAAAAACGCAGTTTACGTGCAACAGCTATCGCCTTCCAAATCAACTAGCTAAAATTTTAATAAGAAAATAGCTATCTTGGTAAAATTATGTAAACAGATTATGTGCAGATAGCAATGCGGTTGATTCCTAAACAGAATGTTCAACAAAGGAAAACTGGAAATCCTTAAGAATAGGAATAATTACTCCTTTTTTTAAATAAAACGAAAGATATGTACCTCCACAAAGCCTCTGTTACAGCGTTGCTGGCCCTAAGCAAACATTAGTTTGCACGATTAAAATTCAGCTTTTAACAAAATTTACGGTCTTTATATAAAAAACCTGTATTTTCATTGGTGGTGCAATATGATCTTAATCAAATATCGGTCCAGCCGTTTAGGAGTCCATACGTTACATACATACACACATCCTGTTTTATATATAAATATTAACTTATGAAAATGCCCAGATACACTTTGGAAATATTCCTAAACTAAATATTATCAGTTGCATATTTAAAGCTGGATGCGATTCTATTGAATTAAATGCAACAAGATTCCGAACACAAACTGACTCTCATACATACCCCTCGTTCATTGTTTTTACCAAAGTGCCCTATTCTCGACCGCTTTCGTTTTGTTTTGAAAAATTTTCTTTAACAGAAGTTGAAATTATTTATACTCGTATATTAAACAATATAGACGTCTCCTGGAAAGTTTTATATCATTACATAATAGATGCACTTGGGTATAGGAAGAAGCTAGTTATTGAATTTAATTATTGAAGTGTAAAAATAAAATGCTTGATGTATATAATTTTTAATTTAAACAAGTAAGAGTGTAGTATATTCGGCTGGGCCGAATCTAAAATACCCTCCACGATAGTTACGTATATATAGTATATATTACAAATTTTAACTAAATATGCTCAGATATATATATATATATGAACCGATATCGGGGAAAAAATATGTTTGCTTTGTAATCACTATACCAAAACGGTAATCTTCCATGGAATTTCTCTTGGAAAAATTGGTTTATAGCCTATAAAAAGGTTATATATGGACCAATATCGATATTTTCCAGTTTTTCTATATTTTAGTAACCTTCTTTTCTAATAAAATTGTTTTTAAGTAAAAAAAAAAATTCATGAAAAAATCGGTTCATATGTGAACCGATATTACTGAATTTCAATAGCAAACCCATAAACCAATACGGTAATAGAATGGTGACAGAAAAAAGTTTCTAAGTCTAATGGTTTTCTCAGAAACGGTATTTCCACGACCATCAGACGGACAGGCGGACATCGTTTAATAGAATTTTATACCAATGCTGATTCTGAATATGTATACTTTATAGGGTCGGAAATGAAAATTGTAGAAATTACAAACGGAATCACAAACTCAACATTTTTGTGAAGTATATAAAAACGTTGTACCGACTGACGACAATATGTCAAAGTCGTATGTTCTTTTCTTTCATGAATTTCTTTATATATAAAAATGTTATCTAAATTTATATATGTTATTTAAATTTATAAACGTTATTTAAAAAGATATGTTAGAGAAGTGTATAAATGAAGAAGCTTGTTTTTTGTGTTTGGACAGGAATTATGAAAGCATTTTTCTGTTTAAAATCCCAATAATTTATTTAGATTGTTGGGATATAAAGTTGAATATTTGAGAATATCTTTCAAAAATTTCCAAAGTCTTCTGATGATTGGGGTAGCTCCTATGAAATGTCGACATAAAGACAGCTGGGAAACATAGAAAACAAACTGTTTATAATTTTTTTACTGTTATTTAAAATTTGAAAAAATAAATAATTCAACTAACTGAAAAAGCTAACTTTAGAGGCTTTACAAATACATTTAGACTTCGCTGTTTTTATAACGAAACTTTACCATTTAAGATTTATTCTGAATTCGTTATATTACGGCACTTGAGGAATATTTCCCTATATATATTTTTCGCTTGGAATTCGTATGCATTTTGGCATGAAAAACTTTGCAATAAAGAGGTTTTCTCAATGGACTCAATAAAACATACGTTACTCGTATGTTAATTTTTTCGTTATAGCGCAGTTCGTTATATCGAAATTTTACTGTATTTATAAATATAACGTTTGTGGAGAATTCATTATAAATAATAATCTGAAATAATCGAATACCGCAGAAACATATTTATAATAATAATTATAATGTTATAAACATAATTTCTGTTTATTACAGGTTTATTTGACAAATTTCAGTAGAAAGTTAGTAAAGTAAACCTGTAATAAATAGAAAATATTTTTTAACTCAATGGATTAGCTTGATCGTCACGATGGTTTGACTAGTAGGGAGCTATAGCAACAGTTTCGGTGTCCATTTGGTTCCTGCCATAGACTCTGGATGTAAATCGTGCATCAGCAAGTTGAAAAATAAATACGTACATCTATTGTATTAAATAATCATTAAATTGTAAGGTGTATTATCATAAAAATATACGCCATACAATTTAAAGATTAATTAATACAGAACATGAACATATTTATTTTTCAATTGATTGTTGCACGATTTATTACTATTTCTTATTAAATTTATCTGCAAGAACCAAATTCCGCAACGAAGAATTTTGAAATGTTCACCAATTCAATGTTCAATTTTGATTTTTGTGTTCGCAATGTTGAGAATGAATAATTACAGAGAAAACTAAAAAATAATAATTTTTTCACTCAAAAATCTGAAGCACGTTTTTTTGTAAAATATTTTAAAGTAAAAAAAGGTAAACAAAAGTTTTTTATAAATTAAAACTTCTGTTTTTTGTAATTGAGCAGATTTGATAGTTGAGCACATCATTCAGCCTGAACTTGTACATTTAGCACCGTAAAATTCATTGATTTTCATCGTTTCGTTTTTTAATGAAAAGTGAACACTATGCCTGTCAGTAAATTTTAATTTTAGTAAAGGGCAGAACGGAGTTCTTTCGGAAATTCAGGTTCCCATAAGAACTGTGTGTAAAAACAGTTACGGAATTTCTGGTTGGTAAATTGCTTATGTAAATTTCCGCATACCTGTACGAAGTTCTTAAAGAAATGCAAACAAAATTTTTGATATTTTTTTTATTATTACAAGTATGTGAAAAGTAAAAGTGGAGGCTTTTTTTCGTTAACTGAAACAAAAATTGATGTTCATACATTTAAGGCCCGTACGGAGTTCTTACAGAAATTCACGTTTGGAAATATTCATTTATTTCTACACGGAAAAATTATTGTGTAGATTGGTGTAGAAAAGCTATATGTATACATGAAAATACTTACCTCATGCTATGTTTACCCTCCAAATATACGGCAAATTCCTACACCATTTTATTAACAAATTGTCAAAAATTCCGTAGGCAAATGAATGCATGAACATTAATTTTTGTTTCAGTTAACGAAAAACAGTCTCCACTTTTGTTTTTAACATCCCTGTAATAATAAAAAAATATCAAAAATTCTGTTTGCTTTTCTTTAAAAACTCCGTACCGGTATGCGGAAATTTACATAAGGAATTTACCAACCTGAAAATCCGTAACTTTTTTTACACACAGTTCTTATGGCAACCTGAATTTCCGAAAGAACTGCGTACTGGCCTTTACTTGCCTACGGAATTTTTGACAGTTGACTATTATTATTATTGTTAATATAATAGATTTAGAAAAAATATTTTTAATAAAACGGAGCAAGATTTGTTTGCCGTATACTTGGACGATGAACATAGCATGAGGTTCTTATTTATATACATATACACACATACATTTTTTACACCAGTCTACACAATTATTTTTCCGTTTAGAAATAAATGCATATTTTCAAACGTTAATTCCCGTAAAAACTTCGTACCCGCCTTAAGGCGTAAATTTGAAAATGCTCTCCAGGAAACATACACATAAATCCATTTGTTCTAAAAGTACAGGGTGTCCACCGAGAAGGTATACTACTCGCAGTAATTCTATTGTAATCCTGGCCGTATGCGATGTGGCACCGTCTTGTTCATACCTTATGTTAAACAAGCCCTAAGCATGCAGTTGTGGCATTAAGAAGTTTTCAATCATATCCCGATATCGCTCCCTATTCACAGTTACCGTTACGCCCTTTTTCATTTTCAAAGTACTCGTAGTAAGGTCTAATGGTTTCTCCTGACCAAATTGTACACCAGACTTTCAATGGATGCAAAGGTAATTGATAAATAATTTAAAGGGGTTTCATTGTCCAGAATCGACTCTTCTGTTTAATCACATATCCATCCCAATGCAAATGTGCCCCGTCACTCATTATTATTTTTCAATAAAGTCAATGTTGTCATCCTATTCGCATATGCACAGCGGCATAAAGCGTCTTGTGGAAGACGCTCTTGTTGTTCTTTGACGAGCAAGCTCCTGAGCACGATTTGATGGATTGTTTTGAACACTTTCTTGAGCAACAGTAATGTTTTCAGCTGATCTTATGGTATGTTGTGGTTCATGCTTGGGCCTATCATCTACAGACCCTCTTTCTTCGAAATCATTCACTATACGATAAATAGTGCGTTTTGTTGGCACGTTGTTTCCCACAAAAATTTCACGTAACTTCCTCATCGTCACAGTAATCTATGATTGATTTTGATCAAATGTTTTAACGATTAAAACACGTTGGTTTGTCGAATATTTTTCTATAATAAATTTGCCACGTGTCTGCTTCACGACAGCAAAATATGAACTGTCAAGACTAATGTTTACACAAATGGCGGACACCCTGAAAGTATATATGCCGGCGGATACCCGATATATAACAAACTGAAAAGAGAAGCAGTCATAATGGATGTATACGAAACACTACACATATCCCATTATAGAGGGAAGGTAGTTTAATATTCTCACTGAAAATGTTAATTCAAAGAGAAATCTAGGAACAGTCGATCTTATGTCTGTAGGGTGTATACGAGGTCTGAACAGACAATACCGTTTTTTTAGTTTTTTTTTTCAAAAGGAATAAAGCCCTGTATTCTAACTGGTATTCCATGCGGAATGCTATCAAAATACACACACAAAAAATATGCGTGGAATATTCGTGAAAAAATGTTGCAAGAATTGTACTGTGTTTTCTCGTGGTAAAACACATGAAATGTATCATGGCAATATTTGATGAAAGCTGTGGAATAAAGGAAATTGCAGTTATTTCCGAATGAATAGCTGCTATATTTTTTCTTCATATTTGTAAAATAAATGTACTTGTACTGTACCTAAAAACTTTTCTTCTTTTTTGAATAATTTGCAATATTCGAGGTCGTTTTTTTATAAAAATATTTAACAAATTTATTCAATATTTCGTTTTCCGTTGGAAAACTTCTTCAGGAAAATAATTGTTATAATTTGTTTTGAAAAATTCCAAAAAATTTTTGTCGCAGGAAAACAAATAACATGAAAAAATATTTAACATACATACATATACGAAATAATATTTAACATATGTACACACAAAATTGAATTCAACACAGAAAAAATTATAGTGAAAATAAAATCAACAAAATTTTTGTATGAAAAATAATTTGTATGCTTATAGACAAATATAAAAAACCCCTTGGATATCGTATTTTGTTGCCGTTTAAAAGAATAATTGTTTTCGATCTATAATTAATTTTACTAAACTTTTGTTTAAATCCACGAATTCCTTTACAGGTCCGCATTCAAACAATTTATTAATTGATTCAACATATTCCGTTCTTGAACACGAAAAAAATTTTTTTCTGTGAACATGCAAAAATTGTCACAATAAAAATCATATACAAAAACCATTTTTGAAAATATTTTAGTACAATAACAACAACATTCTTAAAATGTTAATTTCTTATTCTATTCTTATAAATTAAATGCCTATAATTACTAGCAAAATTTTCCGTAACCTTTCTAAAATTCATTCTATTTTCTATTGGTACATTTATAATTTGTAGCATTTCAAGCATATATTTAATATATTTAATATAGAAACATTTTCAAAATCTAGATTATGATTTGAGTCGGGGCAATGATTCGATAATGCTGTTTTCTGTGAAGAATTAATATTCCTATGCTTTTGGTCAGTCTTAAGTCCTGCTAATCTAGTTTTCAATTTATTTTTGGTTGTTCCTCCATAAATCTTATTACATTGCTCATTAGCATTATCACAACAAGTATTTTGTATACTAAATTTTACTTTTCTAACTTATTTAATTTATCCTTTGTTTTGCTAAATAATCTGCCTACCGTTTTTTAAATTTTATGGGCCATTTTGTATTTCTTCTTATCAAATATACTTGATTTTTCCAGCCTCTCAGACATTCCAGGTATATAAGCTATTGTTTTATAAATCTTTGTTTCCTGACTAACATCTAATCTACTCCTTCTAGCGTATTGTCTAATTAATTTGCAAACAAGTTCTTCAGGAAAACTATTCTCTAGTAATATACCATTAATTATTGTTTCATTTTTACTATGGAAACAAATAGCACTTTTAGTAAAGACTCTATCTATTAGATTTCTAGCTGTATTTATTATTATTCGTTTCGGATGTTTTGAAAAATAGTTAATAATTCTTCCTGATGAGGTTATTTTTTGATACCAATCAATTAATAAATTATTTCCTTTTTTATTGCTAATGTATCTAAGTCAAATATGCTATTGTTTAAAGCCTCAATTGTAAATTTAATACATTGATCAAATGAGTTTAAGATAGAAAGTAAAATTAATTTCATCCTTGTTAATAATACAAAATAAATCATCTACATACTTTGTTAAAATTTTTTTCTAAACAAGAATCTAAAAACAATAAAAATTTATAGGTTATTTTTTTCGTCTGAAAAATGAATGTTGCTCAATATTTACCGTAAGTTTATATTATTTTTCTATATTAGACAAATACTAAACAGTTTTTAATGCACCGAAAAGTCAATTTGACAGTATGGTAAATATTATACGCGCTCATTATATAGCCCAAGGTAACATCCTTCTAAAAATCACTAAAATAAAATACATTTTGCAACAAACCATATTGAAAACTTTTTCTTATTCACAACAAAAACAGGAGAAGAAACTCATAACGCAATCTATTAAAATAAATAAGCGTAAAAATCTCTAGAAGATATAAAAATGAAAATAGGCAAACCACTTAAGATCGATAGTTGGACAAGTTAACCGGTTTAAAATCACACTGCTTTAAACTGTTCAGTACTCAAACATATTTTATGTAATTTGGAAGGAATTTCTTCCAGAACATATGTACATATCAAATAATTTCTTACTCCAGCTCTTATTTTTGGATGATCAGGGATCTTGAGTAAAATAGCTATGCAAAGATGCGTTTAAAAACCGCGTAATAAAAATATTGCTTTACAATATACATATAATGCTTAAGAAAGTAACCACCATCTGCTTTTCAACGTTCTTGTTATCCCCTTCCTTCATCATTATTGAAGATAAGAAAATGCATAAGTACTTCTAATAACTTCTGGCAACAAACGATGATGACAGGGTTAAATGCTTCTTTTTTTGTATTTGCAAGCAAATGCTAATTAAAATAAATAATGTTTTTTTAAAAATAAAAACTTAAAATTTATTTGCTGATCATATTTCCAGATATCAGTCAGCACAGTGTTTAAATCGATAAGGGAAAAATGTTTGTACAATCACACTATGTATATGCTTTTTTTCTAGATATCTCTGAAGGATTAGAATGTCATCCTTGTTGCTTAACAAGTTTTAGGACTGTCATGCATAAATTATAGCAGATAAATTCTTTTAAAGTTTCAATGAAAATAATAAAAGAAAAAATAAACTTCTTGCTGCCGATGATGGAATTATTCTTAAGATTTTAGTTTTCTTTAACTTTTTTTTTCTAAAAGTCTTTTCCACGAAGCACCCATAATGAGTCTTTTGTATTTGCTTACGTTGAACACAATTTTACAAATGAGTGGCCGCTTGAATGACTAAAGGGGTAGTAGTTGAATTTATAACGAACATACATTTTTTCAATCAGACATTTCGACTTGCATTCTTAAAGAAAAATAAAGTTGAAAAAAAAAGAAAGAAGGAAAAAAAACGAAGAATACAATGAGAATTTTGTAAAGAAAGTCAATGACAGCTACCGCAGAGACACACGGCAACGACATCAATAGAATCAACACTACTTAAACTACGCGGTCTTGCTACTAAATTAAACATTGTTTATGAGCGTTTGATTGCCGGCAAGAACAAGCGATATTTAAAAGAGTGGAATCTTCAAGAAAAGATACAATTTAGGAAACTTATGGATTATTTATAATTATTTGATTTTGTTGGTTTTATTTAAAACTATAAGTTATAAGTCAATTTGTTGGTTAACCATTTTTTTCCTGTCACTTGACTACGAACGGCAAGACATTCACTTTAGGTTAAATGTTATGAATTTTGATACAAATACTGTTGAACACTGAACATACTGTTGAACACTGAATTATATAGCAGTCCAATAATAATATAAGTATATGTACTAGTTCTACTAAAGTGAAAATCAGCTATCAAATACGATACTTTCATTATTCCGCTACTAAGCCCGAATGTTAAGTTTTGTTTATTCCTGAGAACTAAAAATCGCTTAAGGCAAAAAATATATATTTTTTTATACATTTTGTTTTTTTTACAGGGTGCCAGCTATCAGATTTATATTTTCAAACTTAAATAAAAATCATAAAGATTGGCACAAACTTTTGTTAAGAGCATTGAACGATAGAACGGAAATGCGATATTTATTTTTTAAAGAGTATGTCATCCAGATGTCCTCCGTCGAGTTGAACATACTGTTCAAAACGGAGCATTGTGTTCTGCGCCACACACTGCAGTAAACGTGGTTCAATTAAGCTTATTTCTCGAGGAATATTATCCCTTAAAAATAAATACATAAATAAATAAATAAATAAATAAATAAATAAAGCCACAAGAGATGAGGAATTGTCATTATAAACCCTCTCTGTTTGAGATAGCCTCATAAAAAAAATCCATGGGAGTTAGAACGGGTATCCTCGGTGGTCATGGGATGTCCCCAAAGCGACTAATCATCTTTTCAGAAAAATTTTCTCGAAGCTCTGGCCGTGTGTATAGTCACCCCATCCTTCCATCCTTCACGTGTGTGAAAAATACGATGGATAAGCTCGCAGGTGCGGCAAAAAGAGTTCCGTAATAATGCATCGAAATTTTGCACTGTTGACATTCGCCGCCTGGCCTGGAGAACTGTCGAAAAACAGATATTCCAATTATTTCATGCGTGGATAAGACATATCAAACAGTAACCCTGGGGCAATGCAATGGTTTTTGACGTTGCAATCGAGGCTTGCGGGTTCTTGAATACCAATAACGAAATTTTTTTTTGATGACGTGGCCGTTTAAGCGAAAACGTACTCCATTGCCCAAAAAAAGGGCTTTACAGTGCGCACACGTTCAAACATAGTTTCTCAAAAGTTTTTTTTAAATCAAAGTCACTTTTTTCAGTTGTTGAATGATTAAAATTTCATGAATAACCGCTCTTGGAAGTCCCAGTGAGGCTGCTCTTTTCCGTATTCGTATTGAAAGTCGCGGATTTTAACGTAAATTACTTTTAACCAGTTCAATGTTTACGGTAGTCTTTGAAGATCGACTGGATACTTGGATCGACCTGGTCGAGGGGCACTTGTAGCCGAAGCAGTTGCGCGGAATCTCTGCGCATATAAACGAAGTAAATTTGCTCTCTGACCATCGCGTATTCGCCAATACCGAACTTTGAACAAATTTTTCTACGAGCAAACTTATTTCACAGATAAAGCGTACGGTTGCAAAATGAATTCCCTTTGTATTGCTTTGTACGATTCGCCAGGCAATCGACCACAAATGGATGAGCTCTGGACCATGAATGCGTGTTACATAAAAATGTGCGAGTTTCCTTAATATCGTCAGAGCAAAATCTATTCTAGTAACGATAAAACAGATTAACGCACCCTACACTGCGTCGATGATCCAGTGAGTCAATAGAGTTTGATAACATATTGTCACCGATGAGCTTCTTCGCTCTCTCTTGTACACGGTTGAGAAACCCCAAAATAGACTTTGAAACGCTAGCCCAAACATGAGAGTGGCATTTCGTTCTCGGTTGGATATAGCTGATATAAATAGTAAGCGTATCAAATGAAGTGAAGTACATCTTGCACTGTTGCAAAAAACCGAGACAATTGAATGCTTTTTTAGAGACATGAAGGATGTGTTCACTCCAGCAAACATCACACTGTATTTCCATTCCAAGAACATCAAGAGCAAGCGATCCCTCAATATTTATACCATCCATGAATATATAGGGTGTTTTTTTAAGCCCGATAGAACTTGAAATTGTAAAAAATAACACAAAAAATTAAATTGTAATCAAAATTTTTTTTTATTCGAAAGATCAATACGTGACATTAACATTTGAAAATGATTTCGGGCATATGGGCACCGCGGCTGTTCTTGACGAAGCGCATTCTGGACGTCCAATTTTGGGCCACTTTTTCGAGCACTGCTGGCCGTATGTCACGAACAACACGAACAATGCTGGCCTCCAAGGCGTCAATTGTTGCTGGTTTATCAGCATAAACCAGTGACTTCACGTAGCCCCACAGGAAATAATCGAGAGGTGTCAAATCGCACGACCTTGGAGGCCAATTGACAGGTCCATTTCTCGAAATCAACTTATCGCCAAATTTTGATTTCAGTAAGTCGATGGTTGCGTTCGCCGTATGGCACGTAGCGCCATCCTGTTGAAACCACATCTCCTCCGGATCAATGTCATCCATATTTTCAAACAAAAAATCATTGATCATGGTGCGGTAACGATCTCCATTGACCGTAACGCGAGCTCCGGCCTCATTTTTGAAGAAATAAGGTCCGATGATGCCACCAGCATGAAAACCGCACCAAACAGTGCATTTTTCTGGATGTAATGGAGTCTGTAGGGTCTCTTGTGGATTGGTCTCACTCCATATGCGGCAATTTTGCTTATTAACAAACCCGTTAAGCCAAAAATGCGCCTCATCGCTGAACACAATTTTTCGTCTATAAGTTGCGCGAATCGACGACTGATTTTCAAAGTAAATTTGGATAATTTCGTAGCGTTGTTCAAGCGTGAGTCTATTCATGATGATTTGTCAGAGTATACTGAAACAAATAAAAAAAATGTTTCATCAAAATTTAATTTTTTGTGTTACTTTTTACAATTTAAAGTTCTATCTAGCTTAAAAAAACACCCTATATGTAGACGAAGCAGCATTTGCGGTCATGTGTTTTTGTGCAAATTAACAACACTGGGCGACCCTGTTTTTAGGACCCCATTCGAAGATTAATAGAAGATCACTATTTGAGCAATGGTCGCGGTTATGTTGACATTATGTACATCAGTTCAACTTGGCTTATTAGCATAGGACTTCGACTTCAGCAAACTCCACACGTGAAAGTGTAAGTGGGTGAAGTCGAACGATCTCGGTGGCCAATACACGTCACCTCTACAAGAGATAACCATACCCTTAACTTACCTATGCGAACTGTGCAACGTGGCAATCGTTGTGTAGCATTCAGCGTCATCTTGCTTGAAGCCCATATCGCATATGTTCATTCTGTTCAATTCGTACTAAAAAGTCGGCTATCATCATTCTGTAACGGTAGCCGACTTCCGAAAACCTCATCAAGAGATAACTGGCACTACGGAGATCAGCAAAGCACCCAGCAGGTTCTGTTTGACAGACCATTTCGGCACTGATCGTGATAGATGTGCCTGTATCTCAGAGGAAACGTTTTGAGAGTAGTTTAAAACTAAAATCACAGGGAGTGGTCATTAGTCCTTCCAGTTTTCGTGGGTTAACCCTTGAGGTGTTGTTGTGTTGAGGCAAATACCTGTAACGTAAAGGACCAGAAGTGATGGATAGAGGAGCAAAGGCTGATATTCTTTATAGTCTTCGGACTCGTAGAGACTTGTCTTTCATTTCTGCAATGTTGTAGTTCATTATTATTTATGATTTTTGCCAAACTTTATACGAATAAGTTTTTGTTATTTGTACATATATTTGTACTAGTTGCGTCAAAATTTCCTTTCTTAAATTGAGAAGGATTTCATATTACTATACAAATGCCTGTGATGCATAGCTTTTGATTAAAGTGGACTATAAAAAAAATCATAAACTTTAGCTGGACGACAACTAGCACCATAAGTTTCTCATGTCACACGAAAGACATTTCTCATGGAAGCTTGATTTTCTTAACACAGCTGAAAAATTTGGAGCCGCCGTTGTAGTGTGATTCTTTCCACGATGACTTGGCCAACGATGCTGAACAAAATTGATAAAGCAGTTGTACATGAGTCATGTGTTAGCTGTCAAAAAATCTGTAGAATATCAAACATCAGGATTAATGACCAGATATATTTTCTTGTGCTTGCTATATTAACATAGTTTGTTACAGGACATTCTTTTAATTAGTGTGCATGGCTTCAAAGAATAGCGTTGACATACATAAGCCAGGTCTATAATTGATAAGCTACGCCCAATAGACAAGGCATTTTACACCTATAAAAGAACAATACTTACATATGTAAGCATATGCACATAATTGGCACAGAGTAAGTACACAAGGTGAAGCTGCAAGACACATACATATGTATATAGTCTAGACTGGGTCTAGACACGTTCTGCTTATACCGAAATTCATGTATGTATACGCCATGTTATCCCAACAAAAGTTATGAAGTCAATCCGCAACACGCGTCACATTCTTAGCAATTAATCACTTGAAACGTCTGTGTAAGTCAGCTCACTTACATAAAACAAACACATACATTTCATTTACATACATACTCGTACATGCATACGATACGTACATACAAAACTTAGACTGTCTCAAAAACTAAAATTTACAAACGTACAATTACACGTAACTTACCAGTGCTACGGGCATTACGTTGGCTGTTTTTTTTCTACTTTCTTTTTTTTTTAATTCACATTTTGTAAACGCATCACGATTTGTTACGCGCCTAGTCTTTTGGCGTCATTTAAGTTCCGGCATTTCAAGTAAAAATAAATTTCTATAGAAAATTTGAATAATTTCTTATAGATTCAATAATTTTTACTTGCTTAACTATTAAAGTTTTATTTTCTTTTTTCTTAACAAACATTTTGAAAAAATATTTGACGCGTAATTTGAAATGAGAAAGAGAAAACAAATTTGTGGTGGCAAGTACAGCAACCTCATGCTGCATGACACACAATTTACACGAGTGTTTAACAAAGATTGTAAGAAATTTCGTTTGTTTTCAAGTGAGCGAGCGGTGAAAGGATTGAAATTTAAATTTTAACAAAAAGAAATTTCATTATATTCCTTTTAATTTTTGTGTATACACATTATTTTTTTTCGGGGTTCATTAAGTTGTTTGGTGAGGAAAACAATTTCAGTTCTTTATTTAATCGCTATTCAGTGTCAAATTGATTATTGGAAATCAAATTTCTAACAACAGATTTCTTTCTTGATTGAATTTCTTTGTTTGGCGGTTGATTTGTTTAGAAAGTGTTTTAGTGTCGCTTCATCGATTTTTAAGGCATATTTAAATTTGCGTTTTTTAAGGATTGTTCTGATATTTGTTTAGGCAAACTGTTTTCCTTATTATTATTATTTTTTTTTTTTTTTGTGATATTTTCATTGATAGAAACTTTTTGAGAAATTTATTGAAAACTGGTTTTAAATGAAATTTGAATTGCTTATTGAGATATCATATGATATAAAAATGACAGATGTTGGTTTAATATTTTCCTAGTATATACAGGCTGTCCCGTAAATGGTGATCGACACGAATTGTGTCGATAGACGAGATCATACCCTATCACAATAACCCAATTCTATAAAAGTATTATGGTTTTCACGGTAACGTTTTTTCTTCTTTAACACGCCAACTGCTTTACTGTATTACCGCAGTTACATGCTCGCAACTCATGTAAAATATTTGCTGAATTTTCATACTTCGTAACAAAAAATTTCTTGTTAAAAAAATATCCTATCATAATTTTTTTATTTTATTCTTATGAATACGAGTATATTTTATCGCTCTGTGGCTTTAAATCATAACAAATTGAAATTAAAATCCGTTGTAAATATTTACAATTTATTACGAGTACACAGTTACAATACGAGTAAATAAAAACAAATAAATACGAGTATACTATATAAATATGATTGTTATCGAAATTACATGTGTTTCTAACTAAAATGATAATAAATGGCAACAAATACTTACATATATGTATGTATATGTATGTATCTATGTATGTAAGTAATAATAGAAAAAGTGTTCGAATTTATATCTAAAAAAAATGATGCTGGTAATAAAATGGCGCATTTCAAACTAGTGAAGAAAACGGTGTATTATTATTTGCTTTTTTCTTATTTAATAAATCGAAAAATACATGATGTTTTATTAAGGAAAATGTCAACAAGTCTACACAAACACTGTATGTATGTATGTACGAGTATTTAAAATGGTTTACTTCCACAATAAAATTACAAAACTAATGAACAATTACGACGAGTGACTTCACTGCTATTTACAGAACCCAGACGACGAGCGATTCGTCTAGAAAATTTCTATGGAAGGTGTTCAATTTTGGAGTGGAAAATTTTCTAGACGAGTCCGCTCGCTGTCTGTGTTCTACAAACAGCGTATTTATCTCGTACAAAGTTCATCATGAATCGTAAAATTTTATTTGGAAATTTTCGAGAGAGAAAAATAAAACTCAAAACTATTACTAACAGTATGTACGAGTATGTCATATTTATTTAAGTAAGTAACTATTTAATTAAAAAGATTTCAAAGCATTGCTTGACTCGGTTAAAATGCATATTCGTTTTGAATTACGACAGGTGGAAAATATTTTCTGCAGCTTTTTGTTATTCATGCATATAGAAACTAAACTTGTACCACGATAACGAACGTTAACGTTCGCCAGTTTTCTGAAGTATACTACAAAAATGTTTTACTGGCAATTTATATAACTTCTTATACCAAGTTTATATATCGCTTAGATTCGGCTATATTACGTTTTAGTCAATTTGTTTTCCCTATGAACGGAACATTAGCGTTCGTCATCGTGGGACAGTCTGTTTATATCGTTACTATTAGTGCTTTTTGAAAGCTTGCGTTAAGCCAAATTATCTCATTTTGAATCAATACTGATAACTTTTGAAAATATTTTAACCTTTTTGAGTTTCAAAATCGCTACAATGTTATTGGTTTAAAATCAAGCTAATTATTTACTCGCAATTTTACGAGTTTTGAGAAAAAAACAGCTCCTGGCTCAGATTTCTTTCTTTTTTGTATTCTTGCACCTGATTAGATGTGCAACGAGCCGTATGCTTGAATTTTACAAATACGTTCTTAATTTTTCGAAGAAACAACCAGAAAGTCGGAATTGAGATCCTTCTTAATTTATCCATTTAAGTTTAAGACACTGCCGTATAAAAAAATAGTATCATGACTTCCGTAGCCGTTATCTTTAATGCAGATTTGGAAACAAAAAAAATTGTGTCGAAATTTTTTATAAAAAAAAGTTATTGCTATTTCAATATATTTGTAATGAAAACTCTTTTGTTACTACTTTTGCGAAACGACAACTAAACATGTTAACATGGTATTAAAATAAAACAAAAATTTTACATTTATTGACATTTCACAAGCCGTGCTCAAAATGGCCACCATGCGCAGCTACATAGGCTCTACATCGTCGAATAAAAGAACGTTTAAGTTGTCGAGCAAACCCGCTTTCGTTGAGCTCGTTGAGCGGGAAAGACATAGTTTTAAAGCCACATGTTGTCTTGGACTTCAACAGAAACATTTTCTAAGAGCTAAGCTCAGTCTGTAGAAAATGTACGTATCTTTCTGCCTTTGAAGTTTCCGGCAGCTCAAATCTACCGATTATTTGTACTACATTTATGATTCCAGCCCAAAGATTTATTTTGAGTTGGTACTGTGATCGTTCTTGCCTTATTAAGTGCATGTTTACTAATTACCAGCTGTGCAGATTATGTAGGTCCATATATTCATCTTTTTTGCATGATAACTCATCGCCGCATAATTTTCTACTAAAAAAAATTTCTCATCGTCGCGTATTATACGCAGCATTTCTCTACAAAATACCAGTCGTTCAGGATAGTCGCGTGGCTGCAACGTCTGTACCCTTTTATAATGGTAGGGCTGCAATTCGTGTCTTCTTAGTCGTGCGAGACGTGACACGAACTGAGGTTGAAAGATCTTGTATAACGAAGTTTAGTACCTCTTCGTCGTCATGCAGCCGTGGTCGTCCTTTCTTGTACCTCCGACGCTTCTGGCTGGTATCCTCCCCTCGGAGTAAGAATCATGCACTCTCACAAAAACTCGATGGTCCGGATGTCTACGGTTGGGATATCTCTCCCTATACAGTCGAGCTGCCTCTCTACCGATACCTCCGAATTCGCCATAAATGAAGTGCTTGTCAGCATATTCACGCGGCGTGTACTACATCATTATCTTTGTCACTGAACTGCACGTTTGTCCAAATCGCTTGCAATACAAAGTCCCCTTTACGTAGTCAATGTTGGTAGGTAACACAAAACAATAGGTTCAAATCACTAAGGAAACTAGAGTTCTACAAAATGTAATAAATAGTGATGTAATGATCAATGGTGCCTATATATATTTTATTTTATTTTATGAAATTGCCCGCAAGCTATTAAAACAGCAATAGCTTCTTTTTTATGCAATATTTTGACACAATTCTTTTTATTTCCAAGTCTGCATTAAATACAGAAGTTATAAAGCTAATGGGCATAGAAGTCATTCTACTTTTTTTTATACGGCAGTGTCTTAAACTTAAATGGAAAAATTACGTAGGATTTCAATTTCGACTTCCTGCTTGTTTCCTCGAAAAATTAAGAACGTTTTTGTAAAATTGAAGCATACGACTCGTTGCAGACCTAGTCAGGTGCAAGAATACAAAAAGAAATCTTTTACAACAATTCCCCCAGCAACGACTTACAGAAACAGAAACTTACAAACTTATGTTGGGTTATTATGATAGGGGATGATCTCGCCTATCGACACAATTCATTTGGGACACTATGTATACGTACAAATATACATGTAAGCTGTAAGATTGTTAGAAAATGTATTCGAATATTTGAAATCTAAATATATTAATATAATATTCAATATTTGTCAACGCCTTTAAGAAGATTTGCAGCCTTCCCGCTCTGTTTTGATTTAAAATTTGGTGTATTGAGAAATACAAGTGCCCTAAAAGTAAGACCCATCTTACTCGTATAGCAGTTCTCATGATTTCATAATCAAAATAGTTCAGAAAGGGATTATCTTACACGCAAAGAAAAGTTACATCACCATAATGAATTACACTATAACATTGTGTACTATTTATACGAACAATGTATTATTCATATAATTAAAGTTTATTCTAACATACGCATGTACGAGAAGAACAGAAGAAACAAAATTTTGGAAAATCAAAAAAAAAGTTCCCCATCCGATAATTGAACAGCATAATGTTAATAATATCAATTCAGACTATATAAGACAACCCTATATCATATATTTATTTGGGGGGCAAACATCTGCCATTATAATTCAGTATTCGATAGACCAGAAATTATCCTTGACCAGCCTACTTTTGCTTTTAAATATCTCCAAGTAAAAAGTCCATTGGAGACCAATCGGGACTACGTGGTGACCAATTAATGTTACCTCTATGCAATATGATTTTTTGGCAAAAATTTTGTAAACTGCAGCAAACGAGTCGTTTGACGAGGCTTCCCAGTCTTGTGTTAAAATGCGATTTAGAGATGATCGACACAAATAAAAACAAAAAGCAGAATGTTTACGAGTATAGAGGTTGGGTTGTTCTCGAACAGATACTCTTAATCGCTCTACATTTTCCGGTTCCCTCGGTGTTTTGGGACGCCCGGATCGTTGTTTTCATAATGCTGATCCACTCATCTTGAAATTTTGGACCTATTACTTAATGGTTTCAGTCGTTGGAAAATGATTCCTATCGCGAATGTTAAAATGATAACAAAATTAATTTGCGTTTAGCTACGGCCGCAGAATCGCTGTTGTGATAGTATTCCCGTACGCAAAACGTGCGTTGTGCTCCGCTAAAGAATGCCATGGCGCTAAGTCCCTAAAGGAAGATGTTCAGTTTCGCGCCGATCGCACCATCCGTGCTGATGATACGGCCTGTTCAAATATTAAGAGACTTATGGTCCACCATGTATGTTGTCTTCAGAATGTTGTCACCTCAAACATATATTTTTTCGACGTATGTATATATAAAATATTTGTACGTTTGTACATACATAAATCTTATTATGGTGGAGAGAATTGCCTTCCCTCAACAATAAATCGTATTTTCTCCTGCCATAGAAGGGATCAAAAGGTAAAAAAAAAGTAAACGCGCATGTCGTACAAACATATTTCTAATCAAGGAAATTACAATTAATTATATTAAAGCATATGTTTACTTTAATAATTTTCTACAAAATTACAGTTACACATGGCTTGGTCTACTGCAAGAAAATTTCAGTTTTTTGTCTTAGGATTTTTATTTTGTCCAGTTACGATGATGACTACGAACGATCTAACACACAACACGTGTCCATTAAAGAAAGAGACTTCCCATACAGACAGTGTTTATGCAGAGTATTTTATATGAAATAAAAACATGAGCAAGAGGCGGTTAAGGAAATTAATATTGTTTTATTTTTTCTTTCTTTTTTTGGTCATTTTGGGTGAGGTCATCGCAATTAACTTTAACAGCAACAACATACATAAGAGCATTATTATCTATCTACACAATTGTCATGATGAAGAAAAACAAAAACAAAAATAAAAAATTGACACACTTAAGAATAAATTACAATAAAAACAAATACAAATAAAAATAAAAATATATGAGAAGCATTTAATTATATTTTTATTTTTACTCTAATGCGCAGCGCATTTAGAGTTTAAAGACTTATTTATACACATTTATCTAATGCACTTCCAAACTAGTGGTTGTTAATGAATAAAATTACTGAAACATATTCATCTGCATTTAGAGAATATTATTATTAATTATCATTGTAATTAAGTATGATACAGAGATAGGATCGAAATACAAATTGTGCATATACTCACACATCATAGATAACAATGACACAATATAAATAATGCAAAATTCTATTAATATTCATAAACGAAATTATATAAAATTAGACAAAACAGAGTGATTCATTTGTGGCCCCTTGCTGTTTAAAGTACCTAGTTAATTTTTAGTCGTGGAAGTATGTTTTTGATCGTCGATTAGAGCATATTTTAATGGCAGAAGATTCTTTGCACTGCAAAAACTAGTACACACACCAGCAGCGTTGTCAACTCGGTGCGTTTCGCACCGTTTTTGGTGCTTTTTTAAATTATTTGTGCGAAAAATTCTGTAGTGGATGCGGAGTGCGCTTTTTTTAAATTTTCGGTGCGTTTCTTAAATTTGGGTGGCACAAAATCAAATTCAACTCAACTTTTTATATCAATTTTTTACATTGTTTACAAGTTTATAATCAAGTGTCCAAAATTTTTAGGTGTCATTTTGCATGAAAAACGTACCGTGTTATATACATACAGTAAGACAATCTTGCTGTTATATATTATACACACTGTCGAAAGAAAAAGAAACATTTCGTTTTATAAAATTTACTGCTTTTAGAGAGTGTTTTGCTATTGATCGATCAAGCCAAGTTTGTTATACATTGTCATAAATGCAGTCTCTGATTTTGCTACGGTTTTGGTAATTGAGAAATGACCAAATTAAACAAATTATAAAGTTTTTTGATTGTATAATAGGTAGTTGTTTAAAAGGCTGTTTCCTTATCGTGTTTTTAATATAAAAATGTAATTTTATAATACAAAATAGGTATTTGAAAATAAAAGGAAAAAATTCAAAATTCGGTTCGTTTTCGTTGAAAAAACGCGCTTTTTCTCTCATTTTGGTGCGTTTTGAAATTTCAAAGTTGACAACGCTGCACACCAGTGGTGTCAGAAATTTTTGTAGAAAAATATTCACTTTTCAAAAAAAAGTCCTAATTTCTTCTTTTGTTGCTTTTGACTTTGACATCAAATATTTAATTATTACAAACAGATGATTACTTCAATAAGAACATAGCAAAACCTCGATGGCTGATTTCGTAGAGTACTCGACCAACAGTCTCGTGGTCGTAGGTTCGATTCTTGCCACAGACCCTGGGTGTTACTGCAGACAAGCAAAAAAGATTCGCAGTTTTTGTGTTTGTTTAAAAAAAAAAAAATTGGTATTAACAATTAAATTTCCAGAATTACAAGTACAGGGTGTGTTTCAGCAGGAATGGACTTTTTAAATATAGTGCAATTTTTTTGTGCATGTGGGATGGATTATTCGGGGTTGTCATGGAATCCAGGTCGGATTTGATAATTACCGCTTTTGAAATCCGATATTGTAATCATTTAGTGTCATGAAAACATGTCGGTTTTGTTATTTTCGATTGGAAATAAAACCAATATTCGAATCAGCTGTTTTCTGTTTTTGCTGTTTTGTTTATAATTTTAAGTGTACTTTTTTTCAAAACTTTGCAAATATAACTAAAATATTGTTGATAGTTGCATTTTTTTTTTTTAATAAAAACAAAGAAAAAAAGTGACTACATTTAATAAATAAATAAAATGGCATCCAGCGTTGCAACATTTTTATTCTTCGAAGAAAGACACTCTGAAAAGGTGGCAAGAAAAATTTTGAGGGACTGCAGCAATCCATTTGAAGTGGCGGAGACAGCGTAAGTAACTTTAATGGTTACTATATCTTAATATGTTCTATATAAAAATGTGGTGATGTTCTTAGCCTCTTATCGCTTAAACAAAGAGGCATTTCGAGAAGTACTTAATACTATAGAAGGGCACTTGCAGCGTTAGCAGCCATGTTACGCTTTTAGCTCTTATCAGAGGTCTGTTGGCAAAGACTCCAGTATAAGTTTTGGTAGAAGCACTGTATCAGTAGTGTTGCACGATGTGCTTGTGGCTATCGAGCGTTACGTTTGCCCGCAGGGGTAAAAATTGAAATGGATTCAAGTGAGAAATGCAGGTCAAGAAACTAGTTTTATAGCATATACAAGGTTTTATCAACAATTGGCTGCATCAATGGTATCTACGTCAAGATTGTTAAGCGAGGTATTTTGTTATTAAATACGTAAATCATAATTTTGTTCCAATTTATTAAAGATTAATAAAGTAAAATTAACACTCGAATGTTATTTATTAAACTTAAAACATAAATATTTTATGATAACTTTTTCATTTACTTACATTTTTACAAATTATTTAAATAGAATAAGAAAACTAATAGCCCGCCACTTAATTCCGTCAGCTGTTAACTTTTTGCTTTATTTTCAATAAAAAAACAGATAATATTAGATTCTATGACACCTAAAATCGATAAAAGTTCAAGTTCGAACTTTTCGAATAGACAACTTTGATTTCATGACACCAACGCGAATTTTTGGTCGGTTTTAAATCCAATTACAATAAAATTCGACCCCATGACAACCCCGATTGTGATTATTAAGAATTGAGTGCCCTAGTAATAATTGAAAAAAATTTATTACAAAAATTTCGAAACTTACGCTGAAAAAAAAGTCATCTAGTCTGATGAAGCGCATTTGGGTGAAGACCCAAAGTTGGAGCTCCGAATATACTAATGTAAGCCAAGAGAAATAAATGCACTATTAACGAGCAATTGTCTAGAATGGATTTTGGGTAGACGAGGTAATTGTTCTTCATTTTTTCGAAGCTGAGGTTGAAATTGCAATGCTTGTGAATGCTGTTCGTTATAGGAGCATGGTAACAGAGATCTTGTGCCTTAAGCTGTAAGGCATGGATGTGGATGGCATGTGGTTTCAGCAACTCGGAGCTTCCTACTAGATCACATATGAAACAATCGATTATTACAACTACGATTATCAGAACAAATTATCTCAAGAAACTCTAATGCTAACTGGCCACCAAGATCATACAATTTAATCCCAAGCGATTTTTTTCTTTGAGGTTTTCTGAAGTTTCGGGCTTATGCAAATAATGCAAAAGCAGTTCCTGATATAGAGATATAGCTACTGTGGAAACGTGCTAGAAATTTTCATGGAGAGAGTGACAGCATATTGTCAGATATAATCGAAACATGTGTACTTTTCAGCCGAATAAACCATCACAACTATGTCAAAAAAGGTATTCGATGATTCAACTTATTAAATTTTTTAAAATTTACTGAAGGTATGAAAAAACATTTCTTACAGTACTAAACTTTCTTACAGTACTAAATCCTAACTTTGAGAAAAAGTCTTATTTTCAACACATTTTTCATGTCTCCAAAGAAGCATTCAAGTGCCTTGGTTTTTTGAAACGGTGTAAGGTGTACTTCATCCGACCTCCTTACTATTTATACCACCTACATCCGACCGAAAATGGAATACAACTCTCATGTTTGGGCCGGTGCCTCAAAGTCTATTTTGGGGTTACTCGACCATGTGCAGGAGAGGGCGAAGAAGCTTATCGGTGACAGTAGGGCATCCAACTCTATTGACTCACTGGAGCATCGTCGCAGTGTGGGGTGCGTTACTCTGTTCTATCGTTACTACAATGGATTTTGCTCTGACGAGATTAGGGATCTTGTTCCCGAAACTCGCACATTTTTACGTAGCACGCGCTCATCGTCTAGAGCTCATCCATTTGTGGTCGATTGCCCGGGGAAACGCACTACGCATTACAGAGAGAATTCGTTTTTCAGCCGTACGCTTCGCCTGTGGAATAAGTTGCCTGCAGACGTGTTTCCTGTCTGTTATAACGTTGGAAAGTTCAAGTCAAATGTTCACAAACACTACTCCCTCTTTTCCCCTCCTCACAACCTATTTTCCTAGTCCTGGTACAATGCACTGCGTATGTACTGGTCCAATATAAAAAAAAAAAAGTAATATAAAATATGCATTCTGGCAAGCTAATTCCACTGTCACACACATTTACAACACAGCGACAGACGCTTATAGAACTTTAAGCTGGCAATGCTTTTCTAAATGGTCCTGATTTTGCCAGCCACTAAGTGGCATTTTAAAATGAATAGACTGACACCTGAACAACGCTTTCAAATTGTGTAGATTTGGACCCAAAACCGCTGGTCGTGATTTTCATAAGCGCATTTTGTACACTTTTGATGAAATCTAGTTGATTTTTGTAAGTACACTATTACACAACTGTGACTTTGTTCACAAACTACTTGAAAATGCTACGCTGCAATAAAAGCTATATTTTACAAAATTAATTCATTTTAATATAGTTTCTGCTGTCCAACCTTTGCGAAAATAAATTTTATGAAAATGATGTCAAAAAACGAAAAAGTTTGTTGAAGATTTTCACTCAAATCTACTCAATTTTTTTTTTTATCTATGTACAGCTTTGTCAACTTTGAAATTTCAAAGCGCACCAAAATGGAGAAAAAAGCGCGCTATTTCAACAACAACGCGCCGAATTCTGAACTTTTTCCTTTCAGTTTTAAAATCCAATTTTATATTTTAAGAAGTATTTTTAAGTTAAGAATACGATTATGAAACGTCCTTTTAAGCGACTATTATATAATCAAAGTGGCTTTGATAACATCAGACCTCCTGACGGCATGCCATCAAATTCGTTTAATAGCTAGAATTTGTGTTTGTCAAACTTGGACTCTAGTACGACTCTGTTAGTTTTATTAAGATAATGTTAACTTTACAATAATTATAACGATATATTATCAAATTTATTACTGAGCAATATTATTTAATAGTATTCGCCGTCGACCGAAATCAGCTGTTGATTTTACTGCCTATTATCAGGGACACAAAAACACAGCTGTTCATCGTCATTAAGATTATATTGCAGGAGCAGACACCCATTGCTTTGGAAAGAATTTACAACGATTATCCGATCATTAAAAGTTTCAGAATGGCAACACAAGTCTTCAAATTCGATTAATATCGATTCTATCAATCATTTCATTTGTTTTTGAAAGAATTTATTGACATATAAGAAAATTTCCCAGAATTATAACAAATACAAGATGAAGTTTACCACAATCAATATTTAATGCAAACGTTTTTAATTATTGTATTAATGCAAACTTAATAGTTTATTTAATAATTTGGTAATTTCTCAATTACCAAACCGTAACGAATTCCCGAGCCGTTATAAATACGAACTTCACTGGTCAAGGACTGCATTTATTTCAAAGTTGGCTTGATCGTTTAGTAGCAAAACACTCTCTAAAAGCAGGAAATTTTATAAAATGCAATGTTTATTTTTCTTTCGAGAGCGTGTATAATATAGAACAGTAAAACTGTCTTACTTTGTGCATACAATACAGTACGCAAAATAAAAAGTAAAAATTATGGACACTTGATTAAACTATTTTCTTACATAAAAACAAAAAGTTGAATTGAATTTGATTTTGTGCCACTGAAATTTAAAAAACGCACCTAATATTTAAAAAAAGCGCACCTCGCACCGACTAAAAAATTTTTCGCACAAATAATTTTAAAAAGCACAAAAAACGGTGCAAAACGCTCCGCGTTGGCAACGCTGTCTATGCAAAATATGCAGTGCATTGTACTTGAAAATAGCAAAATCCGCAAACAGTCTTTGAAATGTTAGGTTTGCATTCAACACAAATTTTTCTGTGTAACATTTTGCATAAACTTATCAAAAAAAAAAAAAAAAATATTAATATTAATTAATGATTGCACATGATGATATGACAGCTCTGGCTATATTTCTATTATTACTTATGTCCATTAAAGAAAACGTCAGGACATGCGTTGAAGTACTAATGCAAACTTATTTTTTCCATTTTTAAACATTTTTATGGGCATCGAGTATGCTAAAGCATGAAGCTTCTAGTTTAATTTAGTTAATTCTGTGTCAGCACAAACAACACCCTTTAATTGTTCAAAATTAACTAGATCTCTAGGTTACGGATGAGTGTATCGTCGAATAGCTCGAAAATTGTAAAAAAGCAAAAAAAACCATTAGCAAATATTCATTTTAATCATAAGTTTGAGATAAAATAAACAAATTAAAAATTCATATTACATCATCATCATCATCGCCATCGCTAGGAGAGAGAACACAGAAGCAGCAGATGTATGCAGTTTCTGTGAATCGTGTTTCTAGCGTTTAAATAATTTTATTGTAGAATTACACATGCCGACAGAAAATTTGTCTCAAAATTTTAATTTGATTTATGGAATAGCAAAATGTGGATTCATTAAAATCAAACTCTGAAGCTTTTCAGACCCAATTAACTTGTTGACCAAAGTTATTTTACGTTTAATAAGTGATTATTGATGATCGTTAGTTTCTTAAAGTAATGACAGAAAAAAATATTGATACATCGTTTGTTGCCGCTGCTACTTAAGCTACGATGTAAAATTACTTTTAAGTTTAAACCACAAATTAAACAGAGGTAAAGCGAAACGTGAAACACAAAAGTGAAGGGTAGTCCAACCAAAACGCACGATGTTAATTGTAAATTAAGCAAAAAGGTGTTCAGAGAACGCAATGATTTGGTATTTTTCTGTGGGTCTCATACACGTGTAAACACATATGTACGACTATGTGTACGAGTTGGTCTCATTTTGTTGTTTAGCTTTATTAATTACAAAAGTCGCGTATTATGTGCACTGATTAATGCAACATCTAGGAAATTGCAACTCAAAGTCTGTGTAACAATTTGTCATGCTAGTATTATAAATGTGTGGCACATAAACACTTAGCGTGTGTTATTCATTAGTTTATGCAGCAATAACAACAGTTACACACACACACACAAGTGCTAATAAATTGCTAACAAATTTAAATATTTAACAAAATGGCAAAACAACAAGGTAAACAAACAATTCATATATTTTATATGAAATTTTTTCAAAAATAGAAACAGAAATCATCGAAAGAAAAAAAGTAATGTTAACTTAAAGGGTTATTGTCCTTAAAGAAGTTAAATTTTTTTAAGCATATATTTATATATTGAATCTTCAAAATGAACCAATATTTATGTGCATATTCATAAAAAATTAAAAATGTATTTGAAATGAATTTTAGTAAAATTTTTTATGGAGTTTTTAATTTACAACACATTTTAAATTTTTATGAATATGCCCATTAGTATACAAATCTAATATACTAAACTTATAAAGATGTGATTTTTACTTAAATCCAACCAATGCTAGACGAGAATTTTTTTTTTGGGCGAACGGTATCGGTGCATTTCAAGGGTCTGATGGTACTCTTTTAGTTATATCAGAGATAGCTACCAAGAGGCTAAAAATGAATGACCTTCTTTTAATCTCCGAATTGGGTCGTAAAAACAGAGTCGCCTTTAACCCTCGTAAGACCCACTGTTGTTTATTAATACACAAAAAAACTACCGCAAATGCTGCTTCATCTGTACTCACGGTGGCATAAAGGAGGGTGAGGATTCGGATGCTCTTTATGTTCTTGGAATGAAGGTACAGTGTGGTGTTCGCTGGACTGAACACATTTGTCATGTCTCTAAAGAAACATTCAAGTGTCTGGGTATTTTGAAATGGTGTAATATGTACTTCACTCTATTTGATCTCTTTACTATTTATACCACCTACATCCGACCGAAAATGGAACACAACTCTCATGTTTGGGCCGGTGCTTTAAAGTCTATTTTGGGACCGTGTACAAGAGAGACTGAAGAAGCTTATTGGTGACAGTAGGGTACCAAACTCTATTGACTCACTGGATCATCGGCGCAGTGTAGGTTGCGTTACTCTGTTCTATCGCTACTGGAATAGATTTTGCTCTGACGAGATTAGGGAGCTCGTAACCTATCATCGTCCAGAGCTCATCCATTTTTGGTCGATTGCCCGGGGAATTGTACGTATGCTTCGCCTGTGGAATAAGTTGCCTGCAGACGTGTTTCCTGTCTGTTATAACGTTGGAAAGTTCAAGTCAAATGTTCACAAATACTATTTCCTCTTTTCCCCTCTTCATAACCTATTTTCCTAGTTCAAGTACAATGCACTGCGTATGTAAGGGCCATCCCCTGATTACTGGTCCAAAATATAATATATAAAAAATATAAAAAAATATGGTGTACGATGAGGAACTTTTTCCTCACCGGCAGCTATATAGAACAAATACTTGTGATTTGGAATTGATTTATATATGCTGCTGAATTGTTCTTTTGGGCAGAGATACAAAAATTGTGCCGTGAATGCAGTTCGAGAAAGAGGTCTGTTTCTGTTTAAACGTTACAATGCAAGTCATTTCTTTATTTTTCAATTCATTTGCTTAAAGCTAAAACAATATTGTTCATAAGGGCGATTATTTTTGTTGTTGTCATGCTTATGTACTTGTTCTCTCAAAATAACTTTATTACCTTTAATCCATATACGCACGTATATACGCATGTTTGTAATTATGCAACTGAACAAAAAATAAAGTGCATTCTTTATGACAAGAACAAAGCAACTTATAAGTAATTTAACTTTCAGTGAGAAACAAATAATCATAATAAATCTAACGGTTCATTACCAAAAATAATTTACATTGGTTTATGTATGCAAAATTAACTAGCAAATTACAGTGGAGCCAATGAGCAAAATACAGCGAATTAACATTAACTTGAATAACATGCAAAAATGAATAGGAATAGAACAAAATGAAATACTAAATATATGAACTACTATGCAGTGACCTAACACATGGTTTTCATGAACGCTTAAGAATGATGTGTGGTCTGCAGAAGTTGAAGTGTGGATACAGCCCTTTTTGTCTGGAAAAGTCCTTCGTATGACATTTAATAGTCTGTGTGTTTTTTCAATAGCCGCATTGCTGGTTAGGGATACAACCCACAATATTGGAGTCAACTTCGCCATTAACCATTTTTCGAGCAGTATTGAAATTGTTGGTAGTAGATTTATTAATCTTTATCATTCTACTTTAGCAGAATCCTTCCCTGGCTTGGGTATCATAATAATCATAGACATCTTCCACTCGGCAGGACAATAGTGAAGGCGTAAAATAGCGTTAAAAATAAAAAGTAGAACTATTCTAGCTACACGAGGTAACTGTTCAAGCATTTTACCAGTAATTTGATCAATACCTGTAGCTTTCCTGGAGTCTGTATTACTGATAACGTTTTCGACGACTCATAGACAGAGGCCGTCTAACAGCATATGGCGGTAATTCATCATCATTTGTAATGAAATAGTTTCTCAAACGATTAACATACACCATCCACTTTTCGGAATCAGCACTTGACCAGTCCCCCGTTGAAGTCCGCAAACCTCTCTCGGGTCTTTGCAGACCTTTTGTAGCTTTTCATAGAGAATAGTCAGTTTGACGAATCCGTAGAGCCATTCCTTCAAGTGTGGGAACAAGAAATTGTCAATCGGATCTATATTGGAGAATAGGACGAATTAGAAAGCAATTTGTAGCCCAATCCTAGTATTTTTACCACGAAAACTGCATATTTGTGCATTGTGCTGATAGAAAACAACTTTTTTCTTCGCCAAATGCGGTGGTTTTTATGTTCTCATTGAATCGACCCAATGGTAGTCAATGTTGATTATACCCTGAGCAAACTAAAAAAAGGTCGCCATGAATTTTTGGGCCAGCGACCTCGTCTTTGCTTTCTTTGGCACCAATTTTTTTTTTAACTTTTGTGTGTTATGACGGATAAAAGGCTACGAAACAGCGCAAAAACTTGTCCATATTGCGACGGAACGCCAAACATTCCTATAAAGTTGTCACACTATCGCTTTTCGGGTCGGTTGTGAGCAAAATCTCACAAGTGATAACTCAAAATTGAAACCACTGAGCCATGTGAGATGCGTATGTCTCTCACAATCTCTCTCAATTTCAATATCAGAAGGGTTAAACCATATTGTTAAATTTTCAATTGCTGCGGATGTAGATATCTCATCTCGTCATCTTTCGTACTTATTGGCCACATCGATATTTAGTAAACCACCACTTCCATGGAAATGAGTAGTGCAAAATTATATTTATCAAGCGTAGTCTTGGTTTGAGTCATGGGTTTTTTCTGCCAAAACTTATGCTTATTGAGCACACGAGATTTACTTGTTTCTATTTTTTCTGAAAACGCGCGGCAGTCTGCTACCAAGCACAAACTAAATGATGCAGCTTGTTCAAATTTAGACAGTTGCCTGTTGGCAGGAGCAATATTTGCATTAAGAGTAGAGAGTAACTTTAAAATTTAACTTTAAAAGAAGTTCTTGTAGTAGCAGTTTTTTTTAACTTTACTAATACAAACAGCCTGTTTTTTATGTTTCGCAGCTATTACATTTCATAGGAGCTACCTTAATCGTCAGTAGACTTGGAAACCTTTGAAAAATACTTTCAAACATTTATTTAAAATATTGGCATATATAGTTAAATATTTGAATATAATTTTTAAAGGTTTCCAATTCATTTCTGATTAGGGTAGCTCCTATGAAATGTCGACACATAGACAAGCTGTTTTTTCACTTCTTCAAAAGTATTGTAAAATAGTTAAGTCTTATTAAGGCTGCCAAATGCAATACAGATAAATTTGCCGGGGAATATTGGCCTAGTGAAATTGGCATTTTGATGGCATATTGCATAAAATAAAATTAAAATTACCTTGAAATAAGGCCACAGATTCATCAGACCAGAGCTCATTTCAAGCTCAACTCAGCTAATCTGTGCAGGCGTTATGATATTGGATACTACTTTATATTTGATTCGAAATCCACACTTTTGCAGATGATACAGCATTCCTCTGCGACCATGAAAGCTATCAATGTTATAAAGTCGGTTATATTGACCAAAAAAGTCACGAAGTTCAAGAAATATATTTCGATTTAAATGCTCGTTTTCGCAAAAGCCTTCAACAATCTTATTGCGCTATTCAAGGTATTTTCACATTTCCTTAATAACCGGTTTGCTGAAATTTACCCACTATTCTCCCGATTGTGAACACATATTGCCGATTATGCTGTACACGAAATGCATTTTTATTTATGTGAAGGTGTAACTTACAATTAACATCGTGTATTATGGTTGGACCATCATTTACAATTATAAATACTGTCTTTAAAAAACAATAAAACTATCTGAAGATTCAATGGTTTTCTTAAAAGAGTAATTTTCTAACTATTAATCAGACACTCACAAAATAGTGCTTTCGGAGTTGTCTAGAATTGATTTTTATTTCATCTAAACGAATATTGTCACATCACGAACCCAAAATTAAAAACATTAAGTCCACCGGTTGCAACTAAACGAACGACAATAAATGCTGCACAATCATTAAGACTAGCAAATCAAAGTATGACTTCCTCTTTTTTAACAGCGTTCTCAAGCTGTTTTTCACATGTAATATAATTTTTTATTTCAAGTCTCGCACAAATATTTAAGCAAAAACCTGGTATTTCTTATCACAAAACCGCATGAGTGCGGTTATTACTTAAATGCCTTTAATTAATGAATTTTCAAATGGCGAAAAAAACTATTTTACTCACTTCTAATAACTTTATCAAAATCAAATCTATTAGAAGTCATAACTTCAAAAAGAGCGACAATAAAGTATAATAAATTCCGCAGAAAAAAAAAATAGAAGCAATTTTGACAGCTGTCTAACAGATATGTGATCTTAAAGCACAAAAAATATTTTAAAACCAAAGCAAAAAAACTAAAATTGCCCACAGAAACCAAGTTACTGAACAACAAACAGAAACATTTAAAACTAGAAACAAGTTAAGGGTTTCTCGTGGACAAAAATAGTTTTTAAATATTTGCCGATTTCCGATATTGATTAGTGAAAGAAGGGGATGAAGTGGTAAGACAGTAAAAATACCTGCTGATACAACAAACTATGTTTTAATTCTATGTGAAACAAATTGAACGTCATCGTTTTTGCAGCAGAAGTGTGAATTAATTCAACGGAATTCTAAATTACATGTAAAATACATGTCTGAAAATTACATGTCTGAATATATTATGTGTACAACTTTGCTTCCACCGTTTTGCAATAAATGGCTATAGCGGTAGGTGGTAGTCGAAATAAAGAGATCGTAAATATCATGCAATAAGCTTAAGTATTTGTAAATACAACGGCATCGAAATAGTAGTCGATTTGTGTCTGCATCATAAAGTTATTCTCGATTAAACGTGTCAACTTACGAGCCAAATTCTCGTCATTTGCGGGAAGTTTTAACTTTCTGCCTTAATGTGAAGAACTCTGCGGTTGAGGCTCTTTGAATGCTCTCAAATTCCTATGGTGAGGACACTATTAGTAAAAGAAAATGCCGAGAATGATTTTAAGAACGGTTATTTTAACGTCGAAGACCAGCAAGCGGTGGAAGGGAAGTTTAGAAGATGAAGAATTGGAGACATTGCTTGATCAAGACTCAGATGCCGCAAGAATTGACAGGGTCGCCATTGGCAGTGACACAACAAGTCATTTCAAAACGCCTGACAGTCATGGATATGCTTCGGAAATAAAGAAATTGGGTGATGTAAGAGTTGAAGCCGAGAGATGTTGAGCGGCCTTTGTTTGCTTGTGCGGAGCTTCTTGCAAGGCAACGACGGGAAGGATTTGTGCATCGCATTGTGACTGAAGATGAAAAGTGGGTTCATTACGATAGTCCCAAGCGCAGAAAATCATGGTGATATCTCGGCCAGGTCCTCAGGTCGAACGCTGAACCGAATATTCATAGTCACGCTCAGTATTTGGTGGGCCCAGCTCGGCGTAGTATATTATGACTTATTAAAAACGATTGAAACAGGCACAAACAATCGTTTTGGAACGCAGTTAAGGCGTTTGAGCTGAGCATTGAACGATAAACGGCTGAAATACAACGAGAAGTGGTCCACTCATACTTGGAAACGTTGAAATGGGAAGTCTCATTCCCCCCGCCGTATTCTCCAGAAGTTGTTCGCCGGGGTATCACTTGTTTCGATCAATGCAAACGGCCTCGCTGACCACACCTCCGGTCTTATGAAGAAGTAAAAATAAGATAGAAATAAGAAATGGAAAAAACTCTTAAAAGATAAGATCGATTCGTACTCTGCCCAAAAAATGGGAGAAAGCAGTAGCCAGCGATGGAGCATACTTTAAACTATTAATGTATAACCAATTTTTGACAATAGAGCTTCGAATTTCGGACAAAAACGGCGGAAGTCATTACACTTATTTCGAAGAAGATCTTTTATTCAAGAAAACAAAATTTATTTTTTTTAACTAAGTACGTCATGATTTCCCCCAAAAATCTACCGGGTCCATGATTTTTTGTTATATCCAAAATATAACAATAAGGCATTATTCCAAACCACAGCTCCTTCGATTAAAGAAATGTCTTTAGCATATTTTTAGAACTGTTACGATTTCACTAGAAATGTTCAGTTGTTTCTTCGATGCTAGTGGTGCAAACTCTGTAATATTAAAGTCATTATTAGGCAGGATTATTAGCAGCTTTTTCCTGAACTAATACTCGGTGGATGGCCCCTATGCATATATGCAGTTTATTGCACCGGAATTAGGAAGAGAAGGATTAATGTTTGTGGACGTTTGACGTGAACTTTTCCAATTTGTAACTGACAGGAAGGACGTCTGCAGGCAATTCGTTCCACAGACGAACCATACGCCTGAAGAACAATTTTTTCTGTAATGCGTTGTATAATTAGATGAGCAATCAATCAGAAATGGAGAGAGAACGTTCCTTCATTCTCTCTTTCACACGGTCGAGTAAGCTCAAAATAGATTTTGAGGCAAGGCGAATTCATTACAGGTTAATGCAGCAAGCGAATATATACAACATTATAAATAAAATATTTTTATGTAAAATTTGTATTTTTGAGCCTTTAATATATAATGCCGAATAGATAAATTTTGGCTTGAGGTCCTTTTTTCAAATAAATTAATATTCCTTTATTTAATTTTAAAAATATATTTTTCTTTTTCTATATTTCGGCCAAAGGTGTTGGTCATCTTCAGGGAGTTATTTTAATAGTTTGTAGTGTCGTCAGATGTTTATATTTTCAACTCCAACCAGTAGGTGAATAGAGAATGCCAATGAGAAAATTATAAACAGAAAGAAAAATTGAAGAATTGGTGCCCTGTATTACGTTTTCGTATTTTCTTTCGCATTTAATTTTTTAATTTCACATTTATTTTATAATTTTTCGCTATTGTATACTTTGTGATATATTGTACTTTGCGTTGCTTCATTTTTAAAGTATTTCGCGAAAAATTTTGTGCAAACGGCACAAATTGTACTCTTATCGCAATTACCTTTCGCATCGGAAAAGAGAGTAATCGCGTAGCTTGTTTTCTATGTTTCCCAGCTGTGTATATGTCGACATTTCATAAGAGCAACCCTAATCGCCTCTCAAACATTCAACTTTATATACCAACAATCTAAATAAACTAATGAGAATTTAAAAAGAAAAACGTTTCAATAATACCTGTCAACACACAAATAACAAGCTTTTTTCGTTTTTACACGTCTCTACCTTTTTTTACACCTTTGCTCTCTACCTTTCTTTAGACTTTTGCTGGTGTTCTACCGGTATATTTTGTTGTGCTTTTTACCTCTTCATAACCTTTTTCTTTTTTGTAACTAGTAAAGCCGTAATGACATTTACTTTTTTTTCAACTTTTATTGATCTAAGATTGAAAGAATAAAATAGTCAGTAATAGAAAGGGACGATTATATAAGCTAGAACTGAATAACTTATGTTCACATTAATATGACATTTGTAAGCAAAGCGATAAAAACATGGAATTTTGTTCAAAAATTTATTTTTTCTTGTATTTTGTTCAAATATATTAATGAAAAATTCGTACAAAAAAACCAAAAGTGTAAGGGCAAAACACTTTTTTTTATTATTGAGGTGAAACAGTGATTTTATCTATAATTTTTAACTTATACTTTATAGTTTGGCAAACACATTGGCCCGATTCACAATCTTGTGAATCGAACCACCTGGACCTTAGGCTAACGTGGAAGCAAAAGTCACTCAGTTGAAATTGAAAGCAGCGCAACTAAATTAGATTATGGGCAGAAATTCTACCTTGAAGTTGGATTGCAAACTTTTGTTGCAATTCTAAAGCCTATATGGTGCTATGGAATTCAATTATGGGACACCCCCTCAGCGTCAAACATTCAAAAAAAATAAAGAGGCGACAGAACAACATTCTTCGAACGTTTACTGCAGCTTCATGCTACGTAAAAAACTCACGAATTCCCATAAATCTGTATGTTCCGTTAGTAAAAGACGATTTTTTAAAGAATGCGACAAGATATATCAGCAAACTGGAACTTCACCCAAACACTCTTACACGAAGCATACTTAATTTTAGCGGTCACACTCGGTTGAGAAAAAGGGATACTGTTGCTAACATCAGAGTGTTAAATAGGTGATTTACCGATATAGTTGACGCAAAATAACAATTTTTGTCTAGTATTGGCTAGACTTACTTAATTTTTTTATTTAGTACTAAGATTTGAATACTTATTATTAGTTCATATTGTAAAGATTCAGTAAATAAATAAAAGCTAAAAAAATACAAAAAAGTTTCGGTCAAATGTGAACTTTTGGCTCACTGTTTTCTTCGACTGCAATGGCGTGGTGCGCTATGAATTCTTGCCAAAGGTCATACGGTAGATAAGGAATAATACCTTGAAGTTAAGCGCCGTTTGGGCCAAGTAATTCGTCAGAAACGCACAGAATTGTGGACAAAGCAATTATGGATTTTGCATCATGATAACGCACCAGCTCACACATCGATGCTTGTGCGTGAGTTTTTAGCCAAAGACAAACCCGTTATCATGCCTCAACCACCGTATTCACCGGACTTGGTCCCGGCTGACTTTTTCTTCTTCCCAAAACTGACGACACCGATGAAAAGAAAGCGTTTTGCTACGATTGGGGAGATAATAGAAAAATCGAAACAGGAGTTGTTGGCGATTTTAAAAAGCGCGTTTCAGAACTGTTTCGAGGATTGGAAAAAACGCTGGCATAAGTGTACACAGAAAAAGAAAATTTTTCGTGGTCAATAACGAAATTCGTTGAATCAATTAATAAATTATTTGAATGCGGACCTGTAAAGGAATGCGTGGATTCAAGCAAGAGTTTAGTAAAAATAACTATTGTTCGAAAACAACTATTTTTTAAACAACAACAAAATATCCGATATCCAACGTTATTTTTTCGATAATGATAGCAAAAATTTTGTTGATTTTATTTTTTCTGTGTGTTATATCTGAGGGGGACTACTTTGATGGGGTAAAGATAGTTAGTTATTGATGAATAAATAAATACTTTTTTAAAAAAATTTAAAATAACCGTTGGTTTTGATCAGACCTCGTATGTGGTTATTGACCGCGTGTCTGAAGTTTTTATCAAAATATTATGGTTTTGGTAAATTTGTCAAAAAATCTATTGCATAAGCGTTTTATGAAACTGAACTATTTTTTATGATTTATAAACTCTTTAATGCTTTTTAAAGTATGGAAGTACTGAAGGTAAAAATTGTAGTTTTAACCCTTTGAAGATCACCTTTTGATTTGGCTAGAGATACTAATACTGCATTTTTTGTTTAATTTTCCGCTTTCATTTAATTACACTGCCCTGTTCGGTTTGCGCCTGAATTGCTTCAAGGTTATACTATACCACAGTTGCGTTTAAAACGCCGAGAAACTGATGGTAGAATATTTATTCAAAATGTGAGCAGTTGGCTTGCCTACAATTTAAGTAGTTTCAGGTACTACGATCAGTTTATCACTTTTTTGAGTGTCTTAAACGGTTGGCGTAATTCGTGTTCATACAGCCGCAACGGAACTACTTTTATAGTACAATAATAAAATTAAAGGATTTATGTCTGCATCTATCGAGTATTAAACAAGCTCCAAAGTGAAGTAGATTCTTTAATCTTTCAGTTAGCAGCTACCAAAAGAAAACTAGTCGGTCTGTTTTAAGTTGACAATAGTATACAACTTGAGGAGACTTCGCTAGAAATACTAAAAATAATAAAGTTATCAATTGATTTTTTTTTTTCGCCTATAAAAATCTATACTTGAAACCCCCTATTATTTTCAACAAATAAAAAAGAGCCTTATTTGTTTCAGAAACTTTAAGTGGTATTTCTTAGATGTGGCATAAGGAATTCATGATGTTTGCGTTCTACAATTAACCACTAAAACAAAAATTTTAAATAAAAAAATACATAAAAATATGTGAATACAACAGAAAATATACACAAGTATATATTTTTTTTTTTTTTTTTTTGAAAACAATAGAGATGCCTTGTTGTTTCTAGTCAATTGCTTCTTCTGTTTCAGTTTTAGTTTGATTTTGTTGCTAAAAATTTTTGTTTTGCACATGAAGATGGAAAAAAACTCGTATAAAATTGTTGTTTTTGCTCTCTTCTACATTCGTTTTTGTTTAAAACAATTTAAACTGACATTTAAATTGATGGCTCAAGAGATTCTATATTGCAGATATGAAATGAAACTAAAATACAATCAACAAACGAATGAATGTCTATTAAGATTCTTTAAACGAACAATAAAAAAATAAACGGAATAAAAAAATATTAGGTTAAATACGAGTGTTACAAATTAGAAAAAAATAAGGAATTTTAATAAGCAGCAAACTGATTAAAATAGCGTAATAGATAATACGAATATATTGAAGTTTAATTTTAAAAATGTACAAGGAAAAACAAACTGTTGATATTTTGTTTCATGCAACTTTACATGGCAACTACCGAGACATTTGACTACAGATTTCTTGTAAGTTACCAATATGTTACCCTGCAACTGTCACAGATATGTAATTAAAGGTTGTACCAAAATCTGAATTCAATAGAAAAGTCAGTTTTTAGTCTTTGTTTATAGGTCATTCGTTCATTAACTTATAAAATACGTAGAATAGGAATAACATATCGACAAATGGCTTTCACGGCTCTGCATGCACATACGCACTCTTTTATCGAAATTTTCCATTCACATTTTGCACAAATGTAGCTGAATTTCATTTACGCATTCTTGCATCACCTCATTAAATGCATGGATGATTGCGGGCTTATTTACATAAACCTCAGATCTGAAATAATCGCATAAAAAGTAATTTTATGGTGTTAAATCACATCAATTCTGATCAACGAAACAAGAAAGTACACGACCTGGAAATGTCTCATGCAGCAATTGAAATGTTTTACGGCCTGCACAATGCTTAATCCACATATTGGCCACTTCAATATCATCTAATCAGGACTATGTTATCTTGTTAGGATATCGAGCACCAGCTACAGTCACTGCTTGGACGGCCTCATTTTTAAGAACGTAGGGCCCTATTATGTCTCCAGGCCAAAAACAACTGACACATTGTGGATGCATTTGTTTTGCGACAATCCGATATGGCTTCTGAAAAATCGGCAATTTTGGTGATTAACATAATCATAGACTAAGATGATTTGACGCGAAAAATCACCACCCATTTGTTGATGTTTAATAATTGTTTCAACGAACTTTATTATATAGTTTCAACGAACTTTATTATATAGTTTTCATGTTTGTTTTTAAATCTAGGACAGTATTCCAAAGACGACTGCTTTTTACTTCCAACGTTATATTTGACAGGAACGCATCTGCAGAGAACTTGTAGATGCATGTTTTAGTGATTCATACTTTATCCGCAATTAAAAAACAGCATAAACGCGCGTTTAGATTGCGTCTGCGTAATACCACGCAGTCATTTGAAATGATCACATAATTGCTTTTAGGATCCAATTAAGATGCACATCAGCAATTGATTATCCCAATTACAAATAAAATTTTCATGTGAGCTTCTTCTCTTTCCTCCAACTATAAACAAAAATTAAGTATATTCACTGAAAACAAAATTAACAAAAATTGTGCTTTTCTCTTTACTTTGAATTGAGAAAAGTAGTTAACATGAGAAATACATTTCGTGAAGAATAAATTCCGTGAGAACTAAATCACGTGAGCATATTCATAATTGGGCTGGATCTACATGAAGCCTCAGCCATCTTACAGACCTTCATTCGCCAATTGTGCAATATTATTGCCCCCGGGGAGGTAATTCTATATTCTAGGGCCCTCATTTGTTGTAGTAAATAAAACTTTAGGAAGTCACACCATGACCCTCACCAAAGGTAAATTCGCAGTACGGCGAACCGCACGCCCCCAGTTAGTTCTGTGCGGTTGAGATACCTGGACTTTGGCTGAAACATCCTGTGAGTGGTTTAGACCTAAAATCGCAGGTGGTACGCACCGATTTTCGGTAGCCCACAAGGTAGCGTGATCTTTCAGCAGATACTATTAGTGTAAGGAACTGTAAGTGGTGGAGGGACGGCTTAGGGCTGATATTCTTTATGAACTACGGGCCACCATCTGGCGTAGCCTAGCCTTTCGCCAACGGTCTTGGAAATTGCATACAGGAGGGCAGTCTGAGGGATTTCTTCATATGAACACAAGGTTAGGTAGGCAGGTCGCTGGATACCCCGGAATAGTCTAGATTATCCAACTCACTTTAGTTCTGGTGTCATTCCCTTTGTGATTGCCTGAAAAATAAGGACATAAGCCGAAACCGCAAGAAAAATCAGGAATGGATCAAATCGTGGAAAATTCGTGTTTAATTCACGACAACTTTGCGAGGGCCAAATTGATCTGAATGTGCATCGGTTTCCGTTATGTATGACGTAGCATAGCACCTTCCTGCTGGAACCACATATTCTCTACGTCCAAAACGAATCGGTTTTTATCGTTTTCAAAAAATTACGGATAAATGATGCTGAGAGCGCGAAGTCCGCTTCAAACAGTAAGTTTTTGCGACCTAGTCCTGTAGGTTGTTATCGTCCCATATAAGCAAGAATGATTTATTCCTTAAAACTGGCCGAAATATATAACATAGTTTTATCATTTGGATGGGATGTTCAGCCATATAATTTGTAATGATGGTGTAACATTAGTAACTGAAAATTAGACAGACAGAACCAAAGGTTAAGTTAGGTAGGCAGGCCGCCCCAAAACAGTCTAGGTTCTCCAGCTCACTTGGGTCCTGAAGTTGTTTCCTTTGTGATTATCTGAAAAGTGAGATAGCTGAAGTGAAAAATAGAACTTAGTGGGAGTGGAAGAGAGGGATGGAAAGGTGGGAACCGCTTAGTGCAGTGTTACATGATGCTGTACTAGCCATCCGCTGCTCCTTATGAAAAAATCTAGCGCGGTCGGTTTGACCGAGGCCAGACATGATGCTCTAATGCCAGGCATGTACCAAGGAGATGAAGGATCGTCTCCTCCTCCTCCTCGTCGCCTTGACAACTTCTGAAAAAGTCATTACAGGGTAAGCATAGTCTCCTGGCATGGTTCCCAAGTGGTCAATGTCCAGTGATGACTCTAAAGTGATCCTCAAGTGAGATCTAGGCTATTTTAATGGCTCCCACGTTCTCTTAAAGTTAATATGCGGCCACAGGTTCCAGGGCTCTGTGAGCCATTTTTCTCTCGCATGTTTCAACATGTGGAGCTTTATTCTTTTCTAACACGCTGATAAGGGCTGTCTACAAAAGGGATCTATATTCCTATCCTCTAGGGTTGTCCTTTTTTAACTCAGTCCTCAGAGATGTTGTTGCCGTTATTGAACCCGTGTCCATGTACGCATTATAAGGTTAGGTTAGAGTGTCTCGCCATCTTGTTTAAAGCTGTCTGGCATTCCTGGACTTGAATGGAATTAGTGTATATTTCAAACAGGAAATTGCTGTTCGTTACTATCATGATATACCTATCTAATACCTTGTGAAACGTTAGCCATCTGGCCGCTTTATTTATAGCCGATATTTTAGCTTGGTGAGCACTACATCCGCTTGGTAGCCCGAAGGACATTTAAGTGTTGAATTCTTCTATGTAAACGCCTACCCAAACCTTTCTCCCCTGGCTATAAAACAACCTTCATCTGAAACCATTTTATTATACATTACGAGTACATTAGACTTGAATTTAATGAAGAAATAAAAACACAAAATTCATTTCCTCAATTCAAAGCTGGTTTCACAAAACAATTTTTTATATGTATGTAGATAATAATATTAGCATAAATTTGTTTCATTTAAATTCTCAGTAAAACATTATTTTAAGGCACCTAAACCGTTCTTGACGCCGAACGTTCAGTTGGCTGTACTATTCAAAGAATAAAATTGATTTCGAAAATGGCGTAACAAAAAACCTAACGAAGCCGTTCGTTTTTTAATACTTTAAAAGAAAAAATGGGCACGACAAACGCCAACACTTGTTATTTGCAATTAAGTAAAACTCTTAAAGACAAATGCTCGAAAACCACATTTTTCATAACAAATTATAAATCAATCATTTCTTAAACGATTTTCAAAGCTTTTAAAACATCAACAAAATCTCTTACAAGTGATACAAATCTTTGCAAAACACTGGCTTCACACTTACACATGACAACAAATGGAGAAAAAAGGCAAAAAAGAAACATTAATGACTTAAATAACCATTCGATACAACAATTTGTTACACATATTTTACAAATAATTTTTTAAAAAGCCATTAAATTAAAGTCAATTCAATGTACAAATAGTATTTGAATTCAAATCATAATTATTTTCAAATTAAGCAAAAATAAAAAGCAAGCAACAAAAACATATTTATACTGATGTACGAGTATGTATGTTTGAATATTTTCTTTAAGTTGCACAAGTCAAATTGTATCAGGAATTCATACGAGATCATTGATATGTGTCAATGTTTTCGTATACTCGTACAATTCGCATTGTGGAAACAAATCGAAGAAACTCAAAAATGAATAGATTTTCATGCAGTATTTTTATGTCATTTTCCATCTCAGATGTCAATTTGGTGAACATTACTTTTTGTCTGGTTGATTTCATGCAGGTCTGTCTGTCTCTCTGTCTGTCTGCCTCTATTTCTGTCTCTGCAAGTTTGTGATGGAATTTTAAAGTTGACTAAAAAATTTCATTTTTTCCATCTTTAAACAAACAAAAACGATTTTTTATGTTTTTCTTTCATCATTTATAAAACAGTTTCTTTTGTACTCGTAGTCATATTGGAGGGAAATATAAATAAAATAAAAATAAACGACCTGTTATGAATGACAACAATTTTCTGAAAATGCTTGCATACATATGCACATATGTATGTGTACATTAACATATGTAAATGCATTAAGGCAGCCATGCATTGTGAGCGAAATTATATCAAATTATCACTTTTATGTCCAACACTTAAAAAGAAACCAAAAAGGAATATTACTTAAAATTTTGACAAACTTTTTATGCCACAGAATGGATTGAAACCTAATTCTGATGGAACAGTTTGATGATTAATTTGGGTAGATGCCTTTCAGAGCACCTCCGGCACTCACCTGCCATGTACTTCAGACGTTTTACTTACGCTCCAGAATTGGTGAATCCACTACATAGTACAAATCTTTTGTTATCCCAAACATTTCAAGAAATAAAACACTATAACTGGTGCATTTACATGGTAAAATAAGTGCTTATGTCTGCCATACATTTCATGCAAAAAACGTATCGTGTAAAAGGTTAAAGCGAAATCCGAATGGAAAATTTGACAAGCTATCGATAAGTCTTCATGTTCTAAGCCATTTTAGAAAATAGTCGTATTGTATTCTCATCACTCCAGATTTGTGTTTTTAAGTTTTCATTTTCAGAATGAGTACAGGGTACAACTTTTATAAACCTAATTACAAGTTAAGTGTATCTCATATTGTGTTTTATGTTTTGCAGAAAAGTAACCAGCAGTAATTTTATAACACTTTTATTATACTTATACTACAAGTGTTTTGTTTTTCAAATGCGGAGAGAATTTCTTAATATTTCTTCTCTTCGATCGTGTGCACATGTTTTTTCCTGTCGTCCGTGTTTTCTTTACATGCTCAGTAATTTCATTAATACATTAATTTCGCTTAAATGTAGTTTATTACCTTGTAGTGAGAGAAGTGGTGGACGACTAATTTTTACTGGTCTGAGCAGAAGGTATATACACTAGGCACTGATCAGACGTTTTAATTGCGGAATTGGTGAGTCCACTACAAAGTACAAATGCCTATTTTATCTAAACAACTTAAGAAATAAAGCACTATGTTTACATGGTAATACAAGTGTTTATGTCTTCATGCAAAATGTAGCAAATCGTATTGTGTAAAAGGACAAGTGCTTACATCTTCGAGGACGGATTGATATTGAAGCTACCTCAGTAGGAAAAACACATTTTTTTCAAAAACCATTTATTTCTCAACATAGTCTCGGTTTAGCTGAATACACTTAGTAAGACAACATTTCCACTTTACATATTCCAACTTTATTATACCATCTGAACAATACGATTTTGGGAACCTCGCAACACTACGCGTTAGTTACGGTAATCACGTCTTCATGTGAGATGAATCTTTTCCTGCGAGCCATTTTTTCAAGTTTGGAAACAGCAAAAAATCACTAGGAACTAAATCTGGACTATAAGGTTTGTGCTCAACCAATTCGAAGTGTATTTAACGTAATTTTAGCATCGTATCTAATGCTGTGTGAGCCGGTGCGTTGTCTTGAAGAAAGAACACTTCTTTCTTCCTTAAATATCGTCGTTTTTTCTTGATTACATCAATCAATTGATCTAATAATACAGGATAGTACATTCCTGTGATTGTGGACCCTTTTTCAAGATAATCGCTGAGCAATTTTCCCTGTGCATCCCAAAATACAATGGCCATAATCTTGCCAGCCGATTTCTCTGTTTTTGTCTTCTTCGGAGCACTTCCAGCAGCTTCCACCCATTGTTTCGATTGATTTAAGGTGGGTTGTGGTCGACCCATGTTTCATCAATAGTTATAAATCCACGCCAAAAATCAACAGGGTTACGCTTTACCACGTCCAAACACCTCTGGTCTGTCGAACTCGTTCTTGTTCCACACTGATGCCGATAACTTTTTCATATGCAAATGTTGATGTATTATATGTTTATCATTTCAAGAATCTCACGTAACTCGACTTGGCGTAATCTGACAGAGCAGATTCACTGTAATACCTATCGAGCCTTTCTTTTGCCTCTTTCGCCGTTTTCCCTTTCAAACAGTAGTGTTTAATCACTGCACGAAATTCGTTTTTTTCCCATTTTTCAAGAAACACAAAAGTTGCTTGCTTCAAACGACTACAACAAATAAACTAGACGATGAATTTGGGTGAAGTTTCAACAACTGACGTTTGACAGATCGCAATTTCAGAAAAAAACAATAATGTGTGTTTGTGGTGCGATCCAGAGCCAGGTAGCTTCAATATTAATTCGGCCTCGTATTTCATGCAAAATGCAGGAAATTGTATCGTGTAAAAAATGAATTTGAAATCCGAATGGAAAATTTCGCAAGCTATAGATAAATATTTAATTGCTAAAGTATTTTAAAAAATAGATTTCTGTTTTAAAGTTTTCGTTGGCAATATTCAGAGTACAGGGACTGAATTCCGTAATGATAATATTTTTTTTTTTATAGTGAACTAATCATTAAAAAGCGATTCCGTAAGAATCTTCAACTTCAAAATATTTCTAAGAAAACAAAAGTCACCGCAGAATTTTGTGTGAAAAATTATCCCTTAAGTGTGCACTGTAACTATCAAAATTCTCACCATTGTGGACACAAAAATCAAAAGGGAACACTTAATTTGGCCCCAGGGTACAACATTCATAAACTCAATTCCAAGTCAAGAATATTGCATCTTGTTTTTTATGTTTTGTAGAAAAGTAATATTGTAATACTTTGATTATACTTGTACTACAAGTGTTTTCTTTTTTAATACGGAGAGAATTTCTTAATATTTTGCTTACACAAAAACTAAGCACTTTGCATTATCAGGTAGTATTTTGTCTTCGATCGTGTGCACACGTGTTTTTTACTGTGGAACAAGTTTTCTTTACATGTCCATTAACTTCATTAATTCATTAAATTACTTTGAATGTAGTTCATTAACTTGTAGTGAGAGAGGTGTTGGACGACTAATTTTTGTTAGCCTGAGCAAAGACTAAGGTATATACACTGGGCGCTAGGATGATCGAACGTTTATTATTAGACCGGTTTCTCTCAGGTTTTTTCGTTTTACTAAAACCGGGTTGTTTAAAATGGCTGTTTATCGAATAAACTGGGGTTTTGATACGGTTAACCAAGATTCCAATGTGGAAATTTTAAATTGGGATTTTTATTTTAATTGCAAATAATCTCGTACTTGAAGCATTTTTATGAGAGTGTAGATGGGGAATTTAGTTCACAGTTATATAATCGATTTCGTTGAAAAGACTAGTAGCGCTAGTTGTGAGCAAAGTGAACTAAGCAATTCTATTATATGTATGCAAAGGACAAAAACATCTAATCTTAGATAAAATATTTTTTATGAAAGTTAAGATTTGAAAAATTCTAACGTAAAAACACAATCACTTAATGCTTTGTGTTCTAGAGGTACTAAACACAGAGTGGCTGATGAAAGCTGCTATCAAAAAAAAAAATGTAATAACTTATTTTCTGTGTAACTAACCTGTTCCATTTTTATTGTACTTTATAATTGTATTTTATAGACTGATCTTTACTTTTATGTAAATGCATTTATGTTGCTGCCGTGTTCAAAATAGTTCAGCAGTCGACTACACGACTACAATTGCCAGCTGCAGCATTTGATATCGTGCAGTTGCGAAGTCTGCTGTAATCAATGTGTAGAATGCATAATGCAACCCGTTATCTTTTTAGGCTAAAGCTTCCTAAGATTGCTGCTTTTGTTGTCAATGATGACTTTGCTCAGTTTATATCGAGCTTTGTTACAGACCGCACATATTAATTCAGGGTTACCATAATATTAATCACTTTTTTTTCTCAAACTTTGGGATAGGGTTCCATTCTTTTGCAGATTAGTTATAGGCCCAGCGTATTCGACATCGATGCCAGAAGCAAAACATTGCTATGAATTTATAGTATATTTAATCCATTCCGCTGCGGTCGATCTGCTTGTTATAAATTTACATGCACATCCACACAAACAATATAAAGCTAAAAGCGTTATATTTACACAAATAAACGTGCATGATTTAAAGAACGCAAAATTTCAAGTAAATTAATACCCAATTTATTTTGTTGTCGCGTTCGTGGTATAGCATTTTTATTGTTTGTTGTTGTTGTTGCGTGTGAGTGTGTATATGCAAAAGAATTATATTTTCACTTTTCATTCTGGAATTATCAATGACTAGAAAGTTTATAATGATTGTAGAAGATAATAAAGATATATAAATAGAAGGCAATTGTCTGAGAGAGAGCCAGTTTAATTTTAAATGTTGTGCAAGATAGTCTTAATTTAGAAAAGTCATCAAGTCTAGTGTGTTAATACACAGTGGTGTTAAATGCAAATCAAAGTTGTGAAGTTTGTGTCATTTCATTTGCAATTAAAGAATCCGCAACAGCGCTTCCTGCGGTAATAACATAATATGAATTAATCGACTCTTTTAATCTCCGATTGGTGTAAAAACAGTGTCGTCTATAACGCTCGCAAGACCCAGTGTTGTTTATTAACACACAAACTCATGATTATAAATGCTGCTTAATCTGTACTCAATAATGGTATAAATTTTGAGGAATGCGATGCTCTTCATGTTCGCTAGAGTAAACACATTTATCATGTCTCCAAAGGCGCAATCATGTGTCTTGGTTTTCTGAAACAATAACTATACTATTAATACTATATATTTTCAACCGAAAATGGAATATAACTCTCATGTTTGGGCCGGTGTGTCAAAGTCTGTTTTGGCGTTTCTCAGCTATGTGCAAGAGAGAGAGAGAGAGAGATAAGAAGTTTATCGGGCTCACTGGAGCATCGCAGCCATGTGGGGTGCGTTTCTGTTTAATCTTTACCACAATGGATTTTGCTGCGACAATTAGGCATCCCGAAAACTTTATTTTAGAGCATCGTGCTGGGCTCATCCATGTGTGTTCGATTGTGTTGCAAATCCCTCAATTCGTTTTTCAGTCGTACGGTTCGTCTGTGGAACAAGTAGCCTTGAGACGTGTTACTTGTCACATATAACGTTGGACGGTTCAAGTCAAACGTCCAAAACACTACTCTCTCTCTCTCTTTCCTCTCCCTCATAACCTACTTTCCCAGTTCTATTACAGAGTACTGCATATGTATATAGGGGTCATGCTTTAAATACTAGTTGAAGATAAAAAAAAAGCTAAAAGTTTTGAATTAGATTTATCGGCCATGTTCTGAAAACGCACGATCTGAAACCGCAAAGCGTTTAGCATAACGCTTAATTCAATTTTAGATGTTCTAAGGAACGGGCATTTTACTGGCGTTTTGGAGTTCTTTATGAAAAAATACAACATGTAAGTATATTTATGTAAATATTTATATATGTGTAAAATGTGTAAAATTCTTTTAAATTTTTATTAAAATAAAAAGAAAATATATTAAATTTCAATTGTGAATAATTTTATTTCCTTTGGCAAGTTTATTTTAAACAAATTCAATGAGTTCACTACAATATACACATGCTAGTTGACATCGCCAATTCTAAGCGATATGCGCTTACCAGAATACCTATTTGGCGTTTTCAAATCGCAAAACCATATTTTTTGCGTTCCACGTTCCTCAGAACACCTCTTCGCCGTTTTGAAATCGAAAACCTTTAATTTAAGCCGTTTGAGTTTCTCAAAACATGTCTGTTTACTATATTTTGTATATCAAAAAAACACCAGCTTGTGATATGTTATAGTTCTATGTTAACTTTATTTAAGGACCACCCTAATGTTTATATAATTTTATTTAAAAAAAACGAATAATAGGACTGGATACAATGTTGTGCTGTGAATAATTTACAATGGAGCAGAAAAATGGTACGTTTAAATAGATTGCAAATAGTTTATGAACAAAATTCAACATAACTGAATTATAAACACTATAAAATTGTTTTCATTAAAAACATTTGAATTTTTAAAGTAAATCTCACACTGTAAATGTAAAAATTATGCAATATAAAATCGAGCTTAAAGGTTTTTTGACAGAATTATCAAAAATACAGAAAACTCGATGCAATTAAGTTATTTTTTTGGCGTATTACAGTTGCAGTATTGATTCGTTTTTAATCAACAAAGTTTGAAAGGTATTAATTCGGTATAAAAAGGGTGGTCATAAAGTTTTAAGTCGTAAAATGACAGCATGACAAAAAAATATGACTGCTGTGGGAATGCTGTCATAATTTTGTGAGCTGTTTTATTAGTTATGACAAATGATAAAAGACTGTTTAAAAAGTGCTATTATTTTATAACCGCTTTGTTCGAGGCACAACAACTGTCATAATGTGTTAGGATATTATGCGTGATATGACACCATTTGAAGCCGCCAATTGTATTTCTTTACTTTGCTTAAAGCGGCTGAAAGTAAAACCCATTAGAACACATCTAAAATTAAACGGATACTTGTTAGCCTTGTTAAAAAATCTTTTTAATGACTTTACCAATTATGTTTTTATTCACAATAAATTACCTTAATTTATCCCCCACTGTTTTTGTCTACGAATTGAGGTTACAAAATGATGACAGGTTATATTACATTCTTGATAATTGTGGGAAAATTGTAGTTTTTCATTCAATCATTTGCTTCGATTTATTTGTGGTTTCGTTGAGGGATTAAAAACTTTTAAACATATTTTAATACACATTCATGATGTTGTAAGAAACGAATAATAAAGAAAAAGCACACATTTTATTGTCGGTCTTTTTTTTCTTTTAGTTTTGAATGTTCAACAATCAATATCATTAATATTCGAAAAATGTTGCATTAAATCGTCATTAATAAATAAACATTTTATAACAATAAATGACAAAAAATATTTCCCCTTTATTTTATTTACTTTTTAATTAAATATAGACGGGTGTTGAAAATTTGTTGAAAAATGTTTGCAACCTGTTGCTGCTTCATATTTCGAACAGTTCGAATCAGACACGAAGAGACCGAAGAAAGGTCCCTCTGGCTCTGTTACTGTTTTTGGCAAATTTAAATTAGATACTTATATATATGTATGTAAAAATGTCTGTTGTCCCGTTCGCTGTTTGCCAACACACAACAACGAATAATTATCATATTGATTATGTCATGATATTGACAACAATACAACCCAAACCAACCAGCAATCATTTCCAATTTGCGCAACAATATTTAGTTTGCAAATCAACCCCTGCATTTTTATAAGCGAAAGTAAAGAAAATATATTGAATGGTAACGTTTAATGAACAATGAATGACACATCCTTTTTATTTTGTGAATTTTATAGGTTTTTAATTTTTCCATAAATGCCAATAAACAAAAACTAAATGCTTGTTATGATTCGAACTGAAGGGGAAAGAGAATTATTTATATTTTTGCACGAAACGTTTGACTTAACCAAAGGTTAATTTTTTAAATCATTTTAATAATTTGTTTTCGCTTTAAGGCAGACAGACAGACAAAGAGACAGACGGACAGGTGGTTATTGCCAATTAAGATTTCATGTTCTAAAGGGTGCCCCAACATTAAGCAAGATTCTAATTAAATAAATAAACACAGTTTTTAGTATTTTGATTGTTATTTCTTTATTGAATCATAAAGTACAGGGGATAGGTTTATTTGTTGAATAACGCATCGGGCAAATGGCTTCCACACTTTTTCATGACCGCTTTGCATAAATGTGGCTGAATTCCGTTGATACAGCGTTGAATCTCGTTCTTTAATGCAGGGGTGCTTCATTGCATCGACCTGTGATAAGTTACCCCATTAAAAGAATTATAATATAATTACATCAGACGACCTAGGAGGGCAATACTGATTACAGAAACAAGAGTGTACACGTGTAAACCTTTTTTATGTGACAATGCCGTATTTTTTTTTTTTTTTTTTTTTTTTTTTGGGTGGGCTGACACAACAGTGGTAGGAAAAGTTAGTTTAAGTAGGCAACACTGGCCGTAAGTTGTATAGCTAAAAAGGAGATTTTTTTTGATGACTTCAAAAAAGTCAAGATGGAGTGGGTGCTTTTTGAAAAGACGAATTGATGGTGCTGCGAGTGTGGGTTTTTTTTTTGTGAAAATTTTTGGAATTTTATAATTAAAATTTGAAATAAGCATAAAAAAGGCTAAATAAAACTTAATGAACTAATAGGATGTTAAAAGAAAAACATGTTTCTGAGCCATGTAACAGAAATGAAAAGAAAATACAGAAAACAATGAAAAGAAAAAACTAGAGAAAAATCAAAGTGCTGGTGAAAGCAAATTAAAATAAACGTTAACAAACTAAAAAGACAATTTAAAAAGCTAGATAAAAAAAGGCTTAAAATAATAATAAAAGAAAGAGAAAAACCCTCCCCAGCACCTATTTCTTTTAAGAATATAAAAAGAAAACCCGCCTTGCAAATTTCAAAAAGGAATCTCCACATATAGTGGCCGCAGCCAAGCGCCCGTTTAAGAAGAAAGAAGGGAAAACTACACCACCGAGCCGTATTGTGCAGTCGGCGTGGGATTTACAGCCAAAAGCCAACAGGCAACTGACTCGGACAGCTTACTAACGGACCGGACAATAAGTTAAGTCTAAAATAAATTTTATTTCTATTTGAATTTCTTTTATTATTATTTATTTTTTTTTTTCATTGATTTAATACTTTTTGGTGAAATTATAGTTTATTTGATTTTTTTTGTACAATTCGAATTTTAAATTGACAAATTTTGATTTATTTTTTTTTTTTTTTGTTATAAAAAGAATATTAAATTTCCGATACCCATTCATTTTGGTCTTTGGGGGCAAACACCTCGCGTAGTATCGCGTAAGTGTCGCTTAGCTTTGACACTCCGAATGGGGTGAGCTCACACTAAGCAGGGGAGGAAATAAGTTAACCCACGCGTCTTAGTTCACGAATTTGTTTTTTTTTTGTCCAGGTTAGCAGGTGGGTGTCCTTGAATTGTCTGGCCAGAGGGGAGAAATTTAATGTTTTTTTTTATTAGTTTGGAATATGTGTAAATATATGAATTTCAATAAATAATTCTTATAACGTAAAAAAGAATGGAATAATTGGTCGGAATATGGGACGGTGAGTAGGGGCAGGGTGTGACTAAATCAAACTAGGGACGGTTTCCAGAATATTTAAAGCGCCAGGAAACCATAATGGTGAAATCCGTCAGGATTTCAGAGGGAGGGCTGGCGTGGCCGACAACAAAACCAGTTGCAATATTTGAAGACGAGGCGGCGAGTTGAGAAAGTGAGGTTAGTATTCGGTAGAATAGTGTTTTTTTCTTTTCTTTTTCAGCATTCACTTTCGGGCCTCACACATTATTTTGATTTGGCTCTAATACAAAAGGGCTGGTATGTTTTTTTGTAGTTACATTGAGCTGGATTGGCCGGCAAGAACCACCCCCGATCGGCGAGCCAAAGCATCCGCAATCATGCCAGCAACAGAATGCAAAATGTTTAACATTTGGTTTTTTTTAATTTTTGCACCAGTCACACTACAACCTGGAAATGTCTCATGCATTAATTGGCACTGTCTTCTTAAAACGACATATTTACGACATTAATATCATCCAATTTCATGACGCGTTATCGAGCACCAGCAACAGTCACTGCTGGACCAGCCTCCTTTCAAAAATATATGCCAGTTATCTATGCAGTTATTTCTTCTTTACAAAATCTACATAAAACAATGAAATGGTTTGGATGTAATTCGCTCCATTATTGCAACATAGTCACATCTCAAAAAAATTAGCTTTCCGAGTTAGCAATGCAGAATTGTAAACAGTACTACCTATTATACTGTGCAAAAATTTATTCTTTACTATTACTTTTAAACTGTTTCCTTTAAGGGATATTTTCTAACAATTTTTTCTAAGACTTGTATGGAAACTAAAATTTTTAAATGTGTTTTTCTCGAAACGAGCTTTTTTTTAATTATGACTATGTTGCAATAAAGGAGCGAATTGTTTCTTGACACTCACGTGCAGGATCCCTAAAACGGCTATTTTGATTATTAACAAAAGTCATCAAGGTAAAAATGTGCTTCATCGCTTGGGATGATTTTACGCGAAAATGTACTTTGTTTTCGCAGTTTTCACGTAAATTTATTTGAATTTTAAAAATTATACTAAATAAAAGCATGGTGAAAATTACAAAACTTTGTTATTATTAACACAACTTGTCACTACATGAGCTCGATTTTGTCGTAAGAGTATGAAGAAGAGATAAGTTTTCTATTTTACGGAGGGTTCGTGAATTCGTGAAGTTCACTAAATTTCGGAGGGGCGGGTGCGGATCGTGGCTTAACATCGGCCAGAAGGAGTTCGTTGAGGGAGAGACAAAAGATGGCACGCTGTGGTGTTGGCAAGTATTTAGTGTCAATAGAACATTTTTCTTATAATTTCCGTGGCATGGTTTTTTCACTTTCGGGCATCAAAATCTATTTTTAATATATTCTTTTCCCTTTTTTTTTTTTTTTTTTTTTTTTTTTTAACTTTATTATTTTGTTTATTGAATCTACATAAAAAAATGTAATGACAATAAGTATTCAAATCTTAATACTAAAAAAAAATTATGATTAAAGTCCTGCAAGTGCTGGACGAAAATTTATTTTTATGCGAATATTATTTCAGAATTCAGTCATCTGTTTAGAGCTCTAATGGTAGCCAAAGTATCCCTCCTTCTCAGACGGGTATGACCACCAAAATTAAGAATATTAGCTGCAAGAGGATTTGGATGGAATTCAAGTTTGTTAATATACCTTGTCGCGTACTTCACAAATTCAGATTTCACAAAAGGTACGTTCAGATCTGCGTGGATTCGTGAGTTTTTAACGTACCATGGAGCATCTGTAATTCTACGGAGAATTCTATTTTGACTTCTTTGAATTTTCTCAATGTTGGTTAACAGCAAAGGGGTTGGGAGGTAGATTTTTTTTTCTTTTATTTTTTTAATGCGATGTAGTGTGTTGGCGATAGAACGCCACCTCAAAACGGTCAGCTTCTAAGACCATAACGCCAGTACTTCAGCCCTGCTTGCAGTTTGACCACGATAGGAATTGATGGCGACAAATCACAAATACCGCACATTTATAACAAAATCTACATTGGCGGAAAACTTTCATTGTTTTTGAGATAAGAAGAGACGTTTTTGTATTGTGTTTTTGAACTGAAACTTAGTTAGTTTAGGTATTGCAAAATAAAATATTGAATTATTTACAATAAAGTTAAGATATAACATAATATTGCCACATCATGAAGTAACGAATAATTAGTCAAGTTTATTGTGAATTATTTCCTATAATGTAATGGTAGGAATGTAGACAATGAGAAATGTATGTAGACACTTAAGAACGCATCGTCAATAAATTCATACGTAAAAGTTTAAAAGTTACGCACTTTTCTTCCACGAGGATTTAGCTGTCTAACATAGTCTTCGTAGTTATTGAGAAAAGCGGTAGGCAATCTAACTTATCGCCATTATGACGATTTTGGGTGCTGAAAATAGCACTTTGACGATTTAAGGTCTGTTTTTGACGATTTTTGTTGATCACATTTTTACTGTAATATCTTTCATGCTTTCTTAAAGCTAATTTATGTAGGAAATGAAAGTAACATATATTGCACGTAAATATACATATATGCATGTTTGTAATACTGAAATAGTATGTTATTTTAGAGTAGGCATATATTATATATGTTATAGCTGACTTTAAAATATCATATGTGTATAGCGCTTAAAAAACTATAAGCTAAAAAGTATACAAATTTGTATGTAAAAGCATGTGCTCTTATTTTAAAGAGACTAAATTTGAAGATTACTTCAAAACTTAAAATTTTATAAATCCTTACAATATTATTAAAGAAGAAAATGTATTTTTTCCAATATAATGAAAAAATTTTCTTATTTCATCGTAGAATTCGACAGCTGAGAAATTTGATGCGAGTTAATATAAGGAAGCCTTTTAAACTTGGATAATTTCTTTTATGCTATAAATATGAAAATGCTAGATTTTTGGAATAAAGTATCCTTCTATGGCTAAGTTTACAGCAAAAATATTAGTCTTATCGTCTTCTGCAAGTGTCTGACTTTGAATCCAGGTACATGAAATTTAATAAAGCCAAAGTGACAAATTAGTTGAAGAGACCATTTTCGGAAAAAATGTTGCATATTAAAGACTACTCGTATCTAAAACTTTACAACTGTGATTGTTATGACTTATATATACCCGATTTAAGAGAAGTGTTTATTATAATAATATTACCTTTTATTAAATTAAATCTTATTTTAAAAATATATGACACAGAAATTAATGAATGGTTTACTTATGAATATAAGTTCATGTTTGCAGGAGTACATATTTGTTGTTATACGAATTTGACGATTTTAAATCGGATTTATCTGGCATCTATGCCTACAGCCCACTCAACACTAACTAACCAACCCCTAAATATCTCTCTAACCCGCTTGCTGCAATTTTCTATGGTCGAATCCTGTTTTTTTTGAATTGACAACACCCGATCTGTTGCTAAATGGTTGATTTATTGTATCAGTGACTAAATGAAAGCAGAAGAAGTTTCTGGGATAGAGCTTTGTCTTCAACTGAGCAAGGAACTAATCAACAATATTTTATAAGAGTTGTGTATAAACAACATTTCTGCGAATGGGCTGTTCGAACCAATTGGGTGATTTGTACTCCGAATTTTTCACAATTTTCAAAATTTTAGAAAAGCCTTAAAGCTTGGCATTGAAGTTTTTCTTAAAAAAAAAATAATGTTTTTATAGTTTTTAGAACGTTAGCTTTCTGCTAAAGCACAATTAAAATCGTTCAACACTATTCGGCATATTCATTTATGCATGTACCTAAGTACATCCTTTTCCAATATTGTAAAATTTTCTTCATTATACACGTAATGGTTTTTCCTTTTTTGCTAATTATTATTTTTTTTTTCTTTGCATTTTTTTTTTTTTTTAAACTTCACCATATAATAACTTTAAAAATGAAACCTTTCCCGAGTGCCACGGTCGCCATATCATTACTTTTTATGTAATCGTTATACCGTTGCAGTTATGTGAATAAAAGACGTTGTTCTTAAGTGATGGTCGATTAGCAACTCTCATCATTTTATTATTCTTATTCTTATTCTTATTATACCTATTTCTACCATGTGTGTAGAGTTGAGATAAGTACCAGCGTTGTAGTAAAGAGTATTACCAGTGATGGCACTATAACTGGAACATACAATTTATTGCGAGTACCTGACAAAGCATTATTTACGGCCTGTTCTCAAGAGACGATTTTCTTGCCGTTCGCATTTTTCATACTTGCATTTTCAACCAAGAAGATTTTAAATTATTCAGCCCAATTATAAACAAAAATTCCGTGGGAGTTTTTTCACATTTCTCTTTTCTCCAATTATGAACAAAAATCGAATATGTTTTATTTATTTATTTTTTTTTTTTTTTTTTGTCTCTCCGTTAACTTAAAACAATAAAACGAGATTAACTCTTCAATTCCTAGGGTCAAGTTAACAAAAATTGAGCTTTTCTCTTTAATTTGAATTGAGAAAAATACTTTAATTGAGAAGTAATTTCCGAGAGAAATGAAATGTGTTTTTCTCGAAACAAGCTTTTTTGCGTTATGACTATGTTGCAATAAAGGAGCGATATGTAGGTTATCTAAAAATATTGTTATTTCTCACGAAATTATAAACAACGTGTGTTTTATGTCTCCCAGCTCTCTATATGACGACATTTCATAGGAGCTACCCTAATCATCAGTAAACTTTGGAAATTTTTAAAAGATATTCTCAAACATTTAACTTTATATCCCAACAATCTAAATAAATTATTGAGAATTTAAAAACAAATGAACAACCGTTGGTTGCTACGATTAAGATATATATTTTATTTAAAAACTATTAATTTTCCTTGCTGATAATTTTCTGACGATTTGCAATAATCATATTGACGAATTTTTACCCTGCATTTTACAATTTCAAACCAGATTTATCTGGCATCTATGGTTGTGTTGGAACTTTGTCGAAAACCCTCACAAAGAGTTAGTTGCTGTTTTTTAGCTGAAATGTTGTAGCAATGGTTCAGACTTGAATCGTAGGGAGGGGTTATTAGTATTCCCAGGTAATTATGATACATACCGGTTTTCGGGGAGCTAATTATAGTTCCCGAGTTGCTGTTGTCTTGTAGCAGATACCTGTAAAGCAAGGAACCATAAGTGGTGGAGGGACGGCTGAGTTGGTTAAGGACTGATATTCTTTATGAACTACGAACAAAGCTTATCGTTCCTCCGACTCCTCCGACTGTCTTGGAAATTGCATACAGGAAGAATTAGAAGGCATGAGGGATACGTTAGTATGGCTACAAACAAAACAAAAAGCTGCCACATATATGAGCCATGTAGGGCACCAGGGGTTGCTGGTGAGCAGTAAGATAGCTCATTCCGCCAATTGGGTCTAACTCAGATTAGTTCGTAATAGCAGGTGGTAACGCACATCAATTACACAGCTGTGCTCTAATTGTATGGAGCATTAGAACTACAAGAATGCGTAAAAAACATAAGAGGTTGCCGCAATTTTCACTTCATGCTGCATTCTAAGCTCTTTATGATAAGTATGTATATCAGCGATCTACAACAATATTGGTGTCATTTGAAAGCTTGTTAATAGATAACTTGAAAAATGGAGAAAAGTGAATTTGCTGCAGTGATTAAACACCATTATTTGAAAAGGAATATGGCGAAAGAGACAAAAGAAAGCTCGATAAACATTACGGTGAGTCTGCTCCGTAAAATTTCATGGTAAAGTATTAGATTGCTAAATTTAAAACAAGCACTACCACAATACTAGTGAAAATATCAAACAAAATCCTCGATATTGTTATGAACGACCGTCGAGTAAAGTTACGTGAGATTGTTGGAATGGTAAACAAGACGGATGCCGCATTTGTTCAGTGTCGAACCATTTCACAGCGGTGTGTGGACATGATGCTGTTTTTTTTTTTGGCATCGATTATTTACTGTTGATGAAACGTGGGTCCATCACTACAAACCTGAAACCAAAAGCTAATCGAAACAATGGGTGGAATGAAGCTGGTTGAAGTGCTTCAAAGAAGGCGAAGACAGTGAAATCGGCCGACAAGGTTATGGCCACTGTATTTTGGAATGCCCACGGAATATTGATCATCGATTATCTTGAAGCAGAGTCCACAATCACACTAAAGTATTATCGTGAATTATTGGATCAATTGATTGGCGCAATCAAGGAAAAACTACCACATTTAAAGAACAAAAAAAGTGCTCTTTCTTCAAGACAACGCACCGGTTCACACAACATTAGATACGATGCTAAAATTACAAAGGTATAAAAATGTTTATAGTATAAAAAAGTTGGAATATCGTCCTACTAAATGTATTGAGCTAAAAGGGGGCTAGGTTGAGAAATAAATGGTTTTTGAAAAAAATGTTTTTTCCCCACTTAGGTAGCTTCGATATCAACCCACCCTCGTACACATAAATAAAACTAATTGTAGAAAGAAATTTGCTTGAATTGAAATTTTGTTTCAAACAAAACAAACTTATAGTGCTTTCAAATTCGTTAAAATTGATGTAAGGCAATAAATCTGGGAGCCGCGATGCCAGTGAATATTAAATGATGGGTGTGAGTAACAGCAACAGTCTTTTTTGTGATCGTTTCTTTCATTCTTAAAAAAGAGTACAAGATATGAGAATGATTGGATAGATTTCTGATGTATCAAGAAATCGCAAACGAACGGCAAGTATAAAAACCACCGCATCAGTTTTTAAGAGTGTTTAAAATACTCTGATGTGAAAATCATTAAGTAAACAACCGGTGTACTTATGGTTGCCGTGTACTACAGAGCGAATCTGCAACGCAAATGTGTACAAGAATTTGTATTTAAATTTAAAAACAAGAACTCGACTACATCGAATAAATTTATAATATTTATAAAATTATTTAAAGCTAAAAAATGCAACAATTGTAATTTCTTGTGGTCAGGCGAAGATTTCTTGACTTAAGACATTTTTTTTTTCTTTTTTCTGTATTCGAATATATAATTGCAGGGTTTGAAGTTATCTTATGGCTGTTTGATTGTCATTTATATATATTTTTTTATAATTTGAATCATTTCTACACAATAGAACATGTTTCGAAGTGAGTAAATTTTCAAAAAAGGCTATTCATTAGATACAAAAATTACCTGTCACATGACATCAAGCTGTCATAAACTTGACATTTGATGAGTGTTTTTCATATTTTTAACGTTTTCAACATTTTTGTGTGTGTGTGTGTTACAAACCCAAAATTTAAGAAAACAATGAAAGAAACCCAATAATAGTTTCGTTCTGTTATTTTTCCTATAATTATGTGGTCATGTTTTTGCTTGTGCGTTTAAAAGCACTTTAAATAAAGCAGAGAATAAATATGTAGTTTAGTTGTATTAAAGACAGTTAATTATGCACACAAGAATTGAAATACTTACATAAATATACACTTACATATGTGTGAATATATATGTGTACATACATATGCAATTGAATGGATACTATGTAAGTACGTATTTTTTAATTGGTAAATTGGAACTTTGTAAATACCCTATTCATTGGAAATAAAATTACTTAGATTCGTGTAGTTAAGCTCTAATCCATTTTAAACTGCAAATCGTAGCTAGCGTAAATTGTTCAGATTAGTTGAAAATGTTTTACTCTAAATAAAATGGTTTTAAGTTAATTAATATATTAAATCTATCAGCTATGTTCTGAGAAACGCGCGATCTGAAACCGCAAAGCGTTTTAAAAAACGTTTATTTATACATACGTACTACACTGATCAAAAAATAACCGGTATTTCAAATTCTTTCAAAAGTATTTACTTATTCATCAATAACTATCTTGTCCCATTTAAAGTAATCCCCCTCAGATATAATACAGCGTTTATGCCAGCGTTTTTTACAATCCTCGAAACACTTCTGAAACGCGCTTTTTGGTATCGACTTTTCTTTTATCACAGCAAAACGCTTTACCTTCATCGGTGTCTTCAGTTTTGGGAAGAGGAAAGAGTCAGCGGCGGCCAACTCCGGTGTATACGGTGGTTAAGGCATAATAAGGGTGCAAAATCCATTATTGTTTTTTCCACAATTCTGTGCGTTTCTGACGAATTCACTTCACGTAAACGGCGCATAACTCCAAAGTAGTATTCCTTATTGACCGTACGATCTTGTGGCGAGAATTCACGTCATTGCTGTCGAAGAAAACAGTGAGCAAAACCTTCATTTGACCGATCTTGGCGTGTTTTTTTCGGTCTTGGCTCTTCTGGACGCTTCCCTTGTGATGGTTGGGCTTTGGTTGCAATGTCATAGCCATACACCCATGATTCGTTACCAGTTATGACCTTTTTGAGAAAATCTGGATCGTGGTTGACGATGTTCAACAGCTCCTGAGCGATGTCCATGCGTCGTTGTTTTTTGCAATTTTGGAACAATCTTTGCTGCCGCACGTTGTATGCCTAAAACATCCGTAAAACTTGCTTGGCATGGGCTAAAGCATTTTCATCGGTTGCCAAATGTTCTTGCGCATTTAATTTCATTTTTTACACAAAACTTAATACAGTTTCTTTGAACCATTTTTTTGAATAGTAAAAAATCGAACAGCACACCAAAACACGACTAACCATTTTATCAAACAAACTGACAACCAAAATGGCTGATATTGCCAACAAACATAACAGACTTAAATCATGAAATTTGAAAATAACGGTTATTTTTTATCAGACCTCGTATATATTAAATTTCCAGTTTAATTTACATATACAATATTTTTCACCTGTATAGTACATTTTGCGACTATACGAGTGTAGTCATATATCAGTGTGACCACTCAAAACACTGTAATCCAACTCTGAGTACTCTTGGAGAACGGGTAGAAGAGAATGGAAAAGATAGAGACTTGACGGTATCGTGAAGTTTAAAATAAAGCGTCAAAAAAGATGAAAACTTTAAGGCAGAAAAACTTGAACTTGACGACACAAAACTTTTGTGTGTGAACGTAACTGCAAGTTCAAAAGGAAATTGAAACAGAATTGTTTAAGAGCGGAGCCTTTTTAAAACTCCTTCCGTTATTTGGGGCACGGCACTCCACACCGAGCTCAATTGAACTCTCCCCGCGATTTGGGTATAAACAATAACCCCCATGATACTTCCCGAAGAACCGCACCATAGCCGGACATGATCAAGAAAACCTGAGGTGTGTAAACTGAGACTAACAGCCTGCTCGGTGATATCGAATGAAAATGTATGCGAAAGAAAGCTCACATTCGAATAAATTTGGGTTCGTCTATGTCACTATTGTTCGTTCGCATGAACTTATGTATTTTAATTGAATTTTGACACAACGTTCGCATAGAATAAAGTTAGAAAAAACCCAAATCAATTTTCTTTCGCCTAGAGTGCGAATGAACTTATCCTTTCGACATCGGCGAACTGGCTGTTAAACTTTTACTTCGATGACAAAGTTGATCAAAAACTTAAATATGAATTTATTGTAGTTCAAAAATAATTTAAGAAATTAAAAAATAAACTTAAACGCAACGCAAGAACTCAACACGTCATTTGTAAAATTGAAAATTTTTTCCAAAGAACTCAAAATTAAAAAAAACACACAAACATATGTACATGTATACAAATAATTTTGTCTAAAATATAACAACTTAAAAATAAGGAAAACAAAAACTAAATAAACAGCTTGCGTGTCTGTTATAATTGATGATAAATGTTGTGTAATTAGAAAATGTCAAGTTTTTACTGTTTCTGGCTGAAATTAAATTTAAAAAAAAAACGCATGCAAGAAAAAATGTGTATACAAGACAAATAATCATATGGTCATCTAATAATTTAAATTTAAACTAGTAATTAGACATGTTATTAAAAAAAACAAATCAACATTTTAGTTGTGTTTTCAAGCCACTTTTGCGCGACACGCATTTAAAATTGAAAAACAGAATTGAAATATGAAAAAAATGGAGCTGGTTTGTTTAATAATTTTAAAATTTAATAGCTGCTTTTAGGAAGACACAAGTGATTAAAGCCTTTTTGCTTCTTAATCAAAAGGGGTTAGATATTTGTGGCAATGTCAATAGCTTCATAAGCAATTGAGTCAAATGTTATTACAGGGCCATGAGAATGGGAATCACTGTGTTTTGTGATAAAAACTATTTCAGAAAATATAAAATTTGTTTTTGTGTTTAACCCAAGCCAGCCATACACGCACAGAAAAAGCATTTTAGAATAATGTTGTGAATACGATAGTATTTATTCTGCAATACTGTGTATTGTTACGACAAACACAACATTGTTCGACCTGGCAATGTACTGACAATGAAAAATTTGCAGATGTGTACTTGATTATGGTCCGTACAGGAGCATCAAATCCACAGCCAAACTTTTCATCAATTTGGCAAGCCCACACAGATGACAAATTCTTTATAATTCTTTATTCGGCCTAAAAAATATATGCAAGCCCCTAGTCCGTCTGTCGGTCGTTGAACCGTTTCTGAGAAAACCATTTATTTTTTATTTATTTATTTAATTAATTAGTCTAAAGATAACTGAAATCCTATCAGACCATTATATTAATTATTAAGACTTAAATTTATATTACGTTTAACATAATTAGTATTAACACAAAAGTCGACATATTTATAATTCTTATTAAATTCAGAACAGATTCTTATTGATGGATCCCAGTTGGCGTAGTTAGCTCGGAAAACCTGAATGGACAGCGGCACGAAATTGCGTGTAGATCGTGTTAGGTTTGACAGGCTGCCAGCTATTGTAAAGCCAGCCCACTTGGGTCCAGTCAGGTCCCGTTGTGTTGTAGGTTAGTTTTGACAGGCAAAAAAAATAGCTCGTGTTGGAATGTTCCAAAATATATTTCGTATCAAAAATTCACAGCTAACTTTTCCATTTATAATGTTTAACAAAAAAGTGATATTTAACATTGTTCTGCGACTTTTAAGAGTGGGAAGTTTTTATTAATGCCAGTCTCAACTTGTATGAAGGTAAATTCAGCATATTCCAGTGCAGACCACGAAGACAATAAAACAAAAACTGTTTTTGAACAGATTAAACGGTTTCAACATGACCTTTATAATTAGGATCCCAAATAACTGATCCATATTCAAGAATTGGCCTTACCGATGATGTGTACAATTGCTTAGTTATATAAGGGTCAGTAAACTCTTTTGGCCAGCGTTTAATGAATCCCAATACGGAACGTGCTGTATTTACTATCAATGATATATGCTGAATAAAATTCAGTTTAGCATCCAAAAATATTCCAAGATCGGAGACTGCATTCACGTTGTTTAATACATGACCATCAAGCACATAGTTTACATTTATATGTGATCTCCGGAAAAAAAGACATACTGCTACATTTTTTATGATTAATTTCCATAACCGACACCAACAACTTAAAGCATCTAAATCAAGCTGCAACAGCGAAAAATCAGCATGACACTCGGGCGTGAGGAATATTTTGTCATCATCTGCATACATAAGGATATTTGAATATTTAATAACTATTAACAAATCATTAATAAACAATGAAAAAAGAAGCGGGCCCAAGTGAATCCCTTGAGGCACACCAGATAACACGTCTATTGCCTTTGATGATTTATTTTTAAAAAAACACTTTTTATTTTCTATTTGACATATAAAACAAAATCCATTTTAACGAATTACTTGTAAGTCCCAACAAATTAAGTTTTTTCACAAGGAGCTTATGATTAACTTTATCAAAAGCTTTACTAAAGTCTGTGTATATCACATCAGTTTGTTTTTGTGGAACAAATCCATGATTAACAAGAGTTATCAAGTGAAACAAATTAGTAACTGTTGAACATCTTTTACGGAAACCATGTTGAGCGAGTGAAAAAGTTTATGACACTTGGTGGTAGAGTTGATCGGTAATTAAAATTTCGAATAGTTTCGGTATGGCACTAAGCTTCGCAATTCCTCTATAATTTGCGATGTTATTTTCGCAGCCAGATTTAAATAACGGCATTATAAATGAAACCTTCTAAATGTTGGAAAATTACAATATTTAATAGATTCATTGAACAGTTTAGTTAAAGGAACAGTTAAAGCAGTAGCGCTTAGACTTAGAAACATTTTTCTTTGACCATTCTATTACCGATTTATGAGTTTACTATTGAAATTCAATAAATCGGTTCACATATAACTGAGATATATCCAAAATTCCGAAAAAAGCCATTATTTGTTTGCAATTTTGTATGAAAATGTTTGAAAAAAAAGTTCGTTTTTCTTCAACATTCCCACAATTATTAAGCATGCTGATTACAAGGCAAAAAAAATTGTTCCCGATATCGGTCAATATATATCCTAGATAAAGCATAAACCGATTTTTTAATGAAAATGTTGCGTAAACGAACTTAAAAATTGTTGTGCTTAAAATCATGTGTGGTAATAAAATGAGGTTACTTAAATACAGAAATGAAAATTTTCGAGATCGGTCCATAAACTCGTATGCCCGAGGTATAGCCTAAGCCGATTTTTCCAAGAAAAACATTTTTTTGCTTAAAAGCTGTTCAGTTGATAAAAGGAGGTTACTAAAATACAGAAAATAGAAAATTCTGATATCAGTTCATATATTACTGAGATATAGCCTAAACCGATTTTTCATTGAAAAAAAATGTTTTTTCTTAAAAGCAGTTCTGATTATGAAATGAGAATACTAAAATACAAAAAATTAATCGATATCGGTTCATATACACACGAGATATAGCCTAATCCAATTTTTCCATGAAAGTTTTTTTTTTTTTTTTTGCTTAAAAGCAGTTCTCGTTATAAAAAAAGGATACTAAAATACAGAAAATGGAAAATTCTGATTTCGGTTCATATATAAGCGATATTCTTTTTTGAAATGGAAATAACAAGGCAAAGATATTTTTCCCCGATATCTATCCATATACGTATATCCGAGCTTATTTAGTTCAAATTTGTACTATGACTATCGTGAAGGGCATTTCAGATTCGGCCCAGTCGAAGGTACTACATTCTTACTTGTTTTTTAAAAATTTTGCAAAGCATAAAACCAACAACAAAATTTTGCTGCGTTTTTTTTAATAACGCGTTTTTTCTCTCATTTTGGTGCATTTTAAAATTGACAACGCTGCTAGTAGACCCAATTTCAGAAATTTAATTATCTTAGAAGTTTCTAATGTTTAGTAACTGATACCCGCTTTAGTAGGAAACTAAACGGCGAAAGACTTGGATCTATTAACTAATTTGCTTTGTTCTCTGAGCTCGCCATGAAATTCGGAGGAGAGATTTCATATGATCGAAGGCCGTCATGTACAAGAATTTGTCAACTCTCTGTGACCCGACATTTGCATTATTTGTATTAATACATCATACTCGTATACTTGTATGTAAATCAAATCGCTTCTGTTTACCTCTTTTAGGACTGCCTAGTTTCTACCTTTTTGGTTTTTTTTATTATATTCTTATACATGATTCCACATAACAAATATAACCAAGGTTTGAATCGAAGTAAAATGAGCAGCCTTAAAGTTACACCCTAAACTTAGTAAGTAAGCCTACAAAAAGTTTTGTCCAGATGACGTTACACTCACAAAACATCATTATTTGATAACAAGCGCAATGCGTATACAAAAAATTGTTTGTACTACATACAGCTTAACGGCGCCACATACCATGTAGCATGTCAGACAAGTGCCTGCCTATTTTAGGGATGTATTACATGAACGTATTTTTGATCGAAATTTTGAATGAGAAAACTTTAAAAATACTTATGGATCGTATCAAATATCTTTGGTTTCATAAAAATGTCAGATTTGATTAAATTGAAAAGTATTTGAACATAACTTTTCAACAAACATATGCTGTTGTTATTGTTTTGAATATTTCGTATCTTATAACATCCTGACAGACCACAATCCCCCACAGAGTGTGTGTCTTTAAAAGAAGACGGAAAAAATCTTAACGGGAATTTGTCATTTGCTGTTGGTGTTTTAAAGGAAAGAAAAAAGCACATCAACTCCTTGTACGGTACATTAAGACAAATGAACAAAAAAATAATAATAATCTAAGCTAAACTGCAACAAATCCTACCAACAAATGAAAGACAACAAACAAGTTTTTTACGAAAATTGTTTAAGTATTTTTTCAATTGAAGTAGTAATTTCAGTTGACATTCTCCTTTCTCATCATTATTATCATTGTCATTGTCAGCATTGTCATCATTATTATCATGATTACGCTGCTGTTGGATGTTGTATTTGCTTTTTAATATCACTAGTCCCAAGAATTATCAACAACCACACCGGCAATTCAAGTGAACGGCCAAGCCTTTTTTCTCCGAATATATTCAGACAACCAACATATTGTCTGTAATTGTCATACAAAAGGTGCTCGAAGGTGGTTTGTAAATTAGGTCGAACAACGAAAGGCGAATCAAAATAAGCAACTCATAGAGATTTGATTTTTTGTTGCGACATCGTCAAAGCGTTTAAATTAGGGTGATGGATTATTCGACTTTTCCCTAAAAACTTCGGGTTTTCAGTAAAAATTAAAGAGAAACCGATTTATTTATGTTTTAATAAAATAGTTAGAAATAGATTTGTGAATGAAACAACATTTGATTTTGAGGGTGTTAAAGTAACATTTAAACAAAATCAAAGTAATTCCCAAAAGAACAAAGTGAAAAAACTGTACGAGTATGTATGTATAATGTACTGATTGCACTATACATTTCACATGCATACGTATGCATGCATTTAGATCAGTGATCGCTAGTAGAATATAATTGAAGTAGAACTTCAAACGCTGAAGGAATGTTCTACTTCAGTTTTGTTTATAAAATTTGTTGTTGTTGTTCATGGTTTTTCTCTTTATATCGCGCACAACTGCTGTACTCGTAGACGAGTACACGGTATGCTCATGTGCCAGTGTATTAGTGCCAATGTTTTAGCCCACTCGCTATGTTTTGTTATGCGTCATCATTTATTTGCTTCATTCTGATGTTTTGTTTTGGTTTTTGCTATGAAAGAGAATGCAAGTACTGTTAAGCATTGTCGTAAGGGTGTCTCAAAACTGCCTTCTGTTCTGTTTCTACAATTAGTTTGTTTTGTTTTAAAGATGGTTCTCAAATACAATGCTTGGAAGTACTGCAAAGCAGTGAGATGTGTTGTTCTGAACATTCTGTGCAGACTTTTAGTTCGTACTCCTATCATTCTGGTAATATTCTGCTCACAATAAACCAGATAATGGCATTTCAATAACAACACAACACTAAAACTAATAACAGGTATTTTATTTTTATCGTGCAGTTAAGTTTTAAGGGCCGATGTTGAATGTGAATACCACCTAAACGCCAAGTTCTTTTCTACTTTTCATTTGATATTTATATGTGAAAATACCAGTGCATGCTCGTGCAACTCGTTTTACAAAAAATAGTCGTCCACCTCAACCCGTCGACGTGGCCAACAATTGCACCTCTCACGCTTGTCGTTGATGAGCATTATACATAAACACCTGTATTTACACGCTTACAGGGTGCAATTGATTAAAGAACTAAAGCCTATTGACCATTTCAAGCGCCGTTAATCAGAATGATTGCAAGAAATGACAACAGTGGATGATCAATTTTCGAAAAAAAATCATCTTCAGTCATGAGCATAATTGCCGCCAAGAGTGACTGTCGAAAAACAATGCACCCACAAAGACTGACTGTTTGGTGCGCTATTTGCACGCCAGTACGAGTGTCGCATGTCTAACCACTAGCCAAACGCAAAAGCTAATACATACGCTTGTTACGCTTTATAAGCTAAACCTGATTCAATATCGATGTAATTTAAAACATAAATTGATTTGAGTAAAAAGGAATACGGCAAGTTTATATTGTTGCAAAATTATGACCAAGTGGGGTCTAGGGTAATAGTTTGCTAAAAAAAAAACTATTTAAACTCAGTTTTATGAAACTCAAAACATAGATATATCAGCGTCTAAAAAAATACGCTGGCTTTTAACATTTTCGGAGCTTGGGGAGACAGTTCCTTTTCCTGAGATGTGAAAACTACTTTGATGAAATTAAAAACAGTAATAGATGTACATAAGTATGTCTAAAATAATAAACCTTTTTAAAACTAACATCGACTGCATGAATAACCGAAATTTTCTTCCTTTGCGTTCAAAGGAATACAACCGCCTTAAATTAGTGCACAGCTTTGAACGAAAGGGATCACGGGTAAATTTTTTGTCTGAAAGTCAGCTGCATCAAGTCAACCGATTTTGTTAAAACGGAAAGCAATAACAAGGTATACATACATAAATATGCTAAAAGAATAAATATTGTTAAGAATTTTTATCACATTTAACACATTCACACAAACAAGATATAACTAAAAACATAATACACAAACAAACAAAGATACATAATTTAAAGTACGTAAAATTCCAAGTAAGTCACCTACAAATGATGTTGTTGTTAGTCTTGTTCTTGGTTTTCCGTTCTATTATTGTTTGTTGTCGTCACTTGCTCAATGTTCGCAAGCATACTCATATGTGTGAATGGGTACATATGCGTAAGAATTACATTTGTACATTTGAGTCTAGAATAATGAATGACTAGAAAGATCGTGACGATTGTAGAAGATGATAATGAAGTATAAATAGCAGGCGGCAACGAATCAGCTCATTTTTAAGTTTTGGGCAAGCTAGTCATAAGTCAGAAAGTAGGAAGTCTAGTGTTTTGGTACACAGTGGTATCAAGTGTAAACAAAGTTGTTAATTATTTAAGTACTTTATAACGAACAAGTGTGTGAGTCATTATTTCATTTGCAAGTGAAGAAACCACAAAAACGTTTTTAGAGGCAAAAACATAACAATATTTTTGCAAGCAAGGGTCAAGTATGTCCAAAATTTTCGAACCAATTTTGATGAAACTTGAAATTAGCTTAATTTACGACTAAAACGGTTTTAGAATTTGCATCTTGAATTTTTTTCATTTTTATTACTTTTTTAAATTCACAATTTTTGTATTAACATTATTGAATTTTAAAAACTTGGACAGTCATGAGGAGCCCAATATGCATCAGTCTGTTAATGTTCGCAGGCAAAGTTTTAGCAAGCTGTACAATGAGGGACAGATATAATGTTGAAGCTGAGTTTTGTAAGACATTACAAAAAGGTAGTGAGCAATGGAAGTTGTGAGCACATAACGTCAAGGCTTTTACTAAACTTAAGTATACATTTCATTGTTTCAGTTAAAGACTGACCAACCTGCCAAATCAACGGAGAAGCTGAATATCATTGGTGCCATTAGAAGGAGGTTTTGTATTATGAGCAGTTAAAATCCAGTCAGAGAATCCCAAGAGACCTGTACTCAGGGCAATTGATTCCTTTGTAGAGCAAGCAAGCACGAGGCCATAATCATTCATCTAGCCAACGCTCGGCCACATTTGTCAGGATCGGTCAAAGCCAATTGATAAACAGTGGATGGGAAGTTCTAGCTCACCTACCCATGGAGAGGCTACATAATTAAGCAGCGCATTAAGATTATCAAAGCCTTTTTCGAAAATGAGCGTTCAAATCAAAACTCATTTCGTGCACTGCATAATTTGTTCAGTAATGGGCGTTCAAGTCAAAACTCATTGATACTCGTAATTCGTTAAGTCAGTACAATCGACCAAATGTGCTAATTTACTAAATTCTGTAATCGGGGGTTTTTCCTTTACTTAAAAATTTCCTTTAAAGTAAAGATATAGAAAGCACTATAATGATAGTTTCGGACGAGTGTAAAATGAGTTTCAGGTCTCATGTTGAAGCTGTCGATGGAATGTTGAAGAACATTAGAAACTCTAGCGCAATTATGAGTGGAGAAAGTTTTGTGGTTTCTGATTATTTTCGTGGTTATAAAAAGAAGAAAAACAGAAATGTTAAAAGTTTGCCTTAAGTACTTTATTTTATAGAGTTTTGTTCAAAGATTGAACTTGCGAACAAGCATGGAATTCCAACAACAGCTGCTTCTTCAACATATGTAAACTCTTAAGGCCTAACTATAATGTGCATAAACTGAATTAAGTATCTTGTTAATAATTGCATATTTAAAAATCATGTACACCTCATTAAAATGGTTGGGTGGGACATATTATGGTTATCAGCAATACTATAGTTCGTTATTAAAATTCTTTAGATGATGACAATAGTATCGTTGGGCACAACCATAATATAATTGGCCGAAAATGTGGTTGATTTCGTTAAAGTGTTGTTGATAACAACTTACATACAGATATTAACATTTTAACATACCTTTTGATTTCTGCATATGCTCTATAAGCATTTATGCACAATTTTAATTTCCAGCCTTTTTCTTTTTCTGTTTGTTAGATCAACAAAAAAATTTTTTTATGAACAAAAAACATAACTTTTTTGCAAGAAAATAGCAAAGCTAAAAGAAAAATATATGTCAACGACTAATATAAAAACCCCGTGAATGTTGACTATAGTAAGTTTATTCTGTAAACTTATATTTGCATATCATACATATGAAACAGACAAATATATTAGTATTGGCTGTCATAAAAGTTATTGTCATATCAAAAAAAAAAAAAAAATTACGCACAATACTTACAATTGCACGCAACCATATTCTAAAATTAATAGACGGTAAAAATAGATTTACAGAAATGCAAACGAAGACATATTTATAAGTATAAACTATGATTAAATCGCTAATAGACTGTTTTTAACTATAACACTCAATATTATATCGTATATACTAATGTTTCTGTAATCATATTTCAAACTGTTTTTTCTTTGCGTTTATATTTAAATACAATGAAAACTGCTTGACGGAATAATATCTAAGTCATAGTACTCCCGATTTTTTTTATTTTAGATTGAAATTCTATATATTCACATAAAGAGTATCGAGTTAAATATTTTAATCTACACGTAATAAAATTGCTTTTGTAGGTATTAAAAGAACTTTGCTTCTACCCTTTTTTCACCCGAAATTCGGGGTTTTCTTGTAAAAAGCTGGTTATACAGAAATGATTCAAAGTATTGTCCACCGCTGGTCAGTACTTTTCCCATCATTCTGGCAGCTTCCGAATCCCGCATTGAAAAAACTTGTCATCTTTTGAAGAGATCCACGAGCCGATCCAATTTTTTACTTCTTAATAAAACCGAAAGTGCTAGTCAAACAGGCCGTGTGCGATTGATCGAAACAAGTGATAACCGGTGGAAGCAAAGTCTGGAGAATACGGCGGGGAGGATAGGATTTCTCATTTCAACGTTTCCAAATAAGTGTTGACTACTTTGCAACATGGGATTGAGCACTGTCATGCCGTAAAATTACTGTACCATGTCTTTCGTTGTATTGCGGCCATTTGTCTTTTAATGCTCAGCTCATACGCACTAATTGCGATCGATAACGATCGCCTGTGATTGTTTAATTTCGGTTTTAACAACTCATAATAGACTACGTTGAGCTGATCCTACCAAATACTGGTCAAGACGTTGGAACCGTGGTCGACGTGGAAGCATGGCCGGGATATCCTCATGATTTTCGGCATTTGGGATTGTCGTAATGAACCCACTTCTCGTCCCCATTTAGAATTCGATGCAGAAATCCCTTCCGTCTTTACTTTGCAAGCAAGCAGCTGTTCACAAGCAAACAAACGCTGTTCAACATCTCTTGGCTTCAGCTCGTACGGCACCCAATTTCTTTGTTTGTAAATCATTCCCATGATCTTCAGGCGTTTTGAAATGGCTTGTTGTATCACACCCAATGATCCTGTCACTTCTCGTTACATTTGACACGAGTCTTCATCAAGCAATGCCTCCAATTCTACATTTTCTAAAACTTTTTCTCTCTTTCACCGTCATTCTGGCCTTCGACATCAAAATCACCGTTCTTGAAGCGTTGAAGCAACTCTAAGTACTTTCTTTTTCTAATAGCGGTCTCACCATAGATATTTGAGAGTATTCTATGCGCCTTAGTCGCATATTTCTTCATATTAAAGCAAAAAATGTCAGAGTTTTGCTCGTAAGCTGACATGTTTCATCGAGACATGTTTCATCGAGAATAACAAAGTTGTACACCTAATATTTTCAGCCATGTAATTTGCTGAGTCCCCGTCTTCAATAGAATTCCGTTGAATTAATACAGACAGACTTCTGTTGCAAAAACGATGACGTTAATTTTTGTTTCATATAGACAACTTGTACATCTAATAAATAAAAGAAACACTCTTTGAAATAGGTAAGATTAACATGATCAAGTTTTAGACGCTTTTTTCAGCAAAGGTATCAGGGCCTTAAAATAAATATACATAATTCTTATTGCAGTTTAGCAAAGCATATTTTTCAGTTACAAAAGCCTTTTGTTGCTGACATCGTTTTTTCAGATGAATATATAAGTATGTTTGTTAATATTTTATGTACTTACGTATGAGCATATATGCATATGTACATACATACATATGTATTACTATTTTATGTCAGACGGTTTGACCATGTTTACCACTTCACATTCACTTGTCGCATCAACTTCAATGACATTAAAAAATAAAAGTATGTAAACTTCGTTAAAGTTCCTTAGGGATTGTTGCAATTTTTGTTCGCTTTTTTTTCTACAAAGTGGCTGGTACTTAAAAATTATGATTTTTTTTTATATATTTTTACTTTATTTTGTTTATTTAGTCACATCCAAGAAGGGACAATTTTCATTCCAAAAATAATTAGGGTTCAATTTTTTGCTTCAATAAATTTTCTGCTGAAAACAAAATTTGTCCTTTACTAAACCATAATAAAAACAATATAACAAAGGGCAAAATTATTAAAAAGAATTTTAAGAAATTTTAGAAATTAAAAAAATCTTAAATTACTCAGACGATGTTTGATAAACAAAAATTAAAAACATGTATGTATGGACGGTTATGTATTATGTTACGATCATGTCATGTTCTTAGACATCAGCGCATAAAAAAAACGTTTGCGAAATATCGGTTTTCCATCACAAAGTGTTAGATACCCTAAAAGTTTGAAAATATTGTTTGATACTACTTGCAGCTTAGTTTTATAGGTAATAAAAAATTTATCAATCCAAGTGAATTTGAATTCTGTTTACGAACTATTTATTTCAGTAAATACACAAAAGAAGTTCGATCGTTTTTAATTTGAATGGAAACTTTTGATGATTGTTTTAAGTGTGAATGTGTGAACACAAAATGTGAGATAATGTGTTTCCTAACGATAAAATTTTTCATTTTCGATATTTGCGTTGATTTTTACTGCTACTGACTGACATTACTCTACAGCAGCGCCGACAAAAATATTAACATCCTATACTTGCGAGTATAGGACCCCAAAGTCAGCTAATACGATGCGCTCACAAGTTTTGCTACAAAAATTTTCCTGATAACCACGAATGTCTACATTCATTTAATGTTTTGTTTACATTTCAACAAGTCATCAAATGAGTTGCTCTTCAAGCTGAAGGTCCATATAACGCGTTATATGCATTAACACGTTCTAAGCGTCTGTCAAAAAAGTTGAATCAGAGCAATTGTATGAGACAAGTTAGACATCACATAGCATAGGACGCACAGACGCGTATGATGCAAAAAGTAGGTATACTTCTTACTTGTGCATGCATCGTAAACATCATGAAAAAGTGTAAGTTGTTTTTGATAGCCAAATATGACAGTTTATATTATATTTTCAGTATTATCGATTAGAATTTTTATGTAGTGGATTCCTTTTTAAAATTTTTTGTTTCAAAACACAAGAATATGTCCAAAAAAATCTTTTCATGTAAGTTAAAGCTATAAAGGTGAAAAACGCGTAGAAAGTTTGCAATGCGTAAAAAGCAGCAACTTATATAATGTGTGATATGTACCAGAGATCTGCAACTAGTGCCTTTTTATTGATTTAAGTACACCCGTCTTAAATCGAGTTCTGTTGTGATTGTCCACTACATATTGTGTGCACAAGTACGTCTTCTAATCGTTAGAACTTGCGTCTGTAAACTAGAGTACATAACATATACAATCAAGTTTGTATGCGGTGGCTGCTTGATTTGGTTTCGCAATCAATCCTCTTTTACACATTCGTCAATCCTACACGTACTTCTTTTTAACAATGAAAATAATGTAAGAATTTGAAATCACACATTTACGTTACCCTTCACAGTTTATGTGTTTAGTTTTAAGTATTTACTCACTGAGACTCGGTAAACGTATTCGTACTAAGGGCGGCGTTGCCAGAAGGTTTTGAAAAAAATCATGTTTCGACGATCATGTTTTGAAGAAAATTTATACACATTTCATTTGAGCATTTTTCGTACGAAACAATAACATTTACTTTAAATAAATAGATTTTTTATAAAAAACATCTTCATCAAATTCCTTTTATTTTATGTTCCTTCATTTATATTAATTTTTATTTCTTGGTTTTAACCCATAATCATCAAAAATGCATAGTTAGTTTAAATTGAAAAATTGAATAGAATTTTCAGCACATATAAACTTAAAAATAACATTTTCGAAATCGTCAAAATGGTGGCATGTCAATAATTCCGGCAGCCGCGATTTCAGTTAATATTAACTAAAAGGTGACGCATATACACAACAAAAGAATTTGTCGACAGTGTTGTTTTTACAAGTTAATTATGTGACTACGGCATGTATGTATTATTGAGAAATCAATTAAATACGAAAATAGAGAATACTCACAATCTTGCTATTACTGAGTGCGAGTAACAACAACACTCTTTTTTGTGGCCGTTTCTTTTACGCTTAAAAAAAAATATACAAGATACGAGAATGATTGGTACATTTTTGATGTATCATGATTTCGCAAACTAACGTCAAATATAAATACCACCCCATACATTTGTACGTCTTTAAAATACTCGGATCTGTAAATGATTGGGTAAACAACCGGTGTACTTATGGTTGTGGTGCAGTTCTCTGGTATGTAGCTTCAGCTTTAAAATTTGCTGGAGTACAATCTCGCTGCATAGCTTCGAAAAGGAAAATGTTTTATTCAAATTCATATTTAAAAATAGTTTTGTGAAATTTATATAATTTAAGTAAAAATAACTGATAATTGTGAAAGAAAAAAGTTTCTGACAAAAAGAGCTCTCTAACAAAGGCGTGTTTTTGTTGCAATTTTGCTCTAGCGCTGCCACCTTCGAGGCATTAATACCCCTGGAAACATCTTTCGGCCTTTGTGCTTCTGTTCATATGCGAAAAATTTTGTAACATCAAAAGTACGAAGGTTATATAGTTAAAAAGAAAATAAATTTTGCAACAAAATCTATAACTTTCCTTGTTTAAGCTCTGGCGTAATGAAGTATTCGAAAAAAATACGATCTTTACACCACCTATTTACTTGACTCACTAATTGTGATTTTTCTAACAAAAGCTGCTGTTGGCACTATAAATATTGAACAAAGAGAATTATTATGTTGCAAATAAAAATACAGTTTTTTCCCAAGTTGTGGTGTGTAACTTTCTTTAGAAATGTGTGATTTTGTGCAAGAATTTTTTATTTTGCAAATAAAAATGCAGTTTTTTTCATGTAGAGATGGTCGAGGCTTTTAAAAACGGAACACCGCGCATGTGCAAAGAGCTTGGGGTGTTCTCGAACAGGTGCTTGTACTCGCCCTAGGTTTTCTGGTTCGCACGAAGTTTGACGATGCCCGGATCTTTGTTTCGTAATGTTGATGCCGTCATCTCGAACTTTTGGGTCCATTGCTTAATGGTCTGAATCGTTGGATAATGACTCCTATCTTAATTAAATTTAAAAAATTTTTGTTTAGCTTCGGTCCCAGAATCTTTGTTGCTAAAAAAGGTCGCGGTATCTAGTTTGGTAGCCCGCAGCTACGGCCTCTCTGCCCACTCTGATTCTATGGTCTGTTCAAATGTTAAAAGACTTATGTTCCACTTTGTATTTGAGATTATTTTCTTTTAATTTTGAGTTTTGTGGAAAATCCGTGATTTGCTAAAGAATCTGGTTATATATTACTATTTATTACGAAAACACTGTTTTTTACATATTTTCTGATTTCTGGATGAATATTCTCCTTTAAAGCCACAAGAGATTGGGGCTACCTCAAAGAGAGGTAGCCCCATAAAAAAATCCATGGGAGTTGATTCGGCAACCTCGGTGGCCATGGGATGTCCCCAAAGTGACTGATCATTTTTTGGGGGGCGGAAAATTTTCCCGAAGCGAGTTCATCGAAGCTCTGGCTCTGTGTACAGTCGCCCCACCCTGTTGAAACCACGTGTGCGAAGATTACGATGCATGAGCTTGTAGGCTTGGCAAAAAGGATTCTGTTATCATACGTCGATAAGTTTCACTGTTGAAATTCGTTGCCTATCCTCGAGAATTAAAAAAAAATGATACAATTACTACATGCGTGGATAAGGCACACCAAACAGTTACCTTGGGGCAATGCAATAGTTTTTTATGTTTCAATCGAGGTTGCGGTTTCTTGGAGACTTGGCCTTTTAAAAGAAAATGAGCTTCGTCGCTACAAAAAATGTGATTTACAGTGCGAAATCACTCTCACATCGTGTCAGAAAAACTTTTGCGTAAATCAAAGTCACTATCTTTCAGTTCTTGAACAATCTGAATTTTTTAAGCATGGAATTTCAGATCCTTTTTTAAAAACTTCATGAATAATCGCTCCTCGAAATCCCAGTGAAGCTGCTCTTTTCCGTATAGAATGTCGCGGATCAACCAGTTCAATGTTTTTAGGAGTCGTTGAAGATAGACTGCGCCTTGGCCGCAGCAATTGCGCGTAATTCTGCACTCACAAATGCCGAATTTTAAACAAAATTATCGTTGAGCAATTACCTAAGAAGCTAAACAGCGAACACTCACTCGACCACTTCGACATCATGACTGACAAATCCATACAACCGAAAATTCCAACGGCACCACCCCTCCACCCGCACCGTTTATTACTTTTTGAAATAATCGTATTTAAAAGTATAAATTTGTCACCAGACACCCTGTACAAGTTCGGTGTATTATAAGTAACAAACAATATTACAATTTTTTTCCACAAAACTGCTAAAAATTATTTTCAATGACAAAACAAGAGTCTTTTATTTTCCTTATTAAAAACCAACGTTGCTTTTAATATCTTAAAAATATCCTTAAAAATGTCCTCTCACCTCAAGATAAATTTTTTTATTTATTAAAATATAACTAACTATCAAAAATAGCGACTAATTTGTAAAATTGGTTACTTATCGTTTAAGTTTTTAAGAGCAAAAAATCAAAAATAAAGATAAGAAAGAAAATATTAAAACAATAAAAGTACAAGTGGAAAAACTCTTGAAAACGCGATAATTTAATTAACACGAAAAAATATATTAAAAATAAAGAAAACAATATAAATGTAATGAGAGCGATAATAGAAAAAAGCAAAATATAGAAAAATTGGTTCAAAACGTTCATATCCACATCCAGACTGTCTGTCAGTCATTGAGCGCTCAGCACAGCTCAGCCCAGACATCCAGCCAGTCAGCAGCCGGTCTGCCAACTGTTGGAGTCAAACAACTTATACACTCATAAAATAAAGTGTGTACGACTTGTACTAGATTAAACGAAAAAAAAATTGTATTTCAATTTTAATTAATGTGCAGATATCATGCAATAACAAATTGTAGACAATTCATTATTTCAGTAATTGATTATAATTTGTATTTTTGTACGAGTATTGTCTTTTAATATCAATTTAATTCAGAGAAAAAACACAACAACAAATATTACTTTCTATTATTTTTTGTTATGATAATCTTGTTGTTGTTATTTAAGTCAGTTAAGACAAAAAGCGAAATAATAAAGATAAAATTTACAAATAATGGATGCTTTCAAAATATTAAGCAAAACTCTAACGTCGAACAAAAACTACGTTCCAAATGAAATAAAAATAAATAACAATTTCCATTATTTTAAAATTATATTTATTAGAAAAGATTTAAAACAATATATATTTTTAAGAGATTTTTTTAATAACAAAGATATTATTTAAAGTGTAATAATTTTTTAATAAAAGTGGGGGCATGAAAAGTGATATTTAAAATAATTACAAAGCACTGTGAGGCAAAGAAGTTAGAAAATGTTATTTTTGATTTATAAGTGCCAAACTGTGGAAGCACGTTGTTCGCATTTTTTTTTTTCGCAAAAAAAAAATAAGTTATTGTAAAGTAGGGCAAAACTCAGTTTTGCAGCTTATTTACTTATAGTATGTTCAAACCCGGTTTGAACCTTAGTAATATATAAATATCTAATATATTGAACGAATAATTGCCAAGAACCAAGAAAAAACTAATGGTTGCAATGAAATATTATAAATTTAAATGAATTTTTACAATTATTTGATAGTAATGAAATTGTTTGAAATTAACTGAGTTTGAATTTAAATGTCAAAAGAGATTACTCAATTAAGAACGACACGAACTTTTATTTCTGGAACAACCCAAACTTTATAAAATTACGAGAATTGATAATCCACCCTTCCATCACAAGAGAAGTATAATAAATTTGGTGTTAGGGATCCACCAGCATCTCACAAGCACCAAAGTTATTCATAGCCTATTACACCAAAACGATATTTGAATCATTTTTTATGCCCTTCACAAAAATGTAAACGGTATATATCAGGGTTGGTCATTTATGTATGGGAAAAAATAAAAGGGAATTAAGTTCTGATAGTAATATTTTGCTGTCTGAGGGATAAAAAGGTAATACTTGAAAAAAAAATATATTAAATTAAGTGATATCTTTATCCCGCGCATGCGGCTAAAGTTTCATAAAAGCACTTTTTTTTTAAACTTTGATATTTTAAATATTTTATTATTTTGTTTTTAATATTTTGTTATTAAAAATTAATACATTTTCTACAGTTTTATTGGAGAAAAATATTACGCTTTAAATGTAATTTAATTATTTTTTGACCATAAAATCTCTTTTGCTCTCGAATCTGGGCATAATTTTTCTTGATTCAAGTTTTGTTTGTATTAAGCCCTCTCTCGATTTTCTATCACATAAGGACATGGATGCTTCTGTCACTATTTTTACAGGGCGCTCTAAAGCCATGTTTTTTCATCTAGAGTTTTAATAAATACGTTTAACTCTTCATTAGTGACATTCCGAAGATCTGGGGGATCAAAAAATGTTTGCTGCCAATTTATTAGGTCAGTATAGTTATTCGAATTGAAATCTATTTTCGGTACTTAAAATACACATGATTGCTTTCCAGTACATGAAGAGTTTCGAGCTTCTAGAATTTTCTTTGTTGCGAACTCTCTCAGTTTTTTATTTTCGTCCGACAACATTGACAGGAGCAAATTTTCTGAATGGGCAAAATAGGCATTGTGTTGAGTTACGGGGTCTATTATTTGTTTATACTCTACTAATAGATATCGAGAACTTTTAACCAATTTCCAAAAGTTTTTAGACCCATCTTTGTAAGTTGGATTGGTTTTTATTTTGAACCAGGCTGGGGCGTAAATGTTAACGCAATATTCAGCTAATACTTTTAGATTATTCGATGGGTTTGATACGGAAATGTAGTACCTCAAAATTATGTTTGCTTTTGTTAAACATCTTGCGTGGGACATTTTTCCTGGGGATCTGTTAGCTAAATAATCCAGACATTGTGTAGTAATCACGAATATTGTTATTTCATTCAAATGTTTTTTTGATCTGAACTTAGGTCTTCCATCTTTGCTTTCGAAAGTTCACTTTGTATCTTTTCATATTTAGACTTTCCAGTCTTTGCAATTTCCTAATAAATTACCAATAGGGCCAAATGGGCCTGTAGCAGCTCCATCCAGTTTATTAAAAAGATGCCTTAGAGGTAATTCATTTAAGTGAAGCATGCAAATAACCCACTGCAAGGGGCGCTGAAGCCTTTCTTCGAAAAGATTAATTACGCCACTAAATTTTCCAGTGTTGACGACAGTACCATCACAACCAATAGCCATCATATTACCAAGTTTAATGTCCTTTGACAAAATCAGGTCAAAAATCACTTTTTCAATACTTTTAGACGTGCCATTTAGAGGTATTGCGCAACCAATGTAAAGTGAATTTGTGTTTAAGTCCTAGAGAACTTAAAAGCCCTTAGGATATAATTATTATTATGTTGCCTCTACAACATCTGCAAGTAAAGAGTGGACTAATGTGTTAAACTTTGAGGTCAATGCGCGGGCTGTTACACTAAAAATAATTATGCAATATTTACAGGTTTGTTATTGACGAAGTAAAAAATTTTTTGACCCAGCCTAATATACATATATTCTGAATCAGAATTAATAGAAAAGTCGATTAAGCGATGTCCGTCTGTCGGTCGTTGTAATGCCGTGTCTGAGAAAACCATTACACTTAGAAACTTTTCTCTTTCACCATTCTTTTACCCAATCGATTCATGGGTTGGCTATTGAAATACAGTAAAATCGGTTCACATATAGCTGAGATATGTATATCCAAAAATTTGAAAGAAACCACTATTTGTTTTAAATTTTGTATGAAATTTAAAAAAAAAATGTTTGTTTTGCTTCAAACTTCACACACTTATTAGGCATGGCAATTACAAGCCAAAAAACAAATTTTCGATATTGGTCCATATATATCCGAGATATAGCCTGAACCGACTTTTCCATGAAAATGTCGCGTAAGCGAACTTAAGCACTTTTTTTGCTTAAAATCATTTCTGGTAATAAAAGGAGGTTGCTAAAATACAAAATATTCAAATTTCCGATATCGGTCTATATAAACCCGCGATATAACCCGATTTTCAAGAATATGTCGCGTAAGCAAACTTAAACATTCTTTTTTTTAGGATTAAAATCAGTTCTTGTAATAAAAAGAGGTAACTAAAATAGAGGAAATTAAAATTTCCAATATCGATCCATACATTTCCGAGATATAGCCTAAACCGATGTTGCCATGAAAATGTCGCGTAAGCGATCTTAAGAAGATGTAAGATTAATAAAAAATGTTACTAATATACATAAAATAAAAATTTCCAATATCGGCGCATACATTCCCGAGATATAGCCTAAGCCGATTTTTCCATAATTTTTTTTTTTAAGTAGTTCTGATTATAAAAGGAGGTTACTAAAATACAAAAAATGAAAATTTCCGATATCATCCCCCAAGATATAGCCTAAGCCGATCTTTTCATGAAAATGTCGGGTAAGCGAGCTTAAACATTTTTTTGGTTAAAAGAAATTCTGACAATATAAGGAGGTTTCCAAATAGAGAAAATTAAAATTTCGGATATCGGTTCATATATATCCGAGATATAGTCTAAACCGATTTTTCCATGAAAAAAATAGATTTTTGCTTAAAATCAGTTGTGATTATTAAACGACGTAGTTAAAATACAGATAATGAAAATGTCCGATATTGGTTGATATATACCCGAGATATAGGATAAACCAATTTCTCCATGAAAGATTTCCTTTTTGGAATGGTGATTACAAGGCAAAAATATTTTTTCCCCGATGTCGGTCCATATATATCCGAGCATAATTAGTTTAAATTTGTAATACATACTATATACGTGTAGTTTGTAATATATAATATATACGTCAGTATCGTGAAGGGTTTGAACCGATTTAAAAATATTGGCCAATTTTAACCGATTTGAGTCATTTTATTTATGCTATAGACCTTTTAAATTTTATAGCAAATACCGTCCACCCGTTTAAGCAGTTTTATTTCTCCTTTTGTGTTTTAACAAATTTTTTCCGAAACAATAAGAAATATTTCCTTAGTTTAGGCAATTTGTGTCGCTTGCCCATACATAGCACTTTAATGAATTTCTATGTGTATATGTAGCATATGTTCATCAGGAGATTTTGTTCTACACTTTGTTGAAAACATTTTTAAAATCAGACCAGTATTTCCAGAGATTACCTCTTACAAACCCACAAACGTTTTCTTTATATATTAGTACTCCTATAGATATAGATAAAAAACATTGATTAACAAATCCGATTTCAATTTCTTATTGTGGTCAGCCACTATTCACTTTAGAAGCTATAATTTTATATTTATAAAAGTTGCCAAGGAGAGCAAAACTTAAAAAGGAGGGACTTTGTGTTTTGAAAACGATTATTACGATATTTCTTTTATTACTTCTCATTATCTTTTTAGAGATGATTGAATAAATGGTTAAATTTTAGAACATGTTTTTCAAAGGTTGTCAAGTATACGGATGATTAAGTAGATAAGCACCTATGAAACGCAGACGCATCAACAGCTAAAATAAATATAAAACAGCTACCTACTTGTTTTAATTTGTAAAAATAAAATAAATACTTTTTCCATATAGCAGCGTTGCCACATTAGAAATTCCAAAATGGAGCAAAAAATCGCGTTATTACAAAAAAAATAAACGAAGCAAGTTCAGAATTTTTATTTTTGTTTATTTAGTTATTTATTTTTTTTTTTTTTTAACTTATTTAGTATTATAAAAAGTATATTTTCTTATTAAAACTATGACGATGAAGCAATCTTTTAAGCGGCTATTAGAGACGATCAAACTACTCCTGATAACAGTGCCTGATGGCATGCTATCAACTTTGTCCAATAACTAAAATCAGTGTTTGTAAAGCTTGGCCTGTATTGCGATTCTGTTGCTATTAGTAACAAAATCGTACAGATACAATAATTATAACGATATTTTATCACCGAAATCAACTGTTACTTTTACTGCCTATTATCATGTACACAAATACACAGCTGTTTACCGTCGTTAAAATTTTATTACAGGAGCGTAAAATCGTTACTGCAAGCGATGAAAATCGTTAAAAGTTACAATCGCACTACGGCCCATCAAACTTTACGACCATGATTCACTATCCAACACAATCGTGCGATCTACCAAATATAGCAAAGAAAGTAAATATAAGGTGTGTTCATCTACTTTACTAGTAAAAACTAGTAACGAGAGTGTAACAAGAAATTTTGCTAAATTACTCTCAAAAATGTGAAAAAGTAAATGAACACTTTTCTAGCTAAAATTTGCAAGTTAGAGTAGTGTTGTTATTTATAGGTATATATGAGTACTTAATAACTACTCATATTTTTTGGACAAATTATACATATGTATATGTATATTGTTATAAAAAGAGCGTGGTTGTGGTCATTTATATTCAGCATTGTCGTGGCTGGCGTTTTTTGAGTACGGCTTGTAACAGAATAAAGAAAAGTTTTACAATTTTATTTAATCTAGTACTAGGCGTAGTCGAAATACGCTAAATACAGGGGTGATTAGATACTCTTGAATAAAATATCTATTTTTAATTAGGGGCGCTTACCCCATACACGTTTCAACTCAATTGGTTGGGTAGGCAGGCCGCTGGATTCTCAAAAAAGTACCTGGATTCTCCAGCTCACTTGGGTTCTGAAAGATTGTTCCCTTTGCTACTGAGTTGGTTGTTGTACAAATCAAGACGTTTAAATTGATTCGTTTGGAAGTTGTCGAGTTGGTTGAAGAAAAATCAAACCATTTTGATTTTTTTTCAAGTTGGCTAGTAAGTCTCTCAATTCGATTGTGCTTTGTATGTTCGAGTCTCCTGCTCAGTTGTCCAAAAAACTTAAGAAAGGAAAAAACTTGAACTATAACTGGCTCTGCAAATGCAGAAACCAAAAATTTTATTTAAAAATTATAACGTTCAACAAAAATTCAATAAATTATTGTCCAAATTTATATTTGTAATTTTTTGTAAAGCAAATGTTAAATAATTTTAAAATTGTCTTTAATTTCATTGAATCTGATAGTTGGATGAAAATCTTTCAATTCAGTTTATGAAGTGTGTTGCCAAGAGCCAATTCAATTGAAAGACTCAATTCACAATTGAATTGAAGCGTGTATTTATACGTTATAACTGCCTGCCTACACATAGCATTTTTATTTTTTCAAATTAATTTAAAGTGTAAAGTACCGAGTAGCTAGGTACTCATAATATTTACAATACTAAAAATAACGTCTGGTTTGTAAAAAATAAAGAAACAAACAAGTAAGGCTGCGTTCTTTGGTGTTGTACAGTTTTTGAACGTTTGTTCCATATTGTTGATTTACATAGTTTTGGGATCTGCGATTGAATATCTCTAAGGCTTTTACATTTGTTGCTTGCTAAGCTGACGATAGGCCTTTGTTGGCGAACAGCTAGCTTTTATTTTGCACCAGTCCTTTTTAAAGTGTTTTTCCATTTAAGATATTTAACATCATTTCATCAACGATGCACTTGACTAATTGATTAATATCTTGCACAATCTACTGTTGGCGCTTTAAATATTGAACAAAGATAATTTTGAAGAAGAAAAGTTTTGAAAGGAAAGTTTAGGCAGGACCAAAAAGAGCAGTTCAATACATTAAGGAACAACCAATTTAGAACAATGGGCTTTGTGTATAATGAAGATTGGTTTGAAAATAATACGGATCTTAACATACCAGGGCAATGCAAATGACTACTGTTACTGGGCAAAAAATTTGCGTTACCAATACACAAAAATAATTATTCTTCTCTACGTGTCATAGCAGATGTAGAACAATGTATACTGTCAATAGAGGTCAATGCCCAAAAGGACATCACTAGAACAAAGCTTGCCAATGCTTTAAGTTCTGTTAGGAAAAATATTAAAGACACAGAGCGGAATGAAACCAAACTTTTTCTAAAACATCATGACAACATAATAAACACACAAACAGATAAGGGCAACAAAACATTTATGATGATAAACAGGATATTGATGACGTAAAAATTGTGGTCATAGAAAAAAATACCAAGAAGAGTTTTACAATTGAAAGCTTACGGATACATTAAAACATAAACAAAACTATGAACTTGAAAGAAGACACCAATAACATTAACATTAATTACGGAGTTGTGTTAAATTAACGTTGTGGTTTTAATATCATATTTTTTTATTATAAAATACAAATGTAACAACATCAATTTTCACTTTATTAATAAAATAATTTTCACACATATGTATATGTATTTAAGACCAGTACGCAGTTCTTACGGAAATTCAGGTCCCATAAGAACTGTGTGTAAAAAAAAAATTACGGGATTTCAGGTTGGGAAATTCCTTATGTAAATTTCCTCATACCGGTACGGAGTTCGTAAAGAAAAGTAAACTGAATTTTGGATATTTTTTTATTATTACAGGTATGTTAAAAGTAAAAGTGGAGACTTTTTTTCGTTAACGGAAGCAAAAATTAATGTTCATGCATTTATTTGCCTACGGAATTTTTGACAATTTGTTAATAAAATAGTGTAAGTGGTGTAATGGTTGCCGCATATTTGGACGGTAAACATAGCATGAGGTAAGTATTTTCATGTATACATATAGCTTTTCTACACCAATCTACACAATCATTTTTCCGTGTAGAAATAAATGTATATTTTCAAACGTGAATTTTTGTAAGAACTCCGTACCGGCCTTTACGTTGAAAAAATTGTTTTTATATTTATATAAATACGAAACGTCCGAAAAAGTAAATAACTTGTCTTTTTTTTACTAAAGGTCAAACAGTAAAAACGTTTTAAGCAACAAATACCTATACGAGTAAATTGACCATATACAAATACAAAAAAGGAACATTTTTTATTTTGCATACAAATTCTATTCCACTGACTTATTACTTAGCGTTTTTTATTTCACTATATGGGTGGCTTTCAATGTTGCGTTAGAAATGTTGAACAGGGTACTCTCAAAAAGTAGATTTTGGTCTAGCATTGGCTGGACTTAAGTAAAAAAAACTTCCGTATTAATTGTCTTTCAATCTTAAGATATATTGTTACATCTTTATTTGAAAGATACAATAAATAAATTAACAAAAAAAAAAAAAAAAAAAACAATTTTTTGGACAAAATCCCCAAAAAGATACTGTCTCTGAGTAGCTTGAAATATAAAAGCTATCCCTACCAATATTTCCCACTACGATTCTTGTAAACATAACTATCGCATAATGGCTGCCATACAAAAAATAATTTTTTACCATTTTTGGGTCTACCCGAGCTCTTGCAAGAGCCGAATGCCTGACCGAATTCCAATATTTTTGTAGATGTTACTTAGCCTTTATCTACAGTCATTAAGGTAGGCCCCATTAAAAACTGTAATTAAAAAAAACAAGTAAGAGTGTAGTATATTCGGCTGGGCCGAATCTAAAATACCCTTCACGATAGTCACGAATATGTATGGTATATTAAAAATGTGACCTAAATATGCTCGGTTATATATGAACCGATATCGGAATTTTCTATTTTCTGTATTTTAGTAACCTTCTTTTATAACGAGAATTGCTTTTCAGTAAAAAAAAAATTTTTGTTTATTGGAAAAATCGGTTCAGGCTATATCTCGGGTATATATGGACAGATATCGAAAATTTTAATTTTCCATATTTATATAACCTTATGTCATTACCAGAACTGCTTTTGAGCACAACAAATTGTTTAAGTTCGCTTACGCGATATTTTCATGAAAAACCCGATTTAGGCTATATCTCGGGTATATATGGACCGATATCAGAAATTTTAATTTTCTCTATTTTCGTAACCTTCTTTTATAACAAGGACTGCTTTCAGCAAAAAAAAAAATGTTATTGGAAAAATCGGTTCAGGCTATATCTCGAGTATATATGGACCGATATCGGAATTTTTTCCATATTTATATAACCTTATTTTATTACCAGAACTGCTTTTGAGCACAAAAAAGTTGTTTACTCGGCATTTTCATCAAAAAACCTGTTAGGCTATATATCGGGTATATATGAACCGATATCGGAAATTTTAATTTTCCATATTTATATAACCTTATTTTATTACTGGAACTGCTTTAAGGTGAAAAAAGTTGTTTAAGTTCGCTTACGCAACATTTTCATGAAAACCCCGGTTTGGGCTATATCTCGGGTATATATGGACCGATATCGGAAATTTTCATTTTTCATATTTATATAACCTTATTTAATTACCAGAACTGCTTTAAGGTGAAAAAGTTGTATAAGTTCGCTTACGCGGCATTTTCATGAAAACCACGGTTTAGGCTATATCTCTGGTATATATGGACCGATATCGGAAATTTTCATTGCCGTATTTATATAACCTCATCGTATTACCATAACTGTTTTTAAGCAAAAAAAAGTTGTTTAAGTTCGCTTACGCGACATTTTCATGAAAAACCCGGTTTGGGCTATATCTCGGGTATATATGGACCGTTATCGGAAATTTTAATTTTCCATATTTATATAACCTTATTTTATTACTGGAACTGCTTTAAGGTGAAAAAAGTTGTTTAAGTTCGCTTACGCAACATTTTCATGAAAACCCCGGTTTAGGCTATATCTCGGGTATATATGGACCGATATCGAAAACTTTCATTTTCAATATTTATATCACCTTATTTTATTACCAGAACTGCTTTAAGGCGAAAAAATTGTTTAAGTTCGCTTACGCGGCATTTTCATAAAAACCCCGTTCCAGGCTATATCTGCGGTATATATGGACCGATATCGGAAATTTTCATTTTTCATATTTATATAACCTTATTTCATTACCAGAACTGCTTTTGAGCACAAAAAAGTTGTTTAGTCGGCATTTTCATCAAAAAACCTGTTAGGCTATACACCGGATATATATATTTTTTTTTGTTAAGCGTTTTTATTTATTGAATCTTCAAAATGAACTAACAATAAGTATTCAAATCTTAATACTAAATATTAAAAAAAAAATAAAATAAAATGTGCTTTTTACTTACGTCCAGCCAATGCTAGACAAAAAGTTTTATTATGCGCATATTATATCGGTAAAATCACCTACTGAACGTTCTGATGGTGGCAACGGTATCCCTTCTTCTCAACCGACTGTGGCCGCCAAAATTAAGTATATTACGCGCAAGAGGGTTTGGATGAAGTTCCAGTTTACTGACATACCTTGTCGCGTACTTAGAAAATTCCTCTTTTACCAGCGGAACACTCAGATCTTTATGAATTCGTGAATTTTTTACGTACCATGGAGCTGCAGTAATCGTTCGAAGAATTTGGTTTTGTCGCCTTTGAATTTTTTCAATATTTGACGCTGAGGCGGTGCCCCATAATTGAATTCCGTAGCACCATATAGGTTTTAGAATTGCATTGTATAGCAGAAGTTTACAATCCAACTTCAATGTCGAGTTTCTGCCCATAAGCCAATTTAGTTGCGCTGCTTTTAGTTTCAACTGAGTGACTTTTGCTTCAATGTGAGACTTCCACGTTAGCCTACGGTCCAGGTGAATACCAAGGTACTTGACTTCATTTTGCTGCGGAATAGGTGTATTGTTAATTTGTATAGCCGAACATGTTTGCTTACGCAGTGTGAATGTAACGTGAGTACATTTTTGTTCATTAACCCTGATTTTCCAAAGCTTCAGCCATTTTTCCAATATTGAAATAAATTCCTGTAAATTTCGTGAAGCTAATTGGTGGTTTTCATGAATGCTCAAAAACGCTGTGTCGTCTGCGAAAGTTGAAGTGTGTATTCCAGATGTCGTTGGCATGTCAGAGGCGTAAATCAAATATAAAGTAGGCCCAAGTATGCTACCTTGGGGAACTCCTGCCTCGATAGGTTGAGTTGGGCTTATAAAATCACCTTCTCTGATAACAAATTTCCGCCCATATAAGTAGCTTTCCAGAAGCTTGTGGGTATTTGCAGGCAAGTTCAACTTTATTTTGTGCATCAAGCCGTCGTGCCACACTTTATCAAAAGCTTGAGAAATGTCAATGAATAGAGCTGAACAATACTTCTTCTCCTCAAAGGTCTGTCTTATAACGTTGACTAGTCTGTGTGTTTGTTCTATGGTGCTATGTTTAGCCCGAAACCCAAATTGATGATCAGGGATGCATCCCACATTGTTCAATATTGGACTCAACCATTAACAGTTTTTCGAATAGTTTTGAAATTGTTGGTAGTAGACTTATTGGTCTATATGATTCTACCTTGGTCGGATCCTTCCCTGGCTTGGGTATCATAGTAATCATAGAGACCTTCCACTCTGCAGGGTAATACTCAAGGCGTAAAATAGCGTTAAAAATAAAAAGTAGAACTCTTCTAGCTACACGAGGTAACTGTTCAAGCATTTTGCCAGTAATTTGATCAATACCTGGAGCTTTCCTGGGGTTTATGTTACTGATACCTTGTTCTATATCTTGAAATGTGAATCGCAAAGACACAGGCGGTCTAACTACATATGGTGGTAATTCAGATGCATCATTTGTTATATCATTTGTAATAAAAACATTTTTCAAATGGTTAACATACACCATCCCCTTTTCTGAGTCACTTCTTGCCCAGTCGCCAGTTGAAGTTCGCAAAGGTGGCTTACCTATTACGGGTCTTTTCAGACCTTTTGTCGCTTTCCACAGAGAATGGTCAGATTGCGGAGTACCATCCAGGCTTTCCAAATATGTTTTAAGGGAAGCCATTCTATGGACTTCAAGCAGATTTCTTAACAGAGTTATGCATTCCCGTAGCCTAGTTTTAAGCTGGGGAGATCTGCGAAGTTGCCACTCTCTTCTGACTCTTCTTTTTTCTGACAGAAGTTGCTCAATTTCAGACGAATAAGTTCTATTGGTTTCATTTCTGGATCTTATATGACTAGTGGTAGCATGCTGTACGGCCAGTTTGAGGTTTTCAGAAATATCGTTAATTGACACATCAATATCCGCAGGCGTTCTGAAGGCGATATTTTCAGTACAATGTGTACTCAAAAATTTTTTGTATTTTAGCCAATTAACTCTATTGACGGTCAACGGGGAGCCAATCTCTTGGGGAAACGAAACAGAGATTATAGTGGGAGAGTGATCTGATGACAAGTCTAATGAAGGCTCCACTTGCATCCACTCTAAAGGAAAATTTTTCGCAACTCCAAAATCTATAACATCAGGGATCTTTCGTCGGTCTGACGGCCAATAAGTGGGGTGTCCGCTTGAAACCACATCTAAGCCCATTTTGGAAACGGTGTCAAAAAGCACACGGCCTTTCGGGGTAATTAAACGTGATCCCCAAAAAGTGTGTTTAGCGTTATAGTCGCCAGCCGCTAAAAATCGAGGCCCAAGTGAATTGAAAAAATTTTTATATTGATTTTCTGTTACTGAAAACCGGGGTGGGGAATAAATCGATGAAATAACAATTTTGTGATGAAAATGTTCAATACATATGTTTGTTGCTTGGAGATACTCCTCACATGTCTCATGTAGCAAATAGTGCTTAATTCTAGTTTTTATCAAAATTGCTGAGCCTCCGCAAGATCTGCCACGGGGATCTTTAGTATCATACAGCGTGTAACTATTAATTTTGAAAAAACTGTTAGTTGTCAAATGGGTTTCAGCAATCAGCATTATGTCGATCTGCTTTTCCATAAGGAAGTGCTCAAGTTCATTTTTGTGTTGGCGGATGCCGTTTGCGTTCCAGAAACATACTTTTAACCAATTCATTTTGTTAAAATTGCCTGCAAAATGGTGGATTGCATTTTCAGCATTTCCTGCATCATGTTCGTCATAGAAACCGTAAATGTGTTTATGGATGAAACAAGAGTCTGCAGAGTTGCCTCAAGATTTTTAAAATTTTGATCGGAGTTTTGGGGCATGGGCTCCTGATTCAAGTTTTGTATATCGGTTTTGACCACATTAGCATATGAAACTTGTTTGGGGTTATGCATAATTATTTGGCTGGTTGACTGGCCTATCTGGGGAAAATTGTTAGCAGAAATAATATTTGACTGCTGCGGTTGCTTGAAGGTAATTGATGACTTATTTGTCATTGATTGTTTAAAATGAGTGTAAACAGGACAGCCCCTGTAATTTGCAGTGTGGTTACCTCCACAGTTACTGCATTTTTTAGCGCTCGAGTCAGTCTTTGGTTTTTTGCACTGTGAAGTGCCGTGTAGATCTCCACACACAACACAAACTGCGGGCAGTTTACAATAGGCCTTAGTATGGCCAAATTCCTGGCAGTTTAGGCATTGAACGGGACCTAAACGTTTATGAGGCTCCTCTACGGTAACTTTACGGTGCAAGAGAAATTTGAGGGTATAAATTGGGTGAGTTTCATTCCGTTTCAGGACAATATCTCTTGGTTCCAGTTCAACCCTAAACATGGGTTGAGGGATCTTCTCACGGTTCCTGATGTTCACTACACTTTTGACTTTAAAGCCTTTGTCCTCCAAACCAATCTTAACATCATCCGTGTATACACATGGGTCAATACCTTTTATAACGACCTGAATACCTTTAGCACTTTTAAGCTGATAAGTGTAAAAAGATCTTTTCTCCTTTTCAAAACGTCAGACAATTTTCGTTAATCATTTTCATGGTTTACCTGAATTTTCGTTTCATTGATGTTTCCGCGCTTAACTGATGTCACGTTGAAATTGTCCTTACCGATTACCGTAATAAGTTGTTTTACCAGCTCATTAGAAGTAGGTTCTCTCAAATATATTGGTGGCGGTTTAAATGTTTTTTTTGCTGTATTTGGCTCATCAGTCTGGAGGATTGCAAATCTATTACTTTTCGTTGCTGTAGCGGTATTATCCTCTTTGGATATCTTTGGTTGTGATGATATCTGAGCGGATTTCGGGCTTCGCTGACGTTTAACCACGGTAACATACCTGTCCATGCCTACTTGTGTTTTCGGCTTGTCTGCAATTACTGAACTGGTGGATGGTTGGTCTTCTGTTGCAACAGCAATGTTTGGCGAACACGAACGCGTGCGTTTTTTATCTCTTAGAGACAGGAGATTGTCCAATGACTTTTTCAATGATTCCTCTTCAGAAATCCAGAGGTTTTTTCTAGTGGAGCCAAGCTCCCTCTCAGAATTGCATCTACTAGGTACACTCATGCAATTTTTTTGTTTTTTTTTTTTATTTATATTTTTAAGTATATTTTTTTTAAATTTAAAAGTATATAAAAATAATTGTCATAAAGTTTTTCGGTTTTGTAAGAAAACAAAATTTTAGTGTATAGTTTTTTTCCCACTGGGTACGTAATCTTCACGCACAATAACAACAACAACAATGCACTGACACCGCACTTGTTTTATTGAAATTGATTTTATTGTTTAGTTAATGAAATGTAAGGAATTTATTTTCCCGTTGTTTTTTTTAATAATTTGTTATTGTTTTTACAATTTAATACAATATATTATTGTTTTTTGTATGTAAGTTTAAGAATATGTTAGCACAATGATTTTTTGGTATGTTTTTTTTTCACTTTTTAAAAACACGACTGTGCGGTTGAAGAATCACAGAGTGAAATGATATATATGAACCGATATCGGAAATTTTAATTTTCCATATTTATATAACCTTATTTTATTACCAGAACTGCTTTAAGGTGAAAAAAGTTGTTTAAGTTCGCTTACGCGACATTTTCATGAAAAACCCGGTTTGGGCTATATCTCGGGTATATAGGGACCGATATCGGGAATTTTTATTTTCCACATTTATATAACCTTATTTAACTACCAGAACTACTTTAAGGTGAAAAAAGTTGTTTAAGTTCGCTTACGCGGCTTTTTCATGAAAACCACGGTTTAGGCTATATCTCTGGTATATATAAACCGATATCGGGAATTTTCATTTTCCACATTTATATAACCTTATTTAACTACCAGAACTGCTTCAAGGTGAAAAAAGTTGTTTAAGTTCGCTTACGCGGCATTTTCATGAAAACCACGGTTTAGGCTATATCTCTGGTATATATAGACCGATATCGACAATTTTCATTTTCCATACTTATATAACTTTATTTCATTACTAGAACTGCTTTTGAGCACAAAAATGTTGTTTTAGTTTGCTTACGCGACACTTTTATGTTAAGCCCGGTCTAGGCTATATCTCGGGTATATATGGACCGATATCGAAAATGATAATTTTTCATATTTATATGACCCTATTTCATTACCAGAACTGTTTTTAAGCAAAAAGAGATGTTTAAGTTCACTTACGCGACATTTTCATTAAAACCGCAGTTTAGGCTATATCTCGGGTATATATGGACCGATATCGGAAATTTTCATTTTCCATATTTATGTAATCTTATTTCATTACCAGAACTGTTTTTAAGTTCGCTTACGCGACATTTTCATGAAATACCCGATTTGGGCTATATCTCGGGTATATATGGACCGACATCGGAAATTTTCATTTTCCATATTTATGTAACCTAATTTCATTACCAGAACTGCTTTTGAGCAAAAAAATTTATTTAGCTTCGCCTATGCGACATTTTCATTAAAAATCCGATTTGGGCTATATCTCGGGTATATATGGACCGATATCTGAAAAAAAATTTTTTGTCTTTTAGTCACCATGCTTAATAAGTGTGTGAAGTTTGAAGCAAAACGAACAACTTTTGTTTTCAAAAATTTCATACAAAACTGCAAAAAAAAAATGGCTTTTTTCGGAATTTTGAATATATCTCAGCTATACGTGGACCGATATTACTGAATTTCAATAGCAAACCCATGAATCGATGGGGTAAAAGAATGGTGAAAGAAAAAAGTTTCTAAGTCTAATGGTTTTCTCAGAAACGGTATTTCAACAGCGGACAGACGGACATCGCTTAATCGACTTTTCCATTAATTCTGGTTCAGAATATATATACTTTATAGGGTCGCAAAAAAAACTGTAGAAATTACAAACGGAATCACAAACTTATATATACCCTTTACATTTTTGTGAAGGGTATAAAAAGTACTAAAAATTCAACCGTGTGACAGAGTTTTTGACAAATCGTGCGACTATTCATAACATGGTGATTTCTGTGCGATTAGTGTGGTCAAAAATATAATATTGTTGGCGCTTCGAGGAATAAATTAAATTAATGTAGAATTATTATTGTAATAATAGTTTTTAATTATTTTACTATGTTTATAAATTATTGCATTCAAGCTTGAGTAATAAATAGCGTGTACTACAACGCCATTTTGAAGCGATTTTGTAAAGTCGGCCAGAATTTTAAAACTTTTTCCTGTGAATGAATCGTACGATCGTGTAGGATAGTGTATCAGGGCCGTTAATAACAATTCTATCAAACACAGTGTAAATATAATTTGTATTTTCGTAAGCGAACAGTGGGCTAGAGTGGGTGTTTTTAAAAGAATTTTTACATATACAAAAATTTGCCAAAATTGTAACATCATTAAGTAAATTAAAATTTAAGACAAAACTTGTAATAATTTATTTAACAATTTGGTAATTTATCAAATACCAAAGGAGTAACAAATTCACGCGCAATTATAACTGGTAAAATTAGAAAATTATATGTATAGTTTCCAACAGTTTTCTTTGCAACGGCAATAAATTTACTACTTTATATGGAATATTTTGTAAATTCATTTTAGTTTTATGTGCTAGTAATATTAGATAACTTACCTGTTTAAAGTTAAGGTTGGGTAAAAATACAAAGATTATTATTAGTGTTTATATTAGTACTTACAACCGGCACGGTAATATTAAGCTAAAAGCACAATGATATCAATTCACTTCACAAATTAATGTGAACCTAAAAACACGACTGAGACAAATATTTTCGAAACATATAAACAAGAAGAATAAGTAACAAGTAAACTTGTCTGTACAACAAGAACAATACTGTTGAGATCTTTACATTTTATCGTGATTAATTCATAAAAATAATTTAATATCAATAATTTAATGTCAAGAATCACAAAGGGAACGATCTTCAGGACCCAAGTGAGCTGGAGAATCCAGATACTTTTTATAGAATCCAGCGGCCTGCCTACCTATTTAATGTCAATTTCAGCGAACATCAACCAATTCACCTTAGACAAATACGGAGTGTCCGCCGGGAAGGTATACTATTTTGTTTTGCTACCATTTTGGTAGACATTAGTTTTGACTACTCATATTTGGACGTCTGTGGAGTAGACACGTGGCAAATTTATTATTGACACATTTTCTATAAAGCATCGTGTTTTAATCGTTAAAGTTTATCAAAACCAGTCATCGGATTTCATGAAAAAATCATAATGAGTGAAGAAACACATTTTTATTTGAATGGATGTAACACTGCTTTCATACACGAAAAGTTTACTTCGCAAAGTCTTGCGACACTCCCTATTTTCTCTTAGCACCACCAAACTCAAAACTTTGCATAGTAAACTTTCCATGTGAAAGCAGTGTGTGAAAAAACAGAATAGTCGGTTCTGGGCAATGGAAAACCATCAGTTTTTCAGAAATTATTCATCAGTTACCTTTGCAGCCATTAAAAGTGACAGTCTGGTAGTTAGGAGGAATTATTAGCTTCTTTCTGTGAAAATAAAAACGGCGATATCGTGATATGATTGAAACAATTTTAACAAGACCACATCGCATACAGCCAGAATTAAAATGGTATTATTTCGCGTAGTACACCTTCTCGGCGTACACCCATTATAATAGTGATCCTATTAAAAATAAACCACGGACTGAAAATCCCTGCAATATATAACTGATAGAAACCAACACTCTCAAAGGATATTCACAAAAAATATTAAACCCATTTTAGGAAATGTATCAAAATAAAAATCAAAAGTACACAACAATTTTCAGCATTTTTACACTGTTTTAGATGCGTATTTCCATCAACACTATTGTTTAGGTGACCAATTAATTTACTGTTTTTGTAGCGATATTTGTAGCTCTTTATTTACAGAAGAAAACTCGCTTCCGGAACCAGAAAAAAAAAATTCGGTAATAAAATTGTATGTAAAAAAAATTAGGCTTACTTAAATCCAGTGTTATTTACTGAAATTTCGATAACACTTTCGTTTTTCTAACAAATAATAATTATATATTAACCTCTAGCACTTTAATTTAAAATTTTTCAAGAATTGTATTTACACTTAAGAAATGAAAAGATTCTTGCATAATATAATGTATCTATTCAAAAGTTTTCGAATGATAGGTACTAATTTTACATTAATACCTTGAGAAATGTAATGAAATATTGCAATTTCATATACACGTATATCAACATTTTAGAAGTCCATAACTCGGAAACTAAGCATTTGCACCAATTTCTTCATTAAACATTTTCCTATTTTTTAATTTGGAGCTCTGTGCGTAAACTGGACTTGTTCCCATTTTTTTTTTATTGTATTATTTTCCACATAACTTTTAGAACGCTCATTAAAAATTTTAGTTTGTTTGATAACTCGAATTCTTAAACTTAAGAAAACATGAATATAATGATCATATATTTATTCCAATATAAAAGAGAATATTTTTAATTAGAAATGCACCTAGATAATATTTATGAAGTTAAAAATTTAATTATCAACACCTCAATATGTTTTATTCTATCTCTAATCTTTTCATACAAAATGCTTTAACCTTTTCGTTTATATTAACAAATTCCTAAATGTTAAACAATAAACAGCAACAAACTGGTGGCAGCACCACAGCCAAACATATGGATGTGTTTTTCTCAATATTTGTTTTTGTCAGTTTTTATCAATTCTCTTTAACATTAATATTCTATTGTGCTCATAGCTTAATATAAAAAACACGCGGGTATTTCACAAAGTTGCACAAAACACATTTCCACTGGCAATTAACACTGTTAATCAATAAGATTCCATGGAAATAACATTTATTTAATAATTACTGAGTATTTAATTATACTTTTATGAAATTTTATAGAATATTCACTGAAGTTTTCTTAATTTCCACAAACTTCTAACAGGAACACTGCAAAATGCGACAGACACACGAACCGGTAGAATTAAACTGAAAGAGAAGTAGAAAAATGTACAAAAGCAAGAAGAGCATAATGTTGTTATTGTTTGTGTTGTTACAACCGAAGAGAGAATATAAACAAAACCAAATACTCTAGCATTGATGATTATGGTGGGAATAATATGATATTAAAAACGTAGGAAAGAGATTGGATGTGTGTGTACAGACTCATTAACAGGGATTTATTTGGTGTCTTATAAAAAGTTTTGAGACGAATACTCTGGTACTTTTATACATATATATTTGAATTTTTGGTCGTGTATTATTTACATCAACGATGAGGAACTTTTTAGAGATGGAAAGTACATTTCTTTAAATAGAAGTATTATTGTGTATAAAGATTACACTGTTGTTAAACATGGTTAACACATTTTTTTGATATATTTTATACAAAGTGACTTACTCAAATTACTTTTATTATTCTGTGCTGTTAAAAATAAATATAAATAAGTACAGTGCAGCCGTAATGAAACCGAGTGATTTTAATGTATATTTTTTTTTTATATTAAATTCAACTACATACACAATACTGTTGTTTTATATGTAATCTACAATTAAATCTTGTTAAATCAGGATAAATTATGTATTCACATATTACAAAAACGTGAAAATTATATGTATAGATATCGCTCCTTTATTGCAACATAGTCATAATTCAAAAAAGCTAGTTTCGAGAAAAGCACATTTGAAATTTTTTGCTTCCATACAAGTCTTAGAAATTTTTTTTTTAGAAAATATCTCCTAAAGGAAACAGTTTAAAAGTAAAAGCCACAATATAAAAGGTGGTACTGCTAACAATTCTGCTTGTAACCTCGAAAAACTAATTTTTTGAGATATGACTATGTTGCAATAAAGGAGCGATATTTGTTACATTAACAAAAATTTCAAATTGATCCTTCAATGATTGCGTAATATTTCACCAAATAAATCAAATTCTCACTTAGAGGAATTATTCAGTTTTTCAAGATCGACACGTAACGCAGAGTAAATTCTACCCAGAATTAAAAACGATACGTTATATGCAATTAACAGAACTTTAAAAATTTAAGTTTTATAGTTACTTACATATGTATATATATATATATCTCTTTTTATCTTGTTGTTCATACAAATTGTAAATAGATCTTTAATCAAATTGATATAACGCATAGAAAAGGGCTCGATTAAAATAAATAATTGAATTAAAAACTCAAGCAACTATAGAATCTATATAAATAATAGGCAAACACGTTTTTATACCCTTAACTAATATGTGATTCCGTTTGTTGTTTCTACAATTTTCATTTGCGACCCTATAACGTATACATACAGTATCAGCATCGATAGAAAATTCGATTAAGCAATGTCCGTATGTCCGCCGTTGATATACCGTTTCTGCGAAAAACCATTAGACTTGGAAACTTTTTTCTGGAAAAATCGGTTTAGGCTATATCTCGGATATATATAACTCGATGTCGGAAATTTTAATTTTCTGTATTTTAGTAACCTCCAACACAACGGGACCAAAAGAACCCAAGTGGGCTGGTTTCATGAAACTGGCGGCCTGTACAACCTAACCTCCTTTTATATTAGATCAACATTGTTTAAGTTCGCTTACATGACATTTTCATGAAAAAATCGGTTTAGGCTATATCTCGGGTATATATGGATCGATATCGGAAATTTCCATTTTCCGCATTTATATAACATTATTTTATTACCAGAACTGTTTTAAAACAAAAAAATTTATTTCAAGTCGCTTACGCAATATTTTCGTTTAAAAATCGGTTTTGGCTATATCTTGGATTTATATGGACCGATACCGGTATTTTTTGTTTGCCTTGTAATTGCGATGCTTAGATTTTATGTAAAGTTTGAAGCAAAACAAAAAATTGTTGTTTTTTTTATTTTCATACAAAATTGCAAAAAACAATGGGGGTCTTTCAGAATTTTGGATATATCTCAGCTATGCGTAAACCGATGTTATTGAATTTCAATAGCAAACCCATGAAACGATGGGGTAATAGAATGGTGAGAGAAAGAAGTTTCTAGTCTAATGGTTTTCCCAGAAACGGTATTTCAAGGGCCGACAGACGGACAAATGGACATCGCTTAATCGACATTTCTATCAATTCTGATCCAGAATATATGTATGTACTTTATAGGATCGCAAATGAAAATTGTAGAAATTACAAACGGAATCACAAACTTATATATAATAATTTTGTGAAGGGTATAAAGAAGAAAATTTATATATACATACATATTCTTTATTTGATTTTTTGGAGTGTGTTTGTTACTGATGCCGGGTTGAAGCTGGTTGAAAAATAATGCCAGCAAAATAGCACTCCCTTCACCTTCTTTGCCATTAAGGTGTCATTTCATACCCGAACAATTATTCTCGTGTGTAAAAGAGCACTGCCTTGGCGAGGACCAAAGAAGTATTGTTGCAAAATGAAAAACGAAATAATTGTTAACGTTCTTCTATGACTTTATTTATGTATTAGTCGTTTACTTCGAAGCTGCTATATATTTTGGGACTTGATGCTAACTGCTCTAACTTAAGTGAAAGGAAATTGTATATAATTTTATAACATTACAAATTTATATTGAAACATCATAAAAAATAATAATTATTTTTTTCTCGCTTCAGAAAAGAATTCACACTTTTTCCCATTCAGCTTTTTTTCCAAAGTGATTGTTAACGAGAAGAAAAAACATCTAACTGACCAAAAAACAAATTTCGAACGTGCTGATGCAACAAACTACTTGCAACACTTAGTGACTACTGTTAAAGTGCAGCTGCACTATTTCCTAGCAGACATTCACTAAGAAAATGTGCAACAAAAACAAAAAACAGAAACAGAAACATGTGTAATTTTACTGTTTTGTGACTGTTACTTTTACTGCAACTATGAGTAACATACGAGGTGCACAAGTACGTTTTTAGTAAACAGTTTTCTTAATGTGTTTTTTTTTTTCAAGTATTTTTAAGTGGAAGATGCAAAGAGGATGATTTGGCGCGCAATAACTTTTTAAGCGGCTTTTTAGTGTTTTTGTTGTGCCATCTAATGCATTTTAATAAGTTTAAAATAAATGTATGAATGTATGCATGTACTCGTATGAATGAATGAAAAGTAGAGGAAAATGATTAAGAAAATGAGTTAAAGAATACAATACACGTTGCAGTGGAAAGTCTTGTAGTGCATAAATTAATTCATAGGCCTATAAAGATAAAAGTTGCAAACATTTCACACCGTAAGGCAGACAAATTAAAACAAAAGAAGTGAAGAAGTTGAGCTTAAGTCGACTTTATTGAGCCGTAACTTAATGGAAAAGCTTCATATTCGTAAGCATATATCAATGGACCAAGTATACTATATAACTAATGCAAACATAAAGAAGTTAAAATTTGGATAGACTTATCCAAGAAGTGACTTCTTTTCACACATAATTTATCTTTATTTTTAACTACATACCTATTAAACATATTAGTACTAGTGAAAACAAACAAAAATTCACTAAAATGCCAATTTCAACTTATTAGGAGAAATTAAAAATTCGGCTAACATACATAGTTTTTGAGCTTCTGGCCTTTAATGATAGTTTTTGATACTTAGTAAAATGTCTATAGAGTCTAGAAGTAAATAATTGGAAACTTTCAGTATAAGAAGAGAAGTGAACAAAACTGTTAACTAATGAATGGTCCAACCGTAATGGTCACAGCTTAACGTCAATATTTAAGCCCAACTTAATTTAACAATTGTTTGTTTCAGTGTTTGATTTCAGTTCAATTCAAACCATGGAAATTGAGCATCGCTTGAAGATAGTTGAAACCTTTTGCAGCAGACCTCGACATAAATAAGGCTCCGGCTCATCCATTAGCACGCTTTTTCAGCATATTTTACCATGCTGGTAGTTTTCCATGGTGCTGGAAGGTGGCTAATGTAACGCCAATTCCCAAAGGTTGAGGCAAATAACTATTAGCGCCCAATTGCAATTTGATCTGCACTTTCCTAAGTAATGGAAAGTATGGTTAACTCCCACCTTGTAAGGTCAATATGGATTTCGTAAGGGTCGCTCTACTGGTGATCTTTTGGCATATCCCTCTGAGGAATGGTGCCACTCAATGCACAATTTCGGTGAAAGTGGGGGGGTGGCTCTGGATATTTCCAAAGCATTTGACAGCGTGTGTCATGGCTCACTACTGGCAAAACGTACTGCTTTTGGTGTAGACTTCTCTAGGTTTATGTTGAGTTTTCTCAGAGACCGCAAAATACTCACACGAGCTGTTATAGATGGGGTCTCATCAAACGATCTCATGATTAATTTAGAGTTTTATGGTTTCTCGGCTGTGTACAGGAGAGAGCGAAGAAACTTATTAGTGAATGGTGCATCGACGCAGTGTAGGGTGCGTTACTCTGTTCTCTCATTACTATAATGGATTTTGCTCTGACGAGATTAGTGATCTAGTTCCTAAAACTTGCATATTTCTACGTAGCACGCGTACATCGCCCAGGGCTCGGAGAATCGTACAACGTATTACAGAGAGAAATTCGTTTTTCAGCCACACTTTTCGTCTGACTGCAGACGTGTTTCCCTGTCTGTTATAACTTTGGAAAGATCAAGTCAAATGTTCACAAATACTACTCCCTCTTTCCTCCGCCTCATAACCTATTTTCATAGTTTTAGTACAAAGCACTGCATACATAAGGGTTGTCCCTTGAGTACTGGTCCAAGACAAATAAGGAGGCGTTCAAATAAAAATCCATTTGGAGTATTCCGACGTTTTTTTGATAATTGAAAAAATGTGTTCAAAATCGGGAGAATAGTGCGGATTTCTTGTGGCCAAAAATTAAGAATATGTACGTGGACAATATGTGGCTTCAAAAGGATGGTGCCACGCAGCCAACGAAGGCTCTTTTGCACTAGAAATTCCGCGGCTTCGTTAACTACCCACCACAATCATATGATCTGACACCGTTGAACTACTTTCTTTGGGTATATTTAAAAGAAAAAGTCTAGGTCAAAAAGACATGTACAATTAAAGAACTAAAGATTAGGTATTTCGGCACATTAACAACATTGAACCTCAATTACGTCTCACAGTTTGCACCGAAGCCGCAGCGAGCATAACTTAATCTTATTAAAAAAATATTAAAATAACTCTACGAAAATGCTTTGTTGTATATATATATATATATATATATATATATATATATATATATATATATATATATATATATATATATATATATATATATATATATATATATATATATATATATATATATATATATATATATATATATATATATATATATATATATATATATATATATATATATATATATATATATATATATATATATATATATATATATATATATATATATATATATATATATATATATATATATATATATATATATATATATATATATATATATATATATATATATATATATATAATTAATAGGCAAACACGTTTTTTTAATATAGCTTTTTTGGCCGCACCACATTATCGGTTTTGGATAGATCAGCACAAGCAGTTCGGTTCATTACACTAGGAGCAATATGGCTGTCAAATTATTACTTTTAAAGAGAGGCAGATTGTGGTATTGATTTACATCAGTACTTGCCTTGTTCAGCGTAATCTGATGATGTGCCATCTTCGCGGGGTCAATTATTCACGATTCACCAGCGGAACTCCTTTCCCACTATGCCCCAGAGAGGAAAGTGCCCTGGTTTAGTGCACCCAAAACCTGCTCAACGGGTGGTTTTAGAGCGACAGTAGGGAAAAAGATTTACATCAGCACCTGCCTTTATGGCCTTATCTGATGATGGAACAACTCCACAGAGTGAATTATGCACGATTCACCAGCGCCCCCGTGTGGCTTGCTAGGCTCACACAAGTAGTAATTTTTGCCATATGTTTGTAGCCATATGAGCAGCTTCTTGTTGAGAAGTTCGTGCTTTCTAATCCCTCCTGTATGAAATTTTCCGGCAATCAATGGAATACAAGGCTTAATGAGTAGTTGTAGTACAAGGTGTAATGAGTAGGTAGGCCGAAGCCCACTAAGAACATGAGCCCTTAATCTTAAACGAACTCACCCGTCAGCCATCACCATCTTACCGTACAGGTACCTGTTGTAAAGGCAACAACCTCCCTCGGGAGGTTGTTAGTCCCCGAAAAAAGCTACGCACCAAAAAATTATCAGGGATGCTAACTCCAACCTTCTTGCGTTTCAGGTTTAAACCACAGCCAGAACTCTAGTCAAGGACACATGCTAGAAATTGAAATATTGTTTTTTTTTTCTAGTGCACGTTTTGACAGCTTCTTTTATATTGAGCGGTAAATGACCGTCCGTGAAAGAACATAAAGAGTTTTTCAGGTCTCTTAAAGTCTACTCTTTATGGTCACAGATCTTGAAGTCAAGGTGCTAGGCTTGGGAACCCGTCTTCTCTAGTTAGCTCTTTGATAAAAGTGATCAATCTACTCGCTCTGGGGAGTTGTCCTATATCTAGGTAAACCTAGATATAGGACAACTACAGTGCTGTCAAAGTCTAGATCACACTGCTACAGTGCTGTCAAAGTCTAGATCACACTTTTTCACTTTCCCATTTAGATTGGTCGTGGTGATTATTCCAATCAGTGATTTGAGTACAGCTATCCGTTATAGTCCGCCTCTCGATATTTGAACAGTTTTGTGGTTAGATTCAAATATATGATCTAAATGGTCACCAAACTGGAATAACGCTACTCGTAGCAAAGGAAAGTGGATTGGCAATACTCTAATTTATTTAAACTTACGTGCAGGAGGGAAATCCTGATAATAAAAAGATAATTTATCACTTACATTAAATTTAATATATTTATTAAAGGGATGTAACTAGCTGGAAAACCTCTGAGGAAGCTGCTGGCGTCGTTCAGTTCTGGTTGAGCGTTCGAAAAACAATCACCGTCATAAATTCAAAAGTCATCATCGAACTAGCAGTTTCGTTCAGTTACGTTTTCGTTCAAAAATAATAAATACATTCACAATATGTACTTATGTATAAAAGTTTGGGGCACGCTATATCCGTTAATGACAACCAAATTCAAGATCTACAATGGACCGTATCATTTATGTTTAAACAATATTATTTACCCAGTAGAGCGCCATGCACTAAGACCTCTTTTTAATACGTGAAATATATGCTTAGAAATATTCGCTGGGACTGTCATCACTGCGAAAAGGAGTTATATATTTAAGTATGGAGTAATTAATGACTATTCGTGGCTTTTACTGTGCTGGTAAGACACATGCGGCCCAAGTTGTCATATAACTAGATCATGGTGAAGAGGTACTTTGTTGTTGTCAATTTGTCGACTCCCATATGAGAAACCTACTTGGTCCATTTAATGCGTATTTGAGCGACATTTATCGGGCTACTAGTTTTTCGGATTTTGTAGTAGTGGCATCATCAGCTGTTTTTGCAACAGCAGTCAATGTTGGTCTCCCTGCCGCAACGATTTCCACACACTATTATACTCCTATTTATGAATGTATAATGCAAGTATCACTAACGCTGTCATGGTGAATTAGTTAAGCCTATTTTTATTTTAGTGTAGTGATTTTACTTTTGTTTTACCGTTAAACCGTTAGTTTTATGAGGCTTGAAAGTATTAATAGTAAGTGTGTGTATGTGTGAGTGTGTATATGAATTTTTTATTACTGATAAATTACTTGAAAATTATGATCTTGAAAGTTTTTAATTTTGTTGCATTTTAATTAAAATTCACACGATGTGTAAGTCATAAACATTTCTTTTTTTTTTGCTAGTGTTTCTAACGTTCAAACATTCTTTCATTGTGCTGCCAAAGAATAACCTGAAGAATATGTGCATATATTTTTTTTCTTTTTTTTTTTTTTGTAAACAATTAGCAACTCGTGCGATTTAGAGAATTTTTTCTTAAGTTGTTAAGCAAAAAAGATTTCTTTTTTGTTTTGATGATGATTGAGTTTTAATTCTGGGAAAAAGTGAACAGAGCGCTGAAATAAGAATTGTACTATTTTTATTTACGAAATGGTACAATTTGGATAGTGTTTAGGTTGTGCGAAAATAAATCAGTATACAATAACACATGGGCTGGAAAGCCCCGGGCCTAACAAAGAAAGCACAGTTTTTTTATTCATCAACGCAATCTCCATCAAGAGCAACGCAATCATTCCAGCTCCACTCTAATTTTTAAATATCTCTTTTATAGAACGATTTAGCTTTTGCTTCAAAATAGGTCTCAGTTTCAGCGATAACCTCTTCATTCGTGCGAAATGTCTTACCGGCGAGCATTTTTTCAGGTCTGCGGACAGCCAGTAGTCGCTGGGAGCCAAATCTGGCAAATAAGGTGGATAAGGAAGCAATTCGAAGTTCAATTCATGTAGCTTTGCCATACTGGACAGTATTTGAAATACCCAGCCCTGTAAGTGATGTTTTTATAACATTTTAATTTTCCTGCACGCAAAGAAAAGGCAGTTTAAAATATGGTTACAATATTAGTATATATTCTATAACATTGTGTGCTAAAAACAGTGTATTATCAATTTAACTCTTAAACTATGCTATTGTGTGCATTTCTATAATGCTATTTTTACCGTCCATGATATAAAATATACAAGGTAGTTTCATTAGGTATGTTCCACGAGATCTTAGACTAGTTCGAACTAAAGAGAGTAAAAAGCAAATTACTCTCTAAATTTGTAAATTTTACCCAAAACGTAATTGTACACCTTGCAATAAAAGTGCTTCTTACTTTTTAGATTATAGTATATTTTAGTGTTTTTAGACGCTTAAAACAAAATATTTGCATTATTGGCAACAGCTGTAAAATTAAAACAATTTTCAATAGATTTTTATAGTACATATCTAGAAAATTAAAAGCCAAATAACAATTACATGTTCTGTTTACAACTTCACAACGTTATTTTTAGTTTGGGAAACCTTCCATTTTGCTTTTAACTAATTTTTAAACAAAAACCTTTTTCCAATTTGCAAATTTTCTGATTACATTTTCAGTTTCATATGTATGTATGTAAACATAAAACAGCTGATTATTCAATTCCAGTCCGAACTTACCCAAAGAAAAAGTTCGGGCTAATTTGTACAGGAAATGAAAAAAATTGCTCTCTCATTTTCTCAAAATTGCACAAAAATTGTTACATGGAACGCTTTTGGACTACTTTGGACTAGTTCGGACTGTTTCGTTGTTTACGTGGAACACACCTATTCTCTTTTTTATATTTGTAATAAGGATTTAAAAAATTTTTTTTTCAGAGAGAAATATAAAAAGGCGTTGCCACACAGTTGAATAAGGGAATTTACTCCTAGAATGGAATTTTTCTGAAATGTGTAGTGCATTGTTCATATTAGAAAAAGCTAGAAATAATAAGCTGATGTAAGTAGGTATCTGTGGTCGTTTTGAAACCCATGTTAGGTTAGGTTTAACAGGCTGCCAGCTATTGTAAAGCTAGCCCACTTGGGATCAATTTGGTCCCATAAACTAAAAGCACGGACCTCTGCTTATTAGTAAACTTTACGATGGCATTCAAACGAGTGCCTCTTTTGAAGAAATGGATATTTTAGATATTAAAAACAAAGGGAAAAGTTTGATGCTTGTGGCTTAAAAATTTATAAATATATAAATAATTATTTCTACTAGAATGACCCAGGATGCAGCGACAAAACTAATGCACGTAACTTTGAATATTCTTCAATACTTTCAATAAGAAAAGCCTACTTCCAAAAGATGTCATTATTTGTTTAAATATCAAAGTAAGCAGGTATAGCGAAAATTTGCATATAGTTTTCCGTCGTTTGCGTGCCTTCGAACTTGTTCTGAACGTGACGTGTAATTTCTCTAACAAACGGCGCGATATAATTGTTCAGTGCATTTAAAAAAAAAATAATAGCTGATTTTAATAACGGCCAACCAGTGACCACAATTGCAAAAAAAAAATTAACATTCACCAAGAATTATAAGCCGTTTTCGTTGTTCGGGTGCTTTGGTTACAGAACATAATGGTGGACGTTCCCGAAAAACCAGTAAATGAGATGGCCAGGCACGTTTGATAAAAAAAACACCAATTCATGTCGTGAAGAACCATCACCACACAATTGTCATTAATTGTTACCCCCAGAAGGATTCACAGGCAGGCTGCAGAAGGCAGACTAAAAGCATACCATACAAAAGTGTAAAAAAGATCTTTATATCACGGAAAAATAGACTGGCCAGGTTGGAATTTGCAAGGGAACATATTAATTTGGAAGGAATTCCATACTATTCTCCGATGGATCCAAATTTAATTTAAAAGGTTTCGATACGTTAAGATGACTGAAAAGCCAATGTCTTAATCCATGTTTTGCTAAAGGCACATTGAAACATGGTGTCGGTAGCATTTTAGTCTGGGAATGTTTTTCAGGCCATTTTAATATATTTTAGATTTGTGTATGTATTTTATTTTAAAATTTTTATTTATTTCTGTTAGAAGTCACAATTTTATTATTATTTTCAGACACAACTTCAAACAAAACTGAAAACAAGGGAATGTATAAACTAATACGGTAGCACAATTTTATGGAAAATGTCACAAACCTTATACTTGTCAGATGGTGATTGTTAAGGAAAATTGAGAGAATAAAACTACCTTGTATTTTTTATATCATGACTGCATATGTAATACTCACTCATATGGCATTGGATTCGAGTGTTGCCAACATACAAACAAACATACAAGTGAAACTTATATAAGCGTGTTAAAATACTGATCACTATTATCAATTGAAAAACAAGCATATCTGAATAACTAAAAATGTTTATCATATACATATATATTTTCACTACTCAGCCCATGTTGTAAGAAACGCGAGATCTAAAGTTGTAAAGCATTCTGAAAAACGCTAAATTCATTTTTAGGTGTTCTAAGGAACGCACATTTTACTGGCGTTTCGTAGTTGTTACGAGAATATACGACATGTGGTTGACATATAGTTCCTTTATTGCAACATAGTCACATCTCAAAAAATGGCTTTTTCGAGTTAACAATGCCAAAAATTGATAAAAATTACTTTTAAACTGTTTCCTTTGGGATATATATTCTAAAAAAAAAAATTTATAAGACTTGTATGGAAACCCAAAATGTGAAAAGTGTTATTCTCAAAACAAGCTGTGGGCAACTTCTTCCTTAGACGAAGCATACGGCTGAAAAACGAATTTTCTCTTTTTGGTGTCGAAACACGTTAAGGCCTTTTAATTAAAACCAAGACTTCTTTTGTGCAAGGTGAAGTTTTTTGATGAAAATTTCTGGCATCACAGGTTTTAAGCCTGTTTAGAAATTACTAACTTAAATAGTACTTTTCTATATACGGGAATTGGTCCAAATCAATTTGTTTGCGTGATTTAAATAATTTACGACATATTTCCCATGTGTATTTCATATAACCAAATTATCTGAAATGACTTAATTTGTTTCAAATTAAGTCGAAATTTGTTTGTGCTGCACTGCCCGGCAGTTATTCTAACAAGTTCAATCTTGGCCCATCAATTATTGGCAAACTACAATCCAAAAAAGTGAGATTTTAATTACGCATCAAAATGGCCAATTTTACAGGCTTACAATAAAAACTCCGAAATTCAGGACTATTCTGAAAATCACTTTTTATGGAAGTTATTTGAAATCACAAAAAAGTTGTCTTACGACAAAATATATTTGATTTTTGTGATTTTGAAACTTGCAATCAATATGAAATCACATTCTAATTTTGTCAAGTACGAATATGAGTACTTTATTATGAATTTCATAATTAATTACAATAATAAACAGCTTAAATCGGGAATTTACACCAAAGAAAAATTTAGTAGACTTGAATGAAAACCGTCAACAAAATCTTAAATCTTGCAAGATTTAATTTTCGTAAAATTTATTTTTGGAAAGGCTTTGACAGGAGAAACTAGATCACAGTGAATTTGTATTGTAATAGTATAGTTTTTTTATTAAAGCGTAGTATCTTCAAGTACTGATGTAAACCAAAGCACAGTCGTGTAATAGAGTACTTAAAAGAACCTACTAGATTGCGTCAAAATCTAGTCTCAAAATAGAAAATTGACTGCAGTTGGATTCGAACTCACAACTACTTAGTTCATATCGCTCCTTTATTGCAACATGGTCATATCTCAAAAAATGAGCTTTTCGAGTTAACAATGCAGAATTGTTAACAGTACTACCTTTTATATTGTGCCAAAAATTTTATTTAAATTACCTTTAAACGGTTTCCTTTAGGAAAATTAAAAAAAAAAAAATTCTAAGACTTGTATGGAAACTAAAAATTTGAAATGTGTATTTTTGCGTTATGACTATGTTGCAATAAAGGATCGATATGTACTCGCATGTGTTAGTTAGAAAACATCTCGCTCCTTTATTGCAACATAGTCATAACTTAAAAAAATATCGTTTCGAGAAAATCGCATATCAAATATTTAGTTTCCATACAAGTCTTTTTTAGAAAATATCTCGTAAAGGAAACAGTTTAAAAGTAGTTTGAACGAATTTTTGCACAATAGAAAATATAGCACTGTTAACAATTCTGCATTGTTAACTCGAAAAGCTAATTTTTTGAGATATGACTATGTTGCAATAAAGGAGCGATCTTAAGCTATAAAGTTGAATGATTTTCTTTTCTCTGGAAAGTTTAATTTACACACATGCGAGTTGAAGTCGCCAATTTTAGGCGATATGCGTTTACAACAACACCTATTTGTCGATTTCGTATCGGAAAACCATACTTCTTGCGTTATACGTTTGTCGGGACACTTGTTTCGCGTTTTCAAATCGGAAACGTAGTTTTTAAGCCAATTTCGTTTGTCAGAACATATCTGCTTATGTAGGACTTGCTTAGCTTTGAGCCTTAAGCCTGGCAGTGTAATTGATATTGCATGCGGAGTGCTGTCAAAAGCAATACACAAGAAAAATGCGTAAAAAATTCATTATATGGTGTTACATGATTTGCACTGTAAAATGTATCTGGCAACATTTTATGAAACCTGCACTGATGTTTTCTTTTCTGATAAGAGATGCTGCCGTAATTTAGAAAAAAAAACTTTTCATGCACATAAATAATGTTTATAAAGTATTTATGTATTTAAAAGATTTAAAAATCTTAATTTGCAGCAAATATGTTAAATATTTTTTCATTTATATTTTGAAATTTTATTCAACAATAGTTGAGTTAATCTTTTGTTGCCTAACTTTTAAAAACTTACTAAAATTTGTTTGGTAGATTTTATTTTTGGTTTATTTTTATTTTTCCTTTTTTTTTTTGTTGGCATTGCTGTTGCATTAAACAATAAAAAATAAAAAATGTGGGTACATTTGCATAAATGTTCATGCATCATGTTGAAGTTGTAGCTCATTTGTAAACGTAAAAAAATGCAAAAATTAAAATGCATAAAAATCTGGTACAACTCTTAACAAATTACATGAACACAATTGAAAAATTCTAAAAATATTTGAAATTTTAGTTGCGGTTGTTGAGTTGTTAGCAGCTCATTTCATTTAATTTTATTCACTTTATTGCTGTAATGCCATGCAGAGATTGTTTTATTCAGATATGAATTCTCAAAAAAAAAAAATTTAAATAAAAATCACTAGAATGGAATTAATAAATTTTAAGTTATTTATTTATTTTTTTTAATAAATTAAAATAAATGTAAATATATTCTCATACTGTCGAGTATTGTTTGCTTTAATTTAAATTGGAGAATTTCTGTTCGAAGGGAAACACACACTTTCCAAGTTCGTATGAACACTCGTAAAGATTTGAAAAAGAATTGTGTTTAAAATTTCTCGCAAGAAGCAGTAATGTTGATAAAAATATACTACATGCGCTGAAAACACATAGATGGCGCTAGTATTATTTTTTTTAATTTTTAGGTTGGAGAGGGGAATTGCCTACTGCATCACAAGGATACTGTGACCACACAGTAGCCGGTATGTGGGGCTTGCACCGACTAAAACCCCTCCCTTTACTTTGACCCCTGTCTCCATCCCGGTACCGCTTTCGCATTGCTTCAGGATGGGGCTACTCCGTTGTTTCTACCGGATTGCACGAGCCATGCCCACATGTATATCCTGCTTCTTGTCACATAGGATCTTCTCAATATAAGGCGCTAGTTTTACTGCTGTCACCTTTTTTCAGTTAATACTAACCTTCAAAAGACAGCCGTTAAAATGATATTATATTCACTAGTTTGTGAGTTATTGTGCTAAGAGTGAGGCTACTTTTGTTGTTTTCAAAACAATGGATCAAAAACAATTTCGTGTTTTAATTGTCAGTTCTTCTTGAGAGGAAAAATAACGTTCAAGCAAAGTAAGGGGTTAAAAAATGGTATGGGGACTCCGCTCCATCAGAAACAACAATGAAACGTTGGTTTGCTGACTTCAAACATGGTCGTAGAGACATCGATGATGCAGAACGCAGTGGACGTCCAAATGAGGTGGTAACACCAAAAAACATAAAAATAATCCACAAAATAGTTTTGAATGATCCAAAAGAGAAGTTGCATGACTTAGCTGACATCGTAAAGATATCAAAAGAACGTGTTGGCTTTATATTGCATGAACATTTGACTATGAGAAAGTGGGTGCCGCGAGAACGTATTGATGATTCTGAGCAGTATTTGGCCATGTTTAAACCAAACAAAAACCGTAAAATTTTGCCTCGGCATGTGACAATGGATGAAACATGGATCCATCACTTCACGTCGGAATCAAAACGATCGTCATCTGAGTGGACAGCAACGAGTAAACCTCGTCCAAAGCGCCCGAAACCACAACAATCGGCTGGAAAGGTTATGGCCTCGGTATTTTGGGATGTGCGTGGTCTAATATTCATCGACTATCTTGAGAAAAGAAAAACCATTAATAGTGAATATTATATAGTGTTGTTGGAGTGTTTGAAGGCCGAAGTTGCAAACAAACGACCGCATATGGCAAAGAAAAAAGTTTTGTTTCATTAAGACAGCGCAACGTGTCACCAGTCAATAAAAACAATGGCAAAACTACATGAATTAAACTTCGAATTGCTTCCACATCCCCCGTATTCGCCAGATTTGGCTCCCAGCGACTACTGGCTGTTCGCAGACCTGAATGAAGAGGTTATCGCTGAAACTGAGACTTATTTTGAGGCAAAAGATAAATCATACTACAAAAGTGGTATTGAAATGTTAGAGCGTTGCTCTTGATGCAGGTTACGCTGATGAATAAAGATAATTTTGAAATTAACAGAAGGGCTTTTTAGCCCTTCTGTTAATGTTCCTGTTCTTTGCCTTTTTGACAATATTAGGTGTGTTCATTTACTAAAAATTTTCACAAATTTGTAACAATTATTACTAGAAAGCGTTCATTAACCCAAAAAATTTGCAACGAGAGAACGTCAAAAGAGCGTAAAAAATTGAGAGACAGAAAACTTATTGCAAGTTTTTACAAGTAAAATTTTTACTTGCAATAATTATTCAAACAGCTGTTTTGCGTTTGTGTTTACAAAACAATATTTCTAAATTAAGTTGAAAATAGAAATATTTTGGAAATTATAAGAAATTGTAAGTGTATGTAAGCTTTTAAAACGATAAAAAATATTAAAAAGGTAACAAATTTATTCTTGTGTAACTTGGCAACAACAGAGGTAAAATAAGACGTCTAATGGCAATGAACTAAGTAACACAGTATCTGGCACATCAGTGGCAAAGGATGTTCCGGCAAATTTACTTCCTTGAATGAGTTTAAAACTTTTAGTGGAGCAATTAAATTAACACTTAGATTCTTCCATTTTTAATTACAATAATATTTTTCTAGTGTTAAGCTCTGAAATGTTCTTGTTTTTTGTTTCTTTAATTTTTATACACATACTTTACACTTTGAAATTAATTTGAAATAAAAATGCTGTTTATGCAGGCTGTTATAACGTATAAAACGGCCCATACATGTTTCAATCCAATTGTTAATTGAGTCTTTCCATTGAATTGATTCTTGGCCACACACTCCATAAACTGAATAGAAAGATTTTCATTCAACTATCAGATTCAATGAAATTAAAAACAATTTCAAAAATTATTAACGGTCTCCTTGCAAAAAAAAACTACAAATATAAATTTTGATGGCTGATCAGGAGACTCGAACACACACAGTACAATGGAATTGAGAGACTTACTAACCAATCTGAAAAAAATCCAAATCTTTTGATGTAGCTTCAACCAACTCGACAACTGCGTGTATTGACAAAGCCATACCCGCCTTGATTTGCACAACAACCGACTCAGTTACGAATTAAATTGAAACGTGTATGGGGTGCTAATTAAAAATAGATATTTTATTCAAAAGAAGCTAATCACCCTTATAGTGCTTGGCGTATTTCGACTATGCCTAGGACTAGATTAAATAAAATTGTAAAACTTTTCGAGTACGACTTGTACTCGAAAAACACCAGTCAAGACAATGCTGAAAATAAATGACCATAATCGCATTATTTTCCTAATACATACATATATGTATAATTTCTCCAAAAGATATAAGGGTAGTTATTAAGTACTTATATATTCCTATACACAACAACACTACTCTAACTTGCGAATTGTTGCTTGTAAAGTGTTCATTTACTTTTTCACATTTTTGAGACTAATTTTGAAAATTGTCTTGTTACTCTCTCGTTGCTAATTTTTACTAGTAAAGTAAATGAACACACCTATTATATATAACAAAAAATAGATTTTTATTGACTTTTTATAAGAAATATTAGTTTCCATCTATATTGTCTCGTTTATACGTAAAATTTACTTGCAAATAAAAATTAGTTGCAATAGCTAACTCACAGGTTATACAGCCGAAGAAGGTTCAAAGGGAAATGGTAAAACACGTATATATGGTAACATCGCACGGTTATATAATTATAAAAATATAATTTGACTTGTTAAAATTTGGAGAAAATACGAATTCTGAAATAAAAACAATTATTCCAAATATTTTTTTCGCACAATGCTATGCACTTTCTTTTACAATTTTATATTTTATTATCAATTTACAATAGTGCCTGATGTTTAAAATAAAATTTAAACTTTTAAAGAAGGTGGTAATATATATATGTATGTATAATATAAATGAATTACCAGATGTATGTAAACGCATAACTTTAGAAAGGCTGTAGCGATTTGACTAATTTCTTTTTAAAAAGGTTTGAAATTTTAAGAAGATGGTCTGTAAAAAAAAAATGTATAAAAATGCCACGCCCTTGCAAAATAAATAATGATAAACACGGTAAGATTTTCTGATTTTGCCCAGATTGCTTAAAAGCCAAATTATATCATCGGTCAAAAAGGATGCGGAATCGGGTTAGTGGGCGTGGTACCTTCCATACAAAGTAAACATAGATTTATGTTTATCTTAAGAACGATTAAAATTAAAGTTTCTTGGTACGAATGAAATGAAGGTCGATACAATTTATCTGACAAAAAGTGGGTGAGGTCGGGAATGTGGGCATGGTACCTCCCATACAAAGCAAATGTTGATTTTTGTATATCTTGAGAACAATTAAAGCTAAACTTTTTAAATTTGGTACGAATGACCTGATTGTCGATATTAATTATCATATTAAAAGTGAGTGAGGTCGGAAAAGTGGGCACGGTACCTCCTATATAAAGAAAACGTTGAATTTTGTATATCTTGAGAATATCTTCTAAATTTGGTACAAATGACATGATGTTCGATACAAATTATCAGATAAAAGGAGGGCGTAGTTATGCATGGTACCTCTCATGCATAGCGAATATTGATTTTTGTATATATTTGAAAACGTTTTAAGCTAAAGTTGGGCAATACATGGATAAGTGGTTGTATGCTCACCTGTTTGTAAACCGGCTAATCTAACCCAAAAGTACGTATCCTCAAACTAATGAAGATTTTGGTTTTCACAGATTGTGATAGATAAGAACTACTTAATGTAGAGTACAGCAACTCCATTTAGTCTATTAAATATGTTTGGAAGTATGCTACGAAAGGAAACGATATGACTGCTTGTGGTATAGCTGTTACGGATAGAAAACATTTTTTTTTTGTACTTTTATTTATTTATTGAATCTACACAAAGTGCAAAAGTCCAGCCAATGCTAGACAAAAAGTTTTATTTTGCGCCAGTTATATCGGTGAAATCACCTATTTAACGCTCTGATGGTGTCAAATGTATCCCCTTCTTTTCAGTGTGGCCAATAAAATTTAGTATGTTTCGTGCAACAGGGTTTGGGTGAAGTTCCAGTTTGCTGCTATAGTATATTTAGCAGCAATGAAGCTGATAATATATCTTGCCCAACTGCAATCCATTTACCTGTACACTTAGAAAATGGACGACGAATTCATTTGTCGAAAGCAAACGCAATGCAGGGGGCAGAACGATCACCATCTTCAACTATAAAAATATTTTTCTATACAAGAAAACTACTCTACACAGATATGACGAAAATTTTTATATGGAATATATTGTACAAAATTACAGTAGTTACGTTTGGTTGAGCAAAAAAGCTATTTTAGTAGCAGATAATAAGAACTTGAGTTCTTGGTAGAATAAACTTAAAAATCCAAAATTTGATTAATGGTGTTTTGCGTTCGTATAAGCCCATGATACAAAAAACGAGGTAGCCGCTTCGCTACAACAATACAACAATAAAATAAATAACAGGTATTTTGTTGTTGTAAAAGGCGAATTCACACTTCAGCTGTCAAAAGTAGTTGATAAAGATAATGTACAAAAATTTAAATGGGACCGAAAAAGGTAAATAAAACTTGACAGAGGAAGTGCCGCCATATTAACCGAATTCGCCTGAATTCGCCGATGCATCCACCTAATAATGAATTCACCTTGTATAAGCCAATCGATTGGATTAACTATCCGCTAAATGCTTATTCCTAGAATACCTATAATACCAACTGATTTACCACTATGACGATTAATAAAACTCAAGGGCAATTGTTGAACGTGTATGGGTTAGAATCTCAATGTTTTTCCCAAGACCAGTTTTTTTGTATTTTTTTAAGGGGTTGTTATTTATTGAATCTTTAAAGTGAACTAACAATAAGTATTCAAATCTTAATACTAAATATTTTCTTTTTTTAGCATTTTTTATTTATTGAATCTTCAAAATGAACTAACAATAAGTATTCAAATCTTAAGACTAAATTTAAAGTTAAAAAAAAAGTGTGATTTAAAATTAAAAAAAAATTGATTTTTACTTAAGGCCGGCCAACGCTAGACGAAAAGTTTTATTGTGCGGGAGCTATTTCGGTAAAATCACCTATTGAGCAATCTGATGGTGGCAACGGTATCCCTTCTTCTCAACCGACTATGGCCGCCTAAATTAAGTATATTACGCGCAAGAGGGTTTGGATGAAGTTCCAGTTTACTGACATACCCTGTCGCGTACCTAGAAAACTCCTCTTTTCCCAGCGGAACACTCAGATCTTTATGAATTCGTGAATTTTTTACATACCATGGAGCTGCAGTAATCGTTCGAAGAATTTTGTTTTGTCGCCTTTGAATTTTTTCAATGTTTGACGCTGAGGCGGTGCCCCATAACTGAATTCCGTACCACCATATAGGCTTTAGTATTGCGTTGTATAACAAAAGTTTGCAGTCCAACTTCAATGTCGAGTTTCTGCCCATAAGCCAATATTTTCCTCCTATAATATCTTTTGGCTTCTTATTTTTAATGCCTTCTACATTTAGTATACTTGTTTATTGTTTTTGTCATGCAGTGTCATTCAAAGAGTCTTGCCACATCTATTTCTATTATATATAAATTTACTAAAAAAATTTTTTTATTCACTTAATGTTTTGGAGTCTATTAAAAAATGTTAATAACTACTGTGTTAGTAGAATTTTAAATTATTTAAATAGAATTTAAGTACAAAGAAAAAAAATGCAATGACAATAAATGGAATATAAAGTTGGCAAAAGTCGTTGCAGTAACTATTCAAATGTTAATGCTTTATTTATACTTGCATTTGTTTACTATGTATGTGTGTGCTATTAATTATTTTATGTGCATTAAATTAACAATATAAAGGAATTTTATTAAGGCCAACTTACATATGTGTACTGATATGGAAGACGGTTTTGCGAGTGGCGGGTGTTAATTTCAACAGCACGCTTTCATAAAATACACGGCGAGAAAATACGTGTATGGTGACTTTTTTAAAAACGGAAAGAAATATTTCATACAATTAATTTAGTTAATTTTTTAGTTGATTTAAACTGAACCTAAAATACAATATTTATACCAAGGCGAATAAATAGTCATTTAATACGCCTTAATTTATACCAATCAAAAAATATATATTTTGATTTATTTTATCTAGCTGTCTTTATGTTGTGTTCCATAGAAAAAGAAAATGCTGGTTGTTTGTGTTTGTACCTTTTTTTTAACTCTCATTGTTTTATTTAATACTAGCTGACCGCCCCGACCTCACTCGGAAGGCATTTACTAATGATTATATAGAACTGCTTAAAATTATATAACACAAAAATTTCAGTACAAAGAATAATTTTTTCAGTTTTTTCCTATATTTTTGTGAAGGGTATAAAAAAGAAACGATGTCAGCTGGTTATTACGTAGCTGATGCTTCCAAAATAATTAAGTAGCTGGCTACAGCCCTGTAGCCATATGTGGCCAGCGGCATTTGTAGTCGTGTATTCATGTACCCTGCCGGCAACTCACGGCTTAAAATTAACTTTAAGCTAATTTTTTGGTAGCTGATGGTGGGTGACACTTAGATTATTTTCAATGGAGATAACTGATTATTTTAACATGGCGAAGTCCTAGGAGGTAGTCAATTGCCCGGTTCTGCATTACTTTTCAACTAGCTTGAAGTTAGTTTTCTAAAAGTCAACTTTTAATGGACTTATGTATATATAGACGTTAACCGTTCTTCAGTGGATTTAAAACTGTTTTTTAGTTAGCTTAATAACTATCTACCGATTATGTAACTTCTTCCTAGCCTACTCGTATATGTTAACTTTAAAAAGAAAATTCTAGTTTTTTCCTCTATAAGGTTCGACTTCCTTCAAAAAAACATATATGCATCTTATAAAAAAGTAATTTAAAAACTAAAAACAAAAGATTTTGACCGGCATATACGAGTATGATAGGTAAAATAAAAATTATTTCTAAAGTTCTTTGATTTATTTGACCTTAATGAGTTTAAGGTTTGTTTTTTTTTTATTTATTTTCAGGCCCTAGGTTTGTGTATTTTAAATAAAACTCTTTAAAAAAAAAACTCCAGCTTCCCCGGTAATAGCGGACATAGTTATGGAAGAACTATTAGACAGAACGATGGAAAAACTGGAACAAAAGCCTAGAGTTCTAAGTAAATATGTGGACAACATTTTTTGTATAGTCAAAAAAAGCGCGGAAAAAGGTAATCATCTAATTCTGAATAATTTTGACAAAAACATTCAATTCACATCTAAATTAGAAAAAGATAGAAAATTATCATTTTTAGATACGTTAATTATATTAAAATAAACTGGTATCAAAAACCCACGGCCACAGGTCGAATTATTAATTTTTATTCTAATCACCCCAAACACATGAAGTTTAACACAGCTATCAATTTTGCAAAAAGGGTTTTTCAAATAAGTGATGAACAATTTCATGATGCTAATACAAAGAAGATAAAGGACATACTTATAAATAATAGTTTTCCAGTTCCTACATCCGAAGATATTGTAAAAAACGCAAAGCAAAATTATAATATCAAATCTGTGGCACGATCATATAAGAAACTGTTCAAATCAATGACGTACGTACTTGGACTTTCAGAAAGGATAATACACTCTAACATTTACAATAAAGAAAATGTTAACATTGCACTAAGAATCAATGATACTTTGAAAAAACTGTTTTCAAACACTAAAACAAAAATTGACAAATTGGACAAATCAATTGTCATTTACAAGATACCGTGCAATGGAGACGGGTCCAACATATGTGATAAAATTTATGTTGGAACGACTAAAACAAAATTAAGGACAAGATTATCGGCACACATATCTGATTATAAAAATTGTGAGGGAAGAACTGAGCAAAAAACAGCGCTAGCGGCCCATTGTGCAAAATACAATCACTCTCCCAATATTAACAGGACAAGTAAATTACAACAAGAAAACAACTGTAAAAAAAGGATTTATTATATAAATGTTACATATTATAAATACAGCCGCGAACATTAAACTGAATTACAAAACCGATACTAAGAATCGCGCGCAAACCTACAGATATTTACTGACACAGCATTCATATAGTATTAGTAACCGATTAACATTTATTACAATAAGACGGACGACTTTACTAAAAGTAAGGCAAACATTTAATGTAATAATTATTTTCCATGTTTATAAAAATTTATTTGTGATAAAATACCAGTAAAAAATTATAAATAGCTTGTTTTCTATGTTTCCCAGCTATCTATATGTCGACATTTCATAAGAACTACTCTAATCATCAGTAGACTTTGGATATTTTTGAAAGATATTCTCAAACATTCAACTTTATATCCCAACAATCTGAACAAATTGCTGAGAATTTAAAAAGAAAAATGCTCTAATAATATCCGTCAAAACACAAAAAACAAGATTCTCTATTTATAAACGTCTCTAACATTTCTTTACACCTTTCAAACAAATGAACAACCGTTGGTTGCTACGATTTGCTTTTTGAAAGTATCGAAAAGCAGAGAACAAAAATTCAAACAATTAAGTTTTTTATTCGCTATTTAAGCTTCTAACATTTATATCAGTAAAAAATTATAAACAGCTTGTTTTCTATGTTTCCCAGCTATCTATATGTCGACATTTCATAGGAACTACCCTAATCATCAGTAGACTTTGGAAATTTTTGGAAGATATTCTCAAACATTCAACTTTATATCCCAACAATCCAAATAAATTATAAAAAGTTCAACTAAAATTTAACAAATTAATCCAAATAAATTGCTGAGAATTTAAAAAGAAAAATGCTCCAAAAATTCTCAGCAATTTATTTGGATTGTTGGGCAGTTCCTATGAAATGTCGACATATAGATAGCTGGGAAACATAGAAAACAAGCTATTTATAATTTTTTACTGGTATAAATGTTAGAAGCTTAAATAGCGAATAAAAAACTTAATTGTTTGTGATAAAATTTTTATATTTTAATTTTCAATGTTAACGTAATCTTTTTACAATTGTTTATATTTTTTGTTAGTTCCTGAAGAAGAGTATCAAAGGTACTCGAAATATCGAAAATAAAGAAATAAAAAACCAATATTAAATAAAACAAAAAAGAGTTTTATTTAAAATACACAGACCTAGAGCCTAAAAATAAATAAAAAAACAAAACTTAAAAATTATTTCTATGACTTACATTTTTTTATATGCATGATAATTCCACTCATTGTTATTTTAGTCTATTACAGATATACAGCAAAATTTTTAAAAATAAATCCTATTTGTACTAAGAAAATCAGGAGAAGCTGAAATATCTACTGCCGGCTGGAAAACGATTGACTAACAAAGAAACAAAAGCAAAACTACGCATTAGAATAAACCAAAAAAAAAAAAAATTTATAACTGCGTAGATTAATAAATACAGTTTCATTTGAGAAAATTATGCATTCCATTGTAGCTAGGCCAAAAAGTGAATTATTAGTTGATTTTAATTGTAGTCGACTACCAATTTGCTGGCAGGCTATAGCCTGCTGTGCCTTATTTGTTTAATGCATAATGCGTTAAGTAGTTTGACAAATATGTACTCTGAGCGTCAAAATAAAGTGTACAAAGAAATGTATTTTAGTCTTTTTATTTATGATTAAATTTTACACAGGTATTGTAAAATGAATATACAGTTCTCTACCTTATTCTAAACAAAACAGCAAAAGTTTTAAATTTCATTATTTACGCGTCAAAAAGATGTGTACAAACTATTTTAAAATGAAAATAAAATCAATTTGCTGTTGAGTTGATTTTCCTTTTGCCTTAATTACGGTATTTAGTGTTCTGAGCATCGATTTTACTCATTTTTTAGTTATACCGTATGAAATTTTCTGCCATTCATTCATTATACCTGATTACAGTATATCCTTACTGCTGATTGTCCTTTTTCGGATTTTGCGGTGCAAATGTTCAATTGGATTTAAGTGCAGTGATTGGAGAGGATGATCCACTATTTTGGGAGTGCGATACAGCAGCCATTGTTTTACTATATCCCATCGAAAACTTGGTAATGTGTTACACTTACCTAAGAACATACTTTTCATTATCATAGTATTTACCGTCAGCATTACTTATAATAAGTTAAGTAATGACTTGCTTAATATCTGTTCTACATGTTCGTATGTAAGTAGTTGTCTTTGGCAAATGTACAATATATGCAATGAAAATTTAATAAAAGAATTTTAGTAATATTTGGATTTGCTAAAACTTAAGATAAGGTTATAGAAGCGAGTTTTAAAATGTTTACAAAGTGAAAAATCTAGTAAATCAATATCTTGATAGTTTTTATCGACACCAACCCCTAAATCAAGGACTTAAATCAATTACCTTTTTTAATGACTTTTTTGTAATGACATTTTGAAATAGTTATTCGTATGCGAGAATGGTAAGTACTTGCCTCCAATGGCATCGACATGTTAAAATAATGACTTAAAATGCCAAAGTAGAACTAGTGAAGAGTATGTTTATTAACATTTCAACAAATTACTTTGCAATAGAAGTTTTCGCTGGAATGGTATGTATGTTTGGGGTCGTTTTCCTGTTAAAAATCTAATATCTTTCCAACTCCAATTTCTCCACACGGCCTGGCATTTTGTTTTGAAAAATGCTCAGATAGTCCGTCTTATTTATTATACTTTCAATAAAAACCAAATTTCCAACTCCGCTTGCCACCGTACACCCCCACACTATCACTTACCCCTCTCCTTGCTTAACCGTGATTGTAAATGTTGGTTCGCACATTGGTTATTTCTTGTGCGCCATACTTTAACTGGTTTTTTTCTGGGCAAATACATCAAATTTACCCTTTAAACTAAAAAGCACATTATTCTATGAAGAAATATCCTTATGTTGATACTTTTTGGTGTATTCTAGACGTCTTTTTTATTTAGCTGGCGATATAAGTGGTTTCTTTCGCCGGAATCGATCCTGTAAGCCGTTTTCGTGCAATGCTCGTCGTATTGTACTGGCACTTAAGATAGCTCGTGATGGTGCCGAAACTTCCTCTGATATTTTAACGGCACTTTTAAAAGAATTCTTTTTTATATTACGCACGGTAGGTCTTATTTCAGCCTCTTTCAAAAGTTTTCGCCAGCCCGGCCCTGGATGATTTTCTATTAAGGCGTATTTATTGTATTTATCTACAATTTTTTTGTAGTATTGTGGCTTCTGTTTATAATAGAACCAATTTCTCTGAAAGTTTTTCCGATATCACTAAAAGTTTGTTTGCACACAAAAATTTACTTCACACGAGGAGTTTTTACTCTGCCGATCTTAATTAATTAAGATAAAACAATATAAGCTTTTCAGTACAATGCTAAAATAATGCAAATAACTAGATATAACGGTATTCTTTTACTGTAGCACACCGCTGAAATGATGCGCATGCAACATGTACACTTTATTTTGACGCGTAAAATATGCATTCAAATTTGTTTTTGCTCTATAACTTATATATGCAACTGTAAGAAATTATTCATTATCTTTTTATAACTAATCAGAGCACAGTATACTAATAGCAAACACCCAAAAATGATAAATTTAGTCATCTTAAAAGACAAAAAAAAAGTACTATATTGTAGCAAACGCTTTTGTACACTTTATTTTGGCGCCCACAGTATGTACAAATGTTTATTAAACAGATTTGCATTGAATATACAAAACAAAAAATAATTTGGAATTGCATTGCCAATATTTGAGATGAGGATTTAATTGTTTATTTTCTTTCCTATTTTAACAACAGTTTTATAGGAAAAAATTTTAAATTTGGCTTTAAATTGAGACGCACCATAAATCAAGGAATCTTTCTGAGATTTTAAGTCGCAACTAAACCCGGTTTTGGTGCAAGCTCTTAGGATGTACTAATACCGAGCTTTATCATGCAATGGAATTAAAAAAACGTTCAAATAATAATTTTTCTAATAGCCGTTATTTGGTTGCTATTAGAGCTTAACTAACATTGAAGACAGATAAGGAAATTTTGCTTGTAAAGAAAACAATGAATTACTCGTATCAATTTTGTAGTTGGCTTCATTTTGTGCGCATAAAAAATGCTTCAAGAAAAGTATAAAAAATAAAAGTTTATTACGAGTATATAATAAATTAATTTATATCAGTAAGCTAATGAACTCCATCCATATGCTGTAAAAACAAACAGCATTTAAATTATAATCGTTTTTTATTATAATTGAATAAAAAAAAAGAAAAAATAAAAACAACAGAAGCAAAAAAGTTTAAGAATTATTAACGCAATAAAGTTGTTTTAATCTAAATACGCAAATATTCATGCAAAATGCAGCTACGAACCACATCATTTAATATCAGGCGGAATACGAATAAGAGGCAAAAGAGTAGAAAGCACCAGAAAAAATAAAAATAATGTAGGAAGGAAACTCATGGTTAATCCAACGCGAATGATTATGGGCTTTATAATGAAAATTATTTAAACGATTGTTCATTCACGGCCATAAAGGAGTAAATCTAAAAATGTGATTTCTGACTAATATTGTGCTGCGAAATTACTTCTTTTCCTATACCCTAAACCCGCGTGCGGTCCAGTAAGTATCTATTCTACCAGAGTTCTGGCAAAAAGAACTTTTGAGTTGACTGGTTGGATTCATTGCATTTAATGTTGTTCCTTTGACCCTGTTTCATATTCAAAAGATAACAGTAACAAGTTTTCGAAGCCACTGGTCCGTGCTATCCTTTGATTGAAGTCAGTGAAAAGAAAAAGTTTTCTAAACACAATCATAGAAAGCTATTTAAGAATAATAGAGGTACAAATATTGATATACATGCTATTTAGAATAATGATTAGGCGGGCCGAAAACTTATTATTCGACCGGGGTTTTTCGTTTTACTCAAGTCGGTTTTTATATATAAGTATATAAATTTTTCATTGTACCGAACAGCAGACAAGGTATATCAGCAAGGAACTTCACGCAAATCCTCTTGCACGAAACACACTCAATTTTAGCGCTCACACTCGGTTGAGAAGAAGGGATACCCTTGCTACCATCAAAGCTTTAAATAGGTGATGTTACCGATATAATTAGCGCCAATGAAAACTTTTTTTCTAGCATTGGCTGGACTTAGCTATTTTGGTATTTAATATTAAGATTTGAATACTTATATTCACATTGTAAAGATTCAATAAAAAATAAAAGCTAAAACACAACACCCGAACAGCCCGAGTTTCAAATATTAGTTAGTTTATGTTATACAGACTGCTAGTTTCATAGAGTTAGACCACTTGGCTGCTTTCTTGGTTCTATTGTGACACTTACACATATCTCCATTGGGAGATATATATCTCGATATGTCTGCCAAGTCGGTCCACCCAAATACAACACTGTCATAGCAGAAGGAGCCAGAGAACAATAGAGCAAGTGCTCATTAAATGGAAAATTTAGTCTGCTCGCATGCGTCCCTGTGTGACAATGTTCTTTTAAAACCGTCACTAACGTACGCAATCTGTGCAAGAGAGAGCCCCTAGCACCGAAGTCATTCTGCAATCAAACACAGAACATAGTAGCTAATCTAAACAACAGGTAAGATCCCCAGGTTCTTACAGCTTTTAAACGAGATCCCGGCCTTTTCCATTTCGGCCACTACAATATTTCCCGTCTCTTGACTGTACCCTAAATCCAGAAAAGTTAGAGGTTCGAATGTCTTGCTATCTCATTAACATCCATCAACCCGGGGAACAGGTTTTGCCTTGCCATACACCAAACCAAGACACTCTGCTTTCTGTGGCATAGAGGGAAAAGAGTTCTCTATTTGTTGTAGCAAATAAAACTCTAGGAAGCCGCATTACTTATGTTAGACCCTACAAAGGATTAAAATTGACAGAACGGGGATTAGCAACGCCCTCGAGACGTTCTGCTTTGCAGACCATCTCAGTGCTGATCAAGCTTGACTGCAACATTCGCAGGAAGGAAAATTAGTTTCCTTGATAACTATGATATATTGCCAGCCTTAGGGGCTAATAATCCCCGATGTGCTGTTGCCTTGCAATAGGTGCCTGTAATGTAAGGCACCAGGAGTGGATGATTTGGTTAAGGACCGATGCTTTTAATGGATTTTGGCCTACCAGCTCATTAACTCCTGTCTTCCATTGCATGTTAGAAACCTGCTTACAGGAGGTATTAGAAGCCCTGAACTCTTAACGAAGGGGTTTCTTTGTCTATATGGCTACAAACTCATGCCAAAAGTTGCGGCTTATGTGAGCCTAGAAAGCCACACGAGGATACTGGTGAATCGTGAGTAATTTATCCCGTGGATTTGATCCATCATGAGATTAAGCCAATAAGGCAGATGCTGATGTAAATCGATTTCACAATCTCTCTTAGTAAAATCCCCCAGGGGTGCAGGTTTTGCTTTAGTGTACACCAAACCAGGGCACTCTACTTTCTGAGGCATAGAGGGACAACCAATCACAGGCGGTTATTATCATATGCAATTAATGCATTTGAGCCGAGCATTGAAATGGCCGTAATACAACAGAATAAAGTGATTTTACAGCATGACAATGCTCGATAATTTTTTGCGAAAGTGGTCAAGACATAAAATTTAAAAATAGGAAGTCCTACTCGGATTATCACTTATCAACGGCACTTGTGTTCTTATAAAGAACTTAGAAATTGGATCGATTCATGGATCGCTTTAAAAGACAACCAGTTTTTAAACGCTGCCCGAAAGATAAGAGAAAGTAGTAGCCAGCGATGGACAATACTTTGAATCATTAGTGTATATCTAATAATAGTGTATACCTAGACAGCTTCGAATTTGAAGAAAAAACCGGCGGAAGCAAAGTTGTACATCCATGTAGTATATTCATCACCTGAGTAGTATGGGGTACAGACTGCGATACATATTTATTACAGTTGAAATAAGTATATGGGTGTTTCTACATTAATAGGTACTATCGAGGGCTACTTTAAAAAATCATATATAAAATTTAAAATTTTTGGATATATCAAATGTGTTTAATAATACTACACTACACTATCAGCAACCATTCGTATTTGAACTTGGATCATGACGTATCATGAATTGCTGCCTTAACCTCTCAGCCATCGAGCCATTCAATTGTTCGCTATCTATATTAATCTTATATTAAATCACACATGCATTTATATCAGCGATTATATTGAAAAAAGTTATTATTTTTAATATTTTTACTACGCCGCCTTTTCTAATAACTTCTTAACGTAGAATTACCCATATTTAATATATATTATTGTTAAGAATTGTTGTCCATCTAACCCAGTGTGCAGCTTTTTATCTGCTTATTATATATGTACAACACATTCATACAAACCATATAAAACTGAAAATATAATACACAAACAAACAAGCATGCATAATTTAAAGTACGTAAAATTCCAAGCAAATCAACTACAAATGATGTTATTGTATTCTTGGTATTCGTTTTATTATTTTTTGTTGTTGTGAACTGCTTATTGTTCGCAAGCATGTGTATGAGTGTGTATATGCCCAAGAATTATATTTGTACATTTGAGTCCAGAATTATGAATGACTACAATGATATTGATAATTGTAGAAGATGATAATGAAGTATTAACAGCAGGCAGGTCGGCGGCAACGAGTCAGTTTATTTTTAAGCTTTATGCAATACAGTCATAAGTCAAAGTAAGCAAATCTAGTGTTTTGGTATACAGTGGTATCAAGTGTAAAGTTGTCAATTATTTAAGTACTGTATAACGAACAAGTGTGCGATTGAATAATACGCAAAAGGGGTTTTAGAGGCAAAAACATAACAATATGAGTATGTGATATGTGCAATGGACATTGGAATCAACTTTGGAAAGGTTTTAAATTCTTTGCATCTTTTCATATCACTCCTTTTTAGCAACATAGTCATAACTAAAAAAGGCTCATTTCGAGAAAAATGCATTTCAAATTTTTTATTTCGAAGCAAGCCCTAGAAATTTTTTTTAGAAAATATCTCCAAAAGGAAACAATTTAAAAGTGATTTGAATAAATTTTGGGCACAATATAAAAGGTTGTACTGTTAAAAATTCTGTATTGTTAACTCGAAAACCTCATTTTTTGAGATATGACTATGTTGCAATAAAGGAGAAATATGTTTAAGGTCTGAGTTAATATTTTTTGTACATTTTGTTTTATTTTATCTCTCAAAAATAAACTAAATTGAGTTCAATTTTCTGTGTTGTGTCTGAAATATTAATCAAAATTAAAATAAGAAAAACAGTTGATTTCATATCCGTTAACAAAGAACAAAATTTCACGATGATTTAAAGCAGTGTCTAAGAGGCATACCTTGTTTTTGTACAGAAACATTTTAAAAAAGTCATATATCCTGTTAGTAATTTTTTTTTCTAATATCCTTTTAACTCGTTTGTTATTTTTTTAAGTTGTTTTTTTATTTTCATTCGAGTGGCATGTTTACCTTGCCACTCGATACTAGCAAAAGGATGATAAGAGACAAGCGATTTTTTTTAACGATAACAATGAAAAACAGACATGACATAAAAATCATCGTAAAAATATAACATGATTTTGGTAGTAGCTTTAAAAAAGTATTATGAAAAGAGACATGACTTTATATCAACGTATAAATAAGACCAAACTACTGATTGTGCCAACTTCATACTTCATATAGGGTAAGTGTACCAGTAGTCGGCAGTTTAAGACTTTTGATTTTTTTTTTTTAAATAACGTTGTGGCATATGTGACATAACTATTGCATTAAATATTAATTATTCCGTTTCGTTAATTTGCCTTCTTGCAGTTTAAATAAGTTATATTTTAATACTCGGTAATAAACATTTAAAAATTTTACAATTATTAAAAAAGAACACATTTACCAGTAGTCGGCAGCAATTTTCCAGTTTTCGGCATGTTATGTACCTATTGTCGGCATATCATTTTTCAGTGCAGAAACGAGCAGACAATGAAGAAATTTAAACTTTTATTTATTTTAAGTAAACGCTTTTATATTTATAATAATGCAATTTAGGTACAAACAATTGATTATTATACTAGTATATAAAATAAAAAAGTGAATGCGTTTATATCTTCAGCAACTAACTTATTTTACGATGTGTTCATTTTGGCGTTAGTTATCAGATTGAGTATTTCAACCACTTTGTGAAAACTTATTGCAAATAACCCATTTACAATTCCCACTTCTTACCATTTATCCTATGTGATTTCGACCAATCCACAAAATCCAAAACGGCCACACTTTCAGAAGCCATTCTTAATCGTTGTCTCCATGTTATCCATATTATCAAAGAGAACCATATGAAGTAGTGGGTAACAGGTCGAGTTGTGGCGTAGTTTGCCATTTTCTGAGGCTTTTTTTCATTCTGATTTTAAAATGCTTACATCGGCCAGCTGCATTAACGAATTAAGTTTGGAGTCAGTGCATAAAATATGATCCGATTATTGTCCAATATATAAGACTTGTGACCTCCTACAAACAATATAATAGCGCCTCATTGTTCAACAAATCTGTACACAATTGTAGTTTTGAGTTCAAAAAAGGCATTGTTTCTAGAAATTTGCCATTTTTATTCATTAAAATTAAGAAAAAACTAGTAATGGAAACCACTGCCGACTTTAGGACAGCACTTGTCCTAGTTCTCGGCAGGTGTAAAGCACTCATTTTAAACAGTGCCGACTACTGAGTAAACTGACTTTAAACTTATTTTTTATATTCTCAGTAGCATGTGCATTGAATATTAAACAATTTTCCAAAATTTGAAGTAAATTGCAGTTGTTGGCACCCCCATGGCGACTACTGGCAATGTTGACATTTTTATGTTCCTAATGTCGGCATCATTTAAAATCGGAGAAAATTTATATTTCTTTTTGATTTTACACATTTATAACATAATTTGAACAGCTTTCTATCATTAAACACCATCTTCTATTAAAATTTAAAAAATGTAAATAGCTACTTGTCTTACAAAATTGGCTTTCCCACTAATTTTTTCCTAAGAAAACAAGCACTACCTAATGTATTGAAGACCTCTTCACGAACAAAGATATAAAACTCTTAAAATACTCATCTAAGCTGGAATTTGTTTTTGCATATAGAAAAAAATATATGGTTGATACGACAATATTCTAAGGGCAACAGACTATTGTTGGATTATATGGTTGCACTTGATAATACTACATTGTTACATTTAAAACGCCATTGACAGGACACACCATAGTATTGTAAAAAAAAAATATAAGTAACCGCACTAATATCACAAATATCTTTATTGTATTCGAACCATATATTTGTTATAATTAGCAAAAATACATACATATGATAACATATGTCATACATATTATAAACACAAACATTTTTATATTGGATGTGATAAATGCTATTGTTGTTCTTAAAAAAATTTTCACAATTGCTGTTATTGTATGCAACCATATCTTGAAATTTATAGATGGTAACAATAGAATTACAGAAATGCAAACAGTAACATATTTATAGAGGAACAAACTATAATTAATGTTGTCGCAACCATATATGAAGCTGCCATTTCTTTGCGTGAATATATCTAACATTTTCATGTAATTATATTAATATATAATTACCGTTATTCTTAGTTCTTTACGTTTAAATAAAAAAAAAATGCCGACTTCTGGTACATGCCGAGCTTAGGTACACTTACCCTATGTTAATGTCAATTGAAAAAGAGGACGGGTAGCGTACGATTGATTCTATGTGCCCCATCCTTAAGTCGGTTTTGGTGAATTAGGTTTTGTTATTTTTTTTTTAATTTTTGACCAAGGACCGAGATTGTTTAAAATTGCCAGTTAGGCCAAAAACATTTTCAGTTTGTTATTATCAATTAAAAATTGTCTGCAATTACATCTTGTAAATAAATAAATTGTCTGTATATGAGGTATTGAAAACCTGGTTATAGAAAAAATGTTGAATAATGGATCAACCTAATAATAACCCACTGTATCAAAAATATTTTATTTGCATTTGATATGTGTGCGTGTGTGTTTTCGTTACGTCACCAAAGCGACCATAAATCACTGACGATAATGTAGGGCATTTCAAGCGCAGTAAACACAATGAAAAACAATAAAATTCATTAAAAACATTATATTATTTTTCCTACAAATAGTTAGTGGTTTAAACAAACAATGAAGCTCTTGTACGCCTGATTACTAATTAATTATAATAATACGAATAATGAGCAGAAAACAAATGCTGCACTTCATTTTATAATTAACTAATTAATGATGATTGTTCGCTGGAAAATGGAGCAATAAAGATAAACAAAATGTATAAATTTTCATTTCATAATATAAAAAAGTTTTTGCTTTTTTTTAGGAAAGTTAAAAGAAAAAAATGATCTTCTTAGAATCAAAGCAATGGACAGTGGAGAAAACAAGTATCTATTACACGTTTGGTGACAGCCCAAATAATAATAATTTTGTATGCTACCAGCAATTTCATTTTTGTGTTTTACATATTTGATAACTGTTCGTTTATACGAGTAGATGGGCTGCTTTGATAGTAGACAATACTGGTATTCTGAAGCCCACCTATCCTGCTCGAGGTGAAAGATAAAGAACCATAAATGCCAGTTTACAAGGCAGTTGACACTTATTATATAAATTGGAAGACCGAAAATAGTGTTAGCTACATACAATACAATGTTTGGTTTGGTTTGCTACACGTAGAAAAAAATATGTGGTTGATATGACAATATTCAAAGGGCAACATACTATTGTTATATCATATTGTTGGTAGGGAGAATATTATATTCTTATATTTGAATGCCGTTCATTGATTTACCTTGATTTGTAAGAAAAATGTTATAAATAACCATACTAAATTCTGGTTCAACATTGTTATAATTGGAAGCAGCTACAGTATTAATAAAAGTTACCATGCTAATGTCATACTTAACCATGTTATTATGCCAACCAATCATATTACTCTCACTAAATAACCGCATTAATTTCATAAACGGCTTTGTTGGCATAATACCTTATTTTTGTCATTACTCGCCATATTAATTAAAAAGAGGACACTTTTGGATAAACAATACTATTTCATTTATTTCAATATTAATGAAAACATATATTTTTATAAAATAAAACGATTAAAAATAATCAGCCAAATTTTGTCTGGTGTCATAATTGCAAATGATTTTGATCTCAATGGGTTCTAGTATTTATTAGCTGAAATATAAAGAGTTTATTATGTGTTTCGTCAATAATTGCATATTTAAAATTCATATGTGTAACGATATTAACATGGTTGGATGTAACATTGTATGGTTGTTCACATGGTTCGTCATTAAACTTATTATGGTTGGTCCAATAGTATAGTGAGGTACCACCATATTATGGTTGGCCGACAATATGTTTAACTTTTCCACAGCATTGTTGATTACTACATACGAACATATATCAACATCTTCTGGCGTACCTTTCGATTTCTGTAAACATTCTATAGTTTTTGCACAATTTTAGTTTTAAGTCTTTTTTCTTCTTATGTAGATCAACAATTTTTTTTTTTTTTACTTAAAATCCATAACACAACTTTTTTCATAAAACAACAATAAAACTATAAGAAAATTATATGTCACGACTAAAATAAAAAATCGTTAATGCTGACAATAGTAAGAAGATTTTGTAAACTAATATTTGTTACATGTAAATAACCGTATAGTACATATGATTGAGCCTGATAGAAGCTATTAGGGCTTTTAAAAAATTTGCATTGCATGCAACCATATTTGGAAATTGGTAGTTCGTAATAATAGATTTGCAAAAATGCACCCGAAAACATATTTATGGGGAAATAAACTATAATTAAATCGATAATCGGCTGTTTTCAACAATAATACATAATCTTACGGCGTATATACTAATGTTGCTGTAACCATATTTCAAACTGCCTCTGCGTGTACACTCGTACAACACATTACACGTACTTGCATACGTGTCCCGTTGCGAACGTCTTGACCATTCATCGTTAAAAAAGCCGACTATGTGAGGATCATGCACGAATTTTTTAAGCAATTGTTTAAAACTTTATAGAGGACCTGAAATGATATTGCGTATCTATGAACCCCAGCATTGTCATTCACATGAGACATTTAATGGTATTCTTTGTTACCGTGGAGATTGGTGGCCTACTACATCACTTTGACTTCTCTATGAATTCTTCTTTTACTATTTTTATTTGACTAATAACAGACAATTTCCATTACTTTCATCTTTCTTACTATAATAATGTCTGCAAATCTTCCCTTAGTTGTCCCGCTGTGGCATAAATTCATTGAAGATATTTTCATTTTCAGTATTTACATAGAAATGGCGCGTTGAGACCTACTGTATACGGACGAATCATAAATGAAAATATCAATATGGAAAAAGTCGCCCACAAAACGCCACCGGGTTTCTAACCACACTTACTCGTATGTATGGCATCACACTTATGTATGCCCAAGGCGAATTCATTATTAGGTGGATGCATCGGCGTATTCGGTTAATCCGCCGGCACTTCCTCTGTCAAGTTTTGTTTCCCTTTTTCGGTGCCATTTAAATTTTTGCACATATTCTTTATCAACTACTTTTGACAGCTGAAGTGTGAATTCGCCTTTTACACAAATAAAATACCTGTTGTATTTTTTATTGTTGTAGCGAAGCGGCAACAATAAAAAATAACAATACAACAATAACAGGCAATACAACAAAAACAGGCATCTGGTAAGCTATGTTTATGGAAAATATTTGTAACTTTTTTCACAATAACAAACTATGAATGTACCTTTTCATAATTATAAATTATTCTTATTTGAATTATTTTTATGTTCACAAAATAGTTTTTATATGTTTAATTCAGAATAAAACACTAAATTCACTTTCAAAAATCTAAACAATACATTTGACGTAAATAGCTTACTATATTGCCAGTAGCAAAAAATTGTCACATGCCGCAGCGCTGCCACCTTAAAGATGTTAATGCACCTTGCCTTGGTTGTGTATGTGCATTTACAGCTAGTAGAGCAACGGCTTCGTACAGTGGGTTGGAAGTGATACAAATTCGTAACAATACTGTACATTGCATTTATATGAAGAGAGAAATTTTTTTTTAAAGTGACTTTAGAAATTTCTTGGCTTGTTGAAAAAGAAACTCCCTCAATGGTTGATGATCGCTCTCAATTGTAAACTCTAAGCCTTATATACATTTGCGAAATTTTTGAATACAAAAAATAATCGCAAGAGACTCCCGATGAAGCTGTGCATAATGTTTTTCAGCTGACTTCAATGACAAGCATAACAAAATGCTTTTTTGGGATTAAACACTTGCGCCATAAGGGCTGCGATATTAAAATAGACTAAATGCAGTTATAATCTTGATTTTTCAAAAACCGATTGATGTTTCTCTGTCCAAATCTATTTTATTGTTTTTTGTTAAATCATACAGCAAATACAGTTCGGATGAGAGATTTGCTACACAATGTTTGTAGCAATTTCTAGCAGGTAAAAATGGTGTTTCCTATTTGTTGGTACTGGAGCTTCTACACTTTCCGTTATTTTTCCTTCTGGTAGTGACACCCCATTTATATATATTATGTGTATTCCAAGGCAGCTATACCAAGGTAGTGGTATAAGCGCAGCTGTCTTTCATTTCCTTTGCGTAAATTTGTCTAAAGCACATGGACTTCCTTGCTTTTTCAAACGAACGTAAAAGGGAAATTTTACAACTTTCCGTAATTTCCACCAACAAAATATATGTGATTTTTTTTAGTGTTGTATTTATTGCAATTCTGTCACTACCTATTTAAACTGCCTTGGTGTATTCTAAATAATTTATTTCAGTTAAAAAACCTTTCACTTTTCTAAATTTACTTTTACACTAAAGTCAAATAAATCATCAAATGCTAAACTCCAGTTTTATTTACTTTTATTTAGGCCTCTTCCGCCAACTAAATGTCATCGAAATAAACCTGTACTTCTTCCAGCCTTTTACATAGGTGCACAACCTTATATCCATCACTTTTTTCCGAAACTCGAAGCTTTATTGTACAAAACTGGTTATACAATTATGAATGAAAGTATTATCCATTGCTAGCCACTACTTTCTTCAATCGTTTGAGCTACGCCCGAAACCCGAGTTGAATAACTGGTCATCGTTTGAAGCAATCCACGAACCAATCCGTGAGCCATTGATGGAAAAAAAGTGTTAGTCGGAGGGAGCAACGTATGGAGAAATTGGCGGGTGTGTTAGGACTTCCCATCTATAATTTTGAAATATGTCTTGACAATGTTAGCAATTTGCCGACATGAGCAAAATCATTTTATCATGTCTGTCGTTGTATTGTGGCCGTTTGTCTTTGAATGGTCGGCTCAAACGCATTAATTGCATTCGATAACAATTGCTGTGATTGTTTCAGTCACTTTTAACAACTCATAATACACTACATCCACCAAATACTCATGCTCAGTATTTAATGGGAACTGTGAATATTTGTTTTGGCCGCCGATGTGTAAGCATGACTTCGCCATGATTTCCTGAGCTTGGGATTATTGGAAATCCCTTCCGTCTTTGCCTAGCAAGCAGCTGTTCACAAGCAAGCAAACATCGTTCAACTTCTGTCGGCTTCAACTCGCCCGGCACACAATTTCCTTGCGTTTGAAAACGCTTGTTGCGTCACTCCCAATTATCCTAACAACTCTTCTTGCGTCTTGATCAAGTAATGCCTCCAATTCGTCATCTCCGAGAATCGTCTCTCACTCACCGCCATACTGGTCTTAGACGTCAAAATCAACGTTCTTGAAGCTTTGAAACAACCACAGGCGCCACGTTCTTTTACTAGTAGCGGCGTCACCATCGATATTTGAGAGCATTCGATGAGACTCAGCCGCAGATTCTTCAAATGACGAGAACTTGGCGCTTAAGCTGGCATATTTAATCGAGAATAACTTTATGATGCAGACAACAATCGACTAATATTTCGATTACGTTATGTTTGCAAATGTCTAAACTTGTTTATTTATTTATTTATTCATGTCTATGGATGTAATATTCTTACAGACAGATATTGCTACCTTATCCTTACAGACAGATATTGCTACCAATTACACTGAAAAATATTTGCTTCATATTTCCAATGAACCCCATTCATTAGATAATTTTCATTAACCGAATGAAAAATTACGTTCCATGAATGAAGATTCACAGCATTAATGAAAATATTCATTAAAATTGATTCATTAGTTTTCATAATTTCATTAGAAAATTTCATTGCATTTGTTATAAACAATTTTTGAAGGCTGGGTACAAAATTTTAGAGATTTATTAAAAGTGAGATAATAAATATATCATAACTATTAACTAAATGACAAAGGAAATTATTTTATACATTATTTACTGTGTAAAAAATTATTTTATCAATAGTTTTTTAGTTGTTATGAAAATGTTCATTATATTAACTAAACTTTTCATTAGAATTCATAAACTACCCTCATTTTAAATACCTACATAGTTGAAATCAAAATCAAAGAGATGGGCTCTTCTCTCGGTTTTTGCTTAAAAGAATATTTATTCTGTTACAAATGCAACAACAAAGTCACACTTAATTTTTTCCTTAGCCTTCGTTGTGAACAATTATGTATTTATACTATAGATTCTATAGCCAAAGCAAACGTTTTGATTTTGCACGCAACGGGACTTTTTCTTTTTGTTCTTCAAAAAGAAAACATCACAAGTTTCCAAAAGCAGAAGCAAACGTTTAAAAAAATAAATGAGTTTGCTGCAGTTCATTGTTTAAAATGATTTTGAAGTCAATAGACAAAGTTTATGAAGTGTATGAAAAATAAAATATACTTAATTATCCAAAATGTCTACATATGTAACATTACATATTATTTTTTCAGTTATTTTGTGTTGAATTAAAATGTTTTGATTTTGAATTAAAATATTTTGATTTCCTTTTTAATGTATTAATATTATTAATTTTATTTTGCATTATAATTAAAACAATAAAAAATTATTTTATGCTTAATATAAATAATATAAAAAAATTGTTTAGTTTCTTTTCAGTAGCACAATTCTAATGAAAAAAGGTCATTAGAATAATGAAACTCCTCCTTAAACTATTATTTCATTAGAATGAAGAAAATTTTTCACCAAATTGGTGAAGATTTTTATTGGTTCAACGAATTTATTCATTAAAATAGTGAAAATATTTCATAAAATAATGTAACATATTCATTAGCCTAATGAACAAATAACGTTAACCTAATGATTTTTTTCATTGTTTTAATGAAAAGTATTCATAAATATTATGATTTATGCTTCATTAACTTAATAAAGTTTTCATTAATCCAACGAATGTATTCATTAAATAATTTTTAATGAAAGAAGATTCATTAGTCCAATGAAGGCCATCATTGGCCGAAAAATAATGAAAATTTTCATTAGATTAATGTCAAAATTCATTATATTAATGAAGGAATTATTTTCAGTGTAATTATTATATTCAAAAAAGTACATTACAAGCACTATATAAGAGTCTTTAAAAGGCAATAATTTTACATTTTACAGTATTTTTATCTAAAGAAAACTCTATATATGTATAATATTTGTTAAATAGACTGCAAATCCTCCTAAATGGATCAGCATTTGCATAATTAGATCTAAAGTATTTAACATTCTAACTCGTAGTGTCTAGACGGACGATTAGGAACCGCCAATGTAATATTATTGAGTAGGAACACTGAACAAATGTCACCGGTAATCAAATTTAAGATAAATGATATATTCAACATAGTCCTACGACTTTTAAGAGTTGGCAGCTTAATAAGTGCAAGGCGACTGGTGTACGATGGGAGATCAAGCGGATTCCAATAAACAGCACGAAGACAGAAAAGCAAAAAATTGCTTCTGCACTGACTCGATGGAGTTAACATGTGTCTTATAAGATGGATCCCACACTACAGATTTATATTCCAAGACGGGTCTGACCAGGGAAGTATACAACTTCTTCGTAACATAAGGGTCTCTAAACTCCTTAGCCCAACGTTTTATGAAACGAAGGATACTACGTGCTTTGCCAACAGTTAACGTAATATGACTCATAGAGTTAAGCTTAGGATCGAGGAGAACGCCAAGATCCGGGAATAATTCACATTAACATAAGAACCTCTATGGAAAGTAATATATTTACACTTGTTAAAATTAAGCTGCATAAAATTTTTATTACACCAGGTATAAAAGCTCTCTAAGTCCTTCTGTAGTAGATTGTGATCAGAATATTTGTCAATACTTAAAAAGACTTTAACGTCGTCTGCGTACATTAAGACAGAAAATTTAATAACTTTAGAGAGATCATTAATAAATAAAGTAAAAGTTCCAAGATGGGTTCCCTGGGGCACACCGGAAGTGACGTCCACAAATTTTGAAAAAAATGTTTTTGAATCGAACACATTGCTTACGATTTGATAAATAAGAATCAATCCACTTTAAGCATTGGTTTGAAAATCCCATTAGGTCCAGTGTCTTTAAAAGCAATTTATGGGTTTCTTTATCAAACGCCTTACTAAAATCAGTATACACGATGTCAGTTTGCATCCGTTGTACGAAACCGTGATTAACAATAGTTGTCAGTTGTAGTAACATCCTTTCTGGAAACCGTGTTGAACAGAGGATAAAAGAGACGACGCGTGATGAGAAATATATTCAGTCACTAACTTTTCAAATAATTTAGGAATAGCGCTTAATTTAGCAATACCTCTATAATTTACAACATTAGACTTAGCTTCAGCTTTAGACAAGGGTATAATGAAAGAATTTTTCCAAAAATTTGGGAACTCTGCACTTTTTATTGAAATATTGTTGCATGATATCTACTATCTATTTATTTTGACTACAACTTACCGCTACAGCCTTGTATTGCAAAACGGCGGAAGCAAAGCTACATACCTAATACTATTTCACGTACAATTTTAGAAAATATCTGCGGTGCTGTTTTTCATCTTATAACCTAGACTTGTGTATTTGGTATAATCGACAATGTATATTTATTGTAAGAATTTCACGGCAATACATCTAGTTTACAGAAGTAAAGACAAAACCCCCCAATATATCATCTACTCTTGGTGTCAAATAGGTTAACTGTTTTATGTCACTCAACGCCTATTCGAAGAGAACCCTCACCCACTAACTATGATTAACTAAAATCAAAATATCTTAATTCACCACGACCGCCGGCTCGCAAGGGGTTTTCACATTCATCAGGATAAAACGAAAAGTGGTACAGCAAAAATTGCTTATGGGCAGATATGATGGCTTGAAGTTGGATCGCTAACTTTTGATGTACATCCCAATCCCGAATCCCATATAGGAATCCATATTTAAATGCCATTATTATGGTGTCTAACTTTGAAAAAATTGAAAGGTATGAAAATAAAATTCTCCGTAAGATTACTGTAGCTCCATGGTAAGTAAAAAAACGCGAAGTTACAAGGACGTCTGTGTACCTTTTGTAAAAGATGCGTTTTCAAAATATGCGACAAGGTATTATGAACAAACTTGTGTTGCGGCCAAATCCATTCGCACGCAACTTCCTTAGCTTAGGCGGCCATAATCAGTTGAGAAGGAAGACACACTTGTCATCATCAGAACGTTAGACAGGTGATGTTACCCGCAAAAAAAACTGTTCGTCTTACATGATCTGGACTTAAAAGTAAAAATATAAAAATAAAAACTATTCCATATATTGTAACAATTAGTTTTTTAGCTCAAATGGAAGAAATAAAAACTAAATGAAATAAAAAACTTTGTAAAAACTTACTTTTGTAAATGTGTATGTAGATACTTAAAAAATGTATATTTGAATCATTTTTATTATGAATTTTAATTATGTTATTATTATTAATTAAATTCCTTTCTTTGTTTATAAGTGGCGCCAATAACAATTTTATTAACTTTTGTCTGCCCTAAAGTAGTTAAATGAATACGAATTGCTGCAAAACTTGGCCGTTGAAATGTTTGCGAAATAAACACAACAAATAAAAATTTGAGAGCATTAAACTTCTCCTCAAAAAAAAAAAACATTATTTTAAATGAAATTAATGCTCAACCCCTTCAAAGTTTAGCGTTCGTTATCAAACTTTAAAATACTCGTAGTAAAATTACGTCCACATGACAGCTATTATATATCAAATGGATCACGTTGTGCTATTTTAATACCTATTGTTTTATTTAAAAATAATAATACAAAAAAAAAAAATTCTAAAAACTCAAACTAAACCAGCGGTGTCCAAGAACATACATTCGTAGTTATATTTACAGCACTACTAGTAGCAGCAAAAAACGAAGTGTTTATTTGAAAAGCTACACAATGAGTTATTATTTCATTATACAGTCATGTTCCGAGAAACGCGCATTCTGAAACCGCAAAACATTCTAAAAAATGCTTAATTGATTTTTACTGACTTGCTAGTGCGATTTGATTCAAAATACTGTAAATGATTATTTGATGTATGTAGTTTATTACAATAAAAAAATAAATTGCTTTCTTTCAACAGTTTAAACTACGCTAATTAATTTTTGCAAGAAACTTGAAAATTGTTCAGTCAAAATAATATCACTTGAGGTAATTTTTAAAATAAATTAGCTTTGATTCACAAAATTATTAAAATATTTCAATGAGATATCTTACAGGTTAATCTAAAATATATTTTCAATATTTTGTCGCGTGCCCCTTATCGCTATTACGGCTGCACAACGCCTTCCCATCGAATCGACTAAGTGCTGACATCTTTCAACTGTAATCGAGCTCTAAATTTGTTGCACGGCTTTCCAAAGGTCATAAGCGCTGGATGGTCTTATTGCAGATACTTACTTCTTAATGTTCGCCCACAAATTTTCGATGGGGTTCAAGTCGGGGGTTTGGGCAGGCCACTCCATCACATCGATTGAATTATCGATAAACCATTTTTTTTGCCATTTTGCTGGTGTGTTTTGGATCATTAACTTGCTGGAAGTCCCACACCAGCGGAATTTCATAGCAAGCATACGGTAACATTGTTTCATCAAGGATTTTTACATAAATAGAAGCATTCATGATGGTTCTTATACAATCTATGGGGTCTACACCTTGGTATGAAAATCAACCACATACCATAATACTAACTTTTTTTGCTACTATCTTTTTGGCAACACTAGTTTTGACAGCTCACGCACGTTTTGTATCTTGTGTCACTGTCAAACATCTTCAGTTTGGTCTATAATTTAATCATGAATCGTCTTACAAACGAACAACGCTTGCAAATTATTGAATTTTATTACCAAAATGCGTGTTCTGTTAAGAAAGTTCATCGCGCGCTTCTTCCATTTTATGGTCAGTTTAATCGACCTACTGAGGCTTCTATTCGGGCTGTTGTAAAAAAATTTCGCACCAAATTTACATTGTTGGACATTAAACCACCAACACGCTTACGTAGAGTGCGAACTGAAGAAAATATCGCAGCCGTATCGGCCAGTGTTGGTGATGACCGTGAATTATCGATTCGGCGCCGTTCGCAGCAATTGGGCCTCTGTTACTCCACTACGTGGAAAATTTTGCGGAAGGATTTGGGTGTGAAGCCTTATAAGATACAGCTGGTGCAAGAATTGAAGCCAAACGACCTACCACAACGCCAAATTTTTGGTGAATGGGCTTTTGAAAAGTTAGATGAAGATCCACTTTTTTATCCAAGAATTGTGTTCAGCGACGAGGCTCATTTCTGGTTGAATGGATACGTGAACAAGCCGTATTTGAAGTGAAGAGCAGCCAGAAGCATTGCAAGAGCTACCAATGCATCCACAAAAAACAACCGTTTGGTGCGGATTATGGGCTGGCGGCATCATTGGGCCGTATTTCTTCAAAGATGATGCGAATCACAACGTTACTGTGAATGGTGAGCGCTACCGTGCGATGATAACAAACTTTTTTTTGCCCAAAATGGAAGAGCTTGACTTGCATGACATGTGGTTTCAACAAGACGGTGCCACATGCCACACAGCACGCGAAACAATGGACCCATTGAGAGGCGAGTTCGGTGAACAGTTTATTTCACGCTTGGGACCAGTCAATTGGCCGCCCAGATCGTGCGATTTAACGCCTCTACACTATTTTTTGTGGGGCTATGTTAAGGCTAATGTCTATAGCGACAAGACCGCTTCGATTGACGCACTGGAAGTCAACATTGCCAACATTACTATCCGAAATGTTGGAAAGAGTATGGCAAAATTGGACTAAGCGGATGGACCATTTGAGGCGCAGCCGCGGCCAACATTTGCATGAAATAATCTCCAAACCTTAAATTATATCGACCCAACTATCGATCCAAATAAATGTTTCATGCATTTTTCTGAATTTTATGTGTTTTTTTTTTTGTAAATTTCCGATAGTTCTTATAAAATCACCCATTACAACCACCATGTTTTATTGTCTTGGCTGTGAACTGTGGCTTGCATTCACTATTAGGAGACCTGCGAACAAAACATCTGGATCCCTTTCCACCAAAAAGAATAGTTTTGGACTCGTCTGTCCATAGCAAATTCCTCCACTTTTCTTTTGGCCAATTTACATGTGCTTTTGCGAACGACAACCGTTTTGCTACATGCTTAGAGGAAAGGAGCGGCACTTTTCGGGGACTACAAGCATTAAGATTATTGTCTCGTAGCCTGCAATGAATAGTTTCCACGCTTGCCGGCACATCTAACACTTTCTTGAGCTCTGTAGCTGGCATAAAGGGATTCTTTTTGGTCGTTTGAAGCCATTAAGGCTGACAAAACTTGTTTTCTACCACGGGATGCCACTTTTGGCTCATATTTCAACGCATTTATTATCATTTTATTGGAACACTCTAGCAAATTTCTTATTTCGCTGTAAGATTTCCCTTCGCGCGACATTTTTTTTTATTAGCTCACGTTTTCTGACGTACAATGCTTTCCGGGACCCATTGTTATACAGCTTTATCAAAAATATTGTATAATTTTACTCAAAATGCTCCAGCAATCGTAATATATCTTGTCTACTCTTTTTTTTTTACAAAATTTATGGAAATATATTTATCAAAAGCCTACTGGTGCTATTATATTGACTGCATGAATAACGAAGTATTAATAAATAAACTGTCATATTTAGCTATGGCGGTTACAAAATTTAGCAAGAAATACACCTGCTCTGAGAGAACATAAAACATTTAACTGTTTTTTATACTCACAAAAATATAATAGCAAACTTGTGAAGTTTCTACGTCTTTTGAAACAAATTATTGCATCTGGTGCTATTATATTGACTGGCACTGTATGTGGTATTTATATAAAACGGAAAAAAATTTGACAGCAAATAGAAAATTTTTTAAATTTAGTTTTTTCTTTTTTAATTGAAGATGTGTACAATTCGTTCAACTTTTTATTGAAATAAAAAGAAAACATATTAAGTTTTAAATTAAAAATTTTTGGTTTGTACATATGTACATCAAGTTTTAGTTCAAGTTTTTTCCTTTCTTAAAATTTTTCCTAAGAAGAATTTTTTTTACAATACAAATTTGCTGTGATCAATAATTATTGATCGAAGAAGACAAGAAAAGTAATAATCAAATCTTTAGCTGGGGGACAATAACTAGCTGTTTCGTAGTCGCTACACTACTCATCAGCACCCATCGGGATTTGAACTCGGGTCATGACGTAACATGATCTGCTGCTTTAACCACTCAGCCACCGAGCATTTAATTATTCTTTATCTATATTCATCTCATATTGAATCACATATGCATTTTATTTAATTGCCCGCATTGTTTGTACAGCGTCTCAGAACTAACGGTATTTATTTTTTACAGTATATTTTTTTTTCTTTAGATATATACCAGTTCATTTATGAATAGTTTTAATTGTATATCTTTCTCGAGTCGAATCATTTTTGTTTGCATTTTGAAAAATTCGATATAAAGTTTCAATTTTTTAATATTGTTCTAATTATAGATCAGAAGATATGTCCGATTATTTTTAAGTTTTAAGACCCGTCTAACCTGAATTAAGCGTAGCAAACAAAAACTATTTTAATTAAGTTCCTTTTTTTAGCGCTTAAGGCCTTTTTTAGAGAGAACCTTTTCATGAAGGATGGATACAAATAGACTCTATGTAAAACAATGGAATTGCGTAAAGATGAAAACTCTAAGGGGGTCACTCTAAAGTATACTTTTATTCAAACGAATTTATGTTGCTGCCGTGTTCAAAATATTTCAGCAGTCTCATACACTGCTACAATTGCCGGTTGCAGCATTTGCTGTCATGAAGTTGTGAAGTCTGCTGTAGTCTATGTGCTTAAATGTTAATTCTTAAATTATATCTTACTTTTTAGTTCGACATCGAAGCGTGTTTTTCAGTTTTTTTAAGTGCGTTATCTACGGGTGTTTTTTAGGTTTTTAAAATATATTTTTACTTCGGCATGCTTTAATCGATTGTTTTTTAAAACTATTTTTATTAAAATTATTAGCCCAATTACGAATATTCTTACGGAATTTATTTCTCACGGAATTTATTCCTCTCGAAATTTATTTCTCAAGTAAAGTACTTTTCTGAATTCAAACTAAAACGAAAAGTTCAATTTTCGTTAACTTGACACTAGGAATTCTATTGAATGGGTTAAGTTTGAAGGGCGTAGGACGAGGTAATCGTAATCTTCATTAAAATCCAAAACACAATGATATTTTTTAATAAAATCCATTCCAATAATTCCGTCACATGGTATTGGAAAATCATTTTGTACTACTTGGAATTTATGTGGTATCAAAAAATTTTTATACTTTAAATCGAAATGTATACTGCCAATGGATTTAATTTCACCTTGTCCTATTCCGCTTAATGTTGTAGTTTTTCTTGTGTTAATTTGGTTTAAGTTAAAATATTTTGCTTTTATTACGGAAATATCAGCTCCAGTGTCTACTAGCAGTGTTATTGCGGAGTTGTTAGTATCAATATTTATATGAACAAAGTAACAAAAGTTAAGGTTGAGATTGAATATTTTCTTATTTATTGAATTGATCTTAGGGGATCTGTCAAGTTTTCCGAACTATTTTCATTTGAGTTCGTTGCTCTGACGTAGTTTCTATTTCTACGATTGTTATTAAATCGTGTATTTATATTGTTGTAATTATTTCTGTTATTATTGTTTTGATTGTTGTTGCCATGATTGTTGTATCGTGGGTAATTATTTCTTCCACGGGGTCTTGTGTAGTTTCCACGGTAATTATTTCTGATTGGATTTTGTCTGTAATATAATAATGCATTTTGTTGTCCAGTTGCCTCTGTGCAACTATTGACAAATTTAGTAACAGCTTCATTCATGCTGTTGAATTGGCCTGCTTCCATGATAAGCTTTACTTTATCTATGGTGCAGTTTTTAGTGAATGCTTTTACAGCAGTTTGTGTGGAATATTTAGTGGCTAATTCTGAGGAGAGGCCATCTGATATATAAGCCGTTTCTAAAGACTTAGTTAAATTTTCTATTTCGTTGCAATAGGCGTTGGCTGTTTTACTGTTTTGTTTAATATTCATAATTTTTGCGGTTAGTACTTCAACCGATTCGCCTTTGACTGTGTTTTTGAGTTTGTTTATTATTTCTAGAATAGTAGCTTCATTGCTTATTAAATTTCTACAATTGCCTTTTAATTTTGTTTTGATTAGCGAAATGGCGGTAGCTTCATGGCTGCCTTTAATTGTTTCGACTAAGTATAGCGAGTCAATGAATGGTTGTAGGTTTTCTGATTTACCATCAAAGTCAATAATCAGCTTTGAAGCTGTATTCAGAAATTCTACAACGTTCTGGCTCATTGTGGTTTCGGCGTTCCTATTTATAGTTAAATATTAAATTACTGTTATTGGTAGTCCTATACTACAAAAGCTCATACAAATTTGCATTTTTATTTTAAAATTTATTTAATAAATATTTTTTGTTTTGTTAGCTTAAAATACCTCAAAAGAAAATAATAGGATTATTCATACTAATAATTTATTTTGTAAAGGAAGAGAAAAAAAAAATTTTGTCAACGGCGGTTAACCATTTACAAATTGTTAAAATATTTAGCCGAAAGTTAAAATAAATACAAACAGTTCTTAAGTTAAATTATTTTTATATACATTCATTACTGTTTCGATATTATTTACCAAGTTGGTGAAGGTTTGGTGTTCAGCTCCCTCAATAAGTCAACTTTTTCCCTGACTTTTTATTTACTTGTTTGTTTTTCATTTTCTATCTTCTACATATATTTAAAAGTATTTATAATTGATTTTGCCTCGAGTGGTTAACGCTTACAGGCCCTAGGAGTGCGCAGCGATTAGCGCATTTCCTTTGCAAAAGAAATTTGGTTTTGGTTAAATTGATTTTGTTGCTTGTTGGATTTGTTACATTTGAGGGCAACGAGAAGTTTTACCAATTATTGTATTGGGTTGTGTGTTTGGATGCATTCCATGAAGTCTACAAAGAGTGTTTTGTTGGATTTGTTCCTTCTTTTTTATTTGTAGGTGGCCGCAGTGTCTATCGGCCAGACACTCTTCTGACAGAAACTTGGCTGTCTGTCAGGATCCGCCAGTAAAAGATGTCCACTGCCTCCGGCTTAGGCAGGACTATCCTTCTTGGATAGTATCTTCTTGTTATCTGGGTGCTTAATTATGTTAGCACTCCAGATTTCTGCCCAGCTGGGTGCTTTAATTATTTAAGCACTCCAGACTGGCAGGATCGCCATTTAATAAGATTGAATTATTTATAAAATTGTTTCTTTATTTATTTTAAAATTTTATTTAATTTAGTTGATGAGCAACGCGAAGTTGCTCGAACCAATTTTGTTTCTTCAATTCTTGCTTAAACTAAAATTACAATTGCTTATATACTACTTATGAGAAGTTCTAGACGACTCATCTATACTAATTGTTGTACTATCTAAATTCATGTATGGGAACCAAATTTGGTTCCCACGTCTTAGGGGTAAGCTGATCAGACGTCACATACATGCTTACATACCTTCACAACCCATATCATTCGCAGCTCAAGTAAATTTCAAATGATTGCACTCAATAGGCGCACTGTCGCGACGACGGTCAGTGACAGCAAGAGGTGTCAAGTGACGTGGGTTATGAATTGTTTAAAATGTAACCTAATATTCTTTTAGTTATTTCTTATGCATGCCTTTAATAGGATGCATTTATGTTATGGCTAAAAGAGTGAATTTATGTCGTGATCATGCTACAAAGAGTTGATCACCTTTAGAGAAATGGAGAGAAGGAAATAATACAAAACCTCATACACACTTTTTGTTCATAATTAAAGAAAAGAGAAAAGTGAAAAAAACTTCCAAGGAATTTTCATTTGTAATTGAGCTGTATATATGTCGAAAAAATTCTATGATCTTATACTTTTGTCTTACTGCAAACGTAAATTCAATTTTTCAATTCATCACCGGATAAATATCCGTATAACCAGGTCCAAAATGACCGTTCATAGCTCGGATACATGTTCCACGCAAAAAATTTGTTCCAATATGAAAAACCGGTTCCATAAATGATATCTTTACCCCGATGCGGCTTAAAGTTTCTAATACTTTTAGATTATTCGATGGTTTTGATGTGGAAATGTAGAGCCTCAATATTATGTTCGCTTTTGTTAGACATCTTGCGTGAGCGTTATGTTAGCTAAATAATCCGATGATGATGCTCTTAGTGGGCTTCGGCCTACAAACTCATTAAGCCATTTCTATTGTAATGTGTTAGGTTTATTTAGAAATAAAGATTGTTTCTTCGGTCATCTTTGGAACGATACGCACGTAATGTCTAGCTAGCTAGTTCGGTGTTATGGGCGGGGTTTTTTTCAAGCGACCGATAAATCTTACAATAGGGAAAATAATATACATGCGATTTGTAAGCCCTTTATTAAAAAAAAACAAGTTATATATTTATATACAAAAAAGTAAAAAAAAATTCTATTGATTGCTGGGAAATTGCATACAGGTGGAATTAGAAGGCCCGAACTCCTCAACAAGAAGTTGCTCATATGACCGCAATCATTTTCACAGTTTACTTTCGAAAGTTAACTTTGTATCTTTTTACATTGATTGCTGGGAAATTGCATACAGGTGGAATTAGAAGGCCCGAACTCCTCAACAAGAAGTTGCTCATATGACCGCAATCATTTTCACAGTTTACTTTCGAAAGTTAACTTTGTATCTTTTTACATTTAACGATTGTAAAGTTTTCGCAATTTCCTAATAAATTACTAATCAATATGGTAAGATGGGCATGTATTAGCACCATCCAGTTTAGTAAGAAGATGTCTTAGAGGTAATTCATTTAAGCGCATCATGCAAATACCCCACTGCAAGAGATGCTGAAGCCTTTTTTCCAAAAGTTTAATTACCCTACCAAATATTCCAGTGTTGACGATAGTACCATCGCAACCAATAGCCATTAAATTATCAAGTTTAATGTCTTTTGACAAAAGCAGGTCAAAAATCGCTCTTTAAATATTTTTGGACGTGCCATTTAGCAGTACTGCGTAACCAATATAAAGTGAATCTCTGCTCTTTAATACCAGATATATGTACAACCAATGTACATTTGTATCTTTTTTTTCCTTTTTTGCGATATCCAGAGTCTTGCCTTTGCGACCATCATAGTAAATAGCTGGTAAGCACAGATGCGTATGGGTTTTAATTAATTCATTTCGTTTTCAGAACTATTTTTATTCTGATTTTTGTGAGTATTTGAACAATTGGTTTATGTTTTGCGTATTCGAGCTTCTTTTTTTTTGTAAAGTCACTGTTGCAACGCGATCAATTCCAGCGATCGCCATCTTCCTCTCCCCTCTTTGGTCAAACAAAAACTCCTGCTGTTCTTTCGGCACCTTGTTTTTTTTGGGACAAATGCAAAATTTAATTTCTTTACATTTACATGAAAAAATATTGAAAAGAACTCTGCTATGTTGTTGGAAATTATTTTTCTGCTCAGTAGATAATCGTTTACGCGATTTAATTAGGTTTTTACATTTCAAATTGTAAGCTTTCAGTAGCTGAAGGACTATTGTATGTGTAGCGATAGGAAGACTCGATTTTCTCCAAATATTTTCTAACTAGTTCATCGATATCTAAAAATGAAGGTTCTTTAAAAGCATTCCTTTTTAATTTAAGCTGTATTCTATTCCAGCCATAACATTTCATTATGTTCTCATAGGTCGGCACCACGATGTCCTTAATATCTTCCACTTTTGCGAAAATTGGGCAAATATAATTTTGACCTCTAGTTGCCATGCTACAAATAATACCAGCTTTAATATGTTCAATTACTTTTTCCTGTCTTCTTTGATCAAGCGTTATTGATCGCGGTAATTATTGTTATAATTAAAAAATATAAATATTTCTTGGCTATAGCCAGGATTGAGCTTGAGCCAGACGAATGATACCATATAATATTAGAAACAACCACGAAGCTATTATGTTACTCCTATTATCACACTAAAAAGCTAAAAAATAAAACTTCACATTCTGAACTAAACACACTCGCTTTCACAAATACAAGTGCTTGGTGCTTAAGCCCTAGAGAACTTAAAAGCCGTTAGGATACGGTTATTATTTTTTTGCGTCTACAACATCTGCAATGAATACAGACAGTTGTGACAGTTGTCTGCCTTGCGGCCTTATCTGATGATGGACCAGTTCCATGGAGTGCATTATTCACGATTCATCAGCGTCCCCGTGTGGCTTTCTAGGCTCACACAGGTAGCAACTTATGCCACATCTTTGTAGCCATATGAGCAACTTCTTGTTGAGGAGTTCGGGCCTTCTTATACCTCCTGTATGCAATTTCCCAGCAATCAATGGAAGACAAGGCTTAATGAGTTGGTAGGCCGAAGCCCACTAGCAGTATTAGCACTTAAACTAACTCACTCGTAAACCATCACCACTGGTTCCTCACAGTACAGGTATCTGTTGTAAAGGCAACAGACCCTCGGGAGTTTGTTCGTCCCCGAAAAAAGCCACGCCAAGCAATTATCAAGGATACTAACACCCCCTTCCTGCGTTTTAGGTTTCAACCACAGCCAGAATGTTTCAGTCAAGGTAGGCACCTCAACCATGATCAGCCCGGGTTGAACTGCATATGAAAAATATGTTTTGAGTGTATTCGCCCTTATGTTTAATATGTATATAATTGGTCGTCACTAAAACAAAAAACGTATAATACAAAATAAATAAGATTTGTTTACCTTAAAAAAAAACGATAAGAACCTATATGAGTAGTATGTATAATTAGTATTCGTACATTACTCATGACATATTAACGATGAAATTTTGAAAATAATTTTCGAACTTAAAATTAATTTATACGACATAAATCCGCATCAAGTCAGGTTGGCCGAGCGGTCTAAGGCGCCAGATTTAAGCTCTGGTTCCCGAGAGGGAGCGTGGGTTCGAACCCCACACCTGACAAAATATTTTATTTATTTTTAATTTCATGTATTGTATTAAAATTAATCATATTATATATCCGAGGGTGTTACTCATTACACAGCACAACAAATTTCAAAGCGGAGATTTTTTCTGTAACAGAGATTTAATAATGAACTCTGGTGACGAAATCATTAAAAATGGCATTTATTTGTTTGTAAGTGCCAGTTTACACACATTAAGTTTGACTCGCCAACAACGTTGTCAACTAAGAAGTTTCTAAACTCACCAAAATGGGAAAAAGCCGCACTATTTCAACAAACGTACTAAATTAGGAATTTTTCATTTTTATATCCTTCACAAAAATATTAAGGGTAATATATAAGTTTGTAATTCCTTTTGTAATTTCTAAAATTTTCATTTGCGACGCTAGAAAGTATATCGTCATATTAAATGCAAACAAACGTACCTACACAAAATTTCGAAATTGAGTTTTTTATCGATTATGGTTCGTTTTATCAAAATACATGTTCCTGCAAAATTTTAGATTCCTGCAATAATAAGTGGCGATTTTATTAAAGAAATTCACACGGACGAAACTACAAGTGCGCGTATTTCTAAATACAATAAAACGTAACTACACATTTATATGAAAATCTTACATACAAACTCATTTGTTGTATATAGGGATGCCAGTCTTTATATCTCGATCTTGAAAATTATGATTTTCGAGATTTACGAAATCCCAAATCCCAGGATTTGCAAAAAAATAGTCCTTGTTGCATTTTCGGATTTATGAAAATCATGAAATTTTTAGAAATTTTGCAGATATTATTATGTATTGAGTCGTAAATAAGAATATATAATTATATATAAATTATAATTTAATAATATTATAATTATATAGTTTTATAATTTTTTAATTTTATAATTTATAAATTATTTATAATTTCAAAATCCCGAATCGGAACGTTATTCTATCTGATGCTTTGTAGTCTTTTTAATAGTTGGTCCCACTCAAATCGAGTGTGACTCAACCCACTGTTTAATTCCAATATAAATTGACAAAAAGCAAGTAAATCTGCCATCGCAACTTGTGGACTTAATAAAAGACGCCCGAAAAATTCCCTTTCCTCTACAAGTGCACCATTTAAGCCATGAGTATTTTCTTGACTTTGAGTCCGTTCCAAAACGTTATTCACCGATAAGACCAGGGGCTAGATTCCGCAACCATATTTTTTTTTTTTTTACCTGTGAACACTTAAAATAAAATTTAACGCCAGGCACAGAGTTCACTTTTCATTAAAAAGCAATTCCGTAAAAAACAATAAATATTATTGCGCTGAATGTGTTACTTCAGGCTGAATGATATGATTTGCCAAATTAACTATGTCAGACAATTTGTCTAGTAGATTATTTTAATATACATACATAATAATATTGTTTATTTTTTTCAACTTCAAAGTATTTAACAAAAAACCAAAATTCACCGAAGATTTTTGAGTGAAAAAATTATTATTAAGTGTACACTTTGATTGCAAAAATTATTCATTCTCAAAAATCAAAAGTGGAAACTAAAATTGGTGAACATTTCAAAATTCATCGTTTCGAAATTTGACCCCAGGTAAAGTATTAAATTTTATTTTCATATACAAATAGTATGCACATATTCAATGATTTTAAGCTATATATTTTGAACGGCGAAAAAATCCGTTGATTCCACAGTAAACATGATTCGTGCTTTGGGATACGATGGCACTGGTTTTATTTATTTTGAATCAAATATTAACGATGATTATGAAATACTTCCACAAAGAGCTATAAATTGTAGATCGTGAACCCAACCCAATGTATACTCAGAGAATTAAAATATCGAAGAAAAAGTGGCAAAATCTCCAAGACTTAAAACCGTTAATACCGACCGATTGCCATAATTTTTCTGACAATATTCCCTTCGAAAATTAACTATTTGGTTTCGACTTTTTTATATGAATTTTTTTTTATAAAATGTACTGAAGTTTTTATATACAATGTCTCATATATCTCTAGTTTTTATTTTAAAAATTAATTACATAATTACATTTTATTTTATAATAAAATATGTATAAAAGTTTAATAAAAAATTAAAAAAAATTTAACATATTTTTATTCAAAAGGATAAACAATTTAAAATGGTGAAATTCAAAACAATAGGTAAAGATTTTGGCGGATTTCTCATAAATTATAAAAAATTAGATAGATAATAAAATTAAATATCTCTTAAACTGCAAGAAACTAATGGGTGATTTTATAAGAACTATCGGAAATTAAAAAAAAAAACACATAAAATTCAGAAAAATGCATGAAATATTTATTTGGATCGATAGTTGGGTCGATATAATTTAATGTTTGAAGATTATTTCAAGCAAATGTTGGCCGCGGCTGCGCCTCAAATGGTCCATCCGCTTAGTCCAATTTTGGCATACTCTTTCCAACATTTCGGCCGGTATCTCACGAATAATGTTGGTAATGTTGGCTTCCAGTGCGTCAATCGAAGCGGGTTTGTCGCTGTAGACATTAGCCTTAACATAGCCCCACAAAAAATTGTCTAGAGGCGTTAAATCGCACGATCTGGGCGGCCAATTGACTGGTCCCAAGCGTGAAATAAACTGTTCACCGAACTCGCCTCTCAATGGGTCCATTGTTTCGCGTGCTGTGTGGCATGTGGCACCGTCTTGTTGAAACCACATGTCATGCAAGTCAAGCTCTTCCATTTTGGGCAAAAAAAAGTTTGTTATCATCGCACGGTAGCGCTCACCATTCACAGTAACGTTGTGATTCGCATCATCTTTGAAGAAATACGGCCCAATGATGCCGCCAGCCCATAATCCGCACCAAACGGTTGTTTTTTGTGGATGCATTGGTAGCTCTTGCAATGCTTCTGGCTGCTCTTCACTCCAAATACGGCAGTTTTGCTTGTTCACGTATCCATTCAACCAGAAATGAGCCTCGTTGCTGAACACAATTCTTCGATAAAAAAGTGGATCTTCATCTAACTTTTCAAGAGCCCATTCACCAAAAATTTGGCGTTGTGGTAGGGCGTTTGGCTTCAATTCTTGCACCAGCTGTATCTTATAAGGCTTCACACCCAAATCCTTCCGCAAACAGTAGTAGTAACAGAGGCCCAATTGCTGCGAACGGCGCCGAATCGATAATTCACGGTCATCACCAACACTGGCCGATACGGCTGCGATATTTTCTTCAGTTCGCACTCTACGTAAGCGTGTTGGTGGTTTAATGTCCAACAATGTAAATTTGGTGCGAAATTTTTTTACAATAGCGCGAAGAGAAGCCTCAGTAGGTCGATTAAACTGACCATAAAATGGAAGAAGCGCGCGATGAACTTTCTTAACAGAGCACGTATTTTGGTAATAAAATTCAATAATTTGCAAACGTTGTTCGTTTGTAAGACGATTCATGATTAAATTATAGACCAAACTGAAGATGTTTGACAGTGACACAAGATACAAAACGTGCGTGAGCTGTCAAAACTAGTGTTGCCAAAAAGATAATAGCAAAAAAATCACTCGTTAGAATACTAGTGTATAGTGAGCATGTTTTTTCTTAACTTTTTCAACTAGTTTTCGCAAATTCAAAATTATTTTTAATCGGAAATTTATACGGACCAATAGATTTTACATACCCGATTGTCAACTTTGTTCCACAGTAAAATCCACTGTGCTAGAAATACACAAGTACTGAAACATCGCTTTGAAAGTCTAACATCTCTTCTGCTGAGTCTCCAAATTTTGTCCGTCCAGTAGTTTAGAAGTTAATGAATTCATACCAAATAGAAAACCTTTCACCCACTACTGTGACTTTTTGTAGTTACGTCCTTTTGTTAAAAAAAAGTGGAAAGTCAAAAGAACGTAACTAACATAAAAACTTAGATGTTCGAAAAAAATTAAAAATATCTTCACCAATAAATAAATCCCCACAATCTAAGTACAATTTACAAAAATGGCAAAGAAAACATAATCACCCCTATTCTGCGTTTCGATTAAGTCTCCTCATCCAGTTCCGTTGCGATCGAAAATTGGTATTCTGGAAAAAAACGGAATCGAAAGAAAAAGAGGAAGACAACAATGTTTATAAAATTAGTAGCATCACTGTGGAATGTGGAAATGAAATTGCAAAATAAGCAAGTTTGTTATCATTTTCATAAATAAATGTCAAATTTAATACAAAAAGTTGTTTGTATACATAATTAAAAATAAGTCCTTGATAAAGTTTAATAAGAAAAAAGAAATATATATATACAAAAACAAACTATAATTAATTGCTCATAAATATATTACAGTGCAAAGAATCTTGTGAAGATAAAGGTACATAATAAAAAAAATTAAGTATTGTGATTAAATATGGAAAGACCAAAATAAAACGTTAACAAAAATTGTAGAGGATTAATACACTGTGTTGCATTTATTATTATTATTATTTTTTTTTTAATTTCAGAGAGCAGAACAACATGAGAAGTAATGAGGCTGGCATTTTTTATTGGAGGGCCTAGTGCATTGATGATTTCAGCAATTTCCGCCCAGAACACTGCCACTTCTTCCTTTAATCGCTGGTGATATCCACATGCAATGTCTGCATTAGATGACGTTAAATTTGCCAGTTTTTCATATTGCTCTGGTGTTGTTGTTTTTGACCCAAAATACATAAAAAACACATCAGATTCGGGTACAAAAATTAATAATTTAAAAAAAATAAATAAATAAATTTAATTAAATAAAAAAATTTTAAATGTTTTTTCTTATCGTTTTATATAATTTTCTACTTAAATTTTTTTTAATTTTTTAACTAAAAAACAGATAACGAAAATTTCTCCGTCAACAAAAAAAAAAAAAACAACTGAAAAAACGGAGTTCCGATCGTAATGCAGAATACATACAATCGAAAGAAACTGAGTGGAATCGAAACGCAGAATACCCAAGTTGCCAGACGGAGAAAATTTCGATCCGAATCGAAGCGCAGAATAGCCCCCAATATTTGTTGATTTTAGAAGGTTTTTTGCTTCTCCTTTAAAAAAAATAAAAAGTTTAGTTACGTCCGTTTGCATTTAATATGACGATATATATTCTGAATCAGAATTAATGGAAAACTCGATTAAGCGATGTTCGTCTGCCGGTCGTTGAAATACCGTTTCTGAGAAACTTTTTTCTTTCACCATTCTATTACTCCATTGAAATTCAGTAATATCGGTTCATGTATAGCTGAAATATATTCAAAATTCCGAAAAAAGCCATAGATTTTTGCATTTTTGTATGAAAATTTTTGAAAACAAGAATTGTTTGTTTTGCTTCAAACTTCAAACAATTATTAAGCATGGTGAATAGAACGCAAACAAATGATATCGGTCCATATACACCCGAGATATAGCCTAAACCGGGGTTTCCATGAAAATGTCGCGTAAGCGAACTGAAACAACTTTTTTTTTGCTCAAAAGCAGTTCTGGTAATGAAATAAGGTTGTATAAATATGCAAAATGAACATTTTCGATATTGGTCCATACCCGAGATATAGCCTAAATCGGGGTTTTCATGAAAATATCGCGTAAGCGAACTTAAACAACTTTTTTTTCTTAAAAACAGTTCTGTAATAAAACATGGTTATATAATTACGGAAAATGAAAACTGCAGACATCGGTCCATATACACCCGAGATATAGCCTGAAACGATTTTTCCATTAAATTTTTTTTGCTGAAAAGCATATCTTGTTATAAAAGAAGGTCACTAAAATACAGAAAACAGAAAAGTCCAATATCGGTTTATATATAACCGAGATATAGCTTAAACAAACTTTTCCATGAAAATGTCCGTGAAAGATACCTTTTATATTCCATAATTATGATTACAAGGCAAAAATATTTTTTCTCCGATATCGCTCTATATATATCCGAGCATATTCAGTTCAAATTTCTAATATATACTATACATATACGTCACTATCGTTTTATATTCGGCCCAGCCGAATATACCACACTCTTACTTGTTAAAAACCCATTTTGTGTTATAAAAAGTATAATATTTTTTTATATTAAAAATACGAAAACGAAACGGCTTTTTAAACGGCTATTAGACGATCAAACTGGGCCTGAAATTTCGAATTTTCTAAGTATGCGACAACGTCTGTCAGTAAACTGGAACTTCACCCTCCCTCCCTCTTGCGTGCAATATACTTAATTTTGGCGGCCACACTCGGTTGAGAAGAAGAGATACCTCTGCCACCATCAGAGCAAAGAAATAAAATTTTTTTTGTCACGCATTGGCTGAACATCTTTATTTTTCTATGTTTAGTATTTAGTAAGATTTGAATACTTCATATTTTGAAGATTCAATAAATTAATAAATGAAGAAAAAAAAAAAATTAACTACCTTCTTATGAGATCAGGAGAAAGTTCTAAGGCTGTCAATCACTAAATCATCGCAGATATTGTTCCTCGCTGTTGCTAGCCTATAATGTGGATTTTGCTCTGACGAGATTAGGGATCTTGTTCCCGAAACTCGCATATTTTTACGTAGCACGCGTTCATCGTCCAGAGCTCACCCATTTGTGGTCGATTGCCCAGAGAATCGCACTACGCATTACAGAGAGAATTCGTTTTCAGCAGTACGCTTCGGCTGTGGAATAAGTTGCCTGCAGACGTGTTTCCCCTCTGTTATAATGTTGGAAGGTTCAAGTCAAATGTTCACAAACACTACTCCCTCTTTACCCCTCCTCATAACCTGTTTTCCTAGTTCTGGTACAATGCACTGCATATGTAGGGGTCATCCCCTGAGTACTGGTCCAATATAAAAAAAAAAAAAAAAGACATTGATTGCCTAGAATTAAAGAATTATTTTACTTTATATGGGACATCCCAGAGATTTAAGAAATAATTGTATGATTGAGGAAGGCTGGCTAAGGAATAATTATGCGAATAATGAACCTATTTCAAGGTGCTTACATTAATGTAACAACTTAACCCTTTTGTTAAGTTTTAATGTCAGTTTTAATACAAATTTATATTAGTTAAATATTTCACTTAAAGTTTTTAGTAGTTCGTAAGAATATAATTCTGAAAATGAAATAAAAAAATTAATAAGCATAAATCACTTAACAGCTGACAAAAAGGTTCCCAGTGAAAAAGGTACTGCCCTTTTAAGGCACTCTTTACATACGTTGTGGGATGCTGGTATTGACACATTTTCTTGAAATTATTTTTTATGAGCAGATAACAGCCGCTTAGTCTTTTTTGGTAATTAAAATTAAGAACAAAACTAGAAATAGTTTTAACAATTGAGATTGTCTTTTTATATCTTCAACTTTGATTCTGTGCAGAAAAAAAGAAGGAAATTTCAAAGTGTTGAATGGGAGAAGCAAAAGTTTTTATTGCATTTAATGTTTGTCATAAAATATTAATCAAACTGCAAAAAGTTTATTAAAATAAATTTTATTGCACGCAGTAACATTTGCACATTTCATTTTGTTGTTGTTGTTGTTGTTATTTTTGAATGCCAGAAAAAATAAAATTATAAATAAAAAAATATTTAAAAAATGGCCAAAGGCCATTTAATATTAAATTTTTATGGTTGCTGAAAAACCAACAAAAAGTCATTAATAAAAAAATTATATGTATGTATGTATATAGTTTGTATATAAAATCTTTGTAAATAAAATGCAATATTCAACTTATGACAGCTGTCAGTTAAGTGACATGTAACGAAAATAGCGCACGCACCACAACAAGTAAAAAACACAAAAAGGAGGCATTTCATTTGTATTATCTCAGTTTTATCAGCCTTTGGGGAAAACTCCAGAGGTTTTTTGTTTCTTTTTTTTTGCCTCATGTAAAAAGAGATTTATGATAAAAAAATCAAGTCCTTTTTGGAGCATATTGGAAATTGTTACAGCAAAGAATTTGTAAAATAATTTGTAAAAGATGTCATCAAACATGATTTGCTAAAGACTTTTTTCTTTATTCGCCTTTCGAAGTTTATTTTAATTTAAAATAAAGTTAAGTAATAAAACGTTTTCAATTTTTCGTAGTTGTTCTTCAGCGAAGGTTCTGTTAAGAGCGAGGACTAAAAATGGTTGTTGGAATCAGCGTCTCTTACTTTAATGTATGGTGTTTAAGTCCTTCTCTTTGCTTCGGGACACTCGACTTAGAAGATCAAGTCGTTTTTATTCTACATATCGCACCGTAAATACAAAAGGGTCCCAACACAAAATTTTCCATAACTGACTTTTTTCCACAAAAGTCAGTTTTTTATGTTTTCGCAAACATTATATAAAATTGAAAAAAGTATAGCAGAACCTTCTTCAATATTGAATTTTCATAATGGAACAATAGTTGCTTTATATATGACAATCATTTTTACATAAACAGTTTTTTGTCTCTCCTGAAAATTTTAGTATTTTGAGTTGTGACCCTTTTGTATTTAGGGTGCGCAAAATAGTCTTCTAGAATCTAATTTTCAGTAAAGGCGGCAACAGAATTTACTATGTGGAAGTTATGGTCGGCAAAGTTTTTTAAGGAAAATATTTCTATGCAATTAGTTGCTGATTAGGCGAGGAAAGTCTCTTCACGAGCAACGTCTTTGTGCCAAAGTTCCTATTGGTCTCGGGTCAGTTGTGAAAAAGATTTACATCAGCACCAGCCTTTACGGCTTTATCTGATGATGGACCAGTTCCACGAGTGAATTATTCGCGATATTTTTGTAACCAAAGATGGCAAATGCCATCCGTACTCATGCGTAGATTAGCGTCATCAGATACATCCAAAAAAAGTAGTCTAGCTGCGTTAAATCGCACGTTTTTGCAAGCCAATTATTGGGTCTCAGAAAACTCGTGTATTTATTGAAGCATTTAGAAACCCAAACAATTACGGTTAAATATTATCGCATATTGTTTTTGTAAATATTGTAGAATTGTAAATAAAATAATAAACATAAAAAATACTTACAACATAATTTTGTTTACTTTTTCTTTAAGTAGAGAGAGAGTTTCGAAATATTTTGCTTACACAAAATCTAAATATCTTGTATTATCATGTAAAAGTACCTTAATTGATATATCAGGAATCAGTGTTTACGTCTTGGAACAAGTCAAGTTTCAATTAGGCTGGATTAATATACTGAAGTCCGTACTGTTCTATTTCGCAGCGACAAAGTTTTTAGCCAACTAACCGTTTTGACGCTTCTTTAGCGTAAGTTGTTTATGTAGTGACTCATCCATTGAAAACTCAAACAAATTTAAAAGCATGTACAACCCAGTTGACCAAGTCAAACAGAACCTATGTTTGCCAATAAATAATTGCTGATGAAGTCAGATAATATAAGATATCCCATATTTAGGTTTAATATTTGTGGTCATTCGTGCAGTAGAGTGTTCATAAGCCTAAAGGAAAAAATCGACAGCCGCTAGTTGCTCATAAGGGAGCACTATGCGATAGAATGTTTCTTCAGTACTGAACAATATTAAAAAAATCATGAATTATAAATGGATGCTGATTTTTTTAGCAAATTTATACCAAGCACGGAAGCACATTTTCACCTTGATAGCTTTGCTAGTCGCCAAAATTGTCGCTTTGGGGCTTTGAGAACCCATATGCGCTAATTTGCGTCCGCATAAGTAGTTTTCCACAAGCTTGTGAGTGTTTGCAGGCTAAATTAATACCACTGTGCTTGTTGTCTAAAAATGATTCTAGTAATATATGCATTAGAAAGCAAGTGCGTTACGAAAGGGATAATTGAGTAAGTAATATACATATGCATTTAAGTATTACTAAACGATTTATGCTGTCAAAAAAAAAAGTTTTATTTTCTGCTTTGTGAACTGAGTTTTGCATACAGCATTACCTACTAAGCTGCAACTGTCAGTAACTCCTCCTAATTGTGACGCGCCAAGTGGACAAACATTAAGCTGCTTAGTTGCTCCACTCGAAGAGACGAACAACAACAGATATTTCAGTCCGTGGCTATAGCTGAGAACAAACAAATATCACACAGACGACGTTTCATGCAACTGGGCGTTACCAGGCAAACCCTACTCGGAATTTTAGTGAAATACTTACACATGTTTCCATACAAAGTGTAAAGAGTGCTTAAGTTAATGTCTGATGCGTATCAGTCACGTGTCAATTTCTAGTAGAGTCCGTTTGGCGATTTGGCATGGGCAGCAAGACCACCCGATTAAACCATCTCAGACTTCTTTTTATGGGACACCTTGACGTACCGGGCTTATGCCAACTAGCTTCAGACAATCGCAGCCCTTAAGGAGGTTATTCGAGAGGAATGCGAACAGTTATCACCTAAAATATTTCGAAAGGCTGTGGAAAATATGACTTGGAATATTTTTCAATTAATAGAAATTATACGGATCCAAATAAAGATTTCTAACACTCAAAAAATTGTTTTATTTATAATAATATAAGTAATAATAGAATAAGTTATTCAAAAACTAAATTGGGAGTAAGTACAATCAAGTATCCGATACTTTTCTTTCGATACCAAATACTTTTGGTATCGATGCTTTACTACGGAGTAACAGGTAGGTATCGGTCAAAAATTCTCGGTATCGATTATGCTAGAACACACGAAAGCAATTTTTTCATCATTCATCACACACGAGGTTAATTTATATACCGTAACATGTACACATATAAACAGCATTTTGTATGTTTTTATTCATTTGATTGCTTGGCCTGTGTTTCTACGAATTTCATGCGGGTATAAAGCTGGTTGAAAAAATTATGCCGACAAAATATCACTCCCTTCATCCCATTCGTCTACAAGCTGTCAGAACAATTGTTCTCGTGTGTGATGGAACATTGACAAGCAGCAAAACTGAGCTGGACACCATTTTCCCCATAATATTATATGTTTTCAAAGTTTTTATAAAATAAATCCATGCATCCAAATGGCACCAACAAAATATAAAAAAAGATGATAAAATTACGGCCAGAATTATGTGATTTTATCGCAGATTATACCAATGATAAATTGTTTTTCATCGAAGTTTCCAAGGTTTTTTTCCTCCATTAAATCTGGCACACAGTTACAAGGCAAACTATTTAGTGAATGCACCAGAAGAATTGTTATGATAGAGCTCCAGATTTTTAAAAATCTTCGTTTCCGTGATCCTAATTAAGACACTTCAATTTTAGCTAGTGGATCAGAATATGAAGTCCATATCGAAGATTTTGAATTTTGGCTCGATTTTTGCCGCTATCGTATGAAGAAATCGACCGATACAAGTATGTATCAATGCTTTTTCTTCGATACCGAGTGGTTATCGATACCGTATCCAGTCTAAGTATCGATAATCTGGTGGTATCATTTCATCCCAAATTGCGTGATTAATTTTGCGGTAAGTTTATATTTTAAAACACGATTATTTCAAAAAGTAACAAACGGTGCGAATTCATCAGTCACGATATCGCAGTGGTCGAGTGACAATGGCGCGTTCACTATAAAGACATATTTTAAGATTAATGACTTTTACGTAATTGCTTGTCGACAGTTTTGATCGCAGTTCGGTATTCGGCGAATAGGTGATAGACCCAGTGTGAAATCGTGGATGCAGAGATACTGCGCAACTCCCTTGTCTGTGAATGTACCATGGACAGAGCTCAGTCGATCTTCATAAACTCCGGAAAACATTGAACTGGTTGAAAGCAGTTTATGTGAAAATCAGTGACTTCTAATCCGAAAAAGCAGCCTCAGTGAGATTTCCAAGAGCGACTATTTATAAACTTTTAAAAAAGTATCTGAAGATCCATCCTTTTAAAACTACAATCGTTCATATCTGAAGCAAAGTGACTTTGATTTAAGCAATCATTTTTGTGAAGATGATGCGTTTTGGCACTGTAAATCCCATTTTTTTTTAGGCACGAGCCTAATTATCACTTAAACGGTCACGTCAACTAACAAAATTGCTGTTACTGGTCTCCAAGAACCCGCAAGCCTCGACTGAAAGCTCAAAAACTATTGATTTGTCCCAAGGTAACTATTTGGTGCGCCTTATGCACGCATGAGATAATTTTACCTTTTTTTTCAAAAATTCCCGAGGCCAGGCGACGAATGTCAACAGTGAAAATTATCAACGCATGATTATAGGATTCTTATTGTCAAACTTGCAAACTCATCCATCGTACTCCTCGCACACGTGGTTTCAACAGGATGAAGTGACTACACACGCAGCCAGAGCCCCGATAAATTTGCGTAGGGAAAATTTCCACATCCAATCTAACTCCCATGGACTTCTTTTTAAGGAGCTTCCTCAAAGAAAAGGTTTATAATCTCTGATCTCATGTGGCTTTCAAGGAAAATAGTGGTAGAGAAATCAGGTCAATTGAACCAAATTTACTGCAGCGAGTAGCGCAAAACACAAGAGTCCGTTTTGAACAGTGTGTTCAACTCGACGGAAAACATCTGGGTGACATACTCTAAAATACGCATTTCCATTCTATCGGTCAACGCTCTTTTTATTTAAGTTTTAAAATATATATCTACTACCAGTATTTATGTATTTCTGCTACCAGTACGAGTATGTTTAAATTATAATTTTAATTTATTATCGTTTAAATTATTTATCGTGATTTCTTTCTCTTTTTTTTTTTTTTTTTGCTATATTTACACATTTCAATAAAAATAGAATTTTAAGGCAAAACAACGTATGCCGGGTCAGCTAGTGATATATGAAATGAACGCCTCTGGCTTTTACATGCGCCATTATAATTTTCTTAACCTTTTCTCTAGTTCTTTCTAAGAATGTCTGGAGTGATTTTACCCGCAAATTGTGCTTTTTTCCCTGCTACGAGTACAACTAAAAGTTTGAAGAGCTAAAAGCTTAATTATTGAACTGTCTGAAAGCATTGACTTCCTGATTTCTTGCCTTACACGTTGGAGTGTGTCGTGCCCTTCTCATCAGAAGATATGTTATAAATGCGACTTAAGCTACGTACACACGGTTGCCAGATCTTACAATATTGCCAGTAAAATTGTCTGAAAATGTATTACAATCGTGTAAACTTACAACGATGTCAGAAACACCATTGTCAATCAATTGTAAGACGACAATGTTGTCAGGCATCTGACAATCGTGAGAACACTCTTCGTTGGCATTGCCAGATAATTGGCTGGTATTGTAAGCTCAGTTTTAATTGTCAGATGTATAAAATTAATGTACCTGACAATGGCATCATTGTCAGAAAAAAGTTTGTTGGGCAACACTGCCAAACAGATAGTTGTTGATATACATAAGTGGCAATGTTTTACAACACGTCTGGCAATTTTTTTCATCTAACAATCTAAGTCCCAATTTTCACGAGGCAATTTTAGTTGCGCAATTCTTATCAAATTTTCTTTTAAAACTGCTTTTATGTTCAGACACAGCAATTTTACTTGAGCAACTTTCGTTTTCTATTGCTTACACTTTCTTAATCTTGCATGTACTGCATTCCCAAATTTTTCCATTTAATTTTCACTTCTTCGCAATTAATACTGCTGTTGTCCACAATATTAAAAAAAAAAAAGTTTCAAATGAATTAAAATATCACAATTTTGCGCCGATATTACTTTCATCACAGACAACATATCAATACATAAAAGAAACACAAATGAAAGAAAATGTAAAATTTCTGACATTACGAATGATAGCACAAAACGACTTTCCAAGTACAAGCAAGTCTGTACTCATTTTTACACTCCCCGCTCTTTCCTCACTTATTTGTCCACAAACTCAAGAATTGCGCAACTAAAGTTGCCTCGTGAAAATTGGGACTAACAACCGCATGAACTGACAATTATTGTTGTCAGATGAATTATTTGCCAGACCATAGTCTGACAATAAAATTGTAAGATTTTCTTACGATCGTCTGAACACACAATTTACTTCTTTTTGCGGGACAATTTTTCATTGTCACGACATTGTCAACATGTTGCCAGATCTTACAATATTGTAACATCTGACAACCGTGTGTACATAGTTTTAATATTTTTTGCAGCAACATAGTTGGAGGTGAAAATTTCCTAAGAAAACTTGGCAGTTGCTCAAATATTATCGTCCCTCTTATTCTTAACGTTTGCTTGGTCAATTGGTATATCACATGCATATCGCTTGTGTATGTATTGTGTTGTGGGTAAGTAAGTATGTAAGCTCTGTGCAAATTATGGTGAATGACATTTAGTTAAATGTAAATTTAAAGCAATATTAATTTATTTAAAATAAAATATTTTCATTTATTTTGTTTTTTCCCCCTTTTGTTCGCAAAAAGAGTTCATTTTTATGATGATGATGACGATGCCAAAAGTGACAGAATAAATAAACTGTTTAATTTTCATTAGTTAAACGATTGCTAATGTTAAATTTGTCTTTTGTATTCATTTTTATGAGTTGGCTGCCGTTTGACATTTATTTTTGCGATCTAATGGGTGCGGTGGTATCTGCGCATTCCGTTAAATTAAAAAAAAGAAGCAAATAAAAAAATAATAATAATAAGTTCGAGTTGAAAGATTACTTCTACTTCTATTTTTGCAGTGGAAATTAAAATATTGTGCATAAATAATTATAATTGTTTTAGAAAGTGTCAAGAAATAATTAAATATCACAGTTTTTTTTATTACTGTCTTTAAAATTTTGAGAATATTATTCGATAAAACCGCTGATTTAAAGTGCACTTCGCCAGAACTGAAATATGCAATTTAAGCAAATTATTAATTAATTCTCTAATTTAATTTTAAAATTTAAAATCGCCAAATAAAAGGGAATTAAAATATTTTAATAACATGTGATATATTTGAGTCTTATTCTTGAATGTTTTGATAAAATGTTTTATACCTATTAAGTAATAACTTTTCTTCTACGCTTGAAATTTTTTCAATACTTACATCGGGCATTAAAGCTAAAATGCCACTTTTAAGAAATATCAGCAGCCGTATTCCGTAACTCGCTAAAGCTAAATCTCCATCGCTAAAAATCTGAAAAGATGATTTAGCGATGTTTGGCCCAAGGCGACTTTATACAGGTGAGTGCAAGCGGAAAGGCGAATTCAGTACTATGTATTTTGTTATTGTAAAACATATCGTGAATGTCATAATCTAAATTCGCCTAAGATTGCTCAGCAGAGAAAAAATTTTATATAAACGTTAAATATAAGCTTTTATAATTGTTTGTAATTAAAATCACAGATTATATTAGTTTTTCACTTTTAAATTCACAAAAATTTCTTGAAATTGCACTAAATCATGCAAAAAAACCTTCAGATTAAAATGGCGCGAAAAAGTTTGTAAACAAAAGAAACAAAATTTGACAGTCTCATTGGAAAAAACGCGAGAAGCAAAAAATAATCACCTGTGCTGTTAAGTTCACCTGGTAATGAATTCGCCTTGGTTTGGCCACAAATGCAATTCTGTAACGCGCATAGCTAAATTTGGCAGTGACATAAAAATTGAATTCGCCGCAATTTTAGCGATTAGTGGCATCGCTAAAATGCTTAAATTTTGTATTCTCTATTGCCAAATAAGTAGTTGTTGTTGTCTAAAACGCTAAAATTTTAGCAACGAAAATTTGTAAGTGCTAAAATGTAAGTAAATTACAAATCTTTTCTTTTTTCTATAGTTTCTTGCTAAAAAAAAAAATATTATTACAATATAATGGAAGAAACCACAAAAAGAATTACATAGGAATAAAAATATACGCTTATTCAGTACTTGGAGGAGCACAAACAATTTGCCCATGATAGGTAAAAAATTAATTTCAACTTAAAGTGAAGCAAAACACAAAAATTCCTTTTTTAAGATTTGTCAATTCCATAAAAGTTTCCTGTTCACAATTAGCTTATTGCGTTCACTAATTGCACTTAATGCATTCATTATATTACGACGACGATAAAAACTGCTCATTTTCACTTTTTTAAATATTTATTATTACAAAATGCAGAAAATTTTTTGTAAACCTTATGAGCGTTTTTTTTTGTTTATTTAAAATTTTGTGATGCCATATTTTGAAAATTTTCCCATAAATTCCACATTTGGTTGTATCATGAAAAAATACTGCTCATAATTTATCGACTTAAGTGCTGTTTAAGTAATATTTGTCAAAAACAAAATAAATTTTGAATAGATCTTTCACAATAACTATTTAAAATCTATATTTCAAAACATATTTTAAAACATTATTAAAGAGAAGTTTTAATAATATTTACGGGAAGCACAATATAAAGTAAGGTAACACTACAATGAATTGCCAAAAGTTATTACATTATGTTTATCTCTTTTTAACAAAAGTTCATCAAAGTAGAAAGAAAGAAATAGTATACAGTTAGCAAATTGGCGGCGGCGAAAATATAAAAATTTAGCTTACAGAATACAGATTTAGCAACATCGCTAAAATATTTGCCCTAATTTTTTTTAGCATTTTAGCGATCGAGTTTTAGCTTAAGCTAAGCGAGTTACAGAATACGGCTGCAGGTTTCCAAAATATTCAAAATAAGGGTTACTGAGAGCTCAAGGGAAAGCTACGGCCATAATAAAATAAACAAGGTACCAGCGTTGTCAACTCGATGCGTTAAAATTATTTGTGCGAAAAATTCTTTAGTCGGTCGCTTTTTATATTTTCGGGAACTCAACTCAACTTTTTGCTTTAATGTAAGAAAAAAGTTTAATCAAGTGTCCAAAATGTTTACTTTTCATTTGGCGTGGAAAACGTACTATGGACGTATATGCACAGAGTAAGATAATCTTGCTGTTGTATATTATACACAGTGTCGAAAGAAAAAGAAACATCTCCTTTTATAAAATTTGCTTCTTTTAGAGATTGTTTTGCTATTAAACGATCAAGCCAAGTTTGTCAAATATAACAATAAATGCAGTCCCTGAAGATTGGAGTTCGTGTTTATGATGGCTCGTGAATTCGTTACGGGTTTGATAATTGAGAAATTACCAAGTTATTAAATAAATTATAAAGTTTTCCAAAACGTTTGTATTAAATATTATAGTAAACTTTATATTTTATTTGTTATAATTCTGGCAAAGTTTCGTATATGAAATGTACAGTGTGTTTGAAAGCATTAATCGAATTTAAAGGCTTGTAGTGCGATTCTGTAAAATAGTCTGATAATTCTTTCGACAGTAATGGTTGTATGCTCCTGCAATATAATTTTGCTGACGTTAAAAAGCTGTATTTTTGTGTCCCTGATAATAGGCAGTAAAAGTAGCAGCTGATTTCTGACCACAGCAAATATTATTAAATGATATTGCTTAATAATAAATTTGATAAAATATCGTTGTAATTATTGTAAAGGTAACATTATTTTAAAAAAGTCTCACATTGAAGCAAAAGTCACGCAGTTGAAACTAAAAGCAACGCAACTAAATTGGCTTATGGGTAGAAACTCGACATTGAAGTTGGATTGCAAACTTCCGTTATGCAACTCTAAAACCTATATGGTGCTATGGAATTCAATTATGGGGCACCGTCTCAGCGTCAAATATTGAAAAAAATTCAAAGGCTACAAAACCAAATTCTTCGAACAATTACTGCAGCTCCATGATACGTAAAAAATTCACGAACTCATAAAGATCTGAGTGTTTCGCTGGTAAAAGAAGAATATTCTAAGTACGCGAGAAGGTACGTCAGTAAATTGGAACTTCATCCAAACCCTCTTGCGCGCAATATACTTAATTTTGGAGGCCACACTCGTCTTAGAAGAAGGGATACCGTTGCCACCATCAGATTGCTCAACAGGTGATTTTACCGAAATAACTCCCGCATAATAAAACTTTTTGTCTGGCATTGGCCGGACTTAAGTAAAAAGCACATTTTTTTATTTTAAATTTAGTATTAAGCTTTGAATACTTATTCTTAGTTCATTTTGAAGATTCAATAAATAAAAAATGCTTAAAAAAAAAATTAACAAACTAACAGAGTCGTACTAGAGGCCAAGGTTGACAAACATGAATTCCAGCTAGTGAACGAATTTGATGGCATGCCATCAGGAGGTGCTATCAGACCCAGTTTGATTGTATAATATTCGCTTAAACAGCTGTTTCATTCTTGCGTTTGTAATATAAAAATATTGTACTTCTTAAAATACAAAATAGGTTTTTAAAAATGACAGGAAAAGATTCAAAAGTCGGTACGTTTTTGTTGAAATAACGCGCTTTTTCCCCCATTTTGGTGCGCTTTGAAATTTCAAAGTTGATAACGCTGCAAGGTATCTCTTCGCTACAAGAATACAACACTCCAAAGAACAATAGGCTTTTTTGTAAACGGCAAATTTAAGCCCTGAGCTGTCAAAAGTAAGGGCAGGATCACACAATTGCCGCAATGTATTAATTTTCCCTCATTTTTATGTCCCAATCTTGTGATTGCACAATTAATTATTACCTGAGGTAATCGCGGCCAATATGCCTGATGTGGCACTCGTGTGACCACTTGATCTGAATTTGTGCAGAAATAAAAATGCTACAAATGCTCCAATATTTATTGTGTTCTAGCGCGGCTTGTTTTTTGTGTTTTGACAGGTATTATTAGAGCATTTTTCTTTTAAATTCTCAACAATTTATTTATATTGTTTTGATATAAAGTTGAATGTTTGAGAATATCTTTCAAAAATTTCCAAAGTCTACTGATGATTAGGGTAGTTCCTATGAAATGTCGACATAAGATAGCTGGGAAACATAGAAAACAAGCTATTTATAATTTTTATTGGGCTAATATATAAATTTATATTTTTGTGATTTAAAATAATTAGAAATAATTCGGAACAATTATCCGGGTTGTTTCTTGATGAGATGAAAGCACAAATGTCCTCTTTAGTGTTAAATTATCTATTAGCTGTAATATATGAAAAATATTTATTAAGCACTTAGTTGAAATTGCAAAATATATTGTTGTACTCAAATTACTTTTTAAAAACATTATTATTGCATTATTATAGAATTATAGAATTTTAATAATAGAAATGTGAAAATTTCAATACTACTATGTTTATAGGGAACCAAACTATATTAAAAACGATAATACACTGCCAGCGGTAAGAATTCAAATTATGATAGAGTAAATACTAAAGTTGCCACAACAATATTCTAAATTGGTTTTTCTTTGCGTGTAGAATATTGTTATATCAACCATATTTTTTTCTACGCGCCTTAACCCTCTATACCATTAGGTATACCACAGGCAACATACTGGTCATCTCACATAAATTCAAAAACTTGGAGTTACTAAGCATCATCAGGTGATGTAAACTATTGTAGACATTCTGTTTTTTGCATAAAGTAAAAAACGGTTATGTTTGTTGCTTCTCTTTCTTTTAAATACTCAATTTCATAAGTAAGCTGAAATCTTGCAAAGAGTGCGGGAGTCAATAGTAAAAAAAATAGTTTTGTGATCGCAATTTGGCTTTTTTTGTCAAAATCTGTTAGGTAAGCTTCTAAGCATCAGTTGTTTTTGTAAAACTTTGCAAATTCTATAGTTATTTGTGCACAACGTGCAATTTAGAGTTTGTATCCTGCGAGCAACATTGTGTGAAAACGGGAACACACACAGAAGAAAAATTATCAGGAGTTTTTTTTTTTTTTTTTTATAATGGCTAAACGATATGATCTAAGTGATGAGGAAATCGCTGGCATACTCCTGGCAACTGGAGAAAGTGGAGATGGGTTTGACTTAGATGATGATAGTTTGGCTGATCCAGACTTTGACTCAGATTTCGAAGAATTTGTTGAAGAGTTCTTGGAAGATGAAAATGATGTACCGAATAACTTAGATGGTGATTGTCTAAATTTAAATTGTAACGAAGAACCAACAATACACAGTGGAAGCCTTCCAAGTTCGTCAAACCTGCCTAAAAACTACCAAAGCCGGAAAAAATCGCTACAATTGAGCTCAACACACAACAGCTCGCCTTCAGCGGTAACGAATTATTGAATTCGGATATATTAGATCTGGAAACACCTGTCTAGTTCTTTTTTATTTATTTCCAAAGGAGCTTATAAAGAAAGTTACAGAAGAAACAAATCTCTATGTGGTACAGTTGGGAAAATGATTTACATCAGCAGCTGCCTTGCGGCCTAATATGATGGTGGACCAATTCCACGGAGTGAATTATTCAGGATTCACCAGCGCTCCCATGTGGCTTACCAGGCCCACACGGGTAGCAATTCTTGCCATATGATTGCGGTCATATGAGCAACTTCTTGTTGAGGAGTTCGGGCCTTCTAATCCCTCCTTAATGAGTTGGTAGGCCGAAGCCCACTAAGAGCATCAGCCCTTAAACCAACTCACCCGTCAAACAGTCACCAATGGTTCCTTACAGTACACGTATCTGTTGTATAGGCAACAGATACTCGGGAGATTGTTAGTCCCCGAAAAATGCCACACACCAAACAATCATCAAGGATACTAACACTCCCTTCCTGCGTTTTAGGTTTCAACCACAGTCAGAACGTTTCAGCCAAGGTGGGCACCTCAACCATGATCAGCCCGGGTCGAACCGTAAGCATAACTACCCGGGGCCATGCTGATCCCCGTTCTGCCAATTTATACGCTTGGTAAGGGTTTCGGAAGCCAACACAACATAAGTTATGTGGTTTCCTAGAGTTTTGTTTGCTGCACCAAACGATGGACCCCTTCCCCTCTTTTCACCAAAAAACAGAGCGCCCAAGTTAGGAATACGCCAAGGCAAAACCTGTTCCCCGGGGGGTCTCTATGTGGTACAGAAAGATCCCAACAATACTTTTAATGTATCTGAATTGGAAATCCAACAATTTATTGGCATGGTGTACATTGTCACTTATCCATTTGCCTAAAGTAACAAACCGTTGCAATTCCGTCCTTGCTACTCCGCTTATTCAAGAGACCATGTCTTTTAATAAATTAAAAGATAAGAAAAAAACTTTATGTAAGATGGGAGCGAAGCCAACATTTTTTTTAATTTTTTTTTTTATTTTGGACCAGTACTCAGGGGATTGCCCCTACATATGCAGTGCATTGTACTGGAACTAGAAAAATAGAGTATGAGAAGGAGGAAAGGGGGAGTAATGTTTGTTAACTTAACATACGAAACGACCAAAACAAACATTATCACAGCATTTAAAATGTTGAAATTAAATTAATTAAAACTGATCAGTGCCCAGTGTACATACCTTCGACACTGCTCAGATCAACAAAAAGTAATTCAACACCGTAGGATACTAAAATACATAGGAGAAACATAAAACAGAATTTAATGATAACAAATAGAGAAAAAACAAATGACAGTAAAAAAATAATATAATAAAAAAACACATGCACACATGATGCAAAACTCTACCTATTACGGTAATAAACATATGTGTAGGTATAGAAAACACGGACGCGCAATGAAAAACACGTGTGTACGGAACGAAAGACAAATTGTAAAATATCGGGTGGTTAAAGTTCAAGGGCCGATGTTGAATGTGAACCACACCTAAACGCCAAGCGTTTTTCCAAATTTTATTTGACATTTCTCTATTTCAGACTTATTCAATTTGAACCATGGAGAGATACACAATCCAACAACGTGTTAAAGTTATCCAGACTTATTATGAAAATGGGCGACAGTGGATAATCAATTTTCGAAGAAAATCATCTTCAGTGATGAGGCACATTTTCACCTCAGTGGATTCGTCAATAAACAGAATTGCCGCATTTGGGCGAATGAGAATCCAAGAGTGATTGTCGAAAAACCAATACACCCACAAAGAGTGACTGTTTGGTGCAGTTTATGTGCTGGCGGCATCATCGGGCCGTTTTTTTTCCAAAATGAGGCCGGTCAGGCAGTTACTGTGAATGGTGTTCGCTATCGTGAGATGATAACGAAGTTTTTATGGCCCGAATTGGAAGATATGGATGTAGCGATATGTGGTTTCAGCAGGACGGTGCCACTTGCCACACAGCTAACGAAACAATTGCTCTTTTGCGCAACAAATTCAATGGCCGTGTTATCTCACGTAATGGCGATGTCAATTGGCCGCCAAGATCATGTGATTTGACACCGTTGGACTTTTTTCTTTGAAGTTATTTGAAAGAAAAGGTGTACGTCGATAAGCCAGCAACAATTCAACAGCTAAAGGATGAGATAATTCGGCACATTAACGGCATAGAACCTTCATTATGCCTCAGGGTCATCGAAAATTTGGACCATCGGATGGAGGTGTGCCGCCGTGGTCGCGGCGCCAATTTGGCCGATATTTTGTTCCATACATAATTGAATAATACCAATATATCATAATAAAATAAAATTACAATTTTGTTTTATTCAAAATCAACATCGGCCCTTGAAATTTAACCACCCTTTATTTGCTACAGAAATGAACGTACCAGAACGGCAACAGAAAGTAAAAACTAATGAGGCCTTTATGCCTTCACATAAGAAGTTGCCATGTGGTTAACAAAGAAATACCTCAAAAAAAACTGTAATCTTATACAATTAGTTGAGGCAAACCATTAACCAGTGAGTGTCGAGGTCCAAACAACAACCAACTTTCTACTCGTCGGCGTTTGGACCATGAGATCCAAACTAAAAAGCAAAGAGGACCTATGAAACACGTGCCTCCGCAAGCGGTCCGCCAGGCTTAAGTCGCTCACTGGCCTCAATGGAATGAAAAAAAAATCTATGCAAATATCCAAAATGTACTGGATTCACTCACACAGTGTGTGAGAAGTGCAACGTAGCCTTGTGCTATACTACAAACAAAGCTTGTTTCAAAAACTTCCATTCGAATTGAAATAAAAACTTAGTCCTAACAATTTAATTTATCACCACTTTGTAACTTGAATTTTTACGTTATGTTTTTACATTTTTGTTACGTTTATTTTTTCACTTGTAGCTCATTGTTGCCTGTGGGCTACACTCCCTTTTTAATGATTCCTCCTTTTAAATAAAAAAATTTTTAATTTTCAAAATTTATGTGTGTTTTTAAATTTACAAGTCTAAGCGAATTTGTGGGGGTCAATTGATTTATCGAAGAAAATGTTTGGTAACCGCATAGTCTAACATTTCGGTAGAAGCCATCGAAAATTGCACTTTCAGATTGGATTAGCCAGCCACGACGTTCATATGAAAAAAGAATAGTTTATAATTATATATAGTTATTTAAAAAAAACATGCTTAAACATTTTAACATTATTTTTTATACTTTCCAAATTTATTTTTACATTATTTTAAACCCCGTTGGCATTAATATTTTTAAAGGTGCGGCCACACTGGAAATAATCGTAAGTATTGATTTCATAGAATCAAAGTGAAATTAAATCAAGCAAGCTCTTTTCCAAAAAGATTATTTACTGTTGGGGTTATTTCTTGTGCCTAATTAAAACCTTTTCAAATTAGTCTAGCCTTATTTATTCATTTGACTTTCTAGTTAACTTTTTTATAACCTCTGAACGCTTAAATATCTCAACAAAACAAATTATCATTTATTTTCCACATTGAAATTTTCAAAGATCTAATGACATTGTGCATTATAGAAAACATTATATTATTATATCTCCCACACATAACAATTGATTAAGATTTATTAACAATTAATTTATAAAATATATGCGGGAGGAATACAACATTTCAAAGATGTGGCGTTGAAAGTTTTAGCTTTGGAACGATTACAAATGTAATCAAATGTAATAAAATAAAAGTCAAAAAGTGTACAAACAGGTTTTTGATAAAATAAAATGAAAAAATTGATAAAGCTGAAATAGTTTTGTTTTTCTCTTTTTTTTTTTTAATTTAGTTTTATCCATAGAAAACTCTTTAGCTGCTTCTTTAAACAAAACACCAGAGTTTACATAAATATCTTAATTAAAGCTGACAAAGAATATGTCACGAGTATTTTGTCTGGTTGTTGAACTGTTTAAAAATTTACAGGCATTGACGTTTTTTTTTTCTTTTGACAAAAATTTTCAAGAGGGTTTTAGTTTTTCGAAGTTTCTAAAAAGCAACCAAAAAGGTGCGTAAAATTAATCATTTACGTTACATATATCTATAACTGTCAAATGTAAAGCGCGATGTTAATTGTAATAAATCATCAACTTTTCAGAGAAATCTCTTAATACTTTTGATAATAATAGAACACTGAACAGAAAATTCAGTCCATCCGTAGTTAAATCAATTCCAAACGGTGTCAAAAGTGCGGTATATAAGGATATTCTTAAATACAAATCAAATCTTTTACCACTAATTTGGGAAAAATCCTGATTTGAGAACAAATTCGCTTATCAAAGAATACTTTTTTGAAATGCAAGTTTATTGCCAAACTGCGCTCGTGCTGCTAATTATTTTAATAGCGAATTGGGCTTAAGTGTTTTTAAAAATAAATTAATAACCAAAATAGAAATTAATTCGTTTTCTCCTCTTTTTCTGTTCGATGTAATTTCCTAAACCGGTTAAGATTAGTAATATACAAATGCTCTTTTTATTTAAATTAAATTTGCTTTGAAACCCGTAAATTACTCGAATCGAAATCGAATGCTGTTGTACACTTTTAAATATCTTGAGCAACTTTCAGCTGTGATATAACAATTTAAATGTAAATTAAGCCAAGATACACAAATTAGAAATTTCTATTTTAAAAAAACTTAAACAGGTTTATTTAAAAAATTCGAATGTGGAAACACTATAAGCCAACAAAATTTACGAGTATGTTAGTCGTTTTGACTAACATCACTCAAGTTAATATTTCATTTAAAATACGAGTATGCACAAAATATATTTCAAATTTATTTAAATATGCTGTGCCAAAAAGGCCTATAAACTGTTGCTTTGACCGCAATTTAAATCAATAGGAAAACATATTTTATATTTATCTTCTTACATATCTGTGTACGATTTACAGTGGTTCGTGTTGACTTTTCGTTACTTTTGAAGTAATAACAATATTTTAAGAACTTAGGGCCTGTTTCACGATTTCGAACCTTAACGTTCGTAAGAATTTTGAGTTGGGAAAGCTCCTACTTGCGATCCACTTTTACGCTGAAAGGCAACATACGAGTAATGTAAGAAAATGTAGCAAAAACTGTAGCCGATCATAAGAAAAAAACTGTTTTTGAACTAAAAATGTGTTTCTTAGCCAGAAAAAATTTATGAGAATGTTAACGTTCGAAATCGTGAAATAGACACTTAAAATAGGTGTTGAAAGACAACATTTTAGTCTTGGAAATGGTGTATTGTAAGTGTTTGCACAATAACAAGGTACTCCAAAAAAATGTAGGACTCTCAGAGGCTTTTGAACGATTAATTCACTCGCAAATAAGCTACTACCTGTATACAAAGTCCCTGTTAAGTAATAGACAATCTGGATTTAGACCACAACATAGCTGTGTTACTACTCTAATTGACGTCACAGAAGAAATTAGATCTCATATTGATAAACGCCAAATGGTTTCATTTCTAATATTGCTCGATCACTCTAAAGCTTTCGACACCGTACATCATTTTGTTCTTATCCGAAATTTAAAGTATATGTTTAATTTTTCGTTGACAGCGTTAAAACTTTTGACATCTTATCTAAGTGACAACTGTGAAAATGATTTACATCAGTACCTGCCTTGACGGCCTAACCTGATGGTGGACCAATTCCACGGAGTGAATTTTTCACGATTCACCACCGCCCCCGCGTGGCTGACTAGGCTCACCCAGGTTGCAATTCTTGTCATATGATTGCGGTCATATGAACAACTTCTTGTTGAGGAGTTCGGGCTTTCTAATCCCTCATGTATGCAATTTCCCAGCAATCAATGGAGGACAAGGCACAATGAAGCCCACTAAGAGCATCAGCCCTTAAACCAACTCACCCGTCAACCATCACCACTGGTTCCTTACAGTACAGGTATCTGTTGTATAGCCAACAGATCCTCGGGAGATTGTTAGTCCCCGAAAAAAGCCACACACCAAACAATTATCAAGGATACTAACACTCCTTTCCTGCGTTTTAGGTTTCTATCACAGCCAGAACGTTTCAGCCAAGGTAGACACCTCAACCATGATCAGCCCGGGTCGAACCGCAAGCAGAACGACCCGGGGGCTTCCTAGAGTTTTGTTTGCCGCACCAAACGAGGGACCCCTTCCCCTCTTTCCCCCGAAAACAGAGCGCCTAAGTTAGGAATACGCCAAGGCAAAACCTGTTCCCCGGGGGGCTTATCTAAGTGACAGATGTCAGAGTGTTTTCCATGAAGGAAATGTTTCAGAATGCTACTTAATGCCGAGAAGAGTACCACAAGGATCGATACTTGGATCGTTTCTTTATTCTATACACGCAAACGTTTTACCTTTGCAAGTAAAAAATTGTAGTATTCAAATGTATGCTGATGATGTGCAACTTTATAAAAGCTGCAGTGTATCCGGCATTGCTAATTACATACAACTGATAAATGAAGATTTGGGTCGTATAAATCTGTGGACGTCTGCAAATGGGCTAAGTCTGAACCCTACAAAGTCCGTTGCTATGATAATTGGAGTGTCACAAAGAGAAAATTTATACATTCCACCAGTCAAGATTAATAATGTAGTCATAAACTTTGTCGAAAGTGCAAAAAACCTGTGTGTAATTTTTAATAAACAGCTGAATTGGTCAGATCATGTTAAAATTAACTGCGGTAAAGCTTTTTCTATGTTGAGAAATTTATATATTTCTCAGTACCAAACGCCTACTAATATTCGAATGCTTCTTGCCAAAACGTATTTACTACCCACATTAATGTATGGCTGCGAATTATTCTCTAGCTGTGATGCTATTAGTAAACGTAGACTCAATGTAACGTACAATAACATTGCCAGATATATATTTGGAATCAAAAGGAACAGGAGCATCTCACAATATGCCAAGGAAATCTATGGTGTTACTTTGGACAGCTTATTAAAATGTCGCTCCCTATTGTTTTTACATAAAATTATATATAAAAAAAAAAAACCTTCTTACCTCTATGACAGAATAACTTTCTCCAGGTCGAATAGAGGTCACAGAATAAACAACATGAAATATAATAATAAGGCCAATTCTGAGCAGCACTTTTTCACAAATGCTATACGCCTCTGGAGCCAGCATCCACCCCAGATCCAAACTATTAATAATTCAAGTCATATTTCAGCATTTTTCTTAAATTTCTTTTATATGCGGCGATGCCCAATCGTGATACTTAACTGGTAAGCAAAAGCAAACACAATCTTATGTTCATTAGATTAGTCGTTAACACGGTTGCAACATTTGACGATTATTTTGACGAACTGCTGAAAACAACACGTTGGCTTGTAGATCACATTTCAACAACATACTTCCTTTTTTTTAATTTAATTTACGTAGGAAATTAAAGTAATATATGTTGTATACAACGCTGTGGAGTATAAATGTGTTCGCTACCTAGCGCTAGATGGCAGCACAAACAAATTTTTTTTAAATTGCGATCTGTCAAACATCAGGGGGCTAATTCTGTCATTCGCTTACGAGCGAGTTTTTACTCGAATGTGCGAGTTTTCACACTTTTGGGATTATCTCTTTCGATATCGAGTAAAAGGTTTCGAAATTTCTAATGATGGCATTCGATAGCGAGTAACCATTCGAATGCAACCGTGCAACTTTTTACTCGTAAGCAAAAGTACTATCGAAAACCAGCCAAACAGAAAAACACAAAAGAAATGTAAATTAAAAATTAGTTTTGAATAGCAATAGTAGTTAAATTAAATTGATTTTTGGTTCTTAAGGATTTTATCAATTCATATGATGATGTATATGTACATATATACAGGTATATGTAAATATATAAAGATGAGTATTGCTAAGAACACAAAAACTTATATTTGAAGTCACATGTTATTATATCCAAGAATTTATTTTTGTTTTTTTAGAAATTCATATATACATACATATGCTTATACATAGTTAAATAGTTGTTTTTTACATATATATTTATTGAATTGTTATTTCTATTCACTTCCTTTTTAATGTACGCATACATGACTGATTTAAAAAGAATTGTTATTGTGAACGTATGTGTGTTTATTTAGTTTTTAATGTACAACAAGTATACAAAGTATGCAAATACATACAATTTTCGGCAGTGTTATAAAACACATTTTGTCAGTATTTTGCAACACTGAAGTGATAACTCGACTCGTTACGTAACGAGTCACATCATTAGAAATTTACACGATATCGAAATTATTTTCTACTCGATAGTAATTTCGATCACGAATGACAGAATTAGCCCCCAGATGCTAAAATTTTACCCAAATTACAATACATTTCGTCCAACGAAAAATAGTTGAAAATATATAATGTTAATGTTATGTACGAGGGCGGATTCATATTGAAGCTACCTAGCGTTAGATGGCAGCACAAACACTTTTTTTGTTTGTTAAAATTTCACCCAAATTCATCGATTAGTTTATTTGTTGTAGTCATTTGAAGTAAACAACTTTTGTATTTTTTGAAAAACAGAAAGAAGTGAATATCGTGCAGTGATTAAACACCATTATTTGAAAGAGAAAACGACGAAAAAGACAAAAAAAGCTCGAAAACTTCACGGTGAGTCTATGTGCTATATCAGATTACATGGGATTGCTGAATTTAAACGTGGCCGAACAAGCACTGCAACAATAACAGGAAGGCCATAAAGGGTGGCTACTGAAGAAAATATCAAGAAAATCCCCGATTTCGTTATGAATGATCGCCGAGTTAAGTTACGTGAGATTAGTGAAATGATAAATATATCAAATGAACGTGTGTTCAACATTTTGCGTAAACATTTGCATATGAAAAAGCTATCGGCAAGATGGGTGCCGTGTTTGCTCAGTGTCTAACAAACACAAGTTCGACAGAACACTTCACGGGCGGCGTTTGACATGATAAAGCGTAATCCTGTTAATTTTGGGTGTCGATTATTAACTGTTGATGAAACGTGGGTCCGCCAGTATACACCTGAAACCACAAATCAATCAAAACAATTGGTGGAAGACAGTGAAATCGGCTGGCAAGGTTGTGGCTGTATTTTGGGATGCACACGGAATATTGCTCATGGACTGTCTTGAAAAAGGATTTATAATCATAGGAAAGTATTATCGTGTATTATTGAATCACTTGATTGATGCAAAACCGACCGCATTTAAAGAAGAAAAATTTACTATTTCTTCAAGACAACGCACCGGTTCACACAGCATTAGATACGATGCTAAAATTACGTGCAATATACTTGGCACACCAGGATAAGTTAGTAAAATTATAAAGTAACATACATAAATTTTAAGCGCCCCATACACGTTTCAACTCAGTTGGCAACTGAGTCGGTTGTCGTCCAAATCAAAGCGTGTATGGCTTTGTCAGTTGATTAGTTTGGCAGTTGTCGAGTTGGTTGAAGAAAAATTAAAACGTTCTGATTTTTCCAAGTTGACTAGCAAGTCTTTCAGTTCGATTGTATTGTGTGCGTACGAGTCCTTGATCAGGTCTCAAAATTTATATTTATAGTGTTTTTGCAAAAAGAACGTTATATATTTTTAAAATTGTCTATAATTTCATTGAATTTAATAGTTGAATGAAAATCTTTCAATTCAGTTTATGAAGTGTGTGGGCAATAATCAACTCAGTTGAAAGACTCAATTCACAATTGAATTGAAACGTGTATGGGCCGCTTTACGACTTAGGGCCTATTTCACGATTTCGAACATTTACGTTCGCATAAATTTGAAACGGCCAAGATATACATCTTATGAGTTGATATATTCTTTCCTACTGTTTCTTACACTATGTTGTCGTTCAGCTCAAAAGTGGATCGGAAATAGGAGTTTCCGCACATTCAAATGCTTGCGAACGTTTAGGTTTGAAATCGTGAAAAAGGCTCTTAACATTTTAAATACGAGTAAAATGTCCCCTACATATGTACGAAGGCGGATTGATAGTAAAGCTGCCAAAGCAGGAAATTTTTTTTTCAAAAATCATTTATTTCTCCGTTTAGCTCAATACACCTGGTAAGACGATATTCCAACTTTTTATACTATCTAAATAACACGAATACGTAATGTTTGCATTAAACGGTGTTCACACTAACGTGAGTGCACTGTATTTGCTTTAATTTTAAAATGCACAAACTTTAGACTAACGATTTCTAATCTTTAATTCCAGTGATTTAAAATCAGCTTTTTATGCCCTTTAGTCATTCCAGTTTCATATTTTATTGATTTAATTTCAACAATCGTAAAAATAGGTTATCAAATGTTGAAATCTTCTTTTCTTTGGTGAAATAAATGATTAATAAATAATCGTTGTTATGGATGTCTAGCCAATGCTAGCGACTTTTTTTTTTTTTTCTTTTTTTGTTCAATAAAGATTCGTCTTTTAATGTTTTTTTTTTATACATAAGTATTGTATGTATAATAACAAATATTTTAAATATTTAATGGATTTTTGTTTTTGTTCGAAGATAATGAGAGGTTGAAGCATAAACAGCTTTATTTTAATTTAAATAAATGAGTAAAACAAAAATGCTGCTGCTTTAATATATTACTGGATTTATTTTTGGATAAAATTCAAATTTTAAATTATTGTAATTCACAACAAAGAAAAAAAAAAGAATTTTTGTTTACACTGCATTTGCTCATAAGTAACTTACAACAAGTTCAGTATACATATGCACCGCTATCGTAAACAGTCATTCTCATGAAAAAATTTCCCATTTCCCAAAATTGCAATCGTTAATACTTTTCCTCCAAGTTTTTTTATTTTATATATTTATTGAATTTTCAAAATATGAACTGACAATAAGTATGCAAATCTTAATACTAAATACTGGTACAATGTCCAGCCAATTTTAGACAACAAATTTTATTTTGCACCAAATATATCGGTAAAATCATCTATTTAAAGCTTTAATGGTAGCAACCGAATGTGACCGCTAAAAGTAAGTTTGTTTCGTGCCAGAGGGTTTGGGTGAAGTTCCAGTTTGCTGATATGTTGAAGTCACACCCCATAATTGGATTCCATAGCACCATATAGAGGAGTGTTCGGAAGCTTCTTAGCCTATCACAAAAAGCACGGTATAAACAGAAAAAAGTTCAGTGTTTTGGAAACTTCCATCTCTGCTATTAACACATGTTAAATTTTGTTTCGATCTGGCTACTCCTTCATACAACAGGTGTTCACAAAAGACGCATCCGCGATTTTTTTACAATGGAGAAATTAGAAATGCGTGGTGTCATTAAATATTTACATAAAAAAGGTTTATCGGGACAAGAAATTCATAACGATATGGTGAATGTGTTAGGTGAAAGTGCTCCTTTATATGCAACAGTTGTGAAAAAGATTTACATCCGCACCTGCCTTGCGGCCTTATCTGATGATGGACCAATTCCACGGAGTGAATTCACGATTCACCAGCGCCCCCGTTTGGCTTACCAGGCTCACACAGGTAGCAATTCTTGCCATATGATTGCGGTCATATGAGCAACTTCTTGTTGAGGAGTTCGGCCCTGCTAATCCCTCCTGTATTAAATTTCCCAGCAAACAATGGAGGGCAAGGCTTAATGAGTTGGTAGGCCGAAGCTCACTAAGAGCATCAGCCCTTAAACCAACTCACCCGTCAACCATCACCACTGGTTCCTTACAGTACAGGCAACAGATCCTCGGGAGATTGTTAGTCTCCGAAAAAAGCCACACACCAAACAATTATCAAAGATACTAACACTCCCTTTCTGCGTTTTAGGTTTCAACCACACCCAGAACGTTTCAGCCAAGGTAGACACCTCAACCATGATCAGCCCGGGTCGAACCGCAAGCAGAACGACCCGGGGCCATGCTGATCCCCGTTCTGCTAATTTATACGCTTGGTAAGGGTTTCGGAAGCCAACACAACATAAGTCATGCGGCTTCCTAGAGTTTTGTTTGTCGCAGCAAACGAGGAACCCCTTCCCCTCTTTTCATGGAAAAACAGATCGCATAAGTTCGGAATACGCCAAGGCAAAACCTGTTCCCCGGGGGGCTTCATATGCATCAGTAAAAAATTGGGTTGCTGAATTTAAACGTGGTCGTACGAGTACAAGCATTGAAGATGAACCACGTAGTGGACGTACAAAAACGCCAACAACAACAGAAATTGTAGCCAAAGTGCATGATATGGTATTAAACAATCGACGAATAAATATATCATGGGCCTCTCAAATGATCGAGTCCATTTAATTTTACATGAAGAACTACAGATGAAAAAGCTTTCTGCAAAAACGCATAAGAATGAACATTTCTCAAGCTTGTTTGCATCGTTTTAAGCGAAATAAAATGGATTTTAAGCATCGTTTCATAACTGTTGATAAGACATGGATCCACCACTATACTCCAGAGACATAAGAACAATCCAAGCAATGGACTGAAGCTGGAGGAAGTGCCCCAAAGAAGGCAAAAACAATTCAATCGGCTGGTAAGTTTATGGCAACGGCTTTTTGGGACTTCAAAGGTATTTTATTGATTGACTATCTGCAAAAGGGTAAAACAATAAATTTAGAGTACTATTTCATCCTCTTGGAACAATTAAATGTACAAATTCGAGAAAAACGTCCTGGCTTACAGCACAAAAAAATAATTTTTCATCAAGACAACGCACCAGTGCACAAGAGTGTTTTAACAATGGCTAAAATCGACGAATTAAAATACGAGTTGCTTGACTATCCTCCTTATGCTCCTGATTTAGCTCCCAGTGACTTTTACCTGTTCCCAAATCTAAAAAATGCTGGCAAGCGTTTTACCTCAAATGAAGATGCAATTACAAATGTAAACCACTATTTTGAAGACCTTGAGCAAAACTATATAAAACGGGATAGAATTGCTAGAAGAGCGTTGGACTAAGTGTACTAAAGTTTCAGGAGATTATATTGAAAAATAAAAATATTTTTGAAAAACTAACTATTCTCTTTCATTGATAGGCTAAGAAGTTTCCGAACCGTCCTCGTAGGCTGGAGAACTGCGTTGTATAACACAGGTTTGCAATCTAGCTTCAATATAGAATTTCTGCCCATAAGCCAATTTAGTTGCGCTGTTTTTAATTTAAACTGAGTGACTTTCGCATCAATGTGAGACTTCTACGTTAGCCTACGGTCGAGGTGTATTCCAAGGTACTTGACTTCATTGTAATGCGGAATAGGTGAGTTGTTAACTTGGATAGCTGAACATGTTTGTTTACGTGTAACGTAAACTTTTGTTCATTAACTTTAACTTTCCAAAGTTTTAACCATTGTTCTAATACTGAAATATACTCCTGAAAATTTTGCGAAACTAATTGATAGTTTTCATGTACGTTGCGGAATGCTGTGTCATCTGCAAAAGTGGAAGTTTGGATTCCAGATCTCGTTGTCATGTCAGCGACATAAATCAAATATAAAGCAGGTCCCAGTATGATACCCTGGGGAACTCCTGCCTCGATTGGATGAGTTGGGTTTATCAAATCCCCTAGAAATGTATACACATTTTCTATGTGTAATTCAGTTTGGAATAATAACACTAAAAAGAACTCACATTCGGACAAAATTCACCTAATCGTTAACATATATGTATTTCCCTCGTATTATTTTTGTTTTTTTTCCTTATGATTTGTTCACATCATTTTTGCTGGCGGGCTGTATTCATCATGTAAGTAATTATTTCTTTTTTTCCCGTCAGGGGAAGTATAAGTCTCATAGGCTACACTTCTCCCTTAGGCAACACATCGGGACCAAAAGGACCCAAGTGGGCTGGTTTCATGAAACTGGCGGCCTGTACAACCTAACCTAACCTAAAATGCAAAAGCTTATATTTAACTATTTTAGTACTAGATTTGTTAATAAGGTGCAAAATAAAACCGCTGGCAGGCACCCAATTCTATTGTTGGTGTTAGTCCAAATGATGTCTTTGTTGTTGGAATATTAATGTTCAACACCTCTAGAATATACATACATACAGAAATGCGGCTTTATTTAACTTACAGTGTTGAATAAATCGAAAAAAAGAAAGTTATGTACAAATACAATTTGTTTATAGAATAAGTAACTTATGACAACACAACGGGACCTGACTGGACCCAAGTGGGCTGGCTTTACAATAGCTGGCAGCCTCGCAAACCTAAGTAAGTAATAATGTATCGGGTAACTCCAACGGAGTAGATTCATGTCGTAAATATCTGCGAGCAATTCGGTGTTGTCGAGACTCTTCCCTATAAATTACAATAATAGAAAGCGACGATTATGTAAGTTACAACAAAATCACTTATATACACATAAATACGACATTTGTAAACAAAGCGATACTAACATGCAATTTTGTTCAAAAGTAAACTTTTTCATGAATTTTGTTGAAATAAATTAGTTAAAAATTATAATAAAAAAAGCCAAAAGTGTAATTCATTTTTCAACATTCAGTGTAGTGTCATTATTATAAGCATTAAAAACTCGTTCAGTTGACAAAAAATCTCTACTCTAAGGCAATAAACTGAAAAGTTAACTGCACAGTTGTGAAAACGATTATCGTGGGTACCTGCCAGTATGGCCTTACTAATCTAATCACCGGGTGAATACAATGCGTCTACCAGCGCCCCCATACATGACAAACTGTCATGCATGAGCACCAATTCGATCTCAAGGTGTTTGGACATGATCTCCCCCTTGGTTACAAGCGGACCCTTTCTAAAACTCCTTCCGATCTATGGGTCACGGCATCCGGTTGCAATGCAACTCCACACCATATTCCACCAGCACGATACTCACTATAACCGGGCAAGAACAAGTTCTTGGGGCTCCCGGTTCCCGTGGTACCAGATTTAAGTCGCCAGTCAGACTTCGTAGCCCAAGGACTACTACCAGTAGAGCCCTAAATGGCTCGGGGACCGATGACCCCCTGCAACAATACATATGCAGTATACAGCACAACAGGTAACAGCAGTCAGCAACAAAACCAGAACAATAAGAAACAAGAACGTCGGCGACAATAGTTAAAAGCAGCCACACAACGACGAAACTGCACTACCCGCAATACAAAACACACACGGGTACATAACACAATAAAAACTACATACATTCAACATTCACCTTCACGGATGAGTCCGTTGGCCACCCCCTTGTGGCCCAGTCCTTGACAAAACAAATCAAAGCTAAACAACAATTAGACACGACCCCCCTGACGGGGAGACTTACTGCACAGTAGCATTTTAAGCTGCAAACGTCACTTTTAAGCAAACATTTTTTGGATTTTTTTTAAACTTCCCAGTTTTTATACCCTTCACAAAAATGTAAAGGGTATAAGTATGTGATTCCGTTTATAATTTCTACAATGTTAATCTTCGACCATGTAAAGTATATAGATATATTCTGAATCAAAATGAATGGAAAAGTCGATTAAGCGATGTCCGTCTGTCCGCTGTTGAAATACCGTTTCAGAAAAAACCATTAGACTTAGAAACTTTTTTCTTTCACCATTCTTTTACTCCATCGATTCATGGGCTTGCTATTAAAATTCAGTAATATCGGTTCACATATAGCTGAGATATATTCAAAATTCCGAAAAAGCCATTTTTTTTGCAATTTTGTATGAAAATTTTTGAAAAAAGTGGCTTGGTTTGCTTCAAACTTCACACACTTATTAAGCATGGTGATATCGGTCCATATGTTCCCGAGATATAGCCCAAATCGGGTTTTTTTTATGAAAATGTCGCATAAGCGAAGTTAAAAAACTTTTTTTTTTGCTTAAAAGCTGTTCCGGTAATAAAAGAAGGTTATATAAATACGGAAAATGAAAAGTTCCGATATCGGTCCATACAAGTGAACTGATGTATAGCCTGTACCGATTTTTCCATTAACATGTTTTTCATGACCCGAATTCAAATCTCAGTGGGTGCTGATGAGTAGTGTAGCGACTACGAAACAGCTAGTTGTCCCCCAGCAAAAGATTTGATTATTATTTTTCTTGTCTTCTTCAATCAATAATTATTAATCACAGCAAATTTGTATTGTAAAAAATCCTTCTTAAGAAAAAAAAATTAAGAAAGAAAAAACTTGAACTAGAACCCGATGTACATGTGTACAAACCAAAAAATTTTTAATTTAAAATATCAGTAAAAAACTAAATGTCGACATATAGATAGCTGGGAAACATAGAAAACAAGCTATTTATAATTTTTTACTGGTATAAATGTTAGAAGCTTAAATAGCGAATAAAAAACTTAATTGTTTGAATTTTTGTTCTCTGCTTTTCGATACTTTCAAAAAGCAAATCGTAGCAACCAACGGTTGTTCATTTGTTTGAAAGGTGTAAAGAAATGTTAGAGACGTTTATAAATAGAAAAGTTTGTTTTTTGTGTTTTGACAGGTATTATTAAAGCATTTTTCTTTTTAAATTCTCAACAATTTATTTAGATTGTTGGGATATAAAGTTGAATGTTTGAGAATACCTTTCAAAAATTTCCAAAGTCTACTTATGATTAGGGTAGTTCCTATGAAATGTCGACATATAGATAGCTGGAAAACAAGCTATTTATAATTTTTTACTGGTATAAATGTTAGAAGCTTAAATAGCGAATAAAAAACTTAAGTGTTTAATATAAAATATTATAAAAAGTTCAACAAAAATTTAACACATTTTTTTTTTTGTTGAAAAGCAATTCTCGTTATAAAAGAAAGTTACCAAAATGCAAAAAAAAAAAAAAATAGAAAATTACGATAACGGTTTATAAATATCCGAGATATAGCTTAAACAAACTTTTTCATGAAAATGTCCATGAAAGATTTCTTCTTTGGAATGGTGATTACAAGGCAAAAATATTTTTTCCCCGATATCGGTCCATACATATCCGAACATATTTAGTTCAAAATTGTAATATATACTATACATGTACGTGACTATCGTGAAGGGCATTTTAGAATAAACCACACTCTTACTTGTTATCGATAGCATATTGAAAAGTTTTGATGTTTTTAGATTTTTTTCAATGTAGCCGGACTGTTTGCTGTTAATAATAATTTCAATGGTAATCTATCTATACTCTTCTCCAAAATCTTAAAAAGTTAAAAAAAGCAAGTGCGATTACGGCCTTAGAACCGAATTTGATTGTAAGTTTCTTTGCCTTGGTGAAGCATGTGTAAATGCTGAGTTACCTTCAGTTCCACTTAAAAATTTTGTAATTCATTTTCATACAAAGTGGCAGCAAACAAACAACTTTAATAAAGTTTTAGCAAAAACCTGGAATAAAAAAAAAATCGTAAATTAAATAGTAAAATAACTGGATAAATATAAATTTATTAATAAAAGGTATACATACAGTTTTTCTTTTTTTTTACATAAATCATTTTTATTAGACGTTTCCCCAGAACACAACAACAACAACACCACCACAGAGTTAATAGTTAAAACGCACGCAACACGCACAATATGAAATATTTTTTTATTTCGTCGTTCTTCGGCGTTTTTTTAAAGCCTTTTTAAAGAGTTTAAAAACAAAAGTTTAACAAAACCTTAATAAAACGGAGCACAATTTCATACAAATTTAGGGAAAATATAAAACTTTTTTTTTTTGTTACGCACAAATTGGAGTAAAAATCTTCAAAAGGAATTGAAATGCAAACAGACTAAATTGTTGCCAACCTTTCTAGAAAAAAACATATTTTTTATTCAGAAAAAAGAAGAAGAAGGAAAAAAACGTCATAAGCCATGACCAAGTATGGGGTTGCACATGATGGAAATATGACAAGTGCTGTTAGAGGTTCATTCAAGTGAAAATTGTGTAACGAAATACGAGGACGTAAAAAATGGTTGGGAAATAAAACATGGACGAATGGAAAAATGTGAAAATATGACAAAGAATTTTGGCAGAAACAACAGTGAATGTCACAATCGATTTAAATTTTAGCAATTAAGTTCATATAAATGACTGACTTTGACATTTTTTTTTTTTTTTTACTTTAAAAACTATCAGATTTATACTAATCAAAAAGTAAAGCTGTTTTTGTGTGTTTACCATAAAGACAATTGAATAAAAAACTAAATCTTTAAACGTATTTTTCAAAAGTTTTCAAGTTTACTGATGACTAGGTTGGCACTAATGAAATAATGGCATATACGAGGTCTGAGAAAAAAATAACCATTATTTTTTAAATTTCCTGAGTTACGTATGTTTGATTTACACATTTGGCGAGACTACTTTGAGCAGAACAAAAGTTCAATTGTGGTATAAACGGTTTACGGATATCCGAGAAGATTTCAATGACGATGCTCGTCCTAGTCGCCCGAGCTCATCAACAACCGATGAAAACATTGAAGCAATGAATGGAATTGAAAATGAATTTGGAAAATCATCGAATCACTATCAGAGAGGTTGCTGATGAGGTTGGCATATCGTTCGGCTCATGCCAAGCAATTTTTATGCATGTTTTAGGCATGAAACGTGCGGCAACTGTGAAAATGATTTACATCAGTACCTGTCTTGACGGCCTAACATAATGGTGGACCAATTCCACGGAGTGAATTATTCACGATTCACCAGCGCCCTCGTGTGGCTTACCAGGCTCACACAGGTAGCAATTCTTGTCATATGATTGCGGTCATATGAACAACTTCTTGTTGAAGAGTTCGGGCTTTCTAATCCCTCATGTATGCAATTTCCCAGCAATCAATGGAGGACAAGGCTTAATGAGTTGGTAGGCCGAAGCCCATTAAGAGCATCAGCCTTTAAACCAACTCACCCGTCAATCATCACCACTGGTTCCCTACAGTACACGTATCTGTTGTATAGACAACAGATCCTCGGGAGATTATTAGCCCTCGAAAAAAGCCATCACCAAAGAATTATCAAGGATACTAACACTTCCTTCCTGCGTTTTAGGTTTCAACCACAGCCAGAACGTTTCAGCGAAGGTAGGCACCTCAACCATGATCAGCCCGGGTCGAACCGCAAGCAGAACTTCCCGGGGGCCATGCTGATCCCCGTTCTGCCAATTTATACCCTTGGTAAGGGTTTCGGAAGCCAACACAACATAAGTTATGTGGCTTCCTAGAGTTTTGTTTGCCGCACCAAACGAGGGACCCCTTCCCCTCTTTTCACCGAAAAACAGAGCGCCTAAGTTAGGAATACGCCAAGGCAAAACCTGTTTCCCGGGGGGGAAACGTGCGGCAGCGAGGTTTATTCCGAAATTGCTAAATAATGGGCAAAAACAACTTCACATGGACATCGCTTAGGAGCTGTTGAATATCGTCAACGCCGATCCAGAATTCCTCAAAAAGGTCATTACTGGTGACGAATCATGCGTGTATGGCTATGACAATGAAACCAAAGCCCAATCATCCCAATGGAAGCGTCCAGAAGAGCCAAGACCGAACAAAGCACGTCAAGTTTGGTCAAACGTGAAGGTTTTGCTCACTGTTTTATCCGGCTGCACTGGCGTGGTGCATCAGGAATTCTTGACACAAGGTCGTACGGTTAGTAAGAAATACTACCTTGAAGTTATGCGCCGTTTGCGCAAAGTAATTCGGCAGAAATGCACAGAATTGTGAAAGAAACAATCATGGAGTTTGCATCATGATAACGCAGCAGCTCACACATCGATGCTTGTGTGTGAGTTTTTGGAGAAAAACAAAACCGTTATCGTGCATCAACAACCGTATTCACCGGATTTGGCTTCCGCTTACTTTAGCCTCTTCCCAAAGCTGAAGACACCGATGAAAGGAAAGTGTTTTGCTACGATTGCGGAGATAAAAGAAAAATCGAAACAGGAGCTGTTGCCGTATTCACCGGACTTGGTCCCTGCTGATTTAAAACTGAAGACAGCGATGAAAGGAAAGATAAAAGAAAAATCGATACCAAAAAGCCGTTTTCGAAAGTTTCGAAGTTTTCGAGCACTGGAAAAAACGCTGACATAAGCGTATATACACTGAACACTCAACAGTTTTAACTAATTGAATTCCAACACGTTTTTTCGTCTTTCCGCATCGTTCAAGTCCAACATCCACAAACACTACTTCCTTTTTTCTCTTCCTTATAACCTCTATTCCTGGTTTCAGTACAAAGCACTGCTTATGTAGGGGTTATCCCTTGAGTACTGGTCCAAGATTAAAAAAAGATTGTTATTCGCCCAAAAATTTACCTTTAGATTTTTTTTTCTTGAACCAGAACTAGGAAAAAAGTTTGTGAGGAGGGGAAAAGAGGGAGTAGTGTTTGTGAACATTTAACTTGAACTTTCTAACGTTATAACAGACAGGAAACACGTCTGCAGGCAACCTATTCCACAGACGAAGCGTACGGATGAAAAACGAATTCTCTCTGTAATGCGTAGTGCGATTCCCCGGACAATCGACCACAAATTTTCAGGGTTATTTGCCTCACCCTTTTTAGGGTGAGACAAATCCAGCACGATGGAAACTCACCAAAATGGTAAATTATGTAATTATGAAGAGGCGTGCTAATGGACGCGCAAGCGTATAAGAACACTGCTTCAAGACCAGTGCTGGAATGCCATCCGGTCTAGGAGTCTTGTTTATGTCGAGGTCTACTAAAACCCTTTTAACTGCTCGCGTCCGGAAGAATATCTTTGGCATAGTTACGGATGCTCTTTCGAGCTCGGGAAGTGATTGACTGCTTTCCGGCAAGCAGGAATTGCTTGAAAAAATTTCAGCCAACAGGTTAGCTTTGTCAAACGGGTCGGTGAATGCTTGGTTATCCTTTAACAGAGTTGGAACTGATGAACTAGCACTGGTCTTTACTAGCACTTAACGAAAGACCAAAAGGTCTTACTGCCCCGTGGAGCTGTTTATCCGCAAAACAAAACAAATCGCTCCTTTATTGCAACATAGTCATAATGCAAAAAAGCTTGTTTCGAGAAAATTACATTTCAAGTCTTAGAAAAATTTTTTTAGAAAATATCTCCTAAAGGAAACAGTTTAAAGTCAATTTAAATAAAATGTTGGCGCAATATAAAAGGTAGTACTGTTAACAATTTTGCATCGTTAACTCGAAAATCGCATTTATTGAGATATGACTATGTTGCAATAAAGGAGCGAAATAAACCAATCTTCCGAAAATGTTTAATCCATTTCTTCACTTCACTGTAGTTTTTACCAAACAATGGCTTAAAAACATAAACAACTATTACTAGACAATGAAAAAATTTAGGAAAAAAAAACATCACCCCAAAAACATTTTTTTTACCACTTTTCCTACTCTTATAACCAATATTTCGATACAATAGACAAAAATGACGACGTTGACAAAAAAACAAAAAACACAAACAAATACTAAAAAAAAACGAAAAGTCTAACATACGAGTATTTTTGTACTTAACCATACATACATACATACATATATAACACATACATATGTATGTATTTAAGTCTGTACAAATGTACTCGTATGGAGAAGTATACATTCCTGTCCAACTACAAATATGTACATCTCTGTATGGATTTTTTCCAAAATTTTTTTGGGTCTCATTTTTTTGTTTTTCATAAATGTGTTGCATGTCTTCGCAGTGGAAATGGGTATGAGCCAAACAAGGATAACGAAACACTAACAAGGAAAAGAATGTAGTCGCTTTTTTATTATTACGAGTATGTGCAGACACTTGTAAAATGTACACACATAGCAAAATTTTGAATGATATGGTGGATTTGAATTTAGATTTTTCGTTGTTTTTATGGCGAGAGTGAGTGACTAGGGTAGTTTTTTATACGAGTAGTTAGTCAGTCATGTGTGCAACAATACTGGCATGTGTGCATTTTACGTGCCACTTATGTAAAGTTCTCTATATGTATGTTTGCTCCTTTGTTAAATGCAGGTTCGTTTTTAGGCAACTGTAGGCGTTATTTCTTTTTTTAAATTGTCTCTTTTGTTAAGTTGAAAAAAAAAATTAAATTTATCAACTTCCACAATTTTTCGGTAATTTTTTGTGCGGTTAAATCATTTATGAGTTATAATTACTTGGCAATTAAATTTATGGAAATCATACTTCTGTATACACCAAGAAAAAGCGGGTTGAAATATTGTTGCGGCAACATTGTTGGTATGTAGTCCATAACAACATGCTTATATCATGCCTATGCATCCCAACATGCCTATACTAAGAGAAAATCTGTTGAGACTGCATTCATTCGTGGGGTATATAGAAAATTCCCTAGAGCATGGGGAGTATGCATTGGTGGCCTTGCTTGACATAGAGGGAGACTTTAATAATGTGGTACCAAAAGTATTTACTATGGCCTTGGAAAGAGTGAATATTCACCGGTTGATTATAAGTCTCAAATGAATTTTACTGAGAGAAAGGGTCATAACATCTAATATGGGACGGACCACCATATGTAGGGTGGCAAACAGGGGTACTCCACAAGGGGGAAGTTTCATCTTCTTTTCTGTGTAATCTTGCCCTAAATTCATTACTAGTGGAGTTAGACTCTATCTTATTCAAGACTGTGGTATATGCTGATGATATCGCAGTGGCAGTGTCGGGTAAATACCCGTACAATCTCTCCCAGTGTTTGAAATCTGTACTGAGATTCATAGATCGGTAGAGCACCCACAGTGGCTTCAGTGTGAATCCACAAAAGACGGAACTTTTACTCGCCCGAAAATAGAAGACTCCTCCTCTCAATTTAACAACTATGAGGGGTGTTGAGCTTAGTCTGCTGGATAATGCCAAATACCTGGGAATCTATCTTGTGTCCAAAGTGTCTTGGCAGAACAATATTCAATTTAGAGTAGACAAAGCGGCTGTTGCATTGTATCTGTGTCGTAAGGCCATCGGAGGGCAGAGCTGAATTCTTGCTGGCAATTTAACATGGTAATAAAGCACATGTTAAAGTATGGGGCTCTTGTTTGGTGGAGGGCTTTGGAGAAAACCACCTATTGAAGAGTCATAGAGAGGATATGCGGTAACTGGTGTTTGTCCCTAAAGCACTGATTACGATAATGCATTGGCTGCCAGCTGATCTCATGGTGAAGAAGTGGCCATGTGCTCGGCAATCAGGCTAAAAGTGTGATGTGAAAAGAAGCTACGGAAGCTCATAGTATAATAGATAATAGAAAATATAATGATAATAGAAAGTATAATGGATCTCCCGGGGTATATTTCTTACTGTTCATAGTCTCTACTACCCGATAAGAGAATTGACGTAATCCTATTGAGCACGGCCTTGTCAGCCAACCAAAACGCCAAGAGGATATACTTTACAGACGGATCCATGTTGGACCTGGGATTTGGGAGTGGCATCTTTATTTCCTAGTATCAGAGGAGGATCGGTTTTAAGCTAGGTGATGACTGCGTATTGCAGACTGAAATTACAGCTGTAATAAGAGCAGCTAACTGGTTAAGGTACTGTAAGGTATACGGGATGAATATCCGAATCTGTACTTTTGGTAAGACTGCGTTAAAGGCACTCGTGGGAGATTATACGACGTCCAGTTTGATTCACGAATGCTGGATATCTCTTAACAAGATAGCAAGACATTCAAACCTGAATATTCTGGGTACCGGGGCACGGTGGAGTGCCCGGAAATATTGTAGCGGGTGAACTGGCAAAAGCCTTGGCTCGTCTACAGCGAGAGGACATCGATATGATAGTAAAAGTCCCACTTAAAAGCTGTAAGAACCTAGTGCAACGTCAACTTGTAGCGACCGATGGTCTAGTGAAGTCACCTGCCGAGTAGGCTAACATGGCCTGTATGTTGGAAGCCAAGATATACTTGCAAGACAAAGATGCGAAATGTGTCGCATTGCGACTGGCGATAAAAAAAATGGGTTCATTACGATAATCTGAGGCGCAGAAAATCATGGGTACATCCCGGTCATGCTTTCATGTCAACGAGCAAACCGAATATTCATGGTTCCGAGGTCGTGTTCAGTATTTGGTAGGACCAGAACAGCTTAGTGTTTCATGAGCTCTTCAAACCGACTGAAACAATCATATGCGAACGAAATTAATGCGTTGGAGTCGAGCAGTGAAAAACAAACGGCCGCAATACAACGAGAGGCATAATAAATTGGTTTTACAGACTGACAATAATCGACCCCATGTTGCGAAACTGGACAAGATATACTTGGAAACGTTGATATGGGAAGTCATAACAAATTGGATTTATTTGTGGATCGTTTGAAAATATGGCCAGTTTTTTCAACGCGTGATTCGTACGCTGACTGAAAGATGGGAAAAGTATTGACAGTAGAATTACAGAAATGCAAACAGAAAAATATTTATAGAGAAATAATCTATAATTACATTGACAAAACAACGTTTTTAACAATAATTCATAATGTAATATTGTAATGTTATTGCAACCACATTTTAGGGTGCATCCTCTCTGCATGTTTGACTCTGAGTGTATGACAAGTATCGATAGAAATATTTTGCACTTCGTTGCGCATATTTTCCTTCAGTTTGGTTGTTTTTGTGGCTATGAGAATCTTTGGGAGTTGGAATGGTGATGGAAACCCTATGGAAAAATGATAGAATGAATCAGCTCTAAGCCAACTAGTTTAACCAAATGTTAGCCTCCGTATTTGTGGCAAGGCGAAACCAATAGGAATAAATGACCATAGAAATAAAACAAATGGGCAGAATTTGAAGAAATAATTTATAAAATAATAAAATATATTATATATTTGGAGCCAAATAGTTTAATACCTTGTCAGTTGGTTGCTACAAAGCACATGAATCGTGAACTCAAGATGATGACGACTGTACTTTATTCTTCAGGAAACATCAGTTTTGACAAACTATACCAACTATGGCGGACAATTTCGGCATGAATATAGAATAAAAGAGACTGTCTCTATAACTTTCAGCCTGTATATACGAGTATATATCAATAAAAATGGGAATATTTTACTCATCACTGTTGTTAATGAAAATGTTATTAACAATGGTTGCTTTTTAGATATTTTTTAGTTATTTTTATTGCTTTTTAAAAACCCATTGTAGACAGATCGAGTCTACGGTGCGACCAGCTAATGGTACCTCTTTTCGATATGATTTTCTGGCCATATGACCGATGGCATGTTGCCCCAAACTTCTTGTAAAATATGATTTAAAAATGTTCGAGACATATTTAAAACCGCAGACCGTTTACGGGTAGAGAGGTTGGGTTGTTCTCCAGCACCATTGTAATATGGAAAAAAAGCCACGATTCCGTGAGAGTCATTGTATATTTACAATAATTATATCGATATTTTATGAAATGAATTATTCGGCAATATTGACCGAAATCAGCTGTTACGTGTACTGCCTATTATCAGTCATATAAAACTACAGCTACTTACCGTCGTTAAAATTACATTCCAGGAGCACACAATCGCTACTCCAAGAGATTTAGAAATTTACTATAGGGTGTTTTTTTAAGCCCGATAGAACTTGAAATTGTAAAAAATAACACAAAAAATTAAATTGTAATCAAAATTTTTTTTTATTCGAAAGATCAATACGTGACATTAACATTTGAAAATGATTTCGGGCATATGGGCACCGCGGCTGTTCTTGACGAAGCGCATTCTGGACGTCCAATTTTGGGCCACTTTTTCGAGCACTGCTGGCCGTATGTCACGAACAACACGAACAATGCTGGCCTCCAAGGCGTCAATTGTTGCTGGTTTATCAGCATAAGCCAGTGACTTCACGTAGCCCCACAGGAAATAATCGAGAGGTGTCAAATCGCACGACCTTGGAGGCCAATTGACAGGTCCATTTCTCGAAATCAACTTATCGCCAAATTTTGATTTCAGTAAGTCGATGGTTGCGTTCGCCGTATGGCACGTAGCGCCATCCTGTTGAAACCACATCTCCTCCGGATCAATGTCATCCATATTTTCAAACAAAAAATCATTGATCATGGTGCGGTAACGATCTCCATTGACCGTAACGCGAGCTCCGGCCTCATTTTTGAAGAAATAAGGTCCGATGATGCCACCAGCATGAAAACCGCACCAAACAGTGCATTTTTCTGGATGTAATGGAGTCTGTAGGGTCTCTTGTGGATTGGTCTCACTCCATATGCGGCAATTTTGCTTATTAACAAACCCGTTAAGCCAAAAATGCGCCTCATCGCTGAACACAATTTTGCGATAAAACAACGCGCGAATCGACGACTGATTTTCAAAGTAAATTTGGATAATTTCGTAGCGTTGTTCAAGCGTGAGTCTATTCATGATGATTTGTCAGAGTATACTGAAACAAATAAAAAAAATGTTTCATCAAAATTTAATTTTTTGTGTTACTTTTTACAATTTAAAGTTCTATCTAGCTTAAAAAAACACCCTATATTATCAGATCATTAAAAGTTACAGAACAGCACAACACGCAATCAAACTCGTGTAATAGCAATTCTATCAAACACAGTGTGAATTATATGTTTGTTTTCGCAAGCGAACAGTGAAAACTCGTGGCTAGAATGGGTGTCTGTAAAAGAATTTATTGATATATACGAAAATTTCCCAGAATTGTAACAAATAGAAGATGAAGTTTATCATAATCAAAATTTAATACAAACGTTTTGTAAAATTTTAAGAATTTAATAATTATATTGGTAATTTATTAATTACTAAAACAGTGGTGAATTCACGCGCTTTCATAAACACAAACTTCACTATTCAGTGTCTGATTTTATTGTAATATTTGACAAACTTGGCTTGATCGTTTAATAGGAAAACAGCAATTTTTACAAAATAGCAAATTTCGTAAAGTAAATAGTAGAAATTTTATATAGTGATTGAATTGAATTGAATATGATTTGGTGCCACCAAAATTAAAAAAAGCACACCGAAAATTAGAAAAAATTTTGAAAAGTACCAAAAACGGTGCGAAACGCACCGATTTCACAACGCTGCTGGTGGCGAATATGTAGAAATTCTTATTGATATCACCTGATTAGTGTACAATCAATTTGCAATGGACAAAACAATTGAAAGCTGAATTGCAGTGCTGCAAAAGGATAAACATTTTAATGGTTGAAGTTTCTAGCGATTTTTGCTTTTATGTGAAACAACTTATTTTCAATTTATTATAATAAATAAATGTATTTTGTGCAAATGTAATTTTGAGCCACATATATTTGAAATATAAAATAGTTTTAAGTTATGTATTTGAAATACTAAATACTTTCAGGTCGTGTATTTGAAAAAAAAATACAAAATACGTATTTGTATTTCAAATACTGTCCAGCCCTGATTATAAGCATTTGGTTTTATTAATGAATTTTTTGTCATGACATTTTGAAATAGTTATTCCTAAGCGAGAATAGGAGTCCCGCCTCCAATGACATTGCCATATTAAAATAATGACTTAAAAAGTAGAAGTAGTGGAGCGTGTGTTTATTAACATTTTAACACATTACTTTGCAATAGAAATATTTTGCTGGGTAGTTCTGTTCATGTAGGGCACAGCTATTCGAATATCGTTTATTTTAAATATTTCCACAATTTTATTGTTAAAACGAAAGTGTTATTGTTATCTGTCTCACATGTGGTTTTTCTATTTTCAGTATTTTATTTATAAAAATAATTTGCTTAAACTTTTAGCAGAATGACGAACTGATTAAAGTTACTTTAAATCCGTACGTGTACGTGAGTTCACGTTTTTAATAAAATATGACGTAAGTGCATGCACAAAAAAATTTAAATAAAAAATAACAACCATTTCAATTCAAAGTTTACATACAACGAAAAGTATTGGTGTTGTGTAGTTCACCTACGAGTGGGTTAAATTGAATAGACCACTCAAGTGAGCGAAGTGTGCCGGTCATTTTACAGAACGTTTTTGCCACCATACTGTTGGATTTTTAAAAATGGAAATTGACTAGTTCTTTCGTCCGTATAACTTTTTTAAATCATATTTCTTTCATTGCTACAGTTGTTGAAAAATTATCTTTGAACACCGTTTTATAGCATACGAAATCGATCAAATATTTTTTTTTACAATAATAACAAATTATTATTACAATTATTGTCAGATGCCTCTCTTAAAGAAATAATCGAACTAGTTAATTTATGTTAACAGATCTAAGATGATCGTTCCTTCAACGCACGAGTTGGAAAAGCTTTAATTGATTGTGGATCTTCTAAATTAGCTTAGAAAATAAAAATTCGACGAAACACACGGTACCAGATTATTTTGTGCAATTAAAGAGTTACTGCGAATGGTGTTCGCTATCATGAGATGATAACGAATTTTTTATGGCCCGAATTGGAAGATATGGATGTGGACGATATACACACAGCTAACGCATTTGGCGACAAATTCAATGGCTGTGTTAGCTCACGTGATAGCGATGTCAATTGGGTGCTAATATCATGTGATTTGACAGCGTTGGACTTCTTTCTTTGGGGTTATTTGAAAGAAAGGTGAGCGTCGATAAGCCAACAACAATTCAAGAACTAAAGGATGAGATAATTCGGTACATTAACGACATAGAACCTTAATTATGCCTTAGGTTCATCGAAAAATTGGACCATCGGATGGAGATGTGCCGCCGATGTTGCAGCGGCCAAGTGTGCGATATTTTCTTCCATGCATAATTGAACCGTATCAGTATTACCGTAGTAAAAAGAAATGACAATAGTTCGACAATACTTTGTGTTTTATTCAAAATACACCTCGGCTCTTAAAATTTAATATACATACATGTACTCATTATGATTTTTTCATGAAAATCGGGGTCGTCATGGGTCTATTGCAGGCCTATTGGCATATGTATGCGACGTAAATGTTCTTGTGCAAGAAGCTCTTGTGTCAACTGTCTTAAATGGAAATAAATGCTGATCCTTGTGACAACAGTTGTTCTTTGAAGACCTTCTTGAGCAGCAGTAATATTTTCAGCCGATCTTGCAGTTGTGGTCCATGCTTAGCCCTATCACCTACTCTATCACGTTTCACGCAACTGTTATCTTTACAGTTATCGGTCATTGAGTTTGATAAAATGTTTTAACGATTAAAAACCGTTGGCTTATTGAATATTTTTCTATAATAAATTTGCCACGTGTCAACTGCACGACTGCATTGTCAATACTAATGTTCACCGAAATGGTCGCAACACATATGTATATGAAACGATATCGGAAATGTACAATTTCTGTATTTTGGTAATCTCCTTTTATTACCACAACTGCTTTTAAGCTAAAAAAAAGTTGTCTTAGATCACTTTCGCGACATTTTCATGAACAAAAATGGATTTAAGCTATATCTCGGATATATATGCACCGATATCGGAAATTTTCATTTCCAATATAACCTTCTTTTATTACCACAACTGCTTTTAAGCAAAAAGTTCTTTAATTTGGCTTACGCGACTTTTTCACGAAAAAATCGGTGGAGGCTATATCTCGGGTATATATGGACCGATATCGGAAATTTTCATTTCCTGTATTTCTATAATCTTTTTTTATTACCAAAACTGATTTTAACGAAAAAAATTTTATTCATGAAAAAATCGGTTTAGACTATATCTCGGATATACTATATACATATGTATATCGACCGATATCGAAAGCTTTCATTTTCTGCATTTTAGTAACCTTCTTATATTACCAGAACTGCTTTTAAGCAAAGAAAGTTATTTAAGTACTCTTACGCGACATTTTTATGAAAAAATCGGGTTAGACTATATCCCAGGTATATAACTATGAACCGATATCGTAATGCCTAGTTTTCTGTATTTTAGTAAACTTCTTTTATAAGCAGAACTGCTTTTAACAAAAACAAATTTTTTTCATGGAAAATCGGTTCAGAATATATCTTGGGTGTATATGGACTGATATCGAAAATTTTCATTTTCTGTATTTTGGTAACCTAATTTTATAACCAGAACTGCACTTGAGGAAAGAAAGTTGTTTAAGTTCGCTTACGCGACATTTTCATTCAAACATCGGGTATATATAGACCGATATCGAAGATTGGATATATCTCGATTCGATTTTACTGAATTTCAATAGCAAACCCATGAATTTATAGAGTAATAGAATGGAAAATTGGAAGAGTGGAAAGAAAAAAGTTTCTAAGTCTAATGGTTTTCGCAGAAAGTTATTTGAACTGCGGACAGAGGGACATAGGTTAATCGAGTTTTCTATCAATGCTGATTCTGAATATGTAAACTATACATATTCTGAATATGTATAATTTATGCGGTCGGAAATGAAAATTGTAAAAATTACAAACGGAATTACAAACGTATATATATATGCGTGTGGCATAGAAATGTGCGTGTTTCGGGAACTAGATCCCTAGTCTCGTCGGAGCAAAATGCATTGTATTAACGATGTAACAGAGTAATGCACCCTACACAGCGTCGTTACTACAGTGAGTCAATACAGTTGAATACCCTACTGTCACTGGTTATGTCATATTTCTAGCACAAGCTGCTGTTGGCGCTATAAATATTAAACAAAGATTTTCTATTTTGCAGGATAAAAATTTCACTCCACTGGTTTATTACTCTATATAAATATTTATATTTAAGCCGAATAAAATAGCACTCTACTGTCTTTCGTTTTCAATAAATGGGTTGGTTTCAAATCACATGATCTAGGTGGCCAATTGACATCGCCACCACGTGAGATAACACAGCCATTGAATTTGTCACGCAAAGGAGCCATTGTTTCGTTAACTGTGTTGCAAGTGGTACCGTTCTTCTAATGCAAGATATCGTCCACATCCATATATTCCGATTCGGGCCATAAAAAGTTCGTTATCATCTCACGATAGTGAACACCATTCACAGTAACTGCCTGACCGGCTTCATTTTGGAAAAAATACGGCCCGATGATGCCGCCAGCTCATAAACCGCACCGCACAGGGTGCCTCGATGGCCGATTTGTTAGAGTACTCGACTAACAGGCTTGAGGTTGCAGGTTCGATTCCTGCCTCAGACCCTGGGTGTTTATGGAGACAAACAAAAAGAAGATTCACAGTTTTTGGGTTTGTTAAAAAAAACAGTTACTTTTTGTGGGTGCATTAGTTTTTCGACAATCACTAATGAATTATCATTCGCCCAAATGCAGCAATTCTTCTTATTGTCGAATCCACTGAGGTGAAAATGTGCCTCATCACTGAAGATTAGTTAGAAGGAGAAAATTAATTATCTACTGTTGGCATTTCTTGCCACCATTCTGACCATTGACGATGCTTCGAATGGTCAAGAGGCTTTAGTTCTTGAGTCAGTTGCACCGTGTTAGCGTGTAACTGCAAGTTTTTATACATAAGTTTATCAACGACGAGCGTGAGAAGTGCAATTGTTGGGCACGACAACGAGTTGAGGTAGACAGCTCTTCAGCCACACTATCGCAAACAGCAGCAATATTTTCTGCAGATTGAGCTGCACTGGTGGTTTCACATCTCCTATAAATGTTTACTCACATTTGCACGATTAAATTGACCGAAAAAATCACGTGCACGATGTGCATTTTGATTTGAACGCCTATTTTTATGATAAGCCTGTATAACTTTAACGCATTGTTCGATTGTGTATCTGTCCATGGTTCAAATTGAATTAATCTGAAATTGAGAAATGTCAAATGAAATGCAGAAAAAAACTTGACGTTTATTTATTTTTATGAAAAAAGTATATCATATACAACAAGATATATATTTTTTGAATTACACGCTTAGATGTGATTCACATTAAACATCGGCCCTTTAACCACCCGATATATCTATATTGTCTAAAATTAAGTTTGATTATGATGAGTTGGTATATCCTGTGCTGTATTTTCTTACTTTATACTCGGCTTAGGTGTAAAAGTGGACCACAAGTAGGGGTTTTCATCTCTTAAAATGCTTGCGAATGTTAACGTTCGAGATCATAAAACAGGCCCATAGTAAATAGTAAATTAACTGGTGTCTTGTGATTAAAATGAAATTGCACTTTTAAACTTAAAAATAAAATATATATACATAATACTTGTTTTCGTCTTATCTGGAAGAAATCGTGTGAAGTCGTAAACCAGCAAGACAAGAACAAAAAGCAAAAACAAAAACAAAAGGGAAACAAAATTGGATTGACTTTAATCATGAAAAAGACACTTGAAATAAATAATTTTTGTATGATTGTTTGTTTATAGAATTTATCTTGAATATGCACTTCAAATTAAATGCATCGGAGTGAGTATGTGTGGAAATATGTATGTACGTGTGAGTATGTGTATATATTTTTATATATGTATGTATGTATAAAAAATCCTCAATAAAAATATTATAATAAAAAAAAAAAAACAACAAGCAAGCAACCAACCATCAAAAATAAAAATAAATAAATATAGCAGGGACTGCCAGCGACAACGTCAACGTTTACGGCAACATCAGCACCAAAAACACCAACAACAACCTGTTTCATTTTATATATTATTCTAGTCACTTACTCACTCATTCACTCGCTCGAGTCTCGAAAGTCAGTCGGTGTTTTGCTATTGGTATAAAAAAAAAAGTACATGGCGTATTATTGTCACTTTTGTTGTAATTGTTGTTGCTGTTGCTGCAGTTCCTATGGTACTCGTATTGTGGTGAGCTGTGCTGTGCTGTGTTCTGTTGTGTTGATGTTGTTTGTTGATGGTTGGTTTGAATTGAATTGAAAGTTGATGTAGCTGTTGTTCTTAAAGATACTTGTAGCTTAATAAATTTTTTTTTATTTTATATTTTTTGTTTTGTATGTGTTAAGAATTCATTATATATTTTCCTTTTGCTATTTAAAATGATTGTAGAAATGAGTACGACTATATATTTATTTATTAATTTATTTGTTTGTTTGTTAAAATGTGCATGAATGTGTTTTTGTTTTCTGAAGGTCATTCTTAATTTTCGGGCGCATTTTTAATTTTTGTTGTTGCTTTTTTTTTGTATTTTAAAAAAGTTTAGTTGATAATTGTACTCATATAATTGTTGTTGCTGCTGCTGATTGACTTTTTATTTTGGTTTAACCACCACTTTCAGTTTAAAGTTAAAATTATTTGGATTTTTAGTGTCATATTTTGTTAAATGAATTCTAGTTGTTGTAACTAAATAGTTGAGTTTGTTAATTATACTCGTATGTACAGTGCGAGCTCGATATTTGCAACTTGAAAACAACTGGTGTATTGCAGTTACCGAAAAGTTGCACTTGTTGTTACTTGAAAATATTTAAAATTTAATCAAAAATATATTTTTTATCAAATATTTTTTTAAAAGACTGGGCAAGAAGCGATTCTGAAAAGGGGATGATATATGCCGATCATTTGAGAAACGTTTTTATTACAAATGATTCAGCGAATATTACAGCGGAATTACCACCATATGTTGTTAGACCTCCTCTGTGTTTGAGACTTAATTTTCAAGATGTCGAAAACGTTATTGGTAATACAAACCCCAGGAAAGCTCCAGGTATTGAAAAAATTACTGGTAAAATGCTTGAACAGTTACCTCGTGTAGCTAGAAGAGTTCTACTTTTTTATTTTTAACGCTATTTTGCGTCTAGAATACTATCCTGCAGAGTGGAAGGTGTCTATGGTTACTATGATACCTAAGCTAGGGAAGGATCCCACTAAAGTAGAGTCATATAGACCAATAATCTGCTGCCAACAATTTCAAAACTTTTCGAAAAATTGTTAATGGCGAAGTTGACTCCAATATTGAATGATGTAGGATGCATCCCTGATCATCAATTTGGTTTTCGGGCTAAACATAGCACCATAGAACAAACGCATGGATTAGTTAATGTTGTAAGAAAGACTTTTGAGGATAAAAAGTATTGCTCATTGATGTTTCCCAAGCTTTTGATAAAGTGTGGCACGAGGGATTAATGCACAAAATAATGTTGAACTTGCCTGCAAACACTCATAAGCTTCTGGAAAGCTATTTATATGGGCGGAAGTTTGTTATCAGAAAAGGCGACTTTATAAGCCCACCTCAGCCAATCAAGGCAGGAGTTCCCCAAGGAAGCATTCTAGGACCTACTTTATATTTGAGTTAAGCCTCAGGCATGCCAACGAGAGCCGGAATCCACACTTCAACTTCTTTTCTGGGCAGAAATTCTACATTGAAGTTGGATGGCAAACTATTATTATACAATGCAATTCTAAAGCCTATATGGTGCTACGGAATCTCAACTTCTTACGTTGAAAAACATCAAAGATGACAAAACCAAATTCTTCGAACGATTGCTGCAGCTCCATGGTACGTAAAAAATTCGTAAAGATCTGAGTGTTCCGCTGGTAAAGGAGGAATTTTCTAAGTACGCGACAAGGGTATGTCAGTAAACTGGAACTTCATCCAAACCCTCTTGCGCGTAATATACTTAATTTTGGCAGCCACAGTAGATTGAGAAGAAGGGATACCGTTGCCACCATCAGAGTGTTCAATAGGTGAATAATAAAACATAAAAAATAAAGCATTGGCCGAACTTAAGTAAAAAGCGCATTTTTTTATTTTTATATTTAGTATTAAGATTCGATTACGTATTGTTAGTTCATTTTGAAGATTCAATAAATAAAAATTTAAAAAAAAAAAATATTTTTAGCGTAAAAGAAATTTAATAGGCTTCGTTACTTTAACTCGTATTAAATTTCTCGTGTTTCGAATTCTACGATGAAATAAGAAAATTCTATCATTATGTTATAAAAACTACACTTTCTTCTTCTATAATATTGTAAGGATTTATAAAAGTTATGGTTTTGAATTCATCTTCAAATTTAGTCTCCTTAAAATATGAGCACACGCTTTTATATACAAAATTGTTAAAGTTTTACGGCCGTATGCAAAAAAACTTAACAAAGCTTGGTAAGCATTTGTTAAGAAAATTTACCTAATGTTCTATCCAAAAACAATTATTAGCTTACCATATGTTTACAGTTGAAATAAGCCACTTTAACTGCACGTTAAAATGACATTTGTTTTGCTGACCTTGATTTTTCTTTAAATTCACAATTATAATGTAAATATTAACAAAATCAATGGATTATGCTCGGCAGATAAGTAAATTAGAACTTTACATTTTATACGAATTGAAAATAATGGGCTGTATTCATAGTTGAAAATAAAGTACACTTTTAGACAATTAAAGCCAACTTTTCTAAGAGTCGGCTCTAACTTATTCATAGACAACTTAAAGTATAGTTTTTCCGTTAAAGCCAACTCTAAATTTAAAACCAGCTGAACCTGTGTTTATCTCATTTAACAATACCATCAGCTGTTCATTGTAAAGTGAAAAAATTCAAGAAATTAATCAGAAAGTGAAAAAATTTAAGAAATTAATCAGAATGTGCACATTTCAAGATATAGAAAGAGATTTTGCAATTATTGAAGATTGTGATGAAGATGTTGAACAAAGGAAGCCTAAAATATATAAAAATAGGTTTAATCCTTTCGATCTTAGTGATGAGGATTTTTATTCTCGCTACAGGTTTGATAAAATTACAACTAAGTTCTTGATAAACTTGTTGAATATTGTCGAACCAAAAAACAATCGAGGACTGCCCATTTCAACAAGTTTGGAGGTATTAACAACTTTGAGGTTTCTGGGACGAAATGTTCATCAAAGTGATATCGGTAAGAGTTCTATTACAAAAATGTTAAATTGCTACAAAAATTTTAAAATTACAATTTTTCAGGTGATCTTCATGGACTATCTCAGCCCACCGTCAGCAGAATAATAAAAAATGTTTGTAAAAAAATGGCGTTACTACTGCCAGAATTTATTAAATTCCACAGCATTCCCGAGATTAGAGATGTAAAAAGCAAATTTTACCAATTGGCCCAATTCCCAAATGTAATTGGAGCCATCGATTGCACGCATGTACGTATTAAATGTCCTACAAAAGAAGTTGGACGGGAAAATGCTGGATATTATTATAATCGAAAAGGTTTTTATTCCTTAAATATCCAAGTAAGTTAATGTCACATCATGTGTCACTTTTAATAAAACTTAATTCTATATATAGATCGTATGTGATGCAGATTGCAAAATAGTTGACATTGTTGCAAGGTCTCGAGGCTCCATACACGACTCCAGAATTTGGGCTGATAGCGCGCTGAAAGCAAAGTTGGAGTTTACTAAAAATGAGCACAAGGGGGTCTTACTTGGAGATGCGGGTTACCCATTGTCTCCAATTTTACTAACTCCTGTAAGAAACCCTTCTACGCCTAAAGAAGAAAAGTAAGCTTATGTAAAATATACTTACATATGTCTGCATAGAACTCATTTATGAAAGAACTGTTTTTCTAATATGACTTAATATTGCTTCATAGATATAATAGAAGTCATATAGCAACACGCAGTAAAGTGGAATGTTTAAATGGGCAGCTGAAATCAAAATTCCGCTCTATATTCGAAAGGCTGCGAGTTGACCTAGATACAGCAAAAAATGTGGAAACATTTTTTGTTTTCTTTCATACCTTTTGCAGATTTTGGCGATGTGTTGTAAGTTAAAAGATTTTCTTTTTCACATTTTTTCTCAACAGATGGATGATAACTTGTATTTATATCGCCTGTATCAGATATTTCAATAAGACAAGAGTTGCTGTCAATTAAAATATCATCATCCTCAAGCTCATGTACAATCATGCCCTCTATCAAATTTTCTTCCACACTTAATTCGGGTATTGGTATTGAATTACCTGTCGCAATTGTTGCCCGCTTAATATTTGCAACGGCTTTTTTGGTACTCATTTTCATACGCACCCATTGCGCCTTTAGCTTGCAAGTGTCACGATCATATCCAGATGACAGCATAGCTTCTCGTATATCTTTCCATGCAGTCTTTTTCTTTGCTATCATGGATATATCATTTGCTCTGTTCTCCACAACATCCAGATAGACACTTACACACTCCCGCAGACATTCCTTTTCAGCGGCACTCCAATTTGCCTCTCTGTCTCTTGGCTTTTTCACTATCTGAAAATAGATCATTGATTGACTAATCATACATTTGTATATATACTTCAAACTTACCATTTTTAGTTTCTCCATTTTACACCACTTTTTCGCAAAGGAACTTATAAAATATTAAAAAGAAAATAAATAAATTTTTACAATATTCTTAAAGAAATGTAAACAAAAGAAAAGCAGCTGTACAAGGTTGCCACTTTCTAATGTTTGATTAGGAATTGTGAATAAAGTTCAGCAAATAAAACTTAACACCCATTTAAAGCCAGTTCAACTTAAAGAATACTTTTTTTCAACTATGAATACAAAAAACATATCAACAGCTTTTTGCTTAAAGATTTACTTTAACAAGAGTCGAATTTAATGATTGTTTATGAGTACAGCCCAATAATTTTGAAAAGGAAATATAAATAAGAAATATGTTAGTGATGCACTTTCCATCAAACGAATAAGACGAAGAACGGTATTCGAATAATACAAATGTTTAAGGTATAATTAATCCTGTTAATTTTTCTCAATTTTAATAATATACCAAATATTGTACATTCGTCATTTATTAAAAAGCTAAATCGATTAAACGTTTGTCAAAAATGTGTGATTTAAGGTAATAATAATAATTCTTTTTTTTAAATTTATTTTAATAGATTTTCGAATATTAGTTTTCATGCATCACTATTCAAGAAATTACAACTGAACATAGCGGCATTGCCAGAATAAAACAACTAAATTCCTTACTATAAAAGTTAACGTACTGTTTTTGCATAAACTTTTTTAACAAATGTATGGTCGTGTTAATGTGTTTGGTAACTAACGTATACGTTAAAACTCAAGTAAGATTTTTTTGGATATGGCCCTTAGCTTTTAAGCGCTATACACATATCATATTTTAAATTCAGCTCTAACATATGCAATATAATTATATATGTATGCTCTAAAATAACTATCACAAAATTTTTCAATATAACAAACATACATATATGTATGTATATTTACGTACCATAAATATTGCTTCCATGTCCTACATAAATTAACTTAAAAAAAAGGAAGTAATCATGTAATTGCTTGAAAGATATGACAGTAAAAATGTGATCTACAAAAATCATCAAAAACAGACCTTACATCGTCAAAGTGCTATTTTCAGCACCGAAAATCGTTAAAACGAAGATAAATCATCAAAGATGGCAACAATGCTTGTGCATACTACATTAATAAACGTTATTTAGCTAAATGAGTAGCTCCAAAAAATGTATGTAGATAATCCTAATTTGGAACAAATGTTTATCCTAAAAGAAATACTCCAATAAGTTATTAAATATTTCAATAAGTATGATACATTGTGTTTTATATTTTGACTCACAAACTTGTTTACATGCACACATTTGTATGTGCGTATGCATGTTAGTGTTCATCTGATAAATTTAAATACAATGTTAAAAAAAAGCTTTTAATCAAAATTAAATGTAAAGGGCGTAACAAGAAATTAAATTTCAACTAATACAACCACCAACCAGTATTGCACTAGAACATTCTCGGCAGGATCTTAACTAATTTCCATAGCCAGAAAGGTTCAGTCGGAAGACAGCTATCTCAACCATGTTCACTGAAAGAAAGGCCTATCAGACGAACCATCCTGGAGTCATGTTGGTCTGCGAATAAGTCTTTTCAGCCATGCTGCGTGAATCTTAACCACTAATACTGGGGATATACTGATCTTTGTTCTGCCAATGAAATTTTGGTGAAGGTCTCGGAAATTTATTCCCAACAGTAGTCTCCTAGCTTTACCGAATGCCAAGTCAATCGAGTAAAGATAATAAATAAAACAAAGCAACACGTTTTCGGGAGGGAGCACATGTTATAGAACTTGAGTCGTGCTGAAACATCTGAGAGAACCTACCATCCAAAAATTATATCAAGTTCTGAAGAGAAAAGTTGTTAAAAAGTGATCGGAAGTTCGGCAGCGAAATTACTGGAAGATTCAGAAAAGCCAAAGATATGTATTGTACAAGTTGATTGGCCCGTGCAATAACTGCAAACTTAACAGAAATAAACAAAACATAAAAGTGATTCATTCAGAAATGAGAACGACTGAATGAACAGCTAAAGGGCAACGCTGCTCACCACATGCCGTATCAATCAATGTGCTAGTATTAAACAATTATATAATGCAATATAGAAATTATGAGGACCAAAGGGAATTGGAAACAAAAATTAAAATTTCAAATATACAGAAATTTCTACAAATTAAAATTGAGAGTCGAAGCAATATTCAAAAGCAAACAGAACGTAAAGAGAAATGCATTTAAATCTCGGTATAATATTTTTGTCAATTAAAATTATTTCAAGTGCAAATGCAGACGCAGCTGGAAAAGAGCATCAACAAAATGTAGCAAATGTAGTAAATGAATTAAACCATCACCTCAAGGTACAGTGGAATTTGCTCGTTATCCCAGAGGAGCAGCAGGATGTGGATATTATAATCAAATCTTTAACAAAACCTGTTTTGATAATAACAAAATCTGGCGAAATATGGACAAGTTTACAACATTCGGCTCAAGTAATGTTAGTGGTTTTTCTGCACGATCCAAACTCAGAAAAGGGTTACGAAATAGTGGAGCAACAATTGGATCTTCTAAGATTTAAGCCAATTTTATGGATAATTCCGGAGGCTCGAGAAGAAGATTTACTGCATTTTGCGAAAAAAAATTGGGATTCCGGTTTTACTAGAGCCTTGTTTTTCACACAACGGGGACTATTTACTTACGATCCATTACCAGTCGTGAGTATTAAACGCATCAGGAACATTCAGGATTATGCCGATAGGAAGGATATTATTGATTATAAAAAACAACCTTTAAAAATTATTATACCAAATCAAGCTCCGCTAGGTTTCCGTATCCAGCATCGTTCGGGTAAATTGGTGTGCATAGGGATTTATTATAAAATTTTAGAAATATTTATGGAGCACTACAACTTTAAGGAAAATCTGTATAATATTTCCAACCGTGATGATCCGCTTTTCCTAAAGACTATAGCAGAACTTTTTAAAAATAATACTCTAGATATTATACCATCACCCCTTTTGGGCCTTAATAATTCTAATGCTGGAAAAACCAGAACTATAAAGAATTCAAAAATATATGTAGGGGTGCCATATCCTTCACCATTACCAAAAATGTTGTATCTGCATTATCCCTTTACATTCAGCACGAAAATAACTATCGCTCTGCTGCTAGTTTTATATGCTGCAGCTTTGATGTTCATTTACTATTGTTCGAATAGTCAACATAAAATTGATTTTAGCAACTCATTGTTGTATGTGCTTGTAACATTCATGTTTCAAAGCCATTTCAACTTTAAAATCGAAACTACTCGACAGAAAATCGTATTTTCTCTACTCTTTCTCAACGGTTTCATTATAACAAATTTGTATTTGGCAAAACTATCCAGCATTATGGTTAAACAGATTTATGGATCAAAACTGGAAAAACTTGATGACTTAAACAAAACATCGCTAAATATTTTAATGCGTCAGTACCAATATAATACAATTGCCAACCTTCCCTTTAATAATTCTAACATTTTAAAAAAAGCAAAAATGGTTGACGAAAACTATTTAAACAAGGCCTATTATGATATGAATGATACGTATATGGTGATACTATTAGAGGATAGGATGTATTACTACTTTTTCCAGCAAAAGTTTTTAAAAGTGCCGCGCATATATGCCATTGAAGAAGCTATAACAGTATTTCCATTCTATTTTAGCATACGGAAAAATGCGCCATATCTTCAGCTTTTCAATCGTTATCTGAGATATACACAGGAATCCGGTATTTTCGACAAAATTGTATACGACTCGTATTTCGATGGAATAATAAACGGAGACATACACTTTTTTGCTGACGACCCCGAGGACACATTTTTAAATTGGGAATCTTTTTACGCTATTTTAACTTATTTTATATTTTGCCTATCACTGTCTGTGGTTGTATTTATAGCAGAATTAATGCATTATAAGTATGCAAGGAGGAAGTTTATATAACGCGTGCACAGGGCTGGGCAGTATTTGCAATACAAATACGTATTTTGTATATGTACTTCAGATATACTGATATGTTCTTCAATTTAATTTAACACGCATTTGTTCTCGGCTACTGCATAACTAAAATCATTTCTTTATTATCAAAAACTTAAGGCTAGCTTACATGTAGTAATAAAAAAGGTAAATAATAATTATCACTAAATAAGAAATACTTATTTACTAATTCCAGGGATGGAACATACATATCATATACGACCTGAAAATATTTTGTATTTCAAATACATGTGGCTCAAAAATATATTTTTACAAAATACATTTTTCAGGCCAAAGCTAAAATGGCTAGAAACTTCTCAACTTCTTACATTGAAAAAATTCTAAGATGACAAAACCAAATTCTTCAAACGATTACTGCAGCTCCATGGTACGTAAAAAATTCACGAGTTCATAAAGATCTGAGTGTTCCGCTGGTAAAAGTGGAATTTTCTAAGTACGCGACAAGGTATGTCAGTAAAGTGGAACTTCGTCCAAATCCTCTTGCGCGCAATATACTTAATTTTGGCGGCCACACTCGGCTTAGAAGAGGGGATACCGTTACCACCATCAGATTGCTCAGTAGGTGATTTTACTGAAATACCTCCCGCATAATAAAACTTTTTGTCTAGCATTGGCCGGTCTTAAGTAAATAGCACTTTTTTTTTCATTTTAAATTTAGTATTAAGATTTGAATATTGAAGGTTCAATAAATAAAGAATTGCTAAAATTTCTGAATAATTTTTTATTTTATTTTTTTCGTAATTATCTTGTTTAATTTGAATCGACTTGTTGTTGACTTAGAGGGCAAAATCTAGTAGAATCGACTTGTTGTTGACTTAGAGGGCAAAATCTAGTAGAAAATCTTCAACAAACTCTTAAACGTTTCCACTTCCGTTTTCTGACGTTTTTCACTAGCAGGGTTTCATTATCATAAAATTTATTTTCGCAAAAGCATAAACTATATCAGAATGAATTCGTCTTATAAAAGTATAGTTTTTCTATGACAGCGTGGTATTTTCAAATACTATTGTGAACAAAATCACCTTTGGGTAATAGAGCATTTATAAAAATCTACTAGATTTCGTGAAAATTTATTTTATTTCGTTTGGAAAACCTTGTCTTGAAAAACTTCAACTAGATTTGACTCGAAATCCCGTATGTACTAGATTTGGGTTAGGTGTAAATGCCCTATAGGATGAAAATTATATCATTCATTTCATACGATTAAAGATGATGGCAAAATAATACCAAAAATAATTGTTTACTCTTTTGACACGATAACAAACACCGCCCTTTAATTATTTTGTGTCGCCATTTTTAGTCCGATCATAACGTTTTATATACCGATGTTTATGGCTCTAATAGCACTATATTTCTGTTCTCTATTTTTCTATTAGGCCTACAACCTGTTCGCCGGAGGGGGAACTAAAGGATTAGGTAATTCGGTACATTAATGGCATAGGACCTCAATTATGCCTCAGCGTCATCGAAAATTAGGACCATCGAATGATGGTGTACCGGCGTGGTCGCGGCGCCATTCGGCCGATATTTGGTTCCATACATAATTGAACCATACCAATATTATGATAATAAAAAGAAATGGCAATACCCTAATGGAAGTATGGGGTTAAGTGTATCCATGTCAACATTATTGTCAACATTTATGGTGTCTTTCTGGTGACACTGTCAATAAATTTTTTCCTTGTCTTTTGTTTTTGATAGATAGAGAATATTTTTTGTTAATAATTTTATTTGTTTTTAAAATTTATCTGTGGCCGCAAGAAAATAGCTAATTCTAATAAAAAATAAGAATAATAAAAAGTGATATAAAAAGGTAAAGGTAAGTAAGAAGTGCTAAACTTCCGATGTTTTTTGGCTGTAATTTAAAAAATAAATAATAACTTTGATTCTTCGTATGGATTATTTTTATTTGATCTTTTAATTTTTTTACATCAAGTCGAGAGTATGATGTCATGTAAATGGCCGCCGTCACAGTTGATTGTCATTTGAGCCCTTTTTATAGCATTTTCCATCACATTGGCCAAAACTTCCGGCGATAGGTCCTGACATCCTAGACGGATATTGTCTTTAAGAGCTGCACGAGTCTGAGGCTTGTTGACATAAACCCGCGACTTCAAAAAGACCCACAAAAAGAAGTCTGCAGCGGTCAAATCAGGCGATCTTGCTGCTCAGTGCAAAGCGCCAAAACGGGAGATTAGGAGCCCGGGAAATGCATTCTTCAGCATATCGATTGTGGCACGTGCAGTGTGTGCCGTAGTACCGTCCTCTTGGAACCACATGTTTTCCAGTCGCAATTCATCTAGTTGCGGCAAAAAGAACTCGTTGATCATTGCTCTGTAGCGCTCACCATTCACAGTAACCGTTTGGCCCGCGACGTCATTGAAGCAAAAAGGTCCGATGACTCCTTCAGCGAGAACATCACACCATACAGTGACTTTGAACTGGTGTAATGGCTCTTCGTGGGTTACACGCGCATTTTCAGTGCCCCAGAAGCGTAAATTTTGCGTATTGCTAAGATGGAAATGGGCCTCATCACTCATGATTATTTTTGATGAAAAATCATCATCCTCTTGGGGTCAAATAAATAGTCACAAATATTCCGCGTTCTGAAGCAGTGTAACGTAACATTGTTTATTAACGTGTATTTTGCTTGTGTTTACTACACAAATGTCAATACAGAACTTACATTAGGGGCCAATCGCAAAATTTATAGCATTTTCTGATAGGAGGATTATTTTTGCGCCACCTTGCAGTTAAATATTTTATACTACAGGCAATCACTGTTTGTTTTAGTATTGACATTTTTTACACCTGGTGACAGCGTCTATAGGGAATCTATACAGTGTTACTATGGACATTTCCCACAGTGCGGTAATATCGTCAATAGTAAGCAGTACAATTTTAATATTGACATTTTCTCCATATGACCAAAAAGAACTACCTAGTCAGTATTGCCGCAGTCTACTGGTAGATTTCATAGGACAAGCCTGTGTTAAATGTCAATAGTATATAGTTAGCTTTAGTAAGGGTACAATTTATCAGTAGGACTGGTGACATCGTCAATAGGTAATCATTATAGTTTTACAATTGGCATTTCCTGTAGGGTAATTCCTAAATAATTTGTTTTATTCAAAATCAACATCAGCTCTTAATATTTAACCATCCTCTAGTTGACTACTACAGAAAAAAATTTCAATGCTGTACTCCAAAATATGATTTCTTACAACTCTTTTCCTGAAGCATGTCAAACTCTTTACTGCAAATTCTTCGAATTCGGTGCTTTCAAGGGCCGTAAAAAGGGTTAAAATTAAAAAATTCTTTAAAATTCAGTTCATTTGCATTATTATCGTTCGATCTATGTTTTTTTATGAACAGTGTAAGACCTTTTTTTGTCTATGGGACACAGCACAGTGTGTGACCTTTGTCTACTTTGTGCTAATTCAAAAAAAAAAAAAAAAAAAAAAACAAGGAATAGCAATATTTCTAAACCAAAAACTTGATGGAATTTCTCTAGCTTATTTTCAACTTAGTCTAATTCAGGCAGTATAATGCGTCACAATCTAGTAGTGTGGTTCAACAGTTGACTCAAGTTGATATGAAAAACCGTATGCACACTAAATTAATTATTGGGGAAGTTAAAATCGTAAAAGCCAAATTTATACAGGGAGTCCCAGAACTCATCTTCAAGCCGAAACAGGGTTCCAAGATTGCATCTAACAATCATGAAAAAAAAAAATAAATCTAAAAAAAACATTTTTTTTTTATTTATTCGCACAAGGCCTTGTATTTTTTTTTTTCTTCTGATTTTTCTCATGGATGGTTACAATCAATCTTGTCACCCTGTTTCGGCTTGACGTTGTGTTCTAGGACACCCTGTATATTTACATATGTATAAAGCCCTTATTGAACCGCTTGCGGTGAAGGGCATAATAACACCGTTTATTTCATTTCTAAATTTAAGCGATGATCGGTGCAAAAATAATAATTTTTATTTTTGCCATAAAATAATAAAAACAAGAAAAAAAAACATAAAACCAGTAGCAGCTTTCATATTTTATTATCATCTTTTGTGTGTATGTGTGTGTGTGTGTTATCTTTATTAACATTTAAAGTGAATCAAAATTATGACTTGAATTTATAGCCGACCGCTTGCAATTTATAATTAACAGCAGAAATTGTCCAAAAACAAAACATTTTAGCTTTTCGGCAAAGCTCAACCTGCCACTGTTTAATGTTCGAAAATGTTTGCGAAGGAAGCTCCAGCCACACGACACGTTCGCGCATGCAGCCACTTCATAATTATTCACTGATTGGTTGCATCGATATGACCTAAACTTGTGATGACGTTTAGTTGTAGTTGTTCTTGTTGTTATCGTTGTTGTTTTGCGATCCACTATGAACAATAATTATTTATTTAAGTATCATGATGCTGGCCTTGTTGTATCACCTTTTATAATTTTATTTATTTTCAAAAAAGATTGTTTAATTTTGTTATTCTCTTTTTTTTTTGTGTTGCCAAAGATAAAATCAATTTGCTACTTGTTTAACCATCTATCAGCAACTTCTTTATGATGTTTCCTGTTTGTAATTAAAATGTTTTAAGACTTTTTTCTGCTCTGTGCTTTTTCATTGTGGTCTGTGCTTTTGTTGATTTATATTAATTTCTGTGTTTAGTGATATCGCGGTGAGACAAAATCTTTATTCTCTATTCTCTTTTTTTTTTTTGTTGGAATAAGAAGATACGATGTTTTAAATAATTACCTGAGAATTTTAAACATATCAGCGAAATTAGTATGTTGTTTAATAAACTTTAAATATTTTCAAAGGTTCTTTCTTAATTCTTTAAGTGATAGGAAATTGAGAAAGTATTTTTGGCTTCTAATTAATCAGATAAAAACTAAATAAAAAACTTCCAATCAAGTTAATAAAAAATAATTGTAGATTATGTTTTGTATTACAGTAAACCCCGCTTAATTACCTTACTCAAGTTTCTGTAATTTTTGGGTAATTGAGCGAGTAAGATATTAAAGCGGAGACGTTTAATTACCTCATAGCAGTAATTATACGATTACTCTTAAATACCTCTACAAAGGCATTTATCCAAATGGACTTAAATTAAATCCAAGTCATTACATACATACATAAGTGAAAATAAAATATAAACTCAAAAGAAGTTTCAAAATAAAATAAAAACTAACACATTCATATTACAAAAATTATACGTACATACATATAAGTATGTACATATGTTGAAAACAATAACAGGAGTACATGCAAGTATGTATATAATAAAAGCGTATTAGAACGTTAAAAAACAAATTAGCGGGGATTCACAAAAATTTACTCTTAATGTTTAACAAGTGACATATTTAACAAGTGGCAAAGTTGAGTGAATTGGTAGACAGTGTTGAGTAAATAAATGAAGGAATTTTTAGGAGTTTTTGGATTTGGAATACAGTATTTTGGGTAATTACCCAAAATGGGCAATTAAAAGAAAGTTAATTAACCGTACATTTTTGCATGAAAAGGGTGAAAAAACGAAAAAGGCATTTAAGCGATGGGTAAATATACGGGGTATACTGTAATAATTTTATAATTAGACTGAGCGTTTTTATATTTATATAAAAAAATAATTCAACTCTTCACAAAATTTACCAGGAAAACGAAAATTCAAAGATGTACAGAACAGCAGACTCTTACTACGTTTATACGCAGCCTATTGACAAATAATAACTATTTGCAAATAACTAACTCACTGTTTATGCGCCAATTTGTATATGGAAAAGCTTTATTTTTTAGTTTAAAAAGCATTTTGATTCTGAAATTATAACAGAAAAATCAAACAATTAAATCTTTTTTTGTAATTAAATTAAAGCAAAGATTATTAAAAATTAAAAATTTTGAATATTTGCTTCTGTACGTAGTTTTTATTATATTTCATGTGTACCACATCGACGAAATCTTTGAAATTGTGAAATAAAGTGGCAACTTTTTATGTATTATTTGCAAATAAGTTTTTAATCAGTAATTGTTTTCGTGAGTTAGCTAATCGCAAATAAAAATTTTATTTACTGTTTATACGGCAATTTTTGTTATCTACAATATTTTTATTCGCAAATAACCTGCACGTATAAACGTAGTATCTGTATCAAAAATCATCAAACTTCCTTCTATTCAATGTTCATGTACACGTAATTCGTTCACTAGAATGTTAAAACCGCTACCAAGCCAAATTGTTGAAAATTATAATTTTTGGTACTTTATTTCAAAAATGTAGCATTTTCATATCTGTATCGTAAAACAAATTTTCTAAACTTAACTAAGCGGATTAAATTTCTTGTCTTTCGAATTCTACGATGAAATAACCAACATCAGATAAGAAGACACTTTCTTATTTTAGGATATTGTAAGGATTTATATCATCAGCACGCGCTTTTACATAAAAATTTGTTAAAATTGTAGCTTATAATGGTTTAACTGCTACATACTTGCTTGAAAGATATGATAGCGAAGCTATTATTTACGAAAATAGTCAAAAACAGGCCTTAAATCGTCAAAGTGTTATTTTCGACACCCAAAATCGTCGAAATGACGATACGTCCTCAAATATGGCAATCGTGCTCACAAGAGTTATATTTATAAGATTACTGTCAAGGTGCATTAAGGTCTGTCTACACGGTGGTAGCACTGTAGCAACATTACAACAAAAACAGGCATGTAATAAGTTACGCTTGTCAAAAATATTTGTAACTTTTTCACAATTTTAAACTATGGAAGTACCTTTTCATAATTATAAATTATTTTTATTTTAAATATTTTTATGTTCACAAAATAAGTTTTAATTGTTTAATTCAGAAAGAAACACTAAATTCACTTTCAAAAATGTAAACAATACACTTGACGGCCAGTAGCAAAAAACTGTCACATGCCGTAGCCCTGCCACCTTATAGACGTTAATGCCTTGATTACTGTGACAACAGTTTGAGTTAATATTGAAGCAGTGTTGCCAGGAAAATTTTTTTTCCATATTTCGATAATAATTTTTTATCATCATCAGGAAAATTAAAATGTTATAAAAATTTAATTTGTTAAATTTTTGTTGAACTTTTATAATTTTTTAAATTAAAAATTGTTTAGTTTGTATATATAATAAACTTGATCTAAAATAAACTTGAACTAAAAACCTGTTGTACATATGTACAAACCAAACCATTTTTAATTTAAAAAATTATAAAAGTTCAACAAAAATTTAACAAATTAATATTTACATCTCTGGGTACGGAGAATATTAAAATACAAAAATGTAATAAATAAAAATAAATACCGCTAGTTCAGAGGCAGCATAAGCTGTACAAACAATGCGGACCATTAACAAAAATGCATATGTGGTTCAGTATGAGATGAATATAGATAGAAAATAATTAAATGCTCGGTGGCTTAGTGGTTAAAGCAGTTGATCATGATACGTCATGATCCGAGTTCAAATCCCAGTGGGTGCTGATGAATAGTGTAGCGACTACGAAACAGCTAGGTGTCCCCCAGCTAAAGATTTGATTATTATTTTTCTTGTCTTCTTCAATCAATAATTATTGATCACAGCAAATTTGTATTATAAAAAATCCTTCTTAAGTTATAAAGAATTATTTGAAAAAATGTTGTCAAAAAATTTTACATACAAAAAAATTCATACACATGAAAAAATTCTTAACAATATTAACAAATTGAAAAATTAAAAAAAAAGTAAAATAATTTAAATTGAACTTTTTCTGCATACAACACATTCCCTGTTAATCTTGTAAAGGTAGATGTACATCATGTTGTAATCGTTAACAGAGCATGTGTTGTTTGTAGAATAAGTTTAATTTAAATTATTTTATTTTATTTATTTTTTTTAAATTTTTCAATTTGTTAATATTGTTAAGAATTTTTTCATGTGTATGAATTTTTTTGTATGTAAAATTTTTTGACAACATTTTTTCAAATAATTTTTTATAACATTTTAATTTTCGTGATGATGATAAATAATTGTTATCGAAACATCGAAAATAAAATACCGTTAAACATTTCTCATAAAAAACAAAAATCAATCAAGATCTTTAGCTGGAAAATTTAGAAGAAAACTATCCAATTTATTTCTTAAATATTACACAAACAAATTATAATAATACGTTTTCTTACTTTTCTTCTATATTTAAGCAGGTTAAAATTTTTATTATTGAGTAGGAATACTGTAGCGCTAAATTAGCGTAAAAATATATAATTAAAAAAATTTATTTGGCTAAAGATTTTTGTATGTACAGTATGCATTATGTTTGGTTACATAATTAAGAGTTTTTAATGGATAGGACTACGAGTATATTCTAAAGCAAACTGAGGCAGTGTTCTGTAACTCTCGTCACGAGAAGCTTTTCGATTGCAATGAATAAAAACAAACAAACATATTATAAATTACAACATACAGCTGTTATTTTTACTCATAGCTATAGGTAACTTTTGAAGTGAGAAACAGATGTCACGTAGGAAAATTACTCGCAAATTTACAAAAAAACTTTATCAGTAAAATTTACATGGAAAAAGTTCAAATAGATACACAAATAAGTCAAGGTATTAATTTTTTAAAATATTTTTCAAAATAATATGAGTAATAATATTGAAAAACTTTTTTAATATTAAATGAATATTTTATTTTAATAATTTTGGAAGAATGCACAATTTCTAAGCAGCAGAAGGAAAAATTGCCTGCTAATATGTTCATTAATTTAGAATTTAATATTTTCTTTTTGCATGCATTTATTTTACATTCATTTATTTATGGTAATTCCGCTGTATTATTCGCTGAATCATTTTTAATAAAAACCTCTCTGATCGACCTTAATGATCGACATACAACATTACCTTTTCAGAATCGGTTCTTGCCTAATTCCCAGTTGAAACTTGCAAGGGTCTTGCGGGTCTTTTCAGACCTTTTGTTGCTTTCCACAAGGAATAGTTAGATTGAGGTGTATCATGACGACTTCCCAAATATGTTTTTAGGGAAGCCACTCTCCGGATTTCAAAAAGATTTCTTAACTGAGTTATGCATCCCCGTAGCCTAATTTTAAGCTGGTTAGACCTGCAGAGGTGCCACATTTTTCTGACTCTTCTTTTTTCTGGCAGCAGTTGCTTAATTTTAGACGAATTTCTGGATCTTATATGACAAGTAGTAGTATGCTGTATGGCCAGTTTGAGGTTTTCAGAAAAATCCGTAAATGACAGATCAATATCTGCAGGCGTTTTTTATATTTTAGCCAATTAACTCCAGTGACGGTCAATTCTAAGTCAGTAAATGGGGAGACAAACTCTTTGGGAACGACACAGAGTTTATAGTGGGCGAGTGATCCGATGAAAAATCTGGTGAGTCCACTCTAAAGGTATAACGGCCAATAAGTGGGTTCGCGTAAAACTAAACTTTTTTTCTAGCATTGGCTGGACTTAAATAATTATTTATGTTTAGTATTAGGATTTGAATAATTATTGTTAGTTCATATTTTAAAGATTCAATAAATAAATGAATGAAGAAAACAAACATCTGACATTAAAAATCTGTGCCTTAAGAAAAACTCAGCAGCAGCTGATTTTGGGCGGTCTCATTAGTCGGCTGAAAGAAACATTTTACAACAATAATATTGTATTATAAAATAGTTTTTTATAATAATAACACTATTTGGTAACAATTGTTACATCGCGTATCATTTTGTTATATACTTTAATATTTCTCACTGAGAGAAGAAAAAACTGCTGAAACATCAGTTCCTCTGTGTCGCAGGAACTGAACATTTTTCGACGTCAACAAAACATCAGCACGATTTTGATATTCAAATTAAGAAACAAAATTAACAAGCAGAGACAAAATCAGACGTAAATACATGTGAGTTTGTGAGCAAAACTTTTATAAAATGACACTTTTGATAGACATGGAGAGTTACATGTGGAAATCAGCGTTGTCAACTCGGTGCATTTCGCACCGTTTTTGTGCTTTTTAAAATTTTTTGTGCGAAAAATACTTTAGTGGGTGTGTGGTGCGCTTTCTTTACACTTTCGGTGCGCTTTTTAAATTTCGGTGGCACCAAATCAATTTCTATTCAACTCAGCTTTTTGTTTTAATATAAGAAAAAAGTTTATTCAAGTGCTCAAAATATTTCGTTTCGTTTTGCAGATCGCAGTCAGAACACGGAGTAATAATGTGGAAAACGCACCTTATTCGATGCACAAAGTAAGACAATCTTGCTTTATTATACATATTCTCGAAAGAAAAATAAACATATGGATTTATCGTTCCTTACTATTAAACGATCAAGCCAAGCTTGTCAAATATTAGAATAAATGCAGACACAGATACTGTTTTATTAATTGATAAACTTACTAAATTATTAATTAAATTATAAAATTTTTCCAAAACGTTTTCATTAAGTATTGAGTAGGGTAAACTTCATCTTTTATTTGTTACAATTCTGGAAAATTTTCGTATATTTCAATAAATTCTTTTAAAGGCACCCACTCTAGGAAACTGATTTTTACTGTTGGATTACGAAAATACAAATGAAATTTACACTGTGTTTGACAGAATTGCTATTAATAGAGAGAGTTTCATGGCTTGTAGTACGATTCTGTAACTTTTAATGATTCGATAATAGTAAATTTCTTCAACATATTTCATTCCTTGCTTGTAAGTAAGCAGCTATAGTTTTGGGTACCTGATAATAGGCAGTAAAAGCTACAGCTGGTTTCGGTCGACAGCGAATATAATTAAATAATATTGCTGAATAAAAAATTTGAGAAAATATTGTTATAGTTATTATCAAGATACCATTATCTTAACAAAAGTAACAGAACTAATAAAAATTATAAATAGCTTGTTTTCCATGTTTCCCAGCTATCTATATGTCGACATTTCATAGGAACTACCCTAATCATTAGTAGACTTTGGAAATTTTTGAAAGATATTCTCAAACATTCAACTTTATATCGCAACAATATAAATAAATTGTTGAGAATGAAAAAGCTTGTTTTCTGTGTTTTGACAGGTAGAGCATTTTTCTTTTAAATTCTCAACAATTTATTTATATAAAATTTCCAAAGTCTATTGATGATTAGGGTAGTTCCTATGAAATGTCGCCATATAGATAGCTGGGAAACATGAAAAACAAGCTATTTATAATTTTTATTGGTATAAATGGTAGAAGCTAAAAATAGCGAATAAAAAACTTAATTGATGGCAGGCCATCAGGCGGTGCTAGCAGACCCAGTTTGATTGCATAATAGTCACTTAAGAGACTGTCATTATCGTGGTTTTTAATATGAAAATATTATACTTTTATAATACAAATGTGGTTTTAAAAATGGGGCTTAAAAATTCGGTGCGTTTTTGTTGAAATAACGCGCCCATTTTGGTGCGTTTTAAAATTTAAAGTTGACAACGCTGGAATACATGTAAAAAAAATCATGTCGACTGTATGAAGATACGAGTATTTGAGAGTAATGACGTAAAGATGAATTTTATGCTTAAAAATGCAACAGTAAGAGAGAATTTAAAAATATAGCGATATAATAAATAAATAAATAGCTTTTATTATGGATATTTCTGATTGCACTTTTTAAAATGAGGTAATATTAAGAATAACCAAAAAGTTTTCCTCCAAATCGAGTATTTTCTAATTTTCATCTACAGAAAACAAAATTTTTCAAAAGCATTAAATATATTTTCTCCCAGAACGCATGATTAAAGTCCAATAAAAATTTTTTGAAATTGATATGCATATGTGTATTTATATTTGCTTAATTGTTACTTTTTCAAACAAAATGATTTTTATCTGTAATTTTTTTTTCAGCTGTAAACAAACCATCTAATATATTGAATCTGTATTCTGTTTCTGTATGCGTAAGTAAAATCATTTATATTTCCTGAGTATTTATCAATTTGTACATATTTGTATTATAAAACACTTAAGATGACTGATTTTCAGATGAATAATAAATCACCGACAAAAAGACTCTAATGCAACAAACAACGGTTTTGTTTATAATCTTAACAATAAAGCCATTCAGTAAGTTTACATATTTTCATTAAAAAATCGTCACTAAATGCCAACTCAGCTTGATATTCATTGTAAAAAATATAATAATTTTTCTTATTGTTTAATTTATGCAGAACATTTCTAGACTGCATTGTTTTTTCTAGATTTTGTATTTCGTTTTTTTATTCTATTAATATAAAAGCTATTAACTTAGAAGATGACCTAAAGATTAAAGTATTACTATTGTTGTGTCGTTTCTAAAGAAACGATTATTTTCGATTTGAGGTTTCGTGTTTATTGACTTGTAGTAAAATTAATCAACACATATTTTTCTTACAGAAACACCATCTTACTTTTTAGCTCCTGAGCCACACTGAAAGAAAAAGGCTTCGTTACGGGAATGAAACAACTTCGTACATCAATCTTTCGTTAATACCATGAAAAGTTTCATTGCGGCTATGAAGCCTTCATTAATGGAACGAATATTTTGGGTAGCACCACTTTATTATTTTTTACAACTTTTTTACGAAAATGATTTCAATCGATTTCGTTATATCTATTAAAAAGTGTTGTTAAAACAATGGGAATAATTCATTATAAGAGGTACCATTCGATGCCTGGCACAGCCTCGAAGGGGTGTTACGGGCAAATTGGCTGCTCAGTGCACATATCGTTAGCTCCACTTTTTAAAAAAATATTAGATTTAAGTGTCAAAGCACTTGCTGTAATCATAAATTTTTATATTGACACACAGAAAGAAAAAGCTCATATTAACTTTAAGTATTTTTTACCTACTTTTAGTACGAGTCGTACTCAAAATTTTAAATACGAATAACACATAAGTGTACTAAAAATAAGCCGAAAATGGGATTGTTTAAGAAAAGTAATTTTATAATGCATTAAAGTGAGTACAAAATTCTTGAATCAAGTGCAGAATTCTTGAACCGAATAGAAAAACCTAAATAAAGACACAAATACGTACTTCTATGAAATGTCGATATACATATATTCAGCTAGGAAACACAAAAAAGTGGTATATATTACTTGCTTGGTATAAATATTTGTAGTTAATAGAGTCAATAATATTGGATTCAAGTGTTCTTATTTCAAGTATGCATTCGGGATTGAGTCAACTTTAAAATTTTAGAAACAATCGCATTTTAAGATTCTTACTATTTCAGATCTTCTCAAATCAATCTCATTTTCATCTTATCTAAAGTATGGATTCGTGATTAAATATGTCTAAAATTTAGTGGTCGAATAATTCGTACTTGAATCAAGTAATCCGTACTTGATTCAAGAAAACCCGTACTTACTTCTGATACCGCTTGGGATTGATTTAAGTACTAATGGTCTGAATTTTCTTATCAGTGTATATATCACTGGTTCAGAATCAACCCGCCAAATCATGCAATATCGGTGTGCCTAGAAACAAAGCCCTTATATAAGAAAGAGCTGGACACCGACAGAGGAAGTTCGCAACACTCTATACTTTTTGTTTGTCTCTGCCACTTCTACAGAAATCATTAAATGGAAGACTTAACCTCCCCGTTTGCGTCCCTATATGACAATGTCACGTCATGGCCACCATAGCAGAACGCAATCGCCGTCGGGGCAAGCCCGTAAGGATGATAGTCCTCCTTTTATCATATCTGAGCCATGTCACCCTTAGTATTCGACAGGTAACTTCACTAGACCATTTGTCTTGAGCGGTCTCAAGTAGTTGACGCTGTTCTTGTACCTTACAGCTTCTAAGCTGGATAACAACGATCCCTTTGTTATAGCTAGACACCGGCGTTTGCCAGTTCATCCGCTTTCCACTCAGAACCGTAGTTCTCCTACGGCCATTACATCGCTTTCACATACGGAGAGTTTAATTTTCAAAGTCTTGAGTTTGGTGGTGGCTATGCAAAAAAGAATGGCTCTTACACTTTCCCTTTTCCCTTGCAATCACCTAACTCAAGACTTTTCAAAGTAAACTTTTTTTTTGAGAAAAAGTTTTAGCCTCGGCGAGTACCCGCACTAGACCATCTGTCTTGTGTAGTCCCAGGTTGAAACTGTACCTGGTTCTTACAGGATTTGAACGAGATCCCAACCATTTTATCAATGTCCTCTTGCTGTAAACGGACTCTGGCTTTTGCTAGTTCGTCCATTACAATATTTCCGGGCACTTCACTATGCTCTAGTACCCAGAAAAGCTCCAGGTTCGAAAGTCTCGATATCTCGTTTAGATATATCCGTCAATCATGAACCAGCCTGGATGTCGTAAAGACCCCAGCTAGTGCATACAGCGTAGCCTTATATAAATTCGGCTATGCTCCCAATGTATGCTGTGGTACTTTAACCAGTTAGCTGCCCTCAGTATGGCCGCGATTTGCGCCGGCGCTATTCTACACTCATTTTGCAGCCTGAAACTAATCCTCCTGTCATACAGGGTGATAAAGATACCCCTACCAAGTCCCGAGTCCGACTTGGCTCCATCTGTAAAGATTTCAAGCCCGAATGTTATACAATGTATTAGTTTTCTGTATGTTTTTTCCTCTCCTAAATTAAGAATAATTTTTATTTAGCACAAATTGCCATGATCAATAAACTCTGATCTAGGAATACAAGAACAAATTTTAGGTGTACAACTTTGCTTCCGCAGTTTTGCAATACACGGATGTAGCGGTAAATGGGAGTCAAAATAAATACATCGTAGATATCATAAAATAAGCTAAGGCATTTATAAACTTTTGTGTCTGCATCATAAAGTTATTCTCGATTAAACATGTCAGCTTACGAGCCACATTCTCGTCATTCTGTAGTATGAAGAAATCTGCGGCTGAGGATCAGCGAATGCTTGCAAGTACCTCGGGAGGCCGATGTTAGTGAAAAAACGTGCCGAGAGTGATTTCAACGCTTCCAGAACGGTGATTTTGATGTGGAAGACCAGCATGGTAGTGGAAAAGAGAAGGAAGATGCAGAATTGGAGGCATTGCTTGATCAAGGCTCGAGACAAACGCAACAAGAATTAGCAGCATCATTGGAGTGATGCAAACACTTTTTTTTAACCAACACAAAAATTCCGAAGCTTTCTTGGCTGTCTGCAGTAACACCCAGGGTCTGAGGCAGGAATTGAACTTGCGACCTCGAGACTTTTGGTCGAGTACTTTACCAAATCAGCCATTGGGACGCCCTGAAAGTCATGGAAATGACACAGAAACAAGGAAATTGGGTGCCGCACGAGTTGAAGCCGGGAGATGTTGAACGGTGTTTTTTCGCTTATGAACAGCTAATTGCAAGGCAGAGACGGAAGGGATTTCTGCATCTCATTGGAATGGGGCTGAAAAATATGTTCATTAAGATAATCCCTAGCGCAGAAAATCTTTGGGATATCTGGCATATTCATGGTTCCAAGGTTATGCTCTCTATTTGGTGGGACCAGCTCGGCGTATGAGTTGTTTAAACCGACTGAAACAAACACAGGCTATCGTTATCGAACGCAATTAATATGTTTGAGCGAGTGATTTTAAATCATGGCTATGATCGATCCCAACGTCAAAAGCCAAGTTGTACAGCTATGTTTTTATAGAATTTTACAAAATTTTATTTGGATCTACGAATTTGTTAATTTATTTGGCGAACGTTTTTCTAGCTTTGTGATATTATCTCAGTGTACATATTTCCCTACGCTTGAAGTCATGTAGCTCTTTAGTGTTAGACGTTGTATACTCGTTTGAATAGGTATTATTTATTTCTCTTATTCTGTAGATATATACTCGTATGTGCACATATATGTAAGCATATATTTACTTATTCTTAATGTGCAATAGATATTTGATTATTTACGTGAATGCATATAAGTTTTATAAATTCTTTAGTGTCAGTAAATGTCGATTTATTTTCATTTATTATCTAAAGAATTGCATTAGTCACTCAATATTCTATGAGTATAGTTTTATTTATATTTAATATTTAATGCATTCAAGTTTTCTTAACGAATACGTAATTACGTTTGATATTTTGTTTATAGTTAAAGCACAAAGAAAAAATTATAGTAACAAGAAGACTAATAAAATTTTTGTCTGAGAAAATATTTTTTTCAACAAATATATTTGATGATTTAAAAAATTTTTTTCTTTGGATATGATCTTGTATAAGTTTTCCTGGTTTTTTGTAAAAATGTTATAAGCACAGAAAAATAAAATCAATATATTTTTTGCTTGAAAAATAATTTGTATGTTTTTTTACTTTCAATCTAACGATTTTTGTATTTAAATTTAATTTCTTAAAAGTCAAACAAAATTTTTTTGCAATATATATTCAATCTCTTGCACTTCAAATTAAATGCTTTTCAATTCGATTATTTTTGGTTTTTGTTCATTTGTACATCGAGTTTTAGTTCAAGTTTTTCCTTTCTTAAGAAGAATTTTTTACAATATATGTAAATCTGCTGTGATCAATAGTTTTGATTGAAGAAGACAAGAAAAATAATAATCAAACATGGGGGACAACTAACTGTTTCGTAGCCGCTACACTTCTAATCAGCACTCATTTGCGGATTTGAGCTCGGGCCATGATGCATCATGAACGGCTGCCATAAGACACCGAGACATTGAACTATTTACTGTCTATATTCATCTCATACTGAATCACGTATGCATTTTGTTAATTGCCCGCATTGTACAGTGCTTATTGTCTCTGAACAAGCGGTATTTCTTTGTCAGGCTCGGTGGCTGAGTGGTGAAAAATTCATGGTCATATCAAGATTTTACCATTTTGACTGATTGCTTAGTTATTGTTATCAAATCCAAATTACTGTCCGGATCAGCTAATAAATTGCGCGGGCATATAGCTTTGTTTTAGAAACAACTTTTCTATTGGATTAAGTATAGATGAGTAAGTAGTGAAATAGGTTTACTTCAGTACCTGCTCTTACGGCCTTATCTGATGACGGACCAATTCCACGGATTGAATTATTCACGATTTACCAGCACCTCTGTGTGGCTTATCAGACAAACACATATTCATGTCATATGTTGTAATCCCTCCTATACGAGTATGCAATTTCCTAACAGTCGATAGAAGACAAGGTCGAAGCTCACTAGCAACATCAGCTTTTTAACCAACTCTCCTGTCTAACCACCACCACTGGTTCTTTACCAACTCACTCGTCTGGTTCTTTATAGTACAGGTATCTGTTGCAAGGCAATAGCATCTCAGGGGAGTTGTTAGCCCCCAGAAAAAGCCTTGCACCACACAATTATCAGTGATACTAACTCTCCATTCCTGAGTATATTAGGTTTAAACCGCAACCAGAACGTTCCAGCCAAGGTAGGCACCTCAAACTGCAAGCAGAACCATTCGGGGGCCACGCTGATCCCCGTTAAAGCCCAATAATGCCAATGGAAGCATCCAGAAGAGCCAAGGCCTAAAAAAACACGTCAAGTTTGGTCAAATGTGAAGGTTTTGCTCACTGGTTTCTTAGACTGCAATGGCGTGGTGCATCTTGAGTTCTTGCCATAAGGTCAATAAGGAACGCTACCGTGAAGTTATGTGACGTTTCTGCGAAGCAATTCGTCAAAAACGCACAGAATTGTGGAAAAAACAACAACGGATTTTGCACCATGATAGCATGGACCTAAAGACCGTGTTGACATACCAATATACCTGAGATTGGAAGGGAACTGGGTCTACCGATCTAATTGAATATTTTATCCCAAAACCATTCCTCTCAAGGAGCTTCGAAATCGAGGAATATCCCTTAGAAGCTGGACGCATCTATGTTTACACGGATGGATCCAGAAGGGAGGATAGGGTTGGGGGTGGCGTTGACATTGAAGAATCTAACACTAAAATATTGTTCAGATTATCAGATGCATGTAGTGTTTTTCAAGTTAAAATATCGGCTATAAACATAGCAGGCAGATGGCTGACGTTTCACAAGATATTCGGCAGGGATATCATGATAGTAACGGAAAGCAAAGCCGCCATCAACTTCCTGATTGGAATATATACTAACCCCAGTCTGGTCCAAGAATGCCGGACATCTTTAAACAAGATGGCGAGACATTCTAACCTAACCCCAAAATGGGTACAAGAACACGGGTCCAGCAACGGCAACAACATCGCTGAAGACCTAGCCAAAAAGGGAATAACCCTAGAGGATAGGGACATAGATGTCTTTAGTGGACGACCCTTATCAGAATGCTAGAAAAGAATAAAACTCCACACGCAAAAAAGTGCCCAAGGAAAATGGCTCACAAAGCCCACATGCCTTATATTTGTAGCTGCATTTTAACTCTAAGAGAACGGGAGAGCTATTCAAACTGCCCAGACCTCCCCTGAGAGTCACTGTAGCACTCATCACTGGACATTGTCCCTTGGGGAATCATGCCAGGAGGCTAGGCTTACCCTATAATGACTTCTGCAGAAGTTGCGAAGACGAGAAAGAGGAGGAGACAATCCTTCATCTCCTCGGAACATGCCCGGCATTAGAGCATCATCACCTAAGATATCTAAACAAGAGTAGCTTCAATACCCTATTATGTCTGGCCTCGGTCAATCCGAACGCGTTAGCTTCTTTCCTAAGCAACAGCGGATGGCTAGTACATCAGCAAGTAATGCCACATTAAACAGGTTCCCACGTTTCCTTTTCTTTTCCCTCACTCCCACTATATCACTCTAACTTTTATTCTTCAACTCTACAATTCCACTTTCCAGGCAATCACAAAGGCAACGACCTTCAGGATAAAAGTGAGCTGGAGAATATAGGTACTTTTGGAGAATCCAGCGGCCTGCCAATCTAAGCTAACCTAACCACAATGACGCACCAGTTCACACATCGGTGCTTGTGCGTGAGTTTTTGGCCAAAAACAAAACTGTTATCATGCCTTAACCATCATGTATTCTACGGACTTGGCCCCCGCTGACTTTTTCCTCTTCCCATAACTGAAGACACCGATGAAAGATGCTACGATTAAGGAGATAAAAGAAAAATCGAAACTGGAGCTGTTGGCGATACCAAAAACTGCGTTTCAGAAGTGTTTCAAGGATTGAAAAAAACGCTGACACAAGTGTATTATATCTGAAGGGGACTACTTTGAAAGGGACGATATAGTTATTGATGAATAAATAAATACTTTTTGAAAATGTTAAAATAACGGTTATTTTTTGATCAGACCTTGTATTATATTCAAACTTGATTTGAAAACTAGCAACATTAGATTGATTATGTTTTAAGACTTCATATGCTAAAATACTTCTTAGTGGTCCTACCTTGTATTCTACTCTTTTATATGGATCAACTACAGAAATGAAAAAGAAAATTTAAATTTTAAGATTCTTTTTAAAATTTTGTTTCTGTTATTTTACCTGAATCTTCAAACTTTGGCTTGTTTATGCTACTTTTTCTGTGAATATATATAGTTTAGCGGTTTTTAGCGTTTTTTGGGTAAGTTCATGGCGCATTTTGATTATAAATAGTTGACAAGCCTGGTTTCGGAAGTGCAACACAACATAAGTCATGCGGCTTCCTAGAGTTTTATTTGCTACTACAAATGAGGAATTCCTACCACTCTATGCCATAGAAATCACAGTGCACTTATTGGGCGTACACCAAGACTTGCACCTCGAGGGGTAAGGGAGGGGTAGTATAGATATTTCTCTCCAAACTTTGTTCATTGTATGCTTATGGAACACCGAAAAGCAGCATTTACCACACAGTTAATGTGCGGTGCGGCTTTTATGCTGGAGACGACATTAGGCCTTACAACAGCTACTGTGAACGGTGGCTGCTACACAGTCATACCAATCAGAACAACTTTTTTTACTTCCCACTAAGGTGGAGTCATATAGACCAATATGTCTACTGCCAAAATATTTCAAAACTTTTTGAAAAATTATTAATGGCAAAGTCAACTCCAATATTGAAGGATGTGGAATGAATCCCTGATCATCAATTTGGCTTTCGGACTAAACATAGCACCATAGAACAAACGCACAGATTAGTCAACGTCATAAGGCAGACTTTTGAAGACAAAAACTATTGTTCTGCTCTATTCATTGACATTTCCCAAGCTTTTGATAAAGTGTAGCACGACAGATTGATGCACAAAATAAAGTTTAACTTGCCTGCAAATACTCACAAACTTCTGGAAAGCTACTTATGCGGCTGGAAATTTGTTGTCAGAGAAGGCGACTTTATAAGCCTCTCACAGCCAATTGGAGCAGGAGTTCCCCAAGGTACATTGGGTGACAACTTTTACTTGTAGACAATTACCAAAATTTTGGTGACATTTCTTTCAAAATTCATACCAACCTTAAATTAAAGAAAGGAACTGTTTGTGACCAGATGTTTAACGGGAATTTGTAGAAGACTAATTGATGAAATGAATAATAAAGCCGAAATCATTCAATCTGAATGTGTTTAGTTTTCGCTTCATGAATCAAATACATACGAAGAGAAGTTTATATAATATGAATTCATTCTTATAATAAATAAGTCAACTAATACATACATTAATTTAAACAACAAAATCTGAGATTCTGTTGTTGGTTAACTAGACGCCACTCATACCGTTTTCCATCTGATTCCCCCTCGAAAAGCTTAGAATTCGTTACTCTATAAAATATTTTTCCAAAAAATCATTGGCTCCTTAATGTGTTTTCTGACAAAATCCAAACCGGATTTAAATTCTTTTTGGAGACCAAAGTTTTTCCTGTGCAATGCATCCATGTAAGGCACTTTCATACCATACGATGACTGCAATTCAACTTTTAGCTGTTTAAAGCTTTTAAATCGGTCAGCTTTAGAGGTACTTACGGCTATTCTATCGCCTGTGGCTGTGGTTTTACGTGATTTGGTGGCTCTGTGTACATTATTCGAGTTCCCAAATTTATCAAAATGGGTCATTGTATTATACATCTTTCCTCTAGAGCAAATAATCAATTGAGAAAATTCATTCACGGTCTTCTCGGAGCCTTATTAATCTAATGATTACCTTCCGTCCTTCTTTGGAGCAACTTGGTATTTTACCCATACCTCGTGGCTAATTTTATGGATATCATTTTAAACATACCTATCAAAAAATGTTCGCAACAAAACCATATATAGGGTGTTTTTTTAAGCCCGATAGAACTTGGAATTGTAAAAAATAACACAAAAAATTAAATTGTAATCAAAATTTTTTTTTATTCGAAAGATCAATACGTGACATTAACATTTGAAAATGATTTCAGGCATATGGGCACCGCGGCTGTTCTTGACGAAGCGCATTCTGGACGTCCAATTTTGGGCCACTTTTTCGAGCACTGCTGGCCGTATGTCACGAACAACACGAACAATGCTGGCCTCCAAGGCGTCAATTGTTGCTGGTTTATCAGCATAAACTAGTGACTTCACGTAGCCCCACAGGAAATAATCGAGAGGTGTCAAATCGCACGACCTTGGAGGCCAATTGACAGGTCCATTTCTCGAAATCAACTTATCGCCAAATTTTGATTTCAGTAAGTCGATGGTTGCGTTCGCCGTATGGCACGTAGCGCCATCCTGTTGAAACCACATCTCCTCCGGATCAATGTCATCCATATTTTCAAACAAAAAATCATTGATCATGGTGCGGTAACGATCTCCATTGTCCGTAACGCGAGCTCCGGCCTCATTTTTGAAGAAATAAGGTCCGATGATGCCACCAGCATGAAAACCGCACCAAACAGTGCATTTTTCTGGATGTAATGGAGTCTGTAGGGTCTCTTGTGGATTGGTCTCACTCCATATGCGGCAATTTTGCTTATTAACAAACCCGTTAAGCCAAAAATGCGCCTCATCGCTGAACACAATTTTGCGATAAAACAACGGGTCAGTTGCCAACTGCTCTAGAGCCCAATCGGCGAAAGAACGACGCATACAATGGTCTCGTGGCTTCAATTCAATGATTTGTCAGAGTATACTGAAACAAATAAAAAAAATGTTTCACCAAAATTTAATTTTTTGTGTTACTTTTTACAATTTAAAGTTCTATCTAGCTTAAAAAAACACCCTATATATCAGAATATCTCTATTTAAATAGCAGAACTGAAAATGTTTTAATTATGTGTCCACTTGAAAAGCATTCCTTTCACTAAATAATGGCTTATTTTTTTAAAGAAAATTGAACAAAAAACTAATGTAAAAAAATAACCAAGTGCAAAAGATATCAAACTTATCTTTGCAGTGGAAAAGTTCCGTTGAAATAACAGTAGATCATATAAAATATCGAAAGAATGCAAGATCACATTTATGTTTTAATTATATGTCCACCACTGTATATTAAATTAATACTATCTCCAACACAATAATTCTTTGTTTCGAGTATGTTCGTTGAGTGTCGACACACTTCAAAATTTGAACTCTTTGTTTTATAAATTATTACAATGCGCACGTGTGTAAAGAAAAGTACTTCAACCATCTCTCATCCACATTCACAAACATCATATTCGCTGTTTAGGATACTCACTGATTAGTTTTTTTTTCAGTTCTTTTTAACAGTTCAACACCTCTAAAGGTGCTAAATGTTGCAAATAACTGAATTATTTACAATCACATCCGAAAAGGTGCGCAAAAAATTTAGTTCACTGGAAGGTGCGAAAATTAAAGTAACAAGAAAACAATTATGAAAATTTATCAACACATGCATAACATTTATATTTATCTGTCGATTCTTATTTACTTAAAACGTAAATAACTCTTGCTATTATTAATAATTAACTGACTACAATTTCCAATTATGCGGGTTTTCAGATCGCCGCACTAGTGTTCTGCAACACTTGAAAGCAAAGAATTTGATCTACCGTTTAAAGTACATGGCATGGGGACAATTGGCTCCGATGGGTGATTTGGTAGAGTACTCGACCACCAGTCCTGGGGGATCACAGGCTCGATTCCCTCCTTAGGTCACTTCTTTTAAGCAATACACACTTTTGTCTCCCACTGTATGCAGCTTACAAACAAATCCAACACTAATTTGTTTATCTATTGATAATAATATATTACAACAAACAACATAACAACTGTACGTTTTCTTTTGTCAACATATTTTTTTTTTGTCTCCAACAGATTACAGGTTTAACCACAATTCGCCTTTAAATTTATGTTGTGCAATAAAAAGTAAACTTTTTTACGCCACTCCACAACAAACATTTATCAATTTAATGGTGTTTTTTTTTAAGTTTTCTTCAAAAATCGCAATTTTTATTTCTTTGACACTCACTCAGTGAGTGAGAACTTGCGACGGGTGTGAACGTCAATAACTTAAAAGTTTATTAGAAATGGAACAGTATATTCGGCGATGACATTTATGTCTTTTGTTCAACACCAAAAAAAAAATATATATTTTTACGACAACCTCTAACTCTTTTAATTTTTACGATCATTTACTTGGAGGCATTAAATTTATAATTTAAATTTATTACCGACTTGAAAATGTGGGCTTGAAGTGCGTTGAAACACATGAAGGCAAGATGACCAAATACGGAGAAGAAAAGATGTGCGTGTGTGGATTCAAGGTGGGAATCTTTTTCATACCCGCTCAGTGGATTAGATATGTTTGGTGGGCTTATACTACCTAACTATGTTAATGGATTAATTAATTTTATGCTGCGCTTAGCGTGATGGTCACTTTATATCTTTTAATTAGAAAGGTACGAGTAGTATAAGTTTCAATGATCACCTTGAAATTGATTTATGTTAATAAATAACTATTCTCTTCATGCAAAACCATTCCGATTGAAAAGTGATCTGAAAAATTTTACCTTATCAGGGCTAAGCATGTTTGCTTTTTGGCGGACAAGCTTGATTTATTCATAATATTTGATTTACTGTGTAAATTTCTGGCTGTCATCTCTGGTCATTCTCATTAGAAAAGAACACAAACTAAGTGATGCCTCAATACTGAAGCTGGTCTCTCAAAATAAAAGTATGGCCAGGGGTGCCGAACTTAATTTTACCCTTTTCGCCCTATGCAATGTAAAAAATCGCCAAAACCACCGAAAATTATCAAAAATGGAAAACAGTCGTCCTCATAAACATATATATTTTTTAACTTAACCTTCTAGAACCCAATTTTTTTTTTATAAAAAAAAATTTATGCGTTTTAACTTTTTCTAAAAGTAAAGAATGAAACCTGAACCGCCTCTAGGCGGTCTTGGGGTATGAAGCCAACAAATTTAAAAAAAAGGAACAGTCTACCACAATGATATACAGAAAATAAGCAATAGCTTAAGATTTAATTTTTTAAGTTTATTAAAAAAGTTTTAAAGGAAAATATACATGAGAAAAACAGCGTTTGTTTAGGTTATTTGTGGTGAAAATCGTAGAAGCGGTACTTGAAGTTAGAAAGATACAATTATGTTACACTTTCGACATACAATTTGAGTTTTGGAATTTCGATCACCAAAATTTCAAGCTATTTTTGCCAGCACGTAATAAAAAACGTGCAAAATGGCCGACTCCATCGTAACGGGCATCTGCGGGCGGTAAAAAAGATTTGTGTCCTGTACACTTTTTTTTTAATTGGCGTGGGCGGCATGGTGTTTTAAAGAGCGAAGGACTCTGCATGCAAAGTACAGATGCGCTTCCAATATCTGTCAAGCTTCTGCTCGGAAGCTTGGCAGATAGTATAGCCTATCATTAGCATTAGGCTTTTTAATTCTGCTAAACAAAATATAGACGTTTACCCAGGCTAAGTCAACCGAATGTACGAATAGTCGATTTGTATACTTGTTGCTCATCACCGGAATTTTTTAGCGCCCAATAAGACCATCCTTTCTTTTCATTTATAATACTATAATCAGGCTGAATGATGTTGTGTTCAACAGACTCAATGCGTTTCGGTAATGGTGTAATATCTGAAGCAATCGAAGTAGTAGGAGATGACAATTTTGCCAGCGATGCCGGACTTCCCCTTGAGGTAACACAAATCTCCGATTCCAACATTGAATCTGACATATTCACCGCTTTATTTATCACCTCATCAAACCCAACGACACTCCATATAGCAAGTTTCCTTATCCAAATTATCGTCCATATCTTCTGCCTCAGTGTCGCTCTTGAAATTTATTAAATTTAATATTTTCCCGATCTCTTCATCAGAAAGCGATGACAGTTTTTGAGTTCGTCGATGTTCCATGTCTATTAAAAATAATTTTAATTTCCTAAAAGGCTTGACATTCGAACTTAACTAATATATATTTTTCCAAGTTTTGCTAAGACCGCCTTCAAACGGGCTACCTTCCAGGATTAGTAAAAAGCTCTCAACACCTTGTTCCCCCTTTTTATTCTCTTTTTTTTATTGCTTTCCTTACACAACCAGCGACACAGCAATAAGGTTTTCTTTTCCTTTTAGCTTTTTCTTTTAGTATTGTTAAAAATTTGTTTAAATTCACACTTTTTGCAAAATAATTATTTCGTCCGTGTTGCACAACTTTACAACTTAAAATAACGGTGATAGCTACATAAAGCATCAACTGATGTTCTAAATGCAATAAAATCAATTTTTGGACTTCCCCAAATTAGGCAAAGTACAAAAAAAAAAAAAAAAAATACAAAGAAAATTTAGGCACCGAATAAGCCAGCAATAAATTTACCCCGTCTGGAGGCGGTTTTGGGTTCTAGAGGGTTAATTTTGGAAAAAAAAAGTGGAAACAAAATATGTTTTCTTTTCGCTAAAAAAAATATTTTACGGCTAGTAGTCTACCTTAGGTTAGGTTGTACAGGCCGCCAGTTTCATGAAACCAGCCCACTCGGGTCCCTCTGGTCCCGTTGTGTTGCCTGAGGGTAGTAGTCTACCTTAATACAATGAAAAAAAAATTTATTTACCTCTTATCTTGCCTCTTTTCGATGTAACTTTCTGGCCAATTTTGCGTACTGCAGCCGGAGAATCATGTGTCGTATGACATGTTGTCCATCTTGTTGTAAAATGCCATTTAGAAATGATGATATTGAAAACCGCAGACCGTTTCCGAGTGGAGAGGTTGTGTAGCCCTCGAACAGATGCCTGTATTCGCTGTAAGTTTTCCGATTCCGATAAAAAAAATAGCGTTTAGATTCGGTCGCAGAATCGTTATTGTGATAGTATTTGCGTAGTCAAAATACACATTGTGGTACGATAAAGGCCGCCATGGTACTAAATCCCTAAAGGCCGGTTTCCAGTTTCGTACATACCCGCTCCGATCCCCCCGCCAGCGTTGATGCTACGGTCTGCTCAAATGTTATTAGACTTATGGTGCATCCGTTATTTTGTCTCAACAAATGCCCTAAGTGCTACGAATCACAGAGTTTTATTTTTAACTGTTCTCATGCCCTCCCTGTACCGATTTACTTTTTAAGCACTGTAGTACGGCACATGCCATCTTTACGATGACATACTTTAATTTCTGCGTTGTTAGCTACAAATCTCGTCTAATTATTTACATTTTTTTCGAGTTTTTGTTGCAGCCCCAAAAAGTGTGTCTATAACTGAATAACAAAATAGTTTGAATGGTTAATAAATTAAACATTTGATGGTTTAGTTTTTTAAAGTCAGATCATTGTAACCAACTCTATATCCACTTTACGATGTTTTGAATGTGAATTAACACGTTTTCAAGTTCCAAAGTAAAAATATAATAAAAGTTTATAGAAGACGGTTTTTAAACTTTGTTAATGTAAAGTTTAAAAATAAATCTTATTTTTAAACACTTAAAATAAAACACTTAAGCAGCGTAAGAGACACACTTCAGAGAATTTTTGCTTGAGGTGTTAACAAGTGTGCGAATTAAATAAGCAAGTTTAGCGGTCATGGGCTAAAGCAACTTAAATTTGTGTTTCAAGCAGCAAAACTAATTTGAATTTATAGTTGGCGGGGTTACGACCAAAACCCAATACGTAAGACGAAAGATTTTAAATCGATATTAAGAAAATCTGCTGTTTTTCTGTTTGATTTTGTTTTGGGAAATATGTAATTGCCGTTTGAAAAAGTTTTCCCAACTTGAACCACCACTAAAGGCCCAATCAGACTATTATACAAGTATAAATACTTTCATTAGATTTTGTGAGATAAAAGTCTAAACACATTTCTTGCGACTGTCAAAAAGTCTAACGTAAATTAGATTTTGCATTCACACCATCACACTTGATATAAACCAACATAGATGTGCCATCATAAAACTTTTCACGGCGGCAGGTGCGCTATTCGTCGTAGGCGATAGACGTGCCGGCGCGTGAAATTCTTCAACAGTTAAAATAATAATTATGTATAACACATCCAAATTCAATAGCACAAACATATTTTATGTTCTAAATATAGCATGAGCAAAATACATTTATAAATGATAGCTAAATTCCAAATTTCGAGCTTTTTTATAACGACAAAAAATACTATCAGTGACGGCATCCCATCGGCTACGAAATAGCCGACTACTCAATTTTTAATTAGCTGGTTTGCTAAAAAACACAACCCTGATCCAATGTAAAGTATTATCGTTTTGAAAAGTTTCAAAAAACAACAAAGTCGTATGGGATGTCAAATTTTTATCGTATTATTTTTCGTATGTATGACGGATTACATTCAGACTATCAGACTTGCACGTATTATTTGAATTTTTGACAAGTATTAATACAAAGTATAATAGTCTGAACTGGGCTTAAACAGTTAAAGTATTAATTCATTCTATATATGTACGTATATATGTAAGTGTATTATAAGAATTATAATGAGAATAATTCTGTTGATCAAGAGTTTATTTGAAATTTTTAAAAATCTCGTAATCTTCAATTTGTCACAGAAATTATTATTTTTGCTTTCTTTCTTATTTTAAGAATATTGAAATAAATGTATTTTTAAATTTTGACACGTGTTGGACATTATTGTTTATTTTCGATTTGAACTTATTAATTTTTTATGTTAATAAAGAGAAACTTCGATACAGTAAACACTCGTAAATAAGAACCACTCTGTGCTTCTAATTGGCGAAAAGTTCTAATTGCTAAATGTTTTCTATTTTTATTAAAACCTACATTAGATGCCATTTCAGAATAAAACAAGTAAGAGTGTAATATATTCGGCTGGGCCATTCACAATACTCACTTAAGTATATAGTATATATTAGAAATTTATATATGGACCGATATCGGCGAATAAAATTGTTTTGCCTTGTAGTCGGCATGCCCAAAAGGTAATCTTTCATGAAGATTTTCATGGAAAAATCGGGTTAGGCTATGTCTCGGGTATATAACGAGTGATTTTTTTGCTATTATCTCTTTGGCAACACTAGTTTTGACAGCTCACGCACGTTTTGTATCTTGTGTCACTGTCAAACATCTTCAGTTTGGTCTATAATTTAATCATGAATCGTCTTACAAACGAACAACGCTTGCAAATTATTGAATTTTATTACCAAAATGCGTGCTCTGTTAAGAAAGTTCATCGCGCGCTTACATTGTTGGACATTAAACCACCAACACGCTTACGTAGAGTGCGAACTGAAGAAAATATCGCAGCCGTATCGGCCAGTGTTGGTGATGACCGTAAATTATCGATTCGGCGCCGTTCGCAGCAATTGGGCCTCTGTTACTCCACTACGTGCAAAATTTTGCGGAAGGATTTGGGTGTGAAGCCTTATAAGATACAGCTGGTGCAAGAATTGAAACCAAACAACCTACCACAACGCCAAATTTTTGGTGAATGGGCTCTTGAAAAGTTAGATGAAGATCCACTTTTTTATCGAAGAATTGTGTTCAGCGACGAGGCTCATTTCTGGTTGAATGGATACGTGAACAAGCAAAACTGCCGTATTAGGAGTGAAGAGCAGCCAGAAGCATTGCAAGAGCTACCAATGCATCCACAAAAAACAACCGTTTGGTGCGGATTATGGGCTGGCGGCATCATTGGGCCGTATTTTTTCAAAGATGATGCGAATCACAACGTTGCTGTGAATGGTGAGCGCTACCGTGCGATGATAACAAACTTTTTTTTGCCCAAAATGGAAGAGCTTGACTTGCATGACATGTGGTTTCAACAAGAGGCGAGTTCGGTGAGCAGTTTATTTCACGCTTGGGACCAGTCAATTGGCCGCCCAGATCGTGCGATTTAACGCCTCTACACTATTTTTTGTGGGGCTATGTTAAGGCTAATGTCTATAGCGACAAGCCCGCTTCGATTGACGCACTGGAAGCCAACATTGCCAACATTATTCGTGAGATACCGGCCGAAATGTTGGAAAGAGTATGCCAAAATTGGACTAAGAGGATGAACCATTTGAGGCGCAGCCGCGGCCAACATTTGCGTGAAATAATCTTCAAACATTAAATTATATCGACCCAACTATCGATCTAAATAAATATTTCATGCATTTTTCTGAATTTTGTGTGTATGTTTTTTTTTTAAATTTCCGATAGTTCTTATAAATTCACCCATTATGTATGGAGTGATATCGGAATTTTTCATTTTCTGTATTTTAGTAACCTCCTTTTATAACCCGAAGTGCTTTCAAGCAAAAAAAAAATTATTTTCATGAAAAAATCGGTTAAGGCTATATCTCTAGTATATATAGACCATTATCGAAAATTTTCATTTTCTTTGTTTTGGTAACTTCATTTTATAATCAAAATTAATTTTAAGCAAAAAAAAAATTTTTTTCGTGGAAAGAACTGCTTTGAAGCAAAAAAAAAAAAAAAAAAAATTCATGGATAAATCGGCTTAGGCTGTATTTCGGGTATATACATATGTACCGATAGCGGAAACTATCATTATTTTGTATTTAAGTAACCTCCTTATACATATTACCAGAACTGATTTTCAACAAAAAAATTTTCATGGAAAATCGGTTTGACTATATCTCAGATATTTTTTTATTTTCGAAAATCATTTTCTTTTAATAAAAACATATAAAATATTTCTAAAGAGATACGGTTAAAGCTACCTTGCATCTATAACAATTTATCAATGCGCAAATGATTTGGAATATTTTTTTTTTAAATCGGAGAAGAAAATAAGTTTCGTAAAAAAAAAACTTCAAGAAATTTATTAAGTGGGGTATATAAGAATACATTGCAGTGGTGGAAGCAGTTTGACTGCTGAGAAAATAATATATCTATGAGACGGTAAATGTGGTTTGTGTTGGGCCTAATATAAATTTGAAACGTGATCATTATTTGAATGATTACAGGAAATTTGTTTATTATAGTTTGAATACGGATGTTGATGTATTTTACATTTCAAAGACGATGTAATCTTTGTGTAGAATAGTGCCAGGGTAAATTCAGAATCATTTTGAGAAGTTTTTTTTTCCTGATGTGGATTTTCTTGTTATGTGTTGCTGCACCTGTTTCCCAGACAGGACATGCATACAAAGCTATAGCCTGAAAGATTGTCTTATGCGACTGATGTGTTCATTAAAAGTTAAACGTCGGTCTAGGAAGACTCCCAAATATTTAACATTGTTAGACCAGGGAATATCTATAACATTTTTTTTTTTTTTTTTAGCTTTTATTTATTTATTGAATCTTCACAATGTGAACTAACAATAAGTATTCAAATCTTAATACTAGATACAATAAATTAACTAAGTCCAGCCAATGCTAGACAAAGAGTTTTATTATGCGCATATTATATCGGTAAAATCACCTACTTAACGCTCTAATGGTGGCAACGGTATCCCTTCTTTTCAACCGAGTGTGGCCACTAAAATTAAGTATGTTTCGTGCAAGAGGGTTTGGGTGAAGTTCCAATTTGCTGATATACCTTGTCGCATGCTTTGAAAATTCATCTTTTACCAGTGGAACACACAGATCCTTGTGAATTCGGGAGTTTTTTACGTACCATGGAGCGAGCTGCTTATACCATTTAAAGAAAAATTTGAACTAGGTAGGTTACAAGAACTTCTTTTTATAGTAAAAAAGATAGCTTGTGATTTTCCAGCATTGATTTTAATTTTCCATTATAAAAGTATTGAGAAAGGCTGTTTAGTGCAAGTTGTAAGTTATCAAGGATAGGTTGTGGTGATAGATCAGAGCAGTAAATTGCAGTATCGTCAGCAAGCATAGTTACAAACATGTCTATTAAGAACATCTGCACAATATAAAATGAACAAGACAGGCCCTAATACAGATCCCTGGAGAACTCCAGCATCAATAGTGTAGCTCGCTGAGTATGATGAGTTAATACAAACATCATACATTCGGTTTGTTAAAAAGCTTTGAGCAATTTTTATCAGGTGGTACGGAAAATTATAAGAAATTAATTTATAAATAAGGCGTTTATGCCATACGGTGTCAAAAGCCTTTTCAACATCTAAAAGTACCATAGCAGCTGAATGTTTGTTTATAAAACTATTTTTAACAAAGTTTAAAATTCTTTTGATTTGTTGCGCTGTGTTATGAAAAGGGTATTTATGGACCGATATTGGAAATTTTCATCTTCTGTATTTTGGTAACCTCCTTTTATTACCAGAACTACTTTTTAGCAAAAGAAGTTATTTAAAACAATTTCATTAAAAAATCGGTTTAGGCCGACCTATAAGGACCGATATTGGGAAATATTTTTTTTGCCTTGTAATTGCCATGCTTAATAATTGTGTAAAGATTAATGCAAAAAAACAATTTTTTTTATCAAAAATTTGCATACAAAATATAATGGCTTGAATTGCAATAACAAACCTATGAATTGACGGGGTAATAGAATGGGGAAAGAAAAAAGTTTCTAAGTCTAATGGTTTTCTCAGAAACGGTATTTCAGTAAAAAATAAGGCAAATCAAAAAGGTATTTTCTTCGATCTGTCCGATTTGATTTGGTTTGCCCTATATATACTTTACAAGGAAGGGAATCTAAATTTTAGATATTACGAACGGAATCACAAACTTATATACACCCTATACATATTTGTGAAGGGTGCAATTTCTGTATAGATTTTTTCAATTTTATTTCAGTCGTATGTTTCATCATTAAAAAATAAAAGATTTTTGTTAGTTAGTGCTATTGTTATTTTAATTTACTGAGCTTTAATTTGTTGGGAAACGATGATAAATTTTCTCGATAACCAGTTTAAGTAAAATGGTTTAATATAATGTATAAAGGAGGTCTCATGGGTGGTCGATCCTGTTTTTAAAACTCCATTCGGAAATTGAAAGAAGACAAAGAGTTATTCATATTTTGTCTCTTGGCTCTAATTTCGCATATGCTGAACCTAAAACTGAGTGAGAACGAATGGCAAATGCTGCTGTTATCCAAGGCAATTTTACGTCATTTTGACGAATTTTTTGTGAAAATACAGTAAAACTACCATTGACGATATTTTTATAAATGTTATTGTATTTTGAGGATTTCTGGCATCACTCACCAGGGTTGTCAGATATGGCGATTTCTCGCCAAACGTGGCGAATTTTTATCTACTATAGCGACAAAATTTTTGGTTTGGTTTGGATAAAAATCGTGTGGCGAAATATTGGCTATTATTACATACTTTGTATTTTAATCGAGCATTCCTATTTTATCCAATGTTTTGTTGTCGTACTTAAATAATTTACAGTCTATTTATAAAACACGACTCATCGATAACAGGTACTAATTTCAGTTCTTGGTTTATACATGACGACTATTAACGATTTTTGTTAAAAGACGTTAGAGTTATCAATTTATTTTTTGGTTTGTGTAAAAAAACATGACTCACAATATATGTCAAAGTGTGACGAATTAAAACCCATACTCGTCAGGATAAATAGTGGTTTGATAGAAATAAAAATATATAGAAATAAATGTAAAATTTTAGTTCTTTTGTTTCTCGCTGTCAAATTGATAAAAATGTGATCTTGATTTGGCGTAAAAGTGGGTAACAGCACGCTTTGAATTGCAGATGTAAAACCCTCTGACAAAATCTCACAGAGAAATTCTGGAAATGTTCCCCATGAACTTCAGAACGAGCAAAATATTCGTCATTTGTGGGAGGTTTTAAGTTTCTACTTTAATATGAAGAAATCTGCAGCTGAGGCTCGTAGAATGCTTTCAAATACCTACTAGTATGATGTGGGCGCTATTAGTGAAAGAACAAGCCGATAATGGTTTCAACCCCTTCAAGAACGGTGATTTTGACTTCGAAGACCAGTGGATGAGAAAAGTTTTTCGAAGACGTCGAATTGGAGGCATTAGTTGATCAAGACTTGTGTCAAATGCAGCAAGAATTGCCAGGATCATTGTGAGTGTCGCAACAAGCCATTTCAAACTGCTTAAAACTCATTAGAGTTATAAATATAAATTAGGTCGTCATAAGAGCCGCCGACCTTCACCTACAATACATACTACTCTTGCAAGCTTTAAACACATTATTTCAACCCTTTCCCGCACACAACTTTACATTAAAAATAAAAATAGCCCCATTCTATGTGCTTTATGATTCCATAAAAAGCAATTAAAAGAATGAAAACTGTTTTCTAACTAATTAAAATCTTGAGTTAATTTTGGAACATCTTTTATATTGATTGCATTGCTAATTCAAACTATAGCTTTTTTGCTGTAGGTTGACTGTGAATACTTTCATTTGTGTTTATAATTGTAAGCACACGTTGTTGACAAGATTTTTTCCTGCCGGTCAAAACTTCTCACTAAAAGATCTTTCCAAAAGACACTAATAATATTTGCAGTATCCAGAATAAAATGAAATTTACAAGTATTTTGGATCATAGTTTATTCACATTCCTTTTTGGCCACAACTAATGCTTCGTCTTCACCACTTTCCTTTCCATAGGGTCACATGTTTTCAAAAAGGTAATGTTGTTGGCTGTAGATGATTAGTAGAGCACATGCAAGAACGTATAAGTTCACATCCTTATCTTTCGATCCTTGTTTGTAGTGGCTTCATCTAAAATCTTGCTGTGTGTATTCTTTTCCAGCAATGGCTTTGTCGAAATAGATTTTCCATAAGAAGTATTCTCGGTGCCTTTATACCGATAGTTTGTCATCTACCTCCTGCTTTTACACCACTTAATGCATTGTTTGGTGTCGAATTTGATTGTCGAATTCATGATGGTGATATTTCTTAGCAAATCTTTTTTCTCCTAAATATAAACGACTTTCTGTTCTATATTAGTTTGAAGTTTATTACTGTTCAAATGGTTTCCAACAAAAAAACCTCGCTAAAGTTTTATTTCGTGGTTAAAATTTGCAGTGAGAAATTACTTTAAAAATGTTTTTTTTTTCAGCAAATTATGTTGTTTAATTTGTTGCATTTATATTTAGCAACTGCATAAAGCATAGAGTCCATGAATTGGCTCGTCACGAATCAAATTTGTCGTGCTCTACAAACAGACTGTTTAGAAACTATGTGTCGAAAAAATTGTCTATTTTTGATATTCATAAATCCTATAGCTATCAAAATGAACCAACGAAATTTCAGTCTGATTACAAGGACGTAGGAAGCATGCATGATCAACTATTTTCTACCACACAAGTTTTTTCCTCAAAAATTTTAAAACCATTATTTGAAAATGCAGATAATTTGTTGCTGACGGTAAACAGCCATTGACAAATCGGACTCTCTCCTACCACTAAATTCCTAGCTAAGGAATACAGGAATAACGTATTGTAACAACCTAGGATTCTATCAGTTTCAGAAAATATCTTGAATTATATATTTCATTTATTAATTATACAATATCACAAAAAGCACAACCTACTGCTTCAGGAAAAACTAAAATATAATAATCCACATTTGCGTTGCCAGATCAACTGATTATTTTCATGGGCTGTCACTGTGGTGTGGGTTGCCACACGTATCAATAGAAGAAATAAATTAATCAAGAAAATTGTCTTGCATACATATGTATAAGAAAAAACTTTTAAGGAAATGTTGTGCCGCTTACCTGAAAACCAATATGCGGTAATTCGCTAATCCAAGCAAAGTTTTCCGTGATTCATGATTCGTTGAAACCCTTTATGAGTACAAAAGTTTCAGCAGTATGAGATTCAGTGAGTATGAGATTCAATGGGCAAAGTTGTGCTATTGAAGAGATTGTTTCAATGAAAAAATATTTACGAATTTATTAGATTTTTTGGTTTACCGTTTATTACTACAAGACACAGCGAGTACGTTTCATCTTAAAGAATTATCTTAGGCTGTATTCAGTATAATGGTTATTCCAACTAGCAACGCTTGCGTAGAAAGAGTATTTTCCATAATGAATTATAACAAAACACCTTCGCAATAAAACCTTCTTGATTCATTAATAAGAATAATATATTATATGAATGTAAATAAGATTTTTGCAATACGCTTGAGCCAACGGAAAATGTGTTGAAAAAATTTAATGCTAATGTTATGTACTATATGATGTACAAAACAATACAGATCAAACAGACGAGATTGAGATTTGTAAGCTTCTTTAGCTACTTCTACAGATAACTTTTTAAAACAGACATATGTATGCCATTTTGTTTTATTCATTTATAATATATAGTACTAAGATCATAGGGCCAATAATCCTATTAAATAAATATAACACTATGCATATCAATTAAAAAAATAAAAACTATATACTCGTATGACTACCAAACTATGAAAAATCATTTGAGGAGAATTTTAGCAATTTATTGTCTTTTAGAGATCATACAAAAAAAGAAAGAGACAAATATAGCATATAATATTAGGATAATCTCTTACATTTTCTACATGGCAATAACTTTAAAAACAACTAAGTCACAGGCAAAAATTTAAAGAGAACACAATTAACAATTAATATTGAAGCTCAGAATCAATTTGTTGATACGTGTGTGGCATTTTATGTTGAAGTATGCACTCAAATTCAGAAATTTATTTGTTACAAATAATATAAAATTTACAGCTCCATCTATTATTTTAAACAAAAAAACTTCTTTACTTTCTTTGCTAAAAGCTTTCCTAATTTGGTACCTAAACGCAGATTCTTTGTAACGTTTTAATATATGACGATTTTGTTTAGTGTTTGTGATAATTTTAACGAATTTTGCTCAAAATTTTGCCGACTTTTAGAGAAAAAACCTAACACTCCTGCTGCCATCTGAAATAGAGTAGGAGAAAGAACCGATCCTCAATGTATCCCCTAATTAAACTTGAACTTGTTTGATAAGACCCCATCTTCATAATGTGGTTTCTGTAAAGTGCTACTTTACAAGATGGTAGTTAAACATAAATACCTACTTTAGTACTTTTAAAAGCGCAGAGCAAACAGCAGTTGGCCGTTTATTTTCAGGGTTAATTGCCGCACGCTTTTTCAGGATTGGCGTTACATTAGCATACTTTCAATACAATGCAAACTCCCCAACATGGAGTGCTCAAAAGGCATGGACTTGCACGCGAAGATAAGCACAGCTGGAATGCAATCCATTCCGAGAGACTTATTTATGTCGATGGTAGCTAAACCGCTTTCAACTGCTCGAAATCGGAAAAATTTCTTTGGAATAACCACAGATACTTTTTCAAGTTCGGGCAGTGCTTGACTGCTTTCCGGCAAGTAAGAATTGCTTGCAAAAATTTTAGCAGGCATGTGTCAGCCTTGTCAAGCTGCTCATTGATTGCTTGGCCACTCATTAAAAGAGTTGGATGGAATTGCTGGTCAATCATTATTACTTACGCGCTCAATGAATTACCAAAAGCTTGTACTCGGGAAGCAGTGAGAACTTTGCCATGAATACAAGTTCAAGTACCTTGGCATACAAAGACCTTGACTTTTTGCGTCGCAAATTCATATTTTGGTTTTTGATCGTACGTCAAATCCTCAATTAATCGGTATGAATTATATAGCAGGAACATTGAAAATAAATTATTAACGAACATATAAAAAAACACGGACGATAGTGTGAAAAAAAGGAAACACCTGTACACAGATTATGAAATTGATTTACATCACCACCTGCCTTGTCGGCCTAGTCTGACGATAATCCATCTCCACGGGGTGAATTAGTTTTCCACAAGCTTGTAGCCATATAGACAAACCATTTGCTGAAGAGTTCGGGCCTTCTAGTCCCTCCCGTACGCAAAAAACTTAGGTTGGTAGTCTAAAGACCACCACGGGCACCAACCCTTAACCATCATACTCATCTAACCATCACCCCTGGTTCATTACAATACAGTCATCTCTTGCAATACAGCAGTACCTCGGGGTATTACCAGCTGCGAAAACTGGCATGGCGCCATAGATATCAGTTAAACTAATTCCCCTTCCTGCGATTTTAGGCTTAAACCACACTCACAACGTTTCAGCCAAGGCATCTTAATCATGATCAGCCCCAGGATAGCCTGCAAGGAGAAGATTCAGGGAGCTTTGCTGATTCCCGTTCTGTCAATTACCCCTTGCTGAGGGGTTTGGAAGTCCAATACAATATAAGCCATGCGGGTTGCTAGTTTTATTTGCTACGGCCAACGAGGGACTCCTTCCTCTCTATGCCCCAGAGTGGAAAGTGCTCTGGTCTGATGTACGCCCCAAGGCAAAACCTGCTCCCCATGAAGACACGTGCACATTGCAGTGAAAGTGATTTACACCAGCACCTGCCTTTATTGAGTGAACTATTCAGAATTTCAGCGGCCCCATGTGGCATACCAGACACATACAGGTCGCAATTCTTACCATATGTTTGTAGCCATATGAGCAGACCTCAGTCTTAGGAAAATGGGCCTTCTAATACCTCCTGTATGCAATTTCCCAGTAATCAATGCAAGGTAAGGCTTAATGAGCTAGTAAGTCGAAGCCCACTAAGAGCATCAGCGCTTAAACCAATTCACCCGTCCAAACATCCCCACTGGTTCCTTATAGTATAGGTATCTGTTGCAAAGCAACAGCACCTCAGGGGTTATTAACCCCTGTAAAAGCCATGTACCGCGCAATTATCAGTGATACTAACTCCCCCTTCCTGCATCTTTAGGTTTAAGCCACAGCCAGAACGTTCCAGCCAAGGTAGGCACCTCAACCATTATCAGCCCGCGTTGAACTGCAAGCTGAACTAACCTGAGGGCATGTTCATTCCCCGGGTGGTTCTGGTATAAATTGGCATGTTCTCTTGGTAAGGGTTTCAGAAGTCCAACATAACGTCAGTCATGCGGCTTCTTACAGTTTTGTTTGCTACAACACGCGAGGGACTCCTTCCCCTCTATATCCCGAAAAACAGAATGCTCGGGGTTGATTTACGCCAAGGCAAAAACTGTTCTCCAGGAGGACGCGCACACAGGATGAAAGACAAATTACTACTTATTCCGGTGTTATTTGGTTTCAAAAATAGCATAGCGATTTATTGCGTCAAATCCAGAAAAAAGTCATGAAAATGCCAGGCTTTGCTAGAGCCTTTCTTTAAAGAAAAGCACTCAGAGAAAGCTAGAAAATGCAATTCTTTTTAAACATCTTGTTAGGCCTTTCTTCGATAATTGTGTTGTATTCTTTAGCACGACTGGTTGAACGAATAGAGCCGTTGTTATCGATGGACGTGGCCACTTGGTCGACCAAATGACTTTCGTTGGTAACAAATACCTTTTAAAAGGTGGTAAAGTTGCTGTTGTTCGTTCGTGAAAAATGTGATTTTCAAATTTTTCTTTCACGAGATCCATTATTTAAGCGACCATGCTGTTGAAACCGCAACTTCTATTGGTCAATGATACTTTAATGTGGGTTAACCTACAAATATATTCAAAACAATATGAATGGATTGAATTTTTCACGCCTGATCTAATAAACCATATCTATGTACATGTTATAAGAGTGTCGGTTCTGGCTTAACTAGCTGAAATATTGCTTTAAGTTCTGAAAAAATTTCTACTTTTTGTGTTGAACATTTTACTTTTTATATAAGTGAAATTTATGATTTTTTAAGCCAACCATTAAACAAAAAAAAGAACAAAAATCGCTAAATAATCTGAAAGATAACGTATGCTTTCTAGTTGTTTACTTTTTGTGAATTTTTGCTTCTTAAAAAAAGCTTAATGTTGAGAAACTACTGTTCTTTTTAGCACAATTTGACAACCATTGATGATGATCATGATCAAGGCAATAATCATTAAGATAATAATAATGTTGATGACAACATCCATAGGCTGGCTTATTCTTATTAAAATTTTTTTTTTTCCTCTGAAGCAGTCAATGACCAACAATAAAACAACAACAACAGCCACATCACATACTCGCACCATACAAACAACAAACTAAGCTATACATACACACTCCTGCATTCATGTTTGTATGTACATATCTATCTATGTATGTATGTATGTATGTATGTATGTATGGCTATTAGGGGACAATGAAAAATCAACTTTTGATTTTTAAAGATACGTGAGCAGATTATTGTGCCACTTGGTTTAAAACTCACTTGCTGAAAATTTGAACCAAATCTAATAACTCTATCACGTGCACTTTTGAGCTCAAAGCTCAACTTTTGGGAAATTCTTTATATTGAACTATAATGGAGCTAAAATATTAGTTCTTTATGTGAATTCAAATAAAATTTTAGCGGAATGTTATTACACATAAGATGGTCGTAAAGTTTGCATGCTGCAACAAACTACACAAAAATTGTGATATGTCTATCTAGGCCGTGCACCTTTGAGGTGAAAGTTTCGTTTTTTAAGCATTTTCAATAAAACTGTTGACAAATATATCTCGGGAGAAGGTTTAAACGTACTTTGAGATATTTTAAGTATATATAGCCAGGTTGTGGAACGGGGTCCAAAACCCCCCTTTTTATCATGATTCTTAAATATATATTATAATAATCTTGAAACATAAGATAGATTTATGACTTTTGCATCAATGTGCAAAGTGACTGAAGTAAAGTTCCATCTACTGATGGAACTATACTTCATCTCTTGCGTGGCTAGAAGAATTCTTCTTTTTTTTAATTTTAACGCTATTTTACGTCTAGAGCATTACCCTGCGGGGTGAAAAGTGCCTATGACTACTATTTTAACCAAGTCAGAGAAGGATCCCACTAATTTGGAGTCAGATAGGTCAATAATTCTACTGCCAACAATTTCAAAACTGTTCGAAAAATTGTTAATGACGAAGTTGACTGCAGGATGTATCCCTAATCATCAATACGGGTTTTGGTCTAAGCACGGCACTATAAAACAAACACATAGACCAGTAAATGTCATAAGAAAGACTTTAGAGGGCAAGAAGTATTGTTCAGCTCTATTCTTTGATATTACCCAAGCTTTTGGTAAAGTATGGTTCAAGACATTAATGCTCAAGATAATGTTGAGTTTGCGTGCAAGCACCTATAAGCTTCTGCAAAGCAACTTATGTGGCGGAAAATTTGTTATCAGAGAAGCCCAACTTAAATCGAGGCAGGAGTTCCCCAAGGTAGCATTTGGGACCTACTTTATATTTGATTTATGCTTCGGTTATGCCAACGTGATCCGGAATCCACACAAACAAAAGTGTACTCAGGTCAAATTAACCATTCACCTATTCCGCAGCACAATGAAGTCACGTACCTTGGTATTCAACTTGACCGTAGGCTAACGTGGAAGCCTCACATTGTAACGAAAGTCACTCAGTTGAAGTTAAAAGCAGCGCAACTAAATTGTATTATGGGCAGAAATTCTACATTGAAGCTGGTTTGCAAACTTTTATTGTACAGCGCAATTATCAAGCCTATATGGTGCTATGGAGTCCAATTATGGGGCACGGCCTCAATTTCTAACATTAAGAAATTCAAAGCCGACAAAATCAAATTCTTCGAACTATTACTGTAGGTCCATGGTATGTAAATAACTCACGAATTCATAAGGATCTGTGTGTTCCACTGGTATAAGACGAATGTTCAAGGTATGCGTATATCAGCAAACTGGAACTTCATACAATCCGGTTGAGAAGCGGTCTCACTCGGTTGAGAAGAAGGGATACCTTTGCCACCATCAGAGCTTTAAATAGGTGATTTTATCGATAAAGGTATTTGGCGCAAAACAAAATTTTTTGTCTAGCATTGGCTGGTCTTAATTAATTTTTTTATGTTTAGTATTAAGATATGAATACTTATTGTTAGTTCACATTGTGAGTATACAATAAATAAATAAAAGCTAAAAAAAAGTTATAGTTCAGTGTGGAGAATCTCTCTAAAGTTGAACTTTGATCACATAGGTGTGGTAGAGTTATTCGATTTGGTTCAAATTTTCAGCATGTGAGTTTTAAACCAAGTGGCAGAATAATCTGTTCACGTATGTTCACAATGGCAGAAAAAATTGTTGCCCATGTAATTGACTGCCCCCTAATGTATATTTACAATTCATATACATATTAAAAGCAACAACAACAAAAAGAAGCAAAAAGGAAGAACAACAATATAAAAAGAAAGAAAACAACGCCATATAGGTACAATATACAAAAGCAAACAACAACATCAACCCATAGGCAGAAGCAGCAACATTCTGCAACAGCCGCGCGCAAATACTACGAACGCGAAACGAACAAAATAATTTGTTGTTGCTTTTTTATTTAACTCAACAGCAACAGCAAAATATCGTAAACAGATCATCGAACTTACTTTTACAAAGTTGATGTCGCTGTAGTCTTCTTTGTTGTTGTTGTTATTTTTGTTATTGACGATATTCGTTTTAAAAAACAAACAACGGCAATAAGAACAACGAGTGCAAGAAAGAAAAAAAAAAGAAAAGAAAATAAAAATGTGATGTTTATATTTTTCATTTCATATGAGTAGAATATAACAAATATTCAGCCCAACACAAAACGCAAAGAATGAAGCAGTCCGTCCTGATGGCTGGTTTGGTCGTCTTCTTCTTTTAGCTTTTACATATTGGTCTTGTAGCCGTTGTTGATGACAATCCCAATGTTGGGGATAATGACGACAATGATGATGATGATGATGTTGATGGCTCGAGTGATAAAGGCCTTGCTGCTTGCAGCAACATGTTGACCCAGCGAAAAAGAAATGTAAATATGTATTTATATAGGTAATAGTATTATCTTTATGTAACAAGAGTTGCCGGTGTGTTCACACACTTATTTGCCTATTATCAAAATTTGTCTTCTGCTTAACCTCTTAGATCGCACGAAATAATCTTGCTTGCTATTTTTGGAGCCACTTTTGCGGACTAATTTGCTTTCAGGAATGGATTGTTTTTGGTTTTAAAAGTAATGTTATATAACAGCCAGTTTACCAATCTCGACAGCCTGCTTGCGTTCGCAATCTAAGCGAAAGAAAATTGGTTTGGGTTCGTATAACTTTTTTCTATGCGAACGATGTGTCAAAACTCAATCAAAATACATAAGAATATGCGAACGAATAGTAGTGAGATAGACAAACCCAAATTGATTCGAATGTGAATGACTGGCTTTCTTTCGCATTCATTTTCTTTCGAAATTGGTAAACTGGCTGTAAAATACACAGAAATCTACGTATGATTCCGGTGAAAGCCTTGCTTCATTGTAATGCTTGGGCGCTGTCATTAGGAGCGAAACACAATGTCATTTATATCGCCACCCCTTGATTGTTTAGAGTAGTCAGTCAATTCAAGGTAGTTTCTGATCACTTTTACGTACATTTCGTGCGGTATCTTGGTAAATGTTGGTTTTCAAATTTTCGAACGTTAGTGGACACAGTCTTTAACGTAGCGCTTACAGCAACTAATCTTATGATCTCAATGGCCACTTGATGTCGCCAAAATGTTAAATTACGTCTTCTGTGAACTTTTATGCAATCAAGGCAAAGTCGATTGTGCTGTGTAAAGTTCATAACGTATAATAAAAACGAAAGCTAAAAAGAACTTGTTGAAGAGAAATCTTTGAAATCGGTAAATTTTCGCTAAATCCATGACACGAGATAACAGATATGTATTTAACAGCTAACAGCCGAGACAGACTCGCGTTTTTCAAACCGCTAAATCAATAACACTTCGCAACCATTTGCTGGATTAATTTTTTTTAAATGGACTGTGATTGTCTTGTAATTCTTCTGGTGAATGATTCTTTCTTGCGGAAGGTCAAGTACATTCGTTGTAATTAGATTTTGTTTGTGTATATTTATATATACACAAACAAAATCTAATTACAATGAAAGTACTTGACCTTCCGCAAAAAGAAATCATTCACCAGAAGAATTACAAGAGGAATTACGAGGTCTATATCTGACCTGACGATGGTTGTACTCAGTAGTTTTCAAAGACTTGAAAGCTTATACAGCCCAATTATGAATATTCTCACGGACTTTATTTCTCACGGACTTCATTCCTCACGGAAATCATTCACCAGAAGAATTACAAGGTCTATACTTGACCCGACGATCATTGTACTCAGTAGTTTTAAAATACTTAAAAACCTATACAGCTCAATCATGAATATTCTCACGAACTTTATTCCTCATGGATTTCATTCCCCACGGAATTTATTTCTCTCGTAAAGTATTTTTTCAATTCAAACTAAAGAAAAACGCACAATTTTTATTAACTTTATTGTAGGAACTGAAGATTGGATCCCCCTTTAGTGTTTTTAGGAATGGAGAAAATGGAAAAATAAAAAACATTAAACTTATTTTTTGTTTATAATTGGAGGATTGAGAAAAGTGAAATAACTTCCACGAAATTTTCATTTGTAATCGGGCTGAAACCTTCATTTTCAAGAACGAAAGATAACATGTGATATGACACCGAAATAATTAAATCCAGGCAGCTTTACTGCGTACTGCGACTACAACAGCTGTCTGTTGTTTTGAAACAAGAAAAATTTCAACATTTTGATAACAAGCCACATAAAATGAACTAAACTCAGAACCGATTTTACCAACAAGGATATGTTTATAAAACTGCTTACTTATTACGAAACTAAATGATATCGGGCTTAATTTTTTTGAAGATTATACATCGCTTAAGTGTGATTCTTGTTCACTCGGCACTGACGAGCATTGGAAATCTTTATTTGGACCTGTAAAATTTGTTCTATTAATCGGAAAATATGATATCAGCGAAGTGGATGCCGCGATTGTGATATACATTTGTGCCCGTTATATCGCATTTTTATAACTTTTCGCAATATTTCTGGAGATAACTGTTCGCTTTACTGTGGAATATTCTTTTTTTTTATTTAAATATTAAGTAGTATTATGAAATACTTTGATAATTGCAATTGATTGCCGGGGGCTGGTTGGCATAAGCATCCGCTTTCAAGTAGCCCTGCAGAAAGAAGTCTGGGATGGTTAAAACAGGCGATCTTGCTAGCTATGGCAAATCGCCAAAACGTCTTGTTGAAAGCACATGTTCACCAAGCCTCGCTCATTCAATTCCTGCAGTAAGAAGTCGATTATCATGACCTGTAACAGTACCGACGGTGTCCTCATAAAAATACGGCTCAATCACTCCGAAAAACGCGTCACACAGTATCTTTGAGTGGAGGCAACGGGGTTTCATGCATCACACGCACCTTTTCAGTGCCACAGAAACGAAGTTTGTTTGGGGTTCTCTAATACTACTTCAATCTCGTTCATATCATATCTAGTTTGGTCGTCAACGTGTACGTTTCAGTAATTATGTCTGTCATAAAATTTCCCAATATATTAATCTATGCAGACGACTTAATTTTTTTTTTTTTGTAACTTTGGAAGTCTTGAACCAAAATTACCTTCAACTAGATTTGGATAATTTCTACATTTGGTCTAAAGAAAAATATGTATTTGCAAGTGCAAGCATATACACTTCTCAAGAAAATCTAACAATCATTGGTGTTCTAGGCTTGGAAGCCACATATTAGACATCTGTCAAATTATTTTGGTTTGTAAGACGCGAGTCGTCTCACCATAAATGGTAAAATTGGCGAATGAAGAAACATTTTTTTTTGCAGTGACGGGTTTACGGATCTTGTTTCCTATACCCGCATAATTTTAATTTTACGTAATACGCGTTCATAGTCCACAGCTCATCCATTTGTGGTCGGGAATCGTACAACGTATTACAGAAATAATGCAATTTTAAGCCGTAAGTTTTGCCTGTGCAACAAGTTGCCTGCAGACGTGTTTCCTACCAGTTACAACATTGGAAAATTCAAGTCAAACTTCCACAAACACTACTCCCTCTTTCCCCTCCTCATAATATATTTTCATACTTCTAGTACAATGCACTGCATATATAGAAATCATCTCCTGAGTACTGGTTCTAAACAGCAATATTAAATTAAATATATATAAAATTTTTACGTTTCGCCGACGGCAAGACAACGAATAAAATTTGACTTAAAATATCCTACATTAATAATAATTTTCTATGAAAATAAAATTGCTATTACTTTAAGAGCAAATAACTGTCTTGTTGTTGCGGTATAAACAGAGAGTATGTATGTACATATATACAAACATATACAGGAATTTATTTTTATTGCCTTGAAAATTATTTGGCAACACTAAAGTAAAGCAGTAAAAATACATTTTTGTGCTAAATAGTTTATAAAAGAAATCTTACTCATATTTTGTTGATTAAAATTTCTCCAGAGCGACAAGTGTACGATTAAACATACAAATTAACAAACATAAGAGTACATACATACAGTAAAGGCACACACATCTATGTGCTTACATATGTACATAAATTGTGAGTTCGGGGGCTCTTAACTTTTTGTTGTTTGGCAAACGTACAAACTCATACGCATAAACAAAACACTTGATTGAATGCAATGTTGCCGATTAAGAATTTGTGTAGCTTCATTTTACAATCTGAAAAAATCTCATAAATAAGTGACTCGATAATCTTCCAAATTATGTTTCAGCCTAAATAGTAAACAAAATTTTGCGATGCACCTATTAGTAGTTATTTATTCCCTTGAAATAAGTGAGGTGAGTGAGGTGACTAGGGGCCAAAAGAACTAATATGCTCATAATTTCAGAATTTGCAGTTCCGCTGGCCCAGACAGTATTTTAAATAAAAAAGGGGGTTCACTAATTGAATGCCGCTGAGAGAGCCCAGATCTAATAACCAGTGTGAAACGCACCGAGTTACACACTGATGCACGTTGCGCTTTTTTTAATTTTCGTTCCGTTTTTTAACTTTCGGTGGCATCAAATCAAATTTGACACAGCTTTTTGTTCTAGTATAAGAAAAACCCTTTGTACTATATCTATATCAGTAATATATTCAATACCATTTCATTCAAGTGTACAAAATTTGTTCATATCATTTTACAGAGCATGCGAAATATCTGGGCATCTACCTGGATTCCTGGCAGCGGAATGTCCAGTCAAGGGCAGAAAAAGCGGCTATCGTCTTATTTTTGTGCAGAAGGGTCATTGGGAAGATCTGGGGAATAAATCCTAGGAACTCCTGCTGGCTATTCAGCACGGTTGTTACGCCCATTCTAACGTATGGCGTGCGCGTGTGGTGGAAGTCGTTGGAGAAAACCACCTACTGCAAAATCGCAGAAAAGATAATGCGTACTGCTGCTTTGATGATAACTGGTGCTTCTAGCACCACGCCATCGAAAGCGCTTTTCACTATGCTGAACTGGCTGTCGGCTGATCTCATGGTGAAGGATATAGCCATGAATTCAGCTATCAGGCTGTGGTCAAGCGGGACGTGGAAGGAGGTGACATATGGTAATGCCTCAATAATAGGAAGAATAGTGAACCTTCCGAAGAATATTGATTGCTGCTCACCGGCTCTACTGCCCGACAAGAGACTTGATGTAATCTTATCAGGCTCGGTTTCTGAGAGAACTGGCAGAGATCGTCTAGAGGACGTACTTGAAATTTTTACAGATGGATCCAAGTCGGACTCTGGAGTTGGCGGGGGTATCTTTATCCCCTTGTATGAGAAGAGGATAAGTTTCAGGCTGCAAAATGAGTGCAGCGTAACGCAGGCCGAAGTTGCGGCCATTATGAGGGCAGCTAACTGGTTAAGGTACTACAGGATATATGGGGATGATATCCGAATTTGTACTGATAGTAAGGCTGCGTTGTATGCACTATCTGGAGTCTATAAGACATCCAGGTTGGTTTGTGAATGCCGGATATCTCTAAATGAAATAGCGAGACATTCGAACCTGGAGCTTTTCTGGGTATGAGGGCACAGTGAAGTGCCTGGAAATCTAGTAGCTGATGAACTAGCAAAGGCCGGTGTCCAGCTATAACAGAGAGATATAGATGGGATCGTTGGAATCCCGCTTACGAGCTGTAAGAAACAAGTACACCGTCAACTTCTCCAGACCGCTCAAGACAGATGGTCTGTTGAGGATACCTGTCGAATATCACGGCTGACATGGCCTAGATATGATGACAGGAGGACTATCATTCTTAGGGGCTTGTCTCGACGGAGGTTGCGTTCGGTGGTAGCGGTCCTGACGGGACATTGTCACATAGGAACGCAGGCGAGGAGGTTAAATCTTCCATTTAATGACTTCTGTAGATGTTGCAGAGATGAGGAGGAGCTCTTTCTTATATAATGACATGGTACTTAGGCAGACCGATGCTTCATGATTTGACGGAGGTATCGGAATGTGATGTAAGTGAATTGGACTCCTTTATCCGATCCTTGGGTTGGTTTTAAACCAGTGATATGTAAATCTACATATCAACACAACGGGACCAGACTGGAGCCAAGTGGGCTGGCTTCACAATAGCTGGCAGCCTGTTAAACCTAACCTAACCTATTTTACAGAGCACAATTAGAATACATAATAGTGATGTGCAAAACGCACCAAATCATATGCAGAAAGTAAAACAGACTTAGCGTCGTAGATTATTTGTACTTTGTTGTAAAAAACAGTTTATATCTATGTTTTTATATAAAACTGCTATATAAAATTTATAAAAATTAATAATTTATATTTTTGCAGCTAAGGACTTTTTTTTTTTAAAAAGTAATGGTTTTTTATATTAATTTCAATTACAGATTGTTATTATCCTCAGGAAAATTAAAATGTTATAAAAAATTGTTATTTTAAAAATATTTTCAAATAAATTCTTATATACAAAAAATTCAAACCCAAAGAAAAATTTGTTAACAATATTAACAAATTGAAAAATTAAAAAATATCATAATTTAAATTAAACTTGCTCTGCAAACAACACGTAACGATTAGAAATGTTGCTCACAAAGTAACATGAAAAAATTTTTATGTAGTGTAAAAGATAGCCTAACAAATAATATTAATTAATTAATTTTTTGTTCTACAAGTGTATTAGTAACCTCTAGCATTTCTAACATATAACGTTTCTTATAATTACTTTCTGTTTTTATTATTGAAACATTTTCAAAATGAGGATAGTGATTTAATCTAGAACAATGAAAAGATATCGCGATTTTTTGTAAATTAATATGCCTAAATTTTTGGTGTGATTTATGTCCAGCAATCTTTGCCCTGAATTTGTTTTTTGTTGTTCCTAGATAAACTTCATTACAATTCTCCTGTTCATTTCCCTTACATGGAATTTTATAAACTATATTAGCATTATCCTATTTACTATGTCTATCCTTAATTTTGCTAAATAATTATCCAGCAGCGCTGTCAACTATTTATAGCCAAAATGCACTGTGAACTTACCCAAAAGGCGCTAGAAAATGCTAAATTATACAACTTCAAAGGAAAAGCAAAATAAATTGTTGTTATATGTTATATTGAAATATACATGTTAAAGTTTGGTAAATGTTCATTTCTACTAAGATGATTCTCGGCGAGCTGGTTATTTTGCTACCTGCGTGAAAGCTTATATCAACAATGTTACAGTTTTTAGTTTAACTTTAATAAAATACTTATTATGGAATTTTGTATTCAAGTAAGTAACCTTATAATTAACAAACAAGCAAAAAACTCAATAATAGTCTTAATATTCCAACTCTTTTTTACATCCTTGAGGTTCAAGCAGACAAAAGAACCGGAGCTGTAATTTTTTTGCGCTTACTTTTTAAACTACAGAGTAGTACCAGTTAAGCAATATTTTAAAATATGAAATATTTTAAAATATGACATTTCTATTTCCTCGTAAGCAACAATAAAAAGAAGTTTAAATTTCTTCAAAATCAATAAATTCTCTAATAAGCTTATATATATGCTTCGTTATCTTGTTTATATACAAGGGCTTTCGTAAAGGCAACTAAATATTCTTTAAATAATTTTTTTTCAGAACTTTTGATATTGATTTCTCGGCAGATATAAAACTACCAGATAACAATATCATTCAATATGGAGTCAATGTCTAAAGTAAGTGTATCAAAAGGCGCTATTTTGGCGGATTTTATCAAAAAGGCACTGGGGCTAAAAAAATGCGGCCGTTTAGGTAATGAAAAGCGCTAAATCTAACACGAAAAACCCTAAATTGGCACCCGTGTTCTCAAGGGAAATTGTTATATAGGAACACTGAATCAATGAATAATCTTATAATTACTGATTTTTTGTTGAACTTTTTAATTTTTAAATTAGATTTTTGGGTTTTGTGCATTTGTACATCGGGTTTCAAGTTATTTCCTTTCTTAAGTTACATACACATATATACCATTTTATTTGCAATATTCGTAACATTTTGCATTCACACTATCTCACACACATAATTTAAAAGTTTTGCAAGTCTTAATACACAGTGTGATAGTGTGCACTAAGTAGAAAAAAAAATCAGGAAACCAATATTTTCCAGATAAGATTGGATATCTTATATAAGTGCGCGTGTTACAAACTGTTCTACCAACATTTTTAAAGCTTATGGCTTAATTTTGCTGTATATGTTAAAAGGAAAATTACCAAGAAAAAATAAGTAATGATAACAAATATGTTCAATAGCAAACAAAACGGCAACACTGCTAGCTTGAATATACACTTGATTGCTTAGAATCCATACACAGAAGAATGTAGATGTATGTTTGTTCGCTGTGTGGCATAATTTGTTGTTTTCAAATAATTTTCTACATGTGAATATTTATTAGAAATTAAGGCGCGAAATTTTATGATTAGTTCGTTGTTTGTTTTGTTTTTGCTCTCTTAATTGTTATTGTTGTGGCAAAATTTGCTGTTGATATTCTTTGAGGCTGAAAGTAAATATGTATAAGTTAAACGTTAAAGAAATTTGAATAATAAGAAAAAATTATTTATCTAAGAATTATTAGTAATTCACTTTAAGTACTTAGAACATTTTTATTCGAGATGGTGTCTATTTCTTTTTGAAACATTTTGAAATAAAAAACGTCTAAAAAAGAGGTGCAACTATTAAAAAATCCATTTTATTTCCAAATATATTGAGTCCGATTATAGATCCCGTTCCGCGGCTGCGGATAACATTTATTGTGCGGAAGCAAAAATTTGCATTTATTCATTCCGCCGCTGCGGTATTCTTCCATTGTTGTGGTATCATCTCTACAGTTACGGTATTGCCATATTATTGATTCCACAATATAGATATTTTCCTCCATTTTGCTTACGTTTAATTTTTATGGCGGAAAGTTAACGGAAAGATCAAAAATCTAAGAAAACTAAAATTTTTATTAAAGTGTTGTTTATTTAATTATGTAATGAATTTGTTCAATTTTGGTTTGACTATTTTTATAGCAGCAAAAGAGAAAAATATATAATAAAAAACAAATAGAAGCAATGGTAGATTTAATGAAAAAAAAAATCAAGACATTGCTTGTGGCTTTAGCCAGCGCGCTCCGGTGGACATGAAAAAATTCTGGGAAGACTTACCGCTAACCCTTAATTGTTCCGGACCGCCTTTAAAAGATTCCAGTGGTTGGAAAAAGATATATAGCGTCATTGTATTTTTGCTTGCTTTTAATGTGATAATAACTTGGTCTTACATTATAGGTATGGACAGATTATAAAAGCGGTTAAAAAAAACTATCCAAGAATAAACAGTTTTTAATCGGGACGGGAGGTGGCCCATACAAAGAAATTCCACTAACCGACACAGAAAAAAAGCGGTTTATGGCATAGCAAATGTTAAAAATTTTGGTGTTTCGAAGTATGCATTACCTAAAAAGCACGAAATACAAGTCTTTCGGAAATATGTCCACCATTAGAACTAAATATATGTTCTCAAGAAATAAATGCACCACTGGAAGAAATTGCGTTAACGCTGGACACTGGGAATAAAGAAATCAACAGACAGAGCAGGTCTTCCACAAAGATTACTTCACAATCGCTTAAAAGGGCGAAAAAGAGGTCAAGCCAGAACTGCTTAAAGAGCAGATTAATGTACAAAAAAAAAAAGAAAAATAGCTTCCGATGTCGCTTTGGAAATGATAAAAGAGCAAAACAAAGAAAACTATAAAGTTTTGAAAGACATAAAGAGGGCTATATATACATTTAGCGATGAAAAAAAGAAACATACAAAAATCTTGGAACAACTGCTGGGAAAAGAAACGAGGCACAACGAAGAAATGAAGCAATTATAAATGAAAAATATTACTCTTAAAGAAAGAATTTTGCAACTTGAAATTGAGAAGCTGGACAGAGAGTTGCGATAGAACCACATAGATGTACTTATAATACTGGTCTGTGAAATTTTTTTAGTGCATGTATATTTACATATCTGAATTCCAAAAAATATGAATTGTGATAATTTTTTGTTATTTTTATTTACATATGTATATATTTTAGCCAAATAGAAGTGAAATACAAATTAAAAATTCAGTAGTATTTGGTTTCTTATATCATTTGCTTCCCTACTAAAATCATCTTCAACAGGATTGTTTATTGGATCTTCTTCTTCAGGTAATGGACTATCAAGTTCCTCGCTTGTAATACTGTAATGAAGTCTAATGTTGTGTGTTCCCATCAGCTGACACAACATCAACTCTTAATCACTTAAAATAGGGCTGTTAAATTAAGTTCGCGGAAAGAGAATACCGCAAGAATGAATAATTGCAATTTTCATATCGATCGATATTTCTTTCCGCTGAATTTTCCTTTCTAAGCGGAATCAATAATACCACCCATTGTTTCAACGAATCGTTATACAATGTTACCGTAACAAATTAAACGAGTTATTAACACGATTATCTATTTATAAAAAAAAACATATCTCCCTTTTTCTTTTCTATTTGTCAAGCGATTTTGTTCAATCTTTTATCTATTAATCGATATTTTCGACCTTTAGTGCACTGCATAATTATTGGAATCGGTTCAGTATTTAAAGTGTAGAACACAAAGATCACTGCATCAAGAACTAGCCACCACGCCTATTGCTGGTCAAAAACGATATACATAAAATTTCTAAAATTTCTGTTTTTATTAATAGAAATCAAAACATTTAGGGAATCAGCTTCAAAAAGCTAATGACATATATATGTGACACATTTTTTGGTGATCCTAAGATTTCATTGAGAGCATGAAAAATTGGATAGTGACAAACACGTATATTAAAAAAACAAATTTATTGCTAGGGTGGATTGATATCGAAGCTACCTAGCGATATAAGGCAGCACAAACACACTTTTTTTAAATTATGATCTGTCAAAGGTCAACTGATAAAATTTTGCTCATATTCCTCGATTAGTTTATTTGTTATAGTTGTTCAAGGCAAGTAACTTTTGTGTTTCTTGAAAAATGAAACAAAGTGAATTTCGTGTAGTACTTAAACACTATTATTTGAAAGGGAAACGGGTGAAAGAGACAAAAGAAACGATCGATAAACATTATGGTGAGCCTGCTCCGTCAGACTACATGGTAAAATATTGAATTGCTGAAATTGAACGCGACCGAACAAGTACTGCAACAATAGCATCAACAGGAAGGCTAGAAGAGGTAGTTACTAAAGCAAATATCCGGAAAATCCTCGAATCGTTATGAATGATCGTCGAGTCAAGTTACGTGAGAATGTTGAAATGGAAAACATACTCGTATCATACGAACGTGTGTTCAATACTTTGCATGAACATTTGCATATGAAAAAGCTACCGGCAAGATGAGTGCCACGTTTGCTCAGTTTCGAACAAAAACGAGTTCGACAGATCACTTCACAGCTACCGAAACTAACGCGTATTTTGAGCGGTTCCCAAAATCGTATTGTTAGGGTGGTATAAAAAAGTTGCAATATCGTCTTACTAAGCGTAAGCTTATGTTGAGAAATAACTGGTTTTTGAAAAAGCAATTTTTTTTCCTTAGCCAGCAATACTTGAGTAAGAAGGAGGTATACCCTTGCTATCATCAGAGAGCTAAACAGCTTATGTTAGCGATTTTGTAGTCGATAAAAATAACTCAAGTAAAAAAATTATCTATTAGGTATACGATGTGGATTTGGACAACATATGAAATACCTGTCACATATGATTTGTGTCAGTACTCGCAATAACAAATATATTTTTCTTTAGAGATAGACGCTATAATAATGTCGATTATTTTTACTTAAAGAAGATGTTTTGAGGGGACGTCTCTCATTTGAAGAAAAGTTATCAATTTCTGGTAGAAGCTTATTGGTGAACATGCAACAGCTCAAAATATCTTTTGAACGACGGTTTGAGCGATTCAGAAGCCATGGTTTCGACACAAGAGACAAGGAAAGGTCTGGTCAGTCGAAAAATACTACTATGAATTTTACTGAATCATTGGGATTAATACAAAAAGCCATTTATCTATATTTAAACGCATTGATACTTATTTAAAAGCAAGGAAATTGGGTCCCATATGAGTTGAAGCCCAGAGACGTTGAACTGCGATTTGCAAATGATGATTGAGCGCTTCATAGAAGGGTGTTTTATAATATGAGAATTTTGAACTTAGGTCAGACGATCACAGGAGATCTGTGCCGAAGACAATTGATTCGTTTGAATCCATCAAAGAAAAAAACAACGACGTTATGACACTTGGCGAAATGTTTGCAAGACCGGTCGAAAACCAATTGAAAAACCAAATGTTGCAAGACTGGCCAAAAACCAATTCGAAAACAATGGATGAGAAGTCTTAGCTCACTAGCCTTATAGCCCAGACCTTGCGTTTTCTGACTACCATTGTTAATATAATAAACGCGTTTTTCAATCGCAAAATTATGATTTTTACATGTATACACAATATTTGAACGAATTTTTTGCGTGGTATTAACGACTTCTGTGTTAATACTAATTATATTAAACGTAATATAATAATTAATGTATTTAATTCTTTTGTAATGGCGTGATAGGATTTCATTTATCTTTAGACTTTATTTAATTAAATAAATAAATAAATACTTAGCGTTTTTCTTCTCGTACAAAGTAAAGAAAAAAATCTCTGAGAAATTATGAAATGTATGCATATCATTTTAAGCCCATAAAATTAATTTTGGTTCAAGCTGGCGACTTGTCTGAAGAAGTTGTGTAGAAGTCACTCAAATTATTGAGTGCTTTTCACATAAATTTTCTTGGTAATTTATTGCTAGTGATGTGGAAACATCACATAAAAACAATAGTTATTTATTTTTTCTTTTTTTTTGAAAATGAACAAATTAATTTTTTTGTGATTTTGAAGTTGGCAACATTGCATATAGGCTTATAGGTATTAAAGCATTATTTTCCTGTTCTTAATAACAAAACAAATTGGATATTCTTGCATCATTGGGAGTCACACAAAAAGCCATTACGAAATATATATCTACCGGCGGCAAATATGTTTGCTCTATAACTTAATATTCCGGATGAGAGGAATCTTCTAGTTGTTAAAATTAACATTCCTATCCTGTTAGAAAGGCTATGTGCACAGGTACGAGTACATATGTACCTATATGCACACGTACATACCTACATATGTGTTTGTAGCTACATACATATGTATGTACATATGCATACAAAGTTAGTTGCGATAGGTATTGGATCTTATTCCACTATAACAATGTACCCCAGCAAAAGTATCTTAATAATACGTCTAGAAGTTCCTGCCTCGTAAAGTAATTATGTTAATCGACAACCTTTCAGAGCGGACTTAAGTAAATGTGAAGCTCAAATAAGTCACTATCACTCAAGTAGCTTGTCTTGCAACTAGCATGTCATATTTTTTAATGATATCTATTGTTTTTTAGATTTTAATATCAACCGTGTTCAGTTATATGTATCTACATATGTACATACGTACGTATGTATCTCTGTGTAGGTACATATAGGTATCTGTACAATATATTTATTTTTAAACATGTGTTTCAACTGTCATAGGAAGTTGTTTCTACTCGTATATTGCTGTGCCTATTCGAAATAGGAACCGCTTAATCATGCGTAATGTAAAAAACGTTTTTGTAGTTTTTTTTTGTTAAAATAGTTATTGCTTTTAGATGCTTAATGTTTTTAAAAGACAAAATTACTAGAAAAAAAATCAAAGCACACTTATGATGGTTCTACGCCAACAAATAAACAATTTTTTTTTCTTATAGCTTTCACCTCCGTTCTATTAAACGAAAACATACAACAACATTAAAGAGCAACAACAAGGCCTTAATGAAAAAACAAAAACAGCTAGAAAATACAAATAACAAAAATAAAAAATTATGAAAAGCCTACACAAACACACCTCTCTAAAAACAAAAACATGCTATAGAAGCAACTCACAGAGAAAAAATAAACAAACCAAAAAAAAAAAAAAAAAAACGCAAATCCCAAAAAAAGTAAAAGCCTGGGCGACAAAGCTACAAACAGAATTTTTTGTTTTTAACAACACCATTAAGATTAAAGAAGATTGTTGTTGCTGTTATTGTTTTCATATAGCCAACATTTTAGCTTTTATTAAAACACTACAAAAATAATTACAATAATAAAAAAAACTATCGGTATTTGTACTCATCTCGTAGTACTCTCCCTATTAACATTTATTCTGTTTTATTTTCAACTTTAAATGAGCGTTAATCCAACGTTTTTACCACCAAGAGCCAAAAGCAGCAAGGGATACCAACAGTAAAACTCAAATAATTTATATGAGCAAATACTCACTTGAATAAAAGAGGAGTATTATTTTGTATGGATTTTATTGTTATGAAAACTGAACAGAATGAGTAAAAATGGCTCAATGTTTTCCACTCAACAGACTTTTAAGTGTCTCTTTAATGCATTCACATTGCACTAATGCAAGTTTCTGCTGTAGAGTGTTTGAGTGTGTGCGTGTATGCATTAAACTACCACCATCTTTATACCAAATACTAATGCTCCCTTACTCACTCACTCGCTCGTGTACTCATGGCTGTAAAATAAATGTGCCCAGCAGTGTTTATATGTGTTGGGTTTTAGTAAGGCCTTAATGTTAGCTAAATGTTAATAAGAAATTTTAGTCTTGCGGCAGCCGTTGTCGTGTATACTACATATTTTTTTAACGGTTATTAAGCGATAAGCGTTACCCAATTCAGCTGTTTTTTTTTGTTTTCTTTCAATTACACATATATATTTTTAATGATAAAGCGTGTTGGAAAATAAGAATTAAAAAATACATACTTTAATAAAAAAATAAAATTTTATATACGAGTAAACAAACAATAGTGAAAATGTTGGAAAATATCTCCAGTTAACAAGCGCGCCGATTTTTAACAAAACTAAACTTTTTTTTTATTATCCTGCCTGACATATAAGGCCTTAAACGTTAAAAGACCGTTATTATTTTCATTTTTCTTTTAAGTTAACATTTTGCTGATATTTTCTAATCTCTTGTGCAGTTTTTGTTGATATTGTTGTAGTTAATGCACTTGTATTACTGGTTTAACACACATCGCGAAAAAACTGTTATTGGGGTTTTGCGTGAGTGTGTTTAAACCAATGCATGTGTGTGAGTGCCTTAAAAAAAAGAAAAAATTCAAAGTGTTGGTTGAGCAAACGAGAGAGTGTGTTTAATCCATACATACACACATATGTACATATAAGCATGCATATACCAACATATATGCATATAAAATAGGAAATGTTATTGTATGAAGTATCCGTTATATGTGGCTGTTTTCAGTTACTGCTGCTGCTGCTGCCGCCACTTCTATTGCTGTTGCTGCTCCTGCTTAAAAAGTGCTGCTGCTAATGTCTGTAACTTCTGTTGCTGGTCTAATGGCAGCTTGTCTTTTCGTTTCTTCTGTTAACTTAAGTCAGTTGACTTTTTGACTTTGCCGCTGCAACATATGCAATTATTTTTAATTCCAATTGTCGCTATTGACACTTCTTGTTTTTTTTTTTTGCATAAGAATTAACGCGTATTAAAAAAAAATAAGTGTTTTCTTCGTTTTTCTAAATGTATTAAAAAAACCTGGTATTTAAAATATGAAAAACGCTATTAAACTTTGCGTGTTCAAAACTAACTGTAGTGTTATTACGAAATCAAATAACCGTTATTGGCTTTTAAGGTAAAACAAAAAGCAAATATGGCCAACTGATAAAAAATATATATAATAAACGAAAAAACTCGAACCCATAAGAAATGTTATCCTGATAATATGCGAAAGATAAAAATTATTTGTTTAAATCATTTCAACTAAAATTATTTATTTTGTTCAAATAAAACAACAACAAAAAATATTGGTGCTTATTATTTTAAACAAATATGAAAAAAAACGCACGTGAAAAATAAAAACTTTAAGAACTTACACAAATTGCAGAACACCCTGAATTATTAAAAGGTATTAATAATAATTTTTCATAACAAACAATAATAAAAACCATAAAATAGTAAAATTTGTAATATGAAGCAAAAGAAAAACGTTATTGCCAACACACTTTTGAAAGTCAAACTTTCTTGCTGAAGAACAGGTGGGGTGGTGAAAAATAATAAAATTTATTAAATGGTAATTTCAAAAGAATGCTACCCCAACAATCTGACTTATACAAAACTTGCAAGCAGTGTGCCAAAGAATAAAATACATATCGACTGAGAATTTGCTAAACAGATAACAGATAACAAAAAATTGGGATCAAAAATTATTCCCTGTTTCTCGATTGCAAACACTTGTATTAATCAACATTTTTAAGGTTAAAAATAGATATTTTTAATAAATGTTTGGTATTAAATTGCTATTGCAGAATAGGAAACGTTTGGGTTTATATGTATGCCCACCATAAATCTGTCAGTTTGTTATTCAAAATGTTTGCAGTCATTCACGTTCGACTTCATGAGACAGCCATTAAGCTTTGTTTGCTGTTTTAAAACAATTACTTATATTCTTATTTTATATCAGAATATTTATAAGGTTAGGAACTATTTCAAATCAATTAAATGAAATAATAGGTACAAAATTTGATTTAGTAAAAGTTGAGATATTTGCAATAAACAGAAGTCTTTAAAATATTAAGAAAAATGTCTGTCACTCTAAAACTTGCTTAGACAAATTTTAACTGCTTGCGGTTAAAATTTGTCTAATATACGTATATAAAAATATGTTTTGTTTATTATAGGTTTATTTGACAAATTTCTATCAAAGTTTGTCAAATAAACCTTTAATAAATATAAACAATTTTTTATTATTAAATTTCTAGTAACGAAGAGTGAAACCGAGACGCTTCATCCGCTTCAGTTTTATAGTCAGAACGAATGTATCCCAAAATGTTAATTATATGTTGGAACTGTCAAAACAGTACATATGTATGTATGTTTGTTTATAGGAAACGTTTAAATTGCCTAAGAACATATTGCCAGCGTTCTGAAGGTCAAATTACTGGTTTAGAAATTATTTGTGAGTCTCATGTTGCCGAGATCATTTATTTATGCCTACGTGTCGTGATTAACTGAGTATGATCTTCATAATTTTTTTTTATTCTCTAAAATACTTGCGTAGAACAGTCCAATAAGTTTATAAAAATTCCAAAAAAAAAAGATACAAATATGTATTATACTTTAGCAAGAATCAAATTAGACTGATAAACTGTCCAGAAGAAAACAATGTTACGAAATTTCTGAATACCTAAAAAAAATTTTTTACATCAAAAATACTATTAAATTGTGATTGGGTGGCATTTCATTTATTTATTATTTATTTCATGAGATTTTAAGCTCGAATGTTTATAATCCACGCAGGCATCACGTTATCTTAAATTATTTTCCAAATAAAAATAAAGAAAGGTAGAGAGGTGTATAAATGAAAAAGCTGGTTTTTTGTGTTTTGACGTGTATTATTAAAACATTATTCTTTTTAAATTCTCAATAATTTATTCAGATTGTTGAGATATAAAGTTGAATGTTTGATAATATCTTTCAAAAATGTCCAAAGTCTACTGATGATTAGGGTAGCTCCTATGAAATTTCGATATATAGATAGCTGGGAAACGTAGAAAACAAGCTGTTTATAATTTTATGATTGGTATCAATGTTAGCAGCGAATGTTGTTAATAAAACTCAATTGTTTTAAATAAAAATTTTAGCAAACAATAATACAAAGAAAAATATTGTAGGGAAATTTATGAAATAAAGTTTTTAATACATATTTTAAGAAAAACATTTCTTGAAGCGGCACGGTTTCGACTTTTAATGAAAATAATTTCTTGCCGAGTTTAATTATATTAACAATTATTATTTCTATTCTCATTAGTAGCTAAATTTCACGCAATGAAAATTTTTATAAACGTGATATATAAACAAGAAACGTTAAAGATACACAATTCGCCAACAGTAGGAACGAGTGTTTGTAGCCAGGCACACAAAAATTGCAGCATTTATCAAAATTTTAATCTACAATAAGTTTATACACATACTTCCATATTAAATAAAATATGTATTATATGATTACTTTAGCATGAATCAAATTAGACTGATAAACTATCAAGAAGAAAAAAATATGACGAAATTTCTGGATCCGTAAAAAAATCTATTACATTAAAAATATTGTTAAATTGTCTTTGGATCGCAATTTAGAGAAATAAAAGTTTTTATAATCGATATAAGCAGCACGTTGCCTAAAATGATCTTTCAAATAAAAATCTTTAGCAAACTACAATAAAAAGAAACATATTGTAAAGAAATATGTGACAAATAATATCATGTAATATTAGAATAGTAAAGTTCAACTATTTATCATTAAAACTTACACAGAAATTTATAAAATGGCATTTTTAGTACATTGAAATAAATCTACTGTTGGGTAGTAATAATTTCCTTGTTCTGGAACTGGGAGCTTGGCTGGCTGCTTACCCGTTTGTAGTAAAAATATAAAGGCTTTTCAGTTGTAACTCAATAGGGTTTATTTACAATTATATTCCACTATATTATTAGCGAATACAAACAAGATTTGACTTCAAGTGAATAAATAATTGCAAGGTGCTAAGACAAGCGGTCAATGGCTATTAATTTTAGAGCTAACTAACAAATTTGGAATAACTCTAAATTTTTGAAATTCAACATAGGTTTAATGTGTACTAAATATAAGTGTTTTAAATTCAGCAGAGACTTACTAGTTACTAAACAGTGTTACCAGTTTGCATAACTTGGCGATTATTTTTTTATAAAAAATATGATGTGTCCAAACATATTTGGACATACATATTTTAAGAAAATTTTTTGTTGGAAGGGAGCAGTTTTGACATTCATTAACGTGTTTTTTGTGGAGCTTGATGTTATTTATAATTATTATTTTTATTCGCATTTGTTTTCAATATCACGCAATGAACAGTTTTGTAAACAAGAAATGTTAAAGATACACAATTCGCCTACAATAGGTTTGATCAGTTTTAGACAGACACAAACAATTATATTATTTATCAAAATTTTAATCTTTATATAACTAACGTATTCATATCTGCTATTTACCTAAATTTGCATTGAAGTATTTAGTTGCACTACATCAAAAAATATTAAGAACTTGCAACTAATTTACGAACTCCTTTTACAATTTATCTGTCGAATCAAGCCTTCAGAACCCATGTCCAATTTTTCATTTCAATTCATTGAATGTTCTTTTCGTCAACTCATTAATATGAGGTTTTTGCTAGCTCTATTCCGCACAATAAAAACACAGAAACCACAACTTTTTTCGAATAATTTGCGGTTTTCCAAATCAACTCGAAGTCCTATAATAATAATACCTAAAATCAATAATAGTACTTTTGAAAGATCATTTTTAATACGTTCTCCCAGATTGTGGAATAGCCTACTGAGATGCCACAAAACTACACATACCCATTATCTACAATTCCACTCAAGAAGTACTTAGTATTTTTAAAAACCAACTAAAAGATATGTAGAATGGATATACATTTACTTCCCTTAAAAAATACAGATATAGATATGTGTATACACGCACCAAATGAAAAATAAATCAACTTTTATTCACAAAACTTGTCATTAGTTAAGTTAATTACTTCATTCAAAATATTGATTATTATAACTATATGGCAAAATTATATATTAATCATATATGGCCCTATGGGCTCGTTTAAATACAAAATAAATTTAAAAAAAATCCGATTTGAAGTGCAGCTGATAAAAGTAAGCCTTCATTTGGAAAATGTTCAAAATATATTTTAAGTTCCGACATGCTTCATACAAAACGACACCTCCCAAAAAGGCAGCTGAAAATCTAATCGAACTAATGATTAGTTTTGCCTACAATAGTTAACACTTGAAAAGCGCCAAACGTTAAATATTTAAGGCGCCATTATATATATTATTATTAATATATATTATTATTAATTAATATATATTATTATCATCAATATATATATTATTATTATTATTATATTTTTGCTCTGCAAACGCAGTGATACAAAGTGCATTGTTTTCCCTACTCTGCTTTGAAATATTACTTCGTAAACGTTATTTTTTACCTTATCGGTCATATTTATAATAACTTTTATGTTTATTGAAAAAAAAAACATTTACTGAGTTCAAATGTTTTTTATTCGCTCAAGCCCTGGTATTATTTTTTTTTATTTTTTCATGATTTTTCTCATGATGGTTACAATTAATCTTCTTACCCTGTTATGGCTTGACGTTTACTTCTGGGACACCCTGTATATGTTACATTTTATACAGCAATTTGTCAAATAAGTCTGAAATATAAAATATTTTTAATGAATGTGATCGTATGCATGCATAGATCATTATTCTTATATATGGTTTATAGCACTTATTTCTTTCTTTTTGCCTTACAATTTACCTTTCCTAATTTTTTAGATCTAAAGATTTAAATCAACAGTCCCCATAAAGATATCACTCAGTTTGTAAATGTATATGGTCGATTACCCTTGAGTTCAATGTATTGATTTAGATATAATGATCTCATAAGTATAACATAACATGTAAAATGCAATTTAAAGTGAAATGCAACTTTGTATACATATACTTTAAACCCGAAGTACTGTGTTATAGCGCTTTTTTCTACTATTTACTTTCAATAGCACCTTTGAAAAACTTTGATGTTTGCTCTTAACTAAGTAACTCAGCTAATTGCAATTGCTCAAAAGTTATTTTCTTTGCAAAAATTTTTATTTTATCACAAATATAATTTAATTTTATCGTCACAAAAAATATTGCGCTTTCTACTTTTATTCAATTCTTAAAAAGCCGTTACTATTTTATAAATATTGATGTATAGTTTGACAGCCTATTTTTTCTGACGGCGAAGTAAATAAGCCAAACCTTCGACATCTGTTAAGAGTTAAGAAAAGTGCTTTAGTCGTTTGTGTTTTAGTAACGCCTTCAATTTTTTCAACTCGTGCTTTTCTTCAGGTATGGTAATATTGTATTTGTATATAAAGTAAGACATATAAAAATTGTAATACAAAAAGACACAAATTTAAAAAGGTTTAACAGACTGCCAGGCATTGAAAAGTCAGCCAGCCCACTTGGGTCTAATATTGATCCCGTTGCATTGCAAAACAAAGGGCTTAAAAAGCATAAAACATTTTTTTGGAGACTCATGTACATATCTGCTTTTAGATTGGCTTAAGCTTTTGCCAAAATTAAACGAAAAGTCTGTCAAATGCATATGTGAATGAAAAACGACTTTTAGTTGGCCATAATGTACTTATATGAACTTAATGATTTTAAACCCATTTTTGCACAGCTGCGTAGTACTTGTGTAATTTCTAAGTAGATTATATCAAAAAGTACTAAAAATGACAACAAAGTATTTGTATGCAATAATTTCCAAACAATTTTGTAGTAATTTGTGTAATTAAAATTTGAAGAAAGCTAAAACACATTTCTATTAAATTAAATACAAATATATTTGTTTAAATTTTTCTTATTTTAATAATTTTTGTAAACACACACACACAAACTCCTGAAAACAAATGATTCCGCACAGAAAGAGCGTTAAGTTTCGTACTTTGCTTAAGCAACTGACATTAGACGAAACTTAACGAAAAGTTTCATTAAGCACATTATAGTTGTACACAATTGATTATACGTATTCGCTTAAGCTTAAGCTTAAGCTGGCTTAAATTAGTTTATGCACATTATAGTTAGGCCTTTATGGAACAGAAGTTATAATACGAGTATATCATAAAATTGTTAAAAATCATTTTTTATATATGTAATAAAATTTGCAATCACACACACATACATACGTATATATATACATATGTATCCATATACTGACTAAACATTTATTAAAGTTTTCTAGAGAAAGTTTTGTGGTTTACTCATAGAAATAAAACATTGCTAAATAACTATTAATTTAGTGAATTTTTGTTGAACTGTATAATTTTTATTATTAAATTAAATTTTTGGTTTTTGTACATTTGTAAACGGGTTTTAGTTCTAGTTTTTCTTTTCTTAAGTTTCTTGAGAAGTACCTTTTTACAATTGGCTGCGATCAATAACTTTTGATTGAAGAAAATCAGAAAACATAATCAAACCTTTTTAGTTGGAGGACAACTAGCTGTTTCGTAGCCGCTACACTATTCAGCAGCACCCATTTTCGGATTTGAACTCGGGTCATGAACGGGCGCCCTAACCACTCAGCCACCGAGCCATTAAATTATTCTTAATCTATATTCATCTTATTGAATCATACATCGTTAGTCTCACGTAGAAAGGCCCTAACTTGCATTTTCCCTGAATTGAGCTCTTTTAGGGTTTCTACTACGTTTCACACAAGTACACAGCGTCACAAAGATTTAATTATATAATTTCATACATATCGCTCTTACAAGCAATTGTGCAAGAAAAGTTACTTTTAGATGTACCTATTTATACAGTTTCCATTACGATTTTTCTTTCTCCTGTAGAATTGCAATTATGTTTGTTAGGGCCTTTCTACATGAGACCAACCATAGGCATTTTGTTAATTGCTCGTATTGTTTGTACAGCGTTTGCAGTCTCTGAACAAAAAATGGCTTCTTGTAAAAATCCTTCTTAAGAAACTTAAGAAAGAAACAACTCGTAAAACAAATGTAAACCCCCCCCCCCCCCCCCCCCCCCCAAAAAAAACGACAAATAGGATTTATTCGAAAATTAAAATAAACTTTGTGTAGTTAAAATTAAAACAAATGTAAACATTATATTGAAAACTTCTTCTGGAAAAAATATAAAAATATATAAAAAATATATAAAAAAATATAAAAAAATCTGGGCTTTTAGTAGACCATTATTTTCGATTCCAGTTTATTATTATATGGCTTTAAACAAATTAAACTTTTTTATATCATTAACTCAGTTTAAATTTAAACTTATATCCGAAAGGCAAAGGAAGGTTACTTTGTGAATGAAAAATATTAGCGGAAATCACTCTACGTTGCAAAGAACCTTTGAACACCTTGCAGATATTGCAACTATAGCATACGTGCTATAGTCTGCAAGACTACAACAACAAAATATATGAAACCGAGATTTGCAACACTTGGACAAATAACCAAAAACCATTGCAGATTTGTATTTGAAAATGTTCTTGATACTAAAACAGCTGTGTTTACCAATTATTTTTACAATCAAAACATGTAAACCCTTGCGTTTAAAAAACTTCACTTTGCTCCTCGGTGTTGGAATATTCATATTTCACTTACCATCATTTCCGTCTCAATTTGCAATCTAAAAATATTTAGTTTTTTCGTTACTCCAAAATCAGCTGTTTTAATTAATTTTCTAACCACTTGTAAAAGACTCCCACGCTTTGTGGCAAAAAAGTATGCTGTCTGCTAAGATTGCAGATGTGCAACGAAGAGTGATTTCAGCTATTATAAAAATAACTAGCTTTACAATTCTCAGGTTTCAACTCTAATAGTGGAATTTAAAATATACACAAACTAGAATTCAGTTTATATTAAACATCCAAAAATATTACAAAGCAAATAAAACAAAAACATATTCAATGGTTGGTATTGTTAGGCCCACAACATTCGTCATATCGCATCACTTGTTATATTTTTCTTATAGCTAAAAACACGTTATATTTTTATCTTTTAATAGTCTACAATATATTCTCAAAAGAACCCAGAATATCTTCTCTCTTTAATATGCAATTTTATTAGAATTTTGGATATTAAAACTTTTTCAAAATTTAACTGTTTCTAGAAATTCTAATAAAACTCTTTAACGCAAATGTTTTCTCTGTCTAAATCAAAACAGATTTTTTCAAATTCGAGGACGTCTAATATAACTGGATTAGAATACTATCAATTTCAAAAGTAGAAATCTTTGCAGCAAATTTTATCTCCAATATGTTTGAACTTTTTTAGCCTTTGTTAAATACCTACAGTAGTGGCCATATTGAGCAAATATTTGATAAAACAAGCCTGACAACTAATTTTGTATTCTTACGTAAAAAATATAATCACAAAGGGAACGACCTTCTGGATCCAAGTGAGCTGGAGTATTCAGGTACTCTTTGGATAATCCAGCGGCCTGCCTACCTACGTAAAAAATATGAAAATAGCACTCTGGGCTTACAAGCAGGCGTAAAACATTACCCAATAAGCAGGAGTACTATTTATTTTGTTTTATATTTTTTGGTATCCACTTAAAAGTGGTGATTATGCTTATCTTGTCAAATACTTATTAAATGTAAACATATTTTAAAGATTGGTAAACATTTTAAAGTTTATAAATACGGAAAAATCTATAATTTTAAATTTTAGCACTCCTACACACATCGTTAACACGCTTCCAATTTACGATCACATATATGCTACATCCTTAAGCTATGGCTTTACATATATATTTATGTTTAGAAACAGACAAAGATTTCTATTTTAAGCCACTAAGTTCTTTATGTAGACTCTGCTATAACCAAATATGCAAAACATCAAAATTTGTATACATATAAAAAGAGTTGATTGTCACCTCACAGTATGTTCCACCATCCAGAGTCTACACTTCTGTTGCAAAAATGTTCTTATTATATGTACATATATATATATATATATATATATATATATATATATATATATATATATATATATATATATATATATATATATATATATATATATATATATATATATATATATATATATATATATATATATATATATATATATATATATATATATATATATATATATATATATATATATATATATATATATATATATATATATATATATATATATATATATATATATATATATATATATATCACGATCACATATATGCTACATCCTTAAGCTATGGCTTTACATATATATTTATGTTTAGAAACAGACAAAGATTTCTATTTTAAGCCACTAAGTTCTTTATGTAGACTCTGCTATAACCAAATATGCAAAACATCAAAATTTGTATACATATAAAAAGAGTTGATTGTCACCTCACAGTATGTTCCACCATCCAGAGTCTACACTTCTGTTGCAAAAATGTTCTTATTATATGTACATATATATATATATATATATATATATATATATATATATATATATATATATATATATATATATATATATATATATATATATATATATATATATATATATATATATATATATATATATATATATATATATGTATATATATATATATATATATATATATATATATATATATATATATATATATATATATATATATATATATATATATATATATATATATATATATATATATATATAACTTATTCTAATACATAATTCACACATTTTTATCAAGTTCAAGAAGTAGCACAAAAATAAAAATTTTGAGTGCAAATCTATATAAGTATATAAAACAGGCTGAACCGATTTTGATGAAATTCTCAGGGAATCTTCAGAACTTTCAGGTGGGTGACACTGTGAAAAGTGATTTTTGATTTTCGGTCTGAGGGCGGAGGGGCGTGGCGTGTTGTAGTATAACACTAATTTTTGCTTATGGCCATTAACGCGAACCGGGTCAGCTAGTAGTAAATAAAAACAAAAAAAATATTCGGCGATGAGAATTTGAAGTAACACAAATTGATAAACGAAACTTTTACATAATATAGTTTACAGTAGTATCAACAAAATGCAACAGTATATACAAAGATATTTATTTCCAACATGACAATATGTGGAATTAGCATTAGGAATTTTCATGTAAATTTAACATGATTTCATATTATAACAAATACTTTCATATTAAAACAAGTACTTTCTTATCAACGACTTTTTTCAAACGGATGCAATATTGAACTAAATACCCTTAAGATCAATTTATTTGGTAAAACTATTTAAAAATGGGACGTCGGTAAAACGTAAGAAACCCATTTATAAGCTATTACATATGAAAAAAGGTTTTCAAATCCGTTTTCACAATTGGATGATTTTTTGTTATTATTCTAAACCAGCATTTAATTAAATTTTTATCAATAAAATTAATTCATTTCAATTTCTAAAAAATTGATGTGGAAAAATTAAATGACTTACCTTTTTATTTCCGTAAGACTTACGTCCGATATTCAGTATTTTTGATAAAACAGTTAAGTATGTTTCCACAACTCAAGCAAGCTTATAGTCATGAGCTTTTATATGAAATGCACTCAATTTTTTAATTAGTTTCAATGCAAAATTTTCAGACAATACGCTTGCTTGTGATGTGGAAACACCACTTTAGTAACTCAAGGACAAAGGTGCTCGTGGAAAATATCTATACCCCAATGCTTTTAATCTAAAAACGCATCTCTGATAAATGTATTACTGGCGCACTTAAAAAATCTTATTTAATTATGTTACCAACACATTTAACAGATCTATATACGAGTATTTATGGCATTTTTATATGAAAACTATTTACGGAGGAACAAATATGTACACCAAACGAAAATATTGAATCTTTAAAATACTGGCTACTGTTGCAGAGTTTGATAAAGTAAGCACTTATGCTTTTAGCTAATATTTACTAGATTAATGCTTAAAATTTTATATATACATTTAATCGTTGAATTTGGTTTGATATTTTGTTTTTCCATGAATAATAAGTGTAATTTATAAGCGTAACGTAATTAAGTGGTATGCATATAAAATTAAAATGTGTTCTGAAATTAAATGGATTAAGGAATATTATTCAGTCTAAATTTATGTGAAAGACAGCCCTGATACTCGTACACTTATCCAGTAAGTAATGCGATCATATAAAAAATCCTATTTACACCTTCTTAATTTTCTTTAAAATCAGTATGAAAACTGTTACATAATTCAATTGCTTTATGTCAAATCTCCAAAGCATTAAATGGGCATTTTTAAGAGCGATGGAACTTTAAAATTGAAAAACAACAACGTTTTACTGAGCAATATTAATGTTCAGCTTACGGAACGCTAATTAGTGTCCAAAAATGTGCAGCTTTTCGTCAAAATTTTCTAAAAGTGTCACATTTAACTGCACATAGCTGCCTGATTTTATGAAAACTATTTCCATTATGTCTAAAAATTTATATTGAATATTAAAAGAGTGCAAACAAACATTCTCTAGAGAATCAAAGGGCAACTGCAGCCTCAGATTTAATGTCGTACTGCAAAAGCTAGAAATTACAAATTTAAATTAAACACGGTGCAAACAACATTTTTATAAAGTTTAATTACCTTAATAAAAAGCAAAAGTTATTAAAAAAATACATAAATCCTGAAAAACGTTCTTTGAACGATCTTGCCTGCCAGCGCCGTCTAATTCTCATTCAGTTGTAACTGTTATTAAAGTTCAACGTTTTTACTGATATGGTAATAGTCCGCCTCAAAAGTCATTAAAGTTAGGAAAATTAGCTTGATTTCTTAACATTTAATTCCCTTGATTTGCCGTTTTGCTTGCGTTTTTTTTTTCATATACATATATTGGCTTAATTAAAAAAAAAATGTTATAAAATGTTCTTAATTATTTTTATCATGTTCGTACAAACAATTGCATTTTTTTCAATTTGTATTTTGATATCAAATTTAAAATAGAATAAAAAACAGTATATTTTTTATTGCACTTATCAACGATTAAAGTGTTTCATTTTTTTATTATTGTTGTTGTTTTAGTTTTTTTTCTTTATTCGTACTGTTTAAATATAAATCTAAAATTAAAATATCGACTTGGCAACAACTTTTTTTTTACGAAAAAAAAAAAATATTTCTGCTCCATCTGCTGCTTTTGGTTCATGTTTTATGGAAAAAATATGGAAATGTATTAATTACTTTTGCATATTGAAAAAATAAAATAAACATGAAATATACTTTTTATTTAGAAAATTATTTCCAATAGTTTAAGTTGATTGTGGAGCTCAGTGCACAGTGGGCTCTAGAAGTCGATTTTTAAGGAGAAAAAACAAAAAGAAATTATAACACTGCGAAATTTTGTTTAAAGCATTATTTATGTCCTGAATATCTGAAAAGAGCTAACAATAAGTATTCTGCGAAATTTAAAAAGAAAATTAATATTAGGTTTGGGTAAATTTCAGTTATTTTATAATACTCATATAAATATGTATCCGCGTTATCTTGGGAAGAACGAATTTATTGCTTAGCATTATTGCATTGATGACTCTAAAATCTTGTTGTAATAGAATATTATACTAACACTCAGACTTATCAGTTTTTAACATTTAATATTGGAAAATTTTCTTTATAAATAGATTGCTTTCCATGTTTCCCAGCTATCTATGTGTCGACATTTCATAGGTATCAATGTTAGAAGCTAATATAGTGAATAAAACTCAATTGTTTGAAAATTTTCTTTTTGTATATTTTTTATAAACGAATGTTGTTATAACATTTTTAGTGATATTGACTGATTTGTATGCCATTGTTCTTCCTGTGTATTCAATAGGATACAAGAGTAAGAACAACATTTAAATTGAACATACGAGTAGCTGTTCAATCTAAAACATTTGATTCTGACTTGAGTTCAAATTAATTTGACATAATATGATACACTGAAAAGCAAATTCGATCCATCTGTACTTAAATCACAAACAAAACTTTAGGAAGTCCTATGAGTTGTGTTAAGAATTTCCGAAACCCTTACCAAGAGTATAAATTGGCAGAATGGGGATCAGCATGCCCCCGGCCTTGCAGTTCATCCTAGGCTGGTCATGGTTGAAGTGCCTACCTTGTCTGAATCGTTCTGGGCGTAGTTTAAACCTAACGAAGCAGAAAGGGGGATTTAGTATCCCTGATAATTGTTCGTTGTGCTATTGCCTTGCGACAGATACCTGTGCTGTAAGGAACTAATGGGTTATTTAGACGGATGAGTTGGATTAAGTGCTAATGCTTTTAGTGGGCTTTTAAGCATTGTCTTCCATTGATTGTTGGGAAACTACATACAGAGGGATTAAAAGTCCCGAGGGATTTGCATACATATATGGCTACAAACATATGGTAGCAAGTTGTGACCTATATGTGCCAGGTAATCCACATGGGGGCGTTAGTAAATCGTGATTAATTCACTCCGTGGAATTGATCCATCAACAGGCAGGTGCTGATGTAAATCAATTTCACAACTGTAGTTAAATCAATCCCAAGCGATGTTAAAAGTACGTTAAGTGTGGGTGTTATTAATTAAACGACGGCGCCTTTCACTCAAATACGGATAATCCAACTACTAAATACATAATTTAGAAATGCTTAATCCCGAATCTGTACTTGAATTAAGCCGAAAATGAGATTGATTTTACAAAAAACTGAGATCAAACAAATCTTAAAATTGAATAATTGATTGAAGAATGTTACAGTTACTTTAATCCCGAATCTGTACTTGAAATAACCAGAATACATAACTGAATTATTATTTTCAAAGAACCATTGAGTCTAAAACTATTGGGTACTATGATTTATACCAACCAAAAAATGTACACAGCTTGTTTCTTGTGTTTCCTAGCTGTATATTTTTCACAGAAGTTATTCCCAGCGGCGAATACTGCCTACCACATTACTTCTCTTCGATGATGTGTGCAACACTTTGTAATCAATGAATGATAACTTACAAAGTGTATGGCAGTGGTATATGTAGTTCCCAAAAATGAATTACGTTCATCTTTTGTATCACATTTATAAGTGTGTATTTTATTATTTAGTTGTAAATCAAACGTTTGCCGTCTTTTTCAGATAATTAACAAAATTAGGTAAAATTGCCTAGAAAACAATTTAAAAAAGGTACAAGGAAGATAAAACATTTAGTTAAAAAATAAAGAATGCAGCAGACAAAAAACTGAACAAATTTATTTAATGGAATATTCCCAAAAAAACTGAATTACGCAGTACGTACGAGGTGCCTACTGCCGGCTTACAATGTATGCGAGATTGTATCCGAGCTGCCTACTTCCGACTAACAAAGTATGCGAGGTTGTATACGAGCTGCCTACTGCCAACTTACAATGTATGTTAGGAAGTAATGAGCTTTTGTTGGATGAACACCACACTAGTTCGCTTACTTTGTGTGCAGTAGTGCAATTCACTAACCAGTTTTAACGCTAATAAAATTCGTTTTGAGAAATTAACACTAGCGTTGGTGTTTTCGCGACTCTATAACAGTTTTTAACACTATTTGTCTTGGTTTTAAATCAGCTGTTTTTATAGCCTGATTGATTAGCGTTAACTAAACACCAATTATTTTTGTGGTGTTTATCTTAACAACAGTGTTGTTAAAATTTCTACTAGAATAACTTCACTGTATTTGGCATACGACTTGTCGGAAGACTCCAACGGTCGGTCGACGTTTTCTCTGTGAGAACTTATCTTATTTATCAAAAAATATTTTAAATAATAAACATATAAATAGTTTTACTTACCCTAAACATGGAATTATTTGCAAATTTGTTTGTTTTTTTTCCTGTTCCTCTTTGTGGTTTTCTTTATTTTTAACAAAGCTGCCACATTATTTCAAATTTTTTTAACATACAACCAGAGATGTTACGAATAAGTTAGTGAATCACATAAGCGTTAATGCAAACCACAGTATCGCGCGTTAAGTTATGCTCTATTAAAATCGTTAAAAGTTAGTGAATTGCACTACAGGTGGTAGGCGTTCACTCTACAAATGCGGCAATAAGTATGAAAATGTATACTAGGTTCGTATATGAGATGGTGTGCATTACTGACTTACAAGTGTGCATCGGATCACCGCTTCTTTAGGCGAAACTTTGGCCGCTGGTTTCTTATCATTAGTAGATTTGGGAAACTTTGACAAATATTTTCAAACATTTAACTGTATATTCCATTATTTTAAATAAATTAATGAGAGTTCAAAAGAAAAAATCTCAAATAATATTTCACAACCACAAAAAACAGAATTTTTTCTTAGAAAACCTTTAATCGTATCTCTCACCAATTTATTCACATGTACGAGTATGTTTTTGTGTCTTTTTTTATTCGGTTTTTACTCGGCAGGATTGGTTTTCAAATTTTCGGCTTTTTTTTAATTACACTTGTGTGTAATTTAACTACTAAATTTATTAGAACGGTTCGTATAGGGTGTTTTTTTAAGCCCGATAGAACTTGAAATTGTAAAAAATAACACAAAAAATTAAATTGTAATCAAAATTTTTTTTTATTCGAAAGATCAATACGTGGCATTAACATTTGAAAATGATTTCGGGCATATGGGCACCGCGGCTGTTCTTGACGAAGCGCATTCTGGACGTCCAATTTTGGGCCACTTTTTCGAGCACTGCTGGCCGTATGTCACGAACAACACGAACAATGCTGGCCTCCAAGGCGTCAATTGTTGCTGGTTTATCAGCATAAACCAGTGACTTCACGTAGCCCCACAGGAAATAATCGAGAGGTGTCAAATCGCACGACCTTGGAGGCCAATTGACAGGTCCATTTCTCGAAATCAACTTATCGCCAAATTTTGATTTCAGTAAGTCGATGGTTGCGTTCGCCGTATGGCACGTAGCGCCATCCTGTTGAAACCACATCTCCTCCGGATCAATGTCATCCATATTTTCAAACAAAAAATCATTGATCATGGTGCGGTAACGATCTCCATTGACCGTAACGCGAGCTCCGGCCTCATTTTTGAAGAAATAAGGTCCGATGATGCCACCAGCATGAAAACCGCACCAAACAGTGCATTTTTCTGGATGTAATGGAGTCTGTAGGGTCTCTTGTGGATTGGTCTCACTCCATATGCGGCAATTTTGCTTATTAACAAACCCGTTAAGCCAAAAATGCGCCTCATCGCTGAACACAATTTTGCGATAAAACAACGGGACTGATTTTCAAAGTAAATTTGGATAATTTCGTAGCGTTGTTCAAGCGTGAGTCTATTCATGATGATTTGTCAGAGTATACTGAAACAAATAAAAAAAATGTTTCATCAAAATTTAATTTTTTGTGTTACTTTTTACAATTTAAAGTTCTATCTAGCTTAAAAAAACACCCTATACTATAAGCAAGTAGGAAATACTTAAATTTAGTACGAACTTTTTCTTTCTGTGTAAGGAAGTTGATCCATTAATATTTCGTTGGCATTTCTTGTTAATTTAACATGATTTCATGTTGAAGTCAAGTAAATTTTTTTTACTGAAATTTTTTTTAAAGAATATGAAATACTATCTATATTCATTTGTATTGAGACTTGTCGAACACTCCAACGCGCAAGTGTGATAGCGTTAATTAAAAATGGTACAAACAATTATTAACCAGACTTGTCTCGAAACCTGAATTGCTGCGGTAACAAGACCGAAAATTTTTTGAAAATTTTCGTCTTGTAAAAATTTTATTTATTTTTTTTTTTATTAGTACACATTACACAAGTATTTACAATTTAAATACTATTAAAACAAATTTTGAGTTCCATTTATATTAAATTATTATTACTATATGCATAAAAGCTGAGTCCCGTAACTCAGACATTCCTGGCTGCAAATCAGCAGTAATAAAAATTATGAAATTAAAACCGAAATTCATAAATTATAAAAATTTAAGGCGGAAAAGTGCATTCCTTTACAATATAAAGCTGCTTTAAAGCGGTTTTAAACATGTTTTAATCATGAGCACTATTGTATACATTACCCGATTGTGTAAAATATCATTTCCTTTTCATTATTTTTCATAGGAAATTCTTCGTAAATCCAGTTGTTTATGTCCGCATTTATGAATACATGTTCCGTATCAATTTCAGCTTCAAGGGTATATTTCTGTTCAAATAAACAAACGTTCTAAGTTGCAAAAATTGAACCTCGTTGATAAGTAACTGCCGCAATTATATATCTTCAATGTTGAAAGTTAAGCTGTCGTAAAAAGTTCATTATCCCATTAAACTTTATGATTTTTAGACATCATTTTTGAGCGGTAAGATTTTTTATTTTACCAAGATTGCATTTCTACAAAAGCCAATAATGAAATATATTAAAAACAGCCGTTAAACAAATCGACAAATTAATATTATTTTAGGTATGAAATGAAAAATCATAGAATGTCGCTAGATTAGTCTGAAAGCACCTAAAAAGTGATTACTAATGGCTGCAAAAACTGAGTACGAAGCGAACTTTACTGAGAGCAAAGCTTTCTCTCTTACGCTCTGCCAAAATTGAGTTATCGAATTGCAAAGAGTTGACGCTGCGCAATTTGGGCTGGTCTCATACGTTTTGTAGGTACATGACGAATTACGCTTGACGCACTAATTTAGGTTGCGCTGTTAAATTTTGGCTCAGTGGTGACAAAGTCTCATTAAGACTTGTACACTTTATTTCTCTGGATATTATGGTATCAGGACCATTTCTGAGTTATAATATACCAGGGTGGACAGCAAGAATTTTTTATTTTTACTTTTCTCACTCATCTGTTTCCATGCCCAGATCGGTTATCGAAAAATGCATGCAAATAATCTATATTCTATTATAACTATAAACTGATGTCAACTAGGTTTCATGTTGATTTTAGGTTTGCGTAAAAAGGTTTGTTTTATCAGTATTGCCACCCCTTCATATTTAATATAGCAGTATGGGTAAATGAATAATACATTTTTGCATTGTTCAGATTCAAACTAATTTATGGAAAAAAAATAATACAAAATTTCCACTAAAATGAAACTTAATCAAATATTAATTGAAGCAAAATTATAGCTACCGGTTTAAAGATTTGCTGTATTTTAATTTCTGATTGATATCAATAGTTTTATATGAAAAGCCATGCTGCATTTGTATAAATATTGTAAATAACAACAATTGCCACAAAAACAGTAAATAATATTTTTATTTGCGAATAGCTAATTCACGAAAATGATTAATGATTAAAAAACTATCTGCACTTAAAACACGAAAAGGTGCTGCTTTCAGAGCCTGATTTATAGATTGTGAGCTCTAAATCTATGAAAAAGGCATAAAAAAGATTTTCAGAGGCTTGCTGACTGGAGGAACAAGTCATCAAACTACCCTACGGGATGTTAGATGATTCAAACAAACACACTAAAATTTTATTTTCTAACATACGAATATTCACCAAAATGCTATACTTATATAATATTTTTGAGTTTAAATTGTTCTCAACAATTCTATAGCAACGTTTGACCAAAGTTTCAATCAACAATGTGGGTTAAATGTCCGATCAGTTCACTGTCACCGTTTTTGTATAGTGTTTAATGTTCGGCTAAAAAAAAGATAGAAAATAATCAGTAAATAAAAAAATGAGTTAATTCGTTGCTGATGCCCTTTGCGAAACAAATAAATAGTGAGGAATCGGATGCTCTTGATGTTCTTGAAATGAAGATACAGTGTGATGTTCGCTGGACTGAACACATTTTTCATGTCTCTAAAGAAGCATTCAATTGCCTTGAGTTTCTGAAACGGTGTAAGATATACTTGACTGCATCCGAGCTCCTTACTATTTATACCACATATACTCTCATGTTTGGGCCGAAGCTCCAAAGTTTATTTTGGGGTTACTCGACCGTGTGCAGGAGAGTGCGAAGAAGCTTATCGGTGGCAGTGGGGTATCCAACTCTATTGACTCATTGGAGCATCGACGCTACTCTGTTCTATCGTTACTACAATGTAATTTGCTCTCACAAGACTAGAAATCTTGTTCCTGAAGCTCGCACATTTTTACGTAGCACGTCCAGAGCTCATCCATTTGTGGTTGTTTGCCCGTTGACTCGTACAGAGAGAATTTGTTTTCAGCCGTATGATTCCTCTGTAGAATAAGTTGCTTGCAAACGTGTTTCCTGCATATTATAACGTTGGGAAGTTCAAGTCAAAGGTTCACAAACACTACTCCCTCCTTTCTCCTGCTCACAACCTATTTTCCTAATTCTGGTACAATGCACTGCCTATGTACTGGTCCAAGATAAAACAAACAAAAAAGAATTGATACTTAACACCTTTTTAGAAAATTATTTTAGATCTGCTGAAGCTACGAATTTCATGCGGAGCTAATATTTTTGGGTCAATAATTTCCAAGTGATATTCTTTGTTTTCGCTAATATTAAAACTACAACGAATTAATGAGAATTGATAAATACAAAAAAAAAGAAAGAAATTATAAATAAAAAAGAAAAGAAAAATACTACAAAATTTAGTTTATTAGACTTTCTACATATCATCCCTCTTTTGTATTCTAATTAATTAACCATAGAGTAAAAGTGAAATTTTCATTTAAATAATCGTCAATAATGATTTTATTTCACTCTCGGCATTTTCATTCCTTCAAAAACAACCCTTATAAAACCCCACACAGTCAAACAAACGAACAGAAATATTTTATTTGTTTCCTTTTCCTCCATTTTCAACATTTTTATTTTCCACCCATATGTTATTTTCGATTATAGATTTTCCCAAATACTTTTAGGTAGTACATGTTTTCCAACAACACAACTTATTTCTTTATGATCATTTATGCATTTCTTAACTCCGCCCATTCACAAGGGTGTCATATTGGAAGCAGGGGTTGTTTTACCTGACAAACACTAATTTTTAATTTAATACAAGTATTTTACTCGAGTTATGGGCATCATAAGACAACTCTAATTTGTTAACAAGTGTTGGGAAAATAAGTTTTTAAAAACATTTTTGCTGTAATTAAAGATTTCTTGCAAACGAATTCGTTACACTACTTGACTGTGCTGTGCGCGGCTCTACGCTGTAAATAGTTTTATCAGTTGAAAGTGTATGTTACGCCACATAAAGTGTTTTTGCACTCAAACAAAGCTATAAAGACTTTTATAGTTTATCTTGAACAATATTAAACAGAAAGATATTTAAGTGCTTTGGAATGTTGTTGCCAGGGAGATTAAAAATAAATGTTGTTTTTGCAACGCCAAATAAATCAAGCATTCGAGTTTATATTTCTTGAAAACAAAATGACAAATTGATACATCGTTTGATCGTGTGGGGGTGGCTATTTGAACATATGGGAAATTTATAAAAATTAAATAAAAATACTTGTGTCAAAATTAAGATGGTATTCAAAAAAATAAAAATAAAAAAATAAAATAAAAAACATGTTTGGAGTTTTAAAACGTACAACATGGAATTTTTTAAAAGTCTTAGAGCTTTGAGAGACATGTTTCCGTTATATCGATTCAAGTTTAAAACTGGCTTAAAAAATTCATAAAACAGCTACTATCTTTACGAGCGATCAATTTGCAAAAAAAGTATTTAATAACAACTATTAATATTTTTATAACATATTCTACACAAAATTTTCAGTTATAGTAACATTTCAAATGCTTTATATTATGGTCCTTCGAACCAACTATTATTGTTGACTGTTGTCAGCAATAAAAGCTTCGTTGTTGTTTCTAGTGATTTGTGAATTAAAATAGGATACAATGTAGATTCAAACAACTGGTTTTTCTTTTAATTTTATAGCTAAAAACTTCATATTTAATCAACCCCCTCCTATTTTTCTAGTTTTGGTCATCGCCTGAGTACTGGTCCAAGATAAAAAAATAAGTGTTCCTACAAAATTAACAATAGATTAGAAGGACGCCATCAAACCAACGTGGAGTAGACACCAATAGAAAACTTCTTTATACTTTATATTAAGCACAGATAGTAATCGCATAAGGTGCTCCCCATCATTGTTCATGTACATGCTCCGTTCCCAAAACTGATTAGGTTGTTGAGACTCATTTTTAGCTTCCACCACTTCATCAAAAATAGAAAACAAAAGAGAAAACCAGGTGTATAATTATTACGAATAACAGTATCCATTTTTCTTATTACTTAGGCCGTACTTTTATTTGGATTTGGTTTTTCCTCTTGTTTAAACCAATGAAGACACCCAGATTAAACGGTTAGTTGCTCTGAGTAGTGTTTTGTCTTTCATCTTGTCCAGAAATGTTCTTTTACTGTCGCCTATTCTATATAAATATGTTCATTATTAATTTCTTTTCAGTGTAATTCATTAATTTGCAGTGTTTGAGGTGTTGGACTACATTTTCTTAGTCTGCGTAGTGTCGATGGTATGTATACTGATCAGTTTTAACTAAATTAATTCCAATACTTTAAAGGTATTGTTATTCATAGGTTTAAGCCAAACGTCCACAAACTTTACTGCCTCTTTCGTCCTTCTCATAATCTATTTTCCTAGTTCGACTGTACATTTAGTGGTCATCTCTTGATAAAAGAGTGTTCCCATTAGCCTGAATGCGGCATCCGGGTAAAAAATTTAACCTTTCACTTCTGCGCCAACGGGCAGTAATTTAGAAGTTGTTGAATTTATATCTTCATCCTGTTTGTCTTAGCAACTTTTAAAGTGTTCTGCCAAACAAAGACTTTGTGTACTCGTAGTACACAAAGTCAAGTTGTGATACTAAATGTGCCATAAATTTTTAACCCGGGGCAAGAAATCCGCCTCTACTATGAATTTTTCAGCATGTTAATAAGATCACTTACATTACGGCTTAAATTTTATTCCTTACTTATTAAAAAAAAAATGCAACCCTCATCCAATAAAATCTCTAATTGTTTGAACAAATTAGGAAGTCTTATAGGGTGCCAAATCTCTTACTGTAATGTTTGTCGTTTTCATAAGACTTTATATTTATATACTTGCACAAGCCTTAATACTAAGTGTGATAGTCTGATAGTGCCCTTAAGCTGCACGTTAAAGGTTTCAAAAGATTCCCACCTGATATTATTTATGGATGAAAGAATTGTTTACAGGACAGTTTTCGGGATCAAATATTTGGGACCTGTTTATGTGGTAACTTACACAGCGGTTTTAGTGAACTATTTACAAGTTCACTTGTGTACAAGGTAGGAAAAAATTATGCTCGCGAAATTTATATTCCCAAATTTATAAATAAAAATCGCGAGCAGAATTTTATTTCGTATTCTTGGTTTTTTCGTTCTTTTCGCGAACGAAATAAAAAACTGATTTAATTCGTTCGCGAGCAGAATGAAAAATTCCCGAATTGAAAATAAAATTTTGCTCGCAAATTTAAAAATAAAATTCGTGAGCAGAATTTTATAAACAAGAAGAACAAAGAAAGAAAAATTCATTTAAGCATTTAACTGAGCATGATGGGAGTTCTTTTTGTTTTGCAGCATTGCCAGAACAATAATTTTAACACATTTTTGACGATTTTTAAAACAAAATGTGATTTGATAATTTTGATTAGTTGTTCGGGAGTAATTCCTGAATTATATTATTTAATTGTCTCACGAATTAAATTAGTTCTCTCACGAATTTTATTTTTAAATTCACGAGCAGAGTTTAATTCTTCTTTGCTTCTTAAATTCGCTCACGAATTTTATGGATAAAAGTCGCGTACGGAAAAACAATTCTGTGAAATATGATAAATTAATTTCGTTTGCGAACGAATTTAATTTGATTTATTCCTACCTCAAAAATGATAAAAATAGAAATTACGCCATTACGCCGTTAGATGGCGTAGTTTAACCTATGCATGAGTATGTACTCGTTTTTAGAAATTATCTAGGGCAGTTTTTGTATTGTTTCGTGACGTCAATTGACCAACATCCGCAGAAGATTTCAGAGTTGTCGTAATCATATATTCTATCGTTCTTGTTCCTACTCTGCTTGGGAATTTCTTCCAGTGTCAGCTAAATATTTAATGGAATACACTGACATAAATCAAATCTACACTTGCATCCCTTTAATAGCAGGTTTTGTGTTGGCGTATTCCCAGCCCCGGACTATCTATACCTTGACAATTAAAGCTATAGCAAGATAAAGCTTGACAATTGTTATGTAGGAACTTCTGTAACATTCTACAAAGGCTAAAACGTGTAACGGGACTAGGACGCCGTTGGGTTGTCATGTTTACATGACATTCTAGACTGGTTTTAAGTGGGTGCCTTTCTTAACTAAAACATTCTATATGTGTCTTAAGCCAAACTTCAGAGAAAGAAAGTATTTATAATTCATAATAAATGAAGTGAGGGACCCTTTTTTCCACTGTCAAAATAGATTGTGAGGCAGAGTTGTACAGATCCCTATTTTAGATAGAAACTAAATGGCGAAGAACTTAAACGAGTTAAAACGCTGTTGAGTAGAGCCATCTTAGGAATTATTAGCAAATTGGATTAGATATCTCGAACAAAAGGTTTGTTTTATTATCCAACATGAATGTACAAAAAGTTCTCACCTGCGTGAGTCCTTTAAGTCACATAGAATTTGATTACTATCAGGTTAGATCATAAGTACTGATGTAAATCAAATTTAGGAAAAGATTCCAAAATATGTCACAAATATAATAAATGTGCTACCTTCCGGTTGACAGAGACTTGACGAATACGTCTCATATAGCAAGTGATATGATTTATTTAAAAAAGGCTGGATATATATAAAAAGCTCTAGAAGTCAGACCTTAATTTTTGAAGTGATAGTACATACTATATGCTTGAATATATATTTCTTCAGTCTACTTTTGTAGAATTTTCTAGTATGTCGTTTTTTTCAATTTTGGCGCAGTGTTTTTTTAAGCTTTGCCTAAAATCAATTTTTCTTTGTTCTATAGTTATATTATAAAAACATGATTCCATATCTGTTTATTTAATTAAAAACAATAAAAAAATTATTTATTTAAATAAATGTATTGTATTTACTGCGTATATTTCTGCTGAGATTAAATCTTAAAGTTTTTCATTAAAATATATGTATGTGTTGCCTGCATTCTTAGCGTTTTGAAAAATGAAGCAGATAACTTTCATAAACAAAATTTAAAACTGCTTACATGTACGAGTATATATATCTTTCTTCAACTAAAGCCTCATTTAGAGCCCAACAAAAAGCAAATATGCAAAAAAAGAAATATAAAATATTTGTGAGATATTTTTTTTATCATGATTAGAGTCGCGTCATCACAATCGTCATCAAGAGGCTGCAAAAGAGAAGCAACATTTTCAACGCCAGCCATCAGAGCTTCCCATCCACAAAGTACTCAGCGATTCAGTCACAAAGAGTTGGATGAAATGGTGTGTAGACTAATGTTGATTTTATTATTTTTTTGTGACAATGGACGTTTTTTTAACAAAAAATATTTTACACAATATTGTTGGCAGTTTAAGCTCAGTTTAGTTTTTCCACTCATCGCAAGTGGCCGTAGATTTTGGCGGTTGTAAAAAACACTTTGTTAAAAAAATTGTTTGCGTTTTAAAAGATAATCCGAAGAGTTTAACGATATTCAAAATAATTTCTGTTTTAAATAAATTCTAACAAAAATTTGCTCGTTCCACTTTGTTGAATATAAAACGACAAATTATACAAATAAGCGTATACGTAAAATGAATGTAAATATCCACGTCCAAGCAAACACAAGCGTTTAAATTTGAAATAGTAATCATTTGATAAGTTCACTTTTTAAACATCCTTGAAATTAAATTTTCCATTTGAAAATTATATCGGTAATTTTAAAATGAAAACGCAAATTTTAATACTTATGTTAGTGGAAAAAAATAACAGTTCACTAGAGAGTTTATAAGACCAATTTGTTGTATTTTTAACACAACTTGACTAAGCTTTCATTAAAATTATAATTAGTTTCCCAGTAGTTGAGAAAATTGTTGGTGAATCGTTTCAATGACTCAAGGAAATTTTTTCTGAATAGGCATTTTAAAAATTGGCAAAGTTTATTTTGACTATTTAACTTTTTTTTAAATTTTTATTTCAAACAAATTAAAATATAAATTTATTAACAATCATGGATTTCGAAGTCTCAGCGGCATTAGAGAGGCATAAGGCAACTAAATAGTTATTTAAAACAATCAAGAGATAGATAGCCGGGAAACATAGAAAACAAGCCATTTATAATTTTTTATTTAAAACAATTGAACTTCATAGCTAAGATTGATTATAATTTATGAATTTAAAATATGAAATTTGATAAGATTCATAGAGAAATGTTTCTATAATATGCAGCAAATAACTCTAAGTTCAATTTTAAAGTTGGAAATTTTAGATATACTCCGCAAGACTACAAGAAGATTGTTAAACTTGTAGAGGTTGGGTGTTTCAGTCTATTCAACTTTATTTAATTATTTAAAACAATCAAAATTACATATACAATTAAAGATATTTTCAATGAAAAAGAATTTTACGACTTTACTGCTGATCAATCAAAAAATGTGTGTCAAAAAACCATGCGGTTGGTTAACCAAAAAGAAGTTTGTTTTTCTCAGCGTAGCTTAAAAAAGGTACTTTACGTTTCGCATAACACTGCGGGTTACCACAAACTCATATGGTCCGGTAAAGCAAATCCGCTGTTTCGATAACTCAAGACGATATCGAGCTATACACAAGTTTTTACACTGTCCAGTACTGCGATTCGTTACAAGTATATTTCTTTGAAACTGAAAAGAATAATTGCCAAATCCTTTAAGAGATTTGAAAACAAACACCAGAAATTGCATTTTATATAAACCTAAACCTCTTACGGGAAGCGTAGTATGGGCATAATTAGGAAAAAAAATCAATTTGAATTAAGGTACCACAATGGCAGATTTTAAAGCTTTGCTTCGCGGTGTCTGTGACTGCGGATCAAACAGTCATAAACTAATTTTCTCATTTTAAAATCAAAATTGTTCTTAAGTTTATAAAGTACACAAATAACTGATGATATCTTAGATTTAATAACATCAATATGAGTATCCCATTCCAGATTATTAGATAACATTAGTCCCAGATATTTAACACATTCCGATTCATATATGGGAATACCAATATACATGGCTTAAAGCGAACCAATTTAGTTTTACAAGCGTTAAACTTCAATTTGTTTAATCTGATATATTCAGCTAGAGTCGTAGCTTAATATCCTATCTGATCTTTTAGAATATTCACAACATTATACTCATAAAGAAGAGAAATATCATCAGCATATAAAGCAAGTTTACAATGAAAATTCACTTAAAACCGTTATTTAACTTAAAACCGTTAAATTTCTATTTTGCTTAACTCAAAGACTCTTTAAATAAGACTTTATAAATAAATATGTAATCTCCAGTTATTTTTTTCAGTTGAAAGTAATTTTAAAAAACCAGAATTATACTCGTAGTGGCCACACAGCACTGTATACTTGTTTCCATAGGCAGTACAGTACAGCTTTGAGTCTTATGCCGACTTCAAGAATGAATTAAAGGTTATAAGTTTAATGCTACTGCATTAGCCTTCTAAATTTTCTAACAACTTAAGCATATAGCTATTAATTCGCTTAAAGTTTTGTTTTTCAGCTGAATAGCAACAGAAACCGGTGTCGGGGAAAATAAAAAGGCAATGAACTCAACAGACAGATTTCTAACGAGGATCCCGCTCCAAAACTCTAGTTTTTAGTTGCAGGACATTGCCTCACTCAAGAATTATCGAAATAAATATAGCAAATTACGCTATTTTTTAAAACAAAAGTCAGTAGATTTTTTAATGAAAATACACGGCTGGATATTTTGTCTTGATGCAGAATATTTTTATGTCACATATACTTAATTACTACAGTAATAAATAAGCAGTAAGGCATAAGACTGGAAACGAACTCACTTAATTACCTCAGTGAGGTAATTAAACGATTACTTTTAATCACATCAATAAGGAAATTATACGGAAATGACAGCAACTTAAAACTGTTGATATATACATACATATGTGTTTGTATCTATTTATGTATACTATAAAGCAATAAATGTTTACACCCGTATGTATGCATTTAGACGTATAATAGGCAGGTGCTTATTCAAGTTTTAGCCATTTGTCTAATATTGAAAGATACTTCTGCAAATTTCGCGAAGCTTATTGATGATTTTCATGTACGTTGCAGAATGCTGTGTCATCTGCAAAAGTTGAAGTATGGATTCCGCATCTGGTTGGCATGTCAGAGGCGTAATTCAGATATAAAGTGGGTCCTAGAATGCTACCTTGGGGAACTCCTGCTCCGATTGACTGTGAGAGGTTTATAAAGTCGACTTCTCTGATAACAAATTTCCCGCCGCATGAGTAGCTTTCCAGAAGCTTTTTCTCATTAAATGTTACTTTGAGTAATTAAGAGAAGAAAATCGAGAATTTGGCGGCTTAAATTTGCAGGCAATTGCTTTAAGTAGTGTTTTTCTTCCATCATGTGCACACGTCTTCTGTTACTGCTGTCCGTATTTTCTATATATGCTCATTATTAGTGTCGTATGAAACCAAATTGCACCGGAATAGGTAGCAAGCTGTGAACATGTCTCTTCTTTACCGTTGTGGATGTTTTCTATATAGGCTCATTATTAAATTCATTTGAATGTACTTCATTAGCTTGTAGCGTGGAAGATGTTGGACTACATTAGCTTGTAGCGTGGAAGATGTTGGACTAAATTTTGTTAGTCTGAGCAATGCCGAAGGTATGTACACTGGGCACTGATCAGTTTTAACTAATTTAATATTAACATTTTAAATGCTGTAATAGAGGTTGTTTTGGCCTGTCGTGTTGTAATTGGTCCACAAACACTACTCCCCCTTTCCTCCTCCTCATAACCTATTTTCCAAGTTCCAGGAAAATGCACTGCATATATAGGGGTCATCCGCTGAGTATTGGTCCAAGATAAAAAAAGTAAGAAGTGAATTTTTGAAAGAAAAAAAAACCAGGTAGAATGAGGGACTTTAGATTAGAGCTAATTAAGCGGAAACGGCATTTAAGCATGAGGAAATAGTCCGAGAAGGCGATATGCTAAACTGCAGGGTCCCTTTCTTCTTTTCGAAACATATTGGCAAATATTTCCACAAATCAAATCTTGTCTTTCTTTTTAGTTTGCTGGGTTAGAACAAATAATAAGTTTAATGTTAGACTGTGTATGTTAAATATTTGTCAAATACAATGTAAACAAAATTCTGAAAAAAAAGCAAAGCAAAAAATGGGTGTGTTTCATTTTCAAAAAAGCACAAATTATCCATAAAAATGCAAAAATTTTAAAAAATAAACGTATCCACAAGTAGGTAGATAAATATACATACACACATATGTATATAAGCATACAAAAAATGAATAAGTATTTATTTGTTAGATAATTCTTTTTTCGCAACAATTTTATGTTTTTCTTTTGCCGATTATTACGATAAGTCTGTTATTTTACAAAAGTAATACAAAAGTGAAACACAACATCCCTTGAAAAAGTAATTTAACAGAATGAAATCCATGATTTTAAGGTTGGAATTGAAATTGATGTCATTTGAGTAGTAAGCCAGTGAAAAAAAAAAAACGGCGGATTATGAAGAATAAACACGATCAAGCACTAATTGTCAAATGTTTTGATGAAATGTGAGAATATTCATTAGTACGAGACGTGTGATACCGATAGTGCTTGACAAAAAATCAGATGTTTTTGAATTTGCAACTAGCGTCGTCGTTGTCATACATAGTAATGCATAATGGTGATAATAGTATTCATTATTAGGCAAGCAAGGAAGTCGTATTATTTCCACTTGAACAAGCATCTATGTCTGCTTGCTTTCTTCTACCCTATTTCTTATTTCCCTCAACGACCTTCTCTATCAAACTTCCCACCCTATCCACTCTTTCGCAGATGACAGCAGCATTTGCAACTCGTACTCTTTTAGTTATAGGCCCAGCCTATCGGAGATCGCTGCCAAGAGGCTATATATGAACGATTCACTGAATAGTGATCTTCTATTAATTTCCGAATGGGGTCGTACAGGCCCGTCTCCAACGTCCAATGTTGTTCATTAAAACACAAACAAACGACCGCAAATGCTGCCTCATCTGTGCTCACGGATGGTATAAATATTGAAGAATCTGATGCTGTTGATGTTCTTGGAATATGATACTGTGGGATGTTCGCTGGACTGAACACATTTTCTATGTTTCTAAAGAAGCATTCAAGTACTTCGTTTTTTTTTTGAAACGGTGTAAGATGAACTTCACTCCATCCGACCTCCTTACTATTTATACCACCTGTATCCGACTGAAAATGGAACACAACTCTCATGTTTGGACCGGTGTCCCAAAGTCCATTTTGGAGCTACTCAATCGTATGCAGGATAGGGCGGAGAAGCTTATCGGTGACAGTAGGGTATCCAATTCTATTGACTCAATGGATCATCGGCGCAGTGTGGAGTGCGTTACTCTGTACAATGGATTTTTCTCTGACGAGATTAGGGATCTTGTTTCTGAAACTCGAACATTTTTACGTAGCACGCGTTCATCGTGCAGAGCTCATACATTTGTGGTTGATTGATCGTTCAATCGTACAGAGAGAATTCGTTTTCAGCCGTATAATTCGTCTGTGGAATAAGTTGCCTCCAGACGTGTTTCCTGTATGTTATAACGTTGGGATGTTCAAGTCAAAGGTTTACAAACACTACTCCCTCTTTCCCCCTCCTCACAATCAATTTCCTTAGTTCCGGTACAATGCACTGCAGGGTTATCCCCTGAATAGTGGTCCAAAATAAAAAAATAGACTCCAAACCGGCGTTAAAAGTGGTGATGAAAAGAATAAAGTTCCTCGCATAGCTTTACTACTGTACTTCAGTCGCTTTTACAAGGGTTAAATGTAACAGCCAGTTTACCAATCTCGACAGCTTAGATTGCGAAGGCAAGAAGAATGATTTTTTTTTATGCGAACGATATGTCAAAACTCAACGAAAATACATAAGAATATGCGAACGAATAATAGTGAGATAGACAAACCCAAATTTATTCGAATGTGAGCTTTCTTTCGCTTTCATTTTCATTCGAAATTGGTAAACTGCTTAGGAAAATCCTTTGCACAATAATATGTGTAGAAAATAAAACATGAAGTTTTAGGGCTTCCAGCATATGAATGCAGTTGTGCGACTGACAATAGCGTTAGTTGGGTTATATTCGTTTAACGAAAAATTTCGTATGCAACATGCCTTAATCAAGCGTTGATAAAAAGCAAACATTAAAAAAATTGAAGAAAAAATTGCTGAATTCATTTTTAGACGCAGGTAGATACATATTTTTCATTCAGCCAATCTAGGACGTGTCCTTAACTGGTCTTCTTGCAGCAGTTCTGCGATATATTAAAAATGTGTCTAAAGTATACATATCTATAATATTTTATAAACTTTATACCGTTAATAAGAATCTTAATATCCAAGACGTGCTAGAACTAAATCCGATTCGTATAACCTAATCAGCAGTTACGTGAACAATGCAGTTACATTCCTGAAGTGCTAAAAATCGAAAAACGTTTTAGTCGCTTACTATTTAGCAGATTAAGACATCTTCTCTGGGCTGCTCTGTATTTTCTAATAAAAAAAAGCAAATACAAATTTTAGCGCTATAAGCGGATTAACGGTAAGTAATTTGTTATTTTTTTGTTTTTAATTTCGTTTCATAAATTATGTTAATTTCTCAAGTATGTGTTGTTTTTTATTTTTAGCAAATTATAAACTCATGTTGTTTCTTTTTTTAATTAAATACAATAAATAAATTATAAAAGCTATAAAATTAATATTGAACAAAAAAATCGCATAAATACAAACAAGAGTGAAACAACAATTTGTTTTCAACTGGTTATTGCCATAAGCGAGGTATAGAGTTCCTACGTTATCATTTGCAATCAGTAGGAACTTCATACCGTGCTCTTGGAGAGCCATTAGACAACATTCAAAATAAAAACATACCTGCACACATATGTATATAAGCATTGTATAACACCTAAAACAAGTCAGAATTGTTCTTTAGACCAAAAAATTAAAAAAAAGACAAATGTTTAAAACAAAAAGCTGAAAGTATTCTCATATTATATAATTTTCTTAAATTTATGTTTGTATCCAAGTACATATGTATGTATAATATATAATGATGTATGGCTAGAATGTTATAAAAAAAAAATATATATAATTACTGTTGAATAAATCAACAAATCTCAATACGGATTTAATAATACGTTAAAAGTAAAATTCTTAAGAATTGTTCATTATTACATCCAACGGAAACTGTTTAATTGTATAAAATTTTATAAGTTAATCGATTACACAGCAAAAGAATGTACACGAAATAGTTGTTAGATAACCAGCGCTAAAAGTAAACCAAGTGCAATTATTAATCAATTTATTTCAGTTTGAAGTTCTTCGAATTCTAATGAAGTTCTGTAAATTCTTTACGTGCACGTAGAAAAAAATATGGTTGAGATAATATTTTAAGGGCAAAATAGTATTGTTGAATTATATAGTTGAACATAACCACATAATATAGTTTCAACCTGAAATTTTTAGGAAATTAAGTACAGCCAAGAACCAAAATTATACCTTTTAACCATATATTTGGTAAAACTTGTAATATTTGTTTCATGACAAAAACTGCTACAGTAAAAATTTAAATTTAACTGTCATATCCAACCATAGAATATTATTATCCCCACCCATATTATTGAAAAGCTTTAAATTCTATTGTTACAATCAATCGTACTAGTGTTGAACATGACAATATTATATGATTACACAATAAATACACATACACATGAACGCAATTATAACTTCTATAAATTAAAAAAAATAGTGTTTAAGGTATTGAATATATTTTTTCCTATTAATATTTTTGAAACTAAATTACAAATTATTGAATTTTTCAAAATCTAGCTGCTTAAGAATGGTTGATTATTTTCGCTCTGTAAAAATACATATTAAATTTAAATACATACATAAATCCATTTGTCGAGATAAGTTCTATTTTCTTAGTGCCAGTTTCACGATAACGAACAATAACAATATTTTGAATGTTGTTTTTGTTTCAAATGAAATTGTGCGAACGAACGAATAGCTTCGTTATCGTGAAATTGGCAGGTTTATATGTTTTCGCCGTGTGGGAGATGGTGGACCAAATTTTTGTTAGTTTGAGTAGGCCCAAATGCATAAGGCGTGTATAATTCCAACGCTTCAAAAGCTGTGATAATACTGGTTTTGGTTTCTATGTCTTTTTACTAATCGGTTGAAGACAAATGTTCACAAACACTACTCCCTATTTGCTCCTCCCCATAACCTCTTCTTCTAGTTCTGGTGTAATGCAATGTAGGCATCATCCCCTGAATCCAAAATAAAAAATTTATGTAAGAAACAAGTACAGCGCCAGCTTTTACATACTGTCCAGTACAGATAGTCTATTGCGGTTTTCAGTCGAATATCAATGATGACCTAGCCTAGGTATGATAATAAAAGGTCTATTAGCCTTAGAACTACGTTGTACTGGTATAACTCTGACGGAACTTTATCACATAGTAACGTACTCGTATACGAAGAAATCAAATCTTCCACTCCAATAGCTATGCACTGAAAAAATTTTGTTCAGAAAGTCTCTGAATTTTGACATTACTTTTATGAATTTTTTTCATTATTTTTCAACCATTGTAACTTTTCATAGAAATAATGAAACAAATTTCATTAGACTATTTTAATGAAAACTTTCATAAAAGTAATGAAACATTTTAATAAGAAACATGACTTATTTTCATTAAAAGTATGAAAGACAAATCATATGATTAGTGAAATAATATCTCTAGATCAAAGAATCAATTTCATAAAGCACATGAAAACTGTACATTAAATTAATGAAAAAGTAACATTTATTTAATGAAATAACTTCTTAAAACTAATGTAATATATTCATTAAAAATATGAAACTCCTTCATAAGGCCAATGAAGTTATTTCATTTATCTAATTTTATTATTCATTGTGCACCTGAAAAATTGACATTAAATCAATGAAATAGTTACATTTGTTTAATGAAATAATAGCATAACACACATTAATAAAATATGTTCACAATTGTACGTAATAAGATCAATGGAATTATTTCATTTATTCATTGATACTTTATTTCATTACACAAACAATACTATTCCTTGCTTTTGTGAAATTGTACCTAATTATGATAAAAGAAAATGTTGAACAAGTATTCACCAAATAAAACAGATTTTATTAATTCAAATGACCTCAATACACTGGTATTTAAATTTTTTAAACTATTATTATGCTGATTTGAGTACATACACATATGTACATACATACCCAACTTCGGTAGCCAGAAATTTATTTGTCATTGATCTAATGAATTCTAATTCATTGGAATTATGAAACTCATAAAACTTACATTTTAATAAAAAAAAACTTGACATTTTTTAAACTGCAGCTTAAGATTAATAAATGCCCATTAATATATCTTACCAAAATTCAAAGAATTTGAAAAAAAAAAAAAATTAAATTTTGTTGTAGTCATAAATCCAATGATTTTTTTAATGCTACTATGAAAGTTAATGAAACCATTCTGATGGAACTATTTCATAATATATATGAAGTTTCATGCATATTGTGAAAAGTTTTCATTGGATTAATGATACATATTTAATGAAACAGTTTCATTAAATATATGACGCATAATTCTTTCAGTGTAGCAGCAATAGCTTTCTCTGTTCAGGGTTTCGATTATAAGGCCTATCTAGTGATTGTCCGAAGTTATGTAGCACTAACATTTTTACTCCCAAATCTTTATTTTTATAACAATTTTTAGGCATTATATTATATTTATATCGCTCCTTTATTGCAACAAAGTCATAACTAAAATAGCTTGTTTCGAGAAAAACACATTTCAAATTTTTAGTTTCCATACAAGTCTTAGAATTTTGTTTTAGAAAAGATCTGCTAAAGGAAACACTTTGAAAGTAATTTGAATAAATTTTTGCCACAATATAAAATGTAATACTGTTAACAATTCTGCTTTGTTAAATTGAAAAGCTCATTTTGCAATAAAGAAGCGATATACACTTTATTATTTTTAATTTTTTATATTATTAACACACAAATAGACTCATTGCTTCAAAATAAAAAATAAAATAAAAATATGTATACATATGTTTAACAACAATAGTTAGTTTAACGCACACGTGTTGCTGATACAAAAGTTAACCATACGTACTTAAAAAAAACACATTCTGTTATTGTACATTACACAAGCTATTGTTGTGTGCGAATTATTTTTTTAAACATTATTATTTCATTCAACCATATTTTAAAATGATAGAAAGGTAATAATAAAAATGTGGAAACTTCAATACTGGTATATTCACAGAGGATTAAACTGTATTAAAAACGATAATAGACTGCTAGTGGCAACAATAAAAATTATGACGGAGTAAATATTAATGTTGCGACAACAATGTTCCAAACTGCGTTTTCTTTTCGTCTGGCTGTCGTGTAAAGGAGGTGATCTAAACACTTTTAAAGCAGGTGTTAATATTTCTTAATTATACAAAAATTGCTAACAAATAAGAAGACCAAATACATCTTATCAAACAACCACTCTAGAATTGGTCGTCTACTGGTCTTCTTACACCAGTTTTGTGACATACGAGAATGCGTGTATTTCTTTCAAATTTATCAACGCCATGTTACAGCCGTAGAAATTCTCAAATCAAGCTGCTTATAACCTAAGCAGCAGTAATGTTCTTCTAATCTATTTAACTTATCAGTTTATTTATACACATAGAAAACATATGTTTGATTTGACAATTTTTTAAGGACAGCAAACTATTGTTGCATTATGTGGTTGGTGATGATAGTATTCCATTATTACATTTGAAGCATCATTAATATTCCTCGTCAAAAAAATGTTGCAAATGACTGACTATACTGTTTTCTTGTTCAACATTGTTATAGTTGTAAGCAACCACAGTATTCATAAAAGTTATTAATTTTATCTTAATAAATATTATTTGATCGTTGTTTGTTATATGAATTTAAATTTTGCAGCTTAAGAACTTGTTATTTTTATAAAAAATATTCTTTTATTTTATTGAACTTTTGTTGAACTTTTATAATTTTTTAAATAAAATTTCTGGTTTGTACATTTGTACAGCGGGTTATAATTCAGGTTTTTTCCTACCTTAAGTTTTTTTCTTAAGAAGGATTTTTTACAACAGAAATCTGCTGTGATCAATAATTTTGATTGAAGAAGACAAGAAAAATAATAATCAAATCTTTAGCTGGGGGACAACTAGCTGTTTCGTAGCCGCTACACTACTCATCAGCACCCACTGGGATTTGAATTAACAATTAATATTCTTTTATTTTTCAATATTTCGCAAAAAATTTGTTAGCATCGTCAGGAAAAATTATATTAATTATAATTATTTTTTGAGGACAAAAGATTGACAAATAACTTTTGGTTTACAAAAAATACTCCAAGAAAAATACTTAACAATATTAACAAATCAAAAATAACATAATTTAAACTAAACTAATATTGTAGCATACTAAACTAATGTTGTAGCAACACATACTCCGTTAAAGATTACAACATTTTGTTGTTCTTCAACCTCAGGCAAATTAATATATCAAATGTTGCTTACAGAAGAACATGAAGCAATTTGACATAGTTCAATAATATCCTAAACAATCCCACCCAAAACTTGTTGAAGTATTACAGTTACCTAAAACATACTTTTCAATATCATAGTATTTACCGCCTGCATTACTTAGAAGTGGTCAAGTAATGACTTGCTTAATATCTGTTGTTTATGTATTTATCTAAATATACATGTGTAATATTTGCAAATAAAATTGAATAACAGAATTTGAGTAATATTTGGATGTGCTAAAACTTAAGATAAAGTAATAGAAATTGGCTTAAAAATGTCTACAAAATGAAAAATGTAGTAAATCAATATTTTCTTTTATACGTTTTGCTGTTCTGGAAATTTTACAATTCGTGTCATTTGATTTGCTGTCATTACAACTTACAGGTTACGAATACTCGGTCTAAAAGATGTATTAACTATAAATTTTTAAAGGACACACACACACCTGTAAGGCCTTTTTTACGAGATATTGTTTGTAAGAATGCATTTATTAAAGTGAAATTTATACCATTATTTAGAGTCACGTCTTTTTTATATGAATAAAGTTATCCATTATATTTTATGCGTTTATACACGAAGTCTTCAGCCATTTCCATAGCTTTTATCGACACTGAGTCCTAAATCTAGGAATTATAAGCACTTAGCTCTTTTAATGTTTTTTTTTGGCATCGTCTTATTGGAACCACATATTGCCCACATCCATATATTCCAATTCGGGCCATAAAAAGTTCGGCATTATTTTAGAAAAAATACGACTCATAAACCGCAGCAAACAGTCACTCTTTGTGGGTACATTAGTTTTTCGACAATCACTCCTGAATTATCATTTGCCAAAATGCGACAATTCTGCTTATTGACGAAGCCACTGACGTGAAAATGTGCCTCATCACTGAAAATGATTGTCTTTGAAAATTGCTCCTTCACTGTTGCAATTTCTTGCCACCATTCTGATAATTGTCGACGCTTGGAATAGCCAAGGGGCTTTAGTTCTTGAGTCAGTTGCACCTTGTAAGCGTGAAGATGCAAGTCTTTCTGCATAATGTTTATCGCCGTCGAGCGTGAGAGGTGGAATTATTTGGCACGACGATGAGTTGAAGTGGACGGTTATTCAGCCACACTGTCGCGAACAGCAGCAATATTTTCCATGCAATTTTGTACGAGCTGCACGAAGGCGCACCGGTTTGCTGAAAACTTTGCACGATTTTTAAGATTGTACCACATTTGGACGATTAAATTGGCCGAAAACATTACGAAGTGCGCAATATGCTTTTGATTTGAACGTCCAATTTCATAATAAGCCTGAATAACTTTAACGCGTTGCTTGATTGTGTATCCTTCCATGGCTCAAATTGAACTAGCCTGAAATTGAGAAATGTCATATGAAATGTAGAAAAAATCTTAACGTTTAGGTGTGGTTCACATTCACCATCAGCTCTTAAAGTTTAGCCACCCGGTAGATGGACACCCCTTGCGTGGTTAATGGAAGTGAGCGTACCGCGAGTGTAAAATGTTTATTTTTAGATAAAATGGAAAATTTTTTGGAAACGAAAGTGGTTGTAAATTTTTGTTTAAGCTTGGATATTGAGTAGAAAATGAATTTCGCCCATAATATCTGACAAAAATACTGAACCACTTTTTTCGCGTAAATTTTTTTTCCATACAATTTTTAAGTTTTAGATTCAATTTCCCAGAAAAAAAAAATTCTTGGAGATACGTAACTTTGGAGCAACGTTATGCCATAATATTTTTATTAAAACACCATACTAGTATGATGAACAGCTTTATGTGCATAGAACCTTACATATGTTAGTTGTAATTCACCATATTACTAGTAATTAAACTTAATTAAATTAAAGTTAATTAAAAGACTTTCGATATACAAATTATGTTTTTGGAAACACTTTTCATTGTAGTATATATTAATAATTAATTATAATTATTTTGGATAAAGCAAATTATTAAATTGTTATATGATAATACTAGAGCACTCGTTTTAGAGGCATTGTATAAATTAATTAAAGAAATTAATATTGTTAACTAGTGCTTATTATAGTTTAAAGTTAATTTTTGATTAAAGTAATAAACAACAAAAAAAAGGAAAAATTTCTGAGTAAACAATACTCCATATTTAATTTATTTACAACGGCATATGTCAAATAATATGTATGTGATGTATAGTAATAAATTAAAATAGAAACATTTATTACGAGGGCGGTTCGGAAACTTCTTAGCCTAGCACAAAAAGCGCGGTATAAACAGAAAAAAGTTAAGTGTTTTGGAAACTTCCATCTCTGCTATGAATACATGTTAAATTTTGTTTCGATCTGGTAACTCCTTCATGTAGAAACAGGTGTTCACAAAAGATGCATCCGCGATTTTTTTACAATGGAAAAATTAGAAATGCGTGGTGTCATTAAATATTTACATAAAAAAGGTTTATCGGGTCAAGAAATTCATAATGATATGGTGAATGTGTCAGGTGAAAGTGCTCCTTTATATGCAATATAATATAAAAATGTTGCAAAAAGCAATAGGATTGCACAAACGTCAATAATTTCTATCTCAACAGGTTCTAGCAGGTCAATATCTATTAAGCATTTCGTAGTTGTTGCATATATAAAAATAATATGTATATAATCATATTAATATGGTTGGATGTAGCATAATATGGTTGATCACAATTATAGTATAGTTCGCCATTAAATGTTTTAATAATAGTATAGTTGGGCGCAGCCATAATGTATTTGGCCAAAAGTACGGTAGACTATAATAAACATCCTTTTCTGTATCGGAACAGCCTTAAATTACTGTTTTAATTGCGCTATATCCATAAAACAGTGCAATCTGAAAACGCGTCGAACCGAATCTGACAATTTAATATCACTGCTAAACAATTCCTTGGAAGTTCGAAAATTGTTTTGTGTTATCTTTTAGCACGGGGATTAGTCAAACATATATACGAGTATAATTATTAAAAAAAAAACTAAAAATAGTTTTATTGAAAACCTTCAAATATGTATCGAATTAAAATTTTACGTTATTTAACATTCTTTAACGATGTTTTCATTTTTAAAAATATAGCAGTATAGCGTTCGTTAAAAAAAAATTTACTAGATGCTTTTTTCTACAAAACACCATTTCTAAACGTAAAATATTAGCTCTTCGCAGACTGTTACGAGTCCTATGTACAGGGCTATCAGACAAAGCTGGAAAGCAAAATTTAACATTTCTTATGTTACTTTTCTACAGTTCTTTAAAACAAACGTAAAGTGAAGTAATAATTTTATATTAAAATTTTTAACATTATTTAAATTGATAGTTTAAGAATATATTACTGTGCCATGTTTAATTACTATGTAATCAATTTGGCCATACCATTGGCTTACCGATTGTAAATAAATATTTGAATTGAATTAGTAAAGCACTCTTGTTCACGGGTGATAAAAACCGGATATTTTTAAATCAGATTTTTGTTTTTTTGTACATTTATACATCGGGTTTTAGTACAAGTTTTCCTTTCTTAAGAAGGATTTTTTACAATACAAATTTGCTGTGATCAATAGTTTTTGATTGAAGAAGATAAAAATAATAATAATCAAAACTTCAGCTGGCGCACCACTAGTTGTTACGTAGTCACTACACTTATCATCAGTACCCATTTTCGGACCAGGCTTGTCAGAAACACTGAATTTTCGCGATAAAAGGGTCCAAAAAATTATCGAAAAATTTCGTGTTATTATTAAATTTATAAATGTTTGCATTAATACACATACACAAGTATTTAAATTTTTAATATTATTAAAGAATCTGTAGATTTTGAGTTGCTCTTTATTCAAAAATTTTTCAAAATAATATCTTAAACTCTTCTTACCAATTTGAGCTACAAGGGAACCATTTGTTGAAATTTCTTAGTTTATTCCTGAATTATATTTTGTACAATAAATTATGTAATATTTTCACACCAACTGATACGAGTAAACTGGTCAAATAAAAGATCGAAATCATGTAAAAAGGCTAATGTTCGAGAAGACTGGGATTCCCCTTTTTTCCTTATGTTGATTGTAATAGTGAAAGGCCAATGTAAGCGGGTTGCGGCAACGAGCAGCAATGAACTGTTCTATTTGCCGCTTGAGTTTATTTGCTGTAGGAAAATGAACGTGGCTAATTGAAGAAAAATTTGTGCTTCGAAAATTACACATTTTGATTTTTTTAAAGCCAAAATAAATAAGCGAATTCAATTGTTAAGATTTCAAAACCGAAAATTAATTTCTGTCTTCTATTTTTTACATTTTTTTCCTTTAATTTTTGGTTTGACAAATTGAAGCGGCAAAACAAAAAGTTAAACTGAATTCAACATTGCCACTCGGCCACCTTTAACGGAATTGCCAAATTAAATTCAATTCAATATGTTGAAATTTATGTACGATTATTTTTATAAAGAATAGAATTTTTTGTAAATGGGTCACATTGTTGCCGCCCGCTGCCGCATGCCGCTTACATTGGCCATTCACTATAAGCCTTATAATTATGTTCAAGTTAATAAAACGATAAAAGTTTTGAAAATTGAACCTTGTTTATTTAAAAATTAAGCGATCGTAATAACCAGGCTGTCGCGATAATAGGTAGTCGCGATTACCGAGGATTTACTGTCTTATTAATGCTGAGTTGTCAGTAATATAAAATCCAACGGAATTTCGTAATATAAAATTGAATGAAAAACTGTCTAAATAAAAACTTAATTGAATTAGGAAATTGATTAAGCTGAAAGTCCATACCACAAGCTATAAGCTTATGTCGCATTATACTCGTAGAAAGTTACGCGTTTTACACTTCAGTTACATGCTATGCTGTTATTGCGCCATGTTTGCGTTGTAATCCAACATTTTTTTTACACAAAATCCCCTATATTCCATAAGGCGTCATCGTCGTCACAAACATTTTTTCATGTATTTACTTGTTGCCAAAAACAATTGATTGTTGTTGACAGCTTCTATCTATCGCTTAGGTCTAGGAAGTACTGATGGTCTATTAAGGAATACATAATTGCTGTTGAAGACGAATGTGCAACCGAGTGTTTTTTGATGTCGTCCTGATGTGACAACGATGACATTTCTTGGAATATGGCGGAATATACAAAAGCATTTTACGGCATACATATCTTTAACGAAAGCGTTCAAAACGTATCAGAAATAACTGCCGTTTACAAAAGTTGAAATGAAACCTTCTTTTTGCGCCGCACGCGTTTCATGATATGTGACGTGTAGAATGCGTAGAACGCGTGGAATAGACTTTCAACTTTAGTCGGCAGCTTTGCTTTTATGTTTCTTAATATTCACCATTCACTCTTTCTTGTTGGATTATTTTCACTTTCACGTCGTCGTTTTCGGGCTTGGAAGATAATTAATATAATTTATGATTTTACTAAAGTTATTAACAACAGAATCAAAACATATTTTCTTCCCTATTTTTTGAATCAGCACTGTCAGGTGTTAAAAAATGGAATTTTTAACTTGTGTTGTAGTTGCAGTCAAATAAAAATTGACATTTTTAACGAAATGAAAGAACATATTTTATGCTTATGCACCTTTTCATAAGGCGGTGTTTTTTTATGTAGACACAAAAACAAGATAAATAATAATAACTAATGTTGCCTATTATATTGTAATCGTTATTTAGTGCTTTTCAAAAATACTCTATAGAACATAAGTTTTTATTATAATCTTAAATTTAGAGGTCTTTTTGTGTTCTATAACAAATTAACAAAAATCTATTATAATTATATTTCATACTTCTTTGGAACTTATTTCGGCAATAATTTATAAATGTTTGATTATAAACAATGCCTGGAGCTTTAAGATTCTTGTAAAGAAATACCTAACAAAAAAAGTCTGTATGTTAGCAACATATTTTGTGTTGCATTGCATAGCACAAAAAAGGTAACAATATTTTATAAATATTGTGTTTTTATATTGTTTGATAATCGTATATAATAGCCTAGAGCTAAAACAGAGAAAAGTTTTATAGTGATCTGCGGATGACCTGCCAGTAACATGTTTAGTTTCATTGGCACTTAGTTCCGATATTGAGAAATTGATGTATACAGCTTGTACGCTCAATTCTTTGATATCGGTAGGAATATGTTGGATTAAAACTTTAACGAAGACTACCTATAAGGGTTCACACAAAATCTTGTACGAACGCAGATGTACGAGTATAATTGATTTGTATCTAATCGGACGGGTGAACTAGTTCACAACTCACTGACGCCTGTGGCTTGCAAGGCTCACACAGATGGCAATTTTTTGTCATATGTTTGTAGCCATACCGGACTTGGCCCGCTGACTTTTTCCTCTTCTCAAAACTGAAAACAACGATGAAAGGAAAGCGTTTTGCTACGATTGAGGAGATAAAAGAAAAATCGAAACAGGAACTGTTGGCGATACCAAAAGGCGCGTTTCAGAAATGTTTCGAGGATTGGAAAAAAACGTTGGCATAAGTGATTACTTTAAATGGGAAAAGATAGTTATTGATGAATAAATAAATAATCTATGAAAATGTTGAAAATAACAGCTATTTTTGATCACCCCACAAACGGTCATTAAAAATTTTTTATGAAAAGCACTAGATTTGTATAATCGTTCTGTAAATAGCACCTGGTATTTTATTTACAAGTAAAATAACGATTGTATGAAAAAGAGAACATTAAGATGTGAGTGTGTTTATAAGAACCTGGATAAGCAGCGTTGTCAACTTGATGCGTATTGCTACGTTTTTTGGTGTTTTCCAAATATTTTGTGCGAGAAATTGGTTAGCCTGAGCACAACACACTTATTCTTATACCCTTCACAAATATATAAAGGGTATATATAAGTTTGTGATTCCGTTTGCATAAAGTATATATATTCTGAATCAGAATTAACGGAAAAGTCGATTAAGCGATGTCCGTCTGTCCGCCTGTCCGCCTGTCTGCTCTTGAAATACCGTTTCTGAGAACCCCATTAGATTTAGAAACCTTTTTTTACCATTCTTTTACTAAATCTAGTCATTGAAATTTAGTAATATCGGTTCACGTATAGCTGAGATATATTCAAAGTTCCGAAAAAAGCCAGAAAAAGGTTAATAAAATACTGAAAATAGAAAATTCCGATATCGGTTGCTATATAACCGAGATATAGGTTAAACAAACTTTTCCATGAAAATGTCCATGAATGATTTATTTTTTGGAATAGCAAAAATATTTTCTCCGATATCGGTCCATATATATATGGACCAAACATATTTAGTTCAGAGCATAACAAGAATACGGAGTAATGATGTATAAAACGCAGCCAATTGTACAAAGTACAAAGTAAAAAAGTCTTGCTGTTGAAGAATATTTATATTCTCTAAAGAAAAACAAACTAATGATCTGCCTAGCATAAAAATATTTTTTTCCTGTTCAATAACAAAATTCGTTGAATCAATTAATAAATTGGTTGAATGCGGACCTGTAAAGGAATTCGTGGATTCAAAGAAAAGTTTAGTAAAAATTATTGTTGATCGAAAACAACAATTTCTTTAAACAAAATCAAAATACGATATCCAAGGTTATTTTTTTAATATTTATGCATATGCATACAAATTATTTTTCAGACAAAAATTTTGTGTAATTTTTTCTGTGTAGTTCTTTAACTGCATATTTTTCCTTAAATTGTTTAAAATAATTTTGTAATCTTTGTGATCATGTATGAATCTCTTCTTAAACTCAATTCCACATTGTAATATAAGATATTAAGTCATGTGAATGGAATAATACAAAATTATTACTAAAAAATTATGTGTTTCTTTTTTACTTTAATCATGGACTGGTACTCAGAGGGATGAACGATTTTTCTCTGTAACGCTTTGTGCAATTGACTGGCCAACTTGACAAGCTCTTGACTAGGATCGTGTATTGCGTTAAAATATTTGGGTTTCGGAAACAAGACCACTAATTTTTTAATTTTTCAGAGTACGCAATGGTTTTTATTGTACAAGTTTTTGTTTTATTGTTAATATATAAAAATATTTTTCTTTTTAAACTTTGAATAAGATATAAAATTCTTTCAATAATAATGATCTCTTTTGAACAAATTTTGCGAAAAGTTTATAAAATTAGCTGAAAATTAATAAATATATAGTTTAATTGCTTTATTATTTTGCGTTTTTTATGCGTTTTCAAAACCAGATCTGTAAAGCGACTATTAGACGATCAAACTTGGCCTGATAGCACCGCCTAATTAAAGAGAGTGTTTTGCTATTAAACGATCAGGACATGTTTGTCAAACAACACAATAAAATGACTAAATAGTAAAGTACGTACTCGTGTTCATGATAGGGTGTGAATTAGCTACTGTTTTTATAAATTAACAAATTAAAAAATTATTAACAAATTATTACATTTTTTTATAAGCTTTTGCCTTAAATTTCTATTATGGTAAACTTCACCTTTATAAATTTTTTTCCCGCAATTGTACAAAACAAGCTCAAAATATATTAAATTCGAAATGTTTAACGTGCTTAAGATGGGAACGTTTTACTTAGCAGATTTGGACAGTTCAGTGATTAATAAAATTTCTATAGCCTAGATACTAGTAAAAATTTTGACATTATCATAAAAATACTTGACACAAAAAAAAAAAAAAAATGGATGACAGTGGGAGTCAGAGCTATTTCACGGCTTATCCAGATAAAGGCTTGGTGTGGCAGTTTGAAACCAGCTGCTTTGTCATGAAATACTCTCGGCCACAACACATTAGCAAAATTCTAGATATTAAATTCGAGTACGTATGTATGTATGTTTGAGACTAAGGTATAGATATGGTAAAACGCATGAATTTATGCGAAATTTTATTTGATGTGCTTATATACTTTTTTCATTCGACATCTTTAGCACTTGTTTCGTTTGAAATCAAGTAAACTCAAAATCTAAACAAATAATTTATTCTAGTATTTTCCCTACACAGAAAAATATTTTCTTTTTCAGTAACTGCATTTGCTAAATCAATTAATAAATGGTTTGGGTCTGGGTCGGTAAAAGAACTCGTGGATTCAAACAAAAGTGCAGTGGAAATACTTACAGAACGAAAGCAGCAATTCTTTCAACAACAAATAAATACGGTATACAAGTTTATTCTAATGTATGTACTTAGGTGTACAACTTTACCATGTTCCTCGTTGTATTGCGGCCTTTTGTCTTTCCATGCTCGGCTTAGACGCATTAATTGCGTCGGTAACGATTGCCTGTGATTGTTTCAGTGGGGTTTAACAACTCATAATACACTATGCCTAGCTGGTCCAACTAAAGAATGAGCATGTCCTTGCAACCAATAATATTCGATTTGTGGAAGCATATCCGCCATATCCCTATGATTATCTGCGCTTGGGATTATCGTAATAAGACTATTTTTCGCCCCCCAGTCACAATTTTGCCTTGCAAGCAGCTGTTCATAAACAAAGAAACAACGCCGTTCAACATCTCTCGGCACCCAATTTCATTGTTCCTGAAGCATTCCCATGACTTTCAGGCATTTTGAAATGGCTGGTTGCATCACTCCCAATGATCTTGCCAATTCTTGTTGCATTTGACACGAGTCTTGATAAAATAATGTCTCTAATTCTACATCTTCAAAAATCGTTTCTCGTCCGCCGCCATGCTTTAAAGTATCCTAACGTTGGTTTTTGTTTTATTTTGTGGCTTTTTTCAAACATATGAACCGATGTTGTTTTAACGCTTGAAATAATTGAAACCTTAAAAAGGCGTATTCATATATGTACTTTTCTTTCAGACTTAAAAGAGGTACTGCGTTAAAAGAAAGTTTATGTTTAATTAGGAACTTATTTCCAGAATGAAGGCCATTGAATTTTTTTTCCAAATAGCGGGATGAGCTGTAGATCTACATTTTTATATCGCTTTTTTTCAAATTGTGGCCTTTGATACACGGAAGGATTCCACATCTTTTGAAGAAGAAACTGGGACTGATAATTTGGTGTAGGTTGGCACTATGTTGGCACCAGTTGCGGGCAATAGAAACATGATTACGAACTTTTATGACATAATACATCTGCGATCTATTTATTTCGACTACCATTTACCGCTACAATCAACTATCGCAAAACGGCTGAAGTATAGTTGTACACCTTATAGTTGAAAACAGAAAGTGTACTACTTACAGCAACATTATGGAAGTTTTACGAAAGTCTTAAAAACTGATAATATTCAAGAAATATTTCTGTCAAATGAAAAAATAAATTTACTAGAAATAATTATTTTTCCAGACAAAAATTTTATTGACATTTTTTAAATTATAATTTTTTTGTGTGTAATAGATACTATCACGATTATTGTTGTTTGTTTAGACGAGTAGTACAATTCACTAACGCTAATAAAATTCGTTTAGAGAAATTAACACCGGTGTTGGTGTGTTCGCGATTCTATAACAGTTTTTAACACTATTTGCCAAGTCAGCTGTATTTATAGCCTGACTGATTAGCGTTAACTTAACGCCAATTATTTTTGTAGTGTTTATTTTAACAACAGTGCCGTTAAAATTTCAATTAGACTAATTTCAGAGTATACGGGTTGTCGGAAGATCAGCTAGTTGCCGTGTTCTCCGTGAGAAGAACTTATGTGTATTACTTATCAAAAGATATTTTAAATAATAAATATTGAATTAATTAAACATGTAATTATTTGTAAATTCGTTTGTTTTTTTTTTGTTCCTCTTTGTTGTGTTCTTTATTTTTAACAAAGTTGCCACATTATTTCAAACTTTCTTAACATACAACCAGAGGCGTTAAAAATAAGTTAGTGAATCACATAAGCGTTAGTGCAAACCACAATAGCTCGCATTAAGTTATGCTCTTTTAAAATCGTTAAAAGTTAGTGAATCGCACCACAGATGTAGCCAGGCCTATGCGCTTGCTGCTCAATTGTTTTGTAAAAGCGCTTAGCTGTAGGGCTGTGCTATTTAATGCACGCATTCTGCATTTAGAACTAGCAATGAAAAATACACAAGCAACTTCCTCTTATATTTTTTTTCCTTCTTCATTGCACACACACAAAAGAACAAAGTTACAACACCAGCGTTGTCAACTTTGAAATTTCAAAACGCACCAAAATGGAGAAAAAAGCGCGTTTTTTTAACAAAAACGCACCGAATTTTCAATTTTTCTTTCCATTTTTAAAACCGCTTTTTATTATTTTTATTGTAAAAACTATAATATTTTTATACTAAAAACTCGGTCTGGTACCGCTGCCTGATGGCATGCCATCAAATTCGTTCAATAGCTAGAATTCGTGTTAGTCAAACTTGGCCACTAGTTCGATTCTATAACTTTCATTGTATGTTTACAATAATAATAACGAAATTTTATTATTCGGCAATATTATTACATTCGCTGTCGACCGAATAAACTGTTAGCTTTTACAAAGCTACAGCTGCTTACCGTCGTTAAAATTGAAGAATTTTACGATTATCTGATCATTAAAAGTTACAGAATCGCACTACAAGCCATCAAACTCTATTAATAGTCATTCTGTCAAATACAGTGTAAATATCATTTGCATTTTTTTAAACAAACGGCGAAAATCAGTATTGTGTTTTTAAAAGAATTTGACAGAATTATAACAAATAAAAGATGAAGTTCACCAGAATCAATATATTAATTACCAAAACAGTAACGAATTCACGTGCCATCATAAATACGAACTTCAGTTCAGAGATTGCATTTATTGTAATATTTGACAAACTTTGCTTGATCGTTTAATAGCAAAACACTCTCTAAAACCAGAAAATTTTATAAGACGAAATGCTTATTTCTCCTTCGAAAATATTTATAATTTAGCAAAATTATCTTACTTTGCGCATATAATATGGTGCGTTTTTCATATTATAGCTCCGTGTCCTGATTGTGCTCTGCAAAATGACACCTAAGTTCAGTTGAATTTGATTGAGTGCCACCGAAATTTAAAAAGCGCACCGAAAATGAATTTTTCGCACAAATAATTTTAAAAAGCACCATAAATGGTGCGAAACGCACCGAGTTGACAACGCTGTACAACACTTTCGTAGACTTTACAGGTAAACATTGACGACAGCGATTATCAGTGTAAATTTTGTTTTTGTAAATTGTTTTGCTTTTTACAACAAAATAAATAAAAATAATTTTTCCTTAAAAGTATTGGTGTTTGCTCTACCATATAGAACTTTTGGGCACCCCTGGTTTAGACAGTCTTCGGTTTCCCATAGGCAAGAAAGAAATGGGAGAACTACTGGTACCTATTCCTGTTAATTAAAATTAACTCTTTCACACTTAAAAAACATTTGTGTAACAAACTTTTATACATGTAATCAAGCACTTGTTTTTTAGCTATTTAAAACATACAAATGTAATTAGATATTGCACTCAAACAGTGGTAAAATGTTAATTTTTGTACAAACTAACAATTTCAATGGGGCTCAATAAATTTTGTAAAAATGTAACTATTTTTGTTCAAATGTGAATATTCTAATATGCAAGAAATTAAAATCCTTCTTAAATCAGTTACAGAAACAACCGGTTGTAGCCGGTTTAGAGCCACCGGCATCCACCATACATAATGATCCACATTTCTTTTCTCAAAGACAAGAAATTTTCCTACCGTTTCACACGGATGTTTAGTCATCAAAACTCCTTTTTTTCTAAAAAAAAATCCGTTCACGAATTTAAATTGTCAAAACTTAAGTTAATCGCACCCCAAAATAATCGCAGCATTTTCAGTATTTTATAATAATTTTTTAGAAGCATTGTTCTTTTTTTTTTAATTTAGAAATGCCAATCATTTTACGGGGGAAAAATATTTAAATGTATGTCCGTCCGTTCACATACATACATACATATGTTTTCATATAGAGTTCTATTTTTTATATTTTTAAAATTTTTGCCATCAATTAAAATATTTTGTTGGTTAATTGAGTATACATACATATGTGTATACACATACATATTTATTTATGCAATCCATATGTGTGTGAATATTTCATTTTAAATATTTTAAATAAATTGCTATTTTATACTACTATCTCAAAACCAGAATGTTTTTTTTTTTTTGTTTTCAGTTGCATAAAACAAAAATGGGATTATAAACATATTTACATACATTCATGTACACGCATACATACTCGTGCATACACATGCAGGCATATAATTTTTTGTGCTTCAAAGAAATAGAATGCAACAAAAAAAAATATAATAATAAATTTTAATATGCTTCTATGAATATGAATGCGAGGGTTGTACACAAAATCATAAAAATATGATACTACAAAAAGGTAAGATTAGAAAGGACCGGCCAGAGTCACATCATCCCGATATTTAATGGGCCTATTGTAAATCGTTTTGTGGTGGAAGGATATACACAGCTAATAATATAAAATAATAACAGCCTTCGTATGTAGTCATTTTTTAATTCTGCCAGCTGTATTGATAAAGCCCACGATATTCTCATTACGATAGTCCATATTGGCGTACATCAATACTTTAGACTACAGAGGTGTAGACTTGGACAATACGAGGTTTGAATTTCGTGAGTTACGTATGTTAGATTTTCAAATTTGTTGCTATTTTTGTCTGTCACGTCTGTTAAAAAAAATAGGGTCGCCTTTAACGCTCGTACGTCCCAATGTTGCTTATTAACACACAAACAAACGACCGTAGATGCTGCTTCATCCGTACACATGGATGGTATAAATATTGAGGAATCGGATGCTCTTGATGTTCTTGGTATGAAGATACAGTGTGATGTTCGCTGGACTGAACACATTTTTCATATCTCTAAAGAAGCATTCAAGTGTCTCGGTTTTTTGAAACGGTGTAAGATGTACTTCACTCCATCCGATCTCCTTACTATTTATACTACCTATATCCGACAGAAAATGGAATACAACTCTCATGTTTGGGCCGGTGCCTCACAGTCTATTTTGGGGTTACTCGACCATGTGCAGGAGAGGGCGAAGAAGCTCATCACAGTAGGGTATCCAACTCTATTGACTCACTGGAGCATCGACGCAGTGTGGGGTGCGTTACTCTGTTCTATCGTTACTACAATGGATTTTGCTCTGACGAGATCAGGGATCTTGTTCCCGAAACTCGCACATTTTTACGTAGCACGCGTTCATCGTCTAGAGCTCATCCATTTGTGGTTGATTGCCCGGGGAATCGTACTACGCATTACAGAGAGTGTTCGTTTTTCAGCCGTATGCTTCGTCTGTGGAACAAGTTGCCTGCAGAAGTGTTTCCTATCTGTTATAACGTTGGAAGGTTCAAGTCAAATGTTCACGAACACTACTCCCTCTTTCCCCCTACTCACAACCTATTTTCTTAGTTCTGGTACAATGCACTGCATATGTAGGGGTCATCCCCTAAGTACTGGCCCAAGTTAAAAAAAAAAAAAAAATACTTATGTTGAAAATATCAGCCATTTCGGATTGTCAGTTTGTTCTTTACAGATAAAAAGGTTAGAAGTGTTTTGGTGTTTGAGCTCTTCTATTTCGAAAAAATGGACCAAAGAAACTGTATTAAGCTCTTCTGTAAAAAAATAATTGCGCAAGACATTTAAAATATTGACTGTAGTGTTTGGTGAACTTAAGTTCAATTTTTTATTTGCGGCGGTCGACAAAATCTTTTAAAAGCCGAAATCGGCTCGTAAATGGCAGTGTTATTTAACAAATTATTTTTTGAACAGTTGTTTTACTATGCTGTCTCCCCTTTGTAGAATAAGTTGATTACCAGACTTCAAAATATCTTCACATCAAGTTCCATCTAAGTTGGATCAGTTTAGGCGTGAAAAGATCACAAGCGTACATACAGACAGCATTATTTTCGCATATTAATAAGGATAATCAAAACGAATTTGCTACTGACTTGTCTTTTACTTCTTTATCAAATAAACTTATGAAGTTCATTAAAGCCCCAATTAGAAAAAATTCCTATCTTACATTATATTTTTTCTTATTAGTAACAAAAAATATTTATATTTTCGTACTTTAGTTCAATATCTGCGCACGTGGTTGCTAATATCCACAAGAAAATATTTCACAAACTACGCAGTTGTGACAAAAATACAGGTAGTACTTACGTATAACTTCATATAGATGTTTGTTAAATATTATTCAAATTAATATGAGTGCAATATATGCAGTTCAATACCGAGAGTATAAGCAGCGTTATCATAATGAACATTTCACCTTAATTTTGAAGATTTCTTAAATTTCTTAATAAGATTTGAAGATTTTTTTCAAAATTAAGATTTTTGGGACTTAGTATTCAAATAATTATTCAAAGAAATTTTACCTCTTTAATGTAATGACACTTAAAATAATTTTTTTCCTCTTTGTTCCAAATGTTTCGTACAATACATACATATACATGTATATATTTAACGACCAAATAAACTACGCAAACACAAATTAATCTGAAAAGTATAAATTGTTTATTGAAAAGTATAAATTGTTTATGTTGTCATTTCTTTATTGGCTTCTCATTTAACTTCTCCGCAAACATATTATAATCTCTATTTCTTGAGAATCAGCTGATTCAGTGAATTTCCTTTTAATTATTCCACAAAGAAGACACAATTTTATACAATTTTTCAAATTCTAACTACAGTAAACCCCGCTTAACTACCTCACTCAAGTTGCTGTAAATTTTGGGTAATTGAGCGAATAAGGTATTAAAGCGGAGACGTTTAATTACCTCATAGAGGTAATTATGCGAAGACGCTTAAGTACCTCTACGAAGACATTTATCCAAACGGACTTAAATTAAATCAAAGTCGTTACACACGTCAAGATAAAAATTAACGCAAAAGAAGTTTTCAAAATAAAAATTTTATTCAATTTTATTAAAAAAAAAAATCATTATCACAAAAATTATACATACATATAGAATAAAATAACAGGAGTACATGCATGTATGTATATAATAAAAGTGTATCAGAACGTTAAAAACCCAATTGACTGGATCCACAAAAATTTACGCTTTATGTTTAACAAGTGACAAATTTGTCCATAGAGTTGAGGGAATAGGTAGGCAGTGTTGGGTAAATATATGAAGTGATTTTTAGTGAATTTTTGGATTTGGAATACAATATTTTGGGCAATTACCCAAAATGGGTACTTAAAAGAAAGTTAATTAACCGCGTATTTTTCTATGAAAATAAGTTAGAAAAAAAAACCGGGATTAAATATGAGGGGTGAATAAACAAAAAAGGCATTTAAGCGGTGGGTAATTACCCGGGGTATACTGTATACAACTTTTTCTTCATTTATTTTGTGTACTTCTTCCACCACTTCACGATGCAATATCTACGCTGAAATTAAAAAATTTAGCGCTTAACGGCGGTTTGACAAACATCAATGCGAAAATGAAAATTTTTTTATTTTCATGTAAACTAGCTACAAATATTTGTGCAAACAGGCAAAAAGTCCAACAAATAATACAAAATGTTTGCACAAACGTACAATTTCGGCATGTTTTCTAAGCAGTTTAAACATCTTAAGTTTTTTTTTTCCTAAAAGTAAGATTTTATATTTGGTAAATGAAGATTTTTCAACAAAAATTTCTGGCACCACTGCATATAAGTAATGTACACATCTTGCTGCAAAGCAGACGTATTTGAATGAATATTTTTTGTATATAAGTATGTGTATACGCAATAACGAAATTTGAGAGCAAATAGTTGAGTATACTTTTTTATAAGCTCTCATTGATATTTTCTTGTACACATAGATGCCAGATAAATCTATTAATTAATAAAATAAAACCGGAATAAGTGAAAAGAGTGAATTTATAACAAAGAAAAACTTTGTGACAAGTATTTTTGTATACTTTTACAGTAAAAAAAAAATTGCAATTCTGAAATAGAGCTTAGCTCTACTAGAGAACCCCTCTGGATTTCTGAGGAAGAATCTTTGAAAAATTCATTGGATAATCTCCTGTCTCTAAGAGATAAAAAACGCACGCGTTCGTGTTCGCCAAATATTTGTTACAACAGAAGACGAACCATCTTACAGTTTAGCTATTGTTGATAAACCGAAAACGCAAGTGGGTATGGATAGGTATATAACCGTAGTTAAACGTAGCGCAGCCCTAAATCCGCGTAAATATCAAATGTCTAAAGACGATAATATCACTACGGCAATAGATAGTAATAGGTTTGTTGTCCTACAGACAGAAGAGCCAACAACATCCAAATAAACATATAAGCTGCCACCCATATATTTGAGAGAGCCAACTTCTAGTAAACTGGTAAGAAAACTTATTATGGCAATTGGCAAAGATACTTTCAATGTCACATCAGCTAAACACGGCAGCATCAGTAAAAGTAAAATCCAGGTAAACCATAGAAATTATTACCGAAAAAGAGAAAAGATCCTTTTACACTTACCAGCTCAAAAGTTCTAAAGATCTTCAGGTCGTTATTAAAGGTATTGACCCTAGCGTAGATGATGATGTCAAAACTGAATTGGAAGACAAAGATTTTAAAATAAATAGCGTAGTAAACATAAGGAACCGTGGAAAGAGTCCTCAACCCATGATTAGGGTTCAGGACCCGTTCAGTGCCTAAATTGCCAATAATTTGGCCACACTAAGGCTTACTGTAAGTTGTCCGCTATTTGCGTTGTATGTGGCGAACTTCACGGCACAACTCAGTGCAATAAGCCAAAGGCCGGTGCAAGTGTTAAAAAATGCAGAAACTGTGGATGTAACCACGATGGAAAATTCCGATCCAAATTTTAATAATCTTGAGGCAACTATGCAGACTCTTCAATCCATAAACACTTTTACCGTTTCTATGACAAACATAACGCAGGAAATGCTGAAAATGCAATACAAATGAATTGGTTAAAAATATGTTTCTGGAACGCAAACGGCATCCGCAACGCAAAAATGAACTTGAGCACTTCGTTATGGAAAAGCAGATCGATATAATTGTCATTGCTGAAACTCACTAGACGCTCACAAGTTATTTCAAAATTAATGGCTACACACTATATGATACTAAAGATCCCCGTGGCAGATCTTGTAGAGGCTCAGCAATTTTGATAAAAACTAGAATTAGTTGCTAGTTGCTAAACGAGACACGTGAGGAGTATCTCCAAGCAACAATCATATGTATTGAACATTTTCATTATATAATTATTATTTCCTCGATTTATTCACCTCCCCGATTTTCAGTAACAGAAAATCAATATTCACATTTTTTTCAAATCACTTGGGCCTCGATTTTTAGCGGCTGGCGACTATAACACGAAACACACTCTTTGGGGATCACGTGTAATTATCTCGAAAGGCCGTGTGCATTTTATTTTATTTTTTTTTTGTGCTTTATTTATTTATTTATTTATTAAAAGTGGATATCACATACAACTAGAAATAAATCTTTTAAATTACAGTATGTGATCTTATAACGATACAATACAATATTGTTAAATATATAAAAAACAAAATAAACAGTTTATAATATCAGTATTACAACATAAAAGATACAAAAAAAAGTGCAAAAATGTAAAAGTAAAATAAGAGAAAAGGAAAATTAACATTTATTTCAAATAAATTGTATTAAAAAAAATGAATTTCAAATAGACTTCAATTTCTATAGCAAATACCGTTTCCAAAATGGGCTTAGATGTGGTTTCAAGGGGACCACACACTTATTGGCCGTCAGACCGACGAAAGATCCTAGATGTTATAGATTTTGGAGTTGCGAAAAATTTTTCTTTAGAGTGGATGTAATTGCAGCCTTCATTAGATTTGTCATCAGATCACACACCCACAATAATCTCTGTTTCGTTCCCCCTGGAGATTGGCTCTCCGTTGACCGTCAATGGAGTTAATTGGCTAAAATACAAAAAATTTTTGAGCACACATTGCACGGAAAATATCGCTTTGAGAACGCCTGAGGATATTGATGTGTCAATTAACGATTTTTCTGAAAACCTCAAACTGGCCGTACAGCATGCCACCACTAGTTCTATAAGATCCAGAAATGAAAACAATAGAACTTATTCGTCTGAAATTGAGCAACTTCTGTCAGAAAAAATAAGAGTTAGAAGAGAATGGCAACTTCGCAGGTCTCCCCAGCTTAAGACTAGGCTACGGAAATGCATAACTCAGTTAAGAAATCTGCTTGAAATCCACAGAATGGCTTCCCTTAAAACATATTTGTAAATCCTTGGTGGTACTTCCCAATCTGAGTATTCCTTGTGGAAAGCGACAAAAGGTTTAAAAAGACCAGTAATAGGTAAGCCAGCTTTGCGAGCTTCAATTCGCGACTGGGCAAGATGCGATTCCGAAAAGGGGATGATATATGCCGATCATTTGAGAAACGTTTTTATTACAAATGACTCAGCGAATAAAACAACGGAATTACATCATATGCTCAACCTATCGAGGCAGGAGTTCCCCTACGTAGCATACTAGGGTCTACTTTATATTTGATTTAAGCCTCTGACATGCCAACGACATCTGGAATCCACACATCAACTTTTGCAAACGTCACAGTGCTTTTGAGCGTTCATGAAAACCACCAATTAGCTTCACGAAATTTACAGGAATTTATTTCAATATTGGAAAAATGGCTGAAGCTTTGGAAAATCAGGGTTAATGAGCAGAAATGTACTCATGGCACATTCACACTGTGTAAACAAATATGTGCGCATATCCAAATTAACAACTCAACTACTCCGCAGCAAAATGAAGTTAAATTCCTTGGTATTTACCTCGACCGTAGGTTAACGTGGAAGTCTCACATTGATGCGAAAGTCACCCAGTTAAAATTAAAACCAGCGCAATTAAATTGGCTTATTGGCAAAAATTATACAGTGAAATTAGATTGCAAGCTTTTGTCATACAACGCAATACTAATGCCTATATAGCGCTATGGAATTCAGTTATGGGGCACCGCCTCAGCAACAAACATTGAAAAAAATCAAAGGCGACAAAACCAAGTTCTTCGAACGATTACTGCGGCTCCATGGTACGTAAAAAATTCCCGAATTCATAAAGATTTGAGTGTTCCGCTGGTAAAAAAGGAATTTTCTTAGTACGTGACAAGGTATGTCAGTAAACTAGGACTTCATCCAAACCATTTTGCATGCAATATACTTAATTTTGGTGGCCAAACTATATTGAGAAGAAGGGATACCGTTGGCACCATCAGAGCATTCAATAGGAGAATAATAAAACTTTTTGCCTAGCATTGGCCGGACTTAAGTAAAAAGCGCATTTTTTTATTTTTATATTTAGTATTAAGATTCGAATACGTATTGTTAGTTCATTTTGAAGATTCAATACATAAAAATTGTTAAAAAAAATATTTTTAGCGTAAAAGAAATTTAATAGGCTTCGTTACTTTAACTCGTATTAGATTTCTCATGTTTCGAATTCTACGATGAAATAAGAAAATTCTTTCAATATGTTAGACAAACTACACTTTCTTCTTTTATAATATTGTAAGGATTTACAGAAGTTAAAGTTCTGAATTCATAATAAAAATGTCATCTTCAAATTTAGTCTCCTTAAAATATGAGCATTTGCTTTTACATAAAAATTTGTACAATTTTTAACTTATAATTTTTTAAGGGCTCTATCATATACAACTTATCGCTCCTTTATTTCAACATAGTCATAATTTAAAAAAGCTTGTTTCGAGAAAAACACGTTTAAAATTTTTAGCTTCCATACAAGTCTTAGAAAAAATTTTTAGAAAATATCTTCTAAAGGAAACAGTTTAAAAGTAATTTGAATAAATTTTGGGCACAATTTTGCATCGTTAACTCGAAAAGCTCATTTTTTGAGATAGGACTATGTTGTAATAAAGGAGCGATATGTGTACTCTAAAATAACTATCACAAAATATTTCAGTATTACAAACATACGAGTACATACAGTGGTGGCCACATAATTAAAACATTGTTGATAGTAAATTAATGTATTGTTTTGATGGCATATCTCAGATTGTGTTGTTGGTTAACTAGATACCATTCATAACGTTCTCCATCTGATCCCCTGCGGAAAAACTGGAATTCATCAGTCCATAAAATATTTCACCAAAAAAATCTTCTTAATGTTGTTTTCTGACAAAATCCAATGTGAACACCACTTTCATTAAATCACCATCGAAGAGTTCTAATGATATATGGATACCATATGATGACTCTAATTCAACATTTAGCTGTTTAAAGCCCTTAAATTGGTCAGTTTAAGAAGCCTTGACGACTATTTCATCGTCTCTTGCTATGGTTTTGCGGGGTTCGAAGGCTCTGGGCACTTTATTTAAGTTCTCAAATTTATCAAAATGGTTCATTGAATTATAAATTTTTACGCAAGAGCAAACAAATAATTGAGAAAATTCATTCATCGTTTTCTCTGAGCCTCTGAGAATAATGATTACCTTCCTTTCTGCTTTGGAGCAACTTGGTCTTTTTTCCCATGCCTTGTGGCTAATATTGGTATACAATTTTGCTGATACCGTTTAAAACATACCTATCAACAAATTTTAGTAACAAAACGAAATTATATATTAAAATAAAGTTATTTAAATAGCAGAACTGAAAATGTTTTAATTATGTGTCCACTTGAAAAACTGCTCTTTCACTAAATAATGACTTATTTTTTAAGGAACCTGAACAAAACATGAATATAAAGAGAGAATCAAGTGCAAAAGAGATCAAACTTATCTTTGCAGTGGAAAAGTTTCGTTGAAATGACAGTGGATCATATAAAATACCGAAACAATAAAAGATAATAATTACATGTCCACCACTGTATATGTATATTTACGTACCATAAATATTACTTTCATTTTCTACATAATCTAAAGTAAAAAGGAAGTATGCATGTAGTTGCTTGAAAGATATGACAGTAAATATACAAAAATCGTCAAAAACAGACCTTAAATCGTCAAAGTGCTATTTTCAGCTCTCAAAATCGTTAAAATGCCGATAAATCGTCAAATATGGCAACACTGCTTGTACATACTACATTAATAAACGTTATTTAGATAAATGAGTAGCTCCAAAAAATGTATGTAGATAATCCTAATTTGGAATGTTTATCCTAACAGAAGGACTCCAATCCTCATAGGTAAATTATTAAATATTTCAAAAAGTATATTACATTGTGACTAACAAACTTGTTTACATGCACACATTTGTATGTGCGTATGCATGATAGTGTTCATCTGATAAACTTAAATACAATGTTAAAAAAAGCTTTTAATCAAAATTAAATGTAAAGGGCGTAACAAGAAATTAAATTTCAACTAATACAACCACCAACCAGTATTGCACTAGAACATTCTCGGCAGGATCTTAACTAATTTCCATAGCCAGAAAGGTTCAGTCGGAAGACAGCTATCTCAACCATGTTCACTGGAAGAAAGGCCTATCAGACGAACCATCCTGGAGTCATGCTGGTCTGAGAATAAGTCTTTTCAGCCAAGCTGCGTGAAGCTTAACCACTAATACTTGGGATATGCTGATCTTTGTTCTGCCAATGAAATTTTGGCGAAGGTTTCGGAAATTTATTTCCAACAGTAGTCTCCTAGCCGAATGCCAATTCAATCGAGTAAAAATAATAAATAAAATAAAACAAAGCAACACGTTTTCGGGACTTGAGTCGTGCTGAAACATCTCAGAGAACCAACCATCCAAAAATTATATCAAGTTCTGAAAAGAAAAGTTGTTAAAAAGTGTTCGGAAGTTCGGCATGAATCGAAGATTCAGAAAACCCAAAGATATGTGATGTACAAGTTGATTGGCCCGTGGAATAAAACAGAAATAAACAAAACATAAAAGTGATTCATTCAAAAATGAAAACGACTGAATGAATAGCTAAAGGGCAACGCTGCTTACCACATGCCGTATCAATCAATGTGCTAGTATTAAACAACCATATAATGCAATATAGAAATTATGAGGACCAAAGGGAATTGAAAAAAAAAGAATGCATGGGAAATTTAAAATTTCAAATATACAGAAATTTCTACAAATTAAAATTGAGAGTCGAAGCAATATTCAAAAGCAAACAGAACGTAAAGAGAAATGCATTTAAATCTCGGTATAATATTTTTGTCAATTAAAATTATTTCAAGTGCAAATGCAGACGCAGCTGGAAAAGAGCATCAACAAAATGTAGCAAATGTAGTAAATGAATTAAGCCATCACCTCAAGGTACAGTGGAATTTCCTCGTTATCCCAGAGGAGCAGCAGGATGTGGATATTGTAATCAAATCTTTAACAAAACCTGTTTTGATAATAACAAAATCTGGCGAAATATGGACAAGTTTACAACATTCGGCTCAAGTAATGTTAGTGGTTTTTCTGCACGATCCAAACTCAGAAAAGGGTTACGAAATAGTGGAGCAACAATTGGATCTTCTAAGATTTAAGCCAATTTTATGGATAATTCCGGAGGCTCGAGAAGAAGATTTACTGCATTTTGCGAAAAAAAATTGGGATTCCGGTTTCACTAGAGCCTTGTTTTTCACACAACGGGGATTATTTACTTACGATCCATTACCAGTCGTGAGTATTAAACGCATCAGGAACATTCAGGATTATGCCGATAGGAAGGATATTATTGATTATAAAAAACAACCTTTAAAAATTATTATACCAAATCAAGCTCCGCTTGGTTTCCGTATCCAGCATCGTTCGGGTAAATTGGTGTGCACAGGGATTTATTATAAAATTTTAGAAATATTTATGCAGCACTACAACTTTAAGGAAAATCAGTATAATATTTCAAACCTTGATGATCCGCTCTTCCTAAAGACTATAACAGAACTTTTTAAAAATAATACTCTAGATATTATACCATCGCCCGTTTTTGGCCTTAATAATTCTAATGCTGGAAAAACCAGAACTATAAAGAATTCAAAAATATATGTAGGGGTGCCATATCCTTCACCATTATCAAAAATGTTGTATCTGCATTATCCCTTTACATTCAGCACGAAAATAACTATCGCTCTGTTGCTAGTTTTATATGCTGCAGCTTTGATGTTCATTTATTATCGTTCGAATAGTCGATATAAAATTGATTTTAGCAAATCATTGTTATACGTGCTTGTATCATTCATGCTTGAAAGTCAGTTAAAGATTAAAATCGAAACTACTCGCCAGAAAATTGTATTTTCTCTACTCTTTCTCAACGGTTTCATTATAACAAATTTGTATTTGGCAAAATTATCCAGCATTATGGTTAAACAGATTTATGGATCAAAACTGGAAAAACTTGATGACTTAAACAAAACATCGCTAAATATTTTAATGCGTCAGTACCAATATAATATAATTGCCAACCTTCTCTTTAATAATTCCAACATTTTAAAAAAAGCAAAAATGGTCGACGAAAATTATTTAAACAAGGCCTATTATGATATGAATGATACGTATATGGTGATACTATTAGAGGATAGGATGTATTACTACTTTTTCCAGCAAAAGTTTTTAAAAGTGCCGCGCATATATGTCATTGAAGAACCTATAACATTATTACCATTCTATTTTACCATACGGAAAAATGCGCCATATCTTCAGCTTTTCAATCGTTATCTGAGATATATACAGGAATCCGGTATTTTTGAAAAAATTGTATACGAGTCGTATTTCGATGGAATAATAAACGGAGACATACACTTTTTTGCTGACGACCCCGAGGACACATTTTTAAATTGGGAATCTTTTTATGCTATTTTAACTTATTTTACATTTTGCCTACCACTGTCTGTGGTTGTATTTATAGCAGAATTAATGCATTATAAGTATGCAAGAAGGAAGTTTACATAATGCGTAAACAGGGCTGGGAAGTATTTGAAATACAAATACGTATTTTGTATATGTATTTCAAATATACGACCTGAAAATATTTTGTATTTCAAATACATGTGGCTCAAAAATACATTTTTTCAAAATACATTTATTTATTATGGTAAACTAAAAAAAACCCCTTTTTTCACTCAAAAGCTAAAATGGCTAGGAACTGCAATCATCAAAATTTTTAGCATTTTGCGACACTGCAATTCAGGAGGCTTATTCTGAATTGCGATGCGAAAGTCATTGCGATGCGCAAATGAATTGCGATGCGAAAGATATTTGGTATTCTGAAAGTCTTTCGCATTCGCAATTAATTTCAAAATGTGGCAATACTCTTCCAAAGTAAACAAATAAACGTCAAATTTATTTCCTATTCGATAAGTTTTAAGAGCCCCATACACGTTTCAACTCAGTTGGCAACTGAGTCGGTTGTTGTCGAAATCGAAGCGTGTATGGCTTTGTCAGTTGATTAGTTTGGCAGTTGTCGAGTTGGTTGAACAAAAATTAAAATGTTTTGATTTTTCCAAGTTGACTAGCAAGTCTTTCAATTCGATTGTGTTGTGTGTGTTCAAATCTCTTGATCAGGTCTTAAAATTTATATTTGCAGTGTTTTTGCATAGAGAACGTTATATATTTTTAAAATTGTCTATAATTTCATTGAATTTAATAGTTTAATGAAAATCTTTCAATTCAGTTTATGAAGTGCATGACCAATAATCAATTCAGTTGAAAGACTCAATTCTCAATTGAATTGAAGCGTGTATGGGCCGCTTTACAAGTAAAAATTGTTTGTTTATAAAAAGTAAAAAAAGTTTAATGAAAAAAAAATTTTGTGTTATTTTCAAAAATGAACTGTGTTGCACTATGGTTTGATGACGAAGATGGAAATGAGAAAAATGAAAGAATTGACAGAATAGACATAATATTGCTTAGAGCGCTTTTACATTTGGACAGACGATGGGCAGACAGACGAAATTTGAAGGTGCTGCAACGAAAATTGTCGGTGGGGGAGAGTATGTAGTACACGACTCTCTGTACTAGACATTTGTGGACATTTTTTGTTTCTCTTTTTAACTTTTCGCATTTCACATGCTGTTGCTTCATATCATTTTTCTCATATCAGCATCAACTTCATATAAGCACACTAGCTGTGCTTAAAAAAACAACAACAACAACAAAGAACGAAAAGAGAAACGAAAAGTTTCTGTCTGTCTATTAATTTCTTAAATGTAAAAGGTTTAGGAAAGACCAAAAGAGAAATGAAAAAATGTCTGCCCATCGTCTGTCTAAATGTAAAAGCTGAGTTAGAAGCAAATCCGACATTCTAAGTTTGAGCGAAAAAAGGTAATTTATTTTGAAACTGGCAAAAAATGTTTAATGAGGTTTGCAAATTATTTATTTTTAGCTTCATAAAAAAGTTTAGGTTGAATAAAGATACATTTATGTATGTGTTAAATAACATTAGCTTGGAGTGCATGGCAGCGAAATCAAGTGCGGTTCCGCCCATTATCAAATTAGCAGCTGCTTTAAAATTTCCGGGTCAAGGTGGCTACCAACACCATCCTACAGCATCTCTTATTGCTTGCATTTAGTTCTTCGGCTAATGTATCCCACTAAGCATTTGCTGTCTGTCGAGCATTTGGTGTTTTCAAGTGGCCTTTCGCCAAATGACTATGTTTTTTCATGAATTCCACCATTACTTCGAATTGTCGCGTCTAAGTAGTCTTCTTGTTAGTTTCCCTAAGTGAAATATTATTAAAAGCAATTAATCTATTAGCTACCGCAACGAATTATTATTTCATTTAACAATTTATTGTCATTTTAACAAATAAAATAGATGAATGAACAAACACTAATATAATACTTACATTTTCGTGCTTTGCTAATGCTGTTTTGCTATCGAATGAATTTTGCGAGTTTGACATTTATTTTCGAAATTAAGAATGCCGAATTGCCACCTTTTCGTATTTTAAATGCGAATAAAAAAGTACTATGAAAATATCGCAATAGAGAATAGCAACTCTTCGCATATATGCATTTTCGAGTAGCATTACCATTCGCATCGCAATTCAGAATGAGCCTCCAGCTTTCAATTGTTTTGTCCAAAGCAAATCCACTAATCAGGTGATATCAATAAGAATTTTCACATATTCGCCACCAGCTTTTTCTTAACGCTTTGGATTATATGGGGGAAATGATTGTTACTATGGAAAACTTTTGCCTCTATTAAGGTCTCTGAGAAATAAATTAGATCGACTGCATTTCAGGCATTTCAGTTATATTTTAAGAAAATTAATGGAGAGCTTGGAAAGAAAATTTAATGAGTTTTTCATGCTGACACCTAAAGCAAATAGAGCCATATTGGTGTCATGTTTTCAACCTAGTTTCAAAATGCTCTGGTCACCAGAAAGCATCTCAGTAAAAGAGGGGCAAACAATTCCAAATCTTGCAATTGATACCTAGGAGAAAAATTACATAAAAACCTGGAAACATGCCTGGATGCAGAACAAGAAGTAGTAGTTGCAGTAAAGATGATGAAGATTTTATTGCTGTTATGGACAACACATTGATCAGCCTCGTAAATCAAATTAGGAACTTAGTTTATCAGTTTTCTAAATGATAAAAGCCTGCGTGCTTTCGTCTGAAGCCTTGCCAAACGACTTTTGTCTCGATATTGAGTTTATTGGCGTATTAGTAAAACTAAAACATAAAAGTCTTTTTATTACTGTAATTGCATCATCATTTGAGGTAAAACGCTTGCCAGCAAGGAATTTTTTTTAGATTTGGGAACAGGTAAATCAGAAGAATAAGATGGGTGGTCAAGCAACTCGTACTTTAATTCGTTGATTTTAGCCATTGTTAAAATACTTTTGTGCGCTGGAGCGTTATATTGATGAAAAATAATTTTTTTGTGTTCCAAGCAATTACGTTTTTCTCGAATTTGTACATTTAATTGTTTCAAGAGGATGCAATAGTACTCTGAATTTATTGTTTTACCCTTTTGCAGATAGTGAATCAATAAAATACCTTTCAAGTCCCAAAAGCCCTTTGCCATAACCTTACCAGCCGACTGAATTGTTTTTGCCTTCTTTGGGGCACTTCCTCCAGCTTCAGTCCATTGTTTGCATTGTTCTGTTGTCTCTGGAGTATAGTGGAGGATCCATGTCTCATCAACAGTTATGAAACGACGCTTACGATCCAAACAAGCCTTAGAAATGTTCATTCTTATGCGTTTTTGGTCGACTGTTAACAAATGCGGCACCCAGCTTGCAGAAAGCTTTTTCATCTGTAGTTCTTCATGCAAAATTAAACGGACTCGATCATTTGAGATGCCCATGATATTAGCTATTTCACGCACTTTTATTCGTTGATCATTTAATACCATATCATGCACTTTGGCTACAATTTCTGTTGTTGCTGCTCTTTTTGGACGTCCTCTACGAGGTTCATCTTCAATGCTTGTACGACCACGTTTAAGTTCAGCAACACAATTTTTTTATTGTTGGATATGAAGGAGCACTTTCACCTAACACATTCACCATATAATTATGAATTTCTTGTCCCGATAAACCTTTTTTATGTAAATATTTAATGACACCACGCATTTCTAATTTTTCCATTGTAAAAAAATCGCGAATGCATCTTTTGTGAACATCTGTTTCTATATGAAGGAGTTACCAGATCGAAACAAAATTTAACATGTGTTCATATCAGAGATGGAAGTTGCCAAAACACTTAACTTTTTTCTGTTTATATCGTATATTCCTCCCAACTCATCTGAAGAAATTTACCAGAAACACTTAAATGCTATTTCCAATATTATACAGTTATCTAATCTTAATGACATTGTGATTGCTGCCGGCAACTTCAATATGGCTATAGTTTCGTTACTACATGATATATAATTCTGGATGTAATGTAAAATATATTGAGTTTATTAACTGTTTACTTGAGCTGAATCTATATCAAATGAATGGCATATACAATCACAATCATAAACTTTGGATTTTATTAATGATTATGCTGATGTTTCCGTATCTCGTATGGTTCCCAGTATTTTACCGGAGGACTGCCATCATTCTACAATTGAAGTAAACATGTCTCTTTCAACAAGCCATACATCTTCTAAATCTTACAACTCTAAAGTAAATAGATTTTGTTTTAAAATGGCTAATTACTGTGCTATGAATGAATTGTTAATCAACACAAACTGGAACAGTATTCTGTCGACGTCAATTTCAAGCAATGTATCTGTTTCTCTTGAAAATATAATTAATAAATTTTATGACAGGATATACTGGGTCATGAATCCATGTATACCCAATGAAATTTTTTCTATGTCCTCTGGCCCTCCTTGGAACTCTAAGCTACTTCCCTACTATAAATAGTATAAGAAATCTGGAACAGCTTCTAATTTTGCTAAATAAGCTGCTGCTCGTGCTAAATATTATAAATTAAATCAATAATGCTACAGATCTTATTTATTTAAAATAAAAAATAGTTTTAAAAGAAATCCGAAAACTTTTTATAAATTTGTAAATTTGAAAATGAAATCCACATCATTCCCTCCTATCGTGAAGCTAAATGGATGTGAATCTGTTGATGATCTAGAGATAAGTAACCTTTGTAGTAGTTGTAGCAGTATGTTCAGAATATTCATATACACATATGTGTATATGAATATTCTAGAATAACTGATTTGATTCGTTAGCACCGTTCTTGTGGAATATTCGATTTACATTTTATACACACCTGTCCTTTTTATTTTTATTGAATATGAATGTAGATAATAAGTTTGAATTTTATGTATGCATTTATATTTCAAATGTCATTTTGGAAAAAACGATAATTAAAAATTGGATATTGAACTGGAAAGACGTGCCCTGTTTTATTTAATTCGGCTACAATATCAGAAGAGGGATACCGAATTATTTGATTTTTTTTCTGCGTCGTGATTAGTTACGCTACAAAAATTAAAAGAATACGATAGATATTGTGCGTAAAGAAAAAATGGAAAATGTGCGTAAAGAAAAAATGAAAATGTTGAGGTTAAATGAAGTGCCAATCGAGAAAAGAGGGAAATATCCCGAAGACGATATGGTTGGTCGAGAAGAAAATTGTGAGGAAGTAAACAAAGATTCTGGAAACGATGTTGCTAGTGTGCAAGAATCAAACGAGGGTGAAGTGGAAATTAATGAAAATGATGGTGCAACTGATGAGCGTAACGGAAATGATCGGGAATCGCAGAGAGTGAAAGAAAGAAATGATTTCAAATTGCAAAGACAGATGTTGGGTAGAGAATTGGAAATTGTTAAAAGAGAAAAGGAGTTGTTGAAAAGAGAAAATGATTTTTTGAAAAGGGTGGCTGTATTTGAAAAGTCATGTGAAGATAAAACTGCTGAGAATGTCATTGGAAGCGGAAACGTTTCTTTAAAGACATGGTACCTGATTATGAGGGTGGACTAATGCCAGAGTTATGGATAACTCAATTTACAAGCATTATGAATGTATATCATGTTGATGAAAGTACTGCGAAGGCTTGGTTACACTCAACGCACACATTTTTACATAGCACGCGTTCGTCGTCCAGAGCTCATCCATTTGTGGTCGATTGTCCGGGGAATCGTACTACGCATTACAGAGAGAATTCGTTTTTCAGCCGTGCGCTTCGTCTGTGTAATATGTTGCCTGCAGACGTGTTTCCTGTCTGTTATAATGTTTGAGGTTTCAAGTCAAATGTTCACAAACAGTACTCCCTCTTTCTCCCTCCTCACAGCCTATTTTCCTAGTTCCGGTACAGTGCACTGCATATGTAGGGGTCATCCCTTGAGTATTTTTTTTTTTTTTTTTAAGCTTTTTTTTATTTATTGAATCTTCACAATGTGAACTAACAATAAGTATTCAAATCTTATTACTAAATACAATATATTAACTAAGTCCAGCCAATGCTAGACAAAAAGTTTTATTATGCGCATATTATATCGGTAAAATCACCTACTGAACGCTCTGATGGTGGCAACGGTATCCCTTCTTCTCAACCGAGTGTGACCACTAAAATTAAGTATGTTTCGTGCAAGAAGGTTTGGGTGCAGTTCCAATTTGCTGATATACCTCTTTTACCAGTGGAACACACAGATCCTTGTGAATTCGGGAGTTTTTTACGTACCATGGAGCTGCAGTAATTGTTCGAAGAATTTTGTTTTGTCGCCTTTGAATTTTTTCAATGTTTGACGCTGAAGCGGTGCCCCATAACTGAATTCCGTAGCACCATATAGGCTTTAGTATTGCGTTGTATAACAGAAGTTTGCAATCTAATTTCAATGTAGAATTTCTGCCCATAAGCCAATTTAATTGCGCTGCTTTTAATTTTAGCTGAGTGACTTTCGCGCCAATGTGAGGCTTCCACGTTAACCTACGGTCGAGATGAATACCAAGGTACTTGACTTCATTTTGCTGCGTAATAGGTGAATTGTTAATTTGGATAGCTGAACATGTTTGTCTACGCAGTGTGAATGTAACGTGAGTACACTTTTGTTCATTAACTTTAATTTTCCAAAGTTTTAACCACATCTCTAATATTGAAATATACTCCTGCAAATTTCGCGAAGCTACTTGATGGTTTTCATGTACGCTGCAGAATGCTGTCTCATCTGCAAAAGTTGAAGTGTGAATACCACATCTGGTTGGCATGTCAGAAGTGTAAATTAAATATAAAGTGGGTCCCAGAATGCTACCTTCGGGAACTCCTACCTCGATTGGCTGAGTTGGGCTTATAAAGTCGCCTTCTCTGATAACAAACTTCCGGCCGCATAAATAGCTTTCCAGAAGCTTGTGAGTGTTTGCAGGCAAGTTCATCTTTATTTTGTGCATTAATCCCTCGTGCCACACTTTATCGAAAGCTTGGGAAACATCAATGAATAGAGCTGAGCAATACTTTTTGTCCTCAAAAGTCTTTCTTATAACATTAACTAGTCTATGCGTTTGTTCTATGGTGCTGTGTTTAGCCCGAAAACCAAATTGATGATCCGGGATGCATCCTACATCATTCAATATTGGAGTCAACTTCGCCATTAACAATTTTTCGAAAAGTTTTGAAATTGTTGGCAGGAGACTTATTGGTCTATATGACTCTACTTTAGTGGGATCCTTCCCTGGCTTGGGTATCATAGTAACCATAGACACCTTCCACTTTGCAGGATAGTATTCTAGGCGCAAAATAGCGTTAAAAATGAAAAGAAGAATTCTTCTAGCAACACGAGGTAACTGTACTAGCATTTTGCCAGTTATTTTGTCAAAACCTGGAGCTTTTTTTGAGTTTACTTTGTTTAAACGTTTTCGACATCTTGAAAACTAAGTCTCAAAGGCACAGGCGGTCTAACAGCATATGGCGGAAATTCAGCAACATCATCCACTGTATCATTTGCAGTAAAAACGTTTTTCAAATGATTAACATACACCATCCCTTTTTCAGAATCACTTCTTGCCCAGTCGCCAGATGAAGTTCGCAAAGGTGGCTTACCTATTACGGGTATTTTCAGACCTTTTGTCGCTTTCCATAGAGAATAGTCACTTTGCGGGCTACCATCAAGACCTTCTAGATAATTTTTAAGGGAAGCCATTCTTTGGATTTCAAGCACATTTCTTAACTGAGTTATGCACTCCCGTAGCCTGCTTTTAAGCTGGGGAGACCTGCGAAGTTGCCATTCTCTTCTAACTCTTCTTTTTTCTGTTCAATTTCAGACAAATAAGTTCTATTGTTCTCATTTCTGAACCTCGTATGGGTAGTGGTAGCATGTTGCACGGCCAGTTTAAGGTCTTCAGAAAAATCTTTAATTGATATATCAACATCCTCAGGGGTTCTCAAGGCAATATTTTCTGTACAACGAGTACTCAAATATTTCTTATATTTTAGCCAATTAACTCTAGTGATGGCGAACGCCAAGTCACTATACGGGGAGCCAACCTCCCCGTACGAAACGGATATTATAGTGGGTGAGTGGTCCGATGACAAATCTAATGAAGACTCTACTTGCATCCATTCTAAAGGAAAATTTTTTGCAACTCCAAAATCTATAACATCTGGAATCTTTCGCCGGTCCGAGGGCCAATAAGTGGGATGTCCGCTTGAAATCACGTCTAAGGGAAATTAAACGTGATCCCCAAAAAGGGTGCTTAGCGTTATAGTCACCAGCCGCTAAAAATCGAGAACCAAGTGATTTGAAAAAAAGTGAATACTGATTTTCTGTTATTGAAAATCGTGGCGGTGAGTAGATCGAAGAAATAACGATTTTTTCATGCAAATATTCAATGCATATATTAGTTGCTTGGAGATACTCCTCACGTGTCTCATGCAGATAATAGTGCTTAATTCTATTTTTTATTAGAATTGCTGAGCCTCCACAAGACCTTCCACGAGGATCTTTAGTGTCATACAGTGTGTAGCCATTAATTTTGAAATGACTATTGCTTGTCAAATGAGTTTCAGCAATCATCATTATATCGATTTGCTTTTCCATAAGGAAGTGCTCAAGTTCATTTTTGTGTTGGCGGATGCCGTTTGCGTTCCAGAAACATATTTTTAACCAATTCATTTTGTTAAAATTGCCTGCAAAATAGTGGATTGCATTTTCAGCATTTGCTGCATCATGTTCGTCATAGAAACCGTAAATGTGTTTATGGACTGAACAAGAGTCTGAAGAGTTGCCTCAAGATTGGTAAAATTTTGATCGGAATTTTGGGGCTTGGGCTCCTGATTCAAGTTTTGTGTATCGGTTTTGACCACACTAGCATATGAAACTTGTTTGGGGTTTTGCATAATTATTTGGCTGGTTGACTGGCCTATCTGCGGAAAATTGTTTGTATGAATTATGTTTGGCTGCTGGTGTTGTTTATAGGTGATTGATGACTTATTTGTCATTGACTGCTTAAAGTGAGTATAGACAGGGCAGCCCCTGTAATTTGCAGTGTGGTTGCCTCCACAGTTACTGCATTTTTTAACACTTGAGTCAGTTTTTGACTTTTGGCACTGTGATGTGCCGTGCAGTTCTCCACACACCACACAAACTGTGGGCAGTTTACAATAGGCCTTAGTATGGCCAAATTCCTGGCAGTTTAGGCATTGAACGGGCCCTAAACGCTTGTGCGGCTCCTCAACGGTAACTCTGCGATGAAGAAGAAATTTAAGGTTATAAATTGTGTGAGTTTCATTCTTTTTGAGAATAACATCCCCCGGTAGCAGTTCAACCCTAAACATGGGTTGAGGAATTTTTTCACGGTTCCGCATATTTACCACATTTTTTATTTTAAAGCCTTTATCTAGCAGTGCAGTTTTAACCTCATCCGTGTCTACATAAGGGTCAATACCTTTTATAACAACCTGAAGGCCTTTAGCACTTTTAAGTTGATAAGTATAAAAAGATTTTTTCTCGTTTTCCAGAGCGGCAGAAAGTTTTCGGTAATTATTTTCGCAGTAGACTTGGATTTTTGTTTCACTTATTTGTCCGTGCTTCACTGATGTTACGTTGAAGGTGTCTTTACCAATTGCCGTAATAAGTGCTTTTACCAGCTCATTTGATGTAGGTTCCCTCAAGTATATTGGTGGTGGTTTAAATGTTTTTTTTGATGTAGTTGGCTCGTCAGTCTGAAGGATAGCAAACCTATTACTATCCACTGTCGCAGAGGTAATATCGCCCTTAGACATTTTTGGTTGCGATGATATTTGCGCGGATTTAGGGCTTCGCTGACGTTTAACCACGGTTATATACCTATCCATACCCACTTGAGTTTTCGGTTTATCAACAATAGCTACACTTGCAGATGGTTTGTCGTCTGTTGCAACAACAATGTTTGGCGAGCACGAACGCGTGCGTTTTTTATCTCTTAGAGACAGGAGATTGTCCAATGATTTTTTCAATGATTCCTCTTCAGAAATCCAGAGGTTTTTTCTAGTGGAGTACTGGTCCAATAAAAAAAACATTCTTTTTAATTGTGTTTCAAAATTGACAAATAAACATGTTTGTTCATTATTCTATTTAAATCATTATCGTTATTCTAAAATTCTTCTCTTCAAACTCTTTGTTTATTTTGCTCCACACTTTACCCGTTCCATCACAATCAAACAAATTAGATTTACTGTCATCAGTAAGCAGTACCTTAAAATTAATAATTAAAACCCTGAAGTTATTATATTTGAACCTACAGTGCTCCAAAAATCAAAATCGTTAGCCAAATACTGAATAGCAAAACTAAGCCACTCATCATGATTTTTCTTGCTTGCTAGGGGTTTCATACTTGCAACTCGGCCATGAAAATAAGTTTTTCGAGTCTACTGTTTCAAAAGCTTGAAGCTTCTTTGACCATTGTAACCATTTGCGGAGCAGATATAAAGAGATATATCTTCTCTTCCCTTAATATTATGATCTTATATTTGACAGAGCTTCCCGGGGCAGGTTCCACGTAGCTTATTTGCTTCCAAATCATTTTCTTTTTACCTGGCGATAATATCGAGCACCGTTGGATTGAGTTTTTGATATTCCTCGTTCAGATTTTCCTTCGAAGTGCAGGTTACCGACTATTTTGCGTTCCTTCAAAGTGGTCAGTTCAATATTTCACGACATTGTATGAACAATTTTTATTAACTTTACTGAATCATTTGCGTGTATAACGCAACAATGAATAGTTTTAAAAACAAATGCAAAAAAAAAAAAAAAAATAAAAACAACTATATATTTATCGTTCCCATTGTACAAAACATACACCCTTATCGTAAATAATTATTCACTCTAAATTTTTTCACTTCTCACTTAATGGTAATCATGAATAATTCCCATAAAATATTATTTAATGGTAACTCAGTTGTGAATAATATCCTAAATACTTTTCATATCAAAAAAAATTTCACATTTACTTATTATTTGTTCATTTTATTTTTGCTAGCGAATTGTATTCAACATGTAAGTATTAATTTCTTTTAATTAAAATACACTATCTAAAAATAAATTGCCTCAGGCAGGATCTGTTAATAGCGCCCAAAGCGATATACTACTTAATAAAATGCAAAATAACAGGTCGATTGTATGCGGTTTTGTAAAATTATCAAAAGATTTAGTGGCAGAATTTTGAAAATGCCTTACAGATGAACTAAATAGTGCTGGCCTTCCAATTTTTAATTGCCCGATGGATGAGTTATGCATTGCTTACATAGATGTTGCTTAAAACTATCTAGTACTTGTGAGAGAACCTCACAGAATGTTAACTGCGTTAACATTCCAACTTCATAGTCTCTTGCTAGTCCTTTTTGATATCCGCCCTCAGCTAAAAGCCGCAAGCAAGCACTTTGCTTAACTATTGGCGGAATACCAAATGCTTTTCTCGGGTACGGCAGAAAATTTTTAAGTACATCTAAAATGTACAAAACGGCTGCTTTATTTATCTTGTAGTGTTGTATGAGTCTAAGAAGAGCTAAATTATGACGCAACATTATTAATAATTACATATATAAGTTACTTACTATGTATTTGTAGCTCCAAGAGGTTGGATGCGTCGCGCAAACCTCGACAAATAATTTGAAGTTGCCTCAATTCTCCCTCTTGCAATACCATTAACGTACCGATTCTAAACATCTTGTAGTTTATTTTTTAATTTTAGTTTTCAAAAATCCCGTAAAACTTATTCTTATTTGAATATATTCATTGTAGACTGATAGCTTATTTTATTTTGAAAACTTTTTTTAAGGATCTATAGGAGATTCTCGACAGCATTTTTCAGTTCGAGTAAAATTAAAATTTTTCCTGAACAAAAATTTCACTTACTATTCGTGATAAGGGTGAGTGTGATTATTTGACCGACTTTCATTGTAAAACAGAAAATATCCTTTTGGATAGTGTTATGTTAATATTTATTTTATAACTAAACTTGGAATACATTTCTTTTATTTTTTAACACGCTTACTGTTGTGAACTGCAGATTTAACGGTCTTTTTTGAATTATATTTACATTGCCTTTGTTTGTATTAAAATCGCTGGTTCGTAATAGCAACTCTGTAAAATACCCAGCGGCCAAAGTTTCGCTTACAGCATCGATGATCAGATGCACACTTGTAAGTCAGTAATGCACACCATCTCATATACGAACCTAGTATACTTTTTCATATACATTGCCGCATTTGTAGAGTGAACGCCTACCACCTGCACGCAAAGTAAGCGAGGTGGTGAGGTGTTCATCCAACAAACGCGCATTACTTCCTAACATACATTGTAAGCTGGCAGTAGGCAGCTCGAATACAATTCCGCATACATTGTAAGCCGGCAGTAGGCAGCTCGTACGTACTGCGCACTTCGGTTTTTTGGGATTATTCCATTAAATAAATTTGTTCTATTTTATGTTTACTGCATTTTTTTCACTAAATGTTTTATTTTTCTTGTACCTTTTTTATAATGTTTTCAAGGCACTCTTACCTGATGATTGAACTAAAATTTTTGCAACGTAGATTGACAAAGACGGCGAACGTTTGATTTACAACTAAAAAATAATATACATAAATATAAATGTGATACAAAAGATGAATGTAATTCATTTTTGGGAAATCCATATACTACTTTCATACACTTTGTAAGTTAGCATTCATATATTACAAAGCGTTGCATACATCATTGAAGAGAAGTAATGTGGTAGGCAATGTTCCGTCTGTCACTGGCTTGCGATAACTGGTATATGAACACTGAGCTCGGTAGTAATCGTTTGGTCATTTGAAATTAATGACACAGTTTGTGAAAAGATCGCCCAGGAAAGACAGAGCTGAGTGAGAGAAGATTTTGAAATTTTGTATTTTCCTTTCTATATATTGTGATGTATTATTTAGATAATAAAACAGCAGAAAAGCAGATCGGCAGCCAAAATATAAATATTTAATCTTTTTTGCAAACTACGAAACCGCTGTTTTTATTATTGCTCGCCTCCCACAGTTGTAGCCGCAACACTTATAACCGTTATTTGCAACAGCCGACATGTGTTGTGTTGGTATACATGTCTGTTATACATGGTCTGATCCAAAAATAGTGTTATACATGTTTTGATCCAAAATAATTATTTTAAGATTTCATGAGTTACGTGTGTTCGATTTTCGCATTTCTTCTGTTATGTTGGTACACATGTTTGTTACATATGTTGGCAATATCAGCAATTTCGGATTTTCAGTTTGTTTTTGACAGATATAGAGGTTATTCGTGTTTTGATGTGCTTCGAGTTTTTACTAAATTTTGTGCAAAAGCCACGTCGCACGGACAGCGCTCAGGAGCTGTTGAATATCGTCAACGGCAATCCAGATTTCCTCAAAAAGGTCATAACTGGTGACGAAACATGGGTGTATGGCTCGCAGGAAAAATGCTTATCTCAAACGAAGAAGTGATTACCGAAACTAACGCGTATTTTGAGGGGTTCCTAAAACCTGAATAGATGGTATACAAAAGTTGGAATGTCGTCTTACTAAGTGTATTGGGCTAAAAGGATACTATGTTGAGTAATAAATGGTTTTTGAAAAAAAAAAAAAAATTGTTTTCTTACTTAGGTGGGTTCAATATAAATTCGCTCTTGTACATATTGTTAGGTCGTCATCGCACTCAAGTTTACCAAACTTTACAATAGGAAGCGACGATATAGAACGTCTTTTAGTATTTACAAGGCTGTAAAGCCTTTTTGGATTTGATCTAAACTATTACGAATATTATTTAAATACGTATTGTAGCATGACCGATTGATTAAGTTATACTGTGAACGAGTAGAGAAGTAATTTGAGAAGCCAGTATCATCTCTGGAAATTTTACATTTTTTAAACGGTTTATTTTTCTTATTTTTAGCAGAAGACGCGTACTTTGCTCCCCATGGTGGACCATGATGCTTTGTTTTAGTGCTTTTATAATACATTGCGCCATATATACAATTGTAAAACCTGTTCATTAAACAATTAATTATCTCTGGACCACAAGTGCAGTTGATCGTCGCCAGTAAGCAACTCCAATTTGTTTCTAGTAAAAGTTGATTCAGAAACAAAAATACTTGACTTTATTCTCAGGTTTTACAACTGTTGATACTAAAGTGGTGTTTCTAGGCGTATTATTTATTAACGTCTCATAAACACTACATAAATTTGTATTATTAATTTCAATAGTTGAGTGATGACAATCTTCAGGCGAAGAAAATATATAATAAGGTTATTAACCCCGCATTTGCAGGTGTTTAAAATATGTTTTCTTATTATGTGAATTATAATATGATCGATTCCCTCATTAGAAATATATTTCTTAAAAATATATTTCTTAGACTCACTATATGGTGATCTAAATAGGAAAGTAGATGCTATAAGATGCTGTTCGTAAACTCTTATTTTATTCCATATATGATTGCAAAACATTGTACCAAATTTGGCAGCATATATATGCTTATTAGCTTATTGTTACGTTTAATAATAAGTTGTTTTTGAACAAAACATAAACTATTTAGGAATTGTTGTAATTTTTTTTATAATGATAATTTTGATCTGCTTCAAATAGGCATGAAACAAAATACCGGCCGAAGGGCCACCGCAACCTCGGCGTTACACTTGCAGCCAATGGTCCAAATTTTTGATGAGACATAATTGAGGTTCTATAACGTTAATGTGGCGAATTGTCTCATACCTTGAATTGTCGCTGGCTTATCGACGTACATCTTTTCTTTCAAATAACCCCAAAGAAAGAAGTCCAACGGTGTCAAATCACATTATCTTGGCAGCCAATTGACATCGCCTCCATGTGAGATAACACGACTATTGAATTTATCGTGTAAAAGAACCATTGTTTTGTTAGCTGTGTGGCAAGTGGCACCGTCCTGTTGAAACCACATATCATCCACATTCATATCTTCCAATTCGAACTATAAAAAGTGCGATGTAACTGCCTGAACGGCCGCATTTTGAAAAAAAAAAAACAGCTTGATGATACCGCCAGCTCATAAAACTCACCAAAGAGTCACTTTTTGTGACTTTCACACTTTAGTTCTTGACAATCACACTTTAGTTCTTGAGTCAATTGCACTTTCCAAGCATGTAAATAAGTCTTTATGCATAATGTTCAATAACGATGAGCGTGGGAGTTGAAATTTTTGGGCACGACGGTGAATTGAAGTGGTCGGCTCTTCGGCCACAATCTCGCGAGCGGCAGCAATATTTTCTGCAGAACAAGCTGTAGGAGCATGCACTGGTGATTTCACATCTGCTACAGATCTGCTCAAGTTTTTGCACGATTTTTTTTTGTTCGCATTTTTGGACTTTTAAAATAACCTAAAAAATAACTAAGTGCATTCTATGCATTTTGGCTTGAATGCCCATTTTCATAATATTTCATTTATCTGATAAGCAATCAAATGAAAGAAAATTGTTTTATGTATTGATAGTAATATTAAAAACCTCAGATGCTGATATACATATGTATGTTTGTCCAATGTTCAATTCTTGATCAAGTTTTTGGATTTGTTAATCTTAATTAGTTTGCATTGCTCTCATAAAGGAAGTATGAAGGAAAAATCGGCGCCGAAATATACGGTTATTTTCATATATAACTTCTTTTCTTATGACATTTTTAAAAATGACATAATGTCCATTTGCAAAGTGTCACTATGCGCATGGACACTAAACCTTTTTAACAGTGTCTTAACGTCCATGGACCTTATGACACTCTTAAGTGTGTCATAACGTCCATGGACATTATAACATGCCACCAGTGTCACTATACCCATGGACACTATTGCATTTTGAAAAGTGCGATACTGTCAATGGGCCTTATGACACATTTATGTGTGTCACAGTGTCCATCGATATTATGACATGCCACCATTGTATCCACCATGGATATTATGACATGCCACCATTGCTATATGTGAACCGATTTTACTGAATTTCAATAGCAAACCCATGATTCGGAGAGATAAAAGAATGGTGAAGGAAAAAACTTTGCAAGTCTAATGGTTTTCTCAGCAACGGTATTTTAACGGCAGGCAGACGGATGTGGCGTGACATAATGTCCAGTTTCATAATGTCCAGTGTCATAATGTCCAGTGTCATAATGTCCATGGACATAATGACGCACCTTTGAGTGTCATATTGTCCATGGACGTTATGAGACTTAACAAAGCAACATAACGTGCATGGATAATACGACACTTTCAATATGAACTTTATTACGCTTTAAAATGTGCCTGAATGTGCAATATCTTTGAATTGAAAAAAACAATTTATTTTATTTTAAATTACAGAAATGCATAGTTATATATGTATGTAGATATATTTATTGATATATATTTATGTTATCTTTTACAATTTGTCGGCAGTATGGACAAAGTAAAAGTGAATTATTTTGTTTACAATTTTTTTTTTAAATTTTGAAAGCAGTTGGAGCAAATTTTGAAGTGCTTGCAAGGCATCAATAAAACATTCCTTGGCTCCGTAGCACATATAACACATTTTAAATCCTCAGTCGTCTGGCTGAATTGAATCTCGCCTTCTTCATCTTCTGAGTCAGCCTCCTTTTCTTCGCAATTCTCCTTGGAAATTGCATCACTATCTACAATTCGATTGTCCTTATTTATAATAAACGTAAATAATTCAGACAAGGAGATGTCTCCCTTATCTAGCTGTTGAGTTAGTTGATAAATTTTTTTTAACTTTATCCTTCTGTGGCTTGCTTTTGCTTGGAAGAATGGACAAAGCTCCAGCCACAGTTTTACTCAAAGAAAAGGAGAATTGAAAATCTCCAGTTCGAATTGCATCAAGAAATTTAAAAAGTTTGCCATGCTTTTCAATGTTTCTAGAAAGTTTTGAATTAAAGCCTTCCAGTGCACTAGTGGATATAATGGGTTCATGGTGGACAGAAAACTTGTGGGGTGTTATCTGTGAATTTACAAAACCAAATTCGTTTATCCGTTAAAAGTTTATTGAAATTTAAAATTCTAAGAATTGGCATTATAATGCTGGAAAAAATATGTACACACATATGCATGTACAAATTGTATGTTTAAGAAAAAGTTGTTAAAAAAGAAAACATAATGTTTTTGTTACGTTGAAAATAACTGAAAATTTGGGAAAGTGAATTAGTGGTAAAAACAAAATTCAAAGGGAAAAATAAGAAAACATCGACGGCGGTATAAAAATGCTGAATTAAACAAGTAATTGTGCTCATTTCGTGCGGGTTTCATGTATTTTTAAGCCCTTAAAACAGTTTTTTTGGACTTAAAAATTATTCGCTCTAGTGATGAGATACAAACGATTATAATTAGAACTCTTTTGTGGATATTTTGCATGCAGCACTACTCCTATATGTGTCTAAGCGTTCTGTTACTGAAATCGAACAAAAAGTGTTTCCCAGAAACGCCTTCGAGTCATCCACTACGAGTATCTGGCAGGCGCACAACTCTCGCACATATCTATGCTGCTATTAATAAAGTCAGAAAATAATAAAAATAATAATAAAATTGCAATAGCAACAAATGGAATGGAATGAATATAATGTACAATAAGTATATAAATATATGTTGCATTCATATATTTTGTTATTGCTGTTGCCGTTGTTTTTGTTGCTGTTATTGTTGTTGTTATTGTTGTTGGTTAAAGAGTGCAGTGTGAGTGCATGACAGAGTACTGTGGTTTTACTATTATTTTTATTTTGCTGCCGTTGCCGCTTTTATTCGTACTACGAGTATTATTGTTTTCGTTTTTGTTGAAATTTTTTAATATTTTTTTCTTTTCGTTTTTTTTTTATTTTTTAAAATTTTTTTTTGTGTTACAATTGCTGGCAATGATTGACGTTTTTTTCCTTTGTGAAACGCAATCCATGCCATTCATGTTGCTGTTTGTACGTATGTATTTTTACTGTGTGTATGTTTTTATTTTTGGTTTTAATTTTTTTGAAAGTTTATTTTGCAAAAAAAAGCAAAATTTTAATGGTATGAATTGTAGTAGTTCGGAATATTTTGGTGTTTGTTTGTGTATTTCATACACATACAAACATAAGTATGCACATTCATACAAACATATTTTCGTGTTTTAATTAATAGTACATAAATAATAAAATATTAAACCAACCAAAGAAAAAAAAATACAATTTTTGTTATGATAACAATTACATCATAAATTAAGGCACAGTGGTGGTCGTGTTGGAAGCACACGTGGGAGTTAAAATGTTTGTGTATAAGTTTTGCAAATAAAGTTAAAGGAAAAAAGTTTTTAGTGATTATGTAAATACATATGTATGTATCTAATTTTATACATATTTAAAAAATATTTAATTTAGCTTTTAAAATGAAGAAAACTTTTGCTAGTCATCGTGGGTCTAATTTTCTAAGCAAGACATTTATTTATGGAGTCTTCTATATATGAACTAACAATAATACTAAATAACTAAAAAGTTAACTAAATAAAATTGTTTCCTGAGTTCGGCCAATAATTAAATAAAGTTAAAATCACCAATTTAATGTTCTGTAGTGCAATTCACTAACTTTTAACGATTTTAAAAGAGCATAACTTAACGCGAGCTATTGTGGTTTGCACTAACGCTTATGTGATTCACTAACTTATTCTTAACACCTCTGGTTGTATGTTAAAAAAATTTGAAATAATGTGGCAGCTTTGTTAAAAATAAAGAAAACCACAAAGAGGAACAGGAAAAAAACAAACAAATTTGCAAATAATTCCATGTTTAGGGTAAGTAAAACTATTTATATGTTTATTATTTAAAATATTTTTTGATAAATAAGATAAGTTCTCACAGAGAAAACGTCGACCGACCGTTGGAGTCTTCCGACAAGTCGTATACCAAATACTGTGAAGTTATTCTAGTAGAAATTTTAACGACATTGTTGTTAAGATAAACACCACAAAAATAATTGGTGTTTAGTTAACGCTAATCAGTCAGGCTATAAAAACAGCTGATTTAAAACGAAGACAAATAGTGTTAAAAACTGTTATAGAGTCGCGGAAACACCAACGCTAGTGTTAATTTCTCTAAACGAATTTTATTAGCGTTAAAACTGGTTAGTGAATTGCACTACTGATCGTGGCAAGGGTATCTTTTCTTACAAGTTAAAAAGCTATGGATTTTACGCGCCAGAGGATTTGGGAAAAGTTGTTTATTTGTTTATTTACAGTATTAGAAAATAATTACCAATTATTAACTAATGTAGTATTTTAGCCAAGCTACTAGAGCTTAGGCACGAGATTTGTATAAATACATACGAGCACTGATAAAAAATAACAGCTATTTTCAATTCGTACAAAAAAGTATTTATTTATTCATCAATAACTATCTTACCCCCTTCAAAGTAATTCCCTCAGATATAATACATTTATGCCAGCGTTTTTTCCAATCCTCTAAACACTTCTGTATCGCCAACAGCTCTTGTTTCGAATTTTCTTTTATCTCCTCAATCGTAGCAAAACGCTTTCCTCTCATCGGTGTCTTCAGTTTTGAGAGAAGCAAAATGTCAGCAGGGGGCAAGTCCGATGGATACGGTGATTAAGGCATGATAATGGTTTTATTTTTGGCCAAAAACTCACGCACAAGCATCGATGTGTGAGCTCGTGCGTTATCATGATGCAGACTACATGATTGTTTTTCCACAATTTTGTGCGTTTCTGACGAATTGCTTCGCGCAAACGGTGTGTGACTTCAAGCTAATATGCCTTACTGGTCATACGACCTTGTGGCAAGAATTCATTATGCACCACGCCATTGTAAACGATAAAAAGCAGTGAGTAAAACCTTCCCATTTGACTGAACTTGACGTGCTTTTAGTAATAAACAGACGATTTGTGGCGAAAGAAAGAATTTTGTTTCCATGACGTTGCCTCAGTTCGAGGATGTCAGAAATTTGTAAAATTGGGTACACCTTCTGAATACTCTACCAGATATTTCCCCGAAAGTCATTATAAGGACGCAATCTTGAGGCAACTCTGCTGGCTCTCGTTCAATCCATAAATACGCACACGGTTTCCATCATAACGCAGCAGGAAATGCAATGCCCTATTTTGCAACCAATTATAAACAAATGATTTGTTTTAAAATATCATTTGAGATCAAACAGTTATTTCAAAATTAATGACTACATACTATATGACACAAAAAATCCCCTTGGAAGATCTTGTGGAGAATCGGCAATTTTAATTAAATCCAGAAATAAGCACTGTTTAATGAGCGAGACAAGTGAGGAGTATCTTTAAGCAACTAATATACATATGCATTGAATACTTTAATGAAAAAGTTTATATGCTCGATTTATTAACCGCTCCGATTTTCAGTAACAGAAAATCAATATTCACATTCTTTGAAATCACTTGGGACTCGACTTTTAGCGGCTGGCGACTATAACGCTAAGCACATTTTTTGGGAATCACGTTTAATTTCCCCGAACGGCCGCGTGCTTTTTGACACCGTTTCCACAATGGGCTTATATGTGATTTCAAGTCGACACCCCACTTATTTGCCATCCGACCGACGAAAGATCCCAGACGTTATAGGTTTTGGAGTTGCGAAAAATTTTCCTTTGGAATGGATATAGGTCAATTGGATAAAATATAAAAAACATTTGAGTACTCATTGTACGGAAAATATTGCCGCGAGGATCCTTGAGGATATTTATGTGTCAATTAACGAATTTTCTCAAAACCTTAACTAGCCGTACGGCATGCTACCACTAGTCATATAAGATCCAGAAATGAGAACAATAGAACTTATTCACCTGAAATTGAGTAATTTCTGTCAGAAAAAGAAGAGTTAGAAGAGTGGCAACTTCGCAAGTCTCCCCAGCAATTAAGAAATCTGCTTGAAATCCAGACGATGACTTCCGTTAAAACATATTTGGAAAGCCTGGGTGGTACTTCTCAATTTGACTATTCCCTGTGAAAAGCGACAGGTCTAAAAAGACCCGGTACAGGCAAGCCACCTTAGCGTACTTCAGCTGGTGACTGGGAAAGAAAAGTGATACAGCGAATGCTGCAGCTGAACTGAGTTTCCGTCATATGCTGTTAGACCGACTGTGTTTTTGAGACTTAAGAGGTCGAAAACGTTACTGATAAAATGGTTGGACAGTTCGCTCGTATAGCTAGAAGAATTCTACTTTTTATTTTTAACGCTACAGGGGAAGGTGTCAATGATTACTATGATACCCAAGCCAGGGAAGGATTCCACTGAAGTAGAACCTATAGACCAATAAGTCTACTACCTAAAATTTCAAAACTGTTCGAAAAACTGTTAATGGCGAAGTTAACTCCAATATTGAATGATGTGGGATGTATAACCTAATCATCAGTTCGGTTTTCGGGCTAAACATAGCACCATAGAAAAAACACAGAGACTAGTCCACATCATAAGACAGACTTTTGAAGACAAAAATTATTGTTCAGCTTTATTCATTGACATTTTCCAAGTTTTTGATAAAGTGTGTCACGACGGTTTGATGCAGAAAATAAAGTTAAATTTGCCTGCAAATACTCACAAGCTTCTGGAAAGCTACTTATGCGGTCGGCAAATTTTTTTCAGAGAAGGCGACTTTATAAGCCCTTTACAGCCAATCGAGGCAGGAGTTCCCCAAGGTAGCATTCTAGGACCTACTTTTTATTTGATTTCGGCCAACGTGATCCGGAATCCACACTTCAACTTTTGCAGATGGCACAGCATTCTGCAGCGTACATGAAAACCATCAAGTAGCTTCGCGAAATTTGCAGGAGTATATTTCAACATTAGAGGAATGGTTAAAACTTTGGAAAATTAAAGTCAATGAACAAAAATGTACTTACGTTACATTCACACTGCGTAGACAAACATGTTCAGCTATCCAAATTAACAATTCACCTATTCCGCAGCAAAATGAAGTCAAGTACCTTGGTATTCATCTCGACCGTAGGTTAACATGGAAGTATCACATTGATGCGAAAGTCACTTAGTTAAAGTTAAAAGCAACGCAACTAAATTGGCTTATGGTTAGAAATTTGACATTGAATCTGGATTGCAAACTTTTATTATACAACGCAATTCTAAAGCCCATATGGTGCTATAGAATTCAATTATGGGGCACCGTCTCAACATCTAACATTGAAAAAATTCAAAGGCGACAAAATCAAATTCTTCGAACGATTACTGCAGCTCCATGGTACGTAAAAAATTCACGCATTCACAAGGATCTGTGTGTGCCGCTAGTAGAAGACGAATTCTCTAAGTACGCGACTAGGTATGTCAGTAAACTGGAACTTCACCCAAATTCACTTGTACGTAACATACTTAATTTTGGCGGCCACACTCGGCTTAGAAGAAGGGATACCCTCGCCACCATCAAAACGGTAAATAGGTGATCTTACCAATATTGACCGTGCAAAATAAAGCATTTTTGTCTAGCATTGGCTGGACTTAATTAATTTTATATATTTAGTATTAAGATTTGAATACGTATTGTTAGTTCGCTTTGTGAAGATTCAATAAATAAATGAATAAGAAAAAAATATAAATGGTAAGTATTAGGTAAGTGCAATTCCTTAAAGAAATTCATAATCAGCAATTACTAAAACATATACATTTATATACTCGTATAAAAAAAAAGTAAAAATATTGTTCAACGTAGTTTGAACATGAAGCCGGGCTCAACCTTAGGCCACAGTTCCCGGGTTAGTGCTGTTGCAAAGATCATCAGCCAATGAATTTATTGCCTCGGCAATAAGACTCCTTTGCACGGCTGCTGCACTGGAAGTTGATGGTCCCTCTGATCGTATGTGAAGCTGGTTGTTGTTGCTTACGTTGTGTTTCCCTACACTGAAAAGAAAATTCAATCCATCCATTAAATCAATCCCAAGCAGTGCCAAAAGTACGGTCAGTACGGATTTTCTTAAATCAAGATTATTCAAGTGAAAAATACTTTATTTTAGACATATTTAATCCGTACTTGAAATAAGCCGAAAATGAGATTGATTTGAGAAAAAGTTGGACTAATCTTAAAATGTTATTGCTTGAAGAATTTTAGAATTAATTCAATCCCGAATCCGTATTTATTCTATTAGCTACTAAAATTTACAGCAAACAAAAAATATGTACAGTTTGATTTTCGTATTTCCTAGCTATATATAAGTCTGCAATTAATAGAAGTTATCCTAATCATTAGTAGACTTTGAAAAAATTTTCAGACATTTAACTATATATGAGATCAATTTATTGAATTTTTGTTGAGCTTTATAATTTTTAAATTAAATTTATTTGGCTTGTACAACGGGTTATAGTTCGAGTCTTTTCCTTTCTAAAGTGTTTTCTTAAGATGGATTTTTTACAATACAAATTTGCTGTGATCAATAATTTTTGATTGAAGAAGACAGGAAAAATAATAATCAAATCTTTAGCTGGGGGACAACTAGCTGTTTCGTAGTCGTATTATGATTTGCTGCTTTAACCACTCAGCCACCGAGCATTTAATTATATATAGGGATTATTTTCAATCAGTTTATGAGAATTCAAAAAGAAAAAACGCTCAAATAATATTTCACAACCTAAGCAAAAACAGCTTTCTTTTCTTTTCGGACCTTTTATTCCCATCCCTTAGCAATTTATTCAAATGTATGATTGGGTTTTTACTCGGTTCAAGAATTGTGTACTTGACTTGAGAATTTTATACTTATTTTAAGGCAACGCAAGGATTGGTTTTCTTGAACAATCCCGTTTAGGGCTTACACTTTTGTGCTATACGTACTTGAACTTTTGAGTACGACTCGTGCTAAAACCAAATAAAAATGCTTAAATTTAGTACCAGCTTTTTCGTTCTGTGTAGGTTTCTGTCGGTTTGGTTTCTTTGTCGGGTTTGTTGTTGGTTTTTGAGCCGGGTGGCGATTTAGCTTTGATGCCCTTTTACCAAACTACGTGGGACAAACAATATTTTTTAATTTTTTTTATAAAAACAAATGAAAAAATATTATTTGTCCAACGTAGTTTGGAGAATGATGTTTTCAAATAGGTTGGTTTTTGCTGAAATGGGATAAAGAAACATTGTTGGTTCTCAAAGGGTTATTGCGTACTAATTTGATTTAGAAATTAATTTGATCTATAAACTTGTTTGACAAAAGTTAAAGCGTTTAAGTCGTTACTGAGAAAATAGTACTAAAATTTTTGCAATTTTTGAAAAACCTAAAAATTTAATGATTTATTTATTAGTTTAAGTATTTGTAAGCAAAATTTTCTGTGTAAATTTTGCAATTGAATTCTGAAGATAACTATTATGCTGGGCTATAAAATATTCAATCAATTAATGACGGGTTTACTGGTCACTAATTTATTATTTCCTTACAGAAAGCCACAGTTAATAATAATGCAGAGCTTCAGTATCAATCTGACTTGAGGACGTTTCTATTTTTAAAGAATTTTTCAGTAGCTAATTTGTTTAACACACACTTAAGTTCATTGACAATCAAAGTAAATTTTGAACTGATTACCAAGTACACACAAACATATTTTCCATTAAAATTGCCACCCAACCAACCCAGAAGTATTAAAGCACATTGAGTGTTTTTTTTTTTATCTTAATACCATTTTGTCGTGTTTGTTTAATTCTATAAATATTTAGAATGTAAATTTAATTAAATTCCTATAAATTACAGAAAGTATTCCATAACATATTAGTCATCATCAGTGCACTGAATAAACTTTGCTCGTGTTTTAACATTCCCTTGTAAATATTTAAAAGTATTTGAATATGTATGTATGTGTATGCAGGGGTTTCAACTTGTGAAAGAAACTGGTATTAATATTATTGGGAATCGTATAATTTTCACTATTAGAAATTTGCTTCTGTTTTAACGATTTTTCCATAATTTACCGCAATAGTTCTATAAATGACTGTTCGCATTCCTGTCAAATATTTCCGGGCTTCGATTGTTTGGGGCTTGTTGGCAAAAACTCGCAACTTCAAGTCTGCGATGGTTAAATCGGGAGATCTTGCTGGTCGTACCAAATCCCCAAAATGAGAGATTACGCGACCAGGAAATACTTTCTTCACAATATCCATTGTGTCTCCTGCTGTGCGTTTGCACGGTATTGTGTAAACCACGTGTTCACTAAGAAAAGGGAAATAGAGATTCCTACTCTAAGGATAAACGGTATTGAGGTTGCTCCCAACACAGAGGTGAAATATCTAGCCATAGTCCTGGATAGAAAACTCACATGGGAATCGCACCTTGAACTGGTATTAAAAAAAGGCAACCACAAGCCTCTGGACTGCCAAAAAACTACTGAATAGATCTTGGGGACTAAGCCCTAAGATGACATGTTGGTTAAATACCCAAATGGTAAGACCCACTATATTATATGGGTGGGGAAAAACCAAACAAGTAACAGTCATATCAAGACTTCGCAAGGTTGAGAGACTTGCATGCCTATGTATCACAGGGGCGATGAAAACCACCCCAACGATAAGCGTGGAAGCTATTTTGAACCTAACGCCGCTTATCGTGGTTGTACAAAAAGAGCCGGCCGTTTAGGCCATCTCAATTTACAAAAGGGGAAGACAGGAAACCTTATTGGACAGCTTGCAATCCTAAAGGGTATCAGAGCCGTAATCGACATGTTTCAAACAAGGGACCTTATAGATCCGACTAACCCGTTTGCTAGGAAGTTTAAGATTATCTTCCCAACAAGGGAGGAATGGGGCATGAACTCAAGATGGTTGCGGGATGGTTCACAAAAGTGGCACACGGATGGATCCAAAACGCTCCAAGAAGTTGGAGCGGGAATAGTGCCGCCTATAGCAGGCAAATATATAACTCTTAGCACTACAATCCTCCAAGCGGAATTATACGCAATAAGAGAAGTGGTTGAAATACTCTCCGATAGGGGACACAAGGGAGTGCTGATAAAAGTACTCTCTGATAGTCAATCAGTACTGAAGGCCCTGAGCAGTTGCGACTTTACGTCCAGTTTAGTACTGGAATGTCACAACAGGCTAAATGAACTGCCAAGCCAGAACCAGGTTACTTTGATCTGGATGCCAGGACATGAGGGGCACTACGGCAATGAAAAGGCTGATATCTGCGCTAAAAATGTAGCTGAGGGGACTTTTATTGGACTCACTCCATCTTTTGGCTTCAATAACGGTATCCTTAATGAGGAGATAAAGAAGTGGACGGAGTCCATCGTTGAGAATTGGAATGAGGCAGCTGGTGTGGAGCATTCCAAGAAATTTCTAAACGTTGATACAAAGAGGGCCGAGCATGCTCTAAAACTGGACAAGAAAAGTCTCAAAACATTGGCAGGTCCATATACAGGTCATTATATCTGCCCTAAGCACCTGCATAAGATGTGCATTTCCATCACAGGCATTGGAAAATTCTTCGGTGTTGAAGAGGAGCCAAGGGAGCACTTAATCACCCACTTCTGTGCCACAGAAGTTATAGGCTACTACAAGCTCATTTGTTACGTGAATGTGACTTAATATCACTCCAAATGAAGGAGCTTGTCCGTTTTCCTGACATACTTAACCCGTATTGTGGCAAGGGGACGCAGAATAGATCAACACTGGTCGCAGTGCAAATGGCCGATGAGGGCCATATCCCATCCAATAATAATAATAACAATAAATCTCTCGTTATGTGATGAGTAAGTTATAGCGCAACCTAAATTAGCCCGTAACAAGACCGGCAAGCGGAACTTTTTTTCCGCTGAGCTTTAACGCTGAAACACCATCCTTAAACAAACAGTGGCAACATTATGTCAAAACGATAAAAACAGGTTTATCAAATATGGTAATAAAACAACCCTGATTATTTCAACAACTAGACGGACGGCATTGTTGTTTGTGATTTTTTTTATTAAAATAAAAAAATTAGCTATTTAGATGAGTTGGAAGATTAATACATCATATTGAAAATAGTTTCATACCTCCAATTTCTAATAAGAAATACAAAAATGTTTTATTTGCTTATTTATCTCACTTATATATTTTTTGTTTTGTTTACAATTGTTTTCTTTTGCAACTTACTTCACTGTGAAACGTGTTGCCAAAATCCAATTTTTCAATAGCAAAGCGTTACCGACTCTTTGTTTCGATTGCTACATACAAAATGATCGGGCATGAGAACTTTTGACAGCTAAAAAACGCTTGCCGCACTTGTTTAGGGATGGTTGTAAGGCATAATTTATCTGCGAGAAATCCTAATGCACATACAAAGTATATCAGACCAACCCATATGGCACGGCGTCATCGCTTTGGAGTTGCTGAATCCATTTTTGATAGCGGGTAAGAGAAGAAACTTCACTTTTTCACTCTCCCTGTATGGTTGGCTTCTGAACAACTGCTGTTAGTATTTGTAGCAATAAGCATACTTTAGATGCTTTCATTCAATTTAGCGACTTTATCTTTATATATTATTTCTTCTCAGCGATTTTTGTCAATTAAGCTGTTCGCTACCTGTCCATAGCACAACGTTAACGCGTTTATTTAAGTAACTCACACGAGAAACCTAAGAGTTAAATTATGTTGTGCTTTATACGCGGGTTTAGGTCCACTGTTAGTCGTCATTAGGATAACTTTTATATATAAGGGCGAAATGATATTGAAGCTAGATAGCACCCCAAACAGTTGTGAAAATGATTTACATCAGCACCTGCCTTGCGGCCTTATCTGATGATGGACCAATTCTACGGAGTGAATTATTCACGATTCACCAGCGCCCCCGTGTGGCTTACCAGGCTCACACAGGTAGCAATTCTTGCCATATGATTGCGGTCATATGAGCAACTTTTTGTTGAGGAATTCGGGCCTTCTAATCCCTCCTGTATGCAATTTCCCAGCAATTAATGGAAGACAAGGCTTAATGAGTTGGTAGGCCGAAGCCTACTAAGAGCATCAGCCCTTAAACCAACTCACCCGTCAACCATCACCACTGGTTCCTTACAGTACACGTATCTGTTGTATAGGCAACAGATCCTCGGGAGATTGTTAGCCCCCGAAAAAAGCCGCACACCAAACAATTATCAAGGATACTAACACTCCCTTCCTGCGTTTTAGGTTTCAACCACAGCCAGAACATTTCAGCCAAGGTAGGCACCTCAACCCTGATCAGCCCGGGTCGAACCGCAAGCAGAACTACCAGGGGACCATGCTGATCCCGGTTCTGCCAATTTATACCCTTGTCATGTGGCTTCCTAGAGTTTTGTTTGTCGCACCAAACCGAGGGACCCCTTCCCCTCTTTTCCACGAAAAACAGAGCGCCCAAGTTAGGAATACGCCAAGGCAAAACCTGTTCCCCGGAGGGAGCACCCCAAACAAAAAAAAGTGCTTTTGTAATTGTGATGTCAGACGTCAGCTGTTAAAATTTCACCCAAATTCATTTATTAGTTCAGATATTGCAGCCGTTTCAAGTAAGCAAGTTTTGTGGTTCTTGAAAAATTGGAAAAAATGAATTTCGAGCAGTTATTAGACACTATTGTTTGAAAGGGGAAACAGCGAAAGAGACAGAAGAACAGCTCGATAAACATTACGGTGAATTTCGTGCAGTGATTAAACACTATTATTTTTTTTTTTTTTTTTTTTTTTTTTTTTTTTTTTTTTTTTTTTTATTTATTTCATACACAAGATCCAAGTCTTATATTGCAGTATGAAACTAGTTAATCAAAATTTAACAAAAATATTAATAATAATAATTAAAATACAAATACAAATCAATCGCATTGTGAAACTGAGTAAGTAAAAAGATACAATAAAAAATAAATAAAATAAAATATATGTATGTATATGTATATATAACAATAATAACAATAATTATAGTACAGATCAATTGAACAAATACACATATATACATAAAAACAAAGAAATTTAAATTCCATAAAATAGTTAATTATATAAAGCTAACAACATTAGGCTGAGAAAACTAAAAATGTGAAATCAGAAATGTTTAAAACATACATTATTATTCATACAATTATAATTTAAACATATGTATTAGCATTTACGACGAGAAATGAGAAAAAATATATTTTCTGAATTGATGTGCGTTACTAACGGTTTGTAGTGTATAGGGTATTCTGTTCCAGAGACTGATAGCATAAATAAAGAAGTGATATTTAGAAATCTGTGATCGATGGCCAAATGCTAGGATTATTATTATTTGAAAGGGAAAATGTTTAAAGAGACAAAAGAAAAGCTCGATAAATATAACGGCCAGTCTACTCCATCGGATTACATGGTAAAATATTGGATTGCTGAGTTTAAACGCGGCCGAAATATTACTGCAAAAATACCATCAACAAGAAGACCAAAAGAGTTGGTTACTGAGGAAAGTATCATGAAAATCTTTGATATCGTTATGAATGAACGTGAGATTGTTGAAATGGTAAACATATCACAAGAACGTGTCTTCAACATTTTGCATGAACATTTGCATATGAAAAAGCTATCGGAAATGATAAAGCGTAACCCTGTTGATATCGATTAAAATTTGCAGATGAAACGTGGGTCCACCACTACACACCTAAAACCAAAAATCAATCGAAACAATGGGTGGAAGCTAGAGGAAGTGTTCCGAAGAAGGCGAAAACAGTGAAATCGCCTGGCAAGGTTATGACCACTTTATTTTGGAATGCACACGACAATTAATACCGCGCATATGATTGGATCACCCTTTAATTAAAAAAAAAATTGTAACCGTGCATAAAAATGAGATATGCATATAAACAAAATGCCTGTACATACAAAAATTACCAATAGATATTTAAATGCTGAAAGAAACCTCTTCAGTTTGGATGTTCATAAACGTAAAGTGCCGGTGGAACGAGAAACACCTTCTAATTGGGTTAAAATCATGGATGGTACAAATATTGAGGAATTGGATGCTCTTGATGTTCTTGGAATGAAGATACAGTGTGATGTCCGCTGGACTGAACACATTTTTCATGTATCTAAAGAAGCATTCAAGTGTCTCGGTTTTTTGAAACGGTGTAAGACGTACTTCACTCCATCCGATCTCCTTACTATTTATACCACCTACATCCGACCGAAAATGGAATACAACTCTCATGTTTGGGCCGGTGCCTCATAATCTATTTTGGGGTTACTCGACCGTGTGCAGGAGAGGGCGAAGAAGCTCATCAGTGACAGTAGGGTATCCAACTCTATTGATTCACTTGAGCATCGACGTAGTGTGGGGTGCGTTACTCTGTTCTATCGTTACTACAATGGATTTTGCTCTGACGAGATTAGGGATCTTGTTCCCGAAACTCGCACATTTTTACGTAGCACGCGTTCATCGTCTAGAGCTCATCCATTTGTGGTTGATTGCCCGGGGAATCGTACTACGCATTACAGAGAGAATTCGTTTTTCAGCCGCACGGTTCGTCTGTGGAACAAGTTGCCTGCAGAAGTGTTTCCTGTCTGTTATAACGTTGGAAAATTCAAGTCAAATATTCACAAACACTACTCCCGCTTTCCCCCTCCTCATAACCTATTTTCCTAGTTCTGGTACAATGCACTGCATATGTAGGGGTCATCCCCTGAGTACTGGTCCAATATATAAAAAAAAAAAAAAAAAAAAAATAAAATCATTTTATTCCCTGGTAAAAAGTTCGTGTAATTTCTATTTGTGCAGACAGCTTTTGTTCATCATATTTCAAACTCCTTCCTTGTGGATGCTGCAGTGCTTCGATCCAACAAAAACAGAAAAGGACTAATGTATTGTCCATTTTCAGAAACCCTGTTTAACTAGAACACATACGACGAATACTATTTACTTTATATGCACATACATATGACTGTGACTAAATTAGTGTTTATATGGAAATGCATTTCAGTTTTGTAACAGTGGGTTTGTGTTTGTCGCACTGCTGTTGCGTTTTTGTAACAGTCCATCCAGTCTGAATTCTAGAGAGGGTTTGTTATTTATTGTTTAAATTTCATTTAAGCTTTGGTCATCAAAGTACAAATATTTACATTTTAAGTTGTATAGTTTTCTTTCTCGTTGTTGTTGCTGTTGTTGTTGCTTTTGTTTTAACCAACTGCTGCTGTTGCTACTTCTTTCTAATGCTGCTGTTGTTGATGTTCTAATTGTTGCTGTTGTTGGGGTTTTTTTTTTTTGTTGTAGCTGTATTGTTTTTGTTCTAATTAATATGAAAGGCTTCATCAGTTTAAGTACTTTAGTTTTTATTTTTACACATACGAATATATAGGGTGTTTTTTTAAGCTAGATAGAACTTTAAATTGTAAAAAGTAACACAAAAAATTAAATTTTGATGAAACATTTTTTTTATTTGTTTCAGTATACTCTGACAAATCATCATGAATAGACTCACGCTTGAACAACGCTACGAAATTATCCAAATTTACTTTGAAAATCAGTCCCGTTGTTTTATCGCAAAATTATGTTCAGCGATGAGGCGCATTTTTGGCTTAACGGGTTTGTTAATAAGCAAAATTGCCGCATATGGAGTGAGACCAATCCACAAGAGACCCTACAGACTCCATTACATCCAGAAAAATGCACTGTTTGGTGCGGTTTTCATGCTGGTGGCATCATCGGACCTTATTTCTTCAAAAATGAGGCCGGAGCTCGCGTTACGGTCAATGGAGATCGTTACCGCACCATGATCAATGATTTTTTGTTTGAAAATATGGATGACATTGATCCGGAGGAGATGTGGTTTCAACAGGATGGCGCTACGTGCCATACGGCGAACGCAACCATCGACTTACTGAAATCAAAATTTGGCGATAAGTTGATTTCGCGAAATGGACCTGTCAATTGGCCTCCAAGGTCGTGCGATTTGACACCTCTCGATTATTTCCTGTGGGGCTACGTGAAGTCACTGGTTTATGCTGATAAACCAGCAACAATTGACGATTGGAGGCCAGCATTGTTCGTGTTGTTCGTGACATACGGCCAGCAGTGCTCGAAAAAGTGGCCCAAAATTGGACGTCCAGAATGCGCTTCGTCAAGAACAGCCGCGGTGCCCATATGCCCGAAATCATTTTCAAATGTTAATGTCACGTATTGATCTTTCGAATAAAAAAAAATTTTGATTACAATTTAATTTTTTGTGTTATTTTTTACAATTTCAAGTTCTATCGGGCTTAAAAAAACACCCTATATTTTATTTATTTTATCTATGTGTGGATTATATCGCACCCTGTCGGAAATTCACGGGTTAAATCAAAATTAATAATGCAATCAATTATTAGGTTACGCTAAAAAAACTATTTGTCTGACTAGAAAACTATGCAACTATAAAACAGTTACTCCGATAAAATGGGTAATCTACAATATTAATTAATTGTAATGAATCATATATTTTTATGTCGCATCGTACAATATTTCTGACATAGAATGAGCATCAACTAATCACCATGTTTAATAAGCATATAAGCATACTCGTAGACATGCACAAACTGAAAAAATACAACTATATCCACAGAAGATAATTGTTGTTGTGAAACTGATTACATTTTTATGTTGAAATTAACACAACGGTACTAAATTTGACTCAAGCCATTGAAAAGCCAGCACGGCTTTTCAATGGCTGGCAGCCTGTTACACCTAACATAACTGTAGTTATTAATAATTCTCATTCAGTTTATGTGCTGAAGAGTATAAGATGGCAACGAACAACTCAAAGGCAAAAGTAAGTTGGTAACCACCGAGGTACAGGTGTTAAGAAATACCTGCCTACTAATAAGTTAATTCTTGTTCGAAAACTTTCCTCTTCGGGGCATATATGTTACCCAGCAGCTTCGGCTGACTGTCTTCGGACAAGATTGTTCGTATAGCGGTCATCAGAATAGACTGTTCGCATAGCAGCTTCGGTTGACTGTTGCCCCAGCGGTCTTCAGACTAGATTGTTTGTATAGCAGTTTCGGCTGACTGTTCGCACAGTAGCTCCAGCTGACTGTTCCCCTAGCAGTCTTCGGGTTAGACTGTTCGCATAGTAGCTTCGCTTGACTGTTGCCCCAGCGGTCTTCAGACTAAACTGTTTGTATAGCAGTTTCGGCTGACTGTTCCTCCAACGTTCTTCGGACTAGACTGTTTTCTGTTTTCGCAGGTATTCAGATTGCGACTATACTAACGAAGAAGGCAATCCCTCTACCGCTGCTATACCACACCCGACTTCCTAGAATACCAGTTTCTGTTGCATCCCGAGTAAGACATCTAATTACCGCTTCCGAGGCCTGTTTGTAGGAGGAGATACATCCTCCTCCGAGCAAAACAGTAGAAGAAACATGCAAAATGAAAGCCAGACTGCAAGTTTTGTGAGTCTAACCTATCATTGTTAGTATTTTAAACACTGAATAAATAGAATTTTGAATTATTGTAAGCCTCGAAGAGGAAAAAATCCTGTCTTGTTACTTATTTAGGGTTCATGGAAGGTACAGCCTGGAAGTCGCTCTGCTACCTAAACCGATGACAAAACCACGTTACACAATAGTATAATTAGTATAGAGATAGTACACGCTCATCTTGAATTAAAAATAAAATGTGTAGAGCATATTTCCAAAAAAGTTTTTAAGGCTGAGAGGCCAATATTCTAAGGATAACAAGCTATGTTGAACTATATGGTTGACCACAGTGTGATACAATGTAACCAAACCTCGGGTGATTCATCGTGAGGCTTGGTTTTCTTTTTGACAAATCACACATGATTTATATCAAACTGCCCTGCCATTTTTTCAGTATCTTTTGGCTAGTCATCATGGAAAGATCCACACTATAACAGCGTCTCTAAACTGTTAAGCTGTATTACCGAATAACAGCGTCCTGTAAGAAATCTGTTTCAGGAGATTTTGTTCAGTAATGAAGCACATTTCTGTCTTAATGAGTAAGTTAATAAATAAAACTGCTGTATTTGTGCTGATGAGCAACTCGATTGGTGGATTCATTGTTCCAGATTTTTTTTTAAATGAGGCAAATTAGAATGTTACCGTCAATGGTAACCATTACCGCACCAGGGTAACGTACTACGTGCTTCCTGAAATTCAAGTGAATGCTCTCGATGACCATACACTTGCGCATATTTCGCTCCGAGATCGAGCTATATTCAAGGACTCTCGGGCATAATAAATTTAAGTTTTGGAAGACGATTGCTTGCAAAAAGTAATCTTAAAATGAAATTAAGTCGATTTTCGTGTTAAAACTTAAGATTTAATTCTTGGTTTTAAGAATGTATTTTAAGAACAGTTTAGAAATTAAGAAGTAAATTTTAAATTTAAAATCATAATCTTAAATATAAGCTCTTAGTCTTAAATATAAGATTTAATCTTAAATTTAAGATTATATTCTTAGTTTTTAGAATATATTCTTAACAACAAGAATAAATTCTTCATATTTAGAGTTTGTGCTTGTTAACAAAATATTTTGTCAATTGTTGTGAGAAGCTGGCCAAAACAGACATTTTAGCAGTGATTTTTTATAAAGCAAAAATAATATCAAAATGGAAATTCAAGAATTGGACGATGTCCTGTTTATAGCTATACCAGTTACTGAAAATTCATTGCCAATACGAGTTGAGGAGCAACTCTCAGGAAATTGATATGGAGCTTTCGGACGTTGCAGTATTGAAAAATCTTTTAGAAGAATTTCAAATGAAGTCCGTTTTCACCTATCTCAAGGGTAAGTACTCTCAGTTGTATGTCTTTATAATTAAAAAGTGAAAGAGTCCGTGAATACTAAGAATTTTTATTTATATTTTGAAATGTTGATTCTTTCAGACTCAAAAGTTACATTTAAATGTTTGCAATGTATGAAGAAGGAAGAAGCTATTCCTCCTCTTGGACTTCGTATGGAGTTCCGCGACAAGTTATTCGCCTGGAAAAATGGAAGAGGGGATTATGAACCTAAAAGTAACTGGACTCCGTAATAATTCTATCAATATCAATGCCATCAAGGGTACGTGACTGGCTGAAAAATTGCACAGACACATTTTCCACATCTACATTAGAGTGACCGCAACTTATATGGAGCAAAAAAAATGTCGGAATCTTGTTCATCTTAACCCCACAAAACGTATTCGTAACGTATCCAGAGCTACCACTTTGGATAACTATGAATTATTATCGAATATATCCCTGATTTTTATATATTAAAATAAAAATGTTCTTGAATTTAACTGTATTACTTGCGTTTTTACGTTTTTGCGTTACATTTCTACTTTAAACTCAAAAATATACCAAAAAAATTCAAAATTTATCACATAATAACATAATATATGAAGTATGCTCCTGGTGGCACCAGATCACGTTTTCGGAGCTAAAGGCTGCCGTAACTCGGTTTGACTCAAAGTTGCAACAATTTTGTTCATAACATAAATTTTGAAGAACAAAATAAGCTATCTTTTGTGATATCGTGCGTGTTTTTATTATTTACTGTTCCCGAGTTATGGCTCAATACGTCAACTTTTTGGCCAAAAAATTCGTTTTTTTCAAATTTTGAGCGACGAGCGGCATGTGTTACCGTCGTTTAATCGGGCTCAAATTTTGGCTATCCCAATATCTGGAAAGGGGATTCGTTTTGTGGGGTTAAGACTAACAAGATTCCGACATTGATTTTTTGCGGTCACCTACATCGTCAGTAAACTTAGGAACCCATAAAGCTATTTTTGATTAGGTAAAAGTATAATGCAGTCTTAAAGCTAATTCATTACCTTTGTATCCAATTAATAATGGAAAAACATATCGCTCCTTTATTGCAACATAGTTGTATCTCAAAAAAATGAGCTTTTCGAGTTAACAATGCAGAATTGTTAACAGTACTATAATTTATATTGTGCCAAAAATTTATTTTACAGCGTCGCTGTGCCTAACTGTACCGACCTATGCTTTCGCATAGGAAGTTGCCGCATGGTTAACAACGCAATATCTCACAAAAACTGTAAACTAATATAGTTAGTTGAGGACGACAGGTAACCAATGAGAGTGCACTGAAAGAATTATGCGTCATATATTTAATGAAACTGTTTCATTAAATTTTTTCCACTAATCCAATGAAAACTTTTCACAATAAGCATGAAATTTCATATATATTATGAAATAGTTCCATTAGAATTGTTTCATTAAGTTTCATAGTTTCATCTAAAAAAAATCATTGGATTTATGACTACAACAAAATTTAATTTTTTTGAAAATTCTTTGAATTTTGGTAAGATATATTAATGGACAATTATTAATTTTAAGCTACAGCTTAAAAAATGTCAAGTTTTTATTAAAAAGTAAGTTTTATGAGTTTCGTAATTCCAATGAAATAGAATTCATTCGATCAATCTCAAATAAATTTCTGGCTACCGAATTTGGGTATGTATGTATACATATTACACATATATGAATTCAAATCAGCATAATTATAGTTTAAAAATTTTTTCAATATAATTAATTAAAATTCAAGTTATAAAACAAACAAAAATTTTAATTTACCCGGTAAAAATTTTTAAGTTCCATAAATTCTATGAAAAATTTCATAACCTTAATGACAAAATTATTTCTTCTTCATATCCAACGTTATTTGTTTCATTGGTTGTCAACTAGAAACAAACACAGTAAGCTTTAACTATGCCTATGTGGCAAAAACATGTGTTATATAAAAAATATTTGGCCTCGCTTTATTTATTGCTAAGAATAGAGTGCATGTGTACATTCAGTTTGAAGTGAGAAATCAAAAGAAGTGTATCAAGCGAACTATTGAAACTTTTAAACGAGTTATTGGTGGCAGATGATAACAAAGGTAAGACGATATTGTATGGTTCATATCAGCAACAAGTAACTATTTCATTGATTTAATGTAAATTTTTCAGGTGTTCAATGAATAATAACATATAATAATAAATGAAATAACTTCATTGACCTTATGAAGCAGTTTCACATTTCTAATGAAGTTATTCCATACATCTATGAATATATTACATTAGTACAAAGAAGTTATTTCATTAAATAAATGTTATTTTTTCATTAATTTAATGTACAGTTTTCATGTGCTTTATGAAATTTATGCTTTGATTTGGAGAAATTATTTCGTTAATCATATGACTTCTCTTTCATACTGTTAATGAAAATAAGTCATGTTTTTTATTAAAATGTTTCATTACTTTTATGAAGGTTTTCATTAAAATAATCTAATGAAATTTGTTTCATTATTTCTATGAAAAGTTACAATGGTTGAAAAATAATAAACAATTCATAAAAGTAATGTCAAAATTCAGAGAATTTCTGAACAAAATTTTTTCAGTGTGAGCCGCAAAACTCTTGAAAGCCGAACAACAACGATAAGCCTGACCGCACTTAAGAAATAATTACGATGACGCAAAAGTTGTTCCCCAGCCCAGAGCTGCTTTACGACTGTTAACAGACTATTAAGATTACAATGCTTTGAAAAATCTTAAATTTAGATTTTTTTCCCTATTAGTGTATGAGTTGTTAAAACCGACTGAAACAATCATAATCAATCGTTATCGAATGCAATTAATGCGTTTAAGCCGAGCATTGAAAGACAAACACTCTCAATACAACGAGAGACAGGCTAAAGTGATTTTACAGCATGACAATGCTCGACCTGATATTGCGAAAGTAGTCAAGACATACTTGGAGACGTTGGAATAGGAAGTCCTACCCCATCCGCCGTATTCTTCAGACGTTACTCCCACGGACTATCACTACAAAATGGAAAGCTCTTCACTCATACGTGTGCGTATATAACATTTTATGTCTCTTGCTTACTTACGCACTTGACGTAAAGAAAACAAAAAACAGATTTGAGTAATCACGATCGTACAGGGTAATTTTCTTATGTTATTTTTCTACTGTTCTTTAAAACAAACGCGCTTGATATTACCGACTAATTGAAAACCATAAACTGAATTTTCGCAATAACAGTACACAAAGGGGATTCCCTTTTTTGTAAGCATTATTTATATTTATAAGAAAAGATATTTCTTTTTATATTAAAAAAAGAACTATGAAAGTCACGAAAATTAAATCTTGTTTATTAACAACTGTCACAATGTTAAAAATCAAGATGTCATAATAACTGGGTCGACTGTACAATTTTTACATATGCAGATATGTGGTTATAAAAATAATATAAAATCCGAAAAAGAAGAACTATCAGCGCCAATTAGCTTCTAAAGAAAAAATAATATAACTATACAATTTAAAGTTAACTAAATTTTCGACAGGGTATCTTAAATTCTGACACATTTCACTAACATACATATAGAAGCAGAAACTTCCGAATAAGCTACTTATGTTTGGTTTAGACAAGATAGACCTTAAATTCCTAATGTTTTACTTTATAAACAAACAAAAAACGAATAAATGAATGAATGTTTTAAAGTAAAATGTAATTTGAACTAATTGCATTTTTTCCATTGCTTTTGTTTATTTCTTTTAGTTGCTTGAAACATTGTAACTGAGAAGTACGAGTTGATACAAACTAAAACTATTGAATGTTATTTAAGGTTTATGATTTTTCTTTATTATCTTTCTTAAAGGTCATTTACAAACTACATGAGTAGAAGGCTTGGTCTTATGATTTGAGATATTTTCTTACAGTGTGTGCCGTCAACTGAAGTGCAGCAGAATGAAAAATATAAGCCAGTCGAAGTCCAGTCACATTTCTTTCGAATTGGGATATTAAAAAAAATTTAATATGAATAGTAACAAAGGAAAAGATTTTCATTAGTCATTGACTATTTTTTTTTGGTTTTCCTGTACATCGGGCCTCAACGACCTTCTCTATCAAACTTCCAACCCTATCCACTGTTTCGCAGATGACAGCAGCATTTGTCACTTTTACTCTTTTGGTCATAGACCCAGCCTATCAGAGATCACTGCCAAGAGGCTAAATATGAATGATTCACTGAATAGTGATCTTCTATTAATCTTGCTTATTAACGCACAAACAAACGACCGCAAATGCTGCTTCATCTGTACTCATGGATGGTATAAGTATTGAGGAATCGGATGCTCTTGATGTTCTTGGAATGAAGATACAGTGATGTTCGCACACATTTTTCATGTCTCTAAAGAAGCATTTAAGTGTCTCGGTTTTTTGAAACGGTGTAAGATGTACTTCACTCCATCCGATCTCCTTACTATTTATACCACCTACATCCGACCGATAATGGAATACAACTCTCATGTTTGGGCCGGTGCCTCAAAGTCTTTTTTGGGGTTACTCGACCGTGTGCAGGAGAGGGCGAAGAAGCTCATCAGTGACAGTAGGGTATCCAACTCTATTGACTCACGGGAGCACCGACGCAGTGTGGGGTGCGTTACTCTGTTCTATCGTTACTACAATGGATTTTGCTCTGACGAGATTAGGGATCTTGTTCCTGAAACTCGCACATTTCTACGTAACACGCGTTCATCGTCCAGAGCTCATCCATTTGTGGCCGATTGTCCGGGGAATCGTACTACGCATTACAGAGAGAATTCATTTTTCAGCCGCACGCTTCGTCTGTGGAACAAGTTGCCTGCAGACGTGTTTCCTGTCTGTTATAACGTTGGAAAATTGAAGCCAAATATTCACAAACACTACTCCCGCTTTCCCCCTCCTCACAACCTATTTTCCTAGTTCTGGTACAATGCACTGCATATGTCATCCCCTGAGTACTGATCCAATATATAAAAAAAAAAGTTCATGTTTTTCCCCATTCTTCAATTTAAGAAGGATATTTTTTTTTGTTCCAATGCCAATTTGCTGTGATCAAGCAAGATCAGAAAAATAATCAAACTTTTTTAGCTGGGGAACAACTAGCTGTATCGATTTGCTGAGTTGAGCTTATAAAATCGCCTTCTGTAATAACAAATTTTCGATAGGCAAGTTCAACTTTATGTTGCGCATTAAACCGGATTGCCACATTTTATCAAAAGCTTGGGAAACATCAATAAATAGATCTGAAGAATAGTGTTGGGCAAAATCGTTCATTTCTGTGAAACTTTTATTCGCTTTCGAAAAGGTTAAGTGAATTGATTCATTCTTTTATTTCATATTTTTGCTTGCCAAGCGTTTCAGAATGAATAAAAATGTTTCAATTATGAAAATTGCAGGTGGCAGCATAACGAAAGCAACTACGGCATTATTTGTTTTTATCACAATTTGTTGAAACGCAATATATAAAGAAAATTCTTGGGTTCATTTTTAAAATTGATTTAAATTTAAAAGCACAAAACAAACTTAATAATTGATATTAAATGTTTACGGGTACTGAATGAAAGATGACGAAATATAAAAAGAAAGAGCATGATGAAAGCAACAGAGAGAGAATACAGAAATATTTCATTCTTTCACTTGAGAGAATCATTCAATTGAATTAATTCATTCATGAATGACACAAGTCTACTGAACAATACTTTTTGTCCTCAAAAGTTTTTCTTATGACATTTACTGTATCATTTTCTTAAAATAAAAATAGTTTTGTGATATCTCGATTCCTCTTTTTGTGGCAGCAAAAGTAGCATGAGTGACCTTTAAAGCCTAAAACGAATGCCTCGCAGGTTCATTACAAATAAAAGACCAACGCATAAAGGAATAATGATTCTGTCAATCCCCAAAGCAATAAGGGCAAATAACTCATTTACACAGTCGTAAAGCAGCTCTGGGCTAGAGAAAAATTTTTGCGTCATCGCAATTTTTTTCTTAAGTGCGGTCAGGCTTGTTGTTGTTGTTTGGCCTTTGTGAGTATTGCGTCTCGCCCTCACTGGTTAACAGTTTGCCTCAACTAACTGTGTTAGTTTACAGTTTTTTTGAGGCATTCCTTTGTTAAACATACGGCTACTTCTTAGGTGAGGGCAGTGACTAATTTATGCCATCGTGGGCATAAGGTCTTCGTTACCCCCCTCAAGCTGAGCATCCAGTACTTTACAAATTTATTTGCAACTGCACAGTTAAATAAAAAAAATGCATAACTGATTCAATATGAGATGAATATAGATAGAGAATAATTAAATGCTCGGTGGCTGAGTGGTTAAAGCAGCAGATCATCATACGTCATAACCCGAGTTCAAATCCGAGTGGGTGCTGATGAGCAGTGTAGCGGCTACGAAACAGCTAGTTGTCCCCCAGCTAAAGATTTGATTATTATTTTTCTTGTCTTCTGCAATCAATAATTATTGATCACAGCAAATTTGTACTGTAAAAAATCCTTCTAAAGAAAAAAGTTAAGAAAGGAAAAATTTTAACTAAAACCCGACGTACAAATGTACAAACCAAAAATTTTTTAATAAAAAAAAAACTCATTTACGAATTCCTTATAAAATTCATTGAAATCCATAGATTTATTGTTTCCGCAATGCGCCCCAGGAACCCTTGAAACGTTTGTTCTATATGCGCTTATCAAAATTCATTATACTCAAGCTTTTCACTCTGGAAGCCCATCAAGTTGACATTAAGGTTTGAACAATTTGCAGATACTTTCTTTTGAAACCAGAAATTTGTCAACACTTCTTTTAATCATCAACGAACGTATTCTGCAGACCCCATTGTGAATTTATGCCTTTTTGTAAGAATAATAACTGCACAGTGTGGCACAGATTAATTTCGACTTAATTTGAGATAAATTCAGTCATTTGAGATAATTTGATCATATCAAAAATGCATGGGAAATCATGTCACAAATTACTTAATTTAGGCAAATGAAATGATTTGGCCCAAATCACCTAAATGGAAACGTACTATTGACCCAGGTATTAATAACCTGTTACCTGGAATGATAGCAAAACAAACGATATGAACAGTAAATTTGCCAGAACAACAAAATTTATAAACACAAATATTGATTTATTATATTTTTCATTTTGTAAAGATTTTTCAACTCGTTTCTATCACCCCCTTATTTTAAGCTTTAGCAAATCCAAGTATTACTCAAATATACATGTGTATTGGCCAAGAACAACTACGAACATACGAACATATACAACAGATATTAAACAAGTCATTACCTAACTGATTACAAGTAACGCAGGCGGTAAATACTATGATAATGAAAAGTATGTTCTTAGGTAAGTGCAACACACTACCAAATTTTTGCTGGGCAGCTATTAGACGAAACTCATGGGTATAACTTTTGACAATTTCCATGCTTCTGGGAATGTAAATTTAGTAAGAATTGTGTCAAACACTTTCATTAAAAAAAGCAACAGTTTAAGAATTAGTATTTTTAAAAACAGCGGATTTATACCATCCATTCCAATTGCATTGAATTTCATTTCAGAGACTTTTAAGAATTTCGGCTTGATGTACACAACAAAAACTTAAAGTACTTTCGAGAAGATGTTGTTTGTGAGAAATGGGATATTGCCATTTACAAACTCTTCATTCAGGGATTTACCATCAGTGTCTTGAGAACATGTGTTAGTAGTTCTTTGCCCAATCCCGATTCTACATATTTCCACCCATTTTAATTTGCTGTCAATTGCAGCAGTAAACTTTCTTCGATAATGAATGGGATTTAGCCAAATTAATTCTTTTTGTGACTTCTCTTCGAGCATGTTTATGTGCGGTCTTAAGCTCGTTGGTTCTAAACCTCTTCGATCTATTATAAGCCTCATCACGTTTTTTTTTATCAAATATTTTATTTCGGCATTAATCTCTCTCTAATCCGTTTAGTTATGGTTAGAACGCACAGATCATGTAAATTCTTAATTGTTTCCTGAATAAAATAAAGTTGCTCGTCAGCGGAGTCCAGAGTGTAGATTTGATTCCAATCTATATTTTCTATGCACAGCATAAAAAATATTTTAACAGCATCAAAAATATTTTGACCGGACAAAATATATTTCAAACTGATTTCGAAAATTCGAAATTAAAAACACTTTATATCATAATGGAAACACTTCGACATGTTTTCCTGAAAACAAGCGTTTTCCTTTGCAGTGGAAACATAGTTTAAGGCTGTGTAATTAATGTTACATAAAGCCCGATAAGAGATTATTGTGTTATCAATTGTATGATCGTATTTCACAAAGAGTATGTTATACTTTGAAAATACTGACGCTGGCCATTAGTCATATAGCAGCACTTTAGATTTGTGATTAACGAAAACAAGGCCAATCAAGCTGCTACAAGTAGTATGAACGAGACTGCGATAAGGCGTATTGGTGGGATAAAGACCAAGAGCATTCATAGGTTCGACTAGGGGATTGGCGCACAGAAAGTTATTGTTAAATTCACCGATAATAACAATATCCTCGCATTGAATGGACTTCTTCTTCAAGCACAGAAATAAAAGCACTTAAACTTATGCTGCTACTGGCTTGGTATACAATACTTAATAAAAATTGTTTTTAGCTTGGGTTGATACCAGAGAACAACTTTGAGTGACTGCAAAAAAATCATAATTGCTCAACAACATGAAAACCATTTCATTTCATTCAAATATGATTTTGTATTCAAGCGCACAAATGTGCAGTTGATTTTTAATCAGTAAACACAATGAGCGAAAACTTCGCAATGTGAGTGAAATCATCGTTAATGTTCGTGCTTGAATATAAATGAATGCGCATATAGTTTGTCATTCATTTCTTGTGTTGAATTTTTGTTTTGGAAGAAAAAAAAAATTAACGAAAATCAATGCAGTGATGTATTCAATAGTTTTTTTGTACGTTTCTGTTGAAAACACAATCTAAGTAAAATACGCATACATAGAAACAAAAGGTTTTCGAAGAAAAAAAAAAACAAATATGCATATGCATATAAGTATATACATATTTATTTTTGAACATTTGTTAAAAAACACAGTGGTATACTAACAAAATATGTATGTAAATATGTTTCAAATTTGTTTATACAACAAACAATCGAAGCTTTGTTGCTAGATTTTTGTTTATTACAAATTCAGATTGTTTACAAGACGAGTTGATTTTACTCAGCGTTGAACTTTGTTGCCTGATTTTTGGCGATCACTGGTTGATACCTCGAGGAATAAATACCCTATTTCACTACCTGCATTGTGTTTTAAAATTTCTTTGCAAAAAATATTATTATTGTTTATTCATATTATGTTTTTAATTTAGTGTTGTTTGTGTGAATGAGCGTGTACATTTATAACAAGCACACTGGGTTAGATGTGTTCGTAACAATATTTTGTCAGTTCATTAGCTGCAAACAAACATTCAAATCAAATTTCCGTCATAGCTAAGGTCTTTGTAGATTGAATCCGTCTACAAAAATGCCTGTAGGTTCATAACACCCTTCGTCAAGGAAATATTCGATACAAGCATTTCCACTAAAACGGGCATACAAGTATTCATTAGGGCACTAAGAGCTTCGTGACAGCCAGGCAATGTAAACAGTGTTGCCAAGCGTAGAGGCTTTTTGCCTTTTTGTACAGATTTACTTGTTAATTTCCTCATACCAGCTCAAAAGTGCCAAAGGTCTTCAGGTCGTTATTAAAGGGATTGACCCATGCGTAGATACTGATGATGTAAAAACCGGATTGGAAGATAAGGGTTTTAAAATAAAAAGAGTAGTAAACATCAGGAACCGTGAAAAGACCCCTCAACCCATGTTTAGGGTTGAACTAGAACCAGGGGATGTTCTGCTAAAAAAGAGTGAAATTCACCCAATGTATAACCTCAAATATCTTTTGCATCGTAAGGTTACCGTTGAGGAGCCACATAAGCGTTCAGGACCCGTTCAGTGCCTAAACTGCCAAGAATTTGGCCACACTAAGGCTTACTGCAAGTTGCCCGCTGTTTGTGTTGTATGTGGCGAACTTCACGGCACAACTCAGTGCAATAAGCCAAAGGCCGACGCAAGTGTAAAAAAATGCAGTAACTGTGGAGGTAACCACACTGCAAATTATAGAGGTTGCCCTGTCTATACTCATTTTAAGCGGTCAATGACAAATAAGTCATCGGTTTCTCCAGCAGCCCAGCAGCCAAATGTCATTGGCAAAAACAATTTTCCCCAGGTAGGCCATCCAACCAACTTCACAAACACGCAGAATACCAAACAATTTTCTTATGCTAATGTGGTTAAATCCGACCAAAACTTGAACCAGCAACCCAAGCCTTAAATTTCCGATCCAAATTTTAGTAACCTAGAGGCAACTCTGCAGACTCTTGTTCAATCCATAAACACTTTTAACGTCTCTATGACCAACATGATGCAGGAAATGCTAAAAATGCAATCCACTATTTTACAGGCAATTTTAAAAAAATGAATTGGTTAAAAATATGTTTCTGGAACGCAAACGGCATTCGCCAACACAAAAATGAACTTGAGCACTTCCTTATGGAAAAGCAGATCGATATAATGATGATTGCTGAAACCCATTTGACAACTAACAGTTTTTTCAAAATTAATGGCTACATACTGTACGACACAAAAGATCCCCGTGGAAGATCTTGCGGAGGATCGGCAATTCTAATAAAATCCAGAATTAAACACTTTTTAATGAACGAGACACGTGAGGAGTATCTCCAAGCAACTAATATATGCATTGAATATTTTCATTAAAAAATCGTTATTTCCTCGATTTACTCACCGCCCCGATTTTCAATAACAGAAAGCCAATATTCAAATTTTTTCAAATCACTTGGGCCTCGATTTCTAGCGGCTGGCGACTATAACGCTAAACACACTTTTTGGGGATCACGTTTAATTACCCCGAAAGGCCGTGTGCTTTTTAACACCGTTTCCAAAATGGGCTTAGGTGTGATTTCAAGTGGACACCCCACTTATTGGCCGTCAGACCAACGCAAGATCCCAGACGTTATAGACTTTGGAGTTACAAAAAATTTTCCCTCAGAATGGATGCATGTGGAGCCTTCATTGGACTTGTCATCAGATCACTCACCAACTATAGTTTCTGTTTCGTTCCCCCAGGGGGTTGGTTCCCCGTTTTGTGACTTGGCGTTGACTGTCACTCGAGTTAATTGGTTAAAATATAAAAAATATTTGAGTACACATTGTACAGAAAATATTGCCTTGAGAACCCCTGAGGATGTTGATATATCCATTAAAGATTTTTCTGAAGACCTTAAACTGGCCGTACAACATGCTACCACTAGCCATATAAGATCTAGAAATGTGAGCAATAGAACGTATTCGTCTGAAATAGAGCAACTTCTGTCAGAAAAAAGAAGAGTTAGAAGAGAGTGGCAACTTCGAAGGTCTCCCCAGCTTAAAAGCAGACTACGGGAGTGCATAACTCAATTAAGAAATCTGCTTGAAATCCAAAGAATGGCTTCCCTCAAAAATTATCTAGAAGGTCTTGATGGTAGCCCGCAAACCGACTATTCTCTATGGAAAGCGACAAAAGGTCTGAAAAGACCCGTAATAGGTAAGCCACCTCTGCGAACTTCAACTGGAGATTGGGCAAGAAGCGATTCTGAAAAAGGGATGGTGTATGTTAATCATTTAAAAAACGTTTTTACTGCAAATGATACAGTGGATGATGTTGCTGAATTTCCGCCATATGCTGTTAGACCGCCTGTGCCTTTGAGACTTAGTTTTCAAGATGTTGAAAATGTTATTCGTAACTCAAACCCCAGGAAAGCTCCAGGTATTGATCAAATTACTGGTAAAATGCTTGAGCAGCTACCTCGTGTAGCTCGTAGAATTCTTCTTTTTATTTTTAACGCTATTTTACGTCTCGAGTATTATCCTGCAGAGTGGAAGGTGTCCATGATTACTATGATACCCAAACCAGGGAAGGATCCCACTAAAGTAGAATCATACAGACCAATAAGTCTACTGCCAACAATTTCAAAACTGTTCGAAAAATTGTTAATGGCAAAGTTGAGTCCAATGTTGAACACTGTGGGATGCATCCCTGATCATCAATTTGGCTTTCGGGCTAAACACAGCACAATAGAACAAACGCACAGACTAGTCAATGTCATAAGACAGACCTTTGAGGAGAAGAAGTATTGCTCAGCTCTATTCATTGACATTTCTCAAGCTTTTGATAAAGTGTGGCACGAGGGCTTGATACACAAAATAAAGTTGAACTTGCCTGCAAATACACACAAGCTTCTGGAAAGCTACTTATGTGGGCGGAAGTTTGTTATCAGAGAAGGCGACTTTATAAGCCCAACTCAGCCAATCGAGGCAGGAGTTCCCCAAGGCAGCATACTGGGGCCTACTTTATATTTGATTTATGCCTCTGACATGCCAACGACACCCGGAATCCACACTTCAACTTTTGCAGACGATACAGCATTCTGCAGCGTACATGAAAGCCATCAAGTAGCTTCGCGAAATTTGCAGGAGTATATTTCAATATTAGAGATGTGGTTAAAACTTTGGAAAATTAAAGTTAATGAACAAAAGTGTACTCAGGTTACATTCACGCTGCGTAAACAAACATGTTCAGCCATCCAAATCAACAATTCACCTATTCCGCAGCAAAATGAAGTCAAGTACCTTGGTATTCACCTGGACCGTAGGTTAACGTGGAAGTCTCACATAGATGCGAAAGTTACTCAGTTAAAGTTAAAAGCAGCTCAACTGAATTGGCTTATGGGCAGAAATTCTACATTGAAGTTGGACTGCAAACTTTTGTTATATAACGCAATTTTAAAGCCTATATGGTGCTACGGAGTTCAATTATGGGGCACCGCCTCCGCTTCAAACGTTGAAAAAATTCAAAGGCGACAAAACAAAATTCTTCGAACAATTACTGCAGCTCCATGGTACGTAAAAAACTCACGAATTCATAAGGATCTCTGTGTTCCTCTTGTAAAAGACGAATTTTCAAAGTACGCAACAAGGCATATCAATAAATTGGAACTTCATCCAAATCGTCTTGCACGCAATATACTTAATTTCGAAGGACACTCTCGGTTGAGAAGGAGGGACACCCTTGCCACCATCAGAACGTTAAATAGGTGATTTCACCGATATTGATCGTGCAAAATAAAACATTTTTGTCTAGCATTGGCTGGACTTAATTAATTTTATGTATTTAGTTTTAAGATTTGAATACTTATTGTTAGTTCACTTAGTGAAGATTCAATAAACAAATGAATGAGAAAAAAAAAAAAAAAAAAAAAAAATTTCCTCATATAGGGGAAAAAGGACAGATTTTGTTAGATGAGTAGAGGCTTATTGTGGGGAATTTTTAAATTATCACGAATGGTTTACATTATTATTTGTTATTACACATTATATTTAATAATTTTTATTATATATTACAATTGGAAACTGGAACTTCACTCAAATCCTCTTGCACGTAATATTCTTAATTTTGAAGGTCACTCCCGGTTGAGAAGAAGGGATACCCTGGCCACCATCAGAACGTTAAATAGGTGATTTGACCGATATTGACTGTGCAAAATAAAACATTTTTGTCTAGCATTGGCTGGACTCAATTAATTTTGTGTATTTAGTATTAAGATTTGAATATTTATTGTTAGTTCAATAAATAAATGAATGAAAAAAAAATAATAAATTTTTATTATATAATATATATTATAATTTTTGTTACTATGATTAACATTATTATTTATTATTATAATATGGTTAGTATCATTATTTATTATTACACTATTATAATTTGTTGCCCATATTGGATATCGATGCATAGTCTTCTAATTTATATATTTTAAAAGTATTTCCCTACTATGCAAAAAAAACCAAAATCGTTTTAAAGCTGATGGGAGTGTTTTTTCTATAACTACCAAACGGACGTACAAAAGGAGAACAAAAAACTATATCCCAAAGTTTCAAATGCATTCTAAGATATCATTTGCAAGCTGTTTAATTAATTGCATAAATTTTAGATGTGCAACCCCTAGCCTCCTTAGGAAAAACTTTAAACACAAAAATCTCCTAACTAAATGATTGAATCTACGAGTATTTATCTATAACTTAGCTTGTTAATAATTTTTACAAATTTCACATAAATACAAATATTTAATGGAATAAACAACGGACTTTTACACGTGATTATATAATAAAGGTCGCATATTGATGAAACTAGTTTCTGCTGTGCTTTTTCCAACTCCTGCAAAGTTCCATCCCAAAACGCAAATACCAGTGTGAATTATATGTAGACCGAGTCACTTACAATAATTTATTTATATAGCTAAACACATACGTATATTTTTAATCATATGAATCGTTTAAATTATATTTTTTAAACTAATTTACTTTTTATATGCTTATTATTTCTTTATTTCGGCCGTTTTTTCCTTTCTTAATATGTGTAATTCTTCGAGCTTAAGGTCTTTCTTGGAATTTTTAGTTTTTTTGGTTTTTAATTATCTGGCAATATTTCGCTTTCCTTTGGATAGCTTCTTTTGGCCTGAAGAAGCTATCCAAAGGAAAGCGAAATATTGCCAGATAATTAAAAACCAAAAAAACTAAAAATTCCAAGAAAGACCTTAAGCTCGAAGAATTACACATATTAATTTACTTTTTAGTAGAAAGTTTTACCTGTTTGAATTTACAATAAAAATAAAAATCGTATTGAAATAATTTATTTGCGCAAAATTTAAATGAAAAATTGCGTAGGAAAAAATATAGGGAAATATTTTCTGATTGTAGGGGAAAATAAAGATTTTTATGCGCTATGGTAGGGATTTTAAGAAAAAATCTCCTGGCAACATTGCACGAGAAGCACTAGAGAAGAAAAACGAAATGAAGTGAAAACATGATAAGTTTCGTTAAAAATCACCGAAAGTGTACAACTCACACTTTTTGGAAAATTTTACTTAAAATGTAGTTACGTCACTCAAGTGATAGAGTTGTTATAAAACTAGACTAAAGTAAATACAGTTTAAAAAACTAAAAAATACGCTTCGATAATAACCTAGAACCAGATAATTATCCCTATAATGCGTTCTGAGGTTCTTGTTTTATTTGGAATTCCCAAAATACAAACAATATGGCAACTTCAATTTTTGCACTAAATCGAATGACCGTTAATAGTTCAAATATATGTTACACGGCATAAACCCGCACCGAATATGAAAAACTAAGTCCAAATTCTTTGGGAATTCTCAAAATTGGCTTCTTGAATCCTCAAAATTCCCCCACTTACCTGGAAGCAATAAGGCAACTCCAATTTTTGCAATAAATCAGTAACATTGTATGTACAGTTTTATATACCTGCATACGCAATAATCACTCATATGGCAGGGATTTCGAGTGTTGCAAACATACAAACAAACATACAAGTGAAACTAATTTAACTGCGTTAATAAAAACGATCGTCTTTTAGCGCCAAGAATATATACACTATCGGAAAAAATAAATTGTAAAAGTACTTACGATCTTTTAATTTTTATTTGTAGCCACTTTAGTATAACATAATATTAAAATTTGTTTAAATTAATATATATCCTTTAAAATGCTTTACGGAAATAACAAAATAAAAATATTAAACATCTTGTTCTAAAAAATAACAAATTAACCTAATATTTCTCCACGACAAAAGAAATTGTAAAATTTAAACAAAAGCTTGAACTGTAAAGAAAACTAGTATTTTATAGCACCACCTGTATTTAGAATGACCTCCTTAAGATTGGGCATACATTGAGCATAATTTTTAAAAATATTTTGCGAAATCGCTCGCCATTCCACTTGTATTTTTCCCAAAATGCCTGAGGATTTTTTCGCGATTGCATTGAAAGTTTTCATCCAAAATAGCCCAGAGATGCTCTATTGGATTTAAATCGGGGCTTTGAGGAGGCCAATCCAATTTTTCTATGTTAGGTTAGGTTGTACAGGCCGCCAGTTTCATGAAACCAGCCCACTTGGGTCCTTTTGGTCCCGTTGCGTTGCCTGAAGGAGAAGTGCAGCCTATGAGACTTACACTTCCCCCGACGGTTCAGATTAAACCAACCCGAAAGCCGGATAAAGGAATCCAGTCCGTTCACTCGGCATTCCGATATATCTGCCAACCCGCGCAGCATCGGTCCGCCATTTTTCTATGTTATTTTTATAAAAAAGAAAAATATTGCTACCCGGCTCGTATGTTTGGGGTCATTATCTTGTTGAAAGATAAATTCCCTCAAGCCCATTTCCTCTGCACTACTGTTAAGATTTTCTTGCAAAATGTTAACGTTGTGTTGTCCGCTCATTTTGGATTCAATCTTAACCAGGCGGTCTGCTCGATCTGCCGAGAAACAATCCCAGATCATCAGGCTTACTCATCGCACTAGACTAGCCTGCGGCGTTTCGCATTTTTTTTAACTCATATTTAGGCTCGTTGGAGCAAATAATCGTACCAAAACGTTTTTGGCATGTTTAAATATATTTTTTTTTTGCAAAGTCCAATCGTTTTTTTAATATTTGCTGCATGAAGCAAGAGTTATTTCTCTGCAAAGGAACTTTTTAGGCCACTTTGATTTAATCTTCTTAGGATAGCTCAAGTTGAAATGCCTAATTTTAGTTCCTATTTTATCTTTCTAGCTGACGTAAATGGGTATATTTTGGCGATATGATGATCATCTTTTGATGTAGTCTTCGAATTTCTTTCACAAAGTATTCTTAAACTTTCGTTTGAACTTCTCTTTTTAAAAAGTTCAAATGTTTTTCTGGTTCCATTCATTGAAATATTATATTTTGTCGCCAAATCATTATATTTCATACCGTTTTGACGGTTTTTCACCAATAAATCTTTCACGTCTTTCGGCAATGACTTCACTTTGGGTTTTTGTAGAAAGGACCTACATTAACTTATAAAATTCCACAGTTTAAGTGATAAGCAATCACTTATTTCTATGTTTTTTGCAATTGTAATGCATATAAAATTCAATTCATCACCTTCTAGGTTGGAAGGTGTTGGACTAAATTTTGCTAATCTGAGCAGTATCGAAGGTATATACACTGGGCACTGATCAGTTTTAACTAATTTAATTTCAACATTTTAAATGCTGCAATAGAGTTTGTTTTCATCTTTCGTGTTGAAGTTAAACCTCCACGAACATTACTCCCTCTTTTCTACCTCATCACAACCTATTTTCTTAGTTCCAGTACAATGCACTGCATATGTAGGGGTCATCCCCTGAGTACTGGTCCAAGATAAAAAATAAAAAAATTGTAAAATTAGCTTACAATTAAATTTTTGTAAATAATTTAAATGCAAACTCTCACTAAAAAAAAAAAATACATTTTATCTAGCTACTTGTTGCTAGGAGCAGAGAGTGATATGATCATATTTGCTTCTAGAACAGTGGTGGACAAATTTGTTTTGCACTTGTGTTTGTGAGATTTGAGAGAAATTTAAAGTACAATGACAAGCAAAACTAGCATAAACATTTTCGTATGAACAATTAAATCGCGTACGTTAATGCTGTTATGACAGTTTCGTAAGAGCTATAAATCTTTCAAAGATGCAGAACCATTTTATTACGTTGCTTACTACATATGAATTTTAAGTCCGAAAAACTGTTACCACATAAGTGTGTTACTATATTGCTAATATTATATGATGATTTGATATTTTTATTTATAATTATAACAATAATTGCCGTGATAACAATAATTGAGCGACTGTGAAACAGCTAGTTGTCCCCGAGCTTTAGTGTATTCAATTATTTTTTTCTGTCTTCTTTGATCAAGAGTTATTGATCGCGGCAATTATTGTTATGATTATAAATACAAATATTTCTTGGCTTTAGCCAGGATTGAACTCGTGCTAGACGAATGATACCAACCCATCATCATATAATATTAGAAATGATTCAATATGAGATGAATATAGATAGAAAATAATTAAATGCTCGGTGGCTTAGTGGTTAAAGCAGTAGATCATGATACGTCATGACCCGAGTTCAAATCCCAGTGGGTGCTGATGAGTAGTGTAGCGACTACGAAACAGCTAGTTGTCCCCCAGCTAAAGATTTGATTATTATTTTTCTTGTCTTCTTCAATCAAAATTATTGATCACAGCAGATTTGTGTTGTAAAAAATCCTTCTTAAGGAAAAAAAAAACTTAAGAAAGAAAAAACCTGAACTATAACCCGTTGTACAAATGTACAAACCAAACATTTAATTTAAAAAATTATAAAAGTTCATCAAAAATTCAATAAATTTATATTAGAAATATTAAAAATAAAGTTCGACTATTTAACATTAATACATACTTTGTTACTATATTTAATCACATTAGAATGGAAGAAATTATAATACCTTCCAATAACATTTTCTGTACACATTTTAAATGTTTGATGGCTTAAAGACATATACAAACGCATTTTTTATCATAAAAAAATTTTGCATTGCCATTTATGTTATCTACTGTAAGTGGAAAAAAGCTACTGCAACTGAAAAAAAGCTCTAGGCTTCTAGCTGACATGTGCATTCGCCAACGTCTGTTAAACGACTAAACTAAAGAGCATAAGAAAAGGAAGGCGTTACTTACAAACAGTTTTTGACTAAATGTCCATCGCTGTTCTAGAATAATAAATACATGTTTCTTTATAACGGAACATTTGTTATTTTTGTTTATATTCCGATAAATGAAAATGTTAGATACATTTTACACTTTATTTTGTCCGACAGTGTATATTCCATCATTGTAGTTTCTGAAGCGTCCATTAGATGTCAGTACAGTAGCCAGGGTTTGGAGCTCTCCTCCGTTTAAATTTGAACGTTCACAAAAAATAGGTCATCTTAAATGTATAGTATAGTTGGCAAATTTTGGCAAATTTATTTGTCAAATAAACCTGTAATAAATATAAAATATTTTAATGAATATGGTCTATATGAGTCTAACGATCCAGTTTGATAAAATAAAAAATTTAACAAGTTCACTCTAAAATTTTTTTAGCCGCAATTTTCGGTAAACCCTCGTTGCCTACAAAACGTACAAATTATTTACTTATTATTAAAAATAAACGAAAGAAAAAAAAACTAAATATTTCCAAAGTTCTTCTAAAAATTCAATTTTCTTTCAAATACTCATCAAAGATCATCAATTTTAGTTGTGCGTGTCTTTTGTTGATGGTAATAGACTGCTGATAGATTGATGTTTCGAGGAGAAAGTTTCACTTGTTTATAAATTCTACACTCAAACATCGAAATCATTTTCAACCTGTTAAATCTGTGTATATCTCTGTTTGTGCAACATAATTAAGATTTATATACTGTATGTTGAACATTTGCTCATTCATACGTTTCACTCGTTCGCCCGTTCGTTCGTTCATTCATCTTTACACCACATTTTGTTTAAGCTTTAATTTTTTATTACATGTATATTGTTGTTAATGCTTGTACATTCATATTTCCTTAACATATTCATTTTTTTTTCGTTTTTCGTTTTTTTTTTTTTTTTTGTGAGGTTTATTTTTCTTAAGTTTCCGTCATATTTTATGTGTTTAACACCTTTCAATGTGAGCATTTGAAAGTGTTAAAATAGTACAATATTGAGATGGTGAAAAAGCAAAAAAAAAAAAAAAATCTTCCAGAGATGGGGAAACTTAATTACATGTTGTACATATACATAGTATATTATGACCAATTGTTTATTAGGTAGGAAATATGTGGTCCGTGTTGTTTTGGTTAACGGCTCGTATTTTATAAAAAGGAACTACTAATGGATCTTCACTCCGAAGCATGGCGAGTATGCATTCTTTGATACGGTGGAAGCATTCAATAATGTGATTTCAAGAGCCATAATAAAGGAGTTCGAGAGACTGAACGTTCACTACTTGATAGTGAGCTTCATAGAAAATTTAGGATCATAACTTGCATAATGGGGAGATCCACAATTTGCAGAATGGCTAGAAAGAGCAGTCCACAGGGAGGGGTTGTCTCTTCTCTTCTATGCAATTTAGCTCTGAATTCGTTATAGGTGGAATTAGATTCCATATTGGTTAGGACAGTGGCATATGACAGTGATATTGCTGTTAATATGTCAGGTAAGTTCTCGGATATAATTTTACAGAAACTAAGCTCTGCAGTAAGGCTTATAGATGGACTTTGCACATATAATAGTGGTCTAAGTGTGAATCCACAGAAAACGGGGCTTGTTCCATCCATTGCTCAACCAGTCCTAAAGATGGTGAGCTCAAGCTGTCAGAGAGTACGAAATATCTAGGTATCTACCGTGATTACAAACTCCAAGCATATAAATTTTTGAAATTTCATCTAATTGTTTGTGAGTTGTTTAATGTTTCTTGTACGGTTTTACATAAAATGAATGTCTATAAACGCAAGTGCTTATAATTCTAACATAGTTGGTTTACTTCGCATGAGATATACTTATATATATACAATTAAGAACCGAAGTATACTTCTTGTCACGACTTAAACAAAAAGAAATTGGGATAAAATGTTACGTACATTGGCGAGGGACGTCTGCATGTGTATATGGATTGTCTACGCGTGTGTATCTACAAAGCATCAAATAACTTGTACAATAATTTTAACAAACGGTTGTTTGTCTCAAACAAAAAATAGTAAGAAACCGTAAATATTTTTTTTATCTGGTTAAGTCTAGTGTGGTAGTAAAAATAAAGCAAAACTGCAGCGTACAACATTATATTCTTATTTGAACAAAGAGTAATGCGTAGTAACTTAGTTAAACTGTTTTTGCAACACTTTCTGTTACACTCTAGCACATATTTAGTGTAGAAGAACCATTTTGAAAATCTAGGGAATAAAGCCCCGGAGTTCCTGTTGACTAATCGGTATGATTGTTAAACCTATTTTAGCGTATTGGGCGCTCCTTGGCGAAGGCAGGGATTTAGAAACGGATGCTTTTTACACTACGTCAGCAAAAGCATTTTTCACAATGTTGAACTGACTGCTGATTGATCTCATGGTGAAAGAAATAGCCTTCATGGCGATTAGGCTATGGTCAAGCGGGATGTGGAAGAAGGTGGCTCATGGTTATGCCTTACTTATGGAACGAATGTGAACCTTCCGGAGTATATTGATTACTGCTCACGGCTTTAATTCCCGACACGAGATTTGATGTAATTTTGTCACATACGGTCTCGGAGGGTGCAGACTTACATCACCAAGCGGACGCACTTGACGTCTTTACTGATCTATCCAAATCAAATCCGAGAGTTGGTGGAGGTATATTTATCCACCTGTATTAGAGAAGTATTACTTTTAAGCTGCAAAATGAGTATACCGTAGTGCAGGCCGAAATCACGGCTATAATGAGGGCAGGTAACTGGGGATCTATAACGCGGGGGGATTTATACGACATCGAGATTGGTTAGTGAATGCCAGAAAGATAGCGGGAGATGGCAACGGAGTTACAGTGAAGTTCCCGGAAATGTTAAAGCGGACAAAGTGACAAAAGCCAGTTACAACAGGGTGATATAGATGGGATGGTTGGGATCCCCCTCAAAAACGGAAGAAATAAGTGCAGCGTCTTCTTTTATGGAGCACACAGAACAGATGGTCTAGTGAGGTTACCTGTCGAATGGCAAGACTGACGGGATCTTGTTATGATAATTGAAGGAGTGCTATCACAGAGGACTTCGACAGGACTTTGTCACAGAGTGTTGAACACTTTTTCTGTCGGGATGCATGCATAGTGCGTTTTTGCCTAATTACCGCAAAACAAAAATGTGACGAACTATCTCATCTTTTAGCTCATGAATTGTTCTTGATTTATTAACGTACACTATTTCTTTTACACATCCCCAAACAAATAATAATAATTGTGTCAAATGGGAGCCAATTAATGTCGCCATGAGCCAAAGAGTGTTTAAATGGTTGTGTGTGGCAAGTAACACTATGCTGTTGGAACCACATATCTTCCAGGTGCATATCTTCACTTTCTCGCCACAAGATGTTCATTATCATCTGGCGATAGTGAAAGCAATTCACAGTAACTGCTTGACCGACATCATTTTCGAAGAAGTACGGATCGATCATGCCGCCAGTACATCCAAAGCTGTCATATTTCCTACGGAGTTGGTTTACTGAAGTTTGCGTACAATTCTAATGATTGTGGGTACATTTGGTCGAATATGCTGAGCAAAAAAATCACAAAGTGCATTTTGATTTGAACAAGCATTTTCCAAAAAGGCTTCTTTGGCTTAATTTCCCAAACACTTAAACAAAAAAATACCAAATTAAGTTGGGAATAAACTTGTCGTTGAGTTGTCACTCACAATTAACATCGTGCATTATGGTGAGGCAATTTTTTGCTAAGTTTTAATTATTTTTACACGTTAAATGGTCAAAATTTCTCTAAATGAATAATACTTCAAATTTTTTACAGCTGACAGCCTTGCCAGACCGACGGTTTTGAAACCTATAAATGGGTGTGTTTACTATATGTGCATACATATTATATGCCAGTGTGTATATTCGAGTACATACAACATTTTGCACTGAAATCAAGACTCTGCCTAATAGGAAAAACTCGACATCTGGTTGCACATTATAATTTTGGCGGGGTACTTGTTCAGTGACATCTCCGAAGCTAAATTCTTCTTATAATATTTTTACTTTTGCAAATTCGATCAATAAAATGTTTGTAACTCATTGCGTCGACATTTTAATAGTTCGAATGTTTCTCATCCGCCTCAATTCGTTCCTATTCATTCCGTATAGTAATACTACGTACATACATATGTATATACATTTATAATATGTACATTAGGGGGAATTAATGTTGTATGGAAAATTTTGGGATCGACGTTTGGATATGCTAAAACTTCTTACTCTGGGCCGTTTGGTAAAATAAAATACCCGAGCCAAAAAACTAGGACGGTAGGATGGGGGTAAATGGCTTCACATCAGGGTCCAAAGTCGGGCAAAACGTACGAATATCCAAAAAGGTTTATAATTGTCTCTGAGTCACTCTTAGGGGAGTTAGAATGTAAAATCGGTCTCTCTCTCTCTACATTTTTCGTGAACACATCTAACCCCCTAATCCCATACAAATTATTAAGTTTTAACATTTTAGGCTCAATCGCTCTAACTTGCCCCAGCTGGGTCCTAGAGGTGTACAATGTATAATCGTCTTCCAATATGATTGTAAAACCAAAATTTTGATGATCTGATGAGCAGATGACGCTGCGGCATAATTGAATTATCACTTCCTTTAGTTCTTGAATTGTTGCTGGCTTATCGACGTACACCTTTTCTTTCAAATATTCCCAAAGAAAACAATTCCAAATCACATGATCTTGGCGGCCAATTGACATCGCTACCACGTGAGATAACACGGCCATTGAATATGCCGCGCAAAAGAGTCATTGTTTCGTTAAATGTGTGGCAAGCTGCCCTGTTCTATTGAAACCATATATCGTCCACATCCATATCTACCAATCCGGGCCATAAAAAGTTCGTTATTTTCTCATGATAGCGAAAACCCTTCACAGTAACGGCCTGAACGGACTTATTTTTACCCCAAACCATTCCTCTCAAGGAGCTTCGGTAACCAAAATGAATATTCTCCCCCATAATCTTGATCCTTCTACGTCTACATGGATGGGTCCGGAAGGGGAGAAAAGGGTGGAGGTGGCATTTACATAGAAGAATATCCTTCATACTATCAGACAGATGCAGTGTTCTTCAGGCTACAATATCGGCTATAAATAAAGTGGCCAGATGGCTGACGTTTCACAAGATATTCGGTAGGGATATCACTATAGTAACGGACATCAAGGCCGCCATAAACTCCCTAATTAGAATACACACAAATTCTAGTCTAGTCCAGTAATGCCGGACATCTTTAAAAAGAGAGCAAGACATATTAACCTAACCCTACAATGCGTACGTGGACATGGATCCAACAACGGCAACAACATCGCTGGCCATTTATCCAGAAAAGGGACAGCCCTAGAGGAGAGGGATATAGATTCATTTTGTAGAAAACCTTTAATAGCGTGTTGGAGAAGAATAAAACTCCACACACTGGAATGTGCCCAAGACAAGCCTTATATCAAGCCCTACCCTATAAGTTGCCAAGATGAGGAACAGGAGGAGACGATGCCTCATTTCCTCGGTACATGTCCGGCATTGATGCATAAACGTCTAAGATACCTGGTCTCGGTCAAACCGGAGTGTCTCGTTTTCTGTAGCAAATAAAACTCTAGGAAGCCGCGTGACTTCTGTTGTGTTGGCTTCCGATGTCCTTACCAAGGATTCTGCTTGGAGTTCAATCCGGGTTGATCATGGTTGAGTTGCCTACCTTGGCTGAAACGTTCTGGCTGAGGTTGAAACCTAAAACGCAGGATGGGGTTGTTAGTATTCTTCATAATTATTATTCCAAACCCACTGCTAGGGCCTTTTTGCGATCAGACTCTTATACGCGTTTGCATCAGCTGAAACTCTTTGTAAAGTAATGGTTACTATCTAAAGCTTCTGTGTTTAAACTTTGCTAGAAAGGTGTTTGCTGCAATCATAATTGTTCCTTTAACAGCCACCCACAGGTGGAAACTTTTTGTGTATGATGATCTGGATCGTCCTACAAAGCACTCATTGTTAAAGAGTGTCGGCTCCTTAATACCTCCTGCTAGAAATTCAATTTGTAGCTTTTTTTCATATATTGTTACGTTTTCACATTTAGAAACGCTTTTGCGATTTCTGCAATTGCAAATCAAATAATGACACAGACACTTGCTCATTACACAGCACTTAAATACCAGAGCGTTGCTAAAAACTAATTCCACTGTATATTAACACACTACACTTGCTTAATTTTCTGACTTATGACTATTATGCGAAACGTTTAAAATTAAATTCTGCTTCTGCCGAACAGCTGCCTGCTATTTATAATTTTTTATTACCTTCTTCATGAGCCATATAGTTAGTGTTAATTCTAGACTCAAATGTACAAATCTAATTGCTATGCATATGCCCCCCGGGGAACAGGCTTTGCCTTGTCGTATTCGTAAATTGGGCACTCTGTTTTTCGGGAAAAAGAAGGGAAGGGGTCTCTCGTTTGGTGCGGCAAACAAAACTCTAGGAAGCCGCATGACTTTTGTTGTGTTGGCTTCCGAAACCCTTACCAAGCGTATAAATTGGCAGAACGGGGATCAGCGGGGTAGTTCTGCTTGGGGTTCGACCCGGGCTGATCATGGTTGAGGTGACTACCTTGGCTGAAACGTTCTGGCTGTGGTTGAAACCAAAACCGCAGGAAGGGAGTGTTAGTATCCTTGATAATTGTTTGGTGTGTGGCTTTTTTCGGGTACTAACAACCTCCCGAGGGTCTGTTGCCATTACAGCAGATACCTGTACTGCAAGGCACCAGTGGTGATGGTCGACGGGTGAGTTGGTTTAAGGGCTGATGCTGCTAGTGGGCTTCAGTCTACCAACTCAATAAGCTTTGCCTTCGATTGATTGCCGGGAAATTGCATGCAGAAGGGGTTAGAAGGCCCGAACTCCTCAACAAGAAGTTGCTCATATGGCTACAAACATATGGCAAAAATTGCTAACTGTGTGAGCATAGTCAGCCACACGGGGCGCTGGTGAATCGTGAATAATTCACTCCATCATCAGATAAGGCCGTAAGGAAGGTGCTGATGTAAATCTTTTTCACAACTATATTCCTCTAACTTCTATTCTTCTCTTCTTCACTTCACTATCCCACTTTTCAGGCAACCACAAAGGGAACAACTTCAGGACCCAAGTGAGCTAGAAAACCTAGGCTATTTCGAGGTATCCAGCGGCCTGCCTACCTAACCTAACCCAATATTTTTTATGGGTGCCCCCTTAAGGATGGCAGTTAGGGAGTAAATATGTTCACAAGATATGTAAGCGAGAAATATTAGTGGAGGTCTGCCCTGCATTTTACCGTCCTAAGAATGACTCAGAAACAGCTATGAAGCTTTTTTGTCGTTTTGACCTATCTTTGACTCCGATACGAAGCCATCATATCGTCCTAATTTTTTGGCTCATGCGTATTTTTACCAAACTCCGCAAAATAAGAGGTTCTAGCGAATTCAAATTTAAAAATCGGACACTTATTCCCCCCTAATGTACATATGAATAGATAGATATAAAGCATATGAACGAAAACAACGACAACAACAACAACAACAGCAATAACAAACACCTCTTTGATTTTTGCACTTTTTTTTGTAAATGTTTGCATTTCGATCGTAATGTTCCAAGTGTTGAACAATAATGGTTGTAATAACATTTTTTCCTTGTAGTTTGTTGTTGTCTTCATGTGTTGGTTTTAATGTTGCCTGTTGTTCTTGTTGTTCTTGTTGTTTTTCTTTTTTTTATTATTATGTTTACTAAAAGTTTGTTCATATGAAGATTGTTTTTTTTTTTTTTTTGATTTTGTTTTTCGCGTGCATATAAAAATTTCCTCTCACTTCTAAAGTAGATATTGTTGCGATAGATGGATTTATATAGATAAAAATATGTTTATGTCGATAATGTTTCAATGTTGCTTTGGAGGTTGTTGTTGGCTTTTATTTTTGTATTTTTTTTTTTTTTTTGGTTTTTGATTGTATGCATTATGTTGTTGCATTGATAGATTTGTTTTAAGTGAGCAGTATTAGGTTTTGTTTTTGATTTAGTTTTTTTTTTTTTTTTTTGCAAATGCTTAATGCCAACATTATTGGCAGCGAGTGAGTATTTGTAGTCGAAATGAATTGTTGATGATATTGGAAAATCGTTTTTAAGACGTGAGTTAGATTGAAGTTTAACTAAAAGGTGATTGTTTAAGGCCTACGGTATGTATGGTTTAGATCTTTTCGTAAATAGAAAGGTTTTGTTTTGTTGACTTACAATAACGATTTCAAAAAAAAAAAAAAAAAAAAAAAAAGAATTGGTTTCAAAGTGCTGATTTTCGTTTTAGTGTACTTGAGCTGTAATTAACTTTGCCAATATTGAGCCTTGACATCTAAAGAATAGTTACCAAAACCACCTGTGAGATTTTTGTTTCATGTTCTATGTAAATTTATTTGGCAAAAGAAAAATGTTTAAAAGAATTTTGGTTTTGGCTCATTGGCGGAAATTCCACTTTTTAATTATTCTTACTGTTTACCAGCGGTTTTGCTGCTTTTTAAAACTTTTGTGCGAAAAATCCTTTAGTCAGTGTGCTGTGTGCTTTCTTTTAATTTTTTGTTTTAGTGTAAGATATTATACAGCTTCTTGTTTATGTTTCACAGCTGTGTATACTTATATCGATATTTCATAGGAGCTAACCTATTCATCAGTAGACTTTGGAAATTTTTGAAAGATACTCTTATATACATATACAACTTTATATCCCAACAATGTAAATAAATAATTGAGAATTTTAAAGAAAAATGTTTTAATAATCAGCGTTGTCTACACGATGCGTTTCGCACCGCTTTTTGTTGCTTTTTAAACATTTTTTGTGCGAGAAACTATATAGTGGGTGCGTTGCGCCCTTTTTTAGGTTCTCGGTGCACTTTTTAATTTTCGGTGGCACCAAAACAAATTCAGCTCAACTTAATGTAAAAAAAAGTTTATTCAAGTGCCCAAAATTTTACGTTTCATTTTGCAGGCACAATGAGAAGACGGAGTTGTAATGTGGAAAACGCTGCTCATTATAAGCACAAAGTAAAACAATCTTGCTGTTGTATATTATACATATTCTCAAAAGAAAAAGAAACATATCGTTTTATAAAATTTGATGCTTTTAGAACGTATTTTATTATTAAACGATCAAGCTTTTTAACAATGAAAAGAAAAATTCGGCGCGTTTTTGTCGAAACAACGCGCTCTTTTCTTGATTTTGGTGCGTTTTGAAATTTCAATGTTGACAACGCTGTTAATAATAGATACCAAACCACAAAACACAAGCATTTGCTTCGATTTATGTTTTTGAAAGCATCAAAAAGCAGAAAACAAAAATTCAAACAATTGAGTTTTAGCTTCTTTCAAAAATTTCCAAAGTCTACTAATGATTAGACATATCGCTCCTTTATTGCAACAAAGTTATATCTCAAAAAATTAGTTTTTCGAGTTAATAATGCAGAATTGATAACAGAACTACCTTTTATAATGTGCCCAAAATTTATTCAAATTACTTTTAAACTGTTTCCTTTAGGAGATATTTTCTAAAAACAATTTTCTAAGACTTGTATGGAAACTAAAAATTTGAAATGTGTTTTTCTCAAAACAAGATTTTTTTAATTATGACTATGTTGCAAAAAAGGAGCGATATGGGACACTTGGGAAACATAAAAAGATGTTTATAACTTTTTGATTGGTATCAATATTAGAAGCTAATATCGTGAATACATCCCAATTGTTTGAGCTTTAGTGTAAGGAAAACTTTTATTGAAGTGTGTAAAATTTTTATATTTCATGTTGTAGAGCACAATCAGAACACGGTTTAGTAGTGTATATTATCATGTATCATATCATATGCACAAAGTAAGCCAATCTTGCTGTTGTGAACGTTTCCACGAAAGAAAAAGAAAAAGTTCGTTTCATAAAATTTGCTATTAAACGATCAGTCCAATTTTGTCAAATATTACAATAAAAGCAGACAATGGATAGCGAAGTTCGTAGTTATGAAAGCACGTGAATTAATTATAAATTCCACCTTTGTATCAGTTCTGGCAAATTTTCGTATATTTCAATAAAAGTATCTAAAACCACACACTCTAGCCAACTGATTTTCACTGTTCGCTTACGAAAACACAAATTAAATTTACACAGTATTGTAGTGCAACTCTGTAATTTTTAATAGTCCGATAATCGTAAATTTTTTCATATATTTCATCCATTGCAGTAACAATTAGAGTTGCAAAACTGTCGATAATACTATTGATAGTATCGATAGTTTTATTTTTGGTCCACTATCGATATTTTTATGCGAAAAAAGCAAAAAGAAAAGGTGATTAAAAACACTCGATGGCTTGTATATTTTTGTAAATTAAATTGAAAAATAAGTAAACAATTTCTAATTTTATAAACATTAAACACGAGTTTTTGATTTTATGCATAAGAAAATAATCACCTTTAAATCCAAAGGCTTTATCGCCGACTAAAATTTGAAAATATACTATTTTCTTAGATATCTGTTAACAAATTGCTGGTGACACTACATTTGGTTTCCATAAAAGTATATTCGACCATCTAAAACGGGTTCATTCTAGTTATTTAAAAACGCCTGCGTCATATATAGACTCATTGTTTAAAACACTCTGACCCTACGGCTCAGACACGGATCGCAAAAATATTTTTACAACGCTCTTGTATAACCATTCAGCATAATGCAGTGTAGAAATTTTCGTGAGTTTGTGAAATGTCTTGGTGCTCGCTTGATTTCACGGACCACATTCCAAAATGATATTGAAAATAATGCTATGTTAGTTGTTGCATATGGGCAAATCCAGAAAAAGGTCCACCGGGGCCAAAAAATTAAAAGTTACTAAAAATACATTTAAATAGAAAAATACTGAAATTTTATTAATTATATCAGTTCAACCACAATTTTTCAAATGTGATAAATAATCAGACGGCTGTGCAGCACAAGTGCAAGTTATCATTTCTGACAATAAGTTTTTGCAAGTTTTTTTTTGTATTATAGAAATTATGAGTATTAAAAAGCTGCACTCATTTTCACATAACGGTGATAAAATAAAAGCAGCGAGAGCTCCATATTCACAAAAGAAAATATTATTATGTAAGTATATGAATAATATCTTTTTTTTAAGAATAAATTTGTTGAAAATATAAAAAAATTTTAATGTTCGAATTATTGTAGAAAAAATGTCACGTTCGGTATGTCACATATCGACCGAAAATATAGATAACCAAAGTTGACAAACACGAGTCTTTTTAGTCAAAACATAACATTTTAAAGTGACATTGTTAGGCAAAACTCTAAAATTAATTGCAAGACGAAACTGCGTAAGATTTCGCTGAAATACTCCATTCTAAGTGCGGACGCGAAAACTGCTTCCACTTTTGTCATGTACGACCTACTACTTATTTTAAAATTTGTTGTTTTATTCCAAATCCCATTTGTTTAAATATAAGTTACAGTGTTCGCTACAATTTAAGATTGAGTCGGACCTGAAACTACTTTTAGTTGTTTTGCTTTTTGGATTTCAACACATACGAATGTCACGTTCAATACCAGGGATTTGTCCATACGAGAGCGGCTCGGAAACTTATTAATGAAAGAGAATAGTTAGTTTTTCAAAAATATTCTTATTTTTCTATCTATTCTTTGATTAAAATAGTTTTTCTCAAGGTCTTCAAAATAGTGGTTTACAACTGTAATTGCATCTTCATTTGAGGTAAAACGCTTGCCAGCAAGGCATTTCTTTAGATTTTGGAACAGGTAAAAGTCACTGGGAGCTATATCAGGAAAATAAGGTGGGTGGTCAAGCAACTTGTACTTTAATTCGTTGATTTTAGACATTGTTAAAACACTCTTGTGCGCTGGTGCGTTGTCTTGATAAAAATTATTTTTTTGTGTTGTAAGGCAGGACATTTTTCTCGAATTTGTACATTTATTTGATCCAAAAGGTTGCAATAGTACTCTGAATTTATTTTTTTACCCTTTTGCAGATAGTGAATCAATAAAATACCTTTGAAGTCCCAAAAAATCGTTGCCATAACCTTACCAGCCGATTAAATTGTTTTTGTCTTCTTTGGGTCACTTCCTCCAGCTTCAGTCCATTGTTTGGATTGTTCTTTTGTCTCTGGAGTATAGTGGTAGATCCATGTCTCATCAACAAATATGAAACGACGCTTACAATCCATTTTATTTCGCTTAAAACGATCCAAACAAGCGTTAGAAATGTTCATTCTTACGCGTTTTTGGTCGACAAATGCGGCACCCAGCTTGCAGAAAGCTTTTTTATCTGTAGCTTTTCATACAAAATTAAATGGACTCGATCATTTGAGATGCCCATGATATTAGCTTTATTTCGCACACTTTTATTCGTCGATCATTCAATACCATATCATGCACTTTGGCTACAATTTCTGTTGTTGTTGCTGTTTTTGGACGTCCACTACGTTTTTCATCTTCAATGCTTGTACGATCACGTTTGAATTCAGCAATCCAATTTTTTACTGTTGTATATGAAGGAGCACTTTCACCTAACACATTCACCATTGTAAATTTCTTGTTCCGATTAACCTTTTTTATGTAAATATTTAATGACACCACGGATTTCTGATTTTTCCATTGTAAAAAAATCGCGGATGCGTCTTTTGTGAACACCTGTTTCTATATAAAGGAATTACCAGATCGAAACAATATTTTACATGTGTTCATAGCAGAGATGGAAGTTTCCAAAACACTTAACTTTTTTTCTGTTTATACCGCGCTTTTTGTGCTAGGCTGAGAAGTTTCCGAGCTGCCATCGTATACATTTTATATGTTAGAGTACGATACTATCGAAACCATCGGTAGTTTTAAAATATACTATCGAAACTATCAAATGGGCCGACTATCGACAGGTTTGCAGCTCTAGTAACGATTGTATGCTCCCGCAATATAATTTTAAGGACGGTGAGCACAGTAAAACTAACAGTTGAGTTGATTTCAGTCGACTGCGAATATAATGAATAACAAATTTGACAAAAATTTGTAAAGGTACTATTGTCTTAAAAAAGTAATAGTAAAAGACTCGCACTAGAGGCCAAAATCGAAAAGTACAAATTCTAGCTATTGAACGAATTTGGCAGTATGCCATCAGCTATCAGATCCAGTTTGATCGTCTAACAGCTATTTCATTATCGTGTTTTTAATATAAAAATATTATACTTTTTATAAATAATTGAATTAAAAGAAAAATTTTAAACTTTGTGCGTTTTTGTTGAAAGAATAGCTTTTCCCCATTTTGGGCGTTTTGAAATTTCGAAGTTGAAAACGCTCCTGATTATACACATTATTATTATTATTTTTGCAAAAACACTATTAGTAAAATTTTTCTCTAGTATCACATTACTCTCTAATATTTCAATAACATGTTAGCACTTAATAAAGTTTTAACCTGCTCGACGAGAAGAATCGTTATTAGTACGAACCCGATAAAATAACACTCAGCATGTTAGTATATAAAAGAGATTACCTTTGACGGCATTGTGTGGTGATCACTGATCACAACAGATCAGTAGTATTTCAATACTGAGATCTTACAATTTCGATTTAGTCTTATAAAAACATAGAAGCTTAGTTGTCTAAGTTGGAAATCTGAATCAACATCATCACGTAGTAAGCGCCATTTTTGTTAAAAAAGTTTAAACAATTAATTAATAGCGCATTTACACCAACTCAAAATCTTGTAGATTTGAATTGAAATCTACAATGAAATCTATATCGTTTACACCACCGTTTTTTGACATCTAGCAAGATTTCATTTGCTCAAAAATAGTTTATGCATGCGGGTTTGACAATACAATATTATCAGAGACTGAATACACCAGCATTAAAGTGTATATTTTTTGTGCTCAGAGACTGCATACACCATATTATAGTGCAATTTTTGTTGAAGCGTAGTATTTTTAAGTACTTTTTGCAAGAAATCACAGTTGCATCGCTTAGTACTGAGTAGATTTCAGGAGATTTCGTCGAAATCTACTTATAAAGTAGATTTCATTTTGTATGGGAAATCTTCTCAAAATCTACTAGATTTGGCTTGAAATCTCGAATGAGCAGATTTCGCTTTGGTGTAAATAGGCTATAATCTTAATTTTAGGAAAAATATATTAAAAGGGGTTTCTTTCCACTAAAATCGCACAAAACGCCAAGAAGCTTACTTGAAATTGATAGAAGTAGCCGCAAAACATGGCGAACATTACAATGTCGAGAGAACAAAACAAAAAATAAATAATTTGCGTTGCGCTTTCCGCCATCAGCTTAAAAAGTACAATGAATTAAAAACTAAGGGAGAAAAGGATGAACCTTATTGCCCCAAACGCAAATATTTTGAGTCACTAATGTTTCTGAAAGATGAAGAGACTCGAGATAAAAGGATCCTTAATAACAATAGAAACGACACTATCAGTGAAATAACAATCACTAGTATCACAAGAGGCAGCAATGGCAAGAATGAAAGACGTTTACTTAGTACTGAGACTGAAAGTGCTTCCTTGGAGATAGTAGATTCTGATAAGCAAACATCCATCAATGGTGTGGAAGACTCTTTGCAAGTGCCGAATAATCTGTTTTCCGATATTTGTAAAGAAATTCAAAAGGAAAACAACTTCGCTGATACCGAAGATGATATAAATGGCGAGGATCCAAAAGATGCCGTTAATATAGCTGTAGTATGGTCAATATAAATTATCAGACAAAAAGTGGGAGATGTCGGGAAAGGAGCCATGGTACCTACCATGTAAAGCAAAAATATATTTTCGGTAGATGCTAAGAACGGTTAAAGTCAGTCTTATTAAAAAAAAAAATGTAACTTTTGTATGTTTCATGTACATATTTTTTTTTATTTTATCTGGGACCAGTACTCAGGGGATGGCCCCTACATATGCAGCGTATTGTACTGGCACTAGGAAAATAGGTTATGATGAGGAGGAAAGAGGGAGTAGTGTTCGTGCAGGTTTAGCTTTAACAATAACAACACGAAAAACTAAAACAAACTCTATTGCAGAATATAAAATGTTTGAATAAAATTAGTTAAAACTGTTCTGTGCCCAGTGTATGTACCTTCGACACTGCTCAGATTAGCAAAATATAGTCAAACAGCTTCCACACTACAAGGTAATGTAATGTTACCCAATGAGTAAAGCTTAGCAAAGTGTTATTAAAAATGTATATTCAGGAAACACATAAATAAACTTTTGCTGCTGTTTACGATAGTGTGGCTGAATAGCCGTCCACCTCAATTCGCCATCATCTCCAGCAATTTCACACCTCACGCTCGTCGTTAATGAACATTATGCATAAATACTTGTATTTACAAGTTTACAAGGAGCAACTAACTTAAGAACTAAAGCTTCTTGGCCATTCCAACCGTCGTCAATGGTCAGAATAGTGACAAGAACTGGCGACAATTGATGATAAATTTTTGAAGAAAATCAACTTCAGTAATGAGTCACAATTTCACCTCAGTGGATTCGTCAATGAGCAGAATTACCGCATTCATTTCAATTATAACCCAACTCGAGCGAATGATAATCCAAGAGTGATTGTCGTAAAATCAATGGACACCAAAGAGTGAATGTTTGGTGCAGTTTATGAGCTGGGGGCATCACCGGGCCTTAGTTTTTCTAAAATCAGGCCGGGCTGGCAGTTACTATGTATGGTGTTCGCTATCGTGAGAAAAGAACGAACTTTTTATGGTCCGATTTGGAAGATATGAATGTGGACGAAATATGGTTGTAACACGAAGGTGCCTTTTGTCACACAGCTAGCGAGTTTGCAACAAATTCAATTGCAGTGTTATCTCACGTGGTTGCGATGTCAATTGGCCGCCAAAATCATGTGATTTGACAACGTTAGACTTGTTTCTTTGAGGTTATATGAAAGAAAAGGTGTACGTCGATAAGCAAGCAACAATTCAAAAGCTAAAGGATGAGATAATTAGGCACATTAATGGCACAGAACCTCAATTATGCCTCAGCGTCATCGAAAATTTGGACCATCGGATCGCGGTGTGCCGCCATTTGTCCGATATTTTGCTCCGAACATAATTGAACCATATCAATATTATCATAAAAGTAATTTCTAAATAACTTGGGTTTTATATCTACATACGAGGGCTGCTCAAAAAATAGCCGTTATATCAACAATAACTAACTAGCTGGTCCCCTTTAACGTAATCCCCCTCATATATAATCGCCAACAGCTCCTGTTACAAAACGCTTTCCTTTCATCGATGTCGTCAGTTTAGCGAAAAGGAAAAAGTCAGCGGCGTCCGGTGAATACGCTGGTTGAGGCTTGATAACGGTTTTGATTTTGCAAAATCCAGGATTGTTTTTTCTACAATTCTGTGCGTTTCTGACGAATCGCTTCGCGCAAACGGCGCATAACTTCAAGGTATTGACTGTACAACCCTGTGGCAAGAATTCATGATGCACCACGCCATTGCAGTCGAAGAACTGGATGTGTTATTTTCTCTTCTGTACGCTTCCATTGGGATAATTGGGCTCAATGTCATAGCCATTCTCCTATGATCCGTCATCAGTTATGACATTTTTGAAGATATCTGGATCGCCGTTGACAATGTTCAACAGCTCCTGAGCGATGTCCATGCGACGTTGTTTTTGCTCAAAATTTAGTAAATTTAGTGAAAATCAAAATTACTAATAGACTTTTATTTCTATTTTTTTTTATTTTTTATATGAACTATATCGAAATGATGCAGTACGACTCGTATACTTATTTCTTTTATATCTATACGCATATTTATTTTTTCCAGCAAAAGAATTTTGGAATCTTTTAGATTGATTGGAAAAGCTTAATAATTTAAGTTTCAAACTTGAAAAATATACATAAGAGTTAATTTATTTTACATAATTTATGAACTTTCTATTTGCTTCAATTTAAGAAACTGAGAAGATTTGCTTTGGCTTCTTGACTAGAAATTTTGTTATTTAAAAATTAACTCGTGCTGCACAGCAGTAACAACAAGACACACAACCATACAATGTGAGAAATCTATATATCATTCATTTACTTAAAGAAAGTCATAACCCAAAAAACTTATTTCGAGGAAAACATATTATAAATTGTGAGTTTTGAAAGAAAAAAAGTTTAGAAAAAATTAGGAGGCGGTTTCAAAGTAATTAAAATACATTTTTGTACAGTATAAAGCATATTGTGCGGGCACACGGGGGTTTGGGGGTTAATAATAAAATAAAGCACAAATGACTTACTGATGTTCGTCCGGGGAGAGGAACGGATCTCTTTTCGTGTTGTTGTTCAGTTGTGGTGACCTACGATGATGCTGTGTGGTTGATGTTTGCGTACGGTGGTGATGCAGAGTAAGGATGATGAAGCTGAAGGCTGGCTGCTCAGTGCCGGAAACACGGGTTCAGCTAAAGAGATTGCTGCTTCCTGGTGATATAGTCGATGAGGTGATGATTTTATTAACGTTGCTTCCGCTGGCTGAAATATTCTGAACACTAAGATGGTTTCCTGTTGATGGTTTTTCTTCAGAATCAGCTGCTGTATGCCGCGCTTCGCTACGACTTAGAAATCATACCCTGATAATACGCTGGAGCCGAAATTAAACCCTTTCACTTGGTAGGTTTCTATCTTCATTTCATTTTATTTGGGAAAGTTAAAATTTCTTAACTAATACAAAAACATTTTGGTGGCTGTGAGGCAGCCATAATTTAATATTTAGAAAAAAATTAAAAAACGTCTCACACTGTTGGTGCGGTTTTGCTTCATGCTGAAATAAGACTGACGATAACCGCCAAGCGAGCATAAGTTCGAGCCCTTGATGTTCGAACTCAACGAACTTAATTTCTTTATTGGTTGAATTCGCACCGCAAAGGGCTGCCACACTAGGTTTAAATTTCCTGTGTTACCAAACGTGAACACACACTACTGTTAATAATTCTGCGTAGTGAGCTCAGAAACCTTAAACGTTTTTTGAGTTACGACGCTGTTTAAGTAAATAAGCTATTTGTGTGTAAATATATCATATGCTTATATGTATATACGAGTGTATACATACATCTGATATTAGTTAGTAAAACATTTTTTCAAGTTTAAATGTTTTTGAATTATGAGACTTGTCAGCAAAATATCCAAGAAGAAAAAAAAATAAGCAAACAAAAACCTTCACACAAACAAAAAACAAACATTTGTTAACATAAATTATGAAAATGAAACATAATTGATCGTACACAATACACAAATACAAAAAACACAAACGTCAATTTAGAAAACAACTTTTTAACATTAATAATTTTTGTTTAAAATATTTCGTTAAAAAAACAAATCCCCAAATAATTACGAGTAGAAGTACGGAATAGAAAATATATTTCTTTTAACACTTATTGCGTAATATAAAATTTAAATACTTTTTTAAACGAGTATTTCAAGAAATTACTGTAATTAATAGCATTTTTTTTAACTTTTTTTACTTTTATGGTTGTACAGCGTGGCGCAGAACTATCTTTATGGTCGGAATGAAATTGTATTATTAAGACACTGTTTGTAGTCTATCAGCTACAATTTTTGAATAAGCTGAGCTTGGTACGGGAATATGTGCAAAAGTTCTCCGAAAGAACCTGCGCGATAGCCCCAGGTTCTTCTTGTTGATGTTTCTGGACTATCCTATATACTATTCGCAACAGGTTGAATATTTTCTCCGTGTGGACCGTATCAAGTCTTCCAATATATAAATGGAAGGTGTCTTACTGTATAATGTTTTCCAAAATTTTCAACCAGGAGGTATATTGTAGGGACTGAGAGTCCAGTAGTCGTATTAAAAAACCACGTTGCGTCAAGACAATTGATCTTTAGTTTCAAAAGTAAAATTTAACAATTTTAATCGCTGCTCTGTTATGTAGTGTCCCATGTTAAATTCTCCAAGTCTTTTTCGCATTGTTCTGGCAGGCGTTCTCAAGGTATAAGTAATATTCTCCGTATGCTGAGTACTTAAATATATGTATCTTATATTTTACCCAATTAACTCTAGTGGTGGTCAGCACCAAGTCCCTAAAAGGGGAGCCGATCTCCTGAGGGAAAGAAACAGAGAGCATCTATTTTAAGGGAGATTTTTTTGCAACTCCAAAATCTATAACATCTGCGATCTTTTATCGGTCTGGCGGCCAATCAGTGCGGTGTCCGCATGAAATCACATCTAAACCCATTTTGGAAAGAGCGTCGAAAAGCACACGGCCTTTCGGGGAATTTAAACGCGATCCCCAAGAAGTGTTTTTAGCGTTATAGTCGTCAACTGCTAAATATCGAGGACCAAGTGATTTCAAAAATATACGCATTGGTTTTCTGGTACTGAAAATCTGGGCGGTGGATAAAATTAAGAAATAACGATTTTCCCATGAAAATGCTCAATGCAGATTTGTTGTTTGGAGATACTCCTCACGCGTCTCGTTTAGCAAATGGTGCTTATTTCTGAATTTCCGCGACTCCACACGATCTGCCACTTGGATCTTTAGTATAATTTTGCAATATCTTATTCTAGAAATCAGTATTATATCGATTTGCTTTTCTATAAGGAAATGATCAAGTTCATTTTTGTGTTGGTGAGTGACGTTTGTGTTCCAGAAGCATATTTTGAAACAAATTATTTGTTTAAAATTGCCTGTAAAATAGTGAATTACATTTTCAGCATTTCCTGCATCATGGTTGTCATAGAAACCGTAGAAGTATTTATGGATTGAACAAGGGTCTGCATAGTTGTCTCAAGATTGCTAAAATTCTTATCGAAGGTTTGAGCTTTGGGCTCCTGAATAAAGTTTTGTATATCGGATTTACTCACAATAGCATAAAAAACTTGGTTGGAGTTTTGCATGTTTAAGCGACTGGTTGACTGGCCTGTTAGTGGAAAATTGCTTGTACAAATGATTTTTGGCCGCAGATGTTGCTTAAGATAACTTGAGGACTTATTTGTTATTGGCCGCTTAAAGTGTGTATAGACAGCACAACTGCTGTAATTTGCAGTATGGCTACCTCCACAGTTCCTGCAATCTTTCACACGAGTCAGTCTCTAACTACTTGCATTGTGATGTACCGCGAAGTTCTCCGCAGACAACACAAACTGCGGACAATTTACAATACAATTTAGTATGTTTAAATTTTTGGCAGCTTAGGCATTGAACGGACCCTAAACGCTTATGCGGCTCTCTATGACAACCCTGCGATGCAAATAAATTTAAAATATAAATTGGATGAACTTCATTCTCTTTTAGAACATCATCTCAGCGTTCCAGCTCAACCCTAAACATGGGTTGACTACGCTTTAATTTTAAACGCTTAATCTTCCAATTCAGTTTTGCACATTATCGGTGTCTATACAGAGTCAATATCTTTTATAACGATCTGAAGACCTTCAGCTTTTTTAAGCTGATAAACGTAAAAAGATTCTTTCTTTCGCCAGAACGTCAGACAATTTTCGGTAATCATTTTCACGGTTGACCTGAATTTTTGTTTCACTATTGCTGTCATGCTTAACTGATGTTACATTGAAAGCGTCTTTACTGATTGCCGTAATAAGTTGCTTTACCAGCTCACTAAAAGTAGGCTCTATCAAATATATTAGTGGCGGCTTAAATGTTAATTTTTTGACATTACTGACTCATCAACCTGAAGGATAGCAAATATCTTACTATCCGTTGCCGTATCCCCCCGGGGAATAGGTTTTGCCTTGGCGTATTCCTAACTTAGGCGCTCTGTTTTTCGGGGAAAAGAGGGGAAGGGGTCCCTCGTTTGGTGCGGCAAACAAAACTCTAGGAAGCCACATGCCTTATGTTGTGTTGGCTTCCGAAACCCTTACCAAGGGTATAAATTGGCAGAACGGGGATCAGCATGGCCCCCGGGAAGTTCTGCTTGTGGTTCGACCCGGGCTGATCATGGTTGAGATGCCTACCTTGGCTGAAACGTTTTGGCTGTGGTTGAAACCTAAATCGCAGGAAGGGAGTGTTAGTATCCTATACAACAGATACGTGTACTGTAAGGAACCAGTGGTGATGATTGACGGGTGAGTTGGTTTAAGGGCTGATGCTCTTAATGGGCTTCGGCCTACCAACTCATTAAGCCTTGTCCTTCATTGATTGCTGGGAAATTGCATACATGAGGGATTAGAAAGCCCGAACTCCTCAACAAGAAGTTGTTATATGACCGCAATCATATAACAAGAATTGCTACCTGTGTGAGCCTAGCAAGCCACACGGGGGCGGTGGTGAGTCGTGAAAAATTCACTTCGTGGAACTGATCCACCATCAGGTTAGGCCGTCAAGGCAGGTACTGATGTAAATCATTTTCACTGTTGTATCCGTTGCCGTAGTGGTATATTATAGATATGTTTGATTGTGATTAAATTTGTGTAAATTTATTTTTTCGTTGCCATTTAACGCACGGGTACATATCCCTACCTATGTCCACTTGTGTTTTCGCCTTTTCTACAGAAATTAAACTGGAAGATGGTTTTTCTCCAGTTGTAAAGGCGATTCTTATCTTTTAGAGATAAAAGATTATCCAATGATTTTTTCAATGATTCCTTCTCAGAAATCCAAAGGCTTTTACTAGTGGAGCTAAGCACTTCCTCAGAATTAGATCTGCTAAGTACACTCAAGCAGTTTTTTTCCTTTTTTATTTATTTTTTTATATTAGACCAGGACTCAGGAAGGGGAAAGAGGGAGTAGTGTTAGTGAACATTTGACTTGAACCCTCCAACGTTATAACAGACAGGAAACACGTCTGCAGGCAACTTATTCCACAGACGAAGAGTACGGCTGAAAAACGAATTCTCTCTGTAATGTGTAGTGCGATTCCCCGCGCAATCGACCACAAATGGATGAGCTCTAGACGATGAGCGAGTGCTACGTAAAAATGTGCGCGTTTGGGGAGCAACATCCATAATCTCATCAGAGCAAAATCCATTTTAGTAACGATAGAACAGAGTAACGCGTCCCATACTGCGTCGATGCTTCAGTGAGTCAAAAGTGTTTGATACCCTCCTGCACACGGTCGATTAACCGCAAAATAGACTTTGAGATATCAGCCCAAACATGAGAGTTGTATTCCATTTTCGGTCGGATATAGGTGGTATAAATAGTAAGGAGGTTGTATAGAGTGAAGTACATCTTACACCGTTTCATTCAAGGCACTTGAATGCTTCTTTAGAGACATGAAAAATGTGTTCAGTCCAGCGAACATCACAAAGTAGCTTCATTCCAAGAACATAAAAAGCAACCGACTCCTCAATATTCATACCATCCATGGGTATAGAGGAATCAGCATTCGCGGTCGTTTGTTTGTGTGTTAATAAGCAACATTGGGTCTTACGAGCGTTAAAGACGACCTTGTTTTTACGACCCCATTCGGAGATTAATAGAAAATCACTATTCAGTGAACCATTCATTGATTTACAATTGAATATTCTCACGGAATTTTTTTTGCACGGAATTTATTCCTCTCGGAATTTATTTCTCACATAAATTACTTTTTTTTAATTCAAATTGAAAAGAAAATCAAAATTTTTGTTAACTTGACCGTAGGAATTGAAGATATGAACTACCTTTAGTGCTTGCAGAGAATGGAGAGTAGGAAAAAATAAAAACATATCATAGTTCATGTTTGGTCATAATTGGAGGAAAGGGAAAAGTGATAAAACTCCCACGGAATTTTCATTTGTAATTGGGCTAATTAAAAAATATCTCGAAGTTTTCTTTTACTTATTCCGGGTTTCTACTTATTCCGGTGTTATTTTATTACATTCCGATCAAAAACAAACGCGTCCTTTCACTGCCCGAATATAGCAGTGATCGGACGAGCTATTTGCAGAATCGGCAACATTATGATAAATTGTCAAGTATAGCTTTTCTACAATAGCCTCGTTTCGTCAAACTTATGTAATAACGAATATGGTGGTATATGTAGATTCAATATTACTTTCAAAACTTGAAGTAGCAGATTTTTTTCGATTTCCCTTTCAAAAAGGCCAGCCATTATTCACATGTACATAAATCTATATAAAATTTTATTATATGAATGTTGAAAATAATTACACTACTGCTTTTGGACTATTAGAAAATTTAAAAATTATGACTTCTGTCCAATTTTAATCGACATTTGAATAATGAAATAAGTGCGATTATAAATTTATCGTTTCCCACCATGTGTTCTAGGGTAATAAACATTCAATTATGTGGTCATACAGTTTTTCCATTATTTTACTTTTCAATAAACATCAAATTGAATTGTTTCCAAAAGAGGAGCAAGCAAACAACCAACAACAAAATGAAAAAAACCTTGTGAAACACGACATGAATGTGCAAATTAAATGCAGTGACAAATGCATTTTACACAAATTATTGAACCCTCTAAAACACACACACATACACACACTCATGCACCAGCATGCACAAACAATGTGTTTGAATTGAAAGGGACTACACGATAGCAATACCAACGAACACATACATGTACATATATGTATGTACGTCTATTTGCATTTGAAATTCATTTTTGGTTATTTCCATTTGTTTTAATGTCCACAAACATACAACACTTTATTAATTATTAAAATTACTTTAGAAGAAGAGTTAAATAAAGGGTTAAACAGGCTGGAAAGGAAATGTCATCTGAATAGAATTTGAGTATGAGTAGTAACAGCAGTTTTAGAGGAGAAACAGTTGAAATGTTAAGCAGCAGCGGCCCGAAACAGAAAATCATACAGGAAATGCAATCAGCCAAACACACAACCCAATAGCATATACACAAGCACACACACAAACGCACACACACACATACACTTGGACACACAGCTAAGTCAACAACTGTCAAACAAATGACGACCGTCTGACTCTTTTTACTTTTTTCGACAAGGATTTTTTATTAATCGTTTTTAGTTCTGTTTAAGGAATAAAAAAAAATTAATAGATTTTTACATACATATGTATGTAAATATGTAAGTACATATAGATTTGAGCTTGTGCGAAACAGACAGTTTGCATAACACTGCCCCTGATATCAGTTGCCGTTTTCATGAAATGAAATCTGTTTCAACACTTGGAATGGTTTTGAAATTTACTTTTTTTTTATAATATATTTTTTAATAAAATATTCAATTGATTTTTATTTTAAGTGACATATGCACATTTATAATAAACTGTTTTTTTCTGTTGTTTTTCTAATGAAAGCAAGAAAAATTTATGTTTATCAATTTGAAACAAAAAAAAAACGAACCCTCTTAACTCATTTGCATATTAATTTGATAATTCAACCCTTCTAGCGTTTCTTTTCTCGTAATTATTTATACATACATACATACATACATACATACATACATACATACATACATACATACATACATACATATGTATGTAAGTATGTCGTTTTTTAATAAAAAAATAAATAAAATAAAAATTAAAAGTATCTGGAGAAAGAAAAGAAATCCTTAATATTAGTTCTGCTCAATTTTTTAACCCTATCCCGATTGTGTGAATCTAAGTAATCATGAGATGAAAAATCATCGTGCCAGCTGGATACCAAGAAACGTGAGACTTTTTGAGGAAAAAGGAAGGCACACCTTTAATGAGAAAAACAGAAAAGCAGGAAATTTACTTATAAGGAACTAGAAAACATTATGAATAAATTCTTAAAAATAGAGATAGCAAAATCAATAGCCGCAGAAAAGCTACAAATCAAAATACTCTGACAAAAGCGAAATATTGTCGTGGTTTATATTTGACCCGATTTTACGTTTCTATGGATTATTTCATATTAAGGACCAATGTATTTGATGTGCTCATTATTTAAGTTTTAATTATTTTCTTTAAAAAAATTCATGCATGTTCTGAGAAACGCAAATCGATTTGAAAACGCCAAATAGGTGTTCTGGAAAACGCATGTTGCTTAAAATTGGCGACTTCAACTCGCATGTATATATTGAAGTGAACTGATTGAATTTGCTCAAACTGAGCTTGCAAAAGGCAGTAAAATTATTCACAATTAAAATTTTATATGTTTCAATAAAAAGTTTAAAGAATTTTACACATTTTCATTAAGAAAACTAAATTGAAAAATTTTTCTACATATATATTGTTAAATATTTTTTCGTTTTATATTACTACCACATACATATTTACGTACATATGTAAAACACAAAACTTTTAAGAATATTGGTCCATAGGTCTGGTACAATATATATACATATAATCAGCCATGTTCTGAGAACACGCGTTCTAAAACCGCAATGCGTTTTGAAAAACGCTTAATTGATTTTTAGGTGTTCTGAGGAACGCGCGTTTTACTGGCGTTTAGGAGTTTTATCCGAAAAAATACAACATGTGTTTTACATATGTATATACTCGTATGTATGTGGTAGTAATACAAAACGAAAAAAAAATTTGACAACAAAGAGAAAAATTTTTCAATTTAGTTTTCTTAATGAAAATGTGTAAAATTATTTAAACTTTTTATTGAAATAAAAACAAAATATATTAAGTTTTAAAATATTTTAATTGCATTGTGCTGTGGCAGTCCTATCGGTACAATGCGGGGAGGTCTAATCTTCCGTTTAATGACTTCTGTAGAAGTTGCAGAGACGAGGAGGAAGTAGAGACCGTTGAGCACTTCCTCCGTCGGTGTCCAGCTCTTTCTTACATAAGGGCATTGTATCAAGGCAGACCGAAGCTGCATGATTTGCAAAGGTGTCGGAATGGGATTTAAGTGGATTGGACTTCTCTATCTTATCATCGGGTTGGTTCTCAGTGATATGCAAATCTGACCAGTTACATATCACACCCAGGTACCAGACTTTACAATAGCTGATAGCCTATGAAACCTAACCTCACCTAAAATAAAATAATTGCTCAACGTCATAAACTAGTAGTGTCGCAGTACTTCCGTTGAATGAACTCTCGTTACTATGTGGATTTCATGAGATACATCTGAAACGTAAACATATAGAGAAAACAGCATTTACTATAAACTATACGAGTTTACTTGTTTACTATTCGGACTGAAGAATACAACACTGATATTTCAATGCGCTTTACGAAATTCTTTATTCTCATATCGGAGTTAGACATAATCATTTTTAGTCCAAAGGTGGATCAGCATATCAACGATATCATTGAGGTATTTCATACTTTACACGAAGCTAACATGAAATTCTGGCTAGACAGGTGTGAGTTTTTTAAGAATGAAGTTGAATTTCTGGGCTTTCTCTTTTCTTGACAAACCTAAAAGAAAATCGAGGCCATCGTTAACTTTGCATTACATAATATGTTCAAAGATCTCCGATCTTTCTTCCAATTATCCGGTTATTATCATTGCTTTGTCAAGGATTACGCTAAAATTGCGAAACCTTTTACACATCTTTTGAGGCGGGAAAAGAGACAAGTATCCTGAAACCAATCAAGTGAGAAAAGGTTTGACCTAGTTAAACCTGCAAAAACAGTATTAAAAAATAAAAATATATATCATCAATAGAAGGGATCTTGACAAACCCGGATTTTAACAAAAATTTTGAACTGACAAAGGGTGCTTCGAATTTCGCGGTCAATGAGAGGATAAAGTTGGCAATAATTTGGTCCTATTTTTTAATTTTAGATCAGTAGTCAGGGGTAGACACCTACATATGCAGTGCATTGTACCATAACGTGGAGGGGGGAAGAGGGAGTAGTATTTGTGAACATTTGATTTAAACTTTCCAAGAATTCTCCTTTTTATTTTTAACGTTATTTTACGTTTCGAGTATTATCCTGCAGAGTGGTAGCTGTCTATGATATCCAAGCCAGGGAAGGAACCGACTACAATAAAATCATATAGACCAATAAGTCTACTGCGAACAATTTCAAAACTATTCGAAAATTTGTTAATGGCGAAGTTGATGTATGGAATACATCTCTAATCATTAATTTTGCTTTCGAGCTAAAAAAGCACCATAGAAAAAATACAGGCTAGTTAACATCGCACAGTGACATTATTGTGCTCCTAAAAAATATTGAATAAACTTATTTTTTAGGAAATTGCCCAACAAATTCAAATATGCAACTCATATTACAATCAGATTTTTGGTTCAAAAGATATAGTTCCTCTTGTTGACCAATTTTCAGTGTTCAAAAAAACATAAAATATTAAGTTTATTTGCTCCAACAGGGATGATTCTGAGTAGTGTTTGGCCATGTTTAAACGTAATAAACCGGAATTTTTGCGTCGATATGTGACAATGGAAGAATCATGGATCCATCTATTCACTTTGGAATCAATAGGATCATCATCTAAGTAGACAGCAACTGGTGAACCTCGTCCAAAGCGCCCGAAAACACAGCAATCCGCTGGAGTAATATTTATCGACTGCCTTGAGAAATGAAATACCATTAACAAGGGTTGTTGGGAGGTTTGAAAACCGAAATTGCAGAGAAACGACCGCATATGGCAAAGAAAAAATTTTTTTTTCATTAAGACAACGCACCGTGCCACAAGTCAAATAAAACAATGGCAAAACTACATGAGTTGTACTTCAAATTGCCCCCACATCCGCCATATTCCCCAGATTTGTCTTACAGGGACTACTGGTTGTTCGCAGACCTGAAAAAAATGCTCGCCGTTAAGATATTTCGCACGAATGAAGAGGTTATCGCTGAAACTGAGGCCTATTTTGAGGCAAAACTGGTACTGAAATGTTAGAGCGGCGCTGGAATGATTGCGTTGCTTTTGATGGAGATTACGTTGATGAATAAAGCTAATTTTGAACCATAAAAACTATAGTTTCTTTGTTGGGTGTGGTTCATACCTGAACGTCAAGTTTTTTTTCTGAATTTCATTTGACATTTTTAGACTAAGGCAAGAAAGATACATAATCAGGCATCCCGATAAAGTTATTTAGGCTTGTTATGAAAATGGGCGTTTAAATCAAAATGCATATCGTGCACTTTGTGATTTTTTCGGTCAATTTAATCGTCTAAGTGTTCGCACGATCAGAAAAATCGTACAAAAATTTACGCGAACCGGGTTTGTGGTAAATATTAAAACGCCAGTGCCTGCTCGTACAGCTCGTTCTGTAGAAAATATTGCTGCTGTTCGCGATAGTGTGGCTAAAGATTCGTCCACCTCAATTCGTCGTCGTGCCCAAAAATTGCACCTCTCACGCTCGTCTTTGATGAACATTATGCACAAAGACTGGCATTTACACGCTGTCAAGGAGAAATTGACACAAGAACTAAAGCCTCTTGATCATTCCAAGCGTCGTCAATGGTCAGAATGCTGGCAAGAAATTTCAACAGTGGATAATTAATGTTCTCCTTCTAACTAATCTTCAATGATGAGGCACATTTTCACCTCAATGGATTAGTCAATAAGAAGTATTGCCGCATTTGGGCGAATGATAATCCAAGAGTGATTATCGAAAAACCAACGCACCCACTAAGAGTGACTGTTTGGTGCGGTTTATGGGCTGGCGGCATCATCGAGCCGTATTTGTTCCAAAATGAGGCCGTTCAGGCAATTACTGTGAATGGTCGATATTTGATTCCAGACATAATTGAATCATACAAATATTATCATAATAAAAAGAAGTGACAACAATTCCGAAATAATTTGTGTTTTATTCAAAATCAACATCGGCCTTTAAAATTTAACCATCCTTTGTATACTATGTATTCGTATGTACGTGTCTATTGTTGTATTGTAGAGTCGGCCCAGCCGAACATATTTTCGCTTGTTGGACATACTTTTGCAGTTTAAATGATTATCCATAACTCAGTTATTTGTAAACTGCATTTAAAAATTCCCTGTTCGACTCAAAAGCTTCTACTCAAAACTCATTTCAGAAATTGATGTCTGACAGATGTTTTATATTTTATTATTAGCCTACAGTTCGCTCCACTAAAGATAAAGTAAATAAAAAGAATGAAATAAAATTTTAATGAATTTAGTAAAGTTTCAGAATAGTAGCGTTCTGGAAGGGCGATAAACTTCCTCTTCAACGGTGTTCATGTGCATTAACTGTTTCTCCCCACTGAATAGGTATTGTTGATACGAGGGCGGTTCGGAAACTTCTTAGCCTATCACAAAAAGCGCTGTATAAACAGAAAAAGGTTAAGTGTTTTGGAAACTTCCATGTCTGCTCATAACACATGTTAAATTTTGTTTAGATTTGGTAACTCCTTCATATAGAAACAGTTGTTCACAAAAGACGCATCCGCGATTTTTTTACAATGAAAAAATTAGAAATGTGTGGTGTCATTAAATATTTACATAAAAAAGGTTTATCCGGACAAGAAGTTTGTAATGATATGGTGAATGTGTTAGGTGAAGGCGCTCCTTCATATGCAACAGTAAAAACATTGAAGATGAACCACGTAGTGGACGTCCAAAACAGCAGCAACAACAGAAATTGTAGCCGAAGTGCATGATATGATATTAACTGATCGACGAATAAAAGTGCTTGAAATAGCTAATATCATGGGCATCTCAAATGATCGAGTCCATTTAATTTTGCATGAAGAATTTTGCATTTGTTAACAGTTGACCAAAAATGCATTAGAATTAACATTTCTCAAGCTTGTTTGGATCGTTTTAAGCGAAGTAAAATGGATTTTAAGCGTCGTTTCATAACTGTGGATGAGACTTGGATCTACCACTATACTCCAGAGACAAAAGAACAATCCAAACAATGGACTGAAGCTGGAGGAAGTGCCCCAAAGAAGGCAAAAATAATTCAAACGGCTGGTAAGGTTATGGCACCGTGGTTTTGGGACTTCAAAGGTATTTTATTGATTGACTTCAAAGGGTAAACCAATAAATTAAGATTTAATTTGGATCAATTAAATGTACAAATTCGAGAACAACGTCCTGGCTTACAACACAAAAAAATAATTTTTTTTCAAGACAACGCACCAGCGCACAAAAGTGTTTTAACAATGGCTAAAATCAACGAATTAAAGTACGAGTTGCTTGACCACCCACCTTATTCTCCTGATTTAGCTCCCAGTGACTTTTGCCTGTTCACAAATCTAAAAAAATTCCTTGCTGGCAAGCGTTTTACCTCAAATGAAGATGCAATTACAGATGTAAACCACTACTTTGAAGACCTTGAGGATAACTATTTTAATCAAGGGATAGAATTGCTAGAAAAGCGTTGAACTAAGTGTATTGAAGTTTAAGGGATATTATATATAAAAATAAAAATATTTTTGAAAAAATAACTATTCTCTTTCATTGATAGACTAAGAAGTTTCCGAACCGCCTATGCATGTCGGGTGCTTAATTTTATTTTTCTAAATTATTTGGATATTGTACACGTGTATTCATATCTCTGCCTGTCTGTCCACTTCTTCTTTGTTACTGGGTCAACAATGGGTTAATATATTTAGTTTAACAAATCCTTCTGAGTATTTTTGCTTACGTTTTTCAAATAGTATTTAACACTTGTAGGTATTTATCTCTACTTAATGTACATTCTTAAGCACATGACATACATATGTACATACATACATACATAAGTATGAATCTACAGAAATGTGAACATATTTCTACACAAATTTATTTACGAGTATGTATGTTTTTTTGTGTAAAAACACTACAGATTTATTTTTGCAATTGTTTCTGGGCCATTTGCCGAAGCAGACATTCTGACGACGTTAGCAGTTTTTATTTTTTCTTCATTATTTACTAGAATTATATTGTCATTCGCTCATTAACTTTTTGATGATGTGTGTTAGTTTGTTTGTTTATTTAAAAGCAAACTTATCTATATACATATGTACATACAAGGTGGCGCAGAACTACCTTTATAGCTTTCATGTTCAATAACTATTTTAATTTATCCAAATTTTTTATTTTTATATCAGAAATTTTTGAAGAGGACTTCGGGAATTTAACACGGAGCACTACACGATCAAAAATTGTTGAATTTTATTTTGAATATCATAAATCAATTCAAGCCATAAAGGTAGTTCTGCGCCACCCTGTAGCTATGTTTATAAAAATGTTTTCATATTAACACATGCATGCACACAAAAATAATATATTTAAGTACTTTGTATAATTATTTCATTTGCTCGCACATACGTTTTACGTATCTATGTACAAATTATAACTAATGCCAAAATAAGTTTGTATTCGAATTGGCACAACGAAAAGAAAATGAAAAAAAAAATGGAACGAAGACAAGAACTGTTTATGCTAATCACTAAGCCACAAATGTGGGCTCATTCATTGCGACATTCATTCATATGTTTAATTATTGACACGAAAACAAATTTCAGACATTTATTTTCTAGCTGAGGTGTAGCACCTAATATACGAGTACCCCAGATTACAGACACAAATCAGTTTGTGACTAAATATAGTGTTAGAATTTTTGGAAAATAAAGAAACTTTTCTGTATGAGTTTACTTTATTAGCTTCTAATATTGATACCAATCAAAATATTATAAACATTTTGTTTTTTATGTTTCCTATGTGTCATTTCATAGGTGCTACCCAAATAACCAGTAGACTTGGAATCCTTTGAAAGGTATTCTTAAATATTCAACTTTGTATCTTAGTATTCTAAATTAATTATTAAGAACTTTAAAAGAAAAATTTCTATCAAATCCTTGTTTCACAATTTCGAACCTTGACGCATACATTTGAAACGATCAAGGAACACATTTATAGCTCAAAAAAAAGTTTTTTTCTTATAAATTGAAACATTCTTTGCTACGTTTTTTTACACTAAGTTGTCTTAGTGCTCAGTCATTTGGGATTCGCAGTATAGCTGTTATAACTATAACAAGTAAGAGTGTGGTATATTCGGCTGGGCCGAATCTAAAATAAATACCCTTCACGATAGTCACGTATATGTATAGTATATATTACAAATTTAAGCTTAATATGCTCGGATATATATGGACCAATATCGGAGAAAAAATATTTTTGCCTTGTAATCACTATATCGGAATTTGCTATTTTTTGTACTTTAGTAACCTTCTTTTATAACGTGAATTGCTTTTCAGCAAAAAAAAAAAAAAAGAAAAAGTGTTAATGGAAAAATCGGTTAAGGCTATATCTCGGGTATATATGGACCGATATCGGAAATTTTAATTTTCCATATTTATATAACCTTATTTTCTTACCAGAACTGCGTTTAAACAAAAAAGTTGTTTAAGTTCGCTTACACGACATTTTCATGACGAACCCGATTTGGGCTATATCTCAGGTATATATGGACCGATATCTGAAAAATTTGTTTGCCTTTTAGTCACCATGTGTGAAGTTCGAAGGAAAAAAAACAATTTTTTTTTTCAAAAATTTTCATACAAAATTGCAAAAAAAAAGGATTTTTTCGGAATTTTGAATATATCTCAGCTAAACGTAAACCAATATTACAGAATTTAAGTAGCAAATCCATGAATCGATGGGGTAAAAGAATGGTGAAAGAAAAAATTTTCCAAGTCTAATGGTTTTCTCACGTTATTTCAACAGTGGACAGACGGACATCGCTTAATCGACTTTACCATTAACTCTGATTCTGAATACTCGTATATATGCCTTATAGGGTCTCAATTAAAAACTGTAGAAATTACAAACGGAATGACAAGCTTATATGTACCCTTTACATTTTTGTGAAGGGTATAAAAAAGGTGCAGGCAGTCCAAAATTAACCCCTACTGTTCTGTCTAAATCATCTCCATTGGAACCCAATAATAAATTTACTATCATACCGCAGCCGACTAGCTTTTATTAACCTCCTTACATTGAAAAGCCGAAGAATTACATCAAACATATCTGTTGAATTCACAAGCTCAGTCGTATCGTATATCGATGTATTTGGAGAGACAATTTCAAACACAAACATTAAACTCACAAAAAAAATATTTTTTAAAATTGTTTTTGCTTTAAAGTTTTGTGTTTGAAATTTTCTCTCCAAATAATTACATCGATACACGATACGACTGCGCTTGTGAATTCAGCAATTATTCTTCTTAAAGTGATTCAAATTATCTTCGCGATAGAATAAACATCAATATACAGACAGCTAAGATCATAGGTTCCACTGTATCTTCAATTTCATCGATCAAACTTCTTAAATTTTGATCCTTTCCGTAGAGTTTGTGGCGAAGTAAACAGATTTTATGATCTGATCGACTTATCTGACAACATTCATGTTGCTAAGAAAACACTTCTTTTGTATTTAAACTCTAGTGATTATATTTATAACAGTTTGTAGTTTCCTAAAGAAATTTTTATTATATTAAAGCTATCAAGGTAACTTTGTACAGGTAGTGGCAGAATTAATTACAATAAATACAACACCAACAAACATCAACATGTATTTTGTTGGTAGAATTTACGAATAGTTGTCAAAATTTTGTTTGAAAAAGCAAGGAAGTCTATATGTTTTTGATAAATTTACGCAAAGGAAACGAAAAACAACTGCGCTTATACCACTACCATGTTAAAGCTGCTTTGAATGCTATCTATTTCCTTGTTATACTGATTTCTCAGCTGTTATTAAACATTTTGCTGAAATAAATAAAGTTCAAACGTGGGATTGGAAATAGGAGCCTTTGTTACTCAAAATGCTTGCGAACGGTAAGTTTGGAAATTGTGATACAGGCCCTAATACTCTTCAAAACACAAAAAACAAGTTTCACAGAAGCGAACACTTTCTACCACATTTCATCTCTTCAATGCTTTGTACAACACTTTATGTTAAGTGAATACGGCTAACTTACAAAGTCTATAGTAAAGCACGACTAATATTTAAATCTGTCAAAAACAAACAGACAATCCGAAATGTCTGATATTGCCAGCAGACATGTGTACCAAGATAAAAAATAAAAAAATGCGAAAATCGAACATACGTAACTCACAAAATTTGAAAATAATGCTTATTTTTTTATCAGACCATGTATACGGATCACTGAACTAAACGAAAGATATATTTCCGTGAAAAGAGCTGAACTAAAAAGAGCATTCTCTTAAAAGTGCTGATGAGCCCAACGCTATTGGGTATAACATAGTGGAAAAGATACTCAGAAATGAGTCCCAATGGATAGAAATAATACGGAAAAAGATCGATGATGTCATTGACCTGGTTGGATGTCGAGTAGATGTGAACCAAGTAAAAATTTTGGTTGCGGGCAGAAAAGTTGGAGATGTATCAAGCATTTTACTTCCTTAAAAAAATACGAGAAAAATACGTATCTTACACCTTCCTTACTAAAGATGCAAACAACTTTTACACTCTGAAAACAGCAAATTTAAAAAAAAGTGCTATCAAATAAGCAAAAAGTTTTGCCCGACTTCCATGTGCACAAACAGTTACAAGTATTTCCCAAAGTTCAATGACTGTTGTCCTTTTAGTTTCCTGAATAAAAACTATTTGCTTTTGAACAAATAAATTACAAGACTTAAAAAAAAGAACACACAGTTGGTCAACTTAATAAAATATTTCCTTATATCCTTTATTCCTGTTACTTGCCGGCTTAAAATCCTGTCATCTGTTGCTATTCAGCAAATTCATTTCAATGTTAAAACAATAGTTTCTGAAGACAAGAAAAGCAAAACAGAACTTTAGTTGTTTTCAGGCAAAGAGGTGAATGAACTATTTGATGAATTCCCCTGACATTTTTTCCTTTTTCGGTTTTGTTTGTTGGCAATGAAACAGTTGCAAAAAAAGTAAAAAAAGATCAGCAAACATAAATATTGCATAATATTTCAAAAGCCTAAAGAATGTTAGGCCGAAAAAAAGAAGGATGCCACAAAAAAGGATAAAATTATGAAATTTATGAGAAGGAATTTGTTGTATTCATTAAAATTGCTTGGCAAAAATATAAAAGTGCACAAAATATTTGACAAGCAACACAACGAACAGTTTGAATAAGGTTATTTGTAGTATTCGAAAGTCAAAAGACAAGGAAATTGCAGGAGAACTCATTTTAAATATTTTTTTAGATAAGAATAAAATAGGTCCTCCTCAGGGAGTAAGTTTGCCTTGGAGTATACCAATCCGTGGCACTTTGCTTTCTGCGGCATATAGGGTTAGGAGTTCCTCGTTTTTTTGTAGCAAACAAAACTCTAGGAAGCGGCATGACTTATGTTGGACTGTCAAAACAATTAACAAGGGTTAATGGGCAATATGATGATCCCATCTCGATGCTGATCTTGTTTGAGGTGCCTACATTCTGGCTGTGATTTAAACCTAAAATCGCAAAAAGGGAAATTAGTTTCCCCGATTACTATGGTGCAATGACAGTTTTCGTAGGATAATAACCCGAAGAGGTGCTGTTGTCCTGCCACAAATAACTGTAAGGTAAAAAAGGGTGCATTGGTTAAGGGCTGATGACCTTAATGGGCTTCAGCCTACCAGCTCATTAGCCTTGTCTTCCATTGGCTTCTGTTGAATGGCATACATGTAAGAGGGATTAAAAGGACTGAGCTTTTAAGCAAGGGATTTGTCTGTATGGCTATAAACTTATGGCAAAAAATTGCAACCTGCGTGGGGCTAGAAATCCACACGGGAGCACTGATGCATCAAATAAAAGCAGGTACTGATATAAATCAATTTCGACAATCAAATGTTTAAAGAAATCTGTCATTTGTGATAACAGATCTCCATGAAATAATAGATTACGCTTTGCGCAGGTCCGTTATGTTGTTTACACTATGCTGTTTAAACGGGTTCTAGCATTATCATGCTGTGAAATCACTTTATCACGTCTCTCGTTGTATTGCAGTTGTTTGTCTTTCAATGTTCGGCTCAAACGCATTACTTGCATTCGATAACAATTGCCTGTGATTGTTTCAGTCAGGTTTTAACAACTCATAACACACTATGCTAAGCAGGTCGCAGCAAATGCTGAGCATGACCTTCGAACCGTGAATTTTAGGTTTGGCTGTCGATGTGGAAGCATGGCCGGGATATTCCCTTGATTTTCTGTGCTTGTTATTATCCTAATGAATGGAAGAAATCCTTCCCTTCTTTGCTTTGCAATCAGCTGACAATCGCCGATCAACTACTCTTGGCTTCAACTCGTACCACACCGAATTTCCTTGTTTCCGAATCATTCCATGACTTTCAGGTGTTTTTAAGTGGTTTGTTGTGTCACTCCTAATCTTTGTTGCGTTTGACACAAGTCTTGATCAAATACTACCTCCAATTCTGCATGTTTGAAAACTTTCTCTCTTCCACTGCCACGCTAGTCTTCGACGTCAAAATCACTGTTTATACCATCACACTTAGAGGCGATGAAACCACTCTAGACACGTTCTTTCACTAATAGCGGCCTCAACATAGATATTTGAGAACATTCGATGAGTCCCATCCACAGATTTCTTCATATTAAAGCAAAAAATTAAAACCCCCGCGAGTATTTTGCTGACATGTTTAGTCGAGAATAACTTTATGCTGCAGACGCAAATTGACTACTATTTCGATGTTATTATATTTGCAAATACCTAAGCTTATTGTATAACATATACGATCTATAATTTTGGACTACTACTTACCGCTACAGCCATGTACTGCCAAACGGCGGAAGCAAAGTTGTACTCCCAATAATAAAATCGTAATTTTTAAAAGTAGATATAATAAATCACAATTTGTGACACCAAAGTTTTCATTAGTTTGATCATATGTATTTTGGGTCTTCCAAGACAATACGAAGTCTGGTCAAAAAACTACCGTTATTTTCAATATTTTCAAAAAGTATTTATTTATTCATCAATAACTATCTTGTCCCCTTCAAAGTAATCCTCCTCAGATATAATACACTTATGCCAGCTTTTTTCTTCTGATCCTCGAAACACTTCTGAAACGTGCTTTTTGATATCGCCAACAGCTCCTGTTTCGATTTTTCTTTTATCTCCGCAATCGCAGCAAAACGCGTTCCATTCATCGGTGCCTTCAGTTTTGGAAAGAGGAAAAAGTCAACGGGGGCAAAGCTCGGTGAATACGGTGGTTGAGGCATGATAACAGTTTTGTTTTTGGCCAAAAACTCATGCACAAGCATCGACTTATGAGCTGGTGCATTATCATGGTACAAACCCCATGATTGAGTTTTCCACAGTTCTTTACGTTTCTGAAGAATTGCTTTGCGCAAACGGCACATAACTTCAAGGTAGTATTCCTTATTGACCGTATGATCGTGTGACAAGAATGCATCACGCCATTGAGTCGAAGAAAACAGTGAGCAAAACCTTCACATTTGACCGAACTTGACGTGTTTTATTCGGTCTTGGCTCTTCTGGACGCTTACATTGGGATGATTGGGTTGTAGTTTCAATGTCGTAGCCATACACCCATGATTCGACACCAGTTATAACCTTTTCGATGTTACGATGTTCAACAGCTCCTGAGCGATGGCCATGAGATTTTATTTTAGTAAATTTAGAAAAAAATCGAAGAGCACGCCAAAACACGACTAACTTTTTTATCTGTCAAAACCAAACTGACAATCCGAAATGGCTGATATTGCCAACATATAAGTATAACAAACATGTATACCAGCATAACACAAAAAATGCGAAAATCTCACGAAATTTGAAAACAACGGTTATTTTAAGCATTTAATTATTTATTGAATCTTCAAAATGAACTAACAATAAATATTCCAATCTTAATACTAAACATAAACATATAAAAAAATCTTCGTTTTACTTAAGTCCGGCCAATGCTAAAAAAAGTTTTATTATGTGGGAACTATATCGGTTAAATCATCTGATGGTGACATAGGTTTTCGTTCTTCTCAATGGAGTGTGGCCGCCTAAATTAAGTATATTGCGCGCAAAATGATTTAGGAGAGGTTCCAGTTTACCGATATACCTTGCCGCATACTTAGAAAATATATACGTCTTTTACCAGCGGAACACTCAGATCTTTATGAATTCGTTTCAAGAGTTTGGTTTTGTCGCCTTTCAATTTTTTCAATGTTTGACGTTTTTTCGGAGTCTAGATTCTATAGTGAACGGACGTGTTTGTTTTTGAACGCAAAGTAATAAAATTAAACCAGAGTGAGAAGAAAAGCGGAATAAGTGAAAAGAGTGAACTTATATAATAATAAAACTTTGTGACAATTATTGTTATATATTTTTTAAAAGAAAAACAAAATTGAATGAGTGTAGCTATTAAATGTAATGCTGAGAAAGAGCTTAGCTCAAATAGAAAAAACGTTTGGACTTCTAAGGAAGAACCTGTGAAAACATCATTGGAAAATCTCCTTCCTCTAAAGATAGGAAACGCCCGCGTTCGTGTTCGCCAAATATTGTTGTTACAGCAGAAGACAACACATCTTCCAATTTAGTTATTGCAGATAAGCTGAAAACACAGGTAGGTGTGGATAGATATATAACCATGGCTAACCCTTTGAGAACAATCAATGTTTACTTATCCAATTTCTGCAAAAACCAACATATTGGAAAAAAAAATCATTATATTACCACCCAGTGGAATTTTAACATTTTTTCGACAAAATTTTTCGTTAAGAAAAAGTAATTCACACAATCGTGTATGATGGTTGAAGTCTCCTGAAATAAGTAAGAATTTTTGAATTTTATTTTCAAACTTTATTTAAAACAGAAAGTATATTTCTTGAACGTAAAATCAAACGTTGTACTTCATAATATTAAAATTAATAGTGAAATAATAAAAAGAAAGTTGAGATCAAATCATATGACTGTATACTTAACAATAAAGTTTATTTTGTTTTGTACTCTTTGAAGCACATTTTGTCTTTTGCCAAATGTGAATGAACCTTCCATTTTTGGCATCTTCCCCTGGAACGGCTTTCCAAACCAGTACTGCGGTATCCACCCATCCATACGGTAATGCACACACAACATTTTCAAAACCGACGGGTCGTTATTTTGATCTCATCACATGACGAGCCGGGCACATCGCAGTAAAAGGTATCATATGTCCATCGATGTAGTAACTTGTGATATCAGTGCCTAGTTATTGATAGCAGCTTCTAACCAAGTAAATCACAGGTTGCACTCTCCACAACTTATTCGTTGGATGCGCTTTACTTGTATCAACAAAGTGAATAGAATTTCGTAACTTCATGAATTTATTTCTTGACATCGGAGACGTAATAAGTTCATCACGTAAGCTGTCAGCCCCACACTGCACAACAGTAAAAAAATTTAGTTTCAGCCTGGGATTGAAATGGATATAATGCATTTCAGCCATAGTTGTAGTATGAAAATAAATTTTCGCGTACATACCTGCGTCCTTGTAATGACTTTCGAAGAAATATTTGGCAAAGTATTCAGAACGTGTACCCATTTTTACAAAATGCTGACATACTCGAACTGAGGGAACGTCATGAAAATAAAATTCTTTCTGTCGCCACAAATCATCTGTTTTATTACTAAAATAATTAATGTTGTTTTAGGATTTTTTTTAACACATCTCACAATCAGTTAAGATGGTTCTTAAAGCCCCAAATCCGCTAAAATATCATCTCAATCGAAAATATCTAAAGCTGATACCATACCAATACGGCATCGGATATCGGTGTAGACACTTTCAACGTTACATCAGTTAAGGACGGTAGTTTGTCGTTAAGGCGGTGCCCCATAATTGAATTCCGTAGCACCATACGGGCTTTAGAATTGCGTTGTATAACAAAAGTTTGCAGTCCAGCTTCAATGTAGAATTTCTCCTCATAAGCCAATTAAGTTGCACTTCTTCCAACTGAGTGTCTTTTGCTTCAATGTGTGACTTCCATATTTGCCTACGGTCGAGGTGTATACCAAGGTACTTGACTTCATTGTGATGCAGAATAGCTGAGATACATATTTGTTTACACAGTGTGAATGTGGCATGATTACATTTTTGTCCATTAACTTTTATTTTCTAAAGTTTTAGCCATTTCTCTAATATTGAAATGTATTCTTGTCAATTTTGTGGGGCTAATTGAAGAGTGGATTTCGGATCTCGTTGGCATGTCAGAGGCGTAAATCAAATATCAAATAGGCCCCAGTGTGCTACCTGGGAGAACTCCTGCCTCGATCGGCTGAGTTGGGCTTATAAAATTGCCTTTAAAGGTATAGTATAAATATTGAGGAATCGTATGCTCTTGATGTTCTTGGAATGAAGATACAGTGTGATGTTCGCTGGACAGATCACATTTTTCATGTCTCCAAAGAAGCATTCAAGTGCCTAGGTTTTTTGAAACGGTGTAAGATGTACTTCACTCCATCCGATCTCCTTACTATATATACCACCTACATCCGACCGAAAATGGAATACAACTCTCATGTTTGGGCTGGTCCCTCAAAGTCTATTTTGGGGTTACTCCACCGTGTGCAGCAGAGGGCGAAGAAGCTTATTGGTGACAGTAGCGTATCGAACTCTATTGACTCACTGGAGCATCGACGCAGTGTGGGATGCGTTACTCTGTTCTATCGATACTACAATGGATTTTGCTCTGACGAGATTAGGGGTCTTATTCCCGAAACTCGCTCATTTTTACGTAGCACGCGCTCATTGTCTAGAGCTGATTCATTTGTGGTCGATTGCCCGGGAATCGCACTACGCATTACAGAGAGAATTCGTTTTTCAACCGTACGCTTCGTCTGTGGAATAAGTTGCCTGCAGAAGTGTTTTCTGTCTGTTATAACGTTGGAAAGTTCAAGTGAAATGTTCACAAACACTATTCCCTCTTTCCCTCTCCTCATAACCTATTTTCCTAGTTCTGGTACAATGCACTGCATATGTAGGGGTCATCCCCTGAGTACTGGTCCAAGTTAAAAAAAAAAAGATATATGATATACAAGTAGATATTTCTTCACTGCTACTATTGTATGAGTACGAGTATTGCCCTTGTCAGTTCTAAGAACTAAAATATCCTATTTTGTCTTAAGAGTGTCTCACTAAAACATCCTTTTAATTTTTGTGTGTTTCGCGAAGATGTTTACGTTTCAAACTTTTTATTAATTTTATTCAAAGTTAACTTTAAGTGATATATTTTAGAAATTAGATTCTGGTTTTTGTGCATTTATACAACTGGTTTTTCTTCAAGTTTTTCCTTCCTTTTGTTTTCTGAAAAATATATATCGCTCCTTTATTGCAACATAGTCATATCTCAAAAAATTAGCTTTTCGAGTTAACAATGCAGAATTGTTAACAGTACTACCTTTTACATTGTGCCAAAAATTTATTCAAATTACTTTTAAACAGTTTTCTTGAGGAGATATTTTATAAAAAAAATTTTCTAAGACTTATATGGAAACTAAAAATTTGAAATGTGTTTTTCTCAAAACAAGCTTTTTTTTAGTTATGACTATGTTGCAATAAAGGAGCGATATGATATAATTCTCAGAATTGCGGAACAATGTTTTTTGTCTTTGAAATCTGAAGCTGTATTTTTTTTTTGCAAAACCTGCCTGCATATTTCCATACATTGCATGTCTAGGAAAATGTTAGTTCAACATGATGCATAGTTGACTTTTCATTTGTTTGTTATCCCTTGTGAACTCTATTCACCTGACTTTTATTTCAATTTAACTTTAAAGTCTCTATTATACACCCTTGAGCAATACGCCTGTCACTTTGACTTGAAACCAAAACCTTTTTAGGTCTACAATTTAATTTATCTTTTTTCTATTTTGAAAATACAAAATAAATACTCATTGATTTCTAAGGGCTTTTCAACAGGTTTTTTTTATATTTTTCTACTTTACTCTTCGACAAATCCGATTAAGCAACAACTTACATTTTTCAACATCGTCATCATCATCATTAATTCTCGTATTTAAACTCAAGACATTGATAATGACGATGAATAAATTGAATATAAAAGTGTTTTCTTATACAATTTACATACATGAGTATAATAAAAATGTAAGTAGAAAATTATTATTGGATTAACAAAAATATTTTGACATTAAAACGTACTTTTGTTTTCTTAATGCTTGTGTAGCCATGATGTTTGCAATAATTTGAATATTCATACAAAATGATTTGTTTTTTGTCGAAATTTATTTAAGAAATAAAAAACTTGACAAAAGATTGCCACTCACCAAAATAATTATTTCCCTGTTTGCTTCGCAGTCCAGATAAAAATGCTAAATTTACGAATGTGGGCACCAACGTTCATACTTTTGCTTCAGCTTAACTTTTGGTTTTGTAATCTTAATTTAACTTTTCCGAAATACTTAATATTTTCTCTGGGAAGCAGAGCTATCAAGTGTTCGGTTTTTATTGAGCAAAAACGTTCAGAATATGTCCGCCAATCTGCGAAAACTGGGATAAACAGCAGGAGTCGGTTTCAGCATAAGCAAACTGCGTTCCGGCGGTCGGCCAGTAACTTAAGGCCATATACAGAGTGGGCCATATGTCTCTTAATATTTCAATGACCAGTGAAAACCAAATAGCCACATTTTTAAAAAAGTGTTTATTTATTATGAAAGTAAAAGAAATAAAGTTTTTAATGATTTATACATCAAATACGTCTCACAGTTGGGAGAATTATTAGTAAATAACAAATTAAAAACTGGTTGTTCAGTGACAGAAAATCCTGTATAAACAACTGGAATTATAACAATTGCATATATGTGACCAACATGTGGCAAACATTACGAATAATGAAATATTAAACTTAATCGGTGGCTGAGTTGGTTAAGCGGGCGTATTAACAAAAATACATCATGTTCACATGATCCCGAGTTCGAATCCCAGTGGGTGCTGATGAGTAGTGTAGCGACTACGAAATAGCTAGTTGTCCCCCAGCTATATGGTATTCAAATATTTTTTATGTTCTTCTTTGGTCTTATTGTTGTAATTAAAAATAATCCTTCTTCTTGACTGAAGTTGGACTCGAACTCACAACTAGTTAGTTGATATCGTATATATGTATATAATAACTAAAAGTTCACCTATTATTGATTTATACATAGAAATAGAGTTTTATTTTTTGAAAATTATATCACTTAAATGCGATTCTTGTTCACTCTGGCAGTGACGTAACCTACGAGTACATATGTTTTGCACTTTCTTGTGTATATTGTGTATATTTTCCTTTAGTTCGGCAATGCTCTTCGGATTGTTACTGAAAACTTTGCTTTTTAGATATCCCCAAAGGAAAGAGTCTATTGGAGACAAAACGTGCTCGCGGGGAGGCCGGTTAATATTACCTCTTTCCGATATGATTTTCTGGCTTAAAATTTGACGAACTGTAGCCACCATCGTGTTGTAAAATTCGATGTAGAGGTGATCGAACCATATTTAAACCGCACAACGCTTACAAGTGGGCTATTCTCGAACAGATGCTTTCTGAGTAATTACCGTTTCTCTCGATGTATTAAGATACCCGGTCATCTCAAATTTCTGGACAATCTAAATTAGGGCGTCAAGCGTAATTTATCTGTTAAAAATCTTCATGCATATACAATATGTATGAGACCAAACCAAATAACGCGGCGTCAACGTTTTGCAATTGGAAAATCCAATTTTGACAGAGCGTAAATGTACTCTGTTCAAATTTGCGAAAAGTTTTAAACAACATTAATTATTTCACTCGGAAAATATGACATTTAAAATGTGGTGCCTGTTTCGCGTTTTAGGCAAATTTCACGGTTTTTTGTTTTGTTTTAGGTATACCACATTGTTTTGCAAATGTAAATAAGAACTATATGACAACATATTTAATTGTTTGCAATTAAAATTTTTTTTTCTCTGAAAAAAAGGTAATCGTTTTTATAAAGGGTATATATAAGTTTGTGATTCCGTTTGTAATTTCTACAGTTTTTTTGCGACCCTATAAAATACATATATTCCGATTCAGAATTAATGGAAAAGTCGATTAAGCGATGTCCGTCTGTCGGTCGTTGAAATACCGTTTCTGAGAAAACCATTAGAGATAGAAACTTTTTTCTTTCACCATTCTATTACCCCATCAGTTCATGGGTTTGCTATTGAATTTCAGTAATATCGGTTCACGTATAGCTGAGGTATATTCAAAATTCCGAAAAAAGCGATAATTTTTTGCAATTTTGTATGGAAATTTTTGAAAAAAAAAAAATGTTTGTTTTGCTTCAAACTTAACACACTCATTAAAAGCGACTAAAAGGCAAATATCGGTCCATATACCCGAGATATAGCCCAAATCGGGTTTTTCATGAAAATGTCACGTAAGCGAACTTAAACAACTTTTTTGTGCTCAAAAGCAGTTCTGGTAATGAAATAAGGTTATATAAATATGGTAACTGAATATTTCCGATATCGGTCCATATATAGCCGAGATATAGCCGTGTAAGCGAACTTAAACAAATTTTTTGTGCTCAAAAGCAGTTTTGGTGATGAAATAATTTTATATAATAATGAAAAATTAAAATTCCCTATATCGGTCTATATACACCCGAGATATAGCCTAAGCCGGGTTTTTCATGAAAATATTGCATAAGTGAATTAAAACAACTTTTTTGTGCTCAAAAGTAGTTCTGGTAATAAAATAAGGTTATATAAATATGGAAAATGAAAATTTCCGATATCGGTCCATATATATATATATATGTATATATATCTGAGATATAGCCTAGATCGGGGTTTTCATTAAAATGCTTAAACAACTTTTTTGTGCTCTAAAGCAGTTTTGGTAATGAAATAATTTGATATAGTTATGGAAAATTTAAACTACCAATATCGGTCCATATATACCCGAGATATAGCCCAAATCGGGTTTTTCATGAAAGTGTCGCGTAAGCGAACTCAAACAACTTTCTTGTGCTCAAAAGCAGTTCTGGTAATAAAATTAGGTTATATAAATATGGAAAAATGAAAATTTCCGATATCGGTCCATATATACCCGAGATATAGCCTAGACCGGGTTTTCATGAAAATGCTCAAACAACTTTTTTTTGCTCAAAAGCAGTTTTGGTAATGAAATAATTTTTTATAATTATGGAAAATTAAAATTTCCGATATCGGTCCGAGATATAGCCTAGACCGGGGTTTTCATTAAAATACCGCGTCAGCGAACGTGAACAACTTTTTTTTTGCTCAAAACAGTTTTGGTAATGAAATAAGGTTATATAAATATGGGAAATGAAAATTTCCGATATCGGTCCACATATACCCGAGTTATAGCCTGATCCGATTTTTCCATTAACATTTTTTTTTTGCTGAAAAACAATCCTCGTTATAAAAGAAGATTACTAAAATACAGAAAATGGAAGATTCCGATATCGGTTCATATATAACCGAGCATATTTAGTTCACATTTTTATATATACTATACATATACGTGACTATCGTGAAGGGTATTTTAGATTCGGCCCAGCCGAATATACCACACTCTTATTTGTTTCATATAGAGTTTTGACACAGCTTAAGAGGGAAAGTTTTACTGTCTGTCAGTAAAGGTCGCTTCAAAACAAATGTTACTCATATTTCCCAACAATTTCGCTGCTTTCAGACTAATGTAGCGACTTTACCACTTTTTATTATTTCTATTTAGGGATTTTTATTAAACAATACTGGTAGTGGCACAACTTTAACGTTTTATTTAAGTTACTTATCACAGCGTAAAATCACAGCTTTATATTACGTTGCGCTTTTCGCTCTAATTTAGGTTGCACTGTTAAAATGGTTGGAATTGTTGGAGAATGATTCTTATCGCGAACATTAAAATGATAACAAAATTTTGTCGCAAATTGTTCTCGCAATGGTAATCGCGTGCGCAAAAAACGCGATATGCTCCCTAAACGACACTAACTCCCTAAAATCTCGCCTCCAGGTTCGTAGATCTTCCACTCCGATCCCCCGGCCTGTGCTGATTCTACCCAGCAGTGAACACTGCCTAGCACATTACATCTCTTCAATGATGTGAGCAACACTTGTTGTTCAATGAATGCTAACTTACAAAGTGTAGAGCCGTAGTATATGGAGTTCCCAAAAATGAATTTTTCATCTTTTGTACCACGTTATGTATGTATATTATTTTTTAGTTGTAAATCAAACGTTCGCCGGCTTTTGTGAAACAACATTGCAAAAATTTTAATAAACAAAATTTGTGCGAAAGTTAATAACGCCCAGAAAAAATTATAAAAAAGAACTTAGTGCAAAATATGTAATTATATATTATAATTCAAAGGGTTGTCATAACGTCATAAGTCTTAAAATATTAGTATGAAAAAATGTAAATAATGTGAGCATTCTGCCAAAAATTACTTTAAATTTGAGTCAGCAGAGATGTTTACGGTCTTGTTACGGCAAACTCCGTTTAAAAAGTCTTTTTAAGAGTACTTTCTGAGTTTTTTCTTCGAAGTACAATATAAAATATTATGGCGTTATGCGTGATATGATGCCGTTTGAATCCCCCGAATATATTTAGTGTCAAAAGAGAAAAGAACGCAGTAAACGGAAAATAGAATAAATTAATTAAATGTAATATTCCCGAAAAACTAAGTTTTGAGGTGCGCAATACATCGTCAACCTACTTGCAAAGTAAGCGAGATTGTATTCAGCTGCCTACTGCAGTCTTACGAGAGGCCTACTGTTAACTTACAATGTCTACTATGAAGTAATGAAATTTTGTGTTCGTTGGATGAATACTTTACTATCTCGCTTACTTTGTGTACAGATGATAAGCGTTCTCGTTTCAAATGCTGCAATGTGCTTTAAAATATATATAGTCCAGGTTGTTATCGACGACATTTGTTCTCGACAATGTCTTCGAGACATTTCCTGATTTGTCGCTTATACCAACAAAATTTAACACAATTGTCACGACGAAATATTCTGATCTGTTGTATTCATGTCAACAAATAATAAAACAAGACAGAGTAAACGACGAGTGCATGCAAGTTGTCATGTTTCAAATGTATTAACGACAACTTGCAAGACATTGTCGTTTACTTTGTCGTGTTTGGTGTGTCAGATAAGCATCAAATAGAATTTTTGAATCGAATTTGCTGTTAGTTTTTATGAATTACAACAAAATATTTATTTATATCATTTTTTATTTATATTTCTCGTTTATTATTCAATATTTCGACAACCCTTTGTGTGTCTCCTTCAAAAATATACTTTTAAGAGGGCGAAAAACTAGCTTTAAGATAAAAATTTTTTATTTATAATTATCGGGATCTTAACAAATTTAAAAGTATGTTCAAAAATCAATAAAAAAACATTTAATTAAAATATACAAGTAAGTGAAAGAAGTTATGTTATAGTTTTTTTCACTAAATAAGCTGGTAAGTATTAGCCAACATATTAAAATAACTAATTAGCTGCGCAGGGAAATATAATGCCAGTTTTTATAATGCTGTCGTTATAATTGCAGTTAACGACAAGTTTGATAACACTGTAATTAGATTGGTCGTCGATATCAATTTTGATGACATTTTCGTTATAATTGTCGTCAACGACAATATAGGCCTGACCTGTCGCCATTGGGTCGTCGAGTAAATACGACAGGTCTTGCATCAGCTATCGACGACGCGTGCACGTCATGGCCAACTGGGTACGTTCGTATATGAGATGGTGTGCATTACTGACTAGCAAGTGTGCATCGGATCATCGCTTCTGTAATGGAAACTTTAGCCACCAGGTACGGTCTGTTCAAATGTTAAGAGATTTATGGTCCACCTTGTATATACATATTAATGCCGTTTTCTTTTCTGAAAAAGTTTTTCCTTTATGCTGCAATTTTTTTCTTAAAATTCAAGTTTTAAATTTTAAGTTTTATTGAGATGAAAAGAAGATGTCGCAATAACTATAAATATCTGAAAAAAAGTTGAAAAAACTGTATAGTCCTGTATTTTTTTGGCAAAACAATATTGAAAATGTTACACTTTTTCTAGAAAAGAAAACGCCATAAGTTTATAATATTTTTTAAGTATGCTCAATTTTGTTGCCAAGTGTACAATTATATGAAAAGAAATCAATCAAGATTATAACTCATTGTACAAAATTGTTTAAACTTGACAGTGGAAGATTGAGCTTGATATATGCTTCAAAGTGTTTGCAATCTCCACTTAATCGAATTTGAAAAATATTAATGATTTTTAAAAGATTATAATAAATTATTAATGCGATTACATTTTTTTATTGTTAAAAAAAAACTAAGTATTAAAATAATCTTGAAGCTTATTGGTATGTGTAATACTTTTTTGATAGTAATGAAATCATAATTCGCTTTAATACACATTTTTCACATAGAGGAAGTCAAATGAAAAGGTTTCTTAACTATAGTATTTCCCCTGGCATATGGTATAAGTATATATGCTGGATTGTTTTAGCAACACATATTTTAAAATTTGACGTAAGAGACGAATTTTACAAATGGAAATCGAGTGATGTTGGCTTCATCTTTATGAGTATTTGTTCGTTTTTCAGGCGTATTTTCTCTGGCATCATGTGATTGGCACAACCAAAACGCACGATATTGATTGTAAATAAAATAAGTAGTTTCAGAGAAGTATTTTAATATTTTTTATTCTAAGAGAAAGATCTATGACAATTACGTGTGATTAAGACCAAATATTCACTACGGATTTGGTGGTATACTACTACGCGATGATTCCGATTTTCAATGACTCTAACGACATTAGCCAAATTATCGCATTCTTTAGTTCTTGAATTGTTCTTCGTTTATCGAAAGAAGCCCAACGGAGACAAATCACATAATAGGGGCGGCCACCTTATCTTACGCGTATAAGAGACATTGTTTCGTTGGCTGTGTAGCAAGTGAGAATTTCTTGCTACAAGCACTTCATTATCATCTCGCGATACACTCATAGAAAACCTGTCATAACTATGATGTATTTAAACATCAATGCAATGCCAAATGTCATCACTTTTGACCCCATGACACTTGCCATCGCTGTGATGTCAACCATTACATCAGTTGTTCTAATTATCAACAGCGGCAATTATGACAAATATTTCATCAATGAAATGTCGCACTGACATCATGGGGATGCTTTATCGGAATACGTTTGATGAGAGCATGTAATCAATGCAAAGAAACTCCAATACCCAGGAAATTACTAAATGATGTCAATGTAATGACAAAACATCATCAGTAGAGTGGCGCACTAACATCAGACCAACTATAAATTGGATTGATTTGGAAGTCAATTTCATGACGACATCATCAACATTAACCTCCGGTTATAATATCTGATTTCAAAAATATGTTCAAACACATAACTTTATATTTTACCATCTTAAAGAAATCAATGAGAATTAAAAATCTTCTAATAATACTTTTGATTACTTCCTGCCATGAATACAATACCTGTGTGGCGTATTATCATATTTTAATTGCGTGTATGCTGTGTATGAGGCAATATTCGCTTTCTTTGCTTCGTAGTTCTTCTTTTTCTTTTACTCTTTACGCTGTCATTATATTTATGTAACTAACGTCGCATATGATGACTAAATGTCATTAATATGATGCTTTTTTTTCTTCTTCTTAAAAATGAATTTAAATTTAAAAATAATAATTTTAACAACCTAATTCCTTTTCAACAATAAATATAAAATATTATAACGCTATGTAGGCTTTTTTCATAATCAATTTTGACAAATTAGATGTATTATACCTATTAATAAAATGTATCATTGAATTGATGTCAACACAGTTGTAGCATTGATGATACTCAATATATGACAAAATTGTCTGATGACTTTTGTTGTTGAGATTGATGTCAGTTTTCATTTTACTGATTACTATTTACATACTATTGATGTCACAATTCTGATGACCCGCCGCCATCAATATGAAGATGCTTTTTTCTATGAGTGTAGAGAACACCATTCGCGGTAACTGCTTGGCTGATCGTAAGCTACGAGCAACATGTTTTATCGCGAATAACTTTCTGATGCAGACACATATCGACTATTATTTCGATGACGATATGTTTACAATTACCTAAGCTTATTGTACGACATCTACGATCTACTTATTTCGGTTACCACTTACCGCTACAGCCATCTATTGCAAAACTGTTGAACTTAAAGGTGAACACCTAATAATAAGAAATATTAAGATAATTCTCTGAAAGTTTTTTTGTTTTAGCGTGCGTTCTGGTTAGACGACCATTTATATTTTTATACCACATACTTTAGAAGGGGATTACCTCATGCTAGGAACACAACTGCGACGAACGACGTATTTCTGGTCGCGAATATTCGTCGCCAAAATTAAAACACATTGGTCTAAGAATATATGAAAATGCACACAATCATGGTTTTGGTCGAAATTCGTAATACTTAGCGAAAGTTGATGATGGATTTATTTCTAATTGTTTCGGCAATGAACGACTAACAAAAAGTATTAGGTGATCAGGTTTCTTACATACTCGTATATAAAAAAATATTTTTCACTAAAAATACTTTTTATATTCAATTAACTCTTGTAGTAAAATATTTATGAAGATGTTCTCAATACAAAGTCAACCTATATAATGTTCTCATACATTATATAGGTTGACTTTTAATAGCATTTATGTGCAAACAAGGTTATCTACAAAAAAAAAAAAAAAAAGAAAAATAAATTCGCTGATATTGTGCACCACAAGTCGAATTTATACAACGAATATTTTCCGGTAAAGTCGTTACGATGGGCGAAATTCGTCGTTCAGTTCTGTTTCTAGCATCATTCGGAACTACTTACTAGTGTTGTAAAAAGTAGTTACTTTAAACTACTCAAAACTACTCGATACTTTTCTAACCAAGTACTCAATACTATTCAATACTTTTAACGGATTTATTTGCTTAAAACATATCTACTCGTATTTGTTAATTTGTGGATTTTTGTTGAAAATATTTGCATAAATGCATACAAAATATTGGGATAAGTAACTCTGGAAGTATTGAGTATCTGAAAAATAGACAGTATTGAGTACTCAATACTTTTACAACACTACTAATCATATACAAAAAAGGGGGGTTTGTATTGTACATCTGCATATATGTATATTAATTGTTAAACTAAAATTTTGCTGATTTGACTTTTAAGAAATTTGTGGTTTAATTGAGGGTTTCGAGTAGATGAGATGTCAGTAAAAGGGTGCTATAAAGGCTATAGAAATATTTTTCTCATACCTAATGGATCCGCAATATTTGGTTCTTCATCGATCTTTATTTATTGAAAATTTGAAGCGTCCTATGTCGCGCATATTACTGTTGAAAAATAAGTATGTTTTGCTTCTTAAAAATAAACTGAAACTGCCTACGTATGTATGTATCATCAAACAGTAGGTAGACTTTAGCTGAATACAGGCAGTTGCTGTTAATGGCTTTTTAAAATTTAGTTGTCAAAACACAAAAAAAAGGTAAACACAGTATGAAAACCCCTTTAATTTCTCAACTACACTTTTTTGCATTGCACTGTTATTACTGTCCCCTATTTAATGGTCAGTGAATGAGTAATTTGACATTTTACATCAACTTTTAATGTGCTTTCACTGCAGAGAAAGAGAGAGGGAAATGAAAACCCCCTCGGAAAACAAACTACGCAATACACTGTTATTCTAACTGTAAATTATATATTTCATAACTTTGTAATATTCGCTGTCTTCCTCAAGATTTTGCTTGCTGTTGTTAAATTCATATTATTACTACAATATTATTATTGTTGTTGTACCTGGTAAACTTCACTGCCATCTTTTAAAATTTTGTTATAGAAATTGGGGGGTTTCTTTTCTGTTTCTTCGTCTGTGTGTTACCGATAATCGCATGTAATTGCATTTTATCTACCACTTTCATCCTGACATGTCTGTAAACAAATAAAAGGTTGTTAAAAAATATTTAAAAAGAAAAATTTTAAGCCACACACTCACACACTTGCACACGCACACACACACACAATTACACACTCTCTAGTTTTTGGCCAAAACTAAATTAAGGTGTTGAATGCAAGTCAGTGAACATTAAATTAAGTGAGTTCTTGTTTATTTTTCTTTTTGTTTTTTGGTTGGTTTTAGTGAAGCTAATGCAGACTCGAACAACGTTGAAAGAGTCGAGGATATAAATCGTATACACACACGGATGTATGTATGTATATGTGGTTGAGGTACAGAGAAAGAAATATATTTTAAATAACGATTTTTTTGCTATTATCTTTTTGGCAATACTAGTTTTGACAGCTCACGCACGTTTTGTATCTTGTGTCACTGTCAAACATCTTCAGTTTGGTCTATAATTTAATCATGAATCGTCTTACAAACGAACAACGCTTGCAAATTATTGAATTTTATTACCAAAATGCGTGCTCTGTTAAGAAAGTTCATCGCGCGCTTCTTCCATTTTATGGTCAGTTTAATCGACCTACTGAGGCTTCTATTCGGGCTATTGTAAAAAAATTTCGCACCAAATTTACATTGTTGGACATTAAACCACCAACACGCTTACGTAGAGTGCGAACTGAAGAAAATATCGCAGCCGTATCGGCCAGTGTTGGTGACCGTGAACTATGTTCAGAATTGTGTTCAGCGACGAGGCTCATTTCTGGTTGAATGGATACGTGAACAAGCAAAACTGCCGTATTTGGAGTGAAGAGCAGCCAGAAGCATTGCAAGAGCTACCAATGCATCCACAAAAAACAACCGTTTGGTGCGGATTATGGGCTGGCGGCATCATTGGGCCGTATTTCTTCAAAGATGATGCGAATCACAACGTTACTGTGAATGGTGAGCGCTACCGCGATGATAACAAACTTTTTTTTACCCAAAATGGAAGAGCTTGACTTGCATGACATGTGGTTTCAACAAGACAGTGCCACATGCCACACAGCACGCGAAACAATGGACCAATTGAGAGGCGAGTTCGGTGAACAGTTTATTTCACGCTTGGGACCAGTCAATTGGCCACCCAGATCGTGCGATTTAACGCCTCTAGACTATTTTTTGTGGGGCTATGTTAAGTCTAATGTCTATAGCGACAAGCCCGCTTCGATTGACGCACTGGAAGCCAACATTGCCAACATTATTCGTGAGATACCGGCCAAAATGTTGGAAAGAGTATGCCAAAATTGGACTAAGCGGATGGACCATTTGAGGCGCAGCCGCGGCCAACATTTGCATGAAATAATCTTCAAGCATTAAATTATATCGACCCAACTATCGATCCAAATAAATATTTCATGCATTTTTCTGAATTTTATGTGTTTTTTTTTTTAAATTTCCGATAGTTCTTATAAAATCACCCTTAATTTAATTCCAAGATTTTAAATGCTGCAATAGAGTTTGTTTTAGTCTTTCGTGTTATTATTGTTAAATTTAAACTTCCACGAACACTACTCTCTCTTTCCTCTTCATTTCAACTTATTTTCCTAGTTCCAGTACAATGCACTGCGTATGTAGGGATCATGCCCTGAGTACTGGTCCAAGATAAAAAAAAAAAAGAAAAATATATTGCCTGAAATCAACTTCGGCAGCTTTTAAGTTAAAAACATACTTTTAAGACTTGAGCATTATTTCTCTTGTCTATAGTATAATTTTTAAAGCAAACAGGTTTTGTGACTATGAATCCAATGAAATTTAATCAATGAACTTTAGTAAAAGATTTTTTTAAAAGTAGTCGAAATGCCTTATCCATTTCTATCGAAAATTTTCACATATTTAGGTTGGACTAGATAAAAGTGTTGTTTCAAAATTTAGACAAAGTGTTGTGAATTCGGTTACTCTCTGCACATGTTGACTTTATTAGACCAACATATATTAACATTGTAATCAATTGACGATTTTATGTCCCTCTATTCCAATTTCGATTTAGTTCATGGTTTCTTTTTCACAAATGCGCACCAATGATCAGACAGTAGATGTTGCCTCTAAAATACTTTGTAAAAAGTACTCTTTATGATTTTATTTGGGGGACGTTTTATCTCATGTTCTCACTGAATCTTGTTTATGCTCAGCAATACGAATTTTCAATTGATATATTTTTACAGTTAGTGCAAAAAGGAAGAAAGCCAAAATGAGAAAATTATGCGATAACATTATTGTATGAACTTTTAGAATATTATCCTCGATCTTAAAGGGCACCTCAAAACGAAACGCTTAAGATTATAATTGCAGGCAATAAATTGGCATACGATCACTGAACTTACTGTGCAAAAAGTCGACTGTATTGCAGTAAGTAAAACTCTAGGAATCTGCATGACTTATGTTGTGCTGCATTCGGAAACCCTTACCAATGGTTTAAATTGGCAGAACGGGGATCAGCATGGCCCCGGGTGGTTCAGCTTGCAGTTCAACCCGTGCTGATCATGGTTGTGGTGCCTACCTTGGTGTAAACGTTCTGGCTGTGGTTGAAACCTAAAACGCAGAAAGGGGTGTTAGTATCCTTGATAGTTGTTTGGTGTGTGCCTTTTTTCAGGGACTTATAACCTCACGGGGGTATGTTGCCTTTACAACAGATACCTGTATTGCAAGGAACCAGTGGTAATGGTTGACGGGGGAGTTGGTTTAAGGGCTAATGCTGCTAGTGGGCTTCGACCTGCCAACTCGTTAAACATTGTCTTCCATTGATTGGCAATTGTTGTTGCTAAAATAAATTTCACCAATTGTTTAATGGAAATAGCAAATCAAAGAAACATTTAACGGTGTAATAGCTAATCATGAACAGATCATCCCTAACACATCTTGTTGAATCAAAGAATTTATTTTATGTGATTTCATTTTATTTCTTTGGTATCCTGACAATATAAAACTTAGTTTTGCTCATGGAAAGTCATTTGTATTATTTTCAAGATTATATGTAAAAGTTGTTTATAGTCCCCATAGTATTTTTCTCTGAGTGTACATGATAAATTTGCCACTTATAAGCTGATATAAAACATCTACTTACTTACTTGAAGGTGTTTATTTTTGCATGTAGAGACTTTAATTCAATGATGTTACGAGCATGTTGACGAGGACGACGGCATTTCAAGTTGTTGCTGAAAATTTTGATGATGACGACGATGATGAAGTTGTTGTTCTTGTTACTCGTTATTGGCATTGGTAGTTCCTTATTTTGTGGTGGTGGTCAAAACATTTTGATGATGGTGATGGTGTTGATAACGATATTACCAACTGATAACGAAGGGAATTTCGTACAGTTCAAACTAAATGAGCAAACATCATATAAAAGACAAAACGGTATTACTCTCAGTAGCCTTTTTGAACTTTGTGTAATATTTTTTTGGCAATATACACCTATATACACACATATAAGCCTTTGCATGCACATGTACATATGCTTTAGTTATTTTTAAGAGGACTGTTTTGCAAGTCTACTAAATAATTTAAAAAATTTCAGCAATGTATAAACTTTAGGATTAAAGCACTAGTAATGAATTATAATAAGAGGCTATGCGAATGCCCCACATCGAAGTGATTGCAAAGTCTCGAATACATTAGAACTTCCTCTATATTTTAATATCGATGCCAACATTGAAATTGTGGATAATGATGAATACTGATAGGATGCTACGAATAAAACATATGAAGTTTCATATAGCACGAAGGCCTCTTTGTGCCCTGGCCAGGACTATTTAAGTCAGAAATTTAATGTAGAAGGCCGCCGAGTGGTATCAATGGTATTCTTATATATGACAAATTTTCAATTACCGCCATTTGTGAAACCAAGTACTGAAAATCCTGAGAACAATTACGAAAACTTACATTTTGGAGTGCATAAAATACTAATAGCATTGTTGGACTCAAGACTTCTTAGCTTTCTGACATTATGGCCAAGGCGTTGTTGCATAAATATGTCTCTTAAAGAGATTTTCAATTGAGTAGCACAAAGGGGGTATTTCATCTACTGTAGCAGATAAGCCCCTAGAAAGCCCCAGTATATCTTAGGTTGTATTGGAACTTCGCAAAAAAAAAAAAAAAACTCAAGCAGAGTTAATTTGCAGAACGGAGTTCAGCACACCTCAGAAGTTTCTTTTTCCAGATCATCTTGGCACTGATCGTGGTTAAGGTATATACATCATGGCTGAAATGTTTTGTTTGTACTTTAGATCGAAAATTGCTGGGAGGGGTTATTGAAATTCCTTGATAATATAGTGCATGTCAGATTTTCGGGGAATTATTTATATTTCCCAAGGAGCTGCCGCCTTGCAACAGATATCTGTAATGTAATATAAGGAGGGATTAGTAGGCCTGAGCCCTTAAGCAACGAGTTGGTTCGTGTGGCTGCAAACATATGACAAGGAGTTGCCACCTGTGTGAGCCTTGCAGTCCACATTGGTGAGTCGTGAAATAATTCATCCTGTAGAATTGGTGCAACCGTATCTCGCTTACATACAGATATATAACTTTCCACAACCGTAGCCAGTTCCAATTTGTGTCACGTGACAATAAAAATAAAAAAAATAAATAAATAGAGAAATGGAAATTTATTAGGTGTACAACTTTACGTCTGGCGTTTTGCAGTAGACAGCTATAGTAGTAAGTGGTAACTGAAATTAATAGATCGTTGATGCCATACAATCAGTTAAGGTATTTTTATACATAATGCCATCAAAATAATAATTGATTTTTGTCTGCATCATTAACTTATTCTCAAACAAATATGTGCGGCTGCTGCCTAAGGCGAGGCTGTTGCCTAAGGTGCGGCCGTTATTAGTGAAGTGCGTATCTAGAGTGGTTTCCATGTTTTAAGATTTGATTAACGTTTTGATGGAAAAGAGGCGATTTTCAACAAAGCAGAATTTGTAGCATTGCTGGATCAAGACTCGTGTCATACTTAAGCAGGTTTGGCAGCATCATTAGGACTGATGCAGAAAGCCATTTCAAAACGCTTGAAATTCAAGGGAATGATTCAGAAATAAGGAAATTGGTTGCCGTCGGAGTTAATGCCGAGAGAGTTTGAACGGCTGCTTGCAAGGCAAAGACCGAAGGGATTTCTGCATCGTATTGTGATGAGGATGAAAAATGAGTTTGTTACGATAATTCCAAGTATAGTAAATCAAGGGAATATCCCGGCCTTGCTTCGACGTCGACAGCCAAACCAAATATTCATGATTACAAGGTCAGTATTTGCTAGGGCCAATTTGGCGTAGTGTATTGTGGGTTGTTAAAATCGACTGACACAATTACAAGCGATCGATGTCGCACGCAAATAATGTGTTTGAGCCAAGCATCGAGATACAAGTGGCAGCAATGCAACAAGAGATGCGATAAATTGCTTTTAAAGCAAGATAATGCTTGACCACATGTTGCGAAAGAGGTCAAAACATACTTGGAAACAACGGATTCTCTAGATGTTGTTTCTTTGTACTATTACTTGTTCCGATCAATGGCACCCGACCCGGCTGACCGTACTGCTCCCATGCAAATGTGAAAATTCGATCGCTTCAAAAGCTGACCTGTTTTTTCAACACGGGATTTGTACGCTGCCCGAAAGATGAAAAAAAGTAGTTTCAAGAAATCATAAATGTATAACATATAATCAGTTTTTTCCCAATAAATCTTGAACTTCGGAGAAAAAAATGCGCAAGCAAAACAGGTACAGGTTTCTAGAAAAGAATAAATTATAACTCTGTTTTAATCCAGGGACGAATTTCGCTTAGCTCGCATTTCGCCCCTTGACGAAACCTTCTTTTAGCTGTCAAATTAGCCAAAGATTTTCAAGGACTAACTTGTACTTTGTCTCTTTCGTCTGCCATTACTTACTCGTATGTAAATAACCACACTTCACATGAAAGACTCGCAGTTTCTGTACCAGTGTGTTATCTATCGGTTGTGGTTTGGCGATTTGATAAAAATGCTTTAAGACTGGCATATTTAAAGTAATGCCAAATGCACCTACCTCGTAACAGCTTGTACTTTTTCCATTAAAATGCAATTTATTTGGTCATCCCATACGTTTTTTTTGTGTTGCTGTTTGCGCCGAGCAAGCGATTTATAAAACTGATAGAACAACGGTACATATTTTTTCGTTTTCTACCATTAAATTTCATCAAGTACAACCCCCAGTTTGTGTGTTCTATGGACGTTTCTAAAAACGAAATATCTTCAATAAATGCCCTGTGTAAACTTTGCTAAATATATTAATGTCTAAAACATATTTCAACTTAAAAATCGCGTGTTGCAGGTACCAGCACAAACAAACCAAGATATGAAGGAAAAACTTGCCTTCAAACATACGCACGGTTATCAATTTAGCGCTCGCGTTCATAAGTTTGTGTATAAAACAGAAAAAAAAACACTTTGGTCTCCAAAAGCAAAAAGGGGTGTATTATTTTGTGAATGGCCAACACTTATCACTTGTACGCCAGTGCACGAGACTCTTTGAACAGCAAAGTCATAAAAGCCAAAACATCGCTTTTTAACTTTCTTCTGATAAAGGCCCGATTACCTTTAGTTATTGATTGAAATTTTTAGAGTCTTTCTCGTGCTTACATGCCCATGTCACATTTAATCTTGTTTATTCGTGTTTAATTAAATATTTTGACAACTTTTTCAATGAGTTTTATCATTTCTTTCTCGCATAATTATAATGTATTTAAAAAAAAAAATTTTGTGTTTTTTTTCTTTTTGAACAAAAAAGATATGCGATCACTTTTGAATAAAGCTATAAAAAACAATTTTCTGATCATAAATAACTTTTCATGTTTGCCAAAATTTCACCACTTTTATTAAATAATTAAATGAAATTTTTATTTATTGTACAAAGAATAATAAGGGACCAGCTGCGAATTGGGGCAGTTGTTTGTTTTTTCTACACAAGTAAAAGGGATTGTATAGGTATCATCGTAAATGAGGTACAAATTTTATGATGAATCTTGTTGACACGTTTGTAATTTGTTGGATATGTTCAACAAGAAACTGAATTTATAACAAAATTGAATATTATCTGTACAATTAACAAGTTTAAAAGACCAAATACATAATATTAAATCAGAATCTTCTTAGAAATTTATAGAATTTCCTAGCTGTCTACATGTCGACATTTCATAGCAGCTACCCAAATTATCAATAGACGTATTAAGAAGTATTAACGATTGGCTGAAGCCAGATTTGAGCTTGTACCTGAAAAGGAAAACATCATGTAATATTATAAATATTTAAGAAAGTTCGACTATATATCATCAATACTTAAACATACATATATGTATATCTTACAGTACGGAGGATTATTAACATACTTGTACAAACTAATAAATAAAAATAACTGGTTCTTCAGTGATAGAATGACATACAGACAATAGGGAATATAACAAATTCCATATGTGATCATTATGTGACAAATATAGGCGAAAAGAAATTAAAGATCTAGATGGCTGATACATCATATTAAAATACATTCTGCAGCAATAGACTATTAAAAGTTCTGTGATATTAGGGTTAAGTTTGACAAAGAATATTTGTGTTGTTTTATATATATTTTGTTTCATATAATTAGATGTGCAAGTATACAACTACATGTTTGTAAAGTCCAGTTTTTATTAAGTTAACCATCAAAAATTATCCCAAATAAACACATACCCCTGAAGAAGCTTGTAAAAAATGAGCGAAACGTAGGGTGACAAAATAAAATGAAATAGTTTTATTTTATTTCATTCGTTTTTGGACTGACTATATATAATTAGTCCGTGGAAAACCCACTGTTTTTAAATATAAAATACATCATGTTCACATGATACCTAGTTCGAATCCTAGTAGGTGCTGTTGAGTAGTGTAGAGACTACGAAACAGCTGGGCTTTAGTATTCAATTCATCAATTAAGAGTTATGGATCGGAGAAATTATTGTTATAATTAAAAAAATAATACAAACAATTGAGTTTTTTATCTATATTTTTCTTTTTAAATTCTAAACAATTTATTTAGATTGTTGGGAGATAAAGTTGAATGTTTGAGAATATTTTTCAAAAATTGCCAAAGTCTACTGATGATTAGGGTAGTTCCTATAAAATGTCGACATATAGATAGCTGGGAAACATAGAAAACAAGCTATTTATAATTTAAAAAAAATAGTAATAAGTTTTCTTGGCTAAAGCCTGAAAAATAAAACATCATATAATATTATAATCACTTTCAAACATTTGACTATGCCAGAGTTCGCCCTGTGGTCGACAATCGACCAAATCTTTAATTAAAACATAGTAAATGAACTTGTCGCACCTAAATTAAAAGCAGCCAGAAAGAATCTAAAATTTCTCAAAATCTCTTTTATTTTGTTCTACTTGCATTAGTTTACAAATTAAATTTCTATTGACCACAAAAATTTAATTTATGTACTCGTATATTATTGTACACTTTCTTCTAATATAGTTTTCTCCACTGTAGAACTCAATTTGATTATAAAATTACAACCGTGATTTAAGGACAGTTTTTATGTCTAACAAATTTTATATGGAAATTACTCAAAAAATTTAGTATCTTTCATACAAATTTTTTAGACGAGTTGCTCGTTTGTATCCTATGAAAAGAACGTTAGTGTTCGATATACATACGAGGGCGGATAGTGAAGTTATCTAAGCAATTTTTCAAAAACCATTTATTTCTCAACATAGCCTGCTTTTAACTCAATACACTTAGTGAGACAGTATTCCAACTTTTTTCTAAAATAATAAAACGATTTGGAGTACCTCCCAAAATACATGTTAGCTATGGTAATCACTTCTTTGGTTGAGATAAATTTTTTTCCGGCAGCCACTTTTTCATGTTAGGAAACAGGAAAAAGTCACTAGGAGGTAAATCTGGACAATAAGGTGTATGATCAAGCAATTCGAAGTATATCAGTGGTGGACCCTCGTTTAATTAACAGGCATTTATCGACACCAAAAATCAACGGGATTACACTTTATCATGTCCAAACACCGCTGTTGGGTAGTCTGTCGAACTCGTTTTTTTTTTCGACGGTGCCATCTTGCCTTTAGCTTTTTCATATGCAAATGTTCACGCAAAATCTTCAACACATGTTCATATGATATTTTTACTATTTCAACAAATTCACGTAACTTGACTCGGCGATTATTAACGATATCGGGTATTCTTTTGATATTTTCTTCAGTAACCACGTCTTTTGGCCTTCCTGTTAATGTTTGCAGTCAACAAAAAAAAAAAAAAATAAAATAAAAAAAAAAAATCAATGAGCAAATCCTTTACATTTAACTAAACTTGACAAGCTTTTTTCGGTCTTCGCTCTTCTGGACGCTTCCATTGAAATGATTGCGGTTTGGTTTCAATGTCATAGCCATACACCCATGACTCGTCACAAGTTTGAGATAATCTCGATCATCGTTGACGATGTTCGACAGCTCCTAAGCGATGTCCATGCGACGTTGTTTTTGCTCAAAATGTCAACATATATAACAGACAAAATGTCAACATATCACAACAAAATGTAGTACAAAATCAAAGACCACAACAAAACACGACTAGCTGTTTAGCTGTCAAAAACAAACTGACAATCCGAAATGGCTGATGTTGCCAACATATATCATAGACATGTGTATCCATATAACAGAAAAAAAATGCGAAAATCGAACGTAAGTCACTCACGAAATTTGAAAATAACAGCTACTCGTATTTTTTGATCAGACCATGCACAAATTATTAGGAAACTATATATTAATTAAAATTATAATTAGCTTGTTTTCTATGTTTCCCAAAAAAAAAAACTTAATTGTTTGAATTTTTATTCTCTGCTTTTCGATACTTTCAAAAAGCAAATCGTAGCAACCAACGGTTGTTCATTTGTTTGAAAGGTGTAAAGAAATGTTAGAGACGTGTATAAATGAAAAAGCTTGTTTTTTGTGTTTTGACAGGTATTATTAGAGCATTTTTCTTTTAAATTCTCAACAATTTATTTAGATTGTTGGGATATAAAGTTGAATGTTTGAGAATATTTTTCAAAAATTGCCAAAGTCTGCTGATGATTAGGGTAGTTCCTATGAAATGTCGACATATAGATAGCTGGGAAACATAGAAAACAAGCTATTTACAATTTTTTTTTTCTTGGTATAAATGTTAGAAGCTAGAATAGCGAATAAAAAAAAAAAGAGAGGTTAACAAAAGAATTACAGAAATGCAAGCTAAAACATATTTATACTAGAATTAAATATGATTAAATTGATTTTTAATAATACTACACAATGTTATTAAGTGAATTTTTATGCTGCTGTAAACATATTTCAAAATGATTATTTTCTTTCCGTGTAAGATTGTAAAAATAACTTTTTACTTATTTTAGTTGTTTTGTTTTACAGTTATCCCAAAATTACCAACAAGGGTGGGGTTTACAAATGTAATAATGGTTTTACTTATGTATTTTTTTATTTTTAAATTATAAAATATCTAAAAGGGAAATTTGGTTAAAGAAACTAGAATGACCTCAGTCGCGCTCAAAAATTTTGCTAAGCAAATTGACAGGAACATTGGTGTGATTTCGCAATGAGTCTTTTAGTTTTTGTTTTCCTCTTTAAAAATAGAAATGCCTTTTTAGTTCGTTCAGTTTTTGTTCTTAGTTTGTTTTCATAAATAATTGAATCGATCTAACATTTATGCATTCACTTTTATTTCACTCAAAGATGCCAAAAACTCAATTGAAGCCTCCACAGAACGTGTTATAGTTGAAAGTCGAAGTTGTGCAAAACCAAGCAAAGACTTCTCGTCCTGCCAATGAAGATGATGACTCGTGTCAATTTTCAATTTTGTTGCCTACAAATATCGCTTAAAAACCCAATTGCTTTAAAATTCAAAAAGGAAAGAAGAAATTAAAACGAAATAAAAGGCAAAATAAAAACTCAACGATTGAATGAATGATATTAAATGTGATGTTAGCTTAAGAATCACTTAATACAAATGAGATTTTCAATTTAATCATTTTGTTTGCGTATTAAATTTGCATCGATAACTGTCTGTATTTGACCAACAAGCAGGCAGGCAGTCAGGCAGGCCCACACGTTGCCAATAAAAACACACAAGAACAAAAACACCGATAAAATGGACACTAAGACATACTTTTCAAAAAGGCAAATGTTTGTACAAATGTATGTAAGAGTATATAGCATTTACTGTCCATCTGGTGCGACGATTTGTATGCTGAATTTTCAAGCTATTTCAACATTTGTCAATGCAAATATGGCCAGCTATCAATGTTATGGCAAATATGTACAAACATATAATATAAAAAAAAAAAAAAACAAAAAATATGAGAAAACGAGCAAATTTTTAGCAGCACTTAAAAAAGTTAAAATCGAATTTTGATTGAAACTAAGTAAATCCGTATACTAACCGCTATAAACAAAATAAGTTTGCATTTTTTTATGTCTGCAAAAACTATTCTAGACTTTCTACTTTAAGCATTAAACACATTCGAGACAGCAGACTACAAGCTACAAAATTAAAACACACGTGCTCTTATGAGAATGATTATTTTGAAAACAGCAAGCAGCACGGCTGCAGGTTGTTGTCCATGCTGATTTTGTCGTTGTAGTCCTAAACTAATTAAACTAATTTCTATTTTTGTTGGCTACAAAAGCTTTGTTAGTGATGTCAATGTGGCAACCGAATACAAATAAATAGGTGCTTTGTAAAGAAATTTAGAAATTGTATTCATAAAAAAGTTAAACAGCTTTAGCAACAATTTTTAGGATAAATACATCAAAACTGTATTCATACAAGAATTTTATCTATTTTTTTAAATGTTCTGTTAAGCACTTTTTAAGTTTACCATTTTAAAAGCTGATTCTACCCATTTTTAAAACAAGTTTCAGGCGATGATTTTGTTTTTAGATATTGTTTCTTTATACGAGTATATTATATATATATGTAGCAAAAAGTCTTATTTAAATCTAAAAATTTGTTTATTCATCATATACTCATATGTGGTGTTTTTGGTAAAAAGAATTGGCAAAAAGTATTGTTATTTATAATGTCGGATAATTTAAATTCTGTGTGCTTATAAAAAGGAAATGTGGCTCAAGAGTAAAAGCAATCAATTCTACATTTTCTTGTATTATTACAGCAATTATTGTTGTAACTGGAAAATAAAAATCTTGCTTGGTGAAAGCCAGATTTGAACTTTATTAAACAGAAAACAATGAACCATTTAGATATAAGAGAATAACTTCAAATTTAGTTGTTAAATAACTAAAATACACTTAAACAAATTTTCATACCTGCAAAAATCAACATGATAGTTTTCCGTCTATAAAAACTGATTTTTATAACCTAAAATTTCGTATAGAGTAGGGCACTGCGGTTTATTTGCATTTTCCGTAAACCGAAACAAAAATTCATGTTCTTACATGTATTGCAAATTATTACAGATATTATTAGTGTTTTATATATTTATTTCTGTTATTATAATATTATTGAAACAACAAACATTTTTGGATACACACACTCACATCTTCTTTTATGTATGAAAGTGTATATTTCTAAAATGTTTATAATAATTCTTGCCATAAAATTATTTCCGTGTATTGGTTTATAAATTATGGAGTTATATTTAAATTACTTTAGTCTTTAAATAGTTCATTGTGTTTTCTTGTTTTTTCTTACTATTCACAACCTAGTTGATAGCTTTAGAAACAGCTAAAAAAATTCTAGGTGGCACCATTGAAATACAAAAAAGCAGCTGTTTATATTTCAGAAGTTTTATTTTAATTGTGGATTTTGATTGTGATTTACAAATATTTAATTTTTTAACATTTATATATATTATTACATCGAATACTAAGTAGCTCAAACTATTTTAGCAAAAGCTACTGCTGCTATAGAATTATCTAAATATCCCTCAGCCATTTTATAAGCACAAAAAGCTTTTTAATATTTGTAAGGAGATAAAGAAACAATATCAGCTGTTTATTATGTAGCTGCCGCCTTCAATATAATTATGTAGCTGGCTACAGGCTACATTTGTAGCCAGCGGTATTTGTAGTCGTGTGTACGTGTAGCCTGCTGTCTCGAATGTGTTTAATGCTTTATTTAAGTGTTTAAAATATATTACTTAGTTTTGAATGCGTTTATACACATAGAAAAAAAGACTACTAATATGACAACATGTTAAAATTAAAATACTATTATTGAATAGAGCTTGAAGGCAACCACATAAAATAGTTTTGGTCCAAAATGTCTTTATAAACCTAAGCACAGCCAAGAACCAAAAATCTACCATATAACAATATATTTGGTAAAAGTTTTAAGTTTTGTATCATGACTTTGATATTGTTGTGCCCAACCATATAATTATATCACTCCTACTTACAATAGTGAAAAATTTTTAATTTTGTAGTCACGGCCAATCGTACTTTTTTTTTGTGTTTTTTTATATTGGAGTACTCAAGGGATGACCCCTACATATGCAGTGCATTGTACCAGAACTAGGAAAATAGGTTGCGAGGAGGGGGAAAAAAGGAGTAGTGTTTGTGAACATTTGACTTGAACTTCCGAACGTTATAACAGATATGAAACACATCTGCAGGCAGCTTATTCCACAGGGGAAGCGTGCGGCTGACAAACAAATTCTCTCTGTATTGCGTTGCACAACTCCCTGGGCAATCGACCACAAATGGATGAGCTCTGGACGAAGAACGCGTGCTTCGTAAAAATGTGTGAGTTTCGGGAACAAGATTTCTAATCTCGTCAGAGTAAAATCCATTGTAGTAACGATAGAACAGAGTAATGCACCCCATACTGCGTCGCTGCTCCAGTGATTCAATAGAGTTGGATGCCCTACTGTCACCGATAAGCTTCTTCGCCCTGCACAAGGCGAGTAGCCCCAAAATAAAATTTGAGGCGCTGGCCCAAACATGAGAGTTGTATTCCATTTCCGGTCGAATGTAGGTGGTATAAATAGTAAGTAGGTCGGATGGAGTTTCAAAAACCCAAGGCACGTGAATGCTTCTTTAGAGACATGAAAAATGTGTTAGTCCAGCGAACATCACACTGTATCTTCATTCAAAGAACATCAAGAGCATCCTCCTCAATATTTTTACCATCCATGGGTATAGAGGAATCAGCATGTGCGGTCGTTTGTTTATGTGTTAATAAGCAACACTGGGTCTTACGAGCGTTGAAAGTGACCCTGTTTTTACGACCCCATTCGGAGATTAACAGAAGATCAGTATTCAGTGAATCATTCATATTTAGGAAGCGATTCCTAATAGACCGAACCTATAACTAAAAGACTATGGGTGGCAAATGCTGCTGTCATCCGCGAAAGAGTGAATAGGGTTGGAAGTTTTATAAAAAAGGTCGTTGATGAAATTAAGAAATAAGGGGGGAGAAAGAACGGAGCCTTGCGGTACCTCTGAATTTATCTTGAACTCGTGTGATGAGACCCCATCTATAACAACTCGTATAGTGCGGTCTCTGAGATATAAACTGAGAGAAGTCATTACCGACACCAAAAGCAGTAAGTTTCGCCAGTAGTGCAGTCTGTCAAACACTTTGGGAATATCTGGAATCACCACTTTACTTTCACCGAAATTTTTTTTTTTTTTTTTTTAACTTTATTATTTTATTTATTGAATCTACATAAAAAAATGTAATGACAATAAGTATTCAAATCTTAATACTAAAAAAAATTTTAATTAAAGTCCTGCCAGTGCTGGACAAAAATTTATTTTTATGCGAATATTATTTCAGAATTCAGTCATCTGTTTAGAGCTCTAATGGTAGCCAAAGTATCCCTCCTTCTCAGACGGGTATGACCACTAAAGTTAAGGATATTAACTGCAAGTGGATTTGGATGGATTTCAAGTTTGTTAATATATCTTGTCGCGTACTTCACAAATTCAGATTTCACAAAAGGTACGTTCAGATCTGCGTGGATTCGTGAGTTTTTAACGTACCATGGAGCATTTGTAATTCTACGGAGAATTCTATTTTGACTTCTTTGAATTTTTTCAATGTTAGATGCAGAGGCTGTGCCCCATAATTGAATCCCATAGCACCATATTGGCTTTAGAATCGCGTTGTACAGCAAAAGTTTACAATCAAGCTTCAAAGTCGAATTTCTGTCTATTAGCCAGTTAATTTGCACTGCTTTCAATTTCATTTGCGTTACTTTTGCCTCGATGTGCGTCTTCCACGTTAGTCTACGGTCAAGATGAATACCGAGGTATTTGACTTCACTGTGTTGAGGTATTACTTTATTGTTAATAGTAATGTGTGAGCATGTTCCTAGACGCAGTGCGAATGTAACATGGGCACACTTTTGTTCATTAACCTTGATTTTCCAAAGCTTGAGCCATTTCTCTAGTTTGTCGATATGTTCCTGTAAGTTTATTGATGCTTGCTGGTGGTTACTATGTATGCTAAGGAATGCTGTATCATCTGCAAATGTTGAAGTGTGAATGTTGGTGCTTGTCGGCATGTCAGATGCGTAGATCAAATATAAGATAGGCCCTAATATGCTGCCTTGGGGAACTCCAGCTTCAATAGGCTGGGCGGGGCTTATGAAATCGCCTTCTTTTATTATAAATTGGCGACAATATAAATAGCTTTTCAAAAGGTTATGTATGTTTGCAGGTAAGTTAAACTTTATTTTATGCATTAAGCCATCGTGCCACACTTTATCAAAAGCCTGTGAGACGTCGATGAATAAGGCAGAGCAATATTTTTTATCTTCAAATGCCTTTCTTATAACGTTAACTAACCTGTGTGTTTACTCAATGGTGCCATGTTTCGCTCTAAAACCAAATTGGTGATCAGGAATACATTCAACCTTATGAAGCATTGGATCCAACTTCGCCTTTAGCAATTTTTCGAAAAGTTTTGATATTGTTGACAATAGACTTATTGGACGGTATGATTCTACTTTCGTGTGATCCTTCCCTGGCTTAGGAACCATTGTTATCATGGACACCTTCCACTCTGCAGGGTAATACTCAAGCCGTAAAATAGCATTAAAAATAAAAAGAACAATTCTTTTAGCTACACGAGGCAGCTCTACGAGCATTTTGTTGCTGATTTTATCCATACCTGGAGCTTTTTTAAGGTTTAGATTGCCAATAGCATTTTCAATTTCTTGGAAATTGAATCTTAAAGGCACAGGAGGTCTACTAACGATAGGTGGCAACTCATTTGCATTGTCAGACCTATTTGTGGTAAAAACGTTTTTCAAATGGTTAACAAATAAATTACCCTTTTCCGAGTCATCTCTAGCCCAGTCACCAGACGGTTCTCGCAAGGGCGGCTTACCTCTAACTGGCCTTTTTAAACCTTTAGTCGCGCGCCATAAAGAATAGTCGCACTGAGGAGTACCATCCAGACTTTCTAGATACGTTTGTAGAGAAGCCGTTTTTTGGGTTGCAAGCAAATTTCTTAACTGACTTGTGCACTCACGTAGCCTTGTTTTTAGTTGAGGAGATCTGCGAAGTTGCCACTCTCGTCGAACTCTTATTTTTTCTAACACAAGTTGCTCGATTTCTGAAGAATATGTTCTATTTTGAAGGTTTCTGTGTGTTAAATAAACTCTAGAAGCAAGTTCAGCGGCTTGTTTAAGGTTTTCGCTAAAGTTGCTTAGTGACGCATTAATATCTTCAGGTGTTCTTAAACCAACATTCTCAGTGCAATGGGTGCTCAAAAATTTTTTATATTTTAGCCAATTCACTCGGGTGACAGTCCTATGCAAATTGTTAATCGGGGACCAAGTCTCCTGGGGAAAACGAACTGAAATAATAGTTGGTGAATGATCCGATGACAAGTCTAACGAAGGCTCAGCTTGCATCCATTCTACTGGGATCCCCTTTACCACTCCAAAATCAATCACATCAGGAATCTTTCGCCGGTCAGTCGGCCAGTAAGTGGGATGTCCGCTTGATATTACGTCTAAGCCCATTTTAGAAATTGTATCAAAAAGCACTCGACCCTTCGGGGTGATTAAACGTGAGCCCCAAAAAGTGTGTTTTGCGTTGTAATCTCCAGCTGCTATAAAACGAGGTCCTAATGAGTTGAAAAAACTTGAATATTGTGATTCCGTCACTGAACATCGAGGCGGCGAATAAATCGATGAAATAACCAATTTGTAATGAAAATTTACCACACAGATATTAGTTGCTTGAAGATAGTCCTCGCATGCGTCGTTCAACAAAAAATGCTTTATCCTAGATTTTATCAAGATTGCAGAGCCCCACAAGCTCTTCCACGGGGGTCTTTAGTATCGTATAGTACGTAGCCGTTGATTTTGAAGAAGCTTGTTGACGTCAAGTGAGTTTCTGCAATCATCATTATATCGATCTGCTTATCCATCAGGAAGTATTCGAGTTCATTTTTGTGTTGGCGGATGCCGTTCGCGTTCCAGAAACATATTTTTAACCAAATCATTTTTTCGAAATAACCTGCAAAATGGTGGATTGCATTTTCACCATTTCCTGCATCATCGTCATCATAGACGACATAAAAGTGTTTATAGTTTGAATTAGGGTCTGTATTGTTGCCTCAAGGTTACTAAAATTTTGATCGGGCGGTTGAGATCTAGATTCCTGATTCGGGTTTGCGAATGTAGACTTAACTACATTAGCATAAGAAATTTGTTTTTGATTTTGAACGGTTATGTCTGCGGTTGGCTGTCGTGTCGGAGGAAAAGAGTTATTAGAAAAAGTTTGAGTCTGCTGTGGTGGCTTAGAAGCAATTATTGGTTTGTTGTTCATTGAGCGCTTGAGGTGGGTGTAGACGGAGCAACCTCTATAATTAGCTGTATGGTTTTCACCGCAATTACTGCATTTTTTAATTTTTGGGTCGAATTTCGGCTTATTGCATTGTGCTGTACCATGGAATTCTCCACACACAACACAAACTGTACGCAACTTGCAATAGGTCCTAGTATGGCCAAATTCTTGGCAGTTATGGCACTGTACGGGTCCTAAGCGCTTATGCGGTTCCTCTACGGTTATTTTACGATGTAAAAGGTATTTTATATTATATATAGCATGAACTTCATTCTTCCTTAAAGTCACATCTCCTGGCTCTAATTCAACCCTAAACATGGGTTGAGGGATCTTTTCACGATTTCTGATGTTTAAAACATTTTTTACTTTGAATCCCTTGTCTGTCAAACCGGTCTTAACTTCATCAATGTCTACGCAAGGGTCAATCCCTTTTATTACGACTTGAAGACCTTTAGCGCTTTTAAGCTAATAAGTATAAAAAGCTTTTTTTTCCTTTTCAAATTCGTCAGACAGTTTTCGGTAGTCATTTTCATGGTTAACCTGAATTTTAGTTTCGTTAATATTGCCGTGCTTGATGGAGGTAACGTTAAATGAATTTTCTCCGATTGCTGAAACAATTTTTTTTACCAGTTCATTGGAGGCAGATTCTCTTAAATAAATTGGTGGTGGTTTAAACGATTTTTTTGACGATGCTGTTGGCTCATCCGTTTGAAGAATGGAAAATCTGTTTTGATCTGTTGGTCTAGCGGTGTCGGCATCTTTAGAGATTTTAGATTTGGATGCAATTTGAGCAGATTTAGGGCTTCGCTGACGTTTGGTGATGGTGATATACCTATCCATGCCTACTTGCGTTTTTTGTTTATTGGCATTAGTTAGAGTAGAAGATCTTTTATCTTCTGTTGTAACATCTATGTTAGGCGAGCCGGAACAGGAGCGGATTTTATCTCTTGTAGAAAGAAAATTGTCCAATGATTGCCTTATAGATTCTTCTTCAGAAGTCCATATATTTTTGCTGGTGGCGCTAGACTCTTTTTCAGAATTATTTCTGATGGGATTACTCATACAGAAAACAAAAACTTTAATGTATATTTTTTTCCTACTGGGTAGGTAATCTTCACGCACAATTACAACAATAACAATGCACTGCCACCGCACTTGTTTTATTGAAATTGATTTTATTGTTTAGTTACTGAAATGTGATGAATTTATTTTCCCGTTGTTTTTTAAAATAATTTGTTCTTGTTTTTACAATTTAATACAATATATTATTGTTTTTGTATGTAAGTTCAAAAATATGTAAGCACAATGATTATTTGGTTTGTTTTTTTTTTGTTCACTTTTTTAAAAACACGACCGTGCGGTTGAAGAATCACAGAGTGAATCTTTCACCGAAATGATGGATTGAGTGGTACTATTTCATCGGGAGATATGCCCAAAGATCGCCAGTAGATGAACGAAATCCGTATTGGCAATCACAAAGTAATTTATGCGACTCTAGATACTTCATGAGGTGGTAGTTAACCATACTTTCCATTACTTCATTTATACATATCTCTTTAACATTTATTTAGACGTGTATAATAGAAAAAGCTTTATTTGTGTTTTTATAGGTGTTATTAGAACATTTTTCTTTTTAAATTCTCAATAATTTATTTAGATTGTTGGGAAATAAAGTTGAATGTTTGAGAATATCTTTAAAAAATTTCCATAGTCTACTGATGATTAGGGTGGCTATGAAACGTCGACATATAGACAGCTGGGTAACATCGAAAAAAAGTTGTTTATAATTTTTTGATTGGTATCATGTTAGAAGCTAATATAGGGAGTAAAACTCAATTGATTAGTATGAAATATGTAAATCATATAATGTTTGACCTATACACAAATTTTAAAAACGTACTCGTTTGTGAATTGGCTCGCCGCGAGTGAGCTTACTCGTGACTGTAAATCTCCTCGAAAGGGAGACGAATAAATGTTTTTTTTTATGTCACTATTGAAGTTGCTAAATTTTTCAACCCAACTGTCTCTGCAGACAATAATATGTACTTTGAAAATGCAAAAAAAAAAAAAGAAATGAATAAATACACAAATTTGTATAGGCAAAAGGAGCAGCGTTGGCTGCAGTAGCAGAAAAATCAAGCAGGTCGTTGTCATTTTGGGTGCTTGATGACGATAGTGACGAAGATGGTGGCATTAAAATGCAAAGATTCACACAAACAAACACAAAATGTTTGTCACAGCCACATTGGCAACTACAATTTCGATGGCCCATATGGTAAATTGCTCTTTGAACATACTAACAAACAATCGACTAGTGTTAAAAAGAGACGATAAAGGCGCCTTGCTTATGGGCTTATTAGGCAAACACCAGCAAAAATAATGCATATAATATACTAGAGAATAACCAGTATAATTCGCAGAAACTCCGCCAAAAGAATTCTTTAATTGATTACTATTTCTTGGATATTCTGTTGTAGCGCACGGAAAGAAAAAGCCTTTATAAATATGGTTACTGCAACATTAGTATGTACTCTCTGACATTGTGTAATATTGAAAAAAGAAATGTGTTAATGCTGCTATAAATATGTTATTGTTTGCATTTTTGTAATTATTTTGTTACCGTCGATCAATTTTAAAATATGGTTGAATGCAATAATAGTATTTATGACAATTTTTTTAATACAACAATAGTTTTTATTTATCATATTTATGTTACGCTGATTTCAATACAATAAACCAAATTTTACAAGGTAAAGTACTATAATCATCATTAACGAAATTTTCGTCGCTGACATCTAATATATCAGTGTACGAGTAGTATAATTTTCCTTCAATTTAGGTTTTTCTTTGGAAACAAAAATATTTTTTTTGTGTGTTTTTAATACATTATGTTTGTTCATTTTTTACTAAACAACAAGAAATGAGCTTGAAGTCGTAGAATATATATTTACATGCTAATTGTTTGAGAAAATCAAAGGGTAAGTATACTATAATATATATACTATCAGTCATGTCACAGAGCTCAATTCCATATCCGAACTGAACAAGTCCTGTATCTTGCTTCTTCGAAAAAAGAAAAACTAAAAACTTTTCGGAATGAAATCATTTCTAATTTAAGGAATGAAACTAGTATATTTTTATCGAATTGATTTCATGGTAATTTTAATTAAAGCCATTGTTACTTTAGTGCGTATTCGGGTGCAACATTATTATAATAATTTAAAAATTACTACTGTTACCAGAATATAGTATAGTTATATATAAAAGATTTTTATAAAACTATGGTGAATCATATCAATCACGTTTTACATATAACAATATAGTAATATCAGCAACAATAATATACTTGAGCAATAGTATGTAGCCATATATATTTTTCTACTTGTCTATTACATAAGAAAAGCTTCGTCTATTTCGAAATAAAATCAGATCATTTTTAAATGATAAATTAGGCCAGATATACCAATGCCTTGTAAATCCAGCTGCCCATAAAGAGACATGTGCGTACATGCAGTTATTTGTTAGATTGACTTTAATAAACATGTCTGTGTGGTTAAAAGCTTGAACCTTTTCTACACTCTAAGCAAAATGTTTGTTGCAAACAATGAAGAGAATAATCAAATATATAGTTATGTACTGTACATACATTAGGCGGGAATTAGTACATGATTTTTGTATTTGGATTCGCTAGAACTTCCTATTTTGTGCGGTTTGGAAATAATTTGCATGGGCCAAACAAAAAAAAAAGCTAGGACAGTAGGATGTAGGTAAATGACATCATGTTGGGGTCAAAGCTAGGGAAAAACGGCATAAAATCCACAAAAAACTTCATAACTATCTCTTGGACACTTTTAGCAGGGTCACTATTAGCCCAATAATATTTCTCCTTGTACATGTAGGAGAAAAAATGTGATTGATATAGGAATTTTCTAGGGGCAAAATACTATTGCTGAATTATAAGCTTGAACACTACCACATCATATGGTTTCAATTTGAAATTTATTTACAAAACTAAGTGCAGCCAAGAACCAAAATTGTATTTAGTAAACAAATATGTGGTAAAAGTTATAGTAATTGTAATGGGTGATTTTATAAGAACTATCGGAAATTTAAAAAAAAAATACATAAAATTCAGAAAAATGCATGAAATATTTATTTGGATCGATAGCTGGGTCGATATAATTTAATGTTTGAAGACTATTTCATGCAAATGTTGGCCGCGGCTGCGCCTCAAATGGTCCATCCGCTTAGTCCAATTTTAGCATACTCTTTCCAACATTTCGGCCGGTATCTCACGAATAATGTTGGCAATGTTGGCTTCCAGTGCGTCAATCGAAGCGGGCTTGTCGCTATAGACATTAGACTTAACATAGCCCCACAAAAAATAGTCTAGAGGCGTTAAATCGCACGATCTGGATGGCCAATTGACTGGTCCCAAGCGTGAAATAAACTGTTCACCGAACTCGCCTCTCAATTGGTCCATTGTTTCGCGTGCTGTGTGGCATGTGGCACCGTCTTGTTGAAACCACATATCATCCACATATATCATATCGCACGGTAGCGCTCACCATTCACAGTAACGTTGTGATTCGCATCATCTTTGAAGAAATACGGCCCAATGATGCCGCCAGCCCATAATCCGCACCAAACGGTTGTTTTTTGTGGATGCATTGGTAGCTCTTGCAATGCTTCTGGCTGCTTTTCACTCCAAATACGGCAGTTTTGCTTGTGCACGTATCCATTCAACCAGAAATGAGCCTCGTCGCTGAACACAATTCTTCGATAAAAAAGTGTATCTTCATCTAACTTTTCAAGAGCCCATTCACCAAAAATTTGGCGTTGTGGTAGGTCGTTTGGCTTCAATTCTTGCACCAGCTGTATCTTATAAGGCTTCACACCCAAATCCTTCCGCAAAATTTTCCACGTAGTGGAGTAACAGAGGCCCAATTGCTGCGAACGGCGCCGAATCGATAATTCACGGTCATCACCAACACTGGCCGATACGGCTGCGATATTTTCTTCAGTTCGCACTCTGCGTAAGCGTGTTGGTGGTTTAATGTCCAACAATGTAAATTTGGTGCGAAATTTTTTTACAATAGCGCGAATAGAAGCCTCAGTAGGTCGATTAAACTGACCATAAAATGGAAGAAGCGCGCGATGAACTTTCTTAACAGAGCACGCATTTTGGTAATAAAATTCAATAATTTGCAAGCGTTGTTCGTTTGTAAGACGATTCATGATTAAATTATAGACCAAACTGAAGATGTTTGACAGTGACACAAGATACAAAACGTGCGTGAGCTGTCAAAACTAGTGTTGCCAAAAAGATAATAGCAAAAAAATCACTCGTTATCACAACTAACAATTGCATCACAACTAACATTTTTACAAATAAAGTAGAATATAATAATGCAAAACTAATAATATTAGAAAAATTTTGGTTTTTTGGTAATATTAATGCATTTTTGTTTTGAGCCATAAATCTGCAAAACACGCTTACGTTGAAGTCCATTTATTATTCCATTTATTATACAGCAAGATTATTCAATTATTTTTAGGTTTTTGTACATTTGTACAGCGTGTTTTAGTTCAAGATTTCAATACAAATTCGCTGTGATCAATAATTTTTGATTGAAGAAGACCAGAAAAAACAATCAAAAGTTGTTAGCTGATCCAAAACCCATTTTCAGATTTGAACTCGGATCATGACGCAACATGAACGATCTTAACTACTTAGCCACCGAGCCATTGAATTATTCTCTATCCCTAATCTTCTCATATAGACTCATGTAGTCAATACAATCGTTACTGCAAGGGATGAAATATGTCAAATAAATTTACGATTATTGGATCATTACAAATTACGGAATCGCACTAGAAGCAGGGTTGCTGAAAAAAATATGGAAGAAATCGTCAATTTCCCGATAATTTTTGAAAATATCATCATTTTAGTTTTAAAATATCGTAAAAAAATCGGACTAATACAACTACCAACTTTTTAGTATATTTTAAGTTGTTATATAAAAATATAACATAGGTATTTGTCATGCAAGCTTTTGGTCTCAAATTTCTACATTCGCAAAAATATATAAATTCATTAAATACTTAATTTGGTTTTTAATTAATTAGACTTACATACATATGTATATACTTATATAATATGGTATTTAAAAACAAATACATTTTGGTACTCTTACATTGAATTTTCCGAAAATTTTAGAAATAAATATCTGAACTGAATAATTTCAACAAACTGGATTTAATTGCAACATCAAAGAAGATTGAAAGACTTAATTTTAATTAATCTGTATAGAAAAAATTGTTCCGAGTGGCTCTTTCTTTAAAAAGTTTAATATTTTTGTCTTATTTTAACTAACTTGGCTGAATGTTATGTCCTCTTTGCAGGAGAGCCTGTTCTTCTACAATATTTTACTATATTTTATAATAATATTTAAAATGTTGGAATCGCTCGCATATCAATTTACATATTTTTATTTTTCAAAAACTGTCAAAACTTTCTTCTTAGTTTATAAAAATTGATTCAAAACAAAAATTTTTGGGACAAAAATCGTCAAATCATCATTTTGCTACATTTGAGCGTGCAAATCGTCAAAATGACGACTTATCGTCATATCTGGCAGCCATCAGATGCGATTAATAGCAACTCTTTCAAACGAAGTGCAAATTTTATTTGCGTATTCGTAAGCGAGCAATGAAAATCAGTTGGCTAGGGTGTTTTCAAAATAGTTTATTGAAATATACGAAAATTTGCCAGAATTATGAGAAATAATATATAAAGTTTACCAAAATCAATATATAACGCAAACGTGTTGCAAAAATTTTTTAATATATATCCAATTGCCACAACAGTGATTTTTCACTATCTGTGTCTGCATTTGTCGTAATATGCGACAAACTTGGCTTGATCGTTTAATACTAAAACACGTCCTAAAACCAGCAAATTTTATAAAACAATATTTCTATTTCTTTCGATAATATGTACCCAACAGCAATATTGCCTTACTTTGTGCATATAATAATATGGTGCGTTTTCCACACAATAGCTCCGAGTTCTGATTGCGTTCTGCAAAATGAACTGCAAAAATGTTGGACATTTGAATAAACCGTTTTCTTTCTTTACAAGGTTTGGTGCCATCGCCATTTAAAAGGCGCAACGAAACAGACTAAAGAATAAATAATTTTGAAAAGTACAAAAACGTTGCTAAATGCACCGACTTGACAACGCTGGTCATAGGGGATATTTTTATCACATACTGAGAAAGCAACAGCTTCACAGCTGAGATACATATTTTATATACATATGTCTAGGTCTAGCAATATCGCGTTATCGATCAAGGCATAATCAGAAATCACTTGCAAAAACTTAAAATCAGTATTAAGAGCAGTGGTGCCAGATGTTTAAGGAAAAACTACTTTTATTTTATATTTTTTGTTGTATAAGACAAAACATTTATAAAAACAAAGTTCACACTGATAATCGCTGTCGTCAATGTTTACCAACAAAACATGCGAAAGTGTTGTTGCTTTGCGTTTGTGTGTGTGCGGTGAAGAACGAAAAAAAATATAAAAGACGAAGTTGTTTGCGTACTTTTCATTGCTAATGCTGAGCGCAGTATTCGTGTATTAAACAGCACAGCCCTATAGTCAAGCGCATTTAAAAAAAAACAAAAATTGTTTACCGGAAGAACGAAAACATTTGCTAACAAGCAACATTTTGGGGATTATAATGGTCCACTAATATAAAAAGATGTTTTGTTTCTGAAGAAAAACACTTATAAGTATTTTCATTCAAGTAGTTTGCTGAAGTAGCAACATTTTTGCCTGAGTGCGAATCTGCAAAGAGATTTCGCTGAATCAACAAATAATTGCGCTGCACAAAGATTGAGTTCAGAGAAATAAAATACTATTCGTTGAATCAATAAATTTTTTAAATAATTTTTCTTTTGAAATTTTGCAACAAAGAACTTCTTTGGAAAAATATTTTTTTGATCATTTGTTCTGTACTCCAATGTAATACAAAATATGATTAGTCACCAATTTTTGGGTGTATAAATTTAGCACGTTCTTTCATGAACGAGTACGAGTACATTGATGGTAGGTTAGTTTTGTGGACAGTCGCTGCTGGCTAAAGAGTTTGTGAAACCATTTTGCACATGGATTAAAGGAAATGTGCCAGCGGGCTGGATGTTACATTTGGCAGACTGGAAACAGCAAAAATACATTTTGCTTTGCGCATTTGAAATAAGCTTCTTAAAAAAACATGAACTGCAAATTATTCTCAACATTTATCGTTTGTTATCAATAGCTGCGTGTATCTGTCATTGTTTGGACGATTACAAACGATATGAAGTTATACGGTATACAACACGGTACGTGCACCACGTTGCACACACTAACGCACACGCAGAGAATTACTCTTTGCTCTGCCGTCAACGAAATCGATTGCAGTTTCATTTACACTATTAGCTTTCGGAAAACAAAATTGAAGGATACAACAAAAAGAATACACTTTTTGGAAACATTTTAAAACTGTTTTTTTTTTTTCAAAAGAACTTAGTTGGTAATAAAAGTCAGGTTGGGCAACAATGAATGATCCATGGGATACATGCCCGTCCACATGCTGGATGGCTCCATTGAAAGTGTATATGTTGGGTGTGTGTGTGTGTGTGTATGACTTTCAGCTTGACATGGATGTGCAAATATTCAATTTGTTTGGTGGTAGCAAAACGAATCAAAGAAATGAAAAAAAGAAAAACAGAATCACTCATTTCAATTTGTTTTCCAATGAAGAAAGCCAAGCGCAGCACAAACCAACCGACAACACACATGACGTTGCTGGCACATGAACATGTATGTAATCGCATTGTACGGGTTGCAGTGGCAATGTCGTCATTTGCCAGTTTGTATTTGCTAGCTATTTATCGACATTATAACTGATAGATGACTTGCCATAGTGACTAAGCAAACTGAGAGGCTTATTGGCTGGTTGACTGAATGGCTGGTGAGTTTAACTACTTGGTAGAGAAAAAACAAAAAAGAAAATGTTCTCGTGTGCACATGTACATACATATGTACTCGTATGACTAGACTCAAGTCATTTCATTTAAGTTGACGACTTTGCATTCATATGAATGCTTTTAGAATGTTAAATAAACATTTATCTTCTTGTTTTCGTTCACCATTTGCTTTTATTTTAACTTTTGTTTGCACCAAACAAACTTAAATCAGTTTATTCAGTTGCTTTTAATGGGTTAATGAATATTAACACTACTGCTACTGTTGCTACTTTTAAACAAATACCATGTACAATATTAAACAAAAATTTTGTTTTTTTTTCTTGCTTTCTCGTTTCCATTACAGAGAGTACCAAATGGTCATGGTATTCGTATGTAACAATGACCAAATACTTTTAGCTGGAGACGGACAACTTGTCAGTTGTTGTTAAGTCCTCTAGTCACTCAGTTTAACCTTTATGGAAAAATGTCATCAAAGTCAGACTGTTCGCAAATAATAATCATCAGGCTATTTTATTTATTTTTTTTTATTCATTCAGTTGCTACTGTTGATAGTATAATTTGTTCATTTATATTTTTTTATTTGTATTCGTTTTTTTTTTTTGTTAATTAAATTTAATTATTTAAATATTGTAAATGATCTTTGTTTTAATGGACATGACAATTCTGTAAAAGGGTTATGAACTTCATATAAAAATAGCTTTAAATGATGAAACTACAAAATTCTTAAAAATTAAGAAGAACGACAAGCAAAATGAATTGAGAAGTGACGGAATGTTATGGCACATAAAGCTACAGACATAAAACAAAAGGGGCACAAAAATAAGGTGTCACACTCTCAATTGGACCACTTGTTTTCAAAAGCTTTGGACCCTAAAATTTCGGAAAGGAAAAAAAGTTAGAGTGATGCAGATTAAAAGTATGCACCACAAAGTAGAATAGAGATACTAAGCGATGGAAAACATATAGCTAAAACTGAAAACTAAGTATTTCACTCATTTGTACTCTTTACGCTTTATGTTTTTATAAACAATAAATAAAATCAACAATAAATAAAAGCCCCAATAATGATTGAAATGCTTCGGAAAAAATGGTTGAAAATATCATCTTGCTAGGGAATAAAGCATTCATCCCCTCCAAGCAATTTTAATTGCTGAAAAGCAATCAACACCTTCCCGAGCTCGAAAAAGTATCTACAACTATACCAAAAATACTCTGCGCGTCATCTGGTTAGCGCCCTCACCCCCAAATTACTCATTTACTTTTTACCTTTCCTATAGCAATATTGCGTGCAGCTTCTTAATTTGTGTTTTGTTTTTACCGGCATCATATGCGATCTCTCTCACTCACTATCTCACACACGATCTCTCTCCACCGCTCAATAAGAGAACCGTTATTTTATATTTTGTTTTATTTTTCACAAACTACTTTGCACTTAAGTTATCTAGTTTACCTTTGCAATAACTGGCATCATTTTTTTGTGAGCATTTTTTCTAATATTCAATATCTTCAAACAATTGAAAAATAAGGGAAGAAAAAATATGGGAAAAATTGAAGCCTATTGTAACGTAGGACTATACCTCAATTAAATTGCCGAAAAAACTGGAAGACACAGGAAACCCATAGTCACTTTTCTTAAAAATAAAGAGAACTATGGAAAAAAACTTCAAAGGCGTTACCAATCGAGTGATTTCTGAAGCAGATAGGAGAGCTATACTTAGGGAAGCATCTAATTCCCATGACTCGTTTGCCTAAATAAAGGAAAAAACTTGTATTAAAGCGAGCCTATCAGCGGTGCAAAGGGTAATTAAAAAAACAGCATTGTACGGAGACAGAAATTGAAAAAGAACCCATCTTTTGGGACGCTAAGAAAAGAAATGCGCTTAGATTTTACCTGAACACACATGACATGGTCTGCTCAGTGGAAATACGTGGTCTTTTCAGATAAAAAGAAATTCAATTTAGAAGGGCTCGATGGGTACAATTATTACTTCAATGACCTATGTAAAGAAGGAACACCATTTGGACCGGTTGCACTGCCGAAAGGGAGGTGTGATGGTGTGGGGAGCTATATCCTACTATGGCACCTGCGAATTGCGGAAAACTCTAGAAACGTTTTAGAAATGGCTTTTTTCCAATTCCAATAATTGGTCTAGAGTGGCATTTCCAACACGACAATGCCCCAATTCATACAGTCAGATCTGTAAAATCTTGGATTCAGAGCAAAAAAATGTATGTTCTTATGTGGCCACCATATTCGCCTGGCCTAAATGTAATCGTAAACGTATGGGGCTGGTTGGCTAAGAAAGTATACGAGTCCGGAAAGCAATACAGCACAAAAACAGTGCCAAAGGCCCATTTAACCAACCGTAAATGTAGAAATGTAAATGTAGTTAAAACAGCTGATCGTTTCTGTTATACGAACAACCATGAAATTACTTACCTGACTGCAATGAAATGTAACCGTAACGTCTTAACCTGTAGAAAATAGATTTTCACTACGTTCTTACATGACAAATGTTGTCAGTGATGGAATATATTATTGTGAGTGGAAGAGTGGCACAAAACCTATGTTTTGGTACTTCTTGTTTATTTGATAATTAAACTGCTTAGGCAGTTAAATTTTGTACACACATATAATATTTTAATAAATTTAAGACTTTCTCTAAGTCTTGCACGTAAATTGAATGTACATACATAGGTAGCATAATTTATATTCTGCGCACAATTTTTGCAAGTGTCACATTATATGTAACCCCAACATTTATTCGCCAGATTACCGAAAATATATTCCGCAAACATAATCTTTGAACGATACGACAAAATGACTTTTGAAAGTCGGTTCATAATGCAGAGTTATGCTGCTAAAATGTAAGAGAGCAATACATGATTAAATTTAGGTCTGTGAAGTAATAAAAATGTATTAACAAAAAAATTTTTAATAATTTTTAAGTACAATATATAGGGTGTTTTTTTAAGCTAGATAGAACTTTAAATTGTAAAAAGTAACACAAAAAATTAAATTTTGATGAAACATTTTTTTTATTTGTTTCAGTATACTCTGACAAATCATCATGAATAGACTCACGCTTGAACAACGCTACGAAATTATCCAAATTTACTTTGAAAATCAGTCGTCGATTCGCGCGTTGTTTTATCGCAGATGAGGCGCATTTTTGGCTTAACGGGTTTGTTAATAAGCAAAATTGCCGCATATGGAGTGAGACCAATCCACAAGAGACCCTACAGACTCCATTACATCCAGAAAAATGCACTGTTTGGTGCGGTTTTCATGCTGGTGGCATCATCGGACCTTATTTCTTCAAAAATTAGGCCGGAGCTCGCGTTACAGTCAATGGAGATCGTTACCGCACCATGATCAATGATTTTTTGTTTGAAAATATGGATGACATTGATCCGGAGGAGATGTGGTTTCAACAGGATGGCGCTACGTGCCATACGGCGAACGCAACCATCGACTTACTGAAATCAAAATTTGGCGATAAGTTGATTTCGAGAAATGGACCTGTCAATTGGCCTCCAAGGTCGTGCGATTTGACACCTCTCGATTATTTCCTGTGGGGCTACGTGAAGTCACTGGTTTATGCTGATAAACCAGCAACAATTGACGCCTTGGAGGCCAGCATTGTTCGTGTTGTTCGTGACATACGGCCAGCAGTGCTCGAAAAAGTGGCCCAAAATTGGACGTCCAGAATGCGCTTCGTCAAGAACAGCCGCGGTGCCCATATGCCCGAAATCATTTTCAAATGTTAATGTCACGTATTGATCTTTCGAATAAAAAAAAATTTTGATTACAATTTAATTTTTTGTGTTATTTTTTACAATTTCAAGTTCTATCGGGCTTACAAAAACACCCTATATAACTTTTTATCAAAGTTATTACTTATTCTAATGTGCATATTCATAAAAAATTAAAATGTATTTGAAATGAATTTTAATAAAAACTTTTGAGTTAAAATACATTTCAAATTCATTTAAATGTTTATAAATACGGCCGTTATAATATAAGATAAATTTTAGGTACAATTTAAGCAAGTTTCGTACCTTTTGTATATGTACTGAATACTATGAACTCTCATCACTGCTATGAACGGCTGTCCTGCTTCTATTTGATTTTTGTAATTTATTTGACGTAGGGATATGGATGAGGAAAAATGAATTATTTTCTTTAACACACAATAATATAAAAATGAAAAACAGAACCCTTTTTCTTCACATGCATGTCAAAAACACGCTTGGTCTACCATTTCGTTGGGTTACATTGAAAGTCTGTACAATTCCATTCCCTATCGTATTTTCGAGGTTATTTCAAATAAAGGCGGAACAACACAATACTAATTTTATTTAAAAATTTTAAAAATATCACAAACTAGTAATAAAAAAAATATATCGTTGGCCTCATGCAGAAAGGTCCTAACTCGCATTTTCCCTGAATTGAGCTTTTAAAGGAATTCTACTACGTTCCGCACAGGTACATAGTGTCACGAAGATTTAATTAAATAATTTCATACATATCGCTCTCACAAGCAATTGAACATTTAGATGTAGCTAGGTATACAGTTTCCATTACGATTTTTCCTTGTCCTACAAAATTGCAATTATGTTTGTTAGGGCCTTTCTACATGAAACTAACGATAATGAAATTATCGCAAATGTTGCTATCCTGATGACCAGTTCTTGGTTACATTTTTTAATATACTTTTTCTAAAAATTGAGAATAAAATATCTATATTTAACGTTATACTAACCATTATTGTTTTATTTTGAAAAGAACTTATAGAAGTCGAATAGATAAAAATTGTCCATAGCACAAACAGATTAGGTACAATTTACCATTAAGAGAAAGTGTAAAGAGGGACACTAACTTGATGACGCGCAGTGTATGTTTCCGGGTTCTAGCAGTTAAAAGGGGTTTGGCCGACCTCGACATAAATAAATCTTGCTCTAGGTATTCTCAACGCGTTTGACTGAGTGGCGCATGGTGCACTACTGGCAAAACTCAGTGCTTTTGGTGATGGTTGTAATTTTTCTCGATTTATATCGAGTTTTCTCAGAGACCATTATATTTTGTATTTTGTCTTCAAGACAACGCACCGGTTCACACAGCATTAGATACAATTCTAAAATTACGTGAAATTCACTTAGAATTGGTTGACCTTACAGTCCAGAGTTAACTCTTAGTGACTTATTCCTGTTTCTAAACTTGAAAAAATGGCTCCCAGAAAAAGATTACTCTCAAGCGAAGAAGTGATTAATGAAACTAAGGCGTATTTTGAGATATTTCGAAAATCATGTTATTCAGATGGTACAAAAAAGTTGGAATATCATCTTACTAAGTGTATTGAACAAAAAGAAAAAAATAGTTCTTGAAAAAAAAAAAAATATGTAAAAAAATAATTTTGCTTGGCAATAACAATAACAGATTTTGATTTATTAAAATATAGAAACTATTTAATACAAAGGTTTTTGTGCAAATTCCACATGAAAGTTGTTATTTTTGCTTCCTTTTCAAGAATTAGTACATGACACTAACGAACACAAATTAGTGGCCGCCGCGACATCGACGACACACCTCAATGACACTGACGCATCATAATTGAAGTTCTATACCTTTAATGTGCCAAATTATCTCATCCTTTAGCTCTTAAATTGTTGCTGGCTTATCAATGTATACCTTTTCTTTCACCCCAAAGGAAGAAGTCCGAAGGCGTCAAATCACATAATCTTCGCGCAAATTGACATTGCCACCTAGTGAGATAACACAGCCATTGAATTTGTCGTGCAAACGAGCCGTTGTTTCATTAGCTGTATAGCCAGCGACACCGTTTTGTTGAAACCAAATATCGTGCACACCCATATATTCGGGTTTTGTTGAATCCAAATATCGTCCATATCCATATATTCGGGCTATAAAAAGTTCGTTATCATCTCTCGATAGCGAACACCATTCAGTAACACAGTAATTTTGGTAAAAATACGGCCCGATGATTCCGCCATCCCATAGCCGCACCAAACACTCAGTCTTTGTGGGTGCATTGGTTTTTTGACTACCACTCTTGGATTATCATTCGCCCAAATGCGCCAATTCTGCTTATTGACAAATCCACTGAGGAGAAAATATGACTCATTACTGAAGATGATTTTTTTCGAAAATTAATCATCCACTGTTGCCATTTCTAGCCATAATTCTGACCATTGACGACGCTTGGAATGATCAAGAGGTCTTAATTCTTGAGTCAATTGCACCCTGTAAGCGTGTAAAAGCAAGTCTTTATGCATAATGTTCATTAACTGTTAGAACATTTTTATTTTTAAATTCTCAAAAATTTATTTGGAATATTGGGGTATAAAGTTGGATGTTTGAGAATATTTTCCAAAAGTTTCCAAATTTGCTAAAATTACAGTAGCCCTTACGAAATGGCGACATGTAGACAGCTAGGAAAAATAAGTAGAAGTTGTTTGTTTTTTTTAACTATTTATAATTGCGAAAGAAGTTTTATTTTTTGAAAAAAAAAAAAAAAACAGCTCCTTACACGGCTGGTTGTATAGTAATTTTGTTCTAGCGCTGCCACCTTGTAGACATAAACGCACACCTTGCACAAGCTTTAGAACTGGCTGATAACATATTTGTTTTGATCTTGGCTTACTGAAATATTTGTGACGGCATATTTAATTTAAATGTGATTGCGCTTCAAATAATCGTTGAATCGAGAGTTAAGTTTAGATCAACCTTTTTCATGCCACATGATTAATGAGTATATTTAGAGTCTTAGATCATCATTGTTGATAGTGCAACAATAAGCATTTTTATACCTGATACTCTAGAAATAAAAAACAAAGCAGTTTTGATTAGCTCATGCTTTTCTTTTGTTTTTAAAAAAATGTGAAATTGATAACAATATTAAAAAAAGATTATACTTTCTTATCGCTAAATAGTTCGCACAGTATGCTTTAATTAATTAATTATTTTAAATAATTAATGTACGTTTGCAAGCTAACACAAGTGTTTAAAGTGGAAAGTAAAAGTTACGCTACATTTTGAAAAGTTACCTTTGACGACAACAGCGCGCAGAAAGAGAAAAAATATAGAAAATAACAATTTAATGAAAATGAAGTGAATGAGAAAATTTCGATCAGATGCGATCACATTTATTTAATGTAACTTCAAAAATAATTTTCCAACACATTCTCAAAAATGTTAAATGTATATAATTTTTCTGCGGATGTATTAAACGAATCATCACATGAATACAAAAACGTCCATAATTACCCTTAAGGAACTTGTGGAAATTTTTGATATGTATTTGCGGCAACACTGCCGGTCAAAATGAGTTACTTGTTTGAAATTGCAGACATATTCTAAGCGAGGAGCGGTACTTAATGAAGATGGTCCAACCATAATACACAGTGTTAATTGTAGGTCACACATAAATATCAAGTTTTTTGCTCAACTTAATTTGATATTTCTTTTTTTCAGTCTTTGGCAAATTCAAACATGGAAAGATGTACAATTGAGCAGCGCGTTACTGGAGGTCTCAGTTAGCCATGAACATTGTGTGAGCATCAATGTGACCGTTCATGTCCATGTTTCGTTCACGCTCTGATATCGATGCTCGGGCATGAAGTTGGCCATCACGAAGAAAAATACACAAAATGGTTCCGAACTGAACACTTTGATAAGGAAAATCCGAACATACGTATTCGCCACATACAAGAACATGAACATTTTACATTCGATCTGCCGAAATTATGTTCATTTCATGTTCAAGTCGATGGCTCGTGAATACGAGGCGTTAAGATTGTAGATAATCGATCTAATGTGTCCACAATCGGTAGAATTCTCATCAAATTTCAACAAACTGGGCCCGATGGATACGTACGAGGGCGGATTGATATTGAAGCTATCTAAGTTAGGCAATTTTTTTTCAAAAACCATTTATTTTGCAACATAGTTTCCTTTTAGCTCACTACACTTAGTAAGACAACATTGGAACTTTTTTATACCATCTGAATAATATCATATTGGGAACCCCTCAAAACACGCGTTTATTTCGGTAATCACTTCCTTTGAGATGAATCTTTTTCTTGCGACCCATTTTTTCAAGTTTGGTAACAGTCACTATGGGATAAATCTGGACTATAAGGTGGATGATTAACCATTTCGAAGAATATCGTATCTAATGCTGTGTCTTGAAGAAATATCACTTTTTTCTTCTTTAAATGAGATAGTTTTTTCTTGATTGCAAAAAATTATCCGCAATCAATTGATTCCAGATAATCGATGAGCAATATTCCGTGTGCATCACAATATACGTTGGTTATAACCTTGCCAACCGACTTCATTGTCTTCGCCTTATTCGGAGCACTTCTACCCATTGTTTCGATTGATGTTTGGTTTCAGGGGTGTAGGAATTCTTGAAAAAATCAATGGACAACCTACTGTCGCTAAGAGAAAGAACCCTCACGCGTTCGTGTTCACCACATATAGTTGTTACAACAGAACACAAACTATCTTCCAGTTTAATTTCAGCAGATAAGCCGAAAACACAAGTAGGCATGGACAGGTATGTAACAGTGGTTAAACGAAGCCCGAAATCCCAACCATAGATATCTAAAGATGTTAATACCGCTACGGCAATGGAAAGTAACAGATTGGCGATCCTTCAGACTGATGAGCCAAATACAGCAAAGAAAACCGCTACCAATATATTTGAGAGAACCTTCTAATGAACTGGTAAAACAACTAATTATGGCAATTGGCAAAGATACCTTCAACGTTACATCAGTAAAGCATGGCAACATCAGCGAAACGAAAATTCAGGTAAACCATGAAAATGATTACCGAAAATTTTCTGATGTTTTCGAAAAGGAGAAAAGATCTTTTTACACTTATCAGCTTAAAAATGCTACGAGTCTTCAGGTTGTTATAAATAGAAGGTATTGACCCATGTGTAGCCACGGATGATGTTAATGTTGGTTTGGAACACAATGGGTTTAAAATCAAAAGTGTAGTGAACATCAGGAACCGTGAGAAGATCCCTCAACCCATGTTTATGGTTGAACTGGAACCATTCCTGAAACGGAATGAAGTGCATGCAATTTATAACCTTAAATATCATTTGCATCGTAAGGTTACCGTAGAGGAGCCGCATAAGCGTTTAGGGCCCGTTTAATGCCTAAACTGCGAAGAATTTGGCCATACTAAAGCCTATTGTTAACTGCCCGCAGTTTGTGTTGTGTGTGGAGAACTGCACGGCACATCACAGTGCAAAAAATCAAAGACTGACTCGAGCGTTAAAAAATGCAGTAACTGGTGAGGTAACCATACTGCAAATTACAGGAGCTGTCCTGTCTATACTCACTTTAAGCAGCCAATGACAAAACAGGTCATCAATTACCTTTAAGCAACCCCAGCAGTCAAACATTATTTCTGCAAACAATTTTTCGCAGATATGCCAGTCAACCAGACACATAATCATGCAAAACCACAAACAAGTTTCATATGCTAATGATGTCAAAACCGATATACAAAACTTGAATCAGGAGCCCAAGCCCCGAAATTCCGATCAAAATTTTAACAATATTGAGGCAACTCTGCAGACTCTTCTTCAATCCATAAACACATTTACGGTTTCTATGACGAACATGATACAGGAAATGCTGAAAATGTAATCCACTATTTTACATCCAATTTTGAGTTGGTTTAAAATATGTTTCTGGAACGCAAACGGCATCCGCCAACACAAAAATTAACTTGAGCTCTTCTTATGGAAAAGCAAATCGACATAATGCTGATTGCTGAGACTCACTTGACACTCACAAGTAATTTCAAAATTGATGGCCACACGCTATATGATACTAAAGATCCCCGTGGCAGATCGTGTGGAAGTTCGGCAATTTTGATAAAAACTAGAATTAAGCACTATTTGCTAAACGAGATGCGTGAGGAGTATCTCCAAGTAACTACGAGTAATATCGCTCCTTCATTGCAACATAGTCATATTGCAAAAAAGCTCGTTTCGAGAAAAATGCATTTAAAATTTTTAGTATCCATATAAGGCTTAGAAAATTTTTTGAGGAAATATCTCCTAAAGGAAACAGTTTAAAAGCAATTTGAATAAATTTTTGGCACAATATAAATGGTAGTACTGTTAACAATTCTGCATTGTTAACTTGAAAAGCTCATTTTTTGAGATATGACTATGTTGCAATAAAGGAGCGATAATGCATGGAATATTTTCATGAAAATATTATTATTTCCTCGATTTACTCAACGGTATCGATAACATAAACCCCAGGAAAGCTGCAGGCATTAATATATAATAAAATATGCCCATTACTTTTAGCCACATTATTTCGTAGCTGTTACAAAAGTCGTTAATTAATATAATGAAATGTTTTCATTACATTTACTATAATGTTTAATAGCTATAAAGAAATTTTTAGATTTTCATGCAAAATTCTTTCGTAAGTCTGCATTTAGACACGGGAACATTTTGGAAGGGAAACATTTAGTTTGGCAACATATTACCGGTGGGGAAAAAAGAACCGATTTTGTGTTCGGTACTCGGCAACACGCTTTGTTGGCATTTACTTTATTGACATATAATTTACCTTTTGATATTTGCATAATTTATATGTTCCGGGGTTTTGTGTCATTTTAAAAATTTCGTTAATTTTGTTAAAGAAAAAATATTTTATAAATATGGAATATAAATAGAAGAGAAAAATTGTGGAAAAATTAGTCTAAATTGTGCAGGATAGAAATCTGTACACCGTGCGATCCAAAGAATATATGGACCGAATAAAAAAAGCACAGGCCTTTAATAAAATAAAAAAATATTTAGGAGAAGGAAATGTTTGGTGTGACAAGGAGAAGGAAATGTTTGGTGTGTAGCAGACATTAAAAATAAATGGAAAATTTTACGAAGCCAGTATATGAGGGAGTTGAGAATAATCAAAAACTCCAGAAAAGTGACTGTGGAAGAAGTAATTTGTATACGCCAAAGCTTTGGTGCTTTCAACAATTATCATACCTGGAACCACATGCCTGCATCAGGGAGAGTGAATATAATACTGATGTGTTAAAAATGCGCAATAGCGACTTGTAAATAAATAATGCTATAAGTGATTTTTTCTATATTTAATGTAAAATACACATGCAATAAAGAATGACATTATGTTATACTACTACACATTGTTAGTTTTTGATTTATATGTAAAATTTTAGATTCTAAAACAAAAATTAACATTATTGATTTAAATATTGCGAATTCAAAACACTATAATTTCATAACAAAAACAAACAGCTTTTGTTTTTTAATTTTTATTATTATTTAGACTTTAACCAATCCACTTTGCCTTCTTCATAAAAATAATTAATGAAATTTGGCGAATGATATCTGGCTCTCCCTTTCGTTGGTTGTATTGCATATTGGAATCAGCAAAACTAGTGTTGCTAGTACCCTGTGCATTCCCTACCTTCTGTGTTTATCACGTCACTTTCTATCAAATGATTATGCAAAGCCCAACATGCAAGTACAATTGCTTCAACAGTTTCCATTTTTTGGCACATTGGAGATTGGAGTTAGAAAGATTTTAAATCTACTCGATAATATGCCAACCGCATACTCTACTACATGTCTTGCACGGGAGATCCATGGATTGAAAACGGTTTTTTTTTTGGCAGAGCCAAAAGAGGGATGCATCGTCGTATTTCATCCTTGTCGTTATCGTCGGAATCCAAATCCACAGCTTCGCCAATACAAATCCAAATATCCCCAATTAAGTAATGTTTTTTATTAATTTTCCATATTAAATTTTCAAATTTATTTATGAAAAACTTCAATTTTATTTCTTTTGTTTAATTTAAATTAATAATATGCCAAAAATTAAGAGACAACATAAGAAAAAATGTGAAAAAACAAATAAAAATGGAATGTTGCCGGCAACATGTTCGACTGTGTGAATACGAAAGAAAAATCAAAAGAGAATTCCAAATGTTTTTCTTTTAAATGTTCGCTCGTCTAAACTCTGACTAATACGAATTAAAAAGTTTCCTCACATTAATGAATTTGTGAGAAATAATAGTCACATTCACATCCCATTAATGAGGCTTTCATAACCTAGTGTCTACAACTGCGATTAACTCTGACATAATATCTGAGAAAACGTCGGCAGAATGAGAGAGCGAATTTCTCTATGTTCATCTTCATATCTAACAAGGAGTATATGTATTGTTGTTAATCTTATAAGAATCCATAATTCATTGAAAGCCGAGAAGAAAACACAGCTTGGCGATCAATAGAATATTGTATAAATTTTGTATATGTGCACATTTTTTTACAAAATCAATTGCTTATAGTATATATAATAATATTTATTTAATACGTAAAAACAAATTTTTTTAATGTAAAAGGGTATTTTTAAAGATATTTTGCAAAACTAAAAATCGGTAAAATTCCAATGGCGTCTTTTTGAAAACAAACGAATACTCATCCGCTTTTTTGACAGCTCTTATTATAAGATCGTTGTCATGAGATTTCTCATAAGAACGCTCTCATAAAAATTATTATAAGACTGCGATAACAACGACTTTAAGTCTACAAGTAACAGAATTCTCTCTGCGATTGAATTTGACGTTCTCATCTCAGATATTATCGCAGGTGTGGACACTAAGTAACCGAAATGAAACGTTTCTGGTATTAACGAAAGAATAATGAACGAAACGGATTCATCTCCATAACGAACCCGTTTTTCTGTCAGTGTATCAGAATAAAAAATACTAAAATAATTCACTGAAACTTTTTTGTTTTATTTACACTCAACATCGTGCATTTTGGTTGGACCACCCTTTATAATAAAACGGCAGTTTGCATTAGTGGGCATCTCTTTAACACTTTTGCTTCTCACTATTGTCCGCGTGTGCACAACGTTTAAATATTTTGTGCTATCAAAGTGAGCATGTCTATGTCTAAGTCTATGTCTATAATAATTATTTATAATATTTTTTTTCTTTGCTGACACATTCTTCCAGACTGAATGGCATTTTTAAGTAATAAGGTAATTGCTAATCTAAGCACAAAACTATACAAAACTAAAAACAATGCAACAGCTACAGAAGTAGCAGCAGCAGTTGTTGTTGTAAAAAGTAGAAGCAAAAACGCTTAAAAATGTAAACGAAAGAATTCTAACTGACTGACACGAATTTCAGCGCTCTAACAATTTTTATCTTTTACTACTTACTTATTATTACTAATAATAAAAATATTCTATTCCATTTTCTTTTTTTCATACTACAGTTTATACATACATATGTGCGAGCAATCTCTCTGTTTAATTTGAAATAAAACAATGGAATGTCAAATAACATTAATACGAATACAAAAAAGGAAAAAGTTGAAAAAAAAAACAAAAAAATTTTTGATAAGAAGCCAAAGCTCAAGAAAGCGTTGTTAGAAATTAAAATATTTCTATTGTCTCCAATAACTGAGTCAATAATACGTAAATGAATGTGTTTTAAATAAATGCTTTTAATATTTATTTTCTTTCGTTTTTTGGTTTTGGTTTTGCACAGATGTTTTTTCTTTTTCCAGCAACGCGCACAAAAGTCTACATTTTTGTATTAAATACATATCTATTCAGCGTTTAATCAGTAATTTTCTTTGTTTGAAATTTTAAGGTTTAAAACGTCGAATTTTATTTATTTATATTTAATTACATTTTTGTAATTAAAATTTTTTAATGGAAAACTGTTATTTTATTTTTGTAGTAAATTTTTAGACAAACTAATAAATACCAAATTGAGGCCGATAAAATTGTTATAGATAAAAATAGAAACCGTTCAGGCTTAAAAATAGTGCATTCACACGTAACAAAGTTTGCTCTGAATAGATCCAGGAAGATTTTTCACCTTCAATTGCTACAGATGAAACATATCTCCCTAATGCTTTCTTTTTCAGTTAACCTGCCTAATAGCATATTCACACGAAGGCTTATATTCGAGGCATGGTAGCCATATTTGACGATTTATCGTCATTTTGACGAATTTGGTTGCTAAAAATAGCAGTTTGACGGTTTTAGGTCTGTTTTTGACGATTTTTGTAGATCACAGTTTTACTGTCATATCTTTTAAGCAACTACATGCATATGTAGGAAATGAAAGTAATACGAGTATTTATGTTACGTATATATACATATGTGTGCACAGGGCTGGGCAGTATTTGAAATACTTGTATTTGAAATACAAATACGTATTTTGTATCTGTATTTCAAATACATAACTTAATAGTATTTTGTATTTTGTATTTCAAATACATGTGGCTCAAAAATACATTTTTACAAAATACATTTATTTATTATTATAAATTGAAAACAAGTTATTTCACAAAAGCTAAAACCGCTACAAACTACAACCATTAAAATGTTAATCATTTTGCAATACTGCAATTTAGCTTTCATTTATACGGAGCTAATACATTTTACACTAATCGGGTGATATCAGTAAGAATTTCTATATATTTGCCACCAGCTTTTTCCCAACGCTTTGAATTATATACAGGGAAATAATTTTTATTATGGAAAACTTTAGGCTGCGAGAACCAGATTAGATTCACTGCAATATAATACTTTGAGGCATTTAAGTTGTACTTTAACAAAATTAATGGAGAGTAGTAGTTGAGGTAAAGATAATGAAGATTTTATTGTTGTTTTGGACAATACAGTGATCAACCTCGTAAATCAAATTTGGAACTTGAGGTTATTAGTTTTCAAAATGATAAAAACAAGCAGCTTGCTATTCTGGAAATTCAAAAATAAATGCATTTATAGAATTTGACAGCAGCTTGTGTTCCTCAGGACCTGTAGAAAGATTATTGTTTGTCAGATGATTGATTGAAATATCTAGTTTTTATTAAAGGAAATACTTGTTTTGCCGACTGAATTTTTTATTTACTATGTATCAAATGCTAAATATTAGGTTTGTTCCTTTAATTTCTTAGCAAGTTTAGAACAATCATATAAATATACAACTTAGTTTAAGTGCATATGTAAAATAAAATATGTATCTAAAGCCAGACGGGTACATTTTTCTGAGACCAAATTACAAAAATGTATTTATATTTTATAGTTGTATTTTGTATCTTGTATTTAAAATACACTACTGTAAAGTATTTTGTATCTTGTATTTGAAATACACTCCTGGAAAGTATTTTGTATATTGTATTGGAAATACATAACCTGTGTATTTTGCCCAGCCCTGTGTGTACAATACTTAAATATTATGTGATAGTTATTTTAGAGTACCCATATATTGTATATATATGTTAGAGCTGAATTTAAAATATAATGTGTGAAAAGCTCTTAAAAAAGTTTTAGGCTAAAAATTGTATAAATTTTCATGTAAAAGCGGGTGCTCATGTTTTAAGAAGACTAAATTTGAAGATGAATTCGAAACTTTAACTTTTAAAAATCCTTACAATATTATAAAAGAAGAAAGTGTCTTCTCTAACATAATGATAGAATTTTCTTATTTCATCGTAGAATTCCAAAGACGAGAAATTTAATACGAGTTAAAGTAACGAAGCCTATTGAAGTTGGAAAATTTCTACTACGCTATAAATATGATAATAATAGATTTTTGGAACAGAATATTCTTCTATGACTAAGTTTATAGCAAAAATATTACTCTTATCGTATGTGAGTTTGCATCCAGTTACACGAAACTTAACAAAGCCAAAGTGAGAAATTAGTTGAAGACAGCATTTTCGGAAAAAAGTTGTATATAGTAAAGACTACTCGTATCTAAAACTTTGCAACTGTGGTTGTTAGATAGATATGCCCGATTTAACAGAAGTGTTTAGTATAATAACAGTTCTCGTTTGAATGAAATCTTATTTTTAAAATAAATTGTCACAAAAGTTAATGAATGGTTAACTTAAGAAATTAACTTCATGTTTGTAGGAGCATATATTTGTTGTTATAGTTTTAAATGCTGTAGTTTTTTATTAATGGCGACCATGACTTGTTTTTCTATACTTTAAACCATTGCAATAAATCGTTTATTCAAAAATAATTAATTTTACTGGCTGATGATTTGTTGACATATTGACAATTTTGACGATTTCTTCTGTCGAATTTAACGATTTTAAGCGAGATTTATCTGGCATCTATGATGCGAGGTTCGCTTTCTCATTCAATTTCAATTTCAGAGCGAACCAGCTTGGTTCATTTTGAATCTTGTTGCGAAACATGCATAAACTACTATGATTTCCAAATTTGATAATAAATTATCGCTAGTTTATCTGAACTAGCTCTAATTAATGTGTGTAGAATAAAAAAAGAACACATCGAACATATAAAAATTGAATATTTAAATAAAGATTTGAATAAGAATAGAAAAAAGAAGTAGTGAAACGTTTGGACAAAATATGTATACATCAGTGTGGAACAAAACCGACCATCTGACCACCTAGTTTCACAATCGTCGTTCAGAGAGCGAACCAAGTGTTTGATATTACCTTCTAAACAAGGTATAAAACAGTCTTAATACCACTTTTCCTTTCAGAGACAGAGTTTTTAGAAAGTGGCGCACAGTAACCAAGTAGGGACAAAAACAGAAGGCATTATCGTCGGGGTTGCCACTGTTGGTCTTTTATTATATTTTGATTTACTCCTCAGACATGCCAACGAGATCCGGAAGTCACACTTCAACTTTTGCAGATGACACAGTACTCTGCAGTGTACATGAAAACCATCAAGAAGCTTCACGAAAATTGCAGGAGTATATTTCAGTATTAGAGAAGTGGTTGAAACTTTGGAAAATCAAAGTTAATGAACAAAAGTGTACTCACGTTACATTTACGCTGCGTAAACAAACATGTTCGGCTATTTTAATTAACAATTCACCTATTCCGCAGCAAAATGAAGTCAAGTACCTTGGTATTCATCTCGACCGTAGGTTAACGTGGTATGTGAGACATGAGGACTTTTGTGTTCCTCTAGTAAAAGACGAATTTTCGACGTACGCAACAAGGTATATCAGTGAACTGGAACTTCACCCAAATACTCTTGCACGCAATATACTTAATTTTAAAGGCCACTCTCGCTTGAGAACTAGGGATACCCTTGACCACCATCAGAACGTTGAATAGGTGATTTTACCGATATTGACCATGCAAAATAAAATATTTTTTCTAGCACTGGCTGGACTTCATTAATTTTGTGTATTTAGTACGAGTGCAGTTCGGAAACTTCTTAGCCTATCAATGAAAGAGAATAATTAGTTTTTCATATATATTTTTATTTTCCAATATAATCTCCTGAAACTTCAATACGAACGCTTTTCTAGCAATTCTATCCCTTCATTAAAATAGTTTTCCTCAAGGTCTTCAAAATAGTGGTTTACAACTGTAATTGCATCTTCATTTGAGGTAAACCGCTTGTCAGCAAGGAATTTTTTTAGATTTGGGAACAGGAAAAAGTCACTGGGAGCTAAATCAGGAGAATTAGGTGGGTGGTCAAGCAACTCGTACTTTAATTCGTCGATTTTAGCCATTGTTGAAACACTCTTGTGCGCTGGTGCGTTGTCTTGATGAAAAATTATTTTTTTGTGTTGTAAGCCACGACGTTTTTCTCGAATTTGTACATTTAATTGTTCCAAGAGGATGCAATAGTACTCTGAATTTATTGTTTTACCCTTTTGCGGATAGTCAATCAATAAAATACCTTTGAAGTCCCAAAAAATCGTTGCCATAACCTTACCAGCCGATTGAATTGTTTTTGCCTTCTTTGGGGCACTTCCTCCAGCTTCAGTCCATTGTTTGGATTGTTCTTTTGTCTCTGGAGAATACAACAGTTATGAAACGACGCTTAAAATCCATTTTATTTCGCTTAAAACGATCCAAACAAGCTAGGGAAATGTTCTTTCTTATGCGTTTTTGCAGAAAGCTTTTTCATCTGTAGTTCTTCATGCAAAATTAAATGGACTTGATCATTTGAGATGCCCATGATATTAGCTATTTCACGCACTTTTTTTCGTCGATCATTTAATACCATATCGTGCACTTTGGCTATAATTTCTGTTGTTGTTGCTGTTTTTGGACGTCCACTACGTGGTTCATCTTCAATGCTTGTACAACCACGTTTAAATTCAGCAACCCAATTTTTTGCTGTTGCATATGAAGGAGTACTTTCACCTAACACATTCACCATATCATTATGAATTTCTTGTCCCGATAAACCTTTTTTATGTAGATATTTCTTATTTTTCCATTGTAAAAAAATCGCGTATGCGTCTTTTGTGAACACCTGTTTCCATATGAAGGAATTACCAGATCGAAACAATATTTTACATGTGTTCATAGCAGAGATGGAAGTTTCCAAAACACTTAACTTTTTTCTGTTTATAACGCAATTTTTGTGCTAGGCTAAGAAGTTTCAGAACCGCCCTCGTGTTAAGATTTAAATACTTATTGCTAGTTCACTTTGTGAAGCTTTAATAAATAAATGAATGAAAATAAATGATTTACCTGTAAAATATTGTGCAAAAGCTATAGAAATAAATGCTGCTCGAATTGTTGAGGTAGCAACAAATTTGTGGTGTCCATATTACAGAGTCTGCTGTTGTAATAAAATAAGTAATCATGTTATCGCGTTGTCCGGAATAGCGAAATGTTACTGTATTACTTGTTGTTACAAACACTTTACACCCGTCTTACATTTATAGCACATTAATGATTTTTTCATTTTTATTTTTGCTCTAAGCAAAAAATATCTAACGTCAAAGCTTTATTTGTCTAGCTAATTTGTAGTTTTGTTTGTAACATCATTTTCAATAATAATTGACTCTTCGTCAGTATATCACAACACGGCAGAAAATATCAATCTAATGGATAATACCACACAACTCCTGTTGGCTTAAATCTTTTCTGTTTGTTTACCTGACTGCTTTTTAAATCCATATTTAACTTGATTTTATGATTGTACTTCAATATATTATTTTACAGACTTAAAAACAGCATTTGATTGATACTTTTACATTCAGCCATATCTTGTCATTATAAGTTTTTTCTCTTCAATTCTTTTTTCATATCAATTTCATTGCCACTTTATAAGAATTATGGATTGGATTGGATAAAAAATACAAAAAATACAAAGAAAAAAACAACAGAACCTAAAGTGGCAGTTGCAATCAGTATCACAGCAGGTCTGTATTCCCAAACATATCACTGCTACCAGCTGTGTTGTGATTTTTCCTTCGATTTTAATGATCACCTTCTAAGCAAACAAAAACCAAAAAAACAAAGCAACAACAACAACAAATCGAGTGAACATAAACCTCTACGAAAAATATTAGTTATATGCAGCATATTTATGTTTTGTGGAATATTCACAATCACATTTGTGTCGAGACGGGAAATGTCTTCTCATAAGCATCGATTTTTGGCTTAAATAAATGAATGCATGTATGTGCGAGTACACACGAGTATTCGACTCTTCTTGGTCAGGCTTTTGGGTTTCGAAAGATACGATATTTTCTATTTATTGTTTGACTGTCTATAGGAAAACAATTGCAACTGGTGTTTGGGGATTAATTATTTTTTATTTCTTGCCAAAAAAAAAACATATACACACTTACATGCATAAGTATAGACATAAGACACTTGCATAGACAGATATTTAGAAACATGTATGTATGTAGTTTATTTGAGCAAATTACTTTGCTTTTCGTATAAATTCCCATACAGTTTTGCAGTCAATTTATGGTTAAACAATCAAGGAACTCTATGATTAGAGAATGTTATTTTTATAGTCGAATTTGAAAGTAAAAGGATTTGTTTTTTTTTCGTTCCTAATACTCGTATTAGTGGTCAATATACGTTTTGTGGTGTTTGGAATTAAAAAAAAAAATGCTAGGATGCTAAATCTATAGAGTAAATAATTTTGAAAATATGTAATTGGAAATCATGAATAATTTGAAAGAGAAAGGGAATAAACTAAAAGCGTGTCATGTGATCCGATCTGCATTCATAGAGCAAACTATGATTCTTTTTTGTGGACTCAAATACGACTTTTGTAGACTGATTTCGCGAGTTCAACAAATGGTTTCCTTTACATAGATAGTTTATTTTTTAACAAAGACCAAAATGCGAAGCTTTTTTGCTTGTCTGCAGTAACACCCAACGTCTGTGGTTGGCGTTGAACCTGCGACATTAAGACTGTTGGGAGAGTACTCGACCACATCAGCCATTGAGGATATATTGTGCGAGCACCCGGAGGTGGGGAGGAGCACAAAATATAAATCAGGTCTTACTTTTTTCAAAAAAGGGAGAGAGACGAGTCTTTGGTGGTGAATTCGGTGAAGCTGCTGCGGTGATATTATGCTGATGAGATCGCTGGCTGCTGGTGAAGATTTTTTTTTTTTTGGCATATTAGTTAATTTTTAAATTAATTAAGTCCAGCCAATGCTAGACAAAAATGTTTTATTTTGCACGGTCAATATCGGATAAATCACCTGTTTAACATTATGATGGTGGAAAGGGTATCCCTCCTTCTCAACCGAGAGTGGTCTTTAAAATTAAGTATATTGCGTGCAAGTGAATTTGGGTGAAGTTCCAGTTTACTGACATACCTAGTCGCGTACTTAGAGAATTCGTTTTCTATCAGCGGCACACACAGATCCTTGTGAATTCGTGAATTTTTTACGTACCATGGAGTTGCAGTAATCGTTCGAAGAATTTGATTTTGTCGCTTTTGAATTTTTTCAATATTTGCCGCTGAGGCGGTGCCCCATAATTGAATTCCATAGCATCATATAGGCTTTAGAATTGCGTTGTATAACAAAAGTTTGCAATCCAACTTCAATGTCGAATTTCTGCCCATAAGCCAATTTACTTGCGCTGGTTTTATTTTTAACTAATTTTCGCATCAATATCAGACTTCCACGTTAACCTACGGTCGAGATGAATACCAAGATACTTGACTTCATTTTGCTGCGGAATAGGTGAATTGTTAATTTGGATAGCTGAACATGTTTGTTTGCGCAGTGTAAATGTTACGTGAGTATACTTTCGTTCATCGACTTTTTTTTCCAAAGTTTTAGCCATTTCTCTAATATTGAAATATACTCCTGCAAATTTCGCGAAGCTACTTGATGGTTTTCATGTACGCTGCAGCGTGCTGTGTCATGCTGTGCAAAAGTTGAAGTGTGGATTCCGGATCTCGTTGGCATGTCTGAGTAGTAGTTTGCAGGTAAATTTAACTTTATTGTGTGCATCAATCCGTCGGATTCAATCACATTTTACCAAAAGCTTGGGAAATGTCAATGAATAGAGCTGAACAATAATTTTTGTCTTCTGTCTTATGACGTTGACTAGCCTGTGTGTTTGTCCTATGGTGCTATGCTTAGACCGAAAGCCCAACTAATGATTAGGGATACATCTCACACCATTCTATTTAGGAGTCAACTGCCCCATTAAGAATTTTTCGAACAGTTTTGAAATTGTTGGCAGTAGACTTATTGGTCTGTATGATTCTACTTTAGCATCATTCCCTGTCTTGTGTATCATAATAATCATGGACACCTTTCACTCTGCAGGATAATACTCGAGACGTAAAATAGCGTTAAAAATAAAAAGTAGAATTCTTTTAGCTACACGAGGTAACTGCTCAAGCATTTTACCAGTAATTTTATCAATGCCTGGAGCTTTCAGGGGGTTTGTGTTAATAATAACATTTTCAACATCTTGAAAACTATTTCTCAAAGACATACTCGTAGGCGATCTAACAGTATAGGACGGTAGTTCAGCTGAATCATTAGCTGTATCATTTGTGGTAAAAACAGTTCTCAAATGGTTAACTTACACCAGCCCCTTTTCAGAATCTCTTCTTGCTCAGTCTCCAGTTGAAGATCGCAAAGGTGGCTTACCTATTACGGGTCTTTTCAGACCTTTTGTCGCTTTCCATAGCGAATAATCAGAAAATTTTCAAGAGAAGCCATTCCCTGCATTTCAAACAGGTTTCTTAGCAGAGTTACGCATTCCCGTAGCCTAGTTTTAAGCAGGGGAGACCTGCGAATTTGCCACTCTCTTCTAACTCTTCTTTTTTCGGACAGAAGTTGTTCAATTTCAGACGAATAAGTTCTATTGCTCACTTCTTGTACGGCTAGATTAAGGTGTTCAGAAAATTCGTTAATTGACAGATCAATATCCTCAGGCGTTCTTAAGGCAATATTTTCCGTACAATGTGTACTCAAATGTTTTTTATATTTTAACCAATTAACTCGAGTGACGGTCAACGCCAAGTCACAAAACGGGGTACCCGTTAATGAAGATGAATGGTAACTGCTTGCCAACTAACCCCACAATATCTTTCTGTTTCGGTTTGCTTTATTTTAATTGTCAGAAACAGCAATCTTTATAAATATAATTTATATCAATAGTTAATGTAATTCACTTCTTGAAAGTGCAATTTGTTACAAATAAACTCACGTTAAACGCCTTTTATATGATTATACACCTCACAAAAACGTAAAGAATATTTGTGATTCCGTTTGTAATTTCCACAATTTTCATTTTCGACCCTATATATTCTGTCCGCTGTTGAAATACCCTTTCTGAGAAAACCATTAGACTTCGAAAAAAATTTTTCCACCATCGATTCATGGGTTTGCTATTGAAATTCAGTCAAATTGGTTCCGATATAGCTGAACGTATTCAAAATTCCAAAAAAAACAATTTTTTTTAATTTTGTATGAAAATTTCTGAAAAAATAAATTGTTTGTTTTGCTCAAACTTTACAAAATTATTAAACATGGCAATTAAAAGGTAAAAAAAAAAATAAAAAATATCGCTGTATATCGCTGTGGTGTATATATACCCGAGATATTGCCTAAACCGATTTTTTCATGAAAATGTTGTGTAAGCGAACTTACACAACATTTCTTTTTTTGCCTAAAAGCAGTTCTTCTAATATAAGAAGGCTACCAAATATAGAGAAAGAAAATGACCGATATCGGTCCATATATACAGAGATATAGTCTAACCGATTTTTCCATAAAAAAAAATATTTTGTTTAAAAGTGGTTCTGATTATTAAAGCAGGTTACCAAAATACAGAAAATGAAAACTTTTGATATCGGTCTTTATATACCCGAGATATAGTTGTGGTAAGAAAAAGAGGTTACTAAAATACAGAAATTAAAAATTTCCGATATCTATCTATATATACCCGAGATATAGCCTAAACCGATTATTTTATGAATATGACGCGTAAGCAAATTTAAACAACTTGTTTTCTTCAAAGCAGTTGTGATGATAAAAAGAAGTTACTAAAATACAGAAATTTAAAATTTCCGCTATCGTTCCACATATATGCGAGTATATTTATTTAAAATATGTAATGCATATTATATATTTACGTGTTTATTGCGAAGGATAATTTAGATTCGGCCCAGCCGAATATACCACATTTTTACTTGTTTTTAATTAAGAAAAATCAATTTAAACACCTGGACTACTTCCTGTTGTTGCTCGGCTCGTTGTTCAAAAGAGAATGGAGGTCACCGCCAAGCCACCATAATGCCTAACCCTTACTGTCAACGAGCTTTGATTCTTTAGTTCACGTTAAGGCGAGTTCACTGTATTAACAATGACACATTAAATAATAGGTCTATGCAATGTTTGTCGGTTTTCTAGCATTGTGCTATAGATGCATAACTTTTTATATTGTAAGTGGTTCAGAAAAAAGTTTAAGTTGCTGGATACACTAGTGATAAAGCATCTTGATACAAGTTATTTATTTATCGTATACCAACTTATCATTGACATACATATTGGTAATTCATTCTTCAAAAAATTGTTTTAATTCAATTATATATTGTATCTTCTAAAAGAACTAACAATAAGTATGCAAATCTTAAAAATAAAAAGTCATTAATTAATATAGAAAAAAAATTAATTAATATTGAGAAATTTTATTTACTTAGGTCCAGCCAATGCTAGACGAAAAGTTGTTTTTTGCGTGTATTTTGTTGGTAAATCACCTTTCCAACGCTCTGCTGGTTGCAAGGGTGTCCATCCTTCTCAGTAAAGTGTGGCCACCAAAGTTAAGGATGCTACGTGCGAGAGGATTCGGGTGAGACTCCAGTCTGTTAATGTACCTTATCGCGTGTTTTGAAAATTCATCTTTCACTAAGGGTACACCTAGATCTTTGTGAATTCGAGAGTTTTTAACATACCATGGAGCTGCAGTAGTTGTACGGAGAATTTTATTCTGGCGCTTTTGAATTTTCTCAATGTTAGATGCAGAGGCGGTACCCCACAATTGAATTCCATAGCTCTATATTGGCTTTAGGATTGCGTTATACAACAAAAGTTTGCAATCTAACTTCAAGATAGAATTTCTGCCGATACGCCAATTTAGTTGCACCGCTTTTAATTTCATCTGGGTGACTTTAGTGTCAATGTGAGACTTCCACGTGAGCCTACGGTCGAGGTGAATACCAAGGTATTTGACTTCACTGTGCTGCGGAACAATGTAGTTGTTGATTTTAATAGCCGAACAAGTTTTTCTACGTAGTGTGAATGTAACATGGGTACATTTTTGTTCATTTACTTTGATTTTCCAAAGTTTCAGCCATTTCTCCAATATAAGAATATGTTCATGCAAATTTTGTGATGCTAATTTATAGTCTTCATGGACACTGATGAATGCTGTATAATCTGCAAAAGTTGAAGGGTGAATTTTGCAGCTCGTTGGCATGTCTGAAGCATAAATCAAATATAAAGTTGGGCCCAATATGCTACCCTGGGGAACTCCAGCTTCGATTGGCTGAGCCGAGCTTTTAAAATCACCTTCCTTAAAAACGAATTTCTGGTCATATAAGTAGCTCTCTAACAGCTTGTGCGTGTTTGCAGGCAGGTTTAATTTTATTTTATGAGTTAAGCCTTTGTGCCACACTTTGTCAAAAGCTTTGGAAACGTCAATAAACAGAGCTGAGCCATATTTTTTATCTTCGAACGCGTTTCTGATAACATTCACCAGCCTGTGTGTCTGTTCTATGGTGCTATGCTTAGCCCTAAAACCGAATTGATGGTTAGGAATACATTCTACTTCATTCAAGATTGGGGTCAACCTCGTCATTAGCAATTTCTCAACAGTTTTGAAATTGTTGGCAATAGACTTATCGGCCTATGTGACTCCTGGATCCTTTCCTGGTTTGAGTATCATAGTAATGACAGACACTTTCCACTCAGTAGGAATATACTCGAGACGTAAAATAGCATTAAAAATAAAAAGGACGAGTCTTCTAGCTACTCGGGGTAACTGCACAAGCATTTTGTTGGTAGTTTTATCAATACCTGGTGCTTTCCTCGGGTTTAAGTTACTAATAGCATTATCGACATCTTGAAAACGAAGTCTAAAAGGTACGGGAGGTCTAACTGCATATGGCGGCATATCAGCTTCATCATTCAGTCCGTCAATGGCAAACACGTTTCTCAAGTGGTTAGCGTACAGCATTCCCTTTTCGGAGTCACTTCTGGCCCAGACCCCAGTTGGAGTACGCAAGGGTGGCTTAGATCTAACGGGTCTCTTTAACCCTCTTGCTGCTTTCCACAAAGAATAATCGGATTGAGGACTACCATCGAGGCTTTCCAAATAGGTTGTGAGGGAAGCCACTCTTTGGACTTCAAGCAAATTTCTTAGTTGACTTACGCATTCTCGAAGCCTAGCTTTAAGCTGGGGAAACCTGCGAAGTTGCCATTCTCTTCTGATTCTTCTTTTTTCTGAGACAAGGTGTTCGATTTCAAAAGTACAAGTTCTGCTATTCATATTTCTAAAATTTGTAGTGGTAGCATGTTGCACAGCTTTTATAATATTTTGGGAAAAATCATTAATTGACTCATCAATATCCTCTGGAGTTCTCAAAGATATATTTTCCGTACAATGAGTACTTAAATATTTTTTATATTTTAGCCAATTCACTCCAGACTGGAACACACCTATGTCGTTAAATGGGGATCCAATGTTCTGGGGGAAACATATAGAGACCATAGTAGGTGAGTGATCGGAGGACAAATCTAATAAAGGCTCCACATGCATCCATTCTAAGGGGACGTTTTTTACGATTCCAAAGTCAATAACATTTGGGATCTTTAGCTGGTCAGATGGCCAATAGGTGGGACACCCGCTGGAGATTACATCTAAACCCAATTTTGATATAGTATCAAAAAGCACACAACCTTTCGGGGAAATTAGTCTTGAGTCCCAAAATGTGTGTTTAGCATTATAGTCACTATAAATCGGGATCCAAGAGAAGTAAAAAAAAATTTGAGTAATGGTTTTCTATAACTGAAGGCTGAGGCGGGGAATAAATTGATGAAATTACCAATTTACTGTGAATGTGTTTAATACAAATATTTGTTGCTTGAAAATATTCTTCACATGTCTCATTTAACAAGTAATGTTTAATTCTATATTTTATTAGAATAGCCTGATTCATAAAACCTTTCTTATTGAAAGTAGTTTCACCTAAGTCAAACAATTAATTTTTTAAAGGAATCCATTAATACATAACTACGTTAATACAGTACTTTTCACTTATAGTCCGTTCGTATTAAATACCAAAAACGGATGTAAGTCAAAACTGTCATCGTCATGTAGCTGTTTATGAATTTTATACAAATTATTTGTTCCAAAATTAACTTAACTTTTAGTCCATTTTCATTTAAAGCCCACATTTCCATTACACGTTCAATCTGTTTTCTTCAACATTTTTTCTTGTTTTTTTTAACCTATGTCTTTAAATATCGCACATGCACGAAAAATAAGTTTGTTTTTGTAAATCATTAATCAGTGAACTTTTTAGTTATATACATATGTATGTACGATATTAACTAAGTAGTTGTGAGTTCGAGTCCAACTTTAGTCAAGAAGAAGGATTATTTTTAATTATAACAATAATTGCTGTGAAACAATAAGATCAAAGAAGAACAGAAAAAATAATTGAATAGCATAAAGCTGGGGGACACAACTAGCTGTTTCGTAGTCGCTACAATACTCATCAGCACCCACTGGGATTCGAACTCGGGATCATGTGAACATAATGTATTTTTAATACGGCCGCTTAACCAACTGAGCCACCGAGCTCATATTATATCACGTATATGCAATTGTTATAACCCCAGTTGTTCGTACAGGATTTTCTGCCACTAAACAACCAGTTTTTAATTTATTATTTACCAATAATTCTCCTAACTTTGAGACGTATTTGTATGTAAATCATTAATAAGTGAACTTTTTAGTTATATACATATGTACGATATTAACTAAGCAGTTGTGAGCTCGAGTCCAACTTCAGTCAAGAAAAAGTTTGTTTTTTATTTTCTAAGCGATCAGCTACGAAATTCTGTATTCCGTGCGAACCAAGCTCTGTTGGAAAATTCATACATGATGTTGGAAAAAAACATGCTGCAGAGCACTATATACAATATTAGACAAAACATATGTTAATTTAAATTTCCACTATGCAAGTTTTATTATCTGAGAATTAGAGAACGGAGTGTAAAATTACTACTTAAGAAGAAAAATTTGACTTAAATATGCATCAAGTTCTCTTCAAATTTGCATAAGGCAGTAAATTATACTTAACCTATTATTTTATCTATTTGCGTAGTTTTGAATTGTGATAAAAACAATTTGGGGATGCTGGTTATATAAAGTTAATTATTTCATATACCGAGTGGTTAAATTTTATGGGTCGATGTTCAATGTGAACCACACCTAAACGTAAAAAGTTGCATAAAGGGGCGATATCGTCTGTTACCTCAAAAACATTGCGTCTGTAAAAAACATGAGCAAAGTCGTCTGGCAAAATTGCAAATAGAGTGTGTTCTATTTCATTATGTTTAAGCATCTGACATTAGAACTCTATGCCTTGTGAACAATTCAGAGACCGTTTTTGGGCGGTATAAATAGTCGGCTTGAGGAAATTTTAATGCATTAATATTTTAAAATGCTTCAAATAATTATTTTTTTATAATAATAAGAAGCATAGACAATGTCAGAAGTTAATGTATATGTACGTTTGTGAGCCAATTTTAAGAACCGTCTGTAAATATGAAAAATTTTGACAGACATGAAAGAATACATGAGGAATTACATGTTAAAAAAAAAAAAAAAAAACAGACGTAAAAGCATATCGTCTGTGGCTGCCTTAAGTACTGTATAACGAACCAGTGTGTGAGTCAAACGCAACCGTATACTCTATTTTCAACTATGAATACGACCACGCTATCACAGGTCGATAGCGTGAAGTCTTGAATGCGTTTAGTACATAATTAAATAAAATGTAAAAAAATAAATGTGTGTTCAATATTTGTACTGTTAAATTACAAGCGTTTTTGTTTTTTTATCTACAATGATTTAAAACCAATATGATTTCATGTTAATTTAACAACTCACCTATTCCGCACAACAATGAAGTCAAGTACCTTGGTACACAACTCGACCGTAGGCTAATGTGGAAGTCTCACATTGAAGCAAAAGTCACTCAGTTGAAGTTAAAAGCAGCACAATTAAATTGGCTTATGTACAGAAGTTCTACCTTGAAGTTAAATTGCAAACTTTTGTTATACAATGCAATTCTAAAGCCTATATGCTGCTATTGAATTCAATTATGGGGCACCGTCTCAGCGTCAAATATTGAAAAAATTCAAAGGCGACAAAACCAACTTCTTCGAACGATTACTGCAGCTCCCTGGTACGTAAAAAATTCACGAATTCATAAAAATCTGAGTGTTCCGCTGGTAAAAGAGGAATTTTCTAAGTACGCGACAAGGTATGTCACTAAACTGGAACTTCATCCAAACCCTCTTGCGCGCAATATACTTAATTTTGGCGGCCACTCGCGGTTGAGAAGAAGGAATACCGTTACCACCATCAGATTGCTCAATAGGTGATTTTACCGAAATAGCTCCCGCATAATAAAACTTTTTGTCTGGCATTGGCCGGACTTAAGTAAAAAGCACATTTTTTAATTTTAAATTTAGTATTAAGATTTGAATACTTATTGTTTGTTCATTTTGAAGATTCGATAAATAAAAAATGTTGATTTAACATTTGGATTTTTATTTCTGCATGTATTCAGTTAAGTAGAAACTTTCAATTCAAATGCTGTTCTTTTGAGCTGCTACAATTTTTGTAATATTTTTTTATGAAATTGCAAAACGTTACTTGCCACTCGTTTTCATTTTCTTTTTTTTTTAGTTTTTATAGCCAAATATGTAAAAACTAAAAAAATCAACCAAGCACAGCAATGTTTGTATGTATTTATGTACATCGTTTGCTAGTTTTATATTCTATAATTGAATACAAATCACAAATTGACACTTTAACACTAACAACAACTTTCAACAAACTTCAATTGTATTGTTTCAAATCGCTTTGCTTGTTTTTTCTGTTGCTTGCACCCTTCAACTCTCATCACCTTCGTGCCATAAATGTATCTTAGGATTATTATAATTCAAATATATTTAACTAAAATAGACCTAAAACAACAAATGAAAAAACTGAGTTTTTTAAAAAATTTTTAATAACGTGTTACATGTCAATTTATAATTCTACATTTGTGGGTCTTGAAAACACAAAACACATTAGCCAAATCCAACGAATAAAATGAAAATTTTAAAGAAACATTTAAAGCAAGTTAAAAAATAAAACCAAAACCAAAAACATTAATATTGTCAATTTTAATTTATAAACTAATAAGGACACAAAAAATCATAAAACAATAAACGTATTTGTTACAAAAATACAAGACACAAAAGTCTAAAACAAATTCGAAAGCAATAACAGTTGCCACTTGTGGCGGCAAAAAGTAGTCGTATCTTTAATGCAGCACAAAATATTGACTGCGTGACACACGTTTGTCAGCCGCAATAATCATCATATTCATTTGCATATGTTTAACAAGTTTAATTTATGTCTAAACATTGTTATCAGCAAAAACTAACAAACAAATAAAAATTCGAATCAAAAGTCATATTGCTGTTCGCAATGACACCGCGACAAATAATTATGATGATGGAACAGAAGAAAAAAAGTATTCAAATTAGGACAAATAGTATTGCTTTTCGCTCAGTGTACTATATAAGTACACACTATACAATTTCAAACCATTGAATACAAAAAATCATGAGCTGCGGACAACAAGTGTTTTTAAAGGGGGCATAAAAAATACAAATTACATACCTACACACAAAAATGGTGCAGGGTGTCTGGTAGCAGATTTATATCGGGCGGTTAAATTTTAAGGGCCGATATTGAATGTGAACCACACATAAACGTCAAGTTTTTTGCTGCATTTCACGAGACACTTCTCAATTTCAGACTACCTCAATTTGAACCTTGGATTCATGATTTTTTCGGAAAACCAGTGCAAAATTTTCAGCATAACATGAAAATATTCGAAGAGCAACATACTATTGTTGAATTATATGGTTGAAGCCGAAAATATTATATTGTTATATATGAACGCCATTGATATGCCTCACAATAGTTTTGTAAGTCTTCACTTAGACACAGAAACATTTGGAAGCGAAACATTTAGTTTGGTAGCAAATTACCGGTGGGGAAGGGAGAATCGATTTTGTGTTCGGTACTCGGCAACACGCTTTGTTGGCATTTACTTTATTGACATATAATTTACTTTTTTATGCGTTAAGTTTTTTGTTGTGTTTGAATTATTTTTTCAATAAAAACATTTTTTTAACACAAAAACATAAAGTAACAGTTCACAGCACAAATATTTTTGGCGATAACTTTGAAAAAATAAAATGAATTGTGATCTGCGGCTATCAAAAACAACTGAAAGTTTTTATAATGCTTGTGACGCGTGCAAAAGTAGAAAGTAAACCTACTTTTGGCGTCGTAAGCGTTTAACGTGCTGTGTAACCTCTCACATAAAATTACATTGTTTCTACTTTTTTGACAGACGCTTAGAACGCATTGCCGCGTAAAATGCGTGTTATGGACTTTCAGCTTTAATGTCCATCGCTGCTTTTATATATATTTTTTTGGTTCTTCACCGCACACATATGAAAGCAAAGCAACAACACTTTCGTATGCTTTGTTGGTAAACACTGACGACAGGATTTATCTGTGTGAACTTTGTTTTTGTAAATGTTTTGCTTTTTAAAATAAAAAATATTAAATAAAAATAGTTTTTCCTTAAATGTATTGGTGTTTACTCTTCCATATAGAACTTGTGGGCACCACTGCCCTAGAGGGAAGATTTCGAATGCCGGCCTACTTGTTAAAAATCATAAGGAACTATCTTAAATATAGGGAACTTATATATAACACTACGGAAGGTTGAAAAAGAAGAAAATTAACATCAGGCGCTGCACAGAGTTCCATCTTGGGACCAGACCTTTAGAACCTTAGCTATGATGTAATATTTCAAGTGGAAATGCCGCAGGATAGCTTTCTGATGGTATATGCGGACGACATTGCAGCAGTCATTAGCACCAGAGATGTTGAGGTGGAGAAAAGAAAGCAGAGACAAGTGATGATAAGAACAAAAGGATAGCAATTGGCTGAGCAGAAAACTGAGCTCTTAATCCTTAGCAGACGTCATATTCCAATGGAAATTGATATAGACTTAATCCTGACAACGAGGAAATTCGTGAATTATTTCGGGATAAGGCTTGACTCAAAGCTAACGTTATCAGAAGAGATTCAGTATGCTGTTAACAAGGCTACTGGTATAACAGGACGATTAAGCCGGCTGATGGCGAACATAGAAGACCCAATAGCAGAAAAAACCAAACTTTTAATGGAGGCATACAATAGTATCCTTCTCTATAGGAGCGAAATCTGGGGAGAGAAAGTTAGGATACAAAGTAGAGCAAAACCATTGTTAGCAGTGCAAAGGGTAGCTGCTTTACGGGTCAAATCAGTATGGTTTCGGCGGGAGCGGTTACAATAATAGCAGGTATGACCACAATAGATATACAGATGCTAGCAAAACGGAAGGCATAGATATCCAGGCACACTGGTCATGTAGACCTTGGAAGTATGCAGCAAATACGGGAGGAAATGTTACACAGTTGGCAGTCTAGATGGAGTACTGTTACTAAGGGCAGATGGACGGAGCGTCTCATTCCCAATATCGAGAAATGGTTGAACAAACGGCATGGGAATGTGAACCATTACCTAATTCAAATGCTATCAGGTCACAGCTATTACCGGAGCTACTTACATAAAATGGGTAAATGTAACACACCCAATTGTTTATACGAAGAAGAAGTGCTGGACGACGCCGAACACACTTTCTGTAAGTGTATTCGATGGGCAGAAGCTCGTAGAGAACTGGAGATAGTAGCTGGCTCAATAACAGTGGATAATGTCGTTGACATCATGATAGGGAGCGGGGCCAACTTTCTAGCGGTATCGCGATTCTGCGAAAAAGTTTTGCGGACGAAAAAGGCAGATCTGAAGGCAGCAAAACAAAATAATGATCAGGACTCCAGACAAAGGATAATATGATAAAGAGAAGGGTTCATTAACCCATTAGAAATCCATCCCGAAGCAATCCCACCCCACACTGCGTCGCTGCTCCAGTGAGTCAATAGTGTTAGATACCCTACTATCACCGATGGGCTTCTTCGTCCTCTCCTGCACACGGTCGAGTAACCCCAAAATAGACTTTGAGGCACCGGCCCAAACAGTTGTATTCCATTTTCGGTCGGATATAGGTGGTATAAATAGAAAGGAGATCGGATGGAGTGAAGTACATCTTATACTATTATTGTATTCTTTTTTGTTTAAAAGTGTGCCGGCGCTAATGAACGTAACTGGCAAGTAACAAAAAGGCAGTTTTATATGTCAAGTAGAGTTTCTTATTTTTGCCGAAAATAAAAGACAAAGTTAATGATCAGATTGATTGATAATTTTGTTTACAAATCAAGAGCTTATAAATAAAATTAATGGTACTTAAAAACTACAATACTTAATACTACAATTCCAATTAAATAAATGTTGTTACTATAAATCCAATATGTTATTATTTCCAATATGTTATTATTTTACTGAATAAATATAATTAGGGTAGTACAAATTTATGAAAAATATTATTTTAATAACTAAATATAATTTATGAAATACTCTACAATCTTGCACCGTTTCAAAAAACCGAGGCATTTGAATGCTTCTTTAGAGACATGAAAAATGTGTTCTGTCCAGCGAACATCACACTGCATCTTCATTCCAAGAACATCAAGAGCATCCGATTCCTCAATATTTATACCATCCATGTGTACGGATGAAGCAGCATCTACGGTCGTTTGTTTGTGTGTTAATATACAATACGAGAGTTGAATGCGACCCTGCTTTTGCGACCCCATTCGGAGATTAATAGAAGGCCACTATTCAGTAAATCGTTCATATTTAGCCTCTTGGCATCGATATCTGATAGGCTAGGCATATAACTAAAAGAGTAGAAGTGGCTAATGTTGCTGTCATCCGCGAAAGGGTGGATAGGGTTGGAAGTTTGGTAGAGAATGTCGTTGTGAAAAATAAGAAATAGAGTAGGAGAAAGAACGGAGCCTTGCGGTACCCTTGAATTAATCTCGAACTCGTTTGATGAGACCTCATTTATAACAGCTCGTATAGTGCGGTCCCTGAGAAAACTCGATATAAACCGAGAAAAGTCATTACCGACACCAAAAGCAGAAAGTTTTTCCAGTAGTGCAGCATGCCACACTCTGTTAAACGCTTTGGAAATATCCAGAGCCACCACCTTACTTTTATCAAAATGATGGATTGAGTGGCACCATTTCTCCGACAGATATGCCATAAGATCACTAGTAGAGCAACCCTTACGAAATCCATATTGGCGATCACAAATTAATTTGTGCGACTCTAGATATCCCATAAGATGGTAATTAACTATACTTTCCATTACTTTAGAAAGCGCAGAGCAAATTGCAATTGGGTGGTAATTTTCAGGGTTATTTGCCTCACCCTTTTTGGGGATAGGTGTTACATTAGCAACCTTCCAGCACGATGGGAACTCACCACCATGGTAAATTATGCTGAACAGGCGTGCTAATGGACGCGCAAGCGTAGAGGAGCACTGCTTCAAGTGCTGGAATGCCATCCGGTCCAGAAGTCTTTTAACTGCTCGAGCCCGGAAATTATTTTTGGCACAGTTGCAGATACTCTTTCGAGTTCGGGAAGTGGTTGACTGCTTTCCGGCAAGTAAGAATTGCTTGCAAAAATTTCAGCCAACAGGTTAGTTTTGTCAGCCGGGTCAGTAAATGCTTGGTCATCCTTTAAGAGAGTTGGAATTGATGAACTAGCACTGTTCTTTACTCTCTTAACGAAAGCCCGAAAGGTCTTACTGCCCCGGGGAACTCTAGGGACCTTTGCACGAAGATGCTGTTCGTGAAGAAACTTTTCACACCTAAGTACCCTGGCACACGAAGATCTTGCCTTTTTGCGCAGCAAATCAGTGTTTGGATTTTTATTTAAACGTCAATTACTGAATGCTTCCTCTTTGGTTCTGACTGCAGTTTTGCACGTCTGAATAAACCAAGATTTCACCCATGGTTTAATCGAGGGGATGAATGTTTTCATCCCTAGCAAGACTAAATTTTCGACCATTTTGCTGAAGCGTTTATCTCTTTATCTAGAAAGCAAAGTTTACAATTAAAATTCTCATAAAATTGGTTGAGCTCAGTCCAACTAGCCTTTTCGTAAATAAATTTTAACCGTTTCATTGCTGATTTCGAAACGTTGTGAAGTTCGGAGACCGAAAAGGACGCAGAAATGGTACAATGATCCGAATTGCCGAGAGGCACACTAGCTTTGACTTCATACTTTTCAGTGTGTGAAGTCAGGAATAGGTTAAGTGTGTTTGAATGGTGCCCTTCAACACATTGAATATGAGTTGGCCCATTCACTAATACAGACATAAAATAATAAACTAAAGTGAAAATATTTGACGTATCATTAATCCACAAAAAATAGTCATATTCCATACTTGCAAATGATTTAGATCTCAACGGGTTCTAGTGTCTATTTGCTGAACTAAAATGAATTCATCAATTATTTCGTCAATAATTGTATATTGCACGCAATATACTTAATTTTAAAGACCACTCTCGGTTGCGAAGGAGGGATACCCTTGCCACCATCAAAACGTTATATAAGTGATTTTACCGATATTGGCCATGCAAAATAAAACATTTTTGTCTAGCATTGGCTGGATTGAATTAATTTTGTGTGTTTATTAAGATTTAAATAATTATTGTTAGTTCACTTTGTGAAGATTCAAAAAATAAATGAATAGAAAAAAAATAAATATTTATTCATACATATTACTTTCATTTCCTATATAAAATTTACTTATTGATAGATTGCTTGAGAAATATGAAAGTAAAGAGATGTTCTGGAAAAATCGTCAGAAATATAATTTTTAGCAACCAAAATCTTCAAAATGATAATTAATCGTCCAATATGGTAACCGTGCGTCCAACTAAAATTGTTACGTTTTTGCCAGTAGAAACGCTTTTGCCGATTCTCCAATTGCAAAATAAATAATGACACAGAGCCTGTTCGTTATACAGTACTTAAATAATTAACAACTTTATTTACGCGTAACACCACTGTTTATTTACACATTAGACTTGTTTACTTTTCTGACTTATGACTGTGTTGTACAACGTTTAAAATTAAACTCTGCTTTGTCGAACATCTGTCTGCTACTTGTACTTCTTTCTACATTGGTGAGGCTTCTACGCACATGCTTGCCATGCAATAAAAACACAACAGCAACAACAATAAAACCATTGGTAGTAGATTGCCCAGGCCCTATGCCCTTGATGCTCAATTGTTTTTGTAAAAGCGTTTAGCTGTAGGGCTGTGTTCATTAATACATACATACATACTGCACTCAGCACTAGCAATGAAAAATACATTTTTTTGTCGTTCTTCACTGCACGCACACAAGAACAAAGCGGCAACACTTTCGCATGCTTTGCTGGTAAATATTGACGACATCGATTACCAGTGTAAGTTTTGTTTTTGTAAATTGTTTTGCTTTTTACAATGTAAAGTATTAAATAACAGTACTTTTTCCTGTTTTATATCATGCATCCCTGCTTTACATCATGCATGTTTGTTTGTTTGTATAACATGCTTTTAGCTTTATGTTGTTTATGTAGATATGCGTGTACATTTATAACAAACAGGTCAACGGCAGCACAGTGGGTTAGAAGTAATGCAAATTTGTAGCAATAATTTTTATTATGATAGATGGATGTCCGCCAAATGCTCGCTGAAGCTTCGTTTGAATACCTCTATACATATTTTCAATGACTCTAAACATGACTGACTTAATTTCGTTAATATGTCGCATTGACTCATCGTTTAGCTTTTTAGTTGTTCTAAGCTTATTGACGTACGCTTTTTCTTTTAAATATCCCCAAAAAAGGAAGTCCAACATGAGATAACACGGTCTTTGAATTTCTCGCACAAAAGAGCCATTGTTTCGTTTGTTGTGTGACAAGTGGCATCACCCTGTTGGAATCATTTATCTTCCAGACTAATAGAGCCCACAAGAAGTCTGTTATTATCTTGCGATTTTTTCACGGTAACTACTTTATCGATAACTACCCATAAATCGCCTCAAGCAGTCATTCTTTGTGCATCCATCGCCTATTCAACAATCAATCATGAACTCATATTTGCCCAAACGCGGCAATTCTGCTGGTTAACAAATCCACTGATGTGGGAAAATGCATCTTCGCTGAAGATAATTTTTTTGTAAAGCCACCATTCACCGTTTTGACGAGTAAGAGAGTGTAAGAGAGGCAATTCGAATAATTGTTAAAAGTTCATATCAATTGTTGGCACGACTACGAGTCGAGGTTGAGTGCTCTTCTGCCACACTATCGCAAACAACAGCAACGAATTGGACGAACGAATTGGACGAGTACGCACAGGCGTTTTCACTTTACCTACAGGTACAATTTTCTAAAATTTGCGCACAATTCTTCCGATTGCTAACACATTTAGTCGATTATGCTGACCAACCAAATCAGGAAATGCCAGAAATACACTTTAACTTCTGCGCCAGTTTTCAAAAATCGCAAAAAACTTATCGTTAATATCTAAATCCCAATTAACATTATGCATTATGGTTGGACCACCTTTTGTATACTTAATTGATGAGATTTGTTAACTATACTTTATTGCAATTAATTGTATTTTTGATCCATACACAAATAAAAATTAGAAAATTATTTATTTACATAATTATTATAATTAAAGTTACAATAAATCTTAACGCTTAAAAAGCATCAATGACTATCGGCTTAACGAGAAAAAAAATATTTAATAATGAAGATTAGGAGTAAATTACCTAACATATTTATAATTAATAAAAATAGCAGGGAACTTTTCAAGTATTTTAGACACACATAAACCGTTCTGCTGTACAGTGGGCAAAAATATGTAAATTTGCTAAGTTTGTCTGCGCTAAGAAAATGTGTTGTTTAAATCTTCTACTATTCTTCTCCTTAATATCGAATAGCATCATTCAGAATAATTAGCGTGCAAAGCAACATGGGGAACCAAAGGTTCTATATATACCATAAATGGTGGGCATCAAATGATGAAGAATATTGTATAACATTTCATTTGTTAAAAATTTGCAATTGTTCAGCTCTTTATTAGTGCCCTAGATTCAGTTCTTCTGTTTGCTGTGGAAGTTGTGATTAAAATTTTCGCTGGGAGGTCTGTTCTCCTACCACGGTGAGTAGGTTATACCTCGACCTATTTCTAATTGGGGTATTTTTATTTTTTTGGCGTATATAGAGACGGAGCTCCTCGATTGTACTTGGCAAATGAAACTCTACAAAGGGAATGTATGTATTGGAAAAGAAAAACCAACTTACTTTTAGGATCTTTTAAAAGAGGTGACTCTTCTATCTGTTATAGAGTTAGGTATCAATTAAGTTTGAAACAGATGTAACGTGGTTGTATTGTTCGCTGAAGTAGAAAAACGACATAAATAGGTCTGTAATTGGGCTTACAATTGGTCTGTAATTGGGCTTCGGATCACGGTGGTCGTAATCTAATTTTTAGAATCGTACATTCTTCTTACGGTCTTACTCGACAGAATGATTATTGTTTACACACTTCGGGTTTAGTTAACAGTCGTACTCATAGATGCCAGATTAATCTGATTAAAAATCGTCAAATTCAGCGAAAAAAATCGTCAACATGATTATCGCAAATCGTCAAAAAATCGTCAGCTACTAAAATGAATGGTTTTGGAATATAATATGTATTTCAATAGATAAAAATAAGCAAAACAATTTATGGTTGCCTTCAATGAAAAATTACAGCATTTAAAGCTTTAACAACAAATATATATTTACTTGTACAAAACATGAAGTTAACATCAACATTTTTAGAAAATACTTCGAGATAGTTTGTGACAAGTGTATAACGCACAGATCTCAAGTCGACGCTGTGGATCTAGTGTTCAATGCATCGTTTATTTAAAGCCATTGTTGAAACGGCAACGAAAATGAAATAGGTTATATTCACTACTATGACTCTATCTGATAGGCTTATTAAGGCAATTAGACAAATCATTATTATTAAACAAGTGCTGACCATGAATCTAGTGAATCTGATGCATTGGAAACTCATCACATCGTTTATAGGTGGATTAACTTTTGAGTTTGATGGTGGCTTTCATTCAATGCTCCCCAGGTTACAAAAAGGACCAAAGGAGATATAATTAACTTTGCCTTAAATCTTTTCCTTAATAGAGTTTTGTGCAGAGACGGAACTTGCGAACAAACATTAAAGCCCATATTAATAGATATGTGAACTGTGATCTCCCTTAATAATTTGTAAACTGTAACCTAATTTTTAATCTTCAAATTTAAGTCTCCTTAAAATATAATCATCCGTTTTTGCATAAAAATTTGATCAGGTTTTTGCTTAATTTTTGAGGTACTATTCGCATATGTTCAAATACACCTTTAACATATATGTATATCTATACTCCCAAATAAAATACATACGCATTTATTTTACTACCGTTCTTTCTTTACCCATAAATATTATTTTTGTTTCACACATAAATTAACTTCAAGGAAGTATGTCTTTAGTTGTAAATGTGATCTACAAAAAACGTCAAAAACAGACCTTAAATCGTCAAAGTACTATTTTTAGCATACAAAATCGTCAAATATGGTAACCGTGGTCGTACTCCGCATACACTGAAATTTTATTTTCAAGGTATTTCGTCGTGTTCGATATAGCAACGAGTGCTGGATAAAATAACTCTTAGGAGAGGTGGGAGTATCTCCCCGTACAGAGAGGTCCCGGTTGCAGTGAATATAAGCTGTACTCGGTGTGCAACAAAATAGGATATTCTAGGAATTCGGGTTCGGTACAGCAACGGTAGAAGGCTTGTCTTGGTCGTCTGTATAGTAATTTAGCCGCAATCCGAATATCTGTGAAATAGAGAACAGTCGGCCCAAAGACCGGTGGTGGACAGTGAGCCGAAGCTTCTGTGTATGTACAGCAGTCGTGTTGGCCGAACACGAATTTGTTTGTTCGGAGTGCAGTAGTTGGCGACCACCAACTACTACTACTGCCTGTTTGAGTTTCTTGTTAGGGGTCTTATATTACTTAGCACACGAAATGAATGAGAATTATAATTACTCATCATACTAATACGGTTAAATATGAATTATTTAACACCCACAATTATATTCTGTAAGTGTTTTTGTGCTTTGTACTATTCCTAGTATGGGTATGCTCTTGTGCATGTTATGATGATTAGTTAATGCTCATAGTCAAAAATATTCCCCCAAATTCCAAGAGGCGTCATCGTCATCACATCAAGACGAAATAAAAAAAAAAAAACACTCGGTTATACATTCGTTGCCACCAGCAATTATGTATTCTTTGAACAGTCTTCGCAATATCCCAGAACTAAGGGATAAATTTATGGCACCAACGTTCAATTGTTATTGGCAAAAAGTAAATAAATGCCAACATTTTTGTGTCGACTTCATGTGATGACGATGACGCCTCTTGGAATATGGAGGATTATGTATGAAGCGACATTAAAATGTACGCTTTATTACACACTCTGAAATGGCTTGGACTAAAAATTACATAGAGATGTTGATGCTACCTTATAATGATGGTAGGAAAATATTGTATTTAAGTTTTTGAATCATAGACTCTTCGAAACGAAGAGAGTCGCAATTTCCATAATTCCCCAGCAGTCCACAAGTTATTACAGTTTGCAAAGCATCCGATTGTAAGCGATTGTGTCAACAGAAAAAATCAAAATAAACATGCTAAGCACAACAAACAACTTGCATCCGATTCAGATTAGTATTTTTTCTACTCATTTTGTTAAATTAAATGTACATAAAAGAAGAAAACAAGTGCTAATAATATAGTTTTGAACTTATCCAATCTTCGCTTAAAATGTATACAGTGTTGGATGCATCTTACGGCCTAGGCAATTGCTGTGTACATGTAAGTAGGAATTGTATACAGACTTCGGATGGGTCACGCTTACATTGTCAATCGTCTTAGATCGAAGATGTATGTGACAAAAATTTCACTGGGTCTCTGCTTTAAATTCAATTTCATTAATATATAAGAAATTTATTTCATTTAAACCTGAGGAGTATATGAAGACATACACCATCCCGAAGCAAATAGTGTTTGATTTGCTTGCTTCTCGATTGAAATATGCTGGAGTAACATGCATGGCCTTATTTTCGAGGGCCAAATATGCGAATTGATATGATGGGAACCTTCCAGAAAGAGTTTGGTTAAGGTCTGATGCTCTTTCCCCAAATCGGGCAATCTCCTAGCTAGCATACGTTGTTTGTTAGACGCTTGTGTTCAGTATACAATCCCCAAAAGAATCATCTGACGATTATCTGACGAGTAACAATAACAAACACATCTACTTTTTTATTTCACACGCTCGTCACACAATCTTGTAATGTTTGTTAGACGATTATAAATTTTATTGTTCTTATATACTTATTTTTATATATAATAGTTTTGCTTTATTGTTTAATCCCCTTTTGAATATAAAAAGTGCGGGTGGGGATAATGGTGGTAAGTCGGCGCACATAATATATATAGAATGAATATATCGAATAAGTTTTGTGCTGTTTCCTGTATGATTCATATAAGTATTACATGGCTGATTCCTTGACGGGTTGTAATATCTACACGAGTCTCAGACGATTCCGTGTGCGATTAACATAAGAGTCTCTTGCTGAGTTGTGTAAGAGTCTCATACACGCAAAGAAAAGGCAGTTGGATATATGGTTGTGACAACAATAATATATATTCTATAACATTGTCTATTACTGGTAAGCAAAGCGTATTATCGGTTTAATTATAGTTTGTTCCTCTATAAGTATGTTACTGTTTGCTTTTCTGTAATTCTATTGTTACCCTCTATAAATTTTAAGATATGGTTGCATACAATAATGGTAATTGTGAAAATTTTTTTTGAAAGCAACAATAGCTTTTATCACATCCAATATAAAAATGTTTGTTTTTATAATATGTACGATATGCTAATCCATATCCAACAAAAGAGTATAAAAAATAAATTTACTATTGTTGTCATTAATAATATTTTCCTTCCAGTCGCTGGCACATAATATTTTCCATTCGACTTTTTCTTTGGAAATAAAAAAATGTTTTGTGTACTTTTAATTTGAAAAATATACATATTTGTTCAGCTTTATGTAAAAATGAGATAAAAGAAGACGAAGTTGGCGAAAAACACATATTGAGTACTCGCGAAAATATAAAGGTAAGTCTGTAATATGAAGATATAAACATATGTAACAATACGAGTACGTGCAACCATATTAATATGGTTACATACACACTTTTACATACTTTTAATATAACAATCGCAGATGAAATTCTTAATAACTACTTTTGTTTTATTGCAGCAGACAGATAATTCAATATTAAAGAGGAGGTGCAACGAGATTAGTTTTTTAAATTTGTATTAAAATATATGTATTTTTCTTGTAATTAATTATAATATGTATGTATTTGTGCTAATTATAACAAATATATGGTTCAATTACAAAAAAGCTATTCGTGATGTTAGTATGGTTATTTCATGACAGTAACATGGTTACATACGGAAAAAGTATGAGCGGTTAGTATAACAATATGGTTCAGTATGACAATTATTTGATAACTTTAATCACTACTGTGGTGACTTATTATTATAATAATGTTGATCCGAAATATAGTATGGTTACTTATAATATTTTCTTTTTTTTATATTGGACCAGTACTCAGTACCCCTACATATGCAGTGCATTATACCAGAACTAGGAAAATAGGTTGTGAGGAGGGGGAAAGAGGGAGTAGTGTTTGTGAACATTTGACTTGAACCTTCCAACGTTATAACAGACAGACAGGAAACACGTCTGCAGGCAAATTATTCCACAGACGAAGCGTTCGGCTGAAAACGAATTCTCTCTGTAATGCGTAGTGCGACTCCCCGGGCGATCGACCACAAATGGATGAGCTCTGGACGATGAGCACATGCTACGTAAAAATATGCGAGTTTCGGGAACAAGATCCCTAATCTCGTCGGAGCAAAATCCATTGTAGTAACGATAGAACAGAGTAATGCACCCCACACTGCGTCGATGCTCCAGTGAGTCAATAGAGTTGGATAACCTACTGTCATCGATGAGCTTCTTCGCCCTCTCCTGCACACGGTCGAGTAACCCCAAAATAGACTTTGAGGCACCGGCCCAAACATGACAGTTGTATTCCATTTTCGGTCAGATGTAGGGGGTGTAAATAAGTAGATCGGATGAAGTGAAGTACATCTTACACCATTTCAAAAAACCAAAACACTTGAATGCTTCTTTGGAGACATGAAAAATGTGTTCAGTCGAGCGAACATCAACTGTATCTTCATTCCAAGCACATCAATAGCATCCGATTCCTCAGTACTTATACCATGCATGAGTACAGATGAAGCAGCATCTGCGGTCGTTTGCTTGTGTGTTAATAAGCAACATTGGTTCTTACGAGCGTTGTTTTTACGACCCCATTTGGAGATTAATAGAAGGTCACTATTCAGTGAATCATTCATATTTAGCCTCTTGGCAGCGATCTCTGAGAGGCTGGGCCTATAGCTAAAAGAGTACGAATGGCAAATGCTGCTGTAATCTGCGAAAGAGTAGATAGGGTTGGAAGTTTGGTAGAGAAGGTCGTTGAGGAAAATAAGAAACAAGGTAGGAGAAAGAACGGAACCTTGCGGCACCCCTGAATTAATCTTGAACTCGTTTTTACAATACTATGATGTGCCCTGTCAATGGTGTTTTAAATGTAACAATGCCGTATTATCAAGTACAACCATATAATCCAAAAATAGTATGTTGCCCTTTGAATATTGTCGTATCAACCATATATATTTTTCTACGTGTAGAAGAATCAACTTTTATAACAATTATTTCCGTGCGAGGGATCGTCTGTGATTAAAAAATGAGCTCGTCGACGATCTAAAACACTCTTCATGAGATTCCCATTAGAGTCTTCTACGATTGAAAACAGCCCAGCTACTTCTGTTGCCTTCAACTGCCTAGGAAATTGCATATAGGAGGATATAGAAGAACAAGTTGTCATGTATCCGCATCAAACATATTATAAGAATTTGCCGCCAGTGTGTACATGATAAGCTGCACAACAGCAGATAGTTCGCCTGTGGAAATGGTCCAACGTCAAATAAGGTGATGATGGATGGATGGTAGGCGCTGACTTAAATCAATGCCGTATAATACGGTTACAACAAATTACTTTTTTAATTACTGTTTTTAGCGCAATGCAACTTGTCCTGAGCGGCGAGCAGATGAGTAAAACTATTTTTGAAAATTTAATGCCATCGCATTTCGGATTATAATTACATAATTATAAAAAATTTAATTTAAGCTTAAAAATTAGTAATTCCTTATTTTATTTGATATTTTGCAACATATGCAGGCCTTTTCTACTATCCGGATTTATGATTAAAAATTTATTTCTTAATGAAAGTTAACAGTCAGTCGCCTTTGCGGGGCTCATTGGTGTTTTAAATAATTTTTTCCCAGCCCACAGTTCCTCATAGAATTCCTTAGAGGAAAAAAGTTAATTTTTCAATTCTTTTTGCTTAAATCAAAATTTGTAAAATAAAGACTTTGTTGCAAATTGCAACCAATTAATGATTTTTTCTCATGTAACAAAACTATCGAATAAAATAAATAATAGACAAAAACTATGCTGTCTTATGCCCGTATTTTATTAACGTTATACGTTTAGTTTGTCTATTAGTTTTGCATTAGAAATATGTACATTCAACGTCAAATGCTAAGAAGAAAACAAAGAAAAAAAAAATAAAATAAATTGTTTAAAGATAAATATGAGTCACATATAAGTACAATTTGCAACATTCAATCTTAAAGTTTTTTTTTTTTGTTGGCTTTATTTTTTTGTCTTCTGATAAACACGTACGATTATGTTTAAAATGTATGAATGGTTCATTTAAAATAAACATTGTGGCAGTACGAGTATATTACAGCTGCAATTTGAAAATGCCAAGTACACGTTCACATAAAAACAATCAAATTTGTTTTTGCGTCCACTCGATTAAAAAATTCGCAGATCCAAATACTGAGTTAATCAATGTTGAGCCAAGCAAGACTTTTGTTGCACTTGTACATTTGAGAAAATCGTTTGTGGATATTTTAAGAAATTTACTCTAACATCGAAAACATATTTCATTCAAATTAACTATTTTATATTTTAAAGAAAACCAAACCTCAGTTTTTTAATGTGTTTTTTTTTTTAATTAAGCGGTGATATACGCTTATATTCATTCACGCAAAATAACTGATTTCCAACACTTTTAACCGAGAAACTCATTCGAAGAAACGTTTAAATGTGTTACTGGCACATTGAAAAGTATCTCCGTTAATAGCGTTTTTAACAGAATGCTCTCTTAATTGCATTTACAACACAATGAGTGGAAATGTAGTTTATATCATTATATTCAATATGATTATTTACAATATGATTCTTTATTTACAATACATATGTATATTTGTACAATAATATTATTTTAATTATTGAGCCAAAAATTATATACAGCTTGGGATTTATGTTTCCTAGCTGTCTGTATGTCAACATTTTTGTTATTGGTGTAATTATTAGTAACTAACAAAGTAAACAAGAATATACTCCCATGTTTTAATTAATAAAATAAGGTGATTTCATAAGCCCCGCCCAGCCTATTGAAGCTAGAGTTCCCCAAGGCAGCATATTAGGGGCTTTCTTATATTTGATCTACGTATCGGACAGGCCGACAAGCACAAACATTCACACTTCAACATTTGCAGATGATACAGCATTCCTTAGCATACATAGTAACTTCCAGCAAGCATCAATAAACTTAGAGGAATATATCGACAAACTAGAGAAATGGCTCAAGCTTTGGAAAATCAAGGTTAATGAACAAAAGTGTGCCCATGTTACATTCGCACTGCGTCTAGGAACATGCTCACCCATTACTATTAACAATAAAGTAATACCTCAACACAGTGAAGTCAAATACCTCGGTATTCATCTTGACCGTAGACTAACATGGAAGTCGCACATCGAGGCAAAAGTAACGCAAATGAAATTGAAAGCAGTGCAAATTAACTGGCTAATAGACAGAAATTCGAACCATGAAGTTTGATTGTAAACTTTTGTGGTACAACTCGATTCTAAAGCCAATATGGTGCTATGGGATTCAATAATGGGGCACAGCCTCGGCATCCAACATTGGAAAAATTCAAAGAAGTCAAAATAGAATTCTCCGTAGAATTACAGATGCTCCATGGTACGTTAAAAACTCACGAATCCACGCAGATCTGAACGTACCTTTTGTGAAATCTGAATTTGTGAAGTACGCGACAAGGTATATTAACAAACTTGAATTCCATCCAAATCCTCTTGCAGTTAATATTCTTAACTTTGTTGGTCATACCCGTCTGAGAAGGAGGAATACTTTGGCTACCATTAGAGCTCTAAACAGATGACTGAATTCTGAAATAATGTTCGCATAAAAATAAATTTTTGTCCAGCACTGGCAGGACTGTAATCACAATTTTTTTTAGTATTCAGAATTGAATACTTATTGTCATTACATTTCTTATGTAGATACAATAAATAAAATAATAAAGTTAAAAAAAAAATGTTTTAATTATGGATGGTTTAAAGTCGTTTAAATTTTACTTCTCAGATATTATACGAGAGCGGAAAAATAATTTTTTTTCTACTGATTTCTCAACGTATTCTCCTTTTAGCTCACATTACATTAATAAGACGATATTCACACTTCTTTATACCATCTGAATAATACAGCAGTTAGACCGCCTGTGTCTTTGTGACTCATATTTCAAGACGTAGAACAAGGTATCAGTAATATGAACCCCAGGAAATATCCAGGTATTGATAAAATTACTGGTAAAATGCTTGAACAGTTACCTCGCGTAGCTAAAAAAATTCTACATTTTATTTTTAACATTATTTTACGCCTTAAGTATTATCCTGCAGAGTGGAAGGTGTCTATGATTACTATGATACCCAAGCCAGGGAAAGATCCGGCTAAGGTAGAATCATATTGACCAATAAGTCTTTTACTAACAATTTCAAAACTATTCAAAAAATTGTTAATGGCGAACAATGTGGAATGCATCCCTGTAGTGCGATTCACTATGCTTTTTAAGCCCCAATTATTTCGGTTAAAATTATTAACCACAAAATTAACCTTTTTCCTATTCACAAGCACTTTAAACACCATATGCTGGGGTTTAAAGTCAGCTGTTTGAGGCAGCTGTTATATTTAACCACATAAATAGGTGTTAATTAACACCCCAATATTTTGTGAGTTTAAAAAAGTGTTGATTTATATTGTTTACATATTCATTTCATTTAATTTATGTAATAAACTATTTGTCTAATAAAAAAACAATAAAAGTTAGTAAACACACAAGTTAAATCTTGAAAAAATTTTTTATTCAATATGTATTTCGTTTTCCTTTAGAAAACTTCTTAAGGAAAGTATTTGTAGATCGACTATAAAATCAAAAATGTTTTGATAGGCAATAAAATAACATTATTTTTATGTTAAATGTAATTATGTATGTATGTATGTGTTAAATCTCTTCATGTTATTTTATTTCCTATCACAAAATGTTTTTGATTTTATAATTCATCAACAAATACATACCTTAAGAAGTTTTCTAAAGCAAAACGAAATATTCAATAAAAAAAAAAAAACTTTTAATTATTGTTTTATATATAAGGATCTCGTGCTCATATATTATTTTTAAGATTTTTATACATATGTACGTATATAAAAAGTTCAAAGTTACAAAAGATGAAGAAAACATATAAACAAAAGGAGATTCAGTACAATAGCTAATAAATATGAAATGGGGAGTTGCCACGTTATAACAATCTGAACGTGATGAAAAATAAAACCCTTTACGGTGGCTAAATATAGTTAGTGAATAACGTAGCGGTTAGTGCAAACAACAAAATGTGTGGTTAAAATTAACACTTCTAATTGGGGTGTAAAGTTAGTGAATTGCACTACTGATCATCAATTTGGTTTTCGAGCTAAACACAGCACCATAGAACAAACGCACAGATTAGTCAATGTCATGAGACAGACCTTTGAGGAGAAGAAGTATTGCTCAGCTCTATTTATTGACATTTCTCAAGCTTTTTATAAAGTCTGGCACGAGGGGTTAATTTACAAAAAAAAAAAAAAATTGTCAAAATGCGTTATTTTATGTAACAATAATATTTTTTTATATTTGGTTTTCGGGTTATATAATATACTTGCATCACTATTCAAAAAATTACAACTGAACATATTTGCATTGCTAGAACAAAACTATTAACTTCCTTGCTACATTTCAAACTTAATGTAGTGTTTCTGCACAAACTATTTTAACAAGTGTATAGTAGTGTTAATGTGTTTGATAACTAACGTATGCGTTAAAACTCAAGTAAGATCTTTTTTTTTGCATAAGGCCCATGGCTTTAAAATTCAATACTGTTTATATAATAATGTTGATTACATCGAAATAAAATTGAATGTTGGAATTTTCACTTTGACATAAAAGACGAATCTATTATAAAAACAAAAAAAAAAAAATAGCTTTAGTCAAATGTTGATCACGCTGTCGCCCTCTTATTTGCCTTACTTGGCCTTCATATACTGAATGTGATACCGTGATATCAATACAGAGAAGTAATGGGCTACTAATTAGCTCCAAGACGTTCATATTGCCTTCACTAAGCTTTGATATAGCTCCATGAAAGCGACGTAAGCGTAAATCTTAAAAAAGTTAATACTATTGGAACAAGATCTTGGTGTAAATTTAGCTAAAGACCCTGTTACACTATTCTACTGGATCGTGCGATTTACTAAAAACATGTGTGCTGAAAAATTACTAAAACTTCAACTGTGTGACAGGGTTTTTGCGATTTTTATGAAAATTTTTAAAACATTATGGTTTCTGTGCTATATTTTGTGAAATATGTGAGAATATTGTTGGCGCCTCGAGAAAAAAGTTTAAATAATATAAAATTATCATGGTAATAAACGTTTTTAATTGTTTTATTGTGTATATAAATTATTGCATTTATACTTGTATAATAGTGTGCCCTACAACGCCATTTTGAAGCGATTTTGTAAAGTCGGCCAGACTTTTGAAACATCTTCCGGTGAATGAATTGCACGATCGTGTATGATAGTGTATCAAGGCCTTAAGTCGTAACTACGTAATACCAACACGCACGGTACAGAAACGATAGGATACCTTTAATGCCGATTACAAATCACAGAAAAAAAACAAACGTTTCAATGACATCACTACCACGAAATTCACACTAAAATGATTTTCTCTATCTCTCTCCTCCCTGGAGAGAGAGGTTTGCCTTGATGTAAACAGGACACTCTGCTTTTGCCAGCGTAGACGGGTAGGAGTCCTTTATTTGTTGTAACAAATTAAATCCTAGGAAACCGCATGACTTAGCTTGCATTGGACTTCCGAGGCCCTCACCAAATGTTCTTTGGCAGAATGGAGAACAGCAAAGCCCCCGGCAGTTTCTACTTGCAGACCACACCGCTACTGATTATGGTTGAGGTGCATGCATCCTGGCTGACACGTCCTGTCAGTGGTTTAAATATAAAATATCAGAAAAGAGAACTAGTCTGTCCTGACATGTTTAGGGGGCTAATAACCCTCGAAGTGCTGTTGCCTTGCAACAGATACCTGTACTGTAAGGAACCAGTAGTAATGATTAGACGAGTGATTTGGGGTTGATGCTCTAAATGGGCTTCGGCCTACCAACGAATAGACCTCTATCTTTCATTGATTGCCTAGAAAGTTGAATACAGCAGGGCTTAGAAGTCCGGAGCTCTTCAGCAAGTGACTGTTCATATGGCTATAAACATATATTAAAAGTAGCGACTTGTGTGAAACCACACATGAGCGCTGATCAAGCATGTGTTTTTCCCCCCATGAATCGGTCCATCATCAGATAAGGGTGCCAAACCAAGTACTGATGTAAATCAATGACACAGTCTCTCTCTCTCTCTCTCTTACTTTCTACTGTACTGGCACTACGAAAAGGGCTTTCCTTACGTATTGTTAACTGGAACACTATATCTTTAAGAGCATAAACTGGAAAGGGCCCGTCGCTTATAACGGCTAAACTCGAGGAAAGGTTTATGGCTTTGATAGAGTAGTGCTCAGTATTGTTGCGCTGCCTTGAATGTATCTTGGTTAACGTGTTCTGACAAAAGTTGGCTTCTAAAATCATAAAGCATTAGTGTTGTGAGCTGATGGACAAACATACGTACATTTTTTTGAAGCCTAATAGTTCGCTGGGACGAATATGGATAAGATATGACGTATTTACGGACTTAGTCTAAGCTGGCAGCTCGAGCATTGACTTCCCCCGATTGCTAAGAAAATGATACACGAGAAGGATTAGAAATCCCCTGTTCTCGAGTAAGGAGCTTGTGATGTAACCTTATCTATCATATTACAAAAAATTGTCACTATATGTGTGGCTCGCAAGCCACAAGTTTACTGTGGGAAGTTGCTTCACCGTGAGATTAACTGGTAGTGGTTCATAATAATGGACATCAATGTGCGAGTTTTCAGATTTCCAGATATGGTAATTTTGTTTACAGAGTCGCCGAGGTAAAAGTTCGCATTGTTCTAACAATTTATTTACAGATTTTGAAAATAAATCCACAGGATTTTAAATATGCAACGATTAACATTAACTGCGAATCAATATATCGAGCAAATAATATCATACAGTGTCAACATAACATACGACTAAGAAGGACTATTAAGACCATTTTGTTTTTAAATTTTGTATGTAGCGATTAACTCGTCTCAAATATTTGTCTTGACGATGTTGAGTTTCATTTTGATATTCTCTTTTTCTAGATTATCTGTATTTCAGCATCCTTTACTCAATAAATGCTTAGTGTACTTATTTGCTGTTGAACCTATATGAACATTTGGTCACACGAACATGTCAGTTTTTTTGATGTTTTTTATAAATTTTTTTTGTTTGTTTTATGTTTTATATTCAGTATGATTCATGCTGGGATTTCCTGACTAAAATTGACATTTCGAATGATGAAAAGTCAATCAATTTGACCAGAACATAAAGAAAGTAGAACAACACAATAGATCGTTATTAAAATGAAAAATGTAAAATAAAAAATGAATGTTTGAACCAGTTCAAAGTTATTGACCATTAAAGCTAAAATTGAGAATGTTTTTTATGTTAAATCCTATTCAATATATTTCTTTGGATTTAATATTCAAAGTGCTTATAAGGAAAGCCTTATGTTTTCGCTTAAACTTCCAAAGCTACAGCGCCGATTACAGGGATCGTGATATTGCACTCATTTTAACTCTTGAAATAGGCAGCAGATGTAAATGGAAGAAAAACACAGTAGTTAGTTAGTTGTTCTTTATTAAAAAAATTTCTTTTTAATTAAATATTTCTATGATAGTAAATAAATAAGAACATACGACTATAACATAACGTCGTCAGTCGGTATTCGTATACATAAAAAAAGATTTAGTGTTAATGTGTGAATTATACACATATAAGATTAAAAACATCAGTATAAAGCGGATAAGTTTACCGCTGAAACAGGTTTTGTCTTCTTTTATATTAAACTGAAGTACCCGGTTTTCATGGGGAGATCCCTCGATCGTCCTGACAATCAAAACTTTATAGAGGAAATTCAAGACATTGGATGTGCAGGAATTTTCAAAACCTGCAACAGTGGTTCATTGGCAGAACTGGAATCAGCACGCCCCTGACAATCTACCTTATAGTTCATCCTGGCACTGATCATAGACTGAGATGTGTTCTTTCGCGCTAACGTCATGATTGTGCACAACGGCGAAAGTTTCGACTAGAGAAGCGATGATCCATCTCATATAAGAACTTTATATACATTTTCAAATATATTGCCGTATTTGTAGAGTGAACGCGTACCACCTGCACACAAAGTAAGCGAGATAAAGTAGTGTTCATCTAACGAACGCTACACTTCTTAAGCATATACTTTAGGTTAGCAGTAGGCAGTTCGAATACAAGTTCGCATACTTTGTAAGTTGCTAAAAATCTTGAACACTATTTCACATACATCGTGAGTTCGCACACACTAAACATAAAGTGTTACACATATGATTGCAGAGATGAAATGTGACAGGAAGTGTTCGCTGCTGGGTGGTTTTTCTATACCTAAATCCTAACATCTCAGTTAGAGGTGCGAATGAGCTACTTGTCTCCCAGCTAAAGATTTGATTATTATTTTTCTTGTCTTCCTCAATCAAAAATTATTTATCACAATAAATTTGTATTGTAAAAAATCCTTCTTAAGAAAAACGTGAGAAAGAAAAAACTTGAACTAAAAGCCTGATGTACAAAAATCTTATTTAATGAATTTTTTTTTTTGTCAAGAAAGGTGAAAGCATATGAAGAGATAAAATATGAATGACTCACATAATAGTGATCTTCTTTTAATCTCAGAAAACAGAATCGCCGACAACGCTCAGTGTTGTTTATTAACACATAAATACACGATTGCAAATTCTGCTTCATCAGAACTCATGGATAGTGTATATATATTGTGTTATCGTTTGCTATTTATGTTCTTGGAATGAAAATGCATTGTGATGTTCGCTGGAGTGAGCACATTTTTCATGTCTCTAAAGAAGCATTCTAGTGTTTCGGGTTTCTCAAACGGTGTGATGGTACTTCTCTCCATCCGATCTCCTTACTATTTATACAACTCTCATGTTTGAGCCGGTGTCTCAAAGTCTATTTTGGGTCTACCAAACTGTGCGCAGGAGAGAGCGAAGAAGCTCAACGGTGACAGTAGGGTATCCAACTCTATTGACTGGATCATCGACGCTGTGTTGGGTGCGTTATTCTGTGCATCAATGGATTTTGCGGTAACGAGATTAGGGATCTTGTTCCCGAAACTCGCCTCTTTTTACGTAATATGCGTTCATCGTCCAGAGCTTATCCATTTGTGGTCAGTTGCCAGGGGGATCGTACAACGCGTTATAGACAGAATTCAATTTTCAGCTGTACGCTACGTCTCCTGCCTGTCTAAGCCTAGCAGTCCACATGGGAGAGCTGGTGAATCGTGAATAATTCACTCCGTGGAACTGGTCCATCATCAGATAAGGCCACAACGCAGGTGCTGATGTCAATCTTAAAACTGTACGCTACGTTTGTGGACTAAGTTGCCTACAGACTTTTTTCTGCCACTTATGACGTTGGAAAATTCAAGATCAGTGTTCACAAACACCACTTCCTCAAATATATAAAAAAAAAACAATTTTACTATTGTAGACTATTCATGCTCATATTATCTAAAGAAAAAGTAACTCAGTACGCACATAATTGCTTTTGTTATAAAAAGTTTAGAGATTATGTTTTTAATACAAAATATTATAGCTTTTATAAAAATTAATTTTATAAATATACTTATGTTCTGACCACTGAACGCACACCAAGACTCGTCCAGAAAATTTGTACAAAGAATACTCATATTTTTAATGTTTTCCATAAAGATTTTCTAGACAGTCCGCTCAACTGTATTTTGAAAAAAGCATATTCAGTAAAAGAAGTTCTAAACTTTTATTCATTTTGAGTGCTTATTACAAACCTTTGATTTTTTTCAACAATTTCGTGAAGTACTTGTAAAATTAATAAAAGAAATTTTGGTGCGTTCAATAACGCGTTTTTTTCTCGCATTTTTGTACGTTTTGCAATTCCAAAGTTGACAACGCTGGCGAATTAATCTATTTTATAACCCAGCAACCAATTTGCTAATAATAGGAAATAAATAAGCGCTTAATAGTGTCGCAATAAAATGAAGGTACTTAGTTTTTAATCTGATTAGCGAAACCTTTAGAATGCTGCTATGATCAAAGTGCTGTCGTAACAGTTCGAAAATAAAAAAAAAATGTATGTATTAATTATAAATAGTTCATTTGTAACTTATATGTTAAATCCAAGGCGAACTTGTTTTCACAAGGTGTACTCGTAACTGAAAGAGAAGATGTTCTACCTTATTCGACTTCTAGAACGTCGAGTGTCAAAAGTTATTCCCGGTTTACTCACATACATGCAAGTAACGTGTGTATATGTGTAAATTCTATAAAAGTTTTCGACTTATGGATCGCTTAAGCAACAATAAAACTATGCTGTTTTGTATTGTTGTACTTATTGTAATCCCAGTTTCACCTGGTTGTGTTGACCGGTTAACAATAAGAGGTTTAACTCTCCAGGAAGACTATCATCCAACGAAAGGTAACCTTTTTTCGTTTTCGTAAAGGGGTTTGCTATATTTATGCATTTATATCCGAAAAAAAATTTATTACAAGATGCATAACCACTTTCGAATAATGTGCAGTGTATATTCATTCAGTGCATTTAGAACTTATTGTTGCATAGAACAATGCTGCAGCTTAAAGTCAATCAAAAATAAGTTTAAAAGTCGTCTAGTCCACTGACACAATGGTTGGTCCGTTTCTTAAAAGCACTTAAATATATTAAAGCTCTGTTGTTTTTGTAAAGATTTAAAACATACATATCGTTGATCCTCTATAGAAAGGCCCTATCTCGCATTTTTCCAGAATTTGAGTTTTTTGCAGTAATAGCTTCAATAAGTTTATAAGAAATTGTACAAAAAGAGTTATACGCTGACTCACTGGGGCATCGTCGCATTATGAAGACCGCTACACAATTCTATCGTTACTACAACAAATTTTTCTATAACGATAAGAGGAATCAAGTTTCCGTATTTCCGTTTGTGGTAAATTGGCCAATGAATCGCACAACGTATTATGGCACGAATTCGTGTTATATATTTACATATGCACTGAAAGAATTATTCGTCATATATTTAATGAAACTGTTTCATTAAATATTTTTCATTAATCCAATGAAAACTTTTCACAATATGCATGAAACTTCATATATATTATGAAATAGTTCCATCAGAATGGGTTCAATAAGTTTCATAGTTGCATTAAAAAAAATCATTGCATTTATGAGTACAACAAAATTAAATTTTTTTAAATTATTTGAATTTTGGTAAGATATATTAATGGGCATTGATTAATCTTAAGCTACAGTTTAAAAAATGTCAAGTTTTTTTTTATTAAAATGTAAGTTTTATGAGTTTCATAATTCCAATGAAATAGAATTCATTAGATCAATGACAAATAAATTTTTGGCTACCGAACTTGGGTATGTATGTACATATGTATGTGCATGTACTCAAATCAGCTTAATAATAGTTTAAAAAGTTTAAATACCAGTGTATTGAAGTCATTTGAATTAATAAAATATATTTTATTTGGTGAATACTTGTTCAACATTTTCTTTTATCATAATTAGGTACAATATCACAAAAGCTAGGAATAGTATTGTTTGTGCAATGAAATAAAGTATCAATGAATAAATGAAATAATTCCATTGATCTTATTACGTACATTTGTGAACATATTTTATTAATGTGTGTTATGATATTATTTCATTAAGCAAATGTAACTATTTCATTGATTTAATATAGATTTTTCAGGTGCTGAATGAATTATAAAATTAGATAAATGAAATAACTTCATTGACCTTATGAAGGAGTTTCATATTTTTAATGAATATGTTACATTAGTACAAAGAAGTTATTTCATTAAATACATGTTACTTTTTCATTAATTTAATGTACAGTTTTCATGTGCTGTATGAAATGGATTCTTTGATCTAGAGAAATTATTTCACTAATCATATGATTTGTTTTTCATACTTTTAGTGAAAATAAGTCATGTTTCTTATTAAAATGTTTGTTATGAAGGTTTTCATTAAAATAATCTAATGAAAATTGTTTCATTATTTCTATGAAAAGTTACAATGGTTGACAAATAATGAAAAAATTCATAAAAATAATGTCAAAATTCAGAGAATTTCTGAACAAAATTTTTTTCAGTGTGTAACAATCACTTATATGGCATAAGTTTCGAGTGTAGCAGACAAACAAATATACAAGTGATACTAATATGGGCGTGTTAAAAAAGGAAACAAAACAAATTTTATTTACATAATTTAGAAATGCATAGTAACTTTGTTATATTTATCATGGCAAACATGTGCGCCTATCCAAATGTCAATAAACTGGGACCTCATCCAAACGCTCTTGCGTGCAATGTACTTAGTTTTGGCGGCCACACTCGGTTGAGAAGAAGGGATACCGTTGCCACCATCAGAACGTTCAATAGGTGATTTTACGGATATTGCTCCCGCATAATAAAACTTTTTGTCTAGCATTGGCTGGTAATAAGCACATTTTTAGTCTTCTATGCCTCTTTTTTTATATTTAGTATTAAGATTTGAATACTTATTGTTAATTCATTTTGAAGATTCAATAAATAAAAAACGCTTAAAAAATATTTATCATGGATTTGATCATTGTTATAAACTTTTTAGATGTAACTAAACAAGATACTAAAGACACTAGACGTAGACAACAGTATGATATGTATGTGTATATACGATGTGCTGCGGTTACCTCTGCTGTGCAAAGGATGGCTAAATTCAGAATTAATTTTTGATAAAACACAAAATAATTTTAATGAAATTCAAATGTTTTTTATGAATATGCACAAAATGATTTAGGAATTATTTTTATGTCTTTTTATTATGATAATATTGGTATGGTTCAGTTATGTATGGAACAAAATATCGGCCAAATGTCCGCCGCGACCTCGGCGCAACATCTTTATCCAAACGCTGATGCATAATTGATGTTCTATGCAATTAATGTGCGGTATTATCGCATCCTTTAATTTTTGAATTATTGCTTGCTTATCGACGTACACTTTTTCTTTCATATAACCCCAAACAAGCAAGTACAATGATGTCACATCACATGATCATAGGCGGCCAATTGCATCACCACCACATGAGATAACATAGCCTTTGAATTTGTCGCGCAAAAGAGCCGTTGTTTTGTTAGCTCTGGCGGAAGTCCCGTTAAAACCACATATCGGCCACATCCATATCTTTCAACTTGGGCCATAAAAAGTTAGTTATCATCTTACAATTTCTCGTTATTGTCGGTTATTTTTTCGTTATTGGTGTGGTTCAATTATGTAAGAAACAAAATACCGGCTAAATGGCCGTCGCGTCCTCTGCGGCACACCTACATCCGATGGTTCAAATTTTCGGTGACGGTGAGACAAAGTTGAGGTTCTATCCCGTTAGTGCTTCAAATTATCTCATCCTTTAGCTCTACAACTATTGCTGGCTTATCGACGTACACCTTTTCTATCAAATAACCCCAAAGAAAGAAGTCCAACGGTGTCATGTCACATGATCTTGGCGGCCAATTGACACCGCCATTACGTGAGATAATACGGCCATTGAATTTGTCGCACAAAAAAGTTATTGTTTCGTTAGCTGTGTAGCAAGGCCTGTTAAAACCACATATCTTCCAATTCAGGCCATAAAAAGTTTGTTGTGATCTCGCGATAATGAACACCATTCACGGCAACCACCTGACCGACCTCACTTGAAAAAAAAATTACGGCCCGATGATGCCACCAGCTCATAAGCCGCACCAAACAGTCACCTTTTGTGGGTGCAATAGTTTTTCGACAATCACTTTTGGATTATCATTCACTGAGGTGAAAATGCGCCTCATCACTGAAGATTGTTTTCAAGGTGCATTAACATCTACATGGTGGCAGCACTACGGCATGTGACAATTTTTTGCTACTAGCATTACAGTAAGCCATTTACGTCAATTGTATTGTTTACATTTTGGAAAGTGAATTTAGTGATTTATTCTGAATTAGACATTTAAAAATTATTGTGTGAACACAAAAATACTTCATATAAAAATAATTTACAATTGCGAAAAAGTACTTTCATAGTTTATAGTTGTGAAAAAACAAATATTTTTGACAAACATACACTGAAAAATATTTGCTTCATATTTCCAATGAACCCCATTCATTAGATAATTTTCATTAACCGAATGAAAAATTACGTTCCATGAATGAAGATTCACAGCATTAATGAAAATATTCATTAAAATTGATTCATTAGTTTTCATAATTTCATTAGAAAATTTCATTGGATTTGTTATAAACAATTTTTGAAGGCTGGGTACAAAATTTTAGAGATTTATTAAAAGTGAGATAATAAATATATTATAACTATTAACTAAATGACAAAGGAAATTATTTTATACATTATTTACTGTGTAAAAAATTATTTTATCAATAGTTTTTTAGTTGTTATGAAAATGTTCATTATATTAACTAAACTTTTCATTAGAATTCATAAACTACCCTCATTTTAAATACCTACATAGTTGAAATCAAAAGCAAAGAGATGGGCTCTTCTTTGGTTTTTCGCTTAAAGGAATATTTATTCTGTTACAAATGCAATAACAAAGTCACACTTAATTTTTCCCTTAGCCTTCGTTCTGAACAATTATGTATTTATACTATAGATTCTATAGCCAAAGCAAACGTTTTGTTTTTGCACGCAACGGGACTTTTTTTTTTGTTCTTCAAAAAGCAAAACATCACAAGTTTCCAAAAGCAGAAGCAAACGTTTAAAAAAAATAAATGAGTTTGCTGCAGTTCATTGTTTAAAATGATTTTGAAGTCAATAGACAAAGTTTATGAAGTTTATGAAAAATAAAATATACTTAATTATCCAAAATGTCTACATATGTAACATTACATATTATTTTTTCAGTTATTTTGTGTTGAATTAAAATGTTTTGATTTTGAATTAAAATATTTTGATTTCCTTTCTAATGTATTAATATTATTAATTTTATTTTGCATTATAATTAAAACAATAAAAAATTATTTTATGCTTAATATAAAAAAAATTGTTTAGTTTCTTTTCAGTAGCACAATTCTAATGAAAAAAGGTCATTAGAATAATGAAACTCCTCCTTAAACTAATGATTTTATTTCATTAGAATGAAGAAAATTTTTCACCAAATTGGTGAAGATTTTTATTGGTTCAACGAATTTATTCATTAAAATAGTGAAAATATTTCATAAAAATAATGTAACACATTCATTAGCCTAATGAACAAATAACGTTAACCTAATGATTTTTTCATTGTTTTAATGAAAAGTATTCATAAATATTATGATTTATGCTTCATTAACTTAATGAAGTTTTCATTAATCCAACGAATGTATTCATTAAATAATTTTTAATGAAAGAAGATTCATTAGTCCAATGAAGGCCATCATTGGCCGAAAAATAATGAAAATTTTCATTAGATTAATGTCACAATTCATTATATTAATGAAGGAATTATTTTCAGTGTAGCTTACTACATACCTGTTGTGTTGTAGTGTTGTAATTTTTCTCTAGTGCTGCCACCGTGTAGACGTTAATACACCTTAATTGTTTTTTTCCAAAATTGATAATGCGCTGTTGTCATTTTTTTTGCCACCATTCTGACCATTAACGATGCTTAGAATGTGGTCAAGAGACTTTAGTTCTTGAATCAATTCCACATTGTAAGCGTGTAAATGCATAATGTTCGTCAACGATGAGCGTGAAAGTGCAATTGTTTCTGGTGTTTTCATAACTCTTACAGACCCGGTTTGTTTAAATTTTTCCACGATTTTTCTAATTGTATGCATATTTGGACGATTAAGCTGATCGAAAAAAAAACACACGAAGTGCACGATATGCATTTTGATTTAAACGCCCATTTTAATAATAAGCCTGAATAACTTTACCGCGTTGCTCGATTGTGTATATTTCCATGGTTCAAATTGAATTAGTCTGAGATTGAGAAATATCAAATGAAATGCAGAAAAACAGTTGACGTTTGTGTGTGGTTCACACTCAACAACTACCCGATATATGTACTGGTATAAATTTATTTTCCTTCTATGTAAAGTTGCAATTATGGTAGTTAGGGCCTTTCTGCACGAGACCAACATAATGTATATATGCATGTATGTACATATTTATTTTTTTTTTACAGTTTTTATATTCCGTTCCAAATGTTTTGTTTGTCAATTTATTTTGTGTTCCAATATTATATTTTATTAAAGTTGCTGTTGCTGTTATTATTATTGCTTTTGTAGTATTTTTCTCTTTTTTTTAGTTTAATCATGCATTTTGATTGAAACCTTTCACTCCGTTCACAGTTGGAATTGTGGTAAACAAAATGATATAAAAAAAAAAATCTGAAATAAAATCTTTGGCATCGAATTTGAGTTCAACTACTGTTGCTGCTGCTGCATTTTACATACATACATATGTATGTATATATACGAGTATGTGTTTGTTTTCCTTTTTTTTTTATTTGGGAAGTATATAGTTTTGTACGTGATCTACAATTCTTTTTTTTAATTTTATTATAACAAAAAAAATTTAATGCAAAAAATGTTTTATTTTTGTTTCTGTATTTTGCATTCTATACGTATTTGAAAACAAAAAATATTTTTTGAAATAAAAAAAATATTTGATGCCCCATTGTGTTCAGTTTCCTCGTATACAAAAAAAAAAAAACAGTTTATTGTTGTTCATAAAACGCTAAACAATAGTAGCAAAAAAAAAAAACTTTTAATTTATTGTCCAGGCCCTTAAATAATATTTAAATTTTAATCCATTAGATTGTAGTACAAGTTCATTTAAATAATATGAATGCAAGGACCATATCACACACGGAAAGTAGGTCTTGCAAAGTTTTGAGTTTGTTAGTGACAAGCACGGTTAACAGAAAGGCAGATTTATCTTCATTTTGCAGATTTTTCCTATCTAAAGGGTGGTTAAAGTTCAAGGGCCGATGTTGATTTTGACTAAAACACAAACTATTTAGGAAATTATTGTGATTTTATTTTATTATGATATATTGGTATTATTCAATTATGCATGGAATGAAATATCGGCCAAATGGGCGCCGCGACCACGGCGGCACACCTCCATCCGATGGTCTAAATTTTCGATGACCCTGAGGCATAATGGAGGTTCTATGCCGTTAATGTGCCGAATTATCTCATCCTTTAGCTGTAGAATTGTTGCTGGCTGATCGACGTACACCTTTTCTTTCAAATAACCCCAAAGAAAAAAGTCCAACGGTGTCAAATCACATGATCTTGGCGGCCAATTGACATCGCCATTACGTGAGATAACACGGCCATTGAATTTGTTGCGCAAAAGAGCAATTGTTTCGTTAGCTGTGTGGCAAGTGGCACCGTCCTGCTGAAACCATATATCGTCTACATCCATATCTTCCAATTCGGGCCATAAAAAGTTCGTTATCATCTCACGATAGCGAACACCATTCACAGTAAGTGCCTGACCAGCCTCATTTTGTAAAAAATACGTCCCGATGATGCCGCCAGCACATAAACCGCACCAAACAGTCACTCTTTGTGGGTGCATTGGTTTTTCGACAGTCACTCTTGGATTCTCATTCGCCCAAATGCGGCAATTCTGTTTATTGAGGAATCCACTGAGGTGAAAATGTGCTTCATCACTGAAGATGATTTTCTTCGAAAATTGATCATCATTTTCATAATAAGTCTGGATAACTTTAACACGTTGTTGGATTGTGTATCTCTCCATGGTTCAAATTGATTAAGTCTGAAATAGAGAATTGTCAAATAAAATTGGGGAAAAAACTTGGCGTTTAGGTGTGGTTCACATTCAACATCGGCCCTTGAAATTTAAACACCCGATAGAAAGTAATTTGACCTTATTTATACGATAACTTAAAGTCTTTTTTTATAATACCAAAATCATGTTACGATTTTACGGCGATTTTTAAGTCATGTTTTTTTTCATTAATTTTAATTTTTTTTAACTGTCGATTAAAAATTCGTTTGCCTCTTTTTATCTTTTTGCTAATATCGATGTCAGTCAAATGAAAATAAAACAATTTTAAACACATAATAAATGAGTAAAAAGGAGACTACAAAAAAAAAAAACATGAAAAATGTTTTTCGTTTTGACAATTTTTCAGTACAACAAGAAATGCCGTTTAGACATGGCTTTAAACCATCCTGAAAATCTGCTCTATATAAAATATTTATTTATTTATTTAACTATACTCGTACAGTTACAAATAGATTTGTGATACAACAATATTCTAAGGGCAACATACTATTGTTTAATTATATGGTTGTACCTAATACTATATTGTTATATTTAAAACGCCATTCAGATGACACAACATGGTATTGTAAAAAAATCATATTATAAGTAACCATACTATACTTGGGTTTAAAATTATAATATAATAATAAGTAACCATATCATTTATTAAACTAAACATTCATACTTTTCTCATATACTCGTATAACTATATTAATGTCATAAATATAGTGTCGTAAATAGCTTTATTGTAATATTATTGAAACATATATTTCTTTTAATTAGCACAAATATATACATATAATAATTAGCTACAAAAAAGAGATAGCATATAATATAATTTTATAATAAATCTCGAACATTTGGTCTTAATCACACGGAATTGTCATAGATCCTTCTATCATAATAAAATATATTAAGATAACGTAATTGTCGTAAATGCCTCTATCATATTATAACATATTAAGATAATTCTCCCAAAACTTTGTGTCTTACCTACACCTCCCTGGGTAGGAGTTCCTTGTTTCCTGTAGCATAATATTCATGACTTACCATCTGGGTACTGATCATGGTTGATGTGCCTACCTAAGCTGCAATGTTCTGGCTTTGGATTAAACCTAAAATCCCTAGAAAGGGAACCAACTAGTTTCCTTAATAACTGTGGTGTACTGTCAGTTTTCGGGGGCTAGTAACCCACCCAAGTGCTGTTGTATTGCAACAGATACCTATCATGCAAGGATCCTGAAGTAATGGTTAGACGTGCAAATTGGTTAAGGACTGATGTTCTTAATAGACTTCGGCCCACCAATTCATTAAGCCTTGTTTTCCATTGACTATCTGGGAAACTGCATACAGCCGGGATAGAAGGTTTGAGGTGCTACGCAAGGGGTTTGTTCAAAAGGCTGCAAATTAATGGGAAAAATTCCGATCTCTATGAGAATTGCAAGCCACATGGGGATGCTGGTGTATCGTGAATAATTCAGCCCGTAATGGACCAACCATTATCAGATTAGGCCGTCAAGACAGGTGCTGATGTAAATCAATTTCACAATCTGTCTTATCTACGGCTTCCCCCCAGGAAACAGGTTTAGCCATGATGTACATCAAACCAGGGCATTCTGCTTTCTGTGGCATAGCGGGGTTTGTTGTGACATATAAAACTCTAAGAAGCCGCATGATTTTTGCTGGGTTCGACTTCCGAAACCCTCACCAAGCAAAGCCGTAGGCAGGTTCTGCTTGTACAGCATCCCGGCACTCATCATGGTTACTGTTAGTTAGGTAGCGCATTTAAATTGGACCTAGGACCACCCTTTATTTGAAAATGTGTTTGCCAAAATAGAAGAATAACAATCTTATTAACTAAGATACCCTGATTTGATTAAATTGTGGTTATTTCCAAACAATATTTTTGTTGGCTTACCAGTATTAGTATTTTTTTATTACTTTTTTTTCGATAAAAATATCATGACACAAACAAAAACTTCGTTGAATTCATGAGTTTTTTTCTGCGAACTGTTTTACGGATAAAACTTGTTTGAAAAACTTATTCATGCGAGTGTTTTAGACTAAAGTTACTAAGAATGAACATTATTTTATGTTAATTCTACAACGGGTTTTTGAGTTTTAATAAATTAAATATGCAAATTTTACAGTTTTTCATACTTTCCACATAATATTTAGCTGCCTCCTGGATTTCCATTTCTCTTTTTGAGATTCCAAATTAAAGCTGCCAAACGAAAAGACTAACAGGATTATATTTATTAATGTTTGTATTTATTAAGGATATGGTTAATAATTTTTCTTTAATCCCATTTCATTTTATTGTTTTTTTGTTAGTCTTCGCTTAATGATTCTTGGCATTTTTTGTATCCACCACCCGTTGACATTTTCCTCAATATGACATCTATTATATTTATTTTATTAACGGAGGAAATAATCGAAAACTCATGTGATCTACTCAACAAACAACAAAATGGAAAAAAATGATGTCAATTTGATAAACAAAATAATGGTCAACATTAAAACGATAAAATACAATCTAAACCACTTAAAAGAAATAATGATCGTTGAAGAACAATAAAAGATTTGTTTGTCATACAAGATTGTGACTACGGATACGAGTAGAATGCAACGACAACTAAATCAAATGGTTGGGGAAAAAAATACAAAACAAAATCAGCATAACAATTGATGAATAACCACCTAAACAAGAGGTTAAAAGAACAAGGTATTGCATATAAAAGGGTCTATTACAAACGTGCTGTTATTCTGTCTTCATTTGAAGGAATCAATTAGATTTGAAGGAAGCTTGCAAAACAAAGTTTTATTGAAAAATTTGGAATGCCACTTTTTGAAGGCTGTACATAATTTATTTCTATCGCCTCACATTGTAGCAATATTCTTCGATTTATATTTACATACATATATCGGTCGAAACACAATTGCGTCAATAATTGGAGTTTTACTTTCAGCATGTAGTATACTCCACTGTGTAGATCAAACCCATTGCTATGGTCCTTTTTAAGATCAGACTCTTATACGCGTTTGCATCAGCTGCAACTCTTGCTAAAGTAATGGTTGCTGGAAAGGTGTTTGCTGCAATCATAATTGTTCCTTCAACAGCCACCCACAGGTGGAAACTTTTTGTATATGATGATCTGGATCGTCCTACAAAGCGCTCATTGTTAAAGAGTGTCGGCTCCTTAATACCTCCTGCTAGAAATTCAATTTCTAGCTTGTTTTCATATATTGTTAGGTTTTTACATGTAGAAACGCTTTTGCGATTTCTGCAATTACAAATCACCTAATTACACAGATACTTATTCGTTACACAGCACTTAAATCCTTCAGAGCGTTGTTAAAAACTAATTCCACTGTGTATTAACACACTACACTTGCTTAATTTTCTGACTTATGACTATCGTGGGAAATGTTTAAAATTAAATTCTGCTTCTGCCGAACAGCTGCCTGCTATTTATAATTTTTTATTACCTTCTTCATGAGCCATATAGTTAATGTTAATTCTAGACTCAAATGTACAAATCTAATTGCTATGCATATGCCCTCCGGGAAACAGGCTTTGACTTGTCGTATTCCTAATTTGGGCACTCTGTTTTTCGGCGAAAAGAGGGGAAGGGGTCCCTCGTTTGATGCGGCAAACAAAACTCTAGGAAGCCTCATGACTTATGTTGTGTTGGCTTCCGAAACCCTTACCAAGCGTATAAATTGGCAGAACGGGGATCAGCATGGCTCCCGGGTAGTTATGCTTACGGTTCGACCCGGACTGATCATGGTTGAGGTGTCTACCTTGGCTGAAACGTTCTGGCTGTGGTTGAAACCTAAAACGCAGGAAGGGAGTGTTAGTATCCTCGATAATTGTTTGGTGTGTGGCTATTTTCGCGGACTAACAATCTCCCGAGGATCTGTGACCTATACAACAGATACCTGTACTGTAAGGAAACAGTGGTGATGGTTGACGGGCGAGTTGGTTTAAGCGCTGATGCTCTTAGTGGGCTTCGGCCTACCAACTCATTAAGCCTTGTCCTCCATTGATTGCTGGGAAATTGCATGCATTAGGGATTAGAAGGCCCGAACTCCTCAACAAGAAGTTGCTCATATGACCGCAATCATATGGCAAGAATTGCTACCTTTGTGAGCCTGGTAAGCCACACGGGGGCGCTGGTGAATCGTGAATAATTTAATCGGTGGAACTGGTCCATCATCAGATAAGGCCGCAAGGCAGGTGCTGATGTAAATCTTTTTCACAACTCCTACGCATATGCGCACACAAACACACACACACACACTCACGCTGGCGGAAAAATAAAATAGCAGCAACTACAATAATATCATTGGTTGATATACTTGGAAATGTTGTTTGTTTGTCTATCATGTATTTAATTTATGTTGTATGTATGGAAGTGCGTATACATTTATAACAAGCAGAGGAGGGGCTTGCTCAGTGGTTTAGAAACGATACAAATTCGTCATATAATATACTGTTCCTTTCTATTCGCGAGATGAATTCCCTGTTTAAGTTAAGAAAATTATTAATATTACAGGTAGTTGGCAACATTCGATTCATAGAACTGTATTAGAGAATTACCAATTAAAGCTAACAGCACCCAGCGGCCAAAGTTTCGATTACAGAAACGATGATCCGATGCACACTTGTAAGTCACTAAAACACGACCTCATATACGCATTAGAATTTTTTGAGAATTTGCACATGCTTTCTCTCACGTTTACGATTTTACCCGTTATTGGTATAGGCATCGTTCTCGGACGAGTTTGTAGTAGTGCACAGAGATGCTACTGGTGACTGCAGCTATATATCCTAGTATAGTTTTAACTAAGCCATTAACCCATGTGTACAAAATTCACAAATTTGTAAATCAATAAGAGCCATTATTACAGCCTAACGATAAAGTTATTGATAGTTAAACTTAAAATTAGTTTACATGAACGATAAAGTCACCATTAAAATTTTGGCATTTCTACAACTGAAGTTACAGCAGAACATATGGCAGCTTCAAATATTTATAGTTAACTTTGAAATTTACTATGAGGATAAACCTGCTGTTAAGATATCAGTAACTTTTCAGGTTTTTTTTTATCTTGGACGAGTACTCAGGGGATGGCTCCTACATATGCAGCACATTGTACTGGAACTAGGAAAATAGGTTATGATGAGGAGGAAAGAGGGAATAGTGTGTGTGGAGGTTTAACTTTAACAATAACAACACGTAAGACTAAAAGAAACTCTGTTATAGCATTTAAAATGTTGGAAATAAATTAGTTAAAACTGATCAGTGCCCAGTGTATATACCTTTTGGCACTGTTCAGATTAGCAAAATTTAGTCCAACACCTTCCACTCTACAAGGTAATGAAATGCATTGAAAAGAAATTAATAATAAACATACATAAGTATATACAGAAAACACGGACAACGGTGAAAAAAGAAAGAGAAACATAAACACATCTTGCTACCTACTCCGATGCACGTTGGTTTCATACGAAATTGAAAATGAACATGTACTCGTATAGAAAATACGGACAACGGTGAAAAGAAGAAAAGAAACAAACGGAGTAGGTAACAAGCTGTGTGCACGGCTTGTTACCTATACCGGTACAATTTAGTTTTATACGAATTTTATTAATGAACATACATACATACATTCTTATATAGAATATACTGACAGCAGTAACAGAAGACGTGTGCACAGGATGAGAGACACAACACTACTCCTCTTAATGTTCACTTGTAATAACCAAAAAAAAATTATCTGTAAGAAAAAATCTTAACAATCCTGAAGAAGCTATCCGAAGGAGAGCGAAATATTGCTAGATAATAAAGTAATTAAAAAAAAACAAGTAAGAGTGTAGTATATACGGCTGGGCCGAATCTAAAATACCTTTCACGATAGTCACGAATGTGTATAGTATATTAAAAATGTGACCTAAATATGCTCGGTTATATATGAACCGATATCGGAATTTTCTATTTTCTGTATTTCAGTAACCTTCTTTTATAACAAGAATTGCTTTTCAGCAAAAAAAAAAAAAAAATTTTAATGGAAAGATCGGTTCAGGCTATATCTCGGGTATATATGGACCGATATCGAAAATTTTAATTTTCCATATTTATATAACCTTATATCATTACCAGAACTGCTTTTGAGCACAACAAATTGTTTAAGTTCGCTTACGCGATATTTTCATGAAAAACCCGATTTAGGCTATATCTCGGGTATATATGGACCGATATCAGAAATTTTAATTTTCTCTATTTTCGTAACCTTCTTTTATAACAAGAACTGCTTTTCAGCAAAAAAAAAAAAATGTTATTGGAAAAATCGGTTCAGGCTATATCTCGAGTATACATGGACCGATATCGGATATTTTCTTTTTCCATATTTATATAACCTTATTTCATTACCAGAACTGCTTTTGAGCACAAAAAAGTTGTTTACTCGGCATTTTCATCAAAAAACCTGTTAGGCTATATATCGGGTATATATGAACCGATATCGGAAATTTTAATTTTCCATATTTATATAACCTTATTTTATTACAAGAACTGCTTTAAGGTGAAAAAAGTTGTTTAAGTTCGCTTACGCGATATTTTCATGAAAAACTCGGTTTGGGCTATATCTCGGGTATATATGGACCGATAACGGAAATTTTCATTTTCCATATTTATATAACCGCATCTTATTACCAGAACTGTTTTTGAGCAAAAAAAGTTGTTTAAGTTCGCTTACGCGACATTTTCATGAAAAACCCGGTTTGAGCTATATCTCGGGTATATATAGACCGATATCGAAAATTTTCATTTTCCATACTTATATAACGTTATTTTATTACCAGAACTGCTTTTGAGCAAAAAAAAGTTGTTTAAGTTCGCTTACGCGGCATTTGCATGAAAACCCCGTTCCAGGCTATATCTGCGGTATATATGGACCGATATCGGAAATTTTCATTTTTCATATTAATATAGCCTTATATTATTACCAGAACCGCTTTTAAGCAAAAAAAGTTGTTTAATTTCGCTGACGCGGCATTTTCATGAAAAACCCGTTCTAGGCTATATCTCGGCTATATATGGACCGATATTAGAAATTTTCATTTTTCATATTTATATCACTTTATTTCATTACTAGAACTGCTTTTGAGCACAAAAATGTTGTTTTAGTTTGCTTACGCGACACTTTTATGTAAAACCCGGTCTAGGCTATATCTCGGGTATATGTGGACCGACATCGAAAATTTTAATTTTTCATATTTATATGACCCTATTTCATTACCAGAACTGTTTTTAAGCAAAAAAAGATGTTTAAGTTCACTTACGCCACATTTTCATTAAAACCGCAGTTTAGGCTATATCTCGGGTATATATGGACCGATATCGGAAATTTTCATTTTCCATATTTATGTAATCTTATTTCATTACCAGAACCGCTTTTGAGCAAAAAAAAGTAGTTTAAGTTCGCTTACGCGACATTTTCATGAAAAACCCGATTTGGGCTACATATGGACCGGGTATATATGGACCGATATCGGAAATTTTCATTTTCCATATTTATGTAACCTAATTTCATTACCAGAACTGCTTTTGAGCACAAAAAAGTTGTTTAAGTTCGCTTACGCGGCATTTTCATGAAAACCCCGGTCTAGGCTATATCTCGGGTATATATGGACCGATATCGGAAATTTTGAGTTTCCATATTTATGTAACCTAATTTCATTACCAGAACTGCTTTTGAGCACAAAAAAGTTGTTTAAGTTCGCTTACGCGGCATTTTCATGAAAACCCCGGTCTGGGCTATATCTCGGGTATATATGGCCCGATATCGAAAATTTTTATTTTTCATATTTATATGACCCTATTTCATTACCAGAACTGCTTTTGAGCACAAAAAAGTTATTTAGCTTCGCCTATGCGACATTTTCATGAAAAACCCGATTTGGGCTATATCTCGGGTATATATGGACCGATATCGAACATTTTCATTTTTCATATATATATGACCCTATTTTATTACCAGAACTGCTTTTGAGCACAAAAAAGTTATTTAGCTTCGCCTATGCGACATTTTCATTAAAAATCCGATTTGGGCTATATCTCGGGTATATATGGACCGATGTCTGAAAAAAAAAATTTTTGGCTTTTAGTCACCATGCTTAATAAGTGTGTGAAGTTTGAAGCAAAACGAACAAGTTTTGTTCTCAAAAATTTTCATACAAAACTGCAAAAAAAATGGCTTTTTTCGGAATTTTGAATATATCTCAGCTATACGTAGACCGATATTACTGAATTTCAATAGCAAACCCATGAATCGATGGGGTAAAAGAATGGTGAAAGAAAAAAGTTTCTAAGTCTAATGGTTTTCTCAGAAACGGTATTTCAACAGCGGACAGACGGACATCGCTTAATCGACTTTTCGATTAATTCTGATTCAGAATATATATACTTTATAGGGTCGCAAAAAAAAACTGTAGAAATTACAAACGGAATCACAAACTTATTTATACCCTTTACATTTTTGTGAAGGGTATAAAAACTATTCAATATGAAGAGACCTTAAGCTAAAGAAATTATGTAATATTAAGAAACAAAAGGTCGACATAAAGGAATAATAAGCATATAAAATTCTAATGTTAATTCGTCAGTTGTAATAATGGCGCTAAAAATTATTATTTTACATGGCAAAAGGCACTGAGCTTTCCCCTTGCAGTATATGTTATAAGCTTTTGGTGCAGTTTTCGGGGATCAAAAAAAGTAATGCATTCTCTTCCTCAAATATGGGATAATGGGCGGTGTGAAAATATGAACTAGAAGTTCCCACGAAAATAGGATGTAAATTTAACTTACATGAGTACCTGATTTGAGACCTTGGAACGAGCCCACGAAGTGAACTTGTTAACGCCTCACCACCGCCCCGATGTGGCTTACCAGCTAAGCATAACTAGAACTATTCAGACAAAGTATGACCGAAACCAAGTAGCCTCTAACATGGAAGCATGTTGGTCTCCTTACTGTCAATTAGGTTTTGGTAAAGGTTTTCGAAGATTCCGCAAAACCAAAGTCATAATTTCCCTTCTTAGAGTTTTGGCTGTTAAGTTCAATTGAGCCTTAGTTTGAAGTACACGAGACTGAATTTGCCCTGCAGATGATCTGCGAAAAGCAAAAATTTCCTTAGTACACACACGTCTGCCAGTACTACGTATTTCACACCAAATGTTCGCTTTTTTATTAATACTCTAGAGCAGTGGTCCCCACAACTTCTATATGGAAGAGTAAGCACCAGTACATTTAAGGAAAAACTACTTTTATTTAATATTTTTTGTGGTCAAAAGCAAAACATTTACAAAAACAAAGTTCACACTGATAATCGCTGTCGTCAATGTTTACCAACAAAGCATACGCAAGTGTTGTTGCTTTGCTTTTGTGTGTGTGCGGTGAAGAACGCAAGAAAAATATAAAAGACGAAGTTGTTTGTGTATTTCTCATTGCTAATGCTGAGCGCAGTATTTGTGTATTAAAGAGCACAGCCCTATAGCTAAGCGCATTTACAAAAACAATTGAGTATCAAGCGCATAGGGCTGGGCACACTTGCTCTAGAGCATTTAGCTCGTTATGAATGCTTATTCCGTTGAGTAAATCTAGATTTCATATCATATTTTTTGCTAGAACATTAGAGTGTTATAAGTTTAACAACATTTTTTCTAAAACCCTTTTAAACACAATATCAGCAAGCTTTTACTAAATCAACATTCAAAACAGTTAAAACTTAAAACAGTTCTTAAACTACGTACTCGTATAACAAGACGAAAAATAAAGTATAAAAAAAAAAACGGAAAACGCTGCAACGTAAACCCCATTGAGGAAAATCTTACTAAATCACTAGTTAAGTCAACCTCAACAACCTTTTGTTTGCCAGTCACCCAGTCAAGTAACCAACTTATAAAATGAATAATAAAACAACTAAAAACCGACAACCTCCAATAACACCATCATAATCGTGGTCGTCATCATCAACATCCCCATCTGTAAGCAGGTGTTACTAACAATTACTTTGCACACTGTCCCAACAACTTGCAGAACACGGTTAGAACAAAACTAAATTTAGCTTAAAAAAAAAACATAAAAAAAGAGTTTAATGTATGACTTAAATAAACACCAACATCGTCGTCGTCATCATCGTCATCATCATCATCATCTGGAACAAAAACATTCTGCCACTACCAACTTAAAGACCGTCTTTATCTCAGAAACCCGCACAATCATTTTGTAGACCAGCTAAACAAAATCAACAACAATAACAACAGCTAAAACATCACAGGCAGCAACTACTAGAACAGCAACAATAACTAACCAAATAATGATGGAGTAGAGTAGCAAACAGCACTGGACTACAATTTCTAGGTAGGATTTTTAACATCCATACAAACGCACACACACACACACACACACATAAATACAAGTTTATTCTCAGCCAGATTCATACCATTTTAGTATTTAATTGTATTTTGTATGGAAATTCTTGAATACGCGTTTGGCAGTCAGTGTGCTTTTCTCGTGTTGTTTCTTTTGTATTGAGATATGCTGTTCTATAAAGGAGTTTTACAATTTTATAGAATAAACTATTAAAAATAAATCAAGACATAGTATCAAGATCTCTTGGTACAATAAATCGAAATAAAATACACAAATTCACAGAGTCCCTGAGAAAGAGCTTGTGTAAGAAACGAACTGAATGTCAAAGAAAAGACAAAAGGATTAAAGCGGTTTTATGAGTTAAGCGCCCTGGCGCAAAATACGTAACAATAAATAAATGATTATTTCACCTGCTAGAACGGAAAAAAAAACTTTGAAATACTGAGAAAAAGTTATCTGCCATACAAAAAACAATTTTTTAAACAAAAAATAGTTGTTTTATTTTATTTTCAGTTTTCTATTTCGTCTTGATGAACTTGGTCCTGTAAAGGATTATTTTGAACTCAACGAATTTTTTGTCTTATATCATAATCTTATATAAAGGGCGGTTAAATTTCAAGGTCCGATGTTGATTTTGAATAAAACACAAACTATTTAGGAAATTATTGTAATTTTATTTTATTATGATATATTGGTATTACTCAATTATGCATGGAATGAAATATTGGCCAAATGGCTGTCGCGACCACGGCGGCACACCTCCATCCGATGGTCCAAATTTTCGATGACCCTGAGGCACAATGGAGGTTCTATGCCGTTAATGTACCGAATTATCTCGTCCTTTAGCTGTTGAATTGTTGCTGGCTTATCGACGTACACCTTTTCTTTCAAATAACCCCAAAGAAAAAAGTCCAACGGTGTCAAATCACATGATCTTGGCGGCCAATTGACGTCGCCATTACGTGAGATAACACGGCAATTGAATTTGTTGCGCAAAAGAGCAATTATTTCGTTAGCTGTGTGGCAAGTGGCACCGTCCTGCTGAAACCACATATCGTCTACATCCATATCTTCCAATTCGGGCCATAAAAAGTTCGTTATCATCTCACCATTCACAGTAACTGCCTGACCGGCCTCATTTTGGAAAAAATACTGCCCGATGATGCCGCCAGCACATAAACCGCACCAAACAGTCACTCTTTGTGGGTGCATTGGTTTTTCGACAGTCACTCTTGGATTCTCATTCGCCCAAATGCGGCAATTCTGTTTATTGACGTATCCACTGAGGTGAAAATGTGCCTCATCACTGAAGATGATTTTCTTGGAAAATTTATCATCATTTTCATAACAAGTGTGGATAACATTAACACGTTGTTGGATTGTGTATCTCTCCGTGGTTCAAATTGAGTAAGTCTGAAATAGAGAAATGTCAAATAAAATTCGGAAAAAAAACTTGGCGTTTAGGTGTGGTTCACATTCAACATCGGCTCTTGACATTTAACCACCCGATATATAAAAAGAAGTGTACACTTTGATGTCACCACTAACTGTCAAAACGGGCCGACCGATATCAACCAAAATTTAAAGGTACATTGGCAATGATTTGTAGATGGTTTATGTGAAGTTTCCATATAATCGGCTTAGTGGTACCGGAGATATGGCTTTTAGATTTTCCTATATATTTCCATACAAATATCAACAAAATGCCTTTCATTTTCCATATTATGATATTTTATTGTCACTTGAAATGTTACCAAACCAAAATCTTATCTATACAATGACAACGACCAGAGCAGAATCTTTTTAGGCGTTGTTTCGATCGTCATTTTATTTCTACGCTGACCACTTCTTCACTTGCCATGTACGATTATTGTATCAAAGCTAACGCCATGAGCTACTCGGTCAAACGTAGGTCGGCGTGTACGTCGTTGGAATAATAGATAACTTTAAAGGAGATCACAAGCTGAACGATTACCTCAAACCCAATTTACATTTACGGATCCAAGTCCAAGAAATCCAACTTCGCGACGATTAACACGACTTGTTGTCGTGCGGCATATTCCACACGTTGTGTGGAATATGCTGCTTTTACTTATGAGTGCGAAATTGATGGCAGTCTACATTGATGTATCTGTAGAATGACGTTGAGATGTCCACATTTCCAGGTGAAACCACTGGCATATGTTGTGCTAACGCAAAGAGAAATTGCCACAATTTGAGTCTCCAACCGATCCACTCAATTCATTGGATTTTGGAACGTCACCAAGTTCCAAACATTTTTGGTTCATATTCAACAATACAATATAATGTTTCAAATGACTCCTTTTGGTGCGATAACATTGATGAAGGATATATATAAGCCGACGAATATTTTTATGCAACATTTTATGCATTTTAGGCTTGGTGGCCATGTATTAGAAACAGTTGAAGAATTTCTGGATCTGGGTGTTTTATTTGATAGAAAACTTAAATTCAACCAACACATTAGCTTTTGCTCAAGTAAAGCAAGGGTGTGCTTGGCTTTGTAAAGCGCTGGTCTAAAGAATTTGCTGACTCCACTGTTGTAAAGCAATTGTATACATCTTTAGTCAGGCCAATACTGGAATATGTCTCGATTATACGGGACCCTTTCTATAATGTACATAGAGATCGAATTGAGTCTATCCAAAAACAATTCCTTCTTTTCATCCTGCGCAATATCTACCCGAACACTGTAGCCGACTTACCATCCTATGAGTTCAGACTGCAACAAATAAAGCTGCCTTCTTTGACAAGTCGCAGAAAAATGTCAAATGTCATTCTTGTCTTCCAATTGATTAGCGGCAATATCTGCTCAGAGTATCTGTAGTGCGATTCACTATGTTATTTAAGCCTCAATTATTTCGGTTAAAATTATTAACCACAAAATTAACCTTTTTCCTATTCACAAGTACTTTAAACACCAATATATTGGGGTTTAAAGTCAGCTGTTTGAGGCAGCTGTTATATTTAACCACATAAATAGGTGTTAATTAACACCCCAATTTTTTGTGGGTTTAAAAAAAGTGTTGATATTGTTTACATATTCATTTCATTTAATTTATGTAATAAACTATTTGTCTAATAAAAAAACAATAAAAGTTAGCAAACAACAAAAATAAATCTTGGACTTAATATTTTTGTATAAAACAATAATTAAAAAATTTTTTATTCATTATGTATTTCGTTTTCCTTTAGAAAACTTCTTAAGGAAAGTATTTGTTGATCGATTATAAAACCAAAAATGTTTTGATAGGCAATAACATTATTTTTATGTTAAATTTAATTATGTATGGATGTATGTATGTGCTAAAGCTCTTCATGTTATTTTATTTCCTATCACAAACATGTTTTTTTTTGATATTATAATTAATCAACAAATACATTCCTTAAGAAGTTTTCTAAAGCAAAACGAAATATTCAATAAAAAACTTTTAATTATTGTTTATATAGAAAGGATCTCGAGCTCACATATTATTTTCAAGATTTTTATACATATGTATGTATATAAAAAGGTCAAAGTTACAAAAGATGAAGAAAACATATAAACAAAAAGAGATTTAGTACAATAGCTAATAAAAATGAAATGGAGAGTTGCCACGTTATAACAATCTGAACGTGAAGAAAAATAAACCCCTCTACGGTGGCTAAATATAGCTAGTGAATAACGTTGGGGTTAGTGCAAACAACAAAATGGGTGGTTACAGTTAACACTTCTAATTGGGGTGTAAAGTTAGTGAATTGCACTACTGGTGTCCAAACTAAATTTTGATGTTCCCCAGCGTAGTTTTCGTCAATATCAACCTTTGTCAGTGCTTTATTACCGTCAGAATAATGCGAATGCAGATCCCTTCCGTAGATTATGCTGTTGTTTTAATGAACTGTACCACATTATTGACTTTTCGATGCACTTAAATTTTGTTAAGCGTAGTATAAATTTAGTATTAAATTCCAGTAATTAAAAAAATTTTTTATTGCTTATAATTTTTTTCCAGTAATTAGCTATTTTTTCTACTTTTTTTATTAATTTTTGTAATTATTTTCAACTCATATGCGTGTACATATATAGTATCTGCCTGTAAGGAGTTATTATGCATAGGTATAAATTAATAAATAAATAAATAAATAAATAAAAATATTCAATTACCAGTCTCTTTCTGTTATTTTACCGAATCAACATCTGTGCTCATCAGCAATGTACTCTCAAACATTTTACAAAAATCATGTTAAGTTGAGCGAACGTGATGTCGTCGATCGATTCAAATTTAAGCTGCTCGCGAATAGATGATGTAGAAATTGGTGGCTCTCTTCATTTCCCAAGATAATGTCGTCAACTCTACAGCCCAGTCTTCCAACTCGCTAGAATCAGTTAAAATCAGATCGGTAACTATAATATTTTGAAGTATAGACCAATCATGTCTTTGTAATGTCACTCGGCTTCAGCTGAAAATATTTATGATCAATGTTAAAAAAAAGAGTACTTAAAGGAAAATATAAAGAGGAAGACGTTTTGATACCATGAGTCCTAATATTTGCGAAAGACATAACATCGCATTTTAAGCATTTGCAGATGTCAATAAGGCTTGCACTAGCAATGACAATTTGGAAATTTTAAGTCCTTCATATCATGTAAATAAAATTTGAAGGCAAAACAACGTTTGCCCGGTCAGCTAGTAATTGTATAAAAAGAAAAAGTAGCAACAGATTTTTAAAATTCAACAATCAAAATACACTGAAGATTGGGCTGGCTTTCCTAAAATATTCTTTGCGATGTTCCTGGCAGTGTGATTTGCAAGAACAGCTGCTTATCTCAACGTATGTTTCTTGGCAGGGCAACAAATTTACGTAAAGCTTCCTACGCGTTAAAGCATTTTGGGGTCCGACAGAAAAGTGGAATAATATGTGAAGCGAGTTAGACGAGATCAAGCAAGGAAATAGAATGTGTGAACATTTATTAGTATGTCTGACACCGTTGGCGCTTGATGGAAAATCAGATATAAGTACTCGTATATGAGTATGAATTATTTTCAAACACATTACAAACAAATTGTTACTTACAGCATATAAGCGTTTGACGATTATTGCTTGAATGTGCTTATGCCCCTTAACAAACAAAAAGCATTGCAGCGATAGTTTCCATTGTCAAACTAAAGTGTTATTAAACCTGTTTAATCGATGGGATTGAAGGCAGGTGCTTACGAATAACTATTTCAAAATGCCATTATAAAAAAATCATTTGATTTAACCAGCCGAACAGAATTACTAATTGAAGCCGTTGTTGATAAAAACTATGGAAAATATCAAGGCGAATCCATTTTTACTAGACGTAACTAAAAAAAAGAGATGCTCTATTTGTTTTCGACTTCTAGAATATCGAAAGTCAAAAGTTGTTTTCGGTTGCGTATGTGTATATGCATGTGCATACGAGGGCCGTTCGGAAACTTCTTAGCATATCAATGAAAGAGAATAGTTAGTTTTTCAAAAATACCTTTATTTTTCAATATAATCTCCTGAAACTTCAATACACTTAGTCCAACGCTTTTCTAGCAATTCTATCCCTTGATTAGAATAATTTTCCTCAAGGTCTTCAAAATAGTGGTTTACATTTGTAATTGCATCTTCATTTGAGGTAAAACGTTTGCCAGCAAGGATTTTTTTTAGATTTGAGAACAGGTAAAAGTCACTGGGAGCTAAATCAGGAGAATAAGATGGGTGGTCAAGCAACTTGTACTTTAATTCGTTGATTTTAGACATTGTTAAAACACTCTTGTGCGCTGGTGCGTTGTCTTGATGAAAAATTGATTTTTTTGTGCTGTAAGGCAGGACGTCTTTCTCGAATTTGTACATTTAATTGATCCAAAAGGTTGCAATAGTACCCTGAATTTATTGTTTTACCCTTTTGCAGATAGTCCATCCATAAAATACCTTTGAAGTCCCAAAAAACCGTTGCCATAACCTTATCAGCCGATTGAATTGTTTTTGTCTTCTTTGGGCCACTTCCTCCAGCTTCAGTCCATTATTTGGATTGTTCTTTTGCCTGGAGTATAGTGGTGGATTCATATCTCATCAACAGTTATGAAGCGACGCTTAAAATCCATATTATTTCGCTTAAAACGATCCAAACAAGTTTGAGAAATGTTCATTCTTATGCGTTTTTGGTCGAATGTTAACAAATGCGGCATCCAAAAGCAGAAAGCTTTTTCATCTGTAGTTCTTCATGCAAAATTAGATGCACTCGACCATTTGAGATGCCCATGATATTAGCTATTTTACGCACTTTTATTCGACGATCATTTAATACCATATCGTGCACTTTGGCTACAATTTCTGTTGTTGTTGCTGTTTTTGGACGTCAACTACGTGGCTCATCTTCAATGCTTGTACACGTACGACAACGTTTAAATTCAGCAACCCAATTTTTTACTGTTGCATATGAAGGAGCACTTTCGCCTAACACATTCACCATATCATTATGAATTTCTTGTCCCGATAAACCTTTTTTATGTAAATATTTAATGACACCACACATTTCTAATTTTTCCATTGTAAAAATATCGCGGATGCTTTTTTTGTGAACACCTGTTTCTATATGAAGGAGTTACCAGATCGAAACAGAACTTAACATGTGTTCATAGCAGAGATAAAAGTTTCCAAAACACTTAAATTTTTTCTGTTTCTATCGCGCTTTTTGTGCTAGACTAAGAAGTTTCCGAGCCGTCCTCGTACTCTATATACAATTTTTCGACATATGAATCGCTTAAGCAACCATAAGTCATCACGAAGCAATTATTCCTGTGGAGTCGTAATACTCCCATCAGACACATCCCCAGGTGTTGGATAGGATGGGACAGGCGCACACATACATGATCATGGCACAAACGTGACTTATCTGTGAATACCTTACGACCGGACTTGAGCGGAATATATGGCAGGAGAAAACACCAATCTACTGTCATATGTCAACCTCGGGTCAGGAGGCATATACCCCGAATACCATGTGGTACGCGGTCTGATAAAAAAAAACCGTTATTTCAAAATTTCCTGAGTTACACATGTACGATTTTCGCATTTTTCTATTTTATTGGTACATATGTATTATTGGTACACATATATGTCTGTTATATATGTTGGCAATATCTGCCATTTTGGATTGTCAATTTGTTTTTGACAGATAAAACGGTTGCTCGTGTTTTGGTGTGCTCTTCGATTTTTTACTATTTGCTAAAATGGATAAAAGAAACTGTATTAATTTATTAAATGTTTGTTGAACTTTATAATTTTTAAATTATATTTTTGGTCTGTACATTTGTACATCTAGATTTAGTTCAAGTTTTTTCTTTTCTTAAATTTTTTTTAGGAAGCTTTTTTACAATACAAATTTGCTGTGATCAGTAATTTTTAATTGAAGAAGACAAGAAATATAATAATCAAATGTTTAGCTGGGGGAATACAAGCTCCGAATACGTGCTGATGAGTAGTGTATCGACTACGAAATAGCTAGTTGTCCCCCAGCTAAAGATTTGATCATTTTTTTTTTGTCTTCTTCAATCAAAAATTATTGATCACAGTAAATTTGTGTTATAGGAAACTATAATAAATTTTAGTGTAAAAAATTAAATTAAATGGGCAAGGACATTTGAAATGTTGACTGCGGCATTTGGCGAGTCTACTATGAGCAGAACACAAAATCAATTGTGGTCTAACCGGCTTCAGGAAGGCCAAGAAGATGTCAATGACGATGCTCGTCCTGGTCCCCCGAAAACGTCAACAACCGATGAAAACATTGAAGTAGTGAAGAAAATTATTTTGGATAATCGTCTAATCACTATCAGAGAGGTTGCTGATGATGTTGGAATATCGTTCGGCTCATGCCATGCACTTTTTACGGATGTTTTAGGCATGAAACGTGCGGCAGTGAAGATTGTTCCAAAATTGCTATCTTGGTCAAAAACAACATCGCATGGACATCGCTCAGGAGCTGTTGAACATTGTCAACGACGATCCAGATTACCTCGAAATGGACATAACTGATGACGAATCATGGATGTATGGCTATGACATTGAAACCAAAACCCAATAATCCCAATGGAAGCCTTCTGGACGCTTCAAGACGGAAAAATGCACGTCAAGTTCGGTCAAATGTGAAGGTTTTGTTCACTGTTCTCATCGACTGCAATGGCGTGGTACATCATGCATTCTTGCCACAAGGTCGTACGGTCAATAAGGAATACTAGATTGAAGTTATGCCATGACAACGCACCAGCTCACACTTCGATGCTTGTGCGTGAGTTTTTGGTCAAAAACAAAACCATTATCATGCCGCTTACTTTTTTCACTTCCCAAAACCGAAGACACCGATGAAAGGAAAGTTTTTTAGTACGATTGAGGAGATAAAGAAAAATCGAAATAGGAACTGTTGGCGATACCAAAAAAAATCGTTACAGAAGTGTTTCGAGGATTGGAAAAACGGTGGCATAAGTGTATTATATCTGAATGGGACTACTTTGAAGAGGAGGAGAGAGTTATTGATGAATAAATAAATACTTCTTGAAATAATTAAAAACAATGGTTACTTTTTGATCGGACTTCGTATTCGACCCGCGAAGCAAAATAACCCACCTATTAAAATAAATATTGTATTTGGCTTAAAAACTATTAATTTTATTTGATGACGATAAGTGATAATTTGGCGAGTTTTTCTCCGAATTTGACGATTTTAAACTAGATTTCTTTGGCATCTATGGCTGGTAACTTAAAGGATATTTTGGAGATCTTCGACATTGTAGAAGAAAGAGCGAAGAATGTTTTTGGTGGTAGTGAGATATTTAACTTTATTAACTCACTAGAGCACCGCTGCAGTGTAGGTTGCGTTACTCTGTTTTTTTCTTTGCTACAAGGGATTTTGCCCTGACAGGATTAGGAATATTATTCCCGAAATTTGCACATTTTACGTAACACGCGTCAATGTTGAGAGCTCATCCCTTTTTGAATCGTACAACGCTTCGTTTTTGGAATAAGCTGCCTGCAGACGCGTTTCGTGTCTGTTATAACGTTGGCAAGTTCAAGTCAAATGTTCACAAACACTACTCCCTCTTTCCTCCTCTTCACAACCTATTTTCCTAGTTCCGGTACAATGCACTGCATATGTACGGCTCATCCCCTGAGTCCTGGTCCAAGATAAAAAACAGCAACGATTATTAAACTATTAAAATGAAAGTTGAGCTATATTTTGTTTTGTTTTCATATAATTGCTTGATGTAAGTGGCTTCTTTTAAAATTAAAACGCTTCAAGATCATGTAAATTATTTACATGGTAACAGAGATAATTTTGCAAATTTTTTTTATTGTTGTTGCTTTGCTTGATGTTATTTTTCATATCTTTTAATTTAAAACTTTATATCTGTTAAGAACAACAGTTAGTGGTCAATTATTTTATGACACAAAGTTGGATCTGATCATGCACACAAATGATGTACATACGTATTTGTTGGGCATAAGACAACCGCAAGAAAATTACAAAATTAGAGTCATATTTAAAATTTTTTGCTATGTAGTGTTATGTATAATATCATTTTCCAACAGGGACTTTTGAATTTTGACAGTTGATTGCGGTTCTGCTGTAGAAGCTTTGCAATTCCATCTGTTGAATTATCATTTTTTCAGTGTTCTATTCTAAATCGCCGTAGACGGTACAAACACATGCAAGTAGTAGAATTTAGTTATAAAAATGGCCACTTATTACTAATCATATTGTGAAGGGCCGAGAACTATTCACAGTGTGACGGATTGTTCAAAATTTGTTTTAGAAACAATATACCTGTACGGCGACGTAATGCAATATCAGGCAATGGCATCAACGCAATTCACGAGAGTTTGCAGAATGAACTGAAACCATATTTACATGGTTACAGCATGACTTTATTCTGTATCCTTTCAATGTACAATTCAGTCAGGAGCTGAAGGTATGTGAATAAAGACAATGACATATGATGCATGGACATTACTTTCATCAACAATTCATCTTCAGCGGTGATTTTGATGTCTTTCTCAAATTTTTATTGTCATTATATTATCGCTATTAATGCTTTATAATAAAAACAGTTTTTTTTCTTGTGTTAATTCGGTGGCATGCCATAAGGTCCAGTGTCATAATGTCCATGGACGTTATGACACACTTAAAAGTGTCATAAGGTCCATGGACGTTAAGACACTTTTGAAAATGTCAAAGTGTCCATGGGCATAGTGACACTGTGCAAATGGACATTATGTCATTTTTAAAAATGTCATAAGGTCCATAATTAGAAAAGAATTTGTATATGAAGATAACCGTATATTTCAGTGATAATGTGAACCAATAAAAGCCGTTCCCATTATCAAATTGGCCCACATTTTCGTTGGCAAAACTTTGATGCCTAACTCTTGCTTATATTGCCTAAAAGAAATTAACACTTTCACTCTTTTTGATTAAAGAAGTAATTATTTCAATACAGAATTTGTTCATATTCTCTTTAAATCTACGAATTAATATTCCCTTGAAAAATTAAACCAAAAAACTTATGTTTTTTTCAGAAATGAGTTTTCACAGAAGTAAAAAGTACTTTATTATCAAAATAAATAATCGCTTATTGGGATATATTTAGGAGCATATTACGTTAAATTTTTCTATAATAAGGGCAAAGCAAGGTTAAATTACTTTTCTTAGGTTTGGTGTCCAAATTTTGAAAACCAGGAGAACAAATTGTAAAATACCTGCATTTTTAGCTCTGCCAAGCATGTAACACATTTTAAGATTTCTGTCACCTGACTGTTGATGTTGATAGCATTTTCTTCGATATCTTTTATTTCTGAATCGCTTTCTTCTCCAATATCTTTTTTTATTTTTTATTTAATAGTCTTTATTACTTTGCATTGATCGATTACTTATAAAGGAACTATGAATATAAAGGGAATTATAATAATATAAAGGACAAGCAATTCGATTTATCTGATAAGCAATCAAATGAAAGAAAATTGTTTTATGTATTGATAGTAATATAAAAAAAATCAGATACTGATATATGTATGTGCAATGCCCAATTACTGATCAAGTTTTTGGTTTTGATAATCTTTATTACTTTGCATTGGTTGATCACCCATAAAGGAAGTATGAAGGAAAAATCGGCGCCGATTAATACTATCAATACATAAAACAATTTTCTTTCATTTGATTGCTTATCAGATAAATCAAATTGCTTGTCCTTTATATTATTATATATGCACATACATATTTCTTTTTACACAACAGCACTTAGAAAACACAGAAAACGTAATGGCAAAATTATAAACAAATCATATCAGGTGACAAAAGGTGTTGTCGTTTGACAACATTCGTTCTTAATTGAACAAAACGATCTCATCTTGACAAAAAGACATTCTCAATTTACTACCGGTATTTTTGTGCCATCTATTCGTAATTTGACGGCTGTATGTTCACAGTTTGACAACGATGTGTCCACCATTTAGCGAAAAATGCATTATCATTCGCTGACAAATTAAAGAATAAATTAAAGAACGTCGTTTTTCTCTTTGTGTACGTTCATATACTCGTATATAGTTATGATAAAGGTATTAAAATCAAAATTTTCAACTTATACAAATTTTTCATTATTACTTAAGTTATGGACGTTACGACACCTCCGTGATGGACAATATGTCACTTTCAAAAGTGTCTTAACGTCCATGGATCTTATGACACCTTTAAGTGTGTCATAACGTCCATGGACTTTATGTCACTGGACGTAATGACATGCCACCGTTAATTCAATAAATTAACACACAAAGAAACAAGCTAACAAAAAAGTAGACCTGCGAGTGAGAAAAATGTGAATATGTTAGGATAGTGTGTACTACTCGCGTGCCTAACTAAGCACAACTTTAAAATCAAAAAACAAAATTCCTGCTTATTCTGGAACCTGATCGAATGGGCCAACCTCTGTTGTTTGCGTTTTTTATGACAGAATATTGGCTTTTAGTTAAAATAGTTAAGAAAATGTTTGGATGAATATAGCGGACATTGACTGAATGCCAAGTTAGCGGCTTGTTGACTTAAAGAACTTTGTTGTAGTTGTATATTCATTACTTCTAGCAAATAAAATGAATGGTTAGCAGGCAGAAGCCGTAACAGCTCCTGCTGTTACTCCTTCCTGTTTTTGCAAAAAAAAAAAAAAACAAAAAAGAAAATATATTTTTACTTTAAGTACAGTGATCGTTAAGGTTTTTTGCTATTCATAGAGGGCTTTTGCTAGGTAATGAAATAAAAAGTTATAAAAATAACAACGGCAGCAACAACAACAACCACAACACACAACAAACAACAAAGTTACTAGAAATAAAGGGGAACGTGGCTAAGAATAGTTATAGCCAAAGGCTAGTTAAATTAATACACAGATGCAGTAGCAAAATAGTTAAACTCATAGTCGTTTAAATAAACACACCGACACATGCACGCACATACACAAACACTCACACACACAAACACACACAACCACGCACTAACAATTTTGCACACATGCATTTTAAATTGAAGGCTGTTGGGGGGGAAAAATACACCAAACACTTTCATGCAAAAACCAACAAGAACAAACATTTTTAAAAAAGATAAAATTGCTAGTTGACTTAAATGAACAGAACAAACACTACGACGCCGTCGAAACTCTTTTAAAGCCACCAGCACCATCATCAGCAGTACAATCAGAATCACCAGCAGCTACATTGGCTACCAGTAAGTGTTGCTTGTGCCAGGGTGCTCGTAATCAATAAATCTAAAAATAATTCGCAATACATGTCAAAGATGTAATAGGGAAACCATAAATTCGCTTATGTCCACTAAAGTCGTTCAGTCGTTTAATATTTATTTTTACTTTTTCTCTCTTTTCTAACACTCTCTACACTTTATTTTTGAAGTAAGAGACTTTTAAGTCATTCGTTATATTCGAAACACTTGGGACAAATGGAGTCTTTTGGGACAAGGACACATTTCCAGTTAAAGTTTAAATAAAAATTAGAGAAATTTTCATTTTATTTATTTCAACAAAGGGTATTTCATTAAACGTTTCCCATCATTTTTAAAAGGTCTTCACTGGAACAGGTTGAGCTCTATGACGGCTCTTCTGATCCGGCATTGAAATATACGAACACATGTGAACAGATTACATCTTACATGACTTCTGTAGTATTTATAATGATAACAAGTGGGAGGAAGAGAGTGTTGAACACTTTCTGTGCTGTTGTCCGGTTCTTTCATCTCAAAGACCATTAAATCTAGCTAGATCGGCACTGCACGAGTTGGCAGACATATCGCAATGGGATGTAAATAAATGGGATTCTTTTATCGGGTTTTTAGGATAATTCGAATTTGAGCCGGATGTGTAGCTTTATAAGCGTAAAGAAATCAGAAATCACAAATGGACAAAAAAAGAAAAAACGGGCGCAAATAGTCTAGTATTTTTTCCACAACTAACAGCTTGCACTGTGTGTGTGTTTTTTTTTTATCTTGGACCAGTACTCAGGGGATGACCCCTACATATGCAGCGCATTGTACTGGAACTAGGAAAATAGATAATAATGGTGAGGAAAGAGGAGGTGTTCGTAGAAGTTTAACTTAAACAATAACAATACGAAAGACTAAAACCAACTCTATTGCAGCATTTAAAAATGTTGGAATTAAATTAGTTAAAACTGATCATTGATCAGTGTCTATACCTTCGACACTGCTCAGTTTAGCAAAATTTAGTCCAACACGTTCCAAACTACAAGATAATGAAATGCCATTAGATGTTAGATGTCTTTTTTAGTCGTTTAAAAAGTATTTTGATGCCATTATGTATAAAACAGTTCACTCTAGATCAGAAATCCATATTATCGATTAAGTGGCAGATATATTATACCAATTGTATTCGCTTTGAGAAAGTTTTGTTTTATTCTTTTCAGTTTAAGACTTAAAAAGTTCCACACTAATGACACAAACTCGCTAGCCAGTTTATACTATCTCCTTGTAAGACGTCATATGTCTTGTGAAGATTTCCTATGCAATAGGTTGAGTTGGGAGGGACTTACTGCTGTTGCAAACTCATTTCATCATCTAATCTAGTTCAAAATAAGTCAGCAAGTTTCGATTTATAGAGTTCACTGGTGACAGCAATGAACAAACTGACATGTGATAAAGTCATCTTATTGCATATCAGGATTAACAATTTTGCTGAATAATTTTTTTCTTCTTATATTTCAGTGTCAGTGCAACCTAAATTAGTGAACAGTATTGCCCACTAACCTTGTTTAACAAAAATCACTAAATAGTGCTAAAGTCAATAAATTTGTCTGATAGCACCTAAAGTGTGATTTATTTTGAAGCGAACTTTACCAAGAGGCAGTAAAGCTCTCTGTTTTACGCTCTGTCAAAATTGGATTTTCCAATTGCAAACATTGGCGCTACGCTATTTGGGTTGGTAAATAACTTTTGACGCGCTTATTTACATTGCCCTGTAACTGACGAGGCTGCAAACTGAAACAACACTAAGAAGAGACAGAGAAGAACGTCAAACTAAATAATGCCCTTTCATTTTTCTTATGCTTTCATGCCTATTGTTTTTATCATGGACCAGTACTTAAGGAATGAACTATGTAAGGTGTAGTGCATTGTATCAGAACTAAAAAAATAAAGAGTGGGTCAACTATCAAGTTGTTTACACAATGTAATTTGGCATTTCTTTGTTTCAGTATTTGCCAAATTCAACCATTGTTACTTGGCCACCAGGATCATGCGATTTGACAGCGTTAGGCCTCTTTCTGTGCAAATATTGAAATGAAATAGTATACGTAAATAAGTCAAGAACGATTCAAAAGCTAAAGATGAGATAAACTGGCATATTAACAACATTGAACTTCAATTAAGTCTCAGAGTCACTAAAAATACAGATTAATGGAAACGGGTAAGCCACCAAAGTCGTGAAAAGCATATGGATTATATTTTGCTTCAAACATATTAGTCATGGATCCTTTTATTGTATCATAATAAAAAATATTAAGAAAATCTCTGAAAACTTTTTGTTTTATTTACCAATAACCTGATGGGTTTTGGTTATAAGGAGGAGGAAAGAGGAGTTATCTAAAGGTTATTATCCTGTCTTCGTCAATCAAGAGTTATTGATCACAGCAAATTTGTATTGCAAAAAAAAGCCTTCTTCACAAAACTTAAGAATGAAAAAACCTGAACTAAAACCCGATGTACGAAACCAAAAATCTAATTTAAAAATTATAAAGTTTTACAAATATTCAATAAATTAATAGTGTTTGCGGATGTATGCCTTTGTCTTTCCAGCGTTATAACAGAAAATGAATACATATGCATACAACTTGTTCCACAGACGAAGTGTACGGCTAAAAAACAAGTACTGCCTCTAATATATTGTGCGATTTACTGGGAAATCCGTTTCATATAGATAAGTCCTGGGCGTGTACTACGTAAGAATATGTGGGCTTCGGAGACAAAATCCTTGATCTTGTCAATAAAAAAATCCATCTTAGAAAAGTAAGGAGAGAACAGAGTAACGAAACCCACACTGCGCTGATGCCCCAGTGAGTCATAAGAGTGGGATGCCCTATTGTCACCGATAAGTTCCGATAATTATATATTGTGTAGCTGTGAAAGCATATAGAGCTTTGGTTTCTTATATCCCCGAATATGGGGAAACCTAATTTTGTTTTATTTGAATATCACCGTTTTCATTGTTGTTTTTTATTATTATTTGTAGCTGAGGCTTTCGAGTATCGGCGATATACTCATAGATGTTAGTAATTTAACATAGTTTCTACACTACAAGCTCCTTTATTTCAGAAAAAAAAGATCGATCAAGCTTGTGAAAAGGACATAAAAAAATTTTATAGAGCAGTTCGCAGTAAAACGGTTGTGGAGTTTGTGCCAAACCCTAGAAAAGCTCGGGATATTGATCACTGGCAAAATGCTTACGCTGTTACCTCGCGTGCCTAGAATAATTTTTCTATTTATTTTTAACGTTATTTTGCAACTTGAATATTATCCTGCAGAGTGGAATGTGTGTATGATTACTATGATACCCAAGGAAGGAAGGATCCACTAAATCAGAATCATATAGACCAATCAGTCTACTGCCAACAATTTCAAACCTGTTCGAAAAATTGTTAATGGCGAAGTTGACTCCAATATTGAAAGATGTGGGATGCATCCCTAATCATCAATTCGGCTTTCGGGCTAAACACAGTACCATGCAAAAACCACACAGACTAGTAAATGTTATAAACAGGCTTTTGAGGACAGGAAGTATTGCTCAGCTCTATATATTGCCATTCCCCAAGCTTTTGATAAAATGTGGCACGACGGTTTGGTGCACGAAATAAATTTAAACTTGCCTGCAAACTCTCACAAGCTTCTAGAAAGCTGCTTGTGCCAACGGAAATTTGTTATCAGCAGAGACAATTTTATAAGCCCAACTCACCCAATCGAGGCAAGAGTTCCCCAATGCAGCATACTGGGATTTACTTTATATATGATTTACGCCTTTGACATGCCAACGATATCGGGAATGCACACTTCAACTTTTGCAGATGAAACAGCATTTTGCAGCGTTCACGAGAAGCATCACTTAGCTTTTCGAAATTTACAGGAATATATTTCAATATAAGAAAAATGGCTAAAACTTTTGAAAATCATAGTTAATGAGCAAAAGTGTACTCCTGCTACATTCACACTGCGTAAATAAATATGTTCGCATATCCAAATTAACAACTCACCTATTTAGCAGGGCAATGAAGTCAATTACCTTTGTCCTCACTTTAAACGTGATTCGGAAGTAACTCAGATGGAATTAAAAGCAGCGCAACTATTCGACATTAAAGTTGGATTGCAAACTTCTGTTATACAATGCAATTCTTAAGCCTATGGAATTCAATTATGGGCCATCACACTGAAAGAATTATGCGTCATATATTTAATGAAACTATTTCATTAAATATTTTTCATTAATCCAATGAATATTTTTCACAGTATACATGAAACTTCATATATATTATGAAATAGTTCCATCAGAATAGTTTCATTAAGTTTCATAGTTTCATTAAAAAAAATCATTGGATTTATGACTACAACAAAATTAAATTTTTTTTAAATTCTTTGAATTTTGGTAAGATATATTAATGGGCATTTATTAATCTTAAGCTACAGTTTAAAAAATGTCAAGTTTTTTATTAAAATGTAAGTTTTATGAGTTTCATAATTCCAATGAAATATTATCAATGACAAATTAGATCAATGACAAATAAATTTCTGGCTACCGAACTTGGGTATATATGTACATATGTGCATGTACTCAAATCAGCATAATAATAGTTTAAAAAATTTAAATACCAGTGTATTGAAGTCATTTTAATTAATAAAATCTGTTTTATTTGGTGAATACTTGTTCAACATTTTCTTTTATCATAATTAGGTACAATTTCACAAAAGCAAGGAATAGTATTGTTTGTGTAATGAAATAAAGTATCAAGGAAGAAATGAAATAATTCCATTGATCTTATTACGTACATTTGTGAACATATTTTATTAATGTGTGTGATGATATTACGTCATTAAACAAATGTAACTATTTCACTGATTTAATGTAAATTTTTCAGGTGCACAATGAATAATAAAATTAGATAAATGAAATAACTTCATTGACCTTATGAAGGAGTTTCATATTTTTAATGAATATATTACATTAGTACAAAGAAGTTATTTCATTAAATAAATGTTACTTTTTCATTAATTTAATGTACAGTTTTCATGTGCTTTATGAAATTGATTCTTTGATCTAGAGAAATTATTTCACTAATCATATGATTTGTCTTTCATACTTTTAATGAAAATAAGTCATGTTTCTTATTAAAATGTTTCATTACTTTTACGAAGGTTTTCATTAAAATAATCTAATGAAATTTTTTTCATTATTACTATGAAAAGTTACAATGGCTGAAAAATAATGAAAAAATTCATAAAAGTAATGTTTTTCAGTGCACCTCAAACGTCCAACGTTGAGAAAAACCAAATTCTTCGAACGATTTCTGCAGGTAATCGTAAAAAACTCACAAATTTACAGGGATCAGTGTGTTCCGATGGTAAAAGACGAATTTTCTAAGTACGCGACAAGGTATATCAGTAAGCTGGATCTACACTCAACTCCTCTTGCACGCAACATACTTAACATAATTTTTGCGGCCACACTCGGTTTAGATGAAGAGATGCCGTTGCCACCATCAGTTCCTTAAATAGGTGATTTTGCCAGTATAACTCCCGCAAAATAAAACTTTTCGTCTAGCATTAGCCGAAATTAGTAAAAAGCACATATTTTTTATTTGTTTTGTGAAGTATTAAGATATGGAATTTTGCAATGTTAATTAATTTTCACGTCCACTCTCGGTTGAGAAGAAGGGATAGCCTTGCCACCATCAGAGCGTTAAATATTTAATTAAGATAATTATGTCTAGTATTAAGATTTGAATATTTATTGATCTAACAATTTTGAAAATTCAATAAATAAATAAATGGTTATAAAATATATTGAAGACCATTTGTTTGTGGTATTAATTAAATGTTCGATATTATTAAGGAATTTAAAATTGACAAGAAAGACAACAGCATCATTTCTTTACAGGAATTTACAATATGTCTTTTTTTAACACAAATATTAGGGTATCACGCGATCGCTCTGTATGAAATTTGTCTTCTGAAAGCCATTGCAACATGCATTTCGGCTGGCAGAAATAATTCAGAAAACACACAAATAAGTTTTAAACAAAATAACAAGCATTATCTGACCGGCAATTGGTATTTTTGCTCATTCTTCAAAAACAAAAAAAAAAACACTAAAGAAAATCACTTTTGTCCACTGGAAATAGAAACATAAATGTACAAATGACAACAACGACAACCTCATCTTCTTGTGCATATGACTACTTCTACTGTTTTAACTTCTCCAAATAACACATCGACACACACACACACACACACACACAAGTGCAAATAAATGAATTGCATTGCAAAAAGGATGCACGAACGATTATGCGGCCAACATTGGCTACCAAATGCAAATACAAATAATTTAACCACTCATACATACTCATACGAGCACACACATGTAGCCACACATATTAGTATTTTGTGGTTGCATTTTTAGATTTATTTCCTCATCATATGCTCTTATACATAATAAGGGTTTATCCAAACTCCATTAAACATTTTGCCACACACTCCCTGGCATTCTGAACTTAGCGAGTTTGTCTTTTGCCTGGCTGCACTTTCGTACTATCGTGGTCGCATCGAATCGTTTAAAAAGGAAAATGAAAAACTATTCATTCAATTGGGAATCACTAATACTTGTCATTATTTGACAAATTTGCTGTAGTAAAAACCAGAATTGGCTATATTTTGCAGTGCATCTCTTTTTTTCTTTTTGTGTAGAAATAAATTACAAAAACGGGCCTGGCAAAGTAATAAATTTGTTTTAAGAAAATTGCAGGAAAACAAAAATTGTTCAAAAAAAAAAATTCCAAACAAATTAAAATAATTTATTTATTCAACGACAATGTGGAATTTTTCTTTAAATCTTAAATGAAATGAAAAATGTGGTTTTAAGTTGTTATGATGAAGTGGAATTTTTGAAACTATTTTACTTTACAGTGATAAAGTGGGGCAAAAGAGGTCAAAATATGCTTGATGGCCCATCAAGCATTAATTTCCATTTAGTGGTTTTCGTTTGGTATGCAAAGGCTGGTAAACTTTGAGAAGTTCCGAAACATCTTGACTTTGTTTAAGATGTTTTTCACACTCAAAAATAATAAAGAAAATTTGTTCGCGCTTGAAATTCAATATATTCATGCTTGATAGTTTACACTAGACGCAACCAAGCATATAAGTTCCAAAATTGTTTTATTTTTCATCAAGTAACGTTAGTGTCAAATAGAAACACATTTTGATCTAGTCCATCATGCTTAAGGAAAGATCACACGATTTCCACAAATTGAGCAATCTTAACCAATTTTCATTGTGGCGAATTGCTGCCAATAACAAAATTGTCCCAGTCAAATACTCTGCATTCACATGATTGCCCCATATTTCACAAATTTGATTGGCGCAAATTTGTGAAAAACAATTTTATAGCCATAGCACAAACCAGCTGTTGTACTAGCTTTTAGTTTGTTGTATAGTTAAAAATGTTTTCTTATAAAACCCTATTGGCATCAGCAAAAAAAAAAAAAAAAAAAAAAAAACGAAGTAGAAACAGTGTTGGCATGTATGAAATATATTTAAATTTTCCATGTAAATATATTTGTTTTGTTTCATTTTTAAAACATTTTATCAAGGCAGCTTTAATGAGTAGTGGCAGAATTACAATAAATACAACATCAACAAACATCACATGTACTTTGCTGGTGAAATTACGAAAAATTAAACTTTTGTTTTACTTGTTTGAAAAAGCAAGAAAGTCGATGGGCTATAACTATAGTCAAACAAAGTCGATTCTTTTTAAAAACAAATTTTAGCATCTACTGATGAAATTTTAGCATCTACTTTTTTTCAACTATAGTCAAAATTAAAGTTGGTTCTAGGTTGAACTGTCTCTAAATGCTTGACAAGTCAAGTTCGTTAAACATTTGCATACTATCTAGTATAAGAAGCAAGTGGCATCTCTGATCAGCTGACTGGTAAAGTTAAAAAAAGAAAAACAAACGGTCATAAAATTTGAATTAAAATAAAAAATAACTTTTAAAAAATTCTGTGTACATATGTCTATGTCTTTTATTGAAGAGTCAAAAATAAGCGGGAGGCTAACTGGAGCACAAACGAATAAGAACTGCTGTGGGAGGAACCAACGACACTTCCATGATCAATGAGAGGAAAAATGCATGGAAAATTATAAAGGAAAATATGCCTTCCGCAGGCTATTATCATGAAATGCAAAACTTACAGCTCAGTGGGTTCGCATGAAAATAAGTGCCAGAGAAAGCTGTCACAAAAGTGAAGCGTGCCTCCGTCGCAAAACAGCAACTTATTAAATAGAGTGTTGTAACCTTATTCAACATGTATAGCGAAAAAGTCTTCATCGGCAAGTTTTAAAGAATCAGAATTTTTATATTATATATTTTGGCAAAGTTCAAAAGAATCAAACTTTTGCTTATATATTTTGGGGCTTCTTTCCTTCTTTTTCCGAAAATCATCAATTATAGCAAAATCGAAGTCAGTGTCTTAAAATATACACATTTTTTACATACACATTTTTAATTTTTATGTTATACCAATTTTCACACAACTAATTTTTTTATGGGGTTTTGACATTTTATCATTTGACGGCGAGCAAATGATTTATTTAACGTTATATTTCAAAACAGATGTTTCCCTGTTTAACTTTAGAACCTGCTTTTGGAAGTAAAGTAAGCTATTTTTTTGTTTAAAGTACACGAAAAGTAAACTTTTTATTAAACATTCACCCCTATCATGAACAATTTTTCCCCTAAAATCGTTTCCCATTTCCCAAAAGTGCGATCATGAATAATTTTTCCCATTAAATGTGTTCCCATTTTGTGATATGTAATTCAACGGTGAAAGGCATTCACAAAAAAATATTCTTATTCAAAATTTCGACTTATTTACCCATTTTCTGTGTCAATTTGTTCATTTTAATTTCTTTAGGGAACTAGAAAAAAATTAAAGTAGTTGTTACATTTTAATAGATTATATAAATTAACTAAGAACTATTTTTAGGTCCTCAATAGGATGCAAAATAACCGACCTATTGCATGTAGTTTTGTGAAGGTTTCAAAAGATGTGGTGGCCGAATTTTGGAATTCGCTTACAGAAGAATTAAATAGTGCTGGCCCTCCTATTAAAAAAGTTCAAGAATGGAAAAAGGTACATATGCAGTATTCATGTTTTAAATATTTTACATGCTTATGTACATATAATAAATTGCAATACTCGTAGGATTGACCACAAAAGGTATGTGCGGTCAAAAGCAGCCGCTAATTTAAAAAACCAAAGAGAAACGGGAGGTGGTCTAAACCGAACTAAAAGCTTGCCAGCCAATGAGCGGTGTATTTATGAATTAGTAGGAATGAAAGAGTCGGTAGAGGGATTAGAAAACTCATTCAGTTTTGGTTAACCGAAGGACTTTTATGAATCCGAAAAAAATAAGAAAACATCTTTACCTGCTCTTGACAATGAAATAAGTTCTGAAGCACCCATCTGCTCAAAACTGTTAACACCATCGCCATTGGTCAATACAACAAGAGGAGAGTCCTGTAAACAAGTTCATGGGTCAGAATGTTTCTATAAAAACAAACTGTACTACAAAAACGGCCATTTTTTTTGTTTGTTTTTTAGTTGTGTTCATTTTTGGATCCGGCGAGTATAGGGGAAAAGACGGGACAGCACCAGTGCCCCGGTAGAGTAGTAAGGCACTTGTTGAAATTGCTTGAGCATCTCGAGTCCGCATACTAGGAACTAGATTTACCCCACTAGCCATTCATACCTCAAAGTATGCTGTTCTCTCTTGGATTGGAGTTTGTATAAAGTTTTCTCTCTCAGGCCGACTATATTAGCCAGACCCCCAGCAGCGACAAGACCTTACTGGTTGGCCTGTTCCCAACGGCCAGCACGGGGAGGTTATAGTTCGCACTTCTGCACAGTCTAGCAGATACGGCACAGTGTACACTGTACATTGCGTTGATCCCCCTACATAGACTTGCAGCTGACCGCCGATGACATTGCTGCGGTAATTTGAGGCAGGAATACAAAGCATGTCGAACGTAATTTCAAGCATATTATGATAAGGGAAAGAACATGGCTGGAGGCGCATGGACTGCAACCTACAAGCTTGGGGAATTACTTTTCTTACATTAAGTGCATTTAATATCTTTGTTTACAAAAAAAATTCTTGCCGAATACCGACCTTTTTATACAAAAATCTGTTACCCACCAGCAGTACATTAATAAAAAAAATCTCTAGTTGCTTAGTAAGAAATTTTCATACCACAAAAATATTTTCGAAACAGAAAAATCATTTTCTGACCATCAAGAATATTATATGAAAATATATTATAGAATAATATATGAAAACTAATAGATAACTCTCCTGTTGACTGGTGCGAAATTTTCATAACAGAGAAATCTTTGAGCTGACCAGGAAGACATTTTCTTAACAGAAAAATGGCTTGGCGGCTAATAAAATATTGCTCTTTAGGTTTTCAATACAAGTTTATGGCTTGCAAATATTTTCACTATATAGTCGTAACATTTTCGATACACGAGTACATACATACTCGTATAAAAGTGTCTGGCTTAAATCATTATGTAGGTCTGCTTGTTCGCCGATTGCTCTGTTCTTCTATCTGTCTGCCGGCGTTTGCATCCACATTTTTTATCCATTTTGCATATAAATATGTATGAATATGTTACAGCTGTTCGTTTATTCGGCCGTACATCTGAATACGATTCTGCCGACAAAAATAACAACAATAGTAACAGCAATATGTAAGAAGAACAACATTTAGTCGCTAAGTTACAACAAGTTTGTGAATAAATACGAGTATGATATTTTTAGTACGAGTATAATATTATTATTATCATACACTTGTGATCATGACAATTTCTTTGCCAATTTTATTAATCTTGAAATTACAATTTACAATCAACATTTCAACTGTCACAACCTTAAGAGCCAGAGTATTGAAATTTGATATTTATGCCTGTATTTGTTTATAGATCTTGTAGTTCTTTTAGGTTGTTCTGCTTTTTTTTTTTTTTTTTTGCTTTCAAAAGTCAAATTTTGCTTCGAGGAGATTTCGTTTCAGTGCAACAGGTTTCCTTCATTCTTCCTTTATATCGATTTTATTTAAACAAAAGCAAAAAAAAAAAAAAATGTTTGTAGCTTTTCTAGAGATACTTGTTATTTAGATACTGACTGCTATTTTTTTTTTGTGTCTGCTGCGATCTTGTTTTGTATTTTATTTTAAAATAATAATTGCAGAAAACAAATATGGTATTTTCGAAGATTTGGCTGATTAAGAAAATAGTTTATTTATTACAATAAACTGGGAAAATTATTATATTGTCGTCCGTTTGTCAGCAAAAGCTTTGCGGAAACAAACCGCAGACAAAACCGTATTTGTATTCTTTCAATTTATAGGCGATGAACTTATCATAAATATTAGGTCTTTGTGATAATAAGTATTTCATTTTAATTAAATGGCAGACATATTTATTAGCTCGATCTAGCAAACCGAATCTGGGTAAATGGCGCTTTAGAATAACAAAAGTTGCAAAGTTAAATAAGGAAACAATACGAGAAACTACATTGTAAAGCACGGCAGCATTCTAAGTTTAATGGACAGCTGCATGAATACATTCATTGTTTTTATGTACTCGTACACACCATTCAAATATTGCATATTCAACTATTCAGTACAACGAGTGAAAACAGAAAAGAGAATGAATTGCGTTGATCGTACACTTTTTAATTCGAATATGCATTCATTCAATTTGTAAATGCAAAAGCACGCAAATACACGATCATATGAATAAAGTAAATATTATTCGAATGTACATTACATTTTTCCCATTTTCTGTGTCAATTTGTTCATGTTATTTTTTTGGGGAACTAGATAAAAATGTTAGTTTTTTTTTTTATTATTAACTATCATCATTACAAATAAAATATTAAAATATTTATTTTTTTAAATTAAGTTTTTGGTTTGTACATTTGTACAACGGGTTATAGTTCAGGTTTTTTCTTTCTTAAGTTTTTTTTTTCTTAAGAAAGATTTTTTACAATACAAATCTGCTGTGATCAATAATTTTGATTGAAGAAGACAAGAAAAATAATAATCAAACCTTTAGCTGGGGGACAACAACTAGCTGTTTCGTAGTCGCTACACTACTCATCAGCACCCACTGGGATTTGAACTCGGGACATGACGTATCATGATCTACTGCTTTAACCACTAAGCCACCGAGCATTTAATTATTTTCTATCTATATTCATCTCATATTGAATCACATATGCAATCTTTCTTAAGAAAAAAACTTAAGAAAGAAAAAACCTGAACTATAACCCGTTGTACAAATGTACAAACCAAAAATTTAATTTAAAAAATTATAAAAGTTCATCAAAAATTCAATAAATTTATATTTACATCTCTGGGTACGGAGAATATTAAAATACAAAAATATGTATGTTAATAAATAAAATAAATACCGCTAGTTCTGAGACAGCAAACGCTGTACAAACAATGTGGGCAATTAACAAAAAATGCCTATGTGATTCAATATGAGATGAATATAGATAGAAAATAATTAAATGCTCGGTGGCTTAGTGGTTAAAGCAGTAGATCATGATACTCTTGGATTATCATTCGCCCAAATGCGGCAATTCTGTGTATTGACGAATCCACTAAGGTAAAAATGTGCCTCATCATTGAAGATGATTTCCTTCGAAAACTGATCATCCACTGTTGCCATTTCTTGCTACCATTCTGATGATCGTCGATGCTTGGAATGGTTAAAGTGCTTTAGTTATTGAGGCAACTGCACCTTGTAAGTCAAAGACAAACGTGAGAGATGCAGTTGTTGGCCATCACGACAAGTTAAGGTGGACGGCTCTTCAGCCACACTATCGAGAACAGTAGCAATATTATCTGCAAAACGATTTGTAAGAGCGTGCTCTGGTGTTTTGACATCTCCTACAGACCGGTATGATAACATTTTTGCACGATTTTTCCGATTGTACACACATTTCGACGATTAAATTGATCGAAGAAATCACGAAGTGCACGATATGATTTTTTTTTTTTTGTCTTGAACCAGTACTCAGAGGATAACCCCTACATAGCAGCGCATTGTACCGGAACTAGGAAAATATGTTCTGTGAAGGAGGAAACAGGGAGTAATTTATGTGAATATTTGATTTGAACTTTCCAACTTTATATGTGACAGGAAACACGTCCACAGACGAACCGTACGGCTGAAGAACAAAATCTCTCTGTAATGCATTGTGCGATTCAATACGCAATCCATCACAAATGGATCTAGACGATATAGTTATGTATTGCAGAAATAAAAGGGTTTTGGGACAAGATATCTAATCTCATCAGAGCAAAATCCGTGTTAGCATCGATAAAAGAGAATAACATACTCGTACACCACACTGCCGCGATGTTCCAGTGAGTCAATAGAGTTGGATATCCTATTATCAACGATAAACTTCTTTGCTCTCTCTTGCACTGTGGTCGAGTAACCCTAAAATAGACTTTGAGGCACCGCCCCAAATATGAGAGTTGTATTATATTTTAGGTCAGATGTAGCTAGTATAATTAGTAGGGAGATCGGATGGAGTGAAGTACATCTTACACCGTTTCAACAACCAAGGCACTTGAATGCTTCTTTAAAGACATGAAAAATGTGTTCAGTCCATCGAACATCACACTATAGTTTGATTCGAAGAACATCAAGAGCTTTCGATTCCTTAATACTTTTACCGTCCATGAGTACAGATGAAGTAGCATTTGCGGTTTTTTGTTTGTGTGTAAATAAGCAACATTGGGTCTTACGAGCGCTGAAGTCAATCCTGTTTTTGCAACCCCATTTGGAGATTAAAAGTAGTTTATTATTTAATGAGTCATTCGCATTATGCCTTTTGGCAGCGATCTCGGGTAAGCTGGGCGTGTAACGGAATGAGTATGAATGTCTAATGCTGCCATCATCTGGAAAAGAGTGGATAGAGTTAGTTTGATATGAACGCCCATTTTCAGAATAAGCCTGAAAAACTTTAATACTTTGTGCGATTGTGTATCTTTCCATTGTTCTAAATTAAAAAATGTCTAATGAAATGCAGAAAGAGACTTGGCGTTTAGGTGTAATTCACATTCAACATTGGTCCTTAAAACCCGATATAATAATAGGATAACTATTAACCTTATGAACGGTTGGACAGGATATTGCCACATATGGACGCATGCGTGATTATTAAATATTCCATTATTGATCAGAAGTTGCAGGGACAAGGTGCAAGTAGAGATTATTGAGCACATCCTCTATCGGGGTCCAGCTCTTTCTTCTGTAAGGGCTTTGTATCTAGACAAACTGATGCTACACCATTTGGCAGAAGTATCGGAATGGGGAGTTTGTGTACTGTATTCTTTCAGTCACTTGCGTACCTGACATGTAGTTCTGCTGAAATACATATCATACACAGGCAAAACAACGGGACCAAATTGAACCCAAGTGGTCTGGCTTTTCCATAACTGGCAGCCAGTTTAACCTAACATAACCTAGCCTAACGTTGTGTTGTGCTATGTGACAATTATACAAATAAGTAAAAAGGAAAACTAAATAAAATATCTCGCTTGCTGGCAAGAAATGTTTCTCTTACAGAAGTTTCGAACCAAACAGAAAGGAGATTTTTATGCTAAGGAATTTTCTAGTCAGAAAACAAGCTAAAATGCCTGGCTAGGTGGCAAGAAATTTTTTCTGGTTCGAAAATGTTTTACTAAGCGGAAAAAGATATTTCTGTTAAAAAAGGTCTTACTGCATAGCGAATGAAATTCTTCCTAAATAAAATTTCTGGCCAACCGGCTTAAGACTCTTCCATCGTCATGGTCGGCAAATGATTTTGGGTATAGGAAAATGAGATACTAAGTGGAAAAATACTTTTCTGTGAAGATACCTGTGGCTGTGTTCTGTAACTTTGGCGAGAAGTTCTCGCGTCGAAAACTTCTGAAACAAATTATTCCATCGTTTCTCGAAAAGTGAGAAAAAACTGCGTCTGTAACTCATGTCGAAAACTATCCAAAGCGATTACGTCGTTACGTTAGAAATGTCTGAAAATATAAAACGATACCGTCATGCAATTTTAAAAATGAAAGCGCCAGCCACAATTAGTATCGCCGCCGACCAAAAATTACTAAAGCTAAAAAATTTGTTAGACGGCGTCATACTACAACCGCCGGCTGTCCTAGAAAATGTATGGTATGGCTCTAACGTTTACATTTTATTTACAAATACATACTTACATACATACTTATGCACAAAAATTTTTACCATTAAAAAATAATTGCAATTTGTGAATTCTGAAAAAAACATTATAAAAGTATTACAATATACTTTGTTGGGTCGGAAATAAAAATTGTAGAAATTACAAACTTAGCTAAGTATTCCCTTAAAACTTGTTGTGTGAAGGGTATAAAAATTAAATAAAAAGGTTAAATAAAAAAAACAATCATTCTAATAAACTGTGTAAATATATATGTGAAATTTAATTTAAGTGCAAAATACTTATTTTTTCAGCATTATTATTCATTTAATTCTGATTATTGTTATTTGAAATACTATCTCACAGCCTGTTTATTTGCGAGTAATAATGACAGTTGAAAGTGGGAAATTGATTCGCAAAAGATTTACAGACACAGTTTTTCTGTAAAATGGCGAGTAATTTCCTTACGTGACAGCTATTACTCACCAAGAAAAGTTATAGCTACAGTTTAGTGAGAAAAGCAGCTGTTTGTTTCAACTTTGTTTCATTTCACACGTTTCAGTCGAAAAGTTTCTCGTGGCGAGAGTTACAGAACACAGCCACTGGTAAGCGTAAAATTCAATATGAGATTAATATAGATAGAAAATAATTAAATGCTCGGTGGCTGAGTGGTTAAAGCAGCAGATTATGATACGTCATGACCCGAGTTCAAATCCCAGTGGGTGCTGATGAGTAGAGTAGCGAATACGAAACAGATAGTTGTCCCCCAGCTAAAGATTTGATTATTATTTTTCTTGTCTTCTTCAATCAAAAATTATTGATCACAGCAAATTTGTATTGAAAAAATCTTTTTTAAGAATAAACTAAAGAAAGGAAAAAACTTGAACTATAGCCCGTTTTACAAGTGTACAAACCAAAAATAAATAAAATAAAATAAAAAATTAAAATAAATAAAATTCTTTTGATTTTATCTCAATATTATTTGATCTTCGTTTGTTAAATAAATTTAATTTTTGCAGCTTCAGATCTTTGTTTTTGTTTTTTATAAAAAATTTACAATTTAAAATCTTTTATTTCTCAATATTTCGATAACAATTTGTTATCATCGTCAGGAGAAATTAAATGTTATAAATTTAAATTGAGAAATTATTGTCAAAAAATTTCTATACATAAAAAATTCATACACTAAGAAAAATATTTAGTTCATACACAAAGAAAAATTCTTAACAATATTAATAAATTCAAAAATCAAAATATAACATAATTTAAATTAAACTTATTCTGCAACCAACACATGCCTTGTTAAAGATTAGAACATGTCGTATCTTAGACTTAAGCAAATCAACATGGCACATGTTGCTCACAGAATACCATTAACATTAACATAATTTTTTTTTTTTTTTTTATAAAAATTAATGTAAAAAATAGCCTAACAAATAAAACTTATATATACATTCAACGTGCTAATTTTTTGCTAACTAAATGCCTACAACTATGCGCTAAATTATCTGTGTCCACTTTAAAATTAATTCTTTTTTCTACAGGTGTGTTAATAATCTCTAACATTTCTAACATATAACGTTTCTTATAATTACTCTCAGTTTTTATTATTGAAACATTTTCAAAATTAGGATAATGATTTAATCTAGAGCAATGAGAAGATAACACTGTTTTCTGTGAATTAATATGCCTATATTTTTGGTCGGATTTATGTCCTGCAATCCGTGTCCTTAATTTGTATTTTGTTGTTCCTATGTACACTTTATTACAGTTCTCCTGATTATTTCCCTTACATGGAATTTTATAGACCATATTAGCAATATCCATTTTACTAAGTCTATCCTTAGTTTTACTAAATAATGTATGTAACGTATTACAGCTCTAATGAGCCATTCTATAATTTTCCCTATTAAATATATTAGATCGTGCTAACCTTTCTGTCAAACCACGTTAGTGGTCTATAAGTTTTTGGGTCTGTTAAATTAACTACATTATGAGTATTTCTCCTTCCAAATTGATTTATAAATCTATAAATTAGCTCAGATGGAAAATCATTGTCTTCCAGCAAGTTCCTAATTTTAATAATGTTTCCCCTATGAAATTCTTCATCACTTATGCTAAGTACGCTTTCAACAAAACTCTTAGCCGTGTTGATGATTATATTCTTACTATGCTTTGAAAAATAATTTATTATCCTTCCTGATGCAGTAGGCTTTTGATACCAATCCATAACAAGCCTATTGTCCCTCCTAATTACCAATGTTTCCAAATATGGAAGTCCTGAATTATTCTCCTTTTCCATGGTAAACTTAATATTATGATTAAAATCATGCAACGCTGTAAACATATCCTCAATAGCCGAATCAGGAATGATACAAAACAAATCATCTACATATTTAGTCATCACTCTCGGTTTTATATTCAATCTCTCTATAGAGCTGTCCAATTCTCCTGACGATGATAACAAATTGCTATCAAAATATTGAGAAATAAGAGATTTTAAATTGTAAATTTTTTATAAAAAACAAAAACAAAGATCTGAAGCTGCAAAAATTAAATTTATTTAAAATTCTTTTGGTTAAAATATTTTTTACGGAACCTTGTAAAATGTTTTGTTGGTTAAAATTATTTGTTGGCCAGCGGAGTGATATAGCTTAGCCGTAAAAAAATTTCTGAATAGAACGGACTAAATACTATTAATGACATATCTTGCTGATCAGTGAGAGACAATTTTTGTATATAAAAGCTCAAGCCGTATTCCTGTTCTGATGCTTGTCGTTCTAAGTAATTTTTTTCTTTGCAATTGAACACCTGTTTTGAAAACAATCTTCAAGACCTAGGAAATTCATTTTCATAAATGCTCTCTAAGTTTTATGGTTAATATTTTTATAGATTTCTTAAATAACATAAATTCCATCATAATTTAGGAAAAATCTATTTTTGTATGAATATTTTTAAAAATTACGAACTTGCGGCTTAATCGTACAGTTTGTTGGTGTGTTCATATTGTACTTGTGGCATTCTTTACTTGACCTTATGATCGTTGCATGTCCATCAGATGCATTTGAAAGAATAACAGTTTTTTTCCACATGTCTAATTGTAAAATTGCAGCCGTCTGTGTACTACGACGGCTAAAAATGCTTAACACAAGACAAAAAGTACTTGAAACTATTTTAGATAGATATCAGACCTCTCTGGCCGTTACATTTATTGCTTTTTTGTATTTTTTGGTTAATTTCTTATTTCAATTTGACACGGTAGCAAGAAACTGAACACAAAGAAGTTGGAAACCACAAGACAAATCTGACGTTGGTTATTTATGTGTGTTTAATTATAAAATGCAATATTTTTTCCTATTACAAACGATCATGTGCTGCTGCTGACTTTCCTAATAAGTGTACTTTTTATACAAAAAAAAAAATTATTATTTTTTAAACATGTACGAGTACATACAATTATTTCAAAGCTTCTAAGCAAATTAATTGTGTATTTGTTCATGATATTGATTACAATTGCAGGTTAAATAACTATTAATAAACCCAGAATACGATGTAATAACAATTGTTAAAATATTTTTCTTAAGAAAATTGTCTTTAGTTTCTGTGACAATTTTTTTAATAAGTATATTTTAAAGCAACATTGTTGCGTCGTTGACACTCGTACGGCGTCATAAATACAATACGTTCTTGTACTTTACCTTAAGCTCTGAACTAAAAGACTTTTTAAAAAGTTAAAAAGTTAGAACTAAAAAAAAAATAAAGCTGTTTCAAGACAAAGAACTGTCCACCACTTGCATTTCATGTAAAATTGTCATTAATTTTATTTTGTAATTCACGCCTGTCACGCTTCCCCAATCGCTGCTACCAGAATCGTTGTATTATAATAATTAATCGATACATTTTATGTTAATTTGTTGCATAAGTAGCTTTTGAGTCTTTTAAATGTCCCAACACTTTAAAAAGTAATTATGTGACAAAAATTTTATTAAAATATAAACAGTAAATATGATGAACCCTCATATACTGGCCAGCAAAAAATTATCTAAGCAGACTTATTAGTTGCTGACCGAAGAGAAGAGAAACCTGTATGTAGGCCGACTACATGAAATTGGCACTTGCCTACCGACCTAATCTAACAATTCCACTTATTAACGACTCACCAGCGGTACCAAACACTGAAAGAAAAACGTTTCGTTACGGGAATGAAATCACTTTGTTTACCATACTTTCGCTAATACCATTAAACGTTTCAAATCTATTATGAACGGAAGCTCGTAGAGAACTACAGATAAAAGCTGGCTCAATGTGGAGAATGGCCAGCTTTTTAGCGGTATCGCGATTCTGCGGACGAAAAAGATAGATCTGGAAGCCGCAGAACAAAATCATAATCAGGATCCCAGACGAAGGATAATGTACAGAGAAGGGCTGTTTAAGTCATTGGGAATCCACCCCGAAACAAGAAGAAGAGAGGGTGTTTTAGTCGGTAAGTTCACTGAGGTGATTAGTCCGATAGAAAGCGGAGGTTAAGGAGCCTCTGGTCAGTGCATAACGAATTTTTCCCCTCGCCGAAAAAAACAAAATTATGGAAGTTTCGTTAATGAGATGAACATTTTGCTTACCACCACTTTATTATTATTGACAACTTCATTAATGGTACGAAAATTGTTTCATTCGTGTTACGAAAAACTTTTGCTTGAAAGTGCTAATCCGTGAGCAAATCAAAGAACGAAAAATGAATTAAAGAGCTCGGTGTCTGAGTTGTTTAAGCGGCCATGTTAAAGAATTCATCATGTTTAACCATGGGCTAAAACCAGAGACATACGCCGATCAAAAATTTCGGCGGCGGCGCGGAAGTGTAACTCAAATCAGCTAAAAGTAAGTGAAATAAATTAAATGTAAACAAATGTGATGTTATGTATATTTGCATATATTTGCTTTAAAATACGTATCGGCTGATATAAAAACACTTGTATTTTTATATAATAAAAACTTAAAAATTTAAGATATATACTACAAAAACAATATCAATAAGAGTTTTTATTATAAATTCATAAATTTTTTTTAATTCATTGATTAAATAAATCATGTGTTAAGGACATGGAGCTTAGCTCAGAGGTATAGATATGTATTTCCCAACATCCTCAATAATTTATTTAGATTGTTGGGATATAAAGTTCAATGTTTGAGAATATCTTTCAAAGGTTTCCAAGTCTACTGATGATTAGAGTAGCTTTTATAGGCTACGAAACATAAAAATAATAACCTGTTTATTGGGATATAATGTTTCCTGGTCTACTGATGATTAAGGTGGCTCCTATGAAATAGACAGCTAGGAAACATAAAACAAGTTTATAATTTTTTAAATTATTTTTTCTTCAATAATTTTTGAGTTTTAATTTTGTTTCTATATATGACCAGTATGTTATACTGGCAAAAATTTTAACTTTTTGCAACTTTTTCTTCGCTTTTGGTACGAAACACTGCGTAGGAAATATCTGCAAACCGAAGTGTATTAGAGAAATACTGTCTAGTTTAAAAATGTTTCCATCACTTGTCAATTATAGTTTCATGCTACTAGTGTAAACATATCTTATTTGTGATGTAACTAGAGTCAAAGTGTATTCATTTAAAGAAAATTAGTTTACATCATATTTTCTTAACACTTAAAACTCAAAAATATAAAAAATATATAATAAAAAATAACCTACTTTAAGCCGAATTAACTTTTTGGCGCGGCGGTTACCAGCAATCATCGGCGGCTCAGGCTTACCAGGCTGAAATTGGTCCGGCGTAAGTCTCTGGCTGAAACGAACCAAGCCTAACAAAGAAAACACACTTGTTTTGGTTCAAAATTAGCTTTATTCATCGAAGTAATCTCCATCAAGAGCAACACAATCATTGTAGCGCCGCTCTTACATTTCAATACAATATCATTAATACATACATATTTCAATACCACTTTTGAAGAACGATTTATCTTTCGCCTCAAAATAGGCCTCAATTTCAGCGATAACCTCTTCATTCGTGCGAAATTTATTAGCGGCGGGAATTTTTTTCAGGTCTGCGAACAGCCAGTAGTCGTTGGGGGCCAAATCTGGCGAATATGGTGGATGTGGGAGCAATTCGAAGTTCAATTTATGTAGTTTTGTCATTGTTTTGATGGACTTGTGAATCAGCGCGGTTGTTGATGAAACAAAATTTGTTTCTTTGCCATATGAGGTCATTACAATTTCGGGCTGCAAACGCTCCTATAACGCTATATAATATTTACTGTTAATGGTATTTCCTTGCTCAAGATAGTCGATGAATATTATACCACGCACATCCCAAAATACCAAGATCATAACCTTTGCAGTCGATTGTTTCGCTTTGGACGAGGCTCACCAGTTTTTGGTCAACAGTGAGCAAACGCTCACAAACACTTTGAACAGAGCTTTCTCATAGTCAAATGTTCATGCAATATTATCCCAACACGTTCTTTTGATATCTTTACGAAGTCAGCTAACTCACGCAACTTCACCTTTCGATCATTCCAAACGACTTTTTGGATTTTTCAACGTTTTATTGTTGTTTCTGATAGAGCGGAGTCTCCATAACACTTTTCAACCCATTGCTTCGGTTGAACGCTATTTTTTCCCATTAATTAAAAAAAATAAAAAAATTTGAAACAGCATGTTTTCAATGTTTAGCAGCTGTCTATATGTCGACATTTCATAGGAGCTACCCTAATCATCAGTAGACTTTGATTGTTTATAATCTTTTGATTGGTCTCAATGTAGAAGCTAATATAGTGAATAAAACTCAATTGTTTGTTCTCTGCTTTTCGATCCTGTCAAAAAACAAATCGTAGCTACGATCTAAATTTTTTTTTCCAAAATCTATTTTGGAAAAAAAATCGAGTTTGTAGTACAATGTAATTTATTTTGCTTCAAAAAAGCTTGCATTCGTATATTGCTAGTGTAGCGGATCTGATGAGTCTCTCTTTTCTTATAATGTCTCGGTGATGATTTTTTTAAAGAAAATTAAATAAATTTTTTATGAAATTTTATTTTTCTTTTATTAACCGAACTTATTTAGCCATAAAAATTTTAATGACAGCATTTAAAATGTTGAAAGAAAACAAAGTATCTTTAAAAAATATATAGACTGCAGGCAGACCAAATACGTCATCTATTAAGTTTAAATATCTACAACAATGTATAAATTAATAACCGCAATATTAGAAAAAAAAACTAAAGAAATGAAAATAAAAGGCAACGACAGCCTAATACTTATTTGTATGTGTAAATATATGTATATTTAAAGACAAATTATTGTAACTGGCATGTGAAATAATTAATAGCCACTACTTTGAAAGCAAGCCCAAGCTACATATGTATGTAATTGTATGTAATTGCAATACATATTTATCTATTTCTTAAGAGCGATCAGGCTTGTTGTTTTTGTTGTTCGGCCTTCAAGAGTTTTATTTTAACTAACTGTATTGGCTCACAGTCTTTCTTAAGGTATTTCGTTGTTAGCTGCGCTGCAACTTCCTATGCGAAGGCATAGGGCGTTATACGAGTAGTTAGTCAAAGCGACGCAACAAGCGTACTGTTAATATCATCTTGGGCATAAGGTCTCCGTTACCCCGGCCATACTGTGCATCCTATATATTGCAAATTTACTTTGCAACTGTATAGTTAAATACTTGCATACTTCAGCCTCAACAAAGTAATAAGTGCACGCAGAAAAAAATAAATACTGGACATGATAATATTTTAAGGGCAGCACTATTTTTGAATTATATGATTATTGTAGATAATATTATATTGTAATATTGGAATTGTCAACCAAAAAATGCTGGAAATTAATTGAAGTTAAAGATTAATGGACTTAACCATATTATTATACTAACCAACCTTACTTTTGTGTGAAAAAGAATCACGGTGGATTATATTAAGAGTAATGTAATAAGGTATAGAAACGTATTTTTATCATAAATAACTATATTGATTGAAATCACCACATTTGCAGTAAATAGCAGTGCAACTTACATTAGCTTCCTCTTGCTCTCTCACTCTCTCTCTCTTTCTCACTCAGTAAAGTTAGTTTCAAAACAAATGTTACTCATTTTTTGCCGCAGTTAGTAATCACACATTACGTAGTTTCATACTAATTCAGCGACTTTATCACTATTTATTATCGTGCTGTTCATAAAACACAGACGAGCAACTCGCCTAGAAAATTTGTATGAAAGTTACTCAATTTTTTGAGCGATTTCCATATAAAATATTTTTGACGAGTGCTCGTCTGTGTTCTATGAACAGCACATATTTTTATTTAGTAATTTTTATTAAACAAGGTTAGTGAACCATATTTTTCTTGCCACAACGTCAACGCTTTTATTAAAGTTGCTTAGGTTAGGTTTAACGGACTGCCAGCTATTGAAAAGTCAAGCCACTTGGGTCTAATTTAGTCCCGCTGTGTTGGCTAGGTATGATATACATCTCAGCAGATATACTTATAATTGATTTAGACCTAACCCGAGGATCGGATAAAGGAGTCCAATCCACTTATTTCATATTCCTATGCCGCAGCCAAATCATGCAGAATCGGTCTGCCTGGATATAAAACTCTTATATAAGAAAAAAAAAAAAAAAAATAGCGATACAAGAAGTGCTCAACACTTTATATCTTCCTCGTCTCTGCAACTTCTACAGAAGTCATTGAATGAAAGATTATCCTATGTAGCATTTTCCCGTCAGGACCACCATAGCAGAATGCAACCTCCGTCGGAGCAGGCCCTTAATAAGTCTAAGTAACTAAGTCCATGTCAGCCTTGATATTCGACAGGTAACCTCACCAGACCACCTGCCATGAGCGGTCGCAAAAAGTTCACGCTGCACTTAACCCTTTGTTGTAGCTGGACACCGGCCTTTGCCAGAGCATTAATGTTTTTGTCTGCATACATAAAACCTGCTATTGTGTGAGAGATTCTGCCACCTCCATTTTTTTTTTGCTTTTTTTCCATATTAGGGAGAGCTCACTTAAAATTTTAACTCTTAACTGTGCGACCACAGAGCCAATCTGTTGTGTCTTAATACTAGCAATAACGCCGGCAGGATTACGTCATCAAATTGCTAATGTTCAACGATGTACTTTTAGTTGACGAATATGTAAATATCTTAAAACATAATTTGAGATATTTTCGCAAAAAAGGTTGCGCATGTTTTAATTAATTCTAATCGTTATATTTTATTATTCTTTTAAAAATGAGTGTTTTAAATGCATCAATCTCCAAGCACTCCATTTCTTTTTTTTTATTAACTCAAAAATAAAAATGTAAATAATTAAATTTTTTCTGTTGGTAAAATCACTATTTATAACAATTTGTACATTTGTTTATATACTGAGGCGTATTTTTGTATGTATGTTCATAAACATCAGTGATACTAAGTGAATTTTGAATTTTTGTTGCTCAGCAATATCTTCTAGCAATAATTGCTGAACATGTGTTTGAACACATATTCATGCGGTCCACACGGAAATATCTTGTGTCGGATTGCCCGTGTGGACGGGTAGTAAGGCCACACTGGATATCTCGCAGAAAAGACGATCCCTTAAGGACTCTTCTAAAAAATCTTTAAAACTACACATGGCAGCCAATGGTTTTACATCAAAATATATTCTGTAATTGGCTCATCTTCCTTTCGATTCCTGGACTAAAACGTGAACCGTTGTGCTAGAAATGATCATTTAAAAGCTTAAATAATTGCGATAAATTCTTATCCTTTAGCTGCAGTGATGATAAAATTTCATAAGCTTCAGCGCATAAAAAGCGGCATCTTGGATGTTGTTCACAATAAAAAACTGCTCCGCCCTTGCCATAGGGAAAAATTTTCTCCAGGGAAATAGTGTTTCCAATTAAACTCATTGTAACTTTAAACAATTTTGCCTCGTCGCCAATGCTACTTTTATTCACAGATTGTTATCGTATATGCGTTTTGCATATATGTACTTCGTACCCAGAAAGCTCAAGGTTCGAATGTCTTGCTATCTCCTTTATCGATATTCGACATTTATGAATCAACTTGGACGTCATATAAGGTCCAGCTAGTGCATACAGCACAGCCTTACTATCACTGCAAATTTGAATATCCTCCCCGTATACCCTGCAGTAACATAAGCAGTTAGCTGCCTTCAGTATGGTCGCGATTTTCACCTGCGTTACGCTACATTCATTTTGTATCCTGAAACTCTTCTCATACAGAGTGATAACTCTCGAGTCCGACTTGGATCCATCTGCAAAGATTTCAAGCACGTCCTCTTGACGATCTGTGCCGATTAACTCCGAGACCTTGCTTATTACAGCGTAAAGACAATGCTTTAAATTACGTTGTGCTCTATGCCCTAATTTAGGTAGCGCTTTAATAGATTTTATATATTTATGGCTTCCCTCAAATTCTTAAAATTATAACACAAATATTTCAATGTAAAGAAATTTTTTTTCTCAATTTATTGCTTAAAAATTCTTCCAAATTGGATTGTTATATTATATAATTATATAGCAATAATTAATTTAAAAATATCTTATTTCAAAGCGTGATAAATAACATTTTTAGTTTTTCTAACAACTGAGCGTGGGAAAAATATGGAAATTTTACACTTTTAGTGATTCCCTTGAGTTTTATTAATCGGTTTCGTGGTATCATAGGTATTCTAGGAATAAGTATTTGTTCTTTCTTATTTAAAACAATCCTTATATCAACATATTACAATCCGTCGACACAATATACATACATCCATATATACAAAACGAGATGTGTGTATGTATGTAGCGTATGGGCTTCAAAACGGCTGGACCGATTCTGATAAATTTTTCAGGGAATCTTCAGAAGTTCAGGCGGATGACACTGTGAAGTCTGATTTTTTTTATTTTCAGTCTGTGGGCGGAGAGGCGTGCCAAAATCCAATTATCACATTGCACCACCAATGACATGTACAGGATTTTTATTTAAAGGCCGTAAATTTCGTTAAAAGCTCAATTTAATACAACACTAATGTTTGCTTAGGGCCAGCAACGCAGACCGAGTCAGCTAGTGTATAATATAGGACTTATAGGAGTATACCTGCACTTGTAGGAGTATACACCGGTGTATAATAATAAATTAATATAAAATGGAAGAATATGACATATACAGGGTGTCGCGAAATTAATCACCTTATTGAAAGATGAAATGCAAACGACATTTTACGTCAATCATATTTGATATTTGTGAACTGCACAAATATCAAATCAAAATAGCTGCAGAGTACAAATAGACAAAGAATGGACCGCTACTCCGCAAGAGCGTGGAATAATTGTGTCAAATTTTTTAACAACGATTTTGTGTACAAAATCACCTTGACTTGACCTTCATTTAAACGGTTATGACACGTGAAATGCACTAAAAGTCATTGCATCCACTTTCGATTTTAGGAGTGATTGGACCGTATTTTTTTGAGGACACTATCGGAAATTCACTTACTGTTACTACTTGATAGGCATGTGTCTTTAACAAAACGGTGAAACCGCACACACAGCAGGAACCACAATGGATATTGTGAAGGAAGCATTTCCTGGTCGATTTTGGCAATTTGGTATTTCCAGCAATATCGCCAGATTTAACCACTGAAGACTTCTTACGTGGAGCTACTTGCAGTTGCGGATTTATGTTAACAATCTGCATACAATTAAAGCCCTTAAAGCTAATATTCGACAGGTTCAAGCAAAGATTTCCAACACTCCAAATAATTTTTTTAGTTCAAATTCATTTAAAAGCCAAGTTGAATGATTAATTATACGCCACCTTATATTAATAACATCAAATAATTCAAAATAGTACATAAAAATAAGATGGCTTGCACCTGAATAGGATCAATGTACTAATTTGTAATTGAGGCATCTATTACCTGCAATAGAACAACAAAATTTATGAAATACTTCCTCTGATTATACTTAAAAGTCAAATGTTATGTAATTAATATGGTTAAATACAATATAATAGCATGGTTATTTAGAACAATAATGTGGTTGAAAATAGGAATTTTTAAGGGTTGTGGTAATAGTATGGTTGGTTACGACTAGAATATGGTTGACTTCATCATAGTATTGGTATATACAACATGCACATATTTACAGACATCTTAATTTTCAAAATAAGTATTTTTTACACAATTTTATGCATAATTTCTTCCTTTTTCATGGGTAACTATTTTTTTTCTTGACCAGTACACAGGGGATGACCCCTACATGTGCAGTGCATTGTACCAGAACTAGGAAAATAGGTTGTGAGGAGGGGGAAAGAGGGAGTAGTGTTTGTGAACATTTGACTTGAACTTTCCAAGGTTATAACAGACAGGAAACACGTCTGTGGGCAACATATTCCACAGGCGAAGCGTACGGCTGAAAAACGAATTCTCTCTGTAATGCGTAGTACGATTCCCTGGGCAATCGACCACAAAGGGATGAGTTCTGGACGATGAACATCTCGTCAGAGCAAAATCTATTGTAGTAACGATAGAACAGAGTAACGCACACTACACTGCGTCGATGCTCCAGTGAGTCAATAGAGTTGGATACCCTACTATCACCGATGAGCTTCGTCGCTATCTCCTGTACATGGTCGAGTAACCCAAAAATAGACTTTGAGGCACCGGCCCAAACATGAGAGTTGTATTCCATTTTCGGTCGGATGTAGGTGGTATAAATAGTAAGGAGGTCGGATGGAGTGAAGTAAATCTAACACCGTTTCAAAAAGCCGAGGCACTTGAATGCTTCTTTAGAGACATGAAAGATGTGATCAGTCCAGCGAACATCACACTGTATCTTCATTCCAAGAACAGCAAGAGCACCCAATTGCTCAATATGTATACCATCCGTGAGTACAGATGAAGCAACACTTGCGCTCGTTTGTTTGTGCGTTAATAAGCAACATTGGGTCTTACGACCGTTAAAGGCGACCCTGTTCTTACGGCCCCATTCGAAGATTAATAGAAGATCACTATTCAGTGAATCATTCATATTTAGCCTCTTGGCAGCGATCTCTGGTAGGCTAGGTCTATAACTAAAAGAGTACGTGTGACAAACGCTGCTGTCATCCGCGAAAGAGTGGATAGGGTTGGAAGTTTGATAGAGAAGGTTGTTGAGGAAAATAAGAAATAAAGTAGGAGAAAGAACGGAGCCTTGTGGTACCCCTGAATTTATCTCGAACTCGTTTGATGAGACCCCATCTATAACAACTCGTATAGAGCGGTCTCTGAGAAAGCTCGATATAAACCGAGAAAAGTCATCACCGACGCCAAAAGCAGTAAGTTTTGCCAGTATTGCGGCATGCCACACTCTGTCAAACGATTTGGGAAATATCCAGAGCCACCACCTTACTTTCACCGAAATGATGGATTGAGTGACACCATTTTTCCGAAAGATATGGCATAAGATCGCCAGTAGAGCGACCCTTACGAAATCCATATTGGCGATCGCAAAGTAATTTATGCGACTCTATATATCCCATAAGATGGTAATTAGCTATACTATGAATCTTTTTAAATTTTAAAAAATACAAAATACGTACAAACAAGCAAAAAAACTTAAGCTAAAAGAAAATAGTGTGTACGCATATCAGGTACAAGAACAAAACTAACATTAATGGTGACAGTAGCAGTCTTATTCTGTAAACTTAGATTTGTTGGAATGACTTAGGGTACCACACATATGATAAAAACAAATCATTTGTATTGGGTGTGATAAAAACTACGCTTGTTAAAAAAAAAATCAAAATATGCAGACGGTAAAAATAGATATATTGAAATATAAACAGTAACATATTTATAGCGAAATAAGCTATGATTAAAATATTATATATTAAAATTAAAATGCAAAATATTATAGAGTATAAATTTACTGTAAACATTTAAAATTTTACACTGCGATTTCTTTGCGTGTAATGGAAACATACAATGCCACCAATAATCAGTTAGGCATTTAGGCATTTTACGCGTCAAATATTTTTTCTATTAAATTAAATCAACAGAATAGGATATTCTTGTTAGGAAAGACTCTTGGTCATAGGCATTAGCGGGCTTTTGTTACGAAAACGCCCTGCTGATTGGCAAGAGATTTTATTGTTAAGAAAATACTATGATTTTTCTCTTAAGAAAATAGCTTACCAACTGCCTAGAGGTTTTTCTTAAAAAAAAAAATATCTTGCATGCCGACAAGAGAGTTTTTCATTAAATTTTTCTTTTCGTCAATATGTTTTAAGTAACGCTGTCAACTCGGTGCGTTTTGCACCGTTTTGCACCGTTTTTAATGCTTTTTAAAATTTTTTATTTATTTATTTTTTTTTTACATATATTTTATGTTTTTATTGAATCTTCAAAATTTTTTATGCGAGAAATTACTCGCGTTTCTTATCTTTCGGTGGCAACATGTCAAATTCAAACCTCTTTTTGTTTTAGTGGAAGAAAACATTTTCTGTACTATATAACAGTAAAACATCCAATACCACATTAACAAGGATGCAAAATTAACACATTTGATTTTACAGAGGACTACCAGAATAAGAATAAGTAAGAGTGTGGTATATTCGGCTGGGCCGAATCTAAAATACCCTTCACGATAGTCACGTATATGTATAGTATATTTAAAAATGTGAACTAAATATTCTCGGTTATATATGAACCAATATCGGAATTTTCTATTTTCTGTATTTTAGTAACCTTCTTTTATAACGAGAATTGCTTGTCAGAAAAAAAATGTTAATGGAAAAATCGGTTCAGGCTATATCTCGGGTATATATGGACCGATATCAGAAATTTTCATTTGCCATATTTATATAACCTGATTTTATTACTAAAACAGCTTTTGAGCACAAAAAAGTTGTTTAAATTCGATTACGCGACATTTTCATGAAAACCCCGGTCTAGGCTATATCTCGGGTATATATGAACCGATATCGGAAATTTTCATTTTCCATATTTATGTAACCTAATTTCATTAGCAGAACTGCTTTTGAGCACAAAAAAGTTGTTTAAATTCGATTACGCGACATTTTCATGAAAACCCCGGTCTAGGCTATGTCTCGAGTATATATGGACCGATATCGGAAATTTTCATTTTTCATATTTATATAACCTGATTTTATCACTAAGACTGCTTTTGAGCACAAAAAAGTTGTTTAAGTTCGATTACGCGAGATTTTCATGAAAACCCCGGTCTAGGCTATACCTCGGGTATATATGGACCGATATCTGAAAACACGAAATTTATTTAGAACTTTAGTACAGTCAAACACCAAGACTATACCATACTAGATGACCGGGCAAACGTTGCTTTGCCTTCAAATTTTATTTACATGATATGAAGGACTTAAAATTTCTAAATTGTCATTGCTAGTGCAAGCCTTATTGACATCTGCAAATGCTTAAATAGGGATGTTATGTCTTTCGCAAATATTAGGACTCATGGTATCAAAACATCCTCACCTTTAAACTTTCCTTTAAGTACTCTTTTTTTAAAACGTTGTTCATCAAAATTTTCAGCGGAATCCAAATGACATTACAAAGACATGGTAGGTTTATACTTCATAGTATTATTGTTACCGATCTGAATTTAACTAATTCTAGCGAGTTGAAAAACTAGGTTGAGTTGATGACCTTATCTTGGGAAGTGAAGAGAGCCACCAACTACATCATCTATTCGCGAGCAGCTTAAATTTGAATCCGAAAATTCAGATCGACGACTTCACGTTCGATCAACTTAACATGATTTTTGTAAAATGTTTGAGAGTACATTGCTGACGAGCTCAGATGTTGATTCGGTAAAATAACATAAAGAGATTGGTAATCGAAAATTGCCAGCGTATTGGTGGAATAGAAGGTGATATTTCAAGATGTGATTGTCCTTATTTTCACAGACTATCAGCCCCATAGGAATAATAATAACATGAACTTGCTTTATTGTTAGTACATACGAGTATGAAATCAATACAACATTGTATTGTACATTATGGACTCGGGCTTACAGAATATAAATTTTACGTAATACTTTAATTTTTCTTTCCTAAGAAAAATTCGCAAGTATCCACCAGACAAACGTTGAAACACAGGAACACGATTTAAGGCCGATGAAAGTTACATAAATATATTCGTCGGCTTATATATATATCTCTCATGATTGTTATCACACCGTAAGAAGGCATATGAAACGTCAAATTGTTTTGTTGAATATGAATCAAAAATGTTTGGAACTTGGTGACGTTTCAAAAACCGATGAATGGAGTGAATCGGATGGAGATTAAAATTATATCAACTTCATTCTACGGATACATCCATGTAGGCTGCCATCAATTTCGCCGCGATGTTCGATTTCTTGGACTTCTATCCGCAGATGTAGTTTGACATCGTGCATCGCATTGGAATTGGTTTTGAGGTAATCGTTCAGCTTGCGATCTCTTTTAACTTTTGATCGAGCAGCTCATGCTGTTACCTTTGATACAATAATCGTATATAGCAAGTAAAAAATCGAATGGTCTGCGTAGAAATAAAATTACGATCAAACAACGCCTGAAGAGATTCAGCTCAGGAGTCCAAATTTCGTTGTATAGATAAGAAATTGCGATACATGGTTTGGTTTTTGGTATTTTGTCAAGTGACAATAAAAAATCATAATATGGAAAATGGAGGGAATTTTGTTGATATTTGTATGGAAATATATAGGAAAATCTAAATGCAATGTCTCCGGAACCACTAAGCCGATTTTGTGGAAACCTCATATAACCCATCTACAGTTCATGGCCAACGTACCTTTAGATTTTTGTTTGGCCAGTTAGTGGTGACATCAAAGTGTACGTTTCTTTTTATGTATACAGATAGTAATATTTTTATAACTAACAATAATATATAGCTGAGTATATGATAAAAGACTATCAGTCTGTTCGCCGATATCGAATGAAAACATATGCGATCGAGTTAATTTGTATATTTCTATGTCACTATTATTCTTCCACATGTACTTATGTATTTCAATTGAATTTTGACACATCGTTCGCATAGACTACATTTGGACAAACTCAAATCAATTTTTTTTTTTTTTTTTTCTTTTTTTTTTTTTTTTTTTCTTTTTTTTTTTCTTTTTTTTTTTTCATTCATTTGTTTATTGAATCTTCACAAAGTGAACTAACAATAAGTATTCAAATCTTAAAACTATATACATAAAATTAATTAAGTCCAGCCAATGCTAGACAAAAATGTTTTATTTTGCACGATCAATATCGGTGAAATCGCCTATTTAACGTTCTGATGGTGGCAAGGGTGTCCCTCCTTCTCAACCGAGAGTGTCCTTCGAAATTAAGTATATTGCGTGCAAGACGATTTGGATGAAGTTCCAATTTATTGATATGCCTTGTTGCATACTTTGAAAATTCGTCTTTTACAAGAGGAACACAGAGATCCTTATGAATTCGTGAGTTTTTTACGTACCATGGAGCTGCGGTAATTGTTCGAAGAATTTTGTTTTGTCGCCTTTGAATTTTTTCAACGTTTGAAGCGGAGGCGGTGCCCCATAGTTGAATTCCATAGCACCATATAGGCTTTAGAATTGCGTTGTATAATAAAAGTTTGCAATCCAGCTTCAATGTAGAATTTCTGCCCATAAGCCAATTCAGTTGAGCTGCTTTTAACTTTAACTGAGTAACTTTCGCATCTATGTGAGACTTCCACGTTAACCTACGGTCCAGGTGAATACCAAGGTACTTGACTTCATTTTTCTGCGGAATAGGTGAATTGTTGATTTGGATGGCTGAACATGTTTGTTTACGCAGCGTGAATGTAACGTGAGTACACTTTTGTTCATTAACTTTAATTTTCCAAAGTTTTAACCACATCTCTAATATTGAAATATACTCCTGCAAATTTCGCGAAGCTACTTGATGGCTTTCATGTACGCTGCAGAATGCTGTATCGTCTGCAAAAGTTGAAGTGTGGATTCCGAGTGTCGGTGGCATGTCAGAGGCATAAGTCAAATATAAAGTAGGCCCCAGTATGCTGCCTTGGGGAACTCCTGCCTCGATTGGCTGAGTTGGGCTTATAAAGTCGCCTTCTCTGATAACAAACTTCCGCCCACATAAGTAGCTTTCCAGAAGCTTGTGTGTATTTGCAGGCAAGTTCAACTTTATTTTGTGTATCAAGCCCTCGTGCCACACTTTATCAAAAGCTTGAGAAATGTCAATGAATAGAGCTGAGCAATACTTATTCTCCTCAAAGGTCTGTCTTATGACATTGACTAGTCTGTGCGTTTGTTCTATTGTGCTGTGTTTAGCCCGAAAGCCAAATTGATGATCAGGGATGCATCCCACAGTGTTCAACATTGGACTCAACTTTGCCATTAACAATTTTTCGAACAGTTTTGAAATTGTTGGCAGTAGACTTATTGGTCTGTATGATTCTACTTTAGTGGGATCCTTCCCTGGTTTGGGTATCATAGCAATCATGGACACCTTCCACTCTGCAGGATAATACTCGAGACGTAAAATAGCGTTAAAAATAAAAAGAAGAATTCTACGAGCTACACGAGGTAGCTGCTCAAGCATTTTACCAGTAATTTGATCACTACCTGGAGCTTTCCTGGGGTTTGTGTTACGAATAACATTTTCAACATCTTGAAAACTAAGTCTCAAAGGCACAGGCGGTCTAACAGCATATGGCGGAAATTCAGCAACATCATCCACTGTATCATTTGCAGTAAAAACGTTTTTCAAATGATTAACATACACCATCCCTTTTTCAGAATCACTTCTTGCCCAATCTCCAGTTGAAGTTCGCAGAGGTGGCTTACCTATTACGGGTCTTTTCAGACCTTTTGTCGCTTTCCATAGAGAATAGTCGGTTTGCGGGCTATCATCAAGACCTTCTAGATAATTTTTGAGGGAAGCCATTCTTTGGATTTCTTAATTGAGTTATGCACTCCCGTAGTCTGCTTTTAAGCTGGGGAGACCTTCGAAGTTGCCACTCTCTTCTAACTCTTCTTTTTTCTGACAGAAGTTGCTCTATTTCAGACGAATACGTTCTATTGCTCACATTTCTAGATCTTGTATGACTAGTGGTAGCATGTTGTACGGCCAGTTTAAGGTCTTCAGAAAAATCTTTAATGGATATATCAACATCCTCAGGGGTTCTCAAGGCAATATTTTCTGTACAATGAGTACTCAAATATTTTTTATATTTTAACCAATTAACTCGAGTGACAGTCAACGCCAAGTCACAAAACGGGGAACCAATTCCCTGGGGGAACGAAACAGAAACTATAGTTGGTGAGTGATCTGATGACAAGTCCAATGAAGGCTCCACTTGCATCCATTCTGAGGGAAAATTTTTTGTAACTCCAAAGTCTATAACGTCTGGGATCTTGCGTTGGTCTGACGGCCAATAAGTGGGGTGTCCACTTGAAATCACACCTAAGCCCATTTTGGAAACGGTGTCAAAAAGCACACGGCCTTTCGGGGTAATTAAACGTGATCCCCAAAAAGTGTGTTTAGCGTTATAGTCGCCAGCCGCTAAAAATCGAGGACCAAGTGATTTGAAAAAAATTGAATATTGTCTTTCTGTTATTGAAAATCGAGGTGGTGAGTAAATCGAGGATATAACAATTTTTTCATGAAAATAATTAAGGCATATATTTGTAGCTTGCAGATATTCCTCACATGTCTCGTTCATTAAAAAGTGTTTAATTCTGGATTTTATTAGAATTGCCGATCCTCCGCAAGATCTTCCACGGGGATCTTTTGTGTCGTACAGTATGTAGCCATTAATTTTGAAAAAACTGTTAGTTGTCAAATGGGTTTCAGCAATCATCATTATATCGATCTGCTTTTCCATAAGGAAGTGCTCAAGTTCATTTTTGTATTGGCGAATGCCGTTTGCGTTCCAGAAACATATTTTTAACCAATTCATTTTTTTAAAATTGCCTGTAAAATAGTGGATTGCATTTTTAGCATTTCCTGCATCATGTTGGTCATAGAGACGGTAAAAGTGTTAATGGATTGAACAAGAGTCTGCAGAGTTGCCTCTAGGTTACTAAAATTTGGATCGGAAATTTGGGGCTTGGGTTGCTGGTTCAAGTTTTGGTCGGATTTAACCACATTAGCATATGAAAATTGTTTGGTATTCTGCGTGTTTGTGAAGTTGGTTGGATGGCCTACCTGGGGAAAATTGTTTTTGCCAATGACATTTGGCTGCTGGGCTGCTGGAGAAACCGATGACTTATTTGTCATTGACCGCTTAAAATGAGTATAGACAGGGCAACCTCTATAATTTGCAGTGTGGTTACCTCCACAGTTACTGCATTTTTTAACACTTGCGTCGGCCTTTGGCTTATTGCACTGAGTTGTGCCGTGAAGTTCGCCACATACAACACAAACAGCGGGCAACTTGCAGTAAGCCTTAGTGTGGCCAAATTCTTGGCAGTTTAAGCACTGAACGGGTCCTGAACGCTTATGTGGCTCCTCAACGGTAACCTTACGATGCAAAAGATATTTGAGGTTATATATTGGGTGAATTTCACTCTTTTTTAGCAGAACATCCCCTGGTTCTAGTTCAACTCTAAACATGGGTTGAGGGGTCTTTTCACGGTTCCTGATGTTTACCAGGAACCGTGATGTTTTTATTTTAAAACCCTTATCTTCCAATCCGGTTTTTACATCATCAGTATCTACGCATGGATCAATCCCTTTAATAACGACCTGAAGACCTTTGGCACTTTTGAGCTGGTAAGTGTAAAATGATCTTTTCTGTTTTTCTAAGACATCAGACAATTTTCGGTAGTCGTTTTCATGGTTTACCTGAATTTTTGTTTCATTGATGTTTCCGCGCTTAACTGATGTCACGTTGAAATTGTCCTTACCGATTACCGTAATAAGTTGTTTTACCAGCTCATTAGAAGTAGATTCTCTCAAATATATTGGTGGCTCATCAGTCTGGAGGATTGCAAATCTATTACTTTTCGTTGCTGTAGCGGTATTATCCTCTTTGGATATCTTTGGTTGTGATGATATCTGAGCGGATTTTGGGCTTCGCTGACGTTTAACCACGGTTACATACCTGTCCATGCCTACTTATGTTTTCGGCTTATCTGCAATAACTGTACTGGTAGATGGTTGGTCTTCTGTTGTAACAACAATGTTTGGCGAACACGAACGCGTGCGTTTTTTATCTCTTAGAGACAGGAGATTGTCCAACGATTTTTTCAATGATTCCTCTTCAGAAATCCAGAGGTTTTTTCTAGTGGAGCTAAGCTCCCTCTCAGAATTGCATCTACTAGGTACACTCATGCAATTTTTTTTTTATTTATATTTTTTAAATTTAAAAGTATATAAAAATAATTGTCATAAAGATTTTCGGTTTTGCAAGTTTTTTTTCCCACTGGGTAGGTAATCTTTACGCACAATAACAACAACAATAATGCACTGCCACCGCACTTGTTTTATTGAAATTTATTTTATTGTTTAGTTAATGAAATGTAAGGAATTTATTTTCCCGTTTTTTTTTTAAATAATTTGTTATTGTTTTTGCAATTTAATACAATATATTATTGTTTTTGTATGTAAGTTTAAAAATATGTTAGCACAATGATTTTTGGTTTGTTTTTTTTTTCACTTTTTAAAAACACGACTGTGCGGTTGAAGAATCACAGAGTGAATGAATACGAATGATCTTATCCATTCGACATTGGCGAACTGGCTGTGTAAAAATAAAAGCTAATTTTGATCGACAGAGAATATTGTTAAAAATATTACTAAATAATAAATGCGATAAAATACCATTAGTTATTTTGACGATGGAATTATTAGGCCAAGTTTGACAAACACGAATTTTGGCTATTGAAGTTGTTTGATGGCATGCTACCAGATAGTGTCATCAAGCCTAGGTTGATCGTGTACTTTTTTTTTTTTTTTTTTTTTTATTGGACCAGTACTCAGGGGATGACCCCTACATATGCAGTGCATTGTACCAGAACTAGGAAAATAGGTTGTGAGGAGGGGGAAAGCGGGAGTAGTGTTTGTGAACATTTGACTTGAATCTTCCAACGTTATAACAGACAGGAAACACTTCTGCAGGCAACTTGTTCCACAGACGAAGCGTGCGGCTGAAAAACGAATTCTCTCTGTAATGCGTAGTACGATTCCCCGGGCAATCGACCACAAATGGGTGAGCTCTAGACGATGAACGCGTGCTACGTAAAAATGTGCGCGTTTCGGGAACAAGATCCTTAATCTCGTCAGAGCAAAATCCATTGTAGTATCGATAGAACAGAGTAACGCATCCCACACTGCGTCGATGCTCCAGTGAGTCAATAGAGTTGGATACCCTACTGTCACCGATGAGCTTCTTCGCCCTCTCCTGCACACGGTCGAGTAACCCCAAAACAGACTTTGAGGCACCGGCCCAAACATGAGAGTTGTATTCCATTTTCGGTCGGATGTAGGTGGTATAAATAGTAAGGAGATCGGATGGAGTGAAGTACATCTTACACCGTTTCAAAAAACCGAGGCACTTGAATGCTTCTTTAGAGATATGAAAAATGTGTTCAGTCCAGCGAACATCACACTGTATCTTCATTCCAAGAACATCAAGAGCATCCGATTCTTCAATATTTATACCATCCATGAGTACAGATGAAGCAGCATTTGCGGTCGTTTGTTTGTGCGTCAATAAGCTACACTGGGTCTTACGAGCATTAAAGACTACCCTGTTTTTACGACCCCATTCAGAGACCAATAGAAGATCACTATTCAGTGAATCATTCATATTTAGTCTCTTGGCAGCGATCTCTGATAGGCTGGGCCTATAGCTAAAAGAGTACGAGTGGCAAATGCTGCTGTCATCTGCGAAAGAGTGGATAGGGTTGGAAGTTTGGTAGAGAAGATCATTTAGAAAAATAAGGAATAGGGTAGGAGAAAGAACGGAGCCTTGCGGAACCCCTGAATTAATCTTGAACTCGTTTGATGAGACCCCATCTATAACAACTCGTATAGAGCGGTCTCTGAGAAAGCTCGATATAAACCGAGAGAAGTCATCACCGACACCAAAGGCAGTAAGTTTTGCCAATAGTGCACCATGCCACACTCTGTCAAACGCTTTTGAAATATCAAGAGCCACCACCCTACTTTCACCGAAATGATGGATTGAGTGGCACCATTTCTCTGAGAGATATGCCATAAGATCGCCAGTTGAACGACCCTTACGAAATCCATATTGACGATCACAAAGTAGTTTATGCGACTCCAGATACCTCATAAGGTGATGGTTAACCATGTTTTCCATTACTTTGGAGAGTGTAGAGCAAATTGCAATTGGGCGGTAATTTTCGGGGTTATTTGCCATACCCTTTTTGGGTATTGGTGTTACATTAGCAACCTTCCAGCACGATGGAAACTCACCAGTATGGTAAAGTATGCTGAAAAGGCGTGCTAATGGACGCGCAAGCGTAGAAGAACACTGCTTCAAGACCAGTGCTGGAATGCCATCCGGTCCAGGAGTTTTGTTTATATCGAGGTCTTCCAAAACCCTTTTAACTGCTCGCGCCCGGAAGAATATCTTCGGCATAGTTACAGATACTCTTTCGAGCTCGGGAAGTGGCTGACTGCTTTCCGGCAAGCAGGAATTGCTTGCAAAAATTTCAGCCAACAGGTTAGCTTTGTCAACCGGGTCTGTGAATGCTTGGTCATTCTTTAAAAGAGTTGGAATTGATGAACTAGCACTGTTCTTTACTCTCTTAACGAAAGACCAAGAGGTCTTACTGCCCCGAGGAGCTGCAAGGACCTTGGCACGAAGGCGCTGTTCGTGAAGAGACTTTTCACGCCTAAGTACCTTGGCACACGAAGATCTTGCCTTTTTGCGTAGCAAATCAGTGTCTGGTGTTTTGTTTAAACGCCAGTTACTGAATGCCGCTTAAACGTGCGTTTCATTGTTATGCTTTTAATATAAAAAAAATACTATACTTTTTATACAAAATGGGGTTTGCAAATAAAAAGTCGATGCTTGGTGCGTTTTTGTTGCAATAACGCACTTTATTCCCATTTTGGTGCCTTTTGAAATTTCAAAGTTGACAACGCTAATTTTCAGAAACAGCCTTGCTGGCTGGCAATATATGTATGTTTCTGTGAAGAACTGTTGCTAACCGGCAAGAATGCTATTCTGGTTAGATATTGATTTGTCTGTACACATATCGCATGTTAAACCTAAAAGTCCTCTCATATTAAGTAGTGAATTTATAAATAATATAAAAACAATTTAATTTTCTTTTCCAGAGTTAATTAACACATCCAAATATGGTAGTGTACGAATATGACTGTAGCCGGCAAGTGAATGCAGTTCTACTCCCGTAATTAGAAATTTAAAAGAGTAATTTCAATTGAGTTATTATTAAAAAATTTCATTTATTTATTTTTTAAACTATAGTTACTCTATAAATTGGGTACTCGTGAATCTCAATAAAGAGTTTATGGGTTTCCAGCGAAAGATTGAGCCAGTCACTGAGTCTAGCAAATTACAAGTGCATAACAAATGTGAACAAACAACGTGCTTACTTCCTCCTATAAAAACATACATAAAGTGTATTGGAAACCGTTTGCTGTTAGTAGTATTGTAAAAAAGATTATTAAAAATTAAAAAATTTTCATTTTTATTATACTGATTAAATTCATTATCTATGGTTAAACATCAGCGAAAAACAAAAACACAATAATAAAAAACACACGTCAAGCAAATTTCAGCATAAAGTTAAATAAAATATTTTTTATTATGAAATAAATTTTGATATCGAAGCTTTTTTAACTTTTTTTTTCGTTATGTGATTTTTATTTTTTGTTTATTTTTCAGTCAAGTCAGTTTGATATTTACGATAAACTTACCAACCGACTGTAACTGAGACTAACAACTTAATTATATTTATAAAACCAACTACAAATACAGCGCTAAATAAAACGAATTAATGTGAACTTTAGTTGTATTAAGATCAATCTATTGTTTAAATATCAAACGATCAGTTTTTGATTGGTATATTGAATATAAAACTTTAAGATTTTTGTTTAATTATTTTTTTCTCTAACGGAAAGAAAATGGTATGAAAATTTAATTTAGTGAATAAACTATTCAAAGGTTGGATCATGAAAAGGCCTTTAACTGAAGGCGTTCGAATTGCTGAGCTTTGAACTTAAACAGGAAAAAAAATCAAAGCGACAAGCCCAAAATATTTTAAAACACTTTCAGACTGATTATATTAACAAATATTTATAATTTTGTCAGTTTAGAAGAATTGCTTTTAAAATATACGATAAAAACTTTAGATAGTTCGGCAGCATAAAACTTTTAGAGGCTCCTAACCCTACGAGAGCAGTGACGATAAATTCACCGGTCATATGACCATATCGCTCCTTTATTGCAACATAGTCATAACGCACAAAAGCTTGTTTCGAGAAAAACAGAATTCAAATTTTTAGTTTCCATAGAAATCTTAGAAAATTTTTTTTAGAAAATATCTCCTAAAGTAAACTGCTTAAAAGTAATTTGAATAAATTTTTGGTGCAATATAAAAGGTACTCTTAACAATTACGCATTGTTATCACGAAAAGCTCATTTTTTGAGATATGACCATGTTGCAATAAAGGAGCGATATGGTTTTTATCAAGTTCTTAAGGGAATATGAAAAAAAAATACCGAAGATCTTGTGCTTCAAACACATTCTAAATATAATATATCATATGTGATCAAGAATTGTAGAAATGTAGGTTACGCTATGCGCATGATTTCCCATTAGATGACGTAGTTTAACCCATGCAAAGGTTGCCCATTCTATATATTTCCAAATCATCTAGGGCTGTGTTTGTATTGAAAAGTTTTATTTGTGTTTAATATTGATGATTCAAAATTAGTAAATTTTATATTTGGAAGATGAATATGAATGTCATAATCTGTATTTTGTTGAATTTTAAGAAACTATATAAATATGTAGATATAATGGAAAAAAAAATTTTTCAACCAATTGATAATATATTGAACTCTCAGATTAATTGATAATTTGTTTGTGATAATTATTGATAATTTGTTTGTGATATCTAGAAATTTTTGTTGTTGTTGCTTCCAGTAATGCATCGAAAGTTGCTCAGATACATGTAATACATGGATTGAAAAGTCCCGGGCCTAAAACATAAATGGCGCTAGTTTTATTGCAATCACGAGGACGTGCTTGAAGTCTGTTCAGATGTCGGAATCTGGAGGTGCTACGGGTATCTTTATCACCCTGTATGATAAGAAATTTGAAGCTGCAAAATATATGTAGCATCATGCTAACTGGTTAGAGTACTACAGGGTATACAGGGAGGACATTCGAATTTGTACTGATAAGACTGATAAGTACTGGTAAGGCTGTATGAATGTACTATACGACGCTCAGGTTGGTTTCTGAATGCCGGATATCTTTAAACGAAATAGCGATACATTTGAGGCGGTGGTGTGGACGTCCAAATGAGGCGGTGACACCAGAAAACAAAACAAAAAATCCACAAAATCGTTTTGAACGATCGAAAAGTGAAGTTGCGCGAGTTAGCTGACATCGTACAGATATCAAAAGAACGTGTTGGCTTTATATTGCATGAGAATTTGACTATGAAAAAGAGCTGTTCAGACTGGGTGCCGCGTTTGCTCACTGTTGGCCAAAAACGAGAGCGTGTTGATGATTATGAGCAGTGTGTGGCCATGTTTAAATGTAACAAACCAGAATTTTTGCTTCGATATGTGACAACGGATCCATCACTTCAAACTGAAACTAAAACGATCGTCATTTGAGTGGACAGCAACTGGTGAACCTCGTCAAAGCGCCCTGGAAAGGTTATGGCCTAGGTGTTTTGGGATGTGCGTGGTGTAATATTCATCGACTACCTTGGGAAAGGAAATACCATTAACAGAGAGTATTATATTTCGTTGTTGGAGCACTTGAAGGCCGTAATTGCAAAGAAACGACCGCATATGGCAAAGAAAAAATTTTTGTTTCATCAAGACAACGCACCGTGTCACAAGTCGATCAAACTAATGGCATAACTACCCGAATTGAATTTCGAAATACTCCCACATCCACCATATTAGCCAGATTTGGATCTTAGCGAAATTCTCGCCGGTAAAAATTTCGAAGGAATGAAAGGTTATCGCTGAAACTGAGGCCTATTTTGAGGCAAAAGATAAATCGTTTTACAAAATTCTTATTGAAATGTTAGAGCCACGCTGGAATGAATGATTGCGTTGCTCTTGATGAAGATTGCGTTGATGAAGAAAGCTAATTTTGAACCAAGAAAACTGTGTTAGGATGGATTCCTAGCAAAGGTCGTTGCAGCATGACTTCAAGTTATGTGCATATGCGGATGACTTGCGGATCTTGGTTGAAAGAAGTCTCATGCTGTGCGCGAGTGGGGCAATAGTGTAGATGTGGAAGTGGCTATGGACAATACTATGGACAGCAATGCTGCCAAAAGCCAGGTTATCTCTGTATCGCCCACCACTCGTTCGCTCTAGCGGCATTAGTCTCCGGTATGCGACGGATGTCATGTACCTGGGAATAATAGTTAATTAAACGCATCCTTAAAAGTGAATGGGGCCTAAGCAGGCGGGCTACTCGTACCATATGTGGTGGACTGTTTGTGCATGCGCAGCTTACTGTGCACTTGTGTGGTACGAGACAGCTGTGACTGTTCTTGGCCGCAATAAGGTACAGTTGTCCCAGAGAACTGCGATCCTTGCCTGCATGCCAGTTTGTATGACGGTGTCAACAGATGCTCTACAGATCTTTTACGGGTGGCCTTCCTTGATCTGGAGGTTATTCGCCGGGCAATCGCCTTCAAGGTCAAGAAGGCGCTTCCGCTTCGTCACCATGTTTGGTTTTCTGCTCTTGATCTTGTGCTGAATAGAGAACCTAGTCAGATCAAGTAACTCCTTTGGGAACGTCCTGTGTCTGCCTGGCGGACGCGATCGACGAATAGTGAAAAAGGGCGAGTAACGCACGAGTTCATTCGTGTTGCTAATTTTGTTGTGGGACGGCCGGAATATGGCTTCAGTCTCAGTACGGGTTTCCTGCTCACATGGCATGGTTCCGTCAATGCATTTTTGCATAAGAAAGGTCACTCAGACAGGTCAGTCTAAGACTCCGTTGTGCGGTTCTGGTGGGATCCCTGAGGGCTGGGGACATATTCTGGTCAAATATCATTTCTATGATGACATTAGGGACTTAGAGGGTATGGCCTTAGTATGGGCGGGCAACCATTGGGATTTTAGTAGGGTACTGGCGAGTGGCGCGTAGTTTGACGCGTTGGGCGCGTATGCTCGTGAAGTGCTTAGCTCGGTGGGGATATGCATTGCAACCGAGTACCGTGGTCAAGGTCCCTGTTGTTCGTTTCGAAACCGTCGTTTGTTGAACCGAAGATTCGTCTGGGACCGTGAGCGTCTTTTGTCGGCGGTGTTGTTTGCGGTTGTGGTGGAAGTTTTATTGCATGCAACCATTAGGAGCATAGAGCGCAGCTCCTGTGCTTTTCTTTTTGTTGTGTTCTTTTGCTGTGTGATGTTTTTTGTGTGCTGTTTGCTGTATTGCTGTTTCCTGATTCCTGAGTGCAGAGTTGCTCGCAACGTTGTTTGCCCATTGTGTCAAACTTCCTGGTGAATATTTAAAATATCCAAAAACACTGCAGAACAATATAGTTATTTAAGTACTGTGTACTCGTAACTAACAAGTGTTGGTGTCATTATTTCATTTGCAATTAAAGAATCCGCAAATAGTTTCTAAAGGCAAAAACGTAACAATATGTACGTGTTAATATTGCTAACATTTTATTTAAAATATAAATATAACCATATGTTGTGTCAAAAATGTTTTAAAATCTGTTCAGCAGCATTGATGTAAACGCAATAAATTTATTTCCTGCTAGATGGGATGGAATATGTCAATAAAAAACAACTTATAAGAATTCGAAATATGGGCATGTAGCCCCAAAAACTTGTCATGTCTCGAATACCTCATATTCTTAAATACCAAGCGGCGAAAGTTTCGATTAAAAAAGCGAAGAACCGATACACACTTGCACTCCGAGAGCTGATAAAAATATAACCGTCATTTTAAATTTTGTTAAAAAGTATTTATTTATTCAGCAATAACTATTTTGTTTCCTTTAAAGTAATCGCCCTCAGATACTTATAATACACTTATGCCAGTGTTTTTTCCAATCCTCGAAACACTTCTGAAACGCGCTTTTTGGTATCGCCAACAGCTCCTGTTTTGATATATCTTTTATCTCGCAAAACGCTTTCCTTTCACCGGTGTCTTCAGTTTTAGGAGAGGAAAACGTCAGTGGGACCAAGGTTGATGAATACGGTGGTCGAGGCATGATATCGGTTTTGTTTTTGGCGAAAAACGCACGTAGAAGTATCGATGTGTGTGCTGGTGCGTAATCATGGCGCAAAGTCCATGATTGGTTTTTCCACAATTCTGCGCGTTTCTGACGTATTGCATCACGCAAACGACTTCAAGGTAGTATTCTCTATTGACCGTACGACCTTGTGGCAAGATTTTATGATGCACCACGCCCTTGCAGTCGAAGAAAACAGTGAGCAAAGCCTTCACATTTGACCGAACTTGAAGTGCTTTTTTCGGTTCTGGCACTTCTGGACGCTTCTATTGGGATGATTGGGCTTTAGTTTCAATGTCATAGCCATACACACATGATTCGTCACCAGTTATGACCTTTCTGAGGAAATCTGAATCGTCGTTGACGATGTTCAAGAGCTCCTGAGTAATGACCATGTGACGTTGTGTGCTTATTATTTCTTAATATCAACCCACTTTTTTTTTAATATATATTTTTTGTGCTTAAAGTCTGTCTTAGTTTTTTAAATTTCTTTTATCTGGCAATATTTCGCTCTCCTTCGGATAGCTTCTTCAGGCCAAATAATAGTGCACTCTTATTTGGCCTGAAGAAGCTATCCGAAGGAGAGCGAAATATTGCCAGATAAAAGAAATTTAAAAAACTAAGACAGACCTTAAGCTCAAAAAATATATAATATATAGTATAAACATAATAATAGACAGCAGTGCAGAACACACACAGTTTTCTTCGATTTCTTCAAATATTTTTATCTCTATTTAATTGAGCAATTACCAGCAATTCAGATGATAATATTTGCGATAATCTTTTCTGTGAACTTAAATTTGTGCCATTACCAAATTATTGATATTGAGATCTGAATAATTTAAATTAAAAACAAAAACAAACGTGATTATACAAGAGGTTTTTTCGCTCGGTGTAATAACTATAACGAACGACTAATATAACTATTTGTCTGCAATAACTATTAAAATCAATTACAAGGGAATTTCATTATGTATAAACCCTGTTTTTTAATACTTTTATGCAATTATTACAACATTTATGGGCTTGTGTGTACTCGTATTAAAAACAAATTTATGTGGTTCAATATAAATTTAGTATGCCGTTTTAATCCCATTATTATCGCTATTGAACATTTAATCAAAAGCGTAATAAAAGAAGCAAGAAACAGAAAAAAATAGCATAATTTAAACAAACACATGTTTCGATTACCGTTAAACTTTAATTAAAATGTAATTACAAACAATTGCGGCGCACTGCACTTGCATTAAACAAACACTCACACGTACACACCCATACACACACACACACACACACACTTTTGCACATGCACTCTTGAAATGCAAACAATAATATAATAAGTTGGCCATAAGAATTGAAGCCAAACATTTCAACTGAAAATCCCCTGCCCATTTAAGAAACATGTATATGGATGAACATGTGTATTATCCGATCGACTTAAACAAAACAAATACAAAAAGGAAAAAAATAATAATATAATAAAATATTAAAAGAACAAAAAAAAAAAACAACAACAAATAACCAATAAATATGAGAACCTATAAGCAGATACTTGTGCAGACCAAAACTTTGTGATACCGAAGAAATACATCCGGTTGAGTTTTATGCTCGTACCACATTTTGCCCATTATGAGTTTTTTTTCTGCTTTAGGTTTTAATTTGTTCAATGAAGCTTTATTTTCATATTGCTTTTAATGCACAGTGGGGTAGGGACCAGTAAAGTAGAAAATAAATTTATTGGACTGATAAACTTATTTAAAAAAAAGAAAAATTCGGTCTTGATTATCGGAGACTTTCTATTAGGGTGCTCGAGCTATTATTATTCGACTAGTTTTTATCCAATGTATTTGGGTTTTAAGGAAACAGATTTTATATATACGAGTAGACTGTATTTTTCAGATATCGAATAAACCGCTTTTTTTACATAACATCCAGTGTTGAAACCTATAAAATCGTGAAAAGTCACATTCATACAAGTATGTTCCTTGCTACTAATTGGTCACACTGTTTTTGTTTTATAAGTAATTGCCCAGTGGTGTAGGGGACTAGCTCCGAACGTGTAGATTCGCTAGCTAATTTTGCACTACCGCTAGCCCAGCTACAATCTACCACACATGTACTTGAGTGGCGAATTTAACACGGGCTTGTCATTGGAGGTGGCGATTGACCCGTCTCTGCTTTACCTTTAGCCAGCTAAAGGGTTAGCTACAAGTTTCTGCATATAGTACCAGACCTGAGGTGCAATCCTTATGCTAGTCACTAGTAGCCGTTGAAAGAACTAGCCCCAGAAAACTACCACACTCGCCACCCTCCTTCGCTAACCATATTAAAACAATTTAAATTTTGTAAACAGTCAAATTACATTAAAATTTTTGCGTACGCATCCAAAAAAAAAAATCTTAGTTAAATGGGCATTTAAAAGAATCATGCTTAATTGCATTATTAACGCTTTTAACAAATTTATATATGATAATTTGATACGAAAACGATGTATTTATAGAATATAATAAGGTTTAATCGTGGAACTTTGCTTGATATATTATTCTTTTAATGAAAATATGACTTAATTATGAGTGTAACGTAGTTAAGCGGGATGCATTTAAAAAAAAATTATATAAATGTTTCATTTTAAAATAACTTAAACGTGAAACTATCTTAAGCGTATTGCACTAATCCATAAAGTACTGCACTCGATCAAAGTTGTTGTGGATAAGCAAGGACAATCGTGCTTATACCTTTACACACTGAATGTTCTCTTTTTGTGGAGTTTAAGTAACTTCAGTAGATTTTTCGTTACGCCAGAATTTTGCGGAGAGAGTAGATTTTTTTCCGAAATATTGATAAATTTTTAATGACTATAGTTGCACTCCGGCCAATGTAGTAAAGCAACCTGCAGAAAGTAAAAACGGTTGTGGTTATGAAACCAGACTATAAATTATACGAGTAATACAGAAAATGAAAAATTCCGATATCGGTCCATATATACCCGAGATGTAATTAGCTTCAACCAATATTTCCATGAAAGAAAATTTTTTACTTAAAAGCAGTTCTGATTATAAAAGGATGTTACTATAATACAGAAAATTTCCGATATCGGAGATATAGCCTAAACCGATTTTTCCATGCAAATTTCCTTGTAAGATTACCTTCTTCGCATGGCGATTACAAGGCAAAACAATATTCTGCGATATCGGTCCATTTACATATATCCTAGTATATTCAGTTCAAATTTTTAATATATGTACTATATATTTAAGTGACTATCGTGAAAGGTGTTTTAGATTCGGCGCAGCCAAATATACTACACCCTTCCTAATTTTATTTACTTTTTTTAAATTCAACACTTTCTAAAAAACACGTGATTTTTCATTAAATTACAAAAGCTACTGAAGTTTGTTTTAGCAAAGATAATGTTATGATTCTAAACTTTTCGTTGTTTTAATAACGGGTGTTTGCATTAACATAATTGGTCAGTGACAAACATCGTATGCGTCGTAGAAAAATATGTGCGTTATGCATTACCTAGTGATAGCGTATTAGCTATTGAATAGTGGGTAGCAATTGCTACAACTACTGGTGAATAAGCACAGATATACTAGCCGAGTGGCATATCCTTTCGTTAGCGATTTTAGTGCATAGACAGAACACACCTACCACTTCGCTAGCCACATTTGGCAATGGTTTCTGCATGTACCACTGGGTATAGTTAATTAAGTCCAACACACACACATATATTTTGTGTGTTAGTGTTAGTAACAAATTAAGAGCCGTATTACTTCTATTGAACCGATCAAAATGAATTCTGTGCAGAAAAAACTTTAAAACGATACAAAAGGGATTTTAAAAACCCTGTTTGGGTATTAATTATATAGATTCTACGAGTGCGAGATCCAGTGATGTGCCGTGTGAAGGTCAAAATTACCGTACAATACGGTAATTACCGTACAGTTAGGTAATTTTGACCTTCACACGGCAGCACGGTAATTTTATTACTTGTACAGTAATTTTCAAAAAAGTTTTATTCATTTGGTTTCACTTTTAATACTTCTAAAATCAAAATTGCTTTATTATACTTATCTTAGTACACGTTTGCAAGAATCGTCAAAGCTAATTGGAGTGGTCACTCCAGCCATGAATTGTTAAAAATTACATCGTCGAAAAGCAGAACACATCTATAGTTGTGTGATAAGTAAAATCAGGGGTTGCTAATGCTTATACAACATATACAAAAAAGAAAAAAACACGTAATATTCTTGACCTGTAATTGGTTGGGTTTCTAAATGGTATACCACCTTCAGGGGATACTCAAATTACCAACAATATAAATTTCAATTGTTGTGCTCAGACTAAAGAGTTTTCTGAAATAGTTTAGAAAACTTAGATTTACACACCACTTGCAGGTTTTGTATTAAGATTTCTCTCACTCTGAATACAAAAATTTTTAACTTTAACAAATCTATTAAACTATTGCAGATGAGATGTTTGTATTAAATAAACCAGAATTAGATTAAGATTATTATTTATTATTTTTGTGACATTTGTTCGTTTAGTTCTTTTAATAAATTTTTACAGTTTTGGTTTGTTAGCGTCGGTGCTATTATGAGCAGTTCAGCTAAATACTTTTTGTACGGTAATTTTGCTCAAAATACCGTAATTTTTTTTAAGTCGTGCAGTACTTTGAAAATAAAAGTTAACATCACTGGCGAGATCTGGGGAGACAGAGTATAAAAGAGAGAGCAAACGCTTTGCTAAGGATCCAGAGGAAATCTGTAATGCGAGTAATCTCGCATGTATGCCTGCACTTTCGCTGCAGGCACAGTATTAGTCATTGATCCCAATTGATCCGAATATATTAGAAATAAAAATATATTGGTGGCGAACATTCGAACTAAGCTAGGTAATGGAAATTCTTAATCGCGAGACTTTACAAATGTGACAGGAAAGATGGAATACTAACACAAGTGAAAGATGGATAGCAAGGTTTATGCAGTATATTGAAAAATGGACAATGGGAGATGGGGGGAGGTGAAATACTACCTCATCCAGGTATTATTCCTCATTTCCACATCCCTAGTAAAACTCTTTTTTTATTAATATGACAAATATAGCGGGCATACCTTCTTTGATTGGTTGTGGACCGGCAGGAATTTGAGCAAGAAATGGGTATATTGAGCGTAGCGTATGTCATAGACACCAATATTTCGGATAAACCCAAACGAAATGCGGTAGCGAAATACTACTATTAAAGAAGCGTGATTTGGACTCATCTGAATCATTTAGTTAGATTACAAGCGGGCCTGGTCACAGGCATATACATATAGCTCAGGGAACCACGCTGATGTAATCCACTCGCCGTTCTAGGGTGGATTTTCTACCTTAGAGTAGGAGAAAGGAGAGTTTTAGTCGATATATGCTATATGTGAAGTCGGACACATCTCAGAGGCGTCGGCTTCTGGAATGGGCACGCAATTTTTGACTCCTAGTCACAAAAATAATTATTTAAATACTTTATTTTTATTACAAATGTGTACGTAGCTCAAGTATTTCTTTTTTTGTCTTGGACCGGTACTCAGGGAATGACCTCTTTATATGTAGTGAATTGTGTTGGAACTAAAAAAAATATATTATGTGAAAGAGGAAGAAGGAGGTGGTGTTAGTGGACATTTGACTTGAACATTCCAACGTTATATGTGGCAGCTTACTTGTTCCACAGATGGACCATATGGCTGAAAAACAAATTCTCCGTTTAATGCGTTGTACGATTCACTGGACCACAAATGGACGAGCTGTAGACGATGTACATGTTTTAAGTAGAAATATGTGGTTTTCGGGAACAAGATCTCTAATCTCATAAGAGCAAAATCCATTGTAGTATCGATAAAACAGAAACGGTTTAGCTTGCGCTTAGTTGACTTTGCAATACCAGCCCAAACATGAAAGTTGTCTTCCATTTTCGGTCGGATATAGGTGGCATAAATAGTAAGAAGCTCGGATGAAGGAAGTATGACCTACACCGTTTCAAAGAAAAAGAGATATTTATATGTTTGTTTACAGACATGGAAAATGTGTTCAGTCCAGCGAAGATCATACTGATATTTTACTCCAGGAACATGAAGAGCATCTATTTCCTCAATACTTGTACCATCCATGATTACAGATGATGCTGAATTAACTGTTATGGCTTTGTTTGTTAATAAACAGCACTGAGTCTTTTTGTGACCCCATTTTTGGCATAGCATGTCATTAAGAAAACTGAGAAGTAGGATAAAAGAAAGAACCGAGTCTTGCGGTACCTCTAAACTAATCAATCAAATGCACTGTAATATACATATATATGAACAATTAATTGTAGTTTTTTTTTTTTGTTTATATTTCTTTTTTCTTATTAAACTTTATCAAGAACTTATTTTTAATTATGTATACAAACAACTTTTTGTATTTAATTTGGCATTTGTTTATGAAAACGATAACAAACTTGCTTATTTTGCAATTTCATTTCCACATTCTACAGTGATGCTATTAATTTTATAAACATTGTTGTCTTCTTCTTTTTCTTTCGATTCCGTTTTTTATTAGAATACCAATTTTCGATCGCAACGGAACTGAATGCGTAGACTTAATCGGAATGCAGAATAGGGGTGATTATGTTTTCAGTCAGTAATTTTAATTTTATTCATGTAAAATATACATGTGGCAGCTCTAAAATTTGCATTGCTTAAATACACATAGTGCTGCTGCTGTCTTGAAAATAATCATGTTGCTGACGAGACGGCAGCATTTGAAGCTAACTACATTTGTAGCCGTGAAGTTGTGAAGTCTGCTGTCGTCTAAGTGCTTAGAGCTTTATATATGAAGAAATGGGCTTATACCACTTAAAAAAAAAAAAAACAAAAAAAAAAAAAAGAACAATTCATATACCACTTACCATCTATTGCAGAACGGCGGAAGCAAAGTTGTACACCTAATATATTTTAGCGTGTACCATATTAAACACTAATTTTTTACTCCCGATGATGGTTTTCCATTAATAATATTTGTTGGTGGCCACGATGTTTTCTTTTGATATTGTTTTCGGTCATTGCTGCTTTTATATTCTTTTTCGCCCACTGTGCTCTGCCACTTTTAACATTTTGCCACCATCAATTGTTTTCAATTTTTTTTTCTTTTTTTATTTAATTTTCTTTTTTTTGCATTTTTCACTTGGAATGAAGCATAAAATTGCATTACAATGCGTTAATTTGTTAATAAAGTGTGTAAACACAGCTCATAATCATAATTTCGCTATAACGGTACTTTGGTTGGAGGCGTACCATCAACAATAATAACAAAGCCAACAAAAAAGGAACTTTTTCTCACTAGCGGTAGATACAGTTGGTTTTAGCACAAAGTGTGCACGAGCATGATGAAGTGTGTTAAATATGGAAAAAAAAGCGTAATAATATTGTAGAAATTAATAGAGCGTATAAACAGTTTCAGAGGAAACCACAAACAAGCACCAACAATTTTTTTATCATCTTTTTATTTCAGGGATATTAAAAATTGTATGAAAAACATTTTTTATGCTCGAAATATTTTGATTAAAAATTAAATAAATTTTATAAACATAAAAAATGGTTTTAAAATGATTGTTTTGCCAAGTTGGTGCTCATTAAAATAGTTTTAGTTTAGTTTAATTAACAAGTTTATAATTTTTAATTGTTTTAAAAAATTAATACAATTTTTGTAATCAAACTAACAGCGCTAAGGAGGTTTTTTCGTTGTTGTTTTTTTTTTTTTTTGTGTGATCACTGCAACAAAAAATCGAATCCTGTTTATCGTGTCACTTTTCTTTAAAAATCAAATGACGCACAGAACAATTTCAGAATTACTTAAGGAAAAAATAAGTGCAAAAATTACATAAATTTCCTAGCAGTTACATATCGCTCCTTTATTGCAACATATCGCAAAAAAGCTCGTTTCGAGAAAACCGCATTTAAAATTTTTAGTATCTATACAAGTCTTAGCAAATTTTTTGAAGAAATATCTCCTAAAGGAAACAGTTTAAAACCAATTTGATTAAATTTTTGGCACAATATAAATAACAAGAAAAGCTAATTTTTTGAGATATGCCTATGTTGCAATAAAGGAGCCATATGTATTCCTAAAACTTTATTTTAAATGTTTCAATGCCGGCTTCGCATGAAAGCAATATCAAATTTTATAAACAACTAGCTTTTATACGCGACTTTGTCTGTGGAGAACATGCATTTCAGTAGCTTTTTGCGGTGTAAAACCGCAACTGAAGTAAAAAAGTTTGATGAATAAATTATGACTACATATTAAAAGGCTGCACAAAATGTTCCAAACAGCACGTCTTATTACTACGCAGTTGCTTTAAGCAGCGTTTTCAACTATTTCTAAACCAAAAGTTCCGTGATCTTATCATAAAAGCGCTAAAATCCGCTACTATACTATACATATACACAAAAAAGAAAATGTTTATGTATACAAAAAGGAATGTTCAAAAGAACACATCTCACTAATATGCAGTCGTTCCATTGTATTTTAGAACAATCTCTAAAGCAAAACAAACAAACTGTAGAACATTTGGAAACAGAACAAATACTTCATAGTTTTGAAACACATATAAGACAGTGCTTGGCAGTGCTTGAATTCTGTTTCATAGCAAAAACCAAAACAAATTACCAGATTGAAGCAAAAAACGATGCCTCATAGTAAAATATAGCGAGTGCACAAAATTTTAGTGACTAAAACATTAGCACTAACCCATTAGCATTTGAGCATACTGTGTATACAGCACTTGTGCACCAATACAAAGACAAAACCATGTACAACAACAACAAATTTTATGAATAAAACTGAAGTGGAACATTACTTCAGTCCTTGAAGCTCTACTTCTATTTTGTTCTACTTCAGTTGGTTCTACTTGTGCTTGATTCAGTTTATTCTAATTGCAAGACTGTATTCGTTTTTGTGTTTAGAACTTTTCGGCACTGAAGTGTTTGTTTTGAAATGTGAAAAAAGAGAACGGATAGTACTTGAAAATATTACGATTGTAAGGCATTTTTTTTGTGCTTGAGCAGTCCTCTAATCCACTTTTTAGTGTTCATATAATAAAATTCTTCCAAATCATCACCGATTTTTCGTCGATGGTGTATAGTTGTACGTTTTCCGCAAACATAGCAAAAATTATTAAAATCCACATGCTGCTCCATTTTAATACAATAACTTTCACAGCCGAAAATTTTTACAACAAAAATATTTTGCAAAAATATACAATAAATTTGGCACCTAACGGCAATGCTGCTTTCTTAACTGCTATGCTACTTCCATAATTAAATTTTATCAAAGTTGATTGATTGAAATCAAAGTTAGCGAATGTTGCTAATACAAGTGATAACTTCGGAAAACATCTAGCGCGACTAATTTCGGCGTATTCGAAATTATTTCAAACGCGAAGCAAAAAAAAAATAAAAAATTTGCGAAAAAAAAAAATCCGGAAAGAAATTCGCGTAAAGAAATCGCGAAAAAAAAGTTCGCTAAAGTTTTTTTATTTATTGATGTCCATATTTAGTCAACATTTTTAAAACTAAAAAATGGTAAAAAAGTTATAAAAATATCGTTTTTATAGTACTTTAGCGTACAAATTTTAGACTGCGAATACAAGTGCTAACTTCGAAAAACGGCTAATGTTATTGAATTATGCGTACTCGAATTAACTTTACCAGCAAGGTACCCAGCTTGTTAAAATTTACGTCAAACACAGTGCACATGACCATCATCAGTTTAGTGTAAGAAAACAAACAACTTGCTGTTATAATTTATTGCATTTACTTTACAAATCAAGAAATTAATTAATAAAATTCTACGTTCATATATCTGTGGCGTTTTACTGGGTGGCCCAGAAAGACCGAAGTGGTGTGAATTCCTTATAACTTTTTTATTATAATTTTTTTTTTCTTTTCTTTTCAGTATTTTGTAAAGAAGACTTGGATAATTTATAATGGAGCAATACACAATTGAACAACGTGCCCAAATTGTTGAAATTTGCTTTTCAAATCAACGGTCCATTGGTCCATTGAGTGACGAAGCCCATTTTCAATTAAATGGGTTGGTTAACAAGCAAAACTGTAGGATATGGGCTACGGAAAACCCGAGAGTACTTCATCAACGACAATTGCACCCAGTTAAGTGTACCGTTTGGTGCGGTGTTTCTTCAGAAAGGATCATTGGCCCATTTTTTTTTGAAAATGAACAAGGTGTCGCCATTTCCGTCAATGGTGATCGATATCGGGCCATGTTGCAAAATTTTGTAAGGCCAGCCGTGGAAAACCATCCGCAAATATGGTTCCAACAGGATGGAGCCACAGCGCACACTGCGAGGGCCACAATGACTCTTTTACGCGACATCTTTGGTGAAAGAATAATTTCTCGTAACAGCAATTTTAATTGGCCTCCGCCTTCCCCGGATTTAACCGCTCCAGACTGTTTTCTTTGGGGCTATTTAAAAGGAAAAGTTTATGTTAATAAGCCTAGGACTATTGAGGAGTTAAAAACCAATATTCGAGAAGAAATTAACAACATACCACCGGAAGTTTTGCGAAAGGTCATGGAAAATGTGTTGGAAAGAGCACATTTGTGCGAAGCAGAATATGGCCACCACTTGCGGGATATCATTTTTAATAACTAATCCAAAAATATTCCCCATAAATTTAATGTACTTAAAAAAAAAAAAATTAAAAAAATATCTCTTAAATAAAAAGTTATAAGCAATTCACACCACTTCGGTCTTTCTGGGCCACCCTGTATTATTAAAAATTGTAAAAATTGCTGCTAATTTGATTATTTGAATAAATATGGTGTTTTTGTTCGCAGAAATAATTTTTCGTATTATTCACAAAATTTAGTTATAATCATGGTTTAACTTCCTTTCTTCTTAAATTTAGTTCTTCATTCAAATTTCCCTTCAAAAGTTTTTTTGATCTTATCTCGACTTAAGCTGTTATGATAAAACGCCACAGATATATACATACACATATATACACGTTAATAATATACATACATATGAACCTACGCACATACATATATATACACGTGCATTTGTATTTTCGAAATCGTCTAATTTCCTAATTCTGTGGTTCGTTATTCATCATCTTTCTTTATGATCATTCATCGTATAAATGTCCATATGTGTGGAAATATGTATGTACGTCCATTCATTCCCATAATATTATTTTAATTACAAGTTTAAAACATTTTAACTGTAAAGATTACATAAAAAATTCAAAATGAATGACTTGAAAAAGAAAATATGATTTAAGAAATTTATGATCAGCAACATGAACATAATTTAATCACACGAAATCTGTCGTTCAACGCCTGACAACATGTGTACGCAAAGAAATCGCGTTCAAACGCATTTACTGCGACGACACCCGTAAGACGTAAAATATGCACGCAGTCTGCCAGGCAGCTGATATTCATGGTGATGGAACTGGATAAACGAGAATAGTTTGTTTATAGTTAAACTTTATTAAAAATCAATTCGTTAATAATACGCTCATGCCAATGACCATGTAAAAGAAGGAGTTTAATAAAATGCAAAAAAAAAAAAACTGTTTTTTATTAAAAAGAAGCACGAGAAAAAAGGCGTAGTAGCATTAAGTCACAAATCACAAATTTTTCATGTTTTTTTTTTTGTTATTTTTTGCAGACAGTTAATAGATATGGTGGAATAGACGCGTAAACAACAGGGAATGAGCAAAATAATAGGGACATACTCAAAAGAAATACTTTTTTTTAACGTTTTCTATTCATTGAATCTTCAAAATGAATTAACAATAGGTGTTCAAATCTTAAAGCAAGCCACAGACTACGCGACTAGTTGTACAACATGACGATGTTGGTTATTAAATTGCAAAGTGTATGGAGTAGTCGTATGAAGTTGTGTCTCGGTTGTACGAAAGATTAAAGAGTTTTGATTTTTTGGGTAGTTGCATCGATTGGTTGTAAAATTTAGGAGCACGTTGTACAACTTTATTTCGATGTGCTCTTATTTTTATATACAATTGTTGCATTTTTAAGAAATGAAATTGTTAGTTAATGTCGCACAGTTTGTGCGCAAAACACACAACTCGGCAAGCCAACGTCTTGTAGCAATGGTCGCATAGTCTATGGTATGGGTAATAATAAATATAAAAATGTGCTTTTTACTCAAGTCCGGCCAATGCTAGACAAAAAGTTTTATTTTGCGCCAATTACTCGCTCTAATGGTGGCAAGGGTATTTCTTCTTCTCAACCGAGTGTGACCGCTAAAATTAACTATGTTTCGTGCAAGAAATTGAAAACTCGTCTTTTACTAACGGAACACACTGATCCTTGTGAATTGGCAGTTTTTTACGTATAATGGAGCTGTAGTAATCGTTCGAAGAATTTTATTTCGTCCTCTTTGAATTTTCAATATTTCACGTTTGGGTGGTGCCCCATAAATGCACTCCATAGCACCATATGGGCTTTAGAATTGCGTTGTATAATGAAAGTTTTCAATCTAACGCTTGATGTGTCAATTAACGATTGTTTTGTAAACCTCAAACTTGCCGTACGGCATGCTACCACTAGTCCTGTAAGATCCAGAAATGAGAACAATAGAAATTATTCGTCTGAAATTGAGCAACTTCTGTCAGGAAAAAGGAAGAGTCGGAAGAGAACGGCAACTTCGCAGGTCTCCCCAGCTTAAAAATTGGTTACGGAAATGTATAAGTTTATAGCAAAAATATTAGTCTTCCACTATTATTCTGAAGACGGGAAGAAAGGTTGCATACAAGTACATAACCTTAACAAAACCAAATTGAGTAATTAGTTGCAGAAATAATTTTTAGAAGAAACATTTGCTGAATTCACAAGCTCAGTCGTATCGTGTATCGATGTATTTGGAGAGAAAATTTCAAACACAAAACTTTAAAGCAAAAACAATTTTCAAATATATTTTTTGTGAGTTTAATGTTTGTGTTTGAATTGTCTCTCCAAATACATCGATACACGATACGACTGAGCTTGTGAATTCAACAATTGTATACTAAAGAATACTTAAAACTTTGCGACTCTGATTGTATTGCCTTAGATATCCCCAATTCAACATAAGTGTTTAGTACAATTAATATAGTAAGTATATAAGAGGAACTTTCAAAATACCCCTTATTAACTGAAATCTTATTTTAAACAAGTAAGAGTGTAATATATTCGCCTAGGCCGAATCCAAAATATCCTTCACGATAGTCACGTCCAATGCTGGAATATATGTATATGAACCGACATCGGAGAAAAAATATTTTTGCCTTGTAATCACCATTCCAAAAGGAAATCTTTAATGGAAATTTTTATGGAGAAATCGTTTTAGGCTATATCTCGGTTATATATAAACCAATATCGGAATTTTCCATTTTCTATATTTTAGTAGCCTTCTTTTATAACGAAACCTGCTTTTAAGCAAAAAAAAAAAAAAAAAGTTCATGAAAAAATCGGTTTATCCTGAATCTCAGGTCTATATGGACCGATATCGGAATTTTTCATTAGTTACCTCGTTTTATGATCAGAACTGATTTTATGAAAAAAACACTTTTTCATGGAAAATCGGCTTAGACTATATCTCGGGTATATACATATGGAAATTAAAGTATTCTCTATTTTGTAACATCATTATATTACCAGACCTTCTTTTAAGCAAAAAAATGTTTAGACTATATCTCGGGTATATATACATAGACCGATATCGAAAATTTTCATTTTCTGTATGTTAGAAACCTCCTTTTATAATCTGAACTGCTTTTAAGCAAAAAAAAAATTTTTTTTTTGAAAAATCGGGTTGGGCTATATCTTGGGTATACGAGTGTAAGGACTGATATCGGAATTTCTCATTTTCTGCATTTTAGTAACCTACTTTTATTACCAGAGCTTCTTTTTAGCAAAAAAAAAGAAGTTGTTTAAGGTTGCCTACGTGACATATTCATGGAAAATCGGTTTTGGCTATATTTCCGATATATATGGACCGATATCGGGAAAATTTATTTTTTTGGCATTTAATCACCTTGGTGCCAAGTTTGACGTAAAACAAACATTTTTTTTTAATTTTCATACAAAACTAGCTTAACCCGGTGTGCGTGGCTACCCCATAATTATAATGAAATAAAAATTGCTTATATAGTTTAAAAAATAGTTTATTTGCTATACTGATGATGATATTGCTAACCATTATAGCGCGCTGGGATATATAGAATTATTCTAGCTTGTCTGTATAATATTCTAGCTGTCTGTATAATAAACAAATAACTCTTTAGGTCTTCCTACATGAGAACACGCAACGTAAAGCAGTCAGTGGGAGAAACATCGAGTTGACAAATTCAAGCCACAAATTTGCACGGATTGACTTTGAACTTTAATAATTGCCTTTGCAAACACTAAACGAACAGAAAAGTGCAATCTTTTGAAATCAGATTGCAAAAAATACTGGCGTTTTTTTTGGAATTTTGGATATATTTCAGCTATATATGAATCGATGTTACTGAATTAGGAATAGCAGACCCATGAATCGATCGGGTGATAGAATGGTGAAAGAAAAAAGTTTATAAGTGTAATGGGTTTCTTAAAAACGGTATTTCCACTACCGACAGACGGTAGTGAAATTTCTATAAATTCTGATTCAGAATATATATTCTTTATAGAGTCTCAAATTGTAGAAATTACAAACGGAATCACATATATATACCCTTTACATTTTTGTGACGTGTATAAAATATGTCATGTGCAAAAGTACTTAGAGTCAGCGTTGTCAACTCGGTGCACTTCGCATCGTTTTTGGTGCTTTTTAAAATTATTTGTGCGAAAAATTCTTTAGCCGCAGCTTTTTTAAAATATTGGGTGCGTTTTTTAAATTTCGGTGGCACAAAATCAAATTTAATTCAACTTTTTGTTTTTGTGTAAGATAAAAGTTTAAACAAGTGTCCAAAATTTTCACGTTTCATTTTGCGTGGAAAACGTACCATGTTATATGCACAAAGTAAGACAATCTTACTATTGTATATTATAGACACTGTAGAAAGAAAAAAATTGTTTTAAAAATTTTCTGCTTTTACAGAGTGTTTTGCCATTAAACGATCAAGCTAAGTTTGTCAAATATTGTAATAAATTCATTACGGTTTTGGTAACTGAGAAGTTACCAAATTATTGAATAAACTGTAAAGTTTCTCCAAAACGTGTGCGTTAAATATTGATTATGGAAAACTGTATCTTTTATTTATTGTAATTCTGGCAAATCTTCGTATATTTCAATAAATTCTTTTAAAGACACCGTTTGCGAAAACACAAATGAAATGTACGCTGTGTTTGATAGGAAACGGCACACTGGGAAAAAGTGAGACAACATCTAAAGATATTAATTGTTCACTTTCATGTTTTTAATTCTATCTTTAAATTGAATAGAATTTTTAACATTATACAGGGTGGCTGATGAAAGCAGCTAGTTCAAATATAGGCGTATGTTTGGCGGCACTCCTCCTAGCAGATGGAGTATAATGAGGTTCGTAAAGAATTTTGCCGAGCGTGGTACAATCGCTAGAAGGCCTTATCATCTAGATCCCTCAATTCGGACGCAGGAAACTATCGCTGCTGTAGTTGCTGCCATACAATCCAAACCTAGAATTTCGACAAGGAGCTTGTCTGCTCAAATGGGTGTCAACAGGCAGTCACTGCAGACAATATTGCACCCAGATTTAATCTTATTAGTTTCAAACAACAAACAAACTGAACCCTTCACACATCCCGATTCGCTTGGAACTCTGTGAGAAGATAATTCAAATGGTGTCAGGGGGTGAAAACGTCTTAAACTGCATTTTTATGTCTGACGAGGCACATAAAGATGTTAAAAGAGTTTTTCTTTCTAGAATTACGCCAAAAGAGAGTCCTTTTCAACACTGTTTGGTTTCAACAAATTGGGACAATTTGTCAAATTGCCACGCCTGTTATGACAGAAATGAGGCAAAAATTTCCCAATAAACTGATTTCAAGAAACTCCACATTCCGTTGATATTTCATGTCTCCTGTCCTCACTGTACCTGATTTTTTTGTGGGGTTATTGCAAACAAAACAAGAAGTTTACAAAAAAAAACCCCAACAAATTTAGAAGATTTAAAGCAATCCATTCAAACGATAATTTTTAAGCATATTTTATTTATTGAATTCAAAGTATTGAAATCTTAATACTAAATTTAAAATTAAAAAATAAAAATTTCCTTTTTTGTTTAAGTCCGGCCAATGCTGGACAAAAGGTTTTATTATGCGGGAGCTATTTTGGTGAAATCTCCTATTGAGCAATCTGATGGTGGCAACGGTATCCCTTCTTCTTAGCCGAGTGCGGCCGCCAAAATTAAGTATATTGCGCGCAAGAGGGTTCGGATGAAGATCCAGTTTACTGACATACTGTCGCGTACTTAGAAAATTTCTCTTTTACCAGTGGAACACACAGAATTTGGTTTTGTCGTCTTTGAAATATTTCAAGATTTGACGCTGAGGCGTTGCCCCATAATTGAATTCCGTGGCACCATAAAGGCTTTAGGATTGCGTTGTATAACAAAAGTTTGCAATCCAACTTCAATATCGAGTTTCTGCCCATAAGCCAATTTAGTTGCGCTGCTTTTAGTTTCAACTGAGTTACTTTTGGAGACTTTTTGTGGAGATGTCGTCGGCAGGTCAGAGACGTAAATCAAATATAAAGTAGGCCCCAGAATGCTACCTTGGTGAACTCCTGCCTCGATTTGCTGAGTTGGGCTTATTAAAACGCCTTCTCCGATAACAAATTATCGCTCATATAAGCAGCTTTCCAGAAGCATGTGAGTATTTGCAGGCAAGTTTAGCTTTATTTTGTGCAACAAAAACTATAATTGTGACAGTTGCCGCTGCAATACTTCAGGCAGTAGTGAATAACTTTTTGATAAGATGTCGTACATATGTCAACCAGGATGGAGGCCATTTGAATTCAATTATTTTCAAAACTTAATGAATTACTTTGATAAAAATGTATTATTTTTCAAATGAATGTCTAAAAAATAAATTACATAAACTTTACAAAAAGTTGTTTGATTTTCTGAATGTAGCAAAATTGATCAGCCACCCTGTACTTTGAATGTGAGTCATATATTTACAAAGTTCATATGATGTGACTTAATAGATGATCATATTGGTCTTGAAGCAAAATCTTTTTTATGGATTTTTGGTAATCCATAAAGTCTTGGAGCTACTGCTCTGTTTGTTACCAAACTTTTCTTCTCTTCTTCCGAAGGAAGGCGAAATATCGAAGAATAAAATCATTAAAAGCTTAAATCAACATTTCAATATAATTTATAAAACAAAGGTAAAAAAATTACGACCGAGAGATTCTTTATAATATATAATCTATTCACTTCTATATTCGAAAAAGGAAACGTTAATAAGTTAATGAAAACGTTCGACGATTTTATTTTTCATTGAATGAATTTATTTTCCCACAAATAAAATACCAATTTAATGTTTTAAATTTTTGTTAATTTCGTTTTCAAAATTTTAAGCAAATAATAATGTTAACATTGTATTTTATCTTAATATTCTTCGATCTTCGTTTGTTAAATAAATATAATTTTTTCAGCTTCAGATCTCGATTTTTTGTATTTTATAAAAAAAGAACAATTTTAATTTTTTTATTGTACAATATTTCAATAACAATTTGTTATCATTTTCAGGAAATTTAAAATTTTATAAAAACAAAAATTCTAATTTAAAAAAATGTTGTCAAAAAATTTCTATGTACAAAAAATTCATACACAAAAAAAATTCTTAGTTCATACACAAAGGGAAGAATTGAATTTTTCTTTGTGTATGAATTTTTTGTATATAGAAATATTTGACAACTTTTTTTCAAATTAGAATTTTTATAAAATTTTAATTTTTTAGAAGACAATAACAAATTATTATCGAAAAATAAAAGATTTTAACAAACAAAAACCGAGATCTGAAGCTGCAAAAATTAAATTTATTTTAACGTTGTTTCATAGAATATTGTTTTAAAGGGTCTCTCTAAATATGGCCATAAGAATACTGTCACGAATCGCCAAACAGATTGTTGAATGATAAACCATTACAAACATACCGAAAACGATTGACGCTCATTCGACATCTGTTTGTGATTCATGTTCTATTGGAAAACTGTGTGACTCACTGATAACTGACCATTTTGCGCGGCTATGGCTCGTCGGGCTTGGGCGGGTGTTCGTTTCACACAGCCAATAGAAAGCAGCTTAATGTACTAGTGATTAGTCCAAACCTAAACAAAAATAAAAAAAGGGCTGAAAATGTCGATCGTGAGGACAAGAGTGGTCACAGTTACTTTGATTCTGGTGGTGGGATTGTTGATGTTAAATAATCCCGGGCTGTAACCCCTCCCACAGTATCATTAACGGATACTGGACCGCGATAGCTTGGTTTCCGAAAAATGTTTATAGCTATCCCCTAAAATGGCATTCAACCCATTAATTCTTTTTCAGAACTTTTACAATTGTTTTCCCAGCAGGTTTTTACATACATATCTCAAAAAAAATAGCATTAATTTAATACTTTCTGATTCACCAGATTCTTAATATTTAAAAAAGTAAGTGTATAAAAAAGCGCTAGCTTAGCGCATTTTTTTTTTTTTTTTTTTGTCTTGGACCAGTACTCAGGGGATGACCCCTACATATGCAGTGCATTGTCCCGGAACTAGGAAAATAGGTTATGAGGAGGGGGAAAGAGGGATTAGTGTTTGTGAACATTTGACTTGAACTTTCCAACGTTATAACAGACAGGAAACACGTCTGCAGGCAACTTATTCCACAGACGAAGCGTGCTGCAGAAAAACGAATTCTCTCTGTAATGCGTAGAACGATTCCCCGGACAATTGACCACAAATGGATGAGCTCTGGACGATGAACGCGTGTTACGTAGAAATATGCGAGTTTCAGGAACAAGATCCCTAATCTCGTCAGAGCAAAATCCATTGTAGTAACGATAGAACAGAGTAACGCACCCCACACTGCGTCGATGCTCCAGTGAGTTAATAGTTGGATATCCTACTGTCACCGATAAGCTTCTTCGCCCTCTCCTGCACACGGTCGACTAACCCCAAAATAGACTTTGAGGCACCGGCCCAAACATGAGAGTTGTATTCCATTTTCGGTCGTAGGTGGTATAAATAGTAAGGAGATCGGATGGAGTGGGTTACACCGTTTCAAAAAACCGAGACACTTAAATGCTTCTTTAGAGACATGAAAAATGTGTTCAGTCCAGCGAACATCACACTGTATCTTCATTCCAAGAACATCAAGAGCATCCGATTCCTCAATATTTATACCATCCATGAGTACAGATGAAGCAGCATTTGCGGTTATTTGCTTGTGTGTTAATAAGCAACACTGGGTCTTACGAACGTTGAAGGCGATTCTGTTTTTACGACCCTATTCGGAGATTAATAGAAGATCACTATTCAGTGAATCATTCATATTTAGCCTCTTGGCAGCGATCTCTGATAGGCTGGGCCTATAACTGAAAGAGTATGAATAGCAAATACTGCTGTCATCTGCAAAAGAGTAGATAGGGTTGGAAGTTTTTTTGAGTACTAAGGAAAAAAATGCGGTTTTCTAGGTATTGAAAAGCGCTAAATGTAGCGCCAAAAGTGCTAAATTGGTAACCGTGTAGGTGGTTGCAAGGAAAAGAGAAAGGCTCTCTTTTCTCTTGTTTTCCCTTAGCACCTCCGAACTCAAGACTTTGCAAAGTAAACTTTCTGTGTGTGAAAGCCCTGAAATTATGTTTCATTTACAAATCCCATTTTAAAAAGCTTTTATTTCTTGTTGTAATTTTCGTCCAATGTTTTTAATTAACTATGCTCCGACAAGTCCTCATTTGGTTGGCCACATGACTTTCATCACCGTCATCAGCATGCAGTAGTGTTTAGCCAAAAGCATTTGTCAATGCATAAATAAATGCAAATGTTTAAAACATCCTCAATATAGTAGCATATTTATGTTAAAAGAATGTTTTCACAGGAATATAAGAAAATCTCACATATTTGCCTATTAGAGTATGCGGACAAATTGAGCAAAATGTTCAAGAATACTAAAAAGTATTGTTCGTATCTTATTTTGAATTGATTTTTCGAACAATCTTTTACTCAAGATCATAAAAAGTAAAACATACATATTGGTACAATGCAACACAAAATTAATAAAAAGGTGGTAATAAAACTACAAACAAAATATTTGGTTTGTATTTTTTTATTCATTTTATGAATTTATTTTAACCAAAAAATATGATTTAACAGTAGTTGGGTTCCTCAAGATCGCCGATAAGTTCGGACTAATCAGACAAATCACTCTCTATATTTGACAATTTTACACAAAACTGGTGGAATGCTAGATAAATGTACGAATTCTGATTACCTTTTAAATCAAAATATATTTTCGAAAAAAGTTTTGCTTCTGCACACAAAGAAAAAGGAACGTTAAATATTATTGTGGCAACATTAGTATGTAGGCTGCAATAATTTGTATTGCTGACGCAAACAGAGTATTTTCGATTTTAAAATAGTTTAATCAAATGCAAAATTTTAAAATATTATTATTATTTTATAAGAACTATCGGAAATTTTAAAACAAAACACACCAAATTCAGAAAAAATGCATGAAATATTTATGCATATTTATTTATTGGATCGATAGTTGGGTCGATATAATTTAATGTTTGAAGATTATTTCATGCAAATGTTGGTCGCGGCTGCGCCTCAAATGGTCCATCCGCTTAGTCCAATTTTGACATACTCTTTCCAACATTTCGGCCGGTATCTCACGAATAATGTTGGCAATGTTGGCTTCCAGTGCGTCAATCGAAGCGGGCTTGTCGCTATAGACATTAGCCTTAACATAGCCCCACAAAAAATAGTCTAGAGGCGTTAAATCGCACGATCTGGGCGGCCAATTGACTGATCCCAAGCGTGAAATAAACTGTTCACCGAACTCGCCTCTCAATTGGTCCATTGTTTCGCGTGCTGTGTGGCATGTGGCACCGTCTTGTTGAAACCACATGTCATGCAAGTCAAGCTCTTCCATTTTGGACAAAAAAAAGTTTGTTATCATCGCACGGTAGCGCTCACCATTCATAGTAACGTTGTGATTCGCATCATCTTTGAAGAAATACGGCCCAATGATGCCGCCAGCCCATAATCCGCACCAAACGGTTGTTTTTTCTGGATGCATTGGTAGCTCTTGCAATGCTTCTGGCTGCTCTTCACTCCAAATACGGCAGTTTTGCTTGTTCACGTATCCATTCAACCAGAAATGAGCCTCGTCACTGAACACAATTCTTCGATAAAAAAAATGGATCTTCATCTAAGTTTTCAAGAGCCCATTCACCAAAAATTTGGCGTTGTGGTAGGTCGTTTGGCTTCAATTCTTGCACCAGCTGTATCTTATAAGGCTTCACACCCAAATCCTTCCGCAAAATTTTCCACGTAGTGGAGTAACAGAGGCCCAATTGCTGCGAACGGCGCCGAATCGATAATTCACGGTCATCAGCAACACTGGCCGATACGGCTGCGATATTTTCTTCAGTTCGCACTCTACGTAAGCGTGTTGGTGGTTTAATGTCCAACAATGTAAATTTGGTGCGAAATTTTTTTACAATAGCCCGAATAGAAACCTCAGTAGGTCGATTAAACTGACCATAAAATGTAAGAAGCGCGCGATGAACTTTCTTAACAGAGCACGCATTTTGGTAATAAAATTTAATAATTTGCAAGCGTTGTTCGTATGTAAGACGATTCATGATTAAATTATGGACCAAACTGAAGATGTTTGACAGTGACACAAGATACAAAACGTGCGTGAGCTGTCAAAACTAGTGTTGCCAAAAAGATAATAGCAAAAAAATCACTCGGTACCAAACAAAAAATATTACAATGGATGTTGCAAAAAACTTAAAAATGTCAGAAATAATTTAAAAAAATAATATTGCATCAAATGTTTGTTTGTTGGGTGTACATTACATTCTTTTTTAAAAAGGTTACTTAAATGTCTTTTGCTAACGACTCTTATTCTTGCACGTTTAGTTAAAATTAAAACATTATTAATATCTTAATTATTTGACTCATGTACTTACATAAAAAATTTTATTTTAGAAAACTTTCACAGAAATGAAAAATTTATCTGTACCTATAAAAAAAGACTTCAATATCACGCAGTTGTATTAATGATAAGAAATAAAAGCTACGGTGCCTACTAGGTGGCTTAATTCGAAATACATTTTTGCATTGTATTCATGATAGCTTAAACTTGGTTCAAAAAAATTAATTAAAATTTGGCTATTTTTGTAGTTAGCTACTGATTATCCGACAGGGCAGAAACAGCTTTTGACACTTGATGTTTTACAAATAGAAAAAAATAGTACATCTATTTTTTCAGCTTCATTTGGTAAAATGAATTCGCCTTGAACACAAGTATGTTATAATCAAGGCAAATTAAATACTAAATTCGCCTTGGTTAGAATCATAGAATAAGCCTACTGTTTTTGTTTTCATTTATGCCATTCATTCACTCTGTGATTCTTCAACCTCGCGGTCGTGTTTTTAAAAAGTGAACAAAAAAAAAAAAAAACAAACCAAAAAATCATTGTGCTAACATATTTTTAAACTTACATATAAAAACAATAATATATTGTATTAAATTGTAAAAACAATAACAAATTATTTTAAAAAAACAACGAGAAAATAAATTCCTTACATTTCATTAACTAAACACTAAAATCAATTTCAATAAAACAAGTGCGGTGGCAGTGCATTGTTGTTGTTGTTATTGTGCGTGAAGATAACCTACCCAGTGGGAAAAAAACTATACACTAAAGTTTTGTTTGCTTGCAAAACCGCAATAAGTGGAAGAGCGAATTTATACAAAAGAAAAACTTTGTGACAATTATTTTTATATACTTTTAAATTAAAAAAAAAAAAAATATAAATAAAAAAACAAAAATTGCATGAGTGTACCTATTAGATGTAATTCTGTGAGGGAGCTTAGCTCCACTAGAAAAAACCTCTGGATCTCTGAGGAAGAATCATTTAAAAAATCATTGGATAATCTTCTGTCTCTAAGAGATAAAAAACGTACGCGTTCGTGTTCGCCAAACATTGTTGTTACAACAGAAGACATACCATCTTCCAGTTTAGCTATTGTTGATAAATCGAAAACTCAAGTGGGTATGGATAGGTATATAACCGTGGTTAAACGTCAGCGAAGCCCTAAATCCGCGCAAATATCATCGCAACCAAAAATGTCTAAGGGCGATATTACCTCTGCGACAGTGGATAGTAATAGGTTTGCTATCCTTCAGACTGACGAGCCAACTACATCAAAAAAAACATTTAAACCGCCACCAATATACTTGAGAGAACCTACATCTAATGAGTTGGTAAAAGCACTTATTTCGGCAATTGGTAAAGACACCTTCAACGTAACATCAGTGAAGCACGGACAAATAAGTGAAACAAAAATCCAAGTCAACTGCGAAAATGATTACCGAAAACTTTCTGCCGCTCTGGAAAAAGAGAAAAGATCTTTTTATACTTATCAACTTAAAAATGCTAAAGGCCTTCAGGTTGTTATTAAAGATATTGACCCTTGCGTAGATATTGATGACGTCAAAATCGGATTGGAAGATAAAGGTTTTAAAATAAAAACCGTAGTAAATATCAGGATCCGTGAAAAGATCCCTCAACCCATTTTTAGGGTTGAACTAGAACCCAGGGATGTTGTCCTGAAAAAAGGTGAAATTCATCCTATTTATAACCTTAAATTTCTTCTGCATCGTAAGGTTACCGTTGAGGAGCCACATAAGCGTTCAGGATCAGTTCAGTGCCTAAACTGCCAAGAATTTGGCCACACAAAGGCTTACTGTAAGTTGCCTGCTGTTTGTGTTGTATGTGGCGAACTTCACGGCACAACTCAGTGCAATAAGCCAAAGGCCGACGCAAGTGTTAAAAAATGCAGTAACTGTGGAGGTAACCACACTGCAAATTATAGAGGTTGCCCTGTCTATACTCATTTTAAGCGGTCAATGACAAATAAGCCATTGATTTTAAATATGCCACCCCAGCAATCAAACACCATTTCAACAACCAATTTTCCCCAGGTACGCCAGCCAACCAGCCATATACACGTGCAAAACCCCCAACAAATTTCTTATGCGAATGTGGTAAAATCCGATAAAACAAATTTGAATCAGGAGTCCAAGCCTCAAAACTCCGACCAACATTTTAGCAATCTTGAGGCAACTCTGCAGACTCTTGTTCAATCTATAAATACATTTACGGTGTCCATGACAAACATGATGCAGGAAATGCTGAAAATGCAATCCACCATTTTGCAGGCAATTTTAACAAAATGAATTGGTTAAAAATATGTTTCTGGAACGCAAACGGCATTCGCCAACATAAAAATGAACTTGAGCACTTCCTTATGGAAAAGCAGATCGATATAATGATGATTGCTGAAACCCATTTGACAACCAACAGTTATTTCAAAATTAATGGCTACACACTATATGACACAAAAGATCCCCGTGGAATTTTGATAAAGACCAGAATTAAGCATTATCTAATGAACGGGACACGTGAGGAATATCTCCAAGCTACAAATATATGCCTTGATTATTTTCATGAAAAAATCGTTATATCCTCGATTTACTCACCACCACGATTTTCAATAACAGAAAGCCAATGTTCAAATTTTTTCAAATCGCTTGGTTCTCGATTTTTAGCGGCCGGCGACTATAACGCTAAACACACTTTTTGGGGATCAAAAGTGTGTTTAGCGCAGCGGCACAGCGGTGTCGGTGTCAAAAAGCACAGCGGCGAAAGGCCGTGTGCTTTTTGACACCGTTTCCAAAATGGGCTTAGATGTGGTTTCAAGCGGACACCCCACTTATTGGCCGTCAGACTGACGAGAGATCCTTGATGTTATAGATTTTGGAGTTGCGAAAAATTTTCCTTTAGAGTGGATGCAAGTGGAGCCTTCATTAGATTTGTCATCAGATCACTCTCCCACTATTATCTCTGTTTCGTTCCCTCAAGAGATTGGCTCCCCGTTGACCGTCAATAGAGTTAATTGGCTAAAATTCAAAAAATTTTTGAGCACACATTGTAGTGAAAATATCGCCTTGAGAACGCGTATTGATGCGTCAATTAACGATTTTTCTGAAAACCTCAAACTGGCCGTACAGCATGCTACCACTAGTCATATAAGACACAGAAATGAGAACAATAGAACTTATTCGGCTGAAATTGAGCAACTTCTGTCAGAAAAAAGAAGAGTTAGAAGAGAGTGGCAAACTCGCAGGTCTCCCCAGCTTAAAACTAGGCTACGGGAATGCGTAACTCGACTAAGAAATCAGCTTGAAATCCAGAGAATATCTTCCCTTAAAACATATTTGGAAAGCTTGGATGGTACTCCGTAATCTGACTATTCTCTGTGGAAAGCGACAAAAGGTCTGAAAAGACCCGTAATAGGTAAGCCACCTTTGCGAACTTCAACTGGCGACTGGGCACGAAGCGATTCCGAAAAGGGGATGGTGTACGTTGATCATTTGAGAAATGTTTTTACGACAAATGATTCAGCGGATGCTGCAGCAGAATTTCCGCCGTATGCTGTTAGACAGCCTGTGTCTTTGAGACTTAACTTTCAAGATGTCGAAAACGTTATCAATAACATAAACCCCAGGAAAGCTCCAGGTATAGATCAAATTACTGGTAAAATGCTTGAACAGTTACCTCGTGTAGCTAGAAGAGTTTTACTTTTTATTTTTAACGCTATTTTACGCCTTGAGTATTATCCTGCAGAGTGGAAGGTCTCTATTATTACTATGATACCCAAGCCAGTCCAATAAGTCTACTACCAACAATTTCAAAACTGTTCGAAAAATTGTTAATGGCGAAGTTGTCTCCAATACTTAATGATGTGGGATGTATCCCTGATCATCAATTTGGCTTTCGGGCTAAACATAACACCATAGAACAAACACATAGGCTAGTCAATGTCATAAGACAGACTTTTGAAGACAAAAAGTACTGTTCAGCTCTATTCATTGACATTTCCCAAGCTTTTGATAAAGTGTGGCACGACGGACTGATGCACAAAATAAAGTTGAACTTGCCTGCAAATACTCACAAGCTTCTGGAAAGCTACTTATACGACCGGAAATTTGTTATCAAAGAAGGTGACTTTACAAGTTTCTCACAGTCAATCGGAGCAGGAGTTCCCCAAGGTAGCATTCTAGGACCCACTCTATATTTGATTTACGCATCTGACATGCCAACGAGATCCGGAATCCATACTTCAACTTTTGCAGATGACACAGCTTTTTTTAGCGTTCATGTAAACCATCAAGAAGCTTCACGAAATTTGCAGCAGTATATTTCAATATTAGAGAAATGGTTGAAACTTTGGAAAATAAAAGTTAATGAACAAAAATGTACCCACGTTACATTCACACTGCGTAAGCAAACATGTTCGGCTCTCCAAATTAACAATACACCTATTCCGCAGCATAATGAAGTTAAATACCTTGGTATTTACCTCAACCGTAGGCTAACGTGGAAGCCTCACATTGATGCAAAAGTCACTCAGTTGAAATTAAAAGCAGCGCAACTAAATTGGCTTATGGGCAGAAATTCGACATTGAAGTTGGACTGCAAACTTTTGTTATATAAGGCAATTTTAAAGCCTATATGGTGCTATGGAGTTCAATTATGGGGAACCGCCTCAACATCTAACATTGAAAAAATTCAAAGACGACAAAACCAAATTCTTCGTACGATTACTGCAGCTCCATGGTACGTAAGAAACTCACGAATTCATAAGGATCTATGTGTTCCGCTGGTAACTGACGAGTTCTCTAAGTATGCCACAAGGTATATCAGTAAACTGGAACTTCACCCAAATCCTCTTGCACGCAACATACTTAATTTTGGCGGCCACTCCCGGTTGAGAAGAAGGGATACCCTGGCCACCATCAGAACGTTAAATAGGTGATTCTACCGATATTATTCGCGCGAAATTAAACTCTTTTGTCTAGCAGTGGCTGGACTTAAATAACTTTTGTATTTAGTATTAAGATTTGAATATTTATTGTTAGTTCATATTTTGAAGATTCAATAAATAAATGAATGACAAAAAAAAAAAAAAATTTTATGCCATTGACAAATAATTCACTTCGTGATTTATTTTTCTTTTGAGGCAATTCATTTTGTTCAATTTTAATTTATTTTGATATTATAAACATTTTGGCCAAGGCGAATTCATAACAGGTGAAATTGACAGCGCAGCTGATAACTTTTTTGAAATTTTATTCTGTTTCAGATGTCAATGGCATAATTAAAACAAAGTTGGAAAAACAATTTCAAAGCAATTTTTTAAATTTTGTATTGTATCTTGAGCGCCAGATATCATCCAGAATCCTCCCCAATCCGGCTGGTCATTTTTACCTTTTCAAACTCTATGATCCGAAACTTTAATTTTCACAATACAATTAAAAGTTTCACGAAATATTTAAAAGTTTTTATTTTCTTGTAAATTTTTTTTTAAATAATGTTTTTGAATTCCTTTTTGTATTTATATTTTCCCTTGACATTTGAAAAATTTTTAATATAATATGATGATGGGGTTGGTATCATTCGTCTGGCTCAAGTTCAATCCTGGCTAAAGCCAAGAAATATTTTTATTTATAACTAATTGAGCCAGACGAATGATACCAACCCCATCATCATATAATATTAAAAATATTAAAATAAGTTCGACTGTTTAACATTAATACATACATTTGAAAAATATTTATTTTTTGTTGTGTTGTGTTTATTGCTCTTGCATATACCTGGTATGAATTCGCCTTGATTTTGCTTATGTGAAATATCAACAAGATAGCACGAATATGGCGGTACCTAAAAATGTTGTAAAATTATTTGCATGAATAATTGCACATACGAGTATGAATAGAAGAAGGTTTACATTGGTAAATTTATGTATAAAAATATATTTGCACATATTCTTAGAAAAAATTTTAATGTATGTATGTAAGTATATGAATTATGAACGTACATGTGTACTTACATACTCGTATATGTTTATCACTACAAAAATTTATTTGAACTGCCTAGAAATTAGTCGCTTTGGTGTAGCTTTTATTTGTTTGAAAACTTTTCTTAGTCTAAGCGTTATCACAGTGCAAAATCCACAGAATTGTGGAAAAAACAATAATGTAAGCATAACTACAAGGTATTTCTTGTTGACCGTACGACCAAGAATTCATGATGCACCACGCCATTGTCGTCAAAGAAAACAGTGAGCAAAACAGTGCTTTTTTCGGTCTTGGCCCATCTGGCTTCCATTGGGATGATTGGGCTTTGGTTTCAATGTCATAGCCATACACACATGATTCGTCACCAGTTATGACCTTTTTGAGGAAATCTGCATCGTCGTTGTCAATATTCAACAGCTCCTGAGCGATGACCATGCGACCTTGTTTTTGCTCAATATTTAGTAAAAGATCGAAGAGACATGACTAACCTTTTTATCTGTCAAAAACAAACTGAAAATCGGAAATAGCTGATATTACCAACAGACATGTGTCTTAACATAATAAACGAAAAAATGCAAAAATCGAACATACGTAAAGCTACGTATACACGGTTGTCAGATCTTTTTTTTATTTTTATTTTTTATATTGGACCAGTACTCAGGAGATGACCCCTACATATGCAGTGCATTGTACCAGACCTAGGAAAATAGGTTGTGAGGAGGGGGAAAGAGGGAGTAGCGTTTGTGAACATTTGACTTGAACTTTCCAACGTTATAACAGACAGGAAACACGTCCGCAGGCAACTTATTCCACAAACGAAGAGTACGGCTGAAAAAGGAATTCTCTATGTAATGCGTAGTACGATTCCCCGGGCAATCGACCACAAATGGATGAAATCTAGACGATGAACGCATGCTACGTAAAAATGTGCCCGTTTCGGGAACAAGATCCCTAATCTCGTCAGAGCAAAATCCATTGTAGTATCGATAGAACAGAGTAACGCGTCACACACTGCGTCGATGCTCCAGTGAGTCAATAGAGTTGGATACCCTACTGTCACCGATGAGCTTCTTCGACCCCATTCAGAGACCCCATTCAGATATTAATAGAAGATCACTATTCAGTGAATCATTCATATTCAGTCTCTTGGCAGCGATCTCTGATAGGCTGGGCCTATAACTAAAAGAGTACGAGTGCGAGGTTGTCAGATCTTACAATATTGCCAGTAAAATTGTCTGAAAATGTATTACAATCGTGTGAACTGCCAATTTTTAACTTACAAAGTTGTCAGAAAACCCATTGTCAATCAATTGTAAGACGACAATGTTGTCAGGCATCTGACAATCGTGAGAACGCTCCTCGTCGGCATTGACAGATAATTGGCTGGTATTGTTAGCTCAGTTTTAATTGTCAACCAGAAAAAAGTTTGATGGGCAACACTGCCAAACACATGGTTGTTGATATACATATGTAAGTGGCAATGCCTTACAACATGTCTGGCAATTTTTTTCATCTAACAATCTGACAACCGTGTGAACTGACAATTTTTGTTGTCAGATGAATTATTTGTCAGACCATAGTCTGACAATGAAATTGTGAGACTTTCTTACGATCGTCTGAACACACAATTTACTTCTGCGGGACAATTTTTCATTGTCACTACATTGTCAGCATGTTGCCAGATTTTACAATATTGTAACATCTTACAACCGTGTGTACATACCTTAACTCACGAAATTTGCTTATGCTTGTCTATACCAACTATTATTATAAGTCCTACGAAATATAATATATTCAGCCATGTCACAGAGCTTAATTCCGTTCGGAATGGAATTGAATTCTTTTTTTACTTCTTCAAAAAACGAAAAACTAAAAATTTTTTTGGAATGAACTCATTTCTAATTGCAAGAATGAAACTAGTATTATCTTATAGAATTGATTTTATTCCGAAAAAGTTTTAAATGTTCGTTTTTTGAAGAATTAAAACCCCGATTCAATTCCATTTCCGAACGGAAGTGAATTCTGCGACATGGCCGAATATTGGTAATGATATAATATTGGTTCTTGGATTTATTTAGTTCATCAAATAAATTTTCGACTGAAACCATTTTATGTGGTTATTTATACACATATAATGCAACAATAGTATGTTACTCTTAGGCCCAGTTTTTGAGTTCGTATTTAAATGTTATTTAGCTTTAAGTTCCATTTAAATACGACTATCAGTTTTTCACTACAAATTTAGACTAAACTTAAATGCTCAAACTTCTTCATTTAAGTTTTATTTAAGTTTGTCTCATATGCCACATGCCCAACAAACCATTCCACTAGCCCAATATAAATGAGTTGTAGAAAAAGCTTATCATAATATATTTTCTACAACTTTTTATAAGCGTACTTATTATAAGTTTGAAGATGCTTTAGATGACAAACCTTTTACAATAATACTTGCTATACACTTAGTTTAGATAACAGTTTAACAAGTATGATTACAAACAATATATTTTCGCTACAGTTTTGTAAAGATTGGTATCAATATTAAAAGCTAGTAAAATAAACAAATTCGATTGTTTGAATGTTTGTTTTCTCTTTTTTGATAGATTAAAAAAAATAAATAAATAAATAAAAATAAATCGTAGCATCCAACTGTTGTTCATTTTGAGAGGTGAAAAGAACAAAAAAAAAATAAAATAAAAACGTGTGCAAAAGAAAAAAAGTAATAAAATATTATATTAATAAACAATTTAATGTAAATATGCCCTATAAATTTAAAATAAATAATTCATTTTCGGAAGGTCAAAATCTAATATATCCGGAATCTGCGACATTTGAAAGAAATTATTCGAATTTTAATTGTATTATTCTACATTATTGTTTTAAAATTTTACTATTCAAGTTTTGTTTTTTATTTATTTTCAGGCTCTAGGTCTGTGTATTTTGAAAAAAACTGTTTTTGGTTTTATTTAATATTGGTTTTTTATTTTTTTATTTTCGATATTTCGAGTATCTTTGGTACTCTTCTTCAGGAACTAACAAAAAATATAAACAATTGTAAAAAGATTACGTTAACATTGAAAATGAAAATATAAATAATTTTATCACAAATAAATTTTTATAAACATGGAAAATAATTATTACATTAAATGTTTGCCTCACTTTTAGTAAAGTCGTCCGTCTTATTGTATTAAATGTTAATCGTTTACTAATGCTATATGCATGCTGTGTCAGTAAATATCTGTAGGTTTGCGCGCAATTCTTAGTATCTGTTTTGTAATTCAGTTTAATGTTCGCGGCTGTATTTATAATATGTAACATTTCTATAATAAATCTTTTTTTATAGTTGTTTTCTTGTTGTAATATACTTGTCCTGTTAATATTGGGAGAGTGATTGTATTTTGCACAATGGGCCGCTAGCGCTGTTTTTTGCTCAGTTTTTGCCTTACAATTTTTAAAATCAGATTTTTGTGCGGATAATCTTGTCCTTAATTTTGTTTTAGACGTTCCAACATAAATTTTATCACATATGTTGGCCCCGTCTCCATTGCACGGTATCTTGTAAATGACATTAGATTTGTCCAATTTGTCAATTTTTGTTTTAGTGCTTGAAAACAGTTTTTTTCAAAGTATTATTGGTTCTTAGTGCAATGCTAACATTTTCTTTATTGTAAATGTTAGAGTGTATTATCCTTAGAGTTATATATCTGAATGTCCAGGTACGTACGCCATTGATTTGAACAGTTTCTTATCTGATCGTGCCACAGATTTGATATTATAATTTTGCTTTGCGTTTTTTACAATATCTTCGGATGTAGGAACTGGAAAACTATTATTTATAAGTATGTCCTTTATCTTCTTTGTATTAGCATCATGAAATTGTTCATCACTTATTTGAAAAACCCTTTTTTTTTTATAGAAATTGATAGCTGTGTTAAACTTCATGTGTTTGGGGTGATTAGAATAAAAATTAATAATTCGACCTGTGGCCGTGGGTTTTTGATACCAGTTTATTTTAGTTGTATTTCCTTCCCGTATAATTAATGTGTCTAAAATTGATAATTTTCTATCTTTTTCTAAATCAGATGTAAATTGAATATTTTTGTGAAAACTATTCAGAGTTAGATGAGTATCTTTTTCCGCGCTTTTTTTGACTATACAAAACAAGTCGTCCACATATTTACTTAGAACTCTAGGCTTTCGTTCCAGTTTTTCCATCGTTCGGTCTAATAGTTCTTCCATAACTATGTCCGCTATTACCGGCGAAGCTGGTGAACCCATTGGCATACCTTTCAATTGTTCATAAATTTTATCATTATATTTAAAATACCTGTTTTCTTTTATGCAAAACTTGAGAATATCAAAAACAGTTCTTTTGAAAAGTTTTAAGTTTGTCCCATTTATTTGATATTATATTCATTGCTAGGTTAACTGGTATGCTGGGGAAAAGGGATATGACGTCATAGGAAACCAACATTTCATCTTCAAAAATATCTATTTTCATTATTTTGTTTTTAAATTCCACTGCCTCTTTGACGTTGTAAATTGAATTAGTTGTAAGATTTTTTAAAATATTTATTATGTACTTGCAAAGTCCGTATGATGGTGAGTTGATTGAGGAACAAATTGGCCTCATTGTCATGTTTTCCTTATGGACTTTTGGGAGTCCATAAAGTCTCGGAGCAATAGCTGCGTTGGTAAGTAAGTTACATTTATCTATTAAGTTAATGATATTTAACGTAAAAAGATTTTCTACCAAGCTTGTTACAAGTTATTTCTAAATCATTTTGGTTTGTTGGATGGTTTTTGTGTGCTTGCATTTGTATTAGTGCAAAAGAGGTAAACAAAACACACATACGAGCTACTTACTGCCTGTAGAAGATATTTGAAAATTAGTTGCTAATTTTGCACTAAACAACAGCACAATATGATAATTAATTAAAAATAACATCGCATGAAATAAAACTATTAAGTTTTTCTATGCCGTTAATGAATTTAATATTTTTCTTTGAGAATTTTTCTATTCTTCCACTAACAAGCAGCTGTTCTATGGAACACTTTCCATAATATCTGGAATTTAAGTAAACCTGACCTGAGAACAATTATTTAGAACTGATAAACTGAACTTGCGTATACATACAACTTAAATTTAAATGAAAATTAACAAATTTTGTATTTAAATACGCGATCAAAAACTGGGCCTTAGAATGTTGTTGTTTCAACCATAGATTTTTGTACGTGTGATTTTTGAAATAATTTTTAAAGTTTTTGCCAAGTTGTGTTGTGGTGATAGTGGGTCAAATTGCACTTGATTTTCTGTTGGTTTCTAAAACTAATGTGAACTGCTTTTCGAACAGAAGTGAATATTTCCACAAATTCAAAATCAAACAGTGAATTTTTGCTACTGGACACGAATGCGGGTGATATAGTAATCCCTCTCTGCTCGGAACTATATTATTAAGCAACTTATATTGTTAAATAATTGTGGCAGTCTAGAAACGTTTATTTATAAATATCACAATATAAGTAACTTTTTAAAAACAAAAATATAAAAGGTGGCGCAAAAGTAATACTCCTATCAGAAAATACTATAAATTTGGCGATTGGCCCCTAATGTCAGTTCTGTTTTGACAATGTTACGCTACACTGCTCCAGAACGAGGAATATTGATAAAGATGATTTTTCATCAAAAATAATAATGAGTGATGGGGCCCATTTCCATCTTAGCGGGTACGTAAATAAGCAAAATTTACGCTTCTGGGGCACCGAAAATGCGCGTGTAACCCACGAAGAGCAATTACACCCGCTCAAAGTCACTGTATGGTGTGCTGTTTTCGCTGGAGGAGTCATTGAACCTTTTTTCTTCGAATACGGTTACTGTGAATGGTGAGCGCTACAGAGCAATGATCAACGAGTTCTTTTTGCCGCAACTTGATGAATTGGTGATATGCTGAACATCGGAAGGTTATTTTTGCGCCACTCTGTATTATTAAAATACAATACACACTCATACTCGTATACATCATGTTTATCTGTTAATAATGATCTTCCCACAAGGCTCCCTTTATAATAATAAAACGTATTTTGTAAGCAATCTTAAGTAAATATGGCCTTTCCTTCAATAAGTACATATTAACATTTGTTTTCCTCTAAATACTTTCATTTTTAATTATTTCGAAAGCCAAACAAATGTCCTTCTCTTAAGTAAATATCTGTACCTGTGTTTGCACCTGATAATGAACCCAATCCTTTTCATATGTGGTTCTCGTTTGAATAAAAACCAATTTAAATTTCTTTAAATGTCAAGCATGAGTTTTAAAAATAGTTTAAAAACCTTTACACAAAAGTACTCGTCTATCATAAAATCTTTCAAAAGCTTTTTTCCATATACTTACTCGTACATAAATGAATAAAATATGTTGTCATGTGAGTTATTTTTTACCACCAAATATTATAATTAACAGATGCACATATACATATATTTTTACATGTGTCAAGTGTAATGCAAAAGTAACTTGAATAATATAAAAAGTGGCTGGTAAAATAAACCAAGCGTGTGGTAGCATTTAATGTACAAAACGTGGAGTGGAGATTGCTGGTACATATCGTTAGTCTCACGTAGAAAGGCCCTAACTCGTACTTTCCCTGAATTGAGCTCTTTTAGGGATTCTACTACGTTTCGCACAAGTACACAGTGTCACGAAGATTTAATTATATAATTTCATACATATCGCTCTTACAAGCAATTGAGCAAAAAAGTTACTTTTAGATGTACCTATTTATAGAGTTTCCATTACCATTTTTCCTGCTCCTGTAAAATTGCAATTATTTTTGTTAGGGCCTTTCTACAGGAGACCAACGATATATAACTTCAATTTGGTTGATTTGGTTGATTGATGCGTTATTCAAGTTTCAAAATGATGTTGTTTGCAATCTTCGAAAACGTTATTGTAGGGTAGCAATATCCTTGGACGTGGAGAGAGCCTTTGACCAGGCAGGTCATAATAGCATTCTGCTTAAGATGATGCAAATCGGCTTTAGTTCCTATATTATTAAGTAGTTTAATAAGAGCTATTTTTCACAAAGAAAGTTCTGCAATTGCTTTAAAGATGAATTGTCAAATTTTGGAGATGTTATTTGTAACACAAACCCCAGGAAAGCTCCAGGTATTGATAAAATTGCTGGTAAAATGCTTGAGCAGCTACCTCGTGTAGTTTTTTTATTTTTAACGCTATTTTACGTCTCGAGTATTATCCTGCAGAGTGCAAGGTGTCCATGATTACTATGACACCCAAACCAGGGAAGGATCCCACTAAAGTGTAATCATACAGACAAATAAGCCTGCTGCCAACAATTTCAAAACTGTTCGAAAAATTGTTAATGGCGAAGTTGACACCAATATTAAACAATATGGGATGCATCCCTGATCATTAATTTGGTTTTCGGGCTAAATATAGCACCATAGAACAAACGCATAGACTAGTCAACGTCATAAGACAGACTTTTGAAGACAAGAAGTATTGTTCAGCTTTATTCATTGACATTTCCCAAGCTTTTGATAAAGTGTGGCACGAGGGATTAATTTACAAAATAAAGTTGAACTTGCCTGCAAACACTCACAAGCTTCTGGAAAGCTACTTATGCGGCCGGAAGTTTGTTATCAGAGAAGGCGATTTTATAAGCCCCTTACAGCCAATCGAGGCAGGAGTTCCCCAAGGAAGCATTCTAGGACCTACTTTATATTTGATTTACAGAATCCACACTTCAACTTGAAACCATCAACATGAAAACCATCGAGCAGCTTCGCTAAATTTGCAGGAGTATATTTCAATATTAGAGATGTGGTTAAAACTTTGGAAAATTAAAGTTAATGAACAAAAGTGTACTCACGTTACATTCACACTGCGTAAACAAACATGTTCAGCTATCCAAATTAACAATTCACCTATCACGCAGCACAGTGAAGTCAAGTACCTTGGTATATACCTCGACCGTAGGCTAACGTGGACGTCTCACATTGATGCGAAAGTTACTCAGTTAAAGTTAAAAATAGCGCAAGTAAATTGGCTTATGGGCAGAAATTCGACATTGAAGTTGGATTGCAAACTTTTGTTATACAATGCAATTCTAAAGCCTATATGGTGCTATTGAATTCAATTATGGAGCACCGCCTCAGCGGCAAATATTGATAAAATTCAAAGGCGACAAAAACAAATTTTTCGTACGATTACTGCAGCTCCATGGTACGTAAAAAACTCACAAATTCATAAGGATCTGAGTGTTCCTCTTGTAAAAGACGAATTTTCAAAGTACACAACAAGGTATATCAGTAAATTGGAACTTTACCCAATTCGTCTTGTACGCAATATACTTAATTTTGAAGGCCGCTCTCGGGTGAGAAGGAGGGATACCCTTGCCACCATCAGAACGTTAAATAGGTGATTTTACCGATATTGACCGTGCAAAATAAAACATTTTTGTCTAGCATCGACTGGACTTAGTTAAGTTTATGTATTTAGTTTTAAGATTTGAATACTTATTGTTCGTTCACTTTGTGAAGATTCAATAAATAAATTAATAGAAAAACAAAAAAAAAGTAAAATAAAATTTTGGAGATGTTATATGTGGTGTTCCACAAGCTTCAATTTTAGCTCCTCATTAATATAATATTTTTATGTATGACTTTAATTCAATTGGCTTACTTTACGCCAATGACTCCCTTATTTATTCGCAAAATGAATGCCCTTTGAGAGCTCTAACAAAATGGAGGTCAAAAAAATTTACGATAAATGGGATATTAAAATCAATGCTTCTAAGTGTGAGGCAATCTGCATTGGAAATGCTTCTGGAAAATGCAAAATTTTGTTGTTCCCGAAAGCAAAGATCTTAGATTATATATTGATGATAATGAAATTCCGATTCGAGAAAAATTAAGTATTTGCGTATGAATTTCAATAAACTTTTTATATTTAACGAGCATGGAAGAATTATTTTAAAGAAAGCTTATAAAACTATGTGCTAGCATAGGAAAAAACTTTCAATCTGTTTGTAAACGATATTCAAACTTTTTATTTATAACGAATCAAATATTACTCCCATTAGTCTTTACATCTGTGATGTTTTAAAAAAATTTATAGCAGGACTTTCTCATCATGAGAATGCTGTAATAAGGAATGCTTTAAATGGAAAAATAAACTTTAATTGTAGTATTTATATTTTTGGCCAACGTATTTTGTTATTTCTTTTCAGTATATACTTTGCTGGTGAGGCCTAACATTTTTTATGTCAATAAATATGCAAAATCTTTATTACATATTTTCCCGTTTCGTGAATTTTATGTTCACTTCTTCAGGGGATTCGTCTATTTTATAAAGAAAATTGTTATCAAATTACATGAATATATTCAGTAGAAAACAACATTTGTGAAACTTACATTTATGTGATTACAACATTGTACACAAATATACTAAATTATATTAAAAACTTATAAATAAGACACTCAAGAATATTAATTTCCTTTTGCGCTGTTTTTAATAATAACATTATAAATGGTGCTTAAGTTGCCAATATCTTCTGTTCTGTTCATTGAACAAAAGAGATTTGATGTAATCTTATCAGGCTCATTCTCCGAGACGACTGGCAAAGATCGTCAAGAGGACATGCTTGAAATTTCTACAGACGGATCCAAGTCGGACTCGGGAGTCGATGGGGGTATCTTTATCGCCTTGTATGAGGTGAGGATGAGTTTCAGGTTGCAAAATGAGTGTAGCATAGCGCAGGCCGAAATTGCGGCCATTATGAAGTCAGCTAACTGGTTAAGGTACTACAAGATAAACGGGAATGGTATCCGAATTTGTACTGATAGTAAGGCTGCGTTGTATGCACTAGCTGGAGTCTATACGACATACAAGTTGGTTCGTGAATGTCGGAGTGTTGAGCACTTTCTTTTTTATATAATGGCAGGGCAGGGTACCTAGGCAGACCGATGCTGCATGATTTGACGGAAGTATCGGAATGCGATATAAATGGAGTGGACTCCTTTATCCGATCCTTGAGTCGGTTCTAAACCAGTGATCTGTAGATCGACTGAGATACATATCATATCCAGGCAACACAACGGGACCTGACTGGACCCAAGTGGGCTGGCTTTACAATAACTGGCATCCTGTCAAACCTAACCTAACCTAAAGGAAAGTCATTTAATGAGCGAACTAAGTAGAAGTATTTTAGTAATATAACTGGAGTAACAAGAATAATTTCTATATTTTAAGCTGAGCTCAATACATTTTTTTTAGATTTTATTTATTTATTGAGTCTTCACAATGTGATCTAACAATAAGTATTCAAATCTTAATACTAAATACAAAAAATTAACTACATTGGTAATATCACCTTCTTCTCAACCGAGTGTGGCCGCCAAAATTAAGTACATTGCGTGCAAGAGGTTTTGGGTGAAATTCCATTTTTCTAATATACCTTGCGCACTTTGAAAATTCATCTTTTTCCAGTGGAACACACAGATCCTTGTGAATTCGAGAGTTTATTACGTACCATGGTGCTGCAGTAATTGTTCGAAGAATTTTGTTTTGTCACCTTGGAATTTTTTCAATGTTTGTTGCTGAGGCGGTGCCCCATAATTCCGTAGCACCATATAGGCTTTAGTATTGCGTTGTATGATAAAAGTTTGCAATCTAATTTCAATGTAGAATTTCTGCCCATAAGCCAATTTAATAGCGCTGCTTTTAATTTCAACTGGGTGACTTTCGCATCAATGTGAGACTTCCACGTCAGCCTACGGTCGAGATGAATACCAAGGTATATGAATTCATTATGCTGCGGAATAGGTGAGTTGTTGATTTGGATAGGAGAACATGTTTTTTTTTCGCAGCGAGAATGTAACATGAGTACATTTTTGTTCATTGACTTTGATGTTCCAAAATTTTAGCCATTTCTCTAAGATTGAATATATTCCTGTAAATTACGTAGGGCTGGTTGTTGGTTTTCATGAATCAATATAAAGGATATTAGAAAAACTTTGAGCTCCGTGGTTGCTCAGTTATGTATTAAGAGTAAATAATTGTACGATCAAGGGATATTTTTATTTACTCTACTTTTTCACTATTTTCTTATAAACTTGCTTTTTGGATATAAAAACTTTTTTCGGGATTTTCTAAAGCTTTTATTTTTTACAATTTACATTGTGCGGTTTATGTGCTGGCGGCATCATCGGGCCGTATTTTTTCCAAAATGAGGCCGGTCAGGCAGTTACTGTGAATGGTGTTCGCTATCGTGAGATGGTAACGAACTTTTTATGGCCCGAATTGAAAGATATAGATGTGGAGGATATGTGGTTTCAGCAGGACGGTGCCACTAGCCACACAGCAAACGACAAATTCAATGGCCGTGATCACGTGATTTTCTGCCGTTGGAATTTTTTCTTTGGGGTTGTTTCAAAGAATAGGGGCACGTCGATAAGCAAGCAATAATTCAGAAGCTAAAGGATGAGATAAAACGGCACATTAACGGCATAGAACCTCAATTATGCTTCAGCGTCATCGAAAATTTCAACCATTGGATGGAGGTGTGCCGCCGTACTCGTGGCAGCTATATTATCATAAAAAGAAGAAATGATATTTATCCCTCAATAATTTGTGTTTTCTTCAAAATCAACACCGGCCCTTAAAATTTAAACACCTATGCTCAAACCTGTACAAGCATGTGTGAAGGGAATAAAATTGCTGAGTACCGGCAATTGTTTTTCCTTTTTTACTCCTCTCTCCAAAACCAGCAATAAAATCAAGAATTGGCCAACTAAAATTGCCTTGTCTGATCTTAATTAGTAATTTACGATATTAACGTTGACTGAAAGAATGAATATGATTTTATGATCGCGAGTAAAATGTTTTGAACAACAGTGATCTCAAAAAATAAAGTTGGCTATATCAATTAACAATATGTTAAGTGGAAATCTTCTTTAGGTTTTATAAGCGAACATTGAATAATTTTATGCTGCAGCATAATTTCGTGATTACATAACAAGGTGGCTCCACGTTTCTTTGAGTAATTTCCATACAAATCAATTGGACGAGTCGCTTCTCGGTGTTATGGAAACAGCAAATTAAAGAAGACCAATACATTTAACGTGAGTGAGAAGCATGCCCACCAATTAGCCACAAATAGTTAATTATAATTACTGTTGACACTCCATACAATGAATGCTTAGTAAGGAACTGTGTATCATGTTTTATTGCTTATACAAATTTTTAATAACCATTTTATTACAGCTAAAAAATTTTCTTTGGCTAAATATGAAAAAGATCAGTTGCTGGCAACAAGCAACGATCATTTAAGTCTTGAAGTGTGGAAATAATGCGGAAAAATGGCATAAAATATAATTGAGAATATGGCAATAATAAGTTTACCATATAAAAATGTATATGTATGTATGTATGTATTTATGTATGCATGTGTGCATAAAAGGCACTTAAAACTCCAGATGATCAAAGACTATGGCTTAAACAGCCAGTGAAATACGAGTAAGTTAGCATTGGTTTCAGTGGCCACATATGATTTAAATTTCAAGGAAAAGGAAAAACCTTCTTAGCATTAATGCCATAAAAAGTTGTACATAACATTATAATGATTCGTTTGGATTCTATAATATTTCTTAACATTTATTAAAACATATTTAACAAACAAAACAAAAAAAAAAAAAACTGCAAAATTTACAATTTTAATAATTTTGCTTTGTCCCCTTTGTTGGCTTTTCCTTCCTCTTTGGCAAAAGCAAAATAATACAAAGTTCAGCTGAAGTGATTAACTTTTCAAATAGAATTCAAGTCACACAGTGTCATTTATGTTACATGGCTGTCATGACCAGCTGTCAACTCAACTTTGAATTTGTAACAAAGAGTTGTATTTTGTTTGAAAAAATTCGCAAAGTGGAAAATAAATACAAAACTAAACAAACGGCCAGAAAAATGAAAAATTGTAGAAGAGAAAAAAAGAAATCAGAACAACAGAAAAAGAATCACAAAATGAACTTGTACTAAATCATCAAAAGAAAGAAACTCATTATGTAAACAAACACACAGTGAGTGATGAGAGATTATGTATTCACACAATCTTATATATCAATTAAGTGTGGGCTGGGAGAGAAGTGCCCGAGGAGGTTGTTATTCAAAATAATACATATCCTCCGAATCTATTGAGAGCTGGTGTTTTTGCTACACCAGTAAGTAGTTGCTTTCATTTATGCAATACATCAAGCAGTGATGCCTACATTTTAAATACTGCAAAATGGGGTGTAAACTTGAAAAAATGTAGCTTATTTACAACCAAGGGTGGTTAAATTTCAAGGGCCGATGTTGATTTTGGATAAAACACAAACTATTTAGGAAATTATTGTAATTTTATTATGATATATTGGTATTATTCAATTATGTATGGAACAAAATATCGGCCAAATGGGCGCCGCGACCACGGCGGCACACCTCCATCCGATGGTCCAAATTTTCGATGACCCTGAGGCATAATGGAGGTGCTATGCCGTTAATGTGCCGAATTATCTCATCCTTTAGCTGTTGAATTGTTGCTGGCTTATCGACGTACACCTTTTCTTTCAAATAACCCCAAATAAAAAAGTCCAACGGTGTCAAATCATATGATCTTGGCGGCCAATTGACATCGCCATTACGTGAGATAACACGACCATTGAATTTGTTGCGCAAAAGAGCAATTGTTTCGTTAGCTGTGTGGCAAGTGGCACCGTCCTGCTGAAACCACATATCGTCTACATCCATATCTTCCAATTCGGGCCATAAAAAAATCGTTATCATCTCACGATAGCGAACACCATTCACAGTAACTGCCTGACCGGCCTCATTTTGGAAAAAAATACGGCCCGATGATGCCGCCAGCAGATAAACCGCACCAAACAGTCACTCTTTCTCTTCAAATGTTAGAAGCTTAAATAGCGAATAAAAAACTTAATTGATTGAATTTTTGTTCTCTGCTTTTCGATACTTTCAAAAAGCAAATCGTAGCAACCAACGGTTGTTCATTTGTTTGAAAGGTGTAAAGAAATGTTAGAGAGGTGTATAAATGAAAAGCCTTGTTTTTTGTGTTTTGACAGGTATTATTAGAGCATTTTTCTTTTAAATTCTCAACAATTTATTTATATTGTTGGGATATAAAGTTGAATGTTTGAGAATATCTTTCAAAAATTTCCAAAGTCTACTGATGATTAGGGTAGTTCCTATGAAATGTCGACATATAGATAGCTGGGAAACATAAAAAACAAGCTATTTATAATTTTTATTGGTGTAAATGGTAGAAGCTAAAAATAGCGAATAAACTTAATTGTTTGAATAATTTATTTCAACTATCGTAATTTATTTAACTAAAATTATATAAGAAATTTCTTCATTTCTGCAGACATTTATTCACTAATACATACCTTTAGTTAGGCTGAAATTACAGCCATTTTGAGAGCAGCTAACTGGTTGAGGTACTATAGGGTATACGGGGTGAATATTGTCACGATTCACCAAACAGACTCTCGAACGATGCATTCTTAAACATCGAAACGATGCTCGTTCGACATCCGTTTGTGAGTCGTGTTCCATTGGAAAACTGTGTGACTCACTGGTAACTGACCATTTTGCGCGGCTATGGCTCGTCGGGCTTGGGCGGGTGTTCGTTCCACACAGCCAATAGAAGGTATCTTAATGTACCAGTGATTAATCCAAACCTAAACAAAATAAAAAAGGGGCCGAAAACGTCGATCGTGAGGACAGGAGTGGACACAGTCGCTTTGGTTCTGATGGTGGGATTGTTGGTGTTAAGTAATCCCGGGCTATAATCCCTCCCACAGTATAATAGACTGATACCGGACCACGATAGCTTGGTTGCCAAAAATGTTTGCAGCTATCCCCTGAAAAAAAACTCCTACTCAACCATCCAAATACTCACCTCTACCAATTTACAGCCACATGATCATTTCATAGAAACATATCGCATATACAAATAATAAAATTCAATAATATTCATATATATTTATAATTTCCAATCTTCTATCAATTAATATATATATATATATAATTCAAAGCATTGAAGCTAAAATATCGTCTGCTGCTCAAGTCGATTTAAAACAGGAAACTTTGAGAAAAAGAAAGAAACTTGCCAATTTGGCAAAATCACGGCCACGAAAACTATGCGAACGAATAGCACTTTCGTTTTCTCGTATTTCCCTTGAGGAACAGGCTGATATTTACGCTTAGTTTTCTTAAATGTTATAGCTCAGTGCACACCGACTTTCTTATAATTCAGGCTTAATTTCTATTTTCTTTGTTTTTATTTTTTTTTTTATAAATCACATGAGTTCTTATTCTACTTCTTATCGGAATTCCTTTTCTATTTAGTTATGCGGTAATTGTACTTATTCTTCGTAAAATGATTTGGCTTTAATATCTAGTTTAGTTAAGTTTTGTTAAAGTTTCAGTTTTAATTCAATTCGCCTTTATCCTCACTTAAAATTTTATTCAATTGGTTTCTTTTCATTTAAAATTTCGACTCAATTTGTTTCTTAACCCGTAAATTTTCTATTTAGTTTGCCATATATTCTGATTTCCATTCAACTTATAATTTTGATTCATTTCTGTTAAATTTTAATATTAACTTAGTTCAATGGCGTTATCCTTTCTAGAGGAAGTGTAGCATTTTCAACGTTTCGCGAAAGAGGAAAAACATAATAATAATAGTATACAGCTTTCTCAACTTTCAATTTTGCGGCTATTAATCGTTATTGCGACATCTTCTTTTCATCTCTTTAAAACTTGAATTTTAAAAATTTAATCTTAAGAAAAAAAGGTGTCGCAAAAATGCAAAATTCCTCCAGTAAAGAAAACGGCATAAGTCTAAAATTAGGTTAATCTTGGTAAAAATGGGCTTAAATCAATACTATAGCTGTTAAGATTCCGAACCGAGATAAGATTTAGGATGTATTGAAAAGTGACTGGTGGTGTACAAGTTGTTGCAAAATGACCCGAGGCTGGTTACGGTTACACAAAACGATGGAATTAGTAGCGAATAAAATATGCTGTAACAACTGCTTCAACCCAAACAGTGGCTTTCTATTTTCCCCGGTCTGAAAGCCTAGTAAGAAGACCAAATAAAATGAAAAATGCAGACTTTAGGCGGCTGCCGTTCGCCTTAGCTTTCTATTTTCCCCGGTCTGAAAGCTTTTTAAGAAAACCGAATAAAAATGAAAAAATTGCAAGCTTTCGGCGGCTGCAATTCGCCTTGGCTGTGTTCGCTGTTCGGTGTTGAATAGCAAACGCACCCCACACTCCTTATATCGGACAAAACCAAAAAAAATCACTTAACTGACCCCCCAAGACACTCACTAAGCTTTAAAAACGGACGGACTAAATTCAGACCCTTCCCCGGACTTGTAATTTTTATTCGGACGGACCCCTAACGTGGGCAATGGCAAACTACTCCTTCACTCGGACAGACCAAACGTTTTATTAATTCTATTGCGGACGGACAATCTCCCTTACAGAGACAAAACCGTCAGACTGGGCATATATACATTTGAAAAACGGACTGACACTGTTACCGCGAGAGCTGTGGCGAGCGCTTCATTCACTGAACACGAACACAACCGAATTTTCCCCGGCCAGACGTTGGCATACTATTCAAACACAAACGCACTTGACTTAGCCCGACCTTGATTATGACCTAAACACGACCGCACTGTTATTCCGAATACCCGTAAACTAGCTAACTATTTGGCACCACGAATATCAGGTTATAATACTAATAATAATGATAATAATAAGAACGGACTTACAGGCTGGTGAATGCTGTTGTGTCGCTGGCTGGTGTTGTTGCTAGTTGTGTTGCTATTAGCTCTATTGTGGTAGCTGTCTGATGCTGTTGCTAGCTGGTGTTATTGCTAGCTGGTGTTGTTGCTAGTTGTGTTGCTATTAGCTCTATTGTGGTAGCTGTCTGATGCTGTTGCTAGCTGGTGTTATTGCTAGCTGGTGTTGTTGCTAGTTGTGTTGCTATTAGCTCTATTGTGGTAGCTGTCTGATGCTGTTGCTAACCGCTGCAGGTGTGGCTGATGGCTGGTTATGGCTGTGAAGTTGTCTGGTTGATAGCTGACTGATGGCTGTCTGATGGCTGGCTGATGGCTGACTGATGACTGTCAAATTGTCCCCAATATTAAAAATGTTGGCGTTTGCTGTCACGTTGTTAAAAATGTATAATTGCTGGGGCTGCACGTCAAGGAAAGGCGTTGCCAGGCACGCTGAGTGTCAACAACCATTCGGTTAGCTGGCCAGTTAAAAGAATGATGGCAAGTGGAGCACAAAAGTGATTGTGTTTGCTAGTCCGTTGTGGGAAAAAATGTATTTATCGGTTGGCCGCCAAGTTGTCGAACAATCAACTTGTTGGTTAACCGGCACGTTGTCGAAAAATCAATTGTTGGTTGACCGGCACGTTGTCGAAAAATCAATTGTTGGTTGACCGGCACGTTGTCGAAAAATCAATTGTTGGTTGACCGGCACGAGGGAAAATGATGGTGTGTGCTTGCAGGCTGTGTGGTGTAGAAAATCTGAGATTACTGCTGACGCCCAGGTAGTCTTTTGCTGGATTCCAGCTGCGGACGGACCTTGATGTTTTTCCTCGAGGGCATAGGTGGCGTGCTCTCTCTTCTTCTCCAAGTTACGTCTTCGATAATTGTCTTTAAAACACAAATAAGCACTTAAAGCCGTTTCTTGTGGCTCTGTTGCTGGAGCTTCGCCATCTGCGCTATTCTTTTAACGTGGATGGTGAAGGTGCCTCCGGCTTAACTACGCTATCACGCTTGTTTTTTTTTCTTTTATTTCCATTTACTTACCTGATTTTTTCCTCGTCGACGTCCTCTCCGTTCGGCAGTATTGGCAGAAAGACCGGAAATCAGGCATGCTTTAGTGACATTTAATTCTGTCATTCAACCGTCGCCATATTGCGTCAGAGTTGCAATTTTTCTCCACTGTCAACTCATTTTGCATAGTTGCATTTTTGGCTGTCTCCACGCGCTGTGAACATGTCCATGGCAAGACATTGACATGGGACACCACACCCTTTCCTCGTGGTGGAACATTTTATCATATTCGCAATCAGATTGCGAATATGATAAAAGGTAATTATTTTATTACGCTCTTAAGTCCTTTGCATGGAAAACTTCCAATGGCTTACCCTGTAATGTTTCGATCTCATATAGACTATTCCCGACCAATCGAGTGATGCGACACTTTAAAAATTTCCTACAAAGCTTTGCCGACACCTGTCGAGCGTAGTCTGATAGCTGAAAGTTCCGTCTGAACACTTCTTGACCCGCTTTGAACTTGACATTTCTTGTTCGAGTGTTATATTTCTTTGCGTTGGACTCATAGCTCTGGTGCAACCTGTCCCGGAGTTTATCCCGGACGACTTCCAAAAATTCGTGCCTGTTTTCAAACCGCATATCGGGTTCGTCGACCGCGTCCAAATTCCGAGCAAGCTTATAAGCAGAGGCATGAGTAATCATGTTAGTACCAAAGAGTGCGAAGTACGGTGTCATCCCAATAGCTGAGTGTACGGCAGAGCGAAGAGCGCATTCGATCTCACAAATATGCAAATCCCATTCGTTATGGTTTTCCCCTAAATATGACCGAATAGCTGCTAGTATCGACTGGTTCACCCTCTCCGACGCGTTTGCCTGTGGAGCATACACTCCCGTTTTCCTGTGCTCAATGCCAAAGGTGTTCATCAAATCATTAAGCTCCTTGCTTATAAACTGAGGTCCATTATCAGACACTATAATCTCTGGGCAACCGAATTTATAAAAAACTTCCGTAACCAGAAAATCAACTACCTTACGTGCCTGAGCCTTGGCCATTGCCTTCAACAATACGAACTTTGTGACATGATCTAAGACAATGAATATGTAGCTATTGCCTTTCTTTGAGCGAGTGTAAGGGCCCAAAAAATCCAGATATATCCGTTGAAAAGGTTTCGTGGCATCAGCCTCCTTTCCCATAGGTGGTCTCAGAATGGTGTTGGATGGCTTGCATTCCTTGCAAGTATCGCAATTATTGACGAAACTTCGAACTTGAATGTTCAGGTGCGGCCAGTACAGATACTCTCTTATCCTGCGAATAGTTTTAGCTATGCCTCCGTGAGCCATCTCTGGTGGGCAGTGTGCTTTTGCTATTACTCCCGCTGTCAATGAAGCTGGCACCCACAATTTCCAAGCATGGTCCTCTGTTAATACGTCTCCGTTATAAAAGGTGGTCCTCTTATAAACAAAATTGTCTATTACTTTAACATCCGGCAAGCTGTTTTTCTCTTCCTGCACGGTTCGAATCAATTGCTTATAGTCATCAGAACTAAACTCTGGAGAGTCGACATCCACTAAAGGTGCTCTCCCTTCCTCTAACGCATCAACTGTGTATCTTGAGAGTGCGTCTGGAACAACATTTTGCGCCCCTTTGCGGTGCCTTATCGTAAAGGTGAATGGCTGCAGCTGCAAACTCCAACGAGCTAATCTTCCACTAAGATCTCTTTGGCTCATCAGCCATCTGAGGCTTGAATGATCCGTGATCACCACGAACTGCATCAATTCAGTGTAGGGCCTAAATCTCTTAATAGCGGATACTACGGCTAAACATTCACGCTCTGTCACCGAATAATTTTTCTGAGCGGAAGTATGTTTCTTCGAAAAGAAAGCGATAGGATGTTCGCCGCCTTCAGGATCCTCTTGAAACAGGACTGCTCCTATCCCCACGTCCGATGCGTCACACTGTATGTGGAACGTCTTAGAAAAATCTGGGTGACTTAAAACTGGGCTGGTAGTCAGACAGTGTATCAACTTATCGAATGCTGTTTTTGCTTCAGCAGTAAACTCAAACTTCTTTCCCTTGCGGAGCGTTTCACAAATCGGTGTTGTTATGGTGGCGTAATTGTCGATGAATCTCCGGTACCAACCAGTGGTTCCCATGAAACTGCGTACTTGTTTGGGTGTTGTTGGGTACTTGAAATTCCTAATTGCTAAAATCTTATCCGGGTCTGGCCTTAAAACTCCTCCTCCAACGATGTATCCAAGATACTTCAATTCTTTACAACAAAACTTGGACTTTTCCACATTAATTGTTAATCCCGCGCTAGTTAAACAGTGCGCTACTTCTCTCAGCAGATTGATGTGTTCGGCAAAATTGGAAGATACCACTAACAGGTCATCCAGGTAGACGAAAACACGTTCGCGAAGGCGTGCTGGAATAACTTTGTCCATTAAACGGCATAACCGCTGAGCTGCGTTACATAACCCGAACGGCATGACCGTGAAATGGTACAAAGGCCTTCCAGGTACCGTGAACGCCGTCTTTTCCCTACTGGAGACTGCTAGCGGTATCTGCCAAAACGCGTCTTTCAAATCTATGCTGGAAATAAAGTGAGTATCTCCTAGCCTGCTTAATAAACCCTCGATGTTAGGTAAAGGATAAGCGTCCTTGACTGTTACATCGTTCAACCTTCGAGCGTCGAGACATATGCGTATCTTTTCGCCTTTTTGAACGAATTTGACTCGGTTATTCCATGGGCTTTCACTGGGTTCGATGACACCCAAAGAAATCATCCGGTCTAGTTCTTTGTACATGAGCTGCTGTACGGCTGGCGACACTGGGTAAAATTTTTCCTTAATTGGCAATGCTGCTCCCGTGTCAATTACGTGTGTCTCTAACAATGTCTTTCCGAGGCCTTGCTGTGTAAACGATGGAAAATCCTTAACAGCTTGATCCAAGCTGTACTGTAAATCAGGTGACAAAATGTGTCTCGGTGGAAAATCAGTTAATGTGTCGGTTGGCTCCCCTTTGTTAGTCGACATTTCGGAGACCTCAAATCTGAATACGTTGAATTTCTTCAAAAAGTCTACGCCCAAAAATAATTTGTGTTTTAACGAAGGTACCATATATAAATCAATATAATCTGTCCGGCCATTAAACTCTATTAACGCCCTAACTCGACCTAAAATTTTGTTGGCTCTGCCGTCTGCAGTAAAAATATTCGACTGATAACGGTAGATTAAAAGTTTTGCCTTTTCGATGAACTCGAGGCATCCCTCCCCTAGGCATGATACAGTGGCTCCGCTGTCTATCAAGCCTTGAATCTCAAATCCATTTATAGAAATATCCGTGTAGATTCGGTTATCAGACTTTTCAATTAAACTAGCTGAGGCTATTTCTTTACGTTGTTGTTTTCGTTGATCAAACCGTTGTCTTGTTTTCCAAATCCTAGGTGTCGTTTCGCCGAAAATCCTCTCCCTGGCTATGTTGTACTCTAGTAGCCGTTGGTGATAGGGTTTTCTGACTGGAATTTCATCTTTGGTGGCTGGTTCACCTACTGGTGGTTGGTCATTGCTCAAAATTTGTATCCGTTGCGGTGTTAAAGGTTCTTCTGGTGTTGTTGATTCGACCTCATCATTTGTTTGTATACCCACGTTGACATATGCTGGTGTAGTATCGTCGAGACTTACTGAGCCGTAGGTGGTGGTACCGTTGAGGCCGGTTGTGCTTGGCATTGGGTTGCTGCATTTCTCGAACGAATCTCCAACCCAATCCGAGGATTGTTCGATACCCTGTTTCCCTGACAGTAAGGACATTTCGGCGTTACGGTGTTTTCGTAGCCGCATTTAAAACAAAATAATCTTCTCCTTTCCGATGGGCAGTCCATAAACATATGGCCTTCAGCTTTGCAGTTCCAGCAAACCAATTTGCGTGCTGGGGCTGTCAAGGCACTAACCGCAACTTCCTCTTCCGAAAGCTTCTCTACACTCACGTCCAAATCTATTTCATTAATTTGCCTTGTTGGGTATCTGTGGCTATTTATCCGCTGGTTGTTCAACATATTTTCTGCTCGCCTACCTTCCGTTCTAAACTGGCTAAGACTAAACGGCCTAATCGCAAATAAAAGCTGCGACATAGCTGGTCTCAAATTGCTCTTCAAAATTTCTACTAAGTCTTGTTCCAAAATCGGGTTAGTCTGTTGGTTTCTCAGATGAATGACTGCATTACAAAAATCATCGAACGATTCGGTTGGTTGTTGACGCCGGTCTAAAATCTTTCGTTGAATGTCAAAATCGCTCTCAAATCGGTGAAAATATTTGACTAGAGCGTTCCTAAGCGTTGGCCAATCGCTGATATTGTTGTTCATCCTTCTGTAATCCCATAGCCAATCCAATGCTGGTCCACTGAGCAAATGATGAAAGCTTCGGATAACTTCTGCCCACGGGCAATCATAGTCTGACTGTAGTATTTCGACTCGAAAAACGAAATCTTCAACACTAATAGTTTTTGTAGTCCCGTCAAACCTAAGTCCCCATTTGTCTATTCTAGGTGTTGGTTCTCTGTAATGGTTTCTGTTGTTCGCGTTGGTGTATGGGTTCCAATTGGTTTGATAATTCGGTGGTTGGAAGTAATGATACTGTCCCAACGGTGGTGGTGGTTCACTAAAACGTGTTTCTTGCGGTGTATTTTCCAAAACTGGTTGAAATTCTGGATTGAAGAGTGGTGGTTGTCTCTGGTTTGCGTCCCGGTAATTCATTCGTTGAGGTGGCTGTCGTTGACCATTACCCCGGTTAGCTGTAAACACAGATGGTGGCTGACTAAAGTTCCTTGCGGCTGGCTGCTCAACGCGACTTACGTTCGATCTTTGGCTGCTTCTGTCTTGTTGTGATATCGCACTGATTGTTGCGCGGACTATACCCGGTATCAGTTCTTCAATTCGGGCATCCACTGATCGACGAATTTCAAGCTGCCTTAAGCCTTCTTGAGCTTCATGTCTTGCGTCTCTGCGTTCTGTGCCTGTCGGGTTAACATTGCTGTTCCTCGCCTCTTCCCTAACTTTCCTAGCTTTTATGCTTGAAAACTCCGGTGATGGTATAGTTGAATCTGTTGATGTGTTCGGCGTTGTTTCGGGGGCTTCCCCTGGCACTCGTCCGATTGTTTGACTTTCTCTGGCAGTTGCTAGCATTCCGGCAGGTCGGCGATGAGTCGCGCCGGCACCTACGTATCTTGATGACGCGGCTGCCTCGTAATCCTCGGCCGTTGTGGTGAGACTGGTTGCTGTTGTTGTCGTCCTTGTAGTTGTGGTTACCGTTGCTGCGGTTACTGAAGTCATTCCAGGTTCCATAATTCCACTAGTATCGAAACCACTTCTGGTTTTTACCATAACCTGTGAATCCCAAAACGAAAACAATGCCCGATGAGAGCTAAACAAAAACCTATCAACCTCAAACTTCAGAAAGAAACGCTCAAATCAACAATTGCACTACACTGTACAACCGACAAAATATCTTATCTCGAATCCAAAAACCTGAAAAGCTGAAAGAAAATAAGCTCCAATTCGGCGCTTTGAAAATGAACAAGGAAATATATGGCTCCAATTCGGTGCCTTAAAAATTAATAAGAAAATATATGGCTCCAATTCGGTGCCTTAAAAATTAATAGTAAAATATATGACTTAAAAATGAATATAAAATTTATAAGTGATGTGGCAAAAAGTTAAACCCTATGGGTATGGGTATCTAAAAAAACAAACCAGTGGAATAACAATTGAAATCACTGGCTAAATATATGCTAGATATTTGTTCATACAATTGATCAGTGTGTTCACTCGTACACTTCGAAAATTGGGTAAGAGTTGCTCAAAAAAATAACAATTGCTCATATAATTGGTTTGTATTTGGTTGGTTGAATATCTAAATAAAACTAAAAAAAAAATCAGAATCAAAACGACTGGATTGCTCCTGACGGTTCACATGTGAAGTTTATCCACTCGGAATCTTACAGTCCTGTGTCTAAAGTAAACGTCGCAACGCGGCATTGTATAACAACAGTCCGGGACTTACGTTACCCTCAACACGAACCGATCGTTAATGTGATGTGTCGCGATCAGCGGGTCTGGCAATACCCTACCGCTGAGACTTACCCATCACCAAAACGTTAATCGTTAAAACCTTTGTCGCGAATGACCTGATGATTCATCGATCATGACTTACAAAAGTTCCCCGATTCACTGTAAAACGACTCGAAACTATCATACAAAGATTCCTCATGTCCAAAGATTTCAAAAATGTCCAAGGTACTAGAAGTATTATTTAAAAGCGGTTAGAAGTTTTCTGGCTCAGAGTTGGGTGATTCCTTCACAAAGTATCCGAATTATTTTCCAGCAACGTCGCAACACAGGCATGATGCATCGCATCTTCCGGGACTTACGCTACCTTCTAACAAATCAAAACACCATGCGACGGCCTCTCTCAAAGCTGAATCCAAAATCTATAAAAATTCTAAATATTCGACTCTATTCGGGCCCCACGTTGGGCGCCATAAGAATACTGTCACGATTCGCCAAACAGACTATCGAACGATGCATCCTTAAACATCGAAACGATGCTCGTTCGACATCCGTTTGTGAGTCGTGTTCTATTGGAAAACAGTCATTCTCGGGCCCCACGTTGGGCGCCATAAGATTACTGTCACGATTCACCAAACAGACTCTCGAACGATGCATTCTTAAACATCGAAACGATGCTCGTTCGACATCCGTTTGTGAGTCGTGTTCCATTGGAAAGCAGTCATTCTCGGGCCCCACGTTGGGCGCCATAAGATTGCTGTCACGATTCACCAAACAGACTCTCGAACGATGCATTCTTAAACATCGAAACGATGCTCGTTCGACATCCGTTTGTGAGTCGTGTTCCATTGGAAAACTGTGTGACTCACTGGTAACTGACCATTTTGCGCGGCTATGGCTCGTCGGGCTTGGGCGGGTGTTCGTTCCACACAGCCAATAGAAGGTATCTTAATGTACCAGTGATTAATCCAAACCTAAACAAAATAAAAAAGGGGCCGAAAACGTCGATCGTGAGGACAGGAGTGGACACAGTCGCTTTGGTTCTGATGGTGGGATTGTTGGTGTTAAGTAATCCCGGGCTATAATCCCTCCCACAGTATAATAGACTGATACCGGACCACGATAGCTTGGTTGCCAAAAATGTTTGCAGCTATCCCCTGAAAAAAAACTCCTACTCAACCATCCAAATACTCACCTCTACCAATTTACAGCCACATGATCATTTCATAGAAACATATCGCATATACAAATAATAAAATTCAATAATATTCATATATATTTATAATTTCCAATCTTCTATCAATTAATATATATATATATAATTCAAAGCATTGAAGCTAAAATATCGTCTGCTGCTCAAGTCGATTTAAAACAGGAAACTTTGAGAAAAAGAAAGAAACTTGCCAATTTGGCAAAATCACGGCCACGAAAACTATGCGAACGAATAGCACTTTCGTTTTCTCGTATTTCCCTTGAGGAACAGGCTGATATTTACGCTTAGTTTTCTTAAATGTTATAGCTCAGTGCACACCGACTTTCTTATAATTCAGGCTTAATTTCTATTTTCTTTGTTTTTATTTTTTTTTTTTATAAATCACATGAGTTCTTATTCTACTTCTTATCGGAATTCCTTTTCTATTTAGTTATGCGGTAATTGTACTTATTCTTCGTAAAATGATTTGGCTTTAATATCTAGTTTAGTTAAGTTTTGTTAAAGTTTCAGTTTTAATTCAATTCGCCTTTATCCTCACTTAAAATTTTATTCAATTGGTTTCTTTTCATTTAAAATTTCGACTCAATTTGTTTCTTAACCCGTAAATTTTCTATTTAGTTTGCCATATATTCTGATTTCCATTCAACTTATAATTTTGATTCATTTCTGTTAAATTTTAATATTAACTTAGTTCAATGGCGTTATCCTTTCTAGAGGAAGTGTAGCATTTTCAACGTTTCGCGAAAGAGGAAAAACATAATAATAATAGTATACAGCTTTCTCAACTTTCAATTTTGCGGCTATTAATCGTTATTGCGACATCTTCTTTTCATCTCTTTAAAACTTGAATTTTAAAAATTTAATCTTAAGAAAAAAAGGTGTCGCAAAAATGCAAAATTCCTCCAGTAAAGAAAACGGCATAAGTCTAAAATTAGGTTAATCTTGGTAAAAATGGGCTTAAATCAATACTATAGCTGTTAAGATTCCGAACCGAGATAAGATTTAGGATGTATTGAAAAGTGACTGGTGGTGTACAAGTTGTTGCAAAATGACCCGAGGCTGGTTACGGTTACACAAAACGATGGAATTAGTAGCGAATAAAATATGCTGTAACAACTGCTTCAACCCAAACAGTGGCTTTCTATTTTCCCCGGTCTGAAAGCCTAGTAAGAAGACCAAATAAAATGAAAAATGCAGACTTTAGGCGGCTGCCGTTCGCCTTAGCTTTCTATTTTCCCCGGTCTGAAAGCTTTTTAAGAAAACCAAATAAAAATGAAAAAATTGCAAGCTTTCGGCGGCTGCAATTCGCCTTGGCTGTGTTCGCTGTTCGGTGTTGAATAGCAAACGCACCCCACACTCCTTATATCGGACAAAACCAAAAAAAATCACTTAACTGACCCCCCAAGACACTCACTAAGCTTTAAAAACGGACGGACTAAATTCAGACCCTTCCCCGGACTTGTAATTTTTATTCGGACGGACCCCTAACGTGGGCAATGGCAAACTACTCCTTCACTCGGACAGACCAAACGTTTTATTAATTCTATTGCGGACGGACAATCTCCCTTACAGAGACAAAACCGTCAGACTGGGCATATATACATTTGAAAAACGGACTGACACTGTTACCGCGAGAGCTGTGGCGAGCGCTTCATTCACTGAACACGAACACAACCGAATTTTCCCCGGCCAGACGTTGGCATACTATTCAAACACAAACGCACTTGACTTAGCCCGACCTTGATTATGACCTAAACACGACCGCACTGTTATTCCGAATACCCGTAAACTAGCTAACTATTTGGCACCACGAATATCAGGTTATAATACTAATAATAATGATAATAATAAGAACGGACTTACAGGCTGGTGAATGCTGTTGTGTCGCTGGCTGGTGTTGTTGCTAGTTGTGTTGCTATTAGCTCTATTGTGGTAGCTGTCTGATGCTGTTGCTAGCTGGTGTTATTGCTAGCTGGTGTTGTTGCTAGTTGTGTTGCTATTAGCTCTATTGTGGTAGCTGTCTGATGCTGTTGCTAGCTGGTGTTATTGCTAGCTGGTGTTGTTGCTAGTTGTGTTGCTATTAGCTCTATTGTGGTAGCTGTCTGATGCTGTTGCTAACCGCTGCAGGTGTGGCTGATGGCTGGTTATGGCTGTGAAGTTGTCTGGTTGATAGCTGACTGATGGCTGTCTGATGGCTGGCTGATGGCTGACTGATGACTGTCAAATTGTCCCCAATATTAAAAATGTTGGCGTTTGCTGTCACGTTGTTAAAAATGTATAATTGCTGGGGCTGCACGTCAAGGAAAGGCGTTGCCAGGCACGCTGAGTGTCAACAACCATTCGGTTAGCTGGCCAGTTAAAAGAATGATGGCAAGTGGAGCACAAAAGTGATTGTGTTTGCTAGTCCGTTGTGGGAAAAAATGTATTTATCGGTTGGCCGCCAAGTTGTCGAACAATCAACTTGTTGGTTAACCGGCACGTTGTCGAAAAATCAATTGTTGGTTGACCGGCACGTTGTCGAAAAATCAATTGTTGGTTGACCGGCACGTTGTCGAAAAATCAATTGTTGGTTGACCGGCACGAGGGAAAATGATGGTGTGTGCTTGCAGGCTGTGTGGTGTAGAAAATCTGAGATTACTGCTGACGCCCAGGTAGTCTTTTGCTGGATTCCAGCTGCGGACGGACCTTGATGTTTTTCCTCGAGGGCATAGGTGGCGTGCTCTCTCTTCTTCTCCAAGTTACGTCTTCGATAATTGTCTTTAAAACACAAATAAGCACTTAAAGCCGTTTCTTGTGGCTCTGTTGCTGGAGCTTCGCCATCTGCGCTATTCTTTTAACGTGGATGGTGAAGGTGCCTCCGGCTTAACTACGCTATCACGCTTGTTTTTTTTTTTCTTTTATTTCCATTTACTTACCTGATTTTTTCCTCGTCGACGTCCTCTCCGTTCGGCAGTATTGGCAGAAAGACCGGAAATCAGGCGTGCTTTAGTGACATTTAATTCTGTCATTCAACCGTCGCCATATTGCGTCAGAGTTGCAATTTTTCTCCACTGTCAACTCATTTTGCATAGTTGCATTTTTGGCTGTCTCCACGCGCTGTGAACATGTCCATGGCAAGACATTGACATGGGACAATATCCAAATCTGTACTGATAGTAAGGCTGCGTTAAATGCGCTTGTGGGTGTCTATACGACGTCCAGGTTGGTTCAGGAATGCCGGATATCTCTTAATGAGATAGCGAGACATTCGAGCCTGGAGCTTTTCTGGGTACCGGGGCACAGTGGAGTGCCCGGAAATATTGTGGCGGATGAGCTGGCGAAAGCCGGAGCTCGTCTACAGAGAGGGAACATTGATACGATGGTAGGAGTCCCGCTTAACAGCTGTAAAAACCAAGTACATCGTCAACTTGTAGGGACTGCGCAGGACAGATGGACTGGTGAGGTCACCTGCCGAGTAGCACGGCTGACATGGCCTGCGTATGATCGTAGTAGAACTGCGGTCCTAAAGGGTTTTCCCCAAAAGGTTGCGTACCTTGGTGGCAGTTCTGACATGACATTGTCTCATAGGGACGCATGCTAGGAGGTTAAATCTTCCATTTAATGATTTCTGAAGTTGGGGGGTGAGGACAAAGAGGAAAGTGTTGAGCATTTCCTCTGTCGATGCCCGGCTCTCTGTTCTATGAGAGCGCTGTATCTAGGCGGACCGATGCTGCACGGGTTAGCAGATATATCGGAATGCCGAGTGAACGGACTGGATTCCTTTATCCGGCTTTCGGTTTGGTTTGAATCTGAACCGTCGGGGGAAGTGTAAGTCTCGTGGGCTGCGCTTCTCCCTCAGGCAACACAACGGGACCAAAAGGACCCAAGTGGACTGGTTTCATTAAACTGGCGGCCTGTACAACCTAACCTACCTTTAGTTAAATGGAAAAATTTTATTCAGGTTCAATAAAATAAATTAACTGAATATATAGAAACAATTTATAACAAAATTTAGTAAAATATGTTTAGAACTTTTTATTCAAACTAACATTCTTTCAGGATGTAAATTTGAATAATTATGTGTAGTTTTGCCTTCCTATTAGTTACTACTGTTTTAACTAAATTTTTACTGATTCAGCAAAGTTTTGCCTACATTTTTAACAAATCTTTTTTGAAATTTACATTTTTATTTATATTTTTAACAAAACCCATTGGAGTAGAATCGAAAAATATTTGTTTATTTGAATAAATTTTGTCTTTTGATTTGAATATTTATTTTTCGTAAAGGGTTTCCTAAATTTTTTAGTTAATAGAACCGACGAAATTTGGTTCAGTGTAAGTGCATAAATAATGTTTGTTAATTGTTACAAAAGGATGGCTATTCTAACAAAAGATTTTTTTTTCTCATTCTATTATTATTTATTGATACTTCATAAGAAATAAAATAACAATAAGCACATGTATAAGTCTAAAAAATATTTACTTAAGTCTAAAGAAGGTTTTTAGAAGAATTACGGGTGATTGCGAAGATATCCCTTCTTTTCAATTTTGTGTGGCCACCAATGTTACCTGCATGATGTATTCGCCAGTTTTTGACATACCATGGAGCTGCGGTAACAATTCTCTATTGACACCTTTCAATATTTGATGCGGAAGCAGTTCACCAAGTTGAACCTTAGATCAAAAGTTTGCAATCTAGCTTCAATTTCGAATTTCTGCCGATAAGCCAATTAATTTGCGCAGATTTCAATTTAATTTGAGTCAACTTTGCATCAATATGACACTTCTAGGTTAGTAGATTATCCGGGTGGGTGTCAAGGTATTTGACCTCATTGTTTTGCGCGATCACTCGGTTATTAATATTGATGGCACAGCACGTCTGATTACGGAGTGTGAATGTGACATTAATACATTTCTGTTCATTTACTCTGATTTTCCAGAGCTCTAGCCATTCTTCCAACATGTAAACATGTTCCTGCAAATTATGCGATGCTACCTGGTGCTTTTCATGCGGTCTGAGAAATGCTGTGTCATCTGCAAAGGTTTAGGTTTGACAGGGTGCCAGCTATTGTAAAGCCAGCCCACTTGAGTCCAAAGGTTGGTGTGTGAATATTGGAACTTGTTGGCAAATTGGAGGCACAAACCAAATAAAAAATTAGACCCAAAATACTGCCTTGGGGAATTCCTGCGTCAATTGGCTGAACAGGGCTTCTAAATTTACCTCTGACGATGAATTTTCGACCTTGTAGATAGTTTTTGAGAAGACTGTGGATGAACCAGCATGCCACACTTTATCAAAAGCTTGGGAAGCATCAATGAGTAGAGCTGATTCTTCTTGCCCTCAAAAGTTTTTCTTATGATATTGACTAGTTTATGTGTTTGTTCTATGGTGCTGTGTTTAGACCGAAAGCCAAATTGATGATTAGGAATACATTCTACATCATTCGGTATTGGAGTCGTGTGTCAACTTCGTCATTAATAATTTTTCGAACAGTTTTGAAATTGTTGGCAGTAGACTTATTGGCCTATATGATTCTACTTTAGTGTGATCCTTCCCTGGCACTCATAGACACTTTCCACTTTGCAGGATAATACTCTAAAGGTAAAATGGCGTTAAAAATAAAAATTCTTCTAGCCACGCGAGCAATTTTATCATTGAAAAGTATTTATTGATTCATCAATAACTATCTTGTCCCCTTCAAAATAGTCCCCAACAGCTATAAGACAGTTATGCCAGCATTTTTCCAAATCCTCGAAACACTTCTGGAACGCGCTTTGTTATCGTCAGTAGCTCCAGTTTCGATTTTTCTTTTATCTCTTCAATCGTACAAAACGCTTTCCTTTCATCGGTGTTGCCAGTTTTGGGAAGAGAAAAAGTCAGTGAGGTCCAAGTCCGGTGAATACTGTTTTGTTTTAGCCAAAAACTCAGGCACAAGCACCGATGTGTGAGCTTGTGAGTTATCTGTATTTTTTAACGCTCTAGTCAGTCTTTGATTTTTTGAATATCTCCACGTACGATACAAACTGCGAGCAGTTTACAATATGCCTTAGTGTAGCCAAATTTTTAGCAGTTTTGGTATTGAACGGTTGTGCGGCTCCCCAAAATAACCCTACGATGCAAAAGAAATTTGAGGTTAATCATTTTCATGGTTGAACTGAATTTTTGGTTCACTGATGCTACCGTGCTTAACTGATATTCCGTTGAAAGTGTCCTCAGCGCTTGCCATAATAAGTTGTTTTGCCAGCTCAGTAGAAGTAGGCCTTCCAAATATAAATATCAGACTGCCGAGCCTCCACTAGATCTTCCACGGGGATCTTTTGTATCATATAGTGTGTAGCTATTCATTTTGAAATAACTGTTGGTTGTCAAATGGGTTTCAGCTATTATCGTTATATGGATCTGCTTTTCTATAAGGAAGTGCTCAAGTTCATTTTTGTGTTGGCGGATGCCGTTTGCGTTCCAGAAACATATTTAAAAAAAAATCATTTGTTTAAAAATTTTTTTTTTTTAACTTTATTATTTTATTTATTGAATCTACATAAGAAATGTAATGACAATAAGTATTCGAATCTTAATACTAAAGAAAAATTGTGATTAAAGTCCTGCCAGTGCCGGACAAAAATTTATTTTTATGCGAATATTATTTCAGTACTCAATTATTTGTTTAGAGCTCTAATGGTAGCCAAAGTATCCCTCCTTCTCAGACGGGTATGGCCACCAAAGTTGAGAATATTAACTGCAAGATGATTTGGATGGAGTTCAAGTTTGTTAATATATCTTGTCGCGTACTTGACAAATTCAGGTTTCACAAAAGGTACGTTCAGATCTGCGTGGAATTCTACGGAGTATTCTATTTTTACTTCTTTGAATTTTTTCAATGTTGGATGCCGAGGCTGTGCCCCATAATTTCATCCAATAGCACCATATTGGCTTTACAATCGAGTTGTACACGCAAAAGTTTACAATCAAGCTTCAAGATCGAATTTCTGTCTATTAGCCAGTCAATTTGCACTGCTTTTAATTTCATCTGCGTTACTTTTGCCATGATGTGCGTCTTCCATGTTAGTCTACGGTCAAGATGAATACCGAGGTATTTGACTTCACTGTGTTGAGGAATTACTTTATTGTTAATAGTAATGGGCGAGCATGTTCCTAGACGCAGTGCGAATGTAACATGGGCACACTTTTGTTCGTTAACCTTGATTTTCCAAAGCTTGAGCCATTTCTTAAAATTGCCTGCAAAATAGTGGATTGCTTTTTCTGCATTATGGTTTTCATAGAAACCGTAAACGTATTTATAGATTGAACAAGAGTTTGCAGAGTTCCTTCAATACCTGAAGATTTCCTGGAGTTTATTTTATTTATGAAGTTTTCTTCATCTTGAAAGTCTCAAAGACGCAGGCGGCCTAACAGCATATGGCGGAAATACCTCATTTTGACATCCCTCGCATTTTAATTTTGTACACACGCAAGTACGTTAAAGGAGTATACTCGTATGGATCTTTGTTGTTACTAAGAATTAGAACAACCACATCGCACATCCATGTATTAGGAATTCCTAACTAATACGCATAAACTTATATCCGACCAAATGCATTTGATATATTTTTTTGTTTTGTTTTATATTTCCAATTTGAGATGCAATTCAACTTCTGGTATTCAATAAATAATAGTCAGACACTGTTGAATCATAATGTTCCTTCTTTGTATGAAATTTAAAATCAAAATGAAAGCAACGACACCAACAACAACAACAACAACGACAGCAAGCTAAAAAAGATCAAGAAAAAAAACAATTTATGTGCACTTCAGTAAAGCTGCTGTTGGTTGTTGCAATTTAAACAGAGATGCGGCCGCTGCTGCTCGTTCCTTTGCCCAAGAAATATTCTGATGCTGCTGAAGAATGAAAAATTTTACTAGTATTATAGACACATTTGTTGTGCGTTTAGTTTGGTTTATCAAATGGAACATTTTATGATTTTAAGTTTCGATTTTGATGATGTCGACAACGATGCTGATTTGTTGTTGATGATGACCAGTTTATTTCCAAGAATTATTTATTTCATCAAACTGAAGGTATGATCTATATTTCCCACTGTATAATTGAGGAAAATACGCTACCAGTCTACAAGTGCCAGAGCAAACTGCCAATTGAAGCAAGTTCATTAGAACTAAACGCAGTCAACAACTTAACAGGGGCGTATGTGATTTCGCCCTGAAATCTCATATATTTTTGCAGTAGAAGATCAAAAAAGAACTTGTGTCCTCAAAAATATCTATTAAAGGTCATCTAAGCTTTTGTGATGTTTAATTTTATTTAAAAAAAAAGAACAGCATAAGAATCTTAGTGCCAGTTTATACACATCAAGTTTGACTCGTCAAGTCTTAACTTTGTGGGAGACGGTACCGTCAAGTTTAAAATGAAAGGCCAAAAAATATGAAAACTTGAAGGCATAAACTTGGCGACATAAAGCTTTTGTGTGTGAACATAAATGCAAGTTCAAATGCAAATTGAAGCAGAATTGATCAAGAAACCCTAATGTGTGTAAACTGAGAATTTTCTAATACACAATCGCATAAAATACGAAGAACTATGTTAAAAATAAAATCTGGCTATCTTGAACTTGCTTTTCTCTTTTCACACAAAAGCTCTTTTCGGCAATTCTTGTGTTGTCTCTAGCTTTTATTTCTTACAATTTACAATGCTTATGCACATACATACGCGAGAGAGTCCCCAAAATTGTTTCCCTATTCTAACTTCCTCTCCAAAAGCTGCAGGGTGTTGGCTTTAGTTTCTTGAAGAAATAAAAAGTATTCATATACATATGTACGATATCAACTAATTAGTTGTGAGTTCGAGTCCAACTTCAAACAAGAAGATGGATTATTTTTAATTATAACAATAATTGCTGTGAAACAATAAGACCAAAGAAGAACAGAAAAATAATTGAATACCATTAGCTGGGGGACAACTAGCTGTTTTGTAGTCGCTACACTACTCATCAGCACCCACTGGGATTCGAGTTCGGGATCATGTGAACTTGATGTATTTTTTGTGTGATAATTTCAATACAAAATTTGAAAAATTCAAATTTTCCTGAAAAATATTGAAATACGAAATATTGAAAAATACATTAAAAATTTTTTTTTAAAACAAAAAGAACCTTGAACGGAAGAAATTCATTGCAAATATTAAATTATATAAAGGTCAAAGCAAATAGGATCAGGAATTAATTTATTGAAGTTTTATAATTTTTAAATTAGATTTTTGGTTTTTGTACATTGGGTTTTAGTTAAAGTTTTTCCTTTCTTAAGTTTTCAATTTTCCATTGGATTCAGGTCTAGTGCATATGAGGGCCCATTTAAAAGTTGAACCTCTTGTTGATTAATCCATTGTTTTACTGCTCTGGCAGTATGAAGCGGAGCGCTGTCCACGTCCAAGATATGGGTCCAAAGAAATTGTAAATGCTTCCTCCAAAATTTTCTTGTAAATCGTTGCAGTCATTTTTTGGGATACAAAAAGCAATTCTATGGTACCGTAATACGAAACGGCACCCTATACCATTATTCCGCCCTCTCTGCTGTGGCTGCAGATCAAAAATAGTTCCTTCTTATTTAGGTCATGGAAATAATAATTTTACTTGTCGGGACCATTAATATTTTATATTTATTTTGTAACTTTATGCTGGGATAGCTCAGCATGGTCCAGGGTCGTTTCAATAAAGAATCAAAGAAACAGAGTTAGTCTTCAGCGGGATTTCTTTATTTAAATAAACTAAGACAAAATCTTTCTTATGTGTTTGGTCACAAGCGGCTGTGACACCACCTACGGCTGACGTTAGAGCGGGGTTGCGGGCTGCTATGGAGGAATTGAAAACTCCTGCATGGACGCACTCGCTTCCCCACCGACCCACTACCTCTGGTGTCGCGCTGGAGTGGAATTAAAAACTCCTCTGGCGGATGGTGAAGGTATTAATAACACCTGCACTCTCCGTCGCCCTCCAACGTTGGCAAAATGTTCTCAGGAGAATTCAAAACTCTCCCTCGAATACCAAGCTGACGATGAGGCAAACCAGGCAAAAATGAACCACTCCAGAGTAAAATGTTAGTAATTAAGAACTCCTCACTACCCCTTATTGGTACTTTGCCACGGTTATTGTCACTCAAAAAAAACTATATGCTTTGAATTAGAATTAAAAACTCTTCTTCAAGGCACTTCTTACCTGCAGGCCGTCCACTTACCATCTGAATATGCTGATGCTCGTGCTACAATGAGCACACATACACGTACTAACATTGTCTCATGGTTGATATTTATTCATTGTGTGGTGGTGCCATCTACACTGACCGTTAATTTTAAATAAAATTTTCAAACTTAGAAATAATTTAACCTACATTACATGTAACTTATTATACTAAATTAATTATTAATTCAAAAGCATATATAACAACGCTTCTTGTGTTAATAGTTAATAATAAATGAAATAATTAAATGAATAACTAAATAAATAGAAATATATGAAAAAACCGGAACACGACTTCACGTGTGTTGCTCCAAAACGAGGCCTCCGCCTTTGAGCGTTACAATTTATTCAAAGTAATATAAAAGCCGCTCTTCGGCCAGTTTAAAATATATTAAACTTTTTTCATCGAAATATACAACTTCAGCACATTTCTACTAATAATTTTTCGTTCCTTTTTTGTAGTTGTTGCTATTTTCTTTCGGCCTTTCATATTTTTTCAATGTCTCTCCATGTTATTTAAATAATGGTACACAACTGTTTTTTTTTTCTATAAATATGTTTCGCTATTTGGTCCTGAGAATTCAAAATCAGATTTTCTTCTTTTTCAGAGTTATTAAAAGCCTTACCCGAATCTAAATAAAAACTAGTTAGAAAGTATCACATGAAAAATTCACTAGCCGTTTGTTTATATTGAAAGAAATCCAAATCATAGCATTCCTCATTAATATTAAAAGAATTCCTTATTCAAGTGACACACGAAAAAGTGCCAAAGAAATATATGTCAGTAAATAAATGCATCATTTGTCATTATTTCTGCAGGAAACTAGAGCCAACACCTTGAAATTTGGTACAACCAATTTTTTTCTAAACTTTTGTTTAGGAGATATTCTTAATTAAAATGAAAAAAATGTTGTTCCTTATTCAAATGGCAGGCAGTGTAAGAGTCAACCGAATTCGGTTAAGATTGATGGATTAATGCTAGAATTATCGAAAAGCGTGTAATTCGCCTGTTTCCAACAGATGATTTGATGCCGTTCAGCTTAAAACGTTAACGTTTTTTATAGTTATATGCAAAAAATTTGCTGCCCGAAGTTTTGTAAAAAATTGTTTTTCTTTCCATTTCTTCTGTTTCCTTTTTTTTATATTGAGCCAATTTTAATGTTAAACTTTTTTTTGTAGAAGAATAATAAACAAACAATAAATTTTAGGTAATACTACTAGTAGATGCAAAGAAACTGCTTTCGTAAGTAGAGCTATAAACACAAATCCTGTCCAATAAACCCATCGTGTCATCAACCTGCAATCCGGTTTTTGTGTACTTTGAACGTCTCCTAAAAACAGGCTGTTATACTAAATACAAAACCAGTTTTTTTCAACAGTCTTTGTTCCGATATTTATTTAGCGGATGACCCCTACTCAACAGTAAATTAAAAAAAAAGAGAAAAACGTAAAAACGTGGAAAACAAAATTCATTTTTTCTATTTCTATTTTACTATACAGTTGCAAAGTAAAGGATGCACAGCATGGGCGGAGTGACGGAGACCATATGCGAAATACCTCTAAAAACTGTAATCCGATACAGTTAGTTGAGGCAAACCGTACACCAAAGCGAGTGAGACACAAAACTTTCGAAGACCCAACAACAGAAATAACAAGCCTGACCGCACTTAAGAAATAATTATGATGACGCGGAGCTGTTCTTCAGCCCGGAGCTGCTTTACGACTGAAAATTCATTTTTTATCTTCTCATTGTCCTTTTAAAGGTAGATGTTTTACGTTACGTTAGTGCTTGCTTTTCATCCTACTCTGATAGTGCAATCCATGTACTATGTTAGCTTGAGAGGTTGGGACCGCTAGTCTCTTCTTGTTGCGTCAGTGATGCAGTAGATGCTGGCGCACAAAATGCATAAAGAACATCAGCCAGTAGCCGGATTCGTTCACCATTAGTACCTTCACCATTTAGTTGCTTAATATACAAGACCACAACATTTTGGGACTTAAATTGGACCGTGCGCCGCCACTATCAGGGTATACCTATTCCTATTCTCACAAACTTAGACACAAGCCACAGACATCAGACAGAAACTGTTGATTCCCTTTCTGCCAATTAATCCCTTTTTAAAGTCTTGAGAAGCTCCTGCACAAATTATATTATTAATTCCCTTTCTACATTTTTTTACTGAGGGCAATCACTTCAACTTGGAAAACACCAGCGCCAAACCTGCTCCCTAGGGGTATTTTTACCAAATTAAGTATCGAGTAAAATTTTTAAAAAATTTTTCATAAGTCTTAAGTCTATGGATGATGAGAGTAGCAATACACTATCCGTGTACACGGTGTACGATCCTGTCGAGGAAGCGGAATAATTTATTCCTCGGTGGCATTTACAGCTCCGGCTTGGCTTGTGATATAGTTCTTTCATTTCAACGTCAGGGCGTAATTATTCTTTTGTTTTGACTGGATTGACTTCAATAATAACACCTGAGTGAATAGAACAACAAATGAATAATCTCTTGATTGAACAACCGAACATTAAAGTGAAACTGAAGCATTTTTGTACCGGGCCAAAAAACAAAAATAACGTAAAGTAGTTACACTTTCCACATCTTTATATTGCCGTCGATAAATTAGACTTTAATATATTAGTCCATACATTGAAATCGGACTTAGTTTTTAGTCCGATAAGTATATGAAATAAACTTACTGATAACAAAAATTTTTCATTTGTTTATTTTGCTCTTAACTTTTCTTCTAACCTTCACCGCTGTCCTCTAAAATGATATCAATCATATCAATTGCAACGATGGCAAAATGTCATTCTCCTTAACAGATTGTCTGGATACAAACTTGCGTTTGTAGTCCTAGTAATTATTCGCCTTTGCGTCTGTTAACACAAAAGAAGTTGTTAAAAATTTCAACTGGTTTTACTACTTCCATTCCACTTGATAGAAAATTAAACAGCGTATGTAGGCAAGTCCTCTTCACTTGCAGATCTTAAACTGTTTTAATCGTTTAAGAACTGAAATGCGATCATATGTAAGACAAGTAAATATGCACAAATAAAGAATTTAACACTTGAAAATAACATGGAAGTCAAGCGTCAGACTTTTATAATTCTCAAATTATTAAAACATTCCGTCGTAGCTTTTTCAATTAGTTTCTATTTGAGATACACTGCCTAGGATCTCACTGAACTCTACTCCGATGTTCATATATGAATGTTCATCTTGAATAATTTTCCCTGTAAATCTTTTTACTTTTCACTAAATATCAGCCGTGAATAATTCCCATGAAATATTTTTTTTTGTAAATTAGTTGTGAATAATATATTGAAAAAATTGTTTTTTACCAAAAAATATTTTCACATTTCCCTTTTATTTGTTCACTTCATTTATGCTGGCGAATTGTATACAGTACGAGTATTTATGGGTTAATTTCTTTTGACTAAAATAAACTATTCAATAATAAAATGTTTTAGGATAAGATCTGTTAATATATATCAAAGCAGTATAATACACAATAACAGAGCTGTGCTGGGCACAGTAATAGAGCTGTTGCCTTTTATGATACTAAAGTGTCAATTTTACCCTTTTTAAAGTCTATGAGACTTTTTATGACACTTTTTTTTAAATACTCTTTTTGATCCCTTTTGCAAACATGGAACTTTTTGTTGAGAACGGTCGAACAGCTGTATGTATACTCGTATATACTCAGTTCTCATTCATATTGGAGCAAGGTTTTATATTAAACTGCTCTTATGTAGGTTTATGTATATTAAGATATATTTGATAATGAAATCTTTATTACTAAAAAGTATGAATATATTTTTATACATACTCATATGTATCTATAATATCTGGAAACAAAATAGTCGAATAATTTATACCAAGATTACAAATGTGATTTGTTTTTTTATTAATAAGTCTGAAGAAGTACAATAATATTTCAAAAAAGTTTTTGCAGCACGGTCTTTGAGTTTATATATAAATGTGATTTAAGTTTTAGTTCCATTTAAATACGAAAATTTATTTTTCACTACAAATTTCAATCAAACTTAAATGCCCAATCTTCTTCATTTAAGTTGTATTTAAATTTATTTCATTTATCATATAGTTTTGCGTGCTTGAGCTCTGCCTCTAGAAGATCACAAAGTGAAATCTAATTAGAAATAACATCACATGAAATATAATTATTAAGTTTTTCTGTGCTATTGATAAATTTTGATATTTTGCTTTAAGTATTTTTCTATTCTTTCTATGGAATACTTTCCATAATATTTGAAATTTCAGTGAAGCTATCACACTCATTGCATTTTTATATCAGAAAGACTGAAAAAATATAACTTGCCTTTAAATATAACTTAAATTTAAATGAAAATTAATTAATTTTGTATTTAAATACGAAGTCAAAAAATGGAACTGAATAAAATTAATATAATTTAAACTGAATTTATTAATTATATTTGAATAATTTTTCTAAATGTGATCATAACATTATATTTTCATTCAAATCCATTTACTTTTGAAGAATTTTTATTAGCTTTTATTGTTTTTTAAAAACGCGACCCTTTTCTTATTGAAAATACCATTTTCGTGACACCTTTTTTGTAAAATACTCTTTTTGTGCCACTTTTTGAAAATATTCGAAGACAACGCTGGTGCTGGGTCGTTCATTTCGGTGACCAGATCACTTTCATTCAGTGACAAAATACTGATCCGTTCGTTCACTCGGTCACTTTGCACGAACAACACTGCACCAAAACTAAAATTTTCCAGTCATTAATCAACACATCTGACAAAAATAAAATAGAAAATAAACAAGTGTGTGAAAAAAACTATTGTTTTAAACAGTAAACCGAATTTGAGTGTTTGAATTTTGATTAACTTTTTTTAAACAATTGAGTTTTTATTCGCTATTTTACCAATAAAACATTATAAATAAAGTCTACTGATGATTAGGGTAGCTCCTATGATAGATAGCTGGGAAACATAGAAGACAAACTATTTATAATTAACTTTTTGAATTTCCGCCATATGCTGTTAGACCGCCCGTGCCTTTGAGACTTAGTTGAATGATGTAGGATGCATCCCTAATCATCAATTTGGTTTTCGGGCTAAACACAGCACCATAGAACAAACGCATGGACTATTTAATGTTATAAGAAAGACTTTTGAGGATAAAAAGTATTGCTCAGCTGTATTCATTGATGTATCCCAAGCTTTTGATAAAGTGTGGCACGAGGGATTAATGCACAAAATAAAGTTGAACTTGCCTGCAAACACTCACAAGCTTCTGAAAGCTATTTATGCGGCCGGAAGTTTGTTATCAGAGAAGGCTACTTTATAAGCCCAACTCAGCCAATTGAGGCAGGAGTGCCCCAAGGTAGCATTCTGGGACCAACTTTATATTTAATTTACACTTCTGACATGCCAACCAGATGTGGTATTTTGCAGATGACACAGCATTCTGCAGCGTACATGAAAACCATCAAGTAGCTTCGCGAAATTTGCAGGAGTATATTTCAATATTGGAGATGTAGTTAAAACTTTGGAAAATTAAAGTTAATGAACAAAAATGTACTCATGTCACATTCACTCTGCGTAAACAAACATGTTCAGCTATCCAAATTGATAATTCAACTATTCCGCAGCAAAATGAAGTCAAGTACCTTGGTATTCATCTCGACCGTAGGTTAACGTGGAAGTCTCACATTGACGCGAAAGTCACTCAGTTGAAATTAAAAGCAGTGCAATTAAATTGGCTTATGGGCAGAAATTCTACATTGAAATTAAATTGCAAACTTTTGTTATACAACGCAATACTTAAGCCTATATGGCGCTACGGAATTCAATTATGGGGCACCGCCTCAGCGTCAAACATTGAAAAAATTCAAAGGCGACAAAACAAAATTCTTCGAACGATTACTGCAGCTCCATGGTACGTAAAAAACTCCCGAATTCACAAGGATCTGCCTGTTTCACAGGTAAAAAAATGAGCTTCCAAGGCATGCGACAAGGTATATCAGCAAGTTGGAACTTCACCCAAACCCACTTGCACGAAACATACTTAATTTTAGTGGTCACACTCGGTTGCCACCATCAGAGCGTTAAGAAGGTGATTTTACCGATATAATATGCGCATAATAAAACTTTTTGTCTAGCATTGGCTGGACTTATTTAATTTATTGTATTTAGTTTTAAGATTTGAATACTTAGTGTTAGTTTACATTGTGAAGATTCAATAATAAAATAAATAAAAGCTAAAAAAAAAACTTTTTTAAAAAACTTTTACTAAAACCTTTGTGTTTTCAAAAAAGACACACACTGTTGAAAACCAAGTTGATTTCTATTATTTTGGTTATAAAAAATTTAAACTTGAAAAAAAGATACATACTCGTATAGACAGCGTAGGTCAAATGATGTACTTATGTATACTTAAAAAGCTACTATTACTAATGCACAGAATATCAACTGAAACAAAAGGACATGGCATAGAAAGAACGAAATACATTTGAACAACAGCAATCCAAATTGAACGGTACACTACTGAACGAAAATGACCGGATCATTTCGTTCACTGAGATGATCCGTTCAATTTAACCCGTTCGTTTATGAATGACACAGCTCTACTCAATAAATTACAAACTAACAAGCTGCTCACCATAATTCCTGAGGCTATAAAGTTAGCAGCGCAGGTTCTTTGCGCTTAGTACGAACCGTAACAGGGCACCACTGGCCTAAGGCCATGGCAAAAATTAAATTTTTTTTGGGTTTTTTTTGGCGTATGTGCGCACAGGTGTAATGATATTTTTTAAATCTGTTTATACATTTTATTGATTATGAATTTGTAAACTGAATTGTATTATACTTACCATTTATATTTTCCCTTACCTAATATATACTAGTTATATTTCGTTTATCGGATACGAGTACTCAGCACTTGTTCAATTAAACCTATACTCACCACTCTGTTGTTCGCATTGGCAATTAGGTTGGCAGAGGTTCCACTGTTAATTTAGAATGACAGAAACTGATCATTCCCGGCATGTCAGATGATTACAATTTTCCCCATCAAATTGCGAAGCAGAACTACAGAGCGGCCTACTAATTTTTATTATAGTTATGATCATTTGTTTGGAGTCCCTAACTTATCTACCACTGAAAAGTCTCGGGCCTTACATAAACATAGCGCTAGTTTTATTGTAGTCAACTTTTTCCAGTAAATACTAACCTTCAAAAGACAGCTGTTAAAACGATATTCCATTCATTAGTTTGTGAGTTATTGTGCTAAGAGTGACGCTACTTTTGTTATTTTCGAAACAATGGATCAAAAACTATTTCGTGTTTTCATTTTAAACGGCTTCTTGATGGGTAAAAATACCGTTCAACCGAAGCAATGGTTTGAAAAGTATTGTGGGGACTCCGCTCCATCAGAAACACCAATAAAACGTTGGTTTGCTGACTTCAGATGTGGTCATAGAGACTGCGATGAAGCAGAGCGCAGTGGACGTCCAAATAAAGCGGTAACACCAGAAAACATAAAAAAAAATCCACAAAATCATTTTGAATGATTGAAAAGTTAAGTTGCTGACATCGTCAAGATATTAAAAGAACGTGTTGGCTTTATATTACATGAGCATTTGACTATGAGAAAGCTCTGTTCAAAGTGGGTGCCGCGTTTGCTCATTGTTGACCAAAAACGAGAACGTGTTGATGATTCTGAGCAGTGTCGGACATTGTTCGAAAGTAACAAGCCGGATTTTTTTAGTCGATATATGATAATGATGAAATATATGCTTCACTTCACTCAGGAATCAAAACGATCGTCATCTGCCTTGACCGCAACTGGTGAACCTCGTCCAAAGCGCCTGAAAACACAACAATCGGCCTTTAGTTATATATAGGTTATGGCCTGGTTATTTTGGGATGTACGTGGTGCAATATTCTTTGACTATCTTGAGAAAGGAAATACCATTAACAGTGTTAAGTGTTTAAAGGCCGAAATTCCAAAGAAACGACCGCATATGACAAAGACAAAAATTTTGTTTCATCAAGACAACGCACCGCAGCACAAGTCAATCAAAACAATGACAAAACTACATGAATTGAACTTCGAATTGCTTTCGTTTTCGCCAGATTTGTCTCACAGTGGCTGTTTGCAGACCTGAAAAAATGTTCGCCGTTAAGGTATTTCGCACGAATGAAGAGGTTATCGCTGAAACTGAAGCCTATTTTGAGGCAAAATATAAATTGTTGTACAAAAATTGTAGTGAAATGTTAGAGCGGCGCTGGAATGATTGCGCTGCTCTTGATTGAGATAACGTTGACGAATAAAGCTCATTTTGAACCAAAAAAAAACAGTTTTTTCTTTGTCAGGCCCAGAACTTTTCAGCACATGTGTTACCATCAACATTGTAAAATATAAAAGGTAACCGAATATGTATGTACTTTCTAAATTACAAATGATACATACTATTGTACTGGTTGTACTACTTCGGTTGTACTGCAAATGTTGTTTTCCTTTGGGGTTACACTATTGATGTGCGTTTTATCAATGTACTCTATGCACTAGATATTCGAAATTTGAGTCTTCTGACGAATAAGTTATGCATATATTAAATACTTTTGAATATATTAGAGTAATATTTAGTCAAATGGAAGTAAATATTATAATGAATTATTTCTTAGAATCCCGTTGTTTTAGTTTCCGAGTAGAAGGATCGCTTTAAAAAAAAATTAAATAAAATTTATTAAATTATTAGCCTAACAATCGGATTCTATTAAGTCTAATAAGCATTCATCTAATTTTCTAAAAAAAAATAATTAAAGGAATTAAAACTGCCTTATAAACTTTGTAGCCACTGGCGTTATTAAGCGCCGGCAATTTACCCCGGGTAAGCAGTACATTTTTTACACACATGCACTTGCAGTTGTACTAATTACAAGTACATGCTCGTATAGCCCGTTTTGCAGAAAAAATTGGTGCTGTTCACGATAGTGTCGCTGAAGAGCCATCCACCACCACTCGTCGTCGTGCCCAACAATTGCATTTCCCTAGCCAAGTTAAGCATAAAGACACGCTTACAAGGTACAATTGACTCAAGAACTAAAGTCTCCTTAACCATTCCGAGCGCCGTCAATGGTCAGAACGATGGCAAGAAATGGCAACAGTGGATGATCAGTTTTCGAAATAAACCATCTTCTGTGATGAGGCACAATTTCAGCCCAATAGATTCGCCAATAATCAGAATTGACACATGTTGGCAAATAATAATCCAAGAGTAATTATTGAAAAGCCTGTGGTTGCATTGGTGTGGGAGACTGTTTGGTACATTTTTATGGGCTGACGACATCATCGGACTGTACTTTTTCCAAAATGAGGCAGGTACTGTGAATGGTGTTCGTTATCATGAGATAATAAAAAAGTTTTTATGGCCCGAATTGAAAGATTTGTATGTGGTTTCAAAAGGACGGTGCTACTTGCCACACACCTAACGAACCTATTAAATTTAAAGAAAATTTTGTTCTTTTTTCAGGGGCAATGTTTTTGTTTTGTTTTCTCTTGTCATTTTCGCTTTTTAGCATATGTTTTCACAGCGATGCCACTTGACTTAAATTTTTGGCAACACAGTAAACTCTGCTTAATTACCTTATTCAAGTTTCTGTAATTTTTCGTTTATTGAGCGAGTAAGGTATTAAAGCGGAGACGTTTAAAAGGCATTTATCCAAATGGACTTATATTAAATCAAAGTCCTTACATACATACGTGAAAATAAAATGTAAACGCAAAAGAAGTTTTCAAAATAAAATAAAAACTAACACATTCATATTACTAAAATTATACGTACATACATATAAGTATGCACCTATGTTTAAAGCAATAACAGGAGTACATGCAAGTATGTATATAATAAAAGCGTATTAGAACGTTAAAAAACATATTAGCTGGATTCACAAATTTACTCTTAATGTTTAACAAGTGACATATTTAACAAGACAAACTTGAGTGAATTGGTAGACAGTGTTGGGTAAATAAATGAAGGAAGTTTTAGGAGTTTTTGGATTTGGGATACAGTATTTTGGGTAATTACCCAAAATGGTGAATTAAAAGAAAGTTAATTAATCGTACATTTTTTCATGAAAATAAGTGAAAAAAAAACGGGGATAGAATATAAAGGGTGAGTGAATAAATGAAAAAGGAATTTAAGCGATGGGTAAATATACGGGGTATACTGTATTGTTATTTGTTATTTACAAAATAACAAAATCGTTACTGCAAACTACTTTTTTCATTGACAATATAACAATGTTGTTTAAAGTTACAGAATAGCACTACTGATTGTTATATAAATATAATATGAACATAATATGACTAATTGAGATAATACTTTAGAAACTTTTAAATTTACTTATCTCTATATAATTAGAACATTATAAATTACGTAGAATAGTCTCTTTTGTAATATACGCATGTGCGAGTATTTTTAAAGTGGTTTTCCATTGATATAAGAAAGGAATGCGCTATTTTTGAATTAATATTGTTGGCTGCAACCACATAATGCAACAATAGTATGCACAGGCATCGCTCTTAAAACATTTTTACCTCAATCATATACTTTTATTTGCTTGGTCCATATCTTTTCTATTTGGCTCTGAACGAGTTAAACTACAGCTTTGTTCACATTTACTTTTATAATGCATTCAGGCAGACATTGGTATGAATTATTAGACCATATTTGTGATAAATTCTTAATACTTTTAGTCCTTCCTTTTCCAGGAAATAAACTCTTAAGCAAAACAAATCAAAAAGAAAAATAGAAAACACTTTGTTGAGTTGATCAATACATTTAAAACAACGGCAAAGTTGTTAAAGCCGTCTCACCATAAACATGAAATGGTGTTGGCCATTTTTGACATGAAAATGATATTTTGGTCTTTGGTGTTGTTGTTGTTGTTGTTGCAAGTGATGCTGTTCGTAGTGCAGTTTATATGAGTTGCTGCTGCTGCTGCGGCTCTTGAAGATATTACGAGTAAAGTCGTTGTTGTTGATGCGTGGACATTAATGATGTTAATGACTGGTAACTGCTGTTGAATGTTGAACTCAATGTTAATCTGCTTTTACTGCAGGAGCGGGATAAATTAACAAAAATATAGTCACACATACATATATAAACTTATTCATAGTCTACATATGTACAAATAATGATGCACAACCTAAAGGAGTAACAGTTCTTAGCGAAATGTAAAACGCCCTTACCTCTTGAAAGATGTACTCTGAAGCCACCATTTCACATAACTGATATTGATTTACCGGACTTTTTGAGCTTAAAGCTTCCCCTTTGCGGAAATTTAATTTTAAAAAATTAAACATTATAAAAGGGAGTTTAATTTAAAAAAATTAAACATTATAATAGGGTATTTGCGTGCTTTAGCACAATGGCAGTTTATTTACAAGTACGCTCTAATTTATCTTCAGAGCCCTTCGAAGCAGCGTGTTACCGATTTGTTAGGAGGTTACTTGCTACGAAAATTTTTAGGCACTAGCCGAGCACTCGACCCAAAATTATAGAAATTTGGCCATGGTTTTGAATGGAAATTCATACCCCCACATGGATGGCTTATGGAAAGTCGCGTTAACAGATTCAAGCTACATTTCAGACGACTAGCTGGAACTTATATATTTAACTTCGAAAAGCTTTCTAGCATTCTAGGCCATTCTAGAAGGAATTCTCAATGCCCGCCCCATTTTTGCACTTTCGAAAGATCCTACAGACTTGATGACCCTGACCCCCGTCCATTTTTTAAGAGGTTTTCCTATAATGGCCTTCCCAGAGGCAGATAGTCAAAGTATGTCTGTCATCATGGGGTGATCGCCTTTAACGCTCGTAAGACATCTGATTCATCTGTACTCATGGATGTTATAAATATTGAGGAATCAGATGCTCTTGATGTTCTCGGAATGAAGATACAGCGTGATGTTCGCTGGACTGAACACATTTTTCATCTCTCTAAAGAAGCGTTCAAGTGTCTCGGCTTTTTGAAACGGGGTAAGATGTAATTCACTCCATCCGACCTCCTTACTATTTATACCACCTATATCCGACCGAAAATGGAATACAACTCTCATGTTTGGGCTGATGCCTCAGTCTATTTTGGGGTTAATCGACCGTGTGCAGGAGAGGGCGAACAAGCTTATCGGTGACCCTATTGAGCTGGAGCATCTTCGCAGTGTAGGGTGCGTCTATTCTATCGGTACTACAATGGATTTTGCTCTGACGACATTACGGATCTTGTTCCCGAAACTCGCACATTTTTGCGTACCACGCGTTCATCGTCCAGAGCTCATCCATTTGTGATCGATTGCTGGGGAATCTGTGGAATAAGTTGCCTGCAGACGTGTTTCCTGTCATAACGTTGAAAAGTTCAAGTCAAATGTTCACAAGCACTACTCCCTCTTTCCTCCTCCTTACAACCCATTTTCCTAGTTCTGGTACAATGCATTGCATATGTAGGGGTCATCCCCTAAATACTGGTCCAAGTTAAAAAAAAAAAAGTGAAAGCTCTGCATGGAAAAAATACTCAAAGTGCTTCACAAGGGCTATAAATGCAGAAACTGGACCCCAAATATTCAGAAGGGTGATCTAGTAGTGGTTAGAGATGATTTATTACCTCCACAAGAATGGCGACTGGGCCGAGTAGAGAAAACCTATGCAGATGGAAATGTATGCACCCTTGATATATGAATGGCCTCTTGAGTAGTTACACGGCTGATAGTTAAATTGTGTTTCCTTCCCTACATGAAAAGTTAAAGCTCCTAAAAATTATCGTAATTTTACTTATTTCTCATGTTTTTTCGTCACAACTTATATTTAATTTCAAATTCTAAATAGATGTTCATTTTACTAATTATTTATTTCTTTCCTTATTAGATCCAATCGCAAATTAGTTGCTAAGCGCCCGGCAGAAACTTGGGGCAAAATATACATAAAGCGCGACTTCGAGGTATATAAATGTGCTTTGCCAGAACCTCTCACCGCTTGCGCTTTTGTCGAAAATTCTTGCCCATGTCAGTAAAAACACGAGAAGACGTCTAGAAGCCATGACTCGCGGGCATGTGTACCACTTGACACATGCCGGAAGCGTGATAAATTTTACGATACTTTGGTGTATCCTGCGAGAAAGAGGAGAAAGCCCAATAACCATCCGAAATAGAGGCACAATGCAAATCAGCAGAAGACTACGGTGGAACCTCTACAATAGTAACTAGCCTCAACAAATTCGATGGTATTACCACCGTAATACTAGAGGCAATTGAGTCGTTAACCAACGTTCTCTGCACTAATAATTGCGTAGTGTTGAGCAGCATGTCCAATCCAATTTGGATAACTATATTTTTTATTTTTATCTTTACTTTCATTATTTTTCTTACATGCATAAATGTATTATTTTGAATTATTAATAACGACTCATGAATTGAACTATTATGCAAAACCATGATAGCTTTATTACAATATTTCCATTTGTCTTTTTGACTATCTTTTTTACTCTTTTAATGTTACTGTAGAAGTGCCAAATTCTATGTGTTGAACTCGGATTGGAAAAAACTCGAACTTCATATTGAACGATTATAAGACCATTTTGAATTTACGACTATTTTCTTGTGTTATAATAATTTTTCTACAGCATCCAGCGGGTTACTAAAATTAAGGACTGATGTTGAATGTGAACCACACCTTAATATTTTAATTCCTGACTAACTGAATTAGAACCATGGAAAGATACTCGTTTATGTTACTCAGGCTTATTATGGAAATGGGCTTTCAAACCAAAATGCATATCTTGCGCTTTCTGATTTTATCGATTAATTTAATCGTCCAAATGTGCGTAAAATCGGAAAAATCGTTTAAAATTTGAGTAAGCCAAGTCCGTAGGAGATGTGAAACCACTAGTACATACATGCTCGTAAAGCTCGTTCGGTAGTAAATATTGGTGGTGTTCGTGATAGTGTGGCTGAAGAGCCGTCCACTTCAACTCGTCGTCGTGCCTAACAATTGCACCCTGTCACGCTCGTCGCTGATGAACATTATTCATCAACTTTTGCAATATGCATACGGTGCAAGGTGCGATTGAGTCAAGAACTAAACCCTCTTGATTATTACAAGCATCTTCAATGGTCAGAATGATGGCAAGAAATGGCAACAGTGGATAATTAATTTTCTCCTTCTAATTAATTTTCAGTGATGAGGCTCATTTTCACCCTAATGGATTCGTCAATATGTCAAGAACTGCCCCAATTGAGCGAATAATAATCCAAGAGTTATTGTCGAAAAACCAACGCACCCACAAATAGTGACTTTTTGGTGCGGTTTATGGGCTGATGCCATCATCGGGCTGTACTTTTTCCAAAATGAGGTCGGGCAGGCAGTTACTGTGAATGGTGTTCGCTATCGTGAGACTATAATCAATATTTTATGGCCCGAATTGGGAGATATGAATGTGAACGATATGTGGTTCAAGAGGACGGTGTCACTTGCCACACAGCTAACGAAACCATGGCTCTTTTGCGCAACAAATTCAATGGCCGTGTAACCTCACATAGTGGCGCCAAGATCATGTGAGGTTGGATTTCTTTCTTTGGGGTTATTTGAAAGAAAAGGTGTACCAGCAATAATTCAAGAGCTAAAGGATGAGAACTTCAATTATTCTCCGCGTCATCGAAAATTTGGACCATCGGATGGAGGTCGCGGCGACCATTTTGCTGAAATATTGTCCATACATAATTGAACTACTCCAATATTATCATAATAAAAAGAAATAACAATAATTTCCAAATAATTTGTGGTTTATTCCAAATCCAAATCGACCCCTAAAATTTTACAGTGAAATAAACTACATTCAAATCAGAATTAGTAAATGCTTTTACTTACAAGGAAGTAAATTTTGGATAACACATTTTTTTTTTCAAAGAAATTTATTTTACATAAAAGCTTCTGTTAACATTTTTCACACGTTGTTTAACTACATTATGAAAACAAAACCGAAAATCCAAGGGGGGCCAAAAGTTGTATATTAATATAAATGTCATCGTCACTCTGTCTGGTTGGACATTTTAAGCCTGACATCTCTCATGTTTTGAAATGGACACATCAGCAAGCAACACATACGTACATACGAGTACTTATGAAATATATTTTCTTAATATTGTTGCTGTTCAATGTTTCATTTATTTTCTTCGACGTTTTTTTTTTTCGTTTCTGTGCAAAAGTATTACTATTTGGTGGCAAACAGTTTAAAACAAGAGAAGTGGAAAAAGAGTCGAGTAGTTTAAACATGGTCAATACAACTTTAATTAAATCAGCGACAGACACTTTGACAAATAGTTACAAATGGTCAACAACAATTCATTTATGGCTGGATGCTGTTGTTTTCATTTCATGATGAAGTCCACTTCTACTTCTGCCGTTTTTTTTTCGCTATCTAAGGAAATTTACGTATTTCGTTGAACACTCATCATGGATGTCAAACTTTGATTTGTATTAAAGAAAACAACTCAACTCATTCTCAGCCAAAAAGTAATGGAAATTATGAAAGATATAAGAATCACATCAAAATGTTCCTCTGTGCTCAAGTTGATAATAAAAAAGATATAAGGATTTTAGAAATCACAGTTAAAAACTTGGAATTAAAAAACAGTTCGCAAAAGGTCAGCAAGAACAATCTATCATACTTTATATAAGGGGCTTTTACAGAGGTATAGAAATGGAACAAAACTAACATGAAATTTCATATATTTGAAAGAAAATTTTCAGGTATTATATAATTAACAAATGACTTCTGGCATGTAACCGCGACGGAAGACCAATTTTCAATGACTATTTCTAACATTTGTTGGAAATATTGTTCTGCATGTGGTCAACCGTGTCAGGTAATTGTGTGTGAAATAAAATATTGGCCAAATGTTCGCCACGGCTTCGGTGGCATACCTCTGCAGATTTTAAATGACTCTCAGCCATAGCTGAGTTTCAATGCCACTAATGTGCCGAATTATTTTAGTCTTTAGCTTTTGAATTGTTTCTGACTAATTGACGTGCACTTTCTTTAAACATCTTCATAGAAAGACATCCGTTGGTGTCACATAATTGTGGCGGGCAATTAACATCACTACAATATTGAACCAATCGCGCAAAACAGCGATTGTTTCGTTTGCTGTGTGACAAATTGAGATCTGCTCTTCGTTGCTCTGTAATGCTGCTATAAAATTTGCATCTTCTGCTATTACTTCCATTATTCAAAATTCCTTCTTATCAGTTGGTAGCAGCGTTGCCACTTTTCGTATTTTCTGATCAAATTTGGTCGGATATTATTCGTTTGGTCGGCTGTTCAGCTAAACCTTATTTAGGTCTTTTTGAAAAAACCCAAGTCTACATTTTAGGTAACTCCGAACATTCATCACCTCAAATCCTATTTACTTCTCTCGGCAATCCCATTTACTTCTCAGCATGAAAAATTAAATGAAAATGAAAAAATGCTAAAATCGATTTTAATAATAAAAGTAACAAATTTTCAGATACATATGTATATTGATTGACACAAAAGCTGAAATGTACATTGGACAGAATATGAATTCGAACGAAATTTTAAAACTTAAACAACAAATATTGAAATTTTATATTGCCTGATATAGAAAATACAAGGTGGTTTCATTCTCTATTTATTATTTGTAATAAGGATTTTTGACTAAGTTGACTAAGGGAATTCACTCCTAGAATACATTTTTTCTGAAATGTGTAGTGCATTGTTCATATTAGAAAAAGCTAGAAATAATAAGCTGATGTAAGTAGGTATCTGTGGTCGTTTTGAAACCCATGTTAGGTTAGGTTTAATAGGCTGCCAGCTATTGTAAAGCCAATTTATTGGGTCCGATTTATTCATAAAAACTAAAAGCACGGACATCTGCTTATCAGTAAGCTTTACAACAGCATTCAAACGAATGCCTATTTCGAAGAGAATTAAATTTTATTAATTAAATATTAAAAATAAAGGGAAAAGTTTGATGCTTGTGGTTTAAAAATATATAAATAATTATTTCTACTAGAATGACCCAGGATGCAGCGACAAAACTAATGCACGTAACCTTGAATATTCTTCATTACTTACAATAAGATGTCATTCATTATTTGTTTAAATATCAAAGTAAGCATGTATACCGAAATTTGCATATAGTTTTCCGTCATTTCCGTGCCTTTAAACTTGTTCTGGACGTGACTTGTAACTTTTCTAACAAATGGCGCGATATAATTATTCAGTGCATTTAAAAGAAAAAATAATAGCTGATTTTAATAATGGACATTCACCAATAATTATAAGCCGTTTAAATTAAATTTGGGCTCATCGGAGAATAGTATGGAATTCCATTGTGTGGTGATCAAATTAATGTGTTCCATTGCAAATTCCAACCTGACCAGTCAATTTTACCGTGATATAAAGATCTATTTTGAACTTTTGTATGGTATGTTTTTAGTCCGCCTTCTGCAGCTTGCCTTTGGATCCTTCTGGGGTTAACATTTAATGACAATTGTGTGGCGATGGTTCCTGCCTGGCCATCTCGTTAACTGTTTTTTCGGGAACGTCCACCTTTATATTCTGTAACCAAAGTACCCGAACAACGAAAACGGCTTATAATTCTTAATATAACGCTGTGGTGTATGCCAAATTTTTTTGCAATTGTGATCACTGGTTGTCCGTTATTAAAACCAGCTTTTATTTTTTCTTTTAAATGCTTTTATTTTTTCTTTTATTTGCACTATATGCAAATTTTCGCTGTACATGCTTACTTTGATATTTAAACAAATAATGGCATCTTTTGGAAGTAGGTTTTTCTTTTTGAAAGCAATGAAGAATATTCAAGGTTACGTGCATTAGTTTTGTTGCTGCTTCTTCGGTCATTCTAGTAGAAATAATTATTTATTTTTATACCACAAGCATCAAATTTTTTCCCCTTGTTTAAAACGTGTGAATTTATTCTCAATAACACAATCAAAAGCCTATTTTGAACAAACAATTTGATGTATGGACTGAAGGGGATCTGAAAATGCATTGGATGAAGCCATTGATTCATTGTGCATTTGTATGTAAGAATATTTGTAAAAATTTACTTTCCAAGCTGGAAATAAAACAGTACTTTTTATATAGAGCCAAAATGTACTAAATACATTTCTAACGATGTACATAAATACTTGTATTCTTACTCTTGCAATCACATGTATGCTTTGCTGTTTTGAAAACGTGATTCTGCCATTTTTGTTATTTATTCTTTATTCTGATTTCGATGTATAGGACACTTTCCTGCCAACGTTGCTACGTCCAACATATTTTTAATTAAAAATTTTGAAAAAAAATTACCAAAATGTTCATGCATTTTGCATAAAGGCACTAAAAACTCCATATTCAAAAGTCTATAACTTTTGCAATTTTTAGCAGATTGCAGAATTCTAAAATAGAAAACATCTTGAGATTGTAAGGTGCTCGTAGCAAACTAGATCACCATACAATTTCAAAGTTCAATAATACCACATTTTTCTTCAATAACTTATTAATTAGAATTACTTGCATGCTGTATAGGTGTTTTTATAAAATTTTTAGCCAAAAACCGGTTTTAGAAAAAAAAGAAGAAACTGAATGATCGATCACTCTAACGTTTACTTATTGCACTGTACTTGCAAGTAAAAACAGTCCATCACTATGATAATGCAGTGTGCACGAGTTGCACTGTGTGAATAGTAACTAGGCATATTGTGTTGGTTTGTTTTACGAAGGTGTGAATACAAAATTGGAAAAATAAAATAAAACTGTAGTTGCTGAAATAGCTGAAATAAAACTGTAGTTGCCAAACCAGCTTTGCATATAAAAGCCAGTATCGAGAACGTTTAGTCAATAATATAATTTCATTATTGCGATACCTTACCAAACAGTGAAAAGTACTGAAAGGTAATTCTAAGTAAATTTTTTTCTAAATTTGAACGTGGCATTAATTTTTAAGTGGTAAATCCCATTAAATACAAAATTGTTCATTTGGTTGAACGCCTAGGAAAAAAAGGTAATTGCGTCATTTTTTATTGTCACCAGACAATTTGACTTTAAAGTGTGGATTTCCTAAGGTGAAGGAGAAAAATTAAACTTGGCTGTAGAAAATTTTTCATGCTTTGGAAGCCTTTATATTGTGTCTGGCGTACGCTACAGCATCGTAACCATATTCTTTTTAGACAAGGTAACTTTCTTTACGTGTGTCACGTTTGCAGAAAACTTATGCATATATGGTTATTTTATTTCTCTAGATCAAATCAAGAAAATTAAAATAATGGGTGATTTTATAAGAACTATCGGAAATTTAGAAAAAAAAACACATAAAGTTCAGAAAAATGCATGAAATATTTATTTGGATCGATAGTTAGGTCGATATAATTTAATGTTTGAAAATTATTTCATGCAAATGTTGGCCGCGGCTGCGCCTCAAATGGTCCATCCGCTTAGTCCAATTTTGGCATACTCTTTCCAACATTTCGGCCGGTATCTCACAAATTACCTTGTAGCGTGAAAGGTGTTGGACTAAATTTTGTTAATCTGAGCAGTGTCGAAGGTATATACACTGGGCACTGATCAGTTTTAAATAATTTAATTCCAACATTTTAAATGCTGCAATAGAGTTTGTTTTAGTCTTTCGTGTTGTTATTGTTTAAGTTAAGTCCCTCTTTCCCCCTCCTCACAACCTATTTTCCTAGTTCCAGTACAATGCACTGCATATGTAGGGGTCATCCCCTGAGTACTGGTCCAAGATAATGTTGGCAATGTTGGCTTCCAGTGCGTCAACCGAAGCGGGCTTGTCGCTATAGACATTAGCCTTAACATAGCCCCACAAAAAATAGTGTAGAGGCGTTAAATCGCACGATCTGGGCGGCCAATTGACTGGTCCCAAGCGTGAAATAAACTGTTCACCGAACTCGCCTCTCAATTGGTCCATTGTTTCGCGTGCTGTGTGGCATGTGGCACCGTCTTGTTGAAACCACATGTCATGCAAGTCAAGCTCTTCCATTTTGGGCAAAAAAAAGTTTGTTATCATCGCACGGTAGCGCTCACCATTCACAGTAACGTTGTGATTCGCATCATCTTTGAAGAAATACGGCCCAATGATGCCGTCAGCCCATAATCCGCACCAAACGGTTGTTTTTTGTGGATGCATTGGTAGCTCTTGCAATGCTTCTGGATGCTCTTTACTCCAAATACGGCAGTTTTGCTTGTTCACGTATCCATTCAACCAGAAATGAGCCTCGTCGCTGAACACAATTCTTCGATAAAAAAGTGGATCTTCATCTAACTTTTCATGAGCCCATTCACCAAAAATTTGGCGTGAATGGCTTCAATTCTTGCACCAGCGGCATCTTATAAGGCTTCACACCCAAATCCTTCCGCAAAATTTTCCACGTAGTGGAGTAACAGAGACCCAATTGCTGCGAACGGCGCCGAATCGATAATTCACGGTCATCACCAACACTGGCCGATACGGCTGCGATATTTTCTTCAGTTCGCACTCTACGTAAGCGTGTTGGTGGTTTAATGTCCAACAATGTAAATTTGGTGCGAAATTTTTTTACAATAGCCCGAATAGAAGCCTCAGTAGGTCGATTAAACTGACCATAAAATGGAAGAAGCGCGCGATGAACTTTCTTAACAGAGCACGCATTTTGGTAACAAAATTCAATAATTTGCAAGCGTTGTTCGTTTGTAAGGCGATTCATGATTAAATTATAGACCAAACTGAAGATGTTTGACAGTGACACAAGATACAAAACGTGCGTGAGCTGTCAAAACTAGTGTTGCCAAAAAGATAATAGCAAAAAAATCACTCTTTATAACATAATTCTTGGAGTTTTGGGGGAAGCGGGAACATTTAGGCAAAACCCGCCTGGAGATAATAATAAAAGAAAAAACGACAAAAAAACTTCATCACAAGAAATAAAGGCATCCCAAATATTGCTCTGAATTGTGCACATCAAAAGACTTAAAAATATCAATAGGCTAAGTATTAGGTTTTAAAAGGCTCAATTTTTTTAAAGAAAAGTTAAGGAAAAAAATCTATATGCAAATGAGAAAACGATAAAAATAATAGAGGTCAATTAATAATTACAGAACTTGATGATAATAAATTAAACAGGTCATCAAAACGAAAAAGAACAAGAAAAATGATATATTAACAGATTAACCACAATAAAATATCCATGTCATACATCGTAATTAAAACAGGAACCAGCGAAAGATCTTTCAAAGGAGTCCCGTCTACAAGTAAGTGAATTTATTTCTTATATATTATACTATATAATGCAAAATTTGCAAAACCAGTAAATATTGTTTTCGGTAGTTAATAAACTGTTCAAACGGAAATTATATACAATCTTGGCAATTGACTGATACTTAGATAACAGTTTGAGTTTATGTTAGATTACTGTATGTTATTAACATAAACTCAACCGTACTGATGCTGACATATATACATAGTTATATATGTCTCATTAATTGAATTTTTTTATGTAAGTATCTGAAGTTACCAGTTAATCTGATTCGCACTGTTTTTTTTTTTTACTTTTTAAGTGCTCCTCGTTTAGCAGTTTAAATAAGTAAATTTTTTCTTCGAATGTTTATTTGTATTTAAAAATTCTGCTAGTATATTAAAAAAAAATGTTTATATTCTTAAGATATTTCCCTGGAATATAATAAATTGAGAAATAGTAATGGAAGCTTAAAACAAACATGCTTTGATTTCTGATATACTGCTTGTGTAGGGTAGAGGATTTTGGGATCGTAACGACAATTTGTTGCCAATGAAGTTATGATCATGGTTGGGAGGGGAAAAGGTGTGCAACATTAATCACACCATCGTCAACGTCTTTTCGGATTTAGCTGTCTATAAATAGCAATTTGCAACAACCAATTAAAAACTAATATTGAATTTTTAAAGCATGCATAACAAAATAACAGGTCTGTAGTACAAAAATAAATGAGTTTAGCGAACTAACAACCCACTCCGATTGCCGACGAGACAGATGCCGGAATATATTTGCATGCTACAGCAAACTCACTTGTGTACATCAACGTTAACTGAAGGTTAGCTACCGTTGTTTGCTACAAGATATAAAAAAAGTCATGTCAAAAGTGGTTTCTTAATAAAAAACTTTTTTTGAGCAATTTATAAAAATAAGTCCAAAAATATGTTTTTAGGTTCACTTGAATAAAGGAATTTCATTATCTTTTCATTATTTTTAAAGTAAGCGATGATTTTTCTGTACGGAGCGATAGTTAATTGCAATTTATTCCCTCATATGCTAGGGACACAACTGTGACGAATGACGAATTTCACCCACCGCGGCGAATTCACCGGCAACTATTAGTTATCAACTATATTTTTGTAGAAAACAGAGTTAACATTCCATGCAAAGTAAAAATTAAAAAAAATAAATATGGGGAAAAAATACAGATGGGGATCATATTAAAAGTAAACCTATACAAATCAAATCCGAAAGAGGGATTTTGAACAAATTATCTGAGATACCTTATATATTGGGAACATTATAAATTATGTACCACATGGGTTAATATTAATATAACAAGTAAGAGTGTAGTACATTTGGCAGGGATGAATCCTTCACGATATAGAATATATTACAAATTTGAAGTAAATGTCCTCGGATATATATGGACCGATATCGAGAAAAATTTTTTTTTTTTGGCTTTTAATCGCAAAACAAATAATTTTTATACAAAATTTCATATAAACGGCTTTTTTGGATATATCTCAGGTATACGTGAACCGATTTTACTGAATTTGAATAGCAAACCCGTGAAACTTCTGAAAATATATGATTCCGTACAGAAGATGCTTTCAGTTTCGTACTTTGCTTACGCAACTGACATTAGACTAAACTTAACGAAAAGTTTCATTGAGTACATTATAGTTATACACATTTGATTACATGCATTCTCACAGTTTCTTACTGTGGCTTGATCCAGTCTATGCACATTGTGGTTAGGCGTTAATGGTTTTCTCAGAAACAGTAATTCAGAGGCGTGCAGACGGACATCGCTTAATCGAATTTTCTATCAAAGCTGATTCTGAATATGTATACTTTATAGAATCGGAAATGAAAATTTTGGTAATTACAAACGGAATCACAAACTTATATACACCCTTTACATTTTTGTGAAGGGTATAAAAATTATTTTTTCTATATAAGAACCCTGGTCACCTGATACTGTTTTGTTCGTCGTTCGCTGACGAAATAACTAGTTAGAAATAAAAATATTTCAACTTTCGCTGAGTATGACGAATTTCAGCAAACACCACGATTGTGGGCATTTTCATATACTCGTAGACCAATGTGTTTTATTTTTGGCAACGAATATTCGCGATCAAAAATTTGTCGTTCGTCGCTATTGCTATTGCAGCATTAATCAATTTACCAGTCAAAATGAAAAATAAAAAAAATTGTAAATTTATCGGAACAAGCTAAACACGATGTTTACCGTTCTGAAGAATATTCTAACCGCGCAATAGCTAAAAAAAATTACATTTAGGATCCCGAGGGGTATGGAAAACACTCTGAAGGAAGGGTTTCATCGTCTTTATCGACGTATGAGAAAAGAAAAATCGTCAGAAATGCTTCTAATTCTGCCTTATCATTGTAAAAAATAAGAGCTCAAGCTGGAGTGCAAGCAAGCAAGTCATCAGTACGCAGAGTAATTAAAAGCTGTGAGTATCTTAAATACCGGAAATTACAAAAAAAAAACGCCACTTAATACTCGTTGTGAGGAAAAGCGGCTTCAATTCAGGTCATGTAAATAACTGGAAAACTGTTGCATTTACGGATGAGAAGAAGTTTAATTTAGATTGACCTGATGGCTATAACTATTATTTGACGCATGATTTGCGTGAAGAAACGCGATTTTTGAACAGACATTACAGTCTAGACGGAGGCGTTATAGTATAGGGTGCTATTGCAAGCTATAAAATGTTATTGGAATCAGCTTTTCCGAACTTCATGAACTATTCGGTTCTATATCTTGGATATTGCAACAGGATAATTTCCTTATACACAACGCTAGAGTAGTAAAGGAGTTCATTGCAAGCCAAAATGTTAATATTCTTTACTGGCTACCCTATTCGTCAGATCTAAACGTTATCGAAAATGTTTGGGGATGGTTATCTCGTAAGCTCTATGAAAGAAATAGACAATTTGAAGACAAACAGTCCCTAATTCAGGCTATTAAGGATGCTTGGAGTCAAATTTCGTTGCATTACATACGTTTTCATTATCTGTGAATGAAAACCCGTATATATGAAGTTATTAAAACCAAAGTGGCTTTTACCCATTACTAATCGTTCTTAAGTCAAGTAAATAAAGCAATTAACTTTTGTTATTTATTTATTTATTAAAAGTGGATATCACATACAACAAGAAATAAATCTTTTAAATTACTGTATGTGATCTTAAAACGAAATAAACAGTTTATAATATCAGTATTACAACATAAAAGATACAAAAAAAAGTGCAAAAATGTAAAAGTAAAATAAGAGAAAAGGAAAATTAACATTTATTTCAAATAAATTGTATTAAAAAAATTAATTTCAAATAGACTTCAATTTCTATAGCAAACAAGTAAAAAAAACAAAAAAAATAAAATAAAAATAGTAATAAAAAAAATGGTAATACGGGAAGTTTAAAGTATACTTAAAAACTTGAGAACAATTTCTTTTTAAAGCGTACAACGTTGCCTGTGATTTGCAAAGAATTAGGAAGTGAGTTCCACAGTCGTATTGTATTTGTAAAAAATTGCCATTCAGAGATTAATGTTTGATATCTAAAATTAGTAATGTTTTTACCTCTATTAGACCGTGCAAATTGAAGACGTTCAAATAAATAAATTGGTTCTTTCGTGTAAATAATTTTGTGTAGCAATATTAAAGACTTAATCTTAAGCAGATCCAAGAGCTCAACTCCATATACAGATTTTGAATACTGTGAAGTACCTTCATATCTCTTGATACAGTATACGTATCGCAAAATTGCGTTATAGGCTACAACTAATCTGCTCTTGCTATATGAATCACAATACGCAAAAATTTCACAGCCATATAACAACATAGGCATTAAATACGATTTCGCAAGAAGCACGCGTATGTAAGTCGGTGTAAACTGTTGTGAAGAGTATAACACTCGAAGCATTGAAAATATTTTTCCAGAGATAGAGTTTATGTGTGTATCCCATTGAAGTGTTTTGTTAAAAATAATTCCAAGATTCTTAGCGGAGTCGACTATAGCAATGTCTTGATTCCCTATAGATATCGGAGTATCTATGGTTATGCTCTGACTTCTTTGGGCTATAATGAGACATCTAGATTTTTTAGGATTTAAGTATAGCCCATTAGATGATGTCCATAAAAATATGTTATTTAGATCAACGTTATGCTTGGCAATACACTCTTCTATCAAATTTTTCTTACAACTTATATATATTTGTACATCATCTGCATACATATGGATTCTGCTGTGTAATAGTTGCTTAGGTAAATCATTAATGTACAGAGTGAACAAAAGTGGCCCCAAAATAGAACCCTGCGGTACTCCTTTAGAAACATGTAAGGCAGAAGATATTGAATCACCAGCACATACAGATTGGTAACGATCGGCAAGATAACTTGCAATGAGTGAAGTGGAAGTTGGAGAAAATTTGAATGTATTGTATATCTTACTACAAAGAATTTCATGATCAACAGAATCAAATGCTTTGGAGTGATCCAAGAGCACAAGAAACGTGACACAACCGTCATCAAGACTGCCCCTTATGTCTTCTGTTACATTGATAAGCGATGTAACACAGCTATGTTTACCTCTAAATCCGGATTGATTCCTTACTAGAAGCTGATAATTAGTCAAATATTTGCATATTTGCACATGCAACAACCGCTCCAAGACTTTGGACAAATATGGTAGTATTGAAATGGGACGATATTCATTACAAGTTTTGGGCACAGGGATAAACTTTGCATATTTCCAACAGCTTGGAAATATACTTGTAGTGATAATAGTATTGAAAATATGTGTTATGTGCATTAAAATTTTTGGAAGAAGGAGTTTTATGAATTTTGGATAGATCTGGTCGAACCCGACAGCATTTGATGTCACTGATAGAATACATGATAAAACATCAGCTGGGGATACACCCATAAAATTAAAACGATGTGTGGGGGGTAACAATTGCTGCTGAGTTAGATTTAAGGCGTTAACCTGATTGGTATTTCCCGACGTGCATGACGGAATGGTAATAAATGATTTGTTTAATTCATTGACATCAATATTACAGGAGGAGGTAATTTTATTTGCGATACCTATCTCTCTGATTGCTTGCCATTTCCTTTTTGAATTAACAGCTAATTTGAAGCGATTCGCATAAAAGTTAGTTTTTGCGTCACTAATGCTTTTATTGACAATACGGCGAGCTCTACGGTACTCTTCATGTAATTCCGCCGTTCGGAATCTTTTCCAGCGCGTTAAGGCGTCTTTATTCAAGTGAACCAAAAACTAGCACAATATTGAATTTTTTTTTTATAAATTGCTCAGAAAACTGTTTAGTTAAAAGACCACTATTGGCATAATTTTTTTAATTGTATTTTAAAATTCTGCAATCGGTGAAAAATTGCAAAAGATACAGGCTTCTGAATATGGATGTTTTAGTGCCCTTAAATAAGTGAAGCGGAGTGTATATAAACTTTTTTTATTGAAATACAAATGCAGCACAGAGAGATCGACTTTTAAGTTTGTAACAAAGTACAAAAATAAAAGTAAAACTAAATTTGTATTATATTTTTAAAATATATAGCCATGTCACAGAATTCAATTCCTTTCGGAAATGGAATTCAGACCGTTTATTTTTTTCTTGGCCCAGTACGCAGGGGATGTGCCTTATAACACTACTTCCTCATTTCTCCACCCCATAATCTATTTTTCCAGTTCCATTACAATGCATTGCGATCACTGAACATGGCTTTTCATCGTTTCCTCGCATAGCCTGCTTTATTCTTAAAATACGTAACTTTCAGAAAAATTCAAAACATGTAAAATATCCGTTTTTTGCATTTTGAAGACAAAAAAAAAATTCCAAATTTTGAACCATTTTTTCATTTTTAATTTCTGAGTAACTACAAAACGGTAAAAAAAAATAGAAAAGAAATTAATAGAAAAAATGTAAAGAACGTTTTTCTATAAAACTTCAAAAAATTATTTAGTTCATATAACGGGTGTAGAGTTATAAAACTAAGTTGGCAGCAATTTTTTAACTCGTGGCTAGTTTGTCAGCTGCCAAGTGATTTACGAGTATGTTTAGTTTCTATTGGCATTTGAACATGGTTAGACGACAAAAATTTCCAATGACCCCGATTTTCATACACGATTTTTTTTTTTTTTTTTGTTGGCAATGAAACTCACTTTTGTTTGAATGAATCGTCAAGTTGATGTTGAGACATCGTTACATCCAGAAAATCTGACAGTTCAGTACGCTTTATGGACTGGTGGAATCATTGGTACGTACTTTGTGAGTGTTATAGAGACATGACTACTGGCTTTTTTTGTTCATCAATTGAACAACCATTACGTGTAGTAGCTGTGGTTTCAATCAGACAGATCGCGCCACAATTGATTTATTAAAGGAAATGTTTGATCACCGCCAAGGCGAATTTATACAGGTGAATGCAAGCGGAAAGGCGAATTCAGTACTATCTATGTATTTTGTTATTGTAAAACATATCGTGAATGTCAAAATCTAAATTCGCCTAAGATTGTTCAGCTGGGAAAAAATTTTATATTAACGTTAAATATAAACTTTTATAATTGTTTGCAATTAAAATCACAGATTATATTAGATTTTTACTTTTAAATTCACACAAATTTCTTGAAATTGTACTAAAACATACAAAAAAATCTTCAGATTAAAATAGCGCGAAAAAGTTTGTAAACAAAAGAAAACAAATTTGACAGTATCATTGGAAAAAACGCGAGAAGCAAAAAATAATCACCTGTGCTGTTAAGTTCACCTAGTAATAAATTCGCCTTGATCACCGCATAGTTTCACGTTTCAGAACCATGAAAGAGCACGTCAGGTTCGGTCAAATGTGAAGGTTTTGCTCACTGTTTTCTGCGACTACAATGGCATTCTTGCCACAAGGTCGTACGGTCAATAAGGTATATTACCTTGGAGTTATGCGCCATTTGCGCAAAGCAATTCGTCAGAAACACACAGAATTGTGGGAAAAACAATCATGGATTTTGCACCATGATAGTGCACCAGCTCACACATCGATGCTTGTGTTGAGTTTTTTCCTCTTCCCAAAACTGAAGACACCGATGAAAGGAAAGCATTTTGCTACGATTGAGGAGATAATAGAAAAATCGAAGCAGCAGATGTTGGCGATAGCAAAAAGTGCTTTTCAGAAGTGTTTCGAGGATTGGAAAAAACGCTGGCATAAGTGGCATATCTGAGGGAATTACTTAAAAGGTAACAAGATAGTTATTGATAAATAAATAAATACTTTTTGAAAATTGAGTTGAATTGGCGGTTATTTTTTGATCAGTCCTCGTATATGCTGAGCATTGTCTTTAGAGAATTTTAATTCCAACATTTTAAATAACGTTTGTTTTGGCCTTTGCGTGTTGTTATTGGCAGGTTCAAGTCAAGTAAACTCCTTTTTTCCTAGTTCCAGTACAATGTACTGAATAAGTAGGGGCCATCCCTTGCCTAATGCCCCAAGTAAAAAAGTATAATACGGTCACAAGTGTTGAAAACAATAATCGGAAATTGGGCACATGGTAGAAGTTATACATATATAATTTATAATGCCAGAAGATCATTTTTCGAATAGTAAAGTAGTAAAAAAATAAACTTCATGTCAATTTAATAAAATCTGATTTGTTTTCAGTAAAATCATGTTTAAAATTAAAAAATGTTTTCAATAAAATGAAATCGATTTCAAAGTTCAATAAAAATAAACACTCGGGAACAATATCCCTAATCTCGGCAGAGCAAAATCCATTGTAGTAACGCACCCCTCACATAAATAGTAAGGAGGTCGGATGGAGTGAAGTATTTCTTGCACCGTTTCAAAAACCCAACGCACTTGAATGTTTTGTTTAGAGACATTAAAAATGTGAGCATTCCAGCGAACATCACACAGTATCTTCATTCCAAGAACATCAAGAGCATCCGACTCCTCAATATTTATACCATCCATTAGCACAGATGAAGCAGCATTAGCAGTTGTTTGTTTGTGTGTTAATAAACAGCATTGGGTTGTACGAGCGTTGAAGGCGACCCTGTTTTTACGACCCCATTCGGAGATTAATAGAAGATCAGTATTCAGTGAATCATTCATATTTAGTCTTTTGGCAGCGATCTCTAGTAGGCTGGGCCTATAACTAAAAGAGTACGGGTGACAAATGCTGCTGTTATCCGCGAAAGAGTGGATAGGGTTGAAAGTTTGATAGAGAAGGTTGTTGGTGAAAATAAGAAATAGGGTAGGAGAAAGATTTGGTATTCGAAAGCAAAGTGCGTGATTTAAAAATGCGTGATTTTTAAATTTATGTTCCAGGCACTTTCGATATTGAGAAAGAAAAATTCGTAACTGCTATGTTACGGCCGCGGAGACCAGGGAGGTTTCCAACTAGCTACTTTTCTCTGAGCACAGACCACTCAGTGGGTTCCAACCCTCTCCCTGGGTGCGCCGACATAAAAAATATTTATTTATACTGAAAAACCAAACATTTACTCAAGCCGCTTTGCTTGCCACTTTCCCGATCTCTTATAGGAGATAAACTGGTGTTTTTGTTTCCCCATTGGCCACCCAACCTGGTTGCAAATAGTTTGTCCTGCACTCAATTTTTGTTTTGCAACCCCAAAACCCCCACTTTTCGCACAGACCTCTGGTAGATAAGTGGAAATCAGTTTTCTTTCGCTTCGAAATTTTTTTTAAGTTTTTATTTATTTATTTAATTATCACAATGTGAACTAACAACAAGTATTCAAATCTTAATACTAAGTACAAAAATAACTAAGTCCATCCAATGCTAGACAAAAATTTTATTTTGCGCCAATCTGTGAAATCACCTATTTAACTCTCTGATGATGACAAAGGTATCCCTTCTTCTCAACCGAGCGTGGCCGCTAAATTTAAGTATGTTTCCTGCAAGAGGGTTTGGGTGAAGTTCCAAGTTGCTGATATACCTTGTCCCTTCGAATGCGAATGAATCTTTATATCTAAAAATTTTAATTTTGATAAAACGGCCTTGAAATCTTATTTCGCTTGTTATATCTTCAAAACTAAAGTTATAATGTTGCAGTTTTAATTTTTAAACCTAACAGTCAAAAAATAAAATTACTAGGACAGTAGTATATTCAGTGTCGTAAAACAGCGCTGATCATTTCGTAACCAAATATGACATTTTCTATAAAGAATGAAGAAGATGTGAAAATAAAGCAGGATTAGAGAAGTTTCCGGCAGCTCGAAAAGACATGAGGTTATAAAATAAAAATAAAAATTAAGAAAAGCTTATTATTATAATATAAAATTCACCAAGAAGAAAATAAAAACGTCGCAGTGTTAAACTGGAGTGATATTCTCTTATGAGATTTGGAATCCACCAATTGCGAAGCGAAGTCATATGGAAATTGCCGCAAAAGGAGAGAAAATCTACCGCCATTAAATATTTTAACCTTTGCACACTTGTACCAGAGACCTAACCAAAAAATCGAGCATGTGCACTTGCTCTCATTATTAAATCAGTGACGTCATTATTACATCAATCTCATCATTAAGTGACTGATGTCACTAATAACCTTTTATCAATCTCATCATTAAATGAGTGACGTCACTCACATCTCTTAGTTAATTTCATGTACATAATCAGCAACTTAGCATATAGCAAAAAAGAAGAAGAGATAGACACAAAAAAAATGATTATTAAATATCATTAAGAGAAGTGTTGTATTTTTTTTATCATCATCTCTTTCTTAATATTGGGTGTAAGCATATTTACTTAATTTCAACCAGTTGGAAAATTAAAGAATTTCAAAATACCGTTTAATGGATATTTCTTTATAAATTAGATTACTGATTTTTTTAGTATTAATTGTATTAGAATAATTATTATATACATGTTTGAATTTAAGTTTCATCAGCTTGACATATGGCTTACAACGTAATTGTCTATAAATCAGATTTTTATGGACCGTGGCTGTTTGCACGAAGGTTTATTAATTCCATTACATATTATTAATCATTATCCTATATAAATTTCAGAAACATCTCGTCGCATAAATTGGGCCCAAAGCATTGCGAAAGAGTTTTTTATATAATAAAACCTTTACAACAAACCAGCCATGATCCGAAATCTCAACGATAATTTGAGTGATGATTTATAACTAATTTTTTTAAACCAACGAAATCCTTATATGGAGGATCCTACAAAGTAAGTGTTAAAAGTTAAATTCATTCATGTGCCTTAAGCTAGATTACTTACTGAATTAGTTTTTTTTTTACATTTATCATTCTGCCACCTTATTGTGGTTTGACATATTAATTATTTTTCTAATTTATAAGAGTAAATAGTTTTTATTTCAATAAATGAATTTGTAACAATATGAATATGGTGGAATAGAGCATATTTTTTCTTGGGAATTTTGGACAATGGCAAAATAACGTGAGAAATTAGTACTATTGTGCACTAGATATGTAAGTATCTGAGCAATAAAATTTCACTATTTTCTTCATGTAGTCGAATGTGACTTTTTATTCTGCTGAATTGTCTCTTTGTAATGAGCTAAAGCTATCAATCTTGGAATGAAATCAATTTCTTTTCTTGCCAGTAGTATATATTTTAATTTGGTCAAAACCCTCCCCATTGCCGGCGAGCTATGCCTAGAATTTCAATCATTCCAAGCCGATCAAATTAAAATAACATAAACTATACACATATGGATAAAGTCTGATTAACCTACTGCAACAATAATTCTTGTGTATCTTTATATAAAAAAAACTTTGAAGAGTCCGTTTAGCTTCTTCAAGGAACGCAGAAAAACATGCGTTTTATTGAGTTGAACTGGATAACAAAGTTCGTTATGCCGAAGTTTCTTTGTATTATTTGCAATTCTTAATTTAGAAAAACGAGGAATCTATGTGTAATAATTGCGTGCATTATTATTACCCAGAATTACAACTGTTTTTGTTATTTTACTTCATTACAACAATTTGAGTTTTTCGTTTCTGTGTAATCGCGACTTGCAAGTTTGTTAGAAAACCCCGACTAGTTCTTATTTATCTCAACTTTTTCTTTCCTAATATTCGCTCATCGCAGAACCCCACCTTTTAATAACACACCCCGATCAACTTTACATTCTTAACAAAAAAAAAATCATTCATCCATGGTGAATCTATTAAAGAATTTTAATTGATTTTGTAATTTATTTATATATCTTTTTGTTAATCATACTTTTGTTATTTAATTAAAATTACATACATTTTTATAAACTACATAAATATTTATGAGCAAAGACAACGATCAAAAAGGCATAAAAAGATGAGAAAAACAACGACACCAGAGAGTAAGAAAGCTGCAATAAGCCACAGTAATGAATTCATGTTTAATTAATATTATTAACTATTAACTAAAAGAAATAACTTATTTAATATGATTTCTAGGCAAGGAGTAAATAGCGCACGGCAACTTGGCAATTTAACTTCAAGAAATTGAAGATAGAGCGAGAGAGAAAGGCAGAGAGATAGAAAAAATGTTCATAAAGTAGGTACGATCAGGCCACAACAGCAAGAGAAGACCAGCCCACCATCAAAGTTTCCAATTACATACATACATAATAGTTTTCTCCTTTTATTATTTTTTAATTTTTTCCTCATTCTTAAACAAAAGACAGAAGCTTTTGACTACAGATATAAAACAAAAATATAATAAAAAAATATTTTAGCGCCTTTAGGTAGAAATAAAAACAAGTACCGACTGGCTGGCTGGCTGCTGGATATTTTTTAAATTATTCAGTTTTTCGTTTTTGTAGTTTTTGTGTACTTGTTGTTATTGCAGTTGTTAAAACATCCTTCAGATGACTGAGATTAACATACAGTAGTCAAATAATGTTACCCACCAAACGCCAAAACATCAAACATTCATACATTGAACAGCCACCATTGCGGCACATGTTCAGTCACTGATTTCATTCATTCATTCCAGTTTCAGACTCATGCAATTTCGGCATGAAGGCATAAACACCAGCAAACATGTCTCACTTTAATAGGATCAATGTGTCTACAAAATAACAACAAAAGATTTAAAATAAAAATTAATAATAAAAGATGATGTTAAAACAAAAATGCCAGCAGTCATCTTGTCTAAAATATGAGGAATAAAAAAAAAAAGATGAAAATACAGACATACATTCTGCAATGAATGCTGTCGATCATACTTTTCTTTTTGTTTTGTGTGTTTAATCTACTTATCTTTACTTATAACTCTTCAATAAAACTCGTGTAATTTTTCCTTCACAGTGGGTCTATTACATATGAGACCTAATAATGCGAGAGCCAATTTTAAAGTCTACATATAAACAATCAAACTGAAAGATAAACACAAATACTTATGGCCAGTTGTAAAAAAAATATTTCAGACGGCAACAGGCAACTAAAGCTATGTACACACGGTTGTCAGATGTTATAATATTCGATGAAAATATGACATCTCACAAATTCAAAAATAACATGTTTTTTTGGGTTAAATTTGACGCACTTTTAACGTAGCCTAAGCGATTTTTAAAAATTTTGAAAAAAAAAAGAAAATTTTACATAATTTGTGTCGTTGTAAGCCTAGGTAATGGGATGAATTTGATGAAAATATGACATCTCACAAATTCAAAAATAACATGTTTTTTGGGTTAAATTTGATGCACTTTTAACGTAGCCTAATCGATCTGGCAACATGCTGACAATGTAGTGACAATGAAAAATTGTCCCGCAGAAGTAAGTTGTGTGCTCACACACAAGAAAAAGTTCTGTGCTCACACGTAAGAAAATCTTACAATTTCATTCTCAGACTATGGTCTGACAAATAATTCATCTGACAACAAAAATTGTCAGTTCTCACGGTTGTCAGATTGTTAGATGAAAAAAAATGGCCACACATGTTGTAAGTCATTGCCACTTACATATGTATATCAACAACTATCTGCTTGGCAGTGTTGCCCATCAAACTTTTTTCTGACAATAATGCCATTGTCAGGTGCATTAGTTTTATACATCTGACAATTAAAACTGAGCTTACAATACCAGCCAATAATCTGGCAATGCCGACGAAGAGTGTTCTCACGATTGTCCGATGCCTGACAACATTGTCGTCTTACAATTGATTGACAATGGTTTTTCTGACAACGTTGTAAGTTAAAACTTGGCAGTTCACACGATTGTAATACATTTTCAGACAATTTTACTGGCAATATTGTGAGATCTGACAACCGTGTGTACGTAGCTTAAGTCTCGCAACCCAAGTTGCTATATTAAAGTACCTTTGGCAACCACAAATTTTTAGTTGCTGTATGTGTAACACGTGTGCAGATGCTTAAAAGAGGATATCGTTCCTTTATTGCAACATAGTCATAACTAAAAAAAAGCTTGTATCGAGAAAAACATATTTCAAATTTTTAGTTTCCATACAAATCCTAGAAAATATTTCCTAAAGGAAACTGCTTAAAAGTAGATTTTTGGCACAATATAAAAGGTATTCCTGTTAACAATTCTTCATTGTTAACTCGAAAAGCTCATTTTTTGAGATATGACTATGTTGCAATAAAGGAGCCATATGTCGTGTAATGCAACAAGTAATAATATGTTTACTGTTATACGCTGAAGCGTCATTATTATTAGACTTCTACTCATGTGTGTGACCGATCAGCAGATACATAAATACTTATAATTTTAATAATTGTTCAATTGAAGTTAATAAAGTATTCTTAATTAACAGCCTGACACTGCGTTGAAAGCGGATTATAGTGTGTTATCATATAGGTGTTGTTAATGCCAAAATACGTATGTACTTTGGTATTAACAACTGTGATGGGCTAGAGTCTCGTTTTCTGTTTATTACATACAATAACTGAATATTGTGAAAATATTCCTTTCTCTTTCACGCTTAAAGCCTAAAACTCCTACTACAAACTACACAAAAGTCTAAAATATGGTTTTCGGTTTTTTCTATAAGTTTGGTAATTATTACTATTGTTGAACCAGTCACTTTACAAGGTCACGATTATTTTGTTAATAATAAACTTTGTATTTTGATACTAATTTCCTGTACTTTCTATTTTCATTTTTTGGTTGGGGTTCATTTCTTTTTCCGAGCGATTAAAGTGGTCCTCAAAGACTTTAATTGTTCAATTTGGCTCCTACAGTTTAATTGCTTTTATTCCCCAGTTTTGGAAGACTTTCTCCACATTTACAGGTGTAGTGCTCGAAAACACGTGTTTTACGCAAAAATTGTAAAAATAAACATTTTTTCTCATACAGTTTTGAAAAGAACATTGATGCCACAAGTTAGTAGAAAACTTAATTATAACAAGTAAGAGTTTAGTAGGTATATTTGGCTTGGCCAAGTCATGGTCACGTAAATATATAGTACAAATTACAAATTTGAACTAAAAATGATCGGATCGGCTGGACCGATATCGGTGAAAATTTTTTTTCCTTGTAATCGGCAATTTCTTAAGAAAATATGTAAGAAATAAATTAAAGGAGTACTTGTAACCTTGAATTGACCGTAAGCTCCCATGATTTAATATCGTTTATTTCAAAATATGTTGACATAAAATTTAACTGCAAAGAAGATCTGTACTTATTCCAACGATATTCTGGTGCTAGCTAATACATTAAAGTAATGCCAAATATTTTGCGTGGTTTTACGAGTACATTGGAATAATCTTAATGTTATAATCTAGTCTAGTAGTGTTGTTGACTGCACGCAGAGAAAAGGCATTTTGAAATATTGTTGTCGCAATACTATTTTATTTTCTGTAACAATACAAATTGTTGGCGAAAGCAATGTATTATCATTTTAGAAATAGTATATTTTAGCATGAATATACTTTTATTTACCATTTTGTAATTTTATTATCACCGTCTACAAATGTTAACATATGGTTGGATGAAACAACATTATTTATAAAAAAGTTTGTGGTTAAAACAATAGTATGTAAAACATAGAGTAAAAAAAAATATTGTGAACTTGTGAATGTTTGGATTATTTCCTTGCAACATAAGTATATTTGAAGAATTATTTTACTATTTTCGTTGTTTACAACATTTTTATTCCAGTCATTACAATGACACTCAATGCATTGAGAACAATAAATATGATTTTCTGTTTTTCTTTTTTATGTTTTTGTGGAAAATAGTATTAAATAAAAAATATAAAAACAGAATCCGGAGGATATGGGGATATACTCATGGATCAAGAAAAAGCCAATAAATTTTAGGTATGTATTATTTAAACATATGCAATAAAAACGAAGCTTTAAATAATAACTACATATGTACATATATGTATGTACATATGTACTCGTATATACATATTTTCGTTTTTATTTTCAGAACTAAAGCAATCAAGATCCAAAATGTGAACAAAACTCTTATCAAATTTTTATTTATTTTCAACATATTTTAGCTTATACGTACATATTTGATAAAAAAAAACTACATTACAGTATTGTTAAAAGTGTAATGTTTTTTCTTTCATAACAACAGTATGTTAAAATGTTAAAATTAACATGGTTACAAACAGTAATATTGTTGTAAGTCTTAACAATACTTTACATGACTGAATTTCCATTATTTTAAAATTATAATGTCGGATATAACAACTTAATATTTTTGTTTCTAAACATACAGTGCCACAATAGTATGTTGCCCTCAAAATATTGTTGTCTCAACCATATATTTTTTTCTACGTGTGCGATCGTATATATGGTGAAACTTGTCCAAAGGGACACTTCTCATAACCATACAAACTTTGTTGAACCAAGATTTTCCTATGCTTTTCTATAAAAAACTATTTCCCATCATCAGACACTTTTATAAATGGATGATGACACTAAATTTAAGAAAATTGGGCCCAAAAGCAGACAGAAGCTTTGAAAACGAGGCAAATAACTCACCAGCAAGAGCTGTATTTAATGAAACACACCATCAAGAAAAAGTAGTAGGTATTTAATTTAATGAACCCGTTCGGCAAGCAAATTGCTTTAACGAACTGTTGAAAACCGTTGGAAGCGTCCACATTGTACATTACATAAATTCAAAAGCTGTTATAGAGATAATTTGTCTAAAGAATCTGAAGATAATAAAAAAAAATTAACGCAATAAATTCTTAACATATTTTAATAGGATTTAATCATTGAATCATATTTTTCTAAAGCATTTTGCTACAGATGGCTGTAGCATTCCAATACATCCAAAACACTGAAAATTAGTTTGAAACTCTACAGGTCAACTTGCACCGGTCTAAGTTAAAGCAGCCTAATCTGCATAAATTTTTCGAATCATTTTAGACTAGTTTAGATTTTTTTTTTATCTTGGACCAGTACTTAGAGGCTAACCCCTACATATGCAGTGCATTCTACCACAACTAAGAAAATAGATTGTAAGGAGGAGGAAAGAGGGAGTACTATTTGTGAGCATTTTATTTGAAGCTTCCAACGTTATAACAGAGAAGAAACAAGTCTGCAGGTAACTTATTCTATAGGCGAAGCGAACGGCTAAAAAACGAATTCTCTCTGTAATACGTAGTACGATTCCCCGAGCAATCAATCACAAATGGATGAGCTCTAGACTATGAACGCTTGCTACATATAAATGTGCGAGTTTCAGGAACAAGGTCCCTAATCTCCTCAGAGCAAAACCTATCGTAGTAACGATAAAACAGAGTAACATACTCTACACTGCGTCGATGTTCCAGTGGATCAATAGATTTGGATACCCTACTGTCACCGATAAGCTTCTTCGCCCTCTTCTGCACACGGTCGAGTAACCCCACAATAAGCATTGGGGCATCAGCCCAAACATGAGAGTTATATTTCATTTTTGGTCGGATATAGGTGGTATAAATAGTAAGGAGATTGGATGGAGTTTAAAAAACTCGAGACACTTGAATGTTTCTTTAGAGACATGAAAAATGTGTGCAGTCCAGCAAATACTGTATCTTCATTCCAAGAGGATCATCAGCATCCAATTCCACAATATTTATACCATCCATAAGTACAGATGAAGCAGCATTTGCGGTCGATTGTTTGTGTTAATGAGCGTTAACGGCGACCCTGTTTTTACGACCCCATTCGGAGATTAATAGAAGATCACAATTCAGTGAGTCATTCATATTTTGTATCTTGCCAACAAACTCGTATAGGCTGGGCCTATAACTGAAAGAGTACGAATGGCAAATGCTACTGTCATCAGCGAAAGAGTGAATAGGGTTGGAAGTTTGATGAGGAATATAAGAAATAGGATAAGAGACAGAACGGAGCCTTCCAGTACACCTGAATTAATCTTGAGCTCGTTTGATGAGACCCCATCTATAAAAACTCGTCTCTGAGTAAGTTCGATATAAACCGAGAGAAGTCATCACCAACCCCAAAAGCAATAAGTTTTGCCTGTAGTGCAGCATGCCACACTCAAATGCTTAGGAGATATCCAGAGCCACCAGTCTACTTTTCTGAGTGATATGCCAAAAGATCGCCAGTAGAGCGACCATTACGAAATTCATATTGACGACCACAAAGTAATTTATGCAACTCTAGACACCTCACAAGGTAGTACGGTTAATACTTTCCATTATTTTGGAACACCCAGATCAGATTGCAATTGGGAGGGAATTTTCGGGGTTTTCTGCGTCACCCTTTTTGGGAATTGGCGTTACATTAACAACCTTCCAGCATGATGGGATATAACCAACAAAGTATGCTGAAGCGTGCCAATTGACACGCAAGTATAGAAGACCAGTGTTGGAATGCCATACAACAGTAGTCTTATTTAACCGTTTTAACTAACCGAGCCCGGAAAAATATTTTTGGCATAGTTACAGATACTCTTTTGAGTTCGGAAAGTGGTTGACTGTTATCCGGCAAGTACGAATTGCTTTGTCAACTGGGTCGGTGAATATGTGGTCATTCTTTATGAGAGTTGGAATTGATGAACTAACACTGTTCTGGTGGGGTAGGGTTTCCCATTTCAACGTTTCCATTTATGTCGTGATCACTTTTTTTTAAATTTATTTTTCATTTATTTATTTATTCATTTATTACTTTTAAAAACTTTTAATATAAATACTTATATACATATTTGGAAACCCGCTAAGCTTCTAGGCTTCTCTGAAGGATGACATAATCATTAAAATAAATACATGTGAATAAAATAATACATGTTGTTGTTATGTATATTTGTGTTCGTTTACTAAGATATTAAACATTAAACGTCTTTTAATGGAGGAGAGTTTTAAGTTTTTTTTTTTCAACTCATAAAATACATATAATAATAAAATTCATTATTGGGAATTTATAAGATATTTTTTTATTAAATTATTTCTTTTGTAGTCGGCTGCTGTATACACTATTTCACTTAGCATCTTATTAACAATTTATGGTAAAGTTACCAGAAGAGAGTTTCTTCCATACTTATTTGAAAATCGTGTCACCTTGTATCTCCCTTGCGCTCGTCTCTGCGTATTGTGAGTATGGTGAATGGGTCGTAAATATCTGCTTTCACGACATGCGGTCGAACATTGTCATGATGTAAAAACATTTTATCATCTCTCGTTGTATTGCGGCCTTTTGTCTTTCAATGCTCGTTTCCAACACATTAATTTTGTTGGATAACTATCGTGATTGTTTTAGTGAGTTTTAACAACTTATAATGCTCAACGCCAAGCTGGTCCCACCAAATGCTGCGCATGACCTCGGAACCGTTCGGTTTGACTATAAAGGTGGGAGCATGGCTGTGATAGCCTCATTATTTTCCGCGCTTGGGATTATTGTTATGACCACATGTTTCATCTCTTATCAAAATGCGATGAACAAATCCTTCCGTCTTTTACTTGCAAACAGCTGTTCACAAGCAAACAAACGCCGTTCAACGTCCCTCGGCTTCTACTCGTACGGCTTCCAATTTCCATATTTCTGAATCATTATCATGACTTTCAGGTGTTTTGAAATAGCTTGTTGTATCACAAGCTATATCAAACACAGAAAACCTTCTGTCTTTCACCGCCATGATGGTCTTCGAGTTCAAAATCACCGTCCTAGCGGCAAAAACTTAAATGATGTGTGCAACACTTTGTAATCAATATAGAGTTCCCAAAAATGAATTACGTTCATCTTTTGTATCACATTTACATATAAATGTATTTTATTTTTTAGTTGTCAAGCAAACGTTTGCCGTCTTTGTGCACCGGAAAAAAATTTTAATTAACAAAATCAGTGCTAAAGGTAAGAAGAGTGCCTAGGAAACTTTATAAAAGAGATACAAGAATGATAAAATATTTAGTGAAAAAAGAAAAGAATGCAGTTAACACAAAAACAGAACAAAGTTATTTAATGGAATAATCCCAGAAACTAAAGTGCATAGTACATCTTCGACATATTTACAAGGTACGCGAGGTTGTATTCAAGCTCCCTACTGCCGACTTATAAAGTATGCGAGATTGTATACGAGCTGCCTACTGTTCACTTACGATGTATCCTAGTTAGTAATTAGCTTTTGTTGGATGAACCCTTTACTATGTCGCTTACTTTGTGTGCAGTTAGTAGGCGTTCACTCTACAAATGCGGCAATGTGTATGGAAATGTATACTAGGGTTCGTATATGAGATTGTGTGCATAACAAGTGTGCACCGGCTCATGGCTTCTGCCAATGAAACTTTGGCCGCTAGTGTTCTTGAAGCGTTGAAACCACTCTCAGCACGTTCTTTCACCATATGTAGCTGAGAGCGTTCAATGAGCTTCATCCGCAAATTTCTCCTTATTAAAGCAGAAAATTAAAACTTCCTGCAAATGAGGGGAATTTGGCTTGTAAGCTGATATGTTTAATCGAGGGTAACTTAATGATGCAGACACAAATCGATTAAGATGGCGTTGTGTTTGCTTATTGTATGACATCTACGATATATTTATTTCGACTATCACTTATCGCTACAGCCATCTACTGCAAAAGGGTGGAAGCAAAGTTGTACACCTAATAAGGCTACAACTTTGTTCAAAAAAAATATATATATAAACTTATATATGCAATATTTTTTAAAATAGAGCTTAAAAAATCCCTTCTGAGTGGCCGCAAACAACTTCAGCGAATCCGTTTGAATTTCAATCAATTTGATTAAAATACAATTTAGAATTTACCTACTCGTATTATCTACATAAAAATGCATAGCAACACTTGCAGCAAATACTGAAGAAAAAAAATGCAATAAACGCAAAATACCGCCAACAACATCACCTCTACCGCATACTTGCATCATCGCATTAAACATTTATTTAACTCATCACAACACAACCTCAACTTGAAGCGTACCTTCATATGTGTGTGTATGTACATATGTACATATATACAAGTGTACAAACGACCGTACAATCGATCCGTAAAAGTAGACCATTGAAGACTGCTTACTAAAGTCACATTTTTTCCCTGGAAAATAACAATTTAAAGAGCAAAAAAATATGAAAAAATGAGGCCCAGAAGTGAAATCCAATTTCAAACTAATCTATAAAAGACAAGTGGAAATGCATTTTTTTAAAATACTTGTCTTCGTATGAATTTCTATGTTTTTGTTTTATTTGCTTGCTGTCTTTCAAAGACACTCCGGCTGCCACTGTTTATTTTCTTTCTCTCTCGCTCTCTCTACTTTATTATCCATATTATCATCAATGTTATATTGCAGCAAAAATTACTGTAATTCACATCACTTTGAATGCATTTTAAAGCATTAATATACTCGTACTTAAACATATTTACTATCTTATGATGGGCACATAAAAGGCCTTAGACGACCAACAATGCTTTGAAAACAGACCAAACAACCCAACAGCCAACCAGCCAACCAGCCAGTCAACCTCATCAACCTCCATGTACTCTGAGTTGTACAATCTTTATTTAGAAGCGTTTATCAACGTGATATGAATTTATGCATTTAGAATTAGTTTTTTGCATTCTTCAATATTGTATTACGTGAAACAGGTTTACGATATTAATATTTCATCGTTTGTTGAATAATATTTGTAAGCGAAAAGCCTTTAAAGTTTAAGTGATAGTCCCGGGATTCGTCTTGTATTGAATTGTAGAACATAAAATATATAACAAATTTTATTTTCATGTTTTAAATATCCCTTATTTTTACTGAAGATGCATGAGAAAATAGCAGGCAGGACACATTATAAATTGCTTTAAAAATTTTTTAGAACATTTCATTTGTATGAACTTTCCATAATACGAGTAATTTTATGTTTGCCGATTTTCACATATATCAGCTGGAAGAGATATCGTATTTGTTTGCTGAAAAGACTACAAGTATTTACCGGATTAAGTAAAATTAAGAAAGTGGTTTAATACCACGGCTGCCAATTTGGCGCCTTTCCCGCTAGATTTAGCGCTTTTAAATATTTAAAAATCAGAATTTTTGTGCCTCAACGCTTTAAAAAAAATACGCTAAACTAGCGATTTTTCATACACTTACTTTAGTGCTATCGTAAAAAGTTTATAGTAAGTTCTGATGATTTAAAAACTGATATTGACTTCGTATTATAATAGTGTTACTTTCTGAGATATGTATTTAAAAGTCTGCTGTGAAAAAAATTCTTAAAGTTCTGAAAAAGATATAATTAACACATATGTTAAAGATATAATTAACACACATGTTAAAATTACTAATTGTGAAAAAGTTATTTGATTTTAAATGTTTATAATATCATATGATGGTATTTTTCTGGCTCAAGTTCAAATTCGGCTTTTTTATTTTTAATTATAACAATATTTGCCACGATCAATAACTCTTGGACAGGAAAAAATAATTGACAACTAACTGTTTCATAGTCACTACACTACTCATCAGCACACACTAGGTTTCGAACTCGGTATCATGTAAACAAGATGTATTTTAATACGGCCGTTTAACCAATTCAGTCACCAGCTCGGTTATTTATAGATTTTTTTTTAAGCGTAAAACTCTTTTAACTTTTTATTGAAATAAAATTTTATATTTTAATTTTGAATATCTTTTTTGTTTTTTTTTTTTTTTTTAATTTAGTTTAAGCAATTTCAATAAGTTCATTTTAATGTACACATACGAGTTGAAATCGCCGAGGCGATACGAGGTCTGATTAAAAAATAACCATGATTTTCAATTCTTTCAAAATATTTACTTATTCATCAATAACTATCTTGTTCCTTTCAAAGTAAAATATAATACATAGTCGAACACTTTTTTTGGTATCGCCAACAGATCCTTTTACGATTTTTCTTCTTTCGGTGCTTTCAGGTTTGGGAAGAGGAAAAAGTCAGCGGGGGTCAAGCCTGGTAAATACGGTGGTTGAGGCAAGATAACGGTATTGTTTTTGGTCAAAAAGTCACGCACAAACATCAATGTGTGAACTGGTGTGTTATCAAGGTGCAAAATCCATGATAGTATTTTCCACAATGCCGTGCGTTTCTGATGAATTGCTGCGCGCACACGGCGCATAACTTCAAGGTAGTATTCTTGTGGCAAATAATTCGTGATACACTACGCCATTGCAGTCGAAGAAAACAGTGAGCAAAACCTTCACATTTGACCGAACTTGACGTGCTTTTTTCGGTCTTAGCTCTTCTGGACGCTTCCATTGGGATGATTGGACTTTGGTTTTAATGCTATTGCCATACACTTATGGATCGTCACCAGTTATGACCTTTTTGAGGAAATCTGGATCGTCGTTGACGACGTTAAATAGCTCCTGCGGCGTTGTTTTTGCTCAAAATTTAGCAAGTTTAGAATAATCTTCGCTGCTGCACGTTTCATACCTAAAAAATTTGCAAAAACTGCTTGGAATGAGCCGAACAATACGACAACATCATCAGCAACCTCTCTGATAGTGATTCGACAATTATCCACAATCATTGTCTTCACTGCGTCAATGACGCGCGTCATCGACTGTTGACGTGCTCAGGCGACCAGGACGAGCACCGTCATTGACATCTCGGCGTTGCTTATATCGGTTATACCACAATTGAACTTGTGTTCTGCTCGTAGTAGACTCGCCACAGCAAACATTTCAAATGTCCTTGCGCACTTAATTTCATTTCTTACACAAAACTTAATCAGTTTCTTTGGTCATTTATTCGATTAGTAAAAAATCGAAGAGCAAACCAAAATACGAATAAGCTTTTATCTGTCACAAACAAACTGACAATCCAAAATGGCTGATATTTCCAACATAAGTATTTAACAGACGTGACAGACAAAAAGATAAAAAAAATGTGAAAATCAAACATACGTAACTCACGAAATTTGAAAATAACGGTAATTTTTTTATCAGACCCCGTATGCGTTTAGCAGAACACCTATTTGGCGATTTCAAATCGTAAAACCGTAATTTTGACGTTATGAGTTTGTCAGAATACCTATTTGGTGTTTTCAATTCGGAAACGATAATTTGAATAGATTTACGTTTAACAGATAATTGGGGCGGCCAAGCAAAATCGCACATTGCTTTGTTGGCAGTGTGGGTTGGAACTACACATCGTCCACCTCTATCTCTGGCCACACATTATTCGTTCTGTTCTAAGAAACGCAAATCGCTTAAATTTGCCGATGGTGGCAAGGGTTTAGTATAATTAAAGTATGTTTCATGCAAGAGGATTTGGGTAAAGTTCCAACATACTGATATACCTTGTCGCATACTTTAAAAATTCATTTTTTTACCAGTGGAATCCTGGTGAATTCGGCAGTTTTTTGCGTACCATGGGGCTGCAGTAATTGTTCTATAGCCTATATAATGCTATAGAATTCAATTATGGGCCACAGCCTCAGCATCAAACATTGGAAAAATTCAAAGGCGACAAATCCCAAATCTTCAAATGATTACTGCGCTCCATGGTACGTAAGAGGCTCACGAATTCACAAGGATCTATGTGTTCCGATGCTAAAAGATCTAAATATGCGACAAGGATTTGGGTGAAGCTGGAACTTCACCCAAATCCTCTTGCACACAACATACTTAATTTCGGTAGCCACATCCTTCTTCAGAGCATCAAATAGGTGATGCGGTAACGAAACAATAAGTTGTCGCCTAGTTTAGTGTATTTTTTCCTGTCTTCTTTGATCAAAAATCGATCACGGCAATTATTATCCGGTTTTGAGCTTTAAACAGAAAATTAACATCATGGAATATTGGGAATAATAGTGAAAAAATTGGTAAATAATATGTTCTTCATATAAGTTTGTTTTTAAACTTTATAATACTCGTAAAAAAAAATGATTACTTTGAAAACTAGATGTATTCGTAACTACTGAATTAGCTTGTCTGGTACCAGTTTACATTGTGCAATTTTTGCCACTGCAATATCTACTTTGTTGTGAGAAGGGAAAGAGGAATTAAAAGAGGCGTGCAACTCGTTTTTTCAGGTGTAGAGTGCTGAATTTTTCTTTTGAAAATTGCTTTTTTTCGTACGTATACTTTCGAATATATGTATATACTCGTACTCGTACATGTATATTCGTATATGTATTAAAAATTGCGCAAAATAAACGCAAACGTAATTTTAGAGAATAAACGACATAATTTGCGACGTCAAAAGTTGTACAATGTAGAAGTTCATTTAGACGTGACTTATTCATAACCATAGAAAACAGCTGGAGGGTTGCTCTCTATTGCGATCCTAAAGAAAAATACTTCGAAATCGAAGAATTGGTACCCTGTGTTGCGATTTCGTTTTGTATTTAATTTTTCTTTTTCGTACATTTTATTTTATCATTCTTCGCTATTGTTTATTTTGTGATACCAGTTTCATTTTTAAAGTATTTCGCTAAAAAGTAAAGTCTGTGTTGGAAATGACCTGTAAGTGCACCTGTCAATGTTCTGGGACTTTTCCTCTCCAGTTTTAGAGCACGTTCAGCCCTCTTTTTATCAAAGTTTAGAAATTTCTTGGAGTGTTCAAGACCAGCTGTCTCGTTTCAATGTTGTTCAACGATGGACACCGTCCATTTTTTTATCTCCTCATTCAGGACACCCTTATTGAAGCCAAAAGTTGGAGTGGGTCCAATATAAGTCCCCTCTGCTCCTTTCTTGGCATAAATGTCAGCCATTTCATTGCCGTGATGCCCTTCATGTCCTGGCACCCAGATCAGGGTAACCTGGTTCTGGCTTGCCAGTTCGTTTAGCCTGTTGTGACATTCCAGTACTAACTTGGACGTAAAGACACAACTGCTCAGGGCTTTCAGCACTGATTGGCTATCAGAGAGTATTTTTATCAGCACTCCCTTGTGTCCCCTCTCGGAGAGTATTTCAACCGCTTCCCTTATTGCGTAAAGTTCCGCTTGGAAGATTGTAGTGTCTTTGCTAAGAGTTATATATTTGCGTGCTCTAGGCCCCACTATTCCCGCTCCAACACCTTGGAGCGTTTTGGATCCATCCGTGTACCACTTTTGTGAACCATCCCGCAACCATCTTGGGTTCTTGCTCCATTCCTCCCTTGTTGGGAAGACGATCTTAAACTTCCTGGCAAAGGAGTTAGACGGATCTATAAGGTCACTTGTTTGATACATATCGATTACGTCTCTGAGATCCTTTAGGATTGCAAGATATCCAATAAGGTTTCCTGCCTTAAGTTTTTCCCTTTTGTAAATTGAGATGGCCTGAACGGCCGCCTCTTTTTGTACAGTTACGTTAAGCGGTGTTAGGTTCAATAGAGCTTCCATGCCTATCGTTGGGGTGGTTTTCATCGCCCCTGTGATACATAAGCATGCAAGTCTCTGAACCTTGCGAAGGCTTGATACGAGTGTTACCTGTTTGGTTTTTCCCCACCATCCTACAGCCCCATATAGTATAGTGGGTTTTACCATTTGGGTATATAACTAGTACGTCATCTTAAGGCTTAGGCCCCAGGACCTACTCATTAGCGATTATCAGTAGTGATTATCATTTACTTTATTTTAAATAAACTTGATTACCGATTATTCAGTTCAACATAGAAATTTTTTAGCGTGCAATGGACTTTTCATTTTGTCAGCAAAGACAAATATTTACATATGTGTTCAATCTAGTAAAATGAACCGAAAGCCAGGAAACTATTTTAAATCAAGTAATTCTAATAAAACACATAATGCACAAAGACAAGAATTAAATGATGTTGTACGTAATGGTTCTGTCGACCCAGAATTTTTTAAAGATATATTTTCTAAAAGTTATTCCGAGCAAAGCAAAGTATTCTACAACGCAACAAAACGGCAAAAGATGGCAAATGGCTCAATAGTTTGGAACTATTTTGGAACTTTGTCTAATCGTGGAAAATTAGTATTCGAAAAATTTCGGTTTTGTCAAGTCTGTTCTGAAATGGATTAAACAATATTGAAAGGGTGAGTATTTAGTCATGAACTATGTATTTATTTGTTCTAGCCCATAGAGTCAAAATAATCCTTATACAAAATTTGAGACTCTTCTGACCATAAATAGCTAGCTACTTTATTAAAATAAAAAAATGATTTATTAAAAAAGTTTTCAAACACTCGAGTGTATGCAATCTGTAAGCTTCAAAGGTTTCCAAGTCTAGTCAGGATTAGGGTGGCTCCTATGAAATGTCGGCATATAAAGAGCTAGGAAACATTTGAAAAAAGCGGTTTATAATTTTTGATTGGTATAAATCTTATATTTAGAAAATATTTGCAGCACGAAGAGAAATACTTGAGTTTGTGGCTTCTCCAGGTTCTCAAATTCTTAATGACTCCAGCATAGCACTGAAAATTAAATTAATAATTTTTGGACGTACTGTAAGAGAAAATCGAGTATTTGAAATGGTGGAAAAACAAACAAAAATTTTCAAAAAAAAAAAAAAATTCACTTTTAAATAGATTATTATTTCTTAAGAAGTTTACAAAATTATATAAGTTACCAGAGTTCTGCTTCAGCTTCATTGTAGGAAGCATTTTCTGTGGCAGCTACTTTAATTGCCGCCAAAAGAAGCCGCCTAATCCCATTCACTGTAAGGAGACAATTATTCGTAAATGACAACCATCATATACATAGTTGAACCTTTTCTTAAAATTAAATTAATAGCTTTTACTTGCGGTAGTTCCAAAAACTAAATAAGTTGTTTCTTAAAACAGTAAATTGAAAATTTGAACAAAAGCAATCGGCTTAATATATTGTACCTGATGGTAAAGCTAAATTTTTGTAATAAAATATTTATTTGTATACAAAATAACGTATTTTCTTGTATTACTTCTTATGTGTATTTTCGTTGTTAGAAAATCGCCCCAGAGCCGTTTATCCGCCGCCGTCAAAAATAATTACCCTTTAGCCGGCGCCAACATTTTTGCTTCGGCTTGCTTCTCTACTCTGGAACTACTGGTCCAATTTAAAAAATATTTTTAGGCTACATGAAAATGCTTTGGGTAGTGTCAAGAGACGGTATAGTGTCAAAACTCAGCAAAATTTTCTTATTGAGGAAGCTACTTGCACTCCAATCCGCTTGTCCTTCCGTGTATCCGACCCTTTGAAAATAAATTTAATTGACAAAATAAATAAAAATTAACTATAAATTGCCAGTCGATTGCTCAAGTAAGTTTAAAACAGATTTGTAAAAAAAAAAATCTTTAAAAAATTGCTTCATAGAAAAGAAATTATTGTGCCATAGATTGTATTTCCCGTAAATGACATCATCACCTACATACGAGTACACACTACGTAATACGTACCACTGCCAATATGACATGAACTCTCATAAAAAATAAAAAAAAGAATGGACCTTTAAATCCGTTACAAATAAATGTGTACATGCGCAAGTACTGCAATCATTACCATAAAACCAAATTTAAGCGGCAAGTTTGCCACCGATACAGCTCTGTACCAATTTTCGCACTGTGGCTTGGAAAACAAAAATGTTTTTGCTTAAATCTAATGAAAAAAAAAAAAATATAATAATAAAATAGTTTTCTGAACCCAGCGGAAACTTGGTAATGAGTTGCACTTACCTGAGAACATTATCATAGTATTTACCGCCTGCATTACTTATAATAAGTTAAGTAATGACTTGCTAAATATCTATACATTTACATATATACGAATGTAATGTACAATATTTGAAATGATAATTGAATAAAAGAATAAATGAAAAGTAATATTTGTGTTTAGGTTAGGTAAAGTTTAACAGGCTATTATAAAGCTAGCCGATTTGGATCCAGTCTGGTCCCGTTATGTTGCCTGGATAAGAAGTGTATCTCAATAGATCTACATATCACTGGTTTAGAACCAACCCGGGGATTGGCTAAAGGAGTCCAATCCATTTGGGTTTGCTAAAACTTAAAACAAGGTAATAAAAGTGGGTAAGGTTATAGAAACGGGTTTTAAAATGTTTACAAAGTGAAAAATCTAGTAAATTAATATTTTGATGGTTTTTCTAGACACCAACTCGTAAAACAAGGACCTATAAGCAATTATCTTTTTAATGACTTCTTTGTAATGGCATTTTAAAAAAGTTACTCGTAAGCGAATAAGTACGCATAGTTGATTCCAATGACATCGCCATGTTAAAATAACGTATTAAAAAGTCAAAGTAGAAGGAGTGAAGAGTATGTTTATTAACATTTTAAGACATTACTTTGCAATAGAAGCTTTCGCTGGGATATAGTCCGTCTTACCACAATCGGTGTATCCGATAGAACGAAATAGTGGACCTACTAAAAGAGAAGCATTTATGGCTTATACTTATTTTTACAAGTCATTGATAAGTTCTCAGTAATATGTTAATCCTTCAACATCCGAGTTGCTGGCATAGCCAAAAATTTTCTAATTTCAGTTGCTGCATGGGTATCTAGTCTCAAAATAATGCAAGAATCATTCAAGCAACTCGCGAAAACATTCGGTAGTTCCTCTTGTCTCAAGCGAGCATTACAGAGATGCAGCAAGAAGGAGAATATATCAGGGAGATCTCGAACAAGTTCGATCTAACTAGAGCAATGCTGTATATACCAGGGGCCGAATTACCACCTACGTGATCGAGTAAAACTGTTCGCAGTCGTTATCGAACTGCTACTATTGTAATATGTGATTACAGCATACAATACTGAGTGTGTAATTGAGTATCAGCTGTTGAAATTGCACTCGTTTGCTCTACAGAAATCGAAAAGAATTTTTTTGTTGCTAAAGTGCACAAAAGTTAAACTACGTAAGTTCATATACGAGTATAAAATTAAGAGCATATCGGTTATATAAATATGGAAAATGAAAATTTCCGATATCGGTCCATATATACCCGAGATATAGCCCAAACCGGGTTTTTCATAAAAAAGCCGAGTAAGCGAATTTAAACAATTTTTTTGTGCTCAAAAGCAGTTCTGGTAATGAAATAAGGTTATATAAATATGGAAAAAGTAAATATCCGATATCGGTCCATATATACTCGTGATATAGCCTGAACCGATTTTTTCAATAACAGTTTTTTTTTGCTGAAAAGCAGTTCTTGTTATAAAAGAAGGTTACGAAAATAGAAAAAATTAAAATTTCTGATATCGGTCCATATATACCAGAGATATAGCCTAAACCGGGTTTTTCATGAAAATGTCGCGTAAGCGAACTTAAACAATTTGTTGTGCTCAAAAGCAGTTCTCGTAATGAAATAAGGTTATATAAATATGGAAAATTAAAATTTTCAATATCGGTCCATATATACCCGAGATATAGCCTGAACCGATTTTTTCATTAAATTTGTTTTTTTTTTTTTTTGCAGAAAAGCAATTCTCGTTATAAATGAAGGTTACTAAAATACAGATAATAGAAAATTCCGATATCGGTTCATATATAACCGAGCATATTCAGGTCACATTTTTAATATACTGTACATATTCGTTACTATCGTGAAGGGTATTTTAGATTCGGCCCAGCCGTATATACTACACTCTTACTTGTTTAAACTATTATTATGCTGATTTGAGTACATGCACATATGTACATATGTATGTACCCAAGTTCGGTAGCCAGAAATTTATTTGTCATTGATCTAATGAATTCTATTTCATTGGAATTATAAAACTCATAAAACTTACATTTTAATAAAAAAAATTTGAAATTTTTTAAACTGTAGCTTAAGATTAATAAATACCCATTAATATATCTTACCAAAATTGAAGTTTCATGCATATTGTGAAATATTTTCATTGGATTAATGAAAAATATTTAATGAAACAGTTTCATTAAATATATAATTCTTTTAGTGCATGTTATATGCACAAAGTAAGACAATCTTACTGTTGTATTTATACACACTCTCGAAAGAAAAAGAAACATCTAATTTTATAAAATTTGTTTCTTTTAGAGATTGTATTGCTATTAAACGATCAAGCCAAGTTTGTCAAATATAGCAATAAATGCAGTCCCTGAAGATTGAAGTTCGTATTTATGATGGCTCGTGAATTCGTTACGGTTTTGGTAATTGAGAAATCCCAAATTATTAAAAAAAATTATTAAGTTTTGCATTAAGAATTGATTATGGTAAACTTCGTATTTTATTTGTTATAATTCTAGCAAATTTTCGTATATTTCAATAAATTCTTTTGAAGACACGGTTTACGAAAACACAAGTGAAATGTACACTGTGTTTGATGGAATTGCTATTAATCGAATTTGAAGAATTGTAGTGCGATTCTGTAACTTTTAATGATCCGATAATCGTAAATTCTTTCGACAGTAATAGTTGTGTGCTCCTACAATAAATTTTGATGACGTTAAGCAGTTGTATTTTTGTGTCCCTGATAATAGGCAATAAAAGTAACAGCTGATTTCGAACGACAGCAAATATAATTAAATGATATTGCTTAATACTAAATTTGATAAAATATTGTTATAATTATTGTAAAGGTAACATTATCTTAATAAAACTAATTGAGCCGCACTAGAGGCCAAGTTTGACAAACACGAATTCTAGCGAGTTTGATGGCATGACATCAGCTCGTGCTTTCAGACCCAGTTTGATTGTGTCGTAGTCGCCTAAAAGGCTGTTTCATTACCATGTTTTTAATGTAAAAATATTGTACTTCTTAACATATAAAATAGGTTTTTAAAAATGAAAGAAAAAAATTAAAAACTAGGTGCGTTTTTGTTCAAGTAACGCACTATTTTCCCCATTTCGGTGCGTTTTGAAATTTCAAAGTTAACAACGCTGTCAATCAGCTTCTTACATGTATGTATATAACAGAACGAAAGTAAAAATTCTCACCAAAATTAAAAACGTAAAAAATTTTATTTAGTTGTGGCAGCCTTTCAAAGAAGAAGATGCATGCTACTCAGATGTAAAATCCCTCAAATTAGAGCTTTGATATTTTCGTGTTAAAACACAGAAACATTATTAAAATTTTGTAAATTATTACAATTACAATTTATTATTGTGTTTTTACTACATAGTATTCCTATAACTATTACTATTATACTATTATTATTATATTATGCTGCATTATTATTATATTATACTGCATTCATTAATAACTAAAAGAAACACAAAAAAAATTTTCAAAAATTTTTTTTAATTATGTGCTGTAGCTTGAGAGCCAGGTATGATCCAGCACCCACCCCAATCCTGCTGACCTTTTTCACCTTTCCTATCTCAGATCATACAGACTTAAATTTTCCGAAATAATTACAAGTTGTAAAAAATAATTAAAAGTTCTAAAACATTATAAACAACTTGTTTTTTATGTTTCTCAGCTGTCTATATATCGACATTTTTTAGGAGCTACCTATAGCACATAGTGTATTCAAGCAAGATAGTGTATTCAACTATTTTTTCCAGTCTTCTTTGATCAAGAGTTATTGATCGCGGCAATTATTGTTATAATTAAAAATATTTCTTGATTGAACTTGAGCCAGACGAATGATACCATCATATAATATTAGGGCATTTACGGTTAAGCCAAATCTAGTACATAGGAAATTTCGAGTCAAATCTAGTTGGTATTGACTACATTTACCTTAAAAAATGAAATCTAAATCATTAATAAGTGAACTTTTAGTTATATACATATGTACGATATTAACTAAGTAGTTGTGAGTTCGAATCCAACTTCAGTCAAGACGAAGGATTATTTTTAATTATAACAATAATTGCTGTGAAACAATAAGACCAAGAAGAACAGAAAAAATAATTGAATACCATATAGCTGGAGGACAACTAGCTGTTTCGTAGTCGCTACAATACTCATCAGCACCCACTGGGATTCGAGATCAGGATCATGTGAACATGATGTATTTTTAATACGGCCGCTTAACCAACTCAGCCACCGAGCTCTTTAATTATTCTTACGTTAATGTTTAATGTATTGATCACATATATGTAATTGTTATAAACCCAGAATTTTCTGTCACTACCAGTTTTTAATTTTTTATTTACTAATCCTCCTAACTGAGAGAACTTTTAGTTATATAAGTACATATCGCTCCTTTATTGCAACATAGTCATAACGCAAAAAAACACATTTCAAATTTTTAGTTTCCATACAAGTCTTAGAATTTTTTTTTTTTAATTTTCCTAAAGGAAACCGTTTAAAGGTAATTTAAATAAAATTTTTGGCACAATATAAAAGGTAGTACTGTTAACAATTCTGCATTGTTAACTCGAAAAGCTCATTTTTTGAGATATGACCATGTTGCAATAAAGGAGCGATATGAACTAAGTAGTTGTGAGTTCGAATCCAACTGCAGTCAATTTTCTATTTTGAGACTAGATTTTGACGCAATCTAGTAGGTTCTTTTAAGTACTCTATTACACGACTGTGCTTTGGTTTACATCAGTACTTGAAGATACTACGCTTTAATAAAAAAACTATACTATTACAATACAAATTCACTGTGATCTAGTTTCTCCTGTCAAAGCCTTTCCAAAAATAAATTTTACGAAAATTAAATCTTGCAAGATTTAAGATTTTGTTGACGGTTTTCATTCAAGTCTACTAAATTTTTCTTTGGTGTAAATTCCCGATTTAAGCTGTTTATTATTGTAATTAATTATGAAATTCATAATAAAGTACTCATATTCGTACTTGACAAAATTAGAATGTGATTTCATATTGATTGCAAGTTTCAAAATCACAAAAATCAAATATATTTTGTCGTAAGACAACTTTTTTGTGATTTCAAATAACTTCCATAAAAAGTGATTTTCAGAATAGTCCTGAATTTCGGAGTTTTTATTGTAAGCCTGTAAAATTGGCCATTTTGATGCGTAATTAAAATCTCACTTTTTTGGATTGTAGGTTGCCAATAATTGATGGGCCAAGATTGAATTTGTTAGAATAACTGCCGGGCAGTGCAGCACAAACAAATTTCGACTTAATTTGAAACAAATTAAGTCATTTCAGATAATTTGGTTATATGAAATACACATGGGATATATGTCGTAAATTATTTAAATCACGCAAACAAATTGATTTGGACCAATTCCCGTATATAGAAAAGTACTATTTAAGTTAGTAATTTCTAAACAGGCTTAAAACCTGTGATGCCAGAAATTTTCAAAAAACTTCACCTTGCACAAAAGAAGTCTTGGTTTTAATTAAAAGGCCTTAACGTGTTTCGACACCAAAAAGAGAAAATTCGTTTTTCAGCCGTATGCTTCGTCTAAGGAAGAAGTTGCCCACAGACGTGTTTCCTGTCTGTTATAACCTTGGAAAGTTCAAGTCAAATGTTCACAAACACTACTCCCTCTTTCCCCCTCCTCATAACCTATTTTTCTAGGTCTGGTATAATGCATTGCAGATGTAGATAGAAGATAAAAAAACAGTTAATTATTACAAGGATATGGTTACTTTAACAGTATAAGGATATAACAAAAAAAAAAAAAAGTTGATACGATAAAATTTCTTTCCAAAATTAAAGGTATGTAGCCTATGTACATTTATGTATATCATAAAAACTATTTCAAAATTCAGTTATTAAAGAAATCAAATTTCATTGGATGTTTGCATAATTCATGCATTATTTCTATGGCATTTTATCATAACATCTCAAGTCGAGATAATACTAAAAAAAGGTTTTAGGAAAAATTTCGATGAAAAACCACATTTAAGAACAAATGGAAATAAACCAAAATTGCAAAAAAAATTTTTGGCAATAATACGAAAAAATATTTTGACAAATAAAAATGTTATATATAATAAACTAATTATATAATATATACCATTTTTTCTATTTTTAAAATTTGACTAAAGTTGTTAATTTTGAGAGCAAAATCTTCTCATCTTGTAAAATCTTGGAAATTAAGGCAAATCATCATCCGGGCTGTTTAAAACACTTAAAGCATCTGGGTAGTCGTATAGTGGCAAACACATATAGGGTGTTTTTTTAAGCTAGATAGAACTTTAAATTGTAAAAAGTAACACAAAAAATTGAATTTTGATGAAACATTTTTTTTATTTGTTTCAGTATAATCTGACAAATCATCATGAATAGACTCACGCTTGAACAACGCTACGAAATTATCCAAATTTACTTTGAAAATCAGTCGTCGATTCGCGCAACTTATAGACGCAAAATTGTGTTCAGCGATGAGGCGCATTTTTGGCTTAACGGGTTTGTTAATAAGCAAAATTGCCGCATATGGAGTGAGACCAATCCACAAGAGACCCTACAGACTCCATTACATCCAGAAAAATGCACTGTTTGGTGCGGTTTTCATGCTGGTGGCATCATCGGACCTTATTTCTTCAAAAATGAGGCCGGAGCTCGCGTTACGGTCAATGGAGATCGTTACCGCACCATGATCAATGATTTTTTGTTTGAAAATATGGATGACATTGATCCGGAGGAGATGTGGTTTCAACAGGATGGCGCTACGTGCCATACGGCGAACGCAACCATCGACTTACTGAAATCAAAATTTGGCGATAAGTTGATTTCGAGAAATGGACCTGTTAATTGGCCTCCAAGGTCGTGCGATTTGACACCTCTCGATTATTTCCTGTGGGGCTACGTGAAGTCACTGGTTTATGCTGATAAACCAGCAACAATTGACGCCTTGGAGGCCAGCATTGTTCGTGTTGTTCGTGACATACGGCCAGCAGTGCTCGAAAAAGTGGCCCAAAATTGGACGTCCAGAATGCGCTTCGTCAAGAACAGCCGCGGTGCCCATATGCCCGAAATCATTTTCAAATGTTAATGTCACGTATTGATCTTTCGAATAAAAAAAAATTTTGATTACAATTTAATTTTTTGTGTTATTTTTTACAATTTCAAGTTCTATCGGGCTTAAAAAAACACCCTTTACTTGTATGAGCTTAAAGTTTCCTCTCTTTACCCATAGTGCATTTATAGCTATTTGCAAATAATCAAAACAGAAAATAAAGTCCTTGTGTATGCACATACACACATATTCTTTGCATATCACCCAATCTGGTAGTTGGCTACTTAACATTTCAATGAAGAATTCTTTTTTGTGTTCTCTGCAAAAACCTTAATACATCATCTAAAGAGCATGATGATGGATTGTACATTAATGACCCAAAGGTTTTCATTTAAACTTACGCCCCACACTTTGCCATCAACTCGAACATGTTGCAAGGCGATTATTTAAAAACATGTAAGACAATGCATTATTCCTTTTGACTACAAACTGCAATATTAAATTGTATTATAGAAGTACGTACTTGATACATGCTTTTGCAAATTAATCGATTCAAGAAGGTGGGTACGAGTGGTAGTACTTGTAGATACAATTTCTCTAGGGCAAACGTGTTGTATTGTACGGGCACACAAAAAGTTTATTATCAAAAAAGGTTATACATATTACTAACCTTAATTAAGCATTCTTCAACGCCTTAATGTACTTGTATGAAAATAAAAATTTATGATTTAATTTTCGAAATAATTACAGTGGGCTATAAAAGTGGAAAATTTTGTATTAGGAAATATTCATGTGTGCACAAATTTTATTTAATCAACGCATAATTGGAATAAATAAATTTATTGCCTTGATATATGACGCCCAAATTGGAATTATGTATGTGCTTCTTCATAAAATTATGAAAAATATTTTCACACACATAAGCATTGCGTTCCGACATACACGTTTTATGATAATTGAATTAAACTTTTTTTAAATTAATATAATTGGGTTTATTCCTATTTACTGAAATGTCAACATACAGACAACTATAAAACATAAATAAAAAAAGCTGGATGTATTTCTATGATTGGAAGTACTTAATGACTGTTTTTTTTTTACTTATTTATTTATTTATTGAATCTTCCAAATCTGAATTAACAATGCGAGTAAGTATTCAAATATTAAAACTAAAATAACTAAAAAAGATTTGATTTTTACTCAAGTCCAGCCAATGGTAGACAAAAACTTATATATTGTGTGAACTGTATCGATAAAATCATCTATTTAACGCTCTGCTGGTGGCAAGAGCCAGAGGATTACGGTATAATTCCAGTTTTTATTTATGTATGTATATCAAAAAGATTACAAGCCCTTAGGCCTACAAAATCTAGCTATCGTACGGCGAAAAGTGAACTCATAAGCCAAATCCATCATATAAAATATATTTATGTAAATGGATGAATTTTCCTTAATGTAACCCCCAACATTTGCGCAGATGTCTTACCGCAATACATACGAGGACGGATTGGTATTGAAGCTTAGTAGGAAAACAACATTTTTTTATATGATTTATTTCTCAAAATATTATCCTTTTAGCTCAAGACACTTATTAAGACGATATCAAAATTTTTTTATACCATCTGAATAATAGGGTTTTGGGAATCTCTTAAAATACGCGTTAATTCCGGTAATCACTTATCCGTTTAACTTGACTTCATTGTGCTGTGGGATAAATAGGTTGTTAAAATATGTCTAAAGGTTTTCCGAGAAAGCCTTTAGACATAGAAACTTTTTACTTTCGCCATTCTATTTTATATATGCTATTAGATATAGCTTAATCCGATTTTTCCATAAAAATTTCAATGAAAGTTTACTTTTTGGGCAGGGCGATTACAAGGTAAACATAGTGTACACAAATATTTCTTAAAATAGTGTTTTTATTTCATTCTTTAAATCAGTATTCAGTGCTCTACCTTATTCAACAGCAAAAAATATTTACAACCACAAAAGTTTTACCACAGAAACAAAAAAAAAAAAAATAATTCATTATTGACGCATCAGAAAGAAGTGTACAAATTATTTTAAAATGAAAATAAAATCGATTTAGTGTTAAGTTGATATTCTTTTAGTCTTCTGACCATCGATTCTACTAATTTTTTTAGTTATATCAGATGAAATTTTCTGCCATTCCTCTATTACAGCGGACTTCAGCATATCCTTATCGTCCTTTTTCGGACTTTGCTGTTCAAACGTTCCCACAAATGTTCATTTGGGTTTAAGTCCAGTGATTGGAAAGGATGATGCACTATTTGGGAGTGGGGAGGAGCCATTCTTTTACTATATGGTATGTATGTAGACTAGGGTGGGTCACTCATGTATGGGAAAAATAAAAGTAAATTAATAAAGTTTTAATAGTAATATTTTGCTATCTGAGGCATAAAAAGGTAATACTTGAAAAAAAAAATGTTCCATTAAGTGATATCTTTAGCCCGCACATGCGGCTTAAAGTTTTTGCAATTTTCATAAAGCCACTTTTTTAAACTTTAATATTTTAAATACAAATTGCTACACTACAGTTACGCTTTAAATGTAATTTAATTATTTTTTGACCATAAAATTTCTTTTGCTCTCGAATCTGGGCATAATTTTTCTTGATTCAAGTTTTGTTTGTATTAAGCCCTCTCTCGATTTCCTATCACATAAGGACATGAATGCTTCTGTCACTATTTTTACAGTGCGCTCTTGCGTATGACATGGTAGTTTTAAAAATATCATGTTTTTCCATCTAGAGTTTCAATAAATACGTTTAACTCTTCATTAGTGACATTCCGAAGGACTGGAGGATCAAAAAACGTTTCGAATTAAAATCTATTTTCGGTGCTTGAAATACACATGATTGCTTTCCAGCACATCAAAAATTTCGAGCTTCTAGAATTCTTTTTGTTGCGAGCTCCCTCACTTTTTTATATTCGTCCGACAACATTGACAGGAGCAAATTTTCTGAATGGGTAAAATAGGCGTTGTGTGGAATTACGGGGTCTATTATTTGTTTATACTCTGCTAACAGATATCGAGAAGTTTTTACCAATTTCCAAAAATTTTTAGACCCATGTCTTTGCAAGTGGGATTGGTTTTTATATTGAACAAGAATAGGGCGTAAATTTTAAGGCAATATTCAGCTAGTACTTTTAGATTATTTGATGTGGAAATGTAGTGCCTTAAAATTCTGTTTGCTTTTGTTACTACCTTGCGTGGGACATTTTTCCTGGGGATCTGTTAGCTAAATTATTGGTACATTGTCCAGTAATAACGGATATAGTTATTTCATACAAATATTCTGCACTTAGGTCTTCCATATTTACTTTCGAAAGTTCATTTTTTATCTTTTCATATTTAACGATTGGAAAGTCTTTGCAATTTCCTAATAAATTACCAATAGGGCCAAATGGGCCTGTAGTAGCACCATCCACGCTATGCTTATTAAAAAGATGCCTTAGAGGTAATTCATTTAGGTGAAGCATGCAAATAATCCACTGCAAGGGGCGCTGAAGCCTTTCGTCCAAAAGTTTAATTACGCCACTAAATTTCCACTGTTGACGACAGTACCATTGCAACCAATAGCCATCATATTACCAAGTTTAATGTCCTTTGACAAAAGCAGGTCAAGAATCACTTTTTCAATACTTTAAGATGTGCCATTTAGATGTACGTCGTAACCAATGTAAAGTGAATTTGTGTTTAAGTCCTAGGGAACTTAAAATACCTTAGGATACAGTTATTATTATGTTACCTCTACAACATCTGCAATGAAAGCACACAGAAAAAAGTATTTACAGTACAAGCAATGAGTGGACTAATGTGTTAAACTTTGAGGTCCATGCGCGGGCTGTTACACTAAAAATAATTATGCAATATATTACAGGTTTGTTACTGAAAGTAAGACAGCTTTTTTTTGCTATTAGAAGTTGATTTGAAGAAATTTTTCTTTTTTTGACCCAGCCTAATATATACACAATCACCGAACCCTCTTCACGTTTAATCGTGGTTATTAAATTTTGGTTAACACATTCATTATATTTTGTTTTCAATATTTTAACTGGGTTTTTCTGGACAAACACCTCAAATTTATCTTCTAAACTAAAACACACATTATTCCAGAAAGAAACATTTTTATTTTGATACTTTTTGGCGTATTCGAGGCGTCTTTTTTGATTAGCAAGCGATATTAGTGGTTTCTTTTGCGGGAATCAATCATGTAATTCGTTTTCGTGTAATGCTTGACTTAGTGTACTGGCACTTAAGATAGCTCCTGATGTTGCCGAAACTTCCTCTGATATTTTAACGGCACTATTAAAGGGGTTCTTTTTTACATCACGCACTATAGATCTTATTTTAGCACCTTTAAAACGTTTTCGCCAGCCCGGCCCTGGATTATTTTCTATTTTGTCGTATTTTTCGTATTTATCAACATTTTTTTTTTTCTTTTTTGCAGAATTGTGTCCTCTGTTTATAATAGAGTCAATTTCTCTGAAAGTTTTACCTTCATTCCGAAGTTTGATTACCCATTCCAAAACAAATAAAAATTTAAATCACACCAGGAGTTCTTACACCGCCCATCACAAATAATTAACTTAAAATAATAAAAATTTTTCAGTAGAATGATAAAATATGGCAAATAGCTAAATATATCGGTATTCTTTTACAGTAGCATACTGCTGAAATGATGCACATGCAACATGTACACTTTATTTTGACACGTAAGATATGCATGCAAATTTGTTTTTGCTCTATAACTAATAAATTGTAAGAAATTTCTGAATTGTTTTTTATAACTAATTAGAGAATAGTATAATAATATCAAAATCCCCAAAATTACAAATTTAGTCATATCATATGTTGCACACTTTATTTTGATGCTCACAGTATTTCCGAGCATATTTAGTTCAAATTTGTAATATATACTATATATACATGACTATCGTGAAGGGCATTTTAGATTCGGCCCAGAAGAATATACGACACTCTTATTTGTTGTTTATATATACTTATGTGCATAAATTAGTTTTAGTTGATAACAAAAATGGCATAACGCAATGATGATTTCCTTCAATTTTGGTGGATATAATTATTAAGCTTGATACATATATGTATGTACAAGCCATCATTAATTTATAGACCAATAAGTCTACTGCCAACAATTTCAAAACTTTTCGAAAAATTGTTAATGGCGAAGTTGACTCCAATATTGAATGATGTACGATGCATCCCTGATCATCAAATTGGTTTTCGGGCTGAACACAGCACCATAGAGCAAACGCATAGACTAGTTAATGTTATAAGAAAGACTTTTGAGGACTAAAAGTATTGCTCAGCTCTATTCATTGATGTTTCCCAAGCTTTTGATAAAGTGTGGCACGAGGGATTAATTTACAAAATAAAGTTGAATTTGCCTCTCACAAGCTTCTGGAAATCTATTTATGCGGCCGTAAATTTGTCATCAGAGAAGGCGACTTTGTAAGCCCAACTCGAGGCAGGAGTTCCCCAAGGTAGCATTCTGGGACCCACTTTATATTTAATTTACACTTCTGACATGCCAACCAGATGTGGCATCAACTTTTGCAGATGACACAGCATTCTGCAGCGTACATGAAAACCATCAAGTAGCTTCGCGAAATTTGCAGGACTACTTTCAATATTAGAGATGTGGTTATAACTTTGGAAAATTAAAGTTAATGAACAAAAGTGTACTCACGTTACATTCACACTGCGTAGACAAACATGTTCAACATCCAAATTAACAATTCACCTATTCCGCAGCAAAATGAAGTCAAGTACCTTGCAATTCATCTCGACCGTAGGTTAACGTGGAAGTCTCACATTGACGCGAAAGTCACTCAGATGAAATTAAAAGCAGCGCAATTAAATTGGCTTATGGGCAGAAATTCTACATTGAAATTAGATTGCAAACTTTTGTTATACAACGCAATACTAAAGCCTATATGGCGATACCGAATTCAATTATGGGGCACCGCCTCAGCGTCAAACATTGAAAAAATTCAAAGGCGACAAAACAAAATTCTTCGAACAATTACTGCAGCTCCATGGTACGTAAAAAACTCCCGAATTCACAAGGATCTGTGTGTTCCACTGGTAAAAGATGAGTTTTCAAAGTATGCGACAAGGTATATCAGCAAATTGGAACTTCACCCAAACCCTCTTGCACGAAACATACTTAATTTTAGTGGTCACACTCGGTTGAGAAGAAGGGATACCGTTGCCACCATCAGATTGCTCAATAGGTGATTTTACCGAAATAGCTCCCGCATAATAAAACCTTTTGTCTAGCATTGGCTGGACTTAGTTAATTTATTGTAGTTAGTATTAAGATTTGAATACTTATTGTTAGTTCACATTGTGAAGATTCAATAAATAAATAAAAGCTAAAAAAAAAAAAATTAATTTATCAATAATCGATGAACTCATAAGTTCAAGATGACTTGACTATACTTTTTAAAATATACTTTTCAGATATTTTTGAAGAACTGGAAGAAAAACTTTCGTGTAATTTTTGGTAAACCTTAATGTTATTGATAACTAAACTTGGCAATGTGTTGCACTTACCTGAAAACAATATTTTCAATATCACAGTATTTACCGCCTATATTACTAAGAAGTAGTTAAGTAATGATTTGCTTAATATCTGTTGTAAGAAATTTGCCAAATAACTGTTTAATAAACATACAGTAATTTTTATGAATCCGGCCGTAAATATACAAAATTGAACATATAGTAAATCAATATTTGTTCGATGACGTTAAAAATTAATTTTTATATAAAAAGCAAACAATTGAGTTTTTTATTCGCTATTTCAGCTTCTAACATTTATACCAATAAAAAAAATATATATAGCTTGTTTTCTATGTTTCCCAGCTATCTATATGTCGACATTTCATAGGGACTACCCTAATCATCAGTAGACTTTGAAAATTTTTGAAAGAAACATTCAACTTTATATCCCAACAACCTAAATAAACTGTTGAGAATTTAAAAAGAAAAATGCTCTAATAATACCTGTCAAAACACAAAAAATAAGCCTTTTCATTTATACACGTCTCTAACATTTCTTTACACCTTTCAAACCTGTATAAATGAAAAAGCTTGTTTTTTGTGTTTTGACAGGGCGTTTTTCTTTTTAAATTCCCAACAATTTATTTAGATTGTTGGGATATAAAGTTAAATGTTTGAGAATATCTTTCAAAAATTTCCAAAGTCTACTGATGATTAGGGTAGTTCCTATGAAATGTCGACATATAGATAGCTGGGAAACATAGAAAACAAGCTATTTATAATTTTTTATACAAAAAGTTTAAAAAAAATTTTTAATATAATATACTTTTATCAAAAATATCTATTCGAAGAGGCACATGCACCGAGAAACGCTGTTTTCAAGAGATATTGTTTGTAAGAATGCATTTATAAAAGTGGCACTTATACCATGATATGAAATCATGTCTTTTCTTATATTATATAAAGTTACTCGTATCCATTACATTTATACAAAACATCAATTTGCGCACTTTGAAAGCAGTGTTTAGCCGTCAGTTAAAATACTAATCCAAACGAAACATAAATTACTTAACAGCTGGCATAAAGTTTTATACCTCTATAAAGAACGCTCTTTATTTGTATCCAAATATATTTTCTTCCAAATTCTAACCACTGTTTTGTTTTTATTTATTGGAGCAAAGGTGATTAATTCCACCAAATCTTTAAGAGCTTTGCCATCATTATTTTAACTCCCAAAAATTCATACATAGCGCAAATATTGGTCCTTCAAACCGGCTTCCCACGAAGTGGGTGATATGCGTATTGTAGGTCGTATGTGACAGATATTTAATGAATGTTTACGTTAAGAGGAATAAGGTCAATTAGTACTTCCTGCCGAATTAAACTTCTTGTGCCTTGAATTTTAATCTGTTGTAAAGAATTTCTTCTTTAGCCTATATTTTTTAACTGGTTTGTGATTAAATTTTTAAAAGACTTTATTCTCTTTAAAAGTTTAAACACCACAAAATTTTTCTTTTGAAAGTTCGCTGACCTTTACATGTAAATGTTATTACACTAATACGAGTAACATTCAAACTCCCCCTATTTTTGTCGTTGGCAAATTTTTTTTCTGTCGCTTACAAAACTTATTGAAATTAGTGTGAACTAAGATGTGGCCTTAGAAGTTGTGTCGGAATCGCAACTAATATTTCATGTGTTTCATGAACGCCAAAAGAGTGCAACAAAAAAAAAATACTTTTAACAGCAAACACCATAAAACATCAATGAATGGCTTAGAAGGGTAAAAAATGTTATGTGCGTTTATTTTGCATATATTTTGTACATGTTGCCATTATTGTTGCAGTTGCACACAATTGCAGCGAAAGCTGATTCAAAATTGCAATTGCAAGTGTCTGGTTTGTTTGTTTGCTTTATTAGTTGGTCATCAGCATAGGGTTTAATAAATGAAGTTAGTAAGAACTTGCATTCTGTTCTACTGTGTCAAACAGCAGAAAGCTTTTTTGTAAAAAAAATTCTATTGGTCAAGACGAACGTAATTTACCCTACAGCTCTACATACAGCAGACAAAAGGCTAACAATATATATATATCATATATTTTTCTTTTGTGTACCAAAGAAACCAACAAGGACGCAATAGGGCTTTTTGTTATTAGATACCAAGACATAAAATCGAATTACGTAAGGCCTAAATATGCCACGATATCAGAATCAAATATTTTAGATATTTTTGAGTTATCTTTCTCTAATAAGCATTTATATCGCAATTATAAAATTAATACTGTCCAGTTAACGGATGCTGTAAAAGAAATTGGAAGCTAAATGCAATATGTCAAGTTAATATTGCACGTGGTGCCCACAGCAGGCACGATTGGACGACTGCAACGCCGTTAGTTTCAAATGTCGCCCTATTTTACCATATAATTCTTTTAAAGCGGCAGCTACATTAGAAATACAACAGTGCTGTAGTCGAACGGAAAAGTAACAGAATAAGTTTCAACAGTTTGTATCTGTGTTTTCATCGAAACAATATTGAACTTATAAACGTGTGTATACTACTTTTGCCAGATTGTAGTAAGTAGCTTGAAGTAGTCAATGTGTTTAGTACGTAGTAGCGCAGTCTATATTAGCGTAGTCATTGGCAGAAAGCTTTATGGAGAGCATTGCACGATAGAAGTGATATGTTGATTATAATATTAAAAAAGTATGCCATCCAGATGTCTTCTGTCGAGTTAGATACACTGTTTAGAATGAAGCCTTGTATTGCGCCACACGCTGCAGTAAATTTGGTTCAACTGAGCTGATTTTTTGACAAATATTTCCCTTAGAGCACAAGAAATTGGAGATTATCACTATAAATCCTCTCTTTTGTCTAGATCAGTCGACCTCGGTGTTTTGGGGGAAATTTTCCCGAATTTACCCCTGTTGAAACTACATGCATGAAAAGTACGATGAATGAACTCACAGGCTTGACAAAAAGAATTTTGTAATCATGAGTCGATTATTTTTAACGTTGACATTCGTCGCCTGGCCACGAGAATTTTCGAAAAAAAATGGTCTCCTGTGTTTTTAGAACATCCACGTCGGTAAATTTGCCAGTGAACACTAATGAAAAGCCATTTTAGTTAGCCTGGAAAATATATAATTAAAATAACAATAAACAATTAAATAATTAATTGTATTTTAACTACACATTTTATTTTAACTATACATTTCACCATTGTTATTATATCACCTTAATTTTAAATTATTAAAACTAATTGTTTTTATATTTTCATTGATACCGTGATGCTTTTCTTGACTCGTCGGTAGAAATATGTGAACTGATGGCTGTAATAATAAATCTCAGGGACAGAAAATCGCCTGATTAAGATGGAATTAGTTATGAATTTTTGAAATATACTCCCATTAACTTTATTTATGAAGATATCCCATCTATTTTCAAAACTTCAATGCTCATTCCGTTACTAAAAAAAGATGACGCAACTCGTCGTACAAACTATTTTGGCTCATCTCTAATGGATTTTTCCGTCGAGTGCATTATGCACTGACCAGAGGGTCCGTACCGTTGGAAAATTTAAGAAATTTAAGATGATAGTTGCTAATTTTTCTAAGCTACCCAGTATTATAGCAGTACAAGAGATTTGGTTTTGTGCTAACTTGGTTCAGATTTGTGCTAACTTGGTTCAGATTTACAATACACCGAGTTACAACGCAGTGCACTGCTGTAGAGGTGATAATTATGGTGGAACTTCTATCTACATTCATAATGATTATCAATACAGAGTAGAGGCTAGCGAGTAGAGGTATGGTTACAGAAAGAGTACTGAACTTAAATCATTACAAAGGGTGCAGAGCAAAGCTTTGAAAGCCGTATATAATTTGCCACCACTATTTTCTACATTGAATCTATATAAGAACGTTGCTGTAACAGTTCTACCAGTGTATGGGCTATATAAAATATAGCTTTTGCTACACGTTTTTAAATCCTTACATAATATTGGTCACCATACCATCAGATATCAAACTGTGTTTAACACCAGGAACAATATGAATCTTCAAGTAGCTTTGTGCAGGCTGGAAGCTACTAAGCAGCGTGTGGAGCATATATGGGTAGCTTAGAGTATAACAATCTTCCTTAATATTTGAGAGATATTGATTTCTTTATTTAAAAAGCAGGTAAACGAATATATTTTCCAAAATTTGGAAATGCTTCTATTGTGAAATTTGGCGCACGTAATCATAATTATTAGTGTATTTTATTAGTTTTCTTTTTTACTAATTACGCAATTGTAATTACTTTTTTTTTAACTTTATTATTTTATTTATTGAATCTACATAAGAAATGTAATGACAATAAGTATTCAATTCTTAATACAAAAAAAAATTGTGATTAAAGTCCTGCCAGTGCTGGACAAAAATTTATTTTTGTGCGAATATTATTTAAGAATTCTGTCATCTGTTTAGAGCTCTAATGGTAGCCAAAGTATCCCTCCTTCTCAGACGGGTATGACCACCAAAGTTAAGAATATTAACTAGTTACAAGTGGATTTGCATGGAATTCAAGTTTGTTAATATATTTTGTCGCGTACTTCACAAATTCAGATTTCACAAAAGGTACGTTCAGATCTGCGTGGATTCGTGAGTTTTTAACGTACCATGGAGCATCTGTAATTCTACGGAGTATTCTATTTTGACTTCTTTGAATTTTTTTAATGTTGGATTGTAATTACTTGACTTTTTTTTATATTTATTTTTTATTTATGTGTTTTTAGTTTTGCCAACTCGCCTCAATAATGTCCAAAGGGCGCTGAGGCACAAATCATTGTAATAAATTATGTTCTCCTTTTTTGATAAATAAAAAAAATATGTTTAAAACAGTTTTTATTTTGCCAATCTGGCTAACAACTTAAAGTTATGCAAATTATAGATCATTAAGTATTATTTATAAATTTATTGCTTGCTTCTAATTTTTCGACCCTTTTTTAATTTGAATTGTTATTTGTTGTTGAGCTAGTGGTCTTCTTGTTTGGTAAAAAGTACGGTTTATATTTTTCAATATTTCGACACTCCGTTGTGTGTCTTCTTCAGGAAAATTTTTGTTTTTTGAAAAATTGTGTATACAAAATAATAAATTTGAAAACTCATATTAAAATAACAAAAATAAAATATTCAACTACATTAACATTTACAATGAAGAAACATATTTTACATTATTATAACATTAAACATATTATATAATACTTTTTTAAAAAGAAATGAAAAAGTTTTTAAACAAATTTAGGTAAAATACCTATCTACTCCTGGTTTTGTTTTTATGTATTAAATGCCTATAATTTTGTGCTAATCCGTCTACATCCTTCCTAAAATTTATCCTCTTATCTACAGGCACGTTAGTTATCTGTAGCATTTCTAGCATATATCTACGTTTATAATAATTTTCTTTGTTTAAAATAGACGTTCCTCCAAAATCTGGATAGTGATTAAAATCACGGCAATGGATAGATAATGCAGTTTTCTGCGAAGAGTTATAGTTCCTATACTTCTGGTCAGATTTATGACCCGCTAACCTAGTTTTAAGTTTATTTCCTGTTGTCCCTATATATACTTTGTCGCAATTTTCATTGTTGTTACCACTACATGGTATTTTATACACTAAACTAGACATATCCGACTTTTCCAACCTATCTTTTGTTTTACTAAAAATTCTACCTACAGTATTATGAACTCTATGTGCAATTCTATATTTCGTATTATCGTATATATTAGAACTCTCTAATCTTTCTGACATTCCAGGTACATAAGTTAACGATTTATATATTATTGGATCAGAAACATTATTATCCAATCTTCCCGTTATGTTGTATTGTCTTATCAACCTGCAGAAGATGAATTAGGATATATAAAATATAATTTAAGCAGATTTTTAACAAATCAAGAGATGAAAAATTTTTTAAAGAATGAAGACAAGGTAGCTGATAAATTAATAAAGAAGCAAAAACAGGTACATAAGAATAAGTTTGATTGTCTTGTTGAGTTGCAGAGGAGGGAATTAGGAATTAGATTTAACAAGAAATGGTTTGTGAATAAAACTAGCATAGATATTCCTGAAGAAGTGCAATGGATTTTGTCTTTAGGACAAAAACATGCACTACCAATTGATAAGAAGCAGTTTCCAATGATGGAAGTAATAGCAGAAGGTGAAGACTTTATAGGAACATTACGGAGCAGCGAAGAGCAGGAGATTGCTAGATCTCATTTTGTAACGGTTGTAGATAGTCATTTAAACAAAATGAAATTGGATAGTAGAGATAGGTTTACTTTAAATAAAGTAAAACAAAGTAAAAAATTTCTGAGAAATGATAGGGAAATTATGATATTGAAAGCAGACAAAGGAAACACAACTGTAGCAATTAATAGGATAGATTATTTGTCTAGAATTGAGAATATTATTAGTGATACTGCAACTTATCAATTGTTGAACAAAGATCCAACAAGTAGATTCCAAAAAATAACACCCATTGTTAAAAAGATAATAACACCCATTGTTAAAAATAATTTAAAGACAAATATATCTGTAGCTCCTAGATTATATGGATTGCCTAAAATTCATAAGGAGAATTTTCCATTAAGACCAATTTGTTCATCAATAGATTCGCCTTCATATGGTCTTAGTAGATATATTACCAATATTCTTAAAAATATAACTATAAATTCAAAATATAATATTAATAATTCAGTACATTTTAAAGAAAAAGTTAAGGATTTAATAATACGGGATAATGAAAAACTATTTTCTCTAGATGTTGTTTCATTATTTCCTAGTATTCCGGTTGAATTGGCGATTAAGGTTATTGAGGATAAATGGGAGAGAATATCAGAATTTACAGATATCAATAAAGACTTATTTTTGCGTATTATGAAGTTCTGTATTATTGATAGTAGATACTTTCAATATGATAAGAAAATATACTCACAGAAGAAAGGACTTCCTATGGGTTCTCCAGCCTCTCCAATTGTTGCGGATATTGTTATGGAGAAGCTATTGGATACATGCTTGGAAAAATTGGTTATAAAGCCAAAGATTCTCACAAAATATGTTGACGATTTATTTTGTATAATCGATGAGAAAGAGATAGATTTATTGTTATCAACATTTAATTCATTTGATCAGAATATTAAATTTACTTTGTTAAATTTTTGTTGAACTTTTTATAATTTTTTAAATTAAAAATTGTTTGGTTTGTACATATGTACAACAGGTTTTTAGTTCAAGTTTTTCCTTTCTTAATTTTTTCTTAAGAAGGATTTTTTTACAATACAAATTTGCTGTGATCAATAATTATTGATTGAAGAAGACAAGAAAAATAATAATCAAATCTTTAGCTGGGGGACAACTAGCTGTTTCGTAGTCGCTACACTACTCATCAGCACCCACTGGGATTCGAACTCGGGACATGACGTATCATGATCTACTGCTTTAACTACTAAGCCACCGAGCATTTAATTATTTTCTATCTATATTCATCTCATATTGAATCACATATGCATTTTGTTAGTTGCCCACATTGTTTGTACAGCGTTTTGCTGTCTCTAAACTAGCGGTATTTATTTTTATTTATTATCATACATATTTTTGTATTTAATATTCTCCGGACCCAGAGATGTAAATATTAATTTGTTAAATTTTTGTTGAACTTTTTATAATTTTTTAAATTAAAAATTGTTTGGTTTGTACATATGTACAACAGGTTTTTAGTTCAAGTTTTTCCTTTCTTAATTTTTTCTTAAGAAGGATTTTTTTACAATACAAATTTGCTGTGATCAATAATTATTGATTGAAGAAGACAAGAAAAATAATAATCAAATCTTTAGCTGGGGGACAACTAGCTGTTTCGTAGTCGCTACACTACTCATCAGCACCCACTGGGATTCGAACTCGGGACATGACGTATCATGATCTACTGCTTTAACTACTAAGCCACCGAGCATTTAATTATTTTCTATCTATATTCATCTCATATTGAATCACATATGCATTTTGTTAATTGCCCACATTGTTTGTACAGCGTTTTGCGGAAAAACTTGAACTAAAAACCTGTTGTACATATGTACAAACCAAACAATTTTTAATTTAAAAAATTATAAAAAGTTCAACAAAAATTTAACAAATTAATATTTACATCTCTGGGTCCGGAGAATATTAAATACAAAAATATGTATGTTAATAAATAAAAATAAATACCGCTAGTTTAGAGACAGCAAAACGCTGTACAAACAATGTGGGCAATTAACAAAATGCATATGTGATTCAATATGAGATGAATATAGATAGAAAATAATTAAATGCTCGGTGGCTTAGTAGTTAAAGCAGTAGATCATGATACGTCATGTCCCGAGTTCGAATCCCAGTGGGTGCTGATGAGTAGTGTAGCGACTACGAAACAGCTAGTTGTCCCCCAGCTAAAGATTTGATTATTATTTTTCTTGTCTTCTTCAATCAATAATTATTGATCACAGCAAATTTGTATTGTAAAAAAATCCTTCTTAAGAAAAAATTAAGAAAGGAAAAACTTGAACTAAAAACCTGTTGTACATATGTACAAACCAAACAATTTTTAATTTAAAATATTAAATTTACTATTGAGAGAGAATCTAACTCTTCACTTCCATATCTGGACACAAAAATTATAAAAAATAATAATAGATTATTAATAGATTGGTACCAAAAGCCAAATTCTTCAGGTAGAATTATAAACTATTTTTCTAAACATCCAAAAAGGGTTATTATTAATACAGCTAAAAACTTAATAGATAGAATATTAACAATCAGTGATCATAGATTTCATAAGAAGAATAAGAGCATAATTAGGAAGATATTAAGTGATAATAGTTTTCCTGATGAACTCATCTGCAGGTTGATAAGACAATACAACAAAACGGGAAGATTGGATAATAATGTTTCTGATCCAATAATATATAAATCGTTAACTTATGTACCTGGAATGTCAGAAAGATTAGAGAGTTCTAATATATACGATAATACGAAATATAGAATTGCACATAGAGTTCATAATACTGTAGGCAGAATTTTTAGTAAAACAAAAGATAGGTTGGAAAAGTCGGATATGTCTAGTTTAGTGTATAAAATACCATGTAGTGGTAACAACAATGAAAATTGCGACAAAGTATATATAGGGACAACAGGAAATAAACTTAAAACTAGGTTAGCGGGTCATAAATCTGACCAGAAGTATAGGAACTATAACTCTTCGCAGAAAACTGCATTATCTATCCATTGCCGTGATTTTAATCACTATCCAGATTTTGGAGGAACGTCTATTTTAAACAAAGAAAATTATTATAAACGTAGATATATGCTAGAAATGCTACAGATAACTAACGTGCCTGTAGATAAGAGGATAAATTTTAGGAAGGATGTAGACGGATTAGCACAAAATTATAGGCATTTAATACATAAAAACAAAAACAGGAGTAGATAGGTATTTTACCTAAAATTGCTTAAAAACTTTTTCATTTCTTTTTAAAAAAGTATTATATAATATGTTTAATGTTATAATAATGTAAAATATGTTTCTTCATTGTAAATGTTAATGTAGTTGAATATTTTATTTTTGTTATTTTAATATGAGTTTTCAAATTTATTATTTTGTATACACAATTTTTCAAAAAACAAAAATTTTCCTGAAGAAGACACACAACGGAGTGTCGAAATATTGAAAAATATAAACCGTACTTTTTACCAAACAAGAAGACCACTAGCTCAACAACAAATAACAATTATAAATTTATTGTTAATATATTTGTAAGTGAATCTATTCAATAAATAAGTAAAGTAAAAATAATAAGTCTTACAAATTATATGATAAACTTTAGATAATTAAAATTAAAGTGTAGGGCTGGAAAAATAAAACGACAAAAGCTTCAGAGGCCTTATAAACTTGACTATGAATTTTTTGTTTTTAAAGTTTCAACACACATACGAGTATTTACTTTTTTATTTATTTACGTACTCGTATATTCGTATTTCTTAAAATTTCCAGCTAAGTTTATTGTAACACATTAAAACGCACAGTTGGCGTTTGGTTTTTTCTTTCCTTTTTGCAACTAAAATAAACATTACAAACTACTCGTACTTGCGGCATACTCGTACATACTGCTAAACAAACTTTCATATGTATGTTTCAAAGTTTTCTTTTCTCTTGGCTGTGGAACTATTCTTAAAAGTCAGTATGCAGCTTACTAAATAGTCGTTATAAAAATATAGAAATATGGCTAAACAGCGCATACAGACCTGTATATTGGCAATGTGTGTCTTAGAGTCACAATCAGCGAAGCAAGTTAGCAAACAAACATTTCTCTATTACGGTGGAATAAGCAACAACTAATGCAAACAATAACAATGCTACCGCCAACAAAAACAAATAAATGGGAAAAAACTAACCCATGTCTAATTTCGAATGTCAAATGTCAAAATATATGGTGAAAATGTGTCAACTTTCTTATCTGATTTGGTCACGCTGCTACTTTATTTGAAAATTTGTACACAAACCCAAACCAAGCCGCACGCACATACATGAATACACACACACACACACACACACACATCCATATGCCACAATGTTCTCTCTCAGCTTTTGAGCCATTATGTAAAAACTAATATTGTTTTGAATTGGCCACTTTGATAGTGGCATTATAAGTTCGTGTTGAACTCGTAACATCGTGCAAATAAAGAGGCCAGCAGAGTGTGACTGAAAATTTATTAAATCGTATTCACTTCTAAATAGGAATTAGTTCAATAATATTTTACTTTTGTAAAGTATGGGGTTGGGGTTATATTTAAATTGTTTTCTAATGATTTATTTGTTCGCAAAGGAGAATAATTTAACATAAAAGAATTTTTTTTTAACTCAAACCAACAGCCCAAAAAGTCTGCTTACTTAGAAACTTTTGAAGATAGAAACGGTTTAACCTTACGCTAGCTTGTACAGTGAAACATCATGTTTTTGCTCTCTGGTGAGATAGCTTACGGTTTTGGGTGTGATCAAATAACGGGGAAAAGGAAAATAAGTACATTAAAACTCTTTTCCTTAGACTTTCTTTCATTAATAGCCCACACCGCAACAAAAGGCGGTCAGTCGTTGGATGCCAGAACATCACACTTTAAATACTTCTTAATTTTTCCTTTCTTTCTATTATCAGGAAATTAAAAAGTTTCCCGCATAGGTCAGATGGGGTCAGTACCTGAGTAAGAGTAACTCCTTCAAGTGATTAGCATGCAAGAAATTAAAATGTTCTTACTACCCATTTGGTAGATTTATGAAGACCAGACAGACCACTTAGCTCAACACTTGGATGTAAGACATAGACTTCCCTCAGATCGAAACCAATCAGAGAACTGGAATAGAGTCTACTACATTCACCGTGCACTCCAATGTATCTGCCAATCCGTCTCAGTACCGATCTGCTCAGATAAATCACTTTTATAGAAAGAAGAGCTGGACAACAACAGAGTAAGTGAGGCCAAACATTCTTTATGTCAATAAAAATGAAGGGTTTTTATTACAGTTTTCCCAACGTTTGGTGAATTTTATGTTCACTTCTTCAGGGGATTCGTATTTTTGTGATTATAGCATTAAACACAAATATATTAAATTAAATTAATAACTTATAAATAAAACACTCATTAACATTAATTAATGTCTCTTCTTCCCGCTTATCCCTAGAGTTTCGACAGAAGACAATATATGAAAGATTTAATCTTCTCGCATGCGTTCCTATAAGAAATCTTATTTCGTCCATGTTAGCCTTACTATGCGGCAGGTACCTCATCTTTGCAATCCCTATAAGCTGACGTTGGACAACGACAGAGTAAGTATTCAAAATTCTCTTCTTCCTGTTCATCCCTACAATTTCCACAGAAGTCAATATACGGAAGATAAAATCTTATCGCATAAGTTCCTAAGAGAAATGTACTCACTATATTCTTATTTGGTCCATGTTAGCCTTAGTATTATATGAAAAATCTTAGGAACGAGATTTAGAAAAAAATTGACGGTAGGATGGGAAAAAATGGCTTTGCATCGTAGTCAAAAGTATGTTTATCATACTTGGTGATTTTAATCTTCCTAATATGTTATGGAAGAAACATTTTGAACTAATTTATTTGATTTCTGCATCACCCATCGAACTTAAGTTACTGCTCAACTTTGGTTTTTATCAAACTAATCATATTCACAATAATAGTGGGATAATTCTAGACTTCGTCTTTACTAATCAACCGTTGGATACTCACATATTTAGATCAGTTTCTTCAACAAATCCTGACGATCGCTACTAGTGTTGTAAAAAGTGGTTAATTTTAACTACTCAATACTTTTCAAACCGAGTATTCAGTACTATTCAATACTTGCAATGAATTTATTTACTTAAGGCACTCCTATTTAATGCATTGTTTGAAATTTTGCATAATTCATTAAAACTGTTTTTTATCTTGGACCAGCTCGCAGATTATATGTATTTTTCGGGAACAAGAACCCTAATCTCGTCAGAGCAAAATCTATTGTAGTAACGATAACACAGAGAAAGACAACCCACTCGGCGGCGATATTCCACTGATTCAGTAAAGTAGGATACTGGCACAGGGTCAAGTAACCCCAAAAAACTTAATTGTTTGAAATTTTTTGTTCTGTGCTTTTCGATACTTTCAAAAAGGAAATCGTAGCAACCAACGGTTGTTCATTTGTTTGAAAGGTGTAAAGAAATGTTAGAGACGTGTATAAATGAAAAAGCTTGTTTTTTGTGTTTTGACAGGTATTATTAGAGCATTTTTCTTTTAAATTCTCAACAATATATTTATATTGTTGGGATATAAAGTTGAATGTTTGAGAATATCTTTCAAAAATTTCCAAAGTCTACTGATGATTAGGGTAGTTCCTATGAAATGTCGACATATAGATAGCTGGGAAACATAGAAAACAAGCTGTTTATAATTTTTTACTGGTATAAATGTTAGAAGCTGAAATAGCGAATAAAAAACTTAATTGTTTGAATTTATTTTTATTTTAAAACTTTTTGTATTTTTTCCTCAGTTGTATTCATTAGTGATACGTTTTTAACTTTTAATTCTTAAATCTTATGCATAATTCTTAAATCTTATGCGTATTGATTACCTGAAAAAATATGCAGTATTCAGTACTCCAATACTCAATCTTTTCAAAACGCTAGTCGCTACCACCACACATTTGAAATTGATTTTCCCTCTTTTAAAACTGCCTCGAAAAATATAAATGCAGCGTGGGACTTAGGTTTTGCTCACATAAATTATTCAAAACTTAATGACTTCCTATACTGTTAATTGGAGCTATATATTTTTGGAAATAATTTCGATTATCATCCAAACGTTCTTGCACGCAATATAGTTAATTTTGGCGGCCCCACCCGGCTTAGAAGAAGAGATACCGTTGTCACCATCAGATTGTTCAATAGGTGATTTTACCGAAATAACTCCCGCATAATAAAACCTTTTGTGTAGCATTGGCCGAAGTTAAGTAAAAATTACATTTTTAATTTTAAATTTAGTATTAAGATTTCAGTACTTATGGTTAGTTCATTTTAAAGATTCAATAAATAAAAAAATGCTTATAAAAATTTTTTTTTTATTACAAAGTGTCTGTCTAGCTTTTATTTATTACACTACTGAATCTCAGAAGAAGTTTCAGAGATAATTAATAGTCAGAACAATAAAGGTCCTCTATTATTGAATAACTGCTATTTCATTCGAGCTAAAAGTAAAGCTATGTACACGCGGTTGTCACATGTTACAATATTGTAAGATCTGGCAACATGCTGACAATGTGGTGACAATGAAAAATTGTCCCGCAGAAATAAATTGTGTGTTCAGACAATCCTAAGAAAACCTAACAATTTCGTTGTCAGACTATGGTCTGACAAATAATTCATCTGACAACAGAAATTGTCAGTCTACACGGTTGTCAGATTTTTAGATGAAAAAAATTGCCAGACATGTTGTAAGGCATTGCCACTTATGTATATCAACAACCATGTGTTTGGCAGTGTTGCCCATCAAACTTTTTTTTGACAATGATGCCATTGTCAGGTGCATTAGTTTTATAAAACTGAGCTTAAAATACCAGCCAATTATCTGGCAATGCCGACGAAGAGTGTTCTCACGATTGTCAGATGCCTGACAACATTGTCGTCTTACAATTGATTGACAATGGTTTTTCTGACAACGTTGTAAGTTAAAAATTGGCAGTTCACACGGTTGTAATACAATTTCAGACAATTTTACTGGCAATATTGTAAGATCTGACAAATGTGTGTTACGTACACAAAGAAAAACAAATGATATAATATAATTATGCAAAAAATATGGATACTTACGGCCGTATCCAAAAAAACTTAACAAAGCTTGGTAAGCAATTGTTAAGAAAAATTTCTTAACGTTGTATGCAAAAACAATTGTTAGCTTACCTTTCGTTTAAAGTAGAATTGGATACACTTTAACTGTACGTTAAAATGACAGTTGACTTCTTTATTTTAATTTCTTGTAAAAAGTAAAATTTTGCGAAAATTCTTAATGCAATTAATGTTTTATGCTTATTAAATAAAGAAATGGACATATTACATTGCATATAAACTGAAAATATTAATTTATGAAAACAAGATATATATTAGTGCTGCACATTCAATCAAACGAATAAAACAAAAACGGTATTCGAATAATAAAAAATTTTCTAGTATAAGTAATCCTATTAATTTTTCTCATTTTAATTAATATACTACATGTTATGTACTCTTCATTTATATAAAAGATAAATTCACGAAATGTTTATCGAAAATTGATTATTTTGTGTAATAATAATAATTTTTTATTTTCTAAATTTGTTTTTCAGTTTTCGAATGACACTGCCAGAATAAAACAAAAAAATTTCTTACTAAATTTAAAAGTTAACGTACTATTTTTGCATAAAGTTTTTTAACAAATGTATGGTAGTGTTAATGTGTTTGGTAACTAACGTATGCGTTAAAACTCGAGTAAGAATGTTTTTTGGATATGGCCCTTAATGTTTGGTAGGCAGGCAGGTGTATGTATCCTAAGCTTTCATTTGCGTCCTTATTAGTTCCGTTTATATTTCCTTTAATAGATATCAGAAACTACTCCATACAATAACTATTTACCTCGCGTCGCGTGTTGACTCAAAACGCCGTGCTAGTGACTATCCCAAATACTTGAAGAAGTGATGACGATACAATTCTACTTTAGTTTCATTTAGAACATGACTTTTCCATTCATTGAAGATGGAACTTTCTTTCAAATTTAGAATCACTTAAATCTTCTTATTAACCCGGTTCGGATGGAATTTCTAGCTGTATTATCAAACATTGCGCAGAATTCGTGTATTATCCACTTAAGATAATCTTTTTTTTTTCTCTTGGACCAGTACTCAGGGGAGTACATATGCAGTGAATTGTACTGGAACTAGGAAATTAGATTATGAGGAGGAAAGAGGGAGTAATGTTTGTGAACTTAACACACGGAACGACCAAAACAAACGTTATCACAGCATTTAAAGTGTTGAAATTAAATTAGTTAAAACTGATCAGTGCCCAGTGTATATACCTTCGACACTGCTCAGAATAATGAAAATTAGTTCTACACCGCGCACACCGTAAGGTAATACAAGTCTATTGACTTTCCTCCTGAATGAAAACAATTTTTCATTATCCCTTTGTTTAAATATGGAAGAAATTTGGCATTTCAAACTATAGAGGAATTGCTAAGCTATTACAAAACTTCTGGAAAAAATTTTGATTGGTTGTCTATTTCACTAAATATCTTCCCTGTTATCAACGTAACAACATGGCTTTTGTAAGTCACGTTCTACTATTAACATTTTCGAATTAACTACTAAAGATAATTGATGGATTTTTAAATAGAAATCTACACGGATTTTAGAAATGCATTCGACAAAGTAAACCACGAACTGATGTTAAACAAGCTTTCAATAATGGGATTTAGCGTTACAATCCGTAAATGGATTCGCTTATATCTGTCTAACAGAACGTCATGTTTAGATATGTCTTATCAATAAATTTGGATGTTCTTGCTGACGTACCCGAAAGAAGCCATCTTGGCCGGTTGTTTGTTACGTTTTTTTTTATTAATGATATGCCCTCTGCTGTCTTGCGTTAAATTCTTGTTACACATTAATAGAATAATGCTGGAGAAAGTTAACGCTATTACTGATTTTATGAAACGATGGTCCAAAGAATTTTCAAACACTTACATTACAACTCTATATTTCTTTGTTTCGCTTCATTCATGAACATGGATCAATTATATGGGATCCTTCTTCATTCACATAAATAGTATTGAATCTATCCAAAAGCAATTTCTTATTTTTCATTTGCGGGGTCTTGGATGGAGCTTGTACTCGTATGTGCTGCCATCATATGAAAGTAGGCTTGGAATCATTACTCTACCAACTTTGAAAAGTCATCGAACAGTCTTTAATATCGTTTCTCTCCTGGGATTGATTCATGGTGAAGTGGATTCCAAGTTTTTATGTATCAATAAGAACAATACGTGTAGCTATTGAGTCTAGATTATCACAGGGCCGTCTATGCTAACAATGATCCATATGTGAAATACTCGTATGCCAAAAATTCTATCATATTATAGATATCTCTGAATCTAATGGTATTCTAAAACGAAAAATAATTTTGTACTGAAATACGTAATTGAATCCTTTATATTGTTAATATAGTCTGTTTGTGATTTATAGTCTACACACTTAAAGAAATAAGTAATATCGCTAGTATAATGACAATGCATGTATTCATTTATCCACACAATATATTAATACTATTCAATTAAAAAAAATGTTTTTTTTTGAAAATTAAGTTTTTTTTTATGGGGACCGCACTAATGACTGAAGATGGAAGCTAGGTATCTTCTACAAAAATACTGGGCTCACAAAAGTATTAGAAGTCGGTCATACAATCGACACCTTAAGGAGCTCTCTGGGAATAGTTAGGGCGGTTGACCTTAAAATGTTAAAAACATATATTTTGTATGGGAACGCCGTTATGGAAGGCAGTTAAGAAGTAGAAAAGTTCACAAGAAATGTAGAGGGAGAAATATCGTTTTGTGGATTTTCTGACGTTTTGCCCTACCTTTGACCCTAAATGCGAAGCCATTTACCCCCATCCTACCATCTTAATTTTTTGGCTCATGCATTTTTATACCAAACCCCACAAAATAAGAGGTTCTGACAAATCCAAAAGTTGTGCATTAATTCCCCCTAATGTATGTATATGTATTTTTTTTAAGCAGACGCGTGTTTATTGTACCTTAGCATATTTGTCACACGTTATTTTCATGTTTATTTTCCCTTTTACATGTTCAATACTTTTGCATGCAGAAACATGAACTTAATTTTTAACTGACCATGTTTTGGAACAGCGCAAAAGGAAATATGCAATATTTTTTTTCCATAAAATTAACATAAAAACATAGAAAACGCATGAGTTAGAAATTAAAATTTGAATAAAATTTCAAATTTATTACTCATATACTTACGTACATACAAATGTATATGTACATATAAGCACACGAACTTGTTGTTTGTTTGCAAGAAAATTGATAATTGTTACATTTAAAGCATTTGAAGAAAAATTAAATATTTAAAAGGCGCTAAATTGTAACAGAAATAAAGGGGGAATAAATTAAAGGATTAAGAACATAAATAAACGGTTTTAGAACGTTTAAATATCAGAGTAATAAATGTGAAATGAATGGAAATTGTTTTAATAACATAACTGCTTTAATGAATGATGAACTTTCTCAAGGATTTAAAGAAATTATTGATCATATCCATGTAATGACACGGTGACATCAGAAGAATATCTATCTATTCATATTCAAAAACATTAGCACACTAAATTTAAAAAAAAGTTTTATTAATTTCTATGTACTAGTTAAACCCTGACCCGGCAAACGTTGTTTTTTCAATCAAATTTTATTTACATTGATATAGTTAAAATACGAAAAAAGTAACTTTTCGGGATTAGTACGGCAATTGTCTTACCATGAGAATGGTATGTCTACCGGAACTAGTAGGACTCATGGTATCATAACGTCTTCCGCTTTATGTTTTCCCTTATATATCATTGCTTTGATAACATTGTTCATCAGTTTTTTCACCTGGGGGCTAATTCTGTCATGCGCTTACGAGCGAGTTCTTACTCGAATGTGCGAGTTTTTACACTTTTGGGACTATCTCATTCGATATCGAATAAAAGGTATCGAATTTTCTAACGATGGAATTCGATAGCAAGTAACCATACGAATGGAACTTTTTGCTCGTAAGCAAAAGTACTATCGAAAACCCGTCAAATAGAAAAACACAAAAGAAATGTAAGTTCAAAATTTGTTTTGAGTATAAAATTAAATGTTAATATGTGTAATTATTTGAGCTTAAAGTCTCTTCTGGAATTTTTAGTTTTCTTGGTTTTTAGTTATCTGGCAATATTTCGCTTTCCTTTGGATAGCTTCTTCAGGCCAAATAATATTTATTTAATTTCAATTTGTAGAATATTTGAAAAATTAAAACAACAAAAACAAATAGTTTGAAAAAAAAATTATTTGTTTTTGTTGTTTTAATTTTTCAAATATTCTACAAATTGAAATTAAATAAATATTATTTGGCCTGAAGAAGCTATCCAAAGGAAAGCGAAATATTGCCAGATAACTAAAAACCAAGAAAACTAAAAATTCCAGAAGAGAGCTTAAGCTCAAACAATTACACATATTAAGAAAGAAAAAACGGTCGAAATAAAGAAATAATAAGCATAAAATTAAATGTATAAATAATTTTTTATTTGAGGTCAGCAGTAACGAAAATTAATTTTACACAAAAAGAAATTTTGTCCAATTTTATGACAGTACATACCATTTCAAATGGAGTGTTGAAATCCTCCTGAAGCCAAAAGCGCAAGTGTGGCTGCCAATTGAATTTTTGGTGGAACGGCGGTGGAAAATTGTGCCTCAAAATTTAATTGGCCCAACAAATAGTTAAACGCTTCCTTTGTGAGTCAAAATCGTCTATTGAAACCGTGAAATAAACATTATTTATGGTGTGGATGTATTTAAACAATATATAGACTGCTCTTACTCGTTGTTTGGCAAATTGAAAGGATCTGCACTTCCCCTAATTTTTTTCCTTATTGTACTAAAGGTAACCGTTTTATCGGAGTCAGACGATGATGCATAATATAATACTATTAGGTCCATTCGTTTTTATTTTTATTGAATTTGTTGCTCGTAAATTTTATCTTGTTTTGTCAAAATTTACGATTTTTGTTGACAATTTTCGGCAGTGTTATAAAACACATTTTGTCAGTATTTTGCAACACTGAAGTGATAACCTGACTCCTTAACTAACGAATGCCATCATTAGAAATTTACACGATATCGAAATTATTTTCTACTCGATAGTAATTTCGATCACGAATGACAGAATTAGCCCCCTGAAGTCGAGTGCTATCACAAAGACATGGTTGGTTTATACTTCGTAACATTGTGATTACCGATTTGACTTTAATTTGCCGATTACAATCCGGATAATTCCAACCAGTTTTAAAACTCGATTGTATAGTAGACAACATTATCTTAGTATGTAAAGATAGCCACCAATTTTTATATTATCAATTTGCTACAAATTTGAATCCGAAAGGAGTTATGATGAGCGCTTGAAGAAATAATTATCGTTATCATCGATCCAGCCGTTTCATTTAGACTTAAGAAGTAGTGAAAAAGATTTACATCAGCACCTGCTTTTACGGCCTTATGTGTGGCTAACTAGGGTCACACAGGTAGCCTTTTTTGCCATATGTTTGTAGCCATATGAGCAAATTTTTGTTGAGGAGTTCGGGCCTTCTAGACCCTGTATGCAACTCCCCGGCAATCAATGGAAGACATGGAGATTTATTCGCTACAACAATCGAGAGGTATCTTCCCCTCTTTACCCGAAAAATAGAGTGCCCTGGTTAGAAATACGCCAAGGCAAAGCGTGTTACCCGGGGGAATAGTCTCTACACAGTTGTGAAATTATTTGAACAATTTTACCAGCAATTATTTTATAATTTATTGCTTTTCCATCATTACGATTATTATATCTTTTAGATAAAATTAATGAACCTTCAATTACTTTAAAAACTATTGTACTGGGTGGCCCAGAAAGACCGAAGTGGTGTGAATTCCTTATAACTTTTTTGCTATAATTTTTTTTTTCTTTTCTTTTCAGTATTTTGTAAAGAAGACTTGGATAATTTATAATGGAGCAATACACAATTGAACAACGTGCCCAAATTGTTGAAATTTACTTTTTAAATCAACGGTCCATTGTGTTGACTCAGCGTGCATACCGTCGTCAATTTAATGTGCGGGTTGCACCCTCTCAGTCAACAATAAACCGTCTGGTTGCAAATTTTCGAGAACAAGGTGCAGTAAGGAACCTTCCTGGTCCCGGCAGACACCGAACTGTCCACACGGCTGACAATATTCAAGTGGTACAGGAGAGTATTCGGGAGGATCCAGAAACATCAACCAGGAGACGTTCGTCACAACTGGGCCTCTCAAGAACGTCGCTGCAGCGAATTTTGCACACCATAGGATTGTTTCCATACAAAATTCAACTTGTCCAAGAATTGAAACCAACAGATTACCAGCAACGACTTGACTATGCAATTTATTTCCAGCAAAAAGCACAAGAGAATCCAAATTTTATTCATAACTTAATAATGAGTGACGAAGCCCATTTTCAATTAAATGGGTTCGTTAACAAGCAAAACTGTAGGATATGGGCTACGGAAAACCCGAGAGTACTTCATCAACGACAATTGCACCCAGTTAAGTGTACCGTTTGGTGCGGTGTTTCTTCAGAAAGGATCATTGGCCCATTTTTTTTTTTGAAAATGAACAAGGTGTCGCCATTTCCGTCAATGGTGATCGATATCGGGCCATGTTGCAAAATTTTGTAAGGCCAGCCGTGGAAAACCATCCCCAAATATGGTTCCAACAGGATGGAGCCACAGCGCACACTGCGAGGGCCACAATGACTCTTTTACGCGACATCTTTGGTGAAAGAATAATTTCTCGTAACAGCAATTTTAATTGGCCTCCGCGTTCCCCGGATTTAACCGCTCCAGACTGTTTTCTTTGGGGCTATTTAAAAGGAAAAGTTTATGTTAATAAGCCTAGGACTATTGAGGAGTTAAAAACCAATATTCGAGAAGAAATTAACAACATACCACCGGAAGTTTTGCGAAAGGTCATGGAAAATGTGTTGGAAAGAGCACATTTGTGCGAAGCAGAATATGGCCACCACTTGCGGGATATCATTTTTAATAACTAATCCAAAAATATTCCCCATAAATTTAATGTATTTAAAAAAAAAAAAAAATTAAAAAAATATCTCTTAAATAAAAAGTTATAAGCAATTCACACCACTTCGGTCTTTCTGGGCCACCCTGTACATCAATGATATTGAAGTTATGAATATTCCGATTTTAAAAATATTGAATTTGATTCTTATATAATTCCTATAAATGAATTACCAGCACCTGTCTTTACGTCCTTATCTGATGAGTTCCACGAGTGAATTATTCACGATTCACCAGCGCCCCCGTGTGACTGACTAAGCTCACACAGGTAGCAATTTTGCTATATGCAAAAAAACTCGTTTGTTTTGCTTCAAACTTCACACAATTATTAAGCATGGCGACTAAAAGGAAAATATATCGGTCCATATATACCCGAGATATAGCCTAAATAGGGGTTTTAATGACCTTAAACAACTTTTTTTGCTTAAAAGCAGTTCTGGTAATAAAGTAAGGTTATATAATTACGCAAAATTAAAATTTCCGATATTGGTCCATATATACCCGAGATATAGTCTAAGCCAGGGTTTTCATGAAAATGTCGTGTAAACGAACTTAAAAAACCTTTTTGCTTAAAATCAGTTCTGGTAATATAAGAAGATTAGCAAATTAAAATTTCCGATATCGGTCCTTACATACCAGAGATATAGAATAAACATATTTTACCATGAATCTTTTTTTTTTTTTTTTAAAAAGATTACTAAAATACACAAAATGAAAATATAGTCCAAACCGATTTTGCAACGAAAACAAATTTTTTTGCTTAAAAGCATTTCTGATTATAAAAGGAAGTCAGTAAAATACAGAAAATAAAAATATCTGATATCGGTCCATATACCCGTATTCCCGAGATATAGCATAAACCGATTTTTCCATTAAAATATTTTTTTTGCTGAACAGCAATTCTCGTTATAAAAGAAGGTTACTGAAATATAGAAATTGGACAATTCCGATATCGGTTAATATATAACTGAGATATAGCTTAAACAAACTTTCCATGAAAATGTCCTTGAAATATTTCTTTTTGGAATGGTGATTACAAGACACATTTGGTTCAAATTTTTAATATATACTATACATATACGTGACTATCGTGAAGGGTATTTTAGATGCGGCCCAACCGAATATACCACACTCTTATTTGTTATATATACGATTTATGAATAGTATTCCACACACAAGACTTAACATCTTATATTGTAATGTGTAACTGAGACGAAGAAATGATTTATATACGAGTATGGTCACATTTAAAGTAAGTCCTAACAATGTGTTCCTCTCATGCAAAAAAGGGAACACTGTTACGTTAAAATCTCTTCATATTATATGTAACTCTAATAAACGTCTTAATTCTTGTGGCTTAGGGCATAAATCGCATATTTAAACTAATTTTAAACAATTTGTGGAACCTCCACTTCTTTTGCTATGATTGGCTTAAAATTTAGTAGCCACATGCTGCGTCGTGAAGTTAAAGTTCACACCGTTGTAAAAATTTATAGGGTGTTAAATATCCACTAATTAAACTTTGCCCGCTGAGAAGCGTCTTGAAACTAGAAACAGCATTTAAAATACACATACTTCCTTAATTAATGGAATTTATTAATTAAAGCAATACAAGTATGCAGCAAAGCTGATTCTCATTAGTTGGCTTAATACAAAACAAATCTCTGATACTAAAACTAAACTACAACTCCCCAACATTTTCTAATCGTTAAAAAGTCTGGCTAAAAATGGTGCGTTGTTACTGCTACACCATAAAAATACTTTCAAGACATGAAAATACTCGTATATACATATATTTTATTTTTGACATTGTTTTTTATCTCTTGGCTATATAGTCATCATAATAAAATAAAACATTAGAAAACAATGCAGCGGAAACACATTTTATTCATCCAGTTATTTAACTCTTACTTATTGCTGCCGCTTTTAATTGGGCTGATGACTTAAAGCTGAAAACTAAACTTTTACCATTTCCTTTTGATGAATTAATCAATCTAAAGTGAAAATACAGATATAAAATTATATCAGGCCGGTGTCCGTTGTAAGCAAGAAGAAAGAAGTCAGAGCAGAACCATCAAATACTCTATAATTCTTAGAAATTTTTTCAAGTTTAAAGTACGAGTCTATCTCTGTTGGAGCAATTGTTTTTGCTTTTGCCAATTATATACATATGTATGAAAATTACTTTTTTCTAAGCCCGCCTTTCGAATAGTGACAGTTTAGACAAACAGGGCTTCAGTTAAAAGCTAAAGAAAAAGCCTATTAACCGGGGGTTTTAATATAGTAATTACGAGGGCGAATTGATAGTTGCAGCTAAGTAGGAAATAAACATTTTTTTAACCATATATTTCGCAACGTAGTCTCCTCTTAGCTCAATACATTTAGTAAGACGATATTCCAACGTTTTATACCATCTACATTATAGGATTTTGGGAACCCCTCAAAATACGCGTTAATTTCGGTAATCACTTCTTCGTTTGAGATGAATCTTTTTCCTGCGAGCAATTTTTCCAAGTTTGGATACAGGAAAAAGTCGCTAGGAGCCCACTTGAAATGTATTTCACTTAATTTTAGCATCGTGTCTAATGCTGTGTGAACCGGTGCGATGTCTTGAAAAAAGAAAACTGTTTCTTCTTTAAATCTGGACGTGTTTTCTTGATAGCTTCAATTGCACGATAATACTTTTCTGTGATTGCGAATTCTTCCCCAAGATAATCGATGAGCAATATTACGCGTACATCCCAAAACACAGTAGCCATAACATTGGCAGCCGATTTCACTGTCTTTGCCTTCTTCGGAGCACCTCCACCAGCTTTCTTCCACCTATTGTTTCGACTGATTTTTGGTTTCAGGTGTGTAGTGGTAGTAGACCCACGTTTCAGCAATCGACGCCAAAATTCAACAGGATTACGCTTTCTTATGTCCAAACACCGCTGTGAAGTGCTCTGTCGAACTCGTTTTGTTCGACACTGAGCAAACGCGGCAATTTGTTACAAATTTGAATCCGAAAGGGGTTACGATGAGCACTTGAAGAAAAACATTATCCAAATTATCGATCCAGCCATTTCATTTAGACTTAAGAAGGGCAATAGTGATAAAGATTTACATCAGCACCTGCCGTTATGGCTTTATCTGATGATGGACGAATTTCACGGAGTGAATTATTTACGATTCACCAGTGCCGCCATGTGGCTAACTAGGCTCACATAGGTAGCATTTTTTGCCATATATTTGTAGCCATATGAGCAACTTCTTGTTGAGGAGTTTGGGCCTTCTAATACCTGTATGCAACTCTCCCGCAATCAATGGAAGACAAGGCTTAATGAATTAGTAGGCCGATGCCCACTAAGAGCATCAGCTATTAAACCAACTCACCCGTCAACCATCACCACCGGTTTCTTACAGTACAGGTATCTGTTGTAAAGGCAACCCTCGGTCCCCGAAAAAAGCCACACACCAAACAATTATCAACGTTACTAACACCCCCTTCCAGCGTTTTAAGTTTCAACCACAGCCAGAACATTTCAGCCAAGGTAGGCATGGTAGGAAGTGGTCTGTCGAACTCGTTTTGGTTCGACACTGAGCAAAAACGGCATCCATTTTGCCGATAGCTTTTTCAAAAATGTTGAAGAGTCGTTAATATGATATGTTTACCAACAATCCCACGTAAGTTAACTCGTCGATCATTCATAACGATATCGATGATTTTCTTGATATTTTTTTCAGCAACCACCTCTTTTGGCCTTCTTGTTGCTGATATTGTTACAATGCTTGTTAGGACGCGTTTAAATTCAGCAATCCAATATTTTACAATGTAAGCTGATGGATCTAGCTTTTCTTTTGTCTCTTTCTCTGATTCCCTACCAAATAATAGTGTTTAATCACTGCACGAAATTCCCTTTTTTCAAGTTTTCAAGAAACACAAAAGCTGCTTACTTAAAACGACTACAACAAATACACTAATCGATGAATTCGAGTCAAATTTGAACAGCTGACGTTTGACAGATCGGATTTAAAAAATAAACATCATCACATCAATATCAATCCACCCTCGTAAAAAAAGTTGTGAGTAAAATAGTGCGTGAAAATAACAAAAATTAAAAAATGGAACTATTTAATCATATGGAGCTATTTAATAATATGTTTCTTTTAATCAACGCATATGCCAATAAGAGCAATATTTAGGGTGATGCAAATTAATAACCCTATCATAAGATGTAATAGCTTTTGCAAATGGTGTGTAGCGCCAATCATACTTGACATTTGTGAGCTAGACAGCAGCAGAATAAAAACAAACGAACAATGGAGTGCCATATTCTGCACGAGCGTGGAATAATTGTGTCGAATTCTTTAACGGTGGTGTTAGCTCAGCGTGAATTTCGTTATAGATTTCTTAACCGTGTAGTGCCAACTGGACAAATATTACGCAGCTTAGCTCTTCAAATGGAACTGACTGGAACCGCAAGAGCTCTCTCAGGATGTGACCGGCATTAGTGTGATCGTTCTGCCGAGAATAACTTGGCTGTGGCTACTGATGTTGCTAAGTAAAAAGTCACAACATCCAGACTAGGTGCCACGCAATTGGGCGACACCAGGAGAACGATAGAGCGTATATGAGTGAGAAGTTTACACATGTGGCCATACAAAGTGCAAGCAGTGCACCAGTTAATGCCTTCTGATCGTCAGTCACATGTTCATTAGGGTAGAGCAATCCTCTATCAACAGAGGATGGTGTTGAGTCGAAAACCGTTATTTTCATTTAAACTGTTACGTCAATAAATAAAATCATCACTTCTGAGGCACTAAAAATCGGCGTGTAATGCGTGAAAACCCATTACGTCAACTCAAGGCTACAGTGTGGTGCAGTGCTCATGCGAGAGAAGTGATTTAACCGTATTTTCTGTTACAGTTACTATTATTCGCATACGCTATAGAGGCTTGATAAGCGACTGAGCGGGGCTTGAACATGTGGTTTTAACACGACAGTATAACCGCACACACAGCAGGGCCCAATGGATTTTGTCAATGAAGCATTTCCTGGTCGTGTAATCTCCCGTTTTGGTGACTTACCATACCCGGCAATACTGCCCGATTAAGCCATTGCAGAAAACGTGGATTATGCCAACAAGCCCCAGACAATCGTAGTTATCGCCAGAATTATTGCACGAAGTTATGGGAAATACAAATGTTTATTAACACTGGTTGCAGCCACTCGCCTGTTATCATATTTTCCAATTTAAAAAAATTGGACAGGTCCAGCACTCAAAATATTTTTTTTCTTTAGTAAAAAAGAAATGATGTAATTTTTTTGCGTGACCTTGTACAGGGTATCTGGCAGCAGATTTATATTTTCAAACTTATATAAGAAACGTAATTATTGGCATAAAGTTTTACTAAGATCATTGCACGATAGAATTAAAATACGGATTTTATTTTTTATAGAGTATAGCATCCACAAGTCTTCCGTTGAAGTGAACACACTGTTCAAAGTGTAGTTCTGCGCTACACGCTGCAATAAACTTGATTCATTTAAGCTGATTTCCTTTAAAGCCACTAAATTGTGGATTGCTATTATAAACCCTCTCTTTTAGGTAGTCCCGTAAAAAATCCCTGGGAGTTACATCGAGCGACCTCAATAGGCATGGGAATTTTTTCTGAAGCAAACTCATCGAAACTCTGGCTCGTGCACAGTCATTCTATGCTTTTGAAATCATGTGGGTGTAGAGAACGATGCGAGGGTTTGGCAAAAAGCATTCCGTAATCAAGCGTCGATAATTTTTACCGTCGACATTAATTGCCTGGCCTCTTGAACCTTCGAAAGAAATCGTCAAATTATATCATGCGTGGATAAGGCTCACCAAACAGTTACCCTCAGCCAATGCAATATTGATGTGTAAATCGAGGTTTGCTGGTTCTTGAAGTCCAATAACGGCAGTTTGTAGACGTGGCCGTTTAAGTGAAAATATTTGCGTAAATCAAAATCACTTTCTTTGAGTTCTTGAATATTTTGAATTTTAAACGAAAAGCTTTTCAGATCCTTTTCTAAAATTTCGTGAACAATCGTTTTTGGAAGTCCAAATGGGGCTGCTCTTTTCCGTATTGAAACACCTTGATGATCGACTGGGCCCTGGCCGTGAAACATTTCTGCGCTTATGAAAAATTTAATTTACACTCGGTGCATCACGTATTCGCCGAATACCGAACTTTGAAGAATCATAAGTCTTAAAGAATGTGTCCACAGAGAACGCTCGATGGTCACTCGAGCATAGCGACTTCGTGACTGACAAATCCACAAAATCGATAATTCCAACGGCATCACGTTCCGCCTGCACCGTTTATTGGTTTTTGAAATAATCGTATTAAAAAATATAAATTTGCTACCAGACACCCTGTATATAGGCCTTTTTGATGTGAAAACTAACCATCAGTAGGCGTTCTGGCTGATTCTGTATTGTGTGATCCTTCGGTTCTCTCGGCTGAAATCTTAAAATTGAACATTTTAAAATAATTGCTTAGTGTATAGAAGAACCGCAGCACTTAAATGTAACTATATGTAACGCTACCAGAGTCAAAACATACAATTGCAAACTTTTGTTACATAAAAGCTTTACACATTTTAATAATAGTTAGATAAATATGTAAATAAATATAATCGGAATGTGTCAACACCAGCTAGGCACCAGGAGGTCATGTGATCATCCTTCCGCCATTTAATCTCTGTGATGGTTTTGGAATTTGCTGGACAAAAATTGTTATACACAAGGAGGGATCGTATAGTTTTGACTGGCATGCGAGATGCCAATAACCGTGTCGTTCCTAGCAAGCTACGTATTCTAGTTAGGAACGCGTTCAGGTGAAATCTGCTCTGCGGGGGAATTTTGGAAAAAAAAACTTTTAGATCTTTGGCATCCAATATTTATCTAGGATATTCAAACTAGGTAATGGCTCGAGTGATCATCGCCAAATAGTCCTTTAAAGATTTCACATCATTAAATCTAGAGCGTAACGTTCCAGTAAAATAAAGGGGAATACTAGTATCTGCTTTAAATTGAACTACTCTGTCTGGCACTATAACTAATGTATCTGGAAATAAAGCTACAGTAACTAGTGTTGCTGTGCTGAAAATAAAACAAATTGGAAAGTTGGAACATCAACAAACTATTTTCTGATAATGGGTGGTCCAACCATAATGTACGATGTTAATTGTCAAGTGTTTTATTCAACGTAACACTTTTTTATTTCTGTGTTTGACGAGAGTCCTTAATACGCCGAATGGTTGGTTGAACAGATAAAAGTGAATGATGACTTTACAAAAAAAGTGATCTCCAACGCCGAGGCATACTTTCATCTCAGTGGATGCGTTAAATAGCAGAATGTCCACATTTGGCCGAATGAGAATGGGCGAGTAATTTTGAAAAAGCCAATGCATGCACAAATAAATGATTGTTTTGATTGATGGTGCGGCTTATGGGTTGGCGTCGTCGAAAATGAGGTGGGCCAAGCAGTTAAACGATGTTCGTTTTCGCGAGATGATAACGGGCTTCTTGTGTGCAAAAAATGGGGATAAGGATCTGCACAATATGTGGATGGTGTTATTTGCACACAACCAATGAAACAATGGTTCTTTTGCGCGAGAGAATCAATAACTGAGTGAACTCACACCGTGTTAATTGGCCGCCACTATCTTGTGATTGACACCGTTGGACTTCCCTTTTTTTTTTGGGATACATAATATTTTCATTTTATTTATTTATACCAACAAAAAACTGTAAATAGCTTGTTTTCTATGTTTTCCAGCTATCTATATGTCGACATTTCATAGGAACTACCCTAATCATCAGTAGACTTTAGAAATTTTTGAAAGATATTCTCAAACATTCAACTTTATATCCCAACAATCCAGATAAATTGCTGAGAATTTAAAAAGAAAAATGCTCTAATAATATCCGTCAAAACACAAAAAACAAGCTTTTCTATTTATAAACGTCTCTAACATTTCTTTACACCTTTCAAACAAATGAACAACCGTTGGTTGCTACGATTTGCTTTTTTCATCACTGTTGTTCGTTTTTCTTTATATGTTTTGTTAGTATGAGCAGTGTCGATGGTATATACACTGGGCACTGAGCAGATTTACGAGTAACTAGTATTGAACACTTTAAATGCTGTGATAACATTTGTTTTGGTCTTTCTGTGTATTCAAATCAAACGTCTACAAACACTACTCGACCTTTCCTCCTTCTCATAACCTACTTTCTTAGTTCCAGTACAATGCACTGCACTGCGAAGATAAAAAAAATATGTCTCAGTATTGTTAAAAATATGTACCATCGGATAGAGGTATGCTACCGAAGCCGCGACGACTGTTTGATCGACATTTTGTTTCACACATTACTATCGCAATCAAAGCTATTAAGATTATCTGAAATCTTTTTCTGAACTCAAACTCCCTCGAAAGTAAGAGCTTCAAATTATCACAACGAAAACTTTTATTGCAAAGTAGTGTGTTAAAATGTTAATAAACATACTCTTCACTACTTCTATTTTGGCATTATAAAACATTAGCCCTATTCACAATCTTGTGCAAATGGCCTTGCATCATTGCATTTGCAAAATAGTGGAGTAAATTTTTACTTTACACTAACAAAATACACACAAAAATGTCCCTTTTGCAATTGCAGAAATATACAACCTCAAATGCACAAGATTGTGAATCCAGCTATTATTTTAACATGGCGAAGTCATTGGAGGCAATTACTCGTACTTACTTACCATTCTCGCTTACGAATAACTATATCAAAATGTCATTACAGAAAAATCATTAAAAAAGCTGATTGCTTATAAGTTCTTGATATACGAGTTAGTGTCGATAAAAATGAATAACACTATATAATATAAAAAAGATATGACTTTAAATCATGGTATAAAAGCTACCTTTATAAATGCATTTTTACAATCAATATCTATTGGAAAAGGCCTTACGTATGTGTGCCTTCTCAAAAAGATTTTTTGGATAAAAGTACGAGTATCACTTACACGTACATATATACAATATTTTTAATAAAAATCTTTTTCATAAAAATTTATTTCCAATGTCATGGAATTAAGTACAGAGCTAGTTTTTAGCACTGTGACTTATCATATTGCAAATTCAAAAGTTTATAGTTAAATATATTTCGAGCCTGGCAGCGCATATGTAATGTGAACATCACCTTTACACTGGGTATTCATAACCTGCAAGTCGTAATGACTACAAAACATAGCACACAAATTGCCAGAGCAGCAACATTTTTAAAATCAAATATTGATGTACGACATTGAAAAAATTCAAAGACGACAAAACCAAATTCTTCGAACGATTACTGCAGCTACATGGTATGTCAAAAAAAAGTCACGAATTCACAAGGATCTGTGTTTTCCGCTGGTAAAAGATGAATTTTCTAAGTACGCAAGAAGGGACGTCAATAAGCTGGAACTTCACCCAAATCCTCTTGCGTGCAATATACTTAATTTTGGTGGTCATACTCGGTTGAGGAGAAGGGATACCGCAAAATAAAACTTTTCGTCTAGCATTGGCTGGACTTAAGTAAAAATCAGATCTTTTCTTTTCAGTTTTCAGTTTTATGTTTAGTATTAAGATTTGAATACTTTTTGTTAGTTCACTTTGGAAATTCAATAAATAAAAAATGGAAAAAATATTGATTTACAGCCTGTTCATGGAACACAATGTGCTCAAAAAACGCGAAGAAATCTTGACGTTTTTCTTATTTGCGTTCATGCAACGAGAAAAAAAAAACTTTTTGGACGAAAAACGTAACAATTGACATCTGCTTTCTGTCTGTGTATCGCGTTTTTACATGGCAAACAGGCGAATGCTGCGCGAATGGAAATTTTTATTCGTTGAGTAAGAAAAAAAAAGAAGAAGCTTGAACAAAAATAAAGATTTAAATATATAACAGCAAAAACAAGTATGCATACATGTTCGTACATAAGTATCTACATAAAAAACGTTCATATCTACATATGTTAACACGTACATACATATACATATATGTATTATATGCAAACAATTTCCTTTGTTGCTAATTATTTAAAAAAAGAAAATAATTTAAGAAATAAAAGAATAAATTAGGATCAATCCATAAAGGCATTTGTCTGATAATCAACAAAATTTGTATGACCAGCAAATATTCTATAATTTTTTTTTCCAGCATAAAGATGTTTTGTTTACATAACTATTTATCACCGGTTTCTTTTTTTCAATTGAAATAGGGTTACCGCTATTCACGATGCAAAAATATATTTTACACGAAAAAAGTAAACAAGATATAATTATATACCTTGTATAGTTAAAATACTGGGGATTGAAAATATGTTTACTAATACGTGTATAACGTAACAGAACGCGAACAGTAAGAAGCGCGTTACACAGACCCAATTGCTTACGTAGTCATAAACGTGTCGCTGCTTTTCGCTTTATTTAAAATGCGATTCATGGAGAGGCTGTTACTATATTTTTCGTTTTGTAAACATGATTAAACCCGTATAATCATGTTTACATATCATCATATCTTTGGTTTAGCAAATCTAAGTATTACTCAAATTCTTTTAAGCAATTTTCATTGCAAAAATTGTACATGTACGTTTATATTTTAGTGTCTATTTGATAAGAACAACATCCTGCATACGTATACATACAACAGATATTAAGCCAGTCATTACTTAACTGATTCCAAGTAGCAGGTGGTAAACACTAGGATATCGAAATGTATGTTCTTAGGTAAGTGCAACACATTACCAAGTTTTTGCCGGGATTATTTAAAAGGTGTTTGTATTTCATTAAGAGAATCTTTTTACTTTAAAAAACTGGCCAAGTTTTTTAAGGTTGTCTTTGCATAAAGACATATTCGTTTAGGAAAGACTAAATGGTTTAAAACGGCCATACAAATGATAAGTACTTATAACAAAATTTGCAGTCACGTAGGGTACACTGACTAACGGTTTTAATTCCCTACAAAACAATTGCTGCAAATCTTAATGAGAACAACTTTTGTGTATCCAAAACAAAAGAAACTACAGTTTACCAGCTTGCTGGTCGCGTCATTGGTGTAGAGAGTAGAAATTTCCAAACCAAAATGCAAACTGGAAAAGTTGTGAATGAAACTGAACGAAGCAACGCGTGTACTGAAATGGAACAAATAAACGCAAATACTAAATTAAGGTGCGTATGAATTTCTAATGAGACAATACGCACTTCCGGTGGTTGTGCCGTGTAGTTTAGACTTTACAAACCATGTCATTATAAAAGTACGTTTATTGGCTTTTCGTTTTTTTTTTTTCTCTCTCTTATTATTTTTTGTTTGTTTGTTGTGTTGCTTGTTGCTGCAACGATAACGTTGTTTGTTTGTACTAGCAACATATTCTGTTACGGGGTTCGGTCAGCCCAAGTATCTTCACAAAGCGAAAGCTGCTGACACTGCGCAAAAAAAGTTGTGGATTGATTTTCATATGTTTCTTATTAAGTGATTGCATTTTGGTAACAAAAAAAAAATGATTTCGAATTTGGTCATATAAAATGTTTGCTCAATTTAATCAGACTGAATCAGTAGAGAACTGATTATTAAATTTTATTTTGTCAGGGAAGGGGGCAGACGTACGCTTACAGTTTAGTTTCAAGAAAGTATTGGGAAATCTTGCAAATGAAATTGGAAATTGAATGGACCTAGTAATATATCTCTTGACCATAGTTTTGGTTTCTACCTGTAGAGTTCTCGGTAAGACTCCAACATTTTTCAGTTTGTTTTAACTTTTTCCTTGCTACTTATATATATTTTTGTTTTCGTTACTTTTAGCATATTAATAAACAAGAATTTATTTATGTAATCAGCATGTAAATTAATTGCAAATATTTCTATAAAATTGCTCTAAAGTTTTAGGTTTTGACATTAATAACTCGATTGTGGACGGCATATAAATGTTCGCCTCGACATCCAACATTGAAAAATTTCAAAGAAGTTAAAATAGAATTCTCTGTAGAATTACAGATGCTTCATGGTACGTTAAAAACTCACTTTGCAAAATCAGAATTTGTGAAGTACGCGACAAGATATATCAACAAACTTGAATTCCATCCAAATCCACTTGCAGTTAATATTCTTAACTTTGGTGGTCATACCCGACTGAGAAGGAGGGACACTTTGGCTACCATTAGAGCTCTAAACAGATGACTAAATTCTGAAATAATTTTCGCATAAAAATGAATTTTTGTCCAGCACTGGCAGGACTTTAATTTTTAGTATTAAGAATTGAATATTTATTGTCATTACATTTCTTATGTAGTTTCAATAAATGAAATAATAAAGTTAAAAAAAAAAAATCTGAATGTTCGTTCTTCTGTTAAGTATGCAGCTACAAATATCTAGCTGTCAAATGTCTTCGTTATTATCATCTTGTTCTTTCATTACCATTTTAAGTGTCTCAGAATGCAAATACATTTGGGGTGCCATCCGTAATCGGGCAATTTGTTCGGATCTTGAAACTGTTTACTGACTTGAGTACTTTTTGTAATGCTAATTGCTTAATTTACGAAATTTACCTATCGGTTTTCTCTGCAACTATTTTTTATCCGTGTTTTGCCTGACCCTCCCCCTTAATGTGATACGAAAATATTAATTTATATGAGATTTCACATGAACGTATGTAGGCAGATTAGGGGGTCCCCAAAAAATAAAATATTTTTGGGCTCAAGAATTTTGGGAAATTTTTCAAAGTTTTTCTTCAAAATCTGGGACTTCTATCGTTTTTCTTACATGATCAATAAATAGTTTGTTAAGTTTTTCCAAAACATTTATATAGAGAAAGACAGCTTCTGTAGGCATAAAAGCTCTGTAAGAAACTGCATATAACATTTAAAATTTTTATAAAAAGAATAATGCTGCAGATTAAAAGACGGATAGATTCTAAATAATTAAACTGGTTATGGAAGTTGACCTTACCGTTTCAGAGTCAAGATATTTTTAATCTTTTTGCACAATAATTATAATATTTTTAAACATAAAACTTTTTGTTTTGTAATAAGCTGGTCAATATATAAAATTATAATATCATTTTTCGTATATGCATTATAAAACTTTTCGTTTCTTTTTAATAGTGAGACTCACAACTAGCTGTGAATATATTTGCTTGCAAACCTGTGATGTCCAAGCCAGGAAAGGATCCCACTAAAGTAGAATCGTGTAGATCAATAAGTATTTTACCGAAAATTTCAAAACTATTCGAAAAATGGTTAATGACGAAGTTGAGTCCAATATTGAAATGGCTAACACAGAAAAAATTATATTAAAAATAAAATCAACAAATTTTTTGTCTGAAAAAATAATTTGTATGCATATACATAAATATCAAAAAAATAACCCTGGATATCGTATTTTGTTGCTGTTTAAACAAATTGTTGTTTTCCATCAATAATTATTTTTACTAAACTTTTGTTTGAATCCACGAATTCCTTTACAGGTCCGCATTCAAACAATTTATTAATTGATTCAACTAACTTCGTTATTGAAGACAAAAAAAAATTTGTTCTGCGTATTGTAGAAGCCTCATGATGCGAAAGTCGCCCAGTTGAAATTAAAAGCAGCGCAACTAAATTGATTTATGGGCAGAAATTCGACATTGAAGTTGGATTGCCAACTTTTTAAAAGTGTTGGGCAAAATTTTTCATTTGTGTGAATCTTTCATTCTCTTCCAGAAAGGTTAAGTGAATTAACTCATTCTTTTCTTTCTTCATTCTGTTTGCCAAACAATTTAGAATGAATGAAAATGTTTCAGTTATATATATCATATAGCATTATTTGTTTGTATCACAATTTGTTTAAACGCAATATATGAAGAATTACTTAATGTTAATTTTTTAATTTAAAAGTACAAAATAAAATTAATGATTGATTTTGAATGGTACTAAATGAAAGATAACGAAATATGAATAGAAAGTTCATAATGAAAGAAGTTGATAAAGAATACAGAAAAATTTCATTCTTTCAATTAATTCTTTCATGAATGACACAAGACTAAACTTGTATTATACAACGTAATTCTAAAGCTTATATTGTGCTATGGAATTCAATTATGGGGCACCGCCTCAACATCTAACATTGAGAAAATTCAAAGACGACAAAATCAAATTCTTTGAACGATTACAGCAGCTCCATGGTACGTAAAAAATTCACGAATTCATAGAGGTCTGAGTATTCCGCTGGTACAAGACGAATTTTCTAAGTATGCGACAAGAAATATCAGTAAACTGGAACTTCACCCAAATCCTCCTGCAAGCAACATACTTAATTTTGGCAGCCACACTCGGTTGGAGAGAAGAGATGCCCTTGCCACCATCAGAACGTTAAATAGGCAATTTACCAATTTTGTTTGCGCGAAATAAAGCTTTTTTGTCTAGCATTGGCTGGACTTTTTGGATAACTTTTTATATAAAGTATTAAGATTTGAATACTTATTTTTAGTTCACATTTTGAAGATTCAATAAATAAATGAATATAGAAAACAAAAAAAAAATCTTGTGAAACTGTGATCTTATTCCACCGCTAAGTCTTATTATGATATGTTTAATTGCTCTACATCAGCACCTGCCTTGACGGCCTTATCTGATGATAGACTAACTCTACGGGGCGAATTATTTACAATTCACCAGTGCGCCGCTGTGGCTTGCAAGGCTCGAATAGGTCGTGTATAAAGCGATACAAAAGGTTTGATTTTTGTTTGTTTTTAAGTATGAGCGGTAAACTACCAATGCGCTTATAATAATATCGTAAATTGGATACAAAACTGAAACGTGTACGGGGTGTGATCAAAAAATAACCGTTATTTTTAAATTTCGTGAGTTACGTATGTTCGATTTTCGCATTTAGTTTTTCTCTTATGTACCAAAACATGTCTGTTACATATGTTGGCAATATCAGCCATTTCGGATTGTCAGTTTGTTTTTGACAGATAAAAAGCTTATTCGTATTTCGGCGTGCTCTTCGATTTTTTACTATTCAAAAAAATTTAACAAAGAAACTTATAAGTTTTGTGTAAAAAATGAAATTAAATGCGCAATTGAAATGTTGACTGTGACGTTTGGCGAGCCTACTATGATTAGAACACAAATTCAATTGTAGTTTAAAGAAGGCCGAGAAGATGTCAATGACGATGCTCGTCCTAGTTACCCGAGCACGTCAACAAGTGACGAAAACATTGAAGCAGTGAAGAAAATGATTTTGGATAATCGTCGAATCACTATCAGAGAGGTTGCTGGTGATGTTGGCATATCGTTTGGCTCATGCCAAGCAGTTGGTACTGATGTTGTAGGCATGAAACGTGCGGCAACAAAGATTATTACAAAACAAACATCGCATAGACATCGCTCAAGAGCTGCTGAGCATCGTCAACGACGACCCAAATTTTTTTAAAAAGGTCCTAACTGGTGGCGAATCATGGGTGTATGGTTATGACATGAAAACCAGAGCCTAATCGTTCCAATGGAAGCGTCCAAGACCGAAAAAAGCACGATAGGTTCGGTCAAATGTGAAGGTTTGGCTCAGTACTTCTTCAACTGCAATAGCGTGGTGCATCATGAATTCTTGCCACATGGTAGTGCGGTAAGTAGTGAATACTACTTTGAAGTTATGCACCGTTTGCGCGAAGTAATTCGTCATAAACGCACAGAATTGTGGATAAAACAATCATGGATTTTGGACCGTGATAACGCACCAGCTCATACATCGATGCTTGCGCGTGAGTGTTTGGCCAAAAATAAAACCGTTATCATGCCTCAACCACCGTATTCACCGCACTTGGTCCCCGCTGACTTTTTTTTGCTCTTATTGATGAGTAAATAAATACCTGATGAATAAATAAAAATTTTTTGAAAAAATTTAAAATAACGTTTATTTTTTGATGAGATTTTGAGATCGTATGTCTGAGGAACGGTTAGGGAAAAATCAAAAATTGTTTTCTAAGTTGTACAATATTAGGTCATAACACAAACTGCATCATTAGTTTTTTTGTTTCCATAAAAATCTTAAAAAGCGCATTGTTTCTAATATACGAGTATATTGAAAACTTAAGAAAAATTGTGAAGTAGGGAACACCAACGAGAAAATTCATTGCCGAACTGTAGATTTTTATCATTTTCTTTGCAAATTGTTTACTCAAAAGTAAAGAACCTCGTAGTTTCTGAAAAAAAACTCAAAAAGTGTGCGCAAAACCAGATATTTGGCAATAGTTTGGCTTGAGCGACCTTTTAACCTTATCCCAAAACCCCAATAAAAATCCCAAAAATACTTTATCATATAAAAGATGTCAAATTACGTTTAAGCACCCATGAAAGGAAACAAAAAAATTATTTTGGGATAACCTAATGTACATATGTATTTTAAGTGCATGTTTATTAAAATCGCTGTGAACACTAAGGAGAGCTAAAATTATAACTTTATGCATAATATTTATATTGTGTTTATGATATAAATATGTAATTAATGTTTGTTACTTTTATTCTGTTGTTGCCATTTTTGCATGAAATATTATGTTTTGTACTTTTAACAGCGATTGCACTTACATGTAAAGGGTGTTCTAAAACTAACGCAACATTAGAAAATGTTGCCATTTGTGCATTAAATTGTTGGATATCAAAATAAAAACAGTTTGGCAGCTAACAGTTTAGGGTCGGTAAAAAAGGCGCGTTACAGAATAGAACAATGCTGCAAAAATAAAGAACACCTGACCCTTACCATTTAGAGATATGCAATACATATGTTCGCCGATTTGCAGACCTACCCGATATGCACATATAACAGCATACAAATCGGTCTAGCTGCTTCGGAGTAGTTTGGCAACAAATACCGCGGCGCGAGAGTTTTATATATTATAGTAGATACCCAGTGAAATTTTTGTCACATACATCTTCGATCTAAGACCATTGACAATGTAAGCGTGACCCATCCGAGGTCTGTAAACAATTCCTACTTACATTTAAACAGCGGTGGCCTAGGCCGTAAGATGCATCCAACACTGTATACATTGTAAGCGAAGATTGGATGAGTTCAAAACTATATTATTAGCATTTGTTTTCTTCTTTGCTTCTTATGTACATTCAATTTAACAAAATGATAGAAAAATACTAATCTGAATGGGATGTTAGTTGTTTATTGTGCTTAACATGTTTATTTTGATTTTTTCTGTTAACACAATCGCTTACAATCGGATGCTTTACAAATTGTAATAACTTGTGGACTGCTGGGTATGCTCGGAATAGAGTTTTAACTTCCCCAACTGTGAAGAGATTAATTGACAACTCAGAGAGACTCGTTGTGTTGGAGACGCCAAACACACTTTTCGTTCAAAAACAAGACGTCAATATCAACACAGTATGTGGCAGTGTCGGTGACAATCAAGGAGCTTCAATTTGGCATCGGAAGCGAGAATGATTCTTTATTACTTATCAATAAAACACTCAGGCATTAACGATGAAACAAAATGATTCTTGCTGTTTAGATCTGTGTCTCTATGCTAACAACATAAAATTAATACAACAACTGAAGCTCAATGATCATGCATAGAAAATAGAATTCGTTGAATGGAACACTCGATCTCATCAAATTGATGCTGATTTTTTCGAGCAAAATCATCCCAAACAGCAAAGCACATTTCCACCTTAATGGCTTTTTACGCCCTTCAAAAAAATCTAAAGAAATACTAGTATATAAGTTTGCGATTCCGTTTGTAATTTCTACATTTATACAGGGTCATTTGTGACCCTATAAAATATATACATATATTCTGAATCAGAATTAACAGAAAAGTCGCTTAAGCGATGTACGTCTGTCCGTCTATCGGTCATTGAAATACCGTTTCTGGGAAAACTATTAGACTTAGAAACTTTTTTCTTTCACCATTCTTTAACCCCATCAATACAGGGGTTTGCTATTGAAATTCAGTAAAATCGGTTCACATTTAGCTGCGATATGTCCATAATTCCGAAAAAAAAATTATCCAATTTTGTATGAAAATTTTTGAAAAAAAAATTTCTTTGTTTTGCTTCAAATTTCACATAATTATTAACCATGGCGATTACAAGGCAAAAAAATTCCGATATTGGTCCATATATATCAAAGACATAGCCTAAACCGTTTTTCTTAATGAAAATGTCGCGTAAGCAGCCTTAAATATTTTTTTTTGCTTAAAAGTAGTTCTGGTTATTAAAGGAGGTTACCAAATGAAAATTTCCAATGCTGGTCCATATATACCCGAGATATAGCCTAAGCCGATTTGTCATGATAATATCGCGTAAGCGAACTTGAAATTTTTTTTGCTTAAAATCAGTTATGGTTCTAAAAGCGGGTTGTCACTAAAACACAGAAAATAAAAATTCCCGATATCGGTCCTTGTATAACCGAGATATAGCCTAACGGATTTTTTCATGAAAATTAAGAATTAAGAAGAAGAATTAATTAAGAAATTTGTTTTGCTTAAAAGCTGTTCTCGTAATAACCGGAGATTACTAAAATACAGAAAGTGATATCGGTCCATATACTTATGTATACCCGAGATATAGCCTAACCGGTTTTTCAATGAAAAAAATTTTTTTTACTTGAAAGCAACTCTGGTTATAAAAGGAAGTTACTAAAATACTGAAAATTAAAATTTCCAATATCGGTCAATATATACCCGAGATATAGCCTAAGCCGGGTTTTCCATGAAAGATTCCATGAAAGATTACCTTTTTGGCATGACGATTACAGGGCAAAAATATATTTTCCCCAATATCGGTCCATATATATCCGAGCATATGTAGTTCAAATTTTTGATTATGGAAAAGGATATTTTAGATTCGGCAAAGCCGAATATACTACACTTTTATTTATTTAACTATCAAAATTGCCGTTTTTGATATTTTAAGAACTAACACGAGATTGTGGAAAAACAAATGCATCCACAACGTGCCACTGTGGCTTTTAGGCTGGACGCATAATTGGGGCATACTTTTTCGAAAGCGAGTGTTATTATTGTTCGATCAAGTTATGTTTTCTGATGAACTTGGAAGGTATTGATGTAGTCTTTATGTGTTTTTAAGAAACCTGCGCGGCCTGTCATACATCAGTGTCCCTGAATCAGTGCAGTTAATGCTAAGCCACTTACAGGTCGCGTGCTCTCTATAGTTAGTCACATTGACGTTATAACTGTATTGTTAATAACATCTTTTGTATATACGAGCATGGTTTTCCTTACCTAACTAACGCAGTGTATCATATATCTTGCAAACTACGAATGTGTTCATCTTTAGGTAATCGGAATTGGCCTCCTAGGTAGCATTCTATCGGGTGGTTAAATTTCAAGGGCCGATGTTGAATGTGAACCACACCTAAACGCCAAGTTTTTTCCGAATTTTATTTGACATTTCTCTATCTCAGACTTATTCAATTTGAACCATGGAGAGATATACAATACAACAACGTGTTAAAGTTATCCAGACTTATTATGAAAATGATGATCAATTTTCGAAGAAAATCATCTTCAGTGATGAGGCACATTTTCACCTCAGTGGATTCGTCAATAAACAGAATTGCCGCATGTGGGCGAATGAGAATCTAAGAGTGACTGTTGAAAAACCAATGCACCCACAAAGAGTGACTGTTTGGTGCAGTTTATGTGCTGGCGGCATCATCGGGCCGTATTTTTTCCAAAATGAGGCCGGTCAGGCAGTTACTGTGAATGGTGTTCGCTATCGTGAGATGATAACGAACTTTTTATGGCCCGAATTGGAAGATATGGATGTAGACGATATGTGGTTTCAGCAGGACGGTGCCACTTGCCACACAGCTAAAGAAACAATTGCTCTTTCGCGCAACAAATTCAATGGCCGTGTTATCTCACGTAATGGCGATGTTAATTAGCCGCCAAGATCATGTGATTTGACACCGTTGGACTTTTTTCTTTGGGGTTATTTGAAAGAAAAGGTGGACGTCGATAAACCAGCAACAATTCAACAGCTAAAGGATGAGATAATTCGGCACATTAACGGATGGCCGTGGTCGCGGCGCCCATTTGGCCGATATTTTGTTCCATACATAATTGAGTAATCCCAATATATCATAATAAAATAAAATTACAATAATTTCCTAAATAGTTTGTGTTTTATTCAAAATCCACATCGGCCCTTGAAGTTTAGCCACCCTTGCTATTTGAAATCACAAGTCTATGCCACCAATAGCACAACCACCAGTGCTTTAAAATAGTAGATTCAACGTTGCATATATGAAATTCTGCCACATTTATGCAAAATGGTCTTGGAAAATTTCGGCAAACGAGTGAGTATGTACATGTAAAGCCATGGATGCAATTTGCCCGATAAACAATCTTATCCTATGTACCAGTACTTTGCACTTTAATAATACAGAAAAAATGTGGTTTCGTGTTTAATAACAAAATTTGCTGAATCAATTAACCAATTGTGCAAGTGCAGACCTGTAAAGGAATTGGTGGATTCAGTAAAAATAATTATTGATCGAAAACAACAATAAAAAATCGTATTTTAGAAAAAAAAAACGCTTTCAATGCACCGAATTCCGAATTTTTCTTTTCATATTGTATTATAATAGTTATAACATAATATATATAATATAATAGTTATAACATTTTCATATTAAAAACACAATAAAGAAACAGTCTTTTAAGTGATTATTATACAATAAACTGGATCTAGTAGCATCGCCTAATGATATGCCCTCAAATTCGTTCAATAGCTAGAATTTGTGTTTGTCAAATTCAGCAACATAATTTAATTAGAATCGCTGTTGATCGAAATCAGCTGTTACATTTACTGCCTGTTATCAGTATTACACAAGTACAGCTGCTTGCCTTCGTTAAAGTTATATTGCAGAAGCACACAATCGTTACTGCAAGAAATGGCATATGTCCAAAAACTTTACGATTACCGGATCATTAAAAGTTACATAATCACACTACAAGCCACCAAACTCTATTAATAGCAATTCTATCAAACAAAATGTAAATTTAAAGTATTTTTTAAAGGCAGTTAATTTTAAATTAAAAATTTTAGTTGTTGAAAAAATTTTTAATTTGATAGAAGCCACGTTTGTTTTATGTGTTAAGTTAGAAACCACGACACATACTAACTGGAGATAATGGGTAAGACCCGTTGATGTAACAAGGATAGATTTTTCAAAACATGCTTGCAGCAAATTGAAAGTATTATAACAATTGAAAAAATTATAACAATAATTGCCGCGATCAATAACTCTTGATCACAGAAGACAGGAAAAAATAATTGAATACACTAAAGCTGGGGGACAACTAGCTGTTTCACAGTCGCTACACTGCTCATCAGCACCCACTAGGATTCGGAATCGGTATCATGTAAACATGATGTATTTTTAATACGGCCGCTTAACCAACTCAGCCACTGAACTCTTATTTATTTTTTCGTCTATATTTGTCTCATATTGATCACATATGCAATTTGTTATAATCCCAGTTGTTTGTACTGCAGTTTGCTGTCACTGAACATCCAGTCATTTTTTATTATTTATCAACGTACGTATGTATGTATGTTGACAGTCTCTGAGCTGTGAGATATATATGTATGTATTAATGTTAAATAGTCGAACTTTATTTTTAATATTTCTAATATTATATGATGATGGCTTGGTATCATTCGTCTAGCTCGAGTTCAATCCTGACTAAAGCCCAGAAATATTTTTATTTATAATTATAACAATAATTGCCGCGATCAATAACTCTTGATCAAAGAAGACAGGAAAAAATTGAGTATTTCTAAATACAGGGTACTCGTTTCTCTACTTAAACCGAAATTGGAAAAACATTCATTTATAAAACCGCTTTGCTCCGATTATCACTTACTTAGTGTATAATGTTAAGTCTACAATATATTAATAAATATGATTAAAAACTTCTTACTTCACCATCCCCAAACCTAATTTTTTATAACTTTCCATTAAGCTACCTTGCTCTCTTGCAGAATGCAAATTTTGGTTTGAGCTTATAAAATTGGAGTATCCACGATAAGGAAGATTATTTACGAAAAATGCAAAGAAATATGGAATGAATTGGATGAAGTCTATGTGGCCAATCCGAATATAATTAATAGATTGGTCCCAAATATCATATTCTTTTTATGCAAAAACTGGTCTTCTTCATTATCCTTTTTGTAATTTCCCGACTGCAAATTATAAAAAGACAGTCATACTTCCTAATTTCTTCGTTAATTTGTTCGTTAGTGGCAATTTTTTCTTCTAGCGTTAATATATTTTTTAAACTTTCACATATCATTTTTTTGTTTTTCTTTTAAGCGTTTTTATTTATTGAATCTTCAAAATGAACTAACAATAAGTATTCAAATCATGACAAAAATTTATAAACTTCCAAATCATGTTTTTTGTTTTATTATCGTGAAAATAGCCAATTATTCTAAAAATATGGCAACATCGGAAAGAGAAAGAGAGTCAAAAATTTATAGAATAAAAAAGTCCGCAATGGACATAAAATAAATTGTAATTTTATGCCGCTCCGCACTGCCATTTTTTACTTGAAAATCGTATGAAAAATCGCACCGCAGTATATTATTGTGTTCAGACTCTTATAACAAACAAAATATGAAGTTTACCATGATCAATAATTAATTTAAATGTTTTGGAAAAATTTCATAATTTAATTATTAAGTAATTTATCAATTCACGCGCCTTCATATGCATGAACTTCACTATCTCTGTCTGTATTTATTGCAATATTTGACAAACTTTGCATGATCGTTTAATAGCAAAACATGCCCTAAAGGCAACAAATTTTATAAAACGAAAATGTTCTTTTTTTTCGATAACATGGATAATACAGCAAGATTGTCGTACGCAGTGCATATGATATGGTGCGTTTTCCACACTTTAACTCCGCAAAATGAAACGTAAACATTGTGGACACATGAATGAGTTGAATTTAATTTGGTGGCACCGAAATCTAAAAAGCGCTGAAGTTTTCGCACAAATAATTTTAATAACGGTGGGAAACGCACCGAGTTGACAACGATGGTTATTATTATTATCTTTTTTTTGATATACATGTCGCTCCTTTAGTGCAACAAAGTCATAACTAAAAAAGCTCGTTTCGAGAAAAACGCATTTCAAATTTTTAGTTTCCATAAAAGTCTTAGAAATTTTTTTTTTTTTTTGAAAATATCTCCTAAAGGAAACAGTTTAAAAGTAATTTGAATAAATTTTTGGCGCAATAAAAAGGTAGTACTCTCAACAATTCTGCATTGTTAACTCGAAAAGCTAATTTTTGAGATATGGCTATGTTGCAATAAAGGAGCGATATATACATACAAATTATTTTTTCAGACAATAATTTTCTTGATATTATTTTTATTAAAATTTTTCTGTGAAAAAATAATTACCAAAAGTAAACAAATTATGTTTCCTATTTAAGTTTAATCTTGCGTTAGTTTTAGGACACCCTCTATGTACGTATAATAAGGCATTTCATGATTAGATGAAAAACATAATACATATTTTCTAAAGCTGACATTTAACTATTTGCTTGTTGTTGTCGGATGGGTGTGCAAATGTAACTTGTATAACAGTGCATGACTTTCAAACAATTGCCTTTTGCAGCACTTTTTAGCTTAATAATGACTGCATGTACTCGTACACTTGATAAGCAAACCAACAATATGATTTTAAAAGAATTAATTTTTGCTTAAGGTAAGTGGCAAAGTTGACGAAGAAATTAATTTGTTGCAATCACTTGCCACATATGTATGTGAGATTTTTTCGAAATTCAGAACGGCCTTCGGTGACGGTATGGAATATTGATTGACTCTATACTTACGTCTATTAACTTATTATTATGACATAGCATCTTGTCTAAAATAAGTCCCCTTCTACTAATTTGAGATCACGACTTAACGATTCTCTTAATTGTAAATGCAATATCAATATCAAACTCTATTTCATCTGCATCCTTTATTTCAGGTTTTTTATACCCTTCATATATATGTTAAGGGTATATATAAGTTTGTGATTCCATTAGTAATTTCTACAATTTTAATTTTCGACCAGATAAAGTATACATATTCAGAATCAGCGTTGATAGAAAATTCGATTAAGCATTTGCGCGATATTTTGTTTTACTCATAATAGTCTTTAATCCTTCTATCGTAATAAAAATAACAACAAACAAACTAATTCTCTGATCACGCTTTATATTTCTAAAAATAATCTAATGGTAGTTATGTCGTTACTGTTCAAACAAAACTCTCCAACCGGCAAACACAACTTTCTTTTATTGAAGCACAATAAATGATCTGCTATAATTCTGGTACTAACAAGCCAAATCCTAAACCAGTTGGATATGTCTAAAGCAAGGATTCCTGTTCGAAGGTCCCAGTAGTCATATGTTTCTTTTATTACGAGTAAACGACTTATAAATTGCAAAGTATATAAAACGCCAACTAATCCTTGAATCGAAGACCTACGATGCAATCAGCGTTGTCAACTTTTAAATTTCAAAACGCATGAAAAATTGCATTATTTCAATAAAGACACACCAGTTCAGAAGTTTTCTTTTCAGTAAGCTATTTAGACGGCTATTAGACAATCAAACTGGGCCTGATAACGCCGAATAATGGTATGTTATCAAAGTCGCTCAATAAAATTCTGGTTTGTCAAAATTTGTCTGTAGTGCGATATTAAGACAATCAGCTTGTATTTGTATTGTATTTGTAACTATACAGTTGCATATAAGTTTGCAAAGTATAGGATGCACAGCATGGGCGGAGTAACGTAGACCTTATACCCACGATGGTATTAACAGTACTTCTTTTGCGGCGCTGTGACTAACTGTACCGACCTATGCCTTCGCATATGAAGTTGCCGCGTGGTTAACAACGAAATAACTCACAAAAACTGTAAACTAATACAGTTAGTTGAGGTAGACAGTTAACCAATGAGAGTGAGACGCAAAACTCTCGAAGGCCAAACAACAACAACAAGCCTGACCGCACTTAAAAAATAATTACGATAACGCGAGAGCTGTTCCCCAGCCCAGAGCTGCTTTACGACTTTTTTGGACAATCATATTGTTACAATAATTATAACAATATTTTATAAAATTTGTGATTTAATGATATTCGCTGTCGACCGAAATCAGCTGTTACTGTTAATATTTATTATCATGTAAAAATACAGCTGTTTTCGTCGTTAAAATTATATTGCAGGAACATAAAATCGCTACTGCAAGCGATAAAGATCGTTAAAATGTGCAAAGTCACACTAAAGGCCACCAAATTCATTTAATAATAATTCTGTCAAACACAGGTAAATTTCATTTGTGTTTTCGCAAGCGAACAGTGAAAATCAATTGGCTAGAGTCAATTATAAAATATACGATTATACTAAAATTTACCAATTTCTAGCATTTTAAATGTAAAGATTACCATAATTAAAATTTAGGACAAAACCTTTCGGAAAAACTTTATAATTTATTAACTAAACAATTATCAAAACGTTAACTAATTCTTGAGTCATTATACGAAATTCGAACTTGGTATTCGAACTTCGCTATTTGTGACATTTGAAAAATTTGGCTCGATCCTTAATTAACAAAACAATCTCTAAGCCCGTAAAATTTATGAAATTAAATATTTGTTTCTCCTTAAGGAATATGGGTAATATACAAGAGCAAGATTATCTACTTTGTGTATGATTTGGTACGTTCTCTATATTATTACGAAAAATTGAGAGAATCAGTCGATCCATGGTAATACTGACCACAGGGACTATGAGGACAAGATCAACTAAAGCACTACTTATGAGCTGGATGGCATGTGACTTGGAAGTTAGGCAGATAGCACTAAAAACTGCGATCAGGTTGCACGCGACAGGATCATGGACTCACAGATCGATGTGCGTCGACTAAAGATTTTATCGCACAAAAAAAACACAGATCGTGGGGACACGCCAATATAGTGGAGATTGAAAATGCCCTAGTCCCAGATCTAATTACCTATTGTATCCCGAACTATTTCTCTCAAGGAGCTCTGGCTACCAAAACGAGGAATCTCCTTTAGAGAAAGGGAGAAAGGGTTGGGGGAAGCGTTTACATAGAATAATTTAACACTAAAATATATTTCCGACTACCAGACGGATATAGTTTCAAACTGAAATATCCGATATAACTAAAGTGGCCAGATAGCTGAGGATTCGGTATACAGACAATAACGAGTTGGCTGCCAGCAACTCCCTAATTGGAATAAACACTAATTCCAGCCTAGACCAAGAACGCCGGACATCTTTAAACAAGATGACAAGACATTATAATCTAACCATAAAATGGGTAAGTGGACACGAGTCCAATAACGGCAACAAAATCGCCGACGACTTAGCCAAAGCAGGGACAACCCTAGACGATAGCGATATTAATCTCGGACAACACTTATCAACGTGCTGGAATACGGTAAAGCTCCACACGCTGAAATACCCCCAAGAAAAATGGTTTACTGAGTCCACATGCCTTATATCAAGGAACCTGTAGTCACATATCAACTTTTAGAGAACAAAGGAGCTTTTAAAACTACCTAGATCTCACTTAAGAGTTACAGTATCAGTCAGCACTGGATATTGCACGTTTGGGAACCATGTCAGGAGATTGGGCTTACCCTACAATGACTCCTGCAGAAGTTGCTAAGACGTAGACGTAGAGGAGATGATCTTACGCCCTCTCGGAACATGCTCGGAACATTGGAGCATCACCGCCTAAGGTATCTAGACGGGCGTAGCTTCAATAGCCTATCATGTCTGGCCTTGGTCAACTTGACCGCACTAGTTCTATTCATAAGGAGTAGAATAAAACAGCATGTAACGCCACACTGAACAGTGTCCCACCTTCTCTTCTCCTAACATCCCTATACCACTATATCTCAATAGCTTCTCTTTTGTACACCTCAATGTTATAGAGGCAAACACAAATGGAGTAAATTTAAGATCCAAGTGAGCTGCAGAACCTAAGACATACTAAGACTAACCTAACCTATATTATTACTTCGTCTTCTTATTGTGCTCTGTAAAAATATATGTAAAAATGTTGGTCACTTATATAAATTTATTTCCTAAATTAAAACAAAAAGTTTTGTTGAATAGAATATGATTTGGTGGCTTCAACATTTTACAAAAATGGGTCGACTAAAGAATTTATCGCACAAACATTTTTAAACAGCACCAAAAATGGTACGAAATGCACCGAGGTGACAACGTTGGACGCAACTACCTCTTATTTATCTTATCGTTTTATAACCTTATATAAGCTCTATCTTAGAATGATGTTAAATAATCATGTTATTTTTGAAAAGCGTAGTAATTTTTTTAAACAACAAAAATAAAACATGTTCTAAGAACACCAGTGTGGCCTGATTGGCATTTTCAGTTCATAAAGCCGATTTTAGCTTTGCCTCTTTACGCATATGTCGAATTTACTTAATTATGTCTTCTGATTAGTCCTGCATGTTCACCAGTCATTAGCCTTAATACAACACTAACAAAAGAAAAACTTATTTATAGTAAATGAGTGACACACAACATCAGTAGACGCAGTAATACCCACCACCACCACTATTGCCAGTACATTCTCTTCTTACTAAACTTGTATTTTGATAGACTATTTGTTAGTTTTAAACAGAAAAAGATTTCTTAATTGCGTGACCAACTTTTCAGATGTATTTTGTTCACACAAATTTTAAATTTACTTATGAGAGGTGTTTTGACTAATCACATCAACCAGCTGGTTTTCATAAACGAAATCAAAAGTAGATTTTATACAGATTTATGATCATTTAAAAATGCCATCAATACGAGATATTCGCATTTACTTCTGAGGCACGTAAAACATACATTTATTTTTTTTTTACGTCATAATTGTTATTCCTGGAAATATAAAAACATCACACTTCAAAGAAGTGAAAGAAATCTTAAATTTAATTGAATTTAAACAAGATATTTAAGATGGAAATTGATAGATACTCGTTTGATATTAGAGAAAGAGCGTGACTGAAGTAAGCGATCTGTGTTAAGAGAATTTTATGTATTTGGTGTGTTACCTGCTGTTTGATCAGCTAAAACCATGGTTGCCATATTTTACGATTTATCGCGTTTCTGAAAATTTAAGTAACCAGTAACGGTCCTACATCTCTCTAATTTATATTGTTAGCGAACTATTTTCCCAACTTAACTTTAACACAGGCTAAAGCGAATATGTAAATAATAATGAAATTGTTACAATTATAATAGATTTAAGCCCAGGAAAGCATCAAGGTTAGATGGCGTTAAAAACATCATGCTTAAGCAAATGCCTGGTTCCGCCCTTACCTACTTATCTTTTATCATCAAATGTTGCCTGAAATTACAATATTTCCCACAAGGATGGAAAATGCCAAAGGTCATACCTATTTTGAAACTCAATAAACTTTCTAATCGCCCGATAAGTCCTCTCAGTGGCCTGAGTAAGATTTTAGAAAAGGTTCTCCAAATAAAACTCAATAAGTCTATGGATCTGAATCAAATATTACCACTAACTCAGTTTTGTGTCACCCCTTTTCACAGCACAGTTCATCAAATTAAACGTATTATACATATCTTATTAACTGCGAGTTTATAGATGAAAACTCAACCGTAGTGGTTACGTTGGATATTGAAAAAACTTTTGACTCCTTTTTGAATAACGACCTGTTATATAAAATGATTCAATATAATTTTCCACTGTACATTAGTAAAATTACTGAGTCATTTTTGAAAAATAGATATTATTGTGCAAGTATGAATGATATATGTTCGGCTCTAGTTGAAATTCCAGCTGGAATTCCACAGCGTCCGTTTTTAGGACCTCTATAATTTGTATTGTCCTGATATGCCGCAAACTAGGGGAGTAGAATGTGCAGCATATTCTCACGACAGCTGAAGACGAGTATATGCATCACACCAGTAAAGTATCAATATGGCTGCAGACATACAACCATATATATATATATATATATATATATATATATATATATATATATATATATATATATATATATATATATATATATATATATATATATATATATATATATATATATATATATATATATATATATATATATATATATATATATATATATATATATATATATATATATATATATATATATATATATATATATACATATATATATATATATATATATATAGGACGGAATTTTTTGCTATGATCCTTGAACTAATAACATTAGTTAATCAAGCTTTTTCTAACGGTCAACTTACTCACGCTATTTACATATCGTTGGTCTCTTGTAGAAAGGCCCTAACAAACTTAATTGCAATTTTACAGCAGAAGGAAAAATCGTAATACAAACTGCATACCTAGGACCATCTAAAAGTAACCTTGTTGTTCAATTGTTTTTATTATTATTATTGTTATTATTAGTGGATGGAGTATGGCCTCATCGGCCATTTGCACTGCGACCAATATTGATCTATTGTGCATCCTCTTGCCCCACTATGGGTTGAGTATGTCAGGAAAACTGACAAGCTCCTTCATTGGGAGTGATATTAAGTCACATTCACTTAACATATATAAGTAGCCTCTATCTTCTGTGTCCCAGTGCTCCACAGTGGGTGATTAAGTGCTCCATCGAGTCCTCTTCATCACCGCAGAATCTGCAAACGTCTGTGTTGGATATTCCCCTCCTGTGCAGGTGCTTGTAGCAGTTATAATGACGTGTAAGTGCACCTGTCAATGTTCTGAGACTTTTCCTGTCCAGTTTTAGACCACATTTGGCCCTCTTTTTATCAAAGTTTAGAAATTTCTTGGAGTGTTCAAGACCAGCTGTCTCGTTCCAATGTTGTTCGACGTTGGACACCATCCATTTTTTTATCTCCTTATTCAGGAGACCCTTATTGAAGCCAAAAGTTGGAGTGGGTCCAACAAAAGTCCCCTCTGCTCCTTTCTTGGCATAAATGTCAGCCATTTCATTGCCGTGATGCCCTTCATGTCCTGGTACCCAGATCAGGGTAACCTGGTTCTGGCTTGCCAGTTCGTTTAGCCTGTTGTGACATTCCAGTACCAACTTGGACGTAAAGCCACAACTGCTCAGGGCCTTCAGCACTGATTGGCTATCAGAGAGTATTTTTATCAGCACTCCCTTGTGTCCCCTCTCGGAGAGTATTTCAACCGCTTCCCTTATTGCGTATAGTTCCGCTTGGAAGATTGTGGTGTCTTTGCTAAGAGTTATATATTTGCATTCCTCCCTTGTTGGAAAGATGATCTTAAACTTCCTGGCAAAGGAGTTAGACGGATCTATAAGGTCACTTGTTTGAGAATTATCGATTACGTCTCTGAAATCCTTTAGGATTGCAAGATGTCCAATAAGGTTTCCTGCCTTAAGTTTTTCCCTTTTTTAAATTGAGATGGCCTGAACGGCCGCCTCTTTTTGTACAGCTACGTTAAGCGGTGTTAGGTTCAATAGAGCTTCCATGCCTATCGTTGGGGTGGTTTTCATCGCCCCTGTGATACAGGCATGCAAGTCTCTGAACTTTGCGAAGTCTTCAATTGTTTGTAAGTCTTCAATTGCTTGTAAGTGTTTGTGTGGAACGCAGTAGAATCCTTATAAAAGCTCAGTTCAGGGAAAATGCGAGTTAGGGCCTTTCTACATGAGACCAACGATTTGCAGGTCATTGCGCTGGAATTATGTGTTAGTGGGATTATTGAAAAATATTATATTGTTATAACAGATCAAACACAATAAGTGCTATTTGCTGCACTATGATATAAAAGCATCTATACGTTCCAACACGTTGGATCCCGTTAGCAGACTCATCCCGATTTCACTTACCCCATGACAAGTACTTTGGCAAAACAAACATTTTTCCTTCACACAGCTTTAGGATTTGATATTACATTATCCCATTTAGCGGAATAATTTAGATAATATCTGGGAAGTTAAAGTTTTGAAACAAATAAAATAAAACAATTATAGTTCATTTTTTACCTTTCTTAATAAAAAACCAATTTAGAAAAACTTTATAATAAAATTCTCCGCATTAAAAGATTATCTTTACTTCATAATGCAGGTATTAATAAAACTTTTATACAATAGAAAGGATTAACAAAATCCTTTTTAACGCCCTTCAACGTTTAATCACAAAAGGCGTTGCATTTAAATTCGTCGTAATTAACCACCATTTTTGTTAAGCGTTTTTAAAATAAGAATTCGCCTTAAAGAATTATTATTATTAAATTGAAAAAGTTAAGAAATTAGTTTTTTGTTTCTATCCAGCAAATCAAAAACCGATCTAATAGAAAAAAGGGTTTACAATTGTCTGGCTGGCATTTGCGATTAGCGTGTTAAAAATATATTAAAGGTATTTATTTTTCTACACTTGAGTTCTCTTACCTCCATCTTAAGACTAAGAAAGTAAAGCAAAGCCACTTCTTATCGGTTTGTTGGCATAAAACTTACAAAATTCCTGTTGTTCTAGTATGAGTATTTGGCTGCACTAACAAGACGGGCTAAACTTTTTAGCCATTTTACATAAGTTTTGACTACAAACGGATTAATCAGATTAATAGCTAAAATAAATAACAGCAAACATTTCGTGTGCATATAGAAGTGAGGGATTAAGATGATGGTGAGTGAATACCACAAAGCAAGTTTCTTGCACAAAAAAAAAAAGGAATCCAGATATAAAAAAAGGGTTCGTGCCTGACTGTTACACAATTATAGAGTATAGTAAAGGTATTATTTAGCAGCATTATCAAAATTATATAGCCAGTGATTCCATGGGAATTCCAATGTCACCAACAACTGTTGCCGTCTTCAAACATGTGACAAGTTAAAGAGCTCTTGAGAACTCTCGTTTACTTCTTTCAGAAGGCAGTTCAACTTTCTTAATTTTTATTACTCGTTAGAAACGTTAAAGTTAAGCACAGAGTATAGAGTGACTTTTGTGAAAGGCTCAAATAAGATGGTAGAGATTTGTATTAAAGAGACATCTATATCAGCGTTGTCAACTTTGCAATATCAAAACGTACCAGAAATTGGAGAAAAAACGCGTTGTCTCAAAGAAAACGCACCAAAAAATTTTTTTTATTCATTTGATAGGTTTTTCACAAAGATGTTAAAATCGGTAATATTTTCATTATTAAAAGCAGTTTTAATTTTTAAATTTTCCTTTTTACTTAATGTGGTGTTTATAATGGGTGATTTTATAAGAACTATCGGAAATTTAAAAAAAAACACATAAAATTCAGAAAAATGCATGAAATATTTATTTGGATCGATAGTTGGGTCGATATAATTAATTGTTTGAAGATTATTTCATGCAAATGTTGGCCGCGGCTGCGCCTCAAATGGTCCATCCGCTTAGCCCAATTTTGGCATACTCTTTCCAACATTTCGGCCGGTATCTCACGAATAATGCTGGCAATGTTGGCTTCCAGTGCGTCAATCGAAGCGGGCTTGTCGCTATATACATAGCCCCACATAGCCCCACAAAAAATAGTCTAGAGGCGTTAAATCGTACGATCTGGGTGGCCAATTGACTGGTCCCAAGCGTGAAATAAACTGTTCACCGAACTCGCCTCTCAATTGGTCCATTGTTTCGCGTGCTGTGTGGCATGTGGCACCGTCTTGTTGAAACCACATGCCATGCAAGTCAAGCTCTTCCATTTTGGGCAAAAAAAAGTTTGTTATCATCGCACGGTAGCGCTCACCATTCACAGAAACGTTGTGATTCGCATCATCTTTGAAGAAATACGGCCCAATGATGCCGCCAGCCCATAATCCGCACCAAACGGTTGTTTTTTGTGGATGCATTGGTAGCTCTTGCAATGCTTCTGGCTGCTCTTCACTCCAAATACGGCAGTTTTGCTTGTTCACGTATCCATTCAACCAGAAATGAGCCTCGTCGCTGAACACAATTCTTCGATAAAAAAGTGGATCTTCATCTAACTTTTCAAGAGCCCATTCACCAAAAATTTGGCGTTGTGGTAGGTCGTTTGGCTTCAATTCTTGCACCAGCTGTATCTTATAAGGCTTCACACCCAAATCCTTCCGCAAAATTTTCCACGTAGTGGAGTAACAGAGGCCCAATTGCTGCGAACGGCGCCGAATCGATAATTCACGGTCATCACCAACACTGGCCGATACGGCTGCGATATTTTCTTCAGTTCGCACTCTACGTAAGCGTTGTTGGTGGTTTAATGTCCAACAATGTAAATTTGGTGCGAAATTTTTTTACAATAGCCCGAATAGAAGCCTCAGTAGGTCGATTAAACTGACCATAAAATGGAAGAAGCGCGCGATGAACTCTCTTAACAGAGCACGCATTTTGGTAATAAAATTCAATAATTTGCAAGCGTTGTTCGTTTGTAAGACGATTCATGATTAAATTATAGACCAAACTGAAGATGCTTGACAGTGACACAAGGTACAAAATGTGCGTGAGCTGTCAAAACTAGTGTTGCCAAAAAGATAATATCAAAAAAATCAGGCGTACAACTCGTCTACAAAATCTGCGTGGAAAGCAATCTGAAAAAATTCTTTCCAGACAAATATCTAGATATGTTGATACCGCTTACACCGCTTTCACATGCAGAAAGTTTACTTTGCAAAGAGAGTGACTTTTGCCCCTTGCTACCACTTAGTTCAATACAAGCGTTGCCAAAACGAAGATTTTACCTTAATTTTGAAGATTTTATAAGTAAACTAAGATTTGAAGATATATTTCCCAAAATTAAGATTAAGAAAAAATGTTACTCAGCTGTTTACTGGTTCCAAACTTTTTGTACGCTACATATACGCAAATGTATATACCTGGTTATAATTATAGTGTAATTGACGAATAGTGCTAGACGACAAAATGAAATAACTTTTTGCTATTATTTAAAGATGCTGGATGAGGTTTTTATTCAGAACTCCACCAAAGCCGTATCCATTTTAATTGACACATAGTCAGATCGGTTATAGCTGAGCTTGAATGGAAACTCGCTCAGGTCGGCTGACCTGATTACACTAGATTTTTGTTTTTTTTTGAGTTATGTCAAGCAAGAGCTACAAAAAATAAAACCAATGAACTTGACCCAGTCCATTAAACAACAAATGAGGTATTCCTGGCCGCAATAAATAAGATTCTGATCAGGTATCACGATCATAGGTGCCATTTATCATATATTATCACTTCCCCAAAAAATACCTATGTAAATAAAATACATTAATGAAAGGCTTGTATTTCTTTCTGCAGCTTTATACTCGTACTACTCGTACGAGTACTAATTTTGAAAGGATGTTTTATTGCACTGAGTTTTAGCTGATATTTTCACTTTGATCTCATTGTTATGTTAAAATAATCATTATTTTGTAATACGAGTAATTAACAAACGTTGCTTTCTGAGCTTGGCATAAGAAAAATCAAAAGGAACCCCTTTTAAAATTTTTTCCTCAAAATTAGGACTTTTTTTTCTGCAAATGAAGAGTTTCGATACAAATATCTGGCACCGTTGCTCAAGATATTACAAAGTTAACTTTCCATGTATGTAACTACAATTGAGAGAGAGAGCAAAAAAACGTTTTACGTGGAATATAAAAGCTTTTGTTCAACATGGTTTTTAAGGTTAAGTTAACGCATCTTACATGCAGTCTACACCTAACTTGAAACGCAGTTATAACATGAAGTTAAAACTTACTGTTTAAATATCTATCTGTTAAAGTCGGCGTACACGTAGTGATATTAGAGTTATAACTTTTCATAGTAAAACAATAAAAATGGCGAAAAACATCTACAAATAGCAGGGTGTTGTCAATTCAAATTATAACAGAGTTTCCAAATGAAATGTTTTAACAACCAAGTTATAACTTTAACCAAACTTCAATATGAGCAGTCCACATTTAACTTTAACTTAAAGTTAGCATTAAAGTTAGTGTTTTCAAGTCAGGTGGAGACCGCACTTTAAGTGACAAGCCAAATGGTTTATTTATGTTTACCAATTCCCAAAGAATATTTTAAATGAGAGAAATTAGATTAGTTATTGGGTGACTTTAAGACTGATATGAAGAGTTCGGTCCTTTAATTTGAGTAACGCAAAAATTTGTCTTTGATATGCTACTATTTCTTGAGATTAGAGTCTTACTACTATATTTCATAATAAAATAAAATCCCCCGCGGAGCAGGGTATGCGTACGCCTAAATATGATATTTCTTTATGGGACATAGAGGGGTAGGATATCCCCATTTGTTGTGGTAAATAAACTCCAATAAGCAACTTTAGTTAATTTTGGCGGCCACACTCGGTTGAGGAGAAGAGATACCCTGGCCAACACCAAAACGTTAAATAGGTGATATTACCGATATAGCTCCCGCATTGGCTGGACTTAAATAAGTTTTCATATTTAGTATTAAGATTTAAATACTTATTGTTAGTTCATATTTTGAAGATTCAACAAATAAATGTATGAAGAAAAAAGAAAAACAAACAAAATAGTTGTGTTGAGACCTGCACTAATGGTTAATTGGCAGAAGATGGATCGGCAAAACCCTCAAGAGATTCTGCTTATAAGCCATCTTGACGTAAAACGTGATTGAGGTGCCTACTTCTTGGATAAATCGTTCTGGCTGTGATTTAAACCTCAAATCCCAGATAGGGGCTGTTGATATTCCCTGATAACTATAGATGTTTGAGAATATCTTTCAAAAATTTCCAAAGTTTACTGAGCTCCTATGAAATGTCGACATATAAACAGCTGGGAAACACAGAAAGCAAGCTGTTTATAAATTTTATGGTGGGTATCAATATTAGAAGCTACTATAGTGAATACAACTTTATTGTTTGTAAAAACGGAATACAGCTCTCATGTTTGGGCCGGTGCCTCAAAGTCTATTTAGGGATTACTCGACCGAGTGCAGGAGAGGGCGAAGAAGCTTATCGGTGACAGTAGGGTATTCAACTCTATTGACTCACTGGAGCATCGACGCAGTGTGGGGGACATTACTCTGTTCTACCGTTACTATAATGGATTTTGCTCTGACGAGATTAGGGATCTTGTTCCCGAAACTCGCACATTTTTACGTAGCACGCGTTCATCCTCCAGAGCTCATCCATTTGTGGTCGATTGCCCGGGTAATCGTACTACACATTACAGAGAGCCGTAGAGTTTTTCAGCCGTACACTTCGCCTGTGGAATAAGTTGTCCGCAGACGTGTTTCCTGTCTGTTATAACGTTGGAAAAATCTTCATAAATACTACTCCATCTTTCCCCCTCCTCACAATCTATTTTCCTAGTTCCGGTACAATGCACTGCATATGTAGGGGAATCCCAAGATAAAAAAATGTAAAACTAGTGTATGATTAAACACTATTATTTGCAAGTGAAAACGGTGAAAGAGACAAAAGAAATCCTCGGTAGACATTACGGTAATCCGTCAGATTACATTATGAATGATCGGCGAGTCAAGTTACTTGAGATTTTTCAAATGGTAAAAATACTCGTATCATATGAACGTGTGTTCAACATTTTGCATGAATATTTGCAAATGAAAAAGCTATCGACCGCGTTTGCTAAGTGTCGAACAAAAACGAGTTCGACAGACCACTTCACAACGATGTTTAGACATGATAAAGGGTAATCTTGTTGATTTTTGATGTCGATTAATAACTAGTGATGAAACGCGGGCCCACCACTACACACGTGAAATGAAAAATCAATCGAAACAATTGGTGGTAACTGGTGGGGGTGAAACTGGACAGTGAAATCGGCTAGCAACCTTATGGTCACTGTATTTTCGGATGCGCATGGAATATTGCTTATCGAATATTTTTCCAAAAGGATCTACAATCACAGGAAAGTATTATCGTGCATTATTGGATCAATTGATTGATGTAATCAAGAGAACACGACCACATTTAAAGATCAAGAAAGTGAACTTTCTGCAGAACAAGGCACCGGTTCACACAGCAGTAGATACGATGCTGAACTTACGTGAAATACACTTCGAATTAGTTGATCATCCACCTTATAGTTGAGATTTAGCTCCTAGGGGCCTTTTACTGTTTCCAAACTTGAAAAAATGGTTCGCAGGAAAAAGATTCCTCTCAAACGAATAAGTTATTACCGAAACTAACGCGTGTTTTGAGGGATTTCCAAAATCGTATTATTCAGATGGTATAAAATTTTGGAATATCATCATATTGAAAAATAAATGGTTAAAAAAATGGCAGCTTAAATATTAATCCATCCTCGTATACTAAAAAACACGTACTCGTACGTGTTGCGACTATATCATTATACTCCATTTAACTAAAAATACCCGATTTATTTTATAATTTTTAAACCTTTTTTACTTTGTCCCTTTTGTGAATTACTTCGCTTTTGTTCAGATCAAGACGAATTCATAAAAGGTGAAATTGACAGCGCGGCTGATAACTTTTTTTAAATTTTAATCTGTTTCAGATGTCAATGGCATAATTAAAACAAATTTGAAAAAAAATAAAACAATTTTTAAATTATGTATGTATTAATGTTAATAGTCGAACTCTATTTTTTAATATTTCTATTATTATATGATGATGGGTTGGTATCATTCGTCTAGCTCGAGATCAATTCTGGCTAAAGCCAAGAAATATTTTTATTTATAATTATAACAATAATTGCCGCGATCAATAACTCTCGATCAAAGAAGACAGGAAAAAATAATTGAATACACTAAAGCTGGGGGACAACTAGCTGTTTCACAGTCGCTACACTGTTCATCAGCACCCACTAGGATTCGAACTCAGTAGCATGTGAACATGATGTATTTTTAATACGGCCTTATTTATTTTTTCGTCTATATTTGTCTCATATTGATCACATATGCAATTTGTTATAATCCCAGTTCTTTGTACTGCAGTTTGCTGCCACTGAACAACCAGTTATTTTTTATTATTTATCAAAAGTTATTGATTGCGACAATTATTATTATAATTATAAATAAAAATATTTCTTGGCTTTAGCCAGGATTGAACTTGAGCTAGACGAATGATACCAACCCATCATCATATAATATTAGAAATTTTTAAATTATGTATTGCAGCTTGAGCGCTAGATATCATCCAGAATATTCCCCAATGTGGCTGGCCATTTTCACCTCTCCAAGCTCTAAGATCTGAGACTTTAAGTTTTCGAAATAATTAAGTTTTTCTTTTATTGTAATTTTTTTAATAGAAATTAAAAAAAAAAATTAAAACCAACCATTCTTTAAATTATGAATTGCATTTTGGGCTCCAGGTATCATCTAGAATCCTCCCCAATCTGGCTGGCCATTTTCACCGCTCAAAGCTCTAAGATCTGATAATTAAATTTTCACGAAATAATTAAAAGTTTCGCGATATAATAAAAAATTTGTCTTTTCTTGTAAATATTTTATTATATTTTTTTTAATTCCTTTTTGTGTTTATATTTCTTTCTTGACATTTGAAAATGATTTATTTTTTGTAGTGCTGTATTTATTGCTCTTGCACATACCAAGGCGAATTTAGTACCACCTGTTATGCATTCGCCTTGGCACATACATGGTATGAATTAGCCTTGGCTCAAATGTTACTTTAAACATCTAAATCAAATGTTATTTTATTTATAAAAATGTTCTTTAATTATTTTGTTAAAATTTTTGTTTTTTCTTTAATTTTCTACCAAAACCCGAATTTTATTTTATTATCAATATTCGAGGTATTCGAAAACAAGTTTAAAAAAAATTCGTTTATATAATAAATGAGTTTTATTCACCATATTAGCTTCTAATATTGATACAAATCCCAGCTGTGTACATGTCGACATTTCATAGAAGCTACTTTAATCATTAATAGACTTTGAAAATTTTTTTAAAGAAAATGTGTTTTGACAGGTATTATTAAAACAATTTTCTCTCTAAATTCTTAATAATTTATTTGTATTGATGGGACATAAAGTTAAATGTTTGACAATATCTTTCAAAAAATGTCCAAAGATTATTGATCATTTGGGTAGTTCCTATGAAATGTCGACATATAGACAGTTGCGACACATAAAAAATAAGCTGTTAATATATTTTTTGGATCACCCGGTAGTGAACTTCATATTTGGCTATTATCTGTATTATTTGTAAACTACACATTCAGTGCACCATTATCATACTTTCACTTGTATCCTTATTTATTTATTTTTTTTTTTGTATTTATATTTTTTAATGTCACTCAATTGGAAATTTTGGAATTTATTATTGTAAATTAAAACAACAACATATTTCTAAGGACCAGTTAATTTTGTATATAAACAGAACACTTTTAGAACTAAATAATCACTTTTCTTGAGCCCAAGCTCATAATCGGCTTTAGCCAGTGGCGTCAAGCGCCGGCAGGTCAATAAAGTAAAATTCTATAATAAATACACCATTAAAAATTATAATATTCGATTTTTGTCAAACTTTTTATAATTATGAATAAGCCATTATGGGTTTTTGTACATATGTACAAATTAAGAAGATTGTTTTATTACTCGTACAACATCAATTTGTTGTGATCAATAATTTGTTTAAAATGTGACAGGAAGCAAATTGTTACACAGACGAACCTTACGGCTGAAAAATAAATTCTCTCAGTAATACGTTAAGCCATTCCCTGCGCAATCGACCACAAATGGATGAGCCATGAACGTGTGCTGTTTAAAAATATGTTGGTTTCGGGAACAGGATCCCTAATCCCGTCAGAGAAGAATGTATTGTAGTAGCGATAAGATAGAGAAAAGCAGGCCGTGCTGCGGCGATGCTTCAGTGATCAATAGAGTTGGATCCCCTACTGTCACCGAAAAGCTTCTTCGCTCACTCTTACATACTATTTTTGGGCAAACCCAAAATAGACTGAAGCACCGGCTCATGAGGGGGTTCTGTTTTCGGTGGTATAAATAGTAATGAGATCAAATGTAGTGAAATACATCTTATGCCGTAAAGGTGATAAGTTTGTGTGTCAGTAAACAACACTGGGTCTTACAGGCTTTGAAATCAACACGATTTTTACGACCCCATTTAAAGAAGATCTTTACTCGGAGTACGAATGGCAACTACTGGTGTGGATAGATTTTGAAGTTTGATAGAGAAGTCTATTAAGAAAAATAAGAAATAGAGTAGGAGAAAGAACCGAGCCTTGTGGTCCCTGAATTAATCTTAAACTCGTTCGATGAGATGATATAAACCGAAAATATCATCACTGACACCAAAAGCAGCAAGTTTTGACAATAATGCACCATGCCACACTCTATAAAATGCCTTGGAAATATCTACAGCCGCCACTTTACTCTCAATTGAAATGAACGATCAATTGGCATTATTTTACCGAGAGATATCCGAAAAGATCGCCAGTAGAGCGACACCTGCTATAACCGCCATCGCTGTTGTTAAAAGTGGGCAATGCGCTGGAAGTTATCATGCAAAATACTTATCAGGCAAACTGCTATTTCAGCATTAGCATTTAGACCAATAATAAATCCTATCCCGTGCGTATTTCTACCTAAAGTTTGTTCAACCAGGAAGGCTTTCTGCATGCGTAGCTTATAGTATGCGACAAAGAAACCTTTTTGTTGCAAAATCATTTGTATTTTTTATTTTGCGAACATAAAAGTCATTGCTATGCATAATTTCATATGCTCCAAAAAATGTGTAATCGGTATTTGTTTCCCTTCGCTAAGCAAAGAAGGTCGTCGTTTCCCCCCAAAAGATCAAACCAATTAAGATTTCGAACAAAAGAAACATGGTCAAATGCAGCACAAAGACTGCCGATATACAAATTACTGTTGTTTACTTTATTCCTAAATAAATGATCATATTTCAAACGAAATGTATTAAAAAACAGTAAAATAATATTTAAGCTAAAAGAATATATTTTTATATACATTTTTTTCCAGCTTTTGTCGCAGATTGTTTTGCCTCTCTCACTCTATTTCATTTTCTTTGCAGCACTTGCAATATTTCTGACATTATTTTGTCATGTTTGTCGGCACGCAAAATGCTTAAAGGCCAGTTTCGATTTCAAAGTAAAAATTGTCAACAGAAAAATGAGAAAGAACAAAAAAAAAAAACATTAAAGACTATTGTTCTGCCCAAGAATTCATGTACAACACATGTTTTGCAATTATCTGTTGGTGGAAGGAAGCCAAAGTAAATCACAAACACGACCATATTTGCTCCACACCAAACACACTCGCCCACAGTACGTACTCGAATGTATGTTCTTTTCAAAGGGAAGATGATAATTAAAAATATAAAATACAATAAAAAAAGAATCCATTGTATTTTAAGTTTTCTCCTTTGAAATTCACAAAAACAACGGACATTAAGCGTTAAGACTTACACTCAAACAGACCACTTTCGAAAGCCCGGCATTAAAGAAAACAAAAACCCTAAACACAAATAAATAAAGGGTAACACCTTGAAGAAATGTATCTTTTTGATGTCGTCAAACAAAATGGAGAGCTTCTTACTAAAAGTACAAAAATGAAAAATTTTAAAGAACATATCAACGTCAGTCATTCACTGCCAATAACTCTCAAAAGAAATGTGAAATTTTAAGGGTAACACATGAATACAGAAACAACTCACTCACCCACTCTAACAACAGCTCACTCATAAGATGAACGTGTGGTACCTACACATACATGTATACAAGACCAAACACACATGTAGGTGTGTTTATACTTTCACTTTCTTTTATATTATTTTTTTTTTTTTTTTTTGCCAAAAACCAAATTTCTATAATTTTTTTGCACATGTGTAGAAATTACTGGAAATAAAACACAAAAATCATTGTGGGTGGGGTTTTACTTTTGTTGGCAACATTGAAAAAAATTCTGCTTCTTATTCTTCAAACTCATATGAGGGTGGTTTAACGATATTGCTTCTCAAGTGCAGGGAGGTGCACATGTGTGTGTAAGTGCGCATTTAAATGTTTGTAGAAATCCACTTAAACATGCAGCTTTTTTCCGTATATTTACATCTTCTTGAGTTCTTATTTGTTTGGTAAAAATTGTTTCGTAAAAGGGTTGTAAGAAACCTTTTTCAAGCTTTTTTTTCATGCAGTTGTTTACTGATTAAATAACTTTTTAGGTGGTTTTGAATTTTGGAGAAACGTCACGTGTTTTATTAGGATCGGTATTTATTTATTCATACATTATACTTTTCTGTGGAGCATAATTTCTCACACACACCAAACCAGCAAAAATGCTTTCCTATGGGGCATGGCTTCTAACATACAGCTGCAAAGTTGCGCTCAAGGCCAGGGCTACCAAAAAAAAACTATGAAAGAAATCGTCAATATTCCGGTAATTTTTGAAAATATCGTCAATTTGTTTTTTTATAAAAATGTCTTTATTAACAAGTCTTACAAGCTATAACTTTAATCTCCGAATGGGGTCGTAAAAACAGGGTTACTTTTAACGATCCTAAGACCCAATGTTGCTTATTCACACACAAACAAACGACCGAAAATGCTGCTTCATCTGTACTCATGGATGGTATAAATATTGAGGAATCGGATGTTCTTGATGTTCTTGGAATGAAGATACAGTGTGATGTTCGCTGGACTGAACACATTTTTCATGTTTCTAAAGAAGCATTCAAGTGTCTCGGTTTTTTGAAACCGTGTAAGATGTACTTCACTCCATCCGATCTCCTTACTATATATACCACCTACATCCGACCGAAAATGGAATACAACTCTCATGTTTGGGCCGGTGCCTCAAAGTCTATTTTGGGGTTACTCGACCGTGTGCAGGAGAGGGCGAAGAAGCTCATCAGTGACAGTAGGGTATCCAACCCTATTGACTCATTGGAGCATCGACGCAGTATGGGGTGCGTTACTCTGTTCTATCGTTACTACAATGGATTTTGCTCTGACGAGATTAGGGATCTTGTTCCCGAAACTCGCACATTTTTACGTAGCACGCGTTCATCGTCTAGAGCTCATCCATTTGTGGTCGATTACCCGGGGAATCGTACTACGCATTACAGAGAGAATTCGTTTTTCAGCCGCACGCTTCGTATGTGGAACAAGTTGCCTGCAGAAGTGTTTCCTGTCTGTTATAACGTTGGAGAGTTCAAGTCAAATGTTCACAAACACTACTCCCGCTTTCCCCCTCCTCACAACCTATTTTCCTAGTTCTGGTTTGAGATCATACTGTGGTGTGGTTTTAAAAACGTTTCGTTTAGCAGCGGAATATCAATATTATTATTCAGAATAAATTTTTCGACCTGTGAAACTGCTGACTCGGATGTTATACCTTGAGCGTTTTCGTCATTTTAGTTTTGAAATATCGTCAAAAAAATTGGTCTTATTAAATGACCAAATTTTTAGTATATTTAAAATGTTTGTTTAAAGAATTCAGTTTTTAATCAAGTGTACATACATAAATACGAGTACCTACATATGGCATGGTATTTAATAACAAATACGCTTTGACAGATAGAATTTTCCGAAAATTTTAGGAATGGAATAATTCCAATAAAGTTGTTTTTTGTTTTGCTATTTCAAAGAAGCTTGAAAGATTTAATTACTCTTTATAATAAAGAATGCCTTTTAATGTTTCATTTTGTAAAGAATTTCGTATTTTTGTCTAATTTGAACTAACTTGTCTGAATAATGTGTCCACGCCGCGGAACAATAGGTCAATGCCACTATACTTTGGAATAATTTTTAATATATTGGAATTTATATACATTTTTTCAATTTTTGCAAAAACTGTATAAATTTGTTTCTTAGTTTGTAAAAATTGCTTCAAAATCTAAAAAATTAGCTCTCGATATCCGGAATCCAGATCTAGTTTTTCATATTTATTTGAACGCTGTTTTCATTGACAATATTATCAGATTTTTTTTTAACCAATTACGCACAAAAATTTGATTTGATTACACAATTCGATGTAAAAATTTATACAAGTTACACTGTTAAGTTTCTTACATATATTTATACAGCTCCTGATATCACTTTATGCATAATTTTTGTTGCTAATTTCTTTTGTCATAAGCAAATTTTTACACATAGAAAATGTCTGTTTTTTATATTGTTGCCGAGTCGCATTTACTTATATACATAGATATGTATATCAAAACAGATTTACCAGTACCAGGTAGAGTCAAAATAATAAAATATACAATACCAAAAAATATCACATGCAACTTGTTGGTAGTTTTACGAAATGTTGTCAAAATATTAGCTCTATTCACAATCTTGTGCATTTGTGATTGCAAATTTATGCAATTGCAAATATATGCTATCTAACGTGAACCACCTCTGATGGTTAAGTTTGCACTACTTTTTGCAAAGCATGAAAATCGCAGCTGATTGATAATTTACTAAAATTTAGTCAATAATAAATATGCGGAAAAAAAACTTTAAGGAGCAGTTAATGGACTTTTTGATCAAAAAAGCGACTTTAAATTAGATAAAGACATCGATTGGTGTTATTTGAATGCGGGACGAGCGACGGCAACTAAAGGCCCTGATTCATTATCCTACACGATCGTACGATTCATTCACAGAAAACTATTTCGAAAGTCTGGCGGACTTGAAAAAATCGCTTCAAAATGGCGTTGTAGGTCACACTATTATATAAGTATGATTTAGTCAATAATAAATATGCGGAAAAAAAACTTTAAGGAGCAGTTAATGGACTTTTTGATCAAAAAAGCGACTTTAAATTAGATAAAGACATCGATTGGTGTTATTTGAATGCGGGACGAGCGACGGCAACTAAAGGCCCTGATTCATTATCCTACACGATCGTACGATTCATTCACAGGAAACTATTTCGAAAGTCTGGCGGACTTGAAAAAATCGCTTCAAAATGGCGTTGTAGGTCACACTATTATATAAGTATGATTGAAATAATTTATTTACACAGTAAAACAACTAAAAACTCTTATTAACATAATAATTTTACATTACTTAAATTTTTTTCTAGAGGAACAAACAATATTCTTATATTTTTCACAATATATACCACACTGATCGCACAGAAAACATTATGTTTTGAAAAGTTTCATAAAATTTTTCAAATCGCACGATTTGTCAAAAACTCTGTTGCAGGGTTGCATTTTTAGTACTTTTTCAGCACACATGCTTTATTTAGTAGATCGCACGATCGTGTATGATAGTGTAACAAGGCCTTAAGCGGCGATTACAAACTAATTGGCTTGGATAGCAGATTGTCAGCTGTCGATTTGCAATTAACTTGTGCATAAGCAGAGCAAATAAAAAGTATAGGTTTTAAGTATTGCACATACACATAAGACTTGCAAGTGCATTGATGTGTGTTTTGTTAGTGTAGAGTAAAAAAATGCTAAACCTTTTTGCAAATGCAATGATGCAATACCATTTGCACGAGACTGTGAATAGAGCTATTGTCTCTCTTTTGTTTGAAAAAGCAACAAAGTCGATGTGTTTTTTCAGAATTATGTAGCTTTGAAACAAAATTTTGGCAAATGTACTTTAAGCTGCTTTGTGTCGCAAAAATCGTCATTTTTAGGACAAAAATCGTCAAAGCGTCATTTTGCTCAATTTTAGCATGGAAATAGTCAAAATTACGATTTATAGTCAAATCTGGCAGCTGTGCTTAAGGCATTACCTATGCCGGAAGATGCTATAATTTTTACAGCTATTTGTCAATGTCAGTTCAATTTTAATATTTTCGAAGCAAATAGATACAACCCAGCAAAAATACTTTCCTATGGAGTATGCTTTCTTACATATAGCGACAAAGTAACGCTTAAGCCAAGCCAGCAGATGCTATAATTTTTTGCAAATGTCGGTCAATCTCAGTTCTAATTCGATATTTGCGACGTAAATAGATGCAATACCGAAAAAGTACTTTCCTGGAAGAAGGTTTTTTACATACAACTATAAAATTGTGTTAAGGCTTTACCTAAGCCGTAAGATGCTATAATTTGCGAAGTAAACTGATACAACCCAGCAAAAATACTTTCTTCTTAAGTCTGGCTTCTGACATACAGCTACAAAGTCGAGCATAAAGCATTACTCAAGCCGGAAGATGCTATAATGTTTGCTAATGCTGGCCAATACCAGTTCGGTTTTGCTATTTGCGATGTAAACAGACAAAACCCTGCAAAAATGCTTTCTAATTAAGTGTGGTTTCTTATGTACATCTAAAAAGTCCAGCATAAAGCATTAATCAAGCCTATAATTTTTACAAATGCTGGCCAATGCCAGCTCTGTTTTGCTATATGAGATAAAAGATAAAAGTATTTTCCTATGGAGACTGGCTTCTTGCATACAGCGACAAAGTGGCGCTTAAGCCAAGCCGGAAAATGCTATAAGTTTTGCAAATGTGGGTCATTGTCAGTTCTAATTCGATATTTGCGATGTAATTAGATACTAGCCTGGAAAAATAGTTTTCTATGGAGGATTACTTCGCACAAAGTTGTGCTTGAGCTATTACTCAAGCCGGAATATGCTATAATTTTTACAAGAGGTGGTCAATGTGAGTTTTATTTTGATATTTGCAAAGTAAACAGATATAACCCATCAAAAATTCAGTGTATCTGGAAATAGACACGAAAGATGACGCGTTCTTACTAAACAAGTAGATGCGGTATCAGAAAATAGAATGTTTACTATTTCTGCTTTCGCCGATGAAATCAAATATGCTTTGATATATCTCAGACCTTTTCTTTTTGGGAGTTGTCAAAACAACTCCCATGTGTTTGTGGGATGAAACGATACCACTAGGGTATGGATACTTATACTTGATACGGTATCGGTCACAAAGTATCGGTGCCTACTCAGTATCGAAGAAAAAGCATCGATACATACTTGTACTGGTCGATTTCTTCATACGATAGCGGCAGGGAAGAACTCATCGAGCCAAAAATCAAAATTTTCGTTTTGGACTTTATCTTTTGATTCACTAGCTTTTGAATTGAAGTGTCTTAATTAGGATCCCAGAAGTGAAAATTTTAAAAAACAGGAATTCTATTATAACAATTCTTCTGCTGCATTCACCCAATGTTTTAGGTAAAGTTTAACAGGCTGCCAGTTATTGTAAAGCCAGCCCACTTGGGTCCAGTTTGGTCCCATTGTGTGGCATTCGCCCAATAGTTTGACTTGTATCTGTGTGTCAGATTCAACGGAGGAAGAAACACTTTGATGTAAAACAATCTTATCGCCTTTCTGTATGAAGTACAAACATACTCGTACACCCGATTTTGATGATCTTATTTGCATGCAATCCTCCACGCACGGATTTATTTTATAACAACTTTGATAACACATAAAATTATGAGAAAAATGGTGTCTAACACAGTTTTTTTTGCTTGCCAGTAAGAAAAGAGTATTCTGACCGATACTAGTATTTTTGACCGATACCTACTTGGTACTCGGTAGTAAAGAATCGATACCAAGAGTACGTGCTATCGAAAGAAAAGTATCGAGTACTTACTCGTATCGTTTCATCTCTAGAGAGGAGTATATAACCAACCTGTAAGCCAACCGGTTTCATTTGGTGCTCCTACCATAGCAACACAGCAAAAAAAACTAATTTTTGAATCGTTTTTACATTATCTTTAATTCTCAATTGACACAAGGTTTTTTGTTTGTTGTGTGGAAAAGCGAACCACTATAGTGCATACATCTACAATGTTCATGGCAAAATTCCATTGGGCTAAAAACTGCTCCCTCATGCACCCCATTCCCCAGATTTAACCCCGAGTCACTATTTTTCTTCTTAAACTTGAAGACGTGGTATGAGAGATATGAAGACAATATAAGTATATTAGAATTCTAATGTAATGTTTCCACAACACAAGCAAGCGACTTGCCTGAAAAGCACTCAATTTATTGAGTGCTTTTCATATAAATTTTCTTGGCAATTTGATGGCTTGTGATATGGAAACATCACATGAATCTCAAAAATCTTAATTTGGAAAGAAATCTTAATTTGGGAAGAATATCTTCAAATCTCATTATGTTTATAAAGGTAAAGGTATAAGGTAAAATCTTCATTCTGACAACGCTGGTCACATGAGTTCACTGCCGATGTTAGTCATAAAAAACTTTTTAAGTTAAGTAAGTTATCTTTCTATACAAAAATCCTGTTACAACCTTTTAACAATTTTAACTTTGTGAATAAGTCCATAGAAATACATACACATATATTTTTTATATGTTATAGCTCAGCGGCGATTACAGTAGCGATAATCCGATGCAGACTTGTAAGTCGGCAATGCCGCCATCTCGTATACGCAGCTAGTATACATTTTTAAACACTTTGCCGCATTTGTAAAGGGAACGCCTGTCACCTGCACACAAAGTAAGCGAGATAGTGAAGTGTTCACCCAACGAACACAAAAGCTCATTACTTCCTAATATACTCGTACATTATACAAGTAAGTTAGCAAAAGGCAGCTTGGAGACAATCTAACATACTTTGTAAGTCAGCAGTAGGCAACTTGAATACAATCTTGCTTACTTTGTAAGTAAATCGAAGCTCATAAGAAGCATTATTTAAAAAGTATTGAAATAAAAACTACGCTTAATAACTTTAAGTTCTGTTCGGGCGCTTTTCCTTGTAATGTAACGAAGAAAAAAAAATCAATAAATTTAATTTATTGCCCCTTCCAGTTCTTCCTTTAAGGGTTAAATAGCAACATTTGTGCAACAGCTTGTTAAATCTTTTACTCATAATTTCTTTGCAACTTAAATGAAAAGAAAAACTTACTGCATACTCGTAATAGCTGAACACCGTGGGCACGTTCAACGGAAACGTATCGTCAAATCTATTACACAGTCATTTACAACATGAAATGACTATCGGTACCACCGGGGTAACATTCATTGCCAATTGCATTTGTTTAACGCTGCATAAATGGCTTCATTCTGCCAGCGAACAGGTGATGAAATCTACAAATCAGCCACAATGATAGAAAATAATATTTATTTGTAATTTTGTGCAAGATTTCTTTTTCCTTCTGAGCACATGTAATTGCCAAGAAAACTAGGGGCTAAATCTGTTTGCTTAAGAAAGCAAAGTTAATTACAGGAAACCTTTGTGTTAAGATTAGCATCTGGAAAATTAAAAATCGCGTTGAGCTGTTGTGTGGATATTAGTAGTATTTTTTCATTATAATGGCAAATCTTGTCTGTGATGTGATGACAGCACTGCACATCAATAATATATTAGTTTTATTACATGGGAATAGTCAGTTTTGAACAAGTTCATATTATATTCTGAATATTTTAGCATATTTCGCATTAAGTATTCGCATAAACGGTGGTCCAACCATAATGCACGACGATAATTGTGAATCACACCCAGGGCTGGGCAAAATAATCAGCTTATGTATTTCAAATACAACATACAGAATACTTCCCAGCTGTGTATTTCAAATACAAAATACTTTCAAGCAGCGTATTTCAAATACAAAATACAATCGAAAAATACAAATACTTTTTTTTGTATTTCGATCTCATAAGGCTTTAGATACATATTTTATTTTACATATGCACTTAAACTAAGTTGTATATTGTCACCTAAAACTTAAAAGGACGTAACTGCCAAAATATTGAAAGCCTATTACAATTTGTGGATAGTTGTATTATTGATAATAAAACCTCATTTAATAAAAATTACGGTCTAGAAAATTTTTGCATATATACAAGGTGACGCAAAAGTAATCCTATCAGAAAATACTATAAACTCTGCGATCGGCCTAATGTCAGTTCTGTTTTGAAATTTGTATAGTAAACACATTCGAAATACACGTTAATAAACAATGTTACGCTACACTGCTCCAGAACGCGGAATATTGGTGATTATTTATTTGACCAATAATTTAATAATAATTTTCATCAAAAATAATCATGAGTGATGAGGCCCATTTCCATCTTAACGGATACGTAAATAAGCAAAATTTACGCTTCTGGAGAACTGAAAATCCGCGTGCAACCCACGAAGAGCCATTACACCCGCTCAAAGTCACTGTATGGTGTGCTGTTTTCGCTGGAGGAGACATCGGACCTTTTTTCTTCGAAGGCGTCGCGGGCCAAACGGTTACTGTGAATGATGAGCACTACAGAGCAATGATCAACAAGTTATTTTTGCCGCAACTTGATGAATTTGGATTGGAAAACATGTGGTTTCAACATGACGGTGCTACGGCACACACAACCGATATGCTGAAGGATGCATTTCCCGGGCGCCTAATTTCCCGTTTTGCCGATTTGCACTGGCCAGTAAGATCGCCTGATTTGATTACCGCAGACTTCTTTTTGTGGGGCTTTTTCAAGTCAACAAACCTCAGACTCTTGCAGCTCTTAAAGACAATATCCACCAAGAATGTGAGGACTTATCGCCGGAAGTTTTAGCCAATGTGATGGAAAATGCTATTAAAAGGGCTCAAAGGACAATCAACTGTGGCGGCGGCCATTTACATGACATCATATTCTCGACTTGATGAAAAAAAATTAAATAATCCACAAGAAGAATCAAAGTTTTTATTTTTTCTTTTTAAACTACAGCCAAAAAACATCGGAAGGTTATTTTTGCGCCACCCTGTACTTATCTATGTATTCTAATACTAGAAATAAAGATGTGTAGTATTTTATAATAAATGATATATTTTTTTTGTTTATTTATACATTTAATATTATATACGTTATACATAAAAACACGTATGGTATACGTATATATATTCATATGATTGTTCTAAACTCGCAAGCTGGGAAATTAAAGGAACAAAGCTAATATTTAGGATTTGATAGATAGTAAATAAAAGATTCATTCGGTAAAACAAGTATTTCCTTTAATAATAATAATAATAATAATATAAATTTTAATGAGTCATCCGACAAACAACCTCTTGCTGGGGTATGAATAAAACCTGCCGAGGAAAATAATACTTCAACAGGTCATACAGGAACATAAGCTGCTGCCAAATTCTATAAATGCATAAAAACAATAAAATCCTCATCATCTCTATTGCAACTACTACTTCTTTTGCTTCATCCATGTTTGGTTTCACGTTTTATGTAATTTTTCTGTACGGGCTTGAATTCGTTGCCTCTCTGTTAATGAGATACTTTCTGGTAGTCAGCGCATTTTTAAACTGGGTTGGAAATATGACGACAGTATAGCTCTATTTGCTTCAAGTGTGAGCATGAGAGGCTCATTAAATCTCCTTTCTAAGCTCTCCATTAATTTTGTTAAACTACAACTGAAATGCCTCAAATTATTATATTTGAAGTCTATCTAATCTGGTTCTTACAGAAATTAAGGTAGGCGAAAGTTTTCCATAATACAAATTATTTCCCTGTATATAATCCAAAGTGTTGGAAAAAAGCTGTTAGCGAATATGTGAAAATTCTTATTGATATCTCCTGATTAGTGTAAAATGTATTTGCTCCGGACAAAACAATAGAAAGCTGAATTGCAAAATGCTAAACATTTTAATGGTCGTAGTTTCTAGCAATTTTAGCTTTTGTATGAAATAACTTATTTCTAATTTATTATAATAACTCTGCAGAAATTATTGGAGCACATGATTTGTTTTGAATAAAAAGGTTGTAATGCAAACATGGACCATGATAACGAAAAAAAAAGATATTTTACAATACTCGCAACACATTATTAAAAAAAATACAACTATGGTAATACTGTTACGCCATGTTTTTTTATTTTTCAATATAATCTCCTGAAACTTCAATGCACTTAGTCCAACGCTTTTCTAGCAATTCTATCCCTTGATTTAAATAGTTTTCCTCAAGGTCTTCAAAATAGTGGTTTACTTTGAGGTAAAACGTTTCTCAGCAAGGAATTTTTTTAGATTGGGGAACAGGTAAAAGTCACTGGGAGCTAAATCAGGAGAATAAGATGGGTGGTCAAGCAACTCGTACTTTAATTCGTTGATTTTAGTCATTGTTAAAACACTCTTGTGCGCTGGTGCGTTGTCTTGATGAAAAATTATTTTTTTGTGTTGTAAGCCAGGACGTTTCTCTCGAATTTGTATATTTAATTGATCCAAAAGGTTGCAATAGCACTCTGAATTTATTGTTTTACCCTTTTGCAGATAGTCCATCAATAAAATACCTTTAAAGTCCCAAAAATTCGTTTCCATAACCATACCTGCCGATTAAATTATTTTTGCCTTCTTTGGGGCACTTCCTCCAGCTTCTGTCCATTGTTTGGATTGTTCTTTTGTCCCTGGGGTATAGTGGTGGATCCATGTCTCATCAACATTTATGAAAGGATGCTTAAAATCTATTTTATTTCGCTTAAAACGATCCAAACAAGCTTGAGAAATGTTCATTCTTATGCGTTTTTGGTCGACTGTTAACAAAAGTCTAACTTGCAAAAAGCTTTTTCATCTGTAGCTCTTCATGCAAAATTACGTGGACTCGATCATTTGAGATGACCACGATATTAGCTATTTCATGCACTTTTATTCGTCGATCAGTTAATATCATATCATGCACTTTGGCTACAATTTCTGTTGTTGTTGCTGTTTTTGGACTTCCACTACGTGGTTCATCGTCAATGCTTGTACGACCACGTTTAAATTTAGCAACCCAATTTTTTACTGTTGCATATGAAGGAGCACTTTCACCTAACACATTCACCATATCATTATGAATTTCTTGTCCTGATAAACCCTTTTTATGTAAATATTTAATGACACCACGCATTTCTAATTTTTCCATTGTAAAAACATCGCGGATGCGTCTTTTGTAAACACCTGATTCTATATAAAGGAGTTACCAGATCTAAACAAAATTTAACACGTGTTCACAGCAGAGATGGAAGTTTCCAAAACACTTAACTTTTTTCTGTTTTACCCCGCTTTTTGTGCTAGGCTAAGAAGTTTCCAAACCGCCCTCGTATTAATAAATAAATACCTATCCCAGGATTTGTTAATTTCATCTTTAACCATTTGTATTTTAAGGTCACCATGAATATTTTTATTATTCACAAACCATGGAGCTCTAGTTGTTGTTCTTAATATTTTATCTGGAATCTTGGAAGAATTTCTAGGTTTGAGTTACTAGTAGGTCCCCAAAGCTGAATTCCATAAGTCCAGGTATATCCTATGAATACAATTGTTATGTTTGCAATTATTTATTTATGTTTTTGTTTAGAATAGTCTTTTGGCAAATGAAGAAAAAAAATTTTACGAAAAATTAAGTGATGATATTTCATTAGATTTTTTTTTGCAAAATCACTCCAAAAATGCTTTAAAAATTTTTACAAAATTATAGTTTTCAAAGTAGTCTCTTGTGGTATTCCATGGAGTATTCACATCAGAGTAATTTAAAATTGGTTTTTAAACTACTTTTCTTTGGTAATCCATGGAGTAGTGGCATGAAGTAATTTCAAAACTAACCCTGTGTTAATAATTTGTTCAGTAGTTACTTGGACTAGTTTTTGGATTAGGGTGATGTAATGTTTTTTTTTTTTTTGGATTACATGGTTCTCTCCTAGGATATTGTAATGTAAAATGGAGCATGTGTTTCCCATATATTTGGATTACTTTTGGACTAGTCCTGGTCCCTTGTGTAGTACTCTTTACACGCATGTAAGGAGTAGTCTCGATTTCTGCAGGGAAATAAATGTATTTTGTAAAAATGTATGTATTAGTCGAAAAAAATAACTGGTTGTTTAGTGACAGTAAACTGCAGTACAAACATATATGAGACAAATATAGAGGAAAAAATAAATAAGAGCTCAGTGGCTAAGTTGGTTAAGCAGCCGTATTAAATACATCATGTTTGCATGGTACTGAGTTCGAATCCTAGTGGGTGCTGATGAGCAGTGTAGCGACTGCGAAACAGCCCCCAGCTATAGTGTGTATTCAATTATTTTTTCCTGTCTTCTTTGATCAAGAGTTATTGATCGCGACAATTATTGTTATAATTATAAATAAAAATATTTCTTGGCTTTAGCCAGGATTGAACTCGAGCTAGACGAATGATACCAACCCATCATCATATAATATTAGAAATATTTTGCAAAAAGGTGTTTTTGAGCCACATGTATTTGAAATACAAAATACTTTTGAGTTATGTACTTGAAATACTAAATACTTTCAGGTCGTGCATTTAAAATAGAGATACAAAATACGTATTTGTATTTCACATACAATAATTTCTAGTACTGCCCAGCCTTGGTCAAACCTTAACGTCAAGTTTTTTACGCAACTTAATTTGGCACTTCTTTGTTTCAGTGTTTGACACATTCAACCATGGAGAGGTACATAATTGAGCAGCGCGTTAGAATTGTTGAAGCCTTTTATAAAAATGGGTGTTCAAATCAAAATGAGTTTGTGGTTTGATGCGATTTATGTGCAGGAAAATACCGTCAGTGTTACCAGATCTAAAACATTTTTAGAGGTAAATTAGCAGCAAAATAGTGCTAAAAAGTGTAAGTGCTAAAATTTAAATGTTCTAATTTTAAGCAAAAATTTTCTTTGAGAGTTTGCCTTAGAAATGTTAATTTCCATAGAAAAAAAGCAAAATAACAATAAATTATTTTTTATATATAAAAAGTTTCAAAAACACCACAAAAATAATAGTTCAGTCTTTAAATTAAATATCACATACAAATGCATTTGTTGCCATTGATGTTCCAAAGTTGTTATATTCTCTACCGTATAGTCCAGCATTTCTTCCTTAAAATGTTCGTATATTTACACTTATCAATTTTAAGCTATTTCCTATGAAAAAAAGTTGTATTTTTTAAGCTTAGAAAATTGATTGGCAAATGTTGTTCGGAATTATATGAATTTGTAAGAAATTAAAATATTTTCTTTCCGAGTATATAGAAGAATATGAAAGGAAAAGAAAATATTTTTATTTCAAATTATTTGTTTTTGCTGTTTTAATTTTTCAAAAATTTGTAAAAATTGAAATTAAAAAATAAATATTATTTGGCCTGAAAAGATATCCAAAGAAACCGAAAACTTTCTAAAAGACCTTAAGCTCGATCAATTACACAATATTAAGAAGAAGAAAACAAGGGTCGAAATAAAGAAATAATAAGCATAATAAAAAATATTAATAAGTATCTTGATCCTAGTTTTTCGACCTTTTTTATAAATACAATTGTTGTTTATATGAGCTGAGGTCAATTGTTTTGAAAAATTAACAGTTTATTAATATTTCGATATTCCGACCCCCCCTTGTGTGTCTTCTTCAGGAAAATTTTTTGTTTACAAAGCTCCAGGTATTGATAAAATTACTGGTAAAATGCTTCAGCAGTTACCTCGTGTAGCCAGAAGAATTCTTCTTTTTATTTTTAACGCAGTAAAATGTCTCGAGTATTATCCTGCAGAGTGGAAGGTATCTATGAATTCCATGATACCCAAGCCTGGGAAGGATCCCACTAAAGTAGAATCATACAGACCAATAAGTCTACTGCCGACAATTTCAAAACTGTTCAAAAATATGTTAATGGCGAAGTTGACTCCAATATTGAATGGAGTGGGATGTATGCCTGATCATCAGTTTGGCTTTCGGGCTAAACACAGCAGCAAACACAGAACAAACGCATAGACTAGTTAATGTTATAAGAAAGACTTTTGAGGACAAAAAGTATTGCCCAGCTCTATTCATTGATGTTTCCCAAGCTTTTGATAAAGTGTGGCACGAGGGATTAATGCACAAAATAAAGTTAAACTTGTCTGCAAACACTTACAAGCTTCTGGAAAGCTACTTATGCGGCCGGAAGTTTTTTATCAGCGAAGGCGATTTTACAAGCCTAACTTAGCCAATCGAGGCAGGAGTTCCCTAAGGCAGCATACTGGGGCCTACTTTATATTTGATTTACGCTTCTGACATGCCAACGACATCCGGAATCCACACCTCAACCTTTGCAGATGAGACAGCGGTTTTGAGTGTTCATGAAAACCACCAATTAGCTGCACGAAATTTACAGGAATATATTTCAATATTCGAGAAATGGCGAAATTTGCAGGAATATATTTTGATATTAGAGAAATGGCTAAACCTTTGCAAAATTATAGTTAATAAACAAAGGTGTACTCACGTTACATTCACACTGCGTAAACAAATGTCTTCGCCTATTCAAATTAGCAACTCACCTATTCCGCAGCATAATGAAGTCAAGTACCTTGGTATTCACCTCGACTGGAGGCTAACGTGGAAGTCTCACATTGATGCGAAAGACTCTCAGTTGAAATTGAAGGCAGTGCAACTCAATTGGCTTATAGGCAGAAATTCTACCTTGAAATCGGATAGCAAACTTCTGTTATACAATGCAATTCTAAAGCCTATATTATGCTATGGAATTCAATTGTGGGGCAACGCCTTAGCGTCAAACATTGAAAAAATTCAGAGGCGACAAAACCAAATCCTTCGAGTGATTACTGGAGCTCCATGGCACGTAAAAAACTCACGAAGGCACAAAGTAAAAGATCAATTTTCAATGTATGCGAAAAGGTATATCAGCGAACTGGAACTTCAGCCAAACCGTCTTGCACGAAACATATTTAATTTTAGCAGTCACGCTCGGTTGAGAAGAATGGATACCCTTGCCACCGACAGAGCGTTAATTAGGTGATTTTACCGATATTGTTTGCGCAAAATAAAACTTTTTTGTTTAGCAATGGATGGACTTAAATAAGTTTTATATTTAATAAATAAATGATTGAAGAAACGTCAATTTGTAAATTTCGTAGAGCTGCGATACAAAGCCCTTTCAACCTGTCTATTCCATATGAAATAGCAGTCGGCTGTTTCACAAAAGTCTATTATTATTTCTAATATTATTTAACCGCATATCGTTTTTTTCTGCGTGTAGCATGTTTCATGTACAACTATATTGAGATATTTATGCTTCCTGTAAAACTGTCTAGATGTTTTCCTAAACACTTTCTCATCTACGAGTATGACTCATATTAACAATTATTTCTTTGTACGAGTATTGTCTTAATGTAATCTTGTTTAAATGTTGCAAGTGAAAGTTATTTTTCTCGCGTGTCCGTTTGACATTTAACTGTGTTGACATGTCTGACCAGCACTCATAAGTCTTCCTCTTCCTTTTTAAATGCGATAAGTTTGGATTATTTTGTCATTAACATTTTTGTCGTTTATTTTTGTTTGTATTTTATTTTTATTTATTTTTTTTTTTTTTTGGAAATTAAGTTTTTGCCTTCATTTTTGTTTTAAGTTAAATAGTTTACTTTGACTGAGTGAGTGGATTTTCATGTTATTGGTTTAGTTTGGCTTTTATTTTATTTTTTATTTATTCTTCCCCGCCATTAGATATTTGCAGATATAAAACGTATCACGTGACAAAATCGTATATATATTATTTTTTGTGTGCCAAATATTTACGTAGATATTGATCCGTATGTAAGCAAATTCAGTTTAGCTTTAGTTTTGTTACACAACTTTTATTAAAATCGGTTTTTAAGGCTGTTATAAAAAGCTCATGACTGCAATACGTATAGAGTGTTTTTATAAAGGTATAGGAACTTTGAAATGGAATACAACAAATATATATTTTTTTAATCGGCATGAAACTTACTTTATTCGAAAGATAATCTTCTAGCATTATAATTTACATATTATTATGGCCGTATATCGGCCGTAACACGTTAAATATTGTCCTCCAAGTAAATAATCATTTCGGGCACAGAAAATAGTCTACAGGCGTTAGATCGCACGATCTTGAAGGCCAACCACAGGATCCAAAACTTGAAAATAGGCGGTTACAAAACGTTTCCTTCAATAAATCAATTTGGGTGTAAGCTGCTGAACGTAAGCTGATGAACGGAAAAGTAATCATTACTCTATAACGGGTTTCATTGACTGTAACGTTTTAAACAGCATCGTCTTTAAGGAAGTACGCACCAATGATTCCACCAGCCCACAAAGCACACTAAACTGCCAGATTTTTTTGGATATAACGGTCTCATAACATAAACATAACGATTACCATCATCTACTACGGCAGTTGTGTTTATTGGTGATATGTCATTCAAACAAAAGTGAGCTTCATCGCTAAACAAAATTTGCTTACGAAAATCAGAACCAACGGCAAACTTGTTTTGGATACTTTTACACAATTTTGAAATGTCAATCCAAAAGGGGAAATAAATCAATTAACGCCAGTTAAAAAAGTGTGGCCACTACTGAAGAAGCAATAAATTTCGAACTCGGAAAGCAGGGAATTTTAGATTGACAGTAATTTATGGAAAGATTAAATTTCATAACTAATCATTTTTAAGAAATTCTAAAATATAAAATATAATAATACGTGTTTATAAATATCTGTCTTCTGTGTTTCCCAGCTGTCTATATGTCGACTTTTCATAGGAGCTACCCTAATCATCAGTAGACTTTGGAAATTTTTAAAAGATATTTGTTCAAACTAAGTTTAAACAATACAAAAAAAAAATCGTGTAACTAAAATTGCAATCCACTACGAGTCATCTGGTAACTCTAAACATTTGTCGCTATTGCTAGAGGTGAATTTGTGCAGCAGAACTTTTGTTCTACTTTTTAAAATGTGAATTGGCGGCGATTTTCGCTTCAACTTTAGCAGCCCTTAAGCAGCATCGCAACATGAAAGCTCAATATTTTAGCCTAAAGAACTTATATTCTTAAATCTATTTTGACACATTTATATTTCCTGGAATTATAATACCATTATATATTATTATATATAGCCGATAAGACAACTCCAATATTGAAGAGCAATAAACGCTGTGAATTAAAAAAAAAAATAGAGCATTTACGTATTGTAGCTGTTTTAACCTGCTTTTTCAATCCCGAAGCAGAGGGCATTTGTGTATAACGGCAGTAAGTGTATTCATGGTCCTTCGAGCCGAACATTCAACTTTTTATCCCAGCAAATCTGAACAAATTATTGAGAATTTAAAAAGAAAATTACTTTAACAATACAAAACACAACAAACAAGCTTTTTTATTTATACACGTCTCTTGCATTTCTTTGCATCTCTCAACCAAATGAACAACCTTTGTTTGCTACGATGTGTTTTTTGAAATTATCTAAAAGCAGAGAACAAAACTTTAAACAATTGAGTTTTATTCACTATATTAGCTTCTAATATGTAAAAATATTGACTTAAAATAAAAAAGTAGAAGTAGTGTTTATTAGCATTTCAGCCCATTACTTTGCAATAGAAATTTTCGTTGGAGAATTTTCGAAGAGTTGAAATAGTGGTAATAAACAAGTAAGAGTGTAGTATATTCTACTGGGCCGAATCTAAAATACCCTTCACGATAGTCACGAATATGTATAGTATATTAAAAATGTGACCTAAATATGCTCGGTTATATATGAACCGATATGGGAATTTTCTATTTTCTGTATTTTAGTAACCTTCTTTTATAACGAGAATTGTTTTCAGCAAAAAAAAAAAAAATTTTTTTTAATGGAAAAATCGGTTCAGGCTATATCTCGGGTATATATGGCCCGATATCGAAAATTTTAATTTTCCATATTTATATAACCTTATATCATTACCAGAACTGCTTTTGAGTACAACAAATTGTTTAAGTTCGCTTACGCGATATTTTCATGAAAAACCCGATTTAGGCTATATCTCGGGTATATCTGGACCGATAACAGAAATTTTAATTTTCTCTATTTTCGTAACCTTCTTTTATGACAAGAACTGCTTTTCAGCAAAAAAAAAAAAATGTTATTGGAAAAATCGGTTCAGGCTATATCTCGAGTATATATGGACCGATATCGGATATTTTCTTTTTCCATATTTATATAACCTTATTTCATAACCATAACTGCTTTTGAGCACAAAAAAGTTGTTTAGTCGGCATTTTCATCAAAAAAACTGTTAGGCTATACACCGGGTATATATGAACCGATATCGGAAATTTTCATTTTCCATATTTATGTAACCTAATTTCATTAGCAGAACTGCTTTTGAGCACAAAAAGTTGTTTAAGTTCGCTTACGCTGCATTTTCATGAAAACCCCGGTCTATGCTATATCTCGGGTATATATGGCCCGATATCGAAAATTTTTATTTTTCATATTTATATGACCCTATTTCATTACCAGAACTGCTTTTGAGCACAAAAAAACTGTTTAAGTTCGCTTACGCGATATTTTCATGAAAAACCCGATTTGGGCTATATCTCGGGTGTATATGGACCGACATCGAAAATTTTCATATTTATATAACCCTTTTTCATTACCAGAACTGCTTTGAGCACAAAAAAGTTGTTTAAGTTCGCTTACGCGACATTTTCATGAAAAACCCAGTCTAGGCTATATCTCGGGTATATATGGACCGATATCGGAAATTTTCATTTTTCATATTTATGTAACCTAATTTCATTACCAGAACTGCCTTTGAGTACAAAAAAGTTGTTTAAGTTCGCTTACGCGGCATTTTCATGAAAACCCCGGTCTAGGCTATATCTCGGGTATATATGGACCGATATCGGAAATTTTCATTTTCCATATTTATGTAACCTAATTTCATTACCAGAATTGCTTTTGAGCACAAAAAAGTTGTTTAAGTTCGCTTACGCGGCATTTTCATGAAAACCCCGGTCTAGGCTATATCTCGGGTATATATGGACCGATATCGGAAATTTTCATTTTCCATATTTATGTAACCTAATTTCATTATCAGAACTGCTTTGAGCACAAAAAAGTTGTTTAAGTTCGCTTGCGCGACATTTTTATGAAAAACCCGATTTGGGCTATATCTCGGGTATATATGGACCGATATCGAAAATTTTCATTTTTCATATTTATATGACCCTATTTCATTACCAGAACTGATTTTGAGAACAAAAAGTTGTTTAAGTTCGCTTACGCGACATTTTCATGAAAAACCCTATTTGGGCTATATCTCGGGTATATATGGACCGACATCGGAAATTTTCATTTTCCATATTTATGTAACCTAATTTCAATACCAGAACTGCTTTTGACCACAAAAAAGTTGTTTAAGTTCGCTTACCCGGCATTTTCATGAAAACCCCGGTCTAGGCTATATCTCGGGTATATATGGACCGATATCGAAAATTTTCATTTTCCATATTTATGTAACCTAATTTCAATACCAGAACTGCTTTTGACCACCAAAAAGTTGTTTAGGTTCGCTTACGCGACATTTTCATGAAAAACCAGGTTTGGGCTATATCTCGGGTATACATGGACCGATATCGGAAATTTTCATTTTCCATATTTATGTAACCTTATATAATTACCAGAACTGCTTTTGAGCAAAAAAAAGTTATTTAGCTTCACCTATGCGACATTTTCATTAAAAATCCGATTTGGGCTATATCTCGGGTATATATGGACCGATATCTGAAAAAAATTTTTTTTGTCTTTTAGTCACCATGCTTAATAAGTGTGTGAAGTTTGAAGCAAAACGAACAACTTTTGTTTTCAAAAATTTTCATACAAAACTGCAAAAAAAAATGGCTTTTTTCGGAATTTTGAATATATCTCAGCTATACGTGGACCGATATTACTGAATTTCAATAGCAAACCCATGAATCGATGGGGTAAAAGAATGGTGAAAGTAAAAAGTTTCTAAGTCTAATGGTTTTCTCAGAAACGGTGTTTCAACAGCGGACAGACGGACAGACGGACATCGCTTAATCGACTTTTCCATTAATTCTGATTCAGAATATATATACTTTATAGGGTCGCAAAAAAAAACTGTAGAAATTACAAACGGAATCACAAACTTATATATACCCTTTACATTTTTGTGAAGGGTATAAAAACTGGATTTTGGTTAAAAATTAAACAAGAAACTGGTTAACCGGGTTTTTCTTGGCTAAAGGTGGAATCAAACTATAACCAGAAAAATAACATTACGGAATATTTAATAAGAAAATTCTAATATTTAATTATAAATAAATAAAAATAACAGGCTGTTTAGTGGCAGCATAATATTGTACAAATAAGTGGGATTCAAAGCATAGGCATCTAAAATCACTCCCATAATACGAAAAAAAATCATCCACATTACATTTTTCGATTTATAAATCGAAATTAAATCTCATTGGCTAACATTCAAATCTTACCCTCCCCAAACCAATAACTATATACTCAACAAAATTATAATTGTCATTTGCCAAAACCTCAAATGGCATACTTTGCTTAATATATGTAAATACATACCTAGCCATCTTTTCTACAACAATACACAGAATTGTACCCAGGTAATTTATAGATTCGAGAAATATTTTTGTGGAACCAAGCTTCCTGAACAGCAATCACATCAGGTAAACTTGTGAAATTTGCAATTGAATTTATCAGTTCCTGATATTTGCACCAATTATGTTCAAGCAACTTCATTCTAAAAATTTTACAAACAAATGCGGATACGAAAAAGTTTTTGGGTCCCTTTAGAAATTCTGATTCAAAAATTTCGTTTGCAGAATTTCCTCAAATTTTATCATCCTATTCAAGATTGGTAAAGCTAGATAGTATAAGAATTACAACAAATACAACACCAGAAAACACCATGAATTTCGTTGCTAGAAATTACGAAATGTCAAGATTTTGTTTCCAAATATCTAATGTATGACGTCACAATATACTTTTAATTATGAATCACGCACAAAGGGTTGTCGGGATTTATTCCTAAAGACATGGAAATTAATATTTGCAAGCAAATTTCTGCTCAGAGTGTTGTTAGTTTTAACTAATTTAATTCCACCATTTTAAATGCTGCAATAGAGTTTGGTTTAGTCTTTCGTGTTGTTATTGTTAAAGTCAAACCTCCACGAACACTACTCCCTTTTTCCTCCTTATCATAACTTACTATCCTAGTTCTAGTGCAATGCGCTGCATATGTAGGGGCTATGCTCTGAGTCCCAAATAAAAAAAATAATATATATGATTAGTAAAATATTTTTAAATGTCTTACAACCGCTTGAACTGCCAATTTTTGTCTATGTTATCAGAGTAATATACATGGTCTGATTAAAAAATAACCATTATATTAAATTTTCGTAAGTTACTTGTTTTCGATTTTCGCATTTTTTTTTCTGTTATGTTGTAATACAACAGCACTTTGGGGGTTAATTAGGTCCTCGAAAACCGGCATTGTACCAAAACTATCAGAGAAACTAATTCTCATCCCTGCGATTTTAGGTTTAAACTACAGCCAAGATATTTCAACCAAGGCGTTAGGCACCTCAACCATGATCATGGCTAAGATGGTCTACAAGCAGAACTTCCGGGGGGCTTTACTGATTCCCGTTCTGACAGTTGTGAAAAAAATGTACATCAGCACCTACCTTGCGGCCTTACCTGATGATGGACCAGTTCCTCGGAGTGAATTATTCACGATTCATCAGCTCTCCCGTATGGCTTGCTAGGCTCAGACAGGTAGCAATTTTCGCCATGTGTTTGCAGCCATATGAGCAACTTTCTGTTGAGGAGTTCGGACCTTCTAATCCCTCCTGTATGCAATTTCCCAGCAATCAATGAAAGACAAGGCATCAGCTCTTAAACCAACACCCGTCAACCATCACCACTAGTTCCTTATAGTACAGGTATCTGTCGTAAAGTCACAGATCCTCGGAAGATTGCTAGTCCCCGATAAAAGCCACACCAAGCAATTACCAAGGATACTAACACTGCCTTCCTGCGTTTTAGGTTTCAACCACAGCCAAAACGCTTCAGCCAAGGTAGGCACCTTAACCATGATCAACCCGGGCTGAACTGCAAGCAGAACCACCCGGGGCCATGCTGATCCCCGTTCTGCCAATTTATACCCTTGGTAAGGGTTTCGGAAGCCAACACAACATAAGTCACGTGACTTCCTTGAGTTTTATTTGCTACAACAAACGAGGGACCCCTTCCCCTCTTTTCCCCGAAAAACAGAGCACCCTAGTTAGGAATACGCCAAGGCAAACCCTATTTCCCGGGGGGTCCCGTTCTGACAATTAGCTCTTGGTGAGGGTCTCAGAGCTCCAACACAACATAAGTCATACGGCTTCCTAGCGTTATATGTGATAAAAAAAACTGTACGCCGGTAAAAAAAAAAATCTCTCTTTAATTTGTTATGCGATTCGCTGGGCAACCGACCACAGCTAAATAATGAACACATGTTGCGTAAAAGTATATGGGTTTCGGTAACAAGATTTCTAATCTCGTTGATACCAATAAAAAATTATAAATAGCTTGTTGAATGTTTGGGAATATATTTCAAAAATTTCCAAAGTCTACTGGTGATTAGGGTAGCTCCTATGAAATGTCAACATATAGATAGCTGGGAAACATAGAAAACAAGCTGTTTATAACTTGTTAAGTGTCAAGTTGATGAAAAGGCGATGTTTCCACAAAAACTGACAGTTTAGCACAGTTTATAGGCTGGTGGCGGAATTGGGCAGTACTTCCTTGAAAGTGAGGTCGGTTAAGCAGTTAATGTAAATGATGATAACGAAGTTCTTGAGGTAAGAAACTATGTATGGCAATAACTGAATTGAAATTAATGACAGTTTAAAAGTAACAAAGCTAGGTTAAATATGCAGGACGCTGGAATCCTTAGTATATCCTGAGTTTTCCAGCTCACTCGGGTTTTTATTAGTTCCCTTTTTATTGCATAAAATAGAGAGGGGCAGGAAGAAAAGTAAGGGGTGCTAGTTTATGGGTGAAATAGAAAGTAGGGAGATATATTTTGGAGTAGAAAGGTGGAAAACTTCTTAGTATGGCGGTAGGTGCTGTTATACATTTGCTACTCCTTATGAATGAGGCTAGCGCGGTCAGATTGGCCGAGGCCGAGCATATTCCCGGGAGGTGAAGAATCGCCTCCTCTTCGACTTCGTTCTGCCAACTTCTGCAGAAGCCATTATAGGGTAAGTCCAGTCTGCTGCAATTATTCTCAAATGGGCAGTGCCCAGTGATGACTGCTGCAGCGACTCTTAAGTGAGATCTGATCAGGTTTAACAGCTCTTTGGTTCTCTTAAATTTAATGTGCGGCCACAAGTTCTTTGATGTAAGCCATAGGGGTGAATCCTTTTTCTTGGGCACAATTCAGCGTATGGAGCTGTATGCTTTACTAGCACGCTGATAATGGTTGTCCACAAAAAAGGTCAATGTCTCTATCCTCGGTTGTGCCTTTTTTTTTTTGGCTAGTTCGTCAGTGATCTTAGTACCGTTATTGTAACCTTGTCCACGTAGCAATTTTATAGTTATGTTCGAATGTCGGGCCATTTTGTCTAAAGATGTCCGTCATTCCTTCAACTAGAGTAGAGTTTTTGTATATTCCTCTATTATCATGATATTCCTGCTGATCTATCTGCCTGCAGAACACTACACTTACGCAGTGGTCTGAAAGATATTTTGGTGCTGAATTCTTTTATGTAGACGCCTCCTCCAACCCTTTCTCCCTTCCAGGTCCATCGGTATGAACATAAAAGTTTCCATATTCTAAAGGAGTTTCCTTAATTTGGTAGCCAAAACTCTTTGAGAGAAATGGTTTTGGGATGTAAATTGTGAACTAAGCCTTTTGCAATCTTAGTTGAAGCTAACTTTATTTTTTCATTTCTTTTATTATGAGATATATTTAATTTAATTTCTTTAAAAGGTCCGACAATGAGATAATATATCTGATAACTTTTGTCTTACAAAAATCAGAAAATCGTATGAACAAACATATTTCGTTGGCAGACGAATTTATTGTCACACATTACCTACCAGTCATTGAAATTGTGTAAGTTTTTCTTTTCTGAGCTGACAACTTACCAATCGTATTACTAGCAAATTTTCATTTTCAGTATGTTGTCAGCACATTGACGGAACTGACAATACTGTCAGATCAAACATGTTTTGCTGGCAGGTAGCTTTCACCAAGACTGGCTTGAAGTTCATCCTCCTTAGTTTTGCGCTTGTTGACCAAATTTTGTTATCCATAATTTGAAAAAATGTTTGCGAAATGTATTTCGAAGTCGTATTTACTAAAATTTTTATTTCTTTATTGGTTTTCCATCGCATGCATCGTGCTTTATATTGGTTGGCAGCTATTCCCACTTTTACGTTACGGTCTTTGGTAAATGCAAACACAATGGAAGATTTAAAGAATGAGGACGATAATTAGTAATTTAATATATTCGCAAATGCGGGATTATTGTTTAACTAAAATATTTGAGTTCCTTCTACAATTTAATCTAAAATTCTTAGAACTTACTCGTAAACTACACAAAGGTTTATTACGGTTTTTTTCTTCATTAGATTTTTTAATTGTTGTTGTATGAATTATTTTTATTGGAAAAAATGTTAACAAGAAAGTAAAAGATATGAAAATTGTTTATAATTTTTAACTACCAAAAATTAATTAAAAGCGCCTAAAAAACAACTTCTCGTTTTAACAGCAGTATCTGATTTTGAGATGGAAGGAAAAAAAAATGCATGAAAATAATGTGAGTGGTAAGTGCAATTATTCTCAAATCCACCACATCTTTTAATCTGGCTAAAAGTCTTTGCAAGTCTAACGAGGCGTTTCTGTTTTTCATAAAAAGAGCTCGATAATGACGTTGCACGAAATAATAAAAAAAATATGAATGTAAGCAAGTAAATGAAAAAACGTACAATGAAATGCAATACAACTCGTATGAATATTATTTTTACATATGCACTCACATGCTTTTTTTCGAAAACAATGTAATGAGCTGCAAACGAAAAAATGAAGAGTTCAAAATTTTTTTAGTACAGACTTCAAGCAAAAAACTTACACCGAAAAAAATTTAAATAAATCAGTCAGATTTCACAAGAATAAATAAACAGTCTGGACGAAAAGTTATTGTAATGTTGCGTTTAGGCATACAAGTCCTTACATAAGAGTTCTTTGTACATTTTATCAACGGATATGTTGGAAAAAATACTCAATATTGTTGCAAGTTGCATTAAGGCACCCACAGACGACATGTCTTACGCTGTATTTACACGGGCCAGTAGTGGCATGCAAATTTTGTATACGTATTATCGGCGAAAAGCAAGTCGATATATTCGAATTTCTTGCCACTAGCTTGCCTGTTTACATACGCCATTGTATTTACATTTTTAGAATGTTTTCGACATGTATACTTTAAACAATTTGTTTACTTTTCGAATTTTGCCTCCATTTTGAATTTGTCATCTCTTTAAAAAATAGAGTTGCCGAGTTCATCACATGAACACATATTTGGGGAAACGAGTAAAACTTTTTTATTATTGCTTTAAGTTCAGGTAACATTGTTTAACATCTTGACATTCAGTGGCATGCAGATGCAAAATTTCCATTCGCACGCAAAATTTGCCGGCACTGGAGCTGCCATTGAAAGTAAAAAAAAGAGATTCGAACTGGCAATGGCATGTGTAAACTCTTAATTACGTCTGCTTTTTAAGATATATTTCCTTCTGTCATTCCTCATGTCCATCAAAATTTTTATTTTTACAGAAGGTTCATAAAATTTGCTCACAAACGTTAATGTACTTTTTTTATACCCTTCACAAAAATGTAAAGGGTATATATAAGTTTGTGATTCCGTTTGTAATTTCTACAGTTTTTTTCTGCGACCCTATAAAGTATACATATTCTGAATCAGAATTAATGGAAAAGTCGATTAAGCGATGTCCGTCTGTCCGTCTGTCCGCTGTTGAAATACCGTTTCTGAGAAAACCATTAGACTTAGAAACTTTTTTCTTTCACCATTCTTTTACCCCATCGATTCATGGGTTTGCTATTGAAATTCAGTAATATCGGTCCACGTATAGCTGAGATATATTCAAAATTCCGAAAAAAGCTATTTTTTTTTGCAGTTTTGTATGAAAATTTTTGAAAACAAAAGTTGTTCGTTTTGCTTCAAACTTCACACACTTATTAAGCATAGTGACTAAAAGACAAAAAATTTTTTTTTTCAGATATCGGTCCATATATACCCGAGATATAGCCCAAATCGGATTTTAATGAAAATGACGCATAGGCGAAGCTAAATAACTTTTTTTTGCTCAAAAGCAGTTCTGGTAATAAAATTAGGTTACATAAATATGGAAAATGAAAATTTCCGATATCGGTCCATATATACCCGAGATATAGCCTAGACCGGGGTTTTCATGAAAATGCCGCGTAAGCGAACTTAAACAACTTTTTTGTGCTCAAAAGCAGTTCTGGTAATGAAATTAGGTTACATAAATATGAAAAATGAAAATGTTCGATGTCGGTCCATATACACCCGAGATATAGCCTAGACCAGGGTTTTCATGAAAATGCCGCGTAAGCGAACTTAACAGCTTTTTTGTGCTCAAAAGCAGTTCTGGTAATGAAATTAGGCTACCTAAATATGGAAAATGAAAATTTCCGATATCGGTCCATACGTATCGAGATATAGCCCAAATCGGGTTTTTCATGAAAATGTCGCGTAAGCGATCTTAAACAACTTTTTTTTGCTCAAAAGCAGTTCTGATAATGAAATAAGATAACATAAATATGAAAAATGAAAATTTCCTATATCGGTCCATATATACCCGCGGTATAGCCTAAACTGCGGTTTTAATGAAAATGTCGCGTAAGTGAACTTAAACAACTTTTTTGTGCTCAAAAGCAGTTCTGGTAATGAAATTAGGTTACATAAATATGAAAAATGAAAATTTTCGATGTCGGTCCATATATACCCGAGATATACCCTAGACCGGCTTTTACATAAAAGTGTCGCGTAAGCAAACTAAAACAACATTTTTGTGCTCAAAAGCAGTTCTAGTAATGAAATGAAGTTATATAAATATGAAAAATGAAAATTTCCAATATCGGTCCATATATACCCGAGATATAGCCTAGACCGGGGTTTTCATGAAAATGCCGCGTAAGCGAACATAAACAACTTTTTTGTGCTCAAAAGCAGTTCTGGTAATGTAATTAGGTTACATAAATATGGAAAATGGAAATTTCCGATATCGGTCCATATATACCCGAGATATAGCCCAAATCGTGTTTTTCATGAAAATGCCGCGTAAGCGAACTGAAACAATTTTTTCGCCTTAAAGCAGTTCTGGTAATAAAATAAGGTGATATAAATATGGAAAATGAAAGTTTTCGATATCGGTCCATATATACCCGAGATATAGCCTAAACCGGGTTTTTCATGAATACGCGGCGTAAGCGAACTAAAACAACTTTTTTTGCTTAAAAGCAGTTCTAATAGCAAAATAAGGTTATATAGGTATGGAAAATGAAAATTTCCGATATCGGTCCATATATACCCGAGATATAGCCTAAACTGCGGTTTTAATGAAAATGTCGCGTAAGTGAACTTAAACATCTTTTTTTGCTTAAAAACAGTTCTGGTAATGAAATAGGGTCATACAAATATGGAAAAAGAAAATATCCGATATCGGTCCATATATACTCGAGATATAGCCTGAACCGATTTTTCCAATAACATTTTTTTTTTTGCTGAAAAGCAGTTCTTGTTATGAAAGAAGGTTACGAAAATAGAGAAAATTAAAATTTCTGATATCGGTCCATATATACCCGAGATATAGCCTAAATCGGGTTTTTCATGAAAATATCGCGTAAGCGAACTTAAACAATTTGTTGTGCTCAAAAGCAGTTCTGGTAAGGTTATATAAATATGGAAAATTAAAATTTTCGATATCGGTCCATATATAGCCGAGATATAGCCTAAACCGATTTTTCCATTAAAAAAAAATTTTTTTTTTGTGCTGAAAAGCAATTCTCGTTATAAAAGAAGGTTACTAAAATACAGAAAATAGAAAATTCCGATATCGGTTCATATATAACCGAGCATATTTAGGTCACATTTTTAATATACTATACATATTCGTGACTATCGTGAAGGGTATTTTAGATTCGGCCCAGCCGAATATACTACACTCTTACTTGTTTCAAAAAGAATTTATTTATTCATCAATAACTATCTTGTTCTCTTCATAGAAAACGCCTTCAGACAGTTTTTTACAATCCTCGAAATACTTCTGAAAGGCGCTTTTTGATATCGCCAATAGCTCATGTTTCGAGTTTTCTTTTATCTCCTCAATCGTAGCAAAACGCTTTCCTTTCATCGATGTCTTCAGTTTTGGGAAAAAGAAAAAAAAAGCGGGGACCCAGTCCGGTGAATACAGCGGTTGAGGCATGATAACGGATTTGTTTTTGGGCAAAAAATCACGCTCAAGCATCGATGTGGGAGTGGGTGCGCTATCATGGTGTAACATCCATGATTGTTTTTACCACAATTCTGTGCGTTTCTGATAAATTGCTTCGTTCAAACGGCGCATAACTTCAAGGTCGTACTCCGTATTGACTATACGGCCTTGTGGCAGGAATTCATAACCCACCATACCTTTGCAGTTGAAGAAAACAGTGAGCCAAACCTTCACGTTTGACCGAACTTGACATGCTTTTTTCGGTCTTCTGGACGCTTCTATTAGGATGAAAACATTCGTAAAAATTGCTTGGTTTGAGCCGAACAATATGCCAACATCATCAGCTGCCTGTCTGATAGTGATTCGACGATTATCCAAAATCATGTTTTTCACTGCTTCAATGTTGTCATCGGTTATTGAAGTGTTCGGGCAACCAGGACGAGCATCGTCATTGACATCTTCTCGGCCTTCCTTCAACCGGTTATATCACAGTTGAACTTGTGTTCTGCTCATAGTAGACTTGCCAAACGCCACAATCAACAATTAAATTATCCTTGCGCATTTAGTTTAATTTTTTACACAAAACTTAATACAGTTTCTTTGATTCATATTTTCGAATAGTAAAAACCGAAGAGCACACCAAAATACGATTAACCTTTTTATCTGTCAAAAACAAACTGACAATGCAAAATGACTGATCTTGCTGACATATATAACAAACATGTGTACCAACATAGCAAAAAAAAAAAAAAAAATGCGAACATCGAACATACGTAACTCACGAAATTTGAAAATAACGATTATTTTTTATTAATATCAAAGTTGCGCTGATTAAAAATGGATTGCTGACAACGAAAACTATTTGCCTGCGACTCAAAGGAATAAAAGTTTCGACCGTTTGTTTTCTCTATGCAGTGCGAATATAATTATTTATTATATAAAATGAAACGATGGCAAGACTTAAGTAGATAACACACGATATGTTTTTAAAAATGTACATGTCATTTTTCACAATGTAAAATGCCTAAATGTCGTCTGTTACCTCAAAAACATTGCGTCTGTAAAAAACATGAGCAAAGTAGTCTGACAAAATTTCAAATAGAGCCTGTTCTATTTTGTTATGTTTAAACATCTGACATTGGAACTCCTATGCCTTGCGAACAATTCAGCCGCCGTTTTTAGGCGGTATAAGTAGTCGGCTTGAGGAAATTTTAACGCATTAATATTTTAATTTGTTATAAATAATTATATTTTATTTATACCAATGAAAAATTATAAATAGCTTCTTTTCTATGTTTCCCAGCAATCTATATGTCGACATTTCATAGGAACTACCCTAATCATCAGTAGACTTTGGAAATTTTTGAAAGATATTCTCAAACATTCAACTTTATATCCCAACAATCTAAATAAATTGTTGAGAATTTCAAAAGAAAAATGCGCTAATAATACCTGTCAAAACACAAAAAATAAGCTTTTTCATTTATACACGTCTCTAACATTTCATAGATAGCTGGGAAACATAGAAAACAAGCTATTTATAATTTTTTATTGGTATAAATGTTAGAGGCTAAAATAGCGAATAAAAACTAAATTATTGAATTATTTTTTATAATAATAAAAAGCATAGACAATGTCAGACGTAAATGTACATGTACGTTTGTGAGCAAATTTTAAGAACCGTCTGTAGGTTAGGTTAGGTTGTACAGGCCGCCAGTTTCATGAAACCAGCCCACTTGGGTCCTTTTGGTCCAGTTGTGTTGCCTGAGAGAGAAGTGCAGCCCACGAGACTTACACTTCCCCCGACGGTTCAGATTCAAACCAACCCGAAAGCCGGATAAAGGAATCCAGTCCGTTCACTCGGCATTCCGATATATCTGCTAACCCGTGCAGCATCGGTCCGCCTAGATACAGCGCTCTCATAGAACAGAGAGCCGGGCATCGACAGAGGAAATGCTCAACACTTTCCTCTTCGTCCTCATCCCCGCAACTTCTGCAGAAATCATTAAATGGAAGATTTAACCTCCTAGCATGCGTCCCTATGAGACAATGTCCTGCCGGAACTGCCACCAAGGTACGCAACCTTTGACGGGGAAACCCTTTAGGACCGCAGTTCTACTACGATCATACGCAGGCAAAAATGTGGAACGCTTCACGATTTTGCGTGTCATCCTTGCGCAGGGCCATGCTAATCTTCTCTGCATCGTTCCAATTTTAGTATATGTTCTGCCGAAGCAAGAACAAGAACCGTCTGTAAATATGAAAAATTTTGACAGACATGAAAAAAACACATGATGAATTACAAAAAACAGACGTAAAAACATATCGTCTGTGGGTGCCTGTAATAAAATTTTAACGTCATTATTTCAATATTGAGAATAGCAGATTTTACTCAGTTTTCATTTTTAGAATATTCGAAAATTTATTTGATCACCGATTTTTTTCGCTCTGTGCACTTCATTTTTATTCACATTTGGGCCTTATATTGTTCGCAGATAGAAAGCGAGGCAAAAAAGTGCATAAAAATATTTTTAAAATTAAAAATGTACACGTCTACCACATCATTTTTTTTTATTTTTGCTTTTTAACTAAAACAAAAGAATGTCTCAAGTGGAATATGCATATTGTACATTGTATACAAAACTCATACACTTACTTATACACTCACACAAATGCACAAACACTGGCAAACATCAAACATGCATAAATAATAATACCACCAACATACAAACATACCTGCATAAAAACAATGCAACAATAAGAGAACAAACCAAAATGAAAGTGAATGCATAGAAGTAAAATAAAATCAGCGAAATATTGTAAAAGAAAAAAAAAACAATATTGTGTATTAAAAAAAAAGAAGTAAATATGCTGGTTTAAACAGCAGGAATAAAAGGATAATACCAACATCTACGTTCATAATTCAACTGAGTTTCGTGTGTAGAGAGCTCTGCAAGGACCAACCAGGAGTGAGTAATAACTACAAGCTTAGCAACAAAGCATTGAATTCAACATAATGCAAAAGCATTAAGTCCGATGATGTGCACTTTTTCTCTACACTCTTAACCATTCTTGCTCTGCTCAAAGCAAAAAGGATTTTGTATTTTTCTTTTTTTTTTTTGCATTTGAAATATGTAAAAGGAAACAAAAAAAAAACACACACACACACACATAAAACATACTTTATATATCAGGCAGAAAAAAAAGATATTGTCAAAATAGCAGGAGACTTAAAACGTAAGAATATATTATAATACTCGTACAGCGCCAGGAGAATATTTAGGAAAGACGAAAAAAAAAATCCTTAGTCGACTAGGTGGTACAGTAATGCAAGTTTTCTTCCATTACTGTATTTAAAATTTATAACAGTTTAAGCTCCTACACACATATACAGAAAAAGTTGTTGTAAAAAATATCCATAAACTTTTTTCGCATAAAAAACTAGTTTCCTATTTTTTCAATGCATATATTTGCTGATTCAGTAAAGATTTTCCCTGAAATTTTTGCTTCCAGAACCATAAAAAAATAAAATACGTTTTGAAGTCGCAAAGTGATAAAGTGAACTTGCATGGGACTCAAACTGCGGATATGGAATAAAGCTGCAAAGCAATCGATAGTTTTATTTCTTATTGACTATGTATAGTTTTTTTTTTCGTTTGAGATACTAACGTTTGAACTAGAACGTTAGGAAATTTTTCTTGCCAATTGCTTACCAAGCTTTGTTAAGCTTTGTTTTCTGCACACGGCCGTAGGCCTTTAAATCTCTTTTTTTCTCTTCAACGAATTACATAAACCTTAGGAATAGTTGTAAACTCAAAGTATAACTAAATCCGTTTTTCCTTATACCATGAATAAGAAATGAAATAAATGTGTGAAATTTTTTAGAAAATCCTTTTGAGGAAATTATAACAGATATAGACCATGCGGGCTTGAGTTAAGTACGGGGTGAGTACAGGGTGGGGTGAACTTTTAAAGACAAAGAAAACCCTGTTTGGGGGATATCAAACAATACTATAGAGTTCCAATGCTATCCAGGTATAGGACCATTTCTGGTAGATGGACTACTCCGGAGTTAACAACTCCACAAACACAAGATATTGCTTTCCACGTTCGTGTTCTTTAATTTTTTTTTTTTTTTGTGCGCCATCAATTTTTTTTTTTTTTTTTTTTGTGGCTGGTATACAAATTTTTGCTGTATCCGACACTTTGGTCTGCAACGAACACCCGCCCAAGCGCGACGAGCCATAGCCCCGCATAAAGGTAGTCAGTTACCAGTGTGACACCTTGAACGTATTTCACTTTCATGACATTTTGGGTTTTTGGAACCGTGACGGTAAACCATTTTGGCACTAAACTAGGCGCAATACTTGGCACTGAACTAGGCACAATACTTGGATCCGAAAATGTGTTTCAGCGCTCATGGTTCTCTCTTGAAATGTGGCAAAATATGATTTCTAAGAACCCGAATTGCTTTCAAATTTAGGGTCACAGAAATAATTACTGAAAAGAAAAGTCTCACAAAGCCAAACCATTCCTTTGTTAACGTGCCGTATAATATTAACATGATTTAATTTCGAACGGACCATTTTCTCTTTGTTTTAAGACTTTATAAGTCATTATTGTTGTTTACTATTTCGTTTGCGAGTTTTAAATCGTTGTTTTGTGGCATGGCGTACTACTTGCTCTTCTGAATTAAAACCAATTCTTTCTCTTACTTGAATGACTTTCAGGATGTTTTTTGTGTTTGAGAAAAATTGCATGTGAATTTTTGGCGGCACAAAATCATTAACGCAAAGCAGTTAAGTAAAATATACTTCAAGTTTTCTTTTTTTACTCAAAGCCAGGAAAAGGAAGTAATTTCAACGTTTAAAAGGACGTTTTCAAACATAGGATTTAAGCAAGAAAAAGAAAAATTAAACGTAGTTTGTTGTATTTGCAACTTTAACTTCTCAGTACACAAAATCTTTGTTCTATTTCAAAACTCCAGCTGAAAGTAAAAAAACTACTACAACAATGCACTTTTTGCATCAATCTGGTTTTATTCTTCAAAAATCAGAGAACTGCACAGGGTATGATTAAACTGTCTGACTCACATGTGACAATTTAAAAACAAACTATGCGGCAGTATATGACGAATTACAAAAAAATTACATATTTTGAAAGGAAAAATAATTACAAACAGAAACGTAAGATCAAGGAGCAGCTCTTAGTTATGTGGCATCACTAGCCCAGGCCACAATTTTCGAATTAAAGTACTTTAACCCGGACCCACGTAAAAAACTTGTTTATGTTTGTGCAAAGAAGAGTAAAAATTTCAATAAGATTTCCAACAATTTAAAAGAAAGAGACATGTAGTAAAAGAGTTTTAAGTTGTACTTATGTAAGTGTTTAAACTATATTGTTGTTTGTTATATAAAAAACAAACGCTGCTGCAAGTTGTGTTTTTTGGCGTTTCTAGAGAACACTCACCTTCTTACAGAGCTACTTGAAGAGAAACGTTAACATTGTGCTATGTACTGTACTGTTCACTACCCTTGTTCAATTAAAACCGCTAAGTACAAATAATAAATAGAGATAAAGTCACAAAGTTTGCCTGAAAGGGCAAAAGTATGTTTTGGATCCAAATTTACTGCATACAAAATAAAGTGTACCCTCTTAAGAGCCAAATAAACTACGCAAACTGCTTGCCAAACACACGCTTTCTGCTTGCACCCAAACTATACAAACACAGCACATGCAAATGCAGTTTAATCACGCATACAAATACAAATTAATCACTTTTTCTTTCCTTCAAATGAGAGTAGACGGCAACACAATGTTGCGGCAAATTACTCATCATATTAAGTTTACAAGATACAAATTGTTTTAGCCTCTAATTCTTTATATTCTGTTTTTTAATTTTTATTTTTTTAATTTCCACAATTAAAATAAACTATTACGCCATTCTAACATTATTACAAAAAAGCATTTTGTTAATTCACTCTGTATGCTTCTTCTTCCACCACCTCTGCAAAAATTTCATAGAAATTACATAATTTACACACACATTCACAATGTTTGCACAATTCAACATTTTTGATTTTCATGCAGACATGCTTCAAATATTTGTACAAACTAGCAAACACCCCCACAAACGAACAATAATGTTTGCACGAATCTAAAATTTTGACATGTTTGGCAAGCAGTTTGTGTGGTTTATTTGGCCCTTTACGCTTCGTCATAGTTAAATTTTCTAATTGTAAATTGATTATGCCTCATACATTTTATATGTACATGAAAATTTTTGACAGATAGGATATTTATTCGATATTGGAAGAACAGACATTTTAGAAAACCCAGTTTTAGTAAAACCAAAAAATTGGTAAAAATCGGTCTAAAAATAACCCATCACCCGTTCATTAGGTTGGGTCGATTTAGCAATCGATAATGTGTCATCGAATTTTCGATAGCTTTGACATGGGGAGAAATTTCCCTACGACGTATTAAAAAAATCATTTTCGAGGCGCCCAAACTTCAATTTTTAGTTTTTCTGAACTTTTATTTATAGCGTTTTTTTTAGTAGGTAACAAAAAAAACGGGTGTTTAATTGTTTTATTTAAGACCTTTCCAAAGTGAAATTTATTTTAGAATTATTATTTTGAATTACTTTTGAAGCAATTGAATTATTTATTAACGAACTTTGGAAAATAATTTTTTTGATATGTCGTAGAAGATTTTTTTATCATCCCAAAAGTTATCCAAAAATTAAATGATAAGTCAAGACAATAATTCAGACATCCGAGGTCTGATCAACAGATAACTGCTATTTTCAATTTTTTCAAAAAATAATTATTTATTCAGCAATAACTATCTTGTCCCCTTCAAAGTAATCCTCCTCTGATATAATACACTTATGCCAGCGTTTTTTCCAATCCTCGAAATACTTCTGAAACTCGCTTTTTGCTATCGCTCCTGTTTCGGTTTTTCTTTTATCACCTCAATCGTAGCAAAACGCATTCCTTTCTACGGTGTCTTCAGTTTTGGGAAGAGGAAAAAGCCAGTGGGGGCCAAGTCCGGTGAATACGGGGATTGAGGCATGATAGCGGTATTGTTTTTGGCCAAAAACTCACGCACAAGCATCGGTGCGTTATCATGGTGCAAAATCCATGATTGTTTTTTCCAGGCGTTTCTGACCAACTGCTTCGCGCAGACGGTGCGTAACTTCAAGATACACGTAAAGGAAAAAATATGATTGATATAAAAATATTTTAAGGGCAAAATACTATTATTGAATTATATGATTGAGCACAACCTTATAATATGGTTTAAATCTGAAATTTTGTTACACAACTAAGTACAGCCAAGAACCGACATATTATTATTTAACCATATATATGGTAAAAGTTTTATTAATGACAAACAACGTTATTGTAAAAATTAAAATTCAACTGTCAAGTCCCACCATATATCACTCCTATTCATATTATTGGAAAATTGTAAATTCTATTGTCACGTTCAACGGTACTAGTGTCAAAGGTCACAATGTTATATGCTTATGTATATAAAAAATACACATACATAAGAACTTCTATAATTGAAACCACATTTTTCGAACTGGTTTAATATAAATTTATTTTTCAATCAATATTTTCATACAAAATAAATCAAAATCAGTAAAATGTTGCGAGATCTTTTCGTTTTGGCACCATTGATATATCTTTGCTTTGGCCCATTTATGCACATATCTGTAAGAAAATATGGAATTTAAATACATTAAAATATATGCATTTGCCTTATACAAGCCTTTTTGCTTTAAAGCTTTATTTGTATGATGCTGCTATTTCCACCAAAAAGTAAATATTTATATTTTTTTTCCTTTATATTTTTACCATTATTAAAATAGAGAAAACAGAAATAAAACACCAAACTAAAAGAAAACTATGTATGAATACAAGCAAATGTCAGCGTGTGTAAAACCAACAATAGCTAGTTTATACTGTAAACAAACATGTGTTGTAGATAAATGCTTTAACTATACGTATGTTTTTAATTAATAGTCTATTATTGTACATAACAAAAGGTTTTGTTGTATTCAAACTTTATTTTGATAGAAATGTAACAATAGAAGTATGAATATTTGAACACTCACATAATTATAGTGGAATAAACTATATTATAAATTAAATAATACTACGAGCGGCAACAATACAAATTGTGAGAGAGTATATACTAATGTTGTCACAACAATATTCCAAATTGCCTTTTCTTTGAGTGTAGTCTACCGTATGGACCGTACGATCTTGTGGGAAGAATTCACCACTCCATTGCAGTCGAAGGAAACAGAGAGCAAAGGCTTCATATTTGACCGAACTTGACGTCCTTTTTTCGGTCTTTGCTCTTCTGGACACCTCCATTGGGATGATTGGGGTTTGGTTTCAATGTCAGAGCCATACACCTATGATTCGTCACCATTTATAACTGCACAAATTGCAGCTTTTTCGAACGTTAAAAGCACATTTTGAGTTAACCAATTCTGGATTCGATAAACCAGAATTGGGATTATAATTAACTCGGGATTAATTATAACGAGTTGGGGGAAATTAAATAAAAAATTGATTTAGTATTTAGTATTTCCTTTCATAAATCAAGAAGTATTTATTAAATGCTTCACCTGGATTATAGGGTTGGACTGCACTGGCAGTCTTCCTTCTTCGTGGCTGGTCTGTATATAAAGGGTGGTTAAATTTCAAGGGCCGATGTTGATTTTGAATAAAACACAAACTATTAAGGAAATTATTGTAATTTTATTTTATTATGATATATTGGTATTATTCAATTATGTATGGAACACAATATCGGCCAAATGGGCGCCGCGACCACGGCGGCACACCTCCATCCGATGGTCCAAATTTTCGATGACCCTGAGGCTTAATGGAGGTTCTATGCCGTTAATGTGCCGAATTATCTCATCCTTTAGCTGTTGAATTGTTGCTGGCTTATCGACGTACACCTTTTCTTTCAAATAACCCCAAAGAAAAAAGTCGAACGGTGTCAAATCACATGATCTTGGCGGCCAATTGACATCGCCATTACGTGAGATAACACGGCCATTGAATTTGTTGCGCAAAAGGGCAATTGTGTCGTTAGCTGTGTGGCTAGTGGCACCGTCCTGCTGAAACCACATATCGTCTACATCCATATCTTCCAATTCGAGCCATAAAAAGTTCGTTATCATCTCACGATAGCGAACACCATTCACAGTAACTGCCTGACCGGCCTCATTTTGGAAAAAATACGGCCTGATGATGCCGCCAGCACATAAACCGCACCAAACAGTCACTCTTTGTGGGTACATTAGTTTTTCGACAGTCACTCTTTGATTCTCATTCGCCCAAATGCGGCAATTCTGTTTATTAACGAATCCACTAAGGTGAAAATGTGCCTCATCACTGAAGATGATTTTCTTCGAAAATTGATCATCATTTTCATAATAAGTCTGGATAACTTTAACACGTTGTTGGATTGTGTATCTCTCCATGGTTCAAATTGAGTAAATCTGAAATAGAGAAATGTCAAATAAAATTCGGAAAAAAACTTGGCGTTCAACATCGGCCCTTGAAATTAAACCACCCGATAGTTAATTTTTATGTCTACCGGAAATGATTTAAAAATGACCATTGGAAATTTTCCAATGGGTTCGACTTGACAATGCGAACAATGTTACAGAGTGGTGATTTAGATAAATATGTGATAAGTTTAAGGGAATTATAAAGTAAGTAGTAAGCAAATTAGTATAAATGGTAAGTAAAATTCATTTCTGTTTTAAATCGACTTGAGCGGCAGACGATATTTTAGCTTCAATGCTTTGAATTTCTATAGATTAATTGATATAAGATTGGAAATTATAAATATATATAAATATTATTGAATTTTATTATTGGTATATGCGATATTTTCTATGAAATTGATCATGTGGATGTAAATTGGTAGAGGTGAGTATTTGGATGGTTGAATAGGATTTTTCAGGGGATAGCTACAGACATTTTTGGTAACCAAGCTATCGCGGTCCGGTATCAGTCTATGATACTGTGGGAGGGATTATAGCCCGGGATTACTTAACACCAACAATCCCACCATCAGAATCAAAGTGACTGTGCCCACTCCTGTCCTCACGATCGACGTTTTTGGGCCCTTTTTTTTATTTTGTTTAGGTTTGGATTAATCACTGGTACATTAAGATACCTTCTATTGGCTGTGTGGAACGAACACCCGCCCAAGCCCGACGAGCCATAGCCGCGCAAAATGGTCAGTTACCAGTGAGACACACAGTTTTCCAATGGAACACGAATCACAAACGGATGTCGAACGAGCATCGTTTCGATTTTTAAGGATGCATCATTCGATAGTCTATTTGGCGATTCGTGACAGGCTCGTGCACCATCAGTCGTAGAAATTTTCGACAACGAATTAGCCCATGATGCATTTTGCACAGCACGCATTTGTATAACGCTGTCGGTCGCCGTTTATGGTGCTTTGTGCGTATTTCAACCTTGCGCTCTGCTGTTAATCTGCGATTTTGTCTGTATTGGTAAAAGAGCATAACAGTTGCTAATTATGCTTTAAAAATTAAAGGTTAAAAAAATGGTACGAGCTATAGAGAAGAAATGAAATAAGGATTGATTCAGGACCTTTTAGACAGGAGTATGACATAGTTATTAGTAAATTAGTAATTAGTAAATTAGAACAACTATGTAGTGAGTATGTAGCAAAGTTAGAGGCAGTCACTAAAACTAATCGGACTCCGTATGCGTTAGAAACGGCAGATAGCATAACTTAACCACTGAGCGCGTTATTATCCCTGTAGTAATACGAACGTCTGCAGCCCGTACATTCCCATCGGCTTCGGGAGAAGTTTTTTCTATCCGGCCTAATCGCCACTCGTGAGGTGGAAGTAAATCTTCCTTTACCACTACTAGGTCACCTTGTTGAATATTGGGGGAAGAGGTTTGCCATTTATAGCGACTGTATAAAGATTTTAAATACTCTTCCCTCCATCTAATGGCGTGCTGAAAAGTTTTCAACTTTTTCCATGATCTTTTTTTCTAAAATTCTGTGCGTTTCTGACGGATTGCTTCGCGCATAACTTCATGGTAAGACCATGATTCAGCACGCCATTGCAGTCGAAGAAAACAGTGGCTCCTCTGGACGCTTCCATTGGGATGATTGGGCTTTGGTTTCAATGTCATACTTATACACCCATGATTCGTCCCCAGTTATGACCTTTTTGAGGAACTCTGGAGCGATGTCCACGCGACGTTGTTTTTGCTCAAAATTTAGTAAAAAAAATTGAAGAACACGACTAACCTTTTTATCTGTCAAAAACAAACTGACAATGCAAAATGGTCGATATTGCCAACATACTCATGTATATAACAGACATGTGACCAACATAACAGAAAAATATGCGAAAATCCAACATACGAAATTTGAAAAAAATGATTATTTTTTTATCAGACCTCTTAGATGCTTTCAGACTAGTTTAGCGACTTTATCCCTTTTTATTTAGTGATTTTTATCAAAAATGTAAGTGAACATACTGTTCATGGCACTGAGTTAACGCTTTTATTTAAGTTACTTACTACAGCGTAAAATTACGTTGCGCTTTGCGCCCTAATTTAGAATGCGCTGTAAGAAAGGCACCTTTTAGAATACTTAAAGACAGTCAACATAAAAACAAGTCAACAGTAACCTAATCAATTGTAATATAAATTTCCAATTATGATTAATCACAGATGATGGCATTTTGTGCCATTAGAAAAATACATTTTAACAGTTAATTAATTGGTCAATTTCAGATTGCTTAATACCAATGCAACAACTACTCTTCCATTGGACCAACCAACCAAACAAACCAAAACCAGCCAACCAACAACACTAAGCAACAAGAAACTTTCAAAAATACACGCAACATGTCAAAAGGTCTTCTCAAATAATTTAACAGCAAAATCTACTCTCTAAACTGATTAACGAACATTCACATAATTTTGTTCATTCTCAAATGTACGTATGTACTCGTATTATGTATGTATGTACATTGTGTGTATGTATGAAATCATTAGAAAAATGCAAAAAATTAAGACAGACATGAAAAATATCGTACGATCGCAAAAATAAAATTTCGATTGGAAATTGTTGAAAAGTTAATAAAAGAAAAATACCATTCATTCATTAATTGCTTAATTTATTTTATTTTTCATGTTGAGAAATATCTCCGTAACATGATTTAAACATTAGATAAAATTATTGAGAGGACAAGAAAATATAAAATTCAAAAAAAAAAAAAAAAAGTAACAGAACACAAAATATTTATCGTTTTAAACCTGCGCTTTCGAAAAAAAAAAATTAATTCTTAAGCGGTATTAAGGTCAGCCATGGAGTATTAACTTTAAAATTTATAATTTGTGCTTAAAAATCTGAGACAAATGATTCAACAAACAATTGTTTGTGTGTGCAGTCCAGTGACTTTTTATTATATTTTCAACACTTTATTTTTATGCTGAAAGTTAGCAAATGAATGCTGTTCTTTGGACAATGTCACACAACAGCTCGTTTATGGGGGGACATTTAATCATTTTCCACTTCAACACGAATCATAGAAAAATCACCTTAAAACACGAAAACAAAATCAATCAATAAAAATGTTTGATTTTGCATTAAAAAAAGCGCAGATCTGTTAAATATTTAAGGATAAAAAATAGTAATAAACTTATTTTTATGTCCTTTAACGCTTTTGCTCGTCAAGCGCTATTTAATGTTGATAATTATTTTTTATACCCTTCACAAAAATGTAAAGGGTATACCGTTTGTAATTTCCACAATTTTCATTTGCGACCCTATAAAGTATATAAATATAAAGAATATATATCTGAATTGGAAAAGTCGATTAAGCGATGTCCGTCCGTCCGTCTGTCCGCCGTTGAAATACCTTTTCTGAGAAAACCATTAGACTTAAAAACTTTTTTTTTCACCATTCTTTTACCACATCGATTCATGGGTTTGCTATTGAAGTTCAGTAATATCGGTTCACATATAGCTGAGATATATCCAAAATTCCGAAAAAATCAATTTTTTTTCAATTTTGTATGAAATTTAATAAAAAAAAATTGTTTGGTTTGCTTCAAACTTCACACACTCATTAAGCATGGTGACTAAAAAGCATCCAAGATATCGGTCCATATATTCCCGAGATATAGCCTAAACCGGGTTTTTCATGAAAATGTCGCGTAAGCGAACTGAAACAACTTTGTTTGCTTAAAAGCAGTTTTGGTAATGAAATCAGGTTATATAAATATAGAAAATGAAAATTTTTGATATCGGTCCATATATACCCGAGATATAGCCTAAACCGGGTTTTTCTTAAAAATGTCGCGTAAGCGAACTTGAACAACTTTTTTGTGCTCAAAAGCAGTTCTGGTAATGTAATAAGATAATATAAAAATGGAAAATGAAAATTTCCGATATCGGTCCATATATACCCCAGATATAGCCTAGACCGGGCTTTTCATGAATATGATTAAGCAACTTTTTTGTGCTCAAAAGCAGTTTTGGTAATGAAATAATTTTATGTAATTATGGAAAATTGAAATATCCGTTATCGGTCCATATATACCCGAGATATAGCCTAAACTGGGTTTTTCATGAAAATGTCGCTTAAGCGAACTTGAACAACTTTTTTGTGCTCAAAAGTAGTTCTGGTAATGATATAAGATAATATAAAAATGGACTGCTCAAAAGCAGTTCTGGTAATGAAATACGGTTATATAAATATCGAAAATGATAATTTCCGCTATCGGTCTATATATACCCGAGATATAGCTTACACCGGGTTTTTCATAACAATGTCGCATAAGCAAACTTAAACAACTTTTTTTGTGCTCAAAAGCAGTTCTGGTAATGAAGGTTATATAAATATGGAAAATGAAAATTTCTGATATCGGTCCATATATACCCGAGATATAGCCTGAACCGTTTTTTCCATTATTTTTTTTTTTTTTTGCTGAAAAGCAATTCTCGTTATAAAAGAAGGTTACTAAAATACAGAAAATAAAAAATTCCGATATCGGTTCATATATAACCGAGCATATTTAGTTCACATTTTTAAATATACTATACATATACGAGACTATCGTGAAGGGTAGATTCGACCCAGCCGAATATACCATACGCTTACGTGTTATTGTGTTATAAAGTTATTCTTGATAATGATATATAACGCAGTACAAAAGAACACTTTTTGCTAGTCCTTTAAATAAAAGTATGTGGACTATTTAAATTCATTTTTAGTTTTTCTTCATCACGTAAGAATTTTTTTACAGTCCAGGCTAATTTTATCCCATACAATTGTCGACTAATCCAATCTAATTCGCAATAACTCGAGGGCATCTGCTCCAAAGTCAATAAGTAAAACTCGAATAGATGCGTTACAAAATTGTTGCAGGTACTTCAATGAAGCTGCGGAAATGATAATATCTTCAAGTTAGTTCCTGTCCGTCGGGAAGGTATACTACTTTGTTTTGCCGCCATTGTGGTAAACGTTAGTCTTGACAGTTCAGTCGTGGAGTATACATGTCGTAAATTTTTTCTGGAAAAATATTTGATTTGATAAAAAAGATTTTATCAAAATCAACTATTGATTTTCATGGCAAAAACATAATGAGTAACGAGGCAGATTTTCATTTCAATGGATATTTGAATAAACAGAATAGTCAGTTCTGGGCAATGGAAACCCCTCAAGTGGTTCATCAGTCATCTGGTGTGGAATTTTGTCAGAAGAAACCATTGGACCTTATTTCTCTGAAAATGAAAACGGCGTCAATGGGGAGCGATATCGTGGTATGATTCCAAATTTTTTAACACCACAAATGCATGCTTTAGGCTTGATTTACGTGTGGTATCAACAAGACAGTTGTGAAAGGATTTACATCAGCACCTGCCTTGCTGCCTAATCTGATGGTGGACCAATTCCACGGAGTGAATTATTCACGATTCACCAGCGCCTCCGTGTGGCTTACCAGGCTCACACCGGTAGCAAATCTTGCCATATGATTGCGGCCATATGAGCAACTTCTTGTTGAGGAGTTCGGACCTTCTAATCCCTCCTGTATCCAATTTCCCAGCAATCAATGGAGGACAAGGCTTAATGAGTTGGTAGGCCGAAGCCCACTAAGAGCATCAGCCCTTAAACCAACTCACCCGTCAACCATCACCACTGGTTCCTTAGAATACAGGTATCTGTTGTATAGGCAACAGATCCTCGGGAGATTGTTAGCCGTCGAAAAACAATTATCAAGGATACTAACACTCCCTTCCTGCGTTTTAGGTTTCAACCACAGCCAGAAAGTTTCAGCCAAGGTAGGCACCTCAACCATGATCAGCCCGGGTCGAACCGCACGCAGAACTACCCGGGGGCCATGCTGATCCCCGTTCTGCCAATTTATACCCTTGGTAAGGGTTTCGGAAGCCAACACAACAAAAGTCATGTGGCTTCCTAGAGTTTTGTTTGCCGCACCAAACGAGGGACCCCTTCCCCTCTTTTCACCGAAAAACAGAGCACCTAAGTTAGGAATACGCCAAGGCAAAACCTGTTCCCCGGGGGGTGTTTTTTAATACAATGAAATTATATTATACATATCGATTTTACTTACAATAACAAAAATTAATAAATCATTATTTATAATGTTATAATAGGAAAAATAGCCGAAATTAAATATAATATCTTTTTTTATACTTTATAACAAAAAATCAATAATATATGATCAAAAGTGAGTGTACGTCAATGTATAAACAAAATGTATGTGCAGTCTTATTTCTCGAACACCTGTCATTAAATTCATATCTATGCAAAGTACGTCGTATTGTGCTATCACAAACTTTTTTATCAGACTCTGTAGTGATATCCTTGGCAATTTGTGCCACATTAGAATGTGGTTTACTTGTAACTATGGCAGCAATCCTACTTTCCTCTCTTTCAGTTAACAGCTGTGGACGTTCTCTTCGCTTAAAATCGTGTATTTTCTTAAGGCTTTCTAATATTTCCACAATCCTGTTTAAGAGGTGTAGTGTCTTCATAAAATTTTACTAATTTTTCGAAATTATTTACCATTTTCTCTTAGCTCTATTATAGTTTTTCTTGTTTCTATTGAAAAATCCGTTTTCATCTTTATTCACGGATTTTATAAAACTTTACGCTGATAGTAGGTCGACTTCCTAAACGCAAGTTGCAATGCACAATTTAAAAAAATGTGTATGCAATGCTAAACATGGCTTAAGTACAACCTTGCGTTGCAGAGAAATTTTTTGCATTTTAGTGGCATTTAGGAACGTCGGTATGCAACTCATACATAAAACAAATGTCAAACACATGATATAAAATTGAATAAATTTTTTTTTATAAATTGAGGTAACACAAAATGATTTAACCGTTGACATGTGCTGAGGAATTATCTCAGGCTAAACCTTGAAAAAATATTGATTCGCTAAATAATCTTTAAAAAACAATAAAATAGAAGAGACAACTTTTATTAATAAATATCTTTGCATAAAAGTTAAAATTGATGCGTGACTCTGACAGCTGATACTCATTAAAATGAGTTGCCAAACGATTATGAACATTGGACGTTGCCAGAAAGTTTACGTATGCGTTTACGAAGTGTAAGCATTGTAAATATGAATTTCAACTTGCATTTAGGAAGTCGGTCATATATTTATAACATAGTTATTACAAATGTATAAGACTTTTATGTAAACAAAATTGTAGGATCTAATTTCATTGTACATATCTTTTTGTCTTTGGCAAGCATCTATATAAAAAATTGAATATTTTAGAGGTATTCCACCAGAAAGAGCTCAAAAATCACCCAATCAAGAACCAGCCAGCATGTCTAGAAGACATTCTCTACGTCTGGTCATTTTGGGCATGTAATCATTTCAAAGAAACGAAATGCTGATGTGTATTGTAATAGGAAACAACATATTTTAAAATTCTGTTTTATTGATAGAAATCAAACCATTTAGAGCATCATCTTCACAAATCCAATGTTAAGTTTTTTTTGTGTTTGTGGGCTTTAATTAAAAGCATGAAAAAGTGGTTAGTGGCAGACGCTTAATTTAAAGAGAAACAGATTTATTAAACAGCTAATTTTTTCCATTTTGTTCTTTTTTTGAACTACTTTCTTTTCTTCAAGTACTGTTTTACTAGCAAATTTGTTTCTAATTATTGCACTAAAAATCCGTTTGGACTATTTTTTTTTTCTTGTTTAACCAAAACTCTGATTTTTAAATTGCCAATATTCGAAAACCGTTAAAAAAAATAAATCGAATTATCGATCACCTATAAATTATTTAAACGGCATAATATTTTTAGTATGAAAGAAAACATTTTTATGCGAAAAAATATCTATATATCAATTTTTAACAAAAAAAAAAAACTTTTGTTCAAGATCGACAAATTTTGAAAATCTTAAATTCATAGTTTGATACTTAATTCTAGTTCTAAAAAACTTGGGGAAATTGTGTTATTATTCTTAACTGCGGCTCTGTAAATGTTATTTAGGGTTACGGTTCTAAAATTAAAATGAACAAAATTAACAAAAATTAACCACGATAACCGAAAAATGGTTACAGGTTTTTCTTAAATGCCCATAATTTTCACACTGCATGGGAGAGTCAATCCTGGCACCTCGTTGCGCCTTGAAGTTGAGTTCTGGAACACCCTGTATCTATTTATTATGGTGTAATTTACAAAGTTTTTTTCAAAGGCAATTCTCTTTACACACCTTAGTTATTACCTCAACAACCTTCGAACTACTAAATTCATCTAGCGTATCTAGAAAGCTAACCTTGTAGAAAATTTAGATAACCGCTCTCTACATTTCTCAAAATTTTTGGATAAGAAAACTTCAAATCAATTGCTATGGCCTGACTTCTTCAACCAAGACAACGACCATAATTGATGACATCTTATTGTTTATATCGGGTATGGTAAAGTTGTTTAGAATGTTTGTATAATTGTCGTTCCAACGAGTATTTCTGCAAATTTTAAACTTAAGCCGAAACAGTCTAAAGAAACAAGTACTTCATAGGAAGTGCCCATTAGACATCCACCCAGCTCTGAAAATTGTGAAAGTTAGAAAAAGAAACAGTTATGAAACTGCTGCGGCTATTTGATTGCCACAAATTGTAACCATAACTGCATTATATTTTTCTAAAGACCTTTATTATCACAGTTTTAACAATCTTAATAAAACACCATTTGCAGAAAGCTAGTTTAAAAATAAATATCGCTTTAAGATTAATTTTATAGCACTGAAAACCAACTTCAAAAAATGACACTTTATTTAAAATGAAGTCGCCTGAGGAAATAATGTACACTGAAAATAATTTACACAGATTCTTTGTGTGTGAAATTAAGTTGATAACGATTTTTATAAGTGAATTTTGTTTAGCAGTTTTTTTTAGCTTTTATTCATTTATTGAATCTTCACAATGTGAACTAACAATAAGTATTCAAATCTTAATACTAAATACAATAAATTAACTAAGTCCAGCCAATGCTAGACAAAAAGTTTTATTATGCGGGAGCTATTTCGGTAAAATCACCTATTGAGCAATCTGATGATGGCAACGGTATCCCTTCTTCTCAACCGAGTGTGACCACTAAAATTAAGTATGTTTCGTGCAAGAGGGTTTGGGTGAAGTTCCAATTTGCTTATATACCTTGTCGCATGCTTTTGAAACTCATCTTTTACCAGTGGAACAGGCAGATCCTTGTGAATTCGGGAGTTTCTTACGTACCATGGAGCTGCAGCAATTGTTCGAAAACTTTTGTTTTGTTGCTTTTGAATATATGATGCTGAGGCGGTGCTCCATAGCTGAATTCCGTAGCGCCGTATAGGCTTTAGTATCGCGTTGTGTAATAAAAGTTTGCAATCCAGCTTCAATGTCGAATTTCTACCCATAAGCCAATTTAATTGCGCTGCTTTTAATTTCAACTGAGTGACTTTCGCGTCAATGTGAGGCTTCCACGTTAGCCTACGGTCGATGTAAATACCAAGGTACTTGACTTCAGTTTGCTGCGTAATAGGTGAATTGTTAATTTGGATAGCTGAACATGTTTGTCTACGCAGTGTGAGTGTAACATGAGTACACTTTTGTTCATTAACTTTAACTTTCCAAAGTTTTAACCACATCTCTAATATTGAAATATACTCCTGCAATTTTCGCGAAGCTTCTTGATGGTTTTCATGTACGCTGCAGAATGCTGTGTCATCTGCAAAAGTTGAAGTGTGAATACCAGATCTGGTTGGCATGTCAGAAGTGCAAATTATATATAAAGTGGGTCCCAGAATGCTACCCTGGGGAACTCCTGCCTCGATTGGTTGAGTTGGGCTTATAAAGTCGCCTTCTCTGATAATAAACTTCCGCCCACATAAGTAGCTTTCCAGAAGCTTGTGAGTGTTTGCAGGCAACTTCGACTTTATTTTGTAAATTAATCCCTCGTCCCACATTTTTTTAACGATGGCTTGGGAAACATCAATGAATAGAGCTAAAGGCCCAATCAGACTATTATACAAGTATAAATACTTTCATTCGACTTTGTGAGATAAAAGTCTAAACACATTTCTTGCGACTATCAAAAAGTCTAACGTAAATTCGATTTTGCATTCACACCATCACACTTGATAAAAACCAACATAGATGCGCCATCATAAAACTTTTCATGGCGGCAGGTGCCTTATTCGTCGTAGGCGATAGACGTGCCGGCGCGTGAAATTCTTCAACAGTTAAAATAATAATTATGTATAACACATCCAAATTCAATAGCACAAACATATTTTGTTTTCTAAATATAGCATGAGCAAAATACATTTATAAATGACAGCTAAATTGCAAATTTCGAGCTTTTTTATAACGACAAAAAATACTATCAGTGACGGCACTCCATCGGCTACGAAATAGCCGACTACTCAATTTTTAATTAGCTGGTTTGCTAAAAAACACAACCCTGGTCGAATGTAAAGTATTATCGTTTTGAAAAGTTTCAAAAAACAACAAAGTCGTATGGGATGCCAAATTTTTATCGTATTATTTTTCGTATGTATGACGGATTACATTCAGACTATCAGACTTGCACGTATTATTTAAATTTTTGACAAGTATTAATACAAAGTATAATAGTCTGAGCTGGGCTTAAGCAATACTTTTTATCCTCAAAAGTCTTTCTGATAACATTAACTAGTCTATGCGTTTGTTCTATGGTGCTGTGTTTAGCCCGAAAACCAAATTGATGATCAGGGATGCATCCTACATCATTCAATATTGGAGTCAACTTCGCCATTAACAATTTTTCGAATAGTTTTGAAATTGTTGGCACTAGACTTATTGGTCTATATGACTCTACTTTAGTGGGATCGTTCCCAGGCTTGGGTATCATAGTAACCATAGACACCTTTCACTCTGCAGGATAGTATTCTAGGTGCAATAAAAAAATAGCGTTAAAAATAAGAAGAAGAATTCTTCTAGCAACACGAGGTAACTGTACAAGCATTTTGCCAGTAATTTTATCAAAACCTGGAGCTTTTTTTGAGTTTACTTTATTTATAACGTTTTCGACATCTTGAAAACTAAGTCTCAAAGGCACAGGCGGTCTAACAGCATATGGCGGAAATTCAGCAACATCATCCACTGTATCATTTGCAGTAAAAACGTTTTTCAAATGATTAATATACACCATCCCTTTTTCAGAATCAGTTCTTGCCCACTCGCCAGTTGATGTACGCAATGGTGGCTTACCTATTACGGGTCTTTTCAGACCTTTTGTCGCTTTATATAGAGAATAGTCGGTTTGCGGGCTACCATCAAGAACTTCTAGATAATTTTTAAGGGAAGCCATTCTTTGGATTTCAAGCACATTTCTTAATTGAGTTATGCACTCCCGTAGCCCGCTTTTAAGCTGGGGAGACCTGCGAAGTTGCCACTCCCTTCTAACTCTTCTTTTTTCTGACAAAAGTAGCTCAATTTCAGACGAATAAGTTCTATTGTTCTCATTTCTGAAGCTTGTATGGGTAGTATAGGTAGTTTAGCAGTGAAACTCAATTTTGTTTGAACGCCGTATTTGGTGTTGATAAATCCCCAGCGTTGTTGAGACACCGTTACATCCAGAAAAACTGACTGTTTGGTGTGTTTTATGGACTGGAGAATAACTAATCCATAGCTCTTTAATAACGATGCTGGTCAAAATGTTGCAATTGATGGCTATATAGCCATGTTACAGAACCATGTTCGTTCACCAATTGAACAAACATGATTTGAAGGAGCTGTGGTTGGAACAAGACGGCTCAATCTGTCCCACAGCTCGTGCCGTAATTAATTTATTGAACCGCATATTTTCACGTTTCGGAGTCATGAATTGGTCTCCAATATCGTACAATCATGTCCTCTAAACTATTTTCTGTGCAGATATAAAGTCGTTAATCAACACCGAAGAGCCCGAAACGATTTCAGACGCGTTATTGAAGTCACAAGTGTTGGAAAAGGTTATCGAAAATTGGATCTCCAGAAGTCATATTTGAATCATAATGCCAGAAAATTATTCTTCGAATAATGTAAATTTCATGTCAATTAAATCTTTGTTTTATTCCATTTTAAAGCTATGTACCTCTAAAACAACACCTTTTGTATATTTCTTTTTACTCTTCAGTACTATTTATTATCTCGATAGTTCTCTGAGTTGGCTATAACTTGGCAGCTATTCACTAAAAACTTCAAAACGTATATACTCGTATGTTTAATTTAAAGACGGGACACATAGAGTCCGTCGTACCTTATACGTTGCCTTTTCCAATTGACATCTAAGTTGAACTACATGTAGTCTTATGAGCTTTGCCACACTCCGTCAACACTAAGTATTAAAGTTGAGCCACACTTAGCTTTTATATTTTTGGTATATTTTGAATTATTTTTTCATTCAAAATTAAAATAAATTAAAATTTATTGTGTTCGATTTTCTGTGCTGTGTCTGGAAATAATAAATAAAGACTTTCAGGCATGTTCCTATAAACGCAAAACACTTAAATTTAGCGTTTTCGATTTCAAAACGCCAAATAGGTGTTCTGAGAAACGTATAACGCAAGAAGTATGGTTTTGCGATTTCAAATCGCCAAATAGGTGTTCTGGAAAACGCATACCGCTTAAAATAGGCGACTTCAACTCGCATGTGTATATTGAAGTGAAGTGATTGGATTTGCTAAAAATGAACTTGCAAAAGGCAATAAAATTATTCACAATTAAAATTTAATAAGTTTTCTTTTCATTTCAATAAAAAGTTTAAAGAATTTTACACATTTTCATTTAGAAAACTAAATTGAAAAAATTTTCTATTTGTTGTCAATTTTTTTTTCGTTTTATATTACTACCACATACATATATACGTATGTAAAACACATGTATTTTTTCAGAAAAAAAACTCCTAAACGCCAGTAAAACGCACGTTCCTCAGAACACCTAAAAATCAATTAGGCGTTTTTTAAAACGCATTGCGGTTTCAGAACACGCGTTCTCGGAATATGGCTGTTTAACCACATTAAAATAAAAAACAGTTGAGTTTATATCCTTTAACAAACCGATTGTGTCAACTTCATAATTCGTATACTTATGTTTATATCAGTTGAAATGTATGACGGATTCTATGTGCCCCAGCCTTAAATACCACTTCATATTGGTGAGAAGGAGTTGGCATTTAGTCTGAAAACTGTTTTGCTCGGGTATATCATTTAGAAAGTCCCCAGACAGTATACGGATTATTTTTAAAGTTGAGTAAGAGATTATTATTAAAAGAATATATGAATGAAAGCTTGTCTAGCTTACGAAATTGCATCGTCCTAAGAACCACGCTCAGAAGTCAGATTGTCGGTGCCGGATCAATTTTGTGCGCCGTCAACTTCATTGAACTTTTCAAAGCAACTATGGCTACGTTATTATTATATTGGATATATCGGACAACAAACACTAAGGTTTGATTTCAAAACGAGACTGATTTGAAATCAAATATTTTCTCAAACGACAAATTTGAATTAAAATTGAACAAAAAGGAGTAATTATTTTCAAATTGAGATATTCCTTTATATTCAACTTGGTTTCATATGTCGTAAAAACAGGTCGCCTTCAAGGCTCGTAAGACCCAGTGCTGTTTATTAACACACAAACAAACGACCACAAATGTTGCTTCATCTGTACTCATGGATGGTATAAGTATTTAGAAATCGGGTGCTCTTGATGTTCATGGAATGAAAGTGCAGTGTGATGTTAGCTGGAATGATCACATTTTCCATATCTCTAAAGAAGTATTCAAGTGCCTCGGTTTTTTGCAACGGTGTAAGATGTACTTTACTCCATCCGTTCTCCTTACTATTTATACCACCTACATCCGACCGAAAATGGAGTACAACTCTCATGACCACGTGACCGTGTGCAGGAGAGGGCGAAGAAGCTCATTGGTGACAGTAGTTTATCCAACTCTATTGACTCGCTGGAGCATCGGCGCAGTGTCGGGTGCTTTAATCTGTTCTATCGTTACTACAATATATTTTGCTCTGACGAGATTAGGGATCTTGTTCTTGAAACTCGCATATTTTTACGTAGCACGCGTTCATCGTCCATAGCTCATCCATTTGTGGTCGATTGCCAGGGGAATCGTACAACGCATTACAGAGAGAATTCGTCTTTCAGCCGTAAGCTTCGCCTGTGGAATATGTTACCTGCAGACGTATTTCCTGGCTGTTATAACGTTGGAAGGTTCAAGTCAAATGTTCACAAACACTACTCCCTCTTTCCCCCTCCTCACAATCTATTTTCCTAGTTTTGGTACAGTGCACTGTATATGTAGGGGTCATCCCCTGAGTACTGGTCCAATAAAAAAAAAAAAAACTGTTCAACACTCTATAAAAAATATTTCGCTGAAGAAATATAGTTCAAAATTATTTTTGATAAAAATAAAATATGCTGAGACTTCACCAGGCTTATAGTGCACTGTGCACCACAACATTTTCTCTGAGTGTATCTGCTTAAACATTTTGTTTAGTTAAACTTAAGTACTCGTACTTAACAAACTTCATCATGCCGTCACTCATTTTATTTTAGTGAAGTGAATTTGTTTTATTGTAAAATACTTTGTTTTCTTACAATATCTTTTTATTGGCTTCTGGGCTAAACCCTACAGCGTAATGGACTGACATAGACAAACTAAGTAGATGAATGAATGGACGGAAGGACGGACGGACAGAAGGACAGACTTAAAACGAAAGAGACAAACATTAAAACGAAACAGGGAGAAAAAAATACAAATAGCATATTTTTAAACATGACAGAAATACTTGTACTTTTTGGTTTCGATCACGTTTTATAGGAAATTTATATTCGTTGTTTTAGAAATGAAATAAATAAAACAAAACTTTAAAAGTATCAGCAAAAATATGAGAACAAAAAAGGGTTTGGCAGTCAATAATATTTATTTATTTTTTAAACTTTGCCGCTATAAACTTTGATTGATAAAGATTATTTATTATTGCTATTGGTTTTTCGGTTTTAATATCGTTATTTTTATGGCTTTTGAGCGAAATAAAAAAAAGTTGCATTTAATTTCATGTTCACATAATTCAGTTGGAAATTAGTTCAACATGTAATTTCATGTAAAAGAATTAAAGTTATTATTTCCATTTTTCTAATGGCCAACCTAAAAACTAATAAAACTATATATGATGTGTGTACGGTTTTATAATTTATTTTTGCTTTAGTTCAAAAGGTGTAACTACCGATTTTAATTTAGTTAGACAAACATTTAACTTTATTTATTTCACTTTACGCTTAAGCTTAGAAATTCTTTAGATTATTTTGGCTCGAATTGTTTGGTCAGTCAGTCTATTGTTTGAAAGTAATTAAGGCAAAAGTAAAAATTAGAAACTTTCTAATAAAAGTTCTATTGGAAAAATTTCAGCAAAAACAAATTTAATACGAGTTTAATCAAAATCCCATTACAAACTTAGATTTGAAGTTATTGTAAATATCCAAAAAAAAGCGAATTTCGTATTAGACCAGCTGCCTAAAACTTTATTGCAAACCAAAGTAAAGTCCTTCAAGATAAATTTTAAATAATATTTACTATAAAACGATACTGTCGATACTCGTTGTTGGACCCGTATCCATGTACCCATTTTAGGGTTAGGTTAGAATGTCTCCCCATGTTGTTTAAAGGTTACTACTACTACCACACACTACAAGGTAATGAAGTACATTGAGAAGAAATTAATATTGAACATATATAGGACAACGGTGAAAAAAGAAACAAAAAAAAAAAAAGAAACACATACTGCTACCTATTCCGGTGCACTTTGATTTCATTTGATGCCGCCATATGCAGTTAGACCTCCCGTACCTTTTAGACTTCGTTTTCCAGGTATTGATAAAATTACCAACAAAATGCTTGTGCAGTTACCCCGAGTAGCTAGAAGACTCGTCCTTTTTATTTTTAATGCTATTTTACGTCTCGAGTATTTTCCTACTGAGTGGAAGGTGCCTGTCATTACTATGATACCCAAACCAGGAAAGGATCCTACAAAAGTTGAGTCATATAGGCCGATAAGTCTATTGCCAACAATTTCAAAACTGTTCGAGAAATTGCTAATGACGAGGTTGACCCCAATCTTGAATGAAGTAGGATGTATTCCTAACCATCAATTCGGTTTTAGGGCTAAGCATAGCATCATAGAACAGACACACAGACTGGTGAATGTTGTCAAAAACGCGTTCGAAGATAAATAATATTGCTCAGCTCTATTTATTGACGTTTCCAAAGCTTTTGACAAAGTGTGGCACAAGGGATTAATGCACAAAATAAAGCTGAACTTGCCTGCAAACACGCACAAGCTGTTAGAGAGCTACTTATTTGACCGAAAATTCGTCGTTAAGGAAGGTGATTTCAAAAGCTCGGCTCAGCCAATCGAAGCTGGAGTTCCCCAGGGTAGCATATTGGGTCCAACTTTATATTTGATTTATGCTTCAGACATGCCAACGAGCTGCAAAATTCACACTTCAACCTTTGCAGATGATACAGCATTCATCAGTGTCCATGAAGACTATAAATTAGCATCACAAAATTTGCAAGAACATATTCTTATATTGGAGAAATGGCTGAAACTTTGGAAAATCAAAGTAAATGAACAAAAATGTATCCATGTTACCTTCACGCTACGTAGAAAAACTTGTTCGGCTATTAAAATCAACAACTACATTGTTCCGCAGCACAGTGAAGTCAAATACCTTGGTATTCATCTCGACCGTAGGCTCACGTGGAAGTCTCACATTGACGCTAAAGTCACCCAGATGAAATTAAAAGCGGTGCAACTAAATTGGCTCATCCGCAAAAATTCTATCTTGAAGTTAGATTGCAAACTTTTGTTGTATAACGCAATCCTAAAGCCTCTGCATCTAACATTGAGAAAATTCAAAAGCGCCCGAATAAAATTCTCTGTATATTTACTGCAGCTCCATGGTATGTTAAAAACTCTAGAATTCACAAAGATCTAGGTGTACCCTTAGTGAAAGATGAATTTTCAAAATACGCGACAAGGTACATTAACAGACTGGAGTCTCACCCGAGTCCTCTCGCACGTAGCATCCTTAACTTTGGTGGCCACACTCGACTGAGAAGAATGGACACCCCTGCAACCATCAGAGCGTTGGAAAGGTAATTTACGAACAAAATACACGCAAGAAGCAACTTTTCGTCTAGCATTGGCTGGAAGTAAATAAAATTTTTCAATATTAATTAATTTTTTTTCTATATTAATTAATGAATTTTTACTTTTAAGATTTGCATACTTATTGTTAGTTCTTTTAGAAGATACAATAAATAATTGAATTATAAAAAAAAAAAAAAAAAAAAAAAAGAAAAAACTGATTTTATACGAAATTAATAATGAACATATGTACGTATATAGGAAATACGGACAATGGTAAAAGAGAGAGTAAGAAAAATAAACACGTGTACTCGTACACAGATTGCTACCTATTCCGGTGCAATTTGGTTTTATATGAATTTAATTAATGGACGTACATTTATAGAAAATACGGAAAGCAATAACAAAAGACACGACGAGAGACAAAAAACCAACTACTACCAACAAACTAATTTAATTCCAACATTTTAAATGCTGCAATAGAGTTTGTTTTAGACTTTCGTGTTGTTATTGTTAATACTCCGCGAATACTACTCCCTTTTTCCTACCTCATCACACCCTATTTTCCTAGTTCCAGTACAATGCACTGCATATGTAGGGGTCATCCCCAGAAAAAAAAAGTATGGCATTCTTGGACCAGACTGGACTTTGGGATGCAGTAGTAAATTAGGTCCTTTTTAATCGCAAGTATATTGGCGTGTCCCCACGGTCTGTGAGTCCATGCTCCTGTCGCGTTCTACCTGATAGCGGCTTTTAGTGCCATCTGCCTAGCAGTCACATGGTATCCAGCTCATAAGTGCTATAGTTGGCCCCTGTGGTCAGTATTGCCATGGTTCGACTGACTTTTTTAATATGCAGTCTGTTGATTGCGGAGTCTAGTGATTTCCACCATACTGATACTCCATAGAAAGTTATCGGACTTATAACCATTTCATAAAGCCACATAACTCGTTTTGATTATATGCCTTATGTTGAGCCTATTGCTTTTTACATAGATAGATGGCTATTGTAGCCCTGGTTACTCTGGCCTGTATGTTCTCTTTTCATAAAAGTTTGCTATCTAGAATTACGCCTAAGTATTTTGCCTTACCCGATAGGATAAGTGTGGTGCCATCCATTTGAAAATGCGAAATATGGAATTTTATGCTTTTTACTAAAAAGTACGATTTCCGTTTTCGCTGGATTCGTCTTTAGTCCACATTGTACACTCCATTTACTTACCATCTTCAGAGCATATTCCAACTGCTCTGTTATGGTGTCTAAATGGGTGCCAGAAACTGCAATCGGTACGTCATCGGCGTAGGCTACAGTCTTTATCTTATTATTATCTAGATCTTTAAGCTGAGTATTCACTACAACATTCCACAAGAGGGGGGGATAGTACCCCTCCCTGGCGTGTACCCTTGGGTATTTTTCTCGTAATTCTGGAGTTCCCCACTGTCGATGTTATAGTTCTACGCTTTAGTATGCTTGTAATGAGCATGACTGATAGGTCGATCAACCTTCAGACCGTCAAGTGCATCTATGACTGCCTGCGTCTCGAGATTATTGAATGTACTTTCAATATCCATAAAGGACACTAAGGTATAGTTTTTGTATTATTGGACTGTTCGATATGACTGACCAAACTATATAGCGCCGTTTCAACTGATCTGCCCTTTGTGTAGGCGTGTTGAGATAGCGACATTATGTGAATGTCTATGATCTTCTCTAGAGTTTTCAAAAAAAGAGATGTCAGGCTAATTGACCCTATACTCCTTTGTTTTAGAGTGTGACTACATTGGGATGAAGATTACATTGCTTTTGTTCCATTCCATTGGGATGTACGACCAGCTTAAGGTGGCTCTATAAATCTCGAGGAGCCATGGAGTGATCAGATCCAGGTTGTTCTGTAGATCTGCGGGAGTTATTCCATCCGGTCCTGGTAATTTGAACGGTTGGAAACTTTTGATTGTCCAGTGCAGCATATCTTTTGTTATATGAAGACAAGAGCATTCCGAGCGTTTAGCAAAGGAGAGATTTCGGTCTCCCTCAATAGTTGGTTTTCCGGAAAGTGGGTGATTAATTCTTCTAGCGACTCCGCGCAGTTCACAGTCCAACATCCAACTGCCGTATTCTCCGAAGTCTACACGTATCGAAGGTACTATTCAAAATCAATAATCCTCGTGCACTTACAAAATGTATAAGACCAGCCCAAAAAACGCAGCGTCAATGCTTTGCAATTGGAAACTCCAATTTTGACAAGGCGTAAAACGTAAACTTTATTCTTTCTCAGTAAACTTAAAAACAAATTTTACTCATTTTTGCAGCAGTTAGTGATCACACTTTAGATCCTTTTAGACTAATTTAGCGATTTTATCACATTTTATTATTTCTATTTAATTATATTTATCAAACAATACTGTTCATGGCACAACGTTAAAGTTCTTGGCTAAGTTACTTACTACAGTGTAAAATCACTGTTTTATATTACGTTGCACTTCTTTACGTCCTAATTTACGCTGTGCTGTAAGAGAGTTTATGGTACACAAATTTACTGCATTTACGAGTGCACACATATTTTCGGTGACGGCACCGTTATAAGATAAGCCAACAGATATCAAATAGACGGTGCCTGCTGTTTGAAGTGTATTTCAAATCAAGTGACTTGACGTCTAAAGCTTTTAATGATTTAAAATCAACACTGGGTTTTATTGGTTTTGCAAAATTTGTTTTAATACACAACTAGAAAAATTTTAATTTTATTTTTAACGAATGTTTTACAAACCTTTATTCTACCACTGTTGTATTTCACTCGGCATTTATATATGTCCTTGAAAAGATTAAAACAGTTTACGGTAAAAAAGACTAAAGAAAATGTTCCAGCAGAATAATCTGCTAACCATTTCTCCAAATCGAAAGCTGTTACATTAAATGCCATGACATCAAAGTGCAAAAAGAGAAAAGCAGACAAAGAACGAATCCAAAATTTAAATAAATCAAATTTTATCAGCTGCGTTTAAGAAAAGCTTTTAACTTCAAAGCTAAACTGCAAAAATTAGCAGTCGATCAGTAATCTATTTTATAGACATTATGTGCCATTGATTTACATCAGAACTTACATTGATGGTCTTATCGGATGATGAAATATCGAGTATGACATACAAACCTCATACAGGTAGCAACTTCTGCTGTAAGTTTGTAGCCATATGAACAAACCCTCTGCTAAAGAGCTCAGGCTTTCGATTCCGCCTGTATGCAAATTCTCAGGCAGCCAATGGAATGATTAATGAAATGTTAGTCCGAAGCCCATTAAAAACAACATCCGTCCTTAACCAACACTCGTCTAACCAACACTACTGGTTTTTACATTACACATATCTGTTGCAATATAGTCCTGGTTAGGCGTATCCCAAGGCAAAACCAATTTTATAGACAACAAAAGCAACAGAAAAAACTTTTACAGTTTTGTTATACAACGCAATCCTAAGCCCTATATAGGCTGAAGCTATGGAATTCAACATCTAACATTGAAAAAATTCAAACACGACAAAAAAAAAATTCTTCGAAATATTACTGCAGCTCCATGGTACGAGTACATAAAAAACTCACGAATTCATAAAGATCTGCGTGTTCCGCTGGTAAAAGACGAATTTTCGAAGCAAGCAACACGGTGTGTCATTAGGCTGGAACTTCATCCAATTCCTCTTGCACGCAACCAACTCGTACTTTATTTTGGTGACCACACTTGAAGAAGGGATACCCTTGCCACCATTAGAGCGTCAAATAGGTGATTTTACCGATATAGTTCCCGCATAATAAAACTTTTCATTTAACATTGGCCGGACTTAAGTAAAAGGCACATATTTTTTTTTTTAAATAAAAAATCCTTACAAAAAAAAAAAAAAATAAAAAAAATCTGGAGGATTTTGGGTACAGAAGTTAGCATGTCGACGATTAATGTTCTGTTTTTGACGATTTTTATAATTCAGATATTTATTTACTTAGCCTTTAAGTAACTTCGATGTTACAACTACATGCTTCCAATTTTTTAATGTTAGATTTAGGACATAACGGAAATAATATCTGCGAGGGACGATCAAAAAATAACCATTACTTTAAATTTTTTCAAAAAGTATTTATTTATTCATCAATAGCTATTTTATCCCCTTGAAAGTAATCCCAAGCGTTTTTTCCACTCCTCAAAACACTTCTGAAACGCTATTTTTGGTATCGTAGCAAAACGGAAACGGCGCTTAACTTCAAGGTAATATGCCTTATGGACCGTACAACCTTGTGGCAAGAATTCATGATGCACCACGACATTGCAGTCGAGGCAAACAGTGAGTAAAACCTTCACATTTGACCGAACTTGACGTGCTTTTTTCGGTCTTCTGGACGATTCCATTTGCATGATTGGGCTTTGAATGTCATAGCCATACACCCATGATTCGTCACTAGTTATGACCTTTTTGAGGAAGTCTGAATTATTGTGAGTCAGAACTCACTTCTTCCCCCAGCTAATAATATTGAAAACCAGCAACTGTTGGCTGAATAACAAATAAAAAGAATATTGGGGTCAGGCCCAATATTGCAAGGCAGCAAATATGTTTTAAAACAAAGAAAGAATAAAGGTACCAACCGAAAACTGCTACAATCCTGAAATGGCTTAAACTATAGAAATTGCTGACACGATGGAATATTGATGCGGGTAACGAATTCGGGCACACTCAGCTTTAGTTCCAGGTTTGTGGCAGTAGCGATGACGGCAGCAGAATATATAAAAGAAGAGGTCGAATTAAACGGTGTCGTTAGAAGCAGTTAAAATATCACCTAATTATAATATCAACAATAAAAAACGTTAAACAGAAAGTGAAAAAAGGTTTTATTTAAATTAGGGGAGAAATTTAATGTAACAGTAAATCCTGCGATTCTTAAGGGACCCTCCAGGATAAAACAATAACTACCTATACAATAATATAATAAGAAGTACTTCCTGACTTTCCTATGGGACCCTGCAGGAAATACTATAACAGGATCGTCGTTGACGATGTTCAACAGCGCCTGAGCGATGTCCATGCGACGTTGTTTTTGCTCTAAATTTAGTAAAAAATCGAAGAGCACACCAAAACACGACAAACCTTGTTATCTGTCAAAACAAACTGACAATCTGAATTGGCGGATATTGCCAACATATACTCGTATTTAAATATATATAAATCTGGTTATTGTTAATGATTTTTTGGGAGATCACGAAAATGAGTAGTAAAATGAATGTTTATGTAACACTAAAGTCCAAGTTAGTTGACAAACTAGTCCAACTGTTAGTTGACAAATTGTTAAATATATTCTTTTTTGTTTATGATCCTTACTTGGGATTTTATATACTCGTACATGCTAGATATTTAAATGACCATATGTGATAAGCATTTAAAAAATTATATATTAAAAAATAAAAACTGTATTTTTATTCCAAAGTGTGTGATTGAATTTAATGAGATTGCAATTTGAAGATAAACTCAAAGCTTTAAGTATTTTTTTCTCATATAATCCAAGAATTTTTTTATATCATCGTAGAATGCAAAAGACATGAAATTTTATCCGAATACAAGTAACTAATGCTATTGATCTTGGAAAATGTAGTTTATGAAACATAAGTATAGAAAGATGCTGGATTTTTAAAATAATTAAACAAAAATTATTCTCTAATCTTTTCTACTTTGACCATAGTAGAAAAGCTCATAGCAAAAATATTAGTCAAGCCTCATTATCTAGCAAGAGTTTGCAGTAATCATGTACATAACCTTAAAAAACCAAGGTGAGAAAAACGTAGGACAAAACCTAGAAATTATATTCTAGAACTGCTTACAACATTCCAGCTCTAATTGTTCTGACCATTAAAGTCATTATTTTTCCTAAAAACTAATAATTTTTCTTTCTGACGATTTTTTTACGATATCCAATAACAATATTGACGATTTTTCCGCAAATTTGGTGATTTTATCCGCGATTTATTTGGCATCTATGATCACTGACTTTGCAAGCGTATGTGACAGATAAATCTGCTTTAAAATCGTCAGTTTCGGGATAAAACATTGCACAAATCGTCAATATTATTATCGCAAATCGTCAGCAAGTAAAATAGATCGTTTTTGAATAAAATGTATTTATTTAAACGGGTAAAATATATCAACGCAATTAATGGTTTCCTTTGATGACAAACTACACCATTTAAAGCTATAGCCTACGAATATATACCCGTACAAATATAAAGATCTTTTCATAAGTATATATTCTGAGCCGATGGCCCTAGAAACTAATGCAGTTTTAGTAATTCTTTAATAATTAGTTATTATTAAGTTATTCAATAAATAAAGCCATATTCATAAAAAATATTGTTAAATTACATTTTTGGTTTTTTTGTACATGGGGGTTTTAGTTCAAGTTTTTCCTTTCTAAAGTTATTTTTTTCTTAAGAAGGATTTTTTACAATACAAATTTGCTGTGATCGATAATTTTTGATTGAAGAAGACAAGAAAAACAAGCACAAGTGTGATATTTTCGGGTGGGCCGAATCTAAAATACCCTTCACCATAGTCACGTATATGTATAGTATATATTACAAATTTGTACTGAATATGCTCGAATATGTATGGACCAATGTGGGGGAAAAAATATATTTGTCTTGTAATCACCATTCCAAAAAAAAAAAAAAAATCTTTCATTGATATTTGCATGGAAAAGTTTCTTTAAGCTATATTTCGGTCATATATGAACCGATATCGGAATTTTCTATTTTCTGTATATTCGTAACATTCTTTTATAACGAGAATTGCTTTTCAGCTAAAAAATTTTAATGGAAAAATCGGTTTAGGCTCGAGTATATATGCACCGATATCGGAAATTTTCTTTTTTTTATATTTATATAACCTCATTTTATTACCAGAACTGCTTTTAAGCAAAAAAAGATGTTTAAGTTCGCTTACGCGACATTTTCATGCGCACCCCAGTTTAGGCTATATCTCGGGTATATATAAACCGATATCGGAAATTATCATTTTCCATATTTATATAACCTGATCTTATTACTAGAACTGCTTTTAAGAAAAAAAAAGTCGTTTATGTTCGCTTATGCGATATTTTCATTAAAACCCGATTTGGGCTATTTCTCGGGTATATATGGACCGATATCTGAGCAATTTTTTTTTTTTTTTTGCTTTTTAGTCACCATTCTTAATAAATGTGAGAAGTTTGAAGCAAAAAAAGAATTTTTTTCAAAAATTTTTATACAAAATTACAAAAACACAAACTTTTTTCTGAATTTTAAATATATCTCAGCAATGCGAACCAATATTACTGAATTTCAATAGTAAACCCATGAATCGATGGGGTAAAAGAGTGGGGAAAGAAAAAAGTTTCTAAGTCGAATGGTTTTCTCAGAAACGGTATTTCAGCTGCGGACAGACGGACATGGCTTAGTCAAAATTTCTATCAATGCTGATCATGAATATGTATACCTTATAGGATCGGAAATGAAAATTGTAGAAACTACAAACGGAATCACAAACACATATATACCCTTTACATTTTTGTGAAGGGTATAATAATAATCAAATCTTTAGCTGGGGGACAAATATCAATAAAATAATATTAACATTTCTGGGTACGGAGAATTATTAAAATACGAAAATATGTATGTAGTATGTTAATAACTAAAAAAGAATTGCCAAACGCTACAGTCAACATTTCAAATGTCCTTGCACATATAATTTTAGTTTTTACACAGAACTTAATACAGTTTCTTTGATCCATTTTTTCGAATAGAAAAAATCGGAGAGCACATCAAAACACGACTAACCATTTTATCTGTCAAAAACAAACTGACATTCCGAAATGGCTGATATTGCCAACATATATAACAGACATGTGTATCAACATAACTGAAAAATATACGTAACTCATGAAATTTGAAAATAGCGGTTATATTTTGATCAGACCTCGTATATATCTTTGTGGTCAACCCAATCACAGCTGCAAAGTTTTAAGTAGTATTTAGTATACAAATTTCTTCTAAAAATGTACTCTTCAACTATACTTTTATGTATTTGGCTGCAAACTCTTTTAAAATTTGCAGAAGAATATAGTGAGACTAACTGCCTGGCTCATGATATCGAACGTATTTACTCAGAATCATTTTTAACGAAAAAAAAAACTCTGTTGGTGCTCACTAAAAGTTGTAACTCGAATAACAACGAAGTGTATCGGAAACGTAAACACGTCAGTACAAATTCCGTGCTCACTAATAATTTAAGTTGTCATCCCTGCGACAAGAGTTGTCAAAATGGTTCACTCAAGTATTGTTTGTATTTTTGTTGCGACTTTGCACAAAAATTAATTGTATTTTAATAATAAAAAAAAGAAATGGAGAACATAATTGAGTAAATAAAATTATATTCATATTTTAGACAATTATATGTATATTAATTTTACACACATTAGCATTAAAAAATCAACTACGTCCCAGCTCCAAGCACTTGTTGAATATATGAAGGAGAAGCCGGACTTTGCTAGAGGACGGATTGTTTTTGGCAAACCCAAACTATCCGTGGAGGAGCAGTGGAGTTCGCGGACATAGAATTTAAATTCTATAGGACCTCCTATTCGTTCCGTTGCGGAATGGAAGAAGATTAGTGTTTTTAGTATGTTTAATTAGCTTTTACGTGCTTATGTGCGTAAATATTTTCGTTCAATAAGTATTCACAGTCCTGGGTAGATTTAAAGTCTCGCACAAAGAAAAAAATTGCTGAAAATAAAAGAAGCGTTTATCGCATGAACTCTTTAAATGAATTGGGGCAAATAGTGGACCGAACATTGTCTCTTTCTAAAGCTGCAGCATCTAGCAACAATGTGTTTGGATTTTCAATTGGAAAGAGTTCAAAGGCTATTGACACAATTGATGATAGTTTCATAGCACTAAAGGGCACGCCACCCAGAGTTTGCAAAGCGGTAGCAGTTATTACTCCATCAAGGCAAACAGAAAATACTCTCAGCGAGGAGCCGTCCATTCTGCAACACATCAATATACAACCATTCCCAGCAACAGAAACGCCAACATGTTAGGGATGACGAGCTTCCAAGCTGTTCTACCTCAAAAAAGAGAAAAACAGTTGCTGATGAACAACTGTCAATAATTCGTCGACAGCTTAAGGTGGGTGAATAGTCTGCAGCTTTAGCCAAAGAACAAGTGGATGCGACAAAAGCTTTAGTCGAAGCCGCAAAAAGCCTAGCTGCTACTGCTCGAAGAATCGCAGACGCAACAGAGCAAAAAGCGAAAGAATTAACAAAAGTTGTTGAAATATTTGAATTGTTGGCAGTCCATTTCATGGCAAAGTGATTTCAATATATTTAATATGTATGTGTATATTGAATATGTATATGTATATAAATATTTATTTCCTATTAGAGCTAAATAATATATACATAATTATAATTAATGATAAGCACTCGTTCCCCAGGCCTTACATATGTAAATAAAAACTAATTTTATAGTTTAATTAATAAAAAGAATAAACTGATTTTAAAAACAAATGTGGTGAATTTACTTTCAATTATATTCCTTTATTTATAAATAAATAAATGTAATCGTATGAATATACATAAATAAACATAAGCATTTTTTCTGTCATTGATTTCAATTTAATAAAGCTCAGAGTCACATTTTTAATGACCAATTTTACAAGTTTTGGCGATTTATTTTCAATTTAGTTGATGTGGCAATATAAACATGTAACAATTGTTAAAGGTGTTACGTGGATAACGTAAATACCATGCGAACGAAAACGACAATGATAGCGAGCCCCAAAATCGACTAAACGTGGGTGACTCGTTTTCTTTCGCGTTGGTTTATATTCGATATCCTGAGCCTGGCAGTAATATTTCTACTATAAACTTAGCCAAAGTGACGAATGATTTTTGATACTCTATTTTAAAAATGTAGCATTTTCAAGTCTGAATCATTAAAGCTAACTTCGAGGTTTAATAGGCTTCGTAATTTTTCGCCTTTTGTATTTTACGATGAAAGAAGAAAATCAGTGAAAAACACTTTCTACTTTTATAATATTGCAAGGATTTATAAGACTTTAAGTGTTCTGTGTTACATGCATATTTACGTACACATTTACTTTACTACAGTAGTAGTAGCTAGGAAGATATGAAAGTAATAGTGTGATCTACTAAAATCGTGCACCCAGAATCGTCAAAATGACGATAAATGATAAAATATGGCAACCAGAAATCTTAAGCGCTTAGTTTCTCGTGAGAGCACAGATTCAGTTTCTAATATTTTCTTTAGTTTAACCATGAATTCTGGGACTTTTCCTACCATCTGCATAATCCGAACACAACTCAGCAAACTTTATCTAAAAAGCTCACTGTTTTATATTTGAATATGAACAACAGTTTATTCATACCTATTTTTATATTTCTTGTTTGTTTGCAAACTAAGTCGGTTAAAGCCAAATAACACGAATTGTTTGTCTTGTCTGCCATTCACCAGACAACAGTTTCATATTGCTGCACATAATCTTTATGACGCAAAACAAAAAATAAGGAAAATTTATATAAAGATTATGATTCAATTACTGCATTCTTCTAAATTAAAGTTCAACGGAATAAGAATTGAAAACATAAAAATAAGAGCACCTTAAACAGCCAGCATAATTTTTATTCCCTTTTCCAGTTATGCCATTAACCAAACCTCGTTTTCGGTTGACCTTTAAAGGAAAACGAAAATTAAATCTTTAAAATGAAATATTTAACAAATGTATATAAAAAGAAAAACTCTAACGTGTATCCACCCACCTTTCTACACCTCTCAGTTAATCCAGCCACTTTAAACACTTTACGAGGCAAAAGCTCCACTAAAACAAAAAAAGCTACTCTTTTTTATTGACTTTATTGCTAGAGCAGCTAATAAAATATTAACAATAAGATCATCAATGTAGTCATCAGCAAGTCTGCCAATAAAGTCCACCATCAGCGAACGAAAACAATGGCAGCAACGTTGTTTATGCCTCTGAGAATTGCACATTGCCAAAGTGTTGAGGCTTTTATGTTGCATCGTGATCACGAGAACAGTTAAAAAAGTAACGCGTTTATTTGATTCAAGCAACGAGGCAAATATGAACTAAGACAAAACAAAATCACCTTCAAAATTGTTTTAGTTTTTTTTTTTTCTTTTTGGTTCTTCAGCTCGATTGCAAAATCGCATCTAATTTAATTGGCAAACTTCATTAAAAAAATGGGGTGCCAAATTTCTCACCAAAGGTGCTTGAATTTCAATCGTTACTCAAGTGATTGTGTTTCTTATTTTTCATTTAGTTATCTTTCGATTTTTCCTTTTTAATATAAGCTAAATTCTAGGATTGATTAAATGACTTGCCAAAGGCAGAAAACAAAGTAAACTATCAAAAAGGTAAACAAAAATTGCGACATAAATTACTGGTTTTCTAGACCCAAATACCAGACGATCTAAAATCAGACGATCATTTCATTTGTAGCCATGAGTAGTAGTATTATTAACAGAAAGTCAGAAACGTTTAGTTCTAGGCACGAAAATCCAGTGCTATATTTGTTTGTTGTTTTCAGGTCTCCTAATAAGCATTTCATGTACACCGTATCGGACATCTAATACAACTCTCGTATAGTCTTGGCGCGGTACTCAGGGGATGACCTCAACGTAAGCAGAGCATTGTACTGGAACTGGGAACAAAGATTCTGAGGAGAGAGAGACAGTTGCCTAATAACAGGAAAAAGGACAAAAAAAAACAACCGTTATCACAGCATTTAATGTGTTGGAGTTAAATTAGTTAAATGGAAAATACGCTATGAGGGGAAGCAAGAAGGGTTAGTGTCTGTGGACATTTAACTTGAACTTATCAAAAGATCAAAACAAACGCTCAAAAAATGCTGGAATTAAATTAGTTAAAACTGATAGTGCCCTGTGTCAGACTAGCAAAAATTAGTCCAACACCTCCCACACTGTAATGTGTTGAATAACATTGAAAATATATTAACAATGACAGTAAAAGAAACGTCTGCACAGGATGAAAGATTTATTTGAAATTACTTTGGAAAGCGCAGAACAAATTGCAATTGAAATTACTATGTACCAAATGGAGAACGGAGGGTTATTCCTTGGCATAACTTACTATCTCTGGTGGGTGGGAGTACATATATTAAACCTGCTTTCTGAGGGATAGAGATGCATCGAAGCTTTTAGTTTCTTGGCACCCTATGTTCACAATTGGAATCAATAAGTCTTTAGAGTAATTTAATTACAAAATATACTGCACTGATCATAGTTCAGATGTCTGCATATTCACAAAAACATTGTGGCTGTAGCGTCAACCCCTTACGAGGTCTGATCAGAAAATAACCGTTATTTTTAAATTTCATGAGTTACGTATGTTCGATTTTCGCATTTTTTTCTGCTATGTTTGTACACATGTCTGGTATATATGTTGGCAACATTAGCCATTTCATTTATATGGTAATACAAGATATATAGATTTTGTAGGAGCAAAATAATACAAAATTCTCGCATTTGGGCTTCTCTCCTACTGAATACATTTTACACGGTAAGATATCCTTTATTATACACACATATTCGATGAATCTAAATATTTGTATTGCCATGCAACGGTGCCTTAAAAAGATCAGCATTTGCATAACTAGATCTAAAGTATTAATTAGTTAACAACTTTAGATTGACGATTCGGAACCTTTAATGCAATATTATTGAGTAGGAAAACTGTATAAGTGTCACCGTTAATTCAAATTCTACGATTCTAAAGAGTTGGCAGCTTAATCAGTGCAAGCCGAGAAAATGTTGATTTATATTATCTGTCGGAGAATCAATCCACTAAGAACCAAACCGTGCTTTGCACAATTCGCAATTTCTTGTAAATATGTTATCTTCGTTGAAAAATCCTTTGCTGAAGTACCGGGTTTCCAATCCCTCCTGCAAGTAGTTTTCTAGCACGAAAAACTTGAAGAACATCAGGCCGTAAGAAGAGCTGATAGCCCGATGCTGGCACCCATAAATCCGAAACGAGCATCCCTGAACCCTTGCTTCAAATTTGCAGTAAGATCAAGTGATCCAATATAAGAATTTGATATCGAGTGCCCCAAAGAGCATGTCTTTGCAGGCATGACTTTTTAAGTATTGTAACGAAGATCAGCACTGCCTAGGTAATTCTGCAGCCGTATTCTGTAACTCGCTTAGCTTAAGCTAAAAATCGATCGCTAAAATGCGAAAAAAAAATTTTGGGCAAATATTTTAGCGATTTTACTAAATCTGTATTCTGTAAGCTAAATCGCTTAGCTAAATTTTTATATTTTCGCCGCAGCTAATTTGCTAACTGCATACAATTTCTTTCTTTCTACTTTGACGAACTTAAAAAGAGATAAACATAATGTTATAACTTCACCGTTACAGTTAACACCATGTTTCTTGAAAAAAATTGGATATATAGTTAAAAGTTTGAATATATTTTTCAAACACCTCTAAGTCGATATCGATAGCTAAGTAGTAAAAAAAAGCAGCTGCACATATTTTTTGACTCGTATAAAAGTCTATTGCTTATGCTCGGTTGTTTTACGTTTTTTAAATTTTATTTATTTATTTTCTTTTTGAAAATCTTTTGCGAAAATTATAAGTTAGTTTCTTTACATAATAGTTTGGAAATTCTGTGGTCCAACTGAATTGCTGCTTTATATTCAAAGTTACTCGCCGCTACATTAAGACATTTTAGTTTACTTAACAAATAACTTTAAACTTTTTAACTCTCTTCAATTGCTTTACTCGTAATGAATTCAAGTAATGCCATAAATTAATATGTTGAAGTAGAAATCAATTGAGTGTGATTTTGAAGCGAAGTGAACAGCAATTACACTTAAACTTCAATGACATTTGACACGGGAGACAAATTCATTAAAATCCAAAATTCCAGGTTGAGCAACACATGGTGATAACAGTATCGGAAAAAAGGAAAACGATGGGAAGAAAAATTAAAAAACTTTTGCAAGCGCGGCTAGGCACCAAATATGAACAATAGCAAGCAACCCAGTTGACCAAACAGGCAGCTTTTCATGCGAAGTTTAAAAAAATAAATTGTAGTTTGTATCGGTACTCGGTGCCAGAGTGATTGCAAAAAAAAAATCATACCTATTCAACAACATGAAAAGCATTAAATTTCGTTCAAATATGATTCTGTGTTCAGCCGCACAAATGCGTAGTTGCATTTTAATCAGTAATAGAATAAGCAGCATCTTCGCTAAGTGAGTACATTCATCGTTAAGGTGTTCGTGCTGGAATATAAACGAATGCGCATGTAGATCGGCAATGATTTCTTGCGTTTGAGTTTTTCTTTTGAAGAAAAAAAAATTAACAAAAATCAATCCAGTGATCTGTTCAACAGTTTTTCTGTATACTTCCTTTGAAAACAAACAAAGTAAAGTACACATAGAAACAAAAGGCTTTCATAGAAAAAGGCGATATTCATACATATGTATATATGTACATATATTTCTTTTTAGAACTTTCTTAAAAAACACATTTAAAAAATTAAATTAGACTTAGAACACCTCATATGTACATTGGTGGCCACATAATTAAAACATTTGTTGTAGTAAATTAATTTATTGTTTATTTGAGACTTTGTTGTTGATTAACTAGACGCCAGTCATAGCGTTTTTCATCTGATCTCCACTGGAAAAACTTGGATTCGTTACCCCATAAAATATTTTCCAAAAACTCATTGGTTTCTTAATGTATTTTCTGACTAAATCCAATCCGGATTTAAAATGCATCCACGTAAGTCACTTTCGTTAAGCCTACGTCGAATAGTTGTATATGATATATGGATACCATATGATAACTCTAATTCAACTTTTAGCTGTTTAGAGCTTTTAAATCGGTCAGCTTTAGATGCACTTACGACTATTCTACCGTCTCTGGTCGTGGTGTTACGTGATTTGGATACATTAATTGAGTTCTCAAATTTCTCAAAATGTTTCATTTCATTATATATTTCTTCTCTAGAACAAATAAGCAATTGAGAAAATTCATTTACCGTCTTCTCAGAGAATGATTAATCTAATGATCACCTTCCTTTCTTCTTCGAAGCAACTTGGTTTTTTTCCATACCTAGTGGCTAATATATTGGTATACAATTTTATGAATATCAGTAAAACATACCTACCAACAAATTTCCGCAACAAAATGAAATTAGATATTAACATAACTTTATTTAAATAGCAGAACTGAAAATATTTTAATTAAGTGTCCACTTGAAAAGCATCCCTTTCACTAAATAATGGCTTATTTTTTTAAGAAATTTGAATATGAAGAAATAACCAAGTGCAAAAGATATCAAACTTATCTTTGCAGTGGAAAAGCTCCGTTGAAATAGCAAAGGATCATAAAAAATATCGAAAGAATGAAAGATCAGATTTATGTTTTAATTACATGTCCACCACTACATGTAACAAAAAAATCAATAAGAACAATTTATATTGACATAAACTTGCTTTATAAGGTGCAGACCATATGTACGTGAAACTTAAAACAGTCCGATAGTGAACGGACGTGTTTGTTTTTTGATCGCAAGTAAAAAAAAAAAAATAAAACGGGATTAAGTAAAAACCGTAATAGGTGAACAGAGTGTTTTTGTTTAAAAAAAAACTTTGTGACATTTTTTTAAATACCATTTAAAATTGTAAATAAAAAATAGAAACAATTAATTGCATGAGTGTACCTATCAGATGTAATTCTGAAAAGAGCTTAGCTCCGGTAGAAAAAACCTTTGGATTTCTGAAGAGGAATCGGTGAAAAAATCATTGGAAAATTTCCTGTCTCTAAGAGATAGGAAACGCCCGCGATCGTGTTCGCCAAATATTGTTGTTACAACTGAAGACAAAACATCTTCCAGTTTAATTGTTGATGATAAGGTAAAAATCCAAGTAGGCATGGACAGGTACATAACCGTGGTTAAAAGGCAGCGAAGCCCCAAATCAGCTCAAATATCATCTCAACCGAAATATTCTAAAGATGATAATAGGACTTCGGCAACCGATAGCAATAGGTTTGCTATACTGCAAACAGATGAGCCAACAATTTCTAAAAAAAACCTTTAAGCCGCCACCAATATATTTGCGAGAACCTACCTCTAGTGAGCTGGTAAAACAACTTATTGCGGCAATCGGCAAAGATACTTTTAACGTAACATCGGTTAAGCACGGCGGCATCAATGAAACGAAAATCCAGGTAAACAGTGAAAATGAATACCGAAAGCTGTCTGACGTTCTAGAGAAGGAGAAGCGATCATTTTACACATATCAGCTTAAAAGTGCCAAAGGTATTCAGGTCGTTATAAAAGGGATTGAACCTTTTGTTGACACGAATGAGGTCAAAACCGGACTAGAAGACAATGGCTTCAAAATTAAAAATGTGGTTAATATTAGAAACCGTGAAAAAATTCCTCAACCCATGTTTAGGGTTGAGTTGGAACCTAGAGATGTTGCCTTAAAAAAGAATGAAGTGCATCCCATTTATAACCTCAAGTATCTTTTGCATCGCAAGGTTACCGTTGAGGAGCCTCATAAGCGTTTAGGGCCCGTTCAATGCCTAAACTGCCAAGAATTTGGCCATACTAAGGCCTATTGTAAGCTGCCCGCAGTTTGCGTTGTGTGTGGTGAACTTCACGGTACATCACTGTGCAAAAAACCTAAGACTGACGCGAGCGTTAAGAAATGCAGTAACTGTGGAGGTAACCATACTGCAAACTACAGGGGTTGCCCTGTCTACACTCACTTCAAGAGGTCAATGACAAATAGGTCACCAATTTCAAATATGCCACCCCAGCAGTCAAACACCACTTCTACAAACAATTTTCGCCAGGTACGCCAGTCAACCAGCCATGTAAACTTGCAAAACCCCAAACAAATTTCTTATGCAAATGTGGTAAAATCTGATAAACCAAACTTGGATCAGGAGCCCAAGCCTCCAAAATCCGATCCAAATTTTAGCAATCTTGAGGCAACTCTGCAGACTCTTGTTCAGTCCATAAACACTTTTACCGTTTCTATGACAAACATGATGCAGGAAATGCTAAAAATGCAATCCACTATTTTGCAGGCAATTTTAAACAAATGAATTGGTTAAAAATATGTTTCTGGAACGCAAACGGCATCCGCCATCACAAAAATGAACTTGAGCACTTCCTTATGGAAAAGCAAATCGATATAATGTTGATTGCTGAAACTCATTTGACAACCAACAGTTTTTTCAAAATTAATGGCTACATACTGTACGACACAAAAGATCCCCGTGGAAGATCTTGCGGAGGATCGGCAGTTCTAATAAAATCCAGAATTAAGCACTATTTAATGAACGAGACACGTGAGGAGTATATCCAAGCAACAAACATATGTATTGAACATTTTCATGAAAAAATCGTTATATCCTCGATTTACTCACCGCCCCGATTTTCAATAACAGAAAGCCAATATTCAAATTTTTTCAAATCACTTGGGCCTCGATTTTTAGCGGCTGGCGACTATAACGCTAAACACACTTTTTGGGGATCACGCTTAATTACCTCGAAAGGCCGTGTGCTTTTTGACACCGTTTCCAAAATGGGCTTAGATGTGGTTTCAAGCGGACACCCCACTTATTGGCCGACAGACCGACGAAAGATCCCAGACGTTATAGATTTTGGAGTTGCGAAAAATTTTCCTTTAGAGTGGATGCAAGTGGAGCCTTCATTAGATTTGTCATCAGATCACTCTCCCACTATAATCTCTGTTTCGTTCCCCCAAGAGATTGGCTCACCGTTGACTGTCAATAGAGTTAATTGGTTAAAGTACAAAAAATTTTTGAGCACACATTGTACTGAAAATATCGCCTTGAGAACGCCTGAGGATATTGATGTGTCAATTAACAATTTTTCTGAAAACCTCAAACTGGCCGTACAGCATGCTACCACTAGTCATTTAAGACCTAGAAATGAGAGCAATAGAACTTATTCATCTGAAATTGAGCAACTTCTGTCAGAAAAAAGAAGAGTCAGAAGAGAGTGGCAACTTCGCAGGTCGCCCCAGCTTAAAACTAGGCTACGGGAATGCATAACTCAGCTAAGAAATCTGCTTGAAGTCCATAGAATGGCTTCCCTTAAAACATACTTGGAAAGCCTTGATGGTACCCATCAATCTGATTATTCCTTGTGGAAAGCGACAAAAGGTTTAAAAAGACCCGTAATAGGTAAGCCACCTTAGCGAAATTCAACTGGCGACTGGGCAAGAAGCGATTCTGAAAGGGAATGTTGTATGTCGATCATTTGCGAAACGTTTTTATCACAAATGATTCAGAGAATAATGCAGCGGAATTACCACCATATGTTGTTAGACCTCCTGTGTCTTTGAGATTTAATTTTCAAGATGTCGAAAACGTTATCGGTAATACAAACCCCAGGAAAGCTCCAGGCATTGATCAAATTACTGGTAAAATGCTTGAACAGTTACCTCGTGTACGCCTTGAGTATTACCCTGCAGAGTGGAAGGTCTCAATGATTACTATGATACCCAAGCCAGGGAAGGATCTAACTAAGGTAGAGTCATATAGACCAATAAGTCTTTTACCAACAATTTCAAAACTATTCGAAAAATTGTTAATGGCGAAGTTGAGTCCAATATTGAACAATGTGGGATGCATCCCTGATCATCAATTTGGCTTTCGGGCTAAGCATAGCACCATAGAACAAACGCACAGACTAGTCAATGTCATAAGACAAACCTTTGAGGAAAAGAAGTATTGCTCAGCTCTTTTCATTGATATTTCCCAAGCTTTTGATAAAGTGTGGCACGACGGCTTGATGCACAAAATAAAGCTAAACTTGCCTGCAAATACACACAAGCTTCTGGAAAGCTACTTATACGGGCGGAAGTTTGTTATCAGAGAAGGCGACGTTATAAGCCCAACTCAGCCAATCAAGGCAGGAGTTCCCCAAGGCAGCATACTGGGGCCTACTTTATATTTGATTTACGCCTCTGACATGCCAACGACATCTGGAATCCACACTTCTACCTTTGCAGATGACACAGAGTTTTTGAGTGTTCATGAAAACCACCATTTAGCATCACGAAATTTACAGGAATATACTTCAATATTAGAGAAATGGCTAAAACTTTGGAAAATCAAAGTTAATGAACAGAAATGTACTCATGTTACATTCACACTGTGTAGGCAAACATGTCCGCCTATCCAAATTAACAACTCACCTATTCCGCAGCACAACGAAGTCAAGTACCTTGGTATTCACCTGGACCGTAGGCTAACATGGAAGTCTCACATTGAAGCAAAGGTCACTCAGTTAAAACTAAAAGCAGCGCAGCTAAATTGGCTTATGGGCAGAAATTCGACACTGAAATTAGATTGCAAACTTTTGTTATACAACTCAATACTAAAGCCTACATGGTGCTACGGAATTCAGTTATGGGGCACCGCCTCAGCGTCAAACATTGAAAAAATCCAAAGGCGACAAAACAAAATTCTACGAACGATTACTGCAGCTCCATGATACGTCAAAAATTCACGAATTCATAACGATCTGAGTGTTCCGCTGGTAAAAGAGGAATTTTCTAAGTACGCGACAAGGTATATCAGTAAACTGGAACTTCATCCAAACCCTCTTGCTCGCAATATACTTAATTTTGGGGGCCACACTCGGCTTAAAAGAAGGGATACCGCTGCCACCATCAGATTGCTCAATAGGTGATTTTACCGAAATAGCTCCCGCATAATAAAACTTTTTGTCTAGCATTGGCCGGACTTTAGAATCACATTTTTTAATTTTAAATTTAGTATTAAGATTTGAATACTTATTGTTAGTTCATTTTGAAGATTCAATAAATAAAAAAATGTTTAAAATAAAAAAAAAAAAGAAAATCGAAGAGAAATTTATGTATATATTTTTTAAATACATACAACTTTGAGGCAAATAACCTTGAAAATTAACGCCCAATTGCAATTTGCTCTGCGCTTTCCAAAGTAATGGAAATTATGGTTAATTACCACCTTGTGAGGTATCTAGACTCTCATAATTTACTTATGGATTTTGTAAGGGTCGCTCTACTGGCGATCTTATGGCATATCTTTCGGAGAAATGGTGCCACTCAATCCATCATTTCGGTGAAAGTAGGGTGGTGGCTCTGGATATTTTAAAAGCGTTTGACAGAGTGTGGCATGCTGTGCTACTGGCAAAACTTACTGCTTTTGGCGTCGGCGATGAGTTTTTTCGGTTTATATCGAGCTTTCTCAAGGACCGCACTATACGAGTTGTTATAGATGGGGTCTCATCAAACGAGTTCAAGATTAATTCAGGGGTACCACAAGGCTCCGTTCTTTCTCCTACCCTATTTCTTATTTTCCTCAACGATCTTCTCTATCAAACTTCCAACCCTATCCACTCTTTCGCGGATGATAGCAGCATTTACCACTCGTACTTTTTTAGTTATAGGCCTAGCCTATCCGAGATCGCTGCCAAGAGGCTAAATATGAAAGATTCACTGAATAGTGATCTTCTACTAATCTCCGAATGGTGTCGTAGAAACAGGGTTGCCTTCAACGCTTGTAAGACCCAGTGTTGTTTATTAACGCACAAACAAACGACCGCAAACGCTTCTTCTTCTGTACCCATGGATGGTATAAATATTGAGGAATCGGAAGCTCTTGGAGTTCTTGGAATGAAGATACAGTGTGACGTTCGCTGGACAGAACACATTTTTCAAGTCTCTAAAGAAGCATTCAAGTGCCTCGGTTTTTTGAAACGGTGTAAGATGTACTTCACTCCACCCGACCTCCTTACTATTTATACCACCTATGTACATCCGACCGAAAATGGAATACAACTCTCATATTTGGGCCGGTACCACAAAGTTTATTTTGGGGTTACTCGACCGTGTGCAGGAGAGGGCGAAGAAGCTTATCGGTGACAGTAGGGTATCCAACTCTATTAACTCACTGGAGCATCGACGCAGTGTGGGGTGCGTTACTCTACAAATTTTAGTGTATGAGTTAATCAAGCAAAAACGTGATTTTTGGTGATCGCTGATCGGTACAGACCGGCTAAAAATGTTAAAATATAGAACACTTTTTTGATGTTGTTTTGTAGTTTTAAAAAGTTAAGGGTTAAGGAAAGTCTCTTAAAAATGATGTCAAATATTTTAGATAAAATAATTAGTTGACACCAATCAAAAAATTATAAACAGATTGTTTTTTACGTTTCTCAGCTGTCTATATGCCGACATTTCATAGTAGACTCTGGAAATTTTTAAAATATGTTTGTTATGTGCTGCTTGCTATCATACGAACGTAAGAACGATCGCATGCTGCCACACCATTTTGTAAAAAAAAACTTACAAAACAGGATACAGATGTCGGACATCGCTGGCATGCTGGCGTACAGCTCCGGCTAGGGCTCGCCGTCTTGGGGTGGTTCTTGTCCTTCATCCGATGCTTCCGTGGTTACAACAACAACAAAAAATCATGCCAGCTAAAACGTCTTACGACGGACAAACAATATAAAATTTATGAGGCCCGAAAGCGAGAATGCGTATACTTACTTAAACCAAAATCAATTAATCATAGCAACAAAATGTTAACTGTTGGGCTACTGGCCACACACTGTTCAACCCCTTCAAACTACTACCAGGTGTTCGGTAGCTTCGGCTGCCCTTCCTCTGAACACTCACGATGGTTTGTGGCCGTGTCAATATATTTTAAACCATCCCCTAAATTTGTCTTACCTAACCTCCTCTATGATATAAGAACACAAATTTATATTCATTCCCGTGGGACATTATAAAATTTATTAACAATAGAACTTATCTTGAACGTTAAACTATCATTAATATCAAACTTACAAGAATGTTTTGTTAATAGATCTACTGGAATGATATTTCAATTAATTCTGTGATCTATAACTTGAAAAGAAATAATAAATTGATTTGATTCAGAGTTACTATACTAACACCAGAGTGGTGACAATACAAAGCCTTCGATCAAATCATGTAATAGTAATTATTATCTACCACTGATGCCAAGCAGCGTAACGCGGTTCGTCCACGTTTCTTTCTTTGGTCACTCAATTTTGACCAAATCAGTTCGCATACATGTATATTTTTTTTTTGTGGGAATAACCTCTCCTGATTGGGCAAGAACCCTCAACACTCTACCAAAAAAAAATGAGCTCAGTTTTTAAAGGCCTACTCGCGCTTAGAATCTTTACGCGCCAATGAAAGTAATGAAGGGGATATTCCTAACAAGCTGGTGAAAAATATATATATATATTAAAATTAATCTCGTTCGTGTTTTGTCAGTCTTGTCCTAAGTCTTGGCAAAATACCTGAGGAACTTTTTTTTCTTGACCAGGATACGAAACTCCAATCTGCTCCCCTCTTCGATACGCGCCTAAGGCTCCTGAAGTGAATCCCTTGGTTGCCTGGAAGCTTTGTAGGCCGGGAATCTTTTCGTCAACTGTATTGCTTTTGTTGAAAGTATCTGGTGCTGAAGGTTTGGTTGCAACTGCAAATTGTTGTGACTATTGGTGGATGTGTGTTGTATTCGTGTGGCTGGAATTTGGTAGATTTTGTGGTGAAATGGATATTGTTGCGAAGGCAATACGGATAATAATGTACTTTGTTTTGATGAAAATGTTTTATATTTGCAGTAAATGTACTTTGTTGTAATTAATTTAATTTGTTGTAATTTGCAGAAAATTTAATTCGTTTTAATTCGTAGGAAGTTCACTCTGTCTGCAAAAATTTACTTTGTTGTAATTCGTAGAAAAGACGCTTTTTAGTTGAAAATTTCCTTGTGGTAACGCGTTGTAAAGGCACTTTTATTGCAAATTTTTTTTTTTTTTTTTTTTTTGTGACATATGCACATGTTGGAAAATTTGTATGCTGTAGCATTAGGTATTTTGTATAAAATAGGTATTCATAAGGGTTTTTGTCGAAAGTTTGAATTTTGGACCGGCACTTGTTCTTCGGATAATTTTACTTTTTTATTTTCTTTGCACGCACACCTTTTTTTCCAATATCCACTTTTCGTAAACTCAAGCATCCAACCTCTCACCTCAACGTTCAAACCGGAAAGAAGAAAAGTCATTTCGTTTTTCAGTTTTTCTATCACGCTTCTCGGCGCCGGTTTTCTTCCATCTTTTTTTCTTGCTATTTTGTTTTAAATTCTAGCAGAATACTTCTCGAAACTTGTATTTTACTGCACTTTTTCCTCTTTTTTCGTATCATTCATTCCGCGCTAATAGCCTACGTCTTATCTGCCTTGCCGGATCGCTGCTTAATCATAACAGGGCGCACACGACATGTTCTCAAACATTCAATTTTATATCCCAAAAACTGTTGGTTGCTACGATTTCTTTAAAGAAACAAAATTATAATTTTTGCAGATTGTCTGTAAACTTTGCTTGCAAACGTACATGTACATTAACGTCTGACATTGTCTTTTACTACGTTTATACGTGCAGGTTATTTGCGAATAAAAATATTGTACATAACAAAAATTGCTGTATAAACAGTAAATAAAATTTTTATTTGCGATTAGCTAACTCACGAAAACTTATTTGCAAAGAAGACATAAAAAGTTGCCACTTTATTTTACAATTTTAAAGATCTCGTCGATGTGGCACACATGAAATATAATAAAAACTACGTACAGAAGCAAATATTCAAAATTTTTCATTTGTAATAAACTTTGCTTTAATTGAATTACTAAAAACATTTAATTTTTTGATTTTTCTGTTATAATTTCAGTCATCAAAAAGCTTTTTAAACTAACAATGCTACCAATTATTTATATTATGAACATATGCTATACTAAAAAAATAAAGCTTTTCTATATAAAAATTGGCGCATAAACAGTGAGTTAGTTAAACTACGTATAAACGTAGTATATGCCTTTTTTGATTATAAAAAATAATTATTTAAAACATATTAAAATGTTAATGCGTTGAAATTTCCTTAGGCCGACTACTTGTACCGCTCAAAGTCAACCGCCGCTGAATTGTTGGCAAGGCATAGAGTTCTAATGTCAAATGTAGAACACACTCTATTTGAAATTTTGTCAGATGACTTTGCTCATGTTTTTTTTTTTTTTTACTGAAGCAATGCTTTTAAGATAACAGACGACATGTAGGCATTTTATATTGAGAAAAATTACATCTACATTGTTAACAACATATCGTGTTTTATCTACTTAAATAAATAAGAATCGATACTACTGTATAATAATTTATTTCCATTAAGAACGGCTTATCTCATTGAAAGGTTTATGAATTTATTTAACCAAGAGCACAAAGCGAATAATATCAAACAATATGACACCATTCTATAATTTCATTTTGTTTTTAATTTAATGAAAGAGAAAAATTATTCAACCAAAACAAAAAAAAAATTCTTTCACAAATGCAGTAAATAGTTTTTTGCTCTTTTTTTAACTGTAATATAATTATCTCAATATTATTTGATCTTCGTTTGTTAAATATCGGGTGGTTAAATTTCAAGGGCCGATGTTGAATGTGAACCACACCTAAACGCCAAGCTTTTTTCCGAATTTTATTTGACATTTCTCTACTTTAGACTTGCTCAATTTGAACCATGGAGAGATACACAATCCAACAACGGGTTAAAGTTATCCAGACTTATTATGAAAATGATTATCAATTTTCGAAGAAAATCATCTTCAGTGATGAGGCACATTTTCACCTCAGTGGACTCGTCAATAAACAGAATTGCCGCATTTGGGCAAATGAGAATCCAAGAGTGACTGTCGAAAAACCAATGCACCCACAAAGAGTGACTGTTTGGTGCGGTTTATGTGCTGGCGGCATCATCGGGCCGTATTTTTTCCAAAATGAGGCCGGTCAGGCAGTTACTGTGAATGGTGTTCGCTATCGTGAGATGATAACGAACTTTTTATGGCCCGAATTGGAAGATATGGATGTAGACGATATGTGGTTTCAGCAGGACGGTGCCACTTGCCACACAGCTAACGAAACAATTGCTCTTTTGCGCAACAAATTCAATGGCCGTGTTATCTCACGTAATGGCGATGTCAATTGGCCGCCAAGATCATGTGATTTAACACCGTTGGACTTTTTCCTTTAGGGTTATTTGAAAGAAAAGGTGCACGTCGATAAGCCAGCAATAATTCAACAGCTAAAGGATGAGATAATTCGGCACATTAACGGCATAGAACCTCCATTGTGCCTCAGGGTCATCGAAAATTTGAACCATCGGATGGAGGTGTGCCGCCATGGTCGCGGCGCCCATTTGGTCGATATTTTGTTCCATACATAATTGAGTAATACCAATATATCATAATAAAATAAAATTACAATAATTTCCTAAATAGTTTGTGTTTTATTCAAAATCAACATCGGCCCTTGAAATTTAACCACCCTTTAGATTAATTTTTGCAGCTTCAGATCTTTGTTTTTTATAAAAAATTTACAATTCAAAATCTTTTATTTCTCGATATTTCGATAACAATTTGTTATCATCGATTGAATCGTAAATTTTTTTTTTTAACAAAAAAAGAAAGATCTGAAACTGCTAAAATTAAATTTATGTAATGTAATTAACTCTACGAGTACACTTTTCATTTCATTGGAGTTTGGCGAATATTTAATGAATATGGATGAAATTTGCTTAGAGAAACGCAATTTAATGTTAATGAAGTGATAAATTAATTTGAATGGCTATAATTATATTGCTTTATGCACAGACATCCAGTTATGTTTGAATTATATAAAATTGTTAATGAATGAATTATTTACCCTCAACTTTTAAATTTTCTAGATGTTTTTTATTTGCTGATGACTTAAAATTGTGCTCTTGTATCTCCAATTTGGAAAAGTGCCATAAAATGCAAGCTGATCTTGACAAATTAATTGACTGGTGTTCCGAAAATGCTATACATATTAATGTATAAAAATATTGCTCAGTGTCCTATACTCATATCTTAAGCCCATTTGAGTTCGATTATTCTATTAGTGGCCTCCCAGTTAAGCATGTAGTTGAAGTAAATGATCTAGGCATGTTTTTTCTTTAATAAATTGAGTTTTTCTGTGAATATTGATTATGTTGTTTTTAAAGCTTATTGTATGCTTGGTTTCATACGAAGAAATTCTAAAGATTTTAAAGATGCATATACCCTGGTGTTTAAAATATAAATATTTTAAACAAAAAATATACATCGATGAATTTTGAACTAACTATAAAGTTAAAATATTATTAAAGTACTATATCTTATAACATAATTTTGTTTTATCATGAAGTAACGAATAATTAATCTAGTTTATTGTGAATTATTACATATAATGTTCGAATATGTTATAAAAAATAGTACTTAAAGCTAAAAGAAATGTATGTAGACACTTACGAACGAAGCGTTTTTTCTTCCTAAATATTAAGAAAAGCGGTAGGCAATCTAATTTAGGGGCAAACCTACAGTCCACTCAACTCTAACTATCCAACCCCTAAATATATCTCTAACCCGCTTGCCGCATTTCTTCACCAGGAATTTTTATACGTTTCTTTGGTCCGCAGTATTTTGGAATATTATTCTATTATCTGAAATCCCTATCATGTAGGTACATCTAATCGCATTAAAACCGCTTTAAAGTCAATATAGCCTTATGAACTATCTTCTTATGAGATCAGAAGAAAGTTATTAGGCTTACAATCATTAAATGATCACAGAACTTGTTCCTCGCTATTGATGGCCGATAATATTTTATCTAACAGCATTGATTGGCCAGGGGTTTAAGAAATAATCGTATGTTTGAACTGTCTGAGGACTAAATATGCTAATAATGAACCTATTGCGAGGTGCTTACATTTATGTAACAACTTAACCCTATATTAAATTTTAATGCTAGTTTTACTACGTTCAAATTTATGTTATTGTTTTAATTATGTATTGTAAGTGTTTAGTAATCTGTAAGAATATAATTCTGTAGATGAAATAAATAAATATTAGAGGGCCGCTCAAACACAAGAAAAATGTCTTATATTGTAGCATGATCACGACACTCTTTTAGTCATAACATGAATGCATACTATTAAAGGCATGTATAAGAAATAACTAAAAAAATATCAAGTATCATTTTATAAATTCATAACCCTCTCCAGTTGACACCTTTTGCTGTCACTGACCGTTGTCGCGACAGTGCGCCTAATAAGTGCAGTAATTTGAAAATACACTTGAGGTGCGAATGATATGGGTTTATGAAAGTACGTATGCATGTGTGTTGCACTGCTACAATTAAATCTAAACACTTGAATCGCGCCACACATACACATATGTATGTACATACCAAAAACACAATTTATGGCCTTGAACCATATACGTATGTACATATGTAAAGTCTGATCAGCCTACCTCTAAGCCGTGGGAACCACATTGGTTTCCCAAACATTAACAATAATATTAGTATGAGTCGTCTAGAACTTCTCATAAGTAGTATATAAGTAGACGTAATTTTAGTTTTAAGACAATTAATAATTTCCACAAGACTTGAGCAACAATTGAGTTGCTCGTCTTAAACAAATAAATAAAAATATTTCTTTTAAAAACTAAAAAACAAACAAATCATTTCATTTGTTTTTAATATGACATCGTAACATTTTCAAGTACTATCCATCCTCTTCTGTCACATTTCAAAACAAACACTTCAGTGACGAAATGTTCTCAACACATAAACGAACACTTTTTTTACAATTGTTTAGAACAAACAGAACCAAACACAACTAGAATCAACTAAAGTGGAACATAATTGAAGTAGAACTACAAGCACTGAAGTAATGTTCTACTTCAGTTTTGCTTATAAAATTTGTTGTTCTTGTTCATGGTTTTTGTACTTGGATTAGTGCGCAAGTGCTGTATACACAGCCCAACTAGCATACGTTGTTTTTTAGACGATTGTGTTCAATACACAATCCCCAAAAGAATCTTCTGACGATTATTTGACGAGTACGAGGATGGTTCAGAAACTTCTTAGCCTATCAATGAAAAAGAATAGTTAGTTTTTCACAAATATATTTATTTTTCAATATAATCTCCTGAAACTTCAATACACCATACAGTGGTCGAAATCATTGATTTGACGGCATTTAAGGCAAAGTTTAAAACTTTAAAATCGATAAATGTTTTACATTGTATCGATAACCGATACTCCACTGAGCAAATTTACGTTTTTTACATTTGTTTTGCTTTCAATATTCGCACAGCTGTTAGCTGTCAAATATAACATAAGTTGCAGCAAGTGCATTAAAAGAATTTGGCGCCAAATTACTCAGTGCGTGGTTTTTGGCAATATTAAATTATTTGATTAATAATTTTATAAACTAAGGTTTTTATTTAAAATAGAAGGTATATATTAACTAAAAAGAATATTTTTGTGATCTGTGATTATCTAGCAGATTTGAAGTGTTATATACTTGTGGTTTGGTGGAGTGCATCTTTTGGGATTCGATCGGATTCGGTCCAAATATGGTTTGGTTTATTAATTTGGTTATTTGTTGTTATGAAACGTCCAAAATGATCTGCCCGCTCCTGCCCATTTATTGGTTAATAATTTTCTTAGGCATAATGAATGTTTCCAAACGCACACTTTTTATGATTTGGCACAATGAAAATGTCCCTACTAAAAAATGTTCAGCTGTGGAGGCCCACGTATTTAATAATATAAAAGACCAATCGCACAATAAGGAGGAGCAGCGCCGAGAAATAAAAAAAAATTTTGAGGAGCTTTATAAGCAAAGTAGTGGAAAAGTGGAAGCACTGCAACGGGACGTTATCGAATTTTGAAAAACGTAATAAAGATTGGTTGGACAGTGGAATTTCATTAGTTGGGCTGACAACTAGTAGCAATTTTGGAAGGCCTGTAAAAGAGTTCACGTCTTGTTCATCTAAAACACAAGTCAACAAAGTTTCACAGCTTGTAGAAAAAACTGCATGCGATGAACTTGTTGTAGCGACGCGTGTAAGTTTACACAAAGCAGGAAAAAGAAACGCATCAGAAGTTGTATCCATGCCACATTCTGAGTTCCGAGGTTGTAGCAAAAATTAAAAAAACTATTGCTTCAGAAGCCACAAATGCTATTGCATACAGTCCTGATGAAGTTATTTACGTGGATGGGGATTTTACAAAGCACTCGTACAAATTGATCCAAGCTTGTGCAAAATTAAGAAATGTAAACATATATCCAGCATATGATGCATTGCTATTAGCAAAAAAGAAATGTTACCCTGTTGGAGTTCAAATTACCGATAGGTCTGCTGAAGTGTCGCTACAGAGCTTGGTTGATCATACAGTAACAAGAATCGTCGAATCACAGAAGGAAGTTTTCGTCAGCCTCAATGAAGATGCTATTACAGCGATATGCAAATGGGGATGTGATGGCAGTAGCGGACATTCAACTTACCGCCAAAGCTTTTCTGACCCTGAATCGAACAGGATCGATGAAAACTTATTTGCCGTATGCATTGTGCCACTGCAAGTGTAAATGGGAAGTGTCATTCTGTGGGAGAATTTTCGGCCTTCTTCAACGCGATTTTGTAGACCAATGAAACTGATTTACGCAAAAGAAACTTCTCTTCCATTATTATTATATTTAAGAAGTTTGTATTAATTATATTAACTACACTCAAACAGAAATATTTCTAATTTTTTGGCCAGATATCAGCAACTTAAACAAAAAAGTGGTGGAATTTGACAAATTTTGTTATAGGCTGCAAGTTATAAATATTTGTGTTAAATTATAGACATTTTGTTGACTTGTGTTAAATTATAGACTATTTTCAGTGTATTTGTATTTAAAGCTCTGAAAAAAAAATGAAAATTATTTAGAGTTTAACTTATTACGCATTTCATAGTCGAAATTAAGCATCAGGCTTTGTTTTTATTAATTTGGGAATTAAATGCCGCCAGATTCGGAATATCGACCACTGTGCAGCATAATCTTCTTTGATCAAGAATGATTGTTCGCGGCAATTATTATTATAATTAAAAATAACTGTTAGAGATTTCAAATGCAATTACCCCTATCGTAAACAGTCATTCCATGAAAAAATTGCAATCGTTAATACTTTTACCCTAGAGATGAATGCACATTTTCTATGAGTCATTCAGTTTGGAATAATAATATTAAAAACAATTCACATTCGGCCAAAATTCACCTAATCGTAAACATTTAGTTTCCTCTTAATACTTTTCACCCCTATCGCAGACAGTCATTCCCATGAAAAATTTCCCTATTCCCAAAATTGCAATCGTGCCATGTATTTATGCCAAAAATCCTCATGTGCATACAAAATGTATGAGAATGAATTGGAAAATTCAATTTTGGCAGAGCTTAAGACAGAAAGCTTTACTGTCTCTCAGTAAAGTTCGCCTCAAAACAAATGTTACTTAATATTAACGGCCATTTTACGATCGCTTTTTTACAATTTGTTTATAATGATCATTTTATGGAAAATAAAATTTGAAACAAAAAGAATTGTTTGCTTTTCATTGTGACTATTTCTTCGTTTTTGCAATATATTTTTAGCTTCAAAAGCAACACAATTTTTAAATTCTTATCTATTGCACATTATGGTTAAATAAGCCTTGCAGATAATTTTAGCGGTTTTTTATATCTTTTTTTATATTAGCTAAATGTCATAACTAAAATTGTTTGTATCATAAAGTTTCTAATCAGTATTTAATACCTGTTTTATTTATCAATATTTCCATTATTTCCCTACAAAATAAAATCATCTTCTCAATCCTGGAAGTACTTTTTTGGTATCCGCAGTGATGCCAGATTGTAAGACGTATATTTTTCTGGTTTTTGAGATGCTGAAAAAATTTTTTCTTTCCATGAAAGTATTTCTTAGTTATCACCAGAAATATTGTGAAAATTTATAGAAAATGTGATAAAACGGATGCAATGTCAATCAACAACGGCGGCAGCCACGTGGCTAATCATAGTTTCCAATTAACAGAAAAAATTATACAGGAACAAATTTAGATTACCAAAAAATTAGCTTTTACTTAGTAAAAAAAATCATTAAGATACGATGATGGAAATTGCGCAACCTTGTATTTCGAACAGAACGATGATTTTCATAATAAATTTGCACAATTTGGAAGTGTTTTTTAGGCGTCAGTCTATTCATGTTGAAATGCCAATCCAAACTAAACATAAACAACTTACCTGACAAAATGTCCGCCAATCAAAAAGGCTTTGCCAACTTAAAGTTGCATACCTCTACAAAAAATACCCTTTATTTTCTTTGAAAATCCTGTTAATGGCTGCCTGGTCATTTGGATAATAAATTTTCTTAAATTAAAGTTGACTTTCAACGGTTTTTTGGTAACAAATATGTTTGCTAATAATAGAAAAAAATTGAAGCTGTTGACCAATCGTACAAAGAAAATACCTCCCATACTCATTTATAATTTAAGAAAAAAAATTTCATGCAACTGTCTACACATGCGCACAAACAAATAGAAAAGTTTTTATGGTTATGGACGGCGAACTTATGAATGCAATCAGATAAAAAACTTTATTTTATGAGTAAATTCCATGAAATTATTTATATTTTATTTCTTCATATCTGGTAATTTTTTCGGTATTTGAAGGCATGAAAAAGTGTGGAAAACTGACACACACACACATACACATTTATAATAAAAACAAACGGTTCATCTATTCACAATTCATCAAAGAATTTCAGCTAAGCAAAGAGTTGATCCAGGCAGATTCAAGAAAACTTGAATTCTTTTTAGTGGTTGTTATTATTTTCATTTTCCAGGAGATGAGGCATTCTGTGCGGTAAACATTGTGGGCTAGAAAAAGGATGATCATGCAGAATGTAATTACGATGGAGTTATATACATACGTATGTAAGAATGTATGCAAGTACATACGAGTACATATTAGTGTTTCTTAAGACTAATGTGATCGTTATGGCCTCTGTTTGTTTGGCAATTACTGTTGTTGGTGGTAGTGGCTGCTTTCATGTCTCTGATGACCACATGACCAATTGGCCCCAAAAATGGCGAGACCTCGTGTATTTGTTATTACTATTTTTCTGTAATTGTTTTTGGTGTGGCTTACTAAGAATATAAAAAAAGTAAAAGACTAGACTGGCATACATTTTGCTATGAGAAGTGATATGTGTATTGTTAGGACAATACAGCACCACGCAGTTGCAAAGCAACACAGAAAACCAACAAACAAATTAATGCAGTTTGTAGTAAAAGTCGAAAAACATTTAAACTTTATTAATGCTGTTAACAAAATCTGTTAACAGAGTTCTTACTCGAATGTGCGAGTTTTTACACTTTTGGGACTATCTCGTTCGATATCGAATTAAAGGTATCGAAATTTCTAATGATGGAATTCGATAGCAAGTAATCATTCAAATGCAACCGTGCAACTTTTTACTCGTAAGCAAAAGTACTATCGAAACAAACAGAAAAACACAAAAGAAATGTAAGTTCAAAATTTGTTTTGAATATAAAATTAAATAAATAAATAATTTTTTTACATGAAATTTTTGGTTTGTACATTTGTACAACGGGTTTTTTCTTTCTTAAGTTTTTTTCTTAAGATGAATTTTTTTTACAATACAAATCTGCTGTGATCAATAATTTTGATTGAAGAAGACAAGAAAAATAATAATCAAATCTTTAGCTGGGGGACAACTAGCTGTTTCGTAGTCGCTACACTACTCATCAGCACCCACTGTACGGATGTACAAACCAAAAATTTAATTTAAAAAAATTATAAAAGTTCATCAAAAATTCAATAAAAATAATTTTTTATTTGACGTCAGCAGTAACGAAAATTAATTTTACACAAAAATAAATTTTGGACAATTTTATGGCAGTACATACCGACTTGGCAAAATATATATTACCCAATACTGCTCAAGGGGACTCGCTTTGAAAATTTGCACACAGTACTTTGGCTAATCCCCATTAGAAATCATTTTCAACTGAGCGTTGGAATCCTCCTGAAGCCAACAGCGCAAGTGTGGCTGCCAATTGAATTTTTGGTGGAACTGCGGTGGAAAGTGCTGCCACAAAATTTAATTGGCCCAACAAATAATTAAACGCTTCCTTTGTGAGTCTAAATCGTCTCTTGAAACTGTGAAGAAAACATTGTTTATGGTATGGATGTATTTGAACAAAATATTGACTGTACTTACTCGTTGTTTGGCAAATTTAAAGAATCTTCACTTCCCCTATTTTTTTCCTTATTGTATTAAACGTTACCTTTCAGTCGAAGTCAGACGATGGTGCATAATATAATACTATTGGGTCCATTTCTCTTGCGTTTTTATTTTTATTGAATTTTTTGCTCGTAAATTTTAACTTGTTTTGTCAAAACATGTGATTTTTGTTGACAGAAATCATGTGTCGACACACATTGTCAGTATTTTGCAACACTGAAGTGATAACTCGACTCGTTACGTAACGAGTCACATCATTAAAAATTTACACGATATCGAAATTATTTTCTACTCGATAGTAATTTCGATCACGAATGACAGAATTAGCCCCCAGATTTAAATAGGGTCACCAATTGGACCGCATTTCGCATGAATCTAGTTTCCGCATCAGTTGTTTTTTTTTTTTTTTTTTTTTTTTTGTAATGGGGCTCCCGATAAACTTGAACATCTTTGATTTATTTGCCATATCTTTACTAAATAATTTTATGGTAATGACTCCAGTCTGTTGACACCGGTTTTCGTAATACTGTGAATAAAAAACATGCTGTTGATGATTTCCCTAAAAAAATGATCAGTCGCTTTTGGGGTATCCCATGGCCACCGAGGAAGGGTGGTACGCAGAACACAGGGCTATATTTTGAACAGTGTGTTTAGCTCGCCGGAAGACATCTGAATGACATACTCTTTAAATAATAAAATCCGTATCTTCCAATGGTCCTAATAAAACTTTGTGACAATTATTACGTTTTATTTAAGTTTTTTTAAGGTCCCCTGTACTAGCTTAAGGATACGTATGAACGTATGTGAATAAAAAGTTTTCTAATGATAATATTAAATTTTGAAGAGTGCGTTTTATTCTTAGAAACAAATCTTTGCGAAACAAAATCCGAGTTTTTGCAAATCAAATACCACATTTTCAAAGTTAAGATCAACTTTCCCATTACAAATTTTTTCAAATTAAAGAATTATTATAATAATCATTTGCAACTATAAGTTTTTTAATGAAAAGACTGACTTTTATTTTTAAAATGCCGAATTTGATTTAAAAATTCTGACTGAATATGATTTGATTTGTACAGACTATGATTTTTAAAACCCAATTGAAAGATTCACGGTATCATGTCATGCATAATGTCCTAATATTTTATGACAGCATAAAATCTTGTTGTTGTGCTTCGAACAAAAAAGTCACAACGTAATAGCCCTTTTTACACTGCGTTTTTTTATTTGTAATAGCTGCACCATAAACATCTCAGTCATCAGCGTTGTCAACTATTTGTAGCGTCTCCAAAAAGTGCTACAAAAAGCGCTAAAAACCGCCATACTATATATGTATATTCAAAAAAAAGAAAACATATGTTTATATGCATAATTTTACTTTAAATGTATATAAAAGTATGTTATTGTAAAATTTTTTAAAACGCTTCATTTCATAACCATTTTCGAGAACACAACAAATTTATTTCTTGCTGGATGGTTCACGAGTTGCTGCTGATCTCTTTAAAGGTTGCACCGACAAGTTTAAAGATTTTAATTTAAAATGGTGCTATTTGTCAGTTTATGAGTTCAAATTCATTTTCAGCCAGAAGAGTTTTTTTTTATTTGTATTAGATCAATAATTGCGGTCATCAATAACTCTTGATCAAAGAATTCAGAAAGAAATAAATGAATACTGATGCTGTGGGACAACTATCTATTTCGTATTCGCTACACCAGTCATCTGCATCTACAAGGATACCAAGTCGGCATGATGTATTTTTAATACGGCTGCTCAACCAACTTAAGGCCTAACCATAAAGTGCATAGACTGGCTCAAGCCACTTTAAGCAACTGTGCGAATGCATATAATCAAATGTGTATAGCTGTAATGTACTTGATGAAACTTTTCGTTAAGTTTCGTCTAATGTCAGTTGCTTAAGCAAAGTACGAAACTGAACGCATCTTCTCTACGGAATCATTTATTTTCAGAAGTTTGTGTGAGTGTTTACAAAAATTATTAAAACAAAGAAAAATTGAAACAAATACAGTTGTATTTTTAATTACACATATTACTACAAAATTGTTTTTACTTTTTGTTTGGAAGTTATTGCATACAAATAATTTGTTGCCATTTTTAGTACTTTTTGATATAATCTACTCAGAAAAGACACAAGTATTACGAAGTTGTGCAACAATGGGTTTAAAATCATTAAGTTCATATAAGTACATTATGGTCAACTAAAAGTCCTTTTAGGTTCACATATGCATTTGACAGGCCTTTCGTTTTTTGGCAAACGCTTAAGCCAATCTATTCACATTATGATTAGGCCTTTAGCCACCAAGCTCTTTAATTATTCATCGTCTATATTTGTCTCATACTGATCACACATGCAATGTGTTATATGCATTCTGCTGAGTTTAATATAAATAACTTTTATTCTGATGTAACCAAATTACCTTATAAAGGCCCAATCAGACTATTATACAAGTATAAATACTTTCATTAGATTTTGTAAGATAAAAGTCTAAACACATTTCTTGCGACTGTCAAAAAGTCTAACGTAAATTCGATTTTGCATTCACACCATCACACTTGATATAAACCAAAATAGATGTGCCATCATAAAACTGTTCACGGCGGCAGGTGCGCTATTCGTCGTAGGCGATAGACGTGCCGGCGCATGAAATTCTTCAACAGTTAAAATAATAATTATGTATAACACATCCAAATTCAATAGCACAAACATATTTTATGTTCTAAATATAGCATGAGCAAAATACATTTATAAATGACAGCTAAATTCCAAATTTCGAGTTTTTTTATAACGACAAAAAATACTATCAGTGACGGCACCCTATCGGCTACGAAATAGCCGACTACTCAATTTTTAATTAGCTGGTTTGCTAAAAGAACATAACCCTGATCCAATGCAAAGTAATATCGTTTTGAAAAGTTTCAAAACACAACAAAGTCGCATGGGATGTCAAATTTCTATCGTATTATTTTTCGTATGTATGGCGGATTACAATCAGACTTGCACGTATTATTTGAATTTTTGACAAGTATTAATATAAAGTATAATAGTCTGAACTGGGCTTAACCAAGTAACAAACAGTAAAGATTTGAAGCTTAATTTATAACAGAATGTTTGAAAATATTTTTCTACTGACGATTAGGACAGCACCTATGTGGTGCCGACATATAGACATCTAGGAAACAGAAAAACAAAATGCGTTTATTTTTTGATGGGTATAAATATTAATAGCTGATGATGACGTCAATTTCTGTCTGACCTTGAAAAGGCCCATCACAATAAAAAATCTATTTACTTCCATATTCGAATAAGGAAAAATTAATAAGTTAGTGACAAAAGTCGAGGATTTTTTTTTTTCATTGAATGAATTTTTAAAACTTTCTAAATACCTTAAATGGGTTTTATATCTTTTTTCCCATAAATAGAAAAATGTTTTTAAATTTTGTCGACTTCATTTTCAAAGTCAAACATCTTTTTCGCTATTACATATCTCAGAAAGTAACATTAATATAATACGCAGTCACTTTCTAAATCGCCAGAACTTACTATAAACTTTTTAAGTTAGCAAAAAAGTGTTTAAAAAAGCGCTAACTTAGCGTATTTTTAGGCATTTAAAAGCGCTAAATCTACAACCGTGTCAGTTAATTTTTTCATGTTATTATTTAGTGCGATTCACTATGCTTTTTAAGCCCCAATTTTTTCGGTTAAAATTATTAACCACAAAATTAACGTTTTTCCTATTCACAAGTACTTTGAATACCGTATGCGGGTGTTTAAAATCAGCTGTTTTTGAGGCGACAATTATATTCAACCACAAAAATAGTTGTCAATTAACACTCGCATTTTTGTAGGTTTAACTAAAAAAAAAGGTGTTGATTTATGTTTACATATTTATTTCAAAAATTTATCTAATAAACTATTTATCTAATAAAAAAAAAAAAAAACTAAAAGTTAGTAAACAACAAAAATAAATCTTGAAGATAATATTTGTAAAGGGTGGTTAAATTTCAAGAGCCGATGTTGATTTTGAATAAAACACAAACTATTTAGGAAATTATTGTAATTTCATTTTATTATGGTATATTGGTATTATTGAATTATGTATGGAACAAAATATCGGCCAAATGGGCGCCGCGACCACGGCGGCACACCTCCATCCGATGGTCCAAATTTTCAATGACCCTGAGGCATAATGGAGGTTCTATGCCGTTAATGTGCCGAATTATCTCATCCTTTAGCTGTCGAATTGTTGCTGGCTTATCGACGTACACCTTTTCTTTCAAATAACCCCAAAGAAAAAAGTCCAACGGTGTCAAATCACATGATCTTGGCAGCCAATTGACATCGCCATTACGTGAGATAACACGGCCATTGAATTTGTTGCGCAAAAGAGCAATTGTTTCGTTAGCTGTGTGGCAAGTGGCACCGTCCTGCTGAAACCACACATCGTCTACATCCATATCTTCCAATTCGGGCCATAAAAGTTCGTTATCATCTCACGATAGCGAACACCATTCACAGTAACTGCCTGACCGGCCTCATTTTGGAAAAAATACGGCCCGATGATGCCGCCAGCAGATAAACCGCACCAAACAGTCACTCTTTGTGGGTGCATTGGTTTTTCGACAGTCACTCTTGGATTCTCATTCGCCCAAATGCGGCAATTCTGTTTATTGACGAATCCACTGAGGTGAAAATGTGCCTCATCACTGAAGATGATTTTCTTCGAAAATTGATCATCATTTTCATAATAAGTCTGGATAACTTTAACACGTTGTTGGATTGTGTATCTCTCCATGTTTCAAATTGAGTAAGTCTGAAATAGAGAAATGTCAAATAAAATTCGGAAAAAAGCTTGGCGTTTAGGTGTGGTTCATATTCAACATCGGCCCTTGAAATTTAACCACCCGATATATAAAACAATAATTAAAAAGTTTTTTATTCAATTTGTATTTCGGTTTCCTTTAGAAAACTTCTTAGAAAAAGTATTTGTTGATCGGTTATAAAATCAAACATGTTTTGATAGAAAATAAAATAACATTATTTTTATGTTAAATGCAATTATGTGTGTGAGTATGTATGCTAAAGCTTTTTTTTGGTTTTATAAAGTTACAAAAAGTTGAAGAAAACATATAATCAAAAAGAGATTCAGTGGAATAGCTAATAAAAATGAAATGGAGAGTTGCCACGTTATAACAATCTGAACGCGTAGAAAAATAAAACCCTTTACGGTGGCCAAAAATAGTTTGTGAATAACGTAGGGGTTAGTGCAAACAACAAAATGTGTGGCTAAAGTTAACACTTCTAATTGGGGTGAAAAGTTAGTGAATTGCACCACTGAAGTAACTATGTACGAGTAGATGGAGCATTGCAATAGATTATACACAATAATACATATGTACAATTAAATAAACAAATAACTATATTTGCAAATGAATTACAATAATTATACTGGTTATGAATGTTTTTTATTGTTTTGTTATTTTGAGCTCTGCTCAAGTTATTCAATTTGTGAACTCTAAGTGATTTAATGAGATGCTAGTATTACATGTATTTAAAATCACTTTGAAGTCCTTCTGTTTAACTTTAATTACTTGTAAAGGGCGTCACAAAATTAACGCAAGATTTTAGCTATTTTTTTTTTTGTCTTTTGATTATAATTTTCATTGAATCATAAAATTCATAGGAACAGAAAATCATATCGGAAAAATGGCCACCACATTCTGATCACTGAAACGAGAGAGTACATGAGCCGGAAATGCCGTATTGATATTGTTTCACAGGCTGAATGACATATGAAATTGTCTTGATGCAACCAATTTCGGCAGAAATGTTCGTGATATCGAGCACCACTAATAGGCACTACTTGACAAGCCTCATTTTCAGAAAAGTATGCTTCAATTATGCCCCTAGTCCAAAATGCAAAATCAATCAATGACATATTGTGGACATATTTTTTTCGACAATCACGCTATTAAGGTGAAGATGTATTGCACTGTTTATTTGCTCGAAAAATCAGCATCCTTTTGTTGATATTCAATAATCCTGTCAAGGAACTCTGCATAATGCTCCATTTTTACTAAACCTAAACTGTCAAATTGTTTTTATAGGGGTGGCAGCACTTTATTACACAAATGGCGACAAATTAAAATCTTGAGTTTTTAAAATCGTAGTTTCTGACAACAAGTGTACTACACGTAGAAAAAAGTAAACGCTTTTAGTGACAATATTTTGATGGATTTGTTAAATTATATGGTTGTTGCTAAGTATATTTGATTCTTATATTTAAAATACCAGTGACATGACTTAAGTAGCCTACCTTGACTTAAATGATCAGAATCGAGGTTAGGTTAGGTGAAACATGCTGCCACCCATTGAGAAGCCAGCCAACTTAAGACCAATTTGGTCCCGTTCTGTTGCCTGGATTTAATATGTACACCTGCTGAATGATCGAGATATCACTGGTTCAGAACCAGTACTTGCACTATATTCTGATACCTCCGCCAAATCATAAAGTATCGGTCAGTCTATATAAAAGCCCTTGTATAAGAAAGAACTGGACATCGACAGAGGAATGCCTCCTCGTCTCTGCAACACAAGAGTCATTAAATGGAAGAGTTAGCCTCTGTGCCTGCGTCTCTATGTCAGGACCGCCACAACAGAAAAAAAAACTCCGTCTCGGCAGGCCCCGAAACGCTCAGAATTTGGGTTAGGTTAAGTAGGCAGGCCGCTGGATTCTTCAAAGTAGCTTAGGTTCTCCAGCTTACTTGCGTGTTGAAATCGTTCCCTTTGCGTTAGCCGGAAAAGTGGAAGAGTAGAGTAGGAGGAGAGGGCAGGGAAAGTGGGAATCAGAGTTTAGCTTAAACTTAAAAAGAAAGTGTTGGTTATTCCTGAAAATGAGGTTTGTTGTCTTGCAAAAAATGCCAGCATAGAAGAGAATTGGGTGGTGAAATGCTGGAACGAGACTGGAGATATACTCTGTTAAGAGGCACTAGACAGCCCAAGCAGGGAAGTTGTTATGTCATCGATGATCATCAGTACAAGAAACTGCTACTTGTGCGAGCATTTCCAGCTACACGGGAGCAATAATCTACCATCAATTATTCACCCTTGGCTTTGACCAACTTCAAGATATTTCTACCATCAACTATTCACCCTTATCTTTGACCACCTTCAAGATATTTCTAAGCTGCAGCATATATATAAAAATGCTATTATTGTTAAATTAAAATTATAGAAATAAAATTCTCTGGAAAATCTATTTAATGAATATTTATAAAATAGATTTTCACAAGTTTAGTTTTATTTTAGGAAATTTGTGTGCTGGGTTATTTCCAAAAAATACAAAAAACTCCATCGCACATAGAAAGCATGTAATGCAAAATAACATTTGGTATTTTTATAAGGCACAGGTGATGAAACCCATTTTTGCCATAAAGATTGTTCCAATGATACTCATGCATTCTCATGCAACTCATACGAGCAAAGTGGTCAAAGACAAAATTAAAACACAAAACAATTTTTTGGTTTTTATAAATTTTTTGCGAGAAAAAGTTAATTTTGCTTTTTGGTACCAATGAAAATAGTTTTGTTTGAAGCTTGAATATTTTTTGTTTTAATTTTGAATTGAAGTGCGCGGAGTCCAAAAACAATAAATTCCTTAAATCTTAATTGAGCAGCATGATCAAGTTTACGGATTCTGGGAGAAAGGGCTAAATAACATTCCAGCCATTAGTCTTCAGAGTTCGTGTTTGCTTTCAGCTATATATTCAATTTCAATTTATTTTTTCCTTTAATATTATTATTCTGTAAACCATTCATATTTTTCCTTTGATCTCGGATAGGTGAGGCCTATAACTGAAAGAGTACGAATGGCAAATGCTGCTGTCATCCGCGAAAGCGTGAATAGGGTGTTAGAAGTTTGCTATAAAAGGTCGTTGAGGAAAATAAGATAGGATAGGAGAAAGAACGGAGCTTTGCGATACCCCTGAATTAAACTTGAACTCGTTTAATGAGACCCCATCTATAACAACTTGTATAGTGCGGCCCCTGAGAAAGCTCGATATAAACCCAGAGAAGTTATCAGCCACACCAAAAGCAGTAAGTTTTGCAGCATGCCACACCCTTTGGAAATATCCAGAGCCAAAACTTTGCTTTCACCAAAATTATGGATTGAGTTTTGTCATTTTTCCGAGAGATATGCCAAAAGAGCGCCAGTATAGCTACCGTTATGAAATACGAATTTGAGAAAAAAATAAATTAACCCGAGCTTAGTATTTTATTTATTAAAATTACTAATTACTCTGCCTTACATTTTTACGCACTATATAAATATATTCTTAGCATACTTATAATGAAACAGTTCTGCTGCAAATACAACCACAGACAGTAATAGGCAAAATATAAAATAAGTTAAAATAGCGTCAAAAGATTCCCATTTTAAGAATGAGTCTTCTGGGTGGTCAGCAAAATGTGTATATCTCCACTTCTATTCTATCGAAATACGATTCGTATAAAATTTTGGCGAAAATACCGGACTCCTGTAGGGATCATTAAATAGATTGGAACTACTGTTATACCTTCTTCAGTAATATAATAATATTTAAAATTTAATATATTTTTAAAAACTTTTGCTGAAAAAAGAAGTAGTTTATATTATCCTCTATTAGTATCAACATAAACGTATCATTCAAATCATAATAGGCCTTATTTAAATAATTTTCGTCAACAATTATTGCTTTTTTTAAATATTGAAATTTTAAGATCGGCAATTGTATTATATTGGTACCGACGTATTAAAATTTTTAGCAAAGTTTTGTTTAAGTCATCGAGATTTTCCAGCTTTGATCCATAAATATTTTTTGCCATAGTGCTGGATAGTTTGGCCAATACCAATTTGTTATAATGAAACGGTTCAGAAAGAGTAGAGAAAATATAATTTTCTGTCGAGTAGTTTCAATTTTAAAGTTGAAATGACTTTGAAGCATGAATATTACAAGCACATATAACAATAAGTTGATAAAATCATTTTTATGTTGACTATTCGAACAATAATAAATGAACATCAAACCTGCAGCATATAAAACTAGCAACAGAGCGATAGTTATTTTAGTTCTCAATGTAAAGAGGTAATGCAGATACAACATTTTTGATCATGGTAAAGAGTATGGTATCCCAACACTTATTTTTACATTTCTTATAGTTCTGGTACTTACACCATTAGAATTATTAAAGCCCAAAAGTGGTGATGGTATAATATCTAGGGTATTATTTTTCAAAAGTTCTGCTATAGTCTTTAGGAAAAGCGGATCATCACGGCTTGGAAAACCACACTATTTTCCTTAAAGTTGTAGTGCTGTATAAATATTTCAAAAGCTTTACAATAAACGATGCTGAATATGAAAACTAAGCGGAGCTTGATTTAGTCTAATAGTTTTTAAAGGTTGTTTTTTATAATTAATAATATCCCTCCTGTCGCCGTAATCCTGAATGTTCCTGATGCGTTTAATACTCACGACTGGTAATGGATCGTAAATAAATAATACCCCGTTGTGTGAAAAACAAGACTGGAGTAATTATTATTTTTTGCAAAATTCAGTAAATCTTCTTCTCGAGCTTCCGAAATAATCCATAAAACTGGCTTAAATCTTAGATGATCCAATTGTTGCTCCTGAGGTTGGATCGCCCAGAAAAACTACCAACATTAGTTGAGCTTAATGTTGTGAACTTGTCCATATTTCGCCAGGTTTTGTTATTATCACAACAGGGTTTGTTAAAGATTTGATAACAATTCCCACATCCTGCAGCTCCTCTGGGATAACGAGCATATTCCATGCAACATTAAGTTGATAATCTAATTGATTTGTTATATCTCCAAGTCGGACATGGGAGTTGGTGGTGGCATCTTTATGCCCCAGTATCAGAGGAGGATCAGTTTTAAGCTATATGATGAGTGTAGCGTAGTGCAGGCTGAAATTACAGCTATTTTGAGAGCAGCTAACTATAGGGGATACGGGGTGAACATCCGAATCTGTACTGATAGTAAGGCTGCGTTAAATGCGCTTGTGGGTGTCTATACGACGTCCAGGTTGGTTCCAGAATGCCGGATATCTCTTAATGAGATAGCGAGACATTCAAGCCTGGAGTTTTTCTGGGTGCCGGGGCACAGTGGAGTGCCCGGAAATATTGTGGCGGATGAGCTGGCGAAAGCCGGAGCTCGTCTACAGAGAGGGGACATTGATACGATGGTAGGAGTCCCGCTTAACAGCTGTAAAAACCAAGTGCAGCGTCAACTTGTAGGGACTGCGCAGGATAGATGGTCTGGTGAGGTCACCTGCCGAGTAGCAAGGCTGACATGGCCTGCGTATGATCGTAGTAGAACTGCGGTCCTAAAGGGTTTTCCCCGTCAAAGGTTGCGTACCTTGGTGGCAGTTCTCACAGGACATTGTCTCATAGGGACGCATGCTAGGAGGTTAAATCTTCCATTTAATGACTTCTGCAGAAGTTGCGGGGATGAGGACGAGGAGGAAAGTGTTGAGCATTTCCTCTGTCGATGCCCGACTCCAAGTTCTGTGAGAGCGCTGTATCTAGGCGGACCGATGCTGCACGGGTTAGCAGATATATCGGAATGCCGAGTGAACGGACTGGATTCCTTTATCCGGCTTTCGGATTGGTTTGAATCTGAACCGTCGGGGGAAGTGTAAGTCTCGTGGGCTGCACTTCTCCCTCAGGCAACACAACGGGACCAGAAACACCCAATTGGGCTGGTTTCATGAAACTGGCGGCCTGTACAACCTAACCTAACCTAACCTAACCTATCCTATTATATTCTGCTGATGCTCTTTCCCAGCTGCGAGTGTATGTCCACTGAAAATTATTTATTTATTATAATTATTATAATATGATAAAAATATTATACCGAGACTTAAATGCATTTCTATTTACGTTCTGTTTGCTTTTGAATATTGCTTCAACTCTCAATTTTAATTTATAGAAATTTCTGTATATTTGAAATTTTAAACTTCTCGTGCATTAATTTGTTCCAATTTCTTTTGGCTTTTATAATATATCTATTGGTTCCAAGGCAGCTTTATTATAGCTGCCTTGATTGGTTCTTTAATACATTGTTTGACAAGGAATGTGTAAATCAGCGTTGCCATTCAGATTTCCATTCAGTCATTTTGATTTCTGAATGAATAACTTTTATGTTTTTTTATTTTTTTCACACGTTAATCGAGTTGTACAATATATACTGGGTGGTTAAATTTTAAAGGTCGATCTTAAATGGAACCTTACCTAAATGCCAAGTTCTTTCTGCATTTCATTTAACATTTCTGTATTTCAGACTACCGTAATTTGAGCCTCGGAAAGATACACAATCGAGCAACGCGTTAAAGTTATTCAGGCTTATTATGAAAATATGCACTTCATGACTTTTTCGGGCAATTTAATCGTCCAAATTTGTGTATAATCGGAAAAATCGTGCAATAATTTGAGCAAGCCGGGCCTGTAGGAGATGTGAAAACACCAGTGCATACTCGTACTGCTCATTCTGTAGAATATATTGCTGCTGATCGCGATAGTTTGGCTGAAGAGCTGTCTACTTCAACTCGTCGTCATGCCCAACAATTGCACCTCTTACACTTGTCGTTGATGAACATTATGCATAAAGACTTGCATTTACACGATTACACGCTGCGATTTACCCCAGAACTAAAGCCTCGTGACCATTCCAAGCGTCGTCAATGGCCAGAATGGTGGCAAGAAATAGCAACAGCGGCTGATCAATTTTCGGAGAAAATCATTTTCAGTGATGGGGCACATTTTCACCTCAATGGATTCGTCGATAAACAGAATTGCCGCATTTGGGCGATTGATAATCCAAGAGCCAAGCGCGGAACTAGCGTCAAATATTTATATAGAAATTACAATAAAAAAATATTGTAATTTTCACATAAAATTTCTCGACAAGTCGCTTGCTTGTCATGTGGAAACATCACATAAGTATATAGAACTCAAAGGAAACCACATTGAAAAATAAAATAACTTTTATATAAAAACCTGAGTTACATACAATTTTTTTAATGCGCTCACTTAGTTCATATATAAATATATATAAATATATATTTGAATACTAATGTGATGATTTCACTATACGACTTGCCTGAAAAATTTCTATAGAAATCACTCAAACTATTGAGTGCTTTTCAAATTAATTTTCTTGGCAATTCGATTGTTTGTGATATGAAAACATCATATAAATCTTAAAAATCTTAATTTTGGAAGAAATACTCGTACCTTCAAATCTTATTTTGCTTATAAAATCTTAAAATTTAAGGTAACATCTCCTGGCAATGCTGATTTCATGGCTCAAGTTGTATAACATGTTTTTCTTCCGGAGCACGTATTGTTGGGACTGTTGGTGGGAATAAATTTCCGAAACCTTCAGTAAAGTTTCATTGGCAGAACAATGATCAGCATGTCATGTTGGAAAACTTATACGCATCTTGGCTGAAAAATCTTATTCTCAGTGAACGTGGTTGTGATACCTGGCTCCCGATTGAAACTTTCTGGCAGAGGTGTGGACTAAAAACGCATTGTTGTTCCTTGATAACTCTAGTGTCTCGAAAGCGTTTATTGTCTTGCAGTGGTATTAGAAAATAGGTGGTGCGGAATATCAGCGCATCTCTGCTTAAGGCTGTTGATCTCTATGGAAGTCAGCCTACTAGTTTAATTGCCTTTATTTTCTATGGCTGCCTAAATATAGGAGGGTGTAGTAATGCCGCGACCTTGAGTAAGGGGTTTGTAATGTAAATGAATTTAGCATATTGCAAAAAGTTGCTACCAGTCTCATGCGGGCGGTTACCATATTTTACGATTTATCATCATTTTGATGATTTTGGATTCTGGTACAAGCATTTTGACGATTTGACGATTTAAGGTCTGTTTTTGACGAGTTTTGTTGGTCACAGTTTTACTTTCATAGCTTTCAAGCAACTTTAGTTCTACAACTACATACATACATATCTACTTCCCTTTTTTTGAAGGGAAAAATGGTAGTAAAATTAATGTGTACATAAAACTGTACTTACATATATAATATTGAATGTGATATTTATTTAGGAGCATACATTTATTTATATGGCAATCTCTATGATTATCCTGAGAATATTATATGTGAATAGCATTTAAAAAATTATAAGTTACTTAAAACTTTAACTTTTATTAATGTAATATTGTAGCAGAAGAAAATGTATTTTTTCTAATCATTCAAGAGTTGTCTTATTTCATCGTAGAATTCGAAAGACTAGAAATTTCATCCGAAGTAAACAACGAAGCCCATTAAACCCGGAAAGTTTATTTTATGATATATATATGAATATGCTAGATTTCTGGAATAAAGTATCACTAATGGTTCTTGACAAAATTTTTCCTTCTAGGGCTAAGTTTATAGCTTAGAATACTATTCTTACAAATGTGAGGGTTTGCATCCTGATTCATGAACCTTAACAAGCCCAAGGTGAAAAATTAATTTAATCCATTTTGAGAAGAAATATTATATTCTAAAGACTACTTACACAGGCGGTTCGGAAACTTCTTAGTCTATCAATGAAAGAGAATACTTAGTTTTTCAAAATTATTTTTATTTTTCAATATAATCTCCTCATACTTCAATACACTTAATGCAACGCTTTTCCAGCAATTCTATTCCTTGATTAGTTTTAGATAGTTTTCCTCAAGGTCTTCAAAATAGTGGTTTACAACTGTAATTGCATCTTCATTTGAGGTAAAACGCTTACCAGCAAGGAATTTTTTTAGATTTGGGAACAGGTAAAAGTCACTGGGAGCTAAATCAGGAGAATAAGATGGGTGGTCAAGCAACTCGTACTTTAATTCGCTGATTTTAGCCATTGTTAAAACACTCTTGTGCGCTGGTGCGTTGTTTTGATGAAAAATTATTTTTTTGTGTTGTAAGCCAGGAGGTTTACTCGAGTTAGTACATTTAATTGATCCAAAAAGTTGCAATAGTACTCTGAATTTATTGTTTTACCCTTTTGCAGATAGTCAATCAATAAAATATCTTTGAAGTCCCAAAAACCCGTTGCCATAACCTTACCAGCCGATTGAATTGTTTTTGTCTTCTTTGGGGCACTTCTTCTTTTGTCTCTAGAGTATAGTGGTGGATCCATGTCTCATCAACAGTTATGAAACGATGCTTAAAATCCATTTTATTTCGCTTAAAACGATCCAAACAAGCTTGAGAAATATTCATTCTTATGCGTTTTTGGTCGACTGTTAACAAAAGCAAAATTCTTTTATAAAATGTCTGTTTTTCGAATATCGAATAAACCGGGTTTTTTAATACGGTTAACCGGGAGTTTGATATATAATTGTTATATTTGTGTACCTATTTGAATTCCAAATATGCTCGTAGCTAAAATATTTTTATGAGAGTATCGTGTGAGAATTTAGTTCACAGCTATATAATTGTTCTAGGTATAGAGGGGAAGCAGTTCCTTCTTCGTTGTAGCAAATACAACTACAGGAAGCCGCATGACTTGGACTTCCGAGTCCCTCACTAAGGGATAATTGCAGAACGGCGATCAGCCGGGAGGTTCTGCGTTGCAGATCTCTCGGCGCTGATCATGGTTGAGGTGCCTATCGTTGCTGTGGTTTAAACCTAAAATCGCAGGAAGACGATTTAGCTTCCCTGATAACTGTCAGGGCAATGCCAGTTTACGGAGGCTAGCAACAAAGTAAGTGGTAAGGAACCAGGAGTGATAGCTAGATGTGTGAGTTGGTTAACGGCTGATTCTCTTAATACATTTTGGCCTACCAACTCATGAAGTTTTCCATTGGCTGCTGGGAAACAGTAGGGACTAGAAGGCCCAAAATTCTGTAGCAAGGGGGTTGTCTATATAGCCACAAAGTTATGACAAAAAGTTGTGACCTGTGTGAGTGAGTCTTGCTAACCACACGGGGGCGCTGGTGAACCGCGAATAATTTATCCCGTAGACTTTGTCCATCATCAGATTAGGCCGACAAGGAAGTTGCTGATGTAAATCAATTTCACAATCTATTGACTCACCGGTGAATCGACGCTGTACGGGGTTTATATTTCTTATGGCTTCTAAAATAGATTGTTCTCTAACAACATTAGGGATCTTATACAAAATGCGTTCATCACCCAGCGAATCGCTCAGCAAATCACAGAGAGAATTCATTTTTTAGCTGTACGGTTCGTCTGTGCAACAAGTTGCCAGTAGACGTATTTCTTGTCACATATAATATTGGAAAGTTCAAATCGATTGTCCCTCTTTCCAGCTCTTCATAAGTTGGTTTCCTAGTTCTAGTGAAATGCACTACATATATAGAGGTCATCCCCTGAGTACTGGTCCTGGATTAAAAAAGACAAATTGATCTATTTTCTTTTCAAAATTGGCTAATAACTTTTAACTGCTGGCCGCAATGAGTATGCATGCTGCAACGCGGGGAATAAACTTTTATTCTTCATATCAAACAATTCATGTGATCTTGTGCTATTGAGCACAATTAATTGGATATCTAAAGAAAAACAAAGCAGCAATTTTTATAATTAATTTATATGTATAATGGAAATTCCAAATTTTCTTAATAGTTGCCATCATCCTTAACTTTTTTCATGTTTCTTGTTTTTATTTTTATTTTTTACTTAATTTTTTTGTTTGTTTATGCCTTTACACAATATGATACTAATCATAAAGTAAAACTAATTTGATGGCATCACAAGAATGTGCCTTGTCAACCAACAGCCAAACTGACTGAATGACTGCTTCATGATCATAAATGCAAATAATACTTCGTAAGAAGACAGCAGCAATACAAAAACAACATGTCTGCAACAACGATATTAACTACAGCCACGAAATTTGCAATAAATTTTTTTCTATCTCTAAATCTAAGTTAAGAGGTTGCATACAAAACAAACATACAATAACTACACAAAACAAGGTGCGGCTACAAGTGGACACAACACAAATTTCTGTACTCCATTACATTAAATAAGCAGATAGTCAGTCTCATGGCTTAATGTACACAGAGATATACATACATACATACCATCAACAAATATAAGTATGTACGTAGAATAAAAGAGAGATCGTGTACAATAAATATTTTAACAATTCCATGTTTCACGTTCATCCTCTATTTAAGCGATAGATTTATGTAGCAACAATTAGATATAATTGCGTTGACAAGATTCATAAGCTTGACACTTGCCAGCTGCAGATCACAAAAGACATATTTTGTCAGTTGTATAAATGCAAATGCAATTGCAACAACATCAGCTGCAACAGTATTCGAGTAGAAAAAAAAAGGAAAGACAAGAGACTTTATTGAGGAAAACGCCCTCACTAAGTTGCACACATGCGATAGAGATAAGAAAGGTTACTTAAGTTTTGTATCGTTTTATACACTGAAAAAAATACTCTCAACTCTTTGAAAGCATAAGTCTAATATCATTGATTGATGTAGTTCTCTCAATTTAACACACTTAGGTTGATTTCACCGCCTAATTGACAACCAAAAGGAAAGAATTTCGTATGCCAGGTTACTTAGGCGTGAAAAGTTTCTTCAGGAACAGCACCCTTGCGCCGAGGTTCTTTAGTGCAGCAGTAAGACGTTTTGGTATTTCGTTAAAAGAATAAGGAACAGTGAAGGTTCTTCAATCTAACCTGCTAGCTGAAATTATTTGAAGCAATTCCTACTTGCCGGAAAGCAGTCACCTAGTACCCGAACTCGAAAAAGTATCTGTAACTATGTCAAATATATTTTTCCGCATTCGAGCAGTTAAAACGGGTTAGACAAACTTGGACATAAGTAAGGCTTCTGCTCCGGATGGCATTCTAGCACTGGAGCAGTACTCTTCTACGCTTGCATGCCTATTAGCATGCCTCTTCAGCATTCTTTTTCATGTGCTTAATTTTCCATCGTGCTGGAAGTTTGCTAATGTAACGCCAATTACTATAAAGGGCAAGGCAAATAACCCTGAAAATTTCCGCCCAATTGCAATTTGCTCTGCGCTTGCCAAAGTAATGGAAAGTATGGTTAACTACCACCTTGTGAGGTACCTAGAGTCGCATAAATTACTTTGTGATCGCCAATACGGACTTCGTAGCGGTCGCTATACTGGTGATATTTTAACATATCTGTCTGAGAAATGGTGTCACTCAATTCATCATTTCGGACTATACAAAAAATATCCATCAGATGTTAAATAGGGTTTTTTTATCTTGGACTAGTACTCAAGGGGTAACTCCTATATATTCAGTGCATTGTACCAGAACTAGAAGAAAACGTTGTGAGGAGGCGGAAAAAGCGAGTAGTGTTTGTAGACATTTGACTTGAACTTTCCAATATTATAATAGACGGGAAACACGTCTGCAGACAACTTATTCCACAGGCGAAGCGTGTGGCTGAAAAACGAATTCACTCTGTAATGCGTTGCACGATTCCCCGGGCAGCAGACCACATATGGATGAGCTCTGGACGATGAACGCATGCTACGCAATAATGTGCGAGTTTCGGGAACAATATCCCTAATCTCGTCAGAGCAAAATCCATTGTAGTAACGATAGAACAGAGTAATGCACCCCACACTGTGTCGATGCTCCAGTGAGTCAATAGAGTTGGATACCCTACTGGCACCGATAAGCTTCTTCGCCTTCTCCTGCACACGGTCGAGTAACCCCAAAATAGACTTTGAGGCACCGGCCCAAACATGAGAGTTGTATTCCATTTTTGGTCGGATATAGGTGGTAAATAGTAATGAGATCGGATGGAGTGAAGTACATTTTACACCGTTTCAAAAAACCGAGGTACTTGAATGCTTCTTTAGAAACATGGAAAATGTGATCATTCCAGCGAACATCAAGAGCACCCGATTCCTCAACACTTGTACCATCCATGAGTGCAGAAGAAGCAGCATTAGCGGTCGTTTGTTTGTGCGTTAATAAACAGCACTGGATCTTACGAGCGTTGAAGGTGACCCTGTTTTTGCGACCCCATTCGGAGATTAATAGATCACTAATCAGAGATTCATTCATATTTTGCCTTTTAGCAACGATTTCGGATAGGCTGGGCCTATAACTGAAAGAGTATGAATACAAATGCTGCTTTATATATTGAGCCATATTTCCCTAAATCAGTTTGCTATAGACGACATTGTCGCTTTCCAACACATCAAAAACATTGAAAATTATTTTGAAACTAAACAGCTCTGGTATTTAGTACTGAATAGTTCATACTTGAATTAAGTAATCCGTGCTTGATTTAAGAAAATGCGTAATTACCGTACTTTTGACATTGCTTGGATTTGATTTTGTTCGGATGGATCGAATTTTCTTTTCAATGTATATACTTATCACAATTGTTATAAGTATATACGTATAAGTATATGTACACAAGCGACAAACTCAACAACTACCGCATTGATTTTGACGAAAATGTTCATGTAACATCTATAGGCAATGAATCGTTTTCCTGCGCAGTTTTGCTGTAGGTCAGTAGTGAAAAAGATTTATGTACATCAGCACCTGGCTTTACGGCCTTATCTGATGATGGACAAATTCCACGGAGTGAACTATTCACAATTCACCAGCGCCCCTATTTGGCTAACTAGGCTCACACAGGTAGCAATATATGTTTTTAGTCATATGAGCAACTTCCGGTTGAGGAGTTCTGGGCCTTCTAACCCCTCCTGTATCCAATTTCCCAGCAACCAATGGAAGACAAGGCTTAATGAGTTGGTAAGCCGAAGCCCACTAAGAGCATCAGCCCTTAAACCAACTCACCCGTCAACCATCACCACTGGTTCCTTACAGTACAGGTATCTGTTGTATAGGCAACAAATCCTCGGAAGATTGTTAGTCCCCGAAAAAGCCACACACCAAACAATTATCAAGGATACTAACACTCCCTTCCTGCGTTTTAGGTTTCAACCACAGCCAGAACGTTTCAGCCAAGGTAGGCACCTCAACCATGATCAGCCCTGTTGAACTGCAATCAGAACCACCCGGAGGCATGCTGATCCCCGTTCTGCCAATTTATACTCTTGATAAGGGTTTCGGAAGCCAACACAACATAAGTCATGCGGCTTCCTAGAGTTTTATTTGCTACAAGAAACGAGGGACTCCTTCCCCTCTTTATACGAAAAACAGAATGCCCCGGGTTAGGAATACGCCAGCAAAGCATGTTCCCCTGGTGGTTTCGCTGTAGCCTGTTGGATATACGCGGATTTAAAAATAAATTATTTAGGTAATTTTTGCGGTTCTTAGGAATTTTTGTGTTCATAATATAATTTCAGTTTTTTTTTAAAACATTTGATAACGTCCTTTCTCTTACCTTAGAAAGTAATATATATTATAATTTTTCCTACACAGTTACTCTTTTATCAGTGATGTATGGTTTGTGTATTTCTAGACAATGCAAATTTTTTAACGTATTTATAAACATAATTTTTTTCTAACTGCAATTAATTTAACTAATAGTTAGTAATCAGTCGTAAGTCAAAATGAGACGGCTGGACCGATAAAATAAATTATTTGTTTCTTCAGGTGTTCATCATAAACCAATTAAAGTTTTTACGGAAGGAAAATTTGCCACACCCACTTTTTTTAAGTTTATTTTAAACAAAGAAAGCCTCAATCCATTTGTCCAATTATGTTTCATGTGTTCGTACAAGGCAGCTTTACCAGGGAGTAGTATAAACAAAGTTGTCGTTTGTTTGCGTTCGGTAAATTTATTAAAATTTTATTTAAAAACTAAATAATAAAAAAAACACATGTTGCTTTTTCAAACAAAACAGAGACAAAATTGTGACAACATTTCGTAATTTAAATCAATAAAAAAAACTATGATATTTTTTGGTGTCATATTTATTTTAATTCTGACACTACCTGGTAAAGCTGCCCTGTGTTCGTAGTAGTCCAATTTAAACTTTCAGTGAAATTAAATTTATCGCCATAAATTTTACGGCTACCTTTTTTGATATATATAAAATTGATGAAGGCGTAGACCGAATGGTAACATTTTTTTGATTGTCATATTCCGTAACTGTTTTTACAGACAGGAGAAGTTTAATAAAAGGTTTTTTTTTTTTAAACCCTTCCGTAACTCTATGTACCACTCCACACTAAACAGGGATAGAAAAATGACTAAAATACAAAATTAGTCGATGTTGTTTGGTTAGTGGAAAAGAAGTTTTACATCATAGAATGGTCTTCTTAAACTTTCTTATAATTTGGGAACTTCAACCCACGCGCTGGCCTTTTGACTATCTTACAAGCAAAGTCTATCTAATACAGCACTCTTTCGTAGGCTTTAGTGAGCAATATCAATTGTTTTAAACTAGTTAGTACTTATAATACTCTATAATTTTCATATTTTATTATAAAGAAAAAAGAAAAGTTGTGCTTTTAACTTGAGTCCGGCCAATGCTAGATGAAAAATTTTATTTCACGCGAACTTTATCGGTAAAATCGCCTATTTAATGTTCTGATGGTGGCAAAGGTATTCCTTCGTTTCAACCAAGAATGGCGGCCAAAATTAAGTATATTACGCGCAAGAGGACTTGGAAGAAGTTCCAGCTTACTGATATAACTTAGAACATTCGTCTCTTACCAGCGAAACACACAAATACTTACGAATTCGTGAGTTTTTTACGTACCATGGAGCTGCAGTAATGGTTCGAATAATTTTATTTTGTCGTACTTGAATTTTTTCAATGTTTGGCGCTGAGGCGGTGCCACATATTGAATTCCATAGTAACGTATAGACTTTAGGATTACGTGAAATCCAACTTCAATATAGAACTACTGTCCATAAGCCAATTTAGTTGCGCTGCTTTTAGTTTCCACTGAGTGACTTTTGCACCAATGTGAGATTTTCACGATAGCCTATACTCGAAGAGAATCTCTGTTTTTTATTAAGGCAAACAACACTCTTATAAAATTTACAGAATTATTTGATGCTTTGCAGGCGTGCAAGCACACCCGCACTCAGAGCTCGTCAATGCACGTGGCAATTGTTTCCCACTTTTCTGTTTAAAGATAAATGCCTGTATTCGCCATTTCGTGCGAAATGCTGTCAAAACTCTATATAAAAAAACTTGTGCGAAATATCTATAAAATAATGTTGCTGAAGTGGTACTCCGTTCAATTTGAGAAAAACTTATGAAATGTTTCTGGCAACATTGTGTTGTAATTGTGAAATAATATGAGTGGTACCTATTTCGCGCGAAATTTCAAACAACAGCTGATAAATTTTTTGCTTGCTAAAAGTTCTTCTTTTTCAATTGTAAATTTCGAAAATGGAAAAGGACTTAAATGTAATAGCAACTGAAAAAGAAAAAATATTAAACTGTGTCTGTGTTCTGTAACTCTCGCCACGAGAAACTTTTCGACTGAAACGTGTGAAATGAAACAAAGTTGAAACAAACAGCTGCTTTTCTCACTAAACTGTAGCTATCTATACCTTTTCTTGGTGAGTAATAGCTATCACGTTTGCAGAAAAAATGTGTCTGTAGAACTTTTGCGAACAAATTTCCCGCTTTTAACTGTCATTATTTCTCGCACATAAAAAGGCTGTGAGATAATATTTCAAATAACAATAATCATCACTAAATGAGTAAAAATACTAAAAAAAGTATTTTGCAGTTAAATTAAATTTCACATATATATTTACACAGTTTAGAATGATTGTTTTTATTTATTTTAACTTTTTATTTAATTTTTATACCCTTCACACAACAAGTTTTAATGGAATACTTAGATAAGTTTCTAATTTCTACAATTTTAATTACCGACCCATTTCAGAATTCACAAATTGCAATTGTGTTTTAATGTTACAAAATTTTGTGCATAAGTATGTATGTATGGATTTGTAAATAAAATGTAAACGTTAAGGCCCCTTTAGCCGACCGTAAATGTAGAAAAGTAAATGTAGTCGTAACAGCTGATCGTTTTTGTTATACGCGAAACCATGAAAACGCTTATCTGACTGTAATGAAATGTAACCGTAACGTCCCAACGTGTAGAAAATAGAATTTCATTACGTGTTTACGTGACAAATGTAGCCAGTGATGGTATACATTATTGTGAATGGCAGGATGGCCTAAAAACCCTGTTTTCGTACTTTTTGTTTATTTGATAATTGTAATATGTAAATAGTTATATTTGTATACACACATAATATATTTTAATAAACTTAAGACTTTTCTGTGAAATACGCAAAATGGATAGACATGGTAGCATAATTTGTACACAGCGCACAATTTTTGCAACTGTCACATTATATGTAACCACAACATTTATTCGCCCGATTTCCAAAAATATATTAAGTACAATCTTCCAACGATAAAATGAATTTTAAAAATTGGTTTACAAAATAGAGTTATGCTGAAATAAATGTAAGAAAGCACTACAGTATAAATTTAGGTCTGTGGTGAAATGAAAATGTAATAATAAAATTTTTTAATATTTGTTAAGTATAATAAGCTAATAATTATATATAACAACATTTTAGAGAAAACCATTAGACTTAGAAACGTTTTTCTTTCACAATTCTATTACCCCATCGAGTCATGGCATTGCTATTGAAATTCAGCAATAAACCGATTTTTCCATAAATGTTTTTTTTTTTTTTTTTGCTTAAAAGAAGTTCTGATAATATAAGGAGGTTACCACATAGAGAAAATGAAAATTTCCGATATCGGTCCATATATACCCGACATATAGTCTAAACAGATTTTTTTGTGAAAAATTTCTTTTGCTTGAAATCACCTCCGATTATAAAACGAGGTAATTACTCATAAAATACAGAAAATGGAAAATTCCGTTATCGGTTCATATTTAACCGAGCATATTTAGTTCAAATTTTTAATATATACTATATATATGTATATAGGTGACTATCTAAAAGGGTATTTTAGATTCGGCCCAGCCGAATGTACTACGCTCCTGTTATATATTAATATTATTATATATTATAAGAACAAAAGAGCAGGGAACAAAAATTCAAACATTTGAGATTTATTCGCTATATTAGCTTCCAACATTGGTACTAATCAAATAAATAATAAACAGCTTGTTTTTTATATTTCCCAGCTGTAGCTCATATGAAATGTTGACATATAATAGACAGAAAAAGAAATATTAGAAATTTTAGGTACCATTTGAACAATTTTCGTACTTTTTGTTTATGTACTGAATACTATGAACTCTCATCACTGCTATGAACAGCTGTATTGCTTTCATAATTGTTGTTTACTTGAGCTTGAGGTCACTTGTTACAAAATTATTCGTTTTATTAATGTTTCGATATTTCGACACCCCTTTGTGTGTCTTCTTCAGGAAAATTTCTGAAATTATATTTAAAAAAAGGTCGATCAACTAGGATCAAGATACGAATGTATTGCTTTTATTTTATTTTTGTAAATTATTTGATATAAAGATATGGGTGATGAAAAATTAATTATTTTCTTTAACATACAATAATATAAAAATGAAAAACAGAACACTTTTTCTGTAAATCATTAATAAGTGAACACTTTTTCTTCCCATGCACTTTTGGTTTTTTTTGTTTGTATCAAAAACACATGATACGGTTTTACGTGTTCTATAAGTGCTACTACATTTACATTTACAATTTCTACGGTCGGCTAAATGGGCCTTTAGAGCCATACCATACATTTTCTAGAACAGCCGGCGGTTATAATATGACGCCGTCGAACAAAATTTCTTAGCTTTAGTAATTTTTGGTCGGCGGCGGTACTAATTGTGGCTGGCGCTTTCATTTTTAAAATTGCATGTCGGCATCGTTTTATATTTTCAGATATTTTTAACGTAACGACGTAATCGCTTTGGATAGTTTTCGACATGAGTTACAGACGCAGTTTTTTCTCACTTTTCGAGAAACGATGGAATAATTTGTTTGAAAAAAATTTGAATATTGGCTTTCTGTTATTGAAAATCGTGGTGGTGAGTAAATCGAGGATATAACGATTTTTTCATGAAAATAATCAAGGCATATATTTGTAGCTTGGAGATATTCCTCACGTGTCCCGTTCATTAGATAATGCTTAATTCTGGTCTTTATCAAAATTGCCGAACCGCCGCAAGATCTTCCACGGGGATCTTTTGTGTCATATAATGTGTAGCCATTAATTTTGAAATAACTGTTGGTTGTCAAATGGGTTTCAGCAATCATCATTATATCGATCTGCTTTTCCATAAGGAAGTGCTCAAGTTCATTTTTATGTTGGCGAATGCCGTTTGCGTTCCAGAAACATATTTTTAACCAATTCATTTTGTTCTCGATTTTTAGCGGCCGGCGACTATAACGCTAAACACACTTTTTGGGGATCACGTTTAATTACCTCGAAAGGCCGTGTGCTTTTTGACACCGTTTCCAAAATGGGCTTAGATGTGGTTTCAAGCGGACACCCCACTTATTGGCCGTCAGACCGACGAAAGATCCCTGATGTTATAGATTTTGGAGTTGCGAAAAATTTTCCTTTAGAGTGGATGCAAGTGGAGCCTTCATTGGATTTGTCATCAGATCACTCACCCACTATAATCTCTGTTTCGTTCCCCCAAGAGATTGGCTCCCCGTTGACCGTCAATAGAGTTAATTGGCTAAAATACAAAAAAATTTTGAGTACACATTGTAGTGAAAATATCGCCTTGAGAACACCTGAGGATATTGATGCGTCAATTAACGATTTTTCTGAAAACCTCAAACTGGCCGTACAGCATGCTACCACTAGTCATATAAGACACAGAAATGAGAACAATAGAACTTATTCGGCTGAAATTGAACAACTTCTGTCAGAAAAAAGAAGAGTTAGAAGAGAGTGGCAAACTCGCAGGTCTCCCCAGCTTAAAACTAGGCTACGGGAATGCGTAACTCGACTAAGAAATCTGCTTGAAATCCAGAGAATATCTTCCCTTAAAACATATTTGGAAAGCTTGGATGGTACCCCGCAATCTGACTATTCTCTGTGGAAAGCGACAAAAGGTCTGAAAAGACCCGTAATAGGTAAGCCACCTTTGCGAACTTCAACTGGCGACTGGGCACGAAGCGATTCCGAAAAGGGGATGGTGTACGTTGATCATTTGAGAAATGTTTTTACGACAAATGATTCAGCGGATGCTGCAGTAGAATTTCCGCCGTATGCTGTTAGACAGCCTGTGTCTTTGAGACTTAACTTTCAAGATGTCGAAAACGTTATCAATAACATAAACCCCAGGAAAGCTCCAGGTATAGATCAAATTACTGGTAAAATGCTTGAACAGTTACCTCGTGTAGCTAGAAGAGTTCTACTTTTTATTTTTAACGCTATTTTACGCCTTGAGTATTATCCTGCAGAGTGGAAGGTCTCTATGATTACTATGATACCCAAGCCAGGGAAGGATCCGACTAAAGTAGAGTCATATAGACCAATAAGTCTACTACCAACAATTTCAAAACTGTTCGAAAAATTGTTAATGGCGAAGTTGTCTCCAATACTTAATGATGTGGGATGTATTCCTGATCATCAATTTGGCTTTCGGGCTAAACATAACACCATAGAACAAACACATAGGCTAGTCAATGTCATAAGACAGACTTTTGAAGACAAAAAGTACTGTTCAGCTCTATTCATCGACATTTCCCAAGCGTTTGATAAAGTGTGGCACGACGGACTGATGCACAAAATAAAGTTGAACTTGCCGGCAAACACTCATAAGCTTCTGGAAAGCTACTTATACGAGCGGAAATTTGTTATCAAAGAAGGTGACTTTACAAGTCTCTCACAGTCAATCGGAGCAGGAGTTCCCCAAGGTAGCATCCTAGGACCCACTCTATATTTGATTTACGCATCTGACATGCCAACGAGATCCGAAATCCATACTTCAACTTTTGCAGATGACACAGCTTTTTTTAGCGTTCATGTAAACCATCAAGAAGCTTCACGAAATTTGCAGCAGTATATTTCAATATTAGAGAAATGGTTGAAACTTTGGAAAATAAAAGTTAATGAACAAAAATGTACCCACGTTACATTCACACTGCGTAAGCAAACATGTTCGGCTCTCCAAATTAACAATACACCTATTCCGCAGCATAATGAAGTTAAATACCTTGGTATTTACCTCGACCGTAGGCTAACGTGGAAGCCTCACATTGATGCAAAAGCCACTCAGTTGAAATTAAAAGCAGCGCAACTAAATTGGCTTATGGGCAGAAATTCGACATTGAAGTTGGACTGTAAACTTTTGTTATATAACGCAATTTTAAAGCCTATATGGTGCTATGGAGTTCAATTATGGGGAACCGCCTCAACATCTAACATTGAAAAAATTCAAAGACGACAAAACCAAATTCTTCGTACGATTACTGCAGCTCCATGGTACGTAAGAAACTCACGAATTCACAACGATCTGTGTGTTCCGCTGGTAACTGACGAGTTCTCTAAGTATGCCACAAGGTATATCAGTAAACTGGAACTTCACCCAAATCCTCTTGCACGCAACATACTTAATTTTGGCGGCCACTCTCGGTTGAGAAGAAGGGATACCCTGGCCACCATCAGAACGTTAAATAGGTGATTCTACCGATAGTATTCGCGCGAAATGAAACTCTTTTGTCTAGCAGTGGCTGGACTTAAATAACTTTTGTATTTAGTATTAAGATTTGAATACTTATTGTTAGTTCATATTTTGAAGATTCAATAAATAAATGAATGACAAAAAAAAAAAAAAAAAAAAAAAAAAAAAAAAAAAAAAAAAAAATAATTTGTTTCACAAGTTTTCGACGCGAGAACTTCTCGCCAAAGTTACAGAACACAGCCATTGGAAACGATTTCCCTTTTATACAGAAAAAAAAATTTTTTTTAATTGCAAATAATTAAATATGTTATAATATAGTTTTTATTTACATTTGCAAAACAATGTGGTATACCTAAAACCAAGAAAACCGTGATGTTTGTCTAAAACGCGAAATTAGCACCACATTTTAAATGTCATATTTGAGTGAAATAAGTAATGTTGCTTAACATTTTTCGCAGATTTGAACAGAGTACTTACCTTAAGACGTGGTAGTTTTCTCCATAAGATTAGCCGCATTAGCAGTTTTAATGATTGACATTCACTGTATGTTAACAAGTAACAATAACAAACCGTATAAAAAACATTGAAGAACTCACAAATAATTACAAGTAGATGAATTTAGAAAATTTTATGTGCTTTAACTATAAACCGGGTTTTAATAAGACCGGGCTTTTACAAAAAGCTATCATTTTTTTATGAATAGTGTAGATTATAGCATTATGACTTTAAGTTTAACTATCGTTTGTAGTGTGTTTAAGCACTGAAAACAAAAATCTTATAATGCACATACATTCCTTTCAAGATATGGAGTGCGATAGTTATCGTAACAACAACGAGACAATATTTACTCAACTTGCTTAAATTAAATGTTGTAAGTTTTTATATATTTGCAACACGCGTCTTTAGTCTCGCAATTCATTTAAAGGTTATCAGCGTTAGTTAAATTTAAAGAAATAAACGCATCTTAAATTTTTTTAAGCGAACAATAAAAAAAATTTTACTTTTAATGCTTATCTTGTTGCAAAACGTACGTACATACAGACTTACGCACTACTAGGCAAATCGCCAGCCTCGACGAATCTTGCATGCCCTAAAGAATAATTATTTTAGAATTACATGTATAACTAGTTGCAATTCAGATGTTTTTAAGTCAAAACATCGACAATAATTTCTATGTTATAAATTTTAAATGCATTACCAGCAGAAAAGATGATTTAAACGATCGACGTAACCCCACTATTGATATGCAATCTCGGAATTGATGTAGATACCCAGTGAAAACGTCAATTGCAAAGTAATGTATTAAAATGTTAATAAACATACTCTTCATTACTTCTACTCCGGCATTTTAAGTCATTATTTTAACATGGCAATGTCATTAGAGACAAGTACAAAATGTCATTACAAAAAAAAAAATCATTAAAAAGCTAATTGCTTTAAGTCCTTGATTTACGAGTTGGTGTCGTTAAAAATGGCTGAAGATGTTTTGGATAAATGCAATAGATAACATTATATCGCTCCTTTATTGCAACATAGTCATAACGCAAAAAAGCGTGTTTCGAGAAAAACACATTTCAAATTTTTAGTTTGAAAAATTTTGTAGAAAATATCTCCTAAAAGAATCAGTTTATAGGTAATTCAAATAAAAATTTGGCGCAATATGAAAGTGCATTGTTAACTCGAAAAGCTCATATTTTGAAATATAACTATGTTGCAATAAAGGAGCGATATGATATGAAAGACATGACTTTAAATCATGGTGTAAATGTAACTTTTACAAACGCATTCTTACAAACAATATCTATTGAGAAAGGCCTTACAGACGTTCTCGTATGTGTGCCATTTCAAAAAACTTTTTTGGATAAAAGTACCACTTATATTCAATATTTTTCTTATAAACCTTTTCTATAAAAATCAGCTTTTAACGTCATGGAATTAAATGCGGAACTGGTTTTTAGCGCTGTGATTTATCATTTTAGTATTTTAAAAATTTATAGTTAATTCATTTGAATGAACATGGCAACGCATGAATAATGTCAACATCACTTTTACACCAGGTATTCATAACCTGTAAGTCATAATGACAGCAAAATAAACGACATGAATAGTAAAATTGCGAAAAACTTGTTCATTCTGTAATCATTTTTTAACCCGTTTCGATCACTCTTAAATTTTGGCAAATCCTAGTATTATTCACATTTTTTTATTCAATTTTCATTGCATAAAAAAAAAAAAAAAAAAAAAAAAAAAAAAAAAAAAAATTTCAATTTTCATTGCAGTCGTTGTTTAGCTTCGATAGTGAACGGACGTGTTTGTTTTTGATCGCAAGTAAAAAAAAAAAAAAAAAAAATAAAACGGGATTAAGTAAAAACCGTAATAGGTGAACAGAGTGTTTTTGTTTAAAAAAAAAACTTTGAGACATTTTTTTAAATACCATTTAAAATTGTAAATAAAAAATAGAAACAATTAATTACATGAGTGTACCTATCAGATGTAATTCTGAAAAAGAGCTTAGCTCCGGTAGAAAAAACCTTTGGATTTCTGAAGAGGAATCGGTGAAAAAATCATTGGAAAATTTCCTGTCTCTAAGAGATAGGAAACGCCCGCGATCGTGTTCGCCAAATATTGTTGTTACAACTGAAGACAAAACATCTTCCAGTTTAATTGTTGATGATAAGGTAAAAATCCAAGTAGGCATGGACAGGTACATAACCGTGGTTAAAAGGCAGCGAAGCCCCAAATCAGCTCAAATATCATCTCAACCGAAATTTTCTAAAGATGATAATAGGACTTCGGCAACCGATAGCAATAGGTTTGCTATACTGCAAACAGATGAGCCAACAATTTCTAAAAAAAACCTTTAAGCCGCCACCAATATATTTGCGAGAACCTACCTCTAGTGAGCTGGTAAAACAACTTATTGCGGCAATCGGCAAAGATACTTTTAACGTAACATCGGTTAAGCACGGCGGCATCAATGAAACGAAAATCCAGATAAACAGTGAAAATGAATACCGAAAGCTGTCTGACGTTCTAGAGAAGGAGAAGCGATCATTTTACACATATCAGCTTAAAAGTGCCAAAGGTATTCAGGTCGTTATAAAAGGGATTGAACCTTTTGTTGACACGAATGAGGTCAAAACCGGACTAGAAGACAATGGCTTCAAAATTAAAAATGTGGTTAATATTAGAAACCGTGAAAAAATTCCTCAACCCATGTTTAGGGTTGAGTTGGAACCTAGAGATGTTGCCTTAAAAAAGAATGAAGTGCATCCCATTTATAACCTCAAGTATCTTTTGCATCGCAAGGTTACCGTTGAGGAGCCTCATAAGCGTTTAGGGCCCGTTCAATGCCTAAACTGCCAAGAATTTGGCCATACTAAGGCCTATTGTAAGCTGCCCGCAGTTTGCGTTGTGTGTGGTGAACTTCACGGTACATCACTGTGCAAAAAACCTAAGACTGACGCGAGCGTTAAGAAATGCAGTAACTGTGGAGGTAACCATACTGCAAACTACAGGGGTTGCCCTGTCTACACTCACTTCAAGAGGTCAATGACAAATAGGTCACCAATTTCAAATATGCCACCCCAGCAGTCAAACACCACTTCTACAAACAATTTTCGCCAGGTACGCCAGTCAACCAGCCATGTAAACTTGCAAAACCCCAAACAAATTTCTTATGCAAATGTGGTAAAATCTGATAAACCAAACTTGGATCAGGAGCCCAAGCCTCCAAAATCCGATCCAAATTTTAGCAATCTTGAGGCAACTCTGCAGACTCTTGTTCAGTCCATAAACACTTTTACCGTTTCTATGACAAACATGATGCAGGAAATGCTAAAAATGCAATCCACTATTTTGCAGGCAATTTTAAACAAATGAATTGGTTAAAAATATGTTTCTGGAACGCAAACGGCATCCGCCATCACAAAAATGAACTTGAGCACTTCCTTATGGAAAAGCAAATCGATATAATGTTGATTGCTGAAACTCATTTGACAACCAACAGTTTTTTCAAAATTAATGGCTACATACTGTACGACACAAAAGATCCCCGTGGAAGATCTTGCGGAGGATCGGCAGTTCTAATAAAATCCAGAATTAAGCACTATTTAATGAACGAGACACGTGAGGAGTATATCCAAGCAACAAACATATGTATTGAACATTTTCATGAAAAAAATCGTTATATCCTCGATTTACTCACCGCCCCGATTTTCAATAACAGAAATCACTTGGGCCTCGATTTTTAGCGGCTGGCGACTATAACGCTAAACACACTTTTTGGGGATCACGCTTAATTACCTCGAAAGGCCGTGTGCTTTTTGACACCGTTTCCAAAATGGGCTTAGATGTGGTTTCAAGCGGACACCCCACTTATTGGCCGACAGACCGACGAAAGATCCCAGACGTTATAGATTTTGGAGTTGCGAAAAATTTTCCTTTAGAGTGGATGCAAATGGAGCCTTCATTAGATTTGTCATCAGATCACTCTCCCACTATAATCTCTGTTTCGTTCCCCCAAGAGATTGGCTCACCGTTGACTGTCAATAGAGTTAATTGGTTAAAGTACAAAAAATTTTTGAGCACACATTGTACTGAAAATATCGCCTTGAGAACGCCTGAGGATATTGATGTGTCAATTAACAATTTTTCTGAAAACCTCAAACTGGCCGTACAGCATGCTACCACTAGTCATTTAAGACCTAGAAATGAGAGCAATAGAACTTATTCATCTGAAATTGAGCAACTTCTGTCAGAAAAAAGAAGAGTCAGAAGAGAGTGGCAACTTCGCAGGTCGCCCCAGCTAATACTAGGCTACGGGAATGCATAACTCAGCTAAGAAAACTGCTTGAAGTCCATAGAATGGCTTCCCTTAAAACATACTTGGAAAGCCTTGATGGTACCCCTCAATCTGACTATTCCTTGTGGAAAGCGACAAAAGGTTTAAAAAGACCCGTAATAGGTAAGCCACCTTTGCGAAATTCAACTGGCGACTGGGCAAGAAGCGATTCTGAAAAGGGAATGTTGTATGTCGATCATTTGCGAAACGTTTTTATCACAAATGATTCAGAGAATAATACAGCGGAATTACCACCATATGTTGTTAGACCTCCTGTGTCTTTGAGATTTAATTTTCAAGATGTCGAAAACGTTATCGGTAATACAAACCCCAGGAAAGCTCCAGGCATTGATCAAATTACTGGTCAAATGCTTGAACAGTTACCTCGTGTAGCTAGAAGGGTTCTACTTTTTATTTTTAACGCCATTTTACGCCTTGAGTATTACCCTGCAGAGTGGAAGGTCTCAATGATTACTATGATACCCAAGCCAGGGAAGGATCTAACTAAGGTAGAGTCATATAGACCAATAAGTCTTTTACCAACAATTTCAAAACTATTCGAAAAATTGTTAATGGCGAAGTTGAGTCCAATATTGAACAATGTGGGATGCATCCCTGATCATCAATTTGGCTTTCGGGCTAAGCATAGCACCATAGAACAAACGCACAGACTAGTCAATGTCATAAGACAAACCTTTGAGGAAAAGAAGTATTGCTCAGCTCTTTTCATTGATATTTCAAGCGTTTGATAAAGTGTGGCACGACGGCTTGATGCACAAAATAAAGCTAAATTTGCCTGCAAATACACGCAAGCTTCTGGAAAGCTACTTATTCGGGCGGAAGTTTGTTATCAGAGAAGGCGACTTTATTAGCCCAACTCAGCCAATCAAGGCAGGAGTTCCCCAAGGCAGCATACTGGGGCCTACTTTGTATTTGATTTACGCGTCTGACATGCCAACGACATCTGGAATCCACACTTCTACCTTTGCAGATGACACAGCGTTTTTGAGTGTTCATGAAAACCACCATTTAGCATCACGAAATTTACAGGAATATACTTCAATATTAGAGAAATGGCTAAAACTTTGGAAAATCAAAGTTAATGAACAGAAATGTACTCATGTTACATTCACACTGTGTAGGCAAACATGTCCGCCTATCCAAATTAACAACTCACCTATTCCGCAGCACAACGAAGTCAAGTACCTTGGTATTCACCTGGACCGTAGGCTAACATGGAAGTCTCACATTGAAGCAAAGGTCACTCAGTTAAAACTAAAAGCAGCGCAGCTAAATTGGCTTATGGGCAGAAATTCGACACTGAAATTAGATTGCAAACTTTTGTTATACAACTCAATACTAAAGCCTACATGGTGCTACGGAATTCAGTTATGGGGCACCGCCTCAGCGTCAAACATTGAAAAAATCCAAAGGCGACAAAACAAAATTCTACGAACGATTACTGCAGCTCCATGATACGTCAAAAATTCACGAATTCATAACGATCTGAGTGTTCCGCTGGTAAAAGAGGAATTTTCTAAGTACGCGACAAGGTATATCAGTAAACTGGAACTTCATCCGAACCCTCTTGCTCGCAATATACTTAATTTTGGCGGCCACACTCGGCTTAAAAGAAGGGATACCGCTGCCACCATCAGATTGCTCAATAGGTGATTTTACCGAAATAGCTCCCGCATAATAAAACTTTTTGTCTAGCATTGGCCGGACTTTAGAATCACATTTTTTAATTTTAAATTTAGTATTAAGATTTGAATACTTATTGTTAGTTCATTTTGAAGATTCAATAAATAAAAAAATGTTAAAAAAAAAAAAAAAAAAAAATTTTCATTGCAAATATTGTATATATGTGTATATTCGTATTTGCCAAGAATAACTGCTTAGTCTCAGTTTACACACATCAGGTTTTCTTGATCAATTCTGCTTCAATTTGCTTTTGAACTTGCATTTATGTTCACACACAAAAGCTTTATGCCATCAAGTTTAAGTATTTTTGCGTTCAAGTTTTCATATTTTTTTTGCATTTCATTTTAAACTTGACGGTATCGTCAAGTCTTCACCCTTTTCCGTTCTCTTTTCCTCGTTCTCTCACAAACTCAAGACTTGACGAGTTAAACTAGATATGTGTAAACTGGCACTTACTCACGTACCTACCTAGCCTAAGCAAGTCATTACCTAACTAATTCTAAGTAATTCAGGCGGTAAATACTATGATATTGAAAAGTATGTTCTTAGGTAAGTGCAACACATTACCAAGTTTTAGCTGGGTAGCACTTTTAAATGGAAGAAACGCGCATAAAAGAACTACAAAGAACAACGCAAAGAACTACGCATAATTTCTGTATCATCTTAGCTATGCTGTAGCAACAAAAGCTCTTCACCAGGCACACTTCTCGCTTGCAGAATCTTACATACGGCATGGGATAACTGCATCGGGAACCTCAGCACTCCGTATGGGCTTTCATCATCTGCAAAATCGACATCTGAAATTACTACAAGAAAAAAACATAAAATAACAGGAAGAACATAAGTGCTCTACAAGCAAGTAGAAGACATGCGCTCCAACAACCTCGGAAACGTCACAAACACAAATAATAGCCAACGGGATATACATACATATCCGCAATCATGTAACAACAACCTCAGGCAGGCAAGTACAATCAAAACATCTACTACGTCAAATTAATGTCTTAAACATAAAAATTATTCATCGATTAATGATTTTGGCAGACCTAAATGAAGCACACTTTTCCCAAAAATGATTTTTAATTATAACAATAATTGTCCTCGAACAAGAGCTATTGATCACGGCAATTATTGTTATAACTAAAAATAATTCTTGGCGAAAGTCTGGTTTGAACATGAGCCAGACGAATAATACCATCATATAATATTGGAAATATTCAATAAGTTCGACTATTTATCATATATTTCTTCATTTTTAGTTTGATAATTATTTATATTATCGTTGCCACCAAAAACATTGATCTTGACGCTACCAAGACCACCTAAAAATAAACTCAAACGTTTGCTGCGATGTTTGAGTTTATTCTGACTAATACAATCAAAAGAGTCTAGTTTGAAGGAAAAGTTTCATGATATAGGGTGTTTTTTTAAGCTAGATAGAACTTTAAATTGTAAAAAGTAACACAAAAAATTAAATTTTGATGAAACATTTTTTTTATTTGTTTCAGTATACTCTGACAAATCATCATGAATAGACTCACGCTTGAACAACGCTACGAAATTATCCAAATTTACTTTGAAAATCAGACCCGTTGTTTTATCGCAAAATTGTGTTCAGCGATGAGGCGCATTTTTGGCTTAACGGGTTTGTTAATAAGCAAAATTGCCGAATATGGAGTGAGACCAATCCACAAGAGACCCTACAGACTCCATTACATCCAGAAAAATGCACTGTTTGGTGCGGTTTTCATGCTGGTGGCATCATCGGACCTTATTTCTTCAAAAATGAGGCCGGAGCTCGCGTTACGGTCAATGGAGATCGTTACCGCACCATGATCAATGATTTTTTGTTTGAAAATATGGATGACATTGATCCGGAGGAGATGTGGTTTCAACAGGATGGCGCTACGTGCCATACGGCGAACGCAACCATCGACTTACTGAAATCAAAATTTGGCGATAAGTTGATTTCGAGAAATGGACCTGTCAATTGGCCTCCAAGGTCGTGCGATTTGACACCTCTCGATTATTTCCTGTGGGGCTACGTGAAGTCACTGGTTTATGCTGATAAACCAGCAACAATTGACGCCTTGGAGGCCAGCATTGTTCGTGTTGTTCGTGACATACGGCCAGCAGTGCTCGATAAAGTGGCCCAAAATTGGACGTCCAGAATGCGCTTCGTCAAGAACAGCCGCGCTGCCCATATGCCCGAAATCATTTTCAAATGTTAATGTCACGTATTGATCTTTCGAATAAAAAAAAATTTTGATTACAATTTAATTTTTTGTGTTATTTTTTACAATTTCAAGTTCTATCGGGCTTAAAAAAACACCCTATACTTGTATTACCATGATGGGGTGCTTAAGGCGCCCTAGTATTAAGATCTGTCAAACATGTGTGTAGAATAAAGGAAATCTTACCGTGTAAAAACAATATGTATTCCGTAGGAGAGAAATCCAAATGCAAAAATTGACAAGCGGTCGGCAAATCTTCATTTTCTAAACCACTTTAGAAAACTCTGTATTCTCATCACATCAGAGTTGTATTTTTAAATTTACATTGGCAGCACTTCAAGTATTTAATGAAAGTGCTGCAACATTTACAAACTCAAACAATTGCAGTTCCAGAATATTGCAGGTTGTTTTTGTAAATATTGTAGAATTGTAACCATCAATAAATGTACTATTGGACTTTCATAATAATTGATTATACTTATCCCACAAGTGTAAACGTAAAAAAATACTTACAACACATTTTTGTTCTTCTTTTTTAAGTGCGGAGAGAATTTCGAAATATTTTGCTCCCACAAAATATAAATATCTTGTATTACCATTTAAGGATGAATGCGGACATACTAAAATATACTCGTACAATTAATTGATAAAAATATGATTCTCAGTTTGGTACGTTTTTTGATATTTTGCATTTGGACATTTTTCACTAACCTTAAATTGGCCCAATTTCGGGCGACTCGCTCGGACTTACCGACTAATATTTCAAAAATAACATTAATAATAATGTTGGCTTCCGTTTCTTTAATATGGCATTTTAGCGTAAAGGTTGCCACTGTCTGGCATATTCCGTTGTACTGCATCATCAGTATGTAGCGCATTTTACATAATAATAAAATTCACACCAATAAATTCGTGCGTAACAATCTTCTAACACAGCCACAGAAACATAAACGGCCAGAGTGTGTCGCATCTGCACACGTTTTAATAGATTGACGACAACGATCCTCATGACGGTGAATTGTCTTCTTTTTTTTTAATGCATACTTTTATTCGTATATGATATTAATTTGAAAGAAGATAGCCACATAATGCCGTAGGCTGTAGTTAAATACATATGCTTACTGACGCTTTGCTCTGTTATATTATTATACTATACGAGGGCTGATACAAAATAACCGTTATTTTAAATTTTTTCAAAGAGTATTTATTTACTTGTATTCATCAATATCTTGTCCCCTTTAATGTAATCCCCCTCAGATATACTACACTTATGCCAGCGATTTTTCCATTTTTCGAAACGCTTCTGAAACGCGCTTTTTTGTATCGCCAACAGCTCCTGTTCCGATTTTTCTTTTATCTGCTCAATCGTAGCATCGGTATCTTCAGTTTTGGGAAGAGGAAAAAGTCAGCGGGGGTCAAGTCTGGTGAATACGGTGGTTGAGGCATGAGAACGGTTTTGTTTTTGGCCAAAAACTCACGCACGAGCATCGATGTATGAGCTGGAGCGTTATCAGGGTGCAAAATCCACGATTGTTTTTTCCAAAACTCTGTGCGTTTCTGACGAATTGCTTCGCGCAAACGGCGCGCAGCATCACGGTAGTATTCGTTATTGACCGTACGACTTTGTGGCACGAATTCATGATGCACCACGCCATTGCAACTGAAATAATGACCCAAACACTTGTTCGTTATGCAGTACTTAAATAATTTACAACTTTCTTTGCACATGATACCACTGTGTACTAAAACTCTAGACTTGCGTAATTTGACTTATGACAAAGTTTAAAAATAAACTGACTCGTTACTGCCGACCTGCCTGCTATTTATACTTCATTATTATCTTCTGCAATCAACAAGATCATTATAGCCATTCATAATTTTAGACTCAAATGTACAAATATAATTCTTACGCATATACACATTCATATGAACACATTCATGCGAACAATAAAGGCCGTGTCAGATAAAACTTTGTCGCTTTGCGTGAAGTTTAAAACTTTAACAGAAAAGCGCAAAGCAAAATGTGTATGTCACAATAAAAACTTTGGCAACGCTCACAATTTGTTTATTTATCTAAAAAAATTGTTGTTAATTTTTACATTTAATCATTTCTTATGATAACAGAAGTTAGAAATATTATTAGACGAACTACTGAAACTGGTTCTAATAGTTTTCTTAGTGCATAAAGCTATTAGAAAAAACTTCAACGCGTAAAAAGATGAGAGTTGCCGAACTTTTCGCTTCGCGTTGCATTAAAAGTGCTCTATGTGACATGTATCATGTAACTATATATCTTAGATGTCAAAGCGAATTTGCAACGCAAAGCGAAGCAAAAGTTTTATCTGCCGCGGCCTTAAGCAAGTCACAACATAAAACAATAATAAAACGAATATCAAGAATGCAAGCAAAACAACAACATCATTTGTATTTGTAAGAATTTTTCTCACACCTAACCCATATAACTCCATTTTTTCCATACTCCTCTCGGGATCTTTTATGTAATTGTCGACAACTGTTGGGCATCGCCCAATCGATTTCTGTTTATTCCGATTGATTTAAAATGTTGTATTTTGCCATTTTGAATCGTAAATTGATTAAGATGTAATAAATTGTAATAAGCAACCGCTTCGTACAAAAAAATCATCGCTTTAAAAATAATAAAAATAATAATAATAAAATGCTTTTATTCAAGTGAACCAAAAAAGAAAGCACATTTTTGGTTTTTTAATCTTTAATTTTATTTATTACTTTTTATAAATACATACTTCAATATTTACACTTTTATTCTAGACCCCAGCGCCTTTAAGACATTATTGGGACAAGTTGGCATTGTAAATAATATACTAAAAATTCAAATATTAACTAATTTAGTTATTAAATATTATTCAAGGCGAATTCATTTTACCAGGTGAAACTGGGATTACAATAAATACAACAATGCAAAAACAACATGGGGATTTGTTGGAGCGATTCGTGTGCCAAAAATTGTTTATAGAAAGTATCCCAGTTGGCAAAATCGTCCTAGACGACATTGTCAGAAGATTTATGCACGATTTGTCTTCTTGTTTAGGAATTTATAATTGTGTTAAAATGAACGACTCGATGGGCGACAATGTCTTCAATCTAGTCTTCAAATCGTTCAAGTAAAATATTTCATCAAATTTGACCATACATACTTCATACTCTTCTGGACGTTTCCATGAGGATGATTGGGCTTTGGTTTCATTGTCATATCCATACACCCATGATTCGTCACCAGTTATTATCATTTTAAAGAAATCTGGATCGTCCTCGACGATGTTCAAAAGCTCCTGGGGGGTCTTGTGTGGTGTTATGTTAACATTAACGTTTCATATCTTAACAACTCACCCTGTTATTATTAGTTAATATGTATGTACGAAAACATGAATGTTATTTAAGAATCTAAATAAAAGAGTCACTTTTACAAGAGACATTGAAAATACAACATGGTGTCAGAAATGATGTAAGATTTTATAAAAGCAAATGAAACTTAAAGTAAAACAGTTAAAGAAAAAATCAAATAAAAACTAACTAAAAAACTTTTAGCAATAAAATGAACAAAGAGAAGGTCCATCAAGCGGCAAGCGGTGGTCAATTGTTTGCTGCTTCATTGCAACCAATAAATTTGAAAGCGCCAAACCTGACGAAAGAATGGGAAATGCGGCACACGCAGTTCCGCATATTTTTAAGGGCTTCGGATCTGGAGTCACAGACAGATGAGAGAAAAGTAGCTTTACTTTTGCTCTATATGGGTAGTAAATCGTTGGAAATTTTCAACTCATTGGACCTGATTCGATAAGGTTAAATATGAGTGCTTGGTGAAGAAAATGGCGGAATTTTTTACACCGCAAATAAATATTGTCATGGAGAGACACAAATTTTTTGCTTACAAACAACAAGATGGTCAAACTTTTGATGAGATTGCCACAGTTCTTATAAATTCAAGTTTTATTTGTGAATTTAAAGAATTACGTGAAGATTTAATTTGGGACATATTCATTTGTGGTGGTGTATAAGGGAACGGATTTTATCAGAAGAGAAAAGGCTAACACTATACTACTTGCAAAGCAAAATTCATCAATATTGCAACAAGAGGCTGATGCTGAAAATATTATAAGTATTGCAACTCAAAGAAATAGCAGACAACGAAATGTACATTATAGAAATGAAACTCAAGACATCAAATTTAATAGTGGAAGAAATTTGAGCATGAACAATAAAAAAATGAATTGCTTGAAGTGTGAACAATTACATAATGTCAAATGCCCAGTGGAAGGAGCTACATGTTATGAATGCGGCAAGTTGAATCACTTTGCTAAAATGTGTTTTCGAAAGAAGAGATTTGTAAAACAATTGGTTGCTGAGAATGAAGATGATGAAGAAGAAAAAGAAGAGGACTTGTTTGTGGGTGTTGTACTTATAATTGCAAAACTAAAAAGGAGTGGTGCGTGGAGGAAATGGTATCTAAACAGAAAATATTGTTTCAAATTGATACGGGTGCACAGGCCAATACTAAAGAAACAGCTGATTTGTTTAATACAGAAAATGTATTGAAGAAGTCTAAAGTAAAATTTTGTACGGGAACGGTGAAATTAGAAGTTTGCTATAAGAATAAATATTATATTGTGAATTTTTTTATTGTTAACATTCACTGTAAGAATATTATAAACTTGAAACTGCTATAGATATGAATTTAATTAAGCAGGTCAATAATGTTTCAATAAACGGAATAATTGAAAAATATTCGAAACAGTTTAGTGGCCTTGATCGTCTGGAACAGAAGTGTAATTTTATGGTGAGGGATGATATTTTGCCAGTTGTGGAGCCCCCCGTAAGATACCGCTAAAATTACATGAAAGTTTAAAGAAATACAGTAGAATCTTAGAAAAGTTTACTCGCGTAAAAGTTAAACACGCGGATATGTTAACCTTTTTCATTATCAACGAGCAGCTCTAAAAAGTTAACTTTTCGGTTAACTTTTTAGAGCGTGTACATTTTTTTAAAACAACGGCTATTTCATTGATAATAGTGGCAGCTTTGTCACTTAAAATCTTCTCAGTGGCAATGCTAAATCTTTATTTTTGTTTAATATATTCGGGTATTCCCCGAACTTTCTTTTTGTCTACCTTCAACATTGCTGTTGAAGTTCTTGTTAGTCGTCAGTGTTTATTTAGCTTGTGAGTTTTGCAGTGCTTATTTAAAAAATGCCAAAGCAAAAGAAATCACAAATCAGGTTGGATTTGCAACAGAAAGTGCAGATTTTAAAAAAGCTTGATCAAGGTATGCATGGAAAGCGATTGGCGTTGGAATATGGTGTATCCAAAGTAGCCATATCGAAGATAAAGAAAAAACGTAACGAAATCTTGGAGGCTGTTGCGAACACACATGAAAAATGTAACAGGAAAACACTTCATAAACCGGAATATGCTGATCTTGAGTCAAAGTTGTACAAGTGGTTTTTAGACCAAAGACAGCGTAACTGTGCACTGAATGGACCAATTTTAAAAAGCAGAGCCAAGTACGAATTCGCAAAAATGCACCCTGGAAAAACATTTAATGCTAGTGATGGGTGGCTTGCAAATTTTAAAAAGAGGTACGGTATTCGCAATCTAAAAATTTGTGGCGAAATCCTTTCTAGTGATACCTCAGGTGTTGCTCCTTTTATTCATCATTTAAGAGCAAAAATCAACGAAATGAAGTTATCCGATTCACAACTTTACAACGCAGATGAAACTGGACTGTTTTATCGTTTTCTGCCTGATAAAACATTTGTGGCTGCAACCGAAAAGACAGCACCGGGCCGAAAAATTGCAAAGGAAAGAATAACTCTTTTGTTGTGTGCGAACGCAGATGGATCGCACAAATTGAAACCATTGGTAATTGGTAAATCTGCAAACCCTCGCTGTTTTAAAGGATTTGAAAACCCACTGGAGTACGCAAATTCTAAGAAATCGTGGATGACCTCAGAGTTATTTTTCAACTGGTTTCATCATTCTTTCATAAAGCAGGTGAGCTTAATTATTAAAATTTTCATTAACGTGTTTAGGTTTATGCAGGAACAATTTTACAGGTTCGGAAATTTTCGACTGATAATAATTTACCACCAAAGGCATTGTTGCTGATTGATAACTGTACTGCCCATAAGCCAATTGAAATGTTACAATCTGATGATGGGCAAATTACAGCAATGCTTTTACCACCTAACATAACTGCGGTTTTGCAACCCATGGATCAAAATCCAATAAGACTGGTAAAGTTAGGATATCGATCTAAATTGTTGTGCAACATTGTCGCCCAAGAGACCGTTCCTGTCGAAAATATTTTGAAGGCACATACAATCCGTGATGCTGTTTTGATGCTAAAATTAGTGTGGGATGAACTTCCTCAAGAAGTCCTGACAAAAGCATGGAACAGGATAAAAAAGTGGGATGACGATCAGTATGAGAGCGAAGACGAAATTCCTCTCTCTGAAATGATTCTATCAAATAGTCCATACAACGATACACTTCGCGAAGTTCAAATGTTGATATCAAAGGTTGGGGATAATGTTGACATTGGCATTAATGAAATCATAAATTGGAACAATGACGAAATTTCAGAAAATAACGATGATTCCGAAGTTACCGATAATGAAAACGACGTGTCAATTATCGAGGAAGATGTTCATCGATCTAAAGTAAGTTTCACGAAAGCAGTTGAAAGCATCAATAACGTTATAAAATGGTTTGAAAGCAACAATGATGCAAATCAAGTGGCAGATCTAGTCGATATGCGCGCGAAAATGATTAAGAGTTATTATACAAAAGAAAAGAAACAAACAAGCCTTGACAGTTTCTTTAAACCACTATAAATTAATATTTTTTACGCTGAGCACAACTGTGAAATTTAATACCCAGTACAAATTAAACCTAAGTTTCTTATTTGTAATAATAAAAACCACTTAAGCCTTTTAATAATAAATAATAATAAAATATAACATTTTGTATCTAAAAAAGTTGTGTATTACATACTTTTAAAATTTATTACATACTTTATTTATTAATTTTTTCGACCAAAAAAAAAACTCGCTTACAAAAGTTTAAAGTTCAGAAAAGTTAATACCCCTTGGAACATTTTGGTTAACTTTTTTAAGATTCTACTGTAATTGGATAGAATGGTTAATTTAGGTGTTATTGTACATGAACATGAACCAACAGAATGGGTTAATTCAATAGTGCTAGTTACTTAACCAAACGGGAATTTAAGAATTTGTTTAGATCCTAGGAATCTCAATAGAGCGATGACGTTCGGCACAACTGGTGATATCGCGGAAGTCGGATCAGAGGATTTTATCCACATTGAACATGTTGCCGTAAAAGGTTCAGCTTCTTCCAGAGTTCAGCGTCTTAATTATGTCATTTCACTCCGACCATAAAGGTAGTTGTGCGCCACCCTTAAATTTGAAAATATACGAATAAAATTCGTATATCAAGAAATACGAATAAAATTCGTATATCTATTTCTAGCTTAGATTTGTCAACACGATCTACGACCTCAATTAAAGATATTTCCTCGCATAGATATTAATTTTCGCTTTACTTATTTTTAAAAGAATCAAGTCAATACTGAATAAATACATTTGTACACAAATGAATAATTTGCTCTTTTGATAACGATGATTTACCATTTTGATCATTTTAACTTTACTGCGTTGTACAGAAGCTTTACAGATGCTCTTGTAACTACATTTACACTTCTCTTTTTTTATAACGGGACTTTCTTGTTTTGGGTTTCTTCTGAGTTCCTTATATAGATTTCTGCTGGCAAGTTTATATTTTTATATACGATTATTTCAAAAAGTGCGGGTGGAGGGTGAATTGCCGATTGCGCAGATATGTAAGTCAAGATGTCGCAGTGGTCGAGTGAGCATCGCGCGTTCGCTGTGGAGACATTTTTTAAGAGTAACTGCGCGTCGACAATTTTGTTAAAAATTCGGTATTCGTCGACCGAGTTTTTTTGACCGAGTGTAATTTAAAACTAACTTTGATTTACGCTAAATTTTTGTTGAAGCGTTTTTGCACTGTAAATTCAATTTTTTGGAGCGAAGAGGCTTATTTTCACTTAAACGTCTATGCCAACAAGCAAAACAGTCATTATTGAACCCCAAGAACCCTCAAACCTCGATTGAAGCAACAAAAACTATTGCATTGCCCCAGGTAACTGTTTGGCGTGCTTTATCCATGCATGAGATAATTGTTAATTTTTTTCGGAAATTCCCGAGGACAGGCGAAGAATGTCTGCGGTGAAAATTATCAACGCATGATTGCGGAATTCTTTTTGCCAAACCAGCGAGTCCATCCATCGTACTTATCACACACGTGGTTGAAACATGATGGGATGACTGAACATACAGCCAGAGCTTCGAAAAATTTGCTTCGGGAAAATTTTCCCAAAAAAATTATCAGTCGCTTTAGCGACATCACATGGCTACAGATGCCGCCGATAACACTCCCATGGATTCTTTTGTTTTTGCGCTACATCAAAGAGATAGTTCATAAAAAGAGAGGGGTTTAATGAACATATTTAATCTCTTGTGGCTTAAAAGAAAAATATTCGTTGAGAAACCAACTCATTTGAAGTTTAATGCAGCTTGTAGCGCAATGAATGCAGGGAATAATTGCCGCGATCAATAACTCTTGATCAATCAAGGTAGGAAAAAATAATTGAATACCATAAGCATGGGGAGCAGCTAGCTGTTTCGTGGTCGCTACACTACACATCAGCACACAATAGAACAATTTTTTTACCCCATCAAAGCACAGCAAATGTTTCTTTTTGGACTAAAAATTTGGGTTTGGACGTTCCAGTTCCTTCCGTAAATTTCATCTGTTTTTGCTGCTTGCTCTCATTTACACAAAACTTACCCAGAAAGTAAAGAAAAACACACCTTGTTAAAATTTGGTGTGCAAATTTAGCAATATTACGATTTGTTAGCTGCCTCTGTTCTTCAATATATCCCCTGGATTTTAGCGTTAGTTTAAAATATGTCTCACACAAAATGCAAGTCTTAAATTCTACAAAACATTTGCTGGTTTCTCAATCAATTGCTGAAATTTATCTTGAGTACAAAAGCATTAAACTACAAACTTTCAGCACAGGACATAAAGGGTGTTTTTTTAAGCTAGATAGAACTTTAAATTGTAAAAAGTAACACAAAAAATTAAATTTTGATGAAACATTTTTTTTATTTGTTTCAGTATACTCTGACAAATCATCATGAATAGACTCACGCTTGAACAACGCTACGAAATTATCCAAATTTACTTTGAAAATCAGTCGTCGATTCGCGCCGTTGTTTTATCGCAAAATTGTGTTCAGCGATGAGGCGCATTTTTGGCTTAACGGGTTTGTTAATAAGCAAAATTGCCGCATATGGAGTGAGACCAATCCACAAGAGACCCTACAAACTCCATTACATCCAGAAAAATGCACTGTTTGGTGCGGTTTTCATGCTGGTGGCATCATCGGACCTTATTTCTTCAAAAATGAGGCCGGAGCTCGCGTTACGGTCAATGGAGATCGTTACCGCACCATGATCAATGATTTTTTGTTTGAAAATATGGATGACATTGATCCGGAGGGGATGTGGTTTCAACAGGATGGCGCTACGTGCCATACGGCGAACGCAACCATCGACTTACTGAAATCAAAATTTGGCGATAAGTTGATTTCGAGAAATGGACCTATCAATTGGCCTCCAAGGTCGTGCGATTTGACACCTCTCGATTATTTCCTGTGGGGCTACGTGAAGTCACTGGTTTATGCTGATAAACCAGCAACAATTGACGCCTTGGAGGCCAGCATTGTTCGTGTTGTTCGTGACATACGGCCAGCAGTGCTCGAAAAAGTGGCCCAAAATTGGACGTCCAGAATGCGCTTCGTCAAGAACAGCCGCGGTGCCCATATGCCCGAAATCATTTTCAAATGTTAATGTCACGTATTGATCTTTCGAATAAAAAAAAATTTTGATTACAATTTAATTTTTTGTGTTATTTTTTACAATTTCAAGTTCTATCGGGCTTAAAAAAACACCCTATACATACGTTTAGTAACATCTTAGTTAAAATAGGTTTTATAAATTAATTTTAAGTTTTTTCTTTACGAAGTAAGTGCTTTAAATGTTCTTGGCATCGAAACTGTCTTGATATTAAGCTCTAAAGCTATCTAAAGAATGCCAAGTCTTCTGCACTTAAAGCAACAACAAAACAAAAAAAGCATACAAATTTTTATGAAAAAAAAAAAAAACGGTCATTTAGTTGCAGCTGCCGCCGTTGCTGCTGTCGGCCTGTCAACGCATCATCGTAGTTTGCAAAAATATTATAACTTTAATTTCTTTAAAGATCATGTGTCTGTTTGAATGTTGATTGTGTGCGATCATTATTTAGTTTTATTTCATTTAAAGGAAAAACTGCAACAAAAACAACAACAACAAATGCTATTGAAGTCATCAGCTGCACATAAAGTGCCGTCATAAATTGAAATTTTGTTGATTGTACGCGCACTGTGTGAAGATTTCAAATCAACGATTTCATTCCTTCACTCAATTCCACCGAACAGTGACCGAACCAATCGTTCGCACATTACTGAAACTCAACTCAACTATAAACTTGCGGCAGTAATAAATTTTATAAATTCATTGGCATTCTTGAAATGTTAACGTTTTTTATGGAATTTATTTTAAATAAAAAAAGCACACACACACACACTCACACACACAAAATAAATGTAATATGCGGAAAATAATAAATTTTCTTTTTCAAGGAAAATTAAACGCATGTAGAAATCAGGAGATGTTGTTGTTTGGCTTTAGTTTTGTTTGTGGCTGTTTGAAAATTTATAGAAAATAAAAGCTGCTAAAGTACGACTTTAGATTCTTTTAAGCAAAACCGCCACACGAAAATATTCTATTGCGTTGGCAACGCAGTAAACAACTGTGGACAATTAGCTTTGAACCGCCTTGAATTAACATCTGCTTTTCTCTTTTGGAATTTGCACTAATTTTAAGCAAACTAAATTTTATATTCTTCACTCAAAGTTATATAAATAACCTTCCGATGTTTTTTTGGCTGTAATAAAAAAAAAAATGAAAAACTTTGATTCTTTTTGTGGATTATTTTTATTTGGTCTTTTAATTTTATTTTTTTCGTCAAGTCGAGAATATGATGTCATGTAAATGGCCACCGCCACAGTTGATTGTCATTTGAGCCCTTTTTATAACATTTTCCATTACATTGGCCAAAACATATCGATAAACTAGAGAAATAGCTCAAGCTTTGGAAAATCAAGGTTAATGAACAAAAGTGTGCCCATGTTACATTCGCACTGCGTCTAGGAACATGCTCACCCATTCCTATTAACAATAAAGTAATTCCTCAACACAGTGAAGTCAAATACCTCGGTATTCATCTTGACCGTAGACTAACATGGAAGACGCACATCGAGGCAAAATTAACGCAGATGAAATTGAAAGCAGTGCAAATTAACTGGCTACTAGGCAGAAATTCGACCTTGAAGCTTGATTGTAAACTTTTGCTGTACAACTCGATTTTAAAGCCAATATGGTGCTATGAGATTCAATTATGGGGCACAGCCTCGGCATCTAACATTGAAAAAATTCAAAGGCGTCAAACTAGAATACTCCGTAGAATTACAGATGCTCCATGGTACGTTAAAAACTCACGAATCCACGCAGATCTGAACGTACCTTTTGTGAAATCTGAATTTGTGAAGTACGCGACAAGATATATTAACAAACTTGAATTCCATCCAAATCCTCTTGCAGGTATTTTCAGTGCCCCAGAAGCGTAAATTTTGCTTATTTACGTACCCGCTAAGATGGAAATGGGCTTCATCACTCATGATTATTTTTGATGAAAATTATTGGTCAAATAAATAATCACCAATATTCTGCGTTCTGGAGCAGTACAGCGTAACATTGTTTATTAACGTGTATTTCGCATGTGTTTGTTACACAAATGTCAAAACAGAACTGACATTAGGGTCCAATCGCAAAATTTATAGCATTTTCTGATAGGAGGATTACTTTTGCGCCACCTTGTATGTATGTATTGTATTTGTAACTATACAGTTGCAAATAAATTTGCAAAGTATAGGATGCACAGCATGGGCGGAGTAAAGTAGACCTTATGCCCACGATGGTATTAACAGTATTTCTTTTGCGGCGCTGTGACCAACTGTACCGACCTATGCCTTCGCATAGGAAGTTGCCGCGTGGTTAACAACGAAATACCTCACAAAAACTGTAAACTAATGCAGTTAGTTGAGGTAGACAGTTAACCAATGAGAGTGAGACGCAAAACTCTCGAAGGCCAAACAACCACAACAAGCCTGACCGCACTTAAGAAATAATTACGATGATGCAAGAGCTGTTCCCCAGCCCAGAGCTGCTTTACGACTGATGTATGTATGTACTTAGCTTTATTTCTAATCAATATTATTGGGTGATCTTTTATAACGATTGAATTTATTGTTGTTTATTTTACAAGCTACACGCAAAGAAAAAACTGTTTGGAATATTGTTGTGTGTTGTTAGTATTTACTCCGTCATAATTTGTATTGTTGCCACTAGCAGTAAAATATCGTTTTTAATATAGTTTAATCCGGTATAAATATATCAGTGTTCAAGTTTCCTCATTTCTATTGTTACATATTTATCGTTTTAAAACATGGTTAAATACAATAATAATATTTTTAAAAATAACACAAACAATAGCTTTTGTAATGTAGACTGTTTTTTTTTCAACATATGTATGGTTAATATATGTATCTACAACACATGTGCATTAAACTAACTATTCTTGTTAAGCATACGAGTATGCATCGAGTTCTGGTTAAAAAATAACCGTCATTTTCAAACTTCGTGAGTTACGTGTGTTCGATTTTCGCACTTTTTTCTGTTATGTTGGTACACATGTATACTCGTATATGTACTCGTATATGTTGGCAATATCAGCCATTTTGTATTGTCAGTTTGTTTTTGACAGATAAAAAGGTTACTCGTGTTTCGGTGCGCTGTTCGATTTTTTACTATTGGAAAAAATGAATCAAAGGATTCCTTTGTACTCTAATGTCTTTATGGTTCAAATTGCATCGAATTGATTTAGCCGTTTAGCTTATAAAGCGTAGCTAACGCATGAATTAAATTTCGCATTTGGTCAGGGAATGGACATGCGGAGACAATCTTATAAATTGTATTTTATGCACAAAATTAATTATTGTATAGAGTGGCGAAAAACTACCTTTATGCCTTGAATGTTTAATTTATTTTAATCATTATTTTCCTACACAATACATTAGTCGGGAATATTTTTGCCTTAGATATGAAAAATTATATCCCGCGAGTGGCGGCCATTTTCAGCTAGACACACTTGTACTCTTTCCAGCACATTTTCCATAACTTTTCGTAAAATTTATTTCGTAAATTTATTTCGTAAAATTTCCTTTATTAAGGCAAAGTCCAGATTTTGTTACAAGTTAACATCTACTTTTAATGTTTCCTTTTCAGAGGAAGAACCTTATGTCCATAGTTTCAATATTACATCACTGATTTTTTATACCCTTCACAAAAATGTAAAGGGTATACAAGTTTGCGAATCCGTTTGCAATTTCTACAATTTACATTTCTGATCCTATAAAGTATAGATGCATATAGTATTTAGAATAGGCATTAATAGAAAATTCGATTAGGCGATGTTCGTCTGTCTACCGCAAAATACCCTTTCTGAGAAAAACATTAGATTTAGAAACCTTTTTCTTTCACCGTTCTATTACTCCATCCATTCATGGGTTTGCTATTGAAATTCAGTAAAATTGGTTTACATATAGCTGATATACATTCAAAATTCCGAAAAAAGCCATTATTTATTGCTTTCGTATGAAAAGTTTTGAAAAAAATTGTTTGTTTTCTTCAAACTGTACACAATTTTTAAGCATAACGATTGAAAAGCATTTTATGGGTCCTTATATACACGAGATATAGCCTAAACCGATTTTTTTCATGAAAATGTCGCGTAAGCGAACTTATACAACTTTTTTTTTTTTGCTTAAAACAGTTGTGGTAATGAAAAGGGATTACTAAAATTCAGAAATTGAAAATTTCCGATATCAATCCATATATATTTGAGCATATTTGGTTCAAATTTGTAATATATACTTTACATTTACGTCACTAGCATGAAGGGTATTTTTGATGCGGCCCAGCAAAATTCACTACACTTTTACTTGTTTTCATAAATAATATAATATATGGAGTATCAGTATGGTGGAAATCACTGGACTCCGCAACCAACAGACTGGAAATTTAAAAAGTCGGTCGAATCATGGCAATACTGACCACAGGGGTCATGAGGACAACACCAACCAAAGCACTTTTTGCACTTATGAGCTGGATGCCATGTGACTTAGAAGCCAGGCAGATAGCACTAAAAGCCGCGATCAGGTTGAACGCGACAGGAGCATGGACCCACAGACCGTGGGGACATGCTAATATACTGGAGATTGGAAGGGACCTAGTCGTCGATCTAATTGACTACTGCATCCCAAAACCATTTCTCTCAAGGAGCTTCGGCTACCAAATTGAGGAATATCCCTTAGAATCTGGATACGTCTATGTTTACACGGATGTGTCCAGAAGGGGAAACGGTTGGGGGTGGCGTTTACATAGAAGAATTTAACACTAAAATATCCTTTAGATTATCAGATGCAGTGTCCTAGAGCCCTAGAGGTTAGGGATATAGACCCCTTTTGCGGACAACCATTTAAAGCGTGTTGAAAAAGAATAAAACTCCTCACGCTGGAACGTGCACAGGAAAGTGGCTCACAGAGCCCACATGCCTTATATCAAGGAACTTGTGACCGCATATTAGCAATGCAATGAAGTGAAGTACCTTGGTATTCACCTTGACCGTAGGTTGACGTGGAAGCCTCAAATTGATGCGAAAGTCACCCAGTTGAAATTGAAAGCAGCGCAACTAAATTGGCTTATGGGCTGAAATTCTACATTGAAGCTAGATTACAAACTTTTATTATACAACACAATTCTCAAGCCTATATGCTATGGAATAGAATTATGGGGCACCACCTCAACAAAATTCATAGATGACAAACGCAAATCTTTCGAACGATTACTGCAACTTCAAGGTACGTAAAAAATACACAAATTCATAGGTAAATTCAGTAAGCTGGAACTTCATCCACATCCTCTTGCATGCAATATAATTAATTTTGAAGGCCACTCTCAGTTGAGAAGGAGGGATACTCAAACCATCAAAACGTTAAATAGGTAATTTTACCGATATTGTTCACGCAAAATAAAACTTTTTTGTCGAGTATTTGCTGGACTTATGAGCATTAAGATTTTAGTACTTATTATTAGTTAATTTTTTGAAGATTCAATAAAAACATGAATACAAAAAAAAAGTTATGATCTACAAACTTCCCAATCCGGCAACCTAAGCCATTCTCGTCTTCCCAAACTCAGATCATACTGACTTTAACTGTCACGAAATAATTAAAACATTTACAACTCTCAAAAGTATGAAGGCAGAATTAGTGCACCTCTCAGCAGTTTGGATCGTTGCACTATTTATGCCTCTTTTTCTTTGTGAAGTTTCACAAACAGGTATATCACAGGCTTGTAAAAACTGTCTTATAGACTTTTTACACTGATCAACATCTAACATCTATTTACCATCGTTTTCCGAAAATGTTAACATCTTCCTATATCAAAAATTTTCAACATCTTTATAAAATGTTTCAATCTAATTTTATTCCATTCAACATCTTTCGATTATTTCAGTGTCATCACTAGAAAAGTGGCAATAATGTCGATTATTCTTGTGGCATCACTGAAAAAACGTAATTTGTTTTAAAAGATATAAAAAAGAATTATAATTTATTTATCATGTGTCAATTATTTGCGTGTGTGTTTTCTTCCTTAAATTTTTTTCTGTAATACTTTTTTCTGTTTTTGCTAAAATTTGTTTCTGTGGTCCTACATTTTACTTATGTACATATATGAAGGTATACATTTTGTAATTCTTTTTTGTTTTCTAACTAAATTTTTTCCGAAAAAATTATGTGCTTGTGAAATTTTTTGAAATAATTTTGATCGACAGTAGACGGTAGATGCAAGGTTGCTTTAATAGGTAGTGGTTAATTACAACAAATACAACACCAACAAAATACATGTTGATGTTTGTTGGTGTTGTATTTATTGTAATTCTGCTACTACCTTTATCAAGCTGCCTTGGATAGATGTGAGCAATGTAAACAGTGTTTCACATTTTCAACATCTTCCATGCATTCCATCCATAGAGATGTTGATCAGTGGAAAAAGCCTATTACAGTTGCATTTTTAGTACCTGAAAATAAATCAAAATTAGTACAAAATTTTGAAATGTTATATGTATTCAAATAACCATATTAGAATTATCTTGACGATAAGTTATTTTTTTTGTATTTATCTTGGACCAGTACTCAGGAGATGACCCCTACATATGCAGTGCATTGTACTGGAACTAGGAAAATAGGTTATGATGAGAAGGGGAGTAGTGTTCGTGGAGGTTTAACTTTAACAATAACAACACTAAAGACTAAAAGAAACTCTACTGCGGCATTTAAAGTGTTGGAATCAAATTAGTTAAAACTGATCAGTGCCCAGTGTGTGTAACTTTGACACGGCTCAGATTAGAAAAATTTAGTCTAACACCTTCCACACTATAAGGTAATGAAATGCATTGAAAAGAAATTAATATTGAACATATGTATAAAGAAAACATAGACTGCGGTGAAAAAATACAAAAAAAAAGGAACACGTGTACACATACCGCTACCCAGCGTTGTCAACTTTAAAATTTCAAAACGCCCAAAATGGGGGAAAAAAACGCGTTATTTCAACGAAAACGCACCGAATTTTGATTTTTTCGTTTCATTTTTACAAACCTATTTTGTATTATAAAATTACATTTTTTGTATTAAAAACACGGTAATGAAACAGCCTTTTAAACGACTACCTATTATACAATCAAACTGGGTCTGAATTCGTGTTTGTTAAACTTGTACGACTCTATTAGTTTTATTAAGATAATGTTACCTTTACAATAATAATAGCGATATTTTAACAAATTTATTATTATGCAATATCATTTAATTATATTTGCTGTTGACTGAAATCAGCTGTTATTTTTACTGCCTATTATCAAGAACATAGAACACAGCTGCTTAACGTTATTAAAATTGTATTGCAGGATCATGCGTGTATAACCATTACTGTCGAAAAAATTTACGATAGAATCGCACAAGCCTTCAAATTCAACTAATAGCAATTCTCTCACAGTATGCATTTCATTTGAGTTTCCGTAAGAGGTGTTAAAAAAAAAAGTTTGCCAAAATTATAATATATGGAAGATGAAGTTTGCCCTAATCAATATTTAATGCAAACGTTCTGGAAAATCTTTGTAATTTATTAATAATTTAGTCATTTCTCAATTACCAAAACCGTAAAACAAAATCACGAGCCGTAATAAAAATACGAACTTCACTGTTCAGAAACTGAATTTATTGCAATATTTGACAAACTTGGCTTGATCGATTGATAGCAAAACACTCCCTAAAAGTAGCAAATTTTATAAAACGAAATGTTTCTTATTCTTTCGAGAGTGTGTATAAATACAACAGAAAGATTTTCTTACTTTGTACATATAACATGGTACGTTTTCCACGCAAAATGAAATGTAAAAATTTTGGACACTGGATTATAAACTTTTTTTTTGCATTGAAACAAAAAGTTGAGTTAAATTTTACTTTGTGCCACCGAAATTTAAAAAACGCACCGAAAATTTTTAAAAAGCGCACCCGCACCGACTTAAGAATTTTTCGCACAAATAATTTTATGAAATGCACCGAGTTGACAACGCTGCTGCCACCTATTCCGATGCACTTTGATTATTGTAACGAGTGATTTTTTTGCTATTATCTTTTTGGCAACACTAGTTTTGACAGCTCACGCACGTTTTGTATCTTGTGTCACTGTCAAACATCTTCAGTTTGGTCTATAATTTAATCATGAATCGTCTTACAAACGAACAACGCTTGCAAATTATTGAATTTTATTACCAAAATGCGTGCTCTGTTAAGAAAGTTCATCGCGCGCTTCTTCCATTTTATGGTCAGTTTAAGGCTTCTATTCGGGCTATTGTAAAATAATTTCGCACCAAATTTACATTGTTGGACATTAAACCACCAACACGCTTACGTAGAGTGCGAACTGAAGAAAATATCGCAGCCGTATCGGCCAGTGTTGGTGATGACCGTGAATTATCGATTCGGCGCCGTTCGCAGCAATTGTTACTCCACTACGTGGAAAATTTTGCGGAAAGATTTGGGTGTGAAGCCTTATAAGATACAGCTGGTGCAAGAATTGAAGCCAAACGACCTACCACAACGCTAAATTTTTGGTGAATGGGCTCTTGAAAAGTTAGATGAAGATCCACTTTTTTATCGAAGAATTGTGTTCAGCGACGAGGCTCATTTCTGGTTGAATGGATACGTGAACAAGCAAAACTACCGTATTTGGAGTGAAGAGCAGCCAGAAGCATTGCAAGAGCTACCAATGCATCCACAAAAAACAACCGTTTGGTGCGGATTATGGGCTGGCGGCATCATTGGGCCGTATTTCTTCAAAGATGATGCGAATCACAACGTTACTGTAAATGGTGAGCGCTACCGTGCGATGATAACAAACTTTTTTTTGCCCCAATGGAAGAGCTTGACTTGCATGACATGTGGTTTCAACAAGACGGTGCCTCATGCCACACAGCACGCGAAACAATGGACCAATTGAGAGGCGAGTTCGGTGAACAGTTTATTTCACGCTTGGGACCAGTCAATTGGCCGCCCAGATCGTGCGATTTAACGCCTCTAGACTATTTTTTGTGGGGCTATGTTAAGGCTAATGTCTATAGCGACAAGCCCGCTTCGATTGACGCACTGGAAGCCAACATTGCCAACATTATTCGTGAGATACCGGCCGAAATGTTGGAAAGAGTATGCCAAAATTGGACTAAGCGGATGGACCATTTGAGGTGCAGCCGCGGCCAACATTTGCATGAAATAATCTTCAAACATTAAATTATATCGACCCAACTATCGATCCAAATAAATATTTCATGCATTTTTCTTAATTTTATGTGTTTTTTTTTTAAATTTCCGATAGTTCTTATAAAATCACCCATTATTCGAGCTAGAATTATAACAAATGACCACTCGTTTAAGCAACAAACAATATTTATTTTATTTATTTATTTGTTATAAATTAACTTAAATTAAAATTTGTAAGCTAATTGTTAGGAAGAAGAGCTATAGCGACTCAGGCCTCAAGCTCGATTTAGGTATTGTTATTTTGTTAAGGCTATTTAAATTAAGTTATAAATATTAGATTCCGTAAGAAATTGGATAATAAGCCGGATATTTTCTACCATTGGATTTTTTTTTTTGCTTAAAACAGTTGTGGTAATGAAAAGGGATTACTAAAATTCAGAAATTGAAAATTTCCGATATCAATCCATATATATTTGAGCATATTTGGTTCAAATTTGTAATATATACTTTACATTTACGTCACTAGCATGAAGGGTATTTTTGATGCGGCCCAGCAAAATTCACTACACTTTTACTTGTTTTCATAAATAATATAATATATGGAGTATCAGTATGGTGGAAATCACTGGACTCCGCAACCAACAGACTGGAAATTTAAAAAGTCGGTCGAATCATGGCAATACTGACCACAGGGGTCATGAGGACAACACCAACCAAAGCACTTTTTGCACTTATGAGCTGGATGCCATGTGACTTAGAAGCCAGGCAGATAGCACTAAAAGCCGCGATCAGGTTGAACGCGACAGGAGCATGGACCCACAGACCGTGGGGACATGCTAATATACTGGAGATTGGAAGGGACCTAGTCGTCGATCTAATTGACTACTGCATCCCAAAACCATTTCTCTCAAGGAGCTTCGGCTACCAAATTGAGGAATATCCCTTAGAATCTGGATACGTCTATGTTTACACGGATGTGTCCAGAAGGGGAAACGGTTGGGGGTGGCGTTTACATAGAAGAATTTAACACTAAAATATCCTTTAGATTATCAGATGCAGTGTCCTAGAGCCCTAGAGGTTAGGGATATAGACCCCTTTTGCGGACAACCATTTAAAGCGTGTTGAAAAAGAATAAAACTCCTCACGCTGGAACGTGCACAGGAAAGTGGCTCACAGAGCCCACATGCCTTATATCAAGGAACTTGTGACCGCATATTAGCAATGCAATGAAGTGAAGTACCTTGGTATTCACCTTGACCGTAGGTTGACGTGGAAGCCTCAAATTGATGCGAAAGTCACCCAGTTGAAATTGAAAGCAGCGCAACTAAATTGGCTTATGGGCTGAAATTCTACATTGAAGCTAGATTACAAACTTTTATTATACAACACAATTCTCAAGCCTATATGCTATGGAATAGAATTATGGGGCACCACCTCAACAAAATTCATAGATGACAAACGCAAATCTTTCGAACGATTACTGCAACTTCAAGGTACGTAAAAAATACACAAATTCATAGGTAAATTCAGTAAGCTGGAACTTCATCCACATCCTCTTGCATGCAATATAATTAATTTTGAAGGCCACTCTCAGTTGAGAAGGAGGGATACTCAAACCATCAAAACGTTAAATAGGTAATTTTACCGATATTGTTCACGCAAAATAAAACTTTTTTGTCGAGTATTTGCTGGACTTATGAGCATTAAGATTTTAGTACTTATTATTAGTTAATTTTTTGAAGATTCAATAAAAACATGAATACAAAAAAAAAGTTATGATCTACAAACTTCCCAATCCGGCAACCTAAGCCATTCTCGTCTTCCCAAACTCAGATCATACTGACTTTAACTGTCACGAAATAATTAAAACATTTACAACTCTCAAAAGTATGAAGGCAGAATTAGTGCACCTCTCAGCAGTTTGGATCGTTGCACTATTTATGCCTCTTTTTCTTTGTGAAGTTTCACAAACAGGTATATCACAGGCTTGTAAAAACTGTCTTATAGACTTTTTACACTGATCAACATCTAACATCTATTTACCATCGTTTTCCGAAAATGTTAACATCTTCCTATATCAAAAATTTTCAACATCTTTATAAAATGTTTCAATCTAATTTTATTCCATTCAACATCTTTCGATTATTTCAGTGTCATCACTAGAAAAGTGGCAATAATGTCGATTATTCTTGTGGCATCACTGAAAAAACGTAATTTGTTTTAAAAGATATAAAAAAGAATTATAATTTATTTATCATGTGTCAATTATTTGCGTGTGTGTTTTCTTCCTTAAATTTTTTTCTGTAATACTTTTTTCTGTTTTTGCTAAAATTTGTTTCTGTGGTCCTACATTTTACTTATGTACATATATGAAGGTATACATTTTGTAATTCTTTTTTGTTTTCTAACTAAATTTTTTCCGAAAAAATTATGTGCTTGTGAAATTTTTTGAAATAATTTTGATCGACAGTAGACGGTAGATGCAAGGTTGCTTTAATAGGTAGTGGTTAATTACAACAAATACAACACCAACAAAATACATGTTGATGTTTGTTGGTGTTGTATTTATTGTAATTCTGCTACTACCTTTATCAAGCTGCCTTGGATAGATGTGAGCAATGTAAACAGTGTTTCACATTTTCAACATCTTCCATGCATTCCATCCATAGAGATGTTGATCAGTGGAAAAAGCCTATTACAGTTGCATTTTTAGTACCTGAAAATAAATCAAAATTAGTACAAAATTTTGAAATGTTATATGTATTCAAATAACCATATTAGAATTATCTTGACGATAAGTTATTTTTTTTGTATTTATCTTGGACCAGTACTCAGGAGATGACCCCTACATATGCAGTGCATTGTACTGGAACTAGGAAAATAGGTTATGATGAGAAGGGGAGTAGTGTTCGTGGAGGTTTAACTTTAACAATAACAACACTAAAGACTAAAAGAAACTCTACTGCGGCATTTAAAGTGTTGGAATCAAATTAGTTAAAACTGATCAGTGCCCAGTGTGTGTAACTTTGACACGGCTCAGATTAGAAAAATTTAGTCTAACACCTTCCACACTATAAGGTAATGAAATGCATTGAAAAGAAATTAATATTGAACATATGTATAAAGAAAACATAGACTGCGGTGAAAAAATACAAAAAAAAAGGAACACGTGTACACATACCGCTACCCAGCGTTGTCAACTTTAAAATTTCAAAACGCCCAAAATGGGGGAAAAAAACGCGTTATTTCAACGAAAACGCACCGAATTTTGATTTTTTCGTTTCATTTTTACAAACCTATTTTGTATTATAAAATTACATTTTTTGTATTAAAAACACGGTAATGAAACAGCCTTTTAAACGACTACCTATTATACAATCAAACTGGGTCTGAATTCGTGTTTGTTAAACTTGTACGACTCTATTAGTTTTATTAAGATAATGTTACCTTTACAATAATAATAGCGATATTTTAACAAATTTATTATTATGCAATATCATTTAATTATATTTGCTGTTGACTGAAATCAGCTGTTATTTTTACTGCCTATTATCAAGAACATAGAACACAGCTGCTTAACGTTATTAAAATTGTATTGCAGGATCATGCGTGTATAACCATTACTGTCGAAAAAATTTACGATAGAATCGCACAAGCCTTCAAATTCAACTAATAGCAATTCTCTCACAGTATGCATTTCATTTGAGTTTCCGTAAGAGGTGTTAAAAAAAAAAGTTTGCCAAAATTATAATATATGGAAGATGAAGTTTGCCCTAATCAATATTTAATGCAAACGTTCTGGAAAATCTTTGTAATTTATTAATAATTTAGTCATTTCTCAATTACCAAAACCGTAAAACAAAATCACGAGCCGTAATAAAAATACGAACTTCACTGTTCAGAAACTGAATTTATTGCAATATTTGACAAACTTGGCTTGATCGATTGATAGCAAAACACTCCCTAAAAGTAGCAAATTTTATAAAACGAAATGTTTCTTATTCTTTCGAGAGTGTGTATAAATACAACAGAAAGATTTTCTTACTTTGTACATATAACATGGTACGTTTTCCACGCAAAATGAAATGTAAAAATTTTGGACACTGGATTATAAACTTTTTTTTTGCATTGAAACAAAAAGTTGAGTTAAATTTTACTTTGTGCCACCGAAATTTAAAAAACGCACCGAAAATTTTTAAAAAGCGCACCCGCACCGACTTAAGAATTTTTCGCACAAATAATTTTATGAAATGCACCGAGTTGACAACGCTGCTGCCACCTATTCCGATGCACTTTGATTATTGTAACGAGTGATTTTTTTGCTATTATCTTTTTGGCAACACTAGTTTTGACAGCTCACGCACGTTTTGTATCTTGTGTCACTGTCAAACATCTTCAGTTTGGTCTATAATTTAATCATGAATCGTCTTACAAACGAACAACGCTTGCAAATTATTGAATTTTATTACCAAAATGCGTGCTCTGTTAAGAAAGTTCATCGCGCGCTTCTTCCATTTTATGGTCAGTTTAAGGCTTCTATTCGGGCTATTGTAAAATAATTTCGCACCAAATTTACATTGTTGGACATTAAACCACCAACACGCTTACGTAGAGTGCGAACTGAAGAAAATATCGCAGCCGTATCGGCCAGTGTTGGTGATGACCGTGAATTATCGATTCGGCGCCGTTCGCAGCAATTGTTACTCCACTACGTGGAAAATTTTGCGGAAAGATTTGGGTGTGAAGCCTTATAAGATACAGCTGGTGCAAGAATTGAAGCCAAACGACCTACCACAACGCTAAATTTTTGGTGAATGGGCTCTTGAAAAGTTAGATGAAGATCCACTTTTTTATCGAAGAATTGTGTTCAGCGACGAGGCTCATTTCTGGTTGAATGGATACGTGAACAAGCAAAACTACCGTATTTGGAGTGAAGAGCAGCCAGAAGCATTGCAAGAGCTACCAATGCATCCACAAAAAACAACCGTTTGGTGCGGATTATGGGCTGGCGGCATCATTGGGCCGTATTTCTTCAAAGATGATGCGAATCACAACGTTACTGTAAATGGTGAGCGCTACCGTGCGATGATAACAAACTTTTTTTTGCCCCAATGGAAGAGCTTGACTTGCATGACATGTGGTTTCAACAAGACGGTGCCTCATGCCACACAGCACGCGAAACAATGGACCAATTGAGAGGCGAGTTCGGTGAACAGTTTATTTCACGCTTGGGACCAGTCAATTGGCCGCCCAGATCGTGCGATTTAACGCCTCTAGACTATTTTTTGTGGGGCTATGTTAAGGCTAATGTCTATAGCGACAAGCCCGCTTCGATTGACGCACTGGAAGCCAACATTGCCAACATTATTCGTGAGATACCGGCCGAAATGTTGGAAAGAGTATGCCAAAATTGGACTAAGCGGATGGACCATTTGAGGTGCAGCCGCGGCCAACATTTGCATGAAATAATCTTCAAACATTAAATTATATCGACCCAACTATCGATCCAAATAAATATTTCATGCATTTTTCTTAATTTTATGTGTTTTTTTTTTAAATTTCCGATAGTTCTTATAAAATCACCCATTATTCGAGCTAGAATTATAACAAATGACCACTCGTTTAAGCAACAAACAATATTTATTTTATTTATTTATTTGTTATAAATTAACTTAAATTAAAATTTGTAAGCTAATTGTTAGGAAGAAGAGCTATAGCGACTCAGGCCTCAAGCTCGATTTAGGTATTGTTATTTTGTTAAGGCTATTTAAATTAAGTTATAAATATTAGATTCCGTAAGAAATTGGATAATAAGCCGGATATTTTCTACCATTGGATTTGATATAAGAAAAAGGGGATTTTTGTTACAGAAAATCTTTTGTCTAAAGAAGTTTAAATCTAGAGAGTGTGATAGAAAATGTTCGGGGGTTGTGGGCCGAGGTATATTGCAAGTGCATTTCAGTATGTTATGTATGTTTAATAGAGTACCATGAGTATATTTAGTATGTCCGAGACGGATTCTTAAAAATTTTACTATCTCCAGCCTATTTAGCTGGCTTGTATGATGTTTGATATAGAGATTGGTGTTGTATTTTTGATTGTTTACAGTTTTATACTAATTGGATGTGTGTGAGAGATTATTGATTTTTCGGATAAAGTCCTTTTTAAGATGTTTTAAAATGTCATTTTGGTTGAAATTATCTGTACAAAAGAGTGGTGATCTTAGGGAGTTTTTTGCGACAATGTCTGCATATTCATTCCCACTAATATTACAATGACTGGGAGTCCAAATTAGAATTAAGTTAAGTGTTTTGTTGATTAATGTGTTTCTTATGTAGTCTGCGTACGGGTTATTATTGTTGATATTTCTTATAGCACTTAAGGCTGATAAAGAATCTGAGCAAATAGCATTTTTCGATTGTTTTGGTTCGATAATTTTGATAGCTTGGTATATGGCGATTAATTCTGCAGATAAAATTGAGCTAAATGATGGCAATACTGATGTTTTTAAAGTAGCATTGTTTGTTGTTATGCTATAACCTACAGCATGTTGGTCTTTGGAACCATCAGTGTATATAAATCTATAATCATGGAATTGCTTTTGAAGTTCGTTGAATAAGTTTCTGAATATTGACGGATTATGTTGACTTTTATTAAACTTTGTTAGGGAGAGATTTATTTGTTTGCAATTTAGGAACCATGGAGGATAATTGTTTTTGTTTCTTCTCAATGTTTTTATAGACATCTTGGTTTCGATTATAGTTTCTTTGATTAGATGAAGCGTTGAGCTGATCTTTGGAGATTTTTGGGATCTATATAACTTCCCCATTATGGTGTCTACTAATGAATTGGAACCGAATATAAAATAACAAGCTAATTTAGCCAAAGATATGCTTAATTGGGTTTTTAAAGGTTGCATATTAGCTTCGTAGAGCATAGTATTGCATGGCGTTGTACGGAACGCTCCTAGAGACTTAAGCTGTTATGACAGAACACCACAGATACACGTGTTACATACACGTTAAACTTTTTTAATTATTATTATTATTATTATATTTTATAATGTTTGCAATACCTATCGCAATGTCTTGCATGGGGTGATGATAGTCAGCAATTCAAAAGATGATTACTATCGCGTCAAGTTAGATTTCTACACGTATTTTTGTGATAACATTGTTTTCTCGACAAAAAAGAAAAACATACAAATTTATTTTCATTGTTGAAAATTCACAGCTTCCCCAAGTTCATTACAAATGATGGGACATGTCACAGCTAAAAGTGTGTTCACTAACACTCTCTATCATTTGCCAACAGCAAACTCCCTAAGAACGTGGCTTTATGCCTAAAACAACAAGAATAAATATAAATGTATGCGTGTGTGTGAGTATGTATAGCATGTACATATGTATATTTTTTGAAGATATCATTTACTGAAAGTCACACACACTCGTACACCCGTTAAACAAAACTCAGGGGCTTCACTCGTATCATTTATACAAGTAGCGAAAAAACCAAATGCTATACGGAATATTCATAGCATGCAGAGAACAAGTGAAGTATGAACTCCTTTAAAAAAGAGAAAAATCTTAAAAAGTGAATAAAAGTATGTACGAGTATTAAAGGTATGTATGTGTGTATGCACTTGAGACATTTAGTAAACTCAAACTTATTCACAGAATTTTTATTTTGCCTTTACTGTTTCATCATCTTTATTCATAGCCAAATAAAGAGGGAGCATTTCAATGGTTACGTGTAAAATCACTTGCTTTGCTAACGGGCGCCATCACTTTATTTTCTTATTTGAAGCTGGCAGCATTAAGAAACACTCACATACAATCTTTTAATATTTTGTATTTAGAATCTATTGTAACTGTTTGCATGTATGTATGTATGTTAGTTGTTGTCACGTTCGCAATAGATCGCATAGGTTGCAATCTCGTTAATTAACAAGGTGCAAATTGTTAAGCGCGTCATAAGTGCTCACGTTGACAATATAATGAATGTCATGTGCAATGAGCCATCTCTTTAGTTTACGCTGTCAGCTATTCATACTCGTACCTGTATCATACCACCGACTGAATAAAAGCATTCAACAAACCAGCCAACCATTCATTCAAACAAGCAGCCAACCTATCAACCGGCAGCTGTACCATCATCATGATTCTTCTTTTAATTCTGCACCAGCAGCATCCTGCCAGCATAAAGTTTTCTCTCTGAATTGTTTTGAAATTGTGTACTTCAACAGCTCCCAGGAATATCATATGTGTAAAAAAGGTACAGTGCTAAAAAAAAGTTTTTAATTTCTAATTACTTAAATGATATGTATATGATATGTATACATGGTCTGATCCAAAAACAAGCGTTATTTTAAAATTTCGTAAGTTACGTATGTTCGAGTTTCGTATTTTGATACGCATAACTGTTATATATGTTGGCAATATCAGCCATTTCGGATTGTCATTTTTTGTTTTTTTTGGCAGATAAAAAGGTTAGTCGTGTTTTGGTGCGCTCTTTGATTTTTTACTAAATGTTGAGCAAAAACAACGTCGCATGGACATCGCTCAGAAGCTGTTGAGGATCGTCAACGACGATCCAGATTTCCTCAAAAAGGTCATAACTGGCGACTAATTATGGGTGTATGGCTATAACATTGAACCCCAAACTCAATCATCCCAATGGAAGCGTCCAGAAGTGCCAAGACCGAAAAAAACACGTCAAGTTCGGTCAAATGTGAATGTTTTGCTCCCTATTTTCTTCGACTGCAATGCCGTGGTTCATCTGAATTCTTCCCTCAAGGTCGTACGGTCAATAAGTAATACTACCTTGAAGTTATGCGCCGTTTGCGCCAAGGAATTCGTCAGAAAGGCACAGAGCTGTGGAAAAAACAATAATGGATTTTGCACCATATTACCGCACTAGCGCACACATCGATCATGCCTCAAACACCGTATTCACCGGACTTGACACCCGATGACTTTTTCCTCTTTCCTCTTGCTACGATTAAGGCGATAAAAGAAAAATCGAAACAGGAGCTGTTGACGATATCAAAAAGCGCGTTTTAGAAGTGTTTCGAGAATTGGAAAAAATGCTGGCATAAGTGTATTATATCTGATATTATCTACTTTGAAAAGAACAAGACAGTTGTTGATTTCAATTTTTGAAAAAACTTAAAATAACGGATTTTTTAATCAACCCTCGTATGCTTGATACTTACTTACCTAATACATACTTACCACTTATTTATTTGAATTACTTGCATTTATATTCGGTGGCATGTCATAATGTCCGGTGTAATCATGTACATGGGCACGGTGATACACATAAATGTGTCATAAAGTCCATGGACATAGTGACACTTTGCAAATGGACATTATGTCATTTTTAAAAATTTCATAAGGTCCATAATTAAAAAAGAAATTATATATGAAGATAACCGTTTATTTCAGAGATAATGTGAACCAATAAAAGCCGTTCCGATTATCAAATTGGTTCACATTTTCGGTGGCAAAACTTTGACGCATAACTCTTGCTTATATTGCCTGTAAGAAATTGACACTTTCATTCTTTTTAATTAAATAAGTGATTATTTCAGTACAGAATTTTTTTATATTCTCCTTAAATTTACGAATTTCATACTTCCTTTATTATTGATCAACCAATGCAAAGTAATAAAGATTATCAAAACCAAAAACTTGATCAGCAATTGGGCATTGCACATACATATATCAGTATCTGAGGTTTTTAATATTATTATCAACACATAAAACAATTTTCTTTCATTTGATTGCTTATCAGATAAATCAAATTGCTTGTCCTTTATATTATTATATATGCACATATATATTTCTTTTTAAATAGCAAAATTATAAACAAATCATATCAGGTAACAAAAGGTGTTGTCGTTTTGACAACATTCGTTCTTAATTGAACAAATTGATCTCATCTTGACAACAAGACATTCTCAATTTAATACCGGTATTTTTGTGCCATCTATTTGCAATTTGACGGCGGTATGTTCAAAGTTTGACAACGATGTGTCCACAATTTAGCGAGATATGCATTATCATTCGCTGACAAATTAAAGAATAAATTAAAGAACGTCGTTTTTCTCTTTGTGTACCTATAAGTTCAAATACTCGTATATAGTTATGATAAAGGTATTAAAATCAAAATTTTCAACTTATACAAATATTGTATTATTACTTAAGTTATGGACGTTATGACACTCCGCAAAGTGCCATAGTGTCCACGGACGTTAAGACACCTCCGTGTTGGACTATATGTCACTTTCAAAAGTGTCTTAACGTCCATGGAGCTTATGACACTTTTAAGTGTGTCATAACGTCCATGGACTTTATGTCACTGGACGTTATGACATGCCACCGTCTATTTGCAAAGTGTCACTATGCCCATGGGCACTATCACATTTTGAAAAGTGTCTTTCTGTCCATTGATCTTATGACACGTTTATGTTTGTCACAGTGTCCATGGACCCTATGACACTTGACATTATGATGTGCCACCGAAATATTATTATAAACTTCAAACCTTTTTACAGTGCTGTGTGTGTAGTGTTACATTAGCGTTTACGGGTTTTCTGTAGTTTTTTTAAGCATATCTTATTTATTGAATTTCCGGAATGAACTAACAATAAGTATTCATAACTTAATACTTCACATAAAAAAGAAAAAATGATTACAAATCTAATGAAGGCTCCACTTGCATCCATTTTAAAGCCAAATTTTTTACAACTCCAAAATCAGTGTCCAAAAGCACACGGCCTTCGGTAAAATTAATTTTTAATTTCAGCTTTAATAACGACCTGAAAACCTTTGGCACTGATTGGTGTAAAAGGATCTTTTCTCCTTCTCCAGAACATCAGACAATTTTCGGTAATCATTTGCATTGTTTACCTGGATTTTCGCTTCACTGATGCTGCCGCGCTTAACTGATGTAACTTTGATAGCCTATGGCCGTAATAAGTTGTTTCACCAGCTTACTAGAAGTAGGCTCTCGCAAATAGATTGGTGGCGGTTTAAATGTTTTTTTTTTTGACATTGTAGGCTCGTCAGTCTAAAGGATAGCAAATCTATTACTATGTGATGTCTTATTGGTATTATTATTTTTAGGTATTTGACCGGATTTGGGGATTTGCTGACGTCTACACATGTCGACTTGTGTTTTCGTCTTTTCTGTAATAATTAAACTGGAAGATGGTTTGGCTTCTGTTGTAACAACAATATTTGGCGAACACGAACACGGGCGTTTCGTATCTCTTGGAGACAGGGGATTTTCCAATGATATTTTCACAGACTCTGCCTCAGAAATCCAAATGTTTTTTTCTAGGGGAGCTAAGTACACTCATGCAATTATTTATTTCTTTTTGTTATCTACAATTTAAAACGGTATTAAAAAATGTCACGAAGTTTTTCATTCATATAAAATCACTAAGTGGAAAAACTTATTTCGGTTTTTACGTACTCCGCTTTTAAGTCAGAATTAGTTTGTACGTTCTTTTCCGTTCAGAATCAGCTGTTTCGTTTCTGTTCAATATAAACTATATGTGCCTGGTTTGTTTTTACTTTTTCGTTCTGTTTTGTTTCGGACTAATCTGTTGAAAATAGAATTCAACGTTAAGTAATAGCCAGATATGTATATGTGTTAATTTTGTCAGGTATGGAAACATTACTTTTTTATTCAAATGTATATAGTTTTTTTCTTTTTTTGTCAAAAGCCAAAAAAATTTGTTTTAATTAAAGATTTTTGAAACTTAATACATGTTTATCAATTAAGCAACTGTGAATGATCAAAAGAATTTTATATTAACGAGAAAAGAATTATGTGCCAATTTCACGATAACGAAGTAGTTCGTTCGTTCGTGTTCGCACAATTACATTTAAAACAATAACAAAATTTTGAATGTTATTTTTGTTTTAAATATAATTGTGCGAACGAAGGTACAGCTTCGCTATCGTGAAATTGACACTATATTTAGTATAATATAATTGTCATTGTGAGAAAGAAGTGGGCTGTATGATCACCATTTCTAATTTATTATTTTGTTTCTTATTTTGTTCTTTCGTACAATATAATATGTATGTACATATTTTATTCTTCATTCCAATATTTTTTTTTTTTTTTTATTTATGCTCTACTGTAAAAACAGCTAAATATTTTCACGGAAAAAGTAATTGTAAAGTATTTCCTACAGAAATAAACGTCACAAAACGGCAATAGAAAGTAAAAACTAATGAGGCCTTGATTGTATTACCTTCCGGTCAAAACCAAACACGTTTGTTCACTATCGAACTAGACTCCGAAAGATCATACAAAAAATATGTTGGCGTGATGGAAAAAAATCTGACAACCCTGCTCGGGTTATGACGCATCATGAACGGCCGTCTTAACTACTCAACCACCAAGTAAGTTTGAATATTTTTCTGGTTTCTTCAATCAAAAATTATTAATCAGAGAAAATTTTTATTGTAAAAAATCATTCTTAAGAAACTTAAGAAAGGAAAAACTTGAACTAAACCCCGATATATAAATGTACAAAAACCAAAAACTGATCTAAATAAATTATAAAAAAAAAATTTTCGATAAATTAATATTAATGTTTTTTTTTTTTTGTTTTCTTGCCATGTTAAATATATTTGAAACGAATTTTTAAAATTCATGACTGGAACTTGGTTAATGAAAAAGATTTACATCTGCACCTACCTTTACTGCCTGACCTGATGATGGACGGAGTGAATTATTCCCGATTCACGCTCAGGCAAAACCTGTTCCCCAAGGGAAACTAGATGTAGTAGTGAAAAAATATTAAATACAAAAAAATAGCCCTTACCAAGCCTTGAACACCGCTGTATAAATTGTTAAGATCGGGATAGAAATGGTGACACAGTGAACAATATACTACAAGGTCGGTTCTTGTAGGCGTGGCAAAAAAAAAATATTTTGGAAATTTCAAAATAAATTTATTCTTAAAATTGTTCTTTTACGTTTATTCTCTATTTCCACGTTTAGGATTTTGTTGTCTCGGCGCTTTCTTTTGAATACCACTGTAACTCTTATATTTGTGTGTGTGCATGTTCATTATATGTGCCTTTGCCTGATGCTTGTTAAATTTAAATATTTCTTCGTACAAACATATGTATATATTAACAAAATTTGCATTTATGAGCATGTTGTTGGCACTCGTTCACTCGTATTGTTTATTTAATAAAAAAAAAAGGTCTCCTGAGTCAGTTTTATTTATATTAATTAATATAAAAACATGAGCTTATTAAACATACGAGCGCGCTTAAAACTCTAAAGATTTTCTTATCTGTAGGTTTTGGAAATTGTGCATAATTTTATTTTTTAACTGAAGTGTCTCTTAAAAAATGCCAGCCTGACTGCATTAACAGTTTGGAATTAATTAACAGCCAAACCGCAAGCAAAAACTGTTGGTTTGCATGAGCAAAAAAAAAACAAAACAGGAAAAATGATGTCTTAAATTGAAGCAGGCCTTTTCATTCATTTGAACAAGTAAAGTGTTCGCTATCTAAAGTGATGATTCTTCTCATGTGATTCAAGTTTTCACGAATTTTCCTGCAAAGATCTAAAGTGATTTTCAGTTTATAAGAAATTTTTTTAAAATACGACATTTCATGGGAGCCACCCTAATCATCAGTAGACATTGACAGTTGTGCTGATGAGTAGTGTAGCGACTACGAAACAGCTAGTTGTCCCCCAGCTAAAGATTTGATTATTATTTTTCTTGTCTTCTTCAATCAAAATTATTGATCACAGCAGATTTGTATTGTAAAAAATCTTTCTTAAGAAAAAAACTTAAGAAAGAAAAACCTGAACTATAACCCGTTGTACAAATGTACAAACCAAAAATTTAATTTAAAAAATTGAGTTTTTTATTCGCTATTCTAGCTTCTAACATTTATACCAATAAAAAATAGTTTGTTTTCTATGTTTTCCAGCTATCTATATGTTGACATTTCATAGGAACTACCCTAATCATCGGTAGACTTTGGAAATTTTTGAAAGATATTCTCAAACATTCAACTTTATATCCCAACAATCTAAATAAATTGTTGAGAATTAAAAAAAAAAATGCTCTAATAATATCTGTCAAAACACAAAAAACAAGCTTTTTCATTTATACACGTCTCTATCATTTCTTAACACCTTTCAAACAAAAAATTGCTAATGCATTTTTTATTTATTGAGTCTTCACAAAGTGAACTAACAATAAGTATTCAAATCTTAATACTAAACATAAAAAATAATATATATGGTTTAAAAAACTTAACACGCTTCGATATTAAATTTGTTATCTATATAACCAGATGATTATTCGTATAATGCGTTTTTTTTTTGGAATTCCCAAAATCGGCTTCAGGAAACGTCAAAATCCTCCCACTTCCTTAGAAACAATACGCAAAAGCGCGCACGGAATATGAAAACCCGGTTTCAAAATGGTTAACGAAGTGGTTTCGATTTTTTTTTTTTTTTTTGAGAATTCCCAAAATTGAATTCGTGAATATTTAAAATCCCCCTCCTTCCACTGCAACAATACTGAAATTCCAATTTTCGCACAAAAGTTGCAACACTGTATACATATATAGTTGTATATGCCTACATACGTCACTGCACGTCTTCACTCGCAACATTTATTTTCGATTAAGCAATAACGCCGGCAGAATAATAGCAAAAATATGTTCATGTTCGACCTTATGTTCTTAGGTGTGGAATACGAATTGTGTACATGTAGTAAAAATATATGGTTGATGCGACAATATTCTAAGGGCAATATACTATTCATGAAATATATGGTTGTACCCAAAACAGTATATTGTTATACACATCGTAGTATTGTAAAAAATATATATTATAAGTAACCATACTATATTTGGGTTTAAAGTTGTTATAATAATAAGTAACCATGACATTAATTAAAGTCACCATGTAATTCTCACACTCAAACATATAATTATGCCATCCAATCATAATTTTTCATATGTATACCTTTATTAAGTACTCATGCTAATGTGATAAATAGCTCTATTGTAAACATATCTTTCTTATAATTTGCACAAGTTCCTACACATATATAATTAACTACAAAAAAGGGATTTAATTATTGTATATTAAATCATTCAAATAAACAAATGAGTTTGTTCACTTCATTAGCTTATAATATTGTTACCAATCAAACAACAATTTGTAAAATAATTAAAAAAATAATCGAGTTGCTTCTTAACCGGATTAATGCACAAATTTCTTCCTGGAAATATCCATTAGCTGTAATTTTCTTTTTCCATTCATTTATTTATTGAATCTTCACAAAGTGAACTAACAATAAGTATTCAAATCTTAATACTAAATACATAAAATTAATTAAGTCCAGCCAATGCTAGACAAAAATGTTTTATTTTGCACGGTCAATATCGGTGAAATCACCTATTTAACGTTCTGATGGTGGCAAGGGTAACCCTCCTTCTCAACCGAGAGTGGCCTTCAAAATTAAGTATATTGCGTGCAAGAGGATTTCGGTGAAGCTCCAACTTACTGATATACCTTGTTGCGTACTTTGAAAAATTCGTCTTTTACAAGAGGAACACAGAGATCCTTATGAATTCGTGAGTTTTTTACGTACCATTGAGCTGCAGTAATCATCCGAAGAATTTGATTTTGTCGCCTTTGAATTTTCTCAATGTTAGAAGTAAAGGCCGTGCCCCATAATTGAATTCCATAGCACCATATAGGCTTTAAAATTGCGTTGTATAATAAAAGTTTGCAATCCAGCTTCAATGTCGAATTTCTGCCCATAAGCCAATTTAGTAGCGCTGCTTTTAACTTTAACTCAGTAACTTTCGCATCGATGTGAGACTTCCACGTTAACCTACGGGCGAGATGAATACCAAGGTATTTGACTTCATTTTGCTGCGGAATAGGTGAATTGTTAATTTGGATAGCTGAACATGTTTGTTTACGCAGCGTGAATGTAACGTTTTTTTTTTTTTTTTTTTTAGCATTTTTTTATTTATTGAATCTTCAAAATGAACTAACAATAAGTATTCAAATCTTAATACTAAATTTAAAATTAAAAAATGTAATTCTTAAGTCCGGCCAATGCTAGACAAAAAAGTTTTATTATGCGGGAGCTATTTCGGTAAAATCACCTATTGAGCAATCTGATGGTGGCAGCGGTATCCCTTCTTTTAAGCCGAGTGTGGCCGCCAAAATTAAGTATATTGCGCGCAAGAGGGTTTGGATGAAGTTCCAGTTTACTGACATACCTTGTCGCGTACTTAGAAAACTCCTCTTTTACCAGCGGAACACTCAGATCTTTATGAATTCGTGAATTTTTTACGTACCATGGAGCCGCTGTAATTGTTCGAAGAACTTGGTTTTGTCGCCTTTGAATTTTTTCAATATTTGACGCTGAGGCGGTGCCCCATAATTGAATTCCGTAGCACCATATAGGCTTTAGAATTGCATTGTATAGCAGAAGTTTGCAATCCAACTTCAAAGTCGAGTTTCTGCCCATAAGCCAATTTAGCTGCGCTGCTTTTAGTTTTAACTGAGTGACCTTTGCTTCAATGTGAGACTTCCACTTTAGCCTACGGTCCAGGTGAATACCAAGGTACTTCACTTCGTTGTGCTGCGGAATACGTGAGTTGTTAATTTGGATAGGCGGACATGTTTGCCTACACAGTGTGAATGTAACATGAGTACATTTCTGTTCATTAACTTTGATTTTCCAAAGTTTTAGCCATTTCTCTAATATTGAAGTATATTCCTGTAAATTTCGTGATGCTAATTGGTGGTTTTCATGAACACTCAAAAACGCTGTGTCATCTGCAAAGGTAGAAGTGTGGATTCCGGATGTCGTTGGCATGTCAGACGCGTAAATCAAATATAAAGTAGGCCCCAGTATGCTGCCTTGGGGAACTCCTGCCTTGATTGGCTGAGTTGGGCTTATAAAGTCGCCTTCTCTGATAACAAACTTCCGCCCGTATAAGTAGCTTTCCAGAAGCTTGTGTGTATTTGCAGGCAAGTTTAGCTTTATTTTGTGCATCAAGCCGTCGTGCCACACTTTATCAAAAGCTTGGGAAATATCAATGAAAAGAGCTGAGCAATACTTCTTTTCCTCAAAGGTTTGTCTTATGACATTGACTAGTCTGTGCGTTTGTTCTATGGTGCTGTGTTTAGCCCGAAAACCAAATTGATGATCAGGGATGCATCCCACATTGTTCAATATTGGACTCAACTTCGCCATTAACAATTTTTCGAATAGTTTTGAAATTGTTGGTAAAAGACTTATTGGTCTATATGATTCTACCTTAGTTAGATCCTTCCCTGGCTTGGGTATCATAGTAATCATTGAGACCTTCCACTCTGCAGGATAATACTCAAGGCGTAAAATGGCGTTAAAAATAAAAAGTAGAACTCTTCTAGCTACACGAGGTAACTGTTCAAGCATTTTACCAGTAATTTGATCAATGCCTGGAGCTTTCCTGGGGTTTGTATTACCGATAACGTTTTCGACATCTTGAAAATTAAATCTCAAAGACACAGGAGGTCTAACAACATATGGTGGTAATTCCGCTGTATTATTCTCTGAATCATTTGTGATAAAAACGTTTCGCAAATGATCGACATACAACATTCCCTTTTCAGAATCACTTCTTGCCCAGTCGCCAGTTGAATTTCGCAAAGGTGGCTTACCTATTACGGGTCTTTTTAAACCTTTTGTCGCTTTCCACAGAGAATAATCAGATTGAGGGGTACCATCAAGGCTTTCCAAATATATTTTAAGGGAAGCCATTCTATGGACTTCAAGCAGATTTCTTAGCTGAGTTATGCATTCCCGTAGCCTAGTTTTAAGCTGGGGCGACCTGCGAAGTTGCCACTCTCTTCTGACTCTTCTTTTTTCTGACAGAAGTTGCTCAATTTCAGATGAATAAGTTCTATTGCTCTCATTTCTAGGTCTTAAATGACTAGTGGTAGCATGCTGTACGGCCAGTTTGAGGTTTTCAGAAAAATCGTTAATTGACCCATCAATATCCTCAGGCGTTCTCAAGGCGATATTTTCAGTACAATGTGTGCTCAAAAATTTTTTGTACTTTATCCAATTAACTCTATTGACAGTCAACGGTGAGCCAATCTCTTGGGGGAACGAAACAGAGATTATAGTGGGAGAGTGATCTGATGACAAATCTAATGAAGGCTCCACTTGCATCCACTCTAAAGGAAAATTTTTCGCAACTCCAAAATCTATAACGTCTGGGATCTTTCGTCGGTCTGTCGGCCAATAAGTGGGGTGTCCGCTTGAAACCACATCTAAGCCCATTTTGGAAACGGTGTCAAAAAGCACACGGCCTTTCGAGGTAATTAAGCGTGATCCCCAAAAAGTGTGTTTAGCGTTATAGTCGCCAGCCGCTAAAAATCGAGGCCCAAGTGATTTGAAAAAATTTGAATATTGGCTTTCTGTTATTGAAAATCGGGGCGGTGAGTAAATCGAGGAAATAACGATTTTTTCATGAAAATATTCAATGCATATATTAGTTGCTTGGAGATACTCCTCACATGTCTCGTTCATTAAATAATGCTTAATTCTGGATTTTATTAGAATTGCGGATCCTCCGCAAGATCTTCCGCGGGGATCTTTAGTGTCATATAATGCGTACCCATTAATTTTGAAATAACTGTTGGTTGTCAAATGGGTTTCAGCAATCAACATTATATCGATTTGCTTTTCCATAAGGAAGTGCTCAAGTTCAGTTTTTTGTTGGCGAATGCCGTTTGCGTTCCAGAAACATATTTTCAACCAATTCATTTTTTTAAAATTGCCTGCAAAATAGTGGATTGCATTTTCAGCATTTCCTGCATCATGTTCGTCATGGAAACCGTAAATGTATTTATAGATTGAACAAGAGTCTGCAGAGTTGCCTCAAGATTGCTAAAATTTTGGTCGGAGTTTTGAGGCTTGGGCTCCTGATTCAAGTTTGGTTTATCGGATTTTACCACATTCGCATAAGAAATTTTTTGGGGGTTTTGCACGTGTATATGGCTAATTGGCTGGCGTACCTGGGGGAAATTGGTTGTAGAAATGGTGTTTGACTGCTGGGGTGGCATATTTAAAATTGATGGCCTATTTGTCATTGATCTCTTGAAGTGAGTATAGACAGGACAACCCCTGTAGTTTGCAGTGTGGTTACCTCCACAATTACTGCATTTTTTAACGCTCGCGTCAGTCTTAGGTTTTTTGCACTGTGATGTACCGTGAAGTTCACCACACACAACGCAAACTGCGGGCAACTTACAATAGGCCTTAGTATGGCCAAATTCTTGGCAGTTTAGGCATTGGACGGGCCCTAAACGCTTATGAGGCTCCTCAACGGTAACCTTACGATGCAAAAGATATTTGAGGTTATAAATTGGATGCACTTCATTCTTTTTCAGGAGAACATCTCTAGGTTCCAATTCAACCCTAAACATGGGTTGAGGAATTTTTTCACGGTTTCTAATATTAACCACATTTTTAATTTTGAAGCCATTGTCTTCTAGTCCGGTTTTGACCTCATTCGTGTCAACAAAAGGGTCAATACCTTTTATAACGACCTGTAACGTGAGTACACTTTTGTTCATTAACTTTAATTTTCCAAAGTTTTAACCATATCTCTAATATTGAAATATACTCCTGCAATTTTCGTGAAGCTGCTTGATGGTTTTCATGTACGCTGCAGAATGCTGCGTCATCCGCAAAAGTTGAAGTGTGGATTCCGGCTCTCGTTGGCATGTCAGAGGCGTAAATCAAGTATAAAGTAGGCCCCAGTATGCTGCCTTGGGGAACTCCTGCCTCGATTGGTTGAGCTGGGCTTATAAAATCGCCTTCTCTGATACCAAACTTCCGCCCACATAAGTAGCTTTCCAGAAGCTTGTATGTGTTGTAAAAAACCCTTCTTAAGAAAAAAATTAAGAAAGGGAAAACTTGAACTAAAAACCTGTTGTACATATGTACAAACCAAAAAATTTTTAATTTAAAACATTATAAAAGATATATCAGCAAATTGGAACTTCACCCAAACCCTTTTGCACGAAACATACTTAATTTTAGTGGTCACACTCGGTGGAGAAGAAGGGATACCGTTGCCACCATCAGAGCAATAAATGAATAAAAGCTAAAAAAACAAATAAAACAAGTAAGAGTGTAGTATATTCGGCTGGGCCGAATCTAAAATACCCTTCACGATAGTCACGAATATGTATAGTATATTAAAAATGTGACCTAAATATGCTCGGTTATATATGAAGCGATATCGGAATTTTCTATTTTCTGTATTTTAGTAACCTTCTTTTATAACGAGAATTGCTTTTCAGCAAAAAAAAAAAAAATTTTAATGGAAAAATCGGTTCAGGCTATATGACGAGTATATATGGACCGATATCGGATATTTTCTTTTTCCATATTTATATAGGGTGTTTTTTTAAGCTAGATAGAACTTTAAATTGTAAAAAGTAACACAAAAAATTAAATTTTGATGAAACATTTTTTTTATTTGTTTCAGTATACTCTGACAAATCATCATGAATAGACTCACGCTTGAACAACGCTACGAAATTATCCAAATTTACTTTGAAAATCAGTCGTCGATTCGCGCAACTTATAGACGACTTCGATGAGGCGCATTTTTGGCTTAACGGGTTTGTTAATAAGCAAAATTGCCGCATATGGAGTGAGACCAATCCACAAGAGACCCTACAGACTCCATTACATCCAGAAAAATGCACTGTTTGGTGCGGTTTTCATGCTGGTGGCATCATCGGACCTTATTTCTTCAAAAATGAGGCCGGAGCTCGCGTTACGGTCAATGGAGATCGTTACCGCACCATGATCAATGATTTTTTGTTTGAAAATATGGATGACATTGATCCGGAGGAGATGTGGTTTCAACAGGATGGCGCTACGTGCCATACGGCGAACGCAACCATCGACTTACTGAAATCAAAATTTGGCGATAAGTTGATTTCGAGAAATGGACCTGTCAATTGGCCTCCAAGGTCGTGCGATTTGACACCTCTCGATTATTTCCTGTGGGGCTACGTGAAGTCACTGGTTTATGCTGATAAACCAGCAACAATTGACGCCTTGGAGGCCAGCATTGTTCGTGTTGTTCGTGACATACGGCCAGCAGTGCTCGAAAAAGTGGCCCAAAATTGGACGTCCAGAATGCGCTTCGTCAAGAACAGCCGCGGTGCCCATATGCCCGAAATCATTTTCAAATGTTAATGTCACGTATTGATCTTTCGAATAAAAAAAAATTTTGATTACAATTTAATTTTTTGTGTTAATTTTTACAATTTCAAGTTCTGTCGGGCTTAAAAAAACACCCTATACAACCTTATTTCATTACCAGAACTGCTTTTGAGCACAAAAAAGTTGTTTAAATTCGCTTACTCGGCATTTTCATCAAAAACCCGGTTAGGCTATATATGGGGTATATATGGGCCGATATCGGAAATTTTAATTTTCCATATTTATATAACCTCATCTTATTCCCAGAACTGTTTTTAAGCAAAAAAAGTTGTTTAAGTTCGCTTACGCGACATTTTCAATTAAAATCCGGTTTGGGCTATATCTCGGGTATATATGGACCGATATCTGAAAAAAAAAATTTTTGCGTTTAAATCACCATGCTTAATAAGTCTGTGAAGTTTGAAGCAAAACAAACAACTTTTGTTTTCAAAAATTTTCATACAAAACTGCAAAAAAAATGGCCTTTTTCGGAATTTTGAATATATCTCAGGTATACGTGGACCGATATTACTGAATTTCAATAGCAAACCCATGAATCGATGGGGTAAAAGAATGGTGAAAGAAAAAAGTTTCTAAGTCTAATGGTTTTCTCAGAAACGGTATTTCAACAGCGGACAGACGGACAGACGGACATCGCTTAATCGACTTTTCCATTAATTCTGATTCAGAATATATATACATACTTTATAGGGTCGCAAATTAAAATTGTAGAAATTACAAACGGAATCACAAACTTATATATACCCTTTACATTTTTGTGAAGGGTATAAAAAATAACAAATAATAATGTAAACTAGCACTAAGTATTCAAATCTTAATACTAAGTACAAAAAGTTAACTAAGATCAGAAAAAGTGCTAGAAAAAAAGTTTTTTGTTTTGCGCCAATTACTCGTACATCGGTAAAATCACCTATTTAACCCTCTGAGTCACCGCTGAAATTAAGAATGTTTCATGCAAGAGGAGTTGGGTGAAGTTCCAGTTTACTGATATACCTTGTCGCATAATTTGAAAATTCTTCTTTTACTAACTGTACACACAGATCCTTGTGAATTTGTGAGTTTTTTCGTACCTTTGTCGCCTGTGAATTTTTTCAATATTGAATGTTTAAAAACGATGCTGGTCAGAATGTTACGGCGCTGTGAGGGCCGCTATAGAGCATGGTTACAAACTTTTTCATTTATCAATTAAACAAATGATGTGCAGGAACTGTTGTTTCAACAAGACGGCACAACATGTAATGAACATTTGCCGCAATTGATTTATTAAAAGAAAAGTTTAGTAGCAGCATAGTTTGACGTTTCGGCCGCTAAGCCCGAATCGATTGACCACTTGGAGGCCACCATTCGCCTCGTTATACAGCCACAAATGTTGGAAAAAGTCATTGAAAAATGGACCTCCAGATTAGATTACGTCCGAACCAGCCGTGGCGATCATTTGCCAGCAGTCATATTTATATTATAGTGCCAAAAGTTTACCTCTCGAATAAACTAAATTTCATGTCAATTTAAAACAGCTTATCTTTGTTTAATTCCATTTCAAATTGTATATCTCTATAAAAAAAATATCCATTATAATAAACTTCTGAATTGGTGGTGATGAAATACTTATACATATTATAATTTGTTAATATAACTAATTAAGAATGTTTGTAAAATTTTATTATAAATTAAATTGAGGTAACAAAATATTGAAAAAAAATCGTTCAAAGTTTGTCATATGGCATTTACAAACTGATATTTTTATTATCACTGTGAGGGATAGTCTTTAAAATTAGACATGCTTAAGGTATTTTTTGCTTCAAAAATTGTATCCCTCCTCTTGTGTAAAACTTCTAACGTTTAACTTCATGTTTCATTCCTTCGCAATCAAACCACTTCCTTGAGAAACCTCTTTTTCTCTTGTGTCAATTTACGCTTTTTTCCTTCCTGTTGTATTATTTTCTTACTACCACTCAAAACAATGAAAGTATGTTTTAAGTACTTTGGAGTAAAATGCTTTTCAAGGATGTGTACTTGTGTTCCTTGCCACCGATTTTGTATTTCTTCCTGAGTTTTTGCTTTTTTTTTCTCTGTTTCAAGAGCACTTGTTGTGTTAGTAAAACCACTTCAAAATATGGCGCGTTTGCTGAAGTATGCAAAATATATGCACTCGTGTGAATTGTTAAGAAAAGTTGGCATAGAAATAAAAAAATAAAAATAAAACATTAAAAAACAATTCATAAGAAATTGTACATGTTTAACAGAATATCACCATATGGAAGTAATCGCTCGAATCAAATACAAAAAAATTTCTTTACAGTTTTAGTCATCATACTTGTATTGTATGTACACTTAAGAGCTCATAGAGCGTTTTTTCACATTAAAGGGTTATTTAGTTAAAACAGTACAAAAATTAGGAAACTTTTAGAGTAAGAAATTCCTTTCAAGCCTCAAATGTTTTCCGCTCTTACATATTTCAATTGCTATTCCCATATTGCAGAATAAAACAATAAGTGCGTCGTCGCTTTTGCTTTTATTCCAAAGTCAATGTACCTACCAAGGCAATGTAATATCGTTATTTACGAGTATATCTTTAAAACCCTGAACGTGAAGAAAGCCATCAATAGCAGCAATCAACTACTCGCTGTCAATGCCTAAAAGAAATTTGCCAATTCGATTTGAAACAAGTAAGAGTGTAGTATATTCGGCTGGGCCGAATCTAAAATACCCTTCACGATAGTCACGAATATGTATAGTATATTAAAAATGTGGCCTGAATATGCTCGGTTATATATGAACCGATATCGGAATTTTCTATTTTCTGTATTTTAGTAACCTTCTTTTATAACAAGAATTGCTTTTCAGCAAAAAAAAAAAAAATTTTTAATGAAAAAATCGGTTCAGGCTATATCTCGGGCTTACGCGGCATTTTCATGAAAACCCTGGTCTAGGCTATATCTCGGGTATATATGGACCGATATCGGAAATTTTTATCTTCCACATTTATATAACCTCATCTTATTACCAGAACTGTTTTTAAGCAAAAAAAAAATTGTTGTTTAAGTTCGCTTACGCGACATTTTCATGAAAAACGCGGTTTGGGCTATATCTCGGGTATAAATGGAGTGATATCGGAAATTTTCATTTTCCATACCTATATAACCTTATTTTGCTATTAGAACTGCTTTTAAGCAAAAAAAGTTGTTTTAGTTCGCTTACGCCGCGTATTCATGAAAAACCCGGTTTAGGCTATATCTCGGGTATATATGGACCGATATCGAAAACTTTCATTTTCCATATTTATATCACCTTATTTTATTACCAGAACTGCTTTAAGGCGAAAAAATTGTTTAAGTTCGCTTACGCGGCATTTTCATAAAAAACACGGTTTGGGCTATATCTCGGGTATATATGGACCGATATCGGAAATTTTCATTTTTCATATTTATGTAACCTAATTTCATTACCAGAACTACTTTTGAGCAAAAAAAAGTTGTTTAAGTTCGCTTACGCGACTTATTCATGAAAAACCCGCTTTGGGCTATATCTCGGGTACATATGGACCGATATCGGAAATTTTTATCTTCCATATTTATATAAACTCATCTTATTACAAGAACTGTTTTTAATCAAAAATAGTTGTTAAAGTTCGCTTACGCGACATTTTCATGAAAAACCCGGTTTGCGCTATATCTCGGGAATATATGGACCGATATCGGAAATTTTCATTTTCCATACTTATATAATCTTATTTGATTACCAGAACTGCTTTTAAGCAAAATAAAGTTGTTTACGTTCGCTTACGCGGCATTTTCATGAATACCACGTTCCAGGCTATATCTGCGGTATATATGGACCGATGTCGGAAATTTTCATTTTTCATATTTATATAACCTTATTTTATTACCAGAACCGCTTTTAAGCAAAAAAAGTTGTTTAATTTCGCTGACGCGGCATTTTCATGAAAACCCCGTTCTAGGCTATATCTCGGGTATATATGGACCGATATTGGAAGTTTTCATTTTTCATATTTATATAACTTCATTTCATTACTAGAACTGCTTTTGAGCACAAAAATGTTGTTTTAGTTTGCTTACGCGACACTTTTATGTAAAACCCGGTCTAGGCTATATCTCGGGTATATATGGACCGATATCGAAAATTTTCATTTTTCATATTTATATGACCCTACCTCATTACCAGAACTGCTTTTGAGCAAAAAAAAAGTTGTTTAAGATCGCTTACGCAACATTTTCATGAAAAACCCGATTTGGGCTATATCTCGAGTACATATGGACCGATATCGGAAATTTTCATATTCCATATTTAGGTAACCTAATTTCATTACCAGAACTGCTTTTGAGCACAAAAAAGCTGTTAAGTTCGCTTACGCGGCATTTTCATGAAAACCCTGGTCTAGGCTATATCTTGGGTATATATGGACCGATATCGGAAATTTCCATTTTCCATATTTATGTAACCTAATTTCATTACCAGAACTGCTTTTGAGCACAAAAAAGTTGTTTAAGTTCGCTTACGCGGCATTTTCATAAAAACCCCGGTCTAGGCTATATCTCGGGTATATATGGACCGATATTTTTTTATATAAAATAAATTTTTTAAGTTCGCTTACGCGACATTTTCATGAAAAACCCGATTTGGGCAATATCTCGGGTATATATGGACCGATATCGGAAATTTTCATTTTTCATATTTATGTAACCTAATTTCATTACCAGAACTGCTTTTGAGCACAAAAAACCCGGTTTGGGCTATATCTCGGGTATATATGGACCGATATCGGAAATTTTCATTTTTCATATTTATATAACCTTATTTTATTACCAGAACTGCTTTTGAGCAAAAAAAGTTATTTAGCTTCGCCTATGCGACATTATCATTAAAATCCGATTTGGGCTATATCTCGGGTATATATGGACCGATATCTGGAAAAAAAATTTTTTGTCTTTTAGTCACCATGCTTAATAAGTGTGTGAAGTTTGAAGCAGAACGAACAACTTTTGTTTTCAAAAATTTTCATACAAAACTGCAAAAAAAGTGGCTTTTTTCGGAATTTTGAATATATCTCAGCTATACGTGGACCGATATTACTGAATTTCAATAGCAAACCCATGAATCGATGGGGTAAAATAATGGTGAAAGAAAAAAGTTTCTAAGTCTAATGGTTTTCTCAGAAACGGTATTTCAACAGCGGACAGACGGACAGACGGACATCGCTTAATCGACTTTTCCATTAATTCTGATTCAGAATATATATACTTTATAGGGTTGCAAAAAAAAACTGTAGAAATTACAAACGGAATCACAAACTTATATATACCCTTTACATTTTTGTGAAGGGTATAAAAAAAATCATAGAACCTAAGACCCAACAAATAATAGTTGTGTTCAGTTGCTAAAACTTTTCACAAATTTATAACAATTGTTACTAGAAAGCGTTCATTAACTCAAAAAATTTGCAACGAGAGAGCGTCAAAAGAGCGAAATAAATTGAGAGACAGAAAAATTCTTGCAAGTTTTTACAAGTAAAATTTTTACTTGTAAATTATTCAAACAGCTGTTTTGCGTTTACAAAATCATATTTCTAAATTAGGTTAAAAAAAAAAATATTTTGGAAAATTTAAGAAATTGTAAGTGTGTGTAAACTTTTAAAACGATAAAAAGTATTAAAAAGGTAACAAATTTATTTTTGTGTAACTTAGGAACAACAGAGGTAAAATAAGACGTCTAATGGCAATCAGTGCACATCAGTGGCAAAGGATGTTCCAGCAAATGTACTTGCTTGGATGTGTTTAAAACTTTTAGGAGAGCAATTAAATTGGCACTTAGATCCTTCCATTTTTAATTATAACGTATAAAGCGGCCCATACACGTTTCAATTGATTTTTGGCCACACACTTCATAAACTGAATTGAAATATTTGCATTCAACTATCAGATTCAATGTAATTAAAGACAATTTTAAAAATTATTAACGGTCTCCTCACAAAAAGAAAACTACAAATATAAGTTTTGACGGCTGATCAGTAGACTCGAACAAACACAGTGCAATGGAATTGAGAGTCTTACTAACCAACTTGAAAAAATCGAAATCTTTTGACTTTGCTTCAACCAACTCGATAACTGCAAGCTAATCAATTCAAATAGCCATACACGCCTTGATTTGCACAACTCAGTTACGAATTGAATTAAAACATGTATGGGGTGCTAATTAATAAAAATAGATATTTTATTCAAAAGTAGCTAATCACCCCTATAGTGCTTAGCGTATTTCGACTATGCCTAGTACTAGATTAAATAAAATTGTAAAACTTTTTATTATTCAGTCAAGACAATGCTGAATATAAATAACCATAATCATATTATTTTTATTATAATATACATATATGTATAATTTGTCCAAAAGATATAAGGGTAGTTATTAAGTACTTATATATACATATACACAACAACACTACTACTAACTTGCAAATTTTTGCTAGTAAAGTGTTCATTTACTTCTTCACATTTTTGAGAGCAATTTTGAAAAATTTCTTGTTACTCTCTCGTTGCTAGTTTTTACTAGTAAAGTAAATGAACACACCTAATAATTAACAGCTTCATGTTTCATGTACATATTTGTTACCAAATGAGTAAAGCTTAACAAACTGTTATTAGAAATTTGTATTCCGAAAACACATATTACCTGAAATGTGATTTAGGCAATTTTGAATTTTTGAACTGGTAACAGTATACATAAAATTGCCTCTTAAGTTCCAAAAAATTGTGGCTAATGTTCGAATGATTCAAAAAATATGCATTATATTAATCGGTAACCGAAATTTCGAATACTTTTTAGTTGTAAAATAATAAAAAAACATTTGCATACAATAAAAAAGGAACTCGAATAATTTTACTATTACTTTTTTGTACATCACTTTTGTGTGTGTTAATTTTTCTCATTCGAAAATACAAAATTAATTAAAATTGAAATATGAATTTTTTTTGTTAAACGTTTTTATTTATTGAATCTTCAAAATGAACTAACAATAAGTATTCAAATCTTAATACTAAATATAAAAGAATTGATAAAAATAAAATAAAATGTGCTTTTTACTTACGTCCAGCCAATGCTAGACAAAAAGTTCTATTATGCGGGAGCAATATCGGTAGAATCCCCTATTGAACGTTCTGATGGTGGCAACGGTATCCCTTTTTCTCAACCGACTGTGGCCGCCAAAATTAAGTATATTACGCGCAAGAGGGTTTGGATGAAGTTCCAGTTTACTGACATACCTTGTCGCGTACTTAACAAATTCCTCTTTTACCAGCGGAACACTCAGATCTTTATGAATTCGTGAATTTTTTACGTACCATGGAGCCGCTGTAATCGTTCGAAGAACTTGGTTTTGTCGCCTTTGAATTTTTTCAATATTTGTCGCTGAGGCGGTGCCCCATAATTGAATTCTGTAGCACCATATAGGTTTTGGAATTGCATTGTATAGCAGAAGTTTGCAATCCAACTTCAAAGTCGAGTTTCTGCCCATAAGCCAATTTAGTTGCGCTGCTTTTAGTTTTAACTGAGTGACTTTTGCTTCAATGTGAGACTTCCACGTTAGCCTACGGTCCAGGTGTGCTGCGGAACAGGTGAGTTGTTAATTTGGATAGGCGGACATGTTTGCCTACACAGTGTGAATGTAACGTGAGTACATTTTTGTTCATTAACCCTGATTTTCCAAAGCTTCAGCCATTTTTCCAATATTGAAATAAATTCCTGTAAATTTCGTGAAGCTAATTGGTGGTTTTCATGAATGCTCAAAAAAAAAGTAGGCCCAAGTATGCTTCCTTGGGGAACTCCTGCCTCGATAGGTTGAATTGGGCTTATAAAATCACCTTCTCTGATAACAAATTTCCGCCCATATAAGTAGTTTTCCAGAAGCTTGTGGGCATTTGCAGGCAAATTCAACTTTAGTTTGTGCATCAAGCCGCCGTGCCACGCTTTATCAAAAGCTTGAGAAATGTCAATGAATAGAGCTGAGCAATACTTCTTCTCCTCAAAGGTCTGGCTTATGATATTGACTAGTCTGTGCGTTTGTTCTATGGTGCTGTGTTTAGCCCGAAAACCAAATTAATGATCAGGGAAGCATCCCACATTGTTCAATATTGGACTCAACTTAACCATTAACACTTTTTCGAATAGTTTTGAAATTGTTGGTAGTAGACTTATTGGTCTATATGATTCTACCTTGGTCGGATCCTTCCCTGGCTTGGGTATCATAGTAATCATAGAGACCTTCCACTCTGCAGGGTAATACTCAAGGCGTAAAATAGCGTTAGAAATAAAAAGTAGAACTCTTCTTGCTACACGAGGTAACTGTTCAAGCATTTTTCCAGTAATTTGATCAATACCTGGAGCTTTCCTGGGGTTTATGTTACTGATACCTTGTTCTACATCTTGAAAAGTGAATCGCAAAGACACAGGCGGTCTAACTACATATGGTGGTAATTCAGATAAATGAAAGAAATATGAATGAAAGAACTACATTATTTGGACATATTTTTTCAATATCAAATAAAATTTTTATTTCAAAATTTTTTTTTAATCATATTTATACATAAATACCATGATACAAAAAATACAAGGTAGTTTTATTCTCTCAATTTTCCTCAACAATCACCATCTGACAAGTATAAGGATTGTGACATTTTCCATAAAATTGTGCTACCGTATTAGTATATACATTCCCTTGTTTTCAGTTTTGTTTGAAGTTGTGTCTAAAAATAATAATAACTTTGTGGCTTCTAACAAAAATAAATAAAAATTTTAAAATAAAATACATACATAAATGTAAAATATGTAAAAATGGCCTGAAAAACATCCCCAGACTAAAATGCTACCGACACCATGTTTCAATGTGCCTTTAGTATAACATGGATTAGACGTTCGCTTTTCAGTCATCTAACCAGTCTTAAGATATCGGAGCCTTTTAAATTAAATTTGGACTGATCGGAGGATAGTATGGAATTCCTTTGTGTGGTGATCAAATTAATGTGGTCCCTTGCAAATTCCAAACTGGCTAGTCTATTTTTCCGTTATGTAAAGATCTTTTTTACACTATTGTATGGTATGCTTTTAGTCCGCCTTCTGCAGCCTGCCTTTGAATCCTTCTGGGGGTAACATTTAATGACAATTGTGTGGCGATGGTTCTTGACGACACGAATTGGTCTTTTTTTTTTATCAAACTTATTATTGCCTGGCCATCTTGTTTACTAGTTTTTCGGGAACGTCCACTTTTATGTTCTGCAACCAAAGTACCCGAACAACGAAAACGGCTTATAATTCTTGGTGAATGTCAAATTTTTTTTTTTTTTTTTTTGAAGGCACGGAAACGACGGAAAACTATATGCAAATTTGCGCTATACAAGTTTACTTTGATATTTAAACAAATAATGACATCTTTTGGAAGTAGGTTGTTCTTATTGTAAGTAACGAAGAATACTCAAGGTTACGTGCATTAGTTTTGTCGCTGCATCTTGGGTCATTATAGTAGAAATAATTATTTACATAGTTTTAAACCACAAGCATCAAATTTTTCCCCTTGTTTTTAATATCTAAAGAGTATTTTCTTTTAAATGTAATAATATTTTCTTCAAAATAGGCATTCGTTTGAATGCTGTCGTGAAGTTTACTGATATGCAGAACTCCGTGCTTTTAGTTTTTGGGACCGAATTGGACCCAAGTCTGTTAAACCTAACCTAACATGGGTTTCAAAACGACCACAGATACCTACTTACATCAGCTTATTATATCTAGCTTTTTCTAATATGAACAATGCACTACACATTTCAGAAAAAATCCATTCTAGGAGTAAATTCCCTTATTCAACTGTGTGGCAACGCCTTTTTATATTTCTCTCTAAAAATAAACTCCAAAAATCCTTATTACAAATAATAAAAAGAGAATGAAACTACCTTGTATTTTTTATATCATGATAAATACATATGAAAAACATATCTAAACAGACATGCATGTTCTCACTTTTATATGACAAAATAGGATTTTGTCCTGAATAATTATATTGAGGGCAAAAGCCTATTTACACCAAAGCGAAATCTGCTCATTCGAGATTTCAAGCCAAATCTAGTAGAGTTTGAGAAAATTTCCCATACAAAATGAAATCTACTTTATGAGTAGATTTCGACGAAATCTCCTAAAATCTACTCAGTACTAAGCGATGCAACTGTGATTTCTTGTAAAAAGTACTTAAAAATACCACGCTGCAACAAAAATTGCACTATAATGTGGTGTATGCAGTCTCTGGGCATAAAAAATATACACTTTAATGCTGGTGTATTAAGTCTCTGATAATATTGTGTTGTCAAACCCGCATGCATAAATTATTTTTGAGCAAATGAAATCGGTGGTGTAAACGATATAGATTTCGTTGTAGATTTCAATTAAAATCTACTAGATTTTGAGTTGGTGCAAATGCGCTATAAGACAAAAGTATGTTTAAAGATGGTCAGAAGGTTTATTAAAATTTCAGCATTTGACAAAGAGTCAATATCAGTATATTAAACAAATGTTGGTTTTTGAATAATACTTTAGGGAATTTTACTTAATAACAAGAAGTAAACGTTTTGTAAGTTTTTTTGAATAAGGCTGTAAGACTTTAATAAAAATATTTATATCACTTTTCAGGCCAGCATGATCAGAGTGACATTATTTTATTTTTGTACACAATTGACTTCGTTCACGCCGATAATATTGAAAAGAATACATATATGTATTTTCCGCATATTCTTCAACTACAAGTTGAGGTGATCAATAGTTTGGCTGAAGAAAGGCAGAAAAATAATCATGAAAATTTTAACTGCACTTATATAAAAACCTTTGTAGATGTAACACTTGTTTGCATTAATGCTACGATTATGTCGTTATTTTAAGCCAACGTAATGCTCAGTTTGAGTTATGAATATTGTTTCATGAAAGAAACAGCTATCGTAAATAGAATGAAATTTGTTGATGAGAAATCAGCTTTCATGGCAAACAAACACGAAAAAAATTCAGATTTTGAATGCAAGAGATACCATATATGTGTCTAATGAAATCCATCAATATACCTACATATTGTTAAGAACTTTTATCACATCTGCTTGTTATAAATGTACAACACATTTACACAAACAAACTTGCATGAATTAAAGTACGCAAAATTCCAAGTAAATCAACAACACATGATGTTGTTGTTTTTCTTGTATTCTTGGTATCCCGTTTCTAGTTGTTTGCTTTAATCACTTGCTTAATGTTCGCAAGCATATCGCTCCTTTATAGCAACATAGTCATAGCTAAAAAAAAAGCTCGTTTTGAGAAAAACGCATTTTAAATACATATTTAGTTTCCATACAAGTCTTAGAACTTTTTTTTCAAAAATATCTCCTAAAGGAAACAGTTTAAAAGGAATTTGAATAATTTTTTGGCACAATATAAAAGGTAGTACTGTTAACAAGTCTGCATTGTTAACTCGAAAAGCCCATTTTTTGAGATATAACTATGTTGCAATGAAGGAGCGATATGTGTGAATGTGTGAATGCGTAACAATTAACTTTGTACAATTGAGTCTAGAATTATGGACTGGAAGAAAAAGGATTTAAAATAGAAAATGTTGTTAATATTATTAGGAACCGTGAAAATATCCCTCAACCCATGTTTAGATTTGAACTAGAACCCAGGGATGTTGTCCTATAAAAAGGTGAAATTCATCCAATTTATAACCTTAAATTTCTTTTGCATCGTAAGGTTACCGTTGAGGAGCCAAGAATTTGGCCATACTAAGGCCTATTTTAAATTGCCCGCAGTTTGCGTTGTATGTGGCAAACTCCACGGCACAAGTCAGTGCAATAAGCCAAAGGCCGACGCAAGTGTTAAAAATTGCAGTAACTATGGAGGTAATCATACTGCAAATTACAGGGGCTGTCCTGTCTACAATCATTTTAAGCGGTCAATGACAAACAGGCCATCAATACCCATTAACCAACCCCAGCAGTCAAATATCATTTCTAAAAGTAGTTTTCCCCTGATGAGTCAGTAGGCCAGCCATATAATCGTACAAACCCCCAAAGAAGTTTCTTATGCAAATGTGGTAAAATCCGATAAACCAAACTTGAATCCGGAGCCCAAGCCTCCAAAATCCGACCCAAATTTTAGCAATCTTGAGGCAACTCTGCAGACTCTAGTTCAATCCATAAATACATTTACGAACAGGATGCAGGAAATGCTGAAAATGCAATCCACTATTTTACAGGCAATTTTAAAAAAATGAATTGGTTAAAAATATGTTTCTGGAACGCAAACGGCATTCGCCAACACAAAAATGAACTTGAGCACTTCCTTATGGAAAAGCAGATCGATATAATGATGATTGCTGAAATCCATTTGACAATCAACAGTTATTTCAAAATTAATGGCTACATACTGTATGACACAAAAGATCCCCGTGGAAGATCTTGCGGAGGATCGGCAATTCTAATAAAATCCAGAATTAAACACTTTTTAATGAACGAGACATGTGAGGAGTATCTCCAAGCAACTAATATATGCATTGAATATAAAAATTGTTATATCCTCGATTTACTCACCACCACGATTTTCAGTAACAGAAAGCCAATATTCAGTTTTTTTTCAAATCACTTGGTCCTCCATTTTTAGCGGCTGGCGACTATAACGCTAAACACACTTTTTGGGGATCACGTTTAATAACCCCGAAAGGCCGTGTGCTTTTTGACACCGTTTCCAAAATGGGCTTAAGAGTGATTTCAAGTGGGCACCCCACTTATTGGCCGTCAGACCAACGAAAGATCCCAGACGTTATAGATTTTGGACTTACAAAAAATTTTCGCTCAGAATGAATGCAAGTGGAACCTTCATTAGACTTGTCATCAGATCACTCACCAACTATTGTTTCTGTTTCGTTCCCCCAAGGGGTTGGTTCCCCGTTTTGTAACTTGGCGTGGACCGTCTCTCGAGTTAATTGGTTAAAATATTTGAGTACTTATTGTACGGAAAACATTGCCTTGAGAACGCCTGAGGATATTGATATATCGATTAACGAATTTTCTGAACACCTTAATCAAGCCGTACAACATGCTACCACTAGCCATATAAGATTCAGAAATGTGAGTATAGAACATATTCGTCTGAAATTGAGCAACTTCTGTCAGAGAAAAGAAGAGTTAGAAGAGAGAGGCAACTTCGCAGGTCTCCCCAGCTTAAAACTAGGCTACGGGAATGCGTAACTCGACTAAGAAATCTGCTTGAAATCCAGAGAATATCTTCCCTTAAAACATATTTGGAAAGCCTGGATGGTATTCCGCAATCTGACTATTCTCTGTGTAAAGCGACAAAAGGTCTGAAAAGACTCGTAATAGGTAAGCCACCTTTGCGAACTTCAACTGGCGACTGGGCACGAAGAGATTTTGAAAAGGGGATGTTGTATGTTAACCATTTGAGGAATCTTTTTACCACAAATGATACAGCGAATGATTCAGCTGAACTACCGTCATACGCTGTTAGACTACGCTGTGCCTATCTTGGCTAAAACGTTCTGGCTGTGGTTGAAACCTAAAACGCAGGAAGGGGTGTTAGTATCCTTAATAATTGTTTGGTGTGTGGCTTTTTTCGGGGACTAACAAACTCCCGAGGATCTGTTGCCTATACAACAGATACCTGTACTGTAAGGAACCGATGGTGATGGTTAAGGTGTAAGTTGGTTTAAGGGCTGATGCTCTTAGTGGGCTTCGGCCTACCAACTAATTAAGCCTTGTCCTCCATTGATTGCTGAGAAATTGCTTACAGAAGGGATTAGAAGGCCCGAACTCCACAACAAGAAGTTACTCATATGACCGCAATCATACGGGAAGAAATGCTACCTGTGTGAGCCTGGTAAGCAACACGGGGGCGCTGGTGAATCGTGAATAATTCACTCGGTGGAACTGGTCCATCATCAGATAAGGCCGCATGGCAGGTGCTGATGTAAATCTTTTTCACAACTTGTCCAGGGTAATACCAAGTGATGGTGTGTACACCCGCGTTCTGGTACATGGTTCATTTTTAAAATAAGTGGAATTAAAGCTTATTCAATTTTTGATATTTAATTTACGGATCAAAAAAGCTGTTTATTAGATAAAGTAAAGTTTAAGCACGTGTAACTAACTTTTCTGAGGCCACAACTGAGAAAGAAATTTACTGCAACCGGTTACTAAGAGCTTAGATTATAAACTTTCATTTCATTTCATTTTAGAAAATTTGACGTATATTTACCAGGAAAAATATTTATATTTCCCAATTTGAAAAAAAATTAACTCGGGCTTAAATGGGTTAAACAATAAAAGTGCTATTCAGTATTTTATTTATTAAATTTTAATCACTGATTTACAACTTTACGCATAAACTTCTTCTTAGCATACTTATAATAAATCAGTTCTGCTACGAATACAACCACAGACACTGATAGACAAAATATTAAATAAATTAAAATAGCGTAAAAAGATTCCCAATTTAAGAATGAGTCTTCTGGGTCGTCAGCAAAAAAGTGTATATCTCCACTTATAATTCCATCGAAATACGACTCGTATACAATTTTGTGCAAAATACCGGATTCATGTAAATAGCTCAAATAGCGATTGAAAAGTTGAAAATAAGGCGTATTTTTTCGAATCGTGAAATGGTTTGAAAATTCAGTAATACCTTCCTTAATTTTATACATGCGTGGAGTTCGCAAAAACTGCTGCTGAAAAAAGATATACTCCATTTTTTCCTCATAAAGTAGCAACATATAGGTATCATTCATATCAACACAAGCTTTGTTAAAATAACTTGCGTCAACACCTTTAGCTTTTTTTAAAATATTCGGATGTATAAAAGGGTTATTGGTAATTATATCATATTGGTACTGTAGCATTAAAATATTTAGAGATGTTTCGTTTAAGTCATCAAGTTTTTCCAGTTTTGATCCATAAATATTTTTCACCATGATGCTGGACAGTTTTGCCAAATACAAATTTGTTATAATGAAACCGTTGAGAAAGAGTAGAGAAAATACGATTTTCTGTCGAGTAGTTTCAATTTTAAAGTTGAAATGACTTTGAAACATGAATGTTACAAGCACATATAACAATGAGTTGCTAAAATCAACTTTATGTCGATTATTCGAACAATAATAAATGAACATCAAAGCTGCAGCATATAAAAATAGCAACAGGGCGATAGTTATTTTGGTGCTGAATGTAAAGGGATAATGCAAGTACTGCATTTTTAATAGTGGTGCAGGATAGGGTGCCACGACATAAATTCTCATAATCTCAATAGGGTTGGATATTACAGCATTAGTAGAATTCGATCCCCAAAGTGGTGCTGGAAAAATGTCTAAGGTATTATTGTCAAAATGTTCGTCTATAGTCTTTCGAAAAAGCGGATCATTAATGCTTAAAATACAATAGTGATTTTCCTCAAAGTTATAGCGCTGCATAAATATTTCTAAAATTTTATTGCTAAAACCCGTATGAACTACTTTACCTGAACGATACCGGACGCGAAGCGACGGATCGCCTGGTATAATAATGTTTAGAGGATGTTTTTTATAATCAGAAATATCCTTCCTGTGTGCGTAATCCTGAATATTCCTGATATATTGGATACTCATCACAGGTAATGGATCATAAGTAAATAATCCCTGTTGTGTAAAAAACAAGACTCGAGTAAAACCAGAATCCCAATTTTTTTTTCGCAAAATTAAGTAAATCTTCTTCTCGAGCTTCCTGATTTATCCATAAAATTGGCTTAAATCTTAGAAGACCCAATTGCTGTTCCACTATTTCGTAGCCCCTTTCTGAGTTTGGATCGCCCAGAAAAACTACCAACATTAGTTGACCTGAATGTTGTGAACTTGCCCATATTTCGCCAGGTTTTGTTATTATTACAACAGGTTTTGTTAAAGATTTGATACAAATATCCACATCCTGCTGTTCCTCTGGGATAACGAGCAAATTCCATTCAACATTAAGGTGATGGTTTAATTCATTTATTATATCTGCTACATTTTGCTGATGTTCGTTTCCAGCTGCGTGTGCATTTGCACCTGAAATAATTTTAAGTGACAAAAATATTACACCGAGACTTAAATGCATTTCTCTTTGCGTTCTGTTAGCTTTTGAATTTGCTTCTACTTCAAATGGGTATTTGTAGAGCTTTCTATACATTTGAAGTTTAATATTTCTCGTGTGTTAATTTTTTTCAATTCCCAGTTTAAATAATTAAAGAATAATTTATTTGTTGAATTGCAGGATACTATCACACAATAATCTTTTTATTGACACGGAATGTGTCAGACAGAGTTGCCATTCACTCTTTTTGTTTTTAATCTAAAAAAACAAAAAAAAAAAAAAATAATAATCAAATTTAAAATTTGTTTTGTTAAACGTTTTTATTTATTGAATCTTCAAAATGAACTAACAATAAGTATTCAAATCTTAATACTAAATATAAAAATAATTAATACTAAATAATAAAAAAAAATAAAATGTGATTTTACTAAGCAAACCACAATTGCAAACAAAAGTTTGCAATCTAATTTCAATGTAGAATTTCTGCCCATAAGCCAATTTAGTTGCGCTGGTTTTAGTTTCAACTGAGTGACTTTTGCTTCAATGTGAGACTTCCACGTTAGCCTACGGTCCAGGTGAATACGAAGGTACTTGACTTCATTGTGCTGCGTAATAGGTGAGTTCTTTATAAGGATAGGTGCACATGTTTGCCTACACAGTGTGAATGTGATATGAGTACATTTTTGTTCATTAACTTTGATTTTCTAAAGTTTTAGCCATTTCTCTAGTATTGAAATGTATTCTTGTAAATTTCATGACGCTAATTGGTGGTTTTCATGAACGCTCAAAAACGCTGTGTCATCTGCAAAGGTAGAAGTGTGGATTCCGGATGTCGTTGGCATGTCAGACGCGTAAATCAAATATAAAGTAGGCCTCAGTATGCTGCCTTGGGGAGCACCTGCCTCGATTGGCTGAGTTGGGCTTATAAAATCGTATTCTTTGATAACAAATTTCCGCCCATATAAGTAGTTTTCCAGAAGCTTGTGAGTATTTACAGGCAAGTTTATCTTTATTTTGTGCATCAACCCGTCATGCCACACTTTATCGAAAGCTTGAGAAATGTCAATGAATAGACCTGAGCAATACTTCTTCTCCTCAAAGGTCTGTCTTATGATATTGACTAGTCTGTGCGTTTGTTCTATGGTGCTGTGTTTAGCCCAAAAACCAAATTAATGATCAGGGAAGCATCCCACATTGTTCAATATTGGACTCAACTTAATCATTAATAATTTTTCGAATAGTTTTGAAATTGTTGGTAGTAGACTTATTGGTCTATATGATTCTACCTTAGTCGGATCCTTCCCTGGCTTGGGTATCATAGTAATCATAGAGACCTTCCACTCTGTAGGATAATATTAAAGGCGTAGAATAGCGTTAAAAGTAAAAAGTGGAATTCTCTTAGCTACACGAGGTAACTGTTAAAGCATTTTGCCAGTGATTTGATCAATACCTGGAGCTTTCCTGGGGTTTATGTTACTGGGACCTTGGTCTACATCTTGAAATATGAATCGCAAAGACACAGGCGGTCAAACTGCGTATGGTGGTAATTCAGATGCATCATTTGTTATATCATTTGTAAAACAAACATTTCTCAAATGGTTAACATACACTATCCCCCTTTCTGAATCGCTTCTTGCCCAGTCGCCAGTTGAAGTTCGCAAAGGTGGCTTACCTATTACGGGTCTTTTCAGACCTTTTGCCGCTTTCCACAGAGAGTAGTCAGATTGCGGAGTACCATTCAGGCTTTCCAAATATGTTTTAAGGGAAGATATTCTTTGGATTTCAAGCAGATTTCTTAGTCGAGTTACGCATTCCCGTACCCTAGTTTTAAGCTGGGGAGACCTGCGAGTTTGCCTCTCTCTTCTAACTCTTCTTTTTTCTGACAGAAGTTGCTCAATTTCAGACAAACAAGTTCTATTGGTTTCATTTCTGGATCTTATATGACTAGTAGTTGCATGCTGTACGGCCAGTTTCAGGTTTTCAACAAAATCGTTAATTGACACATCAATATCCTCAGGCGTTCTCAAGGCGATATTTTCAGCACAATGTGTACTCAAAAATTTTTTGTATTTTAGCCAATTTACTCTATTGACGGTCAACAGGGACCCAATCTCTTGGGGAAACGAAACAGAGATTATAGTGGTTGAGTGATCTGATGACAAATCTAATGAAGGCTCTACTTGCATCCACTCTAAAGGAAAATTTTTCGCAACTCCAAAATCTGTGGGCTGTGTCCGCTTGAAACCACATCTAAGCCCATTTTGGTAACGGTGTCAAAAAGCACACGGCCTTTCGAGGTAATTAAACGTGATCCCCAAAAAGTGTGTTTAGCATTAGAGTCGCCAGCCGCTAAAAATCTAGGACCAAGTGAATTGAAAAAATTTGTATACTGATTTTCTGTTACTGAAAATCGTGGTGGAGAGTAAATCGAGGATATAACAATTTTATGATGAAAATGTTCAATACATATGTTTGTTGCTTGAAGGTCTCGCATGTCTCGTTTAGCAATAAGTGCTTAATTCGAGTTTTTATCAAAATTGCCGAGCCTCCGCAAGATCTTCCACGGGGATCTTTTGTGTCATATAGTGTGTAGCCATTAAATTTGAAATAGCTGTTGCTTGTTAAGTAAGTTTCAGCAATCAGCATTATGTCGATTTGTTTTTCCATAAGGAAGAGCACAAGTTCATTTTTGTGTTGGCGGATGCCGTTTGCGTTCCAGAAACATATTTTTAACCAATTCATTTTTTTAAAATTGCCTGTAAAATAGTGGATTGCATTTTTAGCATTTCCTGCGTCATAGAGACGGTAAAAGTGTAAAAGGATTGAACAAGAGTCTGCAGAGTTGGGGCTTGTGATCCTGGTTCAAATTTTGGTCGGATGTAACCACATTAGCATATGAAAATTGTTTGGAATTCTGCGTGTTTGTGTAGTTGGAGGCGAAAAATGTGGATTTCTTAGTAAAATTTCCCCCAAAAACTGATCAGTTGCTTCGGGGACATCCCATGTTCACCGAGGTCGCCCGATCTAACTCCGATTTATATTTTATGGAGCTACCTCAAAGAGATGGTATTTATAATGACAATCCCCAATCTCTTGGCTTGAAAGGAAATCAGCTTAAAGGAATCAAGTTTATTGCAGCGTGTAGCACAGAACCCCGTTTTGAATTGTGGATCTGGATGACATGCTCTCAAAGAAATAAAGTCCGCATTTCCACTCGATCGTAACAAAACTTTGTCTCAATGATAACGCTTTTTATTTAAGTTTGAAAATATAACTCTGCAACCAGCAATCTGGTATTTCACATTTCAATTTTTCGGATCAAAACGAAAAAAATGCGTTCTAAATTTGAAAAATTCGACATTCAAGCTTTGGACAGTCAGTCTAGTGTATATGTACGAGGGCGGTTCGGAAACTTCCTAGCCTATCAATGAAAGAGTATAGTTAGTTTTTCAAAAATAGTTTTATTTTTCAATATAATCTCCTGATACTTCAATACACTTAATCCAACGCTTTTCTAGCAATTCTATCCCTTGATTAAAATAGTTAGTTTTCCTCAAGGTCTTCAAAATAGTGGTTTACAACTGTAATTACATCTTCATTTGAGGTCCACCAAGGAATTTTTTTATATTTGCGAACAGGTCACTGGGAGCTAAATCAGGAGAATAAGATGGGTGGTCAAGCAACTCGTACTTTAATTCGTTGATTTTAGCCATTGTTAGAACAGAAAAATTATTTTTTTGTGTTGTAAGCCAGAACGTTTTTCTCGAATTTGTACATTTAATTGCAATAGTACTTGAATTTATTGTTTTACACTTTTGTAGATAGCCAATCAATAAAATACATTGGAAGTCCCAAAAAATCGTTGCCATAACCTTACCAGACGATTGAATTGTTTTTGCCTTCTTTGGGGCATTTCCTCCAGCTTCAGTCCATTGTTTGGATTGTTCTTTTGTCTCTGGAGTATAGTGGAGGATCCATGTCTCATCAACAGTTATAAAACGACGCTTAAAATCTATTTTATTTCGCTTAAAACGATCCAAATGAGCTTGAGAAGTGTTCATTCTTATGCGTTTTTGGTCGACTGTTAACAAATGCAAAATTCTTCATGCAAAATTAAATGGACTCGATCATTTGAGATGCCCATATATTAGCTAGTTCACGCACTTGTATTCGTCGATCATTGAATACCATATCGTGCACTTTGGCTACAATTTCTGTTGTTGTTGCTGTTTTTGGACGTCCACTACGTGGTTCATCTTCAATGCTTGTACGACCACGTTTAAATTCAGCAACCCAATTTTCTACTGTTGCATATGAAGGAGCACTTTCATCTAACACATTCATCATATCATTATGAATTTCATGTCCCGATAAACTTTTTTTATGTAAATATATATATATATTTTTTTATCTGGGACCAGTACTCAGGGGATGACCCCTACATATGCAGCGCATTGTACTGGAACTAGGAAAATAGGGTATTATGAGGAGGAAGGAGGGAATAGTGTTCGCGAAATGTTAACGATAAAAACACGAAAGACTGAAACAAACTCAATTACAGCTTTAAAAATGTTGGAATTATATAAATTAAAACTGATCAGTGCACAGTGTATATACCTTCGACACTGCTCAGATTATCAAAATTTAGTCCAACATCTTCCACACTACATACAAGGTAATGAAATGCATTGAAAATAATATTAATATTGAACATATAAAGAAAACGGACAACGGTGAAAGAAAAAAAAACGCGTGTGCACATACTGCTACCTATTACTACCCGTCCACACGGGCAATCTGATTGGCAATTATTGCCGTGGCAACTGCCAAAATCGATTGCCGACACAAGATGTTTGCGTGTGGACCGCACGAATATGTGTTCAAACACATGTTCAGCAATTATTGCTAGAAGATATTGCTGAGCAATTATCTTTGAACATAAGCTGGCAAAATTCACTGATGTTTATGAACATACATACAAATATACGTTTCAATATATCAACAAATGATTATAAAAAGTGATTTTATCAACAGAAAAAATTTTATTATTTACATTTTTGAGTTCATAAAAAAAGAAATGAAGTGCTCGGAGATTGACGCATTTAAAGCACTCATTTTTAAAAGAATAAAAAAATAAAACAATTACAATTAATTAAAACATCGCGACCTTCTTCGCCAAAATATCTTAAATTATGTTTTAAGAGATTTACATGTTCGCCAACTAAAAGTACAGCGTTGAACATTAGCAATTTGATGACGTAATTCTGCCGGCGTTATTGCTAATATTAAGACACATTAGATTGCCTGTGTGGTCGAGCTGTTACGGTGCTCTTTGATTTCATACGAAATCAGTAATAAACATACATACATATGTATATAGAAAATACGGACAACGGTAAAAAAAGAGAAAAAAAAAAACAAAAATGAACACGTGTACAAACTTGCTACCTATTACGGTGCAATTTGGTTTCATACGAATTTAATTAATGAACATACACATATTGGAAATACGGACAGCAGTACCAAAAGACGTGTGCACCTGATGAGAGACAAAACACTACCCTATTATGTTATGTAATTGATTTAAGCTACGTACACACGATTGTCAGATCTTACAATATTGCCAGTAAAATTGTCTGAAAATGTATTACAATCGTGTGAACTGCCAATTTTTAACTTACAACGTTGTCAGAAAAACCTTTGTCAATCAATTGTAAGACGACAATGTTGTCGGGCATCTGAAAACCGTGAGAACACTCTTCGTCAGCAGTGCCAGATAATTGGCTGTTATTGTAAGCTCAGTTTTAATTGTCAGATGTATAAAATTAATGCACTTGCCAATGGCATCATTGTCAGAAAATAGCTTGATGGGCAACACTGCCAAAGAGATGGGTGTTGATATACATAAGTGGCAATGCCTTCCAACATGTCTGGCAATTTTTTTCATCCAACAATCTGACAACCGTGTAAACTGACAATTTTTGTTGTCAGATGAATTATTTGTCAGACAATGAAATTGTAAGATTTTCTTACGATCATCTGAACACACAATTTACCTCTGCGGGACAATTTTTCATTGTCACTACATTGTCAGCATGTTGCCAGATCTTACAATATTGTAACATCTGACAACCGTGTGTACATAGCTTTAGTTCTTAGTTGATCTGAAAAAGTAAGAAATATTATTTTCTGTAGAAATTATTAAAGCTAAAGTCAGCATCATAAGGCGACCTTACAAGTTGTCTTTGAATTTTAATTAGTGCTTTTAATGGGTTGTCTGCTATAACGGACAAATTAATCAGCAAACGTTTAGGCTTTCTTCCCATAGACTTCTCGTCTAGTTGTACGTTTAAATTAGTACAAAAATTGTGTTTACAGTACAAAATTTAAATGATCTAATTAGTCTTATTTTTTACTCGTATTTGTTTTTGTTTTGCTCACAGTAATTACAAACGCATGGTACAATAATATAACAGGTAAAAGCGGAACTACAACAAGCCAACAATAAAAAAACAACATGGCTTTTTATTGTTGCTTTATGATTATAACTGTCAAAGAACACAAAAGAAAATAAAAAAACAAATGTATATTTTTATTCGTGTCTATTTTACAAATAATTTTTCAATAAGTTTTTGCATTTAAAAGTCGTAAAATAAATTAAATATATAAATACAGATCAAGAAAAAGCTGTCTGTTGTGTTTGGAGCTGTTTTTGCGTTTGAAAATTATTATTGGAACATTTTTTTTTCAAAAAGTTTTTCAATTTGTAAACAATAATAAAAACTGTGTGTGTATGTGTGCACTTTTGATAGTTATCAGCACAGAAAAAAAAATGTCGGCCACAGTTGCGACACTACCTATGTATATATTATTGTACCATGTACAAACGTTTCATATTGTTTATTTTACTCAAGGTAGAAATAATTTCTGCTCCCGATTAAATTTTATTTCTCTCATTTTTAAATTTGTACTCCCATATTTAAAAATAAAATTCGCGAGCAGAATTTTATTTTGCGTTCTTGGTTTTCTTTTCATTTCAAAAAACAAAAAAATGACACCACGCATTTCTAATTTTTTCCATTGTAAAAAAATCGTGGATGCGTCTTTTGTAAACACCTGTTTCTATATGAAGGAGTTAGCAGTTTATACCGCGCTTTTTGTGCTAGGCTAAGAAGTTTCCGAACCTCCCTCGTTCGGTCCTCAAGGACCGTTGACTTTAAAAAGAGCGCTTTTTGCAACTCCCAAAAGTTGCAGTGCTGTTATTGCTATACATTTGACTTAATTTAAGTCTTCCTTATATATATGTATAAATCATTCATCTTGATACGAGTATGTATGTTTTCTAAATATATTGGCGTAGTCTAGTAAATAATATCAGAATTACTAATATGTAAAAGAAATTACTAATTTTAAAATCATCTCAGTCATGATATTTTTAGCGTTTAAACTTCTTGTAAAAATTAAATTTTTATTAAGTATTTTCAGTTAAGTTCTTTCCATTTTTTTGTTTTTTTCTTTTTATTTTTTTGTAGTGCAGCCTAAAGTATGTTTTTTCTCGTACTCAAATAAAAAATAAAATAAAAGTTTTATATATTAAAAATATTATTGACAAAATCGACTTGAACAAGACAAACATGTTCATTAATTTACATCTAGCTCTGTTTTCTTGCACTTATCTCGCTGATAAATCAGAAATTAAATACCAATACAGACACTTCTTATCGTTCCATTTTAATAACATTCGTCAAATGTCACATTGGCCTGGTACTCATAGTGCAAGAGAGTGTAATTAATTCCACAAGCATGTTTGTCGACAAAATTTTTATTAGGCTGCGCTTTTTTTTTTTCATTACTTTAAATAAAGTTTTTCTTTCATTTAATTTATGCAATAAAAAATTCATATAAATTAATAATACGAGTAATATGCTTGTATGATGTATGCAAGCCAGTCTGTATGTATGTATGTACATGCATATGGATTTGAGCGTGTTTGTTCATTATTTGTAGAGTGTCGTATTTTGTGACCACTCAATAACTGAAATAAAGTGTAAATTGATAGAATTAGTACGTAATAAAAATTATAATACCAAAATAAAAAAAATTTAGTTCAATCATGATAAGAAGTCTTAGGCTTCAATTACTTATTTAATATGCAATGAAAAATTAATAAATTTAGTTTAAAAACGACTGGTTTAGCCGATTATGGACTGAGCAGCACCAAAAGTGGGGAAAACTTCGTTCATGGGAAAACTGCATTGCAAAGGAATTGTCATTAAAGTGGCTGTAATCAGCGAAATGGCTTTTGCGTATCCAGTAAAATTTTACTAATTCCTGTAACTTTTGTAGTATTTAACAAGTAAAAGTTATTTAGTGGTGGATATCTGATACGATGCGATAAAGTTAAAAGTTATAAATAAACACGTAGATGAGACTAAAACAGGTAATTTTTTCTTTTCGTTGGTTTTTACTCTAACATCAAATAAAGTCGTAGCTACCCAGCAATAACTTGGTAATGTGTTGCACTTGCCTATTATCCATTATCATAGTATTTACCGCCTGCTTTACTTAGAATTAGTTAGGTAATGACTTGCTTAATATCTGTTGATTATGTACGTATATAAATAGTTGTTGTTGGCAGATATTCATGTACAATATTTCCAATGAAAATTTAATAAAATAATTTGACTAATATTAGGATTTGCTAAAACTTTAGATACGGTGATCAAATAATGGGTAATGTGAAAGCAACGAGTTTAAAAATGTTTACAATATGAAAAATGTAGTAAATCAATATTTGCTTTTATAAATTTTGCTGTTTTGGCAAATTTACTATTCGTGCCTTTTATTTTGCTGTCATTAGAGGTTACATGTTAAGGCCCGATCCGACTATTATACAAGTAAAAGGAAAAAAACACTACTACAATACTAACCTCACCCTCTCAACTCGCCGTCCCGTCACCAAACATTCGGCCGACTGGTGTTGTTGTCGGCCAAGCCAACCCTCCCTCTGAAATCCTGATGGATTTCACCATTATGGTTTCCTGGCGCTTTAAAAATTTCCGGAAATCATCCCTAATTTGATTCAGTCACACCCCACCCCATATTCCGGCCAATTATTTCATTCTTTTACGTTATAAAAAGTATTTATTGATATTCATATATTTATGCATATTTCAAACTAAAAAAAAAAAAAAACATTAAATTTCTCCCCTCTAGCAGAAATTCAAGGACCTACATCTGCTCTTTGAACCAAAAAAAACAAGGTCGCGAACTAAGACGCGTGGGTTAACTTATTTCCTCCCCTGCTTAGTGTGAGCTCACCCTATTCGGAGTGTCAAAGCCTCCCTTATCGCTTAAGCGACACTTACACGATACTACGCGAGGTGTTTGCCCTAAAGCCCAAAATGAATGGGTACCGGAAATTTAATATTTTTTTATAACAAAAATAAATTAAATCAAAGTTTGTAAATTTAAAATTTAGATTGTACCAAAAAAAAAAAAAAATAAAATTTACTTTTAATAAAAATATTAGAATTAAAGAGAAAAGAAATAAATAATAATAAAAGAAATTTAAATATAAAGAAAATTTATATCATACTTATCTTGACGGTCTGGTCAGTCCGTAGGCTGCCTTCCCGGCGGTGGTGTAGGTAGTTTCCTTCTTTTCTCTTAAAACAGGCGCTTGGCTGCGGCCCCTATATGTAGGAATCCCTTTTGGACATGTGTGAGGCGGGTTTTCTCTACTTTCTTAGGAAAAAAATAGGTGCTGGAGGGGGTTTCCTTCTTCAGTATATGCAGACTTTTATTTTTTTTTTTTAATAGGTGGAGTTTTTTTTTATCACTTCTTTTATCTTCTGTATGATTTTTTTCTTATTGGTTACTTAATTATACTGGTGTCTCCACTTCCTTCTTGTATTTGAATCTCGGACAGTGTATATATTTCTTTTAATTTCCTTTTGTTTTGGATTTAACTTAACACCAAATTTATCAATGCTTTCTATTTACTAAAAGAACGTAGAATATCTCAATTTAAAAGTTTTTCTTCCAAACTCCGCCACTATATTCCACTCTTCATCATAATCTTTTTTCAGCCAAAAAAAAAAAAAAAAAACTTCTCCACCATCTTGACTTTTTTTTCAACCAAAAAAACTCACAACAAAAACTCTTCGTTTATTTTAGGCATACAACTTACGGCCAGTGTTGCCTACCTACCCTACGTTTTTTTTCATCTGCTGTGTCAGGCCACCCAAAAACAAAACGGCATTGCCACATAAAAAAGATTTACACGACAAAACACACCTTATAACACGCATCTAAATATGTAAAAGCTTTCAACTTTGTTTTATTCATTCAGCAAATAGATGTGCTAATATAAAATTTTACACGGCGGCAGGTGAAAATCTTCAGCAGCTAAAATAATAATTATGTAAAACAGATCCAAATTTAATGAGCAAAATAAATTTATATACGACAGCTAAATCCCAAATTTCGAGCTTTCTAATAACGATAAAAAAAATACTATCGATGACGGCACGCCATCGGCTAACAAATAGTCGGCTACTAAATCTTTAAACATCTGGTTTGCTGAAAGACACAACCCTGATCCAATGAAAAGTATTCTTGTTTTGAAAAGTTTCAAAAAACAACAAAGTCGTATGGGTTGTCAAATTTTTATCGTATTATTTTTCGTATGTATGACGAATTAAATTCAGTCTATCAGACTTGCACGTATTATTTGAATTTTTGATAAGTATTAATACACAGAATAATAGTCTGAACTGGGCTTAAGTATCTTAGAATGGGTTAATCTGGGTTAGAATTACTCCATATTCAACAATTTTGGTTGTTGACATTGCCGTTTAAATCAAAACGTGCCTCGTCAGACATCAAAATGCAGTTCAACACGTTTTCATCCTCTGACACTATTTGAATGATCTTTCCACAAAATTCCAAGCAAATCGGGAAGTCTCTAGGGTTCAGTTTGTTTGTTAATTGAATCTTATATGGAAATAAGTTTAAATCTTGGTGCAAATTGTCTGCAGTGACTGTCTGCTGACACCCATTTGAGCAGAAAAGCTCCTTGTCGAATGTCTAGGATTGGATTGTATGTCAGCAGCTACAGCAGCGATAGTTTCCTGCGTCCGAACTGAAGGATTTCCATGATAAGGCCTTCTTGCGCTTGTGCCACACTCAGCAAAACTCTTCACGGGCCTCATTATAGCACATCCGCTTTGTGGACGGAAACAACGAACTCTAAAGCGTGACAGCATTGCACTATCCAAATTATTGTTTTACTGTCCCAATTCTCCATTTTAGTTAAACTTAAAGATTAGTCTATAAAATAAAATAAAAATGGAACAGGTTAATTGCAGAGAAAATAAGTTATTACGTTTTGATGATGGTTAAAATTACTTTTTGTCGAAAAGGGTTTTAAGAAAAATATTGAATACAATTGCTACTTTTACCCAAAAAACGCTTTTTGCAAATCACATATATTTCTAGCCTTTTTAAAGAGATATTGTTTGTAAGAATCCATTTATAAAGGTAACATATATACCATGATCTGCAGTCATATCGTTTTATGTTATATGTATAAAGTTATTCACTACATTTTATGCATTTATATGCACCTTCGATCATTTTGATAGTTTTTATCGACACCAACTCGTAAATCAAGCAATTACCTTTTTAATGTAATGCTATTTTAAAATAGTTATTCGTAAGAGAGAATGGTAAGTACTTACCTCCAACGACATCGCCATGTTGAAATAATGACTTAAAACGCCAAAGTGGAAGTAGTGAAGAGTATATTTATTAACATTTTAACACTGCAATGGAAGTTTTTGCTGGGTAGTGCTTAAAGTTTTTGTAGGTGGCTGATTACCGTTTTATTTTTTTACAACAAATAAAAATATACGAGTTATGCTGTTAAAATTTGATTTCAATTAAAACTTTATTATTTTTCATCAAAAATATTTTCAATTTTATTGGGTGTCATTACAATAATTTTTTTTTTATTAAAACCAATTGAAGTTATTGTTTTCAGTTATTTATTATTGACCGACAAAAGGCTTATTCGCGTACTTTACAGTAAAAACCAGTGGAGTAACTTCGGATAACGTGGACTGTGCTTCTAATGTCTACCTTCCGTTTATGTTAGAAAATTCTTGACATAGGAAAACGCCTTCTTGATGCGTATTTTGCAAATTTATAGAAATACATCAAATTTGATTTTGAGCGCATTATTGCAATGTTGACAATTTAGTTAAGTGCTGATTGTTGATACGTGTCATCACCATCTTTTAGCGCTGTTTCAAAGAAATAAAAACAAGCTGTAAAGAGGCTGTCCAAGAGGCAAAAACAATGGAATTTTTCTTGAAACCCAAACCTCTTGTGTTCCGAAAACACGTCTCCGTGAGAATCTCAAAATTCCGGTCATATAAGTAGCTTTCCAGAAGCTTGTGAGTGTTTGCAGGCAAGTTCAACTTTATTTTGTGCATCAAGCCGTCGTGCCACACTTTATCAAAAGCTTGGGAAATGTCGATGAATAGAGCTGAACAGTACTTTTTGTCTTCAAAAGTCTGTCTTATGCCATTGACTACTCTATGTGTTTGCTCTATGGTGTTATGTTTAGCCCGAAAGCCAAAGTGATGATCAGGAATGCATCCCACATCGTTCAGCATTGGACTCAACTTCGCCATTAACAATTTTTCGAGCAGTTTTGAAATTGTTGGTAGTAGACTTATTGGTCTATATGACTCTACTTTAATGGGATCCTTCCCTGGCTTGGGTATCATAGTAATCATAGAGACCTTCTATTCTGCAGGATAATACTCAAGGCGTAAAATAGCGTTAAAAATAAAAAGCAGAACTCTTCTTGCTACACGAGGTAACTGTTCAAGCATTTTACCAGTAATTTGATCTATTCCTGGAGCTTTCCTGGGGTTTATGTTATTGATAACGTTTTCGACATCTTGAAAGTTAAGTCTAACAGCATATGGCGGAAATTCTGTTCCGACATATGCTGTCTAACAGCATATGGCGGAAATTCTGCTGCAGCATCCGCTGAATCATTTGTCGTAAAAACATTTCTCAAATGATTAACATACACCATCCTCTTTTCAGAATCTCTTCGTGCCCAGTCGCCAGTTGAAGTTCGCAAAAGTGGCTTACCTATTACGGGTCTTTTCAGACCTTTTGTCACTTTCCATAGAGAATAGTTGGATTGAGGGGTACCATCAAGACCTTCCAGATAATTTTTAAGGACTGCCATTCTTTGGATTTCAGCAGATTTCTTAACTGAGTTATGCACTCTCGTAGCCTGCATTTAAGCTGGGGAGACCTGCGAAGTTGCCACTCTCTTCTAACTCTTCTTTTTTCTGTTAGAAATTGTTCAATTTCAAACGAATATGTTCTATTGCTCACATTCCTGGATCTTATATGGCTAGTGGTGGCATGTTGTACGGCTTGATTAAGGTGTTCAGAAAATTCGTAAATTGATATATCAATATCCTCAGGCGTTCTCAAGGCAATATTTTCCGTACAATAAGTACTCAAATATTTTAACCAATTAACTCAAGAGATGGTCAACGTCAAGTCACAAAACGGGGAACCAACCCCTTGGGGAAACGAAGCAGAAACTATAGTTGGTGAGAGATCTGATGACAAGTCTAATGAAGGTTCCACTTGCATTCATTCTGAGGGAAAATTTTTTGTAAGTCCAAAATCTATAACATCTGGGATCTTTCGTTGGTCTGACGGCCAATAAGTGGGGTGTCCGCTTGAAATCACACCTAAGCCCATTTTGGAAACGGTGTCAAAAAGCACGCGGCCTTTTGGGGTAATTAAACGTGATCCCCAAAAAGTGTGTTTGGCGTTATAGTCACCAGCCGCTTAAAATCGAGGCCCAAGTGTTTTGAAAAAATGTGAATACTGATTTTCTGTTACTGAAAATCGTGGTGGTGAGTATATCGAGGATATAACAATTTTTTCATGAAAATATTCAATGCATATATTGGATGCTTAAAGATATATCTCACGTGTCTCGTTCATTAGATAATTATTATTATTAATTCTGGTCTTTATCAAAATTGCCGAACCGCCGCAAGATCTTCCACGGGGATCTTTTGTGTCATATGCGTCGCCATTAATTTTGAAATAAGTGTTGGTTGTCAAATGGGTTTCAGCAATCATCATTATATGATGGGTTTTTATTTTAAAACCTTTATCTTCCAATCCGGTTTTGACGTCATCAATATCTACGCAAGGTTCAATACCTTTAATAACGACCTGAAGACCTTTAGCACTTTTGAGCTGGTCTTTTCTCTTTTTCTAAAACATCAGACAATTTTCGGTAGTCGTTTTCATGGTTTACCTCTGTATTTTAGTTTCACTGATGCTGCCATTTCACTGGTGTGACGTTGAAAGTATCTTTACCGATTGCCGTAATAAGTTGTTTCACCAGTTCACTAGAAGTCGGCTCTCTCAAATATATTGGTGGAGGCTTATATGTTTTATTACTATTACTATCCGTTATCGCAATGGGTTTATCGTCTTTAGACATTTTTGATTTTGAAGATATTTGCGCGGATTTAGGGCTTCGCTGACGTTTAACCACGGTTATATACCTATCCATACCCACTTGCGTTTTTGGTTTATCAAGAATAGCTAAACTGGAAGATGGTATGTCTTCTGTTGTAACAACAATGTTTGACGAACACGAACGCGTGCGTTTTTTATCTCTTAGAGACAGAAGATTATGCAATGTTTTTTTCAGTAATTCTTCCTCAGAGATCCAGAGTTTTTTTTCTAGTGGAGCTAAGCTCCCTCACGGAATTGCATCTACTAGGTACACTCATGCAATTTTTGTTTATATTTTATTACCTTAAAAGTATATGAAAATAATTGTCACAAAGTTTTTCTTTTGTGTAAATTCACTCTCCACTTATTGTTTATGAAAGATTTGTCTTGCCCCACTTATTTGTGAATAAGTTTTATTTCTTTCTTCTACAGAAAGTCTTAAGTTAATTAGACTTAATTATCTAAACTGTATAAACTTGAATTGAATAAAACCTGAATACTCATTAAAGTGACAGTGTTTTATTTTACTAAGTAGTAGGATTTACCATAATAATGCCACTACTACATATTGTTCATCAATGATCTACCATCTGTCATAAAATTTTCTCATATTCTAATCTATGCAGCCGATGTAAAAAATTTTTCAACATGTGGGCTCTGAGACCAAAACTGCCTTCAACTGGATTTGGACAATTTCTTTAATTGGCCTAAATAAAATTTTCCAATGTTCTAATCTATGCAAACGATGTAAAAATTTTTTCCACATGTGGGCTCTGGGACCAAAACTGCCTTCAACTGGATTTGGACAATTTCTTTATTTAAAATTAAATTCTATCAAGTGCAAGCATATGTACTTCACAAGAAAATCTAACCCTCAAGGGCATTTTAGGCTTGGTGGCCGTGTATTAGACACAGTTGAAGAATTTCGGGATCTGGGTATTTCATTTGATAGAAAACTTACATTCAACCAACACATTAGCTTTTCCTCAAGTAAAGCAAGGGAGGTGATTGGCTTTGTAAAGCGCTGGTCTAAAGAATTTGCTGACTCCACTGTTGTGAAGCAATTGTATACATCTTTAGTCAGGCCAATACTGGAATATGGCTCGATTATATGGGACCCTTTTTATAATGTTCATAGAGATCGAATTGAGTCTATCCAAAACAATTCCTTCTTTTCATCCTGCGCAATATCTACCCGAACCTTGTAGCCAACTTACCATCCTATGAGTTCAGACTGCAACAAATAAAGCTGCCTTCTTTGACAAGTCGCAAAAAAATTTTAAAAGTCATTTTTGTCTTTAAATTGATTAGCGGCAATATCTGCTCGGAGTATCTGGTGTCCAAACTAAATTTTGATGTTCCCCAGCGTAGTCTTCGTCAATATCAACCTCTGTCAGTGTTTTATTGCATTCGCAGGCAGCGTTGTCAAGTCGGTGCGTTTCGCACCGTTTTTGGCACTTTTTAAAAGTATTTGTGCGAAAAATGCTTATTAAAAATACGCACCCTGGTTTTTTTGCATAAAATAGTTCACACTCGTATCCCTAATTACTTATATGAAAAACTTCGATTTTTTCAATCGCCGCGGAACCGAAACATTATAATACCACGATACCAATATCTAGTGTCCGAATGGCAATTTTACATACATGCTACCCGACTTTGGAACAATCTACCACTATGTCAACAGTTGAACAGAAATGTTATTAGTTTCAAAAATTTTTTGTTAAATTTTCTTATAATGGGTGATTTTATAAGAACTATCGGAAATTTAAAAAAAAACACATAAAATTCAAAAAAATGGATGAAATATTCATTTGGATCGATAGTTGGGTCGATATAATTTAATGTTTGAAGATTATTTCATGCAAATGTTGGCCGCGGCTTCGCCTCAAATGGTCCATCCGCTTAGTCCAATTTTGGCATACTCTTTCCAACATTTCGGCCGGTATCTCACGAATAATGTTGGCAATGTTGGCTTCCAGTGCGTCAATCGAAGCGGGCTTGTCGATATAGACATTAGTCTTAACATAGCCCCACAAAAAATAGTCTAGAGGCGTTAAATCGCACGATCTTTGCGGCCAATTGACTGGTCCCAAGCGTGAAATAAACTGTTCACCCAACTCGCCTCCCAATTGGTCCATTGTTTCGCGTGCTGTGTGGCATGTGGCACCGTCTTGTTGAAACCACATGTCATGCAAGTCAAGCTCTTCTATTTTGGGCAAAAAAAGTTTGTTATCATCGCACGGTAGCGCTCACCATTCACAGTAACGTTGTGATTCGCATCATCTTTGAAGAAATACGGCCCAATGATGCCGCCAGCCCATAATCCGCACCAAACGGTTGTTTTTTGTGGATACATTGGTAGCTCTTGCAATGCTTCTGGCTGCTCTTTACTCCAAATACGGCAGTTTTGCTTGTTCACGTATCCATTCAACCAGAAATGAGCCTCGTCGCTGAACACAATTCTTCGACAAAAAAGTGGATCTTCATCTAACTTTTCAAGAGCCCATTCTCCAAAAATTTGGCGTTGTGGTAGGTCGTTTGGCTTCAATTCTTGCACCAGCTGTATCTTATAAGGTTTCACACCCAAATCCTTCCGCAAAATTTTCCACGTAGTGGAGTAACAGAGGCCCAATTGCTGCGAACGGCGCCGAATCGATAATTCACGGTCATCACCAACACTGGCCGATACGGCTGCGATATTTTCTTCCAACAATGTAAATTTGGTGCGAAATTTTTTTACAATAGCCCGAATAGAAGCCTCAGTAGGTCGATTAAACTGACTGTTTGAGCCTGCAATATTTTTTGCAGGCAATATGCAAATAAAAGAAAACCAATTATTTCTTCCGAAAAAATGCAATGTTTTATTGAACGAATTATAATCGAATGAATATACATTAAAAAGCAAAAATGCATGTAAGCAGAACTATAAATTAAGATCAGTTTTACTTACACCTTGTATACATACATATTTACATACATGCGTATGCACAAAAGATTAAGTCAAGCTCTTAAGCAAACAAACAAGCCTACATATCAATGTGCATTTACTCTCTTTGAATAATAAAGTACTCATAATTAGCTTGTACTAAAACTAATTACATGCACGTATGTAGATATGTATGCATAACGGTGATCAATTAAAGCAAAGAAATATCAAGTTACAAAAATTAAGCAAACAATATGTATATAAAAAATAATGCGTAGAATGCAGGGGCGCATCTGCGATCAACACTGACCATAAAATGGAAGAAGCGCGCGATGAACTTTCTTAACAGAGCACGCATTTTGGTAATAGAATTCAATAATTTGTAAGCGTTGTTCGTTTGTAAGACGATTCATGATTAAATTATAGACCAAACTGAAGATGTTTGACAGTGACACAAGATACAAAACGTGCGTGAGCTGTCAAAACTAATGTTGCCAAAAAGATAATAGCAAAAAAATCACTCGGTATAATCATATAAATTGTTTTTATGGGTATTTTTATAATATTTTCATTTCATTATGTTTATATATTTTTTTTATAATTTTTCTTTTCTTTTAAATGTAAATTTTTGTTGTATTTTACTAGTAAAAAATTATAAATAGCTTGTTTTCTATGTTTCCCAGCTATCTATATGTCGACATTTCATAGGAACTACCCTAATCATCAGTAGACTTACCCTAATCATCAGTAGACTTACTGATGATTAGGGTAGTTCCTATGAAATGTCGACATATAGATAGCTGGGAAACATAGAAAACAAGCTATTTATAATTTTTTACTGGTATAAATGTTAGAAGCTTAAATAGCGAATAAAAAACTTAATTGTTGTATTTTACTTTAATTTAATTCAATAATTGCGATTTCGCATATACCGTTTCTGTACTATAAATATAAGATTAAATCTTGTTGTACAGAAAATAAATAAATAAAATTCTTTAGTGGGTGCGTGGTGCGCTTTTTTTTATTTTCGGTGGCACTGAATCAAATTCAACTCAACTTTTTTTTTAAATTTTTATGTTTTCTTTTGCACAGCATAATCAGTAAGTTACGAGTATAATGTGGAAAATGCAACATATTATATGTCAAATATTGCAATAAATGCATCACTGAATGAGGAAGTTCGTATTTATAAAGGCGCGTGAATTCTTTACTATTTTCGTAATTGAAAAATCACCAAATTATTAACAAAAAAAATTTTCAAAACGTTTGCATTAAATACGGATTACGGTAAACTTCATCTTTTATTTTTTATAATTCTGGCAATAAATTCTTTAATAGACACCCACTCTAGTCAACTGATATTCATTGTTCGCTTACGAAAACACAAATGAAATTTACTGTGCTTAGTAACATTGCTATTAGTCGAGTTTGAAGGCTTGTTGTGCGATTCTGTAACTTTTCATGATCCGATAATCGTAAATTCTTTCGGCATATTTCATCCCTTGCATACTTGCAAGATAACTTTAACTACGGTAAGCAGCTGTAGTTTTGTGTACCTGATAATAGGCAGTAAAGCTTAATTTATTATCCAGCTAATTTCGCTGGATAATAAATTTGATAAAGCATCCTCATAATTATTGTAGAGATACTATTATCTTAATAAAAGCAACAGGATCGTACTAGAGGCCAAGTTTGACAAACACGATTTCTAGGTATTGAACAAATTTGATATTAGACCCAGATTGAGTGTATAATAGTCGCTTGAGTTTCATTATCATATTTTTAATATGAAAATATTATACTTTTTATATTGCAAAATGTGTTTTTAGAAATGAAAAGAAAAATTAAAAATTCGGTGCGTTTTTGTAGAAATAACGCGCTTTTTTCCTCATTTTGGTGCGTTGACAACGCTGTTCGCAGGTCCCTTCCGTGGACTATGCAGTTGTTTTAATTAACTTTACCACGTTATTGACTTTTCGATGAACTTAAATTTTGTTAAGCGTAGTATAATCTTAGTATTAAATTACAGTATTGACAATTTTTTATAGTTTTTATTAATTTTTGTAATTCCAGTAATTAGCTATTTTTTCTATTTTTTATTAATATTTGTAATTTTTTTTTTAACTATAAATAGTGAAAGGCCAATGCAAGCGGCATGCGGCAGCGGGCGGCAACAATGTGACCCATTTACAAAAAATTATATTTTTTATAAAAATATTCGTACATAAATTTCAACATATTGAATTTAATTTAATTTGGTAATGCCGTTAAAGGCGGCTGAGCGACAATGTTGAATTCAGTTTAACTTTTTGTTTTGCCGCTTCAATTTGTCAAACCAAAAAGTAAAGGAAAAAAATAGAAGACAGAAATTTTCGGTTTTGAAAGTTCAACAGTTGAATTTGTTTAATTATTTTAGCTTTAAAAAAAATCAAAATGTTTTTTTTGTTTAATCTTCGAAGCACAAATTTTTCTTCAATTAGGCAAATAGAACAGGTGGTTGCCGCTCGTTGCCGCAAGCCGCTTACATTGGCCTTTCACTATAAGGAGTTATTCTCCATAGGCATAAATAAATAAATAAAAAATAAATAAATATTGTCAGTTAATTTCTTAAACGCATTTGGAAAAAGGATAAGCTTTTTTATTAATTAAATTTTGTTGTTTGAACAATTAATTATTGGATTCAATTTAGGGGCATGTGTGGTTGCCCACTTGGAAATATTATAAGCTGATGCCTTATGTAATTATAACTTGCAGGATTTAGTTGACACAACAAAAAAAAACGTATTTAAACAAAGACTTCAGCCTTACAATTAAATATTTCATTACTTAAATAAATTTTTGTAGATATAAATATCAAAAGCTGCTCATAAATATCCATCAGTCGTAAAAAAGTTGTTACTAGTTGAAGGTCTAGACATGAAAACTGTTGACAAGACAACAGTAACATTGTTTGTCATGCTGCTAAGCTTAAGCTCTCGAGCGCGCATTTCACCCAGAGCCATAATCGATGAAGTTAATTTGGCATTTCAAATCTCACTAAATGTTTTAGTTAACTTCAATAACAACAGTTTATCTGAAAGCTATCAAAATGTGCTGACTACCAGTACTAAAGCTCTAATAATTTATACTGATGCCAACACCCGAATTGAGCCAATTTATCAGCAACAAACGAAAAATTTATTAGTCATTGTTTGGCTTAAGGAAACGGCCGCAACAAATAACACCATCAAGTTTTTGGATCGTTTATTGTGGAAATTGCACTGGATGGAGATGTTGTTCATAGTCGAGCAAGATGCTGTTGATGAGCGGGAATTGTTTGAGAAATGTTGGGCCAAAGGTTTTACCAATGTTCTACTGTATAATCAAGGCGAACTGTTGACCTATCATCCTTATCCCCAGCTGCATATAAAACAATTAGCACATGTTAAAATGTATAAAAACAAAAATCATTTAAAAAACCTTCAAGGCCATAAGATATATGTGCCCTTTCGCCGACGCTCACCCCACTGCTTTAAATACCAGAATCGTAAAGGTCATGTGGTATTGGCTGGTTATTGGTACAAACTAATAGACCTATTCATCAAGCATTGCAATGGCACCACTGTCAGCTACAGTGTTAGTGTGGAAGAATCTAAAACGCCAGAGGATGTGCTGAAATTGGTCCGAACAAAAACATTTGATTTTATACCCTCAGAAATGCACTTCGATGACAACTACGCCAACAGTAATGTGTTTGCCCTTTCAAAAGTTGTAGTTATTTGTAATGTACCTGCCGAAATAAGCAAAAGTTTATATATGCTTAAGCCTTTCCATGTCTACATTTGGTTTTTGTACATTATCACCTTTCTGACTCTCTGGCTGGTGATTATTTCGATATATAAATTAAGAAAAGGTACTTGGGATGTTACGGGCTGCTTTATGGATGCCTCGAATATAATGACTCATCAAACACCACGCCACACTGAACGACGTTGTGTTCTAATGTTTATTTTACATATAATGCCTCTGCTGGCGGGATTTCTTTTGACAAATTTCTACAATTGCAACTTGTCCAGCATGCTAACAGCCAGACTTTACGAGAAACCTTTTCTAACTCTCAAGGATATTCAGACATCTGGCAAAAATATACTTGAATCCATGAACGATATCAATCATTCGCTAAGCTTAGCGTCTATACCAGATTATATAAAAGAACGTCTTGTCGTTATTGAGTCCAAAGAAGAATTTTACTGGCTGCGCAGAAATCTTATGGTGGATAAATATTTTTATACTGGGGCCGATGATTTGGCTGATTTTTTCTTATTTCAACAATTGTACTTAGCTCGACCCGTAGCCAAGGCCTTGGAACAACCACTCTACACACGTCCTTATTTCTTTGCCATGCCTCATCGGTCGCCCCATTTGCAAAACTTCAATCATTATCTGCTGCATATACAAGAAAACGGTTTGTACAATAAATTTCAACGGGAAGCCAAATGGGATGGGATTATAGGAAACGAAATAGGATTTTTTGCTGGACAGAAAGCTGACAACGCCTTGAGTTTGGCCTATTTTCATGGTGCTTTTATTCTGCTATTCAGTGGCCTAATGTGTTCCATAACTGTGTTTGTATTTGAAATGTACTATCATGAAAAAGTTTAAATGTTAACATTATTCTAATTTATTTAATCCAAAACTTTTCTCTCTCACTTTATTTAATGCTAACACTAGTGAAAGTTTAGATTATACAGAGTGGCGCAAAAGTTATCCTCCTATCAGAAAATGCTATAAATTTTGCGATTGGCCCCTAATGTCAGTTCTGTTTTGACATTTGTGTAGTAAACACATGCGAAATGCACGTTAATAAACAATGTTACGCTACACTGCTCCAGAACGCGGAATATTATATGAAGATGCTTTTTCATCAAAAATAATCATGAGTGATGAGGCCCATTTCCATCTTAGCGGGTACGTAAATAAGCAAAGTTTACGCTTCTGGGGCACTGAAAATCCGCGTGTAACCCACGAAGAGCCATTACACCCGCTCAAAGTCACTGTATGGTGTGATGTTTTCGCTGGAGGAGTCATCGGACCTTTTTTCTTCGAAGACGTCGCGGGCCAAACGGTTACTGTGAATGGTGAGCGCTACAGATCAATTATCAACGAGTTCTTTTTGCTGAAACTTGATGAATTGGGATTGTAAAACATGTGGTTCCAACAGGACGGTGCTACGGCACACACTGCACGTGCCACAACCGATATGTAGAACATCGGAAGGTTACTTTTGCGCCACCCTGTAGTTTGAAATTACGTTTTCAATGTGTGCGTTCCTTTAACCAAAAAGTTGTACAAATGTTTACACTGCTTTAGTCCATTTTACTGGATGATGTTTGTTTCCCCAAGTCACAGACATGCAAAAAAAATGGTTTCTTTCGTTTTTTCTCCGCTCCGTTCATTGTATTGGAAAATAGCTTATAAGGGCGAGGAAAGAGGGAATAGTGTTTGTGGACGTTTGACTTGAACGTATTAAATGCAACGCGGAAAAACAAACGTGATCACATCATTTATAATGCTGGAATTACGGTTGCCAATTTAGCGCTTTTCAGTACCCTAAAAGCCGCATTTTTTCGCCTCAGCTGTTTTTTTTTATTAAATCCGCTTATTGTACATTTACTTTAAGCATATCTTTAAAAATCTGCAGTGAATTTTAATAATTTAGAAGGTGATTTTGACTCCGTATTATATGAATATTGTTATTTGGTATATTTCTGTAAAACTCTGCTGAGAAATCAATTTTAAATGTTCTGAAAAAAAATTAATAAAAAAAAAAGATTCTGTTGCCGTGCAGAGGCTAATAGGATGAAGAAGGCCATTCTTATATTTTTTTAGAAAGTATGTATATTAATAATAAATAGTCAAACTTTATTGAATATTTTTAATATTGTACGATGGTATCATTCGTCTGGCTCAAGTTCAAACCTGGCTTTCGCCAAAAAAATTATTTTTATTTTTAATTGTAACAATAATTGCCACTACCAATAACTCTTGATCATAGAACCAACCTGAATGTCGTATAGACCCCAGCTAGTGCATACAACGCAGCCTTGCTATCAGTACAAATTCGGATATCATCCCTGTATATCCTATAGTACCTTAGCCAATTAGCTGCAATCAGTACGGCGGCAATTTCCGCCTGCACTACGCCACATTAATCTTGCAGCCTGAAACTAATCCTCCTCCCGTACGGGGTGATGAAAATACCCCCACCAATTCACAAGTCCGACTGGTATCCATCTGTAAAGATTTCAAGCACGTTCTCTTGACGATATATGTTGATCCCATCCGAAACCGTGCGTGACAAAATTACATCAAATCTCTTTTCGTTTAGTAGGGCCGGGGGCCAGTAACCAATATTCTCTGGAAAGTTCAATATTCTTCCTAGTATTGAGGCATGAGACGTGATTGCCTCCTTTTGCAGTAGGTAGATTTCTCCAACGAATTCCACCAAACGTGCGCGCAATACATTAAAATTGGCTTAACAATCGTGTTGAATAGCCAGCAGGAATTGCTATGATTCTGCCCTTGATTCGACATTTTGCTGCCAGGATAGTTGGGAATCCAGGTAGATACCCAGATATTTCGCATTATCTGACAGCTTTAGCTCAACCGCCTTTACGGTTGGTAAAGCAAACGATGGAGACTTGTATCTTCGAGTGAAGAGTACAAGCTCAATTTTCTGTGGATTCACACTTAGACTTAGTCTAAAACAACATGGAATATAATTCTATCAGTAACGAATTCATGGCTAAACTCCATAGAAGAAGAGGCAGGATCCCTTCTTGTGGAGTACCCTTTCTAGCCACTTTGTAAATTGTGGCACGCGCCATATTAGAATAAAAGACCCTATTTGTCAGTAGATCCCCTATGGAGCTCATATGTTGGGATGCTGATAAATGGCCCGGCTCAATTGATATCCTAAAATGTAATTAAATTATCCGTTCCAAAGTTTTAAGCAAGACCCTGATTGGTGGGGATTCGCTTTCATGCGCCATTTAGCTGGATACAACCAAGAAAGTACATGTCTCCCTGGGCGGTCGTCACTTTTAAATCGCTCCTTGCTATTATACAGTAGCTTGTAGCCCTTCTTCCTCAGTTCGTAAATTCTGCCGTTACAGAGCCAGGGTTCTTGCACTGGAACCAACACCTCCTCTCTTTCCGACAGACGGAGAAGCAATGTAGCCGAGGCTGCTTTTGAATGGTGAAGTTTAACTTGTAGAGCCTTCATTGTCCTCTGTTCTATCTACAACATTGACGTTGACGTCCCCTTGGTTCTGATCTTGATCAGACCAAGAGGGCGTGCTCGTCAACTTCCTCGTCAATATGTTGTTCCCCCAGCAACTGCGAGTGGGAGAGCTTTGTATACGCAGAGGAAGATAGTATCAAAACACAGATACATCTTCCCCTTTCTAGCACGAAGTGGCGCCAGTGACTCCTGATTTAGCAGGATGGTGGCAACCGTGGTGTTACCCTTTTATTCGGATAGCCTGAAAACTTTCCAGTCTGGTATCCTGATAAGGACTCTAGGTCTCCGTGGAACCACTGAAAGAGGTTCACAAGAGCGAATGTCTATTTAAGTAACAAGAATGATCGCTCATCCGTAAAAGTCATGAGTTTGATACGCCGCCGATACCAGCCAGCCTCCTTTAGAACTCTCCGGATCGTATTAATCCCCGTACCTTTTCGGTTCATTATAACCCAATTAGAAGGGGTTATAGCCAAATCCGCGTTGCCCTTGTCAATGATGGCCATCACAAGCTGGTCTTTCGCCACCTCCCTATATGATCTTTCCACCGATGTTTGGGGTCTTACATGCTTATTTGCGGGTTCCTGACCCTGCAGCAAAGCCTCCTCCTTAGAGCATTGTCTCTTAGGCACATCTTTGGATTTGATGGGAGGCAAAATTTGCAGCTCAGACACAACTGCTTTTGCCCACGATAAGCGGGAATTTTCTACACCGGCTAAGGCATCTACTGACTTTTTCCCCAGTTCACTGAAAATTTTATTCGCAGCACGTCACTTCAAATAGACCCGTCTCACAGGGATTATGTACCTTTGAGAATTTTTCGCCGAAAGTACAGTTTGGGTACCCGAAAGCGAGTTTGCGGATCCTTTTCTGCTCCTTCTACGAGAGATCAGGGTTGTGACCTGAGCACCCGAAAACTGGTTCATGGTTCCACTGCCAGCTGTACCCAAATTCTGGCAGCTTGGGTGCCCGAAAACTGGTTCACAGCTCCCTAGCCAGTGGGGGGTGGTGGAACTCGGTGACCCAAGAACTTGCTCGCGGTCAGCTTATCCAAAGGCGGCACTTGGGTAGCTACCATACCAGAGGCACTGACAAGTCCCGAAGCAAGGTCAAATGCCTGAAAGGACAGAAGTACCCCACTGTCAAGGTTGCGTTCTTCTTTCGAGGAAGCCGTTTCACATTTAGTAGCCTTGAGTTTCCCCAAGTTATCTCCTGCAGGTAGCATCCCATCCATGTCCGTATCCGTGGACGGCAGTGTTTTGTCCTGTTGTTTTGTTTGGTTCTTTTTAAACGTTTCATTTTTGTTCCCACGAGTATGGGGGAAAGGGAATATCTCTCCGTCATAGCACCCTACAATGCGGTGGAGCGCGATAACTAAAGAATACAAAAATATTTAGCGTTGATCACTAAAATGGTAATATAACACGTTGCCACCTAATATTTTGTCGTTTTAGTGCATTTTTCTACGAAGATTGTTACCCGAAAATATGAGAAGTGAACACTGAATCTTGACAAATAACACTGTTTTACAAATTTTAAATTTGGAAAAATACCAAGAACGCCACATGTCTAGATAAGCTAATTCGGACCTCCTGAACACGGAAAACGCTGTAATTTTTTTCTAAGTACTCTTTTTTAGATAACGGTACTTTTGTGTTTTTCGTTGTATGGTCCCACTCAAACCCTTGTGGAACCTAACCAAAAAACCGAGCGAATTAAATAGCATATCGTTGGAGAGATAATTGAATGACTCTTCCGTCGATATAATGGAAATTTCCATCTGAAAGGAAATGACTGAGTTATGACACATCAAAATTCTAATTTTGCCCATTTTTTTACGTTCTTTTCAGAAATTTTCATTTTTATTTCGTTTTTTTTCTACATTGTAGTACAGATCTGGAATGTTTTATTTCTTTACCAAATAGCTTATTTAATTACCATTATTTTAAGCGTAATTTGAAAAGTATTAATTAAGATTGCTTTATACTTTTCAATTGGCAAATTGATCATTAAGTGTAAATAAGAAATATTATTGGGATAAATATTTACTATTTATTTAAAATAGTAGAAAAAGCATTCAACTGCGTTGCAAAGCTCTTACAAAGTTCCAAATTTTACGCAACTGTCTCCTAATATGACACATCCATAATTATCATTTGTAATTCATCGTACGAGGACATTCGTGCCACCAAAACTTAATGTACTAAGTGCAATGTAGGAATCTTGATATGATGTGAACTTGAAAAATATTGTTGTTTATAATTGATTATGACATTTTGTCATACGCAGTTCTAAAAATGCAATACACATAAAAAAATAAATTGTAGTTGAAGTTCAAAATAAAAGAGGGTTGTGTAAAAAACACTTGATGTTAATTAATTTGAATAACTTTTTTATGAAACGCTAATCTAGAATTATTTTTAATGAAAATTTTTTTTTTAAATATAGTTTGTGGAAAAGAAATTATTATACCCTTCACAAAAATGTTAAGGGTATATATAAGTTTGTGATTCCGTTTGTAATTTCTACAGTTTTTTTTTGCGACCCTATAAAGTATGTATATATATTCTGAATCAGAATTAATGGAAAAGTCGATTAAGCGATGTCCGTCTGTCCGTCTGTCCGCTGTTGAAATACCGTTTCTGAGAAAACCATTAGACTTAGAAACTTTTTTCTTTCACCATTCTTTTACCCCATCGATTCATGGGTTTGCTATTGAAATTCAGTAATATCGGTCCACGTATACCTGAGATATATTCAAAATTCCGAAAAAAGCCATTTTTTTTGCAGTTTTGTATGAAAATTTTTGAAAACAAAAGTTGTTCGTTTTGCTTCAAACTTCACACACTTATTGAGCATGGTGACTAAAAGACAAAAAATTTTTTTTTCAGATATCGGTCCATATATACCCGAGATATAGCCCAAATCGGATTTTAATGAAAATGTCGCATAGGCGAAGCTAAATAACTTTTTTTTTGCTCAAAAGCAGTTCTGATAATAAAATTAGGTTATATAAATATGGAAAATGAAAATTTCCGATATCGGTCCATATATACCCGAGATATAGCACAAACCGGGTTTTTCATGAAAATGTCGCGTAAGCGAACTTAAACAACTTTTTGTGCTCAAAAGCAGTTCTGGTAATGAAATTAGGTTACATAAATATGAAAAATGAAAATTTTCGATGTCGGTCCATATATACCCGAGATTTAGCCCAAATCGTGTTTTTCATGAAAATGTCGCGTAAGCGAACTTAAACAACGTTTTTGTGCTCAAAAGCAGTTCTGGTAATGAAATTAGGTTACATAAATATGAAAAATGAAAATTTCCGATACCGGTCCATATATACCCAAGATATAGCCCAAATCGGATTTTAATGAAAATGTCGCATAGGCGAAGCTAAATAACTTTTTTTTTGCTCAAAAGCAGTTCTGGTAATAAAATTAGGTTACATAAATATGAAAAATGAAAATTTTCGATATCGGTCCATATATACCCGAGATATAGCCCAATCCGGGTTTTTCATGAAAATGTCGCGTAAGCGAACTTAAACAACTTTTTTGTGCTCAAAAGCAGTTGTGGTAATGAAATTAGGTTACATAAATATGAAAAATGAAAATTTTCGATGTCGGTCGATATATACCCGAGATATAGCCCAAATCGGGTTTTTCATGAAAACAATTTTTTTTTGCTCAAACGCAGATCTGATAATGAAATAAGATTACATAAATATGAAAAATGAAAATTTCCGATATCGGTCCATATATACCCGAGATATGGCCCAAATCGGGTTTTTCATGAAAATGTCGCGTAAATGAACTTAAACAACTTTTTTGTGCTCAAAAGCAGTTCTGGTAATGAAATTAGGTTACATAAATATGAAAAACGAAAGTTTTCGATGTCGGTCCATATATACCCGAGATATAGCCCAAATCGGGTTTTTCATGAAAATGTCGCGTAAGCGAACTTAAACAACTTTTTTGTGCTCAAAAGCAGTTCTGGTAATGAAATTAGGTTACCTAAATATGGAAAATGAAAATTTCCGATATCGGTCCATATGTACTCGAGATATAGCCCAAATCGGGTTTTTCATGAAAATGTCGCGTAAGCGATCTTAAACAACTTTTTTTTGCTCAAAAGCAGTTCTGATAATGAAATAAGATTACATAAATATGAAAAATGAAAATTTCCGATATCGGTCCATATATACCCGAGATATAGCCTAGACCGGGTTTTACATAAAAGTGTCGCGTAAGCAAACTAAAACAACTTTTTTGTGCTCAAAAGCAGTTCTAGTAATGAAATGAAGTTATATAAATATGAAAAATGAAAATTTCCAATATCGGTCCATATATACCCGAGATATAGCCTAGACCAGGGTTTTCATGAAAATGCCGCGTAAGCGAACTTAAACAGCTTTTTTGTGCTCAAAAGCAGTTCTGGTAATGAAATTAGGTTACCTAAATATGGAAAATGAAAATTTCCGATATCGGTTCATATGTACCCGAGATATAGCCCAAATCGGGTTTTTCATGAAAATGTCGCGTAAGCGAACTTAAACAATTTGTTGTGCTCAAAAGCAGTTCTGGTAATGAAATAACGTTATATAAATATGGAAAATTAAAATTTTCGATATCGGTCCATATATACTCGAGATATAGCCTGAACCGATTTTTTCATTAAATTTTTTTTTTTTTTTTTGCTGAAAAGCAATTCTTGTTATAAAAGAAGGTTACTAAAATACAGAAAATAGAAAATTCCGATATCGGTTCATATATAACCGAGCATATTCAGGCCACATTTTTAATATACTATACATATTCGTGACTATCGTGAAGGGTATTTTAGATTCGGCCCAGCCGAATATACTACACTCTTACTTGTTTTTACTTGCTTTTGACCACTATTGGTTGATGATTTAAGCGCCTAAATTTACGATAATTTTCATTTTAGCAAGAACTTTATATAAAAATCCTGGAACAAGAGAGTCGCGTACCTTCTAGAGAATATTTTCTCAAATTTTTAATTCTAGAATGAAAATTTATAAATCTAAATTTTTAGATTAATGACTGCCAAGCCAGTCTTCCATGCTATGTACACAATCATTCTTGTTTTCTATATATTCTTTTGTGAGACCAAATTACCTCCGGAATAAACAGGGAGCAGGAAAAATACCCGTGTTTGCTTCTGCCATCCTTGCTTTCTTTGTTTGTGTATTGTTAATTTCTCTTCAATATAATTCATTATCTTGCAGTGTGGGAGCTCTCTCCTTCTTCTTCTTTTTCCCAGTTCCAGTACAATGCACTGCATATGTTGGGGTCATTCCCTAACAACTAGTCCAAGAAAAGAAAAAAACATTAAAAAAGTTAAACTCAAAAACGCAACGTCATGTCAATTCCAAGTTATTGAGCTTGAAAGCTTTCAAAATGTAGTACGAGTAAAAACAATGTAGAAAACTCCGAAGTGACAGCGATGAATTCTACTACATATGAGAAAGGTCTTATGCCGGTAATAGTAAAGGTACAAAACGTATTTGTAAACATGATCCCTTGTGGAAACAGGGGTCATGTTCTACAAGTGCTAAACAATAGGAAGTATATAAAAAAGTAGAATCACTTAATGCTGTGAAAGATAATTCCTAGCAGCGTGGCAATTTTGAGGCTAAATTTTTTACTTTATTGTCTGCTTTTGCTGAAAAATTTGCCCTTAGCAGTTAGCATTTTTCAACTATATAGGTTAGGTAGGTAAAGCAGACAGGCCCTGGGTTGCCGGGGAGTATGTCCTGTGGTTCGCTCGCTCACTTGGGTTCTAAACTTGGTCTCTTTGTGTTTGCCTGTATGAAGGATAGATGGAGAAATAGATGTGAAAAGGGATATAGTATAATAGGGATATAGTTACGAGAGGAAAAAGGGAAGGGGGGGGGGGGGTAAAAGGTGGGAAACTGTTCTATGTGGTATTACCTGCTATTGTACTAGCCATTCGCTACTCCTTATGGATTAGTATAACGCGGTCAGGTTGACCGAGGACAGACATGATAGGCATGATATTGCACCTCCGCTCGCCTAAGGTAGGCGGTGAAACTCCAATGCCGGGCATGTTCCGAGGAGGTGAAGGATCGTTTCCTCCTTGTTCTCGTTTTGGCAACTTCTACAGAAGTCGTTGTAGGGTAAGTCCAGTCTCTTGGTATAGTAGTGGGTAGCTTTAAGCGCTCCTTTGTTCTCTTAGAGGTGATATGTAGCAACAGGTTTCTTGTTATAAGGCATGTGGAATTTTTGGGCATATTCTAGCGTAAGGAGCTTTATTATTTCCCAGCACGCTGATAAAGGTTGCCCACAGAAGGGATCGGTATCACTATCCCCTAGGGTTGTTCCTTCTTTAGCTAATTCGTCAGCGATGTTGTTGCCGTTATTGGTCCACGTACCCATTTTGGGATTAGGTTAGAATATCTCGCCATGTTGTTTAAAGATATCCGGCATTCTTGGACTAGACTGGATTTAGTGTATTTTCCAATCAGGGAGTTCATGGCGGCCTCGTCTTTTACTATCATGATATTCCCACCGAATATTTTGGGAAATGACAGCCAACTGGCAGCTTAATTTTAATGGTTTTGGGATGCAGTAGTCCATTAGATCGGGGCTTAGGCCCTTTCAAATCTCAAGTATATTGGCGTGTCCCCATGGCATGTGGGTCTATGCTCCCATCGCGTTTAAGTGCTATCTGCCTGTATTCCAAGTCATATGACATCTAGCTCATAAGTGCTTTAGTTGGTACTGTCCTCATGACCCCTGTGGTCAGTATTGGCATGGTTCGAATGATTTTCTTAATTTGCAGTCTTTAGGTTGCGGGGTCCAGTGATTTCACTATATTGACACTCCATAGAAAATTAACGGTTTTTTTAGCATAAAAATCTGTAACCCTGGAAATAACGCGAAAATTAAAATTTGGTCTTCAAATATTTATGTGTCAGAAAGATATTGAATTTATTGAAGTTACAGCAGTTCTTACAGAAAATTCTACCAGCATTCAAGTTACCAGAAAAGCAGGCTTCATGTTAGCTGTGTTTTTGTATATTTGTTTGGGCACCTTGATGGCAGGTTTGGTAGAGTGCTCGACTAAAAGTCTGGATGTCGTAGGTTCGATGTCTGCCCCCGTGTGTTACTGCAGACAAGCAAAATATCTTCGCAGTTTTTGTGTTTGTTAAACAAATAACAAACAAAATTAGAATTACGTCCACGATATGCATTAAATACATTGTTTTAAGCAGGCTATCAAGTTCTAGGCAAAAACACCTTCTAGTAAGAGTTGCCGCTATTTAAGCTGATCTGTCCTTTTGGCCTTCTACTCACTGAAATCCATATTAGACTTTTACTCGAAATTTTCAATACCATAAATAAATAAATGTAATATATGTATTAGAGGGCTGCTCAAGCACAACAAAAATGTCTTACAAGGCATCGTAATATTTTAAGGTACTATCCATCTTCTTCTTTCACTTTTTAAAACAAACGCTTCAGTGCTGACTTAACATAAACGAATACTGTCTGATAACACACAAAAGACATAACAAGTAGAATTGACTGAAGTAAATAAAAATTGGAGAAAATAGAACTTCAAGCACAGAAGTAAAGTTTTACTTCAGTTTTGTTTATAAACATGGTTGTGGTTTATGGATTTTGTCTTTTTATTAAGCATAAGTATTTAAGACGCAGCCCAGTGGGAAACTTCTAAAAGGGTTCGTCAGAAAGGCTCTCTTGAAGGCATTCTAACACATTATTTTAGATCCGATACTCATTCTTGCCTACCTTCTAATGAAGGCCCACATACTCCCTGCTATAGAAGGGGTACAAACGTTTTTGTGCTACATATTCTTTCCAATGAAGTCTTTATAGAAGACTACATTCCTTTAGATGAGATCTGCGAATGAAGCCTTAAATGTGGTCTTCTTAAGAAAGCGTCCAATTATACCTGCTAAGAGCTTTAGTAAGGTCGACTAAAGTACGCCTCTCATGAGAGCTGCTACAGCAGACTTTCAATAAGACCTGCCGCGTAAGAGAGTATGAAAGGCATTGGCTGTCTAGGGCATCGTGTATAAAAAAGAAATGAAGGTGTAATCGACTAAGAAGGACTCCTGTCTGGCAAATCAGGCATTTCAGAAGACCTGCTTACTCTTTCTCTTTACCAGTGTGAGTATGCTCAAATTCCACTGTGTTATCGCACCCGCTATGCTTTATATGACTCATCGTTTATTTGCTAGCATTCTGATGAATTATATTAGTTTCTGCTATGAAACAGACTTCATTAATTGCCATAAAGGTGTTTCGAAACTAGGATGTGTTTGTTCTGTTTCTAAATGTTCTATTTCTGGGCTGTTTGTTGTACTGGTTGGTGATTTCTGTCTTCTTTCTGGCAATACCCTTAAAATATATAACTTTTAAAACTATCTGTAGCAGTCATATGCATGCGTCATCCTGGCGGAAACCTTTTGCGAAATATTTATTTTTTATTTATTTAACAATTGAGTTTTTTAATCACTATACTACCTGCTAACATTGATACCAATAATAAATTATAAAGAGCTTGTTTTCTATGTTTCCCAGCTATCTATATGTCGAAATTTCATTTCGATACTTTCATAGAAGCTCATTTCAAATGGAGTTATTTAACACAAAATTAGTAAGTCGCTATTTTGTTCATGGTCGTAAAGAAGCCGACAACCGAAGAGAGGAAAGAGTGAAAAAAACCACCACCAAAAGCTTATACAAATCATGAGGTATGACCCAAAATTTGAGATTCCTCAGTACAAAAAATTAACTGTACGTAAGACATAACCATATATATGTGAATGTTCCTATATTGTGATGCAAAGTTTCTAAACATAACAAACCTAATAGTTATTCATAAAATTTAAAAAAAATGTGATTAAATACCCCTAGAAAAACTGTAAACCTGTAGTTGATGCAAACCGTTAACTAGAGCAAACGCAACACAAAACTCTCACAGACCGAACAACAGAAACAACAAGTCTGATCGCACTCAAGATATAATCATGATGAAGCGAGAGCTATTCTGTAAATCAGAGCTGCCTTACGACTGTTTTATGAAGTAAAACCTAAGACATATTAGTAATTATGCGACATCAGCTTCCATACAAATAAAAAAATTATATATATACTCGTATCGACATTTCATACAAAAAACAAGATTTTTATTTTCACCTTTTTCCCCTCTCTACCTTTCTTTATAAATAAGTTCAGGCTATATCTCGCATGTATATGGACCGATATCGGAAATACTCGTTTTCTGTATTTAAATAACCTTCTTTTATTACCAGAACTGATTTAAACTAAAAAGAAACTTTTTTATGAAAAAAAATCGGTTTATAGTCTACATATACATACATTTGTAAGCAAAGAACTTCTTTAAGTTCGCTTACGCGACATTTTCATGAAAAACCCGGTTTAGGCTATATCTCGGGTATATATGGACCGATACCGGAAATTTTCATTTTCCATATTTATATAACCTTATTTTACTACCAGAACAGCTTTTAAGCAAAAAAAGTAGTTTAAGTGCGCCTTCGCGATATTTTCATGGAAAAATCGATTTAGGCTATATCTCGCGGATATATGGACCGATGTCGGAAATGTTAATTTTTCATAAAATGTCGCGTAAGCGAACTTAAACAACTTTTTTACTTAGAAGCAGTTCTGGTAATAAAAGAAGGTTATATAAATACAGAAAATGAAATTTTGCGATATCGGCCCATATATGTATATCCAAGATATAGTCTACACCGATTTTTCAACGAAAAAACATTTTTTTTTACTTTAACCCTCCTATACCCGCACGTTGGTCTATGAGACCGACAAAACGCTTTTACGTATATACTCTTTTTTCCAGAAACCCTAGAACTTTGAATTTTCTGTTAGCTGCCGCTTTTTTACAAGCTTTGTTTTAGTACAGTTTTGGTGTTTGTGCGAGATGGACATATTGCTGCATTTGATAACAATTGGTCAATGAGACCGGCGCGGGTATATGTGAAACTTTTTGTGCAGGTAAAAAATTTTGTTTATTTGGGTTTTTTCTTCATTGTTGTGTATTTTATTATTTTGAATCGTGAAACACGTTAAATTGTGACACATGCAAACAGTATTTTTGTTTGGAACATGCTATTATGATATGTTCTAAAGCTATGTACACACGGTTGTCAGGTGTTACAATATTGTAAGATCTGGCAACATGCTGACAATGTAGTGACAATGAAAAATTGTCCTGCAGAAGTGAATTGAAAATCTTACAATTTCATTGTCACACTATGGTCTGACAAATAATTCATCTGATTGTTAGATGAAAAAAATTGCTAGACATGTTGTAAGGCATTGCCACTTACATATGTATATCAACAACCATCTGTTTGGCAGTGTTGCCCATCAAACTTTTTTCTGACAATGATGCCATTGTCAGGTGCATTAATTTTATACATCTGACAATTAAAACTGAGCTTACAATACCAGCCAATTATCTGGCAATGCCGACGAAAAGTGTTCTCACGATTGTCAGATGCCTGACGACAATGTTTGTCGTCTTACAATTGATTGACAAAGGTTTTTCTGAAAATTGGCAGTTCACACGATTGTAATATATTTTCAGACAAATTTAATGGCAATATTGTAAGATCTGACAACCGTGTGTACGTAGCTTAACTGTTACTATAAAGATAATGAATAAGAAAGTTATTTTTTGTTTTTTATAAAGAAAAAAATTAAGTTTTGCTTTTGCAGCAACACTAACCTTTTTGAAGGCTGTTTATCCCCTAATTTTTATTTAAGTTTCCAAAATTAATTTTCGTTTATTTAAAGAAAAAAAAATATTTTTTTGTTTTGTTTTTGTAGCATGTAATAAAAAACAATCGATTTTGAAGACTAATATGTTAATGACTGAATATCAATAAAATTACAGAATATTAATTTAATAAATAATTTATTATTACATCGAGTTTAAATAAAAATCGTTTCTAAAAGTTTTGTTTCAAAAAACTAGTATTTTATATAGTTCAAACTTTCGATCTGTTCCATCTGTGGATCTGATTTCTTTGATTAAAAGCAGTTCTCGTTATAAAAGAAGGCTACTAAAATACAGAAAATGAAAAATTCCGATATTGGTTTATATATAACCGAAATATAGCCTAAACCGAGTTTTCCATGAAAATTTCCATGAAATATATCCTTTTCGGAATGGTGATTGCAAGGTAAAAATATATTTACCTCGATGCCGGCCGATGTATATTCGGGCAAATTTAGTTCAAGTTTCTAATATATACCATTTATATACGTGACTAGCTTGCAGGGTATTTTAGATTCGGCCCAGCCGAATATACTACACTCTAACTTGTTAAATTTAAATAAATTTTTAAGAAGTAGAAAAAATGCATCATATTGATGTAAATTTATAACCACGTCAAGTATTGTTTAAGCAAAGGCAAATAAGCATAACTATAAAGCCAACTAATGAACGACAATATTACATTATGATATTGATGGAACTTGGTCATCAGCGCTAGTTAAATGATGGAACTTTGTTATCAGCGTTAGTTAAATAAAGAATATAATGAGAACGTAGAGAGTAAACTAAAAATAGGAACTACGAGGCAAAGAAAGACAGTCCTTTCCTTTACACAGCATACACACAATTAAAATATGAACATGCGACACACAGACTTACACTCATAGGTCGTCAAAGGTGTTAAGTTATTTTTAATTCTCATTGATTTCTTGAAAATGGTAAAATATGTAGTTACATGTTTGAGATATTTGCTTTACGATAGTGTGTCATGGTACTGACGATATATTGTCATAAAATTTAATTCACTTAATCACTTCACATCAATGGGGTTTTTACATCAAATTGAATCCAAATTATATTTGGTCTGATGTTAGTGTGCCATTATATTGATAGCATTTTGTGATTACATTGACTTCATTTAGTCATATTTTCGATATTAGAGTGCAATTGCATATATCACACTCTCCCATAAAACGTATTCCGATGAAACATTCCCATGATGTCAGTATGACATTTCATTGATGAAATAATTGTCGCTAATGATAATTAGAGCAACTGATGTAATGGTTGACATCATAGTGATGAAAAGTGATTTAGGGTGAAAAATGAAGACATTTGGCAGTAATGTCAAAATACATCATAGTGATGGCGGGGTTTCTATGAGTGTACCACCTGCACAGAAAGTAAGCGAGATAGTGAGGTGTTCATGAGGCTGATAAAAAAATCACCGTAATTTAAACTTTTTAAAAAGTACTTATTTATTACTATCTCCTGTTTACATTTTTCTTCTATCTCCCCATTCGTAGCAAAACGCTTTTTTTACCCGTGTTTTCAGTTTTTGGAAGAGAAAAAAGTCTGCGGGGCCAGCGCCGGTGAAGACGGTGGCTGAGGCATGACAGCGGTTTTGTTTTTGGCCAAAAACTCACGCACGTATCGATGTGTGAACTGGTGTGGTATGACGGTGCAAAACCAATGATAGTTTTTACTACAATTCTGTGCGTTTTGGAAGAAATGATTCGCGCGTACGGCGCATAACTTCCTTATTGACCATACGATCTTGTGGCAAGAATTCATGATGTATCACGCCATTACAACAAAAAAAAAACAGTAAGCAAAACCTCCATACTTGATCGAACTTGACGTACTTTTTTCGGTTTTGACTGTTCTGGACACTTTGATTGGGATGATTAGGCTTTGTTTCAATGTCATAGCCATACACCCATGCTTCGTCACCAGTTATGATATTTTTGAGGAAATCTGGATCGTCGTCGACCATGTTCAACAGGTCATGAGCGATGTCCATGCGACGTTATTTTGTGCTCAAAATTTAGTATGTCTAGTAAAAAATCGAATAGCACACCAAAACACGACTAACCGTTTTATCTGTCAAAAACAAACTGACGATCCAAAATGGCTGATATTGCCAACATATACTTATAACAGACATGTGTACCAACATAACAGGAAAAAAGTCACGAAATTTGAAAATAACGGTTATTTTTTGATCAGACGATGTACATTATAAGTTATCAGTAAGTAAGTCGTAGACATTTTGCACACCTCACATACAGTTTTTTGCGAAGATTCGATTAATTAAATTAGTTCTGTTTTCCGTGTACCACATTCTTTTCCTTTATGTTTTATATATCTTGTAAGACCTTTTTACAACGTAATTTGACAAAGACGGCGAACGTTTGATATACATACAACCAAAAAAATAAAATACAGGCACAAAAAAATGAACCAAATTCATTTTTGGGAACTCCATATACTGCGGTTGTATAGTTTGTAAGCTAGCATTCATTAACTACAAAATATTGCACATATCACTGAAGAGAAGTAATGTGGAAGACAGCGTTCGTCATTGGGCGAACGCTGCAAATTTATTAATTAAAAATTTGCACAGTGGTCATCGTGGATACCCTCAATGTGCACAAATTGCAATTTCAAATTCACAAAATTATGAATAGGACTAATTGTATATAAATGTGACAGTCGGTGCTTTTTTCAGTGTACCTTCTCTGCAAATAGACTAAATTACTTTCTCGTTATAAGCCGTCAGCATTTAGCAGGTGAAAGCAAAAGACTAGAACAAATAAAGCGGAAACAACATGAAGTTTAACATTTGCACGGTGTTCTTGGTTCTCACCGTTGAGGCAAGTCTAGGAGCAGTTTTGAATGAAAATCAACAGCAACATCTGATAAGTGTTATCAATAAATTAAATGATCAACCTAACATTAATTGGAATGCAGTTATTACCTCAGAAGTGCAACGGGACATGGAAAATCTAATAAACTCTTTAAACAAGCCGGTGCTTGTAATAACAAAAATTTATAACACACAACTACACTTGTTTTATCACCATCAAGTTATGACCACATTTAAATTAGAGCTGTCGACATTGAATAAAGTATACGAGATTGTTCAAAGCCATTTAAAGCATTTGCAGGCAACACAAATTTTATGGATATTTCTGGAAGCTCGCCAAGAAGAGTTACTGATATTGGCCAATAGAAATTGGAATTCCGGTTTCACAAAAGTTTTATATTACACAGAGCTTGGTCTATACACATACAATCCGGTGCCAGTTTTTAGTATACAACGAGTATTACATCTGGAGCAATATGTCAAGAAGAGAAAGATTTTGGATTTTAAAAAGTATCCACTGACGGTGCCGATGACAGTGGATCTTCCACGTTGCTACCGCTATACAGACCGTTTTGGTAGAACTCAAAGCAGCGGGTATTATTATAAAATAGTAAAAATTTTCATAGAGTACTACAACTTTCAAGAGATCCAACTGCCAAACCCGAATGACCTATTTTACTTGAATGCTCTCAGAGAAAGTTTGGACAACAACACCATTGATATCATACCAGCTCCTTTTCATTTACATTCGTCGGAGCATGGCGGCAAAAGCAATATATTGTGGAACTCGAAATTATTCATAATGGCACCTCACCCCTCTGCAATACCAAAAATGAAGTTCATACAGTAGCCTTTTACATTGAGTACCAAGCTATGTATGGTCCTGATGGTGTTTCTGTGTGCCGCAGCTGTTTCGTTTTTATTTTACCGGCCAGGAAGATGTTTGCGTGAAATTGAATTCAGCAAATACTTTGTTTTCGTCTATGCTATATTCCTTTATCAAAATCAACTCAGCTTAAAAATTAGAACCACTCCGCAGAAGTTTGTGATTTTTTTACTTTTTCTTAACGGCTTCATTTTAACTAATTTGTATTTGGCGAAATTGTCCAGCATCATGGTGAAAAATATATACGAACCTAAAATTGAAGCGCTAAAAGATTTAAACAAATCATATCTCCAGATTCTATTGCGTGGCGTAGAATATGATTTTCTACAACACGTAATTGGCTTACCTGATGTCGTGCTCGAAAAAGCTAAAGTTGTCGAAGAAAGGGCCTTTCAGGAAGCTTATACTGACTTTAATAACACTTATTTACTAATCGCACGTGATGACAAATTAGATTTCTTTTTTTTCCAGCAACGTTATATGAAAACACCGCGTAAATATAAAATCAAAGAAGCTGTCGCTGTAGTCCAGCATTACTTCACCGTGCGCCAAAACTTGCCATACCTTGATCTCTTTAATAGCTTTTTGAATCACTTAAGAGAATCGGGAATTTTAGAAAAACTGCTTTTGGAAACCTGCTTTGATGGTATTCTTAGTGGTAAATTAAAATTTCTTACTGACGCGGATGATGAAAATAGTTTTTATTTAACTTTAAGTCATTTTTATGCTTCTTTACTATTTTTTGCATTTGGTGTATTTGTTTCAGTTACTGTCTTTGTGTTTGAGTTGGTGTACTTTAGACGTGACAGGAGAAAGTTCCCTAAATGATGGCAACCGACAAGCATCGTAAAACACTAATCTTATGTATTTGAATTTTGCATAAATTATTTATTTATTTTAAACTTCTAAATGTAACTACATACATATCTACCAATAAAATCTGGCGTAAACTATGAAAGATAAAAATACCGTCTTTTATGACACGCTTAGAATAGTTTCGCTTGTACTAGTATGTATGTTTGTTTGGTTGTATGTTAGCAACACTTGAATTCCATGCCATATGATTGATTATTGCATATACAGGTATATAAAACTATCTGTATAGTGTTGCTGCTTTAGTGCGAAAATTGGTGTTGCCGCATTGCTTCTAGGGAAGTGAGGGGGATTTTGGGGATTCACGAAGTCAATTTTGGGAATGACCAAAAAAGTTCGAAACCTCTTCGCTGACCGTAATTTCAGCGTTAATAAATATAGTTTAAAAAACTAAAAATAACACTTCGATATCAAAATAAAATAAATCAGCCATGTCCAGAGAAACGCGCGTTCTGAAACTGCAAAGCGTTCTGAAAACCGTTTAATTGATTTTTAGGTGTTCTAAAGAACGCGCGTTTTACTGGCATTTCGGATTTTTTCCAAAAAAAATCAACATGTGTATGTACAAGGTGGTGGAAAATAACCTTCCGATGTTTTTTGGCTATAATTTAAAAAAAAATTAAAAACTTTGATTCTTCCTGTGGATTGTTTTTATTTGGTCTTTTAATTTTTTTACATCAAGTCGAGAATATGATGTCATGTAAATGGCTGCCGCCACAGGTAATTGTAATTTGAGCCCTTTTTATAGCATTTTCCATCACATTGGCCAAAACTTCCGGCGATAGATCCTCACATTCTTGACGGATATTGTCTTTAAGAGCTGCAAGAGTCTGAGGCTTGTTGACATAAGACCGCGACTTCAAAAAGCCCCACAAACAGAAGTCTGCAGCGGTGAAATCAGGCGATCTTGCTGGCCAGTGCAAATCGCCAAAACAGGAGATTACGCACCCGGTTGTGGCACGTGGATTGTGTGCCGTAGCACCGTCCTGTTGGAATCACATGTTTTCCAATCCCAATTCATCAAGTTGCGGCAAAAAGAACTCGTTGATCATTGCTCTGTAGCGCTCACCATTCACAGTAACTGTTTGGCCCGAGACGTCTTTGGAAAAGAAAGGTCCGACGACTCTTTCAGCGAAAACAGCACACCATACAGTGACTTTGAGCGGGTGTAATGGCTCTTCGTGGGCTACACGCGGATTTTCAGTGCCCCAGAAGCGTAAATTTTGCTTATTTACGTACCCGCTAAGATGGAAATGGGCCTCATCACTCATGATTATTTTTTTGAAAAACCATCTTCATCAATATTCCGCGTTCTGGAGCAGTGTAGCGTAACATTGCTTATTAGCGTGTATTTCGCATGTGTTTGCTACACAAATATCAAAACAGAACTGACATTAGGGGCCAATCGCAAAATTTATAGCATTTTCTGATAGGAGAATTACTTTTGCGCCTCCTTGTATATATGCATGTAGTAGTTATATAAAACGAAAAAAAAAAGATTTACAACAAATAGAAAAATTCAAACAATTGAGTTTTTTATTCACTATTTCAGCTTCTAACATTGATACCAATAAAAAATTATAAATAGCTTGTTTTCTATGTTTCCTAGCTATCTATACACAGAAAAAAATAGATGCCATATTGATAAAAAAAATTGCACTATTTTTATCAAATTTCCTGTGAAAAGGATTTTTTGCCGAATTGGTAATTAAAATTATTAAGTAAAAATAGCTTTTTCAACTTAAAATCAAAAATTATTGAGTTGAAAAAAATTGTTTCTTAATATGTAAAATCTGCAAAATATACTTAACAAAAAAAAATTGTTAAAGAAACAACAACTCTTCTCTGTTATGTAACAACCTTTGAAATTTATTTATTGAATAACAATCAATAGTTCGGAAAACTTTTTATTAATTGCATTTTATTAAGAGATATTTCCAAAAATTCAGAATTAATAATAATTTGATTGAGTCAATACAAATTTGATTAAATTGATGGTTTTTTATTAAAAACATAACTTGATTGAAAAAATAATGTCATCTATTTTTTCCTGTAAATGTCGACATTTTTATGGTGCTACGGAATTCAATGTAATCATTACATTATATTTTCATTCAAATACATTAACTTTTGAACAACTTTTATTTAGCTAGTATTGTTTTTTAAAAACTTGACCCTCTTTTTCTTGAAAATACCCTTTTTATTATGACATCTTTTTTTCAAATGGTGCCAATCAATCCATCATTTTGGTGAAAGCAAAGTGGTAGCTCTGGATATCTCCAAAGCGTTTGCCAGAGTGTGTCATGCTGCACTACTGGCAAAACTAACTGCTTTTGGTGTCGGTGATGACTTTTCTCGATTTATATCGAGCTTTCTCAGAGACCACACTATACGATTTGTTATAGATGGGGTCTCATCAAACGAGTTCAAGCTTAATTCAGGGGTATCGCAAGGCTCCGTTTTTTCTCCTACTCTATCTCTTATTTTCCTCAACGACCTCCTCTCTCAAACTTCCAACCCTATCCATTCTTTCGCGGATGACTGCAGTATTTGCCACTCGTACTCTTTTAGTTATAGAGTCAGCCTAGCAGAGGTCGCTGCTAAGAGGCTAAATATGAATGATTCACTGAATAGCGATCTTCTATTAATCTCCGAGTGGGGTCGTAAAAACAGGGTGGCCTTTAACGCTCGTGTTGTTTATTAACACAAACAAACGACCGCATATGCTGCTTCATCTGTGCTCATGGATGGTATAAATATTGAGGAATCAGATGCTCTTGGAATGAAGATACAGTGTGATGTTCGCTGAAAGCATTCAAGTGCCTTGGTTTTTTGAAACGGTGTGAAATGTACTTCACTCCATCCGATCCCCTTGCAATTTATACCACCTACATCCAACCGAAAATGGAATACACTCATGTTTGAGCCGGTGGCTCAAAGCCTATTTTGGGGTTACTCGACCGAGTGCAGGAGAAGCTGGTACAATGCACTGCATATGTAGGGGTCATCCCCTGAGTACTGGTCCAGAACAAAAACACCCTTTTTATGACACTTTTTGGAAATTTTGAAGCTGTTGATGGAGCTTCGTTATTCGATGACATGTTACCTTTATCAATCAAAATGAATGGGTAACTGTTATTTGTTCTACTTAAGTTTAACACATTGTGTACTTTACTTTTTGGACTTCCTATTATGTCGTCATCAACATATGAGTACCAGAACAATGAAGAAAAATCAAGACTAAATAACGTCTGATCAGCAACATCTTTAACCATAAACCAGTTTTCATACGTATTATCTTCTTTCTCATTGCTGAAATAATTATGTACATCCAGTTAGGCAAAAACCAAGCAATTCCATAAATTGTTTTTATGGAATATTGGTATTCTTACTTATATAAAATTTTTGTATTTAAAATATGATAACAAAACAATATATATATATATATATATATATATATATATATATATATATATATATATATATATATATATATATATATATATATATATATATATATATATATATATATATATATATATATATATATATATATATATATATGTATATATATATATATATATATATATATATATATATATATATATATATATATATATATATATATATATATTTTTTTTTTTTTTTTCCACTGATCGTTCCAGAGCCTGTGCTGGTGGTTCTGGCTCTTCTTCCTCCTACCAGAATTAACTTAAGCTAAATAATAATAAAATAAAACTTAAGAAAAAGTGAAAATATTTGAGCACCTCGAAAATAATTTTTCTTTTTATATGTCTTAGTATAACTTTTATTATTATTATTATTTTTGTATGTGTTAATGTTAAATAGTCGAATTAATTTTCAATATTACTAATATTATATGATGGGTTGTTATCATTCAATTCTGGCTTAAGCCAAGAAATATTTTTTATTTTTAATTATAACAATAATTGCCGCGATCAATATCTCTTGAACAAAGAAGACAAGAAAAAATAATTGAATACAATATTGTGTAGTTATTGTTAAAATTAAAAGTAAAAAATATTTCTTGGCTTTAGCCAGGATTGAACTTGAGCTAGACGAATGATAACAACCCATCATATAATATTAGTATTATTATTTTATTTTTATTTTGGATGAGCCCTAAATATGCAGTGCATTGTACTGGAACTAGGAAAACAGGATATGAGGATAAGGAAAGAGGAAGTAGTGTTCAACAATAAGAACATGAAAGTAGAAAACAAAATCTATTACTGTATTTAAAATGTTGGAATTAAATTAGCTAAAACTGATCAGTGCGCAGTGTATATACCTTCGAAACTGCTAGGATTAACAACATTTAATCCAACAGCTTCCACACTACAAGGTAAAGAAGTACATTCAACAAAAAATTAATAATGAAAATATAAAGAAAACACGAAAAACAGCGAAAAAAAAAATAATAATAATATTTTTTTTATAATGAAATTTGACAGTAAATAGTTAAGTACACTTTTTTACAAATTCTCATTGATACTTTCTGGTAATTTGGGCAAATTAACAGCTTCAAAAAATTTGTGTATTCAATCCTAATTGGACCAAGTGTTATAAGGTTCAATCCTTATAGGTAAATTTTTTAATACTTCAATAACTAAAATACATTGTGGTTTACATATTAAGTAACAAACGTGCCTACATACACTCATCCGTACATTTGTATGTTTGTTTGTGTTCATCTGATAAACTTTAATACAATGTTAAAAAAAGCTTTTAATCAAAATTAAATGTAAAGGGTGTAACAAAATTACATTTTAACTAATATAACCACCAACCAATATTGCACCAGAACATTCTTGACAGATTCTTAATTAATTTCTGACTACTTTTTATCCTTGTAGGTATAAGAAAAGTCCACTGGAGCATGAAATCCGATCTTTATTTAACAAAAGAAGATCGTGATATCATTCTTGAAAGTCACGCAGTAGTTTTTGTTTAAAAAAATTTCACTTGCTTGGAACAACTTCACGGGGCAAATGGTCAATGGTTGTCTGGTGGCAATTTCTTACAATTTATTAAAGTCGTTTACATTAAAAACTATTCGATGAAGATCTCGGGCTTTTCACTCCCATCTATATATAATTCCACAGACAGCCAGGGAAAGTCTAGGCACCTGAGCTACTGGTTCGATATCGAGACATGCTTTAGTAACAGATAACCACTGCAGGACACTGCACTGCACCTTTCGAGACAGCAACGTTAAAAGGAACAACAACGCGTTTTCAATCCAAACCTAAGATAGAAAGTTTCAGTTGACATGCGGTTATCTGAAGCAGAGTCACTCGAATGATAACCTACCACCCGGACCACGTGAACCTTAATCACGAATGATGGAAGCATGCTGATCTTTGTTCTGCAAAAAAAATATTGGTAAAGGTTTTGGAAATTCATTCTTCTGGCCGACTGCCAAATCAATCGATTGAAGATAAAAAATAAACCAAGACAACACCTCGAGAGAGAGAGAGATCATGTTGTCCAACCTGGGTCATGAAATGCTGATATATCTGAGAGACCACGCCAACAGATTAAGTGAAATTCTAGAAAGAAGTGCGTTCAGAAGCATTGGTATATGCAATAACTGCTGTCGCACCAGCAATAAAAACGAAAAAAAAGATTCTTAAGTTTTTCTTAAAAAGGATTTTTACAATACAAATTTGCTGTGATCAATAATTTTTGATTAAAGAAGACAAAAATAATATTGATCAAATTTTTAGCTGGGTGACAACTTGCTGTTCCGTAGTCGCTACACTACTCATCAAAACCCAATTTCCGGTTTGAACTCGGGTCATGACGTATTATGAAATGCTGCCTTAACCACTCAGCAACCGAATTATTCTGTATTAACAAAATATGTGATTCAATATGAGATGAATATAGATAAAAAATAATTAAATGCTCGGTGGCTGAGTGGTTAAAGCAGCAGATCATGATACGTCATGACCCGAATTCAAATCCCAGTGGCTGTTGATGAGTAGTGTAGCGACTATGAAACAGGTAGTTGTCCCCCAGCTAAAGATTGGTTTATATTTTCCTTGTCTTCTTCAGCCAAAAATTATTGATCACAGCAAATTTGTATTGTGAAAAAATCCTTCTTAAGAAAAAACTTAAGAAAAGAAAAAACCTGAACTATAACCCGTTGTACAAAAGTACAAACCAAAAATTTAATTTAAAAAATTATAATTATAAGTTCAACAGAAATTCAATAAATTAAAAATTCAATAAACTAATAATCTCAACCTTGATTTGAAAAATAAAGTTATGCATTTTTTGGGCGACGTTCTGTTAAATTCTCTAAATCTTCTGATATAAAACTCAAAAAATATAGATAAAATGAAAAATACTTGAACATTCAAAGCATAGAGGTAGTTCTATGCCACCTTGTACAATGCAGTTCTCGGGCCTATATAGGTTAGGTTAGGTTTGATAGGCTGCCAGCTATTGTAAAGCCAGCCCACTTGGGTCCAGTCAGGTCCCGTTGTGTTGCCTGGATATTATATGTACTCATTAGATATCACTGGTTTAGAACCAACCCGAGGATCGGATAAAGGAGTCCAATCCATTTACATCGCATTCCGATACCTCCGTCAAATCATGCAGCATCGGTCTGCCTAGGTACAATGCCCTTATATAAGAAAGAGCTGGACACTGACAAAGGAAGTGCTCAACGCTCTCTTCTTCCTCCTCGTCTCTGCAACTTGTACAGAAGTTATTAAATGGAAGATTTAACCTCCTTGCCTGCGTCCCTATGTGGCTATGTGCCGTCAGGACCGCCATAGCAGAACGCAACCTCCGTCGGGGCAAGCCCCTAAGGATAATAGTCCTCCTGTTATCATATCTGGGCCATGAAAGCTTTGATATTCGACAGGTATCTTCACTAGTTGACGCTGTACTTGTTTCTTACAGATCGCAAGCGGGATTCCAACAATTCCATCAATATCTCTTTGTTGTAGCTGGACACCGGCCTTTGCCAGTTTACCCGCTACTAGATTTCTGGACACTTCACTGTGCCCTCATACCCAGATAAGCTCGAGGTTCGAATGTCTCGCTATCTCGTTTAGAGATATCCGGCATTCACGAACCAACCTGGATGTCGTATAGACTCCAGCCAGTGCATACAACGCAGCCTTACTATCAGTACAAATCCGGATTTCATTCCCGTATATCCTGTAGTACCTTAACCAGTTAGCTGCCCTCATAATGGCTGCAATTTCGGCCTGCGCTACGCTACACTCATTTTGCAGCCTAAAACTCATCCTCCTCTCATACAAGGGGATAAAGATAGCCCCACCGACTCCCGAGTCCGACTTGTATCCATCTGTAAAAATTTCAAGCACGTCCTCTTGACGATCTGTGCAAGTCGTCTCGGAGAACGAGCCTGATAAGATTACATCAAATCTTTTGTCGGGCAGTAGAGCCTGCGAGCAGTAATCAATATTCTCCGGAAGGTTCACTACTCTTCCTATTATTGAGGCATGACCATATGTCGCCTCCTTCCACGTCCCGCTTGACCACAGCCTGATAGCCGAATTCATGGCTATTTCCTCCACCATGAGATCAGCCGGCAGCCAGTTCGGCATAGTGAAAAGTGCTTTCGATGGCGTAGTGCCGGAAGCACCAGTCATCATCAGACCAGCAGTACGCATTATCTTTTTTGCGATTTTGCAGTAGTTGGTTTTTTCCACCACACGAGCGCCCCATATGTTAGAATGGGCTTTACAACCGTGCTGAAATGCCAGCAGGAGTTCCTAGAATTTATTCCCCTGGTCTTCCCAATGGCCCTTTTGCACAAGAATAAGGCGATAGCCGCTTTTTCTGTCCTTGACTGGACATTCTACTGCCAGGTTTGTTAGTTTGGAATCCAGGTATATGCCCAGATATTTTGCACTGTCTGACAAGGAAGGCATCCAATGCATATTCCCCATGCCCTAGAGCTCTCTCTACATACCGCACGAGCGAATACAACGCAATCTCAACAGATTTGCCCTTGGTATAGGCATGTTGAGATGCTGATAAATGGCTCGGAATAATTGACATCCTAAGATGTAAATCAATTATCCGTTCCTGGGTTTTAAGTAAGAAGGATGACAAGCTTATACGCCTGAAATCCTTTGGAGTAGTGTGTGAAGCCTTCCCCCTTTCGGAATAAAGACTACAACACACCTTCGCCATGATTGCGGCATGTAGGACCAACTAAGGCAGGCCGAGAAAATTCGTATCAACCATGGCATTATAAATCCGTATTTTTCTGCAAGTCAGCTGGTATAATACCATCTGGACCCGGTGTTTTATATGGGTCAAAACTATCCAACGCCCAAAGGATTCTGCTTCGATCAAAAGATAAACAGATATCCCCTTGGCCATTGTGTATATCTGTCATGCAGTCTCCTATAAAGGGTGTGCATCAAGGAAAATGCGTGTCCATGAGAACTGCTGGGGTCTCATGTCCGCTGATTGTCCAGCTACCACACTGCTTCTTAACGAAACTTGGTATGGGCTGGGTGCTAGATAGGATTTTTCGAAGCCTACTAGTCTCAGAAGCTCCTTCCACAACACTGCAAAAAGACCTCCATGAACTCCGCTTCGCATTCCTTATCGGTTTCTTGAATTTATTCACCGAGGTTTTGTACTCTGACCAGTTACCCAGTCTTTTGGCCTCATTAGAAAGTCTGCGAGACTGCTTTCGAGCCTTCGCTATCTCCAGATTCCACCATGGTGGCTTACTTTTACCCCGACACAGACTAGGCCTGTATGAACCTGAGATGGCCGTTTCTAAAGATCCAGTCAATATCTCCACAGCCCTCTCAATGTCCGGCAGAAGACCTGAGAGAATTCCACCCTGCATCTCCCAATCCGTCTTCCTCCTGTTTCTTCTAGATATTACTTCCCTCTCCTGAATTTCTACTTCGAATTCAATATACCTGTGATCAGAGAACGAGCAATCTTGCGATACACTCCATCCTCTTATCAATTCCGAATGCTTACTGCTAACTAGCGTGATATCCAGAACCTTCCTTCTGTATGTCACAACAAAAGTGGATTCCAAACCAATATTCATAACATCTAGATTGTTGCAAAGAATGAATTCAAAAGTTGACTCACCCCTTGCGTTAGTATTGGAGCTGCCCCACACTATATGGTGTGCATGTGCATCAGCTCCTATAATTATCGGCAGGGTTTTCCCTCCCGCCATTTCCACAGCTTCGCGAACCCTGATTGGTAGGGATTCACTGTCATGCGTTATTTAGCTGGAGACAATAAGGCAAGTACCTGCATCTGTCTCCCAGGCGGCCGTCACTCTATCTTCATCACTGAAATCAGAGAGAATGAAGATTTTTAAATCGCTCCTCGCCATTATCAAGGATCTGATTCTACCTTGATCCGTGTACAGTAGCTTGTAGCCCTACTTCCTCAGTCCACAAACCCTGCCCTTACAGAGTCAGGGTTCTTGGACCAGAACCAACTACTCCTCTCTTTCCGACAGACGGAGGAGCAATGCAGCCGAGGCTGCTTTTGAAAGGGGAAGATTAACTTGTAGAACCTTCACCATCATTGTTCCTTCTACAACCGTGACGTTGGCGTCCTCTTGGTCCTGACCTTGATCAGAGTCCAAGAGGGCGTCCCCGTCAACATGTTCGAAGAACACCCTCACCAACTTTGAGTTGGAGAGGGCGTCCTCGCCCGATGTTGCACTCGCAGCCTCATCCACAGACATGCGTTCCACTTCGGTACACACATCCTTCGGAACCAGGTCGCCCTTGGCGTCACCCCTGTATACTCGGAGGAGGAAGATAGTATCAAAACACAGATACATCTTCCCCTATTCAGCAGGATAGTGATAATCCTGGCGTTGCGCTTTGATTCAGATACCCTGACAACCTTCCAATCATGGGTCGGTATGTCAGGATTTCCACCTCTCAGGACCTCCAGGATCTCTTTCGCGGAACCAGAGATGTCTGGTATCCGGCGAGGGCTCTAGGTCTCCGTGGAACCTCTGAGAGAGGAACCACGTCAAGCCTAGCTCCTTCCCTTGGCCCGTTCACAAGAGCGACCGCCGGCTTAAGTAACAAGACCGATCGCTCATCCGCACAGGCCATGAGTTTAATACGCCGCCGATACCAGCCAGCCTCCTCACCCCCAGGGTACGCACCCGGATTGTCCTTCATAACTCTCCGGATCGTATTAATCCCCATAATCTCACGCTTCACTATGACCCACTTAGAAGGGGTTATAGGCAGATCCGCGTTGCCCCTGTCAATGATGGCCATTACAAGCTGGTCTCGGACCTATATGGTGCTATGGAATTCAATTGAACATTGAAAATATTTCAAAGGCGACAAAACCACATTCTTCGAACGATTACTGCAGCTCCATGGTATGTAAACAACTCACGAATTCACAAGGATATGTGCGCTCCGCTGGTAAAAGAGGAATTTTCTAAGTACACGATAAGCAGCGTTGTCAACTTGGTGCGTTTCACATCGTTTTTGGTGCTTTATACAATTATTTCTGCGAAAAATTTTTTAGTCAGTTTTTTCAAGCTTTCCTTGCGCTTTTTAAATTTCGGTGGCAGCAAATCAAATTAAACTCAAATTTTTGTTTTATTGTAAGAAAAACGTTTATTCAAGTGCCCAAAATTTTTACGTTTTATTATACAGAGTACAATCAGAACACGGAGTTATAATGTGAAAATCGTACCATAACCGTACCATATTTACTTTGTGTGTATAATACGCACAAAGTTAGACAATCTTGCTGTATCATACATATATTCGAAAGAAAAAGAAACATTTCGTTTTGTAAAATTTGCGTATTTTTATATTAAACGATAATGTCAAGTTTGTCAAATATTACAATAAATGCAAACACAGGTATGAAAGTTGGTATTCATAATAGCACGTGAATTCGTTGCTGTTACGGTAATTAATAAATTACTAAATTATTGACATAATTATAAAATTTTCCCAAAACGTTTGCATTAAATATTGATTATGGTAAAATACATCTTTTATTAGTTATAATTCTGCCAAACTTTGATGGCATACAGAGCGATTCTTTAACTTTAAACGATCCGATAATCGTAAATCCTGGAATATAATTTTAACGATGACAAGCAGTTGTAGTTTTGAGTACTTGATAATATTCGGTTGACAGCGAATACAATTAAATAATATTGTGGAATAATAAAATTGAAAAAATATCATTATAATTATTGTAATGATAATAATTAATAAAACAACATTATCTTGACAAACACGATTGAACGAATTTGATGGCGGTGCTACCAGACCCAGTTTGAGTGTTTATTAATTGCCGTTTGAAATGTCGTTTCATTATCGTGTTATTAATATAAAAATATTATACTTTTTATAATACACAATGGATATTTAAAAATTTCCATTTTGGTGCGTTTTGAAATTTCAAAGTTTGCAACGCTGTATATCAGTTAAATAAAACCTTTTCGCATTGGCTGGACTTTTTTGTGTTTATTATTAAGATTTGAATACTCAATTTTATTTTTAAAAATTCTGATATTGAAACGGAGGAATGGCAACTCTGCCTAACACATTCCGTGTCAATAAAAAGATTATTGTGTGAAAGTATCGAGCAATTCAATACATGAATTATTCTTTAATTATTTAAACTGGGAATTGAAAAAAATTAACACACGAGAAATATTAAACTTCAAATGTATAGAAATACCCATTTGAAGTAGAAGCAAATTCAAAAGCTAACTGAACTCAAAGAGAAATGCATTTAAATCTCGGTGTAATATTTTTGTCACTTAAAATTATTTCAAGTGCAAATGCACACGCAGCCGGAAACGAACATCAGCAAAATGTTGCAGATATAATAAATGAATTAAACCATCACCTTAATGTTGAATGGAATTTGCTCGTTATCCCAGAGGAACAGCAGGATGTGGATATTGTTATCAAATCTTTAACAAAACCTGTTGTAATAATAACAAAACCTGGCGAAATATGGACAAGTTCACAACATTCAGGTCAAGTAATGTTGGTAGTTTTTCTGGGCGATCCAAACTCAGAAAAGGGTTACAAAATAGTGGAGCAACAATTGGATCTTCTAAGATTTAAGCCAATTTTATGGATAATTCCGGAGGCTCGAGAAGAAGATTTACTGAATTTTGCGAGCAAGAATTGGGTTTCTGGGTTTACCCGAGTTTTGTTTTTTACACAACAGGGATTATTTACTTACGATCCATTACCTGTGATGAGTATTCAACATATCAGGAACATTCAGGATTACGCACACAGGAAAGATATTTCCGATTATAGAAAACATTCTGTAAACACTATTATGGCAAATGATCCGCCGCTTCAGTTTCGCGCCCAGTATCGTTCGGGTAAAGTGGTTTATATGGGTTTTAACAATAAAATTTTAGAAATATTTATACAACGCTATAATTTTGAGGTAAATCATTATGGTAATATAAACCATGATGATCCGCTTTTCCTAAAGACTATAGATGAACGTTTTGACAATAATACCTTAGATATTTTTCCAGCACCACATTGGCGATCCAGTTCTTCTAATGTTGTAAGATCCAAACCTATTGAGAATATGAAAGTATATGTGGTGGCACCTTATCCTGCACCACTATCAAAAATGCAGTACTTGCATTACCCCTTTACATTCAGCACCAAAATAACTATCGCCCTGTTGCTATTTTTATATGCTGCAGCTTTGATGTTCATTTACTATTGTGCGAATAGTCAACATAAAATTGATTTTAGCAACTCATTGTTATATGTGCTTGTAACATTCATGTTTCAAAGTCATTTCAACTTTAAAATTGAAACTACTCGACAGAAAATCGTATTTTCTCTACTCTTTCTCAACGGTTTCATTATAACAAATTTGTATTTGGCGAAGCTATCCAGCATTATGGTGAAAAATATTTATGGATCAAAACTGGAAAAACTTGATGACTTAAGCGAAACACCTCTAAATATTTTAATGCGACAGTATCAATATGATATAATTACCTACGCACCTTTTATACATCCGAATGTTTTAAAAAAAGCTAAAGTTGTTGATGCAAATTATTTTAACAAAGCTTGTGCTGATATGAATGATACCTATATGCTGCTACTTTATGAGGAAAAGATGAAGCATATATTTTTTCAGCAGCAGTTTTTGCGAACTCCCCGCATGTATAAAATTAAAGATCACATTACTGAATTTTCAAACCATTTCACGATTCGGAAAAATGCACCATATCTTCAACTTTTCAATCGCTATTTGAGCTATTTGCATGAATCCGGTATTTTGCACAAAATTTTGTACGAGTCGCAATTCGATGGAATTATAAACGGAGATATACACTTCTTTGCTGACGACCCAGAAGACTCATTCTTAGATTGGGAATCTTTTTACGCTATTTTAATTTATTTTGTATTTTGTCTATCATTGTCTGTGGTTGTATTCATAGCAGAACTGATTCATTATAAGTATGCTAAGAAGAAGTTTATGCGTAAAGTTGTAAGTCAGTGATTAAAATTTAATAAATAAAATACTAAATATATGCATAAGAAAAATGCCTCAATAATACCCGTCAGAACACAAAAAACAAGATTTTTATTTCTCACCGCTCCACTTTTCCTTACCACCTTTTGAAATATGAAGAGCCGTGAATAATAAGCTCAGTTGGCACACGGCGTTTCGGGGACATTAAACGTGATCCCCAAAAACTGTGTCTAGCGTATAACTGAAAGCCGCTAATAATCTAGGCGCAAGTGTTTTGAAAAAATGTGAATATTTATTTTCTGTCACTGAAAAGCGTGGCGGTGAATAAATCGAAGAAACAACAATTTTTTCATGAAAATGTTCAAGCGTACGAGTATATTTGTTGCGTGGGGAAACTCCTCACGTGTTCCGTTTAGCAAATAATAGTTAATTCTAGTTTTTATGAAAATTGTCGAGCCTCCATAAGATCTGCCATGGGGATCTTTGTTATCATATAGTGAGTAACCATTACTTTTGAAATAACGTGTGAGCGTTCAGCAATCAACATTATATCGATTTCAACTTAATTTTTGTGTTGGCGCCAAAAAAAAAAAAAAAAAAAATGTAGTTATGGATTGAAAAAAAAATCTGCTGAGTAGCCTCAAGGTTGGTAAAATGTTGATCAGAGCGTTGAGATTTGGGCTCCTGATTCAATAAGAAACCTGTTTGTGGTTTTGCCAATGGCACTATCCAATGGCCTATCTGAGGAAATTTGTTTTTAGAAATGGTGTTTACTTATGGGGTGGCATATTTGAAATTGATAAACCATATGCCACTGACCACCAAGTGAGTATAGACAGGATAGACCGTGTAATTTGCAGTATGGTTACCTCCACAGTTGCTGCATTCTTTAACGCACGAGTCAGTCTTTGACTTCTTGCGCGGTGATGTGCCGCGAAGTTCTCTGCACAAAACAAACCGCGGGCAATATACAATAGGCCTTAGTACCGCTAAATTCTTGATAGTTTAGGCACTGAACGGGCCCTAAATGCTTATGCTCTTCAACTATAACCTTACGCTGAAGAAGAAATTTAAGGTTATAAATTGGGTGAGTTTCATTCTTTTTTAAGACAACATCCCCTGGTTCCAGTTTTACCCTAAACATTGGGTTGAGGGATCTTTTAACGGTTCCGCATTTGTACCACTTTTTTACTATTTTATTTTGGTGACATTTGCTTTCGCAGTAGTGAAACATCGAGTCTAGCTTCGATAGTGAACAGACGTGTTTGTTCTTGATCAGAAAGTAATAAATTCGGAATAATTAGAAAACCGGAATAAAGCTGAAGGTCCATACCACTCGTCTGTCAAAAAAGTAGACATTTGTATTAGACATGTTATACATAACAACTCATAAGAAGATGCGTACGACGCATTCTACTTTTGTACGCGTCATAAGCGTTATAAAAAACTGTCAGTTGTTTTTGATAGTCGCAGATAACACTTCATTTTATTTTTCAATGTTATCGCCAAGAATATTTGCGCCATGGACTGTTATTTTATATTTTTGTGTTAAAAAAGTTTGTATTTAAAAAATACTTCTAGTACAATAAAAAGCTTATCGCACCAAAAGCGCAAAAAAGCGACAACTGATATAATGCGTGGAATAGACCTTTAGCTTAAGTGAAAAGAGTGACATTTTATGAAAGAAAAACTTTATAACATTCTTTTTTAATACTTTTTAAATCGTAAAACAAAATTGCATGAGTGTCCCTAGCACATGTAATTCTCAAAAAGAGCTTTGCTCCGCTAGAAAAAAAGCTTTGGATTCCTAAGGAAGAATCTATGAAAAAATCAATTGAAAATCTCCTGTCTTTAAGAGATAGGAAACGTCCGCCTTCGTGTTCGCCAAATATTGTTATTACAACAGAAGACGAAACATCTTCTAGTTTAATTATTCCAGATAAGTTAGCACACAAGTTAGCATGGATAGATATATCGCGTAAGCGAACTTAAACTACTTTTTTTTGCTCAAAAGCAGTTCTGGTAATAAAATCAGGTTATATAAATATGGAAAATGAAAATTTCCGATAGCGGTCCATATATATACCCGAGATATAGCCTGAATCGATCTTTCCATTAACATTTTTTATTTTTTTTTTTTGCTGCAAAGCAATTCTCGTTATAAAAAACTACTAAACTAAAATACAGGAAATAGAAAATTCCGATATCGGTTCAATATATAGTTCGATATATAGTTCAAATGTTTAAATATACTATACATATACGAGACTATCGTGAAGGGTATTTTAGATTCGGCCCAGCCGAATATACCACACTCTTACTTGTTTTTTTTTTTTCAATCTTCAACTTGCTCCAAATTTCTAAAACTTTTGGTGTAAAGTTTTCCTTTTTTCCACTGATCGTCAAATAAAAGTAATATTTCAAACTATCGAAAGCAGCAGAGATTCGCTTGTTGAATCGAGTAGAAGCACATTGTGTGAAGACATGCTCTACAGCCTGTGCTGGTGGTTCTGCCTCATCTTCCATATTGTGTTCTTTAGACCTCCTATCAGAATGAACTTAAGCTAAATAATAATAAAATAAAACTTAAGAAAAAGTAAAAATATTGAAGTTTGAGTGCCTCGAAAATTATATATTTTTTTATTTGATATCTCGTTGTATAACTTTTTTGAGAGTAAATAGTTAAGTATACTTTCTTATTTCGTAGCTCTCATTGATATTTTCCGGTAATTTGAGCTAATTAATAACTTCAAAAAATTTGTGTATTCAATCCTAATTTGTACCAGATGTTTATCCCTAAAGCAAGGGTTCAATCCTTATAGGTAAATTGTTTAATACTTCAATAACTAAAATACTTTGTGTTTTACATTCTAAGTAACAAACGTACCTACATGCACATACATATCTGTATGTGTGTATGTTTGTTTGTGTTCATCTGATAAACTTTAATACAATGTTAAAAAAAAGCTTTTAATCAAAATTAAATGTAAAGGGTGTAACGATAAATTGATGAATGATGGGAGCATGCTGATCTTTGTTCTGCAAAAAAATACTGGTAAAGGTTTTGGAAATTCATTCTTCTGGCCGACTGCCAAATCAATCGATTGAAAATAGGAAATAAACCAAGACAACACCTCGCCCGAAAGAAATAATGTTGTCCAACCTGAGTCGTGAAATGCTGATATATCTGAGAGACCATACCACATCTTGAAGCTAAGAGGTTGAATGAAATTCTGCAAAGAAGTGGAGTTCAAAAGCTTCTGCCAATTCGGCAAAGGCAATTGAGCATAGGGAAAAGAAAAATAAAGTTTTAAAAGATACATATTATACAAGTTCATTGGTATGTGCAACTACTGCAGTCGCACCAGCAATAAAAAACATAAAAAGATAGTGATGTGTTTGTTTTCGATCTGTCTTATGGCATTAAAACATGTCCGGCGTTCGTTTCACCACATATAGTTGTTACAACAGAAGACAAACCATATCCCACCGAGAGATATGTAACCGTGGTTAAAAGGCAGCCAAGCTCCAAATCAGCTCAAATATCATCACAATCGAAAATATCTAACTACGGCAACGGATAGTAACAGCTTTGCTATCCTTCAGGCTGATGAGCCAACAACATCCACTTAAGCACGGCAGCATCTGCGAAACAAAAATCAGGGTACGGCGATTACACTTTTTGATGTTCACGTTTAATTTCTCCGAAAGACCGTGCAGATTTTGACATTATTTTTGGAGTTGTAAAAATATTTCTTTAGAATGGTTACAAGTGGAGCTTTCATTAGATTTGTCATTAAATCACTCACCTACTATACGAGCAATCCTTATTTCATTGCCCAGTTGAGCATCTTTAGAGTTTAATGACTAAAATATTTGCATACTCATTGTACGGAGAATAATCCCCTGATAACGCATGAGGATATTGATGTGTCAATTAGTGATTTTTCTGAAATCCTTAAAATAGTCGTACAAAATACTACCACTAGCCATATAAGTTAAAGAAATGTGCACAATAAAGTTTCCCATCTGAAATTGAACAACTTCTGTCAGTAAGAAAAAGAGTTGAAAGAGACTGGCAACTCCACAGGAATCCCCTGCTTAAAATTATGCTACGGGAACGCTTGAACGAAATCGGCTTGAAATCCAAAAACTGGCTTTCTTTAAAACATTTTTGGAAAGCTGTGATAGAATTCTTCAACCTGACTATTCCAGTGGTGACTGGGCAAGAACCGATTCTCGTGTAACTATAAGAATTCTCTTTTTTATTATTAACGCTATTTTACGTCTTCAGAATTATCCTGCACAGTGGAAGGTGTGTATGATTACTATGATACTCAAACCACGGAAGGATCCCACTAAAGTAGAGGCATGTAGACCAATAAGTCCTTTACCAACAATTACAAAACTGAATATTAATTTGTTAAATTTTTGTTGAACTTATAATTTTTTAAATTAAAAATTGTTTGGTTTGTACATATGTACATCGGGTTCTAGTTCAAGTTTTTCCTTTCTTAAGAAGGATTTTTTACAATACAAATTTGCTGTGATAAATAATTAGTGATTGAAGAAGACAAGAAAAATAATAATCAAATCTTTAGCTGGGGGACAACTGGCTGTTTCGTAGTCGCTACACTACTCATCAGTACCCACTGGGATTTGAACTCGGGTCATGACGTATCATGATCTATTGCTTTAACCACTAAGCCACCGAGCATTTAATTATTTTCTATCTATATTCATCTCATATTCAATCACATATGCATTTTTGTTAATTGCCCGCATTGTTTGTACAGCGTATGCTGTCTCTGAACTAGCGGTATTTATTTTTATTTATTAACAAAAGTGTTTGAAAAACAGTTAGTGACAAAGTTGACTCCAATACTGAATGATGTGAGATGTATCCGTAATCATCAATTTGGCTTTCGAGGTAAACACAGCACCATAGGAGAAACACACAGTCTAATACATTTCATGAGAAAGACTTTAGAAGACACAAAATATTATTCAGCGTTATAAAGTTAAGTTTCCCAAACTTTTAATAAAGTGTAACACGACGATCTAATTAACAAAACAAAGTTAAACTTGCCTGCAAAGCTGGAAATTTGTTATCAAAAAGGCGATTTTATAAGCCCGGCCAGCCAATCGAAGCGGGAGTTCACACCAGTGATCACCAAAAATCACGTTTTTGCTGGATTAACTCATACACTAAAATTTGTAATCAACAAAAATCAAGCAACAAAATTCAACGTTGGGTGAAATCAAATCATCTTGTAAACATTCTGAAGTTGAAATCAAGCACCAAAGCTCAATCCTGAGTAAAATCAACTCGTTTTGTAAACATTGCGCATTTATCTTAGTGTTGAATAAAATCAGCTTCATGATTGTTGTTGCTTTGATAGTGATTTGTATGTATTTGAAACATGTACACATATGTTTTTTTTTATTTTGGATCAGTACTCAGGGGATGAGCTCTGCATATGCAGCGCATTGTACTGGAACTAGGAAAATAGGTTATTGTGAGAAGGAAAGAGGGAGTAGTATTCGTGGAGGTTTAACTTCAACATTAACAACACGAAAGACCAAAACAAATTCTCTTACAGCATTTAAAATGTTGGAATTAAATTAGCTAAAACTGATCAGTGACCAGAGTATATGCCTTCGACACTGCTCAGATTAGTAAAATTTAGTCCAACACCTGCACTACAAGATAATGAAATGCATCGTTACATTTTTAAATTCTATTTTAAGTTTCACTTACATATGTACCTAATAAAGTAAACGTTTTTTTATATATGTTGGTATTATAAGTCTAACTTAATCTTTTGAATGCACTTTTTAAGAAAGTTCTAAAAAGAAATATACATATAGGTAAATACATACATACATATGTATGTACATTGTCTTTTTCCATAAAACCGTCGTTTCTATGTGTATTTTATTTTGATTTTTTTTTTAAAGCGTACAGAAAAAATGTTGAACGCATCACTGCATTAGGTTAGGTTAGGTTTAACAGGCCGCCAGCCACTGAAAAGACAGCACACTTGGATCCAGAATCCTCAGGATATAAATCCTCCTGTAATCGTATCTGGGCCATGCCAGCCTTGATACTCGACAGGTGCCCTCACTAGACCATCTCTTTTATGCGGGTTTCTTACAGCTCCTAAGCGGGTCTCCAATGATCCCATCTATATCCCCATGTCAGCCCGTCCGCTACAACATTTCTGGGCACTTCACTGTGCCTTCGTACCCAGAAAAGCTTCAGGTCCGAATGTCTCACTACCTCGTTTAGAAATATCCGGTATTCACGAACCAACCTGGAAGTCGTAGTGCATACAGTGCAGCCTTACTATCAGTACAAATTTGGATATCCTCGCTGTATATCCTGTAGTACCTTAACCAGTTAGCTGCCCTCATAATGGCCGCGATTTTGGCCTGCGCTACGCTACACTCATTTTGCAGCGTGAAACTCATCCTCTTCTCATAGAGGGGGATAAAGATACCCCCACCAACCCCCGAGTCCGACTTTGATCTCCTTGACGATCTGTGCCAATCGTCTTCGAGACCTTTGCTGATAAAATTACCTTAAATCTCCTGTCGGGCAGTAGAGCCGGCGAGCAGTAATCAATATTCTCCGGAAGGTTCAGTATTCTTCCTATTATTGAAGGATGACCATATGTCGCCTCCTTCTACGTTCCGCTTGACTACAGCTTGATAGCTGGATTCATGGCTATTTCTTTCACCATAAGATCAGCCGGCAACCAGTTCAGCTTAATGAAAAGTGCTTTTGATGGCGTAGTTCCGGAGGCACTAGCCACCATCAAAGCAGAAGTATGCATTATTTTTTCTACGATTTTGCAATATGTGTTTTTTTCCAACGATTTCCACCACACAAGCATCATATATATTAGAATAACAGCCGTGTCGAATAGCCAGCAAGAATTCCTAGGATTTATTCCCCAGGTCTTTCCAATAGTCCTCCTGCACAAAAATAAGGCGATAGCCGCTTTTTCTGCCCTTGACTAGACACTCCGCTGCCAGAATAGGATGGAGTCCAGATATTTCGCACTATCTGCCAACTTGAGCTCCACTTCCTTCACGGTTTGTAGAGCAAACTATGGAGTCTTGTATATTCGTGTAAAGAGCAGAAGCTCCGTTTTCTGGGGACTCACACTCAGACCGCTATTTGTACACCATAATTCAATAAGGCTTAGTGCAGATCCTGGCTGCTGTGATAGTATAATGGGGTACTTATCCGACACAGCAACTACAATATCATCAGCATAAGCCACTGTTCTAAACAGCATGGAATCTAATACCATCAATAACGAATTCAGAGCTAAATTCCATAGATGAGGTGACAGAACCCTGTGCAGTGCCCCTTCTAGCCGCTCTGCAAATTGTGTCTCGCCCGATATTAGAAGTAATGACCCTATTTGCCAGTAAATTCCGTATGAAGCTCACAACTGACTGATGACCGTTCAGTCTTTCCAGAGCCATTATTTTGACCCTTGGCAACACATTATTAAATGCTCCCTCTATATCAAGGAATGCATTTTCCCCATGCCCCAGAGCTCTCTCATCACCGCATTGATTTTTGCTAACTTTTCTTCCAAAACAAAAACTCAAACGTAAGAAATCATTGCCTACATGCCTATTCATTTATATTCAAGCACGAACACCTAAGCGGTGATTACACTCACATAGCGAAGATGTTGCTCATTGTGTTAATGATTAAAAATCAACTGCGCACTTGTGCGACTGAGCAAAAATCATATTTGAACGAAATGTAATGTTTTCCATGTTGTTGAGCAGGTATGATTCTTTTGCAATCGCTCAAAGCTGTTCTCTGGTTCACACAAAGCAATCTTCAGCGTTCATGAAAACAATTCACGAAATTTACAGGAATATATTTCAATATTAGAGAAATGGCTAAAACTTTGCAAAATTAAAGTTAATAAACAAAAATGTACTCATATTTATTTATTTCTAATATGCCAATGGAATAAAAACCTTGCAGGCTAACAAAATCTTACTTAAATAGTAAATCATATAAATCCTTATAATCCAGTAACAATTTAAAATCATTAAATTGAAGTGAAAAATCAACATTTACAATATTATTAATATTATTTAAAGTGCTCAAAGCACGTAGCATAGGTTCCCGCATAGCGTGATTAGTAACACGTGTTGAAATGTAGAATAAATTTTTAGATCTTAAACATTTAAATGGTGCACAAAATTTAATTAACTTTAACAGGAATTCACAATCAATAATACCATTAATCAAATTATAAATTATTATAACAGAATGAATAGTACATCTCATATACAATGGCTTCAAGCCCAAAAGAAAACAACGAACTTGACATTAGCATTACTTGACAATTACAAAGTATGAATTTAACAAATTGTTTCAATTCTATTGGAATGTACATTATAAAAAAGGTTCCTAACGAAAGAAGAATACTTTAATTTGGGGCGAACAAAAGCAGTATGCAAGGTTTTTAATGTTCTAGGATCCGAAAAGTCTTTACAATTTCTTCTTATAAAAGCCTAGGCAGCATAAGCTTTAGGTAGAATATAGTCAAGATGCACATTAAAGTTAGGTTCACAATCTAACACAATACCAAGATCTAACATTTGACTTACAACGTTTAAATTATTATCATTTAATTTATACTGGAAAACTTTAGCGTTACTACTATTTGACTTATGAAAGGCATTTGGCAGCATTTAATAACGTTTAAAGGCAAATTATTGATATCGCACCAAGAGGATATTCTAACGATGCAGAGTTGAAGAGACAGCGAGTCATTCTCCGATCTTATTTCTTCTTCTTCTTCTAAAAATTTTGAGGTCATCAGCAATGTCAATATCAATTATAAATGTCATTTATAAAAATTAGAAAAGGTAACGACCTTAATATACTTCCTTGGGGTACGGCCGAGGAAGCTGTGTAGGGCAAAGACACAAAATTGTAAAGGACAACAGTATATCTCCTATCAGAAATATAAGAACTTAGCCAATTGAGAAATGTACCATAAAAGGATAGCTTAAGACGTAGTATTTTATGTGATACCTTATCAAATGCTTTACATAGATCCAAAGACAGAAATACAAAAATGATTAAAAACCAAACAGTTGGAAACAGTGGAACAACCAGGTAAAAATCCATGCTGTTCATCACAGATATAACGCAAACAACATTTTTTCTTTGATAATGTGTTCAAAAAGTTTTGAAATATTTGACAGCTTAGATATTGGACGGTAATTTGTAACATCAGCTTTATCACCTCCTTTAAAAACAGGAGTAATTGAAGCAACTTTCCATCTATCAACAAAATATCACTCAGCCAAGGATTTATTTAAAAGAAAGCGCAAAGGAACAACCAAACTTTGCGACACTTTTTTTATAAAAAGCGAACTACACATTAATACTTCGTAAACAAACATGTTTGCCTATCAAAATTAACAACCTACTTACCTCGGCATTAACCTCGATTGTATGCCAACGTGCAAGTCTCAGTAAAAGCAACGCGACTAAATTGGCTTATGGGCTGAAACTCTACATTGAAGTTGGATTGCAAACTTGTATTATATAGGGTGGCGCAAAACCACCTCTAAGGCAAAATAAAGTTGAGCAATTTTTGATCGCTGTTTTGTTGTATAGTGTTTCATGTTAAATTCTTCTGAAATAAAACTAAAAAAAAATATATAGAATACTCAAAAAATTAATGAACATTCAAACTATAGAGGTGGTTCTGTGCCATCCTGTACAACACAATTCTGAAGCCTATATGGTGCTATGAAATTCAATTGTGGGGCACCGCCTCAACGTCAAACATTAAAACAAAAACTCAAAGCGCGACAAAACCACATTCTTCGAACGATTACTGTAGCAAAAACTCACACATTCACAAGGATCTGTTAGTTCCTCTGGTAAAAGATGAATTTTCCGTAAGCTGGAACCTCACCGAAATCCTCTTGCACTCACCATACTTAATTTTTTCTGCCACTGTCGGTTGAGAAGAAGGGATACTCTTGCCACCATCAGAGTGCTCAATAGGTGATTTGTCATATATAGTTCGCGCAAAATAAAGCATTCTTTCTAACATTGGCTGGATTTAGATCATTCTTTGTGTTTGAAGCCCTTTTTTCAAATCACATTTTAAAGATTCAGGGCCGCATCCAAAAAAAAAAAAAATCTTACTTGAGTTTTAACGCACACGTTAGTTACCAAACACATTAGCACTACAATACATTTGTTAAAAACTTTTATGCAAAAACAGTACGTTAACTTTTATATGTAGTAAGGAATTTAGTTGTTTTATTCTGGCAATGCGTTTATGTTCAGTTGTAATTTATTGAATAGTGATGCATGAAAACTAATATTCGAAAACTGAAAAACAAATTAAAAAAATAAAAACTTATTATTATGACTTAAATTAACACTTTTTTGACAATTATTTCCTGGATTTACCTTTTTAATAAATAATGAATATATAATATTTAGTGTATTAATGAAATTGAGAAAAATTATTAGGATTTCTTATACTACAAATATTTTTTTTATTCAAATAACGTTTTTAGTTGTATTCGTTCGATTGAAAGTGCATCACTAACATATTTCTTATTTATGTTTCGCTTTCAAAATTAATATTTTCAATTCAAACGAAATGTAACGTTTTAATTTATTTATCTAGCAATTATAAGATATTGCTTTTGTTAGCATTTTTCGCGAAATTGGCAATTTTAAGAACTATCAATATCAACAAATCAAATGTCATTTTAACGAACAGAAGAAAGGATACCGTTGCCACCATCAGAACGTTCAATAGGTGATTCTACCGATATTGCTCCCGCATAATAGAACTTTTTGTCTAGCATTGGCTGGACGTAAGTAAAAAGCACATTTTATTTCTTTTATTAATTCTTTTATTTTTATATTTAGTATTAAGATTTGAATACTTATTGTTAGTTCATTTTGAAGATTCAATAAATAAAAACGCTTAACAAAAAAAAAAAAAAAAATTTAACGTACAGTTAAAGTGGCCTAATTCAACTTTAAACGTATGGTAAGCAAATAGTTGTTTTTGGATACAACGTTAGAAAAATTTTTCTAACAATTGCTTACCAAGCTTTGTTAAGTTTTTTTGCATACGGCCGTCAATAAATAAATACGAGTAAGTGGTTAAAAATATTAAAAAGGTTGAATGGCAACTCTTGCTAAAACATTCCGTGTCAATAAAAAGATTATTGTGTGGAAGTACCCTGCAATTCAACATATAAATTATTCTTTAATTATTTAAACTGGGAATTGAAAAAAATTAACACACGAGAAATATTAAACTTCAAACGTATAGAAATACCCATTTGAAGTAGAAGCAAATTCAAAAGCTAACTGAACTCAAAGAGAAATGCATTTAAATCTCGGTGTAATATTTTTGTCACTTAAAATTATTTCAAGTGCAAATGCACACGCAGCCGGAAACGAACATCAGCAAAATGTTGCAGATATAATAAATGAATTAAACCATCACCTTAATGTTGAATGGACTTTGCTCGTTATCCCAGAGGAACAGCAGGATGTGGATATTGTTATCAAATCTTTAACAAAACCTGTTGTAATAATAACAAAACCTGGCGAAATATGGACAAATTCACAACATTCAGGTCAAGTAATGTTGGTAGTTTTTCTGGGCGATCCAAACTCAGAAAAGGGTTACGAAATAGTGGAGCAGCAATTGGATCTTCTAAGATTTAAGCCAATTTTATGGATAATTCCGGAGGCTCGAGAAGAAGATTTACTGAATTTTGCGAGCAAGAATTGGATTTCTGGGTTTACCCGAGTTTTGTTTTTTACACAACAGGGATTATTTACTTACGATCCATTACCTGTGATGAGTATTCAACATATCAGGAACATTCAGGATTACGCACACAGGAAGGATATTTCCGATTATAGAAAACATTCTGTAAACACTATTATGCCAAACGATCCGCCGCTTCAGTTTCGCGTCCAGTATCGTTCGGGTAAAGTGGTTTATACTGGTTTAAACAATAAAATTTTAGAAGTATTTATACAGCGCTATAACTTTGAGGAAAATCATTATGGTATTCTAAGCTACGATGATCCGCTTTTTATTAAGACAATGGACGAACTCTTCGACAATAATACCTTAGATATTTTTCCAGCATTACTTTGGGGATCGAATTCTACTAATGCTGTAATATCCAATCCTATTGATAGTATGAGAAGTTATGTCGTGGCGCCTTATCCTTCGCCATTACCAAAAATGCAGTACTTGCATTATCCCTTTACATTCAGCACCAAAATAACTATCGCTCTGTTGCTAGTTTTATATGCTGCAGCTTTGATGTTCATTTATTATCTTTCGAATAGTCGATATAAAATTGATTTTAGCAAATCTTTGTTATATGTGCTTGTGTCATTTATATTTCAAAGTCAATTAAGGTTTAAAATTGAAACCACTCGGCAGAAAATCGTGTTTTCTCTACTCTTTCTCAACGGTTTCATTATAGCAAATTTGTATTTGGCAAAACTGTCCAGCATCATGGTGAAAAATATTTATGGATCCAAACTGGAAAATCTTGATGAGTTAAGCGAAACATCTCTAAATATTTTAATGCGACAGTATCAATATGATGGAATTTCCTATATACCTTCTATACATCCGAATATTAAAAAAAAAGCTAAAGTTGTTGACGCAAATTATTTGAAGAAAGCTTGTTTTGATATGAATGATACCTATATGTTGCTACTTTATGAGCAAAAGATGGAGTATATATTTTTTCAGCAGCAGTTTTTGCGAACTCCCCGCATGTATAAAATTAAAGAAGATATTGCTAAATTTTCAAATCACTTCAGGATTCGAAAAAATACGCCCTATCTTCAACTCTTCAATCGCTATTTAAGCTATTTGCATGAATCCGGTATTTTGCGCAAAATTGTATACGAGTCGTATTTCGATGGAATTATAAGTGGAGATATACACTTCTTTGCTGACGACCCAGAAGACTCATTCTTAAATTGGGAATCTTTTTACGCTATTTTAATTTATTTTATATTTTGTCTATCATTGTCGGTGGTTGTATTCATAGCAGAACTAATTCATTATAAGTATGCTAAGAAGAAGTTTATGCGTAAAGTTGTAAATCAGTGATTAAAATTTAATAAATAAAATAATAAACACGACTTTTTTTGTTTAACGAGATAAAGTCGTCGATTACGTTTATGTGTAAAAACGCCACAGCTCAGATTTACCGCTTAGCTTATTTTCATTATATACTTGTATAAGATTAGCTTTAAGTATGTTATAACAGTTGGAATCAAGAGATGACCGAATAAACTCAAGCTTTGAGAACATTTTTGGTTGATTATAGTTAATACAGCGACCGTGAAAAATTAAAAATTAAAGTTTAAAATCGGTACTTTTAAAAATAAATTAAATATTTTTACAATTATATTTTAAAATTAATAATGATTCAAAAAGGAAGATCAGCTAAAAAATTGGTCCACGTGGGTGTATAAATAAAAAACCAAGCGAACTTGTTAAAATCAGCATTATTGTACATAACAACAAGCGACTTAAAATAAATTCAAATCAATGCTGTAGAAATAACAGAAATATCACAAGCTTTAAGAAAAAATTCAGTTTAAAAAGTAAAGGTGCGAAGTGAAAACTGTGTATAAAGATGTGGTAACAAGATAGAATTATTCAGAACAGCAACAGCATTAAGGTACTGGCAATAGTGGGACACTTAAGAGCAAGAGAATAAAGAAAGGAACTCCTTTTCTGGTAATATATATGTGAATTCTAAACTCGATACCATATAATATGATACCGTTCATATATAGGGTGTTTTTTTAAGCCCGATAGAACTTGAAATTGTAAAAAATAACACAAAAAATTAAATTGTAATCAAAATTTTTTTTTATTCGAAAGATCAATACGTGACATTAACATTTGAAAATGATTTCGGGCATATGGGCAGCGCGGCTGTTCTTGACGAAGCGCACTGCTGGCCGTATGTCACGAACAACACGAACAATGCTGGCCTCCAAGGCGTCAATTGTTACTGGTTTATCAGCATAAACCAGTGACTTCACGTAGCCCCACAGGAAATAATCGAGAGGTGTCAAATCGCACGATCTTGGAGGCCAATTGACAGGTCCATTTCTCGAAATCAACTTATCGCCAAATTTTGATTTCAGTAAGTCGATGGTTGCGTTCGCCGTATGGCACGTAGCGCCATCCTGTTGAAACCACATCTCCTCCGGATCAATGTCATCCATATTTTCAAACAAAAAATCATTGATCATGGTGCGGTAACGATCTCCATTGACCGTAACGCGAGCTCCGGCCTCATTTTTGAAGAAATAAGGTCCGATGATGCCACCAGCATGAAAACCGCACCAAACAGTGCATTTTTCTGGATGTAATGGAGTCTGTAGGGTCTCTTGTGGATTGGTCTCACTCCATATGCGGCAATTTTGCTTATTAACAAACCCGTTAAGCCAAAAATGCGCCTCATCGCTGAACACAATTTTGCGTCTATAAGTTGCGCGAATCGACGACTGATTTTCAAAGTAAATTTGGATAATTTCGTAGCGTTGTTCAAGCGTGAGTCTATTCATGATGATTTGTCAGAGTATACTGAAACAAATAAAAAAAATGTTTCATCAAAATTTAATTTTTTGTGTTACTTTTTACAATTTAAAGTTCTATCTAGCTTAAAAAAACACCCTATATATATAAATAATATTTTTTATACCCTTCACAAACATGTAAAGGGTATATATAAGTTTGTGATTCCGTTTGTAATTTCTACAGTTTTTTTTTTGCGACCCTATAAAGTATATATATTCTGAATCAGAATTAATGGAAAAGTCGATTAAGCGATGTCCGTCTGTCCGCTGTTGAAATACCGTTTCTGAGAAAACCATTAGACTTAGAAACTTTTTTCTTTCACCATTCTTTTACCCCATCGATTCATGGGTTTGCTATTTAAATTCAGTAATATCGGTCCACGTATAGCTGAGATATATTCAAAATTCCGAAAAAAGCCATTTTTTTTTGCAGTTTTGTATGAAAATTTTTGAAAACAAAAGTTGTTCGTTTTGCTTCAAACTTCACACACTTATTAAGCATGGTGACTAAAAGGCAAAAAAAATTTTTTTTCAGATATCGGTCCATATATACCCGAGATATAGCCCAAATCGAATTTTTAATCAAAATGTCGCATAGGCGAAGCTAAATAACTTTTTTTGCTCAAAAGCAGTTCTGGTAATAAAATTAGGTTACATAAATATGGAAAATGAAAATTTCCGATATCGGTCCATATATACCCGGTCCATATGTAGCCCAAATCGGGTTTTTCATGAAAATGTCGCGTAAGCGAACTTAAACTACTTTTTTTTGCTCAAAAGCGGTTCTGGTAATGAAATAAGATTACATAAATATGGAAAATGAAAATTTCCGATATCGGTCCATATATACCCGAGATATAGCCCAAATCGGATTTTAATGAAAATGTCGCGTAAGTGAACTTAAACATCTTTTTTTGCTTAAAAACAGTTCTGGTAATAAAATAGGGTCATATAAATATGAAAAATGAAAATTTTCGATGTCGGTCCATACATACCCGAGATATAGCCTAGACCGGGTTTTACATTAAAGTGTCGCGTAAGCAAACTAAAACAACATTTTTGTGCTCAAAAGCAGTTCTAGTATTGAAATAAAGTTATATAAATATGAAAAATGAAAATTTCCAAATCGGTCCATATATACCCGAGATATAGCCTAGAACGGGTTTTTAAACAACTTTTTTTGAAAAATGAAAATTTCCGATATCGGTCCATATATACCCGAGATATAGCCCAAACCGGGTTTTTGATGAAAATATCGCGTAAGCGAACTTAAACAACTTTTTTTGCTTAAAAACAGTTCTGGTAATAAGATGAGGTTATATAAATATGAAAAATGAAAATTTTCGATATCGGTCCATATATACCAGAGATATAGCCTAAACCGTGGTTTTCATGAAAATGCCGCGTAAGCGAACTTAAACAACTTTTTTCACCTTAAAGCAGTTCTGGTAATAAAATAAGGTTATATAAATATGGAAAATTAAAATTTCCGATATCGGTTCATATATACCCGATATATAGCCTAACAGGTTTTTTGATGAAAATGCCGAGTAAACAACTTTTTTGTGCTCAAAAGCAGTTCTGGTAATGAAAAAAGGTTATATAAATATGGATATAGCCTGAACCGATTTTTCCATTAAAAAAATTTTTTTTTTGCTGAAAAGCAATTCTCGTTATAAAAGAAGGTTACTAAAATACAGAAAATAGAAAATTCCGATATCGCTTCATATATAACCGAGCATATTTAGGTCACATTTTTAATATACTATACATATTCGTGATTATCTTGAAGGGTATTTTAGATTCGGCCCAGCCGAATATACTACACTCTTACTTGTTTTTCATTCATTTATTTATTGAATCTTCAAAATATGAACTAACAATAAGTATTCAAATCTTAATACTAAATGTAAAAGTTATTTAAGTCCAGCCACTGCTAGACAAAAAAGTTTTATTTTGCGCGAATAATATCGGTAGAATCACCTATTTAACGTTCTGATGGTGGCAAGGGTATCCCTTCTTCTCAACCGAGAGTAGCCGCCAAAATTAAGTATGTTACGTGCAAGAGGATTTAGGTGAAGTTCCAGTTTACTGATATACCTTGTCGCATACTAACAAAACTCGTCTTTTACCAGCGGAACACACAGATCCTTGTGAATTCGTGAATTTCTTACGTACCATGGAGCTGCAGTAATCGTACGAAGAATTTGGTTCTGTCGTCTTTGAATTTTTTCAATGTTAGATGTTGAGGCGGTTCCCCATAATTCAACTCCGTAGCACCATATAGGCTTTAAAATTGCATTATATAACAAAAGTTTGCAATCCAGCTTCAATGTAGAATTTCTGCCCATAAGCCAATTTAGTTGCGCTGCTTTTAATTTCAACTGAGTGACTTTCGCATCAATGTGAGGCTTCCACGTTAGCCTACGGTCGAAGTAAATACCAAGGTATTTAACTTCATTATGCTGCGGAATAGGTGAATTGTTAATTTGGATAGGCGCATATGTTTGCCTACACAATGTGAATGTAACCTGAGTACATTTTTGTTCATTAACTTTGATTTTCCAAAGTTTTAGCCATTTCTCTAATATTGATATATACTCCTGCAAATTTCGCGATGCTAATTGAAGGCTTTCATGGACGCTGCAGAATGTTGTATCATCTGCAAAAGTTGAAGTGTGGATTCCGGATCTCATTGGCATGTCTGAGGCGTAAATCAAATATAAAGTAGGTCCTAGAATGCTGCCTTGGGGAACTCCTGCCTTGATTGGCTGAGTTGGGCTTATAAAATCGCCTTCTCTGATAACAAATTTTCGGCCAGATAAGTAGCTTTCCAGAAGTTTGTGAGTATTTGCAGGCAAGTTCAGTATTATCTTGTGCATTAAACCGGCGTGCTACACTTTATCAAAAGCTTGGGAAACGTCAAAGAATAGAGCTGAGCAATACTTTTTGTCTTCAAAAGTCTGTCTTATGACGTTGACTAGTCTATGCGTTTGTTCTATGGTGCTGTGTGACTAGTCTATTATACATGTTCTGAGAAACGCAAATCGCTTAAACTTTTCGATTTGAAAACGCCAAATAGATGTTCTGATAAGCGCATAACGCAAGAAATATGGTTTTGCGATTTGAAATTACCAAATAGGTGTTCTGGAAAACGCATATCGTTTAAAATTGGCGACTTAAACTCGCTTGTGTATATTGAAGTGAACTGATTGAATTCGCTAAAATTATCCGCAATTAAAGTTTAATATGTTTTCTTTTTATTTCAATAAAAAGTTTAACGATTTTTACACATTTTCATTAAGAAATCTAAATTGAAAAAATTTTCTATTTGTTGTCAAATTTTTTTTCGTTTTATATTACTACCACATACATACATACTTACGTATGTAAAGCACATGTTGTATTTTTTCGGAAAAACTCCTAAGCGCCAATAAAACGCGCGATCCTTAGAACACTTAAAAACCAATTAAGCGTTTTTCAAAACGCATTGCGGTTTCAGAACGCGCGTTCTCGGAACATGGCTGTATGTGTTTGTTCTATGGTGTTATGTTTACCCCGAAAGCCAAATTGATGATTAGGGATACATCCCACATTATTCAGTATTGGAGACAACTTCGCCTTTAACAATTTTTCGAACAGTTTTGAAATTTTTGGTAGTAGACTTATTGGTGTATATGATTCTACTTTAGTGGGATCCTTTCCTGGCTTGGGTATCATAGTAATCATAGAGACCTTCCACTCTGCAGGATAATACTCAAGACGTAATATGTCATTAAAAAAAAAATTAAAAATTTAAAAATGTTTTAATAACATATATGGGGTGGTTAAATTTCAAGGGCCGATGTAGAATGTGAACCACACTAAACGCCAAGTTTTTTTCCGAATTTTATTTGACACTTCTCTATTTCAGACTTATTTAATTTGAACCAAGGCGAATTCAAAACAGGTGGTTGCAAGAGAACAATAAATACAACATTGCAAAAACAACACGCATTTTGTTAGTGTAATCATTACTGCCGATGTCAGATTTCAAATTCGCCGAAAGTTGTTTTTTGTTTACGAAAAAAGAAAGAAACACAAAAAATAGCTAAGAAGAAAAAGAGTTAAGTGAAAAGTAAGTATGATACAAATTTTAATTATTTTAAGAAATTAATTAAATTTTATTATTTTAAAGGTGGTTGTGGTGAATTTATTGAGTATTTGCCGGTCTGAGTGTTAGTGCTAAAACAATATAAATGTGTATTGTTTTTTGTTTTCCATTTTTGTTAAAACGGCCCACAACAAAACTCGACAACAGACGGACGTACAAACCAATAATGGAATCTATTGAAGAATATTTAACGCTAACCCTAAGGAATGGTAAGCACAATAATTCATTATATTACAAAACTATACTAAATTTATATTATACTATTGCAGCAACGTGGATGAAATAAACAATTTAGTTCCTGGGTGCGGTCTTGGGAGGTTATTGTATGAGTTGGCTAATTGTTCCCGGGAAAACAAGCACACCTTAAACCCATACATATGCACCCATGAACTCATCAACACGATAAATCTACATCGAGCTGATCAAGACAGCTTTATACAGGTAGTAGCTGAATTACAATAAATACAACATGAACAAACATCAACATGTATTTTGTTGGTAGAATTTACGATTAGTGTATTGTAATTCTGCCACTACCTGTATAAAGCTGCCTTGGAGCTGATCAAGTAGCTGCAGTGCGTTTTTTTTTTATGTTTGTCCTTTAAAAAATTTATCAAGTGGCATGCTGTCCGTAGTAGCAGGTGATTTTTTAGAGGTAAATTATAATTATAAAAAAACTATTTGTAAATTGAAAGTGAAACACTGCTTTCTTTTACATTTTAGGTTAATAAAACTTCATATTCTTACCACTGTGTTGCAACATGTATCTTTATATATACGGTGCTAATAACGTGGTTGATTTCATTCAGACTATTTATCATATGTTAGTCCCAGGCTGCGACACACAAATTGAGAAAAGCATTGAGTCTACATTTGAAGACATTATGATGGTACTTACTGGTGTCTGATTCGAGGTCATAACGTCAAAAACTGGTATACAAAAGCGAGTATGAAAGCTTTTTGTGGATATGCCGTAAGCCTTTGCAAAGTTTCAGTAATAATATTGTGAACGTGGGTGACATTGCAGGCGAAGAGAATGGATATAAATTTTTTAGCGGTTGTAAATGATTATTTCCTTTAAAGCAGCGAATTTATTTTGCTGTCTTTGTAGAAGACGATGCAATGCTAAGTGTATGAAGTTGTTGGAAAAGGAAAATACATAATAGATGGAGATTTTAATAACAGAGACCAGTTCGAGCTTCAGTTAAAACGAGAAATTGAAAGCTTATAGCACGGACGTTGATTTTGCTATGGTCAACTTTATTAAGACAAAAGAAATAAACTTTTTTCAAGATAAGCTTGAATGATTACATATGCACATATTACATACATATCTATATAATTTTTATATAATAAGGAACACTGGCTTTGCTTACAAAAACTTCTTTGTGTAGCAATTAATTCGGCCCTAAAAAGGGCAGATTTTATGGAACAAAAAAAATTTTTTTTAATAAAATTGGTGACCCTAAAAAGAGCCAATTTTATAAAACAAAAAGTTCTCTCTTTTTAATAAAATTGGTGGCCCTAAAAAGGGCCGATTGAATAACTTGATAAAATTACAATTGTAATTGCCTTCTTAAAAAATACTTTTTGGAAAAAGTATTTTTTCTTAAAAAGTGCTTTTCAATAAAAAACTTCTGAGGCCCATATTTGGAAAACTTTATGTTGCCCAAAATTTCACCATTTTATATTTTTATTATTTTTTTTTAAGTCTCTATCACCCTAAGTCTCCAAATGTTGTTTTTTATTTTGGAGCTGCGTGGGTAAACTAGATTAAACCGATAGTTTTATTGAAATTCAAATACTTACTCAGTTTGGGTGCTCTGCTCCTTCGGATATAATTCAATGGTTTCCTTAGGAAGCGGCATCGGTGCAGCCACTGTAACTGTCAGCTCCTCCCAAGAAAACAACACTGTACTCCCATCAAAGCATTGTGTATATTGCCACTAGCAACCCATTTCGGTCTGATAATTGAAAACACATTTCTTTAATATTAAACAATTAATAAAAAGGGAACAAATCTAATTTACCAATGCAGCTCCAAAAGAAACAAAAAGTACCTACTCTGTGTAGCAAAATAATAAGAAAATGTAAAATGGCAACATTGGGGAAACACTTATAGTTTCCGAGTTATGGACCGAAGAAGTTTTCATATATACACGGATTTTCCTGCCACATTTTTTTATCTGTATGGTATTATAATATTGGTATCATTTTAAAGCTTATGGATATATCTTTTCAAATACACTAAAATAACTGAAAACAATTGGCTCGGGTATTATTAACATTTTAAACAAGTTTGTACCAAAGTGTAAATACACATACATAATACATAAGTATTTACAATGTACATACATAGGTATATATAATTTAATTTGATAATAAACACCGTCTTCGCCACCAAAATTTTTGCATAGCCAGCCTTCGGCCGGATGCAAGGGTTGGATGCATTATTGATCATATAAATTAAAAAATGTGATAGAAAACTTCTTTGGTCCATAATTCGGAAACTAACAAGCGTTTCACATTTTAAGAACTGCGTTGGTAAACTAGATTTGAACCATAAACATTTGTACTTACCCATCTGGGAGTATTTGGCAAAAGCATCACCCTTTTGCCCATAGTGGCAATATGTTTCTTTTTGAAGTGGCTGGAACACATAATTGAATATGCCTTTAGCCGCATACCACAAATTTATTCCTTCTTTCGGGATCTGTTGTCACTTAAAACATGATACCACCACCACTTCAAACTTTTTTTTGCACAATATACAATAACGCATTTTGTTATATATTATCGTGTTTTATTTATATTTATCCGATTATATATATTTAAAAATGCATTTTATTATTATCACTTCACTTTTTATGTATTTCAAAATACAATTCCATTCAACTTTTTAAGAAATAATTTATAATTGTTTAAAATATGTATACTTTATTCACTAATGAGAGAAAAAAGTGTATAACGAAAGCAAGAATCAAAACAATAAGAAAAAATTTGAGCATGATGATGGAAAAAACGTAGCAAGCAAAAAATAATCACCTGTGCTGTCAAGTTCACCTATTATTGAATTCGCCTTGATTTGAACCATGGAGAGATACACAATCCAACAACGTGTTAAAGTTATCCAGACTTATTATGAAAATGGGTGTTCAAATCAAAATGCATATCGTGCACTTCGTGATTTTTTTGGTCAATTTGATCGTCCAAATGTGCGTACAATCGCAAAAATCGTGGAAAAATTCGAGCAAACCGGGTCTGTAGAAAATGTGAGAACACCAGTGCATGCTCGTACAGCTCGTACTGCAGAAAATATTGCTGCTGTTCGCGATAGTGTGGCTGAAGAGCCGTCCACCTCAACCCGTCGTCGTGCCCAACAATTGCATCTCTCACGCTCGTCGTTGATGAACATTATGCATAAAGACTTGCATTTATACGCTTACAAGGAGCAATTGGCTCAAGAACTAAAGCCTCTTGACCATTCCAAACGTCGTGAATGGGCAGAATGGTGGCAAGAAATGACAACAGTGGATGATCAATTTTCGAAGAAAATCATCTTCAGTGATGCGGCACATTTTCACCTCAGTGGTTTCGTCAATAAACAGAATTACCGCACTTGGACGAATGAGAATCCAAGAGTGACTGTCGACAAACCAATGCACCCACAAATGGTGACTGTTTGGTGCAGTTTATGTGCTGGCGGCATCATCGGGCCGTATTTTTTCCAAAATGAGGCCGGTCAGGCAGTTACTGTGAATGTTGTTCGCTATCGTGAGATGATAACGAACTTTTTATGGCCCGAATTGGAAGATATGGATGTAGACGATATGTGGTTTCCGCAGGACGGTACCACTTGCCACACAGCTAAAGAAACAATTGCTCTTTCGCGCAACAAATTCAATGGCAGTGTTATCTCACGTAATGGCGATGTTAATTGGCCGCCAAGATCATGCGATTTGACGCCGTTGGACTTTTTTCTTTGGGGTTATTTGAAAGAAAATGTGTACGTCGATAAGCCAGTAAAAATTCAACAGCTAAAGGATGAGATAATTCGGCACATTAACGGCATAGAACCTCCATTATGCCTCAGGGTCATCGAAAATTTGGACCATCGGATGGAGGAGTGCCGCCATACATAATTCAGTAATACCAATATATCATAATAAAATAAAATTACAATAATTTCCTAAATAGTTTGTGTTTTATTCAAAATTAACATCGGCCCTTGAAATTTAACCACCCTTTATATTATAAATTAAAATGAGCAGTTAAAAAAGTTAAACCTAATTAAAACAAAATAAATAGTAATTTGTTATAAGTACATACATTTGTACATAAAGCGTGTCAAAAAAAAAAAAAAACAAAAAAACTACATAAGTACTTGCACATTTCTGTATACATACATATATGTACATATATCTACACGCTCGGTAAAACCGTTAAAATTACCAAAAAAAAAATTATCAAATATAATAACCCAGTGAACTTTTTGTCACATACATCATCGATCTAAGACCATTGACAATGTAAGCGCGACCCATCCGAAGTCTGTATACATTTCCTATTTACATTTACACAGCGATGGCCTAGGCCGCAAGATGTGTCCAATATTGTATACATTGTAAGCGAAGTTTGGACAAGTCCAAAACTACCTACACTGTAAGTGAAGGTTAGATGGATGTAATTGTTACGATGATTCGGAGGGTATTAAGGTGTGTCTCAATGCAATTAACCTTTAGTAGCAGATATTATATTGGTATTAGAAGGGTCCAATTAGGATCGATAATGGAATGAGTTTCAGTTGAGGGTTGTTATCATAAGCTTTCTCTTTCATTTTTTTCTAACACAAAACATATTGCATGTTACATACATAAATAAATACGTACAATATTTGATATACATATTATAGACACTTACTATTTGTATTAATTATTGTTATATTAATATATTTTAATAAAACTTCTTTTTTTTAAACGTGTATACACTTCACTTGCAAAAATACTTTTGATTCTGATATACATAGTCAACTTTGGAAGAAGCAAATAAATCACAAAAAATAACGGTATAACAACTGTCATAATAAAAACTAAATAATAGCCTATTTACACCAAAGCGAAATCTGCTCATTCGAAATTTCAAGCCAAATCTAGTAGATTTTGAGAAGATTTCCCATACAAAATGAAATCTACTTTATGAGTAGATTTCGACGAAATCTCCTAAAATCTACTCAACACTAAGCGATGCAACTGTGATTTCTTGCAAAAAGTACTTAAAAATACTACTCTGCAGTAAAAATTGCACTATAATGTGGTGTATACAGTCTCTGGGCACAAAAAATATACACTTTAATACTTTATTCAGTCTCTGATAATATTGTGTTGTCAAACCCGCATGCATAAATTATTTTTGAGCAAATGAAATCTTGCTAGATGTCAAAAAACGGTGGTGTAAACGATATAGATTTCGTTGTAGATTTCAATTCAAATCTACTAGATTTTGAGTTGGTGTAAATGCGCTATAACAATGTGTGCGATGGCTAAATATTATTCGCATTTGTTTTCTTATTTGCTTCTTATGTACATTTAATTTAACAATACGAGTAGAAAAAAACTAATCTGAATCAGATGCTAGTTGTTCGTTGTGCTTAACATGTTTATTTTGAATTTTTCTATTGACACAATCGCTTACAATCGGATGCTTTGCAAATTGTTATAACTTGTGGACTACTGGGAATCATCATCAAAATTTAAATGTGCTGAAATATCTCACTATGGAATTATAAAAAACGGGAGAATAAAAACTGATCACAGAGAGAGCTGGCAAGCCTATTTATTGCAAGCAGAGACAGAGAATGCAGTGCCGATAACAGAAGCGTCAGCAGTAACTTAGCATGAAAATGAAAAGAGAAAAAAATTTTGATGATCTGTACATAATTTTAAGCAACACATATCGCTACTTTATTGCAACACAGTAATATCTCAAAAAATAATCTGTTCGAGTTAACAATGCAGAATTTTTAACAGTACTATATTGTGCTAAAAATTTATTCGAATTGCTTTTAAACTTGTTGCTTTAGGAGATATTTTCTCAAAAAATTTGCTAAGACTTGTATGGATACTAAAAATTTTAAATGCGTTTTTCTCGAAACGAGCTTTTTTGCGATATGACTATGTTGCAATAAAGGAGCGATATGTATGTACCTAGTGAATTAAGTAATATATTTTATTATAAATCAGAGTTTTACCTGAACATTTCTTAAAATGATACATAAATATGCACCTTACATGAATTTATTTATTATGCGTATACTCTTGGTAATGATATCACTTTTTTTTATTAACATATAATGGGTGATTTTATAAGAACTATCGGAAATTCACAAAAAAAAACACATAAAATTCAGAAAAATGCATTAAATATTTATTTGGATCGATAGTTGGGTCGATATAATTTAATATTTGAAGATTATTTCATGCAAATATTGGCCGCGGCTGCGCCTCGAATGGTCCATCCGCTTAGTTCAATTTTGGCATACTCTTTCCAACATTTCGGCCGGTATCTCACGAATAATGCTGGCAATGTTGGCTTCCAGTGCGTCAATCGAAGCGGGCTTGTCGCTATAGACATTAGCCTTAACATAGCTCCACAAAAAATAGTCTAGAGGCGTTAAATCGCACGATCTGGGCGGCCAATTGACTGGTCCCAAGCGTGAAATAAACTGTTCACCGAACTCGCCTCTCAATTGGCCAATTTCAAGTCAAGCTCTTCCATTTTGGGCGAAAAAAAGTTTGTTATCATCGCACGGTAGCGCTCACCATTCACAGTAACGTTGTGATTCGCATCTCTTTGAAGAAATACGGCCCAATGATGCCGCCAGCCCATAATCCGCACCAAACGATTGTTTTTTGTGGATGCATTGGTAGCTCTTGCAATGCTTCTGGCTGCTCTTCACTCCAAATGCGGCAGTTTTGCTTGTTCACGTATCCATTCAACCAGAAATGAGCCTCGTCGCTGAACACAATTCTTCGATAAAAAATCTTCATCTATCATTCATCTAACTTTTCAAGAGCCCATTCACCAAAAATTTGGCGTTGTGGTAGGTCGTTTGGCTTCAATTCTTGCACTAGCTGTATCTTATAAGGCTTCACACCCAAATCCTTCCGCAAAATTTTCCACGTAGTGGAGTAACAGAGGCCCAATTGCTGCGAACGGCGCCGAATCGATAATTCACGGTCATCACCAACACTGGCCGATACGACTGCGATATTTTCTTCAGTTCGCACTCTACGTAAGCGTGTTGGTGGTTTAATGTCCAACAATGTAAATTTGGTGTGAAATTTTTTTGCAATAGCCCGAATAGAAGCCTCAGTAGGTCGATTAAACTGACCATGAAATGGAAGAAGCGCGCGATGAACTTTCTTAACAGAGCACGCATTTTGGTAAGCGTTGTTCGTTTGTAAGACGATTCATGATTAAATTATAGACCAAACTGAAGATGTTTGACAGTGACACAAGATACAAAACGTGCGTGAGCTGTCAAAACTAGTGTTGCCAAAAAGATAATAGCAAAAAAATCACTCGTTATTTTTTTATCTATTTAATTTTGTAAATAATATATTTTTATTGATAATAATGTTAATGTAATTAACATTCATCATTTCTCATTACTTTTCGACTTTTACATTTGCATCTATTATGCTCGAAAATAACCAGTGTATATGGAATTTTTTTTTTATTTTATTATACCCTTCACAAAAATGTAACGGGTATTTATAAGTTTGTGATTCCGTTTGTAATTTCTACAGTGTTTTTTGCGACCCTATAAAGTATATATGTATATTCTGAATCAGAATTAATGGAAAAGTCGATTAAGCGATGTCCGTCTGTCCGTCTGTCCGCTGTTGAAATACCGTTTCTGAGAAAACCATTAGACTTAGAAACTTTTTTCTTTCACCATTCTTTTACCCCATCGATTCATGGGTTTGCTATTGAAATTAAGTAATATCGGTCCACGTATAGCTGAGATATATTCAAAATTCCGAAAAAAGCCATTTTTTTTTGCAGTTTTGTATGAAAATTTTTGAAAACAAAAGTTGTTTGTTTTGCTTCAAACTTCACACACTTATTAAGCATGGTGATTTAAACGCAAAAAATTTTTTTTTCAGATATCGGTCCATATATACCCGAGATATAGCCCAAATCGGATTTTTAATGAAAATGTCGCATAGGCGAAGCTAAATAACTTTTTTGTGCTCAAAAGCAGTTCTGGTAATTATATAAGGTTACATAAATATGGAAAATGAAAATTTCCGATATCGGTCCATATATACCCGAGATATAGCCCAAATCGGGTTTTTCATGAAAATGTCGCGTAAGCGAACTTAAACAACTTTTTTGTTCTCAAAAGCAGTTCTGGTAATAAAATAGGGTCATATAATTATGAAAAATAAAAATTTTCGATATCGGGCCATATATACCCGAGATATAGCCTAGACCAGGGTTTTCATGAAAATGCCGCGTAAGCGAACTTACACAATGTTTTTTGTGCTCAAAAGCAGTTCTGGTAATGAAATTAGGTTACATAAATATGGAAAAGGAAAATTTCCGATATCGGTCCATATATACCCGAGATATAGCCTAGATCGGGGTTTTCATGAAAATGCCGCGTAAGCGAATTTAAACAACTTTTTTTGTGCTCAAAAGCAGTTCTGGTAATGAAATTAGGTTACATAAATATGGAAAATGAAAATTTCCGATATCGGTCCATATGTACCCGGTCCATATGTAGCCCAAATCGGGTTTTCCATGAAAATGTCGCGTAAGCGAACTTAAACAACTTTTTTTGCTCAAAAGCAGTTCTGGTAATAAAATAAGGTTATATAGGTATGAAAAATGAAAATTTCCGATATCGGTCCATATATACCGCAGATATAGCCTGGAACAGGGTTTTCATGAAAATGCCGCGTAAGCGAACTTAAACAACTTTTTTTGCTTAAAAGCAGTTCTGGTAATAAAATAAGGTTATATAAGTATGGAAAATGAAAATTGTCGATATCGGTCTATATATACCCGAGATATAGCCTAAATCGGGTTTTTCATGAAAATATCGCGTAAGCGAACTTAAACAATTTGTTGTGCTCAAAAGCAGTTCTGGTAATGATATAAGGTTATATAAATATGGAAAACTAAAATTTTCGATATCGGTCCATATATAGCCGAGATATAGCCTGAACCGATTTTTCCATTAAAAAAATTTTTTTTTTTTTGTTGAAAAGCAATTCTCGTTATAAAAGAAGGTTACTAAAATACAGAAAATAGAAAATTCCGATATCGGTTCATACATAACCGAGCATATTTAGGTCACATTTTTAATATACTATACATATTCGTGACTATCGTGAAGGGTATTTTAGATTCGGCCAAGCCGAATATACTACACTCTTACTTGGTTGTTCAGCTGTGAAAAAATTTAATATTTTTTTTAGCTTTTATTTATTTATTGAATCTTCACAATGTGAACTAACAATAAGTAATCAAATCTTAATACTAAATACAATAAATTAACTAAGTCCAGCCAATGCTAGACAAAAAGTTTTATTATGCGCATATTATATCGGTAAAATCACCTACTTAACGCTCTGATGGTGGCAACGGTATCGCTTCTTCTCAACCGAGTGTGACCACTAAAATTAAGTATGTTTCGTGCAAGAGGGTTTGGGTGAAGTTCCAATTTGCTGATATACCTTGTCGCATGCTTTGGAAACTCATCTTTTACCAGTGGAACACACAGATCCTTGTGAATTCGGGAGTTTTTTACGTACCATGGAGCTGCAGTAATTGTTCGAAGAATTTTGTTTTGTCGCCTTTGAATTTTTTCAATGTTTGACGCTGAGGCGGTGCCCCATAATTGAATTCCGTAGCGCCATATAGGCTTTAGTATTGCGTTGTATAACAAAAGTTTGCAATCTAATTTCAATGTAGAATTTCTGCCCATAAGCCAATTTAATTGCGCTGCTTTTAATTTTAGCTGAGTGACTTTCGCGTCAATGTGAGGCTTCCACGTTAACCTACGGTCGAGATGAATACCAAGGTATTTGACTTCATTTTGCTGCGTAATAGGTGAATTGTTAATTTGGATAGCTGAACATGTTTGTCTACGCAGTGTGAATGTAACGCGAGTACATTTTTGTTCATTAACTTTAATTTTCCAAAGTTTTAGCCATTTCTCTAATATTGAAATATACTCCTGCAAATTTCGCGAAGCTACTTGATGGTTTTCATGTACGCTGCAGAATGCTGTGTCATCTGCAAAAGTTGAAGTGTGAATACCACATCTGGTTGGCATGTCAGAAGTGTAAATTAAATATAAAGTGGATCCCAGAATGCTACCTTGGGGAACTCCTGCCTCGATTGGCTGAGTTGGGCTTATAAAGTCGCCTTCTCTGATAACAAACTTCCGGCCGCATAAATAGCTTTCCAGAAGCTTGTGAGTGTTTGCAGGCAAGTTCATCTTTATTTTGTGCATTAATCCCTCGTGCCACACTTTATCAAAAGCTTGGGAAACATCAATGAATAGAGCTGAGCAATAATTTTTGTCCTCAAAAGTTTTTCTTATAACATTAACTAGTCTATGCGTTTGTTCTATGGTGCTGTGTTTAGCCCGAAAACCAAATTGATGATCCGGGATGCATCCTACATCATTTAATATTGGAGTCAACTTCGCTATTAACAATTTTTCGAAAAGTTTTGAAATTGTTGGGAGTAGACTTATTGGTCTATATGACTCTACTTTAGTGGGATCCTTCCCTGGCTTGGGTATCATAGTAACCATAGACCCCTTCCACCCTGCAGGATAGTATTCTAGGCACAAAATAGCGTTAAAAATTAAAATGAAGAATTCTTCTAGCAACACAAGGAAACTGTACAAGCATTTTGCCAGTAATTTTGTCAAAACCTGGAGCTTTTTTTGAGTTTACTTTATTTATAACGTTTTCGACATCTTGAAAACTAAGTCTCAAAGGCACAGGCGGTCTAACAGCATATGGCGGAAATTCAGCAACATCACCCACTGTATCATTTGCAGTAAAAACGTTTTTCGAATGATTAACATACACCATCCCTTTATCAGAATCACTTTTTGCCCAGTCGCCAGCTGAAGTTCGCAAAGGTGGCTTACCTATTACGGGTCTTTTCAGACCTTTTGTCGCTTTCCATAGAGAATAGTCGGTTTGCGGGCTACCATCAATCTGGGAGACCTGCGAGTTTGCCACTCTCTTCTAACTCTTCTTTTTTCTGACAAAAGTTGCTCAATTTCAGACGAATAAGTTCTCATTTCTGAAACACTACTTGCATCCCTTCTAAAGGAACATTTTTTGCAACTCCAAAATCTATAACATCTGGAATCTTTCGCCGGTCTGAGGGCCAATAAGTGGGATGTTCGCTTGAAATCACATCTACGCCCAGCTTGGAAACTGTGTCAAAAAGCACACGGCCTTTTGGGGAAATTAAACGTGATCCCCAAAAAGTATGTTTAGCGTTATAGTCACCAGCCGCTAAAAATCAAGAACCAAGTGATTTGAAAAAATGTGAATACTGATTTTCTGTTATTGAAAATCGTGGCGGTGAGTAGATCGAAGATATAACGATTTTTTCATGCAAATATTCAATGCATATATAAGTTGCTTGGAGATACTCCTCACGTGTCTCATGCAGAAAATAGTGCTTAATTCTATTTTTTATGAGAATTGCTGAGCCTCCGCAGGATCTTTAGTGTCATACAGTGTGTAGCCATTAATTTTGAAATGACTATTGCTTGTCAAATGAGTTTCAGCAATCATCATTATATCGATCTGCTTTTCCATAAGGAAGTGCTCAAGTTCATTTTTTTGCTGGCGAATGCCGTTTGCGTTCCAGAAACATATTTTAAACCAATTCATTTTTTTAAAATTGCCTGCAAAATAGTGGATTGCATTTTCAGCATTTCCTGCATCATGTTAGTCATAGAAACCGTAAATGTGTTTATGGATTGAACAAGAGTCTGCAGAGTTGCCTCAAGATTTGTAAAATTTTGATCGGAATTTTGGGGCTTGGGCTCCTGATTCAAGTTTTGTGTATCGGTTTTGACCACACTAGCATATGAAACTTGTATGGGGGTTTGCATGATTATGTTGCTTGTTGACTGGCCTACCTGGGGAGAAGTGTTTGCAGAAATGATGTTTGACTGCTGGTGTTGCTTAAAGGTAATTGATGGCTTATTTGTCATTGACTGCTTAAAGTGGGTATTGACAGGGCAGCCCCTGTAATTTGCAGTATGGTTGCCTCCACAGTAAGTGCATTTTTTAACACTTGAGTAAGTTTTTGACTTTTTGCACTGTGATGTGCCGTGCAGTTCTCCACACATAACACAAACTGCGGGAAGTTTACAATATGCCTTAGTATGGCCAAATTCCTTCCAGCTTAGGCATTGAACGGGCCCTAAACGCTTGTGCGGCTCCTCAACGGTAACCCTGCGATGAAGAAGAAATTTAAGGTTATAAATTGGATGAGTTTCATTCTTTTTGAGAATAACATCCCCTGGTTCCAGTTCAACCCTAAACATAGGTTGAGGCATCTTTTCACGGTTCCGCATATTTACCACATTTTTTATTTTAAAGCCTTTATCTAGCAGTGCAGTCTTAACCTCACCCATGTCTATATAAGGGTCAATACCTTTTATAACAACCAGAAGGCCTTTAACACGTTTAAGTTGATAAGTATAAAAAGATCGTTTCTTTTTTTCCAGAGCGGCAGAAAGTTTTCGGTAATCACTTTCGCAGTTGACTTGGATTTTTGTTTCACTTATTTGTCCGTGCTTCACTGATGTTACGTTGAAGGTGTCTTTACCAATTGCCGAAATAAGTGCTTTTACCAGCTCACTAGAAGTAGGTTCTCTCAAGTATATTAGTGGCGGTTTAAATGGTTTTTTTGCTGTAGTTGGCTCGTCAGTCTGAAGGATAGCAAACCTATTACTATCCGTTTCCGTAGTCCTATTATCCTCTTTGGATATCTTTCGTTGTGATGATATCTGAGCGGATTTCGGGCTTCACTGACGTTTAACCACGGTTACATACCTGTCCATGTCTACTTGTGTTTTCGGCTTATCTGCAATAACTGAACTGGTAGATGGTTGGTCTTCTGTTGTAACAACAATGTTTAGCGAACACGAACGCGTGCGTTTTTTATCTCTTAGAGACAGAAGATTATCCAATGACTTTTTCAAAGATTCTTCCTCAGAAATCCAGAGGTTTTATCTAGTGGAGCTAAGCTCCCTCCCAGAATTGCATCTACTAGGTACACTCATGCAATTTTTTTTTTATTTATATTTTTTTACTTTAAAAGTATAGAAAAATATATATAAATGTATAAACGTTAAATATAATTTTTTATAATTGTTTGTAATTAAAATCACAGATTATATCAGTGTTTCACTTTTAAATTCACACAAATTTCTTGAAAATGCACAAAAAAATCTTCAGATTAAAATGGCGCAAAAAAGTTTGTAAATAAGAGAAAAAAAATTGACAGTCTCATTGGTCTCTTGTTATCAACTTGCATTTTGATCGCTTTCGTAACATCTATGGCTTTATATATAAGGAAAAACCTGGTTCTAATTAACTAGCTGCTATCTTTCCCTTACGGGAATTTACACACAAAAGCTTAGCAGCTAGTTAGTTAGCGTAAGGATTTTGATTAAACATAAGGCCGCTAGTTATTTGCTTAAAACAAAGTTACAAATTTTGCCTCGAATGCATTTCGTTATGCAAATGATCAAAATTTTGAATAACTTTTTCTCTTGCTCTTGGTGAAAACAACCCTAGTTGATTCTAATTTAATTTTGATGAACGAAAAATTTTAATCAAAAATGTACATATGTTTTCAAACTATTTTCGAATTAAGTTTTGGTAGAGCTGTTACATAAATTAGCCACTATTTTAACAACTTTTTGTATAATAAATATTGACATAGTGGAAATATTTTCTTTGGATCGGATGAGTGAAAATCAGGAAGCAAAGCCCTTATGGACCGAAATTTTAGCTCAACTACAATATGCTAAAAATTTATTCGATACAGCTTATAAATGTTTAAACAAATCGAATTTGCCAAGCGAAAGAACGCAGCGTAAGCATTTGAATTTACTGGGTATTCGTCATAATCATATCGTTCCTTTATTGCAACATAGTCATAATGCAAAAAAGCTAGTTTCGAGAAAAACACGTTTCAAATTTTTAGTTTCCATACAAGTCTACGAAAAATTTTTTTAGAAAATATCTCCTAAAGGAAACAGTTTAAAAGTAATTTAAATAAAATGTTGGCACAATATAAAAGGTAGTACAGTTAACAGTTCTGCGTTGTTAACTCAAAAAGTTAATTTTTTGAGATATGACTATGTTGCAATAAAGGAGCGATATGGTAGCAACCGCAAAAAATCTAAACCACTTGTTAGATGAAAATAATAGCAAGCAGGTAGAAGAAATAATTTCTTGTGTAAAATCGAAATTACAAAATATTCCTTTAAAATTAAATATTGCAAATAAAGTAGCAACATCCTTAGATGAATCTTTTGCACTTAATCTAGAGGTAGACAGTGATGAGGAATATTCTTCTTTAGAAGTTAACAACGTTAGATCAGACAGTATTTCTAGTGAAGCTATAATGGCAGAAAGAATAAAATTTATAGAATTGGCATGTAAAATATTGCCAGACTTTGATGGCACTGTTGAAAATTTGCAACGATTCATTGATACTTTATCGCTAGTACACACACAAAATTATGTAGTTAAAATCAACGTAAAATTACATATGAAACAAATGAAAATTCAGTTAAAAACCGGTCAACTCATTATTCATTAAAATTAAAGTAAAATTCAATTTATTTTTGAAAGTTAAAAAATGACTGACTGAACATCGTAATATTTATTGATTTTAACTCTTAGATAGTATAGATGAGTCGTCTAGAACTTCTCATAAGTAGTATATAAGCAATTGTAATTTTAGTTTAAGAAAGAATTGAAGACACAGAATTGATTCGAGCAACTTCGCGTTGCTCATCAATTAAATAAAAGATAAATAAAAATAAAACAATTTGTTAAATACTTCAATTAATTAAATGGCGATCCTGCCAGTCTGGAGTGCTTAAATAATTAGAGCACCCAGCTGGGCAGATCTGGAGTGCTAACATAATTAAGCACCCAGATAACAAGAAGAAGCTATCCAGGAAGGATAGTCCTGCCTAAGCCGGAGGCAGCGGAAATCTTTTACTAAAGTATCCTGACAGAAATCCAAGTTTCTGTCAGAAGAGTGTCTGGCCGATAGACACTGCGGCCACCCACAACAAAAAAAAAAAAACAACACTCTTGTAGACTTCATGGAATGCGTTCAAACATATACAATATTTGATAAGCTTTCTCAACTTAATAAAAATATAAACACAAAATTTCTTTTGTAAAGGAAATGCGCTAATCGCTGTAAGCGTTAACCGCTCGAGGCAAAATCAATATCATATAAATTATAATACAATAGCTGAAGATAGAAAATAAAAAAACAAACAAGTAAATAAAAAGTCAGGGAAAAAGCTGACTTATTGAGGGAGCTGAACACCAAACCTTCACCAACTTGGGAGCTCTCAACAAAAATCTGTATGCATATAAATAATATCGAAACAGTAATGAATGTATATATAAATAATTTAACTTAAGAACTGTTTGTATTTATTTTAACTTTCGGCTAAATATTTTAACAATTTGTAAATGGTTAACCGCCGTTGACAAATTTTTATTTTTTTCTTCCTTTACAATATAAATTATTAGTATGAATAATCCTATTATTTTCTTTTGAGCTATTTTAAGCTAACAAATACTTCATTTTCTTTCTTTCATTTATACTTCAATTAATTTAATTAAATAAATTTTAAAATCAATGAAAAAAAAATGTATATACATATACATTTATAAACATAAAAATGCAAATTTGTATGAGCTTTTGTAGTATAGGACTACCAATAACAGTAATTTAATATTTAACTATAAATAGGAACGCTGAAACTACAATGAACCAGAACGTTGTAGAATTTCTGAATACAGCTTCAAAGCTGATTATTGACTTTGATGGTAAATCAGAAAACCTACAACCAACCAACCATTCATTGACTCGCTATACTTAGTCGAAACAATTAAAGGCAGCCATGAAGCTACCGCCATTTCGCTAATCAAAACAAAATTAAAAGGCAATTGTATGTAGAAAATTAATAAGCAATGAAGTTACTATTCTAGAAATAATAAACAAACTCAAAAACACAGTGAAAGGCGAATCGGTTGAAGTACTAACCGCAAAAATTATGAATATTAAACAAAACAGTAAAACAGCCAACGCCTATTGCAACGAAATAGAAAATTTAACTAAGTCTTTAGAAACGGCTTACATATCAGATGGTCTCTCCTCAGAATTAGCCACTAAATATTCCACACAAACTGCTGTAAAAGCATTCACTAAAAACTGCACCATAGATAAAGTAAAGCTTATCATGGAAGCAGGCCAATTCAACAGCATGAATGAAGCTGTTACTAAATTTGTCAATAGTTGCACAGAAGCAACTGGACAACAAAATGCTTTATTATATTACAGACAAAATCCAATCAGAAACAATTACCGTGGAAATTACACAAGACCCCGTGGAAGAAATAATTACCCACGATACAACAATCATGGCAACAACAACAATCAAAACAATAATAACAGAAATAATTACAACAATATAAATACACGATTTAATAACAATCGTAGAAATAGAAACTACGTCAGAGCAACGAACTCAAATGAAAATAGTTCGGACAACTTGACAGATCCCCCAAGATCAATTCAATAAATAAGAAAATATTCAATCTCAACCTTAACTTTTGTTACTTTGTTCATATAAATATTGATACTAACAACTCCACAGTAACACTGCTAGTAGACACTGGAGCTGATATCTCCGTAATAAAAGCAAAATATTTTAACTTAAACCAAATTAACACAAGAAAAACTACAACATTAAGCGGAATAGGACAAGGTGAAATTAAATCCATTGGTAGTATACATTTCGATTTAAAGTTTAAAAACTTTTTGATACCACATAAATTCCAAGTAGTACAAAATGATTTTCCAATACCATGTGATGGAATCATTGGAATGGACTTTATTAAAAGATATCGTTGTATTTTGGATTTTAATGAAGATTACGATTACCTCATCCTACGCTCTTCAAACTTAACCCATTCAATAGAAATACCTATTACGAATAATAGCAATGACACTATTTTACCACCAAGAGCAGAAGTAGTTCGTCAAATAACATTCTCTAAACCAGAGGACGAACTTCTTATTCCAAATCAAGAAGTTGCACCTGGTGTTTTTATACCAAACATGTTGGTAAAAACTGGCAAAGCATTCATTCGTATACTCAACACAAACAATAACACCATTACCATTAAACAAAGTAACATAAAAACTGAAAACATCGCTGATTATAATATTCTTAACAAAAAGACAGCACAAAAAGAAAATAGAAAATCAGAGATCTTAAAAATTTTAAAACGTAATTTTCCAAATCAACTTAGCGCAGAATTAACTAAGCTGTGTTCATCTTACAGCGATATTTTTGGTTTAGAATCAGAACCCGTCTCAACTAACAATTTTTATGAACAAAAGTTAAGAGTAAAAGATTCACAACCAGTATACATAAAGAATTACCGTATGCCACACACACACATAAAAAAGAGATTGACAAACAAGTGAAAAAACTTATACATGATAAAATAGTAGAACCATCATACAGCGAATATAATAGCCCAATTTTATTGCTACCTAAAAAATCATTACCAAATTCAGAACAAAAACGATGGCGACTTGTTATAGATTACAGGCAAATAAATAAGAAATTGGTAGCAGATAAATTCCCACTACCAAGAATTGATGATATTTTAGATCAACATGGCAGAGCAAAATACTTCTCATGTTTAGACCTAATGTCAGGATTTCATCGAATCACACTGGAGAACAACTCCAGAGACTTAACGTCATTTTCAACAAACAATGGATCATATAGGTTCACTAGATTACCATATGGTCTAAAAATTGCTCCAAATTCCTTTCAAAGAATGATGACACTAGCCTTCAGTGGTCTGAAAGCAAACCAAGCTTTTGTATATATGGATGATGTAGTAGTATTAGGTTGCTCGGAAAAACATATGCTTTCAAATTTAAAAGATGTCTTTGAATTATGCCGTGAACATAACTTAAAGTTACACCCAGAAAAGTGTTCATTTTTCATGAGGGAAGTCACTTACCTCGGGCATAAATGCACAGATAAAGGTATATTGCCAGATGATAGCAAATACTCTATCATTAAAAACTATCCAATACCAACAGATGCCGATAGTGCAAAAATGTTTATCGCATTTTGTAATTACTATCGAAGATTTATAAAAAACTTTTCAGAATATTCAAGACATTTAACAAAACTATCCAAAAATGGAGTACAATTTGAATGGACTACAGATTGTGACTATGCATTCAAATACCTAAAGAAAGCCTTAATGTCCTCCTACTTTACTACAATACCCTGATTTCACAAAGGAATTTTGCATTACAACGGACGCAAGCAAATATGCTTGTGGAGCAGTTTTAACACAAGAGCATGAAGGTAAACAACTACCAATCGCATATGCCTCTAAAACATTTACTAAAGGCGAAAGTAACAAGTCAACAATTGAACAAGAGTTAACTGCCATACACTGGGCTATAAAACATTTCAGACCATACATATATGGCAAACACTTTTTGGTTCGCACTGATCATAGACCTTTATCTTATTTATTTTCTATGAAAAATCCTAGCTCAAAATTAACAAGAATGAGACTAGATCTTGAAGAATATGATTTTACGGTTGAATACCTTAGGGGAAAAGATAACTATGTGGCCGATGCCCTATCAAGAATTACAATACAAGACTTAAAAGACATCAATAATAAAAATTGTTCTATATTAAGAGTTACGACTAGATCGATGACCAATAAACAGAAAAAGAATAAATAAATCAAATACTCAGCAGAAAAATGTTAAAAATGATAATAAGCCCAGTATATATGTACCATTAAAAAATACTGACGTCAGAAAATATAACAAACTAAAGATTTCCTCCAGAAGATGTTATATCAAACGAGGAAAACCTATAGTAACATATATACAATTTAATGATTTGTTCACTAACGGGAACTTTGACTTAGGACAATTTTTCCCTAGGCTCTAATATGTGGCCGGTAAACATAATATAAATAAGTTACAAGTGACACCTAGTGAGAAAATTTTCGAATTTGTCTCAATAAATGAATTTAAAAACAAGTAAGAGTGTAGTATATTCGGCTGGGCCGAATCTAAAATACCCTTCACGATAGTCACGAATATGTATAGTATATTAAAAATGTGACCTAAATATGCTCGGTTATATATGAAGCGATATCGGAATTTTCTATTTTCTGTATTTTAGTAACCTTCTTTTATAACGAGAATTGCTTTTGAGCAAAAAAAAAAAAAAATTTTTTTAATGGAAAAATCGGTTTAGGCTATATCTCGGGTATGTATGGACCGATATCGAAAATTTTAATTTTCCATATTTATATAATCTTATATCATTACCAGAACTGCTTTTGAGCACAACAAATTTTTTAAGTTCGCTTACGCGATATTTTCATGAAAAACCCAATTTAGGCTATATCTCGGGTATATATGGACCGATATCAGAAATTTTAATTTTCTCTATTTTCGTAACCTTTTTTTATAACAAGAATTGCTTTTCAGCAAAAAAAAAAAAAATGTTATTGGAAAAATCGGTTCAGGCTATATCTCGAGTATATATGGACCGATATAGGATATTTTCTTTTTCCATATTTATATAACCTTATTTCATTACCAGAACTGCTTTTGAGCACAAAAAAGTTGTTTACTCGGCATTTTCATCAAAAAACCTGTTAGGCTATATATCGGGTATATATGAACCGATATCGGAAATTTTAATTTTCCATATTTATATAACCTTATTTTATTACCAGAACTGCTTTAAGTTGAAAAAAGTTGTTTAAGTTCGCTTACGCGACATTTTCATGAAATACCCGATTTGGGCTACATATGGACCGGGTACATATGGACCTATATCGGAAATTTTCATTTTCCATATTTATGTAACCTAATTTCATTACCAGAACTGCTTTTGAGCACAAAAAAGTTGTTTAAGTTCGCTTACGCGGCATTTTGATGAAAACCCCGGTCTATGCTATATCTGCGGTATATATGGACCGATATCGAAAATTTTCATTTTTCATATTTATATGACGCTATTTTATTACCAGAACTGCTTTTGAGCACAAAAAAGTTGTTTAAGTTCGCTTACGCGACATTTTCATGAAAACCCTGGTTTGGGCTATATCTCAGGTATATATGGACCGATATCGGAAATTTTCATTTTCCATATTTATGTAACCTAATTTTATTACCAGAACTGCTTTTGAGCAAAAAAAGTTATTTAGCTTCGCTTATGCGACATTTTCATTAAAAATCCGATTTGGGCTATATCTCGGGTATATATGGACCGATATCTGAAAAAAATTTTTTGTTTTTTCGTCACCATGCTTAATAAGTGTGTGAAGTTTGAAGCAAAACGAACAACTTTTGTTTTCAAAAATTTTCATACAAAACTGCAAAAAAAAAATGTTTTTTTTTTCGGAATTTTGAATATATCTCAGCTATACGTGGACCGATATTACTGAATTTCAATAGCAAACCCATGAATCGATGGGGTAAAAGAATGGTGAAAGAAAAAAGTTTCTAAGTCTAATGGTTTTCTCAGAAACGGTATTTCAACAGCGGACAGACGGACAGACGGACATCGCTTAATCGACTTTTCCATTAATTCTGATTCAGAATATATATACTTTATAGGGTCGCAAAAAAAACTGTAGAAATTACAAACGGAATCACAAGCTTATAAATACCCTTTACATTTTTGTGAAGGGTATAAAAATATGGGCAATAAAATATTGAATAAAATTAAAGTAGCGCTACTGAATGAGGTGACCCAAATTAATAATAAGAATGCCAAGGCAATTCTTGAAATCATGCTGAGATACCATGATGATCCTATAGAAGGAGGACATTGCGGAATATATAGAACATTAGAGAAATTTAAAAGATATTACTATTGGAAAAATATGTCAAAAAACATAACTGAATATGTTAAAAGATGTCATAAATGCCAAACGGCTAAACCCACAAAACACCTAAAAACTCCACTGACCATTACAGAAACACCTAACACAGCATTTGATACAGTATACGTAGATACGATAGGTCCATTTCCGAAATCAATTACTGGAAATGAGTACGCAGTCACCATGATATGCGATTTAACTAAATATTTAGTAACAATACCAATACCTGACAAAAGTGCTAGAACAATTGCTAAGGCAATATTTGACAATTTTGTACTCACCTATGGTCCAATGAAGACGTTCATTTCGGACATGGGAACAGAATACAAAAATTCAATTTTGACAGAACTCTATAAACTTCTAAAAATTAAAAAACTAACTTCCACAGCATACCATCATCAAATATTAGGCACAATAGAAAGAAGTCATAGAACTTTCAATGAATATGTACGCTCCTATATATCAGTAGTTAAATCCGGTTGGGATGAATGGCTAAAGTACTTTACTTATTGTTTCAATACAACGCCATCAACGGTATATAATTATTGTCCTTACGAGTTAGTCTTTGGAAAAACACCTAATAATTTCCACATTTTTAATGAAATAGACAGAATAGCACCATTATACAATATAGACGACTATGCCAAAGAGCAAAATATAGGTTAAAAGTAGCATATAAAAGAGCTCAACAATTACTAGATAAGAATAAAATTAAACAAAAAGAAAATTATGATAATAATATTATAGACTACAATTTAAAAATAGGAGATTTAGTATTACTAAGGAATGAATCAGGTCATAAGGTAGAACCAAACTACAAGGGTCCATACCAAATTCAAAACATAGATATAAGAAATAATGCAACAATTACTGATAAGAAAACTAATAATAAACAAATAGTACATAAAAATAGACTTAAGTTATACCATAGTAAATAAAAATATACATCCGCGCGGAATATCATAAAATATAATAATATAAAACATAACAATATATATAAATTTTAAGAAAAATTTATTTAATATCACAAATACATATAAGATAGTAAACGTTATCAGTAAACTTAATTTTTATTTTCACATATATAAATTTTAAGAGAATGTCCATAAAACAAAATGTTATATGAACATTCTTGTAAAAAGGGAGGTGTAGCATGATCACGACATAAATTCACTCTTTTAGCCATAACATAAATGCATCCTATTAAAGGCATGCATAAGAAATAACTAAAAGAATATTAGGTTACATTTTAAACAATTCATAACCCACGTCACTTGACACCTCTTGCTGTCACTGACGTCGCGACAGTGCGCCTATTGAGTGCAATCATTTGAAATTTACTTGAGCTACGAATGATATGGGTTGTGAAGGTATGTAAGCATGTGTGTGGCTTTATAATAATTAAAACAAAAAACGCTTGAATCACGGCGCACTCGTACATATGTATGCACGTACCAAAGAAACAATTTATGGCCTTGAACCATCTATGCATGTATGTGACGTCTGATCAGCTTACCCCTAAGACGTGGGAACCAAATTTGGTTCCCATACATTTATTTGGATAGTACAACACTTAGTATAGATGAGTCGTCTAGAACTTCTCATAAGTAGTAAATATATAAGCAATTGCAATTTTAGTTTAAGAAAGAATTGAAGACACAGAATTGATTCGAGCAACTTCGCGTTGCTCATCTATTAAATAAAAGATAAATAAAAATAAAACAATTTGTTAAATACTTCAATTAATTAAACACCGTTGCTGCCACGCCAGTTTGCCCTCGCCCTGCCCACACCTTTTTGCGCTCTTCGACCAAGAGGTCAATAGGGATAGTCCCGCTTATGACCAAGACAGCGGGCTCTGATACTGTGCGATATTCTGAAGCCACTCTGAGAGCAGCAGTATGCTGTACCGTTGCCAACATCTTCCTCCGGTATTCTACCTGCAAGGAATTTGATTTCGCATCCGTACAGCAAAATTTACTGGGTCGTTGCCATCATCAACTTCCTTTTGCTGTATCTTGGTCCGCCGATGTTTGCCATTAACCTACTGAGCGAAGCTGTCGCCTGAGCAGCTTTTGTTGCAGCATGTTCCAGCTGGGCTCTGAACGTCAGTCTGGAATCTAGTCTCAGGCCTAGGTATTTGATCCACCTGCTTGTCCTAATCGTCTCAGACAATACCTGAAAGTCCACTTCTAAAGGGATGTACTTATTTCTGACAATAAGCAACTCCGTCTTTTCGGTGGCTAGCTTGAGGCTGTCAGCATCCAACCATGCTTTAGTCCGAAGCATGACCTGGTTCAGCTTGCTCTGCGCATCCTCCATGTTACGAGCCTCAATGACAGCCACAATATCATCTGCATACACAACCAGGTAGGTATCGCTTGGCATCTCGGTACGGAGAATATCATCATAACTGATATTCCAAAGCTCGGGGCCTAGGATCGATCCCTGGGCTGCTGCTGCAGTTATCTGCATCTCATAGGTTTGCCCAGCATTTACGTATGTGAGCACTCGGTCCTTCAGATAACTGCGGACCATCCTCATGATGTATGTAGGTGCTCTAAATCGTACCTCTAGAGCATCTATCATATCATTCCATGTTGCGCTGTTAAAGGCGTTCCTAACATCTAAAGTTGCCAGTAGGACGATGTGTCTAGAAAAATGGTTTCCCGCTTGCGCCTTACGTATTCCCTCTATGAGGTCCTCGATAGCACCTATCGTTGATCTTCCAGACCTAAAGCCATGTTGCCTTGATGATAATCCTCCAGCCCTTTCCAATGCTGCGTGTATTCGAGGTTTCAGCAGCCTTTCGAGGAATTTCCCTGCAGTGTCTAGCTTACATAGGGGTCTATACGCCGACGGAGATTCCGGATCTCCCTTTCCTTCACTTATTAGTACAAGTCGTTGCCTTTTCCAAACTTCCAGAAAGACACCTTCCTGAAGGCAACGATTGTACATATCCAGTAATAACTGCGGCTTTTCTCCTGCAATTATCTTAAGAACTTCTGCTGGGACACCGTCCGGACCAGGTGCCTTGCTATTCTGAAGAGACCTCGCTGCAGTTTGTAGCTCCGTTATACTGAAAAGTGGTGGTGGGTCCCCACTAGTCGTTGCACCTCTATCCCGCACTAGCTGCGCCGTAGGAAAGAGGGTGCTGACAATATTTTCCACAGTGGCCTGCCTCAAGATCGGTGTTGGCGTTCGAGCCCCAAGTTTCTGTAAAACCAGCTTATATGCGAGTCCCCAAGGGTCGTTGTTGAGGTCCGATCTTAGCTCCTCCCATTTAAGTTTTTTGCTCTTGAGTATAGCACTCTTCAAGTTCTTCTTAGCTCTTTAATATTCCTCAGCCTCTGTAATTGCATCATGTGTCCGTCTGGCCCTGGTATATTTCCTTCTGCATCTAAGGCACTCCCACCTGCGTTCAAAAATTTCATCAGTCCACCAGTATGCCGCTTCTTTCCGATGTCTTCTACTGATAGAAGGCATCGACTCATTGCATGCTTCTTTAATGAGTTTCATCGTGCTGCGTACCACATTCCTAGCATCTGTTGAGTGTCTCTCCGCTTCATGGCCTTGCCTGATACGATTTAATAAAGCTCTTCTGCCGCGCTTTGTTACGTTCCACTTTCGTGTGGATGCTACAGCAGTGTGTTGGTTATATGTATTGCTGTCCTCCACACTATACGTAGTATATTGATGGTCGCTTCCTGTATAATCTTCCAGAACCATCCAGCCCAACACCCTGCCAGCGATGCTCTCTGAAGCCAAAGTGATGTCTGGAATAGTTCCCTCACTCCCTGGTCTTCTGAAAGTGGCGATGCTTCCTGTGTTCATGACAACTAGTCCCATTCTGGCTGCCATGTCCAATACCATCCTGCCCCGGGAATTTGTTACCCGTGATCCCCATTCATATGCATGGGAATTGAAATCTCAATATGCATGGGAATTGAGATCTCAATAGAGATCCTCCAATCTCCATACCCTTATCCTCGATGTCGTATAATTTTTCCTTAAATGATTCCAGGTTCTCATTCGGTGTCAAGTAGCAGCTGAAGAGTGTAATTTCGTTCGTTTTGATCCGGACGAAGCTAGTTACACAGCCCTTGTCCTTAATGCTCAAGGTACTACATGTTGGAACCCATATCGCGGCTGTCTTGCTGATGTCCTCGATCCAAATGCCATGCTTCGTCTTCGCATATTGTTTGCTGATAACTACTATAACAGCGTTTTTCTCCATTAGTAGCTGATCCAAAAGTGCGTCAGCCGTCTTGCTTCTATGCATATTGGCTTGTAAAATTTTGATTTTTCCCCTGCCGTTGCCATACACCTTTTTTAGCCTGCTATGTGTTCTACCTGGCTGAGTCCAGCCTCAGAACAGAGGCAACATTTTGGTGTGATCTTGCAGGTTTTCATATAGTGTCCTGCTTCCCCACACCGAATGCATACCCCTTGACCTTTCCTGTCGGGTCCCTTGCAGTTCCACTGCTCATGTCCTGTGCCAAAACACTTGAAACCTCTTCTAAGATTTTCAGACTCTCTCAGTCTCACACGACACCAGCCGATCGTGATATATCCTATTCTGATCAGCTCCCCACCTACCGTCCGGGGAACGGTTACAAAGACCCGAACAAGCTCTCTGCTGTTGGTCTTTGTCAGTTTGGTGACAATAGTTTCACCAGCGGTTTTCACTGCGTCCCGAATGGAATTGTCCACCTCTTCGACTGTAGTAAAGGAGTCGAGATCTCGGACTTCTATAGTGATTTTTGGTGCCACATTTTTAATCTCTGCAGATTCCTTGAGAGTGTCCTTGACTCTGCGGAGTAGCTCAGGGTCTACTTGTTGACCCTTCTCGCGCTCCAATAAGAGACATCCCGTTCTCGTCTTCCTTATAGTTTTTACTTTGTGATTGCCGTCCACTCCAGGCTAACTAGGCTTTGCTATTATTACCTCCGCTTTCTTTGCTGGTGGCCTACGCTTTCCATTTGCCCTGTTTTCTCCCTTGTTTCTTACCGCCTGTTGAATGCTTTGGGACTTTGCAGTTTTCTCCATTAGTTTCTCCCTTTGGTGGGGTTTTTTCTTATTTTCGACGGTCTGCCATTCGCTATTTTCTTTTTCACGTGGTTTCTTCTTCGCGTTGTGCGTTTCAGCAGGGCTGGTAGCTATCCTCTTCGTTTTACCTATTATGATTTTGGGTGTCTCTATTAATTCCTGTAGGTTCACCGCGGAGCTTCCCACTTGTCTAGGCCTACATTTTTCCTCGATCCGTACCCAGTTTTTCTACAAGTTTCTGCTATACACACCAATTCTTCAATTTGCTGAATTCCTTCTCGTACGTCCATGCTGATATTCCTCTACCTCCGTAGCGCTGCTTTAATCTTCACCAAAGACTTTTTGATGTTTGAAACTGCTGCCTCTTCTTCTGTTCTCATCTTACGTATGGACTCCTGATTTGGGGACGTCATCCGGGTTTCATTTAAAACACCTGTGCAGGGTGTAGTTGTAGAGAGAGGAGTGAACACACACTCCTTCGCTCCCGATGTAAGTGGTTGAGCACTTCTTACAGGTCCTCGAATTATTTCCTTATTGTTTACTACAACTATCTCTTCTCCTTACGTTGGCGTAATTGAACTTACGCCAGTAGAACCCGAATCTGGTTTATTCATATTCTGTTGCGGTGTTCCGACCGGAAAACGTAAAACCCTGCTTTGCCTCCGAAAGGCGCTTGCCTCATCTTGCCTCTTAACATCTCCTATCTTTTCTACTACTACATCCTTATCTTTTGTATTGTTTATTTTACTCATTTTGTGCTGTCGGGTCCAAACTTTAGGCCGCTATCGTTGTTCGAGCGTACAGTTCAGCTTTGAAACCCCCGTGGTTATCTAAGCATGCAGGGAGGCCACGCAACGGTTGACACAGCTGCTTATGGGAGACTGTGTTTAGTGCCAGGGTCTGGTGTAAAGCAGGAGTCGTCTCAACTGCGCCTGTACCACCAACTTAACGATGACGAGACAGCGAAGGTACCTAAAGACTTGCCAGGTTTTAGTAGGACGGGGGCACTTGCAGCATTAGCCTGAAAGCCATTTCCATAGGGTTTCACTCCTATGTATTGGGGTAACAGAATACTGTCAGTGTCAGCCCAAAGTCGTCTAAGCCACATCTTGTTCCATTTACCATTTTCCAAACACATTCCGGCTCATCTGCAATATCGCTGTCACACAGTTAGTTCACCCTCAACATATGTTGAGAGCTATCCAGTGGCACCACGAGGAGGCCGTGTGACAACTTGGTTTGAGCAGTGACAAGGATCGCTAACTGGCTGCTCCCAATTGGGTAGCTACGAGTGCTTTACCCTGTATGCTTGCACCAATGCGCCACCAATAATAATAATAATGATAATAATAATAATGATAATAATAATAATACTCCTCCAAGAAATACTATAACAACTCGTTTTTTTTTTGTATTTAATATTAATAAATTTAAAAAAGAAATCATTCCTATTCTTGGAGTCAACAAAGAAAGTTGAAATACGAGTAAAACAAACTTTTTGTTTTTTTTCCTTTATTTATATATCGAATTCATTTCTATTAACCTCGACGTATGCCAACGTGGAAGTCTTGTCAGAACATATTAGCCTGTCTTAAATAATACGACCAGTTTCTTCTATTTCTTAAACACAACTAACTCTTTATTGTCAATGTTCTTTCTTATTACTAATATTCCAGTATTTGGTTGTATTAAAGAGTAGTGAGAGTGACGGCACTGCTGCTTGTGTCAGTGCTGGCACTACACCTCCCTTTTTTTTTTTACATATAATACAAAATCATACAAATAGAAAGTTTGGTATTTTAGGTATTGAACATGCCTGTATACCTCCCTTTTTATAAAAAAAATAATTTAAAAAAAATGTTGAACCAAGCAAAGTGATAAATTTTGTCTGGTTCGAGACTTTTTTTCCTTAACACTAAAACAAAGAAATTCTTCAAATTTTCTAAAATAATTTGTGTTTTCTTTTGGTACATTAATATTCAATTCAGAAGTTTCATTTATAGCATGATGTAATAGAATTATACATAAATATGTTATGTTTTGTAAATTCTGCTTATATAGATTCTTGTTTTATATATAATTATGTGTATACAAATGTTTACATTATTATTTTTTTTTTTATTTTATTTTTTTTATTTTTAGTCTCTCTTATTTATTTTATTTTAAACTTTTCTTAGTCGATTCTTATGAACGGTTTTTTCCTTCTTTGTTTCTTTGTTGTATATTGTTACATTTGTACCATTTATTTTCTTTACAATATATAAATATTTTTGTGTTTCTCATAAGGTTCTTTCTGCAATAAAACATTATCGTTAACTTTTAAAAGCAATGGTTTTGCAAATGAATCGTAATATTTTTTATGTCTTTCCTTGCATTTATCAATCAACTGTTTTGCGACAAAATTTGTTTTTTGTAGTCTATATTTTATTTCTTGACAATAATTATCTGCGTTATAAACTGGATCTAATTTGGTAGATAGTTCATTCGGCATGCTAGCTCTCTTACCAAAAACGAGTTCAAAAGGTGTAAATTTATTTTCAAAAACATTGTTAGGAGTGGTGTTGTGATAAAATGTAAAGAATTTTAAGTATGTGTCCCAATCTGCAATGTTTTCATTAACGTATGCCCGTAAATATTCGTTGAACACACGATGGTTCCGTTCAATAGTTCCTATTATTTGGTGGTGGTAGCTGGTTGAAAAATGTATTGTTATTTGTAAAAGTTTGCATAGCTCAGCAAAGAGTTCATTTTTAAATTCAGTTCCTAAGTCCGATTTTATTGTCTGCATTCTACCATAAATTAATATAAAATTTTCAAAAATTGCGCGAGCAACTGTCTGTGCTGACTTATCAGGAATGGCTATTGTCACCAAGTATTTGGATAGATCGCACATTAGAGTTACTGCGTACTTGTTTCCATATGTGGATGTAGGTAGTGGACCAATCGTGTCCAAAACAACTATGTCGAATGCTTTTGTAGGGGTTGGTGTGTGAACAAGTTTTTCAATATTTCTGGGTCTGACTTTATTTACGATACATTGTGGACAATTTTTAATGAATTTGGCTATGTCTTTCGTCATTTTTTTCCAGTAAAACTTTGTACGAATCTTCGCATACAACTTCTTTTGCCCACAGTGACCGCCAAGTAGTGGGTCATTGTGGTATATTTTCATTAGTTTAAGTTTTTCCTCATCATCAAATATTCTCTGTATGGGTTCTGTCAAAATAATATTTAGCGTTTTTAATACTTCGTTACCGCTATCTTTCAATTCCTGAATCTTACAAATTTTAAAAATATTGTCGTCTTTTGGCCATTCTATACTGTAAATTTTGTGTTTGTTAGCTGCTATTTGTAGCTTCGAAAGCAGATAATCTAGATTAAATGTTTCGTTACCAAACTGAAATTCTAGTGATAGTAATAGTTTAAATCTTCTATATAAATTAATACGTATTTGTGTTGATTTTTTATTAACCATGGTTACTTGTGTTCTTATTTTCGGAATATTCCTATTGAAATCATGAGAAAATTTGTCATACACTTTTAACTTGAGGTTATCTTCTAATGGCGAAGTTTGATCTGTACTGTTATTTGCGATTTTCTTATCATTACTCATTGATCGAGTGGTCATAGCAAGTATGGAATTGGATTTGTTTTTTAATTCGTCGATTGTTATTCGTGAAAGTGCATCGGCACCTACATTATGTTTACCTTTTATGTATTCTACAGTGAATTTGTATTCTGATAGTTCCAGACGTATTCTGGTTAACTTGGACGATGGGTCCTTAATGTTGAAAAGGTGAACCAAAGGTCTGTGGTCGGAGCGTACAATAAAGTTTGTTCCATATACATAAGGACGGAATTGTCTTATGGCAAAATGAATTGCTAATAGTTCTAATTCTATTACTGGTTTCTTTTGTTCTTGCTTGGAAAACGATTTTGAAGCAAAGTATATCGGCAGGTCGTTACCGTTGAAATTTTGACTCAAAATAGCGCCACAACCATTTTTAGATGCATCTACTGTCACAATGAAATTTTTCGAGAAATCGGGATATTGTAAAATTCGAGGAGAAATTAAAGCAGCTTTGAGCTTTTCGAAGGCGTTTTGACACTCTGTGTCCCAATTATATTGAACGTTTTTCCGAGTCAGATTGTTTAATGGTGCTGCTATAACAGCGAAGTTTGGAATAAACCTTCTATAATAGTTGGCGAAGGCCACAAAACGTCTCACAGAATCCTTGTCTGTTGGTAAAGGATACTCTTTTACTGTTCCTATTTTACTTTCGTCTGGTAAAAGACCTTTTTCCGTACATCTATGTCCAAGAAACGTAACTTCTGGACGAAAAAAATTGCACTTATAGGGATTTAGTTTGAGATTATGTTCTCTTAGCGTTTGGAATACTGCTCGTAAATTATCTATGTGATGCTGTTTACTACAACCAACAATTATGATGTCATCCATATATAAAAATGCTTTATTAGGCGACAGTCCTGAAAAGGCTATGGCCATCATTCTGGCAAAAGAGTTTGGTGCTATATTTAGACCAAATGGTAGTACTTTCCAACGAAATGCGCCTTTTTCTGCACTAAATGCAGTGATATCCCTAGAATCAGGATGCAGTGGAATCTGGTGAAACCCTGAGAATAAATCGATTATTGAAAAGTATTTTGCACGACCTAAGTTGTCCAGTATGTCGTCGATACGTGGTAGAGGAAACTTATCAGCGATGAGTTTCTTATTTACTGCCCTATAGTCGACGCACATACGGTAGGATTTATTGCCCTTTTTTGGCACTAAAATTAGCGGACTATTAAAATTCGAACAGCTTGGCTCTATTAAATCGTTTTGTAGGAGACTGCTAACTTGTTTGTTTATTTCTTCCCTTTGACTGTACGGAAGCCGATAATTTTTTATATACGTTGGAACTGAGTCTAGTAACCTAAGTTTCTGTTCATAGAAATTGTTAATGGTCATTTTGTCATTATCTAAAGAAAATATGTCGGAATATTCTTCACAAATGGGTAGTAAACTACTCTCGACGTGGGAAGGCATTTGTTTTTTCAAAATATTTTTCAGTGCTTCAGCCCGTGTATCTGATTTTCCATTCTCATTAATTGAGTACACGTAAAAGTTCTGCAAAGGCTCTGTTACAACTCTATCGTTTCTAATACACTTGAAATCATTTGTTGTGTTTATTATTCGCAATATAGGTTTGTCGGAGTCGATGATACACTTACCGATAAATACACCATCGCAAACTTCCTGAGCGTCAACGAACATTGGTTCCTTTATGTTCTGCAAATAAAATATTCGAAATACTTCGCATCTTGGAGGAATTATTGCTGTATAATTTTGTGTCCCGTGTAAAATTGGCACGACAGTACGAACTGTATTCCTACTGTTAATCGTTAATGTAAAAGTTTTATAATCAATTCTGCATTTGTTGTCCTTAAGAAAGTCTTTTCCCAAGATTCCATTTGAAGGAATGTTAAAATCATCACTAACAATGTGGAAGTTTTGTGATATAATTTGATTTGAAACTACTAAATTTGTGCAAATGGTGCCAAGTGTAATGATCTTATTTGAAGTTATTCCGGTAATAGTGACTTTTTCATTTTTGTTCAAAATTGTATTTGGAATAAGGCAAGATATTTTCAACAATGAAATGTCTGCTTGGGTGTCGACAAGAAATGTACAAGATTGATTTGTGTCTGTACAGTTCAATTTAATGAAATCTGCATAGTTTAGGTTTAAAGTATAAATTGATTTTTGGGCATGTTGCGTGTCAGGTATTAAGTCTATTGTATATCTTCCAAATCCCTCAACATCGCCTGTTGAGGGACTTCGGCGTTTAAAGTCCTAACCGAAGCCCTTTGGTTTGCGTTCCGAGGATTATGGTTTCTCTCATTATTACGATAATTATGTCGATGACAATTATTATTGTTGTTTTGTGTATTACTAGGAAAATGGTAGTAATTATTACGAAAGCCCCTATTATTTCCCCGATACGAATTACCACGAAATTGATTTCGAAAACTTAAATTATTGTTTCTGAAAGAGTTATTATTTGAAAAAGTGTTATGGTTCCTGAAAGAGTTATTGTTTGAAAAATTGTTATGGTTCCTGTGTTTATGATGTGCACGCATTGCTAAAACCTGATGTTCCTTATTCTCGTTTGTTTGCTCTACGATAAGTTTGGCTACAACTTCTTTTGGATCTGAAAAACTTGACGAGGCTAATATAGATTTAACTAGATCAGATTTAGCATTAAGACGACATACCGCAATTGTTTGCTCTATTGCCATTTCGTGGGCCTTGTCTTTCGTTATTCCCTCAATTACTAATGACCTTTCCAATGAATCTGCTAATTCTTCCGTCTCCTTTGCAAAGTCCGAATAATTATTGTTCCTAACATTCAATGCCGCGATTTTCCCTGCTATTACTTTTGAGTTATCTGGCCTAATTCGGGTTCTCAAGCATGTTTTGATTTGTTCTATCGATGTTACATTTTCGGGTAGGGTTTCCCTTGCTTTCGCTTCTAGTTTCGATTTAATAAATGTTAAAAATGTGTTTTGTAAATTTTCTTCCGTAAGATCTTCAAGTAATTCAATTTTGTCTATGAAAGCATTTAAGGTTAACGGATTCCCATCGTAGTTTTCTCTTATAATTGAAGCGCACATGGTTACATACGCTCTTTTTTCCTGTACCGTGGCCATCGTAATGCTACTTTTCTTATTACTTACTGTAGAAATGTCTAATTTGGTTTCTTCTACTTCGTCTTTCCTAACTTGCATAAACAAATTTACTTCCTGTGGAACTTTTATTTTGCAGTCCAGTTTTATAAAACACTTTATTAACAAATCTCTACAATTTTGGATTTTGTGACAAATTTTGTTCTTTTCGTTGATTGATAAATATGCACTGTGAATTTCGCCGTATTCTAGTATCGGATTATAAGTTTCAATTAAAGAGTTAATATATTCATTAATTTTAATTATATTTTTGCTCACTGGCCGATTCTGCAATATTCTTTTTTTAACTTTATAAAATTTTAAGATTAGCTTATTAAATTCTCTTTTATCAAATTGGTTCATTGATTAACCATTTTGATGTTGCTGACAACTAGGTTATATTTATGTTTTATTGAATTGTTAGATAATTGTTTTTATCGCTTTTAACTTGAAAAATAATAATATATAATAGTAATTTCCGTCAGTGAATTCTACAAACTAAGTATTCACCCTTTCCACTAAGTTTTGTAATTGTATTACTTTCTCTTTCTATCACATATATATATCACTTATTATTATGCTTATCTATGTGAAAGTATTATCTGTTTACCGATTTAAAAGTATGAAATTATCGGTATTATTAAAGTATATGACAAAAGCCATTAATAATAGTTGTTTCATATTATATTTATACAGTTTGTTTCCATATATGTATATACAAAAAAAAAACATTTTTTCTTTTAATTAATTTTTTTTGTGTTTTTTCCTTTCAAATTGTTTTTGTTTTTAATTATTTTTCCTATTTTATTTGCTTTTTTATTCATTTACTTAGGACGCCTATTAAGTTAAAAAAAAGAATTTATAATCAAAATATGTATGTATCATAAAATATGTGTAAAAGAAGTATTATTATAATGTATGTAAAGTAGAAATATTAGTAGTAAAAGTAGATTACTAAGTATAGTATAATTAATTCAATATAATTCAATGCATATAATATATTCTAATAATTAGTTATAATATAAGTAAGAAAAGTTATACAAATTGTATGTAACGTAAATATTTGACATGTGTTAATTAATTGTAGTCACCCTCGTAGCAGTTAGATTCGACAACCATCTAGCCTGTTGTTGTTTGGTTTTCTTCGCTTTCAATTTTATGTTGTGTTGTTTATCATTATGTTGTGTTGTTTATTATTCTTTCTCTAATCGGTTGTTTTGCATTCTTTTCTTCCTGCGATTGCTTTATTTTGGTTTTGTTTTGGTTCTTTTCATATCTACTGTTTTTTTTTCTTTTGCTGTTTGATTTTCTTATATTTTCTTTTGTGTAGTTCTGATTTTTTTTTTTGGTTAAACGTTTTTACACTTGGTTCTTGGATATAATTGTTGAAATCGTTATTTAATTTTTCGCTAGTATATATTGTAGTTAAGTAGTTGTTGTCTATCATTTGATTAAGTATTTTTATTGAAATTTTTCAAGTTTTCTTTTTATGAGATCATTTGTTTAAGTATTTTTATTGCTATTCTTAGTTTTATTTTTATTCGAGGTTCCATTTTTCCTCTTTTGTTTTGTTGTTCATATACACTTATTTTCAATTTTTGAGTTACTTGATTTACCATTTTTATTATTTATGAACTTTACTTGAAAATGAGGTGGGCGAAAAGAATATATATACACACTTTTGCTTTTTTTTTTTTTTGTAAAATTGTATATCTTTTTCTTTAATTCTTATTCTTTTGCTTTTTTTTTGTTATTGAGTAACTTTAGTTTTTAACCACTTCTGTAAAATTGTGTATTTAATTTTCTCTTTCTTTTGTTCCATTTCCAATTATTCCACTTCTCTCTGTCTGCTCTTGAGGTACAAAGTTTTACTTATTTTTCTCATCACTATATTTCTTGCACTGTCTTAATTTTCTTCGAGATCGTTCTACCTTCAGTTATTTCGTTAAGTTTTTGATAACTGTTCTTACCGTTATATCTTTTTTTGCGGTCCTAAATTATTGTAGATTTCGTTTTCTGGTTGTTGTTTATAGGTATTTTATTTTTCCGTTGTTGCATGACTTCACCGTTTATATAAGAAAATGAATATTTTATGATTTTAACTTTTTCCGCCGGTCGCGATTTTTATAAAATAACTTTTCTATTTTCTGTCACTGTAGTAAATGTTTAATTATTTCACTCATAGTTTCTTTATTTCTTGTTTTTCCTTTAATTTCTACACTCTTGCACTTTATCAAAAAAAATATACATAGTAACTTTAAAATATTAAATTTTGATTTGAATCCTGTTTTATATAAATTTTGTTTCTTTTCTGTTGTTATATTACTTGTGGAAATTTTATATTGTTAACAAAAAGCAAAATCAAGTACCCAATAATACATAAAAATCAATTGTTGCATTTATTAGTTACTATGATACACAGTTTTTGTTTTTCCTTTTTTTTTAAATTTTGTTCATAAAATGATTTAAAAAAAGTTTTTACTTTTGTAATATTTTCTTGTTTTTATTTTCACTATGTAATTGCCATGTAAAAACACGGCAGGATCGCCATGTAAGAACATATTAGCCTGTCTTAAATAATACGACCAGTTTCTTCTATTTCTTAAACACAACTAACTCTTTATTGTCAATGTTCTTTCTTATTACTAATATTCCAGTATTTGGTTGTATTAAAGAGTAGTGAGAGTGACGGCACTGCTGCTTGTGTCAGTGCTGGCACTACAGTCTCACATTGGTGCAGGTCACTAAATTGGCTTATTGGCTGAAATTCTACATTGAAGATGAATTGCAAACTTTTGTTATAGAGGGTGGCGCAAAACTACCTTTACGGCAAAATAAAGTTCAGAAATTTGTTATCGCTGTTTTGTTGTGTAGTGTTTCATGCTGAATTCTTCTGAAATAAAAAAAAATATAGATAAAGTAAAAAAATTAATGAACATTCAAACTATAGAGGTGGCTCTGTGCCATCCTGTACAACGCAATTCTGAAGCCTATATGGTGCTATAGAATTCAATTGTTGGGCACCGCCTCAACGTCAAACATTGAAACAAAAACTCAAAGGCGACAAAACCACATTCTTCGAACGATTACTGCAGCTTCATGATACGCAAAAACTCACAAATTCACAAGGATCTGTGTGTTCCTCTGGTAAAAGATGAATTTTCAGTAAGCTGGAACCTTACCGAAATCCTCTTGCACTCAACATACGAGTACTTAATTTTTTCGGCCACTGTCGGTTGAGAAGAAGGGATACTCTTGCCACCATCAGAGTGCTCAATAGGTGATTTGTTATATATAGCTCACGCAAAATAAAGCATTTTTTCTAGCAAAACTTTATTATGAAAAACTTTATTCGAATAATGAAAATATTTCTAGTAAGTAAACCTATTAACTTTTCTCAATTTCATTAATATACTACATATTATATATTCAGTATTTATTAAAAAGGTAAATCCAGGAAATGTTTGCCAAAAATGTGCTATTTTATGTCTTAATAATAATTTTTTATTTTTTAAATTTGTTTTTCGGTTTTCGAATATTAGTTTTCATGCATCACTATTCAAAATATTACAACTGAACATAAAGGCATTGCCAGAATAAAACGATTAAATTCCTTACTATAGGGTGTTTTTTTAAGCTAGATAGAACTTTAAATTGTAAAAAGTAACACAAAAAATTAAATTTTGATGAAACATTTTTTTTATTTGTTTCAGTATACTCTGACAAATCATCATGAATAGACTCACGCTTGAACAACGCTACGAAATTATCCAAATTTACTTTGAAAATCAGACCCGTTGTTTTATCGCAAAATTGTGTTCAGCGATGAGGCGCATTTTTGGCTTAACGGGTTTGTTAATAAGCAAAATTGTCGCATATGGAGTGAGACCAATCCACAAGAGACCCTACAGACTCCATTACATCCAGAAAAATGCACTGTTTGGTGCGGTTTTCATGCTGGTGGCGTCATCGGACCTTATTTCTTCAAAAATGAGGCCGGAGCTCGCGTTACGGTCAATGGAGATCGTTACCGCACCATGATCAATGATTTTTTGTTTGAAAATATGGATGACATTGATCCGGAGGAGATGTGGTTTCAACAGGATGGCGCTACGTGCCATACGGCGAACGCAACCATCGACTTACTGAAATCAAAATTTGGCGATAAGTTGATTTCGAGAAATGGACCTGTCAATTGGCCTCCAAGGTCGTGCGATTTGACACCTCTCGATTATTTCCTGTGGGGCTACGTGAAGTCACTGGTTTATGCTGATAAACCAGCAACAATTGACGCCTTGGAGGCCAGCATTGTTCGTGTTGTCCGTGACATACGGCCAGCAGTGCTCGAAAAAGTGGCCCAAAATTGGACGTCCAGAATGCGCTTCGTCAAGAACAGCCGCGGTACCTATATGCCCGAAATCATTTTCAAATGTTAATGTCACGTATTGATCTTTCGAATAAAAAAAAATTTTGATTACAATTTAATTTTTTGTGTTATTTTTTACAATTTCAAGTTCTATCGGGCTTAAAAAAACACCCTATACATTTAAAAGTTAACGTACTGTTTTTGCATAAAAGTTTTTAACAAATGTATGGTAGTGCTAATGTGTTTGGTAACTAACGTGTGCGTTAAAACTCAAGTAAGAATTTTTTTTGGATATGGCCCTTAATAAATAACAAAGTGGTTAAAAATATTCAGATATTAAAAACGTTGAATGGCAACTCTTTCTAACACATTCCGTGTCAATAAAAAGATTATTGTGTGAAAGTACCCTGCAATTCAACATATAAATTATTCTTTAATTATTTAAACTGGGAATTGAAAAAAATTAACACACGAGAAATATTAAACTTCAAATGTATAGAAATACCCATTTGAAGTAGAAGCAAATTCAAAAGCTAACAGAACGCAAAGAGAAATGCATTTAAATCTCGGTGTAATATTTTTGTCACTTAAAATTATTTCAAGTGCAAATGCACACGCAGCTGGAAACGAACATCAGCAAAATGTAGCAGATATAATAAATGAATTAAACCATCACCTTAATGTTGAATGGAATTTGCTCGTTATCCCAGAGGAACAGCAGGATGTGGATATTGTTATCAAATCTTTAACAAAACCTGTTGTAATAATAACAAAACCTGGCGAAATATGGACAAGTTCACAACATTCAGGTCAAGTAATGTTGGTAGTTTTTCTGGGCGATCCAAACTCAGAAAAGGGTTACGAAATAGTGGAGCAGCAATTGGATCTTCTAAGATTTAAGCCAATTTTATGGATAATTCCGGAGGCTCGAGAAGAAGATTTACTGAATTTTGCGAGCAAGAATTGGGTTTCTGGGTTTACCCGAGTTTTGTTTTTTACACAACAGGGATTATTTACTTATGATCCATTACCTGTGATGAGTATCAAATATATCAGGAACATTCAGGATTACGCACACAGGAAGGATATTTCCGATTATAGAAAACATTCTGTAAACACTATTATGCCAAACGATCCGCCGCTTCATTTTCGCGTCCAGCATCGTTCGGGTAAAGTGGTTTATACGGGCTTTAGTTATAAAATTTTAGAAATATTTATACAGCGCTATAACTTTGCGGTAAACCAGTATGGTATTCTAGGACTTGATGATCCGCTTTTTCTAAAGACTGTAGACGAACGTTTTGAAAATAATACCTTAGATATTTTTCCAGCACCACTTTGGGGTTCGAGTTCTAATAATGCTGTAAATACCAAACCTATTAAGATTATGAGAATTTATGTCGTGGCACCTTATCCTGCACCACTATTAAAAATGCAGTACTTGCATTATCCCTTTACATTCAGCACCAAAATAACTATCGCCGTGTTGCTAGTTTTATATGCTGCAGCTTTAAAGTTCATTTACTATTGCTCGAATAACCAAAATAAAATTGATTTTAGCAACTCATTTTTATATGTGCTTGTAACATTCGTGTTTCAAAGTCAGTTAAAGCTTAAAATTGAAACTACTCGACAGAAAATTATATTTTCTCTACTCTTTCTCAACGGTTTCATTATAACAAATTTGTATTTGGCAAAACTGTCCAGCATCATGGTGAAAAATATTTATGGATCAAAACTGGAAAAACTTGATGACTTAAACAAAACATCTCTAAATATTTTAATGCTAAAGTACCAACATGATATAATTACCAATAACCCTTTTATACATCCGAATATTTTAAAAAAAGCTAAAGTTGTTGACGCAAGTTATTTTAACAAAGCTTGTGTTGATATGAATGATACCTATATGTTGCTGCTTTATGAGCAAAAGATGGAGTATATATTTTTTCAGCAGCAGTTTTTTGACACTCCTCGCATGTATAAAATTAAGGAAGGTATTACTGAATTTTCAAACCATTTCACGATTCGAAAAAATACGCCTTATTTTCAACTTTTCAATCGTTATTTGAGCTATTTACATGAATCCGGTATTTTGCACAAAATTGTATACGAGTCGTATTTCGATGGAATTATAAACGGAGATATACACTTTTTTGCTGACGACCCAGAAGACTCATTTTTACATTGGGAATCCTTTTACGCTATTTTAATTTATTTTATATTTTGTCTATCATTGTCTGTGGTTGTATTCATAGCAGAACTGATTCATTATAAGTATGCTAAGAAGAAGTTTATGCGTAAAGTTGTAAATCAGTGATTAAAATTTAATAAATAAAATACTGAATAGCACTTTTATTGCTTAACCCATTTAAGCCCGAGTTAATTTTTTTTCAAATTGGGAAATATAAATATTTTTCCTGATAAATATACTTCAAATTAATGGATTTTTAAAATGAAATGGTCAGTTTATAACCTGAGCTCTTAGTAACCGGTTGCAGTTAATTTCTTTCTCAGTTGTGCCCCCAGAAAAGTTAGTTACACGTGTTTAAACTTTACTTTATCTAATAAACAGTTTTTTTGATCCGTAAATTAAATATCAAAAATTGAATAAGCTTTAATTCCACTTATTTTAAAAATGAACCATGTACCAGAACGCGGGTGTACACACCATCTCTTGGTATTACCCTGGACAAGTTGTGAAAAAGATTTACATCAGCACCTGCCATGCGGCCATAGCTGATGATTGCCCAATTCCACGGAGTGAATTATTCATGATTCACCAACGCCCCCGTGTGGCTTACCAGGCTCACACAGCTAGCAATTCTTGCCATATGATTGCGGTCATATGAGCAACTTCTTGTTGAGGAGTTCGGGCCTTCTAATCCCGCCTGTATGCAATTTCCCAGCTATCAATGGAGGACAAGGCTTAATTAGTTGGTAGGCCGAAGCCCACTAAGAGCATCATCTCTTAAACTAACTCACACGTCAACCATCACCATCGGTTCCTTACAGTACAGGTATCTGTTGTATAGGCAACGGACCCTCGGGAGTTTGTTAGTAACCAAAAAAAGCCACACACTAAACAATTATTAAGGATACTAACACTCCCTTCCTGAGTTTTAGGTTTCACCCACAGTCAGAACGTTTCAGCCAAGGTAGGCACCTCAACCATGATCAGCTTGGGTCGAACCGCAAGCAGAAATACCCGGGGACCATGCTGATCCCCGTTCTGCCAATTTATACCCTTGGTAAGGGTTTCGGAAGCCAACACAACATAAGTCATGTGGCTTCCTAGAGTTTTGTTTGCCGCACCAAACGAGGGACCCCTTCCCCTCTTTTCCCCCGAAAAACAGAGCGCCTAAGTTAGGAATACGCCAAGGCAAAACCTGTTCCCCGGGGGGTGTAGAAGTTACAAACGGAATCACAAACTTATATATACCCCTTACATTTTTGTGAAGGGTATCAAATTGGAGCTGTGCAATACAATCCGAGATTATCAGCCTTTCCAAAGTCGATTCTCTTAAAGTCCTAGGAATTACGATGAACAAACAAAGGCTGAACATAACCAAATGCCTCGCTAATCGAAAATTTAATTGCACAACAAGTACCCTGATCTTAGTCACAAGAGCCCTTATATTATCGAAAATTAGCTACGGCCTACCGATATTCGCTAACGCACCTAAATCATAAATTAAAAAACTTGATGACATAATAAACGCAGCAATAAGTACAGCAGTACGCTCAACACATATAAGAAATCTGCTTCTCGAAGCTAATATACGACCTATTTCAGCTCAAAAAGACATATCGGAAACTAAACTTTATAAAAACCTACTATACGGAAACAATATTGCAATTAATCAAATATTTAAAAAGTTAAAAAAAAAGTAAGAAATGTCCTAAAGTCTCATCAGCGATTTACAGAGTAGTAGAAAAGTGCTAGAAAATTGACATACCGTTAAACTACCTGTAACCTTCCATCGATCAAAACAACCTTCACAACAAAAATCACGAAACATTGTCTTGCATTAGAGGAAAAACAAGGCAAATTCGCCATCTGTTCAGATTCGCTCTCTGCTCTTAAATCCATCCTGAATGCGTCAAACGAAAGCTATTATGCAGCTAACATACGAAATGTTCTCGCGAATAATTTTCCTAACATTATATTAATATGGGTTCCAGGCCATTGTGCAATAGAAGGTAATGAATTTGTAGATCAAGCTGCAAAAGAAGCTACAAAATCCCCTCTTTATCTTACACATAATTATAATCACAGGGACATTGATAAAACCATAGTAAACTATTCTTTCTTCTAAAAGCGAAATGTTTAATCTATATATGTTCGCCTTGATACAAACGTATTATAGGAAACGACTTGAGCAACTGTGACGGCAAAAGTATCCAACAGCAGAATACACCTCGTAAAATTCCTAAGGCTCCGTTTAGGCCACACTAGACTTAACTTTGCTCTACTATACAACCCACGCTCACGCTCCCCTGCCAGTATAAAACACATCCTTCAGCTCCTATATACATATATCATTTCTTCTACGAATGCCCACAAATGCTAAAAATTAGGAACACAATATTTCAAAATACAAATCCATTGGAAAATCTCTCTAATGTTACTTCTTCTAATATATCATTGATAATCGATTTTCTTACAAAAACACAATTGTATAATAAAATGTAAGTCAGAAGCATATTTTTTTTAACATACGTGCATCGTAACAAAAGGAAAAAATGTATTTTTATATCTATTTATTTAACATAATTTGATATCGTGCTGAAGGCCTAAGTCGCCATTGCCTTATACACTGTTAGCTTATAATTTAAATTGTAAGTCTAATAAATAAATAAATAAATTGAAAGGGAATACCATGATATAAAAAATACAAGGTAGTTTTATTCTCTCAATTTTCCTTAACAATCACCACCTGACAAGTATAAGGATTGTGACATTTTCCATAAAATTGTGCTGCCGTATTAGTTTATGAATTTCCCGGTTTTCAGTTTTGTTTGAAATTCTGTTTGAAAAAAATATTAAAACTGTGACTTCTAACAAAAAACTAAATCTGAAATATTATACATAACAATTGACATATTTTAACATTTACGGGAAAAATGCCAATAAATGGAATTTTATCATGATATAAAAAATACAAGGTAGTTTTATTCTCTCAATTTTCCTCAACAATCACCACCTGACAAGTATAAGGATTGTGACATTTTCCATAAAATTGTGCTACCGTATTAGTATATACATTCCCTTGTTTTCAGTTTTGTTTGAAGTTGTGTCTAAATATAATAATAAAATTGTGGCTTCTAACAAAAATAAATAAAAATTTTAAAATAAAACACATACATAAATCTAAAATACATAAAAATGGCCTGAAAAATACCCCTAGACTAAAATGCTACCGACACCATGTTTCAATGTGCCTTTAGTATAACGTGGACTAAGACGTTGGCTTTTCGGTCATCTAATCAGTCTTAATCTATCGGAACCTTCTAAATTAAACTAACTTGGACTCATCGGAGAATAGCATGGAATTCCTTTGTGTGGTGGTCAAATTAATGTGTTCCCTTGCAAATGCCAACTTGGCCAGTCTATTTTTCCATGATATAAAAATCATTTTTACACTTAACGCTGTGGTAAATGTCAATTTTTTTTTTTTGCAATTGTGGTCACTGATTGGCCGTTATTAAAATCAGTCATTATTTGTTTCTTTTAAACGCACTGAATAATTATATCGCTCCATTTGTTAGAGAAGTTAAAATTCACGTCCATAACAATTTTGAAGGCACGGAAACGACGGAAATCTATATGCAAAATTTCGCTATACATGCTTACTTTGATATTTATACAAATAAAGACATCTTTTAGAAGTAGGTTTTTCTTATTGAAAGCAATAAAGAATATTGAAGGTTACGTGCATTAGTTTTGTCGCTGCATCCTGGGTCATTCTAGTAAAAAAATTTTTTAATATATTTTTAAACCACAAGCATCAAATTTTTTAATATCTAAAGATTATTTTCTTTTAAATGTAATAATATTTTCTTTAAAATAGGCATTCGTTTGAATGCTATCGTAAAGTTTACTGATAAGCAGAAGGCCGTGTTTTTAGTTTTTGGGACCAAATTGGACCCAAGTGGGCTGGCTTTACAATAGCTGGCAGCCTGTTTAACCTAACCTAACATGGGGTTCAAAACGACCGCAGATACCTACTTACATCAGCTTATTATTTCTAGCTTTTCCTAATATGAACAATGCACTACACATTTCAGAAAAAATCCATTCTTGGAGGAAATTCCCTTATTGAACTGTGTGGCAACGCCTTTTTATATTTCTCTCTAACAATAAACTTCAAAAATCCTTATTACAAATAATAAGAAGAGAATGAAACTACCTTGTATTTTTTATATCATGATTATTATATCACAATTTTAATTTATTTTGTTTGTTGCTTTCCAGACTCAAATAATGAGCTGCATACTTCAAAACTGTAAAAGCACAAATTACTCGTACTTGTGCAAAAATGCAAATATCTCCTTTTTGAAGACGCTTTTCTTAACTGGTATTAGGCAGCATTGGTTAAAAGCTTGCAAACAGACTTTTCGCAGAATTCAATGTGATTCAAAAACGAATTTTAATCCATTTTTCAGTTCTTTAGAAAACGAAACAATAAAAAGTTTTTTTTTAATGAAACTATTATTTGCAGAAAATATTACATTCTTTCTTGAAGCCAAAAATAAAATTTTATTCTGAAATATTTATATTTTTTTTAGTTTTCCTAATAAAAAAAAAAGCCGGTTGAATTCCACTTACGAACGGACTCGAATTCTGTAACGATAACATCGAATATCAAAACTGATAACAAAGAAAATTGAGTTACCAATAGAGCCGGAAATATATTTATTTATATATTAATAAGGCATAGTATGACTACAATAGTAGTCAGACAAATTAAAGCGTTAGTGCAGTACTAGTATTTATTTGTCTTCATTTTTACTGATGAACAATTTATTTTATTATAACAAGTGATTTTTTTGCTATTATCTTTTTGGCAACATTAGTTTTGACAGCTCACGCACGTTTTGTATCTTGTGTCACTGTCAAACATCTTCAGTTTGGTCTATAATTTAATCATGAATCGTCTTACAAACGAACAACGCTTGCAAATTATTGAATTTTATTACCAAAATGCGTGCTCTGTTAAGAACGAACATCGCTCGCTTCTTCCATTTTATGGTCAGTTTAATCGACCTACTGAGGCTTCTATTCGGGCTATTGTAAAAAAATTTCGCACCAAATTTACATTGTTGGACATTAAACCACCAACACGCTTACGTAGAGTGCGAACTGAAGAAAATATCGCAGCCGTATCGGCCAGTGTTGGTGATGACCGTGAATTATCGATTCGGCGCCGTTCGCAGCAATTGGGCCTCTGTTACTCCACTACGTGGAAAATTTTGCGGAAGGATTTGGGTGTGAAGCCTTATAAGATACAGCTAGTGCAAGAATTGAAGCCAAACGACCTACCACAACGCCAAATTTTTGGTGAATGGGCTCTTGAAAAGTTAGATGAAGATCCACTTTTTTATCGAAGAATTGTGTTCAGCGGCAAGGCTCATTTCTGGTTGAATGGATACGTGAACAAGCAAAACTACCGTATTTAGAGTGAAGAGCAGCCAGAAGCATTGCAAGAGCTACCAATGCAACCACAAAAAACAACCGTTTGGTGCGGATTATGGGCTGGCGGCATCATTGGGCCGTATTTCTTCAAAGATGATGCGAATCACAACGTTACTGTGAATGGTGAGCGCTACCGTGCGATGATAAACTTTTTTTTGCCCAAAATGGAAGAGCTTGACTTGCATAACATGTGGTTTCAACAAGACGGTGCCACATGCCACACAGCACGCGAAACAATGGACCAATTGAGAGGCGAGCTCGGTGAACAGTTTATTTCACGCTTGGCACCAGTCAATTGGCCGCCCAGATCGTGCGATTTAACGCCTCTAGACTATTTTTTGTCGGGCTATGTTAAGGCTAATGTCTATAGCGACAAGCCTGCTTCGATCGACGCACTGGAAGCCAACATTGCCAACATTATTCGTGAGATACCGGCCGAAATGTTGGAAAGAGTATGCCAAAATTGGACTAAGCGGATGGAGCATTTGAGGCGCAGCCGTGGCCAACATTTGCATGAAATAATCTTCAAACATTAAATTATATCAACCCAGCTATTGATCCAAATAAAAATTTCATGCATTTTTCTGAATTTTATGTGTTTTTTTTTTTAATTTCCGATAGTTCTTATAAAATCACCCATTACAATTCAAACATAAACCTGGTGCTAACGAACTTTGGTAAGTAATTTCAGTCGAATAAATGAAAGTTGAACAAATGAAAAATATGTTGAAGAACATAAAAGATACTTGAAAGGGTGGTTATAAGTTTTAGCAAATGAAATGTGAAAATTAACGTTTAAATTTAGTAGCCTATTTCATTTATGTAATTACCAAAATCTTTTTTAATAATTTAATAGGATATTCATATTAAAAACTTGGCCAGCAATTGGACATTGGACATATATCAGTATCTGAGATTTCTAATATTATTATTAATACATAAAACAATTTTCTTTTATTTGATTGCTTATCAGATAGATCAAATTGTTTGCCTTTTATATAATTATATACGTATATATTTCCTTTCAAATAACAGCACTTGGAAAACACATAAAATGTAATGGCAAAATTATAAACAAATCATGTGAGGTGACAAACACGTGTTGTCGTTTAGACAACATTCGTTCTTAATTGAACAAAACGATCTCATCTTGACAACACGACATTCTCAATTCACTACCGGTATTTTTGTGCCATCTATTCGCAATTTAACGGCGGTATGCTCACAGTTTGACAACGGTATGTCCACAATTTAACGAGATATGTATTATATGTAGTCGAGAACTTCGACAGCTATCAGTCATGTTTTGTGTATAATAACGTACCACACACATGTATTAACTTCGTATACAGCCATAAGAGAAAAATGTAATCGTACATGTTGTTTTTTACTTTACACGAACACGAACATAATGTAAAGCTACACGCGCACTTGACTATAGTACATGTACACTATATTCGCTAACATACACGTGTTGGTGTACGCAACTAACAGCCAATTTACCAATTTCGAAAGAAAATGAATGCGAAAGAAAGCCAGTCACTCATTCGAATCAATTTGGGTTTGTCTTTTGTATTTTCATTGAGTTTTGACACATCGTTCGCATAGAAAAAAGTTAGACGAACCCAAATCAGTTTTCTTTCGCTTAGATTGCGAACGCAAGCAGGCTGTCGAGATTGGTAAACTGGCTGTAAATATTACAACATAACAACGTACATGCTTGTGATCGGTATCAAACAAAATTTGGAGACGCACATAATTGTTATGAAAATAAAAATATGTGTTGGTTGCTTTTGAACAGTACATTTTGTGTATTTTCTGAACCTTGTCGGGAACACACGATCAAAATGGATGCTGTCAACTTCGTGTACGTATGATTGATGATTTACAAGTTCATGCTTGATAACCTATCAAGTATTCATTCTGATTATGCCGTGTTCATTTGGTAGGCAAATACTGGTAAACTTCAATAAATTCCAAAATATTTTAATTGCCATCACTCATTTTCTTAAAATTCGTATATTTCACATTTAAAAATACGTTATAACAAAAATTTGTTGCAAATTCAAACTCAATATATTATTTTTATTAGTTTTGAATTTCTTTGTTCTTTGTTTATTCCTTTTTCCCGACAACCATTCACAATGAGAACAAAATAATAATAAAAAATCTGTTCATGCTTGATGGCTTTCACTAGATATAACCAAGCATGTGACAGCAAACCTGCCAGATCCATTTTCAGATATGGACGCAAGGCAGGTACTGATGTAAATCTTTTTCACAACTGTATAAGAGCAGTATAGTTTCAGGCTCCAAAATGAGTATGGCATAGCGCAGCGGCTATACTGAAGGCAGCTAACTGGATAAGGGTCTACAGGATACACTGGAATGATATCCGAATTTGTACTGATAGTAAGGCTGCGCTGTATGCTACTGTCTATACGGCGTACAGGTTCAAGATGCTTAAGCAAGTACATATCTAGCAATAGCATACGAGCACATATCTAGCAATATAATTATCATCAAGTACACATAATTTTAAATTAATGCGATTTAAATTTAAAACTTTTTACTTTATTTTTTAATAGTCTTAACTGATGACAAGCATAAACGAATTGAAATGTGATTTAAATTTAAACTCTTTTATAGTAATTTTGTTTTTCTTTTTGATAGTTCTAAGCAATAGAAGTGAAGTTCTTGTTTTTATTTTAAATAAATTGTATTTCGAGTACATTTTAAAGCTTATTACGTAAGACTTGATTTTGTTTGGTCCTCGTATTTTTTGTCCGATGCGTGTTAGCTAAGTCTCATCACCAAAGTTTGGGTTAATTGTTGAGGTGCTAAATTCGAAAACCTCTTATGTATATCGTAGAGCTGTGTCGCAAATGTAGTGCAATTCGTTCCATAGATTTCCAAGTGCTTCCATCTTTTCTTACCAGTAACAGCTTCTCTTACCATTGCTCAAAAATGTACAACCAGCTTTAATAAATCCGATTGATGTAATTTGATGGGGTACAAAGACTTGCATAAATTGGTATCTACAGGTAAAACCGCACTACACCAACGCTTGCAATGAATATCCACTCTGGACTTAGAAGACACTAACACTAGTTGACTGGTCTTGTGGAAAGTGCTGCTAAGTGACACTAACTTTTTTCCAACTTAGTAAATAAAGGATCTTTACACCTCAAACCTTACGGGGCTAAGGGAGAATTTATTATGTTTGGCCACCAATACCGTTTGAATCAGATTAGTCCAAAAAGCTATAATCGATAAGTGATGTACGCGAGAAAAGCAAGCTTTAAGAGCCAGTTGGAAATCTAGGTACCGTTAACTGGAATAAAGTGCAAAATATTGAAATCAAACCAGCCCTCTCAAAAATTAGTTAGTTAACTTCACACGAGTACTTTATGTTAAAGCAATTTATGTATCGGTCATCTATTAAAATTATGAACTACTGCTCCACAACGTCACACATTACTCGTATATGAATTTCTTCCTGGCATACTTGTAGTGAATCAATTCTGCTATAAATACCAGAACAGACAGCGATAGACAAAATGTAAAATAAATTATAATGGCGTTAAAAGACTCCCAATTTAAAAATAAGTCCTCTGGGCTGTCAGCGAAAAAATGTAATTGACCGTTTATGATTCCATCGAAGTGCGTCTCGTATAAAATTTTGTGAAAAATACCGGATTCATGTAAATAGTTCAGATAACGGTTAAACAGCTGAATATATGGCGCATTTTTTCGAATCCTAAAATAAGTTGGAAGTGCTATTAAATCTTCTTTAATGGTATACATGCGCGGTATTTCCAAAAACTTTTGCTGAAAAAAGAAGTACTCCATCTTATCATCTAAGAGTATCAACATGTACGTACTATTCATATCAAAATAGGCTTTGTTTAAATAATTTTCGTCAACAATTTTTGCTTTCTTTATAACGTTAGGATTTATAAAAGGATAATTGGCAATTATATCATACTGGTACTGTCGCATTAAAATATTTAGAGATGTTTTGCTCAAGTCATCAAGTTTTTCCATTTTTGAACCATAAATATTTTTCACCATAATGCTGGATAGCTTCGCCAAATACCAATTTGTTATAATAAAACCGTTGAGAAAGAGTAGAGCAAATACGATTTTCTGTCGAGTAGTTTCAAGTTTAAAGCTGAACTGACTTTGAAACATGAATGATACAAGCACATATAACAATGAGTTGCTAAAATCAATTTTATGATGGTTATTCGAACAATAGTAAATGAACATCATAGCTGCAGCATATAGAACTAGCAACACGGCGATAGTTATTTTGGTGCTGAATGTAAAGGGATAATGCAGGTACTGCATTTTTGGTAATGGTGATGGATAAGGTGCAACGCAATATATTTTTACATTCTTTATGGTATTGGTTCTAAAAGCAGTAGGTGAGTTAAATCCCAAAAGTGGTGATGGTACAATATCTAGGGAATTGTTGTCAAAACGTTCGCCTATAGTCTTTAGGAAATGCGGATCATCGCCGTTTAGAATACCATAATGATGTTGCTCAAAATTGTAGCGCTGTATAAATATTTCTAAAATTTTAAAATGTAAACCCGTATAAACCGATTTACCGGAACGATGCTGAACTTGAAAACTAAATGGTGAATCGTTTGGCATAATAGTTTTTAAAGGTTGTCTTTGATAATCAGCAATATCTTTCCTGTGTGCGTAATCCTGAATGTTTAAGATGCGTTGAATACTCATGGCTGGCAATGGTTTGTAAGTAAATAAGCCCTCTTGTGTAAAGAACAAAACTCGAGTAAAGCCAGACTGCCAATTCTTTTTCGCAAATTTTATTAAGTCTTCTTCTTGTGACTTTGGAATTATCCATAAAATAGGCTTAAACCTTAGAAGATCCAATTGCTGCTCCACTATTTCGTAACCCTTTTCCGAGGTTGGATCGTCCAGAAAAACTACCAACATTACTTGAGCTGAATGTTGTAAACTTGTCCATATTTCGCCAGGTTTTGTTATTATTAAAACAGGTTTTGTTAAAGATTTCATTACAATTTCCACATCCTGTTGCTCTTCCGGGATCACTAGCAAATTCCATTCAATACTAAGGTGATGGTTTAATTCATTTATTATACCTGCTACATTTTGCTGATGTTCGTTTCCAGCTGCGTGTGTATGTGCTCTCAAAATAATTATAAGTGACAAAAATATTACACCGAGATTTAAATGCATTTCTCTTTCGTGTTCTGTTTGCTTTTAAATACTGCTTTGACTTCCAATTCATATTTGTTTTTCTGTACATTTGAAGTTTTATATTTCTCATATACATTTCGCTTTCAATTCCCAGGCAACTTACTTTCAATATATTCTGTGGCAATAAATAATAATGGCTTAAGTTGACATAAGTGCTTTTTCATTTTATTACATATTCTTATTCTCATCCTCAAGACCTATTACTGAGATAAATTTCAAGTATAAAATGTCATTATTATTAAAACTATACGCATTTTGATTTTAACTTAAATCATTTTGGAAAATAATACATAAACTATAACATCTTAACTCTACGTAATCTGTTTTAAAATAGCGGCATCAATACTAAAATTATTGAGCATTAAAACTTGTGTACGCTTAAGTTCAATAACTAACAGTCCATTCAAATTATTCCTCATAAAAATAAAAAAACTTATAAAGCGTGGTTAAATTTCAAGGGCCGATGTTGATTTTGAAAAAAACACAAAGGGCCATATCCAAAAAAAAATCTTACTTGAGTTTTAACGCATATGTACGTTAGTTACCAAACACATTAGCACTACCATACATTTGTTAAAAATTTTTATGCAAAAACAGTACGTTAACTTTTACATGTAGTAAGGAATTTAATTGTTTTGTTATGGCAACGCCGTTATGTTCAGTTGTAATTTTTTGAATAGTGATGAATAAAAACTAATATTCGAAAACCGAAAAACAAATTTAAAAAATGAAAAATGATTATTATTACATAAAATATCATATTTTTGACAAACAGTTCGTGGACTTACCTTCTTAATAAATAATGAATATATAATATGTAGTATATTAATGAAATTGAGAAAAAGTAATAGGGGTACTTATCTAGAAAAATTTTTATTATTCGAATAATGATTTTCCTTGTATTCGTTTGATTGAAAGTGCATCACTAACATAATTGTTATTTATATTTTTCCTTCAAAATAAATATTTTCAGTTTATATAAAATGGAATGTTTCAATTAATTTATGTAATAAAAATAATAATATCTCTTGTTTTTAAATTTTCCCAATATTGTGTTTTTCAAGAACAATAATAATCGGCAAGTCAAGTGTCATTTTAACGTACAGTTAAAGTGTACTCAATTCAACTTTAAACGAATGGTAAGCTAACAATTGTTTTTGCATTAGGTTAGGTTGTACAAGCCGCCAGTTTCATGAAACCAGCCCACTTGGGTCCTTTTGGTCCCGTTGTGTTGCCTGAGGGAGAAGTGCAGCCCGCGAGACTTACACTTCCCCCGACGGTTCAGATTCAAACCAACCCGAAAGCCGGATAAAGGAATCCAGTCCGTTCACTCGGCATTCCGATATATCTGCTAACCCGTGCAGCATTGGTCCGCCTAAGTACAGCGCTCTCATAGAACTGAGAGCCGGGCATCGACAGAGGAAATGCTCAACACTTTCCTCCTCGTCCTCATCCCCGCAACTTCTGCAGAAATCATTAAATGGAAGATTTAACCTCCTAGCATGCGTCCCTATGAGACAATGTCCTGTCAGAACTGCCACCAAGGTACGCAACCTTTGACGGGGAAACCCCTTTAAAACCGCAGTTCTACTACGATCATACGCAGGCCATGTCAGCCTTGCTACTCGGCAGGTGACCTCACCAGACCATCTGTCCTGTGCAGTCCCTACAAGTTGACGCTGCACTTGGTTTTTACAGCTGTTAAGCGGGACTCCAACCATCGTATCAATGTCCCCTCTCTGTAGACGAGCTCCGGCTTTCGCCAGCTCATCCGCCACAATATTTCCGGGCACTCCACTGTGCCCCGGCACCCAGAAAAGCTCCAGGCTCGAATGTCTCGCCATCTCATTAAGAGATATCCGGCATTCCTGAACCAACCTGGACGTCGTATAGACACCCACAAGCGCATTTAACGCAGCCTTACTATCAGTACAGATTCGGATATTCACCCCGTATACCCTATAGTACCTCAACCAGTTAGCTGCTCTCAAAATAGCTGTAATTTCAGCCTGCATTACACTACACTCATCGTATAGCTTAAAACTGATCCTCTTCTGATACTGGGGCATAAAGATACCACCACCAACTCCCATGTCCGACTTGGATCCATCTGTGAAAATTTCAAGCACGTCCTCTTGGCTACCCATTTGGTTCGCTGCCGAGGCCGTCCTTGATAAGATCACGTCAAATCTCTTGTCGGGCATTAGAGCTGGTGCACAGTAATCAATATACTCCGGGAGGTCCGTTATACTTTCTATTATCGAAGCGTGACCTTCTGTCGCTTCTTTCCACATCTCACTGGCTTTTAGCCTAATTGCCGAGCACATGGCCACTTCCTTCACCATGAGATCAGCTGGCAGCCAATGCATCATCGTAATTAGTGCTTTAGTTGGCGTAGTACAAGAAGCACCAGTTACCATCAAAGCAGATGACCGCAGTATCCTTTCTATGAATCTGCAATAGGTGGTTTTCTCTAAAGCCGTCCACCAAACAAGCGCCCCATACATTAATATGGGCTTTATTACCATGTTAAATAGCCAGCAAGAATTCCAAGGATTTATACCCCAGGTCTTCCCAATGGCCTTACGACACAGGTACAAGGCAACAGCCGCCTTGTCCGCTCTAAATTGGACATTCTTCTTCCAAGACAGTTTTGAATCAAGATAGATTCCCAGGTACTTGGCACTATCTGCCAAACTAAGCTCAACGCCCTTTAGGGTTGGCAGATCGAAAGGAGGAGACCATTTTATGGTCAGTTTAATCGACCTACTGAGGCTTCTATTCGGGCTATTGTAAAAAAATTTCGCACCAAATTTACATTGTTGGACATTAAACCACCAACACGCTTACGTAGAGTGCGAACTGAAGAAAATATCGCAGCCGTATCGGCCAGTGTTGGTGATGACCGTGAATTATCGATTCGGCGCCGTTCGCAGCAATTGGGCCTCTGTTACTCCACTACGTGGAAAATTTTGCGGAAGGATTTGGGTGTGAAGCCTTATAAGATACAGCTAGTGCAAGAATTGAAGCCAAACGACCTACCACAACGCCAAATTTTTGGTGAATGGGCTCTTGAAAAGTTAGATGAAGATCCACTTTTTTATCGAAGAATTGTGTTCAGCGGCAAGGCTCATTTCTGGTTGAATGGATACGTGAACAAGCAAAACTACCGTATTTAGAGTGAAGAGCAGCCAGAAGCATTGCAAGAGCTACCAATGCAACCACAAAAAACAACCGTTTGGTGCGGATTATGGGCTGGCGGCATCATTGGGCCGTATTTCTTCAAAGATGATGCGAATCACAACGTTACTGTGAATGGTGAGCGCTACCGTGCGATGATAACAAACTTTTTTTTGCCCAAAATGGAAGAGCTTGACTTGCATAACATGTGGTTTCAACAAGACGGTGCCACATGCCACACAGCACGCGAAACAATGGACCAATTGAGAGGCGAGCTCGGTGAACAGTTTATTTCACGCTTGGCACCAGTCAATTGGCCGCCCAGATCGTGCGATTTAACGCCTCTAGACTATTTTTTGTCGGGCTATGTTAAGGCTAATGTCTATAGCGACAAGCCTGCTTCGATCGACGCACTGGAAGCCAACATTGCCAACATTATTCGTGAGATACCGGCCGAAATGTTGGAAAGAGTATGCCAAAATTGGACTAAGCGGATGGAGCATTTGAGGCGCAGCCGTGGCCAACATTTGCATGAAATAATCTTCAAACATTAAATTATATCAACCCAGCTATTGATCCAAATAAAAATTTCATGCATTTTTCTGAATTTTATGTGTTTTTTTTTTTAATTTCCGATAGTTCTTATAAAATCACCCATTACAATTCAAACATAAACCTGGTGCTAACGAACTTTGGTAAGTAATTTCAGTCGAATAAATGAAAGTTGAACAAATGAAAAATATGTTGAAGAACATAAAAGATACTTGAAAGGGTGGTTATAAGTTTTAGCAAATGAAATGTGAAAATTAACGTTTAAATTTAGTAGCCTATTTCATTTATGTAATTACCAAAATCTTTTTTAATAATTTAATAGGATATTCATATTAAAAACTTGGCCAGCAATTGGACATTGGACATATATCAGTATCTGAGATTTCTAATATTATTATTAATACATAAAACAATTTTCTTTTATTTGATTGCTTATCAGATAGATCAAATTGTTTGCCTTTTATATAATTATATACGTATATATTTCCTTTCAAATAACAGCACTTGGAAAACACATAAAATGTAATGGCAAAATTATAAACAAATCATGTGAGGTGACAAACACGTGTTGTCGTTTAGACAACATTCGTTCTTAATTGAACAAAACGATCTCATCTTGACAACACGACATTCTCAATTCACTACCGGTATTTTTGTGCCATCTATTCGCAATTTAACGGCGGTATGCTCACAGTTTGACAACGGTATGTCCACAATTTAACGAGATATGTATTATATGTAGTCGAGAACTTCGACAGCTATCAGTCATGTTTTGTGTATAATAACGTACCACACACATGTATTAACTTCGTATACAGCCATAAGAGAAAAATGTAATCGTACATGTTGTTTTTTACTTTACACGAACACGAACATAATGTAAAGCTACACGCGCACTTGACTATAGTACATGTACACTATATTCGCTAACATACACGTGTTGGTGTACGCAACTAACAGCCAATTTACCAATTTCGAAAGAAAATGAATGCGAAAGAAAGCCAGTCACTCATTCGAATCAATTTGGGTTTGTCTTTTGTATTTTCATTGAGTTTTGACACATCGTTCGCATAGAAAAAAGTTAGACGAACCCAAATCAGTTTTCTTTCGCTTAGATTGCGAACGCAAGCAGGCTGTCGAGATTGGTAAACTGGCTGTAAATATTACAACATAACAACGTACATGCTTGTGATCGGTATCAAACAAAATTTGGAGACGCACATAATTGTTATGAAAATAAAAATATGTGTTGGTTGCTTTTGAACAGTACATTTTGTGTATTTTCTGAACCTTGTCGGGAACACACGATCAAAATGGATGCTGTCAACTTCGTGTACGTATGATTGATGATTTACAAGTTCATGCTTGATAACCTATCAAGTATTCATTCTGATTATGCCGTGTTCATTTGGTAGGCAAATACTGGTAAACTTCAATAAATTCCAAAATATTTTAATTGCCATCACTCATTTTCTTAAAATTCGTATATTTCACATTTAAAAATACGTTATAACAAAAATTTGTTGCAAATTCAAACTCAATATATTATTTTTATTAGTTTTGAATTTCTTTGTTCTTTGTTTATTCCTTTTTCCCGACAACCATTCACAATGAGAACAAAATAATAATAAAAAATCTGTTCATGCTTGATGGCTTTCACTAGATATAACCAAGCATGTGACAGCAAACCTGCCAGATCCATTTTCAGATATGGACGCAAGGCAGGTACTGATGTAAATCTTTTTCACAACTGTATAAGAGCAGTATAGTTTCAGGCTCCAAAATGAGTATGGCATAGCGCAGCGGCTATACTGAAGGCAGCTAACTGGATAAGGGTCTACAGGATACACTGGAATGATATCCGAATTTGTACTGATAGTAAGGCTGCGCTGTATGCTACTGTCTATACGGCGTACAGGTTCAAGATGCTTAAGCAAGTACATATCTAGCAATAGCATACGAGCACATATCTAGCAATATAATTATCATCAAGTACACATAATTTTAAATTAATGCGATTTAAATTTAAAACTTTTTACTTTATTTTTTAATAGTCTTAACTGATGACAAGCATAAACGAATTGAAATGTGATTTAAATTTAAACTCTTTTATAGTAATTTTGTTTTTCTTTTTGATAGTTCTAAGCAATAGAAGTGAAGTTCTTGTTTTTATTTTAAATAAATTGTATTTCGAGTACATTTTAAAGCTTATTACGTAAGACTTGATTTTGTTTGGTCCTCGTATTTTTTGTCCGATGCGTGTTAGCTAAGTCTCATCACCAAAGTTTGGGTTAATTGTTGAGGTGCTAAATTCGAAAACCTCTTATGTATATCGTAGAGCTGTGTCGCAAATGTAGTGCAATTCGTTCCATAGATTTCCAAGTGCTTCCATCTTTTCTTACCAGTAACAGCTTCTCTTACCATTGCTCAAAAATGTACAACCAGCTTTAATAAATCCGATTGATGTAATTTGATGGGGTACAAAGACTTGCATAAATTGGTATCTACAGGTAAAACCGCACTACACCAACGCTTGCAATGAATATCCACTCTGGACTTAGAAGACACTAACACTAGTTGACTGGTCTTGTGGAAAGTGCTGCTAAGTGACACTAACTTTTTTCCAACTTAGTAAATAAAGGATCTTTACACCTCAAACCTTACGGGGCTAAGGGAGAATTTATTATGTTTGGCCACCAATACCGTTTGAATCAGATTAGTCCAAAAAGCTATAATCGATAAGTGATGTACGCGAGAAAAGCAAGCTTTAAGAGCCAGTTGGAAATCTAGGTACCGTTAACTGGAATAAAGTGCAAAATATTGAAATCAAACCAGCCCTCTCAAAAATTAGTTAGTTAACTTCACACGAGTACTTTATGTTAAAGCAATTTATGTATCGGTCATCTATTAAAATTATGAACTACTGCTCCACAACGTCACACATTACTCGTATATGAATTTCTTCCTGGCATACTTGTAGTGAATCAATTCTGCTATAAATACCAGAACAGACAGCGATAGACAAAATGTAAAATAAATTATAATGGCGTTAAAAGACTCCCAATTTAAAAATAAGTCCTCTGGGCTGTCAGCGAAAAAATGTAATTGACCGTTTATGATTCCATCGAAGTGCGTCTCGTATAAAATTTTGTGAAAAATACCGGATTCATGTAAATAGTTCAGATAACGGTTAAACAGCTGAATATATGGCGCATTTTTTCGAATCCTAAAATAAGTTGGAAGTGCTATTAAATCTTCTTTAATGGTATACATGCGCGGTATTTCCAAAAACTTTTGCTGAAAAAAGAAGTACTCCATCTTATCATCTAAGAGTATCAACATGTACGTACTATTCATATCAAAATAGGCTTTGTTTAAATAATTTTCGTCAACAATTTTTGCTTTCTTTATAACGTTAGGATTTATAAAAGGATAATTGGCAATTATATCATACTGGTACTGTCGCATTAAAATATTTAGAGATGTTTTGCTCAAGTCATCAAGTTTTTCCATTTTTGAACCATAAATATTTTTCACCATAATGCTGGATAGCTTCGCCAAATACCAATTTGTTATAATAAAACCGTTGAGAAAGAGTAGAGCAAATACGATTTTCTGTCGAGTAGTTTCAAGTTTAAAGCTGAACTGACTTTGAAACATGAATGATACAAGCACATATAACAATGAGTTGCTAAAATCAATTTTATGATGGTTATTCGAACAATAGTAAATGAACATCATAGCTGCAGCATATAGAACTAGCAACACGGCGATAGTTATTTTGGTGCTGAATGTAAAGGGATAATGCAGGTACTGCATTTTTGGTAATGGTGATGGATAAGGTGCAACGCAATATATTTTTACATTCTTTATGGTATTGGTTCTAAAAGCAGTAGGTGAGTTAAATCCCAAAAGTGGTGATGGTACAATATCTAGGGAATTGTTGTCAAAACGTTCGCCTATAGTCTTTAGGAAATGCGGATCATCGCCGTTTAGAATACCATAATGATGTTGCTCAAAATTGTAGCGCTGTATAAATATTTCTAAAATTTTAAAATGTAAACCCGTATAAACCGATTTACCGGAACGATGCTGAACTTGAAAACTAAATGGTGAATCGTTTGGCATAATAGTTTTTAAAGGTTGTCTTTGATAATCAGCAATATCTTTCCTGTGTGCGTAATCCTGAATGTTTAAGATGCGTTGAATACTCATGGCTGGCAATGGTTTGTAAGTAAATAAGCCCTCTTGTGTAAAGAACAAAACTCGAGTAAAGCCAGACTGCCAATTCTTTTTCGCAAATTTTATTAAGTCTTCTTCTTGTGACTTTGGAATTATCCATAAAATAGGCTTAAACCTTAGAAGATCCAATTGCTGCTCCACTATTTCGTAACCCTTTTCCGAGGTTGGATCGTCCAGAAAAACTACCAACATTACTTGAGCTGAATGTTGTAAACTTGTCCATATTTCGCCAGGTTTTGTTATTATTAAAACAGGTTTTGTTAAAGATTTCATTACAATTTCCACATCCTGTTGCTCTTCCGGGATCACTAGCAAATTCCATTCAATACTAAGGTGATGGTTTAATTCATTTATTATACCTGCTACATTTTGCTGATGTTCGTTTCCAGCTGCGTGTGTATGTGCTCTCAAAATAATTATAAGTGACAAAAATATTACACCGAGATTTAAATGCATTTCTCTTTCGTGTTCTGTTTGCTTTTAAATACTGCTTTGACTTCCAATTCATATTTGTTTTTCTGTACATTTGAAGTTTTATATTTCTCATATACATTTCGCTTTCAATTCCCAGGCAACTTACTTTCAATATATTCTGTGGCAATAAATAATAATGGCTTAAGTTGACATAAGTGCTTTTTCATTTTATTACATATTCTTATTCTCATCCTCAAGACCTATTACTGAGATAAATTTCAAGTATAAAATGTCATTATTATTAAAACTATACGCATTTTGATTTTAACTTAAATCATTTTGGAAAATAATACATAAACTATAACATCTTAACTCTACGTAATCTGTTTTAAAATAGCGGCATCAATACTAAAATTATTGAGCATTAAAACTTGTGTACGCTTAAGTTCAATAACTAACAGTCCATTCAAATTATTCCTCATAAAAATAAAAAAACTTATAAAGCGTGGTTAAATTTCAAGGGCCGATGTTGATTTTGAAAAAAACACAAAGGGCCATATCCAAAAAAAAATCTTACTTGAGTTTTAACGCATATGTACGTTAGTTACCAAACACATTAGCACTACCATACATTTGTTAAAAATTTTTATGCAAAAACAGTACGTTAACTTTTACATGTAGTAAGGAATTTAATTGTTTTGTTATGGCAACGCCGTTATGTTCAGTTGTAATTTTTTGAATAGTGATGAATAAAAACTAATATTCGAAAACCGAAAAACAAATTTAAAAAATGAAAAATGATTATTATTACATAAAATATCATATTTTTGACAAACAGTTCGTGGACTTACCTTCTTAATAAATAATGAATATATAATATGTAGTATATTAATGAAATTGAGAAAAAGTAATAGGGGTACTTATCTAGAAAAATTTTTATTATTCGAATAATGATTTTCCTTGTATTCGTTTGATTGAAAGTGCATCACTAACATAATTGTTATTTATATTTTTCCTTCAAAATAAATATTTTCAGTTTATATAAAATGGAATGTTTCAATTAATTTATGTAATAAAAATAATAATATCTCTTGTTTTTAAATTTTCCCAATATTGTGTTTTTCAAGAACAATAATAATCGGCAAGTCAAGTGTCATTTTAACGTACAGTTAAAGTGTACTCAATTCAACTTTAAACGAATGGTAAGCTAACAATTGTTTTTGCATTAGGTTAGGTTGTACAAGCCGCCAGTTTCATGAAACCAGCCCACTTGGGTCCTTTTGGTCCCGTTGTGTTGCCTGAGGGAGAAGTGCAGCCCGCGAGACTTACACTTCCCCCGACGGTTCAGATTCAAACCAACCCGAAAGCCGGATAAAGGAATCCAGTCCGTTCACTCGGCATTCCGATATATCTGCTAACCCGTGCAGCATTGGTCCGCCTAAGTACAGCGCTCTCATAGAACTGAGAGCCGGGCATCGACAGAGGAAATGCTCAACACTTTCCTCCTCGTCCTCATCCCCGCAACTTCTGCAGAAATCATTAAATGGAAGATTTAACCTCCTAGCATGCGTCCCTATGAGACAATGTCCTGTCAGAACTGCCACCAAGGTACGCAACCTTTGACGGGGAAACCCCTTTAAAACCGCAGTTCTACTACGATCATACGCAGGCCATGTCAGCCTTGCTACTCGGCAGGTGACCTCACCAGACCATCTGTCCTGTGCAGTCCCTACAAGTTGACGCTGCACTTGGTTTTTACAGCTGTTAAGCGGGACTCCAACCATCGTATCAATGTCCCCTCTCTGTAGACGAGCTCCGGCTTTCGCCAGCTCATCCGCCACAATATTTCCGGGCACTCCACTGTGCCCCGGCACCCAGAAAAGCTCCAGGCTCGAATGTCTCGCCATCTCATTAAGAGATATCCGGCATTCCTGAACCAACCTGGACGTCGTATAGACACCCACAAGCGCATTTAACGCAGCCTTACTATCAGTACAGATTCGGATATTCACCCCGTATACCCTATAGTACCTCAACCAGTTAGCTGCTCTCAAAATAGCTGTAATTTCAGCCTGCATTACACTACACTCATCGTATAGCTTAAAACTGATCCTCTTCTGATACTGGGGCATAAAGATACCACCACCAACTCCCATGTCCGACTTGGATCCATCTGTGAAAATTTCAAGCACGTCCTCTTGGCTACCCATTTGGTTCGCTGCCGAGGCCGTCCTTGATAAGATCACGTCAAATCTCTTGTCGGGCATTAGAGCTGGTGCACAGTAATCAATATACTCCGGGAGGTCCGTTATACTTTCTATTATCGAAGCGTGACCTTCTGTCGCTTCTTTCCACATCTCACTGGCTTTTAGCCTAATTGCCGAGCACATGGCCACTTCCTTCACCATGAGATCAGCTGGCAGCCAATGCATCATCGTAATTAGTGCTTTAGTTGGCGTAGTACAAGAAGCACCAGTTACCATCAAAGCAGATGACCGCAGTATCCTTTCTATGAATCTGCAATAGGTGGTTTTCTCTAAAGCCGTCCACCAAACAAGCGCCCCATACATTAATATGGGCTTTATTACCATGTTAAATAGCCAGCAAGAATTCCAAGGATTTATACCCCAGGTCTTCCCAATGGCCTTACGACACAGGTACAAGGCAACAGCCGCCTTGTCCGCTCTAAATTGGACATTCTTCTTCCAAGACAGTTTTGAATCAAGATAGATTCCCAGGTACTTGGCACTATCTGCCAAACTAAGCTCAACGCCCTTTAGGGTTGGCAGATCGAAAGGAGGAGTCTTGTATTTTCGGGTGAAAAGTACAAGCTCCGTTTTTTGTGGATTCACACTGAGACCACTATGGGTGCTCCACCCATCTATGATCCTCAGTGCGGAATTCAAACACTGTGAGAGGGTGTCCGGATATTTACCCGACACCGCCACAGCAATATCATCGGCATATGCCACAGTCTTGAAACGCATGGAGTCTAACTCCACCAGTAATGAGTTTAGGGCAAGATTCCATAGGAAGGGAGATAAAACTCCCCCCTGCGGAGTACCCCTGTTTGCCACTCTGCATATGGTGGCCCGTCCCATACTAGATGTTATGACCCTCTCAGTCAGTAGACTCCATATGAGACTTATAATCGGCTGACGAATGTTCAGCCTTTCCAAAGCCATAGTAATGATTTTTGGTGCAACATTATTAAAGGCTCCCTCTATGTCAAGGAAGGCCACCAATGTATACTCCCCTTGCTCTAGAGAATTTTCTATGTACCCCACGAGCGAATGCAACGCAGTCTCAACGGATTTTCCCTTAGTATAGGCATGTTGAGATGCAGATAAACGGCACGGATTTATTGACATTCTAAGATGTAGATCAACCATCCGCTCCAACGTCTTTAGGAAAAAGGATGTCAGGCTTATCGGCCTGTAATCCTTCGGAGTTGTGTGTGAAGTCTTTCCACCTTTAGGAATAAAGACCACTACACATCTACGCCATGTTTTCGGTATGTAGCACCATTTAAGGCAGGCCGTAAAAATCCGAATCAACCATGGCATGATCAGTTCCGCATTATTTTGCAAGTCTGCTGGTATAATACCATCCGGACCCGGTGATTTATATGGGCCAAAGCTCTTCAACGCCCAAAGGACCCGGTTCCTATCGACAGAGAAACATACTTCTCTTTGTCTGTTTCGTTCAACGGCCATACCTGCCCCCGTGTAGGGTGTACAGCCTGGAAAATGCGTATCCATGAGTACCTCAAGGGTCTCCTGGCCGCTGGTTGTCCAATTACCACATTGTTTCTTTATGAAACCTGGTATGGACTGCGTGGTCGATATGATTTTGCGAAGCCTACTTGTCTCAGAGGCTCCTTCTACGCCACTGCAGAAGGATCTCCAAGACCTCCGCTTTGCATTTCTTATCATATTTTTAAACCTGTTTACGGAGGCTTTGTACTCCGACCAGTCTCCCAGTCTTTTTGCCTCATTGAAAAGTCTGCGAGACTCTTTTCGAGCTCTCGCTATCTCTAAGTTCCACCATGGTGGTTTACTCTTACCTCGGCACACGCTAGGTCTGCACGATTCCGAGATAGCTGTATCAAAAGACTCAGTTAGTAAGTCTACAGCTCTCTCAATATCCTCACAACCACTTATAGTAGGAGGATCCGGAAGAAGGTTCGAGAGAACTCTACCCTGTTCCTCCCAATTCGTCCTCTTCCTGTTTCTTCTTGGGACTAACCCTATTTCCTGAATTCCTATTTCAAACTCAATATACCTGTGATCAGAAAATGAACAGTCATTCGACACCTTCCATCCTTTGATCATATCAGCATGCCTAGTACTAACTAGCGTAATATCCAGAACCTCTCTTCTATTTACCACAACAAAAGTAGGTTCCGACCCAACGTTCACAACGTCTAAATTTGCGCATAGTATGAAATCAAAAATCGACTCACCTCTTGCATTTGTGTCGGAGCTGCCCCACACCATGTGATGTGCGTTTGCATCGGCTCCTATTATTACTGGCAGGTTTCTCTCAACAGCCATCCGAACAACATCGCGAACTTTAGTTGGTGGTGGTTCGCTCTCATATGCCATATAACTTGAGACAAGCAGGCAGGTGCCTACACTTGTCTCCCAGGCTGCCGTCACTGTATCTTCATCACTGAAATCAGACAGGATAAAGATATTCAAATTGCTCCTCGCTACTATACAGGACCTAATCCTACCTTGGCCCACATATAGTAGCTTGTAGCCTTCCCTTCTTAGTCCACAAACCCTGCCCTTACACAGCCAGGGTTCCTGAACTAAGACAACATCATCCGCTTTCTCCGCCATCCGGAGAAGCAATGCAGCCGAAGCTGCCTTCGAATGGTGAAGGTTAATTTGAGTTACCTTCACCATTTTTCCCCTCATCATCCACGATTGTGACGTCGACGTCCTCTTGGTCATCCTCATCAGATACCAAGAGGGCGTCCTCGTCAACTGCTTCGTCAACATGCCCGAAGAACTCCCCTACCAACTCAGAGTTGGAAAGGGCGTCCTCGCACGATGTTAAGCTAGCAGTCTCCTCAACGGACATGCTTTCCACACCAGGATCCACATCCTCCCGAATCAGGCCGCCCTTGTCGTCACCCCGGTATACTCGGAGAAGGACTGCATCGAAGCAGAAATACATTTTCCCCTTTCTAGCGCGGAGTGGCGCCAGTGACTCCTGAGTCAGCAGGATGGTGATATTTCTCGAATTGCCCTTCGGTTCGGAGACCCTGACTACCTTCCAATCATGGGTAGGTATATCAGGATTTCCGCCTCTCAGGACCTCCAAGATTTCCTCTGCAGACCCAGAGATGTCTGGTATCTTGGCAACAGCTCTAGGACGACGTGGAACCTCTGAGAGAGGAATCACATCGAGCTTGGCACCTTCCCATGGCTTGCCCACATGACCGACTGCCTGTTTAAGCAACATTGCTGATCGCTCATCTGCACAGGCCATAAGCTTTATACGCCGCCGATACCAGCCAGCCTCCTCACACCTGGGGTACGGACCCGGATTGTCTTTGAGAACTCTCCGGATCATGTTTAACCCCATCACTTCTTTCTTCACCATAACCCAGTTCGAAGGGGTTATGGCAAAATCCGCGTTGCCCCTGTCAATGACAGCCATCACAAGCTTGTCCTTTATGACATCGCTAAATGATTTGTCCATTGACCTTTGGGGTCTTAAACGCTTATTCGCAGGCTGTTGTGCCTGCAACACTGCCTCCTCCTCAGAGCGTTGCCGCTTAGGTGCATCCTTAGATGCGAGGGGAGGCGAATTCTGCAGTTCAGCTAAAACTGATCCTGCCCATGATAACCGGGATTTCTCTTCTGCCGTTAAGGCATCCGCTGGCTTCTTCCCCAGCTCCCCATAGATCTTACTGGCGGCACGCCGCCTTAAATAGGCCCGTCTCGCGGAACTTGTGTGCCTTTGAGACTTTTTATCTATTGCTTGAGGTGCAGCTTGGTTACCCGAAAACAAGTTCGCAGTTTCCTTACTACCCTTTCCGCAAGGTATCAGGGATGTAGCTTGAGAGCCCGAAAACTGGTTCGCAGCTCCCTTACTCACATTTCCCCGATGACCACCAACGCGGGAACCCGAAATCTTGTTCGCAGCGCCTTTGTTGGTGGAGGGTGGTGGAGTTCGAAGACCCGAGGACTTGCTCGCAGTCATCTTTCCCACAATAGGCACTTGGGCAGCTGTTGCAGCGCTGTCACTAGCACGAGCAGCTCCCAAAAGAAGGGTGTGTGCCGTGAAGGCCCGGGCCTGTGCAGCCTTCGAGGTGTTCGGCTCAAAGTCCATGGACACCTCACTGCCGAGATAGCTATCCGAAGATGCTTTCACGCATTTGGTATTCTTAGGTTGCCCCAAGACACCTCCTGCAATCAGCGTTTCGGTCCTTGTACCATCGTTACCGTAGTCCGTTGTCTTGTCCATAGTCGTCGTCATGTCAGTTTGAGTATTGGTGTTAATTTTTGAAAAGTTCATTTTGGTCCCACGAGTGTGGGGGAAGGGGATCTCCTCCACGTCATAGCCCCCTGTAACGTGGAGGGGGCGTGGTCTATTTGCTGAGGTGCCCAGGTATCAGCAAAGCTCCGTTCGAATACAGTCTCTTGACCCCCGACTGCAAAGAGAACAGATGGGCACGGGTCGCATGACACCCCTGTTTGAGGGTTTGGGTAACCTTTAGTATGCAGGCTGGCTTAAAAAACCCTATCCTCTCCTCGGGCTCAACCATTAGAGCCTGAAACAGAACTCCCATGATTAAGCCCTCGAAAGAGAATAGACGTCCAGCATACACTTAAGCCCCCACACCACGTCAAGGTAGTTACCCAGGTGAGGGATTGTTTTTGCATACAACGTTAGGAAATTTGTCTTAAGAATTGCTTACCAAGCTTTGTTAAGTTTTTTTTGCATACGGCCGAAACAATTTAGGAAATTATTGTAATTTTATTTTATTATGATATATTGGTATTACTCAATTATGTATGGAACAAAATATCGACCAAATGGGCGCCGCGACCATGGCGGCACACCTTCATCCGATGGTCCAAATTTTCGATGACCCTGAGGCATAATGGAGGTTCTATGCCGTTAATGTGCCGAATTATCTCATCCTTTAGCTGTTGAATTGTTGCTGGCTTATCGACGTACACCTTTTCTTTCAAATAACCCCAAAGAAAAAAGTCCAACGGTGTCAAATCACATGATCTTGGCGGCCAATTGACATCGCCATTACGTGAGATAACACGACCATTGAATTTGTTGCGCAAAAGAGCAATTGTTTCGTTAGCTGTGTGGCAAGTGTCACCGTCCTGCTGAAACCATATATCGTCTACATCCATATCTTTCAATTCGGGTCATAAAAAGTTCGTTATCATCTCACGATAGCGAACACCATTCACAGTAACTGCCTGACCGGCCTCATTTTGGAAAAAAATACGGCCCGATGATGCCGCCAGCACATAAACCGCACCAAACAGTCACTCTTTGTGGGTGCATTGGTTTTTCGACAGTCACTCTTGGATTCTCATTCGCCCAAATGCGGCAATTCTGTTTATTGATGAATCCACTGAGGTGAAAATGTGCCTCATCACTGAAGATGATTTTCTTCGAAAATTGATCATCATTTTCATAATAAGTCTGGATAACTTTAACACGTTGTTGGATTGTGTATCTTTCCATGGTTCAAATTGAGTAAGTCTGAAATAGAGAAATGTGAAATAAAATTCGGAAAAAAAAACTTGGCGTTTAGGTGTGGTTCACATTTAACATCGGCCCTTGAAATTTAACCATCCGATAGATAACTAAGCTTTTATAATACGAAAACCTCCTTTAATTTTGTCTTTTTAAGTGAACATGAGTTTTTATGACATAATTGCATATTTACGATATTTTAGATCTTTATTTATGCAAAACATCTTAACTCTACTTAGGATATTATATTAAAATGCAATTTAACATATAACGGTTCTTAAATGCTGTTAGGATTATTTTAGTGTGTGTGCTTATGGAATTTTTTCACAACATAAGCTGTTGTGTTCACTTTGCAGACAGTGTTGGCGCGAATAACATCATAGAGAAATGGATAATAATAATATTATTGAAAGTATGTCTCCTACTTCGGAGTTAATTAATTCTAAATTTAATGATAATACATGTGCTGATAATAATACTAATATAGTAATTAGAAGTTGCGTTTTGTGATACTTTATGTACTGATAATAATGACAATATCAATGTAAATGTTACGGCAAATGAAGATGATACATGTCCTGATCTGAATTCAATGACAATTAACACTGCTAATGATACTGTAAGTATTCATGGGATTTTACACATTTATTGTTTGAAGTTATTAAAAATTTTAGTCAAACAGAACACATCAAGTGTTGCGGATGCTGTAGTATCGTCAAGGACACTTGCAAAAAAAAATTGAGAAACGAGGGAAAATCGTATAATTCAAAGTCCGGAAAAATAATTCCCGATCGTGTATTACGTAGGTTGGAACCATGCAGGAAAAACTGCGTTAATAAAATATCTTACGACCAGCAAAAGGAAATACATAAGAATTATTGGTCACACGGGTCATATCGTTTGCGCAGGGCAGCTGTTGCGGGGCTAATGGAAGTGCAGCAGACTAAAACTATTAAGAGATTTAAGACCGAAGTAAATTCAAGAAAAAGATATCATTCTTACAATTATTTTTCAGAAATTAATGGTGAAAAAATATCGGTATGCCAAAAATGTTTTAGATTTACTTTGTGCGAGTCAGAGCAATTTATTAAATCAGTTGCTAAAGCAAAACTTAATCGAACTGGATTTATGGATAAACGTGGGAAACATCGAAATGCTAGGAAATTATCATCCGATAATGAAAACGAAATTTATGAGTTCATAAAGAGTTTTCCATCATATGAGTCACACTATAGTCGTCGTGATACGTCATTACGTTATCTTCCGAGTGATCTATCTGTGGCAGCAATACATCGCTTATATTACGAGAAATACGATCATTCTGTTTCGTTATCAACTTTTTCGACACTTTTTAATAAAATGGGATTGAAATTTAAAAAAACCGATGCTGGATACTTGCCATAAATGTGGCTTATTTAAACATAAGATAAGTATAGCTACACCTCAAGAGGTTGATTCTCTAAAGGCAGAACAAGCAAATCATCCCAATGAAGCACAACAAGCATATGACTCGAAAAAAGCTGATAAGGCAAAAGCTATGAATGATGTTTCTCTTAAGGTATTTTGTTTTGACCTTCAGCAATGTCTACCAACACCAATGTTGAGGACTTCGCTATCGTTTTACAAACGACCATTATGGACATTCAATTTAACGGTACATGAAGTTGTGTCTAATCAACCAATATGCTACATGTGGAATGAAGCTGTAGCAAAAAGAGGTGGTAATGAGATAGCTTCTTGTATTTTTAATAATCTTTTATGGACTTTAATACAAAACACGCAGTTTTTTATAGTGACTGCTGTCCAGGTCAAAATAAAAATAGCTACGTTGCGACTATGTTTTCAATTTTTGCGCAAATGGATAACAATTTAACTACTGTAGATCACAAATTCTTAGTGCCTGGTCACACTCACATGGAGTGTGATAGCGACCATGCTCTAATAGAAAAAAAGAAAAAAACCACAACGATAAAAATTCACCATCCCCGTGATTGGTATCAATTTGTTCTATCTATTGGATAAAGAAAACAACTTTTAGTTACGGAAATGGATCAAAGTAGTATATTTGATTTTGGAAACGCTGCTAAACAATTATTTACTTGGCGGAAAGTTGACAATGCTGGAGAAAAATATAATTGGAATGAGATCAAGTGGTTTAGATTTACCAAAGAATTTGGAAAAGTGTATGTTAAAAAATCGCTCAATGAAAAAGATCCATTCAAATGCATCATTATTCAAAAGCGGGGTATCAATACTGTGAAAATTTTTGATTTAAAAATATGTTATGAGGACCAATAGAAATAAACGCCAATAAGAAAAAGGATTTATTAGATATGTTACCTCTTGTTGACGAAATATACAGAGACTTCTATAAAAATTTAAACACAGTAAATACGCTAGATTTTCATCCAGATTTAACTGAATGCGATGATAGTTATGAGTGATTACTTACACATATGTATATTATATATATTAATATGTCGAAATGTGAAATAATTTTATTTTAACTTATTTCATAAAAAATTGTTTGTTTTCATTGGATTAATTTTTTGTTTGTTCTTTACATTTCTAATAAGGCTTAAAAAATTATCTTATCTCAGGTTTTACGCATTTTAAAATTTAACTTAAAGCAATTATCTCGACTTACTATCGATACAAATTATTTTGCGATTCAATATACATAGTAGCTTAAGTTCACTTTAGTTTTTATTTTTCTGCCAATGGATTTTTTCATAACATCTTAAGTAAAAAACAAGGAATATTAACTAATAAAACAATTTTTTTTACAAAATTAATAGTTTCGTTTTAAATAAATGTGCATCTTTTCCGGTGGCTAAAAATTTTATATAAAAACCAAACACAATTTATTTTGGACAAACCCCTTAATATCTCAAAACGCGAAATTTCGACTTAAGCCATTATTATTTATTGCCACAGATATATAATTATGTGTTGAATTAAATGGTTATTTAACACAATAAGCCTGCGATAGATACAGAATATGGTATGCAGCGTTGCCGTTCAGTTCTTTGTGGGCTGCCTTTTTAATATTTTTTTATACCCTTCACAAAAATGTTAAGGGTATATATACGTTGTGATTCCGTTTGTAATTTCTACAGTTTTTTTTGCGACCCTATAAAGTATATATATTCTGATTCAGAATTAATGGAAAAGTCGATTAAGCGATGTCCGTCTGTCTGTCTGTCGGTCGTTGAAATACCGTTTCTGAGAAAACCATTAGACATAGAAACTTTTTTGCCATGTGTTTGCTATTGAAATTCAGTAATATCGGTCCACGTATAGCTAAGATATATTCAAAATTCCGAAAAAAGCCATTTTTTTGCAATTTTGTATGGAAATTTTTGAAAAAAAAAGTTCTTTGTTTTGCTTCAAACTTCACACACTCATTAAGCATTGTGACTAAAGGGCAAAAAAAAAATTCAGATATCGCTCCATATATACCCGAGATATAGCCCAAATCGGGTTTTTCATAAAAATGTCGCGTAAGCGAACTGAAACAACTTTTTTTACTCAAAAGCAGTTTTGGTAATGAAATAAGGTTATATAAATATGGAAAATGAAAATTTCCTATATCGGCCCAAATCGGACTTTTAATGAAAATGTCGCATAGGCGAAGCTAAACAACTTTTTTTTCTTAAAAGTAGTTCTGGTAATAAAATTAGGTTATATAAATATGCAAAATAAAAATTTTCGCTATCGGTCCATATATACGCGAGATATAGCTTAGAATGGGTTTTTCATGGAAATGCCACATAAGCGAACTTAAAAAACTTTTTTTTTGCTCAAAGGCAGTTCCGGTAATAAAGTGAGGTTATATAAATATGGAAAATGAAATTTTCCGATATCGGTCCATATATACCCGAGATATAGCCTAAACAACTTTTTTTGCATAAAAACAGTTCTGGTAATAAGATGAGGGTTTATAAATATGGAAAATGAAAATTTCCGATATCGGTCCATATATACCCGATATATAGCCTAAGCCGGGCTATTCATGAAAATGTCACGTAAGCAAACTTAAACAACTTTTTTTGCTTAAAAGTCGTTTTGGTAATAAGATGAGGTTACATAAATATGGAAAATTAATATAACTATCAATATTGTTTTATAAGAAATCAGTTTAATTTTTTTTTAATTATCAATATTGAGTTACTTTTAATTAATATTATTCAATATTGAAATAATCATTTCATAACGTTAATGTTTCCTATTGCCATACTATGGAAATTATTAGTTCATATCAAAGATTTTCATGAACTATCTTTATTATAAATTAAAACAGCATATTCAGTTCAAATTTGTAATATATACTATACATATACGTGACTATCGTGAAGAGTATTTTAGATTCGGCCCAGCCGAATATACCAAACTCTTACTAGTTTTTTTTTTTGCGTTTTATTGTTTAAATTTTCAGTTATTGCACACGCCAACCAAATTATACGGGGCTGGCTTATGCATACGAGTATATTCGAGCTTGTTTTTATTTTTCTTCGGCTCTTCAAAAATGAAAAAAACTGAATTTTTTCAAAATTTATGTTTCTTCTGGAGCGAATACTTCAATGTTTTATTGATTAGAGCACAAATGTAATATATTGTTTTGTTTTTGCTTTTAAAAATGATTAACGGATTCTTCAATTGCAA